>OW799224.2:4992321-9992321 GCA_941918905.2 Xestia sexstrigata
ATTTTTCAAAAGTCGGGTGCCAAGTTCACACAGGTTAATTGTGCTTTTATCTTTGGGTCTTGTCTCTTTGTTTCAAGGTCTACAAAGATATTGTCACTGTTCACATCATCAAAATCAACTTCCATAATATAACTTGACTCCTCAGGTTTCTTGAAAAATAAGTTTTTAAGGGATTTAAATTTAAATCATTTATCAACCTCACTATTGGACCCCGGCGAATGTGTATTACTAAAATTATTAATTAGTAGTGAAGCATAGGCTGCTTCGAAGCCCGCACACGAAGGCGACGTGTTTTGATACCCATGGCTTCGAATACACCCAAAAAAGTTCTCTAGGGGGTCCTGGTTGAAATGTCTCATCCATAGAGACGTCAAGTTATACTGTTTAACTAAAACATCGACAAGATATTGAATATTTTCAATTGTCTGCAACCAATTGGTAATTGATGGTATAACACTAAATTTGCCATTACTGCAACATTTTATTGAGCTGATAATTTTCTTTGCTTCAGCCCACACTTTCTTGTATGTTGAATTTGGAGTTACTGGTCCAAGCAGAGGCTTCCCAGCCCTTTTTTTGGAATTCTCGTAGCTCCCATTAACGGAGTCGAACAAATCGTCGAAAAATAAAAGCAAATCTGCTGTTTCTTGGCTTTCCTTTGGCAGAATTCCCATACCTGGAAAAGAAAATATAAATTCATTATAATCAAATTAATTAATCAATTTGTTAAATTATAATTACAATAGTTTGATTACAATTTATATATAAGTTACATTAAATTATTAATTACATTATGTGAATATAAACCATAATGTTTAATTTTATTAATTTCAGTTTAAAATTTGTCAAGAAGGAATCATGTACTTAGTATTGTTTTTCGAATTCACTAATAAGAAATATCAATTTAATTGTGAATTACTTACTTGCGAGATATCCCATATTTGCTGCAACAGAGCGACTGAAAACCTGCGTGGCACATTTAACTTTCATTTTTTAAATTTTATTGGGGATGACATGTCTCTCAGTCAATTTAGGCATCAGCCGTATCCCCTTGTAAGCAGGATTTTCATTATAGAGGTCCACTACGTGACTCCAGTTTGCAGTCTTTTCTTGACCATCTATTTTAAATTTTAAATTTTTAGTAATTAAGATGTTCCTTATTCCTTTGATAAGGTGAGGAGGATCATATAGTGGTATTACTTCTTTTCCATCTACGTCAAATGTTTTATTTTTCTTCACTTTTTCTTCTCTTAAATATCCTTCCATTGTGTCTCTAATAAGCCAATTAATTGCACTTACATTTGTAGCACCTTGGTCACATACAGTTGCTATAACTCTTAGCCCAATTGCATGCAATCTTCTAACGACTAGCTTGATTTGTGAAGTCAATTCTAAAGCTAATGTGGTGCTTGCACAAAATGTGTATGAAATTGGCTGTTTATAATTCTTTTGCACACCTCTGTGCAATTTTTTCCAATGTTGTAGTGCCATTATTAACAAAACCACTCACACAATCCGTTCTTTTATTGTAATCAAAGTGTGTGGGGTAAGTGCAACTTCGTCAAAAAGTAATATGCATAACTTTTCTAAAGGTTTCACTTTTTCACTTTTTTTTCTAAAGTTTTCATTGACGCCTGGGTGCAATGAGCTCGTGCTATCATTCTGGAGAGTGTTAGTGGGCAAGGCAGTACAAAAAAAATTCTTAGCCACCGGTATGCTCTAGGTCCCTGCTTATGCAGGGCTAAAGCCATAATTTTTTCACTTTTCGTGAATCTGCACCCTAATCTATGTTTCCCTGCCTCTCGAAATTGTAGCATAGTAAATATATTTGCTGCTGATAAAAATTTGCTGACTGCTTTCTTAAATGTCTCATTTTCTGACAGTTTTAAAGCTTTCTTTAATCTTGTCATTGCAGAATCCTTTTGCCCTTGCAATTTTTTTATCTTATTCTTCAGCATTATTGTGTCTGAATCAAAACTTCTGAAAATTGTTCTTTTGACATCTTGTTTGCCTGCAAGTACAAATTATGACTTGATTTTAGTATAAATAATACTTGCGTTTAGTAAAACTAAATAATACTGATTGTAATAGAGTAAAATAATGATATTCAGTTGTATCAGCTTAATACTGGAAGCCGACCCCAACATAGTGGGACCAGGCTAGGCAGATTGATTGGTTATAGAGTGAATGATAGTGTGACATTTTGCACCAACCAAGTAACATGGGACAAGGCAGGAAGAAGAGTAAAGTAAAATAAAATAATAGGGTCAATACTCATCAGTGTTATGAACTGTTAGTAATTTCTCAGTAGCAGCCACGGTGTCTAGATTTGTACCCAGTTTGTGGCATTAGGCTCGTCGCCACATATTTCATGGGACTTAAACATAACTGGCTAAATGTGGGTGTACTGTTAGGGTACACCTTTGTCTAACCCTTCGGGGATAACAGATGTGATGTAAAGTATTTTTTTTAAATGATTGTAACTTTATTCCATTTCACTAGTCCATATGCTCACAGGAACAAAATAATTCTAATAGGTACCTTTAGATGTTGATGGGGCAGGTTGCTCAAATATTGATTGGCCAGGCTGATTTGGAAACATAACAGCTGGTTGCAAAACTTGTTCACATCTCTGACCTGAAGAGATAGTTTGTCTTGTTCTTGTTATGTTGGTTACATTTTGTAAAGGCAAAGAAGAGTGGATACCTGAAATAGAATTGAATAATAATATATTTATTAATATATCATGTCAAAATAATTTCAAGTGATGATCACCTGCATACTGCTAACATTACTACTACATTATATAAACTTAGTGAATAATAATAATTACGACACACCAACATGTCCATCAAAAATTTTAACGAAGTAGTAGGCTACTTGGTAGGTCATAAGGATTTGTTATAACTTTGTGAAAGGCCAGCTGATAAGTACTAGGCATACATGAACAATTAAGGACCTGTGAGAAGAGATTAAAATTTCAGAGCAAATTAAGTTTTAAACCATTAACACCCGATTATGGTTTAAAACTTAAATTACTCTACATCTGGTACCTAGTAGGCATCAGGTAGTAGTAGTCTAGAAACAGTTTCATATTGCATAAACTGATTAACATACCTGATAAAAACAATGATGGAACTGCATTTTTGCTAAGTCTTTTGCTTGCAGTACTGAATTTAAGATCAAAATGTGAGTGGCAGACTCTTCCATTCTTATAGACAGACTTGGGGTCTATCACTAACACATTTCCTCCAATTGCATAAATCCACATGTTGTATCTATTCAACTCCTTTTCGGGATCAGGGAACTTATGCAAAATAGTATCTGGACCTGAAAATAGACCAAAGATTATACATATTTCCTCAAGGCGAAGGCACATAGATTTAAAAACCAAAGATACGGTCATCCAAAAATTTGCCTGAAGAAATTTATAGTAATCAACAGCTAAACTATTAATGACTTGCAAGTTATTTCTTGTACACAAACACATTAATTAACAGTGTAATATTAACTGTGTAATTATTTGTACTTACGAGTTTTTTTGCAGTTCAAGTTTTTTGTTTTTCCATACAAGCCAAGTCGTCAAGAAAAATCCACAAATTAATCGGAGCGCATCCATTCACTCGGAAAGAGAAAAAACGGATAATTATTATTTTGAAAGTTTGACAACAACTTGTTTTTTTTTATCATATGTTTGGCATGGCTTCTGGTCTTTTGTTCCTTGAAATTTACGCGAACTACGTTCCTTTTACCCGGTGTATTAAAACAGTTTCAATAATTATCGTTTCATTACTGGATGATTTTATCCATCTAAACATACGTTGTATGATAACACAATAAATTTAAAAGCTGTTTCAACTCCATAAATTTCATTAATTCTAATAATTCAGTTTCGTATTACAAGTGCGGATCTAAAAATGTTACTCGTGAAACTTGCAAAAAGTGTAACAACGAATCAAGTTTTTGTAGTTTTGATAGTACTCTGCAAACTTCGGGACTAAAGTACACTCAAGGGCAAAAGTCAAATTGTGAAAATATTGAGTGTTCCGAAAATTTTTATAATCGCGTAGAGAAGTGTTCTGATAAACATTATTGTGAAGATTTGAACTACTCTAATATTTCGCCTACTTCTAGTTTTAAAAATTTGGATGCAAATGTTTGTTGTGTCGTTCAAGAAAATAATAACTGGTCTCGTGATAGTTCGAGTGAGCCTGCGTCCAGTCAAGCTATTTCTAATATTAATAATTGTTATTCTGTACAGAGTAATATTTCGGACGACGATTTGTCGAACGATCACAATGCCAGCTGCGAGGTCGATAATAGTAACGACCGTCTTTGTCATTTTTCAGCTAATGATTAATGATGACGCCCTTAATGTAAAGGGGGGGCGTAAGGACGATTTTTGTACTTTTGCAGAAAATCTTAAAGTTTATTATAATAAATAACGATTGTAATGCGTTAGAGGTTACGAACCATTTTTGTGATTATTCGAAAGATGATAACGTTTTTAATAATAATTCCCTCGGTGAGGTCCGGTTATATACGAGGCCAGGATAGCTTTCTTACTGGTTGAGGTTTGTATAATTGTAACAGCCGTTTTTGTATTTTTTTGCAAAATGATGTATTTTGTTGTAATGATGTTTCTAGGAATGTGTTAAATATTAATACGGTGTGTAGTGACACATGTGTAGAGAACGCGCGCGCCGGTAGGAGCTCCGACAGAAAAGTTTTGCGGCCGATTTTTGATATTAAAATTTTAGGCGCGTTGGGGACCGCGTTAGTTGACACCGGTGCCAAACATTGTATTGCGGGCTATACACTGCACACCCTCCTTTGTCGAAAGGGACATCCTCTTGAACCGGCGCGAAGACGTATCAAGCTTGCCGATGGACACGCTCGCGACGTAGACGTGCTCATGACTACTCTTGACGTGCACTTAGAGGAGAAGGTCATTAGAACTCCTTTTCTTATCCTCCCTGAGACGCGTAACAATGAAACGTTGCTCGGCATGGATTTCTTGTTTGCAGCCGAGGTAGTCATGGATTTTTTTCGGGAATGGTGGTATTTTTCTAATAACAGCCGCGTTCAGTACATGATGCGTTTTGAACCTTCCCTATCACCAGAGCTATCTTGTTCCTCTGCTGACGTACTAAGGGACGACGAAGGTACATTGTTGAACCCACCTGACCGGAACCTGCTGGCGCAGACCTTGGTTACCAATACGGACATTTTCCAGCTAGGGGGAGAGCCTACCCCGTTTGCTGAGCACCGTATCGACACAGGTGAGCACCCTCCTATCTATGTACTTCCGTACCGATTGACCCCTGCCAAAAAGGAGCTAATGCGTCAGGAGATTGAAAAGATGCTGAAGGACAACGTCATTGAAGAGTGTGAGTCTGCATGGTGTTCACCAGCTCTCCTGGTTCCTAAGGCGAATGGCAGCACCAGCTTCTGTGTAGATTACAGACGCCTAAACGCCGTGACCAAAACGGACCATTACCCGATGCCTTTGATTGATGAATTATTACAGTCAACAAAGAGGAATTGTTATATGAGTACTCTGGACCTGAGATCCGGCTACTGGCAGGTTAGTGTTAATGAGCAGGATAAAGATAAAACCGCATTCATTAGTCCATTGGGAACCTTTCGTTTCAAACGCATGCCCTTTGGTCTCAAAAACGCTCCGGCAACCTTTCAACAGCTGATCGACCGTCTGCGCTCCTGTTCATCCCTGGCCAATGTGACGATCCTTGCGTATTTGGATGACCTGCTGATCATATCTGAAGGTTTCCAGCAGCATATCCAGGATCTCCAGTCGGTTTTCAGTCGGCTTCGCGAATTCAAGTTGCGAGTCCACCGGAAGAAGTGCGTTTTTGCCAGGGGAAATTGTCAAGTATCTGGGGCACGTAATTACCCAGCAGGGAGTCTCACCCGACCCTGAAAAGGTTCAAGCGGTACTAGACATGAAAGAACCAAACATCTTAAAACATCTACGGACATTTTTACAAACCTGTTCTTGGTTCCGGAAATTTATCCCTAATTTCTCCTCTGTAGCAGAGCCACTTACAAGGCTAACAAGAAAGCATCAGACCTGGACATGGGGTTCAGCTCAGACTACTGCTTTTAGCGAGCTGAAATAGCTTCTTACCTCAGCGCCAATCTTAATCCAGGCTGACTTTCATCCTCCGCACTGACGCGAGCAATTATGCCGTCGGAGCCGTTTTACTCCAGGGAGAGGACAAGGAAGAAAGGCCCATTGAATACGCCAGCCGTCTTCTGAACGCTGCTCAGCGTAACTATTCTACAACAGATCGAGAGGCCTTAGCGGTAGTGTGGGCGGTGGAGCGGTTTAGATGTTACCTAGATGGACATCCGGTGATTATTGGTAGCGACCACCAACCACTTCGCTGGCTGATGACGCTAAAGTCTCCTACAGGACGTTTGGTGAGGTGGGCCCTCAAGCTACAATCATTCGACATTCAGTATCAGTACACTCCGGGAAAAGCAAATGTAGTGGCAGATACACTGAGTAGGCCGATATGCTCCCAAGATACTCGTGACAGTTGCGGTATTTGCTCAGTGATAATTGATTTACCCGCTAAGAGCCCTGCAGAGTTAAGGCGGGAACAGCTTGCCGACCCGGAGGTTGACAAAATCATTAAAGAGATAGAAAGTCCAGACGAGGTGGCATCTCGTAGGTGGACGGAGCGCAGTTACCTGTTATCACAAAGAGTACTATACCGGTATAATCCCGACTCAGATAGCGAGACTCCTCAACTTGTTATTCCAATGGGGAAGGCTGGTCAAAGCTGATTGTAGGTGGCGCGTCCATAGCTTAGACCCAATCTGACCAATGAGGTCAATCTTTTTTAAAATATAAAATGACATTGACAGATTTTCAACCAATGACGATGTTTGGTTCATGTGCTGCTAGCGCCATTAGTTCCACCAGTTGCCCACCCCATTTCACTCCGTCCAGAGATCTTGAAAGAGTGCCACGATTCACCTCTGGCGGGACATTCTGGAATCGATCGTACTTACCACAAGATCGCCCAGTCCTATTATTTCCCCGGAATGCGAAGAATCATTACAGATTATGTGAAAGCCTGTGTCGATTGTCAACGATATAAGGCTATCAATGACAAACCCCCTGGACTACTACAGACACCCGTGATGCAGCAACGGAATGAGGTCCTAGCTGTAGACCTCTTCGGTCCGTTACCTGAAGGAGAGAACGGTGCGAGATGGATTCTTCTAGTTGAAGACACCGCCACACGTTGGGTTGAGCTCTACGCCCTTCAGGAAGCGACAGCTGAAGCCTGCGCTTGTACTCTTACTACGGAATACTTTCTCCGATACGGCTTACCGCGCAGGGTCATATCTGATAACGGCGTACAGTTTGTGGGGGCTGTCATGCAACAATGGGTTAAACAAAACTTTGTGCCACTTTCCCCCGAATACTGAAACGTTACTCAAAATTTAAGGGCTGATTAACATTTGAGCAGCTCCTAAACTTTAAATTTCATATGGCCAAACGTCACTTTTGAGTATCTGTTAAATATAAGTTTTTTTTTAATGTTACAGCACCATGCTGAGATAGGGGCCTTTTGGCTTAGTACAGTACAGAATTTCATGTTTTTTTTTTCATTTTTCTGTTTAATTTTTTTTTATTTTTATTAGCTGTACTGTTAATTTAACCATTTTAATTTGTGTTTTGGCCTGTGCTGGCTAATAATTGTTTTTTCTTTCTTTCTTTCTATAAGTGCTACTTAAATTTTGAGTGACGTTTCAGTATTCGGGGGTTAATCATCCAGAGGCAAACCCCGCCGAGCGCAAGAATTCTCCCTATATACATTGTAGTCTTTGGCAAGAATCGGGACCTCAAGACACAGCTCTCACAACTCGTGGAGAATGACCATTGCTCCTGGCCTGCGAAACTCCCAGTGATTCGTTTCGCTATGAATAGCGCAGTATGTAGAACCACTGGTGCCACTCCCGCATATCTCATGTTTGCCAGAGAAATGATGAGGTCCCCCACAGAAACTCGGCATGATTTGAGCGCCTCCGACGCGGGAGTTTAGTCGACGCATAGCCACGCCTGAAGGCACACGGAACTTTACGAACCGCCGCGCGCCGACATTCCCGAGCTCAAACCGGCACGCGTGTTTTCCCTTTTTATTCGGTTTTGTTTTAACAACAGTTCCCGTGACATTATTTAGTGTAACCTTATCTACGGTTTACCGTGATTGTTACATATGTGTGCGTGCGGCACACACCCGCCATGTTATTTTGCGAATACACGTCAGTACGCTAACAGCAAGCAGTGGTTTCACCTGTCCCCATCCCACGTATCCATCAGTGGCGACGAGTATCTACATTAAAAAAAAAAAAAAAAAAACCAGTAACGGAAAATGTCCGGTGCAATATTCGGGATTTTGACATCGTTTGACCATAATACCCAGTCTTGGCAAACGTACAAGGCTCGGATTACACAGTGGTTCATCGCGAATGACATAAATCCAACGAAAGATACGGCGGGAATAAAGCGACGAGCGATTCTACTTAGCGCGCTCAGCGATGGCACGTACAAACTGGCAGCTGACCTCGCTCTGCCAAAGCAGCTGCAAGACGTGCCATACGAAGATATCGTCGGATTGCTGGACGAACATTTCACTCCAAAGCGCTGTGGGTTCAGCGAGCGTTTTAAGTTTTACGCGGCTACGCAGCAAACGGGAGAAACGTTTAGTCAGTGGGCAGCGCGCCTGCGCGGGTTGTCGGCGCACTGCGGTTTCACTAACGTGGGCGAAGCTCTCCGAGACAGATTCGTCATGGGAATGAGTTCTGGCCCGGAGAGGGATAAGCTCTTCGCACAGGACCATAAGGACTTGACTCTGGCCAAGGCCGTGGAGTTGGCGGAGAGTGTACATTGTGCGCGCGCGGGCGCGGCGGCCGCGCAGCCAGCACAGGTACATCATGAACAGCTGTTCAAAATTACACAAGCACGGCAGCGAGCGAACACCTCTGAACGCAGCTCCGCAGGTGATAAAGTGCAGTGTCAAGTGTGTGGTTATTACAACCACAAAACATCTCAGTGTCGTTTTGCGAAATCCAAATGTAAAAAGTGTAAATCGGTCGGTCATTTACGCAGAATGTGTAAAAATGTAAATTTCATGGAAGCGAGTAACGTGGATGAGGGCGACGACGGTGAGTGTTTTAATATTCGTTCAGTGAAAGGTGAGCCTATGGTCGAAACGATTTCAATTTCGGGAGTTCAACTTAAATTTGAAGTAGATAGCGGTTCAGCCGTTACAGCGATCTCCGAGAGCACGTACAAAAAACATTTTACGAGTGTGCCATTGTCATTAACAAAAAAACGGTTAATATCTTACACCGGTGATAAGATTCCGTGCTTGGGGGAATTCATCTTACCAGTTACTTACGCACAACAAACACATTCGCTTAGTGTTTATGTCGTACGGAATGCCGCTGCGGAGATATTAGGCCGCGATTTTATTTCGCTTTTCAAGTTACAACTCATACCGGTTCGTTATTGTAAACAAACCAACGGAAGTAGCGAAATAGTGTCTAGGCTAGAAAATCAATACCCATCGGTCTTTTCCGATAAATTAGGACGATTTAATAAATACAAAGTTAGTCTACAATTAAAGGACAACTCGAAACCGGTTTTCATTCGCGCGCGGCCGATAGCATTCGCGTTGCGAGAAAAAGTAGATAAGGAAATAGATCGTTTGTTGACTTTAGGCGTGTTAGTACCGGTGAGTCATGCGCAATATGCATCACCGATCGTACCTGTATTGAAGAAATCTGGGTCGATTAGAATTTGTGCCGACTATTCGACAGGTGTAAACAAACAGCTGGTTGCCGATCAGTATCCTTTGCCCACTATAACCGAGTTGTTTGCGAAATTGCACGGCGGTCAACAATTTACAAAATTAGACCTGTCAAATGCGTACAATCAGTTCGAATTAGATGAGAAATCACAAGAGTTGACTTGTATCAATACACATCGTGGAATTTTCAGATATACAAGAATGGTTTTTGGTCTATGCTCAGCACCGAGTTTATTTCAGCGGGCCATGGAGAGCGTGTTAGCGGGCGTGCCGGGCACGCTGTGTCTGCTAGACGACGTGCTCGTCACGGGCGATAACACTGAACAGCACTTGCTTAGGCTCAATGAGGTACTGAAAAGATTACAAGACGCAGGCCTCACACTGCAGAGGGAGAAGTGTGAGTTTTTTAAAGATGAGGTCGATTATCTGGGTTATGTAATTAATAAAGACGGCCTAAACAAATCACCGCTTAAAGTCAAGGCTATGGTAGAAGCGCCGGTACCTACGAACGTAAATCAGCTGCAATCATTCTTGGGGTTGGTAAATTATTATAGGAATTTTGTCCCCAACGCGTCCAGCATATTAAATCCGCTATATGATTTACTGAAAAAGGGAGTTAAATGGGTTTGGACGAAAGAGCATAATAAAGCGTTTGTCGCCATTAAGGAATGTCTGGCTTCGGAACAGGTGTTAGCCCATTTTAACCCGGCCGCGCAACTGGTGCTCACTGTAGATGCTGGACCAGCTGGATTAGGAGCGATATTATCACAGATCGACGCCGAAGGCGAACGTCCAATATCTTTCGCGTCGCGAACTTTAAACGCGGCCGAGAAACGATATTCGCAAATCCAGAAGGAAGCGACCGCGATCATTTTTGGGGTACGCAGGTACCACCAGTATTTGTACGGCCGTGCCATTCCGTTCACCCTCCGGACGGATCACAAACCCCTTTTATCAATTTTTGGCCCGTTCCGTGGCATACCGGAAGTGTCCGCGAACAGGCTGCAACGTTATGCTATGTTTTTAAGCGGTTACAATTTTAACATTGAATACGTTCGAAGTGCTGACAATAGTGCGGATTTTTTATCGCGAGCGAGCCTGCCCGAGCGGGCGGGGGCGTGCGCGGCGGAGGGGGGCGCGCTCGGCGACGCACAAGACATACCTGATCGCGCTTCGTACATCAATTTCGTCGTAGAAGGTAATTTACCGGTAACACTAAACCAGTTGCGCGAACAAACTCGTAAAGATGAAACTTTGCAAAAAGTAATTCATTTCATCTTATACGGTTGGCCTACGAAAATGGTAGATGTAACCTTAAAACCGTTCCATTTATGTAGGTTACAATTATCTTATGAAGACGGCTGTGTTATGAGGGGCCACAAGGTAGTTATCCCTGGAAACCTTCAAAATATGGTGTTAACAGAACTTCACCGGTCACATCTAGGTATAGTAAAAACAAAGGCGGAGGTCCGGTCTCGGTTCTGGTTTCCTGGGGTCGACGCGGCACTGGAAAGTATGATAAATTCGTGTGATGTGTGCCTACAGCTGCGCCCGACGCCGGCGCGCGCGCCTCTCGCGCAGTGGCCGTACCCGCCGTACATTGCGATTTCCTCGGCCCTATTAACGGTAACACATATTTAGTCATTGTAGACGCATATACGAAGTGGGCAGAAGTGTATAATATGAAAAACGCGTCGACGTCTGCGGCAACAATTTAAAAATTGTGCGATTTTATGTCTAGATTCGGAATTCCGTACACTTTGGTTACTGACAATGGCACGGCATTTACTTCGCGTGAGTTTGAGACTTTTTGTGCACTAAACGGTATTTCGCATGTGACGTCACCGCCATATAATCCTGCTAGCAACGGACAGGCGGAATCCTATGTTAAAATAATTAAAAAGGGCATTAAAGCTAGTTTGCTTAGCGTCAAAGGAGTACAGAATTCGTATAAAAATCTTTTGAAATACTTGTTTGATTATAGGAATTCAGTACATACGACAACTGGAGTTTCGCCTGCCGAGCTAGTGTACGGCCGCAAACTCAGGTCACGCTTGGACCTGATTAACCCTCATGTGCCGACGCCCTCATCTCCGTCGCTTGCTAACGTTGTGCGTAAAAAACAGTGTTCACAGAATAAGGCATCAGGAGGCCAAAATAAACAGTGTTTCTCACAGGGAGACCACGTAATTTTTAAGAAATATACAACAAACGGAAAATTTACATGGTGTCGGGGTACAATTGTAAAGAAAGTTGGCAAAATCGTGTATATAGTAAGAGACAATATCACGTCAATGACTGTTAAAAAACATAAAAATCAAATAGTGGCGTACAAGGGCTACGATAGCGCGCGTTATGACTATGCGCATATAGACACGGAGATCCAGTGCGATGACTCATCACCCGATGTCGGTCGTGCGCTGACGGAGGACACACAACCTATCACGGAGGAGGAAAGGAGAGATGACCCTGTTATTGAGCTTCATGACAGCCATAACCAAGCACTGCCAGGTGGAGATTCGCATGAGTCATCGATCATACCAGGGCCGGACCGGTCGGATGATGACGAATTCCAAGAGGCTTTGCCTGACCTAGAACCAACCGTACAATCAGCAGCGCCCACACAAGGGTCCAGCAGTAGAACCCTGGCAACCACTCCTCGGTCTAAACGCACTCGTCCAAACGTTAATTATACGACACTATGTTACACAAGTGTTTGATTTCTCATTATTTACATATTATTCAGGCCGCGCCTATCCCTTGCGCGCACCCCCCCAATCGTTTTCGACCCCCCCCCCCCCCCCGAACATCATGGACCAGTCGCCGCCGTGCACCGAGACGCCGCTGCTGCCACAGGCGGGCGAAAAACGCCATTTAGCGTCGCCGGAGGAGGTGCAGGAGGCGGTGCGCCGGCGGGTGGCCAAGAAGAAGGAGGTGCCACCTGTTTGTGGCCTTCTCACAACTGCCCCCGCGCCCCCGCCACCGGCCCGCCCAGAAGAACTAGAGAAGCCCATCGACCAGACGGACACGCTGGCCGCGGCACCGGTAGAGGTTTTGGCTGGCTTCGCCACCAGCAGCACCAGGGGGATCATGGAGGCGGTGAGGAGCAAGACCTCCAAACTAAATAAGGACGAGGTGGCCGCGATTGGTGCACACACCGAGAGGTTGAGTGCGGTCATCACCCATCTGTCGCTGCGACTTGCGGCTGCCGAGGCTAGGGCTGTCGCGAGTCCACCCAGCAGCACTCTACAAATCGACGAGCAGGAAGCACCAGCGTCGCCAAAGAAGAGCTTCGCGCATGCGCTGCGACTGGAAAGGGGCAGCGCTCCAGTCCCAATTGCGCGTCCCTTGGGGCCATCTATCGCGATTTACCCAGCTGAAGACCAGAAGGAAAATCTAAAAACTGCCGACGACACTAGGCAGGCGCTGCAGACTGCGGTCCGGCCGTCGCAGCTGGGGCTGCAGATTGCCGGCGTCCGAAAGGTTGGGAATGCGGGGGTTGTCGTTCAGACAACCTCTGTGGCTGCGGCGGCAGCACTTAGGGAGGCGGTACCGGCCACACTGCGGGCGACAGAGCCAGCGGTGCGACAGCCTCTGATTGCCCTAACAGGCGTGGACAAGCTCGCCACTTGGGAACAGGTGCTCTCGGAAATCTGGGAGCAAAACTTTAAAGAAGACAAGACATGGACCAGCGAAACGATTGGAGGTGCGCTGCGCCTCCTGTATAGAAGGGACCGGCACAATGGCAGGGCACGATTGGTCTGCCACTGCAGTAGTGACCTGCGGAGGGTACTGGTCAGCAAGGGCCGTCTCTACATAGGATGGGACGTGGTTGAAGTCACGGACCACCTAGGGGTCACCTGTGACCTGACATCTGGCACCTGCTGCAGCAGGTGCCAGATGTACGGGCACCCATAAAAGTACTGCCGGGCAAAATCAATGGTCTGCAGCAACTGTGGCGAGGAGGGCCACAAAAACGCAGAGTGCCAAGCCCAGTCATCCTGCTGTGCCACCTGCAAGAGGTTTAGTCGGAAGGGTGCCCACGACTACCAAACGGCGTCAAGGGACTGCCCAGCCAGGGCCAATGCGGAGCAGCGGCAAGTCAACGGCACCAATTATGCATGAAGAATTAAAGATTGGTCAGCTGAACCTGCAGGGCTCGGCCGTGGCCACCGCAGAGTTCCCCGCCATTGCAGAGGACTTCGGGCTGGGCGTGGTGCTGGTGCAGGAGCCATTCTCTACGCCCCAGCATACCGTCGCGTCGCATAGGCAGCTCATCTTGCCTGAGGGCCCCTGCCCCAAAGCGGGAATCTTCATGGCGCGCCTGGATGCAACTTGTGTGGTGCTGCACCACCTATCAACGAGCCACTGCATAGTGTGCCACATGTCCTGGAGAGGTACTTTGGTGCACTTGATCAGTGCGTACTTCCAGTACATTTCTAGAAATGTAACCAGAGTACTGGACATCCTGCGGGGACGTCGCGTGCTCGTGGGCGCGGACACCAACGCCCACTCGCCCCTCTGGCACTGTGAGCCAAGACAACTGTCGGGGCGTGGCCGTGAAGTGGCCCGGCGACGAGAAGAGGCAGAGGGCTTCATATTGAGCCAGGGCCTGTTAGTTCATAACCAACGGAACCAGCCGCCAACATTCAGCACGGCGAACGGCGAATTGAACATCGATATCACCATTAGCACACGGAAAGTCAGCGTCGTGGAATGGCGGGTACATGAGCACGCGAGCGTCAGCGACCATCAGCTGATTACCTTCAGGGTATGTGCTACGCGAGAACGAGAGCCCGCTCCCACAGAGAAGCCGTCGGTGTCACCAAAGAGGTTCCGGGAGCGCGGGGTGGACTGGGACCGATTCCGAGTGATGATCCATGAGCGTGTGGGAGGGATTGACTGGGTGAAGCCTGCGCCCGAAGTATGTAAGGAGTTCACGCGAATCATCGCGTGGACAGCAGGTGAGTGCTTGGGTACATGTGGGGATGGTAAGAAAGCGAAGGGGTATGAGTGGTGGTCTCCCTCGCTGGAGGCCATGCGTAAAAGGAACAACAGATTGAGGAAAGCGTGGCAATCGGTACGAAAGATCAAAGGGGACATCGAAGTGCGAGCGAGGCATGAGTTTCACGAGTGCCGCAGTAGCTATAGGCTCTTGATGGAGAAGGCGCAGCTCGACTTTTTCCGCAAGCTTGCCGACTCCGGAAACCAGGACCCCTGGGGCCTGGCATACCGCGCTGCCAGTGGCAGATTCAGGCCACCACCCGACGTGGTGTGTGGCACCAGGCTTGCGGAGGGATTCGCCGTGGATGCGGGTATTGCCATGGACGGCCTCATAAGGGCCTTATGCCCGGATGACGATCCAATTCAGGACACTCTTTACCATCGGCAGGTGCGTCTGATGGCTGCCTGCATCCCGTCGGGTCGGGATGCGCCTCCTCCGTCAGCTCAGGATTTGGAGAAAATAGTTAGGGCCCTGCCCAACACGGCCCCGGGTATTGACGGGATTTCGGCGCGCATTGTCGGACGGACGCGCATTGTCAGATGTGTGGCAGGCGGCTGGTGCCGAAATGACACACTTGTTCGGCAGATGCGTTGCTGAGGGCATCTTCCCCGATGTGTGGAAGGACGGTAGGCTTATTGTTATTCCGAAAGGCAATGACAAGCAGCTTGCCGATCCTAAAGCATATCGGCCCCTCACCCTCCTACCTGTCCAGGGCAAAATCCTGGAAAGGGTCCTGCTGCAATGCGCTCCAGCGATCACGCGGAGTGTGTCGTCGTGTCAGCACGGGTTCTCTCGGGGTAAGTCTACTCTCACGGCGCTCAATGACATTCTGGGCACGGTTGCTGACAGCCGGTACAAGTACAAGTACGTCCAAGCTGTTTTTCTCGATATCTTTGGTGCCTTCGACAACGCGTGGTGGCCCATGATCCTGATGAAGGCGAAGGGGGTGGAGTGCCCGTCAAACATTTATATGTTGGCGGCGTACTTCACAAACCGACGAGTCGGACTCTTCGCTGGAAGCAAGGTTGTGTGGAAAGCCACGACCATGAGCCGTCCGCAGGGTTCCGTCGTGGGCCCACCGCTATGGAACCTTCTGATGGACGATCTGCTTCGGTTACCATATCCAGCTGGTGTGAAGGTGGTTGCGTACGCGGATGACGTAACGGTTCTCGTCGGGTCTGATTCCAGAGCCGGCATTGAGGTTTCGGCCTCGTGCGCCATGGGCCTTACATCAGAGTGGGGGGCGCGGAATAGGTTGGGTTTCTCCCCCTCAAAGTCATACTAGATGACTCTGAGGGGGGGTCTGTCCAAGCGCCCTCCCATGGTCAGACTCGGCGGGACCTAAGTTAAAAGTGTGCGCGCAACCAAGGTTCTGGGTGTGGTGATCGACGCAGGTCTTTCATTCAAAGAACACGCTACGTCCATCGGCGAGAGTGCTGCGGCGGGGCTGGGTAAGATGTCGCGCGTCTCAGCCTCCTCCTGGGGCATCCGGTACAAAGCCCTTAAGGTCCTGTACAAAGGGATCTTCGTTAGCATGATTACCTACGCGGCAGGATGCTGGTGGAGGCGCGTGAACACCTACATGGTCAGAGGCGCGTTGTTGAGGACACAGAGATCAGCACTCGTCCTTCTGACGAAAGCGTACCGGTCAGTCAGCACCGCGGCTCTGCCTGTCCTGGCAGGAGTGCTGCCTGCTGACCTCAAGGTCACCCGTGCGGGCATGATCGACGATATCCGGCACTTGCCTCGGGACGCGTTCAGGGCGGGGAGGAGGGATATCGCGAACGATTCCGTAGCCAACTGGCAGCGGAGATTGGAGACGGAAGAAAAGGGGAGGGAACTCTATCGATTCTTCCCGGACGTGGCGGCTAGGCTCAAGGCAACTTGGGTCGAGCCGGACTATCAAGTCTCGCAGATCCTGACTGGACATGGATGTTTTAGGAAGAGACTGAACGAGATGAAGCTGTGCGAGGTTAGTGTGTGCTACTGTGGGGAGGGGAATGAATGTTTGGACCATATACTATGGCGATATCCACTGTACGAGGAATTGAGAGTCGAGATTATGGACGGGATCACGCGCGCTGAGGAGGGCTCGGCCTACTACGGCGACCTCGTCGCCTCAGAGGAGAACTTCCGGCGGCTTAAACACTTTGCCCACAAATGGCACCAAATTAGGAGCGGGCTAGAGGGGTGAGGACCAGGACGGGCAGCGAAGCCGTGCTGTGGTGTCACGCACTACGTGCGAGACGAGCTGGATTGCCGACCCAGAAAGGGAAGAAAGGCACAAAAGGGACTGGACGGGAGATTTGTTACAAGGAGTCAAGCAGCGGCAGCGGTGATAGCACGCCCATCTAGGCGGGCTATGTCCGCAGTCGTCTCCTTGGCGTTTCGGCCCATATGACATGATGTCGGTGGGGCCATGGGAGGTGGTGGGTTGTCCCTATCTACCCGTACCCGGACGATGATCCGTCCCGGGACACGCCTTATCACAGGCAGGTCTGTGTCGCCGCCTCGCTCATCCCGTCAGGCCAGGCTGCGCCTCCTCTGTCTCATGACAGTCTGGGAGGCATCATCAGGAGCCTTCCTGACACGGCACCGGGATTGGACGGGATAAGTGCGCGAATCGTGAGGAACGTGTGAGAAGCCGTGCCCGCAGAAGTCACTGCGGTGTACGGCAAGTGTGTGTCGGACGGAGGGAGTGTTTCCGGACGTGTGGAAGAAGGGGCGGCTGCTTGTCCTGCCTAAGGGCAACGGCAAGCCGCGGACCGACCCCAAGGCCTACAGACCTATAACGCTACTGCCTGTGCTCGAAAAAATTTTAGAGCGCGTAATGTTGAAATGCGCTCCCACGATCGGCAACCAGATGTCTGCTGCTCAGCACAGATTTTCTCGGGGTAAGTCGTCTCGGCGCTCAATGATATATTGCGCGTCGCGAGGGAGGGCTCGGGCAAGTACGTGCAGGCCATATTTCTGGACATATCGGGCGCCTTCGACAACGCCTGGTGGCCGATGATCCTGACGAAAGCCAAGCGGGGGGGATGTCCGCACAACACCTTCGAGATGCTGGCGGACTACTTCGCCCGCCGACGAGTCGGGCTTTTCATCGGGAACCGGGTGGAGTGGAAGGTGTCCACGATGGGCTGCCCCCAGGGGTCTGTCCTGGGTCCAGCATTATGGAACCTGCTGTTGGACGACTTGCTTCGACTGCCACTGCCTGCCGGCGTTCGCATGGTCGCGTATGCGGACGACGTGACCATCCTGATTGAGTCTCATTCCCGTGCGGGGATTGATTGATAACGCTGGACTTGGTTGCGGCGTGGGGCATCAGGAATAGGCTGGGGTTCTCTTCTGCGAAATCATCCACGATGACGATCAGGGGAAAACTCCAGCGGGCCCCCACTGTCAAGTTGGCCGGGGACTCGGTCAGGAGTGTCACTACAACGATGGTACTGGGCGTGGTACTCGACGCGAGTCTATCCTTCGCGCGGCATGCGACATCAATAGGGGAGCGCGCGGCCAAATGCTTCGGCAAGATGTCAAGAGTGTCGGCATCTTCCTGGGGCATTCGATATCCCGGACTGCGCCTCCTCTACAGGGGCACTTTCGTAGCCACGGTGACGTATGCTGCTGCTTGTTGGCACAAAAGAGCGGCACTCCACGTTGTTCGCAGCACGTTGCTCAGGTGTCAGAGACCGAGCCTGATACTGCTGACGAAGGCGTACAGGTGTACCAGTACGGTTGCGCTGGCGGTGTTGGGAGGTGTTCTCCCGGCGGACCTGGAGGTGATCCGTGCGGGGCGGTTCGATGAGGAGCGCCAGGCCGCGGCCGGGGCACAGGTAGAGCTGGGCTTGCGGCGGCGCGTGCTGGCCCAGCGCAAGCGAGTGATCTGGAATAAGGTGATGGATGTGTGGCAGAAGAGATGGACGGACGAGGAGAAAGGACGAGAGCTATTCTGTTTCTTCCCGGACGTGAGGGATCGACTGAAGTCGCACTGGATTGTGCCGGACCACCAGCTGTCCCAGATTCTCACGGGACACGGGTGTTTCCGGAAAAGGCTGCATGCGATGGCGCTTTGTGAGGATAGTATGTGCGCATGTGGTATGGAAGAGGAGGACCTGCATCACGCACTGTGGGTCTGCCCCCTGTACGCGGAGGCTAGGTCCAAGATGATGGATGGGATCAGTCGCGAGGAGTTCGGTCCGATTTACTACGGCGATCTCGTGAGCTCACCGGCGAACTTTGCACGGCTGCGAGAGTTCGCGCACGACTGGCACGCCGTCTGGAGGGAACAGGAGAGGGAGAGCCCCAAGAGTCGGGAGGCTCTAAACAATGTGACTTTACTAGTCGCGCTTCACCACATGAGGTGCGATGTCGAAACCCATTTGGATCGCGGAAATCGATGCTGTCCGTTTAACGCGTGCATCACGGCTCCGAAGGTCCGAATTTACCTCAGTTCGATGTCGGGGCTCGGAATAGTCTGTAGACGACTTCCGTTCCTGGCGGGGTGTTGTGCTCGGTAGAGAAGCGTCGTGCTGCGATCTGTTGAGACTCAGCCCTACGCCAGGTGATTCGTCCGAGGACGATGATGATAAATACGTTACGCGCCCACACGCGCGCACGTTATGTCACAGTGGCGTCGCTCTTCGTCGCATTATAAACGTACGATTAACAATTATAATTGTTGCGCGCGCGTACGTTTATTATGTTGACGATAGCGGTGTTATAGTGATAGGACGGCGCCGTGTGTTGGTCTTGCAACTTTTTTATTTTTTGTTCTTCGATTAATACACGAACGGACACACCCTATAAAGTTTTTTTCTCTCCAACACCATCCACCGCCCGGCGGCGGCTGGCTGGCGCGCATCGACGCCAGCTTGCGCTTGCTAATTAATACACGAACGAGCGCACGGTTTACTACACGAACCCTCGATCAATTTCGACAACAAAACACTCTCTGGCACACTAAGATGGTAATTTATTATTTAGAATTTCTACAGAAAGAGTTTGTATGTTATGAGTTTTGCCGACGATCACACCCATTAGTACCTAGCCATGTTTTTTTTTTTTACTCACGTCTTGCGTTCCCAGCGCTACGTTTCTCACCCTTCGCGTACCAAGAGACATGCTTACAGCAGCCCAGCCCAGCAGGAATCGTTTTTTTTTCCAAAACGACAGAGGGCACACATTTTTATGTGGGGGCACATTTACAGCAGATAAGGCACTAATTAAATGTTCTACTCATATAACTCTAGGAGACACTTTCCTGCTGGGGTAACGTACACCGAATAATGTACAGTGGAAGAATTTTCAGATTTGGATCATTAGTTCTGGAGATTACCCCCTACATACAATGTTACAAACACATTTTCCTCTTTATAATATTAGTAAGTATTGTTAAATGTGTCTTTTAGTTACTATTAAAATAAAAACATATTTATGTAACTTGTACTTATAATTTCTTTTTCATTATATGAACTCGCATTTCTATAGAGAGTACAACAGTACATAAACTTACAAAATATAGGTATATTTCTTCATAATACAATTGTATAGGTACGTATAATGTTTAAAAAAATATTTAAATTTTTATGTAGGTACGGTCGAATAAGCTATTTCGTTTACAGTTTAACCAACAAAGTACATTGTAAAATGTAAACCAAACAGCTTGTTCGACCGTACAACAGCAGTACAATAAACCGTACGTCAAAGTAAAATAAAAAAGAAAGTTCGTCAAAGTCACAAACAATTATATTGTTTGTGACTTTGACGAACTTTCTTTTTTCTTACTTCCAAACAAATTTTCATCCCCTATTGAACTAATTAGAGGCTGAAATTTATTAAAAAAACTCGCTTTCGCACTCAGTTTCGTTGTACAAGGATATGATGTGTAAAATAAAGAGTTTCAGCACCCTGCTGGCCTACCATGATGTCAAAGCAGAACTATTTTAATCTTATTCCAGTGTGGAAAAGAGATAGCGCTAGACACTCCGTATAGCGCGGTCCCTTTCCCACACTGGAATGACAATAAAACAATAATGCTCTAAGACGTCATGGCAACCCCATTTGTCGCTTATCATGAACTATTATTATCAATATCAGTATTGATTTAGACTTGTGAAAAAGAGAAAGAGTTAGATCTTCTGTATAACTGCATCTTTTTCCCACATTGCACCACCTGGTTTAAACTGTGCTTTTTCGGTCAGTGACTGAGTTTAAGATTTCTTACAACTCATTACAAGGTCGTCTTTTGTCACAATAGTGAGAAAATTCGTATGTGAGTAGTGTTTTGGGGCCGCGTGTTGCAGCGCGGTGAGGCCGGCGGGTGCGGCCACGCGCACACGCAGCGGTTGACGTGCGCGTTGTGCAGCATAAGGTGTAGGTTACTGTGACAGCTCCCTACGTGCAGTGCGCGGCCAGCGCGGTGAGGCCGGCGGGTGCGGCCACGCGCGTGGCGGGCGCGCACACGCAGCGGTTGACGTGCGCGTTGTGCAGCATAAGGTGTAGGTTACTGTGACAGCTCCCTACGTGCAGTGCGCGGCCAGCGCGGTGAGGCCGGCGGGTGAGGCCGGCGGGTGCGGCCACGCGCGTGGCGGGCGCGCACACGCAGCGGTTGACGTGCGCGTTGTGCAGCATAAGGTGTAGGTTACTGTGACAGCTCCCTACGTGCAGTGCGCGGCCAGCGCGGTGAGGCCGGCGGGTGCGGCCACGCGCGTGGCGGGCGCGCACACGCAGCGGTTCACGTGCGCGTTGTGCAGCTCTGACACCTGCGTGGAGCTAGCCGCCGCCGGGTCGCCCGACCCCGTCGTACTGCCCAACCTGGGGATATCATTTACTTAGGACAACATAATCCTGTAGCCAATAAGCCTGATATAGTGCTGGTGGATCGATCAGAGCAGCGCGCAATGATTGTTGACAGAACGGTCCCGGTCATGACGAGAACCTAGTGAAAGCCGAGAAAGATACAAATCAAGTATGTTGACTTGGCTATATCTTTCCGTAGTCCTGACAAGGAACCCTTATGGTTTCGTCATGTCCGTCTGACCGAAGTTTTGCTAAGAGACCGTTAGTACTAGAAATCTGTAATTTGTAATGTACGAGTGTGTATATCAATTACGCCGACAAAGTGGTACAATAGAATTTTGGGATATATTTTTTTATTAGGGTAGCTCCCCTACGTGTGAAGTGGGGGTGAATTTTTTTTCGTCGTCTACTGTGTGGGGGGTATCGTTGAACGCGCCGATTTAATGCTTCATTTACGAAATATTAAACTTTAAAGTGCAAACTTTTGTTCCAGCAGGGCGTTCCCCTCTAAAAGCTAAACTGCTGGCTCGAAAAATATGGGAAAATTCATGATGATAGTGCGTTTCATGAACTTTAAGGGAAAATTATAGTGGTTAAGATAACTTTATTAGTTTAGCAGTAATAGGCGTTGTACTTGGGTGTTGGATAAATCGTTCAACGTTGTTATAACGGGCTACTACGTAACCCTACGCTAAACATGGCCCGAAACGCACTTGGCCGGTTTCCGGTTTCGACTTCTATCGGCAGTCCCTAAAGACTGCCGCGATTTTTTTTTTTTTAATTTCTATGACGACCTGATATTGTTTGCGGGGCGGACCTGGTCAGATATTGCACACGATAGAGAGGTTTGGAAGGAGAAAGGAGAGGCCTTCCTTAGCCCGGCAGGGGGACACTTAATAGGCCCACAAGGCTCACGGTCTGTGAGCCGTCGCGGGACGCCTGCCAGATGTGAAACATCGAAATTATTTTGTACAAGTAATATGCTTAAAAAAAAGTCAATATAAAAACAAACATAAAATAAAATAAAAGCAAATAACAACAAAATTACTTGATTCACAAAAACAAAATCCTTATGGTGGAATCGAACTCGTAGTCACGAGCGTGTAACCCGGCGGTCTGTGCCCCGAGACCAGCTGGCTTGCTGTAAATCTTGCCGAATATATAGATCTTATGCTGCTTCAACAGGTCGGTAATGTTCGGGCCGGCAGTGCAAGTACGTAGCACTCGATTCGATACGATTCGATAAATCTGACAGTTATTCTCGATAAAATGAGTTTTTAACCAATCGAAAAGTCGGATTTATCGAATCGTATCGATTCGATCGTTATCGATTGCTACGTACGTCTGTTACACATAGCCTTTTTTGAAAAGGCTATGTGTAACAGACTAAACTATTTCTTAGAAAAATACAATATCCTTGATGACTGTCAAAATGGTTTTAGGAAGACAAAATCCACAACATGTGCAGTTTACAAATATGTCCAAACAGCTCTCCAACAAATAAATGACAAAAGGTATGCATTAGGGCTGCTACTCGATATGTCAAAAGCCTACGATAAAGTATCATATATTATATTACTAAGAAAACTTTACGGTTCTGGTATACGTGGCCCGGCTTACAATTGGTTCAAATCATATTTAAACAACAGAAAGCAAATAGTCCAGATTGAACACCACAATATTAACGATAGAGAGACAATAACAGTGCAGTCCCAGGTGAGAAATCTCACATGCTCCATACCTCAAGGCAGCGTTCTGGGCTGCATACTATTTCTAATATATATCAATGACCTCCCAAAAATACTAAACAAACAAACTACATTACCAGTACTGTTCGCCGATGATATCTCCATACTTGTGAAATGCGACAAAAATTCTGACCTAAATGCAATCTTACAAAATACTCTCCAGACGGTAACACTTTGGTTACAAGATCACAATTTAGAAATTAACTGTAATAAAACCAAAATGATACAATTTAGATCGTACAAAGCCCCCCCCCCCTAAGTAATAATGTAATTTTTAATGACACCCCTATATTGGAACTACATTTAACTTACTCGGTATAAACATAGACACACATCTCAATTGGAAAAATCACATAGAAACAGTAAAATCGAAATTATCTAAATTTACGTACGCCTTGTTTCAACTTAAGCACAGCACAAATACAGAAACAGCACTATCGGCATACTACGCCTGCGCTAACTCGTGGCTAAGATATGGCGTGATGTTATGGGGGAACAGCGTAAACGCAAGCGAAGTGTTTATTATCCAAAAAAAATGTGTTAGAATTCTGGCCCATATTGACAATACCGAAAGCTGTAAGCCATATTTTGTTAAATTAAATCTCCTAACTTTACCTTCTATATACATACATGACCTTTGCATATTTGTATTTAAAAATAGCAACATTTTCCCTAAAACAAAAGACATGCATAACGTAAACACACGGCATAAAGATAGATTATATCTTCCACAATCTCGGATCAAAATGCTTTACCATAGCCAGTTACATGGCAGTAAAAATCTTCAACAAATTACCAGAACAAATTAAAAAGGAACCCAAATTCAATGCATTTAATAGAAAATTAAAAGATTATCTAACACAAAAATGCTTTTACTCGGTCTCAGAATACTTAGAATAAAATATTTAGTATATGAATATGATAGATAGCTAATTACATAGAATCACTGAAATAGTACTTACACAAAAACACACACATAAGTACATACATTTACACATAACATAACAAAACAAATTAATAAAATATAAAATAATTAATACAACTTAATAAAATATAAATTTAATAGAGAATATAAATTAATAAAATATAATAATTCATACAAATTAATGAAATTATAACAACTGATACAAAATAATAAAATATAATAATTAAAACACGTAAATAAAATAATTGAATAACCTTATAATATTAATTAAAATAACTACATAAACCTAATACTAGTAATATTGTCGATAATAATTGTATTTGTAAACAAACTTACAATCCAGTATACTAACTGGATGTTTGTTTTGTCCAATCTACCTTATTAAGTTGCCGTGCCCTAACCGGGTTTCAAAAATCAAAAAAATCAAAATCAAAGCATTTATTTCAAGTAAGCCAGTTACAGGCACTTTTGAATTGTCGAAACAAAGATGAAAATTAAATGTAGCTACAGTCCCAGTCACAAGACATAAAAACTGTGAAAGTACTGTAGTTGCCCATTCCCTAGCGTAGATCTCTATGGAGAAGAACGGGCAAGAAACTCCATGGACACTCTTTTAAATCAGAATATTGTTACAAAATCTTGGTTACATCATTCATGTTGAGATGGTATATTATGTGAGAACAATGTAGCAAGATGTGCACGTTAAAAGTGTCCACAGCAAAAACACACAAACAAAAAAAATACAATTCAAAATAATTCATTCAAATAAGCCATGGCAACTAAGAGATGACCAGTCACAACTGACAGCGCCCGTTCACGGACATGACGCATGGATCAGCACCATCCAACTCAACCATTTTGAAGGGAACTAAATGATCCGACACATGCGCCACCATCAGCGAGACATTTGAGTGAGCATGACATACTCTAAACCGCCAGGGCACATTCAAGTCAAGAAAAGACGTAGGTTTCCAGTAAATGATAGCTTTCTAGTACATAGTACTCACACAATATGGGCTATGCATTTATATAATACTAAGGAGATTGAATCTATACAATGCAAAGATAGTTGTACAATCTTCAGCAGCTCCAACAATACATTTTAATGCTATCAATTTATGCGCCCCTGTCCTTGTGGAGCAGGACCAGCATTGAGCCAAGCATTTTTATCAGCGATATAATCGCTCAACTTGTAATATGCTTGCTTACATAGTGTGCGTTTAATGCATGTTTTAAATTTCGTCTCATTCAGTTCAAGAATACTTTGTGGAATTTTATTATAGCATCTCAAACAGTACCCCATGAAAGATGAGTCTACTTTAGCGAGTCGGAAACCTGGCTGAACTAGTTGGTCCCTATTTCTAGTACTGTAATTATGTCTGTCACCCCTTTTACCAAAAAGGTGCAGATTTTTTCTGACGTACATTATGTTTTCGTAGATGTATTGACAATGTACCGTCATGATGCCAATATCCTTAAACAGTTCCCTTAGAGAATCGCGCTTACGAAGATTATATATGGCCCTGATGGCTCTTTTCTGCAGAATAAATATAGACTCAATATCTGCAGCCCGTCCCCACAGTAAAATGCCATAAGACATTATACTATGAAAGTAACTAAAATAAACCAGTCTAGCGGTATCTACATCAGTATACTGACGGATTTTTCTAATGGCATAGGCTGCTGAACTTAGCCGCCCCGCAAGAGAAGTCAAATGAGAACCCCATTGTAGCCTTGAATCAAGCGTAATCCCCAGGAAAACCGTTTTATCTACGAATTCAAGTTTCTCTTTATTCAATATTATATCACAATCACTACTTTTAACATTCGGTAAAGCAAATCTTATGCATTTGGTTTTTTTTTCATTTAATACCAAATTGTTTGCTGTGAACCAATTTTGGACCTGAAGTAGGGCATTATTCACGTCATCTAGATTTTGGGCCCGCCTATTTATTTTAAAAATTAGGGAAGTGTCATCAGCAAATAACACCATATTTTGCGGTTGGTTTTTCAGTAAATAGGGAAGATCATTTATATATACTAGAAAGAGAAAAGGACCCAATATTGAGCCTTGTGGAACCCCCATTTTTACTTTTAAACCCTGTGAATTAACACCATTTATTTGAACATGTTGTTGTCTATCATTCAAATAAGATTTTACCAAACTAAGTGCAAGTTTACCCAGTCCGTAATGCTCAAGTTTCAAAAGTAATGTGTCGTGATTTACGCAATCAAACGCTTTGGAGAGGTCACAAAAAATTCCTATGGCGTCTTGAGACTCTTCCCACGCAGTAAATATGTGCTTTAATAAGGTTACACCGGCGTCAGTTGTACAACGTCCCTTGGTGAAGCCATACTGTTGATCATGTAAGATTCTGTTGGTGTTAAAATGATAGAGCATTTGATTAAGCATTACTTTTTCAAAAACCTTGCTAAAAACTGGTAACACGGATACAGGTCTATAATTATTAGTATCTTTACTGTCTCCGGATTTGAAAAGAGGTATGACTTTACTGTATTTCATTAAATCAGGGAAAACTCCTTGGTCTACACATAAATTAAAAATTAAAGCTAAGTAAGGGGCTATAGTCTCAAGTATGGATGTACAAACTTTGACAGACATTCCCCATAGATCTTCGGTTAGTTTGATTTTTATTTGCCGGAAAGTTTTAATAACTATCATAGGATTAATGTGTTTAAATTTAAATTCAGCCAGGCAGCCAGACACATTCGCCTTTAATAAGCCAATTGAGAGTTCAGGTGAGGAAATAAGAGCCTCCGTTGTTTTTAGTGGTATATCGGTAAAGAAATTTACAAATTCTTGAGCTACTTCCTGATTTGAGCTTTTAGGACCACACGCTGTATCTAATGTGTAGCTAGTGTTACGTATTTTCTTCCTGTTAGTCTCGTTATTTATAACTTTCCAAACTGTCTTTATTTTATTTTCTGCTGTTTTGATCTTGTTGCTAATGTGCAGTGCTTTAGCAACCTTGCACGTATTTCTAAAAATTTTTGAATACTTAGCAACATACTTGTTAAAAGTTTCAGTGTTTATAAAAGGCTTAAGGCCATAAAGCTCAAATAGTCTTTCCCTAGTTTTTCTGATACCTCTAGTTGCCCAATCACTAAATATGAATTTAGGGCAAATACTTTTTGTCTTCTTTTCAAAAGTTTTATTGAATTCCGTGTGAACTATTGAAAAGAAACGATCATACAATTGATCTATATTAATATCATCAAGGCTCATAACTCTTAACTTGTTCTGTAGCGAAATATTATACCTATTTAATCTGCTAGAAGTTATAGGTCTAAATTTAATTTGAACTTTTTCCAATGGGGGTGTATTACACCTAAAGGTTACAGTTTGTCCGCTATGGTCAGAAGGCAGACAATTTACTATTGCTTTATCTAAGTAATCACAATCGCAGAAAATATTATCTATACAAGTAGCAGAAGATGGAGTGACTCTAGTAGGTTCTTTAAAAGTGTTGGTCAAGTCAAATGACTTAAAAAGATTTAATAAGCGACTGCTATTTGAGCATTCTTCTAAAATATTGATATTAAAATCACCACAAATAATTATAGATTTATTACTGGCTGCAAGTTTTGCCATCACATCTTCCATTATTGATTCAAATAAGGAAAAGTTTTGATAGTTTGGGGGTCTGTACACACACACAATTACATGCTTATCTAGCTCAACACAGGACAGTTCAACGCAATGTTCAACCGAGAGACCTACTATGTCATTACGTTGCTTATATTTAAAACAATTTTTTATTAATATTAGGGAACCTCTACGAAGCATAGTTTTACGGTTAAAGCAGCTACCCACCATATAGTTCTCATAATTGATAAGCATTTGGTAATCCTTTAGCCAATGTTCAGTAAAACAAATAATGTCAAACTTACTATTTTCTAAAAACAATTCAATTTCTAATAATTTGGAAGAAATGCCTTGGATATTTTGGTGGAATAATTTTAAAGTGTTCTGCTGAGGCCCTTTTTTGCTAACTAATTGAGTGCAAGAAGATACGTTGGTAGGATTAACAATATTGTTAATCGTACCTCCTGTTGTCTCATTTTCTAGTTTAAATTAATATTTGGAGTGAGGCCGGAGACTCCCGTGCCATCCTCAGACAACAAGACCCTATCACTAATACTAATAGACCCTAATTGAGAATTCTCCACGGTGACACATGGATCCTCCTCAGTACAATGTTTGTAAACATTTATAGCATTAATGCTATATTCATTTAAAGTCACCTGTACATTAGTATTACTACTAATAGTCGCAGTGTTAATAATAGAACTAAACTTAGACATACTATTTATGTCTGTGTGAATATTATAAGCTAATAGCCGAGCTATTTTGTGTCTACATCTAATAGGTAGATACACCTTACCCCGTGTCGACTTCAGTTTACCAACAATAGTGTTGATATCCAGATATATAAGTCTGTCACTATAGTGACCTACTAAAAAATGTACATGGTTATTTAACATATGTATATAGTTGTTTTTTCTATTACCCAAATTTTCAAAAAATGGAAAAGCACACAATATTATTTTATTACAATTTAACTTCAACAACTCTGAAACACAGTCAGTGATGTCTTCCTTTTTAATCTTGGAACTATTACCAACACATATAGTAATGGTGGTACTAGGATCACAAACAGTCTTTGTTACCGATGCCATAATCTGTTTGTAGGTTGACCCTGGCATGCAATAATTTTGGGTACAATAACTCAGGTTATTACTGATTAATTTCCCTAACCCTCTACCTATACTATCAGAGAACATAACTGAAAGATTAGAACCAAGACTATTTGGTGAGACAAAATTACCTAAGTCAGGTATTGTATCTTGGGTGGAAATACAGTCCTGAGTACTCACAGCTAGGGACGGGTCCTCCGTTGCCTCAAGCTGGAGGGCATCATTGCTGGATTCCCTCTGACAAGTACACTGAGTGTTGCTGAGAGTCAGCGAGTCCACTTTGTCTACCAATGCATGTGTAGCAAGTATATGCTCTTTAATTTGATTTTGAGAGCCTTCATATTTATTATATAATGATTTTAGTGACTTATTAAGAGCCTGTATTTCTGATTGTAAGCGCTGAGTGTCAATTTCATAAATATTTATACTATCTTCCAATTTAATCTGATAGTTATTTAATTTATTAACTAGAGAAACACGTTCTTTCCTTAATTGAATATTTTTGGAATGGTGTTTTTGTTGTTTCTTATATTTATTACATTTTTTAATGATTCTATTTAATCGTGCATATTTCTTAATTTTATTTTGACTAATTTTATGGCTGTAGTTATGCTTTTAGTAAGGAGTCCTCTGTAAGGTCTATTGTTATAATGGAATGAGGGTTGCAATTTGTATTAACTAATTCATTATACAAATGTTCAGTTTCCAAAGCCTGAGTATGATCCTTTTCCTTTTTCAAATTTAAAAGTTTGACATTTGCATGGACTAATTCATCCTCTAGATCCCTAATTTTACATAAAGCCTCCTCATACAAGTTGCTACAAGAGTTGAACCCATCCGTGACCGCCCTTAGTTGATCCCGTTCATTGACAACATTCAAGAATTCCTGATGTAGGTCTACTAGCTCCCGTTTTAAGCTCGAGTTTTTGCTATTTACGTTAATGACCTCCTCCTCACTGTCTTCTCTCTCCTGCAACAGCTGTTGGCATTGGAGTTTAGAGTCCTTAAGTTCTTGGAGGGCCGTTCTCAATTTTAGCTCCATATCCTGAGCAGTAGCCTTACGGGTCATCACAGGCATGGTTTCCGGATTGGTTACTGAAAATTGGAAATAAAGAAACAGTGAGAACTAATAGGATAGACCAACGAAGAGAATTTAGAGATAAAAAAGGGGAAAAACAGGGAAAAAGTTTGTGTTACTCTGAAATGAGGTAGGCTGCTATATTAGCTTGACAAGAATGATATTAGCTTACTGAATAATTAATTTTATTGCTTCAATCAGAATTTTACTTTCTTATTGTTTTACTTTTTCATGTGGGTAGATTGCCTGGACTAAAAACTTATGATTATTACAATATTACTTCAAGACGTTAATAAAATAACTGTCACGAACTTTCTATTTAAATAATATTGAAAAGATTGATGTAAGCAAGTTTATGTCGTTAGAATTTTACTTTTTACGAAATGACTATTGTCAACAATGCAATCTAGAACCATTTATATTAGGAAAAAAAAAACAAAAACTATACTAGAATTGGCGTGGACGTGTTCTAAAGTTACGATTATGGGACAATTGTGTGCTATTCTAAATATAAAAGTAAACAAATACTCCCCGTTTAAATCCGTAGTCCGAACATCAGCTGTTGGTTTTATGTTACCGGTAACGTCGTTACGTCGCCGTACAACCGAATCCTTTATTAATTAACAGGAAAATAATTTTCCTGGGTATTTACACATTTAAAATACGATATAACATATGATTACACCTTAATTTAACTTAATAACTATTTAAATTTAATTTTAAAATACGGAACAAAATTTTGACATGTCACTCGGGCAGTGTTGCCACTTTTTTTTTTTCATGTTTCATGTTGGAACCTACTTACATATATGTAACAACTAAATGTACACATGAATGCAATAAAGAGTTTGAGTTTACTTGCAGTGCGGGTTCGATCGCCAGGCTCGCCACGAATTATGCGTTTGTTTTTTTTTTTGTTTACCCGTGCCTATGATGTTTACAGATGTTTTACATCAAAAAATCTTTTTTTTTTTGCAACTTGTACAACATTACTGCCAGCATCCAGTCTTGAGATATACACGTGAAAAAAATTAGATAAAAAAAAGGAAACCAAAGCAAAAGTATAGGAGGATTGAGACTCAGGATAGGTAAAAACAAATATTAGAAATAAAAAAAAGAACCAAAGAATACAGGGTTTTCAGTGTCATGGAGTACTTGAAATGATAAGAAACAAACATCATAGACATCATAGTTTTATATTATTTATTGTTATGAAATAGGATAAGAATTTTACGATAGAATGGTTTTTGTTAGCTGCATGCAAAAGCGTTGGAATATTTAGCGAAAAGGGAAGTTCTAATTCTGATAGGGATTGAAGAAATTCCGAACGATCATAAAGGTGACACGAGAAAAATCCAAACCACATTCGCATAAAGATGAGTCTAGTATATGAATTTTATGAAGAAACGATTGTGTACAGCAGTGGCCCTATGCGCATGCGACATATAATAGATGTAGGTGAGTTTTATAAAACCACGGTTTTTTGCTTAACTCGGGTTGAATCTTGGCATAATATGCACCCTTTTGCTTTACAGACTGCTCCCAGTGTCTGGACCAAGAGGTTCTTAAGAGCTCACCTGGAAGGGCCACAAGATCGTGACAGTAGCTTTTCATGGAAAATACGTCACCACAATCGACAGCTTCCTTTGCAAGAGAATCGACTTTTTCGTTCCCAGTTCCCACATATGACTAGGTAACCAGGCTAGAGAAATGGAGACATTTCGTAATTGGGCTTCAAACAGTATTTTTTTAATTTGGAAGATGTTAGGGTTATGGGAGGTTGCATAAAAAGGGTTCTAACGGAGTGCTTCTAAGGAACTTAGAGAGTCTGATAGTATTAAAGAAGACCGAAGTTTGAATAAAGTACAGTATTTGCCCGCTTCAAGTATGGCAAGAATTTCACCAGTGAAGACTGAAGATTCTGGAGGTAATTTGATTTTCTGTACAATGTTCCAGTTTTGGTGATAGCCTACGCAACCAGAGGGATTGAATTTTGAAGCATCAGTAAACAAAAGATGGTGACTTGAATAGTTATCAATAATGCGTAATCATTCTTTATTGGGATTGATAGTATATTTATCAATGCCCAGTGAGATAATTTTGGGCTCAAATAAGACTACTGGCCAAGGGGAATCAAAAATAGGTAGTTTGGAGGAACGGTATACTGGATAATTTATATTCTGCCAGTGTTATAGACTATTAACTAATGGCGGTGTTTTATTGGAACGGTTGTTGTTCCCGTACTCTGCTAGCTGCTGTAGTTTTGGTATGAGTGGGTGATTATTAAGCTGTGGAGAGCGGAAAAAGTATCGGTCAGCCAGGTACTGTCTCCTTATATAGAGAGGATGGTCAGCTGCCTCATTCTGTAGGACATTAATTAGGCTGGATTTCATAGCCCATAGTATGATCCTTAGTGCCTTGGATTGTACTAAATCTAGCTTTTTTAAATTTGTTAGACCAGCAGGTTCCATTAAAAACGTAGCATAGTCCAAATTGCTCCTAACCAATGCATTATAAATGAGTTTAAGACAGTAGGGATGTGCTCCCCACCAGACACCACATAGTGCTCGCAAGATGTTAATGTTTTTTTCACATTTATTGTAAATATGGTTAATGTGAGGGATGCAAGATAATTTAGAGTCAAGGACATATCCTAAAAATTTGACCTCGTTGATACGCCTGATTTGTGCATTTACTAAACATACCTCGAAAGGTGGGATATTCCTTTTCCTGGTGAACAGGACTACTTGCCTTTTAGCTGCGGATAATGCCAGACGTGCCAGTCCATGTGACGAGAGGAACTCATTCAGATTCAGTAATGAGATTGACACTGTGTGGGCGCAATTTACAATATCTTTATAAGCTCTATAAATAAGTAGGTCATCCGCATATTGAAGGAGACTGCATTCTGGGACGGTGTTATCTAGTCCGTGCATATAGTCGTTGTAAAGGATGGGACTTAGTACCGATCCCTGGGGAAGACCTTTAAAAACTTTTCGGGTATGCGTAATTTCGTCATTAATTTTTAGATAAATTGTGCGATCCAAATAGAAGTTATAATAAATCGTCATCGTCGGCGGTATTCATAGCTGGAGTAGTTTCTCCCTAAGAATAGGAAGAATGACATTGTCATAGGCTGACGTGATATCTAAGAATGCTGCTACCACTGCCTCCTTGTTGGCAAATGCAAGTCTGATGTCAGTAATAAATATGCTAAGGCTGTCGATCGTGCTTCTTCTTTTACGAAATCCGAATTGGGTTGGGGATAGAATTGAGTTACTCTCTACGAACCACTCTAGTCTGTTTTTTAGTATATGCTCCGTTATTTTGGCTATCGTGGAGGATAAAGTAATGGAGCAGTATCCGCAGCGTACAAAAGGGCCTGTGTGAAAAGTTCAAGGCACGTTGTTGCGTTGCCAGTAGTAACCCTAGGAATTTCATTAGCTTTCACCGTTACTGCACAACTAAATAGAGTCCAATCAGCTTGTTCCAATTTATATTTTTTTGCTGGTTTTTTGTTCCATTAAACCGCTCCTGACTTGGGATATGCAATTAGTATTGGGAAGTGATCACTCCCATGTGTACTAGTTAGGGTTGCCCAGGACAAAAGTGACGCTAATTCGTTGGAGCAGAGGGACAAATCTACGGCACTTGCGGCTTTATTCGGCCTTGTCCTACGGGTGGGAGAACCAGAATTTAACAGGCACAGGTTAAGGTCATCTATTATTTCAAGTAGAGCTGTACCAGATGAGTCGATGGAGTCAGAGCCCCATACAGTATGGTGGCAGTTAAAGTCTCCTAAGATAATAAAGGGTTTAGGCAGGGAAGAAATAACAGATTTAAGATTGCTAAGTGTTCGGGGTTAAGATTAGATAGATAGTTAAAGGATGAAATAAGAGATGAAAGTCAGTTTAGGGTTCATAAATTCACTGTATTGTCTGTTTCCACAAATATAAGATTAAGATTACTTTATACTAGAGTATGATGAACGATATGGGATTATGAGTCACGCGCACGGTATGTCGCCGAATTACGTTCTGACTATTGCGGTGTAAGTGCAATAATATAAATGATAGAACATACTAAACGGGTGACGCATTAATGATGGCCCAGGTAAACATACTGTACGGTGGTTGACCCCGTACATGCTCCCGGGGGCAAAGATAGAGGTTAGTAGGATAAAAATGGAGATGAGTTTTACAAGATGATGAACAATATTCAACTTATCAACTATATGACAGGGATGAAGATTAGTAGTGAGTGATTAACAATATTTCGAACAATTACAAGTAGTCTAGCAACTACTTATCTTAGATCAGGAAGGGAAAATACGCGAAAAACAGGGGACGAGGCCCTATCTTCTGTTTGTAAACACTCGCTAGATTTAATAAGAGCTTTGGGATTACTTTTCATGGATTTACTAAATTGACCTTTTTCCCTAAGATCACAACACTCACTCACTTCACTTTTCACTTTGATTAAAGATTGCCTTTTTTCCCTAACCGCACTACACTCACTTATAACACTCTCATTTCCGGGATGTGAAGAGATCGCAGTAGATGCCTCTCCGTCAGGCACCGAGGGTTCTCGACGTGTTGACCGCCTGTGACGCCGCCAACAGTATACCGCCGCAGTTATCAGGATTCCAAATATTAGAGCATACAAGACGCTATAAAGATGCACGTCGTGATAGGATATTTTATCACTCCGTGATTCAGTCTGTTTCATGATCTCAATCTTTTTCTGTATATCTTCAAATTGTCGCAATATTTCAGAGTTATTAGGATTAATTTCGGGAGATTCAGGGATAGATATGTTGAATATATGATTAATAGGTGATATTTGTGGCGCAATAATTTTTGCACCAATACTCATTTTGCTAGACAGCCTATTATTAGAGTGTACAACGAAATTGTCCGTCTTTATCATACAGCCTTCCTGCACATTCAACAGACCTGCATTCATCAATTTAACGGCGGTTATTTCGCCGTCACATAGGAGTTTAAAGTTGCATTCATTGCAACAGAAGTAATAATATTTATTATCGGCTGTTAATTCCTTCCAACTGTTTTTACATGGGGTTCTAATAGTTTTACAGGTTCTTGTGGGTGGGATCGTTTCACACAAGCTTTGATCATCTTTTAAAATACTTATAGGGTTTTTTGTATGACATAAAATCATCCCAGGATTTTGTCTTATACAAGACAGGAGATCAGCCTCAGTAAGGGTTACGAATGAGTCCTTTTTGAGGTTAATAGCAGCAAAACTTGAGATAACTTGCACATGTATCATGTCGTGGTTCGATAATCGTGGGACTGGAATGAGGTTAAAGATTTCGTAAAGGTCTCTTTCGATGAGGGGTATTCTTATTTCAATGATCAAGTACGTACTATAGTACTTAGTCCGCACTTTTATCAAGTTGTAGAGATCTTTGAGATTCAAATGGTTGACAGGAAGTGCCATGTCTTTGGGGATATGTGCTGATATAGAGCTTAATTCCGTTTTCAGCTGTTTAGGAGATATCAGATGGAAGTCCAATTTTCCATTGTAAATATTATTGTAATACAGTAACTGTGTCAAGAATGGAGTCTTGTATTTTCCTGAGGCTATACAGTAAGTTATTCGTCGTCATAGCAGATGCTAAGAAATCGATAACTAAAGTCATGTTCTGTACATTGCGTTGTAGATCTTGATAGGATTCTTTAAGGTAATTAAGCTTTTGATTTATCGATTTATGATGTTTGCTCGCAGCTTTCTCCATTCTTTTCATAAGATTAAATTCGGCTTCCACGATTGAGGTTTGGTTTTTCCAGAGGTTATACAAATGTTTATCATTTTCATTCAAAAGGTCGATGTCTTGTGCGTATTTCTCCGCAAAACGCTGATCCAGCACGCCAAACAAGCTGTTTGCGACGTAGCCTACTCCGTCTATTAAACCACGACGCCGGCGCCGCCGCTCGTCTCCAGTTACAAATGATTCATTCATTGTCAACATACTATCATAATGTTTGATTTCTTCGAACTCGTGCTCGATTTGTAAGATGATACCGTCGCAAGGTGTGTGTTCTTTAATAGTAGAGCATAATGTTTCAAGATAATTGATATACTTCTCGAGTGCCGACGTGCCTTCTTTGTAGGGATATGTGTCATAATAAACAATTAAACGCCAATTGTCTCTAATAAGATGCATGTTGGAGATTTTATCCAAATAAACGCTGTTGTTGGTCAATGGGGTAAAACTATAGGATGCTTGAGATAAGTTAATTAGTGACAATAAGAATAGCGTTACTGACATAGCTATAGTCGAGAAGGAGATACGCTTGAGATTTTTCTTTCTTGGTGCTTCATCTTTAACCTTTGTTTCACTAGGAGGATTATTGTCTCTGTCCGCTGGTAATAGAGATAGCTTAACAACAGGCCGTTTTAGGAAACCATTTTTGGTTTTAAGGGTGACGACTCTGACGTGTCCGTCCGAACCAGGATGCAGTTCTACTACACGCCCTAGGGCCCACTTCCCAGGCGGGAGGTTTTCATCTTTGATGATAACAATATCGTTGAGACTGAGATTCCTTTGAGATTGTTTCCATTTAGTTCTAATGGATAGCTGTGAGAGATATTCATTTTTCCACTGGGTCCAAATGTCTCTATAGATTTTTTGTACCAAGTGCCACCGAGTCCTAAGATCATTTTCTGTTTCAAAGATCGTTAAGGTAGGCCCACTGGCAAGAAAGTGTGCCGGGGTTAAAAAGTCCATATCCTCGGGATCTTCTTTCAAAGGGCAAAGTGGTCGAGAGTTTAAACAACCCTCGAGTTGAGACAGGAGGGTGCTATATTCTTCGTAGGTGAGTTTTTGTTCACCAACAACACGCTTAAGGTGATGTTTTAAACTTTTCACCGCAGATTCCCAAAGTCCGCCATGTTGGCTAATGTTTCTTGGCTTGATAAGACTTCTGAGATTTCTAAGGTTTCTTGTTTTAGGATCTTGTTGGCTCCAATGAAGTTAGTTCCTCGATCACTGTAGATGTGCCCGGGAACTCCTCTTCTGGCTGACATACGTCTGAGCGCTGCAATAAACGCTGACGCTGTGAGATCAGATACGAGTTCTAAATGTATAGCCTTTGTAACCATACATATGAATACTGCAACGTATCCTTTATCTGTTTTGATGCCGCGACCTTTGTTCGCTTTCACCAAAATATGTCCAGTGTAGTCAATTCCGATATGATAAAAGGGTCTACTAGGGTTTAATCTGGATGGAGGCAAGTCACCCATGAGTTGATGTTTTAGAATAGGATCGTGTCTCCTACACTTTACGCACGTTCTTAGTCGTTTTTTGGTAGCGCGGTTTCCTCCAATTATCCAATATTTTTGTCGTATAAATCCACACGTCATTTTCACTCCGCCATGGAATACTAATTTATGGGATTCGTCTATTATAAGATCAGCTAATTTAGTTTGATTTGGGATGATAATGGGATGCTTCATTTCGGGATCTAAACTCGAATGTTTTAGCCGTCCACCGACGCGGAGTACTCCGTGGCCGTCTAAGATAGGATTGAGATTTAAGATCTGGCTTTTTTTGCTTAAGGATTCCCCTTTTTCAAGTTGAGTTATTTCCTTGAAAAAGTATTCTTGCTGCACATGTTTTATTAACATTTCCGTCGCACGTTTGAGGTCATGCAGAGTAAGATAGTTTTCCCGCTTCTTTTTGTAAATCAAGATATCGTTGAATTTGTTTACATATGCTAAGACTCGAATGGTTTTTTTGTAACTGCTGTATTTCTCTAATAATTGTTTTATAATGGAATTGCTAGAGTCAGCAGTAATAGTGTTCACTAGCCTTTTCTTTCTGAGATCTTCATTTGTTTTATATAGGATGGGTTCAAGATTCTTTTCAGCATTGTATTGAGGTAACCAATCGGGTCCGTGCCACCAAAGTGAATGATTTGCTAAATGGGATGCAGTCAGACTACGGCTAGCGCAATCTGCGGGATTCTCTTGGGATTTTACATACCGCCACTTATTTTTTGGGATAATTTCGCAAATCATTTTTACTCGATTGGCAACAAAGGGTTTCCATTTTTCTGGTTCACCATTTATCCATCCTAGTACTGCCATGGAGTCTACCCAGCCATATGCTTGGATTTTGAGATCTGATAGGGATGAGATTATTTTGGCTATAAGTTTTGATAATAAAAGAGCTCCACTAAGTTCCAAGCGAGGTATAGATTGAGATTTTTTCAGAGGTACTTTAGATTTTCCAGCAACAAGGGTTATGTATGTCTTGTGGTTTCTTGTGATTTTACAATAAACAACACAAGCGTAGGCTTTGGTGCTAGCGTCACAAAATCCATGAAGCTCAATTATATCATTCTCCATGGTTTGTATCCATCGAGGTATTTTGAATTGGGATATATAAGGTAAGTCGGCCTTTATTTTGTTCCATTCCAGGGCAATATTATGAGGAATCGGTTGATCCCAACCTAATTGCGTTTTCCATGTCTCTTGAAATAATATTTTGAGTTTTATTATGACTGGTGACAGCCAGCCCAAGGGGTCAAAGATTTTTGAGATTTCAGACAAGAATTGTCGTTTTGTTGGGATGCCTTCTGTGGTAATTTCTAGTGGATGAAAGATAAAGTAGTCTTCTTTTGGATTCCAGCGGAGACCTAAAGTCTTTGTAGATTCTGGCTGTTTAAAGTGAAATTCTTCATCTTGAGGATTAATATGATCGTCTAAAATTTCCGTCAAGTTCGAGCGCCATTTCCTAAGATTTAAGCCGCCTGACTTAAGAAGGTTTGTCATCTCTGCTTTGAGATGTTTAGCAGCTGTCGCGGTATGAGCTCCATGCATGAGATCATCCATGTAAAGAGAGGATTCTAAGATATCTGGGGCGCTACTATTGGGATAATTTGGCCTTTCATCGATGGCAAGTTGTTTCAGTGTCATCATGGCCAGGAAAGGTGCGGCCTTGGTACCATAGGTGACAGTCGCTAGCTGATATTCTTGCAAAGGTTGGGATTGATGATTTCTCCAAATTATTTTCTGGAACTTTTGATGATCAGGATGTAGCCAAATGTTACGGAACATCTTTTCAATATCGGCTGTGAATCCGTATTTAAACTGTCTCCATTTTAGGATGAGACTTAAGAGATCTTGCTGCAGGTTCGGCCCCCTGCACATAAGATCGTTGAGGCTGTGACCTGTTGAGGTTTTTGCAGAGGCATTAAAGACAACTCGTAATTTCGTAGTTAATGATTCCGCTCGAAGTAAGCCATGATGCGAAAGGTAGCAATCTGGGGTTACGTTGACATGTGTCGCAACGGGGATCATATGTCCGAGCTCTAAATACTCGGACATAAACAATTTATAATCACGTGCCAAGTCTGGTTGTTTAATTAGTTTCCTTTCTATTTGAAAGAATTGCGCAATGGATTTATTTTTAGACTCACCTAACTTTTCTTCAAAATTGTCTTTAAAGGGTATTTTTACGACATAGCTGCCGTCTTCGCGCCTTGAGGTTGAGGATTGAAAAAGGTCGATGCAAGCCTGATCCTCTTGAGATATTGATAAAGGTTCGCGAATATCCTCCATTTCCCAGAACTGTTGGATATCGGTGAGATTGTTTAGGATCACATTGCACTGAAGTGTTTTACAGTTACCGCTTAGGATCCATCCCAGCTGTGTCTGCTGGGCAATGGGTAACCTTCCCTCGGAACGGCAGATACCATCCAATAGTATTTGGGAATAAACGTCAGCGCCGAATAAGATATCAACTGGCCTACTTTTGTAGAATTCAGGATCAGCTAGGGTTATTTGGTTAAGAGTTGGCCAGTTGGGTTTAGTGAATGTATGACTAGGCAAATTCTTGACTAGTCTTTTCATTATAAATACATCGGATTCGAAAGTAAAGTCATTAATTAACGACATACACTTAATAGAGATCATGCCCTTGCAGCTATTTTCATTGTTACCGATTCCAGAGATAAGTCCAGTGCATTTTTGCCGACGCAGGTTTAGGAGCTGTGCAGCTCGTTCAGTAATGATTGAGGTCTGAGATCCCTGATCTAGAAGAGCTCTCATTCTCTCGTAAGATCCATCAGCTGCTTGAACCTTGATAATTGCTGTCGCGAGGAGTATTTCTGTGGGATCATTTTGCATAGATACTAATGCGTTCATATCTTGCTGAGGTGGAGATTTCGTAATAGCGGCCGTGTTCGGCCCCGATCGCGACGTATCCAAGTTAGCATTTCTTGACGTAAAACATTCATGTAGAATCGTATTGTGGTCTTTATTGCACTCTTTACACTTTACTTCCGAAAGGCATTTTCTACCTTCGTGATAGTGCAAACAGTTGACACAAAGGTTCAAATTTGCGATTGCGTTTCTACGGGCCGATGGATGCATTTTTGCTAGTTTTTGGCAGTTTTGTATGCGATGATCGCTTGCATTGCAAATACAACATTGATTACGTCTTTCGCTATTTTTCCAATTGGACTTTGACGATTGCGAAATGACCTGGTTTGTCGAATAGGTATGATTTGAGGTGTTATTATTTTGTTTAAAACGATAATTAAATCCTTTTGAATGAGATTGTTGGCTATTAGGATAGCCTTTAGATGATGAAGATGCGTTTTGGGGCTGAGATGACCTTTGAATGAAGGGTTCTTGTTTCTTCCGTGAAGTTTCCAGTGACGTAAACTTATTTTCCAGAAACCGAAGAACTTCTTCCAATACTGGCAACTCCTTTGGAGATTTCAACGAATCTATATAGTCGTCGTTGGTTTCAGGGTCTAGTTTCTCAGCTAGGATACATACGAGGAAGGGATCCCAAGTAGATACATCAATTCCGAGATTTTTTATAGCGTTCACGCTCTCATACATTGTATCGTGGATCCGTTTGAGGTGACTTGCTGATTTTTGTTGGGATGTCGGGATATTTAGGTTTCTGAGATGAGATATAAAAATACGACGCTTATTGTCATAGCGATGCGTAAGTATATTCCAACAGACGGGGTAGTTGTCTGAACTTATTTGAAGATGTTGGATTAATTTTTCCGGCTCGCCCTTGATCTTACTTTTCAGGAACTGCATTTTTTGGGCGTTTGATAAGGATGGATTATTGTGTACAGTTTCTGAAAAAAGATCTTTGAAAGATATCCAGGACGTATAACTTCCTTCAAAGGTAGCTATTTCCATTTTTGGGGTCGATTTCTCAACATGAGCCACCGACCACATTTTTCGGTTAATATCCCTTTTCAAAGTTTTATAATGTTTCTCGTAGTTCGAAAATTGCTCGTCGTACTGGGCGTTGGAGCCGTTGAGCTCGTTGTCCAGTGCCCAGTGTAGGGTATCAATAGCTGCCCAACGAGTTTATAAAGTATTTAAGATGTCTTCAAACTCCCACTTTTCTGAGATGAGATTGAGATCAATGTCAGCAGCTTCTCTTGAAAATGCCCTAAAATTAGTAGCTTGCTTCTTCAAGAGGTCTTCTATATTTACGCTATCCATAGGAGGATTATTTTGAGATGTTAGGGTCGAGGTTTGAGATGTTGAAGATGGTTTAAAAGTAGGGGGTTTCAAAACAGGGGTTTGAGGTCTGTCTGTGGAGGGCTTATAACTCTGAATGGCTGTTTTAACATTGCTATACTTCACCTTCATTTGATCATACTGATTGGTAGTGAAGTACGCATGAGATCGATCACTAAAGGATAACAGATTCATATGATTGTTATGAAACTCCGTAAAATATTGCTCTAGACTTTCTAATCGTCGACGTAAGTAGTCGGGGGTCTTCCGCTCTGCTCCATCTTTCTTGAAGTTAGAGTAAAGCCTATCTATGCCTTCAATGACTTTCTGTTGAGTAGCTAAAATGTCTTCCATAGTAGCCATAGTAAAGGTGAGAAGAAAGATACCTTACTTGTAGGGTTTCTTCGGGGATTAAATTGTCTTGCGATGATTGCAAGAACAAACCTGGAGTAGCAGCGCGATGAGATGATGCGATGCTCTCGTTAAACCAGGTTCAACAGGATCAGCAGGATGGCGAAAGTTTTGATTCACTGAATTTTGTTCACCAGGGTCTGGCTACAAGATTCAAGCGAGACACTCACACTGTACAGTTAGTGGACACACGAATTGCACTAATGCACACGCGTCGGTCCCGCTTTAAAAGGCTCGAAGGACCAATGTTCGGGGTTAAGATTAGATAGATAGTTAAAGGATGAAATAAGAGATGAAAGTCAGTTTAGGGTTCATAAATTCACTGTATTGTCTGTTTCCACAAATATAAGATTAAGATTACTTTATACTAGAGTATGATGAACGATATGGGATTATGAGTCACGCGCACGGTATGTCGCCGAATTATGTTCTGACTATTGCGGTGTAAGTGCAATAATATAAATGATAGAACATACTAAACGGGTGACGCATTAATGATGGCCCAGGTAAACATACTGTACGGTGGTTGACCCCGTACAGAAATGGAAGGTGTCATACCGTAGATTAAGATTATTATTTGTTTGCGTTGGCAACTTTCTTTTTGTGTGTGGCTTTGACAAGCACTGTAAATAAGCTCTATAAATAAGTAGGTCATCCGCATATTGAAGAAGACTGCATTCTGGGACGGTGTTATCTAGTCCGTGCATATAGTCGTTGTAAAGGATGGGACTTAGTACCGATCCCTGGGGAAGACCTTTAAAAACTTTTCGGGTATGCGTAATTTCGTCATTAATTTTTAGATAAATTGTGCGATCCAAATAGAAGTTATAATAAATCGTCATCGTCGGCGGTATTCATAGCTGGAGTAGTTTCTCCCTAAGAATAGGAAGAATGACATTGTCATAGGCTGACGTGATATCTAAGAATGCTGCTACCACTGCCTCCTTGTTGGCAAATGCAAGTCTGATGTCAGTAATAAATATGCTAAGGCTGTCGATCGTGCTTCTTCTTTTACGAAATCCGAATTGGGTTGGGGATAGAATTGAGTTACTCTCTACGAACCACTCTAGTCTGTTTTTTAGTATATGCTCCGTTATTTTGGCTATCGTGGAGGATAAAGTAATGGAGCAGTATCCGCAGCGTACAAAAGGGCCTGTGTGAAAAGTTCAAGGCACGTTGTTGCGTTGCCAGTAGTAACCCTAGGAATTTCATTAGCTTTCACTGTTACTGCACAACTAAATAGAGTCCAATCAGCTTGTTCCAATTTATATTTTTTTGCTGGTTTTTTGTTCCATTAAACCGCTCCTGACTTGGGATATGCAATTAGTATTGGGAAGTGATCACTCCCATGTGTACTAGTTAGGGTTGCCCAGGACAAAAGTGACGCTAATTCGTTGGAGCAGAGGGACAAATCTACGGCACTTGCGGCTTTATTCGGCCTTGTCCTACGGGTGGAAGAACCAGAATTTAACAGGCACAGGTTAAGGTCATCTATTATTTCAAGTAGAGCTGTACCAGATGAGTCGATGGAGTCAGAGCCCCATACAGTATGGTGGCAGTTAAAGTCTCCTAAGATAATAAAGGGTTTAGGCAGGGAAGAAATAACAGATTTAAGATTGCTAAGAATAGAAAATTGGGTATTGATATACCTCAACTGGTATAACATTGTAGCACACAAAGACTTTGGAAGGCAGTATTTGTCCATCAAATGTCACAACAATTGACTCCGTATCTTCAAAGGTAGCTATGCCATCAGTGAAAACTTTTCTGCGAAGACGTCTTATTTTGAGCGCTGCAGTTATATTTGGGGGGGAGCTAAGCTCTTCTATAATTTCCTCTGGGGATAAGTCAACTGGAACCCCTTTCACTATCCCAAGCCTGGAGACATTAAAAGAGGGGATAAAGGCTTTGTAGTTATCCAAAAGACACGGGTTGGTGATGAAATTGTTAGCCTCCTCTGGATTCAGAAACTGTATAGAAATCCGGTTGCGGCCAATTCTCTTAATACCATCGTCTGCAACATTTTTAATATTGTTTTTTAATAAACCGACCAAACGAGACAGCATTAATTGTTGTACCTGCTGTGGGCGAGTCATTGAAGACTACCCTTTGCACGTGGATAATAAATGGGCCACGGTCTTTTTTATTATAAGGGCGTGCCTGTGATAATTGAGAGGAAGTATGTGGGTCCACTTGAGTGGTATTAGGAGATTGGGAACTGTGCAAATGTGACGGTACAGTAGGGGGAACTACAGGTGGGGTTAGTTGGATTTGGGGAGGGGTTGCGCTGAGTCCTTGCGTTAGTGGAAGAGGGGTGTCATTAACTTTCTGAGGATTTGGTAGTGGAGGGAAGGGTTCATTAATTGAGGAAGAAGAGGAGCTAAAATCAATGTGCCGATTGATATCATGTCGGCTCTCGCGCTCGATTATCTTTTGCTTGTTTTTCTGTTTTTTTTATTTTTATTTTTATGCTTGCCAAGTGTCTCTTCATAAATTTCTTTTGTCAGATACGCTGTTTGTTTCATTAGACCGTTGGCGTCGCTTAGGCAATCGCCGACAACAGTCTCGAAGCGAACTGGGGAAGGGACAGTTATGGGTCCTGTATCAGGATCTGGGGGTTTAGGTGGAATGGACAAGGAGTCCATATCCATTGTGTATATCTACTAATATTAAAAAGATGGAAAAACAAGAGGGGTGAGGTTATGTTAGACAACTTATATTAAAATAATTACATAAAGAACTTCACAAACGGCATGCAATCAAACAATTTACAAAATATAAACAAAACACAAACACATGGACACCAAATTACACTGAAAAACCTGAAAAATTGGTAGAAGTCAGCGAGAAACGTGTATGTCACTTTGACGTTCAACTGACAGTCCAAAAAATATTTACCAAATATTTATCTCATCCTTTGCAATCGAACGGCGATTATCGCAAAGTGCATTTTTTTTTTGGTTTCCGTCAGCTTGGACGACGGCTCGCGCTTCTGTATCTGTAACTAGTAAAACTAAAGGTACCGACCAGAACTCGTTCCCGGGGTGCGCGTTGCTGTCCCAGGGATACGTCATGACGAGCAGCTTGCCCTCGTCCTCGCCCGTCAGCTTGGACGACGGCTCGCGCTTCTGTATCTGAACCGTGATGCCACCTGCACATAGAACATTCACGATTGACCTACATAATCAGTCCGTAATGCTCCCCGGCCTCTTCTCTGACAAACAACGGGTCGTTGTGTGACCGTCGGACTGTCAAGTAAAGAAAAGAAAGAAAGAAAGAAGGAAAAAGCATTTATTGGCCCGCACAGGACAAAACACATAAAATAAAATGGTGAAATTATCAACTAATAAAAACTAAACATTAAAAAAAAATGCCAAATCCCAGATACATGCAAAAAAAAAACAACTTATTTCCAAAAAAAAACACCAAAAAGTGGAAAATAACTTTACTTTCGGAAGGCGATGACTTGTTTGTTTCGGTCTCGGATTTAACCGATTTCTAAAATAGGAGGAGGTAATGTTGTTGTGTTGTTCTACTGGCAACATGTTTTTCGTGATCGTACAGCGATTACTCCGTGACTACTGAACCGATTTACCTGATTACTCATAAACTTTAAATAAAATTAATATGGCACAACCGAGCGGGTTTCCTCTACTAAATGAAAAAGAACCACGTATATCGGACCAGTAATTACGGATTAATCGATTTACAGACATGAAACCAAAATCTCTTAGTTAAAAAATATCAAATAATAGCGGTTGTTAAACTCACCATTTGGGTGTCGTTTCTTTTCGAAGAATATTTTGTGCACCGCTTTAGAGCCGGAGCCTGACGAGTGAGTGAACATCTCTGTAAGTGATTCAAACACAAATTAAATAATATACCACGAGTGTAGAGTTATTAGCTATTATTTGACCCTTTACAGCGGGATCGCTCACCGCTGTAAAGGGTCAAATAAATTAGCTAGCAGAACTCTACACTCGTGGTATATTATTTAATTTATTATTTACTAGTTGCTCGGGACCTTCATTCGTGTGAAATTATAATATATATATTTTATTTTTTATTATTTACTTCCCTTTTTTAATCGCATTTTGTTACCGTTTTCAAGGGTTTTTTTTTGCACGGAACCCTAAATATTATTCTAAATTGAAAGTAGCTTTAGTTTCTCCTAATAACATGAGCTATATGTCAGTAAGTCCCGTCAAAATCGGTCCAACGGTTTCGGATATTAGCTGGAACAAAAAGCCGGCCAAGTGGGAGTCGGACTCGCGCATGAAGGGTTCCGTACCATTATAGTAGGGGAGTCCCCTTTAATTTTTAATTAATCTTTATTTTCAAAGAACGTGATAAATCAGTAAAGAATCAGTCAGTAAAGCGATCGACATGCTAAGAACTAGAAGTTACCTAGTACAGAGGAGCTGGGCGCGATGTAGGCGAAGTTGACCTTGCTCACGTGCTGCAACGAGTCCTGGTGCAGCAGGTGGCGCACGCGCTCCGCGACCGACAGCACGTACACGTCCACCTGGTGACGAGAGATCTTCCACACGCCCAGACCTAAGAAGCAGCATGACCCGGAGGTATAAACGGTGTGAACAGGCCCTTAAAGAAGCCGAAAGGCACTCGGTCTCCCTGTCATTGCGATCGTTTTTTTGTTCTGGACCATACCTGGGAACCTTCTAGTTACGAAGATATTCAGGGCCATAGTTCCAACTTTTTCATTAGTTTTTTAAAAATACATGTTTTTAATGTAAGATTTTTAACGACCCCCGTACTATTCAATTCATACATCAGCACAATGTTTTGAGTGCGTTACATCGAGTCCTACCGTAAAACGTGATTTTTTACCCAAAAAAAATGTCGTTTCCCAGCATTGAGATAATACTACTACGTATAGAGAAGACAGCGCGAACAAAATCTGTGCGCAGTGCGGGGCGCGCGGGGGTTGGCTAACCCCGTATATACAGGGTGTTAAAGTAGTCGCGTGCTATAGCTTAGGGTAGGTTCAGTATCGATAAAGGAACCCAGGAAAAATAAAAAAAAAAACAAAAAATAGAAAATCGGACCACTTCCTTTGTATAAATACACTCAATTTACGTGTGAGAAACAAACGGCTCGGCGCGCGGCGCACAGTCCGTTGCGCGCTCGCTCTAGCGCTAGCTGACTGCGGCACGGTCGGTGACCCAGAATGCCCGTCCGTTCGGCGGTCAGCTGTTTCCGAGCGCATTAGGGTGAAATGATCTTGAGGAAAATAGTGGATTTTCTTCAAAAAAAAAGGTTGGTCTTTTCAATCAAATGGTTTTAGGTTCTACTAATGAAACCAAACCACTGGTTTCAAGGATAACGGTGTTCACAAAAACACCCTAATATTAGGTTTTAAAAAAAAATTAAAGGTACTTTGTTTTTTTTTTACGGGTTCCTTTATCGATACTGAACTCACCCCTAAGCTATGGCACGCGACTACTTTAACACCCTGTATACATGTTCTGTAGCGAGCAAGCGACTGAAGGAATTGCAGCCAGCTGACAACAGTTGAACGGAGCACAGATTTTGTTCGCGGTGACTTCTCTATATGTAGTAGTAAGAGGTCAATGGTTCCCAGCAATAATTTTAGCCTAAAGTTACTTAGTATGATGTACAGAATACGTGATTGACGGGTTCGTAAAGGGTCTGTTTGTTATTATTAGCTATAGCCTTTCTGCAGGAGCTCGTGGCAGTAGCTCGTCCGTCGAAGGGTGACCATCCTTATAGCACAATTACACATGGTCGTTAGCTCGTTAGACCAAGTGTTAATGAACATAAATAATAATAAATATAAATAAATAAATAAATATCGCTGGACATTACACACAGCGCCATCTAGTGCCACACTAAGCAACGGGGCTTGTGTCGTGGACACCAGATAGTTGATATACTACATAGATACTTTTTGTTTGTAAATACATACTTATTATACATATAACCACTCGACAGCGTCACGCGCAAATTTTTTGCATCGAACCGCGTTAAATTCGCGAACTAAACGCGAATAATTCGCAATTATTAATAAACACTTGACGATCGCAAACTACAAGAGATATAGCTAAATAAACTTTACAGTGGATAGCTGAATAGATGTGTTATCTATTTAACCAAATTTCAAGATAAATAATTATAATTTGATACTCAATAATAATGTAGAACTTGAAAAACAGTGATAAAAACGGATATTTTGCTAATAAAATATTATTTTTGCTCAACAACTATTAACTTCTTAACCATTTTTTTATATCAAAATAAACTAGATTATATTTCCTTTCCAACAAGACCACAATCTCATTAATATCTTATTAGCATCATATCAAAACATTCATTACAACCTAGATACTCACTGTTTGTTTACATCTGGATACTAATTTAGCCAGCCGCGGTTGGACGAAAAAACAAAAAAAAAAACACAAAACCACTTGTTTTTTTGGTGTAAATAGTTAAACTATCTAATCACCACACTAATTAAACACTCACTGTAAGCTTTCACACACGTTTTAATCACTAAATCACGTATTTCTTCACACTTCACAATCACTATAGGTATTTATACCTACGCGTTTTCACAGGCGAAATACTGCAACTTTGCGATTCGAAACCTAATTTGTGTTATCATAATACGATAGTACAACTTCTGACGAACATTCAAAGGTATAACACTATATTACAATAACAAATACGTAACTCGTAAACACTTGAACCACTTGACTAACGATAACACGATGACGCAAGAAATGGCGCGCTTTGTTGACAATAATTTGTTACTATAATGTGACACTTGTTGATGGAATAGAGCTATGATTTTTGGTACGGAGTTGAGGAATATTATAGAGATGGGAAGTAAACTATCCTATCCACGAACAAAGCACGTTTAGTCGATTTTTAATTAATTTATTAACGGGGGTATTTATAAAATGTTTTGGGTCAGTTAGTCAACCGGTAGCTTTGTTAGTTTCAACAAGCGGTTCACTAAGTGAACCGGTAGCTGTTTAGTAGATAAACATCCATGACTCGGAAACAAATGTCCATGCTCATCACACAAACATTTGCTTCTACCGGGATTCGAACCAGGACCCTAAGAACGTAAGGCAGCCTCAGTACCGCTGCGCCATTCGGGTCGTCAAACACAACACGTCAGAACAGGCTCGAGTACGTCCGTCTTCGGACAATCTCGTCTGGTTTGTCTTTACGTAATTTTTAGCTCGTCTTCTATTGCGTTGACCAGTGTAATAAACAGATCGGGTGCCTGAATTCCAGTAAAGCCATTCGGACACTTGAATACGAGCAAACGACCAAGTGTATTTGCGCCATTAGACAAGGTAGTCTACCATGGGGATTATCATGCACTCAAAATTGTCAAAAAGTTGGTTAGTAAATAGTGTCAAGCGATTTTGAATTTTGTGCGGTGTAATAAATTTATTCTCGTCGTTAAGCCCGGTTTCCACCAAAGCGGGAAAGAGGAGAGCGGAGACATTGATTGACTCCTTATCGCGTCTCTCGGTAAAATCTGGCATATCTTCGCACCACTTCGCTCGTCCCCGCTTCGGTGGAAACCAGGTCGTATAAGGTTGTTGCCTAAAATCTGGGCTGAAGGGTTCATCCCGTGAGTTCTCCAAATAGCAGTCCATTGAAAAATGGGCTGCCGTTTGGACATTATTAACCCTCCGTGTACCAGGTGACTAAAAGTCTCGTCCCATACTAGGTGGGGTGTGACAAGCCCCAAAATTAAAAGTCATCAAATTTACTAATAATACACAATAATAAAACTCAGAGTAAAAAGTATGTTTTAATTAATGTCAAATTTTCCATGTTTACGTGAACTCCACCGCATCCTATAACGTTTACATAGGCCATCTTGTGAGCTTCCCTTGCGCGGCGCGTCGGCCTCGATGAGCACGGTCTCCGCGAGGATACTGATGCGCTTGTAGTACACCTCGTTGTCGAACACGTGACCCGACCGCGTCAGCTTCACAAACCGGTCAGTGTAATTCCTCTCTGCGTCATTGTTGTTCCCCATCATTACGTCCGATGTAAGTTTCTTGTAAGTGTAGCTGGGGATCTGGAGAATCAAATCGAATCCTCGATTCCAATGGACTCTTTCAGTTAAAAAAAATCATCTTTACATAAGTTTAAATGAAATTGATTTCAAAATGATAAGATAAGGTAGGTACTGTTACGGAAATCAAAAAAATAATAATTTGTCATGTCATATATTTTACTTATAACATAGTTACTTTTTAATGTTTTTGTTATTTTTTTTGATTATCGTGTGTCTGTTACAACTAGTTTGCCGAATCTGCTGGACAGATTAAGTTAATATTTGGTACACATAGGAACTTCTGTGATCCAAACACGGAATTGTAGCGTAAGTAAATCCATTTTGAATAGGTGCGTCACCTTTGGGTCACTAAATAAGAAATAAAATAAAAGTTTTGCAAACTGTACCGTGTGACATGTAGAATGAATAATATACAAGGCAAAGCTCATAGGTGATGAACGTTGTTGTACCTTTGTAATACCTGGTAAAACTGCTCCCACAAGCGCCACCAGTCGCGTTATACCTAGTAGAACTGCTCCCACAAGCGCCGCCAGTCGCGTTATACCTGGTAGAACTGCTCCCAAAAGCGCCGCCAGTCGCGTTATACCTGGTTGAACTGCTCCCACAAGCGCCGCCAGCCGCGTTATACCTGGTAGAACTGCTCCCACAAGCACCGCCAGTCGCGTTATACCTGGTATAACTGCTCCCACAAGCGCCGCCAGTCGCGTTATACCTGGTAGAACTGCTCCCACAAGCGCCGCCAGTCGCGTTATACCTGGTAAAACTGCTCCCACAAGCGCCGCCAGTCGCGTTATACCTGGTAGAACTGCTCCCACAAGCGCCGCCAGTCGCGTTTGTTATAGTGTGTGTCAGTAGTGCCATTTATGTGTAAGTGTGTGCGTGTACGTAGGCGTTGCTCCGGCCGCGTAGCTTGTAAGTTAGTTTTAGGTAGACTCTCCTAACATGTTCGTACGATAACATGTCATGTACTAAAAGTTTAATAATATTTTTTATCATCTAAAAAGTTGTTTCAATAAAAAAGCTCGCCGATTGCCCAAACAACGATAATTCGTTATACCTGGTAGAACTGCTCCATCAAGCGCCGCCAGTCGCGTTATACCTGGTAGAACTGCTCCCACAAGCGCCGCCAGTCGCGTTTGTTATAGTGTGTGTCAGTAGTGCCATTTATGTGTAAGTGCTGTGCGTGTACGTAGGCGTTGCTCCGGCCGCGTAGCTTGTAAGTTAGTTTTAGGTAGACTCTCCTAACATGTTCGTACGATAACATGTCATGTACTAAAAGTTTCATTATATTTTTTATCATCTAAAAAGTTGTTTCAATAAGAAAGCTCGCCGATTGCCCAAACAACGATAATTCGTTATACCTGGTAGAACTGCTCCCTCAAGCGCCGCCAGTCGCGTTATACCTGGTAGAACTGCTCCCACAAGCGCCGCCAGTCGCGTTATACCTGGTAGAACTGCCCCCACAAGCGCCGCCAGTCGCGTTATACCTGGTAGAACTGCTCGCACAAGCGTGGCCAGTCGCGTTATACCTGGTAGAACTGCTCCCACAACCGCCGCCAGTCGCGTTATACCTGGTAGAACTGCTCGCACAAGCGTGGCCAGTCGCGTTATACCTGGTAGAACTGCTCCCACAACCGCCGCCAGTCGCGTTATACCTGGTAGAACTGCTCCCACAAGCGCCGCCAGCCGCGCCTGGCCCCGCTCGCGTGGTCCCCGTACCCGTTCTCCGGCACGTTCTGCTCTGCGGTCACCAGGATGTCCTCGCAGTCCATGCGGGACGACATCTCGAACCGCGGCCCTATGGCGCCTGCGACCAAATCAACCCGGCTCAGCATTTCCATAGTCTTGCCTCAACTACACAAGGTCTAGTTTTGCATCCTGGTCAAAATTCAGGAGCTTGTCACAAAAGACATAAATAATCAATTTAAATTACGATACCCGGTCAAATAATGTTCTAAAATGTTTACATTTGACAGTATTTTAGAATAACACGAAAGTAATAGAAGAATCACATAGATATTATTACTTTTTTTCCTTTCTTTTACTAGGCTTGTTGCTTGTTGCAATGTTGTGGGTTACATGTGTAGTAACATAAATATGGAATAGATTGTGTTTAAATGTATTTCTTAGTATTGTGCTAATTTAAGAATCTCTAGTTAAGCTTGGCATGTAACTGTTTTTTGTCCCTAACAAATAAAATAAAAAAAATCACGAATCGCGCGACATGTCTTTGTGTGTATGAAGATGCGGTTATAGGGCCAGTTACAGACGTGCTGCGTTTTAATACGGGTAGTTTACATTTACCGATTTCCGTAAATAAGAATAAAAACTGGCTGTCTGTAAAGTCGGTTTACGGACGATAATTCTAAGTGATATTAGTAATTTTAACTTAAAAACCTTACCCTTATGGATTGAAATTGCAACAACACCGTTGCGTTAGCTACCAATAATAATACGTCTAGATAATAAATTTTGTAATTTTTACTTCGAAAATTAAGGACTTTCCATAGACAACTTTATCCCCTTTATTATCAAAAACGCTGAGACACGTATAAATAAATTTTCAACCGTCAGCCTAAGCAAAAAATTTTAAGATCCTAACTTAAGTAAGTAACATTTTATTTGTTTAAACATGGTGTACATGATACATTGCATGCAAGATAATAATAATATACAGAAAAGAAAGTTGACGAACTTTCATACAAACTTTCAACCCCTATAACTCCCTTAGGGGTTGAATTTCGAAAATTCCTTATTTCTTATTTAAATTATAAAGGGAACCACTGTGCAAAATTTAAGTTTTCTAGGTTCAATGGTTTGGGCTGGGCGTTGATCGCGGCGCGTAACGGTGTGACACTTTTGCGTGCGTGCAGCCGGTGTTCATAGATTTATATGATAAAATCACGTCAAAAATAAAACCTAGGTAACCATTTTATTATCGATTCGGTTCAAAAATCATTAGCATAGATACCTCCTTCGATTTGACCAGGATGCAAAGCGACACCTTGTATTGTGGTGTTGCCCAAAATCGGTCTTGGTCTTGCAGTCTTGGTCTTGTTCTTGCATTTTTGCAAGACCGACTTATTCTAGCAAGACCAAGACCAAGACTGAACCCTGCAAGACTTGAGCAAGAACAAGACTCTAGCGTCTCGCAGTTAAGTCAAACTGAGATTTAGGCGTTATAGTAGGTATTTGGTTTCAATCCCGATTTTGATAGACGTTCCCCAGTATCAAAACCTTATCGTCATAACACTAAAAGGTATTGTATTGATTATTATATATTTCGACTAGTAGCAGCTTGTAAGCCAGCCGATGTTATGGTACAGACGCCAGCACATCAAGCTACTACAATCTGCCAAATTTCTTTAACAAATTTACAACTTTATCGGTAAAGCATTAAGGTTCATAGTTGATTGGGAAAATTTGACGTTCTGCGAATAAACCGTTGGTCGGTCGGTGTATTACGTACCTTCTTATTTGATAATTTACCGACAAAGACGCCGCGGTGTATCAAAGACTGTGCAACAAGTGTATCACAGCATTTGACACTGTTTGAGCGCCGCATTCGCCGCCACAGAGTTGGGACAGAAGCACACAAAATTCTTACCTATTTTGGTAGGGTTGGCACAAGAGCATAAAATTAAATGACCTTGAAGATATCTCAGAACTAGGTATAAATTGAATGAGTTATTGAAGATACATTCTTACAATGACTCGATTTCGAACACTACAGCGGGCGGGATAATATTTTTTTTATTATTGTCATTTAATTTTATTAATTTGGTGGTTCACTATGCCTATGTCAATTTAAGCTCAACATGTACCTACTCTGTTACGTTGTTCTAAGATTTAAACTAACGTGTTTATTATATAGCAATAGGCTAATAGGTAGGTTGTAGAGTCTCGCAAGACTTGTGAGACTCTTGCTGCAAGACCAAGACCAAGACCAAGACTGAGAGCACAATACCAAGACCAAGACCAAGACCAGGTGTATTGACGCAAGACCAAGACTAAGATCTCGTCTTGGTCTTGCATTTGGGCAACACTATTGTATAAGGATCGGAAAAAACCTTAACTAAATGCAGCTGAATGCTAGTTCTTCATAAGGAGCGCCCATTCGTCAAGTAGGGCTATATCGATGGGACATGGAGCTGTGTTTAGCGTGACGGTTGACAGAGGAGAATGGAAGAAAAAAACGTGTTGCAGCGACCCCAAGTAACATGGAACTAATTATAATGATGGAGCTGTGTCGCAGGCAATGGACGGTCGAACAAGCTAGAAGGTTTACAGTTTAACCCTCAAATTACATTGTAAAATGTAAACCAAATAGCTTGTTCGACCATACCACCTCTTATCTTCCCACTTGAGTTACAAAATAAGCCGACAAACACAGCTCTGCGCTGCCACCGACGACGCTAAGGAAGTGGTGAAGTTTTAAGGCAACACAATTTTAAATACTGTTGTACCATTTATGTGTATGAGATGGAGCAACTGCCTATCTACTTCCACAACCCAATGGGGTAGATGACACACCAATCAATTGATATACTTTTTAAGAGCTGTCAAAACGCGGTTCTCTCATAGAGTCTGTATGGCAATAGCAAACTGTGACGTCACTGTTTATTCAACTCAATGACTCAACTATTTATTTCAAAGCAACTAAAAATCGAATTTGGCATCTACCCTATTAGGAACTTCGCAAACTAAGCGATCACGACCAGCAGGCCTATTACTTATCTATCTGATATCCAGTGACTATCAAGCTTCGGTTGTACACCGAACTTTGGTGACAACCCTGAATGTCAAAATATTGGTATTACGTATTACACAGAGTGGATATCACTTTACGGTGACTAACAGCCCGGGTACGGTGTAACGTCTTTCACGAAAGCCACTTCAAACTCAGTTGTCATCAATTTGATGTCCACTATGCTTTACTTTTTTTACTGCACTATGCTGCACTTTTTTTTTTTTGTGTAAAGACGTTACACCGTACCCGTGCTGTTAGTCACAGTAAAGTGATATCCACTCAGTGCGATACGTAATGCCAATATTATGACATTCTCGGTTGTCATCAAAGTTCGGTGTACAACCGAAGCTTGATAGTCACTGGAGATCAAAAAGATACGTAATAGCCCTACAGAACAGGCAAAAAGATTGACCGCTACTGGTAGGACGGCCAAAATGTGTTTTTGGTCAGTCGTAGCCAGCCACGCGGCTAAGGTAACCACTGACCGCGCGAGGGTTCTCACTGGGTGTAACCTTGGCACGACCGGTTGTGTACTATTAATATGATCAATTCTTACCGATAATGACGGCATGTTTTTCGATGTCCTTCTCATGGACGCTACCGGAGTTGAATCTATCGCCGTCGTTGATGCACTCGGTGTGTCCGCTCACGAACAGCATGGCGGACAGCTTCATCTCGTCGTAGCTCAGGCAGTTCTCCAGCAGGAGGGGCGGCTTTTGGTTCACTGTGCCCACGGCTTCCCATCCCCCATCGCTGTGAGAGAGAATTTAGCTATTTGCTATTTTTTTACGTAAAATTTTCAACTTCACATAATAAATTTACAAACTTTTTAGAGTTCGAAAACCTCAAAAACGGTTCTGGAAACCGTAAATATGTAGTTTATTAACAAATCAAAAAAATCAAATAAAAATAAAAATAAATGCATGGGATCGAACAGCAAAGTTAAGTTTGTCTTTTAAAAAGTTTGTACGGAACCCTCGGTGCGCGAGTCCAACTCGCACTTGGACGGTTTTTTTTCTGCGGCTTCGCTCGCGTTGTTTGTGGTCGGACATTATTCCCACGAGAACGTTTTAGATTTAGTCTATGACATTCGGAGATAATCTGTGTAAAATGTCAATGGTATAACGCGATTAGTCACAATATTTGTGGTCTGTGTAAAATGTCAATGTTATAACGCGATTAGTCACAATATTTGTGGTCTGTGTAAAATGTCAATGTTATAACGCGATTAGTCACTTTATTTGTGGTCTGTGTAAAATGTCAATGTTATAACGCGATTAGCCACAATATTTGTGGTCTGTGTAAAATGACAATGTTATAACGCGATTAGTCACAATATTTGTGGTCTGTGTAAAATGTCAATGTTATAACGCGATAAGTCACAATATTTGTGGTCTGTGTAAAATGTCAATGGTATAACGCGATTAGTCACAATATTTGTGGTCTGTGTAAAATGTCAATGGTATAACGCGATTAGTCACAACATTTGTGGTCTGTGTAAAATGTCAATGTTATAACGCGATTAGTCACAATATTTGTGGTCTGTGTAAAATGTCAATGTTATAACGCGATTAGTCACAATATTTGTGGTCTGTGTAAAATGTCAATGTTATAACGCGATTAGTCACAATATTTGATTGCCCTAGCGGTCGAACAGTTAGTATACGTGTGAATTTACTCTTTGGTGAAATATAAATAAAAGCTAAATCGGTACTTATTTTGCAATTATAATCGTTCCGAGTAATATAGTATTCCATTACCAAGTGTTATCCATACTAAAAATCATCAAATAGTGTGTAAATAGAACGATTTGTGTTGTGAGCTGTTAAAAAATTTGAATCACGGCTGGTCAACCGGTGAGTGCATGACGAGACTTTTTACGTACAGTTCAAGCTACTCTCGCGGTTGCGCTGCGCACATAGGTGCGCCCGCGTTCAGTGACTCATGCGAGCGCCCGCACCAAAGATTATTTATCGAAGACGGTGCAACGTTCCCTGCCTACTTTACACTGCCTCTGTGAGGATAATCAATATTCCTTTTAATTTAAGTCTGGTTTCTTTTTAAATTACCACTATGGCCAGTGAAGCGGAGTGATCTAAAATCTTTACCAAAGACAACGACTCGACCCCTTCCCGCAATTTGTCTGCGAATAGAGGAAACAAGAGGCAGGCCAGAGGACCTCCAACTCCGCCTACTCCGCCATCAGCTATATATAATAAAGAAGATATTCGGTCTATTATTCAGGATATAATTAGAACAGAATTCAACGATATGTTGACACAATTCAACGAAAATTTGGTCAGCACTATGAACAATGAACTGGAAACAGTTAAGTCAGAAATGAAAGAGATGATAAAATCTATGCAATTCATGAACAAACAGTTTGAAGACTTTGAGTGTAATCAGAAGGCATCAAACGAAACAATGAGAAGGCTCGAAATAGAAAACACGGAACTGAAGACAACCATGGCAAATATTATTGTGCGAATTAATACCCTTGAGCAGCAATCACGATCAAGTAATCTTGAGATACAATGGATGCCTGAATCAAAAAATGAGAATGTGTACAGTATTGTCACCCAACTCGGGAAAGCTGTCAACTGTGAGATTCAAGAAAAAGACATATTGAATTGTACGCGAGTTGCCAAAACCAATCCATCCAGTACACGTCCTAAATCCATAGTAGTTCAGTTAGCATTACCTAGGCTGCGTCCGTTATTAAATATAACCAAAATAACCCGAAGAATAAACTGAATTGTGGACATCTTGGATCTGCCAGCCAGAAATCACCTGTCTACGTTGTTGAACACCTTTCACCTAGCAACAAAATTCTTCACGCTGCGGCTAGGATCAAGGCCAAGGAACTGAACTACAAGTACGTTTGGGTCAGAAATGGCAAAATATTTGTGAGAAGAATAGACGGAGCAGAATACATACTTATCAAAAACACGGATAGTCTAAGTAAAATCAAGTAATCGGTTTATAATAATGTCATGTCGTAGTAACTATCTATATTTTAAAATTCACCAAATTAACAATCTATTACCAAAATTGTAGAGGTCTGAGAACTAAAATTAACACATTTTATGTTACCCTGTGTTGTATGAATTATGATGTCTTAATTTTAACCGAAACCTGGCTAACTCAGTAGTGAACTATTTGATGACAGATATGTTGTTTACAGAAGAGACAGGGAGACAACAGGCTTCCATCCTAATAAGGATGGAGGCGGTGTTCTGATTGCTGTCTCAACCAAAATCAGTTCAAAGTGCATTGATAAATGGCACAGTAAATGTGAAGATCTTTGGGTTACCATCGATATTTCGACTGGACATAAATCACGATAGTTAGCTCTCTGTGCAGTCTACTTACCTTTATGTCTTTCAACAATTGACCACTTTATAGAACATTGTAATAACGTGTTGGAGACTGCAAATATCCCAATTTGTATATTAGGGGATTTTAACTTGGGCAAAATAGATTGGGCTCCGGGTGCCGTTAACAGTTCACTACCTAACACTTGTTTGAGATTATTAGAATTTATGAACATCAGTAGACTTTCGCAGTACAATTTCGTACAGAACTGTTCTGCGCGTATCTTGGATCTGGTTCTGTCAAACTTATCTACGTGCACTGCGAATGAAAGCAGTTGCTCTTTAACTCCCGTTGATAAACTGCATCCTCCGCTTGAGATTACTGTGTCATTATTGAAAGAACCCAATCTCCCATACAATAGTCTCAACAATAGAAAAAACTTTTATAGGGCAAATTATGATCATATTAAAGCTTATATTAACGAACATGACTGGAATCAACAATTTGCTAATATTAATGATGCAGATAGTATGTTAAAAGTGTTTTATGAGGTGTTAAATAGTGCAATAGATAAATTTGTTCCAAATTGTAAGTCAATGAATTGCCGTTACCCTCCATGGTTTAATAAAGCAATTATAAGAACACTTAAGGAGAAAAATAAGTTAAGATTATATATATGCTATAGGAAATATAAGAACCCGTTGGATGAATTAGAACTAAAACTAGTCTCAAAGCGTTGTCTGAACCTGGCGAAAACTTTGTACGGAACATATATGGAAAACTTAGAGTCTAAAATCAGGGATAATCCTAAACTATTCTGGACTCATGTTAAGGCTAAGCGCGGTGGGTCTAGTGTATACCCACTAATAATGACTGACGGTCAAACTATAACATCAAATGGTTCGGATATTTGTGATCTCTTTGGTAATTATTTTGCATCTGTTTACACCCCTGAACATGTCACGAAATTTAACAACGACTCATATCTTCCTGACTCATTACAAACTAATAGCCAGTGCCTGACAATACCAGAACTTGATAGTGATACTCTTCTCAAAAAGCTGCAATGTGTCAACATCAGGAAAGGAGCAGGTCCTGACGGAATCCCACCATTATTTGTTTCAGCCTGTGCATCAGCCCTGGTTACCCCGTTATTAATAATATATAAGGTAACGCTAGCCACTGGAACATTCCCATCTGAGTGGAAAAAGGCCAAAGTTGTTCCTGTATACAAGTCGGACAAAAAAGACACAATTTCCAACTACCGTCCTGTCGCGGTTCTCTCCACGATTGCGAAGATTTTTGAGTCGTCTGTCCTTACATCCAACGCCATTTCAGACTTTACCTCAGTGATCACCAACACGGTTTTGTTGCCTCGAGGTCTACTGCCACAAACTTACTGGCTTTCTCGGACTCCCTAATTGAATCTATGGACTCAAATAAGCAATTTGATGTATTATACACCGATTTCAGCAAGGCCTTCGATAAAATTCCCCATAACATACTGATTCATAAACTAGCAACCTATGGTATCACTGGTCCCTTGCTGAAATGGCTACAATCTTATCTGTCACAGCGCGAATTTTATGTTGTTGTTAACGGCTTTCGATCTTCCAGCAATTATTTCATGACTTCCGGTGCCCCACAGGGGTCACACCTTGCTCCCATATTGTTCATCATTTATATTAACGACCTTCCCCACTGCTTTTACTTTTCCGATTGTTTTCTGTACGCTGATGACTTAAAGTTTGCTCGTAGAATCGAATCACCGAGTGATATCGCGCTTCTACAAGAAGATCTGAACAGAGTTGTTGAGTGGTGTGAAACTAACAGAATGGAACTAAACTTAAAAAAATGTTATCATTTGTCATTTACAAGAAAGTCTCATCGAACATACTCGGAGTACTTTATAAGTAACAAAAAAAATCTCGAAGTGGATGCAATTAGGGATCTGGGAGTACTATTTGATAAAAAACTAACCTTTGTGCCTCACATCGAGAACATTATTAAGAAAGCGTCTAAAATGCTAGGATTTGTGATAAGAAACACCAGGGACTTTAAACAAGTTAATACTAAAAAGATACTGTATTATAGCTTTGTACGAAGCGTCCTAGAGTATTGCAGTGTTGTATGGAGACCACATTACGCCACACATAAGTTACTTTTGGAAAGGGTTCAAAAACGGTTTTTGTGGCACCTTGCATTTTCTATAGGAAAAGGTAAACAACTCCTCTCCTATAATACCCGTCTCAATTATTTTAAAATGCGCTCGTTATCAACCCGGAGTGAAATTAATGATGCTCTGTTTCTCTATAAGTTGCTTAGAAACCAAATCGACTGCCCAAACATACTGAGTCTCCTAAAATTCCGTGCTCCAGCCCGATATCCGCGTAATCCTATTGTACCCTCCCTTGCGCAGAACTGTTCTGGGTGCCAACTCGCCAATTTTACGCTTGTGTAAAGTCCTAAACAGTTGCAGTGATCTTACTGATATACACCATGACAGCATGGGTCAATTTTACAAAGCACTTATCGAGCACTGTTCTGACAACCAATAGTTTTACCACAAATGTTTATTTTTTGAGATTGGGTATATATAATTTTATGATTAATTTTATTTGTGATGAATTTTATTTGTATTTGAAATAATTGATGTGATTTTTGTTATTATTTTAATTTTATTTTGGTTTTTAATTTTACTTACTTTTTTAATTTATTCCTTGATTTAATCTGTTAATTTTATTTCTTTGAATTATTTATGTTTATGTTATAAATCTATTTTTAAATAATTGTGATGTACTTGATTTTAATTGTATTGTTGTCATTATTGCAAATTATCAAAAACTTTAATAGCTTCAAATTGTTAGTATCTTTTTGGCTTTGTATTATAGTATTATAGATAACCATAATTGGTGCATGTTGTGTTAGCCTATAGGTCATTGTTGCACTTATAAATGTACAATTATGCAAGTATTATTTCGAAAATGTTCTGTGTAAACAATTGTTGGCTAACCTAAATAAATAAATATTTGTGGTCTGTGTAAAATGTCAATGTTATAACGCGATTAGTCACAATATTTGTGGTCTGTGTAAAATGTCAATGGTATAACGCGATTACTCACAATATTTGTGGTCCGTGTAAAATGTTAATGGTATAACGCGATTACACACAATATTTGTGGTCTGTGTAAAATGTCAATGGTATAACGCGATTACTCACAATATTTTCTTACATTTCAACAATTTACAAGACAGAAAAAAAGAACCGGCCAAGTGCGAGTCGGACTCGCGCATGAAGGGTTCCGTACTATCGTAGAAGGGTTGCTCCAGTATTTTTTATTTTATTTTTATTATTTGTTGTATTAGCGGCAACAGAATAACATTATCTGCGAAAATTTCAACTGTCTAGCTATCACGGTTCATGAGATACAGCTTGGTGACAGACAGACAGACAGACAGACGGACAGTGGAGTCTTAGTAATAGGGTTCCGTTTTTACGGAGCCCTAAAAAATTGTCAAAGTGAATGTTTTTGGTGGAATTATGATATTGTTCTTACCCTCGTTCTCCAGACAGCAGGACGTAGGAGTCGGCCTGCGTGAGGAACGCGACGGCTCTCTTCTGGAGGATGCGGTCGATGAGCTGCGCCACGCTCATGTCCTTGTACAGCTCCTTCTCTATGCTATTGCCGAATTCTCTGGAATAACACAAACCATCAAACACTTTGTAAATGATACACTTGAAGAAAAATTTGGGTTTAATGGCCGTCATCTTAGATTTTTATTAGGACCTTATTTTCGACATCAGCAACCCCAAAAAGATTAAATTCTCATGAAGTTACTTGTACCTTTCCACAAGCCGACATACTAAATTTCTCATTGCATTGATTATTTTTCTGTCGACAATAAATCTGTCGTGTATTTTATTTTATTTTAGGCAAAATGTTAATTTTGCTATTATTGCTGCTCAAGACATGATCGTAATGGCAGAGCCTAGGACATGAGCTCATGATGTTTTCCTAGATATTCAGACTAAGGTTTAATCTTCGATCAACAATTAGCAACTAGATACCGTGTCACGTACAAAATCAAACCTAAATGCTGTCCGCGTGACAGCTACATTTGTTTACTAACAAACGGAGAAAATTGTTTTAAAACAGTTTTAAGTTCAACCTAATTACAACCATGGTACTTAAATAAAGTCACAAATCTTCAAAATATTATCTAATACTTACGATCTTTCGTCACAAAAAAACGAGCAAAGCAATACATAACTCCTGTCACTTAGAAATGAAAAGACGAAAGTTAAACAACATTTATTGTGAAATCAACCTTTAGCGGTAACAAATAAAGTACTTTTTCCCGTTATAGTGCCTTGCAAGCTACATCGTATTGTTTCGTATAAAGAAATTTCGAAAAAAAAAAGTTGCTTATTCGAATTTTACTATAGGAGGTATGGAGTCGCGTTAAACACTAAAATATTTTATAATATGAACGTAATAAAATTTTATAATATTTTTTATGTTTTGGGCATCTATGTTTGATAATTACTTATTATTTTATTACTGTTCCGTTTTTGTGTATAGGTAGTAATATGTTTATTTGCTTTATCAGTGTTTTTCTGTGTCGCACACAAAAATGTAAGTAGTTACGCTTGTTTATATCAAATGTATCCGGGCTGGCCAAGGTGTCTATTGCTGGATGTCACAAATAAAAATATCACTTACTTAATTCCACATCTTTATAATCATCTTTACAATCTTCATAAATTCAAGTGCAGTTCAGTACAATTTATAAATAAAAACAAAAATGTATTTAAAAGATTCTACATTGAATACATTTTTCAATTATGCGTACCTACCTGAGCGAAAGGCGAATGTGTCTGGCTGCCTGGCTGAATTTAAATTTAAACACATTAACCCTATGATAGTTATTAAAGCTTTCCGACAAATAAAAATCAAACTAACCGAAGATCTATGGGGAATGTCTATCAAAGTTTGTATATCCATACTTGAGACTATAGCCCCTTACTTAGCTTTAATTTTTAATTTATGTGTAGACCCAGGAGTTTTCCCTGATTTAATGAAATACAGTAAAGTCATGCCTCTTCTCAAATCCGGGGACAGTAAAGATTTTGAGAAGACTTTTTCAAAAACCTTGCTAAAAACTCGTAACACGGATACATATTATCTATCTGAAACTGTATTTTTGAAAACACTATAATAATAGATAAATATATATATAAAAACAAATAAAAAAAAGATCCATTCTGCACACGTAAAAGGATTGCTTGGAAAGCTAAAATAAAAAAGGGAAAGCTAAGTATCTAATTTGAGTCAACAAACAGACACAAAAGTAGCATATACCAATTTTAACCAATACATTTTGAAGTTCTGGTAACAAATTATTACAACACAAATCTACTCCATGCATCCACTGTTCTATTAAACAAAAGTTTGTGCCCATGTTCGCGAGCCTTTGGCCAAGGCTCGCCAACACACGCGCCAACATTTGTAGCGGTGGTTTAAAATCGGTAATTTTGATCAGTTTAATGTTATTTATTAGTTTAAAGCTTAAATAGTAGATCATTAACCAAGGGGATAAAGCAGTGTCTTCTGTCGCGGGTGACGATTTAAATCGCGAGCGTAACGAAGGACTCGAGGTTTACTCCCGAGCGTAGCGAGGGTGTTAAAAACTTAAATCACGAGCGAAGCGAGGGATTTAAGACGAGTCCTGAGTGTAGCGAGGGATTTAAGTTCACCCAAGACTAAGACAGCTTTATCACCGAGGAAAATACTCTACATTTCGTACCATTTGCGAAAAAATTAACACAATAATAATATGAGATAAGCATTTATTAAAAATAATGACAATTAAAATAAACTTAACGTTTATGTATTTGAAGAAAACAAAAACGCGGCAAATTCCTAGACTAATATTTTTTGTCGGAAAAGCAAAGGCATCAAGCTCATACGGCCTCATCGGTTTTCGTAATTTAATTTTATTTAATAATCATAACTGCATAATAAATGCGTATTCCTTTTTCAAAAAGATGTATAATACTTTATATACAAACTCAATGGTGTAAACACAGATGTAGTTCAGTATAAATTTCGGTAAGTATACCAAATTTAAATCACATTCTCCCCCTAGAGGATGAATGAAATTCAGTACAATTTTCTTTCCCTGTTTTTAACAGATTAAAAATGACTATTGTTATGTTCACTTTTTGTGGCATAGAATGTCACTTTTTGTGGCATAGAATGTCACTTTTTTGAGCAAGTGGTACGAAAATATAATTTATTCTTCATGTACTTACCGAAAGTAACACACTCCGGCCGTTATATTGCTTTTTCGGGCATTATTTTTGCAACTTTTGAAAATCCACTGCAGCATTGTCAGACGTGTTTACATTGGCTGTGTTTCAAGCCAACTAAACAAAATAAGATCTCACTTCTCAAGTGAGCTGTTATTTACCGAGACGGTTTTTTGGCGCCGACCCGATATCTAGTTACTAATTGTTGATCGAAGGGTTTAATGTTGTTTTGTTGGTAGATCCAGGCTTGGATGCCGCTACCCTCCCGGTTGCAAAAATATGCAAATGCGGGAAGTGCAAAAATTAGCATGCTGCAGTCTAAACTTTACCGACGTAGCCCGAAGAATTGCCAAACTTAAATGGCAGTGGGCAGGGCACATTGCTCGCAGAACGGATGGCCGATGGGACCGAAAAGTTGTGGAGTGGCGACCGCGAACTGGAAGACGTTGCGTTGGAAAGCCTCCCACTAGATGGACCGATGACCTGGTGAAGGTTGCGGGAATCCGTTGGATGCGAGTCGCACGGGACCGGGACATGTGGCGACACTTGGGGGCAGCCTATGTCCAGCAGTGGACGTCTTTCGGCTGAAATGATGATAAGGCTAAACCGCTGTCCGCCGTCTGTAACCGCTATCTTATGTCGAAGTCGCAACTGTAGTCGTGGTGTGTGTGCTAGATGACATAAATGCGTACCTCTTGTATATGAGGAAGTGCGTCATGAGCAGTAATACTCGCTGATGCATGAGCGGGTACGTCGACACGATGTTCTTCTGCAGCCGCTCTCTCGGCCGACGCGCTTTGAGCGTCAACAATCTGCAATAACACATAATATAACGCTTATAGAATATTGAGGAACAAGATGTAGAGTACCTCTTCCTCTATAGACAAAGTATTGGAATAAAGATAAGACCAGCAGTGGGATGGTAGAGTATAATATTCATTCGTGGTACAATGTTTTTACACGCAAGTTACAATAGTATTAGAACATAAACAAACCGTAACCAAGCTAATTCAAAATCAGTGACAAACATGTGTTAAATTGATTATTCTTACAGGCCAGTACATACATAAATATGCGACCTCCAATACGCCCCCTTAATCTATTACACATGCGTATGATTACTTCTGTACTTGTCAATACTCGGTACATAAAACTAAATAAATCACTAACACTTCTGTGTTCAACTGTACTACGCTGTATCCAAAAGTATAGTACAAAAACAGAAGAAATCTAACAAAATAAAGTATGCATATCAAAACTACATTTAGAAAATTATCTATTACACAAAGCACTTCTACAAAACCTAAAACACCAAAACATTTAACTATTCATCGCTCCCTTAATAGAATAATTTGACGGGGATAAATTCTTGAAAAATTCTCTAAGCTTCGGGCTGTGAACACTTTTAGTTAAAATGTCCGCTATCATCTTATCAGTTGACATGTACCTTATTTCAACTTTGTTTGCCAGTACACACTCACGAATAAAATGATATTTAATGTCTATATGCTTTGTTCTATTATGCATCATTTTGTTAGCTGCAATTTTATGCGCCGACTGATTGTCATTGTAAATTACTACCGCTTTACTATCCACAGCTGTCAAACTGTTCAGCAAACTACGTAAATAAAGAGCTTCCTTCGAAGCTTGACTCAATCCTACGTACTCTGCCTCTGTGGTAGACAAGGATACTGTCGCTTGCTTCCTACTCTCCCATGACACTATATTTTTACCTATCTTGAAAATTTATCCTGTGAAAGACTTTCTATCAAGTGCCCCTCCCCAATCTGCATCAACGTAGCCTCGTAAGTCTAAATCTCCCGACTTCCTAAAAATGAGACAAAGGTTAGACGTACCTTTTAAATACCTTAGGACCCGTTTCGCACATTTAAAGTGTATTTCATCATAGCACGAATTGAATTGTGAAAGTACACTTACCGCATGTGCTATGTCTGGTCGCGTATTACAGGTCAAATAGTTTAGACACCCTATCAAGCTTTGATGTGGCAGATCACTATGGGAATATGTTGATCTTTCTAATTTCATACCGACTTCCATTGGGGTCAAAACTGGCTTAGCGTCTGTCATGTTAAAATCATTCAAAATGTACGAAATTAACTGTTGCTGATCTAGAAAAATAACATCTTTGTGTCTCCTCAGCCTCATGCCTAAAACATGTCTAGCATCGGCATCTTTCACTTTAAACTTGTCAAGCAAATTGGTTTTAATTTTTGCTTTTCTTGTTCACAATTTCCAAAAATAAAAAGGTCATCTACGTAAATAACGACTATCAACTTCTTATTGTTTTTAAGCTGCCTTTGATACAAACACGGTTCTATTTTGGATAGTACAAAGCCTAAATTCAACATTTCTTTATCCAATTCCTTGAACCAAGCATTTGAAGCTTGTTTCAATCCATACAAAGAACGCTGCAGTTTGCATACCTTGGTTTCTTGACCTTTGACTACTGCTCCTTTTGGTTGGAGCATGTAAATGTCCTCTTTAATTTTGCCGTACAAAAAGGCAGTCGTGACATCCCACTGATCAATAAACCAACCGTATTCAACAGCTAGCGAGAACAACAATCTTAGAGTAGAGCTTCTAACTACAGGAGAATAAGTCTCAGTATAATCTACACCACATACCTGTGTGAAGCCTTTTGCTACAAGTCTAGCCTTGTACTTCGTTACCTTGCCATCGCTATCTTTCTTGATTTTGAACACCCATTTGCATTGGATAGGCTTCTTATCAGCTGGAAGATCCACCAACGTCCAAGTCTGGTTCTCCTTTAGTGACATAAGTTCATTATTTATCGCTTTTTGCCATAAATCACCATCTGGTCTCGCCAAAGCTTCATTAATAGTCAATGGATCACCATCAAGATTGCTCTCCTTGGCATACATAACATTGCATCCGTACCGATCGACTTGTCTGCGTTCTCTTACAGGATACCTTCTTCCTGATTCAGGTATTCTCACTTCTTCTTCAGTCAATACGTCATCAGGTACTAGCTCTGGTACTACAGGTTCAGGTCCTATCTCCTCCAAAACTTCTACGTTCTCGTCTACAGTATCACGATACATAGCATCGTGAGCCTTCAAGCGTTCTGATCTGCTTGTAGATTCGTTGGGTAAACTGGAAGGAACAGAATCTTTATTCAGGTTTATGATTACTTCCGATTTTTCTACGTTTTCCTTTTGGAGAAAGACGTTTTCCAGAAATTTTGACATCTCTCGCAGTCGTCACTTCACCTGTCTTTGGATTCATCAGACGATAACCCTTCTGATTATCTGGATATCCAATAAAAATCATCTGTTCCGTCTTCATGTCCAGTTTGCGTCTCTTTTGTTTTGGTATCAATCTATATGCCAAACAACCAAAGATTTTGAGATGACTCACATCCACATCTTTTCCAGTCCAAAGCTTCTCTGGTACCGCATTATTCAATGCTTTCGTGGGGCTTCTGTTCTTTAGGTAAACAACAGTATTTACAGCCTCGGCCCAATACTTCTTGCTCAAGTTCGATTCTGACAGTAATGTTCTTGCCTTTTCTATTAAAGTCCGATTCGCTCTTTCTGCGACAGAATTTTGTTCCGGCGTGTACGGTACGGTCATCTGGTGTTTTATGCCTACCAACTTCAAAAATGATTTAAATTTACCATTACAATACTCTGCGCCGTTGTCAGATCTCAGACATTTAATAGATTTACTTGTCTCATTCTCAACTTCCGCCTTGTATTCACGGAACTTATCGAAAGTTTCACTTTTGTTCTTCAAAAAATAAACTTGAGTCTTTCGAGTATAATCGTCGATAAATAGAAGAACATACCTCGAACCACCGAACGACGGCTCCTCGATTGGTCCACAAACATCGCTAAAAACCAACTGTAAGACCTCGTTCGCTCTCGTACCTTGCTTTTTAAATGGACTTTTGCATGTCTTTCCTTCAATACATGGAATACACGGCTCGCATAAATCGGTACTCTTAAATTCCATACCGCTTACTAAAACTTTCATTTTATTCATATAATTACGCGATAAATGAGCTAATCTTTTATGCCAAATGTTCGAAATATTTTCATTTTGTTTTGACAGTGTCATATTCACGACGTTATTTTAATTTTCTGTCAACTCATAAATTCCGCCGACCTCTTGACATTTTGCAACAATTCGATTGTTATTTTGAATCATGCAACCTTCATTGTCAAAATTCATGCAATAATTCTTCTTGGTCAAATCGCTCACCGAAATTAGGTTCATGGATAAATCAGGAACATGAAAAACGTTTTCTAAAATTAACTTTTCGTTTTCGCCGACTCGTGGCTCAGCATTTCCTCGTCAAGACAACAATTTGTTTTTATCATGGGTCATATGATTTGAGCACCCACTGTCTAAATACCACTTATCTTTGTTTATCGCCCCTTTCGTATTCAGGCAGATATTCACGGTTTTGATCCGCTCCTTGCATTTGGACGCCTTGTGTCCTTGCTTGTGGCACTTAAAACACTTGTAGATCAACTTCTGCTTACGATCATTACTTTTAGTGTTAGATCTTAGATCGTTCTGCACTTTACGTGTAACTAAAACTTTTTCGTACTCTGTGTTCAACTTACTCTGTCTACTTCCTTCTTGTAACAATTTCATTTTAATCTGCTCTAACGTGATTTCCTGTCCACTATTATCTACAGCCATAATGAGAGGGCTGTACTCAGCGGTCAATCCACCCAGCAAAATTGATATGATCCAATCATCAGGGATTTGAGCATCAATATCTGACAATTGTTGTGTCAGGAACGTAATTTTGGATATGTAGCTTTCCATAGAATCTAAATTTTCTAACTTACAGTTGAAGAAAAGCTCTCGCTGAATATGTATGCGTATTCCCCAACCTTTGTATTCATATGCTTTTCGTAAGTTATTCCAGGCTTCTTTCGCAGTCTTCGCATTGTAGACGTGGGTAAAGCACTCTGGTTCTAACAACAAGCATATTGTCGTTCGTGCCTGCCGGTCTACGTCAGCATTTACTACATCTGTAGAAATTACTCCCCACCAGTTTTTATTCTCCAAGTAATTTCGCACCAGGAATTTCCACTTTGGGTAGTCGGACGAATTTTTCAGCTTCTTAATACTACTTATGGCAACTTCAGCTGACATAATTGAGATTTCGTAAGTTTCACAAGCACAATTTTATTAATATTCAAACCACTCAACTTATAGATTATGCTCTAGCATTTTTGCTTCTGGGTTCTGGGCCCATAACCTATTGGAATAAAGATAAGACCAGCAGTGGGATGGTAGAGTATAATATTCATTCGTGGTACAATGTTTTTACACGCAAGTTACAATAGTATTAGAACATAAACAAACCGTAACCAATCTAATTCAAAATCAGTGACAAACATGTGTTAAATTGATTATTCTTACAGGCCAGTACATACATAAATATGCGACCTCCAATACAAAGGACCCTCGACCAGACGGGTTTTGTGTGATTGGCTACTGGCCGATCGTTGTTGTCGGCATGTTGTATTAGGTATTAGTTTAACCTTAGCTTCTTAGGGGGTTATTGCGCTCATCATTAAATAATGTGCGTTTCGACCGCGCGGCCACGGCGTTTTTTTAAAGAAAAACTATGCCAAGATTATGTAAAAATTTGTAAAAGTTGATTCCCCAAAACCATAAATTTGTCAAAGTTATGGTTAAAAAGTTATAAGGGTTTGAACGTGGCCGCGCCATCGAAACGCGGAGAACCGCGCGGCCACGGAGATCTTTAAAACTAAGCGTTGCAGAGACCTGAAACTTAGGCAAATAACAGATTGAATTTGTAAAAAAGTTGTAAAAATATTGGAAAAATTCCTAGGTTTATATTTTAGGAGCTGTAAGACGAAAACCCCATGGCCGCGCCAACGAAACGGTTATTTTTAATTATAAAAAACACTTAAATCACCGATTATTCAGTTCAGTGCTTTTTCAGCTATTAAGCAATGGTGGCTTAATAGCTGAAAAAGCGCTAAAATTAAGAAAAGTAATTGTTTTGAATTTGTCTAAAGGATTTGAAATATATGAATAATGCCAGAAATAACCCCTGTAAATAACTCACGGATTCCAACATCAGTTTACCCTGATAAACTCAAAAGATGTTATATATATATTGTATATGTATAATAAAAAAGATGTTATAGGTATATCTTAATATATATAAATCTCGTGTCACAATGTTTGTCCTCAATGGACTCCTAAACCACTTAACCGATTATAATAAAATTCTCACACCATGTGCAGTTCGATCCAACTTGAGAGATAGGATAGAATAGAAAAAAATAAAAAGTCCACCCGTGCGAAGCCGGGACGGGCAGCTAGTATATATATATATATATGTGTTATATATATAACAATATGCATAAAAAAATTAGTGATGCGGCTAGTTTAGAACTTTAAATACCACCACTGCTACTTTTTCGTGTAGGTACAAGATAAGTTCGTCGAAATATTTTCATTTCTGAGCCACCCTTAACACTGTTTTAAGTAAAAAATAATAATATCATCTTATGTTATTCGGGCTTTCATATTTGAAACTGTTACTTTTTTGCGGCAGCATTTTCAAAATACATAGTACGACATTGAATTGCACTGAAGGAATCAACAATAAAGGCTACACACACTACAGTACCCAGGAGCGAACGGATTGCGGCTCCAGTGCGGGAGACGAAGATCGGCTGTCTAACCAATCATATCAGTCCAATATGTGCGCTCGAAAAGAGATATCCCGTAGTCGTCGTCGTCTCGTTGGTGTTTGTTTGGTGTTTTTAAATTCTGGAAGAAGAAGAAGACGAAGACGCCGTCATTATCGATGACTCCAATTTAAGAAAAATGTATCAAATGCAATAACGACACCACGAGATTTAGGCACGAATTTAGTGATGTTATTTTATTTGATCTTAATGGCACAAACCAAATTATGCTCGAAGAAATACCTCACAACATCGAAATAAAACAAAAAAAATATAGACTGATAGGTGCTGTGTAATATGTTTCCCCGGTTGTAGGCTTTATTGGTCATTACAAGTTAACACATTTGCGAGGAAACAGAAAAAAAAGATATTCACAATACAAGTACAAAGAAAAGAATTTGAGAAAAATGGCGCGAGGATTATTTTCTGCCGTGGCTGCGTGAAAATGTTGGCAAAGACGCTAGAGCATGCAGCCAAGTTTTTAAATTACCGAATAAACTGTTTTTTATTTTATTTTAAATAAACTCAACCTGTGAATGCACACTGTTGCTTTCCCGCCATTTTAACAGCGCGCAAGCGCTGCCTACTGACTGGTAGTGTGTAAACTTTTACACACTATCACACCCCACACCAAACACAAAATACTACCACTACTACTACAACTACACTTAAATTCCTTGTAGATAAGTGACAATACATAATTCGTTTGTCAGAATCTACAATGCTTTGGTAAGTTATTGCACGATTTTTTATTTCCTCTATTTCTTAGTCAGTTTTAATGTAATTATTGTATAATGTTAAATATCTAAATTTATAGTCTACCAGTGTTGGAATTGTTATCAGTTAATTCTATAATTATAATAACGAAATTTTGTCCATGGAAGTGTACTGATTTCCAAGATACAGGTTCTTTACCTAGTTTGGAAGTCAGGCGTCATCTTAGTTTTTTGCAGCCTTTTGTTGTACGACCCATTGTATTAGGTTATATTTTAATGAGTTCAATAAACGATTTTATTTATTATTATTATTACCCTATCGAACCATTCAAAACGAATTGAAGGTTATAAGCGATATCGTACTACAGCTCCTGAAATATAAACCTAGGATTTTTTTGTGTATTTTTACAATGTTTGACAAATTCAAATCTATGTTTTACAAAAAACTTCAGACCTCTGCGATGCCTTTTCAGCGAGATATCGGCGATAACGTTTTATTCACCGTTTCGATGGCGCGGCCATGGGGTTTCCGTCTTACAGCTCCTAAAATATAAACCTAGGATTTTTTTCTATATTTTTACAACTTTTTTACAAATTCAATCTATTATTTGCCTAAGTTTCAGGTCTCTGCAACGCTTAGTTTTAAAGATCTCCGTGGCCGCGCGGTTCTCCGCGTTTCGATGGCGCGGCCACGTTCAAACCCTTATAACTTTTTAACCATAACTTTGACAAATTTATGGTTTTGGGGAATCAACTTTTACAAATTTTTACATAATCTTGGCATAGTTTTTTTTTTAAAAAAAAACGCCTTGGCCGCGCGTTCGAAACGCACATAAATTTAGGGATGTACATTGTACAAACCTATATGCTAATTTCGCGGAAGACTTCATTTGACTTCATAGACGTACCTTACCAAGGGGTATCGTATTATACAGTACTTACTGTGTTGTGGGGATCAGATAAGCAGTCGCTTCATGTAAAATATTGGTATTCAGCTTCATCCGGTTAGACTGGAAGCCGACCCAACATAGTTGAGAATAGGCGAGGCAGATGATAATATTGCTTCATAGATGTCGCTGCAAAACCATGCAGCACTATACTACCGCGATATTTACCTGACTGTCTCAATAGGGAAGGGTATGGGGAAGGCCTTGCTCCGTGCGATGAGCTGGTCCACGTCGTCTGTGAGCTCGGGCGCCGGCAGCTCCGCGCACTGGCGCAGCAACTTGTTGGTCTCTTTGCTCATGCTCGGGTAGCCCCAGTCGGGCTTGTACCTGAACGGATAATATAACATCACGCCTGGTATAATCTGAATATATAGAATAGTATATAGTATACTGCTGGGACACAGACCGCCTATCTATTAGAGGGAATGGGCAGTAATTAAAAAAATGTTGTGTCTTTTGGATCGGACAGGGCTTTTTTAACGGAGGTTAACTTCCTTAAGGGTTGAATTTCAATAAATCCTTTTTTCTTGTCTACATTACCACCACCACTGTGCAAAATTTCAGTTTTCTAGGTCCAAGGATTTGGGCTGGGCGTTGATGAGTCAAGCTGAACGGTGTAACAATTTTTCGTGCGAGCAGCCGGTGTTCATCGATTTATAAGATGTTATCAAGTCAAAAAAAAAGGATGACGGTAATTTAAGCCTGGGGTATCTGCTAAATTAGCAACTCTATTTGTGGTGGTTCAAACTTCGTTTGAAATACTGTTAGAATAAAGTTCTAATCAGCTTGCACTACAAAGTGGTTGTTACGTCAGTCACTGCGGACGAAAAAAAAATACAAAATTTTAATGCCGTTTAGGAGTACCTAGTTCCGAAATTTCAAAGAAAAAATGCTTCACTTTGAATTTTATTTCATATAGTTTAATAAAGTTAGAATTATTTCAATTGTACTAATTAAAGTTTTGAGTCTATTATGCAACATATATTTTTTTCGCACATTTATATTCACTCATCAAAGAGGAGTTACATGGAGAAAACCTCTCGATAGCAGATACCACCCCCTTAACTGCGTAAGTCCGGCTCGAATTAAGTCCGTTTTACGTGAGGTCTCTTAAAGGTTTGGCCAAACCAGTAACCAGTCCGCTGCTCCGGACACCGGGCTCTGACAGCTAATGTACTGAAATTTCTATCATCTGTCCGGTGTCCGCAGCCAGTCCGCACTCCGTACGTACGTAACTCCGTACCTCCGACTGCACCTAAAGCGTGCAAGTCCGACCCCCCTTGGCCAGTAGTGTATACAGGAAAAATTAATTATTTAATTAAAACGTTAAGTAACTTCTTTGAAATGTAACTTTGTTGTGTTATGTATTTTTTAACACCCTTGCTCGTAAAGCTGATGTAATTCCACCGGTTTTAAATATGTAAAGCGGCTCATAAAAAACGCGTGTGTTACCAAAGCAAATAGTTAAGTTATAGTCCATACAAATTCCATAACAGTATTATTTGCCATTTCAAATATGGAACTGATCGCCGCCGCACGACTCCAGCTAGTGAGCAGCGTGCAGCGCGCTGTTGCTATTCAAATTTCGAACTAATCGCCGCGCGGCCAGTCAGTAGGCAGCGCTAGCGCGCTGTTAAACTGGCGGGAAAGCAACAGTATGCATTCACAGATTGAGTTTATTTAAAATAAAAATAAAACAGTTTATTCGGTAATTTAAAAACTTGGCTGCATGCTCTAGCGTCTTTGCCAACATTTTCACGCAGCCACGGCAGAAAATAATCCTCGCGCCATTTTTCTCAAATTTTCTTTTCTTTGTACTTGTATTGTGAATATCTTTTTCTGTTTCCTCGCAAATGTGTTAAAAAACGTCGTACGATATACGTGCGTATTGGTTATAACATGCTCGGCTCAATTACGCCCTCGCCTTCGGCTCGGGCTGAAATTCCGCCTCGCATGTTATAACCATCTTAACGCACTAATATCGTAATGTACTATTTTAACATCCTTGCTCGTAAAGCTGATGTAATTCCACCGGTTTTAAATATGTAAAGCGGGTCATAAAAAACGCGTGTGTTACCAAAGCAAATAGTTAAGTTATAGTCCATACAAATTCCATAACAGTATTATTTGCCATTTCAAATATGGAACTGATCGCCGCCGCACGACTCCAGCTAGTGAGCAGCGCGCTGTTGCTATTCAAATTTCGCACTAATCGCCGCGCGGCGCCAGTCAGTAGGCAGCACTAGCGCGCTGTTAAAATGGCGGGAAAGCAACAGTGTGCATTCACAGATTGAGTTTATTTAAAATAAAAATAAAAACAGTTTTTCGGTAATTTAAAAACTTGGCTGCATGCACTAGCGTCTTTGCCAACATTTTCACGCAGCCACGGCAGAAAATAATCCTCGCGCCATTTTTCTCAAATTTTCTTTTCTTTGTACTTGTATTGTGAATATCTTTTTTTTTCTGTTTCCTCGCAAATGTGTTAAAAAACGTCGTACGATATACGTGCGTATTGGTTATAACATGCTCGGCTCAATTACGCCCTCGCCTTCGGCTCGGGCTGAAATTCCGCCTCGCATGTTATAACCATCTTAACGCACTAATATCGTAATGTACTATTTCAACACACTTGCTCATAAAATGGCTCTTATTTCACCGCAATTAGGCACATAATGACACCTATAATCAAACTGTGACTTTTTCATTACTATTATTCACAAGTGAGTTATAGGGTTTTTTTTTTGGTTGAGGTGCTTGTTGCTTTGTTCCTACAAAAGTTTCTATATAAAAAAAATCGTGTTCAATAGAACAAATAAATTAATGTACCTATTGCTTGCTCATTTCACTGAAATGTAACTCTTGTTTTCTCTGCAATAAAGAAAGCTTTGAATTCCCTATTTTGTACGTGGATTCGGTATCCGCGAAAAGCCAAAAAACAAACCTCATTATTTTAGTCTATGGCCGATCGCCATTGTTAGATGCGCGCGCATAGGAAAACTGATTAAATTTTCCCGCCATTGCGAAAAACTTTTCATTACTCGTTTTCACTGTTGAAATTATAGTTATTTATGAATGAAAAATGTCTACAAGTACTAGTTATGAAGAAAATGATTTATGTTGCACACCGCCCGTTATAAGATGTGAAGCCCTTAACGTTATGAAAAGTTTACTACCTGAAAATTCTAAGGACAAATATCTATTATCTACTAAATAGAATGTTTTTTTTTGTATTATTTATTCACAAGTGTGTTGAAAAACGTCGTATGACACACGTGTGTATTGATGATTACCGTCCTCGGCTCTTTTAAGACCCTCGCCTGACGGCTCGGGTCTCAATTGCGCCTCAGCGGTAATCACCAACATTACACACTTGTACCTTTTTTTTTTTTTTTTTTTTTCGGATTGGAAATCATCAAATGACTTCTCCCGCTCTGGGCGGAGCAGGAGGGAGTGTCAGACTTTTACTGACTAAAACCCAACCATGTTCCTTCATCGCCCTTTGTGTTCCGGGGTCACGGTATCTCTTTCGAACAGTCCCGCAACCCCGGCAGGCATCGGTCCTTGCGGACCCCTTCCTATTGCTGACTCTCTTTGAGGCGCGCGTGGAACACGAACGCGCCGTCGACACGGCCTGTCGTCATGAGACGGATGGACGGCGAGCTAGCCCATAGCCCACCGTCCACAGGCCCGCGCCTACGGTGGCCGGGGGCCACGTGGTGGCCCCCGACGCCCGGGGCGTCTCCCGCGGCGGCCGGGACGCTGTGAGGTTCTCTCCCTCTCACGTTCCGCCACCTCCTTCTCTAGCATTACTGCTTCGCAGAAGGAGGTGACGGCGTCCCATTCCGTCTCGCTCCGGACCATGGCTTGCACCAGGGCCGGACGCGAGAGGTCGCCGCCGCCAATCGCCGCTTCGAGGACACGGCGGTGCTCCGCGCACGCGGGGCACACCTCCACCGTGTGCTCCACCGTGTCCTCCGGTTGATCTTCGCAATGGAAACACCCGGGCGTTTCCTCCCGCCCGATTCGGTGCAGGAACCTCCCGAAAACACCGTGTCCGGTGAGGACCTGCGTCAGGCGGAAGGTGAGGTCGCCGTGGCGTCTCTCCAGCCACTCCTCAAAGAGGGGACTTATCGCCACTATCGTGGCGTGCCCTGCACGGGGTTGCGACAGTCGCTCTCTCCATGTCGCCATGAGATCCCGCCGGAAGTCTGTCCGCTGAGCGACAATTTGTCGCGGCAGCGGAGTTTCCCCCCGGCGAAGCGCCTCCGCGCGCCATTCATGCAGGCGCGCGAGGACTATGGCCTCCAGATCCCATGGCGGCAATCCGGCAAGGAGGCACGCCGCCTCGCGGGCAATCGTGCGGTACCCACGGGCCAGCCTTACGGCTACCACCTTTTGGGGCGTCTAACGCAAGAACTTACAGAACTAGGAGATGTTTTGGAAGACAGAGAAGTGGCTGAGATAATGCTGATTGGTCTTCCAGATAATTATGACCCACTGGTTATGACTATAGAGGGTCTACAATGTAATTTAACAACAGAATTAGTCAAAAGTAGGCTAATGCAAGGTTCAAGAAGGCATGAACTAATAGTAAGTGAAACAGCGCTGGTATCGAAGACAAGACCTAAAAGAAAAATAATATGCTATAACTGCAAGAAAGAAGGCCATATAAAACCAAAGTGCCCAGACTTCAAGTCGATGAGACCTGTGAGTGATGCTGCATTCGTTTCATCGGGAACTGTAAATGACACTGTTATGGCTGCAGCCTTTGCTACTGGAGGTGGCTCTGACTGGTTAGTGGATTCTGGTTGTACTACACATATGACTATGAGAAGAGACTGGATAAATGACTATAATCATGCCAATAAAACCTGCATAACAGTCGCCAACAATGATGAGATTTATAGTCATGGGTCTGGTAACATTAATGTAACTCTACAAGGCAATGAATCAAAAACCATCTCCAATGTTGCCTATGTGCCGGACATAGCAGCAAATTTACTTTCAGTGAATAAAATCACTGAAAAAGGTTATGTTGTGGTATTTGATAACAAAGAGCGCAAAGCATACTGTCAAAGAGATGTTTTAACTAATGGTAAATGTTTATTTTCAGCATCTAATGTTGGTGGTGTGTACAAGCTCAATCAGCATCAGGAGCAATCAGTGTGTGCATGTGCTGATACTGCTGCAAGCCAATGTGGTGACCATCAATCATTGTTTTGCACAACAAATGAAGCTGAACTATGGCATAAAAGGTTAGGTCACCTGAGCTACAAAGGTATGTTACTATTGCGTGATGGTCTGGCGGAAGGTTCTCTTTTGCTAACTCATCATTGAAACCTTGTATTCCTTGCATAGAGGGTAAACAGGCTGCTAAACCGTTTCCTAAGGGTAAATCTAAAAGGGCAACTCAAAAGTTAGGTCTTATTCTCTCTGATTTTTGTGGACCTATGCCGGTTCCTACATGGAAAAATGCAAGATATGTATTAACATTCACAGATAATTACACCCGGAAAAGTTTTGTTTATTTTCTAAAGACTAAAACTCAAACAGAAATTCATAAAGTTTTTTTGGAATTTAAAATGTTAGTTGAAAATCAGACAGGGTTAAAAATTAAAGTAGTCAGGACAGATAATGGTACAGAGTATTGCAATGAATTAATGCATAATTTTTTCACATCCAATGGAACAGTACGGTCGAACAAGCTATTTGGTTTACAGTTTAACCCACAAATTACATTGAAAAATGTAAACCAAATAGCTTGTTCGACCGTACATGAAACCACAATACCGTACTCTCCTCAACAAAATGGAGTTTCAGAAAGGTTAAATCGCACCATAATTGAAAAGGCGCGTACGATGTTGCAGGATTCAGGTTTAGACAAACGATATTGGGGTGAAGCAGTGCTAACAGCCGTTTATTTAAAAAATATTAGCCCAACCAATGCATTACAAAATGCTACTCCAGAAGAATTATGGTCTGGAGCAAAAGTTAACTTGAGCAATCTAAAGGTTTTTGGTTGCAAGGTGTATGCACTGATACCAGATGTGCACCGAAAAAAGTTAGATGCAAAATCAAAACCCTACATAATGTTAGGATACTGTGAATCATCAAAGGGATACAGATTAGCTGATCCAATGCAACCTGGAAAGATGATTAAAGCTAGAAATGTAATATTTCTTGAGCAAGTACCTGGTATCTCTTGTAATGATAGGAATCTGCATCAAGATAATGGTCACACAATACAAGTTGCCGAAAAACACATTGTTCATACTAATCAACATGTTGGGAATAATGACTCAAATTTAAATATTGCACAACCTGGTTTAAATAGTTTTAGTGTTGGAACTGATATCAGTCTGGATTATGTCTCAGCAGGGGAAGATGAGGCAAATGATGAAACAGTGGTGGAAGTAGTGAAGATATGACTTTAGAAAATGATGTCAATGCCTCATTAAACAGTCATACTTTAAATGATGATATAATAACCACTCCACCTACAATAGTATTAACTCAAAGACCTGTTCGCCAGCGAAAACCACCTGCCCGGTTGGATGATTATGTTTTGAATAGTGAGGATGATGATTATGCTATGTTGACAATGGTACCTAAAACTTATGCTGAAGCAGTTTCAGGAAATAATTGTAAAGACTGGATGACTGCTATGGACAATGAATATAATTCACTGACCGCCAAAAACGTTTGGGAACTGGTTGATAGGCCAAAGCATACTAATGTTGTCAAATGCAAATGGGTATTCAAAGAAAAAGTAGATGCTAGTGGCAAGTTTGAAAGGTTCAAAGCAAGGTTAGTAGCTCGGGGGTTCACACAAAAGCAGGGTATTGACTATGACAGAACATTTTCTCCAGTTGTTCGACATTCCACGTTAAGGCTTCTTTTTTCAGTAGCTGTTGAAAAAGACATGGGTATACGCCACATTGATGTTAGCACAGCCTTTTTAAATGGTACTTTAGACGAAACCATTTTCATGGAACAACCACCAGGGTACAGTAATAATAGTGATCAAGTATGTTTGCTAAAGAAAGGTATATATGGCTTAAAACAGGCTAGTCGAACATGGAACCTAAAAGTCAATGAAGTGTTAAAATGTGAGCCATGTATATACACAAAAAGGATTGATAGTCGAATTGTAATTGTGGCTTTACATGTAGACGATTTCTTTATATTTAGCGAAAGTAATAAAGAAACTGAAAATTTAATCAGCGCACTCAAAGGTCAATTCGATATCAAAGATTTAGGTGAGGTAAAAAATTTCTTGGTATGAAAGTTGACAGAGATAGGATTAATGGAAGTTTAAAACTTTCACAAGAAGAGTATACTAAAAATCTGATACATAAATTTGGAATGACGGAATGTAAGCCTGTTTCTACCCCTATGCAAGTGAATGCACCTCTTTAAAAAAACTGGTGAAAAAGACACTAAGTATCCTTATCAAGAGTTAATTGGCGGGCTCATGTATTTATCAGTTTGCTCAAGACCAGACATATCTTATGCCTGTAGTAAGCTAGGTCAATACAATAATTGCTTCGGCGAGGCGCATTGGCAAGCAGCAAAAAGAATTTTAAGATACCTTTCGGGAACATTGCATTACGGTTTGAACTTCAAAAAGGGTATGCGTAGTAATACTCGTTTTGAAATTCACACTGATGTTGATTGGGCTAATGACATAGACGATAGGAAATCCTATACAGGTTTTGTGGTAAAATATGGTAATTGCATTGTTAACTGGGAGGCACGAAAGCAGCAATCTGTCGCTTATTCAAGTACAGAAGCTGAATATTACAGTATAGGTGAAGCAGTTAAGGAAGCCAAATATCTTAAAAACTTCTTCCAAGATGTATTTCAGTATGATGTGTGTCCAATAACTTTAAATAATGATAATTTAAGTGCACATAGAATAGTAGAAAATGATCAGTGTCATCGAAGGACAAAGCACATAGACATACATCATCACTTTGTTAGAGATTGTCTTGTTAATAACATTATTAACATTAAGTATTTGCCAACTCATGACACTAAACCTCTGGCAAAAATAAAACACGCCAAATTTGTACAATGCCTTGGTCTATAATTAGGTACTTAATGTAAGCTAATTAGTTGATATTGTTTAATGTGGCATTACGCCCATTTTGGTTTTGCCACATAGGTTGTGTTAAATTATAATTTTACATTTCAAATAATAAGAATAACAGATGTGAACATAGACAGACTAATCCTAAGATATTATTTTATCTCATTAAAAATACATTTCATTAATAGCTAAAGCAAGTATTCATCTAAGTTAATCTGTCTCATGTTTGAAGCTTTGTAAGTTTTGTAACTTCATTTTATTATGCTTACATGTAGTAGATTATAGTATTATGTTTTTTTTTTTTGCTTAATTATTTCATAATTGATTGTTTCTAAAAAAAAAAAAAAATTACAGGAATAGACTTGAATTATTTTTACCATGTTGTTTCAATAGATATACAGAATGGTATTTTTTTTTGTTACCTATTTTTGTATGTGTATTCTTAATTCTTGCATTAAAGATAATTAGAGGATGTAAGTACTACCTATATTATAAATTGTAGAAAGAATCTTCTATTGCTTTGTCTAGTAGAAAAAGGAGAGGTTACGTTTATTATTGTCTAGGTCCTTATTTTAAATAGGTAATTCAGGCATTGTGTCAATATTTGAGTAAGGGGAAGTGTTAAAGAATGTACATGTTGTACTCAAAATTGAAGTTTTTCTGAACGTTTATTTTTTGTATAAGCGCGGCAACACTTGTTTTTTTTATAACCTTATTTTTTTTTCCATGCCATGTCACATGCTTGTAAAATATCTTTTTTTCGTTTTATTACAAAGAGTTTATCAGTTATAATGGTTTTATTTATCTAAACATCATCATTTTTAATTTATTTAGTATTAATTTATCTAGTTTTTATTTATTCATTTATTTAGTGAAATATACGACGATTTATAACGAAAATGAGCGCGTCAAATTTCATAAATTAACATTTGGGCGTAGAAATATTATGGAAAAAACACTGGATGTATCTACTCAAAAAAAATTATTTGAACTTTTGAATAAATTATCTATCCCTGTATGGTTTCACTTTTTCCATTTTCATACCACATACGTTATTTATTTACGCCCAAAGATGAGTTAAAATTAATCTCGAAATATTAAAATTTCGACGCTCATAACTTCCAAACCAATAATTTTTTTCAATTCTGCTTCCATTACTAGATAATGACAAGACCAGTTGATACAATTTTTAGTTTTGAACCTACACCGTCAAACAGACGAGTAATCACCATACTAAGTTTGTATAGAAGAATGACCGACTTGTGTAACCTTTATTAATGTTAGCGCAAATAAAGAAACGGTTCCCTTTATGTTTTACTAGCTTATGCTCGCGACTTCGCCCACATGGAGTTCGATAATTAAATAAATAAATAAATATCTCTGGACATTAACACACAGCGTCATCTAGTGCCACAGTAAGCAACGAGGCTTGTGTCGTGGACACCAGATAGTTGATATACTACATAGATAGAATTAATTGTCCAATGGGATCTTACTACTGGGATAAAAAGTATACTATGTGTATACTAAGGGCCATGCTCACCAACAGTAAAATAACCGACTGTTTCGTAATCGGCCCGATAAACGTAAATAGTTGTTTAAACATGACGTAGGAATTTTGGTGTTCACCACGACTTAGGGCCATGCTCACCAACAGTAAAATAACCGACTGTTTCATAATCGGCCCGCTAAACGTAAACAGTTGTTTAAACATGACGTGGGAATTTTGGTGTTCACTACAACTTATTCTAGCTCGGTTAAGTAAACAAGCGTTTTAGAAATGAAAGACCGAATGATTATAATACAGTCAAAAAGGGTGGGTAACTAACACGTAAAAAACCATACAAATGAGAAACATCTTAAAATGGTTGCATTACACCTGAGATGACAGTTCTTTATAACCATCAAATTATCTGTTGTGTTTGAAGTTTTGTTCGTTTGAAACAGTTTTTAAATTAAATACAATGGATAAGAAGCGCATTGCTAATTTTACGCATGAAGAAAAAAAAAAATTCACTAATTTAGTGAAAGCACCAAGGCGTAATTAAAAACAAACGCACCGAACTCCGTGAAGTAGTGTCGTCTGGTTGAATACAAACCAGGAGTTCGCAAAAGTCTTTTAACGGTTTCAAACTCGTCGTGTTTTAAACAGCTGTTTTTAGATAATCAGACCGTTATCTTTTCGGTGAACATAGCCCTAAGTGTACTATGTTTTAATCCAGGTTATAAACAATCTGTGTGCAAAATTTCATCCAAATCCGTTCAGTCGTTTTTGCGTGAAAGAGTAACATACATCCAAAAATCCTCTCAAACTTTCGCATCTATAATATTAGTAGGATTTAAAACCAGTTATGAATCCTCAATAAAATAGTTAATTTATTCAGAGATAAATGAAGTGACACATTTAATCAGCTGATAACTATAAGAGAAATGTTTATGTTTACTCACCAAGCAAAACTATTGAAGTTCATCATCGGTGGTTGTGTGTTGTTCTGTAGAGCAAAATTCATGTTACACACTTAGGTATAGTCGGTCTCGTAATAGCTTGACAACTCTTGACAAAAACTCCCAATAAACTGTTACTGCACTGGGGCTGAAACTTTCTTACTGTCAGATTGGTAATAAAGTAAGAATGGACTGACGTTTATGACTTGCAAGTGACGTTTAACGTCAGGGTGGTCAAACTTGAAATATAGATACCACATTGGCAGCTGTTGTTTTTAATTTTTTCTAGATTAAATACTTAAGTAATCAATTGCAATCTTCAGAACTTTGCAAACAACTATGATATCAGTTATTTATTTTAAAAAAAATACTATCTACTTTTATGATATGAAATTCTATTTGCAATTTGATTAGAAGGCAAACACTACACATATGCTACATCGAGCAATTTCGCACTTACCTGTCTCAGCTCCATTGAGTAAAGTAATATAATGCTCAGCTCTCAGCACTGGGGACGTTATGTGCTATACCCTAGCTAAATAAATACTGCGAACTACTGTAAGTATAAGCACGAAGATTATATTTTATCACGTGGTTAGATTATCTATATTATTTATAGTAATATTATAAAGAGGTGAAGTTTGTAAGTTTGGATGTAGGCGCTAATCCTTGGAACTACTGTTCCGATTCCGAAAATTCTTACACTACTAGGAAACTACATTACCGCCGAGTGTCATAGTACTTATCTAAAATGTTCCCATGGGATAACTTTCGACCAAAACGCGAACGTAGCCGCGGTTTAGAGCTTGATCAAAATAAACGTACCGAGGTACAAAGTGTAGCGCAGTTAATTATCTTATCGAAGCACATCGTTAGGGAGCGCCCCAAAACTGGACTGGGCTGGTTTGTTAAGCGAACAAATCTGCAACCATAACAATATCTGGTAAAGTACGAGTATTGCGCGCGATTACAATATTTCCTGAATTATTGCGCGATGTGTGTGTTCAACAGTCACTACACGACTTACTATTTTGCCCACGGAACAAGAAAAACCTGATACGGGCTTTCCCCGTACGTAATAAATGAAACAAAGAACCGGCTGAGGTCCGGTAAATAAATACATACGTTCTTAAGGTGGAAGCGAAGCGAACTTTTTTCATAAAATATTCAATGCGATATTCGGATCTAATGCATTTTATAGGGTTATATTGATGATTTTAACGATTATAATTCTGTAGCTATAAACGCGTTACGGTCGCGAATCATATTTTTCATTTCTCATACTCGGAAAGTAGTGTTTGTTTGATCAGAGCAGCGGGTCGAAAACGATGCTTCCCTCCTTTGGGCGGGAAAGACTCATAGTAATTGCTTCCCTCCCTAGGGCGGGAATGAATTTTAAAAATAAAACTAAAATTGGTTATTTAGTCGGCTTTAATTTTTTTTACATAATTAAGAAAAATATCGATTAAAAAAAAAATGCTGCGGTCTTGTGAGTGTATACGGCCAATGTGAATTTAAAAAAATACCTATTAAAGTGGGATGGCCCGCGGCGGTGACGCGGGCGGTGTGTTCCATATTTGAAATTTAAATTAAAAAAGACTATTTATGTATAATTTGGCGGGATTTCAAAGAAAATTAAATTTAATTAAAAAAAAAGAATTTCACAAATTGTTCTAACTTCTCTGCAATTAATTTTAAATAGGTACTACTCATGTTATTACTATCAATAAATATTTTAGAAAAACTACTATTTTTTACTTTCCCTATATTTGAAATTAAAAGTAGAGTGTTTAACACGGGTGAAAGTGTGTCCGTTACCCAGGCCAGATGTTGTCGAAAATGGTCATTTGAATCTTATAGATAATTAGTTTTGCGGCTTCTGTAATTGTTGCGCACATTTTTAAATTTGTTGCGCTTATAGTTTTTTAATTATTTCACAAAAACATTTCCTGCTGGGGTAACGTTACCCCAGCCAGACCTTTTTCTTTCTAATGGGAATATTTAAATAAATACTAGCTATAAAATTAGTTGTCTAGATGAAGTAAATGTTGTGCCTTATTTTGTATTTGTTCTTTCTTCGGTTGCGAAGTTATTCGAGATTTTGCTGGGGTAACGTTTTTGGTTTTGCTAGATCTTTGAAATGGTTAAGCGGATTCTTATCATATTTTGTACATGACTTCTTAGGAATTAGTTTAAATTTGTTCTGCAATAAAAAAACCAAAGTAATGCATAGCTTAAAGGTTATTTCATTAAATAGAAAAACACTTCAATTGGTCCCAGCACTCTCAATAAGAGGTCTAAAGACTTACTTTAAACATTATTTTGAAGCTTGTAACTGCCTTCAAATGTATGTGAAGTTTCATTAGTATCCTGTAAGTATTTAACAAGTTATGATGATATTCAGTTCTTCACGAGCACGGTCTTGATGCGCGCGGTGTTATTTGGCCACTGGATTGGATATATGAACTGAATGTTATGTCAATTATTAGTTTTTTAGTTCAGTTGTATATCAGTAAAATTTCAGCTTAGTACATTGGATAATTAATGAGATAATACGATTAAAGTCATTAGGAAGTGAATGACAGTGGTAACACGACCAAGTTTAGGTGGTTACGAAAAAGTAATGATCGCACCATAATTATGATCATCAATAGAAGCACTCCACATTAGCAGTAATTCGCCACACTTATTATTATATAATAGCTCTCACGCACTCGATAAATATTTGCAAAAACAGGAAACGGAACTGCCGAAGCGCACGCGCACTATACAAGATGAATTATTTGGTTATGGAGCATGTTTAGTGCGTTATGCAATTCCAAAAAATGTATTACCCCTTCACCCCACCCCTCCCGCGTCCCGAACGGCATGTTATATCGGTGATTTTTGATAAGTTTGTGCAACTGGAAGATAATAATAATGTTTTCATAGTACAGATATTATTATGTATTTAACAGTGTACGCGTCTGTACCGAAATTGTAAGGTGTATTATACTAAACATTTCAAAAGATAGTATAATGTTCTGCATTTTCGCTTTTTCGTAACCACCTAAACTTGGTCGGGTTACCACGGTCATTCACTTCCTAATGACTTTAATCGTATTATCTCATTAATTATCCAATGTACTACGCTGAAATTTTACTGATATACAACTGAACTAAAAAACTAATAATTGACATAACATTCAGTTCATATATCCAATCCAGTGGCCAAATAACACCGCGCGCATCAAGACCGTGCTCGTGAAGAACTGAATATCATCATAACTTGTTAAATACTTACAGGATACTAATGAAACTTCACATACATTTGAAGGCAGTTACAAGCTTCAAAATAATGTTTAAAGTAAGTCTTTAGACCTCTTATTGAGAGTGCTGGGACCAATTGAAGTGTTTTTCTATTTAATGAAATAATAACCTTTAAGCTATGCATTACTTTGTTTCTTTTTATTGCAGAACAAATTTAAACTAATTCCTAAGAAGTCATGTACAAAATATGATAAGAATCCGTTTAACCATTTCAAAGATCTAGCAAAACCGAAAACGTTACCCCAGCAAAATCTCGAATAACTTCGCAACCGATGAAAGAACAAATACAAAATAAGGCACAACATTTACTTCAACTAGACAACAAATTTTATAGCTAGTATTTATTTAAATATTCCCATTAGAAAGAAAAAGGTCTGGCTGGGGTAACGTTACCCCAGCAGGAAATGTTTTTGTGAAATAATTAAAAAACTATTAGCGCAACAAATTTAAAAATGTGCGCAACAATTATAGAAGCCGTAAAACTAATTATCTATAAGATTCAAATGACCATTTTCGACAACATCTGGCCTGGGTAACGGACACGGTGAAAGTCATCAATTCCCACTCGGACTATAGCCGCCCTCGCTTCGCTCGTGCGTCTAAATACCTCGTATGGGAATTGATTTCTTTCCACCCTTGTATAACAATCTACTATTGTTTGACATAGTCTGACATAGACCGGCAAATTGCAAAAAAAAACGTAAGAAAATTTGAATTTCGCGAGTTACCCTGGCGCGTCCCCCATAAACTAACAAAATAAAACCATATTTATTTAAAACCTGTATCATTTATTTCATTATATGAACCATCATATTAATAGTGAGTACATCCGTACATAAGCTTACAAAATATATAAGATAACTGTAATTTTACATAACAATAAAAGTACATACATTAACAAATGTTTCTACATTAAGTATATTATAATACATTTAATTGGCTATAATAGGACAGTGTATATACCTACTTGATATTAGCTAATGTAAAAGATTCCTCTGAAATGGGATGTCGGGCCGTGAAGAGCCCTCATTGTTAACAGACGACAGCACATCAATAATCATAATTTCTTATATATAATTATAATTTCTTTAATAGATTTTCAACTTTATCGCTAAAGCGTTAGGTTCAAGGTTGATTGGATTTTTTTTACAGTTTCGGGTAGCTTGATATGCCAGCGTCTGTACATGAACCCATTGAATTACTTTTAAGATATTTTATGTATATTACGAACTGTTTGTAGTTAATATACTAATTTAAAGGTAGGTATAAAATATACTGTTTAACATACAACAAATATTCGTAAAGACGCCGATTACGCACTGTATTGATACTAAATTGATTGCGCAAGTTATCATCTTTAGGTACTAACATTATAAAGAAAAGTTCGTACACGGTAATCTTCGGCACCTATGATCCGATTCTGAAAATGATTTCACAAGTAAGAAGCTACGTCATCCCCGAGCGTCGTAGGCTATATTTAAAACGTTCAAGTAGGATAATTTACGACCATAACGCGAGCGAAACCGCGGGCAGAAGCTATTCTAGGTCTACGTAAACACATCCATACGACCTCGCAAAGAAAACCATCAATACAATATGTGACCCGCGATATAGATAACGTAACAGAGGCCCTACTTTCTAACGTCTCTCGCGCACGACTGCAGATGAGTGCGTGTGAGAGAGACGGATAGATCCGAATATACGGACAAAGCGTTAGAGAGTAGGGCCTCAGCTACATATACAACGCTGCTGCGGCTACCCGTACATATATATTTACTTAAACAGCAAGTTACGGCACAGACTTTGGATATAAGTGGTACGGTCGACCAAGCTATTTGGTTTACATTTTACAATGTCATTTTCATTTTAAAATGTAAACCAAATAGCATGGTCGACCGTACATATTCAAGTAGTATCCGACCTAAGACTCGGCAAAGTTCGTCTTCTTCCGTCAACTTTCGTGAGGTTTTTTATTGTACATACCTACATTTTGTGACATAAAATTATTCTTTAGGAAGATGCAGAAACTCTTAGATCGGAAACTAAATGGAACAGCTACGATTTACTAAATAAACATTTATCTAAGTACAAATAAAACTAGGCACAACAGTTCCAGTCTAATATTGTCTTACTTTACTCGTAAATATCTACATTCATATAGAATAACGTACACCATATATTATAATAGGTAAAAACAACAAACGAAAACATTGTCTTCAAATGAAGTAACTTTTATAAAACGCGTGGTACACACGGCGACATATCAACCTATACATTTCCAGTATCACATGGCTTCGCTTTGTATAGATTTCCCGTACAACGACAGATTCGCATTAACTGGTTTTGTATGGCTTGATTGGTCGTCGTGTGTACAGTGTGCCTCTCTAGCGCTTGGTCAACAATATGTCAAAGACCTGCTAAGATACACTTGGTCACACGTTATTATACATGTAACAATATTAATGCATAATTATATACATACATTACAATCATGTAAAATGTACTAAAACTAAATATAACTTTATAAAATGCATACAATATTCTGTAAAAGTGACTCCATTTCAATAATAATAATAATTTATAATAATACTTTACACTTTTAAGAAACTTACGCTAATCTGGCTATGCTGTACAAGTTACAAGAGACGCTAACACCATGTATCCACTACATCATTCTGAACCCCCCACATACAATATTTTCGTTGGTTATCAAGAAAACAGATGTTTCCTACTAAAATGCAATTCCCATACGGTCAAAATGTAAGGAAAAGCTGTTTTTAGGGTTCCAAACGTTACCTCAAAAGGTAAAAAACCCTTCCTTTTATCATCATCACTTTCTTGTCCGTCTGTCTGTCTGTCACCACCGATTTTCTCAGGAACGGGTAGACCTAGCAAGTTGAAATTTATACCAGATACTGAGGTTTATAGTCCCTATTAGGTAGGTGTATATATAAAAATCAAGGTTCTGAGTCAACACGTTAAAAAGATATAGGAAAATTTAGATTTTCGCGAAAACTTGTAAGTACTATTTACCTTAATATTCAGATTGGTACAAACGGCACAATCAGATGGCCTGCGAGATCGCCAGATCTCACCCCATTAGATTTTTTTTTGTGGAGATATGTAAAAAATCATATTTACATGAAATCTTATGCGAATGACAACGAGTTGAGAGTTGAAGTTCAGAATACGATTTATAATATTCACCACAACACTTTATTAGAGGTTACTAGAAATGAATTCGTTAAAAGAATAAATTTGTGTATCCAAGAGAATGGAGCCCATTTCGAGCAACTAATTAGTTAGTTTACCATTTTTTGTAAATAATTAAATTAATTTAAGATTTGCTGGTTTTCCTTTCATTTAATTTATCATGTTTGTTAGAGAGATTTCATCCTTATAATTGACCCTAACGATCGATGCAATAAAAGTAGGTACAGGGTATACCCTGTACCTACTTTTATTGCATCGGTCGAAATTGTCTTCTCCCACACCCGGGAATCGAACCGGCTAAAATCTGAAAAAAAATATATTTTTTTTCCTTTGAGCAAAATTTTCTATCTGCAGTATTAAGAGTACTTTCCCTCCAGGTGGCATTACAAAATTCCACCCTGTATACATGGTAACCGTTTTAGCGTCATCCCGTCCACATGTATCTCTATCTGGCAAACAATTGACGCCTCATGTGTTGTGTTGATAAGATATAATATAATAATATTATGTAATACTAGGGAATATTACGAATATCATAGAAGACAAGTTATAATTGACAAGGCTGCGTATACACGATGAGTGACGATGTAAATGCGAACAACTGGCCGGCTTGCAGCAGGCATGCCTTTTGAGTGAATATATTTTTAAATACTGGCGGAATTTATGAGTAAAGACTCTTTTATTGGTCAAATAAAAGACCTATAGACAGTGAAATAAGTTTTTTTTTTTCAGTCAAATAATAATATTTAAGGCAGTAATTCTTGTTAAAAGCTGTGAAAGAATAATCGAATTTGATTACTTTGGCTAAACTTAAACAGCTGTATGTGTAAACTGTTATATTCATTGAAACTATTAATATTTTATGATATATTATATTATAAACCCACGATCATGGCGCTTGCAACAGCGTCGAAATATCGGGAGCTCAAACAAATAATAATCCCGGAAGATATCCCGTAAGTGACAATATAAGTTTATTTTAAACTGTGAAAGCCTAAAATTAGTGTTTATTAATCTACGGTCGGAATAGACACAATTAAATATAATCAGCTGGGTAAGTCATTTAGAGCTTATTTTAACAAAACAAGCCGTATTAATGTGGCGTGTTTTTCGTAATTAATAAGTGACATATCTTATGAACAGAGGCCCTGGCACGAATGCACGGGAGTTTCTTGCCCGTTCTCCTCCATAGAGATCTACGCTAGGGAATGGGCAACTACAGTACTTTCACAGTTTTTATGTCTTGTGACTGTAGACCAGTGCAGATAATTTTTGAAAACGAAAAAAATCAATGAAACCCATTGCAAAAGAAAGAGAATATAACAAAAATGAAAGGAAAAATAAATTTACGGGCGATCTGAAGTCGGGAAGTGGGAAAGGGGGGTAACTATGACTCTCTTAACGTAAAGGTAAATCTTTTGTTGAGGGAGTTGTAGTTGCTCACGTGCGTGGATATGTACCCTCTCGGTTGCCTCTAACAGCTGGTTGGGAAAGCGCAGTTCACGTACGTTAAGGGCCCTAGCGAGACGTCAACAAGATCTGGCGAGTAGTTAGGGCTAACTCCTACCCTTGGCCTGCTCGTGGCACCGCTGCTTAGCCAACAAGAGGGGGGGGGGGGGCGACCACCAAAAGATGGACAGGTTAGTAAGGACAGTCTATCAGAACTCATCTCATAGTGGTGCCTTTTATACACTTTCTGAGGTTTAGCACTGCTGTCCCGGCCTAACATAACGCCGCCGCCTGCCCCCACAGAACCAGAGGCAAGGACTGTGCAGCAGCAATTAATGCAGCAAGCGGAGCCGCAACGAATCAAGGCGAGCGAGCTAGAGCTAGACGAACCGACGAACCACGGCAATGACAAGGAACCGGAAGCGTTGCAGGGAGTCGACCCGCTGGCGTCGGCTCCAGTGGAGTCCCTGGCCGGACTGGCCACGGCCTCGACGAGGGGCATTATGGAAGCGGTCAGGTCGAAGACGTTCAAACTCAACAAAGACGAGGTCGCCGCAATAGGGCTACATACGGAACGCATCGCTGCCGTTATCGTGCACCTCAGCCGACGCTTGGCAGCCGCCGAGAATAAAAACAGGAGCGAACCAGCAGCAGTAGTGAAGGAGGCGCCGTCGGCGCCCTCATACGCGTCGGCGTTGAAGCTGCCCAAACACCAGGAGCCAGTACGGATTCGTTCGACGCCAGGCCCAGTCCTGGCTTTTTACCCTGCGGAGGAGAACGGACCATTGAAAACGGCGGATGACACCAAGGCGGCCCTAAAGACGGCAGTGGACCCGGCCAAACTCTGGGTCCAGGTGGCTAAGGTGCGCAAGGTGGGCAATGCTGGCGTGCTGGTGCAGACCACGACGATGCGGCGGCGACCAGACTCCGGGCAGCGGTACCGGCGACGCTCAGGGTGGCCGAGCCCAAGAAGAAGCTTCCCCTGGTCTGCCTCATAAGCCTTGACGGTGACCCGTCCTACGATGATGTTTTAGGCGACCTGCACGAGCAGAACTTCAAGGAGGACCCCAAATGGCCGCTCGAGCGCATTAGGAAAGAGGCGATCGGCGCTTTAAAGAAGAACCGGTCGCGCGGAGCGGCCCAGGCGACCGCGGTCATCTTCGCCTGCTCGGCGGAGCTCCGTGAGGAGCTAGTCAACAAGGGACGGGTCTATATAGGATGGCAGGCCGTAGAGGTACAGGACTATGTCAACGTGACTTGCTGCACCAAGTGCCAGCAGTACGGCCACCCTGAGCGCGCCTGTCGGTCAGCCGAGGCCACGTGCCACCGATGTGGCACAACCGGCCCCCGCGGCGAGGAGTGCAAATCGGCTACGACATGCTGTGCGACATGCAAGCGCTTTGGGAAGAAAGACGCCGCGAGTGACAGGACCGCCTCCCGCGACTGCCCGGCTCGCATACATGCAACTGAGAGGAGCGTCGCAATGACTCATTATGGATAGGCGACTGCTGAGGGTCGGGCAGCTAAATCTCGCTAGGTCGGCGCTTGCGACGCGGGAGCTCCCCGCGGTGTGCCGCGAGCTAAAGCTTGATATAGTGCTCCTGCAGGAGCAGTATGCGCAGGCCGAAGACCTACTGCAGCACGGGCCCACAGCTAAAGCGGGTGCATACCTACATCGGCGTAATGCGGCCTGCGCGGTGCTGCCGCACCTAAGCACCGACCACTGCATCGTGCTGCATCTAGAAGAATGGGACCTGCACGTGGTCTCGGCATACTTCCAATACTCCGAGGAAATAGACCGACACCTGCACCACCTGGAGGGAGTGATGGAGGCTCTGCGAGGGAAAAGGATTCTCATCTGCACCGACGCCAACACCTACTCGCCTATGTGGCACAGCGCGCCCCGCCACTACACAGGCCGGGGCCACGTAGCGGAGTACAGGCGGGTGGCTTTGGAGGCATTCATCGCCGCACACGGACTCACCGTTATTAACGTGGAGGGCCAACCCTTCACTTTCAGTGGCCCAAACGGAGAGTCCAACATCGACCTGACGCTGAGCACTAGGAGCGTTCCCGTGGAGAGCTGGACAAATACATGATGGAGCCAGCACCAGCGACCACCGCCTCATCACCTTCCAGGTGTGTGCAGCCAGAGGACGTCAGCGCAGGGCCGGGCGGGGAGCCGGTGCGCTTCCGGGATCAGGGAGTGGACTGGCCGCGCTTCCGTCAAGACTATCCACGCGCGAATGGGAGGGCTTGATTTCTCCAAGCCAGCGGCCTTTGTCTGCAAGGATTTTACGAATGCCATAGTGAACACGGCGCGTCAGTGTCTGGGGGTGAAAAGGCCACCAAAGGACGCAGGGTATGAGTGGTGGAGCCCGGAGCTGGAGAAGCTCCGGAAATCCAACTGTAAGGCGAGGTGTAAATGGCAGGGATCACGAAAGGATGGGGGGCCGAGAGAAGAAAGACTGAAAGCGGACTTCCACGAGGTGCGAGCGAGATACGGAAAGGCAATGGAGGAGGCGGAGCTTGGGTACTTCCGGCAGATCGCTGAGTCTGGCAACGAGGATCCGTGGGGGCTAGTTTACCGCGCTGCCAGTGGCAGACTCAGGCCGCCTTCCCGGGTCATCAATGGCCTCGAACTGGCGGAGGGCTTTACGACCACTGTGGGCGACGCGGCGACTGGCCTCCTGCGGGCGCTATGCCAGGACGATGATCCGTCTCGGGACACGCCGTACCACAGGCAGGTCCGTGTCGCCGCCTCGCTCATCCCGTCAGGCCAGGCTGCGCCTCCTCTGTCTCGTGACAGTCTGGAGGGCATCATTAGGAGTCTTGCGAACACGGCTCCGGGATCGGACGGAATTAGTGCGCGAATCGTGAAGAATGTGTGGGAAGCCGTGCCCGCGGAAGTTACCGCGGTGTACGGCAAGTGTGTATCGGAGGGTGTGTTTCCTGATGTGTGGAAGGAGGGCCGGCTGCTTGTACTGCCTAAGGGCAACGGCAAACCGCTAACCGACCCCAAGGCCTACAGACCTATCACGCTGCTGCCTGTGCTCGGGAAAATTTTAGAGCGCGTAATGCTGAGATGCGCTCCCACGATCGGCAATCAGATCTCTGCCGCCCCGGCGCTCAATGATATATTGCGTGCCGCAGCGGAGGGCTCGGGCAAGTACGTGCAGGCCATATTCCTCGACATCTCGGGCGCTTTCGACAACGCCTGGTGGCCGATGATCCTGACGAAAGCAAAGCGGGGGGGGTGTCCGTCCAACATCTTTGAGATGCTGGCGGACTACTTCGCCCGCCGGCGAGTCGGGCTTTTCGTCGGAAACCGGGTGGAGTGGAAGGTGTCCACGATGGGTTGCCCACAGGGGTCTGTCCTGGGGCCAGCGTTGTGGAACCTGCTGATGGACGACTTGCTTCGGCTGCCGCTGCCTGCCGGCGTCCGCATGGTTGCATATGCGGACGACGTGACCATCCTGATCGAGTCCCAATCCCGAGCGGGGATCGAGGCAGCGGCCAAGGTAACTCTAGACTTGGTCGCGTCTTGGGGCGCCAGGAATAGGCTGGGGTTCTCCCCTGCGAAGTCATCCACGATGACGATCAGCGGAAAACTACAGCGGGCCCCCACTGTCGAGTTGGCCGGGGATTCGGTCAGGAGTGTCACTTCCGCTATGGTTTTGGGCGTGGTACTCGACGCAAGTCTGTCCTTCGCGCAGCATGCGACATCGATTGGGGAACGCGCGGCCAAGTGCTTCGGCAAGATGTCAAGAGTGTCGGCATCTTCCTGGGGCATTCGATATCCCGGATTGCGCTTCCTCTACAGGGGCACTTTCGTGGCCACGGTGACGGATGCTGCTGCTTGTTGGCACAAAAGAGCGGCACTCCACGTTCGCAGCGCGTTGCTCAGGTGCCAGAGACCAAGCCTGATACTGCTGACGAAGGCGTACAGGTCTACCAGTACGGCTGCGCTGGCAGTGTTGGGTGGTGTTCTGCCGACGGACTTGGAGGTGATCCGTGCGGGGCGGTACGATGAGGAGCGCCAGGCCGCGGCCGGGGCACAGGTAGAGCTGGGCCTGCGGCGGCGCATGCTGGCCCAACGCAAGCGAGCGATATGGAATGAGGTGATGGATGTATGGCAGAAGAGATGGACGAATGAGGAGAAAGGACGGGAGCTATTCCGTTTCTTCCCGGACGTGACCGATCGACTCAGGTCGCACTGGGTTGTGCCGGACCACCAGCTGGCCCAGATTCTCACGGGACACGGGTGCTTCCGGAAAAGGCTACATGCGATGGCGCTATGTGAGGACAGTATGTGTGCATGTGGTATGGAAGAGGAGGACCTGCATCACGCACTGTGGGTCTGCCCCTTGTATGCGGAGGCGAGATGCAAGATGATGGATGGGATCAGTCGCGCGGAGTGCGGTCCGATCTACTACGGCGATCTCGTTAGTTTACCGGCGAACTTCGCAAGGCTGCGGGAATTCGCGCACACGTGGCACGCCGTCCGGAGGGAGCAGGAAAATGAGCGAGCGACGACACAAGGACGGACGAGTGACTAAGACAGAAGTATCAAGGCGCCACAGCTTAACAGCTGCTAGCATTTGGAGTCGACGGGCAGCGAAGTCGAGCATCATATGGTTTCGTTGTGTGCATATCCTATTAAGGGAGAATTGCTAAGGGGCACACATGGCTAATTTGTAAGGGATCAAGAAGCGCCTGCGGACGGTTAAATAAGATAGCCAAGAGCGCTATGTCCGCAGCCGCCCCACGTTTCGGCCCGTATAACAAGTGTTGGAAGGGCCATGGGAAGGTTGGAGGGAGTGTCCCTATCTACAAAAAAAAAAAAAACACTAAAAACGGTTAGAATACCAGCGGGGGGTTGAGCATAGGTTAAGGACTCTAAGTTAACTGTTAAGTGGTCCGCCAACAGTCAAACTGTTGTGCGGACGCAGTGTCCTTGGTAATACTGAGTGAGCAAGGAATGTTATCGGGCTGGACGTAAAAGGAATTTTTATTTTTTTATTTTTTTTTCTCTTTTCTTTTCTTTTCTGCTCTCTTAAATTCAACACCGGAGAGGAGTAGAGACGTATCCGGGATGGCGGAAGCCAACCCCGGGCCGGCCACGACGGCCGAGGACGCCGAACTTAAGGAAAAGGCACTTATAGAGGAGTCGATAGCGGCGAAGGAGGAGGAACTCAAGGCCCTGGGCGAGCTAAGGCGTGAGGGAGGTGGGTTATTCAGGCCGCGCCTATCCCTTGCGCGCACCCCCCCCCCCAATCGTTTGAGACCCCCCCCCCCCGAACATCATGGACCAGTCGCCGCCGTGCACCGAGACGCCGCTGCTGCCACAGGCGGGCGAAAAACGCCATCTAGCGTCGCCGGAGGAGGTGCAGGAGGCGGGCGGGCGGCGGGCGGGTGCGCCGGCGGGTGGCCAAGAAGAAGGAGATGCCACCTGTTTGTGGCCTTCTCACAACTGCCCCCGCGCCCCACCACCGGCCCGACCAGAAGAACCAGAAAAGCCCATCGACCAGACGGACACGCTGGCTGCGGCACCGGTTGAGGTTTTGGCCGGCCTCGCCACCAGCAGCACCAGGGGGATCATGGAGGCGGTGAGGAGCAAGACCTCCAAACTAAATAAGGACGAGGTGGCCGCGATTGGTGCACACACCGAGAGGTTGAGTGCGGTCATCACCCATCTGTCGCTGCGCCTTGCGGCTGCCGAGGCTAGGGCTGTCGCGAGTACACCCAGCAGCACTCTACAAATGGACGAGCAGGAAGCACCAGCGTCGCCAAAGAAGAGCTTCGCGCATGCGCTGCGATTGGGAAGGGGCAGCGCTCCTGTCCCAATTGCGCGTCCCTTGGGGCCATCTATTGCGATTTACCCAGCTGAAGACCAGAGGGAAAATCTGAAAACTGCCGACGACACTAGGAAAGCGCTGCAGACTGCGGTCCGGCCGTCGTAGCTGGGGCTGCAGATTGCCGGCGTCCGGAAAGTTGGGAATGCGGGGGTTGTCATTCAGACAACCTCTGTGGCTGCGGCGGCAGCGCTTAGGGAGGCGGTACCGGCCACACTGCGGGCGACAGAGCCAGCGGTGCGACAGCCTCTGATTGCCCTAACAGGCGTGGACAAGCTCGCCACTTGGGAACAGGTGCTCTCCGAAATCTGGGCGCACAACTTTAAAGAAGACTCGACATGGACCAGCGAGGCGATTGGAGGTTCGCTGCGCCTCCTGTATAGAAGGGACCGGCACAATGGCAGGGCGCGATTGGTCTGCCACTGCAGTAGTGACCTGTGGAGGCTACTGGTCGGCAGGGGCCGTCTCTACATAGGATGGGACGTGGTTGAAGTCACGGACCACCTGGGGGTCACCTGTTGCAGCTGGTGCCAGATGTACGGGCACCCAGAAAAGTACTGCCGGGCAAAATCAATGGTCTGCGGCAACTGTGGCGAAGAGGGCCACAAAAACGCAGAGTGCAAAGCCCAGTCATCCTGCTGCGCCACCTGCAAGAGGTTTGGTCGGAAGTGCCCACGACCACCGAACGGCGTCAAGGGACTGCCCAGCCAGGGCGAATGCGGAGCAGCGGCAAGTCAACGGCACCAATTATGCTTGAAGAATTTAAGATTGGACAGCTGAACCTGCAGGGCTCGGCCGTGGCCACCGCAGAGTTGCCCGCCATTGCAGAGGACTTCGGGCTGGGCGTGGTGCTGGTTCAGGAGCCATTTTCTACGCCCCAGCATACCGTCGCGTCGCATAGGCAGCTCATCTTGCCTGAGGGCCCCTGCCCCAAAGCGGGGATCTTCGTGGCGCGCCTGGATGCAACTTGTGTGGTGCTGCAGCACCTACCAACGAGCCACTGCATAGTGTGCCACATATCCTGGAGAGGTACTTCGGTGCACTTGATCAGTGCGTACTTCCAGTACTCTGAGGACATTTCTACCCATCTGGATCACCTTACCAGAGTACTGGCCAACCTGCGGGGACGTCGCGTGCTCGTGGGCGTGGACACAAACGCCCACTCGCCCCTCTGGCACTGTGAGCCAAGACAACTGTCGGGGCGAGGCCGTGAAGTGGCCCGGCGACGAGAAGAGGCAGAGGGCTTCATATTGAGCCAGGGCCTGCTGGTTCATAACCAACCGAACCAGCCGCCAACATTCAGCACGGCGAACGGCGAATCTAACATAGACATCACCATAAGCACACGGAACGTCAGCGTCGTGGAATGGCGGGTACATGAGCACGCGAGCGTCAGCGACCATCGGCTGATTACCTTCAGGGTATGTGGTACGCGAGAACGAGAGCCCGCTCCCACTGAGAAGCCGTCGGTGTCACCAAAGAGGTTCCGGGAGCGCGGGGTGGACTGGGACCGATTCCGAGTGATGATCCATGAGCGTGTGGGAGGTTTTCTGCCTGAGCGTTCGAGTTCCATTGAATCCTATAGAAGGGAGATATGGTTCGGAACGCGAAGAGCACCGCATTTGCGGCGGTGTCCGGATACTCTCTGCGGACCTTGAAAATTCAGGTGAGGGATGTACGTGGAGATGTCGCGCCGGTTCGTACCCATATCCGCAGCAGGTCTCCAAGGTGAAGAGCCTCTAGTCGATAGAATAATGTAGGTAAGGGAAGTCGGCAAATTGGATCCGTAACTTCGGAATAAGGATTGGCTCTGAGGACCGGGGCGTGTCGGGTTTGGACGGGAAGCGGATGCGGCCGGTGCCGGGCCTGGTCGATGCTCTAGCGTCTCTCGGGGCGCGAGGGCGGACTCCGGACCCGCGTTCCGGCCTTCCGCGGATCTTCCTAGCCGTAAGGCCGTGTCGGTTTCGTCTCGTGCGCGATCGGCGCGGTTCTGTACGACCGCCGTTCAACGGTCAGCTCAGAACTGGCACGGACAAGGGGAATCCGACTGTCTAATTAAAACAAAGCATTGCGATGGCCCTCGCGGGTGTTGACGCAATGTGATTTCTGCCCAGTGCTCTGAATGTCAACGTGAAGAAATTCAAGCAAGCGCGAGTAAACGGCGGGAGTAACTATGACTCTCTTAAGCGACCCCTGGACGAGCTTCATCGTGAGAAACGTAATAAATACGGGAATCACGTGGAGCTCGTTGAGAAGGTGGCAGACAGACTGGGACTACCTTGTAAAGAGAGCGTCCACTCGACCTTCTGCACTATTTCCTGGAGAGGTGTATGGAGCCTAGCATCCTATAAGGAGCTGAGGAGGTTCGTCGGGCTCGATGAGGGAGTACTGTATCCCGTCGTTGGCGCTCCGGGGGTCCCATACAAACTGGACCAGATTCAACCACCTGACAACCCGTATCGGTTGAGGCGGGGAGCGAGGAGTCGGATTCCTGTAGCGGGAGTTACTATGACTCTCTTAACGTAAAGGTAAATCTTTTGTAGAGGGAGTTGTAGTTGCTCACGTGCGTGGATATGTACCCTCTCGGCTGCCTCTAACAGCTGGTTGGGAAAGCGCAGTTCACGCACGTTAAGGGCCCTAGCGAGACGTCAACAAGATCTGGCGAGTAGTTAGGGCTAACTCCTACCCTTGGCCTGCTCGTGGCACCGCTGCTTAGCCAACAAGGGGGGGGGGGGACCACCAAAAGATGGACAGGTTAGTAAGGACAGTCTATCAGAACTCATCTCATAGTGGTACCCTTTATACACTTTCTGAGGTGTAGCGCAATAACACCCTGACTTGACCAGAGGAGTAAAACCCAATGGTCCTAGGGGTATGGTGAGCCTGGAGACCTTAGTCACAAGACCTGACCGAGGGGCGCAAGCACCATGTTGAGCGGTGTTTATCCAGGACTGCTCCGGGGGAGGTTCCCGGAGAACGTCCCGATGGGGGTCTTCGGACCTCAAATCTAGCAGCTCGCAAGGCTGGGGCGGTAGCGAGGGCTGTGGGTGAACCTGTGGTAGGGCTTGCCCCCCTACCACAACAGGTTTTAAAGGGTTGCATTTGATCGTACAATGGAAAAGGACGGTCGAACCTCCGGCCTCCCACAGGAGCCGGAGGCGTCGACCCTTAAACCTATACGTCCGACTTCTCGATCTTCGCCTCAAGCGAGGCAGGAAGACGGTGAGTGGACCTGCCCGGAATGTAGCAGGGCATTCCGGAGCAAAACAGGGTTGGGCGTGCACAAAAAGCGCGCTCACCCTGAGACGGCAAACGCCGCAGCTGCGCCACCGCAGGTGAAGCGAAGATGGCTGGAGGAGGAGGTGGAGCTTTTGGCCCAGACGGAGGCGCGTTTGGAGAGAGCCGGAAGTAGTGTCAGTACAAGAAACCAGACCCTTCTACGGGAGTTGCCCCAGCTGGGGCGCTCCCTAGAAGCGATAAGGGGGTACCGGAGAAACGAGTCGTATAAGCTCCGGGTACAAGCGTACCTGGTTGATGCGGCTCGTATGTCTTCTCCGGATCACCCTCAAGGGGAGGCAGAAATGCCTGGGGGCGCCCCGAGCACTGACACTGCTGAAGTCTTGATACCGGACGAACCTCACGTGAGGGCTGAGATCCCCTCTGAACCCATGCCGGAACCCGTTAGCCTGCAAAGCCCGGACGCGTCGAGTGCACTAGACCTCAACAAAATCGTGGAGGACCTGTGGAAAGGGGCCGAAGCGAGGATGGCGAGGGGTGCCAGTGGCGGGAAAAGGCGGGCGCGGCCTATGCGTGAAGGCCAGTCTCTAAGTACCCAATCTGCTGGTGCCAGATTGTCTGCGCGAAAGCGGCGCAGAATACGCGAGGGTGCAGGAGCTTTACAAGACTTGTAGGTCTAGAGCTGCCGCGGAAGTGATCGACGGACAAACTCGGGGGGTTAAGCACAGTCTCGCTGAGCTGGAAGCCTATTGGCGACCGGTGATGGAGGCGGTGTCTGATGCCCCGGGGCTCACACCGGAAGCTCTGAGCGCGTTACAACGTTCGGAGCAGCACGGGGGCAGCCGAGATTACTCGCAGCTGTGGACGCCTTTCACTTGTGAGGAGGTGAAGGCGTGCCGCGTGGACAACAGGTCTGCTCCGGGTCCTGACGGAATTCTCCCAGGGGCCTGGAACACACTGCCTTCTGCAACTCAGGCGGAAATATTCACTGCGTGGCTGATGACTGGGGAGGTCCCCGATAAGCTCCGCGGCTGCCGGACGGTTTTTGTGCCAAAGACGGAGAATCCTGCGGGGCCTGGGGAGTACCGGCCGATTTCGATCGCGTCGGTACCTCTCAGGCACATGCACTCTGTTTTGGCAAAGAGACTGGAGGCGTGCTGCCCTCCCGATGCACGACAGCGTGGATTTATCTGCGCCGACGGCACACTCGAGAATTCGGCTGTGCTGGACGCTGTGCTGGGAGACTGTGGGAAGAAGTTGCGTGAATGCCATGTAGCGGTGCTGGATTTTGCCAAGGCGTTTGATACGGTGTCGCATGCGGCGCTGATCGATCTGCTGAGGAAAAGAGGCCTGCCTGAGGGGTTCTGCGACTACGTTGCGAGGTTGTATGCCACTTCCGAGACTGTCTTGGTTGTGAATGGAGCCCGCAGCGGTCCTACAAGAGTGGGTCAAGGAGTTCGCCAGGGAGACCCTTTGTCACCATTGCTGTTCAACATGGCCATGGATGTGATCCTAGCGGCCTTACCGAGGGATGTTGGCTATAGGCTGGAAGGCGAGAGTGTCTCGGCTCTGGCTTATGCCGACGACCTAGTCCTGCTTGCAGGTTCAAAGGTGGGCATGCAATCCTCCATTGACTGTGTGTGGAACACTGGAAGGATGATGGGACTCTTCGTCAGTCACGCTAAGAGCGCTGTGCTTTCGATGGTGCCGGACGGGAAGCGCAAGAAAGTGCACTACCTGAACGACCGTACCTTTAAGGTGGGGTCGCGCTGGTTGCGGCAGGTGACTTGCGTTGAACGTTGGCGCTATCTAGGCGTAGACTTTAAGGCGTCTGGATGCGTGACGTTAGAGCATGATGTCAAAGAGGCCTTAACTAACATCACAAAGGCCCCCCTTAAGCCACAACAGCGGCTCGAAATCGTAAGGGTTCACCTGATTCCGAGATTCCTGCATGGGTTCGTGCTAGGAAACATCTCAGATGACAGGTTGAGATTGCTCGACGTCCAGATCCGGAAAGCAGTGCGGTCTTGGCTGCGGTTACCAAAGGATGTGCCTGTCAGTTATTTCCACGCAGCAACCTCGGACGGCGGCCTAGCGATCCCGTCGCTGAGGACTTGTGTACCGGATCTCATTCGTAAGAGGTTCGGTCGCCTGGACTCATCGCGATGGCCAGTGGCCAAGGCTGCCGCCAGATCTGAAAAGATCCGAAGGAAGCTAGCGTGGGCTGACAAGCAACTCCGCAAGTTTACTGCGGTAAACCCCAAGTCAGGGGAGCGAACGACAGCGATGTATTGGCGTGAAGCCCTGCATGCTACCGTGGATGGCTTCGAGTTGAGGGAGTGTCCACGGGTTCCTGCGTCCACTAAGTGGATGCGGGAACGCAGCGTGCAGCACACGGGCCGGGACTTCGTGCAGTTCGTGCACACTCAAATAAACGCGCTCCCGTCGCGAGTCCGCAATACACGGGGGCGCAGGACTGGTGTGGAGTCGGAATTGAACTGCCGCGCAGGTTGCGTGGTTAGGGAGACGACGGCACACACCATCCAACAGTGTCACAGAACGCACGGCGGCCGTATTGAACGCCATAATTGCATAGTGGACGTCGTAAGCTCTGCCATGGTGGACAAAGGGTGGACTGTGGTGAAGGAGCCGCATGTCAGGACCGTTTTGGGCCTCAGAAAACCCGACATCATCGCCTCCAGGAATGGGGTGGGGGTGATTGTGGATGCGCAGGTGGTCTCGGGTCAGCGACCCCTGGACGAGCTTCATCGTGAGAAACGTAATAAATACGGGAATCACGTGGAGCTCGTTGAGAAGGTGGCAGACAGACTGGGACTACCTTGTAAAGAGAGCGTCCACTCGACCTCCTGCACTATTTCCTGGAGAGGTGTATGGAGCCTAGCATCCTATAAGGAGCTGAGGAGGTTCGTCGGGCTCGATGAGGGAGTACTGGCCGGCATCCCGTCGTTGGCGCTCCGGGGGTCCCATACAAACTGGACCAGATTCAACCACCTGACAACCCGTATCGGTTGAGGCGGGGAGCGAGGAGTCGGATTCCTGTGGTTGCGGGCCACCGCCGGGCCCAGGGGTCGAATGTTTTCCCACCAAAGGGCATCTGATATTTTATGTACCAATACGATTCGACCTCGCTTACGATCCCACCGGCGAAATTTCGATAGTTTGGTGACGGTACAAGGACGTGGGAATCCTGTCACAACAATCTGTGATGATTACGACAGTGATCACTAAGACGAAGGCAAATGACCGAGCTAAAATAGCCAAATGCCTCGTCATCTAATTAGTGACGCGCATGAATGGATTAACGAGATTCCCACTGTCCCTATCTACTATCTAGCGAAACCACAGCCAAGGGAACGGGCTTGGGAGAATCAGCGGGGAAAGAAGACCCTGTTGAGCTTGACTCTAGTCTGGCATTGTAAGGAGACATGAGAGGTGTAGCATAAGTGGGAGATCGTTCGCGCGATCGTCGCTGAAAAACCACTACTTTCATTGTTTCATTACTTACTCGGTTGGGCGGAAGCGGTGCGCGGTCGATAATATCGGCGGGCGCACGGTGTTTCGTTCCAAGCGTGCAGAGTGGCGACGTGGCGGCAAAGAGGCGTAGGAGCAGAAAGTTGAGATTTCAAAGAACAAAAAGCCCGCCGACTTTTTAAAAAAGCAGATATTTTGACTTGAGAATTTTCGATTGAAAATTAAGGTGCTTTTCGATATTAAGTCAAAAGAAAAAAAATAATATTTTAAATCAAAAAAAATATAGTGTGTTTGGGACATAAAAAGGTAAGTTTTCATTAAATTTCGTGAAATAAAAAAAATGTTTTGTTAAAGATAAAAATTAAAAACCAAAAACTCGGTTATTTGAATTTTTCACATGCATTTTGAAGTTATGTGAAATGCAACAGTTGTAGATCTTTTTATTACCTACAACTTTGCCATTTCACTTTTTTCCATAGGACTTGTATCGAGATAAACCATTTTTTACCCTTAAACCCCCCTCCCCCTCCCACTTCCCGACCTCAGATCGCCCGTAATAGTACATTACGATATTAGTGCGTTAAGATGGTTATAACATGCGAGGCGGAATTTCAGCCCGAGCCGAAGGCGAGGGTGTATTTGAGCCGAGCATGTTATAACCAATACGCACGTATATCGTACGACGTTTTTTAACACATTTACACATGTATACACATTTATACATATTTAAAACCGGTGGAATTACATCAGCTTTACGAGCAAGGGTGTTAAAAATTATTTTTCCTTTCATTTTTGTTATATTCTCTTTCTTTTGCAATGGGTTTCATCCTACTATGAAATTTTTCGTTTTTTGACCATTTTCAGAGGTATCTGCACTGGTCTACTGGGACTGTAGCTACATTTAATTTTCATCTTTGTTTCGGCAATTCAAAAGTACTAGTAACTGTAACTGGCATACTTGAAATAAATGCTTTGATTTTGATTTTGACGGTGCAAATGTAACGTTATAAGTCAAATTAAAAAAATGCTTGTTTCACATATTATAATATTTTCATAATTAAAAAAAATATTCTTCAAATTATGATATCTTATGATTGTGATGATCGAAAACAATTTAACTAAAATGTGCTACCGGATATTAGGGTATTATATATACAAAACTCGGCGTACGTTACTTTAAAACCGCGCGCTCGTGCTAGAGCCTCAGAAGTATTAGGAACCGATATCGCTACGACATTCTAGCTTCCTAAGACGTTGCGAATGAATACTATTACCGGAGAAATTCCGTACGAATGCATTTCCAAGAAGGTCCTTGGAAGTATTTGGGACAAAAGTAACGATGCGATATTTTCCCCCAAACGCATAGGTAAATATTGCACGGTCAAATATTTCTAGTCATTCACGCGGCTAGATACTGTACGACATTCTACAGAAAATGTATGCAGTATGAAACTACGGAGTGTTCACAAGTTATGGCAGTAAAATTTTACGAAGGAGTTGGGTATCTTTGGTTGCTTATTGCATTATAATTACTGCAATTTCTGCATGCGCATACTTTTGTCGGGATGGTGATGCTGCATTTTGCATCCAAGCTGGGATTAAAACTAAATAACATTTTCTCAAATGTCTGGAAATTTGAGCATTATTTTGACAACCTTCTTCGAGATAAATCGAAATTGCTGTACTGGCCAGATACATGGACCAGCGGCCGGCAAAAGTTGCATGATTCTGTCGTGTTTAGCGGCCAAATAAATTACATAGTAAACTCATTTATAAAAACTCGTTTTTAAAAATGGAACGAACTTTTACTCTGAAACATGGCAACCAAGGACGTAACTTATCAAAGGTTTTATTTAAATTTCGAATTGGCTTGCAAATAGAAAGCGGTTTATTGAAAAAAAACAAATGAACTCTTCAACGCGAGAAAAACTATTGTTGTTTTTGTGCATCGCATTATTCGAGAAAAGTACTATACAAGCCTTGGCCACAACTAGGCATTGATGGACTTACGTATGTGTGCCTCGGCCCACATTTACACGTTCGTCCATCAATGCTTCTGTTGCTGGCCGCTGCAGTAATGTACTATTTATTTACTGTCATGGGATTCCGCAAAGTAATGCCATAACATAGTAAAACATCGTACAGTCGAGCGGCGCAAGATGGCAGACTTAGCCTCAAACAGCATAAAGTGTAGGTTACTGTGACAGCTCCCTACGTGCAGTGCGCGGCCAGCGCGGTGAGGCCGGCGGGTGCGGCCACGCGCGTGGCGGGCGCGCACACGCAGCGGTTGACGTGCGCGTTGTGCAGCATAAGGTGTAGGTTACTGTGACAGCTCCCTACGTGCAGTGCGCGGCCAGCGCGGTGAGGCCGGCGGGTGAGGCCGGCGGGTGCGGCCACGCGCGTGGCGGGCGCGCACACGCAGCGGTTGACGTGCGCGTTGTGCAGCATAAGGTGTAGGTTACTGTGACAGCTCCCTACGTGCAGTGCGCGGCCAGCGCGGTGAGGCCGGCGGGTGAGGCCGGCGGGTGCGGCCACGCGCGTGGCGGGCGCGCACACGCAGCGGTTGACGTGCGCGTTGTGCAGCATAAGGTGTAGGTTACTGTGACAGCTCCCTACGTGCAGTGCGCGGCCAGCGCGGTGAGGCCGGCGGGTGCGGCCACGCGCGTGGCGGGCGCGCACACGCAGCGGTTGACGTGCGCGTTGTGCAGCATAAGGTGTAGGTTACTGTGACAGCTCCCTACGTGCAGTGCGCGGCCAGCGCGGTGAGGCCGGCGGGTGCGGCCGGCGGGTGCGGCCACGCGCGTGGCGGGCGCGCACACGCAGCGGTTGACGTGCGCGTTGTGCAGCATAAGGTGTAGGTTACTGTGACAGCTCCCTACGTGCAGTGCGCGGCCAGCGCGGTGAGGCCGGCGGGTGAGGCCGGCGGGTGCGGCCACGCGCGTGGCGGGCGCGCACACGCAGCGGTTGACGTGCGCGTTGTGCAGCATAAGGTGTAGGTTACTGTGACAGCTCCCTACGTGCAGTGCGCGGCCAGCGCGGTGAGGCCGGCGGGTGAGGCCGGCGGGTGCGGCCACGCGCGTGGCGGGCGCGCACACGCAGCGGTTGACGTGCGCGTTGTGCAGCATAAGGTGTAGGTTACTGTGACAGCTCCCTACGTGCAGTGCGCGGCCAGCGCGGTGAGGCCGGCGGGTGCGGCCACGCGCGTGGCGGGCGCGCACACGCAGCGGTTCACGTGCGCGTTGTGCAGCATAAGGTGTAGGTTACTGTGACAGCTCCCTACGTGCAGTGCGCGGCCAGCGCGGTGAGGCCGGCGGGTGCGGCCACGCGCGTGGCGGGCGCGCACACGCAGCGGTTCACGTGCGCGTTGTGCAGCATAAGGTGTAGGTTACTGTGACAGCTCCCTACGTGTAGTGCGCGGAAAGCGCGGTGAGGCCGGCGGGTGCGGCCACGCGCGTGGCGGGCGCGCACACGCAGCGGTTCACGTGCGCGTTGTGCAGCATAAGGTGTAGGTTACTGTGACAGCTCCCTACGTGCAGTGCGCGGCCAGCGCGGTGAGGCCGGCGGGTGCGGCCACGCGCGTGGCGGGCGCGCACACGCAGCGGTTCACGTGCGCGTTGTGCAGCATAAGGTGTAGGTTACTGTGACAGCTCCCTACGTGCAGTGCGCGGCCAGCGCGGTGAGGCCGGCGGATGCGGCCACGCGCGTGGCGGGCGCGCACACGCAGCGATTCACGTGCGCGTTGTGTAGCTCCGACACTTGCGTCGAGCTAGCCGCCGCCGGGTCGCCCGACGACTTCAGGCTACCCATCCTGGAAACAGAAGTCAAAATTAATATTATTACTGCGAAAGTAACTCGTTCTGCTTGTTATGTTGGCTTTTCACTTTTTAATGGTAAATGGATTTTCATGAAATAACACAGAGAGATCTGCATCCGGTTAGACTGAAAGCCGACCCCGATAAAACTTGGGAAAAGGCTAGGCAAATGATGATGAACACAGACAGATCGGGCAACGATCGACACTCACTGGACGTCTGACGGAGGAAATCGCCGTCGAGACAGACCGCGGCGAAGGTAGTGTGACGATCTGCATAGCTATTCACAACGCTTCGATTCGATTTTCGATTCGGAAAGTCGTATGTATGTATCTCGCTCGATTTCGTAATGTCAAAAAAAGATATACATACGACTTTCCGAATCGAAGCGTTGTGAACATGGGCGTGCGCAACGAAGAGGCAATTAGACAAAGCCTACCCTACCAACTGGAGGAATTATTATAACTAATGAACTATGTAATAAAATAACACTTTGTACAAAATATTAAAAAAAAGTTCTAACTCCTGTTCGAATACTTATAGCAATTTTTCGCGCCCGTGTTACGTAACTAACACTGTACTGGAAGTCAAACTCAAACTCAAAGCATTTATTTCAATTAGACCATTACGGCACTTTTGAATGTCAAAAATACAAAAAAGAAAATCAAAGCTACAGTCCCAGTCACAAGGCATAATAACTTGAGGAAGTACTGTAGTTGCCCATTCCCTAGCACTGACCTAGCACTGGCCTGCAAATTGCAAAAAACGTGAGGAAATTTGAATTTCGCGGGCTACCGTGCAGCAATGCACTAAGCAGGGTTGGTTCCGGTTCCTTTCCAAATTAAATATAAATTAGTGGAATTTCGTATTATCCTGCAAAATTTTGTTGATCACTGTTGTGAAGCAACTCGATATGAAAATGATGCAATTTTATTTGGTCATATTTTTCCATCGACAAATTAGAAATTATATTTTTCTGAAGGAAGCCATTATTGTTTCATTGTGACAAGCAATTTATATCGCGATCTTGAACGTTTTAATTTTAACATATTAAGTTATTTACACATTTGTTTTAAAACAAAAAAACGTACATTTAACAGTAACAGCAGTGTAAATATTAATTTTGTTGTGTATTAATTGTTTATTCAACTAACAATGGTGTTTACTTGTGAAGTTTGTGCTGATAATGTGTGTTTGTTAGAAGTTAAAGGCAATAAGTTTTCTCTATTATCGTATAATGACAAGCTTCAAGTTGTAAGGTAGATGTGTACCCGAATTACGAGAATTAATCTAAAAATAATATAAGGTAATTAACTGACGTGTTCTGTAACTATCACCCACTCACTTGGATAAGATATTAGAGGTAGCCGAATCTTTCTTCTGTTTGCATCGTTAGAAAATCGTGAGTTAAACCTTGAATAATGTGGTGAGTTCTTTACTTCTTGTATTTATAACTTTTGTTTTTACAGGCTTATTTTCAAATATTATAAATGTGACTACTTTGAGGGCCATCATAATTATGTAGAGCGACGGACGTTGTGGAGTTGCGCATTTTTTTTTTTGCTATCATTATTTCGTGGCCTACCCTGCCTGGTGGACGATTGCACGCCGCTGGTTGTGAATAAGGGGCTTGATGTCGTTTGCGGGGCGAACAGCATAAATGATAAATGATGTTTATTTTGCAAGTAGGTTTTTACAAACACTTTTACACATCACTTTTTAAAACTAGATGGGGCCGGTGTTTTGTACCTGACTACTCTGAGAAGAAACAGCCGAAACAAACTCAGAGGTCATAGTCTCTTTTGAAGTCCAGACATAATCTTGTTCGATTCAGATGAGGACTATGCAGATTAGTGTCTGAGATGGTCTTTTGAAGAAAGAACCACACAGATTTGAGTGGACCTGTCCAGTCAGTGCAAGCATTTCTCAGTTATCGTGTAGCTCGACTCAAGGAGCTCAACGAAACGACGAACAATACCAAAGATAGGACATTCGGGTAGGTCGCTTATAGTACTCAAACTGCCAGACAGTCGTGGGGAAAAAAATAAAATAAAACATGTGACCCACATGGTCCTCACAGTCACAATAATTAAATAAAATTAACAATAATTTACAAAAAGAATGTCAAAAAAAATGTAAAAATAAACATTAAATGTCACAATAATAATAAAAAAGTAAAATACTTAACAAAATAAGTATTCATGTCAAATCAATACATGTCACATAAAATAATGTAAAATAAAGTTAAAAAAAAAAAAAAACTGAACTAAGTATTCATGACAAATCATTCAATGTCAAAGTGTATAGTGTGTATATTGTAAGTGTAAAAGAAAGGAATTAATAATAAACAAGCGAAGTCCGAAATTTCGACATTCACAGAGCAAATTTCATTGGAGCAGCTTAATCCCAAGCCTTTTTATCTTCGAGATAGTGATTAACATGATAGTAGGCTTTCAGGCATAACTTCCGTTTTGTAACGATTTTAATTTATTTAGGCTTAGTGTTTGAATATGGCTCGGAAGTTTATTGTAAAAACGTATACATTGGCATCTAAACGTACCCCCTATGTTCTTGAGCCTCGTTGCAGGAACAACAAATTTGTGTTTGTTCCTCGTATTTATGTTGTGGATATCACTGTATTTTTTAAACAAATTAATATTTTTATGTGCGTACAAAAGGTTTTCATAAATAAACTGAGCGGGCACAGTAAGAATATTAATCTCTTTAAATTTTTCTCTGAGGGAGTAACTGGGACTTAATTTATAAATTGAACGAATTGCCCTTTTTTGTAAAATAAATATTGTCTGAATATCGGCGGCATTACCCCACCAAAGAATACCGTACGACATCACGCTGTGGAAATAACTAAAGTAAACTAAACGGGCAGTCTCTAAATCAGTTAAATCACGAATTTTTCTAACGGCGAATGCTGCAGAGGGATGAGAATCTGTACTCAATCATCGACGCTATTGATCGTAAAGTTAACTACAGCTGTCTAAAAGCCCAGGTGAACTATATTTCAAGGGTCCCTATTTTTGATTCGAATGAAAAGCTGATCATAGTGAGTTTTTTAAACAGGTACGTAAAGGAAGATTTTGTTGCGGCGGCACGTCCCAAGGATTTTTTTTTTTTTATAGGACAAGCCCGCCACACGATTCCCAAACCACTGTAACTCCTGAAAGCCAGAATCAACAGTGGCGACCCTCAGAAAAGCGCCGAGACAATGAAGCTCGACGAAGTCCCAGAGAATGAATTTAACTGTCTTGGATCCCGCAACGAAATTAATCAGAAAAGTATAGGCACAAAGGGACGTTTACAACTGGGATAGGCCCAGTTGCCTAGCACCGCGGATAAATATTAACATTAATGGGTCCTAAGTTGTGTGCTGTTATATTTGATTCCAATAATTGGTAGGGCAAAAACGCTTGATAGCACGGAAATTTGTTCTAGTTTCCACAAGGTCTGTGTATAGTAAATAACTCCGTATGTAACCTGTACACTATCCAACATAATGTTACGTCGTAGTAGGTACCTACAAGTAGGTAGGTAGTAGTAGGTAGGTAGAGCGAGTCTTGAATAATGTAGGTACAAATTCGCAAACTACCTACAAAAGAACATGAGGAATTGTCATTGTAATTTCGACCTTACGCCGAGGGCGTAAAGTACCTACTTCTTTCCTTTGTACAAGTTGTGGAAGTTTCTCGAAGGACAATGACCCACTATGGAATTGTCTAGAAGATTCTAGGAAGTCGTGGATCTTTCTTGAACGTTCGGTCGCCATATAAATAGTCGACGTGTTTGCGAGAGCAGGCAGTCTGATTTTGGCTACACAACGAAGCGAATCGAAGTGAACTAGAAGTGCGATATCTAAGCGAATAGCGATCAGTACTGTATTTACCCGACTGCACCAGAAGGAGGGTTATGTTTTTCGAGAGTATGTATGTATGTACATACATACAGTCGGGACCCATAAAATAATCTAGACTAAAATCATTACATCCAAAATGGGTTCCGACTGTTGCAGTCAATATGTCCTGTTTCCTGAACTTGTTTTTTTCTTTTCAGTTTTTATTTAAAGATAATAGTTATTCTTTACGCAGTCGGGTTTTTTTGTAATTGAGTTTTAAGTGTTTCGTGTTTATTAATGTTATTTGTTGTTTCTTCGGTATTTATTAATTTATCCCATACCCAGCTCGTAACAATAATATTGCGTTTATTCTGCCAAAGACTGCACTCCCATAAAATGTGATGTGCTAATAGGGAATATGCATGTAATTTAATTTTGGTTTAAATATTTTTATTTCGAATCTTCATTGGCAGGACATATAATCTAAACCATTATTTTAGTAATTAATGTGTTTATAATTATTAAAAATTAAAAATAAAAGTGCTAAATAAGCGAGCGAAATTCAAATTTTTAAAACGCATCGCCATTGGTTGAAGCGAAACGTGACGTCAAACACTTTAAAAACAAGTTCGTACTGCTTACATTTGTATGGGATTGCAGCTCTTTGATTTTAAAACTTAGTAATAACGTGAGTGTTTTGAATTAATTTAGTGTTTAAGTGAAATTTTAGCATCATAGTGAGATTAGAAATCATTTAAGACAAAGACTGAAAGTGGTTTTGTAAAAGTACAATCGGATAATCTGCAGAGAAAAGATGCATTCATGCAGTCGGCTTAAATTCAATGAAATCGTACGTCCGCTGAAGTAAAAGGAGTAAAAGCAGCAAGGTAATTATTCTCTATCACACATTCACACTATGCTAGTTATTTTAGACATAGATACAATGTTAGTAAGATATGCAGTAAACATAACCTATAATTTTTGATTATTGTAAAACAAACAAATGTTAAACGAAGCTACGTACTTCAACACTGTATGTTATTGCTAAAACTAATCACATGTGATGTTATTAACGGTCTGTCAAGCTTATTATGATACTTTCTATGTTATTGGGCAGAAAATTATATGTACAAATTATGATTAATACTTTTTGTTCAAGATCTGAACGTGAATTCTATGGAAATTCAGCTATAGGATATGTACACCAAATATGTACAAGTGAAAAGAGACGGAGAAATGCTATGCTGTAATGGCTATTTGCTATGAAACTGAAGGAAATATTCTTTCTGTTAACTGTGAAGATTGTTCAGCACACAGGTAGGTTTTGATCATCTCGTCTCATTATGTGGCCGTACCAACAAACCCTGCATTCCTTTTATGTTTGGAAATATCAAATGATAGCTGTGACTTACATACATACTTATTTTCATGTGTACTTACATCATTGATCTACACTAATTAGTCAATTATATATTTATAGTAATTATAATTGTTTTCTATTTAAGGGGGGTGTAAGCATGCTATTGCCTTTTTGGTGTGGCGCACAGGAGAAGTGAAGACCCACCAACTACTAGCATTGACTGCTATTGGAAGAAATACAAACTGTCTTCAGTTGGTACAAACCTTAAATAAAATTTATAAAGGCTAAAAGACTTAAATTTATAAATTGAATTAAGCTTTGACTTTGAGTTTTAAGTGTTTTTATTTAAAATAAAACAAAATTTAATTTGAATTTACTTTTTATTTTATAAAACATCCTGCTTATTAATTAAACCACAAGCTATTATTATTACTTCATATATCATTGGAATTAAATTGTGATCTACACAAGCATGAGAAAGCAGTATGTCATATACTCCCTTAACATATTACACGTTCCACATGTATCCTCAATGCCACAATCATTTCGAATCTTCATTGGCAGGACATATAATCTAAACCATTATTTTAGTAATTAATGTGTTTATAATTATTAAAAATTAAAAATAAAAGTGCTAAATAAGCGAGCGAAATTCAAATTTTTAAAACGCATCGCCATTGGTTGAAGCGAAACGTGACGTCAAACACTTTAAAAACAAGTTCGTACTGCTTACATTTGTATGGGATTGCAGCTCTTTGATTTTAAAACTTAGTAATAACGTGAGTGTTTTGAATTAATTTAGTGTTTAAGTGAAATTTTAGCATCATAGTGAGATTAGAAATCATTTAAGACAAAGACTGAAAGTGGTTTTGTAAAAGTACAATCGGATAATCTGCAGAGAAAAGATGCATTCATGCAGTCGGCTTAAATTCAATGAAATCGTACGTCCGCTGAAGTAAAAGGAGTAAAAGCAGCAAGGTAATTATTCTCTATCACACATTCACACTATGCTAGTTATTTTAGACATAGATACAATGTTAGTAAGATATGCAGTAAACATAACCTATAATTTTTGATTATTGTAAAACAAACAAATGTTAAACGAAGCTACGTACTTCAACACTGTATGTTATTGCTAAAACTAATCACATGTGATGTTATTAACGGTCTGTCAAGCTTATTATGATACTTTCTATGTTATTGGGCAGAAAATTATATGTACAAATTATGATTAATACTTTTTGTTCAAGATCTGAACGTGAATTCTATGGAAATTCAGCTATAGGATATGTACACCAGATATGTACAAGTGAAAAGAGACGGAGAAATGCTATGCTGTAATGGCTATTTGCTATGAAACTGAAGGAAATATTCTTTCTGTTAACTGTGAAGATTGTTCAGCACACAGGTAGGTTTTGATCATCTCGTCTCATTATGTGGCCGTACCAACAAACCCTGCATTCCTTTTATGTTTGGAAATATCAAATGATAGCTGTGACTTACATACATACTTATTTTCATGTGTACTTACATCATTGATCTACACTAATTAGTCAATTATATATTTATAGTAATTATAATTGTTTTCTATTTAAGGGGGGTGTAAGCATGCTATTGCCTTTTTGGTGTGGCGCACAGGAGAAGTGAAGACCCACCAACTACTAGCATTGACTGCTATTGGAAGAAATACAAACTGTCTTCAGTTGGTACAAACCTTAAATAAAATTTATAAAGGCTAAAAGACTTAAATTTATAAATTGAATTAAGCTTTGACTTTGAGTTTTAAGTGTTTTTATTTAAAATAAAACAAAATTTAATTTGAATTTACTTTTTATTTTATAAAACATCCTGCTTATTAATTAAACCACAAGCTATTATTATTACTTCATATATCATTGGAATTAAATTGTGATCTACACAAGCATGAGAAAGCAGTATGTCATATACTCCCTTAACATATTACACGTTCCACATGTATCCTCAATGCCACAATCTGTTTTGATAGCTTTACTTCATCTTTAGTGCTCGGGGATAACTTTGAAACTGAAGGTGGTTGTATAAGTGTACATCTTTTAGCTTCTATTAAACATGACAAATCTTTGAATCCTCTGTCTGCCATCACTGCTTGGTTAGGTGATAAACACTCCAAATAACCAGTCTTGAACTATCATAACATCTGTAGCCCTTCCAGACATTGACATACAATCTTGGCTGTCAGCATACAATTTTTTTTAGGCAACTGATTTTACTAGTGATGTTGCAGTATTTGTGAATGCACAGCTTTATCAATATGTAGTATAGTTTCATTCTCCACTGAATTAATTTCTTCAATATGGGAAGAACTGAACCGTTTTCTCATGATAGTTCGATTCTTTATCAGGTGGTTTGGCAATGGAATATGTGAGGCAGAACTCCTTTATTTAATCGTAGTTTCACATTTACACCTTCTTGTTTCATGTTTTAAGTATTGAACATAATTTTGTGTATCCTCCTGTAATATATAGATAGATTCCATACAATTTAAATTAAACAAAATATGTAGGTAAGTAGGTATAACTTCAAGGGATGAACGTGTCTGAAGGGATCTCTCGTTTCTGCTGTGGTATAATTTAGGAACCGAGCTGAAAAGTTATGGTTATGTAAAAAACAATAGACGAAATCACATAACTTTGTAAACTGGATTTAGATACAGTTATCCACTGCTTGTGTGATTGATTTTCAATACAAAACAGATTTCTGACTAACTGAAATCATATTTATGGTATCGAAATAAGTCATTAAGTACTCACATCAAAGTAATCTTCACAACAAGCACTCAGGGGCGCATGTTGCTTTCAAGCGCCCAACAGAACTTTGGAAGTGTCCTCCATAGAAACGGGCTCCGCAGTAGCGGGCCCAGGTATGGCCTCTGCGGTCCGGGGGCAAAGCCCTGAGACCGCCTGCCGCGCTCCCACAAGTTGTTGCTGATAAAAATTCTTCTCTTCGCCTAACCTTACACCATTTCTTACGTATGTTTGCACCTACCGGGACTCGAAAAAAATACTTTATCAGGGTGTACTTTTGATATTGTATTTATTTCAGGTACAACGCAATACATAGAATGTTGCTTTTGAGTTTTTTTCATGGTGAAATAAGTAAACAACGAGAACACTTGTTAGTAAACAATGGACTGGGCTGTCACTGGATAAAGCGTGTGACGTCATCAACAGAGCCCGCGAAAATGCCCGCGTTTAAACAGCTCAAAATTATTTCCTATTTTAATTATTTTTTTTTACTTAATTAACTTCATTTTTAATCAGTATTTATATTTTTCACTATGTTAAAACGTTGTAAACAGCGAATTAAAAATATAAAATAAATACATGCATATACCCTATTGTTCATATTCGCAGTCAGATGTGGAACATTGACAAAAAGGCGAGTCAAGAAGCTTGAAGGAAAATAATTACCTCTTAAGAAGAAGAAGAAGGACTTATCCACTTGTGACATCGGGTTTCAAGGCTCATCTCTGCGTGTTTATGTCAACGATCACCTAAGCGTCGAGTACAAAAACTGTCACGGTCCAGTCCTGTCACGGTCGCCAATTATGTCTGCTCGAGACACTGGAGCTTGGTGTCCAATAAAACGACGATGTCTTCACGATAATAATGAATTTAATTTTAAAAGACAATGAGACAACGTTACTGCGTTCTATTATAAATTTAAACAATGCCAAGCTCTTAATAAAATAAAATATATGTGGACTGATGTTCGTCCGTTTTAGAATGTGTATGAATTGATTATCCAAAATGTCAGGTAGAAGTTTTTCCTTAGCAATTTATTTTGTGTGCAATCTACCGACATTTTTGAGCGCCTTATCAAAACAATTAGCAGCAGCCTAGCGACGCAGCGACGGATTAAAACGTCAGGCGCAAACAGCTTTTATCCAAAGTTAAAATCATTGCAAGGATAAACATTACGAGTACGTATGGGTTAACCATGGTAAAATTCATATACTTAAAAATAACCATTCGAAAGTTTTTATTATAAGAAAGGAGTCAGATTTAAACAAGATTGTAATGTGCTTCTTAATTCTTACCCGTACAGCCGTACTTTCCTATTTTGCATCAATGGCTCCAAGTGTTTAATACCGTTTGTGTCACAAAAACTTTTTGCAAAATGTTTAACACCTTTGCCGCACTAATGACCTTGACACCTCTCTTTTGTTTGGCTACTTGTATCTTGTGTATCCGTTATCGCTATACAATACCGCACTACAATATGTTTTACTCTCTCGCACTTGCGCGCGCCACGCACTATTGCTTGCTTTTTCGCACAGTTGTTTACTACTTAACATCGTATGATTCTTGCGCTAGTGCAAATCTTTTTTACTTTTACCTTCATATTACTTATTTAATTATATTACCTCATTCTACAATATTATTTAATAAAATTCTTTATTTTAATGAATTTTACAGATTTATACACAATTATTAATTTTAATTTTTGATGGCTCATATTATGTTACCGGGGTTGCGGGACTGTTCGAAAGAGATACCGTGGCCCCGGAACACAAAGGGCGATGAAGGAACATGGATGGATTTTAGTCAGTAAAAGTCTGACACTCCCTCCCTCCTGCTCCGCCCAGAGCGGGAGGAGTCATATGATTTCCCATTCGAAAATTAAAAAAAAAAAAAAATGGCTTGCCTATATGTTAAATTTATTTTATCAAAACGAACTAAAAGTGATACTTTCTATTGTCAAATATTACTGAACTCGTATGATATTATTGTTCTTAAAGAGACGTGGTTATTAGAAGGAGTTCTAAATTCCGAATTCTTTAACGAACGGTACATTGTGTGGCGTCGTGATCGAGATTATGTTTTGACCGGCCAATCGCGTGGTGGGGGTGTGCCTATAGCTACACGTAGGGAACTTTCAGTTATATGTCAACCTACTTTTCATTCTACAGCAGGACTTATGGCTCAGCATACGACAGAAACCTTACATATTTGTGTTGTTTATTTATGTCAGCAAAACTTAGGCCTTTCTTTTTCATTACAACTTCGCAATTACCTCACAAAATTAAACCAAGTAGTTATGAGTAACTCTTCTGATACGTTTCTCATCATTGATGATTTTAACATGAGCGGTATTAGCTGGGTCCTATCTGACAATCTATCGCTCGTCCCAACGAACCGTCTGACGAAGTTTTACTTAGTGACGAATTATGTATGTGTGTGTGTATGTGATTTTGGTCAATACAATGGTGTTCTTAATAGGTACGGTAAAATTTTAGATTTGGTACTTTCAAACAAATTAGTTCATGTGGTTGAATGTTTAAGTCCGCTGGTTCCCATCGACGCCTACCATCCAGCACTATTAATTAATATGGATTTCGTTGAGGCTCCTCTATTAGAGTGCGCTCCGTGCGCGCGAAAACAATATCTGTTCGACAAAGGCGACTATGAGTCTATCAACAAAGACATTTCCACGACTGACTGGTAATCCGAGTTTGCGACACGATCAATTGATGAATCAGTTAACTTTTTCAATCAAGTTATTCTCAATTTACAAACTAAATACATTCCACAAAAATTACAGCGTCACAAAACGTATCCAACTTGGTACAATAGGCTAGTTTCCATCAATAAATTGCAAATCTATTTAGTCCGTCAGTTAGAGTATTCGAAAATAATGGACACGTATTTTTTGTTTTTGTAAATCAATGAATATTGACACAGATAAAACGCATCAAAACTCGGGAGTGGGAGCTCGTGACTTCACAACGCACTAACAATTATAGCACGGCGGCGTGACGTATTGAGAATTTTAAAAGCGTCGTATCTTCGCCAATTTTGGCCTACGCAACAAAAGAAAAAATACGTGTCAAATATTTTTTGATAATCTGACTGACGGACTAATTAGATTTTTTCAGGACACAAGCCTAAACAACAACAACAACAACATTAATTAAAACAATTAAAGAAAAATACAAATGTTTCAAAAAATTTAAGACGTATGGCAATATAGTTGATGAGTCAACGTTTAGGCTTCTCCGTGAAAGGGTAAAAGTATTAGAATCACAATGTTATGAAAACTACTTGAAGTTAACCGTAAAATCTATGAAAAAAAACCCAAAATATTTTTGGACTTTCTGAATTATATAGCAATATATAGCAATTTCTGATTATATTTAATTATTTAAAATTTTCAATAATTATTATTTTATTTTAACGTTCCCGGAAGGTCAAAGCGATGGAATGTGCCGTTGCCTCTACAAATTACCGGCAAAATTTATGTATAGTGCGTGCAAGTAGAAACTTTAATCCCATGTGTTAACAGCATGATTTTGATACTTTCATAACGAGTGTGTCCTCAGCCAGAAAGTGCCTGAGCCTTAGCTTTTTTATTTAAGATTTTGTTTGTTCAGGCTTTTATTATGCGGAGAGAGGGCAGCCTGCATGTTCAGGATTTTGATATGCGGAGAGAGGGCGCCACCGTGTGCAAACAAACAAGTTGTTCTGTCTTATAATTCACAAAATATTAGTTTAAGTGATTATATATCAAATAAAAAGTGCTGATTCAAATGCTTAAGCTAAATGTAATGTGTGATATTGGAGTACGTGAGAAAAACCTACTCAATGATCTATAAATGATGAATGAAAAAATAAGTGACTGTTACGAATCCTCAATTTAAAAAAATACAAACAGCAGTGCGAGAACTGACCTGACAAGAAAATAAAAACGAAGACACAATTGAAGAAGAAAGGAAAATCTACGAAAAGGTACATAATTTGCATAAATAATACCAAAGAAATCAAAATCCTCAAAAGTGAATAGTCATCTTCTTCAATACTATAAAACAACGCCATCTATCTCAATAGGCTGAAACTAGCATCTTATAATCGTTCAAGAGGCTTTAACACTGAACACTAGAGGTCGCTGATTTAAACTCATAAGGTAAATAAACAAATTTATTGGCTTACCTATCTATACAGCTGCTTTACCAGAATGTCACCTACACCTGTATGCGCCGGGTGTAAATATAAGCTACCCATTAGAGAAAATCTTAGTTGCGTGCTTTGCAAATGCAGATATGACCTAGAATGTGCCGGTGTTTCTAAAGACTACTACACCAAAAAGATGACCTTAGATAATAAAAATACGTGGAAGTGCCAGACATGTATCTGTAAAATACCCAAGACTGGAAACACAGACACCCCTATACGTACACCAAGAGGCACCGAATCCAGTCACCTATTAACCACACCACCTGAGGAAGCTAATATCACTTTGAGGAAAAAAACAACAAACCCCAAAAACGACACAACTTGCTCCGATGACCTGAGTTTCTTGGGCGATACTATACCTATGCAAATGAACGATTTAAAGACCGCCAATGATACGCATACTCAATTAACAATACAGAGTATGAGCGAACTAATAATCACACACCTTAAGGAAAATAATAAATCTATTATACAGGAATTACAAAATACAATACACAAAGAAATATATAGAGCTATTACAGAATTAAAGACAGATTTAGATTATAAAACAAATACCTTAACATTACAAATCGACCAAAGAAAACAAGAAATAGAAAACACTAATATGAGATTAGAAAAACTTCAAAGAGAGAATGAGAATTTGAAGGAAGAAATAAGAAAACTAGCCACAGCTGCGTCTAAAATACCAAATTTACAGGAAAATAACCATAGGAAAATTGTACTCTACGGCCTGGACGACTACTACAATGAGCCTGAAAATTCTCTTTACAACAGATTAATAGAATTATTCCGCGATATAGTCAACATAGATGTATCAGGGTACATAGAAGATATATACAGGATTGGAAGACCTGGTGGCTCAAAAAACCGACCAATTGTCATTGAATTTATTAGCAAGAGAATGTCTAGATATATAACTAACAATAGTAAATATTTTCAAGGAACCGGACTATCCATATCTGAATTTTTAGACGCAAACACACGAAAATATAGAAAACAAATGCGAGATGAACTATTTAAAGCCAGAAAAAACGGATCTCATGCAATAATAAAAAATAACCAGCTATACATTGATGGAAAATTAATTAAAATAAAAAATTATGAATATCGAAGCGTACACGACACTCAAGAAAACTGCATAATATTGAATAACACGACCCAAGCCTGCCCGTCCCATGTAACAAACGAAGCTGAGAACCAGACATTTCGTAAACAACGACCTACCATTTAAATTACTGTTCCAAAATTTCCAAAGCCTAAATAATAAACAAGATATACTTGAAGCATTTATCGACGAAAATTCACTATATAAGGCAATATGTATTTCAGAAACTTGGCTCACTCAGGATAAACTAGATCTCATCAAATTTAGTGGATATAAATGTGCATCTTCTTACTGCCGCAGCACCAGAACAGGTGGCGGTGTATGTATACTATTACAAGAACATATTGAAAGTATTCATAGAAATGATATTACAGACATGTCTATAGAGTATGTGATAGAACTATGCGCCACGGAATTACCAAAAGAAAATTTATTAATTGTATCTATGTACTGGAATAGAAGAGAGGAGGAAGTATTTTATCAACAATTAAAACAAATTCTAAAATATATAAGCAATAAATACTACAAATTAAATATAATTATAGGAGGAGATTTTAATGTTAATATTTTATCAGACAATCTAAAAAGTACTCAATTTTTAAACGTAATGCAGGAATATAACTTCACTCAACATGTAAAAAGCTCTACACGTATTACATCAAACACTGCGACGTGTCTAGATCTAATATTCACTAACTTTTACTACAGAGATATGTACGCAACTACAGAAGAATTGGGTTTTTCAGACCACCATAGCACAATTTTACATTTAAAAATACCCGAAAAATCGGAAAAAAATCACTGGTACTCTATGAAAAGGCTATATAATAATTCAAACATACTAAAATTCAAAGAAGAAATACAAAAACTTAATTGGAACGAAATCCTTACCACTGACAATGACATTAACGTTAATTATAAAAAATTCAATGACATACTTATTTCTACCCTAAATAAATGTATACCGCTACGTAAAATTAAATTAAAAACAAAACATAAAAAATATTGGCTCACTACTGGAATAAAAAAATCTTGCACAAATAAAAGACTATTAAAAACATTAACATTAAAAGCAAATAACCCTACATTAACAAAATATTACAAAAGTACGAAAAAATATTGAAGAATACTGTCACGACTGCAAAAAAACTTCACTATAAAAATAAAATGATGCAATCTAACAATAAAGTTAAAACAATGTGGGCAATTATTAATGAACGCACAAACAAGATAACAAAAAGTGAAAAACGCAATATAACACTACAAATAAATAATAGTTTAACTTCTAAACCCGAAGATGTAGCCAACACATTCAATCGCTTCTTTGCCTCTATAGGCGAGGATAGCACAAAACCTATCGGCAATAAACCAAAAGGACTACCGGTAAGTTCAGCTACACAAAATACATTGTATCTTAGCCCAGTAGATCCCTATGAGGTAAATAGTATAATAAAAAACCTTAAAAATAAAAGAAGCCACGGAATTGACGAACTTCCACCTACTCTGTTAAGACAATGCGCCGACGAGTTAACTTTACCATTTTATATACTCATCAACCAATCTTTCGAAGAAGGCGTTTTTCCCGATTTGTTAAAAAAAGCTCTTATAAAACCGATCCATAAGAAAAATTCAAAAACCGATCCAAACAATTATCGTCCAATTGCCCTGTTACCAACTGCCTCGAAAATATTTGAGAAAGCTATGTGCGACCGCGTCTATGCATTTTGTGAAAAATTTAATATTTTCAACGACAGTCAAAATGGTTTTCGTAAAAATCGGTCAACCACTTTGGTAGTTTACAAATATATCCAGGAAGCCCTCAATATAATTAATAATAAAAAATATGCTATAGGATTGTTATTAGATATGACGAAAGCGTATGATAAAGTTAAATTTGATATATTATTAAATAAGTTGTATAACATCGGCATCCGCGGAAAGAGTCATGATTTGTTCACCTCGTACCTAAAGAACAGAGAACAAGTCGTAGAAATTGAGTATTATAATAGCAAAACAAGAGAAATTAAATTAATTCGATCCCAAAACATACCCGTAAACGCATCAATACCACAAGGAACTGTGATAGGATGTCTGCTGTTCCTTATTTACATAAACGATCTCCCTGACCACATCAATGAGCCATGCGTGTTGTTCGCCGACGATATTTCTATTTTAACACCATGTGACAATAATATAGATTTATACCAAAAATTGACTTCCACACTTGACACTACAACACACTGGATGAACGAACACAACCTCGAAATTAACTTTACTAAGACAAAAATAATAACTTTCTACCCGCGACAAAAAATACCCATAAATATCAACTTTAATTACAACGGACACAACTTAGAAGTTGTAAATAAATTCACCCTTTTAGGCCTAGACATAGATTCACACATAGATTGGAAATCCCACATCCAAAAAATAAGAGCTAAATTATCTAAGTTTACATACGCCCTCAGAGAAATAAAAAAAACAACAGACCTCAAAACAGCATTAGTTACTTATTACTCATACGCATTTGCATGGCTCAAGTATGGAATTATGTTATGGGGAAATAGCACAGATGCGCCTACACTATTCACTTTACAGAAAAAAATGATAAGAATATTAATGAATATCAAAGATACCGACTCCTGTAAACCTTACTTCAAAGAGCTAAAAATATTAACCGTACCTTGTCTTTATATACTGGAAATTTGCAAATTTGTTCGGAAATATCCACAATTCTATACCAAAAGAGAGGACATCCAAACTAAAATTACACTTAGACATAAAAATAGGCTTAATATACCCGCTTCACGACTGAAAATGCACTCTTCTAGTGCATTTGTTATGTCTATTAAAATATATAATAAATTACCAGAGTTCATCAAAAATGCAGATAGTAATAATATGTTCATCAATAAACTAAAACAATTTCTAATAGACAAATGCTACTATACTATAGAGGAATACTATAACGATAAACATTAACTACAATAAAAACTATTAATTATGTACTGTATCGTTGTAATAAATGTATCTACAAAAGTGCAAAATAATGTGAGTACTAAGGTGAATAAAATATAAAATTAAATTAATACATAATTAAATTAAAATAAATACATGATTTTATAATGATGACGATAAAAATAAATAAAAATACTTGACATTTAATTTACTTATACAAAGACATTACATAAATAAATAAATTTCAATAATAACATAATTTAATAATAACGATGACAAAAATTAATAAAATATCTGACATAATTTAATAATAATTACGACAAAAATAAATAAAATATCTGACATAATTTAATAATAATGACGACAAAAATAAATAAAATATCTGACATAATTTAATAATAATGACGATCAAAATAAATAAAATATCTGACATAAGTTAATAATAATGACGACAAAAATAAATTAAAATACCTTACACAATTTACCAATACACAGACATATTAAAAATATATATACATAATTAATTTAAATAAATACATAATTTAATAATGATGACGATAAAAATAATTAAAAATACCTGACATAATTTATTTACATGAAGACAATCTAATAATATACATACATAAATTAATTTCAATATTAACATAATTTAATAATAATGATGATGATAAAAAATAAATAAAATATCTGACAAAATTTACCAATACTTATACATATACATAACAAATAACATGCATACACATTTTAATTTAAATATATAGGTACATAATTTAATAATAACAATGATAAAAAATAAATTAAAATATCTAACATAATTTACCACACAATAATATACATATACATCTATTGGATCTACCTATAATAATAATTAATTCCATGAATTGTTACTTAGCCTTCATCCTCTCTCCTAACTTTTGCTGTGCCCGACAGGGTCCATATTGATCTTGACAATATCTTATACCATCTATGTACATAATATGGAATGCAATAAAGTATTGAGTATTGAGTATTGAGTATTATTGCAGGTATGGAATGTGACATATAAAATGTGAATTTAGTTGAGTTTAAGCTTAGCTTTAAGTTTAAGCTGTATTGTTCACACTTTATCTTTAAAATCAGTTTTTTGAAGTGAGGACTTTTAATTGGCTGCCAGTCTCACATACTATTTTTTTATCTGTTTATCTTAGCTGTAAGTCTTCAATAGTTAAGAAATAAACTATGCTGCTTCAACAGGTCGGTAATGTTCGGGATTGTTCGGGCCGGGTTCGACCGACACGATCGCCACGAATTTTTCAATTGTTCTTTTTTTACTAGCGCCTACAGATGTTTAAGATAAAAAAAAAAAAAGAAAATCATGATCATGTCTTGGGTAAGGGCATGGGATACTTTTATCTCGTAGGAAGGTTTCCGTGGGATAATTTCAGACCACTACATTAACGAAACCGCAGAAGAGTGTTAGTAAGTAATACCGACCAGAACTCGTTCCCGGGGTGCGCGTTGCTGTCCCAGGGATACGTCATGACGAGCAGCTTGCCCTCGTCCTCGCCCGTCAGCTTGGACGACGGCTCGCGCTTCTGTATCTGTAACTAGTAATACTAAAGGTACCGACCAGAACTCGTTCCCGGGGTGCGCGTTGCTGTCCCAGGGATACGTCATGACGAGCAGCTTGCCCTCGTCCTCGCCCGTCAGCTTGGACGACGGCTCGCGCTTCTGTATCTGTAACTAGTAATACTAAAGGTACCGACCAGAACTCGTTCCCGGGGTGCGCGTTGCTGTCCCAGGGATACGTCATGACGAGCAGCTTGCCCTCGTCCTCGCCCGTCAGCTTGGACGACGGCTCGCGCTTCTGTATCTGTAACTAGTAATACTAAAGGTACCGACCAGAACTCGTTCCCGGGGTGCGCGTTGCTGTCCCAGGGATACGTCATGACGAGCAGCTTGCCCTCGTCCTCGCCCGTCAGCTTGGACGACGGCTCGCGCGTCTTGATCTGCACGTTGATGCCGCCTGCACATACCATAAAAACAAGATAATAATTGTTAAGTTTGATAAATGAGCTTGAGAAAAATCTAATTAGTCCGTCAGTTAGATTTAAAAAAAAATATTTAACCCGCATTTTTTCTTTTGTTACGTAAATCAAAATTGACGAAAATACGACGCTTTTAAAATAAATTTTAATGCGTTCTGACGTCACGAGCCCCCACTCCCGAGTTTTTATCTTTGTCAATAATCTTTGATTTACAAAAACAAAAAATACTTCTCCATTATTTTCAAATAGTCTAACTGACGGACTAAATGAATTTGCAATTTATTGATGGTGGAAACTATCCTATTCCTGATAAACTGAACAGCCTTAGTGAAATTATTAGTACTAAACTTAATAAGACATTTTTGTATGTTTTAGAAAGTGGCGCACGATAATGCTAGACTGGTAGAAAATGCGCCCTTATACAGTTTTTACTTGTGCATAAAGTTTTAATAAATAAAAAATGCCGTGAAAAAGGGCATTTGAACGAAATAATAATATCTAGGAATTTGGCGCCCTAAAATTGCACGTTGAAGTGATATCTGGAGGTAACACGAATAACTATACGTCGTAGTTGACGATATGATTTCAGTAAGGTATTAGATTAGGGAACTGGACTATCCCTTATACGTGTGTTTAGTAGCTGGATGGTACAATGACTCACCTTTCGGGTGTCGTTTGTTCTCTAAGAACAGTTTGTACGCCGTGTGTGGGCCCGAACCTGACGTGTTGGGGAACATCGCTGCAAACGATGCAAACACAACAATTTATTTAGATATACACAAAAAAAAAAGTGAACCGTCGCGGGACGCCTGGCAGATGTGAAACATCAAAATTATTTTTTACTAGTAATTATAAGTACTTAAAAAAAAGGTCAATACAAAAAACAAACATAAAATAAAATAAAAACAAAATGACTCGATTCACAAACAGAAACTCCTTATGCTGGAATCGAACTCACACCTACAATAAATATCATTATATTTTAGCCAATGTTTAAAAAAACTTGACAAATTATATACTAAAACCTTCCTCGAGAACCACTCTATCCATTGGTGAAAACAGCATACAGCAAAATTGGTGCAGCAGTTTTTGAGTTTATTGCGAACAGACAGACAGACGCGGCGGAGGACTTTGTTTTATAATATATTGTGAGGAGCACGAATATTACCGACTAAACCCGATTTGCATGACACGGCTAAAATACGAATAGCGGCAAGTGGCTCATGAATTAATTAAAGTCTTCGACTGTACAAACACCTTTAAAAGTAGATAATTTTTGTAATTTCTCTGCATAGAAACACCGATACATACTCAAAGCAGAAGTCATAGTTTCTTTTAAAGTCCAGTCACTGTCGTGGTCAGATTACGTCAGGGTCTTGCAGATTAGCGTTTTAGAGTCTTTGAGGGAGAGAACCACACCGATTAGGCCTCCCACAGACGGAGTCCATCGCTTCCTGCAGACGGACTGCATTCGTTCAACTGCATGCAGTTGTAAGTTCGATTCGTTCAAGTCAAAATACAAAAATGTTTTATTTCATTATTACAAGTTGTACTATCGAGGACACTCCCGCCTGATCACCACTAAGCTAATTTTTGCTTGCACTTAAAACAGAAACGCTCTCTAGCTCCGCCCCGTTGACTTTGTATTATTTCTATAATGAATGAAAAGATACCTATCGCCCGAGCGCACTGACGACGCACACCAAACGAGAGTTATTGTTATTATACGCGCTAAAGTTGACGCTTTCCTAATAGGCCTAAACTTTAAGGGGGCGTGGCTCGGCACCGCGATTTATCATTTAAGCGAAAAAATATTTTAACTGATCAGGCAGAAAAGACCACGACTGTACATACATTATAAAGTTGTTTTTTTTTTTCCTTCTTTTGTATCTGCAATCAGTCTTGTGTACTTTATGCAGATGTGGTAAGTGACATTTGGCAGTTGGAGTGTGCTCTCCATCGAAAGCAACTACTCATAGGTGTAGCATGTATTTCTGCCAGCAAGAGGGTATAGACAGGATGTTTTTTCTTTTGAGACGTTTTTGGTACGTACGTGTTGTCAATCCAGCGGCCAGTTCATTTGGATGCCTCTCCAGCCTTTCCAAGTATGTTTTGGTTATGGCCAAGATTTCCTCTTTCACCGAGTTCATCTGAAGTTGGTTGTGTATTTCAGCATTTGTAATGAACCAAGGCCCATTGTATATAGTTCTCAGAATCACATTTTGCATTCGGTGTATAATGGAAATATTAGAGTTGCTACCGCTCCCCCATAGCTGGATGCTGTACATCCGGACAGGCTTTAGAATGGTTTTATAAATTAGGAGTTTGTTGTCAATCGATAATTTACTGTTCCGCCCTAACAGCCAGTGTAGGTTTTTGTACCGCAAGTTGAGCTCATCTCTCTAGGACTGCCTCCACGTTAGGCGGCGATCGAGGTGTAGTCCTAAGTATCTCACAAAATCTTTATGTGGTAGTAAGTTGTTATTTAGCTTTACTGGCGGACAATCGCCTCTGCGTAGCGTAAAAGTGACCTGTACCGACTTAGATGGGCTAACAGCTATTCGCCACTTTTGGAGCAAGTCAGATATTTTGTCTAGATCTTTTTACCTATCTTTTTACTTAGATATTGAGGAGTACTGTTCCAACTTGCTTCCTGGATCATATTTGTTATGTACTGAGTAGCAGTATCTATATCATCTGGGAGTCTTTAATGCTATTTTTAACTCGATGTTACCGACAATGTAGTCCCTAAAACACTCCCACTCTGTGTACTTATCAGTTAATGTCGATGGTCTCGCCATTTCAATCAGTCTTGAACTTATTGTTAATAATACCAGTGTATGAGATGATGTATCATAACACGATTCTGGCTTAAGATAGTCCTTAGACAAACCTTTACTTATGAAAAAATCCAGCAGATCTAGGGTTTTTTGTGAGTCGCTCGGCCAGTATGTAGGTTCAGCAGTAGAAATTACAGACAAGTTGTTTTCTAGAATGCACAGTTTGAGTTGTCTACCTCTGGTGGTAATTAGCCTTGAACCCCAAGATGTATGCTTCGCATTCCAATCGCCTCCTGCTACAAAACGGTTACCAAGTGACATAAAGAAGTGTGAAAACATGGTGCCGCTAATTTGTTTCGGGGGGCAGTAAACAGCCGACACATTCAGACACCCATTTTCGTCTACCACGCCTGTAGTTGTAGCTTGGATATGGTCGGTTTTATATTCTGGCATTAGGTTATGTTTGATCGATTTTTTCACTATCACTACCGTTCCAGCATGGGCCGTCCCATCAGGATGATTTGTCAGATAGCATTGGTGGTCTGCAAATATGACATCAGTAGCTGAGGTGCAATGTGTGTGTGTGTGTGTGTGTGTGTGTGAAATCAGTAGAATGTCTAGCTTATGCTCTTTCATTAAAAGCTCAACTTCATTTTTTTGGGGCCATTTGAAAGTTCCATCTCTTAAGGCAGTCATTTTGTCAGGCTGTCGACGAGTTTAGTTATGAGGCTCATTAGAGCACTCATTTGGTGTAAGATAGTCAAACTTCTCAGATTGTTTTAACACTTAAGGACTCGCTAATGGGTCCAACGGACCCAGTCCTTCATATTTTGCTTAGTAACTATTAAAATTCGACGAATGCGACGTTGGCAAACTTCACTTACACTTAACTTTACTTACTTGTACACAGTCTTGTGCGACTGCCCACATTTAACGCAGCGATAAGGGCGCATACAGTAGTTCTTTGAGTGGCCGGCCATATACAGTTGGTGGCGTCCCCTTTTAAGCATATAGATGCCTGTGCCAGGAGGCGCCGCTCCTTAATATCTTACTATTAGTGTAACATGTTATTAAACCAAGTTAAAAGTTTATGAATTTATTATTTTTATTTAGTCTGTTGGTGTGTGTGTATATATATGTGTGTGTATGTATGTATGTGTGTATGTGTATGTATATGTATGTATATATGTGTGTGTGCGTGTGTGTTACAACTGCACGACCGCGGCTGCAGTCCGTCTTTGGGAAGCCTCAGAGTTTGCTCGTCCCTGCTGTAAGTGCTTGTGAGCCATGCATGCACTGAACACGTCGTTACTGTCTGTGCGTCGATGTTCAAACCTGATGCTCAACTCTGAACTCAATAATAAAGGTTGTAAAAAGACTCTTTACGAAGCCGAAAGGCACTTCTTCTCCCCGTCATTGCGATCATTTTTTTGTTCTACACCATACCTAGGAACCTTCTAGTTACGGAGATATTGGGTGTCAAATTTCCAACTTTTCCAGACGTTTATTTTTAAATACATGTTTTAATTGTAAGATTTTTACTTTAAACACCTTCACGACCTCCGTACTATTCAATCCATCCATCAACACAATATTTTAAGTGAGTCCTATCATTCAGCTGAATCCGGTTAGACTGGAAGCCGACCCCAACATAGTTGGGAAAAGGCTAGGCAGATGATGACATTGAGCCCTACCGAAAAGTCTGATTGTTCACCCCAAAAGAAAAAGTCATTTCCCAGCAAACATTTTAGCGTAGGATTACTTAGTTTGATGTACAGAATGCTCGGTTGACGGCTTCGTGATGAGTCTGTTTACACCGTGTAGTTACCCAGTATGGAGTCGCTGGGCGTGATGTACGAGAAGTTGACGTCGCTAACGTGCTGCAGCACGTCGCGGCGCAGCAGGTGGCGCAGGCGCTCTGCGACCGACAGCACGTACACGTCGATCTGGTGCTTTGAAATCTTCCACACGCCCAGACCTGCAGCCACACACGAATATTCACGAGCTTTACCGAGCCCACCAGCCCGCCCGATCTGTCCCCACCGTAGACAGAGAATGCTATAGACTAATGGGGAAGGAAACTGTGGAACTAATGGCGCTAGCATAGCTGGTACACAAACATCGTCATTGGTTGAAAATGTGGTAATGTAAAATGACATTATCATCATATTTCAAAATAGCTTAACCTCATTGGTCAGATTGAGACCAACTATGGTGGCGCCATCTGAGATTTACTTTGCCTTAGCTACCCCATTGATATTTTTGTTCGCATTCACACAAGAAAAAAGAGCGACTTAAGCTCATAGCCCACATAAACGACTCCGCTCCCACCCGGCAAAAGAATATAATTCAAATACGGACTTTATGTAAACATAAATTAGCAGACAGCTCGCTGTCACCGAGGTTACCGTCGTCAGACTGCTCGATTGCCAATGTAAAGTATATCTAAAGAGCAATACATAAAGCCCATATTTGGATTATATTCTTTCTTTTTTTTCTAAAAAATATTATTTTTAGTTTTTTTTTTATTTAAAAAAAACAGTCCCAATCGTTCTGAGTTCGATGAACGAGATTATGGCTTTCAGTTGCAGAACGACCTAAAAATACGCGTGTATTTAAATTACAAGTTTAGTGTCCTTTATCAAGTTCCTTCAAGTGTACGAATTGGCTATAACACTGCAATGTATAGCGTGTAAATCTGAAAGAAAGTAGTAACGGTCAGCAAACTCACCGCATCCAACAACATTAACATAGGCCATCTTGTGAGCTTCCCTTGCGCGCGCGTCGGCCTCGATGAGCACGGTCTCCGCGAGGATACTGATGCGCTTGTAGTACACCTCGTTGTCGAACACGTGGCCCGGCTTGTTCAGCTTCACGTAGCGCTCCGTGTACTTACTCGCCGCGTCCTTGCTGCTGCCCATCGTCACGTACGATGTTAGCTCTTCGTACGTATAGCTGTGCACCTGGGTATAGTAGAACTAAACTTATATTGTCACTTAGGTGATATCTTCTGTGTTACCCCGTTCCCGTTCCCTTTCGTATTCTTGATTATCACGGAAGATATCCCGTAAGTGACAATACAAGTATAGAAGGACTGTTCAGTACAATCAAGGAAATAATTTTAGTTAGCAGATTTTTAACAGACTTACCATTCGTTTGAAGTTCTCGGCCAAAACAATTGTTTCGGAAATTTTCGTTTTCTACTAAACGAAAATTGTAAAACAGTTGTTATACAGACAACTGTATTACATACATACATAACATCAAGCTTGTTATCCCCGAAGAGATAGGTAGAGGTGTACTAATAGTACACCCACATTTGGCCAGTCATGTTTAAGTCCCATGTAATAGGGGACGAGCCTATTGCCATCAACCTGGCACAAATCCACTGTGTGGCTGGTACTGACATATTCCTAATTGAAATCCTCAATAACTATTTACCCGACCTGGGAATCGAACCCAAGACCTCATGCTCATCAGTTGCGCATACGGGCACTAGACTAACGAGACAGTTGAATTAACAGAAGTGAATAGGCTAGTTTCCACCATCAATAAATTGCAAATCTATTTAGTCCGTCAGTTAGAGCAGCGATCGGCAACCTTTTGGCAGGCAAGGGCCACAAGGTGGCTAAATAAACTAAAGGCGGGCCGCATTTGTGATATTAACCCTAGGAGCCAATATACCTACGTTTGGTCTTATCCCATAGAAAAAATGAAAGGCGCGTTCTTAAGGTTGCACTAGTCGCGGGCTCGAACTCACTGGTGGGCGTGGCCAAAAAGCACGCTCTCACCTGGTATCGTGCCCGACAGAGTGAGTTCAGTGAGATGCACGATATAATTCATAGTAAAACAGGCGCGTAAAATAATACGAAAAGGCCTTTGGAAAATCGAGTATTAAGAAAAAACGACCGCATAGATCAATTACAAATAAAATTTATGGAATTCTTCGTAATTGTGCTTTGTCGGTACCGACTTTGTTTTGGAAATTTGACACTTCTTTTATTACTAATTTACGCCCAAAGCTGCGGTAAAATTGGCAATAAAAACGAATCTTTGGTAGCTCGTAACTTTTTAATGGCTTTTTATTTTACTTTTCTGTTTCCGCACAGACAAAATTAATAATGAGACAAAACGATATAATGTTTAACTTTGGATGTACAGTGTCAAACAGCGGAATAATTCCCTCCCGAAATTTCTATGGAAAAAATGTCGACTAGTGTCACCTTAAGGCTGGATCCACTATACGGGCCGCAAGTAAGACGTCAGCGGGCCGCGTGTTGCCGACCGCTGAATTAGAGTATTGGAAAATAATGGACACGTATTTTTTGTTTTTGTAAATCAATGAATATTGACAAAGATAAAACGCATCAAAACTCGAGAGTGGGAACAGGCTTGTGTACCTAAAAAAACTAATTAGTCCGTCAGTTAGATTATCAAAAAATATTTGACCCGTATTTTTTTTTTGTTATGTAAATCAAACTTGACGAAGAAACGACGTTTTTAAAATTCTCAATACGTCACGCCGTGGTATAAACCTCCGAGTTTTGATGCGTTTTGTCTTTGTCAATATTCATTGATTTACAAAAACAAAAAATACCTGTCCATTATTTTCCAATACTCTAATTGACGGACCAAATAGATTTGCAATTTATTGATGGTGGAAACTAGCCTATTATAAATATGTTCAATCTCCTTTGGTGAAGGTATTGAAAGGCGGTTAAAGCGTGTAGTACCTGGTAGAACTCGGCCCACATCTGGCGCCACATGTGCTTGGCGGAGGTGTTGTTGCGCACGTACGTGTTCCTGAGCACGTTGAGGCAGGTGGTAGGCGTCACCTCCTCGCCGTAGCCGTTCTCCGGCACGTTCTGCTCGGCCGTCACCAGGACGTCCTCGAAGTCCATGCGGAACGGCCGCTGGAAGCGAGGGCCTATCGCGCCTAGAGGTGATGACAGATAGAATGAGTACAACGCGAGAAGCATCCGGTCGGAGGTCGGCTTCCGGATGCAGATTCACATGCGTCACCAGTATTTTACATCACGACTAGCTATCAGGCCTCCAAAACCCAGTTATTGGGAAATATGACACCCCTTGGTGAGACCGGTTGTCAGACTTTCGGGGTCCTGACTACTCGAAAACTGTTTGGTCATTTAAAAATGTCTCAAGTCACAATTTCTAAAACCGTTAGGGTAAGAGCGTGTCAGAATGAGTTTGATTGTCCGTTATTTCATTCACCCGATGTTGTTTGTTGACCAACTTTACACCGACATGGTACTTGTAAATACCATTGCTTTGAAGAGGGCTATCACAATTTTTCTTGTATTTGAGTGTTTTAAGAGTCTAACATTCAAATACAAGAAAAAAAGATATTTTAATTTTTAGGGTTCCGAGAAATAATCCAATTTCTTGGGCATATTTTATTTTAAATTTTGTGGCCAATTTTGTGGCTAAACCATAATCACACATCTAAACTGAGATTTTTTATGTGTGATTAGGGTTTGGATATGGCCACAAAATTAAAAAAAAATATGCCCGAGAAAGTTTGATTATTTCTTTAAGGAGCGCTCAAAATAAAAATCAAAATGTTCCTTGTATTTGAGTGCTAGACTTTTAAAACACTCAAAAACAAGAAAAATTGTAATAGCCCTCTTAAGAACACGAAAAAAAACAACTTCTGTCATATCAGCATTCTGTTTCAATACGGTAGGTAGTTAGGTACTCACCGATGATGACAGCGTCTTGCTCAGCGTTCTCCTCTCTGACGACGCCCGAGTTCTTCCTCTCGCCGTCGTTGATGCACTCGGTGTCTCCGCTCACGAACAGCATGGCGGACAGCTTCATCTCGTCGTAGCTCAGGCAGTTCTCCAGCAGGAGGGGCGGCTTCTGGTTCACTGTGCCAACGGCTTCCCATCCCTCTGAGCTGTAGGGTAATTATAATATTGAGAAAGACTTCTCGGTGAAGAATATTACGGTCAACTTTGGCTCTCGAGTTTTTAAGGTTCAGAATAAAAGAATGAGTCAGTGACAAAATTAAGAAATTTTGACTAGATAAATAATTCTTAAACTACTGGTTCTAATTTAATTTAATTTAAAATATACTGTGTTTATACAATGCCTGCTAGGAAAATAGCCTGAACTGCTTCGAGAAAAGGATGGTACGGTCGTGCCGCTTTTTTTTGCTCGACTTAGCGAGGGCACTAGCGTGCCCCCAGATATCGTCATCAACAATAGTTGTCGTTGCCATATCATGAGCGTGCGATTTGTGACTATTATTCACATAGACATAAGGTTTGAAATACAATGATTGACGCATGCAACGCAACGCAATTATCTCAATTATAAAAATCACGCGCCACTATGTTTGTACACCCTAAACTCCGAAACCACCCAACCGATTTCAATGAATTTTTGCGAATGTGTATGGTTGGTTTCAGCTTGAAAGATACTTAGTATGAAATGAAAACATATCTGTTGTATCTTGAACCAGATTATTATTAATTAAATAAAAGTCCATCATGTGCAAAATAGTTTTTGTAATTTACTCCGAAGACCACACCCAAAGTCCCACAGATAATCATCTTGCTCTATATCTGTAAGTCACCACAGATAATCAACATAGGGCTTTACACTAATATAATTAATAAGACATTACTTATGAACTACCATACAACAATATCTTAATGGTACAGTGCGTTCTTTGTGGGTAAACATACACATAAAAACATTGTCTGATGATAAAATCAATTATGAACTGAGAAATAGAGAGATAGAGAATAGGCTAGTTTCCACCATCAATAAATTTCAAATCTATTTAGTCCGTCAGTTAGAGTATTGGAAAATATTGAACACGTATTTTTTGTTTTTGCAAATCAATGAATATTGACACAGATAAAACGCATTAAAACTCGGGAGTGGGGGCTCGTGGCGTCACAACGCACTAAAAATTATACCACGGCGTGACGTATTGAGAATTTAAAAACCGTCGTATCTTCGTCAATGGGGTGGGCAACTGGTGGAACTAATGGCGCTAGCAGCGCATGAACCAAACATCGTCATTGGTTGAAAATCTGTCAATGTCATTTTATATTTCAAAATAGATTGACCTCATTGGTCAGATTGGGTTTAAGCTATGAACGCGCCATCTATAATCAGCTTTGACCAGCCTTCCCCATTTTGGTTTACGTTACAAAAAAATAAATAAGTGTCCAATATTTTTTAGAAATCTATTTAACTGACTAATTCGACTTTTTTAGTCATCTACCCTATTCAACGTTTTATAAGAATGTTTCGCTAAGAATGTATACTTATGTATGACGTGGCGTTACAGTGGCAGTCAATCTTACCTTTGATAGTCTTTATTTCGCACCAGCTTTAATTTTTCTCCGCGACTCAATCCTTTCATCAGATTTCTGTAAAAAGATACTACATGCTAACACAAATACTATTGTTCAATCCAGGTATGAAAATGTTAAGCACCTTTACGGCCATTCTTGCATGTGATGTGATGACATTATTTTATTTTGAAAAAGTGATGTCACAAATTAACTTAATTCGAAATTGCTTAACACTTTAATCCGATACTGTTAATAAACTACTACTACCTAACTGGTAATCAGTCAGAGAAATGAACTGTTTCGCAGATTGAATCACTACGTCAACTTGTAGTGTTATGGCCATTTCATACGACTGTCGGAGAATAGTAGGTGTGATTTGAATTTATGGATTTTATATTTATGTTGGTAGCCAATTCTGTTACAATTATTTTCCCTGACTTTACTAACACACTCTTCTACGGCAAACAAACTCTCAACACACACAATATACTACATGCTAAACATTACAGAAATACAGCCCAAACAACAAGACTGACCAACTGAATACTTAAATACTAACTGAATACTTAAATACTCACCCTTCTTCTCCGGAGAGCAGCATGTACTTGTCGGCCGGTCCCATGAAGGTCACGGCTCTCTTCTGGAGGATGCGGTCGATGAGCTGCGCCACGCTCATGTCCTTGTACAGCTCCTTCTCTATACTACTGCCGAACTCTCTGGAATAACACAATGGACATTTCGGTAGTAACTCCTAAGTTTTTGAAAAGTGTGATGAGAAATCTGGACTTTAGTTGCGGTCAAACCGGCCGAACTGAACTCTGACACCGGACTATTAAACATAATGTACTGAAACATCTGTCAAAATTTGGTCCCCGCCTAGTCCAGCCAGGGTCCGATCTGGTCAGTCTAACAGCGTATTAAATGACGCCTGTCAATTTATGATGACTTACTTTTCGGTATCGGCACCCCCAAAAAGATGAAAAACCTATGAAGAAAATACTTGCAGCTACATTTTTGGGCATCTTTTATTTGTGCAATAAATCTTGCTTGAATTTCAATCAAAATTAACCGGTCTCAAAACTAGTGCCGTACGGGCGGCCGTATTGGTACCTCTTGTATATGATGAAGTGCGTCATGAGCAGCAACACTCGCTCGTGTATGAGCGGGTACGTCGACACGATGTTTTTCTTCAGTTTCTCTATCGGACGACGCACTTTCAGCTTCTCTAATCTGCAACAACACAAATTTCACATTTATAGTAAGGTCAAAACGTCGCATGTCTATCTATCATAGAGGCAATCCCATAATTAGACACGTTCACAATCGAACCGCAATCTCGCCTTAGCGACAACTAGATTGCGGCTCGTCGTAAAAGTTGTCAAAAATGTGGGGCGAATAGAGATAAAAATGTAAGAGAGATGATAAGAGGTAATAAAATGGGAGCTAGGACACTGCCTTGGGGTAAGCCATTCTTTAAGTTTCACAGTCGTTTGCATAAAATTACACCCAGGATGTGTATAAAGGCTTGATTGTCAGTTAGAGCTGCTAGTTTTGCTAGGAATATTTTGACGTTGACCGCATTGTAAGCTACTGATTAGTCGACTAGGACAACGCCGGTTATTTGGTTAGCTTCGTATCCATACTGGGTGAGGCTAAGAATTTGCAAAGTGGTGCATTATTTTTCTGGACGGAAACAAGCTTGTTTTCTATTAAAATGGAGTGATTAATTACCTGACTGTCTCAATAGGGAAGGGTATGGGGAAGGCCTTGCTCCGTGCGATGAGCTGGTCCACGTCGTCTGTGAGCTCGGGCGCCGGCAGCTCCGCGCACTGGCGCAGCAGCTCGTTGGTCTCTTTGCTCATGCTCGGGAAGCACCAGTCTGTTTTGCACCTGAACAAACATCTTGTCTTAAAAGAAGTAAACGTGCCGTTTCAAAAGGAGTATGTAAATTTATGTTTAATGGTATGCCGCCCATACACTACAAACAGATGCCAACTGAAGAGTTCTAACGCATAGGTACCAAAACACGCAGGTTGGGTAGGGAATGAGTAACCTTGAACAAGTTTATTATGTTCAATAAAACAAGCATTAAGTAACATTTGTTTTATTCTTAGCAAGCACTAGGTAGCACTGTATTCGATTTACGAAAAGCAAGTGTAGGGTACTTGTAAATACCTTATTAGTGAAGAAGGTTTCCAAATACCTACATAATTGATACATAACATACCTTTCCCCCAAGTATGCACAACAATTATATAAACCAAAAGTGTACAACACCACTAAGTACATAAACTACTAATCTACTAGCTCTTGTAGCAATTAACATTTACTTAATGAGTAACAGAAGAAAATCGAGGAACTGATACTTAATACTAGCAGTTACAGAATGAAGTTGTTATCACTGGGCCTGCCATAAGGTGACTTGGGATACAAGCACAATTTGTGTTTTAACTTGCCACCGGCATAGCTGGCTTCTGCTCCGCTAGGTATTCCTAACATGTCAGCCCATTCTTCCGAGCTAGGTATCTGTATTACCTGCTCACTTCCTTGACTGTCCTCTATATCTCCTGTCTCTTCTTGTTCCTGGCTGTCGGTCTGGTCTTCCCTGCCATTAGTAGTATTCCTTCCTTCCTGTTCAGTAACATCATTCACTGGTTTTTTCTTTAGTATTTGGTCAATATGCCTATTGATAACATCTCCATCTTCAGTTGTTACTTTATAACTCGATGGGCCATCTTTACTTGTCACTGTGCCTGATAACCAACGTGGTCCTCTACCGTAGTTCCTATACATCACACTTTGACCAACATTGGTATCCCTATGTTTCCTCAGACCATTGTTAACGATTTGCTGTTCAACTTGCTCATGCTGTTTATTGTAAGGCTGGATAGTATCAAGTAAGGTCCGTAGTCGTCTATTCATCAATAATTCAGCTGGACTTTTTTTTGTCCCTGCACATGGCGTCGCTCTTAATCCTAACAACATATTAGGCATCCTAATATCCCATGGTAGTTGGTCCATTTTTTTCAGCTTGTCTTTTACAGTTTGTACCATGCGCTCCGCTCAACCATTCGTTGCCGGGTGGTATGGCGCTGTGGTAATGTGTTTTATTTTATTGGAATCTAAGAATCGTTTCATTTCAGATGAGACAAACGGTGTACCATTGTCAGAGACCAATGTCTCACATATCCCATGTGTAGCAAAGATCATTCTTAACTGTTTGATAACTGTTTCTGTAGTCATATTATTAACGATGAACACCTCAGGCCATCGCGAATATGCATCGACTATAATTAAAAAAACTTTATTTTGATAAGGTCCCGCAAAGTCAACGTTTGTGCGAGACCATGGTCTTGTGGGTACAACCCACTCATAGCTGGTCCTTGGTGGCATGTGTCGACTTTCGAGACATTTATTGCAGTTGCCGACCATTGACTCGATATCTTCATTTAACTGAGGCCACCACACGTAGCTCCTGGCCAAAGCTTTTGTTTGTACAATACCGCTATGTGATTTGTGTAACGTGCGTAATACTTCACTACGTAGTGACGGTGGCACCACTACGCGGCAACCTAGAAGAATACAGCCTTCGTGTATAGAGAGCTCACTCCGATGTAACCAATAAATGCGTAGCTCTTCCTCCGTGACTTTCGGAGGCCAACCGCTCAAAATATGATGTATAACTCGCGAAAGTATCTTGTCCTTTTTTGAAAGACTTTCAATCTGCTGGATGTCCACAGGAAAGTCTTCAGGAGCTTCCGCCATCAATAGAATGTCACAAAGTTGTTCCTCAGGTTGCTCAGGCACTGGTTGTGGCCAGCGACTGAGACCATCTGCATTTCCTATTTGTTGGCCCGGCTTGTACACTATGTTGTAACTGTGTGAAGTTAGTACAATAGAAATTCTTGTTAACCGTGGTGATATAATATTAGGTATTGGCTTTTTTGGATCAAATATACTGACCAACGGTTTGTGGTCCGTTACTATGGTGAAAGACCTTCCCATTAGGTAGTTATGAAACTTTTGAATCCCAAACATAATCGCCGTCGCTTCTTTATCAAGTTGAGAATATTTCCGCTCATGTGAATGTAATGTTCTTGAACTCATGGCAACCGGTCGCTCTTGGCCGTCCTCCATAACGTGAGACAACACTGCACCTGCACCATATTCAGAGCTGTCACACGTCAATACCAACGGTTTGTTTAAATCATAATGTACTAATGTAATATCAGAAGATAGTAATTGTTTCGCCTTGTCGAAACTTTCTTGAACTAGATCTGTCCATTGCCACTTGTGTGACTTGTCAAGCAACCTATGAAGTGGCTCAAGTATGGTCGCCTTGTGAGGTATGAACCTCTCATAAAAATTATACAAACCTAAAAATGCCTGCAGCTGCTGGACATTCTTGGGCTCCGGTGTTTTAGTGATAGACTCCACTTTACCGGGCGCTGGATGAATTCCGTCGGCGTCGATGACAAATCCCAGGAACTCTACACATTCTTTAGCAAATTTGCACTTACTGGAGTTGAGTCGCAGTCCAGCTCTCTGTATGCGTGTCAATACCATGTCTAGGCGTCTGCACATATCTGGCAAGGTGTGTCCACTAATGATGATGTCATCAATTAGAACCGCAACTCCCGGAACACCTGCCAGCAATGCTGTCATCAACCTTAGAAATATTCCTGGACATGCTTTTACGCCGAACGCCAGCCTGTGAACAGTGTAAAGACCTTTGCACGTATTCAAAGTCAGCAATTTAGCTGTGTTCTCGTCTACTACTACCTGTGTATATGCACGTTCTAAATCCAATGTGGTGAAATATTTTCCACCAGCAATTATAGCAAACACTTCGTTAGCAGTTGGCATAGGATAAGTATCCGACTCAGTAGCCTGATTGACCGTACTGCGATAATCGCCACAGAGACGAATATCCCCCGATTTCTTAACAATAGGTACGACTGGTGTCGCCCATTGAGAAAAAGAAACTGGTTTTAGTACCCGTTCTGCCACTAGGCGGTCAATTTCCTTCTCAACCCTGTGTTTAATCGCAAACGGAACGGGGCGAGCCTTAAGAAACCTAGGCGTAGCCATTGCCTTTAAATGTATTGTAACCGGATCACCTCGGTAAGTACCTAGACCCTGTTTAAAAACTTCATTATGTTTTTTTAACATTTCGTTGGAAATTGACATATGAAAATCTATGACAGCATTAATACATATCTTTATGTTAAGAGCTGAAAACCAATCACGACCAATTAAGTTTGGTCCTAACCCTCTAGCTACTATAACATTCAAAACACAGAATGTCACATCACTAGATTTTTTATGGGTAAATAGTGCCAGAAGGGTATCAAACACTTGAGAACCGCATATTGTATAAAAATTAGCCCTTTTTAATGAGTCCAACACAATGCCATTTGCTTCAAAGCAAAATTTTAACCTGTCCATGTAATTGTCCCAATTGTCTGTTTGAACATCAAACTCTTTGTATTTCACTGCTCTGCACTCCATTTTAATCACTTTTAGTCCTCGTCGCCACTATTATGTTCAATAAAACAAGCATTAAGTAACATTTGTTTTATTCTTAGCAAGCACTAGGTAGCACTGTATTCGATTTACGAAAAGCAAGTGTAGGGTACTTGTAAATACCTTATTAGTGAAGAAGGTTTCCAAATACCTACATAATTGATACATAACAAAGTTGAAATGAAAAATCCAAGTATCATCTAGTGCAGATCCCGGGAATTCGCAAGTGCATGTGATTGTTGTGGGAGGGTTATATCCAGGAGACAATGTGTTCTGGTTGGTATGCTGACTATTGTAGTTTTAGCATGTGCATAAATACCATCATGCCTGGCCTGTGTGCATTACCAAGCTGTCATAAAGTTACTTTACTAATCTATGCAAAGTGGTTTTAGATCACTCATTGTAGGTAACTATTCCTTCCTAATTTTCATTTAAATGCAGAACTGTGGAGTGTATTCTATTAATCACACTAAACATACAGTAAAAAAGGATGTCGCTTTTTCATATCTTACCATATTTATTGTTCATCTATTACCCAATACTACTGCGTGGGCGAGTGAGCGAAGTACCCATACTCATGATTCATGGACATTCTATATCAACTCTTTTAGAAAGTGTATAGTCCTTGCTTTACGTAAGTAGTGAATCGTTAAAATGTGATTTTAGAGGTATGTTTTTACTTACCAAGCAAAACTTTGAAAGTTCTTTGCTAAGTCCATTATTGGTTGATGTGTAGTCTTCTGGCGTTTTCTCTGTAAAACAATATTTACATGTTTACTTTGTTCTTTCTGTGACCCAAGGGCTGGCTTTTACATTGGCTAGAGGCTAATCGAACCCAGGACCCCATGCTGAGTAGTTGCCACCACTTAGGTTCGATTTAAATTTTCAGTGAAAATTTGCTGTAAGTAGGTATGTATTGACATCATCATTCAAGTGGGAAAATTGTCCGGCAGTTTTCCGGTTATCGTAATAAATTGATGTTCTAATTACACATTACAACTTACAGGCATCATAGTTGATCCAACAATAAGAATCTAACTTTTCAAGATTATTTACAATATGTAAGTTTGTAGATGAGAAAGAATACCGTTTATTTGTGAAACAAAACATTAACGGTATTCTAAAGAATCTAAACAATTTGATAACAAGGCAAACACTTTGCACTATTATTGCTTACAGATTGATGTTATACAGTACTCAGACTCACTTGGGTTTGACAGCAGCGATAAATGGCAACAGGATTGAACAAGTTCGGACTCGCAGCAACTGTAAAAACACTACAACTACGTATTATATGCTTGGCATTTGCGAAATTACGGTGAATCACCAAAACCGACCGACACAGATATTCCACTACCACGGACATTTGTTTTGACACTTTCATTATGTACTTTCATACTTTGACAGCTGGACAGACTATATTCAGAGGGACAGACTGATAATCTGTTGCACGTTTAGCTATCTATGCTTTGCTATCATTAAGCCAGTGATGCCAGATCTATTGATTTAGCAGTACATCTACCTGATTTAAAAAAATCTACTGATCTACTGCTTTGATTGGAAAACTGTTGAAGAGTCTGGATTGTATGGTGAAACGAAGATAGAAATAAATCAATATAATGTATTGACACAACGAAAAAAAACATGAGTGACACAGTCATAATAACAGTTATCAAAAAAATAAATAAAAAGGGTATAGTTTCAATATCAGCTTATGAAACCTCCTTCAACATCCTCCCTTTTTGATTTCACTGTTGCTAATCAGTGCTCATCAGGCCAATCTTCTTTAGAAGTACCAGAAGCCTTGGCCCACTTACTGGTTTTGTCAGCATATCTGCATTGATACTCAGTTGGAGTATATTTGTGTGTGTGTGTGTGTTAACGTCCAGCGATATTTATTTATTATTTATTATTATATATTATAATTATTATTTCACTTGGACTTCCTTGTTGGTCACCAATTCTGATGTAAATGTGCCTAAGCGCTATATGCTTGGTTCTCCTGTGCAGTTCAGGATTTTGGGATAACTTTATCGCTGCATCATTGTCCACCAGAAGGCTTGGAGTCCCATTCAGTTGGGAGACTTCCATGATCAGCCTTTTCAACCAGATCATCTCCCTTGCAGTTTCACTGGCCGCAACTAGTTCGGCTTCAGTGCTCGAGATCGCTACGCAGGTCTGACGCCTGCTAGCCCAGGATATAATGCTTAAAATTTTGCCTGCGCAAGCCCGGCCTGCGCGTACTTGCCTGTGCGTGTGGTTGGGCGTTCAGTGTTCAAGCCGCAGTCGAGGTTAGTTGTCGTTCGGTGTGGTCATCAGTCACTCAAAAATGGCAAATGATCGTATGTACAATCGCGACTTCTTGACTGAATTTTTATGTCTTTATAAATCCTGGCCTGCACTTTGGAAAATTAAATCGAAGGATTATTCCGACCGAAATAAAAAGAGCCATGCCTACGAAAAAATGATTTGTCCACATTGATCGTTTACGCATTGACTTTTGCATTGTCTTTTTTTTTTCACTAGCAAACACTTAAAAAATAATAGCAGAAGAAATAGTTTTTCACTCGGAAACATTGTTTCCACGCCGACGATTTCGACAAGAATGTGACCTGCGCGTACCTAACTGTACCGTGTGCTAATGCCGTCCGTGTACAGTTTTTTCATGCGAGAAGCTTGCGCAGGCAGAACTGTGGTGAAGCTTGTGCGTGTGGTAGGCCCATTAGGGTTCGTGGCAGCGATCAAACCGTCGTCCACATACAATGCAAGGATGATCTTGGCACCTTGTTTAACTCTCACAAATGAGCAGCGGTGGCCCAGTGGTGGCGGCCCCGACTTACGAACAGTAAGTCGTGGGTTCGAACCCTCACAGGCGCATTACTTTGTGTAATTTATTGCATCACCACTGTTCTCAAATCGGTGAAGGAAAATATCGTGAGGAAACCGGCATGCCCTAGAACCAAAAATTCGAAGACATGTGACATCTACCAATGCGCACTGGGCCCGCGTGGTGGATTATAGCCCTTACGCAAAATACGCGCTTTGACGTGGAGTTGCGGACACCAGCCCGTTATACAATATACAGGGTGTGGCGTAAGTAGTGGTCCACCGTTCAGGATTCGATGAACCAGATAATTAACAATAACAATTAAAAATTTAAACCATTTATACCCAAGGGTTCCGAAAATAGTTCCTTTTTGTCTTTTATTTACGAAATTTCTACCCTTTATTACAAATTTGGTTGTAGTTTCAACACAGGCAATACAGGCTTCTCAGAAGTTTACACACTTTGTTTGTTCCGTCACTATAACCTACCGGTTGGTTCATGTAAATATCTTTATCAAGTGAACCATTGAGGAATGCTGTTGCAACATCAGTGTTAGAGCAAGATCTGCATCAACTGCGATTTTTATGATCAGTTTGACTATAGCTAGCTTTGCCACAGGGCTGAAAGTTTCGTAGAAGTCAACTCCTTCCTTTTGAGTAAATCCTCTAGCCACTAGCCTAGCTTTGAATTTGTCAAGGCTTCCATCCGCATTTGTCTCAACTTTTTAGATCCATTTACATGAAATTGGTTTTCGACCTTTGGGTAAGTCCACCAAAATCCAGGTCTTAGTTTTAGACAGCGATTACATCTCGCTTTCCATAGCTTTCAGCCATTTCTCCTTCTGTGGGCTTGTCAATGCTTCTTTGTAAGTCTTGGGTTCAATGAAGGAACTTAAATTTAATACGAAATCACCGTACCTCACAGGTTGTCGTAACTGGCTTCTATCTCGAAGGACCCTATCTACACTTTCTTCTTCCTCAGAATCATATGAAGTACCGTAAATTTCCTGTTTCTGCTTTATCTTGCTCATCCTCCCTTGCACCTGACATGTCAATAGGCGGTTGAATGGCTTTTCCATATTTGAGCCCACGAGTATGGGGGAAATAAAATCAGTCTAGGCAGAGACCCCTGTACCTAGAAGGGCAGATTTTAAGTATTTATTACTCGCCAGGGGGTCTGCAGGTACCCTGGCGAAGAGCGCACTAGCGACTGATTTGTTCCATGGAACACCCGTCAGCCATACATCCATTCGTACCAATTTTTAGCTCTATGCGAATTATTGTAACCTTACCCCTATTTTTTGAGCTAATTTGACTGGATTATAGAGATCCCACCAAAGTGGCCATAACAAGATGTAGAAGCACTCTCTTTCAAAACAATTGATTATAGGTAGCTTAGATTCCTATTTTATTGATGTTACCTTTGTCTTTTGCATTTGTTATTTTTCTTTTCTAATTTTATTACTGTTATCTACACACGAGTATTTTTAATTCTAAATTAATGTTATTATTGTTATTGTCAAAGATTGTTAAAGATTTAATGTTTCTTAAATGTTTTGTTAAATTTTTAAACATAAACTACGAGGGGTACAATGTGTTAAGTATTTTAATTTTTAAGTTTGCATGCTGAAAGAAGTCAGCGAAATATGTGAAACCTTTTATTCTTAGGACCATCATGTACCATACCATATTTCATGCAAATAAAGAATCTTGAATCTTGAGCGAATCTTTTGTGCTAGAGTTGATTTCAATGTTGGAAGCAGTTTTATTGACTATTGTCTTCACAAGTAGTTCATAGAGTCCTCCATTCTTTGAACGTTTTCTTATTAGCAAGACCTTTCCTTTTTCTTTATTACCAACAAGATTCTCTTTTAGATTGTCTTGTGCCGCAAGTACCGAAAACAGGTTTTTAGTAACAGCCCGTACATACCATACATTATTTAGTCGAATGTCTTGCTTTTCTTTATGCACATAGGCAATCAAGTCAACTGTACCTCTCCCAATCACTTTAACAACAGCACCATTTGCGGTGGTCAACGTATAGGTAATCCGTTGGAATCTTCAAAATTTTCGAAAGTTGTGAAGTACCTAGTCTCTACGACCTGTGTCAACTTACCAACTCTCGGTTCTTGGAAACAGCGGCTTTCTTTAACGCTTGGTGACTTTCTACTGTTATAATTGTCAGGTTAGCTTTGCTTGTAGTAGAAGCTTTCGGTGGTCTTCCATCTGAGATCCACTTTTGACATCTCTTGACTTATGGCCTGGTTTGCCACAAATCCACAATAACCACATTTTATTTTGGAGTGTTTTTTTTTGGTTTGGTTGAACGGTCAATACATCTAAGTTTCCATTTCTATCACTAATGATTTTTCAAAAAGGCACAATTGGGCAGTTAGATTCTTTATATTGCGATCTGACTTTGACATTAGCAACCATGTTGATTTGAAACTGAAATAATCTTCGGGGAGTGTGTCGAGAATCTTGCAAATTAGGAGGACATCCGATAGGTCAAACTTGTACTTCTTTATCAGCTCTGTTTTCAAATCATGGCATAGATTGGAAATATGTGTTGCCATATCATGTGTCAGATGGTAGAAATCCAGCGAGTACGTGTACGTCCAGACGATGAGTCGAACAGGCGATGTAGCTCGTCCCAAATCTCTTGAGCATTTTAAAGCCTCATGACTTTTTGCAGCGTCTCGTCCGTCATGTTGGCCGTTAACAACAGAACGGTATGGCTGTCAACTTCGTCGTAGTGTTGTGTTTCCTTTTCATACGTAGCCATTTTCTCTGCAGTCGCTGCAGACCCTAGGTGGACAGGTTTTGCGAGTTTGCCCTTGACAGCCCTCAATCCGCCTTGGCCGCCCCTTAAAAGCTTTGTGGCGCCATGTGGCCCAATTTTCTTTTCCTTTTAGTTGCCCGATGACGATCTTACAGCTGGTTGAGCCGGATGATGACATTTTCGACAAAAATTTGGAAAACAATTTTGACGTAAATATTTTTCGGAAATCTTACTACTTTATTTTAGATCATTTCTTTTAGATCATTTCTATGATACGTAGAGATACAGGGTCGCGGCACGTAACTCTAGCGCTGCGCTGACCGCGATGATGATGATGATGATGATGATGCGCAGAAGTAAAAAATAAGAATGTCATGGTTGAGGTATGCGTTGCGCCGATTGGCTCTCTTAAAACGCATTGGTCGAAACAGAATATCTCTAAGTTTCTCCCCTATTACAGTTATAGTCAATTTAGATGATCCTACTTGTTTATCGTCACAATTTGTGCATTAAAGCTAGTCTCCAGTCGTAGAACATGCGCAGATATCCCCTCCACGTTTCACTCAGCGCTAGAATTACGTGCCGCTACATAAAGTAACAGTTATCAAAAAAAAAAAAGGGTTTAGTATCAATTTCAGCATGAAACCTCCTTCAACAAAAACTACCTGCTTTTTTTAAGCAGACGACAACCTCTCTAGGTTGAACTGTGAGATGAGATTTCGCAAAAAAAAAAAAGGTACAGTCTGCCAATATATCTGCTAATATATATAATATATGATATCCAGTGACTATCAAGCTTAGTTTGTACACCGAACTTTGATGACAACCATGAATGTCATAATATTGGTATTACGTATCGCACTGAGTGGATATCACTTTACGGTGACTAACAGCCGGGGTACGGTGTAACGTCTTTCACGAAAGCCACTTCAAACTCAGTTGTCATCAATTTGTTGTCCACTATGCTTACATAATCGAAATAATATAAGTATCGATACGAAAGCGTCTGTCAAAATGAGTTACGGTGACTATCAGCCACGATAGGCACCGATGACGTCATATTTGATCGCGACTGGTCATACATAATACAAAACTAACCTTTTGACAGTTATTTGATGGACACTGAGCCCAATGGGGTGGGCAACTGGTGAAACTAATGGCGCTAGCAGCGCATGAACCAAACATCGTCATTGGTTGAAAATCTGTCAATGTCATTTTATATTTCAAAATAGATTGACCTCATTGGTCAGATTTGGTCTAAGCTATGGACGCGCCATCTACAATCAGCTTTGACCAGCCTTCCCCATTACTATCATTTCGAGCTGTCAACAGAGATACGTAATATGCCTGCTGGTCACAAGGCATAAAAACTCAGTCATAAGGCATAAAAACTGTGAAAGTACTGTAGTTCCATAGCTTAGAATAGATCTATATGGAGAAGAACGGGCAAGAAACTCCATGGACACTTTGTAGATGAAAATAATTTTATAAAACCTTGGCTATATCATTCATATTTTGATGGTACAAAGTGAGAACGATGTAGCAAGATATGCTCGTTAAAAGTGTCCATAGCAAAAACAAAAAAAAACAATTCAAAAATAAATAAAGTAAAATAAGCCATGGCAATTATGAAAGAAGCATGGACTCCGATTTAGTTAGGTAAGTACAGTAGGTAAATATTTACATAAATGTGTTTATTTATATGTTCTAAACTATTATATCATACTTACAATGAGGAAGGCTGGTCAAAGCTGATTGTAGATGGCGCGTCCATAGCTTAGAACCAATCTGACCAATAAGGTCTGTTACATATGTGTGCGTGCGGCACACACCCGCCATGTTATTTTGCGAATACACGTCAGTACGCTAACAGCAAGCAGTGGTTTCACTTGTCCCCATCCCACGTATCCATCAGTGGCGACGAGTACCTACATTTAAAAAAAAACCAGTAACGGAAAATGTCCGGTGCAATATTCGGGATTTTGACATCGTTTGACCATAATACCCAGTCTTGGCAAACGTACAAGGCTCGGATTACACAGTGGTTCATCGCGAATGACATAAATCCAACGAAAGATACGGCGGGAATAAAGCGACGAGCGATTCTACTTAGCGCGCTCAGCGATGGCACGTACAAACTGGCAGCTGACCTCGCTCTGCCAAAGCAGCTGCAAGACGTGCCATACGAAGATATCGTCGGATTGCTGGACGAACATTTCACTCCAAAGCGCTGTGGGTTCAGCGAGCGTTTTAAGTTTTACGCGGCTACGCAGCAAACGGGAGAAACGTTTAGTCAGTGGGCAGCGCGCCTGCGCGGGTTGTCGGCGCACTGCGGTTTCACTAACGTGGGCGAAGCTTTCCGAGACAGATTCGTCATGGGAATGAGTTCTGGCCCGGAGAGGGATAAGCTCTTCGCACAGGACCTTAAGGACTTGACTCTGGCCAAGGCCGTGGAGTTGGCGGAGAGTGTACATTGCGCGCGCGCGGGCGCGGCGGCCGCGCAGCCAGCACAGGTACATCATGAACAGCTGTTCAAAATTACACAAGCACGGCAGCGAGCGAACACCTCTGAACGCAGCTCCGCAGGTGATAAAGTGCAGTGTCAAGTGTGTGGTTATTACAACCACAAAACATCTCAGTGTCGTTTTGCGAAATCCAAATGTAAAAAGTGTAAATCGGTCGGTCATTTACGCAGAATGTGTAAAAATGTAAATTTCATGGAAGCGAGTAACGTGGATGAGGGCGACGACGGTGAGTGTTTTAATATTCGTTCAGTGAAAGGTGAGCCTATGGTCGAAACGATTTCAATTTCGGGAGTTCAACTTAAATTTGAAGTAGATAGCGGTTCAGCCGTTACAGCGATCTCCGAGAGCACGTACAAAAAACATTTTACGAGTGTGCCATTGTCGTTAACAAAAAAACGGTTAATATCTTACACCGGTGATAAGATTCCGTGCTTGGGGGAATTAATCTTACCAGTTACTTACGCACAACAAACACATTCGCTTAGTGTTTATGTCGTACGGAATGCCGCTGCGGAGATATTAGGCCGCGATTTTATTTCGCTTTTCAAGTTACAACTCATACCGGTTCGTTATTGTAAACAAACCAATGGAAGTAGCGAAATAGTGTCTAGGCTAGAAAATCAATACCCATCGGTCTTTTCCGATAAATTAGGACGATTTAATAAATACAAAGTTAGTCTACAATTAAAGGACAACTCGAAACCGGTTTTCATTCGCGCGCGGCCGATAGCATTCGCGTTGCGAGAAAAAGTAGATAAGGAAATAGATCGTTTGTTGACTTTAGGCGTGTTAGTACCGGTGAGTCATGCGCAATATGCATCACCGATCGTACCTGTATTGAAGAAATCTGGGTCGATTAGAATTTGTGCCGACTATTCGACAGGTGTAAACAAACAGCTGGTTGCCGATCAGTATCCTTTGCCCACTATAACCGAGTTGTTTGCGAAATTGCACGGCGGTCAACAATTTACAAAATTAGACCTGTCAAATGCGTACAATCAGTTCGAATTAGATGAGAAATCACAAGAGTTGACTTGTATCAATACACATCGGGGAATTTTCAGATATACAAGAATGGTTTTTGGTCTATGCTCAGCACCGAGTTTATTTCAGCGGGCCATGGAGAGCGTGTTAGCGGGCGTGCCGGGCACGCTGTGTCTGCTAGACGACGTGCTCGTCACGGGCGATAACACTGAACAGCACTTGCTTAGGCTCAATGAGGTACTGAAAAGATTACAAGACGCAGGCCTCACACTGCAGAGGGAGAAGTGTGAGTTTTTTAAAGATGAGGTCGATTATCTGGGTTATGTAATTAATAAAGACGGCCTAAACAAATCACCGCTTAAAGTCAAGGCTATGGTAGAAGCGCCGGTACCTACGAACGTAAATCAGCTGCAATCATTCTTGGGGTTGGTAAATTATTATAGGAATTTTGTCCCCAACGCGTCCAGCATATTAAATCCACTATATGATTTACTGAAAAAGGGAGTTAAATGGGTTTGGACGGAAGAGCATAATAAAGCGTTTGTCGCCATTAAGGAATGTCTGGCTTCGGAACAGGTGTTAGCCCATTTTAACCCGGCCGCGCAACTGGTGCTCACTGTAGATGCTGGACCAGCTGGATTAGGAGCGATATTATCACAGATCGACGCCGAAGGCGAACGTCCAATATCTTTCGCGTCGCGAAGTTTAAACGCGGCCGAGAAACGATATTCGCAAATCCAGAAGGAAGCGACCGCGATCATTTTTGGGGTACGCAGGTACCACCAGTATTTGTACGGCCGTGCCATTCCGTTCACCCTCCGGACGGATCACAAACCCCTTTTATCAATTTTTGGCCCGTTTCGTGGCATACCGGAAGTGTCCGCGAACAGGCTGCAACGTTATGCTATGTTTTTAAGCGGTTACAATTTTAACATTGAATACGTTCGAAGTGCTGACAATAGTGCGGATTTTTTATCGCGAGCGAGCCTGCCCGAGCGGGCGGGGGCGTGCGCGGCGGAGGGGGGCGCGCTCGGCGACGCACAAGACATACCTGATCGCGCTTCGTACATCAATTTCGTCGTAGAAGGTAATTTACCGGTAACACTAAACCAGTTGCGCGAACAAACTCGTAAAGATGAAACTTTGCAAAAAGTAATTCATTTCATCTTATACGGTTGGCCTACGAAAATGGTAGATGTAACCTTAAAACCGTTCCATTTATGTAGGTTACAATTATCTTATGAAGACGGCTGTGTTATGAGGGGCCACAAGGTAGTTATCCCTGGAAACCTTCAAAATATGGTGTTAACAGAACTTCACCGGTCACATCTAGGTATAGTAAAAACAAAGGCGGAGGTCCGGTCTCGGTTCTGGTTTCCTGGGGTCGACGCGGCACTGGAAAGTATGATAAATTCGTGTGATGTGTGCCTACAGCTGCGCCCGACGCCGGCGCGCGCGCCTCTCGCGCAGTGGCCGTACCCGCCGTACATTGCGATTTCCTCGGCCCTATTAACGGTAACACATATTTAGTCATTGTAGACGCATATACGAAGTGGGCAGAAGTGTATAATATGAAAAACGCGTCGACGTCTGCGGCAACAATTGAAAAATTGTGCGATTTTATGTCTAGATTCGGAATTCCGTACACTTTGGTTAGTGACAATGGCACGGCATTTACTTCGCGTGAGTTTGAGACTTTTTGTGCACTGAACGGTATTTCGCATGTGACGTCACCGCCATATAATCCTGCTAGCAACGGACAGGCGGAATCCTATGTTAAAATAATTAAAAAGGGCATTAAAGCTAGTTTGCTTAGCGTCAAAGGAGTACAGAATTCGTATAAAAATCTTTTGAAATACTTGTTTGATTATAGGAATTCAGTACATACGACAACTGGAGTTTCGCCTGCCGAGCTAGTGTACGGCCGCAAACTCAGGTCACGCTTGGACCTGATTAACCCTCATGTGCCGACGCCCTCATCTCCGTCGCTTGCTAACGCTGTGCGTAAAAAATCGTGTATATAGTAAGAGACAATATCACGTCAATGACTGTTAAAAAAACAAAAAAATCAAATAGTGGCGTACAAGGGCTACGATAGCGCGCGTTATGACTATGCGCATATAGACACGGAGATCCAGTGCGATGACTCATCACCCGATGTCGGTCGTGCGCTGACGGAGGATACACAACCTATCACGGAGGAGGAAAGGAGAGATGACCCTGTTATTGAGCTTCATGACAGCCATAACCAAGCACTGCCAGGTGGAGATTCGCATGAGTCATCGATCATACCAGGGCCGGACCGGTCGGATGATGACGAATTCCAAGAGGCTTTGACTAGAACCAACCGTACAATCAGCAGCGCCCACACAAGGGTCCAGCAGTAGAACCCTGGCAACCACTCCTCGGTCTAAACGCACTCGTCCAAACGTTAATTATAAGCAATACTTTTAGGTTAAGGCAATTGTTATTGTGTTCTCTATTGACGTGTATCTAGCTAAGGGGAGGAATGTTACATATGTGTGCGTGCGGCACACACCCGCCATGTTATTTTGCGAATACACGTCAGTACGCTAACAGCAAGCAGTGGTTTCACTTGTCCCCATCCCACGTATCCATCAAGGTCAATCTATTTTGAAATTTTAAATGACAGTGACAGATTTTCAACCAATGACGATGTTTGGTTCATGCGCTGCTAGTGCCATTAGTTCCACCAGTTGCCCACCCCATTCAAGCTAAAGTCCATTTTACCTCATGTGGGTATGACTTTTTTAATCTACTGATTTCTTCAGATTCCATCTGGCAACACAGCATTAAGCTTCGACTTTCGACATCGAAGCCCGAAGCATCGTGCATTATTTTGTTTGTCATTATTTGTGTACTTTTACTTAGCATTTTATAACATTTCAATTCAACACACTTATTTAAACTAAAAAAAATATTTTTCTTCCATTGGTCATAACAGTTAAGAGCGTGTACAAAGTTGGTTTTAATCCATTTCATACAAATCCTCCATGTACTAAATAAATAAATACCTATCAAATAATACTAAGAACTAAGATTGCTTAATGTTTTGGTGAATTTACTAAAGATGGTGTCGATTACGATTTTTTGCTATGGATGTTGTATTATTTGAAAGCGAAACTAAACTCTAAATGCAACTTTAATGTCAGCTCTCACTTTTGAGTTTGACTTTGACATTCATTGACAGCAGTTTCAATTCAAGTATAATGTACTCTGTGGACAGCAGCAGACAGTTTGAGTTGAGAACTTTGAGACAGGTTGTTTTTTTATTATTTTAACATAGACTTGCATAGATTAGTATTACTCTTTTTATTCTTTAATCCTTCTTTGCAACGTAGTGATTACTTAGTGAAAGTGATTAAATTCTCTCTGCCTGCTTCCTTGATCGGATCGGAATCGGCAGATTAGCGCGAGTGCGCGATGAACAACAACTTTTTTTTTTTTTACAAAACAAACTGTGATAATAATAATAACTGAGAACATGGGAGATGTCCAAAATTGCGTGGATACATATCTACAACGTTCAAACTCAAATGGATTTACAGTGCGAAAGGATGCGGGTACGTTTCATGTCGAACAACTCTTACAATATTGCCTACTACTCTCAGTCAGCCTATCGTATAATATCTCGTCTCAGCCAATACTCAGCCTGTTTTCAATTTTGGAGAAAGGGTACATTCAAGTAGGTGTAATATGCCATTTCGAATGCCAAATAACCGAATATCAATTTATTGACCACTATAAATCGAACGTCTAAATACTTGTCTAAATCGAACATTGTCGTCACTCAATACATCGAGTGTTCAAAATATCGAATGAATGTATGATCTAGCGATCAATGCATCACATAATAAAATGTGTGGTAATTAATTGGTAAAATTTGTGTGTTTCTTGTTTTCTGTCTAAAAAGTATTCAGAACAGTGATATTTCGATATTCAAAACAATGAGTTGATCGCTCAATTAAACAAACATTCAATATTTTGAATACTTGATGTACTGAGTGTACGATATATTGAATATTCGATTTATTAACCATTATAATTATGAAATTTGAGTATAATAATATATACGTTTGATTATTAGTGGTCAATCAATTGATATTCGATTATTTGGCATTTGAAATGGCATTATACACCCCATTAAAGTAGCGTACAAAGAGTGTTCTACCAGCTGAGCTAGAAGAAAACGAGACTATTTTGAGCGTCATAGATGGGTTTAGTGTACCAAAGCTGTGTTACAACCACGAGCTTAAAAAGTTCGTGAAAGACATGAATACATGAAGTGTAAACTTCCCGATCCTAAATGGAAGTTGTGCTTCATCATAGACAGGTACACAGTTATCTGGCAGAGAACTCTCTGGAACAAACTGTTCAGATTAGACTCAGTGCATTGGTCAGAAGCAGAGAAACGTTTTCAGTTGCATAAAGTGGAGTTTTTTATTAAATTGCTCTACTCTAGATGATGATGTTGAAGTGCTAAGTTTGTATAACAGGTTGTTGATAGTAAATACCATTTAGAAGACTACAGGCTCAATATAATTTGATATCTCAAATGTGAGGTACCATTCATACAGAAAGCAGTAACGTCCTTGCTGAAGGTTACTATGATGATAAAACTTTAAATATCACTGGTCTAGTGCAACGACCTGTAGAGACCAGAGAAGCATCAGCACCTTATTTCGGTGAACTCAACACATTAGGAGGAAAATCAAAAACATCGATTAAAAATTCCAAAGTTCTTTTGAAAATAAAAAATGAAAACAGAGATGGTGTATTTGTGTTTGAGTGCCTGATGTGTGGCTGAATAGCATAAAAGTGATAGACAACTTGAAGAAATTATTAGCTGGTTTTGAAGATTATCCACTAATTGCCATTGTACTTATTGGTGAATTTCTATAAGAATAATTAAAAATAATTTATTTAAAAAAGTATTACAAAAATTTACATTTAGGTGCAGTAGTGTTATTTCTGAAACATATAATTAGTGCATAGAAGTAAACTATAACTAAAATATATTTAACAATTGCAAGAAACGATAATGTGGAATTCAAATGTTTGTTAGCGACCTGCCCGATCTAGGTTTATTTAAACCTGTGTTTCAGGCCATCACTTTACATGCCACAAATTAACTAGGACAGTCAATGTTATAAAAAAAAATCTATTAACAACTAAAGGAATAATCAAATTGGTACAATAAACATTAAAACTAAATTAAGTAAATACATATGTACAATTAGAGACGAGGGAATCATATAATCAAACCAGGACTTCTAGAAGTTTTGCTGTGTCTGTGTAATTAAGTATTGCTAAATAATCCGATATTACAAAAAAACATTTCCTATAACTTAGACTATAGAAGTTAAGTTTCTTGTTGAGTCTATTATACAGAAAAGGTCCTAAAAACACATAAAATCGACTAGCAAAAGCATGTCTAGTTTGGGGCTTTGTGCAAACCAGGTCATTCCTATCGTCGTTATCATGTCCATATACTTATAAGTTCCCTATGCATCTCAAGAATTGATTAAATTGTTTTTCATCCCATCTATTAGAAAAGGACGACTTGGTTCGCCTTTAAGTGCACCCATAAGGTGGTGTTTTGTATCAGAAACTTTTAGCGGGCAGTAATGAGTTTTTAATCCCCTTTATGGCGCTTTGCACATGAAGCAACTATTGCAACTAGCTGTTTACATATATTTCAATAGGACTGCGCACACATAGCAACTCGAGTTTCAAGTTCCGGTGATCGTCAACTGTTTTCAGTTGCTGTAATCAATGACCAAGTTAGTTCCTAATTGCCGCAACTAGCAACTGTTAAATATTATACCGGTATTTAAAGTTGCCAGTTTCCTCAACTGTCAATCGCAACACGGCGGGCGATTTCACACCCTCCCTCCCTCTCCATGTGCCCTGTGCTGCGTAGATTGAGCAACTCGGGCCCTGTGCTGCGTAGATTGAGCAACTCGGCTATAAAAGTAGCTCACAGATTGCCATAAAATTGCGGCAACCGTAAGTTGCCTCAACTTAAGTTGTTCCATGTGCAAAGCGCCTATAAGTGTGCCGCAATTATCCGCAGAATTTGCCGCGCACTTTTTGAATTTGGAACATCTTAGTATTCAGCGCCAAACAAATCGAACGCAATTATTGTATGAACAAAGACTGGCTGGTAGTAGCTGGCATACTAGCGCCGGAGGCGCGGCGGCGCCGGATGCATAAAAAAAAAATCAATTTAAAAACGCACGAACGCGTTTCCGTCAATTTTCTAGGATTGTTAGAAATTAATGGTTTTGTTTTGAAAAATGATTTCTTCAAGTGACAGGGAATAAAATATGAGGCGCCTTTTATTTTCTCGTAGTGGGTGTCCAGCGATATTTATTATTTTATTATATTTTTGGCGAGGGCGACGTCTTTTGAATCCCTAGCTACGTTCAGGATTCTACTAAAGAATCCCTCACTTCGCTCTGGATTCAAAAAAGCGCCCTCGCCTTAAAAATATTATTTTGCTCCCATAAGATACAATCTACTATTCCACTTCTCATGCTCTAAAGTTCGCCTTTATGCCGTGCGTAGGTGACATAAAGTCGCTTTTTATGCTCTAGACTAGAGCATAAAAAGCACCCGATGTCGCACTGTAAGCCAGCCTCACGCCCCTATATCTCGATGGTACTCCTAACGGTTGAGCTAGTTTGTAGCGAGACGTTCCCAGGTGCGGGCTCCAACGAGGGTGGGAAGCCAGAGAGATGAATTCGAAACAATATACTATGGAAAATTCAAGCCCATATGACACCACTAACACACACACACACACACACCACACACACACAGACCAACCACACAAACATCACCCATTTACATACACGCGCACACTAAACAGGTACATACTTCTCTCGCCCCTGGGTGCTCTGCTGCCAACGCGGCGAGCTCCAGCGCGGGTGTCGGTCCGGCAGTGGCGAGAACCGCTGCTCAGACCAAAACCAAGTCCCATACTAAACAAAGTACACCGGCGCTGATTTTGACCAGTACCGCTCCTTCCTCCTTTTCAGGCACACAGCCCCCCACGACGGTTAACTCCGGTGGTCGGGGCCCCTTCATACATCCGCCCCCGCCTACGGCTCTTCTAGCCGCGCCTCCCCTGCTGGCCGTCACTGGTCAACCTCAGGAGATCAGAACCACCGGCAAAGCGTTCGCGCTCGCCTGGCGGGTGCAGAGGAATATGCACCAGGACTGGAATGAAATAAAACGCTGCGCAGATCCCTCAGGACAAGCTGCTCCAGCTCCTTCGGCAGGTAACGCTAGAAGGAAAAACAGACCGTCCAAGAAGGAGCGGCGTCAGATGCGGCGGAAGGGTAAGACTCAAAAAGTAACACAGGCTTATGCCGCGAGTCCGGTTAAACCGACCAGCGGTAACGTCAATTTCTCCGCAGGCAGGTCTCAGGCCGTGGCCGGCACTAGCCGACCAGGACCTAGCCAACCGCCAACCAGTGCCGCGGAGGGATCAGCCCAGCATACAGCACAGCGACCCGTTCAGATGGATCAGACCGCGGCCAAGCGAGCTCGCAACGAGACCTTATCACCTCGAGGGGAGCGCAAGCGGCCGCGTCTTGGTAAATCCCAACGAGCCGACAACCGTAGCGACGCCCAAACTGCAAGCTCCAACCTAGACGTCGCAGTCACCTGCGGCCGATCGGGGCTGATTAGCAAGGAGGTGTCTGAGCAGGTTCTCGCGGCTATCCAGAGGACGATAGTCGTCGAGGCCTCCTCCCCCAAACAGGACTCACCTGCACCGACCTTTAAAGCAAAGCCGGTGTTCACTGGCGGGGTCCTCAAACTGTGGTGCGGCAACGACCACACCTTAGCCTGGCTGAGGACACTCATCTCAGAGTTACATCCCCCGACCAACTCCTCGCTAGTGGTCAGGAGGCAGGCGGAGATTCAGCGACGAGTAAGATGCGGCATACTCATCCCGGATGAGCAGGGTATCTTCGCAGAGTCGACCAATATTCGTCGCGCTCTATGTTATCAAAATCCATGGGTGGATATCAAGGGATGGGTATTGCTGCACGTCAACAAACAGGCCGATGCATGGTTTGTGGTGGTCGGGGTCCCTGAGGACCAAATTCCGACCCTGATGAAGGCTGGACGCCGTCTTTCTTTTGGAGTGGGAACGGTGTACATGAAGTTTCAGGGCCCGAACGGCAGATTTGTCGATGTCCCTCAGGGATGGGATCCGGCCGCAGAAACCATCACCGTGACACAGGAGGAGGCAGCTCCCGCTACAAACATCGCGACTACACTCGCGGATGTTCCTACAGCTGCAGCACCAGTGGCCCCTACCGCCGCCAGTGTGGGCGCCGTCCTCTCCTCGGGTGATGAGCTCGACGGCAACACCTTGTCGTCGGCCTCGGATCTGGAGGGGGATGGCTTCGAAGTTGACGATGAAGAAATAACCCGTGATGGCATCCCCTTCGTTGAAGCCTGCCCGGAAACCACTCCCCCTACAACACCAGGGAAGCAACCATGGTGGGGAGCTGATTTGGAACGCAAGCGCGGTATGGTAAGGGCAGCCCTAAACAGAGCCATGAACACCAGTGCTGACAAGGATTGGGACGCATACTACGCGGCCAAATCCAGCTACAAAAAATGCATAAGATTCAGGAGCTCTATCGGATGGCGAAAATAATATGGCAGCATTGAATCCTGCTGACAAGCAAACAGGGTAAGGAAAATTGTTTTATAAACTTTTTAAATTCTCTGTGCTATCTTTCTGACGTTCTTTTCTGTCACTCCTGTCTTAGGTTGTCTTTGATAAAAAGTTTATTTTACGACTTACATTAGTGACCCTAAAAGAACACGACGATGGCCGAGAACAAAGGTCACCCGAGCCAAGATGGCAGCACAGAGTATATAATCACTACGTTACTGATGGCAGTGGCGCAGCAAAAAGTTTTCGTGTCGGAGTCACAGAGTACATTGGTCGGAGTGCGTGTACCACCCTTTAATCCGGAGAAGCCCGGGCTGTGGTTTCGCCAAATAGAAGCACAATTCTTTTTTGACTTTAAAAATAAAAAAATAAATAAAATAAAATAAATAACAAAATAAAGTAAAATAAATATTTAAGGGGGGCTCCCATACGACAAACGTGTTTTTTTTTTGTCTAATGTAATGTAATGTAATGTAATGTACTTAGATAATGATACGGCACCCTTCGTGCACGAGTCCGACTCGCACTTGGCCGATTTTTACATCAATCGATAGGGTCAATCATATGGATCAAATCTTTTTAACAAACATAAAAAATTAAATGAAGGCAAAATCATGAAACCGTAATTTATGTATCTCCATAGGATGCAGGTCCTTCAAAACCGGTTCTTGCGTAAAGTCACGGGAGCTCCTTATTATGTCCACAAGTCCGTCTACATATAGACCTTAAAATCCCCACAATAGCCCAGTTTATGAAGCGCCTTTCCAGGCGCTTTTTCTACTCTGCTAATAGGCACCGTACCGTAACCGTAAGCCCATGATCGCCCGATACGAACCCTCTAAAATTTGTCAGGGTCGACTACGACTAAGGCATGCTAGTCGACCCCGAACGCCATTACCCTCCTCCAGGAGAGCAGGAAGGAAACTAGCACGTTCAAGAAGCACAGGCGTCGCTGCCGTCATTCCGCCCTCGCCGTCCAGGCCCGCTCGTCCCGATACGAACCCTCCCCGTCCCTCGCTTGAGCCAGCCCGCGTGGCTGAGCCTGGTAGTCCAAAATCAGTCCTTAATAATGACACCACTCAGATCCAGCCTGTCCCTTTGCTGTCCTCCCCCAGCGACGCCTTAAGCCGAGGCTCGTACCCCGCAGGGGTTGCCCTTACCGTGTAGTCGTATAGTTTGTAAGTTTTTTGCCCTGGCTGGAGGCCTTACATTCAAGCCACCCACAGGATAGTCTGGTTAAGCAGACGACAACCTCTCTAGTTTGAACTGCGAGAAGCCATTTTGAAAAAATAAAATGCGTAAACACGTACCTAGAACGCTGGCTGCTGACGCCGACCTGCCAGCGCTTATCGGCACCGGACCGTGCAGATAGCCGGAGACGCTCGGTAGCCAGCATTCTACGTGTTTATGTGTCACCGTAAAATTGTAAAAACCGTTAGATTGTAATCTATCTAGCGAGATTGTAAACTCTCTATAGATTGTCAACCGAACATACTGCTTACAATTTAACGCATTATTTTTCGGTCTATCGAAGTGAAAATTGTGAAATGCATGCGACGAACCCTAACTCGCGCGCTGAAGGTTGAACGGAAAATGTATGTAATTTAGGTTATGTTCGGTGACTAACACTAATTTATCATTCAACCGGTATCAGATGGCGTCGAGTAAAATTTTCGGTTTTTCACGGGAAAATGGCGCCAGGGTAAATTTTTTTGATCTCATTTTCGTTATCACCGACCCTGGAATCCATGAAAACTACACCCATGATGGAAAAACCTAAAATTTTCCTCGTCACCATCGTGATTTTCATTGTGACATCATTTTCATTATCAGCGACCCCAAAAACCACGAAATCGACACCCTTGACGAAAATTCCAAAATCAATCCCTGGCGACATCTTGGATTTTCAATTTGACCTCATTTTCGTTATCAGCTAACTCATAAACCATGAAAACGACACCTATGATAAAAACCGATTTTTTTTCTCGACGCCACCTGATACCGTTCGAATGATAAATAAGTTAATATTAGTCACCGAACATAACCTAAATTAGGTACATACATTTTCCGTTTAACAAATCAGCGCGCGAGTTAGGTTTTGCCGCATGCATTTCACAATGTTACGGTTACACTTTGATAGATTATCTACTATCAAAGTGTTATGTTATCTGTTCGGTTGACAATTTTTCGAGAGTTTACAATCTCGGTAGATATATTACAATCGAACAGTAAAGTGACAGGCACGTATTCAATAGCAAATAAATTTCTTATAGGTTTTACCCGGCCGGCGCCGGCGCGGCGGCGGCCGTATGAAATTTATCATAAAACGTAAAAAAAAAAACCTAAAATTGAGCTGTCTACTCCTAGAAGATATGTAAGAAGAGTGGACTCGCCCACAGTTAAACTGATTTTTTTTTGCACTGTTTCGATATGTTTTGCTCTATCGGAATGAGTTAGCACGATAGGTAGTTTGCACTTATAGTCACTGTTGGGTTTTTATGAGTTTTTCACTAATAACGTAGCCACAAGTTGGGCGTCACTGTAAGAAGAGTGGACGACGTTTTCGCGCGAGGCATAAAAGAAGCATTACGCTTACGCGATACTTTCGTTTAATAGTCCTTAAGTTTTACTGTTTATTCCTGTTTTCTTTGTTTTCCAAGTCCTGTGTTCTAAACTGTGTTAGCCATAATTATATACTTTTTACTAATGAACGTGCGTGAACTCTTAATTGCCCAATAGCCAAGACCCTTGAGAAAACTCTTCTTACAGATATTATTATTACAAGCAGTGTCATCAAAAAATAACCTACTACTTGTTTCCGTAACTCAATCGTTAATGAAATTTGAGTTTAGAAGTTTCAATTTCTTATTTTAGAAAAATAAGGATGAAAACGTCTGAGCACCGGGTGGTTTTGCGGCGAGAGGCCAGGATTGAGCGTCGCCTGTGGAACCTACAGTGGCGGCAGTCTGCACTCCCACTCCCGGCACTGCAATTCCCGCGGGGCCGGCCACTGCGTCCTTCGCCCCCGAAGGACATCCCGGTGCCGTCGTGGTGGCGTCATCTCCGCGCCGCAAGGGATTGGCGGCATGGGCGTGCGCCCCTAAGAGGCAATTAGACAAAGCCTACCCTACCAACTGGGCATTCATTATAACGAACTAACTATGTAATAAAATATCACATTATGTACAAAATATAAAAAAAAAAGTTCAAACTCCTGTTAGAATACTTATAGCAAGTCGCTCCCGCGTCACGCAACTAACACTTTACTGGAAGTTACTACAAAGGTTGGAGCTCCGCCGGACAGGCAAGCACTGGACTTGCCTTAAACCCATTGATAATTTTACGCACACATTTGGCACATTGGTGCATATTGTCGTGTGTATAAACTGCACACATGTATAGATTGCAGTAATTTTAGGGCGGTAACTCCTGCGAGTGTAGCTGGGCTGCTGGGCTGTGATTGGCTGCTACAACATAAGGCCAGGATTCAAGGTGGATGATCTTTAGCCCGCGAAATTCAAATTTCCTTACGTTTTTTGCAATTTGCAGGCCAGTGCTAGGGTGTATGTTCAATGTTGATTAAAATAATGATTCCTGGGGGTTATTGGCGCGTATTATTATTATAATAATCAATAATATTATTGTTATTATATTTTACTTCATGGGTGTCGTTTTTGTGGTTTTTGGGGTTGGTGATAATGAAAATGAGGTCAAAATGAAAATCCAAGATGGCGCCGATGAAAATTTACAGTTTTTTCTTCATGGGTGTCGTTTTCGAGGTTATTGGGGTTGGTGATAATGAAAATGAGGTCAAAATGAAAATCCAAGATGGCGCCGATGAAAATTTTCGGTTTTTTCTTCATGGGTGTCGTTTTCCAGGTTATTGGGGTTGGTGATAATGAAAATGAGGTCAAAATGAAAATCCAAGATGGCGCCGATGAAAATTTTCAGTTTTTTCTTCATGGGTGTCGTTTTCGAGGTTATTGGGGTTGGTGATAATGAAAATGAGGTCAAAATGAAAATCCAAGATGGCGCCGATGAAAATTTTCAGTTTTTTCTTCATGGGTGTCGTTTTCGAGGTTATTGGGGTTGGTGATAATGAAAATGAGGTCAAAATGAAAATCCAAGATGGCGCCGATGAAAATTTTCAGTTTTTTCTTCATGGGTGTCGTTTTCGAGGTTATTGGGGTTGGTGATAATGAAAATGAGGTCAAAATGAAAATCCAAGATGGCGCCGATGAAAATTTTCAGTTTTTTCTTCATGGGTGTCGTTTTCGAGGTTATTGGGGTTGGTGATAATGAAAATGAGGTCAAAATGAAAATCCAAGATGGCGCCGATGAAAATTTTCAGTTTTTTCTTCATGGGTGTCGTTTTCGAGGTTATTGGGGTTGGTGATAATGAAAATGAGGTCAAAATGAAAATCCAAGATGGCGCCGATGAAAATTTTCGGTTTTTTCTTCATGGGTGTCGTTTTCCAGGTTATTGGGGTTGGTGATAATGAAAATGAGGTCAAAATGAAAATCCAAGATGGCGCCGATGAAAATTTTCAGTTTTTTCTTCATGGGTGTCGTTTTCGAGGTTATTGGGGTTGGTGATAATGAAAATGAGGTCAAAATGAAAATCCAAGATGGCGCCGATGAAAATTTTCGGTTTTTTCTTCATGGGTGTCGTTTTCGAGGTTATTGGGGTTGGTGATAATGAAAATGAGGTCAAAATGAAAATCCAAGATGGCGCCGATGAAAATTTTCAGTTTTTTCGTCATGGGTGTCGTTTTCGAGGTTATTAGGGTTGGTGATAATGAAAATGAGGTCAAAATGAAAATCCAAGATGGCGCCGATGAAATTTTTTTTTTGCTATCATTATTTCGTGGCCTACCCTTCGTGGAATACTACTGCACGCCACTGATTGGCGGGGTTATGACTACAAAAGGCATATTTTAGTCACAACCCCGCCAAAAATAAATCAAACCAATTTTACAAAAAGTTTTATTTCAACAACCTTAGCATCTTTCATTTTGTCTTCGACTTTTTGCCCACTCCCTTGCCTTTCTCTTGCGTGGGGCACTGAGCTGCTGGCAACTCCTGCCGAACGCACTGCTGTTTGGCAGATCCTTGATTCCCCTCCTCGACATCTGGAGGCAATGCCTCCGTTTGTCGGGACCCAGTCACTTGGTGTTGTATCTTCGTCTTCCCTGAAAATAAAAGTTACTAAAAGAAGAAATTATGTTATGTACCTATTCTTTAATTTTGTTTACGGCGATAATATTATAAAACTCGACAGTCGGCCCGTGTTAAAAGTTCAACAAAATGTAGGTTTACATGTAGGGTTATTTAGCGAGCCGTTCAGGCTGCAGAGCGAGCCAAACATTTGAAAATACTGCAATTTTGTTTTTTTTTTATTTTGATATAGGTACTCAGTGTCACTCGCACAGTAAAAACGAACCCATCAAAAACATAAATGTGAAATGAGAGCCAAGTTCAATACTATGATATATGCCTTGGTTGTTGACTTCAACGACAAAAGAAGTGAAATCTAAATGGGTGCCAAGTTCAATGGTCTGTCCTGAAATTTATCTAGAACAACATAAAATATCATTTTTTCTTATAACATAAGAGAATATATTGTAGCCTAAGGTCTGACTTGGCTAGTTTACTTACATACCTACTTTTATCTATTATAACTATACTAAAATTATTGTTAATTTTTGATTAAAACTATTGCCTTACTAAAAGAATTTTAATGTAATAATTATTTAATCACAAATATATAAGTACTAGGTGTTGCCCGCGGCTTCGCCCGCGTAAAGTTCGGTAACCGTCCCACTGGATCATATTAAAGGGATAAATAGTGTCCTACGTGTTAATCCAGGTTATGAAATATCTACCTATGTGCCGAATTTCATAATCATCACAACCACCATTATTATCACAATCACCATCACCATCATTATCACAATCACCATCACTATCACAACCGCCATAATTATCACAATCACAAACACAATCACCACATTCATTATTATCGTAATCAAAACCATTATCATCGTAATCACAATCATCATTATCACAATCTCCATCACTGTCACAATCTCCATCACTGTCACAATCTCCATCACTGTCACAATCTCCATCACTGTCACAATCTCCATCACTGTCACAATCTCCATCACTGTCACAATCTCCATCACTGTCACAATCTCCATCACTGTCACAATCTCCATCACTGTCACAATCTCCATCACTGTCACAATCTCCATCACTGTCACAATCTCCATCACTGTCACAATCTCCATCACTGTCACAATCTCCATCACTGTCACAATCAGAATCACCATCACTATCAAAGTCACAATCACTATCACCATCACAAGAACCATCACCATCACAATCACCATTATCGTTATCATAATCTTAATCATGGTAATCACAATCATTATCATCGTAATCACAATCATGATCATCATTATCACAATCACCATTATAATCACAATCACTATCATCATAACAATCAAAGTCACCATCATCGTTAGCACAATCACTATCATCATTATCACAATCATTATCATCGTAATCACAACCATTATCATCACCATCACCATCACAATCACCATCACAAATTCACAATCACAATCATCATCGCAATCACAATCACCGTCACTATCACAATCACCATCACAATCACCATAACCATCATCGTTATCACAATCACCCTCACTGTCACAATCACTATCACAATCACCATAGTGATGGACACACAATCACCATCACTATCCCAATCACTATCACCATCACAATCACGATTACCATCACCATCACGATCACAATCACCATCGCTATTACAATCACAATCACCGTCACTATCACAATCACCGTCGCGTATTAGGAATCTATACCTTCACACAACGCTCATGATGTCAGAGACCGTGTTGCCGTCGGGTATGTTTTCAAATCCAGAAATCGAGAATTAATCAATTAAAACGTACCTTTGCCTAACATTTGTGACGTCACTGGCCGGGTTGACATCGGGTATACTTTCAGAAAAAGGATTTCGCGCGTAGGCATTTTAAAACATACCCGACCGGTTGTTTATATCAAGAGAAATTGGATGCAATTGGGACTTTAGGGCACCCCGACTCGGACAGGTTAGGTTAGAAGGGGATGGCGGGGTCGTGTGAGCGAGCGAAGCGAGCGAATAGACCCCGCCATCCCCTTCGTGGTTATTTTTTTATAAACCACACAGAAGTAGGAGCCCCGCGAAGCGGGGCTCCGTCGACCTAACCCACCATCAACCATGCACAGAATAAATAAGTTTATTCTTATTATACCAAACATTGCGCACCCATCGACATCGACAGCCAGAAAGCTAATAAGTAGGTAAGTATTAGAATTAAAAACAAGTTTCAGACAGTGAAACGGGTATACATTACAGTATAGCAAAATGGAGTATCCTACATGAAAGTATACACCAGAAAAATGTTGCGGTCGGGTATATTTTGAAATCCCTAGCACGAACGTATATATTTTTATTGTATACCCGAACTCAACACTATAGAGCGTTGGCTGAAGGTATAGATTCCAAATACGCATCACCGTCATCGTTATTCGTTTTCACAATTACCATAACTATCACAGTCACAATCACTATCACCATCACAATCACCATCACTATCACGATCACCATAATAACACAATCATTATCACAATCACCATCACCATCGCTATCACAATCACTATCACCATCACTGTTATCACAATCATCAGCATCATTATCACAATCATCAGCATCATTATCACAATCATCAGCATCATTATCACAATCATCAGCATCATTATCACAATCATCAGCATCATTATCACAATCATCAGCATCATTATCACAATCATCATCATCGTAATCACAATAATTATCATCGTAATCACAATCATCATCATTATCACAATCATCACAATAAATCAACAATAACCCTGTATAGAAGTCGAATCCGTCGTCTTCTGGATCTCAAAATAAATGCCATATTCGTAATCAGCACCCCTGATAATCTCGGTATCGACACCCATACTGATTTTTAGACATTTCAACCCCATCGCACCCCAACAGGGGATGATGATGGGTATTTCAGGTCCGCCACATTAAATCTTAAAATCGTTGTTTTTGTAACACACCCTACTCGATACACCATACAAACAATACCGATGCTGATTTTCAGACTTTTTTACCCTATTTCCCTCTTTAGGGGTTAAATTCTGAAAAAACCTGAAACAAATGTTAACTCATTTATCGATAGAAGTACTCCTGTGAAGTTTCGAATAAAACAGTGTTACCTAATCTTGTTTCCCCATACAAACTTTCGACTCCCGATTCATCCCCTTAGGGGGTACATTTTGAAAAATCCTTCTTATTGCACCTCTTAACCTCATAAGGAACGTATGTGCCAAGTTTGGAATCTCTAGACTCAGCAGTTTGTGCTGTGCATTGATTTTTAGATCACCCCTTTTCCTTTTCCCCCTCTTAGGGGTTGAATTCTGAAAAAATCTTTTTTTTTTTTTGGATGTGAAATCATCAAATGACTTCTCCCGCCTTCGGCGGAGCAGAGGGGAATGTCAGACTTTTACTGACTAAAACCCATCCATGTTCCTTCATCGCCCTTTGTGTTCCGGGGTCACGGTATCTCTTTCGAACAGTCCCGCAACCCCGCATCGGTCCTTGCGGACCCCTTCCTGTTGCTGACTCTCTTTGAGGCGCGCGTGGAACACGGACGCGCTGTCGACACGGCCTGTCGTCATGAGACGGACGGACGGCGAGCTAGCCCATAGCCCACCGTCCACAGGCCCGCGCCTACGGTGGCCGGGGGCCACGTGGTGGCCCCCGACGCCCGGGGCGTCTCCCGCGGCGGCCGCGACGCTGTGAGGTTCTCTCCCTCTCACGTTCCGCCACCTGCTTCTCTAGCATTACTGCTTCGCAGAAGGAGGTGACGGCGTCCTATTCCGTCTCGCTCCGGACCATGGCTTGCACCAGGGCCGGACGCCAGGGGTCGCCGCCGCCAATCGCCGCTTCGAGGACACGGCGGTGCTCCGCCCACGCGGGGCACACCTCCACCGTGTGCTCCACCGTGTCCTCCGGCCGATCCTCGCAGTGGAAACAACCGGGCGTTTCCTCCCGCCCGATTCGATGCAGGAACCTCGCGAAACAACCGTGTCCGGTGAGGACCTGCGTCAGGCGGAAGGTGAGGACGCCGTGGCGTCTCTCAAGCCACTCCTCAAAGAGGGGACTTACCGCCACTATTGTGGCGTACCCTAACCCCTAGTAGACCACTTAAGGAACATATGTGCCATATTTGGAATCTCTAGACTCAGCGGTTTAGGCTGTGCATTGATTTTTAGACTTTGTCACCCCATTTCCCCCTCTTAGGGGTTGAATTCTGAAAAACCCTGAAACCCGTTTCTACTCATTTATCAAAAGGAGCACTCCTGTGAAGTTTCGAATAAAATAGTCTTAACTAATCTTGTTTCCCCATACAGACTTTGGAGCCCCGTTTAACCCCCTTAGGGGGTGAATTTTGAAAAATCCTTTCTTAGTGCACCCCTAGACCACATAAGGAACCTACTTGCCAAATTTGGAATCTGTAGACCCAGCAGTTTGGGCGGTGCGTTGATAGATGAGTCAGTAAGTCAGTCAGTCAGTTTCTTTTTTTATATATTTAGATTTTTTAAGACAATTATGAATTTCGTAGCATAAATCGTAACTTTATAGGTCAGATATTGAGAGACTGTTAGTAACAGTTAGTCGCCAGCTGTAACGCCATCTACCGACATTGAACGCAACTAGGATAACAGCAGCCAAGATCTACTGATGCAATCTACCTAATAGCGCCATCTATCCATTTTTATAGACACTATAATGTTGTGGTCATTTTAAATAATATTAATAACTTGTCCTTTCCTCTGAGCATTCATTTATTAATTAGGAAATATTACTGTAAATTATATTCAATTGTAAAAGTTTACTTTATAAAACCTATAGCTTAGATTGTTATGATTATTGTAATAAGTATGTCAATTTATGTAGGTGTTACGAATATTTTATACTTAATAATAAAAAGGAGATGTTAGTTTGACTTCCTGTTGGCGGCGGGACTGGTTAGCTAGCGTTACTGGCGAGACGTATTATCTTGTAAGCGGCTTCATAATTTTTGTTAAAATACAAACTAAAGTATAGTGTGTGCTTCTCATTTCCCCTTCTGAACACCCATTACAAGACTACCGGACAGCAAGACGTCTGAATTCAGTCACACATTCAAACAATATTTAGGGAAGGTACGTATTTACGCGACCAGGTTTTTACACCAGGTATTTGCTTCCAAGTACCCACACCAGGTACTGACTCGAAATACTTGCAAGCCTTACAAGTATTTTATACCTACGGCTACTCGCTCCGTCCGTCGGTGTCGGCCCGCTTCAGTCACGTTCGTGCTTCGAGCGGTCATGCTCCTTATCTGTAAGAGTCTACGGAACAATTTCGTGTGCAAGTATTTTACTTTAATGGTTTGTCTTTGCAAGTATTTATTTGTAAACGCGATTTCCTATGCAAGTATTTTTTCTTCCAGCAGGGCTTGGATGGAATAGAAGTAGGAACTTAATCGTCTGCGAGTAGGTATTTATTTGTAAACTCGATTGTGCTCCTTATATAAAGGTAGTCACGGGTCAAATTCGTATGCAAGTATTTTATCTTCCAACGGACATTGGAGCTTTAGATGGAACTAGAAGATATCTTTTTTTGAAAACGCGATTGTACTACTTATTCGTATGTAGCCAAGGATCAATTTTCGATGCAGATAGAAAATTTATGAAAGTATTTCAAGCCCTGGGGTATTACGACCTGGTTTCTTACGATGGACGTACTTGGAAGCCCTGATACTCGATTTTGCAAGTACGACCACCTCGCTAGAGTATATATGTTCTGTGCCTATGACTAAATATTATAGTAGCGGAGGTGATTCAATCACGGAGAATCTTAACACCGAGGTTCAGGATCGTGACGAAATTGCACAACGCTATCTAGTGTCACTTTTTTATAAATCAATGGAGGCGGCATGGTGTAGTGAGCGAGTTTCTGAGAATGAGAATAGGTGGCGCTAGTGGTTATAGAATACGGTTAGTTACGCGTAATGATAACGAAAATCTACTATATTAGAAACTATTACTTAAAAGTACAAAAACAAATATACGGATTAAAAAAATTAAGGGTGGTATTCAACTCGTTATATATTCACGTACAGCTTGGCAAAAAGGTCTAGAAACGGAACTAATTTTTTTGTTTGCTGGCAACATTTAAAAACTTATGACGTTTGATGTAAACAAAGTTCACAAGTTTATAAAATTTATAATTGTGCCCTAAAAGCGTGATTAACTAACGTAAAGTGATAAAAAATGAATAAAACCATCCGAAGTGCTGGCAGAGAGATTATTTAGAAGGTTCATGGGCGATATTTGGCAGAAAAAGAGGCCAAAACCATTCCTAGACCGATCTCAACGATGTTTACCAAAGAACCGCTGATATATGGTTAGGTAACCGTTTGTTTTGTTGTTTTTAGATGAATTAAGTGTTAATTGATGAACCCCATTCTGTTTTGAATTGCTTGCATACGAAATAAGTGGAATTTTTAACAATAATCATCGAGCACATAGGTTATGTTTACATTTTGTCTGACATTATTTTTGTATAGCGCGCTAGATTAATGTTGATACTTGAGTGGTGTACTTTGCAATAATTATGTAAATTAAAATTCGATTTCTACATAAAATGCAGCCCAAAATGTAGGCTCGATCGACATAAAGGTACAGTTGAGAGGTTATATTGATGTTTTACTTTTAATATTGATAGAGGTTTAATCAAATGTTTCGTCTTTATACACACATCAACACAGTCTAGGGATATTTTTAAAAAAGCGAATTACTATCAATGTGTTAATTATTTATATGACATGTACATATAAAAGATACGTTATTTAATATTCTACCATTTTTTAATAATGGTTAAGGTATAGATTAAAATTTCAGGATTTTATGGAAAAAAATGAAGCATAGACGGAAACCGTATATGAATGAACTTTTAATTTGTGAGTAAAAACTGAAAAAAATAGAAAAATCATTTAATTTGTGTTTATAAACTTGAAGTTAGTAGTCTGAGAAAGCGCCAATGATGTTCATAACACATCGGCAACGATTCGGCATGCTCAGAACAAGGTTGTCAATGTCTTGCTGCGGAATATTGTCCCATGTCCTTCTGAGGTGCGCAAAAAGTTGATCTTCTGTAGCCAGATTTTCAGGAACTTCCTTCAGAGCTCTTCTTTGCAGCATATCCTACGCATGCTCAATGGGATTTAGATCTGGCGATTGAGCAGGCCAGTCTAAGGCCCTAACATTATGTGTATGTAACCAAGCTGCTACCGTTCTCGCCGTGTGTGCCCGGGCATTGTCGTGCATGAGCAGGAAATCTTGCCCCATTTGTGTTCTGTGGGGCAAGATTACGGGCCCCAGCACCTGTTGGACGTATCGTTCTGCCGTCATATTGCCCCGCACCCAAACGAGATCCGTCCGTCCTCCAAGACGAATTCCTGCCCAAACCATAATTGTTCCTCCTTGGTATGGGTGAACTTCCTGAGGGTTCTGGAGACGGCTCCATCGTCCAGGAACTCGCCAAACACGCGTCCTTCGTGAATCTGGATGGAAGCCGAACCTGGATTCATCCGTGAACAGCACATTGGACCATTGGTCACGGCCCCAGTCCACGTGGTTCCGAACCCATTCTAATCGTCGTCCACGATTGCCTCTCCGTAAAGGTGGGACCCGGAGTGGTCTACGAGAGCGTAGATTGCTTTCATGCAGTCGCCTTCTTACAGTTTGGTCACTCACAAGCACTTGGTGTTCCACTCGCAGCCTTTGGACCAATTGAGTCGCCGTTGCATTTGGTTGTGCTCGCGCAGTAATTTGCAAAAATCGGTCTTGTCTGGGGGTAGTGATGCGACTTGGCTCCCGGTGCCTCTCCGCTACTTCACCTGTGGCACGATAGCGTCCACGATCTTGAAATTACATTTTGATGGGTCCCTATGGCCTCAGCAACATTACGCTGAACAGATCCAGCTTCCAGCATCCGAAACAAAAGAATTTTCAAAAATTTGAATTTGGAATTAGTCTGAGATAAATTACAAACAAATCGGTGTATAAAAGATTCCAATGCGGCCAGTACTTTTCGAGTTATTTAATTGAGTATGAAATATCCCTAGACCGTGTTGATGTGTGTAGTAAACAGCTGAGCGCGCATTCCAATAAATTACGGAGGAGGATTGGAAGAATTCATGCCAACATGTAATTAAAATTGAAAAAGATTATTACGAGCGGGAACTAACTATGTACGAAGACATGGAGCGAATAGTGATAAACCTCGAAGACGATAGTAGTTCTTCTGAATCGGAGAACGATTCAGACGAATATGTGGCTAACTCTAGTCAAGACTCGGATGACATGGATGGGGTGGAATATTTGGAGGAAAACATGTCAGATTAAATTACAATATCATTTTAGCTACGTCTTTTTTTTAATCCCAGAAAATTTAAAAAACACAGTATTACTAGCATATATTTATTTTTAGGCAGTTACATGAGGAGAATAATTGAACAAGAGTTCAATTAAATGATACTGATTATAATAAATAAATTATATGTATAAAAAAATAGGAACAAAAGTATCAAGCCGATAGGTTGGTACGCTATACGGTCACAGCGGGTTGCCATATGAACAGCACAGTGGCGGCCCCCGGATTTTCTACTCTTTTTTGCCTAGCTGTAAAGATCTTAGAATCCACATATAGAGATTTACAGGCACTAATTATAAGTTAAGTGAAAATTATAATAAAATGATAAAAAATTACCAGTTTCTGATTTTTTCCTTTGTATTCACCTAATTACGTATCTGCATGCCAAATTAGAACTTTCTAGGTCATCTGGACCTGGGTTATAGTTTTGATCTTTAGGTCACTCATAAAAATGGCAATTTTTGGACGTTAATATCTAAATAACCGTTTGAGATATGTTTATAAAATTTGGAACACATATGTGTCTTGCCAGTCTCAATATATGAGCCAAATTTGACAAGTTTAGGTGAAATACTTTTTGAGTTATGGGGGCTCAAAAGTGGCTCCAAATGGTTCGTGTAATATTACACACGGTAAGCTGCGCGCCAGAACTTGGCTTGACACGCTCCCGCGTGTCTAGATCTAACGACACCTCAAGCTAATATCCATCAAGCCGTATAAGCTGCAGAGCGTGCCAAACATTTGAATTTGGCGTCTAAACGGCAAAAAAAAGCTACCACCCTATCTCTCGTCAGCCATGTCGTCGGGGCTCCGCTGGCCTTCGGCTTACGCTAATCATGTCCCAAAGTCTGACTTTTGGAAAAAAAATTAAACCTTATCTAGGTTTAATCTTTTTTATTTCATTTCTGTCACATGGTCACCCTCGTTTATAACCTCAAACATTCTATCCGATGTCCAAGCTTAAAAAATTAAATTCGCGAGTCAGTCACAGCTAAATTCACATTTTTATTGTCACTACACTCTTCCATTGCTATTTTTCATTAGACTTTGGAAAGCACCATCAAATTTGTTGTTTGCCGACGCCATATTGACAGTTTGGAGTTTCGGCGCTAGGTGGCAGAAAGTGGAACTAAATTGAAATGAACAGTAAAGAAACGTCATCGATCCAAGTCATTTGCCTGATCAAATGGCTGAATATCATTCAGGCCGCTAGTTGAACTGCTAATGGGGAAGGCTGGTCAAAGCTGATTGTAGATGGCGCGTCCATATCTTAGACCCAATCTGTCCAATGAGGTCAATCTATTTTGAAATATAAAATGACAGTGACAGATTTTCAACCAATGACGATGTTTGGTTCATGCAATGCCGGCGTGCTGGTGCAGACAACGACGGATGCGGTGGCGACTAGACTCCGGGCGGCGGTACCGGCGACGCTCAGGGTGGCCGAGCCCAAAAAGAAGCTTCCCCTGGTCTGCATCAACAGCCTTGACCGTGACCCGTCCTACGATGATGTTCTAGGCGACTTACACGAGCAGAACTTTAAAGAAGGACCCCAAATGGCCGCTCGAGCGCATCAGGAAAGAGTAGAACGGCGCTTTCAAGAAGAACCGGTCGCGCGGAGCGGCCCAGGCGACCGCGGTCGTCTTCGTCTGCTCGGCGGAGCTCCGTGAGGAGCTGGTCAACAAGGGACGGGTTTATATGGGATGGCAGGCCGTACAGGTACAGGACTATATCAACGTGACTTGCTGCACCAAGTGCCAGCAGTACGGCCACCCTGAGCGCGCCTGTCGGTCAGCAGAGGCCACGTGCCACCGATGCGGCGCAACCGGCCACCGCGGCGAGGAGTGTAAATCGGCCACGACATGCTGCGCGACATGCAAGCGCTTTGGAAAGAAAGACGCCGTGAGTCACGGGACCGCCTCCCGCAACTGCCCGGCTCGCATACATGCAACTGAGAGGAGCGTCGCAATGACTCATTATGGATAAGCGACTGCTGAGGGTCGGGCAGCTAAATCTCGCTGGGTCAGCGCTTGCGACGCGGGAGTTCAGCTAAATCTGGATATAGTGCTCCTGCAGGAGCAGTACGCGCAGGCCGAAGACCTACTGCAGCACAGGCCCACACCTAAAGCGGGGGCATACCTACATCGGCGTAATGCGGCCTGAGCGGTGCTGCCGCACCTAAGTACCGACCACTGCATCGTGCTGCATCTGGAAGAGTGGGACCTGCACGTGGTTTCAGCATACTTCCAATTCTCCGAGGAAATAGACCGACACCTGCACCACCTGGAGGGAGTGATGGAGGCTCTGCGAGGAAAAAGGCTACTTATCTGCACCGACGCCAACACCCACTCGCCTATATGGCACAGTGCGCCCCGCCACTACACAGGCCGGGGCCACGCAGCAGAGTACAAGCGGGTTGCTCTGGAGGCCTTCATCGCCACACACGGGCTCACCGTTACTAACGAGGAGGGCCAACCATTCACATTCAGTGGCCCAAACGGTGCCACCAAGTCCAATATCGACCTCACATTGAGTACCAGAAGCGTCCCTGTGGAGAGCTGAACAGTCCACGAGGGAGCCAGCAGCAGTGACCACCGCTTCATCACCTTCCAGGTGAGTGCAACAAGAGGACGCCACAGCGCTGAGCCAGGCAGAGAGCCGGTGCGTTTCCGGGATCAGGGAGTGGACTGGCCACGCTTCCAGCAGACTATCCACGCGCGAATGGGAGGGCTTGACTTCACCAAGCCAGCGTCCTTTGTTTGCAAGGATTTCACGAAGGTTATAGTGAACACGGCGCGCCAGTGTCTGGGGGTGAAAAGGCCACCAAAGGACGCAGGGTATGAGTGGTGGAGCCCGGAGCTGGAGAAGCTCCGGAAATCCAATTGTAAGGCAAGGAGCCAATGGCAGGGATCACGAAAGGGAGGCATCATCAGGAGCCTTCCTAACACGGCACCGGGATTGGACGGAATAAGTGCATGATTCGTGAGGAACGTGTGGGAAGCCATGCCCGCAGAAGTCACTGCGGTGTACGGCAAGTGTGAGTCGGAGGGAGTGTTTCCGGATGTGTGGAAGGAGGGCCGGCTGCTTGTCCTGCCTAAGGGCAACGGCAAGCCGCGGACCGACCCCAAGGCCTACAGACCTATAACGCTACTGCCTGTGCTCGGGAAAATTTTAGAGCGCGTAATGTTGAAATGCGCTCCCACGATCGGCAACCAGATCTCTGCTGCTCAGCACGGATTCTCTCGGGGTAAGTCAACCGTCACGGCGCTCAATGATATATTGCGCCCCGCGGGGGAGGGCTCGGGCAAGTACGTGCAGGCCATATTTCTGGACATATCGGGCGCCTTCGACAACACCTGGTGGCCGATGATTCTGACGAAAGCCAAGCGGGGGGGGTGTCCGCACAACATCTTCGAGATGCTGGTGGACTACTTCGCCCGCCGACGAGTCAGGCTTTTCATTGGAAACCGGGTGGAGTGGAAGGTGTCCACGATGGGCTGCCCCCAGGGGTCTGTCCTGGGTCCAGCATTATGGAACTTGCTGTTGGACGACTTGCTTCGACTGCCACTGCCTGCCGGCGTTCGCATGGTCGCGTAAGCGGACGACGTGACCATCCTGATCGAGTCCCATTCCCGTGCAGGGATTGAGGCAGCGGCCAAGATAACGCTGGACTTGGTTGCGGCGTGGGGCACCAGGAATATGCTGGGGTTCTCTCCTGCGAAATCATCCACGATGACGATCAGGGGAAAACTCCAGCGGGCCCCCACTGTCAAGTTGGCCGGGGATTCGGTCAAGAGTGTCACTTCGACGATGGTACTGGGCGTGGTACTCGACGCGAGTCTATCCTTCGCGCAGCATGCGACATCGATAGGTGAGCGCGCGGCCAAATGCTTCGGCAAGATGTCAAGAGTGTCATCTTCCTGGGGCATTCGATATCTCGGACTGCGCCTCCTCTACAGGGGCACTTTCGTAGCCACACCATGTCCGCAGCCGCCCCACGTTTCGGCCCGTATAACAAGTGTTGGAAGGGCCATGGGAAGGTTGGAGGGAGTGTCCCTATCTACTATCTAGCGAAACCACAGCCAAGGGAACGGGCTTGGGAGAATTAGCGGGGAAAGAAGACCCTGTTGAGCTTGACTCTAGTCTGGCATTGTAAGGAGACATGAGAGGTGTAGCATAAGTGGGAGATCGTTCGCGCGATCGTCGCTGAAAAACCACTACTTTCATTGTTTCATTACTTAGTCGGTTGGGCGGAAGCGGTGCGCGGTCGATAATATCGGCGGGCGCACGGTGTTTCGTTCCAAGCGTGCAGAGTGGCGACAGCTGGCTGGCGCGCATCGAAGCTAGCTTGCTATTTAATACACGAACCCTTGAACATTTCAACAACAACAACACTCTCTGGCACACTAAGAAGTAGGTAATTAATTATTTAGAATTTCAATCTTTTTTATGCAAACATGTTGCTGTTGCAGGTATGAGGTCAGCGGTAAGATAGTAATTTTTAATATCCCAGTAAATCATAATTGTTATACCTCAGTGTTGTTGTTTTGTTTGATTGACACTTTTTTTTTTTAAGAAACCATGAAATAACGCCGAACACTAATAATTGTGCAGTACTGCATAAGCAATAAGCAAAATGACACTTTTTTCAGATGAATCCAGAAGATAGACCTAGCTCATCTCAGTGCCCTGCAGAAACAGAACCTTTGACAGAGAGCATTCGTCAAGGTCGTAAATTAGTCAAGGTTATTCAATCAATAGTATTGGACTAATAACAATGTCACTTGTTTGTTGTTCTATGTTAATTCTGAGATCTAATTGGACCATGACATAAAATACAAATTCAAATATCAAATATTGCTTTCATTTCAGTTGGAACCGGAAGTTCAGGCTAGTAGATACATCTCAGTGTTCTAAATCTACAGAAGAATCCAACAATGAGACAAATCCTCAAAGCCCAAAGTTATGCAAGGTATTCTTAAAAATTTATGTGTTCAAGTTATTAAGGATGTAAACACCATGGCTGTCTCATAGTGCTATCTCATGGAAATTCGAGCAGTTTTCCTTCAAATAATAAAACAAGACTAGAGACTACTCACAGCCAAGAGCCACGACCAAACCCCTGGTCGTAGACAATTTTAATTTACAGGCTTTGATTATATAATGTCTAGATGGAGCGTCGCCCTACAATCAAAACAAAAAAACGAGCCAACAATTTCAAGCCTGTGTGCGTGCAGGCGGTGTTTTACATTGTCCTTCTATGTCTCGGTGTGCGTGAATAATGATACCAGCTACTACAATTCTCCCATAAGTCACATATTAAAAAAATAGACCAATTAAATAAGATAAGTTTTAGGTGTATGTACGTAGTAGGTATTATTCAGTTTTAGTATTGTCTTTTTATTAAATGTGTAGTTACTTTCTTCAATAAATAAAAACACACTATTTAAATTTAAATACAGTTGTTTATGTGAATGTTGTATTTAATCAGATAAGTTAAATAAATTAGTATAACAATTGGCCGAATCCCTTGTTCACAAACTAAACTATAATTAGTATTTCTATCTTTTTCTCTCTAATTTAACAAGAAAGAGACAGACTTAAGTAAGAGCTGTCAATTTTAGTTGATCTAAAATTTCCATACAATTATAGTTGACATGTCAGAATGTTTTGATTAAAAATCATATAAAGAAAGACTTAATACGAATTGATAAACTCCACCTTCTTTTTAAATCTATAAATAAAGTAGACCAACTAAATAATATTAACGTAACCATAAACTAACTAAAATACCCACAAAAAATGCCGTTAAGTTGGGAAAATGAAAAAAGAAACTGGCAACACTGATAAAATATGGCGTAATTTTATGTTTATAAACAATAAATAAATATATAGTTTTTTGTTTACTTACCGATGATAGGTGATGTGCTTGGTATTTTTTACCCTTCCTGTATAATTCCGGCACAGTTTAATAGCAGATACCGTCATTTTATCGCTGTTATTTGTTTATTACTTAGCGTGCGTAAAACGTAGTGACGCCAAAGCGGCACGATCGGCTCTAATCGGCGGGTAAGAACTTATAAGCTAACAGTTGGCTGATATTTTTTGACACGTTTGCGCGCATTTGACGCTCCATCTAGACATTATAGAATCGAAGTTTACAGGGTACATTTTTCTTACTATGTTGGGGTGTAGAATTCAACAATATCATTTACAAGACCCATTTACCCTATGTTGTTGTAAATGATATTGTTGAATTCTTGGAAATTCCACCCCAGAGGGGGTGAAATGGATTATACAACGTGATTGTTAAAACAATGTTACCTTTTTAACAGGAACCACGCAAAGGTATAATTGAAGAAATAGGTGCTAAGTCATTAGCTGAATTAACACTTATAAAGCAAAAAATGTATAAAAGATTCAGGAAAAACTTGTCAGAAATTCTAAGATTACGCAGAAAGCTTAAGAGTATGAAGAAATGTAAAAGGGATATTTTAGATGCGTTACATTCCGATGAAGTAGTAAATGAAATTATGCAGAGACAAATGACGAGTCCTTTTTATTTACTGCTGCAAAGCCAGCTAAAAAACACCTCGAAGAAATTATCAGGGCGAAGGTGGACATTAGATGATAAAGTTTTAGCTTTGAGCTTATACGAGTATAAAAAGTCCAACTCATGTTACCGCCTAATAAGGAGACTATTTTGCTTGCTTAACATCAGCTCATTAAAGGCACTTATAAACAAAATTCCACTGGAATGTGGCTTAAACAGCCAAATAATAAACACAATAAAAGACATTACGCAATAAAGGACTGTTCAAGATTTATGCATATTGGCTTTTGACGAAATGAGTATATGGAAAAACATATCTTGGAATACAAGACAGGACCAAATTGATGGTTACCAGGACCACGCTGGCCAAGGACGAACCTCGGAAATAGCTAGCAAAGCCTTGACTTTTATGGCAATTGGAGTTCGAAAAAAATGGAAGCAGCCAATAGCCTTTTATTTTTCAGGGGCTAATGTTACAGCTGACAGACTGTCGGCCCTTCTAAAAAAAGGTAGGTTTTGTTTATTTATTTATCCCAGACCAATACAGTGTTCTTGGCTATGACTCTTAAAATATATCTACTATCTATACTTCAGAACAAACTTACTTAGCTGTTTTACTTAACCTGACCTAAAGCTTAATAGTAGATTTTACAACAAGTGCACAAAACGAATCATTTTTATCCGAAACTTTTAGCAGCCCGAGCCGAAGGCGAGGGCTGATAGTAATGTCGAGGAAAAATGGTTTTGTGGACGAGTTATAAACGTCGTAAAGTCCCGCTACCGCGCGCCGCTCGCGTCGGCAGTCGGCCTACCTTGTTGCTAGGGAGTGCGCACGCTCAACTGCGTGGCGCCATATACCTAAACTATTGTACGGGAGCCCTATACCGCGTTGGGTAGTATTAAGATAAACTGCATATTGTGTTCCTGTGTGCCTTATTGATCATATACCATTATTACCATCCCGTTCGCAAACCACAAACACTAGACCCATAGAGAAAAAACCGAAAATATTCATCGGCGCCATCTTGGATTTTCATTTTGACCTCATTTTCATTATCAGCGACCCCAAAAACCACGAAAACGACACCCATGAAGAAAAACCCGAAATTTTTTCTCGGTGCCATCTTGGATTTTCATTTTGACCTCATTTTCATTATCAGTGACCCCAAAAACCACAAAAACGACACCCATGAAGAAAAAACCGGATATTTTTTTCGGCGCTATCTTGGATTTTCATTTTGACCTAATAAAAAAAAACTGTGAAGAATACGCATGGTGCTATACAACGGGGTATGCGGTAAAATAGGTACTAAGGTGAGAGTATCTATTTTACCGCACGTTCCGTTGTATGGTGAGTAATTTTTAACTTTCGAACAATGTATACAGGCTCCGTAAATGCATTTTTTGAGCAAATGTGTTGGAAATAACTATAATCAACATACAACCTAGCACTGGCCTGCAAATTGTAAAAAACGTAAGTAATTTTCGCGGGATACCCTGGAGTATTAACCATAAGACTAATAGTCGAATCTATGTCCGATAACTGATAAGTGTTGTAACTATTGCATTTTGTATAAAACGTGAAGTAATATAGAATTGTGTAATACCAAATAATTTGTAAAGAGTAATCATGGAGTTTCATGCCGGTTCTTCTCCATGGAAGCGACCGCGTTTTCGTGTTTTTTTTTAAATAATAAAGGTATTTTTGTTATGTAATGGTTTTTTAATTCTTAGGTAGAATTATAATCATACTCCGTACTTTCCATATTTATACTGTAGTACGGACAACAGCTTAGGTATAATACGTCCACTAGAGAAGGTCATCGTTATGTATGAATCCGTCGCTTTTTAGTAGTCATTCGAATTTGGTCAGATAACCAGCCGTTGTTTGTTGTTTATATTTACCTAATGCGAAACATTCCAAGCTGAATAGTTTCACCATATATTTTTGAACAAAGGCACTAGTTATTGATTTGGTTTACACCTACACAGCTGGGATTGAGCTGATTCCTTGAATTTTGTCGTCAAAGTTATGACACCACCGCATCGTTTTGACTTCTAGCAAGATTATACAAAAACGCATGCATGAACAGTTTAAACTTTGTATGGTTTATGGTTATTATTAGTGTCAAGACGGACCGAATACAGTTTTCAGCGAGCTTATACCTTGTCTCATTTAGGCGCTGCGATGTTTTTCGCGTTTTCATAAAACCGCAATAACTTGAAAATTATAAAAAAAAAAAAAAAAAAACTAATTGGGGCACTAAGGGGCACACATTAAGAGCTACTCGTGTATGTTTATTCTACAGGGGCACATGCAATGATTTAGAGACACACGATTCTGCAAAACGTTACTCCAGCAAGAAATGCAATCTCTCGAAAACCTGAAGGGTCAGGTTTTTTTTTTTGCATGCACGCACAATGTTTCTCTCTCCGATCATTCGTTTAGAATTTTTCTGCTGGAAAAACGTTCGTTAAAACGGTTCGTTTATTCCGTATTTTTCCAAAACGACAGGGGGCACACATTTCTTATGTGGAGACACATTTACAGCAGATAAGGCACTAATTAAACGTTCCACTCATATAACTCTAGGAGACACTTTCCTGCTGGGGTAACGTACACTGTCAAATTACATGCGAACATTCGCGAATGTTACACGGTTTGGCGTATCAAGATCACGTAGGCCGCACTGTTGAGTGGATTGTCTACAATCTACATAGTGAAGGAACGTTTTGCAGTGACGAACAAAAATGCCAGTGACAAGGAGTAGAGCGGCTAGTTTGACTCTGGATAGATGATGCCAACGACGCATTACCAGTCCTCTCGTCAAACACGCCGCCAGCGGCGTCCGCCCGCCAGCCAAGATGTCGATGACGCGTTCTCTTCTCCGCGTGCCGATGCAAACGCTATGTTCTCTAATGAAAACGTGGCAATGATTATCGCTTCTCTCCAAAGCTCTTAAACAGAGTTAACAGAGAGAGAGAGAGAGAGAGAGAGTCTTAACAGAGAGCGTTCAGGGAGTTGCTCACCTCGGTGTCGCGGGCGAATGCATCCACCCCGGAATCACTCGCGCTATCAGGGCACAACACCCTAGCCCGCTGCAGAGCAACCTTCTCCGGCCGACCGAAAGAGTCGGTTGAAACATTCATAGACGCTATAGAGGCATATACAGGGTGTCCGGTAATTAATGGATAACCTTGAAATGGCTTATAGTAGAATATGGGCCATTTAGAAAAAAATACAAAAAAAACTATCATAAGTAGTAAGTACATGTAAGCAAGTTCATATAATTTGGAAATTTTGTATGAATTAATGTTTAAACATCTTAGGTAACAAAAAAATTATGTAAACATGAGTGACCAATATAATATAATATTTGATAATGGTACAATTCATAAAAAAATGTATCTGCTTAAATAGTGAATTATTGCTACAAGGAGAAAACATTATTATAGCAAAAAAATTTAATATGGCGGCCGTAGGGCATGCGTAAGAATAATTTGATATTTAGATGTAAATCTGTGGATGAAATTTTTTATAAGATAGTTTTTTTTTGTGAATGGCCATAGGTTCTGCTATGAGCCATTTCAAGGTTATCCATTCGTTGTCGGACACCCTGTATATTATAGCGACTGCGCGCAAGTTACGGACTCAAATATCCTACGTGGTAAACCACGTACTTACCGCCACTATTGTGGCGTACTCTGCACGGGGTTGCGACAGTCGCTCTCTCTATGTCGCCATGAGATCATGCCGGAAGTCTGTCCGCCGCGCGACAATTTGCCGCGGCAGCGGAGTTTCCCCCCGGCGTAGAACCTCCGCGCGCCATTCGTGCAGGCGCGCGAGGACTATTGCCTCCAGATCCTATGGCGGCAATCCGGCAAAGAGGCACGCCGCCTCACGGAGCTGTTTCGTGTTTCGTCCTTGAATAAGTAGGCTAAAGCCCACTTATTCAAGGACGAAACAGCCACGTAGATAAGTGCCTTTTGGTGACCGCTGACCGCCGACCGCCTCATCAAATATACATTGACATATTTGCCACGCCGCGTCGCAAGACAAAGAAAACACCGACATATTCGTAGCGCACGTTCGCGCACTTTTCGCACGCTTGCCCAAAGGTTGATTTAACAGAGTCTGCACAAATTGACGACCCGAATGGCGCAGCGGTACTGAGGCTGCCTTACGTTCTTAGGGTCCTGGGTTCGAATCCCGGTAGAAGCAAATGTTTGTGTGATGAGCATGGACATTTGTTTCCGAGTCATGGATGTTTATATGTATAATAAGTATGTATTTACAAACAAAAAGTATCTATGTAGTATATCAACTATCTGGTGTCCACGACACAAGCCTCGTTGCTTAGTGTGGCCCAAGATGGCGCTGTGTGTAATGTCCAGCGGTATTTATTTATTATTTATTATTATTATTTATGAAATACATAAATGACTTACAGTCTCCTGCACAGCACAATTAAGAAAAGGTTACGCAGAGAGAGAAGAATGTCATGACTGCCATGATGTAAGAAAGTTATAACTGAATGGCTAAAAACTTTAACTTATGAGAAAACTGAGCACATTCTAGTGCGAATTTGCTAACTTAACATAATACGTACATAATTTTATCACTTAACAACACGCACACTCACACACACACACACACACGAACACGCGCGCATATACACACACAAACATGCATGCATAGAATAAGTTCATAGAAACTATAATAATCACATATTTCTGTTTTGTTTTATTCAAACTCAAACTCAAACTCAAAGCATTTATTTCAATTAGACCATTATGGCACTTTTGAAAGTCAAAAATACAAAACAAAACAAAACAAAGCTACAGTCCCAGACACAAGACATAATAACTTGAGAAAGTACTGTAGTTGCCCATTCCCTAGCGTAGATCTCTATGGAGAAGAACGGGCAAGAAACTCCATGGACACTCTTTTAAATCAAAATATTGTTACAAAATCTTGGTTACATCATTCATGTTGAGATTATAGATATATGTGAGAACGATGTAGGAAGACGTGCACATTATGAACGTCCAGAGTAAAACATTAAATCAACAAATTAAAAATAAAGTAATTAAAATGAACCGTGGCAGCTAAGAGATGACCAGTCCCAACTGACAGCGCCCGATCACGAACAAGACGCGTGTATCGGCGCCATTCAACTCAACCATATTGAAGGGAACTAAATGACCCGACACACCCGCCACCATCAGCGAGACATTTGAGTGAGCATGACTTTCTCTCAGCCACCAAGGCATATTGAAGTCAATGAAAGATACTCGTAACTAAATGCAAATGGTAGCTTAAAAATACATGGTCCTCACATGTGCTATGCAATTATACAATACTAGAAGATGGAATCTATACAACTATATCTACTACCTATATCTACTAATCTATACTATTTTATTTTGTATTCTTTTTTAGTCTCAATATTGTTTTAATTAAGGGAAGTAGCGAGTCAACCCCAACACAAGTAAATAAATAAATAAATAAATATCGCTGGACATTAACACACAGCGCCATCTAGTGCCACACTAAGCAACGAGGCTTGTGTCGTGGACACCAGATAGTTGATATACTACATATATACTTTTTTGTTTGTAAATACATACTTATTATACATATAAACATCCATGACTCGGAAACAAATGTCCATGCTCATCACACAAACATTTGCTCCAACCGGGATTCGAACCCGGGACCCTAAGAACGTAAGGCAGCCTCACCACCTCTGCGCCATTCGGGTCGTCAAGTGTTTCTGACTACTTACTGGGGCTGTCTCAACACAGACACAATAAACTGTTTTTTTTTTTATGATTTACTCCGCCGCGCACGGGAATGTACATAATGTATGTAGAAGACTCGTTCGACGAAAAACCGGCCAAGCGCGTGTCGGGTCACGCGCAGTGCAGGGTTCCCTAGTAGTCCGTTAGGTATATTTTAGATTTTGTTTTTCAATGTAAGTCTTTACCGTTATAAATAAGCAACTACTTACTTCATCTTAGTCGCTTTGTTGAATTTATTCTAAGGATTTTGTATTTGGTGCAAAATCTTCCAACACGCAAGTTCAACGACTAAATTACTGCTAAACTAAAAAAAAACAATCACACTCATAAATATGACCACAACTGTCTGGTACACGCTGTATAACTCACGTAAAATCATTTCCATAAAACTTATTTATTTGGTACTTCGCATAAAAATAAAACAAATAAACCTTATATTCAAGTTTAATTCTCCAACTAATATTTACATTATTTTTTCATATAACATTATTGATTAAATTAATTAAATATACATACAACAAAGTACACTCTTTCAACAGTTTGTTCTTACTAGAAGTTTGATCTTAACATAATGGACGGAGTTATCATTTAATCTACTAATTACGCTTTTCTTTTAAGTTTCACCAAATTGTTTTGTTCATGAAACCTCAATTTTATTGATTTGCTTATTAAGCGTTTCAGCAAATATTCATGATGACGAAGCGAGGGTCTCTCACAAAGATTTCTTCAAAATTCCAGTATTTGTGCAAACGCTTTTTCATTATATGTATAAGTAGTATTTATTAAAGCCGCGTCCATTTAGTTACTTTATCAGATACCTACAGTAAAGTGTTAGGACAATATGATTTGGTTACACTCAGGCGCCCATGATGCTGTCGTAAGCGTCTGTGATGGGAGCCAGTGCGACGAGGCACACCATGGCGATGGTGAATAGCAGTACTATTGGCGAGTAGACGCCGAGGAGCAGCCGCCTGAAGCTCGAGAACTGGAAATAAATATGGAATCATCGACTAGAAATATGACATCTCACACGGTACTTGCGTTTACTTTCGTTCAACTTTACCGCAAAAATGTAATGTTCAGAAGTACCTAAGTAGTTAGGTTGGGTTCACAGAGCTCTTTTAAGGCTGCTTTCGCCCACAATATTAGCGGCAAATAAATTCCCGTTTTTTTTGTATTGTAGCTTTAGACTTTGCGAACTGAGCGGTAAAATCCAACAGCACTCTTTTATTTAAGGCATTCGTTTAGGTGTCACCAAGTGTTAGTGAAAACGGCATTGTGCTAAAACAAGTACCTACCTACCCTGAAACCTTTTTTCTCATCCAACATATACTTAGTCTGCCGATTAGGTACGAAACCCTCGCATTAGGTATCGGTAGTACACCATCGCACCTGCGCAGCGCAGCGCATTTGAAGACAACAATTTAATATAAACCTTAACTACCTTGATATATACGGTCGCGTGCATGCTCTTTTAGTAGCTTGAGTGCGCTCCGAGTACCGCGTGCGAATTTATTCTTATATTGACCGTATATATCAAGGTAGTTAAGGTTTATATTAAATTGTTGTCTTCAAATGCGCTGCGCTGCGCTTCCAGCGGTGTGCGCTGGGCCATAGAAGTAATAGTACATTATGGTACAAGTGTGTAATGTTGGTGATTACCGCAGAGGCGCCATTGAGACCCCAGCCGTTAGGTAAGGTTCATAAGAGAGCCGAGGACGGTAATCATCAATACACACGTGTATCATACAACGTTTTTCAACACACTTGTGAAGAAAATAACACAAAAAACATCATTTTATTTAGTAGAAAATAGATATTTTTGTCCTTGGAGTTTTCAGGTAGTAAACATTCCATAATATTGTTACGTCGTACCCGTACTTACCTACAGTTACGGTAGTAGGTACCTACTAGTAAGTAGTTAAGTAACAGTAGGTAGGTAGGTAAAACGAGTCCCGAATAATGTAGGTACAAATTCGCAAACTACCTACAAAAGAACATCATTGTAATTTCGACCGTACGCCGAGGGCATAAAGTACCTACTCCTTTCCTTTATACAAGTTGTGGAATTGTCTAGAAGATTCTAGGAAGTCGTGGATATTTCTCGAACGTTCGATCGCCATATAAATAGTCGACGTGTTTGCGGGAGCAGGCAGTCTTATTTTGGCTACAGTACGAAGCGAATCGAAGTGAACTAGTAAGTGCGATATCTAAGTGAATAGTGATCAGTAGTGTACTTGTGATTAAGTTTTAAGTGTTTTGTGATTATTAAAGTTATTTGTTGTTTCTTCGGTAGTAATTAATTTATCCCATACCCAGCTCGTAACAATATTAAGGGTTTCACATCTTATATCGGGCGGTGTACAACATAAATCATTTTCTTCATAACTAGTACCTACTTGTAGACATTTTAATTAATAAATAACTATAATTTCAACAGTAAAAACGAGTTGTGAAAAATTTTCCGCAATGGCGGGAAAACCTAATCAGTTTTCCTATGCGCGCGCATCGAACAATGGCGAACGGCCATAAAAGAATGAGGTTTCTTTTTTTTTGGCTTTTCGCGGATAGCGTTTTAGCCACGTACAAAATAGGGAATTCAAAGTTTTCTTTTATTACAAAGAAAACAAAAAGCTATATTTGAGTGAAAGTTTTATTTAAAACGTAAGTTGAAATTATCTATATATATAGGTACGAAGTTGCATAAAATGAGCAAGTAATAGTACATTAATTTATATATGTACTTTTGAACACGATCTTTTTTGTATCGAAACTTTTTAAAGAACAAAGCAACTCAACCAATAAAATAAAACACCCTATGACTCACTTGTGAATAATAGTAATGAAAAAGTCACAGTTTGATTACAGTTGTCATTATGTGCCTAATTGCGGTGAAATTAGAGCCATTTTATGAGCAAGTGTGTTGAAATAGTACATTTTGATACAAGTGGAGAAAGTTTATTATTGCGTACGAGGCGGAATTAACTCTCAAGCCGTAGGCGAGGGTGTTTTTTGAGCCGAGAACTGCAATAACAAATGTCCACGTGTATCAAACGACGTTTTTCAATACACTTTTGAAGAAATAAATTATAAGAACGAAAAATATTTTTGTCATGAATTACTATGAAACTATGATTTTAATTTTCTATTTATCCGCGCTTTACTTTCGCCAGGTGAAGGAGAAGCAAAGATATGAAACCGCTAAACAGCCTTTTATATAAAAAATACTTTTTTTTTATATTTTTGAATTTAGAACACAAATAAATGTTAATTTGTGTATAAAAGAAACTACTAGTTTTTAATAATCATGTTTATTTATGATTTTCTATTTATAAACACAATTTGAATATTCAAAAAATATTAATGCCTTACAGACGCTTAGTGCTTTGCCGAAATTAAAAAAAAAAACCATTCACCTCAGACTATAGGCATTGAACCAATTTGGACTAAGTATAGGTATAGTTATCTGTGGCAATTTTCATTCCCGCACACGTGTTGGAAAATGAAAAAAATCGCACGCGTCTGAAATACATTGCATGTTGAACCTAATCGTAGTGCGATAAGAACCAGTCTTCGAGGAAGTTTATTGAAAAATAAATAACTGGCACTTGAGTTGTGGTACATTTTATTTTTAATTTGACTGCGTTGTTTTAAAACTCGATGGCCGGGCGCTGTAGGTAAATCTAACAATCAAGATGTGTTTGATGTCAGTTAACTCCCAATATTCTAACCTCATCCTCATTCATGAGGTGAATCTGAAACATCTAGTAAGTTGAAGGAGCGCCATGCTACTACTACTTCTACTCACCGGTGCGTCAGTGCTGCGGTCCACCTGCGTGGGTTGTCGAGTCTGCCCGAGCATGTCCTTCATGGGGAACGCGTTGATGCGGCCGTTACTGATGCGGCCGTCCGACACGCACACCGTCAACTGTGGCCGAAAACATGAGAATTTGTGATTTTGCTTGAATGTACTGCTACGTTTTTTTGTCTCTTTTCCTCCTTTGTGTCATGTAAGGTCGTCCTTTTCTCTTTAGAACCACCACAGAGACTGACGTTGCAACGCGACGACGCGTCAACTTTTCATTACCTACTGAATTAACACAAATGTCATGATCTGATATCGGAGCCGCAAGTGAGAGAATTGAAATCGAGGAAACTATAGCTCAGATCACGAATATGGTGGGGTTGCGGGACTGTTTGAAAGAGATACCGTGGCCCCGGAACACAAAGGGCGATGAAGGAACATGGATGGGTTTTAGTCAGTAAAAGTATGACAATCCCTCCTGCTAAGCCCAGAGCGGGAGAAGTCATTTGACGATTTCCCATCAGATAAAAAAAAAAAAAAAAGGTCACGAATATGGTCTTTAAACAGTAATCGCCTGCGTAACTGTTTAGCGTGGGATCCTGGTTTTGAATCCCAGATAATATCAGGCAAGTAATATGTTGGCAAAATCAAACCTTATTCTAGATTTTTACTCCAGGTAATGTTAATGGGTTCGCCCCTTATCACATGGGCCTTAGGAAAACACCTACAAGTGGGATGTAATGAAGGTGATACTCACGGACAACACGAGGTGCATGACCACGTGGAAGGCCACGAACGCGGCGAGGATGTACACGCTCCACGAGGGGAGCTCCGCCTTCTGCAGATACACCGCCAGGAATATCGTCACGACTGAAACGAAACAATATGATGTAAGCACATGATGAAAAAAAAACACTACTTACAAGAAGGAATTCATAACGTAACCATACGATTTATTACAATTTTCTTGATTTTGTCGTTGGACCAAGCTCTACAGACTGTCATGTTGTGTCACGATACTCACTTGAATTTTTAGTACAAAATAAATATTAACACCTGTAAAAGCTATGTGTGTTATTGTATGTCAAATATGATACATAGCTCTTATATTAATACTCACTTCCAAGAATATGAGCAGCATTTCCGAGGAACCAGTGAGCCCAGTTGAAGATGGGTCTCTTGCTAGTGCCAGGGTGCGGCCTGAAGTAGGCACCTGTAAACAAAAATAAATTGATTTTTTAAGGATTTAAGAAAAACTGAACATTGATTTTTCACTCTGGGATTTGGTAATTGTGTGTTATCTTGCAGACAATATAAGATCTAAAGCTCGAAATTGTGGGTTGCATAAGTCAGACTGAAAATGTCGTTTGGCTAGCTTTTTGTAATGGTAAATAGGTAGGTTACAGGCGGGTATCACCCATCAGTTCACGTAGAAGCCGATCCAAAAATAATCACAGGTGATTTTCATTCTGTTATCGAATTTCCCCTTTAAAACTTTAGAATGGACTCACCAATAGGTTGTATGAAGCACAAGATGACGGTGACGAGGCCGGTGATGGCGTGCGGATTGTCTCCGGTGGTGGAGTAGCCGCCCACCTCGATGAGGATCAAGATGAACCCGATCACAGTCAGCAACCAGGTTAGCACCATGAAGATGCGGTGGTACTGTAACCAAATGCATGAACGAGTTTAGATTAAGACAGTAGAAATAAGAGCTAATCAATCAATCGTTTTAGTATCAGGCATCTTAAGGCCCATAGATAAAATACACAAAATAACATTACAACATAAAAATATACACTAATACATACAAAAAGACGCTAAGCGAAGCTAAGAGACGAGGTACGTTTTTGCAGTCCGTATGATGAAATTATCTTATTAAAGTGACTTTAAGTCAAAACGCATGCTTTGAAACTGTAATTCCAAATAATTATTTTTATCCAGTGTGAGATGTAACGAATATCTTCAGTTATCTAACTCACCGCAAGCCAGATGTCCTTGCCACCCAAAGTTTTTCCGACCCAAGTCTGTCTGAAGTACCTGTAAACACAGTTAAGAAAATGGTCAACTATCCAACACAAATAAAAGTATCATCTGCAGGAAGGAGAACAAGAAGAATGGTCTGATCATCGTCATCTAGTGGTAAGGTTACCTAGCGAGCAGGATGCCGAGAGAAGAGGTTCCCAGCCAAGCTATCAACATGAAGCAGCCGTGAAGCTTGAGCAGCAGCTTAGAGCTGGCAGCTGCTGTGCCAACCGTAGCCAGGGACATCGGCACTCCGGTCGCCTCGTACGCTAGGTCGTGGAAACCAACGCGGTTCGCATCTGGAAAGATAAAGTGTCAGATTGTGGATAATTGAGCCTAGTTCAGAATAATTATGTAGAACAATAAAAATCCGACTGGATTTTTATTGAGACTACTCATCCAAACAAAAATTGTCATGTTAGACACTACAGTTTCCAGTTTCAGATCATGTTCATAGAAGATGCGTTTACAAGTTGTTTATCCTCACACATACAACTAGTCGATTACGTGCATCGCTTGATTTCAAAGGAGGTAGGTAAGGTAGTAAGTTTGAATAAACGCAACAATGCTTACCTTTCATTGAACTTCCTGAAACAACCATCAGGTTGTACATAGTGCTCGTCAAATCAAACGTCTTTCCTTGGACAACGGATACTGCATCCCTCCTGAACTTGCAGTAAAGCTTGCCATCGATGACCGAAGACTCTTGTAGCTGCACAATCTCCTGCGGCGAGTCTGACCGGCGCACATACGGCTCAGCCTTGGGGTAGGTCCAAGAAGTGAACAGGCTGATTCTTCCGTTATCATTTCTTACACACTCCATGGCACTGTCGTCTCCCATCTTAGAGTCGGTACTTAAACCAGCTGCGACGTACTTGGGGTTGCCAACGCCTTGCAGTTCGAAAGTGTATTTGTCTCCGGAGACAAATATGGCCACAATTGCCGTGCAGTCGCCTTTTGCGATGCAGTTTTGGGGCACACCGAAGCACAGTTTTGTGTCGGCACATCCGTCGTAGATGACATCGAGAGGGGCGGCTGCTTGTTTAGGCTGAAATAAAGGCAGTGTGTTACATTCTAGTTTAGGGAAAATAAGTAGGTACTTAGACATTTCAATAAATCTATGAACAAGAGCCGCCTCTTTGGTCTATTAATCGCAAGCACAACTGCTGAGCTTGAGGCGATTAACACACTGCCACGCACCACGCAGCGTAGCGCGTGAATGCGTGTTTTAACGTTGCTTGTAAGTATTTCCGTTTGTATAGAAAACACGCACAGTCCAACACACAGAAAATGCATCCACGCGCGTTCATTCAGATTACGCGCCTATAGCGGTGAAACATGCGCACACGCGCGTGGGTGCGAAGCGAGACGCAAGGTATGGCACACCGAGTCTCGCAGTGCCATGCGTGATTTTGAACGGCTTTGAATGAAATGTGTCAGAGCCGCCGTGAATCCACAAAACGCAACTACGCGCGTGAGTGCGTAAAAAACCCGCACGATGATGCAGATCTGCACTCCCGTAAGTACGCGCGTACGTGCGTTGACACGCAACATGCAACGTGATGCGTGGCAGTGTGATAATCGCCTGAGGTCCTGGGTTCGATGTACATCAGACCGTTCGGCCAGTCGAGATAGGGAGCTGGGTGCTACTCCAGTTTTTAGTGACGATTATGTGACGCACAAAGATGCCAGCCAAAGAATTTGTGACAGAACAGTTCGAAAGTTAGAAGCATTTATTTATGGCCGAACGACCCGATATCAGAACGTTCGGCCAACCTGCATCTCCATAACTGAGGACCTTAAAGAAACTGTTACTGATTAAAGAGTTAGTGACGATTTGGTGACAAACAACCAACGCTTTTCTTTTATTCGTAATGCCACCGGTTAAAAGTAAAATGAATTTTGGTTCCTGGAACATCAGGACGTTCGGCCAACGTAATCTCCATAACTTAGGACCTGAGAGAAACCGTTAATGAATAAAGATTTAGAGACGAGACTGAAACGATTTTTTATAGCTTTATTTTTTTTTGTGACGGCCCATATAAATAGTAAATTGAATATTTAACATATAACCTCAAAACATTGGGATTATCGATTCCTCCACAAGGAAGAAGCCCAGAGAAACCGTTAATCCATAAAGATTTAGTGACGACACTGAAACGAAGTTTTATTGTTTTTTTATTTTTTGTGACAGCCCCTTTATATAGTAAATTGAATATTTAACATATAACCTCAAAACATTGGGATTATCGATTCCTCCACAACGAAGAAGCCTAGAAGACTCGTAAAACCCCTGATGTGAATAGGTTTTCAGTGCAATGGTGTCAGTATTTTCGTTGATTGAAGATTTATCTATAAAAATGCACTATGGCGGATGGCGACTGAAATAGGGTGACCATGTATTCCAACGAAACAAGTATTTATCGAGTACTTAATTACCTAAGCAATGAAGCAAAACACGTCGTAATATTAAATTATATAGGTATAAGCAACGTTGAGCTGATGCCTGCATACCAATGTAACGATAATGACCATAGACAAATTAAATTACTTATCCCCAAAATAAATAAACAGAAAGTAAGGCATTTTGTGCAACATTTTTATTTGATACACGGTTAATTTTACATCGTTCTGGAGCCGAAACACTATCTCCAGTTGATTCTCAATCGAGGGCAATTTTTTTCTTTCTTAAATTTTTTTTATGGACGTCCTGTTATTTCCCATCATAACTGAGTTTGTCTTATCGTGATAGATTGCTTAGTTTAAAAAGTTATAGAGTTTTATTTAGACAGAGGTCAGAATAGCGAACTAGAATTTTAAAAAGCTATAATTTATTTATTTATTACATACTCGTACATACATTATACATATTTTCCCTCATTTTAATATGTGCACAATATGAAGACTCACGCTGTATAGGTATAGATCCAGTAACATGAAGGGATAGAATAAAGCGTAAGTTTCACACATATCTTATTAAATTACTTACCTCTCTAGATAGTATCACTGCACATGTACTACCCACTTTATTTTATTTATGCACTCGCACATACACTCGCTAACTGACATTTCACACAAACCTTGTTATATAGGTGTGACGTATCGAAAATGCATCTATGGTAAGCGCGTTCCTTCCATTGCACGCCATCTATCGTAACGGGCTCAGATTGACAAACTCGGCCGTTGATTTGTTACAGACAAGGATCGGGATGGGATTGAGATTTATAGAAAGCGGCCGTAACAGAATGAAGTAAAACTAATGGTGGCCTATTGGTCGAAATTAGATTTTATTCATGTGACAGTGACAGACACAGAAAAATAATAAAAAGTGGAACCAAAGAGGCCACATCATGACGCATGGTGGTGTGTGTAATGTTTTTTTTATAACAATTTATTTCTAATGCATATTATATAAAATATTAGTTATCTGCACTCCTTCCCATATTCCTTCGTCCGCGTATCTATTTATTTGTTACAATACCTACATCGTCACATTATTTCAACTATTTCGACGTGTTTCTCTTCATTCAGTAGATAAATAGGTACTTACTCAATAAACACTTTGTTTTGTTGGAATACATGGTTACCCTATTTCAGTCGCCATCCGCCATAGTGCATTTTTATAGATAAATCTTGAATCAACGAAAATACTGACACCATTGCACTGAAAACCTATTCACATCAGGGGTTTTACGAGTCTTCTAGGCTTCTTCGTTGTGGAGGAATCGATAATCCCAATGTTAAATATTCAATTTACTATCTAAAGGGGCTGTCACAAAAAATAATAAAACAATAAAACTTCGTTTCAGTGTCGTCACTAAATCTTTATTGATTAACGGTTTCTCTGGGCTTCTTCCTTGTGGAGGAATCGATAATCCCGATGTTTTGAGGTTATATGTTAAATATTCAATTTACTATTTAAATGGGCCGTCACAAAAAAAATAAAGCAATAAAAAATCGTTTCAGTCTCGTCACTAAATCTTTATTCATTAACGGTTTCTCTCAGGTCCTAAGTTATGGAGATTACGTTGGCCGAAAGTCCTGATGTTCCAGGAACTAAAATTCATTTTACTTTTAACCGGTGGTATTACGAGTAAAAGTAAAGCGTTGGTTGTTTGTCACCAAATCGTCACTAACTCTTTATTCAGTAACAGATTCTTTAAGGTCCTCAATTATGGAGATGCAGGTTGGCCGAACGTTCTGATATCAGGTCGTTCGGCCATAAATAAATGCTTCTAACTTTCGAACTGTTCTGTCACAAATTCTTTGGCTGGCATCTTTGTGCGTCACATAATCGTCACTAAAAACTGGAGTAGCAGCCAGCTCCCTACCTCGACTGGCCGAACGTTCTGATGTACATTCGATTCCCAGGTCAGGCAAAGTGTTACTGGGTTTTCCAACAGGAATTTCTCAGTAACAGCGAACACGGAGATTTGTGCCCGGTTGATGGATCATGATTATGTCAATTGATGGATCTATGAGCACATGGCACCCAAAGTGTTCGTATACCTTAGACTCCATGATAACGGGCGGCCGTGGCGGCGCGCTGGTGGGCTGCGGTGCGGCGGCGGGCGCCGCTGTGGGCACGGCGGTGTCGGGAGTCACCACCTCCACCAGAGGAGACTCCACGTTCTTCCAGAAGGTCGCGTAGCTCTGGGCAACCGTCGCTCTGACGGATAAGGCGTGTTAGTTAGCGCTTGTCCTATTTCAACGGATACATACTGACTAAGTAGGAGCGCTGAACAAGTCTTGGCCGAATAGGGTATACTGCTCTGTATAATATTATTCTGCGTGTATAATATTAAAACATTACTTAAGAGGTAAAGTAGAGGAGGAGGAGTAGTAGTAGAGGTATAGTATATAGCACATCAGATCTCACCTGAACTCGACGCCTCCGAGGAAGTCGGTGGGCGCCTGCCACGTGAAGGTCATGGCATGGAGGAGGAGGAGTAGTAGTAGAGGTATAGTATATAGCACATCAGATCTCACCTGAACTCGACGCCTCCGAGGAAGTCGGTGGGCGCCTGCCACGTGAAGGTCATGGCGGGCTTGTCTTCGGGCGAGGAGTGCGTCACCGTGTCGTTGGGGTTGAGGCAGGTCGTGACGTGCGTCAGCGACGCGTCCGGAACCCCCACGAACTTGCCCACGATCGTGTCTGGGTTCTGAAAGGAGATGAGCCGCTCGAGTCGATCCTTAGGTTAAGCAGTGCTAGCCTAGGTTGGTCTGTGGATGGGTAACCACCCAGTACATACTGAGTTTCCTTCGTGATTCGGAAAGCACGTTATTGGTCCCGACTGTCATTTGTCACAGGTAGTCAGTGGTCCAAAAAGTCTAACAACCAGTCTTACTAAGGAGATATTGTATTCCCCAGTACCAACTGTAGGTTACGGAGGTCAGATCGCAGTCGGCAGTCGCTACACGACATAATGGTATTCAGCTGCATCCGTTTAGACGGGGAGCCGACGCCGACATAGTTGGGAAAAGGCTAGGCAGGTGATGATTGGCTTCGGCCTTCAGTCTAACTGAATAATGCTGAATACAGTGAATACCAATAGTGACGACCTATCTGAACTCCGCCCAGTTGCCTACTGGAAAACCAGTTAACAGAGAGTGTTGGGAACCTGTAGTAGGTCCTAAATCCCAATTGCATGTAGGTACGCTTGTAAGCTTATCATCGGGGTCTTCTTAGAATTTATTTTAAACTTTTCTCTTTGCTCTTATTTTGCCAACCTGACTAGTGGGTAGATAAGTAGGTAAAATCATCTTAAGACAATCTAATTTAAAAGTCTTAAGGTCATCCCAATAATACTCCAACATATCATACGCAAGCAATTTACATGCACTCTGAGAAGAGAAACGTAATTGTTACCACAGTATTCGTTATTTATCACCACTCAGATCTAAATAGACGCAATTAACCGACACATGTGATTTGATGAGTCATCAAGCGAGGTGGTGAGCCTACACTATCGTTTGCCGCATAATCTTGTACCTGACAGACCGTTTACAAGCGAGGTGGTGAACCTACACTATCGTTTGCCGTATAATCTTGTACCCGACAGACCGTTTACAAGCGAGGTGGTGACCCTACACTATCGTTTGCCGTATAATCTTGTACCCGACAGACCGTTTACAAGCGAGGTGGTGAGCCTACACTATCGTTTGCCGTATAATCTTGTACCCGACAGACCGTTTGCCGTATAATCTTGTACCCGACAGACCGTTTGCCGTATAATCTTGTACCCGACAGACCGTTTACAACTTGCGATATTCTTTCTTTTACTTCCACTTTCCTAATAAAGAATGAACACGGTAGAGATAAAAATGTGCCTTGGATCGCATATTATTTTAAATTTACGATGACGCATCATTCTCCTGCCCTCATAAACCAATTTATTTGAGGTAGAATGTCTTCTTCATCAAATACTTCTCTATAACTATTAACATCTCAACAGTCATCTTTCTAGCCATATCATCCTTCGCAAAAACCATCTACTTACTTTTCGTTTCTTTGGACTTTCTCTACTCTTTTAGTAATAGCTATCCTATCCATATTCATACTTTCCTCATCCCTTTGCATCACATACATATCATGACATACATACACATACATGGCCCATTAATTTACGATGACTGCAAAGTCAGGTACGAAGTAAGTAAATAAGATAAGTAGAAGAGTAATAAATCGGTGGTTATGCTTATCTAACTAGTCCCTAACGATCTGTCAAACGAACAAAAGAAAGCGCAGAGCAAACATCAACATTAATAATTAGTACAAGTAGTGCAACGTAATACACACATACACATACAGGTACTTGTGGGTGTACATAAGTGTTAGGTAATTTACTGCGAACTGATTATGTAGAACAAACTGTTTAATATTCAGTTTCTTGGCATCCAGGCTGTTAGGATGCAGGTCAAGTCAACACACGAAACGGTCGAACTGGTCTGACAGGTTCTTTGATAATGCGCAAGTTTATTATTAGTCCATCAAAATGAATCAAGGCACAACGTCAGCTTACTTTATTAAATAGTTATTACGATGTCCCATAACATGACATAGGATTGCATAACGCACCTGGCACTCGACTTATAACCAAAGTTCAATTGTTTTCTTCCCACCGCTGGTTTTAGGCGAGGTGTTCTTTGCCGAAATTGAATTCTAGCAGTGTCTGTAGGTAGGTACTTATTATTAGGTTAGATTCTTATTCACGGCCTTTTAAATCTTCACGACCTGCGATTCGAATAAAACTGTAACTAGAAAAGTGTGCACTCATCGATGTGTACAGTAATTTACGTTAATAGGTACTTACGTACCAGGATTAAAACAAATCTTAAATAGTGTTTCAAGACTTCTTCGAATTCAGGGTCGAAGTATTGTGTAGCAGTCAAGGGCCTTCTATAATTATGGAGAGCTTTGTGTTTGCCTTTGCACGATTGTGAGTGTGACTTATAAAGTTATGCGACCATTGTATCAGGGTGCAGTGAATGGATCACGGTGCAAAAATGTACTTCCTTAGCATATTAAGCGTGTGGTGTTTAGGTAGGTACATTACGGGCACAAAGAAGGTAGACAAAGATTACTGCCAAGTCCTGACTGACATGCGTTTAACCGTTTTTTTTTAATATTAAATACTAAATTATTTAAATGGTTACTTGAAAATAGTTTTTATAGCTTAAGAGAATTTATAGATAAAAAAATTTGATGTTCTTAATATTAAGTATACTGTTGAGTGTTTGTTGCCTGCTTACCCTTTTCCCTGTATTCAAAATTTTTGCATGCTTGGTCTTATCCTAGCTAAACATGTTTTTGCCATTAAAATTTGTAACACCTTTGTATACTTACCATGTTTTACGCGAATAAATATACTATTACTATTACTATTACCTTAGTGTAAGCAGAAACTCTTCCTTACAGTTTATGCGTCAATCTCGCAAAAACTAAAAGCTCTGCTGGTGCGCTCATCTTATAGAATGCTGGGATTACTGTATCAGACAATGCGTTAATTTGTCTGCCTGGAGTAAATATAAGTTAATAGGTATCCAACATCTGAAATCTAAGTTAACACTCCTAGTACGCACAGCAGTTTTTACTACGAATCAATAATGTAAAAGTAAGTGCATTACCTGTATCTGTCTAGCCTGCAAGATGAATCCTCCAATCGGCAGGGGAGCGCCCGCGGGGCTACCCACTGTCACCTGCAGCGTGTCCCCCTGCCGCACTTGCGCGGACGACGTGAGGATCAGGTACGGCGGCGTGGACGACTGCGCTTGGATGGACTCGTGGCGCGGCGTCTGGTCTATGCAGGCCTGGAAACAGAAATTACTTGACGTGAAAACTACGATTAGAAGAAAGAGTAGGTTACTTTACCCAGCATTGCCGAAATGACGATGATGTAGCTGAAAATCAACACTTTTATACCGTTCAAAACAATAAAATGAAAGCATTGTGCTATTACTACTACGTATAGAGAAGACAGCGCGAACAAAATTTGTGCGTGATGCGGGGCGCGCGGGAGCGGCTAACGCCGTATAATATAATGCTGTGGCGAGCAAGCGACCTGACAGCATTTGAACGGAGCACAGATTTTGTTCGCGGTGTCTTCTCTATACGTAGTAGTAATAGCTCAATGTATGAAAGAAAAATAAGTAAATGATGTGTGACGGTTGACAGAGGAGAATGTAAGAAATAAACGCATTACGCCGACCCCAAGTAACATGGGACAAGGCCAAGAAGATGATGAATATTGATGTGAAGTCAAAGTACGAATGTACGTCTCTCATCACATCACAATTTGGCCACTTTTCTGGCTAAGACGTCGGCTTCGTTTGTGCTCGTGGGTAGACATCGTCGTTATCAAAACAATATGGTGTTAAGACCCTGACCGATTAGTATAATCCCACACATGAATAAATGATTATAGGCTTTGAGTAGGTACACTGTGTTTTCATAAAGAAAATTATGACATAGAAGACGAGAGTCTAAAATTCACGACCTAAAACTTGCGGAGAGCTATGGGCTAGCTCGCCGTCCGTCCGTCTCATGACGACAGGCCGTATCAACGGCGCGTTCGTGTTCCACGCGCGCCTCACAGAGAGTCAGCAAAAGGAAGGGGTCCGCAAGGACCAATGCCTGCCGGGGCTGCGGGACTGTTCGAAAGAGATACCGTGGCCCCGGAACATAAAGGGCGATGAAGGAACATGTCATGTGATGATTTCCAATACGAAAAAATAAAATAAAAGGAGTAAGTAGCATCGAATATAATATCTTACCCCTGAAGGTGCCCCGGAGCCGTACTGCTCAGTCTGGTGTATCGACAACACGACTAGAACACTGATCAGCATCGCACTTCTTTTCCTCGGCAACATCGTGTCTGCTTCTGGAAACAAAAAGAACATTGTTAAGTTTATGAGAATTTTTTAATCCCTATTTAGGTTAGGTCTACGAAACTATGCAATGTGTCACATTGGTTTAATTTTGGTAAAGGTCTCGTTACTAACCGACTGGAACTATGATTCACGTTTTTTTAATGACTTAATTCTGTACCTAGCCTTAATTTCAAAAACATTTCGATCTATGTACTCGTAATACAATATTCACTTCCGACAAGATTATAGGTCCTTAATCTACTATGGAATTGTGAGAGTATGATGACATAGTTTAAATTACTTTTAACTTAGGCTATGTTAACAGCAAGCTCTATCCGTGATCTGAACTGACATTACCACAACAGAAAGAGACGGCTACACACAATAGGAGCAGGCAGGAGCAGTACGGAAGACCACATTTATGTCATGCACGAGGAAGTAAGGTCGGCGAGCGAAGTGAAGGGAACTGTATCACGGTGTTGGGTGGTGACGTCATCAGTCCATAGTCCTCAGGACTGATAGACATCTACTTGAAGTAAAGGCCGGAGAAACCGTAAAACAATTAGTATGTAGACATGAAGACCATGAAGTACTTACCTAAGTAAATACTCATGTAGGCCTCACGGCAATTTTATTGTTTGTAGAATAATTTAAAGTACGGACAGGAAACGGTCAGGTGAACCTTGAGAAAGCCCAGACATGTAACACAACTCTTTCAGGAACAATTAGAATCGTGTCAAATAGTCGAAAGGCAGGGCAATTGATGGTATTTGATCCGTGTTCAAAGAATTTCGACCCCCAAAGGAATAGGCCTGCCTTTTGAACAGCGTGGCAATACTGAACTACTACATTTAAGCACCATTTATTTACCTAAGCTTGGTGATATGACTGCTTTCTAAGGTACCTAGTCTTAGGGAAATGTAGGTATCTTAGGAATTTTAACGGGTATGGTAAATTTTGGCAACAATCTTAGGAGTACCTAGTTTTTCATATATAATTTTAAGGTGAAGAAGCACAAGTGTATGACCCAAGAATCAAGCTTCAACTAACCGGATAATATCCCGACGGCTTAGTCTAAATCCGTCGTAACTTTGTATTTATCATGACACAGCCTGTTTCACAAGCTATGAATTCACAACTATTGTTGTGGACGTCAGAAATTACTCAAATAACGCAATGTATTGATTAACACGATGACATATCACTAAAATTCATAGTCACGGAATGTTGTCATCGCTTGTTTATAAATCCACTAACTCAAGACACAATAATCATTCGAAAATAATAAAATCATGGCTAAAACGCGGACAAATTCTTAGGCTTTATCACAAGATTTTCGGTAGTTATGTCAATCCAAAACAGGCATCGCCGATAAGTCTGCGAGGTTAAAATGGGACTGGGCGGGTCAAATTTCCAGGATGGGTCAGGACAGATGGGCCAGAATCGTCACACAGTGGGTGCCTGAAGACTGTCGTCGTCAACGAGGGAGGAACCCAAAAAACGCTGGCATGATGATTCGGACTCGTTCCTCGGCAAAACACCGGGAGAGTTGAAAGGGAATGGGGGAGGACTTTGTCCAGCAGTAAAAAAAAAAAATAATGTCAAACCAGTTTTTGACTTTTCCGTCATAGAATATCCCTTTGAACCCTCGAATATACCCTCGAATTCATCATCATGATATCACTTTGTATCTGCTCTTGCGTCTAAGTCTGCAATGAGAACATCCGACGCGACGGTCAAATTGAATTGGTCCTTTGATTCCACTCTATTCGTTATACGAGTAGTTTTGCTCAAAAACTTCAGGAGATTTCCATATCGGTCTCCGTGAATTCCAATAGCCACTACACCGTCATAACCAGTTGACCTCCAAAGTTTTAGCTTTACATTCCGCCGCCGATCGGAGCGCCATGATCTGCGACAATGTTATTTCCTGAAGCATTCGTTACGCAGCTGCGCACTTTGGCAATTTCCTCTTGCGGACTTCTCAAGGAAAATACGATTTATAGAATGTTGCTTTGGTCATCTGCAACTTTATTCTGCGTGCCATTTGGTTTGTGCAGTTCGTTTGGCATACTAAACGAAAATTCTTGGAATGTAATTCTTCTGGTTTAAAATAAACTAACTGGTTTCTTCTGGTTTAATATAACTAACACCGAACACGACTACACGAGTGTTTCGCCGAAATACAATCTGAACAATAGGAAGCAATAACATTGCTTGATAACATAAATTGCTCTAATATATTGTAGTGTAGCACGCAGTTCGGTTTCTTTAACGACGGCGATGACATTGCCAGCTTCGGTTGCAAGGTTACGGGTGACCTAACACATTATTTCTAATTGCACGACTGATGTGATTTCATAGATTATATTAGTAGGTAACTTGTCATCGTCATCTGCGTAGCCTTTTCCCAAATATGTTGGCGACGACTTCCAGTCTATTCGGATGCATCTGAATGTGCCAGTATTTTACATGGAGCGACTGTCTGACTTCCACAAGTCAGTAATTAGTATCTTGTACTTATAAGCTAGTAATCGATGTTAAGAATACCTTTGGGCTACATCAAAGAATCAAAATGGCTTCTGGAAAGGAAATAAGACGCAAGTTTAGAAGGTGGCAAATATGTCATTGTGTCACCAGATCGAAGAATTAAATCCTAGCTAGATAACATTTTCCATGAAATCAAGAACACCTATCATGCAAATCCGATAAGTGGCTCTTGAGGTGCACTAACGGACGTATAAACACAGAAACAGATTCTTTTATAAGTACTTACAATGTGTAAAGATAAGAATCAAGTGTGCGTAGGTACTTAGCTGAATATCTAAATACTGCCGAGTTCACTGAGGGTCGACCACTTTTCAACGAAAAGTGGAAGGCCCTCAGTGAACTCGATAGAACTCGCATTGGGCTATAGTGGATTACGTACGGCCCACTAGCTCTCTCACAGAGCAGAGCGATGGCCTGTCCCAGCAGTAGGAACATCAAAACGAGCAGCTAGATTTTGCATTCCAATTTAGCAGGCAATCATTAAAAAATAATTAAAGGCAAATAATATATGTTAAGATCAAAACAAACTTGTATGAAGTCTCATGAACTGTTTACAAATTCGTTGAAGCTTCCCAGATACATGCAAATACTTTTGTACATCATCTTGCTGCCCTTGACCCATTATTTCCCAATCCAAATCTATTCTTTGGTCTCCTCCCTCTCCATCCATCAACATTCGCATGTCCATCACTCTTTTAGTCACATACCTTTCACTCCTTGTCATTACCAAGACAAACGACTTTGTGTACGTTTGAAATAAATGAAAAACTGCCCAATCAATTAGGATGTAAAGCAGGAAGGTAAATCGAAACCCGAAAAACTCATCATCCCGGAAAAGACGTTTTTAAGTGCTGAACGAATACAGATCGTTCATGATGACAATAAGATTGACTCAGTCAGTACCTAGCTACCTAAGGATATTTTTATAAGTGCTAATTTGGCGATAAATGCTTACGTAGTAACAGACTTGTAAATTAAAACGACTTCCTATTTATTTGCTTTGCTTCCTGCTAGTGACATTTATTTTTCAGCGGCTTCAATTTAGTACTAATCCTTGAAAGGATAGGACGTTTTTAAGCTAGGCGGCGGCTATCTAGCTGCTTCTAGACACTTCCCGTAGATTAACAGTAGACTTCTATGCTCTGATGATGATTTAAGCTAGGCGGCGGCTATCTAGCTGCTTCTAGACACTTCCCGTAGATTAACAGTAGACTTCTATGCTCTGATGATGATTTAAGCTAGGCGGCGGCTATCTAGCTGCTTCTAGACACTTCCCGTAGATTAACAGTAGACTTCTATGCTCTGATGATGATTTACTCTTAGCTATTCAGAAGTTACAGTGGTTTGGGAATAGTGTGGCGGGCTTACTCTAATCTAAGAGAAAGGAAGTGCTAACTACACTTTTATTTGCCTACATATGACAAGTAATTAGTGTTGCGTTTACCTGGGCGGATTATCAATTGTTTTTTTTTGTGGTTTTTCGTTTTTTCTGCACCAGAGCAATCCAACTAATAAATTGTAAAATCCGAAAGTTTGTGAGGATGTATGGATGTCAGGATGTACCTATGTATGGATGTTTGTTACACTTTCACGCAAAAACTACAGAACGGATTTGAATGAAATTTTGCACACAGATAGTTTATAACCTGGATTAAAACATAGTATACTTTATATCCTGGTAGTACATGGGACAATTATCAAACTTCACGCGGGCGAAGCCGCTGGCAGAAGCTAGTATATATAATAAAGATAAATTGTTTCTTAGAATTGTAAAATAACATTTTCATCGACTGGTTATGTCAGTACATTGTTAGCTTGTAAAACTACCATTAATTATAAAAGTGTTTCGTTTGCGTGACCTGTCAAGAAAGAGCTCGCTTGAAGAACTATGTAGGGCAAGAAAACCTAAGGACCAACAATAAATTCTTGTTACTGAACGAATAATTAACTGGTATATTCGGGTCACCCTATTTTCGGGGTTAACACCATTTAAGTTATTCATGATTGGAATCTCGAAGAAATTTGGTGGTGTATAGTAACCTGGTTTTATGAATTCGTTTAAGAGTTCGATGGACTCTAAGGTTCTATGTCGAAAACAGAAATATGTATGCTTGAATTGCGTGAAAATTATGGCCGTTAGCATGCTGTTGCTTTGCAATAAATTCTTTGGTAACTGTTGGTAAGCAATCGATATGAGGTCGATGGACATTCAATTGTAGGTTGACTTTGCGCCATTTAATGCGTCACACATGACATGACACACAGACATATATATAATTCTTTTCATTCCTTACCTACTCTCTGTGAGAGACGGGCCATAACTCATCAAGCGGGCTCGGTGTGAGTTAGTCGCTGACACATACTTTTAACCGACTTATCTTCCGGGTTATGTTCTTCTTTCTTTAATAACCTAAATGTTCCAGTCGGTGGCAAAAGACCAATCAAACCAACAAAAGTCACTGACTTTAAAAAACATTTACAAAGGTAATACAGTGCCTTTTTTACTAGTAGGTACTGCGCTGTGTGTCGCGGGTTCGATCTCCGCACGAAACAAATATTTGTATGGCCTACAGATCGTTGTTTCGGGTCGGACCATAGATTAGAATAATCAGTCTGACTGTTTGTGTAGGAGAGTTCAAATGTTTGTAAGCGCACCCACGACATTCCTAATGTGGCGCCGTTTTATATAAAGAAAAAATATAATTGCCATGTCAAATGCCTGTTTACATATCGTATGTACTTAGTGTAACTAGTCCAAAGTTACACACGAGTAACTTAATGGCCTTTCAAATTATAGGTAGGTACTAGATTGTCAATAGTCACTCTATTGATAAATTACGATTAATTTATTATTAATTGAAAAGTTACCTAGTATTGAATTTCCAAAGTAGAATTTAATTGGCAAATATATTAAGTACTTGATAATTTTCTATTTAGTGGTAGTTTCATACATTAACATTTAATCGATGAATAATTAAGCGGTTGCGTGTGCCTAAGTATAATTTAATGTTAACTAACTAACCACAGGGCTATTCCCTTATCTACTTATGAATGTCGGTGATTTTCCAAAAATGCAGCCTTGACGTTCGTCGACAAAATGTTGCTTTTGTTGGGTTCAGTACAAAAAAAAAAATACGGAACCCCTAATAGGATCACTTGTGCGTCTGTCTGACTGTCACGGCCTCACAGCCAATTTGCTCCGAATCTACTGGACAAAATCAGGTGAAATTTGGTACCATGGTGTAATCCTATGACCCAAACACAGATGTGCAAAGTATTTTTTTTTTTAATTAAAAAAAAAATTGCAAGCCTTACTGTGTCACATCAAATGAAAGGGCTCGTTACGAGGATCTCAAATACAGGGTGTAAAAGATCTCATCACGAAGCCATTAAGTAACATAATCTATTTGTTTTGGGGTGAAAAATCATGTTTTGTGGTAGAACTCAGTGCATGTATTTAAAAAAGTTGGAACTTTGACCCCCAATATCTCCGTAACTAGAAGGTTCACAGGTATGGTGTAGAACAAAAATATGATCGCAATAACGGGGAGAACAAGTGCCTTTCGGCTTCGTTAAGAGGTGTTTTACACCCTTTATAGTTTTGTAATTATTGTAAAATAAACAGTTTTGATTTTATTCATGAAAGAAGACGAAAATTGATCCCCTGATCTCCGAAACTACTGAGCCTAAATTTTGAAAAAAATGCAAAATATAGTTCATTGCTTGTAGATTACAGGAAAACTATAAGAATTCTATCAATTAAAAATAAAGTGGTAAACTCAATATAATACGTTCTCTTACGGAAAATTTGACTTTGGCATTGTACGGAACCCTTTCCACGTGAGTTCAACTCGCACTTGGCCGGTTTTATAACATAACATGCCGCCTGTACCCAAAGGGCTAGGCAGTGGTGTGCAGTTGTAGGTACACGCTCATTTTGCCAGTTATGTTATCGGTTTGGCTTTGGTTTATTGCTTTTATAACAGGTCTTAGTATTGCCAGTTTTATTATTAAATTGTTTTTTTCCTGTCTTCCTGTTTTCCCCGTCTTAAAGTGTGTTTTCATCATGAAAGGTAGTGTAATTGTTTCATATTCGGATCGTTGAACCGTCAACTGACTGAATTGATTTCCTTTGATCCGATGGGTTGCAACTGGTAACATCGCTTCTAGCAGTTATGGCACTGCATGTTGACTTAGAATTGATCATTTCATGTAAATCCCAAAAATTAATATATTTGGATTAAGTCCCGATACTTATAAAGGGCTTAAAGCTGTTATAAATAACGTTATCCTAAATGGTGTCATAACTTTTGCGGTTAACCAGAACAATTTTTAAATAATTCAAGTAGGTAATTAAACTCACGAAATAATATGTACTTAGTGATATAATAAGTTGTGCTTACGCAATATCGTTGCGTGTCGAATATCTGACTGTATAAATTATACCAATTTATTGCGCCTTTCCGCATTTTTAAGGTTTTTTATTTTTTAAGGATTTCCCTAGAAGCTGTTACTTAATCTTTCCTGCTAACTACGAAAAAGCCAGTATTAGCTACCGAAAACTAATATTATTAATAATAACTGGTTTTTAAATAATCAAAATACTTACTATGTTAATTTACAAACATGTTTTGCCTAAATATGCATTAAGTATGTATTTTGTTTCACACTGTTCACACTAGGAAATCCACTCGATAAAGTATTGATCACCACGCCTTATGAGAAAAAATTATAGATTTATATGAACTGTAGCATGTTTTCATTAATTATATTAACTTACTGAACATCAACGGCTGGTCAAAGCTCAATTCTAAAGGATTCTTTGCTAAGTACCTAGTATAGTACGAGCACGATATGCACGAGTGGGTGATAAAGATTCTGATGATAAAACATTTTTTAGGAAAATCATCATCTTCCGACCCTTGTACCATTCTACTTGGGGTCGGCGCAACACGTTTCCTCCTTCCATTCCCCCCTGTCAGACATCATGGCATCATTTACTCCTTACTCTGTCATATCAATTCTCACACAATCCATCTTTTTTTTGCCTCCCTCTCCCTCCCCATCCATCAACATTCATGTCCATCACTTTTTAAGCCATATGCGTTTCACATTATAATTATATTCACAAACGATAAAACATTTACGGGAAAAATAAGTTCAACACACATGATTTGTTGAACCTCCATCAAACTGCAACGCTTGCAAAGGCTAGCCTGCATGGCGATCACAGGCTGCATGACGACTAGCACGACCGCAGCTCTCGAAGCCATGTTGGGGCTCCCACCGCTCCATCTGTTCATACAGCAGGAAGCGACAATGACAGCTGTACGCCTTAAAACTCTCCAACGGGGTAAGAGAAACAGCACACAGCGGTACTGGAGGGATTCTACAACGAGTTTCCCCTGGCGAAAGCAACAAACGATCGGATACCAAAACAATTCGTATTCGATAAGATATACCTCGCGAAACTACGGATCTTCACGGATGGATCTAAAACAGGTACTGGCACAGGGTGCTGGAGTCTTCTCGGAGGATCTCAACATTCACATCGCCAAACCTCTGGCCCACAACACGGTATTTCAGGCAGAATGCATGGGCATTTCCCTGGCGGCATCTGCTATCTTAGCCAGGGAGGCTGTGGACCACTCGATTCGTATACTCTCAGACAGCATGGCTGTACTGCTAGCACTGAACAACCACACAGTGAACTCTGGGTTAATTACACGAGAGTCACTAACGCCAGAACCAGGTTGGTAATCTCAATAATATATATAAGGACACAGCGATTCCCGTGGCAATGATGCGGCGGACGAACTCGCTAAAAGGGAATCGAGTCACAGACAGCCCCCTGTGCCGTGCCTGCATGGAGGAAAACGAGACAATAGCCCACGTGCTTCTGCACTGTCCAGTGGTTGCAACATACAGGGCAAAGTACTTTGGTAACCCAGGTACTCTCCGCGAGATAGACAGCAACATTGGGGCGCTGCTGGCCTTTCTCGGGGAATTGGGATGAATGATAGTTTCCTACCCGCACGCAAAATACGCGCTTTGAGTTGCGGACACCACCCCGTTATACAATACAATAAAAATGATGTGTTGAACTAGTATTTAACAATTTGGCAAGTTGCGGAAAGTTGTGATGCGCGAGTGCGCGACCAGTTAATTATGAAGCGATCTCACTCAAGCGAAGACCTTTAGTTACACCATTAGATAGCTCTAATACATAAAAAAACAAGTCTCCACAGCACATGCAACAACAGCTACCAGTGGATACTGTTGTTGCATGTGTTGAATTCTGTGACAACATACCTACTGACCGGTGTAGTGAACTTAGTGACTGCAATCTCATCATCTGACTAGGTCTTTCCCAACTATCTTAGGGTCGGTTTCCAATCTAACCGGATACAGCTGGATACTAGTATTTTACATGAAGAGACTGCCTATCTGACCTCCACAACCCAGTTAGTACTGGGTAATACGATACTCCTTGGTAGACTTTCGGGCCACTGACTACGCGTAACGACTGTCAATAATCTACAAATGACAGCCGGCACCAATGGCATAATGTGCTTTCCGAGGCACGGAGGAAGCTCGGTATGTAATGGGCAGTCACCCATCCACGGACCAACCTAGCCAACCTTAATATCAACCCGAGAGGCTGTTATTACTCAACCACGAGCTCCTCTCTAGTGACTGCAATCTGAATTATTACATTATTCTAGTGGCTTTTCAGAAAGGGTCACTACAACCTACCTTAGCATGATTGATGAGCCTAATGCGGGGACGCAGGCCTCCTCTATGTGAGGCCGAGAGCGGTATCTGATTCTCACAAGGTGCGTAAGATATGCGGAATTATTACCCATGTATCAAACTAAACCTGTTGTCAAACTTTCGGACCTGTCTCAAAACATGACACAGTTCTTTTACGCCAGCATAGTAAATAAGTAAGTCGGAGCAGGTTTTCCCCACACTTCAATGCAGCTAATTTACGAAGTAGCGGGGTTCTCGAGAGTCGAGACCGTTTTCCTTATAAGAATAATGTTGTTTTAATAAAGCCGTAGAAAACTAACTTGCTTGACCGGTTCTGAGAGGCTGGGACTGACAATAATACGATCTCTTTTCACCACGTGCGGTCATTGGTATTTTGAAAATTTTAGGGTAAGGTAGAAACTTAAATTATTGAAGCACGTGGCGAACGCTACTAACAAATAGTTCTAAGACATGGTCTTGCTTTATTGAAACTCACACTCTTAAACTCAAGCCAGAATGAATGAATTATGTGCTATAAATCAAAATATAATCTTCTTAAGTATTAAGACATACCCATGCCTAATTCAAAGATGCTAACAACCTACGCTATATAAGAAGCCATCTTGATATCACCTTTAAATATATTCAACAACACAGCACTGCAAGTACGTAGCAATCGATAACGATCGAATCGATACGATTCGATAAATCCGACTTTTCGATTAGTTAAAAACTCATTTTATCGAGAATAACTGTCAGATTAATCGAATTGTATCGAATCGAGTGCTACGTACTTGCACTGCTGGTCTCAAAACCCAAGTGGCCCCTCAGGTACAATAAAAGGAAATTGACAATTACAAGTAAACACAGATATTTTTATAATCACGACACTTGAAATAATCTTCAAAACACAAAGCGCATTAAGTTCTTCATTAATAACTTAAACAATAATAACTTCGAGTGCCAGTATCCCACGCGTTGAGCTCTAACGTGCGCGGTATCCGTGAGTCACAGTTAGAGGTCACACCTTATAGTTCGGGGTCTCACGGTAATACCATACTAACGTACTATAACCACATTGTAAAGAAATACTACATGATGTGTAGCTCTTACAATGTTATAATTGTTTGAGTTTTCACACTTCCATCATGTTTGGAAACGTGAACGATCGATGCAGTGAACATGTTTGACAGGCATTCTGTACGTCAAACTAAGTAAACCTACGCAAAAATTAAGAACAACAAAAATGATCGCAATGACGAGGAGAGCAAGTGTCTTCCGGCTTCGTTACGGGTCTATTTACAGTTACACCCTTTATTAATTACTTTAAAACGGGATAACTTTATAATTTATTCAATTTATTGCAGGCAGTGATGCGATAAGTGAAGTCAATAAATACACAATGTGCAAGTCATTGCCAAAACGTCTTCCAAAAAGGTGTTAATGTTATTTGTCAACTAGAATGGTTTGTGCCCTCTGTAACTATACTGCATACCAAACAGGTTGCGATACGTATGATGGTGGTTACAGAATCGTCAGGCCCTCTTCCACTTGCTGTAAAAGTCATTCTTAAGCAACATTGGCTTATTGCTAGACCCATCGCCATAATAGGTTGGTATGTTTCGTATATCATCTGCAGATTCTTAAATCTGTTCGGGCGCCTACTAGTCTAACCAGCAGTGCAAGTACGTAGGAATCGATTCGATAAATCTGACAGTTATTCTCGACAAAATTAGTTTTTATCTTTGTTATAAACTCATTTTGTCGAGAATGATTGTCAGATTTATCGAATCGATTCCTACGTACTTGCACGGCTGATACAGCTAAAAACCAGAACTATTATAAATCTTTCAGCTCAATCTTCCAGTTATTAGGTAATATCCCTTGGTAAGACTGGTTATGAGACTAACGTGCTAACTGTCAAGTATCTACAGATGGCAGCTGAGAGCAACGCCTACATGTACCTTCCGAGACACGGTGGGTTCTTCTTGGTGTTACCCATCTCCCGACCGACCTTGGTAAAGTCGGTAAGCTTGCTAAACTCAACTTCATCTAGAAGATTGATGATAACCTCCCTCGGATTGGTACGTTTTGTTTCTACCCGACAATTTTAAGATATTCATCTTCATGCTTTTAGTACTCGTAAGTGGCACCAAGTGATACGACACTATAATACATATGTTGACTAGTCGACAGTTATTAGCAACAAAACAAATGAAGTACACTGATAATATTGTAATTGTGTAGGCCCTCAATTCTATTATTACAAACACTTGCAAGGCAATAACAGCACTTGTAAATGTTACCTATCAGTTTTATGCATAAAAATATCGCGTGAGAAATTATTTGTACATTATATTAACACCACCAACTTAGGTCCTTTTTGGAAGGCCTTAATCAGTACGCTCCAACATATTTCAGATCGCCGTGATAAAGGTAGCACGCAGCAGGAGTATGTTAGGCCTTGACCTCTAGACCTTTTATCATCATCTTTTATTAACTGGATCGTAATCGTTAGTATAATATAGCAAACGATACTACTGGGTATGAGTTCATGGATTCCTAGCTCTCATCAAGGATTCCTCAGTAGCAGTTTGCAGTTTGGACTTGTACCCGGTTCACCCGGTTGCCCCAGAGTACATTAGGTCTCAATAACATGTGCAAAATGTGAGCATGCTAAGGTGACACTTTTTTTTTTTTTTTCGAATGGGAAATCATCAAATGACTTCTCCCGCTCTGGGCGGAGCAGGAGGGAGTGTCAGACTTTTACTGAATAAACCCATCCATGTTCCTTCATCGCCCTTTGTGTTCCGGGGCCACGGTATCTCTTTCGAACAGTTCCGCAAACCCGGCAGGCATCGGTCCTTGCGGACCCCTTCCTTTTTGCTGACTCTCTTTGAGGCGCGCGTGGAACACGAACGCGCCGTCGAATGCTAAGGAGACACCTCTGTTCAAATTTTCTACTGTCCTAGGTTCGATTTTCAGGTCGGACAAAGTGTTATTGGGTTTTTCCCTAGGGTATTTCTCAGTAGCAGCAACGGAGTCTGGATTTGTGCCTGGTTGATAGCAATAGGCTCGCCCCTTATTACGAGTACATGAAACTTGAAACATAAACATATTAGGCGAAATGTGGGTGACTAATGGGTACTCGTCTGCTTAACCCTTCGGGGATTGCACTCGTGATGTTATAATATCTTCTATCACGAGTATCACGACACTGGTGCCGATTCTGTTGTGCACAAACTACACTTAATTTAGGCTATTGCTATATTTTTCTCTCTACTAAAACGAGAAAGAGACGGACGTAATTTAGAGCTGTCAAATTTAGTTGGAACTAATATTTCCATACAAATGAAGGGTGCACGTAAAAACGTGTCGACTAAAAACACGGTAAAGCGCAAGGCATAAACTAGTTTGACATCTCTAACTTAGTTCATAGCTATAGCCGTCCTTTTCTCGCACTGCCTTTTAGTAAAATATAGCAAATGCCTAAATTAAGTTTAGTTTGTGCACAACAGAATCGACACCACTATCAAAAAGCCTTACGTCACTAATTAGTTCACCGTTAATGAAACCAAACGTTTAGCTTATCATGACAATGAGACACGAATGATGACAGAAAAGAAGGCTTATCTGACGTGTTTGCCTATTTAGACAGCCGTACATTTCTTCTATGTGGTCTATTATCTGGTATTGGAAGGGATACTGCTAACCTTCGCTGGCTCAAGGTCCACACTATTCTTAGTAATCCTTGTGTTCGATCTGCGAGTTCACTCTCTTCCGCAATCTATTTGTGTACGGATTTTAGTCGATACCTTTTGTGAGTTTATAGGTTAGCTATAGCATTTAGCCAGCTTTTAGTAAGTCAGTTTGCTTTCAGTTGGAGTGAGACTCCTTTTATTTTTCAAAGGTGTTTGGTACACCCACATTTCGCCCAGTTGCCCCATGTAATTAGGGCGAGCCTATTGCAATCAAGCGGGCACAAATTCAGACTCCGGTCAGGTTTTCCTACAATAAAGCCCCCCATCCCACTATGACCGCAACCAGGAACCCATGCTCAGGAGTTGCAGTTGTGAGCACAAGACCCACGAGCCAGTCATTGAATGATGGATGACGATTGTTCCAGTGGTTCATTACTCAAGGTGAAACATTTTTAGGGTTCCGTAGACAAATGGCAAAAAACGGAAAGATTAAGGATTCGTCATGTCTCTGTCTGTCCGTCCGTATGTCACAGCCACTTTTTTCCGAAACTATAAGAACTATGCTGTTGAAACTTGGTAAGTAGATGTATTCTGTGAACCGCATTAAGATTTTCACACAAAAATATAAAAAAAAACAAATTTTCGGGTTCCCCATACTTAGAACTAAAACTCATTTTTTTTTCATCTAACTCATACGTGTGGGGTATCTAAGGATAGGTCTTCAAAAATGATATTGAGATTTCTATTTTTTTTTTTTTTTTTTAAACTGAATAGTTTGCGTGAGAGACACTTCCAAAGTGGTAAAATGTGTCGTCCCCCCCCCTGTAACTTCTAAAATAAGAGAATGATAAAACTAAAAAAAATATATATGATTTACATTACCATGTAAACTTACACCGAAAATTGGTTTGAACGAGATCTAGTCAGTAGTTTTTCTTTAATACCTACGTCATAAAGCGTAAACCGCAATTTACCTTTCATTCACAAAAGTTTGTGCGGAACCCTCGGTTTGCGAGTCCGACTCGCTATTGGCCGGTTTTTTGCAATTTGTAGGCCAGTGCTAGGTTGTATGTTGATTAAAATATTGTTCGCGACTGTAAGACGTATATAGTTACAGAAATATATTCATCAAAATCATTAATACAACCCTCCAAGTTCATAAAGGTCGAGGAATGACATAAAGTCGTTCTATTTATAATCAACACAACCTAGCACTGGCCTGCAAATTGCAAAAAACGTAAGAAAATTTGAATTTCGCGGGCTACCCTGGAGCATCAGCCTTAATGCACAAACATCATCAATCAGCAACAGTCTTTATTTCCCATTTGTAAATTGCAATTGTATTGTTACAGGAATCGACAGTTCATTAACACGAGTAATTATTAGATTCTCGATGCCGATGATAATTATTGATGTTTCGACATGCAATAAATGAGAGGTATTTGCTTCAATAAAAACACCGGTTATTGCCGCTAGTACCTATTTTATATCCTTTGTGATTTTTGTGTGTATGTAACACACAAAAATCATCACGTACCGAATGTATCATAAAATACCTATCTATAAGCCTATGGGAGATTATAGCCTAGAGTGCAATTACCTGAGTTGGTATCAAATGTTGCTTGAAATAAAAACAGCTTATTTATCTAAAGGTCAATGTAACCCGCATGAAAGTGTAAATTTACGCCTATTAACTTCTGTTTAATTTGGGCTTGTGTATGTACTGTAGCTGAAAAACAATGTTTATCGAATAATTTTGCAACTGCCTGAAAGGTCCTTATCCTTGTTCTAGAAAAAGGTTCAGAACTAATTTGTGACGTCTCAAAATCAATATGATTTTGAGACGTCACAAATTAGTTCTATTGTCTTTGAATTAAAAGACCAAAATTTTGGAGTTTTTGGCGCGGATGAAAGGACCACTAAAAGTGAGAGGGAAGATTTTCTCTACGACATCGTTTACCGAGCCTAATGGCTAGTTCGCGATCACCGGTTTCTCCATAGGTACGTGCAAAATCAACATGTGGGTAAATAAATGTGGAATGTTAGCATGCCGTCCGCGGGAGAAAGTGGCGGCGTGTCGAATCACTTAGCATTATTGCCCAGCACCCGTGAACGCCGCAACTTACCGATATGAGCATCTTCACGCGATGTCCTACGACTACAACTGGCGCAATAACGCAATGTCATCATTGTTGCGTTACATTTGTTGTAGTTTTCCATGTAGGAGGAGAAGGACCATTCGTCGAGCTCCAAGCTCCTTTCAAGTGAGTTTTGGCATCGGTTCCAGTATTCCATAACCTCAAGTGCTTTTTTTTGGCTCAATCCCAAGACTAAATACTTTATTTCTGCATAGGTACATGTGGAATGGTTGCAAGAAGGAAATTTTCCACAAACTAATCAATTTACCGCCTTTAACGTCACCGGAAATCGGAAAAGAAACAGTAGTTCCGTCTCAATTAAAAAATATTGACAGTTCCGGCAATGTTCGATACTTCGATCTAAGTTATAAATCTCATGGTGCTACTTAAACATGTACCTACAGCTCTAAGTTGAAATCCTTGAGTGAACAGGTTGTGCTCGCGTCACGATCAATCGCTGTTTTTGCCGAGAACAGCCGAGGTCGCCCGAAGCTACATAAAACTTTAATGTCCTTCATGCTCCTATAGGATTCCGATGTAAGGTGTGTAAAAAACTCATCAGACTGTGGGCATGGGCGTGCTGAACATAGGCTTCTTAATGCATTTCATGGTTAATGAGCGTGGGAAAGTTTGAAAACTTTAAAGTTTTAACGCACAAGAGGATATTGAGTCTGTTTAGATGATTTTTAGGGTTCCGTACCCAAAGGGTAAAAACGGGACCCTATCACTAAGACTCCACTGTCTGTCTGTCTGTCACCAGGCTGTATCTCATGAACCGTGATAGCTAGACAGTTGAAAATTTCAAAACTGATGTAAGTATTTCTGTTGCCGCTTTAAGTAACAATAATTATTAAAAACAATAAAATAAATATTTAAGAGGGGCTCATAAACAACAAACGTGATTTTTTGATAATGGTAGGTAGGTACCTACTACGGAAAACTTTGTGCGCGAGTCCGACTCGCATTTGGCCGGTTTTTAAATCACTCTTTCTGCATAAGTTTTTGTAAGGAGAGCATGATAGTCTACTATCATGGCATTAAATGGGCCTCCTTAGTTTCAATCTCAGAATGCATTAAAAGTAAAACATTTGCAGTGGTAACGAGTGAGTGAACATACTCTTCGAATTCAGAGAAAAACTCATACTGTTTCAAGGTTTTATTAGAATTTCTAGTTTGAAACATTCCCGACATGCCCGCTCCTAGACAGAAGGCATCTCACTTAAGTATCTGCGTCGAATCAACTCGCATGACTGCATTCTGTTACACGCAATATTTTTCTTAGGACTACTCCCTCAGAAATTAACAGGGTGACAAGAAACTCCTTAATTATTACTCCTAAATCTTTAAATGTATGTTATTCTTTTCCTACTTATAAGTAGGAGAATCATCTCCTTTTATAAAAGGAGATGATGATGTTACTTTTTGAGCATGGGGTCATATGGATGGGGTTGCGGGACTGTTGGGGTTGCGGGACTGTTCGAAAGAGATACCGTGGCCCCGGAACACAAAGGGCGATGAAGGAACATGGATGGGTTTTAGTCAGTAAAAGTCTGACACTCCCTCCCGCTCCGCCCAGAGCGGGAGAAGTCATTTGATGATTTCCCATCCGAAAAAAAAAAAAAAGGGGTCATATGGATAGTTCTTAGCAGTATTTGGACCCAGAAGGTGACGCTGTTATTGACATCCAGAAGAAGACAGGACGACGTGTACAAGGTAGCCTAGTTTTTTACTAAAATTGTGAGTAAAAACATGTTGTTCACTCCTCAAGATTATATAGAACATAATAACAAAAGTAGGTACTTATGCACATTGAGTGGTCTTTGAAACAAGTAAATAATTATAAAATGCGTGGCTTCGACTTCCGCATGACACAGCTTCCCATGGCAAACAATAATGCATTATATAGAATCAATTAATATTCATTTTTGTAAACGTTTTATATAGGTGCTTAATTTCTTTAGTCGGCAAAAGCCAAGCCAAACATGTCAATATTTGGGCACTTGTTAAAAAGGCTTTGGAAGAGTGCAAAAGCAGTGTGGTTGGCTTTTTAGGGTTCCTTACCCAAAAGGTAAAAACGGGACTCTATTACTAAGACTCCACTGTCCATCTGTCCGTCTGTCTGTCACCAGGCTGTATCTCATGAACCGTGATAGCTAGACAGTTGAAATTTTCAGAGATGATGTATTTTACAAAAAACAGAATAAAATACTAAAAAAACTTAAATATTTATTTTCCCATACAACAAACGTGATATATTTGCCGTTTTTAACTCGATATTAATCGGCAACAGGTAGACGCTTGAAATATTCACAGAATATTTAGTTGTAGGTATATTCACTTTAAAAATAAATAAAATAAAATAAGTATTTAAGGTAGGCTCCCATACAACAAACGTGATTTTTACCGTTTTGTCTAATGTAATGGTACGGAACCCTTCGTGCGCGAGTCCGACTCGCACTTGGCCGGTTTTCTTTACATACCAAACATGCTAAAATGGCTACCTACTTGTCTAAAGTTTGTAGATGTGGGTAGGTATTTACGTATTTAAAGCTAAGCCTAGGTTACTAATTGGTACTTACTACTTACTTAATTAATCAGCGTCATAAATAATCTTGACCTGTCAAAAATGCAAGGAATTATTATGATTGCGAGTCCGTCCGAGTGTCGCGCAACACAAGTACGGAATTCTAGTTTATTGAGTAAAACTACAAGTTTAGAAGATTCTGTAGTAAGTACCTATTACAACTTCTGCAATACTGTGACTCAAGCGTGTTTACAACATCAGTGAACCAATTAATGATCTAATCAATGTGTGGAGAAGCCTGTAAGTATTATAGTATAATTTGTTGAGATATTAGGTATGTAGGTAGCCTACATACCTACCTAATATATCAACAAACGTAGGTATTATATCAGAACGAAACTAAGTTTAACGTGTTTTCAGAGGTACGGAGGAAACTTGGTATGTGGTCACCCATCCACAGAGCAACGTAGGAAACCGCGGCTTACCTAAAGATTGATCACGCGAGCGGCTGTTATTATTTGGCCACGAGCTCCAACACGAGCTACATTAACCTTCTAGAACTGTTCAGCGGAAATGGGTAAGTGGTCGGCACTGTATCTTCAGAGACGATGCTAATAAAATTGTATCTTCATGTCCTCATCGAACAGTTACCGTGATGACTGATGCAAATCGTGTCAGTGCAGTCGGTTGCATGATAGTCTATACAACCATTTCTTGTTAAACATCTTGTCGCTAACAGACTGTGAGAAACTGCGATGAAGGAAATTCAAAAGAATTGTAGATTTCAAGTACTGATTGATTGATGACTACTGTTTACTCGGCGTGGTTAATATTGTGTGTAACGGAAACTAAGTAAATACCAACTAATTTTGCTTATAAATCTCAGTCGTTATTGGAGTGGTCTTTGGAAGTCGATAAGTACCGTACTGAAAATGTAAATTACAAAAAGCGTTAATTAACGAAAAGAAGAAAATTAGTTCATCTATTAACATTGAACGCGTGTACAAAGTTTCATCTCCGTGTTAATAACCATTGAGGAGTTCTCTCTTGAGGAGGCGATCCTGGTTGCAGGATCAAGTCATGTCGCGCATAAAGGGTTCCGTACCATCGTAGTACTCCGAACCCCCTTTATTTTTTTTTGGCAACAGAAATACGTTACAAGGTATCTGTGAAAATTTCATCTGTCTAGCTATCGCGGCTCATGAGATACAGCCTGGTGACAGACAGAAAGACAGACGGATAGTGGAGTCTTAGTAGTAAGGTCCCGTTTTTACCCTTTGGGTACGGAACCCTAAAAGTGTATTGTCACCAAAACGAAAGGTGTGTGCAAAATTTCTGGTCAATCGGAATCCAAAATGTGGTCGAAAAATGGTTTCAACATTTTGAAGCGGACAACTTACATACCTACATACATACGAACAGTGCAAGTTAAATAAAAGCTTGTTATACAGCAGCCTTTGTACTCTAGATCTTCTGTCACTTCACAAGATGAAATAAAAGTAAAGTTGCCATAAATATAGCCATGCAAAATAACAACCATGTGATGTTGCAGTTCAACGAATTGTTTTTGGTTTCAGTTCAATATTTACGTAAACAAGGACTGAAACCTGTCAAACAATAACTTAGTGCGTAATGAGTTATTGACACATACTTCTGAGTTCATTCCAAAGTTGGTGTATCATACATGGAAACTGAATCCCTCTGAAGGCGAATGCGGTGTAGACTGTAAAGTTGATTCATCATTACAATGAAATTAGTCCTTATCTCCTTGCGGTAGACTGGTTTATTCATGCAGCTGACTCTGTACATGCATGTTTTTTGTTCATTGAGAAACAAAAACATATAGCCCGGCAAACTTAGCAATGTACGTGGCTAAAAGGAGAACTAACATGAATTGTACGGGATTTGGCCACCTTTCCTTTACAAGCAGCGCAACCATTATGTTCACAAATAGTTGTCGGACATGAGTTAGAAAGTTCCATGATACGCTAGTAGTGAACACGAACAATCCTGATTGCGTCACTGTGCTGTGATTGCGATACAAGTACTAGAGTAGTGTTGGGAAAGAATTGGTCCTGTTACACACTTAATTATGGTAGGTAGTGCAAGCTAAACATAATTATATCCTACTGATATTATTAATGCGACAGTTTGTAAGGATGTATGTTGCTCTTTCACGCTAATACTACTGGACGGATTTGGATGACATTAAGCACACGGATAGTTTATAACCTGAATTAACAAATAGGATACTTTTTATCCCGGTAGTATGATCGCGTGGGCCAATTATCAAACTTCACACGGGCGAAGCCTCGGGTATAAGCTAGTTGAGTCATACCATAGACAAAATACAATTTTCTATCAATAAGCAACGGATGAACTTAACAATGAAATACAGAACTAAGGGTAAAGCAATTATTGATAAGATAACTTGTAGGATAATAATTATGTTATTTGAGAAAGTCAAATAAATAGCAGGCTTCCTATTTTCCGCGATAACAGTGGCAATTAGTCATCTCCGAACAACTGTAGTAAAGTTGTAAGATGATCTTCGGCATGTGTGAAGCACTCATTTAAATGAAGAATGGGGGAAATAAGAAAGGTACTTATTCGGTATAGGCATAGAAATTTATCAGGGCAACTGATGGAATGTGACAAAAATTCAAAGTACATCAGAAAATGGGAGACTTTTTCTATTATAAGATAATACGAAATGGTAAACAAACTGCAGCGAATAACAACAGCATGAATTAAATGTTTGATGATTTTGTCAACAGGCTCATTAGATTGGAATTGCTGATTCTCATAATGTTAGGCTAGAACAAGGTAAGGTTGTCCAAATACTTCCAGATGGAAATTCCTTATTGAACCGGTTTCTTGGCTTTAATTACTATTTTGAGTTTTTGCTTTTGCTTCCTTGTTCAAAATTGGTTCGAAAAATTCATCTCAACATTGAAAATTTTCTAGTTGAACTCTAAAATCGTCATTTCTGTTTTACATTTGGTCTGTTTCTTTGGAGGATTACTTTGTGTTAGCCGTTTTATAAGTGGAACCCTCTTCAGTTAAGGTGGAAATAATGCGTAACGCTCATATCGCAGTTTATAAACGGTTTTCGATGAATTAATAGTTCGATAGTAAGTTGTCGTTAGATGATAAACTTCGCTAAGTATTGTTCTCTCAAATCTGTGTCATTGACACTCAGACTTAGCGGCAACTACCGTGACAAAGACGGCCTTGATACAATGTGACGCTTGGTCAAATCCTCACAATAATGCACTTTTTGTCAAAAGGCTACTTACTGGGTGACAAGTTAACATCTCACAAATGCACTTTTTGTTTGGCTGTCAAATTGACAATTAATCAACAATTAATTGACAATTATCTCTTTATTTTCATTACCAAAATATGATCTAGAATAAGTAAAAGGTTGTTTAGTAGGGATTAGTTACTTGATATCATAAGAGTTTTTAAATGCAGTTGGTATTTGATAGCACTTGCAAAGAAAACTACCCTGTGTAGTACCTACATGCTTTTTAGATTTCTTTACGAAGAATAAAATTTGGAATGGTCATGGTTGTTTGTTGATGTCTGTTGGATTAAAGGAATGAGGAAAATATCGTAAGAAAAGTTTAGAGGTCATACACATACATAAAAGTAGGGGAAGACTAAACAAATAATGGGTGAACTGTGTAAAAGATGATTTGGCTGGAAAGAGGGTGACTTCTGAGCTGACGACCAATAAGAAGTATAGAAGACGAAATGCTTCAAATAAATTGGGATCAGGGCAACACTATGATCTGACTGGTTGTTGGTATAATGATATTTTAACATGAATGTGTTAACAAAGTGGCCAACTTATGTGATATTTATGTAGGTAAGTATGTATCCAGTCACTTAGTATTTTACGACACGAACCACGATCGTGATAACAGTTTAAACGTGCGATAACACTGAAATGATTAGAGGGTAGTTGTGAAAATACCCAAAACTAGCTTGTGCGTAATTTGACGAAGGTCGTTATGAACTTATGCCAAGGTTCGATTATGCAGAGCGATACTAAATCGCAAGTCTGATTTAGATCATTATTAGGCAACTAGGTACCTATTTGGTCATTCTTTTGTTTTGGTTTAATTTTTGATTGGTCTTTTATTTCGCCCGAGAAAATGGCTTTTCAGTTAAAGCTTTCTTTAACGGAGAAGCACTACTGCAAATGTTAAGAAGCGTTTTCACGTGTTTGTTCTTCTGCAGTGATTTTTCGTTGCGTTGTGGGCGCCACATAGCACATGTGTTTACACCTTTATCTAAGGCTTAAACACTTGAAGGCAAAATGATAATAAATTAGCTTTAAGTGCCTATAACATGTTCTAGTCAGGGTCAGTCTGTCGTAATGTGTGAATCAACCTTTAAGGCTGTTTCAGATTTAGTTAAATAATCTACTATCTGCTGACGAAATCTCAAACTTCTGCCGACGACGGAAGAAATAAATTAGCAAAAATTACTAATTATTTTTGTAATTTATTCATGACTACCTACATTACGAATTGTAATAATTGTGATTTTATACTTGCGTGCGGCGTACCTAATATTTGAGGTTTTAAAAATTAAAATATTTTGATCAAAAGTCGCTTATCATAGGTACCTATTACGCAACAAACAAATATTTCGGTCATGGTCACGAAGCAATTAAATTAAATATTATCTGCATTAATGCCGAGCTGGTGACCATGCGACCATGCTGGCACGTACTTAATTGTATCCAAATATAACTCTAAATGTGGTAACAACAAAAAATGAATTCTGTTTTTGACACGTTAAGGTTTCAATTTAAGGCTTAAATTATGGGTCGTTAAGATTAACAGGAATTATGCGTCTCCACATATCAACCTGTATACAAGTTCTAATAACATTTGCAAGAACCATAATTAAATACCGCTTAGTCAACGAGGCAGGCCTCGAATTACTACACTATAGACAGACAGTTGATTACACAAAGTTTACTAAATAACTGTTAGTTTCGATTCACGAATACGACTCAAAGTTACACAGATTTTGTTTTGAAAACCGTGTACATGTACAGTGGTCCGTGTGTATTTACATTCAGAGTGCGTGCGATGCTATACTTTTACTTTTGATACTCACAAAGAACCGGTCAAGCGAGGTTGTTCCGAGGTATGTGCTGCTGAGGCCGGCTCCAAACAATACGAACAAAAATTTCTAAGCACAGATCGTGAACTAAATAATTAATTTCTCACAAAAAACTCACAATAATTTCACACGAGACACTACAGCCGTTTGTTTTTGTCCAGTAACGGTAAAAACTTGATGTAAGTTACTTAGTTTTAGCTGCGACAGTTAACTTAGTTTCTTTTAAAGTAATCACTGAGTTGACTAAATACGTATATTCGTGAATTTTCGTAATAATAAACAAGTTTAAAAGTTTAATTTTTGACGGTATATCGCGGAGCAGGCGCGTACAGTCGTGACCGGGTACCTTTCTTAACTGGTTGAATGAATGAAGTTGTCGACTTCGACGAGACGCGGGCTCGCACACCTGTGCAAGTTTACTTAATACACGGCACAATATACCTACGAGTGAACGAACACTACAACCGAAGCTCACTTCCTAACCAGTCGTGGGGTTTTTGATAAACCCCAGTGACTCACGCTAAGGAGTTGTCAAACGTAGTGGTGACTGGATCCCTGATCTCGTTTCTCTTTAATGGTATTAGGTGATTATTGGTTTTTCCGATCAGGGAATTCTCCGATCGGAGTCTCGCCAGACTCGAAGCATGTTTATTGGCATAGTTCGCCTCCTATTGGGATCCCCTATTACATAAATTATGAGTCTACAACTTAATTATCGGAAATTTAGTTAACAACAACCCACACTATGTTTTTATGATGTATTTTAGGTGCGTTTACAAACATTTAAACTCACAAACATACCTGTTAGAGTAAAGTGTATAAACCAAACAGTTTATGACTGGCCACTATATCTTGTCTCTGCTATTCTTTTTTTTTTTTAAACAGATAGCCCCGGATCAACTACCTGTACGTCATACAAATATTTGCTCCGTGCGGAAATCAAACCCGCGACAAGCAACGCAGGCGCCGATCGCTCAGCCACTGCGCCAGCCAACCATGCCGTCAAACTCAAAATTATGGGCGTATTATATCTCTGAATGCTCTGACCTCTGCTTATTCGTTCCGGGAATGCAGACATAATGTTATGTGAAATATTTACAATACCAGTATCCGGTGACCATATAAACCAAACTTTTAATGTGTTTGCTAATTGTGTTGTTTTGTGCATAATTAAATCACCAGGAAACAGGTCCATTTAACTGCTAAAATAAGTATTATTCGGCGAATTATAGTTTTATAACTGTTTCATTTCAGGGCTCATTTTATTAAAGGACAATTTTAATCATTATAATACAAATTAAAATCCTCTCTTTGTTTCTGAATAAACGAAGGTAGAAAGTTCTAACACTTGCTGCCATTTTTTTCACCACTCGCCTATTTAGAGTTCCGTGGCGAAATGGCAAAATTCGAGACCCCTATAACTTCGTAATGTCCGTCTGTCTGGTCTGATAGTATGAAAATTATACGGCTACAACCGCAGAAATAACTAAGTGTTGTCACATATTCAAGAAATCTTATATTAACATACATGTTTTTGCGGCCTTCATGCGTAAATTCAAACTCCGGAACCCTTCATTGTCCGTATTTGCGTGGTCCAACATTCACGAGACCAATTTTGCACACCGGCTGGTGTTTATAAAATTTAAGTAGACAATGGTGTCGATTCTGTTGTGCACAAACTTAACTTATTTTAGGCTATTGCTATCTTTTACTAAAAGGCAGTGCAAGAAAAGGACGGATATAGCTATGAACTACGTTAAGAGATGTCAAACTAGGTTATGCCTTGCGCTTCACCGTGTTTTTAGTCGACATGTTTTTACGTGCACCCTTCATTTGTATAGAAATATTAGTTCTAACTAAATTTGACAGCTCTGAATTACGTCCGTCTCTTTCTTGTTTTATTAGAGAGAAAAAGATAGCAATAGCTTAAATTAAGTTTAGTTTGTGCACAACAGAATCGACACCAATAGCCGTTTTTTTTACTATTACGAATTTTGCGTTTAGTAAAGTTGAAAATCTATTAAAGGAATTTGACAGATAGTACGAGTAGAAGCTTGATGTGCTGGCGTCTGTCACCTCAACCTAAACTGTTTAAAATTACAGCCGAAATTCACGTGAGGTCCAAAACCACAGGTCCATGGAAATGATTGTAGGTCCGCCGTAATTGTGATCGAAACAAGTTTCGTCTGAACCACAGTTACGCTCGGTTACAAGTACAGAGCACTGGTCAACAACTGCCTATGATGGGTCAGTGACCTCTTGGGGCCAGTTACCATTCACAGTCAATGTTGAACCAAGATTACCTACCTTTTGAGGTGTAAACGTAAAAAAAACCTTATGTAACTAAGTCTACTACGTCATCCTCACATATCTTTTTGTAATTTCAAAATAACAGCTTTTGCCTGAATGCTTATGAGCACAGTAGAGACTTATCATTTTGTTCCGGACTTCCAGCTAATCTCCGAAACGACTGGACCGATTTCGACGGGATTTTTACTGGCAGATTGCTTATGTTATAAGTCGTAACTTTGGCTTTACTTTTAAGGTTCCGTACAAAAAATGAAAAAAAAAACGGAATTTTTATAGGATCACATGTGCGTCTGTCTGTCTGTCCGTCCGTCTGTCACAGCCAATTTGCTTCGAATGAACTGGACTAAATCAGGTGAAATTTGGTAGGATGGTGTAATCCTATGACCCAAACACAGATGTGCCAAGTACATAAATAACTTTTTTTTTTAAATACTTAAGTGTCATTTTCAGGAGACAAATCAGGAAATTAAATTTTGTTGCATTGCTTGTAGATTACAGGAAAACCTATAAGAACTCTATCAATTGAAAATAAAGTGGTACCTAAACTCAACATAAGACTGGCATTGTACGGAGGTTCCGTACAATGCCAGTCTTATATATCTCCACGCGACCACAGGTGGATCCGCTTTGACATTCAGGTCTGTGTAACACCAATACTGCCACGGCGAAACCCGCGTAACACTGATCGCGCTGCATACACGCGTTTCCTCGAAAACAAACTTGCGTCAACAAACTACGGGATGACCTACGAGGACACGCCGCAGATCGACGAGCGTGTAAGTCATCTCACGAAATCTATGCTAGACAGCTACAATTCATCCTGCCCCGAGACCACTCCGCCCACAACACCAGGGAAACAACCATGGTGGGGAGCGGATCTGGAACGCAAGCGCGGGAAGGTAAGGTCAGCCCTAAACAGAGCCATGAACACCTGTGCTGATAGTGATTGGGATGCGTACTACGCGGCCAAAAAATGCTACAAAAAATGCATCAGATACAGGAGCTCCACTGGGTGGCGAAAATACTGTGGCAGCATTGAATCCTGCCAACAAGCAAACAGGGTAAGGAAGATCCTGGCCCAGCAGAACACGACTGGGCCCGCTGTTCTCCGCAAACCTGACAACACACTTACCACCTCGCCAGAAGAGGCGATGCGCGTCCTTATTGAGACTCACTTCCCAGGCTGCGCTTTTACACAGGCCATCGACTGGACAGAGGTAACCCAAACACTGTCAGAAAACGACTGGCGCTATGCACACAAAGTCATTACGCTGGAAAAACTCCAGTGGGCGATCCGGTGCTTCCATCCTTTCAAGGCAGCTGGTCCGGACGGAATCTTCCCTGCCTTACTGCAGTGGGGTGGGATCTCCGTCGCTAACAGACTGGTGCCCATAATGAGAGCGTGTTTGGCATTCAGATACGTTCCAAAAGGATGGAGGGAAGTGAAAGTCATATTCATTCCTAAGCCAGGTAAGAGTGACTATACCAACGCCAAATACCACCGAGCAATCAGCCTAACCTCCTTTCTCCTTAAAACCATGGAGAAGATGTGTGAGAGAGAGCTGAGGGACGGCGTTTTAAAAACTATCCCACTCCATACTAACCAACACGCATACAGCGCGGGTAAGTCCACGGAATCCGCACTCCATCTAGTGGTCGGCCGGATAGAAGAGGCGATTCATCAGAAGGGCACCTGCCTGGGCACTTTCATAGACATCGAGGGAGCATTCGATAAAACAAACTTCTCCAGCATAAACACCGCGCTCTCTCGTCACGGAGTAGAACAGGTACTGATAGACTGGATTACTAACATGCTAAGTAAACGAGTGGTTCGACTTGAAGTGGAGCAGCAGATGGCCATGATAGCCAGAGGCTGCCCCCAAGGTGGCGTACTATCCCCGCTTCTTTGGAATCTGGTTATAAATGACCTCATCACGAAACTCAACGCGAACCATTTCTACACAATAGGGTATGCCGACGACCTCGCTATCCTCATTTCGGGGAAAGTGACGGGGACAATCTGCCATCTTAGCCAGGAAGGTTGTGGACCACTCAATTCGTATACTCTCAGACAGCATGGCTGTACTGCTAGCACTGGACAACCACACAGTGAACTCTGGGTTAATACACGAGTGTCACCAACTCCTGAACCAGGTTGGTAATCTCAATAATATAACTATCCAATGGATCAAAGGACACAGCGATTCCCGTGGTAATGATGCGGCGGATGAACTTGCTAGAAGGGGATCGAGCACGGCAGCGGTGGGACCCGAACCTATCGTACCGCTCCCTTTCGGATACCTACGCACACTGGTAAGGAAACGAACTAGCGAACAACACCACAAGCTGTGGCGGGACCACGGCGAGTGTAGGCAGGCCAAGGAAGCGCTTCCTGCTATCGATGGCCGCTTCACCAAACGCGCGCTGCGGTTGACTAAACCACAGATGCGCACAGTTACAGCCGCCATTACCGGACATGGCTCTTTTAATAAACACCTCTTTGTCTTAGGAGTCACAGACAGCCCCCTTTGCCGTGCCTGCATGGAGGAAGACGAGACAGCAGCCCACGTGCTTCTGCACTGCCCAGAGGTTGCAACATACAGGGCAAAGTACTTTGGTAACCCAGGTACTCTCCGCGAGATAGTCAGCAACACTGGGGCGTTACTGGCCTTTCTCGGGGAATTGGGATGGATAGAATAGTTTCCCACCCGCACGTAAAATACGCGCTTTGACGTGGAGTTGCGGACACCAGCCCGTTATACAATACAATACAATACAATCTCCACGCGAGTTTAACTCGCACTTGGCCGGTTTTTTTATTCTAGAAAAAGGATTAAGGCACATACCCACCGCGGCGCACGGATTGGCCACGCACGTGTGTAAAGCTTTACTTTGCAAGAAAATGCACGCTATGCATCAATTGACGTCATTAGTACAGGCGTGGCTTGCTCGAATAAGGCGCTCACATAGCTCAACGCTGTCGCACGCTGTGCATGTGTTACACATTATACACGAATATTAACGTTTGAAGTACCTAGGAGTTATTCTGGACGACGGTCTTAGCTGGCGTCCCCACATTGAGCAGACCTCCTCCCGCGTTAGGGAACTTTTAAGGGCGTTTAAAAAACTACGACAAGTAGCCGAGTTTAAGCTTCTCCGTACGGTTTACCTGGCACTGGCACAGTCAATCGTAGGTTACTGCATTACTGCTTGGGGAAGTGCTTGTAAAACCTACATGATACGCCTCGAGAGAGCCCAGCGTTATCTGTTAAAAGTCATGACCTTCAAGCCGTACCGGTTCCCTACAAGAACTCTGTATGAATGTTGTCAAGTACTTACAGTGAGACAACTATACCTACTCAATCTTATTTTGAAACAGCATGAAAAGACATCGAAAAATCACGCAACCAGACATAAGAGAACTATCGGTAATGCATGTAGCACAGTCAAATGCAAGACAGCATCCGCTCGACGGCAACGTCTTTATTTATCTACTTATTTATATAATAAAATAAACATCATACTCAACTTCAACCCAATAGCAAAGAATAAAACAAAGATAAAACTGAATACTTGGCTTCAAACAATGGATTACCAACAGACGGAAAACTTAATTAAAGAACAATACTCGCGATGACTAATAAACCCGAGTCCAGCCACCAACCACGATCACTCACACTACACACCAAACACACACACACACACACACACAGACACAACACACTCACGCATTCACACCTACGCATACACACACACACACACCACAAGAGCACGCTTGCGTTATTTTTAACGGATTTTTTTATTTTTTTTGTGATGCTATATAATGTGAACATTAGTACCAAAAACGGGTGAAGACACTGACTCCTGTAACACAGGTCTCACCTAGCACAGGAGTCAGGGTTTCAAATGGAAATGTATAACTTTTTTCTTTGTGTCAATAAAAATATTTTTTTATTAACCGCAATGGGCCACGCACGCTACAGTTGTACATAGTTGTGGGTGTGTAGTGTGTACTGCACAGAGATTCTCTAACATTCAAACAACAACTCGCATCTGACTCATCTCCTGCAGTGGAAACGTAGAGCCACGTTGTCAAACAAATGAATCCACGCAACTAAAATGCGACGCGTGCCCGTACACAGCTTGCACCGCGGTGGGTTTGCGCCCTTACGGCGTATACACATAAACACGATGCGACGTCGCATCGTAATACGACGCGGCATCGTCTCACGATGAGACGTCGCATCCTGATAATCTATGACGTCGCAACGTGTCACGATGCACGGTACGACGTCGTTGAAACTATCTTTTGCCGGTGCCGCATTCATTTGTTGTCTAGTGCGGTCCATTTTTCTAAATTTACTGAGACCAACCATACTACGAAATCGTGACACGTTGCGACGTCGTAGATTACCACGATGCGACGTCGTATCGTGTTTATGTGTACAAGCCGTTAAAGTTCGATGAAAAAAAAAAAAAAAAACAAGTGAATGAAAACAAGAGAATGTCATTATATTTTTATTGATATAATTTTGTACAAATAACGGCGTATAATACATCGGACAGGTCTCACATACAAAACTAATGCTAGTCAAGCTATGTCACAAGTAGTAACTACGTATGTATCGATACTCTCAACACACTCACGGCTCGCGCTTGACTTGACAGAGCACCTATGACGTCATGGAAAGGCGGAAATATACTTGCACCTCTTACTTTCAAAATGAGAATTTTTCTGTAGCAAGAAGGTCTATCTTAGCCGTAGTTTCGGCCGAAGTTACGGGCGTTTCCTATTCCGTATCACCTACGGACACAAGATTAGTTAGGGGCAACACGATTGGACAGTTGTTTTCAAAACTCATGAATCCAACAATAATAAGGAGTTGGGTTCAGTATATAGTTTCGAACTACTTTCGGACGGGCCCGTATCTTCGTTGTCAGATTTAAATAGTAGACCCCCAGAAACGCGATGGAATTTATTGCAAGTATATCTTCCCCTTAATAACGCACCATGTGAAGCATGAAGAGGCGCGAAGTAAGACCAGGTCGTTCCGTCGAGGTGCCCCGGCAAGTCAACCGAGCCAAATGCACTGAAACATGTTTCATTTACAAAAATCTCTTTATCAAAAGCCGGTGGTTAGCTAATTTAGACAAATGGCGACAAGTGCAGGGAACAAGTGGAACAACAGAATGACGTCTCATAATTAATTTATTATTATTGCATATTATTATATTGTTTCGTTATAAAATTTATTTTTATTTCATTATTTATTTTTATTAAATAATTTAACAATTTGTTGGTTCTGATACGAGTATATAATTCCAAAAGTTCATTTAAAATGAGTTACATTTAACCCCATTAACCGCGGTTAAATTAAATGAACTAGCAATATATTCGCAAATTAAAATGTTCAGTCAAATAATGGGAGACCACAATAAAGATATGTAGATATTTATGTAAATAATTTTCACACCCTGTGAAATACTATAATTGACGAAAATTATTGGTGTAAATGAAATCCCAGTGAAGGGCATTTAGGGTTTGTATCGAATTACTTGCTTATCAATTGTTTAATAGCAGAGATAATAATGACTGATAATAATGAATGTCTTACGTCATTAGATCGTCGTTGAAAGTGGTTCCCAAGTCAACGAAATTGAGATTTCCATTAACAATACATTATGGGTTCATTTAGCAACATCATCGCCACTCTGGTGCCACATGACGTAATCTTTAAGTCTTTAAATAATTTAAATTCACACAATTTAACAACATTACGCTACTTTACATTTAAACATAGGCTTAACTTTACACACTTATCAATTTATTTATCAAGGTTATTTAAAATCAATATTTTTATGCTACGTTGTTCATTCAAAGTCTAAAAGAGAAAAATAAACGCAAACGCCATTAAACAATTGACAAGCTCCGATACCTATCGTAATACATACAAAGCGCGCAACACTACGATAGATATAAATATATGTACCGCTATATTATGACTAATGGTGCTAGCTCCGAAGCAAACCAACTCGCGAAACAAAGCAAGTCAACGCGCGCCCGGGAACACACAGCTTGTATTTGCACAAATAAAATATTACCCAGCAAAATGTCAATTTCATTTCCATCCACAAATTGTACAACATTACCTATGTTTCTTTTCCATAGCCGTGATGTGATTGATTGTCTAGAAGAAAAAAAAATGGCAACCCTAGACACACCATGTCTAGGGTTGCCATTTTTTTTTAGGACGAATAAAGTATTTTTCATTTTTTTTGTTGCTCTTTGCGACATTTAACAAATATTTGTCTTTCTTGAAGATAATTACAGCCTCTTTGCAATCAAAAAATCAAAAACCAGTTTATTTAGTCTCATAAGTACTCATAACCAGTAACAATCAGTATTACGTAAATAGAGTATTTTAGCGTACTTTATTGATGTCGTAGCTTATAAAGTACGCCTACATGAAAAAGAGGACAATATTTTAGAGTACGGGTGGCAACCCTAGGCGTGTCTGACGGACTGCCAAGTCATGAGCTCGACTTCTCCAGTTTGAACCCCAGATACGCTCTAATTTTTCGGATTCATGTGCGTATTGTATAATTAACACTAGCTTCGGTGATGGAAAATAGATTAACAATTTATTTTTATTGATTGACTGGAAACTTGAATTTAAGCTGAGTTTTGGCGCGTTGCAGTTATTTTTTTTTTAAATCAGAAGTGTTATGAAAGTATTATAGATAAAAAACGATTGACGTCTGTACATATTAATTTACACTTCTATTTAAAATTATGAATTTGGTTTCAGAGTCGAGCTTAAGTTTAAATTAAACTATGGGCAAATTAAATCGTTCCCGGGCTTTAAATATAAAGGCTCAATTAATCAATTAATATTACAATATCATCAAACTCTATTGTCCTACTTACAAATGTTCTAAAACCACGTTCATATGAAAATGTTTTCGATATACAAACGCTATGTATGTATACTTATTGAACTATTTTACATGGATACAGCTAGAATGACATTTTGAGAGTTACTTAATTTGGTTTTTGAAAGATTTTCCTGTTAAAACAGGCAAAAATTGAATTAATATCCAATGTAACTCGCTTAGACCGATTCAAAAATATTTTAAGGTGTCTCATAATAATGGATCGTAACGATACTCAAAACCATCCCAGCTACGTCCGTGCGATAATATAAAATACACCCACATCGTAACAAATTGTGATTAGCTATGAAACAAAAGGTTCCTTACAAAATGATACTGCGTGCAAACCACTCGTACGACTAGAATTTTATTTAATTTAACATTACAAATAGTTTTTTTTTTATATATCTACTAGATAGTAAAGCACTTTGAAAAGTTATTCCATCGTACATGGAAAATAAATTAAAATTATAGTATACTTAATGATTAAAATAAATAAAAGTTAAAAAAACAATAAAAGGTGACAGATTTAGAAACCCGCAGTTTACTTATTCTAAATTGACTAGAGTATTCATTTTAAAACTAAAAATAAAACCATCAATTTAACACGAAACGATCAGAGATTCATATCAAAAATGTTGAAAAAGTTCGTATTGGTATTAGTTTATTGCCTCCGACATTTAATATACATTGATATGTAGTCACGCAGTGTTTGGTCGTTACATAATCGAAAGCAACTCCTGATCCTGACGAAAACGGAGACAAAATCTATGAGACACACCTAACACTAACTTTAACACCGTTTCATTTGACGTTTAACAAGTTCATTTAAACTGGTTAAATATCAAATGAACTTGGAAGGTAACACCGTTTCATTTGACGTTTAACAAGTTCATTTAATTAAACTCGTTAAATGTCAATGAACTTGGAAGGTAGTAACAAATGTAATTATTCACTTAAATGAACTTGGTCGGGTTCATTTAAATGAATAGTGCATGTTTTATGGTGCGCATCGTCCGACGTTGTTGGTTATGGTGTGTGGTAGCTTGGACAGTGACAGCGGGATGTCGTAGTCTCCGCTGAGAGAGATCTGCGACACACAGCCGACCAGGCCGCTCTTGTACCTGCCCTGAGTGTTCAGTTCTATTGATGGAAGACCACCTGGAAGGACATAAACCGATTAGTACATTCCTAAATCTAAGATTGGTTGTTCTGCAAATAGTTACTTGAACTTTTTTCATAGCAAATTATGTACCGGTGTGTTTATGTATGTATTTTTATTAGGTGTTTTGATTTTTTACTTTGGGGTTTGGGATTAATCAAAAGTAAAAGTTGGTAATATCTTTATTCTGGGTTACCTTCTTATTTCTATTCATATGGGAATGATACATAACTACCATATGTAATGCAGGTTCAGGCCACCTATGAAGTTAGCTAAAATAATACGTACAAAATCTGGTCAGTGGGTTGTCTTAACACTATGAAAAAAAGACTTAGAAAAATTTCGCGATCAATTTCGAGGTAACATGGCCAATGTTCCAGAATTTCTTAAACCTCTTATGTGCTTAACCGAACATACAAATCTCGTAGATTTGACATGCCACCACATTAGTAACCCAGGGGTGGGTCGCTGGGTTGCGAGACTTTTCGAAAGAGATACCGTGGCGCCGGAACACATAGGGTGATGATGGAACATGGATGGGTTTTAGTCAGTAAAAGTCTGACACTCCCTCCTGCTCCGCCCAGAGCGGGAGGAGTCAGTTGATGATTTCCCATCAGAAAAAAAAAGGCGTGGTTCGCTATGCTACAAATACATTTCATCATCATTATCATCTGCTTAGCCTTTTCCCAACTATGTTGGGGTCGGCTTCCAGTCTAACCAGATGCAAATGAACACCAGTATTTTACATGGAGCGACTGCCTATCTGACCTCAACAACCCAGTTAGTACTGGGTAATACAATACCCTTTGATAAGACTGGTTGTCAGACTTTTTGGCCACTGACTACCTGTAACGACTGTCAAAGATCTACAAATGACAGCCGGGACCAACGGCTTAACGTGCTTTCCGAGGCACAATGTAAGATCATTTAGAAATAAATTGCATGAATGGTTGTGTGGTCAGTTTTTATAGTGTCAAAAGACTTCTTTGACAATAAATGTTAAGTCTTGAAAATTTGGTATGCAAAAACAAAAACATGTATGCTCTTATTTTTTTTTGTGTATTTTACTATCTTTTTATAGGTACCATGTTTTTAAGCAAATAAATATTATACTATTGTATTCTACGTGGGAAAGTACAAATACATGTGTTTACCTATATAGAGTCCGTTGTCCGTGTTGAGCTGCTTGAGCTTGCCGGGCGACACCTTCCCGACGGAGCCCAGACCGTCCACCTCCAGTACGCCCGCGCGTCTGTTCCTGCAAACAAAACAAACACGCATTCTTATATTTACTCATTTCAAAATAACAGTTTTTTACTGAATGCATCGTCATCTCACTCGTGCGTCTGTCTGTCCGTCCGTCTGTCACAGCCATGTTGCTCCGAATCTACTGGACCAAATCAGGTGAAATTTGACAGGATGGTGTAATCCCGGATGGCCGGCTTATCTCCGAAACGGTTGGACCGATTTTGACAAGACTTTTACTAGCAGATAGGTTTATGTAAGAGGTGGAGGATTATCTGTTTATCCGTTTAGCATCGAAACGATTCACACTTATTTTCAATAGGTTATTCTTCTTATCGTATCGATTTTCCTTCCAATTACACGGTGTGTGTCCAGTAGGTGGCCACGTTTATTCCAGCGGTAGAAGTCGTCAAGAGTGCAGGTAGACGGACACCTGGGACACTCCAGCAGGTGGGGCATTGTTTGGTCCGAAACGCCGCACTCGCACTCGGTGTTGGAAGAACCAATTATACACCATTTTGCCAGGTTATGTTTCCAGCGGCCTACTTGGGTACGCAATTGATTCAGAGCTTTCCAAATAGGCCACTGTTGTTCACTCAATAGGTTCTTTCAATAGGTAATTTACCACTATGTTTGGGTTTAAAGCTATAGCTTTCGACACTAAACATTAAGGAAAGAATAATATTCTGACCTGTTACTAGTTAAACTAAAACCAATGATAAACTTGAACGAATTTTCTAAACCATGAGTAAACACAATCTAGTTATAGATTGTGTTTCCTCCTTAAGGCTGGGGTATCTGCTAAATTAGCAACTCTATTTGTGGTGGTTCAAACTTCGTTTGAAATGCTGTTAGAATAAAGTTCTCATCAGCTTGCACTACAAAGTGGTTGTTGCGTCAGTCACTGCGGCCCGAATAGTGCGAAATTAGTGGTTTTTATTTAATTGTAGCCTAACTCATCACTAACTAATCATTAGATCAAAAACCCGCGACCGGGTTAGGATTTCGGGTTAGGTTCGGAATAAACCAATTGTACAGTTTGTGAAAAAAAAAAGTGACTAATAATTGTGTGAAAAAAAAAACTAAAACTTAATGCCGTTTATGAGTAGTTACGAAATTTCAAAGAAAAAATGCTTCACTTTGATTTGTTTTTCATATAGTTAGAATTATTTCAATTGTAACAATTAAAGTTTAGAGTCCAATAAGCAACATTTTTTTTTTTGCACATTTATATTCACTCATCAAGGAGGAGTTACATGGAGATAACCTCTTGTTAGCAGATACCACCCCCTTAATTGGTATCTTTTAAAATATATGTGTGTTTAAGTACCTGGTAGCTCTTGCTCTGTGCCACAGACCGTCGTCCACCTTAGTGTGGTTGGCGATGATCACAACCTCGCCGCTACCCAAGTCGTACCTGAAACATTCAACAAATTATATTTGTAGCAGATTATTGGAGCTTGTTTGTATTGAAACCCATAGAAAAGATAAATGGGTTATGTAAGGAGCTGGGGATGATACGAAACAGAAAGAAAATGACAGGGGCTGCTGAGTGGAGAATGGAAGATACGACACGTTGGTCATGATGATGCACACAGCACATAACATCACGCCCGAAGATTTAAGCAGAGGCTGGGCAGGGTTGGTTACTAACAGAAATTGCTATTAGTATGTATTTTTAGGTTATGGTATTTATCTATGGATCTTTGTTACCTAAATTAAATGGTTTATTACTATTTTATTTATTAGAGGTGTACTTAATAGTGCACCCACGTTCGCTAGTTATGTTCAAGTCCCTTGGAATAGGGGGCGAGTCTATTGCCATCAACCGGGTCAAGACTTCGTTACTGTTACTGAAAAAATTCAGATGGAAAAACCCAGTAACAGTCGCGCTGGCGAGACCACTAGACCAACGAGACAATTTTATTATAAACCAAAGAGCGAGGAGTGAAACTAATTATAAAGACTTAAGAGGGTGGAACAGAGTTTAAACTTTCATTCCCCAAAGAAAACGACGGTGCAGGCATGGGCGTCGGCAGCAGGGTGCAAGGGGGTATACTTGCACCCCCCTGTCCGAAAAGAAAATACATAGAAAAGATTTAGATTCAGACAAATCTACCCGAGGCCGAAATCAAACATTTTCGAGCTCGCTTCGCTCGCTCGTACTTCTATTCTCGTTTCTGTTTGTATGAGTAAAAATTACTTAATTTATCCGAGCATAACCTAAAATATTTGAGTACGCTTCGCTCGCTCAGTCATCTTATGTCCTTTGCGTGCATAAGCTTTTCTTTATAAATAGGCAGAATATATAATAGGCTATTTCTACAATTAATGACAAAAGAAAGCTTACACATTCAAGGTGGGTGCTAAAATTTTCAAGCTCGCCACTATCGCTCTTGAATACATTTTTTTTTCGATTGATAGATTTTTCTGTATAAATCGACAAATTTACTGCGAAAATCCAACATATCCGAGGTGGAGTGCAAACAAATTCGCACTGTTTTTATGGAACTGAAGATGCATGCATGCAGGCGTTATGTCTGGTGGGCTATTTACCCACGGTTGTCAGATTTATGAGTATATTTGAAGTTAGTTCAGTGATGCAGGATAATAATGTCGGCCGTTACCTGAACACGAGCACGGAGCGCTCGATGGCGAGCGCCAGGAAGTCGGGCGCCGCGCGGGCACCGCTCCACACCAGCACCCCCGCCGGGCCCACGCTGCGGAACCGGATGTTGATGTCCAGCGAGTACAGAGCCAGCCTGGAATGTCAACAATGAACGACATGTTTCATACAGGTCAATGTTGCAATAGCTTGCTGGAATGATTTAGGTTCACCACATATCCACATATCGAGATTTGAATACTAAAAAGTTTTTTGGTAACTTTTCCTAGATCTGTTACGTGTAACACATAACTGTAACTGCACTTATATTCATAAAAAGTTCTTATCTATATCATTTTTTTGTTCTTATAATTTACTCGCCAAACTTTTAGTTTGATAATTTAAGTTCATTTTTAACACCCTTGCTCGTAAAGCTGATGTAATTCCACCGGTTTTAAATATGTAAAGCGGGTCATAAAAAACGCGTGTGTTACCAAAGCAAATAGTTAAGTTATAGTCCATACAAATTCCATAACAGTATTATTTGCCATTTCAAATATGGAACTGATCGCCGCCGCACGACTCCAGCTAGTGAGCAGCGCGCTGTTGCTATTCAAATTTCGAACTGGCGCCAGTCAGTAGGCAGCGCTAGCGCGCTGTTGAAATGGCGGGAAAGCAACAGTGTGCATTCACAGATTGAGTTTATTTAAAATAAAATAAAAAACAGTTTATTCGGTAATTTAAAAATTTGGTTGCATGCTCTAGCGTCTTTGCCAACATTTTCACGCAGCCACGGCAGAAAATAATCCTCGCGCCATTTTTCTCAAATTTTCTTTTCTTTGTACTTGTATTGTGAATATCTTTTTTTTCTGTTTCCTCGCAAATGTGTTAAAAAACGTCGTACGATATACGTGCGTATTGGTTATAACATGCTCGGCTCAATTACGCCCTCGCCTTCGGCTCGGGCTGAAATTCCGCCTCGCATGTTATAACCATCTTAACGCACTAATATCGTAATGTACTATTTTCTGTTTCCTCGCAAATGTGTTAAAAAACGTCGTACGATATACGTGCGTATTGGTTATAACATGCTCGGCTCAATTACGCCCTCGCCTTCGGCTCGGGCTGAAATTCCGCCTCGCATGTTATAACCATCTTAACGCACTAATATCGTAATGTACTATTTTCTGTTTCCTCGCAAATGTGTTAAAAAACGTCGTACGATATACGTGCGTATTGGTTATAACATGCTCGGCTCAATTACGCCCTCGCCTTCGGCTCGGGCTGAAATTCCGCCTCGCATGTTATAACCATCTTAACGCACTAATATCGTAATGCACTATTATTGGAGGAGCTCTTGGCTAAATAATACAGGGTGGCCCATAAGTCCTTTAAAATGTAAATTTCGAATAAAATGCATAAGACGCGCGGGAGGGGCGCGGGCGGGGCAAAAACAGTACGTTCGGTTTCTGGGAAGTCAGTCGCCATGGAGCGTTTCACCGGTGCGGACCGTGCTGTTTGTGTGCGCGAGTTTTATCGGAACAATTTTTCGGCAACCATTGCGCGGCGTAAATTTCGAGAACATCACAATCTACACAACTTTCATGACACTCCAACTGTTCAAACGATCAACAACTGGGTTGCAAAGTTTGAAGAGACTGGTTCGACGTTAGATAAAAAGCGGTCGGGCCGACCAAGGACATCAAGGACGGAAGAAAACATCGACATAGTATTATAGTCTGTTCGTGAAAATCCTACCCAGTCTACTCGTAAGCATTCCAAAATATTAAACGTATCCAGAACATCGTTACAGCGGATTTTAAAGAAAGATTTACGTCTGCACCCTTACAAAATTCAGTTGGTACAGGAATTAAAAGACACTGACGCCATCCAGAGACTAAATTACGCGAATGAAATGTTTAGCCGCTTTTCTTCATTCAATAACGTGTTATTCTCTGATGAAGCTCACTTCCACATTAATGGGCATGTAAGTAAACAAAATTGCCGCTACTGGAGCCCCGAAAATCCAAAACGTAAACATCAGAAGCCATTACACAGCCCTAAAGTGACGGTATGGGCCGCTATGTCAGCTCGTGGCATCATAGGCCCTTATTTTTTTGAAGACGGCAGAGGTCGCGCGATTACAGTTAATTCAGAGCGATATGTAGCAATGATCGAGGAGTTTTTTACACCAGCGTTGCAGAATTTTCCAGGCTACAATACGCGGACCTGGTTTCAACAGGATGGCGCGACGGCCCATACCTCTAACACCGCTATGCCCGTCATTCGTGAACTTTTCCCCAACAAAGTGATCTCTCGAAGAGGAGACATTTCCTGGCCACCACGTAGTCCGGATCTAACCCCGATGGACTTTTTCTTATGGGGTTATCTGAAATCTAAAGTGTATGACACAAACCCGCGGTCAATTGAAGCCCTAAAAGAAAATATTCAAAGAGAAATGGCTAACATCACAGAACTGACTTGCCGCGCAGTCGTCGATAATTTTAGACGTCGCTTACAGGAGTGCCGTGATCGTAACGTGTTAAATTTGGATGATGTTATTTTCAAAAAATAATTCCCATTTTATAATAGTACATTACGATATTAGTGCGTTAAGATGGTTATAACATGCGAGGCGGGATTTCAGCCCGAGCCGAAGGCGAGGGCGTAATTGAGCCGAGCATGTTATAACCAATACGCACGTATATCGTACGACGTTTTTTAACACATTTGCGAGGAAACAGAAAAAAAAAGATATTCACAATACAAGTAGGTACAAAGAAAAGAAAATTTGAGAAAAATGGCGCGAGGATTATTTTCTGCCGTGGCTGCGTGAAAATGTTGGCAAAGACGCTAGAGCATGCAACCAAGTTTTTAAATTACCGAATAAACTGTTTTTTATTTTATTTTAAATAAACTCAATCTGTGAATGCACACTGTTGCTTTCCCGCCATTTCAACAGCGCGCTAGCGCTGCCTACTGACTGGCGCCAGTTCGAAATTTGAATAGCAACAGCGCGCTGCTCACTAGCTGGAGTCGTGCGGCGGCGATCAGTTCCATATTTGAAATGGCAAATAATACTGTTATGGAATTTGTATGGACTATAACTTAACTATTTGCTTTGGTAACACACGCGTTTTTTATGACCCGCTTTACATATTTAAAACCGGTGGAATTACATCAGCTTTACGAGCAAGGGTGTTAAAAAGGTTAATACTAAATAAAAAGGTATTTCTTTTTGTAATTAGTTTTTTATTTATTAATTATTTACATGTGTAAGGACTTATGGGCCACCCTGTAACAGCCGCTCGGGGCGATCTTTAGGTTAAGCCGTGCTTGCCTAGGTTGGTCTGTAGATGGGTGACCACCCTTACATAACGGGTTTCCTCCGTGCCTCGGAAAGCACGTTAAGCAGTTGGTATGCCATTTGTGGATCTTTGACAGTAGTCAGGTACTTAGTCGGTGACCAGAAAGTCAGACAACCAGTCTTACCAAGGGGTACCGTATTACCCAGTAATAACTGGGTTGTGGAGGACAGATAGGCCGTCGTTCCATGTAAAATACTGGTATTCAGCTGCATCCGGTTAGACTGGAAGCCGACCCCAACATAGTTGGAAAAAGGCTAAGCAGATAATGATGATGATTTAAGTTCATTTATTGGCCCAAACCTGAGAGCATAAACACATCGCATGCAAGATAAATGTTACATCATTAAACGATATCACACTAATGAATTCTTAAAGTATTAATAAAATTTCGCAAAAAAAAATGCACAAATCCAAAAGCTACATACCGTTTCATAGTATCATCATCATCGATGTGTATGAAGCTGTCAACACCGGTGAAGCTAGGATACGTGTTCATATCGCCCCAGTTCACCTCGTTGTCACTCAGATACTTCACTTGCATGTACGTCTGTCCGTCGTACGGCAAGTCGGTCGCCACGTCGTTGTTCCTCTCCAGACCTTCGAGTAAGTACTGATGCTTTTTACTGATGAAGTACTTCTTTTTCTTGTATTTGTCTATATGTGTATGCTTTTTGTGAGAGCTCTTGTGGCTCTTTTGCTTGAATCCTTTCTTCGCGACTATTGAGTGGTGCACGTCGGTCTCTGATATGTTGTGTGGGTATACCGGGATCGGGGCGAGGACTTCTTTGCAGAGGTTCTTGTTTCTGTAAAAGTAAAGTTACGTTTTAGGTTAGGATATGCATATGCATAGTGTATGCCCGGGTCGGGCAAATAAGCTTGTGTACTGAAAAAAAAAACGAATTAGACCATCAGTTATATTTTCAAAAAATATTTGACCCGTACTTTTTCTTTTGTTACGTAAACCAAAATTGACGAAGATACGACGCTTTTAAAATTCTCAACACGTCACGCCGTGCTATAATTTTAGTGCGTTGTGACGTCACGAGCCCCCACTCCCGAGTTTTGATGCGTTTTATCTTTGTCAATATTCATTGACTTACAAAAACAAAAAATACATGTCCATTATTTTCCAATACTCTAACTGACGGACTAAATATATTTGCAATTTATTGATGGTGGAAACTAGCCTATTAAATTGTATTTTTCCACTAGGAATTTCTCAGTAGCAGCCACGGAGTTGTGATTTGTGCCCGGTTGATGGCAATAGGCTCGCCCCCTATAACATGGGACTTAAACATAACTGGAAATGTGGGTGTACTATTAGGTACACATCTACCTAACCCTTTGGGGATTACAGGCGTGATGTTCTGTTATTTAGATGGCTTCCAAAATCTTGAGGTTAACTCGTTTTGTTTTTTACGGAAAGACAATGTTTCTATTCATTTTTCTTTGTTTTTTTTTTCAGTAGCCTAAGGAATCTTACCTGTACGTTGCTGTTGTATAATACGCCTTACCTTCTATTTTCTTTGTAAGACCAAGGAGACTATTTAGTCTCCACGACACAGGGAATCCTAGTGTGGAGGTTAGTGATATTTCAACTAGTGTAATTCTCTCTTGAACAATAAGCTTTTTAGGGTTCCGTTGCAAAACCAAACCCTTATGGATTCGTCATGTCTGTCTGTCTGTCTGTCCGTCCGTATGTCACAGCCACTTTTTCCGAAACTATAAGAACTATTCTGTTGAAACTTGGTAAGTAGATGTATTCTGTGAAGCGCATTAAGTTTTTCACACAAAAATAGAAAAAAAAAAACAATAAATTTTGGGGGTTCCCCATACTTAGAACTGAAACTCAATTTTTTTTCATCAAACCCATACGTGTGGGGTATCTATGGATAGGTCTTCAAAAATGATTTATTGGGTTTCTAATATCATTTTTTTCTAAACTGAATAGTTTGCGCGAGAGACACTTCCAAAGTGGCAAAGTGTCCCCCCCCACCTGTATCTTTTAAAATAAGAGAAAGATAAAACTAAAAAAAATATATGATGTACATTACCATGTAAACTTCCGCCGAAAATTGGTTTGAACGAGATCTAGTAAGTAGTTTTTTTTAATATGCCATAAATCGTTAAATTTCATTCAATAAAGTTTGTGCGGAACCTTCGGTGTGCGAGTCCGACTCGCTCTTGGCCGGTTATTATTATTATTACTATAGTTAAGAGTACTCACGTGCAGTTACTGTCGGCGTCGTCACAGTTGTCAACGTTCAGTCCGCCGAGCGCCGCTGACACTACTGACAACTCCTCGTCGTTTATTATGAGCTGAAATACAACAACCATGAATTTTTATTTGTTGCCTGATCTGGTGTTGCAGGCTCTTTGCTACTATGTACGGCTATATTCAACTAGGTCTGGCGAACCCCGGTGAACTCTACTTAAGTTTGGATCTGGCTCTTCGCAAGGAAGCTTGATTATGTGTTGATTACCAAATGTGCTTTTAATCTTATGTTTGTGAGGAGTGAGCCATAATCAACCTTATTGATCCAGTTTTGTTTCGAGGATTTAACATTTGGATTTTTGGTGTAGGGACATGTCGGAATGCTCACGTTTCTCAGAAGAGCCTATAAAGTTGATTTAAAAGACTTCTGAAACGTTTTTAATCGTAGCTTGCTTCCCTTACAGTTGGACATTATGTTGGTGAGGGTTTTCCAAATTGATTTTGATTGCACTGGCGTAAGGTCTAAATATCTATCAAAATACACGAGTTTCTTGTATTTTACGATTATTTTGTCATTTAATTATCTTTTAAATCATTAATGAAATGCCTCAGTGTTGTGGTCGCATAAGTTACCTCTCATTAAGTTTTTACTTGTACCACTGACTTTAGCAAAACCTACTAAGAAGCTTAATCTTTAGTTCTGCATAGCTATTCATAACGCTTCGGTTCGATTTTCGATTCGGAAAGTCGTATGTCTATCTTGCTCGATTGAGTAATGTTAAGAATAGATAGACATACCTACGACTTTCCGAATTTAAAATCGAATCGAAGCGTTGTGAATAAGGGGCCAGCTACTTTTCTTTGTCCGTAATCCATATTTATATTGTAAAACAGTGCAAATATGATAAAATTTGGTAAAAAGTTTCACTAGCACACAATTCAGTACAATTAGACAGTTGTCTATACCAGGCGCCTACGTAGCGACATAAGGAACAGTCCCCTCACCTGCGATACACATCCGTTGAAAGACGTGGAGAGTGCGAGTCTGGCGGGCAGCGGGTGCGGCGCGCCGCCCAGCAGCAGCGGCTGGCGCAGCGCCAGGCCGCGCGACCTCACCGACCGCGAGGTCACCGACCGCGCGCTGCCCGCGCCGCGCACGAGCAGGCTGGCGCGCCGCCCCGCGCGGGACACCGACACTGACTGCCATTTGTTGCGCTCTACTGGGTACGCCGATCTGTGGGTTATACAGACAGCTTCATGACTTTAATCGTCATTTATACTTGGTGCCAGTTAAGATGAGAATGGCGGTCATTGCCCTTTCCCTAATATCTGTTCGTACGAACCAAAACAAATAAACCATGTATCGTTTTTCATTACAAAAAATGTTGAAGATCACGATAGATGACGATAACAGACATGAACAGGCTTATTTTTGGTTTTCAAAGTTAAGAAATTTAATAAATGTAAGTGGGTCAATGACCGCTATTCTCATCTTAACTGGCACAACTATGGCCTTTCATATTATTATGTATTTTTCTTGAACTTCACCTTTCCTTTATTTACACTAATATAATATCATAAAGAGGAAAGCTTTGTATTTTTGTGTGTTTGTAATAAATAAACTCAAAAACTCCTGCACCGATTTCAAAAATTCTTTAACCATTACAAAGCTACATTCACCGTGAGTAACATAGGCTATATTTTATCCCCGTGTTCCCACGGGAACGGGAACTACGCGGGTAAAACCGCGTGACGTCCGATAGTTGTTTTATATAACGAGGTGGTGTCCGCAACTCCACGTCAAAGCACGTATTTTGCGTACATCTTTCCTTTAAATCTTCTAATTTCTTTCTCACTGGGTACTATAACCTATGATATGTACAATATACATTATATGATTGCCGGATAGTTAAGGGAGTTTATTAGGTTAGACCGATCACCTAGACAAGTAGGACGTTGACTGTCGCGGTGTCGAGTTGCGTCGCCCGAACCTTTTTCACTTTCATTGCATGAAATGTGGACATAAAACTGTCTAATCGGCTTAAGTTAATTCTGCGTCGATAAGTGTTAATCACCCCCTAATGTTTCCGCGGCTTTTGTGGCATTCTGATTTCGCTTTAAAAATGCTACTTTATTCATATTTTTTACAGTAGCATAGTAAGCCAGTACTTTACCTGACAAGAGCGATCCCAGCTCCCAGATCGAAGGCAAACTCGACGAAGTAGTCCCGCAGATGCAGCGAGAAAAAGTCGCCGTCGCCGTCCGACCGCTCCGAGTTGTACAGCACCAGGCCCTCGCCGCTGCTGGGCTTTAACGTGATCTGGAACATAACGGGTTACGATATAGACAAGCTTTTAGAAAGGGATGGATAGACTGACTCTTTCACTTTTATCTTTCGCTTAAAATAAACTGAAAGTTCAGAGTTCTGTATCTCAAAAGAAACAAGCATATAGTAGCTTTGGCAGTCCGAAATATTTGATTTAGAATGACGTCACTTAGCTTACCATAGAAAATTGCAAGCCAATCATTGGTTGCGGATAACTGTTTAAAATTCAGTTGCAAGATTTGACAGAAACATACAAACATTATCTGTCTGTCTCTCTGACCCCTTTTTGCTGCTGAGATTGAGAAAAATTTCAAATTTGTATAAAATAATTAGATCTACGGTTCCTTATTTTAACAAAACAACACGATCTTGATTTCCACGAAGAGTTTGACAGAGGCGTAGTACGTGGCTATCTACATCCACATTTCGCCAGTTATGTACAAGTTCCATTTAAAAGGGAGTGATCCTATTGCCATAAATCAGGCACAAATCAAAACCACGCTATTTACAAAAAACATTCCCAGGAAAACTGCAGAAAACTTTTCTCGGCCGAACCAAGGACTTCATGTTCAGTAGTAACGTTTGCGATCACTACACCAACGAGGTAAAAATAAAAAAAATATATATTACCTTCAATAATTGTACAAGAAACACTTATTCTAAGTACTATGCAGCATTACAACTAGGGACAAGAGTGTTTACGATGAGCTCTGGTACCCAATGTAAGATTTAACTTGTGTTTAGGGTGCCAGCGTCTTCGCCTATACTTTGAACATGTAACAGTAGTTGTAAGACGAGCACAGATTATCATCATTTAATTACAATACTATATTTAATGCAACTAAGATATGGCCTATTTATGTTCTTATGTATGGGGGTGTATATGAACGTGAGGGATAGATAAATATGGTGAAAACTAGAGTCTATGTAAGTCTGTATAAAAATGTAACTATAACATATTACTTTACTAACTAACTACATTAGGTTAAGCGATAGATATCCGTAGTAAGTCTTCAGTTTCGTGATAAGTTAATGTCAAGAGCCACTTCGTGACCTTGGTTTTGCATCCGTTTAGACACATGGGAGCAATGGAGCAGAGTTTATTTATTTTATTATATAGACGGTTTGACAGTATACCAAAATGACGCTGAGCAAGGGCCGTTCTACATCCGTGGGTTGAGCATACTTTGAAATGTCTGCGCTTTTTGGTAGCATTTGGATAGTATAATACCACAGAAGGATGCTTGCGCAAAATATTGCTAAAGACAAAGAGCTGTCTCACAGTGAGGACCTGACATTCGGTGTAGAGAGCCGTAGTGGGATACCTAAAAGGTTTCGAGGTCATAACCTTGAGAACAGCTCTCTGCGCTCGTTCCAGAGGCAGGAATATTGTCTTAGGAGTCCCACCCCACACTGTGATGCAGTAGTTTATTATGCTTTGACACAGGGCATAATAAACAGTTTTAATCGTAAGGGGATCCGCGGAGTGCCTTAGCTTTTTAAAAATAAATATACACTTGCGGACTCGATATGAGGTTACTAGGGTGAGGTTTCCAGCTCAGGGGTGCGATGTCAGAAGTCCTCCACGTGTGTCTGGCGGCTGCTGGTCCCTCTCGATACGTCTGGAGGGAAGAGCAGCTGCTGGGCCGGTGCACCCTGGGCGCGGCAGTATCCCTCTCCGGGGAATGAGAGGAAATATGGATTTCCTTTTATCCCTCGGGGAGTGTTACTGCCGCGGCTAATTATTCTGACATGGGTGGGGTCCTGCCAGGACCACCGGTGCGTTCCTCTGCGTGACCCTCTGTGAGGCAGAGGGCATAGCAAAGGAGTGAGGGCGGGCTCGGTGTGCACTCACCCTGCCTCCGAGCAGACAGAGAAGGATGCGTCCTCCTTTGTCACCGCCAATCTCGTAATCCAATTATCGAATGCTGTGGATCACGTCTCGCGGCTTCGATAGGGACCGAGGGTCTTGGCTTAATCGCCCGGACTGCGAGGTAGAAAACCTCTATAAAAAGTTACCCCGAATCCCAAGCGGCGACGCACCGCGAGGGGATGTATGGCTGACGGGTGTTCCATGGAACAAATCAGTCGCTAGTGCGCTCCTCGCCAGGGTACCTGCAGACCCCCTGGCGAGTAATAAATACTTAAAATCTGCCCTTCTAGGTACAGGGGTCTCTGCCTAGACTGATTTTATTTCCCCCATACTCGTGGGCTCAAATATGGAAGCTATAAATAAAAAAAAAACCAACACCGCCGGCAACGGCAAAACTGAGGAGAGGAGGGATGCGGGGTCGGAGTCCGACATCGCATCCAGCGATGCGAGCGCGGGAGGCTCTGGGAGCTCCCGCCGCGCGAGGGCTGGGACGCCCGCGGATAACTGTAAGTTTTTCCGCAAGCGGCCCAGGCGTGATGGCGACCGGGGGTCGTCATCCGGAGAGGAGGAGGCCTCGGCCCGTAAGATCCCCACCAACAAGCGTGGTGGGATCCGGGGCAAGGGGAGAGGGCTCTCTGCCTCCGTGAGGTCGGCAAGACTTGCCGAGGAGGGGCGCCACCCGGGCATGACTGCTCGTGGGTCTGGCGACGAGGCGGGTGCACCTGGCGGCTCCGAGGCGGAGCGTAAGGCCAGGTTCGCAAAGGAGGTGGAAGCCGCGATAAGGGGCGTGGCCTTGAAGATAAAGACATCGTCCAAACTCAAGGCCATACCCGCGGCTTCCGCCTCCATCATGGCGGCAGCGGAGGCAAACTTTGCGGGGCCTCCTGCTGCTTCTCCTCCTCCTCCAATTGATGGAGAGGAGGTTGCCAAACTCCGGGCGGAGGTGGCCCGCCTGACGGCCGCCACGGAGGTCCTCCAAAAGGAGAATGCCAAGCTCCAAGCAGACCTGGCCAGTTTGCGTGAGCCTGGCTCTCGTGTGGCGCCTCAAAATGAGGGCCCGCAGCAGCGACAGAGCCAGCCTGCGCCGGTGGAGAACCAGGTCCTGAACCTGGTCCGGCAGGAGCTGGCTTCCTTCCAGGCGCGGTTTTCCGTCCTGGAGGGAATTGTCCTGCGCCCCCCCTTGGCGGCAAATAAGGCAACCACGGGCCCGAAGGCGGCCTCATATGCGGCTGCTGCAGCCACACCTGGACCGGGGCCGTCCAACCAGCCATCCAACATGGCTGTGGTGGCCTCCCCCGAAAAGCCGGCTCCAGAGAAACCGGCGCCGGCCAAGAAGGCCCACAAGAGCTGCCGCCGCCAACGCCCCCCCAGCCCCCTACCCCTCCCGCGGCTGAAGCCGGATGGCAGGTGGTCGGGGAGAAGCGGAAGGGGCGAAAGGCGGCCGAAAAGGCCCGAAATGAGGAGCGGCAGCGCCAGCACAGGGCGCGAAAGATCGCGGCTAGGCTCCGCGCCCCGAAGACCGCAGCTGTAGTGATTACACTACAGCCGGACGCGGAAAAGAGGGGCGTGTCCTACCGCGACCTGCTGGCGAAGGCAAAGGAGACGGTGGATCTCGGGGAGCTTGGGATCACCGGGGGCCTCCGGCTTAAAGTCACCGCGACGGGAGCTCGGTTGCTGGAGATCCCCGGTGAAACCAGTGGCTCGTCCGCTGACGCTCTGGCTGAAAAGCTCAGAGCGTCCCTAAACGCGGACGACGCCCGAGTTTCCAGGCCCGTCAGATGCGCAGACCTGCGCGTCCTGGGTCTGGACGACTCAGTGACCGAGGAGGAGGTGGTGGCCGCCGTTGCCAGGTCCGGAGGGTGCCCTGCCGATCAGGTCAGGGCAGGCGCCCTTCGTCCGGACTCCACGGGCATGCGAACCGTTACGGTAAGCTGCCCTGTGACGGCGGCCAAGGCAATTGTGGAGGGCCGTAGGCTACTGGTGGGCTGGGTATCAGCGCAGGTGAAGCTGCTGGAGCCCAGACCTCTGAGGTGCTACCGCTGCCATGTGGGACACCATGTGTCGGTGCAATGCGCCTCGGAGGTCGACCGCAGCGGCCTCTGCTTCCGTTGCAGTCAGCCCGGTCACACATCCGCGACTTGCTGCGCCACGCCGCACTGCGCTGCATGCGCGGCGTCTGGCAAGCTGGCTGATCACCGGGCTGGCAGCAAGGCCTGCGCTGCACCCGCCAAGGCCAAGGCCAGAGGCAGGGGAGGGCCCTCCACCGCCACCACCACCGTCACCGTCGCCACCGCCGCAGCCGCAACCGCCGCCGCTGCCGCTGTCGCCGCCACCGCCGTCGCGACAGTTGCACCTGCAGAGGGGCCCTCACAGGGGGCCCGAGTGGAGGAAGCGGTAATGGAATGCCAATAACGGCTCCATTACGCTTCCTCCAAGCGAATATCAACCACTGCGCCTGCGCTCAGGATCTGTTGCTCCAGAGCATGGCGCAGTGGTCGATAAACATCGCTGTGGTCGCTGAGCCGTATTTCGTCCAGCCCAGGGATGACTGGGTGGCGGACCTTAGCGGCTCAGTGACCATAGTGTCGTCGGCCGCCGCCGGCACCCCGACCCTTGAAAGTGTCAGGAGGGGTCGGGGGTGCGTAGCAGCACGGTTCGGGGAGATTGTCGTGGTGGGAGTCTACTTCTCCCCGAGCCGAACTCTCGCCGAGTTCCACAACTCCCTTGCGGAGTTGAGTGTCGTCGTCGGAAACCATTCCCTCCCCGTACTTGTCCTCGGGGACTTCAACGCCAAGAACTTGGCTTGGGGTTCCCGTTGCACAGACGTGCGGGGAAGAATGGTGGAGGACTGGGCCCTGGAGAAGGGCCTGGTCGTCCTAAATCGGGGTTCTGTCCCCACGTGTGTGCGGATGTGGGGCGAGTCGGTGGTGGACATCTCGTTCGCTAGCCCCGCTCTGTCGCCGCGTGTCATTGACTGGCGTGTCATGGAGGGGGTGGAGACCTATTCCGACCACCGGTATATCCGGTTTGACGTCTCCACCCAGACCTCAAGCGCGCCGGTCCAACAGGCCCCGAGTGGTCCGCGCTGGGCGCTGAAGCAGCTGGACCGGGAGCTCCTCCTGGAAGCCTCGATCGTGCAGGCCTGGGTGACATCACCAGACAGGCCTGCCGACATTAATAATGAGGCAGGGTGGTTCCAGGAGGCCATGTCCGACATATGTGACGTGGCAATGCCCCGAGTCCGGCCAGGAAGCGCCCGGCGTCAGGTGTACTGGTGGTCGCGAGAGCTGACGTCTCTGCGTGAGGCGTGCGTGGCTGCGCGGCACCTGTACGCCAGGCATCGCAGGCTCCGCATCCGCCCACCGGATGCGGCAGCCATTGAAGCGGAGCTATATGAGGGGTACAGAGCGGCGAAGACCGCCCTCCGCGAAGCTGTCCTGCGGGCCAGGGATCAGGCCCGTGAGGAATTGCTGGGGACTCTCGACAGAGATCCGTGGGGGCGCCCTTACAAGATGGTGCGGGATAAACTCCGCACCTGGGCCCCCCCACTGACGCAGAGTCTCCGGCCTGAGCTCGTGGAGGACGTAGTGAGCACTCTGTTCCCTACGCGGGGGGAACATCCCCCCCCGCCTATGGCTCCGCCGCCTGCGGTGCTGGAAGCGGATCACCAGGACGACGACGACGACACTCCGGTAGTGACTGGGGTAGACCTGAGAGTGGCGGTACGCAGGCTCAGTGCCAAAAATACCGCCCCGGGACCCGACGGCTTGCCTGGCAAAGCCTGGATCCTGGCCTCGGAGGCTCTCGGGCCCCGACTGGAGGGGCTCCTAAGCGCATGCTTGGAGAGAGGCCAGTTCCCGCTTCGTTGGAAGACGGGGAAGCTGGTCCTCATTCGGAAGCCGGGGCGCCCTGCGGACTCTCCGTCCGCATACCGGCCCATAGTGTTGCTCGACGAGGTGGGCAAGCTCTTTGAAAGAGTCATTGCAAACCGCCTCGCCGAGCACCTTGCGGGGACGGGGCCGGATCTTGCGGAACACCAGTTTGGTTTCCGCAAGGGGCGCTCTACGGTGGACGCCATCATGCGCGTGAGAGCCCTCACGACGGGGGATGCAGTGTCCCGGGGGGGGGGGTAGTCTTGGCGGTGTCTCTTGACATCGCCAACGCCTTCAACTCCATGCCCTGGAGCTGCATTAGGGAGGCACTACGGTATCACCGGGTGCCGACCTACCTTCGTCGTGTGGTCGGGGACTACCTAACGGATAGAGCCGTTATCTACCCCGGTCGCAGCGGAGAATGGAACCGGCGAGAGATGTCGTGCGGTGTTCCACAGGGATCGGTCCTAGGGCCTTCCTTGTGGAACATCGGGTACGACTGGGTGCTGCGCGCCGACCTCCCTAGCGGCGTCAGCGTGGTCTGCTATGCAGACGACACGCTGGTGCTGGCACAAGGGGGGTCGCACGAGGCGGCGGCCGAAATAATGACACGCGGGGTTGCGATAGTCGTCGAGAGGATCCGGCAACTGGGTCTCGAGGTGGCATTGCACAAGTCCGAGGCCATGTGCTTTCATGGGCCTCGGAATGCGCCACCTCCGGGATCCTCACTGACGGTAGGAGAAGTATCCGTCGGCGTCGAGTCGACTCTGAACTACCTGGGACTCGTCCTCGACAGCCGATGGAACTTCGTGGAGCATTTCCGACGTTTGGCCCCCAAACTGGAACGGACCGGGGCTGCCTTCAGGCGGCTCCTGCCCAACCTTGGGGGGCCAAACGCCTCCTGCCGGAGGCTCTACGCGGGAGTCGTGCGGTCCATGGCCCTTTACGGGGCCCCGGTGTGGGCGCGTTCCTTGAGGCTGCGTGCAGCCCACTACCTGAACGCGCCCCAAAAGGTGGTAGCCGTAAGGCTGGCCCGTGGGTACCGCACGATCTCCCGTGAGGCGGCGTGCCTCCTTGCCGGATTGCCGCCATGGGATCTGGAGGCGATAGTCCTCGCGCGCCTACATGAATGGCGCGCGGAGGTGCTACGCCGGGGGGAAACTCCGCTGCCGCGACAAATTGTCGCGCAGCGGACAGACTTCCGGCGTGATCTCATGGCGACATGGAGAGAGCGACTGTCGCAACCCCGTGCAGGGCACGCCACAATAGTGGCGGTAAGTCCCCTCTTTGAGGAGTGGCTTGAGAGACGCCACGGCGTCCTCACCTTCCGCCTGACGCAGGTCCTCACCGGACACGGTGTTTTCGGGAGGTTCCTGCACCGAATCGGGCAGGAGGAAACGCCCGGGTGTTTCCACTGCGAGGATCGACCGGAGGACACGGTGGAGCACACGGTGGAGGTGTGCCCCGCGTGGGCGGGTACCGCCGTGTCCTCGAAGCGGCGATTGGCGGCGGCGACCTCTCGCGTCCGGCCCTGGTGCAAGCCATGGTCCGGAGCGAGACGGAATGGGACGCCGTCACCTCCTTCTGCGAAGCAGTAATGCTAGAGAAGGAGGTGGCGGAACGTGAGAGGGAGAGAACCTCACAGCGTCCCGGCCGCCGCGGGAGACGCCCCCGGCGTCGGGGGCCACCACGTGGCCCCCGGCCACCGTAGGCGCGGGCCTGTGGACGGTGGGCTATGGGCTAGCTCGCCGTCCGTCCGTCTCATGACGACAGGCCGTGTCGACGACGCGTTCGTGTTCCACGCGCGCCTCAAAGAGAGTCAGCAAAAGGAAGGGGTCCGAAAGGACCGATACCTGCCGGGGTTGCGGGACTATTCGAAAGAGATACCGTGGCCCCGGAACACAATGGGCGATGAAGGAACATGGATGGGTTTTAGTCAGTAAAAGTCTGACACTCCCTCCTGCTCCGCCCAGAGCGGGAGAAGTCATTTGATGATTTCCCATCCGAAAAAAAAAAAAAAAAAAGGTTTCCAGCTCAGAGAAGTATCTACATAAACACCGAGATACTTGACAGATTCACACCTTTTGATTTGGGGGCAGCCACATTGTGAGGAAGAAAGATCGATTGAGCAAGTATGAGCTTTGAGCACCATTGATTCTGGAGGAGGTTGGTTGGTAGATAATAAGGAGAAAGGTAAGTATACCGTTTTATTTAAATTTAAGGTAAGAATATTATTTGACAGCCATTTCATCACTTAGTTCAGAGCAAGTTCCGCATATTTTACTGTTTCAGGCCAGTCATTACCATAAATTAACATAGCCGTATCATCTGCGTAAGTGAAGATTGAACAATTCATTAGAGACATTTTGCATAAGTTGTTAAAATAGATAAGAAAAAGTGTAGGACCCAGGATTAATCCCTGAGGAACGCCAAAACTCAATGAAATGGTGTCACTAATAACTGCATTGTGAAACAATGCCGCTCAAAGTTTATGTAAACTTTCAGGACGGAAGGTTTCTGCGATTCGTTTTAATAATCGATTTCGTGTTTTGAAACTGAAACTAAGGTTTAATTTTGAGGTTGTAGTTCTTGCTTACCAATTTATTAATACTTATTATACTGTTAATTATACTTCTGTTTATACATAATAATATACCTACATAAGCTCACGCCTTTTTCTCATGGGGGAAGGCAGAAACTACAGAACGCTACCTGGTACGATCCTGACATACTCCTTGCAACCTCGTCCACGTTCATTCATCTGGTCATACACGCACGCCGGTTGCGAGTACTACGCACTTGACCTTTCTGAAGAACCTCACCAATAAAGTCAGTGTTTTTGGGCGTCTCCGACTGGCGTTTCATATTTTATATGGTTAATGCAATAATCTATCATTGTGCCTAGATAACCGAGCTTTATGAATCGTTATCATTACGCACGGGACAGTTGTCGTAATTATAAAGGCGTACCCTAACGCCTTTATAATTACGACAACTGTCCCGTGCTGCTCACATCCAGCAGATTCGCGCGGCCTTTATCATGGCACGGCGAAAAAACCTACGTTAAAAATCCAATTAATCTATACTTATATTATAATGAAGAAAGATTTGTATTTTTGTATGTTTGTAATGAATAAACTCAAAAACTACTGGACGAATTCCAAAAATTATTTTACATTAAATTAGAATGCTACATTATCCCTAGTAACATAGGCGGGTGCCTATGTTACTCAGGGATAATGTAGCGAAGCCGGGCCGGGCCGCTAGTTTTTTCTATAAAATCTTAATCATAACTTTAAATTAAATTCAAAACAATTTTTAAATTTAAATTGTTTTGATTGGAAATCGCTAAGAGTCAACAACGAATATTAACAGTTACTATCCAAGGCAGAAACTTTATAATTGGAAAGAGCAAAACTTAATAGCACAGCTTAATTCAACAAAACTATGTCTTAAACGGACCTGTATACAGTAAGAATAGTAAATACCCCTTTGTGTATCAAATTGTAGATGTACTGTCAACCGCAAACTAATTTGACCTAACGAAAACACCCTTACCCGCTACCACGAAACAAAAGCGCTGTATTTTTACCAGAACATGGAGAAGTGGTCGACTGTACAACTTTAGTGTTGCAATTGTAATTAAAAGTGTTGCCAGCATAACGAGCGCAATTCCCGTTTCATTGCCGTGGACGTAATAAGTCCAGCTCGTAAATTATCATTAGAACAACAGTTATAAAACTCGCGAAATTAAGAGCAATGGCGGCAAGACATTGTGCGAAACGGGAGAGGGATACTTAGAACAGAATAAATTATAGACAGGACCCGTTCATACTGGGAGGTCCTCTTAATGGTTTTGTACACCTTCCTTCAGTTGTATATTTCTGAACTCTTGGACATGACCTACATGCACACAACACGTGTCATGCGCTAGCGGCTGGGAGAAAACAAATGAAAGTTTGTATTGTTAAAACATTTTTCGAGTCTAAATGAACGGAACAAGTGACGAGCGCGGAAGATGTCATTCGAATTTTTGGTCCACACGTGCAATGTACGTGTCGGTTTTCTCACGATGTTTTCTTCGACCATTTTGAGAGCAGTGGTGATACACAAGGAAAAGCACATGTCTTCGAATAACTTCCAAACCACGTCCTGTTACTCGTCATTCAGAGCCATTACTGCTCTCAAAGATACAAATACAGCAAGTATTGAACGATTATGACAAGACTCTGAAACTTTAATAATATCAGTGTTTGAACACAATACTCCTGACAACAATAATACCTACACTAAACTTAGTATTAGATTCATTGCGATAGCTCTCCGCGTTCCGTTCGGAAACCTATTTGTCTGTGACTGTCGTTATATAATTTATCTAAGACGTTCCGTTCTGAAGGAGAATGGCGCCGATTACGCTCCACCGCCGACCGATCCTTGTGTATTGATTGAAGTTCGACGTGGAGCTATGAGGATGATCGGATTGTTCATATTCAGTGCTGTTAGGGTGATTGCTGGGAGTGTCCTACTTGATAAATGAAACTATAGTATATAGTAGATAGTTTCATTTATCAATCATAATATTTGATCACGTAGTTGTGATAACAGGTCCTTTGCAAAAATTAAAGACAAAAGATTGCCTTGCTGGTGTTGAGCAAGAATTTCTCAGTAGCAGTCACGGAGTCCGGATTTGTGCCCGGTTGCTGGCAATAGGCTAGCCCCTATAACTTGAGACTTCCGAAAGGCATCTGCTTTACCCTGTGGGGATAACAGGAGTGATGTGAAGTTAATTTACGTAACGTGGTTATTGCAATTTAGTCCTTTGCAAAGATTCTAAATACCATGATACCCAAAAGCTTCTACGTTAAGCAAAGGGAAGTCGTACGTTAACAGTATATCAGGAAACTCTTGCTCTACTTAGGTTTGATTTTTGCACTCGTACCTAGGTAGCATACACACACAGCCATGTTAATAGATGTAAATGCGACGTTGGTTGGTATAATACTCCTCATGTATTAAAACATAACCTTAAAATGCTTTTGTTACAATTTAGGGAATCTAAAGCTAAGACACGAAGCTAACATGTCTTATTACCCTTAAAACCCATTAGAGCATGAACAAGCTCGTATAGGCAATGTTCTGCATCTGAGGCTATCAATTTATAGCCTAACTTCTTAAGTGTCTGCGAACGTTACTCTAAATTATATTTGGTTCAGAGTTTCGTTGAAAACTTTTAAAAAGAAAAAGTTTGTTTGGAAAATATTAGCGAAATTCCCGTTTACACTTTGTTTGGAGATCAACACTGAGTTGGACAGGACGCTATATTTCTAAAGTTGGTAATTTATGAGCTTATGGGGTTCCGCAGCCCACTCAAGGGCAAGCTTGCCTTTCTGTTTTCTGTTTCCCGGTGATCGCGACCTTGGGCTTATCCTATAAGGAGTCACTTTCTTAGTTCACCCTGTTCCCATTTTCTACTGCGTGTCTTTCGTTATGTGAAAACTTGTACAAGTTAGGGCTAATAAAGAACGCCGTTAGCTCCTTCTGCGAAGCAGTCATACTAGCGAAGCGGAACGTGAGAGGGAGAGAACCTCACGTCCCGGCCGCCGCGGGAGACGCACCGGGCGTCGGGGGCCACCGTAGGCGTGGGCCTGTGGACGGTGGAGCTATGGGCTAGCTCGCCCGACGGTGCGTTCGTGTTCCACGCGCGCCTCAAAGAGATGTCAGGAAAAGGAAAGGGTCCGCAAGGGCCGATGCCTGCCGGGGCTGCGGGACTGTTTGAAAGAGATACCGTGGCGCCGGAACACAAAGGGCGATCAAGGAACATGGATGGGTTTTAGTCAGTAAAAGTCTGACACTCCCTCCTGTTCCGCCCAGAGCGGGAGGAGTAATTTGATGATTTCCCATCAGAAAAAAAAGGCTAACCAAATCTTTAGAATTTAACTGAAGATATTTTGTTAGCTGTGTGTTTTAGTGAAACAGAGTATAAAGAGTAAAGTGTAGTTTCTGTTTCTTAGTGTTTATCATCTATGTAAAGTTACACAACTAAAACCAAGTTCCAAAATATACCTCACTTTAAAAACATCTTTGTCTCCGTACCTGTATATCAAGCCAGGACTCCGCAGCACTCCCTAGCCCAGGCAGGCGGAGATACGACGACCCGTTGAACCGAGGCACCTGAAATAATATCAAGAGTCGACTTTACGTTCACAAACAAGCATGGTACTGTCCCGGCAATGGAACACAAATATTGTGCAGCGCTCAAAGGGATAACTTTAAATAAAATTGGCGAACGAATACGGAATTTAATTTATTCATTGGAAACAGAACACACACATGTCGAGTTTCATTTAAAGTTGTGACTTTGACATCTGTAACTTTGGGTCTTCACCGAGTTTTTTATTGGAGAAGACTTGTTTCTGAGATGCAGAACTTGACATTTAAAGAATTCTGGTAGTTCCTTTAAATGTTCCTTTTAGTAGTTCTAGTTGTAAATCACTACATAGTATAAAACAAAGTCACTTCTCGCTGTCTGTCTGTCCCTATGTATGCTTTGATCTTTAAAACTACGCAACGGATTTTGATGCGGATGCTTTTTTTAATAGATATTTATATATCTAATGTGATGTCTTAAATAAACACATTTTTTATAGCTGCTTGCTTTTTGCGCTTACATTGCAAACGCTGGCTGAACCCTACGAGATAGATCAAAATAATGTACTACAGTATTGTGCACCATAAAAAGGTCTACAAAAAAGTCCTCGATGGTATATGTCTATCTCTTAGGGATAACTCACAATACCATTTTTTATCCTTTACTTTTTACGAGAAATAATGGCTTATTTACGAAGCGATTTTAAGCAAAACAGTATTCATCCTTATCCAATTCAGTACCTTAAATACATTGTGCATTTAATATAGTTCAATAAGGCCCTTTACAGTATATCATTTAAATGAATAATTTAGAAGATATCACAGAATTAAAATTATGCGCGATTGAAAATATCATTCTCAGCGAAACAAATGGGGTCGCAGTGTAACAGTTGGTCACTTTAACCATTTTCATCTTTTAAGTTTTGCGTAAAAAGTAATACATTATTTTAGAAGCTTATTTATGGTGTAAATAAATCTATATAGATTATCTTCAATATCTATTTTAGAACGTATATACCCTAAACACTATTCAATTTTAATGAATATCTTAGGAGTTATCGCAACTGCCGGGGTCGCGGGACTGTCTAAACAGGGTACCGGGGCCCTGGAACCCAAGGGCAACCGAAAGAACAGGGTGTCTTAGTCAGTGTATTTTAGTCAGTAAGTCTGACAGTCCCATCCGCTCCACTCAGGGCGGGAGGACTCATTTAATGATTTTACCACCCAAAAAAAAAGGAATTGTTGGAAAATAAAGGCATTACAAAATAATTTTACAGTAAGCGCACTTCTTTTTTTGTTCTAAATTGGTCCCGAGCGAAGCCGGGGCGGGTCGCTAGTGAAACATAAAAATAAGTTGTCATTCTCTGCCATAGACTGATAAGTATTGAAACAACTATAGCCACATTACTGTCGTCCGTCCGTCTGTAAGGCAAATTGGCACAGGAAGAAGTGTCGTTCAAAACTGAGAAGACAAGCACCAAACTGCAAATTGAGCTCTTAAGTGTTTCGGTTTATCAATTGCTGCAATTGTATACATTTGCATGCACCCCTCAAAGGAAAGTGGGTCATTGTGGCGCCATGTAGGTGATGCTACCTAGCTGCTTGTTAGCAAGTTGTTACATTAAAGGAAACACCTTAGTACTACGTAGTTGAGAGAGACGGTCTTTAAGTTCACAACAAAGACTTAATTTCTTTAAATATTCTCCTGAACAACAAACTTATTTTTGCACAAAACGTACTTATTAAAAACTAAGTGCATACTGGGAAGAAAAACCTATCAGTTTTTACACAGTTCCACGAAGTATTCAAAGAGCTACAAGTCCAGACGAAGTGGAGAAACATTTTTCAAACAAAGTTGTAAAAAGACAAAAAACAGTTTCTCCCGGCTCATTTGATTTATGAAAGGAGTAAAATAAGGAAAGGAAAGTACTCGTTTCTGTGAACACGTTCTTTTAAGACGAAGTATTGAGAAAAGTAATGGTTCCGCTCCAAACTGTTGTTTTGGTAATGAAAAGTAAGTAATAGGACAAGACGCTGTCGTTGTTTTTCATGTACCTACCTAAAGTTGTAAAAATTTCGCGAACAAACGTATCTACAGTTGTAGTAGAGTACTAGTATTTATTGGTTAGCTCGGGATGATTCTTTGATCCGAAATCATAAATAACAAACATTGACTATTGATTTAGATTTGGAGGCACAACACCAAATAGAAATGACTCAAACTTTGTGGTCTTTTTTGCATGTCTCAAAGTTGCGACTAAATACTGTGTGGGGTAGTTCGGAAAGATGTACTGAATATATTGTATATTGTATAACGGACCGGTGTCCGCAACTCCACGTCAAAGTGCGTATTTTGCGTATGGGCTATAATCCACCACGCGGGCCCAGTGCGGATTGGTAGATGTCACATGTCTTCGAATTTTTGGTTCTAGAACATGCCGGTTTCCTCACGATGTTTTCCTTCACCGTTTTGAGAGCAGTGGTGATGAAATAAATTACACAAAGTAATGCATCTGTCTGGGTTCGAACCCACGACTTACTGTTCGCAAGTCAGGGCCGCCACCACTGGCCCACCGCTGCTCTCTGATGTACTGATACGTGGAAACCATTTTTGCGACGATGGGATTCCACCCTGTCTGTGTATGAGGCGACTTATTAGTGTCATATAATGTTACTTATGCTCGGTAAAAATAATGGCCATTCCTTACCTTCAAATCCAGAGTGATCTCGCACTTGGCGCCCGCGTACCCGAGAGGGCACAGACACACACTGGCGACACAGCCGCCTCCATGCTGACACTCACAGTACTTGTCCTCCGTCCTATCCTCACTCTTCAGATCATTATCTACATTATCCACAACACCAGCACTTTTGTTATCCTTTCCAAAATGTGTCTTAACATCGTTGTAACTAGAGTAAGTTTTAAATGGAACAACAGAGTTGTCCAGTTTGTTGTTATCATGTATTTTGGCTCGTTTGGCGTCTCTCATGACAATGTCGTTGTCTTCGAAGTGTACTATGTCGTTAATGTCATATATCGCGTGTGATTCTGTGTCTCGTTGGTGTTGCGTTGCTTCGCTGGTTGTGACCTCCACTGGTGGTTTCCACGGGGCGAGTGTTGGAGCGCATTCCGCTGTAAAGAAAAGTCAGGATTTATTCTTAGGCAACATACATTTGGATGCTACTAACGAAAGAGCATCAACTATACATAAGTGCCTTGAGAAATACAATGTCAACTACATTAATATACTTTTTTAAAGTTTTTATTTCGAAACTGGTCTTTTGTTTCTTATGATCTAAGGACCAATTTCGTAAAGCAACCAACCAATTAGACAGTGCTGGCAATTATAAAGTTCTTGAATTTAATAAAATACTCAAATAAACTAACTAGAATACATGATCAGATACAGTTATACACGAACAAAACAGACGAAATGCTATTATAGGCGTACGTGACAAATGATTACGTATTCAATACGCGTCAACATGGAATTTCATTATTCCAGTGAGCGTGGTATTAGCGATAGTAATAAAATAGGGATGTGTGTATGTACATAGTTGTATAATAATATGATAAGGAGAGTAAGCTTCTTATGTTGGGAACGAATTCTCGCGACAAGATTCCAATTTCTGTTATTTGCATGTCGATCAGAGGCGTCGCTTAACCGAAGACAAAATTAAGAGATGTTAAACATTGAACATTTTGAATTTCAATACATATAAGATTCTTCCTAATATAAAATATATTATGGTTCCTGCTGAGTTTGGAATAGTGCATTCTGTTTTGTTTAGCAGTTAGTTTTGGGTTAGTCATCATCTGCCCCGCCTTTTCCTTACTATGTTGAGGTCGGCTTCCAGTCTAACCAACAACAACAACAACAGCCCATAACGTCCACTGCTGGACATAAGCCTCTCCCATGATGGGAGGAATTTGCCGTAATCTCCACGCTTGGCAGACGGATTGGAGATCGCAGTGATGAAAGACTAACAGAAAACGCTGCTGCCCATTCTCTGGTCTATGGAGGCACAAGGTGTTCTGACTCAGACATTAGTCGCCTAATACGACACCCGTGAGTGTAATGGGTTGGTTCTATTCTACTCTGCCGGATACCACACGGCTAACTCCAGTCTAACCGGATGCAGCTAAATACCAATATTTTACGTAGAGCAACTGCCTATCTGACCTCCACAACCCAGTTAGTACTGGGTAACACGATACCCCTTGGTAAGACTGGCTGTCAGAGTTTCGGGCCACTGACTACCTGTTTCGACTGTCAAAGATTTACAAGTGACAGTCGACACCTACGGGCTTTCCAAGGCATGGAAGAAACTTAGTATGTAATGGGTCACGCATCCACCGACCAACCGAGGCAAGCTCAGGTTAACCTAAAGATGGACCCCAGCGGCTGTTACTATTTAGCCACAAGTGTGAATAATTGTGTATACTAGAACTTTGCTTCAATAATTCAAATGGTCTCTAACACTTTATGGGTGTTAAGGGATGCTGTAGTCACTATGGTTATGTCAATCCCTATTTATATGAGCACTGCGCTAACTGGTTATGAAGGCCTTTATGTTTTATTTAAATAAACGAGTGTTTGCTACTGAATGAATTTTATTCCAAATTACCCCAAGGAGAACCTTCCGACCGTAACTGGCCCGCCGTCCATACGTCACGCTCACCTATACACCTTTTGCTAACCATGCATTCCGTCGTGCACGCTTACATGTGTCCCTACACTATTCCCCAAAAATTTTTACAAAAAAAAAACTTAATAACTAGTAATACGTACTATTTTATTACACAATCAATTACCGTATTATACAATTAGCGCTTATGATAGCCCGCATAGCTTACTGCGATATACACTGCACTTGTCACTATCGCGCGGTGGTGCGATCATATTACGCATAACTGACTGTGGGTGGTTGCTGCGGGACTGTGAGCATATTTAAGCGCCCCGGTAATGTTTTCACCCCACCGGATACACTGTTGATTTGTCTGTGTATCCACTTCTTCATGCGATGACGACCCTGGCGCCATAAGACTAGCACCACAATGAGAAATACTGCGGTTGCCATTACTCCAAAACCTGTCTCGTACTTAGTGACTTGCGATGTTGCTACGCTATTTTGCGCTATGACAACTTCTTTCTTACTTTAGCCTTGCCCATGGTGGGTGCGCTTATTTACAGATTGGTCGCACTGAGTTTATGGAAGAGTGGTCGTGGTGGTGGTGGTGGTGGTGGTTTGGTAGGGTGGTCGTTAAATATTTATTAACGAGTGAATATTGCAGTATGCTAGAGTGAGCGTACAGACATGTGTCAGCAAATTCAAAGTTACCAATAATGTGTTACCTGTCTTCCTACGTAGGTACCTACATCGACTTTTGTCACGTCTTTATCTTCTCTAAAGTATAACTAATACGTTCAAAAACTTTGGAAGAACGTGCTTCAGTTACGAGGAACTGTACAATAACAGCCGATGAACTTCGATTGCCGACTTAGCTGAATGGGGAGGGTCAGTCAAAGCTCGTTGTAGATGGCGTGACCATAGCTAGGTCCCAATCTGACCAATCAGGTCAACCTATTTTGAAATGTCAAATGACATTGACAGATTCTCAACCAATGACGACGTTTGGAACCAGTTATGCTACCGCCATTAGTTTCACCGTTAACTTCCTCACTGTGAGACAGATGATATGGCTAGAAAAGTTGTAAATACTGAGATGAAAGCAGAAGACGTGTGTGGACCAAGTAAATAAAGATAATAATTAAATACTAGATCAGATAAAATCCCTGTAAAAGCCTGTTTTCTACCAACACCTTAACGATGTAAGAGACATTGATGCGCAACTGTTACCGCTAATAGGCTAACCCCTTTCATCCATCAATAAATTGCAAATCTATTTAGTCCCTCAGTTAGAGTATTGGAAAAAAATAGACACGTATTTTTTGTTTTTTGTAAATCAATGAATATTAACAAAGATCAAACGCATCAAAACTCGAGATTGGGGGCTCGTGACGTCACAACGCACTAAAAATTATAGCACGGCGTGTCGTATTGAGAATTTTGAAAGCCATATAGGCAATATAAGATCTTCGTCAATTTTAGTTTTCACGTAACAAAAAAAAAATGTCAAATATTTTTTGATAATTTAACTGACGGACTAATTAATTTTATTCTGCACATGGATTTAGATCACATAGCACTGAAAATTTCTATAATCTATTCGTTTCTATGTTACAGGGTCTAGAATCATACGCTGAATTCATGTTAACAGTTCGCGCACCGATGTTCCACACAGCGTGAGACATAGAAACCTCCTTAAAGTGCAGGTTAAGTGCGACTGTTGTAGACTTTGGACCTTCTTACTTATGTCACACTAAATGCGCTTAGACCTGAGTATTCCAATGAAATGTCTCATTGTAACACATGATATGCCAGTACGGTACTACCGACTGCAAAACACTCTATAGCTCATCTTCACACCCTTCCCTTTAAAGTTTTACACTTCCACCAGCATATAGGAACTTACATAGGTACTGATGCATATAGAGGCGTCTCCTGTAACTTGGAAAGAAATCTCATTTATCACGCCCATACTTAATCTTGTGAGTTGTCTGTCGTCTTTGATCGGGTGGAGAAACAAAAATGTGGCTCTACAGTTCTTTCACCATTATTCTACCTCTGCCTTTGCATCGCTGTCAAAATGACTGTGATGTTTTTGTTTGAAGAAAAAAGGTTGTTGTTAAGTTATTGTTCGATACAAACTATTTGTTTTAAACATGTCAAACATTACTGGCCACTGGGTTGTCTGTTTTTACTTTTATATTTTTCATTGTTCTTTAATCATTTCTGTAATAAGCTAGCTATAATTTAATAAATAACGTGTTCATAATTTATGCGCCATGCTGTAAAGTGGTCCTTCGAGTAAATGGAAATAAAGTTCTCCGAAAAATTTGGAGTTATATTCGGATTTCCCAGAGTTGTCCGTCGTTATTAAACTGAAAGTGTGTCAATTATGATCTTTAGCTTCCTGTCAATAGGGTTTCTGTTGGAGTGAGGATGTCAGAAGCAAGAGAATTGAAAAGCCTGTAGTCTAATACGTCTCTGAAGTTTCCCTGAGCTATCGATTCGGTGAAGGGCTGTCTGCTAACACATTTCAGGGTTCAAAATTTCGAAACAGTACCATATTTTGCATGAAAAGTTTTAACATTTTAAATTGGGACTGTATAATAAAAAGAGTGCTGTCATTTCGGGTGGTATTTTTGATTGTCTGTAGCAATTTTATCAACTTATACGGCAACGCAATGAAATAATGTTTTTTATCTATAACTAGCGACCGCCGGCTTCGTACGGGTGCAATCCGTGCTATGTATCTAGACACTAATTACCATATAAACCTTCCTCTTGAATCACTGTGGCTGAAAACTGCATTAAAATCCGTTGCGGAGTTTAAATGATCTAAGCATACAGACAGCAGGAGAGACTATGATTTATACTATTGTTACGTCGTACCCGTACTTACCTACAGTTACGGTAGTAGGTACCTAATAGTAGGTAGGTAGGTAAAACGAGTCCCGAATGATGTAGGTACAAATTCGCAAACTACCTACAAAAGAACATCATTGTAATTTCGACCGTACGCCGAGGGCATAAAGTTCCTACTTCTTTCCTCTGTACAAGTTGTGGAATTGTCTAGAAGATTCTAGGAAGTCGTGGATATTTCTCGAACGTTCGATCGCCATATAAATAGTCGACGTGTTTGCGGGAGCAGTCAGTCTGATTTTGGCTACACAACGAAGCGAATCGAAGTGAACTAGAAGTGCGATATCTAAGCGAATAGTGTTCAGTAGTGTATTTGTGATTGAGTTATAAGTGTTTTGTGATTATTAAAGTTATTTGTTGCTTCTTCGGTAGTTATTAATTTATCCCATACCCAGCTCGTAACAATTTGGTGTCAGAAGTGAGGGATAAATTATGCCAATTCTACCAAAGGACGACACGGACGGTATCCGTACCAGGAGTCAGCGACAGCAGAACATGGACCAAAGGCGGTTTGGAGATTCTCCGACACAGACACCGGGTGGTGTCCAGCCTACGTCTGTGCCAGTCGCTGGCCCATCCGGAATTTCTCCAGCATTAGTGGCGCCAGACTTGTCAGCTTTAATGGCGCTGCTCGAGGAGCAGGCTCGCCGTCAAGAGGAGCAGGCTCGCCGTCAAGAGGAGCAGGCTCGCCGGTTGGAAGAGCAGTTGCAGCAAGATAAAGAGGAGCAGGCCCGCCGCCAGGATGAACAGATGCTCCTCATAAAGGATCTTCATGCAAATTTTGGCAAAGATCTGAAAGTGATGAAGGATCAGGTTCACCAGCACGAGAACCATATCTCAGAGGCCGAAGTTCAGATCGCTGGGGTGAAAAAGGCTTTGGGAGAACTGAAGACTGGAGACGTGACTGTGGCTTCAGTAGTTGCTGTAAGGTACAGCAACTACTGAAGCCCCGCGCTGAAGGCAGCGCGGGGCTTTAAGGTGCCTCCATTCGATGGAACATCTTCGTGGTCGGCTTATAAAATTCAATTTGAGGCCGTTATGAAGGCGAATGGATGGACAAAACCGCAAGCCATGACCGCGCTCACCTTGGGCCTTCGAGACCAGGCCTTAAACATTCTTGAGGCGCTCGGCAAGGATGTAACCTACGAGCAGCTGCTGGAGGCGTTAGAGTCCAGATACGGCGACGCGCACCTGGAGCACGTATTTCGTGCTAAGTTGAAGGATCGTGTTCAACGTAGTGCCGAGAACCTGCAGCAGTGGGCCCTCGAAGTTGAAAAGCTGGTTCGAAAAGCATACCAGTCTGCCCCTGCACTTATCGATGGGAATCTGGTACAAGCGTTCGTTGATGGAATACGTGACTTGGAAGTTAGAGCTGCTGTGAGACTTGGGCATCATGAGACGCTGAAAGACGCCTTGGCCCATGCCTTAGAAGTAGAGGCAGTGAGGCAGGACCACCGAACGCACCGCGTCAGGGAGGTTGTAGCATCACCCGTACGCGACCGCCCGCAAGGGTACAGTCCTAGGTGCTACACTTGTGGAGAAAAGGGTCATCTTCGGTCAAGCTGTCCTAAGCGCAGCACTCCGAGAGAAGATCAGCAGGGAAGGGTGGCTGAAGTGACTGCCCAGCCACAGCAGGAAAACGAGTAAATGCCAGGACTGGGGGGGCGGGTGCTGGCTGGTATTGAAAAAGCCCCGAGAATCTTGATCTCGCAAGCACATGACGGGAACAGCCTGACCATCAAAGGCGAAGTCAACGGAACACCTTGCAAACTGACGTTGGATACTGGAGCTTCTCACACGGTCGTCAATTCTCACCTAGCAAGTCGGTTTCTTGGGGACTACTTCGATAACCACGACCGTATACGATTACTAACAGCTACCGGTCAGCACATAATCGTCCGAGGCAAGAAGGAGGTGGAGTTAAAATTGGGTGACAGATTTTACAAGCACAATGTCATCGTGGCCGACATAGTGGACGATTGCATCTTGGGCTTGGATTTTATGCGGAAATATCGTTGTGAGATCGACGTTGATCAAGGAGTACTGAAATGTGGTTCAGAGGAAGTCTTCATGGAAGGTGCACCATCAGGGAAAGTATACTGCTTGAAGGAGATTGTTCTTCCTCGCAGATCAGAAACGATTGGGCCAATTAGTCTCCCACGGAATTCTGGACACAAAGATCGCAGTGTTCTGATAGAAAGGGTGAACAATGACTTTCCATGGAAGATGGCACGGACTCTGGTCAAGGCCACCAACGTCTCGGCAGTACGCATACTGAATGCAAGTGACAAGGAGCAAGTGATTAAGAAGGGCACCTTGATCGGCACTTGCGAGGAAGTAGCTTGGATGCGTCAATTGCAAAATCTGCCTACCGGAAATAAAATTCGTAGTCCAAAGTTTGACGTGACAACGCTTTTGGAAAACTGCGATTTAACTAAAAGAGAAATGGACAAGGCTAAGAAGATTTTACTTCAGTACGCCGACACTTTCTCTTCAAATGATGCTGACATAGGGAGAACTGGACTAGTTCAGCACAAGATAAATACAGGTAACGAGTTACCAATCCGTCAGCGACCAAGAAGACTGCCAGTTGCACGTGAAAAAGAGGTGGAAACCATGATTGAGGGAATGGTGAAGGACGGTGTTATAGAGCCTACATCCAGTCCATGGTGTTCTCCTGTGGTCCTGGTAAAGAAAAAGGACGGCAGCATGCGCTTCTGTGTGGACTACCGACGACTGAACGATGTCACGAAAAAGGACAGCTACCCGCTGCCTAGGATCCATGACACACTGGATACGCTGACTGGTATGAAGTGGTTTACCACACTTGACCTGAAAAGTGGCTACTGGCAAGTAGAAATAGACCCCAACAACAAGGAGAAAACTGCATTTTCAACAGGAAAAGGGTTGTGGCAGTTTAAAGTTATGCCATTCAGTTTGTGCAATGCTCCTGCGACGTTTGAAAAGCTGATGGAGCAAGTACTCGCCGGATTGATTGGAGACGCATGTCTTGTCTTGTCTATCTAGACGACATAATCATCGTGGGCCGTACATTTGAAGATCACCTTAAAAACCTCAACCAAGTGCTGTCGAAAATCCAAACAGCAAATCTCAAGTTAAGTCCAAAAAAGTGCTCGTTTTTCAGACAAGAAGTGAACTTTTTGGGACACATAGTTTCGGGGGAAGGTGTTCAAACAGACCCAGAAAAAGTAGTCGCCGTCAAGGATTGGCCAGTTCCGAAAGACAAGACACAGGTCAGAGCATTTCTGGGTTTGTGCTCCTACTATAGAAGGTTTGTCAAGAATTTTGCCGACATTGCAAAACCTTTGCACAAACTCACTGCGGAAAAGCGGCAATTCTGTTGGGACGAGAACTGCGACGTCGCATTTCAGGAATTAAAGAAACGTCTGTGCAATACGCCTATTTTGGGATATCCTGACACTGAAAATCACTTCATAGTTGACACAGATGCAAGTAATACTGGAATTGGGGGCGTGCTGTCTCAACGAAAAGGAAACCAAGACGTTGTGATAGCTTACTTCAGCAAGTCTTTATCCAAACCAGAAAGAAATTACTGCGTTACAAGACGGGAGCTACTCGCCGTAGTAAAGAAATTGCAGCACTTCAGTAAATATTATAAATTCCAATTACGAACTGACCACGCTGCATTGAAGTGGCTATTACAGTTCAAGAATCCAGAGGGGCAAGTGGCGAGATGAATTGAACTACTGCAAGAGTTTGACTTCGTAACTGAACATCGCAGTGGGAGAACTCACGGTAACGCAGACGCCTTGTCAAGAAGACCTTGTCCTGAAGACTGTAAGCACTGTGCCAGACAAGAGACTAAGGAAGTAGTGCCCGTGAGGATGCTTAGAACGGATCTCAGCGATGAATGGAAGGAAACACTACAGCAGGCTCAGCAAAATGACTCGGACATCGAACCGATCTTCGAGTGGATCAAAGCTGGTGCTCCTAAACCCAAGTGGAGTGATGTGGCTGCAATGAGTTCCATCACGAAGAGTTATTGGGAAAACGCTCGAGGGGACAGCTGTCATCTACAAATGGTTGTCCCTAAAGCTAAGGTACCGGATGTTTTACGGCTCTACCATGATGGATGTTCAGGAGGACATATGGGGGTAAAAAGGACTCTACTAAGAATTCGAGAACGATTTTACTGGATCCACTGTCGAGATGATGTGGAGGACTGGTGTCGCAAATGTACCAGTTGTGCGGCCGTGAAAGGACCCCACACACGCAGTAGAGGTGCGTTAAAAGTGTACAACGTTGGAGCCCCTTGGGAACGGATAGCACTAGACGTTGCGGGACCATTTCCAGAAAGTGAGAGCGGAAACAAGTACTTCCTGGTGGTCATGGATTACTTCACAAAGTGGCCAGAAGTCTTCGCTATTCCTAACCAAGAAGCTACAACTGTCGCTGATAAATTAGTTCAGGAAGTCTTCTGTCGTTTTGGAGTACCCTTAGAAATACACAGCGATCAAGGAAGGAATTTTGAATCGCAAGTATTTCAGGAGACTTGTCGATTAATGGGTACCCACAAAACCAGAACCACCTCTTACCATCCACAATCTGGTGGAATGGTGGAACGATTCAACCAAACGTTGGAAAGATATCTGGCAAAAGTCGTGGAAAGCAGACAAAAAAAAAAAAAAAAAAAAATACCGCTGGACACTAACACACAGCGCCATCTAGTGCCACACTAAGCAACGAGGCTTGTGTCGTGGACACCAGATAGTTGATATACTACATAGATACTTTTTTGTTTGTAAATACATACTTATTATACATATAAACATCCATGACTCGGAAACAAATGTCCATGCTCATCACACAAACATTTGCTCCCACCGGGATTCGAACCCGAGACCCTTAGAACGTAAAGCAGCCTCACTACCGCTACGCCATTCGGGTCGTCAAAAGAAGGGATTGGGACAAGCATATACAGCCATTTCTTCTGTCCTACCGTAGCGCCGTCCACGAAAGTACGACTGTGACGCCAGCCTTCGCGAACTTTGGAAGGGAATTACGGTTGCCTGCTGATTTAATCACTGGAACTCCCCCTGATGCTCCACGTAGTGTAACAGATTATGCGATTGACTTGCGTAACAAGTTGAATGATGTTTATGACCATATCAGACAATCCGGCCAACAGATGTCTGAGAAGATGAAGACCCGTTATGACCGGAAGGCAAATAGTAGGGGTTTCGACGAAAGTTCACTGGTGTGGTTGCATAACCCAGTACGGAGCAAGGGGAAGTCTCCGAAATTGCAAGCAAAATGGGATGGACCATACCGAGTCGTGACTAGGATCAACGATGTCACCTACCGAATACAGAAGGGTCCACGAGGTGCGCCTAAGATTGTCCATGTAGACCGATTGGCGCGATACTACGGGGCTAATGATGCTCGGGACGAGCATATCTAAGGAGGAGGCAGTGTTACGTCCTACCCGTACTTACCTACAGTTACGGTAGTAGGTACCTAATAGTAGGTAGGTAGGTAGGTAAAACGAGTCCCGAATGATGTAGGTACAAATTCGCAAACTACCTACAAAAGAACATCATTGTAATTTCGACCGTACGCCGAGGGCATAAAGTCCCTACTTCTTTCCTCTGTACAAGTTGTGGAATTGTCTAGAAGATTCTAGGAAGTCGTAGATATTTCTCGAACGTTCGATCGCCATATAAATAGTCGACGTGTTTGCGGGAGCAGTCAGTCGGATTTTGGCTACACAACGAAGCGAATCGAAGTGAACTAGAAGTGCGATATCTAAGCGAATAGTGTTCAGTAGTGTATTTGTGATTGAGTTATAAGTGTTTTGTGATTATTAAAGTTATTTGTTGCTTCTTCGGTAGTTATTAATTTATCCCATACCCTCGTAACACTATGTAAAGATTTACAGCGGAGCAAGTTCGATTTATTGAATCTATAAGCAATGCCACACTAATATGAAAAGAAAGAGAAGTGGGAGCGATTTCTGAAATCACTTCTACTCAAAACTGGCTTGTTCAACGTTCAAACACAGAATAACCATACACATAATACTTGCTTTTACGCGTTGTAGGCAAATAAAGTTCAGGAATCACCCGCATATGAGGTTACTCGATCTTCCAAACGAACTTCTGACTACTTAACGAGTTCCGAGTTTCAAACAAGATACTTCAACATCATTTTCTGAGAATTAATCTCCGTACTTCATTACAGCGAGCATATAACAGACGCGTCATATTTCACTGTGGCTTTAAAAAGCCAAACGAATCCGCTCCATTTGACGTACAATTAATTAGCTAAAGTTTAAGAAAACATTTCGAGTAAATTGCTAGGTAGGAAAATTGGAAAATCAAAACTTTATTACAAAGGCAGCGATAATAAAAAACCAATACAGACTTGAATGGAGGTAATCTGTCGGGAAATTACAAATAAAGTGAGTTCTTACCCTTTGTCCAACCAGTGTAAGGTATAAGCATTTTTCCCTATTGTACGCCACTTTCTTACTACGCCAATCTACCCTAAATCTTTCCGCCAATCTTCACTACATCAATGACCAGCGCCCCAGCGGTGAACGCAACCTTTTTCAATGCAGAATATTTATACATAAGCCGACCTACTTGTAAAGTTGTGACAAGTTCCGTAAATAACAAAATGTGGGGTCTTGGCTGCGAGAGAAATAGAACGCCATTGGTAAGATGTATGTTGATGTGTCTGTAAAGAGGAAGTTGATACCTAAATGCTTTAGATTCTTAACATGATTCCCGGCGAACTTATGGCACTGAATGGGATCGCGTTGCATTTTGTGGTCTCATTGCAACGCAAACTAGGTGTTTGCGAGAATCTTAGACTGAAACGTAACATACGTATTCGAACTGGCTTTTATGCTAAAAGGATACTAAAAGATCACAGAAGGCCTATAGACGACAGTCGTTCTGTGTCAACAGAAGACGTGATGATGCTCTGTCGTCTTGCACACGATGAATTTATGACTCTAGAAAATCGCAGCCAAGAAGCCAAAATGAAGAGAGGAGTTTGTAAAGGTTGATAAATTCAAATTCAAGGGCCGTACCCTAATGTCGGCACCATTCATCACGGGAATTCAGCACACGTTCCCGGTCTAACGACGAGGGGAGCCCTACGTTTGCTCAGCGCAAGGAACAAGTGAGCGACCATACTCTTACGATGAGTGTATGATGGGTAAACTTCGGGGCGAACGAAGCATCGCCGATGTTGTTTCTTCAGGATTGCATGTACCTATTAAAATTTATTTTAGAATACCTTTGGGATTTGTTAGAATGAATAACAAAATGTGACCAGTAACGATATCTATGATCTCTCTAGGTATTCACTGTTTTAAATAAAACCGTCAGTCGTTCTCCAGGAGCAAGTTCTGGTACAGACGAAGAGGACTTTAAGGAGTCAGCAATAGGAAGGGGTCCGCAAGGACCGATGCCTGCCGGGGTTGCGGGACTGTTCGAAAGAGATACCGTGACCCCGGAACACAAAGGGCGATGAAGGAACATGGATGGGTTTTAGTCAGTAAAAGTCTGACACTCCCTCCTGCTCCGCCCAGAGCGGGAGAAGTCATTTGATGATGTCCCATCCGAAAAAAAAAAAAAAAAGGACTCCACAGATATGATGGGGATCTTGTGTTTCAATATAGGATTTCAAATCACCGGCAGGACAAGTTCGTTAGTCAGGTATTAAAGGATTTAAATATTTTGACCCGTCTACTAGTCGACTATTTATTTTTAATCAACTTCAAAAAAGGAGGAGGTTATTGAAAGTTTTAATGGCTTTCAAACAGTGAGTTTCAGTTGGGCCTGTCACCTTGCAGCAATCATGTCACAATCTGTTTTCTGTTTTGTTTTGTTTGTAAGTGTATTACTAACATAGTTTGTAAGTATATTGTTACTAAGGCTATGAGTCTTGTGGCTCGAAATAAATTATTTATTATTAGTATTATTAGGTCAACCGGAAGTACATTATAGGTTTTGGGTCGAAAACTTATATAGTAGTTCTCGTTGACCTAGAATCATGAAATTTAGCGAGAAGCAATGTATTACAGCTTACAGCACATGTAAATGAAAATAACTGAAAAACATAAATATGTAGTTTAATAACAAAATACCTACAAAATTATACGGTACCCTCGGTGCGCGAATCCAACTCGCACTTGGCTGGTTTTTTTTATCTAGAGGCCCAAAAGGACCAGAATAAGAAAAATACCGAAAACTTGTTGCTTGTTAACGACCACGTTACCACCACAAACTATTCACTCAAGAAAATATCGAAAAAGCCTCGAATTTATGTTGATAGGTAATAACTTTGAAATTCTTGGTACTTACTCGACGTAATCCTAGCCCTCGTTAGAGCATAAATGTCCTACAAATAGTCTAGAAAAAGTAGCAATAAATATGTATCCAAACAATTCATATTGAAAGGCTTCGAAATAGCTACGTAATAAGTTATTTCGTGGCGTACAAATAACAAAGAAGCGCCGCCTGCTCTGAACGAATCTATAAAATATTTTACTAGGCCTCGTCGACTCCCTGAAAAATCAAGTACCTTATTGCGAGTTACGATGAAAGGAGAATTTTATATGCTTCATCCAAGCCCGGATCACGAATACCTTACCTTAATATGAAAATTATAACAAGGGATCAGCTACATAGCAAGTTTTATACCCCGATATTCGAGTTTCTGAACGGGTGAATACACACAATTTATTCGAAATTGACTAAGAACTATACTGGAGAAATAAATAAAACCGAAAACAGAATGTATGTTACGATTTATGAGGGTCTCATAACATCTGATCTCAGTAGAATTATTGATGGGTCCCTAAATACATTTCGTGAGACATTCGATCCGATAAAGGTAACACAAATGTACGGAGAAAAGATATCCACAGCATAAAAGGAATAGTCTTATGATTCAGTCGTTCTCGGCGACAAATCCTCTCTATTTGCTGAATTCGATCTTGAAATCGTTGGCTGGCATCACAATACATTTGGGCGCGCAAACATGGCTGCCAGCGGATTCTGTTTGTCGTGTCAAATGGAACGTTTTAAATCCAATCGTGGCACAAACGCTTTCCAGATTTACTCCGAAATTGTTTAAACGAGCTAGTCCGCGCTCACGAACGATGAAATCGGAAATACAAGATGCATCGAAGTAAAGACGTGGAATTATGTTTATTCATAGGTTGTGTTTCAGACATTCAAATCGCGTTAAAAGAATAAGAATAATTTATTTAAAAAGTAGGTATTACAAAAGCGTACAGCAGTACATGGGTGCAGTAGTGTTATTTCTTAAACAATTCTATAATTAGTGCTTATAAGTAAACTATAACTAAAATATATAACAGTTGCAAGTAACGATAATGTCGAATTCAAATGTTAAGTAGCGACCTGCCTGATCTAGGTTTGTTTAAACCTGTGTTTCGGGCCATTACTTTACATTGCATAATTTAATTAGGACAGTTAAATTTTTAAAATAAAATAAATCTATTAACAACTATGACAAAAATCAAATTGGTACAAAAATATTAAACATTAAAACTAACTTAAGTAACAATAATCAAACTAGGACTTCTAGAAGTTTTTCTGTGTCCGTGTAATTAAGTATCGCTAAACTATCCGATATTGGTGTCGATTCTGTTGTGCACAAACGAAACTTAATTTAGGCTATTGCTATCTTTTTCTCTCTAATAAAACGAGAAAGAGACGGACGTAATTTAGAGCTGTCAAATATAGTTGGAACTAATATTTCCATACAAATGAAGGGTGCACGTAAAAACATGCCGATTAAAAACACGGTGAAGCGCAAGGCATAAACTAGTTTGACATTTCTAACTTAGTTCATAGCTATAGCCGTCCTTTTCTCGCACTGCCTTTTAGTAAAAGATAGCAATAGCCTAAATTAAGTTTAGTTCGTGCACAACAGAATCGACACCATTACAAAACTACATTTCGTATAAATTTGTCAACGAAATGTTATTGGCAAAGTTAGGTAAATAGGTATCATTTATGGATCACTCAAACTGGTACGGACTAACGGTGGACAGTCCGTGTCCGGTGTTTTGACCGGAATTCGTCTGTAGTGATTTTTATCGAACCTTTACTTGGGCAGATCATCATCATCATCATTTCAGCCGAAAAACGTCCACTGCTGGACATAGGCCTCCCCCCAGTGTCGCCACATTGACCGGTCCCGTGCGACTCGCATCCAGCGGATTCCCGCAACCTTCACCAGGTCATCGCTCCACCTAGTGGGAGGTCTTCCAACGCAACGTCTTCCGGTTCGCGGTCGCCACTCCAGAACTTTTCGGTCCCATCGGCCATCCGTTCTGTGCCCTGCCCACTGCCACTTACGTTTGGCAATTCTTCTTCTTTCAGAATGGGTATTTATTATTAAGTAAAGACAATTGGTAGGTTCCTAAATAGGCAGATTCTGTCTAAGCATATACTTTTACAATCCAGAAAAGCATAAAAACAGTTTGAACCCCTAACCTCCACCTGGCTACAGCCCTGTAGACCACCCAATCCTATCCGTGGGTGTCGTAAAATATGGCAAAAGGAACTGAAATTATGATTATTGAGGTATTAGCTTGAAAAACAATCCCATTGTGGATAGCAATCCGTTTACTAAGGAAGATGTCAATGCCACGTCTGAAAATTAATGATTTAGGCCCGTATACTAACAGGTAAATTATGATGGATCATCTCAAAAACATCAAGCCTGTCAATACGTATTACATTTTATGAATAAACTGCGTAATGTAAACGTATTATATACTCTTTCGAAACGAAGAGGTATTTCATCGAATTCGTTGTGATGGTAATGTTATGTTTGATTCGATTTGTCTCAACGAGGGGTGTCGACATTCATGCCTACGAAATGGGAAAATTCCAATGAAATAAACAGATGTATGTATATGTGTGTTTTAGGAGTGCTTGGAAAGGATGGGATAGGTCAACGACCTTAGGACCTTAAAGGGTGTGTGTCCGAGAATTATGGCTTAACTTGGGCCTCTCCATTATGTCCAGCAGGCCTATTACGTATCTTTCTGATATCCAGTGACTATCAAGCTTCGGTTGTACACTGAACTTTGATGACAACCGAGAATGTCATAATATTGGTATTACGTATCGCACTGATTGGATATCACTTTACGGTGACTAACAGCCCGGGTACGGTGTAACGTCTTTCACGAAAGCCACTTCAAACTCAGTTGTCATCAATTTGTTGTCCACTATGCTTACATAATCGAAATAATATAAGTATCGATACGAAAGCGTCGTGTCAAAATGAGTTACGGTGACTATCAGCCACGATGACAACCAATGACGTCATATTTGATCGCGACTGGTCATACATAATACGAAACTAACCTTTTGACAGTTATTTGATGGACACTGAGCCCAGTTACTATCATTTCGAGCTGTCAACAGAAATACGTAATAGCCCTTCAGAGCACACTAAAATAACCGATCTAAATAAACATTTTGAGGAACTTATATTTCAAACTGACAGTTGCCCACGATTTCGTTCGCGTGGAAATTTTGATGTGTATGTGTGAGACTAAAAAATAGCCTACGACCTATTCTCAGACCTACCAAGTATACCACAAAAAAAATCGGTCAAGCCGTTTCGGAGGAGCTCGATAACAATCACTGTGACACGAGATTTTATATACTACTAGCTGTCATGGAAATTTTGATGTGTATGTGTGATTTAAAAAATTGCCTACGACCTATTCTCAGATCTACCAAATGCACAAAAAAATCATAAAAAACGGTCAAGCCGTTTCCGAGAAGTTCGATAACAAACACTGTGACACTTTACTTCTAATAAACTATTTGGATCGGATTTTGTTAAAAATTTCCAGGGTTTTAACTGTTCTGCTGCTACTGAGAAATTCCTGATGGAAAACCCCAATTACACTAAGACCCACCGGGAAACGAGTGCAGGACCTCTTATTACTAAATAATATTACAAAAATCTGCAAGTGGGTTGATTCCACTGTCACATTTTTGTCATATTACAAGACTTACGGCGAGTATATTTTTAAGGAAAAGAAGAAAATTCGTCTAATCTAAAGTTGGCTAATTAACAAAAATAATCCCTGGAACGCAAACTTATCAATCCGTCCTGTTACAGCACGAAAGTCAAACATCAAACCGAAATTAACTCTGGACTCTTTGTCGTGAAACTTTTAGCACAGAATTATCTGAGGCTGATGCCAGCCGGAGATCAACTTGTCAAAAGCGAGATTATTGTGATTAATGTTAAGGCGACTACAGGAGCTAAATTAGCAACTCTATTTGTGGTGGTTCAAACTTCGTTTGAAACACTGTTAGAATAAAGTTCTAATCAGCTTGCACTACAAAGTGGTTGTTACGTCGCCGCGTCGCTCGGTTACTGCGGGCCGAATAGTGCGAAATGAGAGTGGTTTTTTGCGATTTACAAAAAATCTATTAATTGGACTAAAAAAGTAAAACACTATGATGCTAATATGTTGCTTTTAGAATTATTTGCCAAAAAATCAGAATGATCGAATGTATTTTAGTATGGTTTTACTCGTTAAAAGATTTTTTTTTGAGATAAGTTCATGTTTTTTTTTCATCAAATAAAATTTGTAGTATTATGTTTTCAAAACACTATCGTACTAGCATATATCCTGAAAAATATCATATATTTTTCTGGTTTTGTTTATTGTAGTGAATCATATGCTTTTTTGCATTATAAAACTCGCGTTTTGCTCCTGTAGTCGCCTTAAAGCACATTTGTTTGAAATATGTGATTACGATTATGTTACTACATTTTGCCAGTTATGTTCAAGTCCCGTGTAATAGGGGGCGAGCGTATTGCCATCAACCAGGCGCAAATTCAGACTCGGTGGTTGCTACTGAGAAATTGCTGACGGTAAAACCGAATAACACTTTGCCCGACCTGGGAATCGAACCCAGCACCTCATGATCAGAAGTTGCGCTGCGTTGTTTATTTTATCTAAGTACATATAACACCGAAAGAAAACTATCCTACGAAGTCAAGCTGTTGCTCTAAGTGGAGCAAACTGTGTTATCTCGCCACTCATAATATAAACACCCACTAAATCAGCCGCGAATAAAGATAACATCGGGAGGAAAATATGACAGAAATGGCAACGAAAGGACGATGCGATCGTCCATTACTTCACGTCTGCGAGGAGATCTAATCACATTGTTATTCCAGCGACACACGTTAGTTAGGGTTCGGGAATCGGGGCCTGCCTCACTAAATATGAACAATACATTCTTGATAAGTTCGTATACAGAAGGACCAGTTTGTGCATTAACGTGGTATTTAAACTCGAAAAATCACAAAACACACAAATTTGTTGTTCCTGTAACGAGGCTCAAAAAAATAGGGGGTACGTTCAGATGCCAATGTATACGTTTTTACAATAAACATCCGAGCCAAATTCAAGCACTAAGCCTAAATAAATTCAAATCGTTTATAAAACGGAAGCTGTGCCTAAAAGCCTACTATCATGTTAATAACTATCTCACAGATAAAAAGGCTTGAGATTAACCTGCTCCAATGAAATTTGCACTGTGAATGTCGAAATTTCGGACTTCGCTTGTTTATTATTAATTTCTTTCTTTAATTATGTATTCATGTCAAATCATTCAATGTCAGAGTGTATACTCTGACATTGAATGATTTGACATGAATACTTATTTCAGTATTTTATTATTTTTTACATTTTATTTTTAGTTACATTTACCTACTGATTTGACAGGAATATTTACCTACGTATCTTACTTTTTTATTATTATTGACATATTACTTTTGTGATTTTTATTGACATTGATTTTGTAAATTATTATTAATTTTATTTGATTATTGTGAATGTGGGGGCCATGTGGGTTTCATTTTTTTTGTTTCCTTTTTTTTCCCACAACTGTCTGGCAGTTTGTTTGTACTATAAGCGACCTACCCAAATGTCCTTTCTTTGGTATTGTTCGTTGTTTCGTTGAGCTCCTTGAGTTATAAGTCGAGCAACACGATAACTGACAAATGCTTGCACTGACTGGACAGGTCCACTCAAATCTGTGTGGTTCTTTCTTCAAAAGACCATCTTAGACACTAATCTGCATAGTCCTCATGTGAATTGAGCAAGATTATGTCTGGACTTCAAAAGAGACTATGACCTCTGAGTTTGTTTCGGCTGTTTCTTCTCAGAGTAGTCAGGTACGAAACACCGACCCCATCTAGTTTTAAAAAAATGACGTGTAAGTGTTTGTAAAAACCTACTTGCAAAATAAACATCATTTATCATTTCATTTATAATTTATCAAAGAATTAGGTTTATAACTCCGTGTTTACACGATTTTCTGAACAAGTTGTAATCCATTCGATGTGTCATGTAAAATACTTGTCAAAAAGAGTTGTTTCAGAAAGTGTCCATGGAGTTTCTTGCCCGTTCTTCTCCATAGAGATCTACGCTTTGGAATGGGCAACTACAGTACTTTCACAAATTAAAATTAAAAAATGCTACTTCAAAAAAATGCTTTGAGTTTGAGTACATAAGTATTTTGTTTGGCTTTTGAGCAGTCTTGCATAGATTTAAATGTCAATGCATTTATTAACAAGTTTTGAATACAAGTAAAGGTGTAAACAACAAACGAAACGAAACTAGTAACGCAACATGTAAAATAGGTACATACATAATTATCTAAACCGTATTATAAACGCGGGGTTAGCCGTTTGAGTCGATGGCCTTGCTCTATTAGTTCCAAGTTGGGTGTGTTCCGATTCAGAAGCCCGAGTTTCAATGTAAACGCTTATCCTGCGGCAGACTTGGAAGTTTGTCTTCGATACAACTTAGTGGTTTTCAATCCGCTTCCTACGTTTACCTACAATCGATATAAATAAAGAACCTTTCTCAAGACTATGTATTTCTTAAGACAAATCTATGTTTAGTAGTCGTGTTACGACTTTGTGTAACGTACGTACATTACAGTTTCCGAATATACTACACTTTTTTAGGTACATACAAATACGTCCACTTCAACCTTGTACAGACGCCAGCACATCAAGCTTCTACAATCTGTCAAATTTCTTTAATAGATTTTCAACTTTATCGTTAAAGTATTAGGTTCTAGTTTGATTGGGAGAATTTGACAGTTTCGGCGACAGATTTGGCGTCAGTACTATTGTGTATTCTGTGCTTTAACCTAAACAGTCTTAGCTTGTGTTTTGTTTAAGTTGGTTTTTGGTATATCGAAACTTCCATAGATTTTTGGTTTGAGGGTTTAATTACGCAGTTGACTTTAGAACAATGCTAGATGACAGCTGTCAAGTTGACGTACCCTCGGGTTCTGAAAAAGGAAAACCGGGAAATCGAGGAATGGATTAATTTAAAGTGATTGTGGCTTTATGATAATTGTGTTTAGCCTTGCAGTTTTAGTGAATCGATCGATGTAAGCGTGTGCGTCTAATATTGTGATTGAGGACTCGCAATTATTCAGAATATTATCCTTATCGCATACCCACGTTAAAGTAAAATGCAAATATCTTCTGATAAAGACTACGTAATAATGCTGGTAGAGACTTAACATATTTTGAAGAAATGCTTATCTAACCAATGAACTGACTGTTGGTTGTAGAGATAACAAAACTTAAATAAGTAAAACTAATATATATTTAGGTACCTGTAATCTAGCCTCTTTGTTACATAAGCCTCAAAAGAGCCCCAAAATTATGAAGGCATTATCGGCAGAACGAAAAGAATTTCTCAAGTACCTATATATTTAAGTAAAATAAACGATGTTATTTTAAGGCTGAAGATTTACTTAGGCTTTAAGAGGACATTGATGTAATACATTGTATCAAAGATCAGTACATACTGGAGTCATTTATTTGACTTCTTAAAATGACGTATTTTGTTCAAAGAATGAGAAGCACAACTCTGCGATGTTCTAAGTACTCATTGCTCAACACTGAGTAGAATCTTGTTTGGGAGCATTATCAGGCCTCAAGTAGGTATAGCCTTGTAAATATGTTTGTCTTAAAGCAGGGTTGTTTTAATGTCACTCCAGTGTGAGAAAGTAACGGAGCTATAGAGGACGTCTAGCGCCATCTCTTTCTCACTCTGGAATAAGATTAAAACAGTCCTGCTTTAAGACGTCATGGTAGGGTACCATCCCAATTTGCGAACTACTCTTTCCAACAAATTTCGAAGGATGGTTTGTTCTTTATATGTTTAAAAAATCGAATGCTCGACCACGTATATAAAGTAGACAATGTTGATGATTATGTCGATTTAAAAGGCGTTGCAATTGTAAAGTATGCTACGCAGTTACTTCACCGGTGAACTTATTTCATAAGCTTTTACGGCCATTTTCAGCATATTATCTAACAGTTATACGTAAGTAAGTTATAGAAAACGGCCGTTAGTCAACAACTTCTTCTGGCTACAGCGAAATCAAACCTTACAACACAATTAAAAGGTCCTATTTACAGTGTACTCACAAATATCCAGTGTGGCGACGGCATCCTTCATGAGCTGGTAGGTGTCTCCGTTGATCCTGAGGAAGTCGACGCAGCCCAGCAGTCCGTCGGAAAGACCCAGCTTGCTCTGGAGACCGGTGGTGTTGCCCGCTCCGCCCACCCAAACTGGCTCGCGGAATGTCATGCGGGAGAATAGACCCTGGGGACAAGATTGAGATCATTAGCTAATAATTTAAGGATAAATACATTCTTTTTCTTTTGTTTTGTCACGCGTTTAAGACCAAAGAAGACTTCGTGGCTAAATAATACCAGCCGCTAGGGTCGATCTTCAGGCAAAGCCGCGCTTGTCTAAGTTGGTCTGTGGACTCATAACATACCGAGTTTCTTCTGTGCCTCGGAAAGCACTTTAACCCGTTTGTAGATCTTTCAAAGTTGTTACAGGTAGTCAGTGGTCCGACCTTGGTCCGACAGTCTAACAGCCAGTCTTACCAAGGGGTATCGTGTATTACCCGGTATTAAGTAGGTTATAGGGGGTCAGATAGGCAGTCGCTTCATGTAAAATACTGGTATTGAGCTGCATCAGGTTAGACTGGAAGCCAACTCCAACATAGTTGGGAAAAGGCTAGGCATATGATGACGAAGTTTAAGACAAATTATAAGTCATTCCTTGTAAGGTCAGTTACAGGAAGGTTTCAAGAAATCACAACTTAGTAGGCCATTGCAATCATTAAGTTTCTTTGGTAGCAGTGCCGCTATGCTCAAATTTGGAATAGTTGTTTGTGTTATTTGTAGGTATCTGGTGCAGACAACATCAGAATTCAGAACCTCAGGGGCTGGTTCCTGTACAAAGAGATTTAAAAGAATTCGTAAATATTTAAATGTAATTGTTACTGTAATATTAAATTCTGGTATTATTTACCATTAGTTAGAAAAGAAAACAATACTAATAAGGATGAGCTGATAATACCTCAAGTAAGCGGGGAGTAGAGAGTGGCGAATGTTTAGCAGGATAGAGAGAATTATCTGCACCTTACAATATAACCTTGTCGACCAACATTCAACCTTATTACTTAGGGCATAAAGGTGAATAGGGGCAGACATCGGTGAACTCGGTAGTCATTTAGCCCTTTAAAGTAAACCCCCAAACATAATTAAACCGACTACCTACAAACCGACGACATTCTTAAATCCTAAATTAATAATAACTATGCGCGGTAAAGTCGTGCCTTCAAGTGGCGTAAGTTAATTTACGCGTAGATGAACGTCATTAGATGGAGGCGTGGTACGGGAAGGGTTAGTACGGCGGCCGTAACTTACCGCACGGAGTGGCACAGACGTATGTAAATTACAGACCCGGAACTCAAGTTACGGATTTCGTTTTTATGTGACGTCGTAATGCGGGAGAGAAAACCGAAATGTAATCCGGGAAAAGTCAACGCAGCTCAAATATATCCAACGAAATCACACAAGGATTTTCTATATTTCTATCAAACCAAAATCTTCGAAGATCTGATACGAAAGTCCGAGCAAAAAGACAACTTTGATCGTAGCCCCATTGTTTTAATTAATCCGAACGAAAAGTTTTTAATTAATTCAAAATTTTAAGATTTACAACGACGAAACCTATTCCACGTTTGACCGACCATTACCGAGGGGACTGCCAACCGGAACATTCGGGGTGGCAGTTTAGGAAGGAGGAATTCCGTCAATTCTTCTGAGACATTAACCTCGACAATGTTGAGGCAATTATGTAAAACTGGGAATGGACGCCTCCAAGGTACGCTTCGAGATATGACAGAGGAAAGGCGAAATATTACAGGAGATCTAAAGTTCTCTTTGAGATTTTGGACAAAGATTTATACCGCGAAAGTTTCTATAGTCGTAAATTCTGTTGAGCGTCCCGCTACGGTTATTTTGTATCTGAAATATTTTGTTCAGTCGATTTTCAGTAGTTTTCTATGTAGGTATAAAACATTAAGGAAATTCAAAAGGCAAATGTTTCATGATCCAATTATTTCCACTTCAACAACCTTCACAGATTATCTACCATGCGTAATAAGTATCCGAAGCCCTTTATAAAATCTGAAATTTTACTAGGCCTTTAAAATTCATAGCTGAAATTTTTTACTGGCGATATTATCCGGGGTAATACCCCCGGTGTTGCCGCGACGTGCAAATGTAGGCTCGTTTGTTCCGACACTTCCAACCCTTTGGACGTGAATGTTCTTAATGAGTCAGATCCGCTCTGGAGGAACGATTTCGGCGATGTAGATGTTTTTGTGCCTTATTTTACACCTCGTGAGGCAATTTATGTTTGAGATTAATGGCACACGTGGAGAAATGCGGTCTCGTAATCTGCCAGCGAAATGTACTCTACGAGAATATTATTATGTCTACTATGATCATCAATTTTATGCTCCAAAATGAAGCCGCGCTGACTCGAAATGGTCTGAATAATAAAGTTGATTTTTATACAGAGGACCGTTTACCGTTTTAGTTTCTGCAAAATGCGACTTTTTGCGCAGTCATTTCTCGTCTTATATCTTTGAGCGTTTCATAAACATCAGTTGTACAAACTACATTACTTCTAGTCGCAATAACGCTCGCAATGAAAATAATGTACGGAGGACACAATATTGACGATGTAGACGAAATAGTTGCGGAGCTGCGCGAAAGAAGGCATGTGACGTGGCGCAGCTGTCGGGGAGTTGTCGGCAAACATACATTACGCGCACCCTTGCACGCTCCTGTACTATAACCGGCCACAATATTGATGTAATATGTAGGCGTACAAGCAACATACTGTGATCATGATTGCGTTTGAATATTAGGACCGCTTATAGGTGTAGCAAGAGTGTCATGTCAATCAAGTTATATTAAAGTCATTCAACTGCAATATTACAATATTTATTAATCACTCAATTCTTGCTCGATTATGGGTGAGTTTTACCACTGATACTGACAGTACATTTGAACTTCGTTTAATAGCTGTCAGTGTCATCATTTTAGTGAGGAGCTCGAATAACAGCCGATCTTTAGGTTAAGCTGTGCTTACCTAGGTTGGTCCGTGGATGGGTGACCCATTACATACCGAGTTTCCTCTGTGCCTCGGAAAGCACGTTAAGCCGTTGGTCCCGGCTGTCTTTCGTAGACCTTTGATAGACGTTACAGGTAGTAGATAGTCAGTGGCCCGAAAGTCTGACAACCAGTCTTACTAAGGGATATCGTATTACCCAGTACTAACTGGGTTGTGGAGGTTAGATAGGCAGTCGCTCCATGTAAAATACTGGAACTCAGGTACATCCGGTTAGATTGAAAGACCCCAACGTAGTTGGAAAAAGGCTAGGCACTGGGCTGGTGTCATCATTTTAGTGGAATATCGACATTGACAGTTCTTGGATGCGGTTTTAGAAGTGCTGATTGCGATTAAAATTTTGTAGGCCATTTAAATTGAATATTTTTATTTGACACAAAAGTTTGATGAGCCTGATGAGGTGCACTGACAGCTTCATAATACCTTACATGGTCAGGAAAACTTTACCTAAGGAATGAAAATTCTAAACGTAAATAACAACAATTTTCATTCACAAAAGTTGCTACGTTTTGAATAGACGTCAACAGGTTCACCTGCATAGTGAATACCGCGGCGTAACATTCACAAACACTCCCAGTTTATAGCCGGGATTGGAGTTGTGCCGATAATTGGCAATAGGCGCGCCGGCTATTGGGCTTGTGACCTAATACCGTCATCGGTCGGCTGCGCTGCCCCCGATAACCGTGATAACATCAGGCTGTGAGTACTGCGGAGTTAAGCGACGTGAAGTTAGTTGCAGAGGGATCGTAATCAGAAGTTATACTTCATAAAAGATAGCTTTATCTGTATGTCGCGAAGATCAAGCTATCTTTTAGGAAGTATAGTGCACGAACACGAATATAAACATTGGACGAAACGGATATTAATCAAATTGATGGACCTGTAATGAGCGAAAAAGGTGGATTAAATAAACACACACTTCTCTCGATTTGGCAGTAATTAAAAGAAAAGCTCACATTTGCGGTTTAAAAGAAAAAAAATTGCCAGTCACCAATGGGCAAGCAATTTGCGGGATTTTTGTACGACGAAAGAAGCTGCTTAAGAAAAGCATTGTACGTTCTGATTGAGAGCTGTTTTTGTCTACACTTGTAATCAGAAGGCGTAGACAAAGTGCAGTGCGTCGGGGATGTTTGCGCAAGCTTGTACCGACGGGTTTTCACGCGATTATTCTAAAAAAACCGGCCAAGTGCGTGTCGGGCCACGCGCAGTATAGGGTTCCGTAGTAGCCCGTTATCACAATACAGAACGAACTCATTGGTACAGCGCCATCATATTAAGTGTGGTTTAATAGTTTTTTTATTTTAGATTTTGTTTTTCAATGCAAGTCTTTACCCGTTATAAACAAGCAACTATTAATCTTAGTCACTTTAAAGGATTTATCCTAAGGACTTTGTATTTGGTACAAAATTATCCAACACCCAAGTTCAATGACTATTACTGCTAAACTAATAAAGTTATCTTAACCGTTATAGTTTTCCTTTAAAGTTCATGAAATGTACTATGATGATGAATTTTTCCAGATTTTTCAAGCCCGCAGTTTAGCTTTTAGAGGACATCCCTACTGGAGTTATAGCTCTCCAATTGTAATTTTTCGGGTGCAGAAAATTGTGCAGGTAATAGGCATGACGACAGTATCAAAAAATTGCAAATCTATTTAGTCCGTCAGTAAGAGTATTGGAAATTAATGGACACGTATTTTTTGTTTTTGTAAATCAATGAATATTGACAAAGATAAAACGCATCAAAACTCGAGAGTGGGGACTCGTGACTTCAGAACTAGCTAAAAATTATACCTAGGCGTGACGTATTGAGAATTTTAAAAGCGTCATATCTTCGTAAATTTTGATTTACGTAACAAAAGCAAAAACACGGGTCAAATATTTTCTGATAATCTGACGGACTAATTAGTTTTTTTTGTCGTCTCGCCTATTGGTACTAACACTAGATAATAAGTTATTTAAAATAAGATTACTAACACTATGGATCTTTTTGTGTCCGAAATAAAACAAATCCAGTTCAATTCGTTCGACGGCAGCTTTTACCGTATTCTATGTTCAAAACAACCAAGTGTTTCAGCAGAAGACGAAACGTTTCCATAATACAGATTGTGCATCAATAGGAGTGTAGGAGATTTATCGCAGATGTCTGGCATACGAGTACATTACATGTGCCGCGGTGCAATCTCCGAATAGGACTCCGACTTGGTGACGCTGCTACACTATGAATTTACAATTTGTGTCGAAATCTGTGTCTGCACCGGGTTACGAGTTACATATCAACGTTGCTTATGACGTTTGTAGATACATTCGGCACCCTGCAGTGTCCTGAGTTCCTGACCCCTCTTCTAGATCTTTATAAGAGGGATCAGAATGTACGGTCGAACAAGCTATTTGGTTTACAGTTTAACCAACAAATTACATAGTAAAATGTAAACCAAATAGCTTGTTCGACAGTACTACAGTCAATTCCCAATGGGTTATCATTTTCAACACCATTAATTACATGTGCGAACTGCAAAACTTCAAGAATTTGATCCCTATTAGCGACACTATCGAATGATGTAATAATAGTGTGTATTTCTTTTTCAAAATCAACGGGTTCGATTATTCCTGGCTAGGAATATTAATTTCCCAAAAATCTGATGATGCAGTTTTAGTTTTCCGGCTCGAGACTCCTTCGAGTATGTTTTGCTATATTCCTCACAAATTCGAATTTGGCCCACTTGAAAGATTCACCCTGTATATGTATACAAAGTATCAGTAAAGGATCATTCTAATGTTACAATTACTAGCATTATCAGACTATCATATATCATATTCTGGGACAAAGAACCTCTCTCTGTGAGCAGTAGTCCACCACGCGGGCCCAGTGCGGTTTGGTAGAGTTAACAACGAATAATAAATTCGTCTCTAGCCTTTTTGGGGTCTGTCGTTAACACTGCCTGTCTGTCACCAGGCTGTATCTCATGAACCGTGATAGCTATAGACAGTTGAAATTTTCACAGATGATTTATTGCTGTTGCCGCTATAACAGAACAAATAAAAAAATTACAGGAGGCAGGCCCTCCTACGATGGTACGTAACCTTTCATGTGCGAGTCCGACTCACACTTGGCCGGTTTTTATGTATGCATTTCCTATTGCTCAATTGCTAGCTACTACCAAATTTGCCGAAGTTGGAGTAAGTATTCTTCAAGCATTTTAAAGCGATCCGTTCCAATTGATAGCATTGAACAATTCTTGCAATTGTGTTAAACTGTTAAAACTTGAAGGTCCCGAGTCCCATCGGCGTCTGTCGTGAAAGTTCGCTCCTCAATATCTATTCTAACTAGTAAATCCTTTGTTTTGAAACTAATTTAGTTTTTTTAAACGTGTCATAAAATAAATGGATTAATAGTGAATTATTTTGTGTTAAACTTAAGTTAGCTTAGCCTTTTAGGATTCTAACCTTTCGTTATGAATAAAAGATTCACTTCGAGTTGGATCATTATTTGAGTAAAAACACAATACTGAAATAAAAGTTAAAATTTGCGGCTAGACGAATTTGATTAGGCGCTGCATAGAGGAGTCCCTGTGTAGAATGTGTAATGTGAGAGCCATGCAATGCTTTGTTGTATACCCAGCACAGCTAGCACCATTGTAACACCGCTCAAAAGAATATTTAGTGAGATACGAATACGCAAGATGTATTTTAGGCAACTTAAGCGAAGCAGATATCCAGCACTGGACTACAATAGACTGCGTTGATTAATGTATAGAGAGTCTTCTTTTTAACACGCTTTTATTAGCTTCACTTGTAACTAACTATGTAAACAAAACTTAGAACTTGTATTTGACCCACTTTCCGGTTGCCGATTGAGCTGAAAATTTGCCTACATGTTTAGTTTGGATGACACTACATGGTTAGCTAAGTGACGGCATTCTAAATCCAATATGGCAAACTCTCAAAGATGGCGGACTAGTTATTTTTTGTGCACTCCCATGATATGAGTATCAGATGACAAGGTTTGCTGAAGAAAAAAATACGAGAAATAAAATGATGTCACTCTGAAGTTTTTTTTTTGAACTGTAATTATTCTTCGTGTATGGCAAGTAGTTCAAACGTGTTTGGTTGGCCCATAATTCAGCGACGGGAACTCCGCTCACTGGTGCAGTTATAAAGTCATCAAGCAATTATAAACATAATAATGATCGCACAACTGCATTTATGTCCAAAATGTTTTGGAAGATCAGAACGTTATTTCTTAAGAAATAAGCAGTATTTTTGTGCTCTTCTATATGTAAATATATTGTCTTGTATTTATGTACACACAAAATACTTATTTTGTGTGTACATAAATAAATAAATAAATAAATAAACGTCTAACATGAAATATTCCTTCAACATTTAACGTTAACGTTACTAATAACATCCCACGTGGCAGACAAACAACACATCACCCTAACACAGTAATTAAAACCCAATTAGACTACTGAGAAACAGACTTATCCTTCTAATTGTGGCTTGTTACAAACAACGTCGGTGGTTTCCCGCTCCCTCGATTACCAGAAAGTTGGGCAGCCCGCCCACCCTATTGAATTAAAATTAATAACAAAGAAAATATTTAATTCAACGCGAACCGGCGAACGTTGCCGGAAAATTCCCGCGGAAATTTTAGGAAACGCTATTTTGGGTTAGACGGATGTAAAAATATGTGGAGTTGGAGAGGCATTTAATAAGGCTGGATACGGTTATTTAAGATTTTGTTTTGGATATTTTCGTGGCAAAAACGTGGTCGCTCAAAATGGGCCTTATCAGAAGGTTTAAAGTCACCCAAAGGGCAATGGAGCCCCCGGCCACCGTAGGCGCGGGCCTGTGGACGGTGGGCTATGGGCTAGCTCGCCGTCCGTCCGTCTCATGACGACAGGCCGTGTCGACGGCGCGTTCGTGTTCCACGCGCGCCTCAAAGAGAGTCAGCAATAGGAAGGGGTCCGCAAGGACCGATGCCTGCCGGGGTTGCGGGACTGTTCGAAAGAGATACCGTGACCCCAGAACACAAAGGGCGATGAAGGAACATGGATGGGGATTAGTCAGTAAAAGTCTGACACTCCCTCCTGCTCCGCCCAGAGCGGGAGAAGTAATTTGATAATTTCCCATCCGAAAAAAAAAAAAAAAGGGCAATGGAGAGGGCTATGCTCGGAGTTTCTTTGCGTGATCGAATCGGAATTGAAGACGGCGCAAGAGAACCAGGTTTACCGAAAAGTAGCTCGAAGAATTGCCTTACTTAAGTAGCAGTGGGAAAGGCACATTGCTCGCAGAACGGATGGCCGATGGGACCGAAAAGTTCTGGAGTGGCGACCGCGAACCGAAAGACGTTGCGTTGGAAGGCCTCCCACTAGGTGGACCGATGACCTGGTGAAGGTTGCAGGAATCCGTTGGATGCGAGTCGCACGGACCGGTCAATGTGGCGACACTGGGGGGAGACCTATGTCCAGCAGTGGACGATAATTTTCGAGGCTACGATACTAAAATTACCAAACTTAATTTTTTTTTTCATCAGTTCATAGTTTTTGAGCTCTCAAGTCATCGCCATAATTATCTTGCCCTCACCAATTCATTTGGGGTCAGCGCAGCATATCTTCTGTTCTTCCATACAAGACTTCTATATTAGCCGTCATCTCATTAGACACCTCCTTTTTTAACATATCTATCATCCTTTACACAGTCCATCCATCGTATTTTCGTTTCAAGTATCACACTGAAATTAAGGGCGTTCGAAATTACGCTGAATCGCTTCGAAAAACGGCTACCTGTGTAAGTTTGTAATCTCTTAGCGATTAAACAGATTAGATTTCATCTGGCTGTGTATCGTTTGTCGTACCGAAGTTTGTATATCGTTATACGACTTAGGGCGAATTGCACAATGAAATTGAATGGCTCATTTAAACTGCGTTCAAGAGCTATTATTGTAATTTTTGCTATGGAATATTGACACTGACGGTAGTCTTGAGCACATTCTCATTTAAGGGGGATGCGCTAGGGTAGCCAGCGAAATTAAAATTTTCTTATTTTTTTTGCAATTTGCAGATATGTGTTATTTTGTATGTTGATTCAAATATAATTTGCGACCGTAACTCGTTGGTATTTACAAAATTATAACCATTAAAATCATCAATACAACATTCCAAGTTCAATCCCATTAAATGACTATTTCATCAAAAAAGAATTTCGCGGGCTATCCTGCCGCTTCCATCTTAAAAGCCAAAGTCGTAAAGGAGTTTGAACAAATCCTTATTTGTCGAAATCCATCTAAAAGTGTTTGCACTGTGGATAAGTAATTGTGACAAACATCACACCTGGATCTGTGTTCTCTAAAAGCTCTTCCATCGGGCGCCAGCTTCCTAAATATTTGGCTCATCTAGTAGCTACAGGTTTGTGTACGGAAAAAATCGGAACCCACTAAATTATGAAGGTGTGAGCAAAACCGCTACAACAAGCGAGCCACCGCCAAATTGTTTTGTGCGGCCGATGAATAAAGGATGTCGTGTTTGGGCCGGGTACACCAATTAAATTGTTTGAACTGGTTTTCTATACTGCTACGTAAAATGGCAGGACAATATTTAGGCTGTGGTATCTGCTAAATTAGCAACACTATTTGTGGTGGTTCAAACTTCGTTTGAAATGCTGTTAGAATAAAGTTCTAATCAGCTTGCACTACAAAGTGGTTGTTACGTCGGTCACTGCGGGCCGAATAGTCCGAAATGAGTGGTTTTTATTTAATTGTAGCATAATAAATCATCAGATCAAAATGCCACACACACACTTTGTGAAGAAAAAAGTGACAAATATTTGTGTGAAAGTATACTAAAACTTAATTTACGTTTAGAAGTTACGAAATTTCAAAGAAAAAATGCTTCACTTTGAATATTTTTTTCGTATAGTAATAATAAAGATAGAATTATTTCAATTGTACTAATTAAAGTTTAGAGTCTAATAAGCATCATATTTTTTTTTTGCACATTTATATTCACTCATCAAGGAGGAGTTACATGGAGATAACCTCTCGTTAGCAGATACCACCCCCTTAAGGCGCAGTGATGTTCGGAGTAGTAAAGTTGTGACCGAGTGGCGTCCAAGGAATGAAAAGAGAAGTGTTGGTCGTCCGGCGGCGAGATCGGCATGACGACATTGTTGCCATAGCGGGTAAAACGTGAGTAGCTGGCACAGGAGCGTGGAGATTGGCAAATATAAAGAGAGGTCCTTTACCCGAGAGTGTTTGAAGTCAAGCTGTGGATGATAATGATGTTGAGGTAAATATAGGAAAGTTTTTGATGTGAAACATCTATAGGCGGGGTAAAACCAATTAATGGCGTGGCGACGCATGCCGTGGCAACGCGTCGCCAACTGCTAAGTTGTCAACCCGGCCCGAACAATCCCAACCTGTTGAAGCAGCATAAGATCTACATGTTCACCACTGTTCACAACAAGCCAGCTGGACTCGGGGCACAGCGCTGGGTTACAATCTCGTGACTTCGAGTTCAATCCCAGCATAAGGATTTTCTTTTTGTGAATCGAGTCATTTTGTTTTAATGTTCTTTTATTTAATGTTTGTTTTTTAAATTGACTTTTTTTTAAGCATATTACTTGTACAAAATAATTTCAATGTTTCACATCTGCCAGGCGTCTCGTGACGGCTTACTGTGTTTTGATACAACAGACTCATGATCGAAAGAACTGGAAGCTTTGGGAAAGGCCGTTGGCAAGAAATGGGATTCTTCTTCTTCTTCGTGTATACATGGCACGACAATTTTTATATTTTGTTAGCTCAGAACTTTGCTACTTCCACCGCATCATCGGTGGCAGCGCAAAGATTACTTCGGCACCATATTTTTAGCCCTAAGAGGGCAAAATAGGAGGTGAAGCATAGTTTGCGACACAGCTCCACAATCACATCCCGCTGATGTTTCATTGAAGTAGCCCCACTTAACCAGGCTTACAGTAACCAGTAAGTCTCATTTTTTCACACGTCCGGCGAACAACCACTAAGAGGAAAAAAGAAGGAGATAGGTAGAGACAATAGTGAAAGAGACAGTCGCACTTTATCCAGTGATCTTGAAATGACAGTTAAATAAAGTTATATAGGCATCCCTGGGTCCCGTCTTGTCCCGTGGTCTATAAATGTCAAGAACTGCGAACTAGGGTGAAACTCTGACAAGTTATCGTACCTTAACTGAGTTCCACGTGGAATAAAGTATACCTAATGCCGTAAGTATTATATTATTTATTTTATTAAAACTTTATGCACAAGTAAAAAAAACCTGTACAAAGGCAGATTTAATGCCTTGGGCATTTTCTACCAGTCTACCTTAGGGTGATGCAGAGATAATACACGGTAGGTGCAATAACAGAAAAAAAGACTAGAAAATATTTATAAATTTATAACTAAAACATATAAGAATAAATACATATTTACATACATATAATAATGATTAAAAAAAAAAAAAAACTGTGCTAATGTCTTTGGTTTCACGTCGACTGTATGATTGGGTAAGTGAGTATGTGAGGTTAAGCTAGGATTTCATTTACTAACATAATCCCTAGCTAGACTAATATTTAAAATGAAGTAACTCTGTCTACTTGTTTAAGTTTTATAATTCATACTAATATTAAATGCGACACTAGTATTATAATCTGTTCCCGATATTCCAGAAAGCATCCGTCGATTAAAAAGCGACGGGACATTTTTGATCAGAACAGTCAGTGCGAAGAATGACTTCGAAAAGATAGGACAGACTCTGCTGAGAGTTGCGCCCAACACGCCATGCGATGACGTGTTGGGCGCAACTCCCAGACCGCAAAAAAAAAACTACTCCGTTCGTCCTTTTCACACATGGTTATGAACAAATAATGATATTGGTGGTTCGCCCCTTATTTCATGGGACTTAAGCATAATAGGCGATGTGGGTGTAATACAGGTACACATCTAGATAATTGTTTACTGTGTCGTAGACGAGTCAACAAGTCGCCGACAAAAGTTTCTAATGGCCGCCGCCGGGCATGTCAACTAAACACGAAGAAAGAAAATTTATACTAGAAAGTTCCCAGGCCATACAAGTACATAAAGTAGCTATACTTATTCTGCACTTGTAACCTAAGGAAACTAATTTCATCGCAGTTAAACCCTTTCTACAAAGCAGCGTTTCTTACAAAGTCAGCGTTTGAAGGTCTGAACTAAATGAAACCTTTTCCTTGAAATTCCGAACGCGTCCAATAGCTCCCAGATTCCTTGTCCCAAGTAAAACCCGGGCACGGTCAATTGCTCCAGCCGTAAGACTTGCAATGTGGACCGAACGGACAAAGAAAAAAACACAAAAACAATTTGACTTTTCTTCTCGTCATTTTAGCTTTAGAAAGGACTTTTTTGTCACATTTTTCAATCACAATAAATTGGCGTCGCCTCATTGAACAACGTTTACAAGTTAGATTTGGGACCACTGACGCTATTTGGAATCATTTACTTGAAAACACAGCCCTCAATTGCTTAATGTAGTACCAGTAGTACCACTAAGTTGAAGCAAAAAGTTATCGGTGAAACACGAATTTGGATTGTATATTACAACTAAAAAACCAGACTACTGAAAAACTACGTTCGAATTAAAATCGAGGATAACAAGGTAAAATCGACTACTCCTATTTTTGAAGTCGGTTAAAATGTAGCCTATTTTACCCGGGCTATTTATAACGAATCGAATGAAACCTTATTCATCAAAATTGGATGTTTAGGCAATACGGTGGAACATACATACATAAACAGCTAAAATCATAACCCTTCCTTTTGATTTCGCAGTAGCCGGGTAAAAAATTTACGAGACATAAAGTGACATTCTGCGATGATAATGATGGAAATGTCAAACAATAGAACAAAAATGTTTCCCTTGACATCTTGGTAAATCTTTTGGCCTTTCTCAATTTTAATCCTCAATCAAGAATATTATCATTTTTGTTTGGCCTACAACAAAGAATTCGACCAAAAAAAAGAACATTGGACACATACCTTGGATCGCCCTCGAACCCTCTTCCCATTGTTGAGTCGAAGCCAAGCGTCCCACCGATGTCTGTATACGGAGATTGTGTTCCAATGTCCCAGTCTGACCGGCTCTGGTGATCTGAGGATGCCGGCGCCACTGCCGCAGTCGAATCTGGTAGACCATAAATTAATATAAATTATAGCTAGACAAAGAGATTTTAGGGAGATTATGAGAAGATAAAATATTAAATTAATAATTTAAAAAACTCCCGACACAGAAAAAGGTATAACGGTTTCACGTTTATACCTTGTGTACAGTGTACATTATTCTACTAGTCAAGCTCTTTCATTTGATACCCATATTGAGGGAGTTGTAAAAAAAATGTAATTCGCCATTGTGGTGGCGGCCATCTTGGATTTGAAATTCATCAAACATAGCTAAGAAGAATCCCGACTAATTCACCTTTCAAACAAAAAAAAAACAAAATCAAAATCGGTTCATCCGTTCTAGAGCTACGATGCCACAGACAGACAGACACGTCAAACTTATAACACCCCGTGGTTTTTGCGTCAAATATTTGTCATTTAGAATCTCCACTACATTTGCAAGGCTTCTATCAGGATATTTTCTTTACTTTTACAATTTATGAGTAAATTATGAACGGCAAAAGTTGAGGTAAAATTTGTGCAAAACAGCAGTTTTTGGAGGCATAAACTGAATTTGTTTCTACATATTTTTTTTTGCTTTGATAGAAGTCATAGTGCACAAGATACCTATCAGTTCTAAAAAATAAAGATTTAAGTGTAACAACGGCATAATCACGCACGAGCGTTTGTCAAAATTCTCGCGACAAGTATGGCGGGTTGGCCGCTCTTAACGTAAATACGTCGATTTTTTAATCGAAAATACAATTATGTTATAGAATTTTAGTTAAATTGTTTGCAACAAGTACAATCATTATCATCCAAAGATATGAATAAATTCTTAAAATCATGTAAATATTAGATGTGAAACAAGTATTTTTAATTTTGAAATCGTCGTATTTACGTTACGTTAACACCTCTCACTCGTGCTAGGGTCGTTGGTTGAATTTAAAGTAAATGTATTTGGTGCTGCATTCCTGTTATCAAGATCAAAGGAAAGTGCGGATCACTGGCACGTGTTGTTCTTCAGAACGGTCAGGTGCGTAGCACTCGCAACCAGCGTGCGTCGACCAGATCATGTTTAAACGTGAACGAGGCAAAAGGGGTATCTCAATCTAGGGATAGTACCAGATGGTGTTCTGAACTTTCTGCCAACACCCCATAGGAAAATACACACTCCCGCCTGATCACCACTAAGCAAATTTTTGCTTGCACTCGCAACACAGAAACGCTCTCTAGCCCCGCCCCGTTGACTTTGTGTAGAAATAATGAATGAAAGACAATACCGATCGGCCGAGCGCACTGACGACGCACGCCAAATGAGAGTTATTGTTACTTTGTGTACCAAATTGAAGCTTTCCTAGTAGGCCTAAGCTTTAAGGAGGCGTAGCTCGGCCTTTCCGCATGATTAGAGCGGAAAAAAAAAAACTGATCAGGCGGAAATCAAATCAAATCAAATCAAATCAAATCATTTATTCGCATAGAATGTAGGTATTTGTACAATAAAGTTGTTAGGAAATATAGTGAGCCGGGTACATTCTGCCTGAGTTTTGGCATGCAAAATTTAACAAATAATTCCAGTATCAATAAATTATCAAGCACAAAGTATCAAATAATGTCAGTATCAATAAATTATCAAGCCCAAAGTATCAAATAATGTCAAAATAATTGCAGTATCAATAAATTATCAAGCACAAAGTATCAAATAATGTCAGTATCAATAAATTATCAAGCCCAAAGTATCAAATAATGTCAGTAGAAATAAATTATTAAGCACAAAGTATCAAATAATGTCAATAATATTAAATTGCTGGAATGTCAAACACAGGATCAAAATAGAAAAATAAAACAAATAATCACATAACCAATAATAGAATTCTGCATCAAAAAATTATTAAAAGAATAATATGAGTAGGTATTATGAAATAGAAAATTATTACAACAGTTACAAATAAATTAATTTAACAAAGTATCATAAGTAATGTAAAAAAACTATAGGATTATTGAACTGTCACACATAGGGTCATTCAAAAAATCACTTATTGAATAATAACATTTCTCTAACAAAAACGCTTTGAGTTTATTTTTAAATTGTTGAAGAGTGTAATTTTTTATGCCGTCTGGTAGTTTATTAAATATTATTGGACCCATGCAGAAAACACTCTTCTTCAGTAGTGCTGTTTTAAAACCACCGGTAATTAAGAGGTTTTTGTATTGACTTCTCACGGGACCTTTCTTGGCATCCGAGAACTTAGCAAATAATGCTTTATTTTTTTTTACAAAAATTGCCATTTCTAGAATATACAACGACGGAAAAGTAAGAATTTTCAAAGACTTAAACAAAGGTTCACAGCTATCTCTAGGTTTAAGACTACACATAGCTCTAACACAACGTTTCTGGGCTTTAAATATGTTATCTCTTAAGCTGCAATTACCCCAAAAAATTATTCCAAACCTCAAGACCGATGCGGCTAAACCATGGTATGCTACTAAAGCAGTCTTTATGTCAACTTTTTTCGTCAGGTTAAAAAGAACATATGCCGCAGTGCTTAACTTTTTGCACACCTCCTCTGCTTGCGGTTTCCAGGTTAATTGATCGTCGATATGAATTCCTAAAAATTTCGCGACCTGTGTTTGATTAATAACTTGTCCATTGTACTGTACATTGACGTTCGGTGGAATTGTACGTTGGTGAAAATGCATTACATTAGTCTTAGGTATGTTTATTACCAGGTAAAGAAAAGACCACGACTGTACATAGGTAGAAGTCATCAGGGAATCGTTTACGTTTTCTTCCATATTTTACAGAAAAGAAGATAAATACTGCTAAGAAACTTCAGTTTCATTTCTGCGAATTAATCTGAGCTCCGTTCCGCCATTGTGGGCTTAAGAACAATACTGGTTAATAATGGACCGAGGGAATGTAATCCAGGATCGATATTAATATCGGACTGCAGTCGCTCCGGATAATTAGGACTGTGCTAATTAATACACAGAATGGTAACAGAAGGTCTGTTCCGTTGAAGGCATGTTATAATGAAACGATGTTACGGTGACATATCAGCATCCAGCACGTGTCTATGGTATACCGCCGTTTACCCGAATTTTATTTGCCCTAATATCATTTGCCATAATAGTCAACAGCCATAATATCATACGACATAATACTCATTTGCCCTACTCTCATTTGCCATATTAGTCACGTGCCAGAATCATTGTTTCCCATAAAGTCACTTACCATAACATCATTTGTCATAATCATTGTAAGCCCTAATTATCTCATGCCCTAATTATCACATGCCATAATTATGAAATGCCATAACATAATTTGCCATCGACATCGGGTGTGTAACGGTTGTTTATATCAAGAGAAATTGGATGCAATTGGGACTTTAGGGCACCCCGACTCGGACAGGTTAGGTTAGAAGGGGATGGCGGGGTCGTGTGAGCGAGCGAAGCGAGCGAATAGACCCCGCCATCCCCTTCGTGGTTATTTTTTTATAAACCACACAGAAGTAGGAGCCCCGCGAAGCGGGGCTCCGTCGACCTAACCCACCATCAACCATGCACAGAAAAAAAAACCATGCACAGAATAAATACATTCAGTCAAAAAAGTATCGGGAATGGATGATTTGTTTATGGTTCCAAATTCAAATTTTTGTTTTTTTGTAGTTGTTAGATTGGCACAACTGTTTTCCATTTTGGCGCGGAGTTTGAGTTGCATCTGTTATTTATATTAAATACAGTGCTGGTTTTAGTAATATCATATATAGTGTGTATTGCGAATTTCATAATGGACAAAAATATCGAACAAAGAGTTTGTCTTAAATTTTGCATCGCCAATGGAATTTCGTGTTCGGAGTCACTGAAAATGTTACAGAAGGCTTACGGTGAATCGACTTTATCAAAAACTCGTGCTTATGAGTGGTTCAAAGCGTTCAAAAGCGGTCGAGATGTGATGGAAGATTTGCCTCGCTCTGGTAGGCCGTCAACGTCTGCAACTGAAGTTAACATCGCAAAAGTGAAGAAAATAGTGACTGAAAATCCCCATTCAACTCTGAGAGAGATAGCCGCCGAACTTTCTGTATCTCACGAGTCGATCCGTACCATTTTAACTAATCATTTGGGTATGAAACATGTTGCTGCTCGGCTAGTCCCAAAACATCTGAATTTTCTCCAAAAACTCAATCGCATGAAAGTCGCTGAGGACATGCTAGAACGAGTCAGTTCGGACCCAACATTCATGAAACGCATTGTTACTGGTGACGAGACGTGGGTTTACGAGTTTGACATGCAAACTAGTCAACAAGCTTCGGAGTGGCGCCTTCCAACTGAACCGAAACCGAAAAATCCACGCCAAAGTCGATCAAAAGTCAAAGTCATGTTGACTGTTTTCTTTGACTATCGCGGTGTTTTGCACTCTGAATTCTTACCAGAAGGTCTAAGGGTAAATAAAGAATATTATTTGAGCGTTATGCGGCGTTTAAGAGAGCAAATTCGACGAAAAAGGCCAGATTTGTGGAAAGAAAATTCTTGGATTTTGCACCACGACAATGCGCCTTCGCACAAGGCTATCATTGTGAACGAATTTTTGACCAAACACTCAACAAATACCATCCAGCAACCACCATATTCACCAGATATGGCTCCTGCTGACTTTTTTCTTTTTCCTAAACTCAAATTACCACTTCGTGGCACCCGTTTTCAATCGATAGAAGACATAAAGGAGAATTCGCGGCGAGAACTGAACTCAATTCCGGAAGCAGCGTTTAAAAAATGTTTTGATGAATGGATTATTCGTTGGCGCAAGTGTATCGTTTCTAAAGGAGCATACTTTGAAGGTGATAAAATAAATTTGGATGAATAACAGACATTTTGTGTATTATTGATCTTTTCCCGGTACTTTCTTGACAGAGTAGTAAGTTTATTCCTATTATACCAAACATTGCGCACCCATCGACATCGACAGCCAGAAAGCTAATAAGTAGGTAAGTATAGAAACATCATGAGTAAATGCGTCGCTTGGAAAAAGATTCGAAAACAATTTATTGTGGCGCTTAAATATAATGTCATCATGTGTAATGATTATTACGGGGCTTAAATATTTGTCTAATACTTGTTATGCCATTTAAATATTATGCCATTTAAATATTATGTCTAATAATTATTATGACACATAAAAATAAGGCAAACAATACTTATGGCATTCGTATCTTATGGTATCTAAAATTCGGGCAATTAAAAGTATGTCATATGTCTTTTAGGGCAAATGAAACATTCGGGCAAATGAAATTCGGGTAAATGTAATTCGGGAAAATGATGATTATGGCATATAATCTTCGGGCAAACAATAGACAACCCGTGTCTATTGATTGATAATAGTGATCGCAACAAGATGCTGCTTCACTAAGCATGTAATAAACTCTAGAAGAAAATGAGTGGATAAATTGTTGTCATCAAGGTATGCAGTTTATGATTCCCTTCGTGGTCACAAGTGCTAACCATGATTGAAGTGAGGATTTAAAAAAAAAATGGAATTGAGGCAAAACAACACTCACCACAGGGCCGGCCTAGACAAGGAACAATCGGTTTTACAGTGTTTCGCAGGTTTCATATTTCTAAACGACATAAGCTTCTTGGTAGCGTATGAATCAAATATATTGTGTTTTTACATTATCGCTAAAGAATACCACATTGTCTAGTTTCGAAATGACGAGGGAAAACCGAGGGTAACTGGCCTACTTGAAATAAATGCTTTGATTTTGATTTTTCGAGTTGACCTTCTGACTTTCTCACTCTGTGGCTAATACCAGGATGCGAATGCAGCTGTACTATGGGTTTAAAATAATGCCTATCAGAGGGAATTAGTAATCAAAATCATAGAAGCGTAATTGTGTTGTTAGGCAAATTATTAGTGGTTAATAACTTAACGGAATTTCAGTGGGAAACAATACTAAATTAACGTGCAGGTCAGATTATTTTGGGTTATCAGTTTCATGGCACATTTTCACAGAAATGTTTATTGTTTGCGAGTTAAAAGCGCACTCAACGTACCTAGTATTCAGGATGAAAGGTCTTATCTATGTATTGGTAGCAAATAACAATGCAACGGGAATAAGAGCCAGCTGACACTGATTGCATAAGGAGAAACAAGACAATCTAAAGTTGGTAATTGCAGTGCCCTAAAAAAATTGAGGAGAAGACCTGAATGAGACTCGCACATGCCAGGGCAGCACGTAGCTGAAGGGAGCAGGCCTAATTCTCAGCAGCGGGTGATACAAAGCTGATAATGAATCAATGAATGAATAAAATACAGTGGAAAAGAAACAACACTTGTTACTTTCCCACGCTTGATACACAAGGGAGAGGGGAGTAAATTGTAAATATTGAATCACCTACATACAGTGTTGTAGAATAAATATTGTGCATCGGCAAACATCGGAAACAATCGTGTAATTTGGTGCTAAAGAATACCAAATTAAATTTTTAACCGACTTCAAAAAGAGGTATAAATAAGAGTTCTCAATTCGTCTGAATCTTAATTTTTATGTAAAACGTTTTTAACAAAAAAAAAACACTTAGAAGTGGAAAACAACGTTACTTTCGGAAGTCTGTAGCAAAAATGTTTGTCTTTATTTGGAAGAAAGTTTTTTTTTTTTGGCAAAAAGTTTTACTTCACAAACTAATGTATTTCATGGCATGCCCAATATTTAACTTGTACTGTGTGAGTTCGTGTTTTCATGTCTGTGTATAATGTCGTCGACTCGTCACCCCCCGCCCTCATAGGGTGCTGGGGTGACCACTCCACTAATATAAACATGAAGCACTTTCCGGTAAGTGGGTAACCGATATCACCCCATCCTAAGATGGCAATGCACTTTGGTGACATGTTACGGGGCATTGCCATTGCTCTTTAATATAATACAAGTGAAAATGTGCAGTGATAAGCGTTAAATTGCAGAACAATTTAATACTTAGATTATTCTTCTTTTGCTTGTGATGAAATGAAAGAATTTGCTTATCACTAATAAGAAAACAAGGTGTAAACGGACCTTTCACGAACACAGAGACGCATGCATAAATTAAGGCTGGCTGACATATACTATCTAGTAAATAAGATCTTTTGGAGCGGAGACCTGCATTGCAGGTATAACCCACCTTTAAATACTCAAGATACGTCCAACATGCAATTTGCTCAAGCATGATTTTCACCATTCACGTACCTCAGTTCCACATGTCCATTCCTGAGCATGAGCGCCAGATAATCCCCAGATAGATCGTCGTGTTCGCCAGTGAGGAGAAGAACGCCGCGCGCACGCTCGGGTCGCACGCGCACTCGAACACGCACGCGCTTGTACGCGCCGCGCAGTGCGCGTAGGGCCAGCCAGGAGGATCCCGAGAAACGAGGCGTTGACACTCGACCATCTGTTGAGGAAAAGGCTGGTTAGATTTGTAGTTGGCACTACTCATGCTTCCAATAACTATTTTTTATTATTTTTTATATTTGTAGGTTTATACACTACATACAGAAAAGAAGAAAGGAATAGAAAAATAGGTACAAAGGTGATGCTTATTTCTAAAGAAATCTCTTCCAGCATACCTGCGAAAGGAGAGTAGATAAAAAGAGATGTAGACATAGTGTGTAAAATATGAGAAAAAAGTATACATAAAAACTTAAAGCAAATAAAGAATTTAAATATAACATACAATATAAGAATATACTTAAATACATACAAGACAAAATATATAACACAAATATAAACAAAACACAAAATAATATTTATGTAGTAACTATGTAGTTCTTGGTGCAGCCATCCCACTGTTATACTGAACAGTTCTACGGTAGAACTAATGGGAATTTTTGTTTCCACTAGTCCTACGATTCAAGGTGATACAAAATCGTAGAACTAGTGGGAACAAAAAATCCCATTAGTCCTACTGTTCTATTAGACAAAACGAATGGGGTTTACACATTGCCGATGACATTTTCGAAAAATGCTTTGCGTCATTGTAAGTAAATTGTCAGTGGGAATTCAAAGCAGCATTATTAATTATGTAGTATTGAGGAGTAAGAATTGTAGTTTTGGGCAAATACAAATAGAAGAATATGCCACAATCGCATTAAAAAGACTTGAATTGAAGATACCTCAAGCAGGTACTTTGGTAGTTCATAAACGACATCCATTCCCTTCAAAACAGTAACTAACTTTAGTAATGTTTCATAATAAAAACCTTCTTTACAAAGATTATATAGCCTTCTTCAAAAAATCATCCTACGTCCCGCTGAAAACAGTACTAAGCCGTAACCAGAGACTATTTAAGATATATTTACGCATTTTTACACGACTTCCAGTAGTTAGAAAAGTCTGAGTATCGTCAAGACGGCTGATCCCCTGAACATTGCTGCTGGAAACAACAACAGTGCTTAGAAAAGTTTCATTGTTTCACTCTCTTCGACCCTGAAGTTACGGTGGAGCTGTGCTGTGAGTCGTGCGATAAAAACGTAATAGAGGTGTTCTTATCGTTACCAGGAATACTGAAAAGGTGGATAAAGTATTGTTAAAGGGACTCAATAATGCGCAGCCGCTTTCGGCTCGCGTGGTGAAATGGAAGGAAGTCTGTGTCCCAGCTCTGCGAACGTTACAAGCTGATTATGCTTACTCGTAGGCAAGGTGGTGACTGAATAAGGTTAGGAACAGCTGGAATGCTTTTAAGCTATACAGGGTGGAATGGGATGCCGACTCACAATCGCTTACCACGTATTCAGTCAGTGCCAGAATATCATATAGAAATTTTTCATCGATACATTTTTTTTAGAGTTCCGTAGTCAACTAGGAACCCTTATAGTTTCGCCATATCTGTCCGTCCGTCTGTCCGTCCTCGCTTAATCTCTGTGACCGTTAGGACTAGAAAGCTGAAATTTGGTACCAATATGTATATCAATCACGCCGACAAAGTGGTAAAATAAAAATTGGAAAAAAATGTTTTATTAGGGTATATGTAAAGTGTATATAAATGTAAAGTGGGAAGTGATTTTTTTTTTAATTTCAACCCTTACGTGTGATACGAGTATATTGTTGGAAAGGTATTTAAAAATGAATAGGGGTTTCCTAAAATCATTTTTTGATAATGTCAATAATTTCGGAAATAATCGCTCCAAAAGTAAAAAACAATGTGTCCCTCTTTTTTTTTTTTTTTTTTTTCGGATGGGAAATCATCAAATGACTTCTCCCGCTCTGGGCGGAGCAGGAGGGAGTGTCAGACTTTTACTGACTAAAACCCATCCATGTTCCTTCATCGCCCTTTGTGTTCCGGGGTCACGGTATTTCTTTCGAACAGTCCCGCAACCCCGGCAGGCATCGGTCCTTGCGGACCCCTTCCTATTGCTGACTCTCTTTGAGGCGCGCGTGGAACACGAACGCGCCGTCGACACGGCCTGTCGTCATAAGACGGACGGACGGCGAGCTAGCCCATAGCCCACTGTCCACAGGCTCGCGCCTACGGTGGCTCCCGACGCCCGGGGCGACTCCCGCGGCGGCCGGGATGCTGTGAGGTTCTCTCCCTCTCACGTTCCGCCACCTCCTTCTCTAGCATTACTGCTTCGCAGAAGGAGGTGACGGCGTCCTATTCCGTCTCGCTCCGGACCATGGCTTGCACCAGGGCCGGACGCGAGAGGTCGCCGCCGCCAATCGCCGCTTCGAGGACACGGCGGTGCTCCGCCCACGCGGGGCACACCTCCACCGTGTGCTCCACCGTGTCCTCCGGTCGATCCTCGCAGTGGAAACACCCGGGCGTTTCCTCCCGCCCGATTCGGTGCAGGAACCTCCCGAAAACACCGTGTCCGGTGAGGACCTGCGTCAGGCGGAAGGTGAGGACGCCGTGGCGTCTCTCCAGCCACTCCTCAAAGAGGGGACTTATCGCCACTATCGTGGCGTGCCCTGCACGGGGTTGCGACAGTCGCTCTCTCCATGTCGCCATGAGATCCCGCCGGAAGTCTGTCCGCTGAGCGACAATTTGTCGCGGCAGCGGAGTTTCCCCCCGGCGAAGCGCCTCCGCGCGCCATTCATGCAGGCGCGCGAGGACTATCGCCTCCAGATGCCATGGCGGCAATCCGGCAAGGAGGCACGCCGCCTCGCGGGCGATCGTGCGTTACCCACGGGCCAGCCTTACGGCTACCACCTTTTGGGGCGCGTTCAGGTAGTGGGCTGCACGCAGCCTCAAGGAACGCGCCCACACCGGGGTCCCGTAAAGGGCCATGGACCGCACGACTCCCGCGTAGAGCCTCCGGCAGGAGGCGTTCGGCCCCCCCAGGTTGGGCAGGAGCCGCCTGAAGGCAGCCCCAGTCCGTTCCAGTTTAGGGGCCAAACGTCGGAAGTGCTCCACGAAGTTCCACCGGCTGTCGAGGACGAGTCCTAAGTACTTCAAGGTCGACTCGACACCGATGGATGTCTCCTACTGTGAGTAAGGATCCCGGAGGTGGCGCATTCCGAGGCCAGTGAAAGCACATAGCCTCGGACTTGTGCCATGCCACCTCGAGACCCAGTTGCCGGATCCTCTCAACGACTATCGCAACCCCGCGTGTCATGATTTCGGCACAATGTGTCCAAAAAGTTAGAGGGAGGGCCCTCTAACTTTTGAACTATAAGTTTAGAAAATATTTGAAAAAAAAAACTGAAAAGTAGAACTTTATAAGGACTTTCTAGGAAAATCATTTTGAACTTGATGGAAACAACAGTTTTTGTACAAAACAGCAGTTGCAGGAGCGCGGAGCGCTGCTGGAGCGCGAACATAATGGATACCCACCTTTAAACTCATAAGTGGGAACACTTATAGTGACGGACGGGAAACTACGGAACCCTACACTGAGCGTGGCCCGACACGCTCTTGGCCGGTTTTTTAAATCTACTGTTTTTTTATCTTTTTGACATGTATGGGACAGCTAATAATTTTATTGGTCATATTAGGGTTCCGTACCTCAAAAGAAAAAAAGGAACCTTTATAAGATCACTTTCTTGTCCGTCTGTCACCGCCGATTTTCTCAGGAACGGGTGGACCTAGCAAGTTTAAATTTATATACCAGATACCGAGGTATAGTCCCATTAGGTGTATAGTGGTATATCCCTATAGGTGTGGTCCTGAGTCAACATGGTAAAAAGATATGGGAAAATTTAGATTTTCGAGAAAACTTGTAAGTACCAAAATAAACCTTAATTTTCAACTCTTTTATTTTTCAGTATTTTTCCTTTACTTGTGCTGTAAGACCTTGCTTTTAACCAAAATTGACAATTCTAGCTCAACCGGAAGTACCATAACGGAAACTACCATATAGGTTTTCGACCCAAAACCTAGTTTTGGGTCGAAAACCTATATGGTAGTTCCCGTTGACCTAGAATCACAAAATTTGACGAGAAGCAATGTCTTACAGCACATGTTAAGGAAAAATTCTGAAAACCGTAAATATGTAGTTTTAATAACAAAAAAACGATTTTACTTTTACGAACTTATTATTTGCGGTTGGTGCAATTGCCGTTTTATGGGATCGAACAGCAAAGTTAAGTTTGTCCTTTAAAAAGTTTGTACGGAACCCTCGGTGCGCGAGTCCGACTCGCTCTTGGCCGGTTTTTAACGATGAAAAATTTCTAGAGAAACGTCAAGCAATTAGTCGAATCACAGAATGGTTTTAATCCTCGTTAATCTAACAGTATAAGAGACTTAATGGCTACCTAGCAGATACGTGAGTGACATTGGTAGAAACATATGTTAAACATAGTGATGATACCCAAATTAAGAACATTATTACTATAACACGCTTCATCCTACGAAGCGTTGCGGTCGCTATGGAAACATCATTGTAGCCATAAAAATAAACATGACACATCATTGGCCCTTTCTTTTTATCGTTTTCTGGAACTTTCAATTTCCTTCCAAGACCTTTACTATAGCTACTATTCAAAATGTTAGTTAGTATCAAATTCTTGTTTGGTCAAGAATCGGTTCTGAAGTCGATAACATTAAAATTTTATATTATTATCACTAGAAATGCAGATTGCATTTTCGACCCACTGCCTTCCATCGTGATTTTTCTGCTCCGTGTCGACGATCCGATTTTCCATCGTAGGTACTCTTGAGTGTCGACTGTCTGTTGTCTAATTGAAATTCAGCTCAGGCCGGATTCTTGTACATCAGCTGTTTCTAATACGACTCCATGTCGGCACTGTCACAGTAATTGGTACAATCAGGCTCAACAATGCAAACATCTTCCATAAATAATTTGTTGTGACAGCACATGAAAGGCTCGTCACAAGCGTCAGTCGCTAGATCAAGTGTCGTACATAAATGTCGCAGTTGTGTCGTCGAGTGTACATACCGACTGACGGGGATTTACATGATCTGTGTTCAGTCGCACAGCCTGGATTAGCTCTGAATATATTAATATCATATCCGTTTATATTCAAACAAAGCATTTATTCGACATTTTGTTTGCTTTGAAAACATGAAACCCAGATAATAGGATTCCGTTTGAAACGAATGGACAGTTACGTCAACAGAAAGTTGATCCACGATCCAAGTGTTTTGTCCACCACTGAAAAAGGTCATTAAACCTCTTTTGACATTGTAAAATGTGACAGCACATCTTTTATTCTTTCATCATCCATTTTAATTCAACAATTTCTTTGTACAATCGTTGGAGAGCGAAAGCAAAAGCATTCGAAACATCCCCTGAGCTGATCGAACGTAATGGGAATACTTCCAATATACGAGTACATTGTGTAAGTCACCCTCGGAATAAAGTTCAAGCGTCGCAACAGTAAAACAAACCTTCGGAAAGAAAGTAACAAACAGTGTGGGTAGATTTGGAGTCTTTTACCCTTGTTTTGCGGAAAACATCGCTTCAGCTAGGGGAAAATTTTGAGGAAAATTTCCCAAAAGATGAAATATAAAAAAATAGGTCATATTATTATTTAGGAAATCACGAGATATTTTACAGCCAAACTAGTAATATGTACAGGGAAAGGGCAAACATAGACACAAGTTAGTTTTCTTTGTCTCCGCTTTATTAGTATTTCATAGTTTTATTTCCCGTTTGGAAAAAAGATTGGGGAAAAACGTTGCAAAATGTATCATTTCCGGGAAAAAAAAAAATTTAAATGGGGAAAATTCAGTAACTCGATCTAGTAACCTGGGTAACAAAGCAATATTACACGAACGCTTAGTGAACCCCATAAACAAATGTGCCCACATCTGTGAAGGCAGGAAATTGAGTAATTTCACCGAGAACCGGCTTCGGGAGATGAGACTTCTTAATTATGACAGAGACAAGCCACGCCAACAATAAAAGCAGTCTGGCGCCGTTTGTCACGGCTTATAGCTTGTACCAACGGTAGGAGCTTATAATAAAATGGAGCTGATCTCGAGAGGTACAGGTCAAATGTTAATTAGTTTCTGTGTTTTTAGCTCTATTTGTTAACGTTACTTTGTGCGAAAGTAATCCGTGAGTATTTCGGTATAGTGGGCATGGATCAGAGTAAAAATAAGATTTATACTTTGGGAATTCCAAACTTACCCGTTCACAAGATTGAAAAAAAGTTTGGTCCATAAAGGTGACAATTGAAAGTCAAGTTTTAAAAATAGGCAGGTACGAAATAATAGCTATGAAACACATCATTATCAGGCTCCTGCCCTAAGTCGGTGCAGCATGTATATCATCCTCTTCCATACTTCTATAGTCATCTGATATGGCACCTCCTATCCAGACATAATTTTTCATACAGTTCACCATCGTTTCTTTGGTCTATCCCTACTCATAAAGCCATAGTTACAAAAGTAATAATGCAAAATATTTCGCACCCCATAGGGACGGAGGTAAATGTCATGAGCTCGCGACAATGTACGAGTGAAGTGGGTTGGACGATCGCTCCCGTCTCCCATTTGTCATACTAATACGCTGACACAAATGGAACACGATTTCAAGAAAACGATGCAGCTACGTTGAGTAATTTGCGGTCATTTCCGATATTATGATTAGGTCTGTCATTATGCCAGTGTAATGCTAGAGTTTAACCGTTGTTTAGTTACTTCATCATACTATTGGATGATGGAACAGACATCCCACCTCTCCTCACTTCATCAATCTAGCAGAACACCTTCCTCCTGGACAGGAACTGCAGTGGCCAATTTGGAAATCTCTTAACCGTTTGCAGGCTTAGATTTAGGCCACTGTAGAAATAATCTGGCCAAATTGGGTGTTTTCGACCCATCCCAAATACAATGCCAGTGTGGAGCCCCTCTGCAGAATATGCCCCACCTCATTGTTTGCCCATTCTGCACTGCCACCTGCACCTTCCAGGATTTAAACGAAGCCAATGAAAGAGCATTAGTCGGGTATTATTTGAGTCCATCGACACGCAAAGAAGAAGATACTACTGCTGGGAAAAAGCCTCTCTCCATGACTTCCAGTAGTAGAACTAAGGCTAATGTGGACCACTGATCGTTGGTTTTGTCCAGCACTCAACATCTTCAGACATTGCATATACATTCAGTCAAAAAAGTATCGGGAATGGTGGTTCCAAATTCAAATTTTTGTTTTTTTGTAGTTGTTAGATTGGCACAACTGTTTTCCATTTTGGCGCGGAGTTTGAGTTGCATCTGTTATTTATATTAAATACAGTGCTGGTTTTAGTAATATCATATATAGTGTGTATTGCGAATTTCATAATGGCCAAAAATATTGAACAAAGAGTTTGTCTTAAATTTTGCATCGCCAGTGGAATTTCGTGTTCGGAGTCACTGAAAATGTTACAGAAGGCTTACAGTGAATCGACTTTATCAAAAACTCGTGCTTATGAGTGGTTCAAAGCGTTCAAAAGCGGTCGAGATGTGATGGAAGATTTGCCTCGCTCTGGTAGGCCGTCAACGTCTGCAACTGAAGTTAACATCGCAAAAGTGAAGAAAATAGTGACTGAAAATCCCCATTCAACTCTAAGAGAGATAGCCGCCGAACTTTCTGTATCTCACGAGTCGATTCGTACCATTTTAACTAATCATTTGGGTATGAAACATGTTGCTGCTCGGCTAGTCCCAAAAGATCTGAATTTTCTCCAAAAACTCAATCGCATGAAAGTCGCTGAGGACATGCTAGAACGAGTCAGTTCGGACCCAACATTCATGAAACGCATTGTTACTGGTGACGAGACGTGGGTTTACGAGTTTGACATGCAAACTAGTCAACAAGCTTCGGAGTGGCGCCTTCCAACTGAACCGAAACCGAAAAAACCACGCCAAAGTCGATCAAAAGTCAAAGTCATGTTGACTGTTTTCTTTGACTATCGCGGTGTTGAGCACTCTGAATTCTTACCGGAAGGTCTAACGGTAAATAAAGAATATTATTTGAGCGTTATGCGTCGTTTAAGAGAGCAAATTCGACGAAAAAGGCCAGATTTGTGGAAAGAAAATTCTTGGATTTTGCACCACGACAATGCGCCTTCGCACAAGGCTATCATTGTGAACGAATTTTTGACCAAACACTCAACAAATACCATCCAGCAACCACCATATTCACCAGATATGGCTCCTGCTGACTTTTTTCTTTTTCCTAAACTCAAATTACCACTTCGTGGCACCCGTTTTCAATCGATAGAAGACATAAAGGAGAATTCGCGGCGAGAACTGAACTCAATTCCGGAGCAGCGTTTAAAAAATGTTTTGATGAATGGATTATTCGTTGGCGCAAGTGTATCGTTTCTAAAGGAGAGCATACTTTGAAGGTGATAAAATAAATTTGGATGAATAACAGACATTTTGTGTATTATTGATCTTTTCCCGGTACTTTCTTGACAGAGTAGTACATAGTTGGTGCCAGATAAGATGAGAATAGCGGTCATTGCCCTTTCCCTAATATCTGTTCGTACGAACCAAAACAAATAAACCATGTATCGTTTTTCATTACAAAAAATGTTGAAGATCACGATAGATGACGATAACAGACTTGAACAGGCTTATTTTTGATTTTCAAAGTTAAGAAGTTTAATAAATGTAGGCGGGTCAATGACAGCTATTCTCATCTTAACTGGCACCAACTATAGTTACAATATTTTGTGTTCAATTTCTACACTGATAAATATCGATACCTATCCGACACAATTCTCATACAGAAACGCGAAAAAAAGAGCAGCGTATAGCCGAAAACCGAATCAAATTGGGATATCCGCTAGAAAATCTCATCGGCATTGTGTTCAAAATCAAGTGTGATTCAGACATAGTGGCGCCGGATAATTTAGCTATTCTCTTCTACATTCTCGCCCCCCGGTGTGTCTAGGAGGCCGTAGATCAAGATCCCTCGATATTACTTAATATAATTCAAGCGCCCTGCATTCTTCAAGAGATGGCGATTAACGGAGGGGACACCGTTACACCCTGCAGGGGTCGCTAATCGAAAAATCGGGGCGACTCGGTTCACGCAACGGCGATGCGAGGAGATCGGTGTAAAAAGTTTTGACTTCAGTAAAGTTTTACAGGTACCTGAGGCATGAATTTTACTCGTAACTTACTTTTAATCGATAATGGAGCGATACGGGGAGTTGTTTTCGGTTATTTCTTTAGATAAATCATTTATTTTGGTTATTGGTGTACCTACTCTTCTGTGTAAATGCCAGTACCTACTTATGAGAATTTTCCGATTCGGAGTATTTTGTTGCCTAAACGATTTTCGACTGATGATTTTGCGTATAAACTAACCAATTAGCTAAAGCAATATTAATATAGACTCGTTATGTCTTTCATCTTACTAAAATATTATAAATGCGAGTACTTGTGAGAACATTGGTTTGTAACTCTTTGACGCAAAAACTAAATGTAACTTTACAGCAACACATTTGCTATATTAATAAAAGAATAATGTGAATTTAAGCGGGCAAAGCTGCAGGATTGTCTGTAACAACTAAATATTCCATTAACCATAATCCATGTGTCCCTTCTACTCTTCTTCTAATCCCCTGCTACCATCACAAAGTGTTCCATCACTTTCTATTTAATCTTTACAAGCATCAAGCTCACCTAGATGCAGGTTAACACGTTTAATTTTAGAGTGAATTCAACATAATCGGATCACGGAGTGCGAGGAGGCAACTCAATAACAACTGTCAGGGTGAAGTTGGGGAGTTGGGGCATGTTCCGGAAGTGGTCTCTGGTAATGGCGGCGTGTGCCTTCCGGTTCGCGTTATATAACCGGCCTGGTGTAACCGCACAGCAGTTTGGTTTAGAAGATCCATTTTGTTTACAAATTTTAATTTTAGAAGTAATGTCATGCCTGTAATCCCTGCAGTGTTACGCAGAGCTGTACTTAAAATACAAAAACATAATATAATAATAAAATCGTTTATTTATAAAAAGGGGCACATTTACAATTAAGTATCTTAACAAATAAATTAGAGCACTGTTGCTTAAGGCCTGAACTAGGTGGAACCTGTATTTCAGGCTAGAAGTTGCGTAAATACCTACTTAAAATAAATAAATTAACAACGAAAGAAAAGTAAATGACTAGAATTACAACTTTTCTAAAAGATAAACAAACAATGTGTCAGCATTTTACTTGCAGACAACAAGTAAATCTTCTGTCTGTGCATAGGATATGGGTTGTAAAAAAGTAACAATAGACTTTTTACAGCTAAAATAGTTAAACTTATAAATACTTAGTTTTCTATTTAATCTATTGTGCAGAAATGGGCCTAAAAATGAAAATAATCTTTCCACAAAGACATGTTTGGAAGTTGTATTAGAAATGCATACTACCTATATCATTCCGTCTCTTGTTAGTATTGTCAGCATTTCACGTGAGCATGGTGTGCGGTTTTAATACTAAGTGCCATAATGAATAGCTGGCGCACAGTCAGCACGTTGCAGGATATATACAGCTGATCTGTGGGAAAGTAAAAGGGATGGAAGTTTGCTACCTTTAAAATTGCTCTTTGAGCCCTTTCAAGGGGAAGCAGGATAGTTTTTGATGCTATAATAGGAGGGCGAAATAAACTTTTGTGATTAACTTAGAATCTGCAAAAAATCGTATTTTTTTTAAAAACATATATTAATTTGCGCACTCTTTTAACCAGACTTTCAATATTTATTTATTTATTTATTTAAGGATCTCCAACAAAAGATATACACAAAGCATTATTAGTTAATGGAAGACACAAGGTATTAGGTAGGTGTACTCCTTCACTTATAGGAGACCACAACATGCACAATAACGTTAATAATTTAAGCCCCTAATAGTTAAAATTAAAATAAATTATATAAGTGTAAGAATGAAAAAAAAAAATATTACAAATAATTAAGTAAGTATATAGAATTTGGAAACATAGAGGAATTAATAATATGATTAATACAGACATAAATTGTAATCATACAAAAAAAAACCTACTTAAAACATGGATATAAATTAAAAAATTAAATAAAACATATAAATTCGATTCAATTCGATTCAATTCGATTCCTAACATTAACATACATTCTTGAGGTGTTTTACAATAAATTTATTTTGCAAGGTGAGCATACAGGATAAAAAATAGAAATGAGAAATGGAAGATTAAAACATAACGTAACGTGATATAAAAGCCGACTACAAATGAATTTTTGCTTGAGACTCTGTAAACTATCGCGGAAAATGTCGATTTCGGTATTAATGGAGATGACCTTTTTTTTTTTTTTTTTTCGGATGGGAAATCATCAAATGACTTCTCCCGCTCTGGGCGGAGCGGGAGGGAGTGTCAGACTTTTACTGACTAAAACCCATCCATGTTCCTTCATCGCCCTTTGTGTTCCGGGGCCACGGTATCTCTTTCGAACAGTCCCGCAACCCCGGCAGGCATCGGTCCTTGCGGACCCCTTCCTTTTTGCTGACTCTCTTTGAGGCGCGCGTGGAACACGAACGCGCCGTCGACACGGCCTGTCGTTATGAGACGGACGGACGGCGAGCTAGCCCATAGCCCACCGTCCACAGGCCCGCGCCTACGGTGGCCGGGGACCACGCGGTGGCCCCCGACGCCCGGGGCGTCTCCCGCGGCGGCCGGGATGCTGTGAGGTTATCTCCCTCTCACGTTCCGCCACCTCCTTCTCTAGCATTACTGCTTCGCAGAAGGAGGTGACGGCGTCCCATTCCGTCTCGCTCCGGACCATGGCTTGCACCAGGGCCGGACGCGAGAGGTCGCCGCCGCCAATCGCCGCTTCGAGGACACGGCGGTACTCCGCCCACGCGGGGCACACCTCCACCGTGTGCTCCACCGTGTCCTCCGGTCGATCCTCGCAATGGAAACACCCGGGCGTTTCCTCCCGCCCGATTCGGTGCAGGAACCTCCCGAAACAACCGTGTCCGGTGAGGACCTGCGTCAGGCGGAAGGTGAGGACGACGTGGCGTCTCTCAAGCCACTCCTCAAAGAGGGGACTTACCGCCACTATCGTGGCGTGCCCTGCACGGGGTTGCGACAGTCGCTCTCTCCATGTCGCCATGAGATCATGCCGGAAGTCTGTCCGCTGCAAGACAATTTGCCGCGGCAGCGGAGTTTCCCCCCGGCGTAGCACCTCCGCGCGCCATTCGTGCAGGCGCGCGAGGACAATTGCCTCCAGATCCCATGGCGGCAATCCGGCAAGGAGGCACGCCGCCTCACGGGAGATCGTGCGGTACCCACGGGCCAGCCTTACGGCTACCACCTTTTGGGGCGCGTTCAAGTAGTGGGCGGCTCGCCGCCTCAATGAACGCGCCCACACCGGGGCCCCGTAAAGGGCCATGGACCGCACGACTCCCGCGTAGAGCTTCCGGCAGGAGGCGTTTGGCCCCCCCAGGTTGGGCAGAAGCCGCCTGAAGGCAGCCCCGGTCCGTTCCAGTTTGGGGGCCAAACGTCGGAAATGCTCCACGAAGTTCCATCGGCTGTCGAGGACGAGTCCCAGGTACTTCAAAGTCGACTCGACGCCGACGGATACCCCTCCTACCGTCAGTGAGGATCCCGGAGGTGGCGCATTCCGAGGCCCATGAAAGCACATGGCCTCGGACTTATGCAATGCCACCTCGAGACCCAGTTGCCGGATCCTCTCGACGACTATCGCAACCAATGGAGATGACCCTGTTGGTAGTGTCCATCATTCGGTTTAATGGTGCTGATCGACCGAGATTTGTACGAGATGATTTGATGGCGAACATTTGAGGCTTTCGTACTGTTCTGACTGAACATTGACGGGGCCCCCACCGCCGTGTCCTCGAAGCGGCGATTGGCGGCGGCGACCTCTCGCGTCCGGCCCTGGTGCAAGCCATGGTCCGGAGCGAGACGGAATGGGACGCCGTCACCTCCTTCTGAATCCGACCATCTTTCCAGCCTTGGTCAAAATTTTATCTATGTGAGGAATGAACGACAGGTTACTACTGAGTAAAACACCCAGATCCCTTATGATGTCGACTTTTTGCAGTACTGTTCCATTGAGTGAGTAAGAAGATGTCACTATTCGCTTTTTGCGGGTAAATGTTGTTCGCAATACACCATTCCTGAAGGGAGTCCAAGTCAGACTGTAGCAAAACAATGTCTGCTGGGGATTCGATTGGCCGATACATTTTAGGATCGTCTGCAAAGAGTGAACATTGGCTGTGTTTGATGTGGTTTATTATGTCATTGATAAAGACAATGAAGAGTATTGGGCCGGCATGAGAGCCCTGAGGCACACCGGAAGTAGCATAATAATGTGTCGAGTGGAAGCCGTTTACGACTACTTTTAGTTTCCGATCGCATAAATATGATCTAAACCATTCCACAAGGTTCTTATGTACACCGTGTCCCTCTAATTTGGCAAGTAGTATCTGGTGGTCAACTTTATCGAACGCGCTGCTAAAGTCAGTATACAATGCATCGACTTGCTGACCCGCGTCAACGTGGACGGAGATGTCATTGAGATATGATGATAAGTTGGTGACAGTTGATTTGTTGCAACAGAAGCCGTGTTGCTTTGGAGCTATATGTAATTTGAGATGTGAAGTTAATAAGATGGGAACGACTAAGGATTCGAATATCTTTGAAAACAGCGATAACAGCGAAATAGGGCGATAGTTCTTCGCGTCAGTATTGTCTCCCTTTTTAAAAACAGGCATGACGTTAGCCTCTTTCCATTCTAAAGGAAACAGGGAAGTTTCAATTGACCTGTTATATATCAGTGTTAATGGCAGAGACAGATGGCGAGCGCATTTTTTGATGAAAATAGGTGGTACCCCGTCGGGCCCAGCTCCCTTAGAATCATCAATTCGTGACAGTGCTTTTAGGACTTGTCTTTCGGTGAATTTCATCGTCGTTAGTGTAGTCTGAGGAAACTGTTGCGTCTGCGACACCGGAGGTAGTATCGTACTATTAGCGGCGGGAACACTAAGCGTTGCAGAGAAATGTCGAGCAAAGATGTTGCATATATCGTCACCCGTAGTAGCTGTTGAGTCATCAAGCTTAATTTCTGAAGGAATTACTGAAGAGTTGGAGTTTTTTGCCTTCACGAATGACCAGAAGGATTTTGGATTGTAACGAATATTATTTTCCATTGTATACACATATTTTCTGAAGCATTCTTTAATGAGTAGTCGCGCCCGGTCGTCAAGAAGTCTGTACTCAACTTTATCACGGGGGTTGTGGTACTTTTTGAAGCGTTTTCTAGATTTTTCCTTTTCATTGAGGACTCTGACTAGAGTTTTAGTGTACCAAGGAGGGAAGTTACGATTAGTGTAAGTGGTTTTGGGAACAGTTTCCTCAATTATGTTGTACAGACATTCATATAACGAAGTAACCATTGAGTTTACATTAGAATAAGACTGAAACCTATCGGTCCAATTAATTTTACTAAGTTTGTCGTTAATTAATTTGTAGTCAACCTTTCTGAAGTTATACTTAAATGACTTTTTTGGTTTTAAACTACTGCAGACACCAATATCAAAGTTTATTTCTAAGGGCGGATGATGATCGTCTACTTTTGATGTACAAGTCACGGATTGTTCAACTTTTACATTTTGTATATTACTTAGAATCAAGTCTAGTATTCTGTTTTTTGAGTTCTTGACATGATTAAATTGACTAAGAGAATTCGATGACATAAAATCTACTAAACAATAGCCTCAGCTACTGCTATAGTTGACAGGTTTAGTAGCAGTCGCATGAGAGGTCTGTTGGTCTGCGATCCATTCTATAAATCCTAAGTTAAAGTCTCCGATGATTATCATGTCATCGCCAGTAGTCTCGCTGACCCTGGTTACGTTGTCTAACAACGATTCGAGGTGGTTCTGAGTTACGGGCGGGGGTAGGTAAGCAGCACAAATGTTTATCTTCTTACCTTCTCTTATATTGATGCTCACCCAAAGATCCTCAGCAGAGGTTTCCCATTGACAAGCTCGTATGGAGATGAAAGCTTTTGATACGGCAATTAATACTCCTCCTCCCTCCTTGCCATTACGCGCACTGGAGCTCCTGTCCCTCCGATATATATGGTACTGGTTATTAAGGATCTCGCCGTCGTTGATGTTTGAATTGAGCCAGGTTTCTGTGGCTACAATTAGTTCGTACTGGGTTATGCTAGCTGCCATGTTTATATCAGAAAGTTTAGTTCTCATGCCTCTGAAGTTCTGGTAATAGATGTTGAACTTGAAAAGTCACCCCAGGGTTTTGTATTAGATATGACCAGTATTGAACTTATAGAAGTGCAACGGCTTGTAAACTTTTTACCTGTTTAGGGCGGGCACCGTCTTCTTTGCGAACAAGTATGCGACCATCACGAACCCATACGTATTTGTAACCCTTTTCCCGAGCTATTTTCCTAGTCTCAGCATGGATTGCCTTGTTCATGGGAGATAAGTGCTCTGACACAAACACAGGAGTCTTGGTGCCCCCGTAGCCTAATAGGCTTGAGTTTAATTTCTTATTCTTTTTGAATGACTTGTTAAATTTCATAACTGAGGCAAAGACCTCGTCACGAATTCGTGTGTTACGCAATTTAACAACAATTGAACGTGGACGCTTACTATCCAGGTCTAGCTTCTTAATACGAGTAATTGATAGGATATCTTGTTCTTGAATGTTGCATGACACCACCTTGCCCAGCTGTACTACAGTGCTAATGAGGTTTTCCTTACTGTTTTCAGGTAGCCCATTAATTTCAACATTTTCTTGGCGCGTGTATTGTTCGAGTAGATTTAATCTTGTGGACAGGTCAGATACAGAAGTTTTCAGCCCCTCATTTTCAGATTTCAGCTGTTTTAATTCTACCTTGTTTGTTTCACATTCTTGTCTCATTTCATCAAATTTTGCACTCATAAATTTCACAGACTTTTCAAGTTCATGCAGCGAATGAAACTTTCTTTTATAACTTGGAACTCCTGACTAAAGTAATCTTTCAGAGATAATTGCATCTGGGCCGATATTGTTGATTCGATTTCTTTGCAAAAGGTGTCAACAGTTGTTTGTTTACACTAGGATTTGTGTGGATAAAATAATTTTCACTGTCACTCCCATCACTAGCGGTAGGAGAATTTCCAAGGCGAGGACGTTTTCGGATAGATACGTTCACTGAGTTAGAATGGACAGTTTCAGTTAAAGTACCTTGTAACTCCGGTTCTGGTGGTAACTGAGGTGCAAGCTGGTCATCAGAACAAGGTGGGGTTCTATGTAATTTAGGCATTGTTGATATAGTACTGGTTTACCACTGTTCCTTATGCAAGTCCTTAATAGCGTACTAAACACAACACTTTTTAGTTTTATTCGTTCACACTTCACAATGATTGTATTGTTTACATGTAGTTTAGATGTCACGTTGAGCGGGTTCCAAACTTGTTTGACGAGTCGTGTGACAAGCGTCGCCTTCGCAGGCACCAGCGCAGGGACCGACGCTTGCGGGCGAGGGGAGGTATTGAGCACTATGGCAACCGTTGGAAATGTTTTTTGTAGAAGTATTTTCCGTATTACTTTTGATTCCGTTGTGATAGCAATGCAATATCCAACAGATCAGTAGTTCACTTTGCTTATCTTGTAATAACACCATAAACTTTGATGCGTAATTAGACGTTGTATTGATATGAATTTATAATTACGGAGCAAAAAAATAACGACTTGTCACTTAACGCGTTGCGTTCCGGGTCCAATACATAATTGTAATAATAATAATATGATACCTAAAAGAGAGTGTGTCGTCTATTATAACCCCTAAGTATTTAATATTATTGGTTTTGAGGATAGAAGGACAATTGCACATGTTGACTGACCGATTATTTATTTATTTAACACTTCAAGCACAAAGTACAGAGGCGGACTGACACACACACACACTTATCACATTGATGGGCATATACATGGAAGTTAACAGTGTTAAGTTGAGGCTTGCGCATGGAGAAGTGAATGTATTTTGTCTTGTCAGCGTTTAGTGTTAGTAAATTACTTTGAAACCAATTAGTCACAGTATTAAATCCAAGTTGAGCGTTTTCCAACAGTTCGCTACTGTTTTTGAAAGAAAATATTAGCGCCGTGTCGTCAGCATATGATATGATCATGCCGTGCTTGATGTTTAGGTTACACAAGTCGTTAATATAAACCAGGAAAAGGGTAGGGCCCAAAATACTCCCCTGGGGAACACCAAATATGGAAAGTTTTACATTCTCAATTATTATTTCTGCCTTTGTTTATTCACTGCTTATCATTGACATCTCCTATTAAAGGTCTTTTTATAAACACACAAATTCATCGTCACCATTCTCCAGCCCTTATCCCAGTTTATTTGTGGTCGGCGCAGCATGTCTTCTTCTTCCATACTTCTCTATTAGTCGTCATCTCAGCGGTCACCTCCTTTCTAGCCATATCATCCTTCACACAGTCCATCCAAGTAATGACACGATATTACTGTATATTCTTTTCTGAAAAACTTTACAGTAGGATAGCATCAACGTAGATATTTTCCTTTTCCTCTTAGGTAGGCTGGACACATGCAAATTGCCTTCTGCAACGCATTGATCTGTTTCACCAGTAGCTTGCGATAATTAATTATTCCCTGTCTAATATTTATATCTTAGGTTCTAGACAAGACTTTTCAATTGGTTTCAAAGCGTTCGTTTTCGACGACCTCAACAGAACTGACGTTTAATGAGGTTTTGGTAGCTTTACGTCAATCCAAGACATATTTTTTTTCTTTCTTTTTTTTTAACGTTGATAGAATATCACTTTCCTTGGGCAGGTAGATCAGTAATATGTTTCCAGTATTTTTTTCTCCATGTAATCTCCAAGCTACCCGAAACTGACAAATTTTCCCAATCAACCTTGAACCTAATGCTTTGGCTTTAAAGTTGAAAATCTATCAAATAAATTTGACAGATTGGAGTAGGTTGATGTGCTAGCCGTCTGTACTATCAACCTCGGTTTAGATCTAGCCTTCTGTTTCTCCACTGTGTGGTGAATCGTTCGACTGCTAAATCAATTTCTCTTTTACCTTGTAAATGACAGTAACCAGACCTCGGATTCTTATTGGCGCTAGAAATTCGAAGTTGTTACCTCAAATCTTTCCGAGCGATATTTTTGGGATTTTTGCGCAATCCATTAAGACCAAATGACGTGTATGGAGAAGGTAGGTCAATATTTTGAGGTAAAATGTTTTAGCAGTATTTTTCATGTTTTTGGTTGCTTACTTTTGATATTCGTATTACGAAGCGACTGTTTATGAATTTAACCAACTTGAGAGCTGATCTAAATACGGGTCTTTCATAACCTAATTAATATTATAAAAGCAAAAGTAAGTTTGTTTGTTACCTTTTAACGCCTAAACCATCACCAACCATCGTGATATTTTGCATGTACGTTGTCAGATGTACAGAAACGGACATAGGAGACCTTTCATGTCGAAAAAAAGTACTGTTCCCGAGGAAAACAACAATAACGTTCTTTTGATAATATATGGCGCCACGTGTCTTTCAAATCATGATTGAATATTATTATTACTAGCAGAGTACAACCCGAATTTATTGTTAAATTCTAAATTAACGCGAATGTAGCCGCGGGTAAAAGCTAGTCTTTAATAAAAAGCTTTTCTGTAAATCTTCATATTTCTTCCCACGCTTTATCCTAATAGGCTTGTGTCCTGAAAAAATCTAATTAGGTCAGTTAGATTATCAAAAAATATTTGACACGTATTTTTTCTTTTGTTGCGTAAACCAAAATTGACGAAGATCCGACGCTTTTAAAATTCTCAATACGTCACGCCGCGCCGTGCTACAATTTTTAGTGCGTTGTGACGTCACGAGCCCCCACTCCCGAGTTTTGATGCGTTTTATCTTTGTCAATATTCATTGAATTAAAAAACAAAAAATACGTGTCCATTATTTTCCAATACTCTAACTGTCGGACTAAATAGATTTGCAATTTTTTGATGGTGGAAACTAGCCTATTGGCGCCCAGTCTGGGACCCTCACAGACAATAGATGCAATTTCATTATTATAATCTATTATTTCACAACCACAACATTGAATTCACTCATGCGTCTTATGATAATAAAGAAACACCCACACAAATAATACACTTACACAATACTAAAAAGATAAGCTAAGTTCCTCAGTTGTAGCTCGGAGTCTGAATTTGTGCTCGATTGATGACAAAAGACTTGCCCTCATTACTTGAGATTAACACACAACAGTGGGTGTCCTATACATAGAGTACACCTCTCCCTAGCCCGAGAATTACAGTCGTGACGTTAAGTCCGTGTTACATAAAGTTTAAAAACAAAATATTTCACGAAAATGGAATAAAAGACATTAAACGTACTTACTTCAATATGTGACTGTTTCACATTATCTTTCTACACCATTATGTTCAGTTGGAAGCACTGAAAGGGTATCAATTAACACCCTTTTGTGATTCAAGACACTTTTGAGCTAAGTAGATTGTGTTGAGGAACAGAAAAATTGTCATGTCTGGCTGTTTCAATGACACATTCTGATTTTTTCTGGATTTTCATCGCATTGAGTTGCCAGTTGAAAATATAACAGCGAGCTTTTAAAGGTCACCTCACACTAAACTAGCACACACATACAGGGTGTAAACGGAGCCTTCACGAAGCCATCAAACTAAGTAACTTTACGCAAAAATAATTGCTGGGAAACGACTTCTTTTTGTATGTATTAGTACCGGATAACTTTTTTATCACTTTCCAAAAAAAAAAGGGTATATTAGGTGAACGGAGTAGAAGCTTATGGCATACCCAAAAATTGATCTATCATCAAAAAACGCTACAAATGTCAAGTAAACTTTTCTTAGTAGAACAAAGAAAGAGAAATTTTGAAAAATAAAAGAAAAATATCGAATTTCAAATCATACGCAATACGCGTATGATTTGAATTTCGAATTTTTTGAACAATTTTTCGAAAAAAGAAAATAAAAACGAAGTATGCCATTTGCTTCTACTCCTGTGTGTATTTAAAAAAAAAACTTGTGAAAAGTTGGAACTTTGACCCCCAATATCTACACAACTAGAAGGACCATCATTTTTAAAAATTTAAAAATGATCACAATTACGGGGAGAAAAGTACCTTTCGGCTTTACTAAGGCACTTTTAAAACCCTCTAAATTGTGTGTAGGTACACAGTGAACATACTATACACATACTATACTACCATAAATGTTCAACTCCTGTATTGTAAAAATTTTCGGAATGTAAACAACAATTCAAAACCAAAACAAGTAAATTAAACTCCGCCGTCTCATAAACAGTTTGTAAGCACTTCAAAAGGCAATAATTCAAAATGGCCGCCCCATTGGCCGATATTTAAACTCCTTGGTAAGCATTATCTTCTGTGGCCTCGTTAATTGCCGCCATTGAGTTTTACTTTGAATTTGAAGGATATCGGGGGAGTTAGACTTTGTTTAGTTAAGAAAATTATTTTATAGGGAAGCTTTTAAAATTGGAATTATAGATTTTACTCCTGGTCACCCTCGGGCTAAACTTCCTCGGTGATTTACCTACGAATTGTAATATATGCAAAAATATTTCAACGCCAAATACCGGTGGGCCATTTAAATATTTGCCCTGATCTGGAATTTCGGATCGTCACCCTAAGCATACCAGTTAGACGCCTCCCCAGGCGTCCCAGGTTTTATTTTTTTAGTCCAATCAATACATTTTTATAGTAAATCGCAAAAAACCACACATTTCGCACTATTCGGCCCGGAGTGACTGATGTAACAACCACTGTGGTGCAAACTGATTAGAGCTTTATTCTAACAGGATTTCAAACGAAGTTTGAACGACCACAAATAGAGTTGCTAATTTAGCTCCTGTAGTCGCCTTAAACATAACTGGCAAAATGTGGATGTACTATTAGGTACACTCTGCCTACCCCTTTAGGTATTACCAGCGTGATGATGTTATGTTCTCTAATGAAACTGTAAGCCATGTTCAAGACCTAACAGGGTAATAATTGCTATGGAATATTTCCAATGAGGAGCTCGTGGCTATGTAATAATAGCCGCACGGGTCGATCTTTAGGTTAAACCGAGCTTGCCTAGGTTGGTCTGTGCATGGGTGACCACACACTTACATACCGAGTTTCATTTCTTTTTCTCCGTGCCTCGTAAAAGCACGTTAAGCTGTTGGTCCCGGCTGTCATTTGTAGATCTTTGTCAGTCGTTACAAGTAGTCAGTGGCCTAAAAAGTCTGACAACCAGTCTTACCAAGGGGTAACGTATTCCCTAGTACTAACTGGGTTGTGGAAGTCAGATAGGCAGTCGCTCCATGTAAAATACAGGTATTCAGCTGAATCCGGTTAGACTGGAAGCCGACCCCAACATAGTTGGGAAAAGGCTAGGTAGATGGTGAATATTTCCACTGTCAGATGTGGAACGCGACGCCGTTCAGAATTTAATTAACTAATCGCATTCAGTTTCAATGTTGAAATCCGCTGTTATTGCTCCTAAAATCTACAAACTTTTTAATGTATCAATAGCAGAAGCAACAAAGCAAATACAGAACCTGCACTGATTTCCAAAGAACAGCTTTAGATCATAGATAAACTTACCTGATTTGCAAGCATTCGGGTTTCCGGCACACGGACACCGTTCGCTGCTACAGCTATCACAGTCACAAGCTTCGACTGCTGCCGTCCATGGAGGCGATGCCGTCGCTCCCGGCACCTGGTAGAGGGGACATTGGTTACTGGAGGTAGTCTTGAAGAACGGTGATTGATTACCTAGGTCCTAGCCTAATGTCCTTATCTCTGAAGGAACTAGACAAGTGATTTGTGTTTTTAAGGTGGTTGAAAAAGCAAAGTTTGGAAATGTATCCCAATAATAGGCGAGACGACAAAAAAATGTAATTAGTCCGTCAGTGAGATTATCAAAAAATATTTGACCCGTGTTTTTTCTTTTGTTACGTAAACCAAAATTGACGAAGATATGACGCTTTTAAAATTCTCAATACGTCAAGCCTTGGTATAATTTTTAGCTAGTTCTGACGTCACGAGCCCCCACTCCCGAGTTTTGAGGCGTTTTATCTTTGTCAAAATTCATTGATTTACAAAAACAAAAAATACGTGTCCATTAATTTCCAATACTCTAACTGACGGACTAAATAGATTTGCTATTTTTTGATACTGTCGTCATGCCTATTCGATCGCTATGCTAATTTTATAGTAGGATGCAAATGTCTGATTGAGATTCTAAACTTTATCGAGTCTATATAGATTCAGTATTTCAAACTAAAACTGATGCCTAAGCATAGATCGAAAACTTAAATGAAACAATAATATTCTCTCAGCAAAATACTATCCAGAACTAACAAGGTCGAGATTGTCTTGAAGCATTAAAACAACGATTCGTCTGTGCTTTAAAATCGATAGTTTCTACGACATTCAGACAGTCAAGACCTTACTTACAACTTACTTTTTGTTCTAAACTAGGTCCTTGCGTCGTCACCTTCGCATCGTTCGCTTCCAACAAATTCTCCTTCGTTTCGTCAGCAATGATGTTTATATCAGTTTCACTCACACCGTCTTCTATTAAACTCTTCAAGCCATCCACTTCCTTCGATTTCTCTCCTGTATTTATATAATTTGGTGTGCTTCTCGCGCTATAAACTATTGGCAGTGTGGTTGTAAGTCTTTGCTTTCTGGCGTCGTCGATATGTGTTAAGCTTACAGTAGGTTTACTAATTCTATTGGACGGTGCTATTTCTAGTTCTGCTGAGAAGGACACGTCTTTTTGATATAGTACGTCTTCTTCCGCGTCGGAGATATCAGTCGCTCTCGTTGCGTTTATTTCTGTGGAAATATTATCATGTTAGATAGATGCAGTTGAGGTTAACATCGCAGGTGTAAGACGGAACCAAGATAATCTACTGGTCGGGCGATTCCTATATCGGCAAATTGGGGGTTTTTTCTCAGTAGTAACTACGGAGTCTGGAAATTGGCCTTGTTAATGGCAATAGGGTCGCCCCTTATTAGAAGAGGGTGAAATGTCGGTATAATATTAGATACACCTCTGCCTTACCATCCGGGGATTACAGGCATGGTGTGTAGTTAGCCGTGTGGTATCCGGCAGAGTAGAATAGAACCAACCCATTACACTCACGGGTGTCGTATAAGGCGACTAATGTCTGAGGCAGAACACCTTGCGCCTCCGTAGACCAGAGAATGGGCAGCAGCGTTTTCTGTTAGTCTTTCATCACTGCGATCTCCAATCCGCCTGCCAAGCGTGGAGATTACGGCAAATTCCTCCCATCATGGGAGAGGCTTATGTCCAGCAGTGGACGTTATGGGCTGTTGTTGTTGTTGTTGTGTAGTTAGATTAATATTACAATCAAACAGAGTTTTTTTAACCAGTTAAACAAATTAAATAAATAAACTACACATTGCATCCCAAATAACCAACTTTGAAACCTACATAGGCACAGGAATATCTTAGTAGGTATCACATATTTCCAAATGAAAAGATACTTTGCTAATCATCATCAAGGCATCACTTTAATAATTGCAATGGCTCTTTTGTATACTTTTGTATAATAGGCTACACGCTTGATGCGCAACGCTTCTGTCGACCAGTGTCGAGGCTTAATGGTCCAATGCTCCATTGCTTCAACAATAAGCTCATCAATCATCATTTCAGCCGGAAGACGTCCACTGCTGGACATAGGCCTCCCCCAAGTGTCGCCACATTGACCGGTCCCGTGCGACTCGCATCCAGCGGATTCCCGCAATCTTCACCAGGTCATCGGTCTACCTAGTGGGAGGTCTTCCAACGCAACGTTTTCCGGTTCGCGGTCGCCACTCCAGAATTTTCATCAATACACCAACATAAAAACCAATCCACTGACGGACTGCACCCTAATTTCGTAACACACTTGGAATGGCAATTCATGCCAATTTGACAATTCAACAATATCCATTGCTAAGTAAGTTTGAAAAATTCGTTTGCCCGACAACAAAAACACCGCAATGTATATTGATAAATTGTCAAGTGTGTTACGCAATCAGGCGGTTGATATTAAACCGGGTTCAATACTCGGTACGCATAATTATAAGAGTTCAAGTCAAGGGGTCAAGTGGCTGGAGTAACTGTAATTTACGATGAATATTGGTGGAAAAGGGGCGGGGGGAAGGAACTCGTGGCTAAACAATAACCAAAAGCCGTTTGGTTCGATCTTTAGGTTAAGTTCCGCTTGCCTAGGTTGGTCCGTGGATGGATGACCACCCATAACATACAGAGTATCCTCCGTGCCTCGGAAAGCAGGTTAAGCCGTTGGTCCTGGCTGTCATTTTTAGATCTTTGACATTAGTCAGTGGCCCGAGTCCGTCTTACCCAGGTGTATCTATTGTCTGGGTAATACCTACTACAGATAGTACTGGTACTAACTAGGTTGTGCAGGTCATATTACTTAGCTATATCCGGTTAGACTGGAAGCCGACCCCAACATAGTTGGAAAAAGGCTTGGCAGATGATGACAATGGGGGCGTTCGTGTAGACTAAGGTCTTCCGAAATGTCAGATGTCAGTGTTCGCGCGTTGCGTGCTTTTTTATCACGTATTTATACTAATACTCACGATTGTGTTCTAGACTGAGCCATTCCTGATTAATTATGACTTGAAGATTTTAAATAGGAACTTAGGATCTTATTTGTTAGTACTTGATTTTTAAATGTTTCATGCTTGCTAATTTTAGGGAGAATATTGTAAATATGTATCTGGAGTTTACACTATGCTGATATCTACACTAATATTATAAAGAGGACGATTTGTATTTGTGTGTGTGTGTGTGTGTATGTTTGTAATGAATAAACTCAAAAACTGCTGCGCTGATTTTAAAAATTCTTTCACCATTAGAAAGCTACATTCACCTTGAGTAACATAGGCTATATTTTATCCCCGTACTCTCACGGGAACGGGAACTACGCGGGTGAAACCGCGTGACGTACGTTAATAAAATGAACTTTTTATGACGTTATTCGTCCTATAGACAAGACAAGACCTTACTCGACAGTGGCGCCATCTGGTGAGCTCAAAAACGATAGCCCCCATTGGTGGAAAGAAGGTGACTCATGACGACTAATAGAGAAGCATGGAAGAGGAAGACATGCTGAGCCGACCCCAAATAAATAAGAGCAAAAGAATTTTGACAATGATGATGGAAAAGGAACTGATGGCAATGCTAGTAACTGAAATTATGGTTGCAAGGGAAACTACGCAGTATATGTCTCTATGTAGTTCTTTTGATAGAATTCTATAAAATGCAGTACCATTCGAAGACAATTTAAATAATTTCAAACTGTACTGTATGAGATCTCGAACCAATATAGCTTGAAGATATTCAGATTCACTGCAACATTTTCTACACACTTAAGTGTGTCCATTCGAAGTGGAAAGTGCATAATGGCACACGATAAAGTGTGAACTGATCAGCCGGACTCAAAGAACAGACACAGATAGCAAGAGAGACTTTATTCACCTCGCAGTATAAGTCGGTACTCGAAACGCAGCAATTCTATTATTCGGTCCCAGACAATCGAGAGGGGCGAGAGAAATCGATTTATGTTACAAATCGAGCTCTACGCTTTATGATATCGCGCGATCGACATTGTGTATCTCGAATTTATTTGATGTAATCTCACCGTTTGTTACTGGGTCAGGTATACAAAGCTCGTTCGTTTGTTTATTTTGTTCGAAACAAATGAGAATCGGCGACAATGGTATCGAGTAACTTTACAATTTGATTTTGGAGTTCCGTGGCACATTGAAAAGAACATTAGGACTATACTTTGTGTCAAACTTTTTAGGAAAATACTTGAAATTAAAGTTGACCATCCATTGCTGCATAGAATGTGCACGTAAAACTTTTCACGTAAGCTGGTTTTTCAGCCAGCCACGCATTTTTGGCAGCGAGTCGCATTGGACAAATACATTTGACACAAAGCGATGCTAAGTACACAGGCGAAGCTTAGCTGTAAGCGCAGCACATTTAAAAGGTTCCAATCATCACCTGCTTCTACTTTTTGGTAACAGTACGGACTCAGCATAGTTCATTGTCGAAATTACGGTCTTACTCACCGCACGCCTTACCTAGGGAATGCTCATGTCGGTATTTGGCCGCTTCTATAATAATCTACGGAACGGATATTCCCTCATCATAAATTCATCTCTCGTGTAAAGTCTATCGATTGGAAGGCTTTGTGGGGCTTTGTTACCATCATGGAGTTTGCACTTTTTTTAGGGTTCCGTACCCAAAGGGTAAAAACGGGACCCTATAAGACTCCACTGTCCGTCTGTCTGTCTGTCACCAGGCTGTATCTCATGAACCGTGATAGCTAGACAGTTGAACTTTTCACAAATGATGTACTTCTGTTGCCGCTATAACAACAAATAATAAAAATAAATTAAATAATAAGAATATTTTTTAATATTTTATATTATATTTTTATATCATATTTTTTTTTTCTACGATATATGGCGCGGAACCCTTCATGCGCGAGTCCGACTCGCACTTGGCCGGTTTTAATTTTCTAGGATACCAACCTACTTAGCTGGCGGGCGTCTAATCTGCGTTAAAATGAGCTAAATTGGGCTAAATGGTGTCACTAAGTTTAGAGTAATGGTTTGGTAGCAAATGGTCAGTAACTGCATAAAATAATTGCACTTGTAAATTCAGAATATGTCAAATTGTAGGACTAGTTAATAATATATTATTATTGCATTGCTAGTTATTGTGTAGCTTAATAGTAGTTATACTTATGCTCTTTAAATAAATTAAAGTGCGCATCATTGTTTCAATTAAGAAAATAAAATACGGAAAGAATTCTGTGGATAGATAGATAGGTACCAATTTTGGAAGACCTCGAGAAAGTTAGTAAGTCTCCCGACGAATTTGATACCAGGGTGTCAGAAAATTGAGAAGATAAGCATGGGTTACCTGAGCAGCCGTAGCCGTGGCCACAGCCGCATTTATAGCGTGCCTTCGTGTGCTACGAGTATATTATATCATACGAGTACCAGGGTGTAAGAAGTCTCCTTCATGAGCATCCATCGGAAGGCGTGGATGTACAGCACATAGTCGACAGCAGATAGTTGTATTGCTGTATTGTATTGTATTGTATAGCGGGCTGGTGTCCGCAACTCCACGTCCAAGCGCGTATTTTGCGTACGGGTGGGAAATTCATTCAATCCACCCTAACTAACTCGGCGCGGGCCTGTGGACGGTGGGCTATGGGCTAGCTCGCCGTCCGTCCGTCTCATGACGACAGGCCGTGTCGACGGCGCGTTCGTGTTCTACGCGCGCCTCAAAGAGAGTCAGCAAAAAGGAAGGGGTCCGCAAGGACCGATGCCTGCCGGGGTTGCGGGACAGTTCGAAAAAGATACCGTGGCCCCGGAACACAAAGGGCGATGAAGGAACATGGATGGGTTTTAGTCAGTAAAAGTCGGACACTCCCTCCTGCTCCGACCAGAGCGGGAGAAGTCATTCGATGATTTCCCATCCGAAAAAAAAAAAAAAGGGTGTCAGAACATAGAGAAAGTGATATCTGAGCAGCTGCAATCGTCGACGCGCATAGCTGGAACCCGCCTCCTGTCACAAGGTACCAGGATACTAGTGGTAGGTGGAGTTACCTGAGCAGCCATAGCCGTCGACGTGCAGCACATAGCCGGGCCCGCAGCCGCACTCGTAGGTGCCGTCGTGCAGCTCTCGACACAGCTGCTCGCATGGACTGCCCTCGCCACACCGCCCTGCAACCACGACTACACTTGTAACTATTCTATCTTAACGAGCTAATTGCTGGTCGAGCAAAAAAAAAAAACATCTTTTATTTTATGACTAGCTTAATATGCCCCGTGCGCGGAGTTCGGTAATTGTCCCACGGGATTATACTACCGAGGAACAGACATCCATACATCCTCACAAACTTTCGCATTTATAATATTACTAGCTGCCCGTCCCGGCTTCGCACGGGTGGACTTTTTATTTTTTTCTATTCTATCCTATCTCTCAAGTTGGATCGAACTGCACATGGTGTGCGAATTTTATTATAATCGGTTAAGTGGTTTAGGAGTCCATTGAGGACAAACATTGTGACACGAGATTTATATATATTATAAGATTTAGTAGTAAGATTAACAAATATCATTAGGTTTGTCCATTGCGTTGCTGCACAGTTCGTTCTGACTATCTACGTTTTTCTATCAGCTACTATTACCAATTAGAGACCGGTGCAGATCATTTTTAAAAACGAAAAAATTCATAGTAGAATGAAACCCATTGCAAAAGAAAGAGAATATAACAAAAATTGAAGGAAAAATAATTTACGGGCGATCTGAGGTCGGGAAGTGGGACCCCTCCCACTTCCCGACCTCAGATCCACTTCCCGTAAAAAATGGTTTATCTCGATTTCCGGCAAAACTACAAGTCCTATGCAAAAAAGTCAAAGTACAAAGTTGTAGGTAATAAAAAGATCTACAACTTTTGTATTTACACTTTTTTCACATAACCTCAAAATGTATGTGAAAAATTAAAATAACCAAGTTTTTGGTTTTTTATTTTTATTTTTTACAAAACAATTTTTTTTCACGTAATTTAGTGGAAACTTACCTTTTTATGTCCCAAATACATTGCAATTTTTTTGATATCTAAATATTTTTTTCACCTTATTTTGACTTAATATCGAAAAAGCACCCTAATATTCAATCGAAAATTCTCAGGTCTAAAGATCTGCTTTTTTTTAAAAGTCGGGAGGCTTTTTGTTCTTTAAAATTTCTACTTTCAGTTATTAAAAAAGCAGATCTTTTGACGTGAGAATTTTCGAATGAAAATTAGGGTGCTGAAAAAAAAATTGCTTTGTAAAAGATAAAAATAAAATACCAAAAACTTGGTTATTTGAATTTTTCACAAACATTTTGAGGTTATGTGAAAAAAGTGTAAATTCAAAAGTTGTAGATCTTTTTATTACCTACAACTTTGTTATTTGACTTTTTTGCATAGGACTTCTAGTTTTGCCGGAAATCGAGATAAACTATTTTTTACCCCCTACCACTTCCCGACTTATTTATTTATTTTTCCTTTCATTTTTGTTATGTTCTCTTTTGTAATGGGTTTCATCCCACTATGATTTTTTTCGTTTTTTGACCATTTTCAGAGGTACTCTGTCTATCTGCACTGGTCTACAAGGAGACTTTTCTAAAATAAAACCGTAGTAGTTATTCATCTAAGTGTTCATCAGGTAAGGATCAACAGTTCAATAGAGTTTTAAAGCATTCTAGCGGATTGTGAAGTTGTTATTCACCAAAGAAAACACTAAGCATTTACCTACTTAAATAAATTTTGTGTTGCTAGAACTACCACATAAAGATAATATTTATAAAACACGTTGACATTTAAGTAAGTCACTAAACCCAAAGAATATTGGGATGGTCCGATTCCCGGGTCGGGCAAAATGTTATTGGCTTTTTTCATCAGGAATTTCTCAGTTAAACATAACAGGTGAAATGTGGGTGTACGGTCGAACAAGCTATTTGGTTTACAGTTCAATCAACAAATTACATTGTAAAATGTAAACCAAATAGCTTGTTCGACCTATTAGGTACACCTCTGCCTAATCCTTCGGGGATTACAGGCGTGATGTTATTTTACTATCAATCTACTAAATAATATCACCTTTATTCAAATTCCAAAAAGGAAACTCCTCGGAATTAAAAAAAAAATATCTCTAAAGGGAAAGGTTAGCGTATTCATTCAATTAGCTAAGAATTATAAAGTTAATTACAAATCTTATCACGTTCTTTGACATCTCAGATTAAGCCAAGATTACTCAAAGGGCGATCATTACACTGAGGAAATATCTGCCATATTAATAAGATTGTCGACTTCTTTATATAAACTTTCGAGGTTTTCGTACATTTGACGACGAAGATGAAGTAAATACGCGATAGGAATAGGACTGATTCGGGTCAAATTAGAGAACTTTTGCTCAGATAACTCAATTTAGATTTCAAACTCAATCCTTTTGTTGAAATAATTCAGAGAGAGAGACCGACTCTTTTAAATATTTTAGTGGAATATTACACTATTCTAACTTCACCATTCTTGAATAAACAGAGATTCTACAGGTAAGCAAACTCCGGCAAAAATGGAGCGGGAGGCGTCCCAAATTGTCATTATAAATGATCCACTGGCAGCGAGAAAAATGAGCCGACCATTCCAAAATAAATGTCAAATGAGCGGGATTATATCCCCTGCCTGGCGCTCGAACCTCCCTCGTGTTAGGAACGAGAAAAGAAATAGCTTTTGATCAGTAATTTGACGTGGGACTCTTTTGTTGCCCGTCACTCCTTGTTGATCAAATTAGGGTGGTTTAACCTAACTTTTACTTAAGTGGCTGTCTTCCCTAATTTTGCTACCGGATGTTTGTAATACTTAAACATTTACATGACCGTGTTAATAACACAGATTTCTCGTTGTCCCCACCAGTGAGGCGAAGTAGTGGGTAAAACGAAATGACATTTTTGTATTTCGCATTTCCTGCCAAGGAAAACCTAAAATCTGCGCTATTTGATCGCTTATCTTACTTACAAAAGAAACAGAAGGAAGAAACGGGGAATGTCTGCGCATTTTTATACCTACCTCCCATAAAAGTACACGATTTTCTCAACCCTTTAACGTTCAGCAGCACTTCAGTGAACAGAAATCAAATGCTACCGCTATAAATTGACGGCGTGCCTTTGTCTTCGCTTTAATCGAGTAAAAAGGGGTAGCGGAACGGTATGTAATTAGTTAACACTTACTCATTTCGCTCATTATGGAAAGGCGCGGCTGAAAGCTTTTGACACGTGCCATAGCATACAGACCCTCCTTTTATCATACTTTTCGACACGCCATTTGTTTCTCGATCATCCCAGAAAGTGGTGTAAGTTTCGGAGTGGTAAATCCAATAAAGTGGTGACGATCGTTCCATTCTAAGCGATGATTGAACCCAGAATTTGAGAGCCTAAAGATCGAGTCTCGTGGATGTCAAAATCAACACTCACAGCAGACAAATACATAGGAACATCTTAGTTTTATGAAGCCGTAAAGTCTTAAAATGATTCTTTGCCAAATTTTAGCGACTAAAAACTGAGAGTTTCATTATCTTTAAGATTGCAGAAAGTCTTCAAGTTATGCATCATACTCGACGCATTTGGAAGTAATCACAAGGAACTAGTGCATTCGAGCATGGTCCATGCTCGAATGCACTAGTTCCTTGTGATTAGATGATAAGATTTCATACTAATACCCTATTTTACTCACACACTCATATTGGAATTCAAGCCTCGATTAAGTATCCTTGCAATAATATTCAAGCCCAAGGGTATACAGGATTATGTAAATGTTAGGAACAATATAATTAAGATCCGTGCTAATGCCAATATTACCTCAAGAAGTCACGACCGACCATTACTGATACCTATATTATAGCCCCATGTCACACAGGCCAAGTGTAGACAGAGGACTTTGCGCAGTGATGATAACTTGATTAGGGTACATGGCACCGGTCGAGAGCAATCGACTTTGGACTTTGTTACAAGCTGTCTGTAAAGTATGGTATTTTATGGCTCGTATCCTTTTGAAAGCCTGACTCATTAGAACCAAAATTACCAAAGGCAAAGTTTCACGACGTTATGGGTGGTTTTCAATTAATGTCATTAGAGTGGTATTTTCAGAGTTACTCTGACCGCTCTGGGAGTTATTAAACAGACTCCGGTTTGAGGTAGGCCGAAGTAAGGAAAGTCTGCTCTGGTGGAAATTCCCCATTGAATCTCCACCAGAGCAGATTTTCATTACATGCATCAGCGCAGGAGTGTACATGTGGTGCTGCTCTACAAGGACAAACGATGGGGCACTTAATAACATGTGCTGCGTGCCTTCTTCTCAGTTCCGTAGCCCTGTTCTAGGCGGACTCAATTTAGTTTGCCTTGGACACGCTAAGAAAAAGAATAATAGTATTTGATAGAAATCTATGTCACGGACATTTCAATTGTCGTATGCTGTTTAAGTGTACGTATATCTGACAGAAACTGTAACATTATTTGCCTACGATTTTCCTGACTATGTTTGGGTCGGACTTTTCTCTAATCGGATGCAGCTACATACGATTATTTTACATGGAGCGACTGCCTATCTGACCACTATGAACCTTTCTTTTTGAACATTTTAGAACGTAGTTGAATTGACTTGACATCTATAATTAGTTTCACAGAAAAACGGTATAGAAAAAATCACGGCAAACAACAATGATTACATCCTGATCCTCGGATGACGAATGGCGCTCAACGTGAAGCGCTTGACAAAAAGCGCTGAACAGAAAGGTGCTTAACATCGTCGTTCGTGTTAATCGATTCATCGAACGCGTTGATTTCATTACCGTATGTGTCACGAACTCGGTGGGTAGGCAGCACCTACTTAATTCTGTCCATTTTATACTGAAGTAATGTTTTAAATGTTCGTGCGTGTTTAAAAAAGAAAATGGAACAGTTTTGAGTAGGCATTTACATTTCTCAGTAGATGTTACAGTTAGTAGGTATGTAGTAGAGCACTTAAGATTATTTTTTAGGGTTTCGTAGCCAAATGGCAAAAAACGGAACCCTTATGGATTCGTCATGTCTCTGTCTGTCCGTCCGTATGTCACAGCCACTTTTTTCCGAAACTATAAGAACTATGCTGTTGAAACTTGGTAAGTAGATGTATTCTGTGAACCGCATTAAGATTTTCACACAAAAATAGAAAAAAAAAACTGGAAATTTTGGGGGTTCCCCATACTTAGAACTGAAAATAAAAATAAAAAATCATCAAACCCATACCTGTGGGGTATGTATGGATAAGTTTCAAAAATGATATTGAGGTTTCTAGTATCATTTTTTTCTAATCTGAATAGTTTGCGCGAGAGACACTTCCAAAGTGGTAAAATGTGCCCCCCCCCCCTGTAACTTCTAAAATAAGAGAATGATAAAACTAAATAAAATATTTGATGTACATTACCATGTAAACTTCCGCCAAAAAATAGTTTGAACGAGATCTAGTAAGTAGTTTTTTTTTAATACGTCATAAATCATAAACCGCAATTTACTTTTCATTAAATAAAGTTTGTGCGGAACCCTCGGTGTGCGAATCCGACTCGCTCTTGTCCGGTTTTTTCAAATCAAAACAAATTTCAACAATCAATTGTTTAAAATAAATATTAAAAATTTAAATTAAATAATCCGTGTGACCAAGGATGAGTTATTGGGCCCAAAGAGACAGCAAAATTGAATTATTTCGGCCCGTTCAATTGGGCAAACGATGCACCAAACACCCTGACATAACACATTGAGCTTTAGAATAGAGTCAAACACGAACAAGTAACAGTTTATTGCCCGTCATCTCTAGCACGTTCGACACCTAAATGGGAATTAGGACTAAAAGTTTTCCTGACCGTTTTCGGCCAGAGCGGTCAATCTCAGCTCTGAGTCTGTGACCATCCACAAGTGTGTGCGCATACACATGTGCATTCGCTCCTCCTCACTCAAAGTTCGATGGGATGACAATCCAACATGACCAGGCCCCTTATTCACAACGCTTCGATTCGATTTTCGATTCGGAAAGTCGTATGTCTATCTCGCTCGATTTCGTAATGTCAAAAAAAGATAGACATACGACTTTCCGAATCGAAAATCGACTCGAAGCGTTGTGAATAAGGTATCAGGAGAGATCAGGCCTAGTACAAACTCCAATACCTTCACTTGGTTTCCGAGGCAAGAGCGTCACACACCACTAACTTCAACCCATTAAAATGTACTTAAATGATAAGTTACGTAGTAGGACACGAAATTAATTAAAACAATCTATCAGAGCATAATCTCACGCGTTCCGCCGTCACTTATATTTATTTAGAAAGGAAATAACACGTTAATTTGTGCCGGCGTGCGGCGGACGTGACGGATCGCTGTAATATAAGCCTCTTTGATCGACTGCCGCTTGGCTGCCTTAAATAATATTGATATTGACGACACAGAATTATACAGAAGGTCAGTTCCGTTTACAGAGTGAAAACACCGCGGATCCCTTCGCGGACTGACTGCAGAACTTTGATAGATTGTACAATATCATACATCATCTGTCAAAGTCTGGTGTCCGTGGTTCAGGTCAGGAGTCCAGTCACGATTAGTCAGAACGGACCAGACTGCGGACTAAAGTTCGACACTTGTGCAAAGAGTAGTAGCTCGATGCAAAGCAAGCGCAATCGCGACTGACATTTGTTTGTGATTGCCGTTCTTTCATTATTTTTCGTCTTGTTAGTGCATAACCTAACCAGGCAATAGAGATTTTATGCCGCTCATGGGCCTCTGACTTCGCTAATAATCGCCGGTTATCGCCGTATGTACGTGTCTACGAGTGCATGTCCCGGTTTCCGCTGGTTGTACGAAGCTGACCTTCTGTGTCTATCCCTTCTGTGTCGATTAGGGGATACCTCGTGCATGCTCAAACTTCAAACGTTTTGTTGCCCGCTTGTGTAGCACGATGTGGGTATATGAGAAATATATGATGCGAATTCAATCATGGAAAATTTTATGTTGCAGTAAAGGGCCATGTGTTTGGGTGAGTCTTTATGCGTTGCTTAGCAACAACCCTAGTCTGAATTTAGGGATGCAACATGCTCGTCTTCTATTACAAGAACATCATCATTCACCTACCTTTATCCCAATTCATTAGCCGTGTGGTATCCGGCAGAGTAGAATAGAACCAACCCATTACTCTCACGGGTGTCGTATAAGGCGACTAATGTCTGAGGCAGAACACCTTGCGCCTCCGTAGACCAGAGAATGGGCAGCAGCGTTTTCTGTTAGTCTTTCATCACTGCGATCTCCAATCCGCCTGCCAAGTGTGGAGATTACGGCAAATTCCTCCCATCCTGGGAGAGGCTTATGTCCAGCAGTGGACGTTACAGGCTGTTGTAGTGTAGTAGTATTTGGCGTCGGCGCAGCATGTCTTCTTCTTCCATATTTCTCTATTACTCGTCATCTCATCAGACACCTCCTTTCGTGCCATTTTATCCTTTACACAGTCATTCATCGTTTCTTTGATCTTCCTCTATTCCATGCGAATAATGATTGGGAAAATTAGGGTATTTATTATACAGTTCCGGATTACACAGCAGGCATAATGGTACGTTATGTTTTTAATTTTAAAGCAAATAATAATGAAGGAACTTCGGATTTGGTCTAAAATCCTCTAAAGAGGAATTAGAGGTTCCCGAAATGAGTTCCTTTCTTTTCATAACAGTAATTTAATCTACGAAAACGTTAGAAGATTATTCTTCACTTGCAAAGTATTTAATTTTATCAACACAGTTTAACATCTTAGATCCCCTTAAGCCACAAAAATAATCGAGTTTTACAAAACCGACGTCAAAAATATTGTATTAGTAAGGGAAAAAATATAAAACCTTCGTGCTTTAAAACATTAGGGCTGTAACAATTTTTCTTCCAAGCGAATTTACACTTTACAACAGTGTTGTGTGGTAGTGGTGACGAGAAAAAATAGCTTGGCTTAAAAACTTGTTACAAAATTCTAATCTTGCGTGAAAGTGTACCAAGCTTTCGTAGCTCTAGTGTTCGTAGCCGCTACGAATTACTGCTACGGCGTAGCACCGTAGCACAGTTTGTGAGTTTCATTTGCGCTTGTGTATTTATGTTTGCTACGTGCGGTCCCTTGTCTCTTGAAGTACGCTTTAGTTTATGATTTTCAGTATTATTTGCTTTCTATGTAGTAGGGATGTTTATTCGTATACGATGTCTCTAGGGATCTGTAGTGTTCAATTATACTTCTAGACATCTAGGTTTCGCAGTGATTTATTATGTTACATTAAATTTTGTAACACAGTCGAGTATATGAATATCCGTCATCTTATATATTCGTTTGTGTTACGTTTTTATAATAATTGTCACTACAAAATTTGTGATAACTTGGCTAATATGCATAATATAAATATAATTTATAGCCAAAAGTACCCACGAATAATGTAGCTTTCTAACAGTGTAAAAAAATTTAGAATAGGCATGACGACAGTATCAAAAAATGGCAAATCTATTTAGTCCGTATTTTTTGTTTTTGTAAATCAATGAATATTGACAAAGATAAAAAGCATCAAAACTCGGGAGTGGGGGCTCGTAACGTCAGAACTAGCTAAAAATTATACCTAGGCGTGACGTATTGAGAATTTTAAAAGCGTCATATCTTCGTCAATTTTGATTTACGTAACAAAAGAAAAAACACGGGTCAAATATTTTCTGATAATCTAACTGACGGACTAATTACTCTTTTTTTTTGTCGTCTTGCCTATTGGATCATTAGTTCCTACATACAAACTTACAAACAAATTGTACCACTTCAGAAGATTAATATAGATATCCAGATGGAAAAATTTCCAGGCACCCAAATAGATAGGGTAAGATATTTTAGGTGATTTTATTCTTCATTTTGTTAGAGTTATCCTTTTGAAATAGGAAACTAATAAATTCGAGACCTACCCGAAAAAACCCAACCTTTTAAAAAGATATTCCAGTCGTTTTTTCCAGTCTTTGTTGAGTAAAATTCGCATTTAGTGTGACCCCGACTCGTTTGCTTATTTAGGCCCTTTCTGGAGTATTATATCGCTAGCAATTAGTCCCTGTCGACGAGTGATGTTTACGGTTCTACTCCGTCGTAAAAACGTACCGTTTGTTTTGCTTTTTATTTAATTTGGAAACCATTGAGGTCTGATTTTGAGGTTTCATTACTGAAGGGTTCTTTGTGAGTGTTGAGGCTATGAACCTGTTCTGTGAGTTCAGTTTTTTTTTTTATGAATAGCTTTTTCTCTCTCTCTTTCTTGCAGTTCGACCTAGAGGTTGTCGTCTGCTTGACCGGATTATCCTGTGGGTGCCTTGTAGGTAAGTGCTCCAGCCAGTGGCAGAGTATTAAGACCTCGAGCTGTCAATATACAGGATTAATTTTTCAAGTTTGGCTCACATCTAAAACTATGAAGAATAGCGAAAAACACTCAGACTCGAGCCGGATTTTGATTAAAATTAAAACTGCATCATTAGTTTTTTGGAAAGTCAATATTCCTAGCCAGGAATCGAACCCAATGAGTATGAAAAATAACACTGTATTATTATTACACCATATTGTGTCGCTGAAAGGGATCAAATTCTGGGAAGTAATTTACTAGTTTTTACTGACTGGAGCGACAACTGCTTGAAGCAAATCATTGAAGCTAAACCGTCTTATAATTTTTTAAGTTTATGGAAATGCCCACGTGGTAAATTAGAGTCACGGTGAGGTTTTTGACTGACTTCAAAAAAGGAGGAAAAATAACTGTACTTTCGGAAGTCCAACCAAAACTAACAGTCTCCGACTTCCGAAAATTAAGTTTTTGCCGTAGACAGCAACATTAGTCGCCAACTGCAATGTTTTTACTTTCGGAATAAAACCTTTTCAGTCAGACCTATCTTTTCTACTTTTTATCGTCGTGTTCTTTAGTCAAAGTTCATTCACATTACCTTCCCTAAGGAAAAACTCTAACACTTCTTAGATTTTTTCCAAAGGGAACAGTTGAGCCCAGTTTAATGCGTTAGCCTCCGGAATTATTGTCAGCATTGTTGTTCGGTTTCCATTCTAACTTTCCCTACTTTATTTGGAAGGCGAAACTAACTGTTACTAACACTAGTGATGCACGATCCAATCCGATACTTTACACACTGATGAGATACTCCGATATTTTGGATTGATACAAACGTACCGGTATCAAATCATTCTCAGTCGATTCCTCGTATGTCGACTCGTGAAACAAATGACATCTATTTTAAAATGGTTACGCTGACTTCGAAGTTGGTCAAGTAAATTTACAACAAACAGTGAAACGCTTTTACAAGTAAATTCACATGTTTATTATGCGATACCATCCTAGTATCAATACGCATAGTTGCGATCCGGATCGATCCAAAGTATTACGGCGCATCCCTAACTTACACCTATCGGGTCTCTCTCATCTCACTGTCCCCCTTTTATTTATACGACACAGTGGATATAACATAATATGATAGCTATTTTTGTCATACAAACTTTTGTATAAGAATTTTATGAACTTTTATGCCGAGACATAAACATACTCTCTCTTTAGAAATTCTCGTGTTTTATTACGTGTTGTTCTTTGTGAGTGCACAAAAATGCAACACGCAGTAAACCTGGATCATATATTCGGTTTGAATTCTATCGTGCTATTATTCTACCTTTTATGTTGGAATATACAGGATGACTTTTTATCACTTTCCAAAAAAAAGGGTATAATAGGTGAACGGAGTAGAAGCAAATGGAATACTTAGCTTTTCTTTTAAGAAAAAAAAATCAAAAAATTTCGAAATTGAAATCATACGCGTATTGAGTTTGATTTGAAATTCGATAATTTTTTTTTTTCAATATTACTCTTTGTTTGTTCTAATATGAAAAGTTTACTTGACATTTGTAGCGTTTTTGATGATAAGTAGATCAATTTTTTTCTAAGCTGTGGAAAAAAGAAAAAAAAAACTAAGTATGCCATAAGCTTCTACTCCGTTCACTTATTATACCCATTTTTTTTGGAAAGTGATAAAAAAGTCATCCGGTATAAGTAGTCTCTTTCTTTATCTCTTTATAAGCAACTAGCACTTCGCCCTCGATTTCGCCTGCAAAATTGTGATAGCTCGGCTAATATGCATGATATAAATATAATTTACTATACTAGCGGACGTCACGCGGTTTCACCCGCGTAGTTCCCGTTCCCGTGGGATTACGAGGATAAACTATAGTCTATGTTACTAGCTAATAATGTAGCTATCCATTACTGAAAGAATTTTTAAAATCGGTTGAGTAGTTTTAGAGTTAAATCGTAACAAACAGACAAAAAATCAAATCTTTCCTCTTTATAATATGATTAGTTTAGATTAGTAATTAATAAGCAACTAGCACTTCGCTCGCAAAATTTGTGATAGCTCGGCTAATATACATGACATAAATATAATTTATAGCCACGAATAATGTCTGCCAGTGTCAGTGTCACGAATAAGTTCTGCTTTCTGCCAGTGAAAGATTTTTTAGAATTGTATCATTAGTTCCGGAGATTACCCCCTATGTACAAACTTACAAAACAAATTTAATATCTTTATAATTACGAGTAGTATACATATATAAGTATAAGAGTAGAAACAAGTAATCGGAGAAGAAAGAAAAATAATCGAATTTACCTGAATTTGATTGTTAAGGCGTTTGAACCTTTTTCCTATCATTGCCATTGCATAAGCTAACCTTGCCTAGATATTTGGAGGCTAAGTTTTCATATAAATTACAATATCATATTTGCACTTTAAAGCACGTTATGAATGGACTTTTGTTTGGTTGTTTAATTTGCTCTATCCATAATTTCTAATTACATAGCGCTTCGCAACTTTGAAGAAATATAAATGACGACCCGAATGGCGTAGCGGTAGTGAGGCTGCCTTACGTTCTAAGGGTCCCGGGTTCGAATCCCGGTTGGAGCAAATGTTTGTGTGATGAGCATGGACATTTATTTCCGAGTCATGAATGTTTATATGTATAATAAGTATGTATTTACAAACAAAAAGTATCTATGTAGTATATCAACTATCTGGTGTCCACGACACAGGCCTCGTTGCTTAGTGTGGCACTAGATGGCGCTGTATGTTAATGTCCAGCGATATTTATTTATTTATTTATTTATTTATTTAAATGGTGATTTTAGTTGACTGACTATGCCATTTGACTTCCATGTCATTTTGTTTTCATTCATAGACAAGATATTAATTACCTACATTTTAGTTTATTGTTTTGAAACGTTAACTAGCCATAAGTTATAGCCCTGTATACACTGTTTTAAGCTTTCACGGTTCATAACTATACTTATAAAATGACACTTACGGGATATTTCCGTGATTATTGTTTATTTTTGAGCTCCCGATTCTTCACCTTTTTTAATATAATCACGGAAAGTGACATTTTAAGTATAGCCCTATGTTAGTTAAAATTTCAAAACAATTGACTGCTAGGTCATATATTACCCCGAATTAACGTTCATCATTCCCTCCTACGTCTAGGAACAGTCTGCCCGTCTCCCCGAATTAGTGGAACGAGGAAAAATAGATACACATTGATAACATGAGCGGCCCTCACTAGGTGAATAATTCAGTTCTCCACGCACTCATATATCAGGGCGGTGTAATCAACGCCGACATTTGCCTGTACTGCGGCCGTATCGTACTTGATTTGGACCTTAATGAACATTTATTTATTTTAGCTGATGGAGGTTGTGACGTCGCAATTAAATTAACTGAGTCCTTTAGTCGTTTGTTTCGGTTTGAGGGCGTTTTGGTTGTAAGTGAACGGATTATAATAATAATAATAATAAATCATTTATTTCAGATTCATCCTGAAACATCCATATTTGTTAGTAAAATCGAGCTTAAAAACTAGTGTTAGTAATAAATAATGAATTTAATAATAAAGTGGCAGGTCCGGGTGGACTTCCCGATAGTGGCGGCAAATCACTAAACGACTGCGTGCAGCCGTATCCAGCGCGCCAGTATCGGAGAGTCCCACTGGTCCGCCAGCGCGCGCAGGATGGTGCTGGGACTGTCGCGCGTGCGGCGCATGATAGATGCGCACCGTTTGCGCATGATGGCTGCAAAGCCGTCTGTGTCAGCTGCCGCGAACATCGCGGGGAGAGGCTGCAGTGGCGCGGCAGCCCCATCAGCACCCGGAACGCGTTATTGTATTGAACGCGCAGATCGCTGTATGTCCGCTGTGTATAGTTAACCCACAGGCTGCAGGTGTAAAAGGACTGACAGTACGCTTTAAAAAGCGCAACCGCAATCTCTCTTCTTTTCGAGTGGTTAGTGCCTAACCTGGTGAGATTTTATGCCGCCCGTGGGCCCTCTGTCTTGGTATTACATACATTTGAGAAATATCTCAGGCCTGTTTGGTTTTCACACGATGTTTTCCTTCATCGAAGCTTTTGATCGACATCTCGGCACAATGCGGTTTTGTCTTTCTGAACATTCAGTTTAAGAAAACGTTGCAAAAAATAACGTTGCCAAATCAAGAGCTATTATTGGTTTATTTGGTTAATGGTGGCTATTTCAAGGACAATCAATAACTAGTAAACTAGGCACCTACAGAATTCATTATAGTGTAATTAGTAACCCAAACTCAAACGTGGAAAATCCGTTTAAACGGTTAATCCATCCAGTTTGCGTAGCATGTCTATATGCGAATTACGGCGGAGATTTAATTATTCATTCAATTTGGCAAGATAATAGCTTTATTGTTAGCAACAATGGAATGTAGCCAAATGAGGTCGCACAGTTTCCATACATTTCGTCCATTGTTCACTCTGTTGGGCGACTCTGAAATGTTTTATCGCGAATTTCGTATTTTCGGCAAACGAACGAAACATTTGGGCGATCTCTATACACAATGCGGGTTCTCTAATTTATTTGGATGATGAAATAAATGTGTAACGAGCTCTTTTGTATTTGAATATTGAAGTGAAGTTTAACGTGGAATTGTTTGGGACTTGTTAATGGAATTTCTTTCTTTCGTTCATGATTTAATTAGTCTTTTGTCATCTTTGCTGGGTAGGTAGGTACCAATTAACCCTTCCCGCCTTTAAATTAAAATCAAGCTTCTTAGAACTTAGAACGAGGTTTTTCGCTCGTCTTTATGCCTTTTGGTTTTTCCATCAGGAATTTCTTAGTAGCAACCACGGAGTCTTGACCTGTGCCCGGTTGATGGCAATAGGCTTGCCTCATAATACATAGGACTTAAATATATAACCGGCGAAATGTGTATGTTTATGTGTTCTTTATGCCTTTGAAATAAGTGCTACTCAACCTTTGGAAAAATATAATTATATCGGTTAGTTGTCACAACATAATTATTATCAAAATAGTAAATAGCAAATGCACGTATACCTATGTCGTCCAATAAAAATTTAATCCCAAGCTTATAATCATCGCAACTATCAAATAGGCATATAAAATGAGGAATTATAGACCCGATCAGAATCCTATAACTAGAGTTGTTCTGAACATGACCCACTTACTGAAATGGCCGAATTGTCCATACAACTGCACTTTTGAGGACATGGACATGAACATGAACCCCACTGACGCTGCTATTAACGTGGCCACCTACTGGACCCAACCGATCTAAAAAGTCATCATCGGATGCAGCTGAATACCGCTATAGTTTTACGTATAGAGCGACAGCCTATCTGATCTTCACAACCCAGTTATAAGATACCTTTTGGTAAGACTAGTTGTCAGACTTTCGGGTCACTGACTACCTGTAACGACTGTCAAAGATCTAGAATTGACAGTCGGGACCAACGGCTTAAAGTGCTTTCCGAGGTACAGAGGAAAATCGGTATGTAAGCGGTTTGGTCACCCATTCAGGAACTGACCTTGGTAAGCTCTGCCTAACCCTGAAGATCGACCCGTCCGGCTGTTATAATTTAGCCACTGACGAAAAGTACAGAAACGAAAAAAAGTAGGTCAAGTGAAACGGTTCCCTTCTAGGCAAGTGTGGTCCGTCCTTTGCCGCATCATCGCTTCACATCAGGCGAGTTGCGGCCAAACGCCAGCCTTTTAAAACGTATTAAAAAAAAACCTTTATCTCAAATGAAGTACTCCCAAAAGCCAATCCAAAAAGGCGACAACTCAATATCCCAAAACTGCTAAATGTCAATAAGCCGTCACAAATTCACTCCAGCGAGATTATCTTCAATCAGAACTCCGATAAAGCCATCGCATTCTGGCCCGAAGCCTCGTTACTGACCAAAAAATATTGGAACAGATATGGGAAGGCAACGAGCCGGACGCTCTATTCCTCATAAATGTTTACCGACCGCCCACCGTATCTTAGTTTTATTGGTCGTACGAGCTCTCTTGCTCGCTTTATTTCCTCTCTGGTGGTAAAACGAGTCGTTATTCGCAAGTGCCGCGGTAAACTGCTTTCATTACGATTGATCGGGTTTATATTTTGCTTTAAATTGCTAAGCAAATGTTGTAGTTGAGGAGAATGGTGTGGGGATAGGAATGTGATGTTAACTGTAAATGAAAAAAGGTAAATCAATCAATCTCTTTACTTCGATACAGTGTTAGGTAGGTACTATTAGTTGGCTAAATAATACCTACTGAAATTCAAGTAATATTAACTTTTCAGACTTCCTAACTCAACAAAAGAAATCGATACGAAAGAATCAAACTTTGATTAAAATCGTATCCACTCGACACAAATTCTTCGAAAAACGATAATGGAAAATCAATTGAGTAGTTTTCGTTGAAAAAAAAACTGTGTTTAAAGCTAATTGGACCGAGTCTGTTACTTGCGGCTGATTAAAAATGTTCACTGTTGGTCCTTCTACTTTGTTAAACCGCGCGCGAGGGGGACCAACATAATTAAATGTGGATTATCCGCCGCTCGGCAGCTCCCACGAATCGCGAACAAAGATTAGCAATAACTGAGTCGACAGTTAAAATCATAAAAACACACATTTACATCGCTAGTACCTCATTTGAAACATAAGTTCCGCGCATAATGGCGCCGACATTTGCGTTTCAATAACAACGGAATCTTGATTGAGAAATTAAGCAAATAATAAGAGCCGCCGAATAATTGGAGCATTCTCCTTTGTAATTTCGTGAGGATATCCTTCGGTTTGAGTTTGAGTGTTTCCTTTTTTCTAAAGAACAATTAATCCCAAGATGTATAAAGAAGAAACCAAGAGGGTCGGTTTTAAAGAGCTCTTTATAAGCGACCGCCGTTTGCTTCGGGATTCAAAGAGTTGTCTGGAAAATTGCATCTTTCCGGCTTTCTGTTTCGAGATTTCTTTTGCTGAGAAAAATAATGAATTGGTACAGTAGAGGGGCGTAAACGTTTGTTTTATTTCAGAGTGCTACGAACCCTGGTGATTTGTTAAAGGTGCGTTCCTCCGGTATTGATTGTTTTTAAATAAAATTCCACCGTTGAAAGGTCAAAGCTCTGTTTCTGAGAGTACAGAATGACTATTCTAAAACTCAAACTACATGGTCGGTGCCTAACTGTTTCTGTATGTTCTTGTAATTGTTCAAACACCAAATAGGGTACTCCGGCACTGTAGACTATACCTAAATCAGTAACAAAACCAGTACAAACTGCATTCTCCTCTGTCAACCGTTTAGGCGCTACGTAGGAACATACATAAATACATAGACTATTAAAATCATAACCCTTCCTTTTGGCTTCGCCGTAGTCGGGTAAAAAGTGCGCAACGCGCGAACACTATGACATCTGACATTTCTGAAGACCTAAGGGTCGCGACACTTCTACGGTACGTACGGCGCCGAACGTTCAGTTGAATGAGCGCGGCGCGCGGCGCGGCTACGCTCGCAGTCTTTTTCAAGTTTCCAATGACACATCCGCCGAAATAACGTCGCGTTCGGCGTGGCGCCGAACCTTCCTTCGAGCGATTATTTCAGCAAAAACGCATTCAATTTATTTTGCATAGCAAGCGACACACCTCGCGACGCGTTACGCGACCGAAAGTTCGGCGCGCGTAGTTGAACGTTCGGTGGTTCCCTGGCGCGGCGCGGCGGTGTGGTTGCCGCGCCAAGAGCGGCAATGTGCCTGTAAGTGCCTGTTGCATTTTTATTCTTCAAAGCCCTCCATAATAGCCAATATCAACATAGTCATATGCTGGGCAGATGATGATGAGTATGGATAGATTTAACAAGCTAAGAATTCATTAAATCCTTTGTTATAAAAGTCCCAAAGCAAGCTAGGAGTAACTGGCGTGCGGGTAAGTGTGGCTGTTTGGCACTGCTCCCAATAGGCATGACGACAGTATCAAAAAAATAGCAAATATATTTAGTCCGTCAGTTAGAGTATTGGAAATTAATGGACACGTATTTTTTGTTTTTGAAATCAATGTATATTGACAAAGATAAAACGCATCAAAACTCGGGAGTGGGGGCTCGTGACGTTAGAACTAGCTAAAAATGATACATAAGCGTGACGTATTGAGAATTTTAAAAGCGTCATATCTTCCTCAATTTTGGTTTACGTAACAAAAGAAAAAACACGGTCAAATATTTTTTGATAATCTAACTGACGGAATAATTAGTTTTTTTTTGTCGACCCTTACCTACTCTACACGAACGCCTCTAGCGAGCGGCGAATTCATGCGCGATAGCTTTACTTTCAGTTGTCTTCTTTCTTTCCAGTCGCTGTCACAACATAATGTGTCATTTAAACCTGTACCTAGTGACCAAGAGCATTGAATTTTCTAACAGGTGACGCGTTTTGCCTAACTACCTACCAAATACTACTATGGTGCCTATCTAAGTTGCTTAGTTTAAAACTCACCTTGAAACGCAGCCTCGAACGGCGCGGGCTCTTGCGTGGAGGCGCGCGATGTGGCCGACACCAACAGCGCGAGGAGCAGCGCGGCCAGCGGCGCCACCCGCGGCGCAGCCATCTCGCCACTACGCCATGCCATCTCCGCCCATGCCTACACCAGCGCACGCCCTGAGGACAATAGCAAAGAGAATTGAGTAACAGTTGACACCGGCGAAAATCCTTATTAAATAAATGCGTTTACTACTTGTCTAGCGACACTTCCAATAAATTATCGTCCAATCTAAGCAGTTTACACAAAACCTTGACAAACTATATACTATACCTAAACATTCTTCATGAATCACTATCTCCTGGTGACTAGTGAAAACCGTATATAAATCCGTTCAGATTTTGAGTTTATCGCGAACAGACAGACAGACAGATGCGGCGGAGGACGTTGTTTTTTTAATATAAATAAATAAATAAATTTTTACGACGTATTCCGTACTTTTCAAGAGGCAGTTGACAAATAGAGGATATAGGATATAGGTGCTCCATTGCTCTGTGGCACAAACCACTTCTTCTTCTCAGATCTCAGATAGTTATGATGAGACTTTAAAAAAACACTTTTTAAATTATTTTGTAGGTTGTGTGTTGTAAGAACTTGAGTGGTGCAGTGCTGCCAACTTTATTTTTTATGATATCATGAACCAGAAAAGATCGTATTTTGCCAACATTTCAAGGAAAAAAATAGTACATAATGAAATTTCAATAAAACAACGTAAATAATTTTAAAACGGAATGTAATTATAATTTTGAATCAATACTTATCATTTAGGGAACATGAACCAACATTTAGCATTAAGATTTATAACTGTTTTTTTTTATATTTTTTGATATGAGAAAAGTTACATACTTAGTTACTTTAATTCTAAAACTCAGATGAAACCGTGATTAGGTGTCCTTTCCATAGATACAGATTTAAAATCTCGAATTTGTATACGAATAAAAGTTGTCCTCTACCTTGATTAGGTAAGCTCAGCTAACAATTCTCGATTTCAGTTGATTGAAATCGTAACTTTTGCGATAACAAATAAATAAATAAATAATATATTTATTCAAATTTAAAATTGGCACGAAAAATACAAGTTAAATCTTAAAAATAATGTTGGTATAACAGAGTTCGATGCCTGTACTAGGTTAAACCTGTATCACAGGCGGCATGTTTCTAATAAATACTATTTAGACAATGGATTTCCTAACAATATAAAACATAATAGTGAAATAAGTTAGTGTGGGTTAATATATACCTAATGTACTTAAACGCTATTATAAGATACGAACAACAAATAATAATTAGGGTCACACATGTAAATAAATCTAAGGAAAACAGTTTGTAGCACTTATTTGCTAATACTATTAGGATAGTCAGCAGTATTAAACAAGTAAACATTGCGAATAACACCGTCAAGGTATTTTTGTTGTGGGCGACAATTTGCTTAGACAGCGAAAGATCAACGGAACGGCCTGGCTTGGAGTATGACGCACTAGGTGCCCTCATAATCGACGGAGTTTATATATCTATGTTCCGCTTTTTTTCTGGCAGGGCATTCAGCGTCTCCCGTTTTGTGGTCACTGGGGTTTTTAAAGCGGGAGCAAGTCGCGCATCTCGGAGTGTCAGCTTTCTTCGCGCATTCGGACATTGTATGACCTGCGTCACCGCAGTGACCACATACGGAAAATAGTTCTCTGCAAGATTTGGCTGCATGGCCATACTGCTGGCATTTATAGCACCTCGTAACTAACGTGAAGTCCCTGACAGGACATGATGACCAATTTATAAAAATCCTAGTTTGAGGTATTAAAATTTTTCGTATGTTGGCCGCAACTTCAATAACGAAGACGATAATGTATGTACAATTTGACAGATAGATTAAAATTTATTATTGGATGCATTCATAAATACAAGAAAGTTTAGCTCGTTCATGTCTTCTACTAGTTTTTTTTTATAATATCAAAAATTTATTTAATTTGTCATCTATTTTTACTTTGTTATGATGATGGGTATATGATTTGAAAAGATCGAATATTTTGCGTACGATTTCGATTACTCGATCGTACATCGTATATGAGCCAAAAAGGTCGTATAAATACGATTTAAATCGTACGGTTGGCAACACTGCTTGAGTGTCTAGTTCGTCTCTGGAACGCGCCCAACTTGTAGTTGTTTGTGGTCACAGACTATAAAGCAGACTATGCACACCTCGACTCGATGCGTCTAGTGTTTTATGATAAATATTATTGGATTTTTGGTGTTACCTAGCAGCAATAGACCTTCAAGTTTAATAATTGATTATTCTGTCAGAAGAGAAAATACGTGTCAAATGTTATTGTACTTTGTAATGTGTTTTAATATAATATATTGAGTATATTTGATTTCAAAGCTCTCCTTTCTTCTGCAACCACCACCTCCAATGGAATGGGCAACTGGTGGAACTAATGGCGCTAGCAGCGCATGAACCAAACATCGTCATTGGTTGATTTCAAAATAGATTGACCTCATTCGTCAGATTGGGTCTAAGCTATGGACGCGCCACCTACAATCAGCTTTGACCAGCCTTCCCCATTGGTTCTGGGCCCAGACCCAGAAGTTTAAGTGAAATGGAGCTTTCGAAAATTCAAATTGTGAAACTTGACGCCCACAATTGGATATCATGGAAGTACCGGATGGTAGCCGGATGGTAGGTATGGATGGACTCATGAATATCGTGGACGGTAAAACACAAAGGCCATCTAGACCCGTAGACGGAAAAGATGATGCTGTAATAAAATTGTACAGTAAAAATTTACGTGATTTTGTGAAGTTATAGAGTACAGCTCTGCTCTTGATAACTAATAATGTGACAGATGAGACACTTGGCAAAGTAATTAGATTGCCCACACCGAAAGAAGTTTGGGACGAACTCCATAGATTATATGAGGGTCCTAATGAGGGTCGACTCTATGATATATGTTTGGACTTTTTCAAGCTTAAGCTTATCCGTCAGATGACATGTCAACTCATGTATCGATATTGAAAAACCTGTATCACAGTTTGAAGGAAGAGTAACTAAAAGAAGAGAAGGTAGAGTTACCTGAAGTACTCTTGATTTGTAAGATCCTTGATACGCTGCCGAAAGTTTATTTCTCGTTCAAGGCGAGTTGGCTGTTAATGTCAAAGAAGGAAAGGACAGTAGAAAAAATTACGAGCCAGTTGTGTGCACATGAAAAAGCGCTTAATGCTAAGATGGCTGATGCTGAATTAAGAGACAGCGCTTTATGTGAAGGTAAATAAAAAGGTTACTAATGGATATGACCATAGAGACCAAGGAACAAAGAAAAAGTACAAATGCTTTATTTGCAAGGAACCTGGTCATCTCAAAAAAGATTACCCAAGAGTTGGGATAAAGGAAAGGAAGGAAAACAAAGCTCAGGGTTCTAACATAATGTTGCTGACAGTGAATTCAACAGATTCTAATAATGATCGTGATGATTGGTATGTGGATAACGGGACCACTCACCATGTCACTATACAAGGAGATCTTTTTCAAGACTGAACGTTTTGGTGAAGCTCACACGGTAACGACGGTGGATGGGAATGTGATTCAGGCTGTTGGAAAAGGCACAATCCATCTAGAAGCCAATGTTAAAAGACGAATTGAGAACCTCTTTTTGAGAGATGTTTGGTATGTTCCCCAGATTAGTAAGAACCTTTTCTCTGTGCTTAGTTCACAGGACAAAAAACCCAACGAGCGTATTTGAGTCTCGGGTTACAAATTGTTCCATGAAGATCAATGGTAAGATTGTTGTAACAGGAACAAGGCAAAGATGTGGTGGTTTGTACAAGATAGATTGCAAAGTCGTATTCCCTGCTGTTTCAGTAAACTTAATTGAGAATGGAGATATGCTGCAACTATACCATGAACGTATGGGGCATCAGCAGCTTAATTGGGAAACGCATTGACAATGGCTATGCTTTTCATTTTGTCAACTCAATTACTCAATATTAATTGCGTTGCTTACATTATCGGCCAGGCAAAATAAAATGATGACTTAGAAATTAATACCTTAAGATTGAGATAGAAATGTAACACCATTTCTTCATTTCTTTCCAATTGAGGGGCCGGGTTAAAAGGCTTTCATTTTCACATACTGCATCGAGGCTACGCTCAGTTTCGCTTGCTTATATTATATTTAAATACATACATATTTATTTTGTTGGACATGACTTTATTACCCAATTATTAATAGTAAGTTAAATACTATTAATAATTGGGTAATAAAGTCATGTCCAACAAAATCATATAGTTCTGGCCTGCAATGAAAACACCCTTGAAAATGATAATAAAGAATCGCCTTCTAGCTACTCGTCATCCAATTTAAATCACCGGTTCTATGTTTTCAAAACCACACGTAAAAGTTTGGCAAGCATATTGATCCGCTCAAATAAAGCCTCGTCACTTGGAATAAGTACCTACAACGGGTAGGTTCGTACAGACAGATCGTTAATCAATCACGCAACTCCAACATAGCTGAAAACATCGCCGCTGGAGTTTCCTTGCTAACTCCAGACTTCAGAATTTTGCAATTCCCATTTAAAGTTTTCGATTGGATTACTTATCATCTCCAAAACGTAGGTACAGCTCGATCGTAAATGTAAATGGGTGCTTGTCATTGATTGACTCTTAATATTAAATTCTTCTTATTTCCGGAAACATTATTATAGGTAATTAATTGTTATAGTGAGCCAACCCACTCGAACTTTGCAATATGCCAGTTTAATAAAATAGCCCAATATTTTTTTACAATGTTTTAATCATAACATTACAGTACCTACATAAATACATAATTTAAAAAAAAAAACAACAGAAATAAAATATTGCAGTTAATGTAAGCAGCAGTGGGTGTGCAGTAGTACTCAAAACTCAATTACTCGGACATTGCATGACGTAACATTACGCCTGTATGTTCTGAGGGGTATGCAGATGTGTACAATACACCCACATTTTGACAGTTTAGGTGTGTTAAGTTCCATTTATTGGGGATAAGCCTATTTATTTATTTATTAATATAGGTTCACCAACAGCTTCTGCGTATACATAAGTTTTACAGTCTTGGACTTACACAGTCACCAATTACAGGTTAACCAGCATTCACAAAAAATAAGTGTTAGCTTAAGAAAAATTAAAAATTAAAACGAGTGGCTATATAAATGAAATAATTAGTACTAACATAACAAAACATTGTGTTGCGATTTTCCAGAATTCGGTAATTGAGATTTAAAGATTTTTATGGAATTATGGTAAATGTCGACATCAGGGCAGGATTTAATAAAAGAATTCATCTCTATACAGAGTCTATCGAGTGGCGAGTTTACACCAATATTTGAGTTAGATCCTTGAGTATTGAACAGGTAGGTCATAGGATATCTAGGGAAATTGTGAGGCACTTTTAGTCCGATACGCTCAACCAGCTTACTGCAGTCTAATTTATTATTCACTAATTTGTACAAAAACATGAGATCCTGCATTAGTCGACGGTCGCGCAAACTATTCATTTCATACGATTGAAGGCGTTGTTCTTATGGACACCGGGGAGATATTATACTAAGAGTATACGCTAGGTGTTTTGTAAAGGCCCTCTGGATGCTTTCGACTCTCTGTGAGTGAACAGCATAGAGGGGGTTACTATGTAAAATAAATGCATAGCAAATATTTGTATAGGATATTACAAATGAAAATGAAAAACTTTTTGCAAAAAAAAACATAACCGACTTCAAAAAACACAAAAAAGTGAAAAATAACTTTAGCTTCAGAAGTCGGTGACAAAAAATACTAAATGAATCAAACAAAGGTCACCGACTTCTGAAGCTAAAGTTATTTTTCACTTTTTTGTGTTTTGTGTTTTTTGAAGTCTGTTTTTATTTTAATTATGTCACGGCCAAATATTGAATGGGACGCTTTTTTGTTGTCAACCTAATGTCAGATTTCAATTTGACAGCTCATTTTTTTGACATTTGTGCGACTGCGTTCCGTGAATTGGAAAAAGGTACACGTGAACTTCAATGTTAAGCTATCCCTCTTACACTTGTAGCAATCGTACATAATGCCTCCTTATCGTCAAGAGTTTTCGTAATCAGTCACTCAATCAATGTAATCTGTCAAAAAGGTAAACAAAACAACTTAAATTATTTGTGTCATATGTAGTTTTTTTGCTAGCCGGCGGCGTGGCAGATAAAAATGTGAGGAAATATTTGTGTGAAATTGGCGATGAAAACTTTATTTACACGTTAAATATTAGCGTTCAACAGATTTCAACTTTGCGAAGGACAAAAGGGAGTTTGTGTAAAATGTTCGACTTTCGGTGCGCACTGTGCATATTGTTTTTCACGTTTTTGTTGGATAAAGTAGATTTGCTAGAGAATGGAATGGCCCGAACCCCTCCCATGGGGTGGATGTCATGGGGATATTACGCGTGTGCCTACAAATGCGAAGATGACGAGGCAAAATGTTTAAAGTAAGCGTTCGTTTTACTTTTTCACTTCGCTAAAAAAAAGAAAATAGCTGCCAATGACCAACAATGACAATCAATAACACTTTTTTAACTACATTTTATGACTTACATTTGTTCACGCTCAAATATAATTAAAATTATTGGCTTTTCCTGAAATTTCCGCTTGTTGGAAATATTTTTTCTGTCATGAATAAGAAATTGAGAGAAGAAGCTCGATTCATATTTTTTTTTTTAAATAATAAAATCTACTGTTCTAGAGATTGGCTTAGTCAGCCCAATTTGTCTCTGGCTCTTAATCATAATAATTTTATCAAAAACGGAAATGTTTCCTCTCCCTAACCCTTTAGGGATTACAGGTGTGATGTTATGTTAATTCCCATTTCCTGATGGAAAAACCCAATAACATTCTGCCTGACCCGGGAACCCATGTGCCTCACGCACAGCAGTTGTTCTTGCAACCACTAAGACCAAAAAGGCAGCATACACATTTAGTCATTTGTTAACAGTGAAAAGCTGATACTATCAGTAGCTGATAGTTTTTTTACTGAGGGTTATCAAGACGCTGGTTATGAGTACATCATCATTGATGACTGCTGGTCTGAAAAACAACGGGATCCGGAAGGAAGGCTGGTTGCGGACAAGAAGAGGTTCCCGCGAGGAATGAAGTTTATTGCTGACTATGTGAGTATTATATAGTTCTGGCATGTGATTAAATGCTTAACACTTGCATCTGGCTTGTTTTATGTCCAGACTAGCTGTGCCCAGCATGTGGCATGCCCTACCTCCTTTTGTTTTTTTATTATACTGCCCTATTTCTACCTACCTACCCTACCTACATACCTTATTTATGAAATTATTCTATTCTATTCTAGCTACCTTCAGAATCCTTTCCTGGCTTAAATAATATGTTAAAAAAAACCTTTCTGATCCGAAAACTCAGTACAACATTAACGGAAATTTTAATAACCTCCTCTTTTTGGAAGTCTGTTAAAAACCCGACCAAGTGTGAGTTGGACTCGCGCACTGAGGGTTCTGCATAATCTTGTAGGTCCTAAAACTGTAAATATGTAGTTTAATAACAAAATATTGTTATTAAACTACAAATTTACGGTTTTCAGATTTTTCCCTTTGCATTGCTTCTCGCCAAATTTCATGATTCTAGGTCATATAGGTTTTTGACCCAAAACCTATAGGGTACTTCCTGACCTAGAATTGTCAATTTTAGTTAAAAACAAGGTTCAGCACGAGTAAAGGGAAAATTCCGAAAAACAAAAAAAAAAGAAAATTAAGGTAAATTTTGGTACTTACCTACTAACAAGTATTCGCGAAAATGTAATTTTACCCATATCTTTTTATCGTGTGGACTCAGGACCTAATAGGGATTATAGACCTCACTATCTGGTATAAATTTCAACTTGCTAGGTCCACCCGTCCTGAGAAAATCGGTGGTGACAGACGGACTGACGGACAGAGGGACATGGCAAGAGAGTGATCTTCTAAGGGTTCCTTTTTTTACCTTTTGAGGTACGGAACCCTAAAAATCGTCTGTTTCATAAATTTTGACCGTGTTGGTACTTAAGTATTGCACTTTTGTAGGAAACAGTTTTTTTTTAATAACCGCTGAAAATTTCCGTGTGAGGATTCAGAATGATGTTCTGAGTTGCTGACCCTTTCGGATCGGACAGGGTTTTTTTAACATATCATATAGATTTGTGCAATATTTTTTTCAGGTTCAGTTTCAGTTTTTTCAGTTCAGTAGTTTAGGAGTCTGTAGGTTTCAAACAGAAATTGATTTTTAAAATTATACATATTACATTAGATAAATTATTAATGTGGATAAAGTAAAAGGTGTATTTTAGGATTGTAGTAGGTGATGTTCTTTCGTTTCTGCAAAATCCCTTTGAAAAAAGGTGTGAGTCTGTATTTATTTTGGTAACAACATCAAAGATGTTCACAATTCAAAAGTAGTACATGGGTTAAGGTCATTGCAAAGTGTTCAGTAGCCCGCGGCTAAGAATAATATTTTGAAGACAGTAATACAATGAAATTGTTTGTCCTTTCATTTGTCGTACACAAGAGAAGTATCCGTCGATACGGCCTGTCGTCATAAGACGGACGGACCGCGAGCTAGCCCATAGCTCCCCGTCCACATGGGCCATACTCTCTAACGCTTCGTCCATATATTCGGATCTATTCGTCTCTCTCGCGCACGTCTGCAGATGAGTGCGAGTGAGAGGGACGGATAGATCCAAATATACGGACGAAGTGTTAGAGAGTAGGGTAGGGCCTCAGACCCGCGCCTACGCTACGGTACGAACACGTACGTTTACATGTTCATCAGATTACCTACTTTTTGTAGATACCATAGTTTAGAGTGGGTAGAAGACACAGTGACTGCTTATCCTGAGCGATTGTTAATTCGGTATTCTGCCGCTTTTGACAGTTTTATGACATTATGTAGGTAAATCTATTATGTCTAACTGTCACTATTATCGATCATAATCATGTGTTACAACAATGAATTGTCAAATATTCATTTCGAAAGAGTTAAAACAAGCTCCAAAAAGATTTAGAGTAGGGTAGAGCCTCAGGCCCGCGCGGGCCACCATGTGGCCCCCGACGCCAGGTATAAGTAACAAATTTTAAAATATTTTGACAAAGTCCAGAAACAAAATGTTTATACCAATGATGGATGAACCTTGCTGTTGACAATATTAAATACCTAACAAATAAGTCACCATTTTGACATGAACGGCCATTTTCAATAGCTTACTAGCCGGTTTCGGTAGGTTGCTGTCTGTTTGACATTTTGCTTACTGGAGACGGTTAGAAACAAAACGTCACAGAAAAGCTTTCTTTGATTTTTCTATGAATCAAGTGACAGCTAGGGGGACACGGATAGGATATTCTTTGTTTATAGAAACACCGATAGCTACAGAAGAAGGCAGATTAATCAACAATTATACGTAAGTAAGTTATAGAAAACAGCCGTTAATCACCTACATGGTTTATTAAACAAATTGTTTGAATATGAGATTTGTGTTTCATGTTTGTAAACAATTTCAGAACACAAGCAAATCTTCTGCGTGTCTTTACCACGTGACCATGGAAGTATTCAATCAACGACGCCATATTTTCAGATACACTCTCGAGGCTTAAAATTCGGCATGTACACGAACATAGCGCATATCACTTGTATGGGGTACCCTGGCTCCGACGGTCATTTGGAGATCGACGCTCAGACCTTCGCAGAGTGGGGCGTGGACTATCTAAAGGTGGATGGGTGCTTTGTGTCTGAAGAAGTCCTCAATGTGGGTGAGTTACAACAATTGTCATCTGCCTCACCTTTTCCCAACTATGTTGGGGTTGACTCCCAGTTTAAACGGATGCAGCTGAATACCAGTATTTTACATGAAGCAACTGCTTATTATGTGACCTCCACAACCCAGTTATAACGGGTAATAAGATCACCCTTGGTTAGACAGGAGTCAGAATTTCGGGCCACTGACTACCTGTAACGACTGTCAAAGATCAAATATCTACAAATGACAGCCGGGACCAACGCTTCAACCTTCCGAGGCACGGAGGAAACTCGGTATATAATGAATGTTCATTGTTCGCCCATCCACGAACAGACCTTGGCAAGTGCTGCGTAACTTTTTAAAATCGACCCGAGAGGCGGTTATTATTTAGCAGCGAGCTCCTGAGTCTTAAAATAATAATGTTCAGCTGTGAAGTCTGAAACAAAACACGATCGTGCATTATTAGGTCGCGACCCACTATGTTTCGCATTTAGTGGGTGATAGTGGGTATTAAAAAAACACGATTACGGTCATTGAGCTATTACTACTACGTATAGAGAAGACACCGCGAACAAAATCTGTGCTCTATTCAATTGCTGTCAGCTGGCCGCAGTTCACTCAGTCGCTTGCTCACCACAGCATTATATATACGGGGTTAGCCGCACCCGCGCGCCCCGCACTGCGCACAGATTTTTTTTGCGCTGTCTTTTCTATACGTAAGTAGTAGGGTAGTAGTAATAGCTCAATGATTACGGTATTATTGAAAATGTCTTAGAACTGTTTGAAGTTGAAACTATAACTTAAAACTTATTTTTTAATACAGTTGCTCAAAAAGTGGTGTATTGCAGGGACGTATAGCGTTCGGGGTGTGGATTACATACTAGTTTTTTTTTTTACCTTTCCCGAACTCGTGCGTTCTCTTTCCCAACTGTCAAAATAATGTCTATTAAAAAGAAAAACCAACCATGAAGTTTTTACTGAAGAGTTTTTGAGATTCATACAAATACGTATATTTCTAAAAAGAAGCTACTAATTTATTTCAATATCAGATTTAATGATTTAATTGAATGAGTTAGGTTAGGTTTCATTTCATTTCATCTCATTAAATTTCATTTTCATTTCATATCAATAAAAAAAATCTACCGAAGACTAAGCTGTATGGATAGTTCCCTTTGCCTACCAAAATGGGTGAAGAAAATAAAAACTCTGCTTATATTGAATTCTACGGTTGGCGCCATTTTCCAGAAAATTTTCAATGTACATGTGTACTATAACTTTTATAAGAAATAAATGATTAGTTAGTTGAGTTTATTGTGTTTTTATTATTTTATTAAATTGCTTCATTTTTTCGCAACTGTATTAAAAATAGTCGTTCTGTACACCTGCGGAACCGTTATTGCAACTTGTTCCGACTGTCAACCCTCGCCTTCGGCTGCGCCTCGGCTCGGGTAGACATTTTGTCGGAACTCTTTTCAATGACAGCCTTTCCGCACTTGTAATGAAATATACTATTACGTGTGTATTAAAGTAGTTTTTTTTACATAAACACATATTTTTTCATGATAAGAGCTCAACTCACGTACGCAGTATTGATACCGTCCGTTTGTTCCCAGGTTACATCCAGATGGGTGACTATTTGAACAGGACTGGCCGGCCGATGGTATTCTCCTGCAGCTGGCCGTACTACATCGAGTTCATTCATAACAAAAAGGTATTATATCTACTAACACAGGCTGGACCTTTGACCGTTAACGTTATTTTCTGACGGTCACAGTGTGGTCACAGTGTTATCAACAGTACATATCAACTATAGCCTCCTTTATAACTACTTAGCGTATAAACTAAGGATCCACGAAGGACAGGGCTAAAATTTTGTTTAAAGCCTGTTCTTCCAATTTAAAGTGGAAATGGTTGCGTAGGCCGTGGAGGCGTGGACCCGATGACCGTTGAAAGTGTACTTGAGCACACCGTAAAGTTTAACAATACTTTCATCTCATTATAACCTGGTTCTCTTCAAAGTTCGAGTGAGTCGGCAAGCGTGCTCCACCCTAGGACGAATGAGGGTTTTCCAAATTGAAAAAACCACAAGGTGGCAGCACTAGCGTAAGGTCTAAACATCTATCAAAATACACGAGCTTCTTGTAGTTTACGATTATTTTTTCATTTAATTATCTTTTAAATCATTAATAAAATGACTCAGTGTTGTGGCAGCATAAGTTACCTTTCATAAAGTTTTTTCCGGGATCCCTTTTTTTTGCATAATGTTCTTTTTCCTAATTTACTTTGGCATAACTGTTTTGGCATAATTTGTTTTGCCATAATAATACATTGCCAATTTTTTTTTGGAATACAGTTTATGTTGGCATAATCATCTTGAAGGCTAATTTGTTTTGGCATAAATTGAATTTTGCATAATGTTGCTAAGCATAATGACTATTAGCCTAATAGTATTTAGGCATACAATTAATAGAAATTACGGACACAAATTTGAGTTGTTTTTACGTATTTATTTTTGAGTTTTCATGCAAATAATCTAATATTAAAAAAAAAAATAAAAAAAATACAAAAGATGGTGACAGAAACGAATCGCTTAACGCTTAATCGCTTAAAAGCGAATCGCTTAATCGCTTAACGCTAACGATAAGCTCGCGTGGGACCTCCGGAGCCCCGGAGTGCCGGAGCCGTGACAGAAATCATGCCTGCTGCATGTTGCATGATGCATGCTTGCTTGCTTGCTGCATGCTTGCTTGCATGCTGCAGGCTTGCTTGCCTACAAATTTCATTATAGCATTATTGTATAAAAATGTGTATTAGTGTCTAAAATTTTAGGAGTTCATAATTATGCCTTTGTTATGCCTATAAAAAGTATGTTTTAATATCATTATGCGTAAATGAATTTATGCTTCGGAATATTATGCTTAATCATTATTATGATTAGAGAAATTATGCTTAAAAAAATTATGCGTAAGCTGTTATGCGTAAATAATATTATGCGAAAATATAATTAGGTGTAACAAAAGTATGCCAAGTTATATTAGGTCTTAAAATTTTATGCAAATGGATAGGGAACCCCCTCATTATCGCTTCACATCAGGTAAGTCGCGGCCAAACGCAAACCTATTCGCATAAACAAAAGGATATTATATGGACCGTCCATTTTCATAGGGTTAATGAAAAATCTTGCCCTAAAGGGGTGAAATAGGGGGGAAGTGACTTTGTATGATTGTTCGTCATTTTAGCCGGACACCGGTTATTTACGAATATAAAACTCTATAAACATTTGGCAAAAACACAATCAATAACTATTCAATGTTGGAGTATTTCGACAACTAAGCATAAAAATAGGTAATCTATTGATTAGTAGGCCTTATCGCTTTTATCGTTAAATTAGTACTGGGCGTTCAAAGTGTTATCAAATAATGAGATAAGCCAACCTTGTACAATCATATTTTTTTAACGCACTCTTGGTTATCAAGATTAAAGGTAAATATTTCCTCATTTCTGATGCATCCTCCACCGTTCGTTGGTACCCAGAAACACACTCCTAAAAAATTCTACTACTAGGTACTATGTTCAATTTGGAGATTAGATTTGTGGTCCACTAACAGGAGAATTTATGCCATAGATAGCTTCCCTCCGACAATGCGCGATTAAGGAAAATATTTGTGGCTCCTAACACAAGTAGATTAATCTCCCTACTACAATGGTTGCAGCCAACAATCTCCCATACACAAATACCCATTCCAGATTCTCAACTAGTTCAATCGTTGGATGTCGTGACAATCACGGTATCGGTCCATTGCTGGACATATAGCTGTCCAATTGCCCGTCATGAAGATAACCGCTCCACCTAGCCTCACACTTTATACTTGCCGATTCGCGGTCTCCAGTCAAGAACATGTCTACCCCAACGGTCATCGGTTAAACGGCTAATATGGCCGGCCGGCTCATTGCTACTTAAGCTTGCTTATTCTGAGAGCTATGTCGACAACTCTGGATCTTTGCCGGATCACCCCGATCTGGATTCGAACCCTCGAAGGGATTTGGAATCGGATAACTGGTCCCGTAACTCGTTCCGTAGTACGCTGTGCGAACCTTGAATGCATGGACCAGTCGTACCGTGAGTGTCTACGATCCCCAAAATAACGGGGCTTTATATTTCAGCCGGAATACAGCATGATATCGAAGTACTGCAACATGTGGCGCAACTACCACGACGTGCAGATCTCGTGGGATGCCGTCGTTAACATCTTCAAATACTATAAGGAACATTACGAGGAGCTGGCGCCGCACCACGGCCCGGGCCAGTGGAACGATCCTGACATGGTACGTATGAAAAAAAAAAAAGTTGGTAATAGTAAAATCCCTTTTTTTTATTAAACTACATATTTACGGTATTCACTATTACAAGCTTATTATTTGCGGTTAGGGCAATAGCCGTTTCTGGGGATCGAACAGCAAAGTTAACTTTGTCCTTTAAAAAAGTTTGTACGGACCCTTCGCCTCGGTGCGCGAGTCCAACTTGCACTTGGCCGGTTTTTTTTATAGTTAGCACACGAAAGTTCTAAGAAATTATTAAACACTAAATAATTCATGAATGAATACTTAAATATTACGAGTTAAGGTGAATGCTCCAGGGTAGCCCGCGTAATTCAAATGTCTCTCTTACGTTTTTTGCAAATTGCAGGTTAGTGCCAGATTTTATGTTGATTAAAATACTATTCGCGGCTGTAAAACATATGTAGTTACAGAATTATATTCATCAAAATCGTCAATACAACCCTCCAAGTTCATAAAGGTGGAAAAATTACTTTTTCAAGGTCAAAGTTATTCCTGCACCTTTATGAACTCGTAAATAGTTTGATGATTATAATTCGGTAACTACATTCGTCTTACAGCCGCGAATAATATTCTTATCAACATACAACCTAGCACTGGCCTGCAAATTGCAAAAAACGTAAGAAAATTTGAATTTCGCGGGCTGGTTGGAGCATTTAATGTGGGGTTCCTACATAAATGCTTGGGGCAGTCATTTAGTCATCTCCTTTGGCGGCAAAGATTTTGAAGTAAAAGTAGGTTGGCAACCTGTCAGTGCTTGCCTATTAATCTACATCATGTAGAAAATGACAGTCGTAACTGGTAGTCAGTGGCCCGAAAGTCTGACAGCCAGTCTTACCAAGGGGTATCGTATTACCCAGTACTAACTGGGTTGTGGAGGTCAGGTAGGCAGTCGCTCCATGTAAACTACTGGTGTTCATTTGCATCTGGTTAGACTGGAAGCCGACCCCAACATAGTTGGGAAAAGGCTAGGCAGATGATAATGAAATGATGAAGTAGAAAATGCTGAAAAAAAAAGTCATTTGATAAAACTGCTGAATTTATTCGAATTAATTTTTGGACTGGCAATGTCATGAGGCATACGCAGTTTAATTTATTGTAGTCGCCATCCTGTATAAGTGCATTGTAACTTGGACCCTGTTTTTACCCGACTACGGTGAAGCCAAAAGGAAGGGTTATGATTTTAGCAGTCTATGTATGTATGTTTGTATTTACGTATGTTCCTCCGTAACGCCTAAACTATTCAACCGATTTTGATGAATAATGTGACAATCGATTCGTTATTATGGCTCGGGTAACATAAGCTAGTATACATTTTAACCGACTTCAACAAAAGGAGGATTCGATTTTACTTTGTAAACCCCGAATTTAATTAGAGCGTTTTTTTTATTAGTCGGGGTTTTTAGCTGTAGTAAGTATACATCGAGCACATACCCCAATAGAGCGGTAATGTCGGGCCATCCGCCTCCGCAACTAATAAGTGATTTGTCACTTATAAATACAGACTTTTTTATCACTTTCCAAAAAAATGGGTGTAATAGGTGAACGGAGTAGAAGCCAATGGCATACAGTGTTTTTTTTTACGAAAACAAAAAAATTGAAATTCAGATCATTCAAAATTTCTCGTTCTTTGTTCTAATCTGAAAAGTTTACTTGAAATTTATAGCGTTTTTTGATGATAGATATTTTTTTTTCTAAGCTGTGGGAAAAAGAAAAAAAAAATGTTGGTATGTGCTCGATGTAAGTACTCGTATACCACAAACAATCTTGTTCCCATTTCAGCTAATCTTCGGCACCGGCGTACTAACTCGCAGTCAGTCGCGCGTGCAACTAGTGATGATGGTCATGCTATCAGCGCCCCTACTGCTCAGTTGCGACATGAAGATGATCACGCCCTATGAGAAGATGTTGCTGCAGAATATGGACCTTATCGCCATAGCACAAGACCCTATGGGTGTCATGGCGAAGCCGCATCGGGTATGCTAACGTATATTTTACTTAAAATACATACACAGATAGTCAACGTGATATTAAGTTGGAATCTGAATTGGTGCCTCCTTAATGACTTGAAAAATAATTTTCCGAGCTAACCAATACCCGATTCTCGCGTTTGTTTTCGCCGAACAAAAAAACGCGACGGGTGCTTGTTTCCACAACGTGCACTTTTGCTTAGAACTCTGCCATACACACGTTTGACTAACTTTATGGATGGTTCCTGACTAAAAAAAAATATGATTCTGTTTAGTCCGTCAGTTAGATTATCGAAAAATATTGAATACGTGTTTTTGTTTTATCAAATTAATAAAAATTGACGTTTCGGTAAAAACAGTACTAAAATGTGACGTTACACGAGTTTTCGACGCACTGTATCGTCATGATTTTTTGTTAACGTGAAAAAATAAAAAATATGTAATATGTATGTATTATTGTAATGTAATATTTTTTGGATATCTATCAGACGGACTAATTAGTTTTTTTTTGTCATCTACCCTATTCTGGTAAAAGTTATTTATGGTTGGTCTGCCTCGTTGGTCGTAAGCGCGACTGCTGAGCATTAGGTCCTGGGTTCGATTCCCAGGTCGGGCCAAGTGTTATTGGGTTTTTCCATCAGGAATTTCTCAGTAGCAGCCATGGAGTCTGGATTTGCGCCCGGTTGATGGCAATAGGTGCGCCCCCATTACATGGGAGTTAAACATAACTGGTGAAATGTGGGTGTACTTTTGGGTACATCTCTGCCTAACTCTTCGGGGATTAGAGGCGTGATGTTATGTTTTGTTAATTATAAACTACACATAAACTATTCGGATTTACCATCTATACTATCTTTACTTAGTCTTAATATTATAAAGATTTGATTTTTTGTTTGTTTGTTACGTTTTAACTCTAAAACTAATCGACCGATTTAAAAAATTCTTTCACCATTAGAAAGCCACGTCTTTACTGAGTAACATAGTCATATATTTTATCCCCGTAATCCCGCGGGAACGGGCACGACGCGGGTGAAACCGCGTGACGCGCTAATATCCTATAATTTAACTATATAGATAGCAGTTTCTATTGTAGTACTATTTATATCCTGAAACACATTTGGTTTAGAAAGTAATCCTAGTTGCGGATAAAGGCTAGATGGTAATAAATCTCCCTGTTCGCGCGGACACAAATAAATTGTATTTAGCGACTGCACCTGATGCGTACAACTAACCATTTGTTTAAATGTATGGATTGTTGCTAGGATATACCTTGAATTGTAGGCTTAGAGAATGCTAGTTTGTATGCAGTTTTTGTTATAATTATTGGCAATTGAAAGGCATACAAAAATATTCATATTATTAGCTCCTTAAAAAAACTGGCCAAGTGCGTGTATTTTTTTTGTTTAATTTCATCTGATTGGTCCAGTAGATTCTGAGCAAATTGGCTGTGACAGACGGACGGACAGGCAGACAGACGCACGAGTGATCCTATAAGGGTTCCGTTTATTTTTTTATTTTTTGTACGGAACCCTAAAAATAAGACTGTTCAAGTCTTGAATCGTCATCTATCGTGATCTTCAACATTTTTTTAATGAAAAACGGTACCTTGGTTCATTGTTTTGGTTCGTACGAAGAGATATTAGGGAAAGGAATTCAAATATATAAATTCTAATTCTAATTGGCAAGCTAAAACGCAACAACTATAGCAACCGAAACTAAACCGTATGTCTCGCGTTTTAAAGTTGAAGTTATTGTTCACAGTTGTTGAAGCTGACGTTGTGGGTGAAACCGCACCTACCCCGGAAGGGCGACACGTACTCGTCGTACTCGTTCGCGCTCGTCAACACTTACATGGAGAATGTTCAGGAGGCGATCCAACTGAGCGACTATCAACTTGGCGCTCCGGATGGATATACTGTGTTGGTGAGTACGGTATTATCAATCAATCAATCAATCATTTTATTATCAAGCAACTAATGCCCATAGATAAAATACACAAAATTAAATTTAACAAAAATAATAGACTAATACATATTTTAAACGCTATGAAACTATAACTATACACGCAACGCACGCGGTGTCGCGTAACCGTCCTCGGAAACGTCGATACACGATACCCTTCGGGCAAAAGATCTCCTTCATGCAGGTCTGTAGATGGTGGGTTGGAACTCGTACCACGAATGTCTTAAAAAGTTGATGTTGTGGCGCGATTCCGACCTTTCAACCCTCAGAGTCCAGTTGGTCTTCATTTTGACATTTATATACTGAACGATTTCCTCAGTTGTAGTGTAGTGATGCAGCGCGAAAGATACAGCTGCGTCATGTTGGGTCCACTCGGTGCGGTACCACACAGGTTACGAAAACAGGTGGCCTACCATGACGTCTTAAAGCAGGATCGTTTTAATCTTGTTCCAGTGTGGGTAAGAGACGGAGCTATAGAGGACGTCTAGCGCCATCTCTTTCCCACACTAGAACACGATTAAAACGATCCTGCTTTAAGACGTCATGGTAGGCCACCTGGGATTCTTCTTCCTTTCTACTTTAGTGAAGCCCTCCTCACCAACTTGGCTCGTTCTTGCCACCGCAGTCACGGCAGGTTGAACAACCACTTCCCGTTTATCCTCTTTTCTGGTTGGTCGCTAAGGTTTTATTCAACTTGCCTTGATAGTTTGTTAGTATGATTGTATTAGTCAAATCTTGCAACTAAATTTCAAACCAGTTCCCCTCAACCGATTGAGCTGAAGTTTTGCACACACCTTTGGTTCTGGTGACAATACATCCTAATCCTGCAACCAGGATTGTCTTCCCAGGAAAGAACTAGTAGTTTCTCTTTTGCCTTTTCTAAGCTATTCACGCGAGAAGCTTTAATGAAAACTATTTTTATGTGTTTCAAAAAGAAATTTACAAACACACAAGATACGCACGAAAAACATAACCATTCCATGGCAGTCGGGTAAAAACATTACATTCTAAAGCGATCATAAGCTTTAGGGCTAAGTGATGACACATAACCACGGCTACAAAGTTATGCTAGGCTGGCGTATCGATCAGAGCACGTACTATAAAGGTGCAGTGTGGCGCCGCGCTTCATTACACTAATGAGTAGGCGAGGCGAGAATGAACTGCTCTATCTACACACTTTTATATATGTATAGTACCTTTAGTGTTAGTAACTTTGGTTATTTGAATTATATCGTTATCTATCGTCGGTGTCTTTCTTTATCGTGCGGTTAGTGCCTAACCTGCCCGCGTAGCATGACTCAACAGTCTCAGTCTCAGTCTCTGTTTCTACAGTTACAAACGGTTTTGTTTAGAAACGGGTTTTTTTTTTGAAGAAAGAATCGACAAAACGACAGATAAACAAAATAGATAAATCTGACATCTGCCGTTTCCACGGCGGACATGCTACGCGGGCTGGTTTCAGAGTTTTTATGCCGTCCATGGGCCTCTGACTTGGCTTTACATACCGTCAAGAAATATCTTTCATGCATGCTGGTTTCCTCACGATGTTTTCCTTCACTGAAGCAAGTAATAATTATACAATACGAATACGATATACGATACGATACGACACCACACGTTACGACGACGCACGCACGTTACGTTGACGATACTATACGATATTTGTAATTATACAATACGCACATGAATCCGAAAAATCAGAGGTGCGTACCTTGTGTTCGACTTCGAACTCGAGACCAATGACTTGGCAGTCCGTCGGTCACATCACTAGGCTTTAGACTGTTTAAAAGTATTAGACTAACAAAGATGGCTCATGATCATCCTAAATTCCTAACCAAAGCGAAGTTCGCGTTCATTTTGTTCGGCTAACTCGAACGCGATGTGGCCACGACTGAAGTCGCCTTCCGGTTTTCTGAATAAATAAGTGATATAATAAACGATTGCTTTGGTTAGAAAGCGTAGTTAAAAAATCTATAGTTGACAATGGTTGTTGAGTTAACAATGGCAGCAAAATCGAATAACTCTTGCTTTTGGCTTTTCCGTAGTCGTGTAAAAATGGTTGTCTGTAAAGTCGGTTTACGGACGATAATTTTACGTGATAACGTCATTTTTCATGATTAAAATGATTTTAACTAAAAAAAAAAAAAAAAAATTTCATCCCCCTTTTCACCCCCTTATGGATTGAAATTCTAACAACACCGTTGCGTTAGCTTCCAACCATACGCCTAGATAATACATTTTGTGGTTTTTACTTCGAAAATTAAGGCTTTTCCATACACAAATTCATCCCCTTTTTGACCCTTTGGGGGTGAAATTATCAAAAACGCTGAGACACGTACAAATTACTTTTCAATCGTCAGCCTTAACACAAAATGTTAAGAATGTTAAGAACTTTAAAACTGACGGACTTTTATACAAACTTTTATCCCCTAATTTTCAGTTTTCTAGGTCCAAGAGTTTAAGCTGGACGTTGATCGCAGGATTCGTGACACTTTTTCGTGCAGCCGGTGTTCATCGATTTATAAGACGTTATCACGTCAAAAATATTTGGTAAATGTTTAAGCCGTATTTGTTGTAAGACAAAACTCAACAGACAAACCAACATTAACCGACTATTTACATTTCAAAGTAAAAATCTCATTGGAATACATAAAAAACTTGATGAAACCTAATCTAAATATCAGAATAATAAAAAAACTTATTTAAAAATAAGATCACAGACATTGCTAACACAATGAAGGTTGAAGCGCAGACAAACAGCGCCCTTCATTACGCTAATGTGTAGACGAGACTAGAAACTAGACGCTAACATACCTACATAAAAGCATGTACTATAAGAGCTCTATAACTGTACTTATAGAATAGTTACAGAAGATTGCAAGGTTTAAACGGATCCTTCAAGAAGCCGTCAACCAAGCATTCTGTACATCAAACTAAGTAACTATACGCAAAAATTATTGCTGAGAAACAATTTTTTTATTGGGGGTGGAAATAGTACGGTCGAACAAGCTATTTAGTTTACAGTTTAACCCGCAAATTACATTGTAAAATGTAAACCAAATAGCTTGTTCGCCCGTACATTGTGATACAAGGGTAGAAAGTATAGTTTATTGCAAACGAGGTGTCATTAAATTGCTTGTTAAAAGGTGAAGGGCTTGTTAATGACACCTCGTTCGCAGTAACCTACATACCCGTGATTCACACGATGTTTTTCAATACAGTTCTGGGAAATAGTAAAAAACAAATCAAATAATTAAATAAAATTATCGAAAGTCGCCCTAAGTATATCTTTCTCGAGATTTTGGGGGCAAAATTTAGTCTTGCGCATGTTTTCGCCTCAGATAATATATCGGGTGGAGTTAATTAATTCCATTTCATCACTTGTACTTGAACTCATATTAACAAAAAAAATGCTCAATTTATCAAATTTGCAAAAACGCGCCATTCTCTGAAAATTTTAATTTTTGGTGTGATAAATTGATTATTTCTTTGATTTGTTTTTTACTATTTCCCACAACCGTATTGAAAAACGTCGTGTGATACAAGGGTTTGTAGGTTATTGCAAACGAGGTGTCAATAAAAGCCTTTACCTTTTAACGAGCAATTTAATGACACCTCGTTAGACCCTTGTATCACAATGTACTATTTACGGGGAGTCGCACAATGTATCGCACTCAAAACACTGTGCAGATGGATCATTGAATAGTAAACGAGCCATGGAGGTATTTGTAGTAAAGTTATAACCTGAAAAACTTTTTTTTTTTTTAAAGTTGGAACTTAGACAATATCTCCGCAACTATAAGGTTTGCAGATATGGTCCAGAACAAAATACCTCTCGGCTTCGTTTAGGATCTATTTACACCCTTTATAACGAGTGAAAACGCACGCACACATAGACAGTTCTAGTGGTTCTATAGTCTATTTACTACTTATAATCTAGCCGTCTTTGTAATAGAAATAGCGTCTTTCTCCGCGGACACAGTATGATTACCGATATCTTGTAATGCCCCTGAGAAATTGAAGAGATTTGATTGGCTGGTGGATTATAGACGGGATTGTTGAAGTACTAAGAAATGAAACTTTTGTCGATAAATATTGGAATAAGAAAGAAGTATGTCATGTGCGGTTTTAAGAAAAATAATTATTTGTTTAGGTATGTGAATTAGTAACAGTAAACACTGTAGTAAACAATGTGACGGAGTAAACAGACTCATCACGAAGCCGTCAGCAAAGCATTCTGTACATCAAACTAAGTAACTTTACGCAAATATTATTGCTGGAAAATGACTTTTTTTTTTGGGGTGAAATATCATGTTTTACGGTTTAAAACTCAATGTACCGCATCAAAACATTGTGCTGATGTATGGATTGAATAGTACGGGAGTCGTGGAGGTGTTTAAAGTGAAAATCTTACATTAGAGACATGTAGGTATTTAAAAAAAAACTTGTGGTAATGTTGGAACTTTGATCCCCAATATCTCCGTAACTAGAAGGTTCCCAGGTATGGTGTAGGTAGAACAAAAAGATGATCGCAAAGTCGGGGAGAACAAGTGCCTTTCGGCTTCGTTAAGAGTCTTTTTACACCCTTTATTATTATAATTCACACTAATATTGTAATTGCGAAAGTTACCTTGTCGTGCCAGCGACACTAAGAATAACAAGAAGAGGCTGAACGTATTTCGATGACACACAGGTAGATTACGACCTCGGTTAGAACATGTCATATTTTTATGCCGAATGAACGGCCCCGTGAGAATATTTCCGAAACAAGCGCGAGCCACGTACATAAAATTGTTTCAAAAAAGTGTATCTAGAACCAGTAATTCACGATTAATGAAAGTTGTGCAACATGTGTTATGTTGCTGGAGACATGTTTCACAAAAATACTGCATGCAACATGCATCATAATCTGCCTAGCCAATTCCCAACTATGTTGGGGTCGGCCTCTAGTCTAACCGGATGCAGCTGAATACCAGTATTTTACATGGAGCGACTGCCTATCTGACCCTCACAACCCAGTTAGTACTGAGTAATACGACACCCTTTGGTAAGAATGGTTGTCAGACTTTTTGGGTTACTGACTACCTGTAACGACTGTCAAAGATTTACAAATGACAGCCGAGACCAACGGCTTAACGTGCTTTCCACCCATCCACAGAACAACCTAGGCAAGCACGGTTTAACCTAAAGATCGACCCGAGTGGCTCTTATTATTTAGCCACGGGCTCCTCAAACAATCATACTGCATGCAGTGTGACCAAAATTTTACATGTATGCATAATCAGCCTATAATATAATCACTGCTGGGACACAGGCCTCCTCTCTATGAGAGATAGCGGCTATAATCCTACATGCGGGCCCCGTGATGTATGCCACAGTCATGTCTCTGAATTTTCGGCTCTAAGTCATTCCAGTTTCAGTACTAACTGAGATGAGGAGTGGAGAGCACACCGGACGGGGTCCGCAAGGGCCGATGCCTGCCGGGGCTGCGGAACTGTTCGAAAGAGATACTGCGGCCCTGAAACACAAAGGGCTAAGAAGGAACATGGATGGGTTTTAGTCGTTACAAGTCGTACACTCCCTTCCACTTCGCCCAGAGCGGGAGTTTGATGAAGTCACTAACGAAAAAATAAAACAAAAAAAAGTTAGGTAAGTAGTCGCTTCATGTTAAACCGGTATTCAGCTGTACCCGGTTAGACTGGAAGCCGACCCCAACATAGGAGGCTAGGCAGATGGTGAGGTTTTCCTTTACCGTTATAAGCGAGACAGAAACCTGTTGCACAACTATCTTGTCCAAAAAGAAACTAAGGTATTGAAATTCTCTCTGAAGTATCAACTGGCGCTACAGTTAAAGTTTTATCGCGCTATCGACCGTCGACGGCGTTAAGGAATAGACGTTCATTACGCTAATGAGTACGAGGAGAGTCTACAGTTATAAGGGTGTGCCTGAACGGGGACTTGAACAGTTAGGTGTTTGATTCTGGAGTAGACAAGTTTGAATTTGTTAGTACCTACTGCGACTAACATACATGAATTAATTGAGAATGGAATAAACTCGCTTTTGGTTCCTCAAGCGATAGTTCTAAAACACACATTTGAGAACAATAAATCCATACAAATACTTTTACTTTTATCCCGGTACTACAAGCTTATACCCGCCGTTTCACACGCGTAGAGAGTTCGATAATTGACCCGAGGGATCTTACTACCGGGATAAAAAGTATCCAGTATGTTAATACAGTTTATAAACTATCTGTGTGCCAAATTTCATCCAAATCCGGTCAGTAGTTTGTGCGTGAAAGAGTAAGGGCTACCGCACACTTGAGACAAAACTGTCTTGAGACAGACTATTTCCCTACTAGCGCGAGCGAGAGATAAATAGTCTAAATATAAGTTTTATCGCTAAACTTCAAAAGTAAAAATTGTAGAACAATTTGCTTTCAAAAAAAAATATTTGCGACGGTAAAAATGTTTACCGTTTCGGAGACATATTTTTTTTTTTTCTAAAAATTTTGAAAATTTAGACCCCCTCCCTAAGTTAGGGGTTCCATCAAAAAAGTTAAAATTTTAAATTGTCCGTATGATAAAAATGATAAAAATGTTAAACGGTTCAAAAATTTTTAAAGGAAAAAGGTGATGGCCAACAACTGATTTTCGAAAAACCGCCCCCTCGCCGCCCCCCATGGACGAATTCCGCCCATTCAGGAACTTAACCTAAATTTTGACCCTTTCGATTTTTGGGCCAAGTTTGAAAGCAATCGGTGCATAATTGCGACCTGTAGAGTGTGGCTAAATTTTGCTTGGCGCCCCACATACATACGTATACATATATATAAACTTTTAACCAGGTGTTGATTTGGGCTCTAGGGGTCATAACTAGACCCCCCATGGTGAAATTTTCGGAAACCTCGACTTTAGGTGCAAGACCAATAGGTAGATTTTTTCAGACGTAATCTACCTAATAAAAGTTAGTATAGAATAAAATCTGTGTAGTTATTGAGTAAAAGTATTAAATTATTGATTTTTTTTGTTAGGGGTATCGTATTGCCCAGTACTAACTGGGTTGTATAGGTCAGATAGGCAGTCGCTCCATGTAAAATACTGGTGTTCAGCTGCATCCGGTTAGACTGGAAGCCGACCCCAACATAGTTGGGGAAAGGCTAAGCAGATGATGATGATATTTTTGTTACAGAACGTGTTGACCGGGGAGTACATCATGAACGTGACGCAATTCGACCAACTCGATGTGAATGTCCCCGGAATTGGTGAGTAACTGACTAACTTATAACAATACAGGGTGTAAACAGACTCATCACGAAGCCGTCAACCAAGCATTCTGTACATCAAACTAAGTAACTCTACGCAAAAATTACTATTGCTGGGAAACGACTTTTTTTCGGGGTGAAAAATCACGTTCTACGGTAAAACTCAATGTAACGCACTCAAAACATTGTGCTGATAGACGCATTTAGTAGTAAACGGGTTATGGAGCTATTTAAAGTACAATTTATGAAATGAGTTGTGAAAAAGTTGTAACTTTGACCTCCAATATCTCCGTAACTAGAAGGTTCCCAGGTATGGTGTAGAACAAGAAAATGATCGCAATGACGGGGAGAACAAGTGCCTTTCGACTTCGTTAAGAGCCTATTTACACCCTTTATAGTTATTAACTTTCTTAAAGGTACCACTGCGGTCATACCAACGGTCGACTACTGTTCAACCTTATTACACACGGCATAAAGGCGAAAACTGGTAGACTATCAGTACATGCCTTAGAGAGACCTATGGTACGCTGCAGACGTCTTCAGGCTAAATGATTGATGATTGTGATGACTATTAAGTCTCAGAAGACTAGAAATGTAGCGAAAAAATATAGAAGAGAGAGAGAGAAATGATAAAAATCGAGACGTAATTTGTTTGGGTCCGAAATAGCTAATGTCCGAAGCTTCGGCTTTGGCCACCTTCGGCCAAACTTCCAGTTAAGGCCTAAATGGGTCGTAAGTGGTCGAACTTTGGTCGGATATCCCGACACTATAGTTATTATTTTTGACGAGTTGGAATGTAATTTTATTAAATCGAGGGCCGATTAATAAAGAGAGCAGATTAAAAAAGCTTCGGCTTCGGTCGACACACGGTAAATGAGTGTAATGTTATCATCTATATTATTATGACGAAATCAGGTGAAGGAAAAAGGTAGCAAGGCAGGTATAGGCAGAGTTGTACCTATTCGTACACCCACATGTTGCCAGCTATGTTTTAAGTCCCATGTAATACGCGGCGACCCTATTGCCACTATCTCATCATTTTCACTATCATTAAGGTCATATATATAAAGAAGCAGGTTTCCGGTACAGACAAATCTGTGCGGGCTGGTACCAATCGGTGCTCTCGGACTCTCTAAGTCCGTCAACGATGATACGGGGCCCGTCTGAAAGTAGCTTTATACTTTGAAATGAATTAATGAACCTACTTCCTAATATTTTCGGATTTATGAGTTTGAGTACACATCGGAATTAAGGACAGATGACCAATCGAGTTGTCATTCATTTTTAGTTCGGACCCCTAACGAATCTTATGTCCGTAAGTGATACGGAGTATGGAAACGACCGTAGCTTCGGCCGAAACTACGGATTTCGTGCTTAGAGAGTAGACCTCCAGGGTTAACTTGCATATAGTTTAAACCTGTTTCTTTGTAAGTGAGCGCATAAGATAACATAGAAATTAATATCTGCACCGTTCGGTACCGACCCGCCCCTTATCGGAAACCTGGGGGCCTGCAATGGCTGCTTTATGAGAATCATAATATGAATCACGTTAAACATTTAAAATTCTTAAAATGGTCTTTATGGTTATGATCATAAATACCATTTTAAGAGTTTTAAATTTTTAACGTGAGTCGTTGTATGATTCTGATAAATTTTAGGCCCCCTGCTTCTTCATGAAAGCACCCTTCAGACAGATCGCCCGCCTAATTACCTACTATCAAAAGAAGACCGCACGAATCCCTGTTACCCATGAAATATTTAAAATTAAAAGATGTTTTTGTTTTATTCCAGATGTCGTCATGTACACACTCTACCCGTTATAATTGTATCCAACACTTTGTTACAACCACCGTATGTGTTGTGATAGTCTACGGAAATATCAACAACGTCGGGCCATTTTGCCTATTTGTGGCCCTGAACTGGGTTTATTTGGCGCAGCACACAGTGTCACTTTTTTTTTTTGTTTAGATTTGTTTTTTTTTTTTTTTCTTTTTCTTTATACTGTGTGCACTTGTAGCGTGTTCCAATTAAATGTATTTTCTTTCTTCTTGTTTCTTTCAACTTTGTGTTCAATGAAATTAGGTTTACTTTCGAATGACAAAACAATATTTTAGACGCAATGTAAACCAAACTGTGTTAAATGGGTACAAGGTTGGTTATTCTAAAACGTGATTGTCATAATTTTGAAGTAGCTAATGTATTTATTTAAAATGAGTTTTGGGTAGGTGTTAGTAAACAGAGTTAGAAAAGCCAAAATAGTTAATGTTTGAATGTATTAGTAAAATATAATAGAATAATTTATTTGAAAAGTATGTCTACACTAGTGTACATTAAGGCCGGACTCCACCAAAGCGAAGACGAGACGTGAGGAGTGGAGATGTCTTCCAACTTCTCCGCTTAGCTTTAGTAGAAATGTGAGCAGAGAGGAGATGTGTCATATTTGTTCAACGCATAACGGAGACGGTAGAGATGTGGGCGGAGTGCGGCAGTCACTAAACTGGGCGTGAGAAGCCTGTACACACATATCTGCTCCGGTCTAGAGGTACGCATCTCCGCACAGCTTCGGTGGATACATCCTAGCTCCTCAGCATTTGCTCTCCTCTCCACATCGCACGTCTCCGCTTTGGTGGCAGCCGGGCATTATGCACAGAATTTGTTTCCATCCAATGGTATGATTAGTGCTTATTGAAGTATTTTAATTACAGCTTCAAGTAATGATAATGAGGAATTTAAAAAATTGGTATCGTCCTGCTTGATCTAGGTTTATTCAAACCTGTGTTTCAGGCCTTCAATTTACGCAGCCATTTAATGGGGACAATAAAATTATGAAACTAAATTTTTCTGTTAAAAATATTAGAAAAAGCAAATTCATATAAAAAAAATACACTAAAAATAAAAATATTGTAAAGTTTTATAATTTAAGACCCGTGTTTGTTAGAAAAAAAAGGCATTATCCTTCCTCTGCCCTTTTCCTAATTAGTATGGCGTCGGCTATTCTGTGAGTTGTCATCTCATGTGTCCTCCTTTTTAGCCATATCTTTCAAACAACCCATCCATCGTTTTTTTGAGTCTTCCTCCACTAATAAAGCCAACCAAAAAGTATTCATTTAAGGTGAATGCTCCAACCAGCCCGCGAATTTCAAATTTTCTTACGTTTTTTGCACTTGCAGGCCAGTGCTAGGTTGTATGCTGATAAAAATATTGTTCGCGATTGTAAGACGTATGTAGTTACAGAATTATAATCATCAAAATCATCAATACAACCCTCCAAGTTCATAAAGGTCCAGAAACGATTTTTTCAAGGTCAAAGTCATTGCTAGACCTTTATGGACTTGGAGGGTTGTATTGATGATCGCGGGCTACCCTGGAGCATCAGCCTTAAGTTAACAAAATTAAAATAATGGGTGTAAAATAATCTTTCACAAAGCCAAAAGGTGAAAGGTTTTTTTTTGTTCTGTACCATACCTGGGAAGGTCTAGGAATATTGGAGGTCAAAGCTCCAACTTTTTCACAAGTTTTGTTTTAAATACGAGTTTTTAATGTAATAACTTTACTTTAAATACCCCTATCACCCCTGTACTACTCAATGCATCCATCAGCAAAATGTTTTGAGTGCTACCGTAAACCGTGATTTTTCACCCGAAATAAATAATCGTGTCCCAGCAATAATTGTTGACTGGCTTCGTGGAGAGTCCGCTTACACCTTGTATAATGTTTCGTTCTACACTCAGTACTATTAACCTAAGAATACTAACTTCAAACGAACTCACTAGTTTCACGAGACTACTACAAAGCAATGAGGTTATGTCAATAGAGTAGTTACAAAGAGTTTGAGGTTGTCTTCAGGTCACGCGATGTCTTAAAAGCTTTTTTGTCTTGTCACTTTTGAGACTAGAATAAAAAGTGGGTTAGTTGGAATTGTGGCTAAGTTACGCTCAATTTTTCTAGGTTTCTTGAACTGGTCGTAATGGATAAGGACAACTGAAAAAATGGTGTGATTTTTCCATTAAAAAATCTACGGTGTAAATAGAGAGAGGGGTATAGTATGCCCATTGCTTAACTTGTGTTCCTTATGAATTTTGTTTTAATATGTACACTCAACATTTAGAAGTATGTTGGCAAAGATATATTTTTGTTGACTATACTAAAATGTTCACAACTCCTTGTGATATTAGTTTTTAAGTTTTTATTATTTTATTCGGTTCACCGCCTCAATGTATTTGTTATTATGATAGTCTAAAATTTACTTAAAGTAGTAGTACTTTAAGTAAATTTTAGACTTGGACTTTATGAACATACTTTTATTTATATTTAACACTAGCGGACGTCACGCGGTTTCACCCGCGTAGTTCCCGTTCCCGTGGGAGTACGGGTATGAAATATAGCTTATGTTACTCAGGGTGTTCTGAACCAAAGTAATTAATTTTCCATGATATCAAATAACACGGTTGGAAGTTATAATGCTTACTTCTTCAATAGTAAGTCGACCAAAGTACCCTACAGTTTGAAGGTCACTTAACATGGAGATCCGCCAAATCTCATACAAAAATACCCCAGGTCCGGCGCAAAAGAATAGTACATTGTAATACAAGGGGCTAAAATGACCCATTATATACGAGGTAGTTTTACTACCGAGCTTTAGCGAGGTAGTAAATAGGAACCGAGTTATAATGGGATTTTAGCGCCGTGTGTTACGCTGTACTTTTCACTTTGAGTGTGAGAAAAATAGTCAATTTAGTACAAAAACAGTTATTAAATATTACTTACTTAACAAAATAAAAATCACGTCAGATTTTTTTACTTGAAGCTAAATGTGCGCATCACGCAGCAGCAGGTCGCGGCAGCCGGGGGAGAGCACGTCGAGGTACTCGTGGCTCAACAAGTCACGAGTACGAGATTTACTTTACGCCCTAGGGCCTAAACGGGCCACTTTAGGCCCGCATAGTAGGGCTATATTGGCGTACTTTAAGAGCATGAGAAGTGAAAATGTATGAATTTATCTTAGATTTCAGAGTAATATACCTACTGCTATAAATATTATAAAGTAGCGCTATCGTTGGAAATATCGACACTTTTTTTACCTAGTTACTTGTTCTGTGGCAACCATAGTTGTTTGCCCAGATAAGTTCATAGGCGCTAGATGAAAAATTAAACTTTTAGCAGAACGGCCTGTATTCCTGTATTATGTACTTAAATGTGACAGTAGATAGTATTTTGTATGGTTGAGTACACTTAATGGTAAACACTTGTGCATAACAAGGTCATGCGTGGGGTTTTATTTTTATTTTAGCAGACGTAAACAATGGGGTGGCGAAGGCAAAGTAAATCTCAGATGGCGCCACCATAGTTGGTCTCAATCTGACCAATGAGGTTATGCTATTTTGAAATATAAAATGACATTACCACATTTTCAACCAACGACGATGTTTTGGTACCAGCTATGCTAGCGCCATTAGTTCCACAGTTAGCCTCCCCATTGAAACAGAAAAGAGTAAATACATATGTTGGCACAAAAAGGTTGATAGTATAAAAGTTAGTTATGTGTTAGTGTTGAGAATCGTTTCAGTTTCAACCATAAGTATAGTGAAATTTCAATTTACTATAGGAGTTTTTGACGAAAGTGGTACCTATAAAAGTTACGACCTCTACTAAAATTAAATGGCCCTTTGTGGCGTAATAATGGAAATGATTACTTTTCTTTTTAATTTTTGGTATTTGTTAAAATATCTATTAGTTTTTTTTATCTCTAAATATGTATTTAGTATCAATCTAGATCTAAATCTAAATTCTCGTTAACAAGAAGTTTTTTAGACATTATTTTGTACCCTATCACTATGTTTTTCTATTTAACCCAAAGGTTGACTGGTAGAGAATGCCTTGTGGCATTAAGTCCGCCTATGTACCACTATTGTACATTAAGTTAAATAAATAAATCATTATGGTAAATTATGATGACTTCAATAAATCAGTCCAGTACCATAAAAGAGAATGGCCATCAAAACGATCCGAAAATGTTATTTCATATTGTATGTAATGTAATTAAATTAAATAGTTTGTTCAACAAACGAACTATGTATTTCCAACGGAATATTTTGGGACAAACGCAATTCTCAACAACTGCAACATTTTAAAATGTGTACGATGAATAAATGTATGAATTTTATGGAATTTATGTTACAATAACAGGAAATAATAATTAAATACGAAGCGTTTGTCATTGTTTTTCATTTATTCCTCTTGCAATATTTATGACTGGTATTAATGTGAATAGTAATAACTTTCATTAGATAATGATTGCATTTTTATTTATCAATAACCGCAAATGTCTCTTTACCTATCTTAATGACAATTTCATTTATATTACTCTAGCAATTAGATAGGAACTATATAACCTCATTTGAACACTCCTTAGTTCGGCAGTAAGAAAGTCTGAGCAAAATGAGGTGTTCTATCGCGCTCCTAGCCTTGTGCATAGCACACGGTGTTCACAGTCAAGGGTTATTCGACAGCATAATCCAAACGCCTGGAAAGATATTGAACGGAGCCACTAACATCTTAGATGGGATCTTTGGAGGACAGACCACAACAGATTCTTGCGCCCGAGATGTGTTGGAAGACTACAGGAAGGCCGTGACTGACTTTAATAACAAACTATACACTCACGTCGCCGCCCGGAGTGACAATCATTTCGTCTTCTCCCCTTATACCATATGGTTGTCCTTATCCGCCTTAGCCGAAGGTGCAGACCCGTCCGTTCAAAGCCAAATCTTCACCTCTCTGAATTTGCCCCAAGAAAAATGCATTCGGATGAAATTTTACGATATCGCCCTGAATGTGGAAAAGTCTGGACGGGATGTCACTTTTAGACGTCGAAGGAGCTTGTTCGTTGATGATAACGTTAAGGTTTACTCTTCTTGGAGTAAGATGATGCAGTCTACAGGACTCCTAAACTACGCGTACGCACCTATCAAGAGGGACCCAAAAGCGACTACACAACGGGTCCGCAAATTTATTTCATCACGCTCCAAGATTGTCTTAAGAGGGAACTCTAATCTCCTAGAAGCGTTAGACTACCAAGGACTTTGGACGACAGCGTTCCCTGAAGCGACTATACGGAGTCAACCGTTCTTCAACGAGTTGGGACAAAAGATCGGAACGGTTGATATGATGCATATGAAGAAGAAAGTCCGTTTAGCTCACGTTCCGTTCTTGAGTGCTAAAGTGGTGGAGTTGCCGGTTGGTGTCGGAGGTCGGTACACAATGCTGATTGCTGTTGGAACCGGTAACAACATGCTCAAGAATGCTATAGATATTTTCATGGGATCTATTCTGGAGATATTCTCGCTGCTGCAGATCAGTTTGTTCCCTCTGGATGTCGCCATACCGAGGTTTGCGGTGACATCTGAGTTTGATGCACGGCCGGCGCTTGAAGATTTTGGTATTAGGTCGTTTTGGAGGGACCCGGCTGCTACGAGGTAAGAATGCAGAAATCTTAAAGGTGTTGCGAAAAATAACGACATGTTTGCATACTCAAATGGAAGTGGCTAAGCATTTCATACAATTTTTGATAAGTTATTTCCTTATCGATTTTTTTATTCAGCTGTAGGTACTGTTACCAAGCACGTTTACTTTTATTTTAATATAGATATATCAAATCATGTTCCATTACTAGTTTTCGTGACCTTAACCTCAGTAAGGATCGCAGCCATTGTGGTTATTTTTTTGTCCGTCACAGACGACGAGCAAGATGTTACAAACCAAACGAATTAAGCTATTCTGGTTTGGGAAAGGCACACTTTCCACATCTTCAATCAAATTCTCAGCAGTTGCGATTTCGAATAGACTAACGAGATAATCGGAATTAAACATAACAGTATTAATTAATTTGCAGATACGTGTCAAATCCTCCAGCCACACCCGGTGGTCTGATCCAACGCGTCTCCATGAAGGTAGACAGTCAAGGCGTGGAACCTCCTCCACCCGTCGGCACAGACCTGATATCAGGGCTCGTCAACCTAGCGGAGAACACTGCGAGTGGTGTGGCGAAGGCTGTGGGCCACGAGTTCGTAGCCGACAGGCCGTTTATGTTCGCGCTTTTTGACACCCAGACTGAAACGTGTATCTTATCTGGAGCCTTCTCTAGGCCTAATACTTTGAAGTAGAGTTACAATAAAGTGATGTTGGTAATTGATTGTGTTTTGTTTTATTTTGTTGTCTAAAACGGTTGCTGGCGGCTTAGAACAGGTACTAGAACAGTGATCAAAAGTCTGTTTTTAAAAACCGAATTTAATGTTAATCTATTTCATGAAAATATTTTAGGTAAGTAGATTTCGTCAGAAGACATCTACCAATTGGTCTTGCACCAAAAGTCGAGTTTTCCAGTGAAAATTTCACCATGGGGGTCTAGTTATAACCCCTAGATCCAAATCAACCGCTGGTTAAAATGTATAAATATATAACTATGTTGTACCTATGTATGTATGTTGGTATGTGGGTCGCACAAGTCGCAATTATGCACCGATTGTTTTCAAACTTGGCCAAAAAATCGAAAGGGTCAAAACTTAGGTTAAGTTCGTAAATGGGCGGAATTAATTCTTCCATGGAGGGCGGTTTTTCGAAAATCAGTTTTTAACCGACTTCAAAAAAGAAGGAGGTTATATGTTCGTGTGTATGTTTTTTTTTGTATGTTAGGTACCTGATTTCTCTCCCATTTGAGGACCAATTCTCAAAATTCTTTTTTTATTTGAAAGAGTATACTCCTGAGGTGTCCCATTTAAATTTGGTGAAGATCTGATGCTGATCTTCGGAGATATATACAATGGAACTCTTCAAAAATAGACGACAAATCTGTCGTTATAGCTGCAATCGCTTGGATGTTTATTGTTTATACATCATGACGTAACATCACGCCTGTATGCTCTGAGGGGGTACGCAGATGTGTACAATACACTCAGATTTCGACAGTTATGTATGTTTGCGGATGGATGGAAAAGTATTTTATTGGCATGTCAGAAGTATTGTGAGAGGAATTTATGAATGTGTGAACCTTTACTTTGTTATTTTGTATATTTTAATTTTATGTTATCTCTTACTCTTTTAGTTCTAGTTTTAGTTACAGTAATTGGTTTAAATATCATCTGCCCAGACTTTTTCCAACTATGTTGAGGTCGGCCTCCAGTCAAACCGGATGCAGCTGAATACCAGTATTATACATGGAGCGACTGCCTATCTGACCTCCACAACCCAGTTAGTACTGGGTAATACGATGCCCCTTGGTAAAACTGGTTGTCAGACTTTTTGGGCTTTTTGGGACTACCTGTAACGACTGTCAAAGATCTTCAATAGACAGCCGGGACCAAGTTTCCGAGGCACGGAGGAAACTCGGTATGTAATGGGTGGTCCCCATCCACAGACCAACCTAGGCAAACACGGCTTAACCTAATCGACCCGAGCGGCTGTTATTATTTAGCCACGAGCTCCTCTTGGTTTAACTATATCCGTTGTAATTAAATAAATAAATGTTAAGTTCCATTTATTGGGGATAAGCATATTACCATGACATGTATTGTTAATAATGTAAAATAAATTCATGGCGACTTGTTTGGGAACAACTAAAATTGAAAAAATAAATAAAAAACTTTTTTGCAAAAAATAAAACCGACTTCCCAAAAAAAAAACAAAAAAAAAACAAGCAAAAAAAACACAAAAAAGTGAGATCAAGGTTCGGAAGTCGGTGACCTTTGTTTGATTGATTTAATGTTTATGTCACCGACTTCCGAAGCTAAAGTTATTTTTCACTTTTTTGAGATTTTTTTTGTTTGTTCCTTTTTGTTTTTTTTTTTTAGTCGGTTTTATTTTTTGGACATAACTTTTTTCGTAGAAACTTACTTTTTTTTAAAGCAAATTGAACATTTACTCAAGAATTTTTAATTTAAACGTTTTTTTTCCATGCTAAACTATTATGGGAGGATTTTAACAAGGGGTTGAAATATTTTCATGTGTGGAACCTTCTTCGAAATCTACCTCCTCCTGCGGCTTGCCGAAGGGATTTTTTAGTGTAAATTTCTTGAAAAAAAAAAGTAACCGATAGATATGGCTACTGAGTTCTATTTTAAGTGTTATTCTTGATATGTATATACATTATTAAGATTTAAACAAATTGATGTTTCGCATTTAAATTACATGTTAAGTTCTAGGTAATATTTGTTTGCCATTCTATGGCGAAACATGTAAGTGCACAACCCTATATAAAAGACCTTAATGTACCATATTTTAACACAAATAAATTATTCTTTTGTATTCTTTAAACAAATCTATTTGCAGTTCCATCTTTCACATTTAATTTATCTCTGTTTTGTATCCTTACAGTAAGCAAAGTACAGTAAAGAATACTTTGATTTTGACATGTCAGTGGTAATTACCCAACCACAAGGGTAATTAATACCACTGACATGTCAAAATCACATAAAATAACCACTGACATGTCAAAATCAAAGTATTCTTTAATTTCACTGTTACAAAGTTGCTATTGTGTTGCAGCTATCAGCTGTAAAATAAACAAGGAATGTCAGTAGTTGACAAGCTCTGGAATACGTGCCTTAGATTCGTTCTATTTTTTTTTGAGTGTATATAAAAATTTGTTTTGAGTGTAGGTATGGTGCTGGTGCGCAGGGTGCGAGCCAGCTCCACCACTGTCCTGGCGATGATTGCGGGGAGACTTGATTGTCCTTATATGAGGCACTGCTGTAACCGGCATGTTGCTTAGACCTAATGTTTACATATAATTATATACGATTGTTTTGACATATTTCTTTTAATTCCACGTATTGTATTATTTTGATAATTAATTTTGACATTTAAATTTCTTGTAATTCCAAATTTTGTATTTGATAATTTATTTTGACATTTATTTATTTATTTCTTAATGTAATTCTGCAATTTTAATTATATGTGTTTGTATTTTTGTTTAATATGGGTCTCGGACCTGAAATAAATGATTTTATTTATTTATTTATTAAATGGAAGATATAGGTCGAAGAGTGGTGCTTTAGATATTGTGATTTTCATTTTGTAATGGGATAAAAGCTTTATCTATGAGCTAGGATCTCAACGTGGAATCAACAAAATTGAAAGGGTTTCTTATTAAGGGTCGTCTGTAAGAACCCTAAAATAACTTTTGCCTTCGGCTCTAAGCACTCGAATTTTAATTAGTCTGACCTTTCCTTTTGACCTCCAGTGTCACATATACGTGACAAGCAAGCGCGTGCCCTGTACGCCAAACGACACAAATTTGTGACAAAATGGTAGATAACATTGTGGTTTGGCGTGGAGGGCGCGCGTGTGCGTTTATACTCTGGCGTTCAAAAGGTTAATTTTACTGGAACTCCCATGTTGTTAGGTAGTGTAAACTATCGGTTATAATATAAAAGATAGAAAATGTCTAGTCAGCGCTCTGGTCCAATCCCAACAGATCGTAACGACCTTTGATTAAAACAAAATTATAATGTAAAATTCTTTATTTCCGTTACATTTTAACATGTAAATTACATTGTAAAATGTAAACCAAATAGCTTGGTCGACCGTACCTACGTACCTAATAAAATGTTTACAAAACCGACTGGTTAATTACTTATTGATTGAATGTGGTGATCACTTTGTTAATGTATGTTGCTTTAATGTTATGTTAGTTATGTTAGATAAGTACGTCTGACAACAATATTACACATTTTTGAACGTCTGAAGTTGGTTTCATAATAAAAACTAGGTGGAGTACCGAGTTCACTGAACATCGACCACTTTTCAATCCCATTACCTACTCAGGGCATAAGGCTGGAAAGTACGAGTAGAAGACCGTTAGTGAACTCGGTAATACATGGATCAGAAATTAGTAAATCCCGATTATGAAAAATTCATGAAAACCAACAAAATTACGTGTTAGTTCCAATTATAGCCACGCGCCAAAAGATCCTTGTAAAAGTTGACATGAGAATATAACAACATATTTTGACATTCAGTAACGTATTTGGTATCCAGTAGTCCTTTTTATCAGTTCCTGTATGTAGGTACACTAAAAGCCGATGCCACAATGCAAGTGAGCGTCTCAGTATCAAACAAGGCGTATAAGAACGGTCGGTCGGCAATATAGTCGTTGCCCACTTTTGGATCCAGCCCGGTGGCCGCTCCGTACGGAGTGGGCTGTTCTAGTGGTGCGGAGTACAGGCCGTGGTTGTCCAGGGTGAGGGTCGCTCGCTGGACGTAGCTGCTTGGGAGGGCCGGTGGGTGGGACACGTTCCTGTTGTAGGAGATAAGTTTTATATATTATACTTTTTCATTAGTGGCGGTTAACTTGCACAGAAACTGGTCCTTAGGTTCACAATTTCGGTGGTAAAAGGACAATTATGATTATGCAGACATTCTTGTTATTTACATTCTACTACTTAGCTGGTTCTTTTTGACGTTTCAATTAGCAACAAGTTTACCGATTACAAAGATTCTATGCTACGAGTTGCCAGTTTCGCTTCCTACTCAAAACAAGCTATTTCGGAGCGTTTCGATTTTATTTGAGCCTGTCTACGTGACGTAGGTACTGTGACTACGAAACATTAATGTTATTTCTATTGCCCCAACATTTTACAGTACTCTTGACTAGACTTAAGAACTTAAGAACGAACAAAGTTGTAAGTCGTCAAAAACATTAAAAAAAGTTCTTGTCAGAACTGACTGTTTCTTACCTGGTGGCAGTAGGATCGATCCACAAACTGGTCACTCCCATATCTTCTATCAAGGACTTCGCGTCGATCTCACTGGATATAACAATGCGTGGTATCGCCAACTTAATATCCACGAAGCTGTTCTTCAACGACTCGAACATCTCAAATATAATCTCGCTGGTCACGATCCCAAAGCTTCTCTTAACATTATCCGATTCAGGGAACATTACGAAAACCATTCGGTAACGTTCATTCACGCCAATCGGTAAGTCCAACACTTTGGCTCCCAAACTTTTGACGTAGCCCAGTCTCGCACGTTTCGTTACTCTCATAAGATCTACGAATCCAACTGGATTCCCCAACTGGTCGTGAAATGGAGCTCGCTCGATTCTCGCGTCAGCGAATTCTGTTGTCCAAAGCCCGTTGTAGTCGACTGTGTCTATAATGACTGAGTTCCCGTTGAAGTTGAAGCTTGTCAGTTCAGCGCGTGTTAGTCGCTTGATCTCATTAGCTGTTACTTGTGGATTGTATCGAATAGGAGCGGCGAGCACATCTAGAAGATTGTTCTTCGTCACAAAATCGTACCAGGTCGGGTTGGGTGTGACACCTGCATCGAGTAACAAAATTCGATTGCTGATAACTTTTATGTCGTCAGCTTGAACAATGCGGGATGTTGCCAGTTGGTAATACTTCTGTCGGGTACACTCATCGTAGGGAATGTTTAGGAGACTGAATATCTGTTGTCTGGTGTAAGAGTCAGCTCCTTCAGCCATTCCCGCGAGTACGAGCCAAACGTCGAGGGGAGAATACACGAAGTTGAGGTTACTCCTTGCAGCGACTACCTTGTAGAAATTGATAGCGAAGTCGTACATATCGGAGCGGAAATTAAGTAAAACGTCTTCGTGGACATTGCACGGCTCTAGGAGATGTGTTCCACGCAAGTCGAAGTTGTGTGGAGTCGAAATAGAGACTCCAACACTCGCGGCGAGTAAACCTAAAATAAACACTTGCATGTTTCAACACGTCTTTTGCAGTTTTGGAAATAAGATGTACTGAATCCATCTTGAATTCTCGTGCTTTTATATTGGTGGAAAAGCAATAAGCGCATTATTGATGGGAGGTTGGTTACTTTTTTAAACAGGTAAAGCCATCACCGTACCTAATCATTTTTATTCAGACAGTTTCCAATAAAAGCTTTTTTTGCTCGTTGTTCGTTATAATTAAATTACATACAGATCGATTCGATGTAATAAGATTACCAAGTTTTTTGGAGTGTTCGATAACCTAATTATTTTAACCAATACCCTGAATATTTTTTGTCAATACATTAACTGCAAGTCACGCATTATAATAAGAAATTTTGGTACAGTGTGCCTTGATTTGGGGCTCGGATTTTGTCTCGACAAGTGACCGAGGTCCTGATTACAACCCTGGTCCGTTGCATCATTGGCACAGATATGTAACTTAGTTGAAAGGCTAAAAACTTTAGTGTCCTTCAGAGATGTCCTTTGTACCTACCGTAGGCCGCCGTCGTCGTTGGCAACACATTGACCTTGAGTTGGTTTAGCGTAGTACGGAGTTCAAATAGAAAGTCACGACCCGTCAGGATCGACGGCGCTGGCTCCTTATCAGACCTTGCTCGCTCTGGTAGCACACGCTCTGAAGTTGCAGTCGCCGCGCTGTTACCTAGTACCTTATAATTAATTGAGTACCTCGCGCCCCAAATCGCTCGTCACCTGATTTCGTAGCGCGATGATAGTGCCAAACTGTCGCACTGCTAGTCGCGTGGTGGTGGATCAGAATACGCTTTAACCGCATGACTTGTTGTGCTTTAGCGTGTAATTCGTGGACCGTGGTAAGGATTCTATTAATAAAAAACAATACCCTCCTTCTGGATCAATCGGTTAAAAAAAATGCGATAGATCTTTTAATCTTTATTTCCACAAACATTCATTTATATGAGTAAGTAGGCTGTGTAAACGCAGAAGCCATCAAACAAGTGTATGTCTCAGCATCGAACAGACCAAACAGGAACGGTCGGTCAGCAATAAAGTCTCTTCCTAGGATAGGTTCCAGTCCAGTGTGGGTGCTGTAGACAGAGTTCGGCTCAGGTGGCGCGTAGCCCAGGCCAGTGCTGTTAAGGACTACAGTCGTACGCTGCACGAAGCTAGTGGGAAGAGCTGGCGGGTTCGATATGTACCTGTTGTAAAGGGTTTTGTTTTAGATGGTAGTGGAGTAGCTGGAGAAAGTTCACTGGTGAATTTGGACTTTCTAACAATAAAGTGGTGTTTCGCAGTCACAACCACTAAGTCAATAGATTTTGTAAGATTTGATCACAATATTGTTCTGAAAAGATTTTGGTTGATTATTTAATCACGGTCCTTTGATTTTCAGGGTTTTGTGATAAATAATTGAGTCTGTTGTATTCCCTCTTATTGCTCGAAAGTTCATTGCACAGGGGGAAGTGATTAGTGTAAACTCAGCACGTAACATAAAAAAATACCTCACCTAGTAACATCTGGATCAGTCCAAAGGTCGTTGATTCCCAAATCTTCCAGTATGACCCTCACATCAACCTCGCTGGTGATCACCGTGCGTGGTATCGCCACATCGATCGGCACAAGGCTGGGTTTCAGACTGGATATAATGTCAAACACCAGATCGTTTTTAACTGCGGTCACTAATGTCGACAAGTCACTATTTCCAATTATTACACAGAACAGCATTCGGTAGCGTTCATCTGAACCGAAAGGCAGCTCTAAAATCTTTGCGTTCAGGTTCTCAATATAACTCAACCTTGCTCGTCTCTGCACCCTCATGATGTCCACAGCCCCAATTGCTTCTCCTTGCAAGTTAAAGAATGGTGCTCGCTCAATGACTGCATCTGCAAAAGCTGTAGTCCACAATCCATTGTAGTCCATCGTGTCTAGAAGGACTGAATTTCCGCTCAGATTGAGTCTTGGGAGACGCGCCGACATAATTCCTTTGATCTCGTATGCTGTTGCTATGGGGTTGGACCTGATTGGTGCTTTAACTACTTCTAGGAGAGAATTCTTCGTAATAAAATCGTACCAATTCGGGTTGAGTGTCGTACCATCGTCGATTAACAACACACGCGTGCTCTTAATGTTCACATCATTGGAAGGCAACGCGCGAGTAGTTGCCAGTTGGTAGTACGCCTGTCGAATGCACGGGTCGTTAGGTAAATTCAGAAGTTGAAATAGTTTATGCTGAGTTACTGGATCGGCCCCTTCGGCTATCGCGGCGAGCATGATCCATATTGAAACTGGTGAGTATACGAAGTTGAAATTGCTTCTCACAGCTACCAATTTGAATAGTGGGATGATATAATTGTAATGAGCAGCTCGGTAATCATACGTTATGTCTTGATTAACATAACACACCTGTCCGTTGTAGACTGCTGAAGCAGGGTATGACTGGAACTGCTGCGTTGATATCTGGACACCACAGCACGCGATAAGTAAAGCCAAAATGAATATCTTCATGATTTCGGCACGTCCTAATTATTTTCCGCGACGTAATCTACTAAGTTCTAAATTAGGATTCTAGTTTCTTATATAGGTCAAAGAGTAACTCTAGATTGTTCAGATAAAAGGTTTTTTGTTTGTATGTCTGTGCATAGGATAAATCGATTTAAGGCCAAAATCATAGTTGCTTTTTGCACTATCTCAACTAATGTTTTAAAAACAGTTAATTCAACTCGCCAGCTAAAAATAATTTAATATTTCCTCAAATCCTCATAGCCGACCAAAAGCTACATAATTTTTGATCATTTGGTTTGCAAAATAGCTGGATTATCAGATGGACTAGCGTGAATGTATAATGCGGTAGGCAAAAACATGATTAACATAGAAATGTTCTCAACAGGTGGTCGGACAAGATGTTAGGTGCAGGCAACGGTCACCTTCTCAGGGTCATTCAAATGTATTATAATTATTATGATCAAGAAAGAGGTCTGAGGTTGAAAGGATTATAGGTAAATAGTAAATTAATGAAATCTTTAGAGGCAACATGTGCTATGTGTGTGGCAAGCAGTATGGGATTTCCATTAGCAAATATGACGAACTTCCATACAAACTTTGATGCCTTATTTGAACCCTTTAGGCGAAGAATTTTCAAAACCTAATCTTCCTTATATAATGTACTCTTCTGTCAAGTTGCTCTTAGACCCTGCGCTGTGCGTTGTCTATCAGTGATGAATATACAAGGGTGATTAGTAATTGGGTGGATTCCTTGAAATGGGTGATACTAGACCTGATTTGCAACAATTTTGACCCGCATAACTTGTGGTCCAAACTAGGCTGTTTTGGAGAAATCGAACTTTTTTTAGACAATTTCCACCTCTCTAACATACTTACTGCTGATTGTAAGAAATCCACGCCGTTCAAGTTTTTAAAAAACTTTAGAGTTACTTAGATTTTTGCTAGGCGCATAAAAAAAAAGGATTACCTGAACAATTTGAGTGCGCTCTTTGACCTATATAAGAAACTAGAATCCTAATTTAGAACTTAGTAGATTACGTCGCGGAAACTAATTAGGACGTGCCGAAATCATGAAGATATTCATTTTGGCTTTACTTATCGCGTGCTGTGGTGTCCAGATATCAACGCAGCAGTTCCAGTCATACCCTCCTTCAGCGGTTTACAACGGACAAGTGTGTTATGTTAATCAAGATATAACATATGATTACCGAGCTGCTTATTACGATGTTGTCATCCCACTGTCCAAATTGGTAGCTGTGAGAAGCAATTTCAACTTCGTATACTCACCAGTTTCAATATGGATCATGCTCGCTGCGATAGCAGAAGGGGCCGACCCGGTAACTCAGCATAAACTATTCCAATTTCTGAATCTACCTAACGACCCGTGCATTCGACAGGCCTACTACGAACTGGCAACTACTCGCGCGTTTCCTTCCAATGATGTGAACATTATGAGCACGCGTGTGTTGTTAATCGACGATGGTACGACACTCAACCCGAATTGGTACGACTTTATCACGAAGAATTCTCTCCTAGAAGTAGTTAAAGCGCCAATCAGGTACAACCCCGTAGCAACAGCTGACGAGATCAAAAGAATAATGTCGGTGCGTCTCCCAAGACTCAATCTGAGCGGAAATTCGGTCCTTCTAGACACGATGGACTACAATGGATTGTGGACTACCGCTTTTTCAGATGCAGTGATTGAGCGAGCACCGTTCTTTAACTTGCAAGGAGAAGTAATCGGGGCTGTGGATATCATGAGGGTGCAGAGACGAGCAAGGTTGAGTTATGTTAAAGACTTGCACGCCAAATTTTTAGAACTGCCTGTCGGTTCAGATGAACGCTACCGAATGCTGTTCTGTGTAATAATTGGAAATAGTGACTTGTCGACATTAGTGACCGCAGTTAAAAACGATCTGGTGTTTGACATTATATCCAGTCTGAAACCCAGCCTTGTGCCGATCGATGTGGCGATACCACGCACGGTGATCACCAGCGAGGTTGATGTGAGGGTCATACTGGAAGATTTGGGAATCAACGACCTTTGGACTGATCCAGGTGTTACTAGGTGAGGTATTTTTATGTTATGTGCTGAGATTAGACTGACCACTCCCCTCTGTGCAATGGACCTTCGACCAATAAGAGGGAATATAATATTCTCACTTACTTAGCACAAAACCCTGAAATAAAAGGATCATGGTTAAATAAAATTAACCAAAATCTGTTTAGAACAATATTGTGATCAAATCTTACAAAATCTATTGATTAGTGGTTGTGACTGCCGAACTTACCACTTTAGTGTTAGAAAGTCCAAATTCACCAGTGAACTTTCCCCAGCTACTCCACTACCATCTAAAACAAAACCCTTTACAACAGGTACATATCGAACCCGCCAGCTCTTCCCACCAGCTTCGTGCAGCGTACGACTGTAGTCCTTAACAGCACTGGCCTGGGCTACGCGCCACCAGAGCCGAACTCTGTCTACAGCACCCACACCGGACTGGAACCTATCCTAGGAAGAGACTTTATTGCTGACCGACCGTTCCTGTTTGGTCTATTCGATGCTGAGACGTATACTTTTTTGATGGCTTCTGCGTTTACACAGCCTACTTATACATGAGTGTTTGTGGAAATAAAGATTGAATAAATTGTCGCGTATTTTTTTACCCGACTGACCCAGAAGAAGCGTCTGTCGTTGTGTGTTTTTTTTGTCATTATCCTTTCACAAACTACATGCTCAAGTGTCTCACGTCATGCTTTTAAAACCGTGTCCTATCCAGCACCCCTAGCCAAGTTGACAATCGTTGACGCTAGTAGAAAACTATTCAAATGAATGGGAATGACATCATCTCAACGTTAAATCACGTGATCAACACAAACGAATAGAAAATTCATAGACAAGTTTACATCGTTCAAAATGATAGAATAGAATGTTATCGTTTCTACAATGTTGATCGCTAAACTCTTTGGTAGGAACGCTCACCATAGACTAAAGTGTAGGTTTTTTCTACAGACATTAGAGAACGAGCGATCGACTCAGTCGTGTCAACTTGGCTACCAATTTAGCGCTTTCTACAATTGCTTACGCCGAGGCGATTACGATTGTAGAAAGAGAATCGATACGAAACGTTTGTAACTTGGCTAGGCCTGCTGATCCACTACGTGACTAGCAGTGCGACGGTTTTACCATCGCGCGACGAAGCGCGCAGGTGACGAGCGATTTGGTGTGCGAGGTACTAAACGCAGTTAATGGAGGTACTAGGTATGAACGCGGCGCGGCTGCCACCAGAGAGTACCAGTGGAAGGAGGATATTAATACACAGTAACTGGGTTTTAAAACAATGGTATTCAGCTGCATCAGGTTAGACTGGAAACCGACCCCGACATAGTTGGGAAAAGGCTAGGCAGATGACGAAGTTGATACCTACCTACTACGTGCTCTCAACCAACCAAAATAACAAAACAGAAACGGTTGCTACCAGTATCATTTAATACCAATCAATACAAAACTCAATGGATCGCCCACGTCATCGCAACGAACCCATACAAAAGAACCGTGATAATTCAACTAAGTATTTTTATGCGAATCAATTAGGGTAGGTGGGTTGCGTGTACATCGTGGTCATCAGGCAGGTATAAGTCTCAGTGTCAAAGAGCCCGAACATGAACGGCCTGTCGGCTATGAACTCGCTCCAGAAGGATTCCTCAGAGGTCGTGGGATATCCGGAAGAACGTAGCTCGGCGATTGGAGGAGGATTTACTCCATCTTTGTTGAGAGTCAGTGAGGCTCGTTGTACGTAACTGCTGGGCCAGGCAGGCGGGTCTGATATGTACCTGTTATGAAATAGTTGTTTTTATACATTATATTTTTCAAGGCCTCATACATCATGTGTTTTAAGTGTTGCCCCATATAAAAGAGCACGGTCATTACAGACTTACAAAGTAGTGATCTAAAACGATCTGCATAATAATAATCATATAATCACTACTTCTGTTAGCACGTTGAACGTCTTCTGTTGAACGTCAACCAAAACATGTACGAACCACGAAAGCTCGTTGAAGCCTCACAAATTCATTTATTTGTTAAGGATGAATCAGGGAGGGTACTTCCTAAAACGTTTCAATACAAAATTTATTAATTTATGCATAAATTGGTTACATTTTACTTAAGTCTGCTCCCTAACGGATTCAGACCACAAATTGGGTTTGCGGTCAATGGATCGAACGGAGGTCCCCTTATTTACATTAAATAATTATGTTGTAATATAATACCTGGTAGCTTCAGGATCTGTCCAAAGGTTGGTAACACCAAGGTCTTCTAGAATAGTCTTCGCGTCTAATTCTGAGTTTATTGTGAACTGTGGCAATGCTATGTCTATCGGCACTTGAGTCTCTGTCAGCGATCCCACCACGTCTGAGATGATCGAGCTCTTGCTATCTCTGACGATAGGTCGTAAGTCAACATTCCCTACTACCAGAGCAATGACCATACTGTAACGGCTGTTCACACCAATAGGTAGCTCTAAGATTTTTGCTTGTAAAGAAGCCACGTAGCCTATCTTCCCGCGTCGCTTCACTCTCATCAGATCTACTGCACCGATGTTTTCCCCTGATATGCTATAGAACGGTGCTCGCTTGACCACTGCGTCGGTAAATGCTGTGTTCCACAATCCATTGTAGTCCATTGTATCTAGTATAACTGAATTTCCGCGCAAGTCGAGTCGTGTAAAGTTGGCATACACAACCTGTCTGATCTTACTCGCTGCCGCTACTGGATTATATTTTATAGGAGCCGACATCACATCAATAAGAGAATTCCTTGCGACGAAATTGTGCCAAACCGGATTGGGGGTCACACCTTGATCGATGACCAAGGCTCGGTTACTGACAACTGTTGCGTCGCTCGTGAACGAGAATCTACTCGCGGCCAGTTGGTAGTACTTCTGACGAACGCATGGGTTACTTGGGAGTAGGAGAAGCTTAAATAGTTGGTGTTGATTGTAGTAATCCGCTCCTTCTGCGATGGCGGCTATGGTCAACCACATCGAGTGTGGAGACATGACGAACTGATAGGTCCCCCGGGGAGCGACTCGCTTGAAAGTTTCAATGGTGAAGTTGTGCATCGCTTCACGGTAGCCATCAATAACGTTCATGTACTCGGGGCATGGTCCTGAGTTGTACAGTGTGTCCAGAGATCCATGTAGTATCACAATTCCTCGCTTTGCAGCTAAGCAAATAGTGACGGACAAAAACAAAATAAACGCTCTCATTTTTTCCGTCACGACTGAATTAAGGACTAAAACCAACTGACACTAATCGATCATTTGGGTTCTTATATAGGCACTGGAATTGCGTTTATAATTGATGTTTTATGACCTGTGCTCAAGGAAAGTTATTGTATTTTAAGTGCCCTTATCCTGCAAATAATACGTTAAAGCTCAATCCGTTTTATTTGCTGTTTTAATACCTTTTAGTGGTAACGAAAAATCCTGATGCATATCTATCAGCGCAGTAATGCAATGCAGTCGCCCGTCGATGTTCAAGCGACTGGTTGTCAAGGTCAACACAATACCGGAATAGTAATTTGAATTTTAAATGTAAACAATAAATCTTTAAACTGATCAGAAACTTGATTACAGTTTAAAGACACGCAGACATGCATGTTGCACGCTAAACTGTAGGAATCTCTGTTTCTTGATAGACCGGTATTTCTGATATTTTATTATTCAAAAACCTTAGATCATAATAAATACTTACGAGGATCTTCGCACACAAACACACACACAAATTTCAGTCGTATTTACAAGAGGATAGAGACTCAATTGTATCCATCCTGAGCCTAGGGAGCCTGAGCTTAGGGAGGACAGTATAGGATAATTTAGTTAGATCATTAATTGTACTAGTCTGACCAAGATAGATCCGCCCAAATTAGGGTCTGACCGGCGCACCACTGCTAATTAGTTGGACAATCAACTTAGTGCAAATATACAAGACTGTGTCTAAGTGTGGTAAGAAAAGAAACATCAAACATGTCACAATAATAGTAAAGATAATAAACGGTCGCAACAATTAAACCGCGTTCAAAATCAAGCGGATTTTTATGTTTTGATCGTGTTCACTTAAACTGCCTCGTTGGCCCAGTGTTCGTGATTGCTGACCATAAGTTCTAGGGTTCGATTCCCGGGTCGGGCAAAGTGTTAATGGGTTTATCCATTAGCAATTTCTCAGTAGCAGTCACGGAGTCTGGATTTGTGCTCTGTTGCTGGCAATGGTCTCACCCCCTATTACAAGGGACTTAAGAGGCCGGCGACCGATGCGTAGTTCATTCAAACTTAATACCAAACACAATTATAACAATATTTTCGATGAAGCAACAAGTAATTTGTAACGCTAATATTTAAAACATGATATAAGGCATTTTCCGTGATCTTTCGACTGTTTCGAGTGCAGAACCCACAAAATACTAATCATAATAAAATGTTGTAATTGCATTTAATTACATCATTCCGCTGTTAAGTAAAAATAAAACTAAAATGATACCTACTATATTATTAGTCGGTCGAGATCATGAAAAACTTCATTATTCTATTTTTAAAGGTCACGGAGATTATCTCATTAAGGAAGAATAATAAACGATTTAATTTTGGACACTTCGGACAAATCATTGAGGTTTTCCATAAATTAATAATGAATGGCCACAAAGTTTTTGTGAAGGGTAGGTACCTATAATGAAAACAATAATCACTTGCAGTGCAATGCACTTTCAGGATTAATCCTTATTGATTTCACATTCATAAAAGTTAAAAAAAAACCGGCCAAGTGCGAGTCGGACTCGTGCATGAAGGGTTCCGTAACATCGTTGTAGGGAAGCTCCATTTAATTTTTAATTTATTTTTACTATTTGTTATAATAGCGGTGACTGAAATACATATTCTTTGAAAATTTCAACTGTCTACCTATTACGGATCATGAGATACAGCCCGCTGACAGACAGACGGACGGACGGACGGAACCCTAATAAAATGTTGGTCCTTCTGTTCGAAGATAAAAAATATATCTGATCTCCAAAATTTAACGAGAATAAAAAACTGAGCAAGGTGATCAAATCAATTTTAAAATGACTGGTTCGGTGATAAATTTTAAGACCACATAAATGTTGAGAAAATAAACATTTTGCTTTAGAAGGCAGGAGGAGGAGGACCCTAGTTAAATATTTAACTTAACTTAAGGGATGTACACAATATTATAACAATAAAGAATAGTTTCTGGTCCTAGTTTACGGACGAAACGGTAAAAATAAGTACCAATAAGAGCACAAATCTCTTTTGGAACCTTGACACAAGGTCGCATTATACCTCTATTAGCAGATGATGAGTGTTTTCGACATTTAATTAGTTAAATATACTTGAGGGTCTAGTCTAGACCAAGAGACATTGTATCAGCAATACCCGAGTAACTGATATAACTACGAAATGCTTATGTCAATCCTGTTGACAAAAAGTAAGTGTTGTTGTACTCTATGCTTTAATATAAAAGATAATTATTGTCTATGGGATGACGAGAGCCCGCGCTCTCTCTCTTGTCAACCTTAATCATGTAAGTGTGCAGTGCTAAATAAAGAAATTAAATAAAAGAGTCTAACGCAGTTTCCTTGATCTACAAGCCATCCATACCGAACCCCAAACAAGTATATACCCAGCACCCCTAGCCAAGTTGACAATCTACAATCGTTAACGCTAGTAGAAGTAGAAAACTATTCAAATGAATGGGAATGACATCATCTCAACGCTAAATCACGTGATCAACACAAACGAATAGAAAATTCGTAGACAAGTTTACATCGTTCAAAATGATAGAATAGAATGTTATCGTTTCTACAATGTTGATCGCTATACTCTTTGGTAGGAACGCTCACCAAAGACTAAAGTGTAGGTTTTTTTTACAGACATTAGAGAACGAGCGATCGACTCAGTCTTGTCAACTTGGCTAGCAATTTAGCGGTTTCTACAATCCCTTACGCCGAGGCGTTTATGAGTGTAGAAAGAGAATCGATATGAAACGTTTGTAACTTGGCTAGGCCTGCAGATTTCGTAACGAGGGATGAAAACTACATATATGGCTTTACTACTGACTTTAGTTTTATTGAACCACAACCATTTCTCATGTTAAAAATTAAGGATCCCAACCCAATAAATCGTTATCACTTTAAAACATATTTTTTGTCCCACACCAAAAAGTCTTCTTCTGCACAACCAAAACTAATACTTATAAGTGGGTTGTGAATAAATCGAAGTCATCAGACAAGTGTACGTCTCCGTATCGAACAGCCCGAAAATAAACGGTCTGTTAGCAATGAAGTCCCTTCCCACGACAGGGTCTAGTCCTGTGGACGCGTTATACGTCTCTGGGACGTATGAAGCGGGTCTGATGCCGTGGTTGACCAGGGTGATGGTGGCACGCTGGATGAAGCCGCTGGGCAGCAGCGCAGGGTCGGATATGTACCTGTTGTTGATAATTTGGGCTTTATTCTTATCGTGCGGCGTTGAGTACAGAATCTAGTCTTAAAATTCATGGTTGCCTCTATGCCGGTGCCGACGCCGACGCCTCTTTTAGCAGAATTACTTTGATCTTACTTGAGTGTTAGAGAGAGATAGAGCTGTATATGAATATCGGTTCATCTCTTTCCCAGTTGATGTAAAGTTGAATTAATACCGCTATAAGATATGGTGTGACAGTCTAAGATACAACATAGTATGTTAATAGAATTTGGAAAATTCTTAGCGAGGTGGCTGCGCGAGAATATTGTGAAATATTATTTGAATAATCTGGATTAACGGCTTTGTCAAGATAGAAAGCCTTTAATTCCCAGTTGGAAATAAAAAGCTTTTTCTAGTAATCTTGAAAGCAACACTATTATATTATCGTGTGTATCAAATTTGATGGAATAAAGATGGGCCAGGTTAGATATAGTAGTCAGGTTATTATTTCAATAGTAGGTAGTTATAGAAGTATTAAATACCTGGTAACAGCAGGATCAGTCCAAAGTCTGGTGAGTCCCAAATTCTCCAAAATACTCCTGACATTAATCTCAGAGGTCATCGTGAACCGCGGGATGCCGATATCCACCGACACATAACTCTCCCGCGATTTACTCATAAACTCCAATATTATCGTACTCCTGATGGCATTCACAATGGTCTCGACATCACTGTTATCGAGTACCAAAGCAAACAACATACGATAACGATCATCAACACCGATAGAAAGCTCCAAAACTTTAGCGTTAATACTAGACACATAGGCCATTTTCGCACGCCTGCTCACTCTCATTAAATCAACGAATCCTATTTTGTGTCCAAAAGGGTCGTAGAATGGCGAGCGTTGGATGACCGCGTCTGAGAAAGCCGTCGCCCACAATCCACTATAATCCATCGTGTCAACTAGCACCGAGTTGCTACTCAAGTCGAGATTCGCCAAAGTTGCTGAAGAAAGGAGTCTAATAGCGTTAAGCGATCCCTGGGGGTCGTATCGCAGCGGCGACGACACTAAATCGATGAGACCGTTCTTGGAGACGAAGTTGTGCCAGTACGGATTTACTGCCACTCCATGATTGACGACTAACGTACGCGTTGACATAACACTCACATCATTCCCGGGTAGATACCGACTTGTGGCTAATTGGTAGAATTTCAGACGAGCGCAGGGATCGTTTGGAAGACTTAGGAGCCGAAACATCTGTTGTTGAGTATATGGGTCGGCCCCTTCGGCTATCGCGGCGAGAATTATCCAAGCTGACAGCGGGGCAAAGATAAAATGGTACAAACTACGAGAACTGACATCCTTGTACGCCTGAAGAGTAAACTCGTAAAGAGAAATACGGTAATCGTGTGTCACATCGCGGAACAGGTGACAGGATTCAAGATTGCGTGAAAATATCTCCTGATATCCAACGACAAATGTACACACGAATAAAACTAGGAGAATTATTGTTTTCATGATGAGAGACACGTCCGAATATAAAATATAACGGTACTCTTATACATTGTGATTCATACTGAATTTTCTTATATAGGTCGCCTAGCTTTTGATGATCTAGTCTAGAGCGCGTTGCGACGTAAAGGCATCAGCACACGTAATATTGTGCCGGCGACAGGTAAATCCGACTAATGCGCTTTGATACCTAGCCCATTTGTCTGAAGGCAACCGTTTCGCCCTGACTGCTCTCAGTGAGCCTGTTGAATGCACTAGTTGTTTGTGTGCAGTCGGATAAAGTTTGGCGTCGGAATTGATTTTCTAGTGACGTGGAGTTGAACAGTTTACGATTGAACATATGGGAGAGTTTAAAGAGCTTACTAAAGCGATATGGATGCACATTAGTTTGCTTTCAGGCAGAGGTTTATATTGTGAATATTTATGTATGTGTGAACTAGCGTTGGTCATGGCTTCGTCCGTGTTGCAGTCGGGAATTGAATGAAAACGAGAGCGCCGAGGAAAAAATGTATCCTGTATTTTAACGGCTTGAAAAGGCAATAGAGAGACACTATAAGTTTCGCATTTTTGTAATAATTATCGAATACGGATGTCTGATATCCGTATTGTGGTGGCCAATTTTCTACACGTTTTTATGGATCTTCCAAATAACAGCACAGATTCCCAGAATTCACAACTGGTTTATACGTTATCCCTTTTCACACAAGCAACGTAATCACAAATTCGTGCCTATTATCTTATAGAACACTTCTTTATCCCAACCAACCTTGAACCTAATCCTTTAGCGATAAAGATGAAAATCTATTGAAGTAGTGGATGTGATGAAGTCTATACAACAAACAATTAAATGATTGAGTGGACTGCGGGCACAAGTTAGCGGCGACGTGGGGAAAGTTGCGTCGAGTGCAGCTTGCTTACTTTGCAACTAGTTAGTAACGCTATACTCGACTAGTAACCACATTGGTTTAGACACTTGTGGTCGCATTTGTGACAGCTAAGAGTTCGATTCAAGCCATCCCATTCTAGTTTTTGTAAGACGTAGGTACCATCGACACAAAAGATGCAAGACGATTGACGACTTTTCAATTAGGGTTTAAACATTTTTAGCTACCGATATCTCGATTTCTGTCCCGTAATAGGCTAGTTTCCACCATCAATAAATTGCAAATCTATTTAGTCCGTCAGAGTATTGGAAAATAATGGACACGTTTTTTACGTTTTTGTAAATCAATGAATATTAACAAAGATAAAACGCATCAAAACTCGAGAGTGTGGGCTCGGGACGTCACAACGCACTAAAAATTATAGCACGGAGTGACGTATTGAGAATTTTAAAAGTTGTTACGTAAACCAAAATTGACGGGGATACGACCCCGTCAATTTTGGTTTACGTAACAAAAGAAAAAATACGTGTCTAATTTTTTGACGGACTAATTAGATTTTTTCAGGACACAAGCCTATTCCTGGGAGCAGCGGTGGCCCAGTGGTGGCGACCCCGACTTACGAATAGTGAGTCGTGGGTTCGAACCCAGACAGGCTAATTACTTTATGTAATTTATTTCATCACCACTGCTCTCAAACGGTGAAGGAAAACATCGTGAGGAAACAAGCATGTCCTAGAACCAAAAAAATCGAAGACATGTGACATCTACCAATCCGCACTGGGCCCGCGTGGTGAATTATAGCCCATTCCCTCTCATAGAGAGGAGGCCGTGTCCCAGCAGTGGGAACATTAATAGGCTGATGATGAAGCCTATTTCTGAATTGAACTGATGACTTCTTAGAAGTCCGTTGGTCCTTGTCACGTGTGCCGTTGTGTTCGATGTGTCGTTGTCCTACCCTATTGGTACCTGACATCTTTACTTACTTTCACGTGTTTGTATTTAAATAGAAAATTAATCGTTGTACCATCCACTCTCTCTTTTCAACAACTTAAGAAATCTTATATTTAATGTTGATATTTATAATAAATAGAACGTTTATTTTCTTAAAAGCCCCTAATAAGCTTACTGGTTTTAATGAGCCCAGAAAAGTAAATGTTGACTTCAAATAAACGCGCGTTACGACCAAGATCGGTGGAAAAATGACAGTAATTTTTGACAAACGTAAAAAATATGACCTGCGTGAAAGTCGAGAGATATTATTTGCCTCTGAATTATAAATAGACATGAATTATTCTCGTTTTCACATTAATCATAGCTTTTATTAACCGTCCGACCGTTAGTACCAGAAAGCTGTAATTTTGTAGGAGTGTGTATATCAATTACGCCGATCTATTAATTAATAATTAATCTATTAGTTTATTTTATCTGTATATGTGTATTAGTATCAATCTAAATCTAAACTCTCGTTAGTAAAAAGTTTTTTTTTAGACATTACTTTGTACCCTATCACTATGTTTTCATATTTAACCCAAAGGTTGACTGGCAGAGAATGCCTTGTGGCATTAAGTCCGCCTATGTGTCCACTATTGAACATGAAGTTTAAATAAATAAATAAATAAAATAAAATTTTGGAAAAATGTTTTTATTTATAGGATACATTTTTTTTTCGTCGTGTACCCTATAGTCGGGGGTATCGTTGAATAGGTCTTTTATAATGCTCCATTTACGAAATATTAAACTTTAAAGTGCAAATTTTCATTCCAGTAGAGCGTCCCGATTTTTTCCAGATTTTTCAAGCCAGCAGTTTAGCATTTAAAAAAAAATCTGGAAAAAATCATGATGATAGTGCATTTTATAAACTTTAAAGAAAAAATATAACGGTTAAGATAACTTTATTAGTTTAGCAGTAATAGTCGTTGAACTTGGGTGTTGGATAATTTCGTGCCAAATAATTTGTACCTTAGAATAAATCCTTTAAAGTGACTAAGATGTATGTAGTTCTATATTGTGATAATGGGCTACTACAGAACCCTACACTGCGCGTGGCCCGACACGCACTTGGCCGGTTTTTTAATCAGCTTTGTAAAGAAGCTGCAAAAACATGCAGTTGTGGAACTAGTTTCGATAAATTGATTAATAGAATTAATTGTAATCTTGAAATATGGGTTTGAGGTAGGTCAACAGTATTTATTATGATAGAAGACCAATTATTAGCAGACGTCCTATTATTGATTGCTATTTACTTTTTTATCATTAAAAAGTGGAATTAGAACATTATATTAATATCATCATATGACTAGACATGTGCAACCACGTTGAGGTCGGCTTCCAGTGTAACCAGATCACCAGCTTAAACATACACTTGCAAAATAAAATCATCTTCTTTATCGTGTGGTTAGTGCCTAACATGGTGTCAGGTTTTTATGCCGCCCATGAGCGACGTGTGTGATGACGACTCGACGGCATGTCGGAAGCCAAGTCGAGACTTGGCTTCCGACATGCCGTCGAGTCGTCATGATCATCTAGCCAGGGCAGTCTCGACAGAGATAACGACAAAATCGCTAACATTTTATATTGCTAATTACTAACGAATAAATTCAGTTGCAATAATGATGATTGCGAGTTACGCAAGTCTCTACGTCCAAGATGCGTTTCTTGCAAGCATCATTATTGCAACTGAATTTATTCGTTAGTAATTAGCAATCAAAAGTAAGCGATTTTGTCGTTATCTCTGTCGAGACTGCCAGCCCAGGCGTTTTCCAAAAGACATTCAAAAATTTACGAGCGATAGACGGGACTAGACGAAGAAAACTGCAATCAACAAGTATTGAATTACATTTATCCTCGTCTTGTAGAGCGGACATTGGGAACATTTTCATCAGAAAAATTTTGTTCTCGAACATTTTTAGGGTTCAGTGCCTCAAAAGGAAAAAAACAGAACCCTTATAGGATGACTTTTTTGTCTGTGTACAGCACAAGCTACCTGCAGTATTGTCTCTCCTCCCCCCTTAAATCCATCCAAAGGTTGTCTTTAAAAGATTGCTTTTAGCGATAAGACCGACCATTGTGTCACCCCTTGTAAAATGTTTTACATTTGTGTCTGTAATTTTTATGGTGTACAAAATAAAGAGTATTCTATTATATTCTGTCTGTCCGTCTATCTGGCAAGACCCGTATCTCGGTAACGCGTTGAGGTATTGAGTTGAAATTAAAACCATATACTCAGGTCTAACTTAGAAGTTTCTGCTTCAAGGGGCAGTCCCTTGAAGTTGAAACTTTTAAGTTAACTTAAAAAACGATACGGCCGTTTATGCCGCAAAACACGTACTTATATTTCGACACTCTCAAGGAACTCAAAATGTATTGGGTACCTAATTCCCGTTGACCTAGAATCATGAAAGGCAAGAAGCAATGTCTAACAGCACATGTAAAGGAAAAAATCTGAAAACCGAAAATATGTAGTTTAATAACGAAATAGGGACCTACAAGTTTATACGAAACCAACTCGCATTTGGACGATTTTTTGATTTTGACACACTAGTGCCTACTGATTTCTAAAGATTTTCATTCCTATATATTATTTTTATTTATATACTTTATTATTATTACTAACGATTTTCTTTGTCTTGCTTGTCTCGTATATCGCTCGAAAATATTTGAATGTCTTTGCGCTAAAAGCACCTAACATCATAAAATAGTGAGAGAAGCCGTGAAGACGTTCATTACAATTTGAGTGCACCTAAGTAGTTACTCAGATGTAAATGTAAAGAAAAAGAGGTTTCTCTTAGAGAATAGCTAATAGCATTATTGCCATTAGCTATTCTCCAAGAGAAACCTCAACCTGTGAAAGATCTTATGCTCTTCCACGGGTTGTGATCCTCAAAGCTTGAACGAAGAGAAAAATAAATTGTGGAGCTTTCTCTATTTGAAAATTCATAGTTGGAAGCTATGGAACTCCACTACCACAGAAGTGCTATCATACAGTATATTTCCAACAACTTGAACTTGTAAAGTGCAGTGAGCTCATTGTGCTTTTCACAGCCGTTGAAACTCAAAGCGATATTATGTGTTGTCAGAGAGAAATCCGGTACGTCAGGTTATACAGGGTTAGTTTTCAATAACCGGCCAAATTTTCAGAGATGGTTTAGAATCGATAATATTTTCGATATAATAAAATAAAAACAACATTTTTTTAAATAAAATTTTATTCGTTTTCACCACTTAAAAGCGACCGTGTGGACATTGCAACAGCACAATTCAGTTCAACAACCTAGATAGGTAGCAGTTAGCACACCCATAAATTTAGCAGTGCATGCACGCACACAAGTGCATTTATTCCCACTAGGTTTATGATTTGGGAAATTTTTAGGACATTTTCAAATGAATGCTATGATTTTATTCTTTTAGACAATAATAATTAAAATGCACTTTTGGTGGATTATTCCGAACCTGACCTGAAATCCTAACCCGGTCGCGGGTTAGGTTAGGAACATGAAAAAAATTATAACATTCATTCCGAGCGTAACCCTCTTCCTAACCTGACCCAATGTATCGTTCCTATCATAACCCGAGTTCAACTCTGTTTACCAAGCAGAGTGTGTATGTATTATCCAAGCAACACACGCTATAGAGGCCAGGGAGGTCACGGATACCAACATTCGTATACTCTCCGACAGTGCCTCAGTCCTTCAATCCCCCAAAGAGTAACCAGATCACGTCGAGGCCAACACTAGAATGCCACAAGGCCCTAGAAAGATTCACGGTGCTGAATCACAACACGGTAACGCTGCAATGGATTAGAGGTTACAGTGGATCTGCCAGAAGAGGATCCAGCACAAAACCCTTCGGACCCGAACCTATTGTGCCCATTATCTTCAAGCAGCTAAGAAACTGGTTAAAGGATCACACCCGAATACAAGCGGAGAAATGGTGGACCTCGACACCAGGTTGCAGGCAATCCAAGGAAGCTATGCCATCCCTGGATACAAAGCTGACCAGGCGCCTTCTGCGCCTGGACAGAGATAGCCTGCGTCTGGTGGCGGGGACCATCACTGGACACTGCTCACTGAATAAACATTTCCACACCCTAGGAATCACTGACAGTCCCCTGTGCAGAGCGTGCATGGTGGCGGAGGAGACGGTGGCGCATGTGCTCCTCGAGTGCACAGGCGTTACCAAGATTCGCGAGGAGATCCTGGGAACGCCAAGATCACTTGCGGATGTCCTAAGGAGACCGGGAAGTTTAATCTGCTTCTGGAGGGAGGTGGGCTGGTTGGAGTAACTGGCCACCTGGCTCACGCACAATGGTCCACCTTAAGGACTAAGTGCGGAAACCTAAACCCCATGATAGATAGATATTGTTGATTATTCATGTTGATTCTGTGTTATTGTAATTATTGTTCGTTAATTTCGTAATTTACTAGTGTGGTGATTCATACTATTCATAGTTTAAAAGATTTTTCGAAAGTTCCTTCATTTTAAGTTTAGTATTTTATAATAATTTATTTTACCGTTTGTGTGTTTATAAAGTAAGTTCAAAGTATGATTCTTTTCAAAAATGTTATAATTTTTTACTACAGGAACTTTTTTCTTATTTTTTTTTTTTTTTAATCTTTTTTTTGTTTTTTTTTAATTTATTTTTTTATGCTGCTGCGTCCTGCTGTGCCTACGACGCAGCTGTACATTTCACGTCTGCATCACTCCACTACAACTGAGGAAGTGGTGCAGTATTTGAAAGTGAAGACCAGCTGGACTCTGAGGGTCGAAAGGTTGGAATCGCGCCACAACATCAACTTTAAGTCATTCGTGGTACGAGTTCCAACCCACCATCTACAGACCTGCATGAAGGAGGACTTTTGGCCGAAGGGTGTCGTATACCGACGTTTCCGAGGGCGGTTACGCGACACCACGCAGCGAAACACGACGCCGACAACGTTGCGTGTATAGTTTTAGTCCCGTATAGTTAAAAATATGTATTAGTATGTTATTACTGTTAATTATTATTTTGTGTATTTTACCTATGGGCCTTAGTTGCCTGATAATAAAATGATTATTATTATTATTATTTTCGTTAATTGTTAATGTATTATATAGATTGATAACGTATTGTAAAGATTAAACTCTGATTTGACACATAGGTATCTTTTATTCTACGAAAGAGGAGCGGGAAACCTACCATATCGCAATTCGGGTTAGGTTAGGAACGATACGTTGTGTCAGGTTAGGAATAGGGTTAGGTTCGGAATAAAATTGTTTTTTTTTTCATGTTCCTAACCTAACCCGCGACCGGGTTAGGATTTCGGGTTAGGTTCGGAATAATCCCTTTTGGTTTGATAGGTACCTAGATCTTAATTTTAAATTTTAGCTGGTCATTTAAAACTAACCCTGTATTTATATCAGAAGCAAAACAAAAAACTCGATTCACATGTCCTGATTCAAATAGATAATGATTTGCTTATCACAGTTTTTTGTAAAGCCTGATTAAACAAGTTCATTAAGGCTGCGGTTTAGATACGAACAGACATATTGATAACTAAACCAAAATCTGGTGATTTATTACCCCAGCATAACTAAAAACAATAAACCCAACACTAAATCAACGTAGAGTGAACCGTAAACAAACATCCATACAAGAACATTTACAGACATCAATAAACTTTGATTCAATGAGCGCCGAACTAATCCATACGAGACGTGACAGACGCAAGTGGCTAATCAAAGCTTAGCACAACTAACCCGGGACTAGATGTGCATATATCTTAACTCATTGAGCAATTACGGTCGACCAAGCTATTTGGTTTACATTTTACAATGTAATTTGCATATTAAAATGTAAACCAAATAGCTTGGTCGACCGTATATAGAGGGTGCATTTGACAACCTCACCGCCTCTTTAACTTTGTGAACAGAATTGAACCTAGTATCTATATCGCAGTCAATTCGTATAACACGTCGTTTTACATAATGGCGCGCCGGATTGAAAAACGGCGTCTTAACGTTCAGACGGATTACAATTCGGCTGAAATAAAGTACGCCGCATTGAATGAGCCCTTCGCGTTCGTCAAAGCGGCGTAAAGTGTTTTTATTTTTTTTCTTTCAGGAATTTCTCAGTAGCAGCCACGGTCTGGTTTGATGGCGATAAACTAGCTCCCTCCTCATGGGGTTTGAAAATAACTGGTGAAATGTGGGTACACCTCGTTCTAACCTTTCGGGATGTTTTTCCTACTCCTCTATTATTCTTTTCTGATTAATTTCGTTGCGGAATCCAAGCCAGTTTGTTTCTCTGGGACTTTGTCGAGCTAAATTGTCTCGGCGTTTTTCTGGTTGCCGTCACTGTTGAGTCTGGCTTTCATGAGTTGCAGTGGTTTGGTAATGTGTGGCAGGATTTTCCTTTGCCACCATATGTTATTTAAATATGGAAATACGGTGCTTGATTTGTTTTTGATAACAGTAAAGTTTCTACGACTTAGAACTCTCTTTAGAATCGATATAAAAGAGTGTCCATGGAGTTTCTTGCCCATTCTTCTCCATAGAGATCTACGCTTTGGAATGGGCAACTACAGTACTTTCTCAAGTTATTATGCCTTGTGACTGGGACTGTAGCTTAGCTTTTTTTTTGTTTTCTTTTTGACATTCAAGAGTGCCGTAACTAACTGAAACTCTCTAACTAATTGAAATAAATGCTTTGAGTTTGAGTTCGATTTTAGAAAAAAAAAACCTGAAATTCTGTGAAACCATAGACCTTAACTGACTAGTTCTGAAAAGGTTTACATTACGTATAATATACCTTGAAATGTACCCGTTACGTAAAGAACTATTAAATATCTCAGTGAAACTGGAATGTCTACATTTCTACGAGTTTTCCATTAATAGAAGGGTTAATTTATACAGAAGTTTTGGCTTTAAGTTTTTGTATAGTTTTTATTTCAATACGATTACCTTCGTATAGTTTTAGATTGCTTTAAACTCGTTTGAAAATTGAAATTATTTAAGAAACTTTAGATAGTAAATCAAAAAAATTTTTTTGAAACGGGGTCAGAAAAAATAACCTAACTGTCTGATCTAACTTAACACACTGAAATAACTTAGCTCACTAACATAACCTAACTTATTGACCAAACATAACTTACTAATCTTAGAAACCAGACATCTTTTTACCCGACTACGGCGAAGCCAAAAGGAAGGGTTTTGATTTTAGCAGTCTATTTAAATACAATGTTTGTAATTACGTATGTTCCTCCGTAGTGCTTAAACTATTCATCCGATTTTGATGAATAAGGTGTCAATCGATTCGTTATTATAGACCGGGTAAATAGGTTACATTTTAACCGCCTTTAACAATAGGACGACTCGATTTTACCTTGTAAAGCCCGAATTAATTTAATGAGAGCGTGATTTTTCAGTAGTCAAGTATTTTAGACTTACCTATTATACAACACAATTTATTGTTCTGGTTTATTTTAAGCATATTGACATGTTACTTGTGGCGAAGCGACGGGTCCATAATCCTCCATGGTCCTTTACAAGGCACAAATACCTACAATATTTTGTTCAAAACTCTAAGTTCCCTCATCAAATAAACAGCCAGTATCAAAACCATAAAACCTTTGAATCGCAGACAGCTTCAAAGGCGTAAAATAATATTTGTATTCGTAATTAATTTGTCCCGAAGGCCTGACGCACTCACTGGCTGCAACTCAAAGCCCGAGGAGCGAGTTATTAGGTTGAATCTCGGTACTCCATTCAAGAGGGAACCCTCTGACTAAATTAATAATGTACTTACACAGCTATACTGGACCACATCGGCAGGCTTCGGATATGGTGTTTTCATTTTCGGTGTAAAGCTGGGACTTAAGCTTGGTAATGGTGTTGGCTAATTAAATTTGGTGTCTCTCTCGTCTAATTGAAAGGAAAAATACAGGCTTGGAAACGGGCGGCACGGGACTTCAGACCTTTCGATGCGATTGTCTTTGATGGTTAGAATACTTTTTGGTAACAGGTAGCCGGTAGGTAGTTCTTTTTTATTAGCCTCTATTGTTCCACTTCTCGGCAAAGGCGTCCCCCATAGCCTTCGCTCGGTGCGGTTTTCTGTGGTCAATCTCATTCCGAAGGTAGTATGAGTATATTGCTAGTAATATATCGGGCTGTCCGCAACAACACATCCAATCGCGCGTATATTTTGGCGTATGGTTAGTGCAATATTATCGGTTTTGTTTTTCTGTAACTATGGAAAAATAACCATAGTTATCATGAAAATTCAACTATTATGACCCCGGGCGGTGCAAATTGCGCCCCTTGTTTCCTTAGCTTGAGTTCCCTCGCATCGCAGTGAGTCGTAGCACGCGCTTAGCTGTATTTTATTTCTTAAAAAAATAATTGCTACACGCGTGTTGCTTGAGGATGTAGCTCGCCGCCAAGGGCCAAGCGGCTGTGTCATGTGTGGGTAGGTAGGTACTCACTCCAGACTTTCAAGGCCCGCGTGTTTGCCCCAGACCAATTACGCTAATAAACTAGTAAAATAATAATAACACGACGTTATAAACACAAGCTATTATTACGATATTATTATTAGTCATCGTTCGTGACCAAGGCACACAACTTGGTCACGCACTCTGCGTTAATTCAAACGTAGTTTCAGTAGTTATGTCTGAAAAACTCTGAAATTGGAGTTTTATTTATGTCCGAACTAGCTGCGCGTTCGGTACTTGACCCATGGGATCGTACTACCGGAATAAAAAGTATCCTATGATTGTGTCAATTTAGGTTTTAACTATCTGTGTGCCAAATTTCATTAAAATCCGGTCAGTAGTTTTTTTCGTGAAAGAGTCACAAACATGCATCCATCCTCTCAAACGTTCGCTTTTATAATATTAGTAGGATAGTCATTGCCTGCGATTTCACCCACGGAAACGGAAATCATCCAAAGGATCAGGGTGAAAAGTATTATATGTCCTATCCCAGGTCATGGTCTACATGCGTGCTAAGTTTAATCAAAATCCGTTCAGCCGTTAAGGCTTAAAATGGTAAAACAGACAAGCCGAGCGGCACAGAGAATTACTAACGCGTTTATAATGTTTGGTATGGATTGACATTTTACATGACCTTTCAGAATTTTAGCCTAATGCCCTTTCAGTTTATATGGGAAGACGTAAAGCAAAGGGCGTTGAGGCACTGACAAAGAAGTATGTTCTCATTCATAAACCAAGGTTAAGAAAACATTTTGGAGCACACATTCACTGACACAGCGCATGCCATGGCCTCAACTGTTAAGTTTAGTATTCTAGACGTAACAAATGTTGCAAATGGTAGCATCACTACCTAAGGAAGGATTCTTACAGACGAGCGGCACGTTGCCAACTGCAGATAAACTGCAGCCGTCGCCACATGTCGACGGCTGCCGTCGACGCGCTGGGCGGCAGCGGCCGAAGCGTCGACGACTGCCGTCGACGCTTGCAGTTGTGTCATGCCACGTAAGGCCCGGCGCCCACTATCGGTGGGCATCTTAATGTGTGTCGACGCGCCAGCGGCAGCCGCCGACGCCACAACTGCAAGCGTCGACGGCAGCCGTCGACAGGTGGCCACGGGTGCAGCTTATGTGCAGTTGGTGGCGTGCCGCTCGTCTGTAAGAACCCTAAGGTGTAAGTAAGGCCAAGCACTAAGGTTTTTCCAAATAGCGAAATTTAAATGTTCATTGAATTTCGTTTTCTTGCCATTTGGAAATGCAATACACGGGGCGTGTAATACGTTTTTATATCAATCTTCTATAGATTCCTACAATAGGACTTATAAACAACGGAACAAAGTTCAAAGTCGACTGTTCAAAGTCTAATTCTTAGGGAGCTTTCCTGAATATGTATTTTTGTGTTCGACCTAGTTTCGCCATTTCTTTAATACGAGTATTATAATATTACGATGGTTATGTAAAGAAAGTAAATGCTATGTAATTTACAAAATGAGTAATTTGGAAAATGGGTGCTTAATTAGAAACGTACAATTATAGTCGCTAGCAAAATCTAATATTTGAAACCGTAAGTGTAGTTTAAAATGAACGAGATTTTGACGTAAGTTTCTGAATCATTAGCGTCTATTAAAACTTACACGTATGAGTACTTGTTAGAGCAGCCGTGGCCCAGTGGTGGCGGCCCCGACTTACGAACAGTAAGTCGTGGGTTCGAACCCAGGCCGGCGCATTACTTTGTGTAATTTATTTCATCACCACTGCTCTCAAAACGGTGAAGGAAAACATCGTGAGGAAACCGGCATGTCCTAGAACCAAAAAATTCGAAGACATGTGACATCTACCAATCTACACTGGGCCCGCGTGGTGGATTATAGCCCATTCCCTCTCATAGAGCGGAGGCCTGTGTCCCAGCAGTGGGAACATTAATAGGCTGATGATGATGATAATGAAAACTCTTACAACATACTCACACCCACACACACATCTGCTTACCCTTTTTCCAATCCATCCGAATGCAGCTGAATACCAGTATTTTACATGGGGCGGCAGCCTATCTGACCTTCACAATCCAGTTGTTGGGTAACATAACCCCTTAGTCAGACTGGCTGTCAGACCATTGGGCTTTCTGACTCCTGTATGTCCACAACGATCTTCAAATAATATCTACAATAAAAGCTAGCACCGACTTAGGTGATACAGTGTGTATTAAATACTGTGTATCAAATATTAAATGTAAATTGACCCGCGCAGCAAATCAATTAGGTTTTATTCATCAATCGATATTAATTGCTGTTCCATCGCTCACTATCGAATCAATTTGAAACAATTATGATAATTGGCGCCGCTACTGATTGATGTCTAACTCGTTTAAATTATAGTTACAAAGTGTTACTGCCGTGAATTACATTGTGTAGGGACCTTTGATATTTGATATCCGTTTGACATTTGTAACTAGACTAGACTATAGAAACTATAAAATAACTAGTAAACATAACGTCCTGCCTAATAGGGGGCGAGCTTATTGGTGTTTAAATCCGGAATCCGATATGAAAGAGAAAGGGGTAAATGATGCCGTGACGTCTGACAGGGTAGAAGAAAGTGTCAAATCGATACATAGCTAATCGTAATAAAATGCATATTCCAATGTTCAATGCCGCGAATGGAAATCCCCTTTGATGCCTTGGGTACCCTGTACTTAGTACCTACAGCTCTGGCTAACTCTTTGGGGATTACAGGCGTGTGTAAAAAAAATGACAACGCCTCTTAAGACCAGATTTCAAACAAGCACATACGTACTTATTACTCATGACGATCTGCCCCAAGACAGTCAGTCGCTACTAACCATTACATGGATTCATCCCACGAGGGCCATACATCTTGCAGAATAAAAACACCCGTCCCAGCTCGTGAAGTCGTGATCCACAACGTTCCTACGTCAGGACGGTATAAGCCGAGGCCAACGTTATGATGTCGACACTAAAGCTGTGTTCACTGGGCGACAAATGTGGCTTTCAACGTGTTGGTGGAGGATAGATTATGTGATGACGTGAAGGCTTGATTCTTTAAAGGCCCGATTACAGACGAAACGCGCATTTACTTGTTTCCTTGTGCAAGACTCACGCGGTTACTTGCGGTATGCTCTAAGCAATCTCGATATTATTTCTCGTAGGGCTCTGAGTGAACTAAACTAAACAATTTCCTAAATATCCGTGTTTTGCGACAACAAGCAGATGGCTGATAGCTGTCCGGTCAATGATGACAGTCTTTGCACGACTCAACGAATTGAATCGTGGAATCGTGATCTTTTGTTTTTTGATGAACAGTGACAACAGAACAATGAGTAGGAACAGTGACGATTCGGGCATAACTCCTTCCGAGAGTCTATGTTACAGAAACTCGAACTAAGAACAACAAACATACAAACGTATTCGTGTCAAATTTAAATAATTTCAAACTCATTAAACATCAAAAACTTTCTCTCAGTCAACATCAGAAGGTGCTCTTTTGACTGGGACCATCGTCCACTATCGGCTTGGCGTGAAGGCGATGGTGGACGATGAACCAAACCTTCATACAAAACAGATTCCAAGCATTGCTGTACAGTCTTCTCCTACCAAACGTTAAACGTTCATGTATGCCTGTACAGTTTGCAAGCAAAACTGTGCATGCATTATACCTATCGTTTGTGACGGCTTTAATCCGTAAGAACTCAAAAATCTTTTAAACCGCCTTCCAGTAAAGACAAACCAAACAACAAAGCGTGTGTTCATCTCCTATGTTTTCTGCTGTCCTAGTAAATCGAGAAGCGAGGCACGTTCCCTTAAGCCTGCTTCTTGAGCCCCACGACATGTGTGATCTGTCTTGTATGAGAATTAAGGCAGCGTTTGTGTATACAATGTAATGTGTAATGTCGTATAATATGTTTGTTTGTTTGCTGAACTTCCCTTTGACGTCGCGACGGCTCTTTATAGATATTTGCTCAGTATTTTGAGTAAACGCTCGTGGCTTAATTATAACAGCCGCACAGATGAAGCTTCGACGTTAAGCAAGCTTGTACTTGTAGAGGGCGGTGTGTGGATGGGTGATCATCCCTAACCGACACACCTCCGTACTTCGGAAAGGAAGACATTGGTCCTGGCTGTCTGTCATTCGTGGATTTTTCTCAGTCGTTACGGGTATGACAAATGATGATGAAATCCGAAAGTTTGACAGCCAGCCTTCCAAGGGGTGTCGTAGTACCCAGGATGGGTTGTAGAGGTCAAATGAGACAGTCACTCCGTGTAAAATACTGGTATTCAGTTGCTTTCGGTTAAACTGAAAGCCGACCTCAACTGAGTCTAATTCACCCATCCTCATTCTATCATCGGACGAGCAGGGATACGACGAAGCGTCACCGTTAAATATGGTTGAAGTTCCACGGATGCGAACAAAGCACTTTCCGTTCACATTGATTGAGCGAACCGCGAGTCTGTAGAATTCACTGCCGGCTTCTTTATTCCCGTTGCGTCGCGCGTGGCGCGCGGCCGCTCGCGTCACCGAGGGCGACCTCGCGACCTTTTCAAGCTTTTCAAGCGATATTGGTATTTTAAGTAAGTAGATAAAGTTTAAAATTATTTTACACTGAAAGTGCTCGCCGCGTCGCTGCCGGCCGCTGCCATTCCGGTGTGACTCGGCCCGACTAGACAGAAAAGATGTTTCTGTAATTTTGCTGTCCTATTTAGTTGTTCACTTTATGTATAGTAGCAACGAAAGTCCAGTCTAGCTAAAACGATTTGAACAACTTTAACCCTGTTTAGAAGTTTTTCTTCGCGAAACTTCATTGCGGAAAGGAGAACAAATTGGTATCTGCTCTAGAACTTTGAAATATATTGAAAAGTCCAAATGTTATTTGGACGACATTCAGACGATAGCGGGTAAGACCTGATTGAAATTCGTACAGACCAGAAAAGCATGACTCAAAAGATGATGTAAAAACGATTACCTACGTGAAGACACCCACTCTTAAATGTTACATTGAACAAAATATATATACTTCTCTCTCTGTGTTACCTTTTCTCGTCTAAACGGCTGGACCAAATTCGAATTTAGTCACAGCTCGACTATGACCTGGGTCTCTCTTTCTTCATCGTGTGGCTAGTGCCTAACCTGGTGTCAGAGTTATTATGCCGCCACTGGGCCTCTGACTTGGCTTTACATGCCTTCAAGAAATATCTCACATATAGAAATTTTCCTTCACCGAAGCAAATGATAATACAATATAATATATAATAAAGGTTTTTTTCAGGTTCATGTGCGGAACCTGAAAAAAACCTTTTTTGCAACAAATAAAACCTTTTTTATTTTACCATTTTTAGTTGTAATATCTTATACAAATATTAGATAAACATTTATTTTAACATAATATAACCTCACGCCTGTAATTACGAAGAGTTGGGCTGAGGTGTACCCAATAAGACCTACACCCACATTTCGCCAGTTATGTTTAAGTCCCCTGTAATAGGGGGCGAGCGCTGGTGCAAATCCAAACTTCGTGGCTGCTACTGAGAAATTCCTGATGGAAAAACCCAATAACACTTTGCCCGACCTGAGAATCGAACCCAGGACCTCATGCTGAGTAGTCGCCACCACTAGACCAACGAGGCAGTCATTTATTTCATATAGTTAACAATACATGTCATGGTAATAGGCTTATCCCCAATAAAATGGAACCTAACAGACCGAACTGTTGAAATGTGGGTGTACTGTACACATCTGCATACCCCCTCAGAGCATACAGGCGTGATGTTATGTTATGATTTTGTGAAAACAACAAACTCCAAGCTATTGCAGCAATTATGACCGATTTGCTGTCTATAATTGAAGAGTTCCATTGCATATCTCCGAAGATCACCATCAGATCTTCACCAAATTTAAACGGGACCACCGCGAAGTAATTTTCTTCCAAACAAAAACAGAATCATCGAAATCGGTTCACAATTGACGAAAAAAAGGCTGAACATACACACAAAGAGAAAGTTTTTGGAAGTCGGTTAAAAATCAGAGTGGCGTGTCTTTTTTTTTTTTTTTTTGACTTCTCCCGCTCTGGGCGGAGCAGGAGGGAGTGTCAGACTTTTACTGACTAAAACCCATCCATGTTCCTTCATCGCCCTTTGTGTTCCGGGGTCACTGTATCTCTTTCGAATAGTCCGGCAACCCCGGCAGGCATCGGTCCTTGCGGACCCCTTCCTATTGCTGACTCTCTTTAAGGCGCGCGTGGAACACGAACGCGCCGTCGACACGGCCTGTCGTCATGAGACGGACGGACGGCGAGCTAGCCCATAGCCCACCGTCCACAGGCCCGCGCCTACGGTGGCCGGGGGCCACGTGGTGGTCCCCGACGCCCGGGGCGTCTCCCGCGGTGGCCGGGACGCTGTGAGGTTCTCTCCCTCTCACGTTCCGCCACCTCCTTCTCTAGCATTACTGCTTCGCAGAAGGAGGTGACGGCGTCCCATTCCGTCTCGCTCCGGACCATGGCTTGCACCAGGGCCGGACGCGAGAGGTCGCCGCCGCCAATCGCCGCTTCGAGGACACGGCGGTGCTCCGCCCACGCGGGGCACACCTCCACCGTGTGCTCCACCGTGTCCTCCGGTCGATCCTCGCAGTGGAAGAGTGGCGTGTCTTGGGTTCGAACTCGAGACCTATGACTTGTCAGTCCGACGGTCACACCACAACGCACACCGCCAGGATTAAGACTTTTTGTCACGGTAGTGTAATTTCTAAATCCACGCAAGGGAAGCCTCTGGCAAAAGCTTGTACTTCATAAACCAATGAGCACAATAACACAAGTTCAAGACACGAATACAACTGTAATACGACAATGAATGGCTACAAAGGCAAATATTCTGACTATTTACGAGCATTACAAACCGTTACAATCTGAAGGCAATTAATGCGTTTACCCTTTACGTTTATGTACATAGTTGAGCTTAACTTGAATTACCCGTCGTTATGAATCATGTTTTATTGTTCTGAAAACATTCTTGTTTGAAGTATCTAACACCAATAGTGTAACTTAATTCTTTTACAATCCAAAGGATTTTGAATAAAATTCCTTCGCTACCGACTGCGGCTGGCCAGCCTCCACACTCGGCGCACATTGGAGACGAGATGAGAGGTGAGCGGCGCGTGCTGTGAGCGGTGTGCTGTGTGTGGCGTGCCGCGTGCGGTGGGCGGTGTGCAAAATTTCTCCTCTCCGCTTCGCACATCTCCGCTCGTATCCGCTTTGGTGGAGTCCGGGCCTTAATGAGCAATAGAGTAAAGAAACCACCGAGATACCGATATTAAGAATCACGTGCACACATTATCAACACTACTTTGATCTAGTTACGCCTCATAATAAAATTATTCTATGTTGGATAAAACAAAAGCAGCGGCCCCTGGGAACATTTTTGGCAACACTATTCCATTACACTTTCAATCTTTGACAAAAAAAAAGATAGCCGAAAATCTTGAAATACAGTAACAGTATTTTCTACTTTGGCTTTGAATAAAAGTAAAGTTTGGAAAGATTATATTTTCTTTTGACTAATCAATTATTATCGAAGAATTACTTCAACTGTGTGAGTCTATACAAATGTAACGAGTTGGAATAAACGATGGAGTATTGACGTTTCAAATGGCCACGTCCATGGTCATTATCTGTCTAGTCTACGATGCCAGGCCATTGGTATTATTAAAGCAATGAATATTTTACATCGGTGAAAACAAGGGGTCGATTGGAAAGGGCACGCCACAATAGTGGCGGTAAGTCCCCTCTTTGAGGAGTCCTCACCTTCCGCCTGACGCAGGTCCTCACCGGACACGGTTGTTTCGGGAGGTTCCTGCACCGAATCGGGCAGGAGGAAACGCCCGGGTGTTTCCATTGCGAGGATCGACCGGAGGACACGGTGGAGCACACGGTGGAGGTGTGCCTCACGTGGGCGGAGCAACGCCGTGTCCTCGAAGCGGCGATTGGCGGCGGCGACCTCTCGCGTCCGGCCCTGGTGATAGCCATGGTCCGGAGCGAGACGGAATGGGACGCCGTCACCTCCATCTGCGAAGCAGTAATGCTAGAGAAGGAGGTGGCGGAACGTGAGAGGGAGAGAACCTCACAGCGTCCCGGCCGCCGCGGGAGACGCCCCGGGCGTCGGGGGCCACCACGTGGCCCCCGGCCACCGTAGGCGCGGGCCTGTGGACGGTGGGCTAGGGGCTAGCTCGCCGTCCGTCCGTCTCATGACGACAGGCCGTGTCGACGGCCCGTTCGTGTTCCACGCGCGCCTCAAAGAGAGTCAGCAAAAAGGAAGGGGTCCGCAAGGACCGATGCCTGCCGGGGTTGCGGGACTGTTCGAAAGAGATACCGTGGCCCCGGAACACAAAGGGCGATGAAGGAACATGGATGGGTTTTAGTCAGTAAAAGTCTGACACTCCCTCCTGCTCCGCCCAGAGCGGGAGTAGTCATTTGATATTTCCCAACCGAAAAAAAAAAAAAACGGGGTCGATTGGAACGCAACGCCGAGTATGTAAGCACCAGTTTTAATATTTAGGAGTTATTATAACAACAAGCCGGGTGTCTGATAAGATTTCTTATCGGTAAAAATTATGGACTTCCATACAAACTTGGATCCCCCATGAACGTAACTCCTTCAGATGTGATTTTCATAAATTCTGACCTACTTCGTGGTCACATTCGTACAGTTGTATGCTTATCCAGAAGTTTAGGCTGTACCTACGTCAGAGTTTTTACCTCACCTAGTGTCAGAGTTTTTACGCGGCCTGTGGGTCTTTGACTTGGCTTTACATGCCGTCGAGAAATATCCCTCAGACGTTTTCTCGCGATATTTTCTTTCACCGAAGCATGTGATACGTTAGTGTATGTGCTACTTCATTTACAACGTAACATAACTCATTCATTTACAACGCCAGCAAAAGTTTTGGATTTGGATTAATTACGAAATTAGTCTAATTTATCACAAGATATACTGAAAAACCAATTGTAGGTAATCGAGAAGGTTGAAAAGACCAAAAGTTGTTAGCACAACCCGACGGGAAACGTATAATGTGTAAAATATCCAGCTAAAAATTACGTGTGATTTGATAAAAACGGCGTATAAGTAGATACGCTTCGTTATACAGTGTTGCTGAGTTGAATCCGGGCTCAAAAAGTAACTCTTCAGATCTCTGTAAATCAAGTAGATTTCCTGGGGATAAAGGTATTGTATGTGGAAAAGGGGAACAAAGATGGGGTCGGTTCTGTTAAGAATTGAATAAACTACGACACTATTGTAAACTTTTACGAAAAGGCAAAATAACAAAGAGAAGATGCAGCAACTGGTTGTAGTTTGAGTTTCAGAATTGAGACCTGTTTTAAAACGTGCCCACTGCCCTAGAAACTAGAGTAGGAACTTGATTGAGCACGCTATTGAACGTTCTCGTCTAGTTAGTGTTCTTGCAGCTCTTTCTTATTGAATGTGTAAGTAAAAGACAAATATCTTAAGCTAAGTTTATTCAGAAACCAACCAAATCACATCCATTAACTGTCAAAACAATGGCTCCCCCAAATTCCTGGGAAGCAAAACCTGCTTTCTAAATGTCAGTTATAATTGAAAGGAAAAATATATAATGCTTGATGTTATATTAATGTAACGGGGCGAAACAATATGTCGTCGGCGGGAACCCATACAAGTGTAGGGGCGAGAGGTGAACGCCCTCTAATGCGACTCAGTGAATTCAATAGGGTTACTTTGCCAATTTTTGAAGAGCGTTATTGATGGTAGTGATTTGATACTTTAGTGCCCGTTCTTTTGAAGTTTCTTGGAATTTCAATGGTTTCATTCTCTCAAATAATGGTTTTGATGGGGCAAATCTTGGCAACACTGTCGAAACTTAATTTCGTGTTGGGTCTATCATTTAAGTTGATGCCTTGGTGGATAAAGAAACACAATTTCTAGAAAGACCTTTAAATAGTCGTTGATAACAGTGTTTTAATTAACTTAAGTAGAGTGTTGCTTGCTACCCAATTTGCATTTTGTTGTTAGGTACTTACCTTTATTAATATTCTAATTGCTTAGCTTAAAATGCTTTAAAGAATTTAAATACTAATATAGTACCTGTTCCAACCTTTTAAAACGAAAACAATCTCTGCTTAATCAATTGCAAAGAGCGAAAATGTCTCGAAATGACTATTGAAATACGTCCAGCACTATCCGAGGTCAGACTGAATGGATGGTATCGTTCCGCGATAGCCATAAAATAGCCCTACCTGTCCTCAGTGAACCGCCCACTATCCATTAAAGTAGTTCAGACGAGTAACACAGAGTTAAGTCCCGAAGGTCCACTCCTAGAAATGCTCAATGAATGGAGTCGTTTAAAACTTGCATGTCAACTAAGCATAAACTGTCTTACTACTTATTATAAATGCGAAATTCAAGTTTGTGAGGATGTATGGATGTTTTTTACTCTTTCACGCAAAAACTGCTGAAAGGATTATGTGAAAGTTGACACACAGATAGTTTATAACCTGGATTAACACATAGGATACTTTTTATCTCGGTAGTACGATTCCAAGGGACAAAAGGCATGACGACAGTATCAAAAAATTGCAAATCTATTTAGTCTGTCAGCTATGGTATTGGAAATTAATGGACACGTATTTTTTGTTTTTGTAAATCAATGAATATTGACAAAGATAAAACGCATCAAAACTTGGGAGTGGGGCTCGTGATGTCAGAACTAGCTAAAATTATACCTAGGCGTGACGTATTGAGAATTTTAAAAGCGTCATATCTTCGTCAATTTTGGTTTACGTAACAAAAGAAAAAACACGGGTCAAATATTTTTTGATAATCTAACTGAAGGACTAATTAGTGATGTTGAACTGTCAGAATGAATGGAATATCTATTGTGAGTGTGTAACGAGGCTATCCCGCAGATCTTTCTAGAACGGCTAATAGCAGCTGTTGGACATTGCGATCGTATACAAGTTTTTTGAGGGACCTGACTGAAACCACTGCTAACTAACTGCTAACGATGGCGTGTACTGGTCGAAGTTTATTTGATCTAAATATAAGCAGTCTTATTACAAAAAACTAAATAAACCTTGGTTTAAACCTGGACTATCAAGTCCAGGCTTATCTGCAGAACCATGGTCTAAATTTGTCCGTATTACAAAACCTAAAAAAACCATGGTTTTCATATTACCGTAATTTAAACCATTGTCTAAATATCAACCACAAATTAATACAAATATCATTCGTTCACTATTATTATTATTATTTTTATTATTATTTTTTTGTGTTTTTAATTTGTATTCTAATTTGTTTTCATTTTATATAATAATTTCAATTTTTGTGTTTTAATTTTTGATTTTAATTGTGTTGTTGATTTTAATTGTACACTATGATCCTAAGTTGATTGAAATAAATAAATAATAATAATAATAATAATAATAATTATTTAATAATAGTTATTTCGTCAACAGGAGTAATCCCTAAACAGCTTCATCAGTCCCTGAGTTCTCTTAACTTACCAGCTAGCACCTACTACTTACTGCAGAAGGCAGTGATTTTAAACACATGCAGACTAGTAAGAAAGTTTCTGCAGTGTGAGTCGGAAAATATTACACAGTCTGCGCATAACCGCGTGGAAACTAATATCTCCATACCCGAAATTAACCCAACTGATGAACACTTGGCTTAGGCCCGTGCCATCAGAACTTCCCGGCTAGCCGGAGGAACAGAAATGTCAAAACAAAAATAATAATAATACAAATATCATTCGTTCACTATGATGTCATTCTATTGCGACGTTCCGTATGCCCAGAAAACAAAACGTTTTGATAATACGCTAATGATTAGATGATGTTTAGGAGTGTTTAAAATATTCAGACCTGGTTATTTTGCATGTATACAAACATTGTTTAGTTATTTCGTTGATGGCAGTTTTGTTTGGCACATTAATTATTGTCGCACTAATTTCTAAACATACATCTAAGTTCGTGTATTGAAACGTAACATTCTCGCGCGTTATATGAAACCATAACATTCAACAAAGCCATCGCAAGTTAAACAAAGTTCATTTAGCTTTGGAATTTAAGTCTAATAGTAGAACAATTATTATTGCCTCTTTGATTACCTTCTATAATAATTTTAATAATTTAATGTGATGGACCAACAAAAAAAAAACGATCTGAGAATTGGAGTGCCGAGGAAAAGTAAGTAAACATAAATTACCTAAATGAACTTGAAATCCGTCTCTAAATTATTTATTTTAAGCTAAAACAACACAACACAATGCAAAAGATGATAATTAACCTAAAAGAGGAACTGGCAGATCCGATTTAGTGATTTAGACCATCGTTAAACTAGGGGTCGCCGAGGTTTAGCGTTAGACCATGGTTTAGTCTATGGTTTATCGCAAAACCACGATTTGTAATACCATTTTTGTGTAAACCGTGGTTTAATGAAGTTTAAACCAGGTTTATTAGTTAAACCGCTTTTTGTAATAAGACTGAAGGTGTCTACGCTTTGTAAGCCGAGCACGAGCTGAGCGTAAGTGGAATTCCAGTTGAGCACAATCGGAGCGCAAATACGCACAGCAAGGGGTGCTTGGTCGAGGCTGCTAAATCCGTTTACAATACACGAATTTGTGTTTCATTTCTGCTCGCTTAGCGTAGACGCAACTTAAAAATCATCAGTCGATGAAGAAGTAAATTTTTTGGTGTCTTGAACCTTCTGTAGTTATCTATTAGTTGTCATAGCCCACGCACGACGCACCCGACTTGAATCGATTCCCCACATGTGTCGCTGATTGCTAAACAATTCCGAATACACTCCCTAATGCCGACCTCAATTCTTACTTGTACCATAAAAGGGCCTCTCGATTTCTTCTTTATAACTTGTGAGCCTAATTTTAAAAGTCGGAAAACCGCTTAGCTTAATCGGATCTGGCCGAACATGTCTGCAGCTTGTCTGAAGAGAAATGTGCCAAAAGAATCACCGAATGGGTGAACGTCAGACGATATTGTGGCAGAGGAAGCGATGTTGGCGGGATGAGCTTGACTCCGACTACCATAAGTATTGATCGGCTTTAGCAAAGATAGAATTGAACGAGCCCTTTATCTAGCGATGCATCATTACAACCTTAGTTTTATTAATATTGAAAACATGAACTTTAAATCATAACCTTCCTTTTGACTTTGCCGTAGTCGGGTAAAAAATACAAGCTTTTATTACAATGAAAATAACAAATTAGGTTTATCTAACAAAATTGAACTCATATACAAAGTTTGTGTCCGAGTTATTAGCCGATGAAGAGTTTTCTCGTGAGCAAACGATCCTGGCTGTAGGATCAAGCCGTGTTTGTCATAAAAATGTATTTTCACCAGCACCAGAAAGGTGTACGGTCGAACAAGCTATTTGGTCTACATTTTACAATGTAATTTGTTGTTTAAACTGTAAAAAAAATAGTTTGTTCGACCGTACATGTGAAAAATTTCAACTCAATCGATTACGGGAGAACTTGGATTTAAAAAGTTAATCAAGTATTAGAGAAATGTTAGTCTTTGCAGAGAATCCTCTCCTTCACTTAGACTCGAATCTCTTTTAAAAGCTTTGTCTCTTTGAAGATAGTTAGAGTTTAGACATCACATTATTTAAATCTACAAACATTTCAGTTCAAAATAACAGACCAAATATACAAGAAACCGACGCAGAAGTTAAAATGTAGGTACATCTCTTGCTACGAAAACAGTCTTAGTATTTGTATTTATCACAAGATTTTCCACAGAATTTTAAGTTCATTGTGTTTTCCAAGAACTAAACCTTAATATTGTTCATTCTTCTTGTCCCAGACTTCTCCGTAAAGGCTAAGTCTCAGGATTTAGTAAAAGGCAACTGTCAGAACACATTAGACTGTCCTCATAATTTATAACGACACGGTTCCGTACAAAAGGATAGCGTGATCAGGACAAAATATACCTCGCCAAGCAGCAATATGTATTCAGTGGGCTTTCATGTTCTAGAGCTTTACTCTAATCACGATATCTCGATTCTGTACGCGTATTGCTCGTGCTATATCTGATTCTGGCGTATCGAAATTCTTTATCTTTGTGTTTTTCCTTCGATTTTTCCCATTATCAGTGGGAGGAGTAGATTGGTCTTTACCCTTGGCCAAGAGCGATAAGAATGTTGGGACAGTGACTCCGGAGAAAACTAATGAAATAAGTAAGAGCGGCAATTACAAAAAGGTACTCTCACATATGAAGAACTAACATCAAATTCTAGTTATCCGCGACTCTTTCTTTCTTTATCGTGTGGTTAGTGGCCTAACCTGGTGTCCGAGTTTTTATACCGCCCATAGGCCTCTGACTTTTCTTCACATGCCGCGCGTCGAGAAATATCACCCCACTAGGCTATCACCGCTTATCTGCGACTTAAGAACCATTTTCTATATGAGATGAAGAACTTCCAGACCATTTTAATTTGTGTTTTTTCTTTCTTTCTTTCTTTCAACTTTATACCCTGCTCTTCATAAACGTAACTTGTGACGCGGGCGGGTGGTACCCATGAAGGAAACAATTGAAGATGCGGTCGGACTTGTCAAAGTCCGGTGTCCGTAGTCCAGTCCGCTCGATTTGACGGTACCTTGTTACGAACGTGTAGCTTGATACAAAGTGGCGTCCCACCGTCTAAGGTTGTGAACCGGACGTTACTAATACGCGGGGGATTGGTTCTTTGTTTATTATACGTATATTATTAAGGCGAGTTTAATGATTTTTGCCGAACCTTGTTTATTTTGCGTCCCTAAAATCAAAATGTTTCTGTATGAGTCTGTTCGTAGATTAGATTGGTATCCATTTCTATTGTTTATAATTTATTTGTTACCACCGCAAAAAAAAAATGAACAAAGCACCTTTTTATTTTGCTCTTTTATAAAGTCTATATTCTTTTGCCCTTTTATTAAGAGCAAACGATGCAACCAGACCGGGATCGATCTATGTTAATGGGAATAGGTGACACATTTTATTCGATTAAGGCGGTTCCCCGAGCAAAATTAGCAACTCTATTTGTGGTGGTTCAAACTTCGTTTGAAATTCTGTTAAAATAAAGTTCTAATCAGCTTGCACTACAAAGTGATTGTTACGTCAGTCACTGCAGGCCGAATAGTGCGAAATGAGTGGTTTTTATTCTTTATAAAATCAATTTTACGTCTTTTGGAAAAAATAAAACGACAATTATGTTCATTATTAAATTGTCTATCCGTTAGTATAAGAAGCAAACCAAAATAATGGTTACTTTACGAGGAGTAGCATTTTAAAAATCATTATTTCTCATTTCTGTGGTTTCGTTGTGGTTGTGAGGGTATTTATTAAACATTAAGCTACTTAAAAAAAAAAAGAAACGACAATTTTGGAGTCAAGAATATGTAGTAATTTAATGTATTTTTTATTAGTTGGTATTTCTTTTGGATAAAGAGGAGTAGGCTCCAAAAAATGGCTCGTTCAAGGTCATTTACTCGGGAAGGCGCCTTAATTGCCGTTATTGATCGACCGCGGTCTGGTTTCGTCCTAATTAAATACTCACCACTTTATTGTTTACTGCAGAGCACGGAGATGCCATTGCCGAAACCGATTTCGAACAGCCCCTGTTTCCACAGAGATGCCTCAATACAATGCGAACAGAGAAAACTTAACAACATCGCACGCTCAATCACAATGAAATGCAACAAAGGAGATATCCAGCAGGTTGGAACACTCACGACGTTCACTTGTTTATTCTTTACAACTAAGTACAAACAATCATGTCTCCTTCGGGTGTTAGAACAAAATATTCTGGGCTCTAAATAGACGTGAATCTTGAAAGTGGGTTAAGAAAGTTTGGGTTAGATTTTTGGTAAATGGTTCTCAGACGGGAATCTGAACTTTTACGTGAAATTAAGGTTAACATGAATTGAAGGGTGGAGAGCGAAAGGAAAACCAAGTAGATTTAATGAGGAATGAGATGAAAGACACAGGAGTAAATGGAGAATGGATGAAAACCTGCCCCGTCGACCCCAAGTAACATGAGACAAGATAATGAGGTGAGGATGTGTATTGTTTTTGCATTCCATTAGAAAGTATGCATATAATATGTATGCATACTTTCTACGTGTCAATTACCTACTACTAGGCCAAGGTCTCATGGCTTTACACTTTTACCATTCTTGACCCTCCCGGCTATTATTAAGTCAGTTAGATTCCTCCTATTTTTTTAGAAGTTGGTTAAAAAGAGTAGATAAAACTTTTTAACCTCTGGAAGGGTATACTTTTTGATATCAGAAATACACAAACTACCAAACATCACACCTGCAATCCCTGAAGGGTTAGTATAGTAGGTAGTACAGTCAAACTTTGCCAGTTATATTTTAAATCCCATGTCCGACCAGGTCCGACCCTATTGTCATCCACGGGGCACATGTTCAGTCTCCTGGCTGCTACTGAGAAATTCTTAAAGGTAAAACAAATACCTAACACTTTGCCCAACCCGGGAGACGAAACCATTTTGATAAAAAAAAACTTCACAAATAAAGCAATATGCAGGATAAGCATACCTAAAGGTAATATATTAGGTAGTTCACAGTACCCAATAAAACATCTAGCATGACAAAACATTGGCACCCCTTTTCGTAAAATATTTGAAATACCTACAATAATTCAAATGTTGACAACATTGCCGGGCGAACCCCCGAGCCATCGACACTAATCGCTTAAAGTACTAACCGTAGACAACAATACGACTGCTTAAAACGCCATAAATCATCGGCACATCCGCGCTTCCGGCCCGATGCTCGCTGTAGCGGAACCGGAAGTAGTCACAGCGCCGGATATGACGCGAGCTGCCTGACAGTTAATATCCTGTTATGCATTGCTATGTCATCGTCCGCTGCCACTCTACTTTCAACCTCATAACGGTTGAAATAGAGTGTTATATCACGTGTAGATGGCGACACGTTCGTATGTTCTCAGGGGTCGGAGATTCGATCTGATAGTGTGGAGTGCACTTTTGAACTGTTCGACTGTCTTTTGTCATTGGAGTGTACATTTTACACGCGTCGGGCTTCGTAATTGGATTCCAAGAATGCAGCAGTTATTCCTTTTGAAATTGCAAAGAAATGAACGTGCTTCACATAAGTAGGTACCTACTTCATCGTAAAGTTTCAGAGAAGTGTTAGGTACAGCCCCGCTGTCCATTCTGATGAAAACCCATTTTTTGTCACTAGAACATCGCCGATATTCTCGTAGCATGTACGAGTATAATGAAGAATATCATTACAACAGAAAATTCAAACAACGTAATATTGATAAAATTGAACGTTATTGATGAGTACATACGCATAGTTAGGATCGGGATGATTGGTATGTTATAGAAACTAGCTTCAGCAGTTGAAAGATGAGAACCGGCAAAAATCTAAACTAATATTATAAAGAGGAAAGATTTGATTTTTGTTTGTTTGCGTGTTTGTTTGTCAAACTCGGTCGAATAATTTTTGAGTGAGGTAAATCGTATTACCTCACTCAAAAATTATTCGACCGATTTTAAAAAATCATTCACCAATAGAAAGCTACATCTTTACCGAGTAACAAAAGCTAAAAAATATGTTCAATATAAACTTATATTGTCACTTATGGGATATCTTCCGTGATTGATAATTGTTGTAAGTGACAATATAAGTAGGTATAGTTGTAAACCGTGAAAACTATGTTCAAGAAATAATCAATATTTTCTTTCCAGAATCACCCACTGATGAGTATAGTATATTTACTTCTGCCATACTTCTCGTTCCTATACCTTTCCTTCATCCAAGTGACAGGCATGAAATCCGTTACCTGAAATCCTAATACGACACCCAAAAATAAACCTAATCCAAGTCATCACATAGTCCAAAATAGATCCCCGAAAGTACACAAATCATGTGCGATGAAGCAATAAAGTTGGCCGTTGGAAAAAGGCAACAACTGGCGCCGCAAATGAGTTTACTCTGACCGGCAAACAGGCGGCCACACAATGTAGGTAGCTATAGATTTTGAAAGCTGACCTCTCGTGGTATGGAAAGCGTAAAAATTGCGAGGCCAGGTTAAACTGGAATGTTTTGCGTACATACGAATATTTGCGTACTGCGTCGTGTTGTGAGTTGTCGCTATGTATAGATGCATAGAACTCATTCTGAATTTCGTGCCACGTGTTTGTAAAATCAAACATTATCTTCCTGCTCTTGTCCCATGTTACTTGGGGTCGGTGTCACGCTATTTGTAAAATCAAATTTCGTAATAATTGAATTGATAAGACCCAAGAAAACACCGCCAGACCCCCCAAGAAAGAAGACATTTGCCGCCAACAAAAATAAACTTATTATTTAAACAGAGGTTAACATAATATATTTTTTTTGTAATTGTACCTTACCTAATCAAAATCAATCAATCAAGAAATCAATTCACTGAGATGTTATTCAACCACAAAATGTCGATTCTATCTGCGTACTTAGAGGTCGAATCCAATCCATTATAATGTTTATATTTGCATCTGCCATAGGTATTGGAAGAACCATCGGCTGCTGCTCCTATGTTATGCGCAGTATGTGGGCCTTTTAATTGTGAAGATCATTTTTCAGAATTTCTAGTTCTTACTGATTGATAAGAACTATTAGGATTCCATCAGCTGTGCAGCCAATGTCCTCAACGGCAAATCTAATTCATAGACTCCTGACTTCCAGAATAAAAGTGTGAAATTTGGTCCTCGAATACAGAAAACACCGCCAGTTAAAAGTAGGAACAACTTTCCGTTACTTTGATAGAATTTGCGATACTAGGATTTTTTTAATTTTATTATTTTTACACGTGAACGACAGATCTGCGGAACAGTTTTAATAAAAATTCGACATAAATTCAAAGCCGTGTGATACGTGCCAAAATATAAAAGTTTTTTCCGAGCATAGAATCCCGTCCCTCGGAATATCTGCCATCAGATTTATTTGATTGCAGCGCGGGCGATACCGCGGGTAGCTCTAGTTCCGAAAAAAATCCTGGTCCCAATCATATTGGATATCAGCGCCACTGTGATATCGGGTGGACACGGCCATGCGTATATATGTGTAACCTTGTAGTTGTAAAGTTACAAAATTTTGGTCTTTTTGGCCTACAGCCTACACAATACCCAATATTGTACCACAGTTGGACACACGGACCAATACACTGCGTAAGGGAACCTCGACAAAGTTTGTACCTACATGATTCTACATCGGCTTCCAGTCTAACTCGATGCAGCTGAGTATCAGTATTTTGCATGGACCGACTACCTAACTGACCTCCTCAACCCAGTTTGTATTGGGTACCTAATACGATACCCATTAGTAAGACGGTTGTCAGATTTTCGGGCACGACTGACGACTTTCAAAGATCTACAATTCGGGCCATTGACTACCTGTATTGACTGTCAAATATCAACAAATGCCAACTGTGACGTCACTGTTTATTCAACTCAATGACTCAACTATTTATTGATTTTAAAGCAACTAAAAATCGAATTTGGCAATTAATTGAAAATAAATCGGGTTTTCAGGACCAAAATAAAGTGGTTTTTTTTTGGAGAAAGGTGTCTGGGAATTATTGTTTTATGGTCTCATCTATCCTATTCCAACATGGCGTCGATTTTGAAATGAGCCTCGCATCACTTGGCTAATAGTATCCATTCGATAATTGCGTTAATACCGTTAACAGTATTTGATTGGCGTATTAGTGGCAATAGCTGTCAGCACTGGGCGTAGCGAATACGCAAATGTGCGTATTTAGTGTTGGTGGGTAATTACAGGTATTTATTCAGCTGTTGATGGTGACGGGGCGATGAGATTATGTGTGGTATTAAAATGATACCATAGATGGCGTGAACAGAAATTACATTAATGCCTGTTTATAACACGCTTTTACTAGCTTCACATGTAACTAACTCAATAACTATGTAATAAAATCTTAGAAGTTAAATTTGGACCCACTTTTAGGTTTGCGATTGAGCTGAAATTTTGCATATACGTTTAGTTTAGATGACAATGCGTGGTTAGCTAAGTGACATTCTAAATCAAACTTGGACTTGTTATTTTTTATGCATTCTCATGGTTTCATATTTTAATAGTACAAGAATTTAAATGACGTCACTCTAAGGTGTAATTTGATGTAGAATGACGTCACATAGTTAGGCTATGCAAATTTTTATCTCAATCGGAAACTGAGAATCTCTATCGAAAATGGTACATAATTACAGGAGAAGGTAACAAAAAACCTAATCACATTCAATTGCCGATGACTAAGTGTTAATTATTTCTATAAAGTAGGCAATTCTCAACGTTTTCTCCTAAACAATGACACAATGTCGGAATTTATATCGTCAAACACAGCTGAACGACATACAAATGGTTATTAGGCAATATAATAGTTTATTAAGACAAATGGCCCACCTGATGCTGCCTTCAAGGTTTATAGTCATTTGACAAGCAACTCTAGGTGCGTGCGAATTGCCTAGCGACACTAATTAGCTTGACGTCTAAACAAATAAACTGAGTAAACATTAATAAGTCAACATTGTCTCATTTATATTCATGAAATACATGTCAACCATCAATAATGTACACCCTTGGATTTGTGATATTGTATTCTGAGATCTTTCTTTCTTAATCGTGTGGTTAGTGCCTAACCTGGTGTCAGAATCAGTGATCACTGGATTCCAAGCGGAAGAGAGGCAGCTTCAGACTCTCTGGGGGGTTGAATAAACACCTTCGCTTTGCTGTGGCGGTACCCCCAATACTTCAGCCTTCCTGCGACCACGGCTGGTGCAAACCGGTCGAGACGTCGGGCTTATATTAAAGGTAATATTCGCGATAAATACCCGTTTCCATATGTTTTATAATGTGTTCTGATCGTGAAAGTTTAAAAAAGACAATAGTAACTTCTGCTCATGTCTTTGATAAGTAGCAGATAAAATTAAAGATGGTTGCTTCAGAGAGCTGACAAATCCTACTTCCAACTAATATTGTAAATGCGAAACTTTGTGAGGATGGATAGATGGATTTTTGTTACTCTTTCACGCAAAAATAACTAAACGGATTTGGATGAAAATGGCCAAACAGGTAGCTTATAGCCTGTATTAACATAAAGGATACTTTTTATCCCGGAACTACGATCCCGTGGGATAGTTATCAAACTTTACGCGGGCGAATCCGCGGGTAAGAGCAAGTAATACCTATAATTCGTCTTGCAAGCATTATTATTGAAAAGAACCTTCGTGAGTTGTGAATGTGGGTTTATTGAGGCTCACCCTGGGCCAGTTCCAGTACAACCATTCAGACCAGTCAATATTTCTACCACAGCATAAACCACTCAATAGTTCGTACCAGACTGCCTCGTTGGTCTTGGTCGCAAGCGGGACTGCTGAGCATAAGGTCCTGGGCTCGATTCCCGGGTCGGGCAAAGTGTTATTGGATTTTTTCATCGGGAATTTCTCAATAGTAGCCACTGTAGGCTCACCTCCTATTACTTGAAACTTAAACGCCGGTTAGGCGAAATGTGGGTGTACTATTAGGCACATCTCTGCTTAACCTTTCGGGGATTACAGGTGTGATGTTAGTTTGTACCAATTCGAGAGAATGCTGATTAAAACTAGACATATTAACTGAACGAAAAGCCATTAACACAAATGAACTCCGCATGAAAAGACAAAGCTGCAATATTATCATTAGCAACGATCTCTAAATGGAGTCGAAGCTTTCAACACACATTAATTTAAACGCCCAGCCGCCGATTTGTTACTCATAAACAATAAAGCCTCGCCCAACGGATATAATTTGCATAGAAGCAGGCTAGTTATTCTGAAAATGGAATCAGGTTATGAGTACAAAAATAGTTTACAGTAATTTTTAGTTAGCCGTGTGGTTAACTAAAAATTACTACCACAGTTCAATAGCCGTGTGGTATCCGGCAGAGTAGAATAGAACCAACCCATTACACTCACGGGTGTCGTATAAGGCGACTAATGTCTGAGGCAGAACACCTTGCGCCTCCGTAGACCAGAGAATGGGCAGCAGCGTTTTCTGTTAGTCTTTCATCACTGCGATCTCCAATCCGCCTGCCAAGCGTGGAGATTACGGCAAATTCCTCCCATCATGGGAGAGGCTTATGTCCAGCAGTGGACGTTAGGGGCTGTTGTAGTAGTGTAGTAATTTTTAGTTTAATTAAAATGGCATTAAGATTGTCGCAGGACAGGGACCCGTGCGCGTCACTTGTTTTATACAACAACAACTTATTTAATTTGTTTCTCCGTAGTCGCAAGATACGCATTCTTTGAGCGAATAACTCGTAGCCCAGGTGACAGAAGACAGATCCCTACATGGACTGAATGCTGTTAACGCAGTTGATGAGGACGAAAGCCTCGACTACAGGGAGGGATCGACACCCACATTTCGCTAGTTATGTTTAAAGTCGTGAAATTCAAATTTTCTTACGTTTTTTGCAATGTAACGCCTGAATTTCTGCTACACTGATGTCGGATGCGTAAGGTCGGTCGCGTACGTCAGCGAGAAATACAGTAGCAACATACGCGCCGCTGTCGTCAGCGTCGCAGTATGGCGCTATAAAGAACACAATGTATACTCGTACGCGTGACCGACGTAAGCGACCGACATCAGCGTAACAGGAATTCAGGCCTAAATGTTTCTAAGGTCCTGTGTCAGGTTGCATGATAAACAAAATATGATTTGAGACTGTAACAAATATGGTTTATGGCTTAGTTATAATCATTCAAATGATCAATACAACCCTCTAAGTTCATTAGATCCCATTGAATGACTATTTCTTAGATCTTACAATGGGATTAAATGAACTTACGAGGGTTGTATGTTGACACTGACTTACAAAAACGTAAGAAAATTTGAATTTCATGGGCTACCATAGCGCATCCTCCTTAAGGGCCCCCTTATTCCGAAAGTTTAGGCATTTTACGCACCGAGACGGCTTGCGTCCGCGTTGCACAGGAGCCGTCGCGATATGAACTCCGGTGACCTATGGCGGCGGGCGAGCACGCCACAGTATAGATAAATAAATCAGTAGTTCAAATATTATTGGCGTGCTGGTAATAATAGCTTGTTTGCAACAAAAACGTATAGCTTGATGTGCTGTCCACTGCACTATTGACTGTAAACACTAATACACTTAGGTATATCGTTATAAATGTATGACTTTTTTTTATTGCTTGGTTAAATCATCAAATGAGTCCTGCCGCTCTGGGTGGAGCGGAAGGGACTGTCAGACTTGTACTGACTAAAATCCACCCTGTTCCTTCGGTTGCCCTTTGCATTCCAGGGCCACGGTATTCTGATAAGACAGTCTCGTGAATGAAAAGGTAGGCGATATCATCCTGTAGAACTTAAAGAATGGTTGTAGAAGATTTGGTGAGTAATATAATGAAAGACAAATATGATTAATTATAATATAATAAAATAAAAAATAAAGAGGTATTCCATGAAGCACACCCAAATGAAGCACACCCAGACGAAGCACACCTAAAGTATTCCACTTAGCACACCCGTAGGTGGGCTTCAAATAAAAAATTAAAATAATTAATTTCCTATTCCACGAAGCACACCTACGAATATCACTCGCATAGTGCGGGGACTAAGAAATAAAAATGTCGATAGAAGAAAATATTTATTATTTAAAAGACTAACTTAAATTTCTAACATCATTCAGTTTCATTATAATAATGTGACACAATTTTTGTCATTTTTGTAATCTTACTATTTAAAATCACAGATTGTTTCATAATTATCTTCATCAGTTCCACTTCATCAAATGTTACTTTTTGACTGTAAATGCATAATATTTGAGGAGTTCCCTCGATTCCTCATGGATTCCATCATCAGAACTGGATTTTGAAAAAATTGGGACCAATCTGGAAGCATATCTTATATGAAAAAAAAAAATTGCAAATCGGTCCATAAACGACGGAGTTCTGAGGTAACAAACATAAAAAAATGATGATAAAAATACACCCGAATTGATAACTTCCTCCTTTTTTTTGAAGTCGGTTAAAATGTGCGTTTATTTCCCCGCAGTGCGCGGCGCTTCCTAGATCTCTATGCGATACAAAAATATTTGCGGTAGATTCTCCGCAAATTTGCAGCGAGAGGCCAACGGCGATTTCACCGCATGCGTTTATTTCACCGCAGTGCGCGCACTTCTATGATACTCCATACTTCACAGATTATGCGTTAGAAAAACGCAAGACAGTGCGCGCAAGGCCTACAAGGTTCGGACCGTCAAGGTGCGTAATTTTTATTTTTAGATTATTCAAATCTCATAAATACCTATTTTTTTATTCGTGTTCTACTCATTGGATACATGAAGTGGGCTGCCGTTGTAAGACGACTAAAAAGTCACGGTGTATAAAAAGCTTCTATTTTAAAATGTTTTGACAGTATTTCAGAATAATACGAAAGTACCTAATAAACAGAATCACCCATCGCGCGATATTTCGCTGTATGCATGAGTGTCGACGGTCTGTGCGAGGCGCCGCGCGGCCGGCCGATTTCTACCTACTAAACGCAGCGCGACCATAACCCGTGCTCTAGGTACTTACCTAGTGAGTACAAGTAGTGACCGATAGCCATTGTTCAATTTGTTTCAAATCTTCATAAACATAATAAAAGAATGTAATAATAAAAACAAAACACAACATACCTAGGTACTTACATCTCCTTGAATTTGACCAGGATGCAAAACTGCACTTTGTAAAGGTATAAGAATGTTTCCATTATAGATTTAAAATTCTAGTCATACTGACTTCGCTGGTCTGTGTAGAGGAGTACTTAATTATATTGTGATGTATTTATAGAATAAGTACTTACGCAATACACTTTCGGATTTTCTTCACTTCAGATACACTTTTTTTCTTAATTTTGTTTTTTCTATTCGCCATTTCAATTACTTATAATACACACGTTTATTTACGCGCGCGGCAACGATAATTTGTGGTCGCGAGCAAAAGTCGCATAGGTCCTCCCTCGATGACGTCCGGCAGGACAATGGCGCTGTGCGCGCGTGCCGTTTTCACGTAATTATTTTATAAAAAAAAAATAAGTGCCATATTATAAATTTATCCAAAAATATCCCTGTCAAACCTGATTAGTAAATGAAATGTTAAATTTTCATAAAAGTTGCGTTCCCCCAAGTCTCATAAAACTTAAAATACTTTCAAAATCGACTTTACTTCAGATTTTTTTTTTATCGAGCAAAATGTTAAATAATGTGTTTTTAACCAAAAAAGTCACTAGATCAAAGATGTATCTGTACTATATATTTTTTTAAGGGTTTAAATATGATGATTTCTCTGAAAACAACTCGATCTAGAAACGTAAATTTCGAAAAAGGGGCCCTTAAATTCCACGTATTTGGGGGCGAACCTATTGCCATTGACTGAGCACAAATTCAGACATGGAGTTGTTAATTAAATAAAAAAAAATATGGAAAATCTTAATTATATTTTGCCCGTCCTGGGAATTAGAACTGAGATCCCTCAGGACATGGTAAGCCTTCGTGTTAATTTTGTTAAAAACTATGATGGATCGTTGTTTTAACTTGAAACGTAATTATGTTAATTGACCATCGTATGTTCGAGTTTTCAACTTCGGAACGAAAAGGGTGTGACAAAGGATTATGAAAATGTATCTGGCTGGTTATTTCTAACAAGATTAAAATATAGATGTTTAAATGTTTTAATTTCGTTGAGGCGTTTTGTAAGGGATTGGATTTACTTATTATTTAATGACCGTAAGGTGAAGTTTAAGAATCTTGGCCTCCCTACACACCAATTAAACGTAGTCAAAATTTATTTTATTTTTAATGAATGAATTACTCTGTTTTCATCTTCATTTTCTTTGTAACATTTATATCCCACTTTCTTTTCATAATCGATTGTACACCTAGACTTAAGTTAGCAACTAAGCGGTAATCTGGCGTCTTTGTTGTCAATGTTGTGTTTACCTGTAATTGGCATATATATTAGATTATTACCGTATGATTTAGTTTATGTATGTATGTATGTGCTTTAGGTGAACCTTAGTAAATAAATAAATAAATTATCTGGTTACTTGCGTTTACATAATATCACGCCTATAAATCCCCGAAGGTTAGGCAGTGCTGTGCCTATTAGTACACCCCACCCCACATTTGGCCAGATCGAAACTCTGTTGCTGCTACTGAAAAATTCTTAATGGAAAGACCAAGCAAGAAATCATTCTAACGTTTTTAAATATTTTCTGTATTGTCATATTGGTCCAGTAAGACCCTAGGAAGTGGCGAAATGCGTAGTGGGGTTCATCGTTATGTTATTTTGACGTTAAAAAGTGCTGATATTCATCCTAATTTGAATAAAAGACTTTATTTCATTTTGATTGGTACTCGTACATCATAATTTTGGAAAATACTGGTGTTCAGTTGCATCCGGTTGTACAGGAAAGCGCCCCCGATATTTGTGAAAAAGCATGACTTGACATTAGAATATACACAAAACATGGTACCTAAATGCATTCGCCTGTCAAATCCGTAGAATTCGGAGACCTATTTCAGTACTGTTCATTTTCGAAATTCAAATTGTCACATACTGCAAAATCCATCAGATTCATTTGCGCATGACAAACTGTCGTTTGTCTATCCAGTCACCGGTGTTATAACACGCCTAACACAAATAGAAACGTAAATATGGGTATTTACTTTGTATCAGACAATACATAAAGGCATAATTCACGCGTGTAATCCCAGAAGGGTTAGACAGAGGGGTACCACCAGGACAGGTCCACTCAAATCTGTGTGGTTCTTTCTTTAAAAGACCATCTCAGACACTAATCTGCATAATCCTCATCTGAATTGAACAAGACCATGTCTGGACTTCAAAAGAGACTATGACCTCTGAGTTTGTTTCGGCTGTTTCTTCTCAGAGTAGTCAGGAACAAAACACCGGCCCAATCTAGTTTAAAAAAAATGACGTGTAAAAGGGTTTGTAAGAACCTACTTGCAAAAATAAACATCATTTCATTTCATTTCACCCTATAGTACACAGACCTACATATTACTATTATTGTTTGTCCCATGTAGTAAGGGGGCACAAATCTAGACCCCAAGCTACTATTATGGAATTCCTGATGAAACAATAATATACCTACATACTTTAAAAAACTTGTTTTAGAGTGAGGTTATTTTATTTCACGTATTCGTCTAAGCAAACACTGTCATTTAATACCCATATCACGGGAAGGCATAAAAAATTACTAGGCCGCCATGTTGGATTTAGAATGACGTCACTTAGCTACCTATGCATTGTCAACTTTTACCGGTCTCTTTCAATTACATCTAGTTTATTTACGAATGTTGTACACACATTTATTTTATTTAAGTATGTTTTGTGGTGGAACTCAATGTAACGCACTCAAAACATTGTGCTGATGGATGGATTGAATATTACGGGGGTCGTGGAGGTGTTTAAAGTAAAAATCTTACATTAAAAAACTTGTATTTAAAAAAAACTTGTCAAAAAGGTATGGTGTAGAACAAAAAAATGATCGCAATGCCGAGGAGAACAAGTGCCTTTCGGCTTCGTTAAGAGGTGTTTTACACCCATTATAGAGTATAGAATAAAGAGTAGGATTTAGCCATATTTTAGTGAAGCATGCTTTTTTAATCGACCTAGCTAACCTAACCAAATAACCTAGTTTTCACGCAATTTTTCACTGTTTAATGCGGGGAAAAAAATTAAGTGATATTTGCCGAGACGCCCCTCTCTCCTTCGTGAGATTTGGTGAGATTTAGCTCAGCTCCATTAAATTCTCATCACTCGTAAATAAAACTGAAGCAACGATAAAATTCTAGTTAAAACCAAAATTCACACTTCGTATTCAAAGTTAGAGACTCGAGTCAAAAATCAAACATTCATTCATTCATTCATTTATTTATTGCATGAAACACAAACCAATATGAAGTAAAGTACGCGATTTATTAAGTAGTAGTTGCTAGGACCCTATGTATACGAACCACCATCTATGCAGTAACAAACACACCCGTAATAAAGTAGTCAAAGAAAATAATCCCCTAACTTCATCGTCACAGGGTATGAAATCGACTAGTTACACCAGCAAGTTAAGACATTCTTGTGATGTGTTATGGCGTACGTGACCCAAATAGGAGAGGGTCCGAGTGAATTTCAGGCCATATTGGATAGCGTCCAGTCATCGCAGGGATATTATTTTATAGTCAATTGCTTGGCTATACGTTGCAGGGCAATCTGGATGTTGGCCGGTGATTTGCGAAACTGTGTGTGAGATTTGAAATACGGAACACCTGGAGAATGTTTACTTTGGAAGGTGGAGTGAAAACGGATAGGTAAGTTCTTAAGTGACATTTAGAAATATAAACTAAATTACAGGTCATTTGAACTTCAAGAACAATTGGACGTGATTATTCCACAGACAGCCAACCAACAATCTCTTAACAATTTAGCTAAATACGTCAAACTAATCCAACATTCTAAATGTGGTATATTCAGTAAAAATCAGTTTTAAATACATACTTATGTATGCTTAGAATAGATTCAGTCAGATTTTACTATCCAAAACCATTATAACTTCGGAAAATCGGAGAAATATTTAAGTAATTTGGTAAATTTTGGCTGCAATTGGCTTCACGGCCTTGAGCGTGGTTACTCTCTGTTAGAACATAAAATATCGACATTCTTACAATTAAGCCAAATTAAGAGTTCTTTAAAATAATTCCTATCGATCGTCGATGCACACTATCTATGGTCCTTGGAGCCGGATAAACTTTACATATATTGTAATAAATGGATAAGTCAATGACCGAGTACGTAATTAAATACTTTACGTTTTCTTGTTATTCATTCTAGCGCATAGGAATCCCAGAATCGTTGTTCGTGTTACAACTGGCCCATGCATATTCAAAGTTAGAATTATAATCTACCCTCATGACAGCACGTAAAGGTAAACGTGTGTAACAGTTTAGGCCTTACACTGTTTTCCTGAAAAAGTCGCACCATAACATAACATCACGCCTATAATCCTCGAAGAGCTAGGTAGAGGTGTATCTAATAGCACAGCCACTTTTCGCCAGTTATGTTTACGTCCCAATAGTTGGCAGATAGTAAAATTTCTCTAGGACTTCGTCGAGCTTCATTGTCTCGGCGTTTTTCTGGTGGCCGCCACCGTGGATTCTGGCTTTCAGGAGGTAGGAGTCCTCGCGCGCCTACATGAATGGCGCGCGGAGGAGCTACGCCGGGGGGAAACTCCTCTGCCGCGACAAATTGTCGCGCAGCGGACAGATTTCCGGCGGGATCTCATGGCGACATGGAGAGAGCGACTGTCGCAACCCTGTGCAGGGCACGCCACGATAGTGGCGATAAGTCCCCTCTTTGAGGAGTGGCTTGAGAGACGCCACGGCGTCCTCACCTTCCGCCTGACGCAGGTCCTCACCGGACACAGTGTTTTCGGGAGGTTCCTGCACCGAATCGGGCGGGAGGAAACGCCCGGGTGTTTCCACTGCGAGGATCGACCGGAGGACACGGTAGAGCACACGGTGGAGGTGTGCCCCGCGTGGGCGGAGCACCGCCGTGTCCTCGAAGCGGCGATTGGCGGCGGCGACCTCTCGCGTCCGGCCCTGGTGCAAGCCATGGTCCGGAGCGAGACGGAATGGGACGCCGTCACCTCCTTCTGCGAAGCAGTAATGCTAGAGAAGGAGGTGGCGGAACGTGAGAGGGAGAGAACCTCACAGCGTCCCGGCCGCCACGGGAGACGCCCCGGGCGTCGGGGGCCACCACGTGGCCCCCGGCCACCGTAGGCGCGGGCCTGTGGACGGTGGGCTATGGGCTAGCTCGCCGACCGATGCCTGCCGGGGTTGCGGGACTGTTCGAAAGAGATACCGTGGCCCCGGAACACAAAGGGCGATGAAGGAACATGGATGGGTTTTAGTCAGTATAAGTCTGACACTCCCTCCTGCTCCGCCCAGAGCGGGAGAAGTCATTTGATGATTTCCCATCCGAAAAAAAAAAAAAAAAGGAGGTACAGTTGTTTGGGAAAAAAGTGGTGGGTTTGTCGCAAAAAAAAAACTCTTTGTCCGACCTGCCCATCTAGCATTACCACCGTAGAAACGGGTTTCTTCTAAGAAAGAATCGACAAATCTTTTGTTTATCTGTCATTTTGTCGATTCAATGACAGACGAACCAAAGATTTGTCGATTCTTTCTTCGAAGAAACCCGTTTCTTCGGTGCTCATGCTACGCGGGCTGGAAATCGAACCAAGGACCTCCTGCTAAACTGTAGTGTTATACCGACCACTAGACCGACGAGGTAGTCGTTCATCAGTTTCACAATGAATTTACAAATAATCTTGAAACAGTCGCACCAAATTACCTTAAAAGTCCTTCCTTCATTCGAGACAGCAATAACGAGCACAGCGTTCAGTATTCATGACGAAACCATAACAAAACAAACTTTTATCCCAATATTACAAACACGAAAGTATTTGTGCAATTCAATCACGTACAGGGCGACGTAACAGACGACGATGGAACATGGAACTTTACACAATGGCCCACGACCGACCAATGACAGCCATGGTACATTAACATTGAATTAAATACGTAATCCCCTGACTTATGCCAAGCATCAGGAAATAAAAGCGATAAAATTCTAGCTGCAAATCTTTCTCTGCAGCTCGTAAAAATCGACAAAGAAATAAATCGCCATGGTGCTTGTGAGAAAAACATAAATAAATGCTAACAAAACAATTGAAGGAGCAATGAGAATTCCTCCTATTAGAGACGAGAATTGAATTTGTAATGCAGAACGCCGCATCAATATCGGAAACTGAATTGAAAATTTATTTTAGGTCAGCGAGACAACAGCTGATATTGTCAGGATGACATTTACCGTTCTTGGAGTATGATTATTAAAGTTCGAAGCTATGGAAACCCTTGACGGCTGAATTGATTTGAAATTAGAATGGCCTTCGACGATAAATAACTAAATATAGTATGACCACTTTAAGTGTGCAGTTCAAGGTGGCATTGCTTTTCAAGAAAATTTGCATCGATTTGTGAAACTTGGTACATTTATTTTAGTTCTGTGTTTTTCCGCCTGCACAGATAAGTTGCTTCAGTCTTCCCACACGGTAGCTATTAATTTTTTCACCTGAGGTTTGTCTATACTAATATTATAAAGAGGTATCTGTTTGTAAGTTTTTATGTAGGGGGAATCTTCGGAACTATTGATCCGATTCCGAAAATTCACAAATTCAAAAGCGTGTGTAAAATAATTATGTTCTATAGGGGAAGCATTCAAAACTCAGTTTAGTAAACTAATTAGCTACCGTTTAGTAAATAAACTGTGAAAGGACAGTTTGTAAAGGCAGAGTTTCCAAATTCAAAATGAAAGCCACGTTGTTCCAACACCAGCCAAACGACAAAAGAACGAAAGACCACCAATCAGCGTGGGCCGTTTAAATTTATAGCCAATCAGCGCTGAGCTGCGGTGTGTAGCAGTAAATTGTGAATAGCTCGCAATTAGTACTGTTAGCTGTTAGACGGATCCCGGTTTTGGAAACGTGACACGCGAAGTGCGGAATTCTACAACTGCCCTAATTTGGTTAGAAATAGATGGAACCGCAGATTATACTATATTGTACGCCAAAATGTTATAGAGCTTACAATGTTACTAATGGGCCACCCCATTTGTAAAATTGTAAGCTCTATAGCATAGCAACTGGTGGAACTAATAGCGCTAGCATCGCATGAACCAAACACCGTCATTGGTTGAAAATCTGTCACTGTCATTTTATATTTCAAAATAGTTTGACCTCATTGGTCAGATTGGGTCTAAGCTATGGACGCGCCACTTACAATCTGCTTTGACCAGCCTATCCCATTATATGGATACAATGCAATGGCGGTTTTCTTGCTGAACAACAACACACAACCTTTGGATGGACAGAACGAACTTAAAATTGATAACGGGTAGTCAGTAGTCAGTTGTGTACTGCTTATCAATTTGCCTAGTCTTTTCCCAACTATGTTGGTCTTGTTGGTCGGCTTCCAGTCTAACCGGATGCAGCTGAATACCTGTATTTTTTAGTTGTGTAAAAGAATACAAATACAATAATTTAGTTTCATAAAATTCAGGGAAGCGATGGAAAACAAGATTTTACACGAGAAAAACATATGATTTAAAAAATCCGAGTAAGAAACAAGAACCATTTTATTGTTGTAGATACAGGCGAAAGAAAATGCGAAGAAAAGGCTTTTATCGGAAATAAAATGCCAGAGTAGGATTACGGCACAAGAGCAACCGTATCAAGTGGAGCACATATCGTACGGAGATAAGCAACACTTTCTATGAGAGGGGACAGCTAAAAAAGGACAGAAGCAAACAGATCGTATCACTATCTATTGTTTATTTAGCATTTCTGCGAAGGAAAAGTTAACAGATTAACTGAATATCTTTCTCAAAAACTCCGCATTTTTCCGACCAAATATAATTTGAACCAAATAATAACAAGGCAGGAAATAAGTACTTACTTCGGCGCTTCGCGACACCCAAGTCCTTCCAATTTTGCCTTCCGAGGATATTCACATTATTTGAATAATCAAATACCTACGTTGAGTTTTCTCAGAAATTGTTACGTATTTGCGTAAGTGGGCGCGACAGGTCTTCTTCTTACTGATATGGGAATTACTTGACGACATAATCAAGCCATACCTACTGTTCTCAATTTTTTTTTTTGCTAAACTACCAAATTTTAATTTTATTATTTTATTTTTGAATTGTAAACATTAAAATCCGTGTTGTGTTAGTTTTTAATGAATTTTCGACAAAATGTAAACATTGTTATAAAATAAATGAATGAATGAATGAATGAATATTATTCCACTATACTGACCCAGGACACCTAGCAACGCGCGGTGATGGCAGGTGGAGCAAACCTGTGACCGACTGGCGTCCAAGAACTAAAAAGAGAAGTGTTAGTCGTCCGGCGACGAGATGGGCAGACGACATTGTTGCCGTCATATGAATATCCTGGATGAGGCTGGCACAAGACCGTGGAGGTTGGCACAAGACCGTGGAGGTTAGCACAAGAGAGGCAGTGGGTGAAGTCGGATTGTAGATGATAGTGATGATGATGATACTGGCCCAGTACTCATTGGTGGGTATCATATGGCACATGGTGTACCCCTGCTCTGCAAAAACTACTAGGTAGTCAGACTTCTAACAAGAATTTGTGTTGTATACTACAACTAAAAAACCCGACTACTGAAAAATCACGTTCTAATTAAAATCAAGGTTTACAAGGTAAAATCGAATCCTTCGACTGTTGAAGTCGATTAAAATGTAGCCAATGTTACCCGGGACATAATAACAAATCGATTGACACCTTATTCATTAAAATCGGATGTTCGAACAGTTTTTAGGCGCTACGGTGGAACATACGTAAATACAAACATACATACATATTAGACTGGCAAAATCATAACCCTTCCTTTTGGCTTCGCCGTAGTCGGGTAAAAAAGAAGCACTGACTGCCAAGTCTTTAAAAATAGATCTAGTGGAAGTTACTGCATCCTCCTACACGATTAAGTTATTTCTTAAGCCCAGTTCCGAAGTGCCTCGAGTGTTAGTGTTAAGTATTCGTCTATCAAGGCTAGCTATCGGTACATATAAAGCCGTATATAACGCCGTCTATCTATCAGTGCTCGCCGGTAGGAGCAATATATTCCGCACTGGACACTTTCATTGCCACCGGATACGGAGGGGAACGTATTGCAATGAGCTACTTTTCTCGTATTGTGAATACTTTAGCTACAGTTGCAGTAGACCGCGATGTGGACGATTGGGGGCTTGGTTATTCATGCAATATGGGAATAAACTTGTATTATTTATAACATAACATCACATCATCGTTAAGCCGTTGGTCCCGGCTGTCATTTGTAGATCTTTGACAGTCGTTACAGGTAGTCAGTGACCAGAAAGTCTGACAACAACCAGTCTTACCAAGGGCTACCGTATTACCCAGTACTAACTGAGTTGTGGAGGTCAGATAGGCAGTCGCTTCATGTAAAATACAGATACCTATTCAGCTGCATGCGGTTAGACTGTAAGCCGACCCCAACATAGTTGGGAAAAGGCTTGGCAGATGGTGATCATAACATCACATCATCATCAACATGTACCTAATAGTACACCTACATTTCTAAGTACTATGTAATAAGGAGTGAGCTATCAACCGGGCACGAATCCAGACTTCGTGGCTGCTACTGAGAAATTCCTGATGGAAAAACCCAATAACACTTTGGCCCACCCTGGGATTGGAACCCAGGACCTCATGCTCAGTAGTCGTGTTTTCGGCCACTAGACCAACGAGGCGGTCTAATATTTGACGACCAGGAGACTGAATTTTCGTAAATGCTGCTTCAAAATTCCATTAAAGCACTGTTTTAGACTTTCACGGTTTTTCACTACACTTAAAGTACTTACTTTATTTATTATTTATAGTTAATTAAAACGGTAAACACCAATTACATTCACATAGAAACACCAAATACAATCATTAACAAAACAATGGATTGAATTACGAAAACTAATACTAACACGGACCAGTGGACACTCTTGCATACTTTCTCTCACAGAGAATCAGACATATTCGCATAACCTTACTCCATTCATCCGCAAACACATCACATTCAGGGTTGGCAATCAGAAGGGCGTTGAGCGTCTTAAGAGTACGACATACCGGATTTTCTTTCCGTCTTTTTCTTTGTGTCCGTGGTTTATCACGAATATTATCCCTTAAGTACTTTAAGTGCAATTCCATTAATATTGAAAATCAAGACCGTCCGGTCGATTTTTATAAATTACAATCCTTTCCAAAAAAAAAACAAATCTTTGGGTATCCTAGACCCTACTAAACAAGCCATTTTACTCTGTCTTCATAAGCACAGTACAGAGCAGGCACCGGTCCACGGATAAGCATAAATAACAACCCCAATCTTCAAAAATCCCACTGCGTCCAAACGCAATGTAAATCACATGAAAAATTGTATCTCCGTGCAATAATGGAAAAAGTTACGCATCCCAAATATTAGGTGAAGTAGTACCGAGTTTATTTATCCCTGAGGAGCGAGCATCGCAACGATCCCGACTTATAAACGCGGGGCTAGGGATGAGCTGCTAATTTGTATTTATTGCGGGACCACGGGATTCCGGGACTCAGTTGCGAAGAGCGCAACACTAATATATTTGAGCAGCACCAATGTCTGTTCTTATTTTGGTGCTTTAACGCTTTGGGGCGGAAATTGCGAACATACAGTTTTCGAGCAAATTACTTGTTGAACACATAAATTGGAAACCCATCATGGTAATAAATTCAATTTTAAATGCAGCTGCAAATTATTCTTAAGCAAGCTGTGTCTGATGAAATTTTGCATCGGCAAAAATCAACCACTTCCAGAATTTTCTAAATTCCTTCCTTCATACTCATTCCTCACTGTTCGAAGTGGCGCGAGATAAGCGTTTGTGGAAAGTATTGGGGGAGGCCTTCGCTCATCAGTGAGACAGTATAGGCTAAATCAAATGAAAATAACATCTTCGTACGTAAGGAAATCTTGATGTGTTGATGCATGCTGAGATAGGGGCCTTTTGACCACGTACAGAACCAATTATTTTAGTGTAATGTACATACTTTCTCTCTTTTATTTGTCACTGTATTTGAAAAGATAACTATTAACTTCATAGCCTTCTAGTTTTGTGATAGAACGCGTTAGTTTGATCCGATCCTTAGCAACACGAAGCAGCCGACCCGATGTTATTCTACCGGCTTTGGAAACATCTCTGGTTAACGTTCGTCGGCTAAGCCGTTGTAAGAGTCAACATGATCGACTTACGACCATGTAACATAAGTAAGATATGTTATCGGATATCGAGAGAAATCTGGATAATATTTAGGAAGCAGAAGATAGTAACTAGCTGCTTAAGTGGTTTTCTTGTTACGCTCTGCTTAATACCTAAATTAATACTTATGTATAAATTCACTCTACACTTCTAAACTTGGTATTCCGTTGCATCCGGTTAGAGTGGAAGCCGACCCCAACATAGTTGGGAAAAGGCTAGGTAGATGATGAGTAGAGAAAAGCAAGTCACGTACGTCTAACACCCTGTAGAACATATTCACCTATTAAGATGTACTCCGGTGGTATGACGCGTTGCGGCTGTCACTCGGTAACAAAGTGGGACTGGCCCGCAACTGACATGACGAGAAAACGAGGAAGCCTACTACAGTCCTTTCACAGTTATTATACCTGTGACTTGTCATCACTGTCAAAACCACAGTGAACATTTTTACCGTTGTAATAAGGTCGCTGTTGGACTACAGCTGGCAGAAGGTAAGATAACTCTGAACGAACTGTACGCAGTGAGCAGATGATTGAATAATTGGACAGACACAGGCGAGATGAAATGAAAAACTAACAGGAAAACTGGCCAAGTGCGAGTCGGACTCTCACAGAAAGTGTTCCGAACCATCGTACGATATTATTTTATAAACTGTATTTATTGCCCTTATTCAGTTTACCTTCGGAAGTCAGTGGCAATAAATTCGATGAAACAGAGTCATAGACTTCCTAAAGTAAAAGTGCATAAAATATTTTTACGTGTGTTGTTTTGTATGTGTGTTTTAAGAATTAACATAATAATTTTAATAGATCATATTATTTTGTTAACAGCCATTCACGCTCTGTGAAAATTTGCGGAAAGGGGAAAACGGTACCGTTGACACGTTTTGGGTTCGGAACCATAAAATACTAACAGGAAAACCGAATAAAATGTCAAGAGTGACAGAGCGAGAAGCCCATTCATCAGTGTTGGAAGAATAATCCGCGATTAATTAAACATTATTGTTTACCCGACCAACTGTCGATAACCGCTCGAGTATAGTGACGTGGCGTGCACTGATTGGCTGCCGATGGCGAGTGCCGACCTATTGAGTGCGACGCTCCGCTTTTCTATTAGACCAGTCAAGTATTTGTAAATAGAACTTGCAGCGTAATGGATTAAGGCTAATGTTAAACGTATAAAACTAAAGCTTGGACTGTGCTAAATTTATTTGGTTTGAAAAGTCTACAGAAACTGCGTGCTTTAAAGTTTTGACCGTGGCTTCGCACGCGTACTCTATAATTGGACAAACTTATAACACACTACTACAGTTTCTATAATAATATAATTCAATCATGATTCGAAAGACACGTGGCGCCATCTATTATCATTAGAACGTTATTGTTGTTTTCCTCGGGAGCAGTAATTTTTTCGGGATGATAGGTACATTAAGTCCGTCAGGTGTACAGAACATCACTGACAACGTATCAAGATTTCAAGATGATCGGTTCAGTGAGGCGTGAACTGGTAACAAACAAACTTACTTTCGCATTTATAATATTAGTTTAAGATTTCAATAAGTAACTAGCTCTATTTTGAACAAGAATTAAAGAAAAGGCTTGATATTTTATTTTTAATGATAATTTTACGTGGCATGGTAGGGATGGATATTATAGATTATCTAGTCAAAAATATTAGCTCTAGTTTTATTTTCTAGGGGGAAAACAGGGGAATATACATAAAATATATGATGGGGTATTCGCTGCTAGCCACACAAAGCGAAGTGAAATCGGCTTGAGCCGGACAAAAACAGCTTTAAGACAAAGCTTTATGCGAAAAAGGCGTATTTGCCAAGTTTCGGTTCGGACACCAAGTCTCACTATATATTTTTATTGCATGGTCGTAAATCTTTTTCGGACCAGCTCAAGCCAATTCCGCGTCAATACTCCCTCCCTTATAGTTCAAAATCTAGACAGTCACATTTCATGTTGCTGAGTTCCGCGGTCTTTGACCACTAAAAGGCTTCACTATGTGCCAAAATGCAGTTTGTAAACGAAATCGATATCACATTTTACTGATAAGGTCTCGTTCCGATCTCGGTTTTGTAGTCCCTAGGTAATAGATGTCAGTGCATTCATGGCGCTGTCCACTCCAAGATGATTGGTTGGTTCCACTCACCGTGAATACTCGGCTTAGGAAATGAAGTAAGGACAGATAAGCTTTGGTACTGGGGACACGGGCTTAACCTATCATTTGTAACCAATATGTATGTCATGGATTGGGTTGAAACTAGTGGTGCATCTATTAGCTAACCGTCCTACACAATGAAAGGTGTAACATAATAAACGCAAGACCTCCCGTGTGGTCCCCTCGGACTATGAAATGAAACTGAGCCACTTTTGTTCTATGAGTTCTAGAAATTCCCAAAAAAATGGAACTGACGCGATCAGCTGATCAGTATGGCGCCTTGTGCATCTCATTCCCGCACCAAAGTAACATTAAAGTAATATACTGCTATATGAGGTGGTGGTACGCGGTTGCGGCCATGTCGAATGAGTGTTTTCGAGGCGGGAGTAGCAAATGTACTGGGTGATTTTTCTTCTTCTTCAACCCGTGGCCACCCAATGCTGAGTGTTGGCGGTTTTGTGTCATGGCTATCCAGTTTCTTCCGGCCACTTTAGTGAGATCGTCTGTCCACCTAGTCGGTTGTCTTCCCACGTTCCTCCGTCCCGTCCGTGGTCTCCACTCCAGCATTTTCTTTCCCAATCTTCCATCCAGTCTACGGCATGTATGGCCCGGCCCGCCCACTTCCACTTTCTTTTTGCTATCACTGCCGCTATGTCCGTGAGTCTCGTTCGTCTCCGTATTTCGGTATTTCTCACCCGGTCATAGAGGGTGATGCCCAACATGGCTCGTTCCATAGCTCTCTGAGTGACTTGCATGCGGTGGATTTTGTGTTTGGTGAGCGTCCAAGTTTCAGCCCCGTACGTCATGACTGGGAGGACACACTGCTCGAACATACGACGCTTTAGGTGATTAGGGTGGATGCTTAGGGTGATTTTTAAACGTTGGCAATACTTTAAGAGTTTAAGAGCATGTAGTGCTCATGAAATGAACAACTTTTACCATGGGATGCGTAAATATATCAGCTTCTAAATACATTATTGGTCGCGTGATATTTTTGACTGATATTTTTTTTCGCGATTTCTTGGTCGGTCTATTAGTGAAAGTTGTTTATTTTCATGAGTAGGTACTACATGTCCAAGTACTGCCAACGTTTAAAAAAACAACCTGTAAATTTTTCTCACTATCATCATCTAGGCATTTCCTAACTAGGTAAGGGTAGGGCTTCTAGTCTAACCAGCAGGTTTAGCCAAGTTGACAATCTACAATCGTTAACACTAGTAGAAAACTAATCAAATGTATGGGAATGACATCAGCTCAACGTTAAATCACGTGATCAACACAAACGAATAGAAAATTCGTAGACAAGTTTACATCGTTCAAAATGATAGAATATAATGTTATTGTTTCTACAATGTTGATCGCTATACTCTTTGGTAGGAACGCTCACCATGGACTAAAGTGTAGGTTTTTTCCACAGACATTAGAGAACGAGCGATCGACTCAGTCGTGTCAACTTGGCTACCAATTTAGCGCTTTCTACAATCGCTTACGCCGAGGCGTTTACGATTGTAGAAAGAGAATCGATATGAAACGTTAGTAACTTGGCTAGTCCTGCAGGTGCGGCTGAACAGCAGTATTTTACATGGAGTGACTAGACTAATTAGTGAATAAAGTAAAATGAAAGTATACCTAAACACTGTGTTTATTCAAGTTTATGTAATTAAAATCATAATAATTAACCAAAACCAGCCTAAATTTCAACATGATTTCGTTATTCTGTATCGATGGAAATCTCGTCCATTAATAATCCAGTCAAAACTTTAGATTTTGAGATACAAAAAAGGTTTCATCGTTCCATTGCACGTCACTCCGAACTTTGCCTAAACCTAAGTTAATTTATTTGCGATGCTCAAAGGAGTTCGGCTCACAGGCTGATTTTGGTACTTACCTACTTTTGACGTACAGATTGGCCAGCCAGCACATCAAGCAACTACAATCTGTCTTTTACATATTTTCTACCTTATCGCTAAAGCATTAGGTTCAAGGTTGATTGGGAAAATTTTACGGTTTCTCTACTTAATGAAATTCATATATTGACAGAACGGACCACCTCAATGCTAGATCCTCCTTTGAAAGCAAGGGTGAGAGAAGACTTTATGAAAATCACGGCCATTTCTCTAACCCCGGGGTTTTCTTACTAGCGGTTGAACAAAACCAATTCCAATTAAGTATTTTTGGGAACCAAACATCATTTTATTCCGTAACTCGCTCCCGCCCCCGCTCAACTTGCTAACATAGGTGCAGTCTAACCGAGGGCGGCCGACGAGTGATTATTAGACGCCTGTAGCCTGTAGCGACTCCATGGAATTACTGAGTGCCCTTACTAAAACGCTTAGAGTTTCGATTTACTCTTTAAGCTTTTTCTTTCATCAGTAATTTTATATTCTCAGACGTTTTTCTTAGTCGATGTAGATTCTATGAAAATCCGATATAATAATAGCACGAATTTGCAATACGAAATAATAAGCAGACTATTTTGTTTTGAAACAAATTGTTTTGATTTAATTGGTGTAGACAGATCGTAAAACTTATTAACTTCAAAACGCTTCAATTACTGCTTAATTGGACGAATCGTAAAAGCTGTTTTATGAGACGAACATATTACAAGCAGACTTAAACACAACATAAATATTATTACTGTCTAAAAATAGCGCGAGACATCTTTATCTCAAAGAAGAACAACAAACATTCGAGCCACCCGAGTAGCAAGTGTAGCGACACAATATCAAAGCACGCCGCCTGCCATTTTCACACGATCAAGCGGCACAGTAACCCTCCTGTGCCGGCGAAAATTAAATGTTGAAACTCGTTGCGTCGCAAAACACTTGTAACACACTGTTAAGGTGCGCTTACACGGGCAACTTTAGTTCTGAATCCCGGGCAATACTGGTCGAATGTGACTTCAAGCCAGTTGTAAAACGCCAGCGTGTGCTATTATGAGCTATTGTTTTGGCCGATTTAGATAAACTTAATACATTAAGTACAATACATTAAGTAGCACATGTCATACATACACGTACAGTACAGTCACGCCTATGATCTTTGCAGCCAATATCTACCACATGTTACATTACGATTCCTTCATAAATTACTTCCTTAACTTTGTCTGAAAGCAAAATAATACGGGATATGTAGTCCTTTAATTATGATTACTGACAAAATAAATGCAGTGCACTGACTGGACAGGTCCATCCAAATCTGTGTGGTTCGTTCCTCAAAATACCAGATGAACAAACATAATTAATTAGGACTAGTTTTTATGAATTATTCTTTGGCCAACTAATGCTGAGTGTAGGTCTCTCCGAAATCTCCCAATTTTAGGCGTTTTTTTTTTGTTAAATTTGTTTAGTCTGACACCCGGCAACAATTGTTGACTAATAATTGCCCGTGTAAACTCCACTTTATCGTGTTGGTACATAGCCGTGTCGCGACTACAGGTTAACTGCTGCTAAACACAGCATTACTTTGTAACGTGTTTGTGTAGTGCTGTTTACTGTGGAACAGCAAATAGGGTGTAAAGTGTACCATTGTTTGATGTGTCGCTGTTTCTTCGGTGAAGACTGACGTGGTGATTGGCTAACTAAGTCAAACCTAAACATAGGTAATTGTACCAAAATACGTTTAAACAACATGGATTTGCTGCCATTCTTAGATTTACTAATGGTACCACGCTGTGGTTTAATTTGGTGTTATGGTTTATTTAAAAAAAAAGATAGATTTTTAGTAGTACATACTACTGGATTATTCGCAATTTCATTTCCCAAAAGGTTTACCCCTTTTATGAAAAATATTTCACCTCACTTGGAAATTTCTAGAATGAATGTAATTTAATTTCAGTCCGACTCCGAAGCCTGAAAAAACCAAGTAGATCGTCCCAGTGATAAATCTTTGCAGAATTATTACAAAATATTAAACGTTTTTTATCGTCTCGATCTCGAGTTTTATAAGACGAAGAAGAAAAAGTCAAGTATTCTCAACAGAAAAGATTTTATTATTTACATTGCTAGACTACTAAGTACTAAGGCTACACAGCTTGCAAGAGCTAGCTTCTTACAAAAGCCTGAGGGCCCCGGTGTGTCTCTGTTTAAACAAAGAGACGGGACTTCCAATCCCCATTGTTCAGAATTCTCCGACTACTGCTATGACGGATGAAAAGTCATGTTACAGGGAACTTCTCTAACAGTTCGTTGAACGTAATTTTAAGTTCGAAATTTGATTTATGTCCGGTCGGTGACGTTTGATTTAAAGTTCGAATGTGTGTTCGGTTTTTGAATGACACTAAAATAGCTTGAAGTGTGTGTTGAGTATTGAGATATAGTATTTTCGTACCACTTGCCCAAAAAAGTGTCATTCTATGCCACAAAAAGCGAACATAACAATAGTCATTTTTAATCTGTTAAAAACAGGGAAAGAAAATTGTACTGAATTTCATTCATCCTCTAGGTGTGTGTGACCTAGGTGAATGTGATTTAAATTTGGAATACTTACCGAAATTTATACTGAACTACATCTATGTTTACACCATTGAGTTTATATATAAAGCATTATACATCTTTTTGAAAAAGGAATACGCATTTATTATGCAGTTATGATTATTAAATAAAATTACGAAAACCGACGAGGCCGTATGAGCTTGATGCCTTTGCTTTTCCGACAAAAAAATATTAGTCTAGGAATTCGCCGCGTTTTTGTTTTCTTCAAATACATAAACGTTAAGTTTATTTTAATTTATTTTTATAAATAAGTTAATGTTCTAAAATACTCAAATCAAGTCATCAACAATAAATGTACCAAACAAAAATGTAACTCTCTCTATCAATAATTGAACCAATGTTTCGAATGTTAACTTTTACTTTTAATTGTCATTATTTTTAATAAATGCTTATCTCATATTATTATTGTGTTAACTTTTTCGCAAATGGTACGAAAAATAGAGTATTTTCCTCAGTGATAAAGCTGTCTTAGTCTTGGGTTAACTTAAATCCCTCGGTACACTCAGGACTCGTCATAAATCCCTCGCTTCGCTCGTGATTTAAGTTTTGAAAAAACTTAAAAACTTAAAAACTTAAAAACGAGCGTAGCGAGGGTGTTAAACACCCTCGCTACGCTCGGGAGTAAACCTCGAGTCCTTCGTTACGCTCGTGATTTAAATCGTCACCCGCGACAGAAGACCTTGCTTTATCCCCTTGGTTAATAATCTACTCTTATTTAGTTTATGTTTATGAGTAAAATGCTACATGGAACTTTTGACCCTCGAATGACGTTGTCAAAAACAAGTAGAAATGGTTCCTTTGGCACTTAGATGACATCGTTCTGACTGTATAATTCCTGTAAAATTGTGCTTCATTGTTTGAAGAATAGCACCATATTCTCTGTTAAAAGAATATTGAAAAGCCGAAATAATGGTATTTGTTTAGATACCACTGGTCGGATTCAACAAGTGGGAAAGAACATGGACAACGCATCCATGCAAACAAAGAAGAATATGAATAGGAGCTAATTTCGATTTATCTCAAAGAAGGTGGTCAAAAAATGCTCAAATTTCCAAGCACGTTTGAGAAAAGACCTATTTCGTAACATGGCTTCCAAAATACCAAATAAATTTGCGAAAACGTAAAACGTCAATATAAACAGTAGGAGAAAATTTCTTTTGAATTTTGCATTTCATTGCTCGTAACTGTACATTCACAAGTTCAGACTGCAACTCATAGGACATTAGCACAAGTTTCACAAACACACGAGTGATTGTTGGAAGTAGTTGTCAGTTGCAGGCGGGTGCTAGTGGTAGCGGGTGCTGCGAGTGCCGGGCACAATCTGGGAGTGATGCCAAAATAGGCGAGAAGACAAAAAGAACTAATTAGTCCGTCAGTTAGATAATCAAAAAATATTTGACTTGTATTTTCTTTGGATACGTAAAACAAAGATGACGGAGATATGACGCTTTTCAAATTCTCAATACGTCACGCCTAGGTATAATTTTTAGCTAGTTCGGACGTCACGAGCCCCCACTCCCGAGTTTTGATGCGATTTATCTTTGTCAATGTTCATTGATTTACAAAAACAAAAAATACGTGTACATTAATTTCCAATACTCTAACTGACGGACTAAATAGATTTGCAATTTTTTGATACTGTCGTCATGCCTATTGGAAGCAGTGCCAAGCAACCACACTTACCCGCACGCCAGTTACTAACACTCCAAGCTTGCTTCGGGACTTTTATAACGAAGGATTTAATAAATTCTCAGCTTGTTAAATCCATCCATACTCATCATCATCTGCCTAGACTATTCCCAACTATGTTGGGGCAGGCTTCCAGTCTAACCGGATGCAGCTGAATACCAGTATTGTACATAGAGCCACTGCCCATCTGACCTCCACAACTCACTTTAACTCAGCTGATACTGGGTAATACGATACCTCTTGGTTAGACTGGTTGTCAGATTCAGGCCACTGTAACGACTGTCAAAGATTTACAAATGACAGCCGGGACCAACGGCTTAACGTGCTTGCCAAAGCAGGAGGAAATACGGTATGTAATGGGTGGTTACTCGTCCACGAACAAACATAAATATCGACCCGAGCGGCTGTTATTTATTATTTAGCCACGAGCTCCTCTTGATGATACAACAATTTGAAGGAAAAACTATTGAAATTAAATATACAGGTTAACGGAGTAGCAGGTAACAGCTGGACTCCTATACGCATACAAATCACAAATCTGCCAACATTCTGATCCGCCAATTACGTCAAGTATTAAATTCCGATATGCAAAAGAATGTAGGTGCCTAACAAGATTGTGTGCGCCCAATTTAATATCAATTTATAAGCTGATCGCGTCAGGAATGTGCGCAAAATAAACAGAAGAGAAGCGGCACCCTCGTCATGTGGGACGCAAATATTGTGACGTCATGTTATTGACAAACGAGACGGGGAACTAAACATGTAGGGAGGAATTTGGTGTACTTAACAAGCGTAAAAGACTAGCCAAGGGAATAGGTACGAGTACCTACATATATTGGGTGTGCATACTCGAGGAAGATCAGGATCGCGATAATGGACGGTTTGAATGCCTAGGCCCAATACACATCCTCAGACTATTCGATTTGAGTCCAGCGACGCGCGCATGAGTATTGTTGCACCGAAAGTCGCGTCGCTGTGACTCCGTGGCATGACAACTCATTTGTTTTCTTGCTCCGCTTGAGCTTGTAGCTTTTGCTTGAACCTCCATGCTCCAGAATATTCATCCACCAAGCATTCTGTACATCAAACTAAATAACTCTACACAAAGCTATTACTGGGAAAAGACTTTTTTGGGTGAAGAATCACGTTTTACGGCAGGATTCAATGTAACGCACTCAAATTTTAACAAAGTTAATACTTTGACCGCCAGTATCTCCGTAACTAGAAGGTTCCTAGGTCCATAACTAGGAATCTTCAACTCTGCAAGTCCGACTCGCTTCTTTGCCGGTTTTTTTTTTTGTTCTAGAACAAAAAAAAAACCGGCCAAGAGCGAAACGGACTCGCACACCGAGGGTTCCGTACAAACTTTTTAAAGGACAAACTTAACTTTGCTGTTCGATCCCATGAAACGGCTATTGCACCGACCGCAAATAATAAGTTTGTAATAGCAAAATTTTTATTTTTTTTTGTTATTAAACAACATACATTCAGTCAAAAAAGTATCGGGAATGGATGATTTGTTTATGGTTCCAAATTCAAATTTTTGTTTTTTTGTAGTTGTTAGATTGGCACAACTGTTTTCCATTTTGGCGCGGAGTTTGAGTTGCATCTGTTATTTATATTAAATACAGTGCTGGTTTTAGTAATATCATATATAGTGTGTATTGCGAATTTCATAATGGACAAAAATATCGAACAAAGAGTTTGTCTTAAATTTTGCATCGCCAATGGAATTTCGTGTTCGGAGTCACTGAAAATGTTACAGAAGGCTTACGGTGAATCGACTTTATCAAAAACTCGTGCTTATGAGTGGTTCAAAGTGTTCAAAAGCGGTCGAGATGTGATGGAAGATTTGCCTCGCTCTGGTAGGCCGTCAACGTCTGCAACTGAAGTTAACATCGCAAAAGTGAAGAAAATAGTGACTGAAAATCCCCATTCAACTCTGAGAGAGATAGCCGCCGAACTTTCTGTATCTCACGAGTCGATCCGTACCATTTTAACTAATCATTTGGGTATGAAACATGTTGCTGCTCGGCTAGTCCCAAAAGATCTGAATTTTCTCCAAAAACTCAATCGCGTGAAAGTCGCTGAGGACATGCTAGAACGAGTCAGTTCGGACCCAACATTCATGAAACGCATTGTTACTGGTGACCAGACGTGGGTTTACGAGTTTGACATGCAAACTAGTCAACAAGCTTCGGAGTGGCGCCTTCCAACTGAACCGAAACCGAAAAAAACACGCCAAAGTCGATCAAAAGTCAAAGTCATGTTGACTGTTTTCTTTGACTATCGCGGTGTTGTGCACTCTGAATTCTTACCGGAAGGTCTAACGGTAAATAAAGAATATTATTTGAGCGTTATGCGGCGTTTAAGAGAGCAAATTCGACGAAAAACGCCAGATTTGTGGAAAGAAAATTCTTGGATTTTGCACCACGACAATGCGCCTTCGCACAAGGCTATCATTGTGAACGAATTTTTGACCAAACATTCAACAAATACCATCCAGCAACCACCATATTCACCAAATATGGCTCCTGCTGACTTTTTTCTTTTTCCTAAACTCAAATTACCACTTCGTGGCACCCGTTTTCAATCGATAGAAGACATAAAGGAGAATTCGCGGCGAGAACTGAACTCAATTCCGGAAGCAGCGTTTAAAAAATGTTTTGATGAATGGATTATTCGTTGGCGCAAGTGTATCGTTTCTAAAGGAGCATACTTTGAAGGTGATAAAATAAATTTGGATGAATAACAGACATTTTGTGTATTATTGATCTTTTCCCGGTACTTTCTTGACAGAGTAGTATTTACGTTTTTCAGATTTTTCCCTTTACATTTGCTGTAGGACCTTGCTTTTTGCCAAATTTCGTGATTCTAGGTCAACGGGAACTACCATAGTTTTCGACCCAAAACCTATAGGGTACTTCCGGTTGACCTAGCAAGGTCTTACATCAAAAGTAAAGGGAAAAGTCCGAAAAAAAAAAGTTGAGAATTAAGCCAAATTTTGGTACTTACAAGTTTTCGCGAAAATCCAAATTTGCGCATATCTTTTTATCATGTTGGCTTAGGACCTTGATTTTTGTACACCTAATAGGGACTATAGACTTCAGTATCTCGTATAAATTTCAACTTGTTAGGTCCACCCGTTCCTGAGAAAATCGGTAGTGACAGACGGACAGACAGACGGACAAGAAAGTGATCTTATAAGGGTGTCGATTTATCCTTTTGAGGTACGGAACCCTAAAAAATTGCAATGACGGGGAAAACCAGTGCCTTTGGGCTTCGTTAAAAGTATTTTACACCCATTAAATGTAGATCTATACTTCTTTCGATTCGATCGTAAGTTCGTAACTCAAACAGTCGGTTAGGTTGGTTTGTTACAAGATAACGTGTAGGTACGAGTATACACGTTATCTTATAACAAACCAACCTTACCGACTGTGTGAGTTAACCAAATGAATTTATTCTCCTCAAAATTGTTAGTCATGAATCAAAAGCCCCGCCATTTTAATTAAATTATAAGAAAGCTCTCGGAAAGCGTATGAAAATCTTTTTATTCAACGCGCTAGTGGCCGCCCCAAAATAAGCCTATTTCCCCATTTCACATTTTCGCAGTAGCACCCCATTTTAGTCCCCTCTGTTTCTTTTATAACAATGAGAAAGGAAATGTATTATTTTAGAAACATATTTTCAATGCTATATAATATGAAATGGCCACTAAGATAAAAAGGCATTTAGAAAGAAAACCGTCTGTAACACAACAATATCAATATTGCATGATATTATGAAGCGTGTAAGACGTTGACGAGGGGCACTGTTGGAAAACATGTATGTTATTGGTTTATGAATGGTATTGAACGTTCAAAATGGCGGCGTTAGTGTTGAGTTCGGCCACCCGTCAAAAGATCCTTCTTCTTATTCTTTATCGTGTGGGTGTGCCTAACCTGGTATCAGAGTTTTAATGCCGGTCAGAAATATCTCTCAGGCATGCTGGTTTCCTCACGATGTTTACCTTCACCGTTGCAAGTGATAATTATTTAATACGCACATGAATCAGAAAAATCAGAGGTGCGTGCCTTGGTGTCGAACTCGAGACCTGTGACTTGGCAGTCCGAAGGTAACACCACTAGGCTTACCTTCCTTACACCTCTATACTTCCCACACAACACTTAATATCAAATTGAAATCCTGCAAGCGACTTAGTTTCGCCAGCACTGGATCAGTACAGCCCCAAACCAACCTCTTGAACGCAGACAGACACCTTACTAAAAGGGTTCTATACTCATGGTGTGAGCGTAACACCAGAAGTGAATTGATTCTCTGTAGCCAGCGAGTCGACACCCCTAGGTTGTGACACCCCTAAGTTGACACCCCCGGATAATAACCCCAGAACGAGTGGCTTGTGCGAAGGGGTAGTTATACCTATACCACTACTGTTACTGAAATCACTGCGGATTATATTTGGTCTACGATGGAGGATTTTGGCGGGAAACAAAATCGGTTGTTTTCATCACCTTATTCTTTTATTTTTGGTAATTTAGGGGTTCAGTCTCATAGAACTCTTCAATAGTACTGATTGTATACAGGGTACGCGGATTAAGTTACTTTGGTCTTAAACTGAACAAATTAGTGTTACTGTTCCATAAACCCGACCCGACCTTACGCTAAGTTGGTACATATTCTCATCAATAATGGAAAACGTGTGTAATTAAACGCTATTTTCGAACACATGTCTGAATTTGTCATTCTTTTACAGTAACAGGAAATTAGAACGTCGGAAGTCTCACATTATTCACTCCACGACTTGGAATTAATGAGTTTCTCAAAAGCTTTAACCAATGAGTCTTCTCTTCTCAATTTAAGTACTACCGTCAACCGCATCATCGCTTTACCCCGTGTGCTAATAGCTGTAGATATTCACACGAGAATTTAAATCACTAACTTGATAGTGACTGCTCCGTTGGTCTAATGGTCGCAAGCGCAACTGCTGAGCATGAGGTCCTGGGTTCGATTCCCAGGTCAGGCAAAGTGTAACTGGATTTTTTCATCAGGAATTTTGCAGTATCAGCCACGGAGTCTGAATTTGTGCCCGGTTGATGGCAATAGACGACTCGCACCCTATTACGAGCAAGCTGCAATTTTTTTTTTTTTTTTTTCACCCCAAAACGTCAAACCCCGCTATCACTTCAACCTTACACGTCACCCCAGTTTTCCGCGGGCAATCTTTCCGTCCTCTCCGCCAGCGTGCGTCTCTGGGACTGATTGCGTCCCCATAACGAGTCTTAACATCGCACCAACTTCACCAGTAAGGGTACCACTGTGAACTGGTAATTTACCTACTTGCACCAATGTAATGTACCTAAGTTTAGGTTTGTTGGAAACTTTTGTGCTGACTTGGTGTATTTCGCTTTGGAGTTGGATAGCATGTGTTTAAATTGCGTGTGAAAACTTGAATAGAGTTTGTTGCATTATTTGAACTAATATTTGAGGTGCACCCAATTTAAATTTAATTTAAAATGGTCTTGGTAACATATCTCTGCGAATGAAACCATGGGACACGTCCAAATTTGTCAGAGTCTGGTATTACCTAAACTGTAGGAATTACCTTTCGTAGGTACTGAACAAACGGTATAAATAGACCTTTAACGAAGCCGAAAGGCACTTGGTCTCCCCGTCATTGCGATATTTTTTTTGTTCTGGACCATACCTTTGAACCTACTAGTTACGGAGGGAGATATTGGAGGTCTAAGTTCCAACTATTTCAATTTTTTTTTTTTTCATATACTCGTTTTTACGGTCATAACTTTACTTTTAACACCTCCATTACCCGTTTACTATTAAATGCGTCCAACAAGCACAATGTTTTGAGTGCGTTACATTGAGTTTTACAAAAAAAAACTCGTTTCTCAGCAATAATTTTTGCGTACAGTTACTTAGTTTGATGTACAGAATGCTTGGTTGGCGTCTTCGTGAAGTGACAGTTTACACCCTGTAGAAATCCCATACTAAATATGCACTATCCTTTTCACACGTTTCATGAGTAAGGCCCGTTTAAACCACTGACCACTGCATGCTCTTACCGCTAAACATAAACATCATAATAAATACATACATTCAATTATTTCTGGTGTATGCGGGCGGGCCTAGGTCTCACGGTTTACATCCCAATTCATGAGCTTTTTGTTGCAGAGTCATAGTTACTGTTGGCAACACGTTTGATAAAATGTTGTAACATATAGTTGAACTGTAAATCCTAGAAATACTTGATATGAGAGCCAACAATCTGCCTGAAAAGGTTGTCTTAGAAAATACTTACGTCTGGAAACAGACAACATTGGAGGTGCTGGCATTGAGCCAAGATTTACACATTGGTGTAGTGTCTGTTTTACTTCACTGAGATGTCTTGTGTTGGAAATGTGTTAGTGGCACTACAGTACTTTCATGTTATACGAGGTTTACGAGAGAAGGAAAGCTATAGTAAATAGATTCGCCAGGCACCATAAAGTTGGCAGCGGGACTCGCCGCTCTAGGTGAGACGGAGACACTCAGTTTTGAATTTGTAAGGGATTTTTGTCATAACCTACCGTGTCCTGAGTGGTTGCACGTATACGCATCACGTTACTACCACTCATTTGTTTTTAGTTTTGAAACACGACGACGCGTTTCGGGGCGATCAAAAGGAGGTCGGTGATCGCATGTGCTTTGGTTACAGAGTAGACATATGAGTTCAATCAGATTTAAACTAATTGTAACCAAGGAACACTCATCGGATACCTACAGATTTAAATCTTCTTTGATTGTATTAACTAAGCTGTAGTGTAGTAAATACAGGGTGGATAAAAATTCGGCTGTTCCTTACACTTTTGTAGTAAACAGCAGTATAGGTACTTTTTTTATAACCGCAAAAGAAAAATACTATGTGGGGAGGTTATGATTGATTAACTGAATACGTCGTAACCATTTTTTTCCAACCTGTATATCACTTTATAAGCTAGGTAGTGACGCCGCCGTGTATATCTTTATAAGCTAGGTCGTGACGCCGCCGTGTATATCTTTATAAGCTAGGTCGTGACGCCGCCGTGTATATCTTTAAATATCACCACACAATCCACACATAAAGGTTATTTTAGTAATTGCCTAAGCCTAACATCATCAATTAGTTAATTTGTGGCATGTCAAGTGATGGCCTGAAACACAGGTTTAAATAAACCTAGATCGGGTATGTCGCTAACAAACATTTGAATTCCAAATTATCGTTTCTTGCAATTGTTAAATATATTTTAGTTATAGTTTACTTTTATGCACTAATTATAAGTTTCAGAACTAACACTGCTGCACCTAAATGTACATTTTTGCAATACTTTTTTTTTTTTAAGAAATTATTCTTATTCTTATTCTTAACTAACCTCAAGCAGCCCACAAGACCTCAAAATAGCCTAAAAATAAAACCAAGCCTTCACCCCAGCTTCTAAAAATAGAATCTAAAACATAAGATAGTATTTTGCATACAAAATGAAAGGAGACCAAGAATAGCTGGCGTCCTCCTTCACAATTGTTAGCGTTGTGCAGAATGTAATTATTTATTTGTCAGTCCATTTCTGGACAAACAGAATTCGTGAGTGCTGTCGGTTGAAAGCACTCTTGTTGGTTACGATTCTGTGTGCTGGCGTTTGTAACTGTATAAACCAGTGGTGAATTGATGTAAGTTAAAGGTGTATGAGAGCAGCACAGGTCCTCAGTCATTAAAATAGCTAGCAATACTCCGTCGTAATGAAGATCGATATACAAACAAGATAACCCGAGACACAATCAACAAAGAAAAAAACAAGAAACCAAACAAAGACAAAATTACCATCATTTAGACCCTATCAGAATACCAGCGTTGTGACTTTTTCTTTATCCAAGTGTCCATAGATAGGTGAAAAAACGAGAAAAATTGGATTCTTGGCTCGAAATAGTAATACTTTAATTTAAAAAAATAACCACACCTATCGAGTGGGGAAACCAGGAGGTCTCAAGGTAGGATTTTAAAAAGTGATTACAAAAATATACTACTCTGTCAAGAAAGTACCGGGAAAAGATCAATAATACACAAAATGTCTGTTATTCATCCAAATTTATTTTATCACCTTAAAAGTATGCTCCTTTAGAAACGCTACACTTGCGCCAACGAATAATCCATTCATCAAAACATTTTTTAAACGCTGCTTCCGGAATTGAGTTCAGTTCTCGCCGCGAATTCTCCTTTATGTCTTCTATCGATTGAAAACGGGTGCCACGAAGTGGTAATTTGAGTTTAGGAAAAAGAAAAAAGTCAGCAGGAGCCATATCTGGTGAATATGGTGGTTGCTGGATGGTATTTCTTGAGTGTTTGGTCAAAAATTCGTTCACAATGATAGCCTTGTGCGAAGGCGCATTGTCGTGGGGCAAAATCCAAGAATTTTCTTTCCACAAATCTGGCCTTTTTCGTCGAATTTGCTCTCTTAAACGCCGCATAACGCTCAAATAATATTCTTTATTTACCGTTAGACCTTCCGGTAAGAATTCAGAGTGCACAACACCGCGATAGTCAAAAAAAACAGTCAACATGACTTTGACTTTTGATCGACTTTGGCGTGGTTTTTTCGGTTTCGGTTCAGTTGGAAGGCGCCACTCCGAAGCTTGTTGACTAGTTTGCATGTCAAACTCGTAAACCCACGTCTCGTCACCAGTAACAATGCGTTTCATGAATGTTGGGTCCGAACTGACTCGTTCTAGCATGTCCTCAGCGACTTTCATGCGATTGAGTTTTTGGAGAAAATTCAGATCTTTTGGGACTAGCCGAGCAGCAACATGTTTCATACCCAAATAATTAGTTAAAATGGTACGGATCGACTAGTGAGATACAGAAAGTTCGGCGGCTATCTCTCTCAGAGTTAAATGGGGATTTTCAGTCACAATTTTCTTCACTTTTGCGATGTTAACTTCAGTTGCAGACGTTGACGGCCTACCAGAGCGAGGCAAATCTTCCATCACATCTCGACCGCTTTTGAACGCTTTGAACCACTCATAAGCACGAGTTTTTGATAAAGTCGATTCACCGTAAGCCTTCTGTAACATTTTCAGTGACTCCGAACACGAAATTCCATTGGCGATGCAAAATTTAAGACAAACTCTTTGTTCGATATTTTTGTCCATTATGAAATTCGCAATACACACTATATATGATATTACTAAAACCAGCACTGTATTTAATATAAATAACAGATGCAACTCAAACTCCGCGCCAAAATGGAAAACAGTTGTGCCAATCTAACAACTACAAAAAAACAAAAATTTGAATATGGAACCATAAACAAATCATCCATTCCCGATACTTTTTTGACTGAATGTATACAACTTATATGTTTAAATTTAATTGGGAATAATATAACAATAGTAATATTTTGAGACGAGTTTTTGATTTTTTTTAATTATGTAACTTGTTTTAATTTTATTTTTAATTTTATGTTGTTCCCTTTTTATTCAATTTTGTTTTATTGTTGTGTGCGAGTCTAATGCCTTTTCTTTCTTTCTAACGGGTTAGCTCGATCAAATTCCGTTAGATATATTCACTTTCCCATTAACTGCTGTGATCAACCAGTAGCTTGAGTTTGAAACAAGATATAATGAAAATAATTCCAATACGGGTAAATAAGTATTTCCGTACTTATTATATTTTCACTAAGTATATACCTTTTATTACTTAATAAAATATTCCGTTTTATTTTATTTTAGGGTCAGTTTTCTGCGTAGTGACCCTTTATAAAACATCCATTTTCAGATATTTTCCTGAAACTAAGCCTTTATTCAAAATCTAACAACTATTTTAAATAATTCCTGGTATTATGAACAGAACAAAATTTAACTTGTTTTATGTATTTCTTTAGACACCGACACCGTTCATGGTTTATATCGCACACTGTATTTTCAACTCTCGGCGCATGGCCGATGGTTAAAAATCTGAGAGTCCTTTTTACGCGGGATGTGCTCTGCTGGATTTTCAACGCAAGACTTAACGCACAGATTTGAAAATAACATGCGCGATAAAAACGTCACTTCTATAACAAATCTAGAATAGACCTGATAGACTTTATAAACTGAGGCTTATTAAGATAATTTCACTCGGAATTATAATTAACCAAAATGGTAGCTTACAAATATAAATACATAGACTTAGGTCACATAAATATTTTCCTGGAATGTGACAACAAAAATAACTCCTTTTAAACGACAATGTATCAAAAACAAGGATTTTCAAAAAAAAAACGCCTGCTGGTGTTGCCACAAATATTTACTTGTGACACATTTAAAACACATACCGACCCTTGCAGGGATTCGTTCAAAAGTACTTTTTTTTTAATTTGCCTCATGACGTTTCTTTTATGAAGGCGTACAAAGGTTCACCCACCAAAGGTTGGCTTTGCGTGCTCGAAATACCATTTATCCCTCGTAGGACTACTAAATCCCTCCATATTAGGTTTGTTTTTGAAAGAGAAAACATGGGTAGTGCGACTGATTTTCAGCGTAAAGATAGTTTGCTTTTTCGGCCCCCTCGAAGACGGATTATTATACACATTTACGCTTTCAAGGAAAGCAGGCTCAAAGAATCCCATATTATATCTTTTTCATAAAATGTTTTAGAAAGCTCAAAGTATATTTTTAATTCCGAACTTTCTTACCATCTGGCCAGACACAAAGTTTAGACAATCCGCTCCCGAATAGCGTGGAGAACTGTAATTGCCTAAAACAAATTCATTTTCGTGTTTCGTAGAAAAATTGCTTGCAGAATTTCAGAGCATAAATAAATGATTCCAGTTTTAGCTCTGCAATATTTTCCGGAAAGGTTGTTAAGAAAAAGTTTAGCTAAAGTTATAATAATTTTGTGTCTTTTTTAATTTAGTTTTAAAAAGGTTAAAAACAATGTTTGTGAGCAAACGTCTAAAACTTCGTAACTTAATTTATTTTGGTATAATTCTTGGTGACCTTTTATTTTAAACTTTGGATTAGAAATAATACGTTCACATTTTAGAAAAATATAAGCAAATAACGAAAATATTGTTGTTAAAAGCATAGCAGAGTGAGTAAACTTTTTCCCTGGAGTTGTAAGTTTTACATAAAACATTAAAAGAGAGCAGTGTACTTTACATCACAGCCCACACCCTCTCATAGAGAGAAGGCCTGTCTCCCAGCAGTGGGAAGGTTATAAACTGATTATGTTAAGGGGCTCCCCCATGCACACTAGCGCCACTTTAGTAAAAAAATCAGAACTCGTTAAATACACAATTAATATAAAATCTGATTGACAAAATCAATCTTTTGGTCTTCTAAATTATTTAAGTCTGCTTAACTCATTGAAACATAAATCGCTGTCGTTACAGATACAAAATGGAAAAAAAACGGCCGTTTTTAGCAATTTTACTAACTGTAACTACAGTGAAGTATATTTTAATGAATTAAATAGACCAAACCAATTACAACTCACACAAAGAGCGAAAACCTCCATCATTTCACGTTACTCTTGCAAAAACGAGGCCTATGTAAAGAGCCTTTAAAAAGGCCCTTACCTGTAAGAGCCCCATGATGAACGACATTACCTAAATTGGTCGTGTTCCCTGGGATTACATGAGGCGCCACGACGACGCCCGCCAAATTAATATTTGATCCTTAGCTTTTGTTTACCTAACATTTAATTAGGTCGTGAAAATATTGTTTTTTGTGTTGTCTACTGACGAGTCTGGAAGACAAGAGAATGATGTCATGGAAATTAAAGTTAGAAGAAAATTAAATCGAGCCGAAATGAATAGATGGGTTGGGTTTTGTTTTGTTTCGCATAGTGTCTTGTGAGAATTTCATAGGAAATTCTTAATGATTCAAGCTCTATTTCATACTAGCTTTTGCCCAAAGCTTTGCTCGCGTTAATTTAGAATTTGACAATCAATTCGGGTTGTCCTCTGCTTGTAATAATATAATTCAATCATGATCGAAAGACACGTGGCACCATCTATTATTATAGGAACGTTATTGTTGTTTTACACAGTACTTTTTTTTCCCTATGTCCGTTTTTGTACACCTGACAACGTATATGCAAAATTTCAAGATGAATGGTTCAGTGGTTGACAAACAAATTTCGCATTTACAATATTACTAGCGACCCGCCCCGAATTTTAATATGGACGCCAACACACTCCACTAAATTATAACATAACACACTCACCCTGAGGTGGTTACCGCGAAATAAACGAGAAACCAATACGGGCTGAGAATTTTGTTCAGCCGTTATGAATATTTAAATGGGACCCTGTATAAAGGTGGGTCCGGCTATGAAGGCAAGATCCTGTACAATTACGTGGTTATAAATCCTCTGTTACATCCAATAAGCGCGAAGAGGGATCAAAATGGCGGAAGGGAAGAGGTGTATACGGAGTGGCCAGTTTATTTTGGCACAAAGTGTACGGTTAGAGCATTACGAAACATGAATGATATATATGTGTGTGATGCTGTATGAATAAAGGAAATAGTATTTTAAAACGGTTAAAATCGTTTCATTGATGTTAATGTTTTGTGTAAGATATTCTTCTAGATTTGGCCGTCTTGAGCAAGCGTATTAATTAATGCCTTCTCTGTATGAGAAGAGGCCTTTGCCCAGCAGTGGGACAGTAATATTTTGGTATTATTATTATTATTCTTCTAGACACGTCCTCATCTGCCGAGCAGTTTCCCAAATGTTTCCAGTCTAACCGGATGCAGCTTAATACCAGTATTTTACACGGATCGATTGCCTATCTGACCTCCACAACCCAGTTAGACCTGTGTAGTAGTATTCTTCTAGATTATTGCGCCTTAACCTCATGTGGGGAAGCAGAAATGACAGAACATCACCGGTTGCGATCCTTACATAGATCCAAGAAAGGAATCCGATCCTTTTTTTTTTTTTTTTTTTTTTTTCGGATGGGAAATCATCAAATGACTTCTCCCGCTCTGGGCGGAGCAGAAGGGAGTGTCAGACTTTTACTGACTAAAACCCATCCATGTTCCTTCATCGCCCTTTGTGTTCCGGGGCCACGGTATCTCTTTCGAACAGTCCCGCAACCACGGCAGGCATCGGTCCTTGCGGACCCCTTCCTTTTTGCTGACTCTCTTTGAGGCGCGCGTGGAACACGAACGCGCCGTCGACACGGCCTGTCGTCATGAGACGGACGGACGGCGAGCTAGCCCATAGCCCACCGTCCACAGGTCCGCGCCGACGCCCGGGGCGTCTCCCGCGGCGGCCGGGACGCTGTGAGGTTCTCTCCCTCTCACGTTCCGCCTTCTCTAGCATTACTGCTTCGCAGAAGGAGGTGACGGCGTCCCATTCCGTCTCGCTCCGGACCATGGCTTGCACCAGGGCCGGACGCGAGAGGTCGCCGCCGCCAATCGCCGCTTCGAGGACACGGCGGTGCTCGGCCCACGCGGGGCACTCCTCCACCGTGTGCTCCACCGTGTCCTCCAGTCGATCCTCGCAATGGGAACACCCGGGCGTTTCCTCCCGCCCGATTCGGTGCAGGAACCTCCCGAAACAGCCGTGTCCGGTGAGGACCTGCGTCAGGCGGAAGGTGAGGACGCCGTGGTGTCTCTCAAGCCACTCCTCAAAGAGGGGACTTACCGCCACTATTGTGGCGTGCCCTGCACGGGGTTGCGACAGTCGCTCTCTCCATGTCGCCATGAGATCGCGCCGGAAGTCTGTCCGCTGCGCGACAATTTGCCGCGGCAGCAGGGTTTCCCCACGGCGTAGCACCTCCGCGCGCCATTCATGCAGGCGCGCGAGGACTATCGCCTCCAGATCCCATGGCGGCAATCCGGCAAGGAGGCACGCGGCCTCACGGGAGATCGTGCGGTACCCACGGGCCAGCCTTACGGCTACCACCTTTTGGGGCGCGTTCAGGTAGTGGGCTGCACGCAGCCTCAAGGAACGCGCCCACACCGGGGCCCCGTAAAGGGCCATGGACCGCACGACTCCCGCGTAGAGCCTCCGGCAGGAGGCGTTTGGCCCCCCAAGGTTGGGCAGGAGCCGCCTGAAGGCAGCCCCGGTCCGTTCCAGTTTGGGGGCCAAACGTCGGAAATGCTCCACGAAGTTCCATCGGCTGTCGAGGACGAGTCCCAGGTACTTCAGCGTCGACTCGACGCCGACGGATACTCCTCCTACCGTCAGTAAGGATCCCGGAGGTGACGCATTCCGAGGCCCATGAAAGCACATGGCCTCGGACTTGTGTTTCACCTCGAGACCCAGTTGCCGGATCCTCTCGACGACTATCGCAACCCCGCGTGTCATTATTTCGGCCGCCGCCTCGTGCGAACCCCCTTGTGCCAGCACCAGCGTGTCGTCTGCATAGCAGACCACGCTGACGCCGCTAGGGAGGTCGGCGCGCAGCACCCAGTCGTACCCGATGTTCCACAAGGAAGGCCCTAGAACCGATCCCTGTGGAACACCGCACGACATCTCTCGCCGGTTCCATTCTCCGCTGCGACCGGGATAGATAACGGCTCTATCCGTTAGGTAGTCCCCGACCACACGACGAAGGTAGGTCGGCACCCGGTGATACCGTAGTGCCTCCCTAATGCAGCTCCAGGGCATGGAGTTGAAGGCGTTGGCGATGTCAAGAGACACCGCCAAGACAACCCCCCCCCGGGACATTGCATCCCCCGTCGTGAGGGCTCTCACGCGCATGATGGCGTCCACCGTAGAGCGCCCCTTGCGGAAACCAAACTGGTGTTCCGCAAGATCCGGCCTCGTCCCCGCAAGGTGCTCGGCGAGGCGGTTTGCAATTACTCTTTCAAAGAGCTTGCCCACCTCGTCGAGCAACACTATGGGCCGGTATGTGGACGGAGAGTCCGCAGGGCGCCCCGGCTTCCGAATGAGAACCAGTTTCCCCGTCTTCCAACGAAGCGGGAACTGGCCCCTCTCCAAGCATGCGCTTAGGAGCCCCTCCAGTCGGGGCCCGAGAGCCTCCGACGCCAGGACCCAGGCTTTGCCAGGCAAGCCGTCGGGTCCCGGGGCGGTATTTTTGGCACTGAGCCTGCGTACCGCCACTCTCAGGTCTACCCCAGTCACTTCCGGAGTGTCGTCGTCGTCTTCCTGATGGTCCGCTTCCAGCACCGCAGGTGGCGGAGCCATAGGCGGGGGGGGATGTTCCCCCCGCGTAGGGAACAGAGTGCTCACTACGTCCTCCACGAGCTCAGGCCGGAGACTCTGCGTCAGTGGGGGGGCCCAGGTGCGGAGTTTATCCCGCACCATCTTGTAAGGGCGCCCCCACGGATCTCTGTCGAGAGTCCCCAGCATCTCCTCGCGGGCCAGATCCCTGGCCCGCAGGACAGCCTCTCGGAGGGCGGTCTTCGCCGCTCTGTACCCCTCATATAGCTCCGCCTCAATGGCTGCCGCATCCGGTGGGCGGATGCGGAGCCTGCGATGCCTGGCGTACAGGTGTCGCGCAGCTACGCACGCCTCGCGCAGAGACGTCAGCTCTCGCGACCACCAGTACACCTGCCGTCGGGCGCTTCCTGGCCGGACTCGGGGCATTGCCACGTCACAGATGTCGGACATGGCCTCCTGGAACCACCCTGCCTCATTGTTAATGTCGGCAGGCCTGTCTGGTGATGTCACCCAGGTCTGCACGATCGAGGCTTCCAGGAGGAGCTCCCGGTCCAGCTGCTTCAGCGCCCAGCGCGGACCACTTGGGGCCTGTTGGACCGGCGCACTTGAGGTCTGGGTGGAGACGTCGAACCGGATATACCGGTGGTCGGAATAGGTCTCGACCCCCTCCATGACACGCCAGTCAACGACACGTGGCGACAGAGCGGGGCTAGCGAACGAAATGTCCACCACCGACTCACCCCGCATCCGCACGCACGTGGGGACAGAACCCCGATTAAGGACGACCAGGCCCTTCTCCAGAGCCCAGTCCTCCACCATCCTTCCCCGCACATCTGTGCAACGAGAACCCCAAGCCAAGTTCTTGGTATTGAAGTCCCCGAGGACAAGCACGGGGAGGAAATGGTTCCCGACGACGACACTCAACTCTGCGAGAGAGTTGTGGAACTCGGCGAGAGTTCGGCTCGGGGAGAAGTAGACTCCCACCACTACGATCTCTCCGAACCGTGCTGCTACGCACCCCCGACCCCTCCTAACACCTTCAAGGGTCGGGGTACCGGCGGCGGCCGACGACACTATGGTCACTGAGCCGCTAAGGTCCGCCACCCAGTCTTCCCTGGGCTGGACGAAGGAATCCGATCCTTAGGCCTGAATTCTTGTTACGCTGATGTCGGTCGCGTACGTCAGCAACGTACGTGCCGCTGACGTCAGCGTCGCAGTATGGTACCATATAGAACACAATGTATACTCGTACGCGCGACCGATGTACGCGACCGACGCGGCGACGTCAGCGTAGGAGGCATTCAGGCCTTATTCTTTTAGATGTGTTTTTGGTTTTGAATATCGATTAAAAACTGATGAAAAAGCTGTAGTTACTCGTATTTTGTGTTTTTAAAGCAGGATTTTTTTTTTGTCAAAATTTCCACATTGTCTGTAATGCTAAATATTTTTTCGCAAGGTTTAACTAATTTGAATATCGTTTATTTCTTGCCGTACTCTCTCTTATTGACTGTACTTAAGCCCTATAAAATTCAAATATTATTTGCCATTTTCAGGCAACAATAAACGTTTTTCAATATTTCTGTCAGACCGTATTTAAATAATGTGCTAGCGTTCCATTGTCGTTCCAATCCCTTTTCAATTCTCAAACAAAACATGAAACTTAACATTTTAAAGGTATCGTAAAATGTTTAAAATTGTTTGCGATTTTCATGCTACGACATTTTGCTACGGTGCTACGTCATTACTACGGCGTAGCGCGAGCTACGGACCGTGTTATTTTGTTCGAGGTTATAAAAGACGAAGAGACGGCAAAAGGGAGGGACGTTAAGGGTCATACAATACTCTGAAATTTTATATTACACTTTTATTTTATTTCCAAAAATTGACATAAAATTACATTACTGGAAATGGAAGTCAGCAGGAAGATTAAAAAAAATAATTAATAATCATCTTTATCCAGAAACTGTTGAAAACAATAATAATTTAATGCCTTTTTGCAACAATTGCAGCCAAATTACTTACTTTAAAATAGTTATTTAAAAATACTTTAACACCAGTGTCTTAAATCTCATCAAAATTCCATCAGTAGTTTCATAGATTAACTCAGACGCATAGCTGCATGCACAAACGTTGTAAGTCCCATGTAATTCAGTTCAATTACAAGTAATTACGTCACATTTAATATCTATTAAGGGAGTCGTTTCGACGCTCCTCGGCTCGAGCGACGGCAAATCATTTTAATGAGATTTCACACTGATGGCATTATGCAAAAGGGCGGTTAGTAAAGGTTTTGAAGAGCGAATAAATTATTATTTACTTAGTTTGTTGGGCTTAATTACAAGTTATTTTATGCAGTGCATTTTAACACGAGCTTGCACGCAGTGATATCCCAGTGGTGTGACAGTCAGACTGCCAAGTCATAGGTCTCAAGTTCGAACCCAAGACCTCTGATTTTTGGGATGCCGTCAAGAAATATCTCTCAGGCATGCTGGTTTCCTCACGAGATTTTCCTTGACCGAAGCAATTGATAGTTATACAATACGCATATTTAACTGAAAAATCAGAGGTGAGACTGCTAACGATGATTCCACGACTATAACATTTACACTCAAAACACAGCAATTCAATAGAATACAACAAATCTTTGGAATCGACCTCCCCAGCTCGGCTTAATCGCAAACTGACTGAACCAATTTGCTCACACGAGTAAGTATAGTGTTCAGTACTATATCCTGATCCTTTGTGAACCTTGTATCCTTATTAGGGTTCCGTATCCGAAGGGCGTCAACGGGAGTCTGTTACTAAGGCTCTGCTGTCTGTCCGTTCGTCCGTCCTACTGTCTGTCCGTCTATCACAGGGCTGTATCTATTGAACTGTAAAAAGTAGGCACGAATTTTTAACAGAGTGTATGAAAATGGCTGCTGTAACAACAAACAATAAAAATAAAAGAAAATTATACATAAAAGGGAAACTGGTTTTAAAGGTTGGATTATTGTGTTCATACAAGAAACCTTTTATTTTTCGGCGTAACAGTGATCTTGAAGTAGTGTTAAATATTGACCGATGGTACGAAACCCTTCGTTTGCGATCCAGACTCGCACTTGGCTGATTTTTCGCCACTCGATCCCGCATACATATTTATGTGTTTTTTCGCGTCTACCCGCTGATGCTGTAAGCCTTCTGTTATTCCGTTGTTTTATTCTCAAAAAGAATGTAAACAATACATATTTATATGTATGTAGGATGTTGAGCTGTTGTTTCGGTGTAACAAGCATCGATGTGGATTAAATAGGGAAAGGTCAGCATGTTTTCAACCTCTTTGCTTGCCTCAAGATCTTTTTCTTTCACATAGCATAATAGTACTAAACGACTGAACATGCAGAGATGTATATTATTATCTCTTTTTGGGAAATTTTATGATCGTTTTCACCAATAAGACGCGCCTAAATGAATGCCTCCCTTCGTTAACTCCAAAAATAATGTCATTAAAACATTTTTGTCGCTTTATTTAGAAAGAAGAAAGAAAAATTATTTATTTGACTCGCACAGAACGAAACGACTTTTTCAACTAAACTGGTCCTGGTGGCCTACCATGACGTCTTAAAGCAGGACTGTTTTAATCTTATTCCAGAGTGAGAAAGAGATGGCGCTAGACGTCTTCTATAGCTCCGTCACTTTCCCACACTGGAGTGACATTAAAACAATCCTGCTTTAAGACGTCATGGTAAGCCCCTGTACGATGCCAAAAGGCCCTATCTCAGCGTGGTGCTGTCACATTTTAACGAATATAACGATGCCTTAACAGCTGTCTAGAACAAAAAAAAATATCGCAATGGCAGACAGAATAAGTGTATTTTGGTCTTTCGGAAGAACAAGTGCCTTTCGGCTTCGCTTTTTAACATTTTGTATCATCTTTTGTCGCTAACAAAGATTTGAATTCCACATTATCGTTTGTTGCAATTGTTAAATATATTTTAGTTATAGTTTACTTTTATGCACTAATTATATGTTTCAGAACTAACACTACTGCACCTAAATGTACATTTTTGTAATACTTTTTTTTAAATAAATTATTCTTATTCTAAATTATTCTTATAGGATACTTTTCATACCGGTAGATAACACTAGAATAATTTTCAACATCCACGCGTGCGAAACAGCGCGGGAAATAGTTATAGTAGGTATTCAATAAAATGGTCAACCACAAAGTGCCATCTCTCACGCTCCACTAAACCATAGGTGCCCGAAGCAGTCAAATTAAACATTTTGATGTATCTCCTCGCTTGCAATATGAAAGCATTTTACTTTACATTGCACGAATAATATTTCATTCTTTATATCCACTCCGTGCAGGGAACGTATTTTGTCATTTTAATCTCGAATATTTTTCTTTTATTTATATACGTTGTTGCAGCCGATTTAAAATGCTGGCTTTTGAGTGCATTTGCAGGAGCTTATAAAATATTGAGACACCTTTTTTTCGTGACAGTCTTTCATCAAAAGATGAACTGATAAATAACTCAAACTCAAAGCATTTATTTCAATTAGACCATTACGGCACTTTTGAATGTAAAAAAAAAAAAACAAATAAAAAACAAAGCTACAGCCCCAGTCACAAGGCATAATAACTTGAGAAAGTACTTGGCAGATGGACCATGGGCCTTTTCTTCTCCATAGAGATCTACGCTAGGGAATGCCCTAGCGTAGATCTCTATGGAGAAGAATGGGCAAGAAACTCCATGGACACTCTTTTAAATCAAAATGTTGTTACAAAATCTTAGTTACATCATTAATTTTGAGATTATACATATATGTGAGAACGATGTAGAAAGACGTGCACATTAAGAGCGTCCAGAGTAAAAGATTAGATCGACAATTTAAAAATAAGGTAATAAAATGAACCTTGGCAGCTAAGAGATGACCAGTCCCAACTGACAGCGCCCGTTCACGAACATGACGCATGTAAAGGCGCCATTCAACTCAACCATATTGAAGGGAACTAAATGACCCGTCACACTCGCCGCCATCAGCGAGACATTTGAGTGAGCATGACATTCTCTCAGCTACCAAGGCATATTCAAGTCAATGACAGATAACTAAATGTAAATGGTGGCTGAACAGTACAAAATATTCACACATATGCTATACAATCATATTATACTAAGAACTGGAATCTATATAATGCAAGTATATTTTTACAATCTTTTGCAGCTTCCACGATACATTAACATGGGAATCAATTCTTAATCTTCTTCTTCTTTGCGTGTCGAGAGACTCAAATAATGCCCGACCAGTACAATCAATTAGTTTGCCCCTATGGTTGTGGAGCAGGACCAGCATTTAGCCAAGCATTTTTATCATCAATACACTCCCCCAACTTATAATTATGCTTGCCTACATAGTGTGCGTTTTATACAAGATTTAAATTTCGTCTCATTCATTTGAAGAATGTGGGAGGTTTTTTATTGTAACATTTCAAACAGTACCCCATGAAAGATGAATCTACTTTAGCAAGCCTGAAACCTGGCTGAACTAGTTGGTCCCTATTTCTAGTGTTATAGTGGTAATATTATACAACTCTATTATTTAAAATAACAATGATAACAGTGATAGCCTGATAGCCTAGAGGTGTGACAGACATGCACCTCTCTTTTCTGGTTCATAATCGACACCATACTAAACCCCGTGATTCCTCGCGTAGCGTTTGCTACGAAAGCGTAGCCATATCTACGCCGCCTACGCCGTAGCAAACGACCAAAGCCAAATTAGCTCTAAAGTTCAATTATTTAAAGCCACATTGATTTCCACTTGCCCGAAATCACTAACCGTGATTGGTCAATTGTACCGTATCGGATATACACCGAGAACTGGATAGTGCATTCTACCACAGACACCTGTTTCGAAATTTGATACCATTCGGCACTTTACCCCGATGTCTATTAGACCGAGTGATGTGACAACTTGAAATCCGGTTCATTCATGTGGAAAGTAGTTACTTACGTAAAACGTTATTTCAATAATGAATTTTCATAAAATTCATAACAGTGTTTGAAGATGCAATTCAACAATGAATTTAGGAGGAAATCGTTAGTTTATTTCACTAAACGTATACAAATTTTTTGCACGATCGTGACAATTACGTGTAGTTTTAAGGGACAGTTATGCCAATAGATTGAAATCCCTGATAGGCTTGTTATGATAGAGCAAATACACCAAAATTGAAACTATATAATTTTTTGGTGTGGGTGTTTTAAGAGTAAATGGTTGCAATTCGAAGCTCACAAAATCCCAATCATAATTTAGTAACAGTTAAACATAACACCTTGGTATACCTCAAAACGGTCGTGGTCGTCACATCAGGGGTCAAGGGGGCCCTGACCCCTGATGTGACAACCACGACCACTCTGCCAAGAGTGTGACGACCTCAAAATAGAAGCTGAGAGCTTACGATCTACACTTTACGACCACTATAAACCAATAACATAAATTACAAGCAATATTGGCCCAATTATAATCTTGTAGTACACAGCCAGTTCAAAGTTAGGACAGTTTTGAGCGATCGAGGGGTGATAAGCGTTCTCGTTACGAGTACCCGGAGTTCTGCCGGAGATTGTCACGATCAATTAGTGCCGCTTGTCTGCTCACCCCCGAGGAAGTCAAGGACATCGGCGTTATGTTTATGTGTGTAGTTAAATGTTGATGTGTCTAAGATAGTGATAAGCAGGTCTGCCAAGATGTTATCAATGATTGCTGTTGGTTTTGGCAAGTTCGGAATGATTTACCTTTATCTTAAGAGATCGGGCGGGCAACTGCTTACTCGCTACTGGCGTGTGTGTATGACAAATGTGTGAAGGTGGACGAAGCAAAATGTGAATGAAAAGATCAGGTGGCGTACCGTATTTTCTGCCTACCCCTATGGAAAAAAGTCGTGAGTCTATGTACTAACAGAAAGGTAAGGTAATTACCTTTCTGTTAGTACATAGACTACCTAAGGTAATTAACACAGAACATCATGCTGGTAATCCCCGCAGAGTTAGGCAGAGGTGTTACCTAATAGTACACCCACATTTTGCTAGTTCTGTTTAAGTCCCATCTAATAAGGGGCGAGCCTATTGCCGTCAACGGGGCACAAATCCAGATTCCGTGGCTGCTACTGAGAAATTCCTGTTGGAAAAACTCAATAACACTTTGCCCGACTCGAGAAACGAACCCAGGATCTCATGCTAGCAGTCACGCTTGCGACCACTAGACCAACGAGGCAGTCAAAGGTAAAAGTTACTGTCAATTTTAGAATAGGCCAGAATAATACGACACTTAACACGACATAATTAAGTTTCAAATTAGTGTGCGCCTGTACGCAGCTACTAATATAATCATATTTATCGAATTCCTACTAAAAACACATTATCAAATGGACATCATAATTTTCATTATTAATTTAGTCACGAATATTGAACCCTCGACATTCGACATTATTGTAAATACCCGATACTATGTCAATATCTATATCGATTTTATACCTACATTTACGTAAAGTCAATTATGGTTGCTTTTCGTGTGTGTCTGACCGCATTTTTCTTCTATCTAAACTATGGAATGGATTGTTATCGTACAGCGAATTAAATATCATTTAGGGACAATTCGTATGTAGTTATAAGCACATGAACGTGAACTTTATAAAATGAAGACATTTCGACGTTTGCCATGCCGGAAAAACGTACAGACGGCCTACATCAAGCTACACGAAACTGTCTAATTTTCCCAATCAACCTTGACACGAATGTTATAGTGATTAAATTAAAAATCTATTAAAGATATTTGACAGATTGTTGTAGTTTGATGTGCTCGCGTCTGGGCAAAGCTGGGGTGAGTCGAGTACGAGTATTTATAATTGAAGAATTGATCACACGTTGTCAAACGAAAAGGCAATGACGTCATCATTCACCCATAGCAAAGGTAGCCTATATCCAAGCTGTCACGAATATATCCCACCACATCGCGAATACTTAATTAAATTTATTCCGCGGCCCTCGTTAGCACTCTGTTTTACATTTTAATACGCTGCACTGGACGGCCCACTTTCAGAAACATTCGGAAATATTCGGACAAAAGTCCTGCATTCATTCGGCCAGTAACAGTTATCACGAATTTACTTTATTTTATTTGCTTCGTGCTTCATTGAGGCGATTATTTGAAAACGTATCTCTCGGTAAAAAATAAAATTGGAATTGTAAACTGAATGTGTGATAAAAGCAACAGTGAGGAGAATTCCACGCAGAATGTTCTGGAATCGTAATGGTTTATTACGCTGAGTTCAAATACACGAAAAGCGGTTGCTGATCTAGTAGTTGAATAGTCTGAGTAAATCGGTCCTACGTATAGATGAAATTCTACAAACGAATGTAGAAAACACACAGCAGCAAAATGTTTGGCTAAATTCAAATTCGTTCACGTTCTCAATTTGTACTACGGAGTTTTGCAGCGTGGACAAAAATTAACTGAACTTTGCGTAGGTACTTTGTGTTTCGTGTACCATTTGTTGCTTCCACAGTTAGCTTAACAGAACAAAAGCAACATGTTGATTCGTTCACAAAATAAAGGTATTTTTGCGTGGCCCACTCCACTAATAACAACACGAATATGATCCCCAAAAAATTAGGTAAAGAGGCTAATAGTAGGTTCACCCACATTTCGTCAGTTATTAAACTTATGTTACTAAAAGAGTGATGGATATGAGTGATGGATATGAAAGATGGATGGGCATGGATTGTGTGAGGAATGATATGAACGAGAAAAGAGTAAAGAATGCCGTGACGTCTGACAGGAATAGAAGAAGAAAACCTGTTGCGCCGACCCCAAGAAGAATGGAACAAGGGAAGGAAGGTGATTATGTGGTCCCAACTACCCCAGTAATGGGGGCATCGCGCATGAATTCGCCGCTAGAGGCGTTCGTGTAGACTAAGGTCTTCCGAAATGTCAGATGTCATACAGTGTTCGCGAGTTGCGTGCTTTTTTATCACGTATTTATACTACTCACGATTGTGTTGTAGACTGAGCCATTCCTGATTAATCATGACTTGAAGACCCTAAGTTGCTACTTGAAAGTAGCAACTTAGGATCTTATTTGTTAGTACTTGGAGGCAGAATGATTTTTAAATGTTTCATGCTTGCTAATTTTAGGGAGAATATTGTAAATATGTATCTGAAGTTTACACTATGTTGTTATACGTAATAAAATAAACTTTTAATGACGTTATTGGTACTTTATATAAATTGACAAGACCTTACTCGACAGTGGCGCCATCTGGTGAGCTAAAAAACGATAGCCCCCATTAGCATAAATTTTCATATAATTAAACCTAGAAACGAATCGAAAGTACAGTCCCTTCACAAAGAAGAAGAAAAAAGATTTTTAATTTAAAAATGAAAAAATAGAAATAACTATTTCTATTTTTTCATTTTTAAATTAAAAATCTTTAAAAAAAACCTTTTGACCGCCATAGCATAAAGGCATGCGCGTGCGTACCATTTTGCCACATTTTGTATCGTTTGGCGTTCAGGGCACGCGCTTGTTTGACACGTATACGTGACTATGGCGGTTAAAAGGTTAATAATTGTGAAAGGACCTGTGTCAAGTGCCAATCATCAAATTTCAGATTCAACTTTCGATTCCGAAACCCTAAAATGAGCATGATGAAGTTGTAGTAAAATGAATAGGGAATTAGTTTACATTTCATTCGCAGACCTTCCCAGAATATTGTACAGCCATTAACGAAAATTATAAATAGAAGTTTGGAACCCTTTTCGGCGGCAACTACATAACCTCAAAGTTTCACTTCAACATAAATTAGTGTTGGTTAACTAGTAACCATATTTGTTTAGGTGTTTAACATTTTACACCACGCTCCTTTATTACGTGGTCACGACAAATATTTGATGCAAACATATTGGATTTCGAAAATGTGTTATGTTCACAAAACTACCTAATATTGTTCACAATCTATTTTTTTAACCGACTTCATTTTTTTTGTTATGTTAGCTGCCTCATAACTCCGTTATTTATATGAAACGATTAGAACAATCCTACTAATATTATAAATGCGAAAGTTTGTGAGGATGTTTGTTACTCTTTCACGCAAAAACTACTGAACGGATTTGGATGCAATTTTGCACACAGATAGTTTATATCCTGGATTAAAACATAGGACTTTTTATCCCGGTAGTAAGACCCATGGGACAATTATCAAACTTCACGCGGGCGAAGCCGCTGGCAGAAGCTATGTTCTATGTAATTTTTTATGTGAAAGGATATACTTTTCGATTGGTCTCATAGAAATTTCATCAAAATCGGTTCAGTAGTTTACATTAAATCGACTTCCAAGAAAACACTAAAAAGTCTAAAATAACTTTACTTTCGGTAGTCTATAACTTTGTTTATTTCGTTGACTTTTTGCCACTGACCGATGTAGGTTGTTTTATTTGCAAAAAAGCTTTTTTTTTGCGTTTTCTAGTTGTATGCAACATCGGCCGCTTGAAACTTTGCTGGGGGTTGTAAGTACTTACCACGAAAGTTAAGAAATGTTGTAAAGGACACGGAACGCGTTACTGGATTAGCAACCTTTAGCTCAGCTCTGACGTTTGAAAATTAAACAAAACACAAATGTCCCTTACGTTATTTCTGAATGCATATTTATTTTCAACAGAATAGTTAAAAGTTTCAAGCAGACTGATGCACATTTCAATTGGTATAATTACACTAATTGGGAATCCTTCACGCATACAAGTTCTTTAAAAAAGGGGCAATGAATGTCGCCGACCATGCATTTGTCGACATTGCAAAGTGGGATTTCGTAAAAGAGGTTCAGTAACTAAGTACTTCATAATAAGTAATACCCGTTGCATATGGCGTCTATTACATGGGTTTTAAATACAATAGGCGTGACTCCCAATACTGGAGATAAACAAAATAATATTGTAATACCAAATTATTTGAAAAGAGTTTCTAGTTAGTTCTTCTCCATGGAAACGACCAACGCGAACCGTGCACCATTTTAGACGTTTTATAAGTGCCTATCTAGACCTATCTGAAATAAAATATTTGATTTTTGAGAGAGGCCTTTGCCCACCTTTGCATTCCGATAATAAATAAGGGTTTGAAGAGAAGAATACGAATAAAAAAATTCGGCCCAGTGCGAGTCGGACAAAGGTTTCGTGCCGTCGTAGTAGGGGAGCCCCCTTTAATTTTTATTTTATTTTATTATTTGCTGACAGTTGAAATTTTCACAGATGATGTATTTCTGTTGCCGCTATAACAACACTAGGCTGTATCGCTAGAGCTATCACGGTCCATGAGGACCGTGATAGCTCTAGCTATGCACCCATTAAATAATCTAGACTAAAATAATTACATCCAATATGGGTCTCGACGGTTGCAGTCAATATGTCCTGTCTCCTGAACTTGTTTTATTCTTTTCAGTTTTTATTTAAAGTTATTAGTTATTTTTTACACAGCCGGGTTTTTTATTTTTTTTTTATTTAAAAGTTTGTTTAAAAATGTTTTTTTTTTTTTATTATTCGCTTGTTACAGAACATCCCAACAAAATAAATTAAATGAAACAAACACTCAGATATTTTGTTAACTCACTAACAAGCTCAAACATCCGACTCGTGTCCAACCCGGCAATCGTCCGGGTCATGAAAAAGCGGGTTGGGCAAATAAACCGTCGATTAAATAAACGATTTATTTGAGTGCCAACATACACAAATCACACGACATGGATAGAATAGATCTTTTCATAACTCTCTAAGCTGTCGCCAGGCCGTGACATCATAACATCACGCCTGTAAACTCTGTAGGGTTAGGCAGAAGTGTACCTAATAGTACCTACACCCACATTTCGCCAGTTTAAGTAATAGGATATTGCGATCAACCTAAGAAATTCCTGATGGAAAAACCCAATAGTTCTTTGCCAGACCCGGGAATCGACCCAGGACTCACGCTCTGTTGGTCGCGTTTGCAAACATTGGACCAACGAGGCACCCGTGACATAATCAGTGTATAATGTTCCCTCGGGTGGGAACCTCTTAACCTTCTTCCCGTAAGAAGGACTGGTTCGTAATCTACCACACCATCTACCATCTGTGCTTATTGGTGGATGCAAGTGCCTTCGATTTTTTTACTCTAGCTAGGACATGTCGAATTCTTCATATTGTTTTTCTTTAACGTTTTGTAAACTGTGTGTATAAAACTTAATAAATGAATTACACAAAGTACCCGTCTGATTCTAAACCTACAACTCGAGGCTAGGCCGTAGGCATAGAACTCGATCATACTTGTGTACCCAAATATAATTTATGAATATTGTAGTTAATTGCTAAAACAAAATTGAACGATATCAATATTAAAATTCTCGCTCGAATGGATCAAATGTCTCGATATTCGTTTGGATTGGAAACGTGTTTCTTTGAAGTTTTTGTGGACACGTGACTTTGAACAATTTGAGCCTGATTTCATGTGTTAACCGTCAAATGCTTGTACACTTCAACCAATTTATCTGTGCAGACGGGAAAACGCAAAATTAAAATGAATGTACCAAGATTGACATATCGGTGCATTTTTTCTTGACAAGCAGCGCCGCCGCTTTGAACTACACATCTATAGTGGTCATACTGTAGGAGCAAACTGGCCACCGCTCGTTCATCGAGGGTTATAGTCTGCGCCAGATAAGTAGGAATTAAAGGTCATTTGCTCTTTCCTTAATTTCTTTGCGTAGGTACCCTGACAATACATTATCGTTTTTTATTACTAGAAAAAGTCAAGGATCACGATACCTTTATCGTGATCCTTGACTTTTTCGTTTCGGGACAAGTTTATGTCATTATTTCTGTTTTCGGAATTATGTTTTTAAATAAATGTAACTTATCTGGCGCAGACTATAGTGTAAAACGAGTCAAAATTTTCTCATAACAGAAGTGCAATACTTAGAGCGGTTTCGCACTACGTCCGATCCGAATTCGATCTGAACCCGTGAAAGTCAAGTAAAGACAAAGTGTATGGCTCTGGGCCTGCCCCGCGATTCCGCAGGACGTTTTATGGTAATTTCATAATTACCTACATAATGTAGAATACTATTACTTGTGGTTTATAAAGGCAAACAGACATACCATACCTTATAACTGACTTTTCACAGGTACGGATCGGACTCGGATCGGACGTAGTGCGAAACCGCTCTAACACGGTCAAACTGTAAGGAATAGCAGATTTTTTGTAAATAAGGTAGATGAGAAAAATGTTATTAGTCCGTGAGATAGATTTCCAAAATACATATATTGGACACATATTTTTTCTTTTTTCAAATAAACAAAAAATGAAGACGAAACAGTGCGTCGAAAACACGTGTGACGTCACATTTGAGAACATTTTTTACTCAAATGTGACGGTACAAGCCCCCACTCACGATCTTTGACACGTTTTATCTTCGTAAATTTTTATTAATTTGGTAAAACAAAAAACACGTATCCAATATTTTTCGATAATCTAACTGACGGACTAAACAGAATCATATTTTTTTTAGTCAGTCATCATCCCTATTACCGATAAAAAAATTATATGTGGGGTGGGGGGGTCAAAATGATGTACTTGACTACGTGATAGGCGTTTGTGTGTCGGTCCCTTCCCCCCCGTCTATTAACTTAAATCTCTTTGAATAATCCCGATTTCGTGGTCTGATAAAATGAAGGCGTCTAAAGATACGGCCGCGCAATCGAGTTGGACTTCAGACTTCAGAATCGAACGCAAACATTTAAACTGATAAAGTTTTACGTAAACTGTCGGAAGTATGGAGTCGTTCTTCAATCCGATCACATTGGGAAATGAATTGGAAAGTAAATCCGAAATCAGAAATAGAAATCAGTAAGAAGTATTGAGAAGTGAGGTTTTTGTGTTAAACTTACGAGTTGAATATATGATAGACATACCTTCACGCCTTGTAATCCCCGAAAGGTAAGGCAGAGGTATACCTAACAAGTGCACCCACATTTCGCTAGTTATGTTTTAGTCCCATGTAATAGGGGCCAGCCTATTGCCATCAACCGGGCACAAATATGCCCTAAGTAATAAGAAATGAAAAAATGAAGAAACGAATGAAATGAATGAATGAATTGAAAATTCGATTCGATTGGTCGACCCTCAGTGAACTCGGTATAGTTCTTGGCAAACGTAGCTTAACCTTCTATCGACCCATGTCGGTGAATATTACTCAGGCACAACCTCCTCACTAATTCACTTAGGTCATCGCACTACAATACTACAAGTCAATCTTGAATCTTGCTTCTTACTCTTACTAATTAATCTGATAAATGCGAATGTTTGTGCGAATGGATGGATGTGAATGTGTTGTTACTTTCATGCAAAAACTACTGAACGGATTTGGATGAAATTCTGCACACTGATAGCTTATAACCTGGATTAACACATAGGCTACTTTTTATCCCGGTAGTATGATCCCGTGGAACAATTATCGAACTCCACACGGACGAAGTCGCAGGCATAAGCTAGCTAGTCTCATCATCATCATCAGCCTATTAATGTTCCCACTGCTGGGACACAGGCCTCCTCTCTATGAGAGGGACTGGGCTATAATCCACCACGCGAGCCCAGTGCGGGTTGGTAGATGTCACATGTCTTCGAATTTTTTGGTTCTAGGACATGCCGATTTCCGACGATGTTTTCCTTCGCCGTTTTGAGAGCAGTGGTGATGAAATAAATTACACAAAGTAATGCGCCTGCCTGGGTTCGAGCCCACGACTTACTGTTCGTAAGTCGGGGCCGCCACCACTGGGCCACCACTGCTCACAGTCTAGCTAGCTAGTCTACTAAACAGATAAACCCGTAATACTCACGCTTGGTTAGCAGATCGGTTCATGTCGTTCCACCAGCCGCGTCTAATCCTTAAGTCGGTTATTACCAGAGGGACGGGAGCGATTGGTGGTTGTATTATGTGATACTGAATTGAATGGCCTTTTATTGAAGATTTTATGTTGCTAATGCTAAAAAAAAAAATGCGAAAGTTTCTGTTTCGAATTCTGAAAAACATTTTTGCAAAGATATGGTTGTCTGTAAAGTCGGTTTACGGACGATGATTTTACGTGATAACGTAATTTTTCATGATATTAGTGATTTTAACTTAAAAAACAAAACTTTATCCCCCTTTTCAAACCCTAAAGAACAAAACTGTATCCCCCTTTTCAACTCCTTAAGGATTGAAATTCTAACAAGACCGTTGCGTTAGCTTTCAACCATACGCCTAGAAAATTAATGTTGAGATTTTTACTTCGAAAATTAAGGAATTTCCATACACAACTTCAACCCCTTTTTTAACTCTTTGGGGGTGGAATTATCAATAACGCTGAGATACGCATAAATTAATTTTCAATCGTCAGCCTAAATACAAAATTTTAAGATCCTAATTTTAAAACTGACGGACTGTTATACAAAGTTGCAGCCCCTATTTAACTCCCTTAGGGTTTGAATATAGATTTTCCTTGTCTACATCATAAAGGGAACCACTGTGCAAAATTTCAGTTTTCTAGGTTTAAGGGTTTGGGCTGGGCGTTAATCGCGGCGCGTAACGGTGTGACACTTTTACGTGCGTGCAACCGGTGCTCATCGATTTATAAGACGTTATCACGTCAAAAAATAAACGACTTCCAAAAAAACTTTTTTATTTCAGCCTTTTTAGTTGTGGTGTATTTCACACAAATTCTTGTCGAGTAGGGATTAATTTTCCATTGTTACTAAAAGTTATTAGCAGATCATCCACATAGACATAAGAACAAAAAAAAAGTATTATAGAAGATAACATAAAAAGGTAAATTACCGAAGCAATGTGAATAAAATTTACATAGGACTACCGCCCAAAAACTTTACGTGAAAGTCCACGTAAATCGGACCAGGTGGCCTACCATGACGTCTCAAAGAAGGATCGTTTTAATCTTGCTCCAGTGTGGGAAAGAGATGGCGCTAGACGTCCTCTATAGCTCCGTCTCTTACCCACAATAGAACAAGATTAAAACGATCCTGCTTTAAGACGTCATGGTAGGCCACCAGTAATCAAATGAGAAATCGATGAAAATAGCCGAACATAGAACCTCCTTCTTTATGAAGTCGGTTAATGAATCGAATCACTTGTCAAAAACAAAGTGACATCAATGCTACCCATGATGGAACAGTCAAAAATGTATTAGATTGACATAGCTGATAAAAAGTTTGCCTGTTTAAACACGTATATTTATACAAAAGCTAAAAATCGATCGCTTTCAAAGCCTTTCCTCAGTATTTAATCCAAATAATCTACGTTTGTTAATGATGTATAGTTAGGTGCGTTACGAGAGTAATTATTTGGAAAAATATCCGAAGCTGTAATTAGAAGTTAAAGCTTATTTTGCTCTACATCAACGATCGGCAACCTTTTAGCAGACAAGGGCCACATAGTGAAAACAATTGATAAAGGCGCCGCACATATAATAATTTGATACCTAATATACGTCTCCATCTTTGAGGCGCGCGTGGAACACGAACGCGCTGTCGACACGGCCTGTCGTCATGAGACGGACGGACGGCGAGCTAGCCTATAGCCCACCGTTCACAGGCCCAATAGGTGTCTAACTAGTTATCTATTAATAACTAAATAAAAATGGGACTGCGCGGGTCTCATTTCCAATTGTGAATCGTCACACACTGGGTGTCTGAAAATTGTCGTCGTCACCGAGGCAGGCCCAAGAAACGCTGATTATCATAATATTTTTTATTTTTAAATTTAATAATAAGAATTAAACTTTCATTTACAAAGCAGTCGCGGGCTGCAAGTAGATAGGTCTTGGAACGCATGCGGCCCGCGGGCCGCGCGTTGGCGGCCGCTGCTCTACATGATAGAATGAAAATCTGTAACAGAGTTTCGTATAATCAGCTCAAAACATCTGCTTCACGACAGAAATGCGACCAATTTCCAAGTAAAACATACTTGTTTTCTTAAAAGTCCCTACATATACCGCTTACTACAGTAATTAAAAGAAATATAATCACGCAGCAACCCTCTTTATAATCCGAACTCCTTTCAAAAGAAAACAAAAGAAAAAAAAATATAGCATTCAGTCATATAGCATTTTTTTTCTCTTTACCGCCCGTCTCGACGCGTCGCAATAAAACACGTCTAGCTTAAGTCTGGCTAAGTTGTATGCCAGACGGGTTACAATATAATGCGTGTAGATATTATGTCAACGGGTTTTAATTTACGGAGGTGAAAATACGCGTCTCACGCTTCGAACCTAGCTTCGGGATTAAAATGATGTACCTACTGTGTTATTCTTGTTATTATAGCTCTGAATTTGCAGTATAGTGATCTTTATTCTTGATGATATAAGGTTCATGTTAGAAGTATGACTGTGAAAAGACAGTAGGATTAAAAATGGTGTAACCGTAAAAATAAACATTAAAGCACTAGTCTTATTTCAAAATTGAGCATCATTCTACGCTTAATTTTGAATAAAGATTGTAGAAATTCATTTGTTTATTTTCAAAATGGGGTAAATGACACACCAATCAATTGAGATACTTTTTAAGAGCTGTCAAAACGCGGTTCTCTCATAGACTTTGTATGGCAATAGCCAACTGTGACGTCACTGTTTATTCAACTCAATGACTCAACTATTTATTAATTTCAAAGCAACTAAAAATCGAATTTGGCAATTAATTGAAAATCAATCGGGTTTTCAGGCCCAAAATAAAGTGTTTTTTTTAGAGATAGGTGTCTGGGAATTATTGTTTTATGGTGTCATCTACCCTATTGAAATCTATGATGGAGTTCTAGAGCACTTTGGAACTTCTAATATCGACTTGAATAATGGTTATGGTAAAATTATACGACACAGATCTATTGATCTAAAACGCAATTTTTTATTCAAAATTTTCAGTCATCAAAATATAACTGCCGCCACAATAATTAAGAAAATAATGTAATAAGCAAATAAATACGGGAACTTTCTCTTAACGTAATAAAATTGTTAACTGCATAATTTCATTATACTATAAAACGTGCACCGTAGGTCACCGCTAATTTCGTAACAAATAAGTGGTTATCAAAACGTAATTTCTATCATACACTAGATATATATACATCTAGTGTATGATAGAAATTACGTTTTGAGAACCACTTATTTACACCTACCACCTACCTACACTTATTTTTACCTACCACCTTTTAAATGGAAGAACAGTTTTTTACGTAAAACTATAATTCATACTAAATAAAAACGTAAACATCTTACAGCACAAATCAAAAACAAATTGTTATCACAGCAACTAACAAACTTTCATTTACACCCTATAAATTACGGCAGACAGGCAGCGTACAAATTAAGAACGATAATTTGTAGTTTCCACGTCTTGCCGAAACTAATTAATTATAAGCACCCAAGGGAAAAATATACGCCCCTAAAAACTGTCGAGGCGTGCACGAGCTAAAACTTTCCAAAATCAATAAACTGTATAAACATTCTAAGCAGACATTAATGTTTCTTTCGACGGTACACACACACGCACGAGGTTACGTTCATTCGAAAATCGTATCGTACGTACGGTGGAGCACGTACGAAACGCGCGCTATCTAAAATCTAATCATCCCTTACTTGTTTCCAAACTACTTATTACTATTAATTTACATTCTAGTACTCACAGTCGGCTGATAACTGGTGTTATCCAGAAAAATCCGGTTTTCGCGTACTCTTCGCGTCCACAGCGTTTAGAGAGAAAAACACAGCGGCAACGCGCGGCGTTATTTAAGCAACTGACACAGTATCACTAAAACACAGATCGCAAATAAAATGTATATAGTTCTTTGATTTTTAAGGGTGTTCGGAAACGGCAATAGCTCGGGAGAAGGATACGCGCGCGACTTGGCGGCGTCAATACGCGGACTGAGCGGCCATGACAGTTTCGGCTGGGGTGCGCTGCGCCTGCGCGCTGCGACCACCACCTTAAGGTCATTCCCCATTGTTCACCTCGTGATGAGGGTACGAAATTGATGCCAGCTTCAATTCCAACTGAAGAAACCTTTTTAAGTTTCCAAATCCTGTTTCAAAATGGCTGATTTAAAATGGCGGGCCTCGTTATGAGCTCTAATCTGTTCTTTTATGATGTCAAATCGTTTCAAATGTCATCGTTGCATGTTAAAGCCCTGTAATGAATTTCATTAGATTATGTCGGCCATTGACTTGGGACGGTTTAATTTTCTGATATTTCAGGGTGAACATTTTCTAAGAGCCATTATGTATTTATGTTTACGCTGGCGAGGCGTGAAAAATTTTTACTCCCTGGGAGCTGAAGTTTAAGTGGCATTAATGCTTTATGCCTCGGCGTTTCTTGAAGCTACAAGTAGCAGTGTTATGTTGGGATTAAAATATAAACGAACATGAGTGATACATGAGGTACTACTTCCAGAATTTGAAATACAGAACTCAAAACGCCACGAAAGATGGACTTTTATTACGCAACCTACGACTTTCGATCTCCAAACTACTTCCTTCGGAAACTATCATCCTCCCACAGCCCTGAAACCTTTATATTTTACGCATCCAATGTCTCTCATGAAAAATAGGACAGGAAAAGACCCAAAAGGAGATGTAACAGCGATCCGCATAACTGCTATAAGTCATAGCGTGACAAATAACGAGCGAGCCGAAGACGGGTGAACACAATCAATCAAACTCGGATTCCTACGAGTACCAACCTTGTATGGGGATAACTACTGGTGTATGAGACCATAAGTATATCTATAGTACCAGGAATATTACCAAGTCGAGTTTTAGAAAAAAAATATAAGAGAGGGTAATGACATGCCATGAACAAAGTTTGAAGTACCAGCTTTTACTCGCGGTTTCGCTCCCGTTATATACGGAAATTAACCCATGGGAACATTTGCAGGTAGCCATAACACTCGGAGATAATGTAGCTGCGCGTCTTAGAAATAATTTTTGGAATCGGATCAGTGGTTCCGAAGGTTACCTCTACATACCTATAAACTACAAACAAATTTCACCTCTTTAAAATATTAGCATAGATAAAGAAAAGACGTAGAGAACAGTTCCCTGTCTCTCCTACTGAAAGTTATGTGGTAATTGGTTGTTATGGTAAAGACATATAATAGGTACGGATGAATGTGGACATTATGAGTATTGGATGTGGAAAAGAGTAGAGAACGACCAAAGTAACGATGGATCAACTGTGTGAAAGAAAATGACGTACGACACCAACGGCTAACAGATGAAGAAGTCATGCTAGGCTGACCCCAAATAAATTGAGACAATGGGGTGGAGCTTTTACGAGAGTCACAGATGAAGCTCGACAAAGCCGAACGTTTCCCAAAATCCGATGTCCTATATTTATGACAAATTTTGTGACTAACCCCTTATAGTTCACCCGGTCACAACCGCCCACGAGATATAGGAGGCATGGAGACAGTTACAATTGGAACATTCAATAGCCAAGATGAAGGTTATTGTATCGGTAGGCCACGCGCGTAATTATACGGACAGCGCGGCCGAAGTAATTCGACCGAGGGTTCCCCGGCTTTCAATACGTACTCAAAATGAAGCAAACCCACATTACTTTCTTATGAATGATCTGAAAATTCGCATTTTACTTCTGTTACTCTTAAATTGGCGTTTGGGAATGAAAAATTGTTATAAAACGAATCTTCGATACAAATTATTTGCTGGGAATCGGACCCATTATCAACTTTGAGGTTCAACTGTTTTTTTATTACTGTTCGTTCATCGACATAATCAAAGTGTTTGTAATTTCATATTATTCCGACCTTCTGAACCCACGCAGCGCCAAACAAATGCCAGTATTCATAAGTTTCCATATAATTTGTAAATATAATTTCATAAATCTACACAATCCCCGGGAAAGTTGTTCGTCCGCTAGGTTTTTGTTGTTCTATTTCGCTAACTTTTCAAGCCTGTGTTCTGTACTTTAAACCAGAAATAATTAATGTTAAAACTTGCGCATGGTACGTTGTTATCTGTGAAACACAACTTGTATAATGGTTCGGGCATGCCTAATACCTTACTCGAGTGCTAAAGCCGCGTCTAGACTATAGTCTGACTCTCTGGCGGATAAAATTGTGCCGTCTGGGATCTTTTGTGCTTAAACAAAAGGCGGCTATGAGGCAAGGAGGCGTTGTTCCCTCTCGAGTAGTTTTAAGCATGTGAAATTACAACTATGTAGGTAATCCCACGCATAAGCTTAACGTACAGTTATGCATTCTTGGCATTCCGACTGAGGAAACTTAGTTGGGAAGTGTTGTTGTTAGTTTTGTTCTAGTTATTCCGTACTACGTCGTACGAGTTTATAAACGTGATGTTAAATCTTAGACGTGTCACTTCCAGACGTCTGATGTACGAAAATTATAAGCAATATTTCCTCTACCAGCCGACAGTTAAGACACGAAAACATCTCATAATTATGCAAATATCTGGCTGTTACTCAGATACAATTCGATGTTTACGGAATACAAGCACGCAACGAAATCTGCACTCAATCGATTTTCACATAAAATAGTTAATATATACCAACTTTGGTAGCAAAGCCGTAATCTGGAATGATAATTTAATGTAAATTAATTAAGGAGAAATTGTATAGTGGAGTCGTAAGCCGAACTATGATTGTTATCAAAGGTAGGTCAGCACTCAAGGGTGAGCTGAAACAAACGACGTCAGGGAAATGATGACCACTCAACGATATTGTTGGGGGACAAAGTGGGGAACACTTAACATAAGAACTCAGTTGTTACTACGGCATTGTATTCATTGACTTTTGTATTGTGCAATAAATAACGTAGTTTAGTTTATGTTAGAGGAGGCTAACTTTTGTGTACTTTCAGACTAGAATCATTTCTATTTTCTTTTGAAAATATTGACATTATTTTAGAAGTGCCTTTTTTTACATAAATGAAATGAATAATTTGATTTTGCTTTAACTTTTGTGTTCGACATATTAACTAGTTTTTGAAGCTGTGAACGACGAACGTATATTTCTAGCGTTTGAGCGTCACATAGAATATCTGGAAATTCTGGAATGATTGTGACACCAAGACAATCATAAAACTACAATAAAATTCTGCCAAAGCACAAGAAGAGATTTCTTAGTCGTCTTTGATTATCCAGCCCCACCTAGCCTTCTCCTCATAAGTCTTGTTACAATTACCAAATAAAGACGCCAGATCCTTCAACTTACCAATAAAAAGCAAAGAAATATGGATACCAAAATATCCCAGTCAAACACCTACGTCTGTGATATTTCTGGATAACAAATGAATGTCAATCCCTTTACGTTGATTTTCATTCATGACGTGAAAGTCTCTTTCTATTTAAAAGAAAGTAGGTGGTAGGTACTTTAATCATAACACGAATATCACGCTTGTAATCCCCGAAAGGTAAGGCGGAGGTGTACTTAATAATACACCTACATTTTGCCAGATAAGTTTAATTCCCAAGTAATAGGCGAAAGTCTGAGCGAAAGTCTAAAAACCAGTCTTACCAAAGGGTTATCGTATTACCAAGTACTAACTGGGTTGTGGAGGTCAGATAGGCAGTCGCTCTATGTAAAATACTGGTACTTAGTTGCATCCGGTTAGAGTGGAAGTCGACTTCAACATAGTTGGGTAAAGGCTGGGCAGATGATGTAATAGGGAGCGAGCATATTGGCATCAACCGGGTCCAGATCCAGCCTTCGTGACTAATACTGAGATTTTTTTGAAAAACCCAATAACACTTTACCCAACCTAGGAATCAAACACAGGGTTCCAAGCTCATCAATGACGCTTGCGAGACATACCATACGAGGCAGTTATAATCATCAATGTAATAACACACTATACTTCCAGGATTCTTCCAGGAAATTCACTACGCCAAAATAAACTGGAATTAGTAGTATTTGATAATTTGGTAAATTGGACAAGTCTGAGGGACTCAGTTTAAAGAGGATATTAGCATACTTTCTGAAGGACAGTCGGTCAGGTATCGTTAACTAATTATCAATTAGAAACTGACAGGAGTATATCCTCAGAGGCCCTATAGTTGGTGCCAGTTAAGATGAGAATAGCAGTCATTGACCCTTAACTTTGAAAACCAAAAATAAGCCTGTTCAAGTCTGGAATCATCATCTATCGTGAGCTTCAACATTTTTTGTTATGAAAAACGTTACATGGTTCATATGTTTTGGTTCGTACGAACAGATATTAGGGAAAGGGCAATGACCGCTATTCTCATCTTATCTGGCACCAACTATAGCACAAGCGCGTAGCGTTAACGTAACGTAAAAACGTCGATTTTAACATTAAAAATACTCATCATCATCATAATTACCCGTCCAAGTCCACTGCTGGACATAGTCCTGCCCCAAGTGTCGCCACATCACGTCCCGGTCCCGTGCGACTCGCATCCAGTGGATCCCGCAACCTTCACCAGGTTATCGGTCCACCTAGTGGGAGGAAAAATACTTGTATCACATTTAATATTTACTTAATTTAAAGAATTTATACATATCTGGGGATGATACTGATTGTGCTAGTTACGAACCATTTATCTAAACTAAAATGCTATAAAGGGTGTAAAACACCTCTTAACAAAGCCGAAACACACTTGTTCTTCTCGTCATTGCGATCATTTTTTTGTTCTACACCATACCTGGGAACCTTCTAGTTACGGAGATAATGGAGGTCAAAGTTCCAACTTTTTGACAAGTTTTTTTTTAGATACAAGTTTTTAATGTAAGATTTTTACTTTAAACACCTCCACGACCCCCGTACTATTCAATCCATCCATCAGCACAATGTTTTGAGTGCGTTACATTGAGTTCTACCATAAAACATGATTTTTCACCCCAAAAAAAAAGTCGTTTCCCAGCAATAATTTTAGCGTAAAGTTACTTAGTTTGATGTACAGAATGCTTGGTTGACGGCTTCGTGATGAGGTCTTTTACACCCTGTATAATGAATAGTCGTATTTTCGATTCAAAAATCGATTTATAATGTATTTACGTTACGTTTACTTTACACTGCGCGCTCGTGCAAGAGCTTCAGATATTTTAAGTATTCAGATTCGGTGACTGATTTACTCGTAAAGGTCGCATATCAAAAATGGAAAGGAGTAGGACTAGTAATATCTCAGTAGGCTTATAATTATGTAATTAGTACTTTACCATATCTTTATATAATAAGAACGTAGGCATACAGACACGTAAATAAGAACATTTCATTTAATATTATTTGTCTAAAAAAATACTAAATTGTTATTGTTATCGCCGAGCTTGGCTGGGCCCCGGTAACGTAACCACCCTCAGGCACGCCTACACACAATACTGCTACAATAAGGTTTGAAATTCTAACAATACCGTTGCGTTAGCTTCCAATCATACGCCTAGATAGTAAATTTTGTGATTTTACTTCTAAAATTAAGGACTTTCCATACAGTCTCAGCATTTTTTCAAAATTCCACCCCCAAAGGGGATAAAGTTCCCCTTTTTAACCCTTTGGGGGTGGAATTTTCAAAAACGATTTAACTCCTATAAGGGTTGAATTTCGAAAAATCCTTCCTTATTCCTTGTCTACATTATAAAGGGTACCACTGTGCAAAATTTCAGTTTTCTAGGTCCAAGGGTTTGAGCTGAGCGTTGATCACGCACGCAGGCACGCGATGGTGCAATGTGACACTTTTTCGTGCGTGCAGCCGGTTCATCGATTTACAAGACGTTATCACGTCAAAAAGAAAAATATAGAATTATGTTTATTTGACGTCAGTTCATTATGCACACATAATAAAAAAAGATTCAAAATAAAAAATAAATGGCGAATTACAAAAACAAAAACAAAAAACAAAATTCGTAGCTAAATATGCTCTGTGCCTCACAAAATACGCTGAAAGCATTTCACACAAAATTTTCTACTGTGTATCTTTTGTACATAGGTATCTTGAAGAATATGTTCCTCTTATTCTGTGCTAAATGAAAGGTGTAAAAGTACTCTTAACGAAGCCGAAAGGCACTTGTTCTCCTCGTCATTGCGATCATTTTCTTGCTCTATACCACACCTGGGAACCTTCCAGTTACGAAGATATTTCGGGTCGAAGTTCCAACCTCTTCGACTACTATAAATACCTCCACGCCCACGGTGCTATTCAATGCATCCATCACATCAGCACAATATTCTGAGTGCATTACATTGAGTCCTACCGTAAAAACGTGATTTTTCACCCCAAACTAAAAAAGTAAAAATTGGTTTTACCGCAATAATTTTTGCTTACAGTTACTTGGTTTGATGTAGAAAATGCTTGGTTGACGGGTTTGTAAAGGGGTCGATTACACGATATTGTAGAGGTCCTTTCATTCTTTCAAAATATTTACCAATAGCGTCTGTCTGGCCCATTATTTGAGCGTCAAAACATCGCAATAGCACTAGCTATAATGGGTTAGATGACACACCAATCAATTGAGATACTTATAGGCCCAGCGCACACCGCTGGAGGCACAGCGGAGCGCATTTGAGACAACAATTTAATATAAACCTTAACTCCCTTGATATACGGTCGCGCGTATGCTCTTGAGTAGCTCGAGGGCGCTCCGAGTAACGCGTGCGAATTTATTCTTATATTGACCGTATATCAAGGTAGTTAAGGTTTATATTAAATTGTCGTCTTCAAATGCGCTCCGCTGCGCCTCCAGCGGTGTGCGCTGGGCCTTTGGGATTACTTTTAAGAGCTGTCAAAACGCGGTTCTCTCATAGATTTTGTATGGCAATAGCCAACTGTGACGTCACTGTTTATTCAACTCACTGACTCAACAATTTATTGATTTCAAAGCAACCAAAAATCGAATTTGGCAGTTAGTTAAAAATTAATCGGGTTTTCAGGCCCAAATAAAGTGTTTTTTAGAGATAGGTGTCTGGGAATTATTGTTTTATGGTGTCATCTACCCTATTCTGTTGAATTTATATCATCAAAATCCAGTGAATGATTCACACAGTGACCACAGTCTTAACACTTGGCCGGTCCACCCTTACGTACCTTAACTATTAAGTAAATTAACCACTAATACTGCTATAAATCTGTCTGTGCACTCCCTGTAATGGGGGCAGGGGTGGGCAGCCCCTATGAATATACTCGCTACTAGTGATGTAGGTACGGGCCGATCCGATACTTTACAGTATCGATACAGCAACATGTAATACTCCGATATTTTGGACCAATACAAACGAATAAGACAAAAGAAAAGACCGTATCCGGCATGAATGGATCGTATCGTACCAAAAGGACAATTGCATGATCAGACAATTTAAATATCTGCTAAAAGAGGAAACAGAAGCCGTATTTACAAAAGGATTCCTGAAATCCCCGTTCATTTCTTCAAAATTAAAGCTATGATGAAACAGAAAATTATCTCAATAGGTGTCAGTGACAGTGACAGATCAAATTTAACCTCACTCGACTTCAATCAAAACGAACACACACTCTCTTTCACTCCATCACACACACACACACACACACACGCACACACACTCGTACACACACACGCACATACCACTTACACACATACAATCACACACACACACACACACACACACACACGCACACACACTCGTACACACACACGCACATACCACTTACACACATACAATCACACACTCACACACACTTGCATGTATTCAATTATAAAAATTATTGTAGTATAAAAATAAAATAAAATATTGTACTAGTTTATTGTAACTTTTGTAAGGGACAGGGACTGCAAATCCTTAATACGGTAGTACGTATGAGGTCCTAGTACGTATGAGGTCCTGGGTTCGATTCCCAGGTTGAATTGATAGCAGTGGGCTCGCCCCCGCATTTTACGAGTTGTATAAATCGTGAAATGCTGGGGCTCCGATCGAAATGTGGGTGTACTATTAGGCATGCACACCTCTGCCTAAATCTTCGGGGATTAAAGGCGTGTTGTTACGAATGTAATACGTCCGAAAGCCAGAGGACGATACGATTCGATATTTGGAAAATAGGATCGATCGAAAATATTGATACAAATGGAAGTATCGACTCCTTCCCCACCCCTACTCACTAGGTACACTGAAGGTGGTACCCATGCCCTATATGTACTGTTCATTCGGCTTGTTCCAAAATGTAAACAAGGGACGACTAAATAAAGTACGGCTGTCTTTTACCTGTTTGCTTTTCTCTTGATTTTTGGTGAACCGATTTCATTTGCGTTTGGTTATTTGATAAGAACGGAACGTTTGCTAAATATTTATTCCTACATTAATTGAGCACGCATTTATTTTCTATACCGAAACAGGAGCAGTATTCTTTCTTATTGAATTTCTTATAACATACCTTAAGGTGGAAACGCCAGGTAAGCCTGGGAAATTGCAATTCGTAGGTCAGTGTCAGTTTTTATGTTGAACGAAATATGATTCGCGGCCGTAATACGTATGTATTTACAGTATTTTTTAATCATCAATAACATACATTTTTCATGAAATAGTCTGACGCTGACAGGCAAATTGCAAAAAAAACCCGGCTAAGAGCGAGTCGGACTCGCACACCGAGGGTTCCGCACAAACTTTATTGAATGAAAGGTAAATTGCGGTTTACGATTCATGACGTATTAAAAAAAAAGCGACTTACTAGATCTCGTTCAAAACAATTGTCGGTGGAAGTTTACATGGTAATGTAATGTAATGAGGGGGGGGGACACATTTTACCACTTTGGAAGTGTCTCTAGCGCAAACTATTTAGTTTAGAAAAAAATGATATTAGAAACCTCAATATTATTTTCATACCCCACACGTATGGGTTTGATGAAAAACCCCCAAAATTTATTGTTTTTTCTTTTTCTTTTTGTGTGAAAATCTTAATGCGGTTCACAGAATACATCTACTTACAAAGTTTCAGACATACATGACGAATCCATAAGGGTTCCGTTTTTTGCCATTTGGCTACGGAACCCTAAAAACGTAAGAAAATCTGAATTTCGCGGGCTACTCTGGCGCAACCACGCTACCGGAACGAAATAATTTGTTTTATCGTCTAATAAAATATTGAATAGCATTTCCAAGCGTTTACAAACAATCCATCTTTACTTCATAATTATAGTTTCAAAGACTTTCCGCCTATTTCGATTCTTTGTTTACATTTCCGGAAAACAAGAAAGTAACGCACCATACGACCTACGCCGTGAGTTATGATGATCGCCCCCACAAGGAGCACCTGTGATAAAGCACGCGGCCCATTTGTTTCGTTATTTGAGAACCCCTGGCTTCCCCGTCATATGGAGCGAGTCACGAGTGTTGCGACCTTTAAGAAGGGTGCGTCTCATAACATATAAAGTTATTTGGTATATTTTCATTTCAATAACGTTCACAAGATATAATAAACGTGAGTTATACCAACTGTTGATATAATTTCTTCAGATACCTATAACATTTAAATACTCTAGAACTTATTTCGTATTACGTTATTGGATATAACGTTCATTTAATCGAAAATCATTAGGCCTATCGTTTAAAACATAAATAATATTGATATAACGTTTGTTTAATCGAAAATCATTATATAACATTACGTTTATTATTGAAAAACGTGACAGAAACGAATCGCTGCAAACCGCACGTAGTCTTGTCTGCCCTACCCCTAGAGTGTTATTTAAAATCGCGTAGGCGCGGAGGGGTGAGGCGGCCCACGAGCTGAGGAGCAGGTGGTTCTAACACTTACCGCCGCGGCTGAGGCTGGTGCTGGCCGGCTCAAAGCCGTAGCCGCGATGGTGAGCACGAACCACATCTGCCACGATAAGCTCGCATGGGACCGAGGGAGCCCCGCAGCGCCGGAGCCGTGACAGAAACCATGCCTGCTGCTTGCTGCATGCTTGCTTGCATGATGCATGCTTGATTGCATGCTGCATCCTTGCTTGCATGCTGCATGCATGGTGTATCCTTGTTTGCATGCTTTTTACAGGGAAATAAAAACCCACGCGTTTTATCATATTAGACTAAATAAGTTTTATGTCTTCTGGGTGGTATATCAAACAATTTTATATTTAATGTTGTCGCAACAAATTCAATCCCCCGTACTTCCGGACGCCGCCGCGCATGTCTTCCCTCTCGCCTTAACGACTATGCACTAGAGGCATAGGAAAGAGATAGCAATAACGCAAACCCGCCGTTCAGGCGCCTCCGACGCGGGAGTTAAATTCAGTCGACGCATAGCCACGCCTGAGGCACACGGAACTTTACGAACCGCCGCGCGCCGACATTCCCGAGCTCAAACCGGCACGCGTGTTTTCCCTTTTTATTCGGTTTTGTTTTAACAACAGTTCCCGTGACATTATTTAGTGTAACCTTATCTACTGTTTACCGTGATTATACGACTTTATGTTACACAAGTGTTTGATTTCTTAATCCGCTTCAATCCAATATGAACACAGTTACGAAAATGTAGGTTATGCTTATAAAAATGAGTAACTTTAAAATTATATCAATCGTTTATTATATTAACTGATCGATATATCGAATAAAATTATAGATTCAGTTATGTCTTGTAAATATTAGAGTTTTTGTAATTATATCATATATTACTTACCCCTTTAAGAACCCCTGGTTTCGCTGTCGTATGGAGCAACCGTGGTGGCTTGACTTGAGTCGATCTTACACGTTCATAATAGTTTTCCAATGTTGGGATATTAATTTATCCTTTTGGTATTTTATTAGTGATGAAGTCGGAGTGCAGTCAAATGGGTGTTAAATAAAAAGTGGGACATCTATAATATCAGGGGGTCTAAAATGGCCGCTTTAACTGAATCATAATATGAATCACGTTAAAAATTTAAATTCTTAAAATTGACTCTATGAATATGAACATTTTAAGAATTTAAAATGTTAATTAATATAATAATAATAATCGTAATTTATATTTGAATGGCTTTGGGAAACAAAGACAAGACAAGACTTTGGTTCTTTTCTTCTCTTTTTTTTCTTTTTAGACCTATCTAAAGTAGGTAAAACTTTCAAAAACCACGGAAACGTTCCCAAACAATAAAGGATGACTTTATTATCACTTTCCAACAAAAATGGGTATATCAGGTGAACGGAGTAGAAAAAAAAAAAAAAAAAAAAAAATGAAATAATATGAAATGGCATACTTAGTTTTCCCCCGTTCCATATATCCCTACTGACATATCCCCGCTGGTAGGGATACTTGGATTTTATATATTTTTTTATTTCGACAAAAAAAATATTCAAAAAAAAACAAAATTCAAATCATACGCGTATTGCGGTATTGCGTATGATTTGTAATTTATTTATTTAAACTTCATGTACAATAGTGGTACATAGGCGGACTTCATGCCATAAGGCATTCTCAAATTCGATAATTTTCGTTTTTTTTTTTTTCAAAATTTCTCTTTCTTTGTTCTAATATGAAAAGTTTACTTGAAATTTGTAGCATTTTTTGATGATAGATCAATTTTATTCTAAGCTGTGGACAAAAGAAAACAAAAACTAAGTATGCCATAAGCTTCTACTCCGTTCACATAATATACCCATTTTTTTTGGAAAATGATAAAAAAGTCACCCGGTATAAGTGTTAACCAAAATATCATGAATCAAAACATTCATTTCATTTTGTGCAAAACATTACCTATTTCTACCAAGCTACATTTAAATCAAAGATCAAAGACAACATTTACCTACTTTACAAATTGGCACGAAATAAATAATTAGTTTTCGTTTCCAAATAAACGTTTGAAACGTAAATTAAATACGTTGGTACGTAATTTATTAGTAGAAGAGTCGTTATTCGTCACCGAGCAACAGTTGGATCGATAGATACCTACATGAGTTCAAGACACGAGTTACATCGGTGTCTGTCGGTCATAGTAAGGTGAAGTAATAAAGTGACAATATGGTAGGCCTAACGAAGCTTAAGAAACCACAGACTGTGTATTTTGGACATCCATTTCAATTTTGGAAGGTGAGTCTCTTTTGTTTTTTTTTTTCGCGCGTGTAATCAGATCGGCAGGCATCATGAGCAGCCGGGGCTGCAGGACTGTTCGAAAGAGATACCGTGGCCCCGGAACACAAATAGGGCTAAGAAGGAACATGGATGGGTTTTAGTCAGTAAAAGTCTGATACTCCCTTCCGCTCCGCCCAGTGCGGGAAGGGTCATTTTACGATTTACCATACGAAAAAAAAAAGGAAAAAAGAAGGCATCATAAACAATCAGCCTAGAATGTCCCCACTGCCGGGACAGCACAGTCTGAGAGAGAGTAGGCCGCTACATGTCTTCGAATTTTTGTTTCAATGACATGACGGTTTTCTCACGATGTTGTCCTTCACCGTGTCCTATCAGCCGGATTGTCAACTTCCCTTATTTTGACTAGCTGATCCCGATCCGAGGTGATGCCGTTATTAGGATTATTATTAGTGTACGTTGCAGTATGGATTGTCATAAAAAGAATGATGAACGGCTTGAATAGAGACGATATGCTGACTGATCCATCGCGGTGTTTATTTGTGTGCGTTGAGCTTTTAAGGTACACGTGGCTTTGCCGATATCTTTCACGGAAGTGTATCTGTCTTCCTCATCCTAAGATGTTATAAAATACTTTCTTTCTTATTTATCGTGTGGTTAGTGTCTAATCTGGTGTAAGGGTTTTTGGTTATTCCGCTCATGGGCCTCTGACTTGGCTTTGCCGTCGAGGAATATCTCTCAGGCATGCTGATTTTCTCACGATGTTTCCCTTCACCGAAGCAAGTGATAATTTATTATACTATACCGAAACGCACATGAATCCGAAAAATCAGAGGTGCGTGTCTTGGGTTCGAACTTGAGACCATAATTGTATGACAGAAACAGAAATAGAAAATGTCTAGTGAAAACTTTTGCAGTGTAGTATTGGACAGGCAGCCCTGTCAATAACAGACTGACTGACCTATAGGTCAGAGTCGAGAATCGCTTGTCCAATTTATGTGATGTTTTTCATTTCAATTATACTTAAGAATGTTTCAGGTTACGCTCAGTTGTTAGTAGGTAACCCTAGAGCGTAGCCGTGGGCACCGCTAGTTCAATTATAACTTTTAATACTTAGTCGCTTAATTACTTAAACATATACATGTTTTATGAGCTTTTCAAGCTAAAAAACTTTATAATTTTTCACTTACGGTTACATGAACTTACAGAGCCACTATTCTACTTAACGTAAATAAATAATGTACTTAGTTCTTCTTTGAAACGTCGACTAGTGTTTGTCAAAATAAATCCGAAGGTCGTAAAGCGTTTATATATTTAAAGCACGAAGTTTTCAAGCAAAAATCGACGTTAAATAATTGAAGACTTATGAAATATCTATCTAGAATTAAACTAATAGTTTTATGTCACGATGAAAAGTCCGTCAGTTTATTATATTTCAGTAAATTCAGCAGATTAGGTTTTATTTAACTAGATTCTGTTAGCATTCAAATTTGATGCGCAAGTTAACTTTTTACCGATCGCGTCCGGCATGAAGATTTACGTGTCATAAAAGTATCCATCATAGCTTCAAGATGGCGGGAAAAACGGTAAAAGTCCAACGCCCTATTGAATAAAAAAAATGAAATTATCGTTGACGTAATTATGAAATCTTTTCAGTCAATATGAAGTCAAAATTCCATTTTACATATTAGCTATAATGTTCATGCTTCATTTATTATTAAAATACTGCTCCCTAAAATTCTTGCTATATCATCCTTTCTGAAGTATGATATGACAAGAAAGGAAGTGAAGAATGGAAGACGAAGAAACGCTGCGCCGACCCAAAAAAAAAATAGTATAAGGGTGAATGACTGGTCCCTAAAATCTTGGTAACAAACACTCTCACATTTACTAACATCGTCTGCGAGATCCAAAATCCTTCCATTTGGCTTAGCCTTAGTCGGGTGCCTATAAACATAATTAATAATACCTTACCTACCACACTATATTATAGTTTGTAGTTTAAATCCGTGATTAAAAGCCGCTGCCAAAAGCTTTTACGATATTCATGTTTCAACAGTTCGGTTTTCTAAATCCATCTCTGACTGATTTACACCCCTAGCCAAGTTGACAATCTACAATCGTTAACGCTAGTAGAAAACTATTCAAAAGAATGGGAATGACATCATCTTAACGTTAAATCACGTGATCAACACAAACGAATAGAAAATTCGTAGACAAATTTACATCGATCAAAATGATAGGATAGAATGTTATCGTTTATAAAATGTTGATCGCTAAACTCTTTGGTAGGAACGCTCACCATAGACGTAGTAGTATAAAGTGTAGGTTTTTTCTACAGACATTAGAGAACGAGCGATCGACTCAGTCGTGTCAACTTGGCTACCAATTTAGCGCTTTCTATAATCGCCTACGCCGAGGCGTTTACGATTGTAGAAAGAGAATCGATACGAAACGTTTGTAACTTGGCTAGGCCTGTACAGAGAAGTGTTAAAAAGGCTGCGTTCCGAATTATGCTGTAATCGATTTGAGCGTCCACAAACCCGTTCCGAATTACCGTGAGCGCGATATCGATGTCCCTTGAATCGTCATAGATGACATCATGACATGCGCCATCTTACGATTACACCGACCATGCCCCAAATAAATATCACCGTGAACGCTGTCAAAAATGACATTTGTTTTTACAGGTTGTGTTGTTTTGTTTGATTGAAAAAAAATTAAATGAGTTTCAAACTCATGAACAATTTAATTACCGTTGCATCTATGTAATTCGTGGGAAGGGGTAAATCTTTGCCGGGAGCAAAATACGCTATTATAAACTACGCTTTCGTGATCCTTTTCATCACTGGACGAATCGTCGTTCTCTATCTCAAAATCTGAGTTATCAGAGTCAATAGAGTCAACCAACATAACTTTCATTTTCAAAAATAGGTCTTGTCAAATGTTTTGGTTTGTGTTATATTCACTGTCAACGCGTTCACGAGCGTTCCGAATTGATGACAGCTCTTAGCTGTAATAATCGTGATATCTAAATCGGAACGCAAAATATCGATGTGAGCGCTGTGAGCGATTATATTCTAATACGGAATGCACCCAAAGTCTCCATTGGTAAATTTCGGGAAAGGAATGGTACTATTCTACCAGTATTGCATTGGAACTAAAGCTTACTACTAAGGGTTGTTTGCGAAATTAAAATTTTCTTAGGTTTTTTGCAATTTGCCGGTCAGTGTCAGGTTGTATGTTGATTAAAATATGATTCGCGACCGAATTGTATGTAACGGGCTGGTACCTATTCGCAACAACGCCACCACAGCAGGAACATGTTGCTATCTCCGGAAGCGTTTCATAGAGGTAGATACACATGGCGACATTTCAAGCTATACGTTTCCAGTATGACGTGACCTCGATTTGTATAAATTTCACATACCATGAGACATCCGCTTTTACTGGTTTTGTATAACTTGATTGGTCGCCGTGCGTAAGTACCTAAGTACATGGAAACTAATCGTGTCTATATTACGGTCCTCTTTCGAATTGTACTCCCAATTACTTTTCTATGAAGCCCCAGCACAAGATTCATAGACTGCTAGTTGCCGTGCTAAGTACCCATAAAAGTTAATTTTGTAAAGGGCCGACGGTCGACGAAACTAACCTTTGCCATTTAAATAATTCAACTGATTTATTTACACGCAAAATAGGTCGTCTGGCTCCCGTCAGAAAGCTGATTCATATGAAGGTACTTTGTCATGCAGAAGCGACGAAAGAATGTGACTGTAACTTCGTAGCTTTTTCCTAGTATAACAGTAAGTAGGTAGTAGGTATGTGGATAAAACATGCTTCTACCCCGAACAACTTAAGGCGTTGTAGGAACCTAACATATTGTTAGGATGGAGAAAACACAGGCTGGAGGAGGAGACAGGATGGAGTCTTGTGCCGTAAATGGGAAAACGCTCGAGGGGACAGCTGTCATCTACAAATGGTTGTCCTTAAAGCTAAGGTACCGGATGTTCTACGGCTCTACCATGATGGATGTTCAGGAGCACACATAGGGGTAAAAAGGACTCTACTGAAAATTCGAGAACGCTTTCTACTTTGGAAGAGAATTACGGTTGCCTGCTGATTTAATCACTGGAACTCCCCCTGATGCTCCACGTAGTGTAACAGATTATGCGATTGACTTGCGTAACAAGTTGAATAATGTTTATGAGCATATCAAACAATCCGGCCAACAAATGTCTGAGAAGATGAAAACTCGTTATGACCGGAAGGCAAATAGTAGGGGTTTCGTCGAAAGTTCACTGGTGTGGTTGCATAACCCTTTACGGAGCAAGGGGAAGTCTCCGAAATTGCAAGCAAAATGGGATGGACCATACCGAGTTGTGACTAGGATCAACGATGTAACCTACCGAATACAGAAGGGTCCACGAGGTGCGCCTAAGATTGTCCATGTAGACCGATTGGCGCGATACTACGGGGCTAATGATGCTCGGGACGAGCATGTCTAAGGAGGGGGCAGTGTTACGTCGTACCCGTACTTACTACATTTATGGTAGTAGGTACCTAATAGTAGGTAGGTAGGTAATAGTAGGTAGGTAGGTAAAACGAGTCCCGAATGATGTAGGTACAAATTCGCAAACTACCTACTAAAGAACATCAGGAACATCAGGCATCATTGCAATTTCGACCGTACGCCGAGGGCATAAAGTACCTACTTCTTTCCTTTGTACAAGTTGTGGAAGTTTCTCGAACGTTCGATCGCCATATAAATAGTCGACATGTTTGCGGGAGCAGGCAGTCTGATTTTGGCTACACAACGAAGCGAATCGAAGTGAACTAGAAGTGCGATATCTAAGCGAATAGTGATCAGTAGTGTATTTGTGATTGAGTTATAAGTGTTTTGTGATTATTAAAGTTATTCGTTGTATCTTGGGTAGTTATTAATTTATCCCATACCCAGCTCGTAACAATATTCTACTAATTCTTCGAAAAATATCACTGATTTTGAGGTTCGACATCTAATACTAAACCTTGACTGTAGACTCTGGAGAACTTAACACCTTGAATCCAAATTCTTAAGTCAAATCCTACTTCCTACTAATATTGTAAATGCGAAAGTTTGTGAGGATGTATGTTTGTTACTCTTTTACGCGAAAACTACTGAACGGATTTGGATGAAATTTTGCTCATACATATTGTTACTGTTAGGTTACCCTGCTGATATTATTAGTATTAAGGTTAATTTTAAAGTTATAAACGAGTTGAAACTGACCGCGTGATGCTGACTGGTGTGATGTCTGTTAATAGGCATGACGACAGTATCAAAAAATTGCAAATCTATTTAGTCCGTCAGTTAGAGTATTGGAAATGAATGGACACGTATTTTTTGTTTTTGTAAATCAATAAATATTGACAAAGATAAAACGCATCAAAACTCAGGAGCTCGTGACGTCAGAACTGGCTAAAAATTATACCTAGGCGTGACGTATTGAGAATTTTAAAAGCGTCATATCTTCGTCAATTTTGATTTACGTAACAAAAGAAAAAACACGGCTAATATTTTTTGATAATCATACTGACGGACTAATTTTTTTTTTGTCGTCTCGCCGATTATGGTACTTCACGCGGACGAAGCCGCGGGCATAAGCTAGAAAATTAGTCACACTCGGTTTACCAAAAAATATTAGAAAGTCTCCAGTGCTGCAAACATTAAATACAACTTGCTACGTCATCTCATACATAAATGAAATAGTAAGATAGATGGAGTCAACACAAATTACCTAATCTTACTATTAAATCCCTCCGTATACCTAAATGTGGTTTCTAAAAGGGCCTCAAAAACATCCTTTGAGCCTAACACATTAACAGACTACCTAAGTACGTTAAGCTTGCTTTGAAGAAGATTAATGTATTTCCCAAAATTAATTCAACGTTCACGCATTTTAATGACTTATAATACTAATTAATATCGGGCTTACATTTTAACGAATCATTTTTCATTTTCTGCGTGTCATCGTGGAATCGATCCCTCTAGGTTTACGCTACGGGATCGAGTTTTTTTTACGAGTATTTGTATTTTCGCCCGATGAGATTTTCTGGATCGTCAGGTGTGGGAAACACCTGGATAAGGGACGCATAGAACCGAGAAATGTGTCAGAAAAGAGGGGAAGCCTATACCCAGCAGTGGGTGATGAAATGATGATGAAAAGGATGAACTTCTATACAAGCTTACGTCTCGTCTCGTCACATTGTCTTATTTAACCCCTGCTTGCCTTCTTTATATAAGAACTCTTGTGGAAAACGTCAAATGCTTTTAGTTGCAGTGACAGGGTATGGTCAGTCAATGAAGATAGCGTAAGCCTCGAGGTTTTCCGTAAACTGTCCTATCTACTTGTCCAATTTATTTACCAAGAACTTTGTTAATCCATTTAGTTTCAATGTTTCTTGGTATCCAAAGCCACAACGGCAGAAAGTCATAACAAGTATCATCATCATCTGCTGATCCTTTTTCCAACCATGTTTGGGTCGGCTTCCAGTCTAACCGGACGCAGCTGAATGCCATTATTTGACTTGGGGCGACTGCCTATCTAACCTCCGCAACCCAGTTAGTACTGGGTAATACAATGGTGTCGATTCTGTTGTGCACAAACTATAAACTTAATTTAGGCTATTGCTGTATTTTTCTCTCTAATAAAACGAAAAAGAGACGGAAATAATTTAGAGCTGTCAAATTTAATTCGAACTAATATTTCCATACAAATGAAGGTGCACGGTGAAGGGTGCACGTAAAAACATGTCGACTAAAAGCACGGTGAAGCGCAAGGCATAAACTAGTTTGACATCTCTAACTTAGTTCATAGCTATAACTGTCCTTTTCTCGCACTGGCTTGTAGTAAAAGATAGCAATAGCCTAAATTAATTTTAGTTTGTGCACAACAGAATTGACACCACTAACTCTTGGCAAGACTAGTTGTCAGACTTTCGGACCACTGACTTCCTATAACAAATGTCAAAGATCTACAAATGACGGCTGGGACCATTACAGCTTAACGTGTTTTCCGAGACATGGAGGAAACTCTGTATGTACTGGGTGGTCACCCATCCAGAGACGAATCTAGGCACGCGCGGCATAACCTGAAAATTGATTCAAGCGGGTGTTATAATTATTAAGAAACGAGCACCTACAAAAACAAGCAAATGTGAAAATCATATTATTTATCAATCCCTTCTTGTCAATCTTAACAGGAACGACAGAGAAAGGAGATGAAGACATTAGTCGATGTGGAGGATATGAAAAAGATGACAGACGTCGTGGAATACGATCTAGTGCATCTACAAAAGTAACTATTTATCTTGTCGCATGATTCAGACAATTTTCATCCATCTAGAGCTCAAAATAGCTTGAATTTGCAAAATCGATTTACCTTTACGAAGTCTAGACTGAAATATTAATGAGCTTTACGACTTTAACTGTCTCACTAATGGACGAAAGACATGACAATGCAAAATACGCGAATCTTACTTAATATTACAATCGGGAAAGCTTTTGAGGATGGTGGATGTTTGTTACCTACTCTTTCAGGGAAAATTGCTGAACAGAAACACAAGATAACACCACGCCTGTAATCCCCGAAGGGCTAGGCAGAGGAGCACCTGATACACCCACATTTAGCCAGGGCCGGCAGTCTAGACAGAGATAACGACAAAATTGCTAACTTTCGATTGCTAATTACTAACGTTTAAATTTGGTTGCACTAATGATGCTTACGAGTAAAGCAAGTCTCTACATCCAAGATGCGTTTCTTGCAAGCATCATTATTGCAACCGAATGATTCGTTAGTAATTAGCAATCAGCTTTTTCAGCTTCTATGGTAAATCCGGCACTGAATAGAAGTCATTATAGATAACTTAAATTATCACTAACTTACATTGCTATACTTTCCAGACTTGTAATCTATAGAACTGGCGAGAAAGTCAAAGAGATGCTAAACCAAGAAGAAATGAATCTCTGACATAGAAGAGAGAAGCTCAAACATCTGCTAGAACAAGAAGAAGAAGCATTTATACAGGAACTGGCGCTGAAACAGGAGATGGAGGAATGTGGCTATTGTACGGAGCAAGAAAAGAAACACAAGGGTTATGTGGATGGAATTGAGAAGGAGAAGATAAGAGAATGTCAGAAGGCTTTGGAGCGGGAGAAAATGTAAGTGTTTGTTGTCATAAAATTTTGACGAAGTTTGGTAAGGCTTGCTAACACGACAGTGTTTTTACTCAAAATCATCAAATATCATTTCACCACAAATTATACGCATTGGTCATACATTGAATTTCCTCAGAAGTTATGTGTCAATTTTCTTACGTTTTCGGGGGTTTGCCTAAAAAACCTCACCTAGTCCATTCCTGGTAAAATCTTGATGAATCATCCCCGCCATTCTCCGCTATAACTTTTCTGTCTAGCGTTGACTAACTTATACCTACAGCCACCTTAATCTGGCTCATATGAATTTTGCAGTGCAGTACAGCTACAAAATTCATATCAGCAGATTTAATATCCAGTCCTAGACTTTCAAATAAAACGTTTACAATATTAGTTTCATTACGTAAATCACAAAGTATATACCATTTACTGTAACGGCTAAGCTAAGCAAAGCAAACAAGGCGAGCCGCGCTGTTGGCTTGATGCCCAGTACGTATGGCAATAACGTATTTATTCTAAAGAACTATGCCGGAATAGTTTCATATAATCTAGATTTCAGCGAAATGCAGATGCTTTTATGCAGATTTGGCGTATACAAACGCAATAATGATTTTAAACCGGTCTTACACGGAACGCGTGGTGCATTATGGCTAACTCCTGCAATACTATTACGTACCTCTGTTGACAGCTCGAAATGATAGTAACTGGGCTAAGTGTCCATCAAATAACTGTCAAAAAGTTAATTTCGTATTATGTATGACCAGTCGCGATCGAAATGACGTCATTGGTTGTCATCGTGGCTGATAACTCAGTTTGACAGACGCTTTTGTATCGACACTTCTAATATTGCGATTATGTAAGCATAGTGGACATCAAATTGATGATAACTGAGTTTCAAGTGGCTTTCGTGATAGACATTACACCGTATCCGGGCTGTTAGTCACCGTAAAGTGATATCCACTCTGTGTGATACGTACCTACGTACGTAATACGAATATTATGATATTCTCGGCTGTCATCAAAGTTCGGTGTACAACTGAAGCTTGATAGTCACTGGAGTTCAAAAAGATACGTAATAGCCCTACTGGAATGGCCTGTGTCCACAGTCAAGACGTTAAAGGCTGAATAAATATGTACTACTAGCTGTATCCCGCGGCTTCGCCCGCGTTAAGTTCATACGTACGTATCATATTAAAGGGATAAATAGTGTCCTACGTGTTAATCCAGGTTATGAACTATCTATGTGCGAAATTTCATAATCATCACAATTATTGTCATCACAACCACCATTATTATCATAATCATTATCACAATCACCATCACTATCACAATCACAATCAACATCACTATCATAATCACCATCACAATCACAATCACTATCACTATCAACATCACAATCACCATCATCATTATCATCGTAATTACAACCATTATCATCATAATCACAATCATCATCATCACATTCTCCATCCTCGTTATCACAATCATCATTATCGTTATCACAATCATCATCATCATTATCACCATCACCATCACTGACATAATCACCATCATTGACACAATCACCATCACTATCATAATCACCATCACTATCACAATCACCATCACTATCAAAGTCACAATCACTATCACCATCACAATAACCATCACCATCGCTATCACCATCAAAATCACCGCCAGTATCACAAACAAACACCATCACTATCACAATCACCGTTATCGTTATCATAATCTTAATCATCGTAATCATAATGATTGTCATCGTAATCACAATCATCATTATCACAATCACCATCATCGTTATCACACTCATGATCATCATTAAAACAATCACCATCACAATCACATCATCATCACATTCACTATCACTATCACAATCACCATCACAATCACCATCACAATCACCATCACTATCACCATCACAATCACCATCACCATCACAATCACAATCACCACCATCACAATCACAATCACCACCATCACAATCACAATCACCATCATCGTTATCACAATCACTATCATCATTATCACAATCATTATATTCATAATCACAACCATTATATTCGTAATCACAATCATCATCATCACAATATCCATCCTCGTTATCAAAATCATCATTATTGTTATCACACGCATCATCATCATTACCACAAACACCATCACTGTCACAACCACCATCACTGTCACAATCACCATCACAATCACAATCACTATCACAATAACCATCACCATCGCTATAACTATTTCAATCACCATCACTATCACAATCACCATCACTATCACTATCACCATCACTATCACCATCACTATCACCATCACTATTACTATCACCATCACTATCACCATCACTATCACCATCACCATCACTATCACCACCACCATCACTATCACCATCACTATCACCATCACTATCACCATCACTATCACCATCACCATCACTATCACTATCACCATCATCGTTATCACAATCACTATCATCATTATCACAATCATTATCATCGTAATCACAACCATTATTATCGTAATCACAATCATCATCATCACAATATCCATCCTCGTTATCAAAATCATCATTATCGTTATCACACGCATCATCATCATTACCACAAACACCATCACTGTTACAACCACCATCACTGTCACAATCACCATCACAATCACAATCACTATCACAATAACCATCACCATCGCTATAACTATCACAATTACCGTCACTATTTCAATCACCATCACAATCACAATCACTATCGCAATCACCATCACTATCACCATCACTATTACTATCACCATCACTATCACCATCACTATCACCATCACTATCACCATCACTATAACCATCACCATCACTATCACCATCACTACCACCATCACTATCACCATCACTATCACCATCACCATCACTATCACCATCACTATCACCATCACTATCACCATCACTATCACCATGACTATCAACACCACTATCACCATCACTATCACCATCACTATCACCATCACCATCACTATCACCATCACTATCACCATCACTATCACCATCACTATCACCATCACTATCACTATCACCATCACTATCACCATCACTATCACCATCACTATCACCATCACTATCACCATCACTATCACCATCACTATCACCATCACTATCACCATCACTATCACCATCACTATCACAATCATCATACACCTCACACACCTGACCCGATACACCATACAAACAATACCGATGTTGATTTTCAGACTTTGTTACCCCATTTCCCCCTTTAGGGGTTGAATTCTGAAAAAACCCGAAACACAAATGATAACTTATTTATTGATAGGAGTACTCCTGTGAAGTTTCGAATAAAACAGTCTTACCTAATCTTGTTTCCCCATACAAACTTGCGACTACCGTTTCATCCCCTTAGGGGGTACATTTTGAAAAATCCTTTCTTATTAGCACCCCTTAACTTCATAAGGAACGTATGTGCCAAATTTGGAATCTCAAGACTCAGCGGTTTGGGCTGTGAATTGATTTTTAGACTTTGTCACCCTATTTCCCCCTCTAAGGGGTTGAATTCTGAAAAAACCTGAAACTCATTTCTACTCATTTATCAACAGGAGTACTCCTGTGAAGTTTTTAATAAAATAGTCTAATTAATCTTGTTTCCCCATACAAACTTTAGAGCCCCGTTTCACCCCCTCAGGGGGTGACTTTTGAAAAACCCTTTCTTAGTGTACCCCTAGACCACTTAAGGAACATATGTGCCAAATTTGGAATCTCTAGACTCAGCGGTTTAGGCTGTGCATTGATTTTTAGACTTTGTCACCCCATTTCCCCCTCTTAGGGGTTGAATTCTGAAAAACCCTGAAAGCCGTTTCTACTCATTTATCAAAAGGAGCACTCCTGTGAAGTTTCGAATAAAACAGTCTTACTAATCTTGTTTCCCCATACAAACTTTGGAGCCCCGTTTAACCCCCTTAGGGGGTGAATTTTGAAAAATCCTTTCTTAGTGCACCCCTAGACCACATAAGGAACCTACTTGCCAAATTTGGAATCTGTAGACCCAGCGGTTTGGGCTGTGCGTTGATAGATGAGTCAGTCAGTCAGTCAGTCAGTTTATTCTTTTATATATTTAGATATGTACTGTACTATTTACTTATCATCATCTTCCTACTTGTCCTATGTTACTTGGGGTCTCCTCTGTCAACCGTCACGCTATCATTTACTACTTTTTCTTTCATATTGTTACGAGCTGGGTATGGAATAAATTAATAACTACCAAAGAAACAACGAATAACTTTAATAATCACAAAACACTTATAACTCAATCACAAATACACTACTGATCACTATTCGCTTAGATATCGCACTTCTAGTTCACTTCGATTCGCTTCGTTGTGTAGCCAAAATCAGACTGACTGCTCCCGCAAACACGTCGACTATTTATATGGCGATCGAACATTCGAGAAATATCCACGACTTCCAAGAATCTTCTAGACAATTCCATAGTGGGTCATTGTCCTTCGAGAAACTTCCACAACTTGTTTAAAGGAAAGTAGTAGGTACTTTATGCCCTCGGCGTACGGTCGAAATTACAATGATGTTCTTTTGTTGGTAGTTTGCGAATTTGTACCTACATCATTCGGGACTCGTTTTACCTACCTACCTACCTACTAGTAGGTACCTACTACCGTAACTGTAGGTAAGTACGGGTACGACGTAACACTGCCCCCTCCTTAGACATGCTCGTGCCGAGCATCATTAGCCCCGTAGTATCGCGCCAATCGGTCTACATGGACAATCTTAGGCGCACCTCGTGGACCCTTCTGTATTCGGTAGGTGATATCGTTGATTCTAGTCACGACTCGGTATGGTCCATCCCATTTTGCTTGCAATTTCGGAGACTTCCCCTTGCTCCGTACTGGGTTATGCAACCACACCAGTAAACTTTCGTCGAAACCCCTACTATTTGCCTTCCGGTCATAACGGGTCTTCATCTTCTCAGACATCTGTTGGCCGGATTGTCTGATATGCTCATAAACATCATTCAACTTGTTACGCAAGTCAATCGCATAACCTGTTACACTACGTGGAGCATCAGGAGGAGTTCCAGTGATCAAATCAGCAGGTAACCGTAATTCCCTTCCAAAGTTCGCGAAGGCTGGCGTCAGAGTCGTACTTTCGTGGACTGCGCTGCGGTAGGACAGAAAAAACGGCTGTATGTGCTTGTCCCAATCCCTTTGTCTGCTTTCCATGACTTTTGCCAGATTTCTCTCTAACGTTTGGTTGAATCGTTCCATCATTCCATCAGATTGTGGGTGGTAAGAGGTGGTTCTGGTTTTGTGGGTACCCATCAATCGACAAGTCTCCTGGAATACTTGCGATTCAAAATTCCTTCCTTGATCGCTATGTATTTCTAAGGGTACTCCAAAACGACAGAAGACTTCCTGAACTAATTTATCTGCGACAGTTATAGCTTCTTGGTTAGGAATGGAGACTTCTGGCCACTTTGTGAAGTAATCCATGACCACCAGGAAGTACTTGTTTCCGCTCTCACTTTCTGGAAATGGTCCCGCAACGTCTAGAGCTATCTGTTCCCAAGGGGCTCCAACGTTGTACACTTTTAATGCACCTCTGCTGCGTGTGTGGGGTATTCCCCTTTCACAGCCGCACAACTGGTACATTTGCGACACCAGTCCTCCACATCATCTCGATAGTGGATCCAATAAAAGCGGTCTCGTATTTTCAGTAGAGTCCTTATTACCCCCCATATGTCCTCCTGAACATCCATCATGGTAGAGCCGTAGAACATCCGGTACCTGAGCTTTAGGGACAATCATTTGTAGGTGACAGCTGTCCCCTCGAGTGTTTTCCCATTTATGGCACAAGACTCCATCCTGGATCACCCAGCTGTTCCATTGTGCATCACTCCACTTGGGTTTAGGAGCATCAGCTTTGATGCACTCGAAGATCGGTTTGATGTCCGAGTCATTTTGCTAAGCCTGCTGTAGGGTTTCCTTCCATTCATCGCTGAGATCCGTTCTTAGAATCCTCACGGGCAACACTTCCTTAGACTCCTGTCTGGAACTATGCTTCCAAGCTTCAGGCAAAGGTCTTCTTGACAGTTCTGTTTTGCTGTGGTTTCTCCACTTTTGCTGGGCAGTCATTCCAGCCGCTTTTCTCTGCAGCGATTGGTTTTCTCTCGGTGTGCTTCGTTTTTTACAGTTTGACCAGAGGTGACCCCTTTCTCCACAAGTATAACACCCAGGGCTGTACCCTTGCGAACGCTGGCGTACAGGTGATGCCACAACTTGCTTTGGAGAGCTTGACCGAAGATGATTCCTTTCTCTACCAGTGTAGCAGCTAGGGCTGTACCCTTGCGCACGGTCGCGTACAGGTGATGCCACAACCTCCCTGACGTCGTGTGTTCGATGGTCTTGCCTCGCTGCCTCTACTTCCAAGGCATGGGCCAACGCCCTTTTCAGTGTCTCATGATGCCCAAGTCTCACGGCGGCTCTAACTTCCAAGTCACGTATTCCATCAACGAACGCTTGTACCAGATTCCCATCGATAAGTGCAGGGGCAGACTGGTATGCTTTTCGAACCAGCTTTTCAACTTCCAGGGCCCACTGCTGCAGGTTCTCGGCACTACGTTGAACACGATCCTTCAACTTAGCACGAAATACGTGCTCCAGGTGCGCGTCGCCGTATCTTGACTCTAACGCCTCCAGCAGCTGCTCGTAGGTTACATCCTTGCCGAGCGCCTCAGGAATGTTCAAGGCCTGGTCTCGGAGGCACAAGGTGAGCGCGGTCATGGCTTGCGGTTTTGTCCATCCATTCGCCTTCATAACGGCCTCAAATTGAATTTTATAAGCCGACCACGAAGATGTTCCATCGAATGGAGGCACCTTAAAACCCCGCACTGAAGATGCAGCAACTACTGAAGCCACAGTCACGTCTCCAGTCTTTAGTTCTCCCAAAGCCTTCTTCACCCCAGCGATCTGAACTTCGGCCTCTGAGATGCGATTCTCGTGCTGGTGAATCCTTCATCACCTTGAGATCTTTGCCAAAAGTTGCATGAAGATCCTTTATGAGAAGCATCTGTTCTTCTTGGCGGCGGACCTGCTCCTCTTTATCTCGCTGCAACTGCTCTTCCAACCGGCAAGCCTGCTCCTCTTGATGGCGAGCCTGCTCCTCCTTATCTCGCTGCAACTGCTCCTGTAACTGGCGAGCCTGCTCCTCTTGACGGCGAGCCTGCTCCTCTTGATGGCGAGCCTGCTCCTCCTTATCTCGCTGCAACTGCTCCTGTAACTGGCGAGCCTGCTCCTCTTGACGGCGAGCCTGCTCTTTTTGATGGCGAGCCTGCTCCTCCTTATCTCGCTGCAACTGCTCCTGTAACTGGCGAGCCTGCTCCTCTTGACGGCGAGCCTGCTCCTCTTGATGGCGAGCCTGCTCCTCCTTATCTCGCTGCAAATGCTCCTGTAACTGGCGAGCCTGCTCCTCTTGACGGCGAGCCTGCTCCTCTTGACGACGAGCCTGCTCCTCTTGACGGCGAGCCTGCTCCTCTTGACGGCGAGCCTGCTCCTCTTGACGGCGAGCCTGCTCCTGCAGTAGCGCCATTAAAGCTGACAAGTCTGGCGCCGCTGATGCTGGAGAAACTCCGGATGGGCCAGCGACTGGCACTGACGTAGGCTGGACACCACCCGATGTCTGTGTAGGAGAATTTCCAAACCGCCTTTGGTCCATGTCTTGCTGTCGCTGACTCCTGGTACGGATACCGTCCGTGTCGTCCTTAGGTAGAATTGGCATAATTTATCCCTCACTTCTGACACCAAATTGTTACGACCTGGGTATGGGATAAATTAATAACTACCGAAGAAACAACGAATAACTTTAATAATCACAAAACAATTATAACTCAATCACAAATACACTACTGATCACTATTCGCTTAGATATCGCACTTCTAGTTCACTTCGATTCGCTTCGTTGTGTAGCCAAAATCAGACTGACTGCTCCCGTAAACAGTCGTGTTTCATATTTCTCGAATGTTCGATCGCCATATAAATACTATTTATATGGCGATCGAACATTCGAGAAATATCCACGACTTCCTAGAATCTTCTAGACAATTCCATAGTGGGTCATTGTCCTTCGAGAAACTTCCACAACTTGTACAAAGGAAAGTAGTAGGTACTTTATGCCCTCGGCGTACGGTCGAAATTACAATGATGTTCTTTAGTAGGTAATTTGCGAATTTGTACCTACATCATTCGGGACTCGTTTTACCTACCTACCTACTATTACCTACTTACCTACTAGTAGGTACCTACTACCATAACTGTAGGTAAATACGGGTACGACGTAACAATATCATTCCTCACACAATCCATCCATCGTTCCCTTGGTCTTCTTCTCCCTCCTACTTCTCCCTCCTTCCCTCTCCATCCATCTATACTAAAATTCTATTTGAGAAAAATAGTAGGTAGAATATTGCTGTAGCTGAGACTCTTAACGATACCACAGTAAGCTTTATTCAACCAGACAGCTGACTTTTATTTCAGAGCAAAAGGCATGCGATGTTCTAAGGAAGACGAAAGACGTCTCAAGGAACTGCAGAAAATGCAAATGGAAGAAAAGAGATACATGGAGAGGGAAGAAGAAGATAGGGAAATGATGTGGCATCATGTGTTAATGGATGATTATAACCGAAAGGTTAGTTTCAGGTCCGCTCACATGTCCTAGGCCAAAGTGACAAAACCTAACCTTGTGACTTTGGCCTAGGACAAATCAGTTCAACACAAAAAGATATAGGGGGTGCCCTATATCTTTATAGACTTACGTTAGGTTAGGTAAGAACTAGGACCAAACACCGCGAAGCTGAATTTGGGTTCAGCCGGTAGCTGATTTACTTAGAGCAAATTGCTAGCTTGGTATATTGGGCCATAGATAGATATCGTGGCAGATTGGTTTAGTGACGACAAAATTAACGTAACAAAAATGTCACTTGTAGGAGCATCTAGAACGATTAGCAGCACAAAGAAGACAACGAGAGACATTAGAAAGGCGAAGATGTTACGATGAACAAATAGCGAGCGCCAACAAGAAGAGACAGGAACTGATACGACAGGAGAGAGAGAAAGAGAATAGGAAGCTTGAGAAGATGAAGAAGAAGATGGAGCAGGATCATAATGAAGGTAACCCTATCATTCTATATGCTGGTATTTTGTCAAGGTTTGACTATGATGAGAAGAAGTTTAGCTAATAGCAAACACTTTTTCTAAGGTGCGTGGTAACGTGAGAAATTGGTAGGAACCCAATCAACGCAAGCATCTGATTGAATTATAGATTGGAGTACTTTCTATCAGAAATCTAGATATATACTAAAAATCCACGAACATCACGATCAGAACATTCACGAACACTTTAAGGTACCTACATCTAATGACCATGTATATTACAGCGATCAAAAAGAAGAAAGACCAACAGGAGCTGAACAGAAAGAACTTCATAGAAGGACACGAACAGAAGCTGACGCGGATAAGAAACGAGAAGATGAAGGCAAGGGAGATAGACAATGGCACCATAAGAGTAGCATTGGAAGAGCTGAGGAGGGAAAGAGAAAGGAATAGGCAGCAAATGGTAAGAACGAAAAGCTGATGAACGTTTGATTAGTGCTTGTGCTTTGATTTAAATAATCAACACCTGTGAGGTAGCATACATAAGAAGTGGCTCAAGTCGACATCTCACGACGGGCCCCTTCACTATCAAGCGTGCGATATCTAAAGTTTTAGCCAGTTATGATCGTCTAAATACTGAGATACTGTGACTGAAGTTTTATCTAATCTAGTATCTACATAAATTTAAACACTCCTTGATACTTTTTTCCCCATATTCCATAACATTTTGTATGGTAGTTTAACATATTTAACAGCCATTGAACGGATATATTAACACCATGTATTTGAAACCACTAAATATGTACTTACCTACTAATTTCAAATTCTCAGAAAACCCTACAACTGGAGAAACAAATCTGCATCGAGAACTACAACCATGAGAGGAGGCTAAGGTCAGCTATGCAAGAAGAATCGGAGAAGATAACAGACGAGTGGCAGAAGGACGCGCACAACAAAACAGATGAGCATCTGAAGCAGGTTGAGCAAGACCAACGAGTGTGTAAAAAGGCGAGACAGCAAACCTCCTTTATTATTGTTTTTCGTCTTTATTTATTTTGTTAGGTACCCTGTATTGCGAGGATCGACCGGAGGACACGGTGGAGCACACGGTGGAGGTGTGCCCCGCGTGGGCGGAGCACCGCCGTGTCCTCGAAGCGGCGATTGGCGGCGGCGACCTCTCGCGTCCGGCCCTGGTGCAAGCCATGGTCCGGAGCGAGACGGAATGGGACGCCGTCACCTCCTTCTGCGAAGCAGTAATGCTAGAGGAGGTGGCGGAACGTGAGAGGGAGAGAACCTCACAGCGTCCCGGCCGCCGCGGGAGACGCCCCGGGCGTCGGGGGCCACCACGTGGCCCCCGGCCACCGTAGGCGCGGGCCTGTGGACGGTGGGTTATGGGCTAGCTCGCCGTCCGTCCGTCTCATGACGACAGGCCGTGTCGACGGCGCGTTCGTGTTCCACGCGCGCCTCAAAGAGAGTCAGCAAAAGAGAAGGGGTCCGCAAGGACCGATGCCTGCCGGGGTTGTGGGACTATTCGAAAGAGATACCGTGGCCCCGGAACACAAAGGGCGATGAAGGAACATGGATGGGTTTTAGTCAGTAAAAGTCTGACACTCCCTCCTGCTCGCCCAGAGCGGGAGAAGTCATTTGATAATTTCCCATACGGAAAAAAAAAAAAAAAAAAAAAAAAGGTACCCTGTATTACCACATTTAATATAATATTTTGCATTGCACTCAAGGCACTAAGTTGTTTAGGCCAAAAAACAAAAAAAAACATACCTATTTATTTATTAATAACATGCAAGTGTGTAGGAACCAATTCGGAATTAGTACCAACCTCCGAGTACCTAGTTCTGAAAAGTTTTCAAACCGAATAATAAAATTTTAACAGTTATAAATAAGTATTCTAAACTTACATTCCAGAAAGCAGCCGAAGAATACAAACGCCATATTCAAACCAGGAATCAAGAATTAGAGCGAACAAAACAAGAGAGGAGTGAGCGAATGGAACGCGTGAAGAGAACCGCGCTGAGTGAACTACAGCGCAAGATTGACAGCGCCAACCAGGAGTTGATGAAGCAGATGGACTATCGACACAGTCTGAGCAGCCAGATCAGGGAGAATGAGAGGCATTTGGTGAGTTTAGGGCTACTTTCTCAATCAACACGTCTATGGCCTAAGCTCAGATCAAATAAAAAACCAAGACACAGCGCTGCGAACAATAAAGTGATGACGGTTTCGTGAACATGTCGACGCAAGAAAGCAATCTTGTAGTATCTCGAAAAGTGGAACTTTACACCAGAGCCAAAAAACTATTTAAAAAATTCATAACTCGTAAACTAGCTGAAACCGAGAGGTAATTTTTGGAACACATATTTCTTATAATGAAATTTATTAGATGATACTAAAGATAGTATTCTAAAGTTGGTATAACATGAGTTTTAGCGAGTTACAGCAATTGGTATTTCAATTTTATTATGATGTATGTATTATGAAGTAAATTTGTGAGTCCTCGTATTTCGTTGTACTTCACATTCTTTTTAGAAGTAGGTCTTGCTTTTTGTGTTAAATACAAATAAAACAAATTATTATGCTTAATTAAATGCTGTATGTTTATTTAAACAATGTTATTTAGTTTTTAATGTTTGCCCTAATAATAATTATAACGAATTTAAATAAAAATGTAATCAGTCTCAAAATTAAAAAATACAATGAAGTTTACTGAGGGCGACATTTTCAACTAAATAAAATATCCTAAGCGATATTTTGGACGAAATATCTAACAAATGTAACAATTTTAAAATAACATAATTATGAATTTCTTAGGCACAAGTTTCTTAGACCTACATGAAAAACAAAATAAAACAATCAATTCGAAAAAAAAAAATAAAGTTAATAAAATACCAATAGAATTATAACGCAAGTAATTTCAGTTTGCTGCAGCCTTCACTGATTTTCATCCTCTTGATCAGACTCATTTAAAAAGCATCTTGTACTTTTTTGTCGCGTTTTAGACATAATAATTGATTGGCGTATGTCCTGGGTATTACGTTCTTGTCGACGAGTTTTTTTAAGTCGTTGTATTTTTGCAATTATACTGGTAGTTTTGCAGAATATAGGCAATCTTTTGGTTTGGAACCATTCTGACTACATAATATGACCTCTGTAGCTTTAGCATCTGGTAGCATAGAATATTTAATAATCATTTTGTCAGGGTTTGACTTTTTGAATGTTGCAATACATAATTTAGAAATCTGTAACTTTTGATACTTCTTAAAGGTGCTGTTCAAAATGTCTTCAAACCCCATAAAGTCTTTACCTTCCAAAACAGACACTATATATGGAGCAGGATTTTTACGCGCCATCTCGATAGCCATCGGCCAATGAGACGGTGCCCATATAGTAGACTTTTTTACAGCACGTTCAATAGTGGCGTGCATGCTGTCTACAGGCATAAAAGTGTGTCCAGGTATCAAGTAATTCATTTGAATTACGTCTATGTGTTTAGATATTGATAGAAAATATCTTAACATACACAACATCGTTTTATTTTTGTTCTGACCATAACATGAATCTGAATACAACAGTTCTCTTTTAACATTTTGACGTTCATCTAACTTTTGAAGGTATTTAAAGATGCAAGTAGAAATTTCATTGGCTCCGCGATGAGCGTCAACCTCGGTCCACACATTGCAGTAGCCTACCTGTGTATTGCTTTCATAAATTGTCACATTATATACGGCTATTTTCCTTGAGTAATACAGGGCCATATTTTCACCATGCGGTGTATTTAGGACTTTTTGCATATCAAAACTTGCACATATCACACTTGGATCTTTAGCATTAAGTTTCTGGTGGCATTTAAATCTTTTATAGGACTCATTTTTTTCTCTCAAGTGGTTTTCAAAGTTCAAGAGTTCATCTTCATTTTTGACATCATAAGTCTGAATCATACATGTCATACATTTGTCTTTTTTAGGGACATGAAATCCTATATTGTAATTGGTCTATAACCAATTTAAAAAAACTTTGAAAGACATTTTGTTAACACCATTATCAGCACAGTTTTTTGAATAAATGCGATACAAATTAGAAAGATTTTTAAAATCATCAGGTAAGTAAAGGCGAGCCGAATCTTTTCTGCAGTAATGCGAGGGTACAAGAGGTAAAGATGTTATAAATTGTTTCGCATGACTTATTACTTCTTCTTTAGTTTTATTACCACCGCCGTTTTTTTTTCTTTCGTCTAATTTTGCAAATCCCTCGACTGCATTATTTAGTGTGTACAACAGAAGCCTTTGCGTTATATCAAGCGTGTTTATTAAAAAATTTTGACACACTTGTCTCCTCCCATCGCCTTCATTTATGTAATATGCGTATGAGAAATTTCTTCTTGATGATTCGCCTTTATCTGTCGTATAACACTTGACATCTTTTTTTATAGCACTTTGTGAGATCCAGTCTTTCTGGCGTTGTGAGCTACCCAGGTTCCAGTACTAAGTAAAAAGCTGTTGGCGTCTTTCTTCGGTTATTTCTCCACAATTCCGTTTACAAATAACATCTTTACAAGGATTAGGTTTCATAGTTTTAGATGGAACAGATTCTCCTTTTTCATTGGTAAAGGTTTGTCCTAAAATTCGTTTTATTTTGTTATCATTTTTAATTTCCTGCTTTTTTTTTGGTCTGGTTTTTAAAACTTGTTCAGTATTTTCTTCCTTTGTTTCAACGTTATTACTGTTATTTTTTTTCCCAGTCTTTTTACTATTCTTACATTTCGATTTCTTTTTTAGCTTTTTTGTTTTTTTTCTTCCTTTTTTGCTCGATGTCGAATCATCAGATGTTTCACCTGTGCTATATGATGCACTAGAATCTTCTGATGGAAATGCTTCGTTCAACAATAACGTATCAGCATCCTCTTCTTCTATAAAATCTAGATAGATTTTGTCAAAGTTCAGTTTTTTTTTACATTTCCGATCTTGGGATGATGGTTCGTCACTGTAGTTGGATTTTAAAACGTCAACAGGCGGGTTGCCATATGTTACAGGAATTTCTCCGATTAGATTTGGTGACAAATCAGCATCAAGCAAAGGGCTGCGATCTGTTTCAGGCACTACTCTGATTCTATTTGGTAATAGTTGTGCATCAACAACAGGGCTGACATTTGTTACAGGAAGTGTTTTGATTAGATTAGGCGATAACTGGGCAACAATAAGAGGTTTATTATTTATATCAGTAAAATTTTGGTTTGGATAGTTCTGGTCAATTTGAAGTAGGTTCATATTTACTTCAGAAGTAACATTAACTCCACTTAGATATTTCTGAGTATCAAGGAGGTTGTTATGTGTTTCAAGTACAACTTGTACTGAATTTACACGTGTATGATTATCTATGGATTGGTTGTTATTATGAAGAATCTCACATTTATTATTTTCTGCGTCATTATGAGCAATACAAGAATCAGTAATATTAGACTCTTTTACTGTATGTGTTTTAAGATTCTGAGACATTTCTGGACTTTCCAAACAATGATCAGATTCACAAGTTACTAAAACTTCATAACGATTCTGTAAGTTATCATTTATTTCAATCTCATCTATTGTACTTGGGGTTGGGGTCAAGATTGGCTGAACGATCTTTCTTTTTTTCTTCACTTTCATCAACATCATCATTTTTAATGGCACTTTCAGAAAACTGTGTTGTATTATTATTACTATGAGTTATAAAATGCGCCGAAGGAATGTTTTCAATTATCCGCTTCGTCTCAGAAATGTAATATTTTGGTTTCCGAAAAGTAGGTGTGAGATATTTAACAACTCATATTGCTGCTGATTTTGAGTGATGAGGACTCGTCGAAAATGAAGACTGATCTGGTAAATAATATTCGAAACTCGTACCGGCGGCTTCACTAAGGTACCTCTCCGATAGGACTGGTTTTCCATATTTATAGGTAATGTCACTGATGATCTCAATCTTACGCTTCTTCTTTTCATCGTCTTCGCAAGTGTCTCGCTGTGGTTTCAACTCATCTTTCCATTGTCGACGTTTTGCCATCTTTATATTATTATAAACTATTCAGTTTCACGATGATAAATCAAATTAATAAGTAGCTGAAAAGTAAAGTTAAAATAACATAAGAAAATTTAAAAAAATTGAGCAAACAAAAGTCATAAAACACGAAAACAACCGTGAGCAACACAAACATGAAAGTCATAACTAATGTCAAAGCTAAGGTGAGATTTCAGCGGCGAACTCTCGCGAACGGCATTCATTGAGGCCATGCTGCGGGACAAGAGGGTATAATGGGTAGTTCGCCGTCCAACCACCCAGGGTCGACTTAGCGGGCGCGTTGTGTTCCACGAAAAAAAGCTGTCAACAATCTGCCGGCTGCCACAGAAGGTCGCACGCCTGCCGGGGTCGCGGGACAGTCTAAACAGGTAACCGCGACCCTGGAACGTAAAGGACAATTGTTGGAACACTTTGAATTGTAGTCAGTACAGTCCATTCGCTTTATCCAGGGCAGGAGGACTTATTTGATTATTTTAACATCTAAAAAAAGGGGAGATGTCAGATGTAACATCATTATGCGACTACGGTAAGTCTCGCTCGTTTTTTATGGTCTCAATGACACTCATTTACTCACCCGCGCTGAGCTCGGTCAACCAGGAATTTATAACCATTGAATTTATTAAGTTTACAAATACCTAATTAATAAGACGTAAGTCATTATCAGATCACGACCAAATTTCTATAGAATCTATTCTGGAGTATAATTTTTAAAACAAAAAGAAATCGAAATCGGGCCACAATTGATTGAGAAATCGGTGAACAAACATTAAAAAATACATACCAACAGCCGAACATAATAAGTATAAATAGATAAAGTAAATAAAATGGCTAAATAACATTACTTACGTAGGATTCACTTTAGTTGTACACGTAAAACACGCCCGAATATCGTAGACGACTCGTGTTCTTGCTGGTGCGCTCGCACATCGACTGCAATACAATCGGGAAACGTCGTATCCAGGGGAAGACACGGGGACGGGGGTAGGTTTCTTTAGCGTAATTTAAATTGTACTCAAATTTCAACTCTATTATAAATGATTTATGGACAATATTTATCATAAATGTGTAGAATGAAACGTAGTAAGTCTAAAGCACATTCAAAACCCGAGCGATAGAATTGTAGTATCTCTAGCTAGAATAAAATATTGAGGCGGCGAAATTGCTGTATCTCAATAAATTATTATTTGGGACGTACACATAATGCTGTAAATGTTTCGTTATATATAAACAAGGACAGTGTATCTTGACATCGGAAAAAAATACTTATTACTATTTTGTTGTATCTATTTGTTGTTGTAAAATAGTTGATTTTATGGTACTTACAGCATTTCGAAGTATGTTTTCTTAAAAAAGTTAAGAAAAAGTCTACGTCGTATCATAAAACAAAAACATCCTAGGAAAACATGGATCAGACTGTCCGACGCAGTATTTTTTTCTGAATTTTAAAATGCAATAAAAAGAAAATCCCATTTTTCGAGATACGACAAAATTGCTTTCCAGCGTCGATGTGTGTATTTATTGAGCTTAATTTAATTGTAGTTTGATGTAAATGTGTGCGTGTGAGTGTATATGCACAGAGCGGAAATTAGTTTTGCGCTGGCTTCACTTTAATGTTCGCAGCGCTATGTCTTGGTTTTTAAATTTGGTCTGAGGGCATAAGGTAGCCATTGGTGTCGATTCGGTGCACAAACCAAACTTAATTTAGGCTATTGCTATATTTTACTAGAAGGCAGTGCGAGAAAAGGACGGCTATAGCTATGAACTAAGTTAGAGCTGTCAAACTAGTTTATGCCTTGCTCTTCACCGTGTTTTTAGTCGACATGTTTTTGGTGCACCCTTCATTTGTATAGAAATATTAGTTTCAACTACATTTGACAGCTTTAAATTACGTCCGTCTCTTTCTCGTTTTATTAGAGAGAAAAAGACAGCAATAGCCTAAATTAAGTTTAGTTTCTGCACAACAGAATCGACACTATTATTTTTATTTGTCAGCGTTTTTATTTCGTACTCTAAAAGGATGGTTTTTGTTTTTCAAACAATAATGACTTGCGGTTGTCTGTCAGAGTCAACCTTTTTCGAGTGGAGAGACAGTTTAGGGACCCGCACCCTCTATTGTAAACTTGAACGAAGGGAAACCTTTTTCTAAAGGCATTTTGGTACCAACCCAGTTCCCCAGTAGTACTTCTTAGCAAACTCAAAATTCAGGGTAGGGAATGAATTTTGACCAAAAAAATTACGTCTACGAGTATAAGAAGTAACTTTTCATTTCAGGAATCCGAATTAAGAAACATTGAAAATAAAGACAGGACTTACACGAAAAAGGCAGCAATGTTTAAAGATGTTATGGCGACTAGATATGCAAGTTCTACAGCAAGAACTAGGTATGCAAAACAATTACCTGTATGAAATGACTAAAAACCCTTTAAAGGCCTTTGCCCAGCAGTGGGAAAAAACCTAGAAATTAACATTTACAAAACAAAAAGTGTCGGAATTAAATCCACCTACCTCTTATGTTTTTCAGTACAAATCCTGTTCATCCATTCCGAAGACTAATGGAGACACAAGACAAGAAGACTGTTCATCTGCCATCATTAGGATAATAAGTTATGTTCTGTACATTAATGTAGTTACACAATAAAACTTAATGAAAAAAAAACATGAACTTGAATAATCCTTGGACGCCATCTATTGACTTATTTTTGAAAGAATCACTGCCATCTGTCTATTATTGGTCATACTAACACGCCTGTCAGTTTTCATAGGTTTCAGCTTCCATCCGGTTTTAATTTTCTAATCATTTACGCTACACGCAGTAAGATGACAAAAAATTTTTTTTTGGTTTTTCTTATTAATATAAAACTAAATCTATGAAGTTAAATCTAAATAAATGTAGCTATAAAACGTATGTCAATAGGCTTATCCACATATTTTTTAATAATTCACAAAATGTTTTTGGTAGTATTTTGATAAAACAGAAATTGAAATGGAACGTTAATTCTCATAATATTCCGGCAAAAATAAAGTCAGTTCATGAAAGTTAAACTTTTGAAAGTTTTCGATCTTCGATCGTAATGTGATTTCTAAATCAATGACGGTACTTTAGCAAAGTTCCGAAATGTGAATAAACTCGGCGTTTAGTGGGTGAATGTAAAATATTTAGCCCGCACGTGATAAGCTATAATGACACTGTGTGTACGGAAATTCGCAAACATGAGAGACGAAGAGAAAATCTTTCAAACAAACTTGGAACGATGCTCATACAGGTTTTTGCAACAAACTGCGAAAGCTATGGGTTTGCCGTCCAATGTTAAGGTATGTGAAACTTGTATTTAATATGCACATAGTTTTTTTCAAGTTCTCAGTTTCGCACGTGTCAAGAAAATTCATCAAAACAATCGGTACGTCTGTGAATACCTACGAAAACATCCCATCCTTTACCAATAGACCATCAGTTAAAACTTGATTGTTTCACAAGTAAAGTATACTTAGACTAACTGAGAAACCCTGAACCACATTATCAGGATCGAATGGCTTTTAAAAATTGCAAAGAAGTCGTCTATTTTAACATTTATTGAGTAGGGATGAAACGCATGTTACTAAATGTTGATGGATAGAGAAGGAGAGGAAGGCCAAAAAAAAAAATAAGGGTTGTGTGAGGAATGTTATTATATGATGCCGTGAGGTCCGACAGGGGAGAATGGAAAACGAGTTGCGCTGACCCTATGTAGAATGATACAAAGAAAGGAAGACGCGAATCGCATTCATCTATTGAAAATAGCAATTTTGTGTGAAGATGCAAACACACGCGGAAATGACAATTCATGGATACACATCTTCATACAGAATACTTAGCTATTTTCTATATCGGTATAAGGCCCATTTGTTCCTTCTACAAGCAGGCAAAGCAGGATCCGACTCCATTTAAATAAGCTTTATATTACAGAAAGTGTACCTAATCCAATTAATAAACACAAAGAACTACGGCACTCCGAGTGATCTAAACTTGTTGGTGCGACACATCCGTGAGGAGCAACAACACCATGCGCTGGTACGCAAGAAGGTATACAAGAACCGCAAGAAGAAAAATGAAGAGGTGATTACAGTTCTCCCATATTTATATCACCTCTGAGTTTAGCAAAGGTGCCAAAAGAAGTGTGCAAAATTAGACAACTGCCTCATTGGTCTAGTGTTCCGTGACTGCTGAGCATCAGGTACGGGGTGCGATTCCCGAGGTCGGGCAAATAGTTATTAAGTTTTCCCATCAAGAATTTCTCCGTAGCAGCCAGAGTCTGGATTTGTGCCTGGTTTATTTGGCAATTCCTTCTCTTCTCTCTTTTGTATGAATAAAATGGACCTAGAATTTATAAAATGCAGTCTTCACATTTTGCACCCTCAATTTCATCCAAGTCTACTTTGCATCTCTATCAAAATCTAAATGACAAGTAAGTCACAATGAGCATAATTTGAACTTGATTTTAAACTATTTAGAGCTTTTTGTTTCATGGAAGATATCCCGTAAGTGACATTACAAGATTAGGTTTGAACCATGAAAGCTTAAAACGGAGTTTTATTTGTTATATTAGAAAACACAGTACAATAGAAAAACCATACTAAAACAAAAATCATGCTATAAACCATCTTCCACTTTCAGCAGAGTCCAGAAATCTCATCGACAAGCAATGCCCATTCTCCTGCAATCACAAAAACACCAAAGCGGGTCAACCACTTCTTAATACAATACAGCTCGGCAGTGACTTCCCCAATAAAATACCCTCAAACAGTATCATCCAGAGGGGTACCTGTTACCAGCAGTGACAGAGTACTACGCAGCTCCAACCGGCTTACAAAGCCAAGTTACTTGCTGAACAATACTCTTATGAGCTTGCTAAAAGGTTCACAACTGGAAGAACGGAACGAGTCCAGGGTTAAAATTGTTAGTACTGAAGAGACTAGGAGGAAGGCATGTAAGATTTTTGCCAAGAAGATTGTTGACTGCTGGAAGAATGAGATAAAACTTGCACCGGTTCCCAGGAGTGTGGTAAGTGAAGCTATAATTATATTTTAATAACCAATTTAAGTTATCTATTGTTCGGCATCTAACTACATGACAGTATTTTGGTGTATTTGTCAATTCTGTAAAACCATTTTTCATAGAAAAATCCATTCTTACAGTAACATTAACTGTTTGCAACCTTAATTTAATTATCAATCAGCTTTAACAAGCGCTATATTGTAGAAGATATTTTGACATTGATGCCAAAAGATCATTACCATTCAAAACCGTATTTTTTATATTACAGAACGTATCCCCACCACTAGGTATGCGACCACGCAGACTCAGTGGCGTCTACCCCCTACAACCAGAAGACATAAAACTGCCGAGTGTAGGAGTAAGACGGGCAGACGGCACTATCGCCAAACTTAAAGCTATCATTCAAAAACCACTGCCACAACCTCACTACAGCGACAGACAAACTCAAACGGATAATGTGAATCGGTCACTGTTGAAGAAAATAAATGCTACACCTTTAGTCATGACTGAAATGGGTCCGACAAGCTTCAAATCATCGAAAATTAGTAAAGTGAACTCAAGTTTGAACTTTAGACCTTCCATGTCTGATCTAAGCTCAAGTTTTACGTTCAGGTCTTCAAATGTGAGTGAAATGACCCCAAGTCTCAATAGCAGGCCATCACAAAATTCACAAAATTTTGGTCTCTGTACACCAAATGTTACAGAATCAGCTCAGATTGTTGCTTATAGAACATCTAACATGACTGAAGTATCACAAACTGAAAGCTACAAAGCAACAAATTCCTCTGTGCAAGTGACGCAATACAATTTTAGCTCCAGCAATAGTTATGACGAAACAACCCTATCGTCTGCAGAACTGTTCTCTTTAGAGATATCCAAAGAGAGCAATTCAGCCGATGGGGAGTATTATCACAAGAAGATACGGGCTGAACAAGTCAGATCTTTACGGAGGAGTAGGGAGATGGCCAGGTCTGTTGACAACGAAGCTGGAGAAGCAAGGCTGCCGAAGATTAACGAGGTTTTCAGCAAATTCAGTAGTGTTTATAGCGGAGATGTGACTCAGCCACTGTATGTGCAGGTTGATCATGAACCTCAGATTGGTAAGTTATCATTTTGATTGGTAAGTTTCAATTTAAGTTATCATTTTTTGATTGGTAAGTTTCAATTTAAGTTATCATTTTGATTAGTAAGTTTCAATTTAAGTTATAATTTTTCTGGTCACATCATTGGTCAAGTGGTTGCAAGTGTGCCTGCTGAGCATATGGTCCTGAGTTCGAATCCCAGGTCAGGCAGGCATGGGTTTTTCCATGAGGAATTTCTTAGTAGCAGCTAAGTCTAGATTTGTGCCCAGTCTATGACCAGTATGTGCTCGTTTGATTACATAAATGTGTCTTGAACATAACTAGCGAAACGTGGGTGTACTATTAGGCACATGGTACTCTTCTACCTAACTCTTCGGGGATTGTAGGCGTGATGTTATGTTAGTTTGTTCACTGTTGAACTGTCGAACACAATATGGTGAAACTTAGCATTAATCCTATAGCAATATTTAGCGATTATTTATTTAGTTAAGGGTTCTTGAAAGTGTTTTAGTGGTTTTGCAACTGCTACATTCAGGGGTCGATCCCCAAGCTTGGTCAAGCAACTGAATTTTTTCATGGATTTTATTTTTTATTTACATGGGATGTAAACAACACTAGTGAAATGTTTTTTCTTGTACAAGTATACATCTGCCTATCTCCTCGGAGAATTGAAAGCGTGATATTTTGTCAGTTGTAGCCTCAATCCCGCCATACATCCCGGACCCCCGCGTCCAGTACCAGGGCACCAGCACTCTAGAGAAGATATACAACTTGAGGATACAGCATCAGCCCACACTACAGATCTCTACTACGAGCAACACTCATACAGTTTTCTGTACTCCTGTTATTTCAACTGCGTGAGTATTGTTGTCATATTTTGAGCAATGGGCCACTGTGGGCCCTGATAAAAAAAGGCTTGCTTGCATGAACTAAAGTAATTTTTTGTATTTAACTACTCGTAAGTCAGTAAGTCGTGGGTTTAAACAGGGTTCAACCCATTTGTGAAATTTATTTCATCACCACCACTCTCGAAACGTTGAAAGAAAAAGGAACATCGTGAGGAAACCGGCATGCCCTGGAACCAAAAACTCAAAGACACAAGACATCTACTAAACCGCATTGGGCCCGTGTGGTGGATTATAGCCCATTCCCTCTCATGGGGAGGAGGCCTGTGTCCCAGCAGTGTGAACAATATAGGCTATTTATGCTTGACTAATTGCTATGACTGACCAAGGGGTATCGTATGACCCAGTACTAAGTGGGTTGTAGAGGTCAGATAGGCAGTCGCGCCATGTAAAATACAGGTATTATATGTAAGGAATATATTATTTATAGGTAAGGAAGCCGACCCCAACATAGTTGGGAAAAGGCTTGGCAGGTGATGAAGATGCTCTCTATGACTTTCTGCCGTTGTGGGCTTGTATCCCAAGAAACATACTTGAAACTAAATGGATTAACAAAGTTCTTGGTTAATAAATTAGACACTGCGTTTCAGTCAGAGATGTGCGAGGTTGCGTAGTGATGTGTCATCATCATTTCAGCCGAAAGACGTCCACTGCTGGACATAGGCCTCCCCCAAGTGTCGCCACATTGACCGGTCCCGTGCGACTCGCATTCAGCGGAATCCCGCAACCTTCACCAGGTCATCGGTCCACCTAGTGGGAGGTCTTCCAACGCATCGTCTTGCGGTTCGCGGTCGTCAGTCCAAAACTTTTCGGCGCCATCGGCCATCCGTTCTGCGAGCAATGTGCCCTGCGCATTGTCACGCAATAGGGTAGTTTCCACCATCAATAAATTGCAAATTTATTTAGTCCGTCAGTTAGAATATTGGAAAATAATGGACACGTATTTTTTGCTTTTGTAAATCAATGAATATTGACAAAGATAAAACGCATCAAAATTCGAGAGTGGGGGCTCGTGACGTCACAACGCACTAAAAATTATAGCACGGCGTGACGTATTGAGAATTTTAAAAGCGTCGTATCTTCGTCAATTTTGGTTTACGTAACAAAAGAAAAAATACGAGTCAAATATTTTTTCATAATCTAACTGACGGACTAATTAGATTTTTTCAGAACACAAGCCTATTCTTCGGGCTACGTCGGTAACCTTGGTTCTCTTGCGGATGTCTTTATTTCTGTTTTGATCACGCAAGGAAACTCCGAGCATAGCCCTCTCCCTCTAAGGGTGTGTGTGAAACTAACCAATAATATCGCTTCTTTTTCAAAGCTTGAGGTGTGTTATATTACTATGTATTGTAGTTATGTGATTGGTTATTGTGAATGTATTGTGATTGGTTGTTTCAACACACATCCCTCGCTACGCATCCTTGGTCGTCTCTGGTAGAAACGCAGCCTTAGTCTAGTATATTTCTGAGTGCTCTTCTTTGTTTGACTTCATGTTCTACCATTTGCATCATAAACTTGCTTTAGGTGTTCTTGCAATTGTATAATACATTATAGTATTAATATTAATAAATTAGTTAAATGGTGCTTTTTAAAGATTAACTTTGAAAAAACTCTCAGGTAATGGTAAACCGTAATAAAAATCCATTCAGTTGTTACTAAATCACTCACCAACCAAATAAGGCCGTTTTCAATAACTTACTTACGTATAACTGTCAGTTAATATGCCTACGTCTCGTAGCTATGATCAGTATTTTAGTTAGCTTGAAATATCCTATCCGGTATCCGCGTCACCTACCTAAATACCTGTTACTTGATTCATTGAAAAATAAAAAAAAGCATTTCTGAGACGTTTTGCTTCTACTTCCCATCCGTAAACTAAATGTCGAACAGACAGAGATAGCATCCTACCGATACCTGTTAGTAAGTTATTGAAAATGGCCGTAAACCTCTAGCACCATGTAAACGACATTGCAACCCGCACTGCTTTCTACCAGGCTGTCATAAAACAAAGCCGGTGTATTGTGTGAAGCTTACCGCTTGCATGTTGCTTCCAGCATGGCGCAGCCCTCCTCCACCGCCGTGCACAACCTGTTTAATGTTGCTTGTGAGTTACGGTTCTTTTGTACTAACGTGTATCGTTTACATGTCTCCAGTGTTTAGTAGAAAGGACTTGGAACAGTATTGCTTACTAATAATAATGTACTTACTACTGACCCTTTCCAATATTACGAAGCGCTAAATGCTATTGATTCATACAGAGATACTAAATACTAGACGCAAGTAAATGATATTCTGGTATCTTCTATCATTTTTTTATTTGATGACTTTATTTATTTATTTTATTTAACGATTTATGTACACACTAAATACAGAACAGACACACAGTACAGTAATACAGTCCTTTATCTTTGGGTTTAAAGAACAGCTTTCTTACGCCAGCTCCTTCAAGTTAACAACATCGTTAATTCTGTCTGGGTTAGAAAAGTGACCATTTCGCCATCTGCCACACATCACCTACCTAGGTATCATAACTTCAGTGGGCTAGTACACTTCTGGTATGTTGATATTTGTTAGGGCTTATGGAGTTATAGTCCGAAAGGCTTACAGACACTAAACCGGAAAAGAAAAACGCAGAACATGTTAGGGCCGCACACCACCGAAGCGAGACGAGATGAGAGGGAGGACACGTGTTGTAAACCACCAATGGAATTTCGTTATTTACACTTCTCGTCTCCGCATACCTTTAGTGGTAACGGTTGTGCATAGAGGGGAGATGTCTCAGAAGGTGGCGTTCTGTTGTTTCTGCCCACCACCATAGGGAAAAGACGCGAGTTTAAATATGTATGTGTGTACAGTCAATAAAAGACTTAGGTGTGCAGGCTACTACTATTATAAATGCGACAGTTTGTGAGGATCGATTTTCGTAATTCTTTCACGCAGAAACTACTGAACGGATTTGGATGAAATTGCAAACAGATTTATTATAACCATTTCGCATGTATAATACACACATCAACACGGTCTAGGGATATTTCATACTCAATTAAATAACTCGAAAAGTACTGGCCGCATTGGAATCTTTAATACACCGATTTGTTTGTAATTTATCTCAGACTAATTTCCAAATTCAAATTTTTGAAAATTCTTTTGTTTCGGTGGCATAAAAATGTCTTGATGTATAGGAGAGGGAATTTTCATTTGTGCGAAATTTAGAAAACAATACGAATTACGTTTAGTTACAGTTTTTTTTTCATTTTTAAACGAAAGATAAAGTTAAAATTGAGGTATTGTAGCCATGCAACGCCGACATTTGACGAGGGCGGAGATGTTACGAGCTGTGGGAATGCTGGAAGCTGGATCTGTTCAGCGTAATGTTGCTGAGGCCATAGGGACCCATCAAAATGTAATTTCAAGATTGTGGACACGCTATCGTGCCACAGGTGAAGTAGCGGAGAGGCACCGGGGGCCAAGTCGCATCACTACCCCCAGACAAGACCGATTTTTGCAAATTACTGCGCGAGCACAACCAAATGCAACGGCGACTCAATTGTTTCAAAGGCTGCGAGTGGAACACCAAGTGCTTGTGAGTGACCAAACTGTAAGAAGGCGACTGCATGAAAGCAATCTACGCTCTCGTAGACCACTCCGGGTCCCACCTTTACGGAGAGGCAATCGTGGACGACGATTAGAATGGGTTCGGAACCACGTGGACTGGGGCCGTGACCAATGGTCCAATGTGCTGTTCACGGATGAATCCAGGTTCGGCTTCCATCCAGATTCACGAAGGACGCGTGTTTGGCGAGTTCCTGGACGATGGAGCCGTCTCCAGAACCCTCAGGAAGTTCACCCATACCAAGGAGGAACAATTATGGTTTGGGCAGGAATTCGTCTTGGAGGACGGACGGATCTCGTTTGGGTGCGGGGCAATATGACGGCAGAACGATACGTCCAACAGGTGCTGGGGCCCGTAATCTTGCCCCACAGAACACAAATGGGGCAAGATTTCCTGCTCATGCACGACAATGCCCGGGCACACACGGCGAGAACGGTAGCAGCTTGGTTACATACACATAATGTTAGGGCCTTAGACTGGCCTGCTCAATCGCCAGATCTAAATCCCATTGAGCATGCGTGGGATATGCTGCAAAGAAGAGCTCTGAAGGAAGTTCCTGAAAATCTGGCTACAGAAGATCAACTTTTTGCGCACCTCAGAAGGACATGGGACAATATTCCGCAGCAAGACATTGACAACCTTGTTCTGAGCATGCCGAATCGTTGCCGATGTGTTATGAACATCATGGGCGCTTTCTCAGACTACTAACTTCAAGTTTATAAACACAAATTAAATGATTTTTCTATTTTTTTCAGTTTTACTCACAAATTAAAAGTTCATTCATATAAGTACGGTTTCCGTCTATGCTTCATTTTTTTTTCATAAAATCCTGAAATTTTAATCTATACCTTAACCATTATTAAAAAATGGTAGAATATTAAATAACGTATCTTTTAAAAATATACATGTCATATAAATAATTAACATATTGATAGTAATTCGCTTTTTTAAAAATATCCCTAGACCGTGTTGATGTGTGTAGTAGTAAGAAGATTGCTAGCCTGAACACCTAACTTTTTTATTGTCTGTACATAGATAGCAGCGATGGACGGACTGTGTGAGGGATAATAAGGCTGAAAGGTGACTGATGATAATTATGACGAGTAATAGAGAATAGGGTAGATAACACCATAAAACAATAATTCCCAGACACCTATCTCTAAAAAAAAACACTTTATTTTGGGCATGACAAACCAATTTATTTTCAATTAATTGCCAAATTCGATTTTTAGTTGCTTTGAAAGAATAAATAGTTGAGTCATTAAGTTGAATAAACAGTGAGCTCACAGTTGGCTATTGCTATACAAAATCCATGAGAGTACCGCGTTTTGACAGCTCTTAAATATTATCTCAATTGAATGGTGTGTCATCTACTCCATTATATGCAAGAAGAGGACATATATGCTGCGCCGACCCCAAATCAATTGGGCTAACGGCAGGGAATAATGTTATGTATGTAGATAGATTTGATGATCGAGTCTTGTATTTGCCAGCACCGCCGCGTGAGAGCCAGCCATTCTTCATGAACGAAGATGCAGTCCCGCGGGCAAATGACTTCTTCAGCAACTTTCACTATCACGAACATAGCAACAGAGGTAAGAATGTTTATACTAGCCTTAATTATCAGTGTATTATCAGCTTTCACATTTCCAGGATGGGTCAGGACAGATGGGCCAGATTCGTCACACAGTGGGTGCCTGCAGACTGTCGTCGTCACCAAGGGAGGCCCAAGAAACGCTCGGGTGACGATTTGGACTCGTTCCTGACTAATTGGCCAGAGAAGGCAAAACACCGGGAGAATTGGAAAGGAATGAGGGAGGCCTTTGTCCAGCAGTGGGACAGAATAGGCTGATTTAAAAAAAATACATTAATACATCCCAGTTATTAATTAAGAAACAGCCTTCTCTCTCTCTGCCTAGCCTTTTCCCAACTATGTTAGGGTCGGCTTCCAGTCCAACCGGATGCAGCTGAACAACAGTATTTTACTGCCTATCGGACCTCCACAACCCAGTTAGTACCGGGTAATACGATACCACTTGGTAAGACTGGTTGTCAGACTTATTGGGCCACTGACTACATGTAACGACTGTCAAAGTTCTACAAATGACAGCCGGGACCAACAGCTTAACGTGCTTTCCGAGGCACGGAGGAAACTCTGTATGTAAGGGTGGTCACCCATCTACCTACCAACCTAGGCAAGCACGGCTTAACCTAAAGATCGACCCGAGCGGCTGTTATTATTTAGTCACAATCTAGAAACAGCCTTACTAATGGAATATAGCAAAATAGTTCTGTTGAATTTGCCTTGAATTCATAGCCAAAGTGATCCCAAGTTGACCCCTAAAATCTTGGACTTGAGATCTTGTCACTGTTCTCGCCTTAAGATGTCTCTTTCACACAACCTTGGGCTGCAACCGCACCTGGCACCTAGAAATTAGACGTACCGACATAATATGTTGTACATTTTAAATACATTTCAGTTCACACACCTCCCAGTCGCACCTGAGTATATTTCACGTGTAAATGTAGCCAAATTCTGCGCTGTCTCCATCTAGATTGCCATCGAAACGAAGACTATAATATTTACTATAGTAATAGAGCACATGAGTTCACTCGATAATGCGTTTTAAAACCCAAACTGATGTACTTAAGTCGACATCTGTCGCATGTCGCCGCCGGCTCAAGTAACCACACAGTGGATCCCAAACAGCAGCAAACGGCGACGCGGTAGATCCAAAAGGAGATGGCGGGACGAACTGGACTCTTTTTTCCAACGATTGACCAATAACAACAGTGAAGGGAGAGCTTTGTCCTGCTGTACGAGCTCACGCGATCACATGTACTTACGTTTATACATTATTGCATGCGCATTACTGTAATTAATGTTAGTTCAATAAATCTGCTTGGTAAATACAGATGTCGGGATTTTTCTTCCACATTACACATAAGAATTCCCGGCACACATTGCACCTCAGCGGTAGGACTCCACATATGGTTGGTCCTTCGAGCCGGATACCTGCGATGACACAAAATTAAATGGCTGATAGGAATAAATAATAGTACAAAATATGTACTTACATTACAGGCGCACCGACGCTAGACTTCAGGCGGTCGTGCTCGTCGGTCGAGACGCTGTCCTCTCAGGAGCAGGAGTTGGGCGCTACCGTCACTATACCTGAGATGGTGGAGGATGCACTGGAGATTATCAGCCAGGATGGGGTAACTATCAACTCATTTCGATTCTGATGATAGAAAGTAGTGTACTAACCTTCTGCGGATGTTCAGGTCATCTCAAAAATAGGGCGGTATTTCGATTATTAAAATGTGTTAACAAAACATTTCAGGATTACATGGAGCGTATGGGAATGGACATAAGGATGCAGTGCATCCTATGCAGTTGGGCAGGACCCAAGATCATTCTCGAGTACCATATTAGAAAGGTAAGGATTTATTAGGAATTTTCCTTAATTTAAAATTCAGGTACAGTAAGTAGGTGAACTCAATGCCACGAGGCATGCTCAATTGGACGTTACACCCTCTATTTTGCAAAGAATGAATTTCTTTAACTAACACAAATTGAGAAACTAGAAAAAGTGACAAAGGCGCAAGAAATTGGCGATGCTTACTATTATTAAATAAAACAAGTTGCTTCAACGGTGGCTACCAGAGAGAGAGGAAATTTTTTATTCCTACATTCAGTGTTACCAACTAAGTTTGTTACAAAAAGACACAGATAATAAAGGTACATTCATTTGATGTATTAAACTATTAATTTTAACACCCCCACTACATCACATGAATCTGTGAAATAAATCTTTTTTTTTTTATAAACTAACAAGTCCTAATGCTTCAATACATTGGTAATGCTTTGTTGCACCAAGTGCCTTTGTGAGGACATCAGCTGGCATATCGTTAGTACACCTATATTTAATACATAAAACTTTATTACTGACAGCATCCCTTAGAAAATGATAACGGATGTCTATATGTTTACTTTTTCTATTTAAAGCATGATTGCCAATAAATTTTTGAGCACTCTGGCTATCATTGTATAAGGTAATAGGACATACATCTTGATTAGTGACTTCAGACAATAGTACTCTCAAATACATGGACTCTTTACATGCCTCTGCCATTGACATGTATTCGGCTTCCATACTCGAAAGAGCCACAGTCCTTTGTTTCCTACTTTCCCATGATATGACACCCTCTGACATCATAAAGCAATACCCTGTGTATGATTTCCGATCAATACCATTATTGGCCCAGTCGGCATCAGCAAATCCCAACAATTTTGAGTTTCCCTTCACATACTTTATACAATAATTTTTAGTCCTCTTTAAATATCTGAGAATGCGTTTAGCATAATTCCAATGAATGCTAGTGTGACAAGAGTTAAACTGACTTAAGAAACTTACACTAAAAGCTATGTCGGGCCTTGTTAACACAGACAAATACATAAGGCTTCCTATTAACTGTTGATATGGAATATTACTATCATTAACATTACCATTTTTATTTATATTTAGTTTTGACTCCATAGGTGTACTGGCCTCTTTACAATTTAACATGTTAAATTTATTCAACAATTGATCAATGTATTGTTCCTGATCTAAGGTACAAACATTATTCTTACTATCAATATTTACTCTCATTCCCAAGCATTGTTTTACTTGTCCAAGATCTTTAATTTGAAATTTAGAACTCAATACTGAAATTAAATTATCTGTCTCTACTTTACAATTTGAATACACGAAGAAATCGTCCACATACAAGGCAATAATAACTTTAACATTATCATGAAATTTTGTGAATACACAAGGTTCTATATCACTCCTTTTAAAGCCTAATTCTGTCAAACACTGATCAACTTTTTCATACCATGATCTTGACGACTGTTTCAGTCCATAAATGGCTTTATTTAATTTAACAATTTTCCTGTTATTATTACTATCTAAATCTACTTGTGGATAAGCCATATAAATATCCTCTTTCAAAATGCCATTCAAAAAAGCAGTTTTAACATCTAAGTGAGTTACATTTAAATCTAATTGTACAGAAAGTGCAAATAACAATCTTAAGGTACAGTGACGCACTACAGGTGAGAATGTCTCTTCATAGTCTATTCCTGGTTTCTGGGTGAAACCTTTTGCCACTAGACGAGCACGATATCGAACACTGTTATCACTACCTAATTTTCTTTTATAAACCCATTTACACTGCACTAACGTTTTTCCTTGAGGTACTTCACTCACCACTACCCAGGCATCATTCTCTTCGAATGCCTGAAGTTCCTCTTCCATCGCAGTCATCCAATTGTCTTTGTCGTGGCCTCGTAGAGCTTGTTGGACACTAATTGGATCACTTTGATTCTCAGCATTTGACTGTATGCACAAGTCTGAGTAACCATAACGCTGTGGTGGCCTCCTGATCCTCTTCGGTTCTTGTGGGGGTGGAATCTCGTCTACATTCTGCAATATAGAGTTATTAGCCTGGTCAGTATTATCCATCTGGTTAGTATCATTTTCAGGTTCTGTACTAGTGACTATATCCACAGGCTCATCTATTTCCCTCTTTACTTGTTGCGTTTCTGAAATTTCCCCCACTGAAACTGATATCTTATCATCTATATTACTCTTCAAGTTTTCTTGGATTATGACATCCCTGCTCACAGACACACACTTCTTATTTGGGTCATAAATCCTATACCCTTTGACGTTTTCAGCATAGCCAACCAGAATATGTGGTTTAGACTTAGTATCCCACTTAAGTCTCTTTTGCTTAGGGATATGCACCATGACCTGACTCCCAAAAATCCGGATGTGACTAAGATCTGGTTTACTATTGGTCCAAAGCTCAAACAGTGTCATGTTCTGTAATCCCGATGCTGGCGACCTATTCCTAAGATAAACGGCTGTATTTACGGCCTCAGCCCAAAAGCTTTTGTCTAGTCCAGCATCGAACAACATGCAACGAGCCCTTTCTACCAAAGTTCTGTTCATGCGTTCACTAACTGCATTTTGTTCTGGGGTATATGTGTTAGTCTTTTGATGTACTATACCAGCCTCAGCCAAGTAGCAATCAAACAACACATTGCAGAATTCTAGGCCATTATCACTTCGAAATATTTTAATTTTCTTATTCTGTTGATTCTCAACTAAAGCTTTGAACTCTTTAAAATATTTGAACACTTGGTTCTTGGCCTTCAAAAAATAAACAAAGGTCATACGTGTGTGGTCATCTACAAAAATTAGAAAATACCTGCAGCCACCAATTGAAGTCACCTCCATAGGTCCGCACACGTCTGCATGAATGATATTAAGTACTTCACTGCTCCTCGTGCTCACATGGTTGAACGGTAATCGTGACTGCTTTCCTTGACAGCACACAACACATGTACTTTTGTCAATAACTGCTTTATCTTTGAAGTCTATACCCATAACTGCACCTTCTTTCATTTTATTAAGGTCACTGCTATTCAAATGACCCATTCTTCGATGCCATAACTCGCTCTTTATACTTTCGGATATCGTAAACAAACAGTCATGTCTCTCTTCCACATTAAGTTTGTAAACACCATCAACTAATCTGGCCTCTCCAACCAATTGATTTTTGTTGTTATAGATATAGCAACAATTTTTCTGAAAGTCAACTCTGTTTCCATTTTGTATCAATTTACTCACTGATATCAAGTTCGTAGCAACACTAGGTACACATAACACGTTCTTTACCGTGATGAAATTTTTGCCATTCGGCGTGATTGTAACAATATCAACATCACCCGAGCATAACACAGGCATCACTCCTCTATTAGCAGCTGTAATTTCCGTTATACTCGTGTCTTCTGATGTGGTTCGAACATTGTTTACATTTGACGTGATATGCACACTCGCACCGGAATCCAAATACCAATCATTCCTTCTGAAGTTTCCGCTTAAAAATACGGCAGAAAACGCATTCGAATTGTTTGTTTTTGTATCTTGTGTACACTTATTCTTATAATGCCCAATTTGTTTACAACGGTAACACTTGATGACTTTGTTTTTGTTGTTCTTGACATTTGACATTTCGCCATCTTTGAACGAGTTTACTGTTTTATTGAATGACTTCGATTTTTGATTGGCATGCTGGCGCCCTTTAATATATAATGCAGTTTCCGTCGAATCTTCACTTCCGGACATGTCTAATAATTTTGATTTTACAACATCCGCCGTAATGGCGATCCCTGAATGTTCAATGGCCAACAGCATTGGAAAATATTTTTCAGGCAATCCCGCCAGCAATAGACTGCCAATCCACTCATCATTTACCAAAAAACCAGTTCTTGATAATTTCTGCCCCGTCTCAATGATTTGAGTAATGTAACTTGTCATAGAATCGGAAGTTTCGAGACGTATTGATATTAAAGTCCTCAATAACATAATTCTTCTCGAAAAACCGGAGTCGTCAAACATCTGTCGTAATTTCTGCCATAGTTCCTTAGTAGTGTTAGCGCTCTTAATATGGACATACAACGACGGATCTATAGTTAAGATCAACTTGGCTTTCGTCATGGCGTCCTCCGCAATGTTGGCGCCATCTCCTTCAGTCTTGAGAAAATTTAGCTTTCCTTCGAGTATTAGCAGATTTTCGGCAGCAAACGCCCACTCACTATAATTTTCCCGACCTTTTAATTTCGGCACATTTGCAATAAACGAGTTCGAAGCCATGTCTGTTGACCACACACGCGGCGTTCTTCGCAACCACGTGCAACTCAAAGTCAAAGTTCGCTACAGTGAATTTTAACAACGCACGCAATCGTCCACTGTGCATTCACTATTCCTATGCTAACTGAAACTATAACTTTACTACTTTAACTGACTCAACTAAATGGGTCTGGGCCCATAACCTATTATTAAATAAAACAAGTTGCTTCAACGGTGGCTACCAGAGAGAGAGGAAATTTTTTATTCCTACATTCAGTGTTACCAACTAAGTTTGTTACAAAAAGACACAGATAATAAAGGTACATTCATTTGATGTATTAAACTATTAATTTTAACACTTACTAACTGTCAAGTCGTAAGGCATCGCCGCGCTTAGCTACGAGCTACCATACAAGCATACATGCTACCATGCAAGCATACATGCTACCATGCAAGCATACGAGCATACCGTGAGTCACCGTCGTCGTGCCGCGACGGACCTCACGCGAAAGAAAAATGAAGCACGCGCGTGGGTCTTGATGCAATGCGAACATCGCTTGGGGTCGCGAATGGGACGTAAAGCCCGAAATTAACATGCCTACTTTGCATATTATTACTTCAACATAAACGGCTGAACGACTTTTTCTCCCATTTCCAGGATCATTCCTCCGAGATAGTGCAGTGCGATTCGAACGAGTTCAGCGCTTCGTACACCCTGGGAGAGCTGTCCTCGCGGCGCCTGTGGCTCAGCCACGTGCTGCAGCACGACGACGCGCTCTACGTGCTCAGCGCCAAGTACGAGGACCCGGACTACTTCATGGCGGCCCTGTCGGTCAGTACACCTGCACTAACATACACCCTGGGAGAGCTGTCCTCGCGGCGCCTGTGATATCGTGAACGTAATGGCTATGCAGAGTTTACCAGCTGTCTCTTGTCTCATGTAATTGAATGAGACCCAAGCATTAGTCTTAAATTCCTCACTAATGCTGAGAAATTCATAATGGACCCTACCCATTCGTTTTTACCAGCTCCTCAAACATAAAAATAACATTCCATGTTCCAAAATACATTGATTAACTACAACCACTTCCAATTTTCTTGATCCTCCACAGACAGTGTCATACGACCCGGACGATCCTAAAACAGGCAGCATCACGATCTACAACAAAGTGACAGGAGAACCATTCACCTGGACCGGTATAGTATCGGACCTGCCGCCCTGCATGCCGTACGATAATGACCCTAACTGCTTCAAGCTGCAACTGTCGCAGATGGACTTGTTGCCTAACAGTGCTAACCTGAAGTTGTTGAATAGGGAGTTGGTCATAAGGTCGCCGACTAAAGTGGTTGTTGGGCAGCCCGAGTTGGACAGCATACATATTAGCTTGACTGTCAAGATTTTTAATTGAAGCCTTTTCAGACAGTGTTTCTCAGCAATCATTTTTGGAATGTTTAAAATTTTGCTGTCTACTTTGGGAAGCAGTGGTTTTTTTTTTTTTTAAGACTTTTCATCCAAAATGTTGGCAACGTCGCAAATAGCCGTCAAATATTTACCTATTTTAATTAATTTGGTTGGCAATATTACTGTATATGATGTATGGAAATAAGAAATATGGCTAACTAGTGAACTAGAATATTAATAGTGAATTGCAATTAAAACACTGAATTTGATGTTGTAACCGTTTTAGGTGTAGAAAAGGCATTTGGAAAGTTTCCAAATACTTTTTATACATCTAAACTGATTATTCGGTGTTCCGATATTAATTATTGCATTTTATAATCAATATTTTAATTCTCTAGTTAGCCATATTTCTTATTTCCATGCAGTAATATTGCCAAATTAATCAAAACAGGGAAATATTCGACAGCTATTTGAGACATTCCCACTTTCTGTAATGTGTATAGGTCACCTTTGATTTATCGACTAGATGCACGCTTACGGAATCTTGACATGTTAAGTTCCAACTCTAAAATGATTCAAGTGTATTGGCTGGCCAAATACTTTCTTTATTATTAGTTATCTTGATATTATTATCATGTGTTTATATTGTTTATATTTTACATCAACTGTTTTGTATTATTTCTCGTGTTTGTTTCTTTTTTTTTGCTTTAAATCGTGGCGTTGCCTCAAGATTCTGTCAAACCAACGCGTTAAACATGCGTCTCAAGCAAATATGCGTTCATTGAATTATAGTCGATTCACCGATCATATGACGCAGATAGTGTAAACCAGTATGTTACAAGTTTCATAGTAAATATCTAGTTCATAATATCGACTAAATGTTGAACGCGTTGGTGTAGCCTTTAAAAATATTGACGATTTTATTTTGTATTTTTTACTTCGGTAGCACTTTTATATCGTAATTGCCTACATAATTCTGATGTACTGCAAATCTGGAATAAGGTATGCTGTGTAGGTGTGTTAGATTATTCTTGATCCAAAATGTGTTTAGTTGATCCGACGCCACAGTTAAATCAAAATGGCTAATATCCGCCATATTTAATCATCATGCGATGTGGCTATTTTACTTAGCTATTAGTGTTCTTCTCGTTACTTTGTTAACTAAAGTTTTTTTTTATGAATACTTAGTTCCTAAAATCGTGTGCCATAATATAGGTAATATTTACAACAGTTTCATTTTTAAGATTATCTCAAGAAGGTTGTGAATTCAGTATAAAAAACTATATTTTTATTTTCCGGTCTAATATTTCAGGTTTTCGCCTGTAAAAGTTCCCGTTTTCTTACACTAATGTTAATTAAGACTTAGAGCATATAATATTATTATAATTGAACCGCCTGCTAGATTTATTTGTTTAAGATACTCGGAGACTTACGGTTACTGCTCACAAAAATAAAGGCTGACAATATAATTATCATCATTCTGAAAACGTTAATATTTTGAATGTGTTGTTCTAAATAATAGGGTAGACTTTGTTGATTGTTTAATTCCTATAATTAAGTACCTAGTTGATTCTTCATATTTTATTAATCATGTTAAAAGCAAGTTTGTTTGGATATTTTTATTTTCTTCTTTTAAATTGTTGTGTTTTTTCGATGTTCCTAATGTTTCTTTTCTTAAGAGGTATGTAAAGACAGACATTGCTGCGGCAAAATCATTGCCAATGCATGTTGAAAACGAATTGTTATGTTTTAAGGTTGATTTTTCAAAATAAAGATTTAAAACCAAGTTTGTTTTCGTTATGTTTTCTTAATGTTTCCACAGGTATACTTTTACCGGGGTTAAATAAAAAATAAATAAATAAATATCGCTGGACATTACACACAGCGCCATCTAGTGCCACACTAAGCAACGAGGCTAGTGTCGTGGACACCAGATAGTTGATATACTACATAGATACTTTTTGTTTGTAAATACATACTTATTATTATACATATAATCATCCATGACTCGGAAACAAATGTCCATGCTCATCACACAAACATTTGCTTCTACCGGGATTCGAACCCGGGACCCTAAGAACGTAAGGCAGCCTCAGTACCTCTGCGCCATTCGGGTGGTGGCGCTGCTTGTCAAGAAAATATGCATCGATATGTCAAACTCGGTACATTTATTTTAGTTCTGTCCCGCCTGCACAGATAATTTGCTGAAGTGTACTGTAAAGTTATAAAGGAGTTTACATTATGAAAGTTGTTGACACTTACCAAAACGTTGGCTATGGCTCGACAATAAAACAAATTCTGTCCATGTTTGGACACGGGACTGTCATAACCAAAGTTGTCAGTTTATTTGTTACGATTTAACCTTTTTTTATTAGATTGATATTAAAAGAAAGAAATAAGAAATGGCGACGCCATGTACAGCAACGGTAATGGTCCCGGCGCGACAAAACCCGCCTAAGGATGGGTGGGGACCGCGCGGTGGCGGGGAGTGCTACTATGTAAGTAAAATAAGCGGACTGGCGAGCATAGGATCCTGACTTCTCATACATACCGGTAATTTCTCAGTAACAGATACGAAGTCCGAATTTGTTCCCGGTAGATGGCTTAGTGTAATGGGTATTCAGGAGGGGAAATGAGAAGCACACACTATTTATTAGTTAATATTTTAACAAAATTATGAAGCCGCTCACGAAAAGTATATGTCCGCACCAGTTGGCAGTAATGCTAGCCAACAAGTCCCGCCGCCAACAGGAAGTCAAACTAACATCCCCTTTTTATGATTGTAAAATATTCGTAACACTTGCTTAATTAAATTGACATACTTAATACAATAATCATAACAATAAGCTATAGGTTTTATAAAGTATTTTTTTACAATTGGATATGATACAGTAATATTTCCTAATTAATAAATGAATGCTCAGAGAAAACGACAAGTTAAAAACAAAATTCACCACCCACAAAGACAGTAACAATTTCCGTATCAAAACAACGGCCATTCTACACCAAGCGCTGTTTAAGGTGGATGCTTCAGGGTAGCCCACGAAATTCAAATTTTCTTACGTTTTTAGGTAGATTGCATCAGTAGCTGCTGTTATAATAGTTGAGTTCAATGTCGGTAGATGGCGTTAGCCGTTTATTCTTGACGATGGGGTGAGTAGAGTGGAGCTCCCTGGACTACGGCTGTACAGCTGGCGACTAACTGTTACATTAGGCTCGCCCCTTATAACATGGGAGATGTGATTTCAAAACATATCTGGTAGAGTGCGGGTATACTGTACAACATTTTTATCTTACCTTTCGAGAATATTATGTTATATATTTGTGTGAAACAGGTAGGTACTTCTACTTGAGACCGTAATTTTTCGGTTTATGATCGGATGCAGTTCGTGACCGCTTTGACTCCCTTTATATTAAGTATGTATATACAAAAAAAAAAATATATACAATTTAACATTGCCCACTCCTTCAGACTTCCCGCGTGCTAGACTCGACAGCTCGCTACGTCAAGTTCGTGAAGAAACTACGGGCTCTAGAGGAGGAGCAGGAGAGAGGCGCCGCCAACAAACTGAAAGAGTTAAAGGACACACAGAACAGCGACTTCTTTATACGATGCGACCGCAGGTACGGCTCTGGCCTTTACACCTTCACTGCAGGTACATAATATGTTGGCAAGTACTTACAGTCCTACAATGCAGTAGCGAAGAGTCAGTTTTTGTAAGAGGTAAGCCGCAGTACATCAAATACATATCTTTAATGTGATTATATTATTTGTCTATAGAATACTGACAAATGTGCCATTTTTCAAAGGTAGGAATCGAGTTGTATGGAACCTTCGCCACCGCTACAATGCATGTTAACATTATTTTAGTAACAGGAAATACAATTTTTTCAACAGGACATAAAGAAATATTTACATTTTTTTTTTTTTTTTTTTTTTCTTTTACCAACGAGTACCATTACAATTTTTTAGATAAATTAAAACAATTACAGAATACATGGTCTTGTAACGCACACTCAATTACAGGTAACCACAGCTTACACATTATCGAGTACACATGCTCTAAATACATATTTTAATTAAAATTAAAATTAGGAATAGATAGGTACAATTATACAATTAAACAATCATGCTACTAATAAAGATTAAAATATTCAAATTGAATTACCTACTTATATGTCAAGAGGAATTAACAATGCTTGGAATTGAGATTAAAAATAGAAATACAAATACAAATTAAATTAACATACAATATAAGTTAAATTAAAATACAAATTAAATTAAATAAGAATTAAATTAAATTAAAATTGTGATGATATATTATATAAATAATGGAATGATAATTCAAATGTCCTCCAACTGAAAGTGTTTATATAATTTCCTTTTAAATATATTCAGACTATCGTGATTGATGTCGAGTTCAGCTTTTCGCCATATAGCGTTATACAATTTGGTTGCTCTCGTAAGGGGAGAGTTGTCACCTAAATTGGTTTTGTGCATAGATTGTCTGAATAGATTATAGGTATGTGACCGGGGTAACCTGCTAGGAACATTGATCGATATTTTTGATAGAAGGTCAGTATTTATTTTATATGTCATTAATTTATGAAGGAAGCATAAATCCAGTACTTTTCTGCGATTGTTTAGACTTTGAAGTTTAAAGTGAAGAACACGATCCTTGTAAGATTTTAATTGTTGCGTGGTTCTATTTTTTAAAGACAAATGATACAAAAACCTCCTTTGGGCTCGCTCAATACGCTGCTTATGAACGTTGTAATGAGGTGACCAAACCTGTGAACAGTATTCCAGATTACTGCGAACCAACGTCTCGTATAGAATAATTTTAGTCTTACGAGTTGTTGAACGGTTTTGAAGTCCTCAATACAAAACCTAGCATTTTGTTTGCATTGGATATTATCTTATCAATATGGTTATTGTACGTCAATTTACTGTCCATCAAGACACCCAGATCCCGGATGCTATTCACTTCCTTGAGAACGTTGCCCAAAATTGAGTATTGCGTGCTATAAACGTTTTTATTGCGACAAAATTTGATATGGAAACATTTTTCAATGTTTAAACTCATCCTATTTTCTTTGCACCATTCAACTAATCTGTCTAAGTCAGCCTGTAGTAAATAATAATCTTGCATAGATTTTATAGGCAGAGTCAATTTGAGATCGTCTGCAAATAGATAAGATGCTGCGTGATGGAAACAGTGGGTAATGGAGTTTATAAAAATATTGAAAAGCAAGGGCCCCAGGTGGGAACCTTGGGGTACCCCAGACGTCACATGAAAATCCTCAGATCGGGTCCCATTCAAAACAACGTACGACATACGATCACTAAGGTAGGACTGAAACCATTGCAATAGAGGACCGTGGATTCCGAAGTTCTCAAGTTTTTGAATTAACTGTTGATGGTCTAATTTGTCGAATGCTTTACTAAAATCAGTGTACACTGCGTCAACCTGGATCTGTTGGTCCACATGCTCTATCACATTTTCTGCGAAAGCTATCAAATTAGTAAGAGTTGATCTTCCTTGACATCACATACATTTTTTTGTGAAAGTATCTCGGGGCGTTGATGTTGCATTGGAAGGCCCACTAAGTGGACCGATGACCTGGTGAAGGTTGCGGGGATACCCTGGATGCGAGTCGCGAAACCCAGGACCGGTCAATGTGGTGGCGTCACTTGGGGAAGGCCTATGTCCAGCAGTGGACGTCTTTCGGCTGAAATGAGATGATGATGTTGATCTCGGGGCGTACCAGCGGCTCTGAAAGTTTTAGGTACATCATCTAGCAGCACGTTTCGCAGTTTTCCATGCTCCTATCCGTATCGTTGCTAGACCGAGAATGCTATAGCACGCGGTAGCATCGACGATGCGGGCGGCAGCACGTTCTTTCTCTCGCTCTAGCAAATGACGGCAGAATCTTCGGAGTGTGTGAAAAGTGAAAAACTATACTTAGAACCTTGTCATATTAAGTATATCTATACTAATATTATAAAGAGGAAAGATTTGTATTTTATATTTTTGTAACGAATAGGTAAACTTAAAACTACTGCTCCGATTTAAAAAAATCTTTCATAAATGGATAGCTACATTATCAGCAAGTAACATAGGCTATATTTTATCCCCTTACTCCCACGGGAACGGGAACTACGCGGGTTAAACCGCGTGACGTACGCTATGTACGAAATAAATAGCGTCGACAAATACCTACGTAGTTTTGTGAACTAACCAGAACACGTTCACTGCCGGCGATTATGTTGCACTTGCGATACCGGGAACCCACCTGGAGGGTCCCCTACTCACTTGCTCATATATGTATTGTGGAATGACCCATGTGCTTTAAGGACGCGAATGTTAATGTGACAAAGCCCACAAGTGATGTTTTGTATCGTATCGTGCGAGATTGTGAGCTGAGCATTGACAATCCAACCAAGACATCCCAATCATGAAATTCAAGGGTTTGATAAACAAAATCTCGAATGAATGAAGAATTTGTACCTAGTAGGTCCTACTTACAATAAAATTGGTTTCTGACAGATCTCTGATTAACAACGTAGCGAGACGAGTTGGCCTCTGTATGTCGTCTTACCAAGAAGACCTAAAGTCGAAAAAATCCAGGTATGAAAATTTACAAATTTAATTTTAGTTTATAAAAATATTATATTCATTCATTCTCTAATGGGGTGTCCATTAGAGAATGAATGAGTCAGTCTCGCCTCAGTCTAAACTGCTGGCTCTAGGTCTATAAGAATGAAAATTTGAACCCAATAAATAATACCTGACGTTGAGCACTTCCATTAGACGAACAAAGGCGAACTTATATCACAAGAAAATGTACCGAAACTAAACTTTACTGTTTAGGTAATAAAGAACTTTTTCCTGTCCTACAGACTCCTAACGCTACTATCACAAGAGGAAGAGGCCAACGTCCGCAAATTCGTAGTGCAGGCGCAGGCGGGCGCGGCGGCGTTGTGGCAGGACAAAAAGGATCGCCTTGCGTATCTCCTCGCCAAGCGGCAGAAAGAGCACGACGAGAAGTACAAGGACATACCGATGTAAGTACTGCTATAGCCTATAGGGACAGATAATAATATATGCGTGTTATAAGCGCTGTGGCAGGACAAGAAGGATCGCTTCGGGTATCTACTGGCCAAGCGACAGAAAGAGCACGACGAGAAGTACAAGGACATACCGATGTAAGTATAACTGCTATAGCCTATAGGCTCAGATGCAAGAAGGATCGCTTCGGGTATCTTTGGGCCAAACGGCAGCAATTCAGCGGTGCAGCGATACCGATGAGAGTCTTGTATAGGCACAGGTTATACATATCTAACAATGTTATATGATAGCCAAAGATTTGATTGACCTAATATTCAAACTAATAATAAACCAAGTTTAACAAGAGGGGTTCCGTAACACTATCTACAGTCTTCAGTTGATTCTAGGACGTCACTGGCTTAGCTCAAACTAATGACTGTGTGCTTAGCTTTAGCAAAATGTTTTCGACATGAAATACTAATAAATAAATGACTGATGTACTCAAATGTTCGACAAAGTTCAGGATATAACAATATTTTCATTCGGCCACAGCACTGGTCTTCGGCGGCTTTGGTACTTGACGCAATTGTATGACTTGTAGAACTTATTGTGAGCACTGATTTGGGACATATTGCAATTCTAATGAACCTACGCCCATTTGACCAAGATCCTTTTCATAGGTGCTGTCAAGGGTAAAAAGTATACTTGGATGAATCGGGAAACGAAAACATTTTCGGATTGTTCCGTTATGTTCTTTCTATAGCTTGTGGTTACTGCCTAACCTGGTGTCCTACACATTGGTCGTTTATCCATCTTTGAACTCAAAAGAATCACTTGGTTAAGATTTACCTATAGAGTTTTTGTGATCCGTTATACATAGGTCACTCAAATTGGATTCGTGAGGCCTAGCGCATTCGAATACTGTTAGCTGATGATGATGATGATTTTGTTAACAGATCCAAGTGCGTCCACGTACACCCATGCATTGTGAACATGCGTGCCGGTCAAGCGCAGAAGGCGCAACTGTACCAGATGAAAGAGAATCAAGCTAGGAAGATGGCAGAGAGAGAGTTCGACAGGATGTGGCACGAAGTCTCGCTCAAGGAGTCGGAGGCTTTGGTGAGGATTGTGTACTGTGACCATCAAATATCAGGGGTGATTGCTACACACTGTTCGGGCACATTCGATTCGGCATCCGGAAGGCGACCTCTAGCATTTACTACACAAATTCAACTTTCATATGGCTTGTGCCGACATCAACGGCACAGTAACCGTCTGGTTGGTAGATCCTCCCTTTTCAATGATAGATGAGGGCCTTTACTCCCTACCCCTCATAACTCTATTGTTTTATCTACACAAAGAAATTGAATTTTGCTCCTTTCGATCATTGGGCACGCCCAGACCAATTCTGAGAGTAGGCTACAACTTCTTCGACGCGCTATGTTCACCCACGTCTCTACCGTGATGCCATTGGATTCTAGATCCACATTTTAGCACATACGAACCTCCGCGCTAGCAAAGTGGCGGAAAAAAACCAGTATAATAATATTATGGAGCTAATCATAGGCGGCCCGCATGGAACTGGACGCGATCGAGCGCATGCGCCGCGACCGCGAGTGTGTGCGCTACTGCAACGAGCAGGTGAAGATGGCGGAAGTGAAGCGCAAGGAAGAACAGGAGACGCTCAAGATGGAGACGCTCAGGATGATGGCCATGTACGAGAAGGCGAATGCTAAGGAGGATGAAGGTATGGTTGAGATTGGCCGCTTCATAGAGTACGGTGACGAACCTAAATACTCTTGCATAACATTTTACTATCATGGATTTCCGGAATACCTAGCTGTACAAGCGAAAAAAAAGGCGCGAAACGAAACAACCGTTATACAAATCTGACTAAAGCTAATCAGGCCCCAGGCTCTAATAGGAGGGCAATAATATTGTACTGAATTCAACATTGATTTATTCCTTCGATGAAAAATCTACTATTCTTGCATTTACCATCACTAATAAACGACATTTCTTTGATAACTTAATTCTACAGAAAACCGCCAACGCGCTGAAAAGCGCATTGAGAACGGTCGCGAGCGCCTGGAAATGATAAAGGAACGTAAAGAGACGCTTGCGAGGCAGGCAGGCGCGGAGAAACTTATCAACGATACCTGGGACTCCCTCGCCGGCATGGGGCTTAGAGACGAAGAGGCCAAGAAAGCACTCATCAGACAGAAACGGGTATGTAATACTATAAACATAGGCATACACAGGTATACTGTAAACAGAAACAGGTATTTAAAATGACGGAACAGGTATGTAGCCGAATGTAACGTAGACAAAAGTATATGATCAAGGGTGGATACTTTTGTGTACGTATTGACAAAATGGCAGAAACTGGTATGTCACACAGTGTGAAGATAGACAACATGGCAGGAGCAGGTATATAGCACAAGGTAGACATTGACTGAGTGACAGAAACAAAAATATAACACCATGGGCAATGTGCAAATGTAATGACATGACAATGACAGAAACAGGCGTGCGAAATGACAAAAACAGGAATTTGAAATGAGGGAAACTGGTATGTGAAATAACGGAACAGGGCGCCAATGTTGAAAAAATTTAAATTCTTAAAATAGTATTTATGGTCATAACCTTAAAGACCATTTAATGATTACCATTTAAAGCAGCCATTTTAGGCCCCCAGGTATGTAGCCCAATGTGGACTTGGACAAAAGGACATGAACAGTGTAGAAATAGACAAGATGACAAACAGGTATGTAGCACAAGGTAGACATTGACAGAATGACGGAAACTGGGATTTAACACTATGGACATGGACATAAAAATAGAAACAGGTGTGTGAAATGAGCGAGACGTATTTAAAATGACGGAACAGGTATGTAGCCCAATGTGGACGTAGACAGAATCAGGGATGTAACACTATGACATAGAAATAATGACAGAAACCGATAAGTAGCCCGAGGTAGAGACATAGACTAGATTTTGTATGGCAATAACCACCTGTGACGTCACTATTTGTGAACTCAATGACTCAACTGTAGATCTATGTATTGATTTTAAAGCAACTAGAAAAACAATTTTACATAAACTAAAATAAATAAACTAACAACAAACTAAAAGGGCATCGAAAAACTCCTCCTCAACGCTGTCAGCTGGTAATGTGCCCAAGAGACTAGCGGCGTTACCACGTTGTAATTATGGCAACACTTAGCCTCTGACCAAGGTACAAGCCAGCTCTTGGGTCACGGGAAGCGAAAAATTGAATTGACGTTTTGAAAGATCTTTGAACAGGCTATGGGTACTCGGACCCCACGGCCCCAGAGTTTCAAGCCCAAACGGCTCGAAAATATAGTTACCACAAAGGTTTCTATATTTACGCCATTTGAGGTTCTCTGCAGCCGCAGCGGCAGCGTCAGCACAGCACGACGAGCTTGGAAGATGAGAAGGTGCAAGAGTATCGACGAAAGTTGCGTCCTATACTAAAGGCCTACCCATTTTACATTAAATCGGGTGCTTAGGCATGAAATAGTGTTTTTTAAGAGACGTGGTTCCGTAGAATTATTGGCGAATAGTGTCTACTAACATATCCACGAATGTTCTAGATGGAGACGGAGGTATGCAACCAGAAGATGGGCAAACTAGCCCTAGACAAGAAGGCTAGGGATGCTGCAGACGCAGCCGCCGTCGCCGAGGAGGAGCAGCGCCTGCAGGCCATCATGGACCAGAAGCGCTGCGATTATACCAAGAAGACCAGGAAGATACGCCTGGTAAGGGGTCGGAAACTTTCTAACGGCCATTTTCAATAACTTACCAACATGTATCGGTAGGTTGCTATCTCGTTCTGTTTGACATTAAGTTTACGACCGATACAAACAAAACGTCACAGAAAAGCTTTCTTTGATTTTTCTATGAATAAAGTGACAGGTTAGGTGACGCGGGTAGGACTAACTTTGTTTATAGAAGCACCGATAGCTACGATAGTAGGCATATTAACTGACAGTTACACGTAAGTAAGAAGAAAACGGCCTTTAATAAAATTGTATTCTTCTGTATTGTCAACAGTGCAGTGGCTTTCAACTTAAAAGTTGTAGTCTTTTTTAAACTTTCACGATCAGAACACTTTGTAAAACATATGGAAACGGGTATTTACGTCGAAAGAAGAAACGTCGGGCTTTTATTAAAGGTAAAATTCGCGATAGATACTCGTTTCCATAATTATTATGTTTTAAAAGTTGTAGTTTCGCACACATACCTTTGTGTAATTCGCATTAGATCGTGTTATAAGTATATTTCAACATCACTGCTCTCAAAATGGTGAAGGAAAACATCGTGATGGTTTTAGAACCGAAAATTCGAAGACATGTACTACCGCGTTCACTGACGGTAGCCCACTTTTTCAACCTTATTCCTCAGTGTTAAGGGTTATTATAAGTGAACACGGTATAGGACCTAATATCTACCAACCCATGAGAGCGGGAGCCTACACACCGAAGTCACGGAGAACGCGGTCGAAAGGGGCTTTGCTGTGTAGGCACCAACTTTGGTACCGGGTATAAGACCCTCAAAATTAACTTGATATAAGTAGGTACTACAACTATGCCAGTGATTACATACGAAACCGAAACGTGGTCGCTCACAATGGGCCTCATCAGAAGGCTTAAAGTCACCCAAAAGGCAATGGAGAGGGCTATGCTCGGAGTTTCTTTGCGCGATCGAATCAGAAATGAAGAGGAGAGACCAAGAGAACCAAGGTTACCAACGCAGCCCGAAGAATTGCTAAACTTAACTGGCTGTGGGCAGGGCACATTGCTCGCAGAACGGATGGCCGATGGGGCCGAAAAGTTGTGGAGTGACGACCGCGAACTGGAAGACGTTGCGTTGGAAGGCCTCCCACTAGGTGGACCGATGACCTGGTGAAGGTTGCTGGAATCCGCTGGATGCAAGTCGCACGGGACCGGTCAATGTGACGACACTGGGGGGAGGCCTATGTCCAGCAGTGGACGTCTTTCGGCTGAAATGATCATCATCATTTCAGCCGAAAGACGTCACTACAACTTTGTATCTTCTCAGGAATGTCGCGATGGTGTACTAGAACAAATCAAAGACAATGCAGAAAAACGTACGCGTCTCGCTAATGACAACGCGGACTATAACAACTACCAGAGTCAGTTGGTTAAACAACTGGACCAGCTGGTGGCGCACAGGGAGCTCACGGAGGCGCAGGCCAGGAAGCTGCACCAGAAGAACTTGCTGCAGCAGATCGATTATAATAAGCTGCTTAAGGTAAGGACGTATACGGTGAATCCAGCTGGGTCAACAGCGACATGTTATCGGTGTTTTAATAACACAACATATTTTGCTAACATTAAGGGGGCGTGGCCTAACATAAAATGTTCGCCGCGACGAAAAGATAACCTTGGGTCTTTTTAGGGTTCCGTACCTCAAAAGGTAAAAAAAGGAACACTTATAAGATCACTTTCTTGACCGTCTGTCACCACAGAGTTTCCCAGGAACGGGTGGACCTAGTAAGTTGAATTATATGAATTATGATGTTGAATTTATACCAGATAATAAGGTCTATAGTCCCTATTAGGTGTATAAAAATCAAGGTCCTGAGTCAACACGATAAAAAGATATGGGCAAATTTAGATTGACGCAAAAAAATTGTAAGTACCAAACTTTACCTTAATTTTCAACTTGAGTAGGTACTTTATTTTTCGGAATATTTCCTTTTCTTGTGCTGGAAGACCTTGCTTTTAACCAAAATTGACAATTCTAAGTCAACCGGAAGTACCCTATACGTTTTGGGTCGAAAACCTATATGGTAGTTCCCGTTGACCTAGAATCTCGAAATTATCTTTGTATACTTATGTTCCTCCGTAGCGCCTAAACTAATGAAAAAGCAAATAAAAAAAAACTAATGAATAAGCTAGGTACCTAACAATCGATTCGTTATTACGGCCCGGGTAATAAAGGCTAAATTTTAACAGACTTCAACAATAGGTGGAGCCGATTTTAATTAGACCGTAATTTTTCAGTAGTCGGGTTTTTTAGTTGTAGTTGTAGTATACCACACGAATTCTTGTTCGTGATCTAATTCTATACTTCATGAATGGACCAGGAACGGCTTAAGGAAGAGGAGATAGCGCAAAGGGAGAAGTTCAAGTTGGCGGCGGAAGACTACAAGCTAAATATCACCAAGATTATGAGCCGGTGAGTACGTTACATTGTAATATCGTACCTCCTCCTCACACCGAGTTCCTCATTACTGAGGGTCGTGAGTCCCTCGAACTCAATGAAGCATATCTTCATCTTGACAATGTTTCGCCATCTGTACCTATCTTTGGTACCTACTGTAAAGTGCGTCGTGATGTTTTGAGTCCAGTGATCAGCGAATTTGATCCATCCATCTAAGTGCTACGAGTCTTCGGACTCTTGCCGTTGCATCTACCACGGAACAGTGTTTCGGCAAGATATATCATGCATAAACTTGCAGTTTAAGATACTCGTAGCTAAACAATAATTAACAGCCGCAAGGGTCGACCTTCAAGGCCATCCATGACATACTGAGTGTCCTCCATGCTTTCTAAAAATAAGATGGTAAGTACTTAACATCGATCGTCCGCAATCAGGCCTCAACTTTACATAATTTAACCATAACATATACACACATCAAAAATGTCTAGGGATCAAGCATTTTTATGCGGATTTCTTGAGATTGAGATGTGGCTTTGTAATAAATTTATGATTTTATAAATTTATATGGATCCTTTTTGGTGCATTTCATAATTTGAATCAGGAACTCTCAATCAAATTCGAGTAAAAGATGAAAATAAGCTGTCAATATTTTCCCTATAAAAACATACAACGCATTGAAGACATTATTAGTGCTACTGTTTCCCTACTACTGATTAAAACCAACGTTATTATGGAGCGGCGACGTCATTTAAGCAGGGAAGAAATGCTCAGAGCCGTGGGAATGATAGAAGCTGGTTCCCGGCAACGTACTGTAGCTTTAGCTCTGAATACAAGTCAGAGTGTTATCAGTCGACTTTGGACACGTTACCGAAGCACTGGTACCGTGGCTGAGCGCCATGGAGGACGGTATCGCTGCACCACACGGAGACAAGACCGATACATTCAAATCTTAACTCGAAGAGCTCCAACAATAACCGCCATGATGTTAGCCGTGAGGCTTCATCACTCTTCAGGGAACTTAATTAGCGACCAAACAGTCAGAAACCGCTTGCATGAAGTGAACCTTCATTCCCGAAGACCGCTACGGGTACCACCTATAGCAATGCACAATCGTAGGATTCGATATCAATGGGCTCTTGAACACAGAAATTGGGCAGAAGAACAATGGCGTTTCGTGTGCTTTTCTGATGAGTCTCGTTTTGGTATGAGACCGGATACAAGACGTATACGACACTGGAGAACCCCTGGACGCCAACAGCGATTAAAATCCTGCCAGGAAGTCCATCCTTATAGTGGTGGGACCATCATGGTATGGGCGGGTATTTGGATCGGCGGAAGAACTGAGTTGATTTGGATCAGAGGCAACCTCAACGCTCAAATTTATGCTGAGACGATTGTATCAGACGTCATCGTTCCTCTACAAGTGCAAATCGGTCCCTTATTTCAGTTAATGCATGATAATGCACGACCGCACACCGCAAGAGTTGTAAGACAGACTCTCGCCGCAGCTAACATCAATGTCCTGCCCTGGCCTGCTCAGTCGCCAGACTTGAACCCGATTGAGCATGCATGGGATATGCTACAGAGAAGAGCTCTGCCGAATATGGAGGGTATCCAGTCGCAAGAAGACCTTTTTTTGTTGTTGCAACGAACATGGGCGGCCATTCCACAGCGTGATTTGGATGAACTCATTTTGAGTATGCCAAACCGATGTTCTTGTGTTGTTAGTGTTCGCGGTAGAAACACGGATTATTAATTGTTTAAGTTACCCAATAAAATTTTAAAGAAAACTGTTATTTCAGTCTTTTTTTCGAACTTTAATGTTAGTGGTTCAAATGTCAAAAATCCCTTTATTAGGAAAATGGCAAATTTCTTTATTCATGCAAAGGTGACTTGGTTTATCGTTACTGTGACAAACGAAAACACTTTATTTGATGAATCCTTAAAGAAAATTTTAATTAATATCAATCAGGAGAAAAGTTATTGCAAAAATATATGTTGATCCCTAGATACTTTTGATGTGTGTATATATAACATCACGCATATACTCAAGTTACAACATGAAAACTTCCAACCCTTATCCGTCTCCGTAAAACTTTGCATTCGCTTCCCTATTTTGTTACATCTTGTATACAATAGAATATGGAGTACGGTTAGTGGTTAGTTACGCTTTCAACGCATGAATATTAGTCTCGCTGCACCTAATCATGTTCGACCGTGGACGCTGAGCTGACGTTGGACATTTCATTCCTCAAAAGAAAATATGGCAAAAACTATACATTAAATTTTGAGTAGTTTCAAGTAATTTTTTTATTATAAGACAATTAAAATAAATTTAGGTAATCCCCAAAGGGTTCGGCAAAGATCTACTTCATGTATTTTTAATGGGGGCAAGCCTATTGCCATAAACCCCGACATAAATCCAGACCCCGGCTACTACTAAGAAATGTTCGATGGAAAAACTCAATCACAACTTACACAATATTTTTCTGAACAGGGCTTACTTTAGCGACGAAGTACACCCCTTTGCGAAACCATTGCTCGCTGGTTTAAAGATGCAAGAGAAGTGTCCATGCTCGAAGCCGGACTATTGTGCTGCGCCTGTGTTGGTTGCAAAGGAGACCCTGGAAGACAAACCAGACGCATCGCCGGCCAAATAGTAGTTATGTACCTACCGTCAGGGCAATGGGGTAGATGACACACCAATCAATTGAGATACTTTTTAAGAGCTGTCAAAACGGGGTTTCTCATAGATTTTGTATGGCAATAGCCAACTGTGACGTCACTGTTTATTCAACTCAATGACTCAACTATTTATTGATTTCAAAGCAATTAAAAATCGAATTTGGCAATTAATTGAAAATAAATCGGGTTTTCAGGCTCAAAATAAAGTGTTTTTTTTAGAGATAGGTGTCTGGGAATTATTGTTTTATGGTGTCATCTACCCTCATTACCTGATAGTCAAGTATGTTTTTAAAATAGCCATCTGCAATGATATTCTGCCATCTGTCATACAACTGTCAAAGAATGACAGTTGTGATTTTTACAATGTTTAAAAAACCTCGTTTCCTTGACTTTACTTTTTATAAGTTTGTTTTAACAAATAAACAAATTGTTAGTAATTTGATAATAAGTAATATTGTACTGAAAAAATATTTTTGGAATTAAATTCATGTTTGACTGGAGATAATATGAGTTATATCAATAAGCCGTATGCCTAAATAAATAACGAAATAAATAAAATATCTTTATTTCATACCTATATTCCTGTGACCATAAGTTTTAGTGGTTTGTAACCGATTGTGCTTTTAAGCTATGTAGTGTTAATATTACGGTAGCACAAGTTGCGAGCTCGAACTCGCTGGTTGGTGGGCGTGGCCAAAAAGCACGCTATCTCACCTGGCATCATGCCCGACAGAGTGAGTTCAGTGAGATGCACGATAATTCATAGTAAAAGGCGCGCGTAAAAAAATACGAAAAGGCCTTTGGAAAATCGAGTTAAAGTATGAAAAAACCACTGCATAAATCAATATATTACAAATAAAATTTATTGAATTCTTCGATAATTGTGTTTTGTCGGTACCGACTTTGTTTTGGAAATTTGACACTTCTTTTGTTATTAATTTACGCCCAAAGTTGCGGTAAAAATGGCAATAAAAACGAATCACAAAACTTGACACAGAACATTGATGATGCCAACTATCGATTAATACACGTTGTGAGCGTGTCTGATCAAATCAAAATTCAAAGTTGTGCTGAAGATGCTATCTGAATGGATTAGCTCATATCTCGGAAACGTGACACTTTAGAACCTTTAGTTTCATACAAAACTTGGTGCATTGATGGCAGCTATCGATTGATACACGTTGTGAGCGTGTCTGATCAAATCAAAATTCAAAGTTGTGCTGAAGATGCTATCTGAATGGATTAGCTCATATCTCGGAAACGTGACACTTTAGAACCTTTAGTTTCATACAAAACTTGTTGCATTGATGCTAGCTATCGATTGATATTCGTAGTGTACGTGACCGTTACTTTGAAAAAATATCAAAATGGCGAGATAAGGCAAACAAATAACGAACCACCAGATTTAGCAAACAGTAACGGCAAAAAACAAACAAACATACAAAAAAAATAGGTAACGTATGTATGAGCTTCACACATGTTTTTCCAAAAGCAAATAGTATAAAAATGGTTGGAAACTAAGTTACAAACGCAGGATAGACACTGTTGGCAGCCTGACATATTTAGTAAGTAGTTTACTTAATATGAACCCATTCATGGACGTAACTTTACATGGCTATGCTCTTAATATTGATGTAGTCACATCAGGAAACGTAAATACAAATAGATATACTTACTAGCTCTCGTAATGTAAGGATTTCGTTTGTACCCATTTTGTTCCATTTTGATTTCTGAAAAGAACTGAGGTAACTCCCCTTTCAAACTCAATAATATGGTCTAATGGGGTGTCTAAGGCAAAGTAAATCTCAGATGGCGCCACCATAGTTGGTCTTAATCTGACCAATGAGGTTTAGCTATGTTGAAATATATAATGACAATATTACCACATTTTCAACCAATGACGCTGTTTGGGTACCAACTTTGCTAGCGCCATTAGTTCCACAGTTAGCCTCCCCATTGCAATAACTCATTACCAGAAAAGAGATCAATTAACACATGAACTTTTTGGAATTAATGAATAACTTTCATTATGGGGCCGAGCCTGAAATTGCAAAAATCTGTTGTGCCTGGTTGTGCCATACAAATTACAATTAGGTATGTACCTATACGTAGCTGGACAGCACACCACTACATATGATTATTATATAAAAGACTAGCGGACGTCACGCGGGTTCACCCGCGTAGCTCCCGTTTCCGTGGGAGTACGGGGATAAAATATAGCCTATGTTACTCAGGGTGAATGTAGCTTTCTAATGGTCTAAAGAATTTTTGAAATCGGCGCAGTCGTTTTTGAGTTTATTCATTACAAACATACAAAAATACAAATCTTTCCTCTTTATAATATTATTATTAGTGTAGATGCAGAAATGCTCCTCACAGAAATAACGCTCGTTCTGACGCAGTTGGATAATAAGGACGACAGTTACGTGTCGACCATTATCCTTTTTCATTAAGGTTCCGTAGTCAACAAGGAATCCTTACCTACATTTTCTCAATTTCGGTCTGTCTGTGTGACTGTTCGTAAATTAAAGTTTGAGAAAATTTTCGTTTTTCCTAAATCACGTAGGTAGGTACGTACTAAAGACTCTTTAGTACTAGGAAAATGTAATTTGATGCTAAGTTACACGGGTAAGCGGGGAAAACGCACGTTTAAAGTAATGTACCTACAGTAGGTATAATAATTATGATTTAGGAAAAACGAAAATTTTCTCAAACTTTATTTTAGGGACAGTAACATGTAATCACGTCGACAAAGAGTGGTAAAATAAAATAAAGAAATAACGTCGAGCGATCAACGAACAAAATCGAATGATGTGCGTCAACGTGTGCGAGTCTGATTCATACTTGGCCGGTTTTTACAGCCTGTTTGTTTGTTTGTATGCGTCACCTCATCTCCGAGACTGATGTTCTTACTCACTACATACGTAGGATATCCTCAATTCAAAATTGACACGTAGATCTTCTAATTGTGATTCCGTGCGCGTTTAGATTTACTTGTTGATAAATGTCACGTAGTTTTAGCTAGTAGGTACAGTACAATTGACATGAAAACTGAATGTATTTTTTCTGGAATTTACGTGATTTAAAAAAAAAAAAGTTTATGTTAATTAGCTTCTTCTGTAAAAATGTAAAAAAAATCGTAGAAGTTAAATTTGACCAACTTCCAGGTTTCCGATTGAGCTAAAATTTTGCATACAAATGTTTAGCTTGAATGACAATGCATGGTTAGCTAAGTGACGTCATTCAAAATCCAATATGGCGGATTCGCGATGATGGCAGACTAGTTATTTTTTATGAAATCCAATGATAATGGTATCAAATTAAAGGATTTGCTTAGAATAATACGAGAAATAAAATGACGTTATTGTGAAGCGTATTTTTTGTTTTTTTTTTTTAAACTATATATTTGTTTGTGGTAGTATTTGTTTCTAATCTTGTTCTACTACTCCTGTACAGCCGGTGACTTAGCCTTCGGGAAATTCAAGCGTAGTGTTATTTTAATCATTCGAAAAATGCTTGTAGGTATCGCGGTTTAATTTAGGTAATTTAATGTCACATAACAATGATCCTTAATGGTTAGTATCAATTGGAACTCATAAACTATGTTAGTAGCCACAAAACACAATTAAAAACTACATTAAAATGCTTTTGTGTTGTGGGTTCTTTCTTCATTTCCTTGGAAAAAACTCATTACCCCTATTACCTTCAAAATTTTACGTATTAAGATTGATTGCCGGGGTCGGTGTTTATCTTAATGGGCGTAAGGAAATCCCTAATGCACGACATTTTCTGTAGCACTTCAGGTTTAAATTGTATTAATGTATTTACATTATTGCGTAATTATTTAGCTGTGTGACTAAATTGGTTTTCCTAAACTGACGTTTTGAAACAAAAGGTTCAAATGAAAAAATGTTCCCCTACGGAAAATGTAAAGGAATTATGCGTTCTACAACTACATTGTAGAGGACCCCTGAGGGCCCTTGGGCCAGACTCTCCAAAGAGGCCCCGAAACCCCGAAAACACAAACCAAAAGCCATTGAATTCCTTGCATAGAACATGATTAAAAAAATCATCATCTGCCTAGCCTTTACCCAACTATGTTTTGGGTCGGCTTCCAGTCTAACCGGATGCAGCTGAATACCAGTATTTTACCTGGAGCTACTGCCTATCTAACCTCCACAACCCAGTTAGTACTGGGTAATACGATACCCCGTTGGTTAGACTGGTTGTCAGACTTTTCGGGCCACTGGACCTGTAACGACAGTCAAAGATCTACAAATGACAGCCGGAACGAACAGCTTAACGTGCTTTCCGAGACAAGGAGGAAACTCGGTATGTAGGGGGTAGTCACCCATCCACAGACCAACCTAGGCAAGCACGGCTTAACCTAAAGATCGACCCGAGCGGCTGTTACTATTTAGCCACGAGCTCCTTCTGAAAAAAATAAAGAACAAAACACACCAAGAACAAGTTGGGGTAAACTAAATACTTAGAAGTATTGTCAATTTACGCAATGAAAAAATGTTCTACCTCATAGGGGAAGGGTATTCACAATTCCTCACTAGCTTGCACGAGAAACGACAACGGTCTCAAGTCCATATATCCGGTTTTTCCCTAAACGTAAGTCATCTGTGGTTTAAGTGGTCACCTGCTCACTTTGCAAGGGAAACAAGGTCTAGTTTCCGCAAGTAAACTAGTTCGTTTAATTGCTAGAATGGCAATTAATTATTTGCATATAAATAATTGATGGAGTAACCGAGTAAGTACTTGCTAAGAAGGCTGTGAAACACATGTAGGTAGTGATTGGTTATGAGAAAGGTTTAAATGAAGCAGTAATTGGGAGGAAACTTTTGACGACTTGTCTTGAATCATAATTTAAACGTAATATTGTGGTCGCAGTTCATTACTTTGTCATTGACTGTACTTTATCAAGCCGTATTTTCCTGTAGGAAGATTTTAATGTATGGTAATAAAAAATATTAGCCGACTATAGGTGACTTACATTTTGAGGTTTTTCCTTAACCCGCCGTTCTATATAAGCTTTGAGATTCGTCATTTGCATTCAGTCGTTTGTAAACATCCGAAGATGATCGCCAAAGTACTAGCAGTGTTCGGTCTCGTGGCTGTGGCTTACGCCGCAGATCTCACCGTGGGCATCGAAGGCGGGAGACTAATATTCGATAAGAATATCACCGCCAGCCCAGCTATTTGGAGACAAGTTGAGCACCTAACTGTGAACGCTACTAACAACACCGAAGAACTCATCAGCCGTGTAGTTGTCATTGACAACAGGGCAGAAAAGGACGGAGAAGTAACAGTGGTGGAAGGAGGAGAGGGACAGAAGAACGTCACGCTCGAACTGAAGAGTCCGGCCGTCTTCAGAGGATTCGACTTCAGCATTCAAGTGTTCGCCAATGAACCGAACGTATACGGGCGAGGTGAAACCCAACTTCCCCAAGTGCCAGCGCATTTCCCAAACCACCCCGGAACAACTGGAATTGATACACAGAATCCTCAAGTGCTAAAGGACCTGAACGTGAACTCCAACCAGAAACCTAAGGATGTTAGTGACATTATTATTGGAGCCCCAGCACCAACTGCCTCTTCTACAACAGAAGAAAACAAAGACGACCAACAGAAGATCAACCCAGCTTTAGTAGGCAAGGACCAACCACGATTGAACCGCGACACCGAGGAACAGAAGACCAAGGACCAGACTTCAGTCCCTATACCAGTGGAAGTTGATGCTACTAAAGACACCAAAGTCAATGAAAACGCTAAGACAACCGAACTACCAGAAATGGACGAAAGCTTGAAGAAAGCACTTGACTCAATCTTCGAAAACAACTCTACGCAGAAAACTGAAGAGGAAGACACACAAAAGGTAGTTCCCGTTATGCCCCAAGCTGAAAGCGATGACCTGATCAACTTAAGAGATGATGAACAGAACAGGAAAGTCCGTCATGCTGACAAGGAACCCGTTGTACCAGCTCTTCCCAAAGAATTGACAAATGACTATCACACTACACCTAAAAGTGAACTTTCTAGTACCACACAGAAAGTTGGAGAGGTTACAAGTACCACGGAAAAGGATGCTGGGCATGAGAAGTATGTACCAACAATTGTACCAGTCCCAGTTTCCTCAACAACGCAAGCAAGCGAACTGACGACAGAGTCCAAATTGCCCGAAAATGTGCAGACTACGCAAGAATTCGAAGGTCACGTGAAGGGTCATCACGGGCATCACCATGCAGTACCCCTGCCTTACGTAAATTAATTCTTCTTTCAGAAATGTGATATCTGTTCTCTTAAGTTTTAATGTTATGTCTTAGTATTTATGTCATCTTCAAGATGTTTACAACTGTCAGTATTTTAACATTTAATTTAAATTTAAATAAATGTTTTTAAATTACAGTTTTTGTTGATTTTATTCAGCTCTAGTTACATTCTCCACATTGATTCTCCATTTAGTTTAAGTACCTATCCCTTTTGATGATTACATTGACACATTCATGACTGATACATTCACACAATACAAATAACCATCACACGTTACATAACAAATAAATTTGAGAAAGTAACAATGTATAACAATAAATGTTGGTGAACTATCAAAATAAACGGCCTTACCATTTTAAATAACATAACATCATGCCTATGAAGGGATACCCACCCATATTATAATAGGGGGCGACCCTATTGCCATTAACCGGGCACAAATTCAGACTCCACGGCTGCTACTGAGAAATTCCTGATAGAAAAACCCAATAATCACCACGACGGTCATGCTACGCGGGCTGACTGATGTATAAACGTGGACGATACAAAAGGATCTCTCTCGAACGTAAGGATCACGTAGCAGGTGGTGAACCGTAGTCTGCCTACCGCATGGGAAAGAGGAGTGAGTTCATCGATGTATGTGTTGGTCCCGGCTGTCAATTGTAGATCTTTGACAGTCGTTACAGGTAGTGGCCCGAAAGTCTGACAACCAGTCTTACCAAACGGTATTGAATTACCCAGTACTAACTGGGTTGTGGAGGTCAGATAGGCAGTTGCTCCATGTAAAATATTAGTATTCAGCTGCGTCCGGTTAGACTGGAACCCGACCCTCACAGAGGTGGGAAAATGCAAGGCAGGTGGCGATGTGTTCGAAAAAAAAACTAAAAACAGTGTGTGCTGTTAAATAAAACCATTTTCTAAATACATAAAAAAAAACTTTAATAAACAATACAAATACATCATATAACTTGGAATGCTTACATTACAATGTCATTTAATATTAATATCATAATAATATACTCGTAGAAAAATCGTAACATGAGTCAATGTTAAAATTGAGCACTATTTCTTGGATAAAACTTAGTTATGTAAAAATAAACAGTCAATAGAAATATCGTTATAAATAAATAAATACCATGTAGATGACCATGAATATTAAATGTTGAGGTGCATCCACACCGAAATTACTTTTTGTTGACCAACATTACAATATTTAGTAAGTTTCTATAACTTCTACGGCTTTCGCTGTAATTAGGTACTTTTAGTTAGCCCATTTTAGGGTTCCGTAGTCCTAACAAAGAACCCATAGTTTCGTCATGTCCGTCTGTCCGTCCGTCCGAAGTTTTGCTCAGAGACTGTTAGTAATAAAAAGCTGTAATTTGGTAGATAGAGTATGGTAGAGGTGTGTTTATCAATTACGCCGACAAAATGATAAAATAAAATTTAGAAAAATATTTTTTTAGGGTAGTTCCCCTACATGTGAAGTGGGGATGAATTTTTTTTTCGTCGTCTATCCCGTCATGTGGGGTATCGTTGGATCTTTTAAAATGACTTAGGGGTTGCTAATACTATTTTTCGATTTAATGCTCCATTTACAAAATATTAAACTTCAGGTGCAAATATTTGTTTCAGTAAGGCGTCGGCCCTCTAAAAGCTAAACTGCTGGCTTGAAAAATCTAGATAAATTCATGATAGTACATTTCATGAACTTTAGAGGAAAACTATAGCGGTTAAGATAACTTTATAATTAGCAGTAAGTCGTTGAACTTGAGTGTTGGATAATTTTGTACCAAATACAAAATCCTTAGAATAAATCCTCTAACTACAGTAACTAAGATGAAGTAGTTGCTTGTTTATAACGGGTAAAGACTTGCATTGAAAAACGAAATCTAAAATAAAAAAAAACTAAAAAAACATTAAATTATATTAAGTTTCACAAAGCTGCCGCTAGGTGGTGCTGTACCAACGGGTTCGTTCTATATTGTGATAACGGACTACAACGGAATAGTGGTGGGCGCTGCGACGACGATGAAAACGTTTTACGCCCTGGGTTCAAAGTGTACAAACAGTCTTCGTTGCACAAACCAGCCTTCGAATTACTTGGTGCGATTTTTTATTCAACTATCTTTCTCACTAGAGTCACTCGTCGCGTCGTCGCATCGTTCCGCGTTCGTTTACAAAACAGTCCTTACAATATTTGTAAGAAACTGCAACTAGTTCACTTGACGAAAACGCAATTCGACGAAAGACTCTCGACGAAAACGCATGTTGGATAAGTTTCTTCCTTTAAGCTGTCTTCAAACCAGCAACGACGCGACGACCGTTTTCTGTAACCGTTTTCGTCGTCGGCAAAACGGTAGCGTTTCGTCCGTCAAAAATTCGACAGCGACCCACAACTACTACGGAACCCCACACTACGCGTGGCCCGACACACACTTGGCCGGTTTTTCTTCATAGCATGTTGATAAAAAAATTTGACGACGAGTTTTGCTCTTTCAGCCTTTTTTAATTGACAACAGGACAGGCCTACACGATATATTTAGTGACCCATCGTTTGTGGAACAACACTACATTTACACTCTTTAAGACAGACTCATCTATAAATCGTTTCGCCACAAAAAGTAACTTCGTTGTAGATGTATAGACGCCAGCACATCAAGCTACCCGAAACAGTCAAATTTTCCCAAACAACCTAGAACCTAATACTTTAGGGATAAAGTTGAAAATCTATTTAAGAAATTTGACAGATTGTAGTAGCTTGTTGCGTCTGTACTTTTAAACCAGCCATTACATATACGTGCGGCGCTTTCAAAGAATACATCAGACGAGTTGCGGGCAAACGCCCTATTTTATCGTAACAAGAAAAATCTTCATTAAAAATGTACTAGGTACACGAAAACGCGCTCGTCTTCTCGTGACCTGACATAAACAAAATAAACGTTCGTCCTTAACCCTTGCTCCGATGCGTACGTGCTTCAACTTCAACACTTTAAATGCGGAAAGAACGTGACGGGACTTCGCATAAGCATCGACTTGTTGTTTGAGTAGTTATGTACGACGGTTTGTACTTTTATCGTTTAATTCTTCAATATATTCACTAGATGCGATTCAAAGAACAATAACATGAAACATTTGAAGACGCTGAGCGTAATTTTAAGTCTTTTCGTCAGTTATTTTAGCCTTGAGAGCAGCAAGAATCAAATTTGACCATAGTATTGAGACAGTTGTCACTAAATAAATATCATTGTAATTACATACTATAATAATGTGCGAGAGATTGACACTACAGTCGATAATATCTTAATACTAATAATATAGGTAGGTACTATTAATAATAGGATTTGTCACTTATTATATGACCTATATCCATTTGTTAAATAATTTACACATAAAAAACATTATGTCAATGTGAAATAATAATAAAAACAAAATATGATGGCAGATCATAAGTTACAACGAAATAGTAAGAATTGAAGTGGGCCGGCCGCCACTCTCGACAGAGATAACGACAAAATGGCTAACTTTCGATTACTAATTACTAACGAATAAATTCGGTTGCAATGATGATGCTTACGAGAAACGCATTTTAAATGTAGAGAATTGCGTGGCCCAGGACTGACTGCGTACACTGATATTAGATATTTCAGTATATTATCTGCTAGTCCGCTGTCCGGAACCGCGTCCACAATGTCCGTACCGGTCTGAGCAAGCCTTTTTGGGGATGAAAACTGTAAAATTCGTCTCGCGTAGATGGCTCTAAGTGTTTGTTTCTGTACATTCACTTGCCATGGAGTGTTGTCTTGTCGGCTTTTCGCTCTATATGACTGTGACAAGTGACAAACACTCACTCTGGTATCTATAGTCAAGAGTAATTACTTGAGATTAAGTAATTACGCAACCATTTGTATGCAATAGACAAAAATTTAAACTAAGTAAGAAAGAAATACCGTCAAAGAAAGCAAAGCTAAAAATTCTAACTTTAGACATTTCGAACTTCAAGCGATTACTAAACTACAGAATAAAAATCGTATAGTTCTTACTTTTGCTCAAGTAATCACTTTGACTTGTTTATAGATACGGGTGTCAGCGCTCACGGCGAAACTTCTAGCAAACAACCCCATTTATTATAGCCCAGCTATGGGAGAGCCTTTCTGTCAAATTTTATGAAATAGCTTTGATAGCACTTTTTACCAGTTCTGCCTAAAAATACAAATCTATTCTTAATGTATTATGGTTCAAAATATGTATAAAGGCACTTACGAATAATATTAGTTTGTTTCTGCAGTGGTCTAGGTTACTACATGTCCTATAGGCACAGCCCGTGCATTACCTCTTTTTGAAGAAGAAGGGTCTTCAAAAGTGGTGTCAAGAAATGGGGGGGGCTAATATAGCCGCTTTAGCAGAATCATAATAAGATGATAATATGAATCACGTTACAGTAATTAATCAGTACTAACTGGGTCGTGGAGGTCAGACAGGTGCTCTATGTTGTATCCAGGGGGCCTTAAATGGCTGCTTTCGCAAAATCGATAATAGTCAGAAAGAAAATATGACAAATTGACAATTTATAATATTGTCTGTGTCTATGACCATAAAGACCATTTTAAGAATTTTAAATTTTTAACGTGATTCATTATTTATGATTCTGATAAAGCAGCCATTTTAGGCCCCCTGGTATTCAGCTGCATCCGGTTAGACTGGAAGCCGACCCCAATATAGTTGGAAAAGGCTAGGCACTTAATATGAATCTAAAATTCTTATGATGGTCATAGGTCATCAATTATTTTATGAATTGTAACGTAATTCATATTATTATTATTCTAATTCTGCTAACGTGGCCATTTTGGGCTCCCAAGGCACTCCTTAGCACTGGTTACTTTGCAGTAAGTGAAGGTCGAGTTAAACACTCCTTTAGCTTTTAGTAGTACCCTTAACCACTACATAAAGCTAACATTTAACAACGAGGAACCTAAACTTACGGCAGATAAACTGCAGCCGTCGCCACCTGTCGACATGTCGACAGGTGGCGACGGCTGCAGTTTATTTGCAGTTGGCAACGTGCCGCTCGTCTGTAAGAACCCTAAGTCACATCAATATTAAATAACACATAAACAAGTCTTATATTCTGCAAGCCTACTTTATAGCACGTCAAAAAAGCGCTCATTCTTACCTTAAGTCCGCTTGCACCAAAAATTAAAACTATACATACATACATAGATTTAGCGTTAAACGCAATTAGTGAGTTGTGCAACCGAACCAGTCTTCATTTGTTTATCCTTGTACCTTTGCACCCGCATACTCCCAAAGCACTACAACTACTCAATCATACTGGATCAAGGAATGTACATGTATACCCTTGGGAATGTTCTGGCGGCCTCGCAGCGCCGTTAACTCGATGACCAGTAGACATCCTATGACGTTAGCTCCACAAGACTGGAGCAACTGGCTGGCAGCTGTAATGGTGCCGCCGGTCGCTATCAAGTCGTCGATGATGAGGCACTTCAGACCCGGACGGATTGTGTTCTTCTGGATTTCTAGAATGTCCTGAAATTTATTATGAAGCTTCAGATTAGTAAGGATCTTAACAAATTATATACCTACTTGGATTTAATTAGTGTGTCAGATGGTTCGATCAGAAGACGGCACTGATGCTCATCATCATCATTTCAGCCGAAAGACGTCCACTGCTGGATATAGGCCTCCCCCAAGTGTCGCCACATTGACCGGTCCCGTGCGACTCGCAACCAGCGGATTTCCGCAGCCTTCACCAAGTCATCGGTCCACCTAGTGGGGGCCTTCCAACGCAACGTCTTCCGGTTCGCGGTCGCCACTCCAGAACTTTTCGGCCCCATCGGCCATCCGTTCTGCGAGCAATGTGCCCTGCCCGTTTGGCAATTCTTTGGGCTACAATGATGATTCTGACAAATTTAAAAGGTCCATAGAACGGTTATCCCAATAGTTTAGGGCCTGATGATTTTTATACATAATTATAACATTGCTAAGAACCGTCTCGATTAATTCTCAAACTCTTTTATTGCACGAATAGGATTTGCAATTCCAGACACGTAGAGGCATCAACAAAGTTGCAACCAGCCACTCCAAAAACATTTCCATTCTGGCACCAAAAAGGTTCAATCAAATACTTTCAGAAACTCACCGTTCCATACTCCAAGTCATACTTATAGGACACGACTTCTCCCGGCAGCTTCCCTTTCTTCCTGACCGGCAGACAGCCTATGCCTAGCTCAGTGGCCAGAGAGAATGAGAACAGGAACCCTCTGGACTCCAGCCCTATGACTGCTTCTACGTCGGGGAACTTCGACTTGATGGTTTGTACTAGAAGGTTCTGGAGTAACTTGCATGTGGGACCGTCGGAGATTGCGGAGAAGATGTCCCTGTGAGGTTTTATGGGGTTAATTTGTGATACAATTTTGAAAAGTCCCTAAATCTTGTGTGAAGTGGGTAAGGTTTAGAAATAAACAACTGCCTTGCTGGTCACGTGGTCGCGTTACGAGGTCCTAGGTTAAATGTCGCAAATCGAGCAACGTATCAGTGGCTTTAAACCACTAGGAATTTGTCAGTAGCAGCGCAGAGTTTAGGTTTGTAGCTGGTATATGGATGGGTGACCACCCATTACATCCCGAGTTTCCTCCGTGCCTCGGAAAGCACGTTAAGCCGTTGTTGCGGCTGTCATTTGTAGACTTTTGACAGTCGTTACAGGTAGAGAGGCCCGAAAGTCTGACAACCAGTCGTACCAAAGGGTATTGTATTTCCCATCAGTACTAACTGGGTTGTGGAGGGCAGATAGGCAGTCGCTCTATCTAAACTAAAATTATAAAGAGGAAATATTTGATATTTTGTTTGTTAACCGACTTCAAAAAAAGGACGAGGTTATCAAGACGACAGAATTTTTTTTTCAGCCTTTTTTTCGCCAATTGTGAACCGATTTCGATGATTCTTTTTTTGTTTGGAAGAAAATTACTTCGCGGTGGCCCCATTTAAATTTGGTGAAGATCTGATGGTGATCTTCGGAGATATGCAATGGAACTCTTCAATTATAGACAGCAAATCGGTCGTGATTGCTGAAAATCATAACATAACATCACGCCTGTATGCTCTGAGGGGGTATGCAGATGTGTACAGTAAACCCACATTTCAACAGTTCGGTCTGTTAGGTTCCATTTTAAACTCAAACTCAAACTCAAAGCATTTATTTCAATTAGACCATTATTATGGCACTTTTGAAAGTCAAAAATACAAAAAAACAAAACAAAGCTACAGTCCCAGACACAAGACATAATAACTTGAGAAAGTACTGTAGTTGCCCATTCCCTAGCGTAGATCTCTATGGAGAAGAACGGGCAAGAAACTCCATGGACACTCTTTTAAATCAAAATATTGTTACAAAATCTTGGTTACATCATTCATGTTGAGATTATAGATATATGTGAGAACGATGTAGGAAGACGTGCACATTATGAGCGTCCAGAGTAAAACATTAGATCAACAAATTAAAAATAAAGTAATTAAAATGAACCGTGGCAGCTAAGAGATGACCAGTCCCAACTGACAGCGCCCGATCACGAACAAGACGCGTGTATCGGCGCCATTCAACTCAACCATATTGAAGGGAACTAAATGACCCGACACACCCGCCACCATCAGCGAGACATTTGAGTGAGCATGACTTTCTCTCAGCCACCAAGGCATATTCAAGTCAATGAAAGATAACTAAATGCAAATGGTAGCTTAAAAATACATGGTCCTCACATGTGCTATGCAATTATACAATACTAGGAGATGGAATCTATACAAAGCAAAGATACTTTTACAATCTTCTGCAGCTAGCACAATAATTTGCCCAATTAGTTTTCCCCTATGGTTGTGGAGCAGGACCAGCATTGAGCCAAGCATTTTTATCGTCAATGTAATCCACCAACTTATAATATGCTTGCCTACATAGTGTGCGTTTTATACAAGATTTAAATTTCGTCTCATTCAGTTGTAGAATGTGGGGAGGTATTTTATTGTAACATTTTAAACAGTACCCCATGAAAGATGAATCTACTTTAGCAAGCCTGAAACCTGGCTGAACTAGTTGGTCCCTATTTCTAGTAGTATAGTGGTGTCTGTCACCTCTTTTACTGAATAAATGCAGATTTTTCCTAACGTACATGATATTTTCATAGATGTATTGACAAGGTACTGTCATGATATTAATTTCCATAAACAGTTCTCTTAGAGAATCGCATCTACGTAATTCATAAATGGCTCTGATAGCCCTTTTCTGCAGAATAAATATAGACTCGATGTCTGCAGCGCGTCCCCATAGTAAAATACCGTATGACATAATACTATGAAAATAACTAAAATAGACTAGCCTCGCCGTATCAACATCAGTAAATTGACGGATTTTCCTAACAGCATACGCTGCTGAGCTCAGCCGTCCTGCAAGAGATGTTAAATGAGGACCCCATTGTAGCCTTGAGTCGAGCGTGATTCCCAAGAAAACTGTTTTATCGACAAATTCTAGTTTCTCTTGATTCAATACTACGTCACAATCACGACTTTTGACATTTGGTAAAGCAAATCTAATGCACTTTGTTTTTTTCCCATTTAGAACTAAATTATTAGCGGTAAACCAATTATGAACCTGCAGTAGGGCGTTATTTACGTCGTCCAGATTTGTGGCACGTCTGTTTATCCTAAATATTAAAGAAGTATCGTCTGCAAACAACACCAATTGCGGGTAGTTGTCAAATAAATTGGGTAGGTCATTTATGTACACTAAAAAGAGGAAGGGACCCAATATCGAACCTTGTGGTACACCCATTTTTACTTTTAAACCCATTGAATTTACGCCATTTACTTACATTTATTTATTTACATGCTGCTGTCTATCATTCAAATACGATTTTACTAAACTGAGCGCAAGTTTACCTAAACCGTAATGCTCAAGTTTCAAGATCAGGATTTCGTGATTTACGCAATCAAATGCCTTCGAAAGGTCACAGAAGATTCCTATGGCATCTTGTGCCTCTTCCCACGCAGTAAATATGTGTTTTAATAAAGTGACACCGGCGTCAGTCGTACAACGTCCTTTGGTGAAACCGTACTGTTGCTCGTGTAAGATTTTATTGGTGTTAAAATGGTAAAGCATTTGATTGAGCATTATCTTTTCAAACACCTTGCTGAAAACCGGCAACACGGATACGGGCCTATAGTTATTGGTATCTTTACTGTCCCCGGATTTAAAAAGGGGTATTACTTTACTGAATTTCATTAGATCCGGGAAGACCCCTTGATCCACGCACAAATTAAATATCAAGGCTAAATACGGTGCTACAGTCTCAGTAATTGAGGTACAAGCTTTGATAGACATACCCCATAGATCTTCGGTTAATTTAATCTTGATTTGCTTAAAAGCTTTTATGATTGTTATGGGGTTTATATGCTGAAATTTAAATTCATTTGAACAGGCTGGAACGTTCGCTTTCAATAAATCAATAGAGAGCAAGGGAGAGGAATTTAAGGTTTCTGTAGTTTTAAGTGGGATACTGGTAAAGAAATTAACGAATTCTTGAGCAACTTCATTATTAGAGTTCACGAGGCCACGTGAGGTCTCTAATGTTATGTCATTACTTTGTTTTTTACTTCTATTTGTTTCACTGTTGATAATTTTCCAAACTGTCTTAATTTTGTTATCAGCTGATTTAATCTTGTTGCTTATAAAGAGGGATTTAGCTACCTTGCAAGAGTTTTTAAAAATTTTCGAGTAAGTAGCAACATATTTACTAAAAGTTTCTGTTTTATTATAAGGCTTAAGGCCGTACAGCTCAAACAAACGTTCCCTACTTTTCCTAATACCCTGTGTTGCCCAGTCACTAAAAATAAACCTTGGGCCAATAGTTTTTGTTTTCTTTTTTAAAGTATTATTGAACTCGGCGTGCACTACCGAAAAGAATTCTTCATACAATTCATTTACATTGTTTCTAATATGGCCTGGTATATTTAGTTTGCTTATTAAATTATTATTAAACTTTTCTAAGTTGCTGGGTGCTATTTGTCTAATTAGAATCTGAGTTCTTTGCAATTGTATCTTGGACGCGAAAGCAACAGTCTGTCCGCTGTGATCTGAAGGAAGGTAATTTACAATGGATTTATTTATGTAGTCGCAGCAACAAAAAACATTATCAATACATGTTTATTGGGGATAAGCCTATTACCATGACATGGTATTGTTAACAATATGAAATAAATTACTGCCTCGTTGGTCTAGTGGTGGCGACTACTCAGCATGAGGTCCTGGGTTCGATTCCCAGGTCGGGCAATGTGTTATTGGGTTTTTCCATCAGGAATTTCTCAGTAGCAGCCACGGAATCTAGATTTGCACCAGCGCTCGCCCCCAATTACATGGAACATAAACATAACTGGCGAAATGTGGGTGAAGGTACCTACTATTGGGTACACCTCAGCCCAACTCTTCGGGAAAACAGGCGTGAGGTTATATTATGTTAAAATAAATGTAGGTAGGTATAGCTAATATTTGTGGTAGATATTACGTACAACAAAAAATGGTATTTTTTTTTTTTTTGCAAAAAACAAAGCCGACTTTAAAACACAACAAAGTGAAAAATAACTTTAGCTTCAGAAGTCGGTGGCAAAGAAACTGAATCAAACACACAGAAGTCACCAACTTCTGTAGCTAAAGTTATTTTTCCCTTTGTTGTGTTTTTGAAGTCGGTTTTATTTTTTGCAAAAATGTTTTTTTATTTGTGTGTTTGTTACGATTAAACTCTAAAACTACTTGACCGACTTTAAAAATTCTTTCACCATCTAAAAGCCACGTCTTTACTGAATAACACAGGCTATATTTTACCCCCGTACTCCCACGGGAACGGGAACTACGCGGGTGAAACCGCGTGACGTCCGCTAGTTTAAAATACCTACAGCTGCATCCCATTAGACTGGATGCCGACCCCAAAATTGTTGGGAAAAGGCTAGGCAGATGATGATATAGCAATAGGTTCGCCCCTATCACATGAGACCTAAACATGAGCGAAATGAAAATAAAGTGAGTTATAAGGCCGTAATCCACCACAAGGATCTAGCGCTTGTGGAATTCACATTTTATAAAAAAAAAATGTTTTGATGAATTTCAATTTCCTTAGATTTATTTTCTTCACCATTAAACGCAGTAAAAGGTAGGGTGCGCGTCGGCTGAAAAAAGAGCATGAAAGAAAAAAATGCGCCGACCCCTAACATGGAACATGGGCAGGAAAATTATGACCGTTTAAAAAGAAGTACTCACTAATGAAACAGCTTTTGAGGAAAAACCCTAAATACCCAGAAATTAAGCATCAAATCAATTGAAACAAATAAATAATTCACATTTATGCTGTTAGTAAACATTGTACGAGGTATAAATATTGACACACGTTTTCTAGAACAAAGGAAAACCACAGGACAATGAATGAATTGATTACGATTCCGACACTGTCTAATTTATTTTATGTTATTTCGTCATGGTGCTACCACATGAATGGGTAATGTTTATTTGCCGCGATGACTGATCTTGGACCACTTCTCATTTAAATGCCTTTATTTATTTACTAATTAATAATGTATGAGCAATCTTATATATCGGTGGAAGGGAAATCGATTCACAAAGTGTTACCACATGTTCAGTACATCATTCCAAACCCCCTAGCTAGATATAACTTTTAAATTATGTAGTAGGTATATCAACTATCTGGTGTCCACGACACAAGCCTCGTTGCTTTGTTTGGCACTAGATGGCGGTAATGTCCAGCGATATTTATTTATTCATTATTTATATCACTATTCACTGGTTATCAATAAAGAATAAGTGATAGAAGTGATAAAACTTTCGCCTTGAAAGCGCGATACACATTGTAATCTCGATATACAAAGGCGAGACGACAAAAAAAATCGAATTAGTCCGTCAGTTAGATTATCAAAAAATATTTGACCCGTGTTTTTTCTTTTGTTACGTAAACCAAAATTGACGAAGATATGACGCTTATAAAATTCTCAATACGTCACGCCTTGGTATAATTTTTAGCTAGTTCTGACGTCACAAGACCCCACTCCCGAGTTTTGATGCGTTTTATCTTTGTCATTATTCATTCATTTACAAAAACAAAAAATACGTGTCCATTAATTTCCAATACTTTAACTGACGGACTAAATAGATTTGCAATTTTTTGATACTGTCGTCATGCCTATTTATGCAATATGTAAATAGAAGATACATAATTTAAGGTATACCTACTCTATTAAGATAAGCACATATTGTAAGATAAGAGTATTTAGATAAGACGTAAAGAATTCCATGCAAATAAGTCTCTTTCTTACAAAGACGCGACGAAATAAATACAATTTTTTCTAAATGATTTTCAACTTTATCGCTAAAGTGTTAGGTTCAAGGTTGATTGGGAAAAGTTGACAGTTGCGGATAGCTTGATGTGCTTGCGTCTGTACTGTACTTATGTCGACACTGAATGGGGAAATTGCCCAAAAGGCAATATGGAGGTAGTGTGAATTATGTTGCATGTGATTCCTTCTTGACTTCGCAATTAGTGCCAAGTGAGGGCTTTCGCGCGACATCAAATAAAATCGATACTAATATTAAGGCCTCTACCGGTTATGCAGCGCCTCTGGCATGTTGGCTGAAGCGAGACTAGACGACTGTTAGACCGTCATGCGCAAGCGATGTGCATCTATGCTGTGGCGATTCAGGGACAGCCCTAACAATATTCTAGCTACACTGGCGGGCAAAATTGATGAGCTATTTTGCGCACTAGTGCTAGAGCGCACTAGTCTACCCTCCCAGTGCCTACTGGGAGGGTAGACTAGTGCGCGCAGAGGTCCATGTCGCCGATTAAATGTATTTTATATTTATTGTAATTTTGTTTCTTTACTGTCAATAGGTTAAGATTATACCTACTAACACTTTATAAATCTGAGAATATGATCTACCTTTAGTCTGAAATAAACAAAACAAAATTATAAATTTGAATGTAATTGTCTGTCTGTCCGTTCACTTTTTAACAATTATACAGATGTGAGAGAAATTGGGCCCAATTGATTGAGACCATAAATTTTGCCCATAGTAGGTACAATCCCATAGGAAAAATCTGACCACCCAGATGAAACTGCCGGCAAAAAGCTGGAATAAAATATACAGTGTGGAGCAGGCCTTAAATGATAACGTTATCAGTATGAAAGAATCATTATGTACTTGAGATATTTCAAATTATTATCTATGGTCAAAGGCTGCCGGGGCTGCGGGACTGTTCGAAAGAGAAGACCATTGAAGGAACATGGATGGGTTTTAGGCAGTAAAAGTCTGACACTCCCTCCTGCTCCGCCCAGAGCGGGAGGAGTCATTTGATGAATTCCTAACCAAAAAAAAAAAAAAAAAGAAAAAGCCAAAGACTGATGATAGTCATCATCTGGCTATCCTTTTCCCAACTATGTTGGGTCTGGCTATGGTATCGTCAATCTCATTATTCTCTTGCCTTTTTAACCAATTCATTTGGGGTTGACGCAGCATGTCTTCTTCCATACTTCTTTTGGGACATGGTACAGGTACCTAATATATAATTGGTATAATAATAAAGCAAGTTTATTGCCTATTCATTTACTTGACCACATTCATAACAGGAAGTTATGGCCAGAGATCATAGGTATATTAGAATGAGGAAAATGACAACATGGTTCATAAGAATGAATATTATAGTGAATAAACAAACACTAACGTTAAGGAGTCAATGAATCGAGTTAACACGCATTGGTCTACACACAATGTTAGAAATGTAAATAAAATAAAATTACCAAAACAAAATTCCTGGTTACAACCTTTTTCTGATGCTATTAAATTATTTATTAAAGAACAAACTTATCCTAATTATATTTGTTATTATTTTTCTCCTATTGTAAATTTTTTTTTATCTCTAATAATTTGGTTATTAATTCCTTATTCTTTTAATTTAATTAGATTTAATAATCGAGTCAACACACATTGGTCTACACACAATGTTGGAAATGTAAATAAAATAAAATTACCAAAACAAAATTCCCGGTTTAGGAAAGTCAGGGAAGCTCTTGATTTTGCTTTTTAGTTCCAATAATTTCTTCTCGTAGTCTGCATCCATTTTTATGTAAAGTTATCTTTCTTTAGTAAGATTTTATTGGTTAGGTTTCAACTGGAATAAAAAATAAGTAAATATGAATGGAACGTCTTAGTTTAGAGTGTCGTAAAGAATCATCACAAGTTCTTTTATAGTTTGTACTTTAATTCCAATTTTCGCACCTATTAATAATAACTCCGATTATTTGGTATAATTTTGAAATATCAAAATGTAAACACACGGGTCTGACTGAACGAAGACTGAAGAGAAAGAGATGTCACTTAAAGTGAGATGTCAGACCAAGAACTGTCAGTCAAATGTCACTATCGCTAATCGGTATCGCAAAATTGCATTTTTGGGGTTATGTCATAACTTGGATTGGGTGTTTTCAGGGCCAGCTTCCACTGAAAAAAGATAGATGGCACTGTGCAAGACCGAGTGTAAAAACCTTTTCAAAAGTGAAAACTTTTTTAGGCGCATTGAGCATTTTTTGGGTGAAGGAAAAACATATGTAGAACTCATCGTCACTTGACGTAACGTGCGGTCACGCTGCGTAGCACTCCTAGGCGATACGCTACGGCGCACGGTGGGCTGGAAATCGGCTTTCATAGACTTAGGGATTTCAATTTGCAAGTGTCTGATTTTTTGCCGGATATCGCTTCTGTTAATCATTAGTAGGTACAAAAATGACACCCGAGTTAATTCTGCCCAAAAACGAAGGAAATATAATTTTTTTACGAAAAATTTGTATGAAGCTAGTATGAAAAATCGAATTATCTCCTAAACGGCATGTTTAACCGTAATATCCTTGGAGGTGGTCATAGTGCTAATTATTTATGATTTTTTGGTTGCCGATTTGACGAAAAATTTAATGCCGTTTTTCAAAATATTTTTATTTATTTTTACATGTAAAACCGATCCCTATTAGTATCCAAGTTAAAAAGTTCGATATGTTATTAACCCGAACACCTAAAACAAGAAAAATTAAATAAAAAAATTGCTGTTTTTTGACACATTTTTATTAATTTAAATAAAAAAAGATTATCAAACTCTTATTTAAGTAACATATAAAGTTATATTATATACAAAATAATTTAATTTAAGGAATTAATACAGCATTTGTAAAATAAAGTAAAATAAATAAAAAAAAAGACAAAATATCATTAAATATTACAAAAAAAACTCCAAAAACACTCAAACACAAATTTACAAATGTGTACATATATAATTTTTTTACAAATTTTCCTTATCACTCTCGTTGTCAGACTCCAATTCTGAGTCAGCATCCAGATTGGATATATCCAAAAACTCGAACTCAGTTTCCTGAAATAGAATTAAGTCGAGAGTTTCAGCAAAAAAGCTCTGATTTTTCTTGGCATCTAACTTAGGCCTTTGTGCACTTAGCAAAGGATCCGAAGAAACAACAAGCATATTTAAAATGTCTTGACTGGAATCCTGCCCACTTCTTTTTCGCGAATGATTTTCTCGAAACCTCATAAAATCTTTGTTTCGAGACTCTGAGGCTTCTTCCGAGAGAGTCCCAATCGGCACAATATTATTTTTTTCGATTCTGTCAGCCCCATGGATTAATAATTTATGAACGGTTGACGACATGTAGTACCAGTCGTATAATAATACGTACTTTTCTGCTGTTTTGCGGGCATAATCTCTAAATTTTATTATATCGACCTGCTCTCCAGATGTAATTGTTTGTAAAATTACAGCAAATCTTTTGATGAGGTCTTCATCCAAACCGGTTATAGCTGCGGTTTTATTAGGAAACTCAAAGAATTTTGTTGCAGTATTCCCGTCATTTGTGGTTCCCGAGCCTTGTTTTACTATATCAATCAACAGATTGAGCTCATCTTTGAATTTATTTTGAATTATTTTTTTCCTTGTCTGTAGCATTTCTTTGTGCTCATCACTTCTCGCTGCCCACCGTTTGAAGTCGAGCCTGTATGCAATGTGTAACAGACATTCCATACAATTTATACGGGCGTGTAGGGATGACAAGCCAAATTCATACAGGTCAGAACACACAATTTTTGATGTTACAGCATCTAAGCGGTCCATTTCTGTAGGCTTTGCTAAGCACAGGTAGCACGATGCATTTGATCTAGCTTCAGAAAAGTAAGTGCAAACTTTAGCGTCGATCATCGTCATCATTAGTTCATGAGTCACCCTATTATTATTATTGCACTCTGTGGGGATAAGGGCCTCAATTTCAACATCCATAACTTTAGATATTACATTAATAAGAGTTTGATAATCTTTTTTTATTTAAATTAATAAAAATGTGTCAAAAAACAGCATTTTTTTATTTAATTTTTCTTGTTTTGTGTGTTCTTAATATTTGGGTTAATAACATTTCGAAGTTTTTAACTTGGACACTAAAAGGGATCGTTTTACATGTAAAAATAAATAAAAATATTTTGACAATTTTTAAAAAAAAAACAGCATTAAATTTTTCGTCAAATCGGCAACCAAAAAATCATAAATAATTAGCACTATGACCACCTCCAAGGATATTACGGTTAAACATGCCGTTTAGGAGATAATTCGATTTTTCATACTAGCTTCATACAAATTTTTCGTAAAAAATATATATTTCCTTCGTTTTTGGGCAGAGTTAACTCGGGTGTCATTTTTGTAAATCGGCATTTTTGTAGTCCGGCAAAAATTCAGGCACTTGCAAATTGAAATCCCTAAGTCTATGAAAGCCGATTTCCAGCCCACCGTGCGGCGTAGCACCACAAGCATGCGCGGGGCATAACCGGTGCTACGACTGGGACTGGGACTACTGTCAACTACTGTGTACTTTTTGTTTTCTCTTCTATCGGCAGTCCCCAAAGACAGCCCCGTTTGTTTTTTTAGTTTTATGGAGCTGGCATTCATTGCCTTTTAAAAACAAAATACTGGCTAGTAAATGTCTGTGGGTGCATTATTTGTTCTTTTCTTGCTTGTTTTTCAATAATACACCCACACACCTAAACTAGCCACCACAGATGATGATGAAGCGGTAAGGGGTTAAATGTTAATTATGAACTCCTAATTTCCTTCGTGATTTAAATTTGAGTTAAGGAGAATCTGACAATAGCCAGGAAGCGAGAAACACAACTGCACAAAATATGAATACTAATTCATCATAATCATCATTTTCCGGCCCATGTCCCATTAGATAGATAGATAGATAGAGATAGATAAGATTTATTTGCCAAAACATGTGTACACATACAATAATAATAATTGCATGCAGGATAACTTAAAGAAAATTGGTTCAGACATGTTTGCCACGTATTGGCGTGCAAATGTTTATATTTACAATTGTGATTTTCATTTTTCTTTCAATTTAATTAGCAACTATAAGATAATAAATGTCATAAGTAAAAAAAAAAAAAAATTGAAAACATAAAAAAATAAAAAAAGGAATTAATAATACATGTCAAAGTATACATAGTCATGTCAAAAATAATTAATAAAATCATAATTGAATCTATAATAATCATAATATACAGAGTCAAATTATTCAAAAATTGATATGATTATTTTATTAAAACACAGAAAACAATAGTTATGTACTCGTAACATATACCTAATCAGAATTTCTCATCTAGAAACTCATTCAAACTATAATAAGCCTTATCTGCTAGAAAATTAATTAATATCTTTTTGAAAGCTACCTATATTATTTAACTGCTTCCAGTTTTTCGGAAGTTTATTATAAATTTTTGGAGCCATGCAAAAGACACTTTTGCGCATAAGTGCCGTATTATATTGCTGTAGGCAAATTTGGGTACTGTCACGTCTATTACGAGGAAATCGATCTGCCATGCGAGAAAATAGGAGAGGGTTGGATCTTACAAACATCGCATTTTCTAATATATAAAGTGAAGGTAGTGTCAAGATTTTATATTTTTGAAAATAAGGCTTGCAACTCTGAGTGGTTTCAAGTTTGAACATCGACCTAATACAACGCTTTTGAGTTTTAAATATAAGTTCCCGGTCAGTCGAGTTACCCCAAAAAATTACGCCATATCTTAAAATGGACTCCACCAAGCCGTAGTATGCGGTCAGTAAAGCATCTCTACTAATTACTGCTGCCAGTTTGTAAAGAGCATATGCTGAGGTGCTTATTTTCTTACTAATTGTCTCTATATGTGCCTTCCAATTTAATTTCTTGTCAATAATAAGTCCTAAAAATTTAGTTGTATCAACTTCGTCAATGCTATTATTATTATAGTTTATATTTAGATTATTAATTAATGTCAAAGAGCGCTGATTAAAGTGCATGATTTTAGTTTTATTCAAATTTATTTTCAAATTATTATTATTTAACCATTCTATAATTGCAATTAGTGAGCTATCAATGTCAGATTTATGTGTCTCGGTTTTTACACGCGATTGTCACTACACTGTCATCTGCAAAGAGGCTCATAGGCTGTTCTGTGGACTTAGGCAAGTCATTAATATATAATGTAAACAAAGGAGGTCCAAGAACACTTCCCTGTGGGACACCGTACCTAACTTCACGTTCTTGCGACCGATGTGACTCTTCTCGTTTTGAAGTTATGTTTAACCTACTGACTTCCGTTATTTGCTTTCTGTTTTGAAGATATGACTCAAATAGTTTCAGGATATTACCTCTATTGCCATATGCTTCGAGTTTCTTAATTAAAATATTGTGTTGAACATAATCAAACGCCTGAGTCATATCGCAGAATATACTGCACACCGGTTTATGTTGATCCATATTCGTCATCACTGTATTTAAAAAATCATAAATTGCCATATTAATAGTTTTTTTTTCCCTGAATCCTTTTTGTTCATTGCAGAGGATCTTATTGTGTTCTAAATATGAGTTGAGTTGTTTATAAATATATTTTTCAAAAATTTTGGAAATTACTGGGATGAGCGATAACGGTCTATAATTCGACATCAACTCTTTTTTGTCTTTCTTAAATAGTGGTTTTACTATTGATGTCTTTAGTGCGATTGGGAATATTCCAGCACTGATACTCAAATTAATTATGTAACTTAAAGGAGAACTAATGACGCTAGCTACGGCTTTGAGTACTTTTGTGGAAATTCCATCGCATCCTACACTATTTGTATTTTTAAGTGTTGATATTATTTTTAATACGTCATATGGTGAATTATGTGCCATAAACATGGAGTCTCTTCTATTCATAATATTTTGTGTTACTCTAGTTCCAGCATTTACAGTGGGTTGAATTTTGTCGATGAAATAATTGTTAAAGATATCCGCTATATGTTTTTGCTCCGTGATGGATTCATTATTAACCTTAATTTTATCTATAGAAGGTTTTGGTATATTTAGTTTGCTTCGTTTAATTATTTGCCAAGTCGTTTTGGATTTATTTGTAGATGTTTTAATTTTATAATTGTTTTGGGCACACTGTGTCAGCTTTATAATTTTTTTATATATCTTGGTGTAATTTTTTAGACTCATTTTATTTGTCTGACTAGGTTTTAATCTATAATTCCACAGCAGTTGTCTTTTCTTTTTGCTACAAATTTTTATACCACGAGATACCCAATTTAGTTTTTTTCTTAAATTTACTGTTATCCCAATGTGAGGGAAACATAAGTCATAAAGCAGTATGAAAAGATCTAAAAAAGCCTTATATGCAATATTGGGGTCGGTAGCATAATAAACCTCTGTAAATTTCAAGCTGCCTAAATGATTTTTAAACTTAGATAAGTTTTCTTCACTATAATCCCGTCTTTCTATACGCCATTTGCGCCATTCTACTCGGGGTCGGCGCAACAGGTTTTCTTCTTCTATTCTCCCCTGTCAGACATCACGGCATCATTTTTACTCCTTTCTCTTTCATATCATTCCTCACACAACTCATTCATCTCTTATTTAGCCTTCCTCTCCCTTTCCATCTATCAACTCTATCACCCAAATGGGGAAAAAAATCCTATACCTATGAACTATTCTGTGCCACTGGCGACAAACGGGAAAAAGTTCCCGTTAGTTATAAATGACCACCTAGCTGGTCTAGTTGTCTCAAGCACTACTGCTCAGCATTAGATCCTGGGTTCGATTCCCAGGTCAGGTAATGTTATTAGGTTTTCCTATCAAGAATTTCTCAGTAGGCGGTAACAGCCAGAGAAAGTCTGGATTTGTGTCGGGTTGAGCGAATTAGGCTCGCCCCTGTTACATGGGACTACACTTTTTGACAATTACTTAGATAAATAAAAAAAAAACCATAATCCCATAATGTATTTAATAGTGAACGTGTAGACGAAATTTTATTAAAATTGGTCTAATTACAATCGATTAAAACTGGTTTTCTCTTCATGGACGTGTATAAAAATACAAATTTTATGAAAACTTCGATTTTTTTGTATCGAGCCAAATTACGTCAATCGTGTTTTGGCCCTCCTTTCAGAATATCTTTCAATTTTTATAATCATGACAAAAAATAAAGCACTTATATTTTTGAGGCCAAAAATTGATTTTGCGAGCAGCCGAAATGCGCCATAACGTCTTTTTTGGAACGCATTTCGCCATAAGTAAATTTTATTCACCTCTGCCTTAGGGTTGCGCCACATCTTACGCTTGCTATCGAGCGCATCTTCGACATGCGCTAATAATCTCGCTCAACTTGCTAGGTCCCGTTCCTGAGAAAATCGGTGGTGACAGACGGACAAGAAAGTGATTGTACTATTACAAACTTATTATTTGCGGTTGGTGCAATAGCCGTTTCATGGGATCGAACAGCAAAGTTAAGTTTGTTCTTTAAAGTTTGTACGGAATCCTCGATGCGCGAGTCCGACTCGCTCTTAACCGGTTTTTTTTTCAGTACCTAGTATCAGTAATTGCTCTGCTCTTGGTGTGCCTTGACAATTACTCTTCAGGGATTACAGAATTTACAGGTGTGATGTTACTACGTGAATTAATAATATTTTTTATTTTTAAATGTTTTTTTTAATATATTTTTGTTATATTGTTGGTTGCGAAACCCTAAATTCTTAAGACAATGACTAACACCGCGCTGCGCTCCGTACCGTGAGATTCGCCTTCTCAGCAATTCGATGTCGTGTGATCGAAGATTGTGCAATAGCAATGAATAATGTGAATTTAGTGCATTTGTGATTCACTCTTGTTTCTCATATCGAGCAATTGTCACGCATCTTAGTTTTACCGATTTTATTGTAATAATTATAATTAATTAAAGTCTCTAAGTATACTATATCGGTTTTCTTCGCATCCTCGACTGCTGCCGTACGTAATTGGCGCAGTCGGTAGGATACTCGCGGTCGGTTTCGCGTAAAAAAAGGAAGATTTCCGTAAACGTAAAGCCGTCCGTGCGGCTATCCAGTCGCTCCAGAGTATCCCGAATCTACACGTCGTGCAGCAAAAAAAAAATTTTCTTTCCAAGAAAATCCGGGAATTCTAGGTTAGTTAGAAGTAATAGGGAATCAGTTATAGACTCTATAAGAAATATTAATTTAGATTTATTATACGAAGACACAATCGTTTTCTGGGAAAATGTCTTTGGATTTAGATACCGTTTATAAAGCATTAAGGTTAGTACCCGAATTTGACGGGAACCCGAATGTGATGACTAGATTTATTCAATTGTGTGATCATTTAGTTAAAGAATATTATAATGTTCAAGGTGGTTCCGAATTAATTAACTCTGCACTTATTAATGGCATATTAAATAAGATTGTAGGATCTGCTGCTCGCTTAATCAACTCGAATGGTATAGCAAGTGATTGGAATGGCATTCGTAGGGCATTAGTAAATAATTTTGCGGATCAAAGGGACGAGACAGCTCTTTATAGCGATTTATCTCTTTTAACACAGGGCTCTAACAATCCACAAGAATTCTATGAGCGTTGTCAGAACCTTTTCAGTACGATTATGACGTATGTTTCTTTACACGATACCTTAAAGACTACTATAGACGCAAAAAGGGATTTATATAAGAAATTAACGCTCCAGGCGTTTGTACGTGGATTAAAAGATCCTGTAGGATCACGCGTGCGTTGTATGCGCCCTCAAAGTATAGAACAAGCACTAGAATTTGTACATGAGGAAACTAATACCATGTATCTGCAAAACCGTAACGATCGTTTACCTGATAAAAGAAATAATGATAATAATCAGCCCGGTAACCATTTTAAATTACTATCTCAGCCGTTTAATATACCTCCTAGGTCTAACAATTACAGCATGCCAGGACCTTCACGATTCCAATTTCCAGCTCAACAACCAGCGCAGTGGAAACCTATTTATTTCCAACCCCGCCAGTTTGGTCCGACCCGAACTCAGCAAATATTTAGGGCACCCCCACCGAACTACAACCGTCAGAATAACCCAGTTCAAGTAGGCCAGCAGAATTCTCCTAACCAGCCTAGTGGATCAGCCCAACCACGTCCAATGAGTGGCGTTAGCCATTTCGTAAGCAGACAGTTACCGCCTACCAACGCTTTTCCTAGGCATGATTGGAACAAATCAGGAAATCCTCCACCCAGTAATTACTTTAAAACTCGGGAAATGCATTTTAGTGATTGTTATAATGACCCTTCGTTTAATGATTATTTTACCAATTATGATGGAGTTTATTACGATTTGTATGAGTACCCAGATTTGTACTATGAATATCAACCACTCCCTCAGGAATGTTTAGATTTTCCCCAGCAGTCTGAAAGCGTAAAAGAGGACGCCATAGAGTCTAAGGAGCAGGATTTTCAGAAAACGCCGAAGTCCGAAAAATTAAAATAGAAATAAATCTCCAAACGCAGCGGTACCTTCCGTACATACAAATCGCGTCGCCTCCTCTTAAGCTTTTAATAGATACCGGTGCGAACCAGTCATTTCTATGTCCTAAGGCTGTCGAAAATTATTTTAGTGATTTTCCGTTACATTATTCTCCTTTCGAAGTGCATAGTGTTCATGCTAAATCTAGAAACGACTATTCAATTACTTTACCTATTTTTAATGAATTTAATGATCCAAGTACAGTTTCATTTGATATCTATAAGTTCCACGATTACTTTGATGGACTTATTGGTACCGATTTGTTAGAGGAATGGGAAGCTACGATAGATTATAAAAATAAATTATTTACAACTAAGTACGCGTCAAACCCTATTAAAGTCTACGATTCACGTAATACTAATTTATATGAGAACATTATCCCAGCAGGATCATCCAAGTTACTAAAAATTCCGATTAACGTTCGCGATGGAGATGCTTATATTCCTGAACAATCTATGTCAAACTGTATCATACGTGAATGCCTCACTACAGTTAAACAAAATAGAGGTTTATTAGAAGTACAAAACCCAAGTCGAAATGATATAATCTTTTCAATGGATCGTGCAATGCCTGCAGAAGTGCATAATGTTGAGTACACGCGCACTAAGCAACAAGCGCAACGCGTAAAAGACGTGCTATCGCGCCTTCGCACTGATCATTTAAATGAAGAGGAACGCATTAATTTAGAATCATTGTGCTCGCAATATGCAGACGTTTTTTATATTGAAGGTGAACAATTAACATTCACAAATAAAATTAAACATTCAATTAAAACTACAGACGAGGTTCCAGTCTATACAAAAAGCTACAGATATCCATACATACATAGACAAGAAGTACAAGAACAGATAGGTAAGATGTTAGAACAAGGAATAATTAGACCTTCAAATTCCGCTTGGAGTTCTCCTATTTGGGTCGTAGCTAAGAAAGCTGACGCATCAGGAAAGGCTAAGTGGCGTATTGTAGTAGATTTTAGGAAACTTAATGAGAAAACCATAGACGATAAATACCCTATCCCTAATATAGCCGATGTCTTAGATAAATTAGGTAATTGCCAGTATTTTACTACGCTAGACTTAGCTAGTGGCTTCTATCAAGTTGAAATGGACCCCCAGGATATTACAAAAACAGCATTTAATGTAGAACATGGGCATTTTGAATTCCTAAGAATGCCCATGGGACTTAAAAATAGTCCATCAACTTTTCAAAGAGTGATGGATAATGTGTTGCGTGAACTCCAAAATACCATTTGTCTAGTATATTTAGATGATATAATGGTTTTCAGTACGTCATTGCAAGAGCACATAGTCAACCTAGAAAAAGTCTTTAAAAAATTACGCGAATCTAACTTTAAAATACAAATGGACAAATCTGAATTTCTTAAATTAGAAACCGCTTATCTAGGACATATTATAGGCAAAGATGGAATAAAGCCTAATCCAGATAAAATATCAGCAATACAAAAATATCCCTTACCTAAAACCCCAACTGAAATTAAAAGGTTTCTAGGACTTCTAGTCTATTATAGAAAATTTATCCCTGATTTTGCTAAATTAACCAAACCTTTAACTCAAAGCTTAAAGAAAAACTCTAAAATTACACTTGACCAGAATTATGTTGAATGCTTTGAAAAATGTAAGACACTTCTAGTGAATGATCCAGTCCTGCAATACCCTGATTTTAAAAAAGAGTTTATACTCACTACTGACGCTTCAAATTTGGCAATTGGCGCAGTACTTTCACAAGGTCATATTGGGTCCGATAAACTAATAGCTTATGCCTCGCGTACGCTTAATTCTAGTGAGATAAACTACAGCACTATAGAAAAGGAATTATTGGCTATAGTCTGGGCAACCAAATACTTCAGACCATATTTGTTCGGACGAAAATTTAAAATAGTGACCGACCATCGTCCTTTGCAATGGGTAATGAATATTAAAGAACCAAATTCCCGTTTAACTCGTTGGAGATTACGTCTAAGCGAATTTGATTTCTCAGTTATCTACAAGCAGGGAAAACATAACACTAATGCAGATGCTTTATCACGAATAGAAATTAATCATGAAGAAGTTAGTTCGATAATAGTTAACACCTCACAAGGCGCACCATCAGACTCAGATTCTAGAACTGAAAGTGCGGATTCTAGGACTTTAAGTGCCCATAGTGATTTAGAAAGTCCTATATTAGAAATCCCTATTTCCGATGACCCTTAATAAGTTTAATAAGCAAATTATTCTCAATGTTGTAGGAGATATAAAAAGTAAGCCCAATATTTCTAAACCGTTTGAAACTCACACTAAAACTGTCATACAAATTTCAAAATCTAGTTTAGAACAAGACGTTATTAAAGCAATTAAAGAATATGTTAATCCGAAAGTAAGGACAGGTATTTTAATTAATCCTTCATTAGAGATGTATTCTATTATACCAGTAATTCAACAGTATTTTAAAAACTCTGCAATGAAATTAGTACTTACGAAAACAGAGGTAGAAAATGTTAAGGATTATTTCAAGCAACAAGAAATCATAAAAAATATCATGAAGGAAAAACTAATCATAGAGGCATTAACGAGTGTTATCTAGCATTATCGCAGAGATGCTATTGGCCAAATATGAAAGAACATGTAGCGAAGTATATCAATGAATGTCAAATATGTGGGCAAGCTAAATATGATCGCAATCCAATAAGACCAAGGTTGCAAATTGTACCTCCGCCTACAAAGCCATTTGAAGTTGTACATTTAGATCTGCTTAGTATTGAAATGAATAAGTATATTATAATAGTAGATGCATTCTCTAAGTATGGTCAAGCATACTTCTTGAGAGATGCTACAGCTATTAGCGTTGCTCAAGCTCTGTTAAAGTTTTCTACTCATCACGGAGTACCTTTAACTATTGTAACAGATAATGGTCCGGAATTTAACAATCAAATATTTTCTGAATTTACAAGATTGCACAAAATCCAACATCATAAAACCTGTCCTAATACACCCAATGAAAATGGAATGGTAGAACGACTAAATTCCACACTACTAGAACATCTGCGTATATTAAAATTGGAACATCGGGGAGAATCAGTTACTAATCTTATGACCTATGCTGTATTGGCATATAATAGTTCAATACATAGCTTTACGAAATGTAGGCCTATCGATATAATTACCGGTCATTTTGATCCCCGTGATCCTTTAGATATGAATCTATCGGAACATCTCTTACAGCAATATATCCAGGAACACCGTAAACAAATGTTAAAAGTATATGATATTCTCAACGACACTTCACTTCATCGCCGCACTGAAATTACTGAAAATATTAATAAGGATCGTGAACCTGAAAAAGACTATGAACCGGAGCAACAAGTTTTTATTAGAAATCCTTTATGCCATAGGCAAAAGTTAGCAGCTCGGTATACTCATGATACAGTATTAGCCGATTTGCCTATTCATATTTATACTAAAAAGAAAAAAGGCGCTGTGCCTAAATCACGTCTAAAACGGGTGCCTAATAGTGCTCGTTTGTTACAGGATACTGAAAATACTACTGGTTCTGACCCTGGCCCTGGCCCGTGCGGACGAGATAACGCTAGACAGTCTTAACGATGGACCAGGTATTTTGCCCTTCAATCTGGGACCCACAAGAATCATCTCACACTACCACTCCTTTCTCCAAATTATAAATCTTGATGATATGCGTAATAGTTTAGAAACCGTTAACGGACAATTGCAAAACCTTACGTCACACTTGAATAATATGTCGCGATCTCTCTTTGAACCCCACGTTAAATATCTAGGTACTAAATTAGAAGAAATATTATTAAAATGAATGCATATCTATGATACTTATTTATCTGTGCAACAAATGTTTTCACTATTAGCCGCTATGCGCCGTGGCGCCACTGTCAATGCAAGTTGTGTTACTGAATTATGAGAATAAAAAGTCGTCGTCCATCTTGCAACCGTGCGGTGTTTCATTGTCTAAGTAAAACCCAAATATAGATATCCTTAAACAACCTCCAAAAGGTTATGGGCCCAGATCCCGCTCACAGGAGTCAGATCTCCAAGAGGAATTATTTTGGGGTCGCTGCGGTATCAGCAGCTAAAACGACAACGACGAGTGGAAAATTCCACGCGGGAAAACGTCGCGTCGGACGGACCGGTAAAGGTCCAATCTCAACAAGGAACGAATATTAAGCATTGCGGTATAGCAATAATACAATGGAATCCTTGGGAAACACGCCAGCAGTTGGTTTTGTCGGCCAGCAACAACTACTGGAAGGCGTCGAAAACTGGTGCACGTGGTCATACAAAATCAAGATAATCTTAAGGGCGGCAGATCTTCTAAGCATCGTGGACGGTACAGTCCAGCCTCCTTCAGATGGTAAGGCAGAAGAATACGAAAAATGGATGAACAAGGACGCCAAAGCTCAAAGTATTTTGGTCACACGCATTTCTGAAAAAGTACTTGCGCAAATTGTGAGCTGCCAAACGTCGAAGGAAATTTGGAACAAGCTACACACAGTATTCGAGCAACGGGGAGAATTGTCGGTTCACATTCTTCAACAGAAATTTTTCTCAATGAAATTTGAAGAAAAAGAAACAGTCACGGAATTTTTAGGCAGATTCGAGAGCCTGTTATGCAAGCTGAAAAACGTCAAAGCAGAAGTCAGTACGAGCATGGCTATAACCAAAATTACGTCATCTCTTCCCTCTCAGTATCAGCACTTCGTGTCAGCATGGGAGTCGGTGCCAGCAGAGAAGCGCACGATGGAGGAGCTAACTGCAAGACTACTTATCGAGGAACAGCGTGCCACGACCTGCATGCAAGACAGTAACGAGTCAGCAGCACTAGCATCCAGATCCAGCAGAAAGTGTTTCCAATGCGGCAAGACAGGACACATAAAAAGGAACTGTAAAAACAAGGTAAAAAGTAATATTTGTGTTTATTGTAAAAGGTCAAATCACAAGTCTGTTGATTGTTGGTTCAAAAATAGTAAAAATAAAGGTGTAAAGAAAAATGAGCCTAGCGAGCAAGGTAATGCATTCCCTGTGTCCGTGTTGTCATCAGCATTTTATAGTACATCAGACAGCAGCCTGTGGATAATGGATAGTGGAGCTTCAGAGCACATGTGTAGCAGTGTTAGCATGTTTACTAAATACAAAGAGTTAGAATGTCCTCGACCAATCATAATCGGTGACGGTAAAGTCATAAAAGCTGTAGGTACAGGTATTATACAATTAGAGGCGTATAATGGTAAAGAGTGGATCAGTTCAACATTAAATAATGTCCTACATGTCCCTGCTATAAAAATAAATCTATTTTCAGCAAGTTCAGCTGCAGATAGAGGTTATAATATGACAATTGAAAAAGAGTGTTGCTATTTGAGGAAAAATAATGAAGAAAAGGTTAGTGCTGTAGCTTATCGTAAAAATAATGTATTTATCATGAAATTCAGATACAATACAGATGAAAAAGCTTATGTAGGTAAATCTTTTGATAGTTTAACAGAATGGCATCAAAAAATGTGCCACCAAGACATACAGCAAGTAAAAATAATGTTAAATAAGTGTAACATTGATTTTAGTGCAGATAAACATGAGGAACTCACATGTGAGCCATGTCTCCTTGGCAAAACTCATAAACAACAATTTCCACAAAGTCTAAATAGGGCAGAACAGCCTGGTCAAATTTTACACATGGATTTATGTGGTATTATGGAAACCACATCATTAGGCGGTGCCAAATATTACTTATTAATAAAAGATGATTACACAAAGTACAAACAGGTTTATTTTCTGAAAAATAAGTATGAAACAAACGACAAAATAAAAACTTTTTTAAAATATGTCATTAAGAATCTTGAATACAAAGTTACAACAATAAGGTCAGACTGTGGCTTAGAATTTACAAATAAAGAATTGAAATCTCTATTAGATAGTTTAGGTATTATCCACCAAACTAGTGTTCCATACACACCTCAGCAAAACGGGTGTATAGAACGTGAAATGCGCACAGTTACAGAAGCAGCTAGAACTATACTATTGTCAAGTGGTTTGGACAAGTCCCTATGGGCTGAAGCGGTCAACACAGCTGTTTATGTCTTAAACAGAACTGGTAAAAGTAGATTAAACGGTGTTACTCCTTATGAACTTTGGTATAAAAAGCAAGCCTACAACATAAATAATTTGAAAGTATTTGGATCAAAGGTAGGAGTACATATCCCTGACCAACGGCGTAAGAAATGGGATAGTAAAGCTGAAATAGGATATTTTGTAGGTTATAGTGAAACAACAAAAGGTTTTAGAATTTATTTCCCACATAAAAATGATGTTCTTGTAAAAAGAGAGGTAACATTCATAAAAGGTACGTTTATTAATGTGCAAAAGGTTTGTAAAAATAGACAGGATCAGAACAGTAAACCCTCGGTTACTATCACAGACTCTGAAACAGAGGAAATGGAAAATGATAAGCAAGAAATAGAAAATGATAACAAAGAAGTAGAAGAATATCATAGTTTCTGTGAAGAAGAAGACAGATCACAGACACCAGAGCTAGAAGAGAATCTAGAAATTCCCATGGAGGGAATATCAAGTCCAGAAGAGGAAAGAATAATGTCTGCAGAAGATTCAGAAGAAGAGTATTCAGTTGATAAAGCAATAGAACAAGAAAAACCACAAGAGGTAACAAGAAAAGGTAGGGTAACAAAGAAACCATCATGGTTATCAGAGTATGACACAAACCTCTTATCCATTGACACTGAACCAATCACTCTGGAAGATGCATTAAATTCAGAAGAAAAAGAAGAATGGGAAAAGGCTATGAATATTGAATTAGACACCCTGAAAGAAAACAATACATGGACCGAAGTTAATAGTATTCCAAGTGGAAATAAAGTTATATCAAGTAAATGGTGTTTCAAAGTCAAACAAATAGGTGGAGAAAAAGTATACAAGGCTAGGTTAGTTGCTAGAGGTTTTGAGCAATCAGACACTGATTTAGAAGTATACTCTCCGGTAGCCAAATTACCAACATTTAGAGTATTTATAGCTGTAGCCAATAAACTACAACTTCCAGTCCATCAAATGGATGTGGTAGGCGCTTTCTTACATGGTGATATAGATGAAATAGTATACCTAAAGCTACCAAATGGTAAAATATGTAAACTGAATAAATCCCTATACGGTTTGAAAAGTTCCCCTAAATGCTGGAATAGAAAGTTCGATGAGTTCATGACTAAAGAAAATTTCAATAGATCAAAAAATGATTATTGTTTATATTATAGGAAACTAAACGGATGTGAACTATATGTTTTACTATTTGTAGACGATATACTTATGTTTTGTTCTGAAAATAAGGTTTTAGAAAATTTCAAAACAGAGTTGCATAATAACTTTAAAATGAAGGACTTGGGGTTAGCAACTAGTTATTTAGGCATAGATATCAAACAAGATAAATGCAGAACAATAATCAGTCAGAAGACATATTTAACTAAAGTCTTGGAACGTTTTAATATGTCAAATTGCAAACCTATATCAACTCCATTAGACCAGAATTACAAGTTTGATTTGTTGAAAAGGGAAAAATCTGAAAATCCAATAATAGAAAGAAAGTGTAGACAACTTATAGGCAGCCTAATGTATGCAGTATGTGGTACTCGACCAGATTTATGTGTGTCAGTTTATTTTCTTAGTAGATATCAACACTGTGCTAGTGTTATGTTGTATAAGTCATTAAAACGTATTCTACGGTATATAAAGGGAACCTTAGATTTTGCATTAATATACAGCAGCACGGGCACAGGAATGCAAGGCTTTGTAGACGCAGATTGGGCTGGTGACACCCAAGACAGAAAGTCTACAACGGGTTACATTTTTAAAGTGTTTAATTGTAGTGTAGTATGGTGTTGTAAGAAACAACTCAGTGTATCACTATCATCCACTGAATCTGAATACATTGCATTAAGTATGGCTGTAACAGAAGCATGTTGGTTAAAGAATTTGTTATGTGATTTCAATATTGTCATTAATGATGTGATTATTTATGAAGATAACCAGTCAGTTATAAAATTGGTTTTCAACAATGGAAATAATAAAAGGCTTAAACACTTGGATATCAGATATCACTTCATCATTGACAAAATAAAAGAAAAATGTATGTCTTTGCAGTATATTAAAACAGAAGATAACTTGGCAGATCTTCTCACTAAACCTTTAGGTAAAACTTTGTTTGAAAAGTTTGTCAAGTTACTGTATTAGAATTTAAGCTATTGTGTGAATTGTAAACTTTTAGGTTAGGTACTATTCATATCAGCTGGCCATTCATGCATAGGAAAATAAAGTAAATAAGCTAAGTTAGTTCTCAAACAAGTTGAATTGTTAATGCATAGCCAGCCAAGTTAAGATTTATTTGTGTAATTGAAGTATATTAAAGTACAGTGTAAAACATAGAATGTAAAGATTGAAAGAAAATATTTGTTGAGGGGGGGTATTAAAATGAATGCATATCTATGATACTTATTTATCTGTGCAACAAATGTTTTCACTATTAGCCGCTATGCGCCGTGGCGCCACTGTCAATGCAAGTTGTGTTACTGAATTATGAGAATAAAAAGTCGTCGTCCATCTTGCAACCGTGCGGTGTTTCATTGTCTAAGTAAAACCCAAATATAGATATCCTTAAACAACCTCCAAAAAATATCAGAACAATTAGAAACACTTGAAGTAAAACGCGTTAAAAAAGGCCTTATAGATGGTCTTGGATCAGTTATAAAAAGTATTTCAGGTAATTTAGATTATACTGATGCATTGAAATATGATAATGCCATTGCAATCTTAAAACAGAATGAAAATAATTTAGTAGCTGAAATGAATCACCAAATAAGTTTAAGCAAGCAGTGGGTTTCGCGTAGCTCAAACGTTACAGATAGAATAGTAGAAAATCAAAATAAAATAGAGAAAATTATCAATTCTATTTTAGTTAGCAGTAATAGACATGATACAGATATAACTGAATATGCTCATTTGGCACAGTTACTAATGATATTAGGAGATAATATAGATAATTTGTCTAAGGAACTCTACAAATTACAAAATTTGTTAGCATTCATTAGGGCTAAAAGTATTCATAATTCTATATTGAACTATGCTATGTTTAAGGACTTGATGAATAGATTAGGCATGTTATATAATAAGGATCAATTTCTAGATATTAGTTTCAGGAAATATTTTGATATAATTAAGCTAGGATATTATTACAATAAGAATAAACTAGTGATAGTTTTGAAATTCCCAATAGTTTATCCTACTAACTTTATCCTATATAAATTATCCCTAGCTCCTAATCATGATAATAAAGTCCTGATTCCAACTTATCCTTTCATAGCGGTTCACGAAAAAGATCTATTGTACATGGAGACAGAATGTCCGAAGTACAGCCACGGTCACCTTTGCGAGGATAATTTAAGTCACCACCATGGCAAACAATCAGACTGTATCCAGCATCTCATACTACATCAGAAAATTAATGAATCCTGTCAATTTGCATCAGTCATCCTATCTTCTGAAGCTATGGAGCAGCTAGACGACCAACACTTCATTATAAGCTTTCCTAAACCTACGAAAGTTCGTTTAACTTGTACTGAAGATAACTATAGAATGCTAAAGGGGAGCTACTTATCTATCATACCTAAAGGCTGCGTGTTAAAAACTACAGCGTTTACTGCAAGCAATCGTCATGATCAAATTAAAGGAAAGATATTGAAAATTATGGACTTACCAACCATAAAGGAAAATTCATATAATATACCAATGAAAACTATAAAACTAGATACTATAGATCTTGGCAGTTTGCATTCAAGTAACTCTGAAATCACTCTACAAGAACCAGTAATGCTACAGTCGTCGAACATTGAAGCTATATACCATACTACTATACCGGTATACATACTATTATCCGGTGCATCTGTACTCATTATCATCATTATACTTCGCCGTCGTAGACTGAATCAACTACAGAAAGCTCCTGAAGAAAGCGATATAAAGGCTAAAGATAAAGAGGCATGTGACACAGAGATTGATCCAGCTTCGCCATCGACACTATTTTCGACTAGAGTTTTCAAATAGTTGCCGATCTCGTGGAGGGAGATGTTATATTGTTGGTTGCGAAACCCTAAATTCTTAAGACAATGACTAACACCGCGCTGCGCTCCGTACCGTGAGATTCGCCTTCTCAGCAATTCGATGTCGTGTGATCGAAGATTGTGCAATAGCAATGAATAATGTGAATTTAGTGCATTTGTGATTCACTCTTGTTTCTCATATCGAGCAATTGTCACGCATCTTAGTTTTACCGATTTTATTGTAATAATTATAATTAATTAAAGTCTCTAAGTATACTATATCGGTTTTCTTCGCATCCTCGACTGCTGCCGTACGTAATTTTTTTTTAAATATTATTCACGAATATGTTTAAAAAATATTAAAGGAAATAAATAATACTAATACCAGGCTATTACTGTTCCTGGGCAAACGAAATAACATTACTTGTATCTATGAAAATCTTTATTTCTGTCCATAATTCCATTTCAAGAATAACAACAACACACAATTTTAAGAATAACAATATTACTTGAACAAATTACACTACATACATAGATACCTGGCTCTACTAATAATACAACTTCTTTGATAGGCAGCCACAATATTACTATACTCTTTGGGCAGCCAGGATCAGAGGATGTGTTCACAAGCGCTGTTTCTTAGTGCTGCCTCCTCTTGGCCATCCCAATATGACATCTGCCCTTTCATTCTGCCGCCAGCTATTAAGTTAGATGTCTAAGTAAGGTTATGCGAAATGTCTGATGTTCTGTGAGAGAAAGTATGCAAGAGTGTCTACTGTTCCGTGTTAGTATTAGTTTTCGTAATTCAAACCATTGTTTTGTTAATTATTGTAATTGGTGTTTCTATGTTAATTATTGTAATTGGTGTTTACCGTTTTATTTAACTTTATGTAATAAATAAATAAACGTATGTGTAAAAGAAAATGTTCTACAGCTAACATTCAATCATACAGTATAATGAATGTTCCGAAAGTTTGACAACCTGTCCTTACCGTAGGGTAGGTTACCATATTAGCCAGTACTCACTGGGTTGTGGAGGTCAGATAGGCAGTCTCTCCTTGCAAAATACTAGTACTCAGCTGCATCTGGGTAGATTTTTTGATTTGATTTGATTTAGACTGGAAGCTGAAGACTGAAGCCAACCCTAATACAGTTGGGGAAAACGGTAGGCAGATGATTATGTCTATGAAATAACAGTGAGAAGGACCTCATTTCAGTTCGGACGACCCTCCACACCGCGTCAGACGACTCGATTTTGCCGCGAGAACATGAGACATGGGTGTAGCGCCCGTTAATTCCTATTGTTTTCGCCATTCGACTTCTATGATCCTTATTTGTGTTCTGTAAATTTAGCCTATTCTACCAGAGGAAGTCGGTATATCAGCTGTTAGCTGTCTCCTCTTTGCCATCTCGATACCATGTCTACGTCTCATATGTTTGTTGCGATTGGACAGGTCTGTGAAGTCTCTCAGACAGATGTCACAGGAAAATGGTTGTGCACCAGTATGCTGACGCATATGAGTCCCCAAATTAGTTTTTGTACGAAACTTTTTATTACAGACTGTACAAGTATAGGGGAGAGATTTCGTGTGAATCGTCATGTGTTGAGCAATACTAGGTTTAGTACGGAAACTTTTTCCACAGTCATCACAGGTAAAAGGCTTGATGCCGGAGTGAATGTTAGCGTGCTTCCGTAAACCAGATGCAGATGTCAAAACAGTATTACAAATATCACACTTGAACAATTTCTTTACAGTCGCGTGCATCACCAAGACGTGAGCTTTCAACTTTTGTTTTTTGAGGAAACTTCTGCCGCAGGTTTCACAAACAAACTCCTTGTTTTGGTGGGTGAGCCCATGCTTACGCCACTCTTTACCATTCGCACAAATCATATTGCATATTCTGCATGTCAAATCAGATGGTGTATAAGTTACATTTCTTTTGTAGTATTTGTCAACATGTTCCTTCAATTCTACATTATTATCAAAAGGAATTCTGCATCCCAAGCAAATATATTTGGAGTTCTCATGTTCCCATCTTCTGTGGGACGCCACTTTGTCAATGCTTAGGAATTTTTCGAAGCACACATAGCAAGAGTAATTTAAGTCTGTTCTGTGTGTTCTAACATGTATCATAAACGCTTTAAGATTTGATCTTTTCATTCCACAGTCAATGCATTGGTAAAGATTGCAAGAGTTGTGGACCTGCATTGAATGTTCCTGTAAGTCGTCAACATTGAGAAATAGTGTTTCACAACGTGAACATTGCCATTCATATTCCTTCCATGTCATTTTAATATGTTCTATGTCTGTGTATGTAGTTTTGGCAACCATGTCTTTTCCATGGTCATGATCTTTTCGGTTATTTTCTTTAATTTTTTGTGTTATGATTTTGTTCGTTTTAGAATGTACTGTAGTATTTGATTCCTCGAGAGGATTTTTATTGGATTTACTCTCTTTATGTTTCAGTTGTAATTGTTGTATGCTTTTATCCATATTGTTGGCAGCTACGGCTACCTCACTATCATTGTGTTTATTTACTTCATCTATTGAACAAACTGTATTTTCTAAGAGAGTTGATTCAGAATCATTATTTACTTTTGCTAATACATCATTCAATACATTTTTCTTATTGTCAGGGTTTTCATTACAATCAACTGTTGTATCAATATTTTGATGAGTTATATCATTTGTAGGTTGTATATCATCTTTATTCTCCATTTTTATATGTTCTTCAGGGTTACAGTATATTATCATAGATTCATCATTAACATTATAGATATTAGGTTTGACGTCACCATCAATGTATTCATTCAAACTTATACCATCATCATTTACTTCCATGGAATCTTGACAGTTTTCGTCTTTAAAGTGGACAATATCGTTTTTATCATGGCTCTCACCATCATGGAAGATGTTTTCCTCACAAGAATGAGTAACACCAGTATCAATTTTTACAAGGATGAAGTCGCATAGAAATGCCTGCGCCTGTTCAACTGCAGTTACGAACCTGAAGGCTTTTTCTAAGGATTTCACACATGGTAAGCAAACGGTCTTGGGCAATATATTCTCCTGTAAATCAAGCACTATATTGAATTTTGACAGTTGATTGACGACCCTCTGGCACGATTCATCGTCACTTTGCAGTTCTCTAAGTTGATTTTGTCGTTTTAGCAGCGCGCAAAGGCGACAATACATCGCATCTTTTATGTTGTTCATTTTGAGAGTGGTAAGATCACAGGATCACAGATACACATTAACACTCTTTATTTAAACACTGCTAAAACACCATTATAGATAGGTACATTTTATCAACGAACGGTCATATCAACCGAGAAAGTCGGGGCAAGAGCGAATATTAATTTATAAAAGCCATGTGAACATTGTGAATTGTGATGGTTTGGAAAATAAAAATAATTAAACAGGAGTTGACATTCTTTGCATTCAATAAAAAATTGACATTTATTTGACATTGTCAAAGTAAATATTTTTCACTACCATGGATAAAAAACCCTTCAGTCTCAAATGCATTAAAGTTTAACGAAAACAAAGAAAACTTAACAATCATTTATAGTTTACAGAACAATAGCTTTTAATCAAATTAAATGTTTTCAACAGTGTTGCATATAACCATAGATATAGGAATAAAATAAACTAAACTACAATTATCTATCATTTTAGACTACAATATCAGATTGTGAAAGTATAGCGTTGAAAATTAAACCATCTTTGCTATCAACTTTTTTCAAATATACACGCTTTTAATTTAAGTTGTAATAGAAATGGTTATGAAACGTTTATATACTTCCGTTGGATTTTTTTCTCTGCTAGTAACAATTATATTTGCTGTCAAGCTGAGCAAGTGTCAATTCAAATTGCAAATTGCAGAAAGCGTCCTAAATGTCAAATTCAAATTATGAAACGATTTTATTTATTTTGAATAATTTTCTTTCAAATTGTAGCATTAATATCGATACTAATTAATCAAGTTATTGCGGAAAATTTCCAATCGCAGCTCGTCTAAACAGTCTCTCTCAATTAACAGCCGGTATTCAAGTTCAATACAACAAGTTTCCCGCGAAAAGTGAAACTTTTGCCGTACGTTCACATTAACACAATGCTATCTTCATCTGATATAGAAAGGCTAATTGCAGAGAAAAGGCGTGAGATAGAGAGGGAGAAAACTGCGCTGGGTCTGTCGCCGCCGCCGCAAGCACATGTAAGTTGCATAGTTGTTTACAAAACACCACCACCTGTGGCTGCCTCCCTGGTACCGCACGATCGTGTTATTGATTTTCTTCTACGCTGAGCTCAGTTGATAAGTTACTGTGTATTGATTCTGTACGCTGTCCATACGCCAGACAGTTCCTCCGTGAAAATACATTGTTTTTGTATTGCTAGAATCTTTACTGTTGTTTTCTTTATTTTGTTGTGAAGTGTTATTGAATCTAACTGTATGAAAATAGGCTGCCATCGGCGTATATGATTGTTAGGGAAAATATAAGGTTTGTGTTTACCTTTTTGTCCACTTCAAAAGTTTGTTTATGTCTTTACTTAATGAGTTTTCTTTGCAGAGCTCTTTGTTAATGGATGTAATGCAATGATGTAATGTAGATTTACAATTTTCTTTTGGAAATGTAAAACAAAATAATAGTAGCTGTACATTTTTGTGAGTAACATTCTTAATCTCTACAGATAGAATCACAAAGAATAGGTTGGATAATAAATAATGAAATAACTATTTGAATTAGAAAACTATGATTTGCTATAAATGATCCTATAAATTGTTTTTAATAAGTATAGTTTAAAAAGTGTTCTAATCCAATAATAATATATTCATATTTTAAATCACAAAGACCAAAAAGCTTCTACACCTACTTTGGCATTATAAAACAAAACCAAAAAGGTTCTAACAAAAAAAAACTGCACCCTTCCATGACCAGCCAGCAACATCATATCTTTTTCATTGCATTCCAAATGCCAAGGAGTATTGATCAGACATCATAGTTCATTGCTCTGACCGCACATGAACCGATAGACATACCTACAGAATATTACTCATTGAGGTCAGTCCAACACAGAAATATTACTGGCCCACTTACTTTCTGTGTCTTAGATTAATATCTATAGGGATTATGTAAGAACGGCATAGTTTAATCCAATATGTTGTAAAGAAATTATATAATGTTTTTATTCAAGAACTGTTACAGCATTAAAATTATGTTTTACAATCAATATAATTAGTTTATCATAATCAGTTCATGGCAGTTAATAATAAGAAATGTGGGTTGTACAAATAAATATTTTGCTTCAAAAATATTCTCATGATCATATTTCCCTGCGCCTATTCCGATTTATTTAGGATTGGCGCAACATGTCTTCTTCCTCCATATTTCTCTATTACTTGTCATATCAGATTTCACCCCATATTAGAAATAAGAATTTTTCAATTATTCTAAAGTTTCTGCCTAGCACCATACATCTTATTCTCTTGTCAACTTCAAGAACATTGTTCCAGGACCTTGAAAAAAATGTCAAGCAAACGGCAGCACCATCAAACACACTTAAGAAACAAGTGAACTTCAGCGAGGACAGGGCCCCATGTAACCACAATGACTCTTCTGAAGATCAGGAAGAAAAGGAGCTCCCAGGAACAGCACACCAGGAACTTGATGATAGAATACCACCAGATCTAGAGAGATACATAAGGGTAAGTGTTGTTTTTCCAGGTATTAGAAATTGTCCCACCCAGGAAAGGGAGATGTGAACACATGCATGAATTCAGATCTTCTCCCGCATGGCGTTAGGTGGTTGCTACAGACTACAGAACACCACCTGCAAGTTCCTTAGGGCCTATTGTGATTAGTGACATAATCTGTCTATTATCACATTTGGTTTAGTGTTTTCCGAATGGCAGAAATAGCATTTCGTGATGACTTGAATCGAAGTCAGATCACAACCATGTTAGATGTGACTAATACACTATTCCGGTAGGTTTCCGATTTTTTAGTGAACTTTTCATTTCTGTAATAAATAGGTCCTTCTTTACAATGCCTTTTTGCATCTTTTGTGTCCGTTTCCGGATTTGAAGGTCGGGGATCATGTTCTACATTTAAATTCAACTCTATGACGGCCTACGGTACAGATTTATTATTCTCCTGTAGAACAGTGCCCATAAATACGGGAAAGGAAATCCTGGTGATTAGCCCTCGGATAGGAAACGAAAGAAGCTCGTAACGACTTTCTGTCGATTTGTAAATGGATCATGGTTGTTAATGCATCGAGATTTATAGGGCTATTCGAGAAGCGCTACTCCTTCGAAATAATATAGTTCCGATTGTTACAACTTTAACGATAATCGGAAGCCAAAAAGTCCAATTAACCTGTATCGCCCTTGTTATAACGCCGAGGTAACTAGACGGCAATCGCTACACGTTATAATTTAATATTCAAACGCGTTTGGTTGGACTTGACGTCGAGCAAAACGGTTGTGTCAAAACTTGGCGCATGTTTTCAAACTCATCCAGACCACTCATTCTGGCAATTTATTTATCACCACTGTTCTCAAAATGGTGAGGAGCTCGTGGCTAAATAATAACAGCCGCTCGGGTCGATCTTTAGGTTAAGTCGCGCTTGCATAAGTTGGTTCGTGAATGGGTGACCACCCATCACGTACAGAGTTTCCTCCGTGCCTCGGAAAGTACGTTAAACCGTTGCTGTGAAGATCTTTGACAGTCGTTCAGTTGTCAGTGGCCCTAAAGTCTGAAAAAGCGGCCAAGTGCGAGTCGGACTCGCCCATGAAGTGTTCCGTAGCAGCAAGTAACATAATATAAAAGTTGTTGTAGTTCGTTGTAACTTTGATCGATGTTTTAATAATAGTGTATTTTTTTTTTTATCAAGTTGTTGATAAGTAAAATGAAAGGTAAATTGCGGTTTACGATTTATGGAGTATTAAAAAAAAACTACTTACTAGATCTCTTTCAAACCAATTTTCAGTGGAAGTTTACATGGTAATGTACATCATATTCTTTTTTAGTTTTATCATTCTCTTATTTTAGAAGTTACAGTGTCTCTCGTGCAAACTATTCAGTTTAGAAAAAAATGAAATGAGAAACCTCAATATCATTTTTGAAGACCTATCCATAGATACCCCACACGTATGAGTTTGATGAAAAAAATATTGAGTTTCAGTTCTAAGTATGGGTAACCCCCAAAATTTATTGTTTTTTTTTTCTATTTTTGTGTGAATATCTTAATGCAGTTCACAGACTACATCTACTTACCAAGTTTCAACAGCATAGTTCTTATAGTTTCGGAAAAAGTGGCTGTGACATACGGACGGACATACAGACAGACATGACGAATCCATAAGGGTTCCGTTTTTTGCCATTTGGCTAACAAAACCTAACAAAAAATAAAACCGACTTTAAAAAAAAAAACATAAAAGTGAAAAATAACTTTGACTTCAGAAGTCGGTGACAAAAAAACTAAATCAATCAAACAAAGGTCACCGACTTCTGAAACTAAAGTTATTTTTCACTTTTTTGTTTTTTTTTTTTAAGTCCGTTTTATTTTATGTTCAGACTTTAGGGCCACTGACAACTTAACGACTGTCAAAGATCTAAAATTGACAGCCGGGACCAACGGTTTAACGTACTTTCCGAGGCACGGAGGAAACTCGGTATGTGATGGGTGGTCACCCATTCATGGACCAACCTATGCAAGCGCGGCTAGTAAAAACAATTTTTTTTATTTTTTCATTTTTAGTTGTAATGTATCCTATACAAATATTTGCTATGCAAACTTCAATTTGAAGTAAGCTCAACAAAAGGTAACTGCTGTAAATCGTTGAGGAATTCTGTCGACTGTCTATGGTCTCCATTATCAGACCTGTAATGGCACTTATAAACCATAAGGGTGCAAAGTTCTCATCAATAGAAATGAATTAAGCCCAAACACAAGGTATCTACTGTAAAACGTTGAGGAGTTCCCTTGACTGTCCTTCGTCTTCATCATCAGACCCCTAAAGACAGTCACAACCCATCTAGGTGTAAAGTTCTCATCAATACAAATTAGTCAAGCCCAAACACCAGGTAATTGCTGTAAATCGTTGAGGAGTTCCCTCGACTGTCTTTCGGCTCCATCATCAGATCGACATCAGGCCTGCAGTAAAGAAAAAATTAACAAACGCACTTGTCACCAGTACGATTTTTGAAGGTTCCCCTCGATTTCTCTGGAATGCCATCATCAGACCCTGGTTTCCTTATCATGGTACAACCCTTGGGATATCTCCTTTCCAACAAAAAAAGAATCATCTAAATCGGTTCATAAAGGACGAAGTTATCCGCGAACACTCATAAAAATATATATAATATACATATACGGTCGAATTGAGAAACCTATTTTTTTAGAAGTCGGTTAAAACAGTCTTCTTACCCCCAGGGGTATCGTATTACTCGGTACTAACGTGGTTGCGGAGGTCAGATAGGCAGTAGCTCCAAGTAAAATACTGGTATACGACTATACGGTCGATTTGAGAAACCTATTTTTTTAGAAGTCTGTTAAAAACAGTCTTCTTACCCCCAGGGGTATCGTATTACTCGGTACTAACGTGGTTACGGAGGTCAGATAGGCAGTGGCTCCAAGTAAAATACTGGTATACGACTATACGGTGGAATTGAGGAACCTATTTTTTTAGAAGTCGGTTAAAAACAGTCTTCTTACCCCCAGGGGTATCGTATTACTCGGTACTAACGTGGTTACGGAGGTCAGATAGGCAGTAGCTCCAAGTAAAATACTGGTATACGACTATACGGTGGAATTGAGGAACCTATTTTTTTAGAAGTCGGTTAAAAACAGTCTTCTTACCCCCAGGGGTATCGTATTTCTCGGTACTAACGTGGTTACGGAGGTCAGATAGGCAGTAGCTCCAAGTAAAATACTGGTATACGACTATACGGTCGAATTGAGAAACCTATTTTTTTAGAAGTCGGTTAAAAATAGTCTTCTTACCCCCGGGGGTATCGTATTACTCGGTACTAACGTGGTTACGGAGGTCAGATAGGCAGTAGCTCCAAGAAAAATACTGGTATACGACTATACGGTCGAATTGAGAAACCTATTTTTTTAGAAGTCGGTTAAAAATTGTCTTCTTACCCAGGGGTATCGTATTACTCGGTCTAACGTGGTTGTGGAGGTTAGATAGGCAGTAGCTCCAAGTAAAATACTGGTATACGACCCCAACATAGTTGGGAAAAGGCTAGGCAGATAATTTTCTCAAATCGTGACGAGACAGCTTGTCCTAAAACCAAAAAATCTTAGGAATGTTACATCCTCAGAACGCACCGTGCGTTATGGGTCTGTCCCACTCCCCAGAGAGTGAAGGTCCCAGGAGTGGAAATGTTTATAAGCTGATTATTCTTACCTACGAGTATACTCTTATTATAATGCCGCAGAAACTATATCTGCATGTAATGATTTGAAATTCAACCGCGTTTGCTTGGACCGGACGCCGCTGACCAAAACAGATGGGCCAAACTTGGAGATAGTTTTCAAACTCATCCAGAGTTCCAAACTATTCTGGCAGTTAACGCTAGCAACTATACTACAGTTTTAAAGTATGTAGAATTTATTAAGCCCTCTGTTACGGCCTTTCGTGCATGAAATAACAGTCAGTAGATACGCAATGTATAATTACTGGAGTATAAGAAATTCACATTAGCATTTTATAATGACGGCGTGGACGTTCGAAGTTGTAAGCATTTTGTATTGGTTAATTGGAGCTATTCCGCGTTTAATAAGAATGTTGATTTATAACAAGAAAATGTTAGCTTCTTTTGTCTGTCTGAAGAATAGCCCGATAGCCTCAGAGAATCGAATCAGATCCGAATCCAATTGATTCAGCTCAATGCTATCACCATTAACTTTCCAACCCGGTTATTGAACTCAGGGAAAATATAAGGTCGAAGGAACCGACCGACGCTAAAACGTTTACCTCGTAGGGCAAACATACCGGTTATCGACCGTTTAAGCGGCTTGTTGGCTGCAGAGTTGATTTCAATCACTATGCTGCACTCCAAGTTTCTCATTTCATCCTACAATAGTCTAGTTTTATAAAACCTAACGTTTATAGACGTATCAGTGATACATTATTAAAAAAAAAAAAAACCGTAAAAATGGCAAATATACCGGCTATCGGCCTTTTCACTCAGCTAACGACCACCAGTACACTGGTTATGGGCCACCTAATTCATGGTAGAAAAATGACTCTTATTCTAATAGATCATAGGGTTTGTAATAGTATGAAAGTAAAAAATTAATAATTACACAAAAAGCGTTATATTTTTACTCTTTTTTACGCAGTCGGCTTTTATATTTTTTGTAAGTCGTAGAAGAAAAAAATAAAAAGCTGACTGCGCGCAGTTGCTGTGCAGTCCGTCTGTTGGCAGCCTTATTGGTAAAATATCAGGCCACTCAGCCAGATACTATTATAAGTAATGACAAAGAATTTAAGAAACTTCCATTAAGGCGAATTAGATATTGTGAACCCATCCTTAGTTAACTAAATAAATTTCATATCGTGCGCGCTATTTAATAAGACAGTGATTAATCGTTCATTGTTCGACTAAGTTCATTATAAATTAATTGATGTTGTCATGGACTCGTGGCCGCGGTTAGTCGTGGCGTCGACTCTATAAATTGAAGATACGGGTTTATTTGATGAAAGTTGAGACCATATGAAAGGGTTTGTTGAGTGTGACAACTTACTACTCGGTACGAAATACGAATACTATTTCTTTCGTATAGGAGAAAAACCATTATCAGCTAATCGCCAGCGTCTGTGTGTCAAGCGTTAGAGCAAGAGTGAACAGGTATCTGTTTCCACCATAGACCTCGCCCATCTCTTCAGGGTCTACTTTCTAAGTCGGTCAACGAAGATACGGGCCCGTCCGAAAATAACCTACTCCGTAATATTGTCGGATTTATGAATTTTAAAACCACTTCAGGAACAGGGACCACTTTCTAGCCGTGTTGTCGTTTATTTTTAGTTCGGGCCACTAACTAATCTTAAGTGATACGGAGTAAAACTCCCGTAACTTCGGCCGAAACTACGGGTTTTGTGCAGAAAGTTAACCTTTACTATGCAAAGTACTGTTCTGGACACAGGATTCTTTTACCATGTACCAAGCCTTGCTTTGCTTTTTAGATGAAGTGACGATATCACAGGGACAACACGAGTAATTTTCCATCTTTAATTATGGTAGAAAATCTCCAGACACATGTTGCAGATAAACGTTGGCAGGACTGACTGCCCATGGCAAGCTGAACGTAGATACTCTAATGAAAAATGCTCTAATCTTCTCTGTATTCAGAAATGATATGGACATTATGTATTTTGCTTAGCGCTTCGTGCGTGTCATCGCGCGTAACTGCGTGCATTGTAGCCGTTTCAAGCGCTGCAAGGCCATTTCCAGTTATCCTGAATCTTATCTGTGTTGGACGCACTTAGTATAAATGAATCAATTTGTCAGTCCAAGGATTTCCTGCTGCAGTGTCATCAGTAACTACCTAACCAACGCTGTAATATGGTTAGGGTAGCTTTTTATCAATTTGTATTTGAGTAATTTTAGTCTAGAACTAATCTATGTCTAATAGTTTTGATATAGGTACTAAATCCGATGAACGAACTCTTTCTGACTTTATGCGTAATTTCAATTATCTTTATCACTTTTTGTGTAACTCGTAAAGTGGCAAATAAAATAAATGTTACCATAAAATAATTTAATAGTACCACAAAAAGCCTATACATATACTCGTAAAAGTCATTATTTCCAGTTAAGTACCGCTTGTCATAAACTCATGAGGGTAATGTGGGTGTGTGCGAATTTATTACGTACCTACTGTAATGAGGAATGTAACGGTATATCGGAATACCGTTGTGCCTGAATGGGTGTGCCTATTGATATTTGTCTCTTTTAAATCTGCTCGCACAAATTATTAGATCTTGTAAGGACAGAATTATTATGACGTCCGATAACTATTCATGTATTATCCAAGTTTTGTATATAATGAAGTTGGATTTGGCTAGATGATGTATAGTCGACCCATTTCGGAGACAATGCGAGTGTGGAGCCCCAACACAGGATATGCCACATCTTCTTTTCTGTCCGTCGTGTACAATAACTGTACCCTCCAGAACTTGAATGAGGCAAACGACAGAGCTGTTCCAAGTTGCTACGTACTGGTCGGAGAAAATCTGAGTCATCGTTTCGGGAAGAAGAATAAGATCAAAGTTTCCATCATCATCGTCAGAGACAGCCTTGTTCCACACAATGCTGAGTATAGACTTCCTCCCTTTTATGTCATTCTTTCCCGAGTCTGGTCTTGCCCGCAACCTTATAATCTTATCGAAGTTTTGCCTCTGTACAATCGTCAAATGGTTCATGTGACTCTTTATAAGACAGTTGCACGCATCCCAATTAATTTCGGGTTGCAGCATGTCTTCTTCCATACTCGTCATCTCATCATACACCTCCTTTCTTGCCATATCATCCTTTACACATTCCATCCCTCGTCTCTTTGGTCTTCCTATACGTAGCGTTCTCCTAAATAAAACAAAGATGCAAAATTGTAAGGTGAAGCATTGAAGACGAACAAGTCAGGCCGTCATCACCCATTGCTGAGTAGAAAGCTCTATTTGCTTGTGTCTATCTCCACGTTCCTTTGCTAGCCTCATCCAAGTCAGACTCTAAGGACCAAACATTTAACTTACCAGACAATGGTGTCGATTCTGTTGTGCACAAACTAAACTTAATTTAGGCTATTGATATCTTTTACTAAAAGGCAGTGCGAGAAAAGGATGGCTATAGCTATGAACTAAGTTAGAGTTGTCAAACTAGTTTATGCCTTGCGCTTCACCGTGTTTTTAGTCGACATGTTTTTAGGTGCACCCTTCATTTGTATGGAAATATTAGTTCCGACTTAATTTGACAGCTTTAAATTACGTCCGTCTCTTTCTCGTTTTATTAGAGAGAAAAAGATAGCAATAGCCCAAATTAAGTATAGTTTATGCACAACAGAATCGACACCAATATCTAAGCAAAGGATCGCAAATCTATTTGTCCTTTCAAATTCTCTCACGAATTGCAATCCCTACTAGTACTTGTATCTTGTTCTTGTACATAGATCCCAGATGGCTCCTTCTAAACAAGTGTACACTAATGATGATCTAACTCAAGTGCAGTGTTTAAAATGAATGACAGCGTCAGGGCCAATGCCATATCAACTAAGGAGCTTTAAACTAGATGAATGTAACGCCTACATGGCCAGATTGATATGAATTGCCTCTAAACACTACTCTGATTTAATTAAGTGCACTAATAAAACAAGTTTAGGTTGTATATTTCTATAGATATTATGCATATATTTACAATGTACCTAGGTCAAGACAAAGTTTGCTTTGCAGTAAGTTTTTTTATTTTGACTTCATCCATCGGCACAATGTTTTAAATGCGTTACATGTTACATTTTAAAATAAGTCCTACCGCAAAACCTGATTTAAACCCAAAAAAAAAAAAATAGTTTTCCAGCACTATTTTCGCGTAGAGTTACTTAAGTAGTTTAATGTACAGACACCCACACTCAGAGTCAGTTAATGGTTACTTAAACGGTTACTTAGTAAAAATTAAAAAAAAACAGCCTCAGAGTCAGTTAACGGTTCATTAGCGTCCCTTAATGACAATTAAAGTTAAGTAAAGCAAAACCTTTACTTAAATATTTAATGGCTGATTTTGACATCTATGTTTGGGGTTATATTTTTACCCGCGAGTTCGATTTCATTAAAAACGTTTATTAATTTAAAAGTAATAATGTCTGATTTGGCAGACTTCATTGAGTTTGTAGATTATGCCAGAAGATATAGAGAAGTGGGACCGAGGTGGTATTTAAGAGATTATTCTGATCCCTTTACAAAATATTCTATTCAAGAATTTCACGCACGGTATAGATTTACACCTGAATGTGTAAAAAGTGCAATATTACCGTTGGTGGCATCCGACCTCAGGAAACCAACGAAAAGAGGATTACCATTTGCACCGGAAATAATGTTACTAGTAACATTACGCTACTTCACTACAGGGAGTTTTCAGGTTAGTAGCATACCTACCTATCTTAAAATTGAACTGTGTTGTACATTGACTTATATAAAAATACTTATTGTAGGTAGGTATTATGCAGTTCGTTGTGTGTATAAGAAGTGGTACGAGGCTTTACATTTATGTTTACAGAAAATGGATGGAGATGTAATGAATATTTGTCAGCAGTCAGTTTCGAGAATAATTGCCCAAGTCTCTAAATTGTTATCATACAAAATGAAAGATTTTGTTAAATTCCCGTCTACCGAAAAAGCAATTAATACAGTGAAGTAATGCCATTTTCTTTATTATAATAATTCATCTGTAGGTACATAGACCTACATGTTCTGCGAATTCTGTCTCATGTCTCTACAGTTCTTGAGCCATAGCGTTAGATGACGCGTTTCTTCCTGTCTGCTTCGTCTTTCGGTATTTTCTCAAAGTTAAAATCTCACGCTAAAATAAACATTATGAAATACTATTAGCAAATCATTCATAGCACAATATATTTCAACGACAACAGTGACTATCATACCTTGTATACATTCAATCAAAAAAGTATCGGGAATGGATGATTTGTTTATGGTTCCAAATTCAAATTTTTGTTTTTTTGTAGTTGTTAGATTGGCACAACTGTTTTCCATTTTGGCGCGGATTTTGAGTTGCAACTGTTATTTATATTAAATACAGTGCTGGTTTTAGTAATATCATATATAGTGTGAATTGCGAATTTCATAATGGACAAAAATATCGAACAAAGAGTTTGTCTTAAATTTTGCATCGCCAATGGAATTTCGTGTTCGGAGTCACTGAAAATGTTACAGAAGGTTTACGGTGAATCGACTTTATCAAAAACTCGTGCTTATGAGTGGTTCAAAGCGTTCAAAAGCGGTCGAGATGTGATGGAAGATTTGCCTCGCTCTGGTAGGCCGTCAACGTCTGCAACTGAAGTTAACATCGCAAAAGTGAAGAAAATAGTGACTGAAAATCCCCATTCAACTCTGAGAGAGATAGCCGCCGAACTTTCTGTATCTCACGAGTCGATCCGTACCATTTTAACTAATCATTTGGGTATGAAACATGTTGCTGCTCGGCTAGTCCCAAAAGATCTGAATTTTCTCCAAAAACTCAATCGCATGAAAGTCGCTGAGGACATGCTAGAACGAGTCAGTTCGGACCCAACATTCATGAAACGCATTGTTACTGGTGACGAGACGTGGGTTTACGAGTTTGACATGCAAACTAGTCAACAAGCTTCGGAGTGGCGCCTTCCAACTGAACCGAAACCGAAAAAACCACGCCAAAGTCGATCAAAAGTCAAAGTCATGTTGACTGTTTTCTTTGACTATCGCGGTGTTGTGCACTCTGAATTCTTACCGGAAGGTCTAACGGTAAATAAAGAATATTATTTGAGCGTTATGCGGCGTTTAAGAGAGCAAATTCGACGAAAAAGGCCAGATTTGTGGAAAGAAAATTCTTGGATTTTGCACCACGACAATGCGCCTTCGCACAAGGCTATCATTGTGAACGAATTTTTGACCAAACACTCAACAAATACCATCCAGCAACCACCATATTCACCAGATATGGCTCCTGCTGACTTTTTTCTTTTTCCTAAACTCAAATTACCACTTCGTGGCACCCGTTTTCAATCGATAGAAGACATAAAGGAGAATTCGCGGCGAGAACTGAACTCAATTCCGGAAGCAGCGTTTAAAAAATGTTTTGATGAATGGATTATTCGTTGGCGCAAGTGTATCGTTTCTAAAGGAGCATACTTTGAAGGTGATAAAATAAATTTGGATGATTAACAGACATTTTGTGTATTATTGATCTTTTCCCGGTACTTTCTTGACAGAGTAGTACATTGGCATTACAGTTGAACTCTCGTGTAATTGCATCCCATGCTGCTTGTTTCTTAGCGACCGACTTTCCATCCGTTATTTTAGATTCCACGATTGGCCTCTTTTTAACTAGCTGAGCCAATATCGCCTTTTCATCAGTGGTGAAATTGGCCACTCTTTTGCGTGGTATCTTTGTTTGTAGATACTCCTTTGAAACAGAAATATGAATGGAAGTTCTTCGATTACACAAGGTGCGTGTCGTTTAATTTAATTGTTATCACATTTTCACTGAGAGTGCTTACCATAACTTAGATTAATTCGGATGAAAGTATTAATTTACAACAATCACAAGTCACAACACAAAACTTTCCCGGGTAATTACTACTTCACATTGACACTATTGACAGTTGACATGACAGCAGTGATGCCATAGAAAAAAGATCGCAATCGCTTTATTTTATTTCAATGAAAATAGCTGTTACCCTTTGCAATTTAGTAAAAACTTACAGTAAAAGGACTGATTATCATTTATATTACTATGAATAATAATTTTCAACGTTTATAAATAAACTTAAATGTGATTTAATATCAACACTTTTTAAATGTCGCTACACCAAGGCTTTATCGATATGCAATCGATAAGATGATTTTAGGATGCTTCGCCCTACGTATACTTAAAGCTGTCATTAGCTAATGAACCCTTAAATTATGTCTCTGGGATGTAGCATTGATTAACGGATTTAATGATAATTAGTTAAGTATTCATTAGGACTAATTTAATGAACGACTCTGAGTGTGGCTGAGAATGTTGTTGTTCTTTGTTGACGGCTTCGTGTAGCATCCGTTAACACCTTGTATGAAATTTACACTCATCCAAATAAAGTTCGGTGTGTTTCAAGGTCTAGATTAACTCACATCGCGTAATGTTGCTTGGATTATGGCAGAGCTCCAAATGCAGCAGTGCGTTGCTTCAGACCCAGTTGATTTGTATCAGTTTATGACGTGTAATTGCACAATTTGCTAAAAAGGAAGAAAAGTAAACCCAATTTTATGGTGCACTCATTCTTTTCTTCTACGATTTGCGGGGCAATTTTGTCATAAGTGAAAAAAATGCTACCTATTCCTAAGTATACAAAGACCATTCTTGGACAACAATTACTTGATTTATTTTGAAGGCTCTACTGTATAATCTATTCTATTCAAACATTACTACATCACTTACGCAAATGGCCCGCATTAGTGAATAAATAATGTTATTTAGACATATTGATCAATAGTTTTTCTATTTAACGGTACGAACTGTTGGACAAAGGTAGAAGTAGTCACATCATGCTTGTTCTAATTGGTATTTGCTTTCGAAAGGTTATATTTTCCAAAGTGGAAAATTTTGGAAGAAAATCGTTGTCATTTCGTGGATGTCGGTGATTTGATGAGTTGAAAAGATGATTACGGGGCTGTCAGAACAGGTTAGTCTGTTTGAATTATCCTAAATATCTATTACTATATATTACTATATACTCTTCAAAATTGAGTAAAACACTGAAGATTAATATTAGTTTGTCTAGACGACTTATTTTAAGCCCGCAAAAAGGTCATACTAGGGCGAAAGGGGTTAACGCGTCTATCAAGGGCCACATCGCGAATCTAGAACAATGAGTTTAGCGCACCATTGTACCAGGTTCGCAGACGCGCGTAGGAGTCTGCCAATTTAATACACGAACACAATTCGAACAAACTCCGCGATAGTAGCATGTTTTTTTTGTTATATGACGCGCGTACTGTCCGTCATCTCATCACGCATCATGAATTGAATATCATGATGTCCTTGTTAAAATAAAAATGTGCTAGATTTTCCTGCAATCCGTGTGCCTCCCTCCATACATGAATCATGATGTAAGTACCAGGCAACTATGCCAAATGGAGTATTGTTGCAATTTCGGGTCGGATTCTTTACTGGTCTAGTGACTTTCTGGTTCGAAGTTAACAAAGCAATGATCTAAGTGTTCAAATAAAAAAGGTTTATACGAAAAGAAGTGCTAATAGTGGCTATTAACGCTATAAGAGACGGTGTGTGCTGTAATATCGGTAATTTCCTGAAAGCTTTGATATGCATAATTTCATTCTCGCTCGTCAGCATGAGTCGTGTTGACTGGCATATTTTGGTCCTTTTGTGCTTCAATTTTTGGAAGGTCTCAGTTACATATTTGTTTAACCTTGCCCTACTATGGAACCATATATTTTGAAATGAACAACGGGTAAATCGTCTGTTTGCTATCGGATTTTGTGATCGTGAAATTGTGTGTTATTAACATACAAATTACTTTACCCCTAAGTAAGACTGACATTAATAACAGACAACATTATAATCCTGCAACTTTGTACGTAGGTTGTATTGATCTGTTACGCGTATGACGTCTACGATGCACGGTAATTATTACTGAGTTTGGTTTGTAAATAACCACGTGACATATTTACGTAAAGTTGAAAACATGGTCCTTCGAGTCGCCCTGTCGCTTCATGTAAAATACTGCTTACTGTTCATAGATCTGAGATTGTAGTTATTCCGTTTCTACAGATAAGTAACAAAAATTTGTGTGGTACACAACCTCTAAAAAACCCGACTACTGAAAAACATCACACTCTAATTAAATTCGGGGTTTACAAGGTAAAATCGATTTCTCCTTTTGTTGAAGTCTGTTAAAATGTAGCCTATGTCACCTGGGTCATAATAACGCATCGATTGACATCTTATTCATCAAAATCTGATGAATTGTTTAGGCGCTACGGAGCTACATACGTAAATACAAACATAAATACATAGACTGCTAAAATCATAACCCGTCCTTTTGGCTTCGCCGTAGTCGGGTAAAAAAGGCAAGTGTGTGAAAACGAAGTGGCGAGAGGTAGAGCCCGACTACAAACCACAGATATCTTTATTTAACATGAATGATCACGAATCTTCATCTGCTTAGCCTTTTCCAAACTGTGCTGGGTTTGATATCCAGTCTAATATTTTACATGGACACGCTATCTGACCTGCAACTTCCCAATTACTGTAATGTGTAACACGCAAAACTCTGGTTAAATTGATGTCAGACTTTCGGATTTCAGACTACACCACCCTCAACATTAACCCACCTTCCCAATAACTAATTTTCCAGTGAAAATTATGTGAACACAGTGTGTTAGAACATAGCACATGTTCACTTATGATGGGACAACCTCCTCCCAATCAGCACCACTTATGGCACCCAACAAACCCACACGTTCGTTCAGGCGCGATCCGGCCACATTTCCTTCCATCCATTATGCAATTGCCTTTAACTGCACATTATTCAATGGATACGATTGTACTGTTATGTAGATCATCCTTCATATTATGTAACAACCACTTGACTATAAATAGATGTTCTGAATACTTAGCGCTTGGGTGACCCAAAGATGTTGATTTTCGATTTTAAAAGCGCCCATCAGAGTCAAAGGGCCATCAGAGCCATATATGAATTACGTAGACGCGATTCTTTAAGAGAACTGTTTAAAGAAATTAATATCATGACAGTACCTTGTCAATACATCCATTAAAATATCATGTACGTTAGGAAAAATCTGCATTCATTCAGTAAAAGAGGTGACAGACACCACTATAGTACTAGACATAGGGACCAACTAGTTCAGCCACGTTTCAGGTTTGCTAAAGTAGATTCATCTTTTATGGGGTACTGTTTAAAATGTTACAATAAAATACCTCCCCACATTCTACAACTGAATGAGACGAAATTTAAATCTTGTATGAAATGCACACTATGTAGGCAAGCATATTATAAGTTAGGGGATTTCATTGATGATAAAAATGCTTGGCTCAATGCTGGTCCTGCTCCACAACCATAGGGGAAAACTAATTGAGCAAATTATTGTGCTAGCTGTAGAAGATTGTAAAAGTATCTTTACTTTGTATAGATTCCATCTCCTAGTATTGTATAATTGCATAGCTCATATGTGTGTACCATGTACTGTAAAGCTACCATTTGCATTTAGTTATTTTTCATTGAATGTGCCTTGCTGGCTGAGAGAATGTCATGCTCACTCAAAGGTCTCGCTGATGGTGGCGGGTGTGTCGGGTCATTTAGTTCCCTTCATTATGGTTGAGTTGAATGGCGCTGATACACGCGTCTTGTTAGTGATCGGGCGCTGTCAGTTGGGACCGGTCATCTCTTAGCTGCCACGGTTCATTTTAATTACTTAATTTTTAAATTGTTGATTTAATTTTTTACTCTGGACGCTTTTAATGTGCACGTCTTTCTACATCGTTCTCACATATATTTATAATCTCAACATGAATGATGATATTTTGATTTAAAAGAGTGTCCATGGAGTTTCTTGCCCGTTCTTCTCCATAGAGATCTACGCTAGGGAATGGGCAACTACAGTACTTTCTCAAGTTATCATGTCTTGTGTCTGGGACTGTAGCTTTGTTTTTTTTTTTTGTAGCTTTGTTTTTTTTTTTGTATTTTTGTTTTTTTTTTTTGTATTTTTGACATTCAAAAGTGCCGTAATGGTCTAATTGAAATAAATGCTTTGAGTTTGAGTTTGACCAACTCATTAGAACGAGAGGAAGTTGAGATTTGACCTATACACACATTGCCAGTTAAATAAAAGCTTTTAAAAACGCTAAGATCTTTCTAAATCTAAATAGACTAACCGTATCTTGATCGAGGGACGAGGAAAACTTTTATAGCCTTTGGTATAAATCCTTGACTGAAACTAAACGAGGTTTATAACAATTTCACCAAGGCTTATGGCGTAGAATTTTGCGTAAACGATTAGCATTGATTCTAATCTTATCGAAGTGTGCATTATATCCCCCATACTACTGCAGGATTCGTGCAATTTCAACATGTGAATACCATCAACAATGAAACTGAACGCATCAAATCTAAATCGCGTTCAAGAGTCGTCATTCGTCAGTATCATAATTGCTAATGAATTTTGTCACAACAGCTCTCGAAGACCGTTAGATGTGCGGATCGGGTTTAGTTTAATGGTGGAATCCGCCCTAAGGCATAGTGATTGTAACATTTTGGCTTCGATGTAGCCTTCACCCAATTTCTACCTCTTTTAATCAGGCGGGGCATTATAACTTCTCTTGCAAAAGCTGGAATGCTCCAATGTTGGTCAAGGCCTGCAGTTTACTCATAGAGCCTTCTGCAGCCAATTATTTTAATTGGGAATTCTTAAAGTTGAATTTGATTTGGTGCCAAACGAAATTACAACGAAATAACCCTTTGGATTTTCAAGCTAAGCTGTGAAAAGTTAGTGTGAATGTGGGACAAATTCACAAATATTTCGCCGTATTTCTATTCTAAGCATCAGAATTTTGGCTGTATTTGGAAGCCCACCGAAAGCCATTTATATCTTTCTGTCAAAATATACTGCGTACTATCATGAATCCAGATCACCCGCTGGTACCAGGCAATCATAGAAAGAAGGAAGATTCGTGACGAAAAAAATATTCATTGCGTAGTAATAAGTGAACTAATTTGCTAATGTTTCGCCTAATGTCGGCCCCGCCTCGGTCGCGCCCCGTTGCGTGATCCACCACGCCTGTTATTGTCAAGCGATGCGCCAAAATACCCTGTCTACCTTATTATTTTTATAGTAACCGGTAATGTAGACCGGCTGTTACCCTATTTTGTCCTGGTAATGTATTGTTGTTTGTCCTTCGCGGTGTCGCATTTTTTCCGGTGTCTAACCTTAAAAAGCTTAGGGGTAAGGCAGGTTTGAGGAGTTTGGAACTATGGATATAAAATTGGTAGGCTGAGTGCTAGAATCTATCTACTGTCTTTCTGGACTGTTCGAAATGCCCCCAAAATCTGCAGCCGTCTAGAACCCTAATGTTTTGTAGCTAGAATATGCCAGACCTAAAAGGGTCCTAAGTGGATAGTCGTCTGGTAAACGTATATACTGCCCGCTTAGCATGACCACCGAAGAAACGAAAGGGAATCGACAAATCTTTTGTTCATCTGTCATTTTGCTGTCATTGAATCGACAAAATGACAGATGAACAAAAGATTTGTCGATTCTCTTTCGTGTCTACGGTGGTCATGCTAAGCGGGCAGAACATTCAGGATTATTTATGAGCTCTAATCCAGTGTTATTATAAAAACAGGCTAACAGACAGGTCATCAATCATCCCAAGCCGTCTTAAACGAGAACTTTAAAGCAGCCATGCTAGCAAGATTGTTATGTATGCAAATATACACGAACAACTATTGTGATAAAAAGTTTTGAGGAAACGGAAGCGAGTTTAAAGTGTGTAACACCGTTTATGTATGCAAGAGTAACTTCGGTAACGGCTCGAAAATCAGTTGCATATGCATGTGACAAAAAATTGGAGAAATTTTCGTACTTAAGACTATATGGCTTTGAATATTCAAACTTAGTTTTAGGTCGCAGGAACTTATTCCTCAATATAATCTATACTGCCTTTTGCTCGCGTCTTCGCTTGTTTGTGTTCTTATGGTCGGGAAATGCCACGGGAAGGTTGTAATTATAGCCGACACTCGGGGTATCATGTAGCTTCACTTTAGTGAAAGAATTTCGGAATCGGATCAGTAGTTCCGAAGATTATACCCTACATCAAAACTTACAAATTTATCACCATCATTCTCTGGCCCTTATTAGAAACTATACCTCTTAATGTATTTATTAATGCCTGGCATTTTCTACCATTCAACCTTTGTTTCAGAATTTATGATTTGCTTATACTCAACAATTTCCTTATTGTTCTTTTACTTGTAATTGTTTCGCGTGCTAAGCCTTTTGCACTATAATCTTATGATTCTTATCCCGAGTATTATACCGATAAGCCTGTAATTGTTTCCACAAATAAACGTTTTAAAACAAAAACTCGTGGAAACGTAACCTCTAGTTGTATGTTAGACAATAGCCGTCACGCTAGTGGTCCTAAGGGTTTACAGAGGTGTTCTGTCAAATGCCAAAGTTGTCGATGACGGCATCGAGCCCCAAGGGCGCAAGCCTATCGCTATGTATCGGGCACTGTTCCAATTCCAGCCAATAAAAGCACAATTACATTTTTTGCATAACTTGGTCGTAGCCAAGGACCAAAATCACTCCTAGACGAAAATACTATGCTGTTAGTGGTGTATAAGTCATTCAAAGGCCTAGAATTCCTTTTTTTACGTTAGCCAGACCATGATATATTTGTCGTAAACTTCTGAAACTGCGTTGTTTTACGATCCATATGTTTCAATTATTCTCATTTTCTAGCGAAACCCATTACTAGTGCAAACTTCCCATAGGGACGTACCCACTGCCTTTACTATTTCCACTAATTAGTCAACTATTTGTATGTGGATCATATTACAAAACAAATGAGGGTCTTGCCCCTCCGTGTCTCGGCAAGTATGTTGAATCCGAATTGGAACCACAGTAATGATTGACTGTCGGAAGTTTAGTCCAGATTCGTAGTGGGACATAAATCTCGTCATAATTTAATTTGGTCACTAATTATGCGTATTATTATTAAATCTCGTCTGCTTCAACATACGCGACAAAAACTGTCAATGAGTCAACTACACATAGTGATTTCGTTACATATGATGTCAAGACGAAAAAAATCTTTCAATCCAACTGAAAGCTATTAATACACTTGACAACATACTCAAACTCATCATAGATTGACCTCGAGACGACATTAAAATGAGACTGACAAATTGAGGCAAGCAAGTTAAAAACAAACTTGTAAGATACAGCCGTTCATTACGAGTATTGCGACGGAGTAAAAAGATGACAGCGAAATTACTTAAATGCTTGTCGCGGAGACATGCAACATGGCGGTTAACCCTTCTTTGAGTTTAGTCGATAAACTGAGGCAGGACAGACAGGCACTGTTATGATTGGTGTTTTGATTATGTATATTTGTGTCGATGTATGTAGATTTATGTCTTGTTTGTGTTTGGTTAAGTATCCATTAAGACCTTGTGCACTCAGACAGCAATTTACATAGTCTATGGTTTTGCGTACAATGCTTGGTATAAATTGGCAAGGTGGCATTTAATTTTTGACTAGTCTTCGTTGTAGCATTAATTTATATTGCTGGTCCTTCTATCTAATGGGACACAAGGACTAGCAAAGGACCAGAAGACGTACCATTGCATTTCACATTCCAAAAAAATCTATAATAATATGTGAATTTTGTCATGCATTGGTCATAAAATTTGCAATATCTTGCTGAGAATGTCTCTAACGACGTAGATCACTCGGGTGTTTTCATCCGAGTATACTGTACCTACATTTCAATTCAAACTTTTTATAAACCCAATAATATTCATAAAATAAAATAAAAAATGAAGTTTCCCATCCCTACTCAGTACGATGAAGTTGTTGGCCCGCCCTGTGTGCCATCAAAATGGGTCGGCGACTCGCTTTGCGTGTCCCGCCTGTTTTAGTTCAGCGAACGACTCCGATGGAGCTAGTTCGGTTCCGATGGAGGTCTCTCAACCCAAGGACGGTCTCAAGGTGTAACGGAACGAGAGAAATTCGTAAACTTTGAATGCTAGGAGAATTTCGTACTAAATAGTTCGGTTTAGTGTGATTATTTTAGGGATTTTTTGTGTCGGTTCTGTGAAAGTGCTGGGCTGTTAGCCCGGGGAATTTGGAAGTCTGTGGGTAAGTTGCGAGTGATAGAAATGCATTAAGTACATGAAGAATAGTGTTCTAACATGTATTTGAATGCATCATCATTATCTTGCGCTTATCCCACTATTTATTTGAACTACCACCCAAAAATTAACCAAAAATATACATTGAGCTTCGGGTTAATTTTAAACCGAAGCTCAATGTATATTTTTGGTTAATTTTTCGACTACCTAGTAGTTTTTGGAGGTCCCATATTTTGACTAAGTAATTGTCTTCGGTAACTGATGCAGTCTTACCAAGGAGTATCGTATTACCCTATAACTGGGTTGTGGAAATCAGATAGGCAGACTAGGCAGTCGCTCCATGTAAAATTCAGCTGCGTCCTGTTAGACTGGATGCCGATCACAACAAATTTACGAAAAGGCTTGGCAAATTACGATAATGTCCCCGGAATAAACTAACAAACTCCTAGTACAGGTCCAATATAAATAATTTGAAAGAAACTACGTCAAACAACTAGTCCAAATAAACTGTTTATGTACAGTAATTCATAACAACACGCTTTCTACGTGAGCGGGTGCAGTTTACAGACGATAACACATGTTATCATCGCCGACGCAAACGATTACCTTAATCGTTGCAACACACTGGTAACTTTCCTCGTGTAACACCGTGTTTAAAACCTTCTGAACGTAGGTACCTACCCAATTTAACAACGTTGAAAACACTCAATCGGGCTCTTCTATCTGATAATTGAGTGTTTTAGTGAATGTATTTCTTCACTTTGGAAATTACTAAAGTTAGGTACACCCTAAATAACTTAATCTCTGATAGCTTCTTTTGCAGAAATCTTTTGGGATAGTCCACCCAATAGTGACGGAAAAGAATCCATATCATAATCGTCACAATAGCCCGCGTAGCTGAGCGCCTAAATCTCATCAAAATCCGTTCAGACATCGAAGCTTGATTGAATAATATGCTAACAACCATCTTAAATTAATTAATTCACTGTCAGACAATGCATACAAGGCGGAAATTTTGCACAGGAGTTCCATACTCCTCCTTCCACTACTCTCCTCCTCCTTCCTACTTCCACTACTCTCCACTAAGGAAGGATATTAAAAATAGGATATGAAAATTCATCCCTTAAAGAGTTAAATAGAAGTTCAAAATTTGTAAGGAAGTTTCTCAATTTGGCTCATGGAACATATCCCATCAGGGCACACGTTTTGTTCCTAAAAAAAAAATCTTCTAGAAGCTGCAAAAATCATCACGATCTTGCCACAACTCACTACAATACTGCCGCGAATCGCGTGCCTCGTTTTTTCCCCGTCTGCATATGCACATAATGTGTCGTCCAATTAATTGAGCTGTTAGTCTCGCTACGCCTCTGATTAATGCCCGATGCTCACGCCAATTACCCAGGATTTTACAACCTGGTATTTACATGCTGTTGACACAAGAGTTTCGTTTTTGTTTAGTTTTATTGGTTTGACGTGTTGCCTGACAAATTACTGTGGTTATTGTGATTTTTAACCGACTTCCAAAAAGAGGAGGTTATCAATTCGTGTGAATATTTTTTTTTTTTTGTGTGATAGTTCAGCCTTTTTTCCGCCAATTGTGAACCGATTTCGATGATTCTTTTTTTGTTTGGAAGAAAATTACATCGTGGTGGTCACGTTTAAATTTGGTGAAAACCTGATGGTGATCTTCGGAGAAATACAATGGAACTCTTCAATTATAGACAGCAAATCGGTCGTGATTGCTGCAATCGCTTGGATGTTTGTTGTTTTCACAACATCATAACATATCATCACGCCTCTATGCTCTGAGGAGGTATACAGATGTGTACAGTACACCCACATTTGGACAGTTAGGTGTGTTAGGTTCCATTTTATTGGGGATAAGCCTATTACCATGACATGTATTGTTAACATTATGAAATAAATGACTGCCTCGTTGGTCTAGTGGTACCGAAAATTCAGCATGAGGTCCTGGGTTCGATTCTCAGGTCGGGCAAAGTGTTATTGGGTTTTTCCATCAGGAATTTCTCAGCAGCAGCCACGGAGTCTGGATTTGCGCCAGCGCTCGCCCCCTATTACATTGGACTTAAACATAACTGGCGAAATGTGGGTGTAGGTACTCTTGAGTACACCTCGGCCCAACTCTTTGGGGATTACAGGCGTGATGTTATGTTATGTTAAAATAAATGTATAGCTAATATTTGTATAGGATATTACAACTAAAAATGGAAAAATAAATAACTTTTTTTGCAAAAAACACATCAAAGTGAAAAATTACTTTAGCTTCAGAAGTCGGTGACTTCTGTGTATTTGATTCAGTTTCTTTGCCACCGACTTCTGAAGCTAAAGTAATTTTTCACTTTGATGTGTTTTTGAAGTCGCTTTTATTTTTTGCAAAAAAGTTTTTTATGTGTTGTATTTTTCGCGTTTGAAAAATTATTGAAATGGAAATTAGTGAAGACTCGTGTGTCGTTTTATAATAAATCATGTGCTGGGAAGTCTTTTTAATCTATTAACACTACGTCATTGTCAAAACCGGTTTTGTGTGGTGCTCCTTTCGATTCCCTTACTTTCTTAATCCTGGGCAGAGATTTCAAAGTCCTTCCATTTTTTAATTTTACACTAGGGTCTCCGAAAATGCCCCACACGGTACTCGTCAAAAAGCAAATTAACCTCACGTCGTTCTTGGTCACCCACCCCTTTCGAATATTTCACATTTTATACGTGGTTAAGTACCTAATATGGAAATTATTCTTATGTGGACCAACGCCCTCGCTCTTATGTTAATTAAGGTATAACTCGATAAGCTAGAGAATTAAATCACAATTTCGCTAGACGGCTTTTGTGTCATTCTACCGAATCTGTTCAGGTTTTCATTCATTGTCACCAACTGGTGTAACGTGTTATACCTGTTTTAATTGTCCGCCTGTGTAGACCGCTTGTCTGGTTGTTACATAGTTCGTAGTCCTACACTTGTAAACACAACTTAGAGTGACCAAAGGCCCGGGAAAAAGCTGTCACTGATCTCCTGCAGATCACATTGGTACGAAACCATTAATTTATAATAATAATAACATAACATAGTACCGCCTCTGCTGTATATGTGCTCCCTTTGTGGTCGCTAGCACTGGCTGCCATGTGCTGTCAGAAATTAGCGGTTAATTACTAAGAAAACGTTGGATGCTAGAGCGATCGAAGCAGCGAGCTCGATAATTAAGCACCCCGCCACGAAACGTTAGATTTTCTTTTGACCAAATATTGAGGATTAAAAGTTACATTGTCGACTTATGAACGAAGTCACGAGATTGTAACCCAGCGCTGTGCCCCGAGATCAACTGGTTTGTTGTAAACCGTGGCAAATATGTAGATCTTATGCAGCTTCACAGGTCGGTAATGTTCGGGATTGTTCGGGCCGGGTTGACAACTTGACAGTTGGCGACGCGTCGCCACGCCATTTTGGTTTTACCCGCGCCTATAGATATTTCACATCAAAAATGGGTGCTCCAATGTAGATTCTACCACCAAGCATGCTTGGTTATGTTCAGTCTTGGATAGAATTAAACTTTTATTGCGAAACACGTCTATTCCTAGCGTGCGGCAACAAAGTTTTCCATGCTAGCAAGACGATAGCTTTGAAATTTCCTCACCGCACGCGAAATGGGTTGGGCGTATGTGGTCCGAATCTGACACCAGCTAACGTTCGATAGTTGGTCAATTATTAATATGTGCATTAATTTAAACTTTGTTAGGACTTTTAGCATTTGGGATTTTTTTCCACTTCGAGGGAGACTTGTGGTTGCTCGGGTTTATATTAAAGAATAAGTAACGCGTGCCGATGTCGGTCCGTGGATGAGTGACTATCCATTATCGATCATCCCGAGACCATTCCTTGCCTCAGAAAGCACGTAAACCGTTGGTCTCGGCTGTCATTTGTAGATCTGTGGCAATCGTTACAGGTAGTCAGAATACTGAAAGTCTAACAACCAGTCTTGCCGAGGGGTATTGTGTACCACCCCACTAACGGGGTTGTGGAGTTCAAATAACTGCCATGCTTTCGGGTAGACTGGGTGCTGATCCCAGCAAAGTTTGAAGTTAGTTTGGTAGAAGATGATTTTGCCACTTCAAGAAAGCATCAAGTTTTGTCATGTCTCAAATATAAATTTGTCTCAGGACAAATTAATGTTTTTCATTCTTCTTTTCTATTTATTTTATTTATTTATTTAACAATTTATGTACACACTAAATCTATAGAAAAGTAGAAAGGAACAGAAAATAGTACAAAGGTGATGCTTATTTCTAAAGAAATCTCTTCCAGCATACCTGCGAAAGGAGATACTAAAAAAGAGATGTAGGTAGACAGTGTGTTAATAAAAAGAAAAGAACATGGAATACATAAAACAGATATCTATTTTAGATATAATATACAATACATACATACCTACTCATAAATACAAAGAATTTTCTTTTTCAACGCTGTAGCAAAATCGCGCATTTCTGACTACCCAGTAGAATCACGTCGCTCAATCAACTAACTAAACCTCACAAATTTGTCCCATTCCAGCGCTACATAGGTCTCCCCGTAATGTTGAAGGCGGGCGAGTACTCCCCCAACAACCCGCTGGTGCGGGGCGAGCGGGGCGCCGGGGGCGACGCCTTCCTCGGGCTCGGCGAGTACGAGCGCCGGCGGAACACGCTCAGGAAGATACGGCAGCAGCAGTACAGGGAATATTTAGATCAGGTACTGGTATATAACATACTAGGCTGTTGCCCGCGACCTTCGTAAATATTACTTCCCTATTTGAATCGGATTTTGGTAACTATTTCAAGGGTTTTTTTTTTGCATGGATCCCTAATCCTCTTTCTAAAACAAAAGTCCAGCCGTTGCGGAGTTTACGTGGAACAACGGACCGATAGACAAAAAAGCGGCCAAGTGCGAGTCGGACTCGCCCATGAAGGGTTCCGTAGCAGCAAGTAACATAATATAAAAGTTCTTGTAGTTCGTTGTAACTTTGATCGATGTTTTAATAATAGTGTATAATTATGATGAATAAGTAAAATGAAAGGTAAATTCCGGTTTACGATTTATGACGTATTAAAAAAAACTGCTTACTAGATCTCGTTCAAACCAATTTTCGGTGGAAGTTTACATGGTAATACAGTACATCATATATTTTTTTAGTTTTATCATTCTCTTATTTTAGAAGTGTCGGGGGGGGGACACATTTTACCTCTTTGGAAGTGTCTCTCGCGCAAACTATTCAGTTTAGAAAAAAAAAATTAGAAACCTCAATAATTATCATTTTTGAAGACCTATCTATAGATACCCCACACAGGGGGTTAGATGAAAAAAAATAATTGAGTTTCAGTTCTAAGTTCTAAGGGAACCCCCAAAATTTATTGTTTTTTTCTATTTTTGTGTGAAAATCTTAATGAACAGAATACATCTACTTACCAAGTTTCAACAGCATAGTTCTTATAGTTTCGGAAGAAAGTGGCTGTGACATACGGACAGACGGACAGACAGACAGACAGACATGACAAATCCAAAAGGGTTCCGTTTTTTGCCATTTGGCTACGGAACCCTAAAAAAAGTACAGCATTTTGAAATTATAAACAGTGTTCAATGTTATTTAATAGGCTTGTGTCCTGAAAAAAACTAATTAGTCCGTCAGTTAGATTATCAAAAAATATTTGACACGTATTTTTTCTTTTGTTACGTAAACCAAAATTGACGAAGATACGACGCTTTTAAAATTCTCAATACGTCACGCCGTGTTATAATTTTTACTGCCTTGTGACGTCACGAGCCCCCACCCGAGTTTTGGTGCGTTTTATCTTTGTTAATATTCATTGATTTAAAAAAACAAAAAATATGTGTCCCTTATTTTCCAATACTCTAACTGACGGACTAAATAGATTTGTTGCAATTTATTGATGGTGGAAACTAGCCTCAGGCTGCATTAAGATCTGATGGAACGATTTAAAGATTTCAAAGACTGAGTGGAAATTGAAACATAAACTACCTTGGCAAGGCAAGTAGCAACACATCTGGTTCAAGAAATAATCTTCACCGTTCTTACATTATAGAAATGTCCAGGATCTCGACCAGAAACTACCACGCTCACAGACGGTCGAGCACTTTTCAACCTTATTACTCAGGGCGTAAGGGTGAAAAGTGGTCGACCGTCTGTGAACTTTGTAAGTACTACTTAATAAAGTATTTTTCATACAATTATTTTCAGCAAGCCAAAAAGAAGCAAGAAGCCAAACAACAAGCAGAAAGGGAACGTCGCGAGCGAGAGCAAAACGAGAAAGAACGAGAGGAGAGGGAAAGAGAGATTCTGCAAGAAAGGGACAGGTATAGCGCCGAGCGACGCCGCAGCGTGCAATATGTATCTGAGGCTACTAGCTATCACAACAACAAGTAAGTGCCCAGATGTTACAGGTGACAGACAATGCTCCACAGTACGACGTAATGGTGCGATTCCACCAAAAATTTCGCGCGAACATTCGAGTTGCAGATTCGTTTTCACCGGCAAAGCTGTGCTTAACTTTTGTTCACACACACGCACAGTATCGTACTGACATGTTCGTTCACAAATGTGCTGCACATTTGTGAACGAACATGTCAGTACGAGAGCCCATGGCCAAAATGTTTTCCTCATGACTAAAACCGAGCAAAATCTAAAGATTTTTCCAGTAAACAGATGAGTGGAGGTCGGAATATGAGCTCGCAAACAGCAACGCGTGTTTGCTTATGCGCGAACATTGCTGTGAACACGCCCACATTTTGTTCGTGTTCACTTGGGCGAGTTCACCAAAAGAAACATTTGTGCCGCACGCCGATGGAATCGCACCATAAACGCGACGCGTTTCTTAAAATTCTGTGTTAATCGGGGAAGCTAACTGTGGAACTAATGGCGCTAGCATAGTTGGTGCCCAAACATCGTCAGTGGTTGAAATGTGATAATGACATTTTATATTTCAAAATAGCTTAACCTTATTGGTCAGATTGAGACCAACTATGGTGGCGCCATCTGAGATTGATTTTGCCTTAAACTACCCCATTAAGTATGATTATTTCTTAGATATTTATCTTCAAAAATTACAAGTCTCTTCTCCTGCCCTATAATTAATCTAAACGTTGAATGTTTCAGTACAGTGGACACGGGGGTGCAAGTGGACGGCTTTTCGTGCCCGCTGTCCGTGGCCGTACAAACCGATGACTACGAGATGTACCGGGTGAGACCACACTACTGCTTCTTACTTACTGTCATTTAGTGGACCTTCAGTGACAGACATTGATCTGCTTGATAAAAAACCGGCCAAGTGAGAGTTGAATGCCCAGTCTTATATTGAGTTTACCACTTTATTTTCAATTGATAGAATTCTTATAGGTTTTCCTGTATTCTACAAGCAATGAACTATATTTTGTATATTTTTCGAAATTTTAGACTCAGTTGTTTCGGAGATCAGGGGGGAATAAGAATAAGAATAATTTATTTTAAAAAAAAGTATTACAAAAATGTACATTTAGGTGCAGTAGTGTTAGTTCTGAAACATATAATTAGTGCATAAAAGTAAACTATAACTAAAATATATTTAACAATTGCAAGAAACGATAATGTTGAATTCAAATGTTTGTTACCGACCTGCCCGATCTAGGTTTATTTAAACCTGTCAATTTTCGTGAATAAAATCAAAACTATTTATTTTACAATAATAACAAAAATATATTTGAGATCCTCATAACGAGCCCTTTCATTTGATTTATGTGACACAGTAAGGTTTTCAAAACTTTTTTTTTCAATTGCCTAATTTGTCCCCCGAAAATGACCCTTATTTAAAAAAAAAAAAATACTTTGCACATCTGTTTGGGTCATAGGATTACACCATCCTACAAAATTTTACCTGATTAAGTCCAGTAGATTGTTTTTAGTCGGAGCAAATTGGCTGTGACAGACAGACAGACAGATGCACGAGTGATCCTGTAAGGGTTCCGAATTTTTTATTTTTTTGTACGGAACCCTAAAAATTTACAATTTACCGCTGGTGCTCATTGCAATAGGGTTTGAATAGGGAGATGAATGTTTGTATTGAAGATCCTAATATTTGCACATGGCGTGTGCTCTAATGGAAAAGGAACATGACAGGCTTGTTCTAATGCACAAATAATAGGCTATTCCTTATATACATTCGTGTAATTAGTAGTTTTGCCGTCTCGTGGGGTTTTTAACATACATGACGAAATATGGGTGTGCTATACAGCGTGTCTCAGAAAGGTGTGTTCATATTTCAGGGAGTGACAGTTGTTTCTTTTTACGATTGCGATGTTGCTTCCATGGAGAAAGTTGTTCAGTTGGATGGTCTGAATCACTTCCTTAAATATGACCACACCGTGCTCGTACATGCTGTACATAACCAAAAAACCGTAATCAAAAATAAAATTTGAAATTTTATAACGTGTAGGGTGGTAGTGTTCCCACTATGTCGTGACGACAGATAATCTTGTAGTTTTAAGTGTCGCGGGTATTTAATTGGAGGTGTTCACATATAGAACGACACGATTACCGACTTTTGCCAATTAAAAACCAACGATAAATTAATCATCACGACAATGGTGTCGATTCTATTGTGCACAAACTAAACTTAATTTAGGCTATTGCTATCTTTTTCTCTCTAATAAAACGAGAAAGAGACGGACGTAATTTAGAGCTGTCAAATTTAGTTGGAACTAATATTTCCATACAAATGAAGGGTGCACGTAAAAACATGTCGACTAAAAACCCGGTGAAGCGCAAGGCATAAACTAGTTTGACAGCTCTAACTTAGTTCATAGCTATAGCCGTCCTTTTCTCGCACTGCCTTTTAGTAAAAGATAGCAATAGCCTAAATTAAGTTAAGTTTGTGCGCAACAGAATCGGCACCATTGTGGGTACGGGGCCTTTACACCTCTGCTGCCCGCTACTACGAATACAGGCGTGACGTCATAGTATTTTTAACACCCTTGCTCGTAAAGCTGATGTAATTCCACCGGTTTTAAATATGTAAAGCGGGTCATAAAAAACGCGTGTGTTACCAAAGCAAATAGTTAAGTTATAGTCCATCCAAATTCCATAACAGTATTATTTGCCATTTCAAATATGGAACTGATCGCCGCCGCACGACTCCAGCTAGTGAGCAGCGTGCAGCGCGCTGTTGCTATTCGAATTTCGAACTAATCGCCGCGCGGCCAGTCAGTAGGCAGCGCTAGCGCGCTGTTAAAATGGCGGGAAAGCAACAGTGTGCATTCACAGATTGAGTTTATTTAAAATAAAAATAAAACAGTTTATTCGGTAATTTAAAAACTTGGCTGCATGCTCTAGCGTCTTTGCCAACATTTTCACGCAGCCACGGCAGAAAATAATCCTCGCGCCATTTTTCTCAAATTTTCTTTTCTTTGTACTTGTATTGTGAATATCTTTTTCTGTTTCCTCGCAAATGTGTTAAAAAACGTCGTACGATATACGTGCGTATTGGTTATAACATGCTCGGCTCAATTACGCCCTCGCCTTCGGCTCGGGCTGAAATTCCGCCTCGCATGTTATAACCATCTTAACGCACTAATATCGTAATGTACTATAATGTAATTCCAGCTACCGCCATCCCCCACGAAGAGCCAGCTGACACTCACTCAGGCGGAGCGCGAGCTGTCTCCTCGCTGTGCGCACGGCGCGCGGGCCTGGCCCGCCTCGCACACACACTGGCCCAGCGACGACCACTGCGAGAGGCGCCGGAGCTATGGCGACTTTGATGGTAAATATTCTTCTAACATACAAAGTGTTAACGTAGGGTCCGTTTTTCCTCCTTTTTATTATAAAGCCGAAAGGCACTTGTTCTCCTCGTCATTGCGATCATTTTATTGTTCTACACCATACCTGGGAACCTTCTAGTTACGGAGATATTGGGGGTCAAAGTTCCAACTTTTTCACGAGTTTTTTTTTTTTTAAATACTGGCTTTTAAGGTCATAACTTTACTTTAAATACTTTACTTCCATAACCCGTCTAGTATTCAATGCATCCATCAGCACAATGTTTTGAGTGCGTTACATTGAGTCCTACCGTAAAACGTGATTGTACGATCGACTAAGCTATTTGGTTTACATTTTACAATCTAATTTGCATGTTAAAATGTAAACCAGATAGCTAGGTAGACGGGACACCCCAAAAATAAAAATCGTTTCCCAGTAATCATTTTTGCGTATAGTTACTTAGTTTGATGTACAGAATGCTTGGTTGACGGCTTCGCGAAGTAGCAGTATACTTTTGTTTTTAAAATATGTATTTAAAAATGTAATTAATAATAGAAAAGACGAATAAAAGATCTAATTCCCTTGTCCTTTTCCCCACAAAAAGTTTATCTTTGATTTCAGAGCGCACATCAACTCTGGTGAAGAAGTCGAACCGCGACAAGCTGACAGCAGACCTGCGTCACCAGTACATGCCGTCCATATTTGATGCAGATGCTATAGAACTCCGTAATATGCAGGCTGAGAAGGTATGTATGGTCACAGAATAGATAATAGTACTAGCGTACAGAAGTTGCACTCCTTTGATCTTGAAGAAAGTCGACATTTTAAATACCTAAACTGGGCGCGCTCGATCTTAATTGTGCTTTGACGCCACGCGTTAGCGTATTTTATTCGGCGTCCAGTTTTTAATGGTCAAGTACTGAAAATAAAATACTACCAACATTTTTGTATTTTAATGTATTATTATTAAAATGTTAATTAAAACTTATATAATTACAATTGCTTTACTCTATTATAATGTCTCATATTTCTTGACTTCTGTAAAATAACGACTACCTACTTATTAAATTTAATAGCAGCATTAATGTGAAATCTAACAAATAATTTTAAAATAAACTCTGATGGGAAGCATGGACATGGAGCAGTGAAATTAATATAAAAAAGACAATTTTCTTCTACATTTATTAACAGCAACAGTTTATCCGGCTTGTCATTTTCACTAATAATGGTTTATGATCAATAAATCAGTCAGGTAACAAACACGAAGTACGAGTAGGTACGCGACGCAAGCGACCAGTCGAATGAACGCGGCATACGTACGCACGGCTGGAGCGCGACAGACATACTGAGCTTGCATATTCAATATGCGCGAAGCGGTAATAGGGTATATGCATGATTTTTTGTTATCAGTCTAAACAAAGCGTATTAACATCAGAAATAGTAAAGTGTTTTTTTTTTTAATATCTTTAAAAATACTAAGTTATAAGCATTTAAAACTGCTGATTAGACAGAGAGATCCGATACAGCGAATGACGTCTTTCGCTGCATCGACGTACAAAATCCATACTAAATTCCGTTTACCTGGAAAGAGATAGAAACAAAAGTTTAAATGGTTATAACTTTTGTGTTGTTTGGCCGATTTATGTCTTGTTTTCGCTTTTTGTCATTATTTTTATAGTTAACATTCCGTATCGAAATAAAAAAAAGGTATTCATATTCCCTATTATCTCATGCCTACACAGGGAGTGACAGAGCCCTGGTATGGTCAACAAAATGTCGTATACTTCGCTGAAATTATCCTAGCCTTTTCCCAACTATGTTAGGGTCGGCTTACAGTCTAACCGGATGTAGCTGTGTTCAAACTTATGAACGCACCCTCCACAACGTCGTCTTTATCAACCAATGATGTCCGTTCATGAGGAGCCAATCGCGTTACTTTTGTAGCATATCGCATTGTCTTTGTAGCCAATCACAATGCTCCATACAGAGTTCACCAGAGTTCCAGAGTTTACATTACTCCTCAAGTACTGGTATCTGAACCAGGCGGGTGAGCTGTCGGAGCCATGCCGGCCGGAGTGCGGGGTGAGGCAGGGGGACCTATCCTCGCCTTTGCTCTTCGGTCTGTATGTCAACGCACTGATTGAGTAGCACGCGTGTCGTACGCTATAGCACATGGATTGATCTACAATAGCAGTAAGACAGAATTCATGGTAATCAGGTCTGGTAACCAGGTGCCCCACTACAGTCCCTCCTCTTCTCATGAAAGGTCACCCGATAAACAGGGTATATAAATTTAAATATCTGGGCCACCTGGTGACGGATGACCTAAAAGATGATCTGGATTTAGAGAGCGAACGCAGAGCATTATCAGTTAGGGCAAATATGCTGGCACGACGGTTCTCTCGTTGTACAGCTACAATTAAAATAGTCCTTTTTAAGGCATACTGCACATCGCTGTACTCGGGAGCCCTGTGGTTCACTTATACCCAAAAAGCTTATAATGCTCTGCGTATCCAATATAATAATGCGTTCAGGGTATTGTTGCGACTGCCACGCTTCTGTAGTGCCTCTACAATGTTTGCCGAGGCACGCACTGAAAGTTTTGATGCGTTGTGGCGTAAAAAATCTGCCTCGCTACTCCTAACACTATCCTGCAATCGATAGCCGCCCGGGCAGACAGCCCACTAATGTGGGCGCTAACTAATCGCACCCGATCTGTTTTAGTTATTAAGTACTAACATAGGCTAAGTTATATTGTTACTAACACAGTGGACCTCTTTGTAGTCTGGAATATAAAATAAATAATAATAATAATAAGGAACCTGCAGAATAGTAAGGAAGTTCATGCAAATCGACGAAAATGAAATATCACACAACTCACACACACAACCGCTACGTTGACTTGGTTAAGTAAGGCCCGTTAACGTGGCTTAAACTAGCCAAGGAGCTAAGAACAGAACATGTTTTTCCCAAAATAATAATAATACGTACAGTTTAGAGTTTTTTATCCACCATGTTTGTACTTCACTTTCCGCATTGTTCAAGAATAGATCAATATTGATTTCACATTTTTATTGAATTAAGGAAGAAGTCACCCTGATTTCTATTATAACTAGAAACAGCATACAAGCTGAATACTAGTATTTTACATGGAGCGACTGCCTATCTGACCTCCACAACCCAGTTAGTACTGGGTAACATTTGTGACTAACTTTCAGTTTCACTCCTGTTATGTACGGAAATTAAGCCACGGGACAGTTTTAAATGTAGCCTATGACACTCTGAGATAATGTAACTTCTCGTTAGTGAAAACATTTTCGGAATCGTTCAGTAGTTCAGGAGATTACTCCCTACATTCAAACACTTGCAAATTTTAATTCTTTATAATATTAAATAAATAAAATAATAAATAATAAATATCGCTGGACATTAACACACAGCGCCATCTAGTGCCACACTAAGCAACGAGGCTTGTGTCGTGGACACCAGACAAATGATACATGCATAGATACTTTTTGTTTGTAAATACATACTTATTATACATATAACATCCATGACTCGGAAACAAATGTCCATGCTTATCACACAAAGATTTGCTCCAACCGGGATTCGAACCCGGGACCCTAAGAACGTAAGGCAGCCTGACCACCGCTGCGCCATTCGGGTCGTCAATGATGGTCGTTATTAGTATGGATGTGAAGATAAATTCCTTTGACAGAAAGTGTTCAGTGTACAGTGACACACACAAAAGGGACCAAGTTCCATACTATAAAGTACAAAAAATAATATTAAAATTTATAATATTTGCAGGAGGCAGCAGAACGTCGTCAGTTCTACCAACAAGAACTCAAGAACCAGATACAAGAACAACAGAGAATTAGAGAAGAAAGAAAAACAAGAGAGAAGTAAGTCGAATTATATTGTTGTCTCAGGAAACAGTCCGACAGCATAAATAATGGTTCCCCCCGTCATTGCGATCATTTTATTGTTCTACACCATACCTGGGAACCTTCTAGTTACGGAGATATTGGGGGTCAAAGTTACAACTTTTTCACAAACTTTTTTTAAAATACAAGTTTTTGATGTTAAAACTTCGTACTGTTCTATCAGCACAATGTTTTGAGTGCGTTTTATTAAGTCCTACCGTAAAACGTGATTTTTCACCCCAGTAAAAAGTCATTTCCCAGAATGCTTGGTTGACGGCTTCAGGAAGAGTCCTTTTTACACCTTGTATTTAAGCAAACGAAAATATAACAAAATTGAATAAGTCTTACTTGAGATATAGGCACACTGCACACTAACGAACAGAATAATAACATTGTTCTCTTATGAATACTTACGATCTATCTTAACATACTTTTACATTGATCATATTTATTTTATCTAAAACCTTTAAGGTGGATGCTCCAGGGTAGCCCGCGAAATTCAAATTTTCTTACGTTTTTTTGCAATTTGCAGGCCAGGACTAGGGTTTATGTTGATTACAATATTATTTGCGGCTGCAAGACGTATGTAGTTACAGAATTATAATCATCAAAATCATCAATACAGGGTTGTATTGATGATTTTGATGATTATAATTCTGTTCAATAAAAAATCTTTAATAATCATGTAGTTTTTTTTAAACTTGTGTACATGTCTGTACTAAATTTGTAACACTATCCTACATATTTTAAAAGGTACCATAATGTTCTGCGTTTTTGCTTTTTCGTAACCACCTAAACTTGATCGGGTTACCACGGTCATTCACTTCTTAATGACTTTAATCGTATTATCTCATTAATTATCCAATGTACTACGCTAAAATTTTACTGATATACAACTGAACTAAAAAACTAATAATTGACATAACATTCAGTTCATATATCCAATCCAGTGGCCAAATAACACCGCGCGCATCAAGACCGTGCTCGTGAAGAACTGAATATCATCATAACTTGTTAAATACTTACAGGATACTAATGAAACTTCACATACATTTGAAGGCAGTTACAAGCTTTAAAATAACGTTTAAAGTAAGTCTTTAGACTTCTTATTGAGAGTGCTGGGACCAATTGAATTGTTTTTCTATTTAATTAAATAACCTTTAAGCTATGCATTATTTTGGTTTTTTTATTGCAGAACAAATTTAAACTAATTCCTAAGAAGTCATGTACAAAATATGATAAGAATCCGCTTAACCATTTCAAAGATCTAGCAAAACCAAAAACGTTACCCCAGCAAAATCTCGAATAACTTCGCAACCGATGAAAGAACAAATACAAAATAAGGCACAACATTTACTTCAACTAGACAACCAATTTTATAGCTAGTATTTATTTAAATATTCCCATTAGAAAGAAAAAGGTCTGGCTGGGGTAACGTTACCCCAGCAGGAAATGTTTTTGTGAAATAATTAAAAAACTATAAGCGCAACGAATTTAAAAATGTGCGCAACAATTATAGAAGCCGTAAGACTAATTATCTATAAGATTCAAATGACCATTTTCGACAACATCTGGCCTGGGTAACGGACACGAATTATTGCTATAATGTAGACAAGGAGAAAAAATTACTGAATTAAAAAAATGTAATATGGCCCCCCATTCTTATGCAGGCCCTACATCTGCGGATGAAATTTTTTTATAAGATAGATTATTTTCGTATTTTTTGTGAATGGTCATAGGTTCTGCTATGGGCCATTTCAAGGTTATCCATTCGTTGCCGGACACCCTGTATAATCTGGATCTCGGAAACGGCTCCAACGATTTTCATGCCATCAACCAGTACTTATGGCCTATTTGATCTTCCTCGTGCTAGAAGCATATTCATAACATTGCCTTCCGAATGTTTTCAGGATGTTGGAGCAAGCTGAGATGCGTCGCTTAGAGGAACAACTACGAATGTTGCGAGTTGCGCAGGAGAGGGAAGTTGGGAAGCAACATGAAATTACTGCCGCTGTGAGTTATCAACTTTTTAACAAAGGCCTAAGGCCCGTTTTCATAAACATTAGGAGACATCTAAACTTAGGCCGAAATCAAAACGCGCTGTGGTATTTTCAATGCACGGTTCTCTGCCCTGAGAATAGTACATTACGATATTAGTGCGTTAAGATGGTTATAACATGCGAGGCGGAATTTCAGCCCGAGCCGAAGGCGAGGGCGTAATTGAGCCGAGCATGCTATAACCAATACGCACGTATATCGTACGACGTTTTTTAACACATTTGCAAGGAATCAGAAAAAAAATAGATATTCACAATACAAGTACAAAGAAAAGAAAATTTGAGAAAAATGGCACGGGGATTATTTTCTGCCGTGGCTGCGTGAAAATGTTGGCAAAGACGCTAGAGCATGCAGCCAAGTTTTTAAATCACCGAATAAACTTTTTTATTTTATTTTAAATAAACTCAATCTGTGAATGCACACTGTTGCTTTCCCGCCATTTTAACAGCGCGCTAGCGCTGCCTACTGACTGGCCGCGCGGCGATTAGTTCGAAATTCGAATAGCAACAGCGCGCTGCACGCTGCTCACTAGCTGGAGTCGTGCGGCGGCGATCAGTTCCATATTTGAAATGGCAAATAATACTGTTATGGAATTTGGATGGACTATAACTTAACTATTTGCTTTGGTAACACACGCGTTTTTTATGACCCGCTTTACATATTTAAAACCGGTGGAATTACATCAGCTTTACGAGCAAGGGTGTTAAAAATATTCTAACAGTGCAGTATTTTATTTATTTTTAACACCCTTGCTCGTAAAGCTGACGTAATTCCACCGGTTTTAGATATGTAAAGCGGGTCATAAAAAACGCGTGTGTTACCAAAGCAAATAGTTAAGTTATAGTCCATACAAATTCCATAACAGTATTATTTGCCATTTCAAATATGGAACTGATCGCCGCCGCACGACTCCAGCTAGTGAGCAGCGTGCAGCGCGCTGTTGCTATTCGAATTTCGAACTAATCGCCGCGCGGCCAGTCAGTAGGCAGCGCTAGCGCGCTGTTAAAATGGCGGGAAAGCAACAGTGTGCATTCACAGATTGAGTTTATTTAAAATAAAAAAAAAAAACAGTTTATTCGTTAATTTAAAAACTTGGCTGCATGCTCTAGCGTCTTTGCCAACATTTTTACGCAGCCATGGCAGAAAATAATCCTCGCGCTATTTTTCTCTTTGAACTTAATTATTTCAGTGCTAGTTCACGGCTACTACAGTTCAAGGTACTTGCCCTAACTTTATAAGGACTTGTCAGAAAATTTAATGTTATCAAAAATGCGTATCGTAAATTTCTACGTTTCGCACGGATATAAATTCAGCATTCTCATAATCCACTTTATTCTCAATTCCAGATTAAAGATAGCACAACAGATTATCATACCAGGCGCGCAGAGCTACAGAGAGATATTGACGCCGAGAAACGCAACCTCCGCGCAGCGACACACCCGCACAGGTCGCAACACACACACACACACGCACACACACTCACACGCAACACCAACACCTCCCGCAGCGACACACACTCCAAACTACCCTTCTACTACCCTCGCGTCACTGAACGTACCAACGAGATATGCGACAAGAAACCATACTCCATCAACATACCCGACAACTCAATATTCTCCTCAAACTACGACGTAGACAGTTATCTACGGAAAAATTTGAATTTCAACAAAGAAAAATCAACAAAATACGAAAAAGACGATGACAGCATCGTATCAGAGTTGCCAGAGCAGAAAAATAAAATTGAAAAGGCGTTAGTGCATGCGAGCGAAGAGAGATTGACAGACCGTCCTGAGATACCGTCCTTTGACAAAAATGTAGAAGTTGATTCGTTACCGATACCGGTTTTAAGGCACTCGCCGAGAAGATACCATGATGGAAGCGGTGATAATCCGATGAGCGAGGCTATGAAGAAAGTAGACGATAAATATAAGGTGCCCGCTGTGCAGAAGAATATTTTAAAGGCCATGCCAAATGAAGAAGGGAAAAGTGTGAATATACTAACTCAGTTAGGTTCGATAAGAAGGCAACTGCAGCTAGAACAGTTGAAGTTGGATAAAATGATCACTAAAGATGATGAATGAATTTTGTTGAGGGCGTACCTGCTTGACTGGGAATTTCAAGCAAGTTGTTTCACTACGCGTCCGTTTATACGGCGCAATGGAGTTTGAGAAAAACTTCGGGTTTTTAGATTCTATGTCACTGATACCTGTGAGCGTCTCATTCTAGAATTTACTGAGTTTTGGACAAATTGTCCTAATTCAAATAATAATTGATCGGGGCAAAGTGTTACTAGGGTTTTTCTATAACGAATTTCTCAGTAGCAGCCGGGAGCTTGGTTGATGGCAATAGGCTTGCACCCTATTACAAAGGCTGTACAACTAAAATTAAAAAAATTATAGATGTTTTGGAATGCCAAAATGCACATGGATATTGTCCTTGAACATTTTTACCCAAACCAGACAAAACGGTGTCGTTCCTAAGCCGTATGATAGACCTAAATAATTGTCTATTGCTACAATTTTATTGTGCAAATCAGATGCTGACAAAGTTTACATTTTCGTAGGTGATCGCCCAAAGATTTAGTTTTAGATAATGAAATGTTTTCTTTGAATTTTCGAGAGAACAGTGATAATTTTAATTACTAACAGTAAGCTACATTAACCCCGAATGTCATGGGCTACATTTAAAACGTTCCCTTGAGTTAATTTCCGTACATAACGGGAGTGAAGCCGCGAGCAAAGGCTAGTACGATAATATTCTCAGTCAAACAGGTACTCTAGTTAACACGTCCTGTAGAAGGTTCTAGGTAAACACTAAATAATCCTCCCAAGCTTGGCTTCTTATACTCGTACTGCAAAAAGTTGATCTCTAAAACTATATCATAACAAGTAGGTGAAACTATTATCAATATAACCTATTTACAGATATTAATCACACTAATAAAAAAACTAGAGATTAGAAAAACGTTCCGTAATGTTCACCTTTTAATTTTTATCAATAGTGAAAATCGCAGAGCACAGACAAAGTTCAGAAGTAATTTTACGACGCTAAGAATTTGATTGATTACAGTCTTTTCACAGAAATATTACGTCTGACTTTGAAAAACTCAAAATCGATCGAATTTGAGGCAAAAGGACTGAAAAGACTAGAATTGCCGTCTCTACGTTTCCGTGCTCTGAGGTGAAAATGTATGATGAAATATGTGTATCCTAGTATTTTACTGGTCTGTTATACTGATATATCAACAGGTGGAAAGTTAGTCACCTTCAGTATTTAGGCAAAACGCACACTACTGCAAAATTAAGATTTTTTAAGAATTTCGACGCCGATGTCTAGAAGATATTTTCATTTCCCACTAATGTGCGTCGTGTGAGTCCTGTCTATTTATTATCTTTGTCCGTGTTACTTCCTTTTTGTTTTTTTTTTTTCAATTTTTGAAGTGAAAACTTCTTTAGACGCGTTGAGCACTTTTTAAGTCATCGTCATCGTCACCGAATGCTTTCATAGAACGGTTAGTCAAAATCAACCTTTACAATAATTAAGAAAGTTTATTTTGGATTGATCGACGGTACAATTAACAAGTTACTTAGTTTTTACGGCAGTCCCCAAAGACTGCCCCTCATGTTTTTTTTGTTCCAAGTTCAATGCTCGGGCTCAGATCAAACTGCACGCGAAGTAAACCCAATTGTCAGTGACGAATGATCTTAAAGATATAAGAAGTGACCCTCTGCTCGAATTAAACTGCTAAAACTGTTTTGTCAATAGTATTTGCAGTCATCGTCATCAGCCTACAGCAGTCTACTGCTGGACTAAGGCTCCGTTCCCACGTCTATACGTGTCGTCTATGTCGTGACAACAGATAATCGTGTAGTTTTAAGTGTCGCAGGTATTTAAATGGAGGTGTTCACATATAGGACGACACGATTGCTGTCGTTCACGACTTTTGCCAACTAAAAACCAACGATCGTCACGACATAGTGGGAACGGGGCCTTACGGTTGCCGATTCGCGGTCTCCACTCAAGAACACGTCTACTCCAACGGTCATCGGTTCCACGGATAATATGGTGATATAGCCATTTTGTGACACAACAAATGTCCAACCTTGGTTCTCTGTTGGATCACCTTGTTTCGAATTTAATCCCTCGGAGAGACTCCAAGCATAGCCCGTGCCTTAGCTCGCTGGACGACCTTGAATTTTGCAGTAGTGAAGTTTAGTCTAAATAATAAATATTAAGCCAAATAATTATGTTTGAAATTACCCGATACAGCGGTAATTTTTGTTTGTTTCAGTATTGTTAATATTAAGTTTGTGCATGTTGTCTATATTGTTCTCGATTATGTTAATTTATTAATTAATTCCATTCTTTGATATTTTGTTTTGTCAATGTTAAGTTTTCAACTGGTGTCGAAATGATGTACAAAAGAACTATTTTGTTTTTATCTGTATTTTTCACTGTGTGTCAATCGTTATTCCTGATTGTATTTTATTTTATGATTATATTTTACTGCTTGATTTATTTTCTTGTACCATTTCGGCACTACGGTTGAAGTTTTTAAAAATACAATAATGATAAATAATAATTTAAAATGTCACAAATTGTAATCCATATTTTAATCACACTTATATTTATATTTCATATTCGGCAAGGGAGGTGATACAAATTATTTTGAAGAAGAAATAAATATTTTGATAATCCCTCTCTTGCTACTGTTATTCCAAACTATGATAATCTTATGAACTTAGTCTTTTGGAAGGTAATCCACATTATCTTTTGGGTAATATTCCATTTAACTGCAACGATTTTTGAATAGGTGTAGTGCCAAAATTTCGTACATAATTCCTTTTTTGTTATAGTTAAGATGCAAGTAATTACAATAGAAACAAAATTTTTGGCGTCGTTTGGCGCTATAATGCAAGTATGCGATACAACACGTTATTTGACGATATTGGAACCAGTGATCTAGGACACAACAGTACGCAAGTGTACTACTCATCACTTAGCTTAGTGGCAATGGCCTTCACTATGCAGACTGCACCAATTCTATAGTGACATGTTGTGATCCCTCAAGGAAGAAAGCACTGAAGAGCATTTAGATCAGTGTGGCATGGAATAATTATGATTTTTCTATGCCATTGTATAATAACCTCAGTATTGGAAATATGTCACTTAGATCACACTGGTTCCAATCCAATGCAACGTCGTCATTTGTGTGTTGAAGCGCCGTGTCTACGTTGTCACTCCTCTCCGTAAAATAATACCTAGTTCTATACCTATAACCAAAGCTTGGAGGCAATTTTGTAAGTTTACGTTTTGTTTTGTTATCCGCACAACTTATTATATATTAAGGTAATGAAAGACTGCATGATATAGCGTAAGGAAAAGAGCTTGGCATATAAGGAAAGTGAGATTAATATATAAGATATAATTTTAATGTTATTTTTATAATAGCTAATTATATTTTTACATGTTTACTGCTTTAGTCAATATTGATGCAGGGGATTTGCTAAACGAAGGAATACGGGGCGAATTTTAATTTTTCTATGATAATGAAATCATACTATTTGTTTTGGGGCCAAGATAAATAAACATTTCTTAGTACGTACTTTGCCTGAGCATTATTCCAGCTAAATATGGCATAGTTCCAGTCGAATTTGGGATAGTTTCAGTCAAATATGGGATAGTTTCAGTCAAATATGGGATAATTCCAGTCAAATATGGGATAGTTTCAGTCAAATATGGGATAGTTTCAGTCAAATATGGGATAATTCCAGTCAAATATGGGATAATTCCAGTCAAATATGGGATAGTTTCAGTCAAATATGGGATAGTTTCAGTCAAATATGGGATAAGTCCAGTTAAATATCGCATAGTTCCAGTCAAATATGGGATAGTTACAGTCAAATATGGGATAAGTCCAGTTAAATATGGCATAGTTCCAGTCAAATATGGGCTAGTTTCAGTCAAATATGGGATAAGTCCAGTTAAATATGGCATAGTTCCAGTCAAATATGGGATAGTTACAGTCAAATATGGGATAATCTTAGCAAAGTACGCGCTAAGCAACGTTTATAATTCGCGGCCTTACGTAGTTTTTCATTAAAACTAGAGACACTTGGAGAAAATTCTAAATATTATTTCACTGTCGGAATCTAAACTCAGCATTGTGCCGAGTGATGAAAATCCAATAAAGCGATGTTATTAGATGTCATTTCAAGTATAAGTGAAAACGTACAGACTCGCTACCCGATACTGTCAAATTTTCCCAATCAACCCTGAACGTAATGTTTAAGCGGTAAAGTTGAAAATCTATTAAATAAACTTGACAGATTGTAGTAGCTGTAGTAGATGTGCTGACGACTGTACATTATTTTGGTGTAACAAGAGTTGTGTATCATTCGTTTAGTGAGTACAGAGCAAGGTATATTTTATTGTCAGCACGTTATTCATAGTTTGTTATCAGTTCAGTGCAATTCCTAATATTAAGTTGCGGGCAGTCGTGACCCGAGGATAGTTCAAAACGAGCGTTTAGTTGGCCTACGGAGTATATGACCTAAGAGCATAAGGGAGTCACTACACTAATCGACGCGGAGTCACCTTGAACTGATAAGAGAAGGGTTTGTCTAGTCTAAGCAGTAAAAGCCAAAGAGAAGTATACGACTCGACTACGTGTCGGACTTTTCGCTTTTATAGTACCTGACCGCTCAAGCTGATTTCATGTCGAAAAGTGTGGTTAGATACTCCTTAGCGGTTATAGTAACCACAAAAATGTAGAATAAAATATCCACCCTAAGTGGAAGAATGTCTGCCTTTATAGAATTAAGACTTCGCGCGTTCTTTCCACTGTTAAATGAAGACATATTTCCAGCAAAGATGAGATTTTGATACGAAACTAAAATGTTAGTTTATAAAGTGGAAGTACTCGCAAAGTCTAATGACGTCTCAGGCTTTACATGCGTCCGTTATGTAAGCGTAATTTTAATAAAAACGTTCCAATTCAAAAGATTCATTTTGTTTTGTTACTCGGCTTGACCTTACGAATGTTCGTTTTGCGGCGGAAAATGGTAGGTGTGCGGCAGTGTGTTTAAACATTACTCGTAAATTTACGCATAGTCGGCATACTACTGTAACTTATTTGAACTAGCTGATGCCCGCAGCTTTGCCCGCGTGGATGTCGATTATTGCGATCAAATGTAAAGCTCCCAAACGGCTTATTTTTTTCCGACACCGAGGATACTCCCGCCTGATCACCATTAAGCTAATTTTTGCTTGCACTTACAACATAGAAACGCTCTCTGACCGTCCGCCCCGTTGACTTTGTATAGAAAAATAATTAATGAAAAGATACCGATCGGCCGAGCGTACCGACAACAACGCACGCCAAACGAGAGTTATTATTATTTTGCGCGCCAGTTGACGCTTTCCTAATAGGCCTAAACTTTAAAGGGGCGTGGCTCGGCGCCTCCGCATGATTTAAGCGAATTTTTTTTTAACTGATCAGGCGGAATAGACCACGACTGTACACAAAAACTTGACAAATTATATACTAAGACCTTCCTCGAGAACCACTCTATCCGTTGTTGAAAACAGCATGAAAATCAGTGCAGTAGTTTTTGAGTTTATCGCGAACAGACAGACAGACAGACGCGGCGGAGGACTTTGTATTATAATAATTATGTTAGTGAAGTAGATCTACCCGCTACAGCTACGTAAAAACTTGCATTCGGTAAGAATGAGGTAGGCAAGGCAAGAAGCTACCATGATAAGGAAAATTCGTAATATTATCTGGCCAAGATGAGCCGAGCGAAGCCACATTTATTTGGACGTAGGTGTAGAGTTTGTGAAGTTAGAGAGTTATTGTGTTCTTTTCCATATTTTGAAAGTTTATGTAACAGAAAAAACAATTTTATTCACATGTTAAATAAACATTTATGTTTTTTAGCAGGTCATTATAGTGACAAACTTATATATCTTGATATCAACACTTTTGTTGATGAACTTAGATCGACTCGGGGTAAAGTGTTTCTACCTATTAGTTGTAGACACAAAATAGCTCGGCTATTAGCTTATAATATTCACACAGACATAAATAGTATGTCTAAGTTTAGTTATATTATTAACACTGCGACTATTAGTAATAATACTAATGTACAGGTGACTTTAAATGAAGATAGCTTTAGTGCTATACATGTATACAAACATTCTGAGGAGGATCCATGCGTCACCGTGGAAAATCCTCAATTAAGCTCTATTAGTGATAGGGTCTTGTTGTCTGAGGATGGCACGGAAGTCTCCGGCCTCACTCCAAATATTATTATTAATTTAAACTAAAAAGCGAGACAAAAGAAGGTACCGTTAACAATATTGTTAATCCTTCCAACAGCAAGGTATCTTCTTGCACTCAGATAGTTAGTAAAAAAGGGCCTCAGCAGAACACCTTAAAATTATTCCACCAAAATATCCAAGGCATTTCTTCCAAATTATTAGAAATTGAATTGTTTTTAGAGAAAAGTAAGTTTGACATTATTTGTTTTACTGAACATTGGCTAAAGGATTACCAAATGCTTATTAATTATGAAAACTGTATGGTGGGTAGCTGCTTTAACCGTAAAACTATGCTTCGAGGAGATTCCCTAATATTAATAAAAAAAGGTTTCAAATATAAGCAACGAAATGACATAGTAGGTCTCTCGGTTGAACATTGCGTCGAACTGTCCTGTGTTGAGCTAGATAAGCATGTAATTGTGTGTGTACAGACCCCCAAACTATCAAAACTTTTCCTTATTTGAATCAATAATGGAAGATGTTCTGGCAAAACTTGCAGCCAGTAATAAACCTACAATTATTTGTGGTGATTTCAATATCAATATTTTAGAAGAAAGTTCAAATAGCAGTCGGTTGTTAAATCTTTTTAAGTCATTTGACTTGACCAACACTTTTAGAGAACCTACTAGAGTCACTCCATCTTCTGCGACTTGTATAGATAATGTTTTCTGCGATTGTGATTACTTAGATAAAGCCATAGTAAACTGTCTGCCGTCTGGCCATAGCGGACAAACTGTAACTTTTAGGTGTAATACACCTTTGCAAAAAGTTCAGATAAAATTTAGACCTATAACTTCTAGCAAATTAAATAGGTATAATATTTCCCTACAGAACAAGTTAGGTGTTATGAGCCATGACGATATTAATATAAATCAATTGTATGATCGTTTCAAAACAACTAGAGTTATCGTTTCAAGACAACAAACAAATAGAAGTAAAAAACAAAGTAATGACATAACATTAGAGACCTCACGTGGCCTCGTGAACTCTAATAATGAAGTTGCTCAAGAATTCGTTAATTTCTTTACCAGTATCCCACTTAAAACTACAGAAACCTTAAATTCCTCTCCCTTGCTCTCTATTGATTTATTGAAAGCGAACGTTCCAGCCTGTTCAAATGAATTTAAATTTCAGCATATAAACCCCATAACAATCATAAAAGCTTTTAAGCAAATCAAGATTAAATTAACCGAAGATCTATGGGGTATGTCTATCAAAGCTTGTACCTCAATTACTGAGACTGTAGCACCGTATTTAGCCTTGATATTTAATTTGTGCGTGGATCAAGGGGTCTTCCCGGATCTAATGAAATTCAGTAAAGTAATACCCCTTTTTAAATCCGGGGACAGTAAAGATACCAATAACTATAGGCCCGTATCCGTGTTGCCGGTTTTCAGCAAGGTGTTTGAAAAGATAATGCTCAATCAAATGCTTTACCATTTTAACACCAATAAAATCTTACACGAGCAACAGTACGGTTTCACCAAAGGACGTTGTACGACTGACGCCGGTGTCACTTTATTAAAACATATATTTACTGCGTGGGAAGAGGCACAAGATGCCATAGGAATCTTCTGTGACCTTTCGAAGGCATTTGATTGCGTAAATCACGAAACCCTGATCTTGAAACTTGAGCATTACGGTTTAGGTAAACTTGCGCTCAGTTTAGTAAAATCGTATTTGAATGATAGACAGCAGCATGTACAAGTAAATGGCGTAAATTCAATGGGTTTAAAAGTAAAAATGGGTACACCCATTTTTACTTTTAAACCCATTGAATTTAGGAAGGGACCCAATATCGAACCTTGTGGTACACCACAAGGTTCGATATTGGGTCCCTTCCTCTTTTTAGTGTACATAAATGACCTACCCAATTTATTTGACAACTACCCGCAATTGGTGTTGTTTGCAGACGATACTTCTTTAATATTTAGGATAAACAGACGTGCCACAAATCTGGACGACGTAAATAACGCCCTACTGCAGGTTCATAATTGGTTTACCGCTAATAATTTAGTTCTAAATGGGAAAAAAACAAAGTGCATTAGATTTGCTTTACCAAATGTCAAAAGTCGTGATTGTGACGTAGTATTGAATCAAGAGAAACTAGAATTTGTCGATAAAACTGTTTTCTTGGGAATCACGCTCGACTCAAGGCTACAATGGGGTCCTCATTTAACATCTCTTGCAGGACGGCTGAGCTCAGCAGCGTATGCTGTTAGGAAAATCCGTCAATTTACTGTTGTTGATACGGCGAGGCTAGTCTATTTTAGTTATTTTCATAGTATTATGTCATACGGTATTTTACTATGGGGACGCGCTGCAGACATCGAGTCTATATTTATTCTGCAGAAAAGGGCTATCAGAGCCATTTATGAATTACGTAGACGCGATTCTCTAAGAGAACTGTTTAAGGAAATTAATATCATGACAGTACCTTGTCAATACATCTATGAAAACATCATGTATGTTAGGAAAAATCTGCATTTATTCAGTAAAAGAGGTGACAGACACCACTATACTACTAGAAATAGGGACCAACTAGTTCAGCCAGGTTTCAGGCTTGCTAAAGTAGATTCATCTTTCATGGGGTACTGTTTAAAATGTTACAATAAAATACCTCCCCACATTCTACAACTGAATGAGACGAAATTTAAATCTTGTATAAAACGCACACTATGTAGGCAAGCATATTATAAGTTGGTGGATTACATTGACGATAAAAATGCTTGGCTCAATGCTGGTCCTGCTCCACAACCATAGGGGAAAACTAATTGGGCAAATTATTGTGCTAGCTGCAGAAGATTGTAAAAGTATCTTTGCTTTGTATAGATTCCATCTCCTAGTATTGTATAATTGCATAGCACATGTGAGGACCATGTATTTTTAAGCTACCATTTGCATTTAGTTATCTTTCATTGACTTGAATATGCCTTGGTGGCTGAGAGAAAGTCATGCTCACTCAAATGTCTCGCTGATGGTGGCGGGTGTGTCGGGTCATTTAGTTCCCTTCAATATGGTTGAGTTGAATGGCGCCGAGACACGCGTCTTGTTCGTGATCGGGCGCTGTCAGTTGGGACTGGTCATCTCTTAGCTGCCACGGTTCATTTTAATTACTTTATTTTTAATTTGTTGATCTAATGTTTTACTCTGGACGCTCATAATGTGCACGTCTTCCTACATCGTTCTCACATATATCTATAATCTCAACATGAATGATGTAACCAAGATTTTGTAACAATATTTTGATTTAAAAGAGTGTCCATGGAGTTTCTTGCCCGTTCTTCTCCATAGAGATCTACGCTAGGGAATGGGCAACTACAGTACTTTCCCAAGTTATTATGTCTTGTGTCTGGGACTGTAGCTTTGTTTTGTTTTTTTTTTGTATTTTTGACTTTCAAAAGTGCCATAATGGTCTAATTGAAATAAATGCTTTGAGTTTGAGTTTCTTTTCAATAGTTCACACGGAATTCAACAAAACTTTTGAAAAGAAGACAAAAAGTATTAGCCCTAAATTCATATTTAGTGATTGGGCAACTAGAGGTATCAGAAAAAGTAGGGTAAGACTATTTGAGCTTTATGGCCTTAAGCCTTATATAAACACCGAAACTTTTAACCGGTATGTTGCTAAGTATTCAAAAATTTTTAGAAATACATGCATGGTTGCTATAGCCCTGCACATTAGCAACAAAATCAAAACAGCAGAAAACAAAATAAAGACAGTCTGAAAAGTCATAAATAATGAGACTAACAGGAAGAAAATAAGTAACACTAGCTACACATTAGATTCAGCATGTGGTCCTAAAAGCTCTAATCTGGAAGTAGCTCAAGAATTTGTAAATTTCTTTACCGATATACCATTAAAAACGACGGAAGCTCTTAATTCCTCACCTGAAGTCTCAATTGGTTTATTAAAGGCGAATGTATCTGGCTGCACGGTTGAATTTAAATTTAAACACATAAACCCTATGATAGTTATTAAAGCTTTCCGGCAAATAAAAATCAAACTGACCGAAGATCTATGGGGAATGTCTATCAAAGTTTGTGCATCCATACTTGAGACTATAGCCCCATACTTAGCTTTAATTTTTAATTTGTGTGTAGACCAAGGAGTTTTCCCTGATCTAATGAAATACAGTAGGTAAAGTCATACCTCTTTTCAAATCCGGGGACAGTAAAGATACTAATAATTATAGACCTGTATCCGTGTTGCCAGTTTTTAGCAAGGTGTTTGAAAAGGTAATGCTTAATCAAATGCTCAATCATTTTAACACCAACAAAATTTTACATGATCAACAGTATGGTTTCACCAAGGGACGTTGTACGACTGACGCCGGTGTAACCTTATTAAAGCACATATTTACTGCGTGGGAAGAGTCTCAAGACGCCATAGGAATATTTTGTGACCTTTCCTTTGAATGTAAATCACGACACATTACTTTTGAAACTTGAGCATTACGGATTAGGTCAACTTGCACTTAGTTTGGTAAAATCATATTTGAGTGAAAGACAACAACGTGTTCAAATAAATGGTGTTAATTCACATCACAAGGTTTAAAAGTAAAAATGGGGGTTCCGCAAGGCTCAATATTGGGTCCTTTCCTCTTTCTCGTGTATATAAATGATCTACCCTATTTATTGAAAAACCAACCTCAAAATATGGTGTTGTTTGCTGATGACACTTCCCTTATTTTTAAGATAAATAGACGGGCCCAGAATCTAGATGACGTGAATGATGCCCTACTTCAGGTCCATAATTGGTTCACAGCAAACAAATTTAGTATTAAATGAAAAAAAAACTAAATGCATAAGATTTGCTTTACCCAATGTTAAAAGTAGTGATTGTGAAATAATATTAAATAAAGAGAAACTTGAATTCGTAGATAAAACGGTTTTCCTGGGGATTACGCTTGATTCAAGGCTACAATGGGGTTCTCATTTAACATCCCTTGCGGCGCGTCTAAGTTCAGCAGCATATGCTATTAGAAAAATTCGTCAATTTACTGATGTAGATACCGCTAGACTGGTCTATTTTAGTTACTTTCATAGTATAATGTCTTATGGCATTTTGCTATGGGGACGGGCCGCAGATATTGAGTCTATATTCATTCTGCAAAAAAGAGCCATCAGAGCCATATATAATCTTCGTAGGCGCGATTCTCTAAGGGAACTGTTTAAGGATATTGGCATCATGACGGTACATTGTCAGTACATCTACGAAAACATAATGTACGTCAGAAAAAATCTGCATATTTTTGGTAAAAGAGGTGATAGACATAAGTAATTACAGTACTAGAAATAGGGACCAACTAGTTCAGCCAGGCTTCAGACTCGCTAAAGTGGACTCATCTTTCATGGGGTACTGTTTGAGATGCTCTAATAAAATTCCACAAAGTATTCTTGAACTGAATGAGACGAAATTTAAAACATGCATCAAACGCACACTATGTAAGCAAGCTTATTACAAGTTGGGCGATTATATCGCTGATAAAAATGCGTGGCTCAATGCTGGTCCTGCTCCACATGGACAGGGGCGCATAAATTGATAGTATTAAATAGAATTGTTGGAGCTGCTGAAGATTGTACAACTGTCTTTGCATTGTATAGAATCAATCTCTAGTATTATATAATCGCATAGCCCATATTGTGTGAGTACTATGTACTAGAAAGCTATCATTCACTGAAATCCTACGTCTTTTCTTGACTTGAATGTGCCCTGGCGGTTGAGAGTATGTCACGCTCACTCTAATGTCTCGCTGATGGTGGCGCGTGTGTCGGATCATTCAGTTCCCTTCAAAATGGTTGAGTTGAATGGTGCTGATCCATGCGTCATGTTCGTAAACGGGCGCTGTCAGTTGTGACTGGTCATCTCTTAGTTGCCATGGCTTATTTGTATGTTTATTTTTGAATTGTATTTTTTGTTTTTACTATGGACACTTTTAACGTGCACATCTTGCTACATTGTTCTCACATAATATACCATCTCAACATGAATGATGTAACCAAGATTTTGTAACAATATTTTGATTTAAAAGTGTCCATGGAGTTTCTTGCCCGTTCTTCTCCATAGAGATCTACGCTAGGGAATGGGCATCTACAGTACTTTTACAGTTTTTATGTCTTGTGACTGGGACTGTATTTACATTTAATTTTCATCTTTGTTTCGACAATTCAAAAGTGCCTGTAACTGGCCTACTTGAAATAAATGCTTTGATTTTGATTTAGACCTTGTAGAGTTAGGGCGTGTAGAGTTAGAAGCTTGGCTCTACATGAGATCTGATAACTTTTTGACAGTGCGAGTCATATGGTCTCGTCGTCTTGGTAACATTTTACATGAAAATGTTTTTGGTGGGATTGATTTTTCATGAAAACACATGCCCTGTACCTGTACAGCGATTTGTGAATTGAGAAATATCTGAAACTGTACAAAGAAAAAATAAAAGATAAAATGAAAAAAAATCACCTTTATTTACAAATTTTGTTCTTCCAAAATTAATTCTTAGTAGGCTGAACTTGTCAGCCTTTTTCAATACATCTGACAATACAAATGTATGTATTATGGCATGTAGAATTTTTGATAGTTTACTATCAGAAATTCCATAGCATTTATTTCTCACATAATAAAAATATATTCCGTAATATTTTTTTTTTTACCATAACTTACGAATATAATAAAACCGCTTCGCAAAAACCCTCATATCATTTTCACAATATATTTTGTACGAACGTTCGCACGCAACAGGAAGGCCGCACCGCTAGTTATTTTTGTAATAAATAAATAAATATCGCTGGACATTACACACAGCGCCATCCAGTGCCACACTAAGCAACGAGGCTTGTGTCGTGGACACCAGATAGTTGATATACTACATAAATACTTTTTGTTTGTAAATACATACTTAATATACATATAAACATCCATGACTCGGAAACAAATGCCCATGCTCATCACACAAACATTTGCTCCGACCGGGATTCGAACCCGGGACCCTAAGAACGTAAGGCAGCCTCACTACCGCTGCGCCATACGGGTCGTCAAAAAAATGCGAAGCGCTGCGGCCCGACGCGGCTGTTATGAGCGCTTAGCAGAGGATGAACCTACCAGACGAGTAGTGTTTTTATATTCAAAGTTACGCAGAATCGTAGCCATCAGCTGTAACCACATGCTTTATATTGCATTAAAAAAAAAACATTGAACTCGGCATAACTGAACAGCAAAGCGACAAATTCAACTTAGGATGAAAATCTTATTAGATACATACAGGTGTAAACAGAGTCTACACGAAGCCGCCAAGCATTCTGTACATCCAACCAAGTAACCTTACGCAAAAAAAATGGACTTTTTTTCGGGTAAAAAATCACGTTTTCCGTAGGACTCAATGAAATGCACTTAAAACATTGTGCTGATGGATGGATTGGACAGTACGGGGTCGTGAAGGTGTTTTCAAGTAAAAATCTTACATTAAAAACATGTTTAAAAAAAAACACCCTTTACATCTATTTATCACCTCCAAGCCAGATCACTAAATCGGCTGGAGTATTTATTACATCTAGAACTAAACGTTTTTGGTATCGAAGGAGTTTATAATATTCTGAAAGCGTAGATTTAACACAAAAAAAAAACAATGACGGGAACTGCTTACCAATTAAAAATAAAACTGTTTGAGGCTCTCAACATAGGACTACGCTGTTACGATATTTATGTTCGTTCGAATCAATCAACTGTCGTGATCTTAATGATCTCACATTAGATGTACTATAATTATTGTGTTACTGGAAAAATAACTTTAACACCCACACAAAGCTTAGTTTGTGCTAGAACTGCTAAAGTTTAAGGTTCTCCAATCGCACAACTCCTTCTGTGATAGAGTTGATCCAGACCAGCGTAAAGTTTTATATTATATACACCGTTAATTTTAGGTCGTTCTGGAACTGAAAGCCATAAACTCGATCATCAAACTCAGAACGATGGGAAGTTTTTTTTTTTAGATAACTAAAAAAAAAATCAAATTTCATTTGAAATTTAATTTTCCGTGATTGTTTTATATTTTTTAATATGGCTTTCGGTTCCAGAACGATCTAAACACAAGCGTGTATACGATTGGAATATATTTAAACATCTTTGATCTTCCTAATATATTTTGTAAGTAATCTGAACTAACATTAATGGATCTCTAGTCTCATAATTATACAGTCTAACAATTACCAACGATTTAATATAATTTTATTTTAACTTTCTAACATACATCAATATTACACTGTTCATCCGATCAAAAACTATTTTTGATGCAAAATGAAAATGCTGAACTGAAATTATACAGAAAAATGTCCTTGCTGTAAAACGGGTGGGTCTCTTATTTAATGATTAAGAATAGAATTATCTTCCTTGATGACAATTTATATAAATATCGCGATAACACGAGTTTATGCCGAAGTCGTGTACCATTACTAATTCCATTCATTCATTGCATAGCTTAATAATAGATCTCTTTACCCTGAAATATAATGCATTACAAGTTAATGTACTTAAAATGAAGTAACGGTAACTAAATCAAGTTCTTGGATACGAAAATATTCATTCTCGACCACAATTACATTTCACGAAGTCCCGCTGTCAAAATATTGTTACAAAATAGTACAGTAACGCCTACAGGTTGCGTCATACATTTGAATAGACGACACAAATAATTTACAATAATATTTTGGAATATTTTTTGATACAGTTTGCCTGAGCAAAGCTGCAGTATATATATACAGGGCACATTTTATCTAAGATAAACATATTAGTGCTTCTTCTGTTCGGTTGGCTGGCGTGGGATGCTTCAGCAACATATCAAGGGTAGGCCCTCCCCGGCCGAAGGGGTCTTTAGGAAACATGATCATGTCGTCGACCCACGTGAAGGGGAGTATTCTGTTCTCGATGATGAACCGCCACCGTTTGTTCTCGTTTATTAAGTCTCGGTAATTGTCGCCTGAGACTACGACGCCGTCGAATTCTGCTGCACATTGGAGGATGTATCTGTAATCAGATAGAAGAGTTTTAGACAGAGTTTACTTATGTACGGTTAAAATTAAGCATTTTGCTTTACGGCTCGTACACATAGACACGACACGACGTCGCATCTTGCTACGACGGAAATCTATATCAAAACAAGTAGCAATAAATCTGCAGTGTTCGCAGATAATAGGTCGTATTTCCCTGTACTTAAGCACAGTAGGAAGACAAGCAGTAGGCTGACTTCAAACGTAGATTCCCACGATGCGACGACGTGTCGTGTTTATGTGTACAAGCCGTTAGACTGAAAGCCGACCCCAACATAGTTGGGAACAGGCTAGGCAGATGGATGTTTTACTTAAAATGGTCTAATAGGGCAGTCCCAAAAGTACTTGGCCTCACATGATTGTATCGTGCGTACCACGAAAGACCACTTGTTTCGAGTTAATTGTGTAACGAAATACTTCTTTTGAAATAAGGGGGAACACGTCGTGAACTATCTTCCTATTTTCGTCTTCTCAATGTAAAACATTCAGAAAAACAAACACTCATTCAACACTCGAGGCATTAGCAAGATTTCACAAAGTTTCACTCGTTTCAAGTGGTGTGACAGGTCTCATCTTTGGTGGCACGGATTGTAGATGGCGGTTTTTGTATAAAAATAATGTCTTTTGTATGAAATAGTACTAACCTGTCATCATATGGGGTGCGGAACTTGCCCTGGATCTCTCTAGACGGGGTGTACACCACCAAGCCTTGTCTCTCTAGGTAGTCCAGCAGGCCGGGAGTCGAGCTCTTCCCGAATTTGCATCTAGAGTAGATAAAAGTACGGTTTTAGACTTCTGCGGAAACTAGCCTTGACAATAAAAATGATTTAATAAAATATCTCGACTTAGCGTACGAGGTTGACGACATGTGGAGTGTGAGCTTGGCTGTCATTGTGCAAATTGTCGTTAAACCTCATGGTAAAGAGCCTCGACGAACATCTCTCAAAGGTCTCGCTAGGAGGTTGGAGCAAGGGCTTCATAAGGATACGGCTTCCATAGTGAGAGGTCCCTGCTCCCGACACCAACGGAGCACTATTTTTATGTATTTATGTTTTTTTTTGTTGGAATATTTGAAACACAGGCACAGAACCGGCAGTTTAAAATACTAAGCTTGTATAGGCATCAGTATCACTGGTCCAAAGAAGTTTGCTTGAATATCGTTATCAATCCATGTCACAAGTAGTAAAACCTGCAGGACCAACTTCAACACCAACCAACTTTTGAACTTTTCCAACTTTTGCAGGCATACATTATTTCTGCCACAATTTCTCCAAAACTTTTGAAGAATAACAATATTCACGATGCTTTGGTAGTGTACACCACCATTTTCTATATCGTCTTGAGATTTTCCAATTACGTTTTCATTGGTCTGTCACCCAGTTAGGGTTTAGGGTTACCTGAATCGCGGCACGAACGCTTTAACAACATGTCCCCTTCTTAAGAAGTAATCTATGCATATCTTCAAGCCTTCTACTGAAAAGATTCTGCCTTTCGTATGCCTGAAAAATGTATAAATGGTCCAGTATAAGTGTTGGTTGTATTTAACCGGGCATCATTAAATTCGCCACCAAGGTGCCTCAGCATCTTGAAAGAAATATTGCACATTTAAAGATCACAATAATATTTCGAAAATAATTAATCTAACTTTACTATTTACAGTTAGCACATTTCCTCATCTTCCTGCCCTGGTCCCATGTGACTTGGGGTCGGCGCAACACGTTTTTTTCTTCCATTCTCCCCTGTCATTCGTCACGCTATCATTTACTCCTATTCCATACAAAAAATGAAAACAAACGGAACCCTTATAGGATCACTCGTGCGTCTGTCTGTCTGTCCGTCCGTCTGTCACAGCCAATTTGCTCAGAATTTACTGGACCAAATCAGGTGAAATTTGGTAGGATTGTGTAATCCTATGACCCAAACACAGATGTGCAAAGTAAATCAATATTTTTTTTAAATAAGGGTAATTTTCGAAGGACAAATTAAGAAATAAAAAAAACTTTTTGTAAACCATCTGTGTCATAGTCATTGTATCAAATGAAAGGAGTCGTTATGAGGATCTCAAATATATTTTTATTATTATTGTAAAATAAATAGTTTTGATTTTATTCATGAAAAAAGACGAAAACCGGTTTTTTTCTTCATATCATTCCTCTCATACAATCCAATTGGCACATTAGGACAAAAGCCTGCTTTCTATAATAGGCGAATGCAATTAGACAAAAAGGTGGGACGAAGGTTATAGTGGTCGGCTTTTCATGGGACATAAAATTTTATTTTGTATTTTTGTTTATAAATAAATAAATATCGCTGAACATTACACACAGCGCCATCTAGTGCCACACTAAGCAAAGAGGCTTGTGTCGTGGACACCAGATAGTTGATATACTACATAAATACTTTTTGTTTGTAAATACATACTTATTATACATTTAAACCATCCATGACTCGGAAATTAATGTCCCTGCTCATCACACAAACATTTGCTCCTACCGGGATTCGAACCCGGGACCCTAAGAACGTAAGGCAGCCTCACTACCGCTGCGTCATTTGGGTCCTCAAATGAATAACTTTAAATTCGATGATTTTATATTGAGGCGTAATAGTGTGACTAGTGTGCATTCATTAAAATGACAATCTTCAATTATTTCTAAAATACCAGATTTAAAGACAGACTTCTTTTGACATTGGTAACTGATACTTTTCACGGATAACCGGACATAAAATGTTCAACAAAATCACATTTAGGAGTAAAGTGCCTGAAAATTCATTCGCAAATATCGGGAAATCGTCTATGTAAAAGTTTAACCCCTGAATACTGAAACGTCTCTCAAAATTTAAGTAGCATTTATATTTAACTTGCGAGACTTGAGACTTAGGCCATACGAAATTTTAAGTTTAGGAGCTGCTCAAATGTTAAGCAGCCCTTAAATTTTGAGTGACGTTTCAGTATTCGGGGGAAAGACACTTTCTTCCCACACCTAGAGGTGTGGGAAGAACGGGAACTGAATAAAAAAAAATCCATGAAAAGCCAACCACTATAAATATAATATTTCACCTCTTGAGTATTTCTGGCTAATTGCACTCCATTATAAGGAGACTCATGCTATAATTATGGTTATTAGTAGCGCGTACTGTCCCACTGCTGGGCAAAAGCGTCCTTCCATCATTATGCTAACTTCCTTGCGTTAATTACTTCTGGGTAAAGGTATTTCTTGCATTGGCATGATATCATTGTTTTAATAAATATGCCTTGTTTTAATTAATTGCTAATTGTGTCTATTATTATTACATATAGTGAGTCCTTGGTAATAGACAAATTCGCATACAATCAGACTTGGATCGATCAACACATAAACATTTGTTTAAAGCAATAAACTATGCGGCACAGCAACGTTAAATTCTTAAAACGTATTTATTTATTTTTGTTTAACCCTGTTTGTCCCCAGATCGGAGCATTGTTATTTTAATAGTGTCTATAATTGCAGGTATCTAGCAGTTAAAACTACAAAATTGTTTACTTACTCCATAGCAACATTACTTCCATCGATGACCACCATCCTCAAGCCTGTACTGTTTTTAACATCTCTGCTTGGATGGTATATGTTGCTGCCGATGCTGTTCCGCGAGTGGCTGACTGAAGCCACCTTATTCTTTGACTCGCCGAGTATAACCTCCTTGATGTAGGTATCTTCATTAGTATCAGTTGCCTGGAAAATGTGAAAAGAATCTTGTTGATGGATTTTTGAATTGGATAATAGCAGCTTAGAAATCAATTCAGTCTGAAATTTGACAAATTAGAAAACCTCATCTGCCTAGCCTTTTCTCTAATATGTTTGGGTCAGTTTCTAGTCTATTCTATTAATGGGTTTTGGTTTCCGCACTTAGTCCCTAGTGGACCATTGGGCGTGAAGCTTCTAGTCTAAACAGATGCAGCTGAATACCAGTACTTTCATGTACATTTGCCCCTCTAGGCCCCCCAGAATTTGCATTTTAGGTGTACACCAATGCAATGTACTTGCCTCTAGGAGTATCTGTACCGGTTTCTTTTTCAAAATACCTCTGTACTAAGTTTCTTAAAGTCAAGGAATTTACTCTATTAACACGTTGTATGTGTCACAACAGATATTGTGAATTTGTAATAACAAATAATAAATAGATGTGGTTAAGTGGCCATGCTGGAAAAAAAAATCTTGATTGTTATGTTAGGTCATGAGAACTCTATCTGAAACTATAGGCAAATCTTCATATTTAATCATTATTACTAAGGTAATTGAGTAACACACTATGATGTGATGATATATATTTTGACAATTCAATAACAGTCATTGCATTATTTACACAGTTGAGCTATTTTTTCAAACAAGGAATTTCTTTGAAAAGTCCTTTGGAACCTTATTATTGACAGTGTGTTAGGCCAGTTACAGTGTGTACTATTGACTTGTAGCTTACAGGTTAAGTTTACACTTACCTTAATTGCATTGATTGCAGGGGTACTATTTTTCAAATCACAACCAATCAAAATCTTCTGAGCTATATACCTCAACCAATTCGCCCTGTCAAGAGGACACAACAGTTCTAAATTATTAGTAAGCTTCCTGAATTGTTTTCTTGTCTTAGAACTCTTGTTATTCCGTATGACAGTAACATCTGAGTCTCCACTCATTGATAGACTACCGTTAGATATTATGGAAACTAGAGTGCAGTCTCCTTGACTATCATTGGCATTTTCAACACTATTATCAACATCTACTACAGTGACGTTGGTATTTGGCTTATTCTCACAACTATCAGCTGTCAAATCAATTGTTATATAAGAATCTCTATGAATTACTCTTGTTCCATCCAGTTCGTTACTGTCATTCTCTTTAGTCTGTGTACAACTCAAACTATTACTAGTTTTAGGAAAATTGTTTATAATAAGATTCTGTATGCTCTGGCTGTCCCTCTTAGCAATTGGTGTAGAACAATTTATATTTTTATTTGAGTTGTCTATTTTGGGAGATATAAGGATGCAAGAGTCATTGTTGGTTGATACGTCACTGTCATTGATCTCAACCACGCTGTTGGTTTTTCTCCTATTTCTGTTTGGTTCATCAGTTACAGTAACAGGACTCTTCCGTTTACGTTGAGGAGTGAAACTATCGTTATTGACAACAATAGTAAGGTTACGAGGAGCGGTATCCAAAGAATTCTGAGTGTGGTCATGGGAATTATATCTTGAACCAATTGAGTCTCTTTTAAGTTGACTGAATAGCTTATTTATATTTCTCTTTGTCCGGCTGTGATTTTTTTTCTTGAGCTGTTCCATTTTGTGAGCACTCATTGCTCCTTTGCTTTTCTGCTTACTTGAATTAGATTGGAAGGAACATTCAGAACTCCTCTAAAATATAGAAAAAAGTATATTAATTTATAATATTATAACAATAAAACATTGCACAAGTTTATTACACATTGCATGGCAGTTGCAAAGCATAGCAAAAATTTGGTCACACACACCATGCAATGGGATTAGGGGAACTTATAGGTTTATTTTTAATGAGATCGAATTGAATTTATGTGTATCTTACACAAAACGTGATTTTTAAAACTTGCTACATGAACAGTAATGACATAATGTGATCGTCACCATAGTGGCACGTAGGTATATTCTTTGTTCAATCAACACAACACGCAAATGGCTGACAGTGAAAAGCAAGTTTACTTAAATTTAATAAATTTGAGGTCAGAGGGCCATCTAAGACAAACAAATAAATATAATGATAAAGAATACATGAATCCAGAGAGGTTTGCCAGAACACAACACCAAGCAAATGTTTCCCATGTTTGAAGGTTGAAAACAAAAATGTTTTTAAATCGCCGTAAGGTCCACAAACAAGCTTGCTCCACACAAAGCAGATTTATCCTTTCCCAAAGCGTCGCATGCTTACAATAATTTTAAAGATTACATACTTGTAATATTGTAAATAAACAAAAATAAATGGGTCGCAGAAACGCGCAAATTAAACTTCAACTAACACAGAGTGAAGTAGACGATGGCTTGCCCATTGCTATATCTTGAAAATTCACAGTTGAAAGTGTAATATCTTCTAGAAATATGTTTATTTAGTTCACTTATAACATCAATGAGTGAGCGTAGAAATTTAGAACAGTTAAATTTTCAAAGATTTGCCAATAAAAAGATGGCGGACATACACAATTACACAGAGCCACAGAAAGATTTTATTTTACAATCCACGCCACAGATTATATATATGTGAAAAATCGGATACACACATTGCAATTTGTGAAATAAAACTCGGATACACAAAGTTAATTAACACATTTTTTTATTGTTGTATACTTACAATCTAAGAAATATGAGATTGATATAATTTCTATGGTCTGTTCAAAAGCTGTTAAGCCGCAATATCAAATAATAAAATATCGATTATTGAAAATCAGCCTTAGAAGTTAGACCACGTTATAAAATTAATTTCTACATGTCTCCGTAAATTATGCATTACTGCCACAACACACCGTGCTACTTAGCTCGGATGAAAACCTTTTCGGCTTAAAGTATACAACTATAATTATATACTCTAAGCTTTCGGCCATGCAAACACTGTTATTTATGTAGGAATGTTACGAACCGACTTATTATCATCACCTTTTCGGCACATCTAATAAGAGGTTTTCTTTTTGAGGTATTATAAAAAAATCTTAGTTTCCAAGAACTTAATAGATGGCGAAGACGATGACGACGACTAGGAAAGAGCTAAAAAGAAAATCCCTCATTGTCTTCTAGATTCTAATATTACTGACAGTAATCTAGACTTGTGACTTTTGGTTTTCATGATTTGGTGAATGTTTGTAAAATAAACTGTGGTTACTTACACCAGCGCGTTTTAGTTCCAGTAGCTACGATCAGTATCAATGTACGCCTAAAGGTTATTTTTGAATATCAACGATTACCTAACTTTATGTACACGTGTAACTGTAAATTCTCTTCGTACTTAAAGACACTTCTCAACCAATTCTCAACACACATAATTTTCCGACAGGCTTTATAATGATATAGAATATAATATAATGTCAAATAAAACGAGATATTTCGGAACTTTTTGTAGTTAAAATATTTTTCAAATACCGCCACATTACTTTTTTTAATTTGCTAAGTTCGGGCAGAAACAGACTTGTAACTCGGTCAATTAAGATTTTTTGAGTTTGTAATATTTATTGTTAAGTGATGATTTCAGTTCGATTGATGGCGGTAAGCTCGGCCTTTATTACTTGTGACTTGCACAAAGCAGGCGAAATGTGGGTGGTGCCTTATTCCTCTATGGCAGGGGTGTCAAACTCATTTTTTTAATAAAAAAATTAAGGTGAAACCTCCACGGTAGTCCACGAAATTAAAATTTTCCTACGTTTATTGCAATTTGCAGGACAGTGCCAGGTTGTATGTTGATTAAAATATGATTCGCGGCTGTAACACGTAGTTACAGAATTATAATTCATGTAACCGGATGGAATGATTATAACATGAAAAAGTAATTTCGCGGGCTACCGTGGAGCTTGTTTTGTTATCAGGCCAGACTAAAAATTAAAACACTAATTAGTGAATTACAAGCGTTATTTATTTACCATCAATCAATTATAATCGTATTAAAAAGGCTTAATACTACCAAACATACACAGATACGTACTGCATGATTTTTATGGTGACTTGACAAGTAACAATGGCACAAACATTATATTTTGTCATTTCACCATTATATCAACAACAAGTTTACCAAATAATTCAATTCGCAAAATAATTATCCGATAAACTTTTATCTAATAACGTATTAATTGACAAACAATTCTTTATTTTTTTCATTTTATCTCATAAAACCATTGAGCTATTACTACTACGTATAAGGTGTTAGCCACCCCACACGCCCCGCACTGCCGCGCTTGTTGCACAGATTTTGTTCGTGCTGTCTTCTCTATACGTAGTAGTAATAGCTCAATGCATAAAACAACGTATAGAATAAATACATTAGACTACACATAGTATTGATTGTGACATTTCTAAAAAAAGAGAAAATAATTGTTTTTTCACTTCTCATGCTCATAAAGTGTCGCGGCAGCCCGGGGAGAGCACGTCGAGGTACTCGTGGCTCAACAAGTCACGAGTACGAGATTTACTTTACGCCCTAGGGCCTAAAAGAGCCACTTTAGGCCCGCTTGCTTCGTAGGGCTATATTGGCGTACTTTAAGAGCATGAGAAGTGAAAAAGTGATTTTTTTGCTGTTTTGTCTAATATTGTATAGATAATGGTACGGAACCCTGCGTGCACGAGTCCTATTCGCACTTGGTCGGTTTTAATTTTAAAGGCATTAAAACGGTGAACGAAAAAAAAAAATAAAAGCATTCCTAGCGCCCGAAAATGACCCAACGCAGATTGTGCCTCGGTAGGCGGGGCTTGTCAATTGTGCCTCGAAGCAGTTTAGTTCGGCTGTGACGGCACATGTCGTTGTACGTATTTTTGTTCAGTTTAAAATTGTAAATGATGCTTTCTTGGGCAGTGAAATGGTGCATAAATCGATCTCATCTAGGTACATAATAAAATTACGGAATTAGTTATTACGTGTAAGTAGCCCCGTAGACTACTACATTATTTTTATATTAATCAAAAACATGGATACTTTTTTTCCTATGGGGATGGTTTTATGCCCGATGGACTAAGTAAATTAATGCTGAATGTTTACAGTTTGAATTATGTTTGTGTTTTCTTTTTGCTACTTAAAAAAAACACCTTCTCCTTTCGACAGATTTCCACAAGATCCGAGTCAGAAAGAACAATGGACGAAAGCAGTTCGCTTGGAAAGACAGGAAAACCATTGCACCACCATTCTAGAACCTTAGTAAAACATAAGTATTGAATATAAACGATCCGGGTTCTTTTTAAAAAAAAAAAACCATTTTGGCAAAGCAAGCTATGTTAGCCATTACTGTTATTAATTTTTAAACAAAAGACAATAAGACTTTCTAGTTAATCTATAAGCAGGGCGTAGCTCACAGTAGGTACAAGTACTAGGTGTGTAGAGTCCTTTTATAGTGAGTAGATATGTAATAGTCCTATGTTATGAGCCATGTTTTGTAATTACACACGCCGGAAAAATTAGAGAAACACAAGAAAGTGACTTTTTTTTTAAACTATAGGTACAGTCAGTCGAACTTTGGGTGTATCAGTATCCGTGATCCACCAGTAATGTGCAACGATACAGACAGACATGATCTTACGCGCGCAGGCGAGGGTAAGGCAGAAATCGTGCAAACAACGTGCCGTAAACGACGTTTTGTAAGGGCGCAAACTTTAAGAAATCGTCGTCAAACGGCTGTTCAGAACCGAAATGTTTTAGAAGAAGTGCATAACGAACGTGTTAGTGAACGGACAGTGAGTAAATTTAGCATTTCAACATTTTTCAGATACGACCATTTTTATTATTTCTCTATACTTACTTAAATAAATTCTAACAACCCGAAATATTGTTGTTTTCTTTCTTAAAATAAACAACCACTCAAATAAAGCGAAATAAATAAATAAAATAAGTACCTACATTCATCTCAAAAAAATAATTTTTCACTTTTCTCTTTTTTTGTATTCCCCTAATTTTGCCACTGTGTATCCACCAAATCTGAACTTTTTGTTGTAATGCATCTACATCATACGCAAAATAAATAAAAATTTAAAATACATAATAAAAAAATTCAAATCTTTCATTGATTCTTTTTACATAACTCGTCCACTTTGGCAATTCGGTATGTAAAGTATTTTTCAGGTATTTTTTTTATATTTTTATTTCGTAAAACATTTAATTATAAGCCACTAATTTTAAGCTTTTTTTTTTCCAAGTAACAGTTTTTTTTAAATAATTTTTTAAAGTATTATTCGTGATGACGTCATTTCGTAGTCTGAATAGCTTTAACTCTTTGCCACGTTTTCAGCACATGCAAAAAACTTTCAGATAACTTCAAACTTGACATTGACAGCAGTTGACACTTGACAGATACGATTTTCTTATTTTGTTGTGAAATGTGAATGCTGTGCTGTGGTCGAGGATGTGATTTGAACTTTTTGTTTCGAGTTACTTTTCCTACGATTTTTAGCAATCCGTGCAATGAATCTGTCATCGACAACTGGTGCTAAATGCTTCGTACCGTCATGTAGAAACACTACAACAAATAGCCGACACAAATTGTTTGTAAATGTGAAAGAAACGCTAAAAAAGAAGTGGTGCGAGGAGGTAAATGTGGAATACAAGCCTGGGCGTCGTCTTTTTTGTTGCGAAGATCATTTGAACGTAAGTGTTACAAAGACGGTACCTATGTAAGGACGAAGGCGAAAAGTAGGTAATAGAATCCTACAAAAAAAATTGAGAGAACATGCCGGGTGGTCAGGGCTCTCGAAATGAAAATGAAATCTCGTGAACTATTTGATATTAGAACAATTTCAGCTTTCAATTTACTTCAAGCCATGTTTAACATTCAATCTTTTTGCAGTTGGAAGAAGATCTAGAAAACTACCAATATTACAAATTAATGAAAGGAAGACCTGTATTAAAAGCAACTGCTAAGCTACATGAACACATGATTTGCCATCATGTAGTAAATATGTAAGTATCCCATCCCACATGAAAAGGTTCAAAGGTAAGGGACATCAACATTTATTTACTGTTTTAGGAAACAAAAACTGTTGCGGGGGAATCATCTAGCTTAAAATCTCTCCTACTGAAACCTATTGTGACCTCACAGATGCATACCGAGAACTGTTTTACTAAGATGCCTACTCAGCCTACTGCTACATCATATGCCTCAACACATGCAATTAAAGTAAGATTTATTTATTTATACTATTATTAGTCCAGTTTTTTTTTTATAAATGTTTATTTTAGATGTATTATAATAATTATAATGTGTTTTTTTTAATTTTAGATTGATTCTTCTACTCAATGTCACGTTGAAATGATGGACAGGAGTACCTCAACAAGAAGGTTAATGCAGGAAACAATGGATTTGCCTTCACTGGCATCTTCGGCATCCTCTGCATCTTGTGAAATTACACCAGTGCCCTCACTTTATGGCTTTACATCTGATACAGAAACCACTGCATTATTAAATAAAGATCACAGTTCCCGAAACCAGATGTTGAAATTTATTGCTGAAGACCCAAAGGCTAGGTTTACCAAAACAATATTATTGGTTGATTAAACACATTGCAACTCAAAGTGTCACAAAAATAAGTGAACTCTTTATCATTATAGTGTTATTTAAAATTAAAATAAATGATCCTGTAAATATAATTTGTGACCAATTCCAGATTTCAAGAGTAACATTTTCACAAGCACTTTATACAGGACTACAAGTTATAGCAAACTTTTTCCAAAATTTAATTTATATACCTACTTTGTTGCAAATTAAACAGAATCTTCCATTAGCATTTAAAATTAGATACTCAAATGTATGCATAATATTAGAAATTCAAAAACCACATAACCCCATACGTCAAGCACAGACTTGGTCCCAATACAAGAATGCTAACACGGTAAAATATTTGATAGGTAGTACCCCTAATGGATTTGTATCTTATGTCTCAAAGGGTTATGGACATGGTGGTAGAATATCAGATAAAGCTTTAGTAGAAAAAAGTGACTTAATTGAATGTTTACCTGACTGTGCAGACATTATGGCTGAAAGGGGTTTCTAAGAAACCGAATCTCATTTAATGGCGAAAGGCATAAAGCTTCTGCGCCCTCCAAGTGTTTATGACTCAAGTAAACCAACAAAAGAAGAAGTTATTCAAAGTAAAGTTGTGGCAAGTTTAAGGGTGCACATAGAAAGAGTTATTAGAAGAGTTAGGGAGTTTCGATTTCTAAAACCTCATTCAGTAGTCAGCCACAAACATGTTGGATACCTAGATAATGTAGTGTTAATTGCATGTGGTATAATAAATTTACAAAGTGAAATAATAAACACTGATTAATTAACATTATCGTTTTATTTGTAATATGCACTAAATAGTAAATACTGTTGAATTGACAAGAATCAAGCAGTTAGTACAATACCTTACACTTATTTTACACCTTATAATATGTTACTATAATTTTATACATAAAACAGTAAGTTTGGCACTAATAATAATCTTTTTGTATATAAACATTCTCCAAAACATCAATGCTTTATCAATCAGGTCCCTAGTGTATTGAGCGTCGTAATTTGGCCAATACAGGGTAATCTTTTTATTTTCTTCAAATTTTGGATCAGCCACACAGAATACTGCTTTTTGTTTTTTTGCTGCATGCATTTGGGTTTGCATTTGAGCAACATATCTATTTTGGTTTATACCATTATCAACATAATTATGTTTTCAGAGTTTTTTCTGAAGATGGACATTTACATTCTATTATAAAATCCTCCCCTACTCCATCAGGTGAAGCACCTACTACTCCATTAATTAGGATAAAACCAGATTTTTCTATTTTGAAGTTCAATTTTTTTTCTGCCTCCTCAATAACACTTTGTTCCAAGATTTTGCCTCTTTTAATAAATTTTGTTTCTGGTACTTTGTAACCACCCAAAGTTTGTTGCACTAGTGTGCCATCAGTTTTGCACCTTGACACTTCATATATTTTAGAGGCTGTTATTCTTCCTTGTCTAATATTATGCCACAGTTTTGAATTTATTTGTGATTTTGTTTTAAGTTTAATTTCACATATGTAAGCACGTGTTATTTTATGCTTCATAATATGTATTCTTATATCACATTATTCTTTTTTAAATAATTAAAGATTATTTATTGCCTAAAATCTTAATTTAGCTGCAAAACAATATTAAAATAATTTTAACTGTCAAGCTCGCAATCATGGCGCCATCCCCACCATTATTGTATAAAAGAGCATGACGCCTTCATTGCGAGCTCAGTCTGTGTCACAGAGTACTTTTATATATATGGAATAGAGGTACAACTCAGCGACGAAAATGAGAAACGTCAAATGTCGCCCTCTGGACGCTGGTTTTGGAACTAATGCCAACATAATCATACGTATAGCTACATACATATTATGTAGCCTGCCTACTACTTGATAGCATAAATAATATTTTTAAGGTATACGGTATGTGAATTACTTATTCGCGTGCAGATATGAAGAAAAGCGAAAAAGTAATTCACATTATTAAACAATAAAACAATGATCTTCGATTTACTTATTTATTTCTTTCTTTTAAAACACTTCTTACCGAGTTTTTTAGCTTTAACTTTAAACGAATCCGTATCATCATCACACTCCCTCTTATTTATTAATATATTATTAATATCTTTACAGTAGTTGTAAATAAAAAATCTGCAGGATATTTTGATTAAAAAATCTATTAACTTTTCATTATGAATTGAGCATTTTATGAATGAAAAATCTACAGCTATAAAAATCATAGTTCTTATTAATTCCCTTAAATTTTTCTTATCTAAATTATCTTTTAATATTATATAATTAATATCCTGCAGATTTGAGATACAATTTAAGAGGGAGTCGCTGGGACTGCAAAGCCATTTTTTATTTGCGTATTCCCGATATCTTAAATATTCGTGCTCAGTGTTTGACATTAAATCTTTTTTACATTCAACACACCCCTTAAATACTTTTTTTTTGGCACTTTTGACAAAATATCCACTAACATATTGTAGGCCCCCAATTACGCGTGGGTCATTTTTTACTTCAAGGGGTGTGAATGTTATATCGGGAATATTACTAAGTTCGCAATTTGTTTGCTCTTTGCTGCCCCCGCTCGTGATGAGTACTTCATGTAAAGTTTCACAATTGTCAATTTCACAGTTAGCTCCAGGAGCATGGACACTAGAGAGGCTGTTGACTAATAATGTGGTGAATGCTGCTTCGAATCGTTCTGGTGTAGGGTTTACGTTGCGGCATCCGTGGCTCCTTATGGACCCAAAAAAGTTTTCTATTGGGTCTTGATTCAGATGCCGCAACCAAACTGATGTTACACCATATTTTGTTTGTATTTTTTTTAATAACAATTCAATTCCTTCTAGTGTCCATAACCAATTGTTCAATGTGGGAACATATTCATCATTTGATGTTTTAGAATTAACAAATTTCATGTCTTTCATCATAACTTTACACTCCTTCCATATTTTATGATGGATAGAAGTAGGCGTTGCAGGTCCTAGGAGAGGTTTGCCGTGTTTCTTGCTTTTCCCAAAGCTTCCGTTTAGAGAATCAAAAAGCTTGTCAAAGAACAATAGGATGTCTGCAGTATCTTTGGCTTCTGCAGGAAGTATGCCCTTATCTGTGAAAAAATATAGTTTGTTAAATATTTTTTTATGTCTGATCTGCATAAATGCTAAACTGTAGTACTTATTTAATAATTATTTGTATTTCATTGTAATCATCAGAAAAGAACTAGTGAAGACAATATTGAATTGTGTGGACTGATAAAATTTACCTGCTAGATAGCCCATATTCGAAGCCACAGTTTGGCTGAAAACTTGTGTTGCATTTTTTACTTTCATCCGGGGAATTTTGCTTGGGTCACAGTGGGCATCTGTTAATTTGGGCACCAATCGGATTCCTTTGTACCCTGGGTTTTCCCTGTGTAAGGCCATGACATGAGCCCATTTTGCCAATTTTACTTCCCCGTTTCTTTGATATTTCAAATGTTTTGTTATTAAATTATTTCGTATGCATTTTATTAAATGGGGAGGGTCATACAATGGTATGATTTCTTGTTCATTTATAATACAAATGTTGTCTCTGGGCTCTTCTCCCTTTCTCAATAGGTTACCCCTTGTCTCTTGCAAAAGATGTTTAATGCAGTTTACATTATTTGTGCCTTGGTCGCACACAGTTGCTACTACAATGAGACCTGCATTTTGTAACTCTGTAATTACAGCTTTTAACTGCTTCGCTAGTTCAGGCCCCTTTGTTGCAGCTTGTGAAAAAGTGTATGCAACAGGTTGCTTATAGTTTTTTAGTAACCCTCTTACCATAAACACCTGCGCATGATCTGCATAATCAGGTTGTGTCTCTAGGCCATTTGTGACAAACCCACAAACTTTGTCCTTACGTTCGTTGTATGTCACATTGGGTTTGAGTGACATTTCGTCAAACAGGACAATACATATTTTATGTTCTAACTTCATTTTTTCAGTAGCTTTCTTTATTTGCTGAATCATATTTTTGTTGATTCCTGGATTTATATCTGCCATATTAAGCAACTTCAGGAGAGTTTGACGAGATGGCAAGATAAATATTTTCCTAAGAAATCTGTACCCTTTTGGGCTCTGTTTGAGGAAGGACAAAGCAATAATTTTTTCCTTTAGAGTGAAACGGCGGCCTTTATTACCTTTCTTATGCTCTCTGAACTGTAATAATGTCAAAACTTTTGATGTGCTAGGTAATTCGTCAAGTGTTTTCAAAAACTGAGGATTCGTCGTTAGATTTTGCAGTGCCTTGATCTTTTTTGCCTGATTTTTGACCTTGTTGCGGCACTTACTTAGTTTTACTCCAACTAGCATAAGTTTTCTGTACAAAGCATGCTCAGATTTAGTTAGAGCAACTCGTTTCACCCGCCTTCTAATAGCGATAGTTCGTTGTTGCTTCTTGTGATGCTCTGTAATGAAAGAAAACATAATAATACATTTATTATTACAGAAAATTATTTACTTATTAACTATGTTGTTTTGATGACAGCCAGGACCGACAGCTTAACGTGATTTCCGAGGCACGGAGGAAACCCGGTATGTAATGGGTTGTCAACCATCCAGAGACCAACCTAGGCAAGCACAGCTTAACCTAAAGATCAACCCGAGCGGCTGTTATTATTTAGCCACGGGATCCTCAAAGGAATGTTTCCTATACCTAAGTAAAATAATCTATCTTTAGGATTTAAAGTGGTAAATACTAAATTGAATACATAATGTATCTAATTTCCTAAATAAAAAGATAAGTAAGGAAAACTTATATGATGATAATTTATTATCTTTACTTACCAAGATTTTGGTTAATTTGTACATCTTCCACAGCAGCTGTAGCATGCATAGGCACATTATCTCTGGAAACTGTGGCACATCTGTGTGAAGTAATAGGATCTGGAATGAAAATTAATGTATTCATTATTATAGTTATAAACCATGAAAGCATAAAATAGTGTTTAATGCAATTTAAGTCTTATTTAATGTAAAAAATATATACATTTCCACTACATAGTAAACCTTTATCATTAATTAGCTTCTGCCTATTTTAGGTGGTTGGTATCACAATGAAAAGTGGGTAAAATTATAATGTCTTAATATAATCAAGGAAAATTTAAAAAAAAAATACAGGCTGCTAAATGTTATGAATATATCTACTCTTACCAAGATTTTCCTTTATCTGTATATCTTCCACAGCTCTTTGAGTGTGTAGCTGCATATCCACAGAGTCCAAATGTGAAGTAACAGGTTCTGGAATGACAAATTAATCAAATATTACAGCAAGAGGCGATAACCCTTGAAGAACTAGACACAATAGATTGTCCATTGTGTCTCATTAGCACTGCTTGACAGCTTACGTGTGAACTGTCATCATATAATGTGAAGCTACATTGGTATATCAGTTGCAGAAGCAACCACTGGGTTGTGGTATTAGGTTTGATTCCCAACTTGGGGCAATTTGTTATGTAGTATTTCACCAAACATTATAGTAGGTATACTAGTTAAGACCCCTGTGTCCAGCAGAGGAGGCATAATTAGGAGCTCTTGATGGGAGATTTAAGGTCTTGATAAAAAAATATTTATTTACCTTTTGATGAAGATACTTCTGACATCTGAAGAGGTCTCAACACTCCACTAACTGAGTTGAATTTCAATAAAGATAATCCTGTAATAAAAATAAAAATCCATTATAAAAAGGAGTAAGTGAACTTTGGTTCAATTAGACCACATTTAAAACTAATTGAATTTTCTAAGAATGGGGTAGCCAATGTCTAAGCAAAAATTAATGTTGTTCTGTTGCTGTGCGAAAGTAGGACAAACCAATAAATATACTTTCGCATTTATAATAATAAAGATATAATATCAGCGTTTGAAAGGCAGACACCATTTTCTTCCCAAAAGAAGTAATTTACCAATCCATTAAACAACCCATAGAACAAGGTATTTTAGTTTCCGAAGTTAGCAATAGTCCTATACCCTCCGGGAACAAACCATGACTGTATTTCTATAGTACAACCATGGGGAGGTAATGGTTTGTGTCCCATCCCATCTTAGATTAAAGTTCCCTAAAAATCCTTTAATTGTCCAACAATTAAAGGATTTTTAGGGAACTGTGGGACCTGTGTGTCTCCACATAAGCACCGGGGTTCCTTTCCACGGATGAAACCCATTTTAAAGAGAGCATAAGTCTTTTAGTATCCATGATTGTGATAAGGAATAACGGCTGTTTTAAGTAATAATGTACGTACTATCCAAAATCTGTATTCTTTGTGTTTATAAGAATTTATTACATCTAACCTGGCATGTTTCTTGTTGGTACAGCTTCTTTGCTGAGTCGATTATTCCGGCAGCAATATTTTTCTTCGAAGTGTACTCGACATACACGGCGGTATTTGAAAATATGTTGATTTTCAAGTTGCAATATGTCACCACCAACGGAATAGACCCACGAGTTGAATAACTCCTTATCCTTATCTGGGTTTGGGAATTTATGCAAATTCGCATTGGTATCTGAAATAATCGAGTCAATCAGTGGAATTGAAAGTTTTAAAATGCAATTTTTGGGGACCATTTGCGTCAACTGCGGCTGGCAATGATCATTGCTAAGCGCCGTTTGACGCGAACAGCGCTTGGCAATAATCATTGCGTTTGAGTGGGAATCTGAACTGCTTAGATCAGCCAGCAAAATACAAAGTTTTGGCCCAGCGGCATTAGATGAAACCCTTACCTAAGCTGTTAAAGCATCCGGGGACGCAACACTGTCTGTTAGACATGATAATATGAAGATAATGTCACAAACACAAAAGTTGCGGCACCAAACGGGTCGTCAGAGTCCTGTCTCAAAACTTGATTTTAACAATCAACACAAGCACAAAATCAACACGGCCGGAGGAACCAGAGGCTCGACTCAACGGACTTAGGTGGGAAAAGCACTTTTGGATGGTTAAAATCTAGAAAAACAGGTAAAAACAAGCAAGACGCAACGCAAACGCAAACCGGCGGCCAAGTTTGTTTTGTTTGACATTTGTTGTAGTGTTGCATACAAAAATAAATTCAGCTACTAAGTTTTGAAATTGTTTTTAAGTACTTTTTATTTTATTGAGCTTTCTAAATAATATTTTGTTGTGTTCTCGTTATATCGTTTTTATTACATAAGTTTATCGAGGTTACACTACTCATGGAAATTGAGCGAAGGCTGGTCACACCGAAGAGTCCAATGCATGACTGTTTGCACGCCATCTTGCGTACCTTGTTGAACTTCGTAGTCACAAATCTTGTAATACTGCCATCTCTTAGGGAGTTTTATAAAAACAGCACAATATAATGTAACCAAATTAAAATGTCAATTTCATGTATAAGCCGGCAATACTTTTGGTGTCCAATCATAATTTACATACTTATAAGAGAACGATTACCCGTTTCCTACTACTAAGATTGTCAACCCTGGTCTGTGTGCAACGGTCGTGGAGTTAACATCACCCATTAAGTAAGTTTATCGTGTAATATTTATTTTTGACAATGTTTAATTATATTTATGGTTTATTAAGATAAATAAGTTTATGTTGATGAATAGAAATATTTACAATGGTAATTATTGCAATTCTATGATTTTTGTTATAAATAAAACAAGCAAAATAATGAACTACTCTTTTATTTTACAATTCAGAAGTGGGATTAGTAGCTCATTCTAATATGTGTATTTTTTTTTCTTTTTCGGTCGAGAACATGGATAGACAAAGAGTGCTTGCCTCTCCGATTTTGGAGAGTGTATTAGTGCAACCAATCGAAAGTGCAGATGATCACAGACACCATCACTCTTTGGAGCAGCAATCACAAGGTTCAAGACTGAGTTTGCAGCAGATAAGAGGCCGCGTGATAGACCCGATTTGCCATATACCCAGCAACAGTCGATCGCGCAGCCCTTTGCGCAGCAGCCAGCGGCGCAGCAGCCCGAGGGTTAGCAGACCGAGGCGCAGCAGCCCGAGGCGCAGCAGTCCGAGGCCCAGCAGCCCGAGGGTTAGCAGCCCGAGGCGCAGCAGCCCGAGGCGCAGCAGCCCGAGGCGCAGCAGCCCGAGGGTTAGCAGCCCGAGGCGCAGCAGCCCGAGGCGCAGCAGCCCGAGGCGCAGCAGCCCGAGGCGCAGCAGCCCGAGGCGCAGCAGCCCGAGGCGCAGCAGCCAGCGGCGCAGCAGCCCGAGGCGCAGCAGCCCGAGGCGCAGCAGCCCGAGGCGCAGCAGCCAGCGGCGCAGCAGCCCGAGTCGCTGCAGCCAGCGGCGCAGCAGCCCGAGGCGCAGCAGCCAGCGGTGCAGCAGCCCGAGGCGCAGCAGCCCGAGACGCAGCAGCCAGCGGTGCAGCAGCCCGAGGTGTAGAAGCCCGCGGCGCAGAAGCCCACGGCGCAGCAGCCAGTGGCCCAGCAGCTCACGGCGCAGCAGCCCACGGCGCAGCAGCCAGCGGCGCAGCAGCCCACAACAAAGCACGAATCGCAACGTGCAACATCTTCCCGCAGCAATACAAGGAACTACAGGTAACACTGCTGCTTCTAGCGGAGGCAGTAGTGATTTAAATATTTTAGTACAGGCATTGAGGTCACTAGCCCCGGGTCATGAAAATATAGGTTCTTTCAACAATACCATACCCGAGTTTGACCCTGCAAGAAAAGAGCAAACGATGGGTATGTGGTTGCACAAGGTGAATGAGTGTGCCACTATTTATTCATGGAAAGAAAAGCAAATAGTGCATTTTGCACTCCCTAAGCTTCAAGGCATTGCAAAACGTTGGTATGAAGGATTACCATCGGTGCTCTTTTCTTGGAACGAATGGCAGGAAAAATTAATATCGGCTTTTCCCTCGGAAGAGAACTACGGTCAAATGTTAGCAGATATGCTGTCTAGGCGTGCACGTTACGGAGACTCCCTTGAAGATTATTTTTATGATAAAATTACTCTTATTAACCGATGTAGTATACGTGGTAAACGAGCGGTGGAATGTGTTCTACATGGCATAGATGATCGCGCCGTTAGGTTAGGTGCCGAGGCGGCTCAGTATGAGGACTTGGATAAATTGCTCACTTATTTAAGAAATTCAAGAAGTCTAGAACAAAATTCTGATCGCAAATCTAATATTAATAAAAATCAGTCTGTTACAAACTCCTCGGATAATAAAGCAAAGAATCCAAGCGCTAAAGACAGAGTCCTTCGTTGCAATAACTGTAAACAGGAAGGTCATTTTGTAAGTCAATGTACTCAACCAATCAAAAAGTGTACTAAATGTATGAAAGTTGGTCATGAGGCGGAAACTTGTTATTCAAAAATAATTCCGGGTCAAAAATCTGTTAACAGAGTAGATATCAATGGTAAAATTTCGGATAAATATTTTAAAACTGTGCGTATTAACGACATAGAAATGAATTCCTTTGTTGATCTTGGTAGTGAATGCTCGATGCTTAAACAATCTGAATTGTCTAAATTGGGGAATATAGAGATAAACACAAGAGATCTACCTATACTCAGGGGTTTTGGTAATTCTGTTGTACGTACATTGGGTAAGGTCAATACTTTAGTCGAAATTGACGGAGTCAAGGCTGAAGTTGAAATATTAATTGTTCCAGATTGTGTTATGATAGGTCAAACCTTTACTGAACAACCTCATGTATTGATTAAAAAAACAAGTGAACATTTTGATATTTTACAAAATTCTATCGAAAATATCCAAAACAAAAAAATAAAAATTTTGAACCTAAAAAATATTCAATTAACGGGTTTAACAATTTTAGAAGTCTATACAGAACCCAAATTCACAGGTGACCTTTACGTTGAGGGAGGCTTGCGTAACAAAAATAACTTCTTCCATTTTGTTCTAACTGGAATTTATCAATTTGATAGTGATGGTTCCGGACAAATAGTTATAAATAACCTAAATTCCGAGCCTGTATGGTTAGAAGACAATATTTTAATTGCACGGGGTATCACTGCTAATCAGCAAATTGAAAATAAAGTTCTGCACGTAGCCAATCCTAAACTGCAAGATCAACAAATGAGTTTAATCTGTTCATCGGACCTAAACGTTGCTGGTGAATTAAGCCAAAAGGTGATTGATGACTTGCTTTGCTTATTAAATAATTATCGACATTGCTTTGCATTTACGCTCTCTGAGCTGGGGCACTCTTCGGTTTGTGAAATGGGCATTGACCTGCACTGTGACACACCTGTAGTCTATAGGCCATATAGGCTGGCAATTAAAGAGAAAGAAATAGTCAGGGATATTGTAGATGAACTAGTTCAAAACAATATAGTACGCCCTTCAGTCTCCCCATTTGCTAGTCCTATTGTGCTAGTACGAAAAAAAAATGGCGGTTACCGCCTTTGCATTGATTATAGAGCATTGAATAAAAATACCGTACGCGAAAATTACCCAATGCCGCTTATAGATGACCAGATTGATGCGTTAGCTGGAAATATGTACTTTACAGCTCTTGATTTGGCATCTGGTTACTACCAGATCTCTATCAGAGAGCAGGATAGACATAAAACAGCGTTCGTTACACCTGAAGGCCATTTTGAATTTAATCGAATGCCTTTCGGGTTAGCGAATGCTCCAGCAACATTCCAACGAATGATGCATCAGGTTTTAGGCAATTTACGTCATAAAGAAGCACTAGCGTATTTGGATGACATAATCATCCCATCAAAATCAATACAAGAGGGTATGAGACAATTAGAATCAGTTTTAGTTTTACTATCAGAAGCAGGTCTTACTCTTAATTTATCAAAATGTGTTTTCTTTGGCCGTTCAGTAACTTATTTGGGGTTTAATATTTCAAATGAGGGTATCCAACCAGGCTCCGCTAAAATAGAGGCAGTAGAAAAATTTCCCGTGCCAAAAGATCAACACAATGTAAGGCAGTTTTTAGGGCTAGCAAGTTTTTTCCGTAGGTTCGTGAAGGGGTTCTCGATTATTTCAAAGCCATTGACACAGTTACTCAAAAAAAATGCTGTTTGGGTATGGGGGCCCGATCAACAAAATGCATTCAATACCTTAAAAACAATCTTGGTTCAAAAACCGATATTAGCCCTATATAATCCAAAATCCATAACAGAATTGCACACCGACGCATGCAAAATAGGTATCGGTGGTATACTATTCCAGAAAAATGAACAGGATACTTTAAAACCCGTAGCTTATTTTAGCAGGCAAACTAGCCCTGAAGAACAAAATTATTGCTCTTATGACCTAGAAACTCTGGCTGTGGTAGCCTCGTTACAAAAATTTCGGGTATATTTAGTAGGGATTCATTTTAAAATTGTGACCGATTGTAATTCGTTAAGATCCACTTTCATGAAACGTGATATGATCCCCCGGGTAGCCAGATGGTGGACCCAAATGCAAGAATTTGATTTTGAAATCGAGTACAAGGCGGGATCTTCTATGGCTCATGTGGACGCTTTGAGTCGCAACCCATCCATCAATAGTAATCACTCCAAAAAAATGGTTAATTCTATAACAGAAACAGACTGGCTCTCAACAGTTCAGAATTCAGATTCAGAACTTCAACGAATTATCGGGATTTTAAGTAACTCTGAGTTTAACGATATTTTAGAAATAAAAGAAAAATATAAAATTAAAAATGGTAAACTTTTTAGAATCACTCCTGATGGAGACAGGTGGGTAGTGCCTAAAGGCGTTCGATGGCAAATCGTCAAACAGAATCATGACGATATAGGCCACTTCGCTTTAGACAAAACACTGGAAAAGATAAAAACTCATTATTGGTTCCCAGATATGCGTGTTTTTGTTTCAAAATATGTATCCTCATGTCTATAATGTGCGTATAGTAAAGCACCTGGTGGTAAGAGACCGGGCTTTTTACATCCAATCCATAAAGTAGACGTGCCGTTTGATACTATACACATGGATCATACAGGTCCATTTGTACGTAGTAGTAGGGGTAATGTGTATATTCTTGTGATAATTGACGCTTTTACTAAGTACATTTATTTGAAACCGGTGAAAAATACAAAATCAAACACTACTATTAGAATTTTGCGAGAATATATTAGTATCTTTGGTGTCCCTAAGCGAATTATATCCGACCGAGGCACGTCATTTACAAGTGACCTTTTCAAAAAGTTTGTGTTAGATAAGGGCATCAAACATGTATTAAATGCAGTTGCTACTCCACGGGCCAACGGTCAGGTGGAGAGATACAATAAAGTTATCGTTGACTCGTTAACAGCCAAATGTGTAGGCACTTGCGAAAGCAAATGGGATGACCACCTGCCCGATGTCCAGTGGGGTATCAATAATACCTTCAACAAAGGTATCAATAAGACACCTGCAGAGGCTCTTTTTGGAATGAGGCCACAGGGCCCCAGTGATAGTAGAGTAATTTCTGCAATTGATGATGACATCACCTCAATAAACAAAAGTCTCGAAGAAATTCGTGCTGAAATTTCTTCTCATATTGAATCCACACAAGAGACTCAAAAAGCAACATTTGATAAATCTCGTTGCAAATCTATTAAATATAATATTGGGGATTTAGTAAGGGTCGAAAGGCAAATTCCCTCAACGGGTGGTAGTAAAAAATTAATCCCAAAGTATCAGGGCCCTTACAAAATTACTAATATTTTCGATCATGACCGTTACCAAGTAGAAGACACGCCACTTACTAGGAAGGGAAACAAAAAATACTCCAGTGTAATTGCTGTGGATAAGTTAAAGCCATGGATTTGTTTCAATAGACCACATGACGACGTTTTATCTTCCTAAGCGAAAAGTCTGATTACGTTTTTTTTTTTTAATAACTACGTAATTACATAGATCAATGGGGTCTACAGTTTGATTAAGACCAATGGGGCCAACAAATTAAGACCAATGGGGTCTACACATTAAGACCAACGGGGTCAACAAATTAAGACCAATGGGGTCTACACATTAAGACCAATGGGGTCAATACATTAAGACCAATGGGGTCAATGCTTTATAATCAAATATATTAATAAGGACTAATGGAGTCTCTTTATATTAATTTAGACGTTTTGTTTAGATTGTTACATTTACATAGGTACATAATATTGCTATTGCACTAAAATGTTTAAATTTAATTATTGTTTTAATTAACTGTTTTTATTTTATTGTTGTTTTATATTAATTGTTTTTATTTTATTATTGTTTTCTTTATCTATGTACGGGGACGTACTTAAAATTTGCTTGGATGGCCGACTGTAAGCACGTGTTATTTTATGCTTCATAATATGTATTCTTATATCACATTATTCTTTTTTAAATAATTAAAGATTATTTATTGCCTAAAATCTTAATTTAGCTGCAAAACAATATTAAAATAATTTTAACTGTCAAGCTCGCAATCATGGCGCCATCCCCACCATTATTGTATAAAAGAGCATGACGCCTTCATTGCGAGCTCAGTCTGTGTGCAACGGTCGTGGAGTTAACATCACCCATTAAGTAAGTTTATCGTGTAATATTTATTTTTGACAATGTTTAATTATATTTATGGTTTATTAAGATAAATAAGTTTATGTTGATGAATAGAAATATTTACAATGGTAATTATTGCAATTCTATGATTTTTGTTATAAATAAAACAAGCAAAATAATGAACTACTCTTTTATTTTACACATAGAACACTTGGGGTTACTTTATTGTTTAAAAATGACATGTATTAGTCAAAATCTTCATTTTCGTTTTTTAGAAACTCCATAGTTAAATCAAATATGTTAAAACTTGGCTTTTCATTTGAAAAACATGTTGCCAATGAATTTGATACCCTTTGCTTTCTACATTCTTGAATGAATTTTATTAAAACACTTGGATCCTTCAGAGATAATTTAATCTTTTTAGATTTTGGAAATATATCTTCGCATTTTATTGGGTCTGATCGGATACCAGATAGGGTCGGTTTTTTCCAATAACATTGGACAGAAGTTGATGATGGTTCACTGCTCCTTTTTTCCAACCAAAATAAAAACACCAGTGTATGTTTGCATCCACCGGCAGAAGCAGCACAGCCATCACAAGTTGCTTGCAATATGACTTCATCCTTTTCATCAATGAAAAGGATGAAGTCATATTGCAAGCAACTATCAAAAAAGCAGACAAATAAGCAGTATATAGTAACTGTAACTCTCAAGAGTTACAGTTACTATATACTGCTTATTTGACACTCGGTGTTCTGGAACTACTTTGGCCCTTACAATGCACTTGACTTGGTCTCTTTTGACTTCAACATAGCCAACAGCAGAGTCCACATAGGAAGCGCGAGACGACCTGGATCACCAAAAACATATTAGGTAGTAACATTACTAATGTAAATGGGTGCAAGGTAAGGTAGTTACATCAGTAGTTACATTGATACTTTCATTAAAGCTTTAGTTCCTCGGTTTTCTGCGATGTTATATTTATCATCATTTTTCATGAACTCCAGGATCATGACATCCAATTTGGGCAAGTTAGTGGAGTCGCTGCGCACAAATTGATCCATATTTAACTAATCCAAACAATAGGCAGGCAGTTCCGTAAAGCGTGGAATGGTCGATCAATGTTGCAGTAAGTATCAATCAAAGTCCAACGGGAAAGCAAGGTCTGTCGTGTACAAATAATAAAATTAACGTAGAGAGAGAACGATAACGCGCGTTGCCATAGTTATAACTAGCATTGACAATGACATTGACACTGACGGTATGGCGGACTAACAGCCGTTTTTTTTTTAATTTATCTTTAAAAGCACGAAGGCAGTCTGTTCTGGCTACGTTATGACGTCATTTAGAGGTCAAATGAAAGTCAAATGGTTACAAGTATTATTGTGAAAATAAACACAATCTTGTGATTTATAGAGCTAAAAATGGAAAAATAAAGCATAAGACCCTAAAATCTCCAAACGGTTTTGGAATCAGCGTAGGTTAATTTTTACTTTACATAACGAATTCTTGCAGCCTGTCAAATTAATGTCATGTGTTCATTTCCAGCGCCAATGATGCCATTGTTACTATGCGTTGCTTAGCCAAATAAAGACGAGCGTTGACAACCTACCCAATCATTACTTCGTGATGTTAATAGAGAACAAACTAGCTGTTCAAAGAAAACAAACATCGTGGGGCCGTCTATCAAAAATATTTTGTTTGAAGTTACTCTTCCACATTTTTTTCGTTCACCGCATTGAACACCTGCCAGCTCCTTATAGCCAAAAAAAATTTTTACAGCGAGTCTTGCACAGCGCCATCTATCTTTTTTCAGTGGAAGCTGGCCCTGAAAACATCTCATTGAAAATTTGACAGTACTGTAATTATAGGTATGTACATACATAGATTATTATTTTATATTAAAAAATGAAATAAAATAAATAAATATCGCTGGACATTACACACAGCGCCATCTAGTGCCACACTTAGCAACGAGGCTTGTGTCTTGGACACCAGATAGTTGATATACTACATAGATACTTATTGTTTGTAAATACATACTTAATATACATATAAACACACACCAGATAGTTGATATACTACATAGATACTTATTGTTTGTAAATACATACTTAATATACATATAAACACACACATACAACACAACATAACATATTGAAGAGGTTTTTAATTAAATGGCCTAACTTTAACCATTTTTTATCAAAGATGCAGCGACGCGTACTTCCAGTATTAATCGATAGCTGTTATCAATACAAACACGTAGTGCAGAAGTGATTCGTACTTATTATGACAAACGGAAATAACACAACAGGGTCGTACTTAAAATACTTTATTTACAAATATCTAATGAGTATTTAATGGTTACACTATTTAGCACTTAGTCTAACATAGTTTTTACTTTCAAAACATAGACTACTAGGCTTATAATGAATTTTAAAACTTAAATCTAATTGTAAGTACTCTTCAAGCTTTATTACATTATTATAATAACATCTACCTAAAACATAAATACTGAGCAGAAGTATATGTACTATACCTACATCAATTATTCTAGTTTCCATTCTGCAATAAATTACCGAGTACAGTCGCCATCGCATCAAGTTCCTACAAACTGTCAAATTTTCTCATTCGATTTTGAACTCAATCTACAACAGTTTATGGTTTAAAATCATTTGGAGAAATTTAGAAATTTGACAGTTTGTGTTAACTTGATGTGCTGGCGACTGTACAACCACTTTTGAGTTTCCACTTAATATCTTAGCAACGCCCTTAATATATACGTAGAATTATTATGAATAAGTTGAGATCTATCAAAATGTTTATTTTACAAAGTAAAACACCTAACAATTTTGAGAAGGAAAACGAGACAACGTCATGTGAAAAGCAATAGGGTAGCCCGCGACATTCAAATTTACTGAAGTTTTCGCAGCTTAGTTTCAGGTTGTATATTTATGAAAATATGATTAACGATCTTTAGAATCACCAGTAAAACTTTCTAAGTTCCTAATACCCTATGTAATGTTCCATGAAATCAAGACATTTGAGACACTAACTTAAAAAGTTGTAATGATCATTCACCAAAGGCGAAAGCTCCACAGTAGCCCGCGAAATTCAAATTACCTCACTTTGTGTGAGCTTACTGTACAATGAGAGATCAATTTAATTTGGTTAGGTGATTTTGGCAGTGATAAAAAATTTACCTTTGCAATGCCAAGGTCATTTTTTAATCTGTGAAAGAACTGTAATGAGTGCGAGCGAGATGCCGTAACAGATCATTTGCAGGTGTAAACCTCGTTAGTCTTGACACAGGTGTTGCACTCGACGCGGCAGCACCAGTGAAACTTGCAGCCGCAGCGCTCCTTCACGGTGACGCGCCGTGTGTTGTAGCCTCTGCCGCAGCACATGAGGGCGCACCCATCCATGCCTGAGGACGTTCTGTTACACTCGCGCCCAGTTGTGCCGTGGGAACCCTGGGGAATGTTGGAGAATGTCAAACGGCTTGGAAGATTTTTGTAAAAAGCCTGGCCGGCCTAATTTCCACCACTTAATTTTTTTTTTAAAGTTGCGGCCACGATTGAAATCGATAGCCGGTGTCAATACAAACAAGTTTTGTATTAGACAAAATGTTCTAAAGTGTCACGTTTCCGAGATAATTAGCTATCAACGTTAAAGTTTATTCACTGATGCCATATTCAGCACAATTTTTATTTGATTAGACACGCATAAAACGTGTTTCAATCGATAGCTAGCTATCCCATTTTTTGATAGGGAGTTTTACAGGTACAGTTTGGCAAGGTACACTAGGGCTTAATAACTAACTTAATTAGTACCTAAAAGCAGTATTTGATTGATTAGAAAATAATGCGTGCGTAAGCTATTTTAATTAGTAATAACGGAATTGGTGATTTCTGATTCGATTAAGATTTACCTTGGATGAAGCTCAATGGTTTTCTTTCGCTAATATTATTGTGATCTGAGTAGGTATGTTACCCTAGTAAACGGTGTATCTACCTACAACGTAATAAGCTGTACAAGCTGATTGATAATATTGTAGAGTAGAGCGACATTAATTATGCAAATACCGCAAGAAAAATGTTTTAGTCACATCTCGTAAAACTTGTTATCCTTAAAAGGAATAAGTAATTGCCCAGACGCAAGATACCATTGACTTAACATTCAATACCTTAATTATTTATTTATTGAATGTCCCTTTGCACTATCCGATGTATGAAAACCAGTAGGTTCCCGAATGCAATCCATTGCAAAATGAAACCTATTTATCGGTAACTTGTTAACCGTTTTTGCGGTCGTTTGGTAAACTTGTAATTGTGGGTCCAGTTACAGGAGCCAGTGATTATGAAATTAATCGCAAGTAGAATGTCATTTTACGATTGGCTTGGTGCGGGGTAATGATACGATTATTTAATGTGCTGATATGCTATGTAATTATGTTGTCATAATACGACGACCCGAATGGCGCAGCGGTAGTGAGGCTGCCTTACGTTCTTAGGGTCCCGGGTTCGAATCCCGGTTGAAGCAAATGTTTGTGTGATGAGAATGGACATTCGTTTCCGAGTCATGGATGTTTATATGTATAATAGGTATGTATTTACAAACAAAAAGTATCTATGTAGTATATCAACTATCTGGTGTCCACGACACAAGCCTCGTTGCTTAGTGTGGCACCTATATGGCGCTGTGTGAAATGTCTAGCGATATTTATTTATTTATAATGAGTAATGTGGTGGGTGGGCCCGACTGTTATTCCACATTTTTCCCAAAGGCCTACCCTAGGGTACATTACCATTACCATACCAAACCAGACTATACTTGGTGCCAGTTAAAATGAGAATAGCGATCATTGCCCTTTCCCTAATATCTCTTGGTACGAAACAAAACAAATAAACCATGTATCGTTGACTATCGTTGAAACCATGTATCGATGACGATTCCAGACTTGAACTGGCTTATTTTTGGTTTTCAAATTTAAGAAGTTTAATAAATGTTAATCTCATCTTAACTGGCACCAACTATAGTAAATTTCGTTTTTATAAGACTAGTTGCTATTATAAAACCTTATAGTAAAATCTGTGATGTTTACCAAAGATTCATTCTTGACGCAATAATTGGGCGACTCCTCCAGATAGACCAGGTCTTGAGCGGTGGGCAGGGTGTAGTGCGGGTTGCCGAGCCGCAGCTTACCTCGTCGCGACACCTTCACTTCAGTCGCTCCTTCATATTTGTCTTTTAGGAAGTCACCTGGTAAGACAGACATAAATAAGTAAATTTAAAATAGTACCTAATTATGTTTATGAAAAATTAATATACTATTTATTTTCGTAATTAAACACAGTACTGACTTTTATTACGGAATTTACAGGAGACTATTTTATTTTTGTCAATATCTTCCTCCCTAATCCGTCCCTGCTCAATTTACTTTGCTTGAACAGAAATTAAAATAATAAAGAGAACTGGATAACCGCACGGTATTTAACAACAATAAATTATTATAAATAATAACTTTTTAAAATGTCTAATTTAAGAACGTAGGCATGATTTGAAAATAAATAAACTAAAACGTGGCTGTTTTTACTAGTTCCTCGCCTTTGTGGGCGTTTGATTTACGCGGCCACCCGCCGAAAGATGGCGCGCTATCTATTCATTTTGTTGCCACTAATTACAGGCATTCTGTCATACAGCCCGTAATAAAATTATGTTTGTTATTTCTTGCACCAGCAATAATTAAATGAAAATACTTATAAATAATCTTATTTAGATGTCGATACGACATCGCAAGATTGTCGATACGCAATATTTCTAATAATAAAATGTTTCGTATTAAATATTGGAAGAAATAAATTTAAATATTTTTCTTTTGTTACATATTTATTTTATTCCCAAAATTAATCTAATCTTGACTAAGTTGCGTTAAAAAATAAAAGTATATTTTTATGGCCTCTTAAATGGCTTATTAGGAACTAAAGAGATCCAATTCCATGTTTACGAGCTTCCAAAGCTATAACTTTGGACCAATACAAAACAATTATTTTCAGAAGTCGCAAAAGGAAACTCTTTTACTAAGTTGAAAGTGATTTTTCGCTTCTCAACTTTAAGCAAGTTTTCGGAAGAATGGAACTTCTGTTATATTTTGAGGTTCAAAGTTATTGTAAGTAGTGATGTTTTATATTTATTACGGGTTTTAATTTTTATTGCGTTACGATAATTTATTGTTTTCGATAAACTTGTTAAGGTTTCGGGTGGTCTAATTACAAAAGATTTGGTGGGAAAAGTATACGATGACACGAACATAGTAAGTTATTGTGAAACTGTTGAAAACCATGTTGCGTAGACAATGTAATATGACGACCCCAATGGCGCAGCGGTAGTGAGGCTGCCTTGCGTTCTTAGGGTCCCGGGTTCAAATCCTGGTAGTATCAAATGTTCGTGTGATGTATATGTATAATAAGTATGTATTTACAAACAAAAAGTATCTATGTAGTATTTCAACTATCTGGTGTCCACGATACAAGCCTCGTGGCTTAGTGTGGCACTAGATGGCGCTGTGTGTAATGTCCAGCCTTGTCCAGCGATATTTATTTATTATTAATAAACAACTTAAGAAAAATATTAAGTTTGTCTATGAGTATTTTTCTTTTTTATAGAAAGTTCATCATATTATGTGTACCAAATGGATTAATGGACGGAAGTAGAAAATCAAATCGTTGCGCATTCGTTCCCACAGTTAACCATTGTAAAGGACACAAAAACGAAACCCTTTTACGTGTGAGAAAGTTCACACGATCTACAAAATTAAACAAACGACACCTTATCAGAAAACAAAGCAAAATTAATGGTACCATTAAACAAAATCCCGGTAGAACAATTAAAACTATCAAGTTAATATCAGGAGTATTAATTCGTGGGATAACAGGCTGACTGGAGCACAGAAGAAGTAATGGTCACTCATTAACAAGCTACGTTCGGACGTCCGAACAATGTAGACTCGTTTAGAAGACAGTTTGCCTAATAGAGTGTTAAGCTTTGGTTTCCTGTTAAATGGCGGGAAGTTTTGTATATGACCACAAATTAGTAGAGGAAGGGCATTAGTCTGTAGTTTACCTATTAACTTGGGATCTTTTCTAAGGTTTGAAGTGATTGAATACAAGTGAAGAACTAAAGCATAGTTGTGTCATAAAATTTAACTACGAAAGTATCTACTACCATGCCTTTTTTATGTGTCCTTGGTCCCACGCTTCCTTGATTCAGGTAGAGAATCATTATAAATAATTATAGACCACACCTAGCGTAGGTAATGGCGTCATTTATAAAATTACATAAGTATAAAGAAATGGTTTGATGACATTATAATTCTGAGTCCGGAATTGTATTGTGAAGGAAATGGTTACAAACTATAATGACTTATTCTAACGGTCACTGATTCTATTCCACAGTTTTGGGGTTCAGTTTTCGATAAATTTACTGGAAAAGGATATTAAAAAAAAAACTAGGTTAATGCTAGATATGTTTGAGAGGATGATACGTCTGGTTAAACTGGAACACCAAAATAGTTCGGAAAAAGGCTAAGTAAGGAGCCTAATACTAACCGAATAAATTCATAAATGTAACAGAAGTTGTAGGAAATTTTCTGCCAAGTAAGTTAACGAGTACTTAAATATTCGTAGGTGGTGAAACAGGCCGTTACTTATTCGCGAAGCAGAAACCACATACTTCTATGAAAGCTGAACTAAACACATCCGAAGTGGTGTGGTTCACCTTTTTAAGACAGGGAGTTTACTACCTCTAATTGCAGTATTATTTCAGTGTGGGAAAGAGAGAGAGCAGCTATACATCCTGCATAGCTCCCTCTCTTTCATCGTGTTACACAAGAATGTTCGAAACTCACCGATCTCCCTAAAGGTGGCTAGCTGCTGCCAGCAGGTGATGAGGCTACAGGAGCCCGACACGCCGTGACACTTGCACGTCACGCGGGACTTGGCGATCACGGCCTAGAACAACAGATAGATAGAAAATCTACTTTATTGTACACTAAAATTGATACACCGCTTTCAATATTGTGTTAATTTCTAGGTCACACGTCCAAGACACAAAACCTATAGCAGTCGGTTATAGAATAGCATAGTTTTCTATAAGTGTAACAATTTTTAAATTAATTATCGTTAGTATAATGGTCACGGTATCGTAGCTGAAGTGGCAAATGGCTGGTCATGTGGTCCAAAGACTGATAGCCTCATGGCCGATGGAGCTGGACATATTCCTGGAGTGGACACTGCGTATTGGCAAGGTCCGGGCCAAATGAGCCGACACCCTTCTCCTTCTACCCGCCGAAGCATAAACGCACGCGCGTACCCTCCACGCCAAGCCACAATTTCAATTGTAATTGTAAGGTACCACTTTGTCACATATTTGTGTCGTTTGGCGCACAGGCACGCGCTTGTTACGAATGTGACTATGGCGGTCAAAAGGTTAAAATGTAACAATTCCAATATTTGTTCGTTAGATTCTGTTGTAATAATATCTGTATCGGAATCGGAATCTAGTAACAAAATAACAAACAAACATCCATTCCTGATACCCACTAGAACTTTACGACTATTGGCTACAGAGATATGAATAAAAATGCTATAACAAAGCCTTACTGTGGTTGTATAGTTAGCCAGTAAAGATGGCAGTAAACGCGGCAATTATGGCAATATGGCATAAAGATGTCTACACAACGACGCGAGGCTGCGCGCGTAATCGCAACTTATGTCGTATTTACTTTATTGAGAATCGTACTATAGAAACGGGCCAGGGAAACCGCGGTTTGTCTGTTAAGCTATTCACGGTTTAGAAGGTCGATTTTTTATGAACTGTAAAGGATCACACAATTATAGTTGGTGCCAGTTAAGATGAGAATAGCAGTCATTGCCCTTTCCCTAATATCTCTTCGTACGAACCAAAACAAGTAAACCATGTATAGTTTTTCATTACAAAAAATGTTGAAGATCACGATAGATGATGATTCAAGACTTGAACAGCCTTTTTTTTGGTTTTCAAAGTTAAGAAGTTTAACAAATGTCCCACCTACATTTGTCAATGACCGGTCAATGACCGCTATTCTCATCTTAACTGGCACCAACTATAGATTGTATCACCCTGTAGCTCCCACCTCCCTTGGATTGGGGTTGTGACCTCGACAGGATTATTTATAACATACTTTATAACTAATAAGGAACCTATTGGTATACCAATTGTTCATAGCGAAACTGGGTTGAAACTACGACTTTTTTTTCTGATTTCCCTTTCGAATGTACTCAGTGGCGGTACTTTCATACAAACCTAAAAGCTTGGCTTGCTTTTATAACTACTATCTATAACTCTTCATGATGTTAGGGTTTCTGAACAGTCTGCTTGACCCCTAGGTCAAGCACGGCAAGTGCCTACACTTGCCGTATTGTTGGACCCTAGGCACGCCACTGTAATATCACTAGGTTCAAACGTTACGTCATACGTTACGTTTGAATCTAGTGATATACGAGCAAAGTTTAGACTTGACAACCGCAAATATCACTTCTGTAAGTGTTCTCAATAATAATCAAGTCAATTTTAATTTTCGCCGGGGTAGTACTTCCATTTAGTCTTTTCCGGCCTTGCTAAATTCAAGGACCGCAAAAGTGCAAGAATATTTCCAAGATTTTCCCGCCAAAAGAAGAAATTACGCCGTTTCCCTGGCTCTTAAAATAAATAAATGAAATGTTATTGGGATTACAGTCGACCAGTCGTCTTAACTCTTAATACTGTACAAGTTTCTATTAGGGATTAGAAACGACCGACTGTGTTGCACATTGATCTCTTCTTAGTCGACTAATACGATGGTAACATGGACGCCTGGTGATATTTTATTATTATCTTAACCTTATATTAAGTTATTGACTTTCTCTTTAGTTGTTTTATTATCCGTTGTTAATTTTTGACCGGTATGTATGTATGTGAGTATGTATTTGTGTATATTCATCAGTTTCCTGATAACTCATAAACTACTTATCATAATTTGACAAATTAGGTATTGTTGAGGCGAGCCTACGGCCATCAACCGGGCACAAATCCAGACTCCGTGGCTGCTACTTAGATATTCCTGATGGTATAACCGAATAACTCTTTGCTAGACCTGGGAATCGAACCAGGGCCTCATCCTCAGCACTCGCGGTCGTGACTACTAGACCAGCGAGGCAGTCTAAATGAAATATTATTTGTGATATATCGATCGTAACTATGAAAATATAAAAAGAACAAAGCAAGATTGCACTTACGCGTCTCCCTGCCTCGTTGTTATGCCTGTTCATCAGCTGCCTCCCCTGCTCCCGGCTGCCCCGCTTCACTTTCCGCTCTCGCTCTCTGATGTCCACGAATACTTCTGTAAACCTGGTCGAAATAATTTTAATTATTTAGTAAGTAGGCAGTTAACCTTCAAGGCATCACGTTTAACGCGTACGGCGCTTACCTACTCTAATCGCGAGGTATCCACCCCGAATGGTTGCATGTATTGTGAAATACCTTCGATGAAATACGCATCGACAAAAAATCAAAGAGAACACCCTGTCCACACAGCCCGAGTCACGATTTGAAAATCGGTGTCTGAAACTGAACTGTGTGTCTAAGTACTGACTATGAACTAGGTATGTCTAAAACTGTGAAATTAATAAATTAATAAACAGACAAATTTATCGCATTTTAGAAATAGTTCTATAAAAGACCCGGTTGTTTCACAAACTTTTATAGAATGACAAGGTGAGAATATTATTCAACAAGATTAAGTTTACAACTTTACATACTTCGTGAGAATTACTCCGATGTATGCGTTTATCACTTACGAACTATTCATAGCAGACTTGTGATGTATAAATCAAACTACATACTCGTAGGAACAACTTTTCCCCTGTTCAAAGTTTCACTTGGAACAAACTTTCATTACTCCTGGTGCCCTGAAAGCTTTGGGAAATGAGTGAGAGAGATATTACAGTTGAAAAGAGATACATAGACCTACGAATGCTACGTCTCTCACAACTACGCCCACCGCTACGAAAGGTCTACGTAAAATATCGACCCTTTCTTGAAACGTTGGTGAAAGAACCGTGTACAACGGGAATAAGGTACTTTATTCGATGTTATCAGTGAAAGAGGGTGGAAATGTTAAGGAGGGTTAGATTTTCTCTCTCGGTATGAAGTTTAGGAGGGTTGCCGTTGTCCAGCACAAACTTCGTCATACATCGTGCGTTCTGTTAAAGGCTACACAGGGAAAAATGATTCGGGAGCAGCAATGTATATTTAGGGAATTCTTAGTAGTCTAGTTTTAATATTTCTAGGAGTTTAATTAAAGTAAGAATTGAGTTATTTAAAAACAATTATTACAACGGAAGATTAAAAAGATGTGGTGCGTAATTTTATTACAACTTCTCTTTCCCGCGACTTTCACCTCATCCGGGTATACGGATTAACTCTTTCTAGAGCTTATGTTTGCCTGGTACAAGTTATCGGGTTTAAGCTTCCGTAACCCGCTAAACCCGGTTCATATCCGGGTTTATCCGGTGGATATTTTGCAGAGGAAACTTTTTGAAATAAATGTACGCGAAGTGACGTGAAGTGTTTTGTTGTAATATTAACAGTATAGTTTTTGACGTCCGGCTGCACGCCCGAAAAAGTGCCCAAACCCTTGGACCTAGAATACTGAAATTTTGCACAGTGGTTCCCTTCCCTAAGGGAGTTAAATGGGGGATGAAAGTTTGTATGAAAGTCTGTCAGTTTTAAAGTTAGGATCTTGTGTGAAAATTAATTTATACGTGTCTCAGCGTTTTTGATAATTCCACCGCTAAAGAGTTAAAAAAGGGGATAAAGTTGTGTATGGAAAGTCCTTAATTTTCGAAGTTAAAATTACAAAATATATGGTATACGTGCGTACGGTTGGAAGCTAACGCAACGGTGTTGTTAGAATTTTAATCCATAAGGGGGTGAAAAGGGGGATGAAATTTTGTTTTTTAAGCTAAAATCACTAATATCATGAAAAATTACGTTAATACGTAAAATTATCGTCCGTAAATCAACTTTATAGACAGCCAGTTTTTATTTGCGTTTTTTTTTCGTGTCTGATTTGTTTGTTAAAGTATTTCTTTGGAACGTTATTTCTGAAAATAATAAAATGGATTAAGCTTTTTTAAATCGAGGAGGGACAGTTGACAGTGGTTGATAGAGTTCTATCAACCTAAGATTTAAATGAATAAATACCCAATATTTCAATATCCTGAAATATTCAATGCGATATGACATTTCCGTCAAACTTTGAAAATTGTCGAAATCCCGACACGTCCTTTTCAGACTTTCTCGCATACCAAGCGATCCACAAATTCTTCACGACGTCCATTGCCTTCTGCTCGCCTAGTCAGAAAAATACTCGAATGCGGGAAAATCTCCTCTATGAAGCCAAGACCTTTCCCAACGCATACATTCACCATTCCCAGCCGCATACCGAACATTCTTTAGCCACTAGAAATCATGTTGCCTTGGTATAGAAAATTCAAACAGACAAATCGGAAAAGCTTTTTTAAAGTGTTCCTTTATAAAAAAGTTAAAAAGCTCCACCTCTGAAGACCTCTAAAAAGCTTAGGTGGATGGTCGTGTGTGTATGTTTGTGTGTGTGTGCTTGAAAACTCCGCCTCTTCGATGTGTACGTATGCGTTTTTCTTCATTTCCCCACTAACACAGGCTTAGCTTAGACCTTAGAAGTTGTATTTCATGTGTTCCTAGTAGATGGACCTCACATTTTTAAGTAGCCGAGTCCGGTTCCGAGGAAAGTTTTTCTTCAAACTTTCTGATTGTGGGAAGTTACGTATTTTGAATGGTTTTTCATGAAAATTTAACATTCCAAGACTCGTTAATAGTAGATTTTACAACAAGTGCACAAAACGAACCATTTTTATCCGAGACTTTTAGCAGCCCGAGCCGAAAGCGGAGGCTGATAGTAATGTCGAGTCTAAAATGGTTTTGTGGACTAGTTATAAACTCTGCTTTTCACTTCGATTGCGAGGAAATAAAACAGTAGTTGTAAAGTTACATTTTCGTGGTTATTATTCAAAAATAACCTAACATAGAGGCCCTACCTATACGGAGCTAGAAGTTAACTAAACCCTCACTAGGCCAGAGAAGCTGGTGAACGAAAATGAATATGATAGTAGGATGAAATGGAGAAAGGCGGCCGTCTCGGCTGTAGTAGTGGCCGAGGGACGTCAGGCTTCAGTCTTCCTTCAGTAGTACTGGTCGAGGTATATCAGGCTTCGTCTTCGCTGTAAAAGTGGGTCGAGAGACGTCAGGCTTCATCGTTGCAGCCGAGGAGGCGGGGGCCGTCAGTGTTCCTCTCGGAGGGCCGAAGGACGTCAGTTTTCTTCTTGGTGAGCCGGAGGACGTCAGTTTACTCAGATCTTAAGGGAGGGTGGAGGATCGTCACTCCTATAGCCCGGGCAACAGATGCTAAGCCATGGCACGGGTACGCGTAAACTTATAAACCTCAGAGGAGGGAAGCTTCCTCTTGTCACTCTTATAACATTAAAGACTTGTGACGCCTTACAGCTCCAGACGTAGACTGAAAATTCCACCACCTGGCTCCTGTCATCTCCAGATGATTGACTTTTTATAATTTGGAAAGAATTTCTAGAACATAATAAAAATAAAAGAAAATGAGGTCGATGTGATTTACCTATACGACATACAACTAGCTCCAGCAATAAATTAAAAAAAAACTAGACCTGTCACTAACTGACATTACAAAGGTAAACAAAGATTCAAGAGAGATAAAAATCTTCAGAAAAACTTAAATAACATGAATTACAAGGTAAAAAGATATGCTAAGCCTCCAGGAAATGATCATGAAGCTACCTAGGGAGGACAAATGCTTAAATTTTCAGGTTAATAATGTCCAAAAATGTAAGTAAGAAAACCATGTAAAAACACACATGACATAACATAACATTTCCTTAATTCAAATTCAAAGTAAAATTAGTACAGTTTTGAATACTGAAGGAAATTGTTTTTCCCGGCATATCGCTGCTTTATTTTTTTTTAATCTTACGACTTTGATATTAGGCTTGGGCTGCGGACCTATACAGCCTATTATTAAATTAATTTTGTAATAATAATTTTCTTAAATTAATTAAATAACCTACCGTACTTGAATTTAAATTTTAATATCATTTATGTCTTAAAAAACACATAAGGCAAATAAATTAAAGTAAATAATATACAATAACAAATTCTATCTGTGAATACTACTGTTTTATTTCCTCGCAATCGAAGTGTAAAGCCCTCGTCTTCGGCTCGGGCTGCTAAAAGTCTCGGATAAAAATGGTTCGTTTTGTGCACTAGTTGTAAAATCTACTATTAGTCTTTGTAATATACAAATACCGGTAATAATAAATATTGATTTAACACGATAGTTTTGAAATAGCGTTTTGATTGTCGCAAAGCGCATTTTGTTGGCTCTTTACCAAGTTCTACTTTGTTTAGCTGGTCTGGACCAGTAAAATTGCCCTAAGGCCTTGAAAATGGACTCAAATATTTACCGAACCTCCTGCTGTCATCTGCGCTCCTGCTAAAACAGCCTCAAACCGTGACGTTTCAGTATCGAAAAAAAGCGTGAGACGTACACCAGCTTAAGCAACGGTTGATACGTAGGACTTTTTATCTCTTGCTATCCTAGTAACGGTGGCTCGAAATATGCAGAAAATTCCATGTTTTTAGGAAAATGTTGTTTAAAAAACAATAAAGTACAGAAAATGTTTTCATTTTGTTTTGTTTATTATTTCAGTGGAAAAAGCTCTCCAACTTGCAAGTGATGAAAACAAACCGCTGAAACGTCTCTGTATTTCATTTTACCCTGGTGTTTGAAAATGGTTGGCCTGAAAAAAATACGTCGCAGCGACTTCGTAGCAACAAATCGTTTGGACTGGTTACAAAAACAAAAATAAACGAAATATTATTGATTCAAATATGAGTTTGGATTTATTTAGTTGGCCACTAATCAATTTACATAATTATATTCTTGGGAAGATGGTTGTGCTCTTGCTTCACCTCTATTTTTATCAAAGATTTCTGAGTATTTATTGGACAATAGAAGAAATATTTTCATGAAACGAATGTCAACTTTCAACCCTTTCGTTTTCAGCGGCGGTTAACCCTTTCAGTACGTGAAAACCTCCTAGGATCGCATGCCTAAGTAGGAGGTTGGCTACGGAGCAACGCGTGGCTACGTGTAGCTACGTAGATTATAACGCGTTTCACAAAGAGTCAGGAGCGAGATTTTTCTATCCCAATCAAGTTTTGATCCTTTATGATCAAAACTTGATTGGGATAGAAAAATCTCGCTTTCCCGTTTTGATCATAAAGCTGTTTTGCATACAACTTTCAGGATTTTCAGTAGGCTATTAAGTAAAAGGTTCCGAATAATCAAATCAAATTTTAATATTGCTAAAGTATAATTTTATTGCATTTGCAAATAAATTAAACATTTAGGTGCATGTGCATTTAAACCAAAACGAAACTTTTGTATTGGTGTCGATTCTGTTGTGCACAAACTAAACTTAATTTAGGCTATTGCTATCTTTTACTAAAATGCAGTGCGAGAAAAGTACGGCTATAGCTATGAACTAAGTTAGAGATATCAAACTAGTTTATGCCTAGCGCTTTATGTGTACCGTGTTTATAGTCGACATGTTTTTACGTGCACCCTTAGTTTGTATGGAAATATTAGTTCAGTTAAATAAGACAGCTCTAAATTACGTTCGTCTTCTTTCTTGTTTTATTATAGAGAAAAAGATAGCAATATCCTAAATTAAGTTTAGTTTGTGCACAACAGAATCGACACCAACTCAACATAAATCTAATTTAAAACACCTTTTCCTGAACCGAGCTACAGCCGTAGTAACCGTAGTGGCCGTAGAATGAATGGCGTAACGGGCTACGCCGCGAATTCCTATGGATTCATAAGAGCCTAGTACCCTACCTGTCTGTAGCCATGGTTTGACACCCGTGAAGCCCAGTTGACAGCTGATTAGCTGCTTAGCAGCTGATTAGCTGAACAAGAATCTTTTCCTTCTTCAACAAATTGTATTATCGAAGTAGCATAAAATGTATTATTATTTTATGGATTTTTCCTGTTTTGTTTAGTATTAGGTAGAATGTTTATTCGAGTGTATTTAGCATGTTTGGTGTGGAATTATCATTATTTTTTAATTCTCTAATTAGAATGAATTCTAATGTAACTTCACTTTTGTAACTAGTAGTAAGTTTGTATGATTTCAGACAATCAATCAATACTATGAATATCTTTCAATGAGCATTGTGCTTGTTTTTACATTAATTAAATAACATTTTATAAAGTAGGTACGGCAGAAAACGGACTCATGTAGGCGGAAGACAGGTAAGAAAATTGTCACGCCTGAAAGCACACCTGAAAATTTTTCACCTGTCTTACATCTCACCTTGGTACTAGGACATAAGAATATCGCAGAAGTAAAACCCACCTTTACGTGAATTTCAGGTGCACGCACACCGGTACAAATCACATTCACCTTTATAACTCACCCCGCTTACCACTCACCGAAAAGGGGAGGTGAATTTTAAGTTCGTTGTAGAAATGGGATGGGGTGTTGCATCCTTTTCTAGCACAATGAAGGAAGCGGGGAAAATGAACGTTAATTCACACATTGATGTTTAAGTGTGAGTGAATGTACATTTTCCCGTATCCCTTTTCTCTGTGTGAGTTATCCACGTAGATTTACCTTTTCCACCCTCACATAAGGGAAATTCTCCCAGGTGAAGTTTTATCCGTGACATTTCACGTTGTACGAGGGTAACGCAGGTAAAGATACCTTCGCCTTGGTATTGCTTCCCTAGTACTCAGGTGCGTCACGAAACAGGTGAATTCTACCTGAAAGTTTCAGGTGCCCATCCTGAAAAGGTGGAAATCACATGAGAGTGAGAAATGGCAAATTCAGCAGTGACGTCACCAGGAAAATGTAGATTTCACATGTGTAAGGTGGAAATAACTTCGTTTACCGATTTCCGTTGCAAATACTTATATCAAATTGAAAGGATTTGCATTAAAACAAGTGGATCCAATTAATTAGAAAAATTCTAAGATTTTGTTTTGTTAGCCGTCCATTGTTTTATCAGTCTTGGATACCAATTTTCCGCGGGGAAAATTTCGATAAAGTGGGGGAAAAGTACTAGGCGCTCATACTACGCGAAGAGATGTCGTGACATTGGAGTAGGTCAGGAATTAAGGGACGAACTGGGGAAGGCGTATTTAAATAAAATAATAATTTTCGCACAGGGCCCCATAAGCACAAAGCGGTAGCTGTGTATAGAATTCTACAACTAGAATTCATTTTCAAGGTTCTAGTTGTAGTAGAATATAGTAGAATGTACTGGGATAACATAAACTGCTGGGTGTGTAATATTATTGAATTCATAGTTGGTTTGTTGTTGTTTTCCTTTTGTCAGGCATGTCATATTACGAGTATTACGTTATATTATTGACGTGACGTGACACTTTACAGGAAAAAAAGGTTACGTAAATAAATTAATTTTAATCTTTATTTACATATAACCTTAATTAAATTATTTATAAAACTCTATAGGGTCTTCTCGTTTTTTTAATTTATTTTAATTTTTTAATTAAAATATTAAATTAAATTTTTAATTAAAAAATTAAATTGTACTTAATTAAGAGACAGTTTATATTTCATCCAAAATAACGTAATAGTTAAAATCGTTTTAGCAGCCTTTGCGAAGTATATAAATATTGCTAAAATTCACATTACGCAGAACCTACGTTTTATCTAGTGCATGTGTTTGTAATAGTTAATTACAAATAAATAATCCCATAAATTCCATTCGAATCAAAAAACGTTAAGCATAGTACATTAGCACCCCATCGCCCCACATGAACAAAGAGTATACACACACGCGGTTGACTAACCCTTTAACCTCAGAAGTACCAGGCACGCATACTTACTTGTAGCCATACTCTAGATTATCGCCACATCCTCCCCACACCCAATCGGAGTGTAGATTCCTCGGTCTGGCAGCACGACTGCAGCTGCAACTTGACAGGCGGCCATCCCGACAAGCACGGGACACCGAGAGCGACACGCCGGCCGAAGTTATCGCGTGCGTGAAGGCCGTTTCCCGTGATGCTGTGGAGGAAAATTGTACCGGTTAAAGTATGTAGTTACGTTTTATGATATGCTGGTACATAGCACGTATTTATTAAGGCCTAAATCTGGGGAACTGTGACGTAATAACGTTAAGATTTCGTCACGGAGGTCCGTTGCGGTGTGAAGCGTTTGTGGTCAGACCACATCGTTTCCCATGGTGTTATAAGACTTGCTGTGTGGCGTTTAATAACTTTCTATGGTAGTTTTAGGGACAATTAGACGACATAATTTAATCAGAGGATTGTCATAGGCAGAAGAAGATTTAAACTCTCTCCATTTATGTTTATTAGACGAATAGACGCACGACCTGCCAAAGTCTGCGTTCAATTGTATTTTTCTATAATAATATTATTAAAAGGTATAATTTATATGTGCGTATGATGTAGGGAGTACTCTTCGGAACTACTGATCCGATTACGAAAATTCTGTCACTATAGAGAAGCTAAATTATTCCAGAGTGTCTTAGGCTATATTTAAAACGTTACCGAGGGATTATTTAAGACCATAAGGCGAGCGAAGCCGTGGGCAAAAATTAGTTGTGTATAAAACACGGCTTTCAGACATTGTTTCGACATGTTAAATACAATACTTGAGTCCTCATAATTTCAGACGAAAGAATAAGCTTATAATATCAAACCAAGCGTAACTATTCGACATCTCATAATTTCTGCGAATCCCAACAATTGTGCCGTATCAGACGTCCTTCGACAATATCTGTGCGAATATTCCTAGAATCTATATTTTCTATGTAGTCCAGTGGGCAGTGGGGATGGTAGGAACAGTACCAATGTCACGATAAATCACGAACTGTCCTAGTTGTCTTCCACGAAGATTTAGAGCTCTGCTACTAGGTTTTCAGCACTTGTAGTAACTATCACGGGGGAAATAAATGGGGGTAGTTTTTGCTCCAGAATGTATCATAGACTATAGTTTTTCAAGTACGATATTGCTTGTGTTTTGTTGCTCTTAGGGCAGTTGATTGACTCTGTCTTGTGTCTCTGTATTCGAAAGATTATAAGAATTGTCACATTTGTGACCATTTTATGAATTGTAACGTAAATCATTTTATTATCCTATTCTGATTCTGCTACGATACAATACGCTCTAAAACTAGAATCGCTGATATGGATAATAAGAATGTTGAGTTTATAGTATTATGCTATACTTACACTTTATATTCATCATTTAAAATACTATTTATCATCCTTTTTATTTGTTTATATTTTTACACTCAACAAATCGATGTTATTACGACTCAAACTTAAAAATAGCTGAAATAAAATATCATAATTTTCATGTTGTGACATGCCAAATCATCGCCAAATTGTCAAACTGTCAATTACTTTTTAATTCTCTTCCTACATTAGTCTATGATGATTTTTGGTTTATAAAATTTAAATTATTTTTATCGATATGTGTTTAGCTATTGTATTATAGACATTATTACGATTGTTTACTAAATAACTTAAAATTAAATTATATCTAAAATATTCATTACGCACTCATGGATAAGTCCTGGCCGACTACACTTGTCAGATGAGATGATGGCCACAAGAAAACTGATATTTGAAAAATGAAAAAAAAAGGAAGACTACTTGAAAAACGAGCTGTCGAACCGCTACAGAAGGTCTACCATTGAATCTGACCTGAATCTGAATCTGCATAAGAAAACAGTTTGGTTTCTCGTACATATCTATATTACCCAGGGGATTCCACTAAAGATTCCGCCTGGTGTCTCTTCTCCCGATCTTCGGAAGTTATCTACGGATCTGGAACCTCTACTCCCGATCTTCTGAAGCTGCTACTTGTCTCGCCTGCCTTACTACAGAGCTGACCTGGAGATCTGCACGACGCCCTTCCTGCAGAGGTTTCCTGAAACTGAACCTCGAAGTTGCCTAGGTACCCTGCTAGTTGACCTGCTACCCTGACGTCTGTTCCCGTCTCTCCTACAGTGCTGAACTTCCTAATCAACTAAGTGCGTGACCTAAAAAACAATCCTAGAGTGCGTGCTAGGTAGGTTTTTAATATTTAGCTGTATTGTTTTATTCCTAATACTAATCTTTCCCTAATTAAATTTTAATTGAACAAGTCTGCTTATCCTTTTATTTAATAGGAGCAAGTAGATTTGTTACAAGTTGAAGTGAGATTCGGCGGGCCATGTCTGTAGAATGCATCAGGACCGATGGGCCAGAGTTGTTGCCAGAAGACACTCGACGGATTGGCGCAGAAAACCGCACAGATAGAAAAGGGCGCCAGCAAAGGAACAATATGGGCTACGGAAAAAAAAAATCTCTTAAAGGAGCCTTTTTAGACCTTTATTTCCCAACGATCCCAATTATTTCTTCATAAACATCGAAAAGACGTACTCATAAAACGAAATCACAAATACACATGCCCTATAGGTAACTGAGAACATAATCACATACTAAATATACACAACGTTCAATAAAACAATATTCGTTCTCCGACGTCGTAACCTCAAAATTGTCTTTATGATATTTTTACTACGCCCTATGTCAAATTTCTTTTGTTCTGAATAAAGCAGAATTTATTCCTCTATTTATCTTGATACATAGACTAGACCGTCGTACTGGCCTTGAATAAATATTTTACCCAGAATGTATATTGTAAATGTTCTTTTTGTACTTACAAGAGAAAGTTTATCAACGTTTGATAGAATTAAATGAAAAGAGTATTTGTAAATTCATTGTAAATAGACGATCTTTTGATGTATATGTGACGGTTGAAATAACAGAGTTGTACAAATTATTTTGTATTATTGGTATATATATATTGTTGTATATATTTATATATTATGGGTATTGTTCAGTGTGTGTAGGTTTATTATTTCAGACTCGACATCCACAGAATAGCTTGTAAGGACCTCACATCGAAGTTTAAAAGAAGTGACATAAACAGGCATGCTCAAAAATCTATGACAGAAGTGCTATAAAGGTTAAGGTATGGTAAAGGATTTGTTAGTTATGTAATGAGCGCAAACCTACAATGCTAAAGATCTTTTGGAACTCAAATGCCGTTGACTTACCAATTAACGTTAAAGGTCCAAATACAGTCTCATCCCCTGACACAGTACAATTCCACCTTCTCCCTTGGAACTGGTACTGGCACTCATGGATGCCCTGCTTCACTCCAGAGCTGACCACAGGCATGTGATCCTTATGCCGTCGACATACGCGCCTTTGGCCCGGCGTCAGACCGTGGAGTTTGGCACACACCCGGGACTTCTCGGTGAAAAGATCTGGCTGGTTCGACCATTTCTCGAACTCTAGAAGGCCCATGTTGCTGCAACAAGGAATTAAAAAGGTTGTAGTATTATTTGTCTTATTAATATTGTGTTTTAAGGCTCAATAGAGTTCGGGCCTGTGGACGGTAGGCTATGGGCTAGCTTGCCATCCGTCCGTCGGCAGGCCGTGTCGGCGCGTTTGTGTTTCACGCGCGCCTCAAAGAGAGTCAGCAAGGAAGGGGTGGGTCCGCAAGGGCCCATGCCTGCCGGGGCTACGGGACTGTTCGAAAGAGATACCGTGGCCCCGGAACACAAAGGGCGATGAAGGAACATGGATGGGTTTTAGTCAGTAAAAGTCTGACACTCCCTCCTGCTCCGCCCAGAGCGGGAGGAGTCATTTGATGATTTTCCATCCGAAAAAAAAAAAGGCCCAATAGAGTTTATTCTTGTTTGCTAACTGTGTGTCTTAAACTACATGGATTTTCGTACGTTAATTTTCCGGAACAGATATTCGTTTTTTTTTAATCCTACTGCGTAGGCTGTCTATAAATAGGGTAGATGACAAAAAAATCTAATTAGTCCGTCAGATAGATTTCCAAAAAATATTGGACACGATTTTTTTCTTTTGTTACGTATCACGCCTCTTGGGGTTTGGCTTATTTTGAAAGAACGAATGTTCTAGATGCAGAATGCTTATCTAAACCAAAATTTACGAAGATACAACGCTTTTAAAATTCTCAATACGTCACGCCGTGGTATAATTTTTAGTGCGTTGTGACGTCACGAGCCTCCACTCCCGAGTTTTGATGCGTTTTATCTTTGTCAATATTCATTGATATACAAAAAGAAAAAATACGTGTCCATTATTTTTCATTGCTCTAAATAGATTTGCGATTAGAATACAGGCCTGATGTTATGTCAAATACATATGTTATGTAGCAAGTTATACAACTGGTACAATATTTACTGAAACATGGATTGTTCATCACTTTTGCGTTTCCGCGTAACTAAGCCATAATTATTTTAATAAATAAAAAAATAAAAAAGCCTTTAATTCTACCATAAATACACAGAACATATAAACTTAATTAATCGTAGTTGTAACAAATCGTATTAGCATTATATTTTTAATATTACATGAATTATCAACCATACAATATCAACATTACATTACATTATTGTCATTACATTATGAGCATTACATTATTAACATTACATTCATTCCATAACTTTTATTCATTCATTCATTATTTTAATATTGTTGTTATAATATCACGCAGGATATTCACAACTAAATCCATGATCACAATTTTCCATCATAATGAGAGGAAAACAAGAAAACATGAACCCTTATCTCTGTACAAACTGACGTCACATATCTTCTTTCTTATATACAAGGTGTAAACAACCTCATCACGAAGCCGACAACCAAGCATTCTGTACATCAAACTAAAGTAACTTTACGCAAAAATTATTGCTGGGAAACGACTTTTTTTTGGGGTGAAAAATCATGTTTTGTGGTAGAACTCAATGTAACGCACTCAAAACATTGTGCTGATGGATGGATTGAACAGTACGGGGTTCGTGGAGGTGTTTAAAGTAAAAATCTTACAATATTTTATTTTTTTATTACTTGTATTTAAAAAAAAACTTGTCAAAAAGTTGGAACTTGAATGTTGATTGAGGTAAACATTCTATCAGCCGTTGATTTAGTGGCTGATATTTGGGGCTATTGAGCGTGAGGTCCTTAGTTTGAAACTCGAAAATAACAGATCATTTGTTTGTGTTACCATAAAAAACTATTTTGAAAAAAAAAAAAACCGACTTCCAATAAAAAAACACGGAAATCGAAAGCAAGCAAAAGCAAAAAAAAAACCGGGTTCTAAAAAGTCTAAAATAACTTAACTTTCGGAAAAAAAAACCGGGTTCTAAAAAGTCTAAAATAACTTAACTTTCGGAAGTCGGTGACTTTGTTTGTTCTAACCGACTTCAAAAAAAGAGATGGTTGTTAATTCGGTGTTGGGAAAAGGCTAGGCAGATGATAAACGAGGCTGTTGGAGGCAGCATGTTTGGTACATGCTGCCTCCAACAGCCTCGTTTCGTTCCGAAAGTTAAGTTATTTTAGACTTTTTAGAACCCGGTTTTAATTCCGAAAGTTAAGTTATTTTAGACTTTTTAGAACCCGGTTTTTTTTTTGCTTTTGCTTTGCAGAAATATTAAGAAGGGGAGAGACAAATCGCTTCGAAAGTTCTAGTAGAAATGTTGTTTTTGTAAACACACAAACAATGATAAATGGATATGTTGTGAGCGCGCAATCTGAAGACTCGAAAACGGGCCAATTGGCTCGTTTTGCCTTTATTCTGCGTCACTGCGTGTATGTGAGCTGGCGCTGCCCCGCGGAACACTTTTTTCGGTGGTTTTGTAGGTATTTAACATATCTGTTTATTAGAATATCATTGCACACAAAACACACATTAGTCTAAGGGCATGTGTACAAATATAGGGTAATCCTGTCAGATTGCTTGACAGCTGTCAAGATAAGCGACACGTCAGTCTGCATTATGTGTTAGTTTAATTAACAAATACCAAATCAGTTGTAAACAAACAACATTTTGTAAATGCATGGAAGTGTGTTGAGCTTATTCAAGGTACATATGAACCAGGAAATGTTCTAGAAAGCAGTCAAATGCTGGCAACTGAGGTTACCGAGTCCCTGTATGTACAGACGCCAGACATCAAGCTACCCGAAACTGTCAAATTCTCCCAATCAACCTAGAACATATTGCTTTAGCGATAAAGTTGAAAATCTATTAAAGAAAATTTGACACATTGTAGTAGCTAGAAGTGCTGGTTTGTACATACGGCGACACATCAAGTTATACATTTCCAGTATAACAAAGCCTCGCTTTGTGTAGATTTACTGTACGATGAGAGATCCGCATAAACTGGTTTTGTATAGCTTGATTGGTCCCCGTGTATTCACTGATTTCCGATTTCAGTACTGCTGCTGTGAAATTCCTCATGAAAAGGCCCAAAAACACTTTGCCCGTTTGGAAATTGAACCCAGATCGTTAGTCCTGCGCCTGATCTCCCTACGGTAGTAAATATCGGATTGCCATTACATGAATTCCATCTTCTTCTTCTTCTCGAATCAATGACTAAGATTTCAAGACAAGGAGGCCTCAGCACTAGCGCGGTGTAAACGTAACGAAAATACGTCGATTTTAAAATAAATGTTCGTCATCTGCCTAGCCTTTTCCCAACTATGTTGGGGCCGGCTTCCAGTCTAACCGGATGCAACTGAATACCAGTATTTTACATGGAGCGACTGCCTATCTGACCTCCACAACCCGGTTAGTACCCTTGGTAAGACTGGTTGTCAGATTTTTTGGGCCACTGACTACCTGTAACGACTGCTTTTAAAATAAATGCTCGTTTCACATAATTAAAATATTTTCACAATTTCACAATTTTATTCGTATCCATACAAATTGTGCTGGTTGCAAATAATTTAACTAAAAATGCTATAGCATAATAGGCGAGACGACAAAAAAAAAACTAATTAGTCCGTCAGTTAGATTATCAAAAAATATTTGACCCGTGTTTTTTCTTTTGTTACGTAAACCAAAATTGACCAAGATATGACGCTTTTAAAATTCTCAATACGTCACGCCTAGGTATAATTTTTAGCTAGTTCTGACGTCACGAGCCCCCACTCCCGAGTTTTGATGCGTTTTATCTTTGTCAATTTTCATTGATTCAGAAAAACAAAAAATACGTGTCCATTAATTTCCAATACTCTAACTGACGGACTAAATAGATTTGCAATTTTTTGATACTGTCGTCATGCCTATTGTATTTTAGATTCTAAAATCGTCGTATTTTCGTTACGTTTACACCCCGCGCTCATGCTTGGGCCACATTCCAATCGCCAGCACATCAATCTACTACAACCTGTCTAATTTCTTTAATAGATTTTCAACTTTATTGCTGAAGCATTAGGTTTAAGGTTTATTGGGAAAATTTGACAGTTTCGGGTAGCGTGATGTATTGGCGTCTGTACCTAGCAGCCTAGCTGTTTCTTTAAGAGTCACGGAAGTGAGAATACACTTGTGTTTGCGCAGACACTCTCGTTCACAAACACAGGTGTATTAATTTTAAATAAAGAACTTTGTTTGTTTCATCTACATTTCATTATTACGACCAATTCCTTTGTGTTTGAACCTCCAGTCCTTATAAAGATAAACATGACATTATGATCAAGTTTCCATAATATTATGGCGGGTTTCGGGTGAATATTATGAATAAAGGTTGATGGTGTTCTTAAAGAAACTAGAAACCAGATGCCTTCAATATTATTATGAGGTTGTTGCCAAGTAGAAAATCGCATTCCCCTCAAACTTAACGGGACGATTTACCATGGTTAGCCCTGCTGTCTTGTATGGATCAGAAAAGGAATTAATGAAAGACAATTGCATGTGGCTGAGATGAGAATGCTAAGAGTAATGGATAAAATAAGGAATGAGTACATAAGAGGAAGTTTGAAAGTGGCGCCGGTGACTGAAAAGTTGTCTGGTAATGAGTTATCGTGGTATGGCATGTGATGCGGAGAAATGAGGAAAATGTAATAAGGAAAATGTTAAGGGTAAATGTAGATGGCTAGAAAAGTAGAGAAAAACTAAAGAAGCGATGGATGGACTGAGTGAAGGATGATATGGCTAGACAGAAGGTGTCTGATGAGATGACGAGTAACAGAAGTTTGGAAGAAGAGAAGACATGTTGCTCCTACCCCAAATAAATTGGCATAAGGGTGGGATGATAATAATACCAAGTTGAAAATCAAATGCAGAGCTTCTAAAGTATACCTTGCTTGCCCAGCCCAGGGGAAATTACGTTACTATACGTTTTTAAGAGCAATGGTATGGCTATTTCCATCCTTTCTTTGTATCAGGTTAACATCGAAAGGAGAGCAGAAACACGACAGTCTGACAAATCAATTAATTGGATAGGTGACCACAACCCATCACACACAGAGTTTCCTCCGTGCCTCGGAAAGCACGTTAAGCCGTTGGTCCCGGCTGTCATTTGTAGATCTTGGACAGTTGTAACAGGTAGTCAGTGGCCAAGGGGTACTGTATTATTCAGTACTAACTGGGTTAATTGTGGAGGTCAGATAGGTGGCTGCTTCGTGTAAAGTACTGGCAGCCGACCCCAACGTAGCTGGGAAAACGCTAGGCAGATCTTTGAGTCCGGTTAATTTCAAGAAAATTTTGGTCCTTGGAAGAAAACATTATACTTACTTATATAGGAATTCATCAAAATAAAACGAAATACTGACTTATTAAGGTGCACTTTAATAACATTTTTTTTTAATTAAAATAATAATGACATAACAATTAATAATACTGATCAGTAATAAAAAATAAAATATGGCTAAATAAATAAGAAATATTATTCATTTTCCTCTGCCTTCAATCACGCGTATTATTTCTATCGACTAGTAGATTATTATTCGTCAAATTATAGATTTTCCGTCATTGTTCAAGATGTGCATTTGTTTTGGTCATAAAATATAATCAAATTGTAGATATTTTACAGCAACGGCAGTAATAAATTCAAATTAGGTATTTATTTATAACCAAGTTTTAATAAAATAATAGTTCATTAAAATATTATACAAGTCTGGTATATGGTGATTTACATGATTAAGTTTTGCTTGACACACTCATCACAGCACATCTTTGAAATTAAACATGATTTGACGATACAAGATGATCACTTAATCTTTAAAAAAAGAATATAAGAAGTGGACATCTTAAAAACTACGTTTACACGTATCACTTGACGTACAAAGCCTTTCCGCTCTTAATCCGGTTCCTTTACACGTACTTTCCGTAGATCGATACAGTGAAGTTCAGACCAGATCCTCTCTGAGATTTCAGCTTGATCTTGACGAATCTCTGACCAACACCACCAGAAGAAATGCTTGGGTATCCTCCGGAGCCATCGCGTTCATTATCCTTGATGTAAATAGCCTTGATATAGGCATAGTTCTTTACTCCTGGTTCTGGATACTCAATGATGCTCGTCCTCGTGAAGAAAGGAAAGCCGTATTTCACTTCATCAACTTTGTAGACTATGACGTCACCGTAAGTTGCCTGCCCGATCATCAGGTCGTGGCTTTGACAGAAGGCAGCTGCCACAAGGCAGAGTAGGACGGCAATACTTGAAGTTCTCATTTTGGTCGTTCGTTTAGCACTGAAGTGATAATTAGTTGGAGATGTTTTATATAGATCTGGATGGCGGTATGTGTGATGGAGGCAGTACGGAAAATATGAATGTGTTAAAACAATTGAGAAAGTGTTTGAAATTACGAGGAATTGCCGAGGCTCTTGGCAATTAAGTAATTTTTTTTATTATTATATACCTCAGGAAGGTTTTTGTTAGGCAGCTGGCTGGGCTTCAGAAAAGGTACTCAGAAAGCGGTACTCCTGGACACGGCTCATATTGTTAGGAGATTCCTCTCTCTGGAGTCCCGCTGGTAGCTTGGACCCCGTTTCCGATACCGGAGAGCTAATTTTTTTTTATTTTAAAATGTTTTTGCATTAAAAAATATATTATAAGTAATTAGTGTAGAAATAAATACAAATCCAAAGATGAGTTATTGGGGTAAAGAGACAGCTTAAGGACGCTGCTTTCGGCCCGTTCTATTTGGCAAATAATGCACCAAACATCCTGTATTTAGGGTGTAAACGGATCCTTCACGAAGCCGTCAACCAAGCAAACTAAGTAACTCTACGTAAAAATTATTGCTAGGAAACGACGTTTTTTTGGGTGAAAAATCACGTTTTACGGTAAAACTCAATGTAAACCACCCAAAACATTGTGCTGAAGGACGGATTTAATAGTAAACGGGTTATGGAGGTATTTAAAGAAATGTTACTTGAAAAACTATTATTTGAAAAAAAGAACTTGTGAAAAAGTTGGATCTTTGACCTCCAATTTCTCCGTAACTATAGTCTGCGCCAGATAAGTATGAATTAAAGGTCATTGCTCTTTCCTTAATTTCTCTGCGTAGGTGCCCCGACAATACATTATGAATTGTTTTTATTACTAGAAAAAGTCAAGGATCACGATAAAGGTAGTTTCGGGACAAGTTTATGTCATTATTTCTGTTTTCGGAATTATGTATTTGAATAAATGTATGCGGGTTAATAACCTTTATTTCCTACTTATCTGGCGCATACTATATAGTAGGTTCCAAAGTATGGTCCAGAACAAAAAAAAGATCGCAATGAAGGGAAGAACAAGTGCCTTTCGGGTCTATTTACACCCTTTATACGATACCCGGGAAAAAGTGGTTGTCAAACTTTCGGGCCACTACCTGGAAAGACTGTCAAAGATTTACTCATGACAGCCGAGACCAACGGTATTTAATTAAATATGTTTAATTTAATTTCCTGTCTGAAAGTTCTTGCTTCTCTCTCACGTACACCGGTCTTTTAAACAAACTGCGTAGTGTGTATCCATCACGGACATGTCATATGACACGGGTTTGCTCAATGTCACGGCTCAACCAACATGTTTATATTAAAACAACAGTTTCCGTTGTACGGGGAAATTTTGCTTTCTTATGAATAAGTTATATGTATACTCTTTGTGTTCTTACCCTTTATCATTATCAGCCTATAATATTCCCACTGCTGGGACACGGCCTCCTCTCAATGAGAGGGAATGGGCTGTTATCCACCACGCGGGCCCAGTGCGGGTACATGTCACATGTCTTCCAATTTTTTGGTTCTTGGACACGCCGGTTTCAACATAATGTTTTCCTTCACCGTTTTGAGAGCAGTGGTTATGAAATAAATTACACAAAGTACCGAACCTAACGTCAACCTTACGAACAGTAAGTCGTGGGTTCGAACCCAGGTTCGAGCCCACGACTTACTGTTCGTAAGTCGGGGCCACCACCACTGGGCCACCGCTGCTCTATCGCTCTCGCCCTCTATCAAATGAAGATTATTGTAGATAATGATTAAAACCTTCTGCCTATATTTGTCTTGTTGTTCTTTTGTTGGGGTTAACGCTGTAAACTAGTGTCTAGTTAAGGTGGCAGTGCATGAAACTAAAATTTGCAGGTAAGGTCCGTTGTTTGTTGATTACAATATTACACACATCAACACGGTCTAGGGATATTTCATACTCAATTAAATAACTCGAAAAGTACTGGCCGCATTGGAATCTTTTATACATCGATTTGTTTGTAATTTATCTCAGACTAATTCCAAATTCAAATTTTTGAAAATTCTTTTGTTTCGGTGGCATAAAAATGTCTTGATGTATAGGAGAGGGAATTTTCATTTGTGCGAAATTTAGAAAACAATACGAATTACGTTTAGTTACAGTTTTTTTTTCATTTTTAAACGAAAGATAAAGTTAAAATTGAGGTATTGTAGCCATGCAACGCCGACATTTGACGAGGGCGGAGATGTTACGAGCTGTGGGAATGCTGGAAGCTGAATCTGTTCAGCGTAATGTTGCTGAGGCCATAGGGACCCATCAAAATGTAATTTCAAGATTGTGGACACGCTATCGTGCCACAGGTGAAGTAGCGGAGAGGCACCGGGGGCCAAGTCGCATCACTACCCCCAGACAAGACCGATTTTTGCAAATTACTGCGCGAGCACAACCAAATGCAACGGCGACTCAATTGGTCCAAAGGCTGCGAGTGGAACACCAAGTGCTTGTGAGTGACCAAACTGTAAGAAGGCGACTGCATGAAAGCAATCTACGCTCTCGTAGACCACTCCGGGTCCCACCTTTACGGAGAGGCAATCGTGGACGACGATTAGAATGGGTTCGGAACCACGTGGACTGGGGCCGTGACCAATGGTCCAATGTGCTGTTCACGGATGAATCCAGGTTCGGCTTCCATCCAGATTCACGAAGGACGCGTGTTTGGCGAGTTCCTGGACGATGGAGCCGTCTCCAGAACCCTCAGGAAGTTCACCCATACCAAGGAGGAACAATTATGGTTTGGGCAGGAATTCGTCTTGGAGGACGGACGCATCTCGTTTGGGTGCGGGGCAATATGACGGCAGAACAATACGTCCAACAGGTGCAGGGGCCCGTAATCTTGCCCCACAGAACACAAATGGGGCAAGATTTCCTGCTCATGCACGACAATGCCCGGGCACACACGGCGAAAACGGTAGCAGCTTGGTTACATACACATAATGTTAGGGCCTTAGACTGGCCTGCTCAATCGCCAGATCTAAATCCTATTGAGCATGCGTGGGATATGCTGCAAAGAAGAGCTCTGAAGGAAGTTCCTGAAAATCTGGCTACAGAAGATCAACTTTTTGCGCACCTCAGAAGGACATGGGACAATATTCCGCAGCAAGACATTGACAACCTTGTTCTGAGCATGCCGAATCGTTGCCGATGTGTTATGAACATCATGGGCACTTTCTCAGACTACTAACTTCAAGTTTATAAACACAAATTAAATGATTTTTCTATTTTTTTCAGTTTTTACTCACAAATTAAAAGTTCATTCATATACGGTTTCCGTCTATGCTTCATTTTTTTTCCATAAAATCCTGAAATTTTAATCTATACCTTAACCATTATTAAAAAATGGTAGAATATTAAATAACGTATCTTTTAAATATATACATGTCATATAAATAATTAACACAATGATAGTAATTCGCTTTTTTAAAAATATCCCTAGACCGTGTTGATGTGTGTATTACGTATGAATATTATTTTAGATACTGCTGCCTCAAGTCCAAATGCTGACGATGCGACTAATTCTTGGTCTTTCCTTGGGTGTACTTTAACGTACAAACAAACATAAATGAATACTTACTAGTTGAAGTTTAACTGCGTCATGCTCCTTCTCTGTAGTCACTCGAGATTGCACGTGGTATTCGAGAGGACTTATCTCCAAAATGTCAAAAGGTTACGCTGTCAACAAATGTTGGTAGCGGGACTTCCTAACTTCCAATCTGACTCATTACAGTGTCTTATAGCTTAAAATCAGTTTTTTGTTTTTCATGTTACGCCACGCGTTCGCCTTGATCACGTCGTTTTTAGGTGGTAATTCACGTTATCATCTGCCTAGCCTTTTCCCAACTATATTGGGGTCGGCTTCCAGTCTTACTAGATGCAGCTGAATATCAATATTCTACATGGAGAGACTGCACAACCCAGTTAGCACTTGGTAAAACGATATCCCTTGGTAAAACTGGTTGTGTGAGTTTCGGGCTACTGCTGTAAAGACTGTCCAATAGATCCAGAAAATATGACAACGGCTATTTTTATAATTTCGGGTTATTTTGGCCCTTAACGTGTTTCCCGCAGCACGGAGGAAACTCACACTAACATTCTCTAGCCCTTATCCCAGTTTATTTGAGGTCGGCGCAGCATGTCTTCTACTTCCATACTTCTCTATTAGTCGTCATCTCAGCGGTCATCTCCTCTCTAGCCATTTCATCCATCGTTTCTTTGGTCTACTAAAAGCTATCCACATTCATACTGAACATCCACAACAGTGATAAGAAGGTTCTACTAATATGTATCTAAATATGTCCAATACTAATAATATCAGCAAACAAAACTGAATAGTCTACTCACAATTTAAACGTGTGAATGAATTGTTTAAATAGCGGCGATAAAGTACACAATTTAGATGTGTTTACTGCTTCATAACGTGTCATGGAAAACGTGAGGAAGTTATGTGTAACTTGCCTTGTCTTGAAGGTGTCAACAACATACTTGTAACTAATATACATCTCCATTCAATGAACTCGTTGGCCTCGTAAGTCTAGTGGTCGAAGCGAGACTTCTGAGCATGAGGGTTTGGGTTCGATTCCCAGGTCGGGCGTAGTGTTATTTGGTTTTCCCATCAGAAATTTCTCAGTAGCAGCCACGGGGTCTGGATTTGTGCCCGTTTGATGGCAATAGACTAGCTCTCTATTACATGGGACTTAAACGTAACTGGCGAAATGTGTTTGTGTGTGGGTGTACTTGGTAGGTAAACCTCCACTTATCCCTTCGGGGAGTAATAGGCGTAATGTTTCGCCGTCGTCTCTTTATCATAAGAATAGATAATTATATTGCCTCTACTCTCAATACAAGGGACTTTACACCATGACTAATTCGAGGAAAATGATAAAACAATACTCTGTTTGTCGAGATCTTAAGATGCGGTCAACATTATTCACTGAACGACGTCTTTTTCACAAACATGGCGTTTTCTCTCATTTGTTTTGTTGACACTTCCTCATATTGTGTATTATAACGTGTGATATTCAATTGTTTTTATTATGATTAGTTTACCACAGTTTAGACGTTAAATTAAGGTGATGAGGTAATCCCGGAATGGTATGGTGTAAACTACTAGATTTGTCATCTTAGATATATAACTAGAGTGCTGTCAGTTAGGAATTGCGTTTATTACTGAATTTTATCATAGTCTCAACAGTCTTGGAAAATAATGAAACCCTTTTCTTACTTTGAACATGAAATTATCTGGTTAAAAAACCGCCATTTTGTTTTTTTTTCAAACACTTTACTGAGGACACTTTTAAGACACGTATAACGATAACATAACTGTCGAAATCCATCCAGCCGTTTGGAAGAGACGAGATATTATAGAAAACAAATAACCATGCAAGATACTTACCTAACCGCGAAAAACATAACCCTTCTATGGTAGTCGGGTAAAAACTGGCATGACTGGATGACACGTGGGATGTGGAGGGAAAACAGGATATTATGGCACGACTTAGGAACTTCATAACTAAAGTCCAGCACTGGACTGTAAGAGGCATTGTTATTTCATGGTCACGGTTACGAGTAGGTGCATTTATTTACATACGGTAAGTATTTCTGAGAAAATAATCGTTTTTTCCAAAATTATCTTCTTGATTGATGCTACTGACGTAATATCCGGTAATCAGGTAAGATGTACTCTCATCGTGATAAATCGTTTTTAGAAAAATGTAAATATTTGCTTAAAATAAACAAAAGTAAGTACATTCGGTAGAGCAGCGGTGGCCCAGTGGTGGCGGCCCCGACTTACGAACAGTAAGTCGTGGGTTCGAACCCAGACAGACGCATTACTTTGTGTAATTTATTTCATCGCCACTGCTCTCAAAACGGTGAAGGAAAACATCGTGAGGAAACCGGCATGTCCTAGAACCAAAAATTCGAAGACATGTGACATCTACCAATCCGCACTGGGCCCGCGTGGTGTATTATAGCCCATTCCCTCTCATAGAGAGGAGGCCTGTGTCCCAGCAGTGGGAACATTAATAGGCTGATGATGATGATGATGATGATGATGATGAAGTACAGTCGAGGACTTTAATTGATGAGCCACTTGCCGCTATTCGTAATTTAGCCGTGTACAACATATCTGGTTTAGTCGATAATATTCGTACTCGTGCGACTTTAAGTGACTTATCAATTAAAGTCCTCGACTCTACATAAATAAAGTAAAATTTGCAGAAGCTTTTTTCCTAGAAGATAATAATTCATTCATCGTCCAGGATTTAAACGAGGGAAACAATTGAGTTGTGTGTCCACGAGTGCCATGGCTACAAAAAAGAGAAGGAGAAGTAGACGGCAAGCTACTGGATGACTTACGGATGACGATGAATAGCGAAGTGAATGACGCCACAAGATTAAGAAAACCGAGGCGATGTCAAAGAAGAAGAATTGATCGGAAAGAAGATTAGGATCATCTAAGACGAAAAAAAGAAGAAGAAATTTGTTAAAGCACTCGGTACTGATATAAAGACACAGCCTGCACACCAGGGGAAGGTAAAGTACCGCTTATTAGAGCTGTATTATAATTTGTTACGAACTGTAGACCTCGCAGGAGATGGCGGGACCAGCTGGAGAGAACCAGCAACCAGTTGTCCACTTTGGCCATGAATGGAAGGATTCGGAAGTCATGGGGAGAGACTTTTGCCCACTACTGGGATGACACCAGCTACAGTAACAGTAATAGTAATGACAATACACAGAATGCTGAACCATTATCAAACGTCAGAATTTTTGTAAAAAAAAGAAACACAACTAAAAAACGACCAATTTAATCAATAAATAATCACGATATCACACTTATTAACACTTAGAACTTCCTCGCGAACTGCGTATCAATATACTGAGCCCCTTTACTGAAATAACCTTGATTCGGGTCACTTGCAAACACTTCGATTTCAAACTTATATCCTCGTAGAATAGATGGACTCTTTAGTGCTACTGTAACAGTTTTCTGTCCAATTCCACCACTTTCGACAAACGCCTCCCCATCCTTGTTTTCTCTCAAATCAGTGATGTACACTGCATCGATGATGTCGTTGTGTGGAGCATTGACAACGATGTCGTCAGATCTTCTCCATAAAGCTGGGTTTGCTTCCTTAATTTCTCCATAAATCTTCTTCGCTCTAGGCGCCGCGTACCCAATTCTTATGTCGTTACATTCCGCGAAAGCCAAGTACATCACTAGTATCGATAGTATTACTTTAGAATACATTTTGACTGTTGATCGTCAATTGATAGCGGCAAATGAAACGTATAGAGTCATTGGCCAAGGTTTATATAGTCAACAATATGTGGTTACTTCAATGAGATCACACCTATGTACCTACAAGTTCAGTATTAGTCAATTTGCAGTTATATGTGAATGAGTAAACATCTATGGTTGGACATGTGTTGGATTTATTTTAGAGATACTAGGAAACAACATAACATCATGCCAGTCACATCGCATAAGGCTTGGTCCACACGAAGCAGACGATGCGTGGACGCAGTTTCTACGTTCGACCGATTTAAAATCGTAATTATTTAGTGCATCAGCAGTTTGGTGGCTTCGGCAGTTGTATTAGTACCTAACGTTACTGTTGTTTTAATTAGATCTTTTCGTGTAGACGGTACTTAGTTTTGATTACATAGATGTATAAGCCCAGGGTAGCCACGTTAATTGTAGCATCAGTGGTATTCTTTACATCATCAAACGTGCAAGTAATCGGGCATTTGACACGTTCCAACAAGTGGGGCATGGTCTGATCAAAAGTATCGCCCTCGCACTGGGACCTCTTCCAGTTCGTTAAGTTTGTAGTGAGAATATAGGAGGACGGCTGGTATCCAATCTCATGAAATATTTTTTGTTGGCACTGTGTTGTTGGCTGATAGGTGTAGGTTTGGAAGACGACGACCCAAAGAGGTAGAAACATAATGTCGAGTTTGCAAAGACAAAGAAAAGTTGCTCTGGCTGGAGGCCTTACTCTTAAGGCATCCACAAGTCAGTCCGATCAAGCAGAAGCCAGTTGACCTGCTACATAGATGCCAGGTCGGAAAAAAAAAGAAAGTGAAACTGACGCGTGTAAAATAGCGTCCGCACCATAACCGCGCCATGTGAACAGAGCCTTCCAGTCAAATAATAAATATTTACGCGCCATTAAACGATTTTAATCTGTATAAACTTCCATTGTTATTTTCGTCATACGCTAGTAATCGTTTCCTTCACAGAAATCGATATTTTACACTTTACGAAGAATTTTATGGTATATTTAATTAATTTACACGTTTTATTGCTACCTGCTAAGTGTAACATCATCATTGCTAGGAAAAGTTTACGAGATATACACTACAGTGATGAATTGCAATAGTGACCGCTGAGAAATCAGATAAACTAAAGGAGGTCGTAAGTCAATAATAACAGCCGCTCGGGTCGATCTTTAGGTGAAGTCGCACTTGCCTAGGTTAGTCCGTGGATGAGTGACCACCCATTACCAAGTATCCTCCGTGCCTCGACCAGCACGTTAAGCCGTTGCGTTGGTCCCGGCTGTCATTTGTAAAGCTTTGACAGTCGTTATAGGTAGTCAGCTGAAAGCGAGTCACACGGGACCGGTCAATGTGGCGACACTTGGGAGAGGCCTATGTCCAGCAGTGGACGTCTTTCGGCTGAAATGATGATGATGATGATGATGACAGGTAGTCAGTGGCCCGAAACTCTAACTACCAGTCTTACCAAGGGGTACAGTATGATCCAGTACTAGTTGGGTTGTGGAGGTCGGATGAGCAATCGTTCCATGTAAAATACTGGTATTCAGCGGCATCCGGTAAGATTAGAAGACGATCCCAAAATAGTTGGGAAAAGGCTAGGCAGCATGACTGCGGAGAAATCATTTCAGGCTGGCCACGAGTCATTGGGACACGAGTTGCGGAGCTACGACAGTACTTCCGCGAAGGTTACAAAAGACGCGCGATCGTGTCGTTTGATAACCGTGTCGAGATCGTGTAGACGCTGAACAGACGTTGGCCTATTTATCCGCAGGTAAGAAGTAGACAATTTACTTCAACTAATGGATGATTACAAAGCGACAGAAGTCCGCACTTGGAGTCTGCAAACGAGCTATGGGGCGAAGTCCACTGGGTGTCAAACTTACACACCGCATCAGAAAATCCATACTTCGCTTTAAAACCTAAATCGCTGATGTTGTTCTTACAGCTGCTAGATTGAAATGGAACTGGACTCGTCACATCTGCCGCATTGCGGAGGAGCAATGCGCAAAAATAGCCATTCATAGATCCCTAATAGCAAGAAACGACAACGCGACTCTTTCTTCAAAGATTGGCCTACAATCGCATTAGATCGCGAAAAGTGGAAGGAGGAAAGGGAGTCCTTTGCCCAGCAGTGGGACAATATAGGCTTATAATAATGGATGATTGCATCACACCATAGAACTGCTGTCTTCTGTTATTAAAACTGGAGTCAGAATAGTGTCCTGTTATAAGTTCACCGAGATACGTGGCGATCGACGTCTATCGTTGCGCTCCTTGAGTTATAACTCGAGCTACACAATAACTGACAAATGCTTGCACTGACTGGACAGGTCCACTCAAATCTGTGTTGTTCTTTCTTCAAAAGAGCATCTTAGACACTAATCTGTATACAGATTAGTAAGTGTGTGTGTGGACTAATAGTCCTCATGAATTGAGCAAGATTATGTCTGGACTTCAAAAGAGACCTCTGAGTCTGTTTCGGCTGTTTCTTCTCAGAGTAGTCAGGTACGAAACACCGGCCCCCTCTAGTTAAAAAAAAAATGACGTGTAAGTATTTGTAAAAACCTACTTGCAAAATAAACATCATTTATCACTTATATAGAAATGCAATCTCAGAGACATAGTAAAGTATTGTCATCCAAGAGTTAAAGTTGAGATGTCTCCTTTGTTTGTTATATCATCACCATACACCAGCGATATCGGTGGTCCTTTCCTGGACGAAAGCCTTTACAAAAGGTTCTACTTTAATTCCTGAGAAAAACACCATGTAGAATGCTGGAAGTAACTGTGTGTGTTTCCTTGCTTAAGCATAAACGATGATTATATTGCAATCATCATATGTTTATCCAAGGAAACACAACCTCGGTAATTGGAAGGAATGGACCAGCAAAAGGTTAGTGGATATACCGGTCCAACTAATGACAAAAAAGTTGAAGACTGAATTTCCTCGATTGAATAATTTAAAACGATACCTCGATGCTTTCCTGTTGTGTTAGGAAACTTTTGATTATTGTACACGCAAAGGAGGCCAATAAAATATATGAGTCACTTTGCTTTAGTTTAGAGAAGAAACCTTGGTGACACTACGGTCTAAATAAGACTACACTTAGCCTAGATTTTAGTAGATTTTGAACACATAAACTATTGGCCAAGATATGCAGTCTATGTTGTGTTTCTTGTTTTGTAAGGTGAACCCAGTCACAGACAACACTTGACACTTTTATGCGTTTCACAGATACAAAGAAATTGGCAATATACTTGGAATGGAACTCTCTGCCTGCGTCTGTGTTCCCACCCACATTGAACCCGCCTGCCTTCAATGCAAGAGTGAACAGGCATCTTCTGGGCACGCTCGTTCCATCATACATCTCAGCCAACGCTTTCCATCAGGCGTGATCGAGGTCAAGAGCAGTCTCATTTTGTAGTAAAAAAAACCTTGACGTTTACATTTTACAAACTTTGTCTTCCTCTTAACTAATATTTACAAAGAGGTAACGTTTGTAAGTTTGGATGTAAATAAGCTCCGAATCTAACCGATTTAAAACCTTCTTTTAGGGGAGGCTAACTGTGGAACTAATGGCTGGCATAGTTGGTACCCAAACATCGTCATTGGTTGAAAATGTGGTAATTATATTTCAAAATAGCTTAACCTCATTGGTCAGATTGAGACCAACTATGGTGTCGCCATCTGAGATTTACTTTGCTTTAGCCACCCCATTATCGAGTGTCGTAGGATATGTTTCTCCTACGCGGACGAAGTCGCAGGCAGACTTTAGTATTAAATAAAACTGTATAGCAGATAGATAAGTATATAACTTTGTTCAAAGGCCTCAAGGTAAACAATTTTATTTCATACGCCTACGTTGATATACAACTACTAAGCAACTGCTTATTTAGCTTTATTGATTGCAATCTGATATTGAATCTGAAGCACAGTGTTGTAGAATATTACACCGCATTTGCTGTATCGCCAATACTGGTGTTTATTATCCAACTTCCGGTTAAAACGCAGCCTATGGAGGCCATTGACAAAATAAACAAACAACACACAATATTACAACAATTTTAATTTCAGAACGAAACACGTTGTCACACTTCAGAACTTTTGCACAAACGCAACAAATCTATGAGTATTAATTGAAACTATAAAGGCACATCACAACACTTTTACGCAAAGATTTCTATTAAAAACTTAAGTCCGGACCCTCTGACCCCCTTTAGCTTGATGTTCACAAATCCAAAGCCGAGTCCTCCGCGAGTTATCGATACAGCAGCCTTCGATTCGTTCAAGTCCTTGATAGCTATGCCTTTGATCTTCTGGTCTCCTGCTGGATATTCGTAAAAGATTTCCTGTTCGCGCTTGACGAATGGTATGGCTGTAGATTCCACCATTTTGTCATAGACCTTGTGGTACAAACCTGTTTGATCGAAAACATGTCCTACGTATACACTGTCGGACTGAACTAAAGCTATTACAGCAGATATTAAAACGATTTCTTTGAACATTTTGATTGAGGAGTGGTCGTAGTGAGTCGTGTGGTAGAACTGTGATTGTTTTATGCTAGTGTGTGAATGGGACGGATTGATATGCAGGAAGGAAAGATCAAGTAATTTAGCTCAACGTGTTAGTAGGCGTTTACATGGAGTTTAGTGGCATATTTACCTTGATTTTATCGTGTCACAAATGAGATAATTTTTGGATTGTCTAACAAATCAGAAATTTTACTGGATTCGTTTTGGTTTAAAATTATTAACCTGACAAACGAGCCAGACAATTATGGTTTAATAACTAAATTGTGTCTACTTCGCAGATATTGTACATGTTAAAGTTACTAAAGTACCTACACATTATACCTAATGTTAAAGAAAAAACTGACCTATTGTTGAACTTTGTAATTAATTGTACACATTCATTACATTTGCAGACAATCGGCGATTTATCATAAGTAATATTACCAAACATTAACCATATTTATACAACACTGTTTCACAACTTTAATTTTCTCAGCAAATATTGAACTTTATACTTAGAACACAACAAATAAAGTACGAAAAAAGTTCTTATCGGCAAAAAACAAAAATCACGCGTAGATTTCTATATGGAAGTTAAAACCAGATCCTCTTTCACTCTTCAGTTTCAGGTTCACGGAGTTAAATCCTAGTCCTCCCAAGGTAATCGATGGTTCTGCCAGTCCATTGTCCATGTCTTTGATAGCAATCCCTTTGATCTTCTGATCTCCGATTGGATATTCGAACGTGACGAACTTTTCCCTCTTAAAGAACGGTATTGCGTTTGCATCAACAGTAGTTTCATAGACTTTTCTTATGCCATTTTGTTCCCATGTTTGGCCAACTATGACACTTTTGCAGTGCACTGTCGATATGACGGCACATAATAATATGATTTTATACATGATTCTTTGTGTGATCGTGTAGTCTCGTGGTCGAATCGTAACTGAGAGATATTTAGTGCAGAGGTCAATTGTTCGTTTACTTAAGACAGTGTTTACATGACTGTTATTGATAATGTTGCAGTGATTTTTTTGGACGATGTTATTTTAAAAGAATGTTCGGTTTTTGGGTTATTTAAGGATCTTAGTAAATTCAATATGGCGACAAACAGACGCCATATTGTGCATAAAAAAAAAAAACGAAAGTCAACGAACTTGGTATATTAAGTGAGGTATCATCCAATAGGTATTTGAAAATCATCTTTAGGTTTTTCATTTTGAATGCCCATTTTAGGATTTATAACGATTTAAAGTTGGTAATTCGAAATAGGAAATAATTTAAAAGTGATAATAAACAATAATTTAAATCGTCTGTGAAATCATTCACATTATTAAACTGAAAAACTGGAAAAAAAAAATGAAAAAAAACTAAAACACCTACTTATTGGATGTTTTAATAAGTTTATATTGCAATGGATCCCGCTTGCTTCCAAATGCGCTTGTTTTTTGCTTTTCAGCCGGGTTTTTTTACACGAATACCCTAAAAAAGGAGTGTTAGGTATGTTTTCTGGGTTCATGTATGTTTGTATGTATGTTTGTGAGTTTCTTTATTCCACAAATTAAAGGGCTCATCATGAGGATTTTAAAATGGTATATTTAGGTAACTTTAAAGTGTAAAATAAAAAACGATAATTTAAAAAAATTAAAAACCCGACTGCGTAAAAAATAAATAATAACTTTAAATAAAAACTGAAAAGAAAAAAACAAGTTCAGGAGACAGGACATATTGAATCTGCCGGGGTTGCGGGACTGTTCGAATGAGATACCGTGACCCCGGAACACAAAGGGCGATCAAGGAACATGGATGGGTTTTAGTCAGTAAAAGTCTGACACTCCCTCCTGCTCCGCCCAGAGCGGGAGAAGTCATTTGATGATTTCCCATCCAAAAAAAAAAAATAGGACATATTCACTGCAACAGTCGGGACCCATATTGGATGTAATGATTTTAGTCTAGATTATTTGATGGGTAGTTTTTATTTAAAGTTATTAGTTATTTTTTACGCAGTCTAGTTTTTAATTTTTTTTTTATTGTTTTTATTTATTTTTTAAATATTTAAAAACAAATGTTTCACTAAATTGTGGTTAATATTAAAAGCCCCATCTTTACACGTTTTAATGAAATAAATAATATTGTAATAAACAATACATAATAAACAGTTATTGTTCACAAGTTTCCGCCTCCATATAACCGTTTCCTTATATTGTTTAAAAACACACAAGCGAACGATCGGCGACAAGGCTACTGAGGTCACAACAACTAACAATCTTATATCACTGACCACCTAATCGATAACCATTCAAATATATACCTTACGAGCTTGATATAAGAGTTACATTTTTGCCATAATTCCGGAGAAAGAATACTGAAACAATATTTTGATAAGTTGTAAGTAAATGAGTAAATAACTAAATATAATGTAAGTAACTATATATTATTATCTGTTTAATGAATACTGAGAAGTTGTATCTGCTTATTTGTGTAGGAAAATATTATTGAACATTGAGATAATTAGTCATCGTCTATGATTTAAATCAGTAGATGTGCTCATAACGTGACTGCTTAGAAAGTGAGAAGAGTTTACTCTGAGAGGAGTGACTGCACACCCCCGGATGTAACAATAAAAACGGCTTTTAGTATTTTTGGGTCAAGTGGTCGCGCATGTGGTCCTGGGTTCGATTCCCAGGTCGAGCAAAGTATTATTGGTTTTTAGGGTTCCGTACAAGAAAATGAAAAAAAAAAAAAACGGAACCCTTATAGGATCACTCGTGCATCTGTCTGTACGCCCGTCTGTCACAGCCAATTTACTCCGAATCTACTGGACCAAATCAGGTGAAATTTGGTAGAATGATGTAATCCTTTGACCCAAACATATGTGCACAGTATTTTTTTTTTTTTTTTAATGTTGGTCTTTTTCGGGGGACAAATTAGGAAATTTAAAAAAAAAAGTTTTGCAAACCTTAGTGTGTCATATATCAAAAGAAAGTGCTCAATAAGAGGATCTCAAATACATTTATAAATAGTTTTGATTTTTTTTTCATTACGAATTTTTAAGTACCAGCTGCGAAGTCTGGATCTACATTGGCCTGCAAAACTAAGTATCACACTTTTAAAATTGCAATCACTTTTTAAGTACACAAGATAATAATATACATTGGAAACAAAAAAAGACTCGTTTTTTTTTTATTTTGTACATTAAAACTAACAAAGCTGATATAAATTGCTGTCAAACGTTTTTTTATTTTAAATCTTTAACTTCTATACCTAGTTTAGAAAAATTTAAAAGTGTAGTACTTAGTTTTGAAGGCCAGTGTATGTCCGGTTCATGGTAATAGGCCCGCCCCCTATTACAAGGGACTTAAACTTAACTGGCGAAATGTAGGTGTACTAATGGGTACACCTCTGCTTAACCCTTCGGGGAATATAGGCGTGATGTTATGTATAATGCAATAAATTAATGACGAAATGTGCAAATTGCAAAAATCAAATTCTGGGAAGAGAATGAAGACCACCACCCTATCTTCGACTTTGTCAAACCCTAAGATAATGGATAGTATAATATTAATAGAATAAGTAATTAAATAGGATTATGATTATGACATACTTAATAGGATATGAAATGGCTTTTTTACTTTTCAGTTTAAAATTAAACTGAAAAGTAAAAAAGCGGTCTTCCTTTCTACAGATTTACTAAATTTGCTGTGCCCGACAGGGTCCATAATTGTTTCTATGTTTTTATTTACCACCTGTAATTGTACATTATGGATTAGCAATTAACAATTTTTGACTTTTTGAAGATCACTTGTCTCCCAGACATGGCGACGAAAACAGTCAGTTCCACTATCGCATCGATTGAGTGTTTTACACATAATTTGACAAAATTAGGGATTAAAAACCTTTCTGACACCCAGTGTGAATGCGATGCTCCCGAGCAGACCATCGCCCACTTGGATGGGATGTCCAGTGTCTCTACACCTGCTCGTTAGAGGACTTAAAAAAAAATAGCGCCTTAACGAGAAGTACTGCCCTCTGAATAACGCCCTAGATCCATCCGCCTAGCGAGATCCTCAACATTTGTTTGACGAGGCTCTTAATCATCAGCCCATTGGCCGTAACGACAATCGGCACAATGACAGCCGAGTTCACATTCCACGTATTGACAAGCTCGTGGACCAAGTCGAGATATTTTGTCTGTTTTCCTTTCTCATACGTGACATGAATATTAGAACCTCTTCCTTTTTGGGAAATCGTTTTAAAAATCGCCATAAATTAACCTGGCTTACTGTGGTCATGAAATCTTATAAGTCGTGCCATCGATACGAAAGGACGGAACTGACACGTAAACACATTTTTGACTCGCTAAGGCCAATCTCTCGGTTTAAATCTTTGATCATAGTCATCATATATTTCCCCTGCATGGTTCTAGAATGCGTTGGCAATGAACTGGCCAATCACAACGATCTAAGGAAGGAAATACTAGTAGCTTGTTACAGTTTTCCTGCAACGTAGAGTTTAATTATTGTAGCTCATGTTACATACTAGAAATACCAACACAAGTACGGTAAAGCTAGTTTTATTATTGCAATTTTGAGTATATATCTTTATTTTTAATGTTCAGAATCAGAATGCTTTATTTGTAAACATAGGTCAAATTACAATATTGTTGTCAGTGGTGTTACAGATAAGTAGATCCTCTATGTTTTGCCCAGAGGCGTACAAATATATTTGTTGTAAATATATTATGTTGTGTGCATGTGTATGTGTATTCTTTAAATAAGTATATGAGAATATGAGCAGCCTTATTGGCGACATTCTTCAGAAAGTTCAGGTTCGTAATACTCATAACCGCCGTGCATGTATGACAAGATGTATGATCGTATCAGATGGCGTTCTGTAGTTTCTGCTTCCCCATGGGAAAATGGAGTGGCAGTCTGTTGTACTGCTACTATCTGACCTCTACGACTCGGTTAGTACTGAGTAATACGATATCCCTTGATATGACTGGTTGTTAGATTACCTGTAACGACTGTCAAAGATCTACAATTGACAGCCGGGACCAACGACTTAACTGGCTTTTCGATTCCCAGAGGAAACTTGGTATGTTTATGTGTTTCCATTCACGATACAGAGCAGAAATGTCTCATAATATGCTAGCATTGTGACTGTCATGGCACACTGGCACCCGTACCCTTCAATTTAGAACGCAGAAAAGTTGCTCATTGTCAGAAATGGTTCCTAAAACCGAAATCAGGAGCTTAACTTTCTGTTCATTTTTATCTGTCATTCGGCTTCTATAACTCGAACTGAAACGCCTGAACACAAAATTTGAAAACGTGAACGTGGAATGAAATAAAACCGGCCAAGTGCGTGTCGGGCCACGCGCAGTGTATGGTTCCGTAGTAGCCCGTTATTACAATATAGAACGAACCCGTTGGTACAGCGCCATCTAGCGGCAGCTTTGTGAAACTTATGATAATTTATTATGTTTTTTTAGTTCTTTTACTTTAGATTTTGTTTTTCAATGCAAGTCTTTACCCGTTATAAACAAGCAACTACTTCATCTTAGTCACTTTAGGATTTACTCTAAGGATTTTGTATTTGGTACAAAATTATCCAACACCCAAGTTCAACGGCTATTACTGCTAAACTAATAAAGTTATCGTAACCGCTATAGTTTTCCTTTAAAGTTCATAAATTGTACTATCATCATGAATTTTTCCAGATTTTTTAAGCCAGCAGTTTAGCTTATAGAGGGGGGGGGGCGCCCTACTGGAGCAAAAATTGCACTTTAAAGTTAAATATTTCGTAAATGGAGCATTAAATCGAAAAGTAGTTCTAGCAACCGCCAAGTCATTTTAAAAGACCTATTCAACGGTACCTCATACGAAGGGGTAGGCGACGAAAAAAAAATTCATCACTTCACATTTAAGGGAGCTACCCTAAAAAAAATATTTTCCAAAATTTAATTTTACCACTTTGTCGGCGTTATTAATATACACACCTCTACAAAATTGCAAAACCTCGGACAGACAGACGCACATGATGAAACTATAAGGGTTCTTTGTCAGGACTACGGAACCCTAATAATGAATATCACTCAAGTAAAGTTACCGACGTAGCACTAGGTGGACCAATGACCTGGTGAAAGTTCCGGAGATCTGGATGCGAGTCGCACGGGACCGGTCAATGTGGCGACACTTGAGGGAGGCCTATGTCCAGCAGTGGATGTCATTCGGCTGAAATGAAATGATGATGAAACCCGAGGAAAGCGTCTGATATCAGTTTGGTTTATGTTACTTGTTGTATTGTACTTCCTCGGCACAAGCATTGTGTAATATTGACTGTTTCAGCGAAATCTATCAAGTACGTAAGAGGTCAACGTATTATCATACAAATATAGCCTTTATATTTAGTGTCTCAAGGTTTAATTTGTTTAATCTAATTAGCGAAATGGATTCGGGATGTTACGTTAGCGGTAGTACGAACTGTGCAAATGTTTGATAACAATTTGATATTAATTACACATTTGTGAAGATTTTAATTAATTAGTAAAATTATAGCCAGTTTGTTAGTATGCTCTACAATGCGGCGATATTTGTTCTGTGACTGTTACTTGGAGGAATATTTCAAAAAACTTAAAGCCGATTTATGATTCGGTGTTTGGGATCGGCGAACATATTTTTTTCATGTTTGTATGTTTTCCGATTAGTCCGTGATTACATGGTCGATTTATGTGATAATTTTACTTTGGTAGAGGAAGCTTGCGCAGTCATCTATACTAATAATATAATAAAGAGGGAAAAAAATATTTTTTGTTTGTTTGCTACTATTTAACTCTAAAACTACTCGACCGATTTTAAAAATTCTTTCACTATTAGAAAGCCACGTCTTTACTGAGTAACATAAGCTATATATTTTATCTTCGTACTCCCACGGGAACGGGATCTACGCGGGTGAAACCGCGTGACGTCCCATATAAATATTACCTTTGCTTTGGTACTTATTACTTAATGAGTTAAATCCTCTATAATATGAATTCATTCTTCTTCGTCTGTTTGGATGATGTGCTAATAAATTCTACTTAGTTACAATGTAAAATTGATACTTGGCAAGGATTTGTGTGAAATAAAATAACCGACTTTCAAAAAATATCACAAAGAAATGGAAAACAACTTTACTTTCGGAAGTCTGTGGCAAAAAAGTCATTGAAACAAACAAAAGTCATCGACAATTTTTTTGGGAGTCGGTTTTTTTTGAAAAAATGTTTTGTTTTATTCGATGCATTTCTATCATCCGACATCACCTTTATAACTTATATGTTATCATCTTAACACAATCCATCTGACGATGGTATTATTGGTAAGTATACCTATTCCTGGTATTCGGAATTTTGGTATTCCTCTATTTCGTTTAAATACCTAGCAATAGTAGCAATTCACACTGATACTTACATCTTTTCTTAGCCCTCGTTTCTGTTTCTTTCAAACTACGTGCCTATGAGACTCCAATACCACTCGCTGCATCCTAGCCGTTCATGCATCCCTTTTGGAGGCCAAAAGTCCGATGCATTTCAGACAGTAGGTCCTACCACCCAAAAACCAGATTCAACAAATTGCTAAAACCATTTCAAATCATACCACTAAAAATACACAAACCACAGCTCATTAACACCCCTATAAAAAGAACGCGCGAAACTTCGACCAACAGAACAATCCAAGATGGCCGTCAAATTGCTCCTATTCACCGCACTCCTGTCATTTTCTGCGATCCTAGTAAATTCTAGAGCTCGTGGTAGTTTTAGTATAGGAAATACTTATGGAGGCCATCTTATCTATCATAAGGTCCACCATAAGATCCCGATTCCTTTAATCAAAAGAGATGAAGATATTACCGTGAAGACCACTAGCAATGAAATTATTCAAGGTGTGATTGTCAGTGATTTGGAGGGTACCGGAGAAAGCTATATGACTGAAGGTGGTATTGGTGTGCGTGAAGTTAAAATACATTTGGAAGGTAAGCGGGGACATGGATATAAGTTTCTAGTTGAAGTGTACGCTATTTGATGTGGTTGTGAATAAATAAATGCCTTGGTAAATATGTTGTGATTGTTTTATTTACTGGAGCTTGGAGAGAGTAAGCCCAGTCTACTACAAGAGATGTTATTGAATACAACTATAACAAATTTGCTTGCCCCTTACAATAGCTTCAACGAAGAGTAATGTCGTGATCGTGGTGTATTATTTTCGTAGAATGTAGAAGCCAACCATAGCAACAAATCAGTAAGGTTCGTAGCACGGTCGTCTAGACTTTGAGGGCTTCGTTAATTGTGGAAGCTCAAAGCGAATACCTACATTTTTTTTCTAATGCATTTGATATTTCTCTAATAGTAAGGTCTTATCCTATGCAGGCTGAAGCGGTAATAAACTGAGAAGGAACAAAGGATACTTAAATTGGGGTTGTCAATCGGGAAAATGTAGCCTGAAACGCTCAGTTCAGCATCAGATCAATGACACTAAAGTAGGGCTATAGGAGACTTAGAATGAGGAAGAAGAACCTTTTTTTTTAATACTAAATGGGTTTGCGTTTGGCCGCAACTCGCGTGATGTGAAGCGATGACGCGGCCTAGGGAAATGCATAGCTAGCATGCTTGCCTAGAAGAAACCGATTTACTTGAACTTTAAAGAGATCTAGATTATAATCATCAGGAAACAAAGGTTCGGGGAACTATGATTGTTATGACCATCATAAAACCTACATTATTAAAATCATTAAATTAAAATATTCCATATCAACGAACAATAAAGCTAGGTACTATGATGAGTAAAATATTTAAATTGTAATTAAGGAATACGACATTAAATTAATGAACGTTCAATATCGCTAGTAATAATTAATTGATAGTTAATTTGATTTTACCAATGATCCCGATAATTATAATTGGTTATTGGAAATTCGTTGTACAACATTGTTTTGGCATAAGGTTGATGATCAGCTTGGTGGTCCTTTAACTTCATAGAGGCATGACAAACATTTGAATCTGGTAGCATAATCAGCCTATAATGTTCCCACTTCTGGGATACAGGCCTCCTCTCTATGAGAGGGAATGGGTTATAATCCACCACATTGGCTCATGCGGGTTGGTAGATGTCACATGTCTTCGAATTTTTAGATCCATGACATGCCGGTTTCCTCACAATATTTTCCTTCACCGTTTTGAGAGCAGTGGTACCTACTAAAAATAATTACACAAAGTAATGCACTTGTCTGGGTTCGAACCCACGACTGACTGCTCGTAAGTCGGGGCCGTTACCACTGGGCCACCGTTGCTCTATGTCTGGTAGGCTACTGCCCAACGCTTGTAGGTGGGTTAATTTGTATATCTTTATCTCTCAGATAACTATGTTTTCACGATATACTATTTGCGTACCGCCAGAATGTAACCTGACATCTTGTTTCAAGCAGGTGGGATCAAGAGGTGACGCTGAATTGGTGGTCGGTTGGTTGATGGTAGCGGGTAGAACAGTGCCATAACTGAATTGTGGCGGAGAGGTAATAGGCGGGGTGTTGTTAAGTTATGGCCTATAGAGGAACGCTGGTAAGACCTAGATGAGGTTGAGATTTGCACAAGCCTGAAAAGGCTTGCAGCAAGACCAACAGAACAACGCCTCAATAGGAGCCCAATTAACACAAAAGTTATAACTATTTAAACTTTTGTTTCTAGTATCTCTTTCTAGATAAACGGAATTTAGTATGGATTTTGTACGTCGATGCAGCGAATGACGTCATTCGCTGTATAACTTAGTATTTTTTACAGATATTAAAAAAATAATTTCACCTTGCTATTTCTGATGTTTGTTGTCGAAAGAACACCGACACTTGGGGAGGCCCTTGTCCAGCAGTGAACGCCTTTCGGTTAGAATGAGGATTATGATATTAAACTCACAAGTTATAATAAAACAAAGCATTTCTCTCTAAAATTTATTCCTCCACAACAAATCAAACAGCATACACTTCAACTAAGAACTTAAACCCATCTCCTCTTTTACTTTCCAAATGTATTGTCACATTGTGCTGTCCAATGCCGCCATCTTTGATATAGCTCAGACCTTCACCCTCTAAATCGCTCACAATCACAGCTTCAATAATTTCATGGTCGACTCCGGTCACGGTAATATCTTCATCCCTTACCATGAAAGGAATAGGATATTTGTGATGCGTTTCGTGGTATATTAAATGAGATCCAAAAGTATTTCCAATGTTGATGCTACCACGAGCTCTAGCGTGTACTAGGGTCGCCGAGAATGCCAGGAGTGCGGTGAACAAAAGCAGTTTGGCGGCCATCTTGGTTTGGTCTGCTGGTAGAAGTTTCGGGGTTTGTTTTTATAAAGGTGTGTTAATGTGCTAACGTGCTTGTGGTTTTCTATTTTAAGCGATAGGAATGTTAAGAAACGATTTAGGTAATTTGTTGATGATGTTGGTATCAGTTAAAAAGAAATATTGTTTCTCACGTGAAGACTTCAAAATATCCTTAACTCTCTGTGTGTTTGTTTGGTACATTTTGACACCTTAGCTGCTGAACAAATTTTGATGTTTGGAACACCTGAGCGCGGACACGGTGTATTTCTTATCCGGGGTCACCTGATAAGCACGTCTCCGTACCAAATATCCCACAGCAACACGGGGGAAAAAGCCGACCAAAAGTTAGTAAAGCTATAAACCTATTGTCTCAACCCAATCAAGAAAATCTCTTCACACAACTCTTATCTATAACACAGATAAAACAAAACATTATAAAACGTCGCAACGACCATAAAGAACGCATTATCACTTCCCATAAATCCATAGAGCATAGTCTATGGTCCATAAGTTACCACAACTTTGAACGAGGCGTGATTATAATGGCCTATAATAATGTTTAAGTAGCCCTAATGAGGGTTCTAAGAGATCAAAAGGGTGATCGGAACCGTTTTTGTGAGCACAACCGGTTTCGAGAAGGTTCTATTAATTATTCACTTATGTAGATCCTCTATATGTATGAGTTCGTTTATTGAGCGTCATAAACTTTGGATATTTGAAGTTTTTATTGGACTTTTGGTATAGATTCTTTTTTGTTTTTCGTGTGTCAGTTGTTTTTGTAACTGAAGATAACTCTTATCTAGGTATCTATTTCATATGAGGCCTAGCTAGCGTAATTGATATTTTCTGATAGAACAGAACAGATGGCAAAGTTAATGTGTTTTCAGTTTGGCACAAACGCAGTACCTATTGAGTGACTCTTAGGAAGTTCAGAGTAGCTATCCCGAAGGCTAGATTTGTAATCGGATCATGGTAAGTTTCATCCCCTTTTACGTAGAGTTTTAGTTTTTTTTCGGATGGGTAATCATCAAATGGCTCCTCTCGCTCTGGGCGGAGCAGGAGGGAGTGTCAGACTTTTACTGACTAAAACCCATCCATGTTCCTTCATAGCCCTTTGTGTTCCGGGGCCACGGTATCTCTTTCAAACAGTCCTGGAGCCCCGGCAGGCATCGGCCCTTGCGGACTTCTTCCTTTTTACTGACTCTCTTTGAGGCGCGCCTGGTACACGAACGCGCCGTCAACACGGCCTGTCGTCATGAGACGGGCGGACGGCGAGCTAGTCCATAGCTCACCGTCTACAGGCTCGCGCCTACGGTAAATGATAAATGATAAATGATGTTTATTTTGCAAGTAGGTTTTTACAAACACTTTTACACGTCATTTTTTTTTTTAAACTAGATGGGGCCGGTGTTTCGTACCTGACTACTCTGAGAAGAAACAGCCGAAACAAACTCAGAGGTCATAGTCTCTTTTGAAGTCCAGACATAATTTTGCTCAATTCACATGAGGACTATGCAGAATAGTGTCTGAGATGGTCTTTTGAAGAAAGAACCACACAGATTTGAGTGGACCTGTCCAGTCAGTGCAAGCATTTGTCAGTTATCGTGTAGCTCGACTTATAACTCAAGGAGCTCAACGAAACGACGAACAATACCAAAGAAAGGACATTTGGGTAGGTCGCTTATAGTACTCAAACTGCCAGACAGTAGTGGGGAAAAAAAAAAGAAAACAAACAAAAATATATAAAAATGAAACCCACATGGTCCCCACATTCACAATAATCAAATAAAATTAATAATAATTTACAAAATCAATGTCAATAAAAATCACAAAAATCATAAATGTCAATAATAAAAAAGTAAGATACGTAAATATTCCTATCATATCAGTAGGTAAATGTAACATAAAATAAAATAAAAAGTAAAAAATAATAAAATACTGAAATAAGTATTCATGTCAAATCATTCAATGTCAGAGTGTATAAAAGAAAGGAATTAATAATAAAGACCAAAATATAGGTGGCTGGGGGCGTCTCCCACGGCGGCCGGGACGTGAGGTTTTCTGGAATCTATACCTTCACACAACGCTCATGACTTCAGAGACCGTGTTGCCGTCGGGTATATGTTTTCAAATCCAGAATTCGTTCCAGAAACTATTATTAACTCATTTGAATCGTTTTTTCCTTTACATTTCAGATATTAAAGTTTAAATGACTAAGTGAGCGACTAGAAATACAGAGAGGGTGAACTTCAATATTAAGATAGAGACGATTTTTCCAATTTATTGGGGTTTTTACCTTTATGGGCGGCATGGGCACCGCACATACATAGGCAATTTGGGGACAGAAGCCAAAGAGTGTTATTTAGTTTGCGAGCGGAGCGAGCGCGGGTTCACGAACCCTATATTTTGGTCTTTTTATACATTACGGTATAGCAAAATGGAGTATCCTACATGAAAGTATACCCCAGAAAAATGTTGCGGTCGGTTATATTTTGAAATCCCTAGCGTGGGCGTATATATTTTTATTGTATACACGAACTCAACACAATAGAGCGTTGGCTGAAGGTATAGATTCACAACACGTTTTCTTCTTACATTCTTCACACAATCTGCTGCACAGTATGCACCTCTGCACCACCTCCATTATTTCTTCGCGGAATAGAAACTGGTGTGATATAAGCAGTTCTGTCATTGACTTCCTAATTTTTCGTTATCACTGTCATACCGAAAGCCATTATTATAGCTGCCAACATCTGGTCATGAGGATCGAATTCGAGATATCTAATCGCTCAGATACGCTTGATTCACTCTAGGTACACAATCGCCTCAGCCACGGGTTCAGTCCGCCAGGATCCGATAACAACACAGCATTTATCACCAAAATATCGACTCTTATCACTAAATATTATTTTAATTACATTCCTAATCAAGGCTAATTAATCTTACATTTTATGCGCGTACGATATGCTTGCCGCTTTAACTTACTCGCCGTTTTCGTGTCTGCGTTATGAATGGAAATATAAGAATATTAATATCATGTGTTTCCGTGTTTTATGTGGTTATTGTGGAAAGTGAAATAGTGCAAATTATAAAGCCAGAGATCGAGGCCTATGATGTTGTGAATCAAGCGAAGTTCTTTGTTAACAGTCCCAATAATAATAATGGAGCAAGACAAGTCGACTCGACCGTTTATCAAACGGTCAACAAGTATTATTGCTCGTTGGACTCTCTTATTGAAGGTTAGTGATGTTATTGATTTTAAGATAAACTATGACCATGTTGAACAGTCAGGTAAAGAGCTTTCGTCTATTGTTTTTGTCTTTCGTCTGAAAATAAGGACTACGTAACTTTTTTAGTACACAGACAAATCAATAGGTTTGCGTTTGCAAATATTCAAGCAGAAGGAATCCTGAATCCATTGAAGTAGGAAATTCTGTTTTACAACTACGTGTTGGCCACTGTAGTATTTGTTTATTCATAAATACCATGACGAAATGCACACATACATTTTCAGAAGATGTTACTAACTTCGAGAAAACTTATTTCGTATTTTCGATATTTTTATTTTTAATATTTGTAAGTTGTTTGTATTTGTAAGTTTAAATCCCTTTACTATTTCAAAATGTACCAGGCCTACATAAGTGGCATATGTTTTCATAACGTTTCGGAATTCTACGGCACCCGAGCGGAGCGATGGAGTTCTGACTAGAATCCTGAGAGCAGTGAGGAATTTTAATTTCGCCCAAGATACCGCAAAAACTGCATATTCCTGTCGTGCGTTAGCTAAACAGTAACAATTGTCGGGATTCAAAATATCACTCGTGATGTAATACACTTCTTTATCCCCTTAGTGCATAATCTACTAATGCTTTGTCATTGTTACTTTTAGTAACAATATCAATATGTAACTGACTTCAGCTGTATCCAAAATATAGTATACTTATGAGTTATCGCAGAAAGATTATGACTGTATTCTGTAAACATTGATAATACTTCATTTATTTATGACAATGATACTTAGATATTATACTGGGTGTCGTAGCTATCGATTTCAACGTTTTCCCTGTATGCGTCAGTTTATTATACTTATACCCCGAACGTGAAAGGTTTTTCACATTCGATTCTAATTCTTGCTTCTGTGAATATCGGGGTTGATATTGGGGGGCAAAACACAATGTTTTGAGTGTGTTACTTTGAGTTTTAACGTAAAATGTGATTTTTCACCAAAAAAAAAAATCGTTTCCAGCAATAATTTTTGCGTTTCGTTTGATGTAGGTACAGAATGCTTGGTTGACGGCTCCTTAAAGGGTCCGTTTACATCTTGTACACCTACGTATTTTACCAACCTGCCTATTACAGGAACGCAATCTATAAATTATATGCTAGGTTGTAAACAAATTGTGCGTCTGTTTAGTGCCCAATCGAATGATTACTAAACGATTACACTATTTGTCATAGCACTTAACAATTATCTAACATCTCTACCTATTGCCAGCTATCAGTGATGGCTCTAGATATCTCTTCATTAAGTAGATTACTTATTTATTTTGACAACTGTTTCCCCGTTGAAATGCAATGTGATTGTTGATTTTTCGCGTCAACAATAAAAGATTTTCAACCTAGGGAATAGGAAGTATTTGTAGAGTCTTAAAAATCAAAATCAAAAGTCATTTATTGAAATTAGGCTGAATCACAACTTCTTGAACGTCAAAGTAAACAGAGACAGCCACAACGCCCAACACACAGCCCAATGGAACGGCAATCCGGCACGACCGGAGAGAGATTAGAATTAGTATAATTATGGGGCAAATACTAATTTCTAATAAAATATCGTATCTTTCCGCAGGCAGTCATCTGATGGTGTTCGGGACCAAGGGCTGGACGTTTCCCGTGCAAGATGTGAACCTTACGCTCCGATATCCACCAGAGACTAAAGTAAGGACTAACTATTTGATTATACAATTAAATATTTGGCTTTTTGAGAGGAACCGTAGAGCTTTGTTTAAACAGACACTTAGTCACTGTTTTCGTGCCAAGAGATTCTTAACTTCACTGAACCAGCCCGTTGAGTCCATCACTACATAGAAGATAGCACCGTGTTTTACATTTCTATTGGTTGTTTTCTTTTTTTTTAATTTTGCATTTTCGTTTTGTCCTGTGTGAGTCAAATAAATACTTTTTGTTCTTCGTATAAGACAAACGTATCCCTATATTAGACAGTTGAATCGTCTCATTTGGTGTGGTTTGAATCTACATTTGAGTTTTCTGTAACACTAAAGTTGGCAACTCCTTGCTGTTGAAATCAATAAATAAGTGGTCTCGCTCGTATTCAACATTTTTCATTTCATAACGATTTGATAAAAGATTATGTTTTCTTTCTTTTAGGCCCCCGGGTATTTTGAGTTCATCTTCAATGGAGTAAGTGTTTAAAAAAACCTTATTTGTGAATTTGGTCAGTCGCGAAACCAAACAAGAGCTAACTGCGACGCAAATTTACATTATCGCTTTATCAAGTCAAAAATAACATAGAATGTTCGGCCAACAAATTGAAAACCATACAACTACTAGCATTGGTCTGGTCTTATGAAAAATCTAGTAAAATCTGCTTTATAACTCAGACTTATTCCACGGGTAATTTTATGCCTGCTGCAAAACCCTAATACCGTGTCTAACATGCCTAGATCTACAAGCCTGTGCTTACAAGTGCGGTAACATTGAACTTGGTTTTTTGACAGGCAATTAACCTTACCATTTACCTTTGACGAAAATCTGACAACCAGTCTTACCAAGCAGCAGTCGCTCCATGTAAAATACTGATATTCAGCTGCATCCAGTTAGACCGGAGGCTGACCCCAACATAGTTAGGAAAACGCTAGGCCGATGATATGTGATTGATCGTACCATTGACCTATTCCAGGGAAATGTGACAGCAGACGAAGAAGATTACATCATAACGGGCTTCAAAGTGATCCTGTACATAGATGGGCCCGAGAGTGAGGGGTATATCAGTGATGGAGGAGTTCTGCAGGTCAGTAAAATGAGTTAAAAGATTGCATACAATATCTAAGAGCAAACTCTGTTAACAGCGCAATCTTCTTACCAAGGGGTATCGTATTACCCAGTACTAACTGGGTTGTGTAGGTCAGATAAGCAGTCGATTTATGTAAAAGAGTCCAGCCGTGTGTGTCCGGTCGAAACGTCGGGCAAAAGGCAAAATTCGCGATAAATACCCGTTTCCATATGTTTTATAATGTGTTCTGATCGTGAAAGTTTAAAAAAGACAATTGATAAAACCCTGTTCACAGCGCCTAACTGGACTAAAATTATACAATTCGCAAGTATAAATATTGCGTGTTGTTTTTCTGCAGGCGTTTCATTCGCCCCGAGATCATGAGGCATTTTTTTTCTGAAGGTTAGCGGCTTTTTAGCTCATCTGATGATAATTGGTAACAGCTTTCAAATTTTAAATCAACACCAAAACGATTTTCAATACAAATTCATAAAAAGAAGTTGAATGTTTCATATTTTTGAAATTCCTCTTCTACCCCTTCAAATTATGCCACTGCAATGTTGCTTTTGAACTAAAATGGCGTTAGTAAATTACCAAATCTATTTTTACAAGAGAGAGACTCTATTATTAACTGCCCCTAGAGGTCGCCAACGAGACTATCGAACATGAGGTCCTAGGTTCGATTCCGGGATCGGGCTAAGTGTTATTTTTCATCAGGAATTTCTCAGTAGCAGCCATGGAGTTCTGGATTTGGGCCCGGTTGGGTCACCCCATATTACAAGGAAAAGAAAAAAAGAAAGAAAAGAAAAAACATTTATTAGCCCGCACAGGACAAAACACAAATAAAAAAAAAGGCACTTAACCATAACTGGAGAGATTTGAGTGTACCTACTCTTTGGTAGAACTCTCTACCTATCCATTCGGGGATAACAGGCGTAATGTAAAGTTATATCTACGAATGACTAAAATATGATTGTTTTCAGGATTCAATAACTCTGTCGTTCATAAGCAGCCAGCTTACGTCCTTGAGCTACGAGTTCTGGCTGTACGGCGCGCGGAAGGACAACCCCGGTGTTGTGGAGCTCAGCTCGCATTACCGTCTGTGTTGATTCATTAAATGGTTACCGTTGAATAAATAGATTAATTTACTCTTGTTGCTACTCCCAATATCACATCACATCACACTATCCATCCATATATGCTTACTATAATATTTTAATGCGAAAGTTTGTTTGTGTGTATGTTTTTTACTCTTTCACGCAAAAACTACTGAACGGATTTGGATGAAATTTTGCACACAGATAGTTTATAACCTGGATTAACACATAGGATACTTTTTATCCCAGTAATATGATCTCGTGAGACAATTATTGAACTCGACGCGGGTGTAAGCTAGTATTAACATACTTTTGAATTTACAATATTAGTGTGATTACTACTGCGTACCAAGAGTATTCGCCTGCAATGTAACAGTTCAGATTCGAACATCACATCAGTCAGTGAGGAGAACCGCATAGTGAAGAGACCTATGTCCCAGCAGTGGGAACGTCATAGATGTATTGCTGAGCTACGTTTCTCCTTGTTTTCTCTAAAGAGGTCTTATAAAAATTTTGACAATCTAAGGTGAGAGTTTTTGAGTTAGTTTCTTTGAAAATATAAAAACAAAACCTAGCTAGAATTTGTGCGCTACCACAACTCAGGAAGGCAGACAGTGGTCAAAAAATTTAAAACCACAAGCAAAAGTCACCGACTTCAGAAGCTAATGTTGCACTTTTTAGTGTTTTTTTCTAAGTCGGTATTGCACCTATTTTTATTGGAATAATGTTTTTATATCCCTCAGCGCATGTGTTTGTTCTTCTTGATAAACCACTTCTTATTTGCGAATGCTCTGCGCACAGCAATCTTCGATCCACCAATAATCTTCTTCTAGAATATCCTTGTCACGGCTCTGGTTTTATACTACTTATCTCTATTCTTTGTTGGCCAGGACCTGGCGGTATTCCTTGGGATTGCGCTCACTCTGAACATCAGGACGGCAACCCGTGAACACATTCTCAAAGAGTTGGCAGTTTCGTCTCAGAATTGATTTGTTATTAGTTTATCTGTCTTAATTTAGTATATTTTTATATGTATGTATTTTATTTTATTGCCGGCTTCGCACGGGTGAAATTTAGATACTAATGTGTGGCATATGAACCTTCCTCTTGAATCACTCTATCTATTGCTGAAAACTGCATTAAAATCCGTTGCGTAGTTTAAAAGATCTAAGCGTACAAACAGTACTATGCATGCAGCATACTATGTAAAGATTATTTCTGTAAATTGTTGTTGTTTCACCTGCCATGTCTTGGCTCTGCATCACCCCAAGGTAGCTTTGTAGAAAATTCTTGTCTTTGTCATTTTTTTTTTGCTTTGCATCGGTGAACGAAAAAAACACTGCATAGTTCGTTTGGCGATTTAAATGACATTGACAGCCCCCTGTCAATGTCATTTAAATCGCAAACACAATATCGCACAAATCCACAGACAATTTTACAAATGTTTACTGATAACGTCCCCACGTTATCAGTAAACATTTGTAAAATTGTCTGTGGAAATTGTATCGTTCAAACCAGATAGCAGCGTTAGTGCCGTTGGTAGGCGCCGGGGTAGTCCGCGAAATTCAAATTTTCTAACGTTTTTTTACGGTAGCGAATCATATTTTGTTGAAGATACAGCCGGACACTAACCTGCAGATCGAAAAAAACGTAAGAAAATTTGCATTTCGCGGACTACCGTGGCGCTTTCCCCTTTAGGCCACGCGCTTTATGAACTATGCAACACTATACTAAATATCTACGAGAGAAACCGTATGCTGTCCTATGTCAATAGTTAGAGTAGACCATTAGCCATATAACTAAAGAAAACTTGAATAACGTCTAATTTAAATATCTACAAACACCTGTAATCCTGAAAATAGCTCACATTTCAAAGAGCTCGCTCGCATACCCAATCTGAATTCGTCACCGAGTCACATAAAACGCGGGTTTATTGTAGCTCTAACGCCACCTGAGACACGTCTAGACATGCTATAAAACATACATACGTACAATAACTATTATTTGGGGTTTCTATTGTTTGTATGTACAGACTTTTTTGGATAATGCTATATTCTCACGTGGACACGACGTACAGACACCAGCTCATCAAGCTACCCGAAACTGTCAAATTATCCCAATCCACCTTGAATCTAATGCTTTAGCTATAAAGTTGAAGATCTATTAAATAAATTTGACAGATTGTAGTAGCTGTTATGTGCTGGCGTCTGTACATAAGGATTTTCTCACTGTTCAATACCGGAGCCAACCGCACTGAACTGTTCAAAACTCATGAGAGTAACTAGAATAATTGATTTAGTAGTCATAAAAAATGCCAATAAGTCCTGAAATTTCGCTGAAAGTTTTGTAAGTATATATACAGGCCTAAGGCTTATAACTACACCTGTACTGTACTGCATAGACTACTATTGTTTTGTTTATCTAAAGTAGATCATGCTAAGTCTGTATAGCGTTGTTAACCAATTTGCCACTGGATCTACGCAAATACTTAATAAACATGCAGCTTCCTAAATAACTGAAGAGACAGAAAAACAACAATAAATAACTTAATACTCACAACCAACTGCCATTCGTCCAGGGGTATGTTCTCCGAGTCTCGTTCTTCTCCTCAGCCAGGATCCACACCAGTGCCGCCAACAGCACTAGAAATCGGAACACACCGAACGACGCCATTTTGATTTCAGATGGCCGCCGCCGTCACATCATTTGAATTGTCACTTGATACACATTTATTGTCCGTTCTTTGAAAAGCTTATGTTATGAATGGTAAAATGTAGAAGTTTATTGCATTGTGATCCTATAAAAGTAATGTAGAAGAAATAATAAAAATGGACTACAGAGAGTAGAGAAGTAAATTAAAAATATAAAAACTTGACGTGTATCACGTGAACGCTTTGGGCATCCGCCATTTTGAATTTTCTGAGATTTGTTAAACAAAAATCCTCACTTATTTAAATTATTTCACTAGATTAGGCTACTATATGTATCAAACTATGTAATATATATCTTACATCGTCTGTGAAACCTAGAATCTTTCGATTTATCTTCATCCACAGCCGAGAAAAATATAAATAAATATTCTTATACAAATGGCGGCTTGAGTAGTAATCATGCCTAAAACAGAGAAAGAGTAAATAGCTATCTATCTCCAGATTCCACTAAACTAATTTCTTACTAAAGTTGAAAAAATTAATCCCTATTATGGACATAGTGCTATGGAAATCTACCTAGATGTAAATCTAGATTTGTACTGACCGATACACTTCGATTCGATTCTAGTGGGTGGACATTGCCTGATTAGATAGAGGTAAGCTCGTCTGTTTGTCGTTGGAAATAGATCTGTGTAGGACACGGGAACTTCCATGGTTCGGGGTTCCAGGTATTTGAATGTTGGGAGGTAATCTACATCCTATGCAATCTATACTTCTATACTAATATTTGTTTGTAAGTTTGTATATAGGGGTTAATCTCCGGAACTAATGATCCAATTCTAAAAATTCTTTCACTGACTGAAAGCTACATTACTCGTAGGTAGGCCTATAAATTGTATTTATATCATGCATCTAAGCAGAATCACAATTTTTTTGGACGAAATGTGTTAGTGAGCAATATTTGTATATTTGTAATCGCGTTCTCGAAAACAGCTCTAAGGATTTCGGTGAAAGCTGTAATTAGCGTTTAAGCTACGTCTCATCTAGGAAAAATCGTTTTCTCCATTTACACCGGAGCAGAGCTCATTCACCCAGGTACTGACCAATAGCTTAACGTGCTGTCCGAGGCGGAAACTCCGTATGTAATGAATGGTCACCCAACCATGGACTGACCTAGGCAGGCGCTGCTTAACCTTGAAAATCGGGGCTCGGATGCTTCATAACTAAAAGCCTATTTTTTACGGCAAAGCCAAAGGAAAGGGTTATGATTTAGCAGTCTATGTATGTATGTATGTTTGTATTTACGTATGTTCCTCCGTAGCGCCTAAACTGTTCATCATATTTTGATGAATATAAGGTGTTAATCGATTTGTTAATATGGTCCAGGTAACAAAAGCTACATTTTAACTGACTTCAACAATAGCGGGAGTCGATTTTATCTTGTAAACCCCGAATTAATTAGAACGTGATTTTTCAGTAGTCGTATACCATCCGTTAGCTTTTAGCTTTGGAATGTAAAAAAAATAGTTTATACAAGTAGGATCAAAAGTTAAATTGTAATATAATTAGGTACTTACCTAATTAATTCGCTATGTAAGTATGTAATGTACTGTGTCAGTAACCTTTGCTCTCTAAACTCTAGAACAGTTGGATGTCATTGCCCTCTAACAAGTTAATTTAAAACATCACTAATTGGACTTCTCTGTAAGTATTTTTTAATCGGATATTCTTAATACCACAAAAAACGTACTGATTGTTTATGTTTTTTGAGGAAAATCCTCATAATCGGATGATTGGTTAGCAATTAAGCATTCTATGTTATCTTTAGTTGACTAATACTTTAGGTAGATTATGAAAATGTTTTGTAGAGTTGTGTAATCCTTTACATTTTAAAAGCCTGCAAACAAAAATAATTACGTTTGACTATATTTTAACCACCGGATTTCACCTGTGATGACTGCCTCGTTAGACTAGGTGGTCTCAAGCGCGATTGCTAAGCATAAGGTCCTGGGTTCGATTCCCAGGTCGGGCAAAGTGATGTTGGGTTTTTCCGTCGGGTATTTCTCAGTAACAGCCACGGAGTCTAAATCTGTGCCCGGGTGATGGCAATAGGCTCTCCCCTTTTTTACATGGGACTTAAACATAACTGGCGAAATGTGGGTGTACTATTAGGTACACCTCTGCTTAACCCTTCGGGGATTACAGGCCTGATGTTACGGTATTTCATTAACTAAAAAACAAATAAACGGTAATATTAATAAAAATAAACTGTCAATTTTTAAAAATGGAAATTAATATATTATTTTTCGATGAAATCATTACTTCAAGACTTACAAAGTACAATAGTGGTACAGAAGCGCACATTGCACAAACAAAAAGAAAGCGATTCTTCTCCACCAGCAGTTCCAATTAAAACCCATTCAAGGATAGAATAATCAACAAAATCTCCATAAACGATACTAAAGTAAGTAGTAGCATAGCTACGAACCACAAGTCGTTACCTAGTCCAATGTAAACTAAGAGATCGCTTACATTAAAAGGGACTACATAATATGTGCATTAGATACCGATAATTTATAGAAAGCCACAGAGAAGATAAGATAAGGGGCAAGATCCAATGATATTTATTAGTTCAAGGGAGTATAAGGTGGAGGTACTGCTCTTAGAACACACAGTGTATATAGTGGAAACAAAAGATAGTCGGTGGAGAGAAAGTACTAGCAGATATAATTAAAGTCGCATTTCATAAAATCTGTCTGTGTGAACGCGTTGTCTTCAAAATTGCACATTGGATTTTTATATGGTTTCTACCTATCACTTGAAGAATTTTTTCCGGAAGTTTTTGTGTATAATTCCACTTAGGTAGCTAGTTCTAATAAAATCAATTAATACGATGAAATGGGTTCTTATTAAAAAATAATACGAACCCAATGGCTTGGCACGCGACGATAGCAAAAGATCGGACGGCAAGTCTTTGTTTCCTTGGAAGATGGGTGTAGTATAGGCCTTTAGTGTGGGACGCGACATTGTCGATACTCTTGCGCCATCACATGTTCCAAGCTCATCGTGCTGAGATGAAGCTGTCACTGCGGTTGCAGAGAACCTCAAGCTGCGTAAATATAGTATCCTTTGTAGAAACTATATTTTCGAGCCGTTTGGGGTTGAAAGTGTTGAAACTCTGGGGCCGAGTGCTCATAGCCTGTTTAAGAAAATTTCGAAACACCTGGTTGACGCTTCCTGTGACCCAAGAACTGGCTATTATCTTGGCCAGAGGCTTGTTGCCATACAACGTGGCAACGCCGCCAATCTCTGGGGCATATTACCAGCTGACAGTGTTGAGGAGGAGTTTTTTGACGGCCAGTTTATAGTTTGTTGTAAGTTTATTTAATAATTTTTAATTAATAATGTACTAAAGTTAGTAAACTCATTTGATTCTTAGATTGTTATTATAAAAAGTAACATTGATATTTTGTCAAGTAGTAAAAACAGTGCCGTGCAGGGGCGGAAAAGTATTGAATTGTTTCATAAGACATTTACTATACATGACTTACATCATAAATAGTTTTTATATAAGACTTTCATCATAAATAGTATAAAGTTTTAATCTGCTTGTGTTGTATTGTAAGCTTATAATACGCATTTCTTGAGTATGACCTAGAACTGGACCAAGAATTTATCTATTATGAATTTAAATTAGGTAATACAAATTAAACTGATAACGAAGAGAAACAATAGTTAAACAATAAATGTCTTGGAGATTTAGTAACGGACGGGAGGAAGAGATTGTGTAAAATTGTAATCGCTTAAAATATGCTTCCAAAAATTTACGTATGTAATAATAAACTTTGATGGTCTCGCTAGTAGACGAAAGTGTGACTGCCAATCAAGGAATCCTAGGGGCAATTTGAATGTTGGGCATTAGGTTAGTTTTCAAAAGTTGACATTTTTAAATAATTTTGTTTTGGTACCTGTGTATGATCAGCCACAATTATTTTTTGGAAGTTGTTTGTATTTTTTTGGTAAAAATATTTTTCCATTAGGTAAGTACAAATTTATTATTGGCAGACCAGGGTCTGGACTCATATCCTATTAAATGTGTCAATTAAAGCGCGTCTCTACATGACATAATATCTTTCAAAATACCTACAGTGTTCTGTTATTGTATAAACATCGTATCGTAGTCGTGTCGCCGATATCAAAGAGCTTAACGAATCGCTCGTCTTCCATAAAGAAATTAGTTACGCTTTTGACTATTGCATTGTGTTCGAAATTCAAATTATTAGGGGCGGCGTGACAACCAACTTTTGGGTTCACAGATTATACGTTCAAGAATTTAATTCATACGTAATTATAATTTAGAAAAAGTTTTGAAGTATGTTCTATTTCTTGTTGTGTATTTTTTTAATTTGTACGGAAATTGGATTATTTGTGATTCTTATGGTGTACCATTGTTAAAGGAGCTAGTGGCTAAATAATAACAGCCGCTCGGGTCGATCTTCAAGTTGAACTGCGCTTGCCTACGTTGGTCCCTGCCTCGGAAAGCACCGTTGGTCCGGGCTGTCATTTGTAGATCTTTGACAGTCGTTACAGATAGAGTCAGTGGCACGAAAGTCTGACAACCATACCACGGGGTATCGTATTACCCAGTGCTACTTGTGGAGGTCTGATATGCAGTCGCTCCATATAAAATACTGGTATTCACCTGCATCCGTTTAGACTGGAAGTCGACCCCAACATAGTTGAGAAAAGGCTAGGCAGTTGATGATGTTATAGTGTAACGAACTATGAATGCAAGTACAGACAAACATACTGCAATTAAAGGTTTATATATATTATTTGAAATATTGTGTCTAGCTATAAGTTTTCGAAAGTTTTTCTTAGAATTCCTAGAAGTAGGCTAACAAATCATATTCCTACAAAGACAAGACCTTTGCACCCGCAGATATTAATCATAATTTAGGTACTATCAAGAGAAATATTAGATACTACCGTAATAAATCTTCCTACTTAGGTATTAGAACGGTAACTAGGTACGTTTACGTTTTGTTAGTAGATTTTCCTCTCTGAAACCCCTTAGCACTGTGCACTGGTAACTTAGATTCAGTTTCTGATCAACGAGAAACTTATTTGAAAATTTTCTAACCTTTTTTTATCATTTTAATTCTTAAAACGATTTATAAAATACACAGTATCTATTATTATGTAGGTTACGTTTAGTTTTATTTTTGTAATTATATAGAGTTCTTGTTGTAGTAAATATAATGTAAATATGGTTTATTTTTAATCAATATATACCACCTGTTTCTATTGAATTTGTTCCTTTTTTTGTTTTGTCGTTGTAACGTGATATAAAATATAATTGATAATGCGTCCAAGTTGGTCATAATGTTATTAAAAAAAAAATGCGTGCAATTGCGATATGAATTTATAAACAGCAAAATAGACGATGGGGTGTTTGGGGACTATGACGTGAACTCATGAAACTGAACGCGATCAGCACACTCAAACCGGTGGTCACCCATCCACAGATCGACCCGCGCGTCTGTTATTATTTAGCCACGAGCTCCTCACTCTAGTTAAAATTATGAGCGCTAGCTAATCTTATGATCATAAAACTAGGTTTTAGAGTAATGTTACCTGTTATTACATGGGAGTGCAATTAGCACCACTTAATAACAGACATAGGAAACTCAAGATCAATCATTTGAAACTAGTTTAACTTAAACACATCTTGCAAAGTTAAGTTGCTATTAAGTTATTAATGTAGCTTAGTATTTTAATTTTAGAATGTAGTTTCTATTAGAAAAAAATGTTTTTAAAAATATTTTACTACTGGCTAATGCCCGCCGCGTGGCTTCGCCCTCGTGGAGTACGATAATTGTCCCACGGGATCGTACAATCGGGATAAAAAGTATCCTATTTTAATCCAGGTTATAAACTATGTGTGTGCTAAATTTCATCCAACTCTTGTCAGTACTTTTTGCGTGAAAGAGTAACACACTACAGCCATCCATCCTTTTGAAGTTTTGAGGGTATTTTTAAGGCTTCTTATTTTCTATAGAGATCTTTTGGCTTTAGGATATAAAATTGATTGACTAATTTACTAAGTAGGCAGATATTACCTACATATATTATTTTAAGCACGTTAAGCCGTTGGTCCTAGCCGTCAATTGTAGATATTTGACAGTCGTTACAGGTAGTCAGTGGCCCGAAAGTCTGACAACCAGTCTTACCAAGGGGTACTGTATAACCTAGTACTAACTTGTGAAGGTCAGATAGGCGGTCGCTCCATGTAAAATACTGGTATTCAGATGCATCCGGTCAGACTGGAAGCTGCCCCCATCATAGTTGGGAAAAGATTAGGCAGATGATGATGGTATTTTTTTTCAGAAGAAGATAAATTTGTCTTGCTGAATGCTGTTTTTAAAAGTTATTTAATGACCTACCTAACACACGAAATGTTTTTGAAAGAAAGCGCTAATTACAGTGTAATTAAGATTTAGATTAAATGAGAGCGGTGTTCATGTGATCATTATCTAATAGGTGAACTGAAGTTTTACGACAATGCAACACAACACAATAGCGATTGCAATACCAAAGTTAAAGTTTAACCAAGTTAAGAAACACAACTTAAACAAAAAACTTCACGCATAATATAACATAACTGATACAGATATGAGCACTACACTTTAAATTAAACATTCCACTACCATATCAAAGAAAAACAAAATCAAAACAAAAAGTTTGCACTCGCTAACTTAACCAGCAACTCAACTTAACTGTCACTTAACTTTAACAAACGCTACACTTATACATCACTGTCAACTTAGACATAGTTTGTTCGATATTGTTTATGTTGTCTTCGAATTAAGTTACGATTTAAGTTGGAAATAAGTTGCGGTAAGCACAGACGTGCGGGCTGCGCGGACCATGGAGGCTGACTGGCTATATACAGCCTCAACTTGAGTAAGTAACTTGACTTAACTTAGCGATAAAGGCGAACGCTCACTTGCGTAGATTATCTTGGTAACCTTTGGTATTACGAGGATTGATTTAATCTATAAAACTTTTCATAATGCATTGTAATGGCCAGATATGGCTAAGTGGATATTTAAGGTTATGGACCTCTAGAAAATATTGTCCTGTTGTCCAATATTAATTCTTATATCCTCTAGGAATAGCTCAAGACATACAATACAAGCATAACATCACAAACACTAGGATACATGTACGAGTTATAGGCAGTGGTCTTTAGTTTATGTTCTAGTTTTGTTGTTAAAGTAGTCGTACTCCAAAGGAGATTTGGGGCAGTCGACTAATTTTATTATAGGTACCCCCGTAATAGACCCCGTAAATATGCCACTCCAGCCGTCTAATAACGAACACCAGAACAAGGGGATCATCATTTGTCTTCTTGGACTAGCTTAACCGGTTGCAGCTAAAACAACGGTCAGTGGACAGTGGTCATCAAACAAATGTAGACGATGTGTGTGAAGATGTGATGTATGATAGACTATATAAAGCGGTTGACCTGAGGGCTAGTCTATTTCTTGGCCTAGGAATCAGCATTGCCATCCAATGTGGTAATGCTGCCAACCTTCTGGGCACTTTCCGCGTTGAAGAACTTTTTCACGCTCATTCTTTTCTGCTTTTGATACATGTATTGTAGGTACCTACAGTGAGTTATAGTAATTAGCTGCTCACTTTTGCATAAATGGTTGAGATTTTTTTAAATCAGAATCGATAGAATTTTTTCTTTTGTATTTTATTTATTTGAGAAAGTAAATAAAATCTCAGCCACTGTACTTATTTTTACTATTGTTTTAGGTCTGTACATTTTATAAAAATATGTACATATATATATTATATTGCTTAATGAAAAGAATGAAGTGTGTTCACTCCAGCTTTAATTTTTTAATGCTACTTTGATAAATAATAGAGTTCAAACAAACTAGTTTTATGTTGGGAGCGCTTAAATTAGGTAAAGTAGGTACTTATGTCCTATCTATCTTTAAGGGATCAATATAAACTTAATTACAAGGAAACCTTCATTATGAAAGCGCAGATTTCAAACCCAAATCTTTTCAAAAATAATCCGTGTCTTCAGGTTTTTTAACTTTTCGCTAACGAACGGAATAACAGAATTACATGGTGATTCGATTCGATTTCATTTCGATTTCATCATCATCATCAGCCTATTAATGTTCCCACTGCTAGGACACAGGCCTCCTCTCTATGAGAGGGTATTTCAATATGACACCCATAAAATTACAATGTCGAATGTCAAGGTCAACGTAAAATTAGTTATCTATTGCGAGATTCAGAAACAGGGGGTTGATTAATGCTATAATAATGTGTGTGCTGAATTGAGTTGTTATCATTTGACATCGTCATCTGCCCAGCTTTTTCTTAACTATGTTGGGGTCGGCTTCCAGTCTAACCGGATGCAGTTGACTATCAGTATTTTACATGGGGCGACTGCCTATTTGCCTATTTTATGGCATCAGTAACAAAGACTGTTTGTGATCCTAGTACCACCATTACTATATGTGTTGGTAATAGTTCCAAGATTAAAAAGGAAGACATCACTGACTGTGTTTCAGAGTTGTTGAAGTTAAATTGTAATAAAATAATATTGTGTGCTTTTCCATTTTTTGAAAATTTGGGTAATAGAAAAAACAACTATATACATATGTTAAATAACCATGTACATTTTTTAGTAGGTCACTATAATGACAGACTTATATATCTGGATATCAACACTATTGTTGGTAAACTGAAGTCGACACGGGGTAAGGTGTATCTACCTATTAGATGTAGACACAAAATAGCTCGGCTATTAGCTTATAATATTCACACAGACATAAATAGTATGTCTAAGTTTAGTTCTATTATTAACACTGCGACTATTAGTAGTAATACTAATGTACAGGTGACTTTAAATGAAGATAGCATTAATGCTATAAATGTTTACAAACATTGTACTGAGGAGGATCCATGTGTCACCGTGGAGAATTCTCAATTAGGGTCTATTAGTATTAGTGATAGGGTCTTGTTGTCTGAGGATGGCACGGGAGTCTCCGGCCTCACTCCAAATATTAATTTAAACTAGAAAATGAGACAACAGGAGGTACGATTAACAATATTGTTAATCCTACCAACGTATCTTCTTGCACTCAATTAGTTAGCAAAAAAGGGCCTCAGCAGAACACTTTAAAATTATTCCACCAAAATATCCAAGGCATTTCTTCCAAATTATTAGAAATTGAATTGTTTTTAGAAAATAGTAAGTTTGACATTATTTGTTTTACTGAACATTGGCTAAAGGATTACCAAATGCTTATCAATTATGAGAACTATATGGTGGGTAGCTGCTTTAACCGTAAAACTATGCTTCGTGGAGGTTCCCTAATATTAATAAAAAATTGTTTTAAATATAAGCAACGTAATGACATAGTAGGTCTCTCGGTTGAACATTGCGTTGAACTGTCCTGTGTTGAGCTAGATAAGCATGTAATTGTGTGTGTGTACAGACCCCCAAACTATCAAAACTTTTCCTTATTTGAATCAATAATGGAAGATGTGATGGCAAAACTTGCAGCCAGTAATAAATCTATAATTATTTGTGGTGATTTTAATATCAATATTTTAGAAGAATGCTCAAATAGCAGTCGCTTATTATATCTTTTTAAGTCATTTGACTTGACCAACACTTTTAAAGAACCTACTAGAGTCACTCCATCTTCTGCTACTTGTATAGATAATATTTTCTGCGATTGTGATTACTTAGATAAAGCAATAGTAAATTGTCTGCCTTCTGACCATAGCGGACAAACTGTAACCTTTAGGTGTAATACACCCCCATTGCAAAAAGTTCAAATTAAATTTAGACCTATAACTTCTAGCAGATTAAATAGGTATAATATTTCGCTACAGAACAAGTTAAGTGTTATGAGCCTTGATGATATTAATATAGATCAATTGTATGATCGTTTCTTTTCAATAGTTCACACGGAATTCAATAAAACTTTTGAAAAGAAGACAAAAAGTATTTGCCCTAAATTCATATTTAGTGATTGGGCAACTAGAGGTATCAGAAAAAGTAGGGAAAGACTATTTGAGCTTTATGGCCTTAAGCCTTTTATAAACACTAAAACTTTTAACAATTATGTTGCTAAGTTTTCCATAATTTTTAGAAATACGTGCAAGGTTGCTAAAGCACTGCACATTAGCAACAAGATCAAAACAGCAGAAAATAAAATAAAGACAGTTTGGAAAGTTATAAATAACGAGACTAACAGGAAGAAAATACGTAACACTAGCTACACATTAGATACAGCGTGTGGTCCTAAAAGCTCAAATCAGGAAGTAGCTCAAGAATTTGTAAATTTCTTTACCGATATACCACTAAAAACAACGGAGGCTCTTATTTCCTCACCTGAACTCTCAATTGGCTTATTAAAGGCGAATGTGTCTGGCTGCCTGGCTGAATTTAAATTTAAACACATTAACCCTATGATAGTTATTAAAACTTTCCGGCAAATAAAAATCAAACTAACCGAAGATCTATGGGGAATGTCTGTCAAAGTTTGTACATCCATACTTGAGACTATAGCCCCTTACTTAGCTTTAATTTTTAATTTATGTGTCTTAGACCAAGGAGTTTTCCCTGATTTAATAAAATACAGTAAAGTCATACCTCTTTTCAAATCCGGAGACAGTAAAGATACTAATAATTATAGACCTGTATCCGTGTTACCAGTTTTTAGCAAGGTTTTCGAAAAAGTAATGCTTAATCAAATGCTCTATCATTTTAACACCAACAGAATCTTACATGATCAACAGTATGGCTTCACCAAGGGACGTTGTACAACTGACGCCGGTGTAACCTTATTAAAGCACATATTTACTGCGTGGGAAGAGTCTCAAGACGCCATAGGAATTTTTTGTGACCTCTCCAAAGCGTTTGATTGCGTAAATCACGACACATTACTTTTGAAACTTGAGCATTACTGACTGGGTAAACTTGCACTTAGTTTGGTAAAATCTTATTTGAATGATAGACAACAACATGTTCAAATAAATGGTGTTAATTCACAGGGTTTAAAAGTAAAAATGGGGGTTCCACAAGGCTCAATATTGGGTCCTTTTCTCTTTCTAGTATATATAAATGATCTTCCCTATTTACTGAAAAACCAACCGCAAAATATGGTGTTATTTGCTGATGACACTTCCCTAATTTTTAAGATAAATAGGCGGGCCCAAAATCTAGATGACGTGAATAATGCCCTACTTCAGGTCCAAAATTGGTTCACAGCAAACAATTTGGTATTAAATGAAAAAAAAACCAAATGCATAAGATTTGCTTTACCGAATGTTAAAAGTAGTGATTGTGATATAATATTGAATAAAGAGAAACTTGAATTCGTAGATAAAACGGTTTTCCTGGGGATTACGCTTGATTCAAGGCTACAATGGGGTTCTCATTTGACTTCTCTTGCGGGGCGGCTAAGTTCAGCAGCCTATGCCATTAGAAAAATCCGTCAGTATACTGATGTAGATACCGCTAGACTGGTTTATTTTAGTTACTTTCATAGTATAATGTCTTATGGCATTTTACTGTGGGGACGGGCTGCAGATATTGAGTCTATATTTATTCTGCAGAAAAGAGCCATCAGGGCCATATATAATCTTCGTAAGCGCGATTCTCTAAGGGAACTGTTTAAGGATATTGGCATCATGACGGTACATTGTCAATACATCTACGAAAACATAATGTACGTCAGAAAAAATCTACACCTTTTTGGTAAAAGGGGTGACAGACATAATTACAGTACTAGAAATAGGGACCAACTAGTTCAGCCAGGTTTCCGACTCGCTAAAGTAGACTCATCTTTCATGGGGTACTGTTTGAGATGCTATAATAAAATTCCACAAAGTATTCTTGAACTGAATGAGACGAAATTTAAAACATGCATTAAACGCACACTATGTAAGCAAGCATATTACAAGTTGAGCGATTATATCGCTGATAAAAATGCTTGGCTCAATGCTGGTCCTGCTCCACAAGGACAGGGGCGCATAAATTGATAGCATTAAAATGTATTGTTGGAGCTGCTGAAGATTGTACAACTATCTTTGCATTGTATAGATTCAATCTCCTTAGTATTATATAAATGCATAGCCCATATTGTGTGAGTACTATGTACTAGAAAGCTATCATTCACTGGAAACCTACGTCTTTTCTTGACTTGAATGTGCCCTGGCGGTTTAGAGTCATGCTCACTCAAATGTCTCGCTGATGGTGGCGCATGTGTCGGATCATTTAGTTCCCTTCAAAATGGTTGAGTTGAATGGTGCTGATCCATGCGTCATGTCCGTGAACGGGCGCTGTCAGTTGTGACTGGTCATCTCTTAGTTGCCATGGCTTATTTGAATGAATTATTTTGAATTGTATTTTTTTTGTTTGTGTGTTTTTGCTGTGGACACTTTTAACGTGCACATCTTGCTACATTGTTCTCACATAATATACCATCTCAACATGAATGATATAACCAAGATTTTGTAACAATATTCTGATTTAAAAGAGTGTCCATGGAGTTTCTTGCCGTTCTTCTCCATAGAGATCTACGCTAGGGAATGGGCAACTACAGTACTTTCACAGTTTTTATGTCTTGTGACTGGGACTGTAGCTACATTTAATTTTCATCTTTGTTTCGACAATTCAAAAGTGCCTGTAACTGGCTTACTTGAAATAAATGCTTTGATTTTGATTTTGATTTTGACCTCCACAACCCAGTTAGTAGGTACTGGGTAATACGATACCTCTTGGTAAGACTGCTGGTCAGACTTTCAGGCCACTGACTACCTGTAACGACTGTCGAAGATCTATAAATGACAGCCGGGACCAACAGCCTAACATACTTTCCGAGGCACGTAGGAAACTCGGGTGGTCACTTATACACGGACCAACGGAAGATCGACCCGAGCGACTGTTATTTACTAGCCACGAGCTCCTCCTAGCTGACCTATATTTATTCCTAAACAATAGGTTTAGGATAGCATTTTTTTTCCTGTGTTTAGTGCCTTACCTGGTGTCAGAGTTTTTATGCCGACCATGGGCCTCTGACTTGGCTTTACATGCCATCGAGAAATATCTCTCAGGCATGCTGGTTTAGTTTCCTCACCATGTTTTCCTTCACCGAAACAAATGATAATTATAAAATACGCTCATGTATCCGAAATAAGTATCAGAGGTGCGTGTCTTGGGTTCGAACTCCAGACCGATGACTTGGCAGTCCGTCCGTCACACCACTGGGCTATGATTGCAAATCCATCAGTGAACATTTATTTAGTTTAAATGACGCCTAGCCTTAGTACAATGGGCATAAAACCCGCAAAATACCTAAGAAGTCGGTCAGTAAGCTCCGGGCTAGATCAACCATTCAAATTAGTTATTAAACCCTGGAAAATACAACGTTACTTCAATGGAATTACTCCTTAAGAATAATGACGAGGTAGGTATCCAGTAAGTTAGCTGCAAATAATAAATCTGTGCAGCTGCACCTCGTCTCTAATGAGCTACGATGACAGTGACACCGTGTTGGCAACGACTCACTGCTGTGATAGCAGGAATGAGGAATTAAGAATTCCATAGAGTTATGACCGACAAGCAACTTGGCCGATGATTTGTCGATTGTTCGTGTAATGTTTATCATACTCAAGGAATGTGTAATGTTCATTATTATGCCGTTATCGCAAACAATACTTTTTAAATTGCATCTACGGTCTAGACCAGGGGTTCCCAAACTTATTTTGTCTACTGCCCACTTTGAGAATAAATTATTTATTAGCGCCCCAATTTTTTCACCTACTTAAAAACTTAACGTCAAATTAAATTAATTTTTGTGAGCTATATTAGCGGAGATTACACATTCATTCTAAACGAGACTTTTACTCTAACAAGAGTTAACTTAAGACCTGAGCGAGTGAGTAGGTAGTACCTACACAACGGGTCCGGCCCTGCTTAGGTCTCAAGTTAACTCTTACAGGCTACACCTGCCAATGAGAATGATTATTGAAACGCAACTTTATAGTATTCAGACAGAGTATCTTTTATTCAAAATAAAACAAACATAATCGATTCTAATAGAAAAACTAATGTGACGGATGAATCTGATGCTGTTCACAAGTTGTAGTCGAGAGCCGAGAGCTCAGTCGGTGTTTAGGAGTCCTCCTAGATGAAATTACAAATCGCCCCCTAAGCCTCTACACAACGCCCCCATTTTTCTGGGTCTCTTACTGCCCCCGTTTAGGTCTGCAGCGCCCACAAGGGGGCGTTATCGCCCACTTTGGGAAAGGCTGGTCTAGACAGTAGCAGCCACGGAGTTTGCTTTTGTGTCCAGTTTGATGGCAGCAGGCTCGTCCCCTATTACATGGGACTTAAACCTAACTGGCGAAATGTGGGTGCATCACGATGTACAGGCGTGATATCATTTAATACTTACAAAATCGTTTGTTATTTATTCTTAAGTTCTGATGTAAAATGTACCAAAAATCACAACATTAAATGAATTTGAATTTGTCCTGACCGACTATATACAAACCCAGATAGCCCAATCAAATAAGGATTTTAGCAAATTCATTCAAACTTTCAACCCCTATCGGGTTGAAAGTTTGAATCAAAATTCGTCACTTTAATAGTTTGATTTTAGTCGAAATTTTAATATTCATCCCCTAATTATCTGATTTACTTTTTTCACACAACCCATCCATCGTTACTTTGGTTTCATAATCCATCAAATCAAATCATGTAAAGCCAAGTCATGGACGCCATAAAAAACTCCAACATCAGGTTAGGCACTAACCATGCGAAAAAAAAACAAGTTCGTGTTGAAAACTTTACCTCACGACATGTAATTCTCATTCGCACTCCACTTTCTGATACGATGACAACCGATTTCCACACAACATGTCGGTCAGTGGCTTAGAAACATTCGTGAAATGTTTGTATTGATGTATTGATTCTGTGATTGGTCAAAAACGTTAATTTTCTATTTCTACCTATTAAGTCCAGTTATGTTTGTATCTCCGTTAATTTTGGGCCTCAAATGATTTTATGAAAAATTTAATGATCTTCAACTTTGTCATGCAATGTGGAACCTACACAAAATGTGCTTTCTTTAAGAGATATAAGCAAAAACTTGAAAAAAGTCACAAAATTTTGAGGTTATTGAAACTTAGGATAGTCTTCCTAGTTCATAGTGTACCCCCAGACAACCTGTTAATGTTCTATTAACTTTGGAATACTTTTCAGCTACCTCACATTTTTCCACAAGTCGACTGGTTTAATAGTGAAATCATAATCATGGAAACTGACAACAGTTTGAGATTGAAATGAATCAACAATCTGATGGACGGACTTTCAGCGGTTGCCTGCAGATGACTGAGTAAAAAATAAAATAAGAAGTATAACTAGATCAAAATCACGTTATTTAAAACGTTCCGTAGTATGTAGTTATGTTTAGAGAACCTGGATTTGTGGCAACTGGACATGCTGGCTTTTTTTTGTGCAATTTAGAGAGTTTATTTATACAATTTAAAGTACAATATTTCTTGTTTATATAGCAGCTCTTTACTATTAATAGTAATCTAGTTAATTAGAAAATGCCAGCTCTACACATCGTTCCGATTAAAACTTGCATTGAGATGTGTTCAATTGGCAAGAAAATGATAGAATGGAATGGAATATTGTTGTTGTAGGTGGGTAACAAATAAAGATGATGAATAACTCATCCTTTTGGCTTCGCCGTTAGTCGGGTAAAATTAGACCAATAAACAAAAAAAATACACGGGTAAACTAAAAACGAAGTGAAAGATTTAATATTTTGACCTTGTAATAACGCTTACGTGCTTTAATTTTATGGATATTGAAATGTGATGACTTTTGATGAAATAAATAATAATTTATTTGAGTATTTAATTGTAAATTGCTGATAGTCGTAATATCTAATCATCTATCTTCTAAATTCTATGATAAGATCATTTATTTATTTAAAAAAATTAACAACAATAATAATTGTGTCAACTACAGTCTTTAGCTCTGAAGACTAAAACAATAACTTCTAATAGAAATCTAATGAAAAACATTCTAAAGTTCCAAGCGCAGTTCTAATCGCAGGTACTAGGCGCGCATGAAACGGAGGCGATCGCTCTAACGAAGTTGTGTTAATGTTCTAAATACACGCGATATCTATGCAAATGGGCGCCACTGTCAATCTGTGACGTGGACTTATTACTGTGCTCTTCTGAATACCCTGCTTCACCGGTGGGCATACATCTTGTGCTCGTTTTCACTTACATTGGGCAACACCTAAATAAAACCGTACTGGTGGAATTTAGCTCGTGGAAAGTTTTAAGTATTTTAAGTTTCGCTTAGAGTTAGTGACTATATCAATTTAATGACGAAGTACAAGCCTAGTGTAGGTAAACTAAACTATCAAGCTGATACTACGTTGACATTTTAAAGAAATGAATTTCCTCGTAAGATTTTACATCTAACGATGACGACGATGTTTAATAACGAGTGAATCTTTAGAAAATTACTAGGTATGTGACGGTTTTATTTTTTGCAATAAAGTTTTTATTTTATTTTCCTTCTTTAAATCTAATACAATTACAAATATTTGCTATACATTTATTTTACATTGTTAACAATATATGTCATGGTAATAGGCTTATCCCCAATAAATTGAACTTAAAATATCTTAACTGTCGAAATCTGCGTACCCCTCAGAACATACAGGCGTGATGTTACGTCATGATGTTGTATAAACAATAAACATCCAAGCGATTGCAGAAATTACAACCGATTTACCGTCTATTTTTGAATATCTCCGAAGATCAGCATCAAATCTTCACCAAATTATAATGGGAGGAGTATACTCTTTCAAATAAAAAAATAAAAAAATTGAGAATCGCTCCAAAAATGGGGGAGAAATCGGTGAACATACATAAAATTAGACCACACGACTGAAGTAATAAAATGACATTAAAAATGATACCACGCTGATGTCTTTTTGAAGTCCCTTTCTTGGTTATATACTGTATGTTGTCATACGACTGAAGTAAAAAATGTTAACAAAATGAAAACTACTGGGCCAAAGTATGTTCAATTTTTATACCAAATGGCAACTATTCCGCATCAGACTAAAAAAGAATCACGCAATCTGTGAACATAAAAATAAAATACCAATCGAATTGAGAACCTCCTTCTTTTTGAAGTCGGTTAATTAGCCAGCCATGCAAGTAGGCTGATGAGACGTGCTTCCTATCAGTTAGGTCACATAGATTAGATGTTCCAAATACATTATATACAATACCTGAGAAAGTAGATATAGAGAGAGCCTCTACATATGGCGTTTTTTGTGAAAATATGAGAACAAAAATACTCGTTTCACAAATAATATTTTCATAATTTTAAGAATTTATTATTGGTGTCGATTCCGTTGTGCACAAACTAATCTTAATTTAGGCTATTGCTATCTTTTACTAAAAGGAAGAGCGAGAAAAGGACGGCTATAGCTATGAACTAAGTTAGAGATGTCAAACTAGTTTATGCCATGCGCTTCACCGTGTTTTTAGTCGACATATATGTTTTTACGTTCACCTTTCATTTGTATGGAAATATTAGTTCCAACTAAATTTGTCAGCTCTAAATTACGTCCGTCTCTTTCTCGTTTTATTAGAGAGAAAAAGATAGCAATAGGCTAAATTAAGTTTAGTTTGTGCACAACAGAATCGACACCAATATCTATGGATGATTGTTTTATAAATGCATTATTGTATTTTCGGTTCTAAAATCGAAGTCTCAGAGCTGCTAGAGTCTCAGATCTAAGCTAGGTCCCTCCATGTTGACCACATCTTGCAAGCTGCAGCAAATTACATTGTCATACAATAGTCAGTCCCGCTAGAGCGAGGAGTCGATTGAGTCTGTTGCCTCACGAGTATTTGCTATAAACTCTAATCGTTTTATTCTGTTTAGTATTTACTTACTATCAAGTACTTATGGCGACTTACGGTTGTACAGGGATGCACTCGGTGTTTATGTTATGTAGCTCCGATAAATGCTTTTTACGATATTGTGTCCCCCCCCCTTGTTACTTATGTTATGTTCTAAATACCAATTGTATATATTTTAGGTAGGTATATGGAAATAAAGGTAGATAGGTAAGTTGGTATATGGGTTTTTTATGGTATAGTTACGGTTATGGTATTATGGTTTATGGTTGGTTATGGTTTTATTATAGTCAGATATCTTGTTTTCTCGGCCAAAATAGCAGGAAACTGGTGCGCTGACACAGTGAGGCGGGGTCGCAGCAGGCCACGAAGGAGATGGCAGGACAAACTGGACAATTTCCGTCCAAACTGGATGGAGAACGCGCGGGTTCGCGAGAAGTGGAAGAAGTGGAGGGAGGCCTTTGCCGAGGAGTGGGACAGTGCAGACTAGGAAAAAAAGATCTTGTTTTATCCCATTCACATGGCGTAGGTATATGTACCTAGGTATATTTGGTTGGTCACTTTTCTAAATACGCCTACATGGACATATGGCCTGCAACTATGGGGCAGTGCAAGCGATTCCAACGTAAAAATACTCCAGCGCCAACAGAACAAGATCCTAAGAACAATTGCAAAAGTACCATGGTACATAACCAACAATGAAATTCATGAGCACCTTGAAATGAGAACAATCAAAGAGGAAATTCGGAGTTTGGCAGCTAAATACAAAAAGCGGTTAATCCATCACCCTAACGAACTTGCTCGCCAACTCACCATGGACACTGGTCCATGGTGAGTTGGCGAGCAAGTTCGTCTCACATACATACTGATGTATGTGAGACGACTAAAACGTCATCATATCCTAGAGCTAGAAGACCGGCAGTAGCTCTGGGCAGCAGATGAGTAGATGCTTCCAATGGGAAGCCACTCCGCATGACTGCATCATAGAACACATTTGATCATAGCCTTGGGGCTGATTGCAAATACAAGAAGAGAAAAAAAAAAACGCCTACATGGCACTATATTGCAGACAGAATTGTGCAATACTACCTTTTGTATATCTTACCATAATGATAATAACTCATCATATTGTGAATACAATCATTAGTTTCTTAGTATACCCCCTTGCAACCATCGCAAATAAATCCATCACTCAAACAAAAATCCATCGTTTCTTTGGTTTTACAACTGAGGTTTCAAAATCCCTCCCTGTACCTACCTCTCAACATTTATACACCGTACGCGTGCTCTTGAGCCTCTCGCTCTCGGGATGCTGTTATAAAATAATAATACTCATCCGACGCACGCCAAGTGCAACGCATCTTAAAAGAAATATTATTTTTATATGCACCACCTAGAAAGCAATTAGGCAATTGTCTTATTAACTTTCTAATAGGATTTGAAGTTATTCTAATACACATTAGATAACTAATTTAGCCGATAGCAGTCCAAAGCGATGGTCAAATAAGGTAAAGGAGCAACAAGACTACGATCTGTCAAACTTTTTCAACTAGAGCGCTAAAGCATTAGGTTCAATTTCGATTGAATTTGACAGCTTCGGGTAGTTTGATGTGCTGGCGTCTGTACAATAAGACTAAACCTATGTGCAAGAGGCCAAGAGAGATAGCTATCTCCATCAACTCGGCTACCAAGAGGAAATGGTTGTCAACTATCTCTAAAGTAGAGAGGAATCGGCAGAATCGGTCCCCTCAACATCGAAGTTTCGACCGATTTATTACGAATACGAGGAATGGTCTATGGCGCGCAAAGTACAGCGTCACCTGTCGCTCATCCAAACCTTCCTTTCTTTTTTTATACTAACGCCATCTTTCTCACAAGTCGTTTATTTGAGTGCTTAAAATACGTCTGTGGGATTAGTTTTGCTACTCGCAACTAGATGGTGCTGCTTGAAATATTTGTGGCATTCCATCTACTCACTACTAGATGGCGGTAGGAGGTTGAGAGCAATATTTTAAACTTTTACGTTAGTTTGCAATCACCGGATTGCGCAAAAAAATATTGGGCTGTTTAATGCAGGTAGACAGTTGGATCTCAATGTTATAGTTGGAACTATAGCGGGCTTTTTGATTTGGGAATTTAACTCGGGATTGGTAGTAGCAGGCCTGAAGTTTTATTAATCCACAGGACTCGGATTTAATCTTCTGCTGATCCTCAGACGGAGATAAGGGGATCATGATGATTTTTAAACAGCAAAAAGAAGAGAGATCTACGAGAAACCTTGAATTAACTATTAAAGAATGGGCCTCTAGGCAGGTACCAGGTACCTACCTACTTATAGTTCACAAGTAGTTTCGGTAAATCATACACAACATAACACCACGCCTGTAATCCCCAAAGGGTTAGACAGAGGTGTCCCAATAGGTAGTACACCCACATTTCGAAAGTTATGTTTTAAGTCCCTGCATGTAATAGGGGTGAGCCCACATGCCATCACGCAGCTACAAATCCAGTCTCCGAGACTGCTACTGAGAAACTCCAACACAACCGAACCAACCCACTTACAGTTTGCCCGACCCGGGAAACGAAACAGGGACCTCATGCTCAACATTCACGCTTGCGATCAATGAAAAACGAGGCAGTCTAGTTTCGGCAAATCCTGCACGTAAAAGATTCTGTAAAATAAACTATATTAAAATAAAAGCTTGTAATAAACTGATTATTACTATTATTTATGAGGACCTGTGTATCCCGTCCGACAAGCTCCGCATGATATTTCATATCTGCGTGTTAGTTTTATTACAAAACTCAAGATCTGAACCATATGGGTACTCTCAGGTAGGCGGTAAAAAGTCATCGCAAAAAATTTGCTCGGAGCATCCTGTTTACGAAAAAAAGAACCTTAAAATCGCGAGGTGAGATGTCGACGAAATATTTTATATCATAACTCATGTTGTTCTGGTCGGCTTCCAGTGTAAATGGATGCAGCTGAATCCTAATATTTTACATGCAGCGACTGCCTATCTGACCTCCACAACCCAGGTATAATGGATCACACGATATCCCTTGGTAAGACAGTTTGTCAAATTGTCGGGCCACTGACTACCTATACCTAACGACAGTCAAAGATCTACAAATAACAGCCGGGACCAACAGCTTAACGTGCTTTCCGAGGAACAGAGGAAACTCGGTATGTAATGGGTGGTCACCCATCCACACAATCGAAAGATTGATCCGACCGGCTGTTATTATTTAGCCACGTCGACTGTGAACTGTGACTATAATTACCTACATCCAAGTTTTCTCAAAATGGTCTTAATCTCTAGATTCGACGTAATCCATACGAAGAGAATAACTAAGAGATCATTCCGTTTTACAATTCATTATGATTGTATGTCATCTACATACAATAATAGTAGTACTACCTAATTCTTTGTAATAGGTACCTATGGGACAAACCACCAAAAAGTTCGAAGGACCAGTTTTCAATAATCAAAAATCTCTCGTTCTATCTATTTCCATATCCTGGTACTGGTAGGAGTGAAGCAGGTACCAAACTGTTGGAAATTATACATAACTTAATAAGTATTTGCTTTGCCAATGTGTTGAAGATACAATGTATAGTGTACTTACTTGCTTGTCTTCTTACCTAAGCTAGAAAAAATACCTGCTTTGTTTACATATATTTATAGTGGACAGGATTAGGCTGCGTTTCCAATAAAGATGAAGAACTAACCAATCACATATCTAGACTAGTTCAAACTTTTAAAAAGAAGCTATCTTAGAATGATTATGCGAACGCAGCCTTAGCCGCGAGCAATTTTTAATAAAGTTAGTTGCAAAATACCTAAATAGGTTCTAGCTACATGTATTATAAATACAGACTGAACGTTGTTCTACCTTTATTATGATTAAGTATAGGGTTGACATCCTCATAACCATGAGAAAACAATCATGCCTTGTCTTAGCTATTAAAGTTTTTCTCACAGATTAAGTTTTTATTTTTATTTTTATTGATGTTCACATAACTTCCATACTACGTTGAAGTCACCGGTTCTCATCCGATTACTAAAGTTAAGCAACATCAGTCAGTACTTGGATGGGTGACCGCCTGGAAACACTGCGTGACGTTGACTTTTTAGTTTATGGCAACTCAATAGAGTTTCGTTGTGAACATTTTTGCAAAAAGTTCGTGTGGTTTTTATGCAGCAATAAATAGCACATGGAAGCAATTCTTTCTTTGACAAAAAACTAATATTTTTTGGTCCTTAGGGTCCGGCGTAGTGAATAACAGTCTTCAACCGAAACTCCTCTAACATTCCGCAGGTAACGAAATTATCATCGAATTTTAAGTGTGATATTGAAGTTTGAAACCCTGTGGTTATCCAGTCTCGGACAGCTTCCTTAGAATTTGAGATGCATTAGCAACACAGCAATAAACTGTATATCTATTGCGTTTTTCCTACTACACTACACTACAACAGCCCATAACGTCCACTGCTGGACATAAGCCTCTCCCATGATGGGAGGAATTTGCCGTAATCTCCACGCTTGGCAGGCGGATTGGAGATCGCAGTGATGAAAGACTAACAGAAAACGCTGCTGCCCATTCTCTGGTCTACGGAGGCGCAAGGTGTTCTGCCTCAGACATTAGTCGCCTTATACGACACCCGTGAGTGTAATGGGTTGGTTCTATTCTACTCTCCCGGATACCACACGGCGTTTTTCCTACTTGGATACTTTCCCTGTGGTTTACGTGTGGGTTTCTTTACTTACTAATTCACTTGGGGGCAGCGCAGCACGTCTTCTTCTTCGAAACTTTGTCTATTTTTAGTCATCTCAGCAGTCACCTCTTCTCTAGACGTATCATACTTCACACGGTCCATGCAGCGTGTTTCTCGTGTGTTGTTTTTCGCGTTTTTTTCTCCCCTACTCAAGCTCTAGCCAAGCTTGCATTTAAAGTTAAAAAAATGCTCATAAAGACCAAAAGTTTACACTTATTTTGTATTTTTCTATATGCACGTGAATTGTGTTTAACTGTGAATTTTCCTATCAAAGCAAGTACAGCCAAGAACCGCCTCTAGTGATAGAAAACCCGCTGCAGAAAAACATTGGAACCCATTACCTTATAACAGTGTTTACCGGGGGCGTCACCCACCGTCCGGTGTCACTGCTTGCTGTGCCTGAAGGCTTGCACCATGCGCTAGTAGGCTGGCATTAGCCGCACTTACTGTCGTCGACAATCAGAAAATTACATGTTGCATCGGTGACACAACGGAAGACCTATATAAAAATAAAAATTATTGTTGTTGTTAATGTAGACTAGACTTCTTATTTCTTTAAACGTATATTTCAGAGTAGAAAAGTTATTGCTATGATTCGTATTCATTTACAAGGGTTCCTTTGGTGAGTTTATTTAAACACTATACTAGTACTTCGGCTGCAACTTCCTCCGGAAAGATTGTGATAGCTCGACTAATATGCATGATATTATAGTAGAAAATTACAGCCGAGGCGATATTGCTAGCCCGAGCTGTTGGCGAGGGCTACAAGAAAGCAGAGGCTGTGATTATCAAAGCGCAAGTATGTCATACGACGTTTTATAACATATTTGCAAGGAAATAAATAAAACTCGGACTTTCATAAACGAATAAAACTTTAATCACTTGTTAAAGCAGTTATAAAAATTTTAACAATTTGTAAAATTTATTATTACGTTGCCAGTTGGCATTTTAACGTTGTCAAGTGATTATTATTATATTTCATCTCCCAAAGTTAATTTTATTCATAAAATGTTGACCACTTTTCTGACATAAAAACTTTGCTAAGATTTAAAAAAGTACCGTTCGTTTTAGACGGAGCATCTTGATAAACTGTGCGTTTTACATTAAAAAAACGCACAAGTACGTAATGAGATACAATACGATATTGAAATTGGTGAAATAAGATAACCTTTACGAGCAAATGTGTTATAAATATTATTTATACCTTTACGCACCCACGAATAATGTAGCTTTTGCCGTTGAAAGAATTTTTAAAACTGGATCACTCCTTCCGGAGATTACCCCCCTACATACAAACTTACAAACAAGTTCCTCTATATAATGTAGTATTAGTGTAGAAAAGCATTAAATTATGATGTATAATAATATTATAAATTATTATTTTAAATTCAATTAATTATTTTGTTATTCTATTATTTTACAAGTTATCAATTTTAACTAAATAAATGAATTGAAAATTGAATAGCCTACTTCTCTTCATGATGTTAGGGTTTCTAAACAGTTTGCTTGTCTTATGGGCTTGCCGTATTGTTGGTCCCTAGACCATCGCAACGTTGTCGGTCGTACCAGGCAGACCATCGACTTCTTTACTTCAGTTTGGAGCATGTGTTCCCAACAAGTCCCACACAATCAAGCACTCCCTTGTCGTCCATGTCATCCCTCACAATGATGTGAGGGATGACATGGACGACAAGGGACTTTCATCTGTTATGATAATTTGTCTTTTCTCCAAAACTGCAGCTCGTAAGTACGGCGTACCAGGCTGAGAAGATTCCAAGTGTGACTGTCTGCTCAGAGAAGTCCTGAGGCTTGAATCGATGCCGAAAAAAAACATCTATCGGAATTGATGATAGACATACGGTCTTTTATCGATGCCAAAAAGATGTTTTATTTTTATTTTCGAAGTCGCTTTTGACAAGTTATGCTATATTTTATTCAATTTTATCTCTGTAATTAATATGAACAGGAAACAGCAAACTGTCAAAATAATCGATTCAATTTAGGTTAAAAAAAAACTTTCAAATCAATTGATATTAATATTAATTTAATAACTTTAGCAAAGTTAGAAGATGTTATAGAATAAATAAATAACAGTAGTTTAAAAAGGGACAGCTTCGTATTTCCGGTTCAAAACAAGCCGTTCTGTTGATCTGTGAAAACCTTTTCTCACGATCCACTTTACGATTGATCTGCTTGCATCATAACGGGGCAATATTAACTACAATTTTAATACTTCTGTGCAATTAACAGTTAATATGGAAGTATTTTTATGAGAAAACTATTAAAATATCGAAGAATCGATACAAATTCACGCGAATTACCATAGAATCTCGTAAGTTCTAAAAGGACCAATCACAAAAGTGCAAAAGGACCCAATAATTCATCATTTAAGAAGAGGACCACGTAGGCCCGTTAATTTTCTAAACGGTTCGGCCCGCTCGCCAACTCGCTCGCGTTCCATTCTGGAACACGTTTCAATTCGAAATTCATATTTGGAACGCTCGCAACCGGTCGCCCTTGTAATAGTTGGCTGGTGTTATCAAAAAACCAATTTATCCTGGCCTGTGTCACAACATGGAAGTCTTCTTAAGTGTATGAGGTGAAGGAGCGTCGCGCCAGTTGACAGGGATCTTCGTAAAGTGGTCACAAGTCGTCGGCAAGTGCACCGCGAACGAAAATATACGTCGCGCCGAGTTGTTTTGCCGCCTTATCACTGGGGTCAAAGATTGTATAGTTCGAGTGGCTAATGTATTGTGCCTATAATTTGTAAAACTCCTTGAGAAGAAAAGTATTTATCACTATACCTACATATAAGCATACTTATATTTCCACTATTCACTTGTAGATTCAACGGATGACCCAGAATTTATGTTAGGAACGGAAATTGTTACTGGTCAGATGTATTATAGGTATATTATTTAATGATGGTCAGACTGATATGTTTTTCGATGATATATTTTTCTGATATTTTTCTCATGTTAGGATATAGGAATATTTCAAAGAAATCCAGTAATTTTAATCGAACGTCGTCAACAGTTTTCGCAAAAGATACTCAAGATTCTCATTTAGGTAATTAGGTATAATACAGACGTATTCCTATCTGCGCGGCTGCTTAGTGCATCGAGCGGGCGTCGGGGGCCGCGCGGGGCGAAGGCGGGCTCTCGGCCCGCCAACTTAAAAATGCCGCCGCAGAGCCTCCGAATCGATACGACGCGCGTCACGTGCCGGCGACCGCGACCAATAGCCGCGCTCGGGCGGCCGCGGGGCGCTGCGGGGGGGCGGCACTCTCCTGCGAGCTCCAGTACACGAGGAGCCACCGCGCAGGACGGACGCACGCCGCGCGCGCTCCCCACTTACGAGTTTCACCGAAAACCGGTCCGATGCATCGTGACATGTTATAGTGTGCAGTGACGCCGCTATGAGTGCGTGGACGGAGGAAGTGATGTCCTGGCGGGACGAACGGCTCGGTCTTACGGAACTTAGGGAGCCCAGTACGAATAGAAGAAAACTACGCAGTGCGCCTTACAGACTACACCGGCCACACTTACCCGTGCCTCACGTGCCCGAGCTGCCGCCGGAGCCCCAGGGAACACACATCACGAGGCTGTACCCGGAACTGTTAGCTCTCATATTTGAAAGGCTGCCGGTTCGGGACAGAGGCCGCGCGGCGCAAGTTTGCCGCTCTTGGAGGGACGCAGCTGATCGACGGTCCGTTTGGCGCGGAGTGGAAGCTGCGCTGCATCTCAGGAGACCCGCGCCGGTGCTATTCGCGTCGCTAGCCAGGAGAGGAGTGCGGAAACTACAAGTGCTATCCCTACGAAGGGGACTGAGAGATGCAGTCGCCGCATTACCGGGACTCGAGTCGCTCTCCCTCAGCGGATGCTACAGTGTGACGGATGCAGCTCTGGCGAGCGCGTTCGCAGCCGAATTGCCAGCATTACGAAGACTAGACCTATCACTGTGCAAACAAGTGACTGACTCGTCGCTCGGCAGAATAGCACAATCACTTAAAAACTTGGAAGAGTTAGAATTGGGCGGCTGTTGCAACATCACAGATACGGGTCTGTTGCTTATCGCCTGGGGACTCAGGAAACTGCGCCACTTGAACCTGCGGTCGTGCTGGCACGTGAACGATGCGGGGATAGCGCATCTGTGTGGTGGCGGCGAGGCGCGGGGCACTCCGGAGTTGGAGCATTTGGGACTACAAGACTGCCAAAGGTTGACGGACGAAGCGTTGAAGATTACAGCTACAGGTCTTCCTAAACTTAAATCTATAAATCTTTCATTCTGCGTCGCAGTCACAGATGCAGGCTTGAGGCATCTGGCGCGGCTGCCACATCTAGAGGATATTAATTTGAGAGCTTGCGATGGGATATCGGATGCGGGGGTGGCGCATCTGGCAGAGAGCGGGAGACTGAGGGCTCTGGACGTGTCGTTCTGCGACAAGGTTGGCGACGAGGCACTGTCGCATGCAACGCTGGGCCTGTCGGGGCTCCGGTCGCTGTCGCTGAACGCCTGCCGCCGCCTTACCGACGAGGGCCTGGAGCGGGTCGCCAGGCTATCACAGCTAGAAACGCTAAATATAGGACAGTGCACGAGGGTCACCGATAGAGGCCTGCGCGCGCTCGGGGACGGGCTGCACAATCTGAAAGCGATAGACTTGTACGGCTGTACGTGTATCACTCCGCAAGGTTTGGACCACATCGTGAAGTTGCCTCGGCTTAGTGTACTTAACCTCGGTCTGTGGCATGTGCGGTGACCACACACACACAAGTAGTGTCTGTGCGCGCGCGTGTGAGTGCGACGGCCATGTTGAAGTGAAGGAGCGCCAAGGTTGTAGGTATACTCTGGACAGTGAATAAAAGAATCAACCAATTTTAAGATATTAAAACTATCGAATTATTATTTAGGATATGGGGCTGCTTTCTGTTGTATGTTTCTGTTTTACGATCAGTTGTGTTATCTGTTGTGTCAGTTTCAGTTTGTGTTAGTTAAAATACAAGTTTTGGTTAAGTTTCTCGAAGAAAGTTGCCCCAATACCTAGTCGCAATGTTGAGCCAGGCCTTTTTGAATGTACACTGTTTTCCTTGATTGTCTTCATTAAAGTTTGTTATTACTTGAGCGTGACGCAACTCTCCAATTAAGTTAACGTCTAGTTTTGTAAATTTTAAAAAGGTCTGGTTTATCAAAATAATTTGCTCCATTAGTTAGGTAGATATTTAGCCATTCTTCAAATTTATCAATGTTTTTAATTCGATCTTGTGCGAGAACTTCTGAAACTATCCAAATTGTTTAAAGTTAGGTTTTTTTATATTTAATTTTGTGATGGAAGCGTGATTTGGGAGATTAAAATTGCTTTACTATAACAAATTCTTCAAGAGATGTGAAAAGTGTATGAGTATTAAATTCGTTTAAAGATAATAGAAGTAGAAATATACATTTGCGAATATAACTTCAAAAGAGGGTCTGAAGTCCATTTCTGGCATTTTTATGCTGAAGTTGATTGATTCTTTAATGGCCAATATAAATTTATCTGTTGCATTGTTCAAAACACTTTATAGCCAAAATGAAATAACTATAAAATTAATGGTTTAACACTTCCTTTAAACAGACTTTAATATTATTAGAATATGTCAACGAAGATCCATGTTTGTTTAAACAAATTGATGAAGGAGCGTAATATGTTCCTACCTGTATATGCAAAATGTAAAGATGAATGAAGAAATTGTAGTGTTCAGAGATTGAACCAATGATGTTAATACATTTTGCCGGTATGACGCAACGAACAGTTGACAGTGATGTATACTAATCATTTATCAAGTGGCCGAGCTGAGTTCATAGGAAAACATTGTACAAGAACTGAAATTGGCTGATATAATTGTTACTCTGCGTTTTCTCACTTCCGATATGTTCTTAGTGATACGAATAGCTAATAGTATGTGATAATCGTTCAATTAAGGAGACATTAAAATGTGATTTGCCAAATCGTTTCAAATTTTTAAAGATTCCTTACAAAATATTGGTGGAATATAACAAAATAATAACAAATACTTGTGAGAAGCCAAGACATTTTATCTTATCAAAGTTAGCGGGATGTAATACGCAACTGATTGCTAAATATGCGATAAGGGAATTCTTAATATTTTGTAACGGGCCTGCGTCTGCTCCCATTCTAGTTTGTAATGGAGAAACTTTGCTTTTGGCACAATTTTCTCGAACAATAGCTTCCTCGTTTCAGGCTGCATTTCCACCAAAGATAAGCGAGGATGCGTAGCGAAGCATGTGTGTGATACTAACCAATAATATCGCTTCTTTGTCACTGCTTGAGGTATTCTAGCTATGTGATTGGTTAGTTCACAGTACAGTACAGTAGGTCAGTACACACATCTCTCGCTCATGTCTGGTGGACGCACGCAGCCTTAGGCTTTCATAATAAGGAATATTTCTTTATATTTCTTTGTCCCAAGTTTAGGATAAATATCAAAGATGGCTTCCAATCTTTCTAACCTCACTTTTTAACATTTCTTTAATCAAAATTGTGTTTTATGGAAATGTATGTCTTGAAACTGATCCAATTTAGTCTCCCAATGTATAAAGATCTCGTTTATACGTAATTTTTGATATTATAATTATTACTAGTGTTTAATTGTTTTAGTGTACGAGTTGTGAGTTGTGAAGGTCGTATGAGGTCGAATTAAAAAATAAAATACGTTGTATACTTCATAGATACGTTGTTTTTGTACAAAACGAATGTAATATAGGAGAAAAGTGTATTAAAAGTCATCGTTTAAGTTACAAATTATCTTGGACATTTTATTTCTATACCTTTTGAAATCTACTATATGGTAGAAGCATTTGAAGCTATAGCCGGAGCCCCTACTGCTAGCTTGATTGGTATATACTCGAAGCCACCTTTTATAGATAGGAAGGAACCTTTTATAATCTAGTAGGCATAAAATAAACAATTTAGAGATTAGGTACCCTTGTACGGTTTCCAAGAACTATGATCTACTCAGATATAGATATACCTAGATAACGCAAGTATCACAACTTGTAGAAAACCAAGCGTACCATTTTTTGACTACCTACTATGACGTCACAAGCACTATTTATTACTATACAAACAAGTTACTATGCAAAATAGACTACGTTTTTGTTCTCTAAATGTCTTGAATTAAGTTCTGGAGTTGCAACGTTGTTGTTTTAAACGAATTAGCTTGCTGCGACAGTAGACACGTAAAAATGCACGCGAAGTGTTGCTCTTGCGTTATCTAGATATATCTCTATATATGTACAAACTTAGGAAGAACAAGAGAAGTAACTACAGAAACTGAACGAACGTGACAATTTCAGTTTGAGTTTCAAAGAAACAATTTTGACGAATAGCATAACATTTCAAAGATTTGATTGACATCTAATCTTACTTCATTTTTCACACAAATATTTTATAAATTTTAAAGATAGCATTGTACTTATTAGGTACACCAAAAGAATGTACAGTCGCCAGCAGATCAAGCTACTACAAACTGACAAATTTCTCCAAATGATTTTAAACCATAAAATGTAGATTGTTATGGTCAAAATCGAATGAGAAAATTTGACAGTTTGAAGTTATTTGATGCGCTGGCCTACTGTCTTGTTTCATGTAACTAAGTACCTAGTTACATGAAACAAGACAGTAAAAACTATATTGTAAAGGAATTTCGCAAAGTTCCTTCGCATGACCGTTATGCCATTGAATTGATTGTCAACCTTGAAGGCAAATGGCACATTATCTAGGTTACTGATACAATGACAGTATGGGACGAGGCAGTATTAAAAAACCATGCAAATATCGAAACGAGCTTGGTACACGGAAACAAATTATCGCTGAACATCATAAAGTTTTATTGAAGACTATCGGCCCACCCCTGTTTCGTATAGATGCTATCTACAAAATTAAATGTGGAGATGTTAAGATATCGAGATATTTGTGTTTTATTTATTTATAACACCTTAAACTATCATTACAAGGTTTGGTGTTTTGACTTAGTTAAATATTTTGTAATTTAAATATATATTTTTATTAAAATTTAAATGGGTGTAGGAATGGGTCCCGTGGTGCTAAGGAGCTACTCCTCATTGATATGGCCGTTAGTCAACAGGTTCGCCATTCCCGAAGGGATCTGTCAACATGTTGCATAGACTATAAGAAGGCCTATGATTCGGTGCCACATACATGACTCATGAGGGAGCTAGAGTTTTATAAAGTTGATGCAACTCTGCGCGCCTTCCTGATGTCGTGTATGGGGCAATAGAGGACAGTCCTTCGCTATCCAGGATGTCGGCAAATTCAGAGAAATAGCGATCCAATAAGAATAGAGCGAGGAATATTTCAGGGCGATAGTTTGAGTCCACTTTGGTTCTGCTTAGCCTTGAACCCTCTCATCACGCTGCTAGAGGATTCAGGTCTAGGCTATTGGTTGCAGAGAGATGGTCAAGTTATATCTCACCTCCTTAATATGGATGACTTGAAACTCTTAAATTTAAATGTACACATTAACCTTCTGTTATTAGAAAGATTTTCTAAATGATTGTGATAACCGTACCAAAATCCATTGCAGCTGTGGAACACTAAGCCGACAGCACACAGATGAAAACTGTCTTCAATTAATTATAAAGAAATATGTATACGTATATTTAGATAAGGATGGTGAATAATTTCAAGCAGTTAACGACTGAATTGAATTACATCCAAAATTATGACAATATAATTATGAGGAACAAAATAACCTAATTGGAAAATAACATGTCAGAACTGGAACTGGAGGAACATAATAACCTAATTGAAAAATAACATGTCAGAACTGGAACTGGAGGAACAAAATAACCTAATTGAAAAATAACATGTCAGAACTGGAACTGGAGGAACAAAATAACCTAATTGAAAAATAACATGTCAAAACTGGATGTCGTAATGACACATGGCAGTAAACTAATGATGACTGTGAACATACCATATGACACATTGTTATTTATTTACTTGATTGTTTTTCTCGTATAATATGTTACGTTAAAGTTAATACATTAAAATCAAAACATTTATTCCAAGTAGGCCAGTTACAGGCACTTTTCAATAGTAAAACACAAAAATAATGAGGCTACAGTTTTAAACTCAAACTCAAACTCAAAGCATTTATTTCAATTTGACCATTACGGCACTTTTGAATGTCAAAATTACAAATAAAAAACAAAGCTACAGTCCCATAATAACTGTGAAAGTACTGTAGTTGCCCGTTCCAAAGCCTAGATCTATGGAGAAGAACGGGCAAGAAACTCACACACTCAAATCAATGTGTTTCTCAGAACGGTATATGATGACAATTTCTTATACCTATTTTATCTGAGGAGTTTTGTGTCTGTCAGTAAATGGATTTTGGTGGTTCGTTAGGCAGTCGCTCCACGTAAAATATTCAGTTGCATTCGGTTACACAGGAGTCGGGACTCGGGACCCCAAGATATTTGGCAAAAGGCTAGGCAGATAATGATGACTGGAATGAACGAGTTCAGCAAAATACTTATTCTAATCTAAACATAAAAAAAACCGGCCAAGAGCGAGTCAGAGTCGCGCACCGAAGGACAAACTTAACTTTGCTGTTTGATCCCTAGAAACGGTTATTGCACCAACCGCAAATAATAAGTTTTTAATAGTGAAATCGCTTTTTTTTTGTTATTAAACCACATATTTACGGTTTTCTGATTTTCCCCTTTATATGTGCCGTAAGACATTGCTTCTCCCCAAATTTCGTGATTCTAGGTCAACTAACGAACTACAACATAGGTTTTCGACCCAAAACCTATAGGGTACTTCCGGTTGACCTAGAACTGTCAATTTTTGTTAAAAGCAAGATCGTACAGCAAGGAAAGGGAGTCCGAAAAATAAATTAAAATCTGGTTTCAGTGATTAAATAGTTAGTTTTACCAAAGAATAGAATAATAGTACGTCTTAATACACAGTGGAGTATGCAAAACATAATGTCAATACAAAGGTTTAATTTTGGTTTCTGGTTTTGAATATTATAAAAATATTACGAGTAAGAACTAGCACTGACACAAAAATTGTGATAGCTATGCTAATATGCATGATATAAATATAAGTTATAGCTTAAAGCACCCACGAATAATGTAGCTTTCTGCCTACTAAATTAATTAATAAATGCTGATTTTAAATCACAGTTTGCAGACCCAAACAATAATTCATTCAAATTGCAGTGTCCAAACAAAACATCTGAAATGCTTCGATAAAATACCCATTAATTGGCTTAAATAAAATACCCATTAACTGGGTTTCTTCTCAGAGTAGTCAGGTACGAAACACCGGCCCCATCTAGTTTTAAAAAATGACGTGTGAAAGTGTTTGTGAAAACCTACTTGAAAAATTAACAACATTTATCATTTATCATTCATACTTTACTTTGTAAACTAACAATTTAACTAAGAAATCTTTAGCCAGACTGTTTGACGTTTCCATCGTCCGCCGCCATCTTGAATCTCGAAGATAAGTAGGAATGCGATAATCGAGCCTGATAGTCGAGGTGACTCGATAACCCAGCAAACGTGTTTATAAGGAAAACTGAACAAAACATAATATTGCTACATTTGAAAAACATCACTAGTGATGTAATAGGGACACAAACTTTACTTCTAGCTGTATCTTCAGCTCCAATTTCTTTAACCCTTAGGACGCTAAAACATAAACGCACGCGCGTGCCCTCCACGCCAAGCCACCATTTCACCTTCCATTTCGTCACATATTTGTGTCGTTTGGGGGGCCACGCGCTTGCTTGTCACGTATTTTTGTAACAGTGGCTGTCAAAATATTAACCACTAGAGCAGTACCTACTGCAAAAGGACCAGATGTTAATTTAATATTTGGTCCTTTCTACTCGACGAAATTAATTAATCAAGAAAAATTAAAAATCTTTTTAGTACAATCTGAAAATAAATGGGTACTTTATTTTTCAACTGTTATTTTATTATTAGGTGTTTAGTATTTCTAATCGAGATTGTAATAAACTAATAAGTCTGAAGTGTTTTTAGGTGTTTAGATTTTAAGTCATTCAAATTCAGAAGAATGTGCTGACAGTCAAAAACACACGCGACGAAAATTATTTAAAAATATGAAAATGAAGCTTGTGAACGTTTACATCATTCTTACGTACAACTATCCAAGAGGTAGATACCTATTCTATTTTCATCGCAAATAAAATATTTAATGAAAGGATGCTGCTAACCACAGCGACCTAAACATCTACAAAATAATCGATAAAACTTTCAAAATATAAACATGAATATTAATTTTTATGACATTTGAACTTATTTGGCAGAAGCTGGCATAGTCCACGGCAGGTTTGTTACCCCTCAATATCTCCTTGTTGAACATAAACCTCCCTAGAGACATCACCGAGTGAACTGCAACCCACCAGGGGTTGCAGTCTCTGTCACAGGCAACCAATCAAGTTTCAATTGAAAAACCACTTCAACAGTATTAGGATAAAGTTTTATCAAATTAGAGGATTTTTTATTATTATTTAAAAACAAGATCCATGTGTGCAACGGTGTTGTCTCCTGTCAGACGAATATCACAATGTTTTTATTGAATCATTCTAAGTTTCGGATCGGAGGACCAATTTTCATTATTCTATCTATTTCAAAATGATCTTTTAGTATAGTAGTTTACTGACTTATTTTGGTGTTTCTTTAATTTTAAAATGTATCATCTGTTGCATGATATCATCTTTCTCCTACCCTTATTCCAATTTATTTGGGGTCGGCGCAGCATGTCTTCTTCTTCCATACTTCTCTATTACTCGTTATCTCATCAGATATCTCCTTTCTGGCCATATCATGCTTCACACAGTCCATTCATCGTTTCTTCTTTGTCGTTCATTCGTTATTTCTTTTGGTCTTCCTCTACTCTTATACCTGTCCACATTCAAACTCAAAATTCCACTACTAAAAAATCACACCAAGCTAACCGATTACCATTCATTTTTATTGGCGCCTCTTTCAGACTTCCTGTTACGTACTCATTTCTTGTTTTATCCATTCGAGTAATACCACATATCCCCCTTAGCATTTTCATATCAGTCACATACGAATGCCTAATAATCTGTTGCATAACAATCACCTATAATTTTACCTTGTGCTTTAGATAAATTTAAAACAGTTACGACATCTCATGTCTTTTCCTTGTATTGACTCACACATTCTGTATTCTTTTCTATACGGTGTGACGACATCAGAGCAAGCTGTTTTATTTTTAGATTTCATCGCACCTGATGTTCTTTCTTTGCTTAAGAATATTACTTTTAGCATATCATCATAATCATCATCATCAGCCTATAATGTTCCCATTGCTGGGACACAGTGTCCTCTCAATGAGAGGGAATGGGCTATAATCCACCACGCGGGCCCAGTGCGGATTGGTAGATGTCACATGTCTTCGAATGTTTGGTTCTAGAACATGCCGGTTTCCTCACGATGTTTTCGTTTGGCACCTTTTTTAGCATTTAATTCTAGGTATTCAAGGCTTAGGAGCATGATGTGTTCGCCGTCTTTGTAAATGTTTTTCTGTTTTTTGCCACTATTGAGACTTAGACTTTCTTTCTTTTTTGTTATTATTTTTTCTAATTTAAAAATTGTTGGTCAATTGTGTATCGCCAAAACCGATGGCTGTTTAGGTTTAAATGCAATAATCTGTCTTGCTTTGCCTAACTACACTGAGGCCCGTAATACAGAATGTCACTCAAGATTCATTCATTTCTCTTGTCCCAATCCTTGCCCTTATCCCAATTATTTGGGGTCGGCGCAGCTTGTCTTCTTCCATACTCGTCATCTCAGCTGTCACCTCCTTTCCAGCCATTTCATCCTACATACAGTCCATCCATCGGTTCTTTGTTCTTCCTCTACTCTTTTATACATCTACATTCATGCTCAAATATTTTCTCTTTACCTTGAGTATTACTTAAAATTAGTTTCAACTAATCAAATGGTTTGAATCTAGACCTAAGTGAGCTATATCTCTGCTACAAAAACCCTACATATTTTTGTCCCAACATTACCTAATAGTTAGTCATCATTAGTCCACTCCTGGACATAGGCCTTATCAATCGCACCGCTAAACTCAATTCTCGGCAACTCTCTTTTAATGGTTAGTCATTTGTTTGAAATTTTGAACCCTTCGAACAGCCTATCACCTATATCGAGTTCTCCAGTAAATGTTTGTAATAGCACAAATTACATTTAAAATTACAAACAGCAATATCTGGAAACTAGCCGTGACGAATGGAGCAGTAATCGGATTGAAAACATTCCTTGAACTAACAGAAATTGAAAACAATTGATTTAATCCCGTTACCTGTTTGAGTATTAGAACAATAACAAGTGTAATTACAAGAATGTTTTTGAATTGTTTTAATAACTTTTTATTTAACATTCCTGGGTAAAGTCGTCCTTTCATGCTTTCATCTCCTCATTTTACTAGCCAAGATAACTATTATCTTTGATAGATAACTTAGCCAGTTAACTCCTGGCAGTCTTCTGGGCACTTTCATGTTGACAGCGATGTGAACGTTTTTTTTTACCCTCTGTAATTCTTTTCTCATGTTGATACTTGCACAGCCAGTTGATACAAGCTACTACAATCTGACAAACTTAATAGATTTTCAACTTTATCGCTAAAGCAGGTTCAACCTTGAGTGGGAAAATTTGTACATATTTGTATTATTATTTTTGGCTCTATTTCTAATTTTGGAAGAAAAATACTTCTAATAATTGATCATAATATAATTTTGTTCTAAGAAAGAAGAATGCACTTTTCATCATCACTTTTAACTACTAATTTCAGCTATTACGTCTCAATCATTTTGGTGTCCCGTTTCCTAGCAAGTTTTAGTGTATATCTAGTCTATAGACAACCTACTTAGAAAAAAAAACAACTTCTAGTTTAAGTAATGAAATTATTTACTCAAACCGGATTAATTTAGCAAATTGTGTTACTTGTGGCGAATGGAATGCAAATCAACTGATATATTTCTAAACTAGTCTTTTGCAAATGGCCATACCTTCTATAGCGAAGAAATAAAATAAAGTTGAAATTGTCTACCTATTACGGATCATGAGATACAACCCGCTGACAGACATACTAATGGACGGACAGTCGAGGCTTAGTAATAGGGTTCCGTTGTTAACCTTTCGGGTACGGAACCCTAAAAACGAACTAAGTCATTAGCTATCAACGACTAGCTCAAACCATTGACCGAATCGGCCAAAAATTTGGCATACAGGAAGCTATTATGATATACGCATCCACCATGAAAGGGTTTTGGAAAAGTAAACTCCTAAGCGGGCGAAATACGGTTTGAAAGATTGTATTGCTGTTCAGCTAGACCTCAATAAAAGCGACTCCAGTAATCGTGTAGTTTAAGGTACTACGAGTAAAGTTAATGACTTTACAGTGCAGTAACTCAGTTCTCGTAATAAAGACGTTGTCTCATAAACTCTTTTGTTGACAGAAATATTCTCATGCGCGACTTTCTACTTCTCACCAAGTTCACTTTCGTTTGCATTACTTTAGTGTTTTATGGCGGCTTCTTTTATGGGGTAATTCATATTCAAAGTTTTTATTATTGCTACAGTTTTATTTGGCATATTTGGGTTCTTCAATATTTTCAAACATTTAAATCTAGCAGTGGTGAAGAAAAATATTGTGAGGGAATCGGCCGGTCCTTCTTTCTTTATCGTGTGGTAAGTGCCTAACCTGGTGTCAGAGTTTTTATGCCGCTCATGGGCTGATGGGCCTCTGACTTGGCTTTACATGCCGACGAGAAATATCTCTCAGACATGTTGGTTTCCTCACGATGTTTTCCTTTTACCGAAGCAAGTCATAATTATACAATAACGCTTATTGTATAATTATGACGTCGGTCACACCAGCTATACCGCCGGTCCCATTATTCGAACTTTGAAGATGTGATAATCCGCACTGGGACCACGTGGTAAATTAGGACCCACTTACTTTCACAAAGAGGCCGTCTGTGTCTCAGTGAGACCAAATCCTGTACTATTCAATGAGCTGTATTTCTAATCACGTTCTCCAAAACTGCTCTAACGATTTCGATGAAAGTTGCAATATGGGGGTTTACGGGGGCGAAAAATTGATTTAGCTAGGTCTCACATTTGGGTATATTCGTTTTTTTATATTATCATCCAGGTACTAGGCTGTTAAGACTACATAACAAGCAAGAAGGTTAAGTTCATGTTTAAAGAAAACCTGGTCCTTTGATTCTTTACAATCGTTTTGTGCATCTTTAGAATCCTAGTCGGCATAATTTTAAAGCAGTAATTTTGCTTTCATTTTATCACCAATAAAATCATTTACACGAAGCAGAATACAGTAATTATCATAGTTTTTGTCGGGTGCCCTTGTTACGAACCTACCTTTTCAAGGCGACCTTGAGTTTTATAATACATTGACTTAGAATGAGTTCTTTAAATGCCTTGTTCCGTTATCATCAAAATGTTCGACTCTTTTGTAATTTTTTCGTTAATGACAACCATAGCTTTTGTTCAAAATGACTTTGTTTACGCCGCTTTTAATTATACTGTTAATAATTATTGCTTTATTTGTTTAGAATTTTATTTTCCTGTATTGGTTTCGCTTTGAAGGTTTTAAAGGTTCTGTTGTTGTTGTACAAACAGCTGGCCTGTGGGCCTGTGGCGGTAAATTAAGGAAGGATAATATTGTATTACATATTTCCACAACAAGTACCTATCTAACTATGTTTGTCGGTCCGAGTTGGTTGTCTTAATGATAGAACGGATTCCGATATGGAATTCACATGCAAACAGATACGACTATGACATAGGCTATCCCAAGTATCGTAGTACTAGGACTAGGATATTTTTTGCCCCTATAGTACGCTGTGTGAAGGATAATATGGCAAGAAACCTCTTTTCTTGCCATATTATCCTTCACACAGCGTTCTGCTGAGATGACGAGTTAAAAAGAAGTATGGAAGAAGAAGACATACTGCGCTAACACCAAATAAATTGGGATAGGGGCTAGATTGATGATAATGATGATAAGTATGCTCCAATGGGATAACATTTCACCTCCACGCGGTTGAAGCCTTCTGGAAACAACTAGCATCCTTTGATTATTACCTTGAGTTTGTTAAACCTCATAGACACGTTGACAAAGCAATTAATAGCTGAGCAAAAGCATACTGAACAAAAAAAAACACCTATTTGACTCATAAAATAAAGCCAGCTACTGAAACCAAATCCAAAAATGAAACTAGCTACCTATTAACCCCAATTTTCTATAGAAACGGCAATAAATAACGTGGGTGATGATATGGCGAATATAGTGATAAATTATGTTACCCATACAAAGAAATACAAAGTCGATAAGTAAGAAATGAAATTAGGATAATGAGTTTTCTGTGTAGGTACTGAGGATAAATGGAACGCATAATGAAGGATACAACAACGATTTGTGCGTAACTCTACAATAAAAACATTAAGAATATAGATGTGATAACCCTACATTGTAGTGGTCTTGATAACATGGTTGAAGCTCATTATAAAACATATGTAAACGGGTATTTTCGCGAATTTTACCTTTAATATAAGCCCAACGTTTCGACCGGATTGCACCAGCCGTGGTCGCGGAACGACTGCAATCGGATCAAATACAAGTTTAAAAACGACAATGGTTGAAGCTATTAAGTTTCCAAGAATTGTAACAAATAGGATAATGTTGATGTTGATATATAAAATAGAAATAGTATTTGAGAATACTTTACGTTTGATAGTAAACTACAGCACTAACTGGGTTGTGGAGGTCAGACAGGCAGTCGCTCCATGTAAAATACGGGTAAATAAAAAAGTAAATAAAAACCTTCATCAGGTTAGACTGGAAGACGACCCCAACATAGTTGAGAAACGGCTAGGCAGATGGGTATGACGTCTGATAGTAAAGAATTAGCACTTAAAGCTGATGCAATTGTTAGTCATGTTTTTGACGAATGTCAGGACGAAGAAGTTAATGAACTTGATATACTCGTAGCTGATGACGCTGATAATCGATACAATGATAATAACAATGATCCAAATGATAATGATATATCACATGGTCATTAACACTAAAAATAGGATACGGGAACTTACAATAAACAGTAAACATGGTATATACCCCGTTTTAGTGTTAATGTTAGAATCGTACCAACTGATATATTATTTAGATCCCTCACGACAATAAACAGAAGAAGACCACAGAAGTATTATTACAGACCTCATGAATGAAACTGTTATCTTATATTTTTCGTACGAGTTCCATAAGCTACCTTTTATTAAGTATACAATTGATCTGCTTCTCGAATCTTAAAATTGTGAATACAGTGGCGCAAAATTTCGCAAAAGAGCACACACTCCATTCAAAACACACATACACAAGAGAGAAACCAACAATAGTGTAATTTTAGCCAACTCTTGTAGGTACTTATGAATGGAACCACAAACAAAAAGTTTAAAGCAATAGAAATTAAATAAGCGATGGAGGCGGCAACAATGGCGGACCTTGACACCACAGCGCTGATGGATGACGTGACGTCGAAAGAAGTAAGTTCGCAATCAGTGTCACTTCTAATGCTTCGGACTTGAGATTATCATTGATACGGCCCACTGGACTGTAGCTCTGTCTAATTCTGACCTCATTGGGTTTTTTTTTTGTTGCGTAATAGTCGGTATCTAATAATATCTGTTTTCTTAGTTTTCATTCCAAAAAGAAACCAATTTAATCGGCATGTAGAACTGTACAACCAAAAATTCCAAGACATGTGTGGTATTTATCAAACTGCACTGGAGCCACGCGTTGAATTAAGACCCACTCAAAGGGAGTGGACACAGAGAAGTGGCCTGTGTCCCAACAATGGCATCATAATAAGCGATGCCAAAAATAGTATAATTCTCGTGTAATTTCCTATTTGGGTAAAACAAAGTTCAGATTTAATAATTCTAAGTTGTTATATAACTATGTACAAGTATAGTTCAAATAAAGGTCAAGGTCGTACACGTGCTCTAGCAAAAAGGAGTAATGGACTAAAGGTAAACTCAAATCGATTAGAGCAATTTCCTGCAATCAACTCGAGGTTGTTATTATTGTTTACATTGGATAGTAGAACAGTACATATGCAGAGTAATTTATGACATATCGGGAAAGAAAGTACAGCATTCAGGAAAGGAAGATGAAGAATCCTTTCAGACTAACAAAGTTAAAAACCACAAACTCTCTGGAGCAAGCCATCTTGGCACGATCTAATTGACTCTTCTACAATACCTCTTCCAGTGACGAATTAGCTGGCAATTCAAATAAATTGTCATCTCTATTCATCGCACTGTGACGTGCGAATATATTCCGAGGTCAGTGGACTCGCCATGTGATATAAAATTGAACTAGCGACAATTGTTGATGCACAATGATCTCACCCAGACTCTGCAATTGTAGGAATTAAAGTTCATTAAACGCACTTGCATCTGGTCCTATCTTGTACGCCAGTCTAGGTGCATTATTATTTGCTATTGTATATGAAATTTCTTTTAAACCTCTACCTTAGGAAACATTTCCTGGTCATCTTCATAATCTGCCTACAACTTTTTGTTTTTGGAAGGTAACAAGCCAATGGCTATAGTGATGGTACAGACATCAAGCCACCCGAAAGAGTTAAATGTCCCAATCAACCTTGAAAGCCTAAAGCGCCGGGGTTGCGAGACTGTTCGAAAGAGAGACCGTGGCCCCGGAACACAAAGGGCGATGAAGGAACATGGATGGGTTTTAGTCAGTAAAAGTCTGACACTCCCTCCTGCTCCGCCCAGAGCGGGAAAAGTCATTTGATGATTTCCCATCCGAAAAAAAAATAAAAAAAGCCTAAAGCGAGCCTTTAGCGATAAAGTTGAAAATCTATTAAAGAAATTTGACAGATGGTAGTAGCTTGATGTGGCTGGCAATAGTACATGATCACTGCTTGCCTAGATGCTATGCATCTGTGCAGTAGCAGGTATCACCGATTTGTTGCAATCCCTTTGATGCAGCTGAATCATCTCAAGTACCTGTGCACCATTGCCAGCTGGAAACCAGTCCATCTCGGTAAGAGGTGAATGAGTAAATAACATAACATCACGCTTGCAATCCCCAAAGGATTAGGTAGAGGTGTACTTAATAGTACACCCACATTTCGCCAGTTATGTTTAAGTCCCATGTAATAGGGGGCAAGCCTATTGTCACTAACCGGGCATAAATCCAGACTCCGTGGCAGCCACTGAGAAATTCCTGATAGAAAAACCCAATAACAATTTGCCTGACCCGGGAATCGAACCCAAGACCTCATAATCAGCAGTCAGTTGATTGCGATCAGTAAATAAATGAGTAAAAATATTCATTCATAAATTAATGGATTGATCGTGAAATTGGCATAAAATCTATAGTTGCTTCCAATGATCAACCGACGGAGAGCCGTAGCACCTGGCCACACCGTGCAATTATGTTATAATTACCACATTCATGCCAATCGTGATTTTCACGACTCTTCTCAATGTTACTGAGTACATAACTAGTATATTCGTGGCTAGCAAAGTCAAAAATTTAAACGATTATATTATCAAAACTTCACGTCTTGAGGATGAATTTCAATCAAAACGCTTTATTACTCGTATAGCACTCGATTATTGTAATGGAGTATTTAATTAGGTTCTTGTTTTCTTGAATTTAATGTTTCGTGGAGAAATTCTTTAGCTTCACACTGCTATTTTGAACGATTCAATAACGTATATCAAACTGCTTAGTCTGGGCGTATAAAAATGAAAACAATTCCAAACACGTAGACTCAGTGCAAAAAATTCTTAAACTCCGCAACATTTTAGCTTCTTTATTTAAAAATTCAATAAACTACATTTCTTGCATAGTTCTGAATACAAACTTATATATGCCGTTACGCCGCGGTTTGTACCAGGGACTCATAAGCGCGCATAATTTATTCGTTGGCAATTAAAAAGTTGCGTTTCTGCCCACTGCCCGTAGCAGACTGGTTTCGCCTACTTGTGATAATGATCTCAGCGCGGTAGATACATACTTTATTTCGCAATATTCCCTAATGCTGTGTGGCAATACTGACTCACTGCTGGCTTGTTAAGGTCTCGTAAAGAGAAAAATAATTTGTTTCATGGGCTTATCGCAAGGAAGACTAACAGTGACTGCATTTTTCTGGATTTTTAGATAGATAGATAAAACATTTATTTAGTGCACACAAAAGACATAGTACAACACACAGAGGTACAATAATTAAATGATACAATTTACATGATAAAAAACAAGGTGCCAATATACAAAGAGAAGGACATATTTAGGAAATAAGTATAGTAACACCATGACATACTTCAAATAAAATAACGATAATATACAAGGTGCGGTGTGCGTCTCAAGGTTGCACCAAATGGGAGTCCAGCTCAGCATGTGTCAGGCAGGCACCTGACGCTGATATTCTGCTGGATCCCTGTAGAGACATACGGACGGACAAAGCGGCGGTCGCGGTGTACGGTCGTTACGTTTTGTCATTGCCTTGGTAAGAGCTATGATGAATTTTGATTGACTGAGTAACCGTAGAAATATCAAAATAGACTGACAAACAACTTAGCGGACTAAGCAAGTCCTAGACACACTGATCACAGCAGCTCTCTCGAACTTTAACACCCGTATCTATAAACCAGTCAAAGCGATTAATGCAGTAAAAAAAAAAAAAGATTCTATTTTAATTCTGCAGTTTAGTAATTGCTTGAAGTTAGAACTGTCTAAGGTTAGAATAATTATTTCGTTTCTTCGTTCGTACTCAACGGGAGTGACTGTCAAATCGGATCATTCCCACTAGTTCTACCACACAGTTCTACGGTAGAACTAGTGGGTTTTTTTTTCCCACTAGTCCTTCGATTTCAGGCTGGTGGTACAAAATCGTAGAACTATAAGAGGGAACAAAGAGTCCCATTAGTCCTAATGTTCTATTACACAATTTTACGGCTTTTTCTTGTATTATAATGAGATAGTGTTATATTAAATAGCTTATTTAACATTCATTATTTTCCTGCTCTTGTATCATTCTACTTGGGGTCGGCGCAACACGTTTTTTTTCTTCCATTCTCCCCTGTCAGACGTCACGGCATCATTTACTAATTTTTTATCTTTCCTCACGAAATCCGTCCATCTTTGCTTTGGCCTTCCTCACCTCTCCATCTATCAACATTGAACTTATTCAACATTCAAAGATGTTAAGACAAGATGTTATGACAACACCAACCAGGTAACAAGAATTTGTGTGTTACTACCACTAAAACTACCACTAACGTGTGGTATCCGGCAGAGTAGAATAGAACCAACTTATTACACTCACGGGTGTCGTATAAGGCGACTAATGTCTGAGGCAGAACACATTGCGCCTCCGTAGACCAGAGAATGGGCAGCAGCGTTTTCTGTTAGTCTTTCATCACTGCGATCTCCAATCTACTTGCCAAGCGTGGAGATTACGGCAAATTCCTCCCATCATGGGAGAGGCTTATGTCCAGCAGTGGACGTTATGGGCTGTTGTTGTTGTTGTTGTTACAAACAAATTCGGGGTTTACAAGGTAAAATCGACTCCTCCTATTGTTGAAGTCGGTTCAAATGTAACCTACGTTATCCGGGCCATAATAACAAATCAATCGACACCTTATTCATCAAAAAAGGCAAAAAGGCTATACAGTATGTACCTTAATGTTGAATGCACTGAGTCCCAAAAGGACTGTTGAAAAAAAAACAAAATATCAAAATTATCAACTGCCAGTCCTCCGTTTACCTGTTGTGTTGTGAACAATATTTTTTCAATGGCCAGTTCCCCGGTAAACGGAGGGGCCGCGGTAACCTAATAATTTTGGCAGGTGACGTCACCGGTCACCGTAACCCGCCCACCGTGACATTCTTGCATTAAAACTGTACACTTTAGATATTATACGAGTAATATGTAGAGGAAATATAGCGTTATCATTGTTTATTATTATATTGGTGGCATAAGGTGGGGCATATTACTTGGGTGTAACGGAAAAAACGCAATAGGTGGTGCTACATGTGACTGGTCCTAAATTACCCTAGGCCCTAGGCTGATAAAATTTTCGTTTTTCCTAATTCATGCTAGATAGATCATGATTCATGCCAATAGTATTAAGGTCATTTTTCCTCTCGAGACTATCAAACTGGATACTTTCCAAAGGAACTTGGACTCTTCATATTATTTGCGTCAGCCGATGCAATATTTTGTACAGGAAGTCCCCTTTTTTTTACAACTCGTGTTCCTTTGGGATGATTGTCCAGGGTTATCGTCTGAACGATCACAGGTATAGCGCTTACATCATGTAAGACGGCACCACGTCTGTAACTCCCAAGGGGCGATGTACCATAGTATGGCTGTACTATTTCATCAAGTATGTTATAACCCCGTGTGGCCCCGTGTATTATGGGACGATCATATTACCGTCAATTGATAACAAGTCTAGACTTCGTGATTGTTGAGAGTTTCCTGATGAAAAAAACCAATAACACTTTGCCCGACCTGGAAATCAAACCCAAGATCTCTTTCTCTCTCTTTTTTAGCACAAGAGCAGCGAACCAGCTATAACGTAATAACGTTATCATTGTTTATTATATGTTGGTTGATATAAGGCGGGGCGTATACTGTGTCCGGTTTGCTTGTCTGACTATTTGGACTAATTCATCTGCCTAGCGTTTTCCCAACTATGTTGTGGTCGGCTTCCAGTCTAACCGGATGCAGCTGAATACCAATATTTTACATGGAGCGACTGTCTATCTGACCTGCAAAACCCAGTTAGTACTGGTTAATACGGTACCCTTTTGGTAAGACTGGTTGTCAGACTTTCAGGCCACTGACTACCTGTAACGACTGTCAAATATCTAGAAATGACAGTCGTGACTAACGGCTTTAACGTGCTTTCCGAGGCACGGAGGAAACTTGGTATGTAATGCGTGGTCATCCATCCACGAACCAACCTAGCCAAGCGCGGCTTAACGTGAAGATTGACCCGAGTGGCTCTTAATAATTAACCACGAGCTCTTTTAGTACTTATCTATTACGCGAATATTTGAGAACATTTATTTTCATTAGGCACTTTGATTATATGATTGATGATTGTTTCATCAATACTATAAATAACTCATTTATCTACATAAAGAGCTAGTAACAGCCTAAGGGTTACTTAGAAAAACTGTTACATACAATTCTTCTTCACGATGTAATCTTTACCTTTCTGTTTGTCTTTGTTGAACACTAGATAATATGTAACATTATTTCTACGGCGAATGAAACTGACTTCTGAACTGTCAGTATGTAAAAACTTCCCGTTATTGCGTTTTTTTTTGGAACCGTCTGGATTTAGTTCCAATTTATTCATACTTTAAAAAAAGGCAGTTTTATATTATAACTTTAATTTAAATACCTCCATGACGATCCTCCTTTGTTTGAAGTGCAGAATGGTTGATTAACGATTCCGTGAAGGATCCGTTTACACCCTGTAAAATATTCCCATAATCACCATGGTATGGTGTTCACAATATCTTAAGTGGACGCTGCAATCCTATAACGTAATCCAACCAGCGAAAAAAACAGAAAACAACAAACATAATCTTTCTTGATCCTAATTCAAATCTTCAACCAAAATAGAAATTCCAGCAATTTAAATGACAGAAGACAAACACTAAACTTAGATCAACTCAAACAAAGTTTCCTTCGAACTCCAATCGCAGGTAGAATAACGGTGAAGCCAGCTTACATATTCATGAGTCCGTCCCTCGAACGGATAAAACCAAGCCCTTTTGTGCCGACAATTTTTTCCAACGGTTCGGCCAGACAACCAAATAAAACACCGACAAAAGTATGAAACTAGGATTTTTTCCGTCGGTCGCTTTCTGCCGGCGCGGCGGATCAAAAGTGGCAAGTTTTTGGAAACGGAGATTATTATGGTTATTGTGGGCTATCGATCATAATAGGCCGACGTTTGTTCAGAAAATGGCAGGAATTGTGAATTTAATTAGGGACAGTTTTTGTTTTTTTGTTTTTGGAAATGGTTTGGATGGCCAGTGTTCAGGGTAGAGACAATAATAATTGGAATCGACATTTTAACGGCAAGAGAACCAAGGTTACCGACGTAGTCCGAAGAACTGCCAAACTTAATGGCAGTGGGCAGGGCACATTGCTCGCAGATCGGATGGCCGATGGAGCCGAAACACTCTGGAGTGGCGACTGCGATCCGGAAGACGTTGCGTTGGTTGGTCTCCCACTAGGTGGACCGATGACCTGGTGAAGGTTGCGGGGATCCGCTGAATGTGGGACGCTCGGGACAATGTGGCGACGGTCAATTTGGCTGAAATGATGATAATGAATTTTCACAGCTTGTAGCGTTTATCGTTTTACTGTGGGAGTGACCTTAAAATATGCTAAAAACACCAAGCTTGGCACTGGGAGACGTGAAGCATGATGATCTCAATATGATATCATCCATCACTATCTAATAAAAAGAGACTGTTTTCTGTCTTCCTGATTACAATTCTCGTCAATTTTTAGACCAGGACGATGGTAAACTACATACAAATGCTCAAACTCCCAACACCCTAGACTCCCGAATCGATAACAAATAAGAACCGGAGCTGAATAGCTTGATCTTTCCATAGACCTGGGGTATACAGAAACTGCTCGTCTATCAGAAATGTAAGTGGCTGACAGAACCTACCGAAAACCTTATACCAGTTGAAGAACGTTACAGAAATTCAACTTAATTCAACTTTTACTTCGAAATTCAAAACCGATTGTCATTTGTCAAGGAGCTATTGGGTTTTTGCATCAGAAATTTCTCAGTAGCAGCCACGGAGTCTGGAATTGTGCCCGGTTGATGGCAGAAGCCTCGCCTCCTATTACAAGGACCTAAAACATAACTGTCGAAATGTGTGTGTGTGTTATTACGTACAACTCGGCCTAACCCTTCGGGGATAACAGGCGTGATGTTATGTTATGTTAATTATAGATTTCACTATTAGTCCTCATTCATACAGACTTGTTTAGTAAACGTTTGCCTTTTGTTTTCAATGACTCACACGCGTAATAAAAGCAAATTAACATTACTGTTGGCATTACATAATTACACATAGGTAATTAGGTTTCATCGAGTGTGGAACGCCAGACATTTCATGGTTCATTTCGTTATATGAAACGGCGACATTTTTCTGTTATGCTTGTTATTGTGATTTCTAGTGCGATGACTTTATTTCATTATCTTCTTCTAATACAACTGGTGTTAACTACTGATTACAATGTACATTTTTCTAACTAACTTTATGCAATTCGCTCTCATTATTTACATACTCTCTCCCGGAGCTTTTAAGCTTTTAGCCAAACATCACCTGCGCAGCGGTAGTGAGGCTGCCTTACGTTCTTAAGGTTCCGCGTTCGAATCCCGGTAGGAGAAAATGTTTGTGTGATGAGCATGGACATTTGTTTCCGAGTCATGGATGTTTAAATGTATAATAAGTATGTATTTACAAACAAAAAGTATCTATGTAGTATATAAACTATCTGGTGTCCACGACACAAGCCTCGTTGCTTGGAGTGGCACTAGATGGCGCTGTGTGTATTGTTCAGCGATATTTATTATTATTTATTTATTTAACTTTGTTGGGGTCGGCTTCCTGTCTAACCGGATGCAGCTGAATACCAGTATTTTACATAGAGCGACTGCCTATCTGACCTTCACAACACAGATAGTACTGGGTAATACGATTCCCCCTGGTAAAAATGGTTGTCAGACTTTCGCCGATGACTTACGTCTCCCAAAGATGGACAAAAGACAGCTGGGACCAACATCTTAACGTGCCATTAGCCATACAAATAATATGAAATTGTCTTACTACAAAATCATGGTATTTATAATTCAAATATCAATTTATTTCAACCAATATAATGTAGTTTTTAGTAGTAATAAACAGGCGTATACAAAATACAGGGAATTAAATTACAGAGTACACAACTGAAAGTAGAAGCAAAGATGTAGACGTACTCTTTAATTAAAAGACTAAACACAGAACTACTAAGCCGACCTCTTAAGTTTATTATTGATACATAATTACCGACATTGGACACCTATATTTCAACTTCAAAGGGATTCTGTAAGAAGTTTCATAGACGAAGAAGTCCATTTCAAAAAGTTTATTTCAAGTGAAAATGTTGAAGTGGTAACACGCTTTAAAAACACTCAATTGCCTTTGTGTCGTGAAAACACTTGTACTGGAAGGAACTGAAACAGACAATCATCGAAAAAGAAACATGGAAGTCAATACCGCATCTGTTAGAGAATTTGAAAAGACGTTAACACTGACAAAGTACGCTCTCCTAATTTCTGGAATCAAAACCTCACAGAACCGAACGATGAATAAATCCATAGATTACTTCATAAACCACTATTTATATTACTGTAACTTCATAACTCTATACGCCGTTCTATTCGGCGAAACCTACTGGATAGTAGACGGCATACGAAACAGCAAGCCGTTCGTGGAAGTGTCCTTAATATCGCCGTGCATAACAATAAGTCTTCTGGGCACCGCAAAATCCTTGAACGTCTACTTTAATAAAGGAATTCTCTTAAAGGTAGTCCAGAAGTTGAAAGAAATACACCCAATGTTTGATGACAATGACGGCGTCGAACGCAAAATTATGAAGAAATCAATGAGGATGTTGAAATTCGTTCAAGTTTTACTAATGAGTATTTATATACTTGTTTTCACGACATTCTGTTTCACTCCTGTTTTGATATCGTGGTATAATTACCACAAAAATGGGGAGTTTGTGATAACGTACCCGTACGTTGTGAAGTACCATTTCGATGTCTACAGTTCTTCGTTTTGGCAGCTAATTTACTTTCATCAGTGTTGGGCGAGTAAGTTGAGATACTTTTTTATAGCCACACTAATATTATAAACAGGTAAGTTTGTATGTGCGATGAAAACACCCAAAACGAATGATCCGAATCTAAAAACTCTTTTACTGACAGAAAGCTACATTATTTGTGGGTGCAATAGGCTATAAATTACAATTATATAAGCAAATTAGCCGAGCTGTCACAATTTTTGCAGACGAAGCCGCGTCCGAACTCTTGATGGTCTTAGATAAATAATCTTCAGACATTTACACGGTACTTAGATTGCACGAAAAAACTGTCTTCATTGAGAAGAGTTAGTTAGCACATTCCAAATGCACCGCAGACAAGTCTTTTAGTCCGGGTGAGCAGTACAATCTTTTTCATAATGTCACTGTTAACAAACACGTGTTCCTTCATGGAGTCTATAGGGCAAATGTAACGATCTTTGGTTAGAGAATCATTATAGCAATCATCATCATCTCATCTAGAAAGATGCGACCTTGATGGGACCTTTCTCCCATACTCCCATGTCACTTGGGTTCAGCGCAAAACGTTCGTTGCTTCTATTCTCCTCTGTCAATCGACACGCTATCATGTACTCCTTTTTTCTTCAGAAAATTCCTCACACAATTCATCCATCTTTTCTTTGGTTTTCCTCTCCCTCTACATCGATCAACATTTATATTCATCACTCTTTTAGTCACATGTGTTCCAGCCCTCCTCATCACATGTCCATACCAAGATGGACGACTCCTTTCATCTTTTCTGTAACAGTCGCCACTTTCAAACTTTCTCTTATATGCTCTTTTGTCACTTTATCCATTTGATTGTCTTGAATTTGATTGTCTTGATGATTAAAATTGATGTCACTTCACACATCCATCTCAACATTCTCATCTTTGCTGCTTGAAATCTTTTTTCATCCATGTTTGTCACTGCCTGCCAGCATTCCAATCCATGCAGTACGACAGTCACTATAACTGTATTATATAGCTAATTTAACTAAAAGACTACTTCTCTTAAACTTCATACATGATATCAACCGGTACCATGTATTAAGTTTAAGAGAAGTAGTTAGATGATTCACCTCATCGCCATAATAAATCAGCTTCCAGTATTTATGAATTACTGCACGTTGCTACTTACGTATGGATTACAATTTCTATTGTAATGCGAAACCTTGCATTCACAGTGTTGAATGCTTTTTATAGATATTTTCTGAGAATTTAGTAATGTAGATTGAAGTTAACAACTCGTTGATACGTCATGTTTTATTAAAGTAAGGAATTACCTATATGACAGTTACAAATGCTGTTATTAGTTGCAAGCGACGGCTGAGCAAACGCTGTGGTCCTGGGTTCGATTCCCAGGTTGGGCAGTGTTATTGGGTTTTTTATGATTAATTTCTCAGCAGCACACTTCTTAGCGTGTCGATGGCAGTCGAAATTGTGTCGGGCCAGAACTGAGCTACTAGTTTGGCATCTTCAGTAGCGTCTAACAGTTCCTGTAATGAACAATCAACAGGACACGATATTAAGTGCCCCTTCGTTTGTGGAACAGCACCACATTTACACCACAAGGTAGAGTCATCAATGAAGCTCCATCTGAGCAGGTTTTCCTTGCTGGTTCGGATTCTATTTAAAGACTTCCAGGTCAGCTTCCATGGCAACTCATGTCCAGGTGGGAGGTTTTCAGCAGGTGGAATGAGTGGGTTTGGTAGGGATGCACTGCCTCTTCACAGCCTCAGTCGTTCTTTAGACCGCTCGCCAGTGAGTGAGCGCCGATAATAATGATGCTACAAATTATAGGACAATTAAATATAGCAGATTTTTGTAATTTTTTCAGCAGCCATAGTAATATTCAACGTGTTCGGATGCGACACTCTCTTCTACGCCCTCTGTGTGTACCTCAACATGCACTTCCATTTACTGGGACTTCGATTTGAGAACATTGTGTCAACCACAAAGAATGAAACTCGGAAGAAACTGAACAAGGCCGTGGAGAGACATCAGGAACTTATAGAGTGAGTATCTGGGGGCACGGTAGTGGCCCCGCCAAGATGAGTCAAGCGAAGCGCAAGGGCACTACCTACCTTTTCTCGAAGCGCTTCGTCGTTTTTTTGAACCCTTATAACTTGGGTTTGGATTGTACCAGATAAACATAATTCTCGGAATATGTTGCCAATGGCGGACTTATTAAGCATATTAAGTTTTAATTGCATAGCTCTTATACTTTTGATTTTATTGATATCTAAAAAACCCTGATTTCGTAACTGATGATCATCAAAATCCATAGGTACTTCCTAATGTCCTAGAAAGCTGAAATTTGGAATGTAAGCTACAATTAGTACACAAACTATATTTTGACAGTTATGTTAGTTTCCATTTGATTGGGGATAAGCCTATTGACTGTATTGTTAACAATGTAAAATAAACGTATAGCAAATATTTGTATAGGATATTACAACTAAAAATGGAAAAATAAAAAACACATCTGCGTACCCCCTCAGAGCATACAGGCGTGATGTGACGTCATGATGTTGTATAAACAATAAACATCCAAGCGATTCCAGCAATCACTGCAGATTTACCGTCTATTTTTGAAGAGTTCCATTGTATATCTCCGAAGATCAGCATCAGATCTTCACCAAATGGGACCACACGGGAAGCACCAGCTTTCAAATAAAAAAAGAATCATCAAAATTGATTCACCCAGTCGAAAGTTCTGAGATAACAAACAGAAAAAAAAACACAGTCGAATTGTGAACCTCCTCGTTTTGGAAGTCGGTTGAAAATAGTTTTGACTAGTCAAAAGTAGTTTTGACTGTGACCTATACATAGTATAGATGTAATGAAGATCATCACTGTTTTAAATTCTCCAAATACGAAATATACTCCTGCCTGAGCTACATAGTGACAAAGAGCGCCACAATGACAGTTTCGATGGGTCTGCATAAACTGGAAGCCAGATTCATGACAGCATAGAGCTTCGTTCTAAAATATCAGCTTGAGGTTGTTCTAGTCTCATCATGTCCATTAATTCCTTTCATGTTATTTGACCATATTCGTACCAGTCTGTCTGCCTCTATCCTTGGTTTCCTCGTGCCACTGATGCAGTGTGGCGAGGGTCTTCGCCTCCAGGTCCCACGGCGGGGATGCGGTACTGACCGCATCCCCGCCGCCATTTCTCTTACGAGGCTTCTTGTGTACTGACACAAGAAGCCTCGTAAGAGATCGTGAGATATCCCCTTATGACCCTGAAGGCTTTCGCTCTGTGTCTCTACCTCAACTTCTTATGTCAACAATAGGCATGACGAAAGTGTCAAAAAATTGCAAATCTATTTAGTCCGTCAGTTAGAGTATTTGAAAATAATGGACACGTATTTTTTGTTTTTGTAAATCAATGAATATTGACAAAGATAAAACGCATCAAAAATCGGGAGTGGGGGCTCGTGACGTCAGAACTAGCTAAAAACAATACCTAGGCGTGACGTATTGAGAATTTTAAAAGCGTCATATCTTCGTCAATTTTGATTTACGTAACAAAAGAAAAAACACGGGTCAAATATTTTCTGATAATCTAACTGACGGACTAATTAGTTTTTTTTTGTCGTCTCGCCTATTGTAGGCAGCAATCATCAAGTAACCACTAGTTACTTCAAGATTGTCTTCTACAACAAACCGCACCATTTTCAAATCGCGTTCAACCTTGACAATGTCATAAACGCGAAAGTTGTTGGTTACCTAATAACCTAGATGTGCATGCCTGTGACTTATTCATGCAGTGGCTAAACATAAAACGTAAAATTAATTGCAAACTTGCTGTGATTTGAATAAATAAATAAAGTTAGCTAGGCCAGCGCTTTGCCTAGGCGCAGTGTGTGTGACGAATAATAATTTCATATCGCCTAACTAGTACTTATGTTATGGAGTCATGTGGTCCTTTGGATAGGTGAGAACTTAGACAAAATGACGTTGGAACGTCACTTCAGAGAGAACGATAGTAGAAAAAGTAAACTAGCTTATGTTTATAAAAACACAAGCTTTTAAATAAAGATGTCACGACTTTTGTTCGTATTCATCCCAGCAAACCCTTTCATTTGATACCCATATCATGGGAATGCATAACAAATCACTCCATCTTTATGAGTCCGCCATATTGGATTTTGAAAAACGTCACTTAGCAAACCATGAGCTGTCATCCAAACTAAACACGTACTTACGCAAAAAATCAGCTCAATGGAAAATCGGGAAGTGAGTCAAATCTAACTTATAAGATTTTATTTCATAGTTAGTTACAGGTGAAACTAATAAAAAAGCGTGGTATTTACTCCCATGGGAAAAGCTGTGAATTTCTGTGTATGTAACAGCTAGTCGAAACCAAATAAAAGCAGCTTTCTTAGCGTTTACTAGCATTTAATGGGTATCCTAAGAATATACCATAAAACTTCATCATTACGGCCTTTATGGGGTTTTGAGTAACTGCAATGGCAATTATATTCTGAGAATTATTCTCTACGAACTAAGACTGCTGCTAGGAAACTGAATAGAAGATAAATATGTTTGATTTTAAAATATAAGTAGAAAAATAAATAATTGTTATAATTAAAATTATTATTTAGTACTGTGTTTGCATAGATTGGATTACATGCAAATGGATATTAACATATGAATTTGTATATTCGTATATTTTGTGGCTGTTTTTATAAATAATGCAATATCTATATATTCACAGTCAAAACTGTTAATTAGTCAAAATTACTTTTGACCAGTCAAAACCACTTTTGGAATAGTCAAAACTATTTTAACAATAACTAACATTTAGTTAGAAACTTATTAGGTTGTTAGGTTTTTTTTTGTGACCCTTTGAAAAACATCACGTAATTCTAGGACTAGGTAATTACAACTGAGGCGTTCTAAAACAACCTATTTTTAATGCAGAAAACGCATTTTAACTTCATAAGGGTTTTGACTGACACCAGTCAAAATTGGTTTTGAATAATTAAGAGTTTTGACTGTAACATATATATATATCGTGCAATTGCTATTCGTTTTGTTGTCTTCTTTAGTTTGTATCTTACATTTTCATTTTTCAGTCTCGTGGACCAATCAGAGATTCTATATTCAAAATCATCGCTGTTTAATATCGTGTCGAGTTCTTTACTCATTTGTCTCAGTGCCTTCAATATAACGGTAAATATTTCATATTAAATATATTGTCTTTAGTTTACTTTAGCACACCTATGTTGAGGTAAACGTAAGTGTGTTTAGAAATATGAAACGCTTTTACCACTTTAACAATGGAACAACTAAAAAAAAAAACAAGCAAAAGTTGGAAGCAGGCGGGCCCATTCTATTGCTTCCAAATGATGTTGGAAAGAAAATACAAAATAAAACTATTACAATTTCAGTCATAATACATAAATAATGTCTGCTAAGATATCAATGTTTAAATATTTCATATTGATGCAGGTCGCAGATCAGATGACCATTATGTTCGCGTTCATCACCTTTCTTCTGATGAGTCTATCACAAATATCAATGGTTTGCTACTTCGGGGACTTACTTATGAAATCGGTAAGATACTATACAATACAATATATTAAAGTATGTAGTTGAAATGTCTAACTGTCACTTGCTTCGCCGAAGGAAAACACCGTGAGAAAGGAGCATGCCAGAGATATTTCTCGACGGCATGTAAAATCAAGTCAGAGGCCCATGGGTGCCATAAAAAGTCTGACACCAGCTTAGGCACTAACCACACGAAAAAGAAAGATTAACTGGGCATCAAATTAGACAACGGGATAATAATAAAAAAATCCTGATATAACCCACTAATACTTCCTAAATCAGGAATCAAATACAGGATCCCAACCTCAATCTCATTTGCGAATTTAAGAAGTCAACATATCAATGTATATACTAAGTAGTCATACTAGTAGTGTACTACAATCTCTCAATTCATCTATTGATATAGAGGCTTTATCTTGCTTCCAATTGAATTGGTCGGCAAAGGAGGTATTACGTCCAGTATTCTGATATTATGTGGCATCTATTGAGACTAAATAAGTGAGGAGCTCGTGGCTAAATAATAACAGCCGCTCGGGTCGATCTTCAGGTAAAGCCGTGCTTGCCTATAGGTTGGTCTGTGGATTGTTGACCACCCTTACATACCGAGTTTCCTCCGTGCCTCGGAAAGCACGTTGAGCTGTTGGTCCCGGCTGTCATTTGTGGATATTTGACAGTCGTTACAGGTAGTCAGTGACCCGAAAAGTCTGACAACCAGGCTTACCAAGTGCTATCGTATTACCCAGTACTAACTGGGTTGTGGAGGTCCGATAGGCAGTCGCTCCATCTAAAATACTGGTTATCAGCTGCATCTGGTTGGACTGGAAGCCGACCTCAACATAGTTGGGAAAAGGCAGGCAGGCAAATTCATGGTCTTCCTTTTATTTCTGACACTTTCTGACATATTTAGCAAAAAATAATCCTTATGATGCAGCCTTTCGATTGGTATGATAAAGCTACAGGGTGATTATTTTTCTCGTGTAACGGGTTCGATTCCCGGTTCAACCATGTAATTATTTAAATATCTATGAATGCAGTTTAAATTGTTTTTTAAATTCAAATAATTTCTTCTTTCAGTAAAATGCTCCATCTACAATATTGAAGGTACTTTCCCTCCATGTGGCATTTCCGTGGGACGCCCTGTATAGGCACTGTCAATGAAATACCAATTTTTTTGATAGCTCTACTATGTTACCACAGGATTTTTACTTTTAAACAAAACAGACCCCAATATTTTGTTCATTTTTTTTTTTGTTATTGCCTGATTCATTTGTTCCGTATATTGCAGAGTGTGGAAATAAACGACTTTGTGTACAATTGTCCATGGTACGAGGCTGACGAAGACTCCAAGAGGACCATATTACTTGTAATGATGAGGTACGAATTAAATTATTCATAGCCACAGTCCAAACACCGTATTAAGTTGGGTTTAAAAGAGAATCATTTTAAATTCATGCTTTTTCCGGTAAAAGGCATTGGAAATGCTTTCATTTTAAACCCCAAAATACTTACAAAGTCTTAACTCTTAAAACTTAAACACACTGGAACATTTTAACTCTGCATCTTTTAGCTTGGAAGTTTTATAATATTACACGACTAAAACCAAAACATATTTACAATTTGAGAGGTGAATTAGTTTGAGTGACAATTAACTTAATTTAGTCCTAATATCCAGAATTATAAAGATGATAATTTCATGGACGTCCTTTAACCCCTATCTAGAAAAATAACCGAGTTCCATGATCGCAGGTCTCAGAAGGCATGCCGACTGACAGCGTGGAAGTTTGCGGTCCTCAACCTACGGGCATTCACTACGGTGAGCGAATTATTTATAGCTTACAATCTATAAAACTGCAGCCGTGACGACGCAGGGGATCGGACAGTGGGACTAGTAACTTAACAGACTTACGGGAGATAAATATTGACTTTTTGAAGCTAAGGAAACCTCAATATAGCACACTAGCACTTCGCATACGACTTCATCCGCAAAAATTGTCATATCTCGGCTAATATGAGTGATGTAAATATAATTTTTAGCCTATAGCATCCACGAATAATGCAGCTTTCTGCCAGTTAAAGATTTTTTAGAATTGGATCATTCGTTCCGGAGATTACCCCCTACATACAAATACCTCATTACAATATTAGTATACCTAGATTAACAAAAAGCTATTTGCTTTCATATTCGTCTATCGACAATCGACATTGTCCTTAATTACTTGTAGGTAAACTTTAAGTACACCGAAGTTCTCTGCAATATGCAATGCTTGGACGCAAATCCGAAATTGGATGCAACAATAGTACATAAACGTTTTAATGTTAAGAAGACCTTTTCACATTAGATCATCCTTATCTTTGAAATTTCAGATTCTGAGCAGATCGTGGTCGTACTTTGCTCTTCTGAAGACAGTGTACAAGTAGAATCGGCTTGCGGATATCAACGTTCCATACTGCTCTACATATCTGAACTATCAAACTAAATCCATATTATCCATATTAAATAGATCGAGTTACCCAAATGACAGGTAACCACCATGCATTGAATCTGAATATGAACAGAAGACCATCATAGATTTAGAAAATACTTTTGACAACTAAGAAGTAGAAGGTGGTCCAGACCACACAAACGTTGATACAAATTAAATGCAAGATGTAAAGGAGCACACGCTTGAGTGTTTTGCATAAAATTATGTAGATTGTTTCACATAGATTGGGAGTTTCGAACATTTTGTAGGCACTTGTAATTTTAACGAACTAACTAATAGTTGGCGATACAGAGGGTACGGAAGAGAGGCACCTTATAAATGCACAAAGTATTATTAAAATTGGACCTAAATTGGCTATCGCTAGCGGGCGGGGCGTTCGCCGTGCGCCGGTAAGTGACTGGTCTAGCTCCTAAACGGCTTCTAGGCCCATTATGAAACTTAGCATGGATTATCTTTACACTAATACCTATTTTGAGAAAAAAAATTAAAAGAATAAAACTGATCATACCTTGAAAAAGTTAAGTTTGAAAAATAAAATAACATAATTTTAAATAAATAATAATTAAAAAACAAAAACAATAACACAGTCACGTAACTTGTTAAGTCAAGTAAACATTCCACTACTTTATTTATTTGATTATAACTTTTTAACACTTGGTACTCGGACTACTCGGTTGAAGTAGCGCATACTTGCTAGTTAGTCAAAAGTTCAATGACCTTTAACTCGTTAACTATATATTATTGTACCGCAAAAATATTGTATATCTGGGTCGAGGACTTATTTAAGTACAACTCAATAGAATATTACTAAAATCGGACAAATCAACTTTTTTTACCTGTGCGCTTCACATGGAATGCCCCTATTTCAACAAACTATTGGAGCAGACTCTTCCATAACAGTAAAATCAATCAAAAATCCAAATGTGTTTTGCCCAAAGAGACGCATCTCTGACTTTTTGGATTCGTGTGCGTATTGTATAACTATCATTTGATTCGGTGAAGGAAATCATCGCTAAGAAAACAGCATGCCTGAGAGATATTCTCAACGGCATGTAAAAGCCAAGTCCAATATTTAAACTCTGAAACCAGGTTAGGCACGAACCACACGATAAAGGAAGAAGAACAATTAACCAGCAGGGAGACAACTATAAAATCATAGAAGACCATACGGACTACGGCACTTTCCCCCCTAGATGTATAAAAACTCTTCGCACAGGTGAAGTGGAGCGTTGCTAGTATTTTACACGTTTTAAATGTATATTCGTAGTGTTAATTATAAATAGAACGAAGGCACAGGTGTGAACAATCTCGTTCGTTCTGACATTAACCTAATTGAGAGCACTCTGACTCGTAAAGTTATACAGGGCGGCCATTTGTTTTTTTGTGACTACTAAATATAATATGTAGATTTTATGCGCGTTTCATTTTTGTGTACGTACTTACCTTAGATTTTTCAGTTTTTAGAGGAGCTCGTGGCTAAATAATACCAGCCGCTGGGATCGATCTTCAGGTTAAGCCGCATTTGCCTAGGTTGGTCTGTGGAGGGGTGACCTATTGCACATAATTATCGAGTTTCCTCCGTGCCTCGGAAAGCACGCTAAGCAGTTGGTTTCAAGGGTCATTAATTGATCTTCGACAGTCGTAACAGGAAGACCCGAAAGTATGTCAACCAGTCTTCCCCAGGGAGTATATCGTAACGGCAGTCGCTCCATGTAAAATACTAGTATGCAGCTACGTCCGGTTCCGGCTCCGGGAAGCCAACCTCAACATAGTTGTTAAAAGGCTGGGCAGATAATGACCTTAGATTTTTAGTGTTTCGCTGATGTATTTTATGTACATAGATACCAGGTACGAGCTTGAACTATGCCCGCGCTGTGCCAATTCTAACTCACCGAGGGTAAGGGAAATGCGAGTAATTTGGTATTTTTAACCGACTTCAAAAAGGAGGAGGATTCTCAATTCGACCGTATAAATATATTTTTTATTTTTTATGTGTGTTCGCGGATAACTTCGTCGTTTGTGAACCGATTTTGATGATTATTTTTTTACCATGGTACTATCCTTGGGATATTTCCTTTCCAACAAGGAAACCAGGATCTGATAATGGCATTCCAGAGAAAACGCGGCGAACCTTCGAAAATCGTAGTGGCGACTAGTGCATTTGTTAATTTGTACAACAAACACATACTTACACTTTTTTTCAATTATCTTTCGAGATAGGTAAGCTTAGATCTCCAATACCATCCAGCTAATTTCCACTGACTTCGTATATTACCAACTACATAATCGGTGCCAATAACCTGACAGTAACCAGGCATGACATTGTGCACGCTAGGTTAGCACCGTTCCACCGCATTCGATGCGATACAATCGCTGGGAATTAGTATTCATCCTTCATATTCGTTTGTATCATGACTGTGACTACCAAGTTCGTAATGGTCGATTCGAGTATTTTTGGTATTCGAGTATTTATTTGTTGTTCGTTAAAAAATATTAAAACCAGTACTCGAGTCTTGGGACTACGAGTATAGATCAAGACAGTGAAAGCGTTATTGTCATTATTTTAAAAACTATGTAGGTACCTATTTCATTAGTAATAGACAAATATGGATGAATAAGAAATGCTGCGCCGACCCCAAATAAATTGAGATTATTGGAGGATAATGATGGATTTCCGTAAAGTAACGCCTGATTCCACAACTTAAAAACTATAAAGGGTGTAAAACACCTCTTAACGAAGCCTAAAGGCACTTGTTCTCCTCGTCATTGTGATAATTTTTTTGTTCTACACCATACCTGGGAACCTTCTAGTTACGGAGATATAGGGGGTCAAAGTTTCAACTTTTTGACAAGTTTTTTTTTGAATACAAGTTTTTAATGTAAGATTTTTACTTTAAACACCTCCACGACCCCCGTACTATTCAATCCATCCATCAGCACAATGTTTTGAGTGCGTTACATTGAGTTCTACATCAAAACATGATTTTTCACTCCAAAAAAAAAAGTTGTTTCCCGGTAAACATTTTTGCGTAAAGTTACTTAGTTTGATGTACAGAATGCTTGGTTGACGGCTTCGTGATGAGGTCTTTTACACCCTGTATACTCGTCTTCAAAAGTATTTATTCGATTTCAATATAGAATACCGTAAGACTTGTACTCTAAATAATTCTCTACTCTTACCTTTTTATCCGAATACAGTATTTTCGGAAGTCGAGTATGCGAGTATCTAGTATAGGCACTTGATTCAGTACTCCAATCGGCCTGATCCGGTCCATCACTAGGTAGTTATAGTAAATGTGTCGTAGGCATACAACTTGTTAGGAGAATCGCTGGTGTCACATTTGGTTAGAATGTTAGAGGAAAATTAGAGCAACTATGTAACTTTTCATTTTAATAGTGATAATAAGAAAATTGTTGGGATCTCCCGGAAAAAGATAGAGAGTAATGGATTACCAGGCAGTGTAAAGTAGTTCAGTCTGAGAGCATAGACTATTATCGATGACATAACCTAACGAATAGTTTATGTAGACGAACGAATTTAGAACAAGAACAACTTTAAACAGACCTGCTGTTTAAAGTTGTTCTTGTTCTAAATTCGTTCGTCTTCTTCTTGTCGATGATTCCCATAGTTAAATTTGTTTCGACCAGAACTTTGCCATATCGACGGCGTTAGTAATGGTTTCGGACAGGACCCTTAAGGTACAGGTGGAGTTGCACAAAGAGCAGGTCAGGAGGTGGGCCATGGTTTGGGATGAGACTCCACTCAGCACTAAGCTTTATTGGAAAACCCTCACCGGACCAAGTTGTACCTTCAGTGGCTCAACTAGCTTTGAGGTCGGTTTAGAGTCTTCCAGTCGTTCTGGAAGTATAAAATCTTTGAAAGGAATTGCAGGCACGTAGCAAAATAGCGAAGCGTAGGTAAATTAATAGAACTCCAGCTAAATTCTCCTGCGGGTTAGTAGAATTTAGCTGGAGTTCTATTAATTTGGTAGGAATGTTTGTGGAAAACAAGAGCAGCGATGTAATTAGGTGCTTTTAGTAGAAACAATAGCAAAAATACATCTGTATGTTTTGGGGAACTCCCAGAGTTATAGAAACCCCGAATTATGTGACTTAGGTCATGGTTACTTTTAGTAATAGGTTTCCCCATTGCTCTCCTAGGATCAAAAATGATGAGCGAGGAGCTCGTGGCTAAATAATAACAGCCGAGAGGTGGATCTTTAAGGTTATCGCTTAGGTCGACCCGTGGATGGGTCCATTACATACCGAGTTTCCTCCATGCCTCTGAAAGCACGTTAAGCCGTTGGTCCCGGCTGTCATTTGTAGATCTTTGATAGTCGTTACACGTAGTCAGTGGCCCTAATGTCTGACGACCAGTCTTTCCAAAGGGTATCGTATTACCTAGTACTAACTGTACTGTGGAGGTCAGATAGGCAGTCGCTCCATGTAAAATAGTCGTATGCAGCTGCCACCTGTTAGACTGGCAGCCATGAGCCAACCTCAACATAGGTGCATGAATAATTTGATGAGGAATATCGTGCGTAGTTTTGAAGTCTTTTGAATGCGTTCGACGCGGCCCTTACTAGACTAGCTATTGACGGCGGTCTCGCTCGCGCGGATGCCAAATAACATTCGACGAGAACATACTATCGGAATGAACTATCCCAGATCATGCTCTACCTGTATGACAAATTTCATCGAAATCCATCTAGCCGTTAAGGAGTGAAAGTGTAACTAACAGACAGTCATGCACTGTAAAATTTGACATTTTAAATTCGCATAAAATATAATTTCGCATTTTATATATTATTGAAATTATTCCACACACCTGAAACTTGTAGGAATGTTAAATGTTTGATAAACTGCTGTTTTCCTGGATATTTGAACTGTTGCGTTTTACTGAGTAAACACCAGATGTTACTAGGGCTACTAAGGCAGCATGTTCTTTTGAGCGGAGCGAGTGAGCGGAGAAGAACGGGTAAATAGTGAAGTGGTCACTGAAGCGAACATTTTGTGGCATTCTAGTGGTTATGTTTTCCTAGTAGGTGGGTCTCTTTTACGCTCAAATGGACTAGCAGTCTTTAGTAAACGTTCATGAGTAACAAATATTAGTCTAGAGCAAACTGACCGCCTTGACAAAAAAACATTTTAGCAATTATTATTAAGTGCGTGTTGAGACACGCGCAGTGTAGGATTCAAACGTGGATTGGTATGAATGTTATGAATGAGGCAGAAGGTATCCATGCAAGCCTAGTCCTGGGTACGATTCCTAAGTCGTAGAAAATGTTACCGCGTTCTTTCGTTTACATTATTATGACAACCCACACCCACAGATAATAATAATAATAATAAATTAAAATAGTAGATATAATAGATCAAATTTGACATCTGTCAGTTTAGCAACTAAAGCAAATACTTCATCTTACTCACTTTAGAGGATTTGTTCTAAGGATTTTGTACTTGTTGCAAAATTATCCAAAACCCAAGTTCAACGACTATTACTGCTAAACTAATGAAGTTATCTTAACCGCTATAAATTTCCTTTAAAATTCATGAAATGTACTTTAATCATGAATTTTTCAAGCGAGCAGTTTTTTTAGAGGGGGACGCCCTTCTGGAAAAAATACTCGTATTTTCACTTTGATATTTAATATTTCGTAAATGGAGCAAAATCGAAAAATTGTTTTAGCAACCCCTAAGTCATTTTAAAAGACCTATTCAACGATATCCCACACGATGGCATAAACGACGGGCATGACAAAACTATAAGGGTTCCTTGTCAGAACTACGGAACCCTAAAAAAACGGAATGCTCTTTTGTCTCGTTAGTTTTTCTGGTTTAAGAAATCGTAAGACATGCCGATGCATTTCACCAGTTTCTATGACAAGTCTTTTACAGTTCAAGCAGTTCGGTTATGGAATGCCTTGCCAGTGTCGATAAGGCGTGCTCAATCTCTGGCAATTTTTAAAAGCATGATAAAAAAACTGTATCTCTCTTCTTAAGCTTCATTTTTATTTGGTATTTTGATTTAATTCTTCGCATACGTTTCTTGATAATAAAAAAAATAAAGAAAATATTGTATATATTTATATAAGTGTAATATGTTCTAAGTATGTATCTGTATGTATTTATTGTATATATGTAAATGGTACACCACAGGCTACCTGCAGTATTGTCTTTCCTCCCCCCTTAAATCCATCCAAAGGTTGACTTTAAAAGATCGCTTTTAGCGATAAGACCGACCATTGTGTCACCCCTTGTAAAATATTTTACATTTGTATCTGTAATTTTTATGGTGTACGTAATAAAGAGTATTATATTCTAAGACTTGTGCCTACACGACACACAAGACAGACAAGAGAAGGTGTTTAGTATGGAATCGCACCTTCCAATACTAGATCTAGAAACAGAGCGATCATTGAAATCAGTCATTTTGGTTGAGCCAAGCATATACCTAATGAAACTTTGCGATATCGTGGTACAGTTGAATTTCTGCATCCACAGCTCAGTAATCGATGCAGCTAATCCTTACCGCAATCGCACGTATGAACCATTTAGCAAAACAATGGAATTTCATCAGACTTCAGAAACTAATTAGAGATGGCAGCTCACGTGTTTTAAGTACAGAGGTACATCTGTATATTACTAGCCCGCTCTCTCCCTGAATTCCCGCCTAGTGAACATAATAAAGAAAGAGACAAAAATAGAAGCAGACCCAAACAGTACCAATTGATCCCTATACTTAGGACAAAATAAACTATAATTTAGTCAATGATTGAATATGTTAATATGAAATTATCATCACGCTAACTCACAAGACATGCATAAGAATGTTTCCAATAGACAATGCACGGGTGTCTCGGTAAAAACTCAGGTAAGTGGCTATTCACTAACGTACCAGCTCATTCATAATACATAAACCTTATCACAACTAGAATAGAGACCAAAATCCTTTGCACATAAATAAAAACACATCTACAGCTACTCATTCAGCCTAAAGATCAATGCTGTTGTTTACGTCCCTATTACGACGCACTAACGACTACTTTGGAGGCAATCTAGAGCAAATGCAAAAGCGTCAACTGCAAAATTATATTTGCAACCAACTCAAACCTTCTCTCAATACGATAAAGTAGATTATTTAATAACACAAGGTACAAACTAAAATGGCGGGACAGCAACGGTGCACAAAATTGTCGTTACAGTTTCTATCACCCTTATCTCGGAGTGGTAAAGGTTAGATTTAGTGAGCAGGGGTGTAGATGATAAAGTGGCGGAGGGACACGACAGCGGCAGGCCGTGTGCGACGGCATGCAACGATACCGGATTCTGTGCTGTACACGAGATTAAAACGGAGAGATAAAGCCTCCACCGTACGAACTTGGGATTTTTAATGGAAGCTCAAGCTCAGCTAACGAAAATAGCGGTTTTGGCATGGTAACAGGGCATAGATCTTACTAGATTGTTATTCTACAAGTAAACGATGACCAGAAGTCTATAACAGAGGAATCGAAAGAAAATAAATTTAACAAAAAAATACACAAGCTAAGATGAAATAGGTACAAACATAACTATGATTATAAAATAACGGTGACTTTGTTGAAACAAAAGTAAAGTATTACTACAGTCAAAATGGACAATAACCTTAGAAATTACTCAATAAACACTCGTAGAAATGGTACCAAGCTGACACTAGTCACGAATTTTGATGAAGAATTCTAATATTGTGTATAATAAGTATTATCAACTTGATTCACTCTTGTTAACATTCCCACATTTTCGTCGTACAATAGGTACCAAACTCATAATAAAACAAGTATTAACTCCCACCTCAGTAAAGGCTAACGCTTCGGGTACAATAGCAAGACTAGACAATGAAATATTCGAGCTAAAAGCTATACTCCTGTAAAAAATCCAAACGCTATATCAAGTGTAATTTCTTTAACTATTGTATTTAATTTTGGCTACTAGCATTTGCATGACTTTGCTGATTACTATTTTGAGGTCGTTAATTTTTCAAACTTATTGATCTATGGGTAATACGTATGAATTTTAAATTCACAGTTATGTGGTGTTTCCATAACCAAGGTAAAGTCTGGATTTCGACAATCATGCTTAGATAGCGTCACCATACATGTTGGTCTGTAAATCATATTTGTCTGTTTGTGTGAATTTGTAATTTTGTTTGATTGCCTCTGATAAACACTATTTGTTTAATCTTTCAGCTTAGAAGCTATTGTAATATAGGTATTACTAGTACCTCCACAACCCAGTTAGTTCTGAGCAATACGATACCCTTGGTAAGATTGGTTGTCAGACTTTCGGGCCACCGACTACCTATAACGACTGTGAAAGATCTACAAATGACAGCCGGGACCAACGGCTTAACGTGCATAATCTTCGCATACCTACTATAATAACCATCCACATTCATTTCTATCCTCTCAAAACCTCTAAAGTTTATTGTATGTTCCTATCGGAATCTATGTTACGTCGAAAATCGTCGATATCTCGTGAAATTTCTCCCGTTTGCGTTAGTGAGCCGCGACTCGAGGCATGGGCGAGGGGCCGGGGGGCCGTCCACTCTTTTTTCCTTGACGTTTTTTTAAAACAGTTTTTTCTTCGTGAAATCTGTATCGCACGATACACGAAGTCTTTTTACGTGATTCTTTAGAAAAAAAGGTATTCGTGGGGCTCTAGTTGCAACAAAAAATTGTACACGGATCAGCCTTGACAGTTTTGAATTGGTGAAACTTGTTTTTTTTTTTAGGAATACGTGAATTCCGAAGCCTTTGTGAGTCAGCTCCATTAAATTTTAGGTTCCTATCCGAACTGTATTTTTCAATAGTTATTGATATTTGATATGCATGAACTCGGATGGTTGTATCGAAAGTATACTTACGATCATTACGGGAAACATGTTCAGTGTAATACCATCTGCATACGGACACAAATTTCGAACTTATCGAGTGCCATTTTCTGATCAAATAATTTCTGACGTAATACTCACAAAGATACCATTTTCCTCTTACTTTCTTTCTCTCTCTATCCAACTCTAGCCTTTCATTATTTATTGCAAAATAATCAGACTTGTAAACTCCGCTGTATCTGCAGCTGTCTAATAATTTTGCCTAAACAATAAGAATGCATGCATGATGCTATGACAGTAATGCACAAGAACAATAGTTTTATATTATATTTATAATAAGTATTTATATATATTTATAGTATTTTATATATCCTTGTAGTTTACCTTAGTATTAATTAAATTATTTTCAGATGTACACCTACCACTGCTTGTCTCTGCATCACCCAAAGGTTGACTGGTAGAAAATGCCTATGGCATTAAGGGCCTAACATGCCTCAAATGGCTTAGCATGATCCTCCGTTACGCCTAAATTACTGCAGCATTAATTTTGAAATAAATATATGGTAAAGTTGAGGATTCATGCTAGGTACTATGTGTGACGAAAACACGATTCCATAAACTTTTCGTGTTAGAAAAAAAATCCAAAGTTACCTCCAAATCGAACAATAAACCGCTGGTATTCAATTCAAAAAGTACTTCAAATTAGATCATGAAACTTTGCATATTAACTGAACTAACTATAAAGCAGGTCTTATGTGTTTTATTTTTTTAGTCTAATCAATAGATTTTTTGTAAATCGCAAAAAACCACTCATTTCGCACTATTCGGCCGCAGTGACTGACGTAACAACCGCTTTGTAGTGCAAGCTGATTAGAACTTTACTCTAACAGTATTTCAAACGAAGTTTGAACCACCACTAAGAGAGTTCCTAATTTTAGGGTTAGAAGGGCCTTAAGTCCGTCTCTGTACTTTGTGCTTGAAGAATTAAATAAATAAATAGATAGGCACAACGTTTTTTTGTCCCCAGAACCAAGTGCGGTCAGAATTTAATTAGGCTTACCGTCATTGTTTTGAAATAATTGTGACAAACACAATTATATGCTAATATACGGCCGGTCGCAGCACGTGAATATTCATGCTGTATATTAGTTTGTTGCCTACTTTGTGCCGTGTTTGTGTTGGTAGTAAAAACAGTTAGTACTCGTATGTTGTTTTGTTTTGAGGCGATTCGATAAATACATAATGGATTTATTGGTGCAGTTGTCGAGTGACTTCTGCAATAATAGCGGTAGCAGATATATGAGAACATGACAAAGCAGCGGGAAATACATGGATAAGGGTCGCACAGAACTGGGAACAGAAGTGTGGCAGAAAAATCGCGAGGCCTATACCCAGCAGTAGGTGATTCCGGGCTGATATTGCGATGTGGGGGAGAGGAGACTTCACACCACAATATGATAATGACGAAGATGAGAACATGTCTTAGGGGGGAACAAAAATTGACCATTGAGATGATTTTGGATGGCTTTCTCGTTGATTGGCGTGAAGAGGCTCAACATCGAAAAAAGTGGAAGGAATGATGGGAGTCATTTGCCCAGGAGTGGGACAATTAAGGCTTCAAAAAATCTGTTGAATTAGCTTGTCCCCAGACAAATAAGGGCGCCAGGGAACCGCTGGATCCGGGAAGTTCAGGACCAGTCTTTGAAGAAATGTTCGAATCTTGGGTCGACCATATAGAACCATTTTTCAGCTGGAGTAATTATCTCAAAGTAGTAACATTACTCTTTAATCTCCGTTATTTAGTCCGATACCATAGTCTAACGTCAATTATTATATTTTGCTTAACAATAAGCAAAACTAGACGAGCATAATACATGGTTGGGTAATTTTAGGTCGTTCTGGAACCGAAAGCCATAAACGATTAGGACATTAAAAAAAAAAAAAAAAATGTAGGTCTATAAATTAAATTTTTCGTGTTTTTTTTATATTTAATTTTATTGTTATTTTTTGAAAAAAAAAAGAAAATCACGAAAAATTAAATTTATAATTTTTCATACGTTATTTAAAAAAACATTAGTACCAATCGTTCCGAGTTCGATGATCAAGTTTACGGCTTTCGTACGACCTTAAAATAATGGTGTACATTCAGTCAAAAAAGTATCGGGAATGGATGATTTGTTTATGGTTCCAAATTTTTTTTTGTTTTTTTTTGTTGTTGTTAGATTAGCACAACTGTTTTCCATTTTGGCGCGGAGTTAGAGTTACATCTGTTAATTAGATTAAATACAGTACTGATTTTAGTTATATCATATCTAGTGTGTATTGCGAATTTCTTAATGGACAAAAATATCGGACAAAAAGTTTGTCTTAAATTTTGCATCGCCAATGGAATTTCGAGTTCGGAGTCTCTGAAAATGTTACAGAAGGCTTACAGTGAATCGACTTTATCAAAAACACGCGCTTATGAGTGGTACAAAGCGTTCAAAAGCAGTCAAGGTGTGATGGAAGATTTGCCTCGTTCTGATAGGCCATCAACGTCTGCAACTGAAGTTAACATCGCAAAAGTGAAGGAAATAGTGACTGACAATCTTGCCGGAAGGTCAAACGGTAAATAAAAAATATTATTCGGACGTTATGCAGCGTTTAAGGAGAGCAAATTAGATAATAAGGGCCAGATTAGTGGAAAGAAAATTCTTGGATTTTGCACCACGATAATGCGCCTTCGCACAGTTGTGAACGATTTTTTTACCAAAACTCAACAAATACCATCGAGCAACCACCTTATTCACCAGATATGGCTCCAGCCGACTTCTTTATTTTTCCTAAACTCAAATTACCACTTCGTGGCACCCGTTTTCATTCAGTAGAAGACATAAAGGAGAATTCGCGGCGAGAACTGAACTCAATTCTGGAATAAGCATTTAAAAAATATTTTTATGATTGGATTGTTAGTTGGCGTAAGTGTGTCGGTTCTGAAGGAGCATACTTTGAAGGTGATAAAATAAATTTGGATAAATAACTAATATTTTGTGTTTTATTGATCTTTTCCCGGTACTTTCTTGACAGAGTAGTATATCTAAGGCGCAAACATAATAAGAAAAGTGTGAACTGACTCCAGTACCAATTGAAAAGATTTTCAGTAGACATGGTCATAAAGTTGGACGGCCACAACAATTTATACCAGACAGCAATTAAAGCTATAGTTACAAAACGATTAGCTATTCTTTCCGATACCAGTTCGTGGGGAAAGTTAACAGGCGTGGTGGGAGGGAGCTTCCCCAGAGGCTACAGTCACGACGTTTCGTGAGCTGTTTGTCGGCACTTTGCGTCATGCTTCGGGTGGATACATGGTGGAACAGGCCACCCCGGCACTGCACTTCCTGTCGTTGGAACAAGAATTTGTGCGGTATACTACAACAAAAAATCCGACTACTGAAAAATCACGCTCTCATTAAATTCGGGGTTTACAAGGTAAAATCAACTCCATCGATTTTTCGGATTCATGTGCGTATTGTATAATTATTACTTGCTTCGGTGGAGGTAACATCGTGAGGAAACCAGCATGCCTGAGAGATATTTCTCGACGGCATGTAAAGCCAAATCAGAGACCCATAGGTGCCATACAAACTCTGACACCAGGTTAGGTACTAACCACACAATACAGAAAGAAGGAGATGCAAAGAATGAGGCGACTTCAATATTTTCAGTCACTAAAGTATTTGTCATAATTTTGGTATATTTCCTTCCCTAACCCAATAAATTTACAGGAAAACGAATGACGTTTCACTACACCGCATTGATTATAGTTATGTTTCCTCAAGATCGTTCACACCGGAGTTATGGGATATAGTGGACATTTATTGAACTATGTGATTGATTACTAAATGATTGACTGACGGCACGAGTGTATCGAGATAAACAGACTGGCTTGTAAAGAAAGATGGACTCTTATGAAATATACTAGCTGTTGCCGCGACATTTGTCAGATTTTGTTAACAATAACAAATGGTGTTTTTTTTTGTAGTCCTAATCCATTTTCTATAAAAATAAAGTAGGCTGAACCGACTGAAAAAAAAAATCTGTCCAGCTTATTTGGAGATTAGCCGAAACAAACAGACAGACAAACTAATGAAAATTTTCCGGGGGGTTTTTCTGGGGTCTTGACATACTACTGAGAATTTTCTGACCTCCAAAGTGGCCTTTACAAGGAACCACAGGATAAAAATTACGTTTTCTGTGGAACAGTACCATACAGTGTGAACTTCGTCGGTGGCTAGAAGTCATGCAGTGTCATCTCTTTTATTCCACCGGATACAAGAGATTCCCGAAATAAGTATGACACTTCATAAAAGAGGTTTTAATTCAAAGAATCAAGTTATAACTTTGCTCAGTGACAAGTTCCAGCTACTAAAAATCACAGCATGTCACTATTATTCGTAGAACTACTTCAAATGAACTCTATATCCGACCTTTTCTTATATTTCTTGAAAAAAAAAGTAAGGTAAAGTAGTAAACCCCTCTAATAAGGCGATTTTAATTTCTGTGTCATAAATCATAAGGTTTAAATTACGAAGTTCATAATCTAATCCTTAACAAACCCTCTTTGCTGTTTATAAGAACCTTATTTTGTGTGACTGTTGTGTGTGTGATTTTTGAATAGGGTTTGTTGTTAATAACTTTGTAAGCAAAGACTATAAATAAAATACGAAGTTTCTAAGTGACAAAGAACTACCCTCGTGAAACAGGTTCTTTTAATTTATGGGTTGTCAATTTCGTGTGTGTGTGTGTTTGTATGTGTGTATGTGTGCACACTTGCCAAACACTGCAGGGGGCTATGACATGCAAGGGGTGTGATGAGCTAGTTTAGTAGGGCTGTCCCAAATAAAATTAAATAATTAATTCGATATTATTGTGTGTTTGGTTTATTAACATAGTATAAGCATAATACATGGTGTAAACGGACCCATCACGAAGCCCACAACCAAGCATTCTGTACATCAAACTAAGTAACTCAACGCAAAAAATATTGCTGGGATTTTTATGGGGTGAAAAATCACGTTTTACCGTAGGACTCAATGTAACGCACTCAAAACATTGTGCTGATGGATGCATTGAGTATTAAGGGTGTCGTGGACGTATTTTAAATAAAGTCAGAACATTAAAAACTTGGTTTTAAAAGAAAACTTGTGAAAAAGTCGGAACTTTGACCCCTAATATCTCCGTGACTAGTAGGTCCAGTAGGGCTATTACGTATCTCTGTTGACAGAGCGAAATGATAGTAACTGGGCTCAGTGTCCATCAATTAACTGTCAAAAGGTTAGTTTCGTATTATGTATGACCAGTCGCGATCAAATATGACGTCATTGGTTGTCATCGTGGCTGATAGTCACCGTAACTCATTTTGACAGACGCTTTCGTATCGATACTTATATTATTTCGATTATGTAAGCACAGTGGACAACAAATTGATGACAACTGAGTTTGAAGTGGCTTTCGTGAAAGACGTTACACCGTTACCCGGGCTGTTAGTCACCGTAAAGTGATATCCACTCAGTGCGATACGTAAAACCAATTATGACATTCTCGGTTGTCATCAAAATTCGGTGTACAACCGAAGCTTGATAGACACTGGATATCAGAAAGATACGTAATAGGCCTACAGGTATGGTACAGAACAAACAAATGATCGCAATGACGGGGAGAACAAATGCCTCGACTTCGTTAAGGGTCTATTTCCACCTTTTATATAATAGCATGCATAACGACCGCTGGGCAAAGGTATCAACACGATGTGGATGGTGCCGCCGAGGGCAACCTGGGAAGAGGTGGCGAGATGATCTGGACGCGCATCACGAAGGCTGATTCGGAAATGAGAATGGTGGTGGGAAAAGAGTACCTGGAAGGTTATGGGGGAAGCCTTTGCCTACTATAAAAAAAAGCCTATAAGTTTTCCATTGCTGGGCGACAAGCTACCTCTCAATGAGAAGTAGTGTGCTGTACTCCACCACGCTGGCCTATGATATTTGGTGGATGTCAAGCGTCTTCGAATTTTTGGTTCTAGGACATGCTGGTTTCCTCGCTATGTTTTCTTTCAGTTCCTTTTTCCTATGGGTTTTTGTAAATTCAATAATCTTCAAGGCTGTTGAAGCAGTCTTTAAAAGATCTTATTCTAGCTGAAAATCTAATTTCCTGAAGTCGCTCTGTGTCTCAATCGAGTCTCCTTAAGGTGTTACATTTTTAAACGATTCCATCCTATCTGGATTCTCATTAGTTATTTATTTAAGTTTTTTTTAAAACGTACCATTTTGGAAAGGTGAAATTTCTTGACTATTTGTTTGTTCAACCTTCTTTTTGTGTTCTGCCGCTTTACTACGTTGCTTACGAAATAATTTATTTAAATGCTCACCAATAGGGACGTTGACAAGGGTGTCAACGATATGAGCACTAAGTAGCTCTGTAATCACAATATTACTAAAATATATTATTCGTATTATTAATAATTTTTATATGTATTCGTCAAAAATCCATAGAAAACCAAACCACAACAGAAAACGTGTGTTTATTTTAAGGTTATTTTGAAATTAACAACACGTGACCATATCAAAACTACTAAAAATCCATCAAAAATATAGAATTTTGCAACTGACGTAATTGACAGCCCTGATCAGTCTCGCTACGGCAAGCACAGCAGGGGTTGTCGGCCCATACGTCACACCACACACACAGGCACCGTGCGCACACGCCCTGTGCATGTGCGCGCAGGGCCTGTGCTTGTGTGCGCACATACCGATGCCCAGCTGTGGACTGTGGGCATGTGTCGAACAAGTGGAGAGGAACGGGCAACGAAGCATTTTTTAATTTTTTAGGAAATTTTGCATGTAAGGTGTACCTTACATGCAAAATTTCCTAAAAAATTACATTACAAACTTTTCTACCTAACTGTAGTTAGGTAGAAAAGTTTGTAATGTAATTAATGTAAATTAAGTGTGTTGGAGTATTTGTGGTGTTATTGGTTTATGAGGAGGTTTATTATGTCAAGCGATGTATGATAGCAAGGATTCTGTTTTGATATAGTCCTGCAGTATCAGCCAGTTAAAGGTTTTTAATAAAGGAATGTTGGAAGACAACCGACTAGGTGGACAGACGATCTTATTAAAGTGGCCGGAAGAAACTGGTTAGCCATGACACAAAACCGCCAAAAGTGGAGAGATTTGGAAGAGAACTTTTTTTTTTTTTTTTATTACTATATGGGCCTGCTCTTGACCTCGATCACGCCTGATGGAAAGCGATGGATGAGATCTATGATGGAACGAGCGTGCCCAGAAGATGCCTGTTCACTCTTGCTTTGAAGGCAGGCGGGCGACCTACACCCAGCATTGGGGGGGCCAAGGGTTGAAGAAGAAGAAAGAAAGAAAGAAAAAACATTTATTATCCCGCACAAAAACAAATTAAAATGGTGAAAGAAAATAGCTTGCGTTGAATTTAGTTGTGATTTATTTTGTCTCGTAATTCCCAAAGGATTAGGCAGAAGTGTGGATATGCAGGAACCTCATCAGCATCATCTGCCTAGCCTTTTCCCAACTATGTTGGGGTCGGCTTCCAGTCTAACCAGATGCAGCTGAATACCAGTATTTTACATGAAGTGACTGCTTATCTGACCTCCACAATCCAGTCAGTACTCGGTAGTATGTAGGTATGTACCCTAGTAACACTTATGTAAATAGTGCTACCTAGACACATAGGCAATCAATAAACACCTTGGTAGCACAATAATGTAACGGCTTTCGAAAATATGACCCCTTATTTTTGTTTACCAGTTGTTAACTGTGAGGTGTGCTATGTATCATATACAGGGCGTCCCACGGACATGCCACAAGGATGGAAAGTACCTTGAATATTGTACATGGAACATTTTACTGAAAGAAGACATTATTTTAATATAAAAAACAATTTAAACTGCATTCATAGATATTTAAATAATTACATGGTTGAACCGGGAATCGAACCCGTTACATGAGAAAAATAATCACCTGTAGCTTTATCATACCGATCGAAAGGCTTCATCATAAGGATTATTTTTTGCTAAATAACATAGTGTCAGAAATAAAAGGAAGACCATGAAATTTAACATTTTTAATACAAAATTAATCAATTTATCCATTAATTTATTTAATTAATATTTTATTTTAACGTTGTAACTTTGACCCTCAATATCTCCGTAACTAGAAGGTTCCCAGGTATGGTGTAGAACAAAAAAAATGATCGCAATGACGAGAAGAACAAGTGTGTTTCGGCTTCGTTAAGAGGTGTTTTACACCCTATATTTATGACGTCACCATCATCATCTGCCTAGCCTTTTCCTAACTATGTTGGGGTCGGCTTCCAGTTTTACCGGATGCAGCTAAATACCAATATTTTACATGGAGCGACTGCCTGTCTGACCTCCAAAACCCAGTTAGTACCGGGTAATACGATACCCCTTGGTAAGACTGGTTGTCAGACTTTTTGGGCCTCTGACTACCTAACGACTGTTAAAGATCTACAAATGACAACCGGGACCAACGGCTTAACGTGCTTTCCGAGGCACGGAGGAAACTCGGTATGTAATGGGTGGTCACCCATTCACAGACCAACCTAGGCAAGCACAGCTTAACCTAACGATAACACATAGGTATTTTAAATATATAATTATATGATATTTTATATAATTGCCTCATTACTCGCTAATAAGGTAAATAAAATTGCATTAATTAATAGATGTCATCAAATAATTATGAAATGTAATACCGTAATCAGTCATGACTTCATAGGTCCGTGACGCATGTTTTGTTATTATTTCTTCATGGTTTATTATGATCTAAATAATTATATAGCACTATTACTATTATAAACTACTTAATATCCTTTAATTCATATTAGTTATACGATACAGTCATCATCAAAGACCACACAGTTTTTTTTTGGACTGTCAAATCATACGTCTCAATTTTTTCTGATTTTTCGGATTCATGTGCGTATTGTATAATTATCACCTGCTTCGGTGAAGGAAAACATCGTGAGGAAACCAGCATGCTTGAGAGATATGTGTCGACGGCATGTAAACCCAAGTCAGAGGCTCTTAAACCAGGATATACCAGGATATAAACTCTGACACCAGGTTAGGCACTAACCACACGATTAAGAAAGAAGAGTGTTAGATACAAGTTGAGATACATTCACTTCTTCTATCTCGATCTACATAAAAATGAAATTATTGCCACATTTTTGCATTCGACTGTACTAATTTATTATCTCAAAAATATTGTAGCAACTGGACCGGGCACGGGAAAAGATGCGGCAAAGTACCTGATTACATTATTTTAGTTTCATGGAGTAAAGAATAAAGCCTTTAGCCATCACTATGGTTGGTGCCAGTAAAGATGAGAATAGCAGTCATTGCCCTTTCCATAATCTCTTCGTACGAACCAAAACAAATAAACCATGTATGGTTATTCATTACAAAAAATATTGAAAATCACGATAGATGACGATTCAAGACTTGAACAGGGTTACTTTTGGTTCTTAACTGGCACAAACTGTATCAGGTAATGCACAAGTCAACCCACAAAACCACAGATCAGTCGGAGAATCTCAATTCGTCAGTAAAACTCTCGTTGGTCTAGTGGTCGAGAGCACAACTAATGAACATGAGGTCCTGGGTAAAATTCCCGGGTCGGGCAAAACGTTATTGGGTTTTTCTATCAGGAATTTCTCAGTAGCCTCCACGGAGTCTGGATTTACGCCCGGTTGATGGCAATAGGCTCGCCCCCTATTACATGAGACATAACTGGCGAAATGTGGGTGTACTATTAGATACACCTCTGCCAAACCCTTCGAGGACTACAGGCGTGATGTTAGTGTTAACGTACTATTGGAAAAGTCACATTTAAGTAAATGTCAGGCTTTGTACTTTAAAAACTGGAACAACAATAGCTTCCTTAAACTTAGTGTACACCTACATTCTAAAGTCCACAATTAAAATAAATTCTGGACGTTAACCTACAACGCTTAACCCTAGCGTGAACGCTCGCCGTAAACGCAACGTAAGTAAAATCGTAAAAGTTTTGATCGAATCCAACTATCCTATAGCTATTTGTTTTTTTTTTACAACAAATTACAATTAGTATCCCCCAATATCTTTACTCCAATCTTTGCCTTTATCCCAATTCATTTGGACATCTATTACACTCCACTTCACTATCTATTCACATCTATTACTCGTCATTTACATAGTCCATCCATAGTTTCTTTGGTCTTCCAAATAACATGGAACATGGACCTTTTTCTTTGCCCGCCCCGGGAATCGAGCCCAAGAGCAGGAAGCAAATATTTTCAGTAAAATTTACTCTGCGCATTCGTGCTGGGCCTACAGTTCACAAAACCGGTAATTTCACGTAATTACCGGTAACTTTACGAACGAGATGTTAAACTTAGTAAATAGGCTGTAAAATGTAACGATGGGAATTCGTAATGAATTGGTTACGTAAATAATGTTTTAATTAATTATATTTGTTACCTTTGTTATGTCAATTGTACAGATAGAGTTTTAGTTACATACAAATTGTGTTGGCTGGTTGTTGAGAAAATATCAAATATTTGAAAAAGCGTAGAAAAGCGCATTGAATGAGTGCATAATTAACGTTCTTTACCCTGGATATGGGAAGGATATTTTCATGAGTCATGGTGATCCAGATTGATATTTTTTGTGGAAATATGTCCTATCAAGATCACAAGGCTTGATCTTAGATCCTGTGATTCTTAGTTCAACATTGTAATTTTGAAAATATACGTCTTAAAATTTCACACCAAATAGAAATAGAAATAGAAATCATTCATTTGCCAATAATGTAGGTAGACAGATATGATGGTAATTTCCATGACAGTCCCGATACATTTTGCCATACGGCATGCAAAATTATTTAACATAAAAACGTCACATAATTCCATAGTATCCTATTCTCTTCTCCAGGCAACATTAAACAGCTGGCAAATCCATATGACAAAGATCAGGTTTCTATGAGCTACACGCAATGTATGGTATGTGAAGAATTGCAAACCATCGTGAGAATATAGTGTAGCGCACAGAGCTCCGGCGTAGCACTCGTAGCGTTCGTAGGCGAGGCAGGGCGTTCACGTGCTACGGTCTACGAATTTGAGATGCAGCGCTACGAGATTTTTAGTTGATTTAATGTTTTGAAGAAATATCATCCATCGTCTGCCTAGTCTTTTCCCAACTATGTTATGGTCGACTTAACGACAGTCAAAGATCTACAATTTACAGCCGAAACCAACGGTTTAACATGCTTTCGAAGGCACGGAGTAAACTCAGTATGTGATGGATGGTCAGCCATCCACAGACCAACCGAGCGGCTCCTATTGTGATGTATTGAAGAAAAATGATGATCAGAAAATCAGAAAGATGAAGAGAGAAACCATTTAATAAAAGAGGCAGCATTCAGGTGATAGATCATGCCCATTCAACATGCAGAACAAAATCCACGTTAACCGTATTACGGTCTCAATAAACGAAAAGATTTAACGTTGCCAAATCGACGCAAAACCTCGAAAAAGACCTGTTGCGTGTACGAAAAAAATAAGAATGGTGAACGAATGCATTCACAACATTAATCATTCAGTCGGCGGTTGTGGGAAAACGACACAAAAGTTTACATTCCCCGGTCAAACCGGGAAGTTTAGGCTATCTCGCATTGTTGGTAAAAGTCGACTCTTTGGAAATAAAGGCAAAGTTAACTAATTTATCTTGTTTTATGTTATTTTTGTAGGATTTATGGCATCGTTGTGTGGGAGGTAAAGTATTGACCATCATTTTCATACTTTATTGATAACGGAATATTTTGTTTGATAAACCTTAGGTACAACATTTGTAATAAAGCTCTCAGGAGCTCGTGGCTAAATAATAACAGCCGCTCGGGTCGATCTTCAGGTTATGCCGCGCTTGCCTAGGTTGGTTCGTGGATAGGTGACCGCCCATTTACATAGCGAGTTTCCTCCGTGCCTCAGAAAGCGCGTTAAGCCATTGGTCCTGGCGGCCATTTGTAGATCTTTGACAGTCGTTACAGGTAATAAGTGACTCGAAAGTCTAACAATCAGTCTTATCAAGAGGTATCGTGTTACCCAGTACTAACTGAGTTGTGGAGATCAGATAGGCAGTCGCTCCATGTAAAATACTGGTATTCAGATGGAGCCAGTTAGATTGGGAGCCAACCCAAACGTAATTGGGAAAAGGCTAGGCAGATGATGATTTGTAGTAAAGCTCTCTTATGTAAGAGCTCATCTAGTAGCTACTACTACTACAACAGCCCATAACGTCCACTGCTGGACATAAGCCTCTCCCAAGATGGGAGGAATTTGCCGTAATCTCCACGCTTGGCAGACGGATTGGAGATCGCAGTGATGAAAGACTAACAGAAAACGCTGCTGCCCATTCTCTGGCCTACGGAGGCGCAAGGTGTTCTGCCTCAGACATTAGTCGCCTTATACGACACCCGTGAGTGTAATGGGTCATCTAGTAGCATCATTAAGAAATTACTTGTATAATTAAGAATGATTGTGTTCTAATTCTCTAAAGGGATAGTCCCACTGCTGATAGACTGCACTTTGCATCTCTTGGTATATTTCAGAATTCATACAAAGCTTGGACATAAGAACCAGAAAGGCGAGAGCTGTCTTATGTAGTAGCTGCGATGTGTAATCATAACTTCATTATCGTCGTTGAGGTTCTAAAGTCTTTTTTGGCGGTTTTAACATTTTCATTTTTATGCCGTTTGCTAGAGAACGCGTTTGGAAGACGCGTTGTTTCAGCCAATCACAGTAACAAGCAACGTCTCTTTCTAATTTGAAGTAAACACAAATTGTAAAATGGTATTGTACCGTTATAATTGTTAGGCACATTGGGTATTATTATAATATTTAATTACAATATTTTAAAAGAAATTAAAGATAAACCGCCCCGTTGCTAGCCAACTACCACACACAAGCCTAGAAACGGGGTTGCCAGATCTGTCGCCAATAATAATTATGCACTTTTTCAATCTCCTGTAAAGTTGCTATTTTTGCCTTACGTGGTGTTAGAACTTAAAAAAAAAATAGAAAAAAATAATAATAAAACAGATAAAAGCCCGCGATTGGCACACAACAGCACTGGCAGCCAACTTCAGATAAACCAACAAAGGCCTGAAAACGCAACGAGACAAGAGCGCCTGAACGCTGAACTGTATCGTTTGGCAGCACAAGAGGCATAGCCTCCCGAGTTCCCCACAATACTCGCACACACTCACACAGATTCGCACACTCGCACACTTATAGTACAGTCAGACTCGCACAGAAAGCAGCAACAAGTGGGTAGGGGTGCGAGGGATGATCAATTGCGGACTAGAGTTTCGTTTGGGGGAGATGAATTGAATGTATTGTTTGGGTATGACTTTTGATGAATACATTTTTATTATTTAAGTATTTAATTGAAATCATTTAAATCGTGTTTTTTTATGAAATGAAGATGCTTATACTAGATACATATTAAAATAACAGAAAATTTAAAAAAATATAAGTAATCATCACCAAACTATATGTTTTAATTGTTAAAAAAAATATTACATTTAATAAAAAATATATAGGTATATTGCTAGACATTAACACACAGCGCCATCCAGTGCCACACTAAGCAACGAGGCTTGTGTCGTGGACACCAGATAGTTGATATACTACATAGATACTTTTTGTTTGTAAATACATACTTATTATACATATAAACATCCATGACTCGGAAACAAATATCTATGCTCATCACACAAACATTTGCTCCAACCGGGATTCGAACCCGGGACCCTAAGAACGTAAGGCAGTCTCACTACCGCTGCGCCATTCGGGTCGTCGGTGTAACTAAACTATCTTTTGCTAACACCATGTATAGAGCGACAAAAAGTGTTTAATTAATGTCGTCAAACATCACTTTAAAACACCCCTTGATTATACTTTTAATATCAGGTTACATAATATTGTGTTACCATATCAGGTACTTCCGTTCTAACAAATTACTACAGTGTCGACAAGCCAAAGTAAACAGAAACAATTAAATTTGTTTTTAAACAAAAGTAATGTATCTGTGGAGAACGTTGTTGGTTGCACATTTGTACAACTCCTTATATTATATTTTTTGTAATATATAATGTGTAATTGTTGGTTCTTCCAAATAAATAAAATAAAATAAAAATAAAAGGATAAAAAATCAAAATTGAGCTGTTGCCTTCATTCATATTTTTCTTGCGTGTGAAAAAAGTAGCTATAATTGCCATTGAAACTGCAAAATTGATCGCGTTTATACAATTAAAAGTCAACTTGAAAAATAATTTCACTTCGACCCCGCCTGTCTTTTGGCTGTCATAGATAATTGTCTCGTAGTTTTTCTGCATTAACTCTAATTGTCTTTTACACTGACGGTAGCATAGAGACAAAAAACTTTTAGAGGCAATTTTTTTTGAAAAATGCTGCATTCGTAAGTCGAAACATGGACATGACGTCATAACGGTTTCGTAGTTTAATTAAAATATAAATAAAATATTATATTTTAAAAACTGTTTGATGATTACAATAAATTAATTAAAATGTCATGCAGAAGTGATATCTTGTGTTAACATGAAAACGGTTTTAAAAAACTGTCACGCACAAGCTATTTCAGGAGTAAACTTATTAATAGTCATATCGCACATTTTCATAGTTCTATGGTTTAGAAAATAATTTTCAAAGAGAAATATAATTTAAAATTGTTTGGAATTAAGAATTAATATTTGTGTAGTATTCTATCAGTCGTACTTTTGTGTTGTGGATAGATATATCTTCATCTTCATAAAAAAAAAGAAATCTTTAAATATGGAAGAGGAAACACTTCTCATTGACAAAACAGTAAAAAAGATCGAATTTTTATTCCGAGCAACCGGAATAAACATAAAATCTCGACCAAAAACGCGCATGGACACTATAAAAAGTCGCACCGTATACATTGTAAACTTCTTTTGGCTCAATATAGACCTGGCCGGTGCAGTTGTCTGGTTTTTCACGGGCATTGCAAACTCCAAAAGTTTTACCGAACTCACATACGTTGCACCCTGCATTACTTTGAGTTTTCTTGGCAATTTGAAATCTCTCTACCTAATTCTACGTGAAGATAACGTTGATAAACTAATTCAAGTTCTAAGGGATTTAGAAATCAATGAAAGAGCTCGCACTAAAGACAAAGAAAAGGATGACATAATAAAATACGAGCACAATTTTGTGACCACAGTTATATCAGTTTTAAATGTTTTCTATTTCGTCTTGGTGGTAGCGTTTGCGCTGAGTCCTGTGACTCTGGTTGTTCTCAAATATTATACTTCTAATGAACTTGAATTGCTTCTACCGTTTCTGATTGTTTATCCTTTCGACCCTTATGATATTCGGTATTGGCCTTGGGTGTATCTTCGACAGATTTGGTCAGGTTAGTATTGGCATATAAGTTATGTCATTTCAACTATTGAGAAAATGTTAAATGTTATGCAAAGTATTTCGAAAAACGAGTCGCAGAACGAACGGTGGAACGGTGGTGCTGCATTCTGCATCCAGGCCTAGTCTTTTTCGCGGAATTAAAATGAAATATTTTTAAATATATCTAACATTTAATGTCATGGATTTTCACAATGGAACGCCTGATTCTTTATCTTATCTAACCTACGGAGGTCTTAAAATAATTCCTTATCCTCTCCATTCTTTGCTTCCATCTCTCTTTTTTCTTATATCATCTTTTGTAGTTATGAATCTTTTTGCCCGAATAAAAAACAGTAATAACTATTCTTTTTTTCATAGAAGTCGTAGTGGTCATCGATATCTGTACTGCCGACTACATCTTCTACGCTTTTTGCACGTACATACGGATGCAGTTTCGTCTTCTAATACATAACATTGAAAGACTTATTCCTGGTGATAAGGTTGGTGGACCGTTACGCAATATTGAGGAAGTACGAACTGAGTTTGTACTTTTGATCAGATGGCATCAAGATTTGATAAGGTTAGTAAATCACTGGTAAAATAGCCGTAAGAAATAGAAGAGAACATTGTGATGATAGCCGTGTGGTATCCGGCAGAGTAGAATAGAACCAACCCATTACACTCACGGGTGTCGTATAAGGCGACTAATGTCTGAGGCAGAACACCTTGCGCCTCCGTAGACCAGAGAATGGGCAGCAGCGTTTTCTGTTAGTCTTTCATCACTGCGATCTCCAATCCGCCTGCCAAGCGTGGAGATTACGGCAAATTCCTCCCATCATGGGAGAGGCTTATGTCCAGCAGTGGATGTTATGGGCTGTTGTTGTTGTTGTTGTTGTATTGTGATGATGATGTGAAATATGTATAAATGTGATGTAAATTTGGTAAACAGTTAAGTAGTAGCAGTTTAGTAGAAGTAGTAAGGATTTAAACAAGACTGAACCAAAGGAATATATCGATCATTTTTACAACAAACTCTGATTTAAGCTTTCATGGTTTATAACTAAACTTACACTCTCACTTACGGGATATCTTCCGAGATTTTAAATTATTCTGAGGTCCTGATATTTGATGAGTTAGTTTATTTTTAAAACGGCATAGTCAAAGACCTATTAATAATGTTATTCCGCTTCTTACAGTTCTGCAAATATGTTGGAGACTGTTTACACAAGATCGACGTTATTAAACTTCGTTTCAAGTTCCGTTCTCATCTGCCTGACGGGATTCAACGTTATGGTAAATATTTAATTGGCTATCCCAAGAATGTTTTGAGAGGGACCCCTACACATTCTTCGAATAAGTAATCAATTAATTTTTTTTGTGAAACTTGTGAATGGATTTGATTGACTGTTTTTATCAAAATAGTCTAGTATTTATCCAGTTTGTTTAATTTCAGGCAATCAGCGACATTGTATTTGTGGTCACATTTCTGAGTTTTCTCTTCATGAGTCTACTGCAAATTTTCTTCTTATGTTTCTTTGGGGATCTTTTGATGACATCGGTAAATATTGTTATTGTTGTTTGATATTATTTTAATTGCATAATTACATTAAGTGTATGATAATATTTTAGAGTATGGAAGTAAGCGATGCGGTGTACAACTGCCGTTGGTACTTAGCTGACATGCGTCTTGGGAAGGATTTACTTTTAGTCCAAACGAGGTATTAATACAGTTTTATAATTTGCCCAGCTTTTTTATGACACTAATATAATTTTTGACCTTGGTTTTGTGGCATACAACGTGACGACGCCGCTAGTCTCTTGAAGACACCAGTTGACAGCGTTGAGGAGTTTCTTGATGCCATTTTTTAGTTTGTTATTATTTTAGGTTATTTTAATGTTTAAATGTTTATATAATTGTAATAATAAATAAATATTATTATTATTATTCTGGGTGTTCTAGTCTGGCTAACGTACTCTCGTACTTGCCAGGATTATCCACTAGCAACTTGCTTTGAATTGAAGTACAACCTTGTGGAATCAGAAGTGCCATACTTTAAGTATGCGCCCGACCCAGTTCTCGATAATGGTAATATCACGTTGTATTGGGATTGACCTATTACCACTGACAGGACTGTTGTTGCCAATAGGCCTGACATTGTGGTGATAGATCGATTGGAGCGTCGCACAATGATTGTTGATGTAACGGTCCCGCATGACGATTGACGAGAACCTCGTGAAAGCAGAGAAAGATAAACAATTCAAATATCTAGATCTGGCTCGCGAGGTTGTTGACATGTGGGACGTGAATACAGCAGTCATTGTGCCGATAGTCGTGTCGGCCAATGGCTTAATAGCCAAGAGGCTCGACCAACATCTTAGGAGGCTCTCGCTTGGCAGCTGGATCAAGGGCTTGATTCAGAAAGCAGTACTTCTGGACACGGCACGTATTGTTAGGAGGTTCTTCTCTCAAGAGCCCTGGCCACCGGCGGCTGGGAGCCTGTTCCCAGTGCTGGTGGGCTACTGTTTTTTATATTTTTAAATGTTATTATAAGGTTTTATTAAGAAATATTTAAAAATGTTTAAAATATTTGTTTAAATGAATAAACGAATAAATATTCTACAGGAGTTAAACACTAATTGATATTATTGTTTCCAGAGCACAAACTCCATGCAAGCTGACGGCTTCCGATTTTGCTGAAGTTAATCTCAAGGCTTTTATGAAGGTATCTAATATACTATACAACCAAATAGAAACAAACGAAATGGGAAAAGACATTGATTCCGTGTTTTCCATTTCAGATTTTAAGCACAGCCTGGTCTTACTTTGCCCTATTGCAAACATTATACGGCTCACCAACTTAGTGGAAACGTTTTCAGCACTTAAACAATTGTTTTTAAAAAAAAAATTTAGCACTTCTAGAAACAGTAGTCCCTATTTACTAAAGTTTTCTGCACTAAAACTCTTTTTCTTTTAAATAAAAACTTTATTCATATTATTAAAACAAAAATTTCATAAACACATAACCATAATTTATTTTTCAACACATTTGCTCGTAAAGTGAGCCTTATTACATCGTTCTTAGGGCCATAAACTGAACTATAACACACACATGCATAATAATATTACACACTAGTGCATAATAGAATTATTCCTACAAAGTTAAGTTAGTACATAACTGCAAATAATATGCGAGTAAACAGAACATTTTGAATTTAACCGGGTAATACAGTTTTTTTTTGTAACAACAAAGAGGTTTTATGCCGCTGAAAATCCATTTACATTTTTGAAATAAATAAATGTGTCCATAATTAAGACGAAAAAACATTATTATTATCAAATTATTTATAACTAGACGACGTCACGCGGTTTCACCCGCGTAGTTCCCGTTCCCGTTGGAGAACGGGGATAAAATATAGCCTATGTTACTCAGGGTGAATGTAGCTTTCTAATGGTGAAAAGAGTTTATAAAATTTTGAGTTTACTCATTACAACATACACACACAAAAATACAAATCTTTCCTCTTTATAATATTATTAATATATTATAAAATATAAAAGTGTAGATTCACAATAATTTGCATTATTTGCATGAAAATATTTACATTTTATCACTATAATTATAATTTTGAAGTAGGCTGTATGGCTACTAGGTAATCAATCACCTTACATTTTGTCGAGTGCAAAAAAAGAAAACTTGCGTGCAATTTCCTATAATTTTCATATTTGGTTTGTATCGTATTTGTTGCTGTGTGATAAAACGATTTATGTAACAAATGTTTGTTTTTCCTCGCAAGTGTTGAAAAAGTGCGTATGCAACTCGTGAGCAACTTGCTTACTAGACACTCGGCTGAATTACGCCCGAGCCGTAAATGAGCAACTTAGCTCACTTGTTTCATAATATACTATGAATCATTTACTAAAACTCCCTCATCTCAATCGCACAAACCTCGCCGGCTGAAATTGATTGTCCCCACAAGAAATACATCCCGGTACAGAACTGACAGTTTTGCGTGCTCCCGTCCCGCGCAGAGTACGTATGTACCTCAGTGCTCCTAACTGTACCGTATGACTAATGGACCTAGCTCTCGGTTCCAAATGCGCTGGATTTTTCTACTGCTTGTTTACAGGTTTGTTACATATCGCAGTCTAGATGAGTGAGTATTTATATGTTGGGTGTGTTTTTGATGTATGGGAGAGAAATCTTTTTGAAAGTGGTTAATCTTTCCATGATTGTGACTTTATCAATTCTTTATCGTGTGGTTAGTGCTAAACCTGGTGTCAGAGTTTTTATGCCCCCCATGAGCCTTTGACTTGGGTTTACATGCCGTAAGCCCAAGTCAGTCAGTCATAGTAGAAATACTCCCAGGCATGCTGGTTTTCTTACGATGTTGTCCTTACCGAAGCAAGTGATAATTGAAAGGAATCTTCTTCTTCTTTTTTCTTCTTTCTTTTGGTTTGAAAGGTTGACTGGTAGAGAATGCCTTGTGGCATTAAGTCCGCCTATGTACCACCCTTGTACATGAAGTTTAAATAAATAAATAAATAATTATAAAATACGCACATGAATCCGAAAACTCAGAGTTGCGTGCCTTGGGTTCGAACTCGCGACCTATGTCTTGGCAGTCCGACGGTCACACCACTAAGCTATCACTCTGCTATTTTTCTTTATCAATGAGATTGACAGTTTATTACTCCCGGTTTCTACTAAAGTGAAAACAACCGGAGCAATGGGGAGTTGTGCGGGAATCGATCAATCGCATTGGTTGAAATCCACATTGCGACTCTCGTCTCTCTCGTGATTCGTCGAACTTGAGCGTCTCTTTCCCACTCGTCTCCGCTTTGGTGGACACCGGAGACACCTTAGTTCTTCAGCCGGCAGTCAGTGTTTGACAGCACACTCTTTATTGTCACGCTATACAGAGTCAGGAACAAAAATGACTGTTAACAAACAAGTTTCATCATCTGCCTAGCTGTTACCCAACTATGGACCCGGTTACCAGTATTTTACTTGGAGCGACGGCCTATCTGACCTCCCCAACCCAGTTAGTACGGGGTAATAGGGATACAGCCCTTGGTAACACTGGTTATCAGACTTTCGGGTCACTACCTGTAAATCGTTACCTACAAATGACAGCCGGGACCAACATCTTAACTCGGTATGTAATAGGTGGTTTAGTCACCCACCGACGGACCAACCCAGGCAAGCACGGTTTAACCTAAAAATCGACCCGAGCGGCTCACAACAACAAGAAGTATTTTACAAAATCATACGCTTCCACGCTATAAGTAAGTTCCAACTCAACCATAACAAAACAATGCTTGGAACACTGACTCATATGTCAAATTCGTGAACGGATGCTGCCAGCCAGACCGTAGATATGAATACCAGATAATTATCAGGCCAGGGCGGTGCTCGGGTGAAACGGTCTGTCCCATAGATCGCTACAGCGGATGATCTGGGGAGATAAGACTGTTATCATAGAGGTTGGTGACCGTTGTATGAGGTTGCACTGGAGTTATGGTACTGGTAATGGAGTCCGTAGTATTACAGTGTAGTTGATGACCTATTTTATACTGTGTGCCACGGAGTGGGCGTTGATAAACCAGAAGGCAATTTGAAGAGATGGATTCTTAAATAACTGTAAAATTGCAAAGGCAAATAACAAGTGTGTACTGGGTCACTGATGGACTTCTATTCTTCACCTTTATGCTCTAAGTGATAAGGTTGAAAAGGGTCGACCGTCAGTGATTTCGGTAGTAGGTACATGTTATTCTGTATCTTTAAGGGCCTATACCCCCTGAAATGGCTTAGCATGATCCTCCGTTACCCTTAAAATACTGCAGCATTAATTTCAAAATAAATATATGGTAAAGTTGAGGATTAATGCTAAGTACTATGTGTGACGAAAACTCGATTCTATAAACTTTCGATAGAAAAAAAAACCAAAGTTACCTCCAAATCGAACAATAAACCGCTGGTATTCAATTCAAAAAGTACTTCAAATTAGATGATGAAACTTTGCATATTAACTGAACTAACTATAAAGCAGGTCTTATGTGTTTTATTTTTTTAGTCTAATCAATAGATTTTTTGTAAATCGCAAAAAACCACTCATTTCGCACTATTCGGCCGCAGTGACTGACGTAACAACCGATTTGTAGTGCAAGCTGATTAGAGCTTTATTCTAACAGTATTTCAAACGAAGTTTAAACCGCCACAAATAGAGTTGCTAATTTTAGGGTTAGAACGGCTTTAATGAAAGAAGTACCTGAACTAAAAATGTTAGCTCAAGTTGCATAAAATCCTTGAAAATAGCTATGTACAATAGAGAGAGAGAAACGGACAGAGAGAGAGAGTTTTAGCTTGTAATACGTTACTTTAGGAATACTGAAAATAAATATACTGCCATATTTGAATATTTTGTTTGTTCCAGGTAAATGTTCCCCACAAAAAAAAAAAAACTTTGTGTAGAATTATAGGCAGATCCAGTTCATTATTTAATCGAGATAAACACAGTTTCTAGTTACGAATCCACGAACGGGAAATTAACAAAATATTTCGCAATAATTACGGTGTCAAATTGTAATAGCGAACGATTAAAAACTCATATGGGAACGTAGCGTTCGTCAGTAATTAGTGGGTTGTACTGTAATTTTGTTATCAGAATTTCAGTAGGGTTAAAACCACAAAACAGATAGGGTCAGAAGTACCGAACCTCGCCTTCACACATACAACGACCGAAAACGCACGCACACAAAGAAATGCTTCACGTACAGCGAGTGCAAGCGCACTCGCGACTGTCATTGTTTGAGATCTTCTTGGTCTTGCTAAAGTTATTTTACCTGTGACTGCTGCAACCCAATTGGTGTTTTTTTTCCCTGACCTAACTGAGCCGATGTCGACTATTCTGCCAGCGTCATGTAGTGACGGCAGCATCAAAGTAAGCCATCGAATTTTGCACTTTATGGTAGTGTAATAAAATGTTAAAATTACACGCCAGATTACATTTTAATATCATTGTCGTTTATGTTTTCAACACCAAGCATACAGTAAGGATCACTGATATTGATGGTGATCTTAAGTCAGATGTAAAAAGTCTGTACTTTTACTACGCGAGAAAACGCACGCACAGATAGACACGCTTCACGTACAGAAAGTGCAATCGCGACAGTTGTTTGTTTGAGATCGCCGCCGTACGTTACGTACGCGTCTACGAGTGCGTGCGTTAGCGTTCGCTCGTTGTATGTAGGAGCCGATCTTCTGTACCACATATCTATACTGTGGTTCGACAATCGGCTTGCATTTTAATGATGTCACTCGATTTGTAATTACTACGATGACTGTCTATGTTGGTGTTGGTGATGAAAGATATGTTGGCAAAGAAAATTATGAAGCCTAAAAGGAAAGAGGAGAATGTAACAATGAAACGTGTAGCGTCAACCCCAAGTAATATGGGACAGGGGAGGAAGATGCACAAAACTTTTTCCAAATTGAAAACTTGTATCTGTATCCTATTAGTTTACCAGCATACTGAGACGAAGCTACCGATGTTCCCTCAAAAGAACCTCAGAATATTGTTTATTTTTAATCAAACTGGGAATGAAATCAAAACATAATGTACAGTTGTGGTCTTTTCCGCCTGATCAGTTAATTTTTTTCGCTTAAATCATGCGGAGGCGCCGAGCCGCGACCCCTTAGAATTTAGTCCTCTTAGGAAAGCGTCAACATTTGGCGTGCGTCATCAGTGTGCTCGGCTGATCCTTTCATTCATTAGTTCTATACAAAGTCAACGGGGCGGGGCTAGAGAGCGTTTCTATGTTGTAAGTGCAAGCAAAAATTGGCTTAGTGGTGATCAGGCGGGAGTATCCTCGATTGTACCAGCTGCCTCTTTCCGTTCTTAGTTGCCATAACTACTTAGTTATGGCAACTGAGTCAATTGCCGATGATGTAAGAGAATGACATCATTGTCGGTGCACTATGTATGTTTGTTCACAATTTATTTATTTTTTACGCACAAGCAGACGAAGCTAAGGACTGAATGGCAAGGTTTGGGATGAATTGAATCTGTTGTTGTAACATGACACCACTCCGTACATCCCCGAAGGATTATTAAGTAAAGATGCTGTACAGTGTACGCCCACATTTCGCCCAGTTAAGATAATAATTTAATCTCATATAATAGGGGGTGAGCCTTTTGCCATCAACCGGGTTCTAAACCGGCTGCTAAAATTGAGGAATTCTTGGAGGAAAATCAAATTTTAGGCGTCATAGTCATTCTGTTTTCATAATGGTCTGACATTGTTTCAATTATGTTGATCACTCTCTTCCCAAATGGAGGACTCTGAAGTGAGTCAACAGTGAAATCTGAGAACTCCTGAATCATTTGACGGTGATTTCATGTTCATGATCCATGATTATTAATCGCACGATGATAGATACTTGGGAAGATTTCTTCTACTGTTTAAAAAAATCGCGTCAATTTCAGCTGCAAACCGTACTCGAATTATATATAATTGCTAACTAATAATTCTAATTACTTAAAATTATTAGAATTATTAGTTAGCAATTATGAAGTAGGTATTAGTGTTAATTACACCAACCAGGCGACTAGACCAATTAACAAATACATTATTAATGTGATATTACGTACAACAAAAAACAGAAATTATAGAAATAACATTTGCTGAAGGAATCCACTACCAAGGACTTATAGACTTTAGAAGAAAATAAAGGTGCCTAAAACTATTACAATTACTATACCTTTATGTAGTGACATTATTTAAATACTAGCTGTTGCGTTGCTAGCTGCATGCAGAGATAGAGGCCTTTTGGCCTAGTACAGGACAAATTAATATATATATATTTTTTTTTTCTCTTTTTTATTTTTATTAGTTGTAGTGTTAGTTTAACCATTTTTATTTGTGTATTTTGTCCCGTGCGGGCTAATAAATGCTTTTTCTTTCTTTCTTTTTTTTCTTTCTGTTGGAAATTTTGATGTGTATGTGTGAGACTAAAAAATAGCCTACGAGCTATTCTCAGACCTACCAAATATACACAAAAATAATCTTAAAAACTTCTCAAGATGTTTTGGAGGAGTTCGTTAACAAACACTGTGACACGCGATTTTTATATAATTATGTATTAGAAGAAGAAGAAGATTAAACAGGGCAATAACTAAAGAAAATGAGACGCCTAATACCGTAAATGAAGTGGAATGATTAAGGAAATGGAGAACAAAGTACACCAAGACTTTCATCAATCAAAAAACCCTTTGTCAAGTCGTGGACTGCAATAGGCTTATTCCAGTCCATCACTGAACAAAGGCTCCTCAATCTAAACTCATATCAATGAAATTCTATAGAAAGAATAAACAAAAAAAAAAGAAGACGAAATTAACATAACATCACGCCTATAATTCCCGAAAGGTTAGCTTACCTAATACTACACCCACATTTCATCACTTTTGTTTAAGTCCGATGTAACAGGGGGCGAGCCTATTACCATCAACCGGGCACAAATTCTTGGTGCTACCGTGGCTGCTACTGAAAAATTCCTGACGAAAAACCCAATAACACTTTGCCCGACCTGGGAATCGAACCCAGGACCTTATGCTCAGCAGACGAAATTAAGTTTAGTAATAATAAAAATGAAGAAGAAGAATAACACTAAAATGATGAATAGACAAGTTATTTAAAACTTGTATCTCATTTCAAAAAGTTAAGTCGATAACAGTACACAACACATGAACACATCCACGTAGAAAGAACAGGACAACAAGCCGATCCAAAACTAAAATCAATCATGAAATTTGAAACGGAGCGTGTATGCAATGCCTGTGGCTAGACCGTGCTATTGTTTACCCTGAACCAATCAATGTTATGTATGTCACGGGTGCCATGTCATTCGTAGTTCATTGTAAAGTTCAGTCGCTAAAGTTCTCTTCTACCGGTGACATTGTGAAACTTGCCTTTAGAATTTTGAACTCAATCATAAGAGCTACCTGACTCTTTAATTTTAAGTTTACTTGAACTTATCTGAAAAAAAAAATGTCCAACCCACTGCATTTTGACCAATCACTTGACAAACTCGGCGTTCTATTTCGATATTCCGGAATGAACCTCCAAAAAAACATCGTCACACCAATGGATATGATCAAACACAGATGGTTATACTCCTTAAACTTTATAGTTGTATTTTCAGCAGTAATCGCCAGTATATACTACATAATACTTGGCATTGTAAACAGCAAAAGCTTTATAGAAGTCACTAGTGTAGCTCCTTGCCTTACGTTTTCAATTCTTGCAATGATCAAGTCCATCTACCATCTGATGTATGAGAAGCATGTTAAAGGACTTATAGACTTGTTAAGAGATTTAGAAATAAAAGAAAATAACAGAGAAAAGTGTGAAGAGAAAGAAGAAATAATTAATAACGAGACAGGGTTCCTCAATAAAGTTGTTAATGTTCTTTATGTGTTAAATTGTTCGATGATAGTCGTGTTTGATATGACGCCAATGGTGTTGATAGGAGTGAAGTATTATAAGACAAACGAGTTTGAGATGTTGCTGCCATACTTGGATGTGTTTTCGTTCATTCCCTATGAGTTGAAATACTGGCCGTTTGCGTATATCCATCAGATTTGGTCAGGTAAGCAAGATTTTCAGACTCTTCGCCCGGATATATAGAATATCTTTGCTCTTGTTGACTTACCAACTTTCAGAATGCGTAGTACTCTTGGAGATGGCCGCAGCGGATTACTTATTGTTCACCTGCAGCACGTATATTCGTGTACAGTTCAGACTACTGCAGTTCGATTTCGAGAGGATCATACCTGACAGAAGCATTTCAAAGGGAGAAAGGTATAAAGAAGATGAATTTCGGGAAAAATTCGCTGAGTTAGTGAAATGGCATCATGATTTGATACAGTGAGTAGTGTTTTATAATTATGATTTATTGTATTTTCTCTTTTGTACTGAAGTAGATACTTTGTCTTATGTGCAATTGAGAATTTAATATTTTTGTCAATAATTTTATTAATTAATTATACCTTTAACAATGCAAGACAGTACAGCACGATTTTAAAAATTCAACAAATGTATGGTATAGTACTCAGTAACTTACTAACTATTTTTTACATTATAGAAGATCAAAAACAAGCTCATACATAAATGAATTGATTTGCAGCGCAGCAAACCTTCTAGAAATAATCTACTCGAAGTCAACGCTATTCAACTTTCTGTCCAGTTCGTTAGTGATTTGCCTTACTGGATTCAATGTTACGGTAATTTCACTGTTTTTCTCAGCTGCGCTACTTGCATCATCATTATCATTGAATATCATGCCATTAAAGACTGCATTCGTATGTTGCTGTTTATGATCATCTTGAATACCGTGTTATGTATGGATAAGTGAAGATTTCTTTAGTACTAAAGAAACAAATAGATTAAATTTTTCTGTCATTAGGCGTTTATTAAGATTAGTAAATTGGTACCAGGCTTCTTTTCTTTCTTAGTATTTTTTTTACGAGTGTACTTACAATGAACTGCGGAAACTTTGGAGTTCTTGTACTATACATAATGTTTCTTTCAGATTGTGGATGACGTAGTCATTATTGTAACATTTTTGACGTTCCTGTCCATGGCTTTAATGCAAGTCTTCTTCTTGTGTTTCTTCGCTGATTTGATGATGAGTGCGGTGCGTTTTTACTTTTGTATGAATGAACTTCAACTTCGATGATAATTCCTTTGGAAGGTCATTTTCCCGTCACAATTACTTCCGAAGACAAAAGAATTTAAGAGTTATCATGATTTTACATAACATTGTTCTTAAATTGAGAATCTAAAGTTGCAGACTCAATCCTAATTTCAGAGTCTGGAGATTAGCAATGCCATCTACAGCTGCAAGTGGTATTTCGCCAACACCAAGGTTGGGAAACAGCTGCTATTGGTACAAACCAGGTAACATTCTTAATTCTGGTAAGGAACAGAGTTTAAATATTAAGAAAGTCTGAAACCATATTTTATGGATAGAAAAAAAACATCTCAAACAAATTGGTGAAATACTAGAATATGGCACATTTTAACATCAAAATAAACACAAATAAAATAGAAACACTGATGATAGAGGGCGTGGACAACTGGCGATGGCTTTCAAAGCGCTTCATATTGCTAGAAAATCTTTCAACAATACATTTTTGACATCTCCGGCATCAATAACGAAGATGTCAATTTTATAGCACTTTAGGTGTTAAAGACACCCTGGCAATTGTTACTTTTCAGGATTCCGTACCCAAAGGGTGCCTATTACTAAGGACTCTATTACTAAGGAGCCCATTACTAAGGACCCTAACACTAAAGCTACTAATTTGCTGCCTATCCGTCCATCTGACACAGGACTATATCTTTTGAATTGTAATACCTAGGCAGGCTTTTGAAATTTTCTTAAAATTTATTACTATGGCCGCTATACTAAAAATAAAATGAAGTGTTTTATGGGGTAGACAGGGCCTATTGCTAAAATTAACGCAAACATTTTTAAAAAGCGAGCAATTTCAGAGGAGCTTATTCGAGACTTTCACCTACTTAATAAATGAAAACGTAATCGTATTCCTTTTGTGTCTGCACGAGGACTGCCGGCTGACTAGAGTGCACTTCCCTGTAGGTGTCTTCGCTTAATCAGTTGATTACGGAAACGGTAAATGGCCAATCTAGGTTTAGATCGCCTCGTTGGCCTAATAGCCACAGTTTTGATTACCGACCACGGTGTCGTGGCGGCCCAAACGAGTGACAATCGCCTTAAGTCAGGTTTTCAGTAGCTTATATGCTGGTAAAATGTCACTTTGTCTACTCAGGGTTCGATACCCCGATCGGCCAAAGTATTTTGTTTTTAGATTTTTCAAATGGTGATACATTGCACGGCATCAAATTAGATCTAGCGTTAGTGGGCAAATTAGATTTAGTGTTATCTATGAATATACCTTTGTCTCAACTCTTCAGGATATTGTAACTTCTAGAACCAGTTCGATTTTTTAGTCACCGACAATACCGGTTTGTCCTTCATGTGTCATATTTCCAAGTTGTATGAGTTAATTCTTGTTGCATTGCAGAGCACAGGAGCCATGCAAATTGACGGCCGCAGGATTCGCGGATGTCAACCTTAATGCTTTTATGCGGGTAAGAACATTCTGATCTGGGCTTTTCAGAATATTTCTTGTGTATATCGTTTGAAACAAAGACATGTTTTCTTCCACAGGTTCTAAGCTCAGCGTGGTCATACTTCGCGCTACTACAAACAATATACGGCAGCGACAGATAAACAGCAACCATTTACTATCTATTCTACGTTCGTAATTTAGTTTCCAAACATGCAAATATATAGCTTTTGAAAAAGTAACTTTAATACCAAAACACAAACTTCTGTAAAAAATATGTAAAAATTAAAAATGTTTCATTTTATTTCTGTAAAATCGAAGCCCAGGTTGGATGCAGTGCCTCAATAGTGCTAGGTGCATTAATTTATTCCTGCATACAGCTGGTCATAGATATTTATTTTAATCTTTGACTTTTAAAGATTACCTACAGGTATCTTTGACGGTCAAAAATTACCTACAGGTATCTTTGACTGTCAAAGATTACCTACAGGTATCTTTGACTGTCAAAGATTACCTACAGGCAGTCAGTGGCCCGAAAGTCAGATAACCCGCCTTACCAAGGGATATCGTGTTTGAGTTGTAGAGGTCAGATAGGCAGTTAAGGCAATCGTTCCGTGTAAAATATTGGTATTCAGCTGCATCCGGTTATACTGCAAGCCGATCCTAAAATAGTTGGGAACAGACTAGGCAGGTTATGATTCGACAGCTGATAAAATCAGCAAACTGGAAACAAGGATTTCAATAGACATTACGACTACGAGTACTTAGTTCTCACTTTCTCTCCAAGTAGACTACCTTAGTCGTAGTACTAGCTCCATCGATTAGGGGATGTTGTAATTTTGTTATCTTTCTGATACCCAGCTTATTTATTAGTTCAAGTGCTAACTGGTTCGCTTTGTTCAGTTCAAGTTAGTTTCGAAACCGAGGTCTTGTTTCGTATAATTTCATCAGTTTTTGCATTGTTTTCGACATTCTCCTGCCTTTATCCCAATTTACTTGGAGTCGTCGCAGCATGTATCCTTTCTCCATACTTCCGTCCTCCTTTCTAGCCATATCATCCTTCACACAGTAACGTCCCATGGTTTCTTTAGTCTTCCTCTACTCGCTTATACATTCAAACTCATAACTTTCCTTATGACATTTTCCTCATTCCTCCACATCACATGAGACATATGTGATGTGGAGGAATGACACAGGAATGACACCACGATAACCACCATGTTCTAAGAATAAGATATATCATTACATATTATAAAACAAAGTCGCCTGCCGCGTCTGTCCCTATGTATGTTTAGATCTTTAAAACTACGCAACGGTTTTTGATGCGGATTTTTAATAGATAGAGTAGATTCATCGATTCAAGAGGAAGGATTTTGGTTAGGCAGAGGTGTAAATAATAGTACACATTTCACCAGTTTTGTCCCTTGTTATATGTAACGAGCCTCTAGATTCATCTGGTTTTTGAAGTCTAGTAGATAGAATATGACGAGCCAAGATACGGGTGTTTCTGTTTTTCATAGTTTAATGTCTTAATAGCCTGTACAATGTTTTATTAGTGCGAAAACTGTTGGCGCTAAGTATAATTACTAGTAGCTTCAGTTTCAACTCTGAAGAAGAATCTACTCTATCTGTTAAAAGGTAGGTAGGTCTGGTAGGTACCTCTTCGAAAATAAAATTTTTAAACGTATTATACCAGTGACTCCAATGGAGCTCTGCGCCAGAGTCACTCGGATCAGCACCAAACTTATCTGGTTTTAAATATTTCGTTGGACGAACAGCCATTGTAAATTTTGAGTCTTAATTCTTGTCCAGTATGTCAGATGTTTTTTTTTTCCGTTAGACATCAGCGAAAATAACTGTTATTGAATAGCTTAATTTGAATAGCGTTTACATTACATTATTTTTAAATAGAATAAATTGATAAAAAGAAAACGCAAGGCCTTTTGGAAATTAAGGCTTTATTCTACTTAAAGAAATTAGCTCAAATATTGCCATCAACCGGGCACAAATCCAAACTCCGTGGCTGGTACAGAGAAATTCTTTATGGACAAAACCAAATGACACTTTGCCCTAACTGGGAATCGAACTCAGGGCTCATGCTCAGCAGTCACGCTTGCGATCATTAGATCACCAACCAACTATCTTCAATTTCCATAGCAATCTAGATGGTGTATCTTGATCCACTACAATTCTATTAATCTACTGCTATTCGTATCCTGGATCTATTATGACAGTGATTCTGCCACTGTTCGTGTTAAAATTTTCGTAAATTGAGAAACCCTTAAAAAGAATTAAACGTGCCACCCCATTGTTTCGGGTGGCCCACCGCCATGTGACGTTGCGTGGTTGTCTATTGTTTGCCCGAAGATTATATGCCATAATCATCATTTTCCCGAATTTCATTTACCCGAATTTCATTTGCCCGAATGTTTCATTTGCCCTAAAAGACATATGACATACTTTTAATTGCCCGAATTTTAGATACCATAAGATACGAATGCCATAAGTATTGTTTGCCTTATTTTTATGTGTCATAATAATTATTAGACATAATATTTAAATGGCATAATATTTAAATGGCATAACAAGTATTAGACAAATATTTAAGCCCCGTAATAATCACTACATTGTTGATGGTGGGTTAGGTCGACGGAGCCCCGCTTCGCGGGGCTCCTACTTCTGTGTGGTTTATAAAAAAATAACCACGAAGGGGATGGCGGGGTCTATTCGCTCGCTTCGCTCGCTCACACGACCCCGCCATCCCCTTCTAACCTAACCTGTCCGAGTCGGGGTGCCCTAAAGTCCCAATTGCATCCAATTTCTCTTGATATAAACAACCGTTACACACCCGATGTCGATGGCAAATTATGTTATGACATTTCATAATTATGGCATGTGATAATTAGGGCATGAGATAATTAGGGCTTACAATGATTATGACAAATGATGTTATGGTAAGTGACTTTATGGGAAACAATGATTCTGGCACGTGACTAATATGGCAAATGAGAGTAGGGCAAATGAGTATTATGTCGTATGATAATAGGGCTGTTGACTATTATGGCAAATGATATTAGGGCAAATAAAATTCGGGTAAACGGCGGTATACCACGTTGCGTGAATAGGTAGCCATTATTTTGAAAAAAAGAAAGAATTTGTGAGTGACGCACCACCCCCACGTGAAATATTGTGTGTTGAAACTTTTGTAACGAAATTAAACATTGGATGGATTCTTCTGCTATTGTCGTTTTTCCTCACCCAGTTGACGGTAGACGTTTCACAATACACGACTTTCGAGTGTAGAGAGTAACCGATATTGCTTGACACACGGCAAACTAGGGAACTATATTGAAACTGACATTAGAACTGTCATTCTACGTGTCTAGTGGCGCCTCTTAGAAGGAGCAAGGTTAAAATTCGTGTTTTTCCACCTGAGCTTAGTAACCTTGAAAGTTGGCCACTGGTTCACTGTGGCCTGTGGGTCACGTTGACATTATATCTTGAAGCAATCATGCGGATACCTAACTTTTTTATGGATTTTGATTGTATTGTTTGCTGGTATTCCCGTGATGAAGAAGTTCTTTAAGAAATTCCGTGTAGTGGCGTTATTGGAGTAAGTACCTAACGCAAGAATCATGCGATAAGTAGGAGGAACTGTACACAAACTGAATATTGCTGAAATTAATAAAGATTTTATTGATAGTATTGAGGCAAACGAAGTGTTGGAGAACTTTATTATAGGTAGGTACTATTTTCACTAGATATGGATACACGTAGGTATTTATCTGTTTTGTTAGTAGCTATACAGAACCATTTTAATCATAGAGAAAAGGATCCTTTGACCCGCCAGAAACTTTTGTAAGAAACAGCAGATGTTTGTAAATACACATCTTCAAGAGTCCTTCATCCAAGTCCAAGGTACTGATGATACGGTACCTACAGGATATAGGTATCCACAGGACCTACAAAGTCGCAGGGTATATTTAAGAGTAATCTGCTAATGCTAATCCTGCTTGCTTGATTACACGTACCGTTAGGTACCGGGATGTGGGGCCTTTAGCTCTAGTGTTTATAATACTTTAGAGGCACAGGATGACGGAGGTAAAATTTTATCATGTGTGGTATCTATGATAAATTAATCAGCCATAAAGACAACCTCTGCATGGAAATTGGCAGCGACGACGTCAAAAATTTACCGGCTAGATACCTAGTTGTAGTTCTGCATGTGGGGGCGACATATGCTTCGTCATTACCTCAAATTTGCCAACCTCATGTAGAGGATAGAGGGGATGTTTTCTACCTGCGAAACCCCAGCAACAGACCACAAACCTTGGCAAAAACCGGCCTTGTTCCAACAATATTATCTTTGTAATACCAAAGCGAAATGTTTCTAAAATCCTTGACAGTCTCAGGTAGAGAAATTTCACATAAGTAGTTGCCCGTTCTGCCTAAAAAATGGTCGACATTTCTAAGAATTCCGCTCCTAGGTACTGGCTTATAAAAAAGAGTGCCTTTTTGTCGATCTTTGGACTTTCATGGCGTAGGTATTAATTTCGACCTTGCTGCTTTGGGTTAGAGTTCTTGTTGGATTGGTAATTTGATGGATATATTAATTGTTAGAATGTGTGGTAGCTAGTGTACTGATCATGATCGTGGTGCCTATTTGATCGTTCGATATTTTGAGGTTTTAACTTATTTCTTTGTTTAATAAGTTGGGTCATTCTTTAATCACTTTTTCTACTGGAAACAGTTCTAAATGTATTAAAGAACATAATGAAGTAATTTTCCTTGTATTAATTTAATTAGATACTTTATTCCATAAATTTAAATGATCTACATTGTAGGTCGCGACGGACTAGGTAAATACCTATTTACCTAATCCGTCTTTGCCAATGTCTCTAAAATTATGTACCTATGCCATAATGTGGATCGGCTGAGATAGCTACTGCTTAGTGACTCGTGGGCCGTGGCTATGAATTTTGCAAAAGAAAGCACACAATTTAGTTTTTAATTATGAGACTGCTAGCCTAGCAAAATGATTCATATTGAAACGTTACGAACAAATAAAACTGCTCACGCTTGACGATTTATAAAATTCAACTGACACTAGCGCTATCTATTATCATAGTTTGGAACAGAATTTAAGATAAAACAGAGTAAGAGAAAGTGGCGCCCTCGCACTGTTTTACCGACGTAACATTGACGATCTGTCATGGCGTAAAGTGTACATTTCTGTGCACAGTAAAACAAAAATAATGATTCTCAGACGATTTATTTTGCGTTTGTGCGGTAAAAACTTTTGTTTACGATATAAAGTATCATGATTACAGTGTGCTAGTTATCTTTAGCCGTGAGTGTGAGTTAAAATGGACAAGAAAAATGCCATTCGGAGAGCCAAAAGGCCGTCTAAAGTTCTCGAAGAAAATTATTGGGATTGCAGCGTTTGTACGTACAGAAACAATGCGGAAGCCTTCAAATGTTCGATGTGTGATGTTAGAAAAGGTAATACAGTCATTGATTTTGCGTTAGCGTGTAATCCTTTGTATGGTTATCAGACGTGAATGACCTGTACATTTTACATACATACTTGGCCACGTAAGTCTGAAATATTTACATAACAGTGCAATTATAGTGGTTTTATCGCTCTACTGTTCTTGCGGTAGCAGAAATCTACATAATATAGGTGTTATGTGGCCAAACAGCGTCTATAATGTAACATAACCTAAAAAGTGAGCGCTCCTAGTCAGGCTCCATAATATTGATTAGCATTAAAACGGGCTTGCGTCCTTGCCAATGTTTTGGCTACGCTAAAATGTCCGCTTTACATATAATGTACACGTAACTGTTAACTATTAAATAAAGTAAACTATTTGTAAAAGCAATTTTCTAAGGAACACCCCATGTCTGGTTTGTTGAACTCTTCAGGTAAACAAGTTAAAAATGAATAAACACGGTCTATTCTCTGGATAAAATAGTTATTAAAAAGTATTCAAATAGTTACGATGATAAAAAAAAAAATCTATTTAAATTATTACAGGTAGTTAAATCACCTGATGAAACAATAATTAATTTATGCAGTCATAATGATCATTAACTTCGTTTAATTACACTCGTATTGAAATCTCTTTCAAGTATGTATGCCTAAACAATAAACACAGTTATCTTGTCTTTGACTTACGATTTTAATGTAAACAAATCTCTGTCTTGCATTCCTGCTGCCTTTTAAAACAGAGCGCTCATTGCTCGCCTAACGTATTACCCGACCAAAACAAATATACACCTCCCGACATTTGCTAAGTAAATATTGTCGCGACTTCCATATTTCGCCGGGTTATGTTCGTTGACCTTTACGTAATGTTGCCACCCTATACTTGAAGGACAGATATAGGTAAGCAGTACGTTTATCTCAATGTTCTCGTAGTTTATGGTGGAAATGGGCTTTTGTAGTGCTAGCGGACCTTTGGGAATGTAAACTAGATACTTTTTTGTTTGTTTTATGAGTGACTTGACTGTGTTCAGTGATTATCGTGGTTGTAATATTTCTTGGAGAAATATAACCAAACATTGACAGTATTCAAAAGAGAATGAGATTTTTTTTAATGTCTTATTGGACGGGAGAACAACGCGCGTTCTTCAAAACCGATTCCGTCACTATGGCCCGCAGAAAGTTCTGTTCCAATTTCAAAATAAAGTGATTGAGTGACGCGCCTAATCTGGCCTTGATACGAACATGGGTGAAAAAGTTTCGTGAAACTGGCTCGGCAGTAACTTGCCTCGCTCAGGACCAATTCGCACTACAAGGATTCCTGAGAATATTCAGCTAGTGGAACGGAGTGTCCGTGAGCATTCAAAGCTGTCGCTGAGGAAAAGGACAGCTTCTTTGAAACTCGAAAAATCAACCGTCCACAAAATCTTGAAGGACGATATTAAGTACGTACGACTATTCAATAGGTATATTAATTTGTTTCATATGGTGAAAGCGTCAGGGTATCCCGCGAAATGCAAATTTTCTTAATAATATGTTTTTTTGCAATACAACCAGAGGGTTGTATTGCAAAAAACATATTATTAAGAAAATTTGCTCATTTAACGCTCATTTATCCCCATTCAATAAAATTTCACGAAAAAGTCATTCGATAGGGTTAAATGACACAACCTAGCACAGACCTGCAAATTGCATAAAACGTAAAAAAAAGAATTACTTTTACATTAAAAAGTCATGAAAATTTTCAAGTTTTTTAACCGACTTCAAAAAAGGAGGAGGTTATACAGGGTGTAAACAACCACATCACGAAGCCGTCAACCAAGGATTCTGTACATCAAACTAAGTAATTTTACGCAAAAATTATTGCTGGGAAACGATTTTTTTTTTAGAGCGAAAAATCATGTTATGTGGTAGAACTCAATGTAACGTACTCAAAACATTGTGCTGATGGATGGATTGAATAGTACGGGGGTCGTGGAGGTGAAAATCTAACAATAAAAACTTGTATTAAAAAAAAAAACTTGTCAAAAAGTTGGAACTTTGACCATCTCCGTAACTAAAAGGTTCTATAGAAGGTTTTATGTATATTATTACCTGATTTTTCACCCATTGTGAAACGATTCTCAAAATATTTTTTTTTTAAAGAGTATATTCCTGAAGTGGTCCCATTTAAATTTGGTGAAGTCCTGATGCTGATCTTCGGAGATATACAATAGAACTCTTCAAAAAACGCACGACGGTTAAAAAGTAATTGAAAAAGGATAAAATAATTTAAAAAAACCCAACTTAATAAAAAACCCACGAATATCCGTCGGGGGCTGCCATTAAATGAACTAGTTTTGCAGTTATATAGTAACTTGAATAATTGGAGATTTTTAGCGCTATACTTACCCTTTACCCTTAATGGGTAGGCCGTGCTCCTACAGTACTACCTTACAAGTTGATGATCATACTTAGTTTTATTTACGATGAAATTTAAAATAGTGATATGGCAGCCCCCGACGGATATTCGTGGGTTTTTTATTAAGTTGGGTTTTTTTTTAATTATTTTATCCTTTTTCAATTACTTTTTAACCGTCGCGTCGTGGGATTTTTCAAATTTTTTAGTTTTGCTTTTTATTTTAAACTTTTTAGAGAGCATCAAAATCGGACTAGTAGTTTTGGAGCAAATGCGAATATGGTTTTTATCACAAGCAAACATCCTCTCACCCCAAACGCATATACCGTCTCTGTTCCGTCGTGGGTAAAAATACTGGTATTCAGCTGCAACCGATTAGACTGGAAGCAGACCCCAAGTCGGGACAAGCTTTTATGAAAGCTTTTCGACTTCATTTATTAAAAGGTATTTTCGTATTTCAGTGCATTTTTATAAAAGCTTATTTTTCAAAAGGTTTTTTAATTATAAATAATTTTTGTCGTAATCATTGAAGTCGTAGAACAGTAAATACAACCGTTGTAATTAAATAAATGTTAAGTTCCATTCATTGGGGATAAGCCTATTACCACAGAATAATTAGTACAAGTACGGTCGAACAAGCTATTTGGTTTACATTTTACAATGTAATTTGTTGGTTAAACTGTAAACCAAATAGCTTGTTCGACCGTACTATTACCATGTAATGTGTTGTTAATAATGTAAAATAATTCATGTCGACTTTTTTGGGTGCAACTAAAAATGGAAAAATAAATAAAAAACTTTTTTGCAAAAAATAAAACCGACTTCAAAAAAAAAAACACAAACAAAAAAACACAAAAAAGTGAAAAATTACTAGCTTCAGAAGCCTGTGAGTAAAACACGAAATCAATCGAACAAAGGTCAAGCTTCAGAAGTCAGTGACAAAAACACTCAATAACAAAGGTCACCGGTTTCTGAAGCTAAAGTTATTTTGCACTTTTTTGTTTGTGTATTTTTTTGAAGTCGGTTTTATTTTTCGTTCGTCTGTTTATTTAGCTCGGTAGGCCATCAATACTTGCCCATTCGCGGTCTTAACTCCAGGAGTAGTTGGCTCTATCGTCCTTCGGCAAACGTAGCCGGCCCACCTATACCACGAAAGCCGTGCGCCCAAATCGCGATGACGTCATTTCCTGCTGGCAAATACCGCTATTCAGCGTCCATGGCATAAATTAAATTTATTGTTATCACTTGCTCTAGTTAATAGCTAAATTGGAACAAACGAAATGAATTTCGCTCTGTAGTTGATACAATATAAGGATATAAATTGGGGATAGTCTATTCCAAGACTTAATAGAGCAGAATTTAGATCTAGGTTCAACACTAGATAAGAAGGCAGTTAGCAACAACTCTTGGTTGAAATCTGTTTGTCTTCTAAAAAGATAAAAGTTCGTAAGTTTGTATGTCGGGGGTAATCTCCGGAACTAATGATCCAATTCTAAAAAATCTTTTAGTAGCAGAAAGCTACATTATTCGTGGGTGCTATGGTTATAAATTATATTTATATTATGCATATTTGCCGAGCTATCGCAATTTTTGCGGACAAATTTGGAGGCGAAATGCTAGTAGGTAAGCATGAATAACACTTTTTGTTTGCTCTTGACGTAACTTAGAGGGGTTTGTGGCGTGGCTTAATAATAACAGGCCCACGGGTCGATCTTTAAGGTCAGCATCGTGTGTCGAGATTCATTACCCGCCAACTTCCCTCCGTATCTCGAAAAGCATGTCAAGCCGTTGGTCCCGACTCCCGGCTGTCATTTGTAGACCTTTGGCAGTCATTAACTTACGAGAAGTCATAAACCCAAAAGTATGACAACCAGTCTTACCAAGGGTTGTCATGCTACCCGGAAACTGGGTTGTAGAGGTCTGATAGGCAGTCGCTCCATGTAAAACACTGGTATTCGGCTTCATCCGGTTTGACTGGAAGTCTACCCCAACATAGTTGAGAAAAGGCTGGGCAGATGATGACGTGAGTTATCTTAGAGATAAATCGCTGAAAGACCTTTAGGTTCACCTCAACATCGCGATGTCAAACCAAAATAGGTAAGTTACATTTCCAATAAAATAACAATTTTTAGGTTAGTTCCCCTTTAGAGAAAATTAATGAACAAAATGTCATACTGACATCAAAAGTCAATCTACTGCCGTATAATAAATTAATCCTTTGATTAGTCCAAATATAGCCCAAAAAAACCGCCCAAGAGCGAGTCTGACTCGAACACCGAGGGTTCCGCACAAACTTTATTAAATGAAAGGTAATTTGCGGTTTACCATTTATGACGTATTAAAAAAAAACTACTTACTAGATGTCATTCAAACCAATTTTCGGTGGAAGTTTACATGGTAATGTACATCATATATTTTTTTTTAGTTTTATCATTCTCTTATTTTAGAAGTTACAGGGGGGGGACACACATTTTATTTTGGAAGTGTGTCTCGCGCAAGCTACTCAGTTTAGAAAAAAAAAAAAATAAGAAACCTCAATATCATTTTTTAAGACCTATCCATAGATTCCCCACACGTATAGATTTGATGAAAAAAAAATATTAAAAAAATTCTAAGTATGGGAACCCCCAAAATTTCTTGTATTTTTTTTCTATTTTTGTGTGAAAATCTTAATGCGGTTCACAGAATACATCTACTTATCAACTTTCAACAGCATAGTTCATATAGTTTCAGAAAAAAGTGGCTGTGACATACGGACGGACAGACAGACAGACATGACGAATCCATAAGGGTTCCGTTTTTTGGCATTTGGCTGCGGAACCCTAACAAGATGACTAAGCGGTTATAATGATGGATATCTAAAAGCAATTATTTCAATTAGACCGTTACGGGAACTATTGAATGTCAAAAACAAACGAAGCTACAGTCCCAGTCACAAGTCATACTAACTTGTGAAAGTACTGTAGTTGCCCATTCTAAAGCGTAGATCTCTATGGGCAAGAAACTCCATGGATACTCTTTTAAATCAAAATATTGTTACAAAATCTTGGTTTTCATAAATTAAGAATCATCCAATTCATTTTCTCGTTATGGCTATACCAAGATGCCATTACAGCCCTTATTCCACCCCCCGGCTACCCCATCGCCGAACAATCGGCAGTGGCACCGCTATGGCCCCAGCCCGGGGCAGAACAACACCCCTAATGCAGGAACTGTGTTCATGGTTATACGAGGGAGGGGGGAATAACTGGAATTTGCAGTTTTCAGGGTGCTACACAAGTTCGGGTCGACCAGACTCGAGTTACTGTTGATATACATATTACGCGTTACGTCTCTATGAAATTAGTATACTTTTGAAAGTCCTGTCGATAAAGAGTTATGCAGGCAGATAAACACAAAAAGTGGTAAGGAAAATGAATGCAGAGGGAGAGGAAGACCTAGGAAACGATGGATTGTAATTGAAAGAAAAAAGTGTAAATGATTGCGTGACGGTTGACAGAGGAGGATAGAAGAAAAACATCGTGTGGGGCTGTGTCGGTGCACAAAGCCCTTGGTTTTAACGTGAAACGCCTATATCAGTGAGTCGCTTTTAGTGTTAAAGATTGAAAGAAAGCAATAAGTGTTTTTTTTAACACTTATTGGTTATTTTTCATATAAATCGATTGGTCTAAACGAACTCGTAAATACACGAAAGAATCACCGCGCTATGACGTGTAAGTCGTCAGTTAGGCCCGGTTTCCACCAAAGCGGAGAGGTGCGGAGCGGAGAGATGACGTGTGGAAACCGACCAATCATATTGGTTGAAGTATACACCGCGTCTGTCGTCTTTCCTGTGATTGGTCGAATCTTGCACATCTCCTTTCCGCTCCGCTCCTCTCCGTTTTGGTGGAAATCGGGACTTATACTGAATAGAATCCAGCGAGAGCGCATTCTACGCAGTGCCCATGCCCCGCGCAGGCCCGCGCTGCCCCGCCCGGCCCCGATGCAAACTCAAAGTCAAGGTTAGCACCGAGCTGACCATAAACGCTAAATAATGACACTAAATTCATGTTTCTACGATGAATAGTTTTGTAGTTATTAACGTCAGATGTTATAACCCAATTTGTTACGCCAATTCGTTACGGTCCGGTTTTCTGACATGGTGGTACCCCGTGTACCTAGTGATTTTAAAGACATTTCACGTCAAAAAACGTGTTGCGCCGACCCCAAGGAATACGGAACAACATTTTCTTCCTACTTTTCTCAATTCTGATAAAATTATCTTCACCCTTGCATTCGTTAATGGGTTAATATGCAATTCCTGTTAATTGCCGATCTAGGTGACATAGTTCCAGCCAGTTGCGTTCAATTTGCACGGAAAGATGAGCAGATGAACGTATCCAACTGCATTTTAAAGATTATAATCGTTAAAACCTATTACTGCTATTTTATTTTCGTAACGGTCGGATCTTAAGGTCAAAGCGCCAGGCCAAGGGCTGGTAAGCGCCAGGCCAAGGCCTGGTAAGCGCCAGGATAGCCGAAATTCAAATTTTCTTAAGTTTTTTTGCAACTGTTAGGTCAGTGTCAGATTGTATGTTGATGAAAATTTATGATTCGCGTCCGTAACACATAATGTAGGTAGTTACAGAATTATTATCATTTAAATCATCAAAACAATCCCCGAAGTTCATTTAATCACATTCAATAAAAACTAAGTCAATCGGGTTATGAAAAGGCTAAATTAATCCTAAAAATCTGAATTTGAAATCCACGTGATGGATTATGCTCAAGAGAAGCTCTGTGTTCCCATTGAGTCACAGGCTGATTCTGCTATGTATCTGAATTGGACATGCCATAGGTACCACTACGCCAAAGAATTTGCCAATTGAAAGTCATAAAACTGTTTCAGTCAATCAAACGTTTGCCTGTTTCTACTTGACACAATTTAGTCAATCATCTTGAAATGATGACGCAACCATGTCCTCCTCAACCTTGGAATGCACTATCGCTGATTGGTTTGGGTATACTCAAAATAATGGTAGACCACAAAGTAATATCTTGAGCTGGAAGTTTGAAAGTGGGACCTGTTACAGAAAAATTTAAAGGGAGTTGTCTGTCTTGCTATGAACATGTATTGAGCAAGGATGAATCGCATGTGACTAAAAGATTGATGTATAATATGAATGTTGTTGGATGAAGAGGTAGAGGAAGACCAAAGAGAAGATGGATGGACTGTGCGAGGAATAGTATTAATGATTAAGGAGAAAATGAAAGATTAATGGCTGGCAGGAGAGAATGGAAGCAAAGAAATGTTGCATCGGCCCTGTGTAATATGGGATAAGCTCAGGAAGATGATTTTGAACTACATTGAATGACTGAAAGACACCTAAATATCGTAAGAAATCCTAGATGTTTGATGCTCGCTCTACCTCTGTTTAAAAAGACTACATCAACCTATAATATACCCACTGCTGGGACACACCGGGCTCCTCTCTATGAGAGGGAATAAGCATGAAGAGCCACTGCGGGTTTTTAGATGTCACATGTCATCGAATTTTTGTTTCTAGGACATGCCGGTTTCCTTACGATGCTTTCCTTCACCGTTTTGAGGGCAGTGGTGATGAAATAAATTACACAAAGTAATGCGAACCCACGACTTACTGTTCGTAAGTCGGGGCCGCCAACACTGGGCTACTAAAAATACTCTTCAATGAATAGTTACTTCTAGTATTATTATTTACAAAGCTGGACCACGGCCACCAGAGACTTGAAAATACATAATTTTCCCTACAATTTCATCCTTTTCCTTTAAAAACTTTTATCATATATAAAGATCCATCCACTTCGCTATAAGAGTAGCCCTAGGCGCTAAGGTAGTATGCACTAAATCCCGATTTACATCGCTAAGTACGTAAGTACTAGTAAATCTACTCTCCGAACATCGTCTTTGTTTCTAGTGGAACCCTCAACTCGCCTGCTTCTCACAAATGCCGGGCATTTCACGTGTTAACGTCAAATCTCGATTGTGTTGCTCAAAACTCGTTTTCGAGATTCTATGCTTCTTAATAAGGTTGTTAATTTTCCAAGTAGAAGTGCTGTTGTTTTGGTTGTTAAAGAATCTAACAAGAACTTGCTAAAATTCTAAATTGATTGTCATAGAAGCTTTATTTTGACCAATTTAGTGATGGTAGGTAGGCACACTAGGCACCTACGTTTTCAGTTATCAATTCTTAAAACATTTGTTTTTCAGACTAATCCTGCCAGTTACAATGGATTACCAGTAGGTAGACCATTTCGCGAAATTGTTCAGTTTCCTCAAGGTAACGGACCAGTGAATTCTCGGTACAATTTGTTGATACCATTCTTCCTTGTTCCGTATTGCCAATTCCCTTAGTTCGAATAAATATATATTAATATGTAACATGCTTCCCGTTCGCCAAGCTTACTCGATACAAATAAATAGGTATATCAACAAAAAGTTTGAACTACACATCATTTTAATTTTTCCTGATGGGCACGTAGGGCTTATACAATTTCAATAAAAATCGATGGTGACCAGCGACCCGCACTTTCTCTCAGAATCAGAAGAATTTCGAAGGAAATTCCCAATACATTGCACTTATAACTTTAATTAATTGTTGAATTTTCAAAATGACTATCATACTAGTGTTACGCAATGACCCCGCTGACAATGCTCATTATACAATTTTCCTGTAAAAATATCATTCGACATGGTATAATTTCGAGTTCCCCTAGTATATCGTCTGGCAGGCGGCAAGGGACGCATAGAGAACGGTTCCCGCCCCGCGGGCTACAAGCCCCGTTCATACCCCACATAGCTCCACAATCTGGGCTATGACGCTTTGATATAGTATTCCGAGCTATTTTCAGACAGGAATAATGCTAAAAGTTCCAGAATGTTCGCTGTAATGTAAACTGGAGTGGAAACTTAGACTTGGTATTTTGTTTTCGAATTTATGGATGGTCGTGTGGTCTTAAACTAAGAATAGATTGGATTTATATCAAACAGGGCTTCCTGGATCTAACCCTTTATACAATCCAATCACCTTTGGTCTGTACTTAGTTATAACAGTAAACGCATATAAATATGAGGTCGACGACGGCTGTATTACAAATGCTCCCTATAACCGTTATAGGCAGTTGTAAAGTCATAAAGTTCAGCTTGTTAGCACAATATCCTTATTTGAAGTATTTCAGTACGGGATTAGTTTTCGTTAGTAACACACTCTCTTTGAAAATTGAAATATTTAGCCAAAAATGTACCATAATTCACCTCAAAAGATAGCAAAATCTGGCTGTGTATCTGACGTAATTGTAGCGCAGACTAGAAATCTGCACAGGTTATAATCAAAACGGACCTGCTCTCAAGGATGTCAACGCTATTCCAAAATATCCTGTTTTCACACTTCAAGGATGCCCTTCTTAAAATTAAACCGAACGCTAAAAACTTCCGAAAGGACTGCAACTTCTCCGCGTATACCAAATCCGTCCATAAACTGTCCTACCTAACGCTCAATATTGTCCAAAGGCACATCGACGCGCAAGCCCCGGATCAACCCGGCGCTGGTGGCGGCTCAGGCCGCCGGCACAGCGCCCACCAGCTCGCAGAAGAGGCCACGGTCCGCCAACTCGTTGAAGAAGAAGAGGAGGCCGCCGCGACTGAGTAATGTTGACCGGAGCTCTGCGCAAACTAGAGAGGTAAGATTTCATCATCATAATTTCAGCCCGGTAACACTCTGTTGGGTATAGGCTTCCCCTTTCTTCTGCCAAACTTTTTGGTAATGTCTGTCCCTCATCCATCTGTTCCCTTGCAACTTTGGTTAGACGAAGTCACGTATTAAGTGTTTTAGGTCGAATTTCACCGATAAAACTGAACGAATTTTCTTCCTCTTGCTAAATTTGATTGTTTAAATAATTTGATTATGTAGCGTCAATATCCTTGAACTTATTAAGTATCAAATCAAAGCAGCCTTTTCTCAACTTGCTTCCTATATAAATTCAGTTCCATCCCTCTAAGATACAGCTGAATACCAGTATTTCACATGGAGCGGCAGCCTATCAGACTTTAAAATCAGTCTTCGTAAGACTGTTTGTTTGCCTTTCTGACTTCCGACCACAAAACTTTTGTCAGAGATCTATAAATGACAGCCGGTACCAAACAATTTAACGTGCTTTCCGAAGCACTAATAAGTATTCTTCAAAGAATAAAGAAATGAGGAAATAATCTGATCAAAATGGTCCACTTTCGCAAAATGTCATCTAGCACCTAACACGTTTCTCATTTCTTTAATTTGATTGTATCCGATCTACGTATCACTAATACCGTTAACAACACTTTGTCGTCCAGATTAGTTCAAGTGCATCAATTGAATATACAGTAACGCGTTTGTCATCAGGTGACCGTGAGTGGCGTAACTGTAGTTATAACAGAATATAAGCCGAAGAAATCTGTCTCGAGCAGTTCCAGTGATGTCGAGTCTTCGAATGATGCAAGACCCTGATCTTCGCCCACGTTGGGTCCCTCCCCAACGATGCCGCCGGTAAACTGAACGGACTTTTTGAAAATAGAATTAGCAGTGTTTTGTTTTCCAGATTTTAAATTCGTATTCCTTCCTTCGAAATATTTATTAGGAATTATCTTCGTATTTTGTAGTTGGATTTGTATTGTATTGTATATTCCAGATTGTATAACGTAGGTTTTGTGTATTATGTTTTTGTTTGTGTAAATGTTGTATCGCAGTGTCTACATTGAGCAGTTATTGGCTCAAACGCATATAAATCGTCTGAGTATAACATCTTACGCCGCGTTCTAACCAAAGTAATCGGTAGTGTAAATACGCGATTATCGCGTTCATATGGAACTCATTTGTTCGGAAAGCCACGCGTTTGGGATCGTCGAGCAAAACAAACGCGAAGGTGGTGGAATCGAACGGCGATCGGTTTGTTTAGGACGCGGCCTTTTGGTTTAAGTTTAATTTTGTTAAAAAAAAATCAACAAAAAACGTTACGAAAAAGTGATCACAATAGTAATGTAAGGATAGTTGGCTGAAATCGCTTTTGTGACTCGTAAACTAAGCTTTATTTAATGCCATTAAATATCTTGAAGACTATAACTTATTTTAGATGTATGTAGGTTTTATTTTCAATGAAAAATTTGTAAAGGATTGATGTAAATAATGATGAGACCAGCTGGTCACTGCCAAACGATGAAATGTATATAAAATTTGAGGATGTGGCGGTTTTAGTAGTGATTTAAAATATTTTTGTCTTACAAGAGCCAGGAGCTTCTTTGAAAAGATTTGGCTCTGCTTTGGCGTTTCCGGATCGATGTGGACGTACCCTGACGTGAAGACACTGTTTATTCTAAGTAGGTATTTTCTTCTTTCAATTTTTGGACGTAAATGTGGAAATTGCCCCTAAACTTGGATATATATAAGAGGGTGTTTTTATATGACTGTATACATATGCCTTAAAACATTATAGGTGCAAAAATATTAATTTTATTAATAAAAAATTGATTGAATGAACGCAAATATATTTTCTAATTTAAAGGACGAGCAATAATATTATTTGTAACTTAAAAGACCATTTTCTAGCTAAGGGCTAAAGTAAAAATGAGCATTGCTGGATTAACTTGGCCTTCGCCAAAAGTTGAAATACCAACAACGGTATAATATTAAGACATTATTTTTGGTGTCGTTTAGCATTTGTGATTGTTACTGTGTTAGCAAAAGTCTTAATGATAAAATCGTACTACCACCTGGTGCCTGAAAAATCAACTGAAAAGTTAGGTACAGTCGACCTTATGCGTTATCGCTTTAAGGTTGTATGTCACTTGCACATCATAAAACGACAAGATCGAGTCTAGCTGTCTAGATGTAGAAGACATACACATACCACCATAACATTCTGAATCAGATTCGGAAGCTGATGTACCTTTAATCCAATTTAAAACTGATATTGAAGAAGAAACAAACAGAAAATATAGACATGATTGTCCAGGTGTAGAAAACATATCACCACACGTTTCTAAATCAGATTCTGAAGATGAAGCTGATGTACCTTTAATGCAATTGAAAACGGAAGTTGAAGAAGAACGAGAAGTATCTAATAAAAAACAAACAAAAATTGTAGACAATGATTGTCTAGGTGTATAAAACATATCACTACACCATTCTAAATCATATTCAGAAGCTGATGTACATTTAATGCAATTTAAAACTAAAGTTGAAGAAGAACAAGAAGTATCTAAGAAATTGGCATATAATCCAGTATCTACACGACTAGTTGATTTTTCGCCAACCGGTGTTATTAATGTAATGAGAAAAAAATTAAATCAAAATCAGTGAACTTTTTTACTACTGTATCGAGATATGAAGGTGAGCGAGAAACGCGTAACTTATATCCACGGAGGGATCACTAGATTTACCCAAATATTATTGCTGAAGAATTCCTTTTAATGTTATTGTTAGTGACGCAACTAATGGTCATCTTGAAATTGTTATCATTGCGACGTAATGACGGCGATTATGTTATCAAGCGTAACGATAGTACAGTCGGCAAAAGAGGTTAGTGTGCAGGCTAACATCATATTTGTAGTGTGTGGGTCGAACTGTCGACCGTAAATAAGGTTGAATGTGACTTCCAAGTTCCACGTCATAAAACGATGAATTCTATTTATATTTACAAAGTAATTATGTCATAAATATTGCATAAAGGCGTTCAGATTATTGTACAAAATCCAATCTTGGGTTGTTATTGTTACATTACAGATAAAGGTTGCTAGTAAAGCGGCGCCTTTAGTAACTACTAAAGGCGCACCTTAAAGGACACAAACTAGTCATAAATATTTGACGTAGAGAAATATCGTTTTGACGAGACCTCGAAGACAAGCGAGTCACTGTTAAACTGAAATATAGCAAGCCTGCATACCAACCTCTTCTGCGCACAGTACTTTATGGCAGCGCAGTTATATGTGACAGCTTCATATGTAGTTAATTAGTAATTGATGAAAGAATGTCCATTGAGGATGAATGAAGTTAGTTTCAAGGTATTGAATTGTATCGTTTTAGGAATAGTCGTAATTTCCCTAAATAAGACTCGTTGTCTAAAATAATATGATACGAATATTATTAATTAAATTCTAACTTAGTAAAGGCAGACGAACCAAACTATCCTATGTGTTCCGAGGTTGAAATGTGTAATTATTTTGTTGTAATTATTTTGTAAATTATTTGAAGTAGATGTTAAACTGAACTTCCTATGATAGCCTTCCTTCAGAATTTCCATTTCAAAATTCTGACAGAAAACCAATACTCCAATTTCTTCCAAATAATATAATTGCACAAACCACTGTATTCTATCACCCGTTTCTATAACCAAGTCAAAATTGTTACTTGATTTAAAGTAATTAATAAATGCAACCATTATCATGCAATAGACAAGAATTTGAACGAAGTAAGAACCGTCAAAGAAAGCGAAGCTAAGAATTCTAACTTTGACAGATCTAACTTCCAGCAATTACTAAAATACAGAATAAAAATCGTAGCATAAGCAATTACTTCTACTAAAGTTCACTTCGACTTGTTTATAGACACAAGTTTTAGACTTGCTAAAATCTAAGGCCGGATCCAGTCCCTCTATAATCTTAGTCATGTCTAATTAAAACCAACCAGGCCTAGTATAGAAGTAACCTAGATATAACAAAGGACTTGACGAGGACATGATATTGCGACTAAACGCTCTTGTTCTTGCAGCTAGTAACGAGTTTTGTTCTTAAATCGAAATCGCTCTTAACCGGTTGGATCGCAATCGTCTATGAATATTGTATTTGCATAGTTATCAACAAACACGCATTGTCTATGCGGGCTCTGTGCTCTAGGGTTAAGCCATTACACACGAGCGGTTTTTGTAAAGAAACTTAGGGCACTAATTTAAAAAGATGAAATGTAACAAGAATTTGTGTGGTATCTACATCACGCTCTAATTAAAATCGGGGTTTGCAAGGTGAAATTGACTCCTCCTATTATTGAAGTCGGTTAAAATGTAACCTATGTTATCCGGGCCATAATAACGAAACGATTGACACCTTATTCATCAAAATCGGATGAATAGTTTAGGCGCTACGGAAGAACATACGTAAATACAAACATACATAGACTGCTAAAATCATAACCCTACCTTTTGGCTTCGCCGTAGTCGGGTAAAAAGATACTACCACCAGTACTACTACTATCATTTGTAAAAATCCAATAAAAATACTTGAGAAACTTAATTATGAGATCTAAGCGCTCGGAAACGCTATTTATAACAATGTCATTATGTGGTTCAAACTATCACTAAATACGTTTAGTACTAAACGAATTTAAATCATCGTTCTATTTCTGTCTATTGTTTGAAGATGATAGAGATGGAATAAGATAAGAATAGATATTTAAATTTCGTTAAATGAATGTAAGATGCGTCCAAGACCTTGTTAGGGTTCCTACAGACGAGCGGCACGTTGCCAACGGCAGATAAACTGCAGCTGTCGCCACCTGTCGACGTCTGCCGTCGACGCGCCGGCGGCAGCCGCCGACGCCACAACTGCAAGCGTCGACGGCAGCCGTCGACAGGCGGCGACGGCTGCAGTTTATCTGCAGTTGGCAACGTGCCGCTCGTCTGAAAGAACCCTTTATTAATAGTTCAACTTCAGTAAGTTACCAAAAATATTAGCGGCCCTGTCATTGTGTTCCATGTATTGACTAAGTATTTATTATAGTTTTAAGTTACTTATTGTTAAGTTAAAGTACAGTGTCCACTCTAAGCTGCATTTACACCGAGCAATTTTATAGCCCGTTGAAAAATCAATAAAATTGTACCTGCTATACAGTATTTTGATTAGGCAATATTTGGTTTTGTTTCTAATTGTTGTTTCCAATGAGCAATAAAATTACTCTAAGTAAATGAAGCTCAATAAATTCAAAATTTGACAATACAATCGAAGTTATGCTATGATGTAAAATATTTTTTATTTAAATATAAATAAGGAAAAGTAGTGAAAGTAGAAAGAATAAAATTGTAGAACAGTTTTCATAGAATTAGAAAATTAAATAAGTGGTTCTAGCGCACACATAGGATTTTTGAAGAATTTTAAGAGAAACGTCAACGCTTAAATCGGAACTAATCTACGGTACTAATCTTTGAGAGAGGAAGAGTCACTTTGACGAGAACGAATAAATATCAAAGTAAACTTTGTTTATGCAATTGTGTCTGTGAATTATTTATTAGCAGTCATTAATTCCTTTCACATCTAGATGTGACGAAATTGTTGCCAATAACTATCTAGAATTCCAATCAATTTCATTCAGATTGTAGGTCTCAGAGTCTACAACCTACTTTTGGGCAAAATTGCTTGAGTGAGAACCGTATTCTGGAGCGATATCCTAAAACATGTCATCTCGAACTGTGATATAATTATGACAGTTTTTCATTCGAGATTCCTACTTCGAGCATGTTCTAGAATATGGTCTGTGAATGATTTCTTTGTTCATGTAATCGTATGTGTGCGTTAGGTCTTACAAAATGTGGATTTAAGTCCTTCACTGACCGCATTTACTCTAGGCCATCGACTACGCACTAGTTAGTCCATTATACTCCCAACTAATTAAAACGCTAGATATTACATTTTGATAAAAACGCCGTTACAAGTATTATTAGAAATTCGAAGCGACGATGTTACCACAACAGAAAAATGTTTTGCGAACAATTTTTTGTTCGGTATTTTTTATACGAAATCTGATGAATTACAAACAAAGTTATTGACGGTAAACTCTTATTTTATTGTAAAAATATATCAATAATAAATTAAATTGTAATATTGTTAGTATTAAAACGGGTGCATGTAACTTTTTGTAATTAGATACATTTGTATGGATTTGTAAGTTTTTGTATTGAAATAGATTCAGGACTTCCCAATATTTCTTCCGATATAGTGTAATAGGGCCGTTTAGGGAATTGTCAGAATCATCACTGTCCATTGCCACAAAAGAGATGGTGATATCTCTCTGTCTTCTTTCCGCACTGGTTCGATAATCATTTTGACATTTCCCTACACGGTCTCTGGTATAGAATATGTATATAAACTCTTTTGCAAAAAAACGGGCACTTTAGATTTTTTCTCTACTTCAATGAAGAAGAACAAGAAAGAGGTTTTATTAATTTGACGATGTATTGGCGGCATGTTATTTGAAACATCCTGGCATGATTCTTTATGTTCCAAACTTAATTTTTGAAATTAACAAAAGAAAATTAATGGTTATTGTGGATTATTGTAAAATTGCTTTACTAATGGCGCGAATTGCTGAAACGATTTTTTACTGATAACTAAAATTTTAAAACTTTTTGGATATTTTCTGCAAATTAAACAATTTAATCTTTCTTTTAACATTAAATACCACTTTTTGATATGAGTGATAAAGCTATCCGGGCCGGAAAAATTATAACCCTACTTAAAGAAGGTTGTTCACAAACGTACGTGTCTCAGCGGATAAATGTGAGTCGTTCTACTGTCCAGAGGGCAACGAAGGCAGAAGGCAACGATATCAAAAGACCGGTTCGGTCAAAAGAAGACCCGGTTCGGGACGAAAACGATTCACAGAACCAAGAGATGACCGCTTTTTAGTGAGTCAGGCGTTGCGGAATCGTAAGGCTTCAAGTGTGGACCTGAAGAAGAGCCTTAAAAAGTAAGAGAAGTAGAAGTTAGCTTGTGGACGGTCAGGAGAAGGCTTTTGGCTGCCAATATCAGGAGTTACCGCCCGGCTCGGGGCCCTAAATTACTCCGTGAGCACCGTGTTGCTCGACTTCAGTTTGCTCGAAACTGTGCTTCATCGACACTGGAGGACTGGAATAAAGTATTGTTTTCTGATGAAGCTAGAATCTTTTTGTGTGGAGAGGACCGACGCCGGCGAGTGCTGCGAAGACCACGGGAACGCTATGCGGAAGTGTGTTTTGAATAAATCACTCCTTATGGCGGAGGTTCCGTTATGTTTTGGGCAGCAATGAATACGACGGAGCGTACGAAGTAATTTTTTATAGAAAATGGAACATTAAATGCACACCGATACATAATGGGAGTCCTAATTCCATATGCACAACCCGTATTGACTGCACTTGGGGAAGATTCCATTTTTATGGACGACAATGCTCGCCAGCACCGTTCTGGCGACGTGGAAGCGTACATGCAAGAAGTTGAGATCCGTCGTTTAGATTGGCCAGCTCGAAGTCCTGACCTCAATCCAATTGAGCATGTCTAAGATGTTCTAAAGAGATGGGTAAGATCAGTGAAACCTGCTCCACAAAACATCAGAGAGCTAAAAAGAGTCATTGCAGAAGAGTGGGAACGTATTTCTCAAAACGTTATTAAAACATCGTGGCAAGCATGCCCAGAAGGATTCAAGCTGAAATTTTGGCAAGAGGAGGTCACACTATTTATTAGGTTTTTACATTTGTAACTTAATTTAATTAAAAAAAGTAAAAAAAATATTATTGTCTTTATTGCCGACCACTTTATTGTTTGGCCGTGTACATCGGTTTTAAAGAATTCATCGAAAATTAAAAAAAAATGCCTTCACGCCTATTTATTTGCACAATTACAAGTATACAGACTACGGCAAACAATTAAATTTCATTTAATTAACTCAAATCGACCTTATAACCTAAATTTCCTTAGGTGCCCGTTTTTTTTTTGCAAAAGAGTGTAAATAGAACAAGTTATAATTACATACAACAGTCGCAGAATTATTGTAAAATTTACTGCCCAAAGCTGTTTAGTTTTAAAATATTATATTTAGCGGATAAGTAAAGGCTCTTACTTACTACTTTACTTACAAATATATTGTTTCCCGTAAGTGACAATATAAGTTTAGGTCATCAAGACGACCGGTTTGAAACGATGTTTTAGCATCACGGTCGAGAAATTATGCGTTTCGTTGTGATATCGATATCCTTCTATGCGGATCGCAATAGGCTTGTGTACTGATAAAATATATATAATTAGTCCGTCAGTTACATTATCAAAAACTATTTGACCCGTATTTTTTCTTTTGTTACGTAAACCAAAATTGACAAAGATACGACGCTTTTAAAATTTTCAGTACGTCACGCCGTGGTATAATTTTTAGTGCGTTCTGACGTCACGAGCCCCCGGAGTTTTGATGGGTTTTATCTTTGTCAATATTAATTGATTTATAAAAACAAAAAATACGTGTTCAACGTTTTCCAATGCTCTAACTGACGGACTAAATAGATTTGCAATTTATTGATGGTGGAAACTAGCCTATTGTTTGGAAAAAACACAATCTTTCACAGTTTAAAACTAAACATATAGTTACTGTCACTTACGGGATATCTTCCGTTATTGTTCCAGTAGTGCGCGAAGCAAAACACTTAGAAAAAGAGTAGACAGATTTGTCTGCACCTGAAAATTGATTTACCATCCACCCGCATTCTCCAGTCATCCCGCGATCACATGCAACAGCGTCGAAATATCAGGAGCTCAAAATAATGAACAATCACGGAAGATAAGTATAAGTATTAGTTTTGTGTGGAAAAAGCCTTTATTTACTTCAATCCGTTTTTCTTCAATACCTCTACCACAAGTTCTTCCTATAAATTCCATTGTAGTTTCTAATGCTTTGAATCTCAAAATTGGGATGAACTGTTTACAATGACTCTGTGACCAATCACTGTTTATTCCGTGAAATGACATTTTATGTGTGTCAATAGTTAACGGTAACACCTACAATATACGTGTAGCATTGCAGACTTAAGGGGGCTTGTGTCATCAACTCAGCATACCGCAGTCAACTGCTCCAATTAGGTCTCTATTGATTATAATTCTGTAAAAACATTCGTGTTAGGGTCGCAAATCACCAGCAAATTGTAAAAAAAAAAGAATTTCGCAGGCTACCCTGGCTGTATTGATATACAACCCTCCAAGTTCATAAAGGTCGAGGATCGACTTTTTCAAGGTCAAAGTCATTCCTCGACCTTTATGAACTTGGAGGGTTGTATTGATGATTTTGATGATTCTGTAACTACATACGTCTTACAGTCGCGAACAATATTTTAATCAACATACAACCTAGCACTGGCCTGCAAATTGCAAAAAACGTAAGAAAATTTGAATTTCGAGGGCTACCCTCGTCGATCCACCTAGATTGGGGACATCCGACACTACGCCGATACGTAGTACCTACCTAATGTGGTAGTTTTACTCTTATTGCCGTGTCAATTAACTAATCGTGTTAATTACTAAATAAATAAAAAAAATAAGTATGGAACCATCCGGCATCCCCTTAAGTCTGCAATACTACAATTTCTTATAGTGCGTCCAGCCAGTGCGAGTCATTGTAGAAAAAAAGTCTGTAAAAATAATTGCCTCGCACTGTCTCAACGCACCTTTAGATTTAGCAAATATCTGTCAGATTAGTTGGTTGTAAGAATTTGTTTATTGTTTGATCTTCATTACAAATAGATAAATGATTTAATTTAATTTTAATTAAGGCGTGTGATTCCTATTGAGACTAGGTATGAACGTTTTGCCCTTTTAATTATAAATTGCTAAATTATAGTCTATTTATTCCTATCGCTATGATTTCTAGTTATAATTTATCATCTGTGTTGGACTCTGTGACATTGCGATAGTGTTGCAAGAAATAAAAATAATATTTTTGTACGTTGTCTATGATGCGCGGAGTCCCGCTTGTCTATGGTACGGCTAAATGTTAACTTAATGTGTAAAGTAGAGCTAAATGTTAATTATTTTTAAGTTCTATATCAATGTACCTACTGTACTGTATATAAAGGATGTGGAAACATATTTACTCAGTTTTATTGAAAATGCAACTGTTCTCATAGATGACACATCAGACAAACAAAATTATCCAGATTGGCTTATAATTAGGTATACACACAACAGAACAAAATCACGTGGAATTTTAAACCGCACCAATACAAAGTGAATTGAAAATAATAAGTTAAAATCACACACCAGTACCTACTTAGTACCTACCCATCTAACTAAAAAAAAACTTCTTAATAAGTTCTTACGTGAGAAATGCATTTGTGTAAAGTAAGCATTTTCCACAAATGCATTTCTCACATAAGAACACTGAGAAATCACAGTTAGATACCCATGTCCCTACAAGGCAAAAGTTATTTTCAAATGGTTCTAAACTCAACTCCAACCAGCACATAACACTACACAGTGACAAGGTAACGTTAATTAATCAAAATACTTGTAAAGGTTTCCGAATAAAAAGGAGATAATGCTGGCAACCCTAAGCGGTGACGGCGCGGCATGTCTGAAGTGTCCGCGCGGCTTTTTGTAGCGAGCGTGCAGGCTGCGGCATTTACGCTTGACAGATTGAGATTATACAACGTACGGTGAGTTCAGGTGCACTGTTAAAAATTATTGTTAAAAGTCAGTTACATGTCGAATTTTGAAGTAGGTAGGTCAGTGTTCTGCTATCAGATTCATTGTATCAATTTCGCGTAAGTTGACACAATGGGTGGATGTGAGCGGGTGACCATCAGTGGCCTAATAAGTAATAGATTTTTGAAGTGAAAACTTCTTTAGGAGCATTGAACACTTTTTAGGTGAACAAAAATGATGGATTTCGCTTGACCGTCACGTACGCCTTTCTTAGCACTCGTAGCCGATCCGCTTCGGCGTAGTACCACTTAAGCGTGCGCGGGGCACAACCCGTAGCAGTGCTACGACTGGGGCGGACAGAAAATAGGTAAGTAAAAAAAAAAAAAACACCCCCAACCCCTTACGGATTGAAATTTTAGCAACAACGTTGCGTTAGCTTCCAACCATACGCCTAGATAATACATTTTGTAATTTTAATTTCAAAAATTAAGGACTTTCCATACGCAACATCCCCTTTTTTAACTCTTTGGGGGTAGAATTACAAAAACGCTGAGACACGTAAGATCTTATCTTTAAAACTGACGAACTTTCATACAAACATTCATCCCCTATTTAACTCCTATAAGGGTTGAATTTCGAAAAATCCTTCCTAATTTCTTGTCTACATTGTAAAGGGAACCACTGTGCAAAATTTCAGTTTTGTAGGTCCAAGGGTTTGGGCTGAGCGTTGATCGACTGGCGTGCGGAACGGTGTGACACTTTTTCTTGTGCGGCCGGTGTTCATCGATCTATAAGACGTTATCACGTCAAAAAAAAATTGCACACACACAGCTCGACGATACATTTCACAAGTTACTTAGTTTTCACTTCTATCGGCAGTCTCCAAAGACTGCCCCGCATATATTTTTCTAATAGAAAATATCTGGCAATGTCGGTTGTAGGTAAAGGTGCTTGTTATGAGAGTGATGTCTTTTCAATAGTGCAACAAAGGGAAATGGGATCAAATTGTTACATAAGACCTCAAGATTGGCCGCGCTTTGAAATGAACAATATTCAGAATTCTTTCGAGGGTTATTATTTTTTGTTTAGTAAAATAAAGAAATCATGAAACCTTTGCCCAGCTGTGGGAAGAAAATTCAGGCAACCAACAGGCAAGTCTTACATAATTCAACGATAAATAAGTGGCGTTCCTAGTGAATGAAACTGAAAAAAACTTGTCTCGAAAAGCTCGTGGGTGCTAAGTGGGTGTCGAACTACTTCAAACATTTTATTAAAGTGAGTGTATTTTCAGTGTGATGCTGACGACACCCATCATCCAGCCTATTCCCAACTACTAAGTTGGGGTCAGCTTCCAGTCTAACCGGATGCAGCTGAATACCAGTACCTATTTTACAAGGAGCGACTGCCTATCTGACCTCCTGTAATACGATACCCCTTGGTAAAACTGGTTGTCAGATTTTCGGGCCACGGACTATCTGTAACGGCTGTCAAAGATCTTCAAATGACAGTCCGGACCACCGGCTTTACGTTGCTGGCTCACGACACCCAGAGGATATTATTATAGATAGATAAGTTAGATAGATAGATAAACCATTTATTTAGTGCACACAAAAGACAGCACAACACACAGAAGTACGATTAAATTATATAATTTACATGATAAAAAAAACAAGGTGCCAATATACAAAACGAAAAACATTTTTACGAAAAAAGTATAGTACCATTGCATACTTCACATAAAATTAAATAACGATAATATACAAGGTGCGGTGTGAGTCTCAAGGTTGCACCAAATGGGAGTCCAGCTCAGCATGTGTCATAATAATAGGTATATTTTTTAAGCCGCTTCGATGGTCCATCTCTATTGGTAGCAAGCACTAACTGTTGAACATGAGGTCCTGCATGAGGTTCCAAAGTTGGGTAAAGTGTTATTGGGTTTTTCTATCTGGAATTAATTATTCCATAGCGGCCCGGAGTCTGGATTTGTGACCAGTTGACAGTAATGCGTTGCCCATATTCAAAAGATGCACTTTATCACAGGGAATGTTCCGTACCGTTCGTGCATCGCCTCAGACGTCCAACCATGTCGGTCTTGTGTGTCCAGTGGCTACACCGAACCCGTATCACCGATATTTCACAACTATTTGCGAACTATGGTAATAAAAACTAACGCTGTGTTAGTACCTAACATTAAAACTGTCTTAAAACCAAAAATAGTTTTTTGAACAGTGAAATCTGGTGAAGATATTGTCGAAGATGGCTGGATCAGTAAGTTAGGTGTCAAAATTTCCATTTTATTTTCCATCTGGAGTGGAGTGGAGGAGCTCGTAGCTAAATAATAACAGTTACTCGGATAAACCTTCAGGTTAACCCGTGCTTGCCTAGGTTGGTCTGTGTATAGGTGACCACCAATTACATACCAGGTTTCCTCAGTGCTTCGGAAAGCACGTTAGGCCGTTGGTTCCAGCTGTAATTTGTAAAACTTAGACAGTCGTTCGTTACAGGTAGTCAGTGGCCCGAAAGTCTGGACAACCAGTCTAACCAACGAGTATCGTACCCAGTATGAACTGGGTTGTGGAGGTCAGATAGGCAGTCGCATCATGTAAAGTACTGGCACTCTGCATCCGGGTAGATTGGAAGCTGACCCCAACAAAGTTGGGAAAAGGCTAAGCAGATGATGAGGGTTTTCTATCTTGAGTGATCTTAACATAACTACGCGACATCAATTACTAACCTCGCAAGTCTTGGCTGTGTCCTCATATAAGAACCTATGTATGTAGGTACGTTATCGTTTGACTGAAAGCACTTCCAGCAAAAGCTATTCCGATAATTGCTTTCCTAAGATATAATTACATCCTGGAGGGACTTGCGAAATTTTCAGTCTTTCTAAATTCCTCCCTGAGATTCCTGAATACCTTGTAAGGACAGTCTATATCGGTACGGAATTCCTGTCGCATTCTCGGTGTCCAGACAATACTGCCAGCCGTCTAGCTGCACACAACTATTCAGCTGTTTAAGTACAGCTACCATGCCGGTGTGGTTTATTAATTAAGAATTGGTTGCATAAGACAAAGTTGTGCAAAACAGTGTAAAATATGTTTTAGGATTAACTCGGATTCAGTTAGTTAAAGTAGATAGGTACACCACCACCTTTTTTGAAAAACTTGCAATGAGCATTATTATGCTCATTGCATGTTTTAACATATTTGTTTAGGTTATCTAGGTACTCTGCGTAGCTTGATAGAAACAGAAACTACCTACTGTCTAAGTTTAAGATGCTGAAAATATTAGGTAGGTAAGTGGGTCAGAGTTATTATAATAATGCTTATTAAACATGACAACGAAAAGCCCAAAAAAAAAAGGAAAAATTATATTTGTTTGGTTTAGTGCTGCACTCATGATGGAGAAACCAGTTCTTCGCTTTCCGGATTGAGATCAGTCCTATACCTAGATCTTTGATGAGTCCTGCTAACTTTTGAATACTTGGCAGTCATTGCCCTGTTGCCAGCCATCAGCCCCGCTATCTATCTTTACTGGCATGCCTTTCATTGCCGCATTGCCTGCCGTCAAACTCACTATCAAGCTTTGTGGACTTGACAATCTTTGCCCTACACACCTGCTTACATTACAAGGTGTAAACGGATCCTTCACGGAGCCGCCAACCAAACATTCTGTACATCAAACTAAGTAACTCTACGCAAAAAATATTGCTGGGAAACGCCTTTTTTTTTAGGGTATTAATTCCCGGTTTACTGTCGGACTCAACGCACTCAAAACATTGTACTGATGGATGCATTGATTAGTAAAAAAGTCATGGCCTCATAGGGTATTTCAAGTATAGTTAGTTATAACTATACTTTAACCCTTTAACTATACTTCTACCCTTTAAATATACTTTTACCCTTTAACTATACTTTTACCCTTTAACTATACCTTTACCCTTTAACTATACTTTTACCCGTAACCAAGCCGAAAGGCAAACACAAGTTTTTAATGTTAATTAAAAATTTGTTTGCCTTTCGGCTTCGTTAAGGATACTTTAAGACCTATTATAATTGCCATACAACTCAAGCTCGATAGACGAAACAAAGAAATGAAAAGAAGACGTCATTAAATTCTTAAAAGCAGCATTAGCTTTTCCTTAATTCTAAAATCCAGCGCGAATGAGTCGTGGAACTCGGACCGTAACCGGGAGTTAGTCGTAAACTGCCCATAAAAAATACTTTTCACTTTAGGGCCCGCTCGTTAAATGCCAGGTAAGTTCATAAATAATTTTATGTGCTCACTGTTACTGCTTTACGTGTATACTGTACTGTCGTATGGAAAACGCATTACGTTATGCATAGGTATTAAATTATTGATGTGTGAAGTTTTTGTCTGTGCGAGTAATTTTGTGTTGATTGTGATGAAACGTTTTCAAGCGCTCAAATGATCATTTATTTCCAAATATTGAGTTAGTAGGATTTCTTGTAGAAATTGCCGATGATTATCGTCGTAAAAGGAGCTAAAGTACTATGATCTAGTTTTCAATTCAGCCTAGATGATTTCCAATCCAAGCTAGATAATTTTTATTTTAAAATCGACATCCATTTTTCATCTCCTTCGCAAAAGCGCTATCTCCAAACCCAAACACTTCATCAGTCGAGTATACCGCGAGAATCTTTAGCAATGTCATATTATCTTGTATTTTTAGAGACCAATTCACACCCGCTGGTTTGTACGTATAGGTACCTTAGGTACCAAACCCGACGAGTTTGGTACCTTGGACCTTATGGGGAATAAAAAGATTATTACGGAAAAAGATGGAAGATTATAACTCTCGTGTGTTTAGAGGCTGTAAAATGCTGTTTGTAGCTTTAAAAGTATTTTGTAATTAACCTTTTCTTTCTTTTCTTTATGATGTTATCTTTTATGTTTAGTTGTTTTATCTTTGGTATGCTTTTACCACCTTTTTTTTTTTTTTTTTTTCGGATGGTAAATCATCAAATGACTTCTCGCGCTCTGGGCGGAGCAGGAGGGAGTGTCAGACTTTTACTGACTAAAACCCATCCATGTTCCTTCATCGCCCTTTGTGTTCCGGGGTCACGGTATCTCTTTCGAACAGTCCCGCAACCCCGGCAGGCATCGGTCCTTGCGGACCCCTTCCATTATGCTGAATCTCTTTGAGGCGCGCGTGGAATACGAACGCGCCGTCGACACGACCTGTCGTCAAGAGACGGACGGACGGCGAGCTAGCCCATAGCCCACCGTCCACAGGATGCTTTTACCACCTCTGAATTCGTTCGAGTTTACAGCATCATGTACTTCTTCTAACCAGAATATTGGCGTCTTCTATTCACCATCAACAACCTCTAAACAAAGATCAATGACAACAGTAATTGTCACGCTCATTCATATTGAAAATCTGAGATTGCTGGACACTTTTCCTCGTGAAAATGGCAAATGGTTACGAATTAAATCTTTGCCTATAAAACTTCCTTGCTAGAACCCGCCACACTATTCCCAAACCACTGCAACTCCTGAAAACCAGAATCAACAGTGGCGACCATCAGAAAAACACTGATACAATGAAGCTCGACGAAGTCCCAGAGAAACAATTGAACTGTCTTGGATCCCGCAACGAAATTAATCAGAAAACATTATTTCTACTGTACAATATATTTACATTTTCTTTGCAGGTCAAGGGCTCTTTAATTGCACGCCATTTAACTCAATCCTCAGCCGTTTGGGTCCAGCTGCTATCAGCCATCCCGCGATGATCATATCATCTCCCTACCAGCCAAAGGGCATGCTAAGGTACGCTTGGTAAGACACGGTAGGTGCATATAACGGTTTCGGCACATCAGCAGACCAACTTCTGTTCTTCTCCACATAGAAAATTTTCATCGGTAATTTGAAGAAAAAACTGCTGTTCAATACTTTTGACCGTGTAGATATAGCACTTTTGTAAGAAACAGCTGTTTTTCTTAAGATAAGTATAGATAGTGAGATGTCAAAATGTCAATAAACGCTGGCTGAAATGCATATTTACTGTCTTACTCAAATTAATTTTTAAATTATTATTGTCTAACCATTGTATTATTGATCAGTGTATTATTAATGTCATATTTACATAGGTCTTTATTATAACATAGTATAGTTATAGTACTCTCGTCTGCGAAATGTGTTAACAGGATGGTCAATTGACTTTGGAAAGTAATTTATGTAAAGTGTAAAAAGTGGAGGTCCTAAAACACTTCCTTGCGGAACGTAGGTAACGGGTCGTTCCTCCGATAGAAAGTCTTCTTCATGTTTGGTTTTAGTGTTTAGTCTACATTTATTTATTTATTTAAGGACAACCAACAAAGCATACACCAAAAATACATGTTTAACAACTCAAGTTGAATTTAACATTTTATAGTGTAGCCTTAAATAAAGGCTGCCACGGCATGCATAAAACATAGGAGAAAGAAAATGCAGTTACAAAACAGATTCTATTTGTTTAGATGTTTCTAAACAAGTAAAATCCGCTTTGCGCTGCTTTGACTGTTTGTTTCTGTCTATTAACTGTATTTATATACTAATCTATTGGTACACAAATAAAGCCAATTGTGACATAAAGCTAACTTACAAATACAAATGAAAACTTACATAATACATTTTTGTTCGACGTAGTGCCAACCAGAAAGAAAAAATATACAAACACTGTCTCTATCATAAAGTACCTACAATATTTTATGACAATGCCATACGCAAGACAGACTTGACTTTATGTAAAGAGTAAGACATATCAATATCTACATTAGGTGAGCGTGACAAATTGAACTTGCATTCTGATAATGGTGGAAAAATGACCCAGATTGGTTTTAAAGCCCATAACTCGAAGCAACTGATATCTAGACTTACGAGCAAGTTTGTAAGGCATTTAAATTTATTTGACTCAGTAATCGCGGACAATCAAAGTGAGGGTTTATTATTTTGTATAGAAACAGATGATCTAGGATCATACGGCGATTTTCCAAGCCGGATTATAAGTTTGAAATGTTTCAAGCGTGAGTACAGCTCACGCTTGAAACATTTCAAACTTATAATCCGGCTAGTTAAATTTCTTCCCATATTGCAGTGATATGACAAATGCCAAAGAAATCTTTTCTGCACTGATTCCAGACGACGTTTATGTATTTCGTAGAAAGGAGTCCAAACTATGCTGCAAAATTCTAAGCCTGATCTGACAATTGAGTTAAAGATTGCAATTTATTTGAAGCACGCTTAAAATCTGTTTCAGAAAGTTTACTTCATGTTCGGTTTTAGTGTTTAGTCTACATATTTCGGTTATTTGTTTTCTGTCGTTCACATATGATTTAATAAGTTCAAGAACATTCCCTCTAACTCCACAGGCATCAAGTTTTTTTAACAAAATATCATGTTCGACATAATCAAATGCCAGAGTCATGTCGCAAAATATAGCACAGACTGGATTATTTTTATCCATATTTGACATAATCGAGTGCAAAAAGTCATAAACTGCCATATTTATTGTTTTATTTTATCTAAATCCTTTTTGTTCGTTACAGAGTATATTGTTCATTTTTATATAAGAACTAAGTCGATTATAAATATAGTATTCAATTATCTTTGAGAGCATCGGTATTAATGCAATCGGCCTGTAATATTCCATTTGATCCCTGTCTTGTTTTTTTTTAATTACCGATATAAAATTGTGGGGTTCAGAATGATGTACTGACTACGTGGTCACCATTTGTGCGTGTCGGTCACCTTTCCACCCTATGTGCTGAAATCTTTGAAAACATACCCCTTGCCTTATCTCAACATTATTGGGGTCGGCCTCCAGTCTAACCGGATACAGCCGAATACCAGTATTTTACATGGAGCGACTGCCTTTCTGACCTCCACAATCTTGTTAGAATCATTATAGGGTTCAATTCTTGGTATAAACTAATAACTCAAGTAAGGCCAAGTGAAATGTATATTTTCGTGGAAAAACCAGCATTTTTAAAGTATGCCTGTCTGCATGTAATGATTCAGTTCGTGCCTGTCGTTTGTGACGTCACACACAATAAGTACTTCGTTTTATGATGAACTGATGTCACAGCGGCCTTCTGAACTTAAGACTGCGAGAAACATTCACATTTTATCGAAATACAAGAATCTTTATGGCTTTTAAAAGTGTTTTCTCAAGAGTTTCGATGCTTAACAGTTTATTCAACGAGGTCCTATGAAGGTAGAGGTACTCACCAGGTTAATAAAATTTGGATCAAAAATTTTGTTAATGCACATTCTATTCTTGATAGCAAAAGTTTGGATTGACAAATCGACATCTTTTTGAACGTCTTCCTTTGGATTTTCATGCGATTTTTCTAGCACAAAATGATCAGTGATTCAACTTTCATATCCCATCCGAAACAAATGACAACGAAATATTATATAGCCGCGTCGCTTCAAGGTCTGTAATGTTTCCATCGACAAACACTGAAACTCCTACACTACTCTCAATTTATTTATATAATTTTCTTGGCAAAAGAATATCATCTTCCTGTGGCAATTTATTTATATCACATATATTATTTACTCTATACACTCTAAACAACAAATCTAAGATGTCAAAACACCGTGTTTTTGCTATTATATCGATGTTTCGTCGACACATTGATGTTATGTTTTGACACACAAATGTTCTTTTCTGTGTAATTTCGACGACACATATCAAGAGATTATCATTAATGTTTTCAATGATTTGTTTGGGAAATCGTTACTTAGGCGGATACCCACGGATGTATCAAATCGGCGATTTTTAAGTATATTGGAATTTACATGAAGAAAAATGGGTTTGAAATATTTATTTGTAAAATCTGAGGATGTTTGCAAATTAATGATAAACTTATTTTTATGAGAAGGCTGCTCTTTTGCCAAACTTGTAAATGAGAGCACGTTACCAACCAACTAAATATTTATTATACTAGTGGTCGCAGGCAAAACTGCTGAACACGTTGTTCTGGTTCGATTCCCAGGACGGGCAAAGTGTTATAGAGTTTTTCCTTTAGAAATTTCTCGGTAGCAGCCTCGGAGACAGGATTTGTGCCCGGTTAATGGCAATAGACTCGCCCCCTATTACATGGGACTCAAACATAACTGGCGAAACGTGATTGTACTAATAGGCACACCTGTGCCTAACCCTTTGTGGATTAGATATGCAATAACAGCTCCTAGGCAAAGCTTATGAAAATACTTAAGTCCTGGAAAAAAGATAAGGCTTATTTGAAAATATGGTAAATATTTTTTCACTTCTCATGCTCTGAAAGTGCTTATTTGTGCAGGATATAGGCTGCACAAAATGGAATTTTGTGCACAATTTAAGTGCATTAACATAGAAATGTTACTGCACAATATCTAAGTAAGTATATTAAGGCAAAGAAAATGAGCCTTATAGCCAAACACAATAAGAAGTTCATAGATAGAATTTGTTATTTTATAATATTTACTTTAATTTTGCCTTACCTAAGTGTTTTTTAAGACATAAAATATATTAAAATTTTAATTCAAGTACCTACGGTAGGTTAATTAATTTAAGTAAATTATTATTACAAAACTAATTTAATAGTAGGCTGTATAGGTCTGCAGCCCAAGCCTAATATCAATGTTGTATGATTAAAAAAAAATAAAGCGGCAATATGCCACCGGGAAAAACAATTTCCTTCAGTATTCAAAACTGTACTAATTTTACTTTGAATTTTAATTAAAGAAATGTTATGTTATACTACTGTTTTATTTCCTCGCAATCGAAGTGAAAAGCAGAGTTTATAACTCGTCCACAAAACCATTTTATCCTCGACATTACTATCAGCCCTTGCCTTCAGCTCTGGCTGCTAAAAGTCTCAGATAAAAATGGTTCGTTTTGTGCACTTATTGTAAAATCTACTATAACATGCTGAATACTGATTGACGAACTAATAATTACATACTTTAAAGAGAAAACTTCTCCATTGGGACTTTAACCCTTCTGTGCAAAGCCATTTCTGTAGCTAATTTGTAGACCAGATAGTCAATCGTTTTAAAAGCCCGTATAGCATGCCTATACAAGTCCAAACGAACGAATCACTTGACATATGAAATACACGCGTAGTCATATTAAGTATGTTCGTACGAGTACAAACAATAGTTGCAATATACAGGTTTCATATATATTAGCGCTGGTCGGGAGGGTTTAATCAAGTCGGAATGAAAAATGCCTGCGGGACCAACGCTGTGGGGGCCGACCCTAGTACCGAGCGCAGGAAAACTGTGGACGGCAGGCAATGTTGTTTTTAGATGAGGAATATTATGATTTAACGAATTATTCTAAAATACTTAACTTTATAACTTTTTGACGACATTATCATCATCATCATCATCATCAGCCTATAATGTTCCCACTGCTGGGACACGGCCTCCTCTCAATGAGAGGGAATAAAGAAAGAATAATCCGATGATTGCTTTCAAACAATATAAAGACCACATGGAACTAAACGGCGACTGAGAAAAAAATGTTTTCAGTATTCACATGGCCACGTCAAAAAATATTTGAGCAAAAAATTCCTCTGGCCAAACTATTTGGCGTAAGTATTATAAGAAAATGATAAATCCTGAATCAAAGAACCTGCTAAACTCAAAATATATAAAGAAACTTGCCAGTTATCCAACGAAAATTTACATAACAGTCAAAACAAAATAAACCATTAATACTAATTTATGGTGTATCTTTCTTTGCGAACCGTACAGGGGTGGAACGCAAAGGGTTGCAAGTAACGAGAAGAATGAAAAATGGCTGTGCTTGCGCGCCGGTATTTATTAAAAACTACAAAATTTTTGCCCCCAAGCCTCTCGAAGTTATGTGGGTAGTTGTCACTGAGAGACGATGTCCACTATTTCATATTTCTTTATGAAAGCGAAAGAATTATTTCTAGAAGATTATTTTTTAAACTGATTGGTTTAAATCAGTTTAAAGTCTGTCATTTTTTAAAATTACATAGGACATTGAAGAATACATAGTTTCATGTTTTCTTCGAGACTAACCTTTCATGTTAATAAAAAAAAACAGACAGAGAAACGGTGACTAATTCCGATGAAATCTGACTGCCTAGCGCACAAACGCGTACCCTACCACGTTTAATAATTTATAAAAAAAACTGGCCAAGTACCTACGAGTTGAACTCGCGTGGAGAGGGTTCCCTACAATGCCAGTCTTATATTGAGTTTACCACTTTATTTTCAATTGATAGAATTGTTATAGGTTTTCCTGTAATCTACAAGCAATGAACTCAAAGGTTCTGTAGTTTCGGAGATCAGGGGAGGGGGGAGGAATGGTCAATTTTCGTCTTCTTTCATGAATAAAATCAAAACTATTTATCTTACAATAATAACAAAATTATATTTGAAATCCTCGACATAACGAGCCCTTTCATTTGATATACCTATGACACAGTAAGGTTTCCAAACCTTTTTTTTAATTTCCTAATTTGTAGCCCGAAAATTACGCTTAATAAAAAAAAATATTATTAACTTTGCAAATCTATGTTTGGGTCATAGGATTACACCATCCTGCCAAATTTCACCTGATTTTGTAAAAACAGCTGTTTCCTAGAAAAGTGCGTAGACCGTACCTACACGGTCAAAATGTACATAATGGAACAGCATTTGTTTTTAATGATACGAGTATTTGATCGTGTTCAGAACGATGTGTTGAATACGTGGTACCACCCCACCCCAACCTGCCCTGTATAGTATACCGTATTTGACAACATACGCCAATGTGGATCGTTTGACCAAAAGACGGTTGTTTAGCATAGCATAATCAGTCTCTGACGATACCACTGCTGGGCCACAGGCCCCCTCTCTGTGGGAAGACGTGGGTTAATACTTACCTACTTATAATACACCCCACGGTCACATCAAAGAATCACCATCAAACAAAATCAATCATCTTCGAATTTTTCAAAGATTAGTAATTAAAGGGGTTCGGGCGTTTTGGTCCTAAAAACCAATGGACTTGAATCGTACATCGATGGATACCAAGGTCTTTTTAAGAGGAAAAAAGTTATTATTGGGTTAAATTTGGATTTGTTGTCCGATTCGAGATATCGGCTTGTAAAATATGTTTTTTCAGTATCTTGGATAGTACTCCAAAAATCAATAAATAGGTACGTATTGTTTAGTGATTACTAAGTTGGAATGAATATGTGAACTCATTCCACATCGGGAGGCTCATCGCTAAATAATAACAGCCAGTGGGGTCGATCTTTAGGTTCAGCAGTGCTAACTTAGGTTGGTCTGTAGATGGGTGACCACCCTTACATACAGAGTTTCCTCCGTGCCTCGGAAAGCACGTTAAGCTGTTGGTCCCGGCTGTCATAATCATAGACTTATTTTTAATATTCCAGCAAAAAAAAAATCCTAACACATTTCGGTAAATTCCCAACACATCATTCAAGCTCACGGCCGCCATCTTGTTTTATTTCACATTTTGTGATATCCTATAACATATCATATACCACTGGAGAGATGCTTATGCTTATACCTTTCATTTAAGATCTAAATGATTAAAATCGGTTCAGCCGTTTGAAAAATATATTAAAAATACTTAGAGAAATATTCAGCACAAAATTATTTAATATTCAAGGTATGCGTACTCCGATCGGACAACATATCAGGACAAGCGCCATACCTTTTTGTGCTCTATGAGAATATACCTTTCTAACGATATATACTATTTATATCTATTGGGTCCAGGACCAGAGTCCATGCATTTGTGCCAAGGTCATTTGTTGCTGTTTTAGGAGATCGTAATTAAGTCAAACATACCGGCTGATGTAAGTAGGTAAAACCAAATAAAAGACAACGACGAAACCAGGAAACACATAAAAGCTGCAGTAAGCAAAATGCTGTTCTTTTTCCACCTTTCAAAAGCTGGTACAATTTCAACTCAAACCCTAGGTTTTACCGATGAATCAGCCGATGTTATCAGCCGAAAAAATAACACGAGCGATACCCGAACCCTTCCTTGAATAATAATTGTACAATTTCTAGGTATATCGCTAAAATCGGCTTTGTAACAGCTATCGTTGCAAGTTCACGTCTTTAAATAGACCTTTGCTTCACTCCATGGATGATTGGTTGAGGGGCCAGGTTATGTCGGCCGGGTGTGGCGTGCTAAGATCGGGCGATAGGGACATATTATAAATTGCCCTGTCCGTCTGTCTGTCTGTCACACAACACGCGATGCAAAAAAGTTTGTTCGTAGAGTTCAATGTGGGGCTGGAAAGAGCTCAGTGCGGAATGGATGTGGTATCTCGTTCATAGGATTAATTCTACATCATACCCAGTTGTTCATTATTTTATTAAGTCCTTATGAGTTGGGAACTGTATCTGTACTTGCTCTCCATCGTAAGTTTTACTTCCATGCCAAAACGAGACCAAATAAGTTGGAGCAGTGAGTGCTAGTTTTTTTTGACAACGGCTATGCATGTGTCATTTACTGAACATTCCATTGAGCTATTACTACTACGTATAGAGAAGACAGAGCGAACAAAATCTGTGCGCAGTGCGCGGCGCGCGGGGGGTGGCTAACCCCGTATTTTTAGATGCTCTGAGTGAACTGCAGCCGGCCGACAGCAGTTGAACGGAGCACAGATTTTTTTGTTCGCGCTGCTGTCTCCTCTGTACGTAGTAGTAATAGGTCAATGCAACATTCAGATCCTCATCGTTACTGCTTCTTGCGTCTTGTGAAACATTCATGTGGCTAAACTCCCGCGGAGTACCAGTGACTATGGTGCTTGTCAATACAGCATGTAACAGAAAAGTGTGGTCATATTTAAGGCTGTGGTACCTACATCCACCTGATCTTTATGAACACGCTTTTATTAGCTTCACCTGTAACTATGTAAATAAAATCTTAGAAGACTCACTTCCCGGTTTCCGAATGAGCTGAAATTTTGCATACATGTTAAGTTTGGATGACAACGCATGTTTAGCTAAGTGGCGTGATTCTTAATCCAATATGACGGACTCCCAAAGATGGCGGACTACTTTTTCTTTTTTTGTATTTCCATGAAAAATAATGGGTATAAAATGAAAGAGTTTGCTGAGAAGAATACGAAAAATGAAATGACGTCACTCTAAGGCGTGTTTCGAAGTTTTTTTAAACTATTTAGTTTCAAAAATACAGTACTGTAAAAATTATACCTATTTAGGTATAGTTTTTTATTTTACAATTATTCTTTCATGATTACGATGCTGATCTCATACAAAAAAATGGTTCAGTTTGATGGTCTGTACCACTTCATTCAACATAAACTCTCTAGTATAGACTCTCCCAACCTCCCCCACGAACCATGCATTAGCCTTTACAAAATACCACATCCACAATATCGATCAAATATTACTTAGCTGCATGCCTCGTCACGTCACTGTAACTGGTAATTTTAATTGTCTCCACCGCGAGCCGGGAACGCACACACAGCCTGTTAATTTTACCATGTTACCTATTCATAAATACACCGCGTTGGGCGACCAGCACCAGTTGAACTTGGGACGTGTGAGTATGGAAATGAAAACCGAAGGACAATAGCCGATCAAAATCATAAACAAATGACGATCATTCGAATATCCAACCTTTCAAAATAGTTCTTGATAACATAAGTACCTACACAGCCTGAGCATCGTGGTTTCATCATACTTCAGAAGACTAGCTGTATCTTTTCAGGCCCATTAAATTCAATGCCTTCGAAAGTACCTATTTGGTGGTCCCGGCTGTCATTCTACAGTTTGTAGATCTTTTTGATCAGCGTTACCCAAAATAATCGGTAAATTATATCGGTGTAAAACCAAAAGTCTGACAGCTAGTCTTACCAAGGGGTAATAGTCAGATAAATGGGTGTAACAACACCCCTAACGAAACCGAAAGGCACCTGTTCTCTCCATCCTTGTGATCACTATTTTGTTCTAGACCATACCTAGGATCCTTCTAGTTACGGAGATATTGGGGGTTCAAGTTCCAACTTTTTCACAAGTTTTTATTAAAAAACAAGTTTTTGATGTTATAACTTTACTTAAAAATACCTCCATGGCCCCCGTATTATTCAAAGCATCAATTATGCAAAGAGTCCTACCGTAAAACGTTATTTATTACCTTCGATCAATAATAGTTGATCGAAGTTTATTACCAAAGAACAGAAGTCACTTCCCAGCAATAATTTTACGTGGAGTTACTTAATAGAGCCGTCAACCAAGCATTCTGTACATCAAGTACAGAAAGCTTGGTTGACGGTTGATCGAAGTTTATTACCAAAAAACAGAAGTCACTTCCCAGCAATAATTTTACGTGGAGTTACTTAATAGAGCCGTCAACCAAGCATTCTGTACATCAAGTACAGAAAGCTTGGTTGACGGTTGATCGAAGTTTATTACCAAAAAACAGAAGTCACTTCCCAGCAATAATTTTACGTGGAGTTACTTAATAGAGCCGTCAACCAAGCATTCTGTACATCAAGTACAGAAAGCTTGGTTGACGGTTGATCGAAGTTTATTACCAAAAAACAGAAGTCACTTCCCAGCAATAATTTTGCGTGTAGTTACTTAATAAAGCCGTCAACCAAGCATTCTGTACATCAAGTACACAGAAAGCTTGGTTGACGGTTGATCAAAGTTTATTACCAAAAAACAGAAGTCACTTCCCAGCAATAATTTTACGTGGAGTTACTTAATAGAGCCGTCAACCAAGCATTCTGTACATCAAGTACAGAAAGCTTGGTTGACGGTTGATCGAAGTTTATTACCAAAAAACAGAAGTCACTTCCCAGCAATAATTTTGCGTGGAGGAACTTAATAAAGCCGTCAACCAAGCATTCTGTACATCAAGTACAGAAAGCTTGGTTGACGGCTTCGTGAAGGGCTTCAGCTATATCCAGTAGGTATATAAGTACTTGCCTGGAATCCGACCCCTTAGTTCAAGGCGTAGGCTCTAGCCCGATGCTGATGAATACTTACCTATTACGTAACTACCTCTCCAAAATAGGCTTTGAGTTCGTTCACTCTATATACCTGTTAAATAACGCTAGTATATAATAGTAATTTAAAATAGCCAGCGCGGTATAATACGGCGGGCGGCCGGCCCGGGGCCTGTTTGTTTAAAACACACAGCATATCTACCTTCGTACTGATATAATGAACGAGGTACCATCAAGAACAGCGGTGGAATCTGGTAGAATAAAAAGTTGGGCTATTTTGTGTGAGTAAATATAAAGACGGCCTCGTTGCCTCGTGTGACGGCGTCGTTGGACTCGCGGTCACTGAGAATGGGGTCCTGGTTTCGATTACCAGATCGGTCAAAGTGTTATTGGGTTTTTTCCATCAGGAATTTCTCAGTAGCAGAAATGGAGTCTGGATTTTTGCCTGTTTGATGGCAATAGGTTCGCCCCTTATTACAATGGGATATTTAAACTTACTACAAGTAGGTAGTACACCCACAGGTGTACATAACTACTTAAAAGGCAATAAAATTATACACTTAACAAAATTCAAAAGCGAGATTCTCGTGAAATAACGGTTTCTACTTTGAGATAAGACCTATTTCGTAGGAGAAAATCGCGTTTGAATTTTGTTAATTATATTATTTCATTGACTGCACAATAGGTACGTACACACCAGCCCATCCTTCCGGGGATTACAGGCGGAATGTTATACTATCATAAAAGTTTATAAGTTTAGGTACCTACCAAAATTGCGTTTATACCAGCCCGTTTATCCACAATCCCTATAAGCAAAATATTGGGTTATTTCTATCACGATTAAACACATGGTTCAGCGAAATTGTTTCAGCGAAATACGGCTTGCATAAATTGATTTAAATCCCAAGTAAAAATAGATTGGCTATACCGCCTGCCGCGGCTGGCGCCCTGGTACCGCAAACCATTTGCGTTCATTCAATTCGATTTTCGCAATTTGTAGCAGGAAAAGGAATATTTTTATATTTTTCTTATGTTTTCCAAAAGGGGTCCGAATGACTTGGTAGTTTTCAGTTGTCTCTCTTTTTGTTTAAATATTCATTATACTTTACGTTAGACCTTTTTGTTCTTAAACTTCTACCTCAAATTCCTGTTTATTCAGCGTTTCGTAGGTAAAGTTCTAAGTCAAAACGTAGGTCAAAACTAGCATCTTTAAAAAACCGCATAACTATACCTAGATCAGTACAAAACCATTTTTAGGTAGATTTCGTCAGAAAAAATCTACCTATTGGTCTTGCACCTAAAGTCGAGTTTTCCGAAAATTTCACCATAGTGGGTCTAGTTATGACCCCTAGAGCCCAAATCAACCGCTGGTTAAAAAGTTTATATGTATGTGTTTATATGTGTGTGTTTATATATGTTTGTATGTATGTGGGGCGCCGAGCAAAATTTAGCCAGGGCCAGACACTTTACCTACAGGTCGCAATTATGCACCGATTGCTTTCAAACTTGGCCCAAAAATCGAAAGGGTCAAAACTTAGGTTAAGTTCCTGAATGGGCGGAATTCGTCCATGGGGGGGGGGGCGACGAGTTTTGGAGGTTTTTCGAAAATCAGTTTTTTGGCCATAACTTTTTTCTTTTAGAAAATTTTTGAATCGTTTAACATTTTTATCATTCAGAGTAAGAATAAGGACAATTTAAAATTTAAACTTTTTTGATGCAACCCCTAACTTGGGGAGGGGGTTGAAATTTACAATTTTTTTACAAAAAAATATTATATCTCCTTATCGGTAAACATTTTTAGTGTCGAGAATATTAAAATTTGTTTTTTGAAAACAAATTGTTTATTCTACTATTTTTACTTTTAAAGTTTAGCGATAAAACTTACAGTTTTCGAAATAAAACTAATAACTGAAAAATTAAGGGCGTTTCCATGCTAAACTCCTAAGGGAGGATTTTAAAATTTATGATAACCATTAAGACGTTTAATTGTCAAACGTCAACAAAGTCGTTGCTATGACGACCAAGTCTGGTGGCATCTGACGAACTTATTCACAAAGGAGGTACTGCAAACAAAAAAAAACTGTCAAAAAATCGGCCAGCGCAGCTATGGCTAGCCTCTGAATTTCCAGAATAAATATGGGTGGAACCTTCTTCGAAATGTACCTCCTCCTGCGGCTTGCCGAAGGGATTTTTTTGTGTTCACTTCAAATTAGATAGAGAGTTGCTTGTTTCTGATTGTCTTAAACAACGGGTCTTCTCTAGCAAACGGCATCAAAATGTTAAATCACCAAAAAATTTACTTACGTGGAGTTAGAACTTGAACGACGATTTACATCTCTACCTGAAAAGTGTTCATACTAACACCGTCCTATTTACAATTATCACCCTGAACATCTCTAATTTAAAAGCCTTTTCAAGCTTTTCAAATCGTACAAAGCAATGATGTCTGGAAGCAGAAATACCTAATAGAAAACGTCAGTCTGTCTTTAGTACTTTAAGGGGAAGCGCCAGGTTCGTGGCGACCTAAATTCAAATTTTCTTGCGTTTTTTGCAATTTATAGGTCAGTGTCAGTTTGTACATGTAGTGGTCAGTGGTTTGCTGTATGTTCACCATACACCCTGACACTGACCGTCAAAAAACGTAAGAAAATTTGAATTTGGCAAGTTACCTTGGCGCTTTCACCTTTAGTAAAGAACCAACTTTGACTATTTTGTCAAGAATATGTTACCTACCTATGTTCTGGTCCTGCAACGACTTTCAGGACTATCTGAAAGGAATATTCCTCTTTTAAATACTAAAAATGTGTAACACTCTCGTCCGCGTCTGTACTTCGCGGTATGTATGTAAACAGAATGTTTGCACATCGGTCGGGCGGCAGGTACCTACTACCTGATGTTTCATTCTGTACGGCTTGCCCGACTGCGCCCTACAAAGGAGAGTGTGTGTTTAGTTCCAGCGTGTTAAATAAGCCAAACTATAATGTGATGAAATTATTTCAATGGAGTGTATGAAAATTGTATGTGCCTAAAGTCGTTTTAGTGAACGCTTTGTTTGTTTATATAAGTAACTACCAACTTATTTAAAGAAAATCTCCTGAAAAACAAATTTCTACATAAGTTTTAATTATACCGGTACGGACAAATTGTGGACTGGCACCGGACAGGCGGACACTGAAACGACTTTACGTATAGTTGCTGCCAATTAAGATTGCAATAGCGGTTATTGACCCACCTAAAATTCTTAAGTTTGAAATCCAAAAATAAGCCTGTTCAAGTCTTGAATCGTCATCTATCGTGTTCTTCAACAATTTTTGTAATGTAAAACGATAGGTATATGGTTCATTTGTTTTGGTTTGTACGAAGAAATATTAGGGAAAGGGCAATGACCGCCATTGCGATCTTAACTGGCAGCAACTATAGTCTGTCAGTAATAGTTCGATCTGTTATAGTCCGGTGTCGCGAGCCGCGTTCTTAATTTTAAGATAAGATAAGGATAAGATATTTTATTTGCTTAAAACATGGTATACAAGGTGTTATTGAAAACATTAGATCGGACATGTTTTGCTTAATACTAAAGCATGCAAACTTACTTACTAAAGATAACAATATGAATTCATAATACAGAAATCATTAATGCAATAGAAAATATTATTATTGAGCCATATAAATAATTGGATTTTAAATAATTTACAATTTAATGTTTTAAACATTTTTAATAATTTATTATAGAGACGTAGGTACGTACACATAACCACAGAGTTTTTATTATATTTCGCTGATCGAAGCAGCGCATCTAGCACAAGTCTGTATTGGTCACGCCGACTTCGAGAGCTTACTTCTCTGCTGTTTTAAATAGTTCTTTGTATTTTTGCTAAATGCATGCTTCATATACATATAATAAAGGTAACGGTAGCAAACCAAGCTCTTTAAATATTGGTTGACATGATTCGTCAGATGGAATCTCTTAAAGAGCTCGTAAACATTTCTTTTGGGCGACAAATGCTCTACTGTGGTCAGTACTATTTCCCCACATCATTAGTCCATACCGTAGTGAGGACTCAACATATGCGCGATATGACATCACAGTCGTTTTTATATTAGTGACTTTTTTTATTTGTCTCAAAGCATAGACAAATTTATTTATTTTATTACATATAATATCAACCTGTGCTCTTTTTGTCTGGTCCAGTCCAATAAGTTGAAAAGGAGTTTTTAACAGGTACCAAGTATTTGAAATATTATTCCACATAGATTTGAGACGTTGAAAAACTAAAACCATCAGAACTGTCGATAAGCTAAGATAGGTACATGATACATGACCTGGCCCTCGGGAATATAGAACTAAGATAGAACTACTTCAAGTGAATATCGATCATTATAAATCTTCCTATATAGGTAGGTCACGCCACGCGGGTAGCCGGTGCCCCAGTAGCAACCGATGTCCATGCAATCTAAGATTACTATCTATCTAGATCAAATATTATTAATAAGAAACACATTCTAACGTTTTTGCTCCAGACCACACACAGCCCGTCTACCAAAACGTTAGCCGCCATTCCTCGGATTCCCGCCAATCAACACCGTGACAGTTGACATTCCGTACAAAATGGCGAAAGCGCGTGAAACGACCACAGAGTATAAACAATGAGGCGCGGGCCGGTCGCGGCGATATGCAAAAATTTAACGAAAATAAAATACAGAAATAAAAGGGAAATAAATAAAATAATAAAAAAATATATAAATCCAGCCTTTTTGTTTTCCGTTCCTCGGATGGGCTCTCGATGTAAAAAAAGCGCCCGCTTCTAGACAGGCCGTCACTCGCGACGCGCGGAAAGGTGTAACTGCACTTTTGATTTTCAAAAGATATCTTTACCTTCATTGTTATTGTAATAGTAGGTTTTATAAATCCCATTTCTTTAATTAATTCCTGTTTTTTTATAACACTAACACATGTTATGTAGGTACATTCTATTTATAATTTAATGGATTCTAACAGTGACCACATATATAGAAATCTGTAATAGCTTAAAAAAATACATGACCTTTACCTACACAAACAAAAACAATGGAATAGTAGGTATTCCATAGTTAAGGTCCTAAAAATAAAATAGGGATAATACATTTTCCTGTACACCAGCCAGTAATGTATAATGTTACATAATACTTGAAAACATGTACATTTATAAAATTCGGTAGTTTTCCGCAAAGGCTGCAGTATAACAATTTTGCAACAGAAAAAAACATTAATTTTCCACAAACATACTTAAAAAAATCTTATTTGTAGCAAAATTATAGGTATCATAGATATTTATTGATCACGCAATGAACTTTGATATAACCTTCACCTTATAATGCCTTGAGGAAGTTAAAAGCTTTGTTTGGCAATAAAAACGATGCCAGGAAGCCACGCGTCTATTGCAAGGTTGCTATTTCTTTGTAAACCTTCGATTTGTCTATTGGATTGTTTTTTTAAGTGAAATACCTACTAAAAATAAAAAACTTATAACTCCTTTTTTAAATTTAACGTTTCGCTTAAGTAACTGAACCAGAAAAGGAAGATAAAGTTATTTCCCAAGTAAAAATAGTTAGAAACTTACTTTACCGATTAGAGAAGAAATAGTCGTAATGTTGGAAAAGATGAAGGTGTGATTCCTTACTTAAAAGTTTAAATATTACCCAGTTTAATATTTTGAACAAGCACATGACTACGATCTGTAAGTTTGTGGTTAAATGAGTTCTAATCAGAACTTTTTACCAACAAACAACCTCTAAAAACTCTTAAAAGAAACTGAATTACCAAGAAACAGTTTAATCACCGAGCAAAGGACCCACAATCAGAAGGAAATTCTTAAAAATAAGAAATTGGTACTGCTGAATTGTCATTGCATTGGGCTATGTGAGTGTGTAACGCAATTACCCCATAAAAGCAACTTTGGACTCTTCGTATCTTTTGGTCAGTAGGTTCCTTAGACTCTCTTTGCTCGTATTTTGTGAAAGACGAAGTAGTCAAAACTGAAGAAACCCGGAGTGTTCAGTAGCGGTGCTGTGCGCCAGGCGCGCGATATATCAAAGTGGGCAAAAGTACATTCGCGCTATAACTACGTAGGCGCACAGCGACCGGGACGACGCGGGCTTAAGGAACGTCTTCCATGGCCAAGCTATGATGGAATTTATAGCTGCAGGAAGCTTTTTCTCTTAGTTAAAGGGTACGGACAAACTACAGCCGAGGTTTCGGACAGCAACTTCTGACAGATAATTGTCTATGAGTCCGCAATCAGCCCGCAATCTGTACTCACCGGTTTGACTAAACCTAGAATTAGAACCTAGAACTATTTAGTTATGAACGATTGAAGATTGTAATGTTCAGGTTCATTACATGACGATGAAATAAGATGGTTCTGTTGGAGTAGTAAGTGAGTAATTCGACAAAAAATGGCTTGTGTTTTGCAAAGAAGTGGTAGCGGTAGTTGTCTATCAAACTCGCATTGGAAATTTTATTATTTTGTCAACACGACTGACTACTCAACGACTGGGGTGTCAAGCGATGAATTTTTCAATTTTAGGCAGCAAGAGCTATGGAATTTTCTTCTTCTTCGGATTGTAAAATAAAGTGTGTTACGCAATTGGGATGCACGACTATTATAGGAGGAAGAATCTAAGTAGGAGTCTTCTCAATTTTTAAGCATGTATACTTTAAGGTTCGTGTTCACAAGCTGATTTTTTCCCGTGATAAGTGATGGAGGTAAATGTATCTTTGCTAGAAATCACTAGCTTTCTTTTAGATTGTCTTCGCTTCATAAACCAAACTCAATTTGATTGCCCTCACAACATTGTACTAAGCTAAGCTGTAGTACACAACACAATCGAGTGAGAGTCAGTTGCCTAAATAGAGAAAAAAACATTTCATTTCTTAGTCTGTCTGATGTTCACGTTATGTGACTTCAATACGAATAACCGGACGTTAATGAATAGGCCCGCCCGCCAAAGCTGAAAACCGACAAATATATTTTTTCTGAACATATAGAACTACTATGACTGGATCACAAGGTTTGCACGTAGAGGAGCACAGCCGACCGTCGTGCAAGACAAGGACGGAGAATAAGACGAAGGGTTGCTCCGAGACCAGCCAAGTTGCGAGTTTCTGTTCCCGCATTTATGCCGACAGAAATACGGTTCACTATAGACGCGCACGCCCATAAAGTAGCGCATTTAAAATACACGCCAGAGAGATAAGGAATTTATTTAAGAGCTTCACGTTATCGAATTACACGACCAATTTCGATATCGATTTTTACACCAAAAAATCGGGATTTTTTTATTGAACATAAACATATAAATTTGTGTGCAAAATTTTGCAAGCTACCCGAGTTATTAACGTTGGAAGTCGAGACCAGAGATGGAATTATTCTCTACCTCGAATACGTTACTTTATGGAAGCTTCGTAACAATAGCAGCAAGGGGGGAGCGGCGCGCGCATCAAGTACCGTATACCGTTGTTCGCGAACGTTAAGATAATAAATCGTATACTTTATAGACGTTTCGCCTAGAGAGGATATGCCAAGATAACAGTAACTTTCGTGCGGCCCTGTACGTTATACAGTAGGTATATGTTTTTTTTTCTTTGGACGTCCGTCTTGGCCCTAGGCAGCGCCTAAAATAAATTAAAAAACTAACAACTAATATTTAGCGTTGAGATTTTGAAAGTGGGACGCGGCGATAAGAATAATAGAAGACAATATTGTTTTTATCAATGAAGTAAATTGTGTAGTACAGTAGAACTTACAGTCAATATTTTGTGTTTCAAATCATATGTGGTTTTTATACATTTATCAGTTAAATATAGCACTGGTGACTTATTCAGGGTTTTTGACATTATGTATATTTGAATCAAAACAAACACTCGGAAAATCCATTTTTCAGTATAGAGTGACGTAATTTAGTAGGTAAATATCCTACTCTAGGTCAAAACTGTAGTTAAAAAAAATATTAAAACTGCAATACCTACTACCCAAGTGTGAAATCGTAAATCATTTCCTAGCTACTAATACCTACCACATTTATCTTTTACGACTTGCACGCGATGATATACCTAATCGGTTTTTGCTATTTGTACATAAGTAGGTAAACCAATACATCTTTTACTTTTAAATTACAGAAACAGAAAAAAGTCTGATCTTTTATTTTATTTTTTTAAATTTTGCAGTAGCACCCTTTTTTTAGAAAATTGATTTAAAATTCTTTTTTTAAATTTTGAACTTGTATTTTAAATATAAAATAAAACTAAACGTTGTTACATAAAATATTTATGCTAGCTGTAATAATCTAGTTGGTCAAATATTTTAATTTTTACACTTAATTTATTACTTTAAATTAGCGTATGAAATCGATATTATTTTGTTCTGGACATGACATGCTGCCAATATTATCACTCTTTTGTCTTTGTTATTTAATGTCAATTGTTGTTCCAATCATAAAGAGATAAAAGAGCCATCGAAAATATAATATTTAAACTTTGACGTTAGCATTATGTTTTAGTTCAACTTCTTATGTATATGGAAGCAAGAACTTTTCCTCAAGCAAACCCAGCAACTGGCAAAAAAGAAAAACTAAGATAAAGAAATTGGTTCTTGTTTTATTAAAAACTTTTTCAAATAAACTTTTTTCTTTCGAAAAAGAAAAATCCTCGCTATCTTTTTCCTTTAAAAGAAGGCATGGGAGTCAAGTTTTGTGCCAAAGCTATAGACTATGGTGGTAATGGAATTAATTAAAGCAATTATTCAAGTTCGCAGGCTTGCTATATTGGATTCTATGGGGCGAGGAATTAATGCTTGATGGGAACAAAACGGTTGCAAAATCTTACCTATTGCGCCTTAGACTTTAGACTAGCAAGGAGGTATGTAATATAAGGTTGGCTACAAAGCAACTTCAAATCATTCAGCCTGGTTAAGGTAAGCTCCACGGTTGCCCGAGAAATCCAAATTTTCTTTTTGCAATTTGCAGGTCAGTTTCAGGTTGTATGTTGATTAAAATATGATTCGTGGCTGTAACACGTTTGTAGTTACAGAATTATAATCAATACAACCCTCTAAGTTCATGTAACTGTATTGAATGACGTTTTCATGAAATAGTTATTTCTGGTAAATTTGTTTTTGGTACATAACACGAAGTAAAAATGTCTTATTTATTTTTTATTATCATCTAATACTTTCTGCAAAGCCTTGTTTGATAAGTTATTATGTAAAGTACCTACTTAGTAGTGAATGAACTTTTTGTAAAGGAGCTCTTCCTGGGGTACAGACAATCCCACATCAGTGGTAATAGTCATGCGTGTTTGATTTTACCGACATATTTTAATAAAGGGTGTGAAAAGACTTAACGAAGCCGAAAGGCACTTGTTCTCCCCGTCACGCGTCATTGCGATCATTTTTAAGTTGCAACATTTTCACAAGTATTTTTTTTTAAATACATGTTTTTAATGTAAGATTTTTACTTTAAACACTTTCACGAATCCCATCTTATTCAATCCATCCATTAGCACAATGTTATAAGTGCGTTACATTGAGTCCTACAGAAAAACGTGATTTTACATCAAAAAAAAAAGTCAATGGTGTCGATTCTGTTGTGCACAAACTAAACTTAATTTATGCTATTGCTATCTTTTACTAAAAGGCAGTGCGAGAAAAGGACGGCTATAGCTATGAACTAAGTTAGAGATGTCAAACTAGTTTAAATGCCTTGCGTTTCACCGTGTTTTTAGTCGACATGTTTTTACGTGCACCCTTCATTTGTATAGAAATATTAGTTCTACTAACTAAATTTGACAGCTCTAAATTACGTTCTTAGTCTCTTTTTCGTTTTATTAGAGAGAAAAAGATAGCAATAGCCTAAATTAAGTTTAGTTGGTGCACAACAGAATCGACACAATTACGTAAAAAAAATTGCGTACAGTCTTTGCGAGACTTAGTTTGACGTACCTACAGAATGCTTGGTTGACGGCTTCGTGAAAAGTCGGTTTACACCTTGTATAGTAGTTAGTACAGCAGTGATAGCCCAGTGGTGTACTGAGTGACTGTTGGACTGCCAAGTCATAGGTCACGAGTTAAAACCCAAGACACCTCTGATTTTTCGGATTCATGTGCATGTCGTATTATTATCACTAGCTTCGTTGCAGAAAAACATCTTGAGGAAACCAAACATGAATACTTCAACCACATCGCTGTCAATGGAAAAGAAGCCTTTTTTCGAGGACAAAAAAACCAGCTCTCTGTCATGTAAAGAGTCGATCAACTGCTTGGTTACCACCAAGCAGTTGATCGACTCTTCACATGACAGAAAAACTAGATACGCACTCTGACACCATGGTACCTACTGGTGTTTCAACGCCAAACGGCTCGAAAAATACAACTCTCAATTAAATTATTTCTCACGAATTGTGTGATTGTTTGTTGGGCGACTCCAATGCACTGGCCACCAACACACACACACACACCTCACACACACACTCACACACTCACATACACACCCAACGCGCACACTAAACTAAATTATTTGGTCAATTAAATTTTGGTATTCTTTTTAATTTTGATTTGAATTTAATTTTGATTCTTAATTCGATTATAATTGTATTAATTGTAATTTGAATTATGATTTGTATTTTTCATTTTTTATTTGCTTTTAATTTAATTTATTGGTATCTTATTTTGTATTGATTTTGGATTTAATTTTATTGTTAAGGCCCTTCTAACCCTAAAATTAGCAACTCTATTTGTGGTGGTTCAAACTTCGTTTGAAACACTGTTAGAATAAAGTTCTAATCAGCTTGCACCACAAAGCAGTTGTTACGCCAGTCACTGCGGCCGAATATTGCGAAATGAGTGGTTTTTTTGCGATTTACAAAAAATCTATTGATTGGACTAAAAAAATAAAACACATAAGACCTGCTTTACAGTTAGTTCAGTTAGTATGCAAAGTTCCATGATCTAATTTCAAGTACTTTTTGAATACCAGCGGTTTATTGTTTGATTTGGAGGTAACTTTGGATATTTTTCCGAGATAAGTTTATGGAATCGTGTTTTCGTCAAACATAGGACTTAGCATTAATCTTCAACTTTACCATATATTTATTTCAAAATTAATGCTGCAGTATTTTAGGAGTGACGGAGGATCATGTTAAGCCATTTGAGGGATAGCCCTTAAATTTCTTACTTATGTAATGTTAACGTCAACCGGAAGAGCGGAAGTACCTAATACAAGTATTTTTTAAAGGTACTTTCTATCATTTGATTGTTAGGTCTTACTAGAAATAAAGTTTTTTTTTTTTAGTTGTCTATACATTTCACAGCGGCCAACAGTACGATGGCTCAACTCAATCCAATACCACTATGTCTGGCTAGGAAAAGGTCCCTTTAATGGTAAACAAACTCTCAGATAGATAGCCTATAGCCGTCCACCTACAATGCAGCTATTTTGCATACATATCGGTAAATGTTGCATACATACATACATACGTATACATGGGTACAAAGTCTGCCGGTGACAAACGCGCGTGCGTGTCGCGGTGGACCGTTATTTGGATGAAATAATCTTGATACTTCTAGGTGTGTGTTTTATTGACAACGGTTTTTGTATCTATGTATTTGTAGATCAATATTATGTAACAGACCAGGGCCATATTCTGATAAATCAATGTACTTAAAAAACTAATCTAAATATATAAAAGAAGAAACTGACTGACTGACTGACTGACTGACTGATGACTGACTGACTGACTGACTCATCTATCAACGTACAGCCCAAACCGCTGGGTCTACAGATTCCAAATTTGGCAAATAGGTTCCTTATGTGGTCTTGGGGTGCACTAAGAAAGGATTTTTCAAAATTCACCCCCTAAGGGGGTTAAACGGGGCTCCAAAGTTTGTATGGGGAAACAAGATTAGTTAGACTATTTTATTCGAAACTTCACAGTAGTGCTCCTTTTGATAAATGAGTAGAAACGGGTTTCAGGGTTTTTCAGAATTCAACCCCTAAGAGGGGGAAATGGGGTGACAAAGTCTAAAAATCAATGCACAGCCTAAACCGCTGAGTCTAGAGATCCCAAATTTGGCACATATGTTCCTGAACTGGTCTAGGGGTACACTAAGAAAGGGTTTTTCAAAAGTCACCCCCTGAGGGGGTGAAACAGGGCTCTAAAGTTTGTATGGGAAAACAAAATTAATTAGACTATTTTATTACAAACTTCACAGGAGTACTCCTATTGATAAATGAGTAGACATGAGTTTCAGGTTTTTTTAGAATTCAACCCCTAAGAGGAGGAAATGGGGTGACAAAGTCTAAAAATCAATGCACAGCCCAAACCGCTGAGTCTAGAGATTCCAAATTTGGCACAAACGTTCCTTATGAGGTTAAGGGTTGCAAAAAGAAAGGATTTTTCAAAATGTACCCCCTAAGGGGTTGAAATGGGAGTCAAAAGTTTGTATGGAAAGATTAGGTAAGACTGTTTTATTCGAAACTTCACAGGAGTACTCCTATCGATAAATGAGTTAACATTTGTGTTTCAGGTTGTTTCAGAATTCAACCCCTAAAGGGGGAAATGGGGTAACAAAGTCTGAAAATCAACATCGGTATTGTTTGTATGGTGTCCGATACACCATACAAACAATACCGATGTTGATTTTCAAAGGGAAAGATTGTAGGGTGTATTACAAAAACAACGATTTTAAGATTTAATGTGGCGGACCTGAAATGCCTTAATTCCCTGTTGGGGTGCGATGGGGTTGAAATGTCTAAAAATCAATATGGGTGTCGATACCGAGATTATCAGAGGTGCAGATTACGAAAATGGCATTTATTTTGAGATCCAGAAGATGGCGGATTCGACTTCTATACAGGGTTATTGTTGATTTTTTGTGATGGTTGTGATAACGATGATGGTGATTGTAATAATGATGATGATGGCGATGATTGTGATTACGATGATAATGATTGAAAATGATTACGATGATGATGATTGTGATTACGATGATGATGATTGTGATTACGGTGAAAATGATTGTGATTACGATGATGATAATTGTGATTACGATGAAAATGATTGAGATTACGATGATGATGATTGTGATAATTATGATAATGATTGTGATAATGATGATGATGATTGTGATGACGATTGTGATAACGATGATGATGATTGTGATACTGATGATGATGATTGTGATAACAATGATGGTGATTGTGATGGTGATAGTGATTGTGATAGTAATGGTGATGGTGATAATGACGGTGATGGTGATAGTGATGGTGATTGTGATAAAATGGTGATCGTGATAGTGATTGTGATAGTGGTGGTGATTGTGATAGTGATAGTGACGGTGTTTGTGATGGTGATAGCGATGGTGATAGTGATTGTGATAGTGATTGTGATTGTGATGGTGATAGTGATGGTGATAGTGATTGTGACTGTGATAGTGATGGTGATTGTGATAGTGATGGTGAATGTGATAGTGAATTTGATTGTGATGGTGATTGTGAAGGTGATTGTGATAGTGGCGCTGATTTTGATGGTGATACCAATTGTGATGGTTATTGTGATGGTGATAGTGATTATGACTTTGATAGTGATGGTGATTGTGATAGTGATTGTGATTGTGATACCGAGGATGGAGAGTGTGATGGTGATGATTGTGATTACGATGATAATGATGATGGTGATTGTGATTGTGATTGTGATGGTGATTGTGATAGTGATGGTGATTGTGATAATGACTGTCATAATGATGGTGGTTGTGATAGTGATGGTGATTGTGATAATGACTGTCATAATGATGGTGGTTGTGATAGTGATGGTGATTGTGATGATTATGAAATTTGGCACATAGATAGTTCATAACCTGGATTAAAACGTAGGATACTATTTATCCCTTTAATATGATCCAGTGAGACGGTTACCGAACTTTACGCGAGCGAAGCCGCGGGCAACAGCTAGTATTGTATAAACTAGTACTGTACTGGCGATAAAAAAATACGACATGAAGCACCCACCTTTGCAGCATGAGGGACAAAAAACAAAAAACACCCAGTTATAGTCTTGGAAATACCAGGAACACGAGCGAGTAGGGAGGCGCACCTCTTCCTAACGATAGCGGCAAAGCCATCCTAAAACATTGTCACAATTCAGTATGATTCGTCCAAGTATCAACTCTGTTCGTAGTATCGACAGTCGTCGTGTCCGTCCCACTCCGCGGTTGGACGGTCCAGTCCACATTACGTGTACCTACACTAATTATGTACATAAAGGTACGTCTACCTAAGTTATATACTTCGTTATTCATAATCTGTGAAGCTTGCAGCTACAGAATACCTAGGAACTATCTGGAAAAAGCAGAATCTATACCTAGATGCTGCAGAGCGCTTTTTAGTAGATGCTGTGCTTCGATCGATCGATTCTTGCTTTGTGACAGCACGAGTAAGCGGTTCTAACACCACGTAAGTCAATTGTAGGCGGTTTAAAAATTTTGATGTAATTTGCTATAGAATCAGAAGGCGCGTTATTTCAGCCAATCAGAAACGCAACGTCTCTATCTAATTTGAAGTGTACGCAAATTATAATCTGATGGTATTGTATTGTTAGTATTTTAGAATTACTTAGTAACAATGGTGCTTAAACGAATTTTCTCTAGAAATCCTGGTTACGGATCTGGGAACGCTAAAATAATAGGTAAACTGAACTTATATTTGAGTGAAATTGTTTCCTTATTTTTCAAAACATTATTAGTTTAGTTACCTATCTAATTAAAATATTAGGTAGGTAATATTATATTCTACTGACTGTATACCATTAGGTATACTAGTTGTAGGTATGCTAATTGTATGTCAGGAAAGTCATTAATATAACTAGTATTTTATCTAGACTTTTTTCACCAAGTTCGTGTAATCCGACTGAGTAGTAAATTCATGTGTGAAGTTTTCGCCGCGCCGGCGTAGCCGAAATTCAATTTTTACTGCGTTTTTAGCAATTTTCAGGTCAGAATTGTCCCATTGAATGACTATTTATAAAAAAAGTTTTTTTTTTTAAACGTTTTCTCCAAATAATTTTCAAGAAGCTATTACTCGAAAAGAAAACACCCCACATTCCTAGACAGCATATGCAAATATCGTTACACTTTTACCTTAAAAGGTAAGCAGGGTAACTGGTAACCGGTCGTTTACTGGTGAACAGTGAGTTACCGCTTGCCGCTCGTTCGTGTATGGTAAATAATGGTAATATAATATCGGGTTAAAATGGTAATCACGCATAAGTAGGGAGTGGTTACTGCTGAACGGTTGGCATGGAGGAGAGAGGATATGGAGTAAGCGCGTGAAAGCAATGTGATATGATGAATGTGAGATGTGTACGAAGTGGAGACCTATGGCTCGGCGCAAACGGGCCACCAACCACAGCCACCAGTGCCTGTGGTTTGTTCCACGACTGCTGTAACGAGTGGCCGCCACCGGCCACACGTGTGCGACGAGTTTCAACAAAATGTCTGAAAAAGCGTGTGAACTGCTTGTCGCTGTCTATTGGCTGTGGTTGGTAGCCCGTTTGCGCCGAGCTTATAGGTCAAATAGATCATCACAAATATCAATTTTCAGCTTTAAGCTGGCATCACTTCCACTTATTTTTACTGGCGACGCCACGCGCTGAAAATGGCGATAAAGTGTACCTTTGCACTTTTTGTTGTTTCATAGAAATAATGTTTAAATCGGTTTGAGTTGGATCGTTGCTGTTTCAGTGCAGAGCTTATACGTTTGCGTTGAGTATGAGTAATAATTGGAGCTAAGGTATAGGTAACTGACTGAAACTCTGAAACTCTTCATTTAGTAACCCATAAACTACTTTCACTTTTTTTTCGGAATCATTCAAATAAGGATCCATAATACGCCTCAAAATCCATCTGCCATAGCGAAACATTCGCCAGTAAAATATGACATGATAATCAAGCTTAACACGGTCACTCCATGCGCTCTCTCCTCCGTGCCCACCCATCGCCTACGACGCTGTCAGTCGTCTCATCGTCTGTAACAAGTTGCCTCTTCCGCGATGATAAGTATATGCCTACGTGTGCCGATATAACGTGTTTATATCTAATTCCCACATCAACTACTGAATTAATGGTGTTTTCTTTAAGATACTGTCAAAATATAAGCAGAGTGACGTTAGTTTGAGTTGTTTATTTCTTGTAAAATTTGGTTGGTTTGGGTGAATCGACTATCCAAACGCCAGCCTCAGAATTTAGCCGACAGACAATTTCAATCAACGTGCCTGTCTGTCCATGAGCAAACACGGACGGGACGGAGGAATGTGGGAAGAAAACCAACTAGGTGGACAGACTATCTCATTACCTATAGTGGCCGGAAGAAACTGGATAGCCACGACATAAAACAGCCAAAAGTGGAGAGATTTGGATGAGACCTTCATTCAGCGTTGGGTGGCCAAAGGTTGAAGAACAACAAGGAAAGGAAACTCCAATGAGGTAAGACAATCCTAAAAATAAAAGTCAAACATTGGATCAAGTAATCGATCAATTAGACAAATAGGTTGTAGTTAATTGCCCGTTCCAAAGCGTGGATCTCTATGGAAAAAAATGGGTAAGCAAAAAACTCTACCTACACACAATTAGACGCTCTTTTAAACCAAGTAAGGTATTACGATCAGTGTAAAGCATGATCCCACCAAAAACATTATCATTTAACATGTTGCCAAGACAAGACCATATGACTCGCACTGTCAAAAAGTTATCAGATCTCATGTAGAGCCAAGCTTTTAACTCTACACGCCCTAACTCTACAATGTCTAATTTTACAAACTCTACTCCTTATAGTCAAAATATGTGGCTTGGCTATTTCGGTACAATCATAATAGTAAGTCATAGTAAGGTGAAAAATTTATTTACTTTTCTGTTATACAATTTCTTAGTAACGGAATTATTTTGCTCCTAACTTTTGCTGTGCCCGACAGGGTCCATATTGATCTTGACAATATTTTATACCATCTATGTACATAATATGGAATGCAATAAAGTATTGAGTATTGAGTATTGAGTATATTCATTGAAACGTAATCGATTCTATTCGATTATTTAGTAAGTAATATTTTTTCTCTCTTATAATCTCTCTACCAAATCTACCAAACTTAATTATCGTGGCCACACGATAATTAAGTTTGGTAGAGTTTGGTTGTCGTACAGTTGACGTGCAGTTCACGCGCAGCTTACGCGCAGTTTAAAGATTACAAGAATACCGTTTATCACTCGAACTTAAACTTAACTGTAACTGCACTACAACTTCATCGGTGCGTCATAAAATTACGTGAATTAGCCCTCTGATAAATTTTTGACGAGTCCGCGTAACACTGGTCAGTTTCCCTCACTCGTCATTTTATTTAATTCGACACTTTCGTTGATTCGTCACTTTCGCTGATTGGACAGTTGAGTCATATGGTCTCGTCTTGGCAACATTTCACATGAAAATGTTTTTGGTGGGATTTCATTCTTTTTGTAAGTTGTTTGTAATTTTTTTTTTAAGTTACAAGTTTTTTTTTTTGTTGTTTGTGTACTAATAATAGCTTACATTTCAAATTTCACCTTTCTAGGACAATGGGAAGTACCATATGTATTTTGATGATCATCGGTGACAAAATCAGGGTTTTTTTAGATATCAATAAAATCTAAAGTTTAAGACCTACGCAATTAAAAGTTAATATGCTTAATAAATCCTCTAATTGGCAACATATGCCAAGAATTTTGTTGATCTGGTACAATCCAAACCCAAGTTCTAAGTGTTAAAAAAAACGACGAAGCGCTTCGAGAAAAGGAAGGCAGTGGCCCTTGCGTTTCGTCTAGGCGGGACCACTACCGTACCCCCAGATATGGCAAGAAAGGAAGTGTCTGCTAAGATGACGAGTAATAGAGAAGTATGGAAGAAGAAGACATGCTGCACCGACCACAAATGGATTGGGATAAGGGTGGGAGAATGATGAGAGGAATTACGGTCTTTCCTCATTTCAACTAGGTTTATGGATAATATCGCTAGTCTGTAACACCTAGGATTATTGTTGTCAATTGTTCAAGAGTTGCGGCATAACATACTTTGTGTTCGTAACACGCGATTACGTTACATCACATAACAAACCATAGCCTTTTGCAACTGAACATCGAGATAATTTGTGTTCCAAGACTTCTAACCTATTCGTTCGTACAGTTTATGTTTGTTTGCTAAAGAAATGGACTATTAGAACATATACATTTTTGAACTAAATATTACGTTTTAGAAGAGACACTTCTCGAAACCGCCAACCAAGCATCCTGTACCTACATCAAACTTAGTAGGTAACTCAACGCAAAAATGATTGTTGGGAAACGACTTTTTTGTTTTTTAGATTTATTTGGGAAACTTTCTACCTTTTTTTTTTTTAGCTGATTGCTTTCCGATAAGGTTCTACTTAACAGCAACGAAGAAAAAAACAAATGCACAACCCAATCTTTACCAACTATTTAACAAAACAAAACACAATCGCTCCTTTTCTGAAAACCTAATAAGTGAAGTATTTAGACTAATTCTATAATTGAATATCTTCACGTTACAATCCGATGTTTGGTGGGTAGCTGTATAATTTGTCCGTTGTTATAGAGTTAGATGCTGATCCTAATTGCAGTGTCGTAGCTCTCTGCTGGTCCCTATCGGCCCGGGCTTGAGGGCCCCGGGCGAGGTTTGGCTGGGAGGTTCGGTGTATGGTTTGTGCATTTGACCCGTTGGGATTTATAACTGCTTCGAATCTCATACTGAATATCGAATTGTTCGAAATTGTTTCCGACCGAATAGACATTAAATTAAAACTTTGGTGGCGTTGCAAACTGGCAAGTGTGGCAACACAGCAAACCGTAGTTTTACGATAATCAGCTTGGAATATTTACTCGTATTAAGAATATTGCATTATGCACTAATGTAAAGAACAATAAGTACATAAGAAATGGACGTCAGCATAAGTCTAAGTTATGATTAAGTGCGCTTTTATGCCGTTGTATTATGTACGATCACAAGCACTAAAAACACACTTAGCAAAATTGAAAAGCAATTTTGTTGTGGAATTACGAATTTAGCTTTGAACATACGACCCATTTCATAATAGTACCTATGTGGATCCCAAAAAATATGTCCATGACTGCGGTTGGTTTTAAAATAATCATCGTAGATCATAATTTTATGCGGAAAAAATCACTTTTAAACGGAGCTTAGTGTACACATATTAGTGCTCTTAAGTGTACCTACTTCATACTTAAGACATAATATCAGCACTATTTATATCTTAAAGCTGCAAGGTTCCATATTTTCCTGCACGCTCACTTGTTTTTCTATGACCTATGTAATAAATTAAGTTTTATGTAGACCTTGCAGGCATTATAAATAGGTATCTACCCACTTATTTATAAAAGGAAGGAATTAAGTTCATGAGACCTCAATATGTGGTACCTAGGTATACCTATATTTCCAATTGATTACTTTATATGAAATAAATTTTCTTAAAATTCCTAAACCTTAGGGTCAATTCACACTGAGACGCGACGCGACGCGACGGTACTGGAAGAAGTCAGTGATTTCACGCTGCGCCGCGCGCTGCCGCGAGACGCATCGCAATGTAATGTGCATATCTTTTCGTGTAGTAAATAAAGTTAAATTTTGAGTCGCTCTATTAAAATGTGCGCGCAACGTCGCGCCGCGTCGCGTCTCGATGTGAATTGACCGTTAACCTTTTTACGACGTGAAGCTTGGTCTGTATGTTTGGAAACGGTTTTAATCGGGTAAGATCTTAGAACTCAACCATGGAAATGATTATGCTTGTCTGTAAAAATTACATAATTATAGAGTTTGAGAAAGATTTAGGAATTCAAAAGCTTGTTTTGGCGTATTATATACTGAGTAGGTCCTGTCATAATATCCTTATTCCGTTCCCAAAACGAAACTTTTCACTGACCACAAAACAAAATGCACATAACCACTCTATCCTTATAAATACACGTCATTAATAAACACTAAATATCGATTCAGTATCGAATACGTTCTCGTTAACCGCAAAACGATTTAGTTTGAACGCCGCTCCGGATTAAAAACCTATTATAAAGTATTTTTTGTGAACAATTTCTGATCGATAGTAAATTCGAGCAAATTGCATAATTACAGGTTCGACATGACGGACGGCTTGGGGTTGCATAAAATAAAAATAACTTACGGTCATTACGTGATAACGTTTTTTGCTCGAGATTTTTTGGTAACGTTTCACGTTTTTGTGTTACAGAGGAAGGTTTGGTTCTCTGGTAATTGGTGAGAGGTATACAAGAAAATATTTTATATAAATTTAAACAATGACGAATATTTCAGGAAAGGAGTAAATGATAACGTGACGTTGACAGGGGAGAATAGAAGGAAATAAAGCCGGCCAAGTGCGAATCGGAATCGCGCACGAAGGGTTCCGTATTACCATTATCAAAAAATCACGTTATAAATATTTATTTTATTGTGTTTTTAGTATTTGTTGTTACACTGAAAAAAAAAAGTAGTTGCCACAATCAAGATTTTGTTTAGATTGAATAAGTAACTTGTTTGCATTTGAGCCTATCAAGCACAATGATCACAGCTACTACTTTTATTTGATTGAGATTTGAAACGGGTTCTTGATTGGAGTTATCACAAAACCTATTTGCAGGAATCAAGTCAAAACACAGTTGCTCCAACCAAGATTATTCGGTGTACCATATACATGCACATAAACACAATAAGTTGATTGCCTTAAACAAGATGATGTGATTGCTTTTATCAAGTTGCTTGCTTGGATTCATAAAGTATTTTTTTCTTAGTTTATTTGTTTGCTCTAACTAAGTAGCATGTTTATCCTTAACAAGTTTAAATAATAAATTTGACCTAGTACCTAGTCTATAAACCCTAAAAATCTGATGTTATCAAGCAGTTTGCTTGACCTAAACAAGTAACTTGTTCGCTAATAAAGTGTCTTGTTTATACTAACCAAGTAGTTTGTTCACCCGGGGTTGCGGGACTATTCGAAAGAGATACCGTGGCCCCGGAACACAAAGGGCGATGAAGGAACATGGATGGGTTTTAGTCAGTAAAAGTCTGACACTCCCTCCTGCTCCGCCCAGAGCGGGAGAAGTGATGATTTCCCATCGGAAAAAAAAAATAAAAAAAAAGTAGTTTGTTCACCCTAATAAAGCGACTTGTTTGTACTTACCAAGTAGCTTGTTCACGTTAACAAACTGGCTTGTTTTACAACACAAGGCACTGCAATATTGCAGTGCCTTGTGTTGTATAACAAGCCACTTTGTTAACGTGAACCCAGCCAGGCTGACCCGCTACGGGAGTGGAGCGAGCCCCGAACATCCCATCAGCTTACAAAAATCAGATTAATATACTGGTCCCTCAGTGAGGGAACTTTTAGATATTAAGCTGAATAGAACAGATACTTTGATCTTAGCCAAAAGGCCGAGAAGCGATAACGTGGTAAGGTAAAACCAGGGTAGTCATTCACTCGCGGAGAATCTTAACACCGCGATTTAGAAACGTGACGTAAACGTACAGCGCCATCTATCGGTTTAGCAAAACAACATCCGGGGTCTGACGTCATGGTATCAGTGATGGCGATCTTATTATTTACAAATCTACACAACCTGCAAGCCGAAGAAGCTCAGAGCTGATACCCAAAAAAATAAGTCTGGTCACCGCAGACCACGAGTGAGATATTGGGACGAATTGGACATAATTATTCCGTACAATCTAAAACGATAAAAAGTCACCTCGCGGAAGATGAAAATGAAGGGAGGTCTTTGCCCAGACGTGGGACAGAACAGGCTAACAAAACAATATGGTTTACAGTAGAAAATAATTACATGTGAATGAAAAAATCTATCAAGTGCAGTGCTACATTTGTACAACACAATCCATACAAACAATCCTTCAAACAATGTGCACAAAATTCTGAAATATCAAACATGCACAAAAGTTGACTGGAAACGCAAATCGATAAATTTTCAGAGTTGTGCAATGTGCACGTTTTTTGTAAACATTTTTTTGGTGGAAACCCGCAGTAAGAAACTTGATTTGGACAAACAAGCTTCTTGTTCAGGCCAAACACGCATCTTTATTAGGGTAAACACCATACTTGATAGCTGCAATCAAGTTGTATTGAAGTATTTTGAATGATGTATTTGATAGATACAACCAAGAAGGTTGATTGGGGCAAACAAGTTTCTTGTTCAGGGCAAACATTCTACTTTTTAAGGGTGAACACCCTACTTGATAGCCACAATCAAGTTGGGTTAGAGTATTTTGACTAATGTATTTGATAGATACAACTAAGAGACTTGATTAGGGCAAACACGCACCTTTATTAGGGCGAAGACCTTAAGTGATAGTTGCAATCAAGTTGTCATGTAGTTTGTTTGTATAATGTATTTGATAAACACAACCAAGGAACTTATTTAGCGCAAACATTTAGCGCAAGATTTGATCAAGTTGTATGATTAATACAATTAATTGCAATGATAGACGCTATCAAGTTAATGAAGTTGCAATGATCTTTATTGAAGTAATCAAAATGCTTGATTGACACAACTAACTTACTTTGTTACAGTTAACATTATTTTAACTTGTCTCTTTTTTAACTCTTCAACAATAATGTCATGATAGGGGTAATCGAGTAACTTGTTTGAGCGTTCAATCATTTGAACTGGTATTGCTGCAATCATGTCGTGATGATTAACTTAACTAAGATTTTGATTAATCTAAACAAGATATCGTCAATCAAGCTAAAAAGTCACTTGATTGGAGTGCATTTTCAGTGTATAGCGGCAACAGAAATTCATCATCTGTGAAAATTTCAACTCTCTAGCTATCACGGTTCATGAGATACAGCCTGGTGACAGACAGACGGACAGTGGATTAATAGGGTCTCGTTTTTACCCTTTGGGTACGGAACCCTAAAAACGCCAAGTAACATGGGATACGGGCAGGAACATCATGATGACGATGATGATTTCAGAAAAGGTTGGACAGAAAACAGGTTCAGTTAAAAGATTATGTTCAGGACATGCAGTCTCGTACAGGTTGTACCAAACCAAGTTACTACCAACTACTACCACTCTCTACTGCCTATGGAAGATCCGTTTATTGGAAGGACCACGACCAGCAGCATCATATTCCATCTATATGTTAAATTGATTATGATTTCTTCAGAAATTGACCCTGAAAGACATCAAGATCATCAACAGTATTAAAAGCTCATTGTGGAAGACCAACTCAATCCAAAAGAGAAGACAAATCCCCCAATATACCTATGGTATTTTGCTAGATTGTACTAAAAACTTTCGACCACACAAACCTTTGGGAAATTAAGATTTTCCTAATAGGCATCTACTCGAATCTAAAATCAATGCTTTACCAGGAGCTACGAGCAATCTAAATGCTACAACCTAAACACAGAATAAACTAGGCTTGGCTAATAAATAAATAATAAATAAAAAGTTTGTATTGTTTCTCATACAATTTTTTCTACAGCACAAAATTGAGGCAGCCCCTTTAAGTTATAAGGATACTTGTGTTGAGGTTACCTCGCAACTTCCCATGTTACAGTTTGCAATGTTGAGACATAATTAAAATTAATAATTAATAAAGGCTATTTTTAGGTTCAAGAATGTTACAAAATTATTTTAGCAAGTTCAGGTATGTGTAGTGTTTGTGTTTGTTAGTTTTTGTGTGTGGCTAAGGCTTGTATTAACACGTCTGTTAATACAATCCTAGCATAGCAATGATTGCCAATTATTCTAATGAGATACCTGTATTGGAACGATACGGTCTGTACACAATTGGCGACCCACACGGCAACCAGTGATTTTCAACTGACAGGGTAACCACTATGCAGAGAGGTTTCATTTCAGCCGAGGATAGAATTGCTGGTTGTTGATAATACAGCATTGGACCGAGTTCTGTCGCTTGTCACTCAATTGTTTACAGGACTATTATTTAAAAGGTCTGAGGCAAACTCGTATTGACGGTAAGCAACATTGTAGCAGGAATTAATATGAAAAGTATTCATTTGCAAATAATAATTATTCCTTAGTGGGACTGGTTGTCGGACTCTGTACCGACTGTCAAAGATCTACAAATGATAGCCGGGACCAACGGCTTAACATGCTTTCTGAGGCACGGAGGAAACTTGGTATTTAATGGGTGGTCACCCATCCACAGGCAAGCACGGCTTAACCGTAAGATCGAGCCGAGCGGCTGTTATTATTTATATAGCCACGAGCTCCTTCGTCTTGTTCGATCTATCGCTCGTAAATATTTGAATGTCTTTGCTTTTTACAAAACCCTGCCCGTATAAGCGATTGCCCGTTCGGTAGTAACACGACACTAGCTACTGATAGCTTGTTTTCTATCTCTTCTATATTATCATGAAAGAAATCTTTGTTCAATAGTTGATCCCCGCTAGGATAAAGCGAACTGCTTTTATCGAAAGGGTCCGAGCCATAATGAACCATTTCGACAGTGAAGTAGCCTGTATCGATAGACTATACAAGACAGTTTAGTGATCTTTCGAGCTCATATCGACGCTATTTCTTTACTACCCTTCTTCTTATTTTGTTGTTTATGCCAACCCCTAAACGTCCCTTAGAGAGTAGTTGTGAACGATTTTCAAATGATTCATCTTCACTCCTGTGACATGTATGCTCTAGAACGGGTACCTATTTTAGTAGGAAATATAAATAATAATAATGTTTATTTCAATCACTTAGGGCTTAAAGAAACAGGATTTGGAGATCACCTTTTAAGCAAGGAGATGCTTGTGTTAGGTGACTCCGCTCTTGCGCATTAACACTAACATTATAATGCAATTGAACAACATAAAAATAAAATAAAATAAAAAAATTCAAAGATTGGTGTTAAAAATTAAATCAACAACAACAGCCTATAACGTCCACTGCTGGACATAAGCCTCTCCCATGATGGGAGGAATTTGCCGTAATCTCCACGCTTGGCAAGCGGATTAGAGATCGCAGTGATGAAAGACTAACAGAAAACGCTGCTGCCCATTCTCTGGTCTACGGAGGCGCAAGGAAGGTTCTAAATTAAATCAAAGTAAAGTAAAATAAATTTAAAGAGGAGCGCATTTGTGAGATGTATGTGAGTGGGTTAGTTATAGTACATAATTTGTGTTATATCCAATTAGCTTTTAGGATTTTGTTTAGGTTTAGGTTAGCCCTGCGACAATGTCTTGGGATCGGAAGAAGCCAGGCACGGCTTCCTCACGGTTTAAAGATCATAACCTTAAGCAGAGATCGTTGTGCCCTCACAAGTTCTAAAAAAAATTTTTTTGTTGTCCCACCCCAGCATGGCAAACAGTACGTAAGAATCGACTGGGCCAATGATACGTAGACTTTCTGCAGAAGATTCTTAGAGGCAATATGTCTCAATGTTTTAAAGGTCCATATTAATTTCCTGACTCTTTTCATGATTAGTCCAGTGTGCATGTGCCTGGATAGGCGCTGGTCAATCATGATACCCAGGTATTTAGTGTAATGTAACCTGTCAATCTTTGTACATGAGCAGGCAGGATTTGGGGGGTTGGCACAGCAGTGGATCTTAATTTGGAATTCGAGTGGTGGTTGCGTGTTTGTATACTTGGTGAAGCATATGAAGTTAGACTTGGAGGCGTTTAGTGTGAGGAAGCTACGATTTAGCCAATCTGCAATCTTTGACTGGCCAGTTTCGGCTGTCCTTCTAACTTTTGCCCAAGTCTTATCAGCAAAGACTATGGCGGTATCATCCGCGTATGAAAAGATGTGATCTCCGTCAATATTCATATTGCATAGATTATTGATATAAATAAGGAACAATGTCGGATCAAGGACACTACCCTGCCCGACTCCGTATAAAATTGTTTTCTCTGAGCTAGTAAACTCTCCTATTTTTACTGTTTGCTTGCGTTTGTAGAGGTAGGATTTGAAAAGCTCGAGAGGGGGCCTCCTTATGCCGATGTTTTCGAGCCTGTGCAGTAGTACGGGGACAGATACCGTGTCGAAGGCTTTTTTGAGGTCAAGGAAGACTACCAGACATTTGCTACCCTTATCCACCTTGTCAACTATAGAAGTTGTCAGTACCAAAACTGCGTCCTCAGTAGACCTTCCCTGCCGAAACCCAAACTGAGACGGTGACAGAATGTTGTGCTTAAAGAGGTATTTAATTAAGCGTGAGTTTAGGAGTCTTTTCTAGAATTTTCGAGATAGATGGTAGCACGGAAATTGGCCTATAATTTGACGGGTCCTGTCCCCACCCTTGTACACTGGCGTTATTAGGGCTAATTTCAGGGCTTCCGGGAAAACTCCCAGCTCAAAGCAAAGGTTTTTCAAATAAGTCAAGATGGGGACAATTTGCTCGTGTGCTGCTTTAAGAAATTTAACGGGAATGTTGTCCCAACCAGGGACACTCTCTAGTTTTAAACCCATTAGTGTAGCATGAACTTCGCAAGGGTATGTGTCGAGTAGAACAAAAGAAGAGGACGATGTTAAGGCAGATCAAGAAGGGTGAGGGTCGTTATTATTGACTTTAGAAGACTTTGGTGTGATGTCATCCGCAAGAAGCTTTCCTATGTTAGAAAAGAAGCTTTTTACCCTGTTAACAGAGTTCTGAGGAGTATTGGATAGTTCTAGGAGATCCAAGTTACTTGTTTTTTTAGGTTTCCGCTGTGTAATGTTGTTAATGATCTCCCACGTTTTTTAGGGTTTTTGTGCGCTATCGCGAGTTGGTCTCTATCATAATTTCGTTTTTGTTTTTTGATGATATGGGTGCAGTAGTTTCCGTACCTTTTGTAGTAATTTTTAGTACCTCATTGGACGGGTCGAGTCTCAGTCTCCGTTGCATGTTATTACGGTTGTGAATACAGCGCAATAAACCAATAGTCATCCAAGGTTTCAGGGTTCTACTTTTTAATGGGATCATTATGGTAATAATACTAAGTGTGATACAATTGTGAAGAATTTTGATTAAATTATCAGTAAGTGTGTAAGGGTTAGTTAGTTTAAGCAGCTCTGGCAGGTTACTATCTTTTAAATGGGCGATACTCTTTTCAAAGTTAAGAACTGATTTTATTTTAGCAGGTTTTATAATATTTGTATGGGTTGTAATTTTTAGAAAAGTCATGAGGTGATCTGTGATTGTAGTGTAAATACTTGCAATGGACGTGGTTTTACTAGCAGGTTTCAGCTTTAATATGAAATGGTCTCGGCAGGTTTTGTCTTTCGTGGGAAGCGAGTGACCCGGGAGAAGCCCATGCATTGCCACCATGTTGAGATACCTATTTGTGCGTTCATGTTTGATGATTGCTCGCCTTGATTCAATATAAGAATAATGTTAATGTCGCCAGTGACAATTGCATTTTTAATTGATGCAATAGTAGTAAGGTGATCATTTAAGGAATTAATGAATTCGTCAGCATTTGCGATTGAGTTGAGAGGGGCCGATAAATCCAACTGTTAGTTGAGGTGAGATATGGACCTCCAAGCAAGACGCGTGAGTAAGCTTAATTTCTCTTATTTTTCACGTATGCGTTTTTTTAATATAGGCGACCACTCCATATCAGCTTTGTTAAGATGATTTGTAGATTGGTGTGAATTATAGTTGGCTATTTGAGGTATCTGTTTATTTGGGTCTAATCTACATTCAGTTTAGATAGATAGAAAATATATATGAGAAGAGCCTCGTTGTTCTTGTAGTTGCAAATGCGACAGCTGAGCTCGAGGTCCTGTCTAGATTTGTGTCCAGTTGATGTCAAAAGGCTGGCCTTATTTTTCATAGGACTTAAACATGCTTAACTATAGGTAGGTACACGGTAACATGGTACCATCTCAGACTATCCCCTCGGGGGTAACAGAAGTGATGTTGCGTGCGATGTGACGTCATAACGTCTATGGTAGTTTGAGACAGGAATTGTTTCGTAATCATAACGTAGCGTAGGTCGTTATTAAGGAAGCCTGACGTTAGTAGGTGGTAGCTAAAATAAATGTGTTCAGAAATATCCAAAGGGAAATATGTTTAGACTTATCACGTCATAACCCGTGGTGTCATAAGAGGAAAATCAGGGTATTCCGTAATTTCTAATTCGGTAGTTATACAGGGAAAAAACCTCGACTTGTTAAATTATTTGTAATGTTCGGGATATGACATTGTTATGTGACTTTCGGTGGAGGAAAAACCGTGTGAAAACCTACGGGGTAGTTGTGTAAAACAGGATAGTTTCAATACCTATTATCTGCCTTGATTATTTAAAAACACTAATTGTGTAATGTGTTATTTTCTTTGACACTGCCAACTTTCCCATCGGAACTGCCAAGGGGCCCAAGTTAAGGGCTCAAATGGCATCAGCATGCTCCCCCGTTACTCCTAAAATACTGCAGCATTAATTTTGAAATAAATATATGGTAAAGTTGAGGATTAATGCTAAGTCCTATACTGTGTAATGTGACGAAAACACGATTCCATAAACTTTTCTCGATTCTCGATAGAAAAAAATTCCAAAGTTACCTTCAAAGCGAACAATAAACCGCTGGTATTCAAAAAGTACTTTAAATTAGATCATGAAACTTTGCATACTAACTCAACTAACTATAAAGCAGGTCTTATGTGTTTTATTTTTTTAGTCCAATCAAAAAATTTTTGTAAATCGCAAAAAAACACTCATTTCGCACTATTCGGCCGCAGTGACTGACGTAACAACCGCTTTGTAGTGCAAGCTGATTAGAACTTTATTCTTAGAGTATTTCAAACGAAGTTTGAACCACCACAAATAGAGTTGCTAATTTAAGGGTTAGAAGGGCCGTAAGTGTCATAACTATTGGTTGTCAAAAGAATCATAACTAATCCCAGGTGGGACAGTAAAATTCTTAAGCTCGCTTCGCTTGCTTTTGCATTATTCTTACAATGTCACTAGTTACTGTTCACACTTTTTTGTGTTTTATTTCGAGGTAAAGATCACGGCCTCAAAAAAAAAGGCAATATTTATGTATTCGAACTAAAATAAGTAAGTAAACCTAACCTTTCTGAGGCAAAGTGCAAAATAATTCGAGCTCGCTTCGCCCGCTCTTGCTTCCTATAAGGGCTCCATTATTCTAAAGGGCCTCCAATTGGTTAAAGCCAGCCTGTGTTATCCCTGCCCTGGTCCTATGTTTTAACGCAACGGGTACAGTTTATTCGAACCCACTTTATCAGTTGCGTTGCCTGCCCGCGCTTAAGCGTTAAACTACTGTCGCCTACAAGCTACAAGGTTCCCATAAAAGTGCGTAACAGTGTTTATTCGAAAGCTTGGAATAAAATTCTCATTCGATAATCTCCAACTTATCAGAAAACACATAACTATAAAAAGCTCCTAAATCACACATCTAATGATTATTACAACTTTGTATTTTCAACATCAATATTTTACGAAGCAAGTGAAAGTGTCTCTTTGACCTGCCGATTACCACAAACCCTTTACAGCCCTACCTAACAAATATAAATCCTAGGTTCCTACAAATAAGGTCGTGTACAACTGTATGTGTTATATTTGTATGGATGTGCACCAGTGCAGTATTGAGCGGAACTCACACGCACCTGCTTCCGGTCGTGCGACGCACTTCCTGTTCCAGTAACAGCTGGCTGCTTATGCTTGTTGCTACGTAGCGATATGGTGTAATAGAAAAATTAGGTATAAATTATTTTATAAGTTTATGGTTTTAACAAAGTATGTAAAGTGGTCACGGGTCGGTTTCGCAAAAAACTCCTAAAATCTGAAAAAAATCGATGACTATATCCCTTTTTACATAATACAAATATTATAAAAGAAATAAAAGTGCAAAAATGATAACTAATACCTGTTCTTAGCCAGCCATACGTAATTTTATTTCGTAGCAAAACAAAAACATACAACTTTAGAAGTTGCAAAACTTTGGTACGAAAGAAAAACAACCAAGTTAACAATCACCGAGGAAATAAAGTTTTGTTGGGACACTCAGAGCTGCTACCGCCATCTATTATCAAGTAGGAAAAAAAACAACGTGAACCGACACACTGCTGCGGCAACGGTCAATTCATTTCATTCAATCACTACTACTCCTCACTAGATGGCGCTGTTACTAAATCTTCTAAACGCGGATCTTTGTAGCTTTGAAAAGAAATTACCACCAAAAACATTTTTCTTGTAAAATGTTGCCAAGACGAGACAATATGACTCACACTGTCAAAAAGTTATCAGATCTCATGTAGAGCCAAGCATCTAACTCTACACTGTAATGTTTGTTTTCTATATGGGTTTTTACTTTTAATTCGCTGCTGGAGTTAGGAGTAGGTAGTATAGGTATTTGATATTGTACCTTGTTATAAATTTATTTATTTTTCTTTTTATTCTAGAACCTTGCTTAAATATTTGAAATAGCCCGACATTGGCGGGAACCGGGTCGTGAGGGCTAGTCTACGCCGAGCTTCTGAACAGAATACTTCTCCACTAAAAAGTCTACGCCGGGCCTCTGAACGAAATACATCTCTACTACAAAGTCTGCTGGTTTTCTAAAATCTCTGCAAAGGTGGTCTACGTCTAAGTAAAGTGCCAGAGTGACGTCCTCCTGGATCCTCCTCTTCGGCACTCCTGACGTCCGCCGGTTTCTGCTACAGCCAGCTTGAGTTGACTGCAGGCTACAACAGGCCCCTTTGCGAGCTCTACGACGGGAAGGCCTGACTTGAGGCCTTTCACCGAAGAAACTCCTGGACTCTGCATAACAAAGGACCTTCACCCAGGTTTCCCTGTTTAGTGTTGTGTTTTAGTTTAGTATTCCCCATCTGGTAGGTAGGGCCTGATAGGTTCCTTAGGTTTAGTTATATTTTATTTTGTTTATTAAATTTCTGTTTACCTTTTCATTTTTTTTCTCTTAAACTGCGCTTTCCTCCTATTAGGTAGGATAGTGCTAAATTGGACCTTACATTTATCAGACTAAATGTAACGTTACAAAACGCCCTAACTCTACCAAGGCACAGTTAATAATTATAATACCAAGGTCTAAATTTCACAAACTCTACACCTTTGTAAATATGTGTTCATTACTACATTACAACAGCCCATAACGTCCACTGCTGGACATAAGCCTCTCCCATGATGGGAGGAATTTGCCGTAATCTCCACGCTTGGCAAGCGGATTGGAGATCGCAGTGATGAAAGACTAACAGAAAACGCTGCTGCCCATTCTCTGGTCTACGGAGGCGCAAGGTGTTCTGCCTCAGACATTAGTCGCCTTATACGACACCCGTGAGTGTAATGGGTTGGTTCTATTCTACTCTGCCGGATACCACACGGCTAGTGATGTGTGTGTGTAATGTGTTCATTACTTTTTTATTATACAATAGTTCTTGTAGTAACGAAACGGCCAAGCGAGATTTATTTTGACTAAGGTGTAGAGTTTGTGAAGTAAGACCTTTTAGAATTATGGCGTGAAGAGTTCACATCAGAGGCGCCTTTTTTATAGCCCACTCTTATTTGTTTTTAGACATCTAGCGTCGAAATTGCGAAAGTCTCATACAAACTTCCATCCGATAGTTTAGGGTATTGGGGGGTAAAAGTTACAAGTTTTATAATTTTTATTTCGTTTGTGTACTAACACTAACTTACCTACATACCAAATTTCAGCTTTATAGGACATTAGGAAATACCCTAAGAATTTTGATGATCATCAGTGCGTCAGTGACGAAATCAGGGTTTTTTAGATAAATCAATAAAATCTAAAGTAAGCTTGCATAACTTACTTCAGATTTATTAATTTTGACAACATATCCCGAGAATTTTGTTTATCTGGTGTATCCAAACCAAACTTATAAGGGTTAAAAAAAAACGACGAAGCGCTTCGAGACAAGGTAAAGAGTGCCCTTGCGCTTCGCTTGGCTTGACTTGGCGGCGGCACTGCCGTGCCTCCAGATAAATAGATATAGGAAGCTAGCGGCTGTCTGTGGTTCATTACATACTTCCTTTGCGGTTTGGCTAGATAACATCTGCACGGAACGTGATTATAATAAACAGCTAGACTGTACGAAGTCTGGATATACCTAGCTAGGTTTAGGTAACATGTAGCTATAGTTGGTGCCAGTTAAAATGAGAATAGCGGTCATTGACCCACCTACATTTATTAAACTTCTTAACTTTAAAAACCAAAAATAAGCCTGTTCAAGTCTGGAATCGTCATCTATCGTGATCTACAACATATTTGTAATGAAGAACGATACACGGTTTATTTGTTTTGGTTCATACAAGGAGATATTAGGGAAAGGGCAATGACCGCTATTCTCATCTTAACTGGCGCCAACTATATAGGATGCTGCAAAATGGGGTGAATTGGGATGCGAGGGTAAACATTGACAAAACTTTGAACGGTATTTCAATGTTAAATATCAATAATTTGTATTTAAAAAAACATTTTAATTATTAATGTTTTTATTAATAAAAATAGAGCCCTTTTTGGCAAAATAAGTAAAGGATGCTCTGAAGTTCACCCCGTTTGTACCGATAGCTAATTGATGTACCTATAATAGACGCAAGCTACAAAACAAGCTACTAAAATCTGTCAAATTTCTTTAATAGATTTTTAACTTTATCTCTAAAGCGTTAGGTTCAAGGTTGATTGGGAAAATTTGTCAGTTTCGGATAGCTTGACGTGCTGACGTCTGAACCTACCTAACCAGCAAAGTACTTGATAATACAGATTTAGATTGGGGTATCAGTCTAAAGCTTCCATCCGTCCGTCTCTATGCTTCTGTCGCTACATAGGGTCAGATAGGAAAGCTGGTCCCATTCGGTTTGGTTCGCCTGTAAGCCTATAAGCTTGGTATGCCCTTGTATCTTACTACTCTTTATGATGTTAGGGTTTCCAAACAGTATACTTGCCTTAGTGTTTGCCTCTAGGCACGCCACTGAGATGCCAAATCAGAAGCTAAATAACTGGGAAGGACTCTATTTATATAAGACGACGTTCTAACTTACTTTAACGTGCTGGCAGTTTATCGTAATGGGAGCCCGATATTCATTAATTATCACCTTTCAACCGCTATAATGTATGCCTTACCATACCCTGCTTTTATTCGTGATAGTAATTGAGAAATTATGTTTTTCCTACTCCTCCGCTATTCTTGTCTGATTAATTTCGTTGCGGGATCGAAGACCGTTAAATATTTTCTCTGGGACTTCGTCAAGCTTCATTGTTTCGGCGATTTTCTGGTGGCCGCCACTGTTGATTCTGACTTTCAGGTCTTGCAGTAGTTTGGGAATAGTACTGTGGTGGGCTTGTCCTAAAAACAGAGATAGATTCTTTTTTCCTTATCGTGTTGTTAGTGCCTCCTGGTGTTAGAGGTTCTATGCCGCCCATGGGCGTCCGACTTGGCTTTACATAAATGGCGTCAAGAAATATCTCTCAAGCACTTGGTTTCCTCACGATGTTTTTCTTCCCCGAAGCAAGTGATATTTATATATAGATACTAGATAAGGAATAGTAATGTAGTATAGAAGCTCACCCACTTCCAATGTTTGAGCAATCTTTTTAGGTTTTCCAGATTATTTTTCTTAAGTCAAGTACACTGTGTGCAGAAATAGATTCATACATACTGGAACTTAGATCAGTATTACTGTCTTGTACTTATTAGGAATCAGGGAGAAGGGTAGGTATGTTATTGAGTTCCTCAAAGAAAACAAACAGTACCGTTCCGTATATGAAGATATTATATTTTCAAAGAACATGTATTTTTTTTTTAATTTCAGCATAATTTCGGTCAATACAACTTGTGAAACAATACGACCCACTGTTATTTATATACCATTATATTAAGTAACAAGTAACTAATATCATTTACTTTAATACCGTAATAATTATTGTGACTGATCATACAATTCAACTACACACTTGAGTCAATACAAAAGGTTAATTCGCGGGCAGATGCGGTACGTCGGACCAAGAATGTTGGAAGGAATAGCCTCAAACGATACGCATCGACGGATTGTTGAAAACGAAAGGAATCATCGAAGAAAACGACGTCGACGCACCGCAGCTCCGCTATACATCCCGCCTACCGTACATATACATTCTAGATTCAGCGACCGTGTATAAAAGCCATAGAATTTGCCAACACTCTATAATTTGTGATTAAATAATATAACATTTTATATAAATTAGTGGGAGATAGAACAAGGAAGGATCTCAGCCTATACACTAAAGGACATTGGACATAACACAAGTACAAACTATTCTTAATAGGTCATTTAATGCACTTAACACTTAACTATTTCAAGTTTTAAAGTATAACAATTATTTTGGAAAACAAAACAGACGACCAATGCCCCTTAATAGAAGTTTAAGTTTAGTTATCGAGAAAAATATGCGTATTTTCGATGTTTCTCATTTATTTAATTCTGGAGCGACAATCCAATTTATGAAAATGGGATTTTTATCATTAAAAAACAATTGCTTAAAACAGCAATAAGCTTAAATGGCTTAAATACTTAACTAGATGTACAAATTATTATTTTATATCTGTAATTATATATAGATAAGTAACAACATGTGGAATTTAAAAATATCTTTCACAAATTGGATTTCGTGTAGACACCGGTACTATTATTATCACAAATACAATACTGTTTCTTGTATAATGTTTTATTTATAAAAAGCTCAAAACACGTAAATATAAAATCACTCGTGAACGTGGGTAGTTCGATAGCTGCCATAAAGGAAAAATTGACGTCTTTTTAACCCACGGTTTCTCATTTCATCGCTATCAGTCGAAGAGAGCGGACGTCCCTGCTCTTTTCTTTAAGCAAACGAGGCTTTCGCTTAACAGAAAAAATATTTAATATTTTTACTTAGAATGTAAGGCAGTGCTTTTTGACATTGTACGAGCTTCTTGGCTCACGAAAATATCTCGAACACCGATTTCCTACGGGGTTTATGATTTATGAGTAAGAAGCTACGTTTTAAATCGTAATGATATGCAGACTGTCAGCATTGAATGTACATTTTTCATATAATTTGTGCATGATATGTAAAAATTTATTGAAAAGTCTGCTAGCAACTTGTTGCGAAACAATCACTAATGTAATATCAGTGTCTACTAATTTAAAGTAACATTCCACTAACTAAACAAATCCCTAAGGCCGAAAGATTTAGGATGATAGAAAGTCCAAAATCCTTTTTCAAGGTGAAAAACATTATAATATCTACTTTTTTGTTTCTATACAACGTGTAGGAAAAAGTTTGATCTTGTTAGGTAATTACCTAAGTCCTGACCTGGCACCTTCCTCATATTTCGTCGATTCTGTGAATAAACCAATAATTGTGTATTCGGTCAATTCAATCCCTTCTGGCATTAGTTCAGCCAACATTTAAGTTTCACAATCCACTATACACTTTTCTACACATTGTATATAAACGAGTATATAAGTATATTTGTATGTTAAAGCATTAGAACATTGATAGATTTGACTAGTATTAAGTTAAAAATAGACATCGAGTGTTCAACTATAATATCGGTAATTATTGCTCTAATGTAGGTATACATCAACAAGTGCCGTATATTATAGACGATAATATAAATCATTTGGTTCCTTCAATATTAAGAAATAAAAAAAATCCCTTACTATAGAGCACGAAAAGGGTAAAATACTGAGAGAAAAAAATAAATAAAACAAAAAGTAATAAATAAAAAAAAACTTAATTTATTTACAGAAAAAAATAACATCTTTGGTATAAAATTCGGTTTTTTTTTGTCAGAAGTTGTTGCAAGCGGGCGTTTTTTTTTAGTTTTTGTTTGGCAGAATGCTGGAGTGATAAGCGATGATGAGTTGGTAAGGTAGCGGTGATGGGTGACTAGTGCGTGATGATGGCTAAGGCCACAAACAGATTTACGTTTTGACTTAGCTGCGTTTGTCGTTAGAGCACTGTTGCTGGGATGTCCTCCTCCTGTGGTCATTAGTAAAATGTTAACTGGTGTTCCGTTGTTACAGTCAAATACAGAAAACAGCCAATGTAATGCAAAAGAGAAGATGTTTTTCCGATCTTTACTGTCGGATGAGACATCTGTTCCATTTAGGTATAAATAATTAATTAAAATAATCTTCTTTTTCAACCTTGCTTCTATAAATCTTCTTTTTATAGGATAATTAGGCAAATGGCATGTTCATAAAAAAAACCATGCTTAGTTCGTCATGTATAAGACAGAGCAAATGGATCGCTTATGGATATTCCCGTAGACTATCACCAAATTCATGTGGATATGAAAAAATAAGGTAAGCCGTGACTTCTGATTTTCATTAGCATTATATTATCATTTCTTTCTGTAAATGACTGTAAATGCATTCAATTTCCACCCTTATAAGACACCTTATAGTAAATAACTTGAGTTTTTTTCCTTAACTACCTCGATGACATACTGATACTTACGATTAAAAATATTAGGCGAGTTATAGCTGCTCTAAGTTTACCTATATTCTTTACTGTTCTCATTCTAATAATAACACACTAGTAATTGCATATTTGTCTCATCTAGTACACTTACTTCTCCCATTGGTCGTGATACCAAGCCTTGTGTATTTCCACACCCAATCTTTATTTGATGGATTTCATCAGTTTCAACTCTTCCCTTTTCCTTTTTTATTTTTCTTGCCCATGAATTATTTAATCAATTAAGCACACACTCAAACACACTCTCAAACATTAAGTAAATTGAGCAAAATTTGATTTCATTAAAATTCTCAATTTTAAATTCCAATGAGTTGTTTAGTCAATTTGGCTCTGCGAAATTCGTGAAGTCAATCAAGCATAAGATTTTTATAAAAATGATGAACAAAATGGCGACGGGCGCCATTCGAGATGGTGGACGCATTTTTGTATTAGTCTTTAAGTTCTTTAAGCCTTTTGTCAATTACATCTATGAGTTTAATAGGAAGCTTAATGCGGAAAACCATGCAGAAATCTAAGCTTTTGTAAATTGTGATCTCAAGGTTTTCTAAAAGTTATAAAATTATTGGAAGAATTATTATTATGTGTTTCATCCATTCTTTTAACTAGGTCAACATTGGAGACTATGATATTATTGATAGAAAGAGATCTTTCTTTTCTTGAATATTCCGCAATACCCGATACATTATTCATAGATATTTTATCGGTCCAAGAATCTGGCAAAGACAGCTAACCCTTGCAAGACCCTCCGTCTCACGTTGAAGCTGCGAACCATAGACCAATAATCGTATATCATTAGTCGGGTCAACGGATAACATAATATCATACATCATAGTCTAACAACATTGGTCCCAGCACGGAGCATACTAACCAAAAGCCAGCTGTAACCAAACCACCGGCGTCACTCCATGCGACCTCACCATTCTCTATAGCAGTAGACTATACCCAAACAATTACATTGTCGTCGCAAGCTTGCAGCAGTCGGTCGGTCAGCGGCAGGTCTACTGGCAGGGAGCCAGAGGCCGCTGCCGGGGCGGGGGCGCTGTACTGCTCTAGTTGGAGTATGCGCTCGTTCTAGAACGAATTGGATTGGTTGTGAATATTTTGTGGTTAAATTTAATGGAACCTAACCTTTCCAGGCTAATATTTTAAAGGTAACATGAGTTAAATTTAAATACTAAAAGGCGATACGACCGAAGATAGAAAATTAACTGCCTTTTGGGAATGCTAGAATAGAATTTGATGTTAGTAATACAAAAATGGTCATTAAAATTGAGGTAGGACTAACAAATGCTCATGTAGGTAAAAAAATACCCATAAAGAAGATTAGAAAAAGTTTTTTTTGGTAATGCAATGATTAGTTGAAATACGCAGTAAATATGAAACTGATAAGCTATTCAAAGATTTGGTTGATAAAGCTTTTTTTATATAATAAAAGGGCTTACTCTTGACCTCAATCTTGCCCTCAGGACAGTGGTGAGGTCGACGGTGGAACGAGCTAACCCAAAAAAAAGCCTAAACACAAGAGCCAAGTGAGCATATACAAAAGAAATAACCAAGAAAGTGTTCTACAGCAAAGATTCAGTCTAACCTGCTATCTCTATCCCAGTTCAGAATTAAAATGATTAACTTAAAATGTCACTTACGGGATATGTTAAAACAGTGTTTAAAATGATAAAGTCAGAAAGGACACCAAAGTATTTCCTTGGCAATAACGTATTATTTACCTCTGTCTTTAGCCTATTGAGCAGTCTGTCCCGCTCTGTCCTGAGCGTGTCGCATCGGATGGTCTCACTCTCGTCAAGTACGCCCTTCACTTCCAGCTCGGCTATCTGAGAGTCTTTCTCGCTGATTGCACCTTCTAGCACGTCCTGACTGGAATAGATAGGTAAGTGTGTTTAGTTGTACTAGATTCTCTAGGTCTATTTTTGTATTGGTATGTCGGTCATCATTGAAGCTGAGAATAAATCAACCTTTACAGACAGATGTTTCTAACATGATACGACGAAATTTTCTGGAATCAAAAGATGGGTACGAATTTTCTGATATAACCTATCTGTCCTTTTCCCAACTGTGTTGAGGTCGGCTTCTATTCTAAAAGGATATAGCTGAATACTAGTACCTATTTCACATGGAGCGACTGCCTATCTGCTCTCCACAACCCAGTTTGTACTTGGTAAAGACTGGTCCCGAAAGTCTTAACTTTCGGGAGACCGACTACCTCTAATGTCGGGACCAACAGCTTAACATACTTTCCGATGCTAGGGGAATCTCGGTATGTAATGGATGATCACCCATCCAATTTAAGGATCGATCCTGGCAAGCGCTGCATTACCTTGAAAATCAACTCGTGCGACGAGCTCCTCGTTCTACCGTATACCATTATAATTATATCAATGAAAAATAATGATAACATATAATATACTTACACGAGGTGCGATAGTTGTCGCAATATATGGTCCCTGTTGTTCTGACAGTGTTGCAGTGCGTCTTCCAGCAGCTTCAAGCGCTTCAGCACTGAGGAGCAAGTCTCGCAGTTCATCGCTGAAGCGTTCCGAAGCGAACGTATGCGTTGTTCCATTTTGCCCATCTGAAAGAGAATTATGTATGAGAATTAGAATATTAGTCTGTTTGTTTAGATGATTCTAAGTCAGTACCTAAGTAGAATGTTTGCAATGTTTGTAGCGGTGGATTTTTAAATAGGTTCAGTCAATTAACTCAATAGATTGTAGTTTACCTTCAGAGTTGCCTGAAATCAATCAGTTTAGTATATTATAGTAATAATAAAGGAATATGTCTAAGGTCTTACCTTGCGCAAGGTTTCAATTCTTCTCTGTTCTTCTTCATAGAATACTTTCTCTCTCTCTGCCGCTATCATAAACGATTCCTTCAAAGCGTCCTCTAATTCCAATATCCTCTTATCTTTTCCTTCACTTGGATTCGTCACGCTTTTCTTATTTACAATTTGTTCCAACTCATTGATCCTTTCGTCTTTACTCCTCACTACTGCAAGCAATTGTTCAAACTCAGCTATATTGTTATTCTCTCTTAACGCTTCTTCTAGGATTGATATACATCTTTGCTGTTCTATTAATTTAGAGTTCTTGATCGCCATTTCCTTTGTCAAATCCGAAATCTTTCTCATCAACTTACTTATGTTCGGCGGTTCTCTTTTCTTGTCTCGACAGTGCATCGTGTCCAGGTCGTTGTCACTTCTGCTCAATCTGCATTTGTCAAGCCTACCCACTACCTTACCACTCTTTTGCAACTCGAAAAAGCTCTTACTCCGTTTAATATTATTCGTTTCTGGCCCATCTGGCATCTTTAGCACTTCTGATAATATAAGCGATGATTCGTTCAGCTCTATCTCTAAGTCTATTACTTTCATCTTGCTCTCTTCCAACTTCGCCTTGAGCACGTCTTTTTGCGAGAGAGTGCTCTCGAGCTCTCTCATGGCGGCTAGCTCGCTTTGTCTCGCGCGCGTCAGATCCTACCGTGTGGGGTCGAAAGATGAAAATAAATAACAAACAAAAGAAAAATCAATAAAAACGAATAAGTTTTACTTCAACAACAAAAATCTCATCAACAATATAAACTCAAAAATAACTCGAGAAAGGTCAACATAGATTTCGTTTTATTTATAGTTCATTGATAGTTCGCATAACAAGATTGAAAGCGGGGTAACATCGACTAGTGGACAACTTACTCGATCTATCTAGATACATGTTTACTTAACAGTTTTACAATATTGTATTTTTTATTACTTAAAAAATAATTCCCGCTGAACACCACGATTATTTATTTGTTTTTAAACATCACTTAAATTATCGCTAAACTAATAATTATCGTTATTGTGTGCAGTTACAATGTACGAGCGAGGAGACTCGTACGAGTACGTCTGGAGTTCAACAAGAGATCAATATTATTATCTGAACACTTTGTTATAAATATTCAATATAAATATCGATAACATTACTTAATACGAAATTGCGTTTGTAAAGCTTACGTGTGATATTGTTACCGAGAGACGTGGAATGGAAGTCGCTGGCGATGTTACAACGACAGTCAAGGAAAAACGGTTTAACGAAAAGAGCAAATAAATTAACGACAGTCTTGGTGCGAAGGACTAACTTAGAAAAAGCTTTTGAGGAAGCCAGCGGGTCCGGCCTGCGTGGAACAGAAAATGTTAGTTGGGTTAGTACATGCACAGGTTAACAATAACAATATTGTAGCAGTTGAAGTTTCAAATGAAGATGATGAAGAAGTTTAAGAACAATTTTTTGGAAAGGATAATCTTATTGACAATCATTGATTGGTGCAATGATACAAATAAATCAGGGAGTATCCGTTGATTCCTTTAAAACTTTTACTACTACTTTTAATTCAGTTTCTATATTAGATGAATGTAAATTAATTAATTATTTATTAGTCACTTTACATGCTTTATCATTCAAACATTCACTTTTCGAATTTACTTCTGCAATATTGGATCAATAAGTCTTGTTAAAGTTCGTTTAACAAGACTTTGTTAAACGAACTTTTAAATAACTCCTATCAGTGGAAATAATCCCTTGCACTTCATTGTTAGTTTAATGAGTACTCAATCATGTCTAGATTGTAGGTTTCATAAATTTGGGTATATATAAATAATGTTACGATGTATTGATAATATATAAATGGCAAAATATACCTCTTCTCTTTGTGCTTGTGCTTGCTGCTGACTTTTCAGTTTGGCTTGAAGAGTTCTAACCGACCTGGAAAAAAATATCAGAATTAAGTGTCCATCCGCAAAAGTACCTTTTTGGAACTCCAGAAAAAGTATTTGGGTTTGGGGAAAATGCACATATACATTTTGAAGAGAACATACACGATCACCTGAAATCGAATGAAATTGCTGAAAACCAATCTCATATGCATATTCTTATCTCTTTTGTTGGATAAGTACAATTTATAACAGCTTTCGGCTAACAAGCCCTAACACGAATGATCGAAGACCTAGTGAAACTTGCGAGAATCAGCTGTATGAGAGAATATGAAATATATGAGAGCTGCACAGAACAGGTCCAAACAGCTGCACTTCTGACGACCTAAAGAACGGCACTGATGCTGCGATTGACGTAATAACTCATTTGACATAATAATGTAAATAATTATGTAAATTCACTATCGACTCGAAAACAAGAAGACAGTGCGAATTGATGTGGTGACGCTTCGGGGAGACCTTTAAGGTGATGATTATAATGGGAACGTTATACTAACTGTTGCAGTTCCATGATCTTATTCTCCTTCTGCGACTGCTCTTCCTGCGACATCTGCACCAGCTGCAGCAGACGCTCGGTCTCGGCCGTCAGGCGCGCCGCCTCCTCCTTGGTCTGAGTCAGCTGCTGCTTCAAGGTGTCCGCGTCCTTCTGCGAGTCCGACAGCTTGCGATTCAGGTCGGATACCGCTGCTGTGGTGCCACCGGCCTGGTCACACATTTAAAGTGTGATTTAAAAGAGTATCCATGGAGTTTCTTGCCCGTTCTTCTCCATAGAGATCTACGCTAAGGCATTCCTTAGTTGCCCATTGGCAACTACAGTACTTTCACAGTTTTTATGTCTTGTGACTGGGACTGTAGCTACATTTAATTTTCACCTTTGTTTCGACAATTCAAAAGTGCCTGTAACTGGCCTACTTGAAATAAAGGCTTTGATTTTGATTTTGAAAGGTTTTAAAAACTTTGTAGTTCGAAGCTTTTAAGATCAATGTTTCAGAATATTAATACGGCTAGCTTTTGAACGTAGTTTAGACGACTAATCATCCTCAAATTCATTGGTAGTATTCAACCTGAGAAGGTAACCGCCAATAATTTGACCACCACACTTGATGGAGTGAAATAGGGCACATGATGCTCTATGAACCTAAAATTATCCTAAAACTCTGGCTCTTTTACTGTCAAGCTACTTTTACTGTATGATTTAACATGTCTGCTGAATATATAAATGTTTGTGCTGTGCATTTAAATCTCACCTTCCTCAAAGATGCTTCCATTTGGTCCATTTGCTCTTTCCTCTTCTTCAGCTGTCGATCTAACTCCGCCAGCGCCTTCTCCTTCTCCTCCACGTCTTTCCGCTTATTCTCCACTGTTCTCCGTTGTTCTTCGAACTGTCTCCTCGCGTCGTCCAACTTTTTAAATTCCTCTTGCAGTTGTTTTTTAGCATGGGCTGTGTCTTCCCCAGCTTTGGCGTTTTGCGCGCCCGCCGCCTGTAGCTTCTTCGTCGCCTCTCGAAGATCGAGCTGTCCCCGGAAAATAATACCGTTAAGGTAAACAGTATTATAGATACCAAAGGTAGCGTCGTACACTCTTACATAAGCTTAAAAAGCTAGATTATATGAATCGCAAAATCCAATCCAACAAGCGATAACTTTATCTTACAAGTAACTCTGCAAAATATATTTCAGTCGTAGCCAAATAATTTACGACATTCCCTCCCAAAATATATTTATTGAGATAAACAAACAATGATAAAATAACTTTGCAAATATACACAGTACAGTAGCGAACGGCTGAAAAAAGATAAAAATTAACAGTTTATTTTTACAATGAAGCGTTTATTGCAATTTTCCTGCACCCAACATTTATTGCGACCGACGAATGGCTTGCATTCGGTGCATATGAAAAATGTATGGTGCAACAATTTGCTCGTAACACAAATACATTCCATGATTTTCTTCTTTTACACTGCGATGATGAAACTAATAAAATAAATACGAACAATGAGGGGTTGGAGGATGCCCAGCGGGCCGGGTGACATGCTACATACAACGACAAGTCCGGCGATGATCAAACAAAAACATGAACATCCAAATAAAACGATCTACTCGACACCGGTGCAATGATTGAAGCGGACAACGTACACTCGCTGCGGTTCAATCGAGTTTGTGTTGACGGGACTAAAACTTAAACGTAGAATCCAATTTTCCCAACCAACCTCTATAATTTTTGCCGTAACCCCTTGTCTCCTACTAAATGATTGGGTTTCTTCTTATTTATTTCTTTTAATTACCTTAGAGGTAGACTGAAAACGTTTTAGATGTTTACCCAAGTGGTCAATCTTGCCACGGATCACCATAAGGCTTTCGGATAATTTTGCCAATCACCAGCTCATTTACGATGTACTATCGAAGCTAGTTAGTGTGTGCTAAAAGAAGCATTACAGCCAGCACTTCCTTTGAATACCGACTCTCATTGATGAAAAATCTAGACGATAATCATTGGCTTGCTTAAACCACTTCATCAATTTGTTAGAAATACCATCATTGAAATAATAGGTCCATTAGTGGACGTCTTTCGGCTGAATGGAAACTATGATGATCATGATTTTGATTGCAGTTAAATAGCTGGTTGGGATAAGTGAACATTTATTTGAAAATTTACTTTTACCGTAAGGTAGTCTGACTGGGTCAGGTAGAAAAACCTTTAAAAATTGTTCTGTATTGATAAAAAGAAGAAAAAACTCGATTGAACCGGTTCCAGCTCGGGCTCGTCGCCGGGCGATCCTCCAACTGACCTGGCTCTTCTCCAATTCTTGCACGAGCATCTCCAACTGCGCGCCGCAGCGCTCGCGCTCCACGGCGTGCGCACGCGCCTCCGCCTGCGCCGCCGCCAGCGCCTCGGCGCCACCGCGCGACCCGGCCTGCAGCTGTTGCTGCGCGGCGTGGAACTGCTTCTCCAAGTTCTGCATCCGCTGCTGACATTCGGCCAACGCTCGCTCGGCTTGAATCGCCTTCGCTTTTTCTTGCTCGACCGCAGCGCGCCATTTGTCAATCTCTCCAACTTTCTGCGCCTCTTTCTCGGCTTTCTCTGCCCTCTGTCTGATTGCATCCTTTTCTTTAGAGACGGATTGAACTTGTTGCTGTAGCTTAGCGATCTCGCGATCACGGCTTTCGATGACGTTCTTAGCGCCGCCAGTATCTTGCGCCATCTTTCGTTGTTCCTCTTTTACTCGCCGTACTTCCTCACGTTGTTTCTGCAGTTCGGCCTCAGAAGCATTCAATTCCCGTTGGAAGTTCACGAGCATGTCTTGAGACTTTTCTAATTGTGCGACTAGTTGGTCGCGCTCGATTGTCAACTGTTTCGTGTCTGCTTCTAACTTTACGATCTGCTTTTCTATAGCGTCCGCTTGTTTGTCTCTTTGTTCTAATATTGAGGCCATCTTTTCTCTGTCGCGGACCGACTGAGCTAGTTCTTGCTGCAGTTTCACTAAAGTTTCCTGCGTGCGGTGGTCAATGTTTCGCTGTTGTTGGTCTACGTTGAATCTCATGTTATGTAACTCTTGTACCAGTGCATCTCTCTCCTGTTCAACATGTCTCATCTCTAAAATGGTTCGTTCAAGGCGCTCGTGCATTCGACCAAGTTCGTTCGTCATCCTTTCATATTCGACGCGCGTCGTCTCATTGGTTTCCTGGTACTTCGAAAGATGCATCTGTGACTTCTCTAGTTCCTTCGCTAAGCGGCCGGCCTCCATTTCTGTGGAATCCCTCGCTTGGATTGCTTTCTCGAGCTTATCACGAAGACGCTCGATTTCAAGCCTGTCTTCGGTTCTCGCCTTATCTCCAGCGACTGCTTGTAGCTTCATCCTCTCAATCTGTTGCAGTTCTCCTTTGAGTCGTTCGTTATCCTTATCCAGTTGTTCGGACCGCAGTTTTAGTTTCTCGCATCGGTCTCTGAATTTCTCGCACTCAATATGAGCGCGTTCTAAGTCTGCTCGTTGCTTTTCTAAGGTGGCGCTGAGTTTGGTGACTTCGCTCTTGGACAGTTCCAGCTGTATGTTCATCTCGTGTAGTTTAGTCTCTGCCTGCTCCTTTTCGGCTTGTAAACGTTGTATGTCGGCCTGCGCTGCCTCGTAACGTTCGTGTTGCTTGTCGAGTTCTGCTTGCACTCTGTTCAGTTCGTTAGTCCACTTATCCTGTTCGAATTGGTATTTACCTCGGACTGCTTCGACGCGATCGAGCTCCGAGCGTAGACGGGATGCTTCTTCTTCTGATTTGCGCGCTCGCTCCAGGTCTATTGTGGTCTTCTCTAGCCGAGCGCGCAGTCGTTCCAACTCCAACTTAGTCCTCTCATGTTCTTCTTTCGTGTCGTGGTACTTTCCGTAGCGCGCGGCGTATCGTTCAGCTTCCTCTCTCGCTCCGCTGGCGTCTTGCTTTACCTTATCAAGTTCGGCTTGAACTCTCCTTAATTCAGCGGCTACCTTATCGTGCTTGTCATACATTTTCTCTAGTTCTACTTGCACTCTAGCCATTTCCTCTTGTGTCTTTTCATTGGAAGCCTGTGCTTTACCGCACTGCGTCATTGCCCTGTCATATTCGAATTGTAGACGCTCGTTATCTGCAACGAATTTCTCTTTTTCGGCCTGATACCTTCTGAGTTCAATTTGGCTCTTTTCGTAACGATCTCGCACCATTTCAATGTCAACACTTAACCTATCCATGTCTTCCTTGGCTTTTTCTTCCTGTTCTTTAGTCCTGTTAAGTTGGAGAGAGGCCCTATCGTACATTTCTTGTAATCTAGCATAATCGTCTTGTAGTTTGCGCTGATCGTCTTTTGCTTTCGTCGCTATATGCGCATGCTTTTCGAATTCCATTTCAATGCGATCTTTGTCTGCTTCTAATATATCAATTTTGTTCTGAAGGCGGTAGATTTCATTTTGGGATCTGGAAAAAGGAAAAGTTTATTCGTTTCGTGTAATTCGGGAGTTAATTTTTTACGGATACACAATGAACCAACACAAGACGACACGTTAAACTAAATGTACCTGTCGTACTTCTCTAGCATTTTTTCGTATTCTTTGTGCGCGGTCTCCTTTTCTTCGATTGTTTTCTGTGTGGAATATAGGGCTTTGTCTAGTTTTTCTTTCATTATTTCAAGCTCTGTTAGGGCATCGTCTCGTTCCATCTGAAAACAAACAAATAGACTTTTACTATAATGTACAACTTACACAAACAGTTAACAGTTTTTACAATGCGAAATCTTGTATCGTTGCTTTTTTATTTAAAAAATACGCAAAATTAAGATAATGTACGAGTAGAGCCAAACTGATTGAAGTATTGACATTTTAGCGTAAAAAGAAGTTCAATCATTGTCAAGGTCTGTTCAGTACTTCAATAGTCTTAATATTCTTTATCTAAACACGACTATACTATTTAGATTGTTGTGTCTAGTCATATCGCGAAATTCGTAGAAACGTTCTGGGCTGTCATTATAGATTGCCATCAACAGGACGAGATAAATTTCTCTAAGGGTTAAGATTTAAATTATGAAGTACACGCACATTTCGCAAGTTACGTTTAAGTCCCATGTTATAGCTAACTGTTATGGCTAGCCTATTGCAACCAACTGGACTAAAAACATCCTGATGGAAACAATTAATAACACTTTGCCCGACCCGGGTATCGAACCCAGGACCTCATGCTCAACAGTCGTGTTGGCGACCACTCGACCAACGAGGCAGTTAAGTGTAACACTAAGCCCTGTACCGGTTCTATCAGACCTAGCTTCTAATTCAGACCATCCCCCTCACCGTTAGCTTCTGGTGCTGTTGATGCGCCTTCTCCCACCGCTCTCGGAGCACGTCCAGCTCGGTGGTGGCACTGTCACGATCCCGGGCTGCTCTGTTGGCTGCAGCGGCTGCTGCTTCCGCTCGCTCGCGACAGCTAGCGGCTTCGGCGAGCGCCGCATCGCGTTCCTTTTGGATGCGTGCTACTAGGGCCTGGAAAAAAAAAGTGGTTGTAGTTTTTTTTTTGTTAGTGGCATCTGGCAGTTCAACCTAGACTGGTTGTCGTCTGCTTAACTGGACTATCCTGTGGGTGCCTTGAGTTTAAGGCCTACAGGCAGGGCAAAAACTTACAAACTAATTGACTACACGCTAAGGGTACGAGCCTCGGCTTAGGGCGCCGCTGGGTGAGGGCAGCAAAGGGAAAGGCTGGATCTGAGTGGAAATTTGTGGTTGTAGAAACTGTGTTTTGTTTTGACAGTCGATTCATGTTTTGGGTGTACGCTCAGTGAATGTAAACGGGGCTGAATACAATCTAAATACAATCACTGCGCAAGGCGGGATGTCTCATCTGCCGGGGCTGCGGGACTGTTCGAAAGAGATACCGTGGCCCCGGAACACAAAGGGCGATGAAGGAATAGGATGGGTTTTAGTCAGTAAAACCCATCCTGCTTCCATGCTTTTTGCTTTTGCTATTTTTTTCCAAGCGCCCCACTCCCGCTCCGCCCAGAGCGGGAGGAGTCATTTGATGATTTCCCATCAGAAAAGATTTCTCAATCGCAAAACTGATGAAATTCCATCCTCTGTTTAATCTTTTAGGCCTTAGGGAATGAATTTTGGAAATGCTTCCTCAGGCTTTCTTTGTATTTGAGCTGAATTGAATACCTACTGCTATACCGTTAGGTTTACGCTGTGAATTTGAGATTTTCAAATTACTAATCTTAATTGAAAGACGTGTGCAACTTTAAACATTGTCATGTTTAACTCATCATCATCATCATCATTTCAGCCGAAAGACGTCCACTGGTGGACATAGGCCTCCCCCAAGTGTCGCCACATTGACCGGTCCCGTGCGACTCGCATCCAGCGGATTCCCGCAACCTTCACCAAGTCATCGGTCCACCTAGTGGGAGGCCTTCCAACGCAACGTCTTCCGGTTTGCGGTCGCCACTCCAGAACTTTTCGGCCCCATCGGCCATCCGTTCTGCGAGCATGTTTAACTAATATTGCTTAATTAATATTCCTAATGGGTGTAATTTTACTTATTTTATGTTGTTCTATTTTATGTCTTAAAGCATTGTATTGGACGGGTCTGTAATGTTGCTATAAATTGGTGGTTAATAAATAATTACTGTAGAATTCCTAATAATCTTAGACCGATTGTGAGTATACCTATACACGCTACTGATTTTATGTTCAGACTAGTAAAATATGTAGTTCCAATTAAGAAGATTTCTAATTTAAAAACGTAAGTAAGGGATATTTAAAACCGATTCATACGTAAAGTTATCAGAATTGCCCAACGAGTTAATGATTTACCCAATGAAGCTACAATCAATTAGTAGAACCAAATTACGGGGATCAATAAGCCGAATATTAAAGCCACCTTTGACATTCCGGCACTAGTAATTATATTAATTGGAAACGCTTCAGTGACACGACAACATACCAAACACGGGTCTATAGGAAATGAAATACCATTCGCTCACAAGACGTATTGAACTCCACAGTTCAGAGTTACAAAGTCACTCCACGTAGGCCTAACGTCACTGATCCACATCACAGCTAAGCTAAACACGTGTACGAAAAACTGGCCAAGTGCGCGTTGGACTCGCGCACCGAGGTGTCCGTATAAACTTGTAGGTATTTGTTATTAGACTACATATTAACAGTTTTTAGATTTTCTTCTTTAACATGTGCTGTAAGACATAGCTTCTTGCCAAACATGATTCTAGGTCAGCGAGAAGTACATATTGGCTTTTGATTCCTTTGTGAAATCGCATAAACGGTCTTTTAATCGCGTTGACTTACAAGTTTGAATTTCTCACTGCTCCAAGAGACACTACTCTACTCGAGTATTTGAATTTGTATTTGTCTCTACTTGAGTATTTGATATTAATTTCAGATACCGTTCACGCGTTCTTAAGAAAAAGGGTCTTGACATACGGCTAAAGAAACAACAAAGTGAACCGACGCGCGCGCCGCACCCCACCCGCACTCCCGTTCTGGCCCGCCCCGCTCGCGCCCGTGCCTTGGGCCCTACTCTCTAACGCTTCGTCCGTATATTCTCTCTCGCGCACGTCTGCAGATGAGTGCGAGTGCTTTCTATCTGTTTTACAATAGGGCGCCGTATGGCGTTTGCCCGTATGGCATGCATCGTATCCGGGCCCTGCCTTATGTCTGCGCCCCGTCTGCGTCTTACGTCTTTTCTGTGTGACCTGCGCGTAACGTGGCGAATCTCTCCTGCGCAACCAGCAATGGAAGATTTGGTAGGATTCCACTAAAGTTACATGTCAAGGCGGTATGAAGAGACATTCGGCCAGCTTTACTACCAATAAACATGGCCCAAGTTGCCAAATACTGAATAAAACCTTTGGTATTGCTTGACGATTGTTTATCGTGGGCCAACTTGATACAATCGCGACTAGTTTATTGCGTCCGCAAGTACATATTTTATTTTTCTAGACGGAGTTTAGAGAGGGGTTGTTTTATATTGAATTTTCGAGTACGGTTTACAAGTTTAAATTAATTTATGGATTTAACTAAACATAGATTTGTTAAAGAGGCGCTGCCTCCAGACAAAGTTCGAATTAACTTTCGATGTGTACACACAAAAAACAGGTAACCTTACATTTGATGTTTGTTTCTGTCAAAGTTAAAGTTATTATTAAAAATATAAAGCCTTACCTACGAGTTAGACATTTGTTAAAAACGGTCCTCGGTCAAACGGTAGAATGAAAAAGAGTGGTTGAAAACGAAGTAAAATAGTTTAATTTACAATCATAAAAATAATGGGCCAGGCATCAGCCTCAAGATCCAATAGCCATAAGATATACATAAGTGAGAAGAGCTTTTCAGGGAGAAGTTTCGCCAGTAACACGAATTTCGCCAATTCGGTGTCCGTTTGGAGTTATTGACCTAATTAAGTGACTATTTGAGCACCAAAGATTTTCTAGGTAATCAATACCAATAAGATTAACACCATTGGAGAGAGCTTTTCAATGAGAACTTTTGGTACTAACACAACTTTTCCTAACTCACAGACCGTTCGGAGATACTGACCTTGAAACGTACAATACCAATAAAAGTTACTACATTGACGAAATAACAGTTTTCAATTTTACTTAATTTCTCATATTAGAAGTCACCACAGTAAGAAATGCTCTTCTTACAGATATTGGTATTTTATTATCTTAACGCTTTCGGACGCTGGGGCAATTCTGCCCATTCTCCAAATACAAAATAATGCTGAACACAAAACGCTTTATATTTGAACAAGATAATGAAATAGTTATTTATAAAAAAACTAGCTCAACTCTGCCATGAACATTTGCGAGACGTATTAGATCAAAAATAAAATCCAACTATAAAGCGAGACGAGTTGAACGAACGAGCAGTAAGCCCGATCAAAATACTCGTACAATATAGCTTCGAGGCAATTCTTTAAAAATTGCTCACAAAGTGTACAGCAAGATCGATAGTACGCTGAGGCTAAGTAGAAAGCTGATTTCAATCCAATTCTAGCGATAACCGATCGAATGCGACTGATACTACCGAACCGGACAGAATTTGGGTCAGTGATCTACTATTTTCGCCCTCGCGGCTACATAAATATTTTATACTAGACAATGCAACTGAAACACAATACTATTGTGTGAATAAGGTATTATTAGCAGACAGCAAAGTTTCACAAAGCAAAATGAACATTGAAATTCCACATATATCCAAGCTTTTACGTTGTCATTTTTAATTTGAGGTGAAACTATGTTCGGATTTCGGAGTAGATACTGCAGGTTCAAATAACGGATTTCGGAATTCCGTCGAGCGAATAAAAGCGAAGCCATTCCTGCTAGTTATTTTATGTGACGTCACTAGTATTTCAGTGACGTGATTTTAAAATGTTGTAATAGCTTTTCCCAGAGCGTGGAATTATCTCATTAATGCAAGTTTATAAAGTATGCAAGCTCTCAGCTATATTTAACGTCTCTTTGAAAATACAGATTTATTTATTCATACACTTTTCTATTTCTGTTTTCCTGTACTCTTGCTCGTGTAGCATGTAATTTATTATTTAAGTCCATAAGTCTATGTGGGTGACGGTCTCAATATTGACATACTTACATTTTACTCAGTCAGCTATATTGGCTGCAGGATTGGCTTAGAATATATTTTTAAATTATTTAGGTAGTACCTATTTCATGATGGCCTTTTCAACCAGTCTTACCAAGGGGTATCGTATTACCCAGTACTAACTGGGTTGTGGAGGTCAGATAGGCAGTCGCTCCATGTAAAATACTGGTATTTAGCTGCATCCGGTTAGACTGGAAGCCAACCCCAACATAGTTGGGAAAAGGCTAGGCAGATTATGACCTATTTCATGACAGCTTGATGGATGTGGCGGATTGTAAACAAATGTCAGGAAACGTTTACAATTTGAAGATTGATATGATAATGCATGTGAGTGCATTGTCATATCAACCTTAAAATTGTGTTTGATCACTGTGATTTATGTAGACTGAGGTAAATCCAGAAAAAAATATGAGTGTAAGGAGTACTTAGGGAAAGCCTAATCATCATAATTATGAAACTAAACACAGCTATCTAAACTATACAAATAAATAAAATTTTAGTATCTGTTAGTAATTTCAAAACAACAGCTTTTTGCTGAATGCATTGCATGTAAAAGTGTAAACGGCACGTTTATAACAAAAAAAAACTTTATTTTTGCCTGTCTGTTCAGGCTAATCTCCGAAACAGCTGTACCGATTGAAAAGGGACTTTACTGGCATATAGCTGATTTTATAAGAAGTAGGCTACTTTACTAAATAATTTACTAAATAAATAAATATCACTGACATTATACACACCGCCATCTAGTGATAACACACTAAGCAACGAGGCAAAGTGTCGTGTACATCAGATAGTTGATATTCTACATCCTTTTTTTTTGTTGCAAATACATACCTATTAGTAAATTACTTATTACTTTTTTAATAGAAGTATATATATATATAGGGTTCCGTGCAAAAATATAAAACCCTTGAAATTGTCAGCAAAATCCTATTGAAATAGCCCAGTAGTATTTTATAATAATTTCACGCGGACGCAGGTTGCGGGCAACAGCCCTCTTTCAATGAAGAACTGCTATGTATATTACAAGATAACTGCCTTCTGATGATATAGGACATGTAAATCATTCGGAAGATAGGACACCAATCATTTACTACCACGGTTTCAGAGCCCGTAAAGAAGAATATTCACACAGCACCGCAACGTCCGCTTAGTGGCCCTGTCGATGCGCATGTTTGTGTGAGTGTGCGTATTCGAGCGTTTGTAGGTAGTTTCTGTACTGTCCATATTAAATACTATGCCTGTGTCAAGTAGGACTGCAATATGTTTGTATGTTAATAAAGTATTGATGTGATTGTGTTTTAAACATTTCGTTCGAGTTTCCAGGAGTGTACTCGATCTGTAAGTCATTAGCCTGGAGGAGGGTTAATGATTATTCCATCCTATTTCAATCTCAGATCAGTAAAATCAGCACTAATAATATTGGCATAACGTCGTAAAATCTTACGTAAAGCAGGGTCTAGACGGACGGGCGCCACTCAAGTACGCTTCTTTCCCGTCATGATTTATATTGGGACATTACAGTTGATGGTGAACAAGTATAGTTAGATCGAAGTGCTGTGAATAATTTGTTTTGACTGTGCCCTCTACGAATAAAGTGCAGTTCGTTGTTCGCATTTGTGTTTTTAGGGGAGTTTTGTATCTTTACTTTTGTTAGTACGAAGCTGTCCGAGCGCAGGTAGGAACAAAAAAGTTGACAGCTTGCCCGTCATGACTACAACAAGAAGGTTACCACTCAGCATGATGCTGTGCTATGGATCTACGGCACAGCGCTGCTTATCAGTCATCATCATTATCATCATTTCAGCCGAAAGACGTCCACTGCTGGACATAGACCTCCCCCAAGTGTCGCCACATTGACCGGTCCCGTGCGACTCGCATCCAGCGGATTCCCGTAACCTTCACCAGGTCATCGGTCCATCTAGTGGGAGGTCTTCCAACGCAACGTCTTCCGGTTCGCGGTCGCCACTCCAGAAATTTTCAGCTCCATCGGCTATCCGTTCTGCGAGCAATGTACCCTGCCCACTGCCACTTAAGTTTGGCAATTCTTCGGGCTACGTCGGTAACCTTGGTTCTCTTGTGGATGCTTTTCAGTGGTCACCCGTGAAATAACGAATATATTTATTTCTAAGCATCTGCCTAGCCTTTTCCCAACTATGTTGGGGTCGGCTTCCAGTCTCAACGGATGCAGCTGAATAGGTACCAGTATTTTACATGGAGCGACTGCCTATCTGAACCCCACAACCCAGCATGTATGATATGCATTAGTTTTAATTATATAAAGTCTTGTAGCATTACCAATTTTGTATTATTATAATTATTTACTCTCGCCGATCACGAAAGTACAGAACAAATACCTTCTCTTCCTCACACAACACAGTTCGGAGAACTATAAACCATCAATGGTTTACGCTCATAAAACTAATTGGTCAGTTAACAGCGCCGTAAAAGGCACAGATAAAGCTGTCTGTCTGCCCGTACCGTAGTACAAACGTTTCCGTCCAATTTGCATATCGTTTGTGTCAGCCGCGAAACTGAAGCTCCATCCATGGATTTCTATTCATGAAAACATAACATAACATCACGCCTGTAATCCCCGGACAGTTAGGCAGAGGTGTACCTAATAGTAGGTACACCCACATTTCGCCAGTTATGTTTAAGTCTCATGTAATAGGGGACGAGCCCGTTGCCATCAACCGAGCGCAAATCCAGACTCCGAGGCCTATGAAATTCTTGATGGAAAAACCCAATGACACTTGGCCCGAGCCGGGAATCGCCAGGACCGCATGCGACATACATACTTGCGACCACTACACCAATACTTGAAAACCTCGTTACAATAAATTTTAAACAACCAAAATTCTCCAATTAACCAACCGTTTCATGTTACATTAATAAGTGAACTTCCAAAGAAACTATTCATAAAATTCTCGTTATAATATCAAATGCCAACGGAACTATTTGTATGGAGAAATTCTTTGGCAAAGATTTCTGAGGAAAAGGATCATATTCTCGTGGTTATCTTTCGTAACTACGGCCTTGATTTTCGCAATAAGAATAGTCGGGTAGTAAATTATTAGTTCGCCCACTCACATTAAGTAAAGCAATACCCAAGAGTAATCTGATATTTCTGTGGAAACCAGCATTTCTGATGAGAGGTCCTCTAATGTATAGAAATATACAGAGTGTAAACTTCACGAAGAACTTCACTTCTACTTCACGAAGCTGTTAATCATTTGTTCGATTCATTCAGCATTGTGTACATCAAACTAAATAACCCTACGCAAAAGTTATTGCTAGGAAATGACTTTTTTGGGTGAAAAATCACGTTTTGCGGTAAAACTCAATGGGACGCACTCAAAACATTGTGCTGGTGGATGGATTGAATAGTTTGGGGGTCGTGGAGGTGTTTAATGTAAAGTTCTTACATTGTAAACATGTATTAAAATAAAAGTTTGACCAAAGACCCTTTTGTCCTCTTTTGACTTGACCCTTTTGTCAAAGTTGGTTTTTGGTTCTCAGGTATGGTCTATACAAAAAAATTATTGCAATGATGGGGAGCAAAAGTGCCTTTCGGCTTCGTTAAGAGTCCTATACACCCTTTAGAATAGTGTATTTCATGGAAATACGTAATAGCAGTGATAGCAGCATTGAATTTTCGCAGAAATATGTCTAAAGCATAAATTGGAAAGCAAGAATCCCATGAATTAATTTTGATAGATCCTGTAACCCGAATCCATCAGCAAAGCTCCAAATAATGGAATCCTGAAATCAATGAGTTTCCTAGAATATCGTAGTTCTGAATGTTTGAACAGTTTCCATATTTAGGTTCGTCGAATCTACTTTAAGTTGAATTTTATAATAGCCGCGAGCGGGGTCGGCCACTTCACATTTTCAGCTACCACCATTAAGTATTCAGGTGTTTCCGTTTACGTACTCGTATTTCAGGTTCGACAGCCTTTAGCTAAGTGAACACGGTTTCACGTTTCGTAATTTTTAAGGTAAACACGGGGTTATTTATGTGATGGAGTACGCTTGCATAGAAGAAACCGATTCACCCGAACTTTGAGCAGATCCAGATTATAATGATCATCCCGAACATGTATTTGATTTGTTGATTTTCTCAACTATTTCTGGTTTGTCAAAGATTTCATTTGCTAAATATACATCGTAGTTGTGTCTAATGCCATTGCATGTGTATTCTTTTTATAAGGCAGAAGTTCTACGTCAGCTTTAGGGTGTGACTATCGCCGTATCACATCTTAAGGCGCAGGACACACAGAAAAGACGTAAGACGCAGACGGGCCGCAGACATATATGTCTCTTCCACGTCTCTTTCATACAAAATGTATTGAAGCGTCGCGACGCAAAACATACAGAAAAGGCAGGGCGCGGATATGACGCTTGCCCGTCTGCGCCCTGTTGTAAAACAGATAGAAAGGACAGGGCACGGTCGCGAGCGGACGCGGGGAGGGCGAGAACGGGGGTGTGGGCGGGGTGGGTACGGGTGCCGGAAATCGCGCGGCGCTCGCGTCGTTCGTCGTCTCTCGTGGCGCCCAGGCGTCGTATATGTTTTAAAAAGTCGCGACGGCGTCGTCCCGTCTGCGCCCTGTCCGCGCTCCGCCCTCGTCTTACTTCTTTTCTGTGTGTCCAGCGCTTTATGCATAAATCCCTATAAATATCATGTGCCCCTTCTACTTTTTTATGAGCTTTTACAATAAGAGTATTTTCTTCTACCAATTAAAAGCTACTTTTTCTTTTTGTATTTAAATTAAATTAGTTAAAAATCTTAAATCGATTACCACACTAAAAATAAACACTAAGAACAAACAGGGACATCGATAACAAAATTTCTAACGGTATCTTTCTGTTATGTGCAAAAATGTATGGAACAGCTGATTATTTTAATAACCGTAGAAACATTTGTTCATTTGTTTGTCCTTCAATGTTCCTTACACCGTGTGTATCTTCAAAACAATTTCTTACCTGAGATTTCTCATACTTGTCGTGGAACCTATCCGCTTCAAGCTGAGCGGTGTCCCTCTCCTTGCCGAACCGCGCGGACATGCCTAGAGCCTTGTCGAGCTGTGACTGCAGGGACTCGAAGTCGTATGCCTGCTTCTCTCGGTCCACTTGACACTGGGGCAGTGAGAAAGGTGATTTTAGAGACAATTTAAAGCATTTTGGGGCCTTAGAATACCCATTGCAATTCAGGTTTAGGGTAAATCAATACTTACGGCCGTTTTCTCTATCTTACTTACGTTTAACTGTTGGTTAATATGCCTACGTCCGTAGCTATCGTTGTTTCTATAAACAAAGTTACCTTGAAATATCCTATCCGCGTCACCTGCCTCCTATCTGACTGATTCATAGAAAAATCAAAGCAAGCTTTTCTGTGAAGTTTTGTTTTTAACCGTCCGAAAGCTAAATGTCAAACAGACAGAGATAGCAACCTACCGATACCTGTCAGTAAGTTATTGAAAATGGCCGTTAGTTGCATTGCACATGGTACAAAATTGTTTGACATTCGTGAGACACTTCTCTTTACATATTATTATCTAATTCTGACCTCTTTAAGTTTGAGGTGAAATTTGTTTCCAGAGGTAAGATCAGAAATACCTGTGCGCTAGATAAAGTTGGCCAAGTGGGTTGACACTTCAAATGCAGGAAGTGTCCTAGTTTAGGTGTCTGGGGTCTAAAGTTTTGAGAATATATTTGCCAAATCGAATATTGTATTAATGTTGTTGCCTCCATTACAATCGGTTTGTTTAGTGTAGATTAAGATAGGAATGTGGTAACATTATTTAGTCGTTACAGGTAGTCAGTGGCCCGAAAGTTGGACAACCTGCAGTCTTACCAAACCAAGGGTGAGGTATTACCCAGTACTAACTGGGTTGTGGAGGTTAGGTACGTAGTCGCTCCATGTAAAATACTGGTATTCAGTTTCATCCAGCTAGACTGGAAGCCGACCTCAACATTATCGGGAAAAGGCAAGGCAAGTGATGGGTGGTAACATTAATTCTTAAGGTATTTTGTTCTCATAACGATCATTTAGCAGTAGAAACAGAAAATTATAGAACAATTTAAGCATATTATGTACAACAAGAACTCTAGTCGATCTCATATGGGAGCCAGCCTACGATAACCCTACCACCACACCACATTATAATATCGTGTAGCTAGCAAACTAGCACCCGTTACATACACACATACCATTTTATGTTAACCTAGACATAACTGAGGCTGCTCTCAACACAATGTACTCTGAACACAATTTACGACTTACGTACCGATTTACTTCAGATAATTTCCTGCAACATTTGCCGGTAAAATATGAGGTTCTTTGGAACTTTGGGGTTGCCATTTTTTTCAGGCTGTTTCGATTCGTCAACATACATAACATCATGCCTGAGAAATTTTTGATGAAAAGCTAAAAGCACTGGGAATCGAAGCCTTCATTATCAGCAGTCCCGCTTGCGACCGCTAGACCAACGAGGCAGTATCAGTTGACCCGTTGCCATCAATCCATTAAATCCATATTTAGCTTTCATTGTTTTGCCGATCGATATTGGTTGTGACGATCGCCAATCTCCTTTCGGCCAACTGTCGTCGCTGAATCATGGCATATTCAAGTTTTCCCGGCACAATTTCAGCTATGCCGAGTGGCTATTCTCCAATCGCTTGTGGCACCAAAGTGATTGTGCAGATTTATTTATGCCGAGCCGAAGTATGTATGTAACTATAAACCCCAGACAGGAGCAAAAATTTTATGTCAGTAAAAAAAATACAAAGTTTTGACTACCGTATTGTCAGCGGTAACAATTTACGAGTGTATTACCGTTACAAATTAACAAGTTTTCGTTTTATTACTTTTGGCAATGTGTCGGAAAACACATAGAAATTCGACAAGCGTTCTCTAATTTCGTACTAGAAAATTTTGATTACCTTCGTTCCGAACTTGCGATTTTAATATAGAAGTAGAACAAGAATAGGAAGTAGAGTTGTCAATAGGGAATAGGCATAAATTTTTTTTTTTTTAATTTCGATACGGAATGTTAAAGTACTATAAAAATAATGACAAAAAGCGAAAACAAGACATAAATCGGCCAAACAACACAAAAGTTACAACCATTTAAAGTTTTGTTTCTATCTCTTTTTAGATAAACGGAATTTAGTATGGATTTTGTACGTCGATGCAGCGAATGACGTCATTCGCTGTATCGGATCTCTCTGTCTAATCAGCAGTTTCAAATGCTTATAACTAAGTATTTTTTAAAGATATAAAAATAATAATTTCATGTTGCTATTTCTGATGTTAATACGCTATGTTTAGAGTGATAAAAAAAGATCATGCATATACCCTATTCCAGATATAAATATGTATATGCTTAAGTAGAACTAAGAGCTTGATAGTTTATTTTTACGGCTCTCATAGTCGTAGTTATCAATACATACGCACATTTAATTGATCACAAATAGTATTTTATGACTTACTACGATTAAACCATCGTAAGCGTACACTTTAATCGGTAATAAAACAGTAACTAAATATACAGCACTTAACCCATTTCTCGTTGAGGATTTTATAAGGTCAAATTACAAATTCTTAACTTCGAAATTGTGCCCATTTGAAATTTTATGACTTAATCAGTTTTCAAAGGAAAAATGCACAGCAAAGTATGCAGGGAAATGTAAAAGAGCACTTAAGAATCCAGCCGCTTAAAAAGAGTGTTACCAGTACAGCGTAACTTAAGTACTTCTTATGAAAAGCCTGTGTTTTCTTTCATAAAGTTTTATTTTTTATTTTCTTCGTAACAAATTTCTGTTTCCAATATTAATGAATGGTATAATAATATAACAATAGCACTCAAGTTCACGGAATTTTTGCTCGACTTTTATAACTCGTGAAATTTATGTCAAACTTATTATTGGACTCAGTCAAATCAAATAAAAAACGTAACAAATTCAAGGAAAGATCTTATGCCCAGCCTAAAAGAATATTTTGCTCTTGACCTGAATTACTATTACCAATGAAATGAAACCTGAATTTTTCACACATTGTCATTTGCTCAGTCATCATTTAATCATCAACTATGTTGGGCCAGTCTAACCAGATGTAGCTGAATACCAATATTTTACAAGGAGCGACTGCCTATCTGACCTCCATAACCAGTTAGTACTGGGAAAATCGATACCCCTTGCTAGACTGGTTTTCAGATTTTCGGGCCCCAGACCACCTGTAACGACTATCAATGATCCACAAATGACAGTCGTGACCAACTCTGTCTGTTAGGAAATAGCTGAACAGATTTCGTTAAAATTTAACACACAGGAAGACCATCACCATGTTATGTAAGACATCTGGACACTTTTTATCCCGGTATTAAATAGTTTTTCACGCGAGCGACCCCCTGGGCAAAACTTAATTAATAAATTTGTATCAGAATGACTCACCTTCCTAACTTCAGTAGCAGCCTTATCCAGCTTTTCTTGAAGCTTGTCGATCTCTGAGTGAGCAGCATCTAGCGCGGCTTGTAACTTATCCTGCTGCAGTTGTGCCTTGCCGAGCGTGGCCTGGGTTCGTTCTAGCTCCTCCCTGGCCTTGTCTAGCTCAGCCACAGCTTTGTCGCGCTCGGAATGGAGCCGGCTGACTGCTGATTGCACCCTGTTGATATGAAACTGGTATTATGTATACGAGATATATGGTGATACATATTTATACTAACATTATAAAGAGGAAAGATTTGATTTTTTGTTTGTTTGTTTGTTTGTGTTTGTTACGATTTAACTCTAAAACTACTCGACCGATTTTAAAAATTGTATCAGCAATGGATAGCTACATTAGCAGCAAGTAACATAGGCTATATTTTATCCCTGTACTCCCACGGGTACGGGAACTACGCGGGTGAAACCGCGTGATGTCCGCTAGTGGTAATATATACGAGATTCCCAATTAACCTTTTCAGTTTAGGTACTACATCTGAAAAAAAGGTTCAATGGGAATCTCGACACTATAGTTCAGAGTGCTGTGGAACTAATTATCATTTTTATCTTGCTATTACTATTTTGTTTAATTTATTTATTTCTACTATTGTACACCTTAGGGATAATTATGATATTCAGACACTTTTTAAAATGTTACCTCCTTTATTTTGTTACCAACCTAAAACAACAATAAATTAGTATTCTATTCTACACTTAATGTTCTTACGGGATAATATCCGTGATTTTCTTTATTTATGAGCTTCCGATATTTCGACGCTGTTGCAAGCATCATGATTGCGGGAATACTGAAGAGGTACGCGAGTGGGGCCAAAATTATTTATTATGAGCAGACAAATCTGTCTACCCTCTTTCTTCGGTGGTGGTGGTGGTTTAAGTGTAGTGAAAAACCGTGAAAGTCTAAAACAGTGTATTCTATTCTATTCTAGTGTATTATTTATATTGATTATTAGACTGATTTTGATTTGATTTTGAATTTAGTAGCCATAAATAAAGGGGAATTAAAGATTCTTCCAACAGTATGAATGTGGTGCTCTCGATCAGACCATGATCCACTTAAAATCCAAAGCGTCCCCACACTTGTACTTTAAAGGACATAAAAATGTCACTGACGCAGAAGAAGAATCAAAGTGATATGGGGGCGGTTGTTAAAATGTACACTGGACGTACATTCAAGTACCGCCACATCGGGAATAGCACGAGAGTTTGCAAAATTTTATCTTGGATTCCGAGAACCACTTCGAGTTTTGTTTACATCTTTGATATTGAAAGAGCATAAATAAACAAAGTTTAGAAGTAGGAAACTTCGTTGAAAAGTGAGGATAACCATCACAAGCATTCTTCAACAAAAATTTTCCTTGTCTATACAATAATTAAAAAGGAAAAGTTACAAAGGTACACTCACCGATCGTATTCTTCCTTCAGGCTATCCTGTTCAGTTTGTGCATTTTCAAGCTTGGCCTTAAGACGATATACTTCGCCTTGGGACTTCTCTAGTTTGTCTTGCAACCCACCTGCTTCAGCCCTAGCTCTTTCAGCATCGGCTTGAGTGACTCTAAGCTCAGCGAGAGTACGTCTCAATTCAGCAGCACTCTTATCTGCCTTTTCTTGCACTCTGTCCAACTCCTGCGAAGTTGTCAAAGTACTCCTACCAAACGTTGTCTGAGACCGTTCTAGTTCATGTTTGAGTCTTTCGTTTTCGAGCTCGAGTCTTGCCAAGCGTTGTTTTGCTGCTTCCCAATCAGCGCCAGATCTGCCTACTTCACTGGCAGCTTTGTCTAGTTCTGCTTTAGATTTGCCAAGTTCAGACTGTGAGCTTTCTAACTTCGCTTCGAGACGATCTTTTTCGGCTTGAGCCCTTTCAAGCCTAGCACCAAGTTTTTCGACTTCGCTTTCAAGTGCGTGTAGTTTCATCTTATATTCAGCTATTTCTCGTTCGTGCAGTTCTCTTTCTTCGTTCTTCTCGTGCTCAGCTCGGTCTCTCTGTTCTCTTAGTTGCTGTATTTGTTTTTCTTTGTCTCCTATAACTTCTTCGAGCGATGAGAGTGCACCTTCAGAAGAACAATGGTGGGCTTGCATGGCGTTCAGTCTAGCTCTTGCCATATCGACTTGGTTGTCTTTTTCTTTGAGAAGATCTTCCAGATTTTCAATCTGAAAACATTTTGATGTATAAACTACTACTCGTGGTAGTATTTGTTATTAGCAACAAGATTTTATGTGAGAAATCATAAAACTAAACAAACAAATAAATAAATAAGCAAAAAACATACCTTCAACATAAAAGACGAACGAAACACAATAATACACTAGCATAACATAACTTCCATAAATAAATAAAATAAAAACGGTTGGATAAAAAGTAGCGTACTATGATAAACAAAAAAAAAAACAAAAGAATAACCTCTTGCTGTGAGAGATTCCGGGCTTGAAAACATATCACAATACAAATATTAAACAGACAATCATAGTACTACTTTAAGGAACTTGTTTGAAGCTGGGTTCAGAATTAGCAAGATTACCCAAAATACAGGTACTGCTTAAAACACTAACAACTAAATGGGCCACGGTATCTGAGAAGCAGTAATTAATTGGATTAAGGTCTGTATCGGCTGCCTGTGTATTGTGGGTATTCGTGTTGGCGATAATGAAATTAAATTTTGCTTACAAGAACTTTATTTTACAGCACATACACATGGAATGGTAAGAAAACTAATCGAGATATGACATCAAAATTAAATACTATGTCATCGAGATAAGCAAACAGTTTAAAATATTCAAATCATTTGTAATACAAACTCGTTGTAAACTATCATTAGGAAATGTTCCGATAAACTGTACCAATGTTCTCTGGGAATAGGAATTAACGTAATTGTTACTATTGCTGGTTCCTACTTTCCTAGTACATTAATAATTCAGTCGTGTTTCCATTGGAACTATTGGAGAATTGAAATGGACACAAATCGCTTGGACTGGAATCCGATTGCTATAGCTTATTCCCCTTTGATGTTAATATTCTTATATCGTGTTGGGATCAGTGCAATCGGCTGGACGATCAACGAATGCATATTTAGAAATGAATTAATGGTTTCATAGAACACTGGCTGTTACGATGAAACGATTTTGTGGTAAGTACATTATAAAAGCATGTTTTGAATTGATCCTCAATGACATTGATAAATTGAGTGAACAGTGCTACATACAAGATGAAACGTTATGTACAATATCAAATCCTTCTTGACCTATCCCAGACAGAAACACAAATATAAAGATTTACATAAACAATGAGAAAAAATAAATACACCCAAACGGAACGTAAAAAACAAAAATTACTTCAGTCTTAAGTTTGTAATATCCTATAGCTGAGACCTGTTTGTTTAATCTACAATATTTATAGCACAGACTATCTCTAGAAAAATATGCTAGCAGAAAAAGTAGTTCACCACAGAATTGCAGAATATTAACCGAGCAATTTAGGAGTTAATTGAGGTTGGTTAGAAAAAAAGGATTCAATTTATAAATGCGATAGTTGCAACGCGATATAACAAACAAACGATGTTTGATTTTGTAGAAAACCAATTTCAAAACAAAACACTGTCTTCTTTATAATGGCGAACGTGAGCTTTATCGTTAGTTAGGTCAATGATTATTGGATCCTTTTTCATATAAATACCTTCTGTTATCTTCTAAAATCAACTCCAACATTTCAAGGTCCTATTTACCTTCCTCTGCAGTACGTTGATCTTCCTGTCCTTGATCTCGGAGTGGTCTCTGAGCTCTGCAAGCTCGTGCGTCGCTGACAACGCAGCCGCCGTTTTCTTCTCCACCAGCCTACTTTTCTCATCCAGCCGGGCTTTCAGTTCTTCCACCTGTGCATGGTAGTAGTTCTTTGTCTATTTTGAAGTTAACAAAAATTCATGAGTTAGGCAGGTCCTGTATTTGTTATCGATGGTGCGTCACTACTTGTATATTCATTGTGTTTGTGCCACTCGATTTGTTTTGTGTGATATTATTTTTATCTGAGTTAGATAATTTTGGTATGTAGATGTACAGGATGTATAATTTGTAATGGAATGATAACTTACGTCGGTTTGCAGCATACTGTAATGTTCTTCCTTAGCGCACAGCGACTCCTTGAGAACGGCGATGTGGCGCTGGTAGTCCTGATGCTGCTCCTCTAACGCCTTCATCTTGGCCGCCATCGCCAGGATCTCTTGATCTCGCCTCTGGATCTCCAACCGGAACTCGTCCAGCTGCTCATCATTTCACCATCCATCCAAAAGTCGGTATAGAATTAGATAAATCCAAACATATCGTTAGTAGAACACAAGAAATGGAAGACTCCACAAATAGTAAAACCAAAGAAACTATCTACGGAGGCAATAGTGATGGCGGAAATGATACTGATGTTAAATATTCCAATCTACTAAATAATACTGATCCACAAATGATCATTAATATATACTGGGTAGTTAGTGACGTTAGTACCGACGTTATGACAAGCGACGCAAGCTTTTTATGTCAATATCTGTTAGTTAACACGGCACGAAATGTTTCCAGCACTATAATATTGAACACGAGATAAGAGCAGTGCCATGGAAGACATTTCGATATTCTCACACGTTCAAATATTCGACATGCAATCATAAATCGTATTCATCGACATATAAATATTTAAAAATCGTACCGAATCATCAAATAGTCAATGGATATTTACATCTGGAAAACTTTCTATACTAAATACTAATAAATATGAAAGTCTGAAGCCTCGATGAGGGTCGGTAGAAAGTTTTCCAGTCATCCAATATCTAATTAATATAATTTATTAATAGTACCAAAGTAGTTCGACAGTAAACATCGTAAGATGCACGGGCGCCTACGTTGTGATACATTTATCTACCGTGAGAAGTCTGATGAAACATGACCACTACATGACAGAGGTCGGGTCGTGATGGGCTACTCTAGTTGATGTTGATGACGGGTGGCGTGACGCGGGACAAGCTGGAGCTGGTACTGGACGATGACTTGCGATCAACACCGAAAGCACAACATGATCAAATCAGAAAACGATCAAGGAGGTTCACATAAACCTTGCCATGACGGTAATATTAAATCGTTCGATGCATTCGACCTCGACAGTCTTTATTTTCATAACAGTCTATCTCTAAATCGTCATTAATTTGGTGTCAACGTAATCAACCTCACATGTTTCATCTAACCATACAATTACATCTAAATTTATATATTCGCTTTGTCTAAGGCCCTATTTAACAAAAATATTTAAATCGACATCTTTCAAGAATATAATTCCTCTTATTTTAATAAAAATAGCTTTAACAACGAACAAGTTTACACAAAAATATTACGAGTCAACACAGTCGGCGACGATTTCGGCTAAGTTCGGACTTAAAGCGAGAAATTGACACGGTACTCGTCGGTCGTCGGCGACGGAGTCACAGAGTGGTGGCACTATAGTAGGGCGAGGCGCGGGCGTGCGCGTGGCTCGAGCGCAGCGAGGGCCGGGGAGTGCGCGCCGGCGGCGGCGGCGCGCTCAGCCGCCCGTCCTTCATCACCCGCACGTCGTTCAGCAGAAAACTTACTTGTCTCTTGAAGGGAGGGTCGGCCTTATCGTAAAGCGAGGTGTGCGAGGGCGCGAGCGAGGGCGGCGGCGGCGACACCAGCGCGGCCAGCTCGCTCTCGAGCAAGGCGACCTGCCTCTCGAGCGTGGCGATGCGCGCTTCCTTGGTCTCGAGCACCGCCGTGAGCGTGGCGCCCGCGCTGCCGCCGGGCAGGCCAGCCGCGGCCAGTGCGCGCTCCAGCTGCACCTGCAGCGCCCGCAGCGTGTCCGCCGTCGCCTTGAGCTCCTGCCAGTCACGCGAGTCGGTCAGCCGCCGCCGCCGCCCGCCGCCGCCAGCACCGACGGCGGCTCCGCTCAACATACAACCTACCTACGACCGGCGACGCGTCTCGTGCGCCTCCCCGGGGCTGCGTGCCGGTCGGACGCGACACGATACTGCTACTGCGAACTAGCCGCGACACGACAAACAATTCGCCATCGACGCCACGCAGCCCCAGGTGAAGGCGGTACAAATTAAATTTTTGCTTCTAAAAACAATGATTGCTCAAACTGAATGTCCAATAAAATTTATACGAGACGGTCTTCTCTAAGGTTCATGTGACGGGGACATAATGAGCTGCTAAACATGCAATGTCGTGATTAGTTTGTGTTCGTGTCGATATAATTTTTTTTTTTTTTTTCATTATTGTGTTGTAGGCCGAATTAGTTAATAGGTCATCATGGATGAAATTTTAAAAACATGAAATAAATATTTGTTAGTATCGTCGACGTGACGTGTAGGTGGCGGGAAGAGGGAGTAAGATAACGGTAAATTGGTGCTTAGGATTCAAGCTTTGACAGTGTCACAGAAAGGTATTGAAAGACCGTGGGAGTGAGAAGCGAGATTTGAGAAAGATTTTTATGAAGCCAACGAGTGTGATTGATCAGTTTATACATAAAAAGGCGTCGCGACAGTCACATTCGGCTCAAGAGTCAAGAAATGAATGAAATGAAAACTATCAAGAGCAACACTAACAGAAACAGTGACGATGATAAAGGTATCACAAAATAAAACGCCCATGTGTTCACAATACTAATACATAAATACATAAGAAAGCAAAGTGACGTGCACGATAATATACAGCTACGCTACACAGTGCAGGAAATAACAAAGAAGTAACAAAATTTCCAATAAATCGTGTAAAATTCGACTGCACATTAGAAGTTTTGCTACAGGGACATGCTCACAAGACACACTACATAACGTTGCGACAGTTACCTGTTTCTGGGCCATCGCTTGCATTTGCTGGAACATTTGACGTTCTTCCTCTTTACCTGAAAGTTATTCGAAGTTTTACTTCTGCTAAGCCACAGCTGAAGCCAAGTACAAAATTATTCAGATTAACTTTGAATTACGTACCCATCCCCTTATTTTGGAGCATTTCGAGTAATTTTTTGATACTCTCATCCCTGGCTTGGAGCGTTTGTTTCTGTGTTTCGATCCTCAATTCTAGTTCCTGTTTGCAAACGAAATTGGTTTGTTAAATTTTTAATAAGATTGTTCGTAACATCACTGTCTCTCTCGGAGCTCTTGTTAGCTCAGACAGTAACGTAAACTAGGGTTTATTTCGAACAGGGGTAAAACTTCTATTTCCAACAATTGGAAGAAATAAAATGTGCAATTTTATTAGTAGTAAATTAGTACAATTCCAGAATTTAATTAATAAACGTCGTATGTTTTGTCTCTCTCACCTTTATGGTATCTCTCAATATCGCTATCTCTCGTTGCAGGTGTTCGTTCTCGGAGAATAAGGCTTCCAGCTGTTGTTGCAGTTCAGGAGCGGGCTGTCTCATACGCAATCTTAATTCTTCTTCTAGTTGTCGTACTAGCATAGCTTGTTTCTGTGGAAGAATAATCATCATTAATAATATATTAGTTTATTTACATCTTTATTTTTCTGATTTGGATTGGCGAAATTGGAGGGAAGGAGAAAGTTTTAATTCTGTCATGATCTTTAATAACTACTCTTTCTCTCTCTACACTTTCTATCTCAATTAGTCTTATTAATATGGCATTTCCTTTTCTCCATCAAACGGTTTCCCACAAAGTTTAACTTTTGACAACTGTAGCTTCAAACATATATATTTAAAGTGTATAGAGTTGGTTACAGTAAATAATGCAAAACTAATTTTGTTTTCGATAGCATACGTTGCTCGTATTCCAATTGCAACACAAATATTTAAAACCTACACGTGATTTCTTTGTGTGGCTTCAAACGTTTCTAGGAAATCTCGTATGTTTCAGTTCTACTTACTACATAATAATATATTATATAACCAAGAACATACTGGCATGTGCTTGTTTTGCAGGAAAGTATTTTCTACGGTAAATGTGTATTTCAGAGCTGAGCAGCAAACAAATACCAGAGTGATTTTATCAAAAATCTAGACACTATTCCTGGCGCACGGAGGTGCTGTTTCAGAAAATTGGGTTTAGTTTCATTTAATTTTGAAATTGATATCAAAGTTAAAGACAACATTGATTCCGAAAATAAAAACATCGCCGTTACTCATAAAACCAAAAAGTTTGTATATCCAACCGAACCTAGAGAAACATCTAATGCGAAGAAACTTTCCTACAATAGAAATGGCGGTTCAATATTAGTTGTTCGTTGCCGTGCTGTTATGTCGAGAAGTCGTTTACTTTACATTAGCAATACGCAAGTATATTGCCCAAACCACATGTACACACGACGATATACTAGTGTAGACTGACCTCTTATTGTACAAGCTTTCTTCAAAATGAGAGGTCAGTTCATACCAAAAATGTATAGCTTGATATATCGCCATGCGCACCAAATACGTTCAAGAAATTAAAATTCTTTATGCCTCCAACTATTTTGTTTGATTTATTCGTCAAGTCACATAGCTAAATATTTTTACTATAGAGCTATCGCACGCAAACGACGACGTTTCATTTGGTTTTTGATCGAATAAAACTCTTTTGTAAAAGTCAATTGCTCTAGTATTTATGACCTATGAATTGGATACCTATTGATATGACAAGACCGTTAAGCCTTTCGTAGAACTAGTCTAGAGCTAACGAAATGTTTCTTCAATTTAGTCGACATGGCTTTTCATAAATCGTCTTTTTCTTACTAAGCTTATTGGTTCCTATTTTACACTGTACCAAATTCTACACAACGTCAATTTATATAAGCATATCCACCATATCCCTATTTCTGTCCAACATTTCTCGTACATGTCTTTACTTACACGAAAAGACAAACGTTGCATGAGAGCTTCTCTTTTAACAAAAACGTCGTAAATTCAAAGGCTGCTCGTTCCAATACAGTTGATTTAAGAGGCTTCAGTTGATAGTTTATTCGAGGAAACTTCTGTGTTTACGATTTCTTTAATTAACATTAAAGTATTTACACAAATAAATAAGTAAAAACAGCGCCGTCATTTTTTCTTATTGATTGTTTAGTTAGCTGTATTGGTCTACGGTATACTATCAGAATTAAGTTTTTGGGTTATTTGACTTTTTCATCTTCTCTGTCTTCTTCTACTAACACAGTTTTCTTTCTTAAACTACAAAACACTACTAATAGTAGTATTTTCAGACGAAAATTTTATTTTAGATCCAGTCCACAACAAAATTCAGAATCAAGATTTGATTTCAAAGTAAGACTGGTTGAGTTCTTAACTCATATAGAAGATACACGAGTTTGTATTGTGAAAATATTCGAACTATTAAAAACACAATTTATTTATTTATACCATAATAGTTAATGACCATTCATTTCTACCTATTTCACATCCTTGCCAAAATATCACATGAAAATGTTATTCGTAGAATTCGATATATGAAAGAGAAGTTCGTAACTCTGATCGACCGCCATCGTTATCGCTTTTTAATCTGCATTCACCTACGCTACTGCAAGACCGATATTTATGACAGCTAGAAATGGCTACAAGTGGCATATTACACAGAATATTGCATCCATAAATCAAGCATTTTAGAACTCCAGCTTTTATATGATATCAAAACCCATATTCAAAATGTCATTGGCAGTTCAAACGAAAATTTCTGAGAATATTATTATATGATACGTTGTTCGAGTTTTACAAACCGAAAGTCTGACAACGAGTCTTGCCCTGTCTTGTCTTCATATTAAATACTAGAGGACGTCACGCGGTTTCACCCGCGTAGTTCCCGTTCCCGTGGGACTACGGGGATAAAATATAGCCTATGTTACTCGCTGATGATGTAGCTATCCATTGCTGCAAGAATTTTTAGAATCGGTCGAGTACTTTTAGAGTTAAATCGTAACAAACAAAAAATCATTTATAATATTAGCATAGAAGTATAGATGTATAGACTAGTAATTAGCTGCATTATGTTAGACTGTAAGCCGATCACAACGTTCTCTTTGCTGGGAAAGGGACAGGCAAATCACAATAAATTCAAGTTTTATTACAACATAGTGATTTAAAAACTATATTCAAGTTGACAACTAACGACCATTATGTTGATCCAATTATAAAAACGGCAGTTTTATTGTGAAGACCTCCATGAATCAGAAGTCTGCAGTTTGTCGTAATAATGTGATCTTTTGTAAAGAATTCAGTGCTTATTCTTTGTACATTTAGTGCAGGCACTAATTTGAGAGCCCTCGGCATCTAAATGAGCGAGTTTTTCTTTTACTTCTTCACTCTTTTTTTCGTTAATTGACTTTAATAGTGGTTTAATTGTTAAAATGGAGGAGAAAACCTACTGTACTGACTGTTCACAGGTAACTTGAACTATTGCAAGCAAAGGGTGTAGTGATTTCAGTAAGAATTATCGGGTCAATTTTCGAAATAGACTATATAATGTGTATTAACATTACAGTGCTTGTAACATTACTATATAACAATTTATAATGAATCGAGTTCGAAAAGAGCTATTTTGATACGACAGTATAACAAAGGGTATCGTGTAACCCAAAGTATTTTGGGCAAGAGACCTCTTTTCCAAAATGAACTGATCTGAGGTATCAGTTCATTTTGGACCCCCAAAGCCAAATTACTTTAAAAATCATATCTCTAGTTTTTTTCCTATTGATACAAAATACTTACCAATTTAAAAACTTTGTTGGTTGGTGAACTTGACATCACTTTCTCATCAAAATTTAACAAAATAATATAACGTAACACAACTTACATTCAGTCAAAAAAGTATCGGGAATGGATGATTTGTTTATGGTTCCAAATTCAATTTTTTGTTTTTTTGTAGTTGTTAGATTGGCACAACTGTTTTCCATTTTGGCGCGGAGTTTGAGTTGCATCTGTTATTTATATTAAATACAGTGCTGGTTTTAGTAATATCATATATAGTGTGTATTGCGAATTTCATAATGAACAAAACTATCGAACAAAGAGTTTGTCTTAAATTTTGCATCGCCAATGGAATTTCGTGTTCGGAGTCACTGAAAATGTTACAGAAGACTTACGGTGAATCGACTTTATCAAAAACTCGTGCTTATGAGTGGTTCAAAGCGTTCAAAAGCGGTCGAGATGTGATGGAAGATTTGCCTCGCTCTGGTAGGCCGTCAACGTCTGCAACTGAAGTTAACATCGCAAAAGTGAAGAAAATAGTGACTGAAAATTCCCATTCAACTCTGAGAGAGATAGCCGCCGAACTTTCTGTATCTCACGAGTCGATCCGTACCATTTTAACTAATCATTTGGGTATGAAACATGTTGCTGCTCGGCTAGTCCCAAAAGATCTGAATTTTCTCCAAAAACTCAATCGCATGAAAGTCGCTGAGGACATGCTAGAACGAGTCAGTTCGGACCCAACATTTATGAAACGCATTGTTACTGGTGACGAGACGTGGGTTTACGAGTTTGACATGCAAACTAGTCAACAAGCTTCGGAGTGGCGCCTTCCAACTGAACCGAAACCGAAAAAACCACGCCAAAGTCGATCAAAAGTCAAAGTCATGTTGACTGTTTTCTTTGACTATCGCGGTGTTGTGCACTCTGAATTCTTACCGGAAGGTCTAACGGTAAATAAAGAATATTATTTGAGCGTTATGCGGCGTTTAAGAGAGCAAATTCGACAAAAAAGGCCAGATTTGTGGAAAGAAAATTCTTGGATTTTGCACCACGACAATGCGCCTTCGCACAAGGCTATCATTGTGAACGAATTTTTGACCAAACACTCAACAAATACCATCCAGCAACCACCATATTCACCAGATATGGCTCCTGCTGACTTTTTTCTTTTTCCTAAACTCAAATTACCACTTCGTGGCACCCGTTTTCAATCGATAGAAGACATAAAGGAGAATTCGCTGCGAGAACTGAACTCAATTCCGGAAGCAGCGTTTAAAAAATGTTTTGATGAATGGATTATTCGTTGGCGCAAGTGTATCGTTTCTAAAGGAGCATACTTAAGGTGATAAAATAAATTTGGATGAATAACAGACATTTTGTGTATTATTGATCTTTTCCCGGTACTTTCTTGACACGAAAGAAACACACACACATACACAGATCAGATACAGTATCTTGAAAGTTTCAAATAAGTGTGTTGGTAAATAGGGGTCGTTTTTAGCCTTTATTCCCGTCTGCCACCACCGGTCCGCCACCACTGGTGGCAGTTGCAACTATTTGTCGCATCTACCACCACTGCCACGGCAGTCTCGACAGAGATATGATGCTTGCGAGAAACCCATCTTGGATGTAGAGACTTGCGTTACTTGCAAGCATCATTATTGCAACTGAATTTATTCGTCAGTAATAAGCAGTGATAGGAATAGGTAGTGCCTATTAGCCTAAACTTCGAAGAACAGAGACAAGAAACGGAGACTTCCTTAGGACTAAAATTATTTCCGGCACATCTGTCTCGAAATTTCGAGACAACACTTAAATACATTTAAAAAAATGTGTTATTTGGAATAATTTTTTTTTTGAAAATACCCTCCCCGCGCCGCACAGGTATGCGACCATGGCGGTTACTTTTTGTAATTTCTAAGAATAGATAACGAAACGCGCTGCCGTAAAATGTGATAATGTGATACCATTATTATGCAATTATTTTAATATCATGCACATTTTTAAATATACTTTAGAAATATATTTCATTAAGATGAAAGAAAAAAAGGTATTTGTATTTTCATTTGTAACTAAATATTTGCACATCATGTATAATGGTAGAATGTAAAGGGACCTCATTAATATTAAGATCATACCACTTTGTATACCTACATTCTGGCAAATAAATGAATTATTTATTTATTTTAAATACCGACAAAATCAAAATCAAAGCATTTATTTCAAATAGACCATTTACAGGCACTTTTGAATAGTCAATGTCGGTCAGTCCAAGAAAAGTGAAGCTAAATTGCACGTTCCAAAGAGTGCAAGAAACTCCATGGACACTCTTTTAAATCATAGTATGTGTTACATATAATGCCTTTTTTACACTTGAACTTTAGAAATCTCATTAAACGTAGCCGAGAGTGAGCTAGAAAGAAGATATTTACTTCGAAACGTGTACTGCTTCTTATTCAAACATTGTGATTCATTGTGTATTACGATCAACAAGTCATTTACAAAATGTTCTCCAAAAAAAATGGTTATGGTTGTAACGACTGTGTATGTTATTATTTTATTATGATATATCTAGTCGCAAACTTTAGGTAAATATAGACGAATCACTTATTCCAAATAACATTTTTTTTAAATGTATTTATGTGTTGTCTCGAAATTTCGGGACAGATGTCTCGGAAAAAATTTAGTCCTAAGGAAGTCTCCGTTTCTTGTCTCTGTTCTTCGAAGTTTAGGCAAATAGGCACTACCTATTCCTATCACTGGTAATGAGCAATCAAAAGTTAGCGATTTTGTCACTATCTCTGTCGAGACTGCCGATATATATATATGTATATCCGGGGCTGGTGGTGGTTGGGTCGATGGAGTCGCATTTGCCCCGATCGTCGATCCCTAAAATCAGTTTTCGTGTATGTATGCGCCTAGGAAACAGCAACCCCAAGGGCTTGATATCACTTTGGGAATGTGACCACTTGTGTGTGCCCACTTTTGGAATCCCTGGTGTGACCCATGAACTGGGATAATATGGACGTCAGATAATATGAATACTATTTGCTCCACGAAAACCACTGGTATTCCCCAAATATAATATATCCCCAACATCGTTAGGAAAAATCTTGACAGATGATAACAAAGTAGCTGTTCATGGGAAAGCCAGTATAACTACCAGTTAAACTGCAGAACATTTTAAAGATGCATAAAAGATCAGAAAATCTATCAAAACATCAATTTTCTTTTACAACCCATAAATTTCTCTCGAAGGAACTGCACTACCGTGTCTCCAGCAACTGTCGGCCGCAACCAAGTTACAGCAATTTTAGAAGCCAACATATCTTTCGCCAGTCGTAAATGATATGAGTGTGGGAATTCGACCGGCAACCCGCGTAACTTAGGACCATTTTGTATTCCGTTTACGTGCTAACACTGAAGTTTTATTAGTTTGCTATCTGACTGCGCAATGTATGTAATATTTATCGTGGTAGCCCGGATTTCGGATGCGTGGTGGTGTTACGGGCGGATTTTAAACCGCAAAACGTACGTTGGGAGATGTTTTTGATTATTTACGACTAACGTATGTTTGGTTGTATTGTATTTTATAGTGGGGATGTGTTGTGTCTGAAAAGTACTTAATGTCGAAATCTGTTTATAATATTGTTGGGAAATCTCTACTTGGTAGGTAATTGATACACTACACTCTTCTCCTATGTTGGGTTATTATTGTAATCTCTTAGGACTTTTAGGATTTCTGAAATTCGATTCGATTCGAACCTACCTAGGTTATTACTTTTGGATGCGATGTGATTCTTTTATCGACAGTTGGTTTTATCGATCTGAAAATCTCTTGTTCTTAATTGTTCCAGTTTATTTGGGATCCGCACAGCGTGTCTCATTCTTACATACTTCTCGTCTCGTCTTCTAATCATATCATCTTTCACACAATCCATCCATCGTTTCTTTGATTTATTTAACTAGTTATTGAACATTATTTCAAATTGAAATGGTCAAGGAGCATTAGAAGACGCCAAACTTTTCAAGTGTAATCACCCGTTAGACCAAAGTACCAGCAAGTAACAAGCATTCATGATTAAACAGTGAATTAGCCCTGAGTGGCCCTGACAGGTCGTTGGCCACCACCCACGCCAACACCCACGTAGTAACAATCTGCATAATAAATTACACCTGCTTCTAGTAAATTTCATATCAAATTATTGTTCATGTGTTACCTTGTTATGTGAGGTGACCTGGGTTTAAAATAGACCACCTTTTTCTTCGCAAAGGTTGTTCTTCTTGAAATAATCAATGAGAGAACCAAGATAAATTATTGAAATTCGCGGGGCAAAGCAAATACTGTTAGAATATTATAATAAGATAATATGGAGATAGTACGTACGTACGTCGATGAAGATACATGGGCGAGGATCCAAAGAAACCCTTTTTATTTGTTTTAATTTTTAGAATCTCTTTATTTAAAAGAGATTTCATATTCAGGACCTATTGGAATTCAGATAAACAAAATACAAAACGACGTATTTACGACGTATTTTCTGCATTTTCATGGCTGCACTGTGAAGCTACTTATGTAAGCCAAGTAGTTATAAGTTTTGATAAAGGCACAGACTGGCGACGAAAGATGCGAACGTTATCGAGAGCATCAATAAATTCAATGAATCATTCTTTTCAAGATCAGAAATAGAAATTAATCTTCTTGGTACTTGAAAATAAACCTCTGCCGATGAAGTTTATACCCACTCTGGTGTTATTACAAGCTCTATCGTGGGAAGCATCTTTGATAACAGAGCATGATCTTATAACTAAGTAATTGGAAAAACTTCAGGTAAATTATATATTTAGGCTTTGTCGAGGTAGATAATTAATATAATTGTTTTTGTTTTGGTATAGGAAAAAAAACAATTATCGGGTGGAGAACCTTTTATTTGCGAGAAAATGATAAAAATTAAGGAGGGTTTATTATAATAAGTAAAATTTCTAATCAAAGCAGTACTAAGGATATTCAACAATAATATTGGTAAAAGAAAGAGTGAGAAAAGTGCAAAAAGCAAAACTATAGACAATAATTGTTTCTAGTCGTCCAGAAATACTTTTTTTTTCGAAAATTCAAACTAACAAGAGACAATAGGCCACATTAACATTTAGTAAAAACAAATTTTTAGTAAGAGCCGAATTCTTGTGTCCTATTACTTTATCTCGTAATTGCAATGAAACTATATTGGACCTATAACTTCTAGATGATAACACAGTTGAAGTACCATCACCCGCCTACATTCATTATTATATTACGCGAATGATGTCACATGAACTAATTTCGTGCGAAATTGAAGACGTAGAATTGTACATTGTATGTCATACATATAATAAACTCATATTATGTTCACAAGCTTTATCATAAAACTGATTCATTCCGTCCTTGAATGACTTCTTATTATTAAGGACAATGTAGCTTTCTTAGATGAAATCCTTGAGGTTATTCTGTTGGAAGTAATCGCATTAGGAATATAATAGAAGTAAAAGGGAAAATATGAATAGAAAGAAGCCGGAATTAATCTATTAGACAGTTTCGATGCTATTAAAGATGAAGACGGAATCTTAAAAGTATAATAGAAATAGATGCATTTGAAGGTATTACAATGAAAGACTTGTTTCATGATAAAATTAAAAATAAATATATGATAGTAAAAAAATAGGATGTATTAGGAACTGAGTATCCGAAAACTCCATCAAACGCTCAATAAACCCGTAGAAAAACATCCGTATTTGTCCAACACTCCGCGAAATCCCAAACCAATAAAAGTCAAATAACATTAACATAAGTAGCAATATGTAGTTCGAACAGATCCCGGAACAAATCGTTGGACAAACAAAACGCTATTATGAAGCGTCAACGCTGAACGTTGTAATAAATCAAAAACACATGTGTAGTACGGCAGCAAAAATATTTGTGTGGGACACCACCACAGGCGAACTAATAACAATGTATGGGTATGCGGAACATGAATCGACAACACTTGGTTTGGGTAGCGATACTGTGGTAGCCGTAGCGATATTTGGAGCTAACAAGCTAGATTATGAAGCTAGCGATAAGGTGATTAAGGACTTCGCGAGTGCTAGAAGTATTTGTGAACAGCTCGATAAAGCTGACGGCACTACAACTAGCAAGCTGTAAGACCATTAGTTACTGCTAAGTGCTAGTATGTTCAGGACGTTTTCAGTATCAGGCTTTACGTGATTAGTAAGTTATGTTTGTTCTTGGCTTATTTATAGTTTCATTGTTGCCACATAGAATTATTATAATGTCGTTGGCAATCATTCGGAATGAGGTTTAAAAACATTAATTTTGTTGACCTAAATAATTGGACTCGCTACGCTTTCCGCTCTTTCATACACAACAAGTCCACTGCCTGTGCGACCCTTCCACGTCCCTTCGCCCCATTTGTTCCTTAATTTCAACAGAATCGATATTTTCAAGGCCCACAATCGTTTATTCGTATCAAACATTCATGTTTGACTCTCGAGACTTAATTCGAACATTTTAAGTCTTCCAATCAATTAAATATACTGATTTGGTTTCAGTGAATTAGTTGGCTACGAATTCGAAGACATGTGACATCTACCAATCCACACGTGGGCCCACCCACGTGATGGATTATAGCCCATCCCCTATCATAGAGAGAAGGCCTGTGTCCCAGCAGTGGGAACATTTATAGGCTGATGATGATGATGATGATGAGTTGGCTACGATATTTTGTATGGTTCTACCGACAAAAACTTCCTTTTATGGTTATGTGGCCAAATCACTTCGATGGGTGACTGCCAAGGAAGGGTGTATGTTTTAATGGCTATGTTTTTAAGTTAAATCGAACGCGGCAAAGCGCAGGCTAATGAAACTTCCATGTTGTTTTTTTTTTGCCGGGAAAATATGTGTCATGGCGGATTTATTATTTGCTAAGCACATTATGTAAGTTAAAAATAAAACAGTTGATTAATGTGGTATAAACCTAGTTTAAAGCTAGTGTTTTATTTCATTACGAGGAGGAATAACAGAAAGGTGAGTAGTACTGAAATACTTCCTGACTAATTGTTGTAATTTGTCATTTCATTCAATTGTATATTACGCTAGCTCATTTTTCATCGATTCATCGCTTTAGCTGTACTACCGAGCGATGCCTGTCAATTTTACGCACGTTTCGAAGCCAAATGTCCGTAAAAATTGGCCTGATGCCTGATTTTTATACCCATTATCAACATCATAATCATAACAGCGTTAAACGTTTAGATATTAAAGCAATACAGAGATGGCTTCGGTAAAGGAGATGGGCACTTTCATTCTTTAAATTGCGAATTGTTTGAGATTAGAAAATTATGGGTAGGTAACCAAAACGATGAGTTACTAAAAATAGGAAAAAAAGGTAGGTACCCGTAAAATCGTTATATTTCAAACAGTCAAAAGAGTTGAGTCACTATATTTACACGATGCATGTAGCAGATCGCCAAGCACTCAGATTACGTAAAGTGACTGGTGATTATTCCTACACATGCCATGCCGAGGTGAGGGTTGACGCCCAGTCGCCCACTACAGGGGGTGTTAGGGCGTGGGGGGGGAGCGGGTAGTTACTCCGGGTAGTTTTGTTAGTATTGCCCCGACGTAGACCTGAGATTGCAGCGGATGGAGAGATTTGCGATAGAAATAGATTGACACAGTTTGTCAAAGACTGAGAATGACGACTGAGAATTTGAAATGTGGTTGAAGATTTAGACTAAGTTGTAGGTATATACATATTATTATCCTTAATTTTATCCCCAGCTTCAACTAAACAATCTAAATAAATTTGATTCTGTATTCTATCGAAGTCTTAGTCAACTTCATTGAGTTTTCTGATATTCGACTGCAAGAAACATATCATAGAACAAATTAAATTAAAACATCTATTCTCTATCTCAATTCACCTTATTACACATCTGGGAATAGACACGACCAAGAAATAACTATGTCAAACAGTGACGAAGGCTTCAATTACTGCTCAGATGACATCATACAGTGAAAATCTAAGCAAAGCCACAATCTGGGCCAAGTCTGATGTCATGAATGAAAGACCTAGCTCACTAATGAACCGACAACCACCACTTTCAAGTCTAGAGGCCAAACAAAAGAAAATCTCATTTCGAAGCAACGAAATCTAAGATTAAAGTGGTTAAACACAAAACACATTTTCATTCTTAAGCAAACGACTCAATCATAAGCATTTGCATTTGAAGGAACCCGAGATCCTTATCCACAACAAAATAGGTAACAAGTGGGATAAAATTTAAATTACGTAAAATGACAGCTGATTATTCCCAGCGCTCGTGGCTGGGGGGTGTGAGGTGGCAGGAGGGGGTGCAGCCTCCCACCCTTCTCTCGTAAGTCCGTCTAGTAACTCCAGTGATCGTGGTATCGATTTTACGAGGTTCGTACTTGGCATGTATAACAAAACGTAATAGATTGTATACGATGCGCCGTAAATGCATCTGTGCATTGAGCTTTAGACATTGAGAGGACCGTTCAATCTGGTTTTAACAATGCATCTGATCTTAGGAATATGTGATTGGAAAAACAAAGACGCAGAGAGATGATCTTTCAATGTAGGTAGACCGTTATTCATCGTCTTTCCAATTGTACGGTCAACGACAATATTAACCCTTCAAGTCAGCCCTTTTTTTTTCGAATGGGAAATCATCGAATGACTACTCCCGATCTGGGCGGAGCAGGAGGGAGTGTCAGATTTTTACTCACTAAAACCCACCCATGTTCCTGCATCGCCCTTTGTGTTCCGGGGTAACGTTATCTCTTTCGAATAGTCCCGCAGCTACGGAAGGCATCGGCCCTTGCGGACCCCTTCCTATTGCTGCCTCTCTTTGAGCCGCGCGTGGAACACGAACGCACTGTCGACACGGCCTGTCGTCATGAGACGGACGGAAGGCGAGCTAGCCCATAGCTCACCGTCCACAGGCCCGTTCAAGTCAGCCAGCTTAAGGGTTACTTTTGTTGTGCTATGACATAAAATAAAGGTTAATGTCGTACCTAATTGTCGTATTGTTACCATGTACGGTCGAACAAGTTATTTGGTTTACAGTTTAACCCACAAATTACATTGTAAAATGTAAACCAAATAGCTTGTTCGACCGTACTTGCGGTTGAACGTTCAATAAGATGTAAACTAATCACTTACAAATTAAAACTATTAAGCAATTTCATTCCAAAGACCGAAATACCCTCATGCACGAAATTAAAACAAACATTTTCAAAAGTAACGTTCTCAACTGTCACTTTAATAAAGACGCCATCTTTAAAGCGAACGTGAACGGCCTCTTCGAGCCCCGTAGCAGAAATATGGCGGCGTTACAGGAAATATTTTGCCGGCAAAACGTCGGTTTATTTCTTGAGTAGAAGCAGGGCCTGACATCAACTGTTTAGCTACTTTCTCATAAATCTTCAACGACTGGGTTTTACTTTCATGAAATACTGTCGTTTGATAACTTTAGTTTTGGTTCGAAATGTGCTTGAGAGTACCTATTTGAACGATTTATCGGATATCGACGATATTTTGTTGAAAATAAAACTGCTGCACTGGAAATTGCAGTTTACTTATTTCAGTGGTTTTTATGTCGTTTTCGTAGTTCTCTATTTTCAGAGTAACTTTAAATTCCAACTAAAATCGAATTTTCAATAAGCCTCTGTGTATTTGTAATACGAGTTCCGTTAGTAAACAAAGCCATAGACGTTGCCAATGTTTATAGTCAAATTCAAATTAATCCATATAATTAATTGTACTGTTTTCTATGTTTTGTATACTCGTAGTGTAAACCTATACGAGTATTTCTACCAAGCATTGCAAATAATCCCGTAAAGTAATTTATAACACATTAACTGAGCAGCTAACACGACACATGATACCCCGGAGACATTGATTAATTCGCCGTACACATTTTTAGAATGTCTAGACTAGGTTACGGAGCGGAGGTCGTTGCCCGCTACCCGCTACTAGATGGCGTTGGCAACGCGGTTTCATTGATCCGCCCGGTTTGGGCCACTGAAAATAGTATTTCGTTACGCAACGCGGCCATTCAACGCTTTTCACATTTTTTGTTTTCATTTTTATCTCGGAGGAAAATTATTCTTTTGTTATTACGTAGCATGAATGAGTAGGGACATAAATTATAGGTTGTAGTAATAATGTATGGGTTGTCGTACGTTTATGAGTTGACTGCGGTAAGATGGGCGTGCCCACTCGTGGCGTAAACAGTTCTCAATAATAGACTCGCCTTAGTAGCAGGTTATCTTTGAATAAATGGGTGTAATTCATAACATTGCGTCTGACGTTTTGAACGTGTCGTTCATTTAAACAACGTCGTCGAGGAAAATGGCTTTATGTATAAAACAGATACAGAATTTTCGTAAAAAATGTGTCTATATTTGTGAGAGATATTTTTTTGCGAATAAAGTAGAAGATATTTCAGGATTACGTAGACAATAATAAAAGCTGAAAAGCTTGCGTACCAAAAGTTAAATGGTTTGTCGATAAAAACATAATACAAATAAAACTGTTAGGTAGTATTGAACAACATCATACTTCGTTTTTTAAAGACCAAGCAGGAGGCAAGGTTCCGTAGCTACTTTTGATTAAAGACGGTGTAGGATTTCAAGGTGCGGTAGCATAAACGATAAACGGACGCAATCTGAAATCAAGGCAAACTAAACAGAGACGTAGAAGAAGAAACTGAGAAGATCCCAAAATTAATGGTAGATGGCTGTGAGTTGGAAAAACGACAGACAGTTTGAAGACAGACATAGAGCTGTTAGATGACGAAGAGTTTTGAAGTGATAACAATATTAAGCATGGTAGAACTATTGATGAAAGACAGGGAGACGGAACCACGGACCCACATTAAGAATCTATATTAATGAAATGATAGCTTGTCTGTTGACAGAGGAGACTGGAAATAGAAAACGTGGCTAGCTGACTCCAAGTAACAATGGACAAAGGCAGGAATATGATGATGAAATCCTAAGGAGAATGGCGGAAAGAAATCAAGGTTTAGTCCTGCAGTGAATTTAAAATACTGTAGACCATCATGATGAAAACAATCTCAAAACACACACCATTTTGACAAGAAAGTTAAAAATAAAAACTTTTTTCCTAAAACAAAATAACAGACTTACCAAAAAAAATACTCAAAAATTAGAAAATAACTCTTCTTTCGGAAGTCCGTGACTTTTTAGAGGATAACTCATAAAGTACCAAAGCAAAGTTAGTAAAATTTATATGGAACCACCGCGCGTGCTTTCTCTACCAAACGAAAACAGAATCACTTAAATCGGACCGGGAATCAAGGAAAAATCTGTGAACATTCATGAAAAAATACATAACCTTTTTTAGAAGTCGGTTGTTAGTGAAAAAGCAATCTTTCTTTGCTTCAGGCAGGTATAAATAAACAGCGTGAAAATCAAAGCCGATGTAAAGCGCACAATGCAAGCCGGAGTTAGGTGATAGAATTAATTAGTGCGATCGCCGATGGACAGGCACCTGTTAATGGGTGTGCATTATCAACGGTCAGGATTGTGGTAAGGGGCTTTCAGTGACGGTTCGGAAAGTGCGTTTCAACTAAAACATTTTGGGGACGTGCTGCATTGTTTTTGTGTTTGGATGTTTGTTACTTTGTTTCGCTGTAATGGTTGATTTTTGGCTGGAATTTTGGCGGAGTGATCTGAGAAACTGGCGAATATCTCATGCGAATAAAATTCATATGTAGCAAGACCCCACTTTGTGACAAGCCTTATTCCAACTATGTTAGGGTCGGCTTCCAGTCTTACCGGATTCAGCTGAATACATTATTTTACATGAAGTGACTGCCGATCTGACCTCCACAACCCAGTTAGAACTGGGTAATACGATAGCCCTTGGTAAGACTGGTTATCAGACTTTCGGGGCCACTGCATGACTACCTGTAACGACTGTCAACGATCTACAAATGACAGCCAGGACCAACGGCTGCTACTTTTAGATCACGTTTGCTAAAAAATAGTTAATGATAAACAATATTAGTACTATGACATTTGAGTACAGCATGAACTGTTGAAATTGTAACATTGCAGACTAGAAAAGTAAACCCTGATCAGCAAGAGAATACAATATTTTCCGATGTGTGAATCTAAGAAGCATTTTAAATGTACTTCTCAATTTAAACTTGAATTAAAATTGGTATTATTTAAATCAAACTCAACAAGAAAACGGAAATATCTATTCAAAAATAACCAGCCGTTGCTATTTCCGTCCGTCAGTGATCCCTAAAAAAGCTTTAAAAAAAAGCGTAGAATTTCTAATACAAACTCGGTGGAATGCTCAGCGGAAATGTTAATATTGTGTCGCGTATTTTCCACACACGATTATTATTAGCTCGTTGAGTATAAACACAGGAATATGTTGTAATACCCGCCGTTCTGCCTTTGCAATAGCTGGAAAAAAGTAGCTACACTGGCTTGCAAAACTAAGTACTACACTTTTAAATATTTTTTTCTTCTCTATAGAAGTTAGAGATTTAAAATAAAAAACGTTATATAGCAATTTCTTTCATCTTTATTAGTTTTTATGTACAAAATGAAACTCTTTTTGGAGTCCTTTTTGTTTCGAAAGTATATCATGTGTTCTTAAAAAGTTATTGTAATGAGGGATTTTCTGTTTAGCTCTTCCCTAGTCGCTGGATAGATGGCGCTGAACTTAGTACGTTAATGCAAGGAACGGAACCTAAAAAAACGGATTTTAACAAAGCGCGAGAAAATTAGGTTACATTCGGAAGGCTAAGCAAACGAAAGTGTCAGTCAACGAGCGTATGTGACGTGACTCAATGTTTTTTTTCCCAAGCTTTTTGGTTTTGGCACCAACTATCGTAGTCAGTTCAACGCCATCTATAGAGTTCTTGGAAACTAAGTTTTTTTTAATACCTCAAAAAGAGAACCTCTCATTTTAAAAGTGCGATACTTAGTTTTGCAGGCCAGTATTTTTTTTTATCTACAAATTATAAACAAAGTCGTTTCATGTGTCCTTCTGAATGACCTTTAGGCCCGAAGGTACCTAGGAAACCGATTCTTACCAGCTTCCCATCGGGAACAACCACTCTACGTAGTGGTCTAGTCTAGTGACCTTTTAATTGATGAATTCCTTTGAATGGATTTTGATGCGGTTTTCACGACCATTAATGGCTATTCTAGAAGTTGTATGTATACATATTACATTAATATTGAATTGACATTAATAAAGTAACCTTGATGTTTGGTTTAGTAGTGAAAACCGTACAAAGCAAGCAGCGGGTCGCCCTAGCTTTGGGTAAAATAGAAATTGAAGGTATTTTTGACTAAACAATTGGCACTTTACTTTACTTTAAACTATCAATTTCTTTGAAAAGTTTTTCGGAATCTAGTAAGACATACAATAAAGAATAATTTGACTTTTAACTGTCTACAGATTTTAGTATTTTTGTAGGAATAATAAAATAAATTCTTAATTACGTAAACGCGGTCTTATACATCGGATCTTGATTGAAAGACTACACTATCATCGTCCATCATTTTCATTGGATGCTTATCTTGACATTCATTACTGAGATAATTACGACCTAATTAATATTAATATATTATGATTAATTGTGACCTATTACGTAAACAAACTATTCTTGATTTCCAATAAATGTCTTTCATAAATGAAGTTCTTCGACTATAACATATAATTATACTATTTTCATTTACAAAAACTAAAAAAAACATGCGTTGTCGTATTCTTTTAAGCAAATACTTTCATTTGAAACTCATAATATCATGGGAATGCATAAAAATTACTAATCCGCTATCTTTGAAAGTCCACAATATTGGATTTTCAGGTATGTTAACTAACCACGCATTGTCATCCAAACTAAACATAAACGTATAATAATAATAAAAAATAAAACGTATGCAAACAGCTCTATCAAAACCGGAAAGTGGGTCAAATTTAACTTCTTAGATTTTATTACTAGGAGCTCGTGGCTAAATAATAACAGCCGCTCGGGTCGATCGTTAGGTTAAGCCGTGCTTGCCTAGGTTGGTCTGTGGATGGGTGACCGCTAATTACACACCGAGTTTCCTCCGTGCCTCGGAAAGCACGTTAAGCCGTTGGTCCCGGCTGTTATTTGTAGATCTTTGACAGTCGTTAGGTAGTCAGAAGCCCAAAAAGTCTGACAACCAGTCTTACCAAGGGGTATCGCATTACCCAGTACTAACTGGGTTGTGGAGATCAGATAGGCAGTCACTCCATGTAAAATACAGGTATTCAGCTGCATCCGGTTAGACTGGAAGCCGACCCCAACATAGTTAAGAAAAGGCTAGGCAAATGATGAGATTTTATAACTACATACTTATTTAGTTACAGCACAAGTAAAGCTAATAAAAGTGTGTTAAATTCATGTGACACAAACTTTCACAATGGATTCAGTACATTCTTCAACCTACCATAGCAAAATTTTTGTAAACTATTTAATCAGGAACTGCTACGGATACATTCTGACTGGGTTTGTAGCAGCAATTTATTTTTAAACGGACGAAACATTTCTATGCTTTGCGGCTCAGAATCTTGAACGGTCGAACAAGCTATTTGGTTTACAGTTTTACCAACAAATTACATTGTAAAATGTAAACCAAATAGCTTATTCGACCGTACTACCAAGTTCACTGACGGTTGACCACTTTTCAACCATCTATGACACCTTGTCTTCATAAGAGATAGTCAAGAAAAAGCTATACTCAACGGAGGGTGGAATGCTATGAGGAGGCTTTGTCCAGCAGTAGATTAGGGTAAGCCATTAAAAGTAGTGGAATAAATAAAAAAATAAGAATATAAACGAGTTCTTTTACAATATTTCTATCAATATATTACGTAGCCAGTCTTGAGAAACAGAACAATGCTATAGAATAGATTCCAATCTATTAAATAATTTACAATAATATTGTCGCGTGCGTAGTGCCCGTGACTCCACGCTCCAGTGGAAGGGGTCAGGTTACCAATATTAGGTACCTACGTATCATTAGAACAATACATCGCGCCTTACGCCATTGACTAAGAAACGGAGTTACTTTTTTTTTTTTTTTTCGGTTGGGAAATCATCAAATGAATTCTCCCGCTCTGGGCGGAGCAGGAGGGAGTGTCAGACTTTTACTGACTAAAACCCATCCATGTTCCTTCATCGCCCTTTGTGTTCCGGGGCCACGGTATCTCTTTCGAACAGTCCCGCAACCCCGGCAGGAGAAACGGTGTTCCTTCGAGCGGAATACGTATCAACGATTCGCCATAAGCACAACTTCGATGACATTAAATACCGGCTAAGTGCGAGTCGGACTTGCGCATGAAGAGTTTCTTACCATCGTAGTAGGGTAGCCCCCTTTAATTTTCAATTAATCTTTAGTTTTATTATTTGTTGCTAAAGCGGCAACAGAAATACATCATCTGTGAAAATTTCAACTGTCTATCTATCACGGTTCATGAGATACATACAGCCTGGTGACTGACAGACAGACGGACAGTGGAGTTTTAGTAATAGGGTCCCGTTTTTACCCTCTGGGTACCTACGGAACCCTAAAAAGGGTCCACTTAATTCCTTTTTTGCTTTATTTGAAACTGGAAACAGGTGATTCAAGGTTGACTACTAACAAAACATACCTCTAACTGAAAATAATCGTCTCTTTCTTTATCGTGTGGTTAGTGCATAACCTGGTGTCAGAGTTTTAATGCCAACCATGGGCCTCTGACTTGACTTTACATGCCGTCGAAAAATATCTCAGGCATAATTGGTTTCCTCACGATGTTTTTCTTCACCGAAGCTAGTGATATAATTATACAATAGGCACATGAATCTGAAAAATCAGAGATGCCTGTCTCGGGTTGTAAGTTGATGTTCAGTTTCTAAAAAGCCAGATCAAAGTTCTGATCAGTTATAACCTACGTCAGACAATCCAATCACTGAACTGACATTTTACATCAGATATTGAATTCAATTTAAGAAACGAAACTGATTGACGGATTTCTAGACCGAGGCCAGTCATCTCACCGGAGGACACGGTGGAGCACACGGTGGAGGTGTGCCCCGCGTGGGCGGAGCACCGCCGTGTCCTCGAAGCGGCGATTGGCGGCGGCGACCTCTCGCGTCCGGCCTTGGTGCAAGCCATGGTCCGGAGCGAGACGGAATGGGACGCCGTCACCTCCTTCTGCGAAGCAGTAATGCTAGAGAAGGAGGTGGCGGAACGTGAGAGGGAGAGAACCTCACAGCGTCCCGGCCGCCGCGGGCCTGTGGACGGTGGGCTATGGGCTAGCTCGCCGTCCGTCCGTCTCATGACGACAGGCCGTGTCGACGGCGCGTTCGTGTTCCACGCGCGCCTCAAAGAGAGTCAGCAAAAAGGAAGGGGTCCGAAAGGACCGATGCCTGCCGGGGTTGCGGGACTATTCGAAAGAGATACCGTGGCCCCGGAACACAAAGGGCGATGAAGGAACATGGATGGGTTTTAGTCAGTAAAAGTCTGACACTCCCTCCTGCTCCGCCCAGAGCGGGAGAAGTCATTTGATGATTTCCCATCCGAAAAAAAAAAAAAAGGCCAGTCATCTCTTGAAAACTTTTATCCGAATTTCATGACGCCAAGAAATACTTGTAGGCATATTTCATTACTTCAAAAGCCTAGTTACAAACAAATAAAGTTTATTAACATAATAAACTTGAAATATATTGCCCTTTCTAGCTCGATCGATAAAGTAAAGTTTCTCACAACGTTATACGGTCAAGAGGTAGGTAAATATATGAGTTACTAAACCTTTTATCCTTCGTTGAAGAAACAGAGCTAATGTAAACGTACTGATGTTTAAACCTGTTGGGTTTAGCAATATATTGAGTGATAGGAACTGTTTGTAAAGTAATTGTTGCGATTAAAGATAATCATAAAATTGAAAATAAATTGTAGAAGAACTAGATGAGACTCTTCACAAAGCCGTCAACCAAGCATTCTGTATATAAAACTAAGTAACTCTACGTAAAAAAAATTGCTGGGAAATGTTTTTTTTGTGGTGAAATATTACTTTTTGGTAGGACTCAATGTAACGTACTTAAATTGTTTGCATTGTGCTGATGTATGGATTGAATAGTACGGGGGTCGTGAAGGTGCTTAAGGGGCTCCCCCATGGCACACTAGCGCCACTTTAGTAAAAAAATCAGAACTCGTTAAATACACAATTAATATAAAATCTGATTGACAAAATCAATGCTTTAGAGTTCTAGATTATTGACGTCTATTTAATTCATTAAAATATACTTCACTGTAGTTACAGTTAGAAAAATTGCTAAAAACGGCCGTTTTTTTCCATTTTGTATCTGTAACGACAGCGAGCTATGTTTCAATGAGTTAAGCAGACGTAAATAATTTAGAAGACCAAATGATTGATTTTGTCAATCAGATTTTATATTAATTGTGTATTTAACGAGTTCTGATTTTTTTACTAAAGTGGCGCTAGTGTGCATGGGGGAGCCCCTTAAAGTAAAAATCTTACATAAAAACATGTATTTCAGAAAAAAACTTGTGAAAAAGTTGGAACTTTGACCCCCAATATCTCCGTAACTAGAAGGTTCCCAGGTATGGTATACAACAAAAAAATGATCGCAATGACGGGGAAAACAAGTGCCTTTCGGCTTCGTTAAGAGTCTTTTTACACCCTTTAGTTAGACTCTTTATTACATTTATCGTCATTGTCAAGACATAATATTGTAGAGGACTGGTTCTTAAAGTTTGATGGGGCTAACTGATAGATTGATAAACTCAAGTTAATAACTATGATTGGCTAACTGGTATTATGAGCTATTCAGACAGAAATTTGTATTCATTAATATGGAAGAAGAAGACATGCTACTAACACTCAAAATAAATTAGTTAACGGCAGGAGGAGACTGGTAGTGATGATCAAGATTTCTTTGTTAGAGAATCTACTAGTAGGTACCACAGCATGAGACAACAATGTCAACCTAATACATAAGGTGGAACACAAAATAAAGTATTCAAATATGCATAAACGTGGTCTCCCTTGATATGCATAAAAATAAAAACTCGTATTTAAAAAACAGCACCCAAAACTGCTGTTATTTGGCGCGAAATGGACATAAAAGACAATCACGTATGAACTCAGCATTTACGATACGAAAACCGTCATTCCAGCGCTCCACATGGATTGCTTCGACCAACAGAAACTACATAGAAGATGCAACGATAAAGCGCTGAATTATGGACTACCTCGTGTAGAACAATACGAAATGAAAAACTATCACACTATTTTTAGGAAAGTTAAGAATGCTGTCCTGAATAGAAGGAAATATCGCAAGCAGCTCCTCTATTGACAAGGAATCAACATTTGAACCTATCGATTCCAACCCATCAAAGATTTGACGGTTTGACGGTTGGTTGTAGCAGTATGAGAGTTGTCGAGAATGGAGATGAATGGCGTGCAATTGGAGAGGCCTTTTGGCCATTCTAACAAAAGAAAGTTCTTAATCTAAAAGACTCATAGGACTCACACAGACAGTCGCCAAAACCAAACTGCGCGACAGTCGGTAAAAAAAACTATTTTCGTAGGTACCCACGAAAATAGTTTTGTCCTACTAGTACCTACTAGATGGTCCAAAAATTGATATGCCTTTAACCGCTATCGACTTTACTAATACAATCTACGTTTATTTAGGCTCGCGTGGTCGGCCGTTGATAACCACTCTTAGTAAATACATTTGCCGCAAAGCGTTGTAATATCTCGTCGTGTCAGACATTCCGCCCTGACGTTGCTATGACATGTAGTTTCATTATCTCGTGTCTAATGGGACGTATGTGTTGTGGGTACTCGCAAATTATTACTGTTACTGTATGAATCTATTATGTTGTGGTTAATATCATTGCTTTTTGTTCTTGATTATGCCAACCTGTCTGTAAGATGAAGCTTTTCTAATTAATGATTTAGTTGATTTTAAATCTTCATTCGTGTTTTTCGTATTTTCGAAGCATAGTTCAGGTTATTTATTATTATGGAGTAGCAGTTTGATGTGTCGAGGAAACAACGGTTTAAATCTCGAATGTCCAAAACGAAAATGTTTTCTTTCATTTATCCTCTCTCTCTCTCTTTAGCCCCTCCAACTATTCAAATAATTGTTCCTAATTTGAAAAGCCCGTGTAAGCTCAACTAGTTCCGTTCATTCATCACTAATCTGACACTGGAGCTTCACAAACAGTTCGCGATTATCGCCCCCGCAGCGATGTAACCCAATCGTTATCAGTTTCGTCCTTTTCGCACTATCAGCACTTTGTATAATGACTGTATTGTTTGAACATCGAACTTTTCACAATGAATTGGTATTATCATTGTCCTTTTTGAGAGGGTCTTACTTAAATTGGATGTCAAGTAGAAAAGCTTTGCTTTGACAGGCTTTGACCGGTTGCAAATGGAAAGGTTGTATGGCTACGTATTACCTTTTCATTTTCTTGAAAATATTTGTTGAAAGCCAGACCTCTATTTCATTGACTTTTTGCTATTGCGCAAATTCAAAAACGAAAAAAGAATATCTTCCAATTGTTTTGCCTTTAGTTCTCTAGTTCAAAAGCGTTATCATTTCTAATCACGATGATCTACCTATCAGAAAAAACATGAAAACTTCGACTTGCCCAAACACCGAAGGGGAAACCAAACAAGCGGTTCGAAGAGAATAATGCCATAAACGTCTCACTTGGACAGCAGCCATCGTTGACCAACAACAGCAGCAGTTGATAACAGAATGAACCGTTCGTCCACCACAATCTTCACGAAACTGCTACATTTGGTTTAAAGCCAAGCTGCCAAGTTTACACAACAGTAAGCACCCGTTTACGCTACACTATCAGTTTTTTTTTAATTTCTATTTCTCTATTTGAATCCATCACAGACAAATTACAAAAGCTGTCTCATCGAATGAAATATTATTCCTTTGGTTATATGAAGCATCAAAAGGAGTTAATTCGTATTTTAAGCTTAGAGCTTTATTAATTTATTTATTTATAGAAATTACCAGGATTAAGGAAAAATAGATAGAAAAATGGTGTGAAATTGGAACCTCGATCTTTTGTATGAGATGGAAATCTGGAATTCATTTACACCAGTGGTTCCCAAACTTTTTTTTCTAATAGACCACTTTCAAAATTTTCTGTTTTCGGTGGATTCCCCTCCTGCTGTACAATGTTATTTTTTAGCGCTATCTGTAAGGATTGCATAAGGACCGTAGCTCCTGAGATTTTTTTTGGCAAGAAATCCGAAAATTAGATTCTTATAGTTTCGAAATGCTTTTTTAAAGTCTCAATACAACCATTTTCACCGAAATACAACATTGTTTTTTTTTTACTTTTTCGAGTAGCTTATTATCTGCCTACATTGATAGATAAGCCAACATTTTTGTTCTTTAGTATCGAAACCAGATATATTATCACTTAGAACTTGTGAACCCCCATGTTTTTTAACGCCTGCGTAGTCCCCCGACGGGTCTCCCGTGGACCCCTGGGGGTCCACCTGGACCACTTTGGGCATCACTGATTTAGACGAATGATTCGACCCCTCCACACTTCATCATTTCGGCAGACCACGTGCCACCAGGACACGGGACACGAACTTCAGTAGCCAGTTCTAAAATCTCTTATCCGTTCAGGGGTCCACGTTGGCCGCTGTAGAAACAATCTGGCTAAATGGGGTATTCATAGACTCTTCCCAACCACAATGCCAGTCCCTGGAGCAGGGGGTTCCACAATGGAATTGTGGACATGCTTCATCTCTTTTCCTGCCCAAACACCTGCATACTCCAGGACTTGAACGAGGCAAATGACAGAGCTGTCCAGGTAGAACTGGTTACTGCTCAGACGAGCTGTTGTCAATCGACAAGAAAGAAGAAGAAGAATATTTCCAAACGACTCATCCAGATCTCCGATTACAAAGTTCCTTTACAAGAGCTTACGATGTTCGGAGATACTTTCTTCCAAGCTTTAAAAGCAATTTCCACTTTTATCCATGAACAGCTAAGCCTATTAATTTTGCTTCCGCTTAACGGATTAATTCATTAACATTTAATTAATTGTTAATTAAAATTAATTCTGTATGCCTTTAGATCTATTTTCTTCTTGTTTGTTACACTTGACATTAAACTTATAAGTAAAGCAAGCATTGATTTTCTCTGAAGCTTTCGAATTTTCTGAACAAAGTGGTTAAACTCGTATGTTTTATAAATGAGAAAATCTTTAATATTGAAGTCTTGGTGTGACCTAGAAGTGGTTTTCGGAGATAAAACTGAAGATGAAAATGCTAGCTTTAATAATATACTCTCTGATATTTGAGACAGTGAGCTTTTTTTTACTGACTCTGACTCTAGTCTTCGTAAGCGTGGCGAAGGGTGGGCCCTGAATTTGATTCCCAGGTCGGGCAGTGTCAGGTCTTTTCCATTCGGAGTTTCTCAGTAGCAAACCTACGTTTTGATACATCAAGCTGAGTAACGTTCTTGTCGCAGTCACTAATGCAAGCTGTTAACTGTTTTGTTCCGTCCTGTGTTTATGAATATTTGTTAAGCTTTGTATTTTTATTGTTTATAATTAATGTTGTAATTTTGTATGCACTTCATGTCTTTGCGACAAATTAATATTTTTTTCTTTCTATTTCTTGCATATTATTATGTTTGTAATTACAATTACCTACATGGGACTCCAAAAGCTTGTAAAATATGAGTGTACCTACACTTCTGCATATTCCATCGGTAAATATAGGCCTGATGTTTGATTATGTATTCTGTGCGTGTTTTTTTAAGGATAATACAAAATATTATGCTACAATATAAAAAAGAAAAAAAAAAAACAAATAAAAAATGGCGACTTTTAGCGTCAAAGATGTGACAAGGGTCGCGTCGGTACAACGTGCAAATACTCGCCTTTTGCCCTTTCATTATTTGCCGGAAATATCTTCAGGGCTTTTTATCATTTAATATTATGAGTGGGTAGTACAACTTTACCATGAAATTATTACCCTACTCTCTTGTTATTCTTGTTACGAACTGTTTTTCTTACCAACGCCTGAACTTTTATTTGGTTACCAAACTACATGTATCTAGCTCTCCAAACTGTTCTAAACTAGACCTAGCACTGACTGACTCAGTGAATCTTTAGAAGTATAGACTATTGTGGAAAATGTTACTGTTGTACTGGTGGTATATACAGAAGACCTAGTATTAAAAAGTAACACGGCTAAGTTCCCAGAAAAATGTGAACAATTTTGTCATTCTGATGACTCGTAGATACCGTTGACCGGTCTTAGGGTATACATATTGACAAGGGGGCAAATCGAAAGAATTTTCATTTTCCCGTTGGTCTCCATGACCTCAGCGGGAGTCCAAGGCGTTTCCGAAGATGCCTCTTAGGGTTTTTTAAGGGTCGTCATCATTCTCTTGCCCTATCCCAATTTATTTGTGGTCGGCCAATGATATTCTAATAAACAGATATGTTATACACCTACAAAACCACCGAAAAAAGTGTTCCGCGGAGCAGAGCCAGCTCACACCTACGCAGTGACGCAGAATAAAGGCAAAACGAGCCAATTGGTCCGTTTTCGAGTCTTCACGATTGTGCGCTCACAACATATCTGTTTATTATAATATCATTGGGGTCGGCGCAGCATTTCTTATTTTTTCATACTTCTCTCGTATCTGTCATCTCAGCAGTCACCTTTCTAGCCATATCACCCTTCCCACAGTCCATCCCTCGTTTCTTTGGTCTTCATCTACTCCTCTATCCATCCATATTTATACTCAAAAGTTTTCTAACGACAATTTCCTCATTCCTTCGCATCACATGCCATTCACCATTTCTTATTTTGTCTATTTTTTTTGGGGGTTCCAACTGGAATAACTCATAGTAGTCATTCATTTATGAATCAGCGCTTTATCCAACACGTGGTGGTCCAGATCGATCGCACGAATAAATAGCACCAATTGCCAAATTAACGACACTCAATAAAAATATTATTAGCGCCATAAAATTCATCGTAGCCTAAAAAACGGAACAAAGACTCGATTGGCTATAAAAGATGTTTCTTACTACGGATAGGGCTTTATTTGGCTATTTTTGCGATGTGAGACGATGCATCAAAAAACTGATGTTTCTTTTCCTTAAAAATTATGATACTTGGGACAAATATTAGTTTAAAATATCGAAGAAGGTAAGTAATAAAATTAACTCACCTACCTATTTGAAAAAGGATACCTACATCAAATTTTAAAGTGTGTTGATGTAATTCCTTTACCTTTTATGCTCGCTAAAGTCTCGCGTACTCTAAACTATTAGCCCTGCAACCCAACCTAATATAAGTACAACCACACTCACTTGCGGTCGATCAGTTTTCAACCTTAATAGTCAGGGCTTAAGGGTAAAAAGTGGTCGACGCAAGTAAGCGCAGTAAGTAGTACCTACCGAAAATGGTCATCACAACAGAACTAAAGAAGATCGATATGCCTAAACAAAACATTCGTTTTCAACATCATAAAATATCATTGTTCGCACCACCATCTATTATGAATTTTACCAATTAATTTTATTCCACACACAATCTTTCGTCCACTTCTCATCGATCAACACTGTGTTGTCATTTAATACCGATCCTTCAATATCATCAATAAAGTCTATATTTGCATGATTAACACTAGATTGCGACTGGAACGTTTCAATTAAGGTGGGCATGGGATGGGTAAGTGGCGTTTTGTTCCATGTTTCGTTACTACGTGTGGCTCAAATCGTAGGCGGACGGAATTTACTAGCAAAATTTTAATTAACGCTTCCAGTTTGTTTTGGAGGGTTCAGATTTTAGTGTACTGGCCCGTGGGTACCGCACGATTGCCCGCGAGGCGGCGTGCCTCCTTGCCGGATTGCCGCCATGGGATCTGGAGGCGATAGTCCTCGCGCGCCTGCATGAATGGCGCGCGGAGGCGCTTCGCCGGGGGGAAACTCCGCTGCCGCGACAAATTGTCGCTCAGCGGACAGACTTCCGGCGGGATCTCATGGCGACATGGAGAGAGCGACTGTCGCAACCCCACGCAGGGCACGCCACGACAGTGGCGATAAGTCCCCTCTTTGAGGAGTGGCTGGAGAGACGCCACGGCGTCCTCACCTTCCACCTGACGCAGGTCCTCACCGGACACCGTGTTTTCGGGAGGTTCCTGCACCAAATCGGGCGGGAGGAAACGCCCGGGTGTTTCCATTGCGAGGATCGACCGGAGGACACGGTGGAGCACTCGGTGGAGGTATGTCCCGCGTGGGCGGAGCACCGCCGTGTCATCGAAGCGGCGATTGGCGGCGGCGACCTGTCGCGTCCGGCCCTGGTGCAAGCCATGGTCCGGAGCGAGACGGAATGGGACACCGTCACCTCCTTCTGCGAAGCAGTAATGCTAGAGAAGGAGGTGGCGGAACGTGAGAGGGAGAGAACCTCACAGCGTCCCGGCCGCCGCGGGAGACGCCCAGACGCCCCGGGCGTCGGGGGCCACCACGTGGCCCCCGGCCACCGTAGGCGCGGGCCTGAGGACGGTGGGCTATGGGTTAGCTCGCCGTCCGTCCGTCTCATGACGACAGGCCGTGTCGACGGCGCGTTCGTGTTCCACGCGCGCCTCAAAGAGAGTCAGCAATAGGAAGGGGTCCGCAAGGACCGATGCCTGCCGGGGTTGCGGGACTGTTCGAAAGAGATACCGTGACCCCGGAACACAAAGGGCGATGAAGGAACATGGATGGGTTTTAGTCAGTAAAAGTCTGACACTCCCTCCTGCTCCGCCCAGAGCGGGAGAAGTCATTTGATGATTTCCCATCCGAAAAAAAAAAAAAAAAAAAAAAGGGTAGCCTAAAAAGTCTGACAACCAGTCTTACCAAGGGGTATTGTATTACAAAGTACTGACTGGGTTGTGGAGGTCAGATAGGCAGTCGCTTCTTGTAAAATTGTATTCAGCTGCATCCGGTTAGACTGGAAGCCGACTCCAACATAGTTGGGAAAAGGCTAGGCAGATGATAATTTTTGACGAGCTGGATAAAAGTGGCCAAACATCGACCTAACTGGCTTGTGATTGTAGAGGCCTATAGCTTTAAACTGCTGTGAATTATTCGAAATGGCCAAAGATCGGCCAAAATGTCTTGTGATTGGCGAAGCATATCAAGAAGTGGACTGCAATATGATGATAGAGATACTGATTAAAGCTACATAGTATCGTATATTAAAAAATGTGTCATAATATCATCGCCAGCAAAGCTGAGATTACGCACCATAGAGACAATTTACGTTAAAGTTTACATTGTAGTAAGCGCTTACTACACTTACAATGAGAAAAACGAAGATAGAACATTACAAAAGACCTTGGCACCCACTCTATTCCGAGACGCCGTTTAGTCTGGCGTATAAATAATTAATCTAGTAACTACTCATAAAGCTTAGTCGGGCTTGAAACCAATACAGCTATAATAATATTTACTTAGATATCGATTTGTAGCCTAAAAACAGATACAAACCAGGCATTCTACCTGTGTTACTAATACTTTGTGGTATTCTGTAAAGTTATTTTCGAACCGTGACATCATTATTTTCTTGTCCTTTTCTCACTTTAATTGATTTGAACACGTTTTCTTCTTCCATACCAATGTTCTCTATTCGTCGTTATCGCCCTCTTTTGAGCCAAATCTTCTTTCACACAGTCCATCTATCATTTCTTAGGGGCCGCCTCCACGAACGAGCGAATCGCGGCGATTCAACGTATTTCTATATGAATATATCGCCACGATTCTCTCGCTCGTGACGGAGACGGCCCAAAAGAGAGTGTATAAAAAAACGTGGCAAGGACGATAATATCGCCGCGATTCTCTCGCTCGTGGAGGCAGCCCCTAAGTCTTCCCCTACACTATTGTGAAGACACATGGATTCGACTGCAAGTTCATTTGGTTTAAAGAAAACCATCGATTGATTTCCAATTCGGTAGAGACAGCACTATTTCGATTTGAAAAGGATTTTTATGGAATAATTGTCTAATTTACCTCTTTATTTATATTTAGGAGACTATGCCGTATTTTTTAATTAGTTTACAAGTTTTTATTTAACTTGCACCGTTCGTATGTAAGTTGTCCGCTTCAAATCTAGCAACTGAATTTCTAACCAGATCCCCCAACCGATTGAGCTGAAACTTTGCACACATCTATGGTTCTGATGACAATATATTTTTATGAAAGACATGACTTTATGCTGCAACGAGGAACGCCTCCGCATGAGACAACTCCTCAACGGTTAATAGTACGGACACAAAACTTTGTAAATGCGTTCAATTTTGATAGATAAACTAATTTTTTCCTTTCATTTTAATAAATGATTTAAAAAAAAGTTAAATTTATATAAATGGAAAATAGTGCTTACCTAGACTCCGTGCAACAGTTATAATTACTAAACTGAAGCAAAAAATTATCGTAACATGCATTTCCTCATAATTCCGCCGATGTAACAATAATTCTGTTATTTAACGAGTTAAATTTCGTTAATTATAAAAGTTTCGCATCCACCGCTGGGCGGAGCCGTAAAACTTTCGGTCTGCTCTGTAAATGTTACAAAGTTCCCTATGTCAGCAATTTCGCGTAGATTCTACATAAACATGTTAATGTTGTTCAGAATAAGTACCTGTGTTTCCTTATCTACAGAGTTTGTTTGTGTTGTGTTTTTAATATATAACAGGTGTGCTGAACTTCTTTTTATACGGAGGAAAATGTTAATTTCGAGAAACATCGTACTTAGGAAATAAGTGGTAGCGAATGCTCGTGGCAAATAGAGCAGATCGATTCGATTTGTTTTTGCTGTCCGAACAAGTCCAAATTGTGTAGTGAATATGAGTACTTAGATGCCTACCTAAATTAGCTTGAAGACCTAGATTACAAAAATCCAAACATTATTTTTAGAGCAAAACGAAAAAAAATATTTTCATGTTAAACTTTTTGCCCGCGAATGTACCACATCCCTCGTTTGCTCGCGAATAAAAACGCTTTATACAGGTCAAGTGTTGCTCAATTGCTCTTATCAACTCGAAACACTTCACACGCTTTATGTAACCAAGTTTTTACGAGCTTTTTAATTAATACCAATTTGATTGTTAGAGTATCAGTTTTTAAGCGTAGTATTCAATTGGCAGTAGTATCTTCAAAGCAGTGCATAACATGTCGATAAAGAAATCGTAAGGTGTACTTGATATTTTTGATGATGTATCAAATTTTTCGGCTTAATAAAATATAGGCAAACGATTATCTAAGATTATAGAGAGGAATGTCGGGACCCGGTGATCAAATCAAACTCAACGCTAGAAAGCCCACTTACACTAACTTGATAAGTTGAATTAGTTCAAAATAAAGTTTAAAACTAATAAAGAAACATCACTAAAAGCCAACATATTTACCGCAAAAGCTAAAGTATAACAAGCCATTGGCACGTTCTAGCAGGCATGCGCCACTCGTCTGCTAAAACACTTCATATGAGCCTCTTAGGGCATCAAGTGTTTATGACTAGAGAACGCGAAAATTTCTCGCAGAAATACATCTAATAAGGCGCTCCGAGCATTCTCTTCGCCGTTTTCAAGGATTCTTTCGTCGAAAGATGTAGGAATGTTGTACCCTGAGCTAGAGAATTTTAATAAGTAGGTAATAGTGGTATTTTCTATTCGCTAGAGGAAAGGCGTGAATTAGAGGTTATTTTCCAGTAGAAGTTAGAGGAGTTGAAAACAAATATGTTAGTAGGATGTTGCCAAGTTGTAAAGTGATATAACTTTAATGTTTTAAACCGGAAGTTGTCTAGTGGATTTACGATGCATTTAAGGGATATATACAATAGAAGTGCATGCATTTACACACGTGGGAGCACTAAATCCTATATTTCTAATAATAATAAAAAAGTATGGTATAGCCTGAAATAAAAGAAGTATTGATCAAGCAGTCTAAAGCTTTACAAAAAACGTTCATGGAAACTGAGCGCCTCGTCTGTTATACTTGACGTAACAAACCAATTACTGGTCTTTTGAAAAACTCTCGAGGACTTAACAAGGAGTCTAAAATTCTAAATGGCCAAACATTTGTGATGTGAATGAAGATGCTAACCCATTAATAAGATCTAGATCATTATCACTATCCTCCTGCACTTGTAGAAAATGTGACATGGGAACCCAAGATGATAAGATGTTAAACTAACAAGTACCTAAGTACGTAATTATGTGAAAATAATAATCGATGGTCATTAGTGATTCGCAAGTTAACAATATACTCAAGTAAGTCAACAGGTGAGGACAATCACTAGAACGTTTCTGAACGGCATCGGCACCTGTCAGATCGGACGCTGGCTGCGCGCCAAACTGACAGCCGTAATGGCGTCAAACTTTAAATTGCCATAAAAGTGATTACGGACCTCCATTCTTGTTGCTTTAGTGGCAACGAGGCAAAGAGTATAATAATAATATGGGAGAATAGTGCCCTCTTGTGTCATTTTGAAGCATCCGATTTGAAGCGTCATCTGGATTTCTTAACGAGAACTAAGGCTCTATAGGTAGCTATAGGTAGATAGGAATGTATGTATAGCTTCTTACGTATAGGTCAATATTTGTTTACATAAAGGTGATCATTCAAATTTTCTTGTTTTTTTGCAAATAGCAGCTGTTTTGTTTATGTCGTATGTTGATCATAATGAAATTTGCGAATACATAACATAATGATGATACATTATAATACGAGCCATCATTCTATTCGCGAATCGCATTTTGATCAACTATACGATGTAAACACAGCTTCTATTTGCAAAAAACAAGAAAGAATTTCGCCGGCTACATTCATATGTGAATAGAATTGACAGTTACACAGAGAATTTGTAAATAATTAAACTTAAGATGGACTAACGGAACACATTCAAGCGCAAGCGCAAGTTGCGGCGGCCATAATATGATGTTGCCAGTTTATGTTACACAAAAAGGATATTCGAGACAAGGTTGTGGTATAATTGATAATACGAAACAGCCATGAGATATAAAATCGTGATAATTTTGATGAAAAATGTAACAATTATTCTTTTAAAAACTACTTTAAATTAAAATATAGAACTTAATTATTTGATTTTCATAATTGAACAGAGACATCTATCGTTAATTATGAAATATTGTACCTAGTTTATTGGTTAAGTAAAGTAGATGGCGACTCTTTCTTCACTGAAGTTGTGCATGTTCTAACTGTCTCCCCCCTGCAACGAGGACTTTCTTTTCTTTCTTTTTGGACCTTATTACTTTATATTATTATGCTGTACTAATAAATTATTTCACGGTTAAAACCAAGATGGTTCTTTGAAAATGAGAGTGACAAACACAACGCAACTTTTTCAACGCTCTTTAAAACTCTGTATTTAATTTATTTATTTAAACTTCATGTACAAGAGAGGTACAGCGGACTTAATGCACCAAGCCATTCTCTACCAGTCAACCTTTGGGTTAAATAGGACAACATTGTGGTAGTTTATAAAAATATATGTATCGGTTATAGTTTTACAGCTACATTTTCCCGGTAGCTCAATTCAAAGTCCTGAAAAATCCAGAGCTCGCACCAGTTGTAACAAAATTTTATATCAGGCGACCATACAATTTGCAATTAGAGGTTATTCAATTGAAGTATTTGCAGTACGGATTCAGAATAACAATAGCGTCGGCAATCAGACAATGCGTTAATCTGATCTGTTCTCCTGCATTGCAGGTAGACCGGTTGCCCTGTAATGACCTGTTTCCCGCCTTCACACCTTCAACTCGTTCAATTAGTGCAGACGGCTGGCCAAAGATTTTGCTGGGAGCCCCACTAGGCATAGTTATCCTTTTAAAATTAGAGTTTATTTTTTAAAGTACTGGTGAATTGATTGTTATAGAGTATGTTCAGCCTTGTTTTCGCCAATTGTGAACCGATTTCGATGATTCTTTTTTTGTTTGAAAGAAAATTACTTCGCGGTGGTCCCGTTTAAATTTGGTGAAGATCTGATGGTGATCTTCGGATATACATTCAGTCAAAAAAGTATCGGGAATGGATGATTTGTTTATGGTTCCAAATTTTTTTTTGTTTTTTTTTTGTTGTTGTTAGATTAGCACAACTGTATTGCGAATTTCTTAATGGACAAAAATATCGGACAAAAAGTTTGTCTTAAATTTTGCATCGCCAATGGAATTTCGAGTTCGGAGTCTCTGAAAATGTTACAGAAGGCTTACAGTGAATCGACTTTATCAAAAACACGCGCTTATGAGTGGTACAAAGCGTTCAAAAGCAGTCAAGGTGTGATGGAAGATTTGCCTCGTTCTGGTAGGCCATCAACGTCTGCAACTGAAGTTAACATCGCAAAAGTGAAGGAAATAGTGACTGACAATCTTGCCAGAAGGTCAAACGGTAAATAAAAAATATTATTCGGACGTTATGCAGCGTTTAAGAGAGCAAATTAGATAAAAGGGCCAGATTTGTGGAAAGAATTTCTTGGATTTTGCACCACGATAATGCGCCTTCGCACAGTTGTGAACGATTTTTTAACCAAAACTCAACAAATACCATCGAGCAACCACCTTATTCACCAGATATGGCTCCAGCCGACTTCTTTATTTTTCCTTAACTCAAATTACCACTTCGTGGCACCCGTTTTCATTCAGTAGAAGACATAAAGGAGAATTCGCGGCGAGAACTGAACTCAATTCTGGAATAAGCATTTAAAAAATATTTTTATGATTGGATTATTAGTTGGCGTAAGTGTGTCGGTTCTGAAGGAGCATACTTTGAAGGTGATAAAAAAAAATTGGATAAAAAACTAATATTTTGTGTTTTATTGATCTTTTCCCGGTACTTTCTTGACAGAGTAGTATGCAATGGAACTCTTCAATTATAGACAGCAAATCGGTCGTGATTGCTGCAATCGCTTGGATGTTTGTTGTTTTCACAAAATCATAACATAACATCACGCCTGTATGCTCTGAGGGGGTATGCAGATGTGTACACCCACATTTCGACAGTTCGATCTGTTAGGTTCCATTTTATTGGGGATAAGCCTATTACCATGACATGGTATTGCTAACAATATGAAATAAATGACTGCCTCGTTGGTCTAGTGGTGGCGACTACTCAGCATGAGGTCCTGGGTTCGATTCCCAGCTCGGGCAAAGTGTTATTGGGTTTTTCCATCAGGAATTTCTCAGTAGCAGCCATGGAATCTGGATTTGGGCCAGCGGCGGTCGCCCCCTATTACAGGGGACTTAAACATAACTGGCGAAATGTGGGTGTAGGTACTATTGAGTACACCTCGGCCCAACTCTTCGGAATTACAGGCGTGAGGTTATATTATGTTAAAATAAATGTATAGCTAATATTTGTGTAACATATTACAACTAAAACTGGTAAAAAAAAAAATCTGACGAATTGATAATCTCCTCCTTTTGGAAGTCGGTTAAAAATAAAAAACTTGTTTGCAAACAATAAAACCGACTTCAAAAACACAACAAAGTGAAAAATAACTTTAGCTTCAGAAGTCGGTGGCAAAAACTGAATCAAACACACAGAAGTCACCGACTTCTGAAGCTAAAGTTATTTTTCACTTTGTTGTGTTTTTGAAGTCGGTTTTATTTTTTCAAAAATGTTTTTTTTTATTAACTGTACAACTAAGATGGGGTATAAACTGGAAAGATCCGACAATACTGTGTAGCTTTGTAGTATTGGGGTGCTGGTACGTTGGTGCCGAGGAAGATAAAAATAAAACGGCGGACAAGTAAAATTCACGTCTTTATTGGACCAGTGTTAGAGATGGAAGGGAAGAGTGTTACCACAGTTTACATTCGCGATGAATTGTTTAACCTGTGGAAAAAAAGTTCTAACAGTCCTCAATTAAGGTTGCAATATAATAAAACCCGTAACAAATTACATAAACTTATAGAAAATAGAAGAAACTTATACTATATGAACAAAATAAATGAGAACATAAAAAATACAAAAAAAGTTTATCAAATGGTGAACCAAATGTTGGGACGAGTGACATTATCAATCGATGCTGCTATTCTCAAAGCGTTTGATGCACAGGGTCTTACCACTAGGGCCATTGCAGATAATTTTGCAATCGGATTTGACAGAGCCGTAAAAAATATAGTTCCAAACTGTAGTATTAAAATATTGGACCCCAAAACCTATTGTAAACCAATGAATTCTAGTTTAAACTTTAAGAAAGCATCAGGCGACAAAATACTTAAAATAATAAATAATTTGAATTCAAATAAGGCTCCCGGACTAGATGACGTAAAAGTTGCGGATATCAAAATGATAGGTCCAGATGTATCAAAAGCTATTGCGGACCTAATTAACAGCAGTTTAAAAAGTGGTTTATATCCTGATGAACTAAAGTTAGGCTGTGTTAGACCAGTCTATAAAAAGGGTAAGCGAGATGAGTACGCTAACTATCGTCCTATTACATTGCTTTCTTCTATTGATAAAATCGTAGAAAAATATGTCTGTCAACAAATACACTCATTTTATAGAAAACACGAAGTAATTTATCCGAACCAATTTGGATTCCAAACGGGTAAAGGTACATCAGACCTATTGTCCAAGTTTACTGATGAAGTCAACGAGCACCTTAATCAAAAAAAGATTACATATGCACTTTTCATTGACTTTTCCCGTGCTTTTGACACGCTTGATCACAAGCAACTAATTAGTAAACTGGACCAAAGTGGAATTCGTGGTCCTCTGCTCAACTGGTGCGGGAATTACCTCCAAAACCGAAAATTTGCTGTCAAAATTGGTAATTCACTAAGTGAAGCCGTTCATGTTACAGAGGGCACGGCTCAAGGGTCAGTTTTGGGGCCCCTCCATTTTCTGTCTTATGTAAATGACATGAGCAGCTGTATCAACCACTGCACATGCTATCAGTTTGCAGACGATACATGTCTTGTAATAGCTGATAAGAACCCTCAAAAAGCTTGTGATCTTTTGCAATCTGACCTGAACTCTTTGTTAAAATGGTGCCATGATGTTGGGTTGGTGCTCAATTCTAATAAAACCAAATTGCTAGTCATAAAATCACCATACTTAAAATGTATTCCTCTTAATAATAATTTAGTTGCACACGACCACAGCTGCCTGCATAACTTAAATAATACAAAGTGTAGCTGTCCTTGTATAGAAGAAGTAGATTCACAAAAGTATCTGGGATTAGACATCGATAACAAATTCAGTTGGAGGAAACATATAGAGCATGTTTGTAATAAGTTAAGACAATTTTTAGCTAATATTATAATTCTGAAGAACCGCATTCCTTTCAAAGTAAAACTTATGTTATACAACTCATTAGCCGAATCATACATTCAATATGGACTTAGTAGTTACGGTCGAACATTCAAATCTTATCTCAGTAAAATATATAAACTCCAACTAAAAATACTAAAGAATATCGTATTTAAAAAAATTAAATACCAATTTCAAAACAATGAACGTGGACTTTTTTATCACTGTAAAATATTACCTGTACATACACAATTTAAATATACATTGCTAAAAGAACAATATTTCAACGGCTATTTAGAGCAAAAAATTCAACATCCTGTATTCACGCGGACCGTCGCACGTAACCAGCTATGCACGGTTCGTGCAAATAACACCTACGGCGAGCGGACATGTTCTTACCTAATTCCTCGGTTAATTAACAATCTACCTTCCGATTTGCGCAGTGACATTACGCCAAGAAATATTAAAATAAAACTTAAGTCCCACTACCTACAACACATTGAATGCTCAATGTGAAATGCAGTTTACGTAGTACTAAACAGAGATGAAGTTACCAAATTTCGAATTATGGTACCTAATTATATTATTATGTTGTATTTTATTGTTTACCCTATTTTTGTTTTTATAATGATGTAGAATTACATTTAGCATTAAGCACAAACCTTAGTGGTTTAAAAATGCTATGCAAAAAAAAATTTAATAATTTTTAATTGGTAAATAAATGAAAAAAAAAAAAAAAACATAATTGTTTCCATTTTAATTTTGGTGTTGCAATATCATTAATTATAATCTACAACAAATACTTTCAGCTGGTCCAAACGAGAAAACTCCGAAATGAAAAATAACTAACGTGATAAAACTGACGGTTGACTAGTAGATAATGGCTTGTGGCATTAAGTCCGCCTATGTGCCACTATTGTACATGAAGTTTAAATAAATAAAATTACGGTAAGTAAGAACAGAAGTTATGAAGCAAATATTTGGAAATGTGTCACTCAAGATTTAATGTATTAGGCTACATAGGCCGCCCAGGGATTTAGGCCAGGGACTTGGCAAGGGAATGGCCTAGATTCAAGAGGTCGACGCCACATTCCCATGAAATATAAGGATCATTGCCAAACATGGAAGTGGGACAGCAAAAAATATTTAGCAAGATTTAGGTCCTCATTCTGATACAGTGCCAACGGCTAGAATTTGGCACAAAACGGAAATGTCTAGACTACGCTAAGATTAAGGATATCCAGGCAAACAAACCGAGGTCAGAAAAAATTGAACTCATATTCACAATTTTATGGGGCATTAAACAGATTGTAATTGCCACTTGCTTCGGTGAAGGAAAACATCGTGACGAAATCAGCATGCTTGAGAGATATTTCCCGACGGCATGTTAAGCCAAGTCGGAGGCCCATGGCCAGCATAAAAACTCTGACACGAGGTTAGGCACTAGCCACACCGCCGCGGGAGACGCCCCGGCGTCAGGGGCCACTAGGCGCGGGCTTGTGGACGGAGAGCTATGGGCTAGCTCGCCGTCCGTCCGTCTCATGACGACAGCCTGTGTCGACGGCGCGTTCGTGTTCCACGCGCGCCTCTACGAGAGTCAGCAATAGGAAGGGGTCCGCAAGGGCTGATGCCTGCCGGGGTTGCGGGACTGTTCGAAAGAGATATCGTGATACCGGAACACAAAGGGCGATGAAGGAACATGGATGGGTTTTAGTCAGTAAGTCTGACACTCCCTCCAAGTCAGAAGAAGTTATTTGATGATTTCCCATCCGAAAAAACAAAAACAAAGTACTTACCACACGATAAATAAAGAAGAAGAATTGGCAATGTAAGGCGTGATAATAATATGACATGTCTTTGAGTATGCTTAAAGGGCGTTGGTTGTCAAAATTAATTCCTGACAAATATAATCGTTTGAACTTTCGGAGAAGACATTTCATCATGAACAGAACAGCCGATATAAGAAATACTCTCGTCTTTGAAGAAAATTGCGTTTTTCTCTAGACGCAGACTTCAATATAATAGTCAGTTCTGTGAAAAAAACTATGATGAAAATTGGGACATTTATCTGAATTTTGAGTAGCTATTTTTAGAGGAAGAATAATTTAATAAAGTCTGCGGGTTTTTTTGGCTTGTCTGTGGAAAGCTTTAAGTAGTCTAGTATATTATGTGACAGAAAGTATAAGCTTTTTCTTGAGATAGCATTTTTATGTGTAAATGTTTTTATGTATAAAACACACAAACTTGGCCGGTTTTTGTTATAACCGGGTAACAAAAACCGGCCAAGTGCGAGACAGGCTCACGCAGGAAGGGTTGCCATCAAGCCCACTTATTTTTTTTATTATTTGTTGATAAAGCGGCAACAGAAATAAATATTCTGTGATTTGAACTGTCCTTCTATTACGGATCATGAGATACAGCCCGCTGACAGGCAGACGGACGGACGGACAGCGGAGGCTTAGTAATATGGTCCCTTTGGTTACCCTTCGGGTACGGAACCCTAAAAAAGTAAGCTTTTTCTTGAGATAGCATTTTTTATGTGTTTAATGTTTAAAACAAAAAGAAAGCTGCGAAGATTTCGAATAAATTAGTCGTAGGTACTGTAACAGAATTTTCGTTATCTCACATTTAAGGTTTAATCAGTAAAGTCCTTAATTTATCGGTTGGGAGTTTCGCGTGGCGGGAAAGTTATACTTTCAAGATCGAAAACTCTTACCAATATTAAATTAATGATTAGAATTTTGAAATCAGATCATGGAGTAAATTGGGAAGAAACTTTGGAACTTCTGTTCTTGATTGCTTGGTTTCAGTATTACAAACCTTTTAGATTATTACATTTTTACTTATGGTGAATGCTCCAACCAGCCCGCGAAATTCAAAATTTCTTACGTTTTTTGCAATTTGCAGGTCAGTGCTAGGTTCGTATGTTGATTAGAATATTATTCGCGGCTGTAAGACGTATATAGTTACATAATTATAATCATCAAAATAATCAATACGATTTTGATGAATATAATTTTGTAACGTAACTATATATGTTCTACTGGCGCGAATAATATTTTAATCAACATACAACCTAGCACTGGCCTGCAAATTGTAAAAAACATAAGAAAATTTGAATTTCGCGGGCTACCCTGGAGCATTCACCTTAAATGACTGCCTTCTTGGTGTACTGGTTGCAAGCTCAACTGCCGAGCATGAGGTCCTGGGTTCGATTTATTGATCGGGCAATGCCACGGAATCTGGATTTGTGCCCGGTTGATGGCAATAGGTAGTTATGTTTAAGTCAATAAGTAATAAGGGGTGAGCCCCTTAATACTTATTGACTGCCGTAAGGGTAGCCCGCGAAATTCAAATTTTCTTACGTTTTTTGCAATTTTCAGGCCAGTGCTAGGTTGTGTGTTGATTAGAATATTAGTCGCGGCTGTAAGACATATTATTATGTAGTTACAGAATTATATTTATCTAAATCATAAATACAACCCTCCAAGTTCATAGGTGAAAAAATTACCTTTTCAAGGTCAAAGTCATTCCTGCACAACTACATACGTCTTACAGCCGCGAATAATATTCTAATCATTATACAACCTAGCACTGGCCTGCAAATTGCAAAAAACGTAAGAAAAATTGATTTTCGCGGGCTGGTTGGAGCATTCACCTTAAACATAACTGGCGAAATGTGGTTTTTTTTCTCAATGGCCTTTACAATAATAGGAATGACGATAATATATCAAATAATTGCAAATCTATTTAGTCCGTCAGTTAGATTATCGGAAAATATTGGATAAGTGTTGTTTTTTGTTTTATCAAATTAATAAAAAATTACGAAGATAAAACGCATCAAAGATCCATGAGTGGTGTGACGTCACTTTTCGGTAAAAAATCTACACAAATGTGACGTCACACGAGTTTTCGACGCACTATCGTCTTAATTTTTTTGTTAACGTGAATACAGAAAAAATACGTGTCCAATATTTTTTGGAAATCTATCTGACGGACTAATTACATTTTTTTGTCTTCTACACTATTAGGTATCCCGTTCACAAATTCATGAGACGTTAATATAAAATAATAAAATGATTTAGGGGTCAAGTTGTTTTAGAGATATTCAGGACTTGTTCTAAACACCTCATCTATTAATAATAACCAACGTTTGTGTTGTAACGTAGTATTCAAAATATTGAGGAGCTTGTGGCTAAATAGTTGGTTAGGTAGGGTAGGTAGGTTGGTCCGTGGATGGCTGACCACCCATTACATACCAAGATTCCTCCGTGCGTCGAAAGAAACGTTAAGCCGTTGGCCCCGGCTGTCATTTGTAGAATTTTGGCAGTCGTTACAGGTAGTCAGTGGCCCGAAAGTCTGACAACCAGTCTTACCCAGGGATATCGTATTACCCAGTACTAACTGGGTTGTGGAGGTCAGATAGGCAGTCGCTCCATGTAAAATAGTAATACTGGTATTCAACTGCATCTGGTTAGACTGGAAGCCGGCCCTAACATAAATGGGTAAACGCTAAAAGCAGATGTAGTAAACAAAAATACCGTCACTGAAAATGTAACAACGAAATATCGATATTCAGTAACCCACAAGCGGTTCCTCTATCGACCGTCCTACTCTCCTCACTCAACTAAATACAGCGGCCTATTTCAATCAGTAGTTTTCCTCCGTTTTGTGGAACCTAGATTAACTGGCTCTGACAGACTTTTAAATAAGTTAAATGAAAATTAAACTCGCTGGAAATAAATGGCGGGCTCGCGGCGCCGTTGCAGCGAACTGAGCGAAGTTGCTTGTAGATCTGCACTTCTAAGTGGTTTTATTTCAACCTACTTGGCGAAGTGGGAATCTTTATTTAGTATAAGATTTCATGCTCTTATTATTTATATCTACTTCTTTTGAGATAAATAATACCGTTGTAATGTGAAGCTTTCGAAGAAAATTTTGGCCATTCTCCTTTATATCAAAGACTAGCGGACGTCACGCGGTTTCACCCACGTAGTGCCCGTTCCCGTGGGAGTACGGGGATAAAATATAGCCTATGTTAGGGGTGTCAGGGTGAATGTAGCTTTCTAATGGTGAAAGAAATCGCAGTAGTTTTTGAGTCTATTCATTACAAACGTACATACACACTCACAAAAATACAAATCTTTCCTCTTTATAATATTATTAAATATATTATATATTATATTAGTGTAGATTAAATATTTAAATCATTAGAGTCGGCCTTCTGGGTAAAAAAAAAGGTGTTACGTTCCGTTTCGTTGACATTTGCCTGCCTCGTTGGTCTAGCGGTCGCAATCGCAACTGCCCAGCATGAAGTCCTGGGTTCGATTCCCGGGCCGGGCAAATTGCTATTGGGTTTTTCCATCAGGATTTTTTCAGTAGCAGCCACGGAGTCTTGATTTGTGCCCGGCTGATGGCAATAGGCTCCCCCCTATTACATGGGACTTAAACATAACTGGCGAAATGTGGGTGATTATGTTATGTTATCTCGTTTATTCATACTGAAAATATGAATCGGTGTAATGCGGGATACGTACGCTCAGTGCAAGCACTTTACACACGCAACGAACGTGGAGATTAAAATCTTTGTACTAGACTACTTTGACAGCTAATTATAGCAAGTAGACTAAATAAAAGAAATATATTACGTTTCGCGTAGGTGACCAAAACAGAACGAGATTGTTGATTCGAATTATTTCTCTTTTAATTTTAACTACTTACGACGCGTTCGTCGTGGACGACAGATTATCGTGTCGTTTAAAGCGTCGTGGCTGGTATATTTAAATGGAGATGTTTACATATAGGACGACACAATTATCTGTCGTCCACGACTTTTGCCAACTAAAAACCAACGATAAATAATCGTCACGACATGGTGGGAACGCGCCCTTGCGCCCCGTTCCCACTATGCCGTATCAACAGATAATCGTGTAGTTTTAAGTGTCGTGGCTTGTGTATTTAAATGGAGGTGTTCACATTATAGGACGACACGATTCTGTCGTTCACGAGTTTTGCCAACTAAAAACCAACGATAAATTTAATCGTCACGACGTAGTAGATACGGGGCCTTACTGTAATAAACAACAACAACATCAGCCCATAACGTCCACTGCTGGACATAAGCCTCTCCCATGATGGGCGGAATTTGCCGTAATCTCCACGCTTGGCAGGCGGATTGGCACTGTAATCACTTAGTTATAATTCTAATAAGTCCGATTGAAACAAAATTCTTACATTTGAAAGATTATCAATATTGAGATGGTCTTGAGTATTCGGTAAAACAGGAGAATTTCATTCAAAAGTTAATTTTCAAACAAAATGTATAAGTAATTTTAATGTCCCTGTCATAGAGAGGAGACCAGTGTCCCAGCAGTGGGAACATTAATAGGCTGATGATGATGATTAATTTAAATGTCATAATGGTTTTGTGCGTTCTTAAATGCATCTACTTATTTACTTGGCGTCACAAACTCGTCCTAAAATTCTATAAGGAACGTTTGTGATCTACCTACCTATTTCTACCTGAATACGTCGTTGTTTGAGTGGTCGCACTAGCGACTGCTGAGCACGAGGTCCTTGTTTCGAATCCCCGGTCGGGCAAAGTGTTATTAAGTTTATCCATCAGGAATCTCTCGGTAGCAGCCACGGTGCCACTGGATTTGTGCCCGGTTGATGGCAAGACTCGCCCTCTATTAAATGGGACTTAAAATATATGTGACGTAATATGGGTATACCAATAGATACATCTTCGCCTAACCCTCCGGGGCGTGATGTTATAAATGTTTACCTATTTCTAGCAAGAATCATAATAATCAGACTATTTTTTATAATTCATTTAGAACAGTCCGGTTGCTGACAGACCTTTAAAGATAGAAACATGCCAAGACGATTTCCTTAGCGGGTGTAGTGGTGCAATAAGAAAGGATTCTTCGAACCTCGACCCCTGCGCGAATCTAACGGGCGTGGGGGATTTAAATTTGTATGCGAACGAGGTTGCGGGCAATAGCTACTTTACTAGTATTTCCAACATCGTTCGTTCACATCATCCTGCCCCATCATCCATCCCTATCTTGCCATTTTATCCCTTAAATAAACAAGAATATGATCTTTTTCAGTAAATAAGATTTATCAAGATCAAAAAGTAGAACGGTGGATTACTAAAAGTAGTTGCTCTGAACTCTGGCATCAATATATGTAAGAATTTTCTAAGCATGCGTATGAAGCAAAGAAATAAAAGATTTTGAATTATCGTATAGGATCGCTCTCATGTGAGTCATCAATGTCTGTTTGTTGAATTTGTCCAGAATGTTAAGATACTCAGACACTTTGGCTAAGAAGCTCGGCTTTAGAAGATATCCCGGTGAAAACTGAGTCATTTTGCAAATTGGAACTGATTTTCTTTTTGCGTTTTTGGGTAGCTTAAAAGAAACTTATGCTGGGATTTGATTTTGATTGCTAGGTTCTTGGTTCTTGACTCTCCTTAATGCTTTTATAATGATTGCCTGTTAGAAACCCCTGTCGGATGTGACCTCCTTTTAAAATAAGGCTCTTTTGTAACTTCTACCTATGGCAGTGCAGTGTTCTGCTTTCTTGGGGCTGTAACTAAATGCCCTATATTACCAATTGTCTATGAAGCTTGATTTCTTAGCGTAGGTACTTTTACGAAAATAACGCTGTCTTCAATTTTTGATAATAAAATATTAAATACGTTGTAATTCATCTGAAAGTAACGGGCTATCTAGATACATCAAGAGTAGGATAGCAGAAACGTTAAACACACGCGAAAAGGGAAAAGCACATTTCCACGCTTCCCGAATTGTGTGAGGGAGAGAGATAGTCTAACAGATTTACAGATTGACACATGGGGTACCAATGTAGACATCTTAGCGAGGTCAGGATATAGAACACGATTTTCTAGGGAAATTGCAACGCGGAGGAAATCAAGACTACATGGGTATATGGCAAAAAGTTCAGAACTAACCTGATTTTCTTGATTGAGCAGTTTCAGTTGGTCGTTTATAAGGCTGTACTTGGCGCTTTCCTCTTTCCTCAACGCCCGCTCTTTCTTCAGTTCAGGACTCCAGAAGGTCTTTATGCTATGCATGCTGGAGCCCAGTTTCTGATTGGTCAATTCCAGTTCTTTCTTAAGGTTCCCCAGTTCCCGGTGCAGATCGGAATTCTGAGATTGCAGCTCTCCAAGGAAGATACCCGGCGGTTGTTCGCGTCGGTAGTAGTCTTCTTCGGGGGGCGGCGGCGGTGCGTACGACCGGTCATATTCGCGCTCGAGGGATTGGTAGCGGAGTGGACGAGGACGCGCGCGATGGTGGGCGCCGGCCGAGGCCGAGCGGCCTCGCTCGTCGGGCGCCGGCGAGGGCTCGTCATCTCGATTCAGGTAGGGGCTTCGGCGGGACGGGCTGCGGTCCACCTGAGGCAGGCGGGTCCGCGCACCACCGCCGCCGGCCCAATCCTGGCCCCGGCGCCACTCCTCCCGGCACGGCGGCCGGTCGTCCTCCGCGGCGTACTCGCGGAGATACAGCTTGGCTCGTTTCCCGCGTCAGTGGGGACGCATTGTGCACTGGACTGCGCGACGGGTACGCGACCACTGAACGGAACGCCCGCCGCATCGATCGCTCTCCTCTTGCGCATGCGCGGTCCGTGCACAACTTAGCGGCTGGAGCGCTACCGATTGATTCCCGGTCGGTGTTTGTCGCGCGACGGGATCGAGTGCGGCCGCGAAACTCGCAACTACTTAATTTAATTAACATCATATGATATTTTTGGATTCGATAATCTCCAATCAGTATGTTGAATTTTGATTGCGATTCTGAAAGAATCAATTACATTAATAAGGTCTTTGATGTATTGATCGTTGTCAAAGCCGAAATTGTAACGCCCTGAATGAATTACGTTGGAAGTTGGAAAACTTTTAGTATTCACTCCTAAAATTTTAGTTTAATTAACGTGTAACATAATTAACCTGAAAACTGACTGTAGATGTCAGTTATGAGAAATTCATAGAATTTTCAATTGAACTTAACCAACGTGTAGGAAACTTGGCTGTTACATTACTTCCCACTTCATAATAAATTAATGATTCGTGGTATACTCACGTAGCCTACATTTAACATTTGCTCCATTCAAAAAGTAACCTACATAGTTAAAATCCCATTCAAAAATATCCTGGAACTTTTAAGTTCAATTAATTATAGTTTTTTCCTCAAAAGGGCCTAGGTTTCTATTTTTAGAACCTCTGTTTTCAACCACCCATTTCCCTGGTGCCGTGTTTTTCAGCGTTTCAGCGCTTAATAAAAGCGGTAGCACGGAGACGGCTCTCATCCCGTGACCCACTTACATTTTTTGTCACTTTCGCGTGCGCGCATTTGGTATATTCCCGTCTCTTTCTATAGTAAGGTCGACTTATGTCGGTCAGAGGCGCTGGTAGCGATCGGGAAGAGGCTAGTGATGGGAACTATGTCGATGGAACATGTTCCGAGGGCATGTCTAATTTGTTTTCTATCCCGTACGTGATCTTTCTATGAGAATTCCATTTAACTCAAGTAAGTAGAACGTAAGTAATCTAATTGAAGCGTACCTAGTCGCCGGCCCAGTCATGTTGATTTCATAATGTACCTAGTATTCAACTTACCTAGGTAAACTTAGGTAGAGGTACCTACTATTTCGAGAAGTTGAATTTTGAATGATTAGTTAATTTGTCTTGCGTAATTAATCGCACCGAGAATTGAGTTTTACCGAAATAATTTAGAGCTCCCAGCAAACCTCGCGAATATCGTCTTTATTGAAAATTTGAAATTAATTAAATTTAAGTAAGTACCTACTTAGGATGCAATAGTATTTACAGTTCGGATTATAGGAAAACCTTCCAAACCTGCTATTTGAACAGCAAACCCAGTCTTGTTGAGCACGTAGTTGAAAAGAAACTAGTTTGCTTATGACTCGTCCGTTAATCAAAATTTTCCGATGTTGTCGCACTTTTCAGTGTTCATATCCATTCTACAAACCATCCAACACTACACCGAGCGACGCGCAGGATGAATGAAAAGCGGAGAATCGCTAACAGCGCGCGCCTCGTAAAAAATTACACCGACATCGTCGGTCTGTCGCGGTCGTTAGTGGCGCCACCGTCGCAATAGCTGCTCCTCTTTTGGTTTGCTCAGCACTCTCTGCGTTTTATGAAATCCTGGTACCTACCCCGTTTGATTTTTTAGTAGGTATGACAAACAAAATGCAAGTTAATTTGGGGAAAAGAACCAAGTAGGTACCTATATTATTTTTGTTGATAGCAAGTACCTACCCTACCTACAGTAAAAATAAGCGTGGAACTGTGAAATTGCCACCATTTTAGTTCGTAATCAAGGTTTCTCCTAGGTTTGGGCGGTTGATGACTCGGACTTAATAAAATAATTAATTAAACACGCATGCAAATAACGGTTAAAATCTATAAGGGCAGCAGACCCTGATAATAGGTTAGTCTACACCTACCTACATTCGAGTTCTGCTGCCCTTAGATATATACATGTAAGAAAAAATCCTATATTGTTAAAGACCATAAAAAGGTAATATTTTCTTAATGTCAAGGGCGTAGGAACATTTTCACAGACAAATAAAAATAAAACTTCTTAACTGGATTGAAAAACTATGAAAAAGCCCCATAAATCCCTTGTATCTTAGTACTTACTTATTTGTTTTTTATCAAGTATTTTTCCATAACAAATTAACTTTCATTTTAATATAAAATTAACTTGAATGTTGGAAACCTACTATATGTTAATGAAGTTATAATATTTAGGTACATAGGTTGGTTATTTATTTAATTTTACACAATGAGTTATTCCAGATAATGAAAATGTTAAGCTGTTCTTTTCTTTTCAACTTGTCCGCCATTTACCGCCTTTCGAATACAGGTGACATATCTACTGTCGTTTAGAAATGTAAGCAATGAAAAAAATATGTTTTCAAAAAATTAATAAAATTGTGTGTTCGGTAATAAAAAAAATTAAACAGTAAGTTTTTCAAATTTTTCGTAAATATTGTATTCTAGTGCAATGCAGCTGCTTTATGGTTTGGTTACATTTCTTTGTAAAAGTTTTCTAAACGAATAACAAAACGTCGTGAAATCGATCCACGGCTGTTTAATTGAGGTTATTTTTTGTTATTGTCTAACTAAGTAGTATATGTACAGAATAATAAAAGCCTGAGAGATGTCGTTGCCTCCAGCGAGTGGTACCGGCAGATATTTTGCGAGAGCAGCCAAATCTATTCGTTTGATACGTCAGGGATGCACAAACAGACCATTCTTCCACATTTCTGTTACTCAAGTAAGTGGCCGTAATGTCATGAATACTGACTTCAAATCACTGAAACATTATTTATTTTGAGCAAATATTCACTTGGAAATCATCACAGACTCCCATATCCCGCTATTTGATTATATTTTTAAGTACCTATTTCTTTTAAGTTATGTACTTCGTTTTCTTTTCAGCGTAAAAGATTGAATACCCAGCCAGTAATTGAACAGCTAGGTTCCTATGATCCAATGCCCAACACAAATAATGAGAAGCTGGTGGCCTTGAATTTAGAAAGAATGAAGTACTGGCTAGGAAAAGGTGCTCATGTTACAGATCCAGTTGCTGAACTGCTTGGTGAGTTTATGTTTGTGTCTTACCTTTAGTCAAAGTAGCCAAGTCAGAGGCTTCTTATTTTTTTTTTGAGCAGCGGTGCCCGTGGTGGCTGAACCAACTTATGAACAGTAAGTCATGGGTTCGAACCCAGACAGGCGCAACCACTGCTCTCAAAACGGTGAAGGAAAACATTGTGAGGAAACTGGCATGTCCTAGAACTGTGGATTATGGGGGACTGAAATCAAACTGATTACAAGTTTTGGCAGCCATATTTAGCGTAGTAAAGATTTTTCCTGTGATAGCAACAAAGTAGCAACTTTATCGAAACCAAAATAGAAGTTTACTGTGGTTTTTACCGAGACTGCCACATTGGTCTAGTGGTTGCAAGCGCGAGTGATGAGCATGAGGTCCTGGGTTCAGTCCCCAGGTCGGGCAAAGTTCTATTGGGATTTTCCACCAGGAATTTTTAAGTAGCAGCCACAGAGTCTGGATTTGTGCCCGGAACTTGTTCTGTTTCTTAGCTGCTTATTCCAGTCTTTTAAAATTGACTATCATTTACTCCTGTCCTTTTCAGAGATGATACAGTCCATTCAACAATACTTACTTCAATTAAATTCTAAATCTACCATTCTCACAATTGCAGGTCTATCAGGCTTCTTCCCCATCCACCCTCGGTCGTACATGTCAGCATGGAGAAACAGGAAGACAGAGAAAGACAACCTTGCCAAGTTGGAAGCCGAACAGGCCAAAGCTAAACAAACCGCTTCATAGTCCTTAGTTTTATTATTTTAGTTTATGTGTAGGTAGTATATTGAAAATAAATTTTATGGCAATAATTATTTTGTGAATTTTCTACTGTTGCAACACTGAAGCTTTTTGTCAGGGCCAAGTTCACCAATGAAACTGAATGTGACTAAACACACATCTTAACTGGGTTCAATCAGAATCATTATGGAATTTTGACAGACAGGTCATGCAGGTTAGTGTTTATTGCATATTCTCAAAGATCGTCAGCACTTTACAGTTTGAACGAGGGCTGGATTCATGAAGACAAACTTATATCCTTCAAGCTCACCATTTAACACTGCGGCGCTCGCGTATTATGACCAATTCCATCTCTATTCTACCAAGAATAGACTAAGCTCTTTCTATACAACTCGACTTGTCTTCTGCCTGAGCATGGGGCGATCCATAGACTCTAGTTTGTACAAAGATTTTACATAGAAATTATTTCCACAGAAATGGGGAAGTAAAGTGATGTAGATATTCTATGAATATCGAACAATACTTAGTGTTGGTGAAAACGGGCATTAGACATTGAGTTAGGTGTCACTTAGTGTTGGTGAAAACGAGTAATACAATAATCTTATCTAGGTCCAATGTGATGTAGACTATTTGACATTTGTTTAGAAGAAATGTTACTACTCCCAAGTGTCAAAATTAGAGAAAAAATAGACTTTAGTTGGCTGAAGAATAGATATTTTTTTTAATATTTTTAACATGGCCATGCTTACGACGATAGAAATCTTTCTACAATCTGTAGCGTCACTACAAAAAGTACTACAGCTACATTGGACAAAAAGTACTACAGCGCCATCTATGAGAAAGATGATGAACTAATATTGTGACGTTACATCACCGTCAAGATCACTTCCTCAAGCTTTCGAGCAGCGAGACATATAGCCAGCCAGCTTCAAACGGGGGGTATTCCTGACCACCAGCATGCAGCGGAAGCGCATTCCTGGTCAGTACCCTCAACCTAGCAACCTTACCACCTACGGCCGGTCGAGTGCTGATCCTCCCGGTCAGCGCCAGCAGTCAGCCACATCGCGGCGCTTCTTTCTACGGCACCTCTTTATGGCGAAAGTGTTTGACCGTCAGTGGGCGAATCACTGCGCTGGATGAAGGGGAAGAAGGATGAAGTTACACAGATGGATGACCTAACTTGTCACTGTCTTTTTGCGTATAAATGTGCTCAATGTGTTCTATTGGTTTTCACCTACATCCAGTCTCTAGTTAAGTGTCCCATTCCTATAGGAAAATAGTTATCACAAATGGCGAAAAACCACACCAGTAGCTGCACGTGTCGAGTACCTTGCGGCCCGGGCTCCACCAAAGCGTGTCATTGACACTGGCAGGGCCACCATCAGGTATTTTAATTTTGATAACACAACAATTTAGTCGCTAATTAGTCGCCAAATATCAGAATTGGTCGGTCACTAGTTCAAAAGATATAAGGGTTTATAGGTGGCCGATCTGGAGAGCCTCCCCCAGCTTGGCCACATTTATATCTCAAAAACTAGGGCACCTAACGAAGATTTGTTTAGTTCCAAATTTAATCGCTAATTAGTCGCAATACGTCTGCAAGTTACAGATTGAGTCGGTGTGTAATTAAAAAGATATTACTAATTATCGATTAAATTTGGAACAAAACATCTTCGCTAGGTGTCTAGTTTTTGCGGGGAAGTGGGAGAGGGGTTCCAGCGAGCTGCACAGTTATTTCGTACGAGTTATAAGATTTCAACCAATTTGATTGGTCGTTTTCCAGTCGTAGACAACACATCAAAATGACATTCACTCATTTACATCCTGGTAATGGTCTCAGTATAAAAGAGAGCTGATGATGATATAAGAGTATTTAAAAACAAAAATGTACAATGAATTCCTTTTTATTACGTGAAAAATGACAAGTATAACAATTCCTTGAATGAATACAATAATGATGGCAGCCAAACTTTAAAGGCACATAACATGGATTTTTACATCTCAAGCAACACCAAACACTTTAAAACATGATTACACTATGAAAACTTTGGGGTTTGTTTTGCTGATTCCACGCGTTGATAGCTACGACCATAAGCTAGCTATTATATTCTTAAAATTATACAAAAATACATCTAAATAATTATTTCATACTTGGTTTTGAAAGAGGTACAGGTAATTTTCTCGATATTATGGCAACACGATTTTTATTTTGAAGCTGGCAACACTAACAACATATTCAACCATAAACAAAGACAAAACTTAAACATGACAACTACTAACAATCCTTGAGCAAATCTAAAACTGCATAAATACAGAAAAAAAAATCATTTAGAAATTCATTGTTCAACAAGAGATCTTAGAAATAGAAACTAAGAACGCTATGAGGGCTTTACTTACGCTTCTAAGGATTCGAATCCCTACAAGAACATTGAAGCCAAGAAAAGATAAGATTCAACTAAACATTTTATAACTAGAAGTATAAAAATGTGTCACGATTTTAAACATCTTAGCTAATAATACAAGGTTTTTACAAAATAACATTAAAACCAACATTCCCTTCACCGGGTCAGTATGAAATTTACATAATAGTAGTCAAAATAAATGGTATTAAGTCATTTTAGCAGTAATGGTTAAAAAGACTGGTGGTCAGTTTTCTGCCTCAGTGGCAAGAAGACGCAGATATTACAGAGGAAGATAAGGTTTACAAATGTACAACTCAATTCATTTCCAATCAACACTCAATTTGTTGAGTCTACCTAAGCACATTTTACAAGAACACACATTCCAAAAGGAATGTTGATCACAAATGATTAATTGACATTAACATCAACAGTGGACCGTAAATTTTCGTCCATCCTTTTGAAACCTTTGAGACACTAGTGCTCTGTACTCGATAATTATAAATATTTAATTCATTCTCATGTTGTGTCGCAAAGCTTGTGAAAGAAGCGGGGTGCAGAAATAATTTGTACTTTCGCTCCTCACAAATTTTTATTTCAAATGTATATAATTATTCGGCCTTCTTATTGATTACGTCTGTTACCAAGCGGCTGGCTGTAAAAAAAAGAAAGACAAAATTAAGAATATAACACAATTTATATTGATTTTTCAGCCTCCTTGCACCACTGATACAGACATTAAAATCATATAGCCGCGTTGACACGATCAGAGTATGCTCGGACCCAGTGGACTCGGATGCTTACTCGGACGCAAACGCAACTCGTATTGTGGCAACCCATACCCATCAGAGTGCGCTCGGATGATGGGTTGCCACAATACTAGTTGCATCCGAGTAGGTATCCGAGTCCACTCGGTCCGAGCCTTTACTCTGACCGTGTCAAAGCGGCTTGAATAATAATACTCAAGTTCTTTACAACCTGTAAAAGGACTATTTCATGAAATCATTCACACAGAGAATTAAGGTTCTCATAATTATAATTCTGTTCCCAGACATTTGTTGAAACTGACTTGCAAACTGGCAAGAACGTAAAAATATACTTTCGCGGGCTAACTCGTCGTTTTCGCCATTACTGGGGTCCTAAAATGGCCACTTGATTCTGCTAAAGCAGCCATTTTAGGCCCCCTGTGCTAAGCCATAATTCTGTATCTGTTAGATTCGATCGATTGACGCATGCAGAACTATATTTTAAAATCATTTAGCACTAAATATTTTTATTCAGTGATATGTGGTGCAAGTGGGACGCATTAAATACTTTATTTGGTACAAATTGAAGACACACAAGCTGCCTTTTAATTACAGTTGATGACTATGCAATTTTACACTGATTGTCTTACGTCAACATAATAAAATTAATTAATGAAAGTACTCATAAGTCTAGGTATAATATTTAAATGTATGTTAATGTTATAGGTACACACTTGTTAATAATTTGCAGGAAATAAGCGCATTTGCAGTGTTAATAGCATTTTTGACTGATTTTCAAAGATATTATAAATTTATTTTGTTATGAACTTGCGACATCCAAACAGTTCCCGCTTTCTATCTGGCAAAAAATATACCTAACTATTTCCCCCCAAGATGACAATAACGAGCTTTTTTTTTTCTCCAAAATATGTACTTGTGTTATAGAATATATAGGTCCACAAATAGGTAGAATTTTCTTTCGACCTATTTAAAAACCTCGAGCATAATTAGTTACATCAAGCAATAAATAAACGCCACAAAAATGTTTACATGTTGACAAAAAAAACAACACAACATTTTCAAGTCTCAAAGGAATCCCCCACCAGAAAAAGCGAATTTGTTTTTATATAATTTTAATTAGAATTTACCAAATCTAAATTTCCATAAATAATAGAAGTGACAGACAAAAAGAATTAGAATATTTCCTGCCAGATAAGAATAAAGCAGATTTCTTTTTCATTCACTTACCAAAGTTGAATTTTGTTTGCTACGTCAGCTCTACTCTTGTTTACCTATAAATAGGGCAAAAGAATACAAACTAAAGAATGGATACTATTTCTACATAGTGTTTGTGTGTGCAAAATTGATGGTAAAGAATGCTGTTCTTTGCATCGTGTTTTAAATTAAAGTAGGTAGGAAAGTTACATTCTAGTGGACACAAAACAAAAAAAAAATACTTATACATAGACTACGTCAGGTTCCGGAAGTCAATGACAAAAATAGGTGTACTTAAATCAAACGAACACGTAACCGACTTCCAAAACTAGTTACTTATTTTATATTTTGTAAGTAGTGTTTTTTTTTTAAGTCGGTTGTATTTTTGTGAGTACGTTTTTTTTCAATCATCAGATTAAAATGCAAACCAGTTCTTACCGCTTCATTTTGTATTATCTTGCATCTCTTTCTTATTTCGCTATGCAGAAAAAAAGCAATATTTTAGTTTAATACGTGTAGGAGAGAGACAGGAGCCATCGTTATATTAAAAGTAGATATTGGGATGCCAAGTTCGTTACTTTAAACGAAAAATTATTTCCCACTTTTTAACTGACTTCTAAAAAGGAGGAGGTTATGTATTCGACTAGCATCTTTTTGATATTTCATGTAGGTACTTATGTACAGTACACCAATGGGGTGGGCAACTGGTGGAACTAATGGCGCTAGCATCGCATGAACCAAACACCGTCATTGGTTGAAAATCTGTCTATGTCATTTTATATTTCAAAATAGTTTGACCTCATTGGTCAGATTGGGTCTAAGCTTTGGACGCGCCATCTACAATCAGCTTTGACCAGCTTTCCCCATTACTCCGTGATTACTGCCGATTAACGTGATTCTTTTTTTATTTGGTAAAGGAAGACCACGCAGTGGTGCCGTAAATTAATTTTACTTAAAGTAGCTAAGTTAGCTCCTTCAATATGTTTATTTTTCTTCTTGGCCTATGTTGACGACATGAGAGTTCCATAATAACTTCTAGTTACAATATAAAATTGCTTCTTGAGAAGGATTTGTGTGGTTAATACTACAAACTATAAAGTAAAAAAGTTTTTAAAATGTGTAAAATAAAAACTTTTTTTTTGCAATTAAAAAAATAACCGACAAAATACTAAGATTTAGATTTGAAGAAAATTTGCAAAAAAAACTAATTCCAAAATAACACAAAAGAGTCTAAAATAACTTTTTGCCACCGACTCCCGAAAACTAAGTTATTATCCAGTATCAATTTTACATTGTAACTAGAAGTTCACACACTTCAGCACACCCATCCACATAGACCAGTGTATTTCAACCAGTGCGTCCTATAAAGGAGGGTCGTAAAGGTCACGACAACTACTACTACTACTACTTTTCAGTGAAAAAACAGGGGATGGGTAACTCATTAAGTACCCAAACAAAGTTAATAAAATTTATTTGTAGGACCACCGTGCGATCTTCTTCAACCAAACGAAAAAAGAATCACTTAAATCTTACTTATGTGTATTATACGTGAAAAAGAAAAGCCAATGGAATACAATATAAATTCTTCCTTAATTAGAAGTCGGCTAATAAAAATAAGTTGTTGTTTAGCTGAATCATATCTATCCGGGCTGTTCGCACATTACCTCGAAATTACACCATTTTCCTTGTCCATTTACAGTTGTTTCATATGGAATTTCTTAGTAGCAGCCACGGAGTCTGGATTTATGCCCGTTTGATGGCAATAACCTCGCCCCTATTACATGGGACTTACAACATAACTGATGAAATGTGATTGTACTATTACACCTGCCTAACCCTTAGGGGATTACAGGTGTGATGTTATGATAAGTGATTACCTACTTATTTTTGTTTGCTTTTTAGTTTATCGCATTCTATAAATTATAAACTTTTACAAACATTTATGGGATTTTTGAAAAGTTTATAATTTTTACAAAAACCTCATAGATATTTGTTTGTTTGCAGATTAAACCATTTTAAGGTGAAAGCGTCAGGGTAGTCTTCGAAATTCAAATTATCTTACGTGTTTTGGTTGGTATTTACAGAATAACACCTAATCAATCAAATCGTGTATGAAACTCTTTAAATTATAATTAATCTAATCATTCAAATCATGTAAATTTAATTCATCGATAACATAGAGAATTGTATTGATGACCCTACGGAAAAAATAAATATTCTGTAAATAGGTATTTGTGCGGATCGAGGTTTTGTATATTTTTGGGGTTACTTTGAGTCAAGGGGTGAATTTGATGGTGGGTATTACAATATTAACAAACGAGATAAACCAAATATTTTTTATTGTTAAATTTATATTTAATTACACAGACAATCCATTGTTAGTATTTTCTCTATTGCTTCTTCCATTTTCTTAAAATTGCGGGTACCCGCGATTTTTTTGTAGGTGCGAACCATGAGGCAACTAAAACAAAAGCAACAAATAGGGTAACTTTGATCATTTGTATATTACTCCTATAAGATTGGGTACCACAAGCTTTGGGGTGAAATTGATAACTATCATAGTCGCCTCGTAAGCACCTATATCCTATCAATGTAGCCCCAGTGAATAGTTCATGCAAAATAAAATGGCGACCGACAATAAAAGCAAACATGCTCTAAATCTTATAGAAACTGTTTAATTAAATCAGTGTAACACTACAAACCAGACAATAATACTTACGCTTGTACCACTGAAGTTATTTAGACAAATTTTTGAGACCTTTTCTATACTAAACTTAAACAAATAATTTTAAACAACTACTCGATACGCTTCGTCAAAATATGATCGATCCGTCAGTGTGGCCAACAGAACAAGCAAAATTTTGGTTGCGTTCAGTATCACACATTTAATCCGATAAAAATACCAAGTTTAGCTACAATCAAAGTAGTCTCGGCTCTCAAAGTAACACCCCGTTTTACCAGGGGGTCTAAAATGGCCGCTTTAGCAGAATTATATGAATTACGATATAATTCGTAACTTGTTCACAAAATTATAATTCATAATAGCAACTGATTTGACTGATTTTAAGACAATAAAAAAAAATATCGTAAAATAAAAAAAAACTTGTTTTTTTTTTGTTATTTAAAAAAAATATAGTCCCAATCGTTTTGAGTTCGATGATCGACTTTATGGCCTTCGGTTCCAGAACGACCTAAAATAAACCGCGTAGGTATTATTATCCTATCATGATTCTGTTAAAGCGGCCAGTTTAGACCCCAGTACTATACGAGATTGGTAACGCCGCGCTGCATTCTCCACTGTATTGCGTCGGAGGTAAACACCCTGTTTTGTCATTTGTTCTACAGCATGTTGCAATGCAAAACCAAAGATTGATAATGAACTGGTTTGCATTTAAATCATCAGCATATCGTCATACTTAAACGTTAAGGTTCTGATATTTTAGTTTATTCTTGAAGCTATCGTTATATTATTGAGAGTAGATCTCAAGGGATGACGAGTTCCTTTGGGAATGTAGTTTTCTTTTTGTATGTAACGTGAGCAATGTTGTGTCTATTTTTCTGCATTAGTATCCTACCATTCCAACCGTAATTATGATATATAATCTTAGCAGTCATAAAAAAAATGTGAATACTTAATAAAAATACTTTTAATATTTTCTGCTGCAAAATACATGACGTAAACCGAACTACTCGAATAAAAATAAATAAAACGTACACCGTACGTAGTGGCGCGTTTAACCTCCTTCATTCTTCTTATTGAACTATCAATCTTGGTTGTGGCACTATGTACCAGACGTGTCACGCTTGCTGAGCACAGAGAAATCACTTTAAAGAATATTTCAAAAGAATTTACTAGCCTACTTAAGAAATTTCCTTACCTTGTATAATAGGAAATTAGGAAATAAATAGGAAACTTTATTTTGGATGGCACGCACTTCCTGTACACCCTTGTCCTGAAATTAATTAAATGTTGATATATTTAGAAAAGATCTAACTTTTTTTTTTAAATTAAATTTTTATTTTATACTGTCGACACCTTTGTCAGTTTAACGAAATGCATTGATGTCTGTGTTGCGGCGCGGAACCTTTATAATCTGGCTTGTCCGTCCATCACAGAAGTTGAAGCCGAATTTAAAGGGCACAACTTTGATAGCTTATATCTTGGAAACGTGACACTTTAGAATATTTTGTCTCATTCAAAACTTGTTTGTATTAATGCCAGCTATCGATTGATATTATGTATTATACGTGGCTAATCAAATCAAAGTTGTCATGAAGATGCCATCAGGGGGTCTAAAATGGCCGCTTTAGCAGAATCGTAATATGAATCACGTTAAAAAATTTAAATTTTAAAATGGAAAGTCCATTTTAAAATTTAATTTTTTTAACCCGATTCATATTACGATTCTGATAGAGCGGCCATTTTAGACCCCAGGGAATGGATATGAGCTATCAACGTTAAAGTCCATAAACAAAAGTTGTTTGTCTTTTTTAAACTTTCACGTGCAGAAAAAATTATTAAAAAAAAATACCCGTTTACTATGTTTTATAATGTCAAAAGTTGTTTGTATTGATACCAGCAATCGATTAATATAAGTTTTAGGCGTGGCCGCAACTTTGAAACAAAATGGCGCAAGTTACGCCGGCCATTCAATTCAAACCCCTTTGGATTTTGGAAAAAATTGTCAGATACGAATCATGTGAGCAAAGAGAGCAACTAAGTACTTTTATTGTTTTTTATTTGGTTGGCGATCTGTATGCACCGAGACCTAAACACGCCAAAAATCAAATGCTCACATTGTATTGTATTAGATGTCGGAATGTTTTCCGCAACTCTACACCAAAAGCGTGTTTTGAATACATAGCATAAACTGTACACACGGTCAGGTAATTCAAGTGTATAATAATAGTGCACCCACGTTTCGCCATTTGTGTACATAATTCTCGAGAAAAACTTTTACGAAAGACGTTCAACATTGAATTAATTTCAGGACATAATAAAGTGAGATTATAAAGGTTCCAGGTTTTTATTTTCGTTCGGAACAAATAAAAACAGAAGTGCTTTCTTACGAAGGTCTTTTGAACTAGGTACGTATAATTACTGTTGATCATTTTTATTTAGCTGTATCATTTAGAGCCGATATTTTTTAATATAAAATGTTAACTTTTCCTAAGACTAAGATTGTTTGAACTATAACTATATATTTCAAACAATATATATATTATACAATAACTATTCTACAATCGTGTAATCTTATAGGTTAGCATTAAGGTCCTACATCAAATATTAGAGTGACACACGGGCGAAAAAGGTTGACAAGCCTGAAGTAAGTCGTAAGTAAGAAGAGTCAACTATGTATAACATATGTTTACCGTCGGGTTTAAGGCATTCGACAGTTGGTTCCGAATATTTTTGAGTTTTGCGAATCCACGAAGCACAGTTATGTTTTTGAAGTGAAAACTTCTTTAGGCGCGTTGAGCACTTTTTGGGTGAAGGAAAAACCTTGAACTCATCGTCACTTGACGTAACGTGCGTTCACGCTTCATAGCACTTGTAGGCGATCCGCTACGGCGTAGCACTACATAGGCATGCGCGGGGCATAGCCAGTGCTACGATTGGGGAAGGGCCTGTGTGTGTACTTTTTGTTTTCACTTCTATCGGCAGTCCCCAAAGACTGCCCCGATTGTTTTTTTAGTAATACACTCCAAACATAATCTTACTGCAATCTAATGTAATACAAATCTCAACGCAGCTAAGCTATTAACTTCATGTAAATGTGGCAACATCTTATACCCGAAAAAGTGTGTGAAGGACAATCACAAAAGTCATACATAAGTGGAATAAGCCATAAGTCCCATTAATTGATATGATGTTCAAATATTTCAAAAAACCGGCCAAGTGCGTGTCGGGCTACGCGCAGTGTAGGGTTCCGTAGTAGCCCGTTAATAATAACAAAAAAGATAAATAATAGATATTTAATAGATCAAATTTGACATCTGTTAGTTTAGTTAGCAACTACAGCAAATACTTTATCTTAGTTACTTTATAGGATTTATTCTAAGGATTTTGTATTTAGTACAAAATTATCCAAAACCCAAGTTCAACAACTATTACTGCTAAACTAATAAAGTTATCTTAACCACTATAATTTTCATTTAAAGTTCATAAAATGTACTAACATCATGAACTTTTTAAAATTTTTAAGCCAGTAGTTTAGCTTTCAGAGGGGGGGGGGGGGGGACGCGCTACTGGAGCAAATAAAAAAAAACAAAATTTTATCAGATTTCTAGTACTAACAGTTTCTGAGCAAACCCTCCAGACGGACGGACAGACGGACATGACGAAACTAAAAGGGTTCCTTGTCAGGACTACGGAACCCTAAAAATATTCTGTCAAATCAACTAGGTACACACGGCGACACATCGAGCTATACATATCCTGTATAATAGTAGCGAAGGGTCTATTTTTGTTAGAGGTAAGCCGGAGTACATATCTTTAATGTGATTATATTATTTGTCTATAGAATACTGACCGACTGTGCCATTTTCAAAGGGATACCGGTAGGAATCGAGTTGTATGGATCCTTTGCCACTGCAGTATAACCTGGGGGCCTAAAATGGCCGATTCTTAAAATGGTCACAGACGCAGTTAATATTAGGAATTGCCACTCTGCGACCATTTTACGAATTGTAACGTAATTCATAATATATTATCCTATTATGATTCTGCTAAAGCGGCCATTTTAGGCCCCAGACTCGCTTTGTATGAGCTTCCCGTACAATGAGAGATCGGCGTATACTGGTTTTGCATAGATTGATTGGTTGTCGTGAGTACATTTAATTCATATAGAATTTTATACACATTTCACCCCTCGCCATGCGTACATAATTAAGAATAAATGTCCTTTGTGCGCTCCTATTAAAACAATTCCACTGCTTTATTAAATGCCTTGAAAATTTCATCAGTGTCAGTCGACAGACTAACGACTAAGACTTTTTTTTGGTTATACCGCATCATATAAACTCTTATAAAACCATAAAAATATCTTTAGTACCGATTTTTTTAACGCCTTTAAGGTAAAATTTCGGTACATGCGCCGACTAATTGAGTCATAAAACACGATCTATTTATCTATTTCTTAACACCGTCATTTAGATGTATAGTTTATTGATGCTATCATTGCTATTATCGATGCGATTTATTGATTACACAATACAGCTGCACTCGCCACTGTATTGCGGTCGGAGGAAAACGAAACCCTGGCACAAGCGCGCGGCGTAAACTTTATGTAAATACAACGATGTTTTTATGCAAAAAAAACTATTGCATTTAGAATAGAATATTCTTTATTATATACACTATACAAGTAACATTCATAAAAGAAAACATTTCACAATGGGCGGTCTTTTTGTTAAAAGCGATCTTTTCAATACAAATTTTGGATGGATTACATTACAGGAAGAGGGAGACACAATACTATATATTATTGAGATTTTTCTTTTGCAACGACATCCATTTGTTTCACCCATGTGACTAAAATAAAAAAATAAAAACGAGTATTTTCCAATTTTAAAATCCTTTATATTTTAACGTTACGTTTACACTGCGCACTAGTGTATAACATGCCTCCTGTTCGAAAACTTGTTGATGAAAGTGTTAGCAAAACTGTTCAGGTTCATAAAAAGAGAAGTAACTGGTTTGCATTTTAATCATCAGCATACCTACTTAGTTGTTAAAGTTCTAATATTTTAGTTTAATAATAAGAGCCATCGAGTGTAGATATTGGATGCAAAGTTCCTTTTGGGATGCCGCTTTTTTCTGGGTATGTAACTTGATATTGGTGTCGATTCTGTTGTGCATAAACTAAACTTAATTTAGGCTATTGCTATCTTTTACTAAAAGGCAGTGCGAGAAAAGGACGACTATAGCTATGAACTAAGTTAGAGATGTCAAACTAGTTTATGCCTTGCGCTTCACCGTGTTTTTAGTCGACATGTTTTTACGTGTACCCTTCATTTCTGTGTACGTTACCCCAGCAGGAAAGTGTCTCCTAGAGTTATATGAGTGGAACGTTTAATTAGTGCCTTATCTGCTGTGAATGTGCCCCCACATAAAAAATGTGTGCCCCCTATCGTTTTGGAAAAAAACGGAAAAAACGATTCCTGCTGGGGTAACGTTTTTCCAGCAGGAAAATTCTAAACGAACCATCGGAGAGAGAAACATTGTGCATGGTCTTGTAGCTTATGTTAGTGCCACAATGTGCCCCCAAAAACAAAATGTGTGCCCCTTCAGGTTTTCGAGATATTGCGTTTCCTGCTGGAGTAACGTTTTGCAGAATCGCATATCTCTGAAACCATTGCATGTGCTCCTGTAGAATAAACATACACGAGTAGCTCGTATTGTGTGCCCCTTAGTGCCCCAATTAGATTTAAGAAAATATTTATAATTTCCAAGTTATCGCGGTTTTATGAAAATTCGAAAAAACATCGCAGCGCCTAAACGAGATAAGGTATAAGCTCGCTGAAAACTGTATTTGGTCCGTCTTAACACTAATAATAACCATACAAAGTTTCAAAACTGTTCATGCATTCGTTTTTGAATTATCTTGTTATAAGTCAAAACGATGGTGACATAACTTTGACGGCAAAATACAAGGAACCAGCTCAATCCCAGATGTGTAGGTGTAAACCAATAATGTGTGCCTTTAGTCAAAAATATATGGTGAAAATATTCAGCTTAGAATGTTTCGCATTAGATAAATATAAACAAAAAACAAAACATGTAAATAACGGCTGGTTATCCGACCAAATTCGAATGACTACTAAAAAGCGACGGATTTTATACATATCGATGAGCATCTTTATTGGACGTATTATACCTAAGCTGTTGTCCGTACAGTCGCGTTCAAAAGTTTTGGGGGCTAATTAAAAAATATATTAAATACACCTTTTGACCATATTAAATGAAACAGCTTGTTGATGTGGAAATTATTATTTTATTCCCTTAATATTCATCAATATAAATATTAATTTTATTCAATTATAGCATCAAATCACAGATCAAATTTCCATTTCAAAAAAAAAAGTCATATAAAATTATTTGCACCTTGTGTAGTCCTTATTATTTAAATCACAGATCAGTTTTTTTTTCATCTAAGTCTAAAAATACAAACAGTAAATTCGCATAATCACAAAAAAACACAGAGCAGTATTTTAAGTAGGTATAATATAGTGTAAAAAGATATTAAATTTTAAATCATAGATAAATAATTTTCTTACGGCTAATTTGCTTACATAAATACATAGAATCGGTTAAAGCGTGTTAGTACCTTTAATAAACCGCATAAAGATATGACTGTAAACATTGAATATAAATATACAAAGATATGAAATTTCTATTGGACCAATCGGAAAGTATGTATATCCTTTCCGATGAAAACAAAACAAACATGATTTAGAACATTTTGTTAAAAAAATAAATAAAGTAATGAAAAAAATACAAGTACTTACCTCAGTACTTGATAAGTGTACCTAAGTACTTTTAAAAAGTCAAAACAATGCCATTAAATACTTACCATCGAAGATCATGCCATCATTGTAACTATATTTTACAAAATTCACCACCCCTACAACTACATCATTGTTATAAAATGCTTAATTATTACGCCACTTTCAACCAACTTAAAAAATAAATAAACACGCTCCTTGGCGTCTTATCTGCAACTATTTAGTCTATTTACCAATACCAAGTAATAATCCAAACGCACTTCCTAGTCAAAAACACTTCGTATTATTCATATAGAGCGACGTTTAGGTAGGTATCTGTCTCTGTCCCACTAATACCGTATGCTTACTAGCTGTCTCACTTTCTCCAAGCTAGACAAAGCGACTCCTTGCGACACGACGTCAGCGGATGGAGCGCGGCCTGCGCGGCCGGTGCGGCGGATATGCAGCGTTGGGGAGACGAAAAAAGGGAATCTTCTATTAATGATGAAAAACTTAATGTTAATTTATCTAAGCTACGGCTTATCAAATAATATAAATATAAACAAAAAGACAAATACATACGTATTTGTCTTTTTTTATTACTGTTGTGTTAATTGGTTTTTTATTTATATACAAAAAAGAGCTACCTCTTTTTCGTAGTAGGTATTCATCACACATTTCATGAACTATATTTTTTTTAAAACATTGCCTATCGTTTTTGGGTCAAAGACTTGGCAAATATTTGGATGTACCTATGTCTTTCGTTCACATATATAGGTATTACTAGATGTATTTTAATGAAATTTTGAATGAAGTTGATAGCTTACCTTGGAATAGCATGTACATTATAAATAGTAGCACTATTTATAATGTGCTGTGATGTACATTATAAATAGTAGCACTATTTATAATGTACATAGTCATGTGCAAAGTCACAGAAACAGCTAATAGAACATAATCCAATAACAGCTTTATTTTAATACATATTACTTTTCTACTTCAGTGTACTCAGGCACAACACGTGTGAACCGGTTAGTGAGTAAAGTAAAGAAGGTCATCGATATGTATGAATCCGTCGCTTTTTAGTAGTCATTCGAATTTGGTCGGATAACCAGCCGTTATTTACATGTTTTGTTTTTTGTTTATATTTATCTAATGCGAAACATTCCAAGCTGAATATTTTCACCACATATTTTTGACTAAAGGCACACATTATTGGTTCACACCTAAACATCTGGGAATGAGCTGGTTCCTTGTATTTTACCGTCAAAGTTATGTCACCATCATTTTGACTTCTAACAAGATAATTCAAAAACGCATGCATGTACAGTTTTGAAACCTTGTATGGTTATTACTAGTGTCAAGACGGACCAAATACAGTTTTCAGCGAGCTTATACCTTATCTCGTTTAGGCGCTGCGATGTTTTTTCGAGTTTTCATAAAACCGCGATAACTTCGAAATTATAAATATTTTCTTAAATCTAATTGGGGCACTAAGGAGCACACATTTAGAGCTACTCGTGTATGTTTATTCTACAGGGGCACATGCAATGGTTTCAGAGATATACGATTCTGCAAAACGTTACTCCAGCCGGAAACGCAATATCTTGAAAACCTGAAGGGGCACACATTTTATTTTTGGGGGCACATTGTGGCACTAACATAAGCTACAAGGTCATGCACAACGTTTCTCTCTCCGATCGTTCGTTTAGAATTTTCCTGCTGGAAAAACGTTACCCCAGCAGGAATCGTTTTTTCCGTTTTTTTCCAAAACGACAGGGGGCACACATTTTTTATGTGGGGGCACATTCATAGCAGATAAGGCACTAATTAAACGTTCCACTCATATAACTCTAGGAGACACTTTCCTGCTGGGGTAACGTACACTTCATTTCTATGGAAATATTAGCTCCAACTAAATTTGACAGCTCTAAATTACGTCCGTCTCTTTCTCGTTTTATTAGAGAGAAAAAGATAGCAATAGCATAAATTAAGTTTAGTTTGTGCACAACATAATCGGCACCATTGTATCTATTTTTGTCCATCACTATTCTACCGCAATAATAGTTAATCCTAAGCACTCATAAAACGTCTGTGAATAATAAAAATGATTCTAATATTTTCTGCTTTAGAGCAAAGTACACGATGAAATACGAACTACGAGAAAAAAGAAAAAAGAAAATAAAACGTACACCTCCTTCTAGCCCACAGATTAGCCATCGGCATTAGTAACCTTTACCGCGCGTTGGCTGTTCATGGAGAAACAATTTCAATATAATTATAAAACTTTTTTGCAAAAAACAATAACAGACTTCCAAAAAAAAATTATTTTTTTTGCATACTTTTTTTAATAGTTTAAGTATATTTTTACATCTACCCTTTTTAGTTGCGGTATATCATACAAATCCTTGCAAAGTATCAATTTAACATTGTAATGTAACTAGAAGTTTAAAACGAGGATAACCTCACAAAGTTACCTACCTGGCTACCGTGCGATCTTCCGCTACCAAATGAAATAATAATCACTTAAATCGGAACGAAACAAAAAGATGCTGGTGGAATACATAACCTCCTCTTTTTTTAGAAGTCGGTTATGAAGGATTTGTTAGCTTACCTATGAAATTGCCTTACCTTGTGATTGGAATGTAATAGGGTTTGTTAACTTTATTAATTAACATACGAGAATGAAATTTAAATAAATACAATAGGCGAGACGACAAAAAAAAACTAATTAGTCCGTCAGTTAGATTATCAGAAAATATTTGACCCGTGTTTTTTCTTTTGTTACGTAAATCAAAATTGACGAAGATATGACGCTTTTAAAATTCTCAATACGTCACGCCTAGGTATAATTTTTAGCTAGTTGTGACGTCACGAGCCCCCACTCCCGAGTTTTGATGCGTTCTATCTTTGTCAATATTCATTGATTTACAAAAACAAAAAATACGTGTCCATTAATTTCTAATACTCTAGCTGACGGACTAAATAGATTAGCAATTTTTTGATACGGTCGTCATGCCTATTAAATTAAACTGTCATTGTACATTGAAAAGATTAAACACTTCATAAGAAAGTTAATATGATTGAAATGAATGCCTGTGTTGCTGTGTGTTCTATTTTTTTTAACAAAATATTAACTTTTCTTAAACAAAATTGTTTGAACTTTTCTATACTTTTCTTAAGTGGGGCAATCTTACAGGTAAGCATCAAATATTAAGTTAGTTAACGTAAAAATCTAAGTATCTAAGTTAAAAGACCTAGTTTTGCCAAAGCTCGGCGACCTTTTTCGCCCAAGTTTCACTCAAAAAAGTGAAACACGGGTGGAACATCAGCTGTCGGTAAAAAACACTTAGAACAGTGGCTGCATTTTTCAACCATTTGAAACCTTACAAAGTGGACACATCTAATCGTTATCTGATGTATGCGGGGCCCCTATAAAACATACCAAGAGCAATATTTTACCCGACTTGCAACGAAGCCAGGAAGGTTTTTTTTTTTTAAATTAGTAACTTGTTCAAGACAATCTTTACTGCAGTCTTGTACCGATGCAATAGCCAACGCAGCTAAGCACAACATTTTTTTTAAGCGGCCAGTTTAGGCCCCAGTACCTACAGTACTATGGAATATTTTTTAAAAATTCCTCCCATTGAGGTAAATTTTTTTTAATCAGTAATTCTTTCAAGACAATCTTTACTGCATTCTTGTATGTAATGGAACTAAGAACAATTTAATCGTGTATTGTAACATCTACTACAGGAAAAGTGATTGAAGGACTAACTGAAACCCTCAAAAAAAACAAAAAAAAACCCGTATTACGACACAAAGTAGCAACATATAATAATATAGCATTTTTATATACATAATGCTACCCTTCGCCATGCAAAGCTTTTAGGGCTAAAATGTACTTTGTGTACCTGTTTTAAAGCTCCTTCAACGTTTTGGTAACTGCCTTAACAGTTTTATCAATATGTTTGTCGGCAGACTTCAGAATGTTCTCCAGACCTAAAATTTGGGAATTTTAATTCAACTTTGACAACGAAAGGTTACCTCCAAACTTCCTAGGTATTATGGAGTAAAATAAATCCGGTGTGATATTTTAATTTTTTCACGAATATTTATTGAGAAGCTAACTATTCATAAATTGAGTTGTAACATGGCATCGAAAATCACACCATTTTTCAATTCTATTTATTTAGGTTCCGTTCCGTGTTAACGCACATAAACCCATACAAAATTCCATATCCTCACTTTATTCGCTAATTAAAACATGCTAACCTGCCATTAAAGACTAATTAATAAATAGTTTTCAAACAAAGATTGATTTACTTCAAAGTAGAACGGTCTGAAATATTTCAGATAACTCCCGAATAAAATATCAAGGCCTTCTAGAAATAAACGAACTTTTATGCTTCTTAAGAAATCATACGTGAATTTTCTAAAGTTTAATTTTATTTTCCTTAAGTTATGTAAACTTTTTTTTTAAATGTTTGAAATCTTACGTACATTCTATTCTAGCATGGGGCTGAAACCTATCTGCTCTCGTTCTGCGGTGGGGTTTTTACCGGTAATTTCGGCACCGAAATTGCTTAACGCCTACACTGTAAGTTTTCGGTATTTAGTAATAATTAAATAAAACACGATGTTTAGTATAGTAATAGCTACACTCACTGCTGCTGTACTGGGCGAAGAAAACGCCGATCGCATCAGAACGATAACTTTTTAGCGTACAACTGCGTCAATAGGCCGACGACAAACACAACTGCGGCCCTAGCATTAAGCCAATTTGACTTCACAACCTAGTTACTAGGTTAACCGATGCCCCTTGGTAAGACTGCAAGACATTCTGGTTTCTGTCTAACCTAAAGAGCTACGACCGACCGCCGGGACCAACAGCTTAACAGCGAGACCCGGAGTGATCTTGGCATGTTAGAGGAACCTTGACCAGCGTTCCATAACCGAGAAGACCGACCCGTGTACTAGTCCTGTGATATTGTGTATTTGGTGTACATACCAGAGTTGGCCATGTCATCGATACGGCCGTGGTGCTTCTGGTAGTAGGGGCGGATGATGCGGTTGTAGATGATCAGCGAGCCGTTGTATTCGATCGGCATGAAGCACCATATGATGAAGATGCACTGAGGAAAAACAAATGGTTTATTAGAAATACATGTTTCACATAATTTCAATTCGGCGGCATAGCATTCTTAATCATTCAGTCAGTCACTGGTAATAGACGCACGTGTAAACTGCTGAGTCTAAAAGCATGAAATTTTTCAAAAGAGGTTTTGATTTGGTTATGATGATCTAGGGGGACTAAAATGGCCGCTTTGGAAGTATCATACTATTATGATACTGCCAAAGCGGCCATTTGGCTATCCTATGATAATAATTTAAAGAATCGCGTTATAATTCTTAAAATGCTCACAAACTGATCATTCATAATACCAGACGAATTTTCAAAAATGATTCCATAGTACTGTAGGTAGGCACCTACAGTACTATGGAATCATTTTTGAAAATTCCTCCCCTCAAAGAGAAGGGTTTTTTGCCGTTGAGGAATCCAATCTATGTCTAAAAATACAACCTGTGTGCCAGACACAGGTTGTATTTTAAGAAGATAACGAACACGTTTTCCTTTAAACAATAGAAGTAAACCTGCTCACATTTGAGCAGGTGGAGGTACTTCCTGACTTCTATTGTTTGACAAACCTTACTTGAAATCGACATGTACCACAAGGTGATGAAACATGTAGGAATATTCGACCACTTGTTCACTTAATTGCTTTACCAGCCTAGGGTAGAGTGTCTCTTCACAAAACGACAGTGTCTATTTGTCAGAATCTGTCCGTGGCCCAAATCGGAACAAAAAACATGAAAATACTAAAAAAAAACAACCTGACGGTTTTACCGTAAGGTTGTTTTTTTTAATCACAAGGGTTTGCCCTGACAGCGTTAATACAGTGCCAAAAGTTCATCGATTGATGAATAGCGCTCTATGTAGTGAAGTTTTATACTGAAATAGGGAATATGCATAATTTTCTTTTTTCTATTTCGTTACGGAATGTTATAGTACTATAAAAATAATGACAAAAAGCGAAAACAAGACATAAATCGGCCAAACAACACAAAAGTTTCTATCTCTTTCTAGATAAACGGAATTTAGTATGGATTTTGTACGTCGATGCAGCGATTGACATCATTAGCTGTATCGGATCTCTCTGTCTAATCAGCAGTTTCAAATGCTTATAACTTAGTATTTTTTATAGATATTAAAAAAATTATTTCACTTTGCTATTTCAGATGTTAATACGCTTTGTTTTGTTAGAGTGATAAAAAATATCATGCATTTATACCCTATTGTCACACACAGAAGTGGTAAACCCATTACGAAGTCGACGTTACCAGATTTGCTCCACATGCCAGCCTAATTAATGGGCAGGTGGTAATGGAAGACGCTGATAGCGATAATAGGATACTAAGTACACGTACACTTTACGACCGTGAACTAGAATGAAAGAAAACAATGACTAGCCTTGCGTTGCCGCTCTTTGTTTTAAGTTCTGTTAATTATATTTCTCTTGCTTTGTGCGCAATGCAATGTGAGCAAATATGTAGATTGACATATCATAACGTTACGCCTGTAATCTCCTAAGGGTTAGGCATAGGTTTATTTAATAGTACCCACATTTCGCCAGTATGTCTAAAGGTCTTAAGCCCACATAAACGACTCCGCTCCCACCCGGCAAAAAAATAATAATAATTCAAATATGGGCTTTAGATTTACTGTCTTTATCAAGCCCAATATTATAAATGCCATAGTAGATAAGTCTGTTACCTTTCACGCCTTAGAGGCAGAACGGATTTCGACGAAATTTAGCACAGGGATAGACCATGACATTAGATAGTTTTTACACCAGTACTATGTTCTCGAGACAATTTTTTCCTCCTCCACGGGGCCGAAGGCGTGCCACAATTGAACGCGGCATAAGTGCGCGTTCAAACCGGCAACACAACAAAGGTGCCTGACGGCAGAAATAGGTGTCGGATACAGAACAGAACCTACAGAACTTTAGTAGATCATCAAACTGTTAGGAAGTACAATACTGGCCAAATGTGTTGTTTACTTGGCCCTGAGCACCTACGAACATTAGCTCAAATGCTTCTTGTCAATTGAGTTGTTTAAACTTACAGTTATAAGCGGGAATTCATAATGAATGTAGGTGTGCTGTTTTTTTTTTTCAGTAATGCAGCTTGTAGCTCAATTCCATGTTAATTAATTATCATACTAATTTTATCAGCGGTTTCCCCTCCATGTCAGAAATTATACCACGGGACCGTCTGTACAGTCTATACTCATCAGCTTCGCTACCTGGACATTTTCAAACTATGTTGAGGTTGCTTTCCAGGCTAACCGATGCAGCTGTACTGCAGTATTTTACATGGAATGACTGCCTATCTGACCCAGCGGCTTGTCAACAATACGGCATGCCGATAAGGCGGGCAGACTGTTCAGAAACATTAGAATCAGAAAGATACAAGCCTAAAAGCTTGGTTTTCCCTGTTAAACTACTACTTAGTTTAACAGGGAAAACCAAGGTTTTAGGCTTGTATGAAAGTACCGCCACTAATCTGATCGTCACAACACAATACCCCTGTAAGCCAGGTGGTACTGCCAGGATAAAAACTTATCCTAAACCAAGATTTTTCGAAATTCAACCCCTATTATAAAGGAAAACCCCTATTAAATAGGAAGAGAGTCAGCAAAAAAGGAAGGGACCGCAAGGGCCGATGCCAGCCGGGACTGCGGGACTGTTCGAAAGAGATACCGTGGCCCCGGAACAGAAAGGGCGATGAAGAAAGTCCGTCAGTTTTAAAGTAAGGATCTCAAAATTTTGTGTATAGGCTGACGATTGAAAATTAATTTATACGTGTCTCAGAGTTTACGATAATTCCAACTCTAAGGGAGTTAAATAGGGGATGAAGTTTGTATGAAAGTCCATCCGTTTTAAAGTTAGGACATTAAAAATTAAAATTGTCTTTAGGCTGATGATTGAAAATTAATTAATGTGTCCCAGCGTTTTTGATAATTCCACCCCCTAAAAGCTAAAAAAAGGGAAAGTTGTTTATGGAAAGTCCTTAATTTTCGAAGTTAAAATTATAAAATTTATTATCTAGGCGTATGGTTGGAAGCTAACGCAACGGTGTTGTTAGAATTTTAATCCTTAAGGAGAAACAAAAAGGAAAAAAAAAGGGAATGAAAAGGGGGATGAAATTTTGTTTTTTAAGTTAAAGTCACTAATATCATGAAAAATTACGTTATCACGTAAAATTATCGTCCGTAAACCGACTTTACAGACAACCATTTTTTTTATTCTTACAAGATACACAGTACACCATACAGTATCTTGTTCTTTTACAATATTTATAGCTACACGTCAAGAGTTCATTAATCTTTGGCAATGACTAATAATGACAATAGTTATCAGAAAATGATGCAATCAATTTTATACCAGTCATATCATTATTTTTTATAAAAAATTGTATGTTGGGATATTTTTATTTATCTTTTTCTAAAGAAATTGCTGTCTACTGATTGTGTTAGTAGGTTTGTGTTTATCTAGATCTAATTTATGGTCTCAGATAAAGCAAAGCCTAAAATATCATGATGAGATTGTTACTTGGCTAAAAATTTCACAATATTTAAAATGTAAAATTGACAATGAATTGCATTCTGAGGGTGATCCAACAGAATATATAAATTGTTGACAGCTCACAAAATAGCAAGCAAAAGTGGTAAAGCCATATTAGATGTCAACTATTATTGAACCAAGGATAATTTATTATCTAAAGATATTCAAATATTTACAAGCAATAGACAGAAAAAGACAAAGAAATTCGTTATACAATACTAGTTACAACTTAGTAACAAGTTGCTCCGTCTAATGTCATATGCCCGCTAGTCATGTAGCATGTGCCTTGTTTAAGGAGTTGACCTTGTTTTAGGAGGAGGATCCCATTGTCATTATCTACATGGGTAACATGTAGCATCCGTGTCAAAATCGGAAAATGTTCGAGATCAAAATTTTTGTATGAAAATATTCCCAATGTCGGCTCTATAAAAATTAAATCTGAAACTGGCAATGTGCATTATTGAAAAAAAAATGTTTATTCAGTTGGCAATTAAATACTTCAAAGATGTGATAATTATATGTATAACTCTGTATAAATAATAAATCCATAGTGTTAATTTACAACTAGATTGTTGTTGCTGGCATACATTGTGTTTTGATTTCACTGCACAGCACTAAAGTCATAAGAATATTATCTGTAATAAACAAATCTAAATAGGCATGAAACTGTATCAAAAAATTGCAAATCTATTTAGTCTGTCAGTTAGAGTATTGGAAATTAATGGATACGTATTTTTTGTTTTTGTAAAACAATGAATATTGACAAAGATAAAACGCATCAAAACTCGGGAGTGTGGGCTCGTGAAGTAAGAACTAGGTAAAAATTATACCTAGGCGTTACGTATTGAGAATTTTAAAAGCGTCATATCTTAGTCAATTTTGGTTTAAGTACGTAACAAAAGAAAAAAACACAACAAAAATATTTTTTGATAATCTAACTGACGGACTAATTAGTTTTTTTTTGTCGTCTCGCCTATTCCACACTGTAGGACATTCAATACAATCTACAGAAATAACTTATTATAAACCTCTAAAATAACTTAAATAACCTCTTCAGAGCCATAATTACAGACAAAATTAAAAAGCTATTGTTCTGTTCCCTTTCGGGAACGTCTGGGAACATAATGGTTAAACAATACATACACATGGGAAAATTATCTATTGTATTATGTTTCTAGAACCTACTGGACTAAAATAAGAATGGTCTACTGTGTCTGTATGTGATATTCAATAATACCTGCTGCTAACAATTTTATGATGTAGCAATTGCTTGTAATAACATTTTGAACTTTGCACCGTGGTCTGTGATTGATGATTCAGACATTATCTACTTGGACTACCTCACTACAAGTTTTTATAAACATTGCACTATCATGTTTAGTAGGCATTAAAAGTACATTATGACAGCCCACAAAGAGGTCATCATTTATCAGTTTCTCTGCAGTTATGTTGTTATTGAACATGAAAATTAAAAATAGAATGAACTACAGGCAGTTATTTTTTTTAATACATCATCTCATGTCAATACTAATTTCAAATGACTTGTGAATTAGACAACAATTGAATAGATTACATTTTCAAATCTAAAGATGTGTGCTGCAATGTAGCATAATCGGGCTATGCAATCTGACAGCTAAGTTACAGGCCTATATATTCATGATGGGGATGAGCTCTACTATACCATACGGGACCAATGTGGTTTTCTGGACATCACATATCTACTGCGTGGTGGTGCAACCAGCGGTACTTTCATAAAAGCCTACAAGCTTGGCTTGCCCATTTAACCTATTACACTACATGATGCGTAGTTTAAGTCATATTTCAAACAATTTTTAAGTTTATTTTCCAAGAGAAAGTCAGTTGGAACAAATCTTACTAACATAATAGCTGACACTTTAATAAGTTATAGATTGCCACACAATTGTGACCCTCATGGCATTCAATTTAGGAAAGTATATAAACACATTCACACCCATACATTGTACTCTCTTTTAACCTCATTACTGTTAAAAACTGGTTCAACATTCAACTTAATTAACCTAACGAGTTCGCATTACAAAATAATTAGGCCAGTCTCCTTAATGTTACCTATTCACCATAGATAACAATCTATTTTTTATTTTGATGTAATTTATAGACTGGCTTTGACTTTGAACTATAGAAAGGTTATCTAAGTCTGTAATCTAACGATATATGATACGGACTTGCCACTATCTTGTTAAAATTACAATGTCTGAAAATGGAAACAATGCCTTTTTTATTATAGTGTTGCCAAGTTTAGGAGATAAGCAATGTATGCTATCCCTGGAGGTGAAATGAGATAACAATCACTTTGTTTTCTTTTGTCCATTTTGAAATTAAATATCAAGTACTTGTGCAGCATTACAAGCAGATACAAGAAAAAAGATAATTTATCTCGACTGCCGAGTTTTTGAGTCACGTCTACTCTAAATTGTGAAAGGCACTTCTGTTACGATTATGAAAGCAAGACACGTTTTTTGAAGCACCTACATAATTTCAGTGGAATATTATAAACATAATCGCTAATGAGCGGAATATTCATGACAATGACTGTTACTTGCAGTTTCGTAACATCAGCACAAGTGCTAAAGAGCATGCTTTGTAACGTAAGGAGGTAACTACTAACCTTTAGTAGCCAATAGAGCGGAAACCAGCCAACGATTAGGTCCGAGAAGTACTCGATCACAGAGAAGCATGCGTACACAACCCAGTAAGTCAGCCATTTAGTATCGTCGTCCTTCTGTGGCGATTCCAGTGCTTTCATAGACATATACGCCGGGTAAACGAAACCAATCGAATTGCAAATCAATTCAGCTCCAAACCCGAACACTAAATATAAACCAGTGAACGCCACTGTACCTGCACAACACAAAATAAAACGTCAAAACTACTGCTAAAGATATAAATAAACGTGAAATAAAAAACTAACGTACCAGCGAAGAGATATACCCGGTTGATGCCGGTTTTTTGTTCCGCCACGTCGATGTATTTCGACCATGGCTTGGTTCTGTCGTTGAGAGCACGTTCCAAACTAGCCCAATAATCTTGCAATTTAGCTGACATTTTGCTCGTAGAACTTATATTTTACTGGAATTCTAAATTTGCTCTGTGGCGATCTACGACCACGACTCGTTGACAAGATAATGACAGACAAATAATGGCGGATACTATTTTTTTAAAAGTGTTACCAGGCCAACGATTTTAATTACCCTAGTAGAGCCAATAAATTGTTTCTGTTGAAATCTCAGTTGTAACGTAATTATAACGAGCGATATAATTATACTTATTTCAAATAATATGAAAATAATACTTGCGTCATTGACCTAAATTGCCACATTTCGATTAAGTGTCAATAAGATTAGTCAAGATCTATATAAGTAAAATAACAGTGCGCACAGTTCCACGCACTATGTAATGCAATTATAATTAATTGCATTAAAGACAAGTATTTCTCGTCGTATTTCTTCGTTTTTTATCTGCCTGTGCTAATTATAGCACAGGCCGAAATACGTGTCTTTTGAGGTATTCAACACTTATATTACTCTTAAAAGCGGGACCCAATTTCTAGTTCGATAACAAATTGTTGCCAAATCAAAATATTATAATAATATATAATAGTTCCTTGATTGATTCAAATTCAAACTTATTGGCACGAAGTTCGTACCGTGATAATTAGTGATAAGTATTCAAGGTGTATTTACCGACAGCGCCAGGCCCGGGCCTAAGTCATAGCAGACGGACAAATTTTTCATAGGCAGTTATTTCGTCAACTTCTTTGTCAAAGCTCTGAGCATTTGGTGAAGCGTTTTGAGACAATTATTTTGTTTCAGAAGTAGGTAAAATAAAATACAATTCGGTATAAAAAGAGCATATTGAGTAAGAGTAGATTGTTGACAAGTTAACTGATAATGTTATTGACAGTCGTCCAGCAATACAGTGTTCCAGGGATCTTTTGACGCTTTATTGACGTTGTCAACCAGATTGCTGTTGATAAAAAATCGTAAAAAAATTGACTAAAATGTATTGATGACTGCGATAATTCTGTTTTTGACCAAACACCTAAGTAATCCTAAAATTTGTAAAACCCTTAATAAGTTACAGGAGTTTGGTTGCCAAGAAGGCTCTAACATTTAATACAACATTATTCTTTTTCACTTACTCACTTTTGCTGTAGCCTGTACAGGCTTGGACTGGGACCTGAAACCACCCCGGGCATTTTAGAGACGGTCGGCCCTCAACTCTCAAGAGAAAGGAAAACTATTAATGTAAATTTTGAATCAACCGAAGAAAACATTTAAAACAGAATGTTAGGCTGCGACTTTCATAGACGAGACTTGAAACTAAAAGAATATCGACGCTGTCAAACAAGGGCGTAACCAGATTTTGAGCCAAGGGATTTTTTGATGCTTGCGCGCTCGTGTTCCACGCACGCCTCAAGGAGAGTCAGCAAAAGGAAGGGGTCCGCAAGGGCCGATGGCTGATTTCCCAACCGAAAAAAAAAGTGGAGGGGCAGAAGAGTGCTTTTTCACTTCTCATGCTCTTAAAGTACCTACGCCAATATAGCACTACTATGCGGGACTAAAGTGGCCCTTTTAGGCCCTAGGGTGTAAAGTAATCCACTGCGAGGATCGACCGGAGGACACGGTGGAGGTGTGCCGCGCCGTGTCCTCGAAGCGGCGATTGGCGGCGGCGAGCTCTCGCGTCCGGCCCTGGTGCAAGCCATGGTCCGGAGCGAGACGGAATGGGACGCCTTCACCTCCTTCTGTGAAGCTGTAATGCTAGAGAAGGAGGTGGCGGAACGTGAGAGGCAGAGAACCTCACAGCGTCCCGGCCGCCGCGGGAGACGCCCCGGGCGTCGGGGGCCACCACGTGGCCCCCGGCCACCGTAGGCGTGGGCCTGTAGACGGTGGGCTATGGGCTAGCTCGCCGTCCGTCCGTCTCATGACGACAGGCCGTGTCGACGGCGCGTTCGTGTTCCACGCGCACCTCAAAGAGAGTCAGCAAAAAGGAAGGGGTCCGAAAGGACCGATGCCTGCCGGGGCTGCGGGTTTGTTGGGGCCACGGTATCTCTTTCGAATAGTCCCCTATTCGAAAGAGATACCGTGGCCCCGGAACACAAAGGGCGATGAAGGAACATGGATGGGTTTTAGTCAGTAAAAGTCTGACACTCCCTCCTGCTCCGCCCAGAGCGGGAGAAGTCATTTGATGATTTCCCATCCGAAAAAAAAAAAAAAAAAGGGTGTAAAGTAAATCTCGTGCTCGTTGTGCCACTGTGACTTGTTGAGCCACGATCGAGTACCTCGACGTGCTCTCCCCTGGCTGTCGCGACCTGCTGGTGCGTGATGCGCTCATTTAGCTTCATAAAAAATCTGACGTGATTTTTATTTTATTATGTAATATTTAATAAATGTTTTTGTACTAAATTGACTATTTTTCTCACACTCAAAGTGAAAAGTACAGTGTAACACACGGCGCTAAAATCCCATTATAACTCGGTTCCTATTTACTACCTCGCTAAAGCTCGGTAGTAAAACTACCTCGTATATAATGGGTCATTTTAGCCCCTTGTATTACAATGTACTATTGTTTTGTAAGGGTTATGTTTACATGTTATCTTGTCTTCTAAGAATCCAAAATACTTAAGAGCCATTTCACAAAATTACAACGCTCGAGTTTAAGTAAAAGACCGCAGCTTTGTGTATGGGTGCGTAGCAATCCACACAATCATACACAACTCAAACAGTCCAGCGCGAGTGTCGAGACAGACTAAACAATCTTGGGCCGTTATAATCGTAATGCACCTTGGTTTGAGATTTATGCAAAAAGATAATTTATTTATTCAGTCTTTATTCTATGAAAGCCTTCTAGACTAATAAAACACAAATAAATGTTATGTAAATGTGCCCTTTTCATTGAGAACTGACCCACCCCGACTATAATATGTATTTTAAGTGTATGTTTCTATTACATATACAGGGTGGAATTTTTCAATGCCACCTGGAGGGAAAGTACTCGAAATACTGGAGATAGCAAATTTTACTCAAATAAAACATTCCTTTATTTTTTAAAAGAAACAAATCTGCATTCACCGATTTTCGAAAATTCGCTTGCCACACTCTATACTCTATACTTATTATTGATACTAATTTTGTTTTAACATGATTGATGTGCAGTTTCCAAGTAAGTTTGTCATCTACCCACAATCCGAGACTTTCCACCAGTACCCAGCATGGCGGCTCTTCTAAAAGTACTATCCTCCTCTACTCGATTCACGCGATTTCTCATTCTAAAATGAAAACAAAAAAATAGCTATCAAATTTCGACACCCAAATAGTTTTAAAGGAAAACCCAAGGGAAACCTTTCAAATTGTAATTACGGTTCTATATTCCATGTCGATATAATTATGTTAAGGCTAATGCTCCAGGGTAGCCCGCGAAATTCAATTTTTCTAACGTTGTTTGCAATTTGCAGGCCAGTGCTAGGTTGTATGTTGATTAGAATATTATTCGCGGCTGTAAGACGTATGTAGTTACAGAATTATAATCATCAAAATTATCAATACAACCCTCGCAAGTTCTTATAGGTGCAGGAATTACTTTGACCTTGAATAAGTCATTTTTTAGCATTCAACTTACGTGATCGATAACTGTGTATATGAATTGCAAATAAAAATAATATCCATCTCGCTTCTGTTGCTTTCAGCTTTTGCAGAATTTTTATTCTTTCCTTTTGACACAATGATAATACAACCCTTACGCCCCATTGCTAAAACTAATAAAACAGAAATATAACAAATATTCTACAAACTACTAAAATAATACTTTACTTGATAATAAACGAAATTCTAACCCAATGAAAAAAAATACAAAGCGGTTCAAAATGTTGTAGTCGTAGTATATCAATGCGTTTACGATAGATACGCTCGAAAATCGGGACGCGGAAAATAATAGCAAAAGTCCTACATATATACACACATCAACACGGTCTAGGGATATTTTTAAAAAAGCGAATTACTATCAATGTGTTAATTACTTATATGACATGTATATATTTAAAAGATACGTTATTTAATATTCTACCATTTTTTAATAATGGTTAAGGTATAGATTAAAATTTCAGGATTTTATGGAAAAAAAATGAAGCATAGACGGAAACCGTCTATGAATGAACTTTTAATTTGTGAGTAAAAACTGAAAAAAATAGAAAAATCATTTAATTTGTGTTTATAAACTTGAAGTTAGTAGTCTGAGAAAGCGCCCATGATGTTCATAACACATCGGCAACGATTCGGCATGCTCAGAACAAGGTTGTCAATGTCTTGCTGCGGAATATTGTCCCATGTCCTTCGAGGTGCGCAAAAAGTTGATCTTCTGTAGCCAGATTTTCAGGAACTTCCTTCAGAGCTCTTCTTTGCAGCATATCCCACGCATGCTCAATGGGATTTAGATCTGGCGATTGAGCAGGCCAGTCTAAGGCCCTAACATTATGTGTATGTAACCAAGCTGCTACCGTTCTCGCCGTGTGTGCCCGGGCATTGTCGTGCATGAGCAGGAAATCTTGCCCCATTTGTGTTCTGTGACGTATCGTTCTGCCGTCATATTGCCCCGCACCCAAACGAGATCCGTCCGTCCTCCAAGACGAATTCCTGCCCAAATCATAATTGTTCCTCCTTGGTATGGGTGAACTTCCTGAGGGTTCTGGAGACGGCTCCATCGTCCAGGAACTCGCCAAACACGCGTCCTTCGTGAATCTGGATGGAAGCCGAACCTGGATTCATCCGTGAACAGCACATTGGACCATTGGTCACGGCCCCAGTCCACGTGGTTCCGAACCCATTCTAATCGTCGTCCACGATTGCCTCTCCGTAAAGGTGGGACCCGGAGTGGTCTACGAGAGCGTAGATTGCTTTCATGCAGTCGCCTTCTTACATTTTGGTCACTCACAAGCACTTGGTGTTCCACTCGCAGCCTTTGGACCAATTGAATCGCCGTTGCATTTGGTTGTGCTCGCGCAGTAATTTGCAAAAATCGGTCTTGTCTGGGGGTAGTGATGCGACTTGGCCCCCGGTGCCTCTCCGCTACTTCACCTGTGGCACGATAGAAAAGAAATAAAAAGAAAAGAAAAATATTTATTTGACGTCAGCTATTATAGCACACATACAATAATATAAAAAGATACAAATTAAGGAGGAAAACATAATATGAGCTGTGTGTGAGCGTGTCCACAATCTTGAAATTACATTTTGATGGGTCCATAGGGCCTCAGCAACATTACGCTGAACAGATCCAGCTTCCAGCATTCCCACAGCTCGTAATATCTCCGCCCTCGTCAAATGTCGGCGTTGCATGGCTACAATACCTCAATTTTAACTTTATCTTTCGTTTAAAAATGAAAAAAAACTGTAACTAAACGTAATTCTAAATTTGTTTTCTAAATTTCGCACAAATGAAAATTCCCTCTCCTATACATCAAGACATTTTTATGCCACCGAAACAAAAGAATTTTCAAAAATTTGAATTTGGAATTAGTCTGAGATAAATTACAAACAAATCGGTGTATAAAAGATTCCAATGCGGCCAGTACTTTTCGAGTTATTTAATTGAGTATGAAATATCCCTAGACCGTGTTGATGTGTGTATTAGTCTATGAGGTCCTACGCCGACGGGCGCTCGGGCCGTACATGGGCCGTACTAATCGGTGCTCGCCTATGCGTCGTAATTTATTGTAATAGAGAGTGATGTTCTGTCTTCCGGGCTAATCCTGTGGATGCCTTGAATTTAAGGCCTCCAGCCAGGGGCATAAAACTATAAACTAAGTGACCACGCATTATGGGCACCCCCTGTGGGGTAAATTGAAATAGGTAAATTGAATTAGGTGCTTGGCTAGACGGTAGAGGCCGTTATTTATTCGATGTTTTGTGATATTTTATTCTAATAGCAAAAGAAAGTCGACCGTCAATCGGCCACACCGGCCCATCAGGCATCCGGCCCATCGGGCATTTTTCCGATTTGCCCGTATGGCCAGTCCGGGTCTGAGCCTGTACCATGCCAGGCTTTAATTAACAGTTTCAATAAGTTCGTGTACGTTGGGGAGAGCTAACCGTAAGTCGGTACAGGCTGTACAGTCGGCTACGGCTACGGTACTGCATGGTTCTTGTGCCACTGGCAATGACAGGCAGGTGATAATAGTAAATATGTCCGTGGGTATTGTATTGAAAAAAGAAACTACGGAAAAAAATAACAAGATTACGGCGCGCGGCGTTAGTTTCGAAGCCACGTGTCAAAAGATCAAGCAAGGTAGGTACAGTATGACCGCTTTGCAGTTAAAGGTGGCCTGTCAAGAATGACTGCATCATTATGTCAAACTGAGTACATTTTTTTTTAGTTCCGTGTTTTCCCACCTGCCCGTGTAGCATGACCACCGTAGAAACGAAAGAGTTTCGACAAATCTTTTGTTTAAGATTTGTCGATTCTCTTTCTTGTCTACGGTGGTCATGCTAAGCGGGCTGCACAGAGAAGTTGGTTGAAGTGTACTAGTACATACATTATAGGAATTTCGGACATTAGGAAAGTAAAAGGCGCAATAAGTCTTCTCATATTTTTTAATTCTTTAAAATATGAAAGCGTTAACATTATTATCTTTGTGCTCCATAAAAATAATATTTGTTTGATACGTTGAAATGGACTGGAGGTAATATTTTGATAAGCTAAAGCATATTTGTATGATTTTTTTGTCATAGGTAAGTACATAATAACACTTAGAACTCGGCCAAGGTCTAATGATATAGTCCGTTTACAGTTATTTAATTACCCATGGCAGCAGCGACCCCACAATAACCATAATTAAGAGGGCTATTAATTTTTTTCTTGTTTTTGAGTGTTTTAAGAGTGTAGCACACAAATACAAGAAAAATTTTGATTTCTATTTTGGGCACTCCAAGAAATAATCAAACTTTCTCGGGCATATAATTATGTATTTTTTTTGTGGCCATGTCTTGGGCATATCTAAACCATAATCAATCACACATCAAAAATCTCAGTTTAGATGTGTGATTAAGGTTTAGAAATGGCAAGGAAGGGGTCCGAAAGGACCGATGCCTGCCGGGGTTGCGGGACTATTCGAAAGAGATACCGTGGCCCCGGAACACAAAGGGCGATGAAGGAACATGGATGGGTTTTAGTCAGTAAAAGTCTGACACTCCCTCCTGCTCCGCCCAGAGCGGGAGAAGTCATTTGATGATTTCCCATCCGAAAAAAAAAAAAAAAGGTTTAGAAATGGCCACAAAGTTTAAAAAAAAATACGCCCGAGAAAGTTTGATTATTTCTATACGGAGCGCTAAAATAAAAATCATTTTTTTTCTTGTATTTAAGTGTTAGACTCATAAAACACTCAAATACAAGAAAAAATGTGAAAGCCCTCTAAAATAATCAATAAACATCACTGTGCTTTTCATAGTTTTGCAAAACCTGGAGTTAATTATCTGTGAAAGGATTGTACTTTTCTTTATAAATTATCATGTAGTCGAATAGATAAATTTTGTTACATTGATTGCCTGTTTATAGTACTACAATTTTACATATAATTCAAGTTACGATAGCTTGGCCACCCCTAGGACAGACAAGCAACAACACAATAATAATTATATTCATAACAAGAATAATTATTGTTTATTATCACAAATACACTGGTATACAAAATATATTTAGGTTAGTAATGTAGTAATGTAGTGCTAGGTGCATTGTACCTTAGAGATCTGTGCATGCCGGGCGATACACTAGAAAGTATCTTTCTAAGAAACTAAAGCCGTTTGTACACGAGATTAGTAATAAAGATAGTACAGTTGTAGCGCCATCTAGCCATTAGCCAGTATACTACAAGTTTTAGATGGAGCCACTTCCGCTGGTGACGTTTCAGATTTCACATCGCGCAAGCAACATTTTCCTGCCAAGTTTTTTTTCGTCCCGCTGACAACCGACAGTACAATTTTTTTTTGGGCAAAACTTCAAATATATTATGTCTTGTCAAGATAAAGTTAGTGCAAATTGCATTACTATCCTCGTATACAACAGGCAAATATTCAGGAACGTAGTCTAGAAAAAGCGAATGACTAGTATAAAACAAATTATCTCTTAATTAGCAGTTGGCATTAGTTCAAGTATTCAAAACACGTCTGTGCGTTTTAATAAAGAAGTAGGTAACTAACAAATGAATGATTGGGCATTAAAATAATGTCATGGCTTTTTAGTTGGGGTTTGATCACATTGATATAGTAAGTTCGTAACTGCCTGCAGTTTTGAACTTCTAATGCTACGATTATGTTTGGTACCTGCTTAGTAAAGTGATATCAAGCTTGTTTTTTGTAGTAGAAGGTACATTTATTAATTAAATAATAATTATTATTTGATATGATAACTGATTGGTAGCTTCAAAGAATCTGTGGGCGCATCCCGCGTGGTATATGTTCGTACTCATCCTGTCACTCACTCGATCGCGTTCAAAATTGTAATGTCGTAATGAACATAGAGCGTGCTGTCGATTTTTTACTCTAATCCAGCAGCGCATTCTATGTGCGGCATTTAAAATGTTCACCATCGATCTCTCTTAGTAGTTGTTGAGAGCAAATCTATTGGATGCGAGCGAATTTGTCCAAACGAGATTGTCCCCAGGTTGAGCCCAGCTTTAGAGTTTAATAATAGCCAATCCTCTCTCCAATTTTTATCTCATGATCTCGCACATTTAGCACATAACTTTACCCAAGATTTGTAACAAAGGTTTTCTAAATAATCTTGGCAAGTTTTGATAACTAACTAAAATAAGTGATCACATCACAGATTTTAATTTGAAAGAGATAGTTAATTTTGTGCATGATATTGTGCGACAATATTGAGACAAGAGATTGCAACATTGATTTTTATTGTGCCACGGATTAAAATAGAGATTGAATATAGAAACAACAGTTATTAGTGATAATCTAACGGTTTCTTTAAACGGCCCCAGTCTTCAGTAAAGAATGTGATCTATGGTCACAAAAAAAAATAGTAATTTGACCCGATGAATCACTCGACCAACAATGGACACTGAAGACACTGAAGTAAGAATTCCATAATAGGTACGTCACTTATGTAGGTACTTTTAATAACTAAAGACTCGCACTCTACTAAGGACTAGGATCGTTTGAACCGGACTTAACACTAAACTAGAATAAGTTTATAAATTGGAATGAAAAACCAGCTAAAGAAAAGCTGACATATAGATTTATTTTCATAAAGTACTCTACTAGAATAAAAGTACAAACATGATTTTCTATCTATCCTCTTCAAGTAATTTAATGAGATTGGTCTCAGTCTTATACTATAAATATATGGTGTAGTGTAGAGGAATGAGCTATGCTATGATGGTTACTTTTTTTTTCGTAAATACTCATGTTTTTTAAATGTTAACATCAACACACCAATAACATTTCTTACAAAAATGGCGTCATTAAAAAATCCTATCTACGTGTTAGTATTATAAATCTATTGGATTTTATACAATTTGGGACTTAAATGCAACATCTAACGAGGAATTTGGAGCTCTGTTTTATTTAAAATTCTTAACTTTATTCCGACAACTCCAGTTATTTCCACACATCATATCGTTCCACAAACAAATTTCGTCTTGTTAGCATACTGCTAATCCACTGTGATTAATTATTTACGTTAAGTAGATTGGTAGTTTGCAAACAAACGAACAACATTCACCAGTGCCACCCACTGCAGTTGTTTGGCAAAAAAGCGCATACAATTATTAGGGGGCGCTGCAATCGTGCGATTGTTGCGCCGTTTCCGTTTCACCTCACTTGACAGATTAATAAATTAGTGTTGCCAGGAATAATATAAAAATCTGTTTCTACCTTTTTTTAAAACTCTTCCGTCAAGTGGCAAGGGGTTGTTATGCAAACTTCGCTTATTTTGCAGTTTTGTACACAACTAATATTTATATAGAAATTCAACTAGCATGTTCTAGCTAAGAATAAGTAGGTACTAGGGAAAACAATGGAAGAAATATTTACTTAAAACGATATTATTATAGCAGTACTCATTGTACAATGAATATTGCTTATTACTCACAATAATTGGTGTCTCTATTATTATTTCATTTAAAACAACATTTTTATTATTTCTTGTCACCAGATCTTTCAAAATCACAGGTTTTTTTTCTAAATTAAGAAGGCGTTCAGAGAATAAAATAATATTTATAAACTGGAGTTACAAAACTTAGCCTAGGTATAACAGTTTTAGAAGCATATCAGAAATAATAACAAGATCTCATTATATTAATGGTTATTAATTTGACAAAACAAGTATTTAAAAAAGGAACAGCTTGACAGCTAATAAAATGTTGCCAGTTAAACAAAAAATTGTTCCGTTTCTAGACATAGGTATCTATTTGCCAAGCTGTATGTTTCGACAACAATCAATAAAACCTTTTACATAAATACTATTTCTAAATCTCGACAATCTTTCGACAATTAAGAATCGCTTATCCTTAAAGAATAAGCATTAAGATATTTTTATATTCTAATTAACCATGATGGTTCTCTCTGTCTAATACAGTCATTAAAGGTGCTCTTACAACTAGTATAACACGTTTAAAAGTATGCAAATAAACTGGCTGCAACATAAACTCGTGATGAAAAAAGGAGAGTGTGCTTCATTATGTGGGTACAGCTTTACCTACAACGCCGTGCACCGACATCATGTTTTTGAAATACGTTTCGCAAACGCCAAAAGATCCTTGTATACTTTAAGTATTTGCAGTCGGAAGCAAATAACATGAATTAACCAGACCTCAAGCAATTTGAAGCAACAGAAAGAAAATGTTGCCATTTTATTTGACCGTGTAAGAGCACCTTTAGCTTTCTAGCAAACCGTAGGTAGGCCCGGTAGTGTGGCCTGCCAAGTTCGCGTCAATATGCTACAGTCCTACGTGTCCTTATTGCCGAGATTTCTTACGTAGTGTCGGACCCTTTTCTGGATCGCGATTGGAGAATGTTACGAAGGTTTGTGTTTCTTCCTCGGGTCCCTCCGGTGCTCATTCGCTGGTTGGGGCTTAAGTTCTCTGCAGTCCAACTGGAAAATTAAAATAACGTTATTTTATATTTGGACTTGGTGCATTTTTCAGGCAACAATAGGTTATAATTTAAAAATCAGGATAATCGTTATTGATGGATCAAGTGCCATGAATCTCTCAGAGGGGACGTCTGTGTTCTAGCATTGGTAGAGTTGTAGCCAAGTTGTATACAAGTGCTGATTTACAAATTACTAGAATAATCCCGTACGCGTTTTGACGTGGATAGTTGCGGACACCAGCCCGCTATACAATACTAGAATAATCTTTATTAGTCCTTACCAAAGTTTCATCGTCCGGTACCCGTGATAATAAGTCTAGAACTTCATTGTTAGGTATCGTGTGCGGCCGAAGAATCTTTCTTGTGAACTTATTTATACCTGGAAAAGAAGAAGAATGAAGCATAATAAATCTAGCCAGGACGGTTCAGACAAGATTGTTTGATAAAATATTTGCATCTTAAGGTCTGGTTTTCACCAAAGTGGGGACGAGTAGAACGAAACGAAGAGGAAATGAGTAGGAATCGACCAATCCCATTGGTCGATATCCACATCGCGTCTCTGGCCTTTCCTGTTTTTGGTGGAATCTCGTTCGTCTCCGCGTTGATGTAAACCAAGGCTTAGGACCTATTCACTGTGACTTGCGTAAAAAGAAAGAATTTCTTAATGAAAATAAACTAGGTAAGTAGGTACTTAAATGAAATAAAACTCTGAGTCTAAACTTATCTGTCACTTACGGGATATGTTCCGTGATTTTATTCATTATTTTGAGCTCCCGATATTTCGACGTTGTTGCAAGCGCCAAGATCGTGGGTTGACTGGAGAATGTGGATGGATGAAAATAAAATTGACGTTGCAATGGGATGCGTTGCATTGGGTGGATGGCTTAAAATTGTCAAGTACGTGGAATCCATTTTTGAATATGCTCTAAAGTAGCCGGCTTCTTAATAAGGACTCCACAAAACCTGGTGATACTGTGAGTGTGTTTTGCCGTGACTTAATATCGAGTTCCAGTAGTGCGCGTAGCAAAAGACAAAGACAGAGGGTAAACAGATTGGTCTGCTCCTAACAATTTTAATTACATCAACTCGAATTCTCCAGTCAACCCGCAATCATAATCCAGTTAGTGACAATATTTAAGTTTAGTTATAAACCGTGAGAGCTTAAAACAGTGTTTAACTCTGCGTCTTAAACTCTAAGCTTGTTTCAAAATTGTATAGTTTAACTTACCCCATCCCATAAGCAGGTACCTCAAAGGTATGACGTATAACACCATCATGGCTCCGAATAACATTATAATAGCTAAATAACTTAGATATGGCACTGTGAAGTTCGTCAGGCTGTAAATAAACAAAGTCGTTATTAATAAAATACGAAAAATAATAGCTATTTATTCACCAAGGGGAGTAAGGCACAGATTACTAATCGCAGAAGCGGAGGGCCGTGAATCACACGAGTTTAGTAATCTGTACTTACCCTCGAGTGATATATACTGCTTTATACTACACTTAAGCGCAAAGAAGTAAAAGACAAAATAGCAAAAAAAACATTTTGTTTAAAAAAGTTATATTGATATTGTTACAATTGTTACAAACTTTATCAAGAAAATTGTCTCTACAAAATACGTCAACCAACAATAAGTGTTTTTTTTTATTTTAGCGCGTCAAACAGTTTTCGCGCTAAAAGACATTAGAGAAGGTAAAAACGCCCCGTTTCGCAGGTTCCATCTTACGCGCGTGTTAAAGCGAGAGAGTGTTATAAATCTCTCGCTCTACCGCATAGAGGTTTGCCGGCCATATCGGAATGCTACCTGCTTTAAAAGTGCTAGTCGCCAGTACTTTTTATGGTAAAATTAAATCGTTTGATTGCCAACGTCATCAATACTTAAAAAAAAAATACAAACCGCGTTAGTAATGGATTACTACCCTGATTTTCAGGGCAGTAATAAAATTCCATACAATATAACTGCCTAGATTTTTGGGAAGGTTTAATGAACAGCTTTCAAGCCTTTTAGTGGGGTAGTATTGGTACACTTACTAAACAAGTGTAGTATAAAAAAAATAAACCTACTCAATAGTTCAGTACTAGTCGTCTGGCGTTATGGCCCCGACTTATGAAATGTTGGTATAAATATTCTACTCTGTCGTGATCGATCCCAAGCAGGTACTATCCTACTTTGTGTAGGTCGATAAATTAATGTTAATTATTTCATCAAAACTGCTCTCAAAACGGTGCGTGAAGGAAAATTTCGTACGAAAACGCTGGTTTAGGTTAAGCGCTAGGCAGATGCCAATCTGCCTAGCCTTTTCCCCAGGATCCAGACTGACCGGATTCAGCTAAATACCACTTTTTTACATGGAGAAACTGCCAATCTTAGTACTGGGTAATAAGATATCCTTTGGTAAAACTGGTTATCAGAATTTCGGGCCACTGTAACCACCTGTAACGACTATCAAAGACCTACAAATGACAGCCGGGACCAAAGGCTTAACGCACTTTCCATGGCATGGAGGAAACTCTGTATGTGATGGGTGGTCATGATCCACGGATACCTGAAGACCGAACAAAGCAGCTGTTATTATTTTAGCCACCAGCTCCTTTGCAGGCAACCGGCATGTCATAGAATCAAAAATTCAATGCCGCCAACCGGCATAAGCCCCGGGTGGAATAGGTAAGGCCCACTTTCTCTCATAACGAGAAAGATTGTGTTCCAGCAATGTGAACATTATTGCTTGATTATGTACTCAATACATGAATGTATCACTGTTTTGGAGATACTGTTAATTCTTTCACGAGGTAAATTCATTTAATTTTTCATAATACAGCGCAGGTACTATAAAGCTTTACGGCCGGTTCCTGCGGCCATAAAACGGATCGTTTGTCTTACCGATCGTAACTTTTGATGTGCCTTTAACCTATTAGATTGAGGCAATCAGGCACCAGGTAGTAAACGTTTGCTAACGTAATTACCAAAGAGCAGTTAATTTCTGAGATATTTTCATCTTTAAAATGCCTTGTTCATGACAGACGGGGAGAATATGACTCTTAGGAAAGCCAAATCTTGAGTGCTTACAGTTATTACATAGGTACTGCCCGCGTAGCATGACCACCGTAGAAACGCTTCGAAGAAAGAATCGACAAATCTTTTTTTCATCTGTCATTGAATCTACAAAATGACAGATAAACAAAAGATTTGTCGATTCTTGAGAAAAGGTTTCGCTTTTACAAAAGTTTTACTGAAATGCTAACTTCGACATTCACACAAAGGTTGCTAGCTAAGTATCTAATAATTACTTACTTTTTAACCGACTCTCCTAAAGTGGCGACGTAACCAATCGCATTCTGTACAGTTTGTGTCACTTCTTGTATCGCCTGCAACCTCTCCTTCAGAGATTTCTTTTCCTCCTGTAACAGCAAAGATTTTGTGATCATCATTTTGTCGTCATCTTTGGCAGCCTTGCTCCAAAGTCTCTGTGCTCCGGGGTTGCGGGACTGTTCGAAAGAGATACCGTGGCCCCGGAACACAAAGGGTGAATGAAGGAACACGGATGGGTTTTAGTCAGTAAAATGTCTTTGTGCTATGCTTTCCTGGTCTGACTCTAGTCTTATCCAGTACCCAAAGGTTTATTTATAAAATTTCAATCATGAAGGAATCAATACAATTGTCATCATGATTTGGGGTCGAGATTTATTTGCATTTAAAAGATTCTAGAATGCCACAATGTTAAACAGTTTTATGACCATTTTAAGAAGCACTGACATCATCTCTAAACGCTTATTTCGTTACCAGGCAAGCATGTATTTTTTTTTATACAGAATGACGTAATTACTTCCTTATCTTGCTTAAGACTAAGAAAGAGGGTAGACAGACTTGCCTGCCCTAACAATTTATTTTCAACACACTTCCTCGAAAACGGGTTCCTAACGCACTACGATTTCATTTTTTTCATAAGATTTCATCAACATGCAATGTATTTCACACGCATGTGTTTTTTTCGTTCTCGGCTCAATAACACCCTCGTCTACGGCTCGGTTGTTAATTCCGCCTCGAATGCAATAACAAAATTTCTCCACTTGTTTCAAAATGTACCATACCCTCCACCCGCATTTCTCCAGTCATCCCGCGGTTATGGTGCTTGCAATAGCGTCCATATACTAGGAGCTCATAATAATGGATAATCACGAAAGATATGCCATTATGTGACAGAAAGTTTATCTACCTTATTTTCTTCATCCTCGTCGTCTTCCTCGGCTAACAAGTCTTCATCATCAACTGATACTAGTAAAGGATTGCCTCCTGTAATACGAAGAATAGATGGCGTTGGTATTTGAAATCTGGTACGGTTAGTGATGAGGCGAACAGTTATAAGCAACAAGTACCTATACCTACCTGGTTTTTAACAGAAAATGTGTAATTTGGTACTACGGTATGTTAAAGGTAAGGTGTGTAGGAAAACAACAGTTGGTTAAGTTCTGAGGGGAACCAAATAAATCCCTAATGAAAGGACGCATTATAATCTCAGTCTGACTTTGTCAAAAATACTCCTAATTTTAGGGGTCGTCCTTGTATTGTATAACGGGCTGGTGTCCGCAGCTCCACGTCAAAGAGCGTATTTTGCGTATGGGCCAAATCTATCCACCACGCGGGCCGAGTGCGGATTGATAGATGTCACATGTCTTCGAATTAATGGTTCTAGGACATGCCGGTTTCCTCACGATGTATTCCTTCACCGTTTTGAGAGCGGTGGTGATGAAATAAATTACACAAAGTAATGCGCCTATGAGGGTGCGAACCCACGACTTACTGTTCGTAAGTCGGGGTCGCCACCACTGGGCCACCGCTGCTCTCGGGGTCGTCCTTTAATCACGTGAAGTACAACGGGGGGTACAGACAAAAATCACGAGATGGGGGATGGAATAGAGTGAAAATCACGTGAATTTTTTCGTGTGACAAAAACGGAATTGTGTGACGTTTAAAATATTTTTAACCAATATCGGATTGAATGCAATTGTGCAACCACGTTAAAACCCGAGCAAGCGAATTAATTTGTGTAAAAAAAAAAAACAACTAAAAACCATTTTTTTGTTTTTCTCTGATCTTTTAATAATAAAAAATACACCACCAACATTTAATTTAGTATTAGCCCAGCACTCCTCCCCCCTCCCAGCGAAGGGAGAGGAGAGGTTGGCTTCACGACGCGGCGATGTAGCGTTGACACGTCGTGAAGTATAGGAGGAGGGGAAGAGAGGCGTATAAAAATGGACTAAAAACTTCACGTGATTAAAGGATACCTACCTACCTGATTTAAAATCTGGCAATAAGCGGTCTGTTCTTAGCTACCTGCTTACTTGTTTGTTTTGTTAACTGTACTAACCTTAACGGGGTATTACGTCATGTTACAGTCAATATTTGGTCATAGTTGATGTTATTTCCGTGTGGGGGGGACTTTATCTGGATTGTTTATAATAAATTGACCATGTTTGGAAATGAAGCATTGGAACGTAATTATCAGAAAAATTAGATTAATTATTTATTTACCGATTTGGAGTGTAGTAATATATAATAACTGAATGGTTGTGTTGCCTATATTTTAACTGGAGTAAGGTGTATAATTATACCTAATAGGTACATTGATTTTAACTATGTATTATTTCAAACATACAGCGGTTTATTCACGTATTTATGTGCATAAAGAAATACATACAAAAAAGCGGTTTGACACAATTAGTGTAACAATATTGTTAGTAGGTACCTATATTGTCAATGACAGATGAACAAAAGATTTGTCGATTCTCTTTCGTTTCTACGGTGGTCATGCTACGCTTATATGGAAAATATAACTTTGTATGTCAAGTAATCACCTTTAATATTCGTCATCCGACTTTTGAACGAAATATAACATAAAGACAACACTTAACATAAATCATGCACTGATACAACATTCATAGACTTACTAAGAAATAAAAATGAAAAATAAGCCTTCGGGTCACTTCTGATAGATCTCACGATAGATTTGAATTTGACTAAAAATAAAATAAAAGAAAGGGATGATAAAAACAAAAACTTTAAACATAACGGGGAAAAAAGAAATCAATTACAGAAATTGTCGAAGGGACAATGAGAATGAAGCTGTAGAATGTGATGATCGTATCAAATCAAGACTTAGTATTTGCTGGCTGTTAGCTAATAAAGACTAAACTGATAAAAAAAAAATGTTCAAGTGTAACGATTAAGGTAAACAAAGATGGACGGAAGATGGAAAGACGCCTTAACATTTAGCGATAATATATTTCGGAAGCTGTAACATACCAGTAAGCCTATAGATCAGCCAGGCTCTCCCGAAGAACATAAGAATGAGGAAGGGCAGCATCCACATCTCGTAGTAGTAGCAGAACGCAAGCCACACCAACAGGCCCAGGAACGAACGTATCCTTGATTCCCATTCGAAACAGTCTCTGAAAAAAACATTTAGATTTGGTTCACTTATTAATTTCTGCCATTCCTTTGTTACCCTCATAACTACTTCTTACTGAACTAACCAGAAAGTTATATTCTTCTTCATCTATTTCAGTATTGATATTGTCTTTTAAATGAGTTAGAAATATGTACTTTCGTATGATTGGTCTAGTAAATAAATACTTACTGTAATATCTTTCCAACTTCTATAAACCACATGATGATTGCCTTCAGCCTCATCACGTTTCGTATGAACAGCTGTCTCTTGAACTTGGCTTCTTGGTGCATGTATTTTGGTTCCTTCGGATTCACTGCTCTTATGGCTGCTTTTAGCTGTAACAATATTGGTTGTTTCGTTATCAATGCGTCCTATTCTTTTGTTGTTGACTAAGGCGAGATCGAATGTCAGGGTAAGAACCAAACTATAATTATCACTAACTGTTGTACGTGTGAAATAAAAAATAAAAAATTCCGCGTTTATGCAACAATTCATGCGCCGCTTCTATTGGTCGTATCATAATGTTATATAGCCTATATCCTTCCTCGATAAATGGGCTATCCAACACTAAACGATTTTTCTATTCGAAAAAGTTTAGTTCCTGAGATAAGCGCGTTCAACCAAAGAAACTCTTCAGCTTTATAGTACAGTATAGATTGTTATTGGTGGCAGTCTTGTTTTAGAGTAGGCCTTACTCAGCAGATTGAGAAAGGCCTTATCTCTTTTACGCCATACTTTCCTAGTCTTTGCGAGTTTTTACTCAGGTTTTACCAACGATCTTTTGTTGGTTGTCCACCCACTCAGCGGTCGGTAGAGCAACGCTCTTCCTACCGTCTCTTGGACCAAAGACACAGTCATGTGAATTAAAAGTGAGTTTTAACTTACCGGGTTCCATATGACCAGTATCTCCAAACATATCTGCGGATAATTTCCTTTCGCTCGTGCCCTCATCTTTTTGTCCTTGAGAGCGTACCATCGTTTCTCTCCATTTCTTACACTAAGCAATGGAATCGCCAGTTTCCCTAGGAACTCCACTTTGTGGTCGTGATCTTCATCGTATACTGTTAGTTCTAATATTGAAGTGATATCCTTTATTGTACTGAAAGGTACAAGAAGATATGCAGAATGACATTTTGAAATACGTGTAAGACTAATTGTTACTGTATGATCTAGGTAACATTGTCTCTTTAATTAACTTGGTGATGACTTAATTCTAGTGGTTAAGTAGCTAGGTCATCATTTCTACGTGAATAAGATTTTCAGAGATTTAGAATTATTCATAGATATTCCGTATTTTGGATGTTGATCTCGTACTTCACTATAGTTATAACGTAAAGTTTCATAAAATGCACATCGCTGGCACATTTTACCATTGTGCAGTAGTAACAACTTCTAATGTAATCTGACTAGCGAGTACAATACGAAGCAAGTCAAGTATTTCTCAAGTCCAGCTTAACTTGCAAACTATCTCCAGCAGTAGTTTATAAACTGTCCTCTGTAATAGATTTAACCTAATTTAAAGCATTACTTACAAAGTGAATATCTTCATCCAGTTCGGTGTTAGCGTTTTGTATTCCGTATGTGTTTGTAATCTTGCGTTTCCGAGTTCTAAAACACAGAATGGATCTGATTTGCCTCCTAAATCGGCGGCTGCAAGACCTTTAGCACCGTATACTTTGACGCACAGCCATCCTACTCCACTTGACTGCTCGTTAATGTTATACCATGTCTAAAAGAAAACATTATTACAAATAAATTCCATTATAATATCAGCTACATAATGATAGTCGTCTAACATTAATTTGTTTTTATCCATTAGCATGTATGGTGATAAACGGTTACCAATAATCTTCACGATCAGAACACATTATGACCACGGCTGGTGCAATCCGGTCGAAACTTCGGGCTTATTAAAGGTAAAATTCGCGAAAATACCCGTTTACATATGTTTTACAATAATCTTCATTAAATTCTCCTTTTATACCAGATTCAGTAGGTCGATCGATGTGTCTTATAATTCAGTCGTAAGGTTCTATTTCGTCTGGCATTAAATTAACAATCATATCACTACTTACATATCTCCTTTCAACAATCTCGCGGTCTCTAGGATTCTCCTTATAACTGCTGAGGTCTGTAATGGTTTCTGATTGAGTCGTCCCACTGATTGTCAATAGTAAAAATATTTGTCCATTCCCATCTTCTAGCTCCTTCCAAATATTATGTGTTTTCTCTCTTTCTAATCTTGATAAGTCTATTGCACACCTGTAAAGTAATATTGGTGTTATTACGTCGAAAATTATCATTATTATTTTTGTAACCACGAAAATTACCATCGTCAGCATTATCAACACTCTTTAAAATGAAGGCCAAAGGACATTAACCTCTCCTCTCAGAATTGGGCCAGTGTAAATAAATTGGTCGTAGAATAAATTAATTATGGTAACAATATACAATTTTCAACGCTCCTCATTATCCACCAAATTATGGCCTCTATTATAGTTAAGCTTGCAAAATCTAATAATACAGTAGCAATGCGGTCGTTCGGCTGCCTCGTTGGTCTAGTGGTCACAATTGCGACTGCTGAGCATTAGGCCCTCGGTTCGACTCCCATCATCATCATCATCAGCCTATTAAGGTTCCCACTGCTGGGACATAGGCCTCCTCTCTATGAGGGGTTCGACTCCCGGATCGGGCAATTTGTTTTTGGGTTTTGCCATTAGAAATTTCTCAGTAGCAGCTACGGAGTCTGGATTTGTGTTGACAGCAATAGGCTCGCCCCCAATTACATGGGACTAAAATATAACTGGCGAAATGTGGGTGTACTATTAGTGCAACTGTGCTTAACTCTTCGGGGATTACTGGCGTGATGTTACATATTCAATTTACGGCTTTGAGTTTGAAGTGCTTTGTCTCTAACATTACTGCCTGTGTGCAAGCTTCTTTTTAAATCTAGATGGCCCGTATTAAGCGCAGGCAAGACTTGACAAGACAAGCTTGCGAGACGCAGCACACCAGCTAGCAAGCGGGCGAGCGAACCGGGAGGTCACACCGCGAACTATCGAAAGTTTCGAAGCGATGAATAAAAGAAGAAAAACGATGCTGGCCCTGCTCGCTCGCTAGCTAGCTGGAGGTGTGGCCTGCGCTTTAACGTCTGAATACTGCAACGTGCCATTTCATGTTCATCTTTTGTTCCCAATTTGGTCTACCAATCAGATAATTGTTTCATCCTATCTTTCGGTTTTATTTAGCCACTACAAACATTTTATGCAACATGGCGTAGTGCTTATCATGTTACGACCATTAGGTTCCCTCCAAAAGGCTATAACGATTACAGTCCTAATTGCCAGGCGTGATAAAATAATAAGTACCCTAATTTAGGTTCCTACTTTAGATACAGGTGGCTCTGTACTTGGTTTTATGGTAATTGCATGAAACAGGGCATTTTCCTAGTTTCGAAGAGTTGACTATTGATGGTGAAAGGCCTTTGGAGTTATATTTTGAATGATTTTTAGCTGTAAGTCTTGATTGATCAGAAGCTAAAGTCTACCATTCCGTGAAATCTAATGTAATCAGAGGATCATTAGCTTGTGCAAAATAGATGTCATGTAATTGCGTTTGAGGTTCGTCGCCACCCATCTTCCTTAACTCTCCCCTGTTTTTTAACCAACTCCTAAAAGGGGGAAGTTATGACTTTGTTTTTTTTTTATATTTTATCGTGGGTGCGTTTACAAACATTTAAACTCTCCTACACAAACAGCTACAACAAACAGCAGAGCAGCGGTGGCCCAGTGGTGGCGGCCCCGACTTACGAACAGTAAGTCGTGGGTTCGAACCCAGACAGGCGCGTAATGCGCCTGTCTGGGTTCGAACCGTTTGTGTAATTTATTTCATCACCACTGCTCTCAAAACGGTGAAGGAAAACATCGTGAGGAAACCGGCATGTCCTAGAACCAAAAATTCGAAGACATGTGACATCTACCAATCCGCACTGGGCCCGCGTGGTAGATTATAGCCCATACGCAAAATACGCACTTTGACGTGGAGTTGTGGACACCAGCCCGTTATACAATACAATTTCATCACCACTGCTCTCAAAACGGTGAAGGAAAACATCGTGAGGAAACCGGCATGTCCTAGAACCAAAAATTCGAAGACATGTGACATCTACCAATCCGCACTGGGCCCGCGTGATGGATTATAGCTCATTCCCTCTCATTGAGAGGAGGCCGTGTCCCAGCAGTGGGAACATTATAGACTGATAATAATGATGATGACACAAACAGCTAGACCCGGAACCACTACCCTACGAACCCGCGACACGCAGCACAGCAGACAGTAGCTCAACCATTGCAGCAGTTCGCCAACCGTGCCGTCAAACCTACCTTATTTAGTTTAATATCTTTGTAAGATTACTGAAATAAAAAAAAGCGGCCAAGTGTGAGTCGGACTCGCCCATGAAGGGTTCCGTAGCAGCAAGTAACATAATATAAAAGTTAATAGAAGAGTTAGGGATGGTATAATAGCTAATTGGCTAGAAGAAAGCGACCATAACAGTGATGATAACTTTTCGGGAGATGACTCTGAAATTGAAGATCACGTAAGCGATGAAGATGCTCAGGACGATGTAGAAGAAGGATACATAGAAGATGAAACTATAGAGAACTCCAGTGACAGAAGAGCTGAAGAATCTGTGCCATCTTTCGTCTTAGAAAATAGTGAGACTTTGGAGCCATCCAGTTCTGATCACCGTATCCTTGTCCCGGCACGTCGAACATTGAAGGGCAAAAACCAGCACTGTTGGTCTACTTCTAAAGGTGAAAGTCGAGTTAGAACCACTGCTAGAAACATTGTGCACACATCTAGAGGCCCTACTAGGATGTGTAGAAATATCTTTGAGCCTAGTTTGTGTTTTGATTTATTCATCACGGAAGACATTGTTGGTGAGATAGTGAAGTGGACAAATGTGGAAATATCTAGAAAAAGACCTACTGGAAATACCCACGCTACCTGAGATACATGCTCCATAAAAATTAGAGCCTATTTTGGTATTTTGACGCTAACTGCTGCAATGAAAGATAACCACCTAATTGCAACTGAGCTATTTGATGGCACCTTTTCAGGGTCTAGGTATTTGGCAGTGATGAGCAGGGAGCGTTTCAACTTTCTCACGCGTTGTTTGAGAATGGATGACAAGACTTTGCGTCCTGCCCTACGTCAAGAAGATCCATTTATTGCAGTCAGGAAGATATGGGAGATGTTTAAACAGCAGTGCAAGTCTAACTATTTATTGATTTAAGATTTTAGAATAAAAATATGTAAATATTATTTAAAATTGTGTTTTTCTCTTTTTAGTAATATACACAATTATATAAACAGTCAAAACATATCAATCATACTTATAGGGTTTGAATAAAATCATTAGTCAATATGATGCGCCTCGCGGGCGTATGAGTAGTTTATTTGTACGTCGCAACATGAGTAGTAATGTAGCGTAATGCGGTTCACAGAATACATCTACTTACCAAGTTTCAACAGCATAGTTCTTATAGTTTCGGAAAAAAATGGCTGTGACATACGGACGGACAGACAGACATGACGAATCGAAGGGTTCCGTTTTTTGCCATTTGGCTACAGAACCCTAAAAATGTGGTTTGGCCGTTTCGTTACTACAAGAACTATATTGTATAACAGAAAAGTAATGAACAGTGGATACATTTTTCACCTTACACCCATGTGAATGTAGCGCCAAGCCACATATTTTGACTAAGGTGTAGAGTTTGTGAAGTTAGACCTTGTAGAGTTAGAAGCTTGGCGCTACATGAGATCTGATAACTTTTTGACAGTGCGAGTCATATGGTCTCGTCTTGGCAACATTTTACATGAAAATGTTTTTGTGGGATTTTCTATTTCTTCTTACCTTCCAATAAAATCATCCTTGCTTTGTTTGTCTTTGTCCCACACGGTGACTTCTAGGATCTGTTCCTGGTCGTCGTAGAGATGCAAGTCAAACTGCTCCAGCCACGACGGGTGTAATGACTTCCATACTACCTTACTCTTAAATTTTTCATTACCTAACCTGTAGAACAGAAAAAGGACAAAATTAAGGTGGCTGAAAGACTTTAAGTAAACATTTACAGTTACTAATCCGTCGCTGTAAGGAATTATATTATATTTAAATAATGTTATTTCTCGTATTTTTGGGAATGCTTAAAAAATAACTACTCTGCCATCTTCGGGAGTCCGCCATATTGGATTTAAAATGACGTCACTTAGCCAACCATGCATTGTCATCAAAAAGATGTCATGCAAAATTTCAGCTCAATCAGAAACCGGGAAGTGGGTCAAATTTAATGCTTAAGTTACGATACTAAAGAAAAAAATGTTTTCTTGACAAGCTTTCATATCATATAAATTGTGTAATGACGTTATAAGTTGATAGTAAAAGTGTAAATGGAAAAGTTATTTTATTCTTTTTGGCGCATTTTAAATAAAAATTGTGTAATGACGTTATAAGTTGATAGTAAAAGTGTAAATGGAAAAGTTATTTTATTCTTTTTGGCGCATTTTAAATAAAAATTGTGTAATGACGTTATAAGTTGATAGTAAAAGTGTAAATGGAAAAGTTATTTTATTCTTTTTGGCGCATTTTAAATAAAAAAGTTTTTTTACTATTCATTTTATTATAATAATTTCAGGAGAATAAAGGTCGCGGCCTACCCTGAAAACATCTAATATCAATTATGAAACTGAAAACCAAATATTACGAATTTACAACACAAAATAGTGCTTCAAAGTAATTTGGCAACATTAATTACGTCGAGAGTGAAATTTCAAATTCACGTTTACTGGAAATCAGTTTGGTGTCTGCGAAATTTCCAATTTGTACAAACAAACGGTGCGTATCCAAAGTTTCTTGGTAATAATTATGTTACGTTGAATAGAAGTTACTTTGAAATTATATTTAGAAATAGCGGTTTTAATGGAAATTATGGTCTGTTTTACACTTGGGATATAAAACTAAAAGAGAACCTCAATTCTAAAATGGAAAGGACCATGTACTACAAGGATTATTTTCAAAAGGACAACTTTTTAAAATTGGCAAAGGAACAAAAGTAGGACGGACTGAATATTTTTTAAATCAGAAATCATTATGTCTGTAGTTTGCGGCTGCCACTACCCCGCTTGAAAGTCGACAACCCACGATGTACACATTCAGAATTGGGTGGATGACAAAAAATTTAATTAGTCCGTCAGATAGGTATCCAAAAAATATTGGACACATATTTTTTCTTTTTTCACGTAAACAATAAATGAAGACAATGCATCGAAAACTCGTGTGACGTCACATTTGAGTACATCTTTTACCGAAAAGTGACGTCACAAGCCCCTACTCACGAGAGTAGGGGCTTGTGACGTCACTTTCCGGTATATTCCGGCACTTTCCGGGTATTCTTTGACGCGTTTTATCTCCGTCAATTTTTATTAATTTGATAATACATAAATACTGACGGACTAAACAGAATCATATTTTTTTAAAGTCATTCATAATCCCTATTTTAAATGCATTAACTTTCAGGCGAGAGTAATACGAAATGCATAGAATAGTGATGTGTTTACATAAATTTGTAGAAGATGACGTCTCACAAGAATGAAGCAAAACTTTTTCCGCTAAAGAGTTGTATAGTCTTGAGTTTTATTTAGACCGTTAGAGTTAATTAAAAGCTTTAGTAGACAATTTCATAAGGGGTTCAAAACGTAATTTGTGCCGCATCATGGACAGGAATTCTCAAAAACTTGTACCCAGCCATAATCGTATTCGTAACGCAGCGATTCCGTGCTCTGATGTCTATTTTATCAAGACAAAGCAATAGTTTTGAGGTTGCAAGTGCAGCTACAGCTACCTTTAGTACTCACCTAAACTTACAATAAGGATCACTGGACCTGGTATCCAGGTCCATCGCAGGAAGATTCTTAGCCTCCACAAGAACGATGGTCACCACTGAGCTCCATATCTGTGCCTTCAAGCGTTTGTTCACGTCACTCAGCCTTGTGTTCTTCAGTAAATACTGGAAATAAAACAGCAATGTTAATATTTTTTTATGTTCTTACATTAGCGTCAGTAACTGGAGGATCGTCAAATCTTTTGCAGATGTGGAGAATATTGGGTAAGAAGGACTACATGATCCTGCTTCAGTTCCATTGGCCATTCATATAAGGTATCCGTTAAGAAGTCGGTTAAATAAAAGATTCTGCTAATAAAATGTAAAGGAAATTACACCTTAACCCAGCTGCTATCCAATCATTTCAGCTTGAGGTTATTAAATATAAATAAATAAATATAAATATCGCTGGACATTACACACAGCGCCATCTAGTGCCACACTAAGCAACGAGGCATGTGTCGTGGACACCAGATAGTTGATATACATTCAGTCAAAAAAGTATCGGGAATGGATGATTTGTTTATGGTTCCAAATTCAAATTTTTGTTTTTTTGTAGTTGTTAGATTGGCACAACTGTTTTCCATTTTGGCGCGGAGTTTGAGTTGCATCTGTTATTTATATTAAATACAGTGCTGGTTTTAGTAATATCATATATAGTGTGTATTGCGAATTTCATAATGGACAAAAATATCGAACAAAGAGTTTGTCTTAAATTTTGCATCGCCAATGGAATTTCGTGTTCGGAGTCACTGAAAATGTTACAGAAGGCTTACGGTGAATCGACTTTATCAAAAACTCGTGCTTATGAGTGGTTCAAAGCGTTCAATAGCGGTCGAGATGTGATGGAAGATTTGCCTCGCTCTGGTAGGCCGTCAACGTCTGCAACTGAAGTTAACATCGCAAAAGTGAAGATAATAGTGACTGAAAATCCCCATTCAACTCTGAGAGAGATAGCCGCCGAACTTTCTGTATCTCACGAGTCGATCCGTACCATTTTAACTAATCATTTGGGAATGAAACATGTTGCTGCTCGGCTAGTCCCAAAAGATCTGAATTTTCTCCAAAAACTCAATCGCATGAAAGTCGCTGAGGACATGCTAGAACGAGTCAGTTCGGACCCAACATTCATGAAACGCATTGTTACTGGTGACGAGACGTGGGTTTACGAGTTTGACATGCAAACTAGACAACAAGCTTCGGAGTGGCGCCTTCCAACTGAACCGAAACCGAAAAAACCACGCCAAAGTCGATCAAAAGTCAAAGTCATGTTGACTGTTTTCTTTGACTATCGCGGTGTTGTGCACTCTGAATTCTTACCGGAAGGTCTAACGGTAAATAAAGAATATTATTTGAGCGTTATGCGGCGTTTAAGAGAGCAAATTCGACGAAAAAGGCCAGATTTGTGGAAAGAAAATTCTTGGATTTTGCACCACGACAATGCGCCTTCGCACAAGGCTATCATTGTGAACGAATTTTTGACCAAACACTCAACAAATACCATCCAGCAACCACCATATTCACCAGATATGGCTCCTGCTGACTTTTTTCTTTTTCCTAAACTCAAATTACCACTTCGTGGCACCCGTTTTCAATCGATAGAAGACATAAAGGAGAATTCGCGGCGAGAACTGAACCCAATTCCGGAAGCAGCGTTTAAAAAATGTTTTGATGAATGGATTATTCGTTGGCGCAAGTGTATCGTTTCTAAAGGAGCATACTTTGAAGGTGATAAAATAAATTTGGATGAATAACAGACATTTTGTGTATTATTGATCTTTTCCCGGTACTTTCTTGACAGAGTAGTATAGCTGGTATCTTAGAACACTTCGCAAAGTACATATTTAATGAAGGAAGTCATAATAATTATGTTCCGCATGTAATCGTTGATTTTTTGCATTATTTCGGTCTTATTGTGATTCGGCCTACCCCCATTTGACCACCCTGGTACTTGGTACATTGTACTAAGCGATACAATAAGAGTAACAATAAAACACCCACATAGCTTTTAAAAACCATTTAACACTGTTTACAAATGTTTTGTATGAAAGATATGCTTACATCTCAGTTGGAGAAACATTTAGATTTAGAGAAACAGTAACAAAAACATTATATCAATCAATTGTATTTACATTGGCACACACATAAACTCAAACAACATTGTTATTATTAGTTTAAACACACACAAAGTTTTTCTGAGACAAGTCAAGGACTTCTCAGAAGGCTAGGGACAAATCTGAGGAGAACAATACGGAATTTCACGTTAAGAGGGAACAGGGGCTGCGATTCTACATAAACATTTTGACGAAATTGATGTTTCGTATTCCCCGTTTGTCTTACTGAATAATGCCTCTAGTCTAGAGCAATCATTTTTTTTTCCATCAAATCGAAGGCCTTTATTAGTACTGTAGACACGTCCCTTTTATTTTCTTTTTTCAGCAACTTATAAGTAAAGGAAAAAGTAAATAACCCTTAAAAAATGACAAAAAATACCCCATTTTTACGGCAGTGATTATAGGACTACCAGACAAATTCAAAAAGTTTTTAACATAAAATAAATTGTTAAGAACCTTCAACCTAGACATACTCGTCCTAAAAATTTGAATGACAAAAATAATTGATTCGGCTCTGTTTTCGAGGAGAAAAAAGAGCAACACGAAACAACAATACTTGAGGTAGCGCGTCGGCAATAGTTTCTTCAAATACCTAATTTTCAAATTCCTCTCAGGCTATGTTCCCTCTTAACACACTCTGAAAGTGTCTTAACTGGAAAGGAAAAACGCGTGTTTATACGATCAGCGGTATAACGCTCGTGAGATTCCGCTGTTTTTTCCGCTCACATATGTTCCTAGCCTGAGACAGAAGCAAATTAGTCTTATTTAGTGATACTGGAGAAAAATAGCTGTATAAATTGCGGCACTTCTCTTTAATTTAGTTCGAGAATCCTGAATAACGTCCATTAGTTTCAGCAAGAGTCACACATGAATTAGGAAATGAACGTAAATGGAATACAAATTGTTATAAAACAAAAAACTGCGCAATTAGTTGAGTGGCTTAACTTTTTGGGATCAATTTCAGTAACCAAAGAAGTAACCTTACTAAAGGTTTTTTCATACCAGATTGCGGACAGGCTATGGAAATCGGATACCGTTAAATACATAACATAATATCACGCCTGAAATCCCCGAAGAGTTACCTAATTGTGTACCCATATTTTCCATGTAAGGGCGAGGCTATTGCCAAATATGTGACTACAATTCGAAGACGAGCGGAGTGATGGAGAGGAGATATATGCGGAAACCCACCAATCACATGTAGTTGCAGGTCTCTCTTCTATCCTGTGGTTGGTTGAAGCTTGCACTTCTCCTCTCCGCTCCGCTCGTCTCCGCTTTGGTGGAAACCGGGCCTTACTGTTTGTTATTGTCAACCAGTTTCAAAGCAAACAGGAGCTTTGACAGCATGCAAAGTGATCGCTGACGACTGAGTAAAAAAAAGTTTTGAGTTGACATTACGAGCTAGCGATATGATTATGTCAAATCCTAAAAGTCGTTGTTGACATACGAAGGCTTTGAAAATGTCTGTCACTTGTTTAGGCTTTCAGACTTGCAAACAATTTACCTATGTCCAAAAAGTTAATCCAATTTAAGTATATACCTACACCTTTATTGTAATAGTTTGATTCATGTGAGTCAGTAAATTACTATCTATTGTTAAAGATACGATCTTTAACAATTCACAGTACAATGGTGGGCATTATTGTCAACGGATGGCAGGGTGATTGATGAATGCAGTTGTGTTAATGCAGTCTGACTAAATTGCTCCGTGTATCACTGCAGTAGTTCTTTGACAACTCGACCCGCGAGGTTATTGTGTGAAAACACTCTTAATAACATTGCCTTTTGTTTAGAAATTTCAACAACATTCATTGCCTTAATTACGTGGTTGTCTAGACGAATTTTTCGAACCTATGAAGCAATAAGTTAGGAATTTCCTTCTAAATCCATCAGTTGAAAGTTTTAGGCGATTTGAGTTGGGTTACCTACGTTCAACACAATTTCCATGTCGGACTCGATTGTTCAGGATCGATTTGTTACAAAATATACATATAAAAACCCTATTTAACACTTTATGTATAACAGATAAATTTGTTACATTTTATGAAAGAGAGTAGACAGATTTGTCGGCACCGAATTATTTATTTACCATCCACCCGCATTCTCCAGTCATCCCGCCATCATGACGCTTGCAACAGCGTCGAAATATCGGGAGCTCAGAATAGTTGTAAATCACAGAAGATATCCCGTAAGTGACAGTGTAAGCTTAGCTAGAAACCATGAAATTTTGGAATCGTTGTACAAAAGTGTAAGCTTCTAAAGCCAGTGTTTATGCTTAAGGGGCTCCCCCATGCCACACTAGCGCCACTTGAGTAAAAAAATCAGAACTCGTTAAATACACAATTAATATAAAATCTGATTGACAAAATCAATCATTTGGTCTTCTAAATTATTTACGTCTGCTTAACTCATTGAAACATAGCTCGCTGTCGTTACAGATAACTGTAACTACAGTGAAGTATATTTTAATTAATTAAATAGACGTCAATAATCTAGAACTCTAAAGCATTGATTTTGTCAATCAGATTTTATATAAATTGTGTATTTAACGAGTTCTGATTTTTTTACTCAAGTGGCGCTAGTGTGGCATGGGGGAGCCCCTTAAAGATATTTGTGCGAACGCCATCATGTCTACAGATTTATACGACAGTCAGATGTGGCTATATTTAGTTACCCATAAATCGAATTATGAACCATAATACTTGATGGCATTATGACAAATCGATTATGGCTCATGTCTGGCGCCATGGACTCATCAATCAAGCGGTGTGAAAGCTGTTAATGATTCTGAAAATCAAGCGATGTAGATTGTGTTAATTACTTTGGCAGTAATTAAGATAGCAGCAGAGCAAGTGGCGCTCTGTACTTTCTGTGTACCTCAATAGGAAATTTACATTCCATCATAGGTTCGGCTATTCTAACATTTCAAGTATGTTCTACGATATGATTATAATACATTTATGGGTCTCGGTACGCTCAGGAATACGCTCGGTACGCTTCGCGTCAAATTTAAACATTCGCGTTAAAATTGTAAACCTAAATTAGTAAATTAAACAGTTGTAACGTATAAAACTGTAAGGTTACAATGAGCACTCACCTACCTACCTAACTTTCGGTCTGGAGGAGTGTACGGTTAAAAGAAATAGTCAAAGGGACGAGATAAACGATTTTTTTATTATTAAAGCACACCCTATCATATACGACCTACCTACCCGAACTGGAGCTACCTAACTAGGCCAGTGAAGCCGGCAAACGAAGCGAAATGATGTTGAAGATGAAATGGGAAGCCAAGAGTCACTCTCTTCTTTCTGCGAGCCGGAAGACATCAATCATCTCAAACCGTCGAGGAGGGTTGAGGGTCGTCACTCAGGCCGTAGAGGGTTGAGGAGCTAAAGGTCATCAGACGCTTATCTTCTTTTCAGCAAGCCGGGGAACGTCAGACATTTCAGGCAGGAGTCTCGGAGGGCTGAGTATCTTCAAACCTCTATCAGGCCGGAATCACAGAGGGCCGAGTGCCCTCTCAGAGGGAGGAGGATCGAACCTCTGGAGGAGTTAAGAGGCGGCGACACTTCAGCACATTCTCTTCATAAGATGAAAGGAGGGATACTGCCCTTATACTTGGGAGGAGGGAAAGACCCTGTATAAAACTAGGCCTGTCACTAATTGATATTACAAACTTAAACAAAGATTCAAGAGAGATAAAAATCTACAGAAAAACTTAACTAACATGAATTACAAGGTAAAAGGTATGCTAAGCCTCTAGGAAATGACCATAAAGCTACCTAGAGAGGACGAATGCTTAAAATTTTCAGGTTAATAATATCAAAAATGTAAGTATAAAACCCATTTAAAAAAACAATCATTACAAAGTGGACTTAAGCCACAAGACATATCAAGATTATTAGGTTGACTGTTAGAGAATGTAACCAAAGGTTAAATAGGATAACACTGTAGATCACAAAAAAAGTAAATAACAGCACTTTCTATCCTAGCAGTGAGGTAATCACAAACATGAAATTTTCCACGTAGTTTACATCTACCACACATTCTAGATGCAACCTTTTCGATTCGAAAAGAAAAATGCAAATCGCAATTCTGCCGAATCGATTATTCGGATCATGCTCTCGTCTGCACAGTACACACACTGAGACTTGTCGTTTGTTCCGCGATGGATTCCAATCTTTGGAGTGACATTTTCATTTCAGGTCTGTGCTTTTGCAGAAAATGTATTCGGGAGTGATATTAGGGAAAAATGAAGAGTGGCTTTTAGCTTTGATTTCACTGACTAAACCAGGAAAGTGTCGAAGTTTTGGGCCAGTAAAATGCCGCTGAATCTTTGAATTTGTAAGCTACTTTTTTGCTCATTGTATTTGGTAATTGCGATGTGGCGTTCAAGTGAGAGGATATCCATATTAATATTATAAATACGAAAGGAACTCTGTTTGTTTGTTTGATACCCTTTCACGAATAAACGGCTGATCGGATCGTAATGAAATTTGGGAAGGAGATAGATTATATCCTGGGGTGGACATAGGATATCTATTTTTTTTCCCACACGCACATACCAAAAGAATAAAAGGTTTGCCTATATTGCGAACAGTAGGTACGTTTCAAATATTAACGTCGTAATGAATGAGGCAATTTTATCTGTAGCCAAGTGTTTTGATCGCTCTCAGAGAATCAATCAACATGACCTAACTTGAGATTTTACAGCAAATTAACTGGTCTGGCAAGCTTTAACAAGTTGCACTTTGTCAACTACAAAAATGTTACCTTTTTTTTTTCTGCTAAATAAAAATTCAGAAGATCGTCAGCTGCGCCAGTTGCATGATAACTGAAAACCTGCATCGAAACGAGTGTAAGGTCAGCTAATAACACCGATATTAATTTATGTATTGATAATATATTACTCACAAAAAAATCACGAGTATATTCCAGTAGCATTGCCACTAATTTTATTTTTTTACTCACGACCGATTTACAAAACGTATGGTAACAAACGGGTAGCAAAACAAAGTACGTTTGAAATGCTATGAAAACCGCGGGAATAATATTAGTAATGTTATTTATTATCTTTATCCTTCTTGCCATATTTGCACTCAAAATGTCAAAATATTAATACTTAATTTGTTATAACTATCTTTTTTCCGGTATACCCAAGTGACGCTTTTTCCTTTATTATTAGTGTTAAAAGGAAACAGTTTACGTCAAAAGTACCTACATTTTATGCATTACTACGCCGTTTTTAAGGTAAATTAGAATTGTAAAGTTTGTATAAAAATACGCGAATATTATACCTACATATATACAATTAAATACGTATTTTATTTATAACTCAATTTTCCCAATTATTTTTAATGCAGAACAGTCGTTTTAGGTAAATAACTGGTAGGTATTCAGCTATATAATAGATGCCTATTCTATTATGGCGCCCACCCGAAATCGTTTGAATAACGAACACCTTGAATGTATGCTAGCCTAGTACCTAGGTACTTTTGATCACCAAAAAGACGATTAGAGTCAAGTCAATATTTTGGAAATTAATTATTATAGGAACATAATAATTAATTTAATAAAAATATTGATTGTTAGAATCATAACTTCCTAAACTATTATTATAAATGCGAAAGTAGGTAGGTACTTAAGTTTGTTTGTTACCTTTTCATGCCTAAACCACTGTACCTACCAATCATTTTGTAAATACGTTGTCAGATGTACAGAAACGGACTTAGGGTACCTTGTAAATTTCATCCCGAAAAAAAGTACTGTTCCTGAGGAAAACCAAAATAACAATCTTATGTTAGGTAAAAGATGTCGCCACGTATCTTTCGAATCATGATTGAATTATATTATTACAAGCAGAGTAGGTACAACCCGAATTAATTGTCAAATTTTAAATAAACGCGATCGAAGACGCGGGAAAAAGCTAGTAAGTCATATGTACCTAATTTGAGTAAAAAATGAATTTTATTGTAACTAAAAGCTAGTGGCGTAGCTAGTCCTTGTAGTAGGGCCCAGTATCAACATTTTTTGGGGGCCCTTTGCCGCACTCGGGTTAAGTGCACGACAAGAGGAGAAAATCATTAATGGTGTCGATTCTGTTGTGCACAAACAAAACTTAATTTAGGCTATTGCTATCTTTTACTAATAGGCAGTGCGAGAAAACTACGGCTATAGCTATGAACTAAGTTAGAGATGTCAAACTAGTTTATGCCTTGCGCTTCACCGTGTTTTTAGTCAACATGTTTTTACGTGCACCCTTCATTTGTATAGAAATATTAGTTCCAACTTAATTTGACAGCACTAAATTACGTCAGTCTCTCTCTCGTTTTATTAGAGAAAAAAAGATAGCAATAGCCTAAATTAAGTTTAATTTGTGCACACCAGAATCGACACCAATGTCAAACAAATGAGTTTTGCAAAATTAAGAAGCTAGTATCCTGACAATTGGAGCTTTTTGGAGCGTGATAAGTTATATTTTAATTTTATCTTTCATCATGAAGACTATTTGAAGTTGTGAGAAGATTTTCCTCATCGGGGCCTTTTTACTCGGGGGCCCCGTATCATTGACACGGCTGATACAGCGGTAGCTACGTCCCTGCTAAAAGCGTTTACTGTGTACTTATCAAGCGTAAACTTTTTCAAACAGATGTAATTATTGGAGAGGAATTAATGATTCATGCTGCTTGTAATTGGGATGCATAGATGGGGAAAGTGAGTGTGTTACGCCATTCATCATCATCATCAGCCTATAATGTTCCCACTGCTGGGACACGGCCTCCTCTCAATGAGAGGAAATGGGCTATAATCCACCACGCGGGTAGATGTCACATGTCTTCGAATTTTTGGTTCTAGGACATGTCGGTTTCCTCACGATGTTTTCCTTCACCGTTTTGAGAGCAGTGGTGATGAAATAAATTACACAAAGTAATGCGCCTGTCTAGGTTCGAACCCACGACTTACTGTTCGTAAGTCGGGGCCGCCACCACTGGGCCACTGCTGCTCTCATACGTTACGCCATTACCATGAAGATTAACTAAAAAGGAACCACAGTCATGATATACTGGTTTACGTGATCGGAGCGATTAACATACCCATACCTTTTACCACCCGGAAAATGCTAATTCGCAAATGCTTAGCTAACTAGGTAGTAGGTACATATATGTTTCAGTACCTACATTGTTTATTTGTCACAGTTTCCGTTTTAATAAAATTAAACTGTTAGAATGATTAATTTGGCATATATTTTGGTGCGCCCTACTCCTAAACCAACCCAACCAGCCAAGCCTTTTCCCAACTGTGTTGGGGTCGGTTTCCTGTCTAACCACATACAGCTGGACAACAGTATTTTACACGGAGCGACTGTCTATCTGACCTCCACAACCCAGTTAATACTGGGTAATATGATACCCCTTGGTAGGTAAGACTGGTTGTCAGACTATTTTTGGGCCACTGACTACCTGTAATGACTGTCAAAGATCTACAAATGACAGCCGGGACCAACTGCTTTCCGAGGCACGGAGGAAACTCGGTATATAATGGGTGGTCACCCATCCACAGACCAGCCTAAGCAAGCTCTACTCCTAAAATAAAATAAATAAATAAAAACGATCGTTGCCTGAACCGTTCACGTGCCTTCAAATTTTTCGAACAAAAAATGAGTGCCCGATCGTTTGAGTTATTACGAGTAGGTATTTATACGAGGGGTAACAAATTACTGAGGTTATCAGTTTAAGATATATCAATGCTTTTATATTTTGCTATCATCATCATTCTATAAATGTTCCCACTGCTGGGATACATGCCTTCTTTCTATAAGAAGGGATGGGCTATAATCCACCACGCGGGCCCAGTGCGGATTGGTAGATGTCACATGTCGTCTAATTTTTGGTTCTTAGGACACGCCTGTTTCCTCACGATATTTTCCTTCACCGTTTTGAGAGCAGTGGGGATGAAAACTATATTGTACAATTTCTATGTTATTTTCAGTCAATAAAACAATGAAAACGATTAAAAAAAAACTTAAGATCAGACGCCAAATACATCAAGCTACCCGTAACTATCAGAACATACCTAAACTTTAGCAAAAAAGTTAAAAATCTGTTATGAAATTTGACAGATTGTAGAAGGTTGATGTACTGACGTCTGTACATCAGTTCACACCTGTATAATAGGCGAGACGACAAAAAAAAAAACTAATTAGTCCGTCAGTTAGATTATCAAAAAATATTTGACCCATGTTTTTTCTTTTGTTACGTAAACCAAAATTGACGAAGATATGACGCTTTTAAAATTCTCAATACGTCACGCCTAGGTATAATTTTTACCTAGTTCTGACGTCACGAGCCCCCACTCCCGAGTTTTGATGCGTTTTATCTTTGTCAATATTCATTGATTTACAAAAACAAAAAATACGTGTCCATTAATTTCCAATACTCTAACTGACGGACTAAATAGATTTGCAATTTTTTGATACTGTCGTCATGCCTATTGAGCAGAGATTATACTAACACCTCTGCTCAATCTTTTGCACACCCACATTTAATCGGGATCATGTTAAGTTCAAACATGTTAATATTATCTTTTATTTAAACACCATTTTATCTCCACAAGTACTGTTTACACCAATAGCCCCATTTATGAGTACAGTCACGAGCACAAATATGTATACTTACACTAAGCAAAATTCAAAAGCTATGTACTCATAGAATAACGAATGCAACTTTGAGATAAGGCCCCATAATATTTAAGGATTCTGCTCACCACATCGTACCATGCCATGACCGTGCAATAAACTTATCAGGCAAAAACATTATGCTTTGTATTGAAAAGTGAGACTATACCCATTGGACCGTTCCGTCGCCGAACAACACCGACGCGTGGCATGCCATAGCATATCGGCACCAGAAAAATATTCTCGCCAACGTCGGTGATGGAACCGTTTAAAGGGCTTATCTCATACTTTTCAATAAAACAAATCTAGGTTAGGTTTTAACTGCGTATAATGGCCGTCCCAAACCGGTTATAAACCGGGTACTAGTGGGCACAGTAGTCCGAGTCATGTTGTTTTCCGTACCTGATACGTTAATATCACGGTAATAGTATAATACAGTGTAGTGGCCAGACTTCTATAATCGTAACAACATAACAACAACAACAACAACAGCCCATAACGTCCACTGCTGGACATAAGCCTCTCCCATGATGGGATGAATTTGCCGTAATCTCCACGCTGTGCAGGCGGATTGGAGATCGCAGTGATGAAAGACTAACAGAAAACGGTGCTGCCCATTCTCTGGTCTACGGAGGCGCAAGGTGTTCTGCCTCAGACATTAGTCGCCTTATACGACACCCGTAAGTGTAATGGGTTGGTTCTATTCTACTCTGCCGGATACCACACGGCTTTGCTTAACAACATAGTTATACTTATAATTATTACAGTGGGTGAAAAACTTTCTCATACACACACATCTTAGAATACATATTAATGCTCGACACTGTAAATATTGTTAGCAAAGCAATCCACATGCTTCCATGACGACACTTCCAAACATGACCTTATCCGTTGAGTAGTTAGTCCCGCATTCAGAGACGTCACTTAAAATAATCAACTTAATTCATTAACTTTACTTGACAAGCATAATCTTAGCACCGTCTTGTCACAAAACCTGACATATTTTTGACTGACAGTATACTGGATCAAATTGAAAAAACTTCACCGCCCGTGATGGGTATGTTAGGTATTGAAAATCGTAAGCTTTTTTTTGTTTCATCGACTAAAACATTTAAATTAAAACTTTGTGTATCAAAATATCATGAGGTAGTTTCTAGAAACAATTTAAAGAAAAATGGTGTTGTCCAACCTAAACTGACGTGGTGAATTAATTTATAGCCCACACATTATCACAGAGCTTAGAGCTCTCTCTAAGCTCTGTGCTGTAGCTCACTATTGAGTTGTGAGCCTCTGCTCACAACTCAATAGTGAGCTAATATGCTAAACAATCAAAGTTAACGATAGAAAATTAATTTTTAAGAGACGTCTTTATAAAAGGCATTTAAAATGTCAAAAAAAAAATTAAAAGCAAATAAAACACGCATGCTGTTAACACCATCATCACAAAAGAGTGTGAATACCCTTTGAATTTTATCGCCTTGGCTTCTGAGCTTCGGGAATCGATTGCTGAATTTCTCGATCAAATTATCCGTACAGGCTAGAAATGGTGTGGGCAGGTCCAAGGCTGTGGATCCAGGTGGAAGGCTTCCAGCTCTTGGACGCAGTTCTGAAGTTCTGTGGTCATAATTCAAAGGAGTTTTTGAACAGGAAGAGAATTTGAAACTAATCCTGCTAGCATTATTAAAAACGATATTGAATTTGGACGTTATAAATTCTGGGTGGAAACGAAAGAATAACATTTTAATTTGAAAAGGACATTGGAATTTTAATTTAGCTGCTAACAGGACAAAGATTAATAGAAATCGAAAAGGAACAAAGAAATGTTTTCTCAAAAGCTAAAGTGATCTAAACAAATTAAAGGTAAAGGTCAAACAAAACAATGAGCAATGATTCAAAGGAGCGAAAACAAAAGAACGGCATATAAAGTTACCTTTCTCTCTCATCACTGGACGAAAAACACGAGAGGCAAGATTCACTGGAGCTATCATTATTCAAATCATCATCGTACGCGAGGTTGCACGCCGAACGACATTTGTACAGCACCGTACTCTGCTCAATTTTAAGGAAGTCCTTACAGATCTCCTTAGGGTCTTGGCTTTCGACCGGCTCGTCAATCACAAATGAAGGTATGCTTGAAACTTCTCCACCATCACTAGAACTTTTATCCGCACTTTCAATAGAACAGTTATCTTCTATAGAACTTCTCTTCTCTTCAGATAAGTGTGTTATGAATTTGGATACCTTCGAACGTTCTATTTTATTCTGCACTTGGTCTTGAAACTCATCCATACGGTCTTGAAGCTTCCCTTGTAACGTTATGAACCGATGCTTCAATCGGTCTATTTTATTCTCCGTCATTTTAGTTTTGTATTTATTTCACTTCAGTTCTATTAAACCATCACGTGTTTCCTCCTCCGTAGTTACGAAACAACTGTTTACGGTAAACTAAATTCAATTAAGGAAAGCTAAAACTAAAGTTTTAATCAAAATGTTGAGTGAGTGTTAGCGCAATGTCAGTTCTAAGAACGTGGTACGTTTAAATCAACGCTTTTGAGAACCCGTGTTCGTTCGTTAGCGGTTTACAAAAATTCAAGAGCAGAAACATCATGTTTGTTTGAATTCTCATGAAACACTGAAGAAATAACGATTTTATAAGGCGGAAAACAATACAAGTATGTATTCTTGGATATAAACAGCAGATGTAGGTTACAGTCATCGCAGTATGTTACAAGAATTACTGGACTGGCGCCGAATAATAAACATTTACTTTTTGTTTGCATGATAAAAAACATAATCGTGTAATGGCAGGTCTAAATCAATACGTAAAGGTCACGATAACAATGACAACGGACATATTTATGAATAAAGATTATCTAAATGTTTATACGAATATTCTTGGAAGAGTATTTTATTGATCGAAATCACTTGTTCTATTTTGAATGCTTCGATCAAATCGAATTAAAAATACGCTTAGCGATCTATCTGGGCAACCCTGTAAAATCATACTTTATTTCTATCGTACAACGAGAAAGATTTTATAAGACATCTTTATGACGGCTACGAAACGAAATGATCATTTTAAAACCAAATCGCCAGTCGAGACGAACCGGAAAAAATCGATCACGCTCCGAATGAGCAACAATAAAAACTGCAATACAAGTATAGTTCGGAGCTAAACCGGTTTTGATAGCTAAAAATATAACCAACAAAAACGAATGGTAGTAAGTACATAAGGAATTTTACAACGTTATTAGGCAACAATGTGCCATGAGCAGGCGTTACAGCCAGTAAACAGCAACAGTGAGTCATAACACTAATAGACGCAAGAGTGTTGGGCGTTTATTTTTCCATAGCGTACAATAGAAGTGGATAGATATGACACTCCTAATCGAAACTTATCTGTTGCTTACCGTTTCGGAGCTTAAGAAGAAACGTACAACAGACGGGAACTCACAGCCTAGCCGAGACGCCTCACAAATGGTTTTGGGAAACCATAATTGAGCATAAAGCAGGCTAAGAAGTAGAATTTCTTGCCGGAGTCTGTGTTTTCCACTATCTGTAACTTAGCTAACTGAGTCTTCCAGCCCAAAGTGCATTGTTTACTTCTAGACAAGCCTGCACCGCCAACGAGCAAATCATTGGCAACATCAGGGGAGATAATATGGTCTTAAGCCAGAAAAGGAGGATATCTTAAGGTACTCGGAGATGATACTAGGTACGCAGAATGTTAATATCCTGGACGAGGCTGGCACAAGAACGTGGAGCTTGGCACAAGCAAAGAGAGGCCTATCCCCAGCATTGTGTGAAGTTGGGCTATGGATGATGGTAACAATTTTGGCGGCATCGCAAAAACAACGCAAATCATCATCATCTGCCTAGCCTTTTTCCAACTATGTTGGGATCGGCTTCCAATCTAACCGGATGCAGCTGAATATCCGTATTTTACATGGAGCGACGAACAATGCAATTATGAAATGATATTATGAGTCTCGCTTCTGTAATATTAATAATCTTATTCTTTGGTGTAATACCTAGTTACTATCCTTGACCAATGATGTTGTGACGAGTTACTGGAGTGTGTCGAATATGATATTGTGATACGTTCAGACAGATTGGCGCTTTATGATAAACTTTCCACTTGTTGTCAAATTTACAAAACTTGAATTTATAAACCTTGATTTACGATTCTAATTCGTTGTATTAAGGCTTACTCCTACAATTCATGTCCAAAAAAAATTGCAAATTGATTCTAGTTCTTGGTTTCTTTAGTGATATTTGTGATCTATGTATTTTGGATTAATTGGACCTAGTGCGTAGCCTACGTTTATTTCTAGCAGTATTAATTTCTAGATTAAAATTAAAATTTCAAACTATTTAATTAATTTTCATTCAGGGGCTTCATTGAATCCATTGATTCAAGTTTAAATTCAAGTTTTTGATTGAATCTTATTTTACAGTTTCTGTAATATTCTCGATTCGACCTTCGTTTTCAATCTTAATTAAAGTTTAAGATCAATTTTCGTTAAATTGGAAAATCGATCTCGAAGTAAATTCTAGTTTTGGTAACGACAAATATCGGCTCTTTCGTTTAACGTCAAACGCCGTGCAATTTAGAATAGAGTAAACTTTTGTAGAAGTAGAAGAAGAACTTTGACTCCCAATATCTCCGTAACTAGAAGGTTCCCAGGTATGGTGTAGAACATAAAAATGATGACGGGTAGAACAAGTGTCTTTCTGCTTTAAGGTTTTTTACACCCTTTATAGGTAGGTACTTTATTGTAGACCAAAATAATGAAAGGAATAAATAACGAAATAAAAAAAATAAAGGAAGAAATGACGTTTGACACGAGAGAATGGAAGAATAAAAAGTGTTGCACTGGCCCCAAGTAGAATGGGCCAAGGGCGGGAAGATGACAATTGTAGGCCAAAATAATTGTTCTACAAATATTTTGCACGTCTGTATATTATTATAAAGAAAAAAATCGTTTTGTGTTCTATTGAAGTTTATTTCTTCTCGTTTGTCCTTGACAGTAAGTGTTAGCTTACGCTATCCGTCTTGTGTAAGCAATAGCACCTACTGTAAGAAATAGTGTGCAGAAATAATATATTTTATTGGAATTGTAACAGTTTCGTTTACTTGGAATGTGTTTGATGTTAAGGAAACCTACCTCATCATTCACAATAATAAAACTGCAAAAATGAGAATTTTATTTCGGAGAGGTTAAATTACAAGAATGTCCGTTTCACTAACGTTTGGCTCAGCGTCGAAAATGAGAGGTTTTATTTTTGAGGTGTTCAAAAAAAACTTAGTTTCCAAGAACTCTATAGATGGCGTTGAACTATAACTACGATAGTTGGTGCCAAATTGGCTTTGGCACTGCCAAAGCCAAAACGCTTGGAAAAAAAAACATTGAGTCACGTCATATACGCTTGTTGACTGACACTTTCGTTTGCTTAACCTTCCGAATATAACCTAGTATTATCGCGCTTTGTTAAAATCAGTTTTTTTTAGGTTCCGTTCCTTGCCTAAACGTACTAAGTTCAGCGCCATCTATCCAGCGACTAGGGAAGAGCTAAAAAGAAAATCCCTCATTTGAAATTCAACAGCTCAATTTTATTTAGACAATGAATTAGGTGTCACTTAATGTTGGCGAAAATTGGAAAAGGGGTTCGTATTTAAGGTTTATCATAAGTCAAATAAATCTGCTACAAATTGTGCCAATCATACAATATTACAAATAAGTAGATTACATTCTGCCAATCAAAATAAAACCTCAAGAGAATATATCAGAGCTCAAAGTATAAATCACGTCAAATCCGTCAATAATTGGAAAGCATAAATCAATAAAATCTGTATTGCCCATATAAACATTTCCTCAAGGGAATAACGCCTATTTGGGACTAATTGATTAAATCCGTAGTAATTTACGACGACTATGTTCAGTAGTCCGGAGGGAGGGGTCCATGTGTCTATAATTAAATAGAGTTGGTACGTGGTTCGCGTTTGTCAAAAGGGAAAACAGTGTTTGAAGAGGGAATGATTCCAACAAACTAGTTTTGGTATGTTCATTAAAGATTTAGTACTGTTTGTTCTTTTAGGAATTTAGGGATGACCAAATAGTAACTATTAGCTTGTAACATTGCTACGTGTCAGCACATGGAAGTTTTTGTATCCAAGACAAGCCGTAGAGTCACGAAATTGGAGTAATATTCCGGTAAGAACGCCATTTGCATTTTTTTGCGTAATTATATTCACAAAAAATTACAATACGGTGAAGTAATCATTATGTCATCTTTCCTAACACACCGACGACGCTTGACGATTGTACAAAAGGGTACGTCCCATAATCACTACCATATTAATTAACTGTTTAAGATATGACAATGATACACGTATATTGGTACTTATGTCCTTTTTATTTATTTTTTTGGTTTCGGTGGTCCCAATCCGCACCATGGGAGGAGGCACCGTTTCCTCTTAAAACACCTGTCCGGAGCCTCCTCTTTGCAACGCCTGTTAAGGCACATCCCGCCCTGAGATATTGATAAGGCCTAGAACCAAAAATCTGGAAATATGTGACATCTCCAAACCCGAACTGGGCCTGTATAGTGGATAGGTACCTACGTCCCAGTCTACCTCACATAGAGGAAGCTGTGTTCATGCAAAATCAACGTTATTGTCTCAGAATGCTCTGACAGATGTTGTGTCGGACTCACGCAGTATTTTCTTGTGACAAAACCTATGACAACCATAATAACACATACACGGTTGCGTGCTTGCATATTGTTCATTGTTTGTGTATATAGTTAAATATTCCACCATGCGTACTCGGATGTTTGTTGAGTTACGAGCTGGTACAGATAAATCGCTGTTAGCCGCTATTTGCTAATCTAGTCGGCCTTCAGGCTAACGTTATATTGTATACACGAAGAGTTACGGGAATGGATAAATGTATTCATGTCAGACACTTCCGTTTCATGTACTCGGGAGGTTTCAAATAACCTTCACGGGTGGTAAGCACCACTCGTGTAGTCAGTGGCCCGAAAGTCTGACAACCAGTCTTATCAAGGTGTATCGTATTGTTCAGTACTAACTGGGTTTTGGAGGTCAGATAGGCAGTCGCGCCATGTAAAATACTGGTATTTAGCTACATCCGGTTAGACTGGCATGGTAATTGGAAAAAGGCTAGGCTGATGATGATGATAAATAAATAAATATCGCTGGACATTACTCACAGCGCCATCTAGTGCCACACTAAGCAACGTGAGGCTTGTGTCGTGGACACCAAATAGTTGATATACTACACAGATACTTTTTGTTTGTAAATACATACCTACTTATCATACATATAAACATCCATGACTCAGACACAAATGTCCATACTCATCACACAAACATTTGCTCCTACCGGTATTCGAACCCGGGACCATAAAAACGTAAGGCAGCCTCGCTACCGCTGCGCCATTCGGGTCGTCATGATGGTGGTGCTTGCTTTAATAGAAGTCCGTAGCCAAGTTAGTCAGCCCCGTCATCACGTTGCTAATAGGATGAGCTCAACATCAATCAGCATTCTCCTGGCCAAACCTAATTTATTTAGGGTCGGTAAAACATGTTACAGTCTTTCTTACTTCTCTATTGCTCTTCATCTCGATAGTCACTTCCTTTGTAGCCATAATTAACTTCTTTCACGCAGTTTATTAATCGTAGCTTTGTTCTTTCGTAATCTTTTAGCCATTCTAACTCACTAGCTGTGTGTTGCTCTTGACACACATCCACAGCAGATACTGAACTAAATGCTCATTACCATAGTCCTCAGTTCGACTTCACTAGTCTTCTTCTTCTTCGTGTAGATGGTTCCCTTAGTTTGCAATGTTTCGACCGGAACTCACTACAGTACTGGGCATAGATACTCTTTTTGCTTGTACCAATCCCTGTGCTCTTGTGCCTGCCTCATCTAGACCCTACCCGCTACGATTATTGTTCCTGCGAGAGAAGGAGTCTTCAGTTTTTGATATGTCATGATGACTGGCTCACTTTACGCTTTTGTCTTTATCTACACTAATATTATAAAGAGGAAAGATTTGTTTTTTTTTGTAATGAATAAACTCAAAAACTACTGCCCCATTTTTTTTTTCTTTTTTTTTTTTAATCCCTCACTATTGTATAACGGGCTGGTGTCCGCAACTCCACGTCAAAGCGCGTATTTTGCGTAAGGGCTATAATCCACCACGCGGGCCCAGTGCGGATTGGTAGATGTCACATGTCTTCGAATTTTTTGGTTCTAGGACATGCCGGTTTCCTCACGATGTTTTCCTTCACCGTTTTGAGAGCAGTGGTGATGAAATAAATTACACAAAGTAATGCGCCTGCCTGGGTTTGAACCCACGACTTACTGTTTGTAAGTCGGCGCCGCCACCACTGGGCCACCGCTGCTCTCGGTGGCCCTTTTTTTTCACTATTAGAAAGCTAGATTCACCCTGAGTAACATAGGCTATATTTTATTCCCGTACTCCCACGGGAACGGAAACTACGCGGGTGAAACCGTGTGACGTCCGCTAGTTTCTTACAAAACTCCTAAGTAACTCTGAGTGTGTCTCATAATATAGAGAAGCGTTTGTGTTGCAGTTTAATTTTATACCTGCCGCGCAGATCTATTGACTCGCTCGCTGGGTCACTCTGCTCGTGGCTGACCGTTCTTTATAGTTACACTGAAATCCCTCTGGAGCCTCCTGGACCTCGGAGCGCACGTTAAACTGACGGTTACATGCTCCTGTTTGTTGGAATATATTATGCCAGTTATGTTACAGTTAGTTAAGTCTGACAAATGGTCTGAACAGTTTGTTAGAAATTAAATGCAAAAAGACCTTGATATGTTCTTTTAGAAACTTTTAATAAATCTCAAAGATCAATGAACAATAGAAAATACGCTGCACCGGGAAAAATTAACATAGTTCAACATTGGTTCCGCAATTCACAATTGGATGGCACGATTGGCGCAGTGGTTGAGCGGTTGCTTCTGCGCTGCGTGTTACGGGTTCGATCTCGACACGGAAAAACAATTTGTATGGCCTAGTTGTTCCGGGTCTGGTTGTTTTTGTATGTGAATTTAATTGTTTGTTAACGAACCCACAATACAGCAGAAGAACCTAGTGTGGGGAAACAATAAAATAAACAATAAGTGGACGGATATCGACGTGAAAACGGCTAGGTCATCATCCTGCAGGTTTACCCTATTCCCAATTTACAAAAGCTCAAATAAAGACTATATTGTAAAATAGAGGGGGTGTTTTCTAATTGAAATTGTACAATTTACTATAAAGGTGCAGCGAAGCCTCGACTGTCGGCAGCGGGATCGTCGAGAAACAATTCCTTGAATTTATTTTACTTTATCGTCGTTAAGAACTGGAGTGGGTACATACAATGGAGGTAGTCAGAGTATTATTTTTCCATTAGTTTGTAGATACAACTTCTATTCATTCATCTATACAAATAAATAAAATTGAAGTGTCTGTTTGTAATTAAAAAAAAACACAAGTTTTTACTGAATGCATATTATTTTCATATGCATTCAGTAAAAAAAATAGTGAATATTATTTAGTACATACGGTACTTATAACACGTCTGTGTGTTTGTTTGTTCCGGCTAATCTCCGAAACGATTGTACTGTATAATTTAGCATTTACAGCATAATTATCAGCAACATATTTGTGCAAATACACATATTTGCACAAATACACATATTTGCACAAATACACATTTTGCACAAATAATTATGCTGACACCATGGTGGTAAACTAAACATAATGCCACATGAGTCTTGGCGCAGAACATTCGATTATTAAAACATCGGGTTGAAAAAAAATCCGAATCGGAAAATGGCCAACTCGACGAAGCACAGGTTTTCTTTTATTACTTCATTTTAAAGAATGACAAAAGGATTGATTGCTTGATCCTTACACACGTATTTTACTTCACGTTCATACATCCCTGGCCTACCTCTGACCTTTTCAAAGGACATTACCAATAGGTCAGTATACGTCATTCTAAGGCATTCCCAATATTCGTCTCATTAATTCCTAATAACAATAAATTATTGTTTCCTTCTTCTAAGAACAGAATGAAATCCTTGTTGCAAAAGGCTTGATTTGTGCCTAATTTATGACAAGAGGGCTGTCGGGATATTACATGGGACTTATATATAACATAACCATTATTTTTACGAAACAGTCCACCCACATTTTGCCGGTTAGGTATGTTCGCCAACTGACACCGGAAAGCACGTAAAGTAGTTGGTTCCGGCTGTCAATATTGTGATCTTGGAAAGTCGTTATGGGTAGCTATAAACCCAAAAGCCGGATAAACAGTCTTGCCAACGGTTTCAGTAACTGTGTTGTGAAGGTCAGATAGGCAGTCGCTCCATGTAAAATATTAAGGTATTCAGCTGCAGCAGCTTAGACTGGAAACCGACCCCAACTTAGTAAGACTTGACAGATAATAATGTTCGCCCGGTGGCGAAATATGGATGTGGGTAACTAGTTTTACAACTCTGATTACTTCTTCTAGAAATACAGCCGTGATAATATTTTTAGCAAATCTTTGACTGCTTCGCTGGTCTAGTGGTCACAAACACGATTGCCAAACAAGAGGTTCTGGGTTCGATTCAGGAGTCGGGAAGAGTATTATTAGGGTTTTAAATCAAGAATTTCTCAGTAGCAGCAACGAAGTTTGGATTTGTGCCCGGTTTATGATTATAGGCTCGTTCCTTATTACATGAGACTTAAACATAACTCGCGAAATGTTGGTGGACTATTAGGTACACCTCGCCTAACCCTTGAGTGATTACAGGCGTGATGTTATGTTATGTATGTTGGATATCTTTTCAGACATACCGAGCCTGAACTAACCACAAACCTTGATAGTCTTTTTTCAGCGTCATTCAGAAGTTATAAAGCCTACTACAAAGCGCCACTTATGCTCCGGTTTTGAGAGCTTTGTCAGCAAGTCTTGAAATGCCCATTTAGGATAAGGGTTTCGAACTAAAAGAACAGAGATATTCTGATCTTCACTTTCGATATTATGACACGGTTTAAAACACGGTAGAAAACACGGTTTTGGTATTCGTTTGTATGAAGGAACGTGTTTCGAAAGGAATGCATTCACCAAATATCGGTGTGATTTTATTATTTATTTATTTATTAAAAATTTATGCACATAATGTACAAAGGCGGACTTAATGCCTTTCTTTCTTTCTTTGCCTTTTTTTTGATTTTCACACCGATATTTGATGAATGCATTTAGATGCGACACACAAATGTGCCCTTATTTAAACTTGAGACTAGAATTGATAAATTAATAATTCATTTGAAGTTTCAGGAGTTTATAGGTAGACTGCCCACCACCTGCCTGGCCTTTTCCCAACTATGTTGGGATCGACTTTCAGTCTATCCGGATACAGCTGAATACCAATATTTTACATGGAGCGACTGCCTATCTGACCCCAGAACCCAGTTAGTACTGGGTAAGACTGGTAGGTAGACTTTCGGGCCCCTGACTACTTGTAACGACTTTCAAAAATCTACCAATGACAGGCCCGATCAACGGCTTAACATACTTTCCGACGCACGGAGGAAACTCGGTATGTATTGGGTGGTCACCCATCCACGGACCAACCCGGGAAAATGCAGCTTAACCTAAAGATCGACTCTAGCTGTTACTCACATCGTTAGACACCTTACTTTGTGAATTGAATCATAATAAGCAACTTTTTTAGTTTATCATGTCGGTGAACGCTTTCTCATGCAAAATTTTATCTCAATGTAATGTAATTTGATGTAAAATGGAATAATAAAACCTATATACAACATCATCATAATCTGTCTAGCCTTTTCCCAACTATGTTGGGGTCGGCTTCCAGTTTTACCGGATGCAGCTGAATACCAGTATTTTACATGGAGCGACTGCCTATCTGACCCCCACAACCCAGTTAGTACCGGTTAATACGATACCCCTTGGTAAGACAGAAAAAAAAAACAATAACTAAACCAAAAACCCCAACACCAAAACCAACCAAACCAAAACCTATATAAAACATTACTTCTAATATGTAAATAAATGTACACATGTGTTTCGCATTTTTTGCACAGATCGGTCGCACATTTAAGCCGTGAACAGAGTAAATATTCCGAGAACTATTTAAAAGACCTGTAAACGATCGAGATTCGGAACGAGGATTCTCGTATCATAAAAACAATTAGATACAAGAAGAAATACGACAGCTGGGAAAAACTATCGTAATTAGTATCGTATGAATGTAATGGGAACAGACCATATTTCAGAACATCTTGGGGCGACGAAATAAATTGGGATAAAGCAGGAGCGTAGTGGTAATGGTTATTTTGGTAACATAGAAGACAAGTTTAAACTCGGGAGGAGTTCGCGGCTAAATAATAACAGCCTGCACTCGAGTCGATCTTCAGGATAAGCCGCGCTTGCTTGGGTTGGTCCGTGGATGGGTGACTACGCATTATATACCCAGTTTCCTCCTTTAGCCGTTAGTCCCGGCTGTCAATTGTAGATCTTTAACAGTCGTAACTGGTAGTCAGTGGCCCGAAAGTCTGACAACCGGTCTTACCAAGGGGTATCGTATTACACAGTACTAATTAGGATGTGGAGGTCAGATAGGCAGTCGCTCCATGGAAAATACCTACGACATTTTCGCCTGCGGCTGAAGTTTTACTTTCTAAACAGGTTGACATTGACAACGATTTGTTACTAAACTATGTTGCCAATAATATATATGGTGGCACCTGTTTTATTCCGAGCCATTTATCGCGGAATATTAATTGACTTTTTATCTGTTTTCTAATATTATCAGCTTTAATTATGTCAGTAATAATAGGCTATTTTCAAATGCCCCATAAATAAAGTAAATTATTTATTTACAAGCTGTAAACGCAACTTTTATGGTACATTATTCCATTCCGTCTAAGTTGTATTGATGAGAGAAGTATACGATTTGACCAATAATAATTAAAGCTGAATATTGCGTGCTAATTATATGTGAGAATTTCGTTAGCATAGGGAAATAATACTGAAACAGTATTTTCCTGGTGTATCATACTAGGTTCCACATATTGCAGTTACAGTGTTATAACTTTCTAACACAATAAAAGACCTACTTATTAATTACATTGTTCTTTATCCGAACTCATAAATACACATTTAATTGAGAGCAGCGGTGGCCTAGTGGTGGCGGCCCCGTCTCACGAACAGTAAGTCATGGGTTCGAACCCAGACAGGCGCATTACTTTGTGTAATTTATTTCATCACCACTGCTTTCAAAACGGTGAAGGAAAACATCGTGAGGAAACCGGCATGTCCTAGAACCAAAAATTCGAAGACATGTGACATCTACCAATCCGCACTGGGCCCGCGTGGTGGATTGAAGCCCATACGCAAAATACGCGCTTTGACGTGGAGTTGCGGACACCAGCCCGTTATACAATACAATACACATTTAATTAATTTACTCGTTATCTATCTATTTATTTGTAACCATTTATTAATATATTGTGTTTGAAACTGTTTCTCCGTCACTTAGGTTACTACCCCCTCAACCAGACAGCATCACCTGTCTGGCATGAATGCTGAAATGGACCTTTTTGGCGCAGCCGTGGGGCACACAGCACATAATATGTTATCCTCTTTATTTTGTTTTTTTTTTTCTATTTTTTATTGTGTGTTCTATGTGTGTGTGCATTAATAACTGACGTCAAATAAATCTTTTTCTTTCTTTCTTTTTCTTTCAGAAGGTTTTAGTAGGGCTGAACCAATAGTAGGTATACAGTTTACATTTCACCAGTTATGTTTAACATACCAACATGTAATCCTCAATGGGTTAGGCAGAGATCCACCTAACAGTTCACCCACATTTCGACAGTTATATTTTTTCGAGTCACACTCAGACCAACTAACCAAGACATAGCGCTGCGAATAATAAAGTGAGGCCAGCGCAAAATTACGCCTCGCTCTGTGCGTACACGCTCACACGCACACATTTAAATCAAACTAAAATTAAATTACGTCTCAATAAATGTAAGTACACATGTTTACGAAACCGGCCTCACTTCTCTGTTCACAGAGTTCCGTCTTAACTTTTTTATTTGGTCTGAGGAATCACATGTAATAGTGGGCGATTATTGCAATCAACCAGGCACAAATACAAACTCCTAGGCTGCTACTGAGAAATTTCTGATGGCAACACCAATAACAATTTGCCCGACCCGGGAATCGGACCAAGAACCTTACGCTCAGCAGTTGCGATTGCTCTGCCTAGCCCTTCGGTGATACAAGTCGTGATGTTGTGTTATAATTGTGTAACCCTACCCCTAGGTAGTAGGGACTCTGCCGGCGTTTCTTACTCTGAGATTTTGGGTTTGAGATGTCTTTAATTCCCATAAGAAATTTCACTTACATGAGAAATATTAACTAGTTTAAAAAACGTTAATGGTTAAAACCATTAACATTTTTTAAACTAGTTAATATTTACCTACAAAAACTGTACCTACGTAAACGTAGGTACAGTTTTGACAAAATAACTACAAACATAGGTACAAAATATTCTAAAAGTGTAGGGTAAAAAATGTAACCCAGGTAAAATGATGTAAACATACACGGAACGCGCGCAACTAGATGTGGTATGAAATGAGGTGCGCTTGCTTTAATCATGTGTAATTTAACAACTAACTACTGCGTATGTATTATTCATCATCATCATCACCAGCATCATCATCATCATCATCATCAGCCTATAATGTTCCCACTGCTGGGACGCTGCCTCCTCTCAATGAGAGGGAATGGGCTATAATCCACCATCGGGCCCAGTGTAGTTTGGTAGATGTCACATGTCTTCGAATTTTTGGTTCTAGGACATGCCAGTTTCCTCACGATGATTTTCCTTCACCGTTTCGAGAGTACAGAACAACAACAACAGAATTACACAAAGTAATGCGCCTGTCTGGGTTCGAATTCGGACCCACTAGGTACTTACTTTCGTGGCCGCCATCACTGGGATACCGCTACTGTGTGTCATTGTGACATGTATCATTTATACCTACCCGAATGGCGTAGCGGTGGTGAGGTTGCCTTACGTTCTTAGGGTCCCGGGTTCGAGTCCCGGTTGGAGCACATGTTTGTGTGATGAGCATGGACATTTGTTTCCGAGTCATGGATGTTTATATGTATAATAAGTATGTAACACAAACAAAAAGTATCTATGTAGTATATGAACTATCTGGTGTCCACGACACAAGTCTCGTTGCTTAGTGTGGCACTAGATGGCGCTGTGTGTTCATGTCCAGTGATATTTATTATTATTATTTATTATTATCTAAGTATTTAAGGTATCATTACTACTACTACTACTACAACAGCCCATAACGTCCACTGCTGGACATAAGCCTCTCCCATGATGGGAGAAATTTGCCGTAATCTCCACGCTTGGCAGGCGGATTGAAGATCGCAGTGATGAAAGACTAACAGAAAACGCTGCTGCCCATTCTCTGGTCTACGGAGGCGCATGGTGTTCTGCCTCAGACATTAGTCGCCTTATACGACACCCGTGAGTGTAATGGGTTGGTTCTATTCTACTCTATGTACTCGTATCATTACTAGTTATGAAATAGCAATATTTATTGCCGATTCACAATAGATACTGATAATGACTTATGATAATGGATGTCACATGTACATAAAACGTAAAATATTGTAGTCACGCTATATGTATATGGCGGGCAAGAGACATTGTGTGCAAATATTATGTGTGGTGAATTGTTTGTTATTGTTTTGACACATAATAAAGCAGCTATACGAGTATATCCGTCTGATTTTAGATATAAATAGAGGCGTTTATTTATATAATTTTTCGGCACAAACTGTATTTTTACCCGAATCAGGAGAGTTATGTGTAGGTATATGTATGTTTGTTACTTTGTGGCACTCTAGACACCAAACGCGTGGGACGTTATTGATGATTCTTACGTCAATCGATTTTTCTGTTTGTCTGTCTATCTGTTTGTTCCGGTTAATCTACGAAGCGGCTGGACTGATTTTGACTTTTACTAGAACATATCTGACAGCTGATTCGTTGGATTGATATGATAACCTTTTGAGTTGACATTTAGATAATTATTATAATAATTAATTATTTATCTACACTCAACTGAACCATGTCAAAAACTGTTTATTCTGGGTTTTTCTAGCACCCGCAAGTTGCTTTCGGGTTATTTCAGCAAACTGACCATAAGGAAAATGGGTCATTTTTGTATTCTTACAATTTTAATAATTCTACCACTACAATGAAATAGGCCTAGGTTCTTATTATTCACTCAGATGCGGTTCAACTTAAGGGTACCGAGGGTATTCGAGCAGAGGTTTGATTGTCAATTCCTCAACATTATGTGGGAATGTGGGCTCAGATTAAAACAGGTTGATTTGTGAACAAACTGAATTTATTTTAAATTATTTAATAAGTCTAGCACACGTCTTCGTTGTTTTATAGTCTTACGCCATCTTCTTTAACATATCACTCTCTCACTCCAGATATATTCATCCCTTTCGCTCACTCTTACATTCCGTTTACCACAGTTCTATTATTTTTGTATTATTGTTATATTTTTAATAAAAACGTGTTGTTTTTTGTCGTATTAGGGTCCATTGTTGGTTGGAATAAATGCTTCTATTCTATGATTCAGTTTACAGGGTTAAAATCATAAAATTTGCCAGCGAAGCTACACAGACGTATCAGGATATATATAGGTAACCTAGCAAGATAAAATAAAAATCTTAACACATATTTCAAGTAACAAAACTATCAGAGGTCGCGGAGCAAGAAAAAAAGCCTTCTTTTTTCGTTTTATCCTCTTTATTTGTCAACTAGCTGACCCGCGCAACTTCGTCTGCGTCACATAGTATATAGCTTATAACATGTCATTTTGTGCTATCAATTATTTTGTGCGTTCAATTACGAAAAACCTTTTAAAATCAATAGTGCTTACCTCCCATAACATACGGCGTGATAATATGTAGCCTAAAACCTTCCTTGGTTTACAAAGAACATTTTTGCCGAATTTCAATTCAATCTATCCAGTAGTTTTGGCGTGAGGCCGTACCATACACACAGACAAACAGACAAAAATTCTAAAAAGTCACTTTTTGTCATCAGTTACGTTTTTCTAACAAAAGCCACGTATTTAAAATTCTCAATGTACAGTTTTTATTTCGTTACTGTTTTATTATATGTAGGTATAGATATACGAATCACATCGATGAAACATTTTCAGCTAACATTTTAATTTGACCATCATCAGCTGCCTAGTCTTTTCCAAATAAGTTGGGGCTTCCAGTCTAACCGGATGCTGCTGAATACCACTATTTTACATGGAGCGACTGCTTACCTGATCTCCACAACACAGTTAGTACTGGGTAATACGGTACCACTTGGTTCAAAATTCTCCTGCCCGCATCCCAATTTATTTGTGGTCGGCGCAGCATGTCTTCTTCTTCCATACTTCTTATTACTCGTTATTGCACTAGACGCATCTTTTCTAGCCATATCATCCTTCACACAGTCCATCAATCGTTTCTTTGGTCTTACTATACTCTTATATATAGCCACATTAATACTCAAAACTTTCCTCACGACCTTCATCTCGTTCCGATACGTTTCTATACGCTGAGCTGTCACAATTTACCGCAGAGACAACCACAAAAATATTAACCCGAATATAAATCCATTGTGAACAATTGAACATTAAACAATCAATATTTATTGCTGACAAACGAGAAATTCACATACCAACGCCGGGAGAAAAAAATTATGATATGAGAAACATAATAAGCAGTGCGAAAAATATAACAATTCCTTAAACAAATAGCCATGATGTCATTGAATATAATAGACGCTAGGGAATGTAAAATGATTGTTTAGTTTTCCTTTTAAAGCTCCACGTAACGGTGCATTGACTCTAAGCTAGCTAGCTTTTTCTTAGCGTGTTGATGATATTTGGCAACGAGTTTAGCTCTTTCAGTAGCGTTAATCAGCTCCTGTGATGCGCAAACAATATGATAGGCAGGACACGATAACAAGTGCCCCATCGTTTGTGGGCCAACACCTCATTTACACTCCAGGGCAGAGTCATCTATGTCTAATCTCCACCTGAACAGGTTTTCCTTGCTTCGGCCAACCTGGGTTCGGGGTCTATTTAAAGACTTCCAGATCAGCCAAGGCAACTCGTGTCCAGGTGGAAGGGGTCTAGCCGTCTGCTGGATCAGGTTAAACCAAATTGTGTCTAGAAATCGTAATTTTCTCAAAAGATCAGTCTATAGATGACACTGCATTTTTGCTGCATGTTATTTGTCTGGATTTTAATATTATAGACCTTGACCCCTGGGGGTCAAGACTCCCATGTCCCCTTCCAGTTTTCTTATAAACATGACGCGTAAGTTACTCCGCTGTCCTATTTTCACAATAAATAATTTCATTCCATTTCTCGGCGGACTTAGTACCTAGCCAGAACATTATATAAAGGAAAAATACTTGAATCAGTTTCGTATTTCTCGAGTTATAAGTGCGCTAATGGACTAACGGGATGATGCATTACTGGGGATGAGATCACTTTTCATTTCATAGACCTACACTACTCAATCTATGAAATAAAGCCATAAGTAAATTCATGGTTTTATAATGTCTCGTACGGGTTTTTACAATTCTATTAATAAAAATCTATGACAATATCATAATTTTTGATGTCTTCGCTTTACATAAAATTTCATTCAAAACATTAAAGTTTAACTTATATGTATATATTCCAAGGACGATGTATTGCTACTTGTATGTAGTATTTGGCAAAATAGGGGACCAAAGGTCTTCAGAGACCCAGTATGAATGCGGTGTATCCCACCAGAACATGGCGCACTTGCTGGAGTGTCCCTGGTGTGATCTGCATTTAGAAGACACAAGCGCCTCTAACGCCGTACGTAGGTACCTACTATTGATACGAATTATATGGTTAAATTTGTATAGAAGATAATAAAGGAGAGAAAACTACTTCCTTTATATTCCAACCCAACAAATTTGAATATAAACAATACTTTTATACTAAACTCGTGCTTAATTAGTTTATAGTACCGATTGTCAATAATTTGATGATTTAAAATAATTCTACCGATGTAGAATGTTTTTTGATGAACTGGTCATGAAATACTGCAATGGCTTAGGGAAGTCGGTAGCACTCTTAAGAAAATACAGCAAGATGATAAATAAATACGAGTAAATACTCGGCCATTATGTGTATTATATGTTTTCATAAGAAATTAATGAGATAAGAACTCAGCTGTGTTGTTCTGTCCAATATAATTTTATGTTTGTGTACTCATTGTCAATATTGACTGTGAATTGCACTATTTTGATACTATGTCGTATTCAGATTTTTTTTATTCATTTATTCATTCATATAATAATAATATTTAATGTCCACATGTCTGTTATTCACTGTAACTATTTTTTTGTAAAATTCGCACTCCCGAGCCACAAGATACAAGCTATGCTTAGTTTGTGGCTCACCGACTATTATGACACACCTGCATTTTTATATTGATTAATAAACTGATTTTGATTTTTGATTTTGATTTGATTGAAAGGAAGTCTTGCCAAGTATTTTGTTACTGGGTTGTAGATGTCAAGATAAGCAATCTTAATGGTATTCAGCTGTATAGGCTTAGAGTGGAAGCCGACCTCAGCATAGCTGAGAAAAGACAAGGCAGATAATGATGATTTGTAGAAAGGAAAAACATTAAGAAATAACAAACAAGACGGTACAAACCCTACGCCAAATTTTTTCCAGATATAGGTAGCCATTATTTTTTAAAACGTTGCCCGACACTTGGAATTTCTCCTGTATTGTGGATGCGTTTACAAACATTTAATCTCACAAACAACTACCTGCCATATACGTATTTGTTCCGTACAATTGTAAGGAAAGGAAGTACCTATGTATGTGGGTATCTATTTATATATTGGCGATCCAGTTTTTAAGCACGCTAAGGACATGACTGGTTTGGTGACATGTGAACGCCCTTGGAAACTGCTTTTGAACGCCAAAACTCGGAGTTTATTTGTTTTATAATATTGTTCTTTGTAGTTTGTTAAATATTTGTTTGGGTTTACATTTAGCTTCATCGTTACATTTATCGTAAGCGTAAAGGTCATTTCTAACATCATGATTATTCCTTGTAACAAATAGTCTTTATTGCTCGCTAAACATTGAAAAACTTTAGTTTCAGCTTCATCATAGTTTACAACGTCAATGTTCCAGACATTGCTACAACTACCTGCCATATACGTATTTGTTCCGTACAATTGTAAGAAAAAGGAAGCACCTATGTATGTGGGTATCTATTTATATATTGGCGATCCAGTTTTTAAGCACGCTAAGGACATGACTGGTTTGGTGACATGTGAACGCCCTTGGAAACTGCTTTTGAACGCCAAAACTCGGAGTTTATTTGTTTTATAATATTGTTCTTTGTAGTTTGTTAAATATTTGTTTGGGTTTACATTTAGCTTCATCGTTACATTTATCGTAAGCGTAAAGGTCATTTCTAACATCATGATTATTCCTTGTAACAAATAGTCTTTATTGCTCGCTAAACATTGAAAAACTTTAGTTTCAGCTTCATCATAGTTTACAACGTCAATGTTCCAGACATTGCTTATATCATTAAATGTGTTGGTAATTAACAGCATAATATTCGTCAATTAACACAATTCATACATCAAACCGTATTAGATTGTCTCCCAAAATTACGAAGCTATCGTTCACACTCACGTGCAAATAACTTTTGCAATTCAAATTAGAACAGGTATACTGGCACTGAATAAAACCACATCTTAAAAACAAAAAAAAAGGAACACAGTACAAAATTTTCAAATACCGAACGCGTTGTTAGCGAATATTATCGCATTTACACTCGCGGAGTTTATTTTGTTTTCGCAAATCTGTTTACAAATACAGTTTCGCACGCGCGTACGCTACGGCGTCAGACGACTAACTAATAAAACGAGGTTAGCACATGTATTGGTACACCAGTCGGGGGTAATAGTAATTTATGTGCTGTATCTTGATCGCTGGACTGAAGGACGTTCGTCAATTACTGCAGAACATTATGTGCATGCAATAAGTTATTTTCCACCATTATCCGTCGCAAAATTGTTTGTGACCGTCCGAAAAGTTCGTGAAAGCGAAAAATGCTGTGAACTTTATGGTTTGTCGTTAATTTTAAGTAGGATTTTAATGGCTCGTATCTTTAAGAGCATAGTTTGTGGAAAATTGAAAATTGAGTTGTTATTTTATGTTAAGCGCGACTCCTGAGCATGTGGTTGTGGGTTCGATTCCCGAGTCGGGCAAAGTGTTCTTGAGTTTTTCCATCAGGAATTTCTCAGTTGCAGCCACGGAGTCCGGATTTGTGGCCGGTTGATTGCAATAGGCTGGCCCCCTATTACATGGGACTTAATCATAACTGGCAAAATGTGGGTGTACTATTAGGTACACCTCTGCCTAATCCTTCGGGGATTACAGGCGTGATGTTATGTGGTCTATAGTTCTCACAATTCTTAGTAAACTCTGACTACTGGTATTTGCTAAGTCCAAGGTCTTGTCACTCTATTCCTTACTGAGTTTAAGGCTAAAACTTGCAGATTGGTTCTCAAAGATTGTTTACCAGCACATATTAAGATTTTCTGCTCCTCATCTTCCCCCAATATCATCTAATACTTGGGAAGCTTTCTACTTTCTTTATTTTACTCGTTTAGTCAGTGATGTATTTCTTCGCTATTTTATTAGCTCATAAACTTCCATTTCTGTACTGGGCATGGGTCTATCCCATACGTGGGTGGTACCATAATTATAACGGTTATGAGAAATTGTATAAGGTCACCAAGAACATTTCGGTTGCTATTTCGGTGGGTCGAACGGTATTACAGTAGGTCAGTGGTAATATAACTAGTCTAAGCTGGCCTCATATTGTGTTGGAAGTCCGTACTACGCTAGGCCAGGTCAAGATCCAAAGTGGCGGTGATCCACCGCGGCGGTCGACTGTACATTAAAAAAAAAAAAATTTCGACGATTTTAGTTATGATGGTATCTCATACAAATTCTTATCGAGTATTAATTTTCCATTGTTACTCAGACAGTTCATCCACATAGAGAAGATAACTCATAAATTACCCAAGCAATATGAATAAAATTTATTTGCGACCACCACGCGAGCTTCTTCTACCAAATGAAACACATAAATCGGTCCAGTAATCACGGAGTTATCAGGTAACTCCTCCTTTTTAGAAGTCGGTTAAAAACTGTATAATAAGTGCAGCTAGCTACCTTGCTCCTGACCATAGTTAATCTGCGCCGTAGTGTTATTGTTTTCCTTTACATCCACGTTAATAGGACAACGAACTATTACCACTTAATTGACCACTTATCCTGAATCAATATGCAATGTTATTCAAAGCAAATGATTTGTATTTTCCTGTACACATTTCTCATCTATGACGTTAACTCGTTTGTTTGTATAAATATTGAAATTGTCGTAATCACATCACACTATCACACTAATATTATAAAGGCGAAATCACACAATATAGGCGAAAGTGTGTATGTGTATATGTTTGTTACTCTTTCACGCAAAAACTACTGTACGGATTTTAATGAAATTTTGCACATGGATAGTTTATAACCTGGATTAAAATAAAGAATACTTTTTTTTTTTGTTTAAAGCCTATTGTCGAAGCTTTTATACGGGAAATCTGTGGGTCATCATCACACCAAAAGATCGCTGGATGTCCTGCGCGTCCAGTATAACAACATCTTCAGGATGATGTTGGGGCTGCCTTGCTTCTGTAGTGCATCGGGGATGTTCGCGCTGTATCGAACTGATGGCTTTCATGCCGTCATTCGCAAGAAAACTGTTTCCCTGATCTGCAGAATGCGTGGCAGCTGCAACGGAATTCTGAAGACTGTTGCAGATAGGATCTCTTCTCCGATATGGGTGTCTTTTATTAAGCGGGTAATTTGAATGCTTTAATTTTAATTTTATCTTATTGTTTTTTGAAGGTTTTAATTTTAATTTTATTGTATTTTAAATTTGAATGTTTTATTTATCTTTTTTTAATTTGGAATGGATTTTAAATTTACCTTGTTTTGATTCTGATTGTTTTATTAACTGATTATTTAATTGATTTTAATAATTGATGTAATTTATTTTTTAATTTCATTGTTTTTGTGATAATTTATTTCATTTTTTAATACTAATTTTTAATTTCACTGTATGGATCATGTTATCTGAATTAAATGAATTTTATTTATTTATTTATCCCGGTAGTAAGACCCATGGGACAATTATCGAACTTCACGCGGGCGAAACCGCGGGCAGGAGCTAGTGTTTGTATAGGTAATTATTGAAATTGTCGTAAATAAACCACGTTTCTCGGTAAACAGACATGTCGTGACGGACGTTAAGTTTCGTCTTCAGTGTCTATTATGTAAGTAGTGCTTATCTATGTAATGACGTTTAATAGCCAGATAATTTTGTGCGAGACCTTTGTTCTGAGGTTGTCTTGACAATGATGAGTCAACATGACGTCATCATATTCTCTGGATCTTGGACCGCTCTTTATGAAAAGTTGCCATAATTCTTCACGATAGACGTAATAAGTGTAAGAATATTTAAGTAGGTGATGTAAGTTTATGATTGTTAATAGCGAACTAAAAAATTGCAAAACAACATTTTTGTGTCCTTTTCAATGACAAACACTAATATAAGGGGCCATCCATAAATTACGTTGCACGTAAGCCCCAGTTTATTGTCATCGTGGCTCAAACTATATGTTTACAATTCCGTCTACAATTTCGTCTCCTATAGGAGACGAAATTGTAGACGCATTGAACATAGCTGAACCAAAGACATGGCCTTACTGGTTGAAGACGAGCTTCTTCATCAAGTGATGATGTCGAATGGTACAATGATTTGATATCGATGATCGAAAGTGCAAAATGATGTTGATGATGATGACTATTTGTGAGGGACGCCATGGTAAAAATGTAATGTTTTCGACACCAACGAGAGATGTGCTTTACGCTGTACAAAGGATTGTTCTCAGCGCTATAGTTGGTGCCACTTAAGATGAGAAAAGCGGTCATTGCCCTTTCCCTAATATCTCTTCGTACGAACCAAAACAGAAACCACGTATCGTTTTTCATTACAAAAAAATGTTGAAGATCACGATAGATGACTATTCAAGACTTGAACAGGCTTATTTTTGGTTTTCAAAGTTAAGAAGTAAAATCAATGTGGTGGGTCAATGACCGCTATTCTCATCTTAACTGGCACCAACTACAGACGTAATACATTTTCATAAGAGAAAATAATTTACTCTTATAACATGTTTGCATGTGCGCTCCAAATAAGTAAGTATCTAGTACTTATGTTTCTGTTTTGTGCTCCTAATTACTTTACAGTGTCGCCGTCTTAATTAGTTCTGCCTGGTGGCCTACCATGACGTCTTAAAGCAGGATCGTTTTAATCTTGTTCCAGTGTGGGAAAGAGATGGCGCTAGACGTCCTCTATAGCTCCGTCTCTTACCCACATTGGAACAAAATTAAAACGATTCTGCTTTAAGACGTCATGGTAGGCCACCTGCTCTAGACATTTCCATAGCACGTTAAAGTTAATCCAGTTGCGAGATCCTGATATAACTACAAAAGCGGTTCTAATTTCACCAAACTCTATTGTTTCCGATGTAATTTGTTCTCCTAATCGTTCAATTAGCTCGGTTCAATTTAATTAACTGTTGTTGTTAATTAATATAACGTCACGGTTTTAAGTTTGTTTGACTTTGATGTGAGCAGGTCTACCGACCTGAGTTGCGATATTGTAGTAACGAAGAGTGTTTACTGCGGATTTCTTGTGTTACCTAAGGGAATGGTTAGGTAGAATCTGATAATGTAGTAGATAATAAGTTTGTGTTACAGGTTGCTTTCACGTTAAGATTTTGCCTCAACATGGTTCAATTTGTGGACCTCTAAATTTGCACAACAAATAGCTTCATTTGACTTTTTGGCGACACTGTATACCTACATCTTTCAGTCAATTATATTTTGATGTGGTATCCGGTATTCTTATTTTTCTTTTTTGTGTGGCTAATGCCTAACCTGGTGTCAGAGTTTTTAAGCCGCCTATGGGCCTCTGACTTGGCATTATAAATTACAGTATAGTTAGTGTCGATGGTAATCTAAATTAAGGTGACCTAGAACTTGGTAATGGGTAGAACGCCTTCAGAAACGTCAATCAGTATAAATACGTAGGTAGATTAATAATCTATCTACAACAAAAACTGCGGAAAAGAATGTCCCAAACTCAGCTATTTAAATAAGAACACCAAGATTGATGACACACGGTCGTAACTACGTTGGCAATTTGTCAATTAATGTGGATTAAAGTACTAACAATAACTACCAAGGGACGCCGTCGATAGCACGTAAACGTTATTTATATATCGTTGAGTTATTTTTATACAGAGCAGAACACAGTGAAGCTATATCTACCTAGTTATTACGAGTAATTTAATCAGTTTCTAATTCAGTAAAAGGGTACAATCAAAATAGAATTACTTTGTTTTATTGGATTAGATTAATATTGTTAAGTAGTCACCAAGTGAAGGGCAAATAATGTGCGTCCTGTTACATTTAGGGGCGTAGACAAAATGTTGGGGCAAGTAACTATATGAGCATTGTGCGACGGTGTACATTCCAATATACCTATATATATCCTGTATATATCATTATTTGTTAAAAAAAACAAGCGAGCCGGCGACGCGACAATTTAAGTGTCTGCCTAGAATGTATGTACTTTTTTTACCCTAATACATCAGATTACAACTTCCAGCACGATTATCTGACATCATAACCCCTCAATATCTTATACGAGAGATCTTTATACGAGATACTACAGATAGTAACCCATAGCGTGACGCCTTGCAGGCGACGAAGCGCGACGCAATAGGAGCGGGCCGGGTGTAATACCTAGTGGCAGGCCAAGCGATGCATCGACTGTGCATGTCTGTACAGACAGCTAAAGAGATAAGTTACCAGGGCCTGCAGTCTCAACAGAGATAACGAGAAAATCGCTAACTTTCGATCGCTGATTACTAACGAATAAATTTGGTTGCATTATTGATGCTTGCGAGAATCGCATCTTGGATGTAGAGACTTGCATTTCCCAGTTTGTTTTTATTGCAACCGAATTCTTACGTGAGTAATTAGCAATCCAAAGTTAGCGATTTTGTCGTTTTATCTGTCGAGACTGCCCAGGCAGCTCATTTTTCGAACCACCATGTTGATCATCACGAAGTTTCGTTTCAAGAATAGCAAATGGTGTGTTCAACATTTATAGTTGGCAAAGTGGGAGCGAATTTGACTTTATCGAGGGCTGAAAGTGTCGATCAGGCCTAATCTTTTAGCCCTCGAAAAAGTCAAATTATATCAGCGATAACGACGATAGAAATGTAGAAAATGAATGGGACTGACGTAAACTACCAAAAAACTTATGCAGTCAGCTGAAAAATTGTTGTAGAAATATAAAGCGATTGACAAATACCAAGCCTTCTGAAGGCTATTTTAATAGACTCAAGGCAAAACTGACTGGCGACGTGTCTCTTACGTTTACACACTTAAGTCATCATTATCAGTTGTCTGCCCCTGTCGCATTCTACATATTTTTCTTCTATTCTCCCCTGTCTGACGTCACAGTATCATTAATCCTAGCTCTTTCATATCATTCTTCAGACAATTGATCCGTCTTTTCTTTGGCCTTTCCTCTCCCTCTCCATTCATCAACATTCAGGTCCATCAATCTTTTAGTCACTCTTTTAGTTTACAGTCTTAGTATCATCATCTGCCTAGCCTTTTCCCAACTATGTTGGGGTCGGCTTCCAGTTTTACCGGATGCAGCTGAATACCAGTATTTTACATGGAGCGACTGCCTATCTAACCTCCGCAACCCAGTTAGTACCGGGTGATACGGTACCCCTTGGTAAGACTGGTTGTCAGACTTTTTAGGCCTCTGACTACCTGTAACGACTGTCAAAAATCTACAAATGACAGCCGGGACCAACGGCTTAACGTGCTTTCCGAGGCACGGAGGAAACTCAGTATGTAATGGGTGGTCACCACAGACCAACCTAGGCAAGCACGGCTTAACCTAACGATCGACCCGAGCGGCTGTTATTATTTAGCCACGAGCTCCTCCAGTTTACAGACTTAGTATGGCATACAAATATATTGTCATGGATGGTTCTCTCCTTTGCTGGCTGTACCGCTTTTGTCCTACTTAGGTAAATTGTGGGTGTGGAGTTATGAAGGCATTATGCCATTGATTAAAGCTTAGTACTTCCACACATTGGGTGTGGCGCAGTGCAACGAGGCAAGACCGATGCGCCTTTGTTCAGTTTTGAATGAAAGAGCGCAAAACACAGTATTTTGTCGTAAAAATGACGTAATTGATATCTTTAAAATTAAAAACTGTACCTAGTGCAAAATTAGAGGGTCCTATTTGCACCATAGCTGCCCAAAATAGGTTAAAAAAGTTCAGCTACTGTTCAGTATAATGTTATTTAGGAATCATTCCCGCTATATCGATTCCCGTTACGTCGACTCGTGATTTTTCTTGGTTCTGATGCATTCTTTTGTTTCACCTCGACATGGCTGTCACCGACTACAGGTACTACCTAGTAAGGCCCCGATGGTTTCCATAGATTTTAAAGTATTAATATGTAGGTATGTACAATAAAGTATACTCCATCCCTCTATCTAGTGCTTATTTATATGCGGATTTTCAACTACATCTCGTATAAGTTCGCAAAAATATTGTTGTGGTTCCCTGCCTTCAACTTTTAACCCCATTTAAACCACAATACAAAAAAAGACTGACTGCGCTTTGCCAGCACCCGGTACTGCCTTTTTGATGTAGTGTGTGGAGTTCAACCGAAATAAATCCTGCACACTGTACTGTAATAAATTTCGTTCTGTGTTGAGTTCTTTCTTTACTTTTTAGGTTGATTTATTTAGAGGGCGAATCACACAACTAACGAAACTGCGATCAGCACATTTTAAACCATTTTTTTTTTCAAAACTGTTTTTTTTTTTCTAATTCGTACTCTTTAGGTTGTAGAATCAGTCAGGATTAAAACTGGTTAATTTTGTTTTCAACTAGGGCTAGCTTCTACTCGTAACTTTGATTAACATTGGACCATTAAACTTTTACAACTTCAGTGGGTCAAACCCTTCGTATACTACTAGGAATATAATAAAATTTTATATTGGAGAGGATATTTGTTCAGAATTTTTCGATAAAACTTTATGACTGGGAGCCGTACGAAGTATTTCGGATTCGCAATTTTATAAATTCATTTTTAAGTAGAAAGACTACATTTATGTCGTCTAATATACTGGCCATGAAGTCTATTATGGTGTTTATGATGTGGCCTAATATACCACATAAATTGCCTCGGATTTTTTTCACCATCACCACGCCTGATTTATTGGTGGTTGTAATAGTGGAATAGTTAGTGGTACATCCGTCTGCTTACGATTGTGCTTTGGACTTACTTTCTAGTCTCCTCTTACTGCCAGTTTCAGTGGTAGGTGACACGGATAGAATATTCCAAGCTAATTTTGTTTATAGAAACACCGATAGCTATACGAGACGTAGACATATTAACAGTTACAAGTGAGTAAGTTATAGAAAACGTCTGTTAGGCGATTAGAAGAGCCTTGGTCAATTCTTAGGCATTTCTCATGCAAGCACTTGTTCAATACCATGAGAAATGACAACGAAAGAGACGGATTCCAAGAAGATTTTAGAATTCCAATGTGTTGATACTATGTTTAAAACTTTAGTATTTGTGAAGGCTTAAACTCTGAGTTCCTTGCAAAGCTCTCGATGAAAATCTTTTATTGAAGTTAAAGTAAATTCGTCGGGTACTTAAAACTTGCTACCGCAGTATTACGATCAGCTTACGGCTTAGAAAGGAATTATTTTGTTATAACTGCTGACTAGAGCTGATTTGAAATATGAAATATGTTTTCGGAGTTTGCAATAACTTTGAAGATTGGAAGAACCCAACTGTTTATACACATCCCGTTTAAAGTAATTAATTTGCTGCTAATTACCTGCTTGCATCATTGTGTTTAAATCCGTAAATAATGCTCAAACACATTGATTGAGAGCAGCACGCAGCACAAATGTGTAAAAAATTTCATATGTCAGAAAGACCCTGAATACACTGATATTTTTAATACTATTAACAAAACGCATGATGAACTGCTGTTGCACTGTAACTTTCGTAGCATGACCGCTGTAGAAAGTATAGACGAAATACGAAAGAATTCTTGGAAGCGATGGCACAACTAAAGAAAGCAAATGTTGTTTTATGTCTATTCTTCTTAAAGTGCAGAATCGAAGGTTATCCTACGCATAGATACTCGCGCATCTAATGTGGATCAATTAAGGTTCAGTCAAACGGATCCGACTGGATTCTAGACCGGTTGTGAACCTCCAGACTTGGACACGTTTTTGAGTACTTTGTGTGCAAAAATCTGTCCGTACTGGTTTGAAACAACCTGAAAAAACGTAAGTGACTCTTACCTGTTCCTTATCCTCCTGAGACTTCGGCCACAGCGTTACATTGAGCACGATCTCCCCCATGTCCTGGGTAGGCTTGCCAGGGTCTCGCAGACAGAGCACCAGGTCCTGGGTCCGACCCAGCTCTAGCGCGGTCAGGTCCATGTGGCAGGAGCCCATGAAGTCGTCTTGAAGACCCCAGTCGTAGTCGAAGACCTGAAAAGTTGATTGGCATCGTAGTTTTGGAGACCACTGTCACTAAGAGTTTTTTTTTAGACTGTTTATCAAATCACACTTCAGTTTGCCGATTTATATCTACACTAACATTAAGAGGAAAGATTTGAATTTTTGTAACGCATAAACTCAAAAACTACTGAATCGATTTGAAAAATTATTTCACCAATAGAATGCTACATTATCCCTGAGTAACATGGGCTTTATTACTAGAAAAAAAATGGTTTTAATGTCCACCCGTGCGAAGCTGTATAAAATATGTCAATGTATAAAATACTAGCGGCCCGTGCGGCCGGAGTTTGGATTTGTGCCCTTTTGATGGCAATAGACTTCGCCCCTACAACATGGAACTTAAAATAATTGACGGAATAAGGGTGTGTTATAAATACAACTGTGTATAGTCCTTTGGGAATATACAGGGATGTTAATTATATCATTAAAAAGTAAAACACTGGGGCTATGGGGTCCGAGTGCCCACCAAGGATTTCGGGATATCGCCAAATGGTTGGCTGACTCTTCTCGTGACCAGAGGGGCTGGCCGATTTCTTGGCTAAAGAGCATTACCAACCAACGTGGAGCTTCCAGCCTTCTGGACACTTTCACCTCGACAGCGATGCGGACAATCTTTTTGACGCCTTTTTATTATTTTATATTTTAGGCCTCTCTATGATTTAAAAGTTGTTGAACTGAGAAAATTAAATCAAATGTTTCAGTAGCGACGCAAGGTCTACGTATTTCTGGAATGTATTCAGAACTATCCCAAGCATATAAAATGCCCTATTTACTGCAATGTCTCATTCTCAACATCGTATTAAGCCTCAGACAGCTCGCTGAGCATATTAGCATATTATTGATCTCAGGCTCTGCAAACGGAAACACATCTCATTTTACGTCTGAAACCATTACTTACTATAGAAAACTTATTCTGTTTTTCGACCTTTTTTCTGACCTAAAGAAGATTGTGTTTGGATTACTTTTTTGGCGCTATTGTCGGGTCCTGCAATTTTAATACATGGATTTTACTCTTGTTAAAATGTAAAGCTCCGGGTCTAACGCAATTTTATTGTATCTAAACTTAGCGAAATAATTGCAGGAACATATTTTTGTGATGCTTGCAATCAGTTTCACTCTCAAACTGTGTGAAATGTTACCAGCATGGATTTTCGGATTTTCCGCGACACAGACACAAAAATGTTGTGCAAAATTCGCTTCTCATGAATTCAGAAGTCTTGACAGGACCGAGCGTTGAACGTAACGTAAAATTGAACGAATTTAAAATGAAAATATCAAAAATAGTTCCTCACGTTGCATTAATTCAGTATTATGATTAATTTATTTCTATGGAAGATACTTACGCCCGTATCTATATACAAGTCAAAGTGATTACTTGAGTAAATGTAATACTTAACTAAACTAGATATGATTTTTATTCTGTAGTTTAGTGATTGCTTGAAGAACTGCCAAAAATTATCATTTTTAGCATTGCCATTTTTGACGAATCTTACTTCGTTCAAATTCTTCTGCATTGCATAAAAACGGAAATTAAGTATTTACTTAGACTTAAGTAATTACTTTAACTTGCCAATAGATACTAAGGGAGTGTCTTTGCCGCATACAATTAAAATTTTAACTTAACTTTTACTTAAAATGTAAAGTGATTTCGAACGATTTTTTAATCGAACATAGTAGGATAGTCCCTACTATGTTCGATTAAAAAATCGTTCGCGCGTTTGTGCTATACAGGAGCTTTTTTTAGACATTAAGAATTAAATTAAATATAACTTGATGACGTAGCACGACACTCTAAGCGATGATATAGTAACGTTATGCCACTCTTGGGGCCGTTTAAGGGTTAATATTAAATTTTATTCACTGTAGGAAGTAAATTGGATGTAATAAAGTATTCAAGCCGGGGCGGGTTAGCTTTTTATTGAGTTTTTATGGCCGATGTAGGATTGTTTTATTATTTATGTATGGATTTATACGTTAAGTCCGGCTTACAACACTGTTATTTCGTTAGTAATGAAGTAGTAACAATTCATCAGATTCTCGTTAAGTTCCATGTAATTGGGGACAAGCCCATAACCATTAACTGAGCAGCAAACCAGACTCCGGGTTTGAGAAATTCCTATTGGCGAAATGAAAAGCAGCTGTGCCTGGCCTGGGAATCTAACCCAGGACCTCCTGCTAATAGCTACACATACCAGCAACTAGACCAATGATGCTGTCAAAGCGTATGTAAGTGCAGACGCCAGGAAATCAAGCTACTACAATCTGTCAATTTTTAACTTTATCGCTACGGCATTAGGCTCAAAGTCGATTGGGATTTTTTTTCAGTTTTGGGGTAGCTTGATCTATTGGCGTAATTATGACTTCATTGAAAAATCTCTCACCTTTATCTGCACTGGTTGAAAAGGATCTTCAATCGGCACAGTGAAGCATTCGTCCCACACTGGGTTAAGGTCTCGATACACGATCCTGGACTTGTGCAACAGTCTGCCCCCAGCCTTAAACTTGACGTAAGGATCGCTCGTGCCTGACAACAAACCTGGTTTTGGACCCCACAAAACACTACAGTTAGAAGAGGAAAAAGCAAAAAATAAATCAAGAAAATCTAAGTAAGCTACGGGTAATAACTACTCAATTATTGCCAAGGAAAGGGGTCGAGGGGAGAATTTTGATCAGTACTAAGCTTGACTGATTTATTGGGTAGTTGTCAACGCTTTTCTGACGGCAAGGATTTTCAGGTCGTCTGCTCTGAGCTTAATTGTAATTTAAATAAAGAATCTAATCCTTGAGAAATGAGGATGAAGGAGGTCCCAATTTAGTTCTCCGACAAATTACGAAGTCACACGATCGTGAGTTTGATTGTTTCGTCTCGAACTTTGGAGATGGTCTTGGATTGAATTAGTCAAACGTGTTAGGGATGAGTTTGATTCGAAGTTGTATTAATCAAGTTCGCGATCTATAGTACGTTTATTTTTTGTATTTTTTTATTGTATTTATTAAGGACACTTTTAACGTGAACATCTTGCTACATTGTTCTCACATAATATGCCATCTCAACATAAAGGATGTAACCAAAATTTTGCAACAATGTTTTGATTTAAAAGAGTGTCCATGGAATTTCTTGCCCGTTTTTCTCCATAGAGATCTACGCTAGGGAATGGGCAACTACAGAACTTTCACAGTTTTTATGTCTTTTGACTGGGACTGCAGCTACATTTAGTTTTCATCTTTGTTTCGACAATTCAAAAGTGCCTGCAATTGGCCTACTTAAAATAAATTTCTTGATTTGATTTTGACGTTAATTTCATTGACTGGGGTAGATACGATAACTATGATTGAAAATGTGGGACTTAACGTTTACCTACATTATAATAAAGAATATTTTCTTAACTTCTTATACCGAGACACCCAAACACTTACCACGTATTCAGTACATAATTCTGAACGCCCCCCTCCCTCCCCCTCCACCTGAATTTTTTACCGGCAATTAAAAAAAACTCGATCGATACATTTTGACCGTATAGGTATTGCACTTTTGTTGAAAATAATTTTTGTTTTTTTTTTTAATTATTTTATATTTTTGAAAAATTTCTATGTGTGAATACGTGGGAAGTGTTTGTGCGTCTGTGCCCTTCCACCGTGTATATTGACGGTGTAACCAAATTATCGAAAGGACCATTGAGTGTGCTGTTGAATTTTCAACTGTCTCTTACGACATATCGAATGCACACCGTCGAAATCAGAATAGGATGCTAAAGGTGATCTATGGTACGAAAGCAAAAGCATTATTTGCATTAAAAACAAAAGAAAACATGCAAAATAACAATAACAGAAGTATGTTGGTGTTGTGTTGTGTGTGTGAAGGTTAAATTGAAAGGAGTTTTTGATAAAAGAAGGAAGATAAAAGGCATTCAATCGGTAATTTGCAGTGATCTGCTGCGCAAATTAGTGCATTTGAGGTGTTTCTCATAAAAATTTCTGCGTCATTGGACACGACGATTTGCTCTCTGCAATTTTGTCGGCTTTTTCAAAGCATTGTTAGTGCTGGGTAATAATAGAATACCCTTTGGTAAGACTGGTTGTCAGACTTTTGGTCCACCTGTAATGACTGTCAAAGCTCTACAAATGACAGCCGGGACCGACGATTAATGTGCTTTATGAGGCACGGAGGAAACTCGGTATTTAATGGGTGGTAATCCATCCACAGACCAACCTAGGCAAGCGAGGCATTAACCTGAAGATCGACCCGAGCGGCTGTTATTATTTAGCCACGAACGAGAACGTTATAGGGTGGTATGATAAATTGTTCCCTTTGTTTATAATTCTTCAGCCCATTTTCGCCTTTAAGTGATTTATAAGCTTGTTAATTTGACTGTGTTCTGACAAGTTTTTTGGCAATTTTATCCAGCATAGTGTCTCTTTAGTTGCAGTATATGCCGTGCATCGCCTAGCAGTGATGTTCGTGTTCGGTATCGGTGATAGTGTTGCGGTGATCCAACATACCATTCTTGTCCATAGCTACTAAGTTTTGACCTCGTTTTAAATGTACCCTCAATTGGAAGAACGAGTAGGTTCGAAGTTGCTGCTCTCTTAGCCTTTGACCTTCGTCTGGCTCCTGCAGAAGGAAAAAGAAGAAATTATTAGGTATACACCAAATTGTCCTGTTTCTACCCACTTGGCCACGCCAAAGTGACAAACAAGACGTTTGTCACTTTGTCGTGTCGCGATGGTGATTGCAGAGAAACTAACAACAACAACAGCCCATAACGTCCACTGCTGGACATAAGCCTCTCCCATGATGGGAGGAATTTGCCGTAATCTCCAAGCTTGGCAGGCGCATTGAAGATCGCAGTGATGAAAGACTATCAGAAAACGCTGCTGCCCATTCTCAGGTCTACGGAGGCGCAAGGTGTTTAGCCTCAGACATTAGTCGCCTTATACGACACCCATGAGTGTAATGGGTTGGTTCTATTCTACTCAGACGGATACCACACGGCTAGACCGCGACTTGCGACTTACGACGTGACTATTCCCGGGAAATAAGTGACACTCGAGCGTGTCGCATGACGCATGGCTGTATTGATTCGACAACAGCGCATGCATTTTCATCGCGTTATCGCAGTTCTTTGCATCTTCAGATCCCTTCAAAGAAGTGTTACACACGAAAAATAATTTGTACCATTAGCGGTTGTAACCGTGAAAATGTTTTCTTATGATAATGTAATTTTATTACAGTAAGCGCCTGCACAGAATTTAGGAGCACACGCGCACGTACACTCTTTGAATTGTATCAGGCGTTATGGTAATTTTAATATAATTTGAAGATAGAATGCTAAACGAGTGTTATAGCAACTTCTTATGACGGTATTTTAAAAGCTCATTTAAGGCAATATGTCACAGTCAAAACTACTTTTGACCGGTCAAAAGTAATTTTGACCAGTCAAAAGTAATTTTGTCTGAAAACTACTTTTGACTAGTCAGCAGCTTTAGGTATCTATATAAATGTTAGTTATTGTTAAAATATGTATATTTTAACAATAACTAACATTTATATAGAATCATAAAGCTATTAGTGTTTTTTTGTGACCCTTTGAAAAACATCGTGTAATTCTAGGACTAAGTAATTACAACTGAGGCGTTCTTATGCAACATTTATTTTTAATGCAGAAAACGCATTTTAACTTCTTCCGACACCAGTCAAAAGTGGTTTTAATAAAATAAACAAAATATCGCTGGACATTAACACACAGTGCCATCTAGTGCCACACTAAGCAACGAGGCTTGTGTCGTGGACACCAGATAGTTGATATACTACATCGATACTGACATAGACACACGCACACATACACATACATAGTTACTGACTGTTTTTGACTGATAAAAACAAATACACTGGCTTGCTTTTCCGAAGAAGTCAAGTTAGAGCAGTCGTGGTCCAATGCTAACACCCCCCAGCCCACGTGCGTTTAGTCGGTTGGGGGTAGGAACCTAGTAAGGCAAACTAGTTTGTGTTAGTAACTAATTTATTTCAACATCACTCCTCATAAAGCGGTGAAGGAAAACACCGTAAGGAAACCGGCACGTCGTAGAGCCAACATTTCGAAGACATTCCGAACTAGGAACGCGTGGTGTAGTACAACCCACATCTTTCCATAGAGAAGTGTCCTGGGTCCCAGCAGTGTGAACATTACAGGCTGATTTTGCTTGAAAAAGTTCAAAGCACCTGTAGTAGTGATGTTGTTTCAATAATGGTATCTTCATTTAAAAAGTATTTTTATTGAAAATATTAGGGCGTAATTTATTAAGACACTGTCTCCAAGGAGGCTAATTAATAATCACTTAGCTAGCTTTTTATACTCAACGGGATTTATAATATCCGGTAGGAAACTCTATGCAAACAGAGCAAAAAGTTTTATACACAGTTCGCTAACTACTTTCATGAAATTATTTTTTGGAGTTATGGAAAGCTCGTATAAAGGATTTAAACACAGAGATTTTTTTTGTTAATTTCCCACCAACATTCATAGAAAATTATTATTATTAATTTTCATTGCTGGTTATGTCCGGAAAAATCGTTTGTTTACCTGCTCAAATAACGCAATGAATATGAATATTAACTGTCGAAAAGAAACGATATATTAAAAGAAATTACCCCACTATTCTATTTCACTAGTTATAATATTTACCAGTTGCAAGAGTTCAGCGGGCGGCGGGCGCGGGTAGTGCGCAGGAGTGCCGGAAGTGGACGGTGCGGGATCAGTCGACACCTGACGTGTCACAGAGTCTGTGGACAATGGAAACGTACACAATTAATAAAGAGTTAATTGAATATTAGGATTAGAAAACTCCTTCTTTCTCATAAGTCGACCTTCAATACAATCCAATTCGCTCCGATTAACCGTTTGAATAACCTAGTAAGTGCAAAAGGAATTCAATACAGTCTGTTGCGGAGTGACTATGTATATCTGTGTACTTAATGCTCTGTTTCTTCAAGAGGACGGGATGTTGGCTTTCAACATTTTCTTCACCGGTTGGGTCGAGTCATCCCGACTTTTACTTTAAAATTCACCCTGATTGTTATAGTCGATATATCTAAGAAACAATGAAAACCTTGTTTTTTTTTGTTCTTTAAACTCACCATCTCTCTTCCGGAAGAGGCGCATTCTCCGCCACTTCCTCACGGCGGACTTAAGTTTCTTCATCAGCACACAGTTCAGAAATGCTTTGGCTATCCTCTGCCGCCATATTGTGCACATCTACTTATCGATTATTGTCTATGGTGTATTGGCCCCATCACTAGTAACATGGTAAATTGGTAAAGTTTGTTGGATTGAGGTAAGAGCTGCCTTAGTTAATGATGTTATCTTTATTTGGCTTTAGATATGAAATTAATTTATTCAAGTTAGTCGATAGTGTTTTAATCATCCTATCATTAATTAATATATATCTATAGGTGGTATATAAACCGTCAATCACTTTCCAACCATATAATAAACCAGTGACGCTTTGCGGTTTCAACCACCGCACCGGTTCTCATTTTAATTTTGCTCGCATCCTATGGGCCTGCGCAGACGAGGGACTTTAGTCCGTCCGTAGACAACGCCAAAAAAGATCATGTTTTTATTTTTTCGTTGACAATGAGATTATGGACAAATGTCGCGCATCTGCGCGTCTGGTTGTAGTGTGATCGTAAAATAATGTTAATGCAAAGTTCATATCCGGCTGGTTGTTCCAGAGATTTGCGCGTTCAAACAAACAAACTCGTAATGTATACATATATGTAGTATACATAATATCCTAGAAAATTTTAAGAGAATCTAAGCCAAGTACGAGTAGGTCGTACCTACTTTCAACGGGACTTACTAGAAAGTTTTATGTTGCTCCTTTATGCCTTTGACTACAAACTGAGAAATTGTAATTTAAAGCGCACACTTTTCTTCAAAGAAAATTGTTTCTACGAGTAATAGTTGGTTTTTTTGTAGATGTTTTTTTTTAATCCGAGTTTCAATTGTAAGACCCATAATTTATTTATTTATTATCTATGGAAGACTAACAAATTAAAAACTATCCATTTACCAAAAAAGACATGGGTTTTTGCCATCGACGACGAGTTTAATCCAATGGTTTTGCCTAGGGCAAAACCATTGGATTAAACTAAGATTTTATTAATCACAGCATGTATTACTAAAGAATGCTGCTCTTCCTCTTTAACCCAATTCAAGGGCAATTCTTAATGATTACACAAGAATTCATAGCTAGGTTCCAATCCGGCTTAGAACTACCTAGACAAATAATGTTCTACGGCTACCAACCGAATCACGTAAATCTTTTAACCAATTGTGGTTTATGTAAATAGCTGAATAGCAATGATATATTAATGTTCGTAGATACCACTATAAGTATACTACTACACAAACCGCAACACTGAGCACCGACCATATCGCTGTGAGTTATCTGTATCCCGGATTTAGTTTTACTGACCAGTGCTGATACTGGTGGTTTCGCGTTATCTGGCTTGTTTTGAAATTGCTTTGGAATAGGTTATTTAATACTTAATGATTTGAATTTTTGCAGAGATTCGGGATATTTATCGTTACGTTATGTAAGAAAATATATTAATTCGTTATGAGGCCGAAATGTTGCTAAAGAGAACATCGTGAGAAAACTGGTTTGTCTTAGAAATTCGAGGGTGTAAACAGACTCATCACGAAGCCGTCAACCAAGCAATCATGTTTTCTGGTAGAACTCAATGTAACGCACTCAAAACATTGTGCTGATGGATGTATAGAATAGTACGGGGTCTTGGAGGTGTTTAAAGTAAAAAATATTACATTAAAAACTTGTATTAAAAAAAAACTTGTAAAAAAGTTGGAACTTTTACCCCAAATATCTCCGTAACTAGGAGGTTGCCAATAAAAAAAAATATCGCAATGGCAGGGAGAACTAGTGCCTTTCGGCTTCGTTAAGAGGCTTTTTACACCCTTTATGTAAAGCTAAACCAGGTAAGAAATTTTCATTCTGAGTATAATATACGAGGTAATGACACCGACTGCATTAAGAATATAAAGATACGTGTGAGTTATCACAATTGGCGACATTGAACGGGTGCCAAATAAGTCAAGGGTAGAAAGAGGAACTTTATACGAGAATTAGTTCCCGTTCGATGGCGGTTAGTATTCATTGCAATACTAGTGGTATAATTTGGGGATTTCATTGGCCCTGAATTACAATGGAGGTCCACTTGTAAAAGAGGACGTACAAATTTCGTGTTTTGAGTTTTGGCTTTGAGAGTAGAAGTGATGGGTGGACTGTGTGAAGGATTATATAGCAACGGAAGAGGTGACTGTGGAATTACGAGCAATAGAAGAAGAAGACATGCTGCGCCGACCCCAATCAGGACCCACTCGTAAAAGAGTCGTACAAATAAGCCAGATATTACTGACAAACGAATAAGGCGTCCACTTCGTCTGTGCATATTACAATGTTCCTATGTGTGGCAATTTGTTGGATCAACTGACAGTTTAACCCTCGAATACTGAAACGTCACTAAAAATTTAAGTAGCACTTTTATTTAACAGATACTCAAAAGTGACGTTTGGCCATACGAAATTTAAAGTTTAGGAGCTGCTCAAATGTTAAGCAGCCCTTAAATTTTGAGTGACATTTCAGTATTGGAGGGTAAGGCTGCCAATATGAAATTAAACTTCCAAGTTGATTTAGTGATCCGCTACTGCTGAACGTGAGGTTCTGAAATCGATTCTCTTAGGTTGGGCAAAGAGTCTTTGGCCTTTTCCATCAGGATCAGTCTTTGCGGCAAATAACTAACCATTCTGTTGATAATACCATTTCGACCAGGTCTCTACGGCTATGGTATTAGTTGCTATTCTAAGTCGCCAGGAAACCACTTAAAACCTTTGCAACTATCGTAATAAAATCATGTTACCGTAAAACTTTTAACAAACAGTTTCACGCGATGTTACAACTTCGCCAATAACACGATTTTCCTAACTTATTTGCGACTTTTTGGCCACAATTTCATAGACAACAGACATTACGTTATATTGATCCACTACTTTGGGCGGTTGGTTGAGTTCAAGGCCTAGTTCGACAAACAAAACGATGTGGGTCCCGCGCAAAATCACTATATCCTTACAAATATTATAAATGCTTAAGTAAGTTTGTTTGTTACCTTTTCACGCCTAAATCACTAAACCGATCGACCTGAAATTTTGCATATACGTCAGGTGTAAAAACGGACATACACACGAAAAAAAGTACTGTTCCCGAGGAAAGCAATAATAACGTTCTTACGATAATAGATAAAATCATGACTGAATTATATTATTACAAGCAGAGTACAACCCGAATTGATTGTCAAATTCCGCCGCAGAAACCGCGAGAAAAAGCTAGTAATTATACATGCTTAGTAATTTTAGGTCGTTCTGGAACCGAAAGCCATAAACTCGATCATCGAACTCGGAACGATTGGGACTGTTTTTTTTTTAAATAACTGAAAAAAATATTAAAATTTGTTTTTTTTTTTTCAAAAAATAACAATAAATAACGAAAATTTATAAAAAATTACGAAAATTTAAATACAAACCTTTCCTCTCAACCATGATTTATTATATACATGTAAAGAAAAATATAATTTTCTTTAATTTAGATTTTGCAACAAACCTCTTCGAGCCGGACCGTGACATGACAAATTAATTTTGTAATCTATGGTAAAAGTAACCGATATGTGTCTCGTGGTAGTTGTGAGAAAATGATTTTTAATTAATTACCTAAAAGGATAATCTAATTGTGATTTAGGAACAGACATTGAGATTATTAACATTAAATGTCGTTTCTTTTATTACAGGTATGTAAGGTTTTGTAATTATAACACTTTATTTAATGTGAATTTTGTTGTACATGTAAAATAAACACAATCTTTTATTACAGAGAAACTCAATTGTGTTTAATTGACTGTGTCGTCCAAATAACAGAACAATATCTTATATACATATAATTATATTTATTAGTCCATATATCTTAGCATAATGTATTTATATAAGTATATAATAATATTTACTTATATGTGTAAGTATTTATATATCTTAATAGGTTAAGTTAGGTAAGGCACATAATCTCTATTCTCTTCCTTTTCTCACACACTTGTCTACATTTCTTTTTCATTTGTCCTTTTGCAGGTCTGCTGGCAGAAATTTCTTAAGAAATAAGCAGTTCCTATGTACTCATATTTTTAATGTATTTTCCTGTGTTGTATACTGTGTGTACATAAATAGTAAAATAAATAAATTTAGTTTTTTTTTGTTATTTAGAAAAAACAGTCCCAATCGTTCCGAGTACGATGATCAAGTTTATGGCTTTCGGTTCCAAAACGACCGAAACTTAACGGTGTATACGTTTTACTAGCCCGGTCAAGGTTATGATTTATTCACGGTCAAATTCTTTCAACCATTGAAACGTTATAAATTTAACTGACAGACAGACATACTACTTTCAATTCATTTATATTATGAGTACCTATAGGTGTCACACAGATTTGTTATTTACAAATTACAAATCATGACAACTAAACTTAAAACACTTTTATAAGAGTAAACATGACAGAATTGCTTCACGGATTTCTGATGGTTCAGCTTTTGCAAACCATCATACGAGTTCCGAGCAAACAAAGCAAGATAACATTATATTGGTTCCCAAACAAGCTGACGTCGTTTCTGATGGAAAGCGGCTTACAGACACTAAAGGATTGCCAATCTCAAAAATAAACTTGAAGACCTTCAAGCGTCTGAAGTTTTATTCTTTGAGATTAGGGCTAGCTAACAAAGGCTTTGGAAGTAAAGGCTAGTCCCAACTTTATTTACGAACAATGGGCACAGTCACCTCACTTGGCTAGGAAATCTAAATTTAAAAGCGGCCAACCCGCCATACTTTTCGCGAGAATTTTGACAAACGCTCGTGCGTGATTATGCCGTTGTTACCCATATATCTTTAATTTTTTTGCACTGATAGGTATCTTGTGCACTATATCTAGGCTTCCATCGAAGCAAAAAAAAAAAAATTGTAGAAACAAATTCAGTACATGCCTCCAAAAATTGCTGTTTTGCACAAATTTTACCTCAACTTTGGCCGTTCATAACGTACTCATAAATTGTAAAAGTAAAGAAAATATCCTGATAGAAGCCTTGCAAATGTAGTGGAAATTCTAAATGACAAACATTTATTTCACAAACTTCTAAGACTTATTCAAAAACACGTATTTCTTGGAACAAGTTTTATAATTTTCGAACACTATTTTGCGTTCAATGTCCTCGCGTTAGGCGGTATGAGGTGCGCGGGTGACGAGTAGTGCGGGGTCGGGGCTAGGTAAGACAGGGGAGTTGAAAGAATACCACCGCTGTGGCTCTGGATGAAACAACAAGCTTTTCGACCATGCTCGCGTTGACGATAAACGGGCCGGGAAGGGCCCTCTTAAATGTTCCTCGTTAAAATAATCCCTTACACAGATGCTTTTGGCAATGGGCGTAAAAGTACCCAAAACGAAGCCAAAAGGCAGTTGTTCTCTCCGTCATTCCGATATTTTTTTGTTCCATTTTTCCATTCCATTTCTGGGAACCTTTTAGTTACGGAGATATTGGGGGTCAATGTTCCAAATGAGTGTAAATGTGGTGCTATCCCACAAACGATGGGACACTCACACATTCTGCGTGTCTTATTGTTTGTTCACTACGGGAACTGATGGACGCTACCGAAAGCCCCAAACTAGTAGCTCAGTTCTGGGCCGACACTATTTATATTGCCATCGACACGCTAAGAAGAATGTTCCACATTTTCAAAAGTTTTTTTTTAATGCAACTTTTTAATGTTATATTAGCCGTGTGGTATCCGGCAGAGTAGAATAGAACCAACCCATTACACTCAAAAAAAAAAAAAATAATAAAAAAAAAAATGAAGAGAGAATGGGCAGCAGCGTTTTCTGATAGTCTTACATTACTGCGATCTCCAATCCGCCTGCCAAGCGTGGAGATTATGGCAAATTCCTCCCATCATGGGAGAGGCTTATAATGTCCAGCAATGGACGTTATGGGCTGTTGTTATATACCTTTATTTTAAAAACCTCCACGACCCAGTACTAATCCAAGCATCCATTACCACAGTGTTTTGAATGAGTTACATTGAGTTCTATCGTAAAACGTGATCTTTCACCGCAAAAAAAACGTCGTTTCCCAGCAATTATTGTTGGCTGACGGCTTCGTGAAGGGTTTGTTTGCGCCTTGTACAGCTGCACCCCAATTGCATCAAACATTTTCTCTCATAATCCGACGGATTTTGATGAAAATTCATAATTATTTTTGAAAACCATATTATAGCTTCTAAAAACTACAAATAGCTCCTGTTTTAAAACAGCAGGCTACAAGAAAAGCGAACGACATGATGGAACTGCGCTAACTTTAAAGAAATATTAAGTCTAGCACAGTCGAGAGCTTGGATTAATTTAGACTGGAACTATTTTAAAGTTTAGTTGTGCTCACTGATGTGACACTCATAACAGTAACATAATATGTACTTTGTATATTATGTTGTGAAAAGTTTTTATAGTTTTATTAATGAAATAACAGGCGTAGGACGTAAGTAGTGGTTTAAAGTAAGAGATAAATATTTTGAACAATCTTAAATTAATTGTGAATGCAAGTTGTGTTGAACATAGAAATCAAGGAAAAAGAGATTCTTAGGGATCTTCGAAAATACATACCTACTATCTCCAGTCAAAGTCAAGAGAAGGTACTTACACAGAAAATATCTAGATTCTTTTGGAACTTACCCAATTGGAACTATTTACCATCACAATCCATGAAAAATAAACAAAACCGACCATTCAAATGGTTTTAAAAATTATATTAATATCTTCAGTTCTTTGGATTTAGTGAACGTATTAACAAACATTTTTTGTTAGTCCTAATTCAAATGAAGCGTCTGTTGTGTCCTTAAAGTTCTGAAAAAGCTCCATCTTTATATTGACCGAATAATAAATTTAAATATATATATATATATATTTTTTATATTAAATCCAGTTCAAACATTGATATTTTATTCATGGCTGGAAACCAATTCAGTTGGAAGCTATCCAAAACAAGGCAATTTACGATTATCCAATATATTTGAACTTATGACCGCAGATGACCTTAATTTGATCACGTTCAAAATAAATGAGAAATAATAGGTATTGGTCAAAGTGACCAAATAAATCAGAGTTAGACCAAAATCTAAAACATAACGGCGGTTATCGCAAGACACCGTCCGCGCGGTCGGGTGGTGAAGCCGATATTACGTCGCATTACCGAAATCAAACCCTGGTTCAATTTCTGAGTCGGGCAAAGTGTTTTCGGGTTTTGCTGTCAGAAATGTCTCAGTAGCAGCCACGGAGTCTGGATTGGTGCCCGGTTGATTGCTATAGGCTCGTCCCCTGTTGCTTAAACATAACTAGCGAAATGTGGATGTACTAAATGGATACACTTCTGCCTAAGCCTTTGGGGATTAAAGGTGTGATATTATGTTTTGTTTTAATTTTTAAAGAAAACAAAACCTTTTTGGGAATATTCCATTCGTCACTCCTGTCCAAAGAGATTTATAAGAATCTTTGCTCCTGTCGTATATTACGATTGTCCTGTATTATTTATCTACACTTCTACACTATATAATATTAAAATAATATTATAAAGAGGAAAGATTTGTATTTTTGTATTTTTGTGTGTTTGTATGTATGTTTGTAATTAATAAACTCAAAAACTACTGCGCCGATTTGAAAAATTCTTTCACCATTAAAAAGCTACATTGACCCTAAGTAACATAGGCTATATTTTATCCCCGTACTCACATGGGAACGGGAACTACGCGGGTGAAACCACGTGACGTCCGCTAGTGTTGTATATTTAGATTAAGATATTCACTGCCATGTTCAGTCCCGTCAAGATTCTACGATTTGATTCTTAAAAACAAAAGACACTCGGATCTCTTCATTCGCTATAGGGACTTGATAAATCCGTTTGGCGTGAAGAATTGCGTCCCAAAACAATTCTATTAGCCTATATTACCCGCTTCTTGGCAAACCCTAATGTAAACGAAATTCCCACATATTTCATGCGTCTGTTTGAAATAAATAAGATTCTGCCCAAATATTTTCTACGAAAAGAAATAATTATGTAGGCGCGTATGTGACTCGGAAGTATAAGAGGATCGTTATTTGTCCGTAATAAAGGAATAACAAAGAACGAAACGAGAAACTTCTTATTAGCACCTTGGAGCCTGGATTTGTGGTCGGTTAATGACCAAACGTCGTTGAAGTTCTAATTACCAGGTAAGTAAAAAATACCAACTTTACAGGAGATTGAAAAAACTGTATAATGGGGAGACACAGGCAAAGATAATCTAAGATGGCGCTACCATAGCTGGTCTGAATCTGACCAAAGAGGTTAAGCTATTTTGAAATATAAAATGACATTACCACATTTTCAATCAATGACGATGTTGGGAACCAGCTATGCTGGCGCCATTAGTTCCACAGTGTGTCTCCCCATTAAACTACCACCTACAGGTACAACTTTGTCAATGGTGTTCTGAAATGCCCGCTTTGGGTTCGGAGTTTTTCGGCTAAAGTTGGATATGCTTGCCACATGAGAGCACATGAAAGAGCAGCACACCAAAGCTCTCGACAACCACCTTAGAAAGGCCATCATCTTATATAATTACTATGTTATGTTGTCATTTTATAACCTCTGTTCACTTCAATTAAGATAGAGACTTTGCTTGTTTCTGTGATTGGCTGAAACAACGTTCCGAAAAGCAAACGGCAACAAAAATTAAAATGTCAAAACCGCCAAAAACGACTTACGTGTTGTTAAAATTACAACGACGAAAAGGTTCGCCCAGTGTTTATGACTTAAATGTTACTGGTGAAATGTAACTATGTATCTGTACTATACATCCCGCCTCGTCATCGGAGAATACAGCTGTTATGTATATTAAGTTATGTTGTGGAATATAGAAAGCTAACCTTGAAACAACCATAAACGAGTAAATAACAGTGGTTTAGCGGTTTTCGTAAACCCTCTTCCTGACAAACGCGTCGCCTGATCCGATATTTATAAGCGTGGCAAATGACCTCGAAACTTCGGAAATCAGGTGAAACTGAGTCGGAAATAGCTTGTTATACGTTCAATAAAATCATACTTTCTTTCGTACCGACAAACGTCTTTCGTAGCGCATTCGTAGCACCGCCGTAGCACTCGTAGCAAAAGATAATCTCGTAGCGAACAGAGATTACGAATGGAGATATTGAACGATCTATGGTCTCAATTCAATTCATTTATTTTATATCAGACACAATGCTTCATAATTTTGCTAGTAGTTACCGTTAAAACAATATTAAGAAGTGTTGATTTCCATGAAATGATTAAACAAATCTCTTTGTGGAATTTTCTATACATTATACAAAACTCCTCATGTTTTGAAGCGGGTAAAAATGAACCGATCTTTTCACCGATTTCAAAAACATCTCGGTTTATCTTTAGGTTTGATGAGGACACTGGTATGTTTATCTTCACTAACGATATGACATAATTACACCATTATGAATTACATGATCGTTGACATTTCACGCTAGGTTGTAGATAAGATAACATAAAGTGGACAATAGATTAGTACATTGTTCACCGAGAGGAGAAAGTGACCGATTACCGTCGAGGGTGTCGTTTGAAGCCCGAACCGTAGGCGAGGGCTTTAAAACACCCGAGATCGGGAATCGCACTTTCTCTCGAGTGATACATAGTGCTTTATACTACACCTACGAGGAAAATAAATAACGAAATCTTTACTAATTGAAATTTATATTGAAATTGTTGCAGTTAGTGAAGCTTAATGTAACACTTTTTCCATTAATGTTTGTTTGAGATGTTTGCGACAATGTAGGAGGAATTTCACATGTTCTTTTTTCAAATTGTTTATCCTGCCGCCGCAGGGTCGCACTGCCAGCCCGACACCATCCAACACACAGCTAGTGGCCAGTGTCATTTTGCGAACTTGGAGATAAAAACTCACTGTAAAAACTTTTTGGCTTTTGATATTTAGGTTACCGGCGCATAGACTTACCCAAAATTAAAAAAGAAAAACCACGTAAGAAATGGATTTTCATACACTTTCTCTCCCGCTCAGATGCGTTTTCTCCCCGCATATTTGTTCGATATGCAATGACGTACTTTCTACCGTAAATTTGATAAAGTATCAAGGTACTTTCCAAGCAGGTGTAGTATAAACTCTTTACTATACAGGCTGGATACGGTAAACGGGGCAGGAACCTAAACCGTTATAACTACACGAAAATGATTTAAGTATGGTTTATTTTTTCGTGAAATTTTGATCGACACTGACAGATTTTCGAAAAAAATTACAGTTAGAAAGAAAATGGCCATTTAATATAAAACATTTTTTTGATGCCATCCAATCCTGTTTCCAATATTGATCAAAAAAATCTCCTTACATTCCAAAAAGACTCCTTAATTTTTTACCAATATTTACATAACTTTCTATTGTAAACCCAATAATTAAGAAAACATAGTAAAAAGCGAAAAAAAGTAAAAAACACAATAATATTTTTTCTCAAGAGAAATACTTAAGAAAAGGTCCGACACCTCCGCCCACAATCCTCATTATATCCCAAGTACTGCACCAAGAAATAAAACCTTCTTGGTGGAATTCTCTCTCATTGGTTTGCGGTACATTCTCCGCTCTTCAAGCTCGTGATATTGGCACGACGCGGCGACGTCACGCCTTTCTAGGAAACATGCTTTTCACTTGATTACACCGATCCTGTACAGTTGTATGGCAGAAGTCATGTTTGGAACGAATTGTCAATGACAATGAGCTTTCTCATCATCTGCCTAGCCTTTTCCCAACTATGTTGGGGTCGGCTTCCAGTCTAACGGATGCAGCTAGATACCAGTATTTTACATAGAGCGAATGCCTATTTGACGTCCACAACCCAGTTAGTACTGGGTAATACGGTAACCCTTGGACCCTTAAGCCTGGTTGTCACACTTTCAGGCCACGGAGTACTTGTAACGACTGCCAAAGATCTACAAGACAGCTGTCACCAACGGCTTAACGTGCTTTCCGAAGCACGGAGGAATCTCGGTTTGTAATGGGTGGTCACCCATCCATGGATCAGCCTTGGCAAGTACGGCTTAATCACGAGCTCCTCAGAAATGAGCGTTCTAGTTTTAATCGTTTGTGAATTCGTTTGGCCAAAAAGGTTTTTTTTATTTTGAAATATTTCTAAGCACTAATTCTAATTACACTGGTTTCAATAAATAATTAACTACTTCTATCAGAAACTTTGAAAACGAGTGAAGAATGTACGTGACCAAATATCTATTCGAAAAATAAAATATATTTGTTAATTTAGTTAATTTTGCACGAGCTTTTGAATAGATTAATTTAATTTGAGTTTCAGTGAACTAATCAACGAACACGCTAAGAAGAAGAAGTGAACTAATCCAAATACGATTTGAAAAGGAGTTTGTTTAATTCCCGTTTGGTGGTTCAAACGTTGACATAAATTTCATCATCATCATCATCAGCCTAAATGTTCCCATTGCTGGTACACGGCCTCCTCTCAATGAGAGGGAATGGGCTATAATCTACCACGCGGGAGCAGTGCAGATTGGTAGATGTCACATGTCTTCGGATTTTTGGTTCTAGGACATGCCGGTTTCCTCACGATATTTTCCTTCACCGTTTTGAGAGCAGTGGTGATGAAATAAATTATACAAAGTGATGCGCCTCTCTGGGTTCGAACCCACGACTTACTTACTACTTGTTCGTAAGTCAGGGCCGCCACCACTGGGCCACCACTGCTTTCTGCTGACAAAATTTAGTTGATCGGAAAATCTAGATTCTAGACAATTGCTGGCAATCGCTATCAAATCGCTTTATATTTCGACATGGACTCTCAACGAGATCGACATGAGCTCTTCGACTTTTAATATTATCGTTGATAGAATGTCTCTTGCCTCGGCCCTGTGATCGACTTAATAAAAAGAATAAGCAAGATTTTTTAGTTTTACATAAATACATAGGTACATAAATTCACGCCTTTTTCCCACGGGGTAACTGCTACGATTATTACGTAGTCCTTTTGCCTCGTTCACGTTCATACATCTGTTCATACACGCACGCCGGCTGCGAGTACCACACCACACACCTGACCTTTCTCAAGAATCTCACCAAAAAGGTCAGTATAACCTTTTTATACTTTTTAGTTTTTTCTATTTTATTGATATCTAAAAAGGTTTTGCAACGTATTTTTTTACGTTATACCCCACTAAACTTCATTTCAAAGCTGTAATTGACTTAGTCTACCGCCATTAGCCTGTGGAGGGAAGCATAATATGGAAATGAAATCGTCGACCCGGGGCGAATGCTTTCCGCAACACCTATTATTTTTTGATGTTATGACAACAAAGGAAAATAATAGATGTTTTGTCACCACAGATAGCGAAAATTACAGGAAATTCAATAGATATTATACATTTATATAAAGTTTTGTTGTTAACATATTGTTTTGTCCTGTGCGATACAAATAAATACGTTTTCTTTCTTTCTTTGTTGTGGAAAAGGTGTAGAAAGAATTATAAGTCGGTTAAATAACCATCGCCAGATCGGACAAAATGTTGTTAAAAATTTCTCTATAGCAACCAGGATTATGTATGGATGGCAACAGACTGACCCAAAATTTCATGAGACTTAAAAAAAACCGCGTAGGGTTTATGTGCCTACTCCGTCTGAAATAATTATCAGCCTAGTCTTTTCAACAATGTTAGGGTCGACTTCCAGTCTTAACTAAATATCAGTACTTTACACGGGGCGACTGCCTACCCTGTCGGAAATAAAGAATAGATATTATTTCATATTAATTTTGAAATTGTTTTAAGCTCAACCTTGTACAGTCAACCTAACGTTTTGGTAACAATTTGACATTTGTAATAATATACATGCTCAATACTTTACTTTAGTATTGAGTAATATACATAAGTTCATAGTTCAAAAAATATGACCAATGACTGCGCGTTTTCGCGGGATTTAGAATAGGCAATATCAATTGTAAAAGATTTGCAAGTCATTAAAGCTTGCCATTTAGGTTGGCGCCTGTCTGTTCAGGGTGCGCCGGGTGTAGGTATTTTAGTTTAGTGTCATACCTAACTAGTGTAGAATGAAAGGGTCATCGGTGTTCACGGTTACCCATACATACTTCCACAATCTATACAAATAAATAAAATTGAAGTGTCCGTTAAAATAACAGCTTTTTACTGAATGCATATGAAATTATATACAGGGTGTAAAAGACCTCATCACGAAGCCGTCAACCAAGCATTCTGTACGAGTACATCAAACTAAGTAACTTTACGTAAATAATATTGCTGGGAAACGACTTTTTTTTGGGGTGAAAAATCATGTTTTGTGGTAGAACTAAATGTAACGCACTCAAAACATTATGCTGATAGTTGGATTGAATAGTACGGGGGTCGTGGAGGTGTTTAAAGTAAAAATCTTACATTAAAATCTTGTATTAAAAAAAAAAAATTGTAACTTTGACCCCCAATATCTCCGTAACTAGAAGATTCCCAGGTATGGTGTAGAACAAAAAAATGATCGCAATGACGGGGAGAACAAGTGCCTTTCGGCTTCGTTAAGAGGTGTTTTACACCCTTTATACGGTACGGCTTATAACAAAAATACGTGTTTTATTTTTTATTTTTGTTTTTCTGTCTGTCACTCTGTATGTTTGTTCCGGCTAATCTCCGAAACGGCTGAACTGATATTGACGGTAATTTACTGGCAGATAGCTGATGTTATTTGTTATTGTTTGTGCTGCTTTAATTTTAGAAAAAAGGATTAGGGTTCCGTGCAAAAAAAGAAAACCCATGAAATTGTTGATAAAATCTTGGCGGACGAAGGTGGCGGGGCACAGTTAGTAATATTTAAATGCGAAAGTAACGTTGTATATCTTCCAAGCCATTTCGGCTTGAAGTATTTCTATAAAAGGCAGACAAGTAGGTAGACCGTAACTTGCATTAGAACATAAGATAATTTTCTAACTCCACGCGGGTGACATCGTAGACAAAAGCCAGTCTTCTGTTGTTAACCACCGTATTCAGGAATTCTGTAGGAAGTTTATCCCAATCAGACAGTTCAAGGCTCTCGGTGGATAGGTTTTGTGTGTACAAATGTGGATTATCTGGCTTTATCTTAGTGTATTTGTCCTCAACTCCACGCTACAAATTGTAACGATTGGCTAAATCGAGAGTGACGCTTTTATCACCATTATTGACGACCCATTGAGTTTATTTGTAGAGAATATTCATGTTTAGTTTCTTGTTAAGTTAGTTCAGACATTTTTTTTCAAAGAGAGTTGGTTGAGTGAAAATTTATTGGGCTAATCTAGGGTTAGTGCCACGCATTCCAGTAAAGGAGAATTTATTAAATTAGTTTTTCTTTGTAGCTATGTAATTTTGTGTTATAAAACATTAGTTTACGTGTCACTGTGACTTGTATTTCAATTTTATTAAAATGTAGTTTACGGCACTCCTTCGCGCTTTTAACTAATTAAATTGCGTGGGTAAGTTAATAAATAATTAAGAACTAGTATAAAGGTCCTTTGATTAGAGGTAAAGTAAGATTAATAGGAATATGAACAGACTTGATGGTTACGCCAACATGGTGTTTGCGTGTAATACCTTCTTATAAATAACTATAATGCTTGACGTTGGACATTTGAACTGACTAGGTACGAAAACAGGATGGCTCGCCTAGTTGTAAGTGTCCAGCAATCACTCCTTGGGCTTTGTTCCCGCCGCGGCTCAAGGGGCTCAACCAGTATGAAGTTCTACTGGCCGCATCACATTTCGTGACTATCTTCATGTAAAAGTAAAAAAGTCAAGATGGCGTCTGCGCCTTTTTCATCAGCCGCGCGTGCTGTCCGTTGACCATCATTAAAAAGAAAGGATCCATCTTTGATCGTCGGTGTGCCGCGTCATCGCGTCTCAAGCTAAATTATCGCTGAGATTGGCCATAATTATCCTCGCTATAAATAAAACCCGCGGGTCCATTGGCCCATCGCAATTTGTTTTTTTTTTTTTTTTAACTATGAACTTCGGTGTGTGAAGTGGCTTTGAGTGCAGTTGAAGCAGTCCTTCTGGAGCTGATCGCAGACGTGGCCGGAAAAACAAAGACAAGGTAAACCTCCCTAAGTATCTACCTAAAGGCCTACCTTTCTAACTGTTCACCTTCGGGCTGTTGCAGTTTCTAGAATATTATTTTCGAATCAGCGACCCTCAATTTATGAGGTAACCGCAGCGTATAGCTTTTTTTTACCCAATTTTTCATATCTTTAGAATCGATCGTTGAACTATACGCACCACTTGCTGTGGTAAAAAGAGTTACCAGGCTTAGGTTAGTAGTGCCCAGGAGGCTGGCAGCATTGCCACGTTAGATGGCAATGCTGCCAGTATGTGCGTGCTAGTTTCCTTCCAGACTCCTGGAGGAGGGTAATAGCGTCATCAGGATCAACTAAAGTATGCCTTGGGTCCCGACAGTTGTTGTCGGGTTCTCCTATTTAGTCTTAAGTCGCGGATAACTTTGCTTGCGCGATGTAGGAATTCTGACGTGTTTCGCTGTTAGTTCATCATCTATGTCATAGATGGCGCTGTAGTAGGTACTTTTTGTTCCATGTAGCCGCTACAGTTGGTTTTGTTTAACTTTGACTGTTGACCTACATATTATTATTATACTCGTATTTCCTAACAATTAAATCTTTCAGTTTATTGCATGAACCATGAAACTTAGCTCTCGTGCTAAGTTTTATGTTATTACTACTTACTTAGTCGTTGAATGCAGCCTTCGTTCGCGTGAAATTACAATAAACATTACTTTCCTATTTGAATCGGATCATGTTATAAAAACCGGCCAAGTGCGTGTCGGGCCACGCGCAGTATAGGGTTCCGTAGTAACCTGTTATATTCAAGCAAATGCTTCATCTTAGTCACTTTAAAGGATTTATTTTAAGGATTTTGTAGTTGGTACAAAATTATCCAACACCCAAGTTCAACGACTATTACTGCTAAACTGATAAAGTTATCTTAACCGCGATATATATATATTCCTTTAAAGTTCATGAAATGCACTATCATCGTGAATTTTTCCAGATTTTTCAAGCAAGCAGTAAGCAGCAGCTTTTAGAGGGGGTGGACTGGAACAAAAATTTTCACTTTAACGTTTAATATTTCGTAAATGGAGCGATAAATCGAAAAATAGTTTTAGAAACCCTTAAGTCATTTGAAAAGACCTATTTAAGGATACCCCACACGATGGGGAAAACTTCGAAAAAAATCTTCCCAACTTCACAAGTAGGGGGGAGCTACCCTAAAAAAAAATATTATTCAAAATTTTATTTTACCACTTTGTCGGCGTAATTGATATTCATACTTCTACAAAATTACAGCTTTCCCGTACTAACAGTCTCTTAGCAAACCCTCGGACAGACAGACGGACATGATGAACCTAAAAGGGTTCCTTGTCAGGACTACGGAACCCTAAAAATTTTGGGTTTTAATTGTTTTGCACGGAACCCTAATTGTTTTTCTAAAATAAAAGTAGCCGTAGTTACTCCCTATAACACCAGCTATCTGCCAGTGGTAGTCCCGTCAAAATCGGTCAAGCCGTTTCACAGATTAGCCGGAACAAACGGACAGACAGACAAACAAAAAATCTTTGTTTTCATAAGTACCGTTATATTTTCGCAATCAGTAAAAAGCGGTTATTTTGAAATTACAAACAGACACATCAATTTTGGCGAGCAGCGGTGGCCCAGTGGTGGCGGCCCCGACTTACGAACAGTAACTCGTGGGTTCGAACTCAGACAGGCGCATTACTCTTTGTAATTTATTTCATCACCACTGCTCTCAAAACGGTGAAGGAAAACATCGTGAGGAAACCGGCATGTCCTAAAACCAAAAAATTCGAAGACTTGTGACATCCAATCCGCACTGGGCCCGCGTGGTGGATTATAGCCCATCCCCTCTTATAGAGAGGAGGCCTGTGTCCCAGCAGTGGGAACATTAATAGGCTGATGATGATGATGATGACATCAATTTTATTTATTTGTGTAGATATTATTAAATAACTGATTTTGGTGGAAGTAAAAACTGTCTTAAGCTACGTACGGGACCTACGTTCAACCTTACCTAACTCTTTTAGTCACGAAATGTTCAATTTTAATATTTTTGTCGTTCCAACCGAGGTTATAAAATAAACCTAACTTAAAATGAGCTTTAACCTGCTAAAGTATAGTTTCTAAATACTGGCCGTTTTTAAACCCGATAAAATTAAATTATAGCTGAAAATTTATACAAAACTAGCCGTCCAACGAATATTCTGGAAACTTCTCAGTTTTCCGGGACGAAAACTATCCTACAGTGTGTTAATTTAGGATTCATTCTATTTTAGTTTCAAGTTAAGCTAAATTAAGTTACAGTCTATTTATTACCTTAACCTGTCCCAGTGTGTCGTTACATTACATGCAATGTGTTTACTACCGAGGTGGTAGTGTTGGACTGACACACTTGCGGGAACACTAATAGGGTTGAAATTAAACCAAATCGTGTTCTGATCTTAGCTGGTAATATATTTTCAAAAATTGGCTTGAGCCCAACCAAATCGGGGTAACACAACGATAGCGACTTCTAATATGACGACAACGCCATCTATCGAGCTTGTGTACAACTTTTGAACTAATACTAGAACTAATACCGTTTCTGCCTTAACATACCGCCCACCAAGGACATTTAGTGACGGAATGTCCTTAAATTATCTTTAAGTATAAAATTTGCACTTAGCACTCCAAAATATCTAAAACAATTGTAAAAAAAACTTATTAAATAGTTAAAATATGCGATAAAGATATAAAAAGTAAAAAATAAACCTATAAAATGTATAAAATAAAACATGGTAAACTTTGTAAATATACATTATGATCTTAAAATTAACATTAAACATTTGATCTGCAAAAGCTTTACATAAACTTGATAAAAAATAAACAATTCATTGAGCGATTGGTAAAACACATAATTTGGAAGTTGGTCTCTTAATTGTAGAGGATTTGGTACGCAATGTAACCACACGGGTGATGTTATCATCACCGGGGTGTTTCTCCAAAACCCGTCCCAACAACCAACGACTTGGAGGTAAATCATCTTCCTTAATCAAAACAATGTCCCCGATATTGGGCTCCGGAACTTGGGAAGACCATTTATATCTGTTCATGAGATTTGACAGATACTCGTGGGACCATCGTTTCCAAAAAGATTGCATCATTCGTTGAACTAATTGCCACCGAGTCAAATAATTTACATTTGAGCTTTCGTAATTTTTATCTGGCACATTAACTATCGGTTCGCCGATCAGAAAATGTCCAGGGGTTAACGGCAGGGGTTCACCAGGATCAGCAAAGTTAATAACGCTTATTGGTCGAGAATTTAAGCATGCTTCCACTTGGTTGAGGAGTGTAGACATTTCTTCGTACGTAAGTGTGGAGTCGCCGATTACCCTTTTAAGGTGGAACTTGGTGGATTTTACACCTGCTTCCCAAAGACCACCGAAATTGGGAGCATGAGGCGGTATAAAATGCCACTCGGTATTGCTTGCTTCCAGGTGTTCTGCTATGGCTGGCTGTATAGAGGCCAACTGTCGTAACTCTCTGGAGGCACCTACAAAATTGGTGCCATTATCGCTCCACAATTTAGCACAGTGACCTCGTCTCGACACAAATCGCCGAAAGGCAGCTAAGAAAGCCTGTGTGCTCATATCACTGGCTACTTCTAAGTGAAGAGCGCGTGTGGACATACAAACAAAAAGGCATATATAGCCTTTGTATGAACGATGACCACGGCCTTTTGTTGTTCTTATGTTAATGGGTCCAGCATAATCCACTCCACTATGTAAAAATGGTCTTGCTGGCCTACATCGGACTGATGGAAGATCACCCATCAGTTGATTTCTCACGCTAGCTCTCGGTTTCACACAAATAACACATTTGCGAACATGTTGTTGGATTAGAGATCTAGCACCTATTATCCAATAGGCTGACCTTAAAAAGTTTGACAGCAACTGAGGACCACCATGCAGTGTTTTCTCATGCGCATCTGCAACTATAAGATAAGTCAGATGGCTGGAATGTGGTAAGACTATCGGATGTTTTGAATCTTCGTCCAGTTCCGACTTTGCAAGTCGTCCTCGAGCTCTCATGATGCCCTTTGTGTCAAGAAAGGGGCAAAGAGACTTCAGTTTGCTAGATTTGATATTTAAATACCCTTTTTCTTCTAACTGTGTATATTCTGTTATAAACATCTCTCTCTGTGTCTTCTTTATACAGGTTTCTAATGCTGCTTCTATTTCTTGATCCTTTAAATATGTACTATTGAATTTGTTCTTCCTTAAAAATCGTCGGCAATACGCAACTACTCTGATTAGTTTGCGTAGACTAGAATACTTTTCTAGAACTATGTGCTCTGGCACTACAGCTGCGTGAGACTTTATTGTTTGCTCTAAATCTATTTTGAAACTCTTTGGCCTTTTGTACTCAATTGTTTTGTTTTTCAGGAATGGCGGCCCAGAAAACCATAACTCATTACTGACTAATGAACTGGGTAGTATTCCCCTTGAAGCGCAGTCTGCTGGATTCTCTTTTGTCGACACGTGAAACCATTGAGACGAACTCATTGTACTCAATATTTCAGCAGTACGATTCGCAACAAACGTTTTCCACCGGCTAGGATGGCTGTTAAGCCATGATAGCACAACTGTCGAATCAGTCCACGCTGAAACCTTTTCTTTGGGTATATTTAAAACCTCTGCAGACTCTGACAATAGCTTAGCTAAGAGTACTGCTCCACATAACTCCAATCGAGGAATGCTAACTTGTTTGATTGGGGCAACTCTTGTTTTTGCCACCAACAAAGAAACATGAACCTTGCCTGTGGTATCAATTACCCGCAAGTAAACGACTGCTGAGTATGCAGCTTTTGAGGCGTCACTAAAACCTTGCAATTCAAGATCATCAGTTAAACTAGTCCCAAGCCAACGACGTATTCGAACATTGGTAAGCAATTTTAACTCTTCGCGGTAAGTATTCCACTCTGTTCTTAATTCTGTATTTACTTCCTCATCCCAACTAACACCTGCTAGCCATAACTTCTGTATGAATACCTTTGCTACAACCACACTAGGAGCTAACCATCCTAATGGGTCGAACAAACGAGCTATGTCTGATATTATAGATCTTTTTGTTACAGGCGCTGTCGTTAACGGTGGGAGATTTACCGCATACTGAAAGGTATCTTCGTGGCGGTTCCAGGTAAGTCCCAAAATTTTTGTAGTACTATCTAGTTTAATATCTCTGTCCTTATTATTTATTTCCTTTTCCTTTTTTATCATGTCCTGTTTGTCCTTCTCCTTAGTGTCCTCATTTTTTATGCTTTTTTGCTCTGTTTTCAGGATTCTTTCATTCTTATCCATAGATCTTATTTTATCAAATAATTGCTGATTATTACTGTTCCATTTCTGTAAGGTAAATCCTCCTTTTCCTAATAATTCTGCCAATTGATTGCAGATTTCTACACCCTCTTCGATGTTGTTACATCCAGTCATTAAATCGTCCATATAAAAACTATTTAAAACTCTTTCTGCTGCAATTGGGAATTTGTCTCCTTCATCATATGAGACCTGATGGAGCGATCTTACTGCTTGGTATGGTGCAGATGCTGTCCCGAAGGTCACCGTTATCAGCTCATAGTCTCTGATTGGCTTTTCAGGATCGTCTCGCCAGAGTATTCGCTGGAAGGCAGCATCTTCATCGGCCACTCTAACTTGACGGTACATTTTAACTATGTCTGCCACTATACCAATAGCATGCATTCTCCATCTTAAAACAGTATGTCTTAAATCTGCTTGCAGCGTTGGTCCTACCATTAGAGTCTCGTTTAGTGACACTCCGTTCTTATTCCTTTCTGAGGCGTTAAAAACAACACGAACCTTAGTCGTGATCTTGTCATTCCTTATCACCGCGTGGTGTGGGAGATAAACAGCTTCATCTTTTTTTTTACTATCCTCATCCTTTACAGGTCTCATGTGTCCTAAATGTAAGTATTCGTTAATTACCTCTGTATATTTTTCTTTTAAACCAGTGTCCTTACTTAACCTTTTTTCTAATGATTTAAATCTTGTTTCAGCTATATCACGTGAACGTCCGGCCTTACAAGCGGGTTCTTCATCTCTGAATGGCAGTCGTACAATGTATCTGCCTGTTTCATCTCTCTTAGTAGTTTTAATATAGAATTCTTCACACCGTTGCTCTTCTGGATTAAGTAATTTCCTTGTACTAGTTTGTTCCTCGATCTCCCAAAATTTCTTTAAAATGTCATCTTCATTGAACTGTGCACAATGTACCTTTATGTTTTTTGTGTGATGCTTTGAACTCTCGCACCTTGGACTGACTACACCTGAAAGGATCCACCCTAAAGTGGTGTTCTGTGCAATGAGAGTGCCGGATGGACTCTTAACTATACCTTCCTTTACAATGTAGCAGTAAGCATCTGCACCCAAAAGAATATCTATTCTATTGGGTGTGTTAAAATTAGGATCTGCTAGACACAGATCGTTTATGGTAATCCAATCCAGTGAACTTGTGTTTACACTTCTCTCAGGCAAGTATGAGGTGATCTTACTCAAAACGTAGGCGTTTATTTTGATTTGAAAATTGGAATCTATTTTTGACTCAATTGTCAGATTCACCATGTGTTTTGCAATGGTTGATCTATCGTCACCTAAGCCTGAAACGAGACCTCTGACTGGAATTTTCTTCAGTCTAAGAAGTTGGACTGTGGCTTCTGTAATAAAACAAGCCTGTGAACCTTGGTCTAATAATGCTCGAACTGTTTGAAATTCACCCGTCTTGGACTCGGCTTTTATTAACGCTGTGGCTAATAAAACCTGTCTGGGTTTAGAGACCTTGCCCGTAGACAAGCATGCGACTATCGGATTATCACTAGTTGTTGAACTAGTATTATCCGCAGCCGGCTTTACGGTAGCATCTCGACCTTCGTTCTCTCTGTTAGGTTCTCCATTCAGGTGCAGTAATGAATGGTGGCGCTTGTTGCAAACTTTACAGACGGTCTGCTTTTTACAGTCGGATACTCTATGATTGCTGCCCAAACAATTAAAACATATTTTATTTTTTGCTACGAATTCGCGTCTACTTTCTGTGGGTTGTTTTGCAAATTGCTTGCAGAAACACAGCTTGTGGACTTCCGAGCAGTATTCGCAACGCATATTGGACGGCTTTGTGGCTAGCATTGCTTTCGAACTATGGACCTGTGAACTATTACTGGCCTGGTGAGCCCCGACTTTTCTCGGCTCTATGCATTCTAATGCGCGAAAACGACTTTCAATGAATATTTTAAGTTCCTCAAAGGTGGGCAACTTGTTGCTTAAATCGTTAGAACTGCTTAACTCCCATTGTTTTCGCGTTTCATTATCTAATTTGAATGTTACTATATGGATGATGATAACATCCCATGTGCTCACATTGATGTTTAAATTTGCAAGCGCATTAAGGCAGTCATTTGTGGTATCTAACAGCTCTTTTAATGCGCCAGCTGATTCAACATTTAATCGCTTTTGGCTGAACAATCTTCTTAAAATACAATTGACTAAATACTTTTTATTAGCATACCGCTTTTCCAACTGAGACCAACATTCACTGTAGCTGGCATCTGTGATTGGTGTATGTCTAATCAACTGTTCGGCTTCACCAGTAAGATGACTTTTAAGATAGTGCAGTTTTTGCACATTATCTAATGATGCGTTATTGTGTACAAGTGACTTGAAAAGATCGTGGAAGGCTGTCCATTCACTGTATTTGCCAGAAAAAGTGGGAATTGTGATCTTGGGCAACTTTACTGAATTGGATGGCTTAGAAGAATTATTATTGTTAGATCCCCTATTTTGTGGTGCCGGTTCTCTAGAATTAATCTTATTAAACGTTGCTTTCATCAGAGATTTACATGATATATATGTATCTTCGGTGGAATCGTACATATCGACCACCTTTTGACCTACTATGTCCTCCATCATGAAACGACCATAAAGTTGAGATTTAGTTTCTTTAAATGAAGACCAATCATTTTCTAATAATTCAAGCCTTGTCTCGATATATTCTACTGTCAATCTATCCTTAGGACTCTTTTTAAAATTAGTGAAAGCCTTTTGTATAACATTTTGGAGGTCTTTCAATATATTAATTTGACCTTCCATCATGAACAACAGCAAAAGTATTTATTTTAAATAAAAATTATTAAAAAAAATAATAAACTATGTAAAATTAAACAAACCTAATAAAAGAAAACCTAGATTGAAACTTAAAACTTACAAGTTTAGTTCTAAACAACGTACTACTGATTTTTCTAAGTCTCAACAACAGCGAAAAATTTTACAAGTGTTTTTAAAACAAACACTTTCTGGTAGAAATCGGGCATAGATTCCCCGTTTCGTCGTTTTTATAAAACTATTCTAAGTCCTTAAACTAACATGCACCATTTTAAAGCTAAGTTATAATAAAAGTTAAAGTAAAATACTTCTTTTAAATAAAGTTCAAAATTGCTTGGCAAAATCTTCTTGTAGATAAAGTTCAAGATTGCTTGGCAAAATCTTCTTAATCACTGCTACTATTGTTTAATAAAATTGTACTCACGTTTGCACTTCACTCACACTTCCAAGTTGATTTCGTGGTGGTGGCGCCCCCTGTGGCGTCACTTGGAACTTCAACTGCCGGTTGTTGACGTCGATTTCGTTCACCTTGCTGAACGAAGCTGCCCGCCTGAACTCGAATACTGATCTCTTCTGTTGAACTGTGGTGGCGCCCTCTCGCGTCACGTTGAACTAACAATTCCACAGCGGTTGAGCTCGTCCACCCTGCTGGACAGAGCTGATGCTGCCTCTGTGGGATGCCCGGTACTCTTGCTGCAGCGATCCACTGCGAGTACACTGGGGTGCGGTCCAAAGCTGGCACCGCTAACTTCAAAAACTTCAGACTTTCTGGGTCTGATCCAGGGTCGATGGACCAATGTTTACTACCGAGGTGGTAGTGTTGGACTGACACACTTGCGGGAACACTAATAGGGTTGAAATTAAACCAAATCGTGTTCTGATCTTAGCTGGTAATATATTTTCAAAAATTGGCTTGAGCCCAACCAAATCGGGGTAACACAACGATAGCGACTTCTAATATGACGACAACGCCATCTATCGAGCTTGTGTACAACTTTTGAACTAATACTAGAACTAATACCGTTTCTGCCTTAACACAATGCCTAATAGAAAATCAGAAGATTGGTCAAAAACAATTTAGAGTGCCAACTTAAATGATGAGCTTTGTACCTAAGTCCTAAATGAAATGCACACCATCATCATCATTTCAGTCACAAAACATCCACTGCTGGACATAGGCCTCCCCCAAATATCGCCACATTGACCGGTCCCGTGTGACTCGCATCCAGCGGATTCCCTCAACCTCCACCAGGTCATCGGTCCACTTAGCGGGAGGCCTTCCAACGCAACGTCTTCTGGTTCGCGATCGCCACTCCAGAAACATTACAACTACATATTTTTACAGCAATTACTATCATATAACTACATAAATAAATAACTGCCGAAATGAATAGTCGGAACAAACAGACAGACAAACATGTCTGTTTGATTGTTCCGACCAATCTCCGAAACAGCTGAACCGATTTTGATAGGAATTTACTGGCAGATAGCTGATGTTATAAGGAGTAACTTAGGCTATTATAGAAAAAATGTTAGGGTTCCGTGCAGTAAAACTAAATCCCTTGAAATTGTTAACAAAATCCGATTCAAATAGAAAGAAAAAAGAAAGAAAAAATATTTATTTGCCGCAGGCACATGACGTGCAAAACATAAGTACAAAGCATATAAGACGTTTAACATATAACAGAACGGAACAGAAACAAGAAAAAAAGAAAGAAGTTGACAGCTAGCACGTCGTGAGTGCGACAAACAGGTTAAACCACTCAGCATGATGCTGTGCTATGGGGAGCCCACAGCACAGCGCTGGTTTTCAGTGGTCACCCTTGAAAACCGGAAAAAGGGAAATTTCTTGCGGGCAACATCTACTCCTAGACATCAATATCTACTCCTACGTAGACATATAGACATTTATCGACATAGCAAAATAATGCAATCGCAGCTCCAGGCACAAACTATACATCCGCATAACGATCGAAGATCTAGTTTCTCCCGTTTCGGTATTCCACGTACCTTGTTTAAACCCGGTTTGAATACGAAACACGCAAGTTTCAGCCGAAACTAGTAATAGATTTTGAGCTAAACTTGACTTTAATCGGGTGATTAAAAAAAAGTCTTGGGGAAAGTTGTCGTCGCAGGGAATTTTGGGGACCGTTTCCTAACCAAATCTGGTGTTTTAGGGTTCATCAATCTTGGCAGATTTTTTCGTAAATCTAAAAATGTTTTTTTTTTCGGATACCTTCATTACTTTATCTATTTTCTTATCTTTTATTTCAAGTACTTATTTTCCAAGAATTTCCATTTCAAAAACTTTTCTTGAGCCGGTTAAGTTAAATTGATTTTCAATTTAAATCTGGTATAATTAAAAACTTTTTGAGTCTTTTTATGGAGAAGTGACGGGGACCGTTTTAGTTTTAGCTATGAGGCGATTAAGTTATTCAATCAGTTAATTTATCGTACTAACTATTTCTCTTCTTAGAAATGTTCTTCAATTTTGTACACAGAAATATTCGTAGCTGGTTCTTAATTAATTTAACTTTAATTGATTTTATGAAATCCCAGCTGTCAATTACTTGTTGAATGGCTGAAAAGGAAATAATGAGAAAACTTTCGGTTATTCGATGAGACGAAGGCTTACATAATAATTTCAGGAATTTGAGGCAAAATAAAAAAATTAGATAGGCTTTCTAGGAGTTTAAAATCATGCCTGAATCAAAATTATTAATTTTCCAATCAATAAAAATTGGAAAACTATTTACTCACAGACACATAGGCACTCCCAAAAAGAAGTCTAGGAGCATGAGTGTTTTTTTACAAGAATTCCTTGAATAGTGAAGGGAAGCACTAAATAAAGAATTTTGAAGATTCCATTCCCTATTCACTTCCTGCCTCGTTGGTAGTCGACGCAAGCGTGACTGTGAAGCATGATGTCCTGAGTTCGATTCCCAGGTCGGGCAAAGAATTTTTCTATCGGTAATTTCTCAGTAGCCGCCACAGAGTCTGGGTTTATAGCCGGCTGACGATCCGATGATGGGTATACTATTAGACTTCTCCCTTCGGGGATTACAAGCGTGATGTTATGTTATGTTATGTCATTCCCAAGGAGTTAAATTGGGTATGAAAGTTTGTATGGCAGGTAATCATTTTTTCCGATTGTAAATCCCATCGGGCACACGGGTTTTAGCGCAAAAATTAGTACCATGTAATTTAAAATTGTTCACTTCAGACTCCGCACTTTCTGTTCCTCGTGTAATGTTAACCAGCTGCTAATTATAGACCAGGCGTCGCCACTTTAACTTTTTCGTCTCCAACCCGTAAAAGTTGCTTACTCCTAAGGAATATGAGGGAACGGTCACTTTTGTGCCGTCATAATGAATTCTGTACGCGAACAGGAAGCGAGGATGGGATGAAAGTATTCAGGATGGTAATGCGAGGAAATGTAATAAAATAATGTAAATTACACTTTATGAGTTACGGTATTGAGATGAGTTTTCCTTGTGGAATGATAATTGCAGTGAAAAATATTATGGGGTTATTTTTTTCTTGGCGGGAGATATTGCGTTACAGTAATTTGTCTACATAGATTTGACAGGTAGATAATGCCTCAGGTATTGAGCCCGCCTTTATATATTATTTTTGTGCGAGAAGTTCAATTGGATTATGTGGCGAGAGAAACAATATTCAACGTTATTCTTATTATTTTTTACAAACAAAATTTAGAAGATATACACAGAAAGTGCAATATATAGCTTGTACATAAGCTACGGCGAGCTTAACCCAGAATTGGGTTTTCTTACAGCAAACCATATTTCGATTGCGAGATTTGCTAAATAAGAAATACTATAATATATTCTTAGAGGATTCATCGGCCTAAAGAGCAGGGATATCGCACGATCGTGGTGACGCAGCTAATGGAGGGGGCGACACAATATAAGCGGTGCGCTCTCGGCGCGTGTTCACTTTGACGCCTGGGTAAGCTGCTTCCCAGGATACACGCAGCTTACCTACACAATTACGACTCTACACACACAACACACATCCAGTTGCGTGTACTGTGCTAAGTTAATATAGGCAGCCCACGCAGCTATAACCACACATGCATCTCTACACAAGCACGTAAACACACGCGTAGACTCGCGGCGCGGGCTCGCGAGCCACGCTTGCACTGGGCGGTGTTTACACAGTACAATACCGCCTATACACACATAACGGTTCCTCGCCTGTAACGTAACCGGCTAGCTCTGGAAGCGGGGCGGGCAGGGACCATTACATCCTCCGTAGGTGCGTCGGAGTCGGCACCTCTGTCGCTGGTTGTCCCCCGCCGGGCCTCCTTCGGGTCTCACCTGGCGGGGACAGACCGCCGAGGTGTCGTGAAGAAAACAGTGCTGTATGAACAGCGCTGTAGGCGCGCCTACGGAACACCCCATAGCAGCTATTCACAGGCGTGCGACATTGCGATCGCACGCCACTAGGCCACAGCCTAAAGGCGCCACAATGACGGGCCTGTTTTTACAGACCACGGTATGGCCTCCGCGGCCAGGGGGCATAGCCCCGATGCCGCCTGCCGCGCCCCCCGGACGGGGGCGTAGCGACATCCCTCGACGACGCGTGTTCACTTTTGGCTCGGAAGCTCGGATGCGACGGACGTTGAGTGCGCGCTGTAGTTTTTAAATTATTTCGGTGTTTTTTTTTAATTGTGTCGATTTGGTGATTTGTTATTTAAAAATAAATAGTTCTAAATTGTTTTTGCTTTTTAAAAATTAAATGAGCTTCTGATCTATAAGATCAGAAGTGGGATTCGTTTAAAAATACACGCGACTTTGATCGTTCGCCATCTATTTTTTAGTGTGTGTTTTAAAATAATTTTGTTGTTTCGTTTTAAAGTAATTCCAACCACGTGTTGTGTTTGAAGTCGTGTCTTGGATAGTTTAAACACAATTTAAAAGTAACTCACCACGTGTTAATTATTTTATCGGTTCTGGTGCGTTTTAGGTTAACGCCCACGTGTGTTTGTTTTTAGTTTACGTTATTGTGCTAACTGCTTTTTAATCATGTCGGATCGCGAGTGCACGCCGCGTGAAAATTCGTCTAAGCGTAATTCTTGCGACCACCGTCGTAAAGAGTCGCATAGCCGTCGCGATGATCATACGAGGCGTCGAGACCGTCATCGCGAAACGCGTAGCAGATCCTCTAGGCGTCGTCGCGATAGATCAGGAAGTTTCGAAAGTCCACGTAGTAGGCGCCGTGATTGTTCTTATGGGCGTCGGGACAGCCCTCGCCGCAACCCTTTAAATGAAGTGCTTGATCGGTTGAACGCTTTGGAGGAACGGTTGGCTCCAAATGCGATACAGACCTCTACTCCAATGACGTCGCATCCGTGCATGAGGAGCTACACACCGGCGCCAGTATCGGCGATAACCGAGGTACCTGTTGCCAATAAGGAAACACGTGCTACGGGGACCACCGCCATCGAGGCATCGCGTGAGGCTGACGCTGCGGACAGGATTGTGGGTGCACTTTCATCCCTGATTCAAGTAAGATCGAACCATTACTATATTTCGAATTTTGATCCCAGTGTCCATGACTTTGACGTGTGGTGTGCGGAGGTAGATAAGGGGCGCGAATTAAGCCACTGGGGCGATCGGGAATGCCTGGGACGCATTGGTGGTTGTTTACGTGGTGATGCTAAACGTGGCTTAACGATTGGGTGACCAATGACCGAACGTGGACCAATTTTAAGGCTGAATTTCGGTCATTGTGTCCGCGTGAAGTAGATATGGCCACTGTGCTATATGACGTGATGAATACGAATTCGAACAAATTCACCACGTATGCAGAATATGCCCAAAAGTCCTTGTTGCGGTTGAATATAGTCAGGGGGCTTTCCGATGAACTGAAAGCTGCCATAGTGATTCGTGGCATTTCTGATCCCCAAGTTAAAGCCGCGACAACCAACGCTAAACTACAGTCAAAAGATCTGGTAGAATTTTTGTCAGTATATTTGAAACCTAAAAGTGCACCTACTACTGCAAACAATCCTGTTCGCACGGCAAACTCAAATAACCCTGATCCGCGTAAACGCAAGGCACCTGCGCTATATGATCGGTTGACTTGTTTTTCGTGTGGAGATGTAGGCCATAAACAGGTTCACTGTCCAAAAAAGTCGGCTAAGACCGGAACAAATGGTGCAAATTCTCAATCGAAAACCGATGCAAACTCACAAACAACAAAATCGGTTTCTAAACCCGCTAAAACTTGCAGTTATTGTAAAAAGACTGGGCATTCTGTTGAGACTTGCTTTAATAAAGAACGTGCGGAAACAAAATCAAATGTTAAAAATAAAACAAGTAACGTAAATTTTTGCTCAGAGTCACCTCCGGACAAAGCAACGTGATGTCCGCAGTTATTCAAAATCTACCTGTTGATGTCTTAGTTGATTCCGGTTCTGATATTTCGCTTATATCTGATTCCGTGTTGAAGCATTTTAGTTTTAATAAAATCCCTACCTATCGCCGTATGCGAGGTATTGGAAGTCAGGATATAGAATCCACTTCATTTATTAATACAATTATCGAGTTTCCAGAACTTTCTTTGGAAATAGATTTGTATGTGGTCTCCCCGGATTGCATTCAAGCACCGATTTTGATAGGCACAGATGTTTTAAATCGCAGTGGGGTTACATACATTCGAACGAATGATTCTCAACGCTTGATTAGGGTCTCACATATACATAATGTGTCAACTGTAGAGTTCGCTAAGATAAGAACGCCTTTGGTTGGCGATGAAAAAGAGTGTTTGATGGCTTTGCTAAATGAATTTCCCGATACTTTTACCACTGGGACAGCGACATCTACAGTTAACACGGGTAGTATGGAAATTAAGCTGAGCAGTGATATTCCTATCAACTATCGACCTTATAAACTCTCTGCAGATGAAAAACGCCGCGTTCGCGAGATAATAAATGATCTGTTAAGTAAAGGCGTGATCCGTGAGTCGCAGTCCGATTACGCGAGTCCTATAATCCTTGTGAAGAAAAAGGACGGGGCTGATAGGATGTGCGTCGATTACCGGGCTTTAAACGCTGTCACTATTAAAGAGCGATTTCCGTTACCGCTGATTGACGACCACATTGACAGATTGGGCAGTTTTAGATATTTCACAAGTCTTGACATGGCCACAGGTTTCCATCAGTTGCCAATGAAGGATGATGACTCTATTAGTAAAACAGCATTCGTAACGCCTGAAGGGCATTACGAATATTTAAAGATGCCTTATGGGCTCGCTAATGCCCCTATCGTTTATCAGAGAGTCATCTCCAAAACTCTGAAGCAACTTATGGATACTGGAAAAGTGTTGGTTTTCATAGATGATGTGCTTATCATGTCCAATTCTGTCAGTGAAGGCCTAAAAACTTTGCGTGAGGTATTAAAAACACTAACCGACGCTGGATTTTCAGTAAACCTCAAAAAATGTACGTTTTTGGACACAGAGCTCGAATACCTTGGTCGACTTATTGGGCATGGTCAGGTACGGCCGAGCCCAAGTAAAACTGAAGCTCTAGTTAAGTCACCGAAACCCTCTAATGTAAGAGAGGTTCGCCAGTTCCTGGGATTGGCCGGCTATTTTCGCAGGTACATAGCAGGCTATGCCTCAAAAACCGCTTGTATCGCCAAGTTGCTCAGGAAAGGCGAACCTTTCAAATGGGGTGCGGAACAAGACTTGGCACGTGACTATGTCATTAAAAGTCTAACCGAAGAACCCGTTTTAGCAATTTTCGATCCCAATCTGCCTACTGAGCTCCATACCGACGCCAGTGCTATCGGTTACGGTGCGATTTTAATGCAGGAGCATGAGAGAAAACGGAAGCGAGTTGTCGGCTATTTCAGTAAATCCACACAGGGTGCAGAGTCCCGTTATCACAGTTACGAACTCGAGACTTTGGCAATTGTTCGCGCGTTACAACATTTTCGGCACTATTTAATCGGTGTTAAATTTAAAATAGTAACCGATTGCAACTCTTTAAAGTTGACCGAGCGTAAAAGGGACCTGTTGCCACGTGTGGCACGCTGGTGGATCTACATGCAGGACTTCCAGTTCACGTTGGAATACCGAAAGGGTTGCCTCATGCAACATGCAGACTTTTTGAGCCGACAACCCGTTACTGTTCTCCAAATACAAAATCCGCGAAATTGGGCGAAGATTGCTCAGACGGCTGACTCTGAAACTCAAAGTTTGATGCAAAAGCTGAGAGATGGTCAGTTAGATTCCACACGGTTTTTAATTAAAAACCGTGTGGAATCTAATTTGTTTGATTTGTTGTACTATAAGTATGCGGCTACTGGTGAAGATTCTCGCTACCTTTGTTTTATTCCTAAAGGTCATAGACTTAGTTTGTTAAGAGTCTTTCACGATGAGCACGATCATATTGAAATAGATAAAACTACGGAGCTTATATTGCGTCATTTTTGGTTCCCCGGTCTAAGACCTTTCATTAAGAAATATGTCGGTCACTGTATTGTTTGTTTGTCCCACAAGAAAGTACCTCGAACTCCTAGCCAACCGATAGAATCGTGGACAAAGCCTGAAATACCGTTTTCAGTGATCCACACCGACGTTCTTGGCCCCCTAACGGAGTCAAACGGGTTCCGGTATATACTCCTCGTAATAGATTCTTTCTCCAAATACTGCCTCTTGTACGCCCTATATAGGCAAGATACTGCAGAATTGAAACGCGTATTTTCAAATACCATCTCACTCTTTGGTACGCCGCGCCGTCAACAATCGTTTGTGACCGTGGCAGGATGTTTGACAGCGCGTCCTTTAAAGACTGGGTTGCGGAGTTAGGCTGTGACATACATTTTATCACGCCGGAAATGCACCGCGAGAACGGGCAAGTCGAGCGTTACTGCCGGACGGTCCTCAATATGTTGCGTATCGAGGTGAATAATAAGGGTGCTCAGTGGTCCGACGCGTTATGGAAGGTACAACTAACCCTGAACATAACAAAGCAAGCTACGACCCGCACCTCGCCTCTACAGTTGCTGACTGGTGTCGAAGGCACGACCCCAGTCCTGAGATCATTGGTGCGAGACGTCGCTCTGAACGGCTCTCATTCTAACCGAGAAGCGCTCCTTACGTTGAGGAGACAGAGGGCATCTGAGTTGCTTGCTGAAAATCAGCAGCGACAAGATGCGTATGTCAATGAGCGTCGTCGACAGCCACGAACATTTGCTGTGGGCAGCTTTGTGTTTGTTAGCAAGGGATCGCAAAGCACTGGAAAGCTGGACTTCGGAATGCGCGGCCCCTATAAGGTTGTGCAAGCGTTGCCGCATCACCGATACGAGCTTGAGCTAATGGCTGGTTCGTACGGAAAGAAGACTCAGACTGCCGCAGAACACATGGTTCAGTGGCGTGGTGAGTGGACCCCGGAGGCGTGTGAAGCGTTCTTTGGTATTGGTGAGTAATCTAAGCGGCCCCGACATTGTGGCAGCGTTATTACTCACAGTCCCGACAATGTGACTGTTTGCCCCGACATTGTGGCAATTTTATTTTGTATAGCCCCGACATTGTGGCTATTTGCCCCGACATTGTGGCAATTTTGTTTTATAGCCTCGACATTTGGCTACCTGTTTGCCCCGACATTGTGGCAATGGCCTCGACATTATGGCCAACTGGAACCCCGATAGTGGTTGCCAGGCGATGTTGTAGTTGTTTCAGTAATGATTGAGGTCCGGAACTCTTTCATTGGTGATACAATTTACCAACTACTGCCTATTTTGGTACAATTGCTAGTAATTTCACTACAATAGGCAGTTAAAAGATCAAACTTTCAGAATACCTCATACAAGTCTTGGCTTTATGTTTTAGATGACGAGGCTACCAATAAGGACCAACCCGGTGAAGACCAGGCGCAGAACTTATCTGTAGAGGAGGGACCAATGCAGCAAGAGATGTCAGAGAGCCAAGCTGACGAGGTCGTTCAGCTGTCAGGAACGGCCGTCTTAGAGGATTCATCGGCCTAAAGAGCAGGGATATCGCACGATCGTGGTGACGCAGCTAATGGAGGGGGCGACACAATATAAGCGGTGCGCTCTCGGCGCGTGTTCACTTTTGGCTCGGAAGCTCGGATGCGACGGACGTTGAGTGCGCGCTGTAGTTTTTAAATTATTTCGGTGTTTTTTTTTAATTGTGTCGATTTGGTGATTTGTTATTTAAAAATAAATAGTTCTAAATTGTTTTTGCTTTTTAAAAATTAAATGAGCTTCTGATCTATAAGAATATAATATATATACTATATACTAGAAATACTATAATATATATATATACAGTACATTTATAAACTAAAATAATATACGATTAGCACAAAATACGTTAAACATATAAAACCATACTACATCTCGTCACTGATGTATTACCTCTGACTGACCCTAACCGAAAAGAAAACCAGAATAAAATACAATAAATTATACATAAACGCCACTGAAGTCGTTTTACTTCGATAAGATGCTTGTTTTTGTACTTCTTCTCGTTCTAAACAGCTTTAACGATTTTGTCATTTATTGTGTGCTTTTATGGTCACCTGGATAGTTCTTAGCTATAGTTAAAGACATGCGGCGAAATTGTGGTCGAAGAGTTGGTAAAATTTAACATCTGAAGTCTTACCAAGATGAGTATGAGCTTCACATAACAGAACAAAAATAAGCTTGGGATTGACATACTAAAAGCTACCCATTCTGGAAAAGTTTTGTCAAAGGGAAATAACAACACCACCTTCCATCTACGATTGAGTGGGTATTTTTTCGCCGCAAAACACTTACTTTTCTCTCATACATATTCCGTCAAAATTCTCCGTTGACATGTCCAAAACTGTGGTAAATATACATACTTGTATTATGTAGGTCTGTCCCAAATACATAACAGAATACGCCAACTAGGCCTCGAACATTTGCATGCTTTTAGCTACCCGTGACGAAAACATTGACCTACGACTTTTGTTTATTTAGTCGGAGCAAGAAATAAATCTATCTATCTAAAACCTTTAAACGAGCAGTTCTTGTATAAATGTATATATATTATAATCTGAATATCGGAAACGGTTCCATCGATTTTCATGAAATTTTGTATGATGGGGGTTTACAATAAATCGATCTTAGGTTTCATTTTTAGAAAACGTCACCAAAAAAAAAACCGTCATCGATATTGTTTATTAAAATGTAGATGGAGATAGATATTTTTTGACTAGCAAGTCCACAAGTCCAGTTGAAAACCAGTGTCGGGTACTAGCTGCTCGGCAATTTGCTGAACTGGGCCTATTTAGCGCAGCCGTGAGACACACATATTATAATAACAGCACAGTTCATTAGAAGCCTCTAAGCTACTCCTCAGATTCCTCATCATACTTTTACAACTGATTTCAAATGTCCGATTTTCCTCGAAACATGTGCGAAAGAGTAGGTACAGAAAAATTTTCATAACACCCTAGAAATACAGAACTTTTACTGCTGAAGTTGTAAACTTAAACAAAGGAAATGGATTACTTAATCATGTTACTAAAACTTGGCTTCAAGAGCCTAACCGATGCATCAAAGCGCCGTCTGCTGGTACCATTTAAAACAAAAATACAGTGTACGTGACTGGTTCAGATAGAAAGCCTTCAACAAAGAGTTTTACTTTATTTTCACAGGAACGTGCCATGAGCGACACCAATGGATATCTTGTTTTCCATCCAGCCAGAATTCCCAACGAGGCTAGACAATTTGGTAATGTTAGAATCGTATATTGTCGAAGTATTCTATTTGAATGGACGTATTTTCTGGGACGTATAAATCTTTTATTGCAGAGGTTTCTCGATGAATACAAATGCCACGAAAAGCATGACTTTGGGCGTGTTTGAAATATTTAGGTACCGAGAAAATAATGGCTATAACAAGACCCTTAACGAAGCCGAAAGGTACTTGTTGTCCCCGTCATTGTGATATTTTTTTTTGTTTTAGACAATACCTGGGAACTTTCTAGTTACGGAGATATTGGAAGGGTCAAAGTTACAACTTTTTTATAAGTTTTTATTGGACTTTATTTTAAATATCTCCATAACCCTTGTGCTATTCCTTGCATCAGCACAATATTTTGAATGCGTTACATTGAGTTCTTCCGCAAATCGTGAATTACACTCCAAAAAAAAAAAGTAATTTCCCAGCAATAATTTTCCGTAGAGTGTATTAGTTTGACTTGGTTCATGACTTCGTGAAGGTTTCGTTTACACCTTTACGAAAACAATAGGCAATCGCTGTGACATTCCTCCAGGTAAAATACTGGTATTCAGTTACATCCAGTTGGCCTGGAAACCGACCGACCGACCGGTAGTTGGAAAAAGGCAGATTGATTGACCAATGTTCCAAAGATTATTTCAGAAATTCATGCTTGGGTCACCCATAGTAATGATTTTTGTCGGTTCTCTCCAATCGGACCGAGAGGGGTCACCCATGGGGGTATTGACCGTGAAAAGGATTGAGTGCCTTTTACTTTTGGGATCACTCTACAGGAAAAACCTAATACGACTCCCGATTTGAATACTTTAAATGGCAAAGTGATCCGTAAACCAAGGGAAATGTTCGATACGCATACTTAACGTAAAGTAAATCGTGGTTCAGAGATCAAAGCGAAATAAAGATTCTATCGGTTGAAACCGAATGTATCATGTATGTTACGTTTAAAGAGTGAATTGGAACCGAATGTATCATGTATGTTAAAGAGTTAAAAAGTAGTCTAGCTACATGAGTAATTTTCAATGTTGTAATCATTTTGAGGAATAGAACAAGCAGGTACTGAACTCCGTACGACCTCCTAACCACTTGAAATACGACCCTTACGATAACACAATGACGCAAAAAATGGCGCGGTGTGTTGACGTTAGTTTGTTTATTTTTTTGACAACTTGTCGATGAAATAAAGCTATGATTTTTGGTACGGGATTGAGGAATATTTTATAGAGTTGGGACCTAAACCATTCAATCCACAGACAAAAAACGTTTAGTCGATTTTATACTTCATTTTTTGCTGCAAATACGCGTGGATAGTACTACTACCCAGTAGCGGTTATTGGCTCAAACGACTGGATAGCACAGCTATTCACGAGCTGTTGAGTGGAGCGTTTGACTGACAAGTCATAGCTCTCGAGTTCGAAACCGAGACACGCACCTTTGATTTTTCGGATTAATTATAACTTACTTCGGTGTAGGAAAACACCGTGAGAAAACCAAAATGCCTGAGGGATATTTTTTGACAATATGTACAGCCACTTTGACACCACTCTGGCACTCTAACTAGACATTAACCCCGCCTTAGAGATAGAATCAGAAAGGGTTTCATATTTCTTCAAGGACATTCAACAGGATTGTTAAAAACTTACGGTAGATGTAAATCCAAAAATGTCTATCTTTTTGACTTTTCCGCCAAGGTTATCGGTGATAAACTCTGCCTAGGCCTTATGACCGGTCAATATGGCGATAGTAAGGAAGACCGCATGCCCATCAGTGGACGTAAGCAAGCCTAGCTGTCTCACACAGTCAGAGAGACGACACGTATATAATTAAAGCGTTAAGAAATACTAACTGATGTCGATATAATATCGTCATCTTGATCACATTTCATCATCTTTAGACCTCATTGTATGTCACTGCGATCAATATGAATTTCTACAAAGAACTCGACGACATTTTTAACGAATCCATCCTTTTGTGCACACGATATGAAATACCGTCAGCCGAAGATTTAAATTATTAGATACCGCGTCAAAAGCTTGTCGCGTCCCTATTTTCATTCACACCTCTGACACAAAACGACTCGGTGGCTTGCAGGCCCGAAGGCACCTAAAAACCCGATCCCTGCCGGCTTCTCTTCGGGAATAAGACACTCTACGTAGTGTGGCTGTTGGCTTGACTGTGATGGAAATACTATTGTTAGGGCAAACCGACCTTAGTACTAATACTAACTCGATTTACTGACTATGGTAATTTTGAAACGTAAAATTTATATGATGGCAGCGAGATTTAAAATACTAGAGTATACTCTAAAATATCTTCCTTCTTAATTTTCCTACTCCTCCGCTATACTTTTCTGATTTATTTCGTTGCGGGACTCCAAGACACTTAAATTCTTTCTCTGGGACTTCGTCGAGCTTTATTGTCTCTGCGCTTATCTGGTGGTCGCCACTGTTGATTCTGGCGCACAGGAGTAACAGTGGTTTGGGAATAGTGTTGCGATACTCTAGAATAGTTATGCTATCAGAAGAAAGATTTTAGAAAAACTGTGATCACCTGTTCTAAACGAGGTCATAAACCAAACAGACAAAATTTCCAAGATTAACGTGAACGTCACTTTGAATAGAAGAATGGGAGAATACGGTATGGTTTGCTCTGTCCCGTCTATTGCTAGTATATTTTAAATGTCATTGTTTGGGCTCATTCGACGAGGTACCTATGGACATTTTTGCACTCGTGCGATTATCGTGAGGGTAAATCTAGCGATTTCAATATTTACGAGTACCTTCGGCAAACTGAGTGTAATAAAAACGACTGTAATAAAGCTCCATTCTTTTTATGTTGACTTTTAGTTTAATAGACGGCCATTATTACTAGTATATAGGGTGTAATTACGAGCTAGTTTCCTTATTTCCTTTTTAAAACAAACTGTCCTATTTTGCTAATGGTCTGTTAAATGATAGTGATGATAAAATGCACGGAATTGAGGTTTTTATGGTTGTTTTTACAAGGGTGGATTTTATAGAAATGTCAGTTCTTTCTTGAAAAACTCCAGTTAATTTAGTACAGTGACCATCTTGACCATGTGATAAAGTACCACCTAGTGCAAAGTTACCGAAGCTCAAAACGTGTCAATGATATAAGAATGAGACAGCAGATAATAATGATAAATGCCACAGAAATCAAGTATCTTAACTTAGCTCGCGAGGAAAATCAGACTATTCGATTTCGAGTTTCAAACTAATTAATTTTATGGTGCCAAGTTTATATTTCGCATATAAAAAGAAACTTAAAAAACCGGCCAAGTGAGAGTCGGACTCGCGCACGAAGCGTACCGTACCATTATTTAGACAACATTAGACAAAACGGCAAAAAATCACGTATTTATTTGTTTATTCTGTTTTGAGTATTTGTTGTTATAGCGACAACAGAAATACATCATCTGTGAAAACTTCAACTGTCCAGCTATCACGGTTCATAACATACAGCCTGGTGACAGACAGACGGACAGTGGAGTCTTAGTAGTAGGGTCCCGTTTTTACCCTTTGGGTACGAAACCCTCAAAAAGGCCAAAACACGCAAACTCTTCATCATTAACTTTATCATTATTGATAAAAGAAAACTCTTCAAAAAGAATAAAGTGTTCCACTTAACTTCCAGGACAGAAAGGTCAATATTGTAACAGAAATAAACGTCGCTGAACCGAAGCTAAAATAAAAGTGTTCCGAGTCAAAAGTCGATGGAATAATAAATCGAGTCGGAGATTTTGTGTCTGTATTTATTCAGGCTATTTCTATTCTTTGCTGGCTCGTGGATCAATGAGAAGCTCGAAACTGTTACATAATAATTAGCCTGCCCTTCATCATCATCATCATCAGCCTATTAATGTTCCCACTGCTGGGACACAGGCCTCCTCTCTATGAGAGGGAATTATTCTGCCCTTAGTTAATTCATTTGGGGTCGGCGCAGCATGTCTTCTTCTTCCATACTTCTCTATTCCCGTCATCTCTTCAGACACCTCCTTTCTTGCCATTTATCATCCTTTACACAGTCCATCCATCTTTTCTTTGGTCGTTCTTTACTCTTATACCATCCATATTCATACTTGAGTGTAATAGCTTACATGACTAGCTTTATTTACCAGGTTAAGCTGTGCTTGCTATGGTAATTTCAAAGATGTAGGTAGTTTTTACTTATAAAATAATTATTAGTAAAAACTACCTGAATTCCAAGAATAACTCAAGCTGCATAAGTACACGGTAGTGTCAGAAAACTTATTAGAAAATCTGCTGTTAGAATATTTGGAAGTGATTAGCGGTTTTGTATAAAACACAGATTTTGAATAACCGACGAAAAGTTTCTACTCTGGGGGCTGTGGAATCATGTACTGTATTAAAGGACTTTATTGTCACTTCAAATGTTTGTGTGATGAGCATGGACATTTGTTTCCGAGCCATGGATGTTTATATGTATAATAAGTATGTATTTACAAACAAAAAGTATCTATGTAGTATATCAACTATCTGCTGCTGCTGCTTGTGTCGTGTGTTGTCCACACACGACACAAGCCTCGTTGCTTAATGTGGCACTAGATGGCGCTGTGTGTTCATGTCCTACGATATTTATTATTATTATTATTGAGCTATTACTACTACGTATAGAGAAGACAGCGCTAACAAATTCTGTGCTCCGTTCAACTGCTTTCGGCTGGCTGCAGTTCAACCAGTCGTTTTTTTTTGTGCATTGCTTCACGCAGTTCAGTCTACGAAGACTGGCTACTGCTTAACAGGGCTAATCCTTTGGATGCCTTGAATTTAAGGCCTCCAGCCAGGGGCATAGAACTAAACTAAGCGACCACGCACTAAGGGGGTGGGGTCGTCACAGCATCTATACTTACGGGGTTAGCAGCCCCCCGTGCGCCCCGCACTGCGCACAGATATTGTTCGCGCTGTCTTCTCTATCTCTGTAGTAGTAATAGCTCAATGGCTGGCTCCCAGGTTGAGACGGAAATTAATTAATTAATTGATCATTTATTTATGAATAGCCACACTACTAGGCTACTACGAAATAATGCGTGCAATCCTTTCTAGTTCTAAACAACATGTTACACCACAACTAGCTTTAATGACTTTTCACAACAATTGTGAACCTGAAATATTCGAGTCCAAACAATTTGTTTCGGGTCATACCCTCGGGAGTAGGATTTATTTCAAGGCTCGTCCATGTTCCCACTCTGAGGTTTGGGACAAAAATATAGCCCCAACAAAAGAAATTGCTCATTTATTTTTCAGGCACAACACACTACCTTAAATTGAAATACCCTTGAATATTCAGTTGGCAACATTAGGTTACTTATAAAGATTGCCAACATAACTCTCCATGTAAAATACTTATATTCAGCTGCATTCGTTTGGAAACTTTTTTGGGGTGAAACAACACGGTTTATCGTAGAACTCAATGCAACGCACTTAAAATATTGTGTGGATGCATTGAATAGCAATGGGCATACAAAACAGGGGCACTCATAAAGATATTTAGAGTAATGTACGTACATTAAAAAATTGTGTTTCAAAAAAAACTTGCGAAGAAGTTGAAACTTTGACTTACAATATCTCTGTAACTAGAAGGTTCCTAGGTATGGTCCAGAACAAAGAAATGATCCCAATGGCTGAGAAAACAAGTGCCTTTCGGATTCGTTAAGGGTATATTTACACCCATTATAGGTCCTGATAGAGTTGGGAAAAGGCAGATGAATAAAATATAGAAAATGATGGATGTAGTGTAGGTTCTCAAAGACAGTTGCGTATAAAGTTATGGATATTGCTCCAAGTTCAGGCGAGACGACAAAAAAAACTAATTATTCCGTCAGTTAAATTATCAAAAAATATTTGACCCATGTTTTTTCTTTTGTAAACCAAAATTGACGAAGATACGACGCTTTTAAAATTCTCAATATGTCACGCCTAGGTATAATTTTTACCTAGTTCTGACGTCACGAGCCCCCACTCCCGAGTTTTTATGCATTTTATCTTTGTCACAAAAAACAAAAAATAAGTGTCCATTAATTTCCAATACTCTAACTGACGGACTAAATAGATTTGCATTTTTTTGATACTGTCGTCATGCCTATTGTGACACCCACCAACCCGCTCTGGGCCTCTCACTGTGGGTGCCTGCGTCACAGCAGAGTGAACGTTATCATAGGACGTTTAAGGTTCTAGATCAATATTTTGCAGTATTTTCATTTTTTTTTCTTTTTCGTTATTCAGCACCTGGTGTCATAGTTTTTATGCCACCCATGGGCCTCTGACTTTACATGCCTTCGAAAAATATCTCTCATTATAAAAAAAAAAATTGGTTTGGTTGCCTCACGATGTTTTCTTTCACCGAAGCAAGTGATTTTTATACAATTCGCACATGAATCTGAAAAATCTGAGGTGAGTGCCTTAGGTTCGTACTCGAGACCTATGACTCGCAGTCCGATGATCACGCTACTAGGGTATCATTTGAGTATTTTGTTAACTATAGAATTTTAGGTAAGTAAGTAAAGATGTCAAAAGAGTAGTAATTTGTCTTTATTAGCAGACAAGACGACAATATAAAGCCCACACCCCTGACATAATCCCTTAGAAAACTTTTTCGAGATTTTATTGGGGGAGAGAGGGTGTCCTTAAAGAGAGTCAACTGGAAATGGGGTCACGGTGAACCCATCAACCCATAATTAACAGTAAATGATGATCTAAAGTAACATTAATTAGTTAATTTTCGACCACTAAGCCACAGTTAGTTAGTTTATAACTTCAGCAAGATTTGAACACCCAATTAGCACGTAGGATCATTCGGGCTTTCCGTAAAATTAAAGTTTTGAGCTTCTACAGCGGGAATTAGGTTTTTAAAACTAGATATTGACACTCTTTAGCTGCTAGAGTCTAGCACAAGTTTATATAATGTAGGCTATGCCAATTTTCAAATAACACTAACTTATCCGTACATTTAAAATTGAATAGTGTTTGTTTGTAATTTCAAAATAACAGATTTTTACTAATTGCATATAAAAGTACATACGCTAGGTACATAAAACAAAAAAAAATCTTTTATTTTTATTCTTCGTTGGTCTGTTTGTTCCGGCTAATCTTAAAAAAGGCTGGACTGATTTTGACGGCGCTGGCAGATAGCTGACGTTATAAGGAGTAAGGCTACTTTTATTTTAGAAAAAGTGTTAGCGTTCCGTGCAAAAACTTTCAAACCCTTGAAATAGGCATGACGACAGTATCAAAAAATTGCAAATCTATTTAGTCCGTCAGTTAGAGTATTGGAAATTAATAAACACGTATTTTTTGTTTATGTAAATCAATGAATATTGACAAAGATAAAAGAAAGAAAGAAAGAAAGAAAACGTATTTATTTGGCTTCAAAACGCATCAAAACTCGGGAGTGGGCTCGTGACATCAGAACTAGGTAAAAATTAAACCTAGGCGTGACGTATTGAGAATTTTAAAAGCGTCATATCTTCGTCAATTTTGGTTTACGTAACAAAAGAAAAAACACGGTTCAAATATTTTTTGATAACCTAACTGACGGACTAATTAGTTTTTTTTGTCGTCTCGCCTATTGGTAACAAAATCCGATTCAAATATTAAAGTAATATTTTTATAATAATTTCACGCGGATGAAGGTCGTGGGGCCCAGCTAGTTCTGGAATAAGAAACAAATCTTACATCATCATCATCATCAGCCTATAGTGTTCCCACTGCTGGGACACGGCCTCCTCTCAATAAGAGGGAATGGGCTATAATCCACCACGCGGGCCCAGTGCGGATTGGTAGCTGAAACAAAAGAATGAAACGAGATGAATCTTACACTGAAACGTATTTGATTGCCTCTCAAAATAAATAGTTAAGACTTTTTTCTTGTCTGTAGGTCTTGTTCACAACACTTACAGCATTAAATAAACCGGTTTATTTCAAGAGCGAGTCGGACTCGTGCATCAAGGGTTCCCTATAAAAAATTTAAAGGACAAACTTAACTTTGCTGTTCGATCCCCAGAATCGGCTATTGCACCAACCTCAAATAATAAGTTTGTAATAGTAAAATTGTTTTTTTTTGTTATTTTAGGCGTGGAAGGGTAACAAACAAACATATTCCTTCAGACACCTTTCTCTTTAAAAGACTGGGATATGTGAACCAGCGCCTGTAATTCTTGAAGTCAAGCCAAATAAAGATTTACTATTTATCAAATTAATTGTAAGGTTTTCAGATTTTTTCCTTTAAAAGTGCTGTAAGACATTGCTTCTCGCCAAATTTCGTGATTCTAGGTCAACGGGAACTACCATATAGGTAGGTTTTCGACCCAAAACCTATAGGGTACTTCCGGTTGACCTAGAATTGTAAATTTTGTTGTTGTTGTTGTTGTGAATTTTCAAAGCTGAAAATTAAGATACATTTTGGTACTTACTAAATTTGCCCATATCTTTTTATCGTGTTGATTCAGGATCTAGATTTATACACCTAATAGGGACTATAGACTTAGTATCTGATACAAATGTCAACTTGCTAGGTCGACCCGTTCCTGATAAAACTGGTTTTGACAGACGGACGGACAGACGGACAAGGAAGTGATCTTATAAGGGTTCCTTTTTTTACCTTCTGAGGTACGGAATCCTAAAAAGTACCTGGTTCATAAATTATTAACGAGTGAGCCTTAGTACAAGGTTTAACAAAAATAACAAGTAAAGTTTTCCCGCCTACCTAATCTAGACTTCAGTCACGTTTTTCCTGAAGAGAAGTATAAATAAAAGACATTTTTCTTAAAAAAGTTCTGATCTTCGTCTCATTTTCATAAAAAGGAAGTTATTTTGTTGTACGACAGTGACAAATGAAGGAGATACTTATGCTCAGTAGGTAAAGTATTTTTTAGGTAAATGTCTAGTTCTCTCCCTCGTTCGGTAGGTTGGTACTTCACCGAGGAATAAAAGCAAATATAATATGTTACCAAGAGAAAAAAAAACATAAAAAAAATATGCAATCAAAGAGCCTCCACAAGTGAAGGCACCTCTCGTTAGTATAACATCCGGTACACACTGCACTAACGGTCTTATCACCAGTGATTGGTGCCAAATCTTCTCCAAGACCAGACGATGGCCAGTTTTTAAATAGATCGTGCCAAGCCTACGTCCATTAGTACTCAGAAAGACGTTGTTTCCTATCTTTCAGCAGATATTTTTTAGATCACACATCGATCGTGTCATGATTGCAACCCATTCTTCTTTCAGAGGAAACAAAACGGAAACACTGTCTACATACAAGGTGTAAACAATGGTCGAGAAGTTTTACGAAGCATTCTGTGCAGACTAAGTAGATCTACGCAAAAATTATGGCTGGGAAACAACAATTTTTTGGGATGAAAAATCACGTTTTACGGTAGGACTTAATGTAACGCACTCAAAACATTGTGCTGATGGATGCATTGAATAGTACAAAGGTAGTGGAGGTACGAGTATCTACACTATATAATATCTACATTAATATTATAAAGAGGAAAGATTTGTATTTTTGTGTGTATGTTTGTAATGAATTAACTCAAAAACTACTGCGCCGATTTCAAAAATTCTTTCACCATTAGAAAGCTACATTCACCTTGAGTAACATAGGTTATATTTTATCCCCGTACTTACACGGGAACGGGAACTACGCGGGTGAAACCGCGTGACGTCCGCTAGTTAAAAGTAAAGTTAAAACATTTAAAACTTGTAAATGTCACAGTCAAAACTACTTTTGACCGGTGAAAACTAGTAAAACTACTTTTGACCGATGAAAACAATTTTAACAATAACTAACATTTACTTAGAAACTTATTGGGTTGATAGGTTTTTTTTTTGTGACCCTTAGAAAAACATTATTTAATTTTAGGAGTGGTGATTACAACTGAGGCGTTCTAAAACTATATATTTTTTATGCAGAAATGCATTTGCAGAAATGCATTTTAACTTCGTAAAGATTTTGACTGACTTCAGTCAGCCGCCTGCCTTCACAGCAAGAGTGAACAGGCATCTTCTGGGCACGCTCGTTCCATCATAGATCTCATCCATCGATTTCCATCAGGCGTGGTCGAGGTCAATAGCAGGCCCATATTGTAATTAAAAAAAAAGTCAAAAGTGGTTTTGACCGATTGACAGTTTTGACTTTAACATAAATACATACATATATAGAAAAAAACTGGCTGTCTGTAAAGTCGGTTTACGGACGATAATTTTACGTCACGATAACGTCATTTTTCATGATATTAAGTAGTGATTTTAACTGAAAAAAAACAAAATTTCATCCCCCTTTTCACCCCCTTAAGGATTGAAATTCTAATTAAGGACTTTCCATACACAACATTCCCTTTTTAACTCTTTGGGGGTGGAATTATAAAAAATTCTGATACACTTATAATTTAATTTTCAATCGTCAGGCTTTTTTTCCGTTGGGAAATCATCAAATGACTCCTCCCGCTCTGGGCGGAGTAGAAGGGAGTGTCAGACTTTTACTGACTTAAACTCATCCATGTTCCTTCATCGCCCTTTGTGTTCCGGGGCCATGGTATCTCTTTCGAACAGTCCCTCAGCCCTCAATCGTCAGCCTAAACAAAACAAACATAAAAATTTGAACATCCTAACTTTAAAACTGACGGACTTTCATACAAACTTCCCCCCTATTTAACTCCCTTAGGGGTTGAATTTTGAAAAATCCTTCCTTATTCCTTGTCTAAATTATAAAGGGAACCACTGTGCAAAATTTCAGTTTTCTAGGTCCAAGGGTTTGGGCTGGGCGTTGATAGCGGCGCGCATCGGTGTGACACTTTTTCGTGCGACGTGCGTGCAGTTGGTGTTCATCGATGTATAAGACGTTATCTCGTCAAAACTTCCGAACTTTGACCCCCAATATCTTCGTAACTAGAAGGTTCCCAGGTATGGTCTAGAACAAAAAAGAAATCGCAATGTCGGGGAAAACAGGTGCCTTTCAGCTTCATTAAGGATTGTATTGTATTGTATTGTATAACGGGCTGGTGTCCGCAAGTCCACGTCAAAGCGCGTATTTTGCGTATGGGCTATAATCCACCACGCGGGCCCAGTGCGGATTGGTAGATGTCACATGTCTTCGAATGTTTGGTTCTAGGACATGCCGGTTTCCTCACGATGTTTTCCTTCACCGTTTTGAGAGCAGTGGTGATGAAATAAATTACACAAAGTAATACGCCTGTCTGGGTTCGAACCCATGACTTACTGTTCGTAAGTCGGGACCGCCACCACTGGGCCACCGCTGCTCTCTTTATTAAGGATACATCTACACCCATTATAGCTTCAACGGGGGTAGCAACAGGCGGGTTGCTAACAGACATTTCAATTTATTTGTAGGTCAGATTGATCGGCTAGACGCTCTAATATAACTTAACGTCTATGCTATATTTAGATTATTACATCTATAATTCAAACCGTTCCAAATTGTATTACGTACAAGCTTCTAGACGAATGGTTTTACGAAACACTCGCACAGCTAGACAAATATGAAACCTTTGTTACTAAGAAGTTTTTATTGAAATTCCGCTCGGGATAATAATGATTAGGCTTGGCTCTTTAATCACAACGTGTGAAATAAATGGGACGATCGTCACTTTTCTGCCCAAATCCGAATTTATTTGGGGTCGGCGCAGCATATCTTCTTCTTCCATACTTCTCTATTACTTGTCATCTCATCAGACACCTCCTTTCAGCCATATCATCCTTCACACAGTCCATCCATCGTTTCTATGGTCTTCTTCTGCTCTTACCACAGAAATCTTAGTAATAAAGATTTCTGTGGCTCTTACACTTCGACATTCATACTCAGCACCGCACGCCATATTCCTCATTCCTCCGCCTGACATGCTCAAACCATGGAGATAATACTCCCTGCAACATTAAGTTGACTCTTTGAAATTAATGTAAGTACAGCTGTACAAAAAATCTATTGGCGTGTGGCCAAAATCGTAAGTAACATCAACGTTTTGGTTTTCAATACATTTCACAAAACAATTGCAAAAATGTTTACTAACAGCACCCCTGTCAACGCCAAAAGATCCTTGTAACACTGTGTTATCATCAGAAAGAAAAGATTACGAGAGCACACCCTAAGCCAGACCGACGGTCTCAACTTTCAACAAAGAGCTTGTACAAAGAGTAAGCTGTTCAAAACTGACTTGCTAGACGAACTAATAAATGAAACTAAATCATAAAAGCTACCGCAATTCACTGACTTCAACCCAGAACAGACATTCATTACTTCCATTTTTAACCTCACGAAATTGGATTTCCCAAACGTTTAATTGCAAAGAGACTTATCACGGACAGGACCGGAGTCATTCATTTTAATCGATTCCATCTGTTCACAATTGGGGACAGGGGTAAATTTGGTGAAATGAACCGGTAAATTACCAAATTTATTTCAAGTCCAACTAGAAGTATTTATTATCACGTTGGTTTAACGTGATAAAGTTAACGATCGCTAGGCAATGGTCTCAACACGATGGGTGCCTGAGGATGTGGACGGCGCCGCCGCGGCCGGCCCAGAAAGAGGTAGTCAAATGATCTGGACGTACATCACGAAGGCTGGTACGAGGTGGCGCAGTAGAAGAGTACATGGAAGGATATGGGAGAGGCCTTTGCCCCCAGCAGTGGGAGATACAAGGCAACTAAGAAACAAAAAAAAACACCGTGACGAAACCGGCATGCCCTAGATCCAAAAATTCGGAGACATGACTTGTGACGTCCTCCAACCCAGGCCCACGCTGCACGATGAATGTGCTAACTTATGTTTCTTGAGGGGTACTAAGTTTACACTTACGTATTTATTTCGGGTATTCGGTTCGGGTCTGCTTGAAATGTTTCGGACCAGATCGGAGCTTTTAGAAACCAGCTCATCGCATGGCGAGGTCGCGGATCAAACTGTTGGCTGATTTCCGTTTATTTACGTGAGTAATAACCATAAAAACGATGGATGTGACTTACGACTACAGTGATATAAAATGCAATGGCAAATTATTGTAATGCTTTAAAAAACGATAAAAGCATGATGATATCACATGACAAGTTTAAAAGGAACTAAGGCATGCCAATGTTATTCGATGTCTTCCTCATGTGCCTGCGATGGGGGCTATGGTTTTTGAGCTCAACAGATAGCGCCACTGTCGCGTAAGGTCTTATCAATAATTCTATTCTATACTTTAAAGTAGCAATAACGTCATAAAAAGTTTATTTTAAGTTTACAAATAAGATCCTAAGTTGCCACTTAAAATTTTCAAGTCATAATTAATCAGGAATGGCTCAGTCTAGAACACAATCGTGAGTATTAGTATAAATACGTGATAAAAAAAGCACGCAACGCGCGAACACTGTATGACATCTGACATTTCGGAAGACCTTAGTCTACACGAACGCCTCTAGCAGCGAATTATGCATGCGCCCATTAAACCAGCCTTCAAACCGAAATATAGCAACGCGGCTTGGTAGACTTCTTCGGACGAGCTATTACAAAAATGTTCGACTCCCTCTACTATCCATAATAAGAATCAAGACTAATTGTATGGCCAATTTAATAGACCACATTTGACATCTGTCAGTTTAGTACAACTACATTTTAAAGTTACTTTAATTTGTCATTATTACAATAAATATGTAATTGTGATTGAAAAAAGTTAAGCAATTGTGCAGTTCTAACTTCGAAGAAATAAATAATATTTAATGCCAGCCGTTACAAGGTTACGTTGTTGTATTTTGATAAAGTGTTAAATCTGGTATATTAAACCCCGGCCCGGCCCTACTGTAATTTCACCATTGTCAATGTCAATACTCCACAACAATGAGGATGCTGACCGTTGTCAGTTTCACTATCACATCTAAACCGAGTTTAATACCTCTTAGATGCGCTGATCGCGTTCAGTTTCTTGGTGAAAAAAGCCCTGAATATCACAGTACATCTTAATAATATTGTAAATTCGAAACGTTGGATGAATGGCTGTTTGGAATTCAATCACGCCAGAACGTCTGAACGGCTATGGATGAATGAAATTTTGCACAGAGATAGATTATAGTCTGGAATAGCGCCTTAGATAGCACCTTTTTTGTTTTCTCATACATAGACATCAAAATTTCCATGCGAACGAACTCGCGGGCAACGGCTAGTTGTAAGTAAACAAAAGAATCCAATAAGTAAATAGCCTTTGCGCAACCCACACGCGAACAGCAATTGATTTGTGATTCCCGTTAAAAGCAGTTAGTGGACTGCAGTGAACAAATAGGCAGACGTTTAACCCACGAACACCCCGGGGGTCACTAATAATCCGAATGCTGAACATTTAATTTCGAGAGATTCAGCATCTGAGTTTAGCTTTTAAAGTGATATGCTTTATTGTAGGAAAAAAACCGGCCAAGTGTAAGTGACTCGCGCATGAAGCTTCACTCTTTCTTGAATCACCCAGGGAGTTTGCTATAAAATAGACATAATTTACAACGAAGTTGCTACATCTAAATGCAGTGACATGTCGTTACGACCCGACGCAGGGGATTGGTAGCAAGCGAGCTGGTTGCCATGTGGCATATTATAGCAGAAAACAGTCGGCAAAAGAGTTTGATGTGCATGCTAGAAAAAATACTGCAGAACGCAGACGATTTAACCACGACTCCACTTTTGAAAAAAAAAGAAGACTGGAAAAAAAACCTCTTCGCACAAGGTCACTAAGGAATTCATAGTTGGAACGATGCACGTTATGACAGTGAAACATAATGAGTCCTTGAGTGGAGATCACGAATTTAAATTCTTAAAGAAGAGAATTGGGTATTGAAACACGACTTGGAACATAAACAATGAACTGCGATAGACTCAACTCAATTTCCCCGCAGACAATGGCCCACCTTCCATCTTCCCCAGCATGCCCTGTCGCCTGCGCACTTGATGACCTTTTGATTAATCAGTGAGTGTAGTTCGCGTAGCTGAATTTTTAGCTGAACACATAACAATTTTTTGCTATCGATACGCTAAGAATAAGAAGCTCAATTGCCGGAGTGATGATCACAACATAGGTAAAAATGGTAGGTAGTTATAGCCTGATGGACTAATACGGATGGACTAGACTAATATATTTCGCCGACTGTACGACACTCGAGAGCTAGTTTTGGGTTCCCGAGTTAACTGAAGCGGATCCAATTGCCTGCATCCGTGCTTTTGTATTTAATTTTGTAGTTTTGTCTCCCGTTCCTGTTAATATTAAAGTTTCTCATTTTTTTTTGGAATGAGACATCATTTTTGTTAATTTTTGCTGAAGCTGTGCCTACAACAGCAGTTGTATACTGATATAATGTCTACAGAAGAGGCCTATAAGGTGGTGTGTCAAAAGAGAATCGGCAGATGATACCCCATAGACGGGGAGAATTACCAGACCGCAGTATTTTCTTAAGCTAGGTTAGATCCTGCCGGGGTTGCGGGACTGTTCGAAAGAGATACCGTGGCCCCGGAACACAAAGGGCTATGAAGGAACATGGATGGGTTTTAGTCAGTAAAAGTCTGACACTCCCTCCTGCTCCGCCCGGAGCGGGAGAAGTCATTTGATGATTTCCCATCCGAAAAAGAAAAAGAGCTAGGTTAGATAATAAAGAAAAATTCCATCTTTTCTATCACCATACTCTGATTCGTGCCGCAATTTTTGTATTCTGTTAGTCCAGAACTTCGCCACTTCTACCGTATCGTCGTTGGCAGCGCAAAGGTCACTTAGACTACATGTTTTTGGGCTAAAAGGGCAGGATAGAAGGTGGAACATAGTTTGCGACACAACTCCACAACCACACCCCCACTGCTGTTTCATTGAGGCAGCCCTACTTAACGAGGTTGGAGTTACATCTTTCACACTTTGGATAATCCATGAAAGTTTGGTTTCTTCAACAATTAACAGTAACATTATCCCTGTTCCAAACTCAAACTAACATACTTCACCTAAGACTAGGTTCACGTAAAGTGCGCAAGGTGAGGATGTTCTTATGAGTTTATCAAGAAGTTCCTTTGAAGATAATGTCACTGAAGCTCCTTTTGGACCAACACTAAACGAATGCCTTTGCACTGTTAAATTCTTTACTTTGTTTTCAAGGGGTGTTATACACCCAGGAGCACTATGCAAAGAAAACATTGCAACTATCAGCACAATGTTTTGAGTGAGTTGCATTGAGTCCGACGGTAAAACGCGATTTTCCACCCAAAACAAAACACGTTTCTCAGCAATAATTTTTGCGTAGAGTTACTCAGTTTAAAGTACAAAATGCGTGGTTGGCGGCTTCTTAAAGGTTACACCTTGTATAATTTAAACTCCCACGAATTCCAGTTTTATATGCCACAAGAATGTACAGTATCTAGTGAATATGTTTGATTTATTGTACTCTAAAATGTTTTCATCGCTACCGTTTTCCGCTTGCATCGTTCCCATATCTTCCCGTGGGTGTCGTAAGAGGTGGCTAAGGGACTTACTAGAGAATGGGCAGCAGCGTTCTCTGTGCTTTTGTAACAACCGTACTGCGATCGCCAACCCGCCTGCCAAGCGTGGCGATTATGGCAAAACCCCCCCTTTGGAGGAGACCCATGTCCAGCAGTGGACATCTTTCGGCTGAGGTGGTGGTGGTGGCTTCCGACTAGTATCGAAGCTACATGTTTTACAGGGTGAGATATGAGGGTGGTTTGACGTGATATATCCGCTTGCATTTGCATGAAGACATCATCTATTTTGCTAGAGTGTCGCCGATCTAGTGAGATATTTTACGGACTAAACTCGACTTTATGACTGTTTATATCAATCTGACGATCTGACAATTTCTCTTCAGATCTGTAGTTCGTTTAAATACTTCAAATATTTATAAGTGTTTTTACACAGAGGTGTTTGATATCGTGGGTAAAAGCTAAAACTAACATAAAAACATCACGCCTGTAATCCCGACGAGTTGGGGAGAGGTGTACCTAATAGTACACCCACATTTTGCCAGTTATGTTTAAGTCCCATGTAATAGGGGGCGAGCTTATTGCCATCAACCGGTCACAAATCTAGACCTCGTGGCAGATACTGAGAAATTCCTGATGGAAAAGCCCAATAACACTTTGCCCGACCCGGAAATCGAACCTAGGACCTTATGCTCAGCAGTCGCCATTGTGACCAATAAGCCAATGAGGCCGTCAAACGCTAGACCTATTGGATTTATATAAGTCAGTAGCGCGTTATGTAGCGTAACTTTAACTAAGCAAAAGCCACCAGAATCTTGTTGAAAACTCCGAGCATCGCTAGTTCACGACTTAACAAAAGGAATCTAATAAATTTGCGAAAGCACAGACCGAGTCTCGTGTTTTCAGGAAATTACTAGAATAGAGTTGTCAATAAATCTTCTGTTTCTTGCTTGTTTCTATGTTTTATTTTGTTAAACATTTAAATCTGTAAAGCAATAAAGCTGCTTGATGGCTGAAAATTCCGAAAATATCTATGAAGCAGCTAAGCTAAGATCTAATCTAACTTACCTAGTTTGACTAAGTATTATTGCTATCACTTAACTTGTGAAACTACAAGTGCAAGATACAACGGGAACATGTCTAGGACAGAGTGGGTGCTAAGTGCCTTTTATAGGCTTAGTGATAGGGTCCCGTTGGTTACCCTTCGGGTACGTAACCCTAAAACATATAAGACAAAAAGTATTAGATGCATCAATTGAAGATTTTTTTGTTACTTCTTGAAAACCATATTGTCTTGTTGGTGGACCCAGTTCAGGGCAATTTATTGGGAAAGTCTAAATCGGAGGTTTCAGTCTACTTTGTCCAACACGAATATTGTTGTGAATAAATAAATACGTGTATGTTCATTGATAACTAATGTGATCCAACAAAATTATAAATAGTACACAATAACATCAGACCATTATCAAAATTAAATCAAATAAAATACAATAAAATCAGAATAAATCAAATATAATCAATTAAAACCAAATAAAACAAATTAAATTATATCACAACCAAATCGAATACAGCTAAATCAAGTCAAATCAAATTTAATTATGTAATCAAACAATATAACAACATTAATACCTTCTCTCCGACACTTATTCAGCTCATCCAGGGTTTTGGGTTATCGGTACACGCCAAGGATTTAAGATATCCCCTTCTAAAAGTAATCACAGGGTGCTCAATCTGGCGAGCGCGTGCTACCCAGTCAAGATCACAATAATAAGAAGGAAAAAGACGTTCGGAATAAGTGTCGTGTGAGCCAGATGAAGTGTTAAAAAAAACTTTCCAGTCAAGATTTTTTTATTTACTTCTGTTAAATGTGTGTATGTTAATAAAAAGTATTAATATTTTGGAGATTTGTTCATTAGCGCGCGTGGCTATTACGGAAACCATCATCCACCCACCGTTCGACTGACTCCAATAGGTTTAATTTGGTTTGCCCATCTCCGCTTTACTTTTAACAGAAAAATATTTCATTAGCCAAGTGCTATCTTTGAGGCCAGTCTCTTTGTGTCCTAGCTTAGGGTCTCACTGACCACAGACAATGTTCCATTGTATACTTTTAATTAAACTCTGAAAGGTTTGCTGTCGACTGACCAATCGAATAGTGGCACAACAAAGGGTTCCTGCTCAATCGTGCATATGGCACCATGTAGTTTGTATAGCGTCGTTAATAGTGAATTGGATTAAAACTTTCCATTCTAAAATTAACATAGAGTTTCAAAAACAATAATATAAGTAAATGTCTATCAGTAATTGCCCTAATATGAATGTAACCTTCAATATTAATTAAACGAATTTGTTGTTAAACTTTCTTTCATTTTTGAGAAAAGCATTATACCAACTGTTCGATATTGTTTGATACACCTTACTATTTTTTTCGTATTCATTAGTCAGTGACATGTCTCATCTCTAACTCCTTCCTCGGCACGTCTCTTCGCCGACCCCTTTCGTTCCGGTCGCATGGCGCGCGCGCAGTAAAGGAAGAAAATCGATATAAATAAGTTATTGGCCCAATTTAACTCTTAATTAGTGATCTCGCAACTGTGTAATATTTGTGAAGCGTAATTACTGTGGTGGACACTCAAGCAAACCCTCAAGGACAATATTTTGGTGATTTGTAACCGCATGCACGCGGAGAAAATTCTATCGTCAAAGAAACTTCAAGAAACTCAAAACTAAAGGTGAAAGCTGGTCAATCGTGAGTGTTCGCAATCCTTTCTTTTTCGCCCCAGCGACCCTTTTCTGCTAGCCATTAGCTCCCTAGTTTGAGACCATCATTTGACAATAATCTTAAAACTTAATACTCGATACAGTCCATTCAGGTATTCAATTCCTAGATTTTCCAAGAGGAACTCATCTATTGAACCACGTATCCGTATAATTAACCGTTTAATTTGCGTACCCTTTCGCTATTTTCCTCGTCACCAACCTCAACCAGTCCGGTTAACTTATACTTGGCCAGGAAGGCTTACTTACTGGATTCTGCAGTAATGTACTATTTTCTTGTTTTATAGCATTCGCCTGCGTGGTATTCGGTAATTTACTTATTTGGAAACAAGTGAAACACTGGTTAATGGCATGCATTCAATTTCTTTTTTGTCTGTTTGTTCCGGCTAATCTCCGAAACGGCTGGACCGAATTTGCGGGATGTTATAAGGAGTAACTTAGGCTACTTTTAATTTGGAAAAGGGATTAGGGTTCCGTGCAAAAAAATAAAACCCTTGAAATTGTTTACAAAATCCGATTCAAATCGGGAAGTTAAATATAAATAGAGAGTGAATACATTGAAATGCACATGGTCAAGGGTGTGTCGGTAATTGGATTTTTCCATTCAATATATAGACGTCACCCACGCTTCCTATCGCATTACTGTAATATAATAAACACCTAGAGAGCAGCGGTGGCCCAGGGGTGGCAGCCCCGACTTACGAACAGTAAGTCGTGGGTTCGAACCCAGACAGGCGCATTACTTTGTGTAATTTATTTCATCACCACTGCTCTTAAAAACGGTGAAGGAAAGCATCGTGAGGAAATCGGCATGTTCTAGAACCAAAAATTCGAAGACATAAATGTGACATCTACCAATCCGCACTGGGCCCGCGTTATGGATTATAGCCCATTCCCTCTCATTGAGAGGAGGCCGTGTCCCGGCAGTGGGAACATTGTAGGCTAATGATGATGATGATGAATAAACACCTGCATCGGGTATGATTGAGTGGAAGACAACTGTAGATTTCACGAAACTTCGAAAATAATATACATACTTTAGAAATTAATGTAAAGATTGAAATCGTTAGGTGTGTCCAAAGCCAAAGCCTCACAGAAGTACTTAGGTGGCGCGAAAAAATACTTTACACTGAGAAAAGTGACGTCAATACTTCGTACTCCGCATGGAAAATTAGAAATTACTTTCAGTACGAGTGAACAAGGGTTGCTGCATTGTGACACTTTAGTGCACTCTTTAATTGACGGTGGAAACGCTGATGAGATGCGACTCAAACTGTTTAGCTCTATCAGTTGTGATTCTAAGTGGTATGCCAAAACAAGAAATCCAATTGGAATAAAATGCACGGGCTACACTACTAAATAGAATAAAATGCACGGGCTACACTACTAAATAGAATCAAAATCGAGTATAACATACGAATAAAACCGTCTGGTAACAGCAACTCTATCAAAATATTACTTTTTGTTAAAATGTTTTAAATAGAAACTATGTACACTTAAACCTTTTCAATCATAATAAATATTATCTCGCGCTGATATAAAAAAGTAAACAAAGAGATTGAAGCGTGTGTGGCATACCAATCGCTCGTTAAGCCCTAAATTATCTCTGTCTGCCATCAGCTCATAAAGCGAACACTCGTTCAAAATGTCGCCTTAAATACTCGTAAGTAGCTCTGATGTTGTTATGACCACGTTTGAGCTATAAAATAATAAAGTTTTGATAGTTTTTCAGATACACACTTAGTCAAGAAGGAAATCTTTGACCCTGGACAAAAACTTATCTTAACTACTTAATTTTTAAAGGTCCCATACTTTGAAAATGCGACAGTATCTAATCACTGACACTTGTATTTTATAGTCAAGTTAAAATAATTACTTGAGATTAAGTAATTTACTAAGTAAGAACCGTCAAAGAAAGTAAAACTTTAAGTTTTGACAGTTCTAAATTCAAGTAATTATTAAACTAGAGAACGAAAATCGTATCTTGAGTAATTACTTTTACGCAAGTTATCATTTTGACTTGTTTATAGATACGTGTGTGAATATCTTTACGAAGGTAGGATTTGGAATATTATATCCGTTACACCCCATGTATTCCGAATTACACGTAACCTGCTACTGGCCATGAATGTTTGCACTTTGTTTGGAACAGTCGATATATTTTTACAACTGATAAAAATTTTCAATATTGGTGGGTCTAGACTAGTATCACGTGGGTAATGAATTTGTGATAGGCGTGAGAATAAACCAAAAGTATTGCTTTTTCATGTAGATACCAGAATATAGAAAAGGCAAATGTATTCTTTTTCATACGGAAAAACACTTGTATGAAAAACCACACCGCATATAAAATGTATGCTGGCAAAGTGACTTTTTCATCTTGAGGTTCCTAGTTTTACCACTTCTAAAAAAAATTGTTCTGCATCAATATTCAAAGAGCAAAGTATAGATAGAAACTTGGGACTACAATTTTAAGCGTCAAAGGTCAAAATTCTACCCAGACTTAGATAAAATAATTATCATCAACCGATACAGTTGATTGTATCCGAGTTCCGACCATACCCAGTCCAGATAGAAAGTTGTGCATCAATGGCTAAAACGGAAATCCTACTTCCGTACTAATACTTAAAATGCGAAAGTTTATGAGGATGGATGGATGGATCGATGTTTGTTTCTCATCATCACCTGCCAAGCCTTTTACCAACTATGTTAGGGTCAACTTCCAGTCTAACTGGATGCAGCTGAATACCAGTATTTTACATGGAGCGATAGCCTCTCTGACCTCCAAAACCCAGTTAGTACTGGGTAATACGATAACCCTTGGTAAGACTGGTTTTGGGCCACCGACTACCTGTAACGACTGTCAAAGATCTACAAATGACAGCCAAGACCAACAGCTTAACGTGCTTTCCGAGGTACGAAGGAAACTCGGTATGTAAGGGTGGTCACCCATCCCCAGACCAACCTAGGCAAGCACGGCTTAACTTAAAGGTTGACCCGAGCGGCTGTTATTATTTAGCCACGAGCTCTAGTTACTCTTTCATGCAAAAACTACTAAACGGATTTGGATTAAATTTAACATACAGATAGCTTATTACCTGGATTAACACATAGGATACTTTTTATCCCGGTAGTGTAATCGCGTGGGACAATTATCGAAAGCTAGTACCCCTTCAAGTTTCTGATGAGATGTAGAAACAGTTGCAGTGTGTCGGTAAATAACTCTAGGTGGCACTGCACGTACTCGTATATCGAATTAGTCATTGATGCACGTATTTTCAAAGATTTTAATGACTTTCTAGCATGCTGAATTGGACTTGCAGAGCTGAAGAAAAGGTATTTTTCTTCTTGGCTAATGTGTCATCATCTGCCTAGCCTTTTCCCGAGTGTCATCCTAAATTTCGACAGGTGATTATTTCGACACAGTCCCAATTTCGATCAAATAAAAGTTCGACTACTAATTGATTCGACAGAACATATACTTCGACAACACACACCTTAGAAAAACACTACTTCGACAGAACCCTTCTTCGATAAATGCACTTGTTCGGCGGATTCCTATTTCGAAGGTTCATACCTTCGACATAATACTGCTCAGAAATATGACAATTGTTGGGGTCGGCTTTTAGTCTAACCAGATGCAACTGAATACCAGTATTTTACATGGAGCGACTACCTATCTGGCCTCCCCAACCCAGTTAGTACTGAGTAATACGATACCACTTGGTAAGATTTATTGTCAGACTTTCATCGTTACAAGTAGTCAGCTACTTGTAACGACTGTCAAAGATCTACAAATGGCAGCGGGACCAACAGGTCAACGTACTTTCCGAGGCACGGAGGAAACTCGGTATGTAATAAACATAGATAAAGATAGTTCAATCATAGATGGTATTATAAGCAAAGAAAACGATGTTACAAAAGACTTTTCATTAAAAAATCACGTTTTTATTTGTAAACCAGAGTATTTTCATTCCCTTTTAAAGCCCGAGATAAGATTGTTATTTTATTATTTAAAATGCCATTGTTATCTCGTGGTAATTTGTAAAACAATGCAAGAAATAAATCTAGTATGATAGTCATTATTATTATGATTACACAGCTTAATATCACGCCTGTTATGCCCAAAGGGTTAGGTAGAGATGCACTCACATACGGCGGGCGAAAGCGCTTAGGTAGCCTGCGAATTTCAAATTTTCCATCGTTTTTTTTAAAAAAAACTTTACAACCTTTTGCATACTACCTGACACGGACCTCAGTGTCAGGTAGTATGGTGATTAAAATATAAATACAAAATTATAATCATTTAATTCATCAATAATCCCTTTAAGTTAATTTAATCCCACTGAATGACTATTTAATGAAAAAGTCATATAAATGAATAAGGTCAATGTTTGATTTCGCCAATTCCGCTTAAGTCTCATCATATTATGGTACAGTCAATTACACAAGCAGTTTGAACTGGCAGACTGCCACTAAATAGTGCCGTATTAGTCTTACCCATTGCATGTAAACCGAGCGTAATTTTAAATAGTAACTTGGCAGTAATCCCCTTTGTCATCAACAGAAGACGACGCCTAACTGAAAGCATGCTAATTGACTGCTGTATGTTGAAAATCCAACACCGTGCTTTCATTTAGGAATTTAAATTCATGTTATTGTTTAATTAAGCTGAGACGAATCTTATCTTCTTAAAATTAATTGCCAAACTGTAAGCTTTTTTTACGCCTCTGCCTTTCCTTTCATGAAATACAAGCATGATGTCATTTCTAATGTAAGATGACTAAAATCTCAAATCAACACCGATATAAGTATTATGTCAGCTCGTAAACAAAACTCTGCCCCATTAATTGACCCCCACAATTAATGACCGAATAACGAGTATGAAAAAATGCCATGAACTCATTCACGAGCAATCGCAAGAGTCATCATTGTTCAATCTAATCTAATATATAAAAATCTCGTGTCACAGTGTTTGTTATTGAACTCCTCCGAATCGGCTTGACCGATTTTCATCAAATTGTATATTAGTAGGTCTGAGAAAAGGTCGTAAGCTATTTTTAGTCTCATGCACTTTTTTTTTTTAGCCTTGAATGTCCCACTGCTGGGCAAAGGCCTCCCCCATACCCTTCCAGATACTCTTCTCCTGCGCCACCTCGAACCAGCCCTCGTGATGCGCGTCTATCTCGCCACCTCTTTCTATGTCAGCCTCGGAGGCGCCGTCCATCCTCAGGCACCCATCGTGTTAAGACCTTTGCTCAGCGGTCGTCGTGCATGCGGCTCACAGTCTCACACATACACATCAAAATTTTCATGCGAATAAAGTCGCGGGCAACAGCTAGTTATCTTTATAAATTCACTCTAGACATAGGCAGAATGGTCGCAATCAGCTTTGTTTGTCATATTATGAAAAAAAAATAGAATAAAACCATGATAACTTCAAAACATGAAGATTGCTTCCGATTCCCTACTTAATTAGTTGGCAATTGACATAACCAAAAGAGTACAGGACATTGTTTTACGGTTATCAATAATTTATCGGGGACCACACCGACAGAGATTCGTCCCTGAGAATCTCATTTAAAGGCATAAGCAAATTTATTTGTCTAAATATTTTGAAAACCCTGACTTTGATTAGCTTAAAGTATTAATTATAAAAGTATTAATGAAAGAGTATCATTGTCTATCTATCAGGAAATCATTGCAGCTCTACCTCAAGACAACAAACTGTAAATAATCCGTTGTTTAGTATCACACAGATTCCGCAACTCTGTAAAACCACTGAAATCTCACTGACACAATCTCATCCTGTTATAAATGGCCATTGATAAGTGACAGATCCATTCAAAGAGCCACGTTCCACTTTACACACACAAAAAAACTTTTCAAACACATTTTCTTTGTCACCAATTCAAAATTTCACTTAGAACATGTATAAAAAGAAATAAAGGACACTAAACATGGCGATAAAATGCGAAATAAAAATAAAAGCGCGGTAAAAACTCGGCGGGAAAATTCGATTCGTAAATGGAAGCAACACGTCTGCCTCGCACAGAGGGCGGGCGTTAACTGGCAATGTTGCCTGGTTTCAGAAGGTTCTACTTCAATGTATGGTGCCAGTGTTTAGTTCCTGAAACTTGGAAAAGCTGGGCTGGTAGTTTGGTGAGAGTCATTTGTTTTATTGCTGTTCTTTCGGGAGGTATGGCCTTTACACTATTGACGAGAAGCTATTCGTAGGTATTACAGATATGCTTAGTTGGTGTCATAGTACTATAACTACACCCATTACGTACCGAGTTTGCTCCGTACCTCGGAAAGCACGATAAGGCGTTGATCCAGGCTGTCAATTGTAGATCTTTGACAGTCGTTACAGGTACAAAATGCGGACTGGGGCCGGTAGTCTCGACAGAGTTAACGACAAAATCGCTTACTTTCGATTGCTAATTACTAACGAATAAATTCGGTTGCAATAATGATGCTTGCCAGTAACGCAAGTCTCATACATTGGTACATCGTTTTTGTTTTACTCTACACTTCGGAGCCGCATCATCGATTTGACCGTACCAATGTGATCGAACCATTGCACTGTGATAATACTGGTCATAGGTGGATTCAATCTATACTAATATTAAGAATAAAAACAAAAATTCTTTCATTAACGGCAAGCTACGTTATACCCGACTGTTTTAAGCTACATTTAAAATGTTCCTGGGGATCAATTTCCGTACATAACAGGAGCGAAGCCGCGAGCAAAGTTGATTATGATTATAGTCGTATCTGTGACGTTCCCTTACAATTCCCGAATAACTTTGTTTTTCAGTGGACTGTTTTCCTGTTTTGCTAGCAATAAGCAAACTTAATAAAAATCAATCGTTTCAATAAAGAAATGTCTACAGCCAGTATTTTGTTTTTTCGACCTTCGCTCGGTATCAATCGCGTTCATCGAACTAATTTCTCTTTTGTAAACAATATTTTACTAAACGGCCGTTTCAAATCAGAGTGGATTTTAATTTTGGGTACTAATAGGCGTGACGACAGTATCAAAAAATTGCAAATCTATTTAGTTTGTCAATTAGAGTATTGGAAATTAATGGACACGTATTTTTTGTTTTTGTAAATCAATGAATATTGACAAAGATAAAACGCATCAAAACTCGGGAGTGGGGGCCCGTGACGTGAGAACTAGCTAAAAAATATACCTAGGCGTGACGTATTGAGAAATGTAACATCGTCATATCTTCATCAATTTTGATTTACGTAACAAAAGAAAAAACACGGTTCAAATATTTTCTGATAATCTAACTGACGGACTAATTCGTTTTTTTTGTCGTCCCGCCTAATTGCTGTAGCCGAAATTAGTCTTATTTAAGGGCACAGTAGGTACCTACGCTAGGCAAACTTTTATTTCTTTATTTATAACAGCATAGATCAATTCAGATGTTACCCTCCGTTGTTAGTAATTGACACACAAATTGACACAGTCACTAACTTTATAGTTAACACTGAAAACGGGCTATTTTCTATTTGTTTTGAGTTCCCAATATTTCAGCGGTCCGGTCGGTATACCAAGGGGTATCGTATTACCTAGCACTAACTGGGTTGTGGAGGTCAGATAGGCAGTCGCCCCATGTAAAATACTGGAAGCCGACCCCAACATAGTTGGGAAAAGGCTAGGCAGATGATGAGTTTATCCGTGCTCATGGGGCTTTCAACAGTGCAGAAATATTGGGAACTCAAAAAAAAAAGTAAACATCGTAAACATTCATTTTTCAGTGGAAAGGATAAATTGACACAGTTGCACCTTTGTATTATATACCTAAGCTCAGCATGCGAAGAATTTATATCAGCTTTTAAAGCAATTCAATTCACTGACACATAACGCACATCCTTTACCGCTAGACATACAAACTTAAATTATCTGTATAGCGAAGGAAAACTCTATGAGAGGAATTTTGAAAATAATTGCCCTAAAGGGGTTAAATTGTGAATGTAAGTTTGTATTACATACTAGCGGACGTCACGCGGTTTCAGCCGCGCAGTTACCGTTCCCGTGGGAGTACGGGGATAAAATATAGCCTATGTTACTCGCTGATAATGTAGATAGCTACATTATCAGCGAGTAACATTGCTGAAAGGCTTAAAATCGGTCAAGTAGTTTTAGAGTTAAATCATAACAAACACACAAACAAACAAAAAATCAAATGTTTCCTATTTATAATATTAGTATACTTAGATAGAAGATCATAATTTTTATCTATGAAAAATCCCATTGGGCAAACGGCTTGTTTTTCCACGAAGCTGCAGAGTTTTATCAAAGACTTTAAACTCATTGGAACATCACGTTTCCTACCTCGTCTTGTTTCTACTCATTCGTTGACAAACAAACATCCTAGTAAGTTGTGATACTCATAGTTACAGTACTGTTACGAGCAGGGTATGGGATAAATTAAAATACTACCGAAGAAACAACAAATAACTTTAATAATCACAAAACACTTAAAACTCAGTGACAAATACACTACTGATTACTATTCGCTTAGATATCGCACTAACTAGTTCACTTTGATTCGCTTCGTACTGTAGCCAAAATAAGACTGCTTGCTCCCGCAAACACGTCGACTATTTATATGGCGATCGAACGTTCGAGAAATATCCACGACTTCCTAGAATCTTCTAGACAATTCCACAACTTGTACAGAGGAAAGAAGTAGGTACTTTATGCCCTCGGCGTACGGTCGAAATTACAATGATGTTTTTTTGTAGGTAGTTTGCGAATTTGTACCTACATCATTCGGGACTCGTTTTACCTACCTACCTACTATTAGGTACCTACTACCGTAACTGTAGGTAAGTACGGGTACGACGTAACAGTACTCCCAAATTAATAATGCGCATGCAGATCTTCGCTAATTGTCGTATTCCAAACAATACGTATAACACCCGACACAAAACACATAATTCTACTAAATTATGCATGAAGAAAATGCACTTAACCACTCTATATACATATCGTCTTCCGTCGCTCGGGGAATACGACCGTTGCCGAACAGTCACGAAGATTTCTATGCGCATTATCACTTTGGGAGACCTGTACGTTGTTTACTCCCCCCGCACAAAGGGAAACTTAATAAATACTACTGGTTCTTGCAAGCTCTTATAAAGAGCTTGCTTTTGTTTTCTTTGCACAATAGGATGGGCTCTTGTCAGTAGGTTTTACGAGAATTGCTCAAATGAAAAGTTTTACTAGGTCAGTTAAGTTGGTAGCGTAACTAGCTACCGGCTGATGGTAGCGAAGGAGTTCATCAAAATCTGCCTAGACTATTCCCAACTATGTTGGGATTGGCTTCCAGTCTGATGAGGATGTAGCTGAATACCAGTATTTTACATTGAGCGACTGCCTATCTGACCTCCACAACCCAGTTAGTACTAGGTAATACGATACCCCTTGTTAAGACTGCTTGTCATTTTCGTGCCACTGACTACCTGTAACGACTGTCAAAGATCTACAAATGACAGCCGAGACAGCAAAGGAGTTATTTCATAATTTGCGTAATCTTTTACCAACAGACTATGTTGGAATCAGTTTCCAGTGTGAATACCAGTATTTATTTGGATTATTGGAGCCCTATCTGGATAACTTTCATATATTAGTAACCGTATTACTATCCTTACGAATTTACGAAATTGTGTAAGAATTTCGTTCTTCTGATTGTCCGTGACGACTGACAAAGACCTACAATACCTAATGCAGACAAGTTCAAGAGCAAACGCAAGAAATAGGAACATGATAAATGAACATTTTATTAGAGAGTACGCAGAATAATTAAAGATATGATAGCTATTATTACAAGGAAGTTACCTAACACTGAAGTTATGGCCCATAAGCGTGATCTTGAAAAGAATGAATGCCTACACACACATGAAACAAGTCATAAAATGTTACTGAGATTAGCCTAATTAGTTATGTTAGCGGTAAATCCCTCAAACAAAATGTTTGTTTATATTTTGTGAAAGGTTGCATCATCTCTTCATTAATCTTCTGCGCTTATCTCAATTTATTTGTGGTCGGCGCAGCATATCTTCTTCTTCCATACTTCTCTATTACTCGTCATCTCAGCAGTCACCTCCCCTCTAGCCATATCATCCTTGACACAGTCCATCCATCGTTTCTTTGATCTTCCTCTAATCTTATAGCTATCCACATTCATACCTACCATCATCATTTTTTAGATTTAACTTGTATTTTTCGTGCGAATTCTAAATTTCAATAAATATTTTATTATTATACTCACTGCAACGCATCACATATCACAGGTTGCATTACCTATAATATCTGTACAAATTAGGTTACATAATATTCCTCACCCTTCATACACAATGGTTCTAGCATTTTTAAATGAAGATTCCATCATGTAGTTTCTACTTGAAGATTTAAAGGAAAGAATACATCACTAATCGGTCAAAGCTTCTAGCATGTTGGTATTTTGAAAACTTAGGGGCCACCTCCAAGGGCACGCCACAATAGTGGCGGTAAGTCCCCTCTTTGAGGAGTGGCTTGAGAGACGCCACGGCGTCCTCACCTTCCGCCTGACGCAGGTCCTCACCGGACACGGTTGTTTCGGGAGGTTCCTGCACCGAATCGGCACCATGGTCCGGAGCGAGACGGAATGAGACGTCGTCACCTCCTTCTGGGAAGCAGTAATGCTAGAGAAGGAGGTGGCGGAACGTGAGAGGGAGAGAACCTCACAGCGTCCCGGCCGCCGCGGGAGACGCCCCGGGCGTCGGGGGCCACCACGTGGCCCCCGGCCACCGTAGGCGCGGGCCTGTGGACGGTGGGCTATGGGCTAGCTCACCGTCCGTCCGTCTCATGACGACAGGCCGTGTCGACGGCGTGTTCGTGTTTCACGCGCGCCTCAAAGAGAGTCAGCAAAAAGGAAGGGGTCCGCAAGGACCGATGCCTGCCGGGATTGCGGGACTGGACTGTTCGAAAGAGATACCGTGGCCCCGGAACACAAAGGGCGTTGAAGGAACATGGATGGGTTTTAGTCAGTAAAAGTCTGACACTCCCTCCTGCTCCGCCCAGAGCGGGAGAAGTCATTTGATGATTTCCCATCCGAAAAAAAAAAAAAAAAAAAGGGGGCACCTCCACGAGCGAGCGAATCGCGGCGATTCAACGTATTTCTATACGAAAATATCGCCGCGATTCTCTCGCTCGTGGAGACGGCCCAAAAGAGAGTGCATAGAAAAACGTGGCAAGGACGATAATATCGTCGCGATTCTCTCGCTCGTGGAGGCGGGCCCTTGGCCTGTACATATTGTACATTAAAAATCTTGATAAAACTATGTTATCCATCCATTAGTCTAACTAAAAGTGGATACTACATACTCCCTAAGTGTATCCTTCTTATCTAAGTTTAGATATTGTACATACATACATTGCAAGTTAAATAAAACCTTGAAAACGTGATAATGTATTTGGATGTCATCATAATTAGAACTTTCATACAAAAAACTTTACACGATTGCGTTCGAGTATGATTTATTTATTTAAACTTCATGTACAAGAGTGTTACATAGGCGGACTTAAGGTCCATATATCCCTCAAATGGCTCAGCATGATCCTCCGTTACTCCTAAAATACTGCAGCATTAATTTTGCAATAAATATACGGTAAAGTTGAGGATTAATGCTAAGTCCTATGTGTGACGAAATCACGATTCCATAAGCTTTTCTCGATAGAAAAAAAATCCAAAGTTACCTCCAAATCGAACAATAAACCGCTGGTATTCAAAAAGTAGGTACTTGAAATTAGATGAAACTTTGCATACACTGAACTTACTATAAAGCAGGTCTTGTGTTTTATTTTTTTAGTCCAAACAGTAGATTTTTTGTAAATGGCAAAAAAACACCTATTTCGCACTACCTATTCGGCCGCAGTGACTGACGTAACAACCGCTTTGAAGTGCAAGCTGATTAGAACTTTATTCTAACAGTATTTCAAACAAAGTTTGAACCACCACAAATAGAGTTGCTAATTTCAGGGTTAGAAGGGCCTAAATGCCACAAGGCATTCTCTAGCCTTTGGGTTAAATAGGACAACATTGTGATGAGGTACAATATCTAAACAAAACCGGCTAAGTGCGAGTCTGAAGCGCATGAAGGGTTCCGTACCACCGTAATAGGGGAGGCACCTTACATTTTTAACTTATTGTTGTTATTTGTTGTTATAGCGGCAATAGAAATACTTCATCTGTAAAAATGTCAACAGTCTAGCTATCACGGTTCATGAGATACAGCCTGGTGTCAAAGCAGAGAGAAGGACAGTGTAGTCTTAGTAATAGGTTTTGAACCTTTGGGTACGGAACCCTAAAAAATAATATCTTGCAGTATGTTTATTTCACTCTCTTCTTCTTCTTCTTCTTCTTCAGGTGTAATATATTATTTACAGTCTCATCCTCACGTACCTATTCAATGAAGAGTTTTATCCCGAGCTTTGACACGTGCGAAACGCAGGCTTGAACTAAATAATTTAAAGACTAAGTATGAAGCGTTCTTGAGAAAGGCCAGGTCTTTAGTTACTTGGTTATTAATTGCCCAGATGGTTTTGTTGTTGATTTATGTTGTAAAGCTAATGAGAAAATCTAGACTAAATGGAATAAACCTAATTAATATTGTGAAAAGCCTAGTGAGAAAAGGTGGGTAAATGACCGATTTATCAGAATCATATTACTTAGGATAATATTATGAATTACGTTACAATTCGTGTACTGGTTACAAAGTGACAATTATTAATCATAATATTAACTGTGTCACCGTCTGTCTGACTGCTTCGTTGGCCTAATAATCGCGAGCGCGACTGCTGGGTTCGATTCCCAGGTCGGGCAAAGTGTTATTGGGTTTTTCCATCAAGAATTTCTCAGTAGCAGCCACGGAGTCTGTATTAAAGATTTAAAGCCTGGTTGATGGCAATAGGCTTGCCGCTTATTTAATGGGACTTAAATATAACTTGCGAAATGTGGATAATACAGCTTACTATTAGAATCTCTGCCTAACCCTTTGAGATACAGGCGTGAAGTTGTTAGGTTTTTCAAGCAGTAAAATTGTGAGGTAACCGGCATGTCCTAGAATAACAAAATCGTATATAATCGGTTGCGACCGTTGAGGCCTTAGCCCGGTTACACGACTCCGCTTCCACCCGGCAAAAATAATATTATTCAAATATGGGCTTAAAGTATTATTATTTAGATATACTTACTTTACATTGGTATTGATGGTGGCGGTACCTAAGCCCGCTGACAGCGAGCTGTTTGCTAATTTATGTTGCCAATATGCCAAGGAGCGGAGGCTCCTTTGGCATATTGGCAACACCACTACCGACCAAAACCGACTACCTCGTTCTAACGTTCGTCCGTTCGTTCGTCTTAGCCCACTTAGACGAGGAGTCGTTTACGGTTTTGAGAACAGTGGTGATGAAATACGTACTTAAATCTGCCTTAATACTAGTTCATCCAATTTCAGAAACTGTAGGTTAATCTACCATCACGCCAAGACGTTTCAAAAGCATACATTCCCACATTCCTAGAGTAACACTCCCCCGGAAGAGGTAAGTACTTCGAGACAAATAATTGGGTCTGTTCCCCGTGATAAAGTTGCGATGTAACAAGTTGTTTCATTTCTCCGAGAGTTACGCTAACTTAAGCAATTACAATATTAGTGACGTTCACGCTTCGCACTCGTATGGGGGTAAGGGAGGTACGTTTAGTTCGGCTAGAGGAAGCTTTAGGGTTGTTTAGTAAACAACCCGGCACTATACGTATTAATAGTATATTACGGCACTATAAACAATGTTTATAGTGCCGTAATTCATTGATGATAGCATTTTTTTAAGTGAAAACTTCTTTAGGCGCATTGAGCACTTTTGGGTGAACAAAAATCATGGAACTCGCGTCTTCGTTCGTTTGTGGTCGCCAAAACTCGAGAACGGCTGGGCCGATTTAGCTGATTTTGGTTTTAAAATGTTTGTCGTCGTTGTCCAGGGAAGGTTTAAACGGTGAGAAAACACTTCTTTACAAACCAAAAATAATTCAAAAAGAATAATCTAATAACTCGACGATATAATTCACAAGTTACTTAGTTTTCACTTCTATCGGCAGTCGCCAAAGACTGCCCCGCATGTTTTTTTTCTTCTAATAATATAGTAAGGACAAAGCTAAACGAAAAGAAACAGAAAATGGCTGTTGTAGGCGGATAATGATTATGAAACCCATAAGAGCATCGGCAAAAAGTAGTAGGTAGATACTTAGATAGGTATTACCCAGTTCATCAGTTTCATTTGCACGACTACCTCGTTACCTAGCTTTAATCGTAGTAGGAGGGTATCATAACTTTCACAACGGGTTACAAAAGTGAAAAATACACCCAGAAAGATCTCTAAAATAAAACAGATCTGTTTAAACCGTAATTCCACCTACATTTAGGTCCTCAGTGACAGTAACGAACAGCCGAGAGCCTTCATTACTCGCTGACAGGGGACCGTTACAAAGTTTATTATAGACACGCTTCAGCTTGCAGCTCATAGAGTTGAACAAGAAATACAATATCTACGTAGTTATGTCTGTCTCTTTATTTTTAAGCAGTTCCTTTGTTGTCACAATTACATAATGTAACAGAATAGGTACCACGCCGGTAACCCCCGAAGGGGTAGGCAGAGTTATAGGTACCTAAAAGTACCTCCTTTGTTACATCCACATCCACATTCGCCAGTTAGGTAAGTGTTATTATAAATAAGGGGTGAGCCTATTGCTATCAACTAGACACAAATCTAAACTCCGCGGCTGCCACTGAGGAAATTCTGATCGACAATCCTAATAATACTGTCAGACCTGAAAATCGAACCCTGGACTTCATAATTAGCAGTCGCGCTTGCAACTAGTACCTAAACCGACGCGCGACGAGGCAGTCATCTTCTAAACGTACGCTACGCTAAGAAGATGACTGCCTCGTCGCGCGTCGAAATACACGAACAAAGATTCACGCTACGCCGTAGCGTGTCTTTAACGATAGTCCTCTGCAGTTTGTAAAGTTATTTTCTTTCCGAGGATTTATACTACCAGTCGTAGCCACTAGATTTCTACATTGTTAGCATTTGTTTGGCAAATTAGTAACGTGTGAAGGTGTTATTTACAACAACGCCATCTATCATCGAAGAGCTAAACTTATCTGTAAACTAAGTTGACAACAGATGACGCTGTTACTAACACTGAAAAAGTTAGTCATGAAAGGCGAATGAAAAACACTTTATTCTCATGGATAAAATGTTGATAAAATCCTACTCACAAATTACAAAAGATAAAATTCGCGTCACGTTTTAGATAATAACGTGTGTTTGGGTATCGAATAACAATGTTTATTTTTGTGTATGAATAATGCTTTTGGAACCTTTTTAACCCTCTGATCCTAGATCAAGGTCACAAAAAGGTCGGACTTTATAATAAGGGTCGTGAATTGAAAAATAAAAACGCAAAAAGATTCTCTCCGGCGGGGAATCGAACCCCGGTCTCCCGCGTGACAGGCGGGGATACTTACCACTATACTACCGAAGACTTGATAAATGCAGACAAAATTATGTACTGCTTTATCCAAGACACATTTGTGTAGGTTGACGTCACAAATATGGCTTCGCTAAAGATTTTTCAAAGCAGTGATAGATGTTCACTACGTTGTGTTCTACGACAAATCAAGTCCAATATTATTAATGCAATGTGAACAAGTCTTACTAAAATCATTAAGTACCTAAGTATCAAAATGTTACAGGTTACGGTCAAACCTACGTAATGTTGACCTATGCCTAACCCTTCAGGGATTGCAGGCGTGATGTTATAATGATAATATATATATATAATGTGATGTTTTATGTTGGCATACATAGAAACCATTTCCGAAACCACACATTTTTATCCTAATAAAGTTCTATTCGAAGGACTGTGCAGTACCTTCGTTACAAGAAATTCGTATTTCACTCGACTTTTTTCAAATAAATGCACTGAAAACTCAAGTCCAAATCGAATGCTTTCAGCGAAGTAGGTGAGACCTGCGCCAACCCTTGAAATGTTTGCATTTCTTCTGGCACAGAGGGATTTCCAATGAGAAAGCGGTTACCTTTTTATTCGATTCAATATAGGTAGGCAATTAATAAAACTGAGAAATATTTATACTTAATCTTTTTTTCTTTGTAATTTTTGAATTTCTAACTTTAAAAATGATCCATTACTTGTCCTTAGTTCAATAATATAAATAAGCGAAAAAAACGATGTCAGTTAGTTAAGTAGGTACCTTTTATAGGGTTCCGTAGTCCTGACAAGGAACCCTTATAGTTTCGTTATGTCTTTCTGTCTGTCTGTCTGTCTGTCCGAGGTTTTGCTAAGAGACCGTTAGTACTAGAAAGCTGTTATTTTGTAGGAGTGTGTATATCAATTACGTCAACAAAGTGGTAAAATAAAATGATAATTTTTTTTTTTTGGGTACCTCCCCTACCTGTGAAGTGAGGATATTTTCTTTTACGTCGGCTGCCCCGTCGTGTGGGGTATTGCTGAGTAGGTCACTGGGGCTGGTAGGTTTAAAACAACTTAGGCGTTGCTTATACTACTTTTCGATTGAATGCTCCATTTACGAAATATTAAACTTTAAAGTGGTGCAAATTTTTGTTCCAGTAGCCCCCCCCCCCCCCCTAAAAGCTTAACTGTAGGCTTGAAAAATTTATGATGATAGTGCATTTCATATACTTTAAAGGAAAACTATAGCGGTTAAGATAACTTTATTAGTTTAGCAGTAATAGTCGTTGACTTTGGGTGTTGGATAATTTTGTACCAAATACAAAATCCTTAGAATAAATCCTTTAAAGTGACTAAGATTAAATAGTTGCTTGTTTATAACGGGTAAAGACTTGCTTTGAAAAACAAAATCAAAAATAAAAAAACTTAATAAATTATCGTAAGTTTCACAAAGCTGCCGCTAGATGGCGCTGTACAAACGGGTTCGTTCTATATTACGACGAGCTAATATGGAATCCTACATTGCGCGTGGCCCAACACGCACTAGGCCAGTTTTATATTAAATGGGTAGGCCCATTTAATATAAAAAATCTTGATCTCTTGACCTATCTTGTCCTGAGGACAGAGCTGATGTCGACGATGGAACGAGCTAACCCAAAAGAGGCCTATTAACTCGCGATCTAATTACATAGATTGGGGTCACATGAACTTGCGAACACCGACGCAGGCAGGGAATTCCCCTCCTTGGTTGTGTAATAACCTGCAATACGTCTGCACTCCCGATGGAAGATGGTGGAATGAGCTCGTGGAGCTCTTGGGCACACACTCCGAAGTACAATCTGTACCTTTTCGAAATTCAAAATACTTATATCGTAATAATTTAACACACAGGTAACTAGGTATATTAAATATTTATTATATTTATACCCGATTTATGACTCTCATAGTCATATAGGATACTTTTTATCCCGGTATTGCGTTCCAATTCTTTAGGTGTTAAAAAAACGTACAAAAATTAGTTCAAATAAAAAAAAAACCCGGCTAAGTCCGAGTCGGACTCGTGCATGAAGGGTCCGTGCCATCGTAGTAGGCTCCTATATTTTTTAATTAATTTTTATTATTTGTTGTTAGAGCGACAATAGAAAGGAGGAGCTCGTGGCTAAATAATAACGGCCGCTCGGGTCGATCTTTAGGTTAAGCCGTGCTTGCCTAGGTGGATGGGTGACCACCCTTACATACCGAGTTTCCTCCGTGCCTCGGAAAGCACGTTAAGCTGTTGGTCCTGGCTGTCATTTGTCCATCTTTGACAGTCGTTACAGGTAGCCAGTGGCCCAATAAGTGACAACCAGTCATACCAAAGTGGTATCGTATTACCCAGTATGAACTGGGTTGTGGAGGTTAGATAGGCAGTCGCTCCATGTAAAATACTGGTATTCAGCTGCATCCGGTTAGACTGGAAGCCGACCCCAAAATAGTTGGGAAAAGGCTAGGCAGATGATGACAGCGGCAATAGAAATACAGATTCTGTGAAAATTTCAACTGTCTACCTTTTATGGATCATGAGATACAGTCCGTTGACAGGTAGACCGCTGACGGGCGGACAGCGGAGGCTTAAGTAGTAGTAGTGTCCCGTTAGTTTCACTTCGGGTACCGTACCGAACCCTAAAAACAATGACGCTTTCAAAAGGCCTTTGTGGTACTTATATTCGGCTCTATACCTATCAGATAAAATCCTGTTCCAATCCTTCTAAGGCCAGAAAAATATTGATACCCGAAGTAAATTACCTGTGAAAAAGCTCTAACAATATTGTAAAGCCCCAGTATAAAGGTAAATGAATTTGGAAGCTTCACGAAAACTTGAGCCAACGGCACATAAGGATGAAAGACATCAATCATGGCGCATGTGTGATGGATGCAAAGGAAATTCTAGCTGAAATAAATTTTCGGCAGAATTTGAAAGAATTGCCAATAAGTTTTCATGAAAGATGGCGTGTTATGTGGTGATTTGAAGCACGCACTATGTTGGGAGCAATTTAGTCATATAGAAAATTTACTTGGATTTACTTTTTATGTATTTTTTGCGTACTTATTTGTGACATCAAGCATTTTGTAGAGATTTCAGGAGACTTATTTATTGAAACGTTTGTGAATTTGTTGCATTGTTTTTGTGAATGTCCTCTCGCTTTCTATAAGAAGTCTAGAAACATGACAACATCCGTACGCAAAATACGCGCTTTGACGTAGAGTTGCGGACACCAGCCCGCTAAACCGTACAATAACATGACAACATAAGAAACATTCGACGACCCGAATGGCACAGCAGTAGTTAGGCTGCCTTACGTTCTTAGGGTCACGGGTTCGAATCCTGGTTGGGGCAAATGTTTGTGTGATGAGCATGGACATTTGTTTCCGAGTCATGGTCTCACTTTTCCCATACTCGCGGGAGTTACTTGTTTACGAATCTGTCAAAATATACCCACCTCCCCATCCACCATCTGGGAGAACAATTCTGTCAGTGAGTCAGTGAGTGGTAATCGAGCTTTATATAGTATAAATAAGTATGTATTTATAAGCAAAAAAAAGTATCTATGTAGTATATCAACTGTCTGGTGTCCACGACACAAGCCACGTTGCATTGTGGGGGACGTGATTAGGTGGTACTTGTTGGGAATCGCTACGCTACTCAGTTAAACACTCAAACAACTTTAACGGGTTTATTGAGGTAACTAGGCTAAGTTATTGCTAAAATGATGGAAATGAATGCACCCGGTTGCTGTCCGTTATGCACTGAGCTCGCGGGGCACTTAGTGCGGCCGCATCGTGTCGCTAGGTTAGCAAAACGTGGTCGATTGCAATTATTGCATCGAACACTTAGTGTGGCACTAGATGGCGCTGTGTGTTACTGTCCAGCAATATTTATGTCGACTGCTTAGCCGGACTATCTTGTGTGTGCCTCCAGCTAGGGGGAATTTATCAAAGCACCTGATCTCGCAACCTACTTATTGTATGAATGTGAATGTAGGGTAATGGGTAACGGGCCTGTGGACGGTGGGCTATGGGCTAGCTCGCCGTCCGTCCGTCTCATGGCGACAGGCCGTGTCGACGGCGCGGTCGTGTTCCACGCGCGCCTCAAAGAGAGTCAGCAAAAGGAAGGGGTCCGCAAGGACCGATGCCTGCCGGGGTTGCGGGACTGTTCGAAAGAGATACCGTGGCCCCGGAACACAAAGGGCGATGAAGGAACATGGATGGGTTTTAGTCAGTAAAAGTCTGACACTCCCTCCTGCTCCGCCTAGAGCAGGAGAAGTCATTTGATGATTTCCCATCCGAAAAAAAAAAAAAAAAATAGGGTACTGGGTAACACTCTAACACTACTGCGTGACAGATTGTTGTCGGATTTTTCAATACAACATTAGTTTTAGTATATGCGAAACCCGAAACACGTGTCTAGTATTTTTATGTAAAGAATCTATGTACAAAGTTTCAAAACTGTATCATGAAAAATCACAAAGTTATTTAAGCTTTTTCTGTTACCTGGTTGTCCGTAAAAAAATGTGTTCACCAAGTGGCGAGAGACCGCGCGTCGCCCGCGCCTATCACAGAGTCGCTATGACTTGTCAGTTGTGCGCGTATGATAGCGGATAGGTACTTAATGTCGCTTGGTGTCCCACTTTTATTCTTTTTTAAATGTTTTTTGGGTCAACATTATAACTTGGTGTAAAAATTATTGGAATCGATTCAGTTGCTTGTTCTGAACAAACTATATTCAGGTTTCGCGTAGACTAAAAATAATGTTGTATAGTCCCAAGTCGCAGATAACTTCACCCAGGCCCTCATGCTCAGTAGTTGCGCTTGCGCCTACTAGACCAACAAAGCAGTTATTTTAACCTAAGCAGACAATATTTTAGCAAAGGGGTCTTGGTGATACGAGTATAAGCATGTCGACCTTGCATACGTACAAAACATGGGTTACTAGAGTACGATTTTCTTCAAACTCAGCGCGGCACTCGCTATTTTGAATTTCGAACAAAGCATTACTTTTTATTTTATTTTTTTTTCCAAACGGCTTTTATCTCGCCCTCCGGCCAGCCAGGCAGCAGCGAGTTCCGTACAGCCGTATAGCGGTATCGCATACTAGCTTTCAAGGTGGTTGTAAATTAAACTGGACACTGAAAACTTTCTAAATCTAGAGCTCCTATACGTAGTTTAAGATTATGAAGTCCCACATTAAGAATACCCACACGTCCCCTAAAATGTCCGACATAAATTTTCAGTGACACTAGACAGGATTCTTGTCAACTTGATTCACGTTCATGTCTTAAGTTTAATTAGGGTCTATCTTAGACCTTTGGAGTAATACGGGATAATTGTCATTGTTGGCGACTGGCTGGGATGCCACCTTTTCTTAAGAACTATAAAGGGTTGTGAAAACCTCTTAACGAAGCCGAAAGGCAAATGTTTTCCCCGTCATTGCGATAAGTTTTGTTAAAGACCATACATGGGAACGAAGATATTGGGGATCAGAGTTCAAATTTTTTGTCAGGTTTTTTTTTTTTAATACAGGTTTTATTGTAAGATTTTTACTTTAAACACCTCTATGACTCCCGTACTATTCAATACATCCACCAGCACAATTTTTAAAGTGCGTTACATTGGGTTCTATCACAAAACATGATTTTTCACCCAAAAAAAAAGTCGTTCCACAAGAATAATTTTTGCGTAAAGTTACTTAGTTTGATGTACAGAATGCTTGGTTGACGGCTTCGTGATGAGGTTTTTTACACCCTGTATATATTTTTAGACTTAATGACGTTTATACTTTTGGAGCAGAAGAAATATTTTGTTAAGTTAGTTGTCAAGTGTCAGTGATCCCTATTGCCTTGTACATAGTTTTATCCCGTTATTGTGTCCTGTTGTAAATAGCAATTACATAATTATACATACAGTGTTTCTATCATCCTACAATTCATTAAAAATACCTACAGACCATTTGCTCACCAACAGTCATAATGGCTGATGGAATAAAGATAGTCTCCGAGAAATTGATGTCACTACTACACTACTACTACTACTACACATCAAGCCTGTTATCCCTAAAGGGGTTAGACAGAAGTTGGCTATTAGAACAACAGCTGTGATAGCCTATTATTGTGACCGTCGGACTGACAAGTGATGAGCCACAACTTCGAACCCTAGACCCATAATGCAGGTAGAATAGGGTAGTTTCCACCATCAATAAATTGCAAATCTATTTAGTCCGTCAGTTAGAGTATTGGAAAATAATGGACACGTATTTTTTGTTTTTGTAAATCAATGAATATTGACAAAGATAAAACGCATCAAAACTCGAGAGTGGGGGCTCGTGACGTCACAACGCACTAAAAATTATAGCACGGCGCGACGTATTGAGCATTTTAAAAACGTCGTATCTTCGTCAATTTTAGTTTACGTAATAAAAGAAAAAATACGTGTCAAATATTTTTTTATAATCTAACTAACGGACTAATTAGATTTTTTCAGGACACAAGCCTATAATCACTTGCTTGAAGGAAAACATCGTGAAGAAACCAAGCCAACATGCCTGAGAGAAATTTCTCGACGGCATGTAGAGCCAAGTCAGAGGCCCTTGGGCGGCATACAACTCTGACACCAGGTTAAGGTGTAACTCGGAATAAATGCAGTTGGCCTAGTTAGGCAGACTTGACGTATACAGAATTAACATAATACATATATTAAGTTAAAAATTGTTGTATCTACTCGTAATAATCACTACATATTAAAAATTAGAGTCCCCCGCCGGGCAGAGGGCTTGTTTGTTCGCTAGGATCTCAGAAACTACTGAACAGATTTTGATACGATTTTCACCAATAGAAAGAGGAATTAGCTGAGAAGGATATAGGCTATAATTTAAAAACATTTTGCGAAAGAAAGTATCGACGACGACGGACCCACCGAACTTAAAGATATGACTTTGTCACAGTCCCATCCATCCTCGAAAAGTCATCGGTTTTATAGATTAGTGCTACCCGTGCGAAGCCGGGGCTGGTCGCTAGTGATAAACAGAAGTCTGTAAGTAGGTACATTGTCAAAATAAACTGGTTGTTATTTTCTAGCTTGGAACTAAGTAAAAGGTAAGATTCAAGAAGGTTGTATTGTATTGTATTGTATAGCGGGCTGGTGTCCGCAACTCCACGTCAAAGCGCGTATTTTGCGTACGAACGTATGAAGGTTTTCTGTATTAGAAAATCTGCCTTATTGCCTAAGCCCGTTGTGCGAACGTCATCTATAAATATGCCATTGTATCTATACCACTGATAGCACTAGACGCAGCGGGTAAAGCTTCCTGTGTTCAGGACATTGAACGCAATGTGCAACACGACAAAGCGTAATGGGCCATAAATACAACGACACACTATGTGAACTATTCACCTTCATGATTTCCAAAGGTTTAGGTGATAAATTCATGATTATAGGACATCTAATTCCACTTTGATTTTGTTTAAAAATTGAGACATGGACGCTCACAAAGGGCAGTCCCCTTTGTGAGCGTCCATGTCTCAATTTTTACCGAAGTCGACGACTTTTTTTTCACCGAATACCGGGCTATGCTCAACATATCCCTACTCATCATCATCAGCCTATAATGTTCCCACTACTGGGACACGGCCTCCTCTCAGTGAGAGGGAATGGGCTATAAATCCACCACGCGGGCCCGGTAGATGTCACATGTCTTCGAATTTTTGGTTCTAGAACATACCGGTTTCCTCACGATGTTTTCCTTCACCGTTTTGAGAGCAGACATCCGTTTTGATATCCCTACTAGACCGAGCGTAACACCAAAATCCGTCGTCGGACGAAAGTCTTCGACGTCGGGGACAGGGCCATACGCCTAAGTGGAGTTGGGCAGGACATCTGGCTAGACGTGGAGATGGTTGGTGAGAGTAAGGTTTTGACCGTATGGTGGCCAAAGTTGGGCCTAAGAAACCAGTGCCGTCCAAAAGCGCGTTGGGCTGACCAAATTGCCAAGAGCGGGAAACGGATGGATAAGGGATACATAGAACAAAGAAGAGTGGTAGAAGAATGATATATTGGCTTCCATGATGTATTGACTTCCGTACGTTTTTTCTTTTCATACAGGGTGACCACTGAAAACCAGCGCTGTGCTGTGGGCCCCCCCCCAGTACAGCATCATGCTGAGTGGTAACCTAATAAGTCGCACTCACGACGTGCAAGCTGTCAACTTTTTTTTGTGTTGTATGTTCCGTTTTATTATATTCTGAATGTTTGTTATGTTTATTGTTTCTGATTTTAAATTTTGAATGCACGTCATGTACCTGCGATAAATAAATATTTTTTCTTACTTTCTTTCTTGAGAATCGGCCAAACAGTGGGTGATTACGGACTGAAGTGATGATGATAAAAATAATGTCCTCGTGTATGTTAGTCGGCAGTACCGACCTACTGCTGACGATCATTACACATTGTAAACTTCAACATCACAAAATACCTTTATGATTATACTCAATTTGCTATTCTAAAAATATTCTTATCTCACCTGGGACCAGCCTTTGCGAAAAGAGGATAATGGTCCCAAAAATAGACTCGCAAAGTAGTTGATTTGCATTCTTTGCCCGAAAAATTCGCACCAAGTTATGAAGACGGAATTCCTGTTAAACTCGGGGGCCTGGGGACGGATATTTGCATACTTCTAGTTTAAAAGCGCTCGCTCACTCGCAAAATTTTCTAAGGATCAAGGCAGTGGCACATTATAGAGAGTAAAGAAGACTATGTAGGCGAGTATTTATATACAAAAGCTTGTCCTAAGTTGCTTCTAAGATCTACCAACTGTACAGATTTTATTACTATTTTTTGAAACACTATTTTTTCATCACTAGGTTTTAACTTTTTGCTCGGAACCCTAATCCTATTTCTTAAATAAAAGTAGCCTAAGTAACTTCATCAGCTGTCTACTAGTAAAAATCCGAGCCGTTCTCAAATGATGGTCCGTCATACATTATATTTTTTTTTAGATTAATCAATTTATCGGAAGAGTTTCTTGCAAAGATCAAAAAGGTGAACTCTATCACTCAAGGAGATCATAACATTTAATGACCTAAAACAACATCTAAGTTAGGTGATTATTTATTCTAATGAGGATAACAATCAGCACATTTTTAAAGACAAAAGTTACAAAATTACTTAAGACAGTCCTCTAAAACGAACATTTGAAAGAGTTAGGAAGTAAAAGTGGATTAAAGGATCTAATCGTGCCATCTGCCTACCTTTTCCCAACTATGTTGGGGTTGGCTTCCAGTCTTACCGGATGCAGCTGTATACCAGTATTTTACATGGAGCGACTGCCTATCTGAACTCCACATCCCAGCTAGTACCTCTTGGTATGACTGGCTGATAGACTTTCGAGCCATTGTCTATCTATAACGACTGTCAAGATCTACAAATGACATCCAGGACCAACGGCTTCTTACTTTCCGAGGCAGGGAGGAAACGGTGTGATGTGATGGGTGGTCACCCAAATACGGACCAACCTAGGCAAGCGTGGCTTAACCTGAAGATTGACCCGAGCGGCTGTTACTATTTAGCCACGAACTCCTCAATCAAAGTATCCAGCAACATTACGTGAGATAGCTCCCACTCATCGTTAATTTTCTTAAAAATATCTATAATTTTGTAAGTTTCAACTAGCCTGGCTGTTGGCCTTTCTCTGAGAATTGGGATGGATTGAATAATTTCCCACCAGTGCGTAAAATACGCGATATGGATGTAGAGTTGTAGAGCCCGTTATTCAATACAACACAAATGTAAGTTAAACCAATACCTACCACTTAACAACGAATGGTAGGGATTTTAATTTACATAATGTTTGTTATACAATCGTGCCATCACGTGGCGTGCACGTTTGCAAAACTTTCCAAAATGATTTCCGCGGCTCGGAAAATTGTAGAGCGTTTTACTGTAATTTTAGGCTTTTAAAGTTATAACTGAAACCAACCTTCGTCCGCGTGGAATTGTTATAAACATATTACCTACTTCCTGATTTGAATAGGATTTTGTTAACAATTTAATATGGGTTTCAATTTTTTTGCACGAAACCCTAATCCTCCACGCACCTTTTTGACTATTGGAATTAAACCACGCGTTGGAGTAAGTATTATAGACAACTGTTGAAATAAAACTGGTAGAAAATAATAATGTGAGAAAAAACACGAGTGTGAAATACATTCTGAACCTAACAGTAGTGCGATAAGAGTTAGTTTACGAGGAAATGTGTTGAAAAGTGTCTCATATGCTGTAAAAAAAGGCTTACACAGTACCTACGTTATTTTTATGTGTTAAAACCATTTCTCACAACTATGATTTGAATACACCGCCACTTTAAGTTAAAAGTAATTTTGCTAAACAATTAATATCGACCATTTTACGAGCCTAACACATCCGCAGCAAGCATTGGATCGGAAGCAAAGTAGGCCACAACCCAATTAACTATTCCTGTCTATTCAAATGTCAGTTAACTGCCCGATAAGTGCTACCGTTTCGATGTAAATTCATTTAAAAATTAAAATATTAAGCTTTGAGTTTCAACATTAATGTCTGACGTTCAGTAAAACACTATGAAAGCACGTTATGCCGTTGGTCCCGGCTGTCATGATCTTTCACAGTCATTACGAGTAATCCGAAGCCGAATGTGAAACTGATATCTATCCTTACCAAGGGGTATCGTATTACCCAGTTACTGAGTTGTGGAGGTCAGATAGGCAGTCGCTTCATGTAAAATACTAGTACTCATGTGCTTCCGGTTAGACTGGAAGGTGACCTCAAAATATTTTGGGAAAAGGCTAGGCAGACGACTATGATGGTCAGTGATACACTATGCTTTGAAGGGAACCAAAGATAAAACGGTATGCACTTCAACCAACTTATGTGTGCAGGCGGAAAAATACAGAACTAAAATAAATGTACAAAGTTTGACATTGGTGTCGATTCTGTTGTACACAAACTCAACTTAATTTAGGCTATTACTATCTTTTGTTATAAGGCAGTGCGAGAAAAGGACGGCTATAGCTATGATCTAAGTTAGAGATGTAAAACTAGTTTATGCCTTGCGCTTCACCGTGTTTTTAGTCGACATGTTTTTACGTGCACCCTTCATTTGTTTAGAAATATCAGTTCCAACTAAATTTGACAGCTCTAAATTACGTCCGTCTCTTTCTCGTTTTACTAGAGAGAAAAAGATAGCAATAGCCTAAATAAAGTTTAGTTTGTGCACAACAGAATCGACACCATTTTGATGCAAATGTTCTAAATGAGGAACGCCACTTCGAACTGCTCACTTAAAGTGGTCATACTTTGCTTACGTTTTAAAGTTGTCGTTCCTTAAAATGTTATCGGATTATAGGGTACGAAATTAAAGCAATGAGTTCATATAAATTGACATGTAGTGACCGCGGCTTCATCTGCTCCTAGAGGTCAACAACCTAGCCTTCTTAGAAATGGGCAGATTTACCAAATCCGACTGGTGTTTCCAGAGATTAGCGTGTTCAAACAAACAAACAAGCTTTATAGCTCTATTCTTTTTATATTAGTATTATTAAGGCCTCTTAAAACCGGTCCCTACAGATCAACATTCTGTGCAGGTTTTATAATTCCTAATTTACATTGTATTTTTGTTTTTTTTTCTAATGATATTTAATTTTATTGGCATTCTGTATATTGCTATAATTATTTTTATTCATAATTATTTTTATAATTAGTTTTAGTCATTCAATTGACACTTAACATTCGTAATTTGATTTGGCTTTTATACTTTAACTTGTATGTCACTAATGACAAAACATAGCAATGTAATCTTTTAATCGACGACCCGAATGGCGCAGCGGTAGTGAGCCTTACGTTCGTTGGGTCCCGGGTTCGAATCCTGGTAGGAACAAATTTAATGTTTGTGTGATGAGCATGGACATTTGTTTCAGTCATGAATGTTTATATTATCATAATATTTATGTTATGTTTATATTTACAAACAAAAAGTATCTATGTAGAATATCAACTATCTGGTGTTCACGACACAAGCCTCGTTGCTTAGTGTGGCGCTAGATGGCGCTGTGTGTAATGTCCAGCGATATTTAAAAATTCATTTAAAAAAATCCAATTGACATTTTACATTTGTAATTTTAATTGGCTTTTTACATTTTATTTTGTGTGTCAGTAATGACAAAACATAGCAAGAACCTATACAACTTATAAGATCTTTAATGTTGATGTTTGATAAATAAAATTATTCTGATTCTAGGTATACGCTGACATCAGAAGATGATTTTTTTTAATACTAAATGGGCTAGCGTTTGCCGCAACTCACCTGATGTGAAACGATGACAAGGCCTATGGTGGAGCCCGCTTGTCTAGAAGAAACCAATTCACTAGAACTTTGAAGAGATCTAGATTATAATGATCGGGAAACAGAGAAGCCGGCAGTAAATTCCACAGACTATCGGTTCCATATCATCATTTCAGCCGAAAGACGCACTGCTGGACATAGGCCTCCCCAAGTGTTGCCACATTGCCCGGTCCCGATAGATGATGATGATGATAGATGTTGACGATTTGAAGGCATAGCAGACCCCTCCGGCCGTTTTTGCAACTGCGATTCGCAACCAGTTGCGAGTTAGGAATTTTTATTCTTTGTTCGCAATGAGTTGCGAATCAACAAAACTTTTTCCTTATCCGCAACTAAGCATCCTGATGATTAAGTTTCGTAACCAGTTACTAAAAAGGATTGAATACTCCAGCATTTGACTATTAAAGTAAGTTTCTTTAAACAAATTGGATGGATTAAGTAAACCGTGTATTGTAGCCCTTAAAGCCGGATAGATTCTGTAGAGCGAATTATAAAATTAACTGATCACAAACTTTCGGGTTTGGATTTCAGAACTAATTATAACAAAATCCTTTTAGTTCGGCAGTTCGTGGAACATTTTCTGTGGTAAAACTGATAATTATGTTTTTGTTTTGCCATGAAAACGTGCTTCGCTTCGCTGTGTTGTTAGATAAACGAATTATTTTTACATATACATAACATCACGCCTGTAATTCCAGTAGGTTTAGGCAGAACTGTACCTAATAGTATACCTTCATTTTGCTAGTTATATTTAAGTCCCATGTTACACACACACTAGACAAATCTAGACTTCGTAGCTGCTACTGAGAAATTCCTGATGGAAAAACCCAATAACACTTTGCCCGACCCGGGAATCGAACCCAGGACTACATGCTCAGCAATCGCGCCAGCAACCACTATTATACTACTTAAAGTTACCACTTTGAGTAGTCTAGTAGCGGTCGCTCAGTGACTTATAGCAATTACCTTTGCATAAATGGTTGAGATTTTATAGGATACGAATCGATAGAATTTTATTATTGTTTTATATTTTATTTACTTCGCTCATATAAATACAGTTTAACATAGACGTGTAGCCCTAAATTGAATCATAAACTAACTATGTACTTATTTTAAAACTGTGAAATAAACTAAAATAAATAAACTAACAACAAACTATAAAAGCGCATCGAAAAACTCCTCCTCACGCTGTCTGCCCTAAATTAAAATTTGACAAACATTTCCCTAAAATAGTAGTACTTTCAACTTATCTGACCCCTTTCAGAACTTTGAGATAACGATCTGAGTCGATATAGACAAATAAATTATTAATAGTCCACACGTGTGACTTCGCCTAATGCAATAATTAATATTTTGATAGAAAGTGCAGTCGTAAAAATTCACTAAATATTTTTACGATTTCCTAAATTCTAATAAGATAACCTAAAAAAAATATTCTTTGTTTACCTGAAATCTCGTCCATTGCTTTCAATAATTTCATCATTGTCACTTCACCAAAAAACTTTTTTCTCAAGCCACAATAAAAGTTTCGGAGTTACAACTTGTTCTCACTTGTTAGGTAGTCTGAGGCACCGATCACATCAACTACAACATTATGTATAATAACAGAGAGACACACTGAACTTGATACAGACGTGTGACATCGCGGCAAACTTTGACTGAATTTAATTGAAGCTGATATGTTCACCCACATGAGTTCTAATCTCTACTAACATGTGCAGATTGTGTGGTTCCACTTTATTTCGCTATTATTACGAGTACATGCATTGGTATGTGACACTTAGTTTAGATACCTAAATTATTATAATGTCTGTTTTGAAGAAGAAGGAGCTGTTTTGAGGAAGAATAATAGGTATCGTTTTACTCGATTGTGGTATTTTTTGCAACTAGCTGTGCCCCGTGACCTTTGTGATATTTCTTCCTTATTTGTATCGGATTTTGTTAACAATTTGCACGGAACCATAATTCATTTACTAAAATAAAACTTAGGTTACTCCTCATTACATTAACTATCTGCCAGTTAAAGTACCTACCGTCAAAGTCGGTCTAGCCGTTTCAGAGATTAGCCGGAACAAACAGCCAGACAGACAAACAAAAAATTTAAAATTAATGTTGTTTTTATTATAAGTACCGTATACAGGTACTTTTAGCAATCGATAAAAAGCTATTATTTTGAAATTACAGACATTTTTAATTTATTCAACAAGTATAGATATGCGGTCAAGCTTGAGAGATGAAGAAGACTACTGTAACTTTTAACACTTTTGCAGAATTTCACTGTACTTTTTAGTTTTTTTTAATGTCTATTGAATTCTCTTTAGTTTACGACTACGGGTGATGCAAATTGCGTCAAGCGATAGCGACACTCGCGCGCGTCTTAAGTTTCGTTCTGTCGGTGACCCGTAGCATGCTCTACAACAAACTCATATGTTGTTTAGAGGTTAGAGGAACCTGTTTCGTGTTGACCTGTTTATCGAGACATTTTTGCATTTTTGTAATTTTCAAGGTTACCCTTAGATTAATATTTAGAGCATTAAGTAAGTATCAAGAAAGTTTAGTTCGTCTGCTTATCCAATATTTGACTATACTTTGTTGCAGATATGTTATTTCTTTGGATATCAAGATCGAATTTATTATAAGTATTTTTTTCAGAAAATTTCTATGACTATTTTTAGAAGTTTATATTGGGAGAAGAGCTCGTGGCTAAATGATTACAGTCACACAGGTGGATCTCCAAGGATAAGCCGCGCTTGGCTAGACTGGTCCGCGGATGGGTGACAATCCATTACATACCGAGTTTTCTGCGTGCCTCAGAAAGCAAGTTTTTATGAGGAAGGAAGCATATTGTTGGGACGAGCCAGGATTTTGTTATGTGGGACGAAACACAGTGGGCCAAACGAAGAATATACGATATTATTTTAAATTGTAGAATAGATTATGTAGTCTTGAATTCAACCTAGAGTGCACTGGACGTGCATATAATTAAATGAGAAAAGCCTGGCCTAAATTCCCTTATGTTTTTTGCAATTTGCAGGTCAGAAAATTTCATAAAAAAATCATTTAATGGGATTATATGAACTTAGAGGGTCATATTAATGATTTGAATGACGTTAATTCTGTAAGTACATACGTGTTACGGTCGCAAATCATATTTTGTTCAACATACAGTCTGACACTGGTCGGCAAATTGCAAAAAAGTTTAAGGCTGATGCTCCAACCAGCCCGCGAAATTCAAATTTTCTTACGTTTTTTGCAATTTGCAGGGCAGTGCTAGGTTTTATGATGATTACAATATTGTTCGCGATTGTAAGACGTATGTAGTTACAGAATTAGAATCATCAAAATCATCAATACAACCCTCCAAGTTCATAAAGGTCTAGCAATGACTTTGACCTTGAAAAAATCGTTCCTCGACCTTTATGAACTTTGGAGGGTTGTATTGATGATTTTGATGATTATAATTCTGTAACTACATACGTCTTACAATCGCGAACAATATTGTAATCATCATACAACCTAGCATTGGCCTGCAAATTGCAAAAAACGTAAGAAAATTTGAATTTCGCGGGCTGGTTGGAGCATTCACCTTAAGTAAATTGAATTTCGCAGGCTACCCTTAGCGGCCTACCTTAAGTATCGTAATTAGTAGGAAGTTTAATTGACCAAGTGGCAAAAAAACATAATACTTTATTTTGTGATATCATCGTCGTAACGACGCCGACGGTAACTTCACCGTAATGAGTCCGGGCGGAGGAGGCAATTGAATAAATTAGCTCTCGGTGAGTGTGCCAAGGTTCTTAGTGATTTCGACTAGAGGAAATGTATGGTTCATTAGTTATCTACTTACATTTTCTTTTAAAAGTTGACGACAAAATCTAAGGAAATTAGTTTAGCTTATCCAGGGCCTGGGCATTATGCCTACTGAGATTTTTTGAGGTTTCTTGAGGGTTGGGAATTGTTGGGAGGTGTTGGGTTGGGTCTGTTTGGAATTTCAAAATAACAGTTTTTTACTGAATGCATATGAAATTATGGTCCATAAAACATTTTTTGTTTTTGGCTGTTTGTTTTAGTTAATCTCCGAAACGGCTGGATCCATTTTGACGGGATTATAACTAGCAGTAAGCTGATGTTATAGGGAGTAACTTATGTCCTCATTTTTAATAAAAAGGATTAAGTTTTCGTGCAAAAAAAATGTTAACAAAATCCGATTCAAATAGGTAAGTAATATATTGTTATTTGTAATAATTTCACCCGAACAATGGTAGCGGGCAACAGCTAGTTAGGGTTCCGTACCTCAAAAGGCAAAAACGGAACCCTTATAAGATCACTTTCTTGTCCGTCAGTCTGTCCGTCAATTTTCTCAGGAACGGGTGGACCTAGCAAGTTGAAATTTATACCAAATACTGAGGTTTATAGTCCTTATTATGTGTATAAAAATCAAAGTCCTAAGTCAATACATTATAAAGATATGGGCAAAAAGGATTTCGATTTTCGCAAAAACTTGCAAGTACCAATATTTACCTTAATTTTCAACTTTATTTTATTTTTCGGACTTTTCCCTTTACTTGTGCTGTAAGGACCTTTCTTAATTCTAGGTCAACCGGATTAACCGGTTACTTTACCCGATAGGTTTTGAGTCGAAAACCTATATGGTAGTTCCCGTTGACCTAGAATCACGTTTGACAAAAAGCAAGGTCTTACAGCACATGAAAAAGGGAAAAATCTGAAAACAGTAAATATGTTGTTTAATAACAAAAAAAAACGATTTTAATATTACAAACTTATTATTTGCGGTTGGTGCAATAGCTGTTTCATACGATCGAACAGCAAAGTTAAGTTTGTCCTTTAAAAAGTTTGTACGGAACCCTCGGTGTGCGAGTCCGTCTCGCTCTTGGCCGGTTTTTTTATAAGTCACTCCATAAGCAATATGTAACATAGGTAGAGTAGGCTGATGATTAAAATACTCTAAGTAAAATACTGGCAGTTAATTCACATAATTAAAATCACACGTCGTAATTAGGTATACAGGCTGATTTTACTCCATGCTTCGTATTATAGGCTAGTTTCCACCATCAATAAATTGCAAATCTATTTAGTCCGTCAGTTAGAGTAATGGAAAATAATGGACACTGTAGGAGGGCATAGCAACAAGGCGCCCGCGCTTTGTTAGCAGCGAGCGTAGGTAGGTACAAAACCGCTCGCCGCCCCACGCCGCTGCCCCGCGCACGCCTCAGTCCGGCTCGCATCGCTGTCGCATACGGTCACGTTTATTTATTTTCTACCTGTGTCTACTGTGATTTTCTCGTATACCGTGAACTGTGACAATAAACTTTCTTTTGTGCACTATACATCGTCCATTAATTTGTCTCGTTACCTGACCCCCACTACAAACTGGCGCCCAACGTGGGGCGCGTACCTAACCGACGCGACGCGAACTCAAATTCTTGCAACGTAACGGTTTTTCTTAGTGGACGAAACTAACTTTAGTGCACGTTACGTACAGCGTAAACAGTGTTCCTTGTGTTTTACTGACTATTGTGTACAATGCCTCGTCGCAAAAGTAGAAGCAACGATGATGACATCAGCGTGCCGCCGGCGTCCCCGACGCCCGCGCCGCTATCTGAAGGGACGCTTACGTCGTTTCTGGAGGCGTTCGCCAAGGCTCAAGCAGAATCGAACCGTCAGCTGGTTCAGAGCCTGCTGGTGACGTCGGCCGTCAACGGCTCAGCTTCACCGTCTCCATTTAAGAAACTTTGCGCGCTGTACGTCGCGATTCAGCGACGCTCACCGAGACTCAGAGGCCCTCGAAGCATTCGTCGACTCTATAGTGATATATAAGGAGTGTACAGGCATCAGTGACGAACACGCGCTTCGCGGCCTACCTATGCTCCTGGAAGGGGAGGCAGCTGTGTGGTTTCGTGGCATAAAGTCTTCAGTGACGTCATGGGAAGACGCGCTACAGAGACTTCGCGCCATGTTCGGTGTAGCCCGACCGCCACACAAAATATTCCGAGAAATATTTGCCGCGGAACAAACGGAGGAACGCACGGAGGTCTTCGTTGCTCGCCTTCGCGCGCTTATTGCTAAACTTCCATATAATGTCATAAAAGAAATGGAAGTCGACATGATATACGGCCTACTACATAGGCGAATAAGAAAACGCTTAACTCGTGAATCGATCGACAATGTAGAATTGTTAATCGAAAAGGCGCGAAATATAGAAGAATCGCTCTCCGAGGTGTCGACCGACGCACGTGGACCCGCCGCTAGCGCACATACGCCGCCGCCGCAGCCCCGGCCTCCACCGACGCCCGCGCGCACTACCGCCGTCTCCGCGACGAGCTTGCCGGCGGCGCCAGCGAACATACCTACAGCGTCGTCGAGTGCTACGAGTAGCGCTGCGCCCCCGCCTATTGTGGTAAATTCGGACAATAAAGGTAAAAGACTTTTCTGTGTTTATTGCCGTAAAAGCGGACATACACGTGACACTTGTAAAAATATTAAAAATAAATCCGATAAAAGTGCGACGTGTTACGGCTGTGGCGCTATAGGTGTAATTAGGTCAAATTGCGCTAAGTGTTCGGTAAAACCCATTTCTGTTGTCGAGTTCAACATGTTAGAGCCCACTAGGGTTTGTAATAATACTTGTAATGTAACTTTGAATAGTGAAACTTTTGATAATAATTTAAGTAACGTATCTCACTATGCTTGTTTATGTAATAAGATACTTGTATGTGTAATGTCGACCTCGACTGCGATGCGTTGCCGATTAGAGTAGGTAACTTGCCCGCGTCGAACTTATGTACTGACGGTCGTCCGATACTCGATATCGAGATAGGCAGTCATCGTGGTACCGGGTTGATTGATACGGCCGCTAAGCGTAGCGTAGCCGGTTCGAGTCTGTATGCACTGCTTCGTAAACTACACTATTCGTTCCGTAGTAGTTTTATGTCGGTAAAATTGGCCGATGGCATAGTGCGGGAACTCAAGGTCCTACTCGTTGATGTTGACATATTACTTATGGGCTTGACGATACCTATTACTTTTATGATTTTTCCTAATTCAGTTAACAATGACACGTTACTCGGTATTGATTTCTTACGTAAAGCCGGTATTGTTATTAATGTTTCGAACAATACTTGGTTCACAGCTGATCGGCCTCAGGTCATTCACCCCTTGCGGTGTGAGACTTCACGTGACTTCGTTGGGTGCGCTTCCGCGGATGTCTTACGTAATAATGAAGGTTCGATGCTGTCAATTTCAGAAAAGGAAAATCTCGCTCAGCTGCTACAAGAGTATGAAGATATCTTCGCAGAAGGGGGAGAACCCACACCGTTCGCAGAGCATCGCATTGATTGTGGTGATCATCCGCCGATTGCGGTGCCGCCATACCGACTCACTCCCGCCAAGAAAGCCGTCATGGAAGCGGAGATAGAGAAGATGCTTCGCGAAGGTATCATCACGGAATGTGAATCTCCATGGGCAGCACCAGCTCTTTTGGTACCGAAGAAGGATGGTGATTACCGGTTCTGCGTGGATTATCGGAAGCTGAACGCCGTCACCAAGAGTGACTCGTACCCGCTGCCAGTAATCGATGACCTCCTTCAATATACTGGTAAGAGCTGTTTCATGAGTACTATTGACCTCCGATCGGGGTACTGGCAAGTCAAAGTGAGGCCTGAAGACCAGGATAAAACTGCCTTTGTATCTCCATTTGGAGTTCACAAATTTACTCGTATGCCGTTTGGTCTGCGCAATGCGCCCGCAACATTTCAACTTTTAATCGATCGATTTCGTTCTGCGTCATCTCTTAAGGGGGTGACACTCCTTGGTTACATTGATGACCTGATATTGATATCCGGATCATTTCACCAACATCTCCAGGATTTACGTGCGGTATTCGATCGCTTACGTGTCTTCAATCTCCACGCAAATCGCAATAAGTGCACATTTGCTCGAGAGAGTGTGAAATACCTAGGCCACATTATCACCTCAGAAGGAGTGTCCCCAGATCCAGATAAGGTTACGGCGATATTAGATATGAAGGAACCAACTAACGTAAAGCATCTAAAATCCTTTCTACAGAGTTGCTCATGGTTCCGTAAGTTCATGCCGAATTTCTCCCAAGTTGCACAGCCACTGACTATGCTAACGCGTAAGGATCAGGCCTGGCTGTGGGGTGAAGAACAGATCAAGGCATTTAGAGAACTAAAAGGACTACTTACCTCACCTCCGATTCTTATTCAGCCAGATTATAACGTGCCATTCGTTCTCAGGACTGACGCTAGCAATTACGCACTGGGTGCGGCTCTACTCCAGGGGGAGTCGCAGCGAGAAGAGAAACCCATCGCGTATGCCAGTCGCCTCCTCACGCCGGCGGAGCGGAACTACTCTACCACCGAGCGCGAGGCGTTGGCAGTTGTCTGGGCAGTCGAGAAGTTCCGAGGGTACATTGATGGCCATCCAGTACGTGTCGGCAGTGACCATCAGCCCCTGAAATGGCTACTTACCCTGAAGTCACCTGCTGGACGTCTCGTACGATGGGCCATGAAACTCCAGTCCTTTGATCTACAAGTCGACTATACTCCTGGGAAGGCAAACGTAGTTGCTGATTCGCTCAGTCGTCCCCCGTGTGAGGAGGAGGCTCGCGATTCCTGTGGAGTCTGCATGGTGCTCGTTGACCCGCCGCGCTGGGATGCTGCTACTCTTCGTGAGGATCAGCTCGCAGACCCTGAAGTGGCGAAGATCATGAAGGCTCTGGAAGGCAAAGATGAATTAGAACTTACGCGATGGTCAGAGAGAGGTTATCATACGTGCAGAGCTGTACTATACCGGTATACTGAAGCGGAGACTGAAGAACCGCAGCTTGTCGTTCCTGAAAACCGAAGGAAACAGGTACTTGTCGAATGTCACGACTCAGCTACTTCAGGTCACGGCGGTCTGGATCGAACCCTGCACCGTATAAGTCAGAGATTTTATTTTCCCGGTATGCGACGTTATGTAGCAGAGTATCTGAAAACCTGCATAGAATGCCAACGCTACAAACCTTCCAATGAGAAACCTGCGGGACTCTTACAGACTCCGGTTCCCGCTCAGCGCTTCGAAGTTCTAGCTGTAGACCTGTTCGGGCCACTGCCTAAAGGAGCTAATGGGGAGAGATGGGTGTTAATCGTGGAAGACACAGCCAGCAAGTGGGTTGAGCTGTTCGCCCTCTCCGAAGCCACAGCTGAAGCATGCGCTAAGGTACTAATTGAAGAGGTTTTCTTACGCTTTGGTGTTCCAAGGCGTCTCATATCCGATAACGGCGTACAGTTCGTTGCCGATGTCATGCAACATGCAATGTTCACGCTTGGTGTAAAGCAGACTCTCGTGCCACTTTACCATCCGGAGGCGAACCCGGTCGAGCGTAAAAATCGCGATCTCAAGACCCAGTTGGCGATCTTGGTAGAAGGACACCATCAGCAATGGCCAGAAGCTCTGCCATTCATCCGATTTGCATTGAACACTTCAATAACCAAAGCGACGCAACAGACACCTGCTTATTTAACATTTGCTCGTGAACTCCGCTCCCCTATTGCAGTACAGAGCGATCTTCGTGCTGTGATAGAGGCTGAAAACTATGTTCCACAGATTACGCCGTATCTGCTGAAGCTAGCGGAGACACTCAGCAACAGTAAGGAGTGCATTGAGCGACAGCAAGATCTCCGTAAGGCTGCCAAAGATAAGACACGAAAGGCTGAGGAGTTTGCCGTCGGTGATCTTGTCCTGATGAAGACGCACGTGCTTAGCAGTGCTGCTAAAGGAGTCAGCTCTAAACTCATGCCAAAAAGGGATGGCCCTTACTTGGTGCAGAAGAAGGTTAGCCCAACTACTTACCTTTTAACGTTTCCTGGTTCACCGGATGAAGTCATTGGGAAGTACCACGTTTCGGCGTTGAGGAGATATCATTCTAGGGATGGTGAATGCCCTGAGGTTCCGCAGCCGGTTGCTCCTAAGCGTTCTCGTGGTAGGCCGCGTAAGAAACGTATCATTGTTGACGTTTGACCAACGGTGAGGGCACCAATGGTTGGTCAAAAGGGGGAGTATGTAGGAGGGCATAGCAACAAGGCGCCCGCGCTTTGTTAGCAGCGAGCGTAGGTAGGTACAAAACCGCTCGCCGCCCCACGCCGCTGCCCCGCGCACGCCTCAGTCCGGCTCGCATCGCTGTCGCATACGGTCACGTTTATTAATTTTCTACCTGTGTCTACTGTGATTTTCTCGTATACCGTGAACTGTGACAATAAACTTTCTTTTGTGCACTATACATCGTCCATTAATTTGTCTCGTTACCTGACCCCCACTACAACACGTATTTTTTGTTTTTGTAAATCAATGAAAATTGACAAAGATAAAATGCATCAAAATTCGAGAGGGGGGCTCGTGACGTCACAACGCACTAAAAATTATAGCAAGGCGTGACGTATTGAGAATTTTAAAGCGTCGTATCTTCGTCAATTTTGGTTTACGTAACAAAAGAAAAAATACGTATCAAATATTTTTTGATAATCTAACTGACGGACTAATTAGATTTTTTCAAGCCTAAACAATCTAAGCTTATGTAGTCTTTTTCTATTTTATCGACAAGAGTTAAAAGCTACACAATACAAAACCTCTTGCCACGGTAATAGTATATTTTGATACAAATGGGTAAACTTTGTCATTGCAACTGCAGCTGAGGTAGAATAAACCCGAGTCAAAGGCGAGGATATAATGGAGCCGCACGAGGCTCTTGTCTCAGTACCTATTGGGTTTAGAATGCAGTTTATTTCACACTCGTTGGCTGTTTTTTCATTTCATTTCTATTAATGTTTTATTTCCAGAGGTAACTATTTAAAACTAAGTCCAATGTGGTTCAATTTCTATAGTCGTCGGTAATTGATTGATTGTTTTTATTTTAATCTCAGAAAAGAGCAGCATGCCTTTACAGGCCTAAACATTTTTTTAATATTTAAATTGTGTACATAAATAGAAGATCTTATACAAACATTTTCTATGAAATGATTTGATTTTATCAAAAATTGAAATTCGAGGGAGAGCCTTTTGAACAAAGATTAGCCAGCTAGCTGGTTTAACTGGCACTCGTGAAAGCTAGGCTTATTGTCAACATTACACAAACTGAATTGGAAATTGAAGTAGGACCATCATCGATCAGGAGATAGCGATCTGAACCAAGGCCGCTTCGTGTATTTTAATGCGAAAACCATGTCGATACATTTCACGCCGTGTTGCGAACATGTCACAACAGTGCTGATAGAACTATTTTTTTGAATTGATTTTGCACTATGAGGAGGCGAGAGGTAACAAATCAATTAGATACTCTTTGGGCTCGGGCTATGTTTTGGCGAAATTTTTTGGCGAAGCTATAATATTCTGTCATAAGGAGAACATGCAACCCCTTTTTGCAAACAAGGAGTAATGGTAAGCTTTGAATCGAGTTCCAGTAGTGCGCCTAGCAAAAGACTAAGAAAGAAGGTAGACAGATTTGTCTGCACCTAATAATTTATTTACTGTATCTACCCGCATTTTCCAGTCATCCCGCGATCATGGTGCTTGCAACAGCGTCGAATATCGGAAGCTCAGATTAATTCTCATATTAATTAAAAATTTCTAAAAATATTTGTTAAAATTTTACTTGTCACGTTTTTGTCATGGTGATAAATTAGGTTAAGAAAATGTTTGTAACAATGGTTTAATAAATTTATTCTTATTCTTAATTTAAAATCTCGTAAGTGACAGTGTAAGTTTAGTTAGAAACCGTGAAAGCTTAAAACAGTGAAGGAGTAATAGTTATCAATGCAAATTTTTCGATCGAACGCTTTTTAATACTGCTAAAAACTTTTCTTCGTGTTTGTAATGCGGGCTCAGTCTGGACCCAGCATATTTATATTTATGTATAGCATTCGATGTCCATTCTCGACGAGCGCGTGGACTAAACTGTGAACGATAGCGAATGTGGAGGGACATGTTTTTCGCGACGACTTCGCGGCTAAATTACGGCGTGAATTCACGCAGGTGATCACGGCGCAAATGTGGAGCCCGCTTAAGGCGGTGTAAAAGTTAGTGGTCGAATTAGCTGCTACAAGGTTTGATTACCAGATCGGACAAAATGTAATTGAGTTTTCGATTAGCAATCAATAGTAGCCCAGAGTCCGCAGAATTATGCCCGGTTAAGGTGAATACGGCGAAGCAACTAGAATAATGTTGGCGCACTCTGCCTACCCTCAGTGTAGGAAATTGGTGTTATATTCTGCTGTTTATATAATTTAATAATATTATATTATATTAAATTATATATAATATTATCAATACTAGTATTATAACGAGGAAAGATTTGATTATAATTTTGCGTTAGGTACCAATTTGCATCTCTAAATATCTAGACAAAAAATCGCAAGTAATTCTAAATTACTGTCTGGGTGTGTGTTCAGCCTGTCTGAAAAGGTCAATTGATACGTCTCGTCTGCCAGCAATTGGGCATGGATTGATGTAATGATGCTGAATATATAAATGCTAGCACAATGGGAGGTAATTAATTTTTTTGAGACAATTATGTCAGTAGACAGACAGACGAATTGGTATGAGGTAATAGACTGAAAAAGAAGATTAATGATAATGATATTTTCGTACGTGGAATTCATTTTAGCTACTGCCCGAACTAGTTGTTGCTCGTGGCCTTTCGTTCGCGTGAAGTTCTTTTAAAAATACTAGCCGTTGCCGCGACTTCGTTCGCGTGGAATTTTAGATGTGTATGGAAAAAAAATTGCCTATGACCTTATTCTCAGACCCACCAAATATATCCATTTTTTTTTTAATGAAAATCGGTCCATCCGTTTCGGAGGAGTTCGATAACAAACACTGTGACAAGAGATTTTTATTTAATTATGAAGTCAAAACTCCTAAATCACTCAAAACCACTTTTGACTGGTGTCAGTCAAAACCCATAGGAAGTTAAAATGCGTTTTCCGAAATGAAATGAAATGAAATGATGTTTATTTTGCAAGTAGGTTCTTACAAACAATTGCAGGTAATTACCTAGTCCTAGAATTACATGATGTTTTTCAAAAGGGCACAAAAAAAACATAATAAGTTTCTAAGTAAATGTTAGTTAATAGTTTTGACTAGTCAAAAGTAGTTTTACCCGTTAAAAAGAAGTTTTGACTGATAAACAGCTTTAACTGTGACATATACAATAAGAAGATTACTTCCCTATTTGAATTGAATTTTATACTAGCTAGCTTGCGGTAAAAAAAAAAACTTTATAATTATCTAAGGTTAGTAAGTGGTAACCCTCAACGCATCAAACTTAAGTGCAAAACTTTTCAGGTAGACTCTCTACATCATTTCTACAAAACTAAGTTCTAACGTTTATAAAGTCCCAAATCTAAGAATAGATCAGAATGACGTCAAAACTCCTTTAATTTCCATCTTAATGATCTTTGAACGTCACAAACAAGTTTACGACGCTAATAAAGAAACTCAATTAGGAGACAGTTAAGTAGGTTACGGAAACGGTTCAGACAAGGGATGCTGTCGGAATGGGGAAAGTTACATCAACTACAAGTTAGGGTCCCATACTCTGCCATCTTCTAATCTAAGTATACAAGTGTGTAAGCGATGGGAATGTAAGATAGGGAATTTTAATTTCAGTAAAACTTATACCCGTATCTATGAACAAGTCAATGTGATTACTAGAGAAAATGTTATAAACTTAAGATACGATTTTTATTATGTTGTTTAGTAAGTAATTGCTTAAAGTTACAACTCTCAAAAGTTATAATTCTTAGCTTTGCTTGCTTTCTTTCTTTCTAACTACTTAATCTCAAGTAATTAGGTACTATAACTTGACTATAGATATCAGGGTGAGCAACACCGAAATAGATGTTTAAATAAATGCGCGTCGCTGGATTTTCAGCTTTTGGCGTAGGCCTTTTTTTTTTTTTTTTTTTTTTTTTTTCGGATGGGAAATCATCAAATGACTTCTCCCGCTCTGGGCGGAGCAGGAGGGAGTGTCAGACTTTTACTGACTAAAACCCATCCATGTTCCTTCATCGCCCTTTGTGTTCCGGGGCCACGGTATCTCTTTCGAATAGTCCCGCAACCCCGGCAGGCATCGGTCCTTTCGGATCCCTTCCTTTTTGCTGACTCTCTTTGAGGCGCGCGTGGAACACGAACGCGCCGTCGACACGGCCTGTCGTCATGAGACGGACGGACGGCGAGCTAGTTTGGCGTAGGCCTGAGCGATGAAATTAAACTGACGAATATTACTGCATTCTTATCATTTGCCTCTCTTTCTTATCTACTAGCCACGAACAACCAGCTGATGGTAACTAAACTGACGAATATTACTTCATATAGTCTTGGGCAGTTTAGTTGGATGAAAGTATGTTGATTAATGTTTCATCCTTGTGGGTTTTCGTTATGATGTGATCTGTTTTATCATTTGCCTCTCTTTCTAATCTACTAGCCACGAACAACCAGCTGATGGTAACTAAACTGACGAATATTACTTCATATAGTCTTGGCCAGTTTAGTTGGATGAAAGTATGTTGATTAATGTTTCATCCTTGTGGGTTTTCGTTATGATGTGATCTGTTTTATCATTTGCCTCTCTTTCTTATCAACTAGCCACGAACAACCAGCTGATGGTAACTAAACTGACGAATATTACTTCATATAGTCTTGGCCAGTTTAGTTGGATGAAAGTATGTTGATTAATGTTTCATCCTTGTGGGTTTTCGTTATGATGTGATCTGTTTTATCATTTGCCTCTCTTTCTTATCAACTAGCCACGAACAACCAGCTGATGGTAACTAAACTGACGAATATTACTTCATATAGTCTTGGCCAGTTTAGTTGGATGAAAGTATGTTGATTAATGTTTCATCCTTGTGGGTTTTCGTTATGATGTGATCTGTTTTATCATTTGCCTCTCTTTCTTATCAACTAGCCACGAACAACCAGCTGATGGTAACTAAACTGACGAATATTACTTCATATAGTCTTGGCCAGTTTAGTTGGATGAAAGTATGTTGATTAATGTTTCATCCTTGTGGGTTTTCGTTATGATGTGATCTGTTTTATCATTTGCCTCTCTTTCTTATCTACTAGCCACGAACAACCAGCCGATGGTAACTCTATTAACCAGCCCTCTAAATAAAGCTATTAAATAAACAGTAAAAGAAATTGGCAAATTAAATGGTTATTGTAATTTCTAAACTTTTAAATAGTAAGATTGTGTTATTAAAATGTTAGCGTAACTTCAACATGCAAAAAGCAGCGGTGGCCCCTATGGGTGGCCCAGTGGTGCCCAGCGGTGAAGGAAAATATCGTGATTAAACCGGCATGTCCTTAAACCAATAATAATCAAAGACATGTTGCATCTACTAACCCGCACTGGGCCCGCGTGGTGGGTTATACATATAGCCCATTCCCTCTCATAGAGAGGAGGCCGTGTATCCCAGCAGTTGCAGTGGGAACATTATACTTATGCAACATGCAAGTCGTTCCACCAGAAAACCTTATAACAGTTCTCAGTTTAGCACATTTTCATACAGAGCCAACTAGGGGTGACATGAGGAAATCGTAGCCGCTTCTTGCTCAATCGTAGTAGCATGGTACGGAGATCAACTACTAGATGACGCTGCCTGTGATAGGAGCGTTCGCTTCATTGTTTAACGGCATTAAAACAGATGGCGCTGTACACAAATTTTGAAAGCTGAGTGCGCAAAATATCACAATGCTGTATTTTGTAACTAGTTCTAAAGGTGCTACAGTGATTCGAGGATCTTTTAACACTTGAAAATATGTTATATTGATGACAGTTGCTATCGGTGAACATTTGTGAAATGTACTGAAAAACCAAATGGTAATTGGTAACGCTCCAAAACATCCATGTTCTGGCTACAGTGTGTTAAATAATTTATTACAGTCATTGCTTGGGCTGGGTTATGTAGTCGCTATCACGCGATTTAATACACGAACACACGCCAGCAAAATTTAATTTTAATTACTAAACAAACGAAGTAAGTGTACATATTGAAGTAATGGTATCAAAAAAATCATGAATTACGTGCGACCAATTTTTTTAATACCTGTGAAAGAATTGTAGTAGATCAGATACTTTAATGTACGGTGCAAAATTAACGGAATTCGATTGGTTTTCAATTTCTTTGAACAATTAACAAACTACGGTTATTCCGTGTATTTTAAGCAAATTTACAAGAATCGAAACCTTACGTCGGTATTATTTATGTAGTTATATGTATTCCAAATATAACCGCGGTTCCACTTAGTAGCTTTTCGATGAACCGAATAGGCTATTCCAGCTATCAGCGTTGTCAAAATATAGCCCACGTTGTTTTTAATAAGCACTTAGGATTCGAAGCTATGGGAACTGACCAGCTGTGTTGCTAGAGACGTACCAGAGATACAAGTATTTAAAGTACCACCACGCCTTTATACCCCTAAAGGGTATAATAGACACAGGGTGTAAGTAAGTCGTAGATCTATGACCTACAACGTCCAAGATTGAACCATCAAAGATCTACAAATGACAGGCGGGACTTTCCGAGGTACGGAGGACACTCGGTATGTAATGGGTCCATCCGTCCGCGGATCAACCTTGGCAAGCTTGGTTTAACCTAAAGATCATTATCATTTAGCCACAGGCTAAATTTTTCTTTATGTTCCATGTAACAAGGAGTACTCCAAGAACCTATGGACTGCTGCTGAAAAAATCTTGATTAATTAAAATCCAGCTAACACTTAAGGCTGACGACAAACGAGCGTAATTTTGTGAGTCGCGTAATTTCGGTTTCATACATAGTTGGGCGCATTTTACGTCGTGACGACGACACGACGACCGACGGAAAACATTATGTATGAAATCGAAATTACGCGACTCACAAAATTACGCTCGTTTGACCTTAGCCTAATTCATGCAAAGAATCGAACCCAAGAACACATTGCCCAGCCGGCGTGCTTGTGGCCACTAGCTAGACCAACGAAGCAGTGAATTTCATTTATTTACCTCTTGTAAATAAAATATGACTACGAAGGGCTATTCGGGACCTAGTAGAGCTTCCCTCTATTCCCGAGGCTGTCGTGAAAGGAACTCAGAATTGTGATAAGTGGATGCGATATTTTGTGCTCTAGTTTTGCGGAAATCTGTGTTAAAATCTTGTTAACTTGAAAGTCTTTCATTTTACAAGACTTGTTGAAGAAAATTCGTCTTGTATAACACATGTATCGTACTTAGAGGCGTTTGCATTTTTGAGAAATTTTGTATGTATTGACTTGCTGAAATGACTATATTTAAACTATAACTAAATCTAGTAAACACAATATTTAAAATTTAAGTGTTTAATACCTACGTGTAGACGCAAGGTTTTGGATAGGTAGGACCAGCGAAATTTACATTAGTAAACCAACATACATTTTAAAAGATTTGATGATAATTTTCATCATAACATCGAACGCCTGTAATCCCCGGAGGGTTAGACAGAGGTGTACCTAATAGGACACCCACAATTCGCCAGTTATGTTTAAGTCCCACGCAAAAGGAAAAGGACCTTGCGACCCACGGATTTCTCCCCCCTCTTGCCCCTCAATTTAAAGGGGAAAATATACAAGTCCGTGATTAGACCTGTCATATAGACTAGTTTCCACCATCAATAAATTGCAAATCTATTTAGTCCGTCAGTTAGAGTATTGGAAAAAAATGGACACGTATTTTTTTGTTTTTGTTAATCAAAATATTGACAAAGATAAAACGCATCAAAACTCGAGAGTGTCGTGACGTCACAACGCACTGTAAATTATAGCATGGCGTGACGTATTGAGAATTTTAAAAGCGTTGTTTCTTCGTCAATTTTGGTTTACGTAACAATAGAAAAAATACGTGTCTAATATTTTTCGATAATGTAACTGACGCACACAAGCCTATTGTATGGATCGGAATGCTGGGCTGTGAAGAAGATGGATGAAAAATTATTGCATGTAGCGGAGATGAGAATGTTGAGGTAGATGTGTGGTGTGACAAGAATGGATAAGGTAAGGAACGAGTACATAAGAGGAAGCTTAAAAGTTGCGCAGGTTACAGAAAAGTTGAAAGCGAATCGACTGTCGTGGTATGGACATGTGATGAGGACTGATGAATCGCATGTGACTGAAAGAGTGATGAATATAAATGTTGATGGATGGAGGGGGAGAGGAAGATCAAAGAAACGATGGATGGATTGTGTGAGGAATGATATGAAAGATAAAAGATTAATGATAGCGTGACGGTAGACAGACAGGAATGGATGAAAAAAAACGTATTGCACCGACCCCAAGTAACATAGAACAAGGGCAGGAAAATGATGATGTAATAGGGGGAGGACCAATTGCCATCAACCGGGCACGATTCCAGACTCCTACTCCTCCTATCCAGGCTGCTACTGAAAATTTTCTGATGGAAAAAACCAATAGCACTTTGCCCGACCTGGGAATCGAACCCAGGACGTCATGCTCAGCACACGACCAAAGATGCAGTCAATTATAACTTTGGCAACGCTAAAACGTATTACGTTCGTACATTTGACTGTGAATACTAATCCCTAGTGAGAACATCGCAATATCTCATTATTCAGTTTCCATTCCAAGCCCAAAAGCATTAAGCATTAAGCCCATGCATATAAATTATCCAGAACACAAAATGTAACCATAATAATTAGTTGAGGACAATTCATGAGAAATCGATGAAAATGCTAGGTAAGTCACCAATATCTGAGAAACGATTTTGTATGTATTTCAAGGTAAGTTGTTGTGTGATCGATAAGTAAATATGATTGAAGGGTTTGTTTGAAATATTCTAGTTGCTGGAATCGTGTAAACGTTTGTCGTTTACTTATACGTCATTTGAAAAGTGCCATTTGTCTCGCTGATGGTGGCGGGATCATTTAGTTCCCTTCAAAATGGTTGACTTGAATGGTGCTGATCCATGCGTCATGTCCGTGAACGGGTGCTGTCAGTTGTGACTGGTCATCTCTTAGTTGCCATGGCTTATTGAATGAATTATTTTGAATTGTTTTTTTTTTGTTTGTGTGTTTTTGCTGTGGACTGTTACTTTTAACGTGCACATCTTGCTACATTGTTCTCACATAATATACCATCTCAACATGAATGATGTAACCAAGATTTTGTAACAATATTCTGATTTAAAAGAGTGTCCATGGAGTTTCTTGCCCGTTCTTCTCCATAGAGATCTACGCTAGGGAATGGGCAACTACAGTACTTTCACAGTTTTTATGTCTTGTGACTGGGACTGTAGCTACATTTAATTTTCATCTTTGTTTCGACAGTTCAAAAGTGCCTGTAACTGGCTTACTTGAAATAAATGCTTTGATTTTGATTTATTTAAAGGATCTTTAATATCATCATTCTATCATCAGACGAACTGAGATATGGCAAAGCGTCACCATTATACGGTTCAAGTTCCACTGACCCGAAGAAAGCGCTATGCTTCCACATTTAATGTGCGAACCGCCAGTCTGTGGAATTCACTGCCGGCTTCTTTGTTCCCCTATCATTTTAATCTAGAATCTTCAAAGTTCGAGTGAATCGGTTGTACAAGCGTGCTCCATCCGTGGCCGTATCAACGCTTCACATCAGGCGAGTTACGGCCAAACGCAGGCCTATTCAGCAGGCAAAATAAATCTCAGCCTGGAGAAGTTTAATGTAGAGCGGAAATTATGATTCTGGAATTCCGGTGTTCATCGATTCTATTAGCCATAACTAGGTCGTCGGCCAATCCTTTTGGAGGACCCACGTCAAGACCTCCAAAACTCTTTGACTTTATCGGCCATTAGTTTTGCGAACAATTTGTCCCGACCATGACCACATTGCCTTTTTTTATCACGAACTGAAATCATTTTTTGTCAGTCCGTAGAATTATTATAATTCTGAAAATGTTTTGCGTATTTTTCAGTCCTCTTTTGCCTTTAATTAATAAGTACCTAAATGAACCTAGTTTAAATTGTAAATTAGCATAACGAAGACAAATTATGTTCTGTACTTTGTTAATGAGAAAAAGACGCTATAACTGGTCTTTATAAACTTGAAGTTAATAGTGCTATGGAATGAGGTTTGCTGCGGGAAACTCTCGTTGATCAAATGTGTTACTTGACATGGTGATCAACCAATAGGCTTCAGCCATTCACAGGTGTGAATATTGGCTGCATATAATATTAGAAATTCAAGTACAAAATAGAACGACAATAATTGCAAAGCTGAGAATAGTCAAAATTTCGAGAGACAAAAAACAAAATTGCTGGGCTCTGTGCAGATCCTGCAAGAAGGAAGACGAGACAGCAGCCCATGTGCTTTTCAACAGCAAAGAGGTTGCCGCATTCAGGGCTAAGTACTTCGGTAACATAGAGAGCTGCGAGATCGTCAGAAACACCAAGGCTTAAGCTGGCGTTTCTCGGGAAGCTGGGGTGGAACCAAATATGTATTTGGACGTGGAGTTCAGTGAAGGCAGCAAACCGTTATACAATACAACAAAGGTAGGTATAGAATGGCGGGGTTGTCCTAGAAGGACATACACTGACCTTATTGGTGAGGTTCTTCAGAAAGGTCTGGCCCGTAACTGCGTAGTATTCGTAATCGTATGATCGTGAACGAGGCAAAAGGAGTATTTAAGGATACGAGTAGTAGCAGGTGCAGTTCTGTGGTTTCTGCCTACCCCCATGGAAAAATGCGTGAATTAATGTATGCATGTAGGTATTATAATATAAGCAATTTTACAAAAACAATCCTTGAAAAGGATTTGGAAAAACAAAACCCGCTATACTCACATTCCAACCGACAGCTGAAAGTGGTTTTAAACACAATTTGTTGATCACGGACGGCTCATACATTATGAATGAGTTACTGATACCAGCTGATTAATAAATCAACACATTTGTCTCGTATACCTACCAAACCATACGTTGGAATACTGAACCACTTTATTCGTAGTAGGTATATAATTTACATGTGTAATCAAATAGAGTTAAGTCGTCTTCAAAGGAATACATTGAGAAGTTTGTTTAATATTAGATTAGGTATATCAAGCTTTTCGTGTTTCATCATCTGCCTAGCCTTTTCCCAACTATGTTAGGTCGGCTTCCAGTCTAACCGTATGCAGCTGAAAACCAGTATTTTATACAGAGCGACTGCCTATCTGACCTCCACAACAAAGTTAGTACTCTGGGTAGTATGTATAATATCAGGTTGTCAGACTGTCGACGCCATTGACTATACTTAACGACTGTCAAAGATATACAATTGACAGCCGGGACCGTTTCCGAAGCACGGAGGATACTCGGTATGTAATGGGTAGTCACCCATTCTCAGACCAACCTAGACAAGCGCGGCTTAATCTGAAGATCGAACCGAGCGACTGTATTTGCAGCAAGCTCCTCCTACCTTTCCATTAGTTCGACTACCATGCCGAATTAATTCCCCCACTCTCGAATTTGGGAAGCATGTGAATGGACTTGTGGAAGCGACAATCGAAACAATAGAACATCGGGTCTGACTTTGATTGGCATTTAATTAATCACAAGATTGGAATGTCTGCCGGTTCCTTATATGTCTATTGACTAACATACCTACACATACGCACATTTCTATCTATCCCAAACTAATCTTATACCAATGTGTGCTTAGGTTCATCGCATGGTTCATCAGTTGTGACTGATTTATATTTGCATTAGTTAAGGATGATAATTGGTAAGAAAGGAGGCGTCTCATGAGATGACGAGTAATAGAGAAGTATGGAAGAAGAAGACGTGCTGCGCTAACTCAAAGTTAGCCGTAGAACCAATGACCGTTGGGGTAGACGTGTTCTTGCGTGGAGACCGCGAATCGGCAAACGTAAGTTGAGACCTCAGGCTCGGTGGAGTAAATTCTTCGTAGGGTGGCTGGTAGCAGGCCTATGTCCAGCAGTGGACTGATGTAGGCTGATGATGGTCAGTCCAAAAGTGAGGTTTTATCGTGAATTGTCAAAGACGTCTAGGCGTGAAGACTCGTTACAATCATAGCTTTAATCAACATTTATTAAACAAAGAGGCCTGTGTTTATATGGGACTAAATTCAACATTTAGGACAATATTTTTTTCGTCTTATCTTTCCTCCCAATCAAAACGTTGAAATACTCCAAGTAAATCATTTCCATTCTGGAACAATAAAACCTTCTTGTTCGTTTAGCATGAACACCTCAAAGGCAATAAATGGAAATTGTAAAGATAACAGTGGGCCATGAAGGCGCGGATTCAAACGTAGCCTAATTTAGATTGATTACATACATACGTAAACTCACGCTTTTTTCCCATAGGGGTGGGCAGAAAGCACAGAACGCCAGTTGCTGCGATCCTTTATATTCTTTCGCCTCGTCCACTTTCATTCATCGGATCATACACGCACGCCGAATGATTGTAAAATGGAAAATATTCATTTGGCACATTTTACTAACTAAGATGGACTTCATTCATATCTATGGGTAATAGGGAATATGCATGTAATGTTTTCTTGACTTAAATCAATAAAATACAGTACTATCAACCCAAGAAAAGTTTTAAAAGTTAAGTTCAACTACTGCTTGTCGCTCGAAATAATATTAAACTCCTGCAATTTTCTATAACAGTTCAAACGTCTGTGACGGCCGCGGCCATGATGTGACGTCATTTACCTCAATCTGCCTTGTTTACATCTATTTTTTTGGCCGTAATTTTACTGATTGTTTGTGCTATAATCAAGCAAAAATTGCGATTACGATATTATAATAAAATCTTAGTGAAACTTTACCTACTTTTCAAATGAAAGTGTTTTTTTGACACATATCTAGACTATGACGTCACTACCGGCGTTATCGAGGACAACGCGTTTTGAGAGTGCGTTCCGTTTCACCAAAAACATGCTACATAAAACAATAAATTGTAAAATAAGTGATGTCTTAGAAATTTAAACATGTGTACCACAATGTTTTATGCGCCAATACTAGGCAATTTTAATAAATAAAAAGTTTTTTGTATTTCTTGCATGTTCCCTATTGTACATGTACAAAAAAAAACAAAAGACGTTAAGATAGTTACTATTGAACAGTTGAAAGTACGGAAAAAAAGAAAATTAAAATTATAGTTTCGTAGTAATTCATTACAAAAATATTTTTCGTTCTTATAATCTATTTCTTCAAAAGTGTATTGAAAAACGTCGTTTGATACACGTGGACATTTGTTATTGCAGTTGTCGGCTCAAAAACAGCCTCGCCTACGGCTCGGGAGTTAATTCTGCCTCGTACGCAATAACAAACTTTCGCCACTTGTATCAAAATTTACCTACTATTATTTTGGTAAATAATGGAAAGACGGTATTAATAATAATGGGTAATTTGAAATTCCAGTATTTTATTTAAAAAAATTAGAATCTAATTCTAATATTGTGGAATGCAGCACAGCCAGCATGCCTCTTAGAGATATTTCTCGACGGCATGTAAAGCCAAGTCAAAACTACGGTTTTGTAGACGGCCGAAGGGGTCAGGCCTATGGGCAGCATAAAAACTCTGACACCAGGTTAGGCACTAACCACACGATAAAGAAGATTATGGAATGTAATTCGATTTGCTGTTTGCAACCGAAGATAGTCGAAATCATCTGAAATCGAAATTAATGAAAGGCTCAATAAATTTGTTCGAAATATTATAATTGCACAGGGTGCTATTCAAGTATGGGTAGGAAAATGGTGTTAAAATAATGGTTCGGTGGTATGGCCGTATTTGCCGGACGTATTCTTCCCACCACTGCACAAAGAGCTATAAATCTATTAGCTGTTTGTTTTGCCGCATGATCTCTGCAGTTAGGTGGGTCTTTGTATTGCTGCATCGCTAATTTATGATTAAGAGGAGGATTCTGCTCCATTTGATTTTTAATTACGTGTTCATTATATAATTTACACAGGAGCTCGTTACTAAATAATAACGCCCGCACGGGTCGATCTTCAGTTAAAGCTGCAACGCTTGTCAAGGTCAGTCCGTGACGGGTGAATTTCCACCGTGCCTCGGAAAGCACGTTATGCCTTTGGTCTGGGCTGTCATTTGTAGATCTTTGACAGTCGTTACAGGTTGTCGGTGGCCCAGAAGTCTGACAACCAGTCTTACCAAGGGGTATCGTATTACACAATACTAACTATGTTATAAAAGTTAGATAGGCACTCGCTCCATGTACAATATTGGTATTTAGCTGCATGCGGTTAGACCGGAAGCCGACCCCAACATAGTAGGAAATAGTCGAGGCAGTTGGTGATCTGAAGAAATGGCCGAAAAAATGCGATCACTCAGCATACTCTCTCAGTAATAATTATATAGTCAAGTTTACGCTGTCATTTATTCATTTATTATCTTAAACCTCTTTTCCTAACACTGACTAAAGTGATTTGTCGTCAAATTCAACCCTAATTCCAATCAAACTCATCAAGAACTACGCACCTAAGTGCCAAAGTAAATTAGTTAGTACGAATAGATCAATATTGTCGAATTAAACAACAACTGCCTGGTGAGTTGGGACTAGCCCGCCACACTGTTCCCAAACCACTGTAACTCCTGAAAGCCAGAATCAACAGTGGCGACCACCAGAAAAGCGCCGAGACAATGAAGCTCGACGAAGTCCCAGAGAATGAATTTAACTGTCTTGGATCCCGCAACGAAATTAATCAGAAAAGTATAGTGGAGGAGTAGGAAAAAACCGTAATTTCCACTTCCCTCCATTTCAGCAGGAGACAGAACGAAACAAGGCCAATAGGCACAAAGGGACGTTTACAACTGGGATAGGCCCAGTTGCCTAGCACCACGGATAAATATTAACATTAATGGGTCCTAAGTTGTGAGCTGTTATATTTGATTCCAATAATAGGTATGGCAAAAACGCTTGAACGCACGGAAATTTGTTCTAGTTTCCACAAGGTCTGTATAGTAAATAACTCCGGATGTAACCTGTACACTATCCAACATAATGTTGCGTTCATTCTGCCAAAGACTGCACTCCCATAAAATGTGATGTGCTGATTGTTCATATTCGCAGTCAGATGTGGAACATTGACAAAAAGGCGAGTCAACAAGCTTGAAGGAAAATAATTTACTCTTAAAGTTACCATGACCGGTGAGAAATTGGGCAACACAGTGATCAACATCCAACCATGTCCTGGCCAGCCGCTCACGAACGGATGGAAAGAACTGGTGGAGGTGTCGGCCCTTGATGGAATTATCCCACCTACCTTGCCATTCAGACAAAAGTTCCTCCCAGACGTCGGTCTGTGGTTTGAATAATCTAGCAATCTTAACACGGTCACGTAGGGTTAAAAAGTCTGCGTCCGCGGTCTCACGTGCGTTATAGTACATTGCAGCCCGTCGCTGCACTTCAAGATCAACTGGAAGTACACCTGCAAGTACCGGTAAGGCTTCAGTACTAACCGTCCTATACGCTTTGCATAAGAATATCAAAGCCAAACGCTGGCTTTGAAGCAATTTACGTCGTGCCGCTCCTATGGTGGCCCTATCGGCCCAGACAGGTGCCCCGTAGCACATACACCCCAAGTAAGTAGCCCCATAAATGGTCTTTAAAGTTATAAATGACAGACCCCACGTAGATTTTGATATTCTCGTTAAGGCATAAAAGTTCTTTTTAGCTTTTTCACCGACAGTTTTTATATGATCTATGAATGAAAAATTTCTCTCTAAGACCAAACCAAGGTAGCACACGGATTGCTTTCTTTTCACGGGAACGTTATTAAATTTAATACTAGGCCACGATTTAAGATTACCTTTTAAAATTAGTTGATAAGTTTTTTGCGGTGCAAAGGTCAGACGGTTTCGATCGCCCCACTGAGATATTAATCGTAGGCAAGTATCAGCTAAATTCTCGAGACCAGCCCGAGTACTCGACTGAATGAGCAGCAGGCCGTCGTCCGCGTAACCGGTTAATGAACAGCCGGGAGGAAGGGGAATCGCGAGAAAATCATCAAAACCTAAATTCCATACATACGGAGCGATTACCGACCCCTGAGGACATCCCATGGTAAGGGACTTTGACATAGAATAATGACCGAGTTTGAGTTTCGCGGAACCATTTAAAAAGTAAGAATAAACAAGATTATATATGTTTTTATAGCAGCCACGATTCTTCAGTTTAAGTAGTAGCATCGGCCACCATGCGTTATCAAAGGCCCCGGAAATATCTAAAAAGATTCCAACCACGTACTTGTGTTCAGAGTTATTAACAATTTTTCTAACAGAAAGTGCCGCGTCTACGGTAGATTTTCCCACGGTGAAACCGAATTGGTTGTTATGAAACTTTGGCCCGTCTGGCAGCAAACGTGGAACGATAAGGCGCTCCAGGAGTTTTCCTAAAGATGGCAGTAGGGTTATGGGCCTGTACGACTTAGGGTCGTCCGGTGGCTTATCACCACTTTTTGGAATTATTCGTATAAAGCCACGTCGCCATACGCGAGGGAAAACGCCGTCCGCAATACATCGGTTGAAAACAGATAGAATGGCGTCGCCCGCTGTTTTACACGCTTCTATTATCATCCGATTAGATATTTTATCTTCACCTGATGATTTGTTAAGAGGCAGTTTCCTGACAACATTAATGAATTCGTCAATGGATGGAAGGTCTGACGCTGGTGATTCAGGTGGCACAGCAGCCCACGCTCTGATCTGTTGATGGTAGTCATTGTCATTTACCGGCGAATCATCAGGAATCAGACTATTTAATAGAACTTCGGTTGTTTCCTCAATACCGGTGGTGTGTTTATTATTGACTTTAATGTTCTGGACAAACGCCAGGTCGACTGATCGATTAGCTTTGAATTCGTGATACAAAGGAGACCACGGACCTTCTTTATCTAATTTTTCTACTATTTTTCGCAGTAAATTACCCTTGGATTTTTCCACCGATGCTCTGTAGCGGGACTTGGCAACTCTAAACGCATTTAAAGCAAAGTTGAGTGGGTCTCCGGTGACCTTTTGTTTTTTAAGCTTGTTTAAATGCCTACGCGCTCGGCGATAGCTTTTACGTTGTTCAATTAAGTAGTCACACCACCAATCACATCTATGGATGTTGGTCATAGATGCGCGACCAATGGCGATGTCAGCACAGTAAGTGAAGGTGTCTGACATAATTTCAGCACTTTCTTCAGCTGACAGCCCATCACGAGTGAAGTCTTTGGCGTGACACGCAAAAAGCGAGCTAAAGAATTCCCAATTCGCGCCTTTACTTTTATATCTAAAATTACCAGTGATATGAGATGGACCTTGAGAAGACACCGGAACAAATTCGTACACGATCAGGCGATGATCACTACAAGACGCATCTGGTAGGACACGCCACCTATCCAAGCGTACGTCTGCACTAGAAAGTGTGACGTCAATACAAGATTCGCCCATTGGGCTGCAAAAAGTAGGTGGTGCATCTGGGGTATTATGAATTGATAAGTTCATTTCAGCTATAAAATCTTCAACAGCACAACGTCGGTCGAAATCCGTAGACCTAACCTTGCCATACCACAGAGACGATGACGCGTTAACATCAGCGCCAACGATAACTTTACAGCCCGCGAGTGACTGTAAGACATGACGGAGGTTATGTATATGAGGAGCAACAGGGTCTGAGTATTGAAAGTAACAGCTCACAACGTAAACTTTAAAAGAAGCTGATGAGACTTCCGCAACGGCACAGTGGGGCGTCATGAGGTTACGCAAAGACGTTACTGTAAAGTTAGAAGAACGCGCCACGTAAATTCCGGCTCGTGCTTTGCTGTCCAGCTGAACTACTTTGTGACGTAAGCGAGCGTTCTGGTATTGTTCTTGAACAAGTACTATGTCTAAGTTATAATCGATAATTAATTTGTCTAATTCAGAGGTCGCCACCCTATCGTTGTGGAGATTTAATTGTCCTATAGTTAAACTATCCATTATTTTAGTAGTTGGTGTTGAGGATTAACTGTTCGAGCTTAAGTTTGTACGTGGTACACTCGGGAGACCCGCAACGATGGTCAAACGGTTTTTTAAAACGTTTACACGCCACGCAAGTCGGTATAAAATTTAAATTATCCTTGTGCGGGCAGTTATTTGTTTCATGTGCTTCGGAGCAGTTGGCACAGGTAGGTGATTTATTAACGCAGTGTTTCTTAACGTGACCAAACTGTTGGCAATGTAAACAACGAACTACTTCGACATCATCGATGAAACGGCAAGTCGCCCAATCAATAAATAATTTATCTTTGGTGGACACTAAATGTTTACGAACTGTGGACTCGATTTCAATGCCTATCCACTTGCGACCATTATCTAAGGAACGCCTACGAATAATTTTAGTAGACTTAATAAAATCATCCTCATTTATTGGCACCTCGTCTTTAATGTTTTGACGGTATAGCGCGTGCAGAAAAGCATTGTCTTCCATTGAGGATGGGACGTCCTTAACTAATATACGAGGCCTTCGGCCTTTCGGTTTTTCAAGTCTTAAGCCGGCGGACCTAATAGCATCGACCGATTGCAACTTTTTTATTTGGTTGTCATTAGCGACACGTAATACAACGCCAGATTTCGCGGTTTTCTTAACGCCTACTATTTGAAATCCGTCATCACTAGGCTTAATCGCTTTCATTAGCGCTTGTTTAGTCGCGGACGATGACGAGTAATCGGCTAACCGCTCAGCGGTAGGGTAGGCGACGACGCACGGAAGGGGGGCGCGCGACTCAACAGCTGGCCCAACTTTAGGTAGACGAAGTTTCAAAGAATCCGCATACGAAGATTTGTTATAATCACTAGTATTGACGTTAGTAGGATTTAATTTAATTTTATCCAATTCGCGTTTCGCATTGGCTAATTTGGTTTCGTTGGAGGATGATTTTATGGCTAACAAAGAAACAATGGCCGTTACGCGCTGAGTCATGTCCATGATGGCTGATTTATTTGCGACATTAATGCGGGACCCTTGATCATTAACAAGGTCGTTAATTTTTGAGAGATATGCAGACGCCGATGAAACTAAATCGCAATAGTTGTCATTGCTCGCAGTACTGGCGTTTAATATTGGCGAAGGCTTCTCAATTGAGTTGGATGTGTGTAGCCGTTTTGACCTATCCTCGGGCGAGATATACGAAGGAGACATTTCGCGAAACAAACGTTTTGTTGAGCTAGCGGAGGTCGTCGGCGACCCGGGTGTATGGAATGCATCTCTGCCACGGTCAGGCGGGTCATCATTAATGGACAACATATTATAAATTATGAAATTCAAATAAACTATTAGAACGTAAGCAAAGTAACAGAATTAACGGACGATAAAATTATTTAGAGGTACCCACACACCAAAGAAAGTAAATGTACTCACCGAAAGTAAACGAAATTAACTAAAATACCAGTAAAACCGACGTAAAAACACTAAAAAACTTACGATACCAGCACTTAGCACAATAGCACACAACTAGTAACAACTCACGAGCCGGGAATCGATCACGGAACACGAAAATCGTAATTAAAATCAACAGCGAAATAGATTGTATCCAACCCGAGCGAGTGCGCGGAGGGAAGTGAGTTGGGACTAGTTAACAACAAATAAATCTGATAAGCGACGTCTTGGCGGGTCGCCAGAACTTAGCGTAATCTCTTACAAATTACTGCTAGCCTAGTACTATAATTAGTGACGTCACAGGAGATAATCCAGACGTTACTGGAGGACTGGATAATAATAGTCTATACTTTTTCTATAAAATATTTGTATCAAATAGCGGAGAACCTCAAGCGGCGAAATAGTACATTGTAATACAAGAGGCTAAAATGATCCATTATATACGAGGTAGTAAATAGGAACCGAGTTATAATGGGATTTTAGCGCCGTGTGTTAAACTGTACTTTTCACTTCGAGTGTGAGAAATATAGTCAATTTAGTACAAAAACATTTTTTAAATACTTATTACTTAATAAAATAAAAATCACGTCAGATTTGTTTACTTGAAGCTAAATGTGCGCATCACGCAGCAGCAGGTCGCGGCAGCCGGGGGAGAGCACGTCGAGGTACTCGTGGCTCAACAAGTCACGAGTACGAGATTTACTTTACGCCCTAGGGCCTAAAAGGGCCACTTTAGGCCCGCTTCGTAGGGCTTTATTGGCGTACTTTAAGAGCATGAGAAGTGAAATAGTAGATTATTAACCAAGGGGATAAAGCAGTGTCTTCGGTCGCGGGTGACGATTTAAATCGCGAGCGTAACGAAGGACTCGAGGTTTACTCACGAGTTCACCCAAGACTAAGACAGCTTTATCACCGAGGAAAATACTCTACTTTTCGTACCATTTGCGAAAAAAATTAACACAATAATAATATGAGATAAGCATTTATTAAAAATAATGACAATTAAAAGTAAAATAAACTTAACGTTTATGTATTTGAAGAAAACAAAAACGCGGCAAATTCCTAGACTAATATTTTTTTGTCGGAAAAGCAAAGGCATCAAGCTCATACGGCCTCGTCGGTTTTCGTAATTTTATTTAATAATCATAACTGCATAATAAATGCGTATTCCTTTTTCAAAAAGATGTATAATGCTTTATATACAAACTCAATGGTGTAAACACAGATGTAGTTCAGTATAAATTTCGGTAAGTGTTCCAAATTTAAATCACATTCTCCCCCTAGAGGATGAATGAAATTCAGTACAATTTTCTTTCCCTGTTTTTAACAGATTAAAAATGACTATTGTTATGTTCGCGTTTTGTGGCATAGAATGTCAGTTTTTTGAGCAAGTGGTACGAAAATAATTATAGTAACCTAATTAGTAACTATACTTTGCCGTTTGGGGTTGAAACTCTAGAACCGTGGGGTCCGAGCGCTCACAGCTTTTTCAAGGAAATTTCAAAACGCTAAGTTGAAACTACCCGTGACCCGTGGCTGCCTTTTACCTTGGCCAATGGCTTAGCGTTGCCATACAGCGTGGTAACGCCGCCAGTCTCTTGGGGACATTACTAGTTCACAGTGTTGAGGAGTTTTTGACGCCATTTTTTAAGTTTTTAGTTTAAGTTAGATAATTTAGTTTATTTTAATAGATTTGTAAATTGTAAATAATGTACATACTGAATTCAAATAAAAAACTCACACATTCAAAAAAAATAGAGAATAACTAATATACGTACCTATTAAGATGAGAATAGCGTTCATTGCTCTTTCCCTAATATCTCTTCGTACGAACCAAAACACATAAATCATGTATCGTTTTTCATTAGAAAAAATGTTGAAGATCACGATAGATGACGATTCAAGACTTGAACAGGCTTATTTTTGGTTTTCAAAGTTAAGAAGTTTAATAAATGTAGGTGGTTCAATGACCGCTATTCTCATCTTAACTGGCACCAACTATAATAATTTATAATCATGATGATGATGATGATTGATGATTGATCATGAAAATATTTCTATCCAATAAAAAACACTAAAATACGTACCTAATAATAATTATAATTAAATAATATTTTAAAAAATAAAAAAAACTCAAAAACACGCTTTAGAGTAACGTCATTTTATTTCTCGTAATCTTTTTTAGGAAACCCTATAATTTATTAAACTCACTTCTTAGATTTTTTTTCTTAGTTAGTAACAGGTGAAGCTAACTCAAACGTGCTAATACCGGATGACTTTATTATCACTTTCCAAAAAAATAGGTATACTAGGTGAACGGAGTAGAAGCTTATGGCATATCTAGTTTTTTTTTCTTTTTTCCACACCTTAGAAAAACATTGCTCTATCATCAAAAAACGCTACAAATTTCAAGAAAACTTTTCATATTAGAACAAAGAAAGAGAAATTAAAAAAAAAAATGAAAAGTATCGAATTTCGAATTTATTCGATTTTTTTTTTCGACAAAATATATAATTAAAATAAACTAAGTAAGTATGCCATTTGCTTCTACTCCGTTCACCTATTATACCCATTTTTTTTGGAAAGTGATAAAAAAGTCATCCTGATGTATAAATTCCTTGTATCAATTGTTGCTATTAAGGGGCTACCCCATGCACACTAGCGCCACTTTAGTAAAAAAATCAGAACTCGTTAAATACACAATTAATATAAAATCTGATTGACCAAATCAATCTTTTGGTCTTCTAAATTATTTACGTCTGCTTAACTCATTGAAACATAGCTCGCTGTCGTTACAGATACAAAATGGAAAAAAACGGCCGTTTTTAGCAATTTTTCTAACTGTAACTACAGTGAAGTATATTTTAATGAATTAAATAGACGTTAATAATCTAGAACTCTAAAGCATTTATGTTGTCAATCAGATTTTATATTAATTGTGTATTTAACGAGTTCTGATTTTTTTACTAAAGTGGCGCTAGTGTGCATGGGGGAGCCCCTTAAAGGATCATGCGCAAAACCTGATTCCGATTAGCTTCACTTCTAAAATCTTGTGTGGTGTCTCGTCACTTAAGTAAAGACAGAAAGCAAGCAACCTAGAGTAATACTCGAACAAAAAACTAAATAGTCGCAAAGTTACCCTTTCTCCGAAGTAATTTTGCGGCTATTTGCGTTTTTTCAGTCTGAATCGGTTTCTTCTAGGCAAGCGTGCTCCACCCTAGACCGCGTCATCGCTTCAGCCTATTTAGCATAACAAAAATAAAAAAAAACTTCTAAAGGTACAGCCAAATTACAAGACAGTTTTTTGATATTGAATTACTTTAAAAAAGTTAACAAAACATCAGTTAAGATATATAACTCACATAATAAGTAAACAATTAAAATGTATAGAAAACTTAGTACACTTAATTCTCTTCCCGTTAATTGGAAAGCACCGTTTTTGTATACAATTAGACTTGGTTTTCCAATTACCACCTACTTTGCTCTTTTTCCTTTAACAATTTGAATTGAAAACAACACGTTTTATTGTGTCCCTGTATTTTTAAATTGAAACGGGTTCCTGAGTTAGTCAACAATTTCTTTTAGGCAATTTAACTTTGTTGACGAGAATGATTGACTTGTGTTTTTGTAAAAAAAATTGGACGGTTTTTTGCTATAAAAGATTGCTTTTTTGTTTTCGGTCCGATAACTAAACAAAGCTGTCATTCCAGGTAAATTTTTTTAAAATGACAAAACGGGAATTTACCTTTTTACTCTTCTCGCGTGTTTGATCGATCGTGCTTATTTCACGGTAAAAGATGGAGCTGGTTCTCTTTTACTGGCAATGGTGATATTATATACAGTACAGCGAATCGTAAACAGAATCATATTTAGATTAAGGGTTATTAACCGAAATCCGTTTAAAAATTAAAGTTTCGGATCCCCAGAGAGTCATGAATAAATACTAAAATTAATTGCTCTGAAACCAGACCAACTTGGTAAGGATTAAATTTATTAACACCAGCATATAATACCGACCACAAATGAATTAGTTTCCAACTAAACCGCAAGTTGTTTCTAGTTTCGCTTTAATGTTATCACTATCCCTATTTGAGCAGTCTCCTTTATTTTGGCGGTCTCCCTAATTTTGGCCGTCTTCTTAATTTCATTGTGGAGTTTATCAAAGTCAAAAGCGTATCTGTACTGACGGCGGAGCTAACAAAGCACTTAACGTAATTTTCGCAATGGCGGCATCTAATCTAAAGCTTAATTAGACCATCCTGTGAAGGTATAAAGTGGTTAACGTTTAAATAACTTTAACGTCTGTTTATCAAGGAGCTGCTCCGGAACAACTAACTTTGGAAAACGTTTGACTGATAGGTGCTATTTATCACTATTTTTGTAACAATATTTGTAGTGTCTTGTGTCCATGCAGTTTCTTGCCCGTTCTTCTCCATAGAGATCTACGCTTTGAAATTGGCAACTTCCGGACGTTCATAGTTATTATGTCCTGTGACTGGGACTATAGCTTAAGGCGCCTCCCCGAGCAAATGACCTTGAACGAGCAGTTTTTTGGAGCCTACTCCTCTTTATCTAAAAGAAATACCAACTAATAAAAAAATACATTAAGTTACTACATATTCTTGACTCCAAAATTGTCGTTTCATTTTTTTTTTAAGTAGCTTAATGTTTAATAAATCCCCTCACATCGAAACCACAGAAATGAGAAATAATGATTTATAAAATGCTACTCCTCGTAAAGTAACCATTATTTTGATTTGCTACTTATACTAATGGATAGACAATTTAATAATGAACATAATTGTCGTTTTATTTTTTCCAAAAGACGTAAATTTGATTTTATAAAGAATATAACCACTCATTTCGCACTATTCGGCCTGCAGTGACTGACGTAACAATCACTTTGTAGTGCAAGCTGATTAGAACTTTATTCTAACAGTATTTAAAACGAAGTTTGAACCACCACAAATAGAGTTGCTAATTTTGCTCGGGGAACCACCTTAATATTATTGTTGAAAAATTCAGAAATGCCTGTAACTGGCCTACTTGACACAAATGTTTTGATTTTGATTGTGTATCTTATTCATAATTTTTTCAAGAGCAATGCGATCCGTTGAGATTCAAAGAGTTAGCACCTTATCTGTTTTGTCTCCGTTAAATTTGTATAAAAAAGTGGTTAAAAGTTTCTCAATTCATTGGTGTTGTATATCTTTGGGAAGCTTGTGAAACGGACTAAACAGTGGTATATATAACACATCTGGACTCCATCGGTACCGTGAGTAATCACTGAAAAACTTTTAGAAAAAAATTGCAATGACATGTGTCCCTGACCTAGGGCAACCCGTAGATCGGCCGCTTCTACGCACACATGCTTAACGCTTACACGTACATTAGGCGCTTGCTTTCAACATCCTGGGCTTACGCTGCGTGTTTATAGCAGACTTAGCTTACGCCACGCTTTGAGACTATAATAACAACAATATAATCTTTTGATAACTTGCAACATGGATGGCGACCAATATTATAACATCACCTACAGAAATAAACAAATTTCAAAATTAAATCTTAGCTTGCTAGAAGAAACAGCTATGGATATTGAATATAATTCTTTACTAGATTCATCAATGAAAAGTTTGCCTTCCACATTAAACAAGGATCATACGTTAATTGAAGAATACGAAGAAAAGATTTCTACATTAAAATTAAGGTTAGCTTCAGCTGATGAAGAGATTGAAAATTTGAATATCCAAAATATGCAATTAAAGATTAGTGTTGAAAAATCATCAAAAGTAATAGCTATATATAAGAAGATTGGCATTACTGAAAACTCGTTGAGCACTATTTCCACTCCAGTTACGCGAAAGGTGAAAAAAGAATTTTCCGGTGAATATCCAGGATCACCTAGACACAGCATTACAGAAACAAATGAAATTTCAACACAAACAACCGAAAATTCCGCGACGAAATATTTTAAAAAGCCTTTCTCATTTAAAAACTGTAAACAACAAATCAAAAAGAGACGGAAACAAATAAATAATTCAATTCATAAAAATTCGATGTTAAAAACTCAAAACAAAAAACTTATGGATGAACTGGAAATCATACAAGAGGAAAATGAGCCGTATGATGATATAAACACTAATATGGACAACGAGATGTCCAGAACATTCGCTAAGGATAATACGTCGCTCACGGATGACACTATGCTAAACGAAAGTATTGACCAACCAATAATAAGAAAAAGTGAGATGAAAATGGAATCCACAGCCTTAACTGGTCCAAATAAAACTAGATGCAAAGTAATTGTTCTTGCAGATCAACAAGGTCGCGGTGTTCAGAAAGTCCTTACCCAACTCCTAGGTGATAAATATGACGTATTTTGCTTCGTGAAACCTTTTAGCAAACTTTCTGACTTATTAAACTCATGTATGACTGAAATACCTAACCTCACAATGGATGATTTTGTGATTGTGATAGGTTTCACAGAAGATGATAGCATCTCAGCCATCCGTAATCAACTTGTTATAATGATAGAATCTGCTCAAAATACAAATATAATTATTTGTGAGCCCTTATTTAATAGATTTATTAAAGAAGAAAAATTAAATAATGTATTAACTAAAATATGTGATGCATATTTAAACACCTCATTCGTTGTGATGGACTTTTTTAAATTTAACCACACTAAGCCGAAACGTATTCATTTCCCGACTTACATATGTCGGTACATACTAAGGGACATATTGCGAGTGTACTATAATTCAAAATGTAAATTATTCTTGACTAATTCTAATAATAATGATCATAATGACATTTATTGTAATAATAATAATCAATTGATATTGCCATGCACTGTTTATAATAATTGTGATGTTACATTCTCTACTAAAAGTACTCAAACGGACATTAATATTGCTACATGTAATGACTCCACTTCTAAAAAAATTGATTCTGTTAAATCGGTTTCAAATTGCAACGATTTTTTTCGTTTATAACCATATAAATATAATTCACCAAAACATTTGTGGCCTTATTGCGAAGTCAGATTTGTTTACTGTCTGCCTTGATGACTTAGCAGATATAGGTAAAAATATTGACGTTTTATGTTTTTCAGAACACAATATGACAAATAACGATATTGAACTCCTTCAAATTCCAAATTTTATCTTGGCTACTCATTTTTCGTGTAACAAGCGACGAGGGGGGACATGCATTCTAGTGAAAAACTATATTAACTTTGTCGTACTTGAAGCTGTTCAAAAGTATAGTATCCCTAATCTTTTTGAATGCTGTGCAATTAAATTAATTGACCACAATATGATAATTTTATGTCTCTATAGGGTACCAAAGAGTAATAATTATAATAAATATATTAATTTATTTTTTAATAATTTTAATGACATCTTGTGTCTCTTTACAAAATATGGGAATAACAAAATCGTTGTTTGTGGTGATTTTAATATTGATATGTTGAAAAAGAATAAGTACACACTAGAATTGGAACAACTTATAATGGGATTTAATCTAACACAAGCAATTAACGAGCCTGCATTGACAATATTTTCCATAATATTCGTGGTGCCAAATCAACTGTCTTGGAACTTAGCTTATCTGATTATAAGGCGCAATATATACCATGTCCAGTCAAAAAGACCTGTACATTTGACCATTGGTTTTCGTTTAAACGTGATTATTCTAAAGATAATTTGGTAAAATTTAAAGACTGTATTAAAGAGCTCAAGTTTACCGTAGTGTGAAGAAGAAGTACCGTAGAAGTGTTTGAATCAAAGGATGCAAATGATGCTTTTAACTCATTCTATGATACATTTAGGCTATTTTACGAATTGTGCTTTCCAATACGCAAAATTAAAAATAAAACAACAGTTCGACCAAAATGGATATCAAGTGGTATTAAGAAATGTAGTAAACGTAAACGTTTTCTTCTTTGGAAATAAAGACTATCAAAAAATAGCGTAGATAAATCAAACTATAAATAATATTCTATGAGATATGGCAAAATCATTAAATTAACTCAAAAATCTCAGAATAATTAATACATTCTAAATTCTAAAAACAAATCGAAAGCCACGTGGAACATTATTAATGGCGGAAAACAAAATTTTCCTCCTGAGACTATCAGTGAATTGGTAATAGATAAACATAAAATCACAGACCCTCAACGAATCGCTGAATTGTTTAATGACTACTATGTAGATATGGTTAAACCACAGACTAGTACTACGGGTAATAATATCCCAAGAACATCTATTTGCACGTATAATTCACCAAAATCGTTTTTTCTGAGTCCCACTAGTCCTTTGGATATCTGTAATATTATACAAAAATTAAATAACACTAAGAGCACTGGTTTTGATGACATATGTGTGTTAGTAATAAAATTCGTATCTCACTTAATTGCACCTATACTGAGCCATGTTATAAACATGTGTTTCGAACAGGGAATCTTTCCATCTGTGTTAAAAACGACTATAATTAAACCACTCCATAAAAAGGATGATAAATCAGATATAAAAAATTACAGGCCTATAGCCCTACCTCCGACATTTTCTAAAATAATTGAAAAAGTCATATCCAATAACTTGTACGACTACTTTGAAAGGAATAATATCTTTACACCGGATCAGAAAGGCTTTCGTAAAAATATGTCCATAAATTTAGCAATTTATGATTTCTTAAGTTTAATATACCCTAGAGTTGATAAATTAAGACAGCCTGTCTATGCCTTGTATATGGATATGTCAAAGGCCTTAAACTGCGTGGATCATAATATACTACTGAGTAAGCTGGAAACGTACGGTGTTAGGGGCAAAACTTTAGACTTGCTAAAATCTTACATCAGTAATAGAACTCAGAGTACGAGTATTGTCAAAATATGTCCTGATACAAAAAACGAAATAAATTATAAGTCCAGGAGTAGAACAATAAAATATGGAATTCCACAGGGTAGTGTTTTGGGCCCACCACTTTTTATTATATATATCAATGACCTACCAAAATCGACTACATATAGTATGGTACTATTTGCTGATGACTGCACTGTTGTATACAATGATGAAAACATTATTAATAGTAGTTTAACTTCAATAATTCAATGGTTACTGTTCGGGTCAATCACCGAACAATAATGAACATGTCAGCGTAATCGCGACACCGCGCTCTATGCCTCCAATATTTTATGTAAAAACAGTCAGTACGTCTCGGACAGCATATCGGGCGCGACTCAATCTCATATCTTTCACCTCATTAGTTTTAATAGTTATCCCATTTGGATTAAGTACTAAAATATAGTTATCTTGACTATCTTTAATCTTAGTTTATCTTTATCTCACCCCAACCCCAAACATTGGTCCTTCGAGCCATCGGAGCGGGACCATCACGCGTGTGTCTACTACCTGAACTGTGTGAGTGTCTCGCTTGGAACTTATTACCACACCCTGGTAAACAGCCATCCTGCTGATCCTGATTGCACCTGGTTTTTACGAAAGCATCGCGTCATCTCTTCGCGCTGTTACTCCAGGTTTGTTCTTGCAGCCTTCGCAAGGACATTTGATCTCAAGGAAGCCTTCAGTACAAGTAAGGTCTCTTTTTTACCTTTATAATGTCGAACATGGATGACATTTTAGCAACCCAACAACAACTAATCGAAGCCGTAGACAGGCTCTTCACCAATTTCAAGAAGGATGGTGCAGAGTGCAAGACCTCAGACTACCTACGTCGTCGATTAGCTACCTTGGAACAATACTTTACAGAGTTCCATAATAATCATATGACGTTGATATCTTTTGGTGATCAATCTCATACATATTTCAGTACTAATCAATACGATCAAATGAAGGAAAAATATAACAACATTAAAACTACTATTCAAAGCTATAACCCTCTCGCAAACAGACCACAAACCCCTGTATTTAAACCTCCTACTTTCCAACCTACTGCGGAAACACAAACCTCCAACCTCGCATCTCATGCTGCTGCTAAAGCCTCCTCTCCAGAAGAGAGTAAAGCCGAAGGTCTCTTTAAAAAGCAAGCTACCAACTTTAAAGCTTTCTTGAGAACATCTTCCAATATTAACCTTGATCTCATCACGGACAAATGGGAGTTTGAAGACATCCTAAAGACCATACAATCTCGTTGGGAGGCTATCGACTCGCTTCATTGGGAGCTGGACAACGAGTATGGCGGATCAAACCCCGAGTATGAAGAGCAATTTACTCATTATGAGAAATATTATAACAAAATCAAGAAAGACATCAATAAGAAAATGTGGTCCGTTGCGCATATTGAAAAATCAACTCCTAAAATGGAGATAGTGACCTTTGAGGAAAACTACAATAAGTGGATTTCTTTCAAAGATCTTTTTACCGAAGCAGTGCACAACAACCCCTCTTTGTCGAATGCACAAAAGATGCAGTTCCTAAAGAGTAAAATCAAAGGTGAACCCGAAAAATTGATCCAACATCTCCAAATAAGCTCCGACAATTATCCTGTATGCTGGAATATCCTGAACCATCGTTATAATAATAAACGACTGATCTTCACTTCGTATCTTAACAATCTCATGAATATCCCTGCAAACCAGCAACAATCATCAAACCATATAAAACGCATTCACGACACTACATACGAGAGCGTGAATGCTATCAAGAATCTAGGAGTCGATGTGTCTTCCTGGGACCCTTTCCTGGTATGTATATTGTCTCAAAAATTGGATTCGGATACATACGAGGATTATCTACAAGCCTTGAAATCTCCGCGAGAGTTACCCGTCTTGGAAGATTTCCTTAATTTTTTGGAGACTAAGTTTATGATGCTGGAAACTTCACGTAAGAAGCTTGAAAATTCTATACAAAAAGCATCCTCATCTCAATCCAACAACAATAACAAACAATCATTTTCTAAAAGTTCCAATTATAAACGAAATTATAACAATCCTAAAACGAATTACTCAACAAACCAAGTTTCGCAATCGTCAAAGTCCAAACGCAAAATTAACCATCGTAAGCAATGCCCTATTTGCAACTCCGACGATCATCGAATTCATGCATGTCAAAAATTATTGGAATTGCAACCTAATGAACGTAAAAATGCTGTTGCTAACTTGAACCTTTGTATTAACTGTTTACATTATCACGAAGGTAAAAAATGCCTTTCCGAAATAAGATGCAAAGAATGCAATAAAGAAAACAATACCATTTTACATGAATGTTTTACGTCACGTCGATCTGAGTCAAATGCAGCCACGATTATGAAATCGCCATCTCAGCAGCAAGAAAGTAATACAGTTGCATCGCTTCTAAAAGAACCCTCAGAAATATTGCTTGCCACAGCAATAATTAACGTACAAGCAGCGGATGGATCTTATAAAAAAATGAGAGTTCTTTTAGATCAAGGGTCACAGACATCCATTATTAGGGAAAGCGCAGCTCAGTTGTTAAGACTACCGCGACGAAAATGTAACGGTTATATCTCTGGAATAAGAAATAAGGAAAACAACTGTAAGGGCATGATTACCATCAAATGTTCGTCGTTGCTTAGCGATTTCACCTTTGAAACGGACGTGTATATAATGAATAGACTCATAAATAACTTACCCAGCTGTACCTTACCTAAGCCAGACTGGCCTACTCTTAAACAAATAACTCTAGCAGATCCCGAATTTTACAAAAGTAGGCCTATTGATATCTTATTTGGGGCAGATATCTATTCCACTATCCTTATGGACGGTATCTGTCGGTCAGAAGGTATGTTGCCCATTGCCCAACAAACCCAGTTGGGATGGATCTTAAGCGGCAACTACAAAACGTACCATTGCAATGTGATCCTAAATAATATCGAAGAGATACAGCAATTCTGGGAAGTGGAGGACATACTCATGTATGTCCTCCACTATCTCCAGCGATATCGGAAGAAGACCAAAAATGCATCGAGTTTTACCAATCTTCAACCTCTAGACGGGAAGACGGAAGCTACGTCGTTAAGATACCCTTCAAGGAAAATTTTGAGAAAAACATAGGCGAGTCGAAAACAAAATCGATTGCTCAATTTTTCCAAATAGAGCGGAAATTAAGTAAGCAAACAGCACTAGCACGTGACTACAAAACGTTTATTTCTGAATACGTAGAGCTCGGACATATGACACCCGTTGCGCCACACGTACAGCCGGACTGCTACCTATTGCATCATTGCGTCCAACGATCTGAGTCATCAACAACCAAATTGCGAGTTGTCTTTAATGCCTCGGCAAAAACCTCGAGTGGATACAGCCTCAATGATCTTATGTGCCGAGGACCCAATTTACAACAAGACCTCCAGAGCCTTATCCTAAAATGGAGACAGTTTAGATACGCTTTTACAGCAGATATAGAAAAAATGTTCCGCAAAATCTGGCTACATCCCGATGACCAAAAATTTCAGAAAATTATCTGGCGGAACCATCAATCTCAACCCTTAAAAGAGTACCAGTTAACAACTGTTACCTATGGCACAAAAGCCGCACCTTTTTTGGCCATGATGACACTGAAGCAACTGGCCATCGATGAAAGGACAAATTATCCCCAAAGTTGCGCTCCTGACATCTTAGAACACTCGTTTTACATGGACGATCTCATGCATGGTGAACATTCAGAGGGAGCAGCTAAGCAGCTCAAGGAAGAGATGATCAACCTCCTCAAATCTGGCGGGTTTAATCTCAGAAAATGGCGATCAAACTTGCCAGAAATAATAGATAGTTCCGATGCACCTCAACAGGAAGACTGACTTTAAGCAACCGGAGTCAACCAAAAAATGATCAATTTATCTTCCATCCTATAGAGTTTACCTCTCAAGACATCCTTACAAAAAGACAATTCTTATCTCAAATATCTAGAATTTTTGACCCTCTGGGCTGGCTGACACCAGTCACAATAAAGCTTAAGATCTTGTTCCAAGAAATATGGAAATCTGACCTGGGTTGGGATCACCCTGTCCCTCAAGAAATCGCGTTAGAGTGGAATACTACTAAAGCCGATCTATCTCATATATCTCGAATCAAAATACCACGTTGGATTCAAACTCAAGAAAAAGATATCATCGAACTCCATGGCTTTTGCGACGCTAGCACAAAAGCATACGCTTGCGTCGTGTATTGTAAAGTACAGAGAGAAAATGAAACCCACGTGACCCTTATTGCAGGGAAATCAAAGGTAATACCGCTGAAAAAACCACAATCGATCCCGCGGTTGGAACTCTGCGGCGCTCTCTTGCTATCAAAACTTATGAAAAAAATAATCTTATCCCTATCGAGTTACAAGATGCATGTTTATGGTTGGATTGATTCGATGGCCGTTCTAGGTTGGTTAAGTGGTGAACCGGAGAAATGGAAACCCTTCGTTGCGAATCGAGTGAGGCTTATTACTGAAATAATCCCGAAAGATAAATGGAGTTACGTAAAATCCAAAGAAAACCCCGCAGATTGCGCAAGCCGCAGTTTACCTGCTGCTCAATTAGCCAATTTCTCGCTGTGGTGGCAAGGGCCCGACTGGTTACCACAATATAAGCCTAAAGAATCTCACAAAATGCCGATTTATACGAGTATTACTACCGAAGAACTCAGAAAAAACAAGGAAGTAAATACGGTCATTGTTAATCCCAAAAATTTAATAATTAATCAACTATTAGTAAAACATAGCACTCTAAGGAAAGTTACTCGAATATTAGCCTACATCAACAAGTTCATCGACATTTTTGTTTACAAGAAAAAACGCACATGTTTCCTTACTCTGCAAAATATAAAGGCAGCAAGAGAAATGTTAATTAAGCACGTTTAAAACGAATATTTCAACGATGAAATATCACGGCTGAAAAACTTTGAACCACTAAATAAGAAAAGCCAAATTCTTAATCTCAATCCTATACTAGACACTAACCAAATGCTCCGTGTCGGTGGCAGACTTAAACATTCGAATCTTGATCCCGAAATGAAGCATCCCATCATAATCCCGAATCAATCGAAATTGGCTGACCTTATCATAGATGAAACCCACGAACTTGTATTTCACGGTGGAGTCAAAATGACTACTGGATTTATAAGACACAAATACTGGATTCTTGGAGGAAACAGAGTCACAAAGAAACGATTAAGAATGTGTGTCAAATGTAAAAGAAATAATCCAATACCACAACATCAAATCATGGGTGACCTACCTCCAGCACGATTGATTCCTAACCGACCTTTTTACCACACTGGAATAGATTATACCGGACACATCCTTATTAAGGCAAACAAAGGTCGTGGCATTAAAACCTGTAAAGGATATGTCGCAGTTTTTGTTTGTATGGTAACTAAAGCCATACATTTAGAAATCGTCTCAGATCTCACAGCGTCAGCATTTATTGCTGCACTTCGACGAATGTCCGCTAGAAGAGGAGTTCCTGGGCACATCTACAGTGATCAGGGAACCAACTTCATAGGAGCCAACAAAATTTTAAAACAAGAGTTTGCCGAAATCTCCCACATTTTGTCTGACCAAGAAGTAACATCGACAATCTCTGAAATGAATATTGAGTGGCATTTTAACGCCCCATCATGGCCATCTGCTGGCGGACTCTGGGAAGCTGCAGTGAAGAGCCTAAAACATCATTTGAAGCGTGTTGTGGGAGAGCAAAAATTAACCTACGAGGTATTCCTCGTAGGTTAATTTTTGCTCTCCCTGGTGTTATATTTAACACCCTACTATCCCAACTCGAGGCTTGTTTGAACTCCAGACCACTGTGCCCTCTGACAGAAGATCCTGAGGATCTGGACTTCTTGACCCCGGCTCACTTTTTAGCAAGCGGCCCCAACCTAACGATTTTCGAAACAGAGCATGATCTCAGAACACGGTGGCACTTGACGCAAAAAATCTATCAAGATATATGGGATAAGTGGAAGACTGACTACCTCTCGCAGCTTTCTACGAGGTCCAAATGGCGACAGCGTCAAAAAGATCTCAATCTTAACGATATAGTTATTATAAAGGACGATAACCTTCCACCAGGAAAATGGAGTCTAGGTCGAGTAGTAGCGCTGCATCCTGGAAGTGACGGACACGTAAGGGTCGTCACACTTAAAACCAAAAACGGGCTCTTAAAACGCCCAGTTGTAAAACTGTCCCTACTGCCAACAAATCAAAATGGTCAAGATCCAAGTGCCCCAAAAGTTGACAATGAAGTGCCAGTAGCGAAGAAAAAACATCCCATCTCATTCTCAGCTATGGTTTTATCTTTGACATTATTCTTGTTGGCACTAATAAACACCGCTCAAGCATCCTACAACTCCACCCTGCTGACAAATAATAGTGTCTACTTCGATAAAATATCGAATATGCATTTAATTAGAGATAATTGGCAGTTAATAGTCTATTATGATACAAAACCTTATCAAGAAGGAACGGCGGCATTGTTAAAGTACATCAAGTATCTTGAAACCTTATGCTCTACGATTAGAACACAAACACCTTGCGACGGCGTCATGTTACAACTCGAGCACGAGTTCGAAGAAATTAAACATTACGATAATATTGTTATGATAAATGACTCATATATGGACGCAGCTTGATAGACGGAGTAGGCTACGTTGCTAATAGTTTATTCGGAGTGTTGGATCAACGATTTGCAGAAAAATATGAGAGAGATATCGACCTTTTAAAGCATAATGAAAACCATTTATACAACCTCTGGAAAAACCAAACGTCGGTCGTAGAAGCTGAATATAATCTCATGAAAAGGATGGAGAATACCATAAACAAACACCACAAAATAATAAATCAAAAGCTTAATTTTCTCCAAGATTCTTATAAAAATCTCTCAGCAAGTGCAAAACATAACTCTCATCACAGACTTCATAACCTCGGCTTTCACTGCCAACAACTTGATGTATACCCTTCGACCTATCCAGGACTCAATTTTAGATACAGTAACTGATATTTATAGTGGAAAATTAGATTTTCATTTGATATCCCCTAAGCAACTCAGATCAGAGCTAAGCATAATATCAGCACAAATATCTGGAGACTTGGTAGTTCCTGTCGACAACTTTAATCTTAAAGATCTTTACGGCTTGCTCAAAGTAAGAGCCAAATACTCGGGCAAATACCTAATTATAGAAATAAAAATACCCCTGATTGAAAGGGACCTTTACGAGGTATTTAATCTCATCCCGGTTCCACGCATGGTAAAAGATAACATGATGATGAAGATCGAAACCATCTCTGAATTAGCAGCCATCAACACGAGAAAAGATTCGTTTTTAACTATCACAGACACGGATCTACAGTCATGCGTATTACAAAACCCTCTGACTATTCTGTGTCATATCAGAAGGCCTATTCACCACATGAAAGATGATCATAGCCTTTGTGAGACGATCCCAGGCACAAGAACTTGTAAAACTAAAACTACCTTGTGCAAGAATGACTGGAGAGAGCTAACATCAGAAAACAAATATTATTATTTATGCTGCAATGAATGTAACGTCAAACTTCTGTGTGAAAATCAAATTAAGGCAGTTAGGTTATCAGGTGCTGGTCTGTTGCGTGTTGGGGAAGGCTGTTTAGTAAAAACAGAAGATTTTATGGTGTATTCAAACAAAAGATTGTCTAGTAAAATTAGCACGACGACAAAGATTATCTCACCGGAAATATCACCAATCAATCACATAATAAATATCACGATGCCGGAAATGTCATATGAGCTTAATCCCAATAACTCAGAAAACCTCAGGCAATTTGAAGCTATTAAGAGAAGTCTTGAGATCATGAAGCAGAGTGAACCTTTGAGCACCAATATCTCCTACCACGACATCCACCAATATACTGCTATATATTCCATCATATCGGCAATCTTGCTATTGGTGGCAGCTTACTGTTTTAAACGTTGGTGGCAAAGGCAACGTAAAGGAAATCGCTCCACTTGTACAGCAGAGCGGTCGACGACAGCAGCGGCGGCGACTGGGTTGCCGCGTCCACACACCGTAACAGAAAGTGTTGTGATTGAGTGTAGTGAAATTAGGGAAAATGGGCAATCTAGTAGTAAATCAGTGAAAAGTGATCCGAAGCGACTAGCGCTATCTAGTGAGTGCTTACAAAAAAAGGAAGATAGAGGTTCTTCACCGATCTTTCGCGTGTTTTCTCTTCCTGATTTGCACTGTAGCGATTCTGTTTAATTTGAAATGTTACTTTAATCTCATCTTTTAACATTACTAACCCAACATTTATATTTTAGTATTAGTTGAACATTGTTTTCACCTTGTTAATATTAATTTAATTATCCATTTAAACATACCTCCTTACTAACCTCATCTTTTTCTCCCTCGGGAGCATGTTCGGGTCAATCACCGAACAATAATGAACATGTCAGCGTAATCGCGACACCGCGCTCTATGCCTCCAATATTTTATGTAAAAACAGTCAGTACGTCTCGGACAGCATATCGGGCGCGACTCAATCTCATATCCTTCACCTCATTAGTTTTAATAGTTATCCCATTTGGATAAGTAAGTACTAAAATATAGTTATCTTGACTATCTTTAATCTTAGTTTATCTTTATCTCACCCCAACCCCAAACAGTTACAAAATAATAATTTATTAATTAATATTGATAAAACTAAATTAATGCAATTTAAACAGAAAACGAAAAACACTTTAAATACTCAAATAGAATTTAACGGTGAAAAAGTTGAATTGACGACTGCAACTAAATTTCTTGGCGTTCACATAGATGACAATTTGAAATGGCAAAGCCATATAGAGTTTGTTTGTAAAAAAGTGTCACAGTCATCTTATAGTTTATACATGCTAGCGAAAAAGGTTAATCTTAACACATTGCTCGTAGCTTATCATAGTAATGTTGCTTCTAGACTCAGATATGCAATCATATTCTGGGGAAATACTACCAACTGGGATAAAGTTTTTAAATGTCAAAAAAGGTGCGTGCGAGCAATGTGCGGTCTCAACAGAACTGACAGCTGCAAGGAATACTTTAAAAAATTAAAAATACTTACCGTGCCATCTTTATATATTTTGGAAATGGCCCTGTTTATTAGACAGCACCCATCGCTATTCACATTAGAGCTAAGATCGCGAAATAGAAGTCATTTGTATAACAACCTTACCAGGCAATATAGAACTACCCTCTTTGGGAAAAGTGTCTTTGCTATGGCCACGAAAATCTACAATAAAATTCCAAATGACATTAAAGAATGTAGCAATATTAATGTCTTTAAAAATAAATTGTTCCAATTTCTTATGGAAAATGTTATTACTCTGTAGATGATTTTTTATCGACTAGAAGTTTTTAAATATTTTATGTCCGCTTACGATAATTAATTATTGTTGTTGATTGTCTTGTGTCTGTTCATGCATGCCTAATTGTAATATTATAAATGTTTAATCTGAAATGGAATTAGAATTTTGGACTCATATTTTTCATTAAGTTATTTTAATCATTTGTATGCCCAAGTGGCAGATCATGGAATGGACATTATTTGTATGTAATTATGTAATGAACACCTGCATGTAACCCATGTATCACAAATAAACGATTTGATTTGATTTGTTTTCGCAAACATATTTAATAATACTAATATAATATTTTCGCATACGAATAATATTTTTATCAATTTGTAAGCGTGTTGAAAAACATCGTTTAATACGAGTGGCATTTGTAATTTCGCTTCCGGATCCGTTACGGCCTGTAACCACGCCTCGAGAGCCATGACAAACTTTACCCACTTGTATCAAAAAAACACAAAAAAAAGTTTGTAAATAAACTATTGTTAGCTTATTTGTTGAAAAGGAAGGTTTATTTCTGGACTATTTTCTATATAAATATTTTAGGTTTATTTTCTGAAAATTATCTTGAAATAATGTTTGCGTAACTCGACAATGGAGAAGCTTGAAACAAGATTCCCTCTTTTAAGTGTTGAAGGAAATTGGCCGGAGCTAGCTATGAAGAATCACGAAGAATCTTCAACAAAAAGATGTCTTTATACCCGATATTTTTAATAAACTTTTTACGGCTTACCCCTCAGAGTGAAGACAAGACACAAGAAAGACACCCTCAGAGTGTTACAATTGCGGTGAAAGAAAGACGAGCAATCTTTGCGGAGGTCCAACCTGCTATCCATAAGGGGCCCCAGTTTTAGCTTGCTGTCAGTTGTTTGCTTATAAATAGCTTCTAGTTTGAAGTTTACCTCAGAACGTGATTCGAGACTCTCCACGCTGGAGAGTCTCGAATCGAAATAGATTTCATGCCCGTCTGGATTCACGAACTGAATTTATGATGACAGGTTGCAGCGCGTCCATCTCTTATACCCTGCATTTATTCGATTACTAAATCTACACTATACTAGCTGATGCCTGCGACTTCGCCCGCGTGGATGTCAGTTATCGCGTCAAAAAGGAAAGCTCCTAGACGGCTTAATTTTTCCGACACCTCCAACAAATGTCATTATAATATTTTAGCCAATGTATGCAAAAACTTGTCAAATTATATACTAACCTTCCTCGAGAACCATTCTATCCACTGGTGAATACAGCATGAAAATCGGTGCAGTAGTTTTTGAGTTTATCGCGAACAGACAGACAGAGAGACGACTTTGTTCTAAATTAGGTAGTGATTTCTGACTATTACTACTTAACTACTATTTTATAAATGCGAAAAGTTTGGATGGATGGATGCCATTTACGCCAGAACGACTGAACGGATCTACACTGGCCTGCAAAACTAAGTACTACACTTTTAAAATTTCAATTTTTTGAACCATAGAAGTTAGAGATTTAAAATAAAAAATGTTTTATAGCAATCTTTATCAGCTTTATTAGTTTTTACGTACAAAATTAAACTCTTTTTCGTGTCCTTTTTGTTTTGAAAGTCTTTTGTACTTAAAAAATATTGCATTTTTAAAAGTGTGATATTTATTTATGCAGGCCAGTGTAGATTAAATTTGTCACAGAGATAGTTTATAGTCTGGAATAGCATATTTTGAAGTTTTTTTTCTCACACATTTACATCATCAAAGTTTCCATGCGAACGCAGTCGCGGCCAACAGCTTATATTATATCAAATCAAATAAAGCAAAACAATAAATTTCTACAAAAATGACGTAATCTAACCTTTCATATCATTTACAGCTGAGGTAACCACAGACTCAACCCTCGGGCTTTTTTAATCCCCGAGTGAAGTCAATTTAATAGAAATATTTATTTTTAGACGAATGAAATGAGAATCTTTTCATTTTGCGTGGAATTAAAATACTTTCTCTCTTCATACATATTTTTCTTTAATTCCCTTGAAACTTGAGCTCGTAGACTATGTATATTTTATTCTGTTTCTTTTGATATTTTTAGAATATCATTTCGTTTATGTGGCATGATAAAGATTTTTTAGTTTGTAGCTAGATACACGATGTAATAAAATATTTCTGAGCAAAAAGTAATTCAAATAAAAAGTAAAAATTTATTTCTCCGCTGCGTGTAGATTGGATTTTTAAAACATCATTCCTAAATTTTCGATTCAAATCTGATTTTATATATTACAGATAAATTTAAATTTTACACGAAATGAAAAAAAAAAACAATCAATACAACCGTTGTAATCAAATGAAATATGTATTTTATTTGCCATCCAACATAGCAATGCTGCCGGGCCTTCTAGGCATTTTTCCGATTTCTGAAACTTTACGAGCGATGTAGGCCAATTTTTGATAATCTGTAATTTAAAAAAAAAACTAGACTCACCCCTCTTAATCCTATGTCGCGGCGAGTTGGCAGGGGTGCTGTGTTCCGAGCTCTGGTCTCCGGCGTACTCTGTGCCACTGCTGTCCAGCCCAGGCGCTAGCGTGAAGGTGGTGCCGGCAGGGCATCGTTCTCGACTTCGGCTGCGCTGCCAACGGCTCTGGAAAAGGTTTTTGAGGTGAGTATTTTAGGCTGTTGAATCAACAGCTGCTGTTAAGATAATATATTTTGCAGGTTGAGCGACATTAGGGTATTCAAAACCTTGTTGTTCTTTACCTTCTTGATTCCAAAGTGAGTGCTTACCCAGTGACTCGTTGATCAGGACTAGTAAAAACCCAGTACCCGCTCTTTTTTGAATCAATATGCTACGACAAGAGTCAGTTAAGTTTAAGAAATACGTGTTTTACGATCTCTGAAAGTATTGAACTTATTTCAAAATATAATTCACTGGTAGAATGCCATAGTATTTCGAACTAACTGATACTTTTCATGATGTAAATTATATGGGAGGTTCTTATAGGACTCTTCATGCAAGTCAGTGACAAGTTTAGATCATTGAGCAATTGAAATCTTAGCATGGAAGAAGCAGACGACAGAGAACACCATATTCTGATCATAACATAAATAAATAACAAAACATCACGCCTGTAATCCGAAGGTTTAGGCAGAGGACGTTCCCAATTATAGAACACCCATATTTCGCCAGTTATATTTAAGTCTCATGTTATAGGGGGCGAGCCAATTGCCATCGAATAACAAATCCAGACTCCGTGGATGCTACTGAGAAAATTCCTGATGGAAAAACACAATAACACTTTAACCGACCCGGGAATCGAACCCAGGAACTCATGCTCTACAGTCGCGCTTGCAACCACTCGACCAACGAGGCAGTCAATTTCCTTTAGTACCTACTCCGTTCAAAAATCCAGGTGTTACACGTGCCCTAGTTGCGTAGTACTACGCACCTGACCTTTTTGGAGGTCACAATTGCTAGACGTCACTATTAAAGCCAATTTCGTTGATTGACTTCAAGTTTAATATCAAACAGTTGCCGGAGCTATTAATCAAAGTCTATCGGGCATAAAGCGATGACAGCGGCGGCCCGGATACACGAAGGACCGGAGGCCTCATCAATTGATTCGCGTCAATCGCTTTCTGGCGCGCAATCAGCTGTGAAACGTGACAAGTCAACACGACAACTGACAGATATTTCGTGTTTGTGTTGTTTGGTGTTTGAATACAACATTAATAAACACTAGCTGTGTCCTGCGATTTCACATGTCCTTGCTTAGTTTTACTCCTGACTATTTTTCACTTGGCTCGGCTCTTAAAGGTTATAAGCGCGATATTAAATAGATTTATATAAAAAATCGGGCTATAATGAAGAAAATATTTTTCAATTCCGACTGATGGTGTCAGACTAGCCCAGTGGTCGTCACACTTTTCTAGTGTAGGGCCACATATGACAATGTGAGGTATCACTGCGGGCCGCACATTCTTTCTATCATTTAAGTTGACTCTACGCAATCATTGGCCGTGTGGTATCCGGCAGAGTAGAATAGAACCAACCCATTACACTCACGGGTGTCGTATAAGGCGATTAATGATGATGCGGATGTCCACGGAGGCGCAAGGTGTTCTGCCTCAGGCAGAACACCTTGCGCCTCCGTGGACATCCGGAATGGGCAGCAGCGTTTTCTGTTAGTCTTTCATCACTGCGATCTCCAATCCGCCTGCCAAGCGTGGAGATTACGGCAAATTTCTCCCATCATGGGAGAGGCTTATGTCCAGCAGTGTACGTTATGGGCTGTTGTAGTAGTAGTACGCAATCAATGGACATATTTTTATCAGCTGTCAAAACGTAATTGCCCCATGGGTTTTGTATGGCAATTGTTACCTGTGACCAATGTGAAATCTTTGTTTGCCAACTCAGTTAGCGCACGGAACAAAACAAGTGGATCACACAAATCTTTGTCGCGGATGGGAATCGAACCCACCAACACCCGGTGCAGTGATATTCAATAAATCCAAAATATGTTCCTGCTTGTCACGATGTGCCACGTGCCACGACTAATCCCCCTCCCGCAACCCGCAATCACTAAGAGCAAGCGCACGGATTGCAGGAGGAAGCTCCAACCAGCATTAATCAACATACACCCTTGCACTGGCCTGCAAATTGCAAAAAACGTAAGAAAATTTGGTTGGAGCTACTTAAATTATTTGTTTTGTCACGAGCCGCACAAATATCGTATGCGGGCAGCATGTGGCTCGCGGGCTGCAGTTTGACGACCACTGGACCAGCCCATTCAAGCCAACAATCGTTTTAACTTTATTACAAGTATAGATTTTCGAAGACATAGGGAGCTAGTTATGGATGGAGCAAGTAATGGATGAGTACGTCCCGTTTGGTAACTTTCCCATTTCGACTAAACAAATGACTCAAATCGTAACTATTTTAATCTTCATATGAAGAATCGTTGGTCTACTGGTCACAAGCGCGTTTGGGTTTTGCGCTTTGGGTTCGATTAATTCGAATCGATTGGGCAAAGTGTTATTGGATTTTACCATCAGGATTTTTTCAGTAGCAGCCACGGATTCTGGATTTGTGCCCAGTTGGTGAAAATAGGCCACCTATTAGATAGATAGATGGATAAACCATTTAATTAGTGCACACAAAGACATAACACAACACACAGAAGTACGATTAAATGATACAATTTACATGATAAAACATATTTACGAAATAAGTACAGTAACACCATGACATACTTCAGTTAAAATAAAATAACGATTATACATGGTGCGGTGTGCGTCTCATTACATGGGACTTAAACATAACTGGCGAAATGTGGGTGTACTATGAGGTACACCTGTGCCTAACCCTTTAGAGATTACAGGCGTGATGTGTTAAGCAGAATTCACTATAATTTAATGCAATTAAAACTTATCCAGAATAATGTATAGGTTGTTACTCGATAGTTAGTTCAATTATGTTAATGCCATTGGTATCCCGCAATAATTCCCGATTGCAGAACGTTGTGCGAACTCTAAATTGTTTGACCATCGAATACTGTAATTAAATTTACCTACCCAAAACCACAATTAGTGAGGACTCTGTAGTACTGTGAATGTGAACTTAAACTGTAATTAGAAAGCTTACACTATTCAATCAAAACCAACTAATATTTATTTATTACCCACGCAAAGTAAGGTACTTATTGTTGTCCATGTATAAAAATACAACTACCAATTGATAGACTAAGAAACTCGTAGACGTAATGTGAAAAACATATAACAAAATGTCCCTCGCTTTTTTATGTTTCGACTTTTAAAATGACACGTTTATCATAATTTACGTCAGAGACACCCGGCTAACTGATCTTACTGTTAACACGACAAATAAATAAAGCTTTTAATCAGCACCATCATGGCTTTATTCGGCTCTCCAATTGTTTCTAAAACGCTTGCTCACTCCGATCGATCGCTCAGAGGCTCCAAAAGTTCCAAAGAAGTTGCCCGTCATGACGTTAAGTTGGGCCATCACGAATTATAGTGAACGACTATTAATTATTGATTTAAGTGTTTCTTTGGCGAGTTCTTGAGAATTGTGTGGATTCAGACAACTTTTAGTCCTGCTAATCACACTAATATTATAAAGGCGAAAGTTTGTATGTGTGTATGTAACTCTTTCACGCAAAAACGGACGAATTTGCATGAAATTTAGCACACATATAGTTTATGACCTGGATTAACACATTTAGGAGGTAGTATGATCCCGTGGGACAATTAAGGAACTCAAAAGCTAGTAATTTAAACTTAAGTCTGGTTTCTCTAACAATGGAATATGTTGGTAATGTACTGTGTTGTTTGTTAAGATTATTTGTATTTCCGTTGTTTTAGAAAGATTAGGTGCGTCGTACTCGCAACCGGCGTGCTGTATTTCTTTGTATGGAGGTGGACGAAACAAAAGGATTATCTAAGTACCCTACCTACTCATAAAGAAAAAACCGTCAGTTTGTTTTTATGCTTACGTGGCATAATAATTTTTAATTTTTCCACATTTTTTTATCCTAACTTAATCATAAAATTCTATAGCAATATAACACAGTAAAAGCTGCTTAAAAACATCGAAATGTGAAACAATTTTATCAACGATACTCGCCATCAAAACCACAAATTATGGCAAATTAACGGACTCTATTTGCCCCTCTTGCTCTAATAAAAATTTTGTGACACCACAGCTAAAATCTCGATGGTTGACAAATGAAAACCGATAACTCCAAGTAATTTGCTTATAAATGCGTTCTAAAAGCAAATTGCTTTCATAACATTAATTTGTGATCATCCCTTTGACTAAATCCTTAAACCACACTCAACCTTAAACCACGGACCTAAAACCGTTGACAACCCGTCTGGAAAAGACAGCATCCCTATTTTACCGGGGAATTCACCGTTATTTACGTAAAAAGAAAATGTAGGTAATCAAGACATTTTAACAGACTTCAAAGACAGAGTTTATGTAAACGACAGATCTTCTTGAGCATTAATTTTTACAAGATTTATGACGAATGAGAAAGATGTATTTATAGTATTTTATTATTTTTTCTTTTTATTTTCTTTAATGTTACATTTACTTACTGATTTGACAGGAATATTTACGTATCTTACTTTTTCATTATTATTGACATATGATTTTTGTGATTTTTATTGACATTGATTTTGTAAATTATTATAAATATTATTTGTTTATTGTGAATGTGGGGACCATGTGGATTTAATTTATATTTTTTTTGTTTGTTTTCTTTTTTTTCCCACAACTGTCTGGCAGTTTGAGTACTATAAGCGACCTACCCAAATGTCCTTTCTTTGGCATTGTTCGTCGTTTTCGTTGATCTCCATGAGTATAAGTCGAGCTACACGATAACTGACAAATGCTTGCACTGACTGGACAGGTCCACTCAAATCTTTGTGGTTCTTTCTTCAAAAGACCATCTCAGACACTAATCTGCATAGTCCTCATGTGAATTGAGCAAGATTATGTCTGGACTACAAAAGAGACTATGACCTCTGAGTTTGTTTCGGTTGTTTCTTCTCAGAGTAGTCAGGTACGAGACACCGGACCCATCTAGTTTAAAAAAAATGACGTGTAAAAGTGTTTGTAAAAACCTACTTGCAAAATAAACATCATTTATCATTTATCATCATGTTATGAGGAAAGTTTTGAGTATGAATGTAAGTGGGATAAGAGTGATAAGTATAACAGTAGAGGAAGACCAAAGAAACGACGGATGAGCTGTGTGACGGATGCTACTGATACGTTATGATAGATAGCTATAAGTAAAATTAAATTAAAAAAACCCCCGACATGTAGTTACTTACTAAAAGTTAAATAAAAAATAATTCGTTAGGTCGTAGGTTACCGGTTATCACTCCACTTTCCTCATCTCATTTTGTTAGTTAGTATTCCTTATTCCCTTTCAAAATGGTGTACATTGTTCTACTAGTCAAGCCCTTTCATTTGACACACATATTGAAAGAGTTGTGAAAATAAAAGAAATCGCCATTTTGTGCTGGCGGCCATCTTGGATTTGAAATTTATTATAGTGTCCCTCTATTAATTCCTTATTATAGTGTGCTACTAGTCAAGCCCTTTCATTTGATACCCATATTGAGGGAGTTGTGAAAAAATATGTAATCCGCCATCTTGTGGCGGCCGATTTTCATCAATATAGGTAAGAACACTCCCGACTAATTCACCTTTCAAACAAAATCAAAATCGGTTCATGCGTTCTGGAGCTACGATGCCACAGACAGACACACACACAGACGTCAAACTTATAACACCCCGTCGTTTTTGCGTCGGGGGTTAAAAAAGGAGGTGTCTGATGAGATGACGAGTAATAGAGATGTATGGAAGAAGAAGACATGATGCGACGACCCAAAATAAATCGGGATAAGGGCAGAAAAATTATGATACACACATCAACACGGTCTAGGGATATTTTTAAAAAAGCGAATTACTATCAATGTGTTAATTATTTATATGACATGTATATATTTAAAAGATACGTTATTTAATATTCTACCATTTTTTAATAATGGTTAAGGTATAGATTAAAATTTCAGGATTTTATGGAAAAAAAATGAAGCATAGACGGAAACCGTATATGAATGAACTTTTAATTTGTGAGTAAAAACTGAAAAAAATAGAAAAATCATTTAATTTGTGTTTATAAACTTGAAGTTAGTAGTCTGAGAAAGCGCCCATGATGTTCATAACACATCGGCATCGATTCGGCATGCTCAGAACAAGGTTGTCAATGTCTTGCTGCGGAATATTGTCCCATGTCCTTCTGAGGTGCGCAAAAAGTTGATCTTCTGTAGTTGGTCGTCTGTTCTTCTGTGTTCTTGTGTGTGTTGATTTTCAGGAACTTCCTTCAGAGCTCTACTTTGCAGCATATCCCACGCATGCTCAATGGGATTTAGATCTGGCGATTGAGCAGGCCAGTCTAAGGCCCTAACATTATGCGTATGTAACCAAGCTGCTACCGTTCTCGCCGTGTGTGCCCGGGCATTGTCGTGCACGAGCAGGAAATCTTGCCCCATTTGTGTTCTGTGGGGCAAGATTACGGGCCCCAGCACCTGTTGGACGTATCGTCCTGCCGTCATAATGCCCCGCACCCAAACGAGATCCGTCCGTCCTCCAAGACGAATTCCTGCCCAAACCATAATTGTTCCTCCTTGGTATGGGTGAACTTCCTGAGGGTTCTGGAGACGGCTCCATCGTCCAGGAACTCGCCAAACACGCGTCCTTCGTGAATCTGGATGGAAGCCGAACCTGGATTCATCCGTGAACAGCACATTGGACCATTGGTCACGGCCCCAGTCCACGTGGTTCCGAACCCATTCTAATCGTCGTCCACGATTGCCTCTCCGTAAAGGTGGGACACGGAGTGGTCTACGAGAGCGTAGATTGCTTTCATGCAGTCGCCTTCTTACAGTTTGGTCACTCACAAGCACTTGGTGTTCCACTCGCAGCCTTTGGACCAATTGAGTCGCCGTTGCATTTGGTTGTGCTCGCGCAGTAATTTGCAAAAATCGGTCTTGTCTGGGGGTAGTGATGCGACTTGGCCCCCGGTGCCTCTCCGCTACTTCACCTGTGGCACAATAGCGTGTCCACAATCTTGAAATTACATTTTGATGGGTCCCTATGGCCTCAGCAACATTACGCTGAACAGATCCAGCTTCCAGCATTTCCACAGCTCGTAACATCTCCGCCCTCGTCAAATGTCGGCGTTGCATGGCTACAATACCTCAATTTTAACTTTATCTTTCGTTTTAAAATGAAAAAAACTGTAACTAAACGTAATTCGTATTGTTTTCTAAATTTCGCACAAATGAAAATTCCCTCTCCTATACATCAAGACATTTTTATGCCACCGAAACAAAAGAATTTTCAAAAATTTTAATTTGGAATTAGTCTGAGATAAATTACAAACAAATCGGTGTATAAAAGATTCCAATGCGGCCAGTACTTTTCGAGTTATTTAATTGAGTATGAAATATCCCTAGACCGTGTTGATGTGTGTATATTAAAAGAAAATGGTGGTTAACATAATCATTATATTTTTCAAATAGATTAGACCGAGTTGCCATAAAAATATTTCTTGAAAATTCAGTATTATAAATATCATTCATGTTCCAAGATCATTAACACCAAATAATATTTCTTTGAAATTGAATAATGATCAAAATCGGTTAGCACCTTTTGTATCAAATGAAAAATGAGTTCGTTTACACCATTACCAAATTTTCAAACAAAGATTATTGTTGCGAATCAGGGCCAAAATAGCATCGTAAATTATAAACTTTACAACGACGCGGAGCTTCGTGCGTAATACGTTGCTTTTCGGATTCAGGAGTACCTTCATTCGTCTTGAAATTTTTTTTCAAGATTTATCGTTTTGGGTAAGACTACATGAACCTGGACTGGATCTAGCCTAGATTTGATTTTTATTTCAGCTGAGGATATTAAATTCAATACGAAAACAGATTCAGGATTCGTCCCCGATAGATAAGATAAAATATGCTTGTGTCCTAGATTACATAACTGGTGACATGTGGCTGTTCTGTAATTGTCTTGCCTGCCCTTTGAAAAGGTGTATTGTTTTATGATAGAATAATAAAATAAAAAAAAAACCCAACCAGCGGACTTCACGTGCTTTCACCCGCGTAGTTCCCGTTCCCATGGGAGTACGGGGATAAAATATGGCCTATGTTACTTGCTGATAATGTAGCTATCCATTGCTGAAAGAATTTTTCAAATCGGTCCAGTAGTTTTTAAGTTTATTCGTTACATACAAAAATACAAATCTTTATAATATTAGTATTTGTAGGTAATATTTCTCATGTATCTCATACTTTTAACACTATCTTCCTTTTAGTAGCTTCACATGTAAGTAACTATGTTAAAAAATCTTATTGTGCATGTATGTTTAGTTTGGATGACAATGCATGGTCAGCTAAATGACGTCTACGATTCTAAATCCAATATTAAAGATGGCGGACTTCAAATTTTTTTATGCATTCCCATGAAATGGGTATAAAATGAAAGGGTTTGCTTAGTAAAAAATTACGACACTCTAAAGCGTGTTTTTATATTTTTTTATCTGTAATATTTTATTATTGTAAAAACAACTTTGTTTTGTTGGGAAAAAAAATCTGCCTCAACTATCTAGGTCATATAAATATCTGTTATAAGCAGGGATCGAACCCCTAGCTCGGGTCAGCTTGCATTTGACGTAGGTAAATTGGATGGCGGGTTTCCTTCAACTGATATTTATTTTATGCATTCCGCTCTCGTCAACTTACGGTGAGAGATAACATCATGGTAAACCCTGGACTTTGGAGGTTTAAATTCGCAAATCAGTGTTGCTTTGTTATCACAATACGTATTTCTATTTAAACTGCCGTTCGTCTATTGGTAGCATGAGAACCTGGGTTCGATTCCCGGGTCGGGCAAATTGTTATTAGGATTTTTCATCAGGAATTTCTTAGTACCAGCCACGGAGTCTGAATTTGTGCCCGGTTGATGGCAATAGACCCGCCCCCTGTTACATGGGACTTAATCATAACTGGCTGAAATGAAGGTGTGCTATTAGGTACATATCTGCCTAACCTTTCGGGAATTACAGGCGTGATTTTTTGTTATTTCTACATTCTCTGAGTTTTCCTGCAATTTCCTTTAAGTGATATCTTTATCCTGTACAATTTTATCTATCTAAGCGCCTCTCGTATCTGCTTATAACTCCCTTGACGTGCAAAGTGCTAGTTGCATCTTATTAACTTGGCTTAATGCCCTGAGCGCTCTCTCGACACCTGTCTTCTATAATAGCTTTGAACGGCTTCCAACCGTGCCTGTGTTAGGCTACAGTCTATAATTTTATTGTCTTTAGCATTTACCAAGAGCTGTTTAATCGACTTAAGGTAGCTTATTTACTGACCTATCTATGTATTAAGCTTCACAAATGATGTATTTTTAACGGTGAAGGTTAAATGATACATAATCTTCAATTTCCTGAAATGTTTTAATCAATACCTAATAAATCAAAATCAAAGCATTTGTTACAAGTAGGCCAGTTCCAGGCACGAAACAAAGACAACAATAAAATGAAGCTACAGTCCCAGTCACAAGGCATAATAACTGTGAAAGTACTGTAGTTGCCCGTTCCAAAGCCTGGATGTCTAATGGAGAAGCCGGAGTACCGAGTTCTCTCCGAGCTTCGGAAACCACGTTAAGCCACGTCCCTACTGTCAAAAGGGAATATGCATAACTTTTTTATTTCGAAACGGAATGTTAAAGTAATATAAAAATAATGACAAAAAGCCAAAACAAGACATAAATCGGCCAAACAACACAAAAGTTATAACCATTTAAACTTTTGTTTCTATCTCTTTCTAGATAAACGGAATTTAGTATGGATTTTGGGCTCCAGCCCAGATGGGCCGATTTTTGATTTTGTTTAGTTGTCGAGTGAATGAGAAAGTTACGAGATAGTAACTTTCCCATTTCGACAACTAAACAAAATAGCATCACAAAAGTCCCATTTCGTAACTATTTTGATCCTCATACATTGAATCCCATTTGGTAAACTTTTTGTTCGGCAAGTACAGTTAGCTCTCAGGAGAGCTACTAAGAAAAATCATTTACTTACTTACTAACTTACAAAAACAATTAGTGTTCGGTATTATTTATTTGTTTTTAACTTATCGTAAATACTAAAGCATTGTATGTACACAAAAATAAAGCTATGAGAATAAAAGTAATTAAACTTATAACTAAGAAAACAAATAGTTCCAATAATACTTAATAGAACTGCACTGTTAAAAAATAATAACATTTAAATAAAAAGTAACAAATTGTACAAATTTTAGGTTAGGTTAGGTTAGACTGGAAGCCGACCCCAACGTAGTTGGGAAAAGTTTATTCAAATGATGATATTGAGAGGTGGTCAATACATACTGTAATAAAATTGTCTCTTACCTTTAAATTAGTAAAGAAATGCTGCGTCCTATGAACTACAGAGAGCGGCGTGTGGTGGTGGGCGGAGCGGGCGCGGGGCGGGGAGGAGTTGGCGGCGGGTGCGCAAGACAGTTCCGATGCCGACTTCGACAGCCGCCCGCTTAGCGCCTCCGACCGCTCTAGAAAAAGAAAATGTATTGTCACCAGAACCAAAGATGTGTGCAAAATTTCAGCGCAATCGGTTCGGGGGAACTGGTTTGAAATTCAGTTGCAAGATTCGACCCATACATACTCGTACTAACTAAGACACTAAAATCATCATTCTACTACCAAAATCAGAATCAAAGCATTTATTTAAAGTAGGCCAGTTACAGACACTTTTGAATTGTCGAAACAAAGATGAAAATTAAATGTAGCTACAGTCCCAGTCACAAGACATAAAAACTGTGAAAGTAGCCTTATCCCAATTTGTTTGGGGTCGGCGCAGCATATCTTCTTCTTCCATACTTCTCTATTGCTTGTCATCTCAACAGACACTTCCTATCTTGTCATACTTCACACAGTCCATCCATCGTTTCTTTCTAAATAAAAGCTTGTAAAAAAATCCAAAAGTTTAGTTTGATGGGGACTAGAAGATAAATTAACGGGCAGAAGAACAGATTCAAGTGAATTTTACTAAGATCCTAAATAACTTGCAATTCAATTTACTTACAACTTTTAGATTTTACTGTTTGAAATTAATGCAAAACAGAAGTGTTGCTATTGCTGGAAAATAAGAAAAACGTTTAAGGCCGTGTTCCCACTATGTCGTGACGATTAATTTATCGTTAGTCACAAACTAATGACCACCCTTAAAACATAACATTTCTTTAAAAAAACAACTCATAATTTCCTACTTCATAAATAATTTAAACAGAATAAACTCTCCATTTTAAAAGTAATATCTCGTCAAAACGCCAACAATTATGCAGAGACCACAGTTTTCCACTCGACCGCGCGGCTTTCATTTTGACTAGGGTTTCCAGATGTTTAAAAAAGTTTCCCGGAGAAAATTCCGGACATTTGAAGAAAATTCTGGACTTTATGCAGTACCTACATATATACATATAAGTTCATCAACTGCTTACAACAGTCCACTGCTGGACATAGGCGTCTTCAATCGCACGCCACTCAATTCGACTCTCGGCAACTCTCATGCAGTTGCTACCAGCCACCCAGCGAAGATCGTCGCTTCACAGAGCCTGAGGGCGTCTCATCTTACGCTTGCCGAGTCGCGGTCTTCGCTCAAGAACACGTCTACCCCAACGGTCAATGATTTTATAGGTAAAATGGCCGGCCCATTGCCATTTCAGCTTACTTCGGAGATTAGCCGGAAATAACAAAGACAAAATCAAAATATTCTATTTCACATAGGCCTAGATGAGCACATAAAAAACGTAGACAAAGGTGCACGGTTCGGGTTGGTTGTTTCCTATGGAGAAGAACTGGCAAAAAACTTCAAGGTTATTCTTTTCAAATCATACCTCACCGTACCGTAATCGTAACGTAGTACTTTCATCTGCATTAAAACAAAAAGCTTGTAAAATCTGTTATTTTTAAATTACAAACAGACACTTCAATTTAATTTATTTTTATTGATAATTTCTGAGAATTCCGAACGTATGGCAACCCTATTGACGAGGGATTACCTCGCAAGTCAACATTAAGCTGTTGCAAGACGATTTGCATATAGACTGGTGTCGTAAATTAGCTTATGGGATTTTTAACGTTGACAAAGTGGTAACCCGGTTGGAGGGTTTTTCATCTCTTGAATTAGAATTTGCTGTTAACTTTTAGCATTGTTTTGTGTTGTTGTCTATGAACTCCCTTTTTTTTTGTTCCGGGATGGAAAATCCTCATGGATGTCGATGTCCACGATCCCCGGGTCTATAAACTCCCTGACTCAACGGACGTTGTGCTGGAAAATATTGATTTTATCTTTCCCTTAAAACCTTATGTCTATTACTAGAAACGACCAAATCGGTCCAGCTATTCTCCGAACCACGTCTAAATTTCCTGGGCAATGCTAGATAGTTTAGTTAAAAAACTAGTTCTTTCGAAATAAATTGTCTGAGACAATAACAAAAGACACACTACCTCTCATCATCTGCCTAGCCTTTTCCCAACTATGTTGGAGTCGGCTTCCAGTCTAACCGGATGCGGCTGAATACCGGTTGTGTTTTACATGGAGCGACAGCCTATGCGACTTCCACAACCTACTTAGTACTTCGTGCCACTGACTACCTGTAACGACTGTCAAAGATCCACAAATGACAGCCGGGATCAACAGTTTACGGCCATTTTTAATAACTTACTTACAAGTAACGGTAGGTTGCTATCTCTGTCTGTTTGACACTTAGCTTACGGACGGTTAAAAACAAAACGTCACAGAAAAACTTTCTTTGATTTTTCTATGAATCAAGTGACAGGTAGGTGACGCAGATAGGATATTTCAAGCTTACTTTGTTTATAGAAACACCAATAGCTACGGACGTAGGCATATTAACCAACAGTTATACGCAGACCCATCCACAGACCAACCTAGGCAAGCACGGCTGAACCTGAAGGCTGTTATTATTAAGCCATTACTATCTCTGTCACACTTAAAAAGAAAATATGCATCACGGGTACGCGATACTATTGTGCAAATATACTATACATAACGCACAATGGTCCACTTCAAGGACTAAGTGCGGAAACCTAAACCCTATGATAGATAGATAGATACTATACATAAGTTCACTACAGGAACCCTCGAGCTATTTACCAATCTATCACATACACAAATAACATAAAGAAAAATACATTACACAGTAACCCAACCTAAAAAGAAATAGCATCTAAAAATAGAACAAACAAACACATTCATGCCTTAACAAAATGTTTGTTTTACCCAAATGTATTTACTGAAGAAGACTAGACTTTGCTTCTAAACGAATTCATCAAAATATCCTCAAACAGGAAAATTCTGGAGTTTTCCTTAGTATGTATTATAGGTGGGCTGAAGATTGAATTCCTTTGATCGCGGTAAGCTCAGCCCTGAAGCGGCTTAGTCAATTTCTTAGTGGGTTTCGGGTAAATAATATCATTTTACGTTTGTGTAAATTATAGGGAGGTAACGTAAATCATTTATTTACTGAGTAAAAGTTTATTGTTAATTTACAACTATTTTAGTATTGGAGTGTTAATTACTTTTGAATGGAACAAAAATGATAATGTTTTCGTGATTTTGAATGAATAAACCTAATGATGCTGGTTAATAATATGTCGTAGATATGCTGAGAAATAGGTCAAAAAGAATTTTATTTTTGTTACAGGTAATTAAAAAATAATCCTAATAGGAATTGACTTCTGCTGCTTTTGAACGTTTAACAAAAGATGCCTTTTTCGAAGCACTTTTAAAAGAATTTTTAAAGGAATCCTTGTTAAATTTAATTCAAACAGGCAATAACTCCAAAAAGTCCAAATATTATACGATACGTAAATGTCAAAATAAAAAAAAACCTACTTCAAGACTCTAATGCTACCAAAGAACCATCAAACATAACTTGATAAGCAAAAAAAAAGAGAAACGCATAAAATATAGGAGCGGGTAAATCAAACGAAGCGTTTGATTGATAACGCATTTGTGCGCGCACTCGGAGAGGACCCGCATCAAGCCGACATCAAATATTTTGACATGCTCAGTGGGTTTTACTTAATGTATTTGAATTTCGTTATTTCTGGCACATGGTTTTGTGGTACTACAGCATAAGATTTTATTTTAATGACGACGCTACAGTGTGAGACGCCCCCCAGATAAATGCACCGATTTAAAAAACCAGCCAACTGCAAGTCATGCTCCCGCATGACGGGTTCCATGCCATCGTAGTAAGGGAGCCCTCTTTAATTTTTAATTTATTTGTAATAGCGGCAACAGAAATACACATTCTGTGAAAATGTCAACTGTCTATCTATTATGGATCATGAGATAAAGCCCGCTGACAGACGGATGGACGGACAGCGGAGACTTAGTAATAGGGTCTTGTTGGTTACCTTTCGGGTACGGAACCCTAAAAAGGTGACTAGAGCTGACTGAATAAGGAATGTGGAGGACAGGTTGTTGTGGTACAGTTTGGGAGAGGCCTATGTCCAGCAGTAGACTGCAATAGATTGAGTTGATGCAGCATATTGTGTTATAAAACAATCCGAGAGACTTAAAACCGGTGAGCGATTCGCTTTGCCACGCGCAATGCTACGGCGTAGCTATGTGCTACGGCGTAGCGCTGAACACTCATTAGAGTGTTCAGCGCTACGCCGCGCTACGGGCTGATAATTATATCAGCCCGTTATCTAATGTCACGTTTAAGAAGCGTTCGATAGTTTCGTTTAAAAATCCTTATCTAATGCTGACTGAATTAGCGTCATTGAGCCTGAACTCACACATCACCCAGAATATTAATTTAATTCATACATACAGAAACTCACTTTTTCCATGGGGGTATGTAAAAACTACTCCTTTCGCCTCGTTCATGTTCATACATCTGCTCATACACGCACGGCGATTGCGATTACTTCGCATGTAATTAATTCATTCCAAATGTAGGCCAGAAAACCTTTTGCAAACATACAAACGCGTAAAGCCATTAGCCTTCTTTCAGTTTAACCTTCACAAAGCTGGACTGTTGCAAAAAGAACCTTAGTTGCGTCACAGTGTGTTTAGAAACAGCAGTACATCTGCTATTTATGATTCCAACCATAAAAGGAGAAACAGAACCTTTTTTTCGGATGGAAAATCATCAAATGACTCCTCCCGTTCTGGGCGGAGCAGGAGGGAGTGTCAGACTTTTACTGACTAAAACCCATCCATGTTCCTTCATCGCCCTTTGTGTTCCGGGGCCACGGTATCTCTTTCGAATAGCCCCGCAGCCCCGGCAGGCATCGGCCCTTACGGACCCCTTCATTTTGCTGACTATCTTTGAGGCGCGCGTGGAACACGAACGCGCCGTCGACACGACCTGTCGTCATGAGACGGACGGACGGCGAGCTAGCCCATAGCCCACCGTCCACAGGCCCGCACCTATGGTGGCTGGGGGCCACGTGGTAGCCCCCGACGCCCGGGGCATCTCCCACGGCGGCCGGGCGGCCGGGACGTGAGGCTCTCTCCCTCTCACGTTCTGCCACCTTCTTCTCTAGCATTACTGCTTCGCAAAAGGAGGTGACGGCGTCCCATTCCGTCTCGTACCGGACCACGGATTGAACCAGGGCCGGACGCGAGAGGTCGCCATCGCCGATCGCCGCTACGAGGACACGGCGGTGCTCCGCCCACGCGGGGCACACCTCCATAAATTGCCTCGTTGGTCTAGTGTTCCTAAGTGCGACTGCTGATCACGAGGTCCTGGATTTGATTCCCGGGTCGGACATTGTTATTGGGTTTTTCCATGAGGAAATTTCTCAGTATCAGCCGGAGTCTGAATATGTGCCTGGTTGATGACAATAGGCTCGCTCCTATTACATAGGACTTAAACATAATTGGTGAAATGTGGGTTTGTGGCTATTGAACAGTTATGCCATTGCCTAAACCTTTTTGGATTACAGGCGTGATGTTATGTTTTTTGTATAACCTAAATAATCCCACTTTTTTGTCCGTCTGTCAAAGAAGTTTTTCTTTGTGTCAAGGACTCTTTAGATCTCAATGTTCCTCATTATGTGCCGAGTTGTGGTGTAGTTTGAGTTGCTTAGGATCTCGGCAAAGTAAAAAGCGGGCTGACGTACAAATAAATCATTACTTTGAAAGATTTTTTCAATTCTGCCCTTTTCTTAAAAGATTTTCATATAAGGCTTTATTTTTTCAAGTTTTATCTTTCATGTTCACTTTATACATCCAATAGAATTGTTTAAATTAGTCCATAGCTGTCTATTTCATTAAGAACTTATTTGGGTGTTTATCCGCAGTTACCTCACTGTTCTGTTTATTCACTGTGACAACGTTTAAATACCGCAGAGGCTTAAGTCTCTTAATAGTCCGAAGTGACTACATATGTGAGAGTTTTGCTCGCAGTTTGTGCTACTTTATTCTTGTTATTTTATTTTTAACTTGAGACTTAGCGAGAGGTTCCTAATTAAATTCCTACGTTGTTACACAGTTATATTTTAGACAAGAAACAATAGATTATTTTCTGTCACATTATTTTAGACAGAAGAAGCAGACTTTTTGCTAAAATACCATAAGATCCATATGAGATGATTATAGACTGCCTGTAGTTCGCAATTGTTACTACTAAACTTACGAGCAGTAAGTCTTGGGTTCGAACCCAGCAGATGCATTACTTTGTTTAATTTATTTCATCACCACTACTTTCAAAATGGTGAAGGAATACATCGTGAGAGCATGTCCTGAAACCAAAAGTTCGAAGACATGTGACATCTACCAACCCGCACTGGGTCCGCGTGTTTGATTATAGCCTATTCTCTCTCATAGAGAGGAGGCCTATGTCCCAACAGTGGGAACATAACAGGCTGATTATGCTAACTCTTAGGAGAGATATGTTTTACAGCACATTTTCTACAAAAAACTGCTGTGTTTAGTTTGTATTTCTTGATACATGATTCATGACACTATCGAACGATCATACGTGTATCATTTAAATAATAACTTATGAAAATACTACTAACACTTTAATACTTATCGGAAACACATAACCGATTCTCAGATAAGATCAAATAATAAACCGATTATGTAAATCAAGAATAACGATCGAATCGGAAGATATCGGTAAAAGTAACCGAAGCTCTAAGGTAATATTTAAAATGCAAATGGAAGAGAGTTTTCTCTCTCTAGAATAACATTATCAATGCTACCTATTCAGAGTTGACTCGATTTTGTATCTTATCCATAAGGCGCCTCTCTGAGATAAATATACATAGGGTTGTTTGTTCCACCACTTCTTCGCCTCAACCAAAACACGAGGAAGTGGGGTACGGTGGCCGGTGGGTGTTTTAGCAGAGATAGAGTGCTTGAAAGTCTGACAACCAGTCTTACCAAGGGGTATCATATTACCTAGTACTAGCTTGGTTCTGGAGGTCAGATAGGCAGTCGCTCCATGTAAAATACAGGTATTCAGCTAAAGCCAGTAAGACTGGAAGCCGACCCCAACATAGTTGGGAAAAGGCTAGGCAGATGATTATTACCAAATTAAAACGAAACCATCCTATCCATCTAATCGAAGTGTCTTGTTCAATAATAATTGAGGACTTATGGAGGCTTTAAAAGCGACAGTCAGCCGCCATCTTTAAGCTTGCACATAGTAAGGAGAACACGTTCTAAATTAAGTAGGCATTTACTTTTTCTTATTTCTGATACTTACAGTCGACCGGAAATAGGATGTTCAAGCCTTGTTATTATTTTGCTGTAAAATACTACGCTTAATTATTGTATTTTTCATTAAATTTACAGTCTGCATGAGTGCCTGAGTGCCTGAGTGTATTAGAAAGAAAGAATGAAGAAAGTTTGAAAGTGACACCTGTTACAGAAAAATTGAAAAGGAATTAGTTTGTCTTAGTATAGACATATAGTGAGGATAGATGAAACGCATGAGGCTAAAAGAGTGAAGGATCTGAATGTTGATGGAAGGAGAGGGAGAGGAAGGGAAACGAAAATATGTGGATTGTGTGAGGAATGATATGAAAGAGAAAGAAGTAAATAATAATAATAAATATCGCTGGACATTACACACAGCGCCATCTAGTGCCACACTAAGCAACGAGGCTTGTGTCGTGGACACCAGATAGTTGATATACTACATAGATACTTTTTTTGTTTGTAAATACATATTTATTATACATGTAAACATCCATGACTCGGAAAAAAAAAAAACAAAAACACGCCCATGCTCATCACACAAACATTTGCTCCAAATGATACAGTGACGTCTGGCAGGGGAGCATGGGAGAAGAAAACGTGATGCGCTGACCCACGTGACGTGGTGCGTAGACTGGGACAGGGGCAGAAAGATAATGAGTCAGCTGCATTCGGTAAGAACGAAAGCCGACAGCAACATAGGTAGTAAAGAAGAGGCTGTCAAGGGGTTTCTCCTCAATAGGCTTGCGTCCTGAAAAATCTAATTAGTCCGTCAGTTAGATTATCAAAAAATATTTGAAAAGTATTTTTTCTTTTGTTACGTAAACCAAAATTGACAAAAATACGACGCTTTTAAAATTCTTAATACGTCACGCCGTGCTATAAATTTTAGTTCGTTGTGACGTCACGAGCCCCCACTCTCGAGTTTTGATGCGTTTTAACGTTGTCAATATTCATTGATTTACAAAAACAAAAAATACGTGTCATTATTTTCCAATACTCTAACTTGCGGACTAAATAGATTTGCAATTTATTGATGGTGGAAACTAGCCTATTGAAATAGAAAATACGTAAGACTCTTTCTTAGTACTCGAGTCGCAACTCGCAATTAAATGATCAGTAGATAACCATCAACTTCAGTTTGAGTTACTCTTACAATTAGTGTATTTTATCTTGTAAGATGTTTGTTTCTGAGGAATAAGGAAAATGTTAAGTATGTAGATGGCTATAAGAGTAGAGAAAGACCAAAAACGATGAATGGACTGTGTGAAGGATGATATGGCTAGAAAGGAGATGACAGTAATGGAGAAGTATAGAAGAAGAAAACAGGAGAACGGTGAAGATGTTTGTATCATCAGTGATTTATGGTAAGGTGCCTGTCTGTCAGTCACCCATGGTATTAGGCAAACATACAAAAAAAAACATGCAAACATACTTAGTTACTAAATACAATACGATACTAAGCTGATATCGCGCCGACTACCAGTTAACACCGTGATTTCACTCGCTCTGAATATTTTATGAAGGGATCGTAGCTCGGCCAGCTCGGGATTTACGGCCGGTGCTATTTACTACGCTCATCTGTATTTACCTTGATGGCGGAATGAGGATATTACTATACCTATTTCCACGTAACGTCTAGTGATGTATTATTCAAGGCAACTGCTGAGTATGAGGTCCTGGGTTCGATTCCCGGGTTGGCCGAATTGTTATTGTGTTTTTCATCAGGAATTTCTCAGTAACAGTCACGAAGTCTGGATTTGTGCCCGGTTGATAGCAGCTCGCCCCCTATTTTGGGAATTAAACATAACTGGCGAAATATGGGTGTAGTATAAGATACACCTCTGCCTAACCCTTCAGGGTTTACAAGCGTGATGTTATGAAAAGCGAAAATGATTAAACAATTTTCATGGAAATGGGATGATTAAAATCGAATTCTATTCGAGCGACACACTGAACATAATCGAGTGACTCGACTGGCAACATCTGGTAATATTTCCTTAACATCTTGGCCACTAGCTGCATGCTCAAGCAAAATGCGTCTTACGACATTGATTTCGAATAAACATTATTAAAAAAAAACACCTTTTTTCTCGTATTTTTCTTTCATTCGAAATCCATATCATGGGAAAGCACAAAAGCAATTTTAACGCAATCTTTGGGAGTCCGCCATATTGGATTTAGAATAACATCACTTAGCTAACCATGCATTGTCAAGCAAGCCGCGTCGCGAGTCATTTCGCCCGAGCACGTGAACGGGGGTTAAGTCAGCTTTGTTCACAAGTAATAACCGATCCTAAACTATCAAGAGTTTAGGTGCTAATTTGCAACGAACAAAGTAGTTTTATTACTGTTGTTCCAATCAATATGTTGTTGCTATCTCAGAATGGCGCGAAAAGTAGTACATATAAACTACACTGGCCTGCAAAAATAAGTATCACACTTTTAAAATTGCAATAACTTTTTAAGTACACAAGATATACTTTCGAAACAAAAACTTTGTTCATAAAAACTAATAAAGCTGATAAAAATTGCTATAAAACGTTTTTTATTTTAAATCTCTAACTTGTATAGAGTTTAGAAAAAATTGAAAATTTAAAAGTGTAGTACTTAGTTTTGCAGGACATTGTATTTCCATAGTTATTACATAGGTGATTACGGATTTATTTCTTAGAGCTTAGTTACTAGTTAGCTACTGTTTGAGTTACATACATAAACACACACCATTTTCCCTTGGGGGTAGACAGAAACCAAAGATTGCCACCAGCTGCGATACTTTTTTTTTTTTCGCATGGGAAATCTTCAAATGACTTCTCCCGCTCTGGTCGGAGCAGGAGGGAGTGTCAGACTTTTACTGACTAAAACCCATCCATGTTCCTTCATCGCCCTTTGTGTTCCGGGGCCACGGTATCTCTTTCGAACAGTCCCGCAACCCCGGACCTGCTGCGAATCTTACATACTCAATTCGCGTCGTCCACGTTCATACATATGGATATATATACACGCATGCTGTGTTTGTGCGAGTAGTACACACCTGACCTTTCTGTTGATCACGATTTTTAAAACAGCAAGGGGCTTTTTATTTTCTGAAAAACTCCCAATGTGTGTTTACTCCAGTGACTTTGTATTTTTGAGGCTTGCTGCGAAAAAAGCTCACATTAAAAGCGGAGCCTGACTTGTATATACGTATCAAAGTGAAAAATCCTCGCCCAAAGAGTAATATTTCACGTATTTCAATAGAAAAGCTTGTAATACTTTCGTACGTTTGCAGGCTATAACTCATTTTGACTCTTATAGTTTACTATCCAGTTTCAGATAGCAGGGAACTGAGCCTGGTTTACGAACGTTTCCAAATAGAAATGTGTCGTGTCCTTTCAGGGTTCCGTGGCAGAAAGTTATAAAAATATATGCGTTAAAGACTGCTTAGATGTTCACTTACTATATAATTATGTTTTTTTGTTTTTTTTTTTTGTTTTCTGTAGTAGTTAAGTTTAGGGTAAATTAAATTTCGATTAAATTAAATTAGAATAAATGTAATGATGAATTGAATTGGATTATATTAAATTATCTCTTAATGTCGTACTAACATAGCTCATAAGTACTCGCTACTAACCCATATGGACTCTGGTTCGAAATAAAATTTTTTGATTTTTGATTTTGATAATTAACGATTTATTGCAAAAAAAGAATACTAATCGCAAAAATCGATTGTCTCACTGATATTAAAAATGCGAAAGTTTGTAAGGATGGATGGATGGATGGATGGGTGTTTGTTACTCTTTCACGCAAAAACTCCTGACCGGATTTGGATGAAATTTGGTACATAGATCATAGTTTATAACCTGAATTAACACATAAAATACTTATCTCGGTAGTATGATCTCGAACTCCACGCGGGTGAAGCCGCTGGCGTAAACTAGTCTATACTAATATCATAAAGAGGTTAAGTTTTGATGTTCTGGTCTTCGGAACTACTTTCACTACGGTGTATTTGTTTGAGCGAAAGAATAAAAATAATGATACACTCTCATACATACATAGGTATATCTGAAGTATTTTTGACCAGCAATAGCCCAAGTCCCAAGTTCATGTTCATGTATCTACGGAACCACGTATCCAACACGCACTTAATCAGTTTTTATAGGCCCACTGAAACTAGACAGCTGTAAGTTACGTCGTTTTTCACTCGTCGCGTCGTAAAGTCTCCTATCACGTAGACTCTAGTATTATTAGGCACGTCTTGTTTCCCATTACCGGTTGGAGCTAGATACGCGGCTTTTATTTGGAGAATTTATGAGCTGGATAACTGGTTTAGCTCTCTTGTGAGAAGGTGGGGATAGTTTACGTTTTGATTGATTGAGGTTGGTTGGTAAAGTAGACTACCTCTTTGGTCAACTGGTCGCAAGCGCATGAGGTCCTGGGTTTAATTCCCGGGTCGGGCAAAGTGTTATTAGGTTTTTCCTTTAGGAATTTCTGTGCAGCAGTCTGGAGTGGTGCCCGGTTGATGGCAGTTGGCTCGCCCTATTACATGGGACTTAACATAGGCGAAATGGGGATGTACTAGGTACTTATATTAGGTAGGTACTTCTGCCTAACCCCTTAGGGATTACAGGGCTGATGTTCTATTTATGGTAAAGTAGTGGAAGGGAAATGCCATCACGAGTGGAGATACTTAAGTATACTTCCAACATATTCTGGATCATATTTTCACCTTGATAAGAACTATTCTCATGACGTAGTTTGTGAAGTTTCGAATAAGTGACACAGAATTACTTACAGTGACTGATAGAACTTGAAAGATGGTGATTTCATTAATCTTCATTAAAGTCTCTTTCCTGCTTTTGTTTTCAAATTTGGCAGCAGAATTCGGATTTATTAAATTTACACAATATTTCACGTTTTTGGGCGTTACCGTTGCTGCTTGTTGCATCTTCATTACAAACACATTTTCGTAATTTACGTTGCCGAAAATAAAATGTCAAGTTAAAATGTCAGGCTACCTACATATTTGAGGTACTAGCGCTTATCCAAAAGCCTTCAAAACAGGCTACCCGATCTACTCTAGTTAATACTAAGGTGTCCGTGTTATTGGCGACCAAAGTGTTTATCCAAGCGTATGCGCTGAAGCACCTCATGTAAACCTAGCGATTCTGTATCGTATAAAGATAAGTAGGTATAATTAGCTACCTAGGTAGGTACTTAGGTTTTCATAACGTCCCTTTTAATAACACTGGATTTTAGTATTGGATACTGGATAGGAAGCGAAGTCTGTGGCAGTCAATACGTGGCGTGGCGCATTATACAGGCATAAGGGCCATCATATAGGACAGGCCGTGTCGACGGCGCAGGAGTGTTCCACGCGCGCCTCACAGAGAGTCAGCAAAAGGGAGGGGTCCGCAAGGGCCGATGCCTGCCGGGGCTGCGGGACTGTTCGAAAGAGATACCGTGGCCCCGGAACACAAAGGGCGATGAAGGAATATGGATAGGTTTTAGTCAGTAAAAGTCTGACACTCCCTCCAGCTCCGCTCAGAGCGGGAGGAGTCAATCACGTCTCCGCTCGTAACCGCTTTGGTGGAATCTGAGCCTAAGCGTCCAACTGATCAAACTCGTGGGCTCCGTTCGGATTGGTGAATGTCCCGTATTCGATTTTAAGTTTAGCTAGAATATACCGGATTCGAGTACAGTGATAATGAAGTAAATTATAAAAAGTAAAACGCCTGCTTGAAACTGATAAATAAAGAAAATTGCTTTTACAGGAACAACAATAATTATGTGAAATAACATGCAACCACTACTGTTTGTTGTAGGCAGGAACTCGTTAGCAATGAATTTTATTGTATGTTTTCAACTCGTATGGCTAATAACCAACTTGGCAACCCAACGTAAGGTTAACTCCTAGTTCTATAGTACCACAACTTCACGACTAGAGTGTTAACCATTTTATCTGAACAAAGCATCGGTGTTTCATTTTAAAATAGATTTAATTCATCACGCAACGTTACGTGCACCAGTTACAGACACGACAATGTATTTCAGAGTGTATTTACCTTTTAACACGACTGCTAAGTAATGTGTTTTATCAAAATCAAAAATGTTTATTTGCACGAAAATACATACAAATACAATAAGGAAAAATCTTATGTCCTAAAAGTCATAGTATTCTGCCTGTAAGCAAGCGTGCAAATTATTTAGTTACATTTAATTAAGTACCTAATTATTATCATGCAATTAATATTATTATACCTCCTTTATTCATTTTATCATCTTATTATTTACATTTTTAAATATTTCTTTAAAAAACATATAAAAACATTAAAATTTTTAAAAAATTGTAGTCCACCGGTGTTTGGAGCAGGGTCCAAGCCACCGGTGGTTAGGGCTGCAGAGACAGGGACCTCCTCAGCTCCGAGCCATGTCGAGGAGTACTGCCTTCTGAATCAGGCCCTTGATCCAACCGCCTAAATAGAGCTTCGATAGATGGTCATCGAAGCTCTTGGCTATGAAGCCATTGGCCGTCACGACAATCGGCACAATGATAACCGAGTTCATATTCCACATGTCGCGAACCTCGTGCGCCAATTCGACAGATTTTATTTGTTTCTCTTTCTCAGCTTTCACGAGGTTCTCGTCATGCGGAATGGTAACATAGGTTATCATTACGCGGCATTACATTATATTATTACAATTATTATAAAATCAATTATTCACTTACATTCATCATTAGCATTAATTTTGAATTCTATTTTTAAATTCACTTTATAACTGACAAAAAAAACCACCACCATAACATCACGCATGCCTGTATTTCATATCAACGGGCCTAGTATCATCAACCAGGCACATATCGAGAATATTGGCTGCCATTGAGAAATGCCTTTGGAAGAACTAAGTAGGTGTTATTGTCCGACCTAGAAATCGAAAGCAACTACCCCATGCTCAGCAGTGCACGACCACAAGACCAATAAGGCAGTCTTCTCTTTTCCAATTCATTTTTACTCTTTCTTGTAAAACACTAATCTTGGGATCATCATATAGGCACCACAGTTATAACTGTGCGACAACACAACACAGACACAAACCCCGCCGTTTTATCCGTACACCGTGTTTACAATGCCGACACCTCCCGGATTACACAGCAAAACTAACCGGCTCATAGCCGGATAGCGGCCGGTGACCGGACGCGGCGGTGACTAGATCAAGATAGCGGAGACTACGGACGTCATAGTAATCCGGTTTTGTTGCTTGATTTATGTAAGCCACGGTTACTAGCAGTGCCTTACGCACGAACTAACTTGCTTAGCAAAGCGCCACTGACACGCGTCTTGCACGCACTGAATGACACTGCTGAAAGGATCGATCTATTTACCTGCTCTCAGAAAGAATTCACAAAAACAATGTTGTATGTCTTTTGTTATTTAAATTAAAATTGTTATTAAGAAGATAATTTAATTAAAGACCACGCTAACGCATTAGGATTTCCCTGTAATGTAAGTAGTGTTTGGGATAAATAAATAAATAAAAATAAATAAATGATGTAACTGATAGCCGTTTGTGGAAAAGTTGTATTGTTGTAAGTTCTATGTAACGTTTGAATAAGTACTAAAATGAAATGGAAAGCATTAATTCATTCATTCATTCATTTATTTCACAAGTAACAAGGACTCATTAATACACAGAAATTAAAAACATAGCACAAATGACACAGTAAAACACACAGAATACATTAAACAATAAAATAGGACAATGAGATAATACAACACGAAACAATAACCACACAAAACATATTTATACTGACAGCCGACGACTGTAGGTGACGTGCAAGTCACTGCAGCGTCTGATGTATGGACAGTCGAGCCTGTCGGCTATCATCACCAGCACGCTGTTGGAGCTGCCGCGACCTCTGCGTACCAGGGACGCGCACCGCTTACGCATCATTGTATAAAAGCAGTCGACGCTAGCGACGGCGAACATGCCCGAGGCACTACAATGTCGCGGCAGCCCCATCAGCGCTCTGAATGCGTTGTTATATTGGATGCGGATTACTTAATGTGTTTGATTTTGTATAAATACCGGCTTTGGCAGACAGCCACTTTAGTGTCTTTTATATTCTAACCACAGCCAAAGCAATTTTAATTGGATATACAAGTTGTAAACGGACCCTTGACAAAGTCGTCAACTTAGGTAACTCCACGCCAAAAAAAAACTGGAAATCGACTTTTTTTTGGGGTGTGTGACCCATTAGATAAGCAGTTTGTCCCAAAACGAGAGAATAAGAATAAAAACGAAAGTTTGATTACTGGTGTAATCTTGATAGTATCTAGTGGAAGGACTGCGTTTATTGTAATTTTGTAATACTTATTTGAACGCATCTACCCAACTCAAATCATCATCTGCTTAGCCTTTTCCCAACTATATTGGGGTCGGCTTTCAGTCTAACCGGATGCAGCTGAACACCAGTATTGTAAATGGAACGACTGCCTATTGGAACTCAAATCAGGTACGAAAAGGAAAATAAAAAAAACATGAAATCGAAACATGGTAATCTGATTTCAGAATCTTTAGCTAATAAAATAAAACAAATAAATATCGCTGGACATTACACACAGCGCCATCCAGTGCCACACTAAGCAACGAGGCTTGTGTCGTGGACACCAGGTAGTTGATATACTACATAGATACTTTTTGTTTGTAAATACATATTTGAGTGTTGAGTCTGCAATGATAGGGTCAAACACAAACCATTACTGATCTCACTGAAGTGTAACATGCATAAGCCATAGTAAGTTGTGGTTCTATATATAAAACCCCCTCCCGTTTTCGTGCAACTATGAATAAAACATGGGGGCTTTACATTGACATCCTGGAGGAATAACAGAAGTACCTATTTCAGGAGTTGACGGTTAGCAGGTAATGAGGTTTCAACTTGTACAAGAGATTATACTTTCAAAGTCTCTAATTACTTCAAGGACGACGAATGTTATTGCAAAGCTGTGTATGTGTTGAGTCATCCCGCGATTCGAACTCAAAATATTTTAAAATCATGGAAGATATTCTGTAAGTGACAGTTTAACTTAGTAAATTTATTATTTCTTGACGTTAACTTTCAAGTAAGTTATACGTACATAACCAACAAATATCCGGCAATTAAAATACCTACCTACCTACCTACCTACCTACCTACCTACCTACCTACCTACCTACCTACCTACCTACCTACTAATAATAATCTACTTTATTAAAAACACTTTTAAGACTTCTTAAGCTCAAATAACTTAGCACTTGTAAGTTAAACGGTTTAAAACTTTTACTCGGAAAAGTTTGAGACTCAAATTATATTATCCAAGTTTTGAGTTAACATTTATTCTACTCTGATGTTGAAGCATTTGAGAAATATTGGTGAGGAGTGACTTAAGAAGTCTGATTGAATTAGAGAAGTTGTTCGAATTCGTTACGGAGCCTATAGACCAAAGCCAGGTTAAGCTACTCTGGCCAAGGTCGATCTGTGGATAGGTAACCATTATTACTTACCGAGTTTCCTCCTTGTCGTTGGTTTCGGCTGTCAATTGTAGATCTTTGACAGTCGTTACAGATAGTCAGTGTCCCGAAAGTCTGACAGCCAGTCTTACCAAGGGGTATCGTATTATCCAGTACTAACTGGATTGTGGAGGTCAGATAGGCAGTCGCTCCATGTAAAGTCATGTAAAGTACTGGTAAACAGCAGCTGTATCCGTTTAGACTGGAAGCCGACCCCAATTTTGGGAAAACATTAGGCAGGCAGATAAATGCTATTCTTTTTTTTTCAGGTTTATATTATTCAGTGAACTTTTAACCATGGTTCTAAAATAATGGCCAATTTCTTGCCTGAATAAACACAAACACCAAATGAAACCAAACGTTACTCTAACACATCTTCGACAAACTTCTAAATGATACTTCTGTCTCCTTCTTTCATCATCACTTATCTCATTTCAGCCCCGTGTTTCCCCCTCACTCCCTTATTATGTGAATGAAAAGATTTTCGCGAGCAAGCGTAAGTATCGGCACATGTGTTCGGTGTTAACGAGGCTCAAATCTCCTTGAAAGATTCCCGTTGATTTTGTAATGAATGTTTTTGAAATAAGACGCAGATTGCAAGCGATTGTCGACTCTGTGATGTTATTTGATGTAATTTTGTTAGAATTAATGTTGAACGTTTGTTTAATGCTGGCACTTGTTGCTTCCTTATTAAACATGGGCTCCGAACATTAAATTTTATTTCTCCAGTTTTTATTTGAAAAACATTTTAACAACGTTTGACAGTTAAATTTTGCAGTTAAAATAATACTCTCCCATAAACGTCACGTTAAATTTTCCAATTGCAAATGTTTTGTAACCTATTTCTTAACACTTAAAAATATATTTATGTTATTTAGCTGGTGATCAAGCTTTGTTCGTGTGAAAATAGAGAAAACATTTTTTCTCATCAGACCCAGCAAGATCGATTTTTCCCGCCCCCGTAAACACCTTTAATGCAACTTTCATCGAAATCGGTAGAGCTGTTTTCGAGACCGTGATTACAAATAATGCTCATTTGATAGTATAAGGATATAGCAATAAGGATGACGTAGAAAAACACGACATAATAATGTCACGACTTTTCACACTTACCTAATTTACCGACTAACAATACACATTAAGATAGATGAAGACCGGTGACGAAATTATTTTACTACCCAAATTGTTCTGTGACCACAGAACTATGTGAGTAGTAAAATAACTTCTATTAATTAACTAAATACCTGACTACTAGCGTGTCCGCTTAATTAGGCACAATAAACTCAACTCAAACTCAAAGCATTTATTTCAATTAGACCATTAGGCACAATGTTGACCGACCTTATTGACCTCGCGGAGGCTACATATAAAACATTTGCTAATTAGCTTTTTGCGAGGGTTACAAACGGGTGAAATCCGGTCAACACTTCCGAGGTGCGGTTCGCTAGTAGTTTTTGTGAGGTTAACTATTCAAATTGTTTTGCTGCTGTGGTTTTAATAGAATTAATTTTGGTGGTTTTTGAGTAATTGGAGAGTTGCCTAGTTGGGTAGAATACTGAGTTTTTTCCGCAGTTTCACCCACGTGGATGTCAGAGGTGGATTTAAGGTGTAGTTTAACATCCTAGTCAAAATTCAGGACCTTGTCACAAAATACATAAATAATCAATTTAAATTACGATACCCGGGTATCGTAATTTAAATTGATTGTTTATGTATTTTGTAAATAAATTAATAAAGCGGCTATTTTAATTGTTTGAATATGACAGTATTTCAGAATAACACGAAAGTAATAGAAGAACCATCGCCCATCGCGCGACATGTCTCTGTGTGCGATTATTTGTGTGTGTGAAGGCGCGATTATAGGGTCAGTTACAGACGGGCTGCGTTTTAAGACGGGTGATTTACACTTACTGTTTTCCGCAAATAAGAAAAAAATACACATTTTATTATAGATTCGGGTCGAGAATCATTAGCATAGATACCTAGCCTACCTACCATAGGCAGCATCATCTGCCTAGCGTTTTCCCAACTATGTTGTGATCTCCTTCCAGTCTAACCGGATGCAGCGAAATACCTACTAGTATTTTACATGGAGCGACTGCCTATTTAACCTCCACAACCCAGTTATTACTAGATAATACGATACCCCTTGGTAAGACTGCATGGTTGCAGCAGCTGCAGACAGGTAGTCAGGTGCTGCAGACTTTCCGCACCTGACTACCTGTCAAAGACAAACAAACACGTACAATGACATCCGTGACAGATTAACGTGTTTTCCAAGGCGCAGAGGAAACTCGGTAAGTAATGGGCGGTTACTTATCCACGGACCAACCTAGGCAATATTAACCCGAGCGACTGTTATGATTTAGCCACACATTTACAATACTGGTATTTAGCTGCATCTGCAGACCCCAACATAGTTGGGAAAGTGAGATGATGATATTAAAAACATGATTACCACCTATATGTACATGAATATATACTATGCATTGTACATTATTCACTTAATTGAGATGACCTTTCCTGCCCACGTAATACAGTGCCGTAGGGTACCATGTAAATTATAGGCAATATCTGCTTCTGAACGGGCGTTAAAGGTCTTCCTTTGTACTAATTACAGCACAAGGAGTCACGAAATCCGTATTTCGTTCAAGACTTAATTCTGCATTGCAGTAATACTGGCAGCGTTTTTGTTCTCGTTTCCTCGAATAGAACATTTATTTCGTCTTTTTCTTAGGCCGCGTCATCGCTTCACATCGGGCGAGTTGTGGTTAAACGCAAGCCTATTTAGAATAATTTAAGAAAGATTTAATTTTGAATTAAATAAAAAAAACCGCTTCCGTAATAATGTAGGTATCATAAATATTGGCTAAGACAAAACTTAAAGTGCTATGAAACGCGCTATGATTGGAGGAGAGGATTGTCTCTGAGGTATCGCATCCGAAACAAGATGATCCGACAGAGAACCAGAGTTGTCGACATAGCTCACAGAATAAGTAATCTGAAGTGGCAATGGGCCGGTCATATTAGCCGTAGAACCGATGATCGTTGGGGTTGATCAAACGTAAGGTGAGACGGCCTCAGGCGAGCGTGGAGCGACGATCTTCGCAGGGTGTCTGGTAGAAACTGGATGAGAGTTGCTGAGAATCGAGTTGAGCGTCGTGCAATTGAGGAGATTTATGTCTAGCGTTAGATTGTTGTAGGCTGATGATGATAAACCTTAAATAAACGTTAATTAATGCTTGCTCATATCATTCTCAAAAGAAAGAACATTCCTTACCGTGGATTTCACCGTTAATCCCACAATAAACCCTAAAAACTTTGACACTTAACATTCCACTCAAAATTAATGTTACAATTAAATCTGACGGCAAACTCGTTCCTTACACAAATACATTAAGTTTAGTGAGAATTTCAATTAGATTGCGTTGTAATTTCTATGTTAATCCTAGGGAGAAAAACACACAAGAATTAACTAGGTTTTCATGCGAATTTTGTACATAGAAATTAGTTTTACCATCTAGTCTATTAATATTTTGACTGCGTCGTTAGTCTAGTGGTGAGCATGAGGTCCTGGGTTCGATTACCGAATCGGGCAAATTGTTATTGGGTATTTCCATTAGTCTGGATTGCTGCCCGGTTGATGGAAATATGCTCGCCCCCTATTACATGGGACTTAAACATAACTGACGAAATGTGGATGTACTGTACTATTAGGTACACCTCGGCCTAGCCCTTTGGAGATTACAGGCGTGATGTTTCGTATGCTATGTCTATATGTACTGGTCATTTGTTGATGTAGCTGTAATGACTACACATGAATTACTTATCATCTTCATTTCAGTTGAAAAACGTCCACTACTGGACATAGGCCTCTCCCAAGTGTCGCTACATTGACCCAGCGGATCCCGAATAACATAAGATTAGGCAAAAATATAAAAAAAAATTGTGAGCCATCACAGGACGCCTGTCAGATATGAAACATGGAATGTAGTTTTGTACAAGTAATATGCATAAAAGAACAGATTACGACAGGAACTAAATATGGCTTAATAAAAAAATTAAATATTACAAATTTTTCCCTGAAAATGATGACTGTATGTGTTTATTTATTTTCATTAAATACAAAAATTAAATAAAACAAAATGACTCGATCCGCAAAAAGAAAATCCTTAGGCTGGGATCGAACTTGAAGTCATGAGATTGTAACCCAGCGCTGTGCCTCGAGACCACCTGGCTTGTTGTAATAAATAATAATATGTAGATCTTATGCTGCTTCAACAGGTCGGTAATGTTTGGACCGGGTTTTACCAGCGCCAATAGATGTTTCACATTAAAATAAGCTCTATCTCATACTAAATACTTTCTCATCATCGCCTTTCAGCCCTTCGTTGGTATAACTTCGGGTCTCCAGACGATAAAATACGATTACTTCCTTAAAATCTTAACGTGGAACATTTTAGCAGAAAAAAGAATCATCGACATCGGTTCACAATTGGCGAAAAAAAGGCTGAACACACACACAAAAAAAAAACAGACGAATTGATAACCTCCTCTTTTTGGAAGTCGGTTAAGAAAGGCAATTTCAATACTCTCTTAATAACTAAGGTACTGTTTAAGTAAATTAGACGTGTGTTGTGATAGAAAAGAGTCAAATGTACGCTACGATTATCTTTGTCCATTACAATCGATAGTTTAAAGGCATTTTGGCCTTGGCCTTTCTAGTTGGAACCTTGCCAACTTCCAAGACCTCTCCAGACAAATCTATTTTAAGTAATCCTTTGGGTAGCATTGTACCAAAGAGTCTGCCGTGCCGATCCAGGAAAAAAATGTCAGTGTGTCGACCTTGATGTCTAACTATTAACTTATTATTATCGCTTATTCACTCTTCCCTAAAGTATTTTTTTAATGAAATGAGGAAAAGTCGTGAGGAAAGTTTTGAGAATGAATTTGGATGAGTATAAGAGTAGAGGAAGACCAAAGAAACGATGGACGGACTGTGTGAAGGACGGTATGGCAAGAAAGGAGGCGACTGAAGAGATGACGAGTAACAGAGACGTATGGAAGAAGAAGACATGTTGCGCCGACCCCAAATGAATTGGGATAGGTGCAGGAAAATGATCATGATGTGATGAATGTCATCACTCAATCATCCCAGTGGGTCGACCCATTACTGGGTCTTGGGTTATTTTAATTACCCGTGGTTCCATGGCATTAGGAATTGTTTCCTGGACTACTGAATATATCGATAAAAATACAAATCCATAAAAACAACCTAATTAAGTACGTTATTTACGAGCACTGCCATTCGTCCTACTAAATAATATGATGGGTTCCCAACGAGTCACACCCAATCGTGTCACACTGTGACTCGGTGGGTTTTTTTTCCAAGATGTCACAGTTATAATGTGTATTCAACTATGAAAAATATATTCCAATCTCATAAACATACTTCTTTTATATTACATTGTCTATTCCTAAGTTAGACCTTGAAGGCTCCAATAGGCACCACAAGTATTATCAATATAAAAAAAGTTTTATCTGTGTGCCAGGATCTTTCTTACGCACCATTTCACAATAGCGACCTAGCTCAAAAGTGGAACCTACAAACTGAAACTCATGTACAGCTTAGCTTAAGCTCCGTTTCGTTCTATTTCAAGAATACTTCACATAAACTTTGTAGGCGAACGTTCAACAAAGACACCGTTTTCAGTTGAAGTATCTTTTGAAGATGCACACAATAGAAAGGGTCGTGGGAAAAGAAATCAATTATTTATGGACTTAAATGTAAACTTATCATCATCTGTTAACCAACTATGTTGGGGTCGGCTTGCAGTCTAATCGGATGCAACTAAACACCAGTATTTTAAATGGAGCGACTGCCTATCTGACTTCCGCAACCCAGTTGAATAGGGCAAGACGAAACAAACTACGGTACAAACTATAGACGAAGGTCCCTTGTGTTCGGTTTAACATTACCACGAAAGACAATCATAAACTACATTAAAGTTTAAAATAATCGGGCTCATTTAAATTATACAGTAAATATTGGAATAATTAGTATAGGCGAGACGACAAAAAAAAAACTAATTAGTCCGTCAGTTAGATTATCAAAAAATATTTGACCCGTGTTTTTTCTTTTGTTACGTAAAATTGACGAAGATATGACGCTTTTAAAATTCTCAATACGTCACGCCTAGGTATAATTTTTACCTAGTTCTGACGTCACGAGCCCCGAGTTTTGATGCGTTTTATTTTTGTCAATATTCATTGATTTACAAAAACAAAAAATACGTGTCCATTAATTTCCAATACTCTAACTGACGGACTAAATAGATTTGCAATTTTTTGATACTGTCGTCATGCCTATTACCTATTTACCCAAAAGCCAAAACATTGCTACTATAATTTATTTTACATTTTCATTGCTACACATGGTAAACACCTCAATAAAATGACCGGTCCGCTATTCTAGTAAGATTAAGTCCAAAATGGCGACAAAATTCTTGGCATACGGGCTCGCCACGTGCCTTCTCGTATAAAAATGTTTGAATACACAGCTATATAGGACGTTGGTTGACTTAAACAAATTGTCGTCGTACGTGATATCATTGGAAGCTGGTGATGAAAAACGTGGTGACACGTAGATTTCTATAAGGTCACATTTTTGCCGATACACGTAATACATCATTAGGTCACGTTTTTATTCTCCGAAGGTCAGAAGTTCCATGTGAAAAGTGAAAATTTAGAACCCGAAAGACTACTAATGTATAATCAAGCCTTTGGCGTCCCATACTAGAGGGATTTGGAACTAATTCTCCATGCGAGCTCAGTGCTGATAACGTAAATAAACAACTGAGGGCGAGTTTTACTAATAAAACAGAACGTGGTTTTGCTGCTGTTTGCCTTAAATTTTAAGTGGAAGAGCGGAGTCACCTAACACAAGCATCTCCTTGTTTAAAAGGTGATCTCCAAACCCCGTTTCTTTAAGCCCTAAGTGATTCAAATAAACATTTTTGTTTTTTTTTTATTCGCCCTCTAACAGGAGTCGCGCTTGCAGTGCCAAAGTACTTCGTTTTGTGGACACCGCAACACAACTGTAATATAATCATTCACGAGTTGGAACAGTTTACGATGGGTGTGGGTTTAGACCAAACAAACGTAGAGCAGCACAACTAAAGCAACAGTTTTCTTTAAACTTCAAACCTAACATTTAAGAATTCCCACCCACATCTCACCATCAAACGCATAACCACTTTTATTACGTTCCTAAAGTGGTACATCTTTACTTTAAAGTGGTACACAGCAATTCCTTTATCTACAACAACACGTATACAGACCGCTAAGTGGCACGGCACATAACGTGCCCCTCTCGTAATTATCACAGAACGACTGCATTAGAACTATCCACATAGAGGCTTACAGCATAATAAATTTTCCACTTACATCACGCCAACTACTACCCAACTACTTCTTTCAGGTGGCCTACCATGACGTCTTAAAGCAGGATCGTTTTAATCTTGTTCCAGTGTGGGAAAGAGATGGCGCTAAACGTCCTCTATAACTCCGTCTCTTACCCACACTGGAACAAGATTAAAACGATCCTGCTTTAAGACGTCATGGTAGGTCACCAGTTCCTAAAGTGATACAAAAAAAACCACTACGCCTCGTACACGACTTCATGTGCAAGCGGTAAACTAGCGACACACACGTGCAGCACTTGTTACTTTCGCGAGCAAATAGCGCCGCAGTGACTCATGGTCATCTCAGAGCAATTTATTTTATTTATTTTCTCCAAGCAGTTGAGAGTTTTCAGATATCAGCATCTATACAAATAAATAAAATTGAAGTGTCTGTTTGCAATTAAAAAACAACAGCATTTTCCTGGATGTTTTTTTTTTATCTTTTACTGTCTGTTTGTTCCGGCTAATCTCCAAAACGGCTGGATTGCACGGCAGAAAGCTGATGTTATAAGGAGTAACATAGGCTACTTTTATTTAGAGAAAAGGATTAGGGTTAGGTACATGCAAATTTTTTTAAAACCCAAATTGTTAACAAAATCCGATTCAAATGGGAAGACTTATCTTATAATAATTTCACTCGAATTAACGAAGGTAGCGGGCAACTGCCCGGGTTCCTGAAGTGGTACATTTACGCAAGCCCTTACATACAATGACACGTTTACTGCTAAAACTACTAAATGGCACGACACATGGCGTGCTTCCACTAATTAAGTTAGGCGTGCATTCACGCGCGCTATGCGGAAGCCACCGTTACTTGTCAGGCAGGACATGATGGAGCGAGGAACAATTACATGGGAGGTGAGCTAACATGAGTGGAGTACACACCTATAGCCGTGAAATTGATATACACAAACATTACGCCTAAACAGGTCAGGAAGACGTGAACGTAAGTGTATATTTTTGAACGTAGACATTTTTCTATTCCCGGGTTGGGCAAAGTGTAATTGAGTTTTTCCACCAGGACTTTCTCAGTAGTATCCACGGAGTCTGGATTTGTGCCCAGTTGATGGTAATAGGCTCGCCCCCTATAATAAGGTACTTAAACATATCTGGCAAAATATGGGTGTATGGTATACCTCAGCCTAATTCTTCGGGGATTACAAGCGTGATAATATGTTATGGATTTACTAACTAATGATTTTTATTCTTCGATCAACAATTAGTTGTTGATCGAAGTTTTTCTTTAACCACAAGTTTTAATGGAGTGGGCAACTGGTGGAACTGATGGCGCTAGCATCGCTTGAATCAAACATAGTCATTCGTTGAAAATCTGTCAATGTCATTTTATATTTCAAAATAGTTTGACCTCATTGGTCAGATTGGGACTAAGCTATGGACGCGCCATCTACAATCAGCTTTGACCAGCCGCCCCCATTATTATGTACATTATATACTACAACTAGAACTATATATAATTACAAAAATAAAAACTAAAAGTAGGTAAGTACTTGCCTGATAATTATTTACTAACTTAAATAATTGTCAGTACATTCGAATCACAGCTGCAGGTTTTAAACAGTTGTACAAAATAAGGCTTTAGTCTTTACCACGGCAAATTGACGAAGTGTATCCAATTGATAAACATTCATTTCCATTGTATTAGGCTACAAAACAATAGCCAACTATTTTATAAATTGGAAATTAAACTCATGAATCAAAATATTTACCTATTGAAAAGCGTCGCGTGTTACAAAACCTCTTTGAAACCCCACTTCGAGAGTTCTATGGCAAGTTAACACGAGAACTATGCCGTTCATTGAACTGTGTTCAGTTGAACGAATCTTATTGTTATGCAAAACACGACTGCCGCATTGATGAAGTTTTTGCAGGAGCGCATAGTTCTCTTCAGGCTGTACATAATAGGTACCTATTTCACAGAGAACTTGTATTTTTCTATCAAAGAGTAACAAACGTAGTTATAGAACTGGCTCCGGCCCATCTCGTAACTTTCCCATTTCGACAACTCAACAAAAGACGTGCGAAACAAATGAAAAAGTGTGCCAACTCGTAACTATTTTAATGTTCATACATTGAATCCCATTTCGTCAACCATAAATTTCAACTGTTTTTTACACAGTACAGTCAGCTCCCAAAGTTACAAGGAAACCATTTATTGATGCTTGATGCACTTTGTTGCGTAATAGTAAACATCAGGCATTATTTCAACTTACGGGATAAATAAATAATTAAAGTCATGGCCTGAGAATAGAACTTCTTTACGTGTCATAAGACTCAAATTGTGTTAGACCAGTATATAGCCACACATAGCTGTAACATTTGCCTCGATTTAATCCTGAAAGGTAGATGAAGTTGTCCAGGATGGGCACGACAGTAGGAGAGGAATATCCTGCAAAGGGGCTCCACATTCGCATTCTGTGGGGGATGGATCGAAGATAGTCCATTTGGCCAAATTACATACAACGGCCAACCTGGGCCCGCAATCGGTTAAGATATTATCAGAACTTTTAACATAAGATAGTACACTAAACCGCCCGCCCCTCACTACCTACAAAACCACCGAAAAAAGTGTTCCGCGGAGCAGAGCCAGCTCACACCCACCAGCCATTGGGGGTTATCGCGCACGAATTCGCCGCTAGAGGCGTTCGTGTAGACTAAGGCCCTCCGAAATGTCAGATGTCATACAGTGTTCGCGCGTTGCGTGCTTTTTTATCACGTATTTATACTAATACTCACGATTGTGTTTTAGATTGAGCAATTCCGGATTAATTATGACTTGAAGATTTTAAGTAGCAACATAAGATCTTATTTGTTAGTACTTGGAGGTAGAATGATTTTTTTAAAGTTTCGTGCTTGCTAATTTTAGTAAGAACATTGTAAATATGTATAGCTTCCACTATGTTATTATACGTAATAAAATAAACTTTTTTATGAAGTTATTGGTACTTTAAAGTATCAAATAAAATTATTGACAGGACCTTACGCTACAGTGCGCCATCTGGTGAGCTCAAAAACGATAGCCCTCATTGGCTCGTTTTCGAGTCTTCACGATTGCGTGCTCACAGTCACAACATATCTGTTTATTAGAATATCATTGGTGCACAGTAACACAAAAGTTAGGAAGGTCTTGGGGATTTCAACAAAATTTCGTGAGGTCGAATCTCTCCTGCTGAAAAAGCTGATCGTATTTTTTCTACTCTAGCTTTATTTTTAAAGAACACAACACAACATAACATCACGCCTGGTTATCCTCGTAGAGTTATGCAGAGGCGTACCTAGTTAATAGTGGTACACCCACATTTCGCCAGTTATTTTTAAGTACCGTATGCCCCCTATTGCCATCAACCGAGCACGAATCCAGACTCCGTGGCTGCTACTGAGAAATTCCTGATGGAAAAACCCAATTGCACTTTACCCGACCCGGGAATCAACCCAGGACAACGTGCTCAGTAGCCAGCGTCCACTCGACCAATGAGGCAGTTGAAAAACACTAGTAATCACAGAACCGAGAATTACAATAACAAGATAAAATCACCTCTTTCATTAGCCAACAAAAACAGAATGTTCCATTTACTTATACCCAAAGGCACATGAGTTTCCTGATAGCACATATTACATTCCATTGCTCCGTTACTGTAACTAAAGCATTATTGCCTTGTTCTAACCGAGGCATAGTCGTAACATATACCACCAGGGAATGTTGTGCAATCCTTTTAGAAATGTCTTGTTTTATACATATAATTATGTAGGTGTATAGTGTAGGTGTATTGAATTGGAGGAGCTCGTGGCTAAATAATAACGAAAAGCAGGTAAAGCTGTTGGTCCCGGCTGTCATTTAAAATACAATCTTGGCGTACGCTAGCGCGTACACGAGCGCTACGTTTTCGCTACAAAAAACCGAACGTACGTTCGCGTTAATTCCGGCGTGTGAGCGGGCGGGCGTGCGGAAAAGCGCTTCTTGTGCTTACGAGCATACGAGCTTATAAGCGCGCCACCGTGCGTTGCAAAAAGCGCGCGTCGACGCGCTTCTAAAACGAGATTATACGTACCGAAAATAGGTAAATCTGAAACCGCCTTTACACGTTTATGATCTAAACAATTTCTTTAATTGTTCTCTCCGCATTCGGTGTCGCAAGACTTATGTCGCTTCAGCTTCGAGCTGTGGTCACGGGGTGAGAGTGTTGTGGGACTGTGGGTTTATCGAACTGGTATGTTTCTATTCTCCAAAGAGAATGTTTTGTATAACTTTTACTGTTATATTCATAACTTTGTTGATATTATTATCTTACGCTACAACTGTTTTCATTTTGTAGTAGATCCCAAGAGACATTCAAAACCAGTAGACAGATGAAATTGTTTAAGCAGTGTTCTCACGAGTCAATTTAAATTCTGTCAATGTTTTAGCAGTCAATTTGAATTTTGATTGCGAATTCATCGCCACGCAACGAGATCACGCTTTCTGCAAAAGTTTAATTTAGATTTTCAATTTATCGCTATTTGGTTTACATCTTCCTTCTTCTACTAAAAGTTGACCAACTGATGCACCTCTTGATGAAAGCCTTAGGGCTGCACTCCACCGAAGCGGAGACGAGACGAGAAAAGAGGAGATGTGTTGTAAACCACCAATAGAATTTCCTTATTTACACTTCTCGTCTCCGCTTAGTTTTTGTGGAAACCGTTGAGCAGAGAGTAGAGGAGATATCTCGTTTTTGTTTAGGCCAGCCTCTGCAATCGGCGACCAAGCCACAGCGGAGACGAGAAGAGACGTGAGCGGTGTGCTGCGAGCGGTGCACATCTCTTCTCATCTATACACTCATTAACTACGAAACTTTTCTCAACAAATAATATATATTTATATATACTCGTATGGATTGTGCCGGGTGTAAATTATAACCACGTACAACCTGCGGGCTACCTTTGGGCAGGCAATATATCCGAAAGTTTTCAACTACTCTAAACAGCTGCGAACTAACCGGACGAGTTCGGCGTTGTGTGTGATGTTCGCTTTCATGTTGGTGAATGGTCTCACACGCGGCTACCGGAAGTAACAATATTAATATTATATCTCATGTCGATTTTGGAAACGGTGACTCTGTTTTGTTTTTGGAAAATAATTATGTTGTACCAACCACTTATAATATCAACTTGCTCTCAAACAGTATTGTCTACAACTCATCGATGAGCTATACGAAAATAGTAGCTCATGTCGTCGTAAGAAGATGCAAGACTGACTGCCCAGAACTTACTGGAATACTTACTGTAATTTCAACGCTCGGCACTAAAAGGAGCATTTAAAATCATCATCATCGTATAGAGTGCTTTATTTAGGCATTTATTTAGGTGCCGCTTGGTGATAATGAAAATGGGCAAGACAAAGAAAGAAAGAAAGAAAGGAAAAGTATTAATTAAACTCGCTCGCAAATAAAAAGAGAACAACAAAAAATAAAATAAAACTCATATCCCTCGTAGGTGATTCTTTCATATCTATTGTTTATTATGATGAAAGCACCAAGTACCTGTGTATGTATAAAAACTGAGAGCAAAACACTGATTTTCTGGAAAAATAGTGCAAATATTTCGACGAGTTGCCAACAATTCCGGATAACAAGAACCCCAGACTTCAAATTAAATCAAATTGTCTTGTGTATCGAATTTGAGCCGCAAACTGTCGAGAGACTGAAGTGTTCTAAATGTTAAATCAATTTAACTATATCAGTTTCAGTCTATTTAAGGTTACTGAACTGCGGTCTTCAATCAGATGAATCTTGAATATTAAAACATCTTTCAAATGGAACTAGACAAGTAAACTTTACTTTTATAGTATGACCACTTTGTGCTTTGTGTGTTCAAGGTGGCGTTGTTTGTAAAGAAAATTTGCATCAGTATTTCAAACTTTGTACATTTATTTTAGTTCTGTGTGTTCCCGTCTGCACAGAGGAGTTGGTAGATGTGTAACTGAATTTATTATTGGATCTAGATTATCCATCGACCATCAATCCTTTTCCAAATGAGGCTATAACAGAACGGAATTTCACAGTAGCAGGCTCACCCCTATTACATGGGACTTCCGCATAACCGGCGAAATGTGGCTGTCCTATATTCAGTTCATAAATACCCTCAACGAAGCCGAAAGGCTCCTGTTCTCCTCGTCATCGCGTTGTTTTGTTCTAAAACTTAACTGCGTTACTTACAGTTACAGAGATTTAGGGGGTCAAAGTTCCAACTTTTTTTATAAACACAAGTTTTGAATACTATAACTTTATTTTTAAAATCTCCACGATCTCCGTATAATTCAATCCATGTATTAACACAATCTTTTGAGTGCGTTATATTAAGTCCTACCATAAAACGTGATTTTTCAACCCAAAAAAAAAAAGTCTTTTCCCAGCAATATTTTTTGCGTAGAGTTACTTAGTTAGATGTACAGAATGTTAGGTTGATGGTTTTGTGACGGGTTCGTTCACCATGTAGATACACATATGCTTAACCCTTCAGGGATTACATGCGTGATGTTAAGTTATGTTATGTTATTATGTTACAGATAACGTGTTACGTGTATTTCGACCTAGACTTGCGTGAATGCTCGTCCCTGGGGCTTAAGTAATAGTATAATGTTTATTCCAAGACTGTTTAATGTCATTGTCTCTAGGGTGAAGTCGTCACGAAACTAGGTAAATGCATAATTTATAACATTTAGGTAAATGCTACGTAAAATCACTTTAACCTCCACGAGTTGTAGAGGTCAGATAGGCAGTCGCTCCATGTAAAATACAGGTATTCAGCTGCATCTGGTTAGACTGGTAGCCGACCCCAACATAGTTGGGATAAAGCTAGGCAGATGATGAACTGATGAAACATTATGCCTGTAATGCTCGAAGGGTTAAGCAGACGTGTACCCAACGCTTATTAGGTTTAAGTCCTAAGTTACAGAAAAAAATAACTCTTGTCCCGACCTGGAAATTGAAACCAAGACCGCATGCCCAGCAAAAGCGTTTGAGACTAAAGAGGCAGTCAAATACCTGTATTGTAAAGAGAATTTGACTTGCTACTCTTGCAGACTGGCAAATCTTTTTACCACGTTTTGTATATCTTGGCTGGCTTTGTATAAAAAAGCTTTGTATTATTTTTGTATCAGCCCTTCTTAAGAGCATGGCCTCCTTTCATTCCTCCGACTTCTCGCAATAATCAGAAAGTAACCTTTTTCACATTATAAATAAAATTTGAGTGTCTGTTTATAATTTCAAAATAACTAAATACTTTTTACTGAATTCATATAAAAGTATACATATACGGTACTTATTACAACAATACATTTATTAAATTGTTTGTCTGTCTGTGTGTTTGTAAACGGCTGGACCGATCATGACGCGACTACTTACTGGTAGGTATCTGATGTTATAAGGAGTAACTAAGGCTACTTTTATTTTAGAAAACAAAATTAGGGGTTTTTGGGTTCCGAGCAAAAAATTAAAAACCTTATAACTTTTAACAAAGTTAGATTAAAATAAGGAAAAGTCAGCAATAATTTTTACGTAGATCTGCTACTTGAAGCATGCTTAGTATTGGTGGAAACGATTTACATGTGTTTGATACCCGATTCAGACCATTTGTTTCTATTTGAAATTGTATACAGTCACCTGTCCCGACACGCTAAATAAAATGGTAAATGTTTACGCTACTGGTAACACAAACGTGAATTCTTTTAGAACCAAGTTAGGAGCTATTTCTATTCGTAAATAACTAAATGTTCGCCCAGGGAATTGCTGTAACGTGCAACCACGTGCTAGATAGAACTACTGTTTTATTTTAAGGTTAAAATAACTGTATTGGGTCACCTACGCACTGACGGAGCTTGCTTACCGTCTAGGTATTCTAGGAACCACAATTTCATTTTTTGAGCGCCGTCAAAATCACCACACGATTATTACTTAAACGCTTATTGCTTACGCAGTTATTGACCTTCAGTTACATATACTTCACTTTTGTATATAGAAAACACCTGCTCTCCAAATTTCATCTTTGTCTCAGCAGTCTCCGAGTAATGGCTATATTGTAACTTTACTTTGTGGGAGAAAATAAAAATTTATTATTATTATTATTATTATTATAATGGCTGTGACAAACGGACGGGACTAGTCTATAAGGGTTTCGTCTTTTGACATTTGGCAAAGGAACCCTAAAAAAATGGTTTTAAGTTTTATGTAAAGGTCTTGTACATCGTTTCTTGCTCCTTTTGCCTAGTTTTTAGTGCAACAATGGAAAACTTCTTCTTCTGTTGACAAAATTCTGTGTGAATTTAATAGCTTAATTCTTAAAGAAGGTTAATAGGCTATTAACAACACGCTACCAAACTTGGAAGCCCAGTAAAAAGAGAAACGGTGGGTGAGACCGCAGGGCACAACTAGTATTATACAAAAAAAAAAACTGAATATCTTTTTTCCATTCAAGTTCTACGACGTGCTACGACGCTGCTACGAATCCGTAGCATTTGTCTACGTCAGTCACGTTCTTCGATGAAATGGCGTAGCGGTGCTACGTGACAAATTATCGGACAGTTTGCCGCTCAAAAGGTCCTATGAAGATATTGATTGGTGAAAACTGACTTTTATCATGACAACTTTAATATACAAATATCTGCAGATGGACGACGTTCACACCAGCGTGCATAATGCGTCCAGATGGACGCATTACGATTGCTGGTGACCACCCATTGCATACCGGCTATCATTTGTAGATCTTTGACCGTCGTTACAGATTATCAGTGGCCCGAAATTCTGACAACCAGTCTTACCTAGGGATATCGTATTACCCAGTACTAACTGGGTAGTGGATGTCAGATAGGGGAAAAGGATAGGCAGATGCTCATAGTCTGTACTTCTTTTACCATTTTCAGGAGCAGTGGCTTGGCAAAAAATGCTCTCTAAGAACACTCGCCGAGCTTTGCTTTATAAAAGAAAATAAGCGTAAACCCGTTAACCCAAACTTTACCTCAAAAAGATGACTCACAGCAAAAATCATACAAAATTCGTAAGTAATTGCTTTTATTTTTTATTTAAATAATTACTAAACCACACCGTTGGATTCCGCGAACATTTTAATGTAGATAATCCGGCTTAGCGTGGTTAAAACCTCGTATTTTATGTTCGTGTGTTTTTTTCCGCGAAATGTTAGAGGTGAGGCAATAAATATGGAAGTAAAGTGAGTGTTAAATACGTATGTTGGGTGTGGACGAACGGCATGTGTATGGGATGCCCTTTTTTAACCCTTGCTTGTTTTTTGAGTCAATGGAACATTACGAATTTACCATCAGTTTTTGGAAATTTATAAAAACATCATTGTTTATTTGCAAATTATAATTTGCATCGATCAAAACTCATGTCTACCGGGTGTCGTCACAGCTGGCCCGTATATCGAGCCCTGAAATAGCTAGACAGGGTCGTGGCAGACCAAGGAAAAGATGGAGGGACGCCTTAGATGGCTTCCTCACAAATTGGCGCGAAGAGGCACAACACTAAGAGAAGTGGAAAAAATGGGGCCTTTTCCTAGGACAGACCAACAAAAAAAAATCGTATCGTAGATTTTTGTATCATAAGCCTAGAACCATTATTACTGCAACCAGAAGGTATGACCCGCAGAAATATGAATGTTCATAGAACCACTAATCTCTCCTAATAATCTCTTGATTAATGCTTGCGCTGACTGGACAGGACGTCCACTCAAATCTGTGTGGTTCTTTCTTCAAAAGATCATCTCGAACTCTAATCTGCACACTTCTCATGTGAGTTGACCAAGACTATATCTGGACTTTAAAAGAGACTGTGACTTCTGAGTTAGTTTCTTCTCAGAGTAGTCAGGCACAAAAAACCGGACATCAAGGTAAAAAAAATGAAAAAAGGTAAAAATGTAAAAATTTTCAAAGTAAACATCAGATCACATTTATCATTAAGATTTAATACAATAACCACCGAAACATATTAAGCCAGTTTCATACCACGTCCTTAGGGAGCACACAGCACATTGCATGACTACGAAATAACATAAAACGCTAGTGGCGTGTGGCACTCCTTTAAAATTACATATTCTGGTAGCGTGCCAGTCGTTGTAATCTAGGTACAATGTTCCCGCTATAACTAAACATTGACAGTTCGTTAGTACGGTACTGACAGAATACTTTTTTCTGAATATTTCGTAGCTGAAAATCTGATCGCACCTATACAAATAAATAAAGGGGTTTGAATTTAATGGCCGGCCTAACGTCCACCATTTTAATTTTCTTTCAAAGTGACGGAAACGCATAAAACATACATTAATCGATAGCTGGTATTAATACAAACAGGTTTTGCAAGAGACAAAATGTTCGAAAAGTGTCACGTTTCCGAGATATAACTTATCAAAGTTGTGCTGAAGATGTCACCAGTGAATAGACTTTAACTTTGATAGCTCATAAATCTCGGAGACGTGACACTTAGAACATTTTGTCTCATACAAAACCTGTTAGTATCGATACCAGCTATCGATTATTGTAGGTGTTATGCATGACCGCAACTTTAAAAAAATATTAAAGTGGCGGAAGTTAGGCCGGCCAGCATTCCTAGCCAAGTTGACAATCTACAATCGTTAACGCTAGTAGAAAACTATTCAAATGAATGGGAATGACATCATCTCAACGTTAAATCACGTGATCAACACAAACGAATAGAAAATTCGTAGACAAGTTTACATCGTTCAAAATGATAGAATAGAATGTTATCGTTTCTACAATGTTGATCGCTAACTCTTTGGTAGGAACGCTCACCATAGACTAAAGTGTAGGTTTTTCTACAGACATTAGAGAACGAGTGATCGACTCAGTCGTGTCAACTTGGCTACCAATTTAGCGATTTCTACAATCGCTTACGTCGAGGCGTTTACGATTGTAGAAAGAGAATCGATACAAAACGTTTGTAATTTAGATAGGCCTGCAGGCTTCATACAAAAATATTCCAAGCCCTTTGAAGTGTCTGTTTGTAATTTCAAAGTTACAGCGTTTTACTGAATGCACATAAACACAAATCTTAATATTTATTTTTACGAAACAAAAACATTCATAAACCAAGAGAAAAACGTATACAACCCAATAATACTACAATAAAAGTCTAAACGTAACAATAAAATGTTCAAAAATAAAGCAGTGATAGCACGAAAATATCACGACATGGATCGGCAACAAAAATAATTAACCGTACCTACTGACGAATAGTAAAAATACAAGGAAAAAGTCATCGACGACGACCAGAGATAATGTAACCGGGTAGTAACACAAATTAAACTTACACAAATAAAAATTAAAAACTAAACCTTAAAATGAAACACAAAATGAAACAACTAAAACTTAAATCGAAACCATTAAATCCTAAAAGAAAACCACTGAAACTTAAAACAAAAAACTACAACTTAAAAATAACACTATTACCATAGATATAAGTTTTAAGTTCTACCATACCAAACAGTTCACTTCTCCAAAGCTTTCCTAAACGTTTCAAAAGACACCCAGCCTTGAGAATGATATTTCTTCGCCTCATCCCAAAGTTCATTGAACGTTTGGTCAGTAAAATGTTCTCCAGCTGCCTCAAATACTCTTCTCACTACCTCTGGGGACCGCTTAGCATACATGTCGCGATGCGAAACGCCAAAATGTGTGAAATTTGATGGAGTTATACAACATCTTACATCAGACTCTTGCGGAAGGCAAATGCGATCAGCTTTACATAAACCATCTGGTGTTGGTACTTCGTCTTTTTCAAAATATCTCCCTGAAGGTAACCCTGCCATTGCTTTCTTATCTACTTCTTGAGCAGGCCTCACCATATCATTATAAGTCGTAGAATAGTCAAGGCTTTCCATCGCTATATTTGGTAGTTTAGGTAAGTCAGATATTGGCTTCGTATAATCTATAGTATCAACAAATATCCTATATTGTATTTGAGAACCGTCAAAGCTACGCCATATTTCCAAAAGAGGTTCTATCAGAGTAGGATTTACCCTGACATGGTTAGTTCTACAGAAATTATAAACGACTTCTTTGGGAAGCCATCCTGTGTGAGTTTTATCCAAGTATTTGAAATGCAAGTAAGACTGTCTGAAAAACTGATCGTCAAATAGTTTAGACAAACATCTTCGCAACGTATTTAAGTGACCAAGAGATTTTAAAAATAATTGTTTATCTGGATTGATTCCGCTACTTGTAAGACAGTTAGTGACGTTGTCTTTAGGTTCTAATTTCCCAAATGCATAGCCTTCAGGAACCCGTTTAATATTGTCGTTTGGTGTTACAAACTTACCTAAAAGCGGAACCTTCTCAGCTTTCATATCAACTTCCAAAGAATTTATAACACTATAAGAAGCAGTTCCTAACTTCATTTTGTCATCAGAAAAACAAAATTTCGCATAAGCACCGCTTGTGTTAGGTCTTTTGACGATACCGAAAATTTGGTCTGGATTGTACGGGGGTCTGCAGTACTTGCGATCAAGTTGGTATCCAGGGTCTAGTGTTGGCGAGGTTTTTGTTAAAGGAGCACCTCTTTGCATTATCAGATTGTAGGCATTTTCGGTAGACACGGTTTTTATACCAAAAGTTTCATTACCAATGTCAAAACCGGGAGGTAGGAGCGGCCTTTGATCGTGTGTTCTTCCCACCTGTTTATTCCAATAGGAACTGTAACAGGTTTCTTTCAAATCATCAACGAGTGTTTGAAATTTCGTTTTCGTAGGTGGATTGATGAGTTCAGCGACACTGATTTTGCTTACCGTTCGTAGTTTCGATGGCCTTATCGTTTCTGGTATGATAGCATCATTAACAAGTGCGTCTACTTCGTCTTGAAGCAGGTATTGTTTGAGATGTTCGGAAACATGCACGTGGGGTTGCCTTGTAGTCAAGCCCGCAGCAACTATACGGTTTGCATCTCTTTCTATAAACATACCTTCATTTCCCTTGCCACTCTGTGTTTTGAAATTTAACATTATAACGGTTTAATTTATTATTAATTTACTTAAAATTATTTATTTGTATTTCACTCCGAAGAGCTGTCAAATCAATGTCAAATTTTCAAAGAGCCACCGAGATTTTTTTCATTTTATTGACAGCCAAGAGCAGGATTGTGGTCATAAATAAAGAAGATGCCCGTCATATGAGTGGTAAAAAAATAGGTAGTGCCGCGGCTCCTCCTCGGCTGCCGATTCGGTAGCCGGTGCTAACTACCGAATTGGCGGCCGGGCAGGTCATAACGCATATTGGTCGACTCAACTACTGTTTTACTTACCTAATTTTGATTCAACTAAAATCAATCGCACTAATGAACGATTAATCTAGTGGTTTTTTAAGATATTGGCTATGACATTGACCTCAGCACGTGTTATTTAATTTACTTCATGATAAACTATCTTGTTAGGTTCTATATTATGTTTCCTAACTTTTTTATCCATAATCGAAAGTTCCATTTTTTTTTCCTAATCATCATTTGTCACGACTATGTGACGCGCGTTTTACATTACACACCCACTTTCTGTCACAAATACCGTCGTCGCTCCGCCGGCCTTCGGCCTACGCTCCTCGCGCCAGCTAGCAAGACTCAAGCAAGCCATGGTATAAATTCTTTACTAAAAACTACAAACTCCCTCCCTTTTTTATGGCGACACATTTTGACATTGACGGACACTTGATGCAGTGCTGCCAACATACATGTGCACTGCCGGATCCCAATCACATACATTTTGGAAACCGGCGCCGACTGCGGAGGCACTTCCTATGTAATAATGTATTCAGAAAACAAACGTTAGAAAAATTGTGGCGAATGGAACAGCATATCCTAGAATCACGAATCCAAAGACATCATGTGACATCCACCAGTAGTCACAGACTGATTATACTACTTTATGCTGTGCCTACGAAAGTCGACGAAGCAAAAGGAGCATACATGGATCGACGATCGTAGCAGGCAGTGTTCTGCAGTTCCGGCCTACCCTCATAAGTAACAAGTGATAGTTTATAATTATTTACATGTACATTTTTTCTTTTGTAGCCATGGATGTCCCACTGCTTGACAAAGGCCTCCCCCATAGCTTTCCAGGTCCTCTCTTCGTGCGCCAGACGTCAGACCAGTCATCGCAGTTCGCGTCAAGTCATCTGGCCACCTCTTTCTGGGGCAGCTAAGACGGCCACGTCCATTCTTGTACACTTATTACGTGGAGACTTACCCAGCGGCCGTCAAGCATGTAACTCACGTGATCCGCCAAATCCCATTGAAGACCAGCCGACCTAACATATGCTGTGTGCTGTTTATGTGCTGAGTGTAATTTAGTAAGTCGTATCAGTAGCTACTCGTTAGTTTTATATAAGAGGTATATTATTTCGCTTAGATACCCGTTGTATTTTTTTTTAGTTGTTGTTTCTTTTTAGTAGTTTATCATGTAGTTGATGATTTTTGTGCACGGTAAAACTCTAATGAGTTTAAGTTGGCACTAACGTAATGTATGTAAACTACTGAATAATAATAAAGATTCGGTACTCACTGGGTTGCGGCGAGTGTTTTTTGGTAGACATGACGTCATTTAGCTCATGTCAGCTGTCACAGCGCACGCACGCGATCATGGAGTAGACGTGGACGCGCCACAGCCGCCGCTTGCGACGCCAGCTGATCAGCTTCCGTGGCACCGCTTGTTCAACGACGAGCACTGAACACTAAGGACAACGAAATAAACTAATAATAATCTTTATTTCAAAAAAAGCCAAATACAATTTGTCCATCTCAATCAAAAACATAAAACGCCATTTTATGAAGCACAACACTATGCATTATTTGAGACAGAGTGAACGACTGCGTCTGTGCTTGTATAAACTGTGTTACAGACACAGGCACCTTCCTCTTACAGTTCGTTGACAATTTGCTGCACTTTGTAGGAGTTTTTTAAGCATAAAAACTTAGTTTGATATAAGTAGGCACTTAACACTTATTAAAATTTATGTAAGCATGGAATGGGTGTGTGTGGTGTGGGTGTATGTGTGGTGTAGGTGTATGCCTGGTGTGGGTGTATGTGTGGTGTGGGTGTATGTGTGGTGTGGGTGTATGCGAGGGTGTGTATGTGTGTTTCGTTTGTGTCAATATAGAATAAAGGAGCAAATTAAATCTGTTTTTAGATGTGTTAGTGTAATGTTTGTAAGTAAACTGAGGGTTTCGTATTTGAACAACGAAATGCAAATAGACATAAGAGACAAATGTATTGACAGAACTTTTTCTACTTGTACATGCTTTTGGTATACGCGGCCTTCGCGGCCTTAATCTAAACCAACAAGGCTTTCTTTTTTTTTTTTAATTTTAACAGATTATTATACGCCTGCCCTGTTGGTGTAGTGGTCGCAATTTCGACGGCTGAGCATGAGGTCCTGGGCTCGACTCCCGGGTCGGGCAAATTGTTATTGGGTTTTTCCATCAGTATTTTCTCTGTAGCAGCCACGGAGTCTGGATAAGTGTCTATATAATAAATATGGAGCTAAAAAGCATACTCTACACAAGCTCATTCAAGGAAAGGCTCAAGGCATTTCTACTGGAAAGATGCCTTTATTCAATGGATGAATTGTAGATGATTTTTGACATCGAATGAATTTAATTTTAAACTGTGGTTACGATTTTTGTTTGGTTTTTATTGATTATAATTATTTGTTTATTTAAAATGATTCGTGACAACGGATGAATTGGTTGTGATATGATTTCTGTTTTTTTTTAATTATAAATAGACATTGTTTATTATTTTATGAGATAAGTTGTTTTTTTTTTTTACTTTATTGGACTTTGTGTGCTAAGATGTTACACTTATTATGTTTTTAATTTTTGATGTTGGTTTAAGTTTTGGTGTGACATGTTTGAATATTTTAATGAGTTTAGGTAATTAGTTAACGCTTACATTTCTTGTTATTCTGACATTGTTTTATTAATTTAATTTGTGATCGTAAAGGCGTATTTTTCTATTTCTAATTAATCGAGTAATTTAATTTAATTTATTTTTAAAAAAGTATTTTTGTTTTATTTTTTTTGGTGTGTATTTATCTATTTTCATATGTATCACATTCAGACACAATGTAAATTGTTATTGTTGATTAGGTACACCTCTGCCTAACTATTCGGGAATTACAGGCTTGATGTTTTATTATTAAAGGAATGTTTAACAATAACGCCCTCCTATCAAGGTCATTCGAGTGCGATACGATCCTTGTAGCTTTGTAAATAATATTTATTGTCCTGTGTTTCTTTAACATTAATGGTACCTACTAATTATTGCCAATTACATTGGAGCATGTAACGATTTCTATGTAGCTTTTATTTACACCTGAGCAGACCAGACGACCCCGTACCTATTTCCAACATTATCTCTTTTATATTTTTAAAATCCCCTAATCAAAATTCCTCGAACTGTGAACTTTCACCTGACCAGTTTTAATTTCAGCGATCCCAAATATTTTGTCGCCAGAATGTAATACAGGAAATATCTCATGTTAGATATTATTAAATTTGATCTCATAAATCGCTGTAGAGATCCGATTACCAGTGTGTTCGACCAGGCGATATCCGAATAATTTTCAGGATAAAATAACGGGAAATCCGAATTATAGGTTATTTTGGCAGTTATGCCCGGGAGATACCGAAATAAACTCGTTAAGTTTAGGGTACCAGATAGCTATCTGTTTTATGCTTTAAGTAATGTCGCTTAGATTACTTTCGTGTTTTATTCATGGCTAGTGCTTAGTTAGCCACTGTTTTCTTTGAGGAAGTTGAAACAAGTTTTGATTACTTCTTAAAAAGTAGTTAACAAAAACCAAACAAGTTTCATTAGGATGTGACAAGAATGTGGAGAGCACACCAAGAAAAAGATTGGAGGATTGCGATTAGTTGAAGGTTTCACTCCGCGCATGAATAACACTTTGTAACAACACCAATGAGGGATTTTCTTTTTAGCTCTTCTCTAGTCGCTGGATAGATGGCGCTGAAGTTGGTACGTTAATGCAAGGAACGTAACGTAAAAAACCTGATTTTAACATAACTCGAGTAAACTAGGTTATATTCGGAAGCTTAAGCAAACGAACGTGTCAGTCAACAGTCAGTTCTTGAAAACAATTTTTTTTAAATCCCTCATAAAGAAATCCTCTCATTTATCTCGCCTGCTCGACGTCCGTATGTCTCTACAGGGATCCAGCAGAATATCAGCGTCAGATGCTTGCCTGACATAATTATGCTGAGTTGGACTCCAATTTGGTGCAACCTTGAGACGCACACCGCACCTTGTATAGGTACTTGTTATTTTAGTTTAATTGAAGTATGTCATGGTGTTACTATACTTATTTCGTAAATATGTTTTTCTTTTTGTATATTGGCACTTTGTTTTTATAATCATTTAAATTGTACTTCTGTGTGTTGTGCTATGTCTTTTGTGTGCACTAAGTAAATGGTTTATCTATCTTTGTCTATCTATCTATCTAAAAGATAAATTATGGGTAAAGACAAAACAAAACGAAAGTTAACACTGAAAAGATCGCTATTCCCTAGTTCAAGAAATTGTATGATGATTAACTGACCATGAGACACCATCGTCTGCCCAGCCTTTTCCCAACTATGTTAGGGTCTGCTTCTAGTCTAACCAGTATTTTATATGGAGCGACTGCCTATCTGACCTCCGCAACCCAGTTAGTACTGGGTAATACGATACCCCTGGGTAAGACTGGTTGATAGACTTTCGGGTCACTGACTACCTATAACGCCGGGACCAATAACTTAACGGAGGAAACTCGGTATGTATGGGGTGGTTACCCATCCAAGGACCAACCTCTACACTCACTCTATATACTCGAAAATACGATAAAATTAAATAAACAATCCAATTTCGTTACTTTTACAAAGATTAAAGTTGAATGGAACGAAATTTATGAAATTATCGCAATACTATCCCTATGGACCGGTTTCGTGAATTCAGACACTTATATCATTCACCATTATCTGATAGGTACGGTGTCAGGAGCCGTGTCATCTGCGCGCGAATCTTAATTCATTTTGACGTGACCTCCCAATTTATTATCTACAATAATATCAGCAAATCCCACTTCAGGGCAAAAACCTTTTATTTTAAAGATCGAGCATTGAACAACCCATGCTCACTGAGTGTTGGATTTTTCAAACCATTAACTCCAGATTAGTCAGCAAGATGGACGGGCAACATTTATTTCCCTATCACAACAAACGCTTGCTCCTGGTGAGAAAAATATCCTATGCATTGCTTTCATAACACGCCGTCAACCAAGAATTCAGTACATCAAACTAAGTAACTCTATGCAAAAATTATTACTCGAAAACGACTTTTTTTTGTGAAATAATCACTTTTTACGGTACTATTAATTGTAACGCACTGGGTGCATTGAATAATACAGGTCGTGGAGTTATTTTAAGTAAAGCTATAATCTTGTATTTAAAAAAAAATACTTGTAGAAAAAGTTGGAACTTTGACCCCCAATATCTTCGTAGCTAGGTATGGTCCACACAAAAAAAATGATCGCAATGAAAACAAGTGCCTTTCGGCTTCGTTAAGGGGTGTTTTACACCTTTTATATTTCATGGATCTATTTGAATCATTAGTCGAGTGGTCGCAAGACACTGCTGAGCTCATGACCTCATGGTCCTGCGTTCGATTCCTGAGTCGGGCAAAGTGTCATTGGGTTTTTTCATTAGGAATTTCTCAGTAGCAGTCATGGAGTCTGCCTATCATATATATAATTATATACCTATCCACATTCACACTCAAAACTTTTGATGAGGCGGCGTGCAAATAGCCGACAACACGCGGGGAGCTCAATTATGAAAAGTTATGATTTGAGACTAATTATATTGATTTCTTTTACACCCTACACGGCTGATGACTTACGGTGGTAGTAAGTCATCAACCGTAAAATATCCACAAACAGTCCACAAGTCAGTGGTCTGTCAAAGATGATTTTATGACTTTTAAACAATAAGCTCGCTCGCTTTATCATGGAACTTTAACATTTAACTGGCCAAGTGTGGTTGTAGGTACTCTTACGTACACTTCTGCCTAAACCTTCGTGGATTATGTTATGATAACTTTTAATAAAACGGTCTACTAAACAAATACTCAGATAAAGAAGCAAATATTTATTCTCCTCTAAATCCCACATTCCTACAATTTCGTGAGGCGCCATGAGAAAATCCCACTTTATTAACAAATCGGAGTGATTAACATCCCTCCATTATTCTGCTAAATTGCGGATTCAGCAAACAACAGTAATGAGTTCCTCTTGTTACTGACATAATTGCTTCTTTGTGCCAGGAAATTGCACCAAATCTAAGAAAATGTGGCAAAATACAAGAAAAAACGTGTCGATTTGCAATTATCCGCAACATCTGGTTGCTTATTGTACGCTGTTGTTACAATTACTGGTGATTGTGTTAGACTATACAGGGTGGATTATGGTAAGGAGAGATATCTTAACCGTTGCAGCTACAGGAAAATGGTCTTAGGAGATTATCCATAATTTTTCGTGAAATTTTGACACCCATTCACAGATTTTCGAAAAAATGAACAGTTACAAACACTGTTTTAAGCTTTCACGGTTTAAAACTAAACTTATATTGTCACTTACGGGGAGCTCAAAACAATCAACAATCACGGAAGATATCCCGTAAGTGTCAATTTAACTTTAAATGAAAAGTTTGTAAGAAAATGACCATTTTAGACAAAACATTCTTTTGATGCCAATCGATTCTGTTTCTAATACTGATCAAAAAGTTCTACTGGACCAACCCAGTTTGGAATACTAAAAAAGTCTGAAATTAAAAAAAAAACCATTTCCATAAAATTTCACAAAATGTATGGGGTTAGTTTTTTGCAATTTCTGACTTTTTATCCGCCTTGTATGTGGAAGGCGTGGACAGGGAGTTGTCGCGCGTGAAGCAGCAGCTTCTGGGCAGCCGCAGTTCTAGCGGGCAGGCATCAGTTTGAGTCAATGGTAGTCAAATTAGATCATTGAAAAAATACGGTTCATATTGTCTTGCATCAGTTCCACTGCAGCTGGCCTCATGACTTTGAGTTCATTCAATCCCGGGCTAATGTATGGTCATTGGTTTTGTTCAGCTGGTCTCCACGAGGTCATCTCCTACGATGTCTGCTACAACAGTTTATAGCTGTTTTGGGACTCTACTTATTGACTATTTTGGCCTATTAGGTTCATTAGGTTTCTGCTTACGATATGACCAACCAAGTCCCACTTCATTGTAGTGGATTTTTTTAATTATGTCAAAAATTTGCTTTGTTTGTAAAATTTGCTTGCAACTATTTCAATATTGGATTTTCAGCGACAGTCGACATTTTTCCTTTTTATTAATAATTTATTTTTCCATTAGCACCGTTGCTTATACGGAGCGAAAGCAATCTGTGTGTAATAATTTCTGATTCAACCAGAATGTTGTACATGTTGTTCGTAGTTTTAAGTGGAATTTATTCACCGTATGTTTTCAATTTGTTACATTCAGCTTGCGAATAAATGATAAAAAACAACACTTTTATTGTAGTTTTGTAGGTAGATAATTTTTATTTTCTTTTGTTTTATTTTGACGTTAATGGCATTAAAACTGGCACGTCACCGGATCCATGTCCATGAATAATATACTAAATACTAGTAATACTAGAAGCAGTCCCTTTTTTTTCGGATGGGAAATCATCAAATGACTCCTCCCGCTCTGGGCGGAGCAGGAGGGAGTGTCAGACTTTTACTGACTAAAACTCATCCATGTTCCTTCATCGCCCTTTATGTTCCGGGGCCACGGTATCTCTTTCGAACAGTCCCGCCACCCCGGCAAGCATCGGCCCTTGCGGACCCCTTCCTTTAAAAGCAGACCCTAACATAGTTGAGAAAAGGCTAGGCAGACGATGATGTCACCGGACGGTATGTGGATCTCGACAAAGGTTGCAATCCAAAATCATCCTTTGTTTAGTACCCCTTGGTAAAATTATTTGCCAGACTTCCGGGCCACTGACTACCTGTAACGACTGTCAAAGATCTACAAATGGCAGCTGGGACCAACGGCTTAACGTGTTTTCTGAGGCACGGAGGAAATTTGTTATGTAATGATGGACACCCATCTACAGACCGACCTTGGTAAGCGCGGCTTAACCTTGAAGATCCACCCATGCGGCTGTTATTATTTAGCCACGAGCTCCTCCATCCATCCTAGATACAAAGCTGATATGTGTTGTTTATGTGTCTGCAATTTATCTTTCTTACCTGAACTGAAGCGCCTCTTAACCAATGATATTCTAGTAAACAAATATGTTGTTAGCGCGCAATCGTGAAGACTCGAAAACGGCCTAATTGGGTCGTATGGCCTTTATTCTGCGTCACTGCGTGTATGTGAGCCGCCGCTGCCGCGCGAAACACTTTTCTCGGTTGATTTGTAGGTGTATAACATTTCTGTTTATTAAAATATCATTGCTCTTAACTAAATATTTTTTTTCTTGTTAAATTTTATAACTTCACTATAATTTTCATGAGACCATAGAAGCTACTGATGGAAACATTTTCATTTTCACATTTTCCCAACTTTATTGGGATTGGTTGCAGTTCCACCAGATGTAACTGAATTTCAATATTTTACACGGAGCGGATGCTATCTGCACTCCACTACGCTTTTACTTAGAGAGAAATATGTATATTGTATGCACATAAAACATACCTGTGTAGATCCTCTACAGACAGATAAGCGGATAGTTTTGCGGGGTAGTACCATTCGTTCTACCTGCTGAAAATCTCCCACTTGGACATGAGTTGCCATGACTGACCTGGAAGTCTTTAAATAGACTTCAAACCCAGGTTGGTCGCAGCAAAAAAAACCTGCTTAGGTGGAGATTCAAAATGTGGTGCGGTTCCACAAACGATGGGGCAGTTATTATCGTGTCCTGAGTGCCCTGTTATTTGTTCACTACAGGAACTGATGGACGCTACAGAAAGTACGAAATTAGTAGCTCAGTTCTGGGCTAACACAATTTAGATACCTATCGACACGCCAAGAAGAAGAAGTTTTGCAAATTGACAATCAACAAAGAGTTTTTCCAGGCCTACAGCGGCTAAACCAATTACCAAATAAACTAAATAGCAGACGGTCAATCTTTACTCTTGTAATAAGAAATAACTAGTAAATAAGACCAATTACCAAATAAACTATGTCCCAGCGTTAATACAAAGAGAATACTGTCGTGTCTATGTGTCGTTCATTCTTGTTCATAGTTAATCACGATAAGGGACATTCATCTCCTCTCTGTCACTGTTCATCACTAGAATAATGTTAGTTGGTATAGTAGACAGACAACTGTAGCATTTAAATAAATTAGAGATCCATTTAAATCAGGGTTCGAAGTGTTAATTGTCGTCATAGATAATTAATTATCTTGATAAAGATACCTTGATAATTATCTTGATAATAACAAACATCATAAAACTATAATGAATGCATTTTACGTAGGTATATCTGAATACGATTTTCGCTTCCACGTGGATCCAAACGCGGTCAACTTAAAAATAAAATTGTCACAGTATTATATTAGTAAGTAGCGGTACGTCCCAGTTTCGCACGGGTGCCTAAGTTACTAAGAGATAATGTAAAATTTTAATGGTGAATTTTGAAATCGATTCAGTAGTTTTTGAGTTTATTCGTTACAAACATACAAAACTACAATACTTTCCTCTTGAAAATAATAGTATAGATGTTACGGTGGTGAATGGTGGTGGTGTGGTGGTGTGTCTTTGTGGTGGTGGTGTGTTGGTGGTGTGTGTGGTGATGTGGTGTGTGTGTTGTCTTTCTTTAATTTACATTTTTATTATCAAGGATTATAAAAAGAGATCAAGTTTTCAGCGTCGATAATTATCATGATAATTACGAAAAGTACGAGTTGTGGCATGCAAGCCTAACGTACATCGGGTTAATCTTGTACGTGAATGTAGGTAATGGAAGCCAATGGACTTGCAAGCCAATTAGCTCAACGTTTTTGTTACGAATTTCACTACTATAAACTGTACTGAAAACTAAACCTAGAGAATGAAAACGAGGCTAACTACAGATTAAAGTTATACAGTATGTACTAAATGCTAAAGAATATGGCCCAATGCCAGCAATGGGTTATTTTTTTTTAAGATGAAGAAAATCACGATCAGTGCCGTTTGTCAACTCCAAAACCACTATCAAAGCCTCATTCCACCTCTTCACTCATCTGAAAAACTAACCAACAAATCGTTTACCCACCACCAGCAAGGATAGTTTTGGAAAAAAAGGTAAAAACAAAAGAAACACGCAGAAAGCCGTCATCCCTAGCAACGGTTCACCTCGTGCAAATGACATCTCTTTGCTCCCGACTTCTTTTCTGAAGGCAATACGATTTTTTTTTTTTTTTCGAATGGGAAATCATCAAATGACTTCTCCCGCTCTGGGCGGAGCAGAGCGAGTGAGAGGGAGGGGAGAGAGTGTCAGACTTTTACTGACTAAAACCCATCCATGTTCCTTCATCGCCCTTTGTGTTCCGGGGCCACGGTATCTCTTTCGAACAGTCCCGCAACCCCGGTGAAGGCGATCCCTGGCTGCCGCGTCAAGGCATTGTTTTAAAGCTAAAGCTTTGAGATAGTTTTTACTGAACGTTTTTGTGAAGGCTTTATCATTGTTGTCATCTTTTTAACACGCTTCTATTAGTTTCACCTGTAACTAACTATAAATGTTAAAAAATCTTAGAAGTTTTCGACACACTTTCCAGTTTCCGATTGAGCTGCATACCTACATGAGAGAGTGAAAATAGTTAACGAAGCCGAAAGGCACTTGTTCTTCACGTCTCATTGCGATATTTTTATTGTCCTGGACCATACCAGGGAACCTACTAGTTATGGTGATATTGGAGGTCAAAGTTTCAACTTTTCCAGAAGTTTTTTTTTCATAACTTAAAATACCTCTATTACCCGTTTACTATTAAATGCGTCCATAATAAGCACAATGTTTTGAGTGCGTTACAGTTGAGTTATACCGTAAAACGTTTCCCAGCAATAATTTTTGCTTAGAGTTACTTAGTTTGATGTACAGAATGCTTGGTTAACGGCTTCGTGAAGGGTCTGTTTACAGCCTGTATTTTTCTCTCCAGCTTTTTTTTTGCACGACTGATCTTTACCTCCTACGTAGGTTTAAAATAGAATGTTTGCAAAGCGTCAGTGAAGCGCGGAGGGTCGTTAACAGTGTCAATAGAACACTAGCAACAGCGGCAACTGGTGGCCATTTGTATGTCTGACCTTTACCTCGACTCAACGTCTTCGTATCAATAGCGAGACTTCCAATCGAACTTGTCAAGAACATTATAACATAGTGGATTTAGAAGAGAGGGTATTAAATTGCGCGCGCCTGTGGACGGTGAGCTATGGGCTAGCTCGCCGTCCGTCCGTCTCATGACGACAGGCCGTGTCGACGGCGCAGGAGTGTTCCACACGCGCCTCAAAGAGAGTCAGCATAAGGAAGGGGTCCGCAATGGCCGATGCCTGCCGGGGCTGCGGGACTGTTTGAAAGAGTTGCCGTGGCCCCGGAACACAAAGGGCGAAGAAGGAACATGGATGGGTTTTAGTCAGTAAAAGTCTGACACTCCCTTCAGCGCCGCCCAGAGCGGGAGGAGTCATTTGATGATTTCCCATCCGAAAAAAAAAGGGTATTAAATTGAATGTTACTTTCTTCAACATACTCCTATCGTTATCATATAACATAACATCACGCTAGTAATCTCCAAAGGGTAAAGCAGAGGTGTACCTATAGTCCAAGTTACACATTTCGCCAGTTTGAGCCCCATAGAATAGGAGACGACCCAATTACTATCAATCGCGAACAAATCTAGTTTAGGCTGCAACTGAAAAATTCTAAATCCCAGGATCACAGGAACCAGGATCTCGAGCTCAGCAGTACCGGTTACAGCCACTAGACCAACAAGGCTATCAAATAATTTTATTTATTTTTATCGAAGCTTCGGCAAATCCCGTGTCATTGAAGGTACCTATATAAACGCGTTAGAAGCCACCTTTTTCTTAAAACAAAAATTTATTCAAAAAACATGCCCGATAAAAACAGGCGAGGACTAACATCGTTATCGTTAAAATGTGTTTGTGCTTTCATCTCAGGCTGATTGCTAAACTTCTTTATTTACTTGTTCTGTATAAAACTTCTGCCTTTTAAATAAAACATTTCTGTGGTTTCTATGGTAACTAACTCATTAATATTGTAATAGAATAAGTTTTGATTAAATCTAGACTCTTCTTAGCTGTTCTGTCTGCGGTATCTAGGTTGATTATATTATCCACTGAATTAATGTATTAAGTAGGTGGTTACTTTATCTTTTCTTTTTCTAACCGAACAAATATTCTATTGCAAAAGAAGAGTCCATTTTCCGATGTTTCGTGTTAACTTATTGTACCTAATGCTATTATATGATCCAACTGTTGATTGAAATAAAAAAATTGAACAGGCTTGTGTACTGAAAAAATCTAATTATTCCGTCAGTTAGATTATCAAAAAATATTTGACCCGTATTTTTTCTTTTGTTACGTAAACCAAAATTGACGAAGATAAGACGCTTTTAAAGTTCTCAATACGTCACGCCATGGTATAATTTTAAGTGCGTTCTGACGTCACGAACTCCCGAGTTTTGATCTTTGTCTATATATGTACATATGTATACATATGTACATGTGTATTGTATGTATATATGTTTGTTTTGTCTATTTAGATTTGCAATTTATTGATGGTGGAAACTAGCGTAGTGAATTGAATTATTTATTTTGTGGACTTTAACATAACTGGCGAAATGTGCGTGTACTACATAATATATGTATTGATACACCTGTCATGTTATGTTTATATTGTGTAATAAATGGTACAGATATCACATTTTTGGGAGAGTATACCATGACTCTGTAGCTATAAAGTATCAGGCGATGAAAATATTGTTTTTTGTACTATCTTGATTAGCCACAGGATTGGCTTAGACCATAAAGAAGAGTTTTTAGGGGTATAAGCCAATCTTGTGGGCCTTCTTGTAGCCAGCTAAAGTTACCTTAAACAAAAACAAAGATCGGACCTTCCGAAGAAAAAGCACTAGGATCGCATAAAAATGACGTAGTTCTTCGATAAAATACGTCATAAAGGCAAAATTGATGGTGCCTTCGAAATGAACAGTAACGTTTCAAGTTTTTAACGGGTTTATAGACAAAACACCATTGTCTGAATCGTACAATGAAATTGAAACCTCATACGCAAATTGCCTTTATTACCCAGCGAAGAATGAATTTTATTTACATCGTTGGTGTTAAAAAGGTTCATGAATTTTATCTTAATTACGCATTGATTACAGATTACAGATTGATTGAAAGTGTAATATTATCTACAGAATAACAGCCCCAAACGACACAAATAATTCTCAGGATAACATAAATAACAATAATTATGAAGTAACACAAATATTGTATGAGTAATTAAAGTCTTTCACTAATTGGGAGCAAACGAACACCACGTGTAAAAGCTAGTATCTTTAAACACACATCCAACATGCATACTTCCTGCCTTTAATTGTCCGTCCGTAGAATTTAATTAAAAGTAAAGTTGTCGGCCAGGGAGCATGAAGCTAAAACAATAGGATGTCCGTAGAATGATACTATATGTATTTCTGTTAACGGCGAATGTTGCTGTAAATTGGGCATGGAGTATGAAAGAATGGAGTGCCTACAATAAAGAATGCCTCAAAATTAAGTTTACTTCAATGTGTTTGACAACTGCCACACGCTGTATGGGAGCTCTCTTGAAGATGAAGAGATGGCTGTCAGTGTTTGATGAAACTATCTAGAATACTACTGATATACTTGAGTTTATTGCTAGATATTGTTATGGGTCAGAAATCAAATTTGTTAAGCAGGAAATATGCAACATCCATAAAGGGCGAAGTCATAAATTCCGGCTTCAAAATTTACGGGCTCTGGAAGTAAACCGGATATCTAAAGTCTGTTTTTACAATAAGTCACAGTTAAATGTGTCAAGAACAACACAAAAAGTAATGCTATGCATGTCATCCAAGCTGCATAATTATGTACACAGCTATCAAGCTTAGCTTAGGCATAGGAACACATGGCGTCGGATTCTCGAGATCTGTGAGTGTTGACATGTGTTCCTATGCCTAAGTGGCATGAGACGTCCGCGAGCACGTGAGCACTCCATTTATTCCTACTCTATGTTAATAAGGGTTCGAACAGCCACTGAATTGTGACGATTTATTCGTTTACGGGGATTTCAGGATTGTTTACCGTTATTGTACATAAAGGATTATGTAATACTCGGTTGGGTAAGTTAATTTTTTAATCAAATAAAAACAGACTGTTTGTTGAGAGCCGTTGGTGTTCACTACGGTCCTTACATACCAACTGCGGTTGCTTTGTTCACGTTCATTCAAGTGGTCATACATACACGCAGGTTGTAGTTATTACCCATCTGACCTTTCTGTAGAACAAAACTAAATATTTTACGAGTATTACATCCCACGCACTTTTCTTTACGTACCTTTTACAAGAGAGCATAAACATCACATCATCACACATCGCTCATCGCTCATTATTTTTCTACCCCAACACCTAGGGGAGGATACCTAAAAGTCGACAAAAAGAGACGGTGATAGATTATACAATGTTCTCAGCTTAGAAAAGGTTTTACAAACAGTATTACATAAAAATATATGGAGAAATATGTAAATTACGCACGCAGCTTCGCGCACGTGGATTTTGATAATTGTCCCACGGGATCATACTACCGAGATAAAAAGTATCCTATGTGTTAATACAGGTTATAAACTATCTGTATGCTAAATTTCATCCAAATCCATTCAGTAGTTTTTGCGTGAAAGAGTAACAAACATCCACCCATCTATCCTCACAAACTTTCGTATTTATAACATTAGTCAGATTTTGTCTGATACTTATACCTAGTTGAATGTTGAGATGGACGTGAGGAGTGACTAAAATGGATAAAGTAATTTAAGCATACAAGAGGAAGTTTGAAAGACGGTTGGAGTTTTGGAGGAAACTCTGTATGTAATGGGAGGTGACCAATCGCTGTTATTATTGAGCCACAAACTTGCCTTGCTGACGAATGTCCCATATTAATCTTCGTTTTCCGTTGGGAGTTGATAAAATCGATAGAGATAAAAAGTTTTCAACTTTGACCTAGTTTTTGAGTATCGAACTAAACTATTTTGTCAAAAAATAGCAAATTGTCTTTAAATGTATCAAGAATCAATCAGGTTGCCTTTCCGTGTGTAGCTACGGTTAACAGAGAGCTGAAGGCTTAATTGATCCTTTAATTACTATTATTATACTCAAAGAGGTTCTTAGTAAACAATCAGAAGTCTTTAATTACCTTAATTAAAATACAACCCTTGACAAAATCTTAATACGTTAAGCTAACAAGGAAAACGAAACGAAAACCAATTACGTAAAATATTTTGTTTCGTGTTTCCAAAACCTTTGATATTTTTCAACGTTTTTTTTTTATTGTAAAATAATTTATGATTTCATTGTTGCATTAGACAGAAATAGGGCATAATTACTCGTATGTATTTGAAACAATCGTCTGTACAATAATCAAACCTAAAACTAATACAATAGAATACAATGTGACAATAAAACCTTAATCTCTCTGTGCCTATTCATTATCATTCTCCTTTTTTTTCTTTTTTTTTTTCGGATGTGAAATCATCAAATAACTTCTCCCACTCTGGGCGGAGCAAGAGGGAGTGTCAGACTTTTACTGACTAAAACCCATCCATGTTCCTTCATCGCCCTTTGTGTTCCGGGGCCACGGTATCTCTTTCGAATAGTCCCGCAACCCCGGCAGGCATCGGTCCTTGCGGACCCCTTCCTTTTTGCTGACTCTCTTTGAGGCACGCGTGCAACACGAACGCGGCATCGACACGGCCTGTCGTCATGAGACGGACGGCGAGCTAGCCCATAGCCTACCGTCCACAGGCCCGCGCCTACGGTGGCCGGGGGTCCACGTGGTGGCCCCCGGCCCCCGGCCTGGCCCCGGCTGGTGAGGACGCCGTGGCGTCTCTCCAGCCACTCCTCAAAGAGGGGACTTATCGCCACTATCGTGGCGTGCCCTGCACGGGGTTGCGACAGACGCTCTCTCCATGTCGCCATGAGATCTCGCCGGAAGTCTGTCCGCTGAGCGACAATTTGTCGCGGCAGCGGAGTTTCCCCCCGGCGAAGCGCCTCCGCGCGCCATTCAATTATCATTCTCGTGACTTTATCCCAATTCATTTGGGTTTGGCGCAGTATGTCTTCTTCTTCTATACTTCTCTATTAATCGTTATCTCATAAGGCACCTCCTTTTTTTGTCATATCATCCTTCACACAGTCCATCCATCCATCATTTGGTCTTCCTCTATTATTATTTCCATCCACATTCACACTCAAAACTTTTCCTTAAGAGATTTTCATCTCTGTGCCTATTAATATTCAAATTTCAGTCAAAGATTATGTACACATTTTATTAATAGATGTCTGAATTAATACGAAACACGAAGCTTCAAAAAAAGAAACATCCCAAAGCTTTGAGCTCGCTGTCATAATTAACTTCGTTAGAACATTTGCAAGTCTCTCTGTTTCTCTAATTAACATAACATTAAGAATACGACATGATACTTTACTTGTATTATTTTATTTTTGTTTCCAGTTCCAACTTTGCAAATGTACAGTCGTCAGCGCATCAATCAGACACGACCGGAGAGACATCAAGCACAGGACCAACACTTTTCCGAGACACGGGGGTATCATACCGCCAGCTTCCAAACTCTGGGCTACTAATGAGAAATTTCTAATTGGAAATAATAGCACTTTTTGCTCAACCCGGGAATCGAACACAGGGCCCCACGTTCAGCAACCAACGGGGCGTCGGCGATAAGACTGAAAAATAAAAATCTAACATTCTTTAAAGAAATCAAACCCAGTTGTAAAAATGTACTAAATAAACAAATACCAAATTTTCCACAATAATATTACACACAAATAATTGTATTTGTAATTTCAAAATAACAGCCTCCTACTGAATGCATATTATTATGAAAGTATATTCGGTACAAATAACAATTTGTCTGTTTATTCTGGCTAATATCCGCAATGGCTGAACCGAGACTTTGAAAATTTTACTGGCAGATAGCTGATGCTATGGAGTAACTTAAACGAACTGACTTTTGTGTTAGAAAATTGAACCCTTGAAATTGTTAACAAAATCCGATTCATATTCAATAGGGAATAAACATTTTCATAATAATTTCAAGCGGATGAAGGTCGCGGGCAACAACTAGTATATAATTTAAATCGTTCAACTTTACAATAAAACTGCTGTATTTCTGAGAAATATCACAATTTCCCTAAAATTCGTTTACAGGAAAACGCCAATGCCGTTTGTTAGCAGGAACAGTAAACACAAACCACCACAGAAACTCGCTGGACCGTACACTGAATGACAAAGTTAGCCAATATTGGTACTAACTTTGTTTTTGTTTGCTGTGTGCCATCAATCAAGGTGTATGTAGGCAGACATTGATTTTTGCAACGAGAGGATATTGTATTGTATGTGATAAGTAGTTAGTGAAACTAATTTCTCCTGTCTGTGTTTGATGCTTGTTTTAAGGGCCAAAATAACTTCAAATTGTGAAAATACAATGGTTTTCGTTTTATCAAAACAGCAAAAAAAAGAATTTTTTGAGTGGTTGAGTGCTTCTTATAAGTTTTATTTACATGCTTCAAAAATACGATTCCTTTACATTTTCTCGATGGCATAATACCTACCTCAAGGTAACTTGTAAATTGATGACCTACTCAACAGCTTTATACCCCCAGGCCATTTGCTACGTAACCGTTAAGTATTCTAGAGCTAGCGCTACGCAATTAGCTACGTAAACCAGAGCTACGCAACGACTTCGTAACCCAGTGCTACGTAATTTGCTACGCGACAGCTACGTATTCCAGTGCTACATAACAGCTTTGTAAGCTGGTACTACACCATTTGTAACAAAACAGCTACGAATTCCAATGTTAAACTACGCATAGTGGGGCAACGCAACATACTACGCAGCAATATTTTAGGCCAACTAACGAGTAATATATTAAATTATTAAAAATCATTTCTAATCCCGCATTGAAAATATTGGCACTGTCAGAAAGGTTGAATGTGTGGAAAATAGGCTGGTCAGCAAAATTGGCAACGGGCCCATTGCAACGGACGTGGCCACTTAAATATCGCCACTCGTGGAGGCTCTATCGACATCAATTGAATTGAAATTGTACCTTCAATATATACGGACAACTGTGCAATTGAATGGGGCGTAAATACCAATAATACTATTAACAATGCTATTGATTGCTCCTTTTATCGAGCAATTGCGACGATTGCTCTTGATTATCGAAGAGCGAGCAACATTACGTTAATGGCAGTCGGTGGTAACAAAGAGTTATTTCTAGTTGTAGTCTGTCTATGGCTGGGTTGTAAAAGTATATGATTTTCGCGGTACAGTGAAATAACATAGTTTTTAACTATCACTAGCCTCTATTTAATCTACATTATTCATATGTCGGGTTGTCAGGAATTATTTCGCTAGGCTCGAGCATTTTGTGGGCAGAAGATGGGTTTCGTGCTATGAAAATACTCAGGATGCGAAACACTATCAAAGTATTTTGTTTCGTATGGTGCACGGTTCGGGTTGGTCGTTTCCACGGAGAAGAACCGGAAAGAAACTCCATGGTTACTCTTTTCAAACAGATACACTGAGTAAACTAACAAATATATAAATATATAGTAATGTGATTAAAATGACATGGAACATTATAAATAGCGAAACGGGAAGGTCTTGCAATCGAAATAGTGACTACAGCCTTGCTATTGGCGATAATATTTTAAATTCAGACACTCAAGTTGCCACAGCCTTTGAAAATTTATTTGCGGATATTCCCGTATCGACTACTAAATCGCTAAACTCGTCACCTGCTGCTGCCGAGTCTTTTTTAAGGGAAAACGTTTCAGTCTGTGATTCCGAATTTAATTTTCAATATGTCACCTGTAAAGATATAATTAAAACTTTTCACACCTTAAATGTTAAAAAGACTGCCGATCTATGGGGTCATTCTGTAGACGTTGCTAAATCCATTATAAACATTGTAGCTCCTTCATTAGCTGCAATATTTAACGATTGTATTGACCATGGTGAGTTTCCTGATCTAATGAAATATAGTAAAATAATACCATTGTTTAAATCGGGTAGCACATCAGACCCCACTAATTATAGACCCATTTCAGTACTACCCACCTTTAGTAAAATTTTTGAAAAATTAATTTTGGCACAAATGCAAAGTTTTTTCAATAAACATAAGTTATTACATAAAAAACAGTTCGGTTTCACAAAGGGTCGTTCAACTACTGATGCCGGTGTTGAACTTTTAGGACACATTTATAATGCCTGGGAGGACAAATGCGATGCTTTGGGTATTTTTTGCGATTTATCTAAAGCTTTCGATTGCGTTCTTCATGAAACATTAATCAGGAAACTACACCACTACGGAATCCGTAACGCCTCTCTGGATCTTCTTATTTCATATTTGAGTGATAGGATTCAGAGAGTTGATGTCAACGGGAAAAGATCTCCCGGATCCGTAGTAAGAATGGGGGTACCCCAGGGCTCAAGTCTTGGTCCATTTTTGTTTCTTATTTACATAAATGACTTGCCTTACCTCATAAAGGATAATCATGACATAGTATTGTTTGCAGACGACACTTCTCTTTTATTTAAACTCAAACGTCAGCAGTTAGTTACGGATGATGTTAATAGCGCCCTGGCAAAAGTCGTTAATTGGTTTAATGTTAATAATTTACTCCTAAATGAGAAAAAAACTAAATGTATTAAGTTTACGATACCCCATGCAAGACAAGTGGAAACCACTGTACTAATTAAGAATGAAGAGTTGAAACCGGAAGATAGCACAGTGTTCCTAGGCATAACTTTGGATGCCAAGCTTCAGTGGGGCCAGCATATAGACAAATTGTCGAAAAAACTTAGCTCTGCAGCATACGCCGTTAGAAGAATTCGTGAGTTAACTGATTTAGAGACAACCCGTTTAGTTTACTTTAGTTATTTCCATAGCGTGATGTCGTACGGTATTCTCTTGTGGGGCAATGCCGCCGATATTCAGACAATATTTGTTTTGCAAAAAAGGGCAATTCGTTCAATTTATAAATGAAGACCCAGATACTCCCTCAGACAAAATTTTAAAGAGATTAATATTCTTACTGTGCCTTCTCAGTTTATTTATGAAAACCTTTTGTACGCACACAAAAATATTAATTTGTTTAAAAATACAGTGATATCCACAACATAAATACGAGGAACAAACACAAATTTGTTGTTCCTGTAACGAGGCTCAAAAAAATAGGGGGTACGTTCAGATGCCAATGTATACGTTTTTACAATAAACTTCCGAGCCAAATTCAAGCACTAAGCCTAAATAAATTCAAATCGTTAATAAAACGGAAGCTGTGCTTGAAAGCCTACTATCATGTTAACAACTATCTCGAAGATAAAAAGGCTTGGGATTAAGCTGCTCCAATGAAATTTGCTCTGTGAATGTCGAAATTTCGGACTTCGCTTGTTTATTATTAATTCCTTTCTTTTATACACTCTGAAATTGAATGATTTGACATGAATACTTATTTCAGTATTTTATTATTTTTTACTTTTTTATTTTATTTTATGTTACATTTACCTACTGACTTGACAGGAATATTTACGTATCTTACTTTTTTATTATTATTGACATATGATTTTTGTGATTTTTATTGACATTGATTTTGTAAATTATTATTAATTTTATTTGATTATTGTGAATGTGGACCATGTGGGTTTCATTTTTATATATTTTTGTTTGTTTTCTTTCCCACAACTGTCTGGCAGTTTGAGTACTATAAGCGACCTACCCAAATGTCCTTTCTTTGGTATTGTTCGTCGTTTCGTTGAGCTCCTTGAGTTATAAGTCGAGCTACACGATAACTGACAAATGCTTGCACTGACTGGACAGGTCCACTCAAATCTGTGTGGTTCTTTCTTCAAAAGACCATCTCAGACACTATTCTGCATAGTCCTCATGTGAATTGAGCAAAATTATGTCTGGACTTCAAAAGAGACTATGACCTCTGAGTTTGTTTCGGCTGTTTCTTCTCAGAGTAGTCAGGTACGAAACACCGGCCCCATCTAGTTTAAAAAAAAAAATGACGTGTAAAAGTGTTTGTAAAAACCTACTTGCAAAATAAACATCATTTATCATTTATAAATTACTTGACATTACACTTTCACACAATAACACTGGGCACAATGAATCGGTACAGTTTCAAGACGTCTTAACTCCGCTGCGATCAGACCCAGAATGTCTTCCTCGCCGCGAGCTGTTAACATCAGAGGGCTAATTCACGTAATTTTATGAAGCGTCGATGAAGTCGTAGTGCAGTAGCAGTTAAGTTCAAGTTCGAGTGATAAACGGTATTCTTGTAATCTTTGAACTGCGCGTAAGCTGCGCGTGAACTGCACGTCAACTGTACGACAACCAAACTTACTTATGGTGTGGCCATATGACAGAAAAAATATTACTCACTAATCGAATAGAATCGATTACATTTCAATGATTAGGACGTTATTAAAATATTAAAATAATACCCCAGCACAGATTTTAGTGCTTTTTCTTACTTAGTAGAATACCGATCATGTTGCGTTCCTAAGCACGCACCAAAGACGCACAACATTAGAATGCCGTCATTGCGCTCGCGTGACGCGAACTTGACGAGAGAGTGTCTGACAGCGGTAGAGAATACGAAAAGCGTTGTTTTGATCGAAACTTAACTGCAACTGCACTGCAACAGCACTTCTTTAGTTACGTGAATTAGCCTACAGGACTCTGTAGAAGCCGCCATGGTGGGGTAGACTGGTAAGTAGGTCGCGTGATGTCACCACTGGCGCGCTTTCGATTCATTCGCCCGTCCGTACTCATGACCGGATCCGACACATATTATAAAGCTGAAAACTTTGTTTGTTTGGTTGATCGCACTAATATCAGAAAGTACTGGTTCGAATTGAAGAATTATTTGTGTTTGATAGCCAATTTATCGAGAAAGGCTTATAACATCACGCTACGACTAATAGGAGTGAGGTATCAATGAAAAATTAATTTATATAAACGTAGTATCTTATCCAAATAAATAGTCATCACAAGTGTTTAATTTTGAACAAAACTACATAATTTTGATTTAAATCTTATGAGATATCAAAGTTTTATGTGATGCAGACGAAGTTGCATGGGTCAATTAGTTGAAATAATATATGTTCAAATAAAAACATTTAAAATTCTAGTTCTGAACAAACGCATAACAAATAACATAACAAACAACATAAAAAATAAAGTTGAGTTGAGAGTTGAGAGCTGTGTCCACGAGAACACTGCCGACAAACTGTCCTGCAGTTTGGCAGATGATTTGTGAATTACTCTTAAGTAACTTTTTGTTGAAATTAATTAAAAAAAAAAAAAAAAAAAGTTCAAGTTTGTGTTTTTGAAGCAAAAACACAAACTTGAATGGAGAAAAACAATTTATTACGAAACTTTTATTAAACTACCCCGTGCAGTTAGTTTTTTATTTACAATATGACATCAGTACTTTTAAAATAGTTTGCTGGTTTCTGCATCCAGAATAAAGACTCTATTCCACCGCTGCGTAGGATGTGCACGGAGAGGTTATATCATATGTGGCTTTTTGAATGATTGATCGATCATATGCGGCTGAATGGCCGAAGGCTGTGCGTAAATTTGATTGACAACTACACATCCGTAGCACAGTGAGTTTTCAGCTCTTGAATGACAGGGGTTGTTGTTAAAAATTAACCAAGTGGAATTTGGGCTCGCGCACCGAGGGTTTCGTACAAATTTCATAATGCAGACATATTTACGGCTTTCAGATTTCTTTTACATGTGCCGTAAGACATTACTTCTTGCCAAATTTTATGATTCTAGGTAATCGGAAAGTACCCTATAGGTTTTGATTCCCTTGTGAAATCACAAAATATTTGAAAATATGCGACATAAACGGTCATATCTTTTGATTGCGTTGACTTACAAGTTTGATTTTTTTCACAGCTAAAAGAAGCCGTAGTCGCGAGTGTTTAATACATCTATGCGGTCCTGAGAAACAGACAGGTGACAGACCACAAAGTGATCATTTATAAAACCGAAATTTCCCAATTGTGGTTCGCTTTTACTTTTTTTTACTTTATGTAGCACAGTCGTGGACTCGTTGGCCACTTCAGTGGACGATCCTACCAAAATTTTCACACTAAGTTAAATCTTAGTTCACAGGCACGTAACAATGGACAGTAATGGAACTGTTCCTTTAAACAGTATAGGACGCGAGAGGGTAGAAACTGTTCAAGTATTTTTATTATCAACGTCTGCTGGGAGCAAGAAAGAACAAATGCTGTCATTTAGTACAAGCACTGAGCGTATTGCATTTGTTTTTCGTATCACTAGTGTTTCTGAAAGGAATTGTATGAGAGTGGGTCCACTTGTGCTCACAGCTTGTGCTAGCTGTAAAGTTAGAAAATTCGCATTTTAGATAGCTAGGTGTCGCTATAATTATTTTTTTACACACCATTAAATGTAATACCATTAGGTTTTTACAAGAGACTAGATTATAATTTGCCCGCGTGGAGTAGGTAATTGTCCCTCGGGATCTTACTATTGGGATAAAAAGTATCCTATTTGTTAATACAGGCTAAATTTTATCCAAATCCGTTCAGAGAAATCAATATTCTCAGGCAAAATCCTAGACCATATAAACGACCATCTATTTTCTTTTCAAATCAACGTTCTGCAGTAAATCTAGTAAATCTAAGTTTTCTCAAAGAAAAACCACAACCATTCTACCCAGCACAAACTGGTGACCCAATTCTCAATAACGAGTCTAACTCGAGGTCCCCAACTTTGCACTAAGCAAGTTTTATTAAGGCACATTATGGACATACATTCGTAGGTACCGAACTTTTCAAAAATGGCGTCCAACCAATCAACGTCTTTCAAAAAAGCCCTCCGACCAATCACGGGCTTTCGAAACTGTCGCTCTACCAATCACAGTCCAGATTGATGGTTTTATCTCCACAGTTGACGCAAAGATGTAGAAAAAGATGTTTCAACTTCAACCAACTTATTAGTGTAGGCGGGAAAACCCAGAACTAAAATAAATGTACCAAGTTTGACATAGTGATGTAAATTTTCTTGACAAGCAACGCCACCTTGAACTGCACACATAAAGTAGTCATACTATAGTATAGTTCCGGATGAACATTTCATTTAAGAGTGTAGTGAAAGATTGTGATCGTTTAAGTGTTGAATTGAATGTATACTTGTAGTTTTATTGTGTCATCGCAGTTTGAGATGATGGAACTTTATCTGCGAACTAAAACTGCTTGGATTTATGAGTTTTGAAATGGTTATATTCAAGCCATTGCTTCTTAAATAGTTTAGCCGCGAACATAACGTTGTATTAATACATTAGACGCTGCAGTGACTTGCACGTCACCTTCAGTCGTAGGTATGTTTTGTGTGGTTACTGTTTGAGTTGTATTGGAATGCTTAATGTATTGTGTGTGTTTAATGTATCATTTGTCCTATCGATTGAATTCTGTGTGTACTATTGAACCCTTATTATTATTAATACTCAATCTAATCGAAGTAATAAATTGCATCAAGAAAAGGTTTTTTTTTTTAAGATAACTTATTTTTAACTCACGTTTGTTACAAAGAGGTCATGCTTTTGTATTAATAACATTTTTTTAAAGGCAAATTGATTTTACAAATGAACTTAAATAAGAGTGGTTCCCAACTACCTAAACCTTAATATTTCTGATGTAAAGCTGTAGATTTATTTTTTCTTATATCCATTGTACTTTCAGAAAATCTCAACAAGAAAATTATAATAAAAAATAAATCTCAAAAATTGTTAAACCAAAACTAATGATTTACTAATGGCTTTTACACAAAAGCTTCTTTGTATTCAGAAGAATTAACTATAACAATAGCCGAGGTTGTTCGTCTAGAGAGTCCGCGAGAAAAGTTTTGAAAGTTAAGTTCACGTTTGTTAGAGATTTCATTGAATGAATTGAGTTTATCGGTAGGTAGTCTGTTAAAGATCACGGCCACCCATTGTATCGCACTATGTAATTTACGAAGTCTCCAATGTTTATATTTAATCACTGTTTGCATAGCCTTTTCCTCGGGTCGGCTTCCTGGTCAACCAGATGCAGCTGAATACCAGCATTTTACATGGAGCGACTGTTTATCTGTCTTCCACGACCCAGTTTGTACTGGGTACTACGATACCCCTTGGTAAGATTGGTTGGCAGACTTTCGGGCCACTGACTACCTGTACCGGCCGGGACCAACGGCTTAACGTGCTATTCGAGGCACGCAAGAAACTTGGTAAGTAATGTGTGGTTACCCATCCACAGCCCAACCTAGGCAAGTGCGGCTTAACCTAAAGATCGACCCGAGACGAAAGGCTGTTATTATTAAGCCACGAGCACATATGGAGTAAAATATAACCTTGAGATTTATAAAACTAACTGCTGGATCGATTTTTGAAGTTCAGCGTAGTTTCAGTAAAGTATTTAGAGAGCAATCAATTAAAAACTTTGCACGCGGGAGTAGCCGCAGCACTCGACAACTCGTTCAACAAAAGCCTATAAACTAGAACTAGACATGTACATACATATTTGTTGGAACAAACCCGGTGGAAGATTTATTTTGTTTTTTGCAATTTGCCGGTCAGTGTCAAGCTGTGTGTTGATTAAAATATGTTTTGTGGCCGTATTAAGCATGTATTTACAGAATTATAATCATTAAAATATCACATATACATCAATACAACCCAGAAGTTCATTGGCTTTTTTGTACACTCATTTTTGTTACGGTAAATCATAATTTTAATTAATTTAATGAACATACTACCTGACACTGACCAGAATATTCCAAAAAACTAAAGCATATTAGAATTTCGCGGACTGCCCTGGCGCTACCCCCTTAACAAAATATGTTATGGGTGTGATCTTTCAATGCAAGTATAGCTAAAACACCCTTTTTCACACATACTGTTGTCTCTGACCTAGGTATAACACATTATCACCACAAACGATAAACCAAACTAGCAACTACCTAAGCGCGGTACAAAAATGTTACTCCAAAATTCTAAGAAAGTTTTCTTGTTAATTTTATGTGTATGCCACCGTACACCGGTACTAAGACCCACTTAATGTTTTACATTAATTCACATGAAACGACTGCTTATCTGACCTCTACAACCCAGTAACTGGGTATTACTACCCCTTGAGACTGATTGTCAGAATTTCGGGCCACTGACTATTTGTTACGACTGTCAAAGATCTACAGAGAAAGCCGAGACCAACTGCTTAACGTGCTTTCCGAAGCACGGAGGAAACTGTACGTAATGGGTGGTTACCAAACCACGTCCCAACCTAGGCAAGCGTGGCTTAACCTGAAGATCGAAACAAGCGGCTGCTATTATAAGCCACGAGCTCCTCGCGTATGTCCCGACTATGGGAACTACGACTATGATTATGTTGTGTATGTTCTTATGTATGGTGTCACAAACACATGAGATTTTAGACGGCTGGGATGATAGCACAGCTACAATGCTGCTGGCCTGCGCTAACCAATCACCATCAGGTAAACACACAAATGACATTAATTATTTTCAGATAGATCGTCTTTTGTTACCCTCAAGCCCTCTAATAGCATACCTTTTCTATCAAAATACGCCAGCCTCTTCACATTTCTCTCAAACAAGTTGTTGACGTAAGCAGATACCTCGAGACACAAGTGCTATATTGCGAATTCCCGTATTTGTCGAGCTTAGCAAGGCTTTCGTATAGAAATACGCCTCCAGTTTCGGAATCTTCGGAGATTCGTTTTATGAAAACGAAATATTTGCACTTGAGTTATTTTTCTACAGAGTCTAGAATGTTTTAGTATATTATTTCTGTACTTGTTCTATTATTTTATCTGGGTTTATTGTCTTACTAACTCTAAATAAATTGGGATAAAACATCATTTTTCTGTTATTTATTGTAAGCACCAGAAAAAGTCTCTACCCTTATCGCTAAAGAAATCCTTATCTATTAATGGACTTTATTATTTTCTTTCAATATAGACACAAATGGATTTCACATCTACGGTCTTCGGTACTATACAATACATAAATCTCTGTTTGTTACCTTATCACGCCAGAAGAACTGATTTCGACCAAATTTGGCCAATTACACCGTGAACTGTGTAAGAATATTGGATAGTTTTTATCCTGGCAGTTCATTAACTTGAAATTATTTCAGAACTTTAATCCAAACAGGCAAACGAGAAGGTAATACGACTTTTATCTGTACTTCAAGAAAGATGAATAAACTTGAAAACATTTTCTATTGCACCTTCCCTGAGGCTGCCATTACACCCAAGCTAGCAGTTGAGACAAAATCTAAACCTTTATTGCGAAACTGTCCACTTCCATGTCAACTTTTATGACTTATGTTCTCGTTCCCAGACATTTCAAAGCTTTCCGAATCTTTTCAAAGTGTTTTCGTGCCCCGGAGGATCTGTAAAGTTTCGTTCTTTAGTATGATAAGAAATCTTCTGAAAGGGAATTAAAACTTTTGAGATAACTACTTATGGTTTGTTAGGAATTTTTTGTCTTATAGGCTTTTGCTAGGTTCAGTAATAACTGCTTCGTTGGTCGAGTGGTCGCAAGCGCGACTGCTGAGCATGAGGTCCTGGGTTCGATTCCCGGGTCGGACAAAGTGTTATTTTGTTTTCCATCAGGAATTTCTCAGTAGCAGCCACGGAGTCTGGATTTGTTTTTGTTTGCCTGGTTGATGGCATAATACCCAATACCCAATGGCTAAAATGGTCTCGTGGTATAATAAGTCACCCAAAAGGTAATGGAAGACATCCGCAAAAGAACCAAGGTTACCGACGTAGCCCGAAGAATTGCCAAACTTAAGTAGCAGTGGGCAGGGCACATTGCTCGCAGAACGGATGGCCGATCGGGCCGAAAAGTTCTGAGTGCTTAGTGCGAGGTTTTTTTACGTATCGAGCGCGTTAACGTTTACGCAAATTTCTATGGCGCTGGGCAAGCTATAACAAGCTACAACTTTTCACGCTCGCAAGTGACTGCGTTTTGTATTCGAGCTGTCAAAACTGTCAAAATTGTAACTTGCACTCGCGTAATACATGCAAACGTTAGCGATGTGCTCGAAACGGTCCTCACTTTCTTAGAGGCACTCACACACTTATTGTCACTATCGACGACGTAACCTTAAAGTAAACTCGATTTACGCGATCAAGAGGTTACTCGAATTTTAGTATGACACTCGCACTAAGCATACTGGAGTGGCGACCGCGAACCGTAAGACGTTGCATTGGAAGACCTCCCACTAGATGGACAGTTTAAGTTCAAGATAAGGATAATTCTTGTTATCAAAATGACACTCAAATATTCAAACAGGTTTTGATGTTAAACACCGAACTTCAACCTCACCACATACAATTTTAATACAATCCTGACGACCCGAATGGCGCAGCGGCAGTGAGGCTGCCTTACGTTCTTAGGGTCCCGGGTTCGAATCCCGGTCGGAGCAAATGTTTGTGTGATGAGCATGCGCATTTGTTTCCGAGTCATGGATGTTTATATGTATATTAAGTATGTATTTACAAACAAAAAGTATCTATGTAGTATAATTATCAACTATCTAGTGTCCACGACCAGTGCCACACTAAGCAAGTAACTAAGTGCCACTAAGTGTGGCACTGGATGGCGCTGTGTGTAATGTCCAGCGATGTTTATTTATTTATTTAATCCTTTTTTCTCGTAATGGTCATCTCGCAGTTCAAAATAAGAAGCTGGCTTCTGCTTAACCAGACTATGTTGTGGGTGCCTTGAGTGTAAGGCAATTCTCAATTCAATTCCCAATTCTTTATTGCATACCATAATGTTTATAAGGTGGAGGAAAATAAATAATGTTACAATTATGGACCTTGTCGGGCGCAGCATAGACTAAGTAGGAGAGAGGAGGAAGACTACTGGCTTACTTCAGTTATTATCTAATACGAATTTAATTTAAATTAACAATTATTGCTTTATAAATTACCCAACCCAGCCCCTGCCCTGCCTTGCCCTGTTGGCTGTTGGCCTCCAGCCAACAGCTTTTAATAATATTACAGTTATTGGTTCTTCTTATATTTTTCCAATAAACATTGCAACTGAAGCAGCTAATAACGTACCGGATTTACTTCCTGTACTATCAGAAAGGCTTCAATATCTTTTAATACTATAACCTTATAAAAGCTTAAGTTACCAATACAACCACGAAGCTTTCCCTTCCCGCCCCCGCCCCGCTTCATCCTGCCACTATTCTCAGTGTCGTAATCTAAGCTAATAGTGGTCCCATGGGATTGAATCGTGGCTACGAATCACTTCATCGCCCCGTAAAGGCCGGTTAGCCTTTGGAGCAGCCGTGCTAAAAATAGACGGGTATATAATTATATATATTATGGGCAGACTCCGTGACTGCTACTGAGAAATTTCTAATGGAAAAATCCAATGACACTTTGCCCGACTCGGGAATCGAACGCAGGACCATGAGGTCATGAGCTCTGATGAGTCTCTTGCGACCACTCGACTAATGATTCAAATAGATCCATGAAATATATATTCTCAATAACGATAACAATACATTCGATCTCTGCAAAAAAGAACAAAAACAATTTGTTATTCCAACTTTTGTAGAAATTCTAATCTGCTAACGTATTATTTTACCATTCAGTGTTTTAAATCTAAGGCAACAAAGCTATATTTTTACATGATTATTATTCGCTTTCGTTATTTTAGGGTTCCGTACCTCAAAAAGAAAAAACGGAACCCTTATAGGATCACTTTGTTGTCCGTCCGTCTGTCTGTCGAGACCCTTTATCTCGGGAACGCGTGGTGGTATCGAGTTGAAATTAAAACTAAAACTCAAATCTACAATCATTACCTAATACCCAGTTACCTAACTGTTTTAGAAAGAAATAGCTGTTTTTATAAACCACTGAAATATCTTTGTGGGTGTGACGAAATAGAATTACTTATCTTTTAGCGAATTGAGCGTAAAATTATTACACTTGAATAATTTAAATAAAGCTTCGCTCAGTAAAATTATGGATACTATCCACATCTTGTGGGAAAACGTTGCGTTGGAGAAGGCCTCCCACTAGGTGGACCGATGACCTGGTGAAGGTTGCGGGAATCTGCTGGATGCGAGATGCACGGGACCGGTCAATGTGGGGACTCTTGGGGGAGGCCTATGCCCAGCAGTGTACGTCTTTCGGTTGAAATAATGATGATGTTCCACATCTTGTGGGACACACTTTTATTTTCTACTGTACCCCACCATTGCGCTTGCGACCGACCTAAACCAACGAGACGGGTAAAATTGTATAGATTGACATCAGATTTATATCTTTATTTGCATTCCATAATGATAAAAGATCTTACAATAACACTGCAAACAAGAATTTGTGTGGTATTATTATACCACACAAATTCTTATTTGCAGTGTGATTAGAGCGTGATTTTTCTGTAGTCGGGTTTTTTATTTTAGTGATAGTCCACTAAAATAAAAAACCCGACTGCAGAAAAATCACGCTCTAATTAAATTCGGGGTTAACAAAGTAAAATCGGTTCCTCCTATTGTTGAAGTCGGTTAAAATGTAGCCTATGTTTACCCGGGCCATAAATAACGAATTTATTGACACCTTATTCATCAAAATCGGATGAAAAGTTTTGGCGCTACGGAGGAACATACGTAAACACAAACATACATACATAGACTGTTAAAATCATAGCCCTTCCTTTTAGCTTCGCCGTAGTCGGGTAAAAAGTAAAAATTAATGTTAAAATTAGAGCTCACGGATCATAAAAATTAATTAAGTATTAAATATTTTGCTCGACAATTCATTCAATGAATAAACAAGATGGCTTTATTCGAGACATTATTTTATTATTTAACATTGTGCCCCAGATTCTGAAACCGCTCTGAATCTGAATTAACGTTATTAAATAACAGCTGTCGCCTGAATATTCGATGTCATTTTGTCATGGTAAGTGATATGATTGAATACACATTATTATAATTTTTGTATTGTAACTGAAATCGCTCTTCGTGTGTCCACTTCTCTAAGTAACCACATTCACATTCACTTCTGAAATAGGTTTTGATGACTTCGATGCGATTTTTACTATCATTTAGAAAATTTGGAAAAGGAGCAGCGTTGTCCCAGTAGTGGCTGCCCCGACTTACGAACAGTAAGTCGAGGGTTCGAACCCAGGCAGGCGCATTACTTTGTGTTATTTATTTCATCACCACTACTCTCAAAACGGTGAAGGAAAACATCGCGAGGACACCGGCGTGTCCAAGAACCAAAAATTCGAAGACATGTGACATCTACCAATCCGCACTGGGCCCTGGTTTGGATTAAAGTCCATTATAGCCCATTCCCTCTCATAGAGAGGAGACCTGTTTCCCAGCAGCGGGAACATTAATAGGCTGATGACGATGAATCATTTAGAAAACTTTATTCCATTTGATTTCATAAACTGTAGATCCCTCTCAGCAACTGAAACCTAAAAGTATTTGGGTATGACGAAAGCGCTGAGCGTCAATATTGCTGACATGAATCAATCGTTGACGGAGCGCTTCTTTGGCCGCCTGAAAAAAGTGTTTAATAGACGGCGAAAAAAAGGTACGTGCCATTCAACGGTTGGGTTATGCAGGATTTGATGTACTCAAATTGACTTCAACAGAACCAGACGCCCTGGACATTGTAATTCCAATGAATTTTTTGCCGTAAGTGGGTTGCTAAATGTTCGACAATCTTAACACTAAGCAACTATAAATCCAATATCTCTTGATCAATCAAATCCGAGTACAATTTCACCTTTATGAATGCTAACTGTCTCATTGGTCAACTGGTCGCAGGCCAGACTGCTGCGTGAGGCATGAGGCAGGACCTCAGGTTCGATACTCAGGTAAATACATTAGTTATTGGGTTTTTCCATCAGAAATTTCTCAGTAGCAGCCACGGAGTCTGGATGCCCGATTAAAGGCAATAGGCACGCCCCCTATTACATGGGACTTAAACATAACGGACGATAAGGGTGTACTATAAGGTACACCTCTGCCTATCCCTCCGGGGATAACAGGCGTGATGTCATGTGAATGTTGAAAAAACTTCAATCATCCGAGAAGTACCGTTGCAATATTCCTTTATAAAAGCCTCGAGCATGTTTAAAGGTAAAAGGTATCTATTACAGAGGCCGCGACATCAAAGAAGCCTGTCTCAAAAGGTTTACCTTCCTGATGAGGAACGGGCTACTTAAGTATGGAAGTGGGTAAGACTATAGTATCAAGTTTACACATGTTACTGGAGCATGGGATATTTTACAGTCTCTAAAGACTTTGTGTATGACATTGAGCGGCAGTCGAGCAGAAAAATTAGGGAACTGACGCACTAGGTACGCGGCCGGCCGCAAACTGGAACAAAACTGGCTGAACGCCCGTTTGTGCGACGGCGATTGCTTCTTGGTCAAAGCTTCTGCGGCTAACGAAATGGTCATTGTCGACGGTTACTAGAGGGCGAGTTCACACAAATTCAAACCGTTTTGTATTTCTAGAACGAGCCTATATGGTACTGACATTAGGCATCGAAAACCTTATCTATCTTTAAAAGCAACTATCATTTGTATGGTCCCTCAGGCTTTATAATGGTAGTAGTCATTTCTCGACGGTAGAGACCGTCGCGGTCGAGTCTTTTGTACGTAGAGACGTACAAAACACGTCGTCATTGTCTACTGGCGACGGTTCTCAGCACGAAATTCCTACATGAAAGTTAAATACAAAGCGTTTTACCATTAAAAACTCTCTATTTCGAGTACTAAACTACATTAATAAATTAATTTTAGGATCAAAATCAAAATATTTTATTTCACAAAGGCCTGTATGGGCACTTATACAACGTTGAGAAAAGGTGCATGGTTCGTTTCCTATGGAGAAGAACCGGCAAGAAACTCTATGGTTACTCTTTTACAATACCTATTATCATGTTACAGCATTAGTACTTAAGTATGGGGGGACAACGTAGGTCCAACAATTTTTATATCGTTACTTAGGTACAACACAAAAAACATAAAACAAGATAAAAAGCTAACAAAAGTTTACAATCGTCTGGGAACCGTCAAAATCAAATTCAAAATCAAAGCATTTATTTCAAGTAGGCCAGTTACAGGCACTTTTGAATTGTCGAAACAAAGATGAAAATTAAATGTTAATTATTATTATATCATTTAATTAACAGTACTTTAACTTAACTTTTACTTTTACTTTTACTTTTACTTTAAAAACTGTTAAAGTACTGTAGTTGCCCATTTCCTAGCGTAGATCTCTATGGAGAAGAACGGGCAAGAAACTCCATGCATGGACACTCTTTTAAATCAAAATGTTGTTACAAAATCTTGGTTACATCAATCATGTTGAGGTGGTATATTATGTGAGAACAATGTACCAAGATGTGCACGTTAAAAGTGTCCACAGTAAAAACAAAACAAAAAAATACAATTCAAAAACCAAAAAAAAACATTCAAATAAGCCATGGCAACTAAGAGATGACCAGTCACAACTGACAGCGCCCGTTCACGAACATGACGCATGGATCAGCACCATTCAGCTTAACCATTTTGAAGGGAACTAAATGATCCAACACATGCGCCACCATCAGCGAGACGTAAGAGAGAGCATGACATACTCTCAACCGCCAGGGCACATTCAAGTCAAGAAAAAACGTAGGTTTCCAGTGAATGATAGCTTTCTAGTACATAATACTCACTCAATATGGGCTATGCGATTATATAATATAATAATAAAGAGAATGAATCCTTACAATGCAAAGATACAATACAATACTATACAATCTTCAGCAGCTCCAACAATACCATTTAATGCTATCAATTTATGCGCGCTGTCCTTGTCGCAGGACCAGCATTGAGCCAAGCATTTTTATCAGCTGTATTATCGCTCAACTTGTAATATGCTTGCTTACATTGAGTGCGTTAAATGCATGTTTTAAATTTCGTCTCATTCAGTTCAAGAATACTTTGTGGAATTTTTATAGCATCTCAAACATGAAAAATGAGTCTACTTTATCGAGTCTAAAGCCTGGTTGAACCTTTATAACGCTCTTCTGTAATCCATATGTTTAGACATGTCGCTTTGTACTCGTAGGGACCGTCGCTTTGTCTATGAACATCTGCAACAGGCACCGCATGTCGACGATTTTTCTGTCTGCATGTGACACAGACCATTATTTTCTTTCGTTGCGTAGTCAAGTGAAAAAGTTATAAAATGTGATTATTTATATATGGACCGTTATCAACATAACCTTTACTTTTAACAGGATTAAACTTTATACCCGTTTTTATAGATAATGTTTTTATGACCAGAGGCAAACGAAATATTTTTAGATTTTAACACTCTGTCTCGGTCTAACTTCAATGTTTATTCTGACATTTAAAACGAACTGAAAATGTCACACAAATTAATCCAGTTCGTTAACCGTATGAAGTATTGAGTGATAAGTGATTGACATGGGTAATGGGTATCGGACCATTGTGTTTAGCGTGCTGTAAGTGTGACTTAAATGTATAGTCTGATGGTAATTAATGGTTTTGAGTGAAGAAAATTTTACCTAATATTAGTCGAATAAGATGTTGTTTACGGAGCCGCGGCGCGTTACGTTATCATGTCACGTCACAGATGTCAAACAGTTATGTCATGCTCTTTGTGTTCTTCTTCTCACGAATAAATAAAAATACCAGTCTAATTCGCATAAGTTTATTGAATAAATACTTCTGTCAGTGCAACTTACAAACAACATTGTTGTCTAGTGTTTCTGTGTTTATGCCCGCCGCGTTGCCCGACGCGGTATTCGACGCTGCATCTTAAGCAAACGCATGTAAAAACGCTTCTCCGTAAACGCTCTCATACATTGCCCGATGCGACGCGTGACGCGCTGCGTCTTCGTAAATGAGCCCTAAGTGTACAATTTACAGCACAATTAATTGGAGATTTTAATGAATTTTTAAAGCAGACATCGTGAATTATATGACGCTGAATAATCAAAAAGGTATAGGTATCACTGGCAAAATGTGTTATACAAAAAATGGCCTGACCTTTCACGAAGCCGTCAGCCAAGTATTCTGTACCTCAAACTAAGTAACGCTACGCAAAACGTATTGCTGGGAAACGACATTTTTTTTGCGCGAAAAATTACGTTTTACGTGTGCTGATATTTTAATAAAAGTTGAAACTTTGACATCCTTTATCTCCGTAACTAGAAGGTCCCAAGTAAGGTTCAGAACAAAAAAATATCGCAATGATAGAGAAAACAAATGCTATTCAGCTTCGTTAAAGGTATTTTAAACCCGTTATCCCCACGCCTCTGCTTAGACCGTTGAGGAATAAAGGCGTCATCTTTAACTAACGACACGAAATAAAGTCTACAAAGAATTAGGTAGGTGTTGGACATAAAAAGAACAGCACACATATTTTTTCATACTCTTTATTCTTGTCGGAATACGCCATGTGCTTTTTTACGGTTGAAAATTAAGTAAAATATAGCGTTTTAAATCCGCGCTGTACACGATACAAATTTTCATTATTTCTCGTCATAATGAAAATTGATATTGGGCATGTTAGTGAATAAACCAGCAATGAAAAGTTGTAAATCCTGTGGTATTTAAGTTATATAATCTTTCTTTCTAAGTCACTGACCGGGTGTAATTGGATTTATCCATTGGGATTTTCTCAGAAAAGCTACAATTTACAGCCGTCCAATACTACTGACTGGTATCTACGTAACTACTATGAGAGCACTTTCGTAGATTTCGACATTGCTGCCTGCTGCCGTTTTTTAGGGTTATATGGGAAAACAGGACAATGAGAGTTAGTGGGCAATGGTGGTCAGCAATCTAGTTCCTAGACGAAAGTAGCTAAACAAACGAATATCGTCCATAAAGACTCGTTAAGTGACAGCTCGCGACCAGCTCGCTCGTTCAGTACGCATCCATCGTTTGCACGGGAAGGCCGCTGCATAGTTTGGCGCGCATATGATGTAGTTTTACGTGAGCACAAAAAGCGGTTAGTACATCAATAATAATGAAATTTAAATATATAGAGTAGGTTATTGTGTGTCTTTAAGCTTATATTATCAAATATTTTTTTTCTGGTATTTTCATAGCAAATTAAAGTTTTATTTAATTTTTTACACTTTTAGTACGATCGGTTAATAAGAGTTACAACAGTGCGGGTATTGAGAGTCAAAGGAATGAGCAGCAAAAGGAAAAAGCCTTATGCCGAAAGCTAGCAAGAAGCAGAAACTAGAAAGATATTGCGACTAAGGCCAAAAGGCGCGTACTTCGAGGTCTAAATACTTCTTCAGAATCAGATATTAGTCTTAATCAAATGATGAAACGACGATTTGAATAAATGCTTAGTATGTGATGAATTTGGTCGCAACAATGAGTTATGGTACAAATTACTTTTTTTTTTTTTTTTTTTGGATGGGAAATCATCAAATAACTTCTCCCGCTCTGGGCGGAGCAGGAGGGAGTGTCAGACTTTTACTGACTAAAACCCATCCATGTTCCTTCATCGCCCTTTGTGTTCCGGGGTCACGGTATCTCTTTCGAACAGTCCCGCAACCCCGGACAGATATACTTCTTGTGGCTTATGGGCACACGCTAGCTGCACAGGATGGGCCTTGCAAAAGGTCCCCATAGTGACTATCATTACCCAAATCACATTGTAAAAAAAAACGTCTTTGACCACCATAGTCCATATCTGAATATGGACAATGGTGGTCAAAGATGTTTTTTTTTTCAATTAATATATGATTCCAAAGGTAATGTAACTGTCTGAGACTGGTAGTGTAATGATTAAAATACTTTAAAAGTTGATTAAAATAAATTTAGATATCTTGCTTGAGTGACTCCCATTACCCCCTTTTACCCTATCATTGAAACACTCGTGTCTCTGTCGCGTTCGTAATTTAAGTTGAGAATTGTGCCCGATTATGACTTGCTTACTATTTTTACATGACTGCCCAAAAAAAGGGGTGTTATGTTTTCAGGGTTCACGTATGTATGGTATATATGTATGTTTGTGAGTTTCTTTATTCAACCATAACTACTAAACGCCTTAACCGATTTCGATGTACGTGGTATCGTTAGAATCCTTGTCTTACCCCGGGTAACACAGGCTAGTGAAAAATTAAACAATTAAAAAAAGTCGGGACCCAATAAATAATTATTACATCCAATATGGATCCCGACTGTTGCAGTTAATGTTCCGTATTAAAATTTATTATTAAACTTGTTTTTTTCTTTTCAGTTTTTATTTAAAGTTATTTTTTACGCAGTCGGGTTTTTAATTATTTTTTTCCTGTTCTGTCCCACTGCTGAGCAAAGACCTGTAAATAATTCCTTTCCGACCCTACCGGTGGTTTAATTATGACTAGCAAAATCATCAACTGCCTAGCCTTTTCCCAACCATGTTGGGGTCGGCTTCCAGTCAAACTAGATACAGCTGAATACCAGTATTTTACATGGAGCGACTGCCTATCTGACCTCCACAACCCAGTTAGTCATTTTGACTAGCAAAATTTTGGTGTACGTACAATCGCCTACGGCGAATGTGCCTACAGTTTCTACCCCTCGAGGACGTACAGGCCTGGTATTACATTACGTCTAGTTTCCAGAACTTTTGTAATTGTAAAACAACTTAGTTACTGGCTGTGTAATGTTACAAACTTCTCCGAACTTGTTCTAGACTTTAACATAATACTAAGGAGAGTCCTCTTTAGTAGTTAGGTGTAACTACAAAAAGCTTAGATCTTAATGAGCTTATGCCTACGGATTCGCCCGCGTGAAGTTCGATAATTGTAGCACGGGATCATACTACAGGGATAAAAAATATCCTATGTGTTAATTCAGGTTATAAACTGTGTGTGTGCAAAATTTCATTCAAATCCAATCTGTGGTTTTTTCGTGAAAGAGTAACAAACATCCATCCATCCATCCATCCATCCTCACAAACTTTCGCATTTATAATATTAGAAGATCTTAGAGTTCTACTGAGTTCACTGACGGTCTGCCACTTTCACCCTTATGCTCTAATAACTAAGGTTCAAGTTACACAGTAGTATAATGTACGAAATTTGAGAAATTGGCCTCGATAAACCGCTCCACTGTATTGTTTAAAATTGAGATTAGGGTCTTCTGTCCTGATTTTGTGCTTACAAAATAACTATAATTTAGACAGAACTGTTACCGAGGAAGGAGCTCTGTTAGGCCGTCAAACCACATAGTTTATATTTAAACTTCCGTACATTCTGATGTAAGATTTAGTTTAACCTAAGAAAGACTTTATTTACTCTCTCATCTCTCTCCCTCTTTCATGTTTTATCTAAGATAACATGACATCACGCCTGTAATACCCGAAGGGTTGAGCAGAGGAGTACCGATTAGTTAGTACACCTACATTTCACTATGTTATGTTTAAGTCCCGTGTAAAAGTGCGTGAGCCAATTGCCATCAACCGGGCACAAATCCAGATTCCGTGGCTGCTATTGAGAAATTCGGAAGAACACAATAACACTTTGCCTGACCTGGGAATCGAACCCAGGACTATCTGTGAGAAATATAAAGCAACTACATATTTTTATGTTATCTAGCTAATCGGTTGTTGTATTTTCTTGTCGTATTTCGTACGAAGAAGTTTTCAAATATGTTACCTACAGATACAAAAGCATGTTAACTATAATACATGTATTCATAACATAATATGAAATACTGTTTTCTCTTACTAACAAAACTTGTTAGAGACAAGTTTTTCTAACGAGATATATACAGGCTGTACACAACCTCATCACGAAGCCGTCAACCGAGCATTCTGTACATCAACTAAGTAACTTTACGTAAAAATTATTGCTGGGAAATGACTTTTTTTTGGGGTGAATAATCATGTTTCGTGGTAGAACTCAATGTAACGCACTCAAAACATTGTGCTGATAAAAATCTTACATTAAAAACTTGTATTAAAAAAAACTTGTCAAAAAGTTTTAACTTTGACCCCCAATTTCTCCGTAACTAGAAGGTTCCCAGGTATGGTGTAGAACAAAAAAGTGATCGCAATGACGGGGAGAACAAGTGCCTTTCGGCTTCGTTAAGAGGTTTTTTACACCCTTTATACGACTATATCCCAAACTACCCACCCACGTGTATCTTTCGGTACATAGAAAAAAACACATTTAGTAAGTAAATATTAATTTGAGCTGAACAATTTGATATCAATGCTGACACAATACACAAAGAAAATGCCCAAGGCATTAAGTCCGCCTTTGTACATTATGTGCATAAAGTTTTAATAAATAAATAAATACACCCCGAAATAAAGTCTAAATCTATAAATAATCTATTAATCGAATCTATCTATTTTTTTTCCTATTATCTTGTATCTGTATCTATTATTATAAAATGGGTAAAATTTGTTTTGTAAGTTAATATGTAGCGGGGTAATTTCCGGTACTACTGATCTGATTTCGATAACCGAGTAAAAAACCCAACACGACAAAAAAACCCCAAAAATTAAAACAGTACCCAAAAAAAACAATAAATCGAACCCAGGACTCAGTTACGCGCTTGCGACCACTCGACCAACGAGGCAACATTTCCTAGAACCTAAAGTCCAAAGATATTTTATGTGACATCTGAAAAACCTCACTGGGCTGTCCTGTATGCTAGCACTGGGAACAGGCTGATCATTTTAATGCTACAAAATACTGTCATAGCATAAAAAGATAACTGACTCATTCCAGGAACATCACAACATTTCTAAACAAAACATGTGTTAAATCAATAAAATTAGCACAGCATAAAGCACCAACAGAAACAATGAAAAACCGATCCATAAGCACATAAGAACGTTTCCATTTCAGCAGTAGTTTAACGGTGGAACCCACTGTGACAGCTGAGATGTCGATCATTAATCATGAGGCCCCATTCACAATCCGCTTGTTTTATTGCGTCGACCGCCGTTATAGGTAGATGCGGTCTACGGAACTTTTAATTTGGGGCTATGATGTTTTAGATAAGTATGATTACTATATTGTGACACTGATGACAGACTGAAGACTGTAAGATTGAACCACCACCACCGTTTATGACCAATGTGTGAACTTAGACGATGCAAAAAGTATGTTATGTTGGGGTCGGCTTCCAGTCTAGCCACATACAGCTGAATACCAGTATTTTACATCGAGCGACTGCCTATCTGACCTCCACCACCCAGTTAGTACCTACTGGAAAATAACGGTAACCCTTGGTTCTCAGACTCCGACTCCGACTGGTTCTCAGACTTTCAGACCACTGACTACCTATAACGACTTTCAAATATCTACAAATGACAGCAGAGACCAACGGCTTAACATGCTTTCTGAGACGCGGAGTAAACTCGGTATGTAATGATGGTCACCCATCCTCAGACCGACTTTGGCAACCCGTGCCGCTGTTATTATTCAGCCAAGAGCTTACAAGTCAGATGCGTTCCTCACATCTGACTTATAAATACCTTTTATCAGCCGCGTTACGTCACATAAGCAAGATCAAACCCAAGTATACTCAAAATTTCTTCCATTCTATTTCCCATTTGGTAAAACAAAAGAAAACTGCGAAATGCATCAGACATTATGCTGAAAAGTTTTCGGCGTCAGGTCCAAAGAGTGAGCTCAACGTAAAATCGAAGAAAAAATAAATGCCGCCTCGACGTACGGTGAATACACAACAGTGTGACCGCAATGCATAACTTAGAACACAAAATGGGTTCTAATCTTGCAGAAGTGCTGTCATGGGACAAACCTTGCGCTGGACCGCATAATGGCTTACTGTTGAGGTGTTTAAACGCACTTAAGCGTTTTTAAGGTGGTCTACGCAGTTTGGGCCGGTCTGTTTAATTATAGACTAGCTGTTGACCGCGAGCTTCGTTCGCGTGAAATTATTATAAAACATACCTATTACTTCCCTTTTTGAATCAGATTTTGCTAACAATTTCTCGATTCTCTCGCTTGAAGAGACGCCTCAAAAGAGAGTGTATAGAAAAACGTGGCAAGGACGATAATATTTCCGCGATTCTCTCGCTCGTGGAGACGGCCCAAAAGAGAGTGTATAGAAAAACGTGGCAAGGACGATAATATTTCCGCGATTCTCTCGCTTGAGGAGACGGCCCAAAAGAGGGTGTATAGAAAAACGTGGCAAGGACGATAATATTTCCGCGATTCTCTCGCTCGTGGAGGCGGCCCCTTATAGGATCACTCGTGCGTCTGTTTGTCACAGCCGATTTGCTCCGAATCTACTGGACCAAATCAGGTGAAATTTGATAGGATGGTGTAATCCCAAACACAGATGACCGAAACACAGATGTGCAAAGTTTTTTAATTAGGGGTCATTTTCGGGGGACAAATCAGGAAATTTAAAATTTAGTTTTTTTTTTATTTACAATTACTTTTGCAAACCTTACTGTGTCATATATCAAATGAAAGGGGTTGTTATGACGATCTCAAATATATTTTTGTTATTATTGTAAAATAATTAGTTTTGATTTTATTCATGAAAAAAGACGAAAATTGACCTCCTGAACCCTGAACTCCGAAAATACTGAGACTAAAATTTTGAAAAAAAAAAATTATATATATTGTTCATTGCTTGTAAATTACAGGAAAACCTATAAGAATTCTATCAATTGAAAATAAAGTGGTAAACTCAATATAAGACTGGCATTATACGGAACCCTCTCCACGCGAGTTCAACTCGCACTTGGCCGGTTTTTCTAAATTAGACCTTATAAAAACAGCTATCTGCAAGTAAAAGTCCTCAAAATCGGTCCCGCCGTTTCGGAGATTAGCCGGAACAAACAGACAGACAGACACACTGACATACAAAAATTGAAAAAAAAAAGTGTTTTTGTTATATGTGCCGTATATATTTTCATCTGCATTCAGTAAAAAGCTATTATATTGATATTACAAACAAACACTTAAATTTTTTTTATTTGTATAAAAGAAATATAAATAATAAATATTAGTATAAATATAGACAAGAAGAATAACATACATACATAACATAACGCCAGTTATCAGTTTAAATTCTAAATACTGGTACGTTCAGATAATTTTCCAAAAGCAAATGAACCCAGTTTCCGAGTTTTTCAAGAAGAAATTCCGCAACGAAACATCAAAGCATCAAAATACGTGACGTTACCTCGTTAAGGCTTTTTGCTGAAGTTGCTTTATTTTAAGGAAAGAAAGGAAATTTATTGCTTATCGTAAATCTTTTAGCTTACCTGTTTTGGTGGCTTTAAAGATTTTTAAGCAAATACTTTATCTTATAAATTTTAAAACTGTTTTCTTCATTGGTTCAGTCAATTTTTTGAGAAACACTCAAGATCAAGGCGCTCGGGTCGATCTTTAAGTTAAGTCGAGCTTGCCTAGTTTGATCCGTGGACGGGTGACCACCCTTTATATACCAAGATTCCTCCGTGCTTCGGAAAACACGTTATGCCGTTGATCCCGGCTACCATTTGTCAGTCGTTCAGGTAGTCAAAGGCCCGAAAGCCTGACAACTAGTCCTACCAAGAGGTATCGTAGTACCCAGCTGGGTTGTGGAATTCATACAGGCAGTCGCTCCATGTTAGATACTGGTATTTAGCTGGACCCGGTAAGCTGACCCCAATAAATTTGATCAATTTATCCCGACGGAAACGGCAGATTTTTGTTCGAAGCAGACGTATTAATAGGCACTAGGTATTACTGCTAATTAATAAACCCACATGTGGATGGATGAGAAATTATCGATTTCTGCCATTCCTTCTGTCATTACCTACTGATATGACAGGAATATTTACGTATCTTACTTTTTTATTATTATTGACATTTATGATTTTTGTGATTTTTATTGACATTGATTTTGTAAATTATTATTAATTTTATTTGATTATTGTGAATGTGGGGGGACCATGTGGGTTTCATTTTTATATATTTTTGTTTGTTTTCTTTTTTTTTTTTCCCACAACTGTCTGGCAGTTTGAGTACTATAAGCGACCTACCCAAATGTCCTTTCTTTGGTATTGTTCGTCGTTTCGTTGAGCTCCTTGAGTTATAAGTCGAGCTACACGATAACTGACAAATGCTTGCACTGACTGGACAGGTCCACTCAAATCTGTGTGGTTCTTTCTTCAAAAGACCATCTCAGACACTATTCTGCATAGTCCTCATGTGAATTGAGCAAAATTATGTCTGGACTTCAAAAGAGACTATGACCTCTGAGTTTGTTTCGGCTGTTTCTTCTCAGAGTAGTCAGGTACGAAACACCGGCCCCATCTAGTTTAAAAAAAAAAAATGACGTGTAAAAGTGTTTGTAAAAACCTACTTGCAAAATAAACATCATTTATCATTTATCATTAATCATACGTAAAGTACGACTTCATAAGCTTTTGATTAATCTTTGCTAATTAACGCAGCCCAGATCAAACAGAAATAGAGAAATTTATCACTGCATTCTGCCAAATGGCAAGTGAGTGGCTCTCGACGTTTTACTTCGCAGTCTGCGTTTGCCAAATAGGTATAAATGAAAATAATATGTTCAGAATTTTATGACGTCCAATTTTTCAGATTCAATGAACCGGCTAGACATAAAATTGGAGCTCAATATTTATTTAGAGCCAGATATTTGATTTGAATTCTCGACGTAACTGTTTATTTTCCATTAGCAATATTATAATTTTTCTCAATTTATATTCTCTTGACATTCTAGATATAATTTGCCAGACTAACTCTGGTATTCTCCAAGCAACTATATAGTTTGACGGCGACTTCTGTCTCTTTCCACCATTAGGCCATTGCTGTTGTGTATATCCCCGTCTCTGTTGCACAAATATTTTTATTGCCTCGTCTGTAAACTCGGCACGCTTCTTGCCAAAATATTTGGGTCAACAAACTCCTATATTTCGTTTAGTGGGACAACGTTCTCACAACATACGTATTCATATTGAACGGCCTAGTGCACATTTTTCGTCTAGTTTAGTAATATCTAGATGTGGTTCTTAGCAAAAAATAGGGCCCAATAATGTGGAAATCAGGAGTTTTTTTTTATGTCTAGATACCTGATTCAGTGTCTAACAAGTCTAACAAATAATCTTGTCAAATCTCTTGACTGATGATTGGTTTAGAATAACTATATCATTCCATCAAATAACTTCATGTGTCAAAAGATAAAATGAAATACTCGTACTTAAATTTAAACGGGAGGAGTCATTTGATGATTTCCCATCCGAAAAAAAAAGGGTTTGTAACTACAAAGTAGTATGTACTTTAGTATCGTTACAATTAGACACTATTTGTATACCCCAAACCCTATTTATATAATTTCACGAGTAAACGTTTAACCCCACACAGTTACCCACGTTCAAACAATTTCAAGGGTCAGTCCAACATAAATATTAGTTACGAATTAATGTCGTGAGGGTGCGAAGGGGCTGTACATCCCCTAACTATCCGTACGTGGTTAATCAACGCGTTTTAGCCACGGATCGTTAGCCCACCTGTTAGACCGACGAACGATTTATTGCCTTTCAGTTTACCCTTCACAGAGGTAGCCTTGAGTTTACCCTACGTTGAGGTAGCCTCTGAGTTTAATTGATACCCAAATCAAGAGGGTGCATAAAAAATAACTAGTCCGCCATATTGGAATTAGAATGACGTCACTTACTCAATTGGTTAGGGACAATTGTTTTAAAATTCAGTAGCAAGATTGGACCTAAACATACATACAAACATTGCATGCTAAATAAAAGCTTTTAAAACCGTTTTAGTTGACCAAACAATCGTGTATTTTTACCAGTTTTACCAAGCAGCTTAATTCCACTCAATAACTAGGTTGTGGCAATCAAATAGCATCCAATCAGTCGTCGGTTTCAACTGCATTCGAGTTAACTGAATTCCGACCCCAACATGGTTGGGACATGATTAGACAGATGCTAAAGTGGAGCCTTAAAATATTAGAAAAAAAAAAACAATGGAGTGGGACACAAGAAATTAACAGTGTTTCCCACAAGATGTGGATAGTATCCATAATTTTACTGATCGTAGCAATAAATAATTTTTTCGAATGTAATCGTTTTACGCTCAATTCGCTGAAAGATAAGTAATTCCATTTCGTCACACAGAGATATTTCAGTGGTTTATCAAAACAGATTTTTCTTTCTAAAAACAGGTTTGGTAACTAGATAGAAAAAAAGAACAAAAGTAAATAATAATGATGTAAAAATATCGCTTTGTTGCCTTATATTTCCAACACTGAATGGTAAAATAATACGATCGCAGATTAGAATTTCTGCAAAAGTTCGAATAACAAATTGCTTTTTATTAAAATTTTGTGAAGGCATTTTTTGCAGAGATAGAAAGTAAGTTATCGTTTTTGAGATTATATTTTTCCAGAATCTGTTTGTATTGTTATTCACGCCTGTAATCCCCGAAGGGTCAGGCAGAGGTTTACCTAATACACCCATGTTTCGCTAGTTATGTTTTAAGTCCCAAATAATAGTGGCGAGCCTAATAAGACTTCAAGCGGTCACAAATCCAGACTCCGTGATTGCCACTGAGAAATTCCTGATGGAAAACCCTATAACACTTTACCCGACCCGGGAATCGAACACATGACCTTATGCTCAGCAGTCCCGCTTGCCGACCACTAGACCACCGAAGCAGTCAACAAATTCATTTCTTTTCATATTGTGACGTCACGCAATAAAAGCATGTTTTGTTTTTATCTGGAATCAGTTTTTATTTATTGTCAAGATTTATGAAGGTAACCTAATTTCTTTTATAGAGGCAATTTCATTTCGCAAACCAAAAACAAACTTAACTGTATATTTTTTAAACTAAAAACGGGTCACTGTAATATTCAGAACAGCAAAACTCATCAACTAATTTTCGTCCTTAAATGTTATGCAAATTACAAGAGCCAAGTTATTTATTTAACAAAAAATTAATTTAATTAGATACTATTAATCTTCCTGAAAGAATTATTATACAAACAAAAGGTTTAAGGTATGGAAATTAAGTAGATACAGTTTTCTGTAAAAATTGGCGCCATTTCCTAAAATACAACTTTTTAAGAAGATACCTGTTGTAACTGGCGATGAGGTGACTATAAAGTTCTGGCCACACTGACGCGAATCCCGCTCGGAATGCGGGATGAAACAGAGCGCATCAATGACTGGAAAGCTCATGTTACTATTCACGTTAGTTTGAAATCCTCCAAGAAAGTTATCAGACACAATCGACGCGAGCGTATCCTCACCCCGCACGGGATTCGCTTGACTTTGTAGTTTCCTTACAAAACTAGGTGTCTTTTGAAGATATACCTTTATCATCTATCTGCCCTTGTCCCATTCTACTTGGGGTCGGTTGGTCACGATTTCTTCTTCCCTTCTCCCCTGTCAGACGTCACGGCATCATTTACTAAGGAGTAAACTCTCTCATATCATCCTCACACAAACAATCCTTCTTTTCTTTGGCCTTCCTCTCCCCTCAACTCAACTCAACAACAGCCCATAACGTCCACTGCTAGACATAAACCTCTCCCATGATGGGAGGAATTTGCCGTAATCTCCACGCTTGGCAGGCGGATTGGAGATCGCAGTGATGAAAGACTAACAGAAAACGCTGCTGCCTATCTCTGGTCTACGTAGGCGCAAGGTGTTCTGCCTCAGACATTAGTCGCCTTATACGACACCCGTGAGTGTAATGGGTTGGTTCTATTCTACTCTGCCGGATACCACACGGCTCTCCCCTATCCATCAAAAATCATGTCTATCAGTTTTAGTCACATGCGGAAGACATACTCCTTAAACACTATAACTAATCTATTATTTGTAGCCAACACACACGTTGGCAGCAATATTCAGTAAAGTTATATGTCGGCTATACTAGGAACATTATTGCAGGCCACGTACGAAGACTAGACTAAACAAGTCCGTTTACTTCAGTGAACGTCCAAAACTTGGACGATATTGTAAGCTTTTGATATATTTCTGTTCGCGCTTAATTGCCAATAATCCTAACTAAGATTATAATTTCGGAAGGAACTTTGTTTGTTTCATTTTCACGCCTAAACCACTTAACAGATCATCCTGAAATTTTGCATATACGTTGTCAGGTGTACAGAAACGGACATAGAGTACCTGTCATCCCGAAAAAAAGTACTATTCCCGAGGAAAACAACAATAACTTCGTTCGTCGTTCTTATACAAATGGTGCCATGTGTCTTTCGAATCATAATTGAATTTTACAAGCAGAGTACAACTCGAATTGATTGTCAAATTCTAAATTAACGCGAGCGAAGCTGCGGGCAAAAGCTAGCAAGATATAAATGAAAATATTTTAAGTAAACCAATTAAGATTGAATATTTGTAGATACCCAAATAAAATAAAAAAATAAAGATCAATAAAGATAAATTGTTGGACTAAAATAACAAGTCAAGTTAGTAATGAAATCACTGTTTTTGTTTGCTATCAATTTCTGAACTTCTAAATCTTTGATCATTGTTTAAGGTCAATTCTCGGGGGTAATAAAGATTTAAGGCTTTACCTACTTTAAGTTTTGTTTACTACGTTCAAGCACACTCGTTTTCATGGTATTATACAACATTTGCCCCGACTTACGAACAGTAAGTCGTGGATTCGAACCCAGACAGGCGCATTACTTTGTGTAATTTATTTCATCACCACTGCTCTCAAAACGGCGAAGGAAAACTTCGTGAGGAAACTGGCATGTCCCACAAAATTCGAAGACATGTGACACTACATCTACCAACCCACTCTGAACCAGCGTGGTGGATTATAGCGCACTCCCTGCCTTCGTCCCAGCTGTCCCAGTCCCAGGCGCATTACTTTGTGTAATTAATTTCATCACCACTGCTCTCAAAACGGTGAAGGAAAACATCGTGAGGAAACCGGCATGTCCTAGAACCAAAACTTCGAAGACTATGTGACATCTACCAATCCGCACAGGGCCCGCGTGGTGAGCCATTATAGCCCATTCCCTCTCATTGAGAGGAGGCCGTGTCCCAGCAGTGGGAACATTATAGGCTGATGATGAATGGAAAATAAAGTGAGGAAATTTTGAATGTATGAAATGACTATAAAAGTAGAGCAAGACCAAAGAAACCATGGATGGACTGTGTGAACTGGTGACTGCTAACTGCTGCTGCGAGTATGGAAGAAGAAGACATGCTGCATCGACACCAAATAAATTGTAATAAAGGTAGGAGAATCATAATGATGATAAGCAATGTCGTGTGCCCATGTTCGTCTGGTAGATGTCATGTGTACCATTCAATAAAGTGCAGTTAATTTCAGCCTACGGTTCAGCTAGTGTACGTGACATAAAATGACGTGCACTTTGAAATGATTAGCTTAAAAGAAAGACGTAACCATTCTGAGTTACTAATACTTCATAAAATTATTAACGGTTCCATAGATGCACATTTGGTAAACTATTTTAACTTTCGGTCTAGCCAACGTAGTAAGCGTCATCATCGTATTTTTGAATTGACTACATCTACATTAAATACCACATTTAATAGCCCTCTAACACGTATGGCAAGGCAATATAGTGAAAGGTCCAAACAGACAGATTACCCTGTTGATATTTTCTCCATGAATTTCGCTTCATACAGACGTGCCGTATTTAAACAATGCGATAAATGCATGTCTAAGTAGCTCAAATTGGTTTGTTTTGTAGTGTTCTAGATAAATTTAGTGTTCTACTAGACACACTTTTTATTATTGTTCTCCTTTGTCTCTGATATTCGTATTTCAATGTTATGCATTCCTGTTATTTGCATGATTACTGAAATGCCAATATTAGTATATGTTGTTTGATTTGAATTGTAAGTGATTGTGCTGTTGGTGAGCTTATTATAAATAAATAAATAGCTTCTTTCTTTGTATATGAAAATGTAGGCGAGATCGTTCACTGTGACCACCAAGGAATGCGTAACTAGAAAACAAATGAACCCGCGCAGTTAACGTATCCCACTTCTTCTTGCATATCGTACGCAGCAGAGGAATAGCACCTTTAGCTTTCGGCAAAAACATGGTCAGCTATAATTATTTGCTCAAACACAGGAAATTTGAAGAAAATTGTGTGACAATATTTAAGAACCCAGTTGTTTAAGCTCTAAACATGTTTTAAACGTGAAGTAAAAGAAATACGTGACCGTACTGTAGTATTTTCTACCCACATTGTTCCATTGTAGACTGCTTTAAAACAAACATGTTTTATTCTAAGGACGATAATGTCAAGTTCTCGTAATAGTATAAGTATTGTATTTATGAGCAGATGAAGATGATGCAAAATAATTGTGTATTGTATTTCAAAGATGCAGAATAGATGTAGAAAAATTTGAAGAATACATACAACATCTGACGACCCGAATGGCGCAGCGGTAGTGAGGCTGCCTTACGTGCTTAGGGTCCCGGGTTCGAATCCCGGTCGGAGCAAATGTTTGTGTGATGATGAGCATGGGCATTTGTTTCCGAGTCATGGATGTTTATATGTATAATAAGTATGTATTTACAAACAAAAAACATATATGTTGTATATCAACTATCTGGTGTCCACGACACAAGCCTCGTTGCTTAGAGTGGCACTGGATGGCGCTGTGTGTAATGTCCAGCGATATTTATTTATTATTTATTTATTATCTGACGATTATAATGTTATAAATTCATGATGTTGTTCCTGTTACTAAAGACCACGATTACACTACAGTTATTTTACAGATTTACACCACATCAGTTATCTGCCAGTAAAAAGTCCCCTCAAAATCGGTGCGGCTGTTTCGGAGATTAGCCGGGACAAACAGATATGTCATGATAAGTCATGGGACCTTTAACTAGCAGTAGGATGACGCAGGCTAACTGTATCAGTATCAGTGTTACTGCCAAACATTCACATTTAATAAAAACATGTTAAAATCTGTCTTTCTCTCAGTTAAAATCTTTTATCTCATCATACAAACATGTTGTTTCGCAGAGTATGAAATGTTTGTCGGTGATTTGTTTTACTACCACAAACCTTACCGGGTTGGGAAGAACGTAATGAAGAAGGCGCAATATTTGGCGAGGCAATAACTATTCGGACAACCCAACCAACACCACATGCGTATGTTTTAGTTTTGTATGTAGAAATGAGAAAACTGTCTTCGTTTAATCCTTTCGCATCAAAGCTTAGCTGTGAGAATATGCTAGAATACAACAAAACGATTTGCTGAATTCTAGCTTCTTGGCAAAGCTTCGAAAGCCATCCAGCGGGCTATTTCAATTAATCGTTTCATGCTTAATTTTCATTGCTATATAGCCCATATCGTCTTACTGCAACACCAAAGGCCTAAGGAGTAATTAAACTCTCCATACTTTACTTACCTACCCCAAGGCCTGAATTCCACCAAAGCGAAGACGTGCGGAGATGTGCGAAACGGTGAGGAGAGATGCTTAGAAGTTAGGGTATATCCACCGAAGCTGTGCGGAGATGCGTACTGACTAGACTGACTAGACCGGAGTAGAGTCGTGTGTACCTTCTCGTCTCCACGCGCTGCTGCCTAGAGGGTAGAGACGGGCCTGAACAAATATGAGACATCGCCTCTCCTCTCAGTTCAACCGTTTCCACTAAAGCTAAGCGGAGACTAGAAGAAAAACCCGGCCAAGAGCAAGTCGGACTCGCGCATCAAGGGTTCCGTACCATCGCAGTAGTGGAGCCCCCTTTAATTTTTAATTTATTTTATTATTTTTTGTTATAGCGGCAACAGAAATACATATTCTGTAAAAAATTCAACTGTCTACCTATTACGGATCATGAGTTACAGCCCGCTGAAAGACGGACAACGGCATAGTAATAGGGTACCATTGGTTATCCACCGAAGCCGTACGGAAACCTAAAAACTAAATTCTATTGGTGGTTTATAACCACATCACCTCTCCTCGTCTCGTCTCCGCTTCAGTGGAGTCCGGCCCTAAATGTCTGTTTTATGAGCTTCAACGTGAAAGGTCTTATTTACCGCTATTGCTTGGTTCATCATATACTTCGGCCTACCGAACCAAGAGATATATTTATGGCAAGAAGTACAATAGCGATGGAACTCGGCAACCTCGTAAATTACAGGCAGTTCATTGAAAGTTATACATAGACTTTGTTTGTTCCTATTTTCGGTCTTCGAGACTGATAGCTAGGAATTTCGGATACCTACAGTGTAAGCAAGGGAAACTTTGAAAACAATATTAAAATAAAATACTACCTCGTTGGTCCAGTGGTTGCAGGCACGATTGCTAACCATAAGCTGGTTCGATTCCCATTTCGGGCGAAGTGTTATTGGGTTTTTCCATCAGGAATTTCTCAATCTGATATCTAGTCGGAGTCTAAATATGTGTCCGGTAGATGGCAATAGGTTCGCCCCCTATTACATGGGACTTAACATGGGACATAACTGGCGAAATGTGTATGTTTCTACTATTTGGTACACCTCTGCCTTCTCCTTCGGGGATTACAGACGTGATGATATGGTATGTCATGTAAATAAATAGGGATGAAATAGGATGGGATTATAGTAGTAGATACAAAACTGTCTCGGCTGATAATATTCTGTTCGGAATTGTGCCCGGTTGATAGCACTAAGCTCGCTATTACCGAATAACATCATATCTGAGGAAATATGCTTGTACTCACACTTCTAGATAACCCGACGCAAGCCACGTTGCCTATCATATGGATCGTTTCTTCCATGGGTTTTTAAGGCGGCTTTTTTTACACGCCTGCCCAATAAATGTATGTTATATTTTTGCCGCATTGAACCATTTAATTAGGTAAAATACAAAACATAAATTTACATCCAATTTCTATACATAACTTGTCCTCCACATCGTTAAAACCGATCAAATAATATTCCGCCAACAAAAGCCGAACCAACAATGCCGCAGGACGGATATTTTTTTGTTGAAGTTGTTATTGATATCCGGTGAACCAATTGGCCAACTGCACGAGGCGACTGTGCCTTTGCCGGAGAGGAAGCGATTAGCTAAATGTAGTTTCCGAGTCAGTAAAAGAGATAAAGTATGTGGCCACGTTAATCGAGACGTCTGTGGCGTCTTTTAGGTCTTCTAAAGTGCAGGTGTTGGGACACTTCGCACACTCCACTCAAGTGGGAATGTCTGGTTGGGAGCACAGCATTCGCACTGTTTCGGAAGGATCTTTAGTTCCCCAGTAACTTCTGCCAGCGGCTTCGCCCGCGTGAAGTTCAATAACTGTCCCATGGGATCTTACTACCGGGATAAAAAATATCTTATGTTTTAATCCAGGTTATAAACTATATGTGTGCAAAATTTCATCCAAATCCGTTTATTAGTTTTTGCGTGAAAGAGTAACAAACATCCATACTTACAAACTTTCAGATCTATAATATTAGTAGGATTCGCCCAAATTGTGTTTACAGCGACCTACTTGGGTGCGCAATCGGATAAGTGCTTTCCAAACAGGCCACTGCAGGTGAATGTTCCTGTGTTCTAACGAAATCGGGAGGTGATGGGTGCTTCTCATCCCACATAAAAAAAAAAAAAAAGTAAATTAAATCTATTATCACATAATTTTACTAATAATCAGTTGATCGCTAACTGTTGATACTTTTGGCGATCACTCTCTCTGGGACTAGTTGTCAGTAGTCGGTCACTGCGACAAGGGCCATTTTAGAAAATAAACCCGTTCAGCGAAGCTCGCTTAGCAGGCAGCTTGCTTGGAACATAAGTATTAAATGATTGGGTGTGAGTAATCGCCTTATGCACTCGCACAATCGCTCATAGTCCTGTCACAAAACTATCCGACCGACACAGCCACTCTTCGTTGCTCGCCATTTCCTTTATAGTTGCAAGCTTTACTCGGTTCTCGCTAATCGTTAGCGTTGGAACTGCTGCCTAAGCATGCGGTTTTTGTTGTCCTTGGTATAGTTTGTGCGACGCAGCTGGATTGGAAAATAAAAACGCGCTGTAAAATATGCTGTTTGCTGTTTGGCGTTTGAAAGCACAATGGGTATTGTTACTTCAGCTGGTTGCACTTGAGATTGCCTGCAGTTTGATCCCTCACATGACAAGTACTACGTAGGAACATAGATAAACTCACGCGTGCTAGGCTGCATCATCGCTTCACATCAGGCAGAATGCCACCTGCTATAAACCTTACATACTTTTTTCAATACAATTCACATACACACTTCTTTCAAAAACTTTCAATTTGAATAATCAAGATTATGTTATTTTACTTCCCATCTCTTACCAAATGCCCAATTCTGTCTAAATATTTATGTGACCTGTGACCATCCCATGTGTCTGGGGACCCGACCTTTCAGGGGCTGTTCGTGCGTAAAAGATTTGTGTCTGTAGGTCCAAGGTCGACGAGTAATTCAGATGCAAATGAATTGAAAAGATGGATGGACTGTGTGAGGAATGATTTAAAGAAAAAGATTTAAATGATAGCGTGACGATTGAAAGGGGAGATTGGAAGAAAAAAACGTGTTGCGCCGATCCCAAGTAACATGGGACAAGAGCAGGAATATAATAAAATAAACGATCTAATCAATAGTAGGGGAACAACATAATTATAACGTCGTTGTAGTTCTAACACCACGTAAGTAATTTTTGTTGGTTTTGACTTTTGATGCCTTTTTCTAGAGAATCAGAAGACGCATTGTTTGAGGCAATCACAAGCAACGTCTCTATCTCATTTGAAGTGAACACCATTTATAAAATGGTATTGTACCATTACTTGGTACTCGTATTATAGGTTAGACGACAAAAAAAATCTAATTAGTCCGTCAGATAGATTGCCAAAAAATATTGGACACTTTTTTTTTCTTTTTTCATGTTATCAATAAATGAAGACGATACGGTGCGTCACATTTCAGTATTTTTTTTACAGAAAAGTGACGTCACAAGCCGGGGACTCATGAATTTCTTATAAAACAAAAAACACGTATCTAATATTTTTCGATAATCTAACTAACGAACTTAACACTAATCATATTTTTTTTTGTCAGTCGTCATCTCTATTTGACTTACGTAGTGTTACAACTTTATCAACGATAACACATACACACTAGCAAAACAAAAAACTGAACACACACAAATGTTATCTAGCTCACTTATTAAGGCAATAACAAAACACATATTCTTTTGTATTAAGATATAAAGTTTAATGTCTCTAATGAAACGGCGTGATCTCGCGTCAAGATAACATTTGATGTTACTATCTCGTACCTACGTTTATGTGTGTAAGCCATGTCAGATACAGTCAGTATCAAACATATCGGGACGAACAAATTGTTAAAATTATTGAGAAAACTTAACAATGACTGAAATGAATGAATACTTGAGAAAACTCAACATTGACTGAAATGAATGAATACGGATGATTATTCTGAATCATAGCCTGGTTCACCAATATTTTGTAGTTATTTAATTGAAATTTATTAATATAATAATTTATGTTATTTATTTAAATTGCGCTCTGTTTACCAGAATCCTAAGTATTTTAAAGGAAATTCATAATACTTTACTTAATTACCTATGCAGCTATGGTTGAACATTTTGTTTGTTCGACAACTTATATAGGTAACGAAATTTTGTTGAATTTTGAAAATTAATAACCATGGGATTTTTAATTGTGTTACGCAAGAACCTAACAGGACTTCCTATAATGTTCCCATTGCTGGGACGTAGGCAGAGAGTGCGCTTTAATCCACCACGCGGGTTCAGAGTGGGTTGGTAGTTGTAGTGTCACATGTCTTCGAATTTTGTGGGACATGCCAGTTTCCTCACGAAGTTTTCCTTCACCGTTTTGAGAGCAGTGGTGATGAAATAAATTACACAAAGTAATGCGCCTCCTTGGGTTCGAACCCACGACTTACTGATCCGTAAGTCGGGACCGCCACCTCTGGGCCAACGCTGCTCTCATCCACATCCATCGATATAAAGTTTTGTTTACTTTACTAATATTGAATATTGTATCCTGATATTTTTGACGTTGACTGTACAATCAAACAAAATGGCAGACATAATGTTGTAAGTATTGTAACGTAGTAACTCCAAGCTAAAGTAGCTCTGTCAGGGATGCTAAAAAGCTTTTTGTGTTAAACAAGAAGTTTTTACTTTAGTTAAACTAAAACTAGGTACTGGTATTTTGCTTTTAGTGTCTGGGTGTTCCACATAAACGCGAAAGTGTGTTTCTTTGTCTGTTTCATATGTTTTCTAGATTCTAATAAACTGAATGTGATGCAAAAGTACAGCTTAGAACCTGAACCGGGAAATTACAGAAGCGAATCCCTAAATGTTTGTTATAATTTCAATGAGGTAACTATCAATGGCTTAGTTGAATTTTTGTGAAAAGCTAGGCAGGTCCACTTTAAGGCGGTTCCCCGAGCAAAATTAGCAACTCTATTTGTGGTGGTTCAAAATTCGTCTGAAATACTGTTAGAATAAAGTTCTAATCAGCTTGCACTACAAAGTGATTGTTACGTCAGTCACTGCAGGCCAAATAGTGCAAAATGAGTGGTTTTTATTCTTTATAAAATCAAATCTACGACTTTTGGAAAATATAAAACGACAAGTATGTCCATTATTAAATTGTCTATCTATTAGTATAAGTAGCAAATCAAAATAATGGTTACTTTACGAGGAGTAGCATTTTATAAATCATTATTTCTCATTTCTGTGGTTTCGTTGTAAGGGGATTTATAAAACATTAAGCTACTTAAAAAAAAAATGAAACGACAATTTTGGAGTCAAGAATATGTAGTAATTTAATGTATTTTTTATTAGTTGGTATTTCTTTTGGATAAAGAGGAGTAGACTCCAAAAAACTGCTCGTTCAAGGTAATTTGCTCGGGGAGGCGCCTTAAGGACTAAGTGCGGAAACCTAAACCCCATGATAGATAGAAGCTAGGCAAGCTAGCTATAATGATACACCGACGAGAGAAAATGGAACTCATACATAACATAACATCACGCCTGTTATCCCCGAAGGGTTAGGCAGAGCTATACCTAATAGTACACCCACATTTCTCCAGTTATGTTTGAAGTCCCATGTAATAGGGGGCGAGCTTATTGCCATCAACCGGGCACAGATCCAGACTCCGCAGCTGTCTACTGAAAAAAACCTGATGGAAAAACCCAATAACACCATTCGTAATCCGGGAATCGAACACAACTTACAAACGATCACTCGACAAACGAGGCAGTTATATAAGTTAAAGAACAAATCAACAGTTACCTACTTACAAACCTCTATCTTAATCTTTCCCATTATTAATTACCATCTAGTACACATAGATAATTTTATCCAGCATCTCACACTCACCTAAGCAAGTAAGACAAGTAATACTTACCCAATGCGGTAATCGACCGCCCGTCCTTGACCCAGCAGACGGTCACCCCTCGAGTTCTAAGAGGACTTATGCTATTAGCGGTACCCGATAATATCCTTCGAGATACTTCGGGACACTAATGTCTTGGTTATTTTTACTATAGATGTCGTAAACGCGAATAATGGACTGTGAATAGATTGCTGGTAGCATCTAGGTATCTTTCCTGAAGTGAATATAAGAACTAGCTCTTAAGAAAGGATTTGTTTTGATACTAGCTGAATGACCTTTAGCATAAAACTCAACTTCATGCAAAACTGCTTCAGATTGTAAAAATCACTTAGCTTGATAGACCAAGAGTAAGTCTTAAAATTAAAACAAAATCCATTTTAATGCATTAACAGGTACAATTCAAACACACCATGTAAACGAACCCTTCACGAAGCCGTCAACCAAGCATTCTGTACATCAAAATAAGTAACTTTACGCTAAAATTATTGCTGGGAAACAATTTTTTTCTTTTGGTTTATAAGTCAAGTTTTACGGTAGGTCTCATATTGTCATCATCTGCCTAGCCTCTTCCCAAGTTTCATTGGGGTCGGCTTCCAGTCTAACCGGATGCAGCTGAATACCAGTATTTTAGATGGAGTGACTGCCTATCTGACCTCCACAACCCAGTTAGTACTGGGTAATACGATACCCCTCGATAAGACTGGTTGTCAGACTTTTTGGGCCACTGACTACCTGTAACGACTGTCAAAGATCACAAATGACAGCCGGGACCAACTGCTTAACGTGCTTTCCGAGGCACGGAGGAAACTCGGTATGTAATGGGTGGTCACCCATCCACAGACCAACCTAGGCAAGCACGGCTTAACCTAAAGATCGACCCGAGTGGCTGTTATTATTTAGCCACGAGCTCCTCAGCAGGTCTCATATTGTAACGAACTGGAAATATTGGGCTGATAGATGTATTAAATAATAAACGTGTCATAGAGGTATTCAAGGTAAAGTCATAACCTTAAAAACTGGTATTACAAAAAACTTGTGTAAAAGTTGGAACTTTGACCCCTATATTTCTGTAACTTGAAAGTTCCCAGGTACGACCCAAAACAAAAAAAAATGTTGCGATGCCGGGGAATATCAGTGCCTTTCGGCTTCGTTAAGGGTCTGCTTACACCCTTTATACCGTACACTATGCTTTCCTGCAAAGTAAAATCCGAAAAACCTTAATTCTAATATACAACACAAAATAATATAGGATAACACACGTTAAAACGAGACCAAAGGGAATCGACAAGAAAACTATACCATTCCGTGGGTCACAGTCTGTCTAATTGGAAGTGCGTCAACTGGGGACAGTGACATTGGTCCACTGAGTTTATGCGGTCTCATACACTGTGGTGCGGGTTTGTTATTTCTGTGAAACTTTGCGTAAATGAAGGCTTGTGTTTTAACAATGCTGACGTATCGTCAAAAACAGCGTGAATTGGTCTGACATTATTTAGACTATACATAGAACATTCAGGAAAGCTAAGTCTTTTTTTCTAGGCCTACTATTTCAGCAAGAGACAAAACTGGAGCAGAGCTCAATGCCCATTTTCATAAATACATCTTATTTATCGTGTGGTTAGTACATAACCTGGCGTCAGAGTTTATAAGTGTCGCCCTCTGACTTGGCTTTATATTCCGTCGAGAAATATCTCTCAGGCATGTGTGTTTCCTCACAAAGTTTTCCTTTACCGAAGCTAGTGATAATTGTACATATAAAAATCAGAGGCAGAAGTAGTAAGGAAGTCAGTCCGTTGGTCCCGGCTGTCATTTATAGATCTTTGACAGTCGTTACAGGTAGTCAGTGACCCGAAAGTCTGACAACCAGTCTTACCAAGGGGTATCGTATTACCCAGTACTAACTGGGTTGTGGAGGTCAGATAGGCAGTCGCTCCATGTAAAATACTAGAATTTAGCAGCATTCAGTCAGACCAGACTCCGCCGCGCCGACCTCAATATAGTTGGGAAGAAGCTTGACGATGATTTACGTCTAGAAAGACACTATCACACATGTAAGTATGTAACGACAGAGATGTTCAACAAAACCGAGCTTTTTGTAAAACTCGCTATACTTAATAACAGTAAGTACCAACTTTTTCAAGAGCGTTGTCAAAAGTGACTAAGGCCCGTTTTATATAACTTACTTACGTATAACTGCCAGTTAATATGCCACGTCTCGCAGCTATCGGTGTTTCTATAAACAAAGTTAGCTTGAAATATCCTATCCGCGTCACCTACCTACCGACTAGTAAGTTATGGAAAATGGCCGTAAAAGGATTAGATATAATTCGGTGACTGAAGGGGAACAGCCGGAGGACATCAAAGTCACGATAACGTCGTGAAGAGAGTAAACAGGATAACAGAGTCCGTAATTAAAAAACCGGCCAAGAGCGAGTCGGACTCGCACACCGAGGGTTCCGCACAAACTTTATTGAATGAAAGGTAAATTGCGGTTTCCGATTTATGACGTATTAAAAAAACTACTTTCTAGATCTCGTTCAAACCAATTTTCAGTGGAAGTTTACATAGTAATGTACATCATATATTTTTTTTTAGTTTTATCATTCTCTTATTTTAGTTACAGGGAGTGGGCACACATTTTACAACTTTGGAAGTGTCTCTCGCGCAAACTATTCAGTTTAGAAAAAAAATATACTAGAAACCTCAATATCATTTTTGAACACCTATCCATAGATATGTTTCCCCACACGTATTGGTTTGATGAAAAAAATTTTTGAGTGTGAAAATCTTAATGCGGTTCACAGAATATACTTTTACTTACGTTACTTACCAAGTTTCAACAGCATAGTTCTTATAGTTTCGGAAAAAAGTGGCTGTGACATACGGACGGACAGACAGACAGACAAACATGACGAATCTATAAGGGTTCCGGTTTTTTGCGATTGGCTACGGAATCCTAAACCCAAAAGAAAAGTAATTTGCTGACATTTGAGAGTAAACAACAAAACAAAATTAATTTAATGCCGTGACGTCTGACAGCGGATAATGGAAGAAGAAAACGTATTGCGCCGACCCTAAATAGAATGGGGCAAGAGCAGGAATATAATAAAATGAACGATCTAATCAATAGTAGGTGAACAACATATAACGTCGTTGTAGTTCTATCACCACGTAAGTAATTTTTGGCGGTTTTCAGATTTTGAATTTTAATTCCTTTTTCTGGAGAATCAGAAGACGCATTGTTTGAGGCAATCACAAGCAACGTCTCTGATCTCATTTGAAATGATCACACCATTTATAAAATGGTATTGTACCATTACTTGTTGTAATAGGGCAGACAACAAAAAAAAATCGAATTAGTCCGTCAGATAAGTTTCCAAAAAATATTGGACATTTTTCCTTTTTTTTTCACGTAAACAAAAAATGAAGACGATACAGTGCGTCGAAAACTCGTCTCGTCGTCGTACTCTCGTCGAAATTTTTTACCGAAAAGTGAGGTCACAAAGCCTCCCTCCCTCCCTCCTCCCTCCTCCTCCCTTCTTCTTTGATGTATTTTATCTTCGTAAATTTTTATAAAACAAAAAACACGTATCTAAAATTTTTCGATACCCATCCAACTGACGGACTAAACAAAATCATATTTTTTTAATCAGTCTTCATCCCTATTTGACTTACGTAGTGTTAGAACAGGAAGTTGGTAATAAAACACTTAACATTGTTGTGAAATAAAATGCTACTCATCAGCAAATAAAAAACACCACCCAATTTGTAGCCCACTAAATGGCAACGACCTCTTCACATACAAAAAAAGCATGAGCTCTAATCACCACGGATTTAAACCCGGCCCGTTACCCCCTTTCTGGCTTGATAATATTATCTCTTCAACTGCTTAGCTACTTTCAATTGGGTCAAAACCGGTACAAGAAGAGGAGATGGTGTCAGAGGCCAGAGACCTTTCATTAACTTTGTAAAAGCCCTGTGTCTATGCTAATGCAGCAAAGTGCCGGATTTCCGGTGACCGAGGTAAAGTGTGCAGGCTGCATGCAGGAGACGACAAAGCGATGCACTAATCACTTTACCTTTGAGCAGCGTGCTAGTTGACGTTTTGTGTTCCGACGTGCTTTGTTTGTTCACGGACATAGTGGTGTAACTGTCGGACTGCCAAGTCATAGGTCTCGAGTTCGTACCCAAATCTGATTTTTCGGATTCATGGGCGTATTATTAATTATCACTTGATTCGGTGAAGTAAAACAACGTGAGGAAACCAAGTTAGAGGCCCATTGGTGGCATAAACACTCTGACACCAGGTTAGGCACTAACCACACGAAAAAAAAAAGAAAGAATACAAAAAAAAAATGCTAAGAAATCGTGTCCAAAAAACGTATTTTTGCTGCAAGACTACAAGCTCCACTGTCTCTTTATGACACTGTAATAAAAAATAGAGCGCGTAAATACCATGTAAGTTACTTTTGTTATGAGATACTTTCGACCCGATTTTTTTTAAATCTTAATAAAATGGTTAAGGCTTTTATGGTCTCCACCCGATACTTAAAAATGGAAGTCACACCCTAGGCCACCATTACCTTCTTTGATGACTGGCTAATATTTTTACCACGCCATGTTCTAAACAAAAACCTAAGTAATAACACTTTTGACACTTCATAGGATTTACCACCATTACTCAGGCAACTCCATATTGCGTGTAACGACAAAAAAATAACTAAGTAGACCATGATTTTTCTTTCTTTATAAAATTAACATAATAATTATGTTCAGACGTATTTTTTGCTGTAACGAACTTACAATTAACTCCAGGTCTTGGCTATTTTATCACGGAAATAATTTCTAAGTTCATTAAACTTTTCTTGTGACGTAACTTTGTTGGAGTTGGGAAACAAATTGGACTTGTTTACTTCTTGATTAACTAATTAATCTAAGAGAATTGTAGTAAGAAGTAGTATATGATGTACGACAACTGAATAAAATTACTGATGAAGGAAGCGTGTACTTATTTGGCTAAATTAAGGGCCTGCACAGACGACAGACTTTTTGTGCGGATGAGTCTGTGGCGCACAAAATTTCTGCATGACATACACAAAGTCCGTCGCGGATTTTACGCAAACTCACACGACGCACATCTTCGATCATTCGAGTGCAGATTGCAAACTAATGATGTGCGCCGTCTGCGTTAGCGCGAGTTGAAGCAAACATTCAATTTTTTTCGCGCACTTTTGTGCGGCGCGGCGCCGCGTTATCTGCCAGAATGACACGGAATTTTTGGCCGCCGGACTTTTTGCGCATCGTATGCGTTACTGCATATAATTGCTTAGGTTCTATTTTCACAGACTAAATCGTCGATAGTCTGTCGTCTGCGCAGGCCCTTAAGAGGATCTCCATGTTATTTTATAAAATGATGAAAAGACAACTATTCAAGTATCGTGATTTGTGTGTAGTTTTCCCAAAATGTTTACAACTACGGCCCCTCTGTCATTCGGGCGTCCAATGATACATGTAGCACTAAACTAACTCACCACTTCAGCCAACTTATCTGTGCAGGCGGGAATACACAGAACTAAAATAAATGTACCAAGTCTGACATATAAAATAAATAAATAAATAAATAAATATCGCTGGACATGAACACACAGCGCCATCTAGTGCCACAGTAAGCAACAAGGCTTGTGTCGTGGACACCAGATAGTTGATATACTACACAGATACTTTTTGTTCGTAAATACATACTTATTATACATATACACATCCATGACTCGGAAACAAATGTCCATGCTCATCACACAAACATGTCCTCCAACCGGGACTCGAACCCGGGACCCTAAGAACGTAAGGCAGCCTCACCACCGCTACGCCATTCGGGTCGTCATATCGATGCATTTTTTCCGGGAACCGATCACTTTTCCGAATTTTGTTGCTTGAATTTCATTTTATCAAAAACTATTGACCAACTTTTTTTTGCCATAATTATGCATTATTTGACATATATTTAGTTCATCGAAGTCATGTGTCATAGGTATTAGCGACAGATGCCACCTTGAACTGCACACTTAAAATGGTCATACTGTCAATAACCTTCTTACCTCAGTCGTCGGTAATGTACGGTTTTATTCCGAACTTCTCTTTGTGCTTAAGAAATGATTTAGGTACTTCTAATCCTTATTTTTCCACATGTATTGCGATGCATTCAATTTTTCCTTTTAGAACATTTTCAGTAGGTTGGGGCTTGAGTTTGGAACTGTGCCCAGAGCCAGAGCATTCCGATAAGCTACGCTTGCTGCAGCTAAATGGTGTAGCTGCGAAAATGGTCGACTACGGCCCCTGCACGAATTAAAGTGTGACAGAATTTTTATGCATTAAAGTAAAAAAGTTATGCTAATATATATGTGGTTTCCAGTAAAAGAATATGGAAATCTTTTTAAAAGGCCATTAATAACTTGAACAAAAACACTGGCAGAGGTAGTAAGTATAGTGTTGTTTCTACTATGTTTATCATTTAACACGTCGTGTCACCGGATTATTAGACACTAGCGTACATCACGCGGTTTTACCCGCATAGTTTCCGTTCCCGTGGGAGTACGTGGATGAAATATAGCCTATGTTACTCGCTGATAATGTAGCTATCCATTGCTGAATGATGTTTTTAAATCGGTCGAGTAGTTTTAGAGTTAAATCGTAACAAACACACAAACAAACAAAAAATCAAATCTTTCCTCTTTAATATTAGTATAGATAATTAGTGGAAACCCACTATATTTAGACATAAACTTTAGAAAAACCCAATAACACTTTGCTCAACCTGCGAATTGAACCCGGGACCTCATGCTCAGAGTCGCGATTGCGACCTCTACACCAGTCAAACAATTTTAATTTGCACGTAATAGTCATATATGTATTATTACTCCTTTACTGACCCCATTAAAGTTATCAGTTGTTGACTTATGCCCTTAGAAAGTACAACATTTCTCAAGGGACTTACAAGTGCTCTCGTTCCGACCTAACATATGGAAAGTTTTTAATAAAAATGCAAAAACTCCCTGTAGAGCTAAAGTTTTAATCCAAAAGTATTTTACTAAACTCTCTGAAGAAAAACGTTGAAATGTTTCTTTCTAAAAATAACTCCGGAAAGTTTTTTTGCTAGGATTCTTGTTGAGTACTTTTACTTTCATATTTTATTCAGAAGGCATTATTTGTTTCCGTTTTTTGGTATTTACAGAACAGCGGCTTTTTCAGTTTGTGTTATATTTTTTGCAAAAGACAAAATAAAACTAGAAACAACAGATATAACAGAAATAGATAATATAATTGAGTAAATAAGAGGAAGTCTGAAAGTGGCGCCGGTGACTGAAAAGTTGTGTGGTAAATACGTCGTGTGGAAAGTTTTGTGTATGAATGTGGATGGGTATATGAGTAGAGGAAGACCAAAGAAACGATGGATGGACTGTGTTAAGAATGATACTCGAATGGCAAGAAAAGAAGTGTCTGATGAGATGACGTAAAATAGAGAAGTATGGAAGAAGAAGACATGCTGCGCCGTCCACAAATGAATTGGGGTTATCGTTTTTGTTTTTTCGTTTTTGCGTTTATACTTTATAGTACCAATATCGTCATAAAAAGTTAATTTTATTACGTATAACAACATAGTGTAAACTTCAGATGCATATTTACAATATTCTCTCTAAAATTAGCAAGCATGAAACATTTAAAAATCATTCTACCACCAAGTACTAACAAAAAAGATCCTAAGTTGCTACTTAAAATCTTCAAGTTATAATAAATCAGGAATGGCTCAGTCTAGAACACAATCGTGAGTATTAGTATAAATACATGATAAAAAAAGCACGCAACGCGCGAACACTGTATGACATCTGACATTTCGGAAGACCTTAGTCTACACGAACGCCTCTAGCGGCGAATTCATGCGCGATAGCTCCCATTGGGATAATGATGATGATGATATAACATAACTGAATATCCGCTGTCGAAGAGGATATGAAGTAAAACACAATATTACCAGGTAGGTAAATAAATATCTGCCTCGTTTGACAAGTTGCTGAGCATAAGGTCCTCGATTCGATTCATTCGTTTTTCCATCAGGGAATCCTCAGTAACAGCTACGGAGTCTAGATTGTGATTGTGCCCGTTTGATGGCAATAGGCTCGTCTCCTATTACAAGGGCCTTAAATAAATAACTGGCGAAATGTGGGTGTACTATTAAGGCCCTTCTAACCCTGAAATTAGCAACTCTATTTGTGGTGGTTCAAACTTCGTTTGAAATACTGTTAGAATAAAGTTCTAATCAGCTTGCACTACAAAGCGGTTGTTACGTCAGTCACTGCGGCCGAATAGTGCAAAATGAGTGGTTTTTTGCGATTTACAAAAATCTATTGATTGGACTAAAAAAATAAAACACATAAGACCTGCTTTATAGTTAGTTCAGTTAGTATGCAAAGTTTCATGATCTAATTTCAAGTACTTTTTGAATACCAGCGGTTTATTATTCGATTTAGAGGTAACTTTGGATTTTTTTTCTATCAAGAAAAGTTTATGGAATCGTGCTTTCGTCTTCAGGACTTAACATTAATCCTCAACTTTACCATATATTTATTTCAAAATTAATGCTGCAGTATTTTAGGAGTAACAGAGGATCATGCTAAGCCATTTGAGGGATATATAGCCCTTAAGGTACGCCTCTGCTTTAACCTTCGGGAATTACAAGCGTGATGTGATACATTACTTAATGTACCAGTATTTATCAGGATTCCTGCTCGTAGAGCTCGTGGCTAAATAACAACAGTCGCTTGGGTCTATCTTTAGGTTAAGCCGTGCTTGCCTAGGTTGGTCTGTGGATGGGTGCCATCTATTACATACCGAGTTTTTACCGTGCCTCGGAAAGCACGTTAAGCAGTTAGTCCCGGCTGTAATTAGTAGATCTTTGACAGTCGTTACAGGTAGTCAGTGGCTCAAAAAGTCTGACAACCAGTCTTACCAAGGGGTATCGTTTTACCAGTACTAACTGGGTTGTGGAGGTCAGATAGGCAGTCGCTCCATGTAAAATACTGGTATTTAGCTGCATCCGGTTAGACTGAAAGCCGACCCCAACATAGTTGGAAAAGGGCTAGGTAGATGATGATTTTACGGGATCTGCCTATCTGACCTCACGACCCACTTACTGGTACACAACTGTACTGGTGTCCAATCATGGAATAATGCAACCATAAAGGGTGTTTATAACCGATCTAAACAGGACGAGTTATCTACGAACAGATCTGCCAACAGTACCTAACTGAATTTATTCATGTAAATTGATTGTGCTTATGATTCAGGAGGTTATATCCATAGCCGAGTTAACTACTGTAGTGGGTAAATAACCCTTTCTACTTAATTTCCTTTGAGTATTGGCTTGGAATTAGAGGTTAGTTTTATTTCTTTCCGGATAGGTACATTTTTTTATGGATCAACACGTTATGTCTTTATCTGTTAATGAGTTCGATTCCAAAATACCATTCGGTTTTTCCTTTAGGATTTTTTCAGTTCATCAGCTGACTGCCTCGTTGGTCTAGTGGTCACCATAAGGGCCTGGATTCACTTCCAGGTCAAAGTGTCATTGAGTTTTTCCATGCATATCTCACTAGCAGCCACGGAATCTGGATTTGTGCTCGGTTGATGGCAGTAGGCTCGCGTCCTATTACATAGGACCTAACACATAACTGGCGACATGTGGGTGTACTATTAGGTTTTCCCCCTTTTTTAAGGTTCCGTAGTCCTGACAAGGAACCCTTATAGTTTCGTCATGTCCGTCTGTCTATCTGTCCTAGTTTTTACTAAAAGACCGTTAGTACTAGAAAGCTGTAATATTGTAGGGGTGTGTATATCAATTACGCTGACAAGTCGCCGAGAAAATATTTATTTTAGGGTAGGTCATACATGTGAAGTAGGGATGAATTCTTTGTTCGTCGTCTGCATCATGTGGGGTATCGTTGAATAGGACTTTTAAAATGACTTTAGGCTTGCTAATTAAATGCTCCTTTTACGAAATATTAAACTTTAAAGTGCAAAGGAGACAGTTTTTTTTTAGGCCCTCTTCGATGTTGCATAAAAATGATTCATATTACACCAAAAGAAACCATTTTATTATAGTAATAAACGAAGATTACATAGAAGCGAAACCGGAGTCTTAAAATCATAATAAATAAGTTTTATTATGATATTTTTGCTGCGAGTCAAATCATTCCTGTTGTGGTCAATGTCATTTGACAGAAAATACTTAACGTGAATAGGGGCGTTTTTACGTTTTTGTAAACGTAAAAAGTACGGTCCCCAGTGGTAATAATATCTGCTTTAAATAAAATAAAAATGGAATAGAATATAAAATGAAACTGCTTTTTTGATGATATTTTTAGAGGTTTACACTAAAATCGCGTAGATGGTTTAAACAATCAACATGGCATGGAACGTTGTCAATCCGCCTTTTAGTGGTTGACAGACAACTTAATTATTTTGACATTTACTCTTTCTGTTTATTTAGATTTTCGTAAAAGTGTTTTTGCAGATTTTTTGCATTTACGACAAAAAAATATCATGAAAATGGTATCTCCAGTACAGCGCACACTCCACAAAGCCGTTATGTCAATTGATTATGCATTGTAATATACTATACAGACGTGCGCCAACTTGTGTTTGGATTTCGCTGGAGGTCGAATTTCTCATCATTCAGGTTATACATGGCTTAGTTAATATTACCACTGTATTATAAGGAAGAAATCTATACACGTTTAATTAATATCTGCTACAATTTAAGTGGGTGGCCTGTTCTCCAAACAAAAAAAAATGTCTCCTTTTTACTCCGCTAAGGCGTCCTCCCCCCTCTAAAAGCTAAACTGCTGGTTTGCAAAATCTGGAAAAAATCATGATGATAGTGCATTTCATAAGCTTTATAGGGAAATTATAGCGGTTGAGATAAGTTTATAAGTTTAGCAGTAATAGTCGTTGAATTTGGGTGTTGGATAATTTTGTACCAAATACAAAATCCTTTAAAGTGACTAAGATGAAGTAGTTGCTTGTTTATAACGGGTAAAGACTTGCAGCACAGGTCACCTGGGACACTCCAGCAGACGGGGCATAGTTTGCTCTGAAGCGGACTATGAGAGAATGCCCCTGTATTTGCACACAAACTGTAAATGTATTATTTTTAGGGGCATAATTAGCAATGTTTCGTGTTTGTCATAGATATCTATTGAGGTATCTATTATGTAAACATGCTAATTAAGGCTAAGTATTGTGAGTTAATACCTATAAGCTGACAGGACAGAATTAAGATCCTTACAACCAACAAGGTTTTACATTCACTAAATCAAAGTACTTAGGCCCTAGCACGAGTAGGCGCGGTGTATACGTAACGTAACGTTAATACGTCGATTTTCTTATCGAAAATACAATTACCCTAAAACATTTTAGTTAAATTGTTTTCAACCAGCTCAATCAATATTATCCATAGATATGAATAAATTCTTAGTAAAAATATATATACTGTAACGTGTGTTTAATGTGTAACTAGTATTCGTAGCTTCGAGAAACAAGGCCATAAAGTCGTTAGTAATTAAGAAGCTAACAAACAAAATTTCTGCAGTTCTGATTTTTCCGACTAAGGTAAGGACTTTATTATAAGCGAGTTTGATTTTTTTAGGGTTCCGAACCCTAAAAAAATCAAACTCGCTTATAATAAAGTTTAAAATCACGGTACATTCGCGTTCACAAAGTTACTCGGAGTTCAGATGTTACCGTTGAAAAATTACATTCCAAATTGTGTGTTACCTTTTCCTCTCTAGAGAATATTTTCGGATGTCTCCTAAACAAATGAGTGGAATATTTTATATGAGTTTATTTGTTTTTCGGATGTAGCAATATGAGGTGAAAATGGATTACGTATAAGTGGTTCCGAATAGAATATATTACATTTATGTGTAGTATTCAAATACTGCCACGTTATTATATTAAAATATGCAGGGGTCGTAAACGATCATTTCTGGGCCCAGATGTTTCCCGCTACATTGACGATATCGTCGACACAACAAGCTTTAGGACAGCCCTGGTTTCTTTGGCCTAACCTTGGCTACCACGGGCTTCTCCGCGTCTAGCCAGATATCCTGCAAGGTCCACTTAAGGCGCATCGCCCGGTCCCCATCGTCGTAAACTTTCGTTCGCGGATTTCAGTGTTACGCACTCGATCTAAAAGCGTTATGCCCTTGGAATAATTTACCATAAATAATTCATATAAGTCTATGAGAGTTTTCCACTGCAGTGGACTGCATAATAGGAACGAACATTAATCTCCACGTAAGCAACATAGCAATGTTAAGCCCAGAGCGGGAGAAGTCATTTGATGATTTCCCTTTCGAAAAAACAAAAAAAACACGTGTACTTGTAAATGTGTACATTATAGTATATTTTAATCAAAAATACGTTACGTTGCTAACATATTATTTTTTACTATACGGGTAAATAATAATATGACATAAATAACACACGTAAATGTTATGAATGTGTAATTGTATGAAACGCAATACAGTTGAACGCTTGGCGCATACGTCGACACGCAAACACGTCATTACGACTGCGTCAAGTTACAAGAGAAACGGAACCGTGTGGATTAACTTATTATAGACTTGGAAATGTATGTTTGATGAATAATTTAAACCGTTTATTTATTTTTCTACACCCATGCTATAAATCCTCTATAAAAGTATCTGAAACAGTTAGCTTATGGCCAACATTAAAACAGCCAGTGTCTTATTAATCATTATAACACCCAAACGGGTGTTATAATGTTGTACTAAATTTCATTATGCAACTCGTTTTAAAAAAAGAACATTGTCTAGCACGTGCGATTCACTACCACAGCGCCGTAATTAAAAAAAAAAACTTATAGGTTAATTCGAATTCAACTCGAATCCCGCCATTTTTGTTCGATATTAGTATTGCATTACTTTGTTGTTTACAAAAATGAGTAATATAATTATGCTTTGTGTATTTTAATAATTGTACAATCCAAAATGTAAATAATTATATTATTACCTATACATGGTTTGTTTGTATTAAATACTCAGCAATTCAACTTTCCATGAATTTACATAGACTTCTTACAACACTACAACAACCTATGGTTTCAGAACCTTTTATGGAGGATTCATATCATGGATGTAGATAAAGTCTTGTAAGCAACTGTACATAATTAGGTATTAAAACACTCATGTGATACTATTATCACACTCGGCTTCGCCTTGTGTGATAAACCCATATTCGTGTTTTAATACCCCTCATTATACAACAGTTGCATAAATAACTATTCCTAGATACTTTTACTTTATACTATCCATTATCATTGTTACTGTCGATATACGTCCATTACTAAGCCTCATCCAAATACCGACATAGACAAACATAAAGGGTGTAAATAGACCCTTAACTAAGCCAAAAGACATTTGTTCTCCCCATCATTGCGATCATTTTTAGGGTTCCGTAGCCAAATGGCAAAAACCGGAACCCTTATGGATTCGTCATGTCTGTCTGTCCGTCCGTATGTCACAGCCACTTTTTTCCGAAACTATAAGAACTATGCTGTTGAAACATGGTAAGTAGATGTATTCTGTGAACCACATTAAGATTTTCACACAAAAATAGAAAAAAAAAACAATACATTTTGGAGGTTCCCCATACTTAGAACTGAAACTCAAAATTTTTTTTTCATCAGACCCATACGTGTGGGGATCTATGGATAGGTCTTTAAAAATGATATTGAGGTTTCTTAGTTCATTTTTTTCTAAACTCTTTCGCGCAAACTATGAAATTCAGTTTGCGCGAGAGACACTTCCAAAGTGGTAAAATGTGTCCCCGTCCCCCCTTGTAACTTCTAAAATAAGAGAATGATAAAACTAAAAAAAATATATGATGTACATTACCATATAAACTTCCACCGAAAATTGGTTTGAACGAGATCTAGTAAGTAGTTGTTTTTTAATACGTCATAAATCGTAAACCGCAATTTACCTTTCATTCAATAAAGTTTGTGCGGAACCCTCGGTGTGCGAGTCCGACTCCCTCTTGGCCGGTTTTTTTTTTGTTTTGGACCATACCTCGTAACCTTCTGATTACGGAGATATTGGAAGTCAAAGTTCCAACTTTTTCACAAGTTTTTTTCAAATACTAGTATTTAAGGTCATACTTCACTTTAAATAACTCCATAACCGTTTACTATTAAATGCGTCGATCAGCACAATGTTTTAATTGCGTTACATTGAGTTTAATTGGTTGGTTTGTTTCATTGGATTTAATTTGCTTGAATTTGTTTTGTTATAATTCTATAATTTAATTCTAGTTGATTGAGTCTGTTTTTTTTTTATTTTTTTTTTATTAATTTTTATTTGGCAATGGGTGTTATTTACCTGAAATAAATGGATTTATGTTATATTTTATTTTAACCGTAAATTTTTATTTTTCACCTCAAAAAAAATGACATTTCCCAGCAATAATTTTTGCGTAGAGTTACATAGTATGATGTACAGAATGCTTGGTTGATGGCTTCGTGTAGAGTCCATTTACACCCTGTATAATGTATCTAGCTACCACACTGAATAAACATTTTGTAAAATCACGCGAAAACAGTGAATACCTGAGCTAGTGCTAAATATCTTATTAGGATAGTTCAGACCAGCTAATTGCCTTTTTTTTTGTTCTCGGAGGGTAACCTTCAAAAAGCGACCGATCTTTGGGGGTAAGACCGAGGATTGTGGGATTTTACCTCAATAAAACTACCCCGGTAGTCACCATCCGCACAAAGGAGAACGCACCGTTTTCTCTTAATAGACCTGTCCGGCGAGCCCCATCTATGCAACGCCTCTGTAAACACACATTGCAGCGTTCTCTGCATAAAACCTAATTTAACTAAAAACTTAATGCTATTAAACTTATATTTCTATCTTTTTGGATTTTGAAGAGGTGCTGAAATAATGTGATGCGTGTATGTTGTCTATTAACAAAACCGGAGGAATGTAAAAAAAATATAATTTTGAAATGGTTAATTAATCATAATAATATATTCTGAACTGAAATTATTTAGTCAACCTATTTGCAATATATTTAATGACAAATATTTAATTTGATATAAAATACTTTTCATACATTAAACATCTCGGTGAAGGTCGTTCTATAAGGAATCCTATACCAGAAGGTGTTATTTTGGTCTGGAATATAATTAAACATTTGGGTTCTACATGTTAAACCAGTGATTTTATCCTGTGTTAGATTTTCCCTGTAGAGATCGTAAAGAGATCTCCCAAGGGCCAAAGGGTTAGGCAGAGGTGTACGTAATAGTAGACCCACATTTCGCCAGTTATGTTTAAGTCCCATGTAATAGGGGCCGAGCCTATTGCCATCAACCGGGCACTGATAAAGACTCCGTGGCAGCTACTGAAAAAATTATGTTGGAAAAACCCTACACATTACTCGATCAGGGAATCGAACCGCGGACCTCTTGCTCAGCACTCGGGCTTGCAACCACTAGACAAGGTAGTCGAACATATAATTTAGTAATCATAATAAATTTCAAAGATGCTTAGTATAACCTCTTCTAAGAGTGATGTCGATGGCAATATAAATAGTGTCGGCCCAGAACTGAGCTACTAGTTTTTGGCTTTCCGTAGCGTCCATCAGTTCCTGTTGTGAACAAACAACAGGACCCCCAGGACACGATATTAGGTGCCCCATCGTTTGTGGAACAGCACCACATTTACACTGCAGGGCAGTCATGAATAAATCTCCACCTGAGCAGTTTTTCATTGCTGTGGTCCTGGGTCCGTAGTCTATTTAAAGACTTCCAGGTCAGCCCTGGCAACTCATGTCCAGATGGGAGATTTTCAGCAGGTTCAGAATATTAATAATGTTTCTTGACAACACTGATGTCTATTTTAATTTGTTCATGGCAACACTGTTTCTCTTGCCTCCATAAAACTATAACTGTAACGACGTGTTGTGTGCTACTTTGCAATAAAATTTAATTTTCTACCACAAATCCTCGAGCTGGAAACAGCCTCCACTACAAATAATAAAAGCGGTAAATCCCAACAGGTATAATAAGCCTATTGTGTCCACTGCTGGGACACCGGCCTCCACTTTATAAGAGAGAGTGGGCTATAATCCACCAAGGACAGGTAAAAGTCACATTCCTTCGAATTTTGAACATCATCCTCACCATTTGTTACTTCCTCCCTTCCGTCATTGTCACCCGCTAGAGCTGCTATATTTAATTCAGGAGGCAATTGTAATTAATACGATAAAATATTTAAGAACTTAATCATGTACTTGAATCATCGAAGCTACCAGTTCCGAGGACTTTGGTGAATTATTTTATTATTCATGCCACAACACAGAATTACTTGCTCCCCTATATTGAAACAATTTATTATGAATAACCTACATACAGCGCCCTAATTGGCAAATGATCGCGATGTTACGAGCATAAATATTACATAATTTTGCCTAAACAAATTGTGAAATTGCCCGTCATAGATTTTATACAAACCGTGCGCTATCGCGACAGAGGTATATTTATTGTGACTCTAAATCGTTGTAGAACCTTTTTTGGGTCCAATTATAAATGAAATGTACCTTGTGCAAAAATAGATCTTCACTTAAAGGGTACTTAAGCCTAATTTTCTTTTCTATAGCCTTGTATGACACACAGGCAAAGGCCTCCCCCATATCCTTCCAGCACCCCTAGCCAAGTTGACAATCTACAATCGTTAACGCTAGTAGAAAACTATTCAAATGAATGGGAATGACATCATCTCAACGTTAAATCACGTGATCAACACAAACGAATAGAAAATTCGTAGACAAGTTTATATCGTTCAAAATGATAGAATAGAATGTTATCGTTTCTACAATGTTGATCGCTAAACTCTTTGGTAAGAACGCTCACCATAGACTAAAGTGTAGGTTTTTTTTACAGACATTAGAGAACGAGCGATCGACTCAGTTGTGTCAACTTGGTTACCAATTTAGCGCTTTCTACAATCGCATACGCCGAGGCGTTTACGATTGTAGAAAAAGAATCGATACGAAACGTTTGTAACTTGGCTAGGCCTGCAGGTCCAGGTACTCTTCTCCTGCGCCACCTCGAACCAGCCTTGCTGATGCGTCTAGATCGTCTCGCTGCCTCTAAATACACATACATAATCTTAATTGCTGTCATATGGTAACGCGCCCAGAATATTGAAAGCATAGCCAAAGTTGCCAAGTGAAATGGCAATGCCATTAATTTCTATATTCATTAAAGACTAATTGATCGTAATTGATCATAATAATCTTATGTAAGTAATTAGGTAAGTCCCCTATAACATAGGTAGGACTTAAGTATAACTTGGGTGTACTTTAAGGTAGACCTCTGCAAAAAATTTCACGGATTACAGCTAGGCTTTATATTATGTCAAAACCACTCCCAACAAACATTATAATGCCTTGAAAAGCACGTTAAGCCCTCCTGTCATTTGGCAGTCCAAAAGAATAGACAGAAGCCCAAATGTCTGACAATCAGTTCTATTATAAAGAGGTTGTAAACATAGGTAGTTACTGGGTTAATGAGATTAGAAAGGCCGTCCCCTAATTTTATTCAGCTGCATCCAGTTACACTGAAACCCCGTGTCCAGTATATGCAATAGGCTCGCCCCTATTACATGGAACTTTAACATAACTTGTGAAATCTGACTGTATTATTAGGTACAACACTGCCTAACACTTCGGGGATTACAGGCGTGGTGTTATATTACAATCCTAACAAACAAATGACTGATAACAATATGTTTTTATCTCACCTATGGACGCAGGTGCCTCCTCTTAACGTGATCCTTCACCCTTGGGTCGTAGGTGCGGGGCACAAAGGACTGATAATGATACATTCTCTATTGTGACCTACGAGTATGTATGGTGATCATAAGGATAAATTTCCTATGTGATATTGTGACACTATTGTTGGGAAGACCTGCTCTCAACAGATGTGAGATTGAATAGGGTCGTCCTTGGGCAGGACTTGATCATAAAAATTGGGCATTAAGCTCTGTGGGTGTAAGGAGCTCGTGGCTAAATAATAACAGCCGCACGGTTCGATCTTCAAGGTTAGGCCGGGCTTACAGGTCGGACTCTGGATGGGTGACCATCATTACATGCCAAGTTTCCGCCGTGACTAGGAAAGCACGTTGAGCCGTTGGGTGCTGGCTGTCATTTGTAGATCTTTGACAGTCGTTACAGGTAGTCAGTAGCCCGAAAGTCTGATAGCCAGTCTTACCAAGGGGTATTACCCAGTACTAACTGGGTTGTGGATGTCAGACAGGCAGTCGCTCCATGTAAAATACTGGTATTCAGCTGCAACCGGTTAGACTGGAAGCCGACCCCAATAAAGTAGGGAAAAGGCTAGGCAGATCATCATCATCATCTGTAGCCCAACTTCACACACTGATAGGTAAAGGCCTCTCTTAACTCGTGCCAATCTCCACGCTCCTTTACCAACCTCCTACCAGGATTTACCCGCAAAGACTATAATGTTGTCTAACATTTTGAACGCCAAAGTATAAAAGCACTCACGCGCCCTTCACGCCAAGCCACAATTTTATCTACCATTTTGTCACATATTTGTGTCGTTTGGCGTACAGGGCACGCGCTTGCTTGTCACTTATATGTGACACTGGCGGTCAAAAGGTTAAACCATCACGCCTACAACTCTACCTTATCCTTCGAAGCACACAGACGTGATGTTTAGTTATTATAAACTTTATCCTAAATTCCAAAGAATTGGGCAATCAATTCCTAATGAGTTTAACTTCAAAAACTGTTTTGATAATAAATTGAAGCATGAAAAAAATCAAGGTCTATTCAGATTTTTTTACAGAGTCGTTGATGTGATGATTATCTACGTGAAAAACAATATTTTTGTTGTAACTATTCAATACCGCTGCTGGGAGAAGGCCTCTCCTTTTCCATGTTGTGTTTTACCTTCAATTCTTTTTTTTATAATTACAAGCAAATATTTTTCTAAATTAACGCGACCGATCGACGTATATTTAGCATGGCTCGCCGATCACAAGTAGTTCAAAAACCCCTTGCCTGAAATTGTCACATTGCCAAGCCTTAAAAATATATCACAGTAGGCTTTTTCTCAATTATATGTCTATTTTCTTCGGCCTAAATACATGACCATTTATTGAACACTTTATGTACACACTAATTAACACAGGAAATAAGAAAGGAACAGAAAAACAGGTACAAAGTTTGATTCAGAATATTAACGATGTAAATAGTCTAGTTACTACGACACATATTCAAAAAACAAAAAGATTGACCTCTATATGCCAACCCCAAAAGCATGAATGAGCAAGCCACTGTTCTATATATAGGAGACATTACGACCGCTTTTGTGCGAATCCTTAAAAATGCAGCATTGTAAACAAGAGACCCGAAAATATACGACACCCTTTGTTAAAACAACCTGTTTTAAGTAGTTTATGGCATTATAGTCCTTATGTAATATCGTTTTAGTAGAAATACTCACACATAATTCCTAATCCGATCTGTCCCCGATACATGCGGAAAAAACACAGAAACCCAGTGAAAAAATAAACGTTATCTCACGCCACGAAAACCTTTACTTTACACCAAATTCACGTTCACTTCTCACTTCTATCTTAGCACAAATCACTTCTAAATCACTCACTGAGCGAATACAAACACTGAAAAATATCACTGGTAGGAATTTTCATAGAGAAAATTACATTTGAAAAAATATTTGGGGTGGCGTAGACCCGGCGTAGACCCGCCTGCCCGCTACGAGCACCGCTACGGACTGACGTAGCTCGTAGCAAGTTGGAGGGAAATAGATTTGCGCACGAAACGCCGACCGTCCCGTTTTGATACTTCGAAGGGTTATTGAAAAGGCGTGAAGAATTTGGTAAAGTTGAATGGTGGGTAAATTTGAATGGGCTCAATGTAATGTTTAGTTTTTGGAAAGATTAAATTGCATTTAGCTTTGCACATACAGATTCTAATAAATTCGCAAGCAAAGCTCCGCAGTAGTCATGGGTATCGGTATTTAATCATGATAAAAACAAAAAAAAAAACTAAGCTAGTACCTAAATCACCTGCATTGGTATTATTATCGTGTTTGGATGTCGATACCCTTCCCGTCTGCAGAGTTGCGCTAGCTAATTTAGTTTGACCTTGTTGGCGTTCCATACCCGAAGGGTAACCAACCTCTACCCTATTACTAAGCCTCCGTTGACCGTTCGTCCATCCGTCTGTCTGTTTACGGACTGTCTCATGATCCGTAATAGGTAGACAGTTGTAATTTTCACATGATGTGTATTTCTGTTGCCAATATAACAACACAAAATTAAAGGGGCTCCCCTACTACGATGGTACGGAACCGAGAACACTTCATGCGCGAGTCCGACTTGCTCTTGGCCGGTTTTTGTATTTATCCTTCACACCGATAAACATGTACCTATATCCTATCTAAATAAAGGGTGTAAATAGACCATATGTGTATTGGTAGGTACCCAAGGTATTCCTTATGGGCATGGTGCAATCCCTGAGCGTTGGTTGCTACGCTACGTGTCGTGGTTTCAATTCCCGCTTGGAACAAAATAAATATTGTATGTGACCTACGGATAGTTGTTTGGCTATTTGTGCACCTATGTCTTTGTGCTCATAAACGTAGTAAGTACGAAACTTCATTGGTTTGGTTTTTAGGAACGATAAATTAATTAATGACAATAAACTTGGGTCCAGTTTTATTATTTCACAAGTTGTTTTTGCCAATATCGTGATTTGAACAGCCATTTTATTGCTCAATAGTTAATACACCAATCATGCTTGACCAAAACAAAGTAGTTATAATAAACATGAAATAAACACATACAAATCATTGAAATTTAAACCTTGTTTCAAGGAAAATAAAAGTCACATGATTACATTATTTGCAGCGACTACACCTACATGTAAACCACCATAATAATGTTAGCTTGTTAAGGTATTGGGGATAAATCAAGGGATCTTATTACCGCTCTCAAGGGGAAGGGCGTTCGAGCCGATCACATTAATATTACTTCACAGGATAGGTGTCCGTTTTACTTAAATACATAGTGTTTCAGTAAAATATGTTGTTATTTTAAAGATAAAGTATTTATTTGTCTCGCACGGGACAAAACAAACTTATTAAAATTAACAAAAAAAAATATTTTCCAAAAAATATAAAAAGTAAACATGAGAAAAGCTTAAAAATAAGATATACATTAAACTAAAACTGATCCTTGTATTGTATTGTATAACGGGCTGGTGTCCGCAACTCCACGTCAAAGCGCGTATTTTGCGTAAGGGCTATAATCCACCACGCGGGCCCAGTGCGGATTGGTAGATGTCACATGTCTTCGAATTTTTGGTTCCAGGACATGCCGGTTTCCTCACGATGTTTTCCTTCACCGTTTTGAGAGCAGTGGTGATGAAATGAATTACACAAAGTAATGCGCCTGCCTGGGCGAACCCACGACTCACTGTTCGTAAGTCGGGGCCGCCACCACTGGGCCACCGCTGCTCTCAAAAAAAACTCAAACTGATCCTTTAGGAAGCTAAACGGCCTAACGTTAACTCATGGGGCTGTAACAATTATGAAAAACATTTTTTCAAAAAATAAAACCGACTTCAAAAACACAACAAAGTGAAAAATAACTTTAGCTTCAGAAGTCGGTGGCAAAGAAACTGAATCAAACACACAGAAGTCACCGACTTCTGAAGCTAAAGTAATTTTTCCCTTTGTTATGTTTTTGAAGTCGGTTTTATTTTTTGCAAAAAAGTTTTTTATTTTTCCATTTTTTGTTGTAATATTCTACACAAATATTAGCTATACATTTATTTTAACATAACATAACATCACGCCTGTAATCCCCGAAGAGTTGGGCTGAGGTGTACCCAATAGTACCTACACCCACATTTCGCCAGTTATGTTTAAGTCCCATGTAATAGGGGGCGAGCGCTGGCGCAACTCCAGACTCCGATGGCTGTTTCTGAGAAATTCCTGATGGAAAAACCCAATAACACTTTGCCCGACCTGGGAATCGAACCCAGGACCTCATGCTGAGTAGTCGCCACCACTAGACCAACGAGACAGTTATTTATTTCATATTGTTAAAAATACATGTCACGGTAATGGGCTTATCCCCAATAAAATGGAACCTAACATACCTAACTGTCGAAATCAAATAAAGTGGGTATACTGTACACATCTGCATACCCCTCAGAGCACACAGGCGTGATGATATGTTATGATGTTGTGAAAACAACAAACATCCAAGCGATTGCAGCAATCACGACCGATTTGCTGTCTATTATTGAAGAGTTCCATTGTATTTCTCCAGATAACCATCAGATCTTCACCAAATTTAAACGGGACCACCTCGAAGTAATTTTCTTCCAAACAAAAAAGGAATCATCGAAATCGGTTCACAATTGGCGAAAAAATGGCTGAACATACACAAATAATTCAGACGAATTCATAACCTGCTCTTTTTGGAATTCGGTTAAAAACAAATGTCAAATATACAATATATTCTATATATATAGACCATCAACCTAAAAAAAAAAACCTCCGTGGGAGCAAAAAAATTCAATATGTTTTCGATCTTAGGCCGCATTCCCACTTTGTCGTGACGACAGATAATCGTGTAGTTTTAAGTGTTGTGGCTTGGGTATTTAAATGGAAGTGTTCACATATAGAACGACGCGATAACTATAACGTCCACGACTTTTGCCAACTAAAAACCAACGATAAAATAATCGTCACGACATAGTGTTAAACTTCTTTTCATAAAGTAAGCATTTAATATAATTTTCCCTACCTTACATAGAACACACGTAACATTCCCGACGAATATTCTTACAATAACATAAAAATAAATCCGACTCTAATTCGCTACGCCCACGATCTCGTAGTCACGTAGCAAGTCTACGAGCTACGGCGCCTCTACGCAGCTACGGCGTAGCGGTGTCATACCGAAAATTGTGCTACACAGTCGGTAAAAATTGTGCTACATAATTGGTTTATAATAGAGGCAGACTTCTATAGAAGCTATGAGATTAAATAATGTTGTTAGGTTTCCATTTTAGGAATTAACGATCGTGTGTGTGTTTTTATAGTAGTAACTTATACTATGAAGATTGTTTCAGTAAAGGCGTTAGCAGTAAAAACATTAACAACCAAATTACAATTTATTTTGCAGTCACAAAAGCCTCTTAAAAGTGGATTCAATTTTAAGCATACAATACAAAAAAACAGTCATCAGTGATAGCCAAGTCATAGGTTTCAAGTTTGAACCTAAGACACGCATTTCTGTTTTTTCGGATTCATGTGTATTGTAAAATTATCACTTGCATCGGTGAAAGAAAAAATCGTGGAAACCAGCATGCCTGAGAGATATTTCTTGACGGCATGTAAAGCCAAGTCAGAGGCCCATCGGCGGCATAATTACTCTGACACCACTCACCAGGTTAGGCACTAACCACACGATAAAAAAGAAGATGATTTAAACAAAATACATAAGCATGTATATTTTTATGAATACAATAGAAATACTTTACATTTCCTCCAACCCTAAATAAATTAGGGATGTTAATATTCCAACCGCACTACTACTGTGGCTAAGGATTAGGTTCTTTTGTCAACGTAATGCCTACCCGGGCAAGGCTCTAGTTTATTCTAAACATACAATTTATAAGCTAAGACTTAGAATCAGGCTGAACCTGCAAAATAAGGCTTGGTAAACGGTCGCTTTTAATGCGACAATTTCTACACGAAGTGCTACCGACCAAAGCAATGGACACAGATACAAACAAAATCATAGGGAATAGTTACGTAACTAGGATAAAAATACGAATATAGAGTTCCATACTATTAGAAAGAAAGAAAGAAAAAATATTTATTTGTCGCAGGGACATGACGTGACAAAAAAAAAGAAAATAAACATACAACGCATAACAAATATTAATATAAATAAAACAGGACGGAACAAAACAAAAACAAAAAAGTTGACAGCTTGCACGTCGTGAGTGCGACAAGCAGGTTACCACTCAGCATGATGCTGTGCTATGGGGGCCCACAGCACAGCGCTGGTTTTCAGAGGTCACCCGTGAATAAACGTAGACAGAAGCAGAAGCCAAGACAGCACACAACACGTTTAATGAACCACTTTGGATAGAACATACCGATAACAGCCCTCTGAATAGCGAACCGAATAGCCCGCCCGATTACCGGCGATCCCATTACAATCGTTTCGATTAAAGTTGGCCGTCTGCACCTCCACTTACAAAAATTCATTTGTTCTCACCACGGGACGCAGACCGTTTTGACAAAACCCACAGAATAATAGTAGGAACGCATTTTATGCTCATCGACTTGTGAATACGGTTAGCCAAGTACATAGGACTATGTATTATGGACGAAGTCTTCAATTATGGAACCTTTTACGTAAAATGTTTTCGCCTAAGCATATTCTCGATGTATTGTTCGAATAAATTACGTTATCCATAATAATATATGAACTGCGTTCTTTCTCGGAAACGGTACGGAACGGGTATTCATTAATTTATTTGTTTAACCATCTCTATCTGTAACATATAACTATATGGCGTAAAAGGAAACAGTTTACACCATGTTATAGTAATTTGTTACAAACAAATAAACTATGATTACCCGGCTAGGCGTAAAAATGCAATAAACAGACGGGGAGAGAGATTTCAATATAAAGTTTCTGTGCATTGTCTACTAACAATAGTTTTTAGGAACAATATTACTAACAATTGGGCCAAGTTGCTATAATTACAAAAAATAAACTATCAATTAAAATAAACAAATATTTAATTTAATAATTATGGAATAGGTACATTCAGCCGTCGGAGCTCGTGGCTAAATAATAACAGCTGCGCTTACCTAGGTCGGCCTATGGATGGGTGACCATCGTTTCATATTAAGATTCCTCTGTGCCTCGGAAAGTACGTTGGCCCCGGCTGTCAGTTGTAGATCTTTGACAGGTAGTCAGTGGCCCGAAAGTCTGACAATCAGTCTTTCCAAGGGGTACCGTATTACTCAGTACTAACCGAGTTGTGGAGGTCAGATAGGCAGTCGCTCCTTGTAAATACTGGAAGCCTACCACACCATAGTTGGGAAAAAGCAGGCAGATGATTGGGAATATTCAACCCTGCTAGCAAAAAATCTTGACGAAAACGTTTAAAAACCTGACCTGGGATTTTGATCCCAGGTCAGGTTTTTAAGTTTTGGGTTTGCCCAAAACCTCAAACTTCATAAATGAAGCAGAGAATATTCGTGATCTCTTATTATAATGTATTTAATATGGAAACACCATAAGCAGCGCCAACCCCTGTTTCTATTTAATATGGAAACACCATAAGCAGCGCCAACATAACACCACAAGAGCCACATGTGGCGTTTTACGCAAGAGAACGCACTTATGACTTGTATTAGCTCATAAAAGCATACATTATGGAAGCGGGCGCTCATACATAATACTTGAAATATTTCCCATAAACTTACGAGAGTTAACATTGAGTTCAACGCAGCATTATAATCCTAACCTTCTAACTAAGTCATATTATAAATGAGAAAGTAAGTTTGTTTTCACGCCTAAACCACTAACATAACGTGCAGGCCCGGATCTATGGGGGGCAAGCCGGGGTCCATGCCCCGGGCGGCAAATTCAGGTTTCAAATTCAAGCTTGGCAGACGTATGGTCAAAGTTGCGTTAATGATGAGTTGTAACGATACAACTCCTGTAAAAGACTGGAAAACTGTTCCTGTTGAAGAAGAAGGAGCGCCCTGCAGACTCCCCATATGCATACCAGCCCATCGATTTGGATGAGGTGGACAAACTCTTTGAGAGCTAAACTGTAGACCGCCTAGTTCAGCACCTGGCCACTGAGGATCCGGTGGACCCGCTTAAATGCCGCTGCCTCCCTAAGCAACTGCGCAGTTGTCAAACTCTCCCCAGGCACGAGGATTTCCACCTCGAGAAAAAAAAAGATTGGAGACACTCTGATACCATGCCAAACCTATGCCGTACCAACTTCTGCCGCATAATGAGCGCCTATCTGAGGATTAGAGATATCATCTACCATTCTCTCCGGGTCAAGAAGGGGGACAGGGATTCGAACTGGGGCCGCAACTAGGGAACATCGGGTACGACTGAGCGCTTCGCAGTGCGCTTCTTAATGGTGTCATCTGTTATGCTGATCACACGCTGGTGAAGGCAAAGGCACGGGGGAAGATGTTTCGGTAGGTGACCATCTTGGCGACAGCTGGGGTCGTAGATGGGATCCGGCGGTTTGGTGGCATTGCAGAAATCTGAGGCCCTCTGTTTCCATGGAACTCAAAAAGTGCCACCTCCGAGAGCGAACATCGTGTCAGGAAGTATCAGCGTCGAGTGAACGATACCTGGGACTCGTCCTTGATAATTAGTCGGACTTTGGGCCGTACTTTCAGCAGTTGGGACCCTGGTTACTGTCTTTCGAATCATGTTTAAATTACAAGCAGAGTACAACCCGAATTAATTGTCATATTCTAAGTTAACTCGAGCGAAGCCGCGGGCAAAAGTTAGTATATCATAACATAAATACATGCCTTTACTTGAAATATTTCCCATAAACTTACGAGAGTCAATATCGAGTGTATTTTCAACGCAGGATCTACATCATGACAAGAACGTAGGATGTACACATCAACCAACTTATCTGTGCAAGCGGGAAAACACAGAACTAAAATAAATGTAGGAAGTTGGACATATCGATGAATTTTTTTCTTCACAAGCAGCTTCACCTTGAACTGCACACGTAAAGTGGTCATACTGCTGTAGGTATGCAGCCACCAATAGGAGGTGTTTTGTTCCAGGTACATGGAAAAGTTTATCTCTATAGCACGTTCTCCTGGGTTCCTCCACATTAAAGAGTATTTATTTTATCTATACCGGATGACTTTTTTTTCACTTTCCAAAAAATAGGTATATTAGGTAAACGGAGTAGAAGCTGACGCATACCTAGTATTTTTTTTCTTTTTTCCACAGCTTAGAAAAAAATTGATCTATCATCAAAAAACGCTACAGATTTCAAGCAAACTTTTTATATTAGAACAAAGAAAGAGAAATTTTGAAAAAAAAAAATGAAAAATTCGATTTTCTTCTTTAATTTAGTTTTTTTTTTTAATTTTATGCCATTTGCTTCTACTCCGTTCACCTATTATACCCATTTTTTTTGGAAAGTGATAAAAAAGTCATTCTGTATATCCGGCTAATTCGAGAGGAGGAGATTACTGAGATGACCAGTAGAAATATAGAAAAAGAACACATGCTGCGTCGACCCCAAATGAATTGGGATAAGGGCAGGAGAATGACAATGATCCGACTATTTCGAATACCACGACGACGTAGCCGTGCACTAGCTAGCTAGTTTAATAAAACCTTGTTAAATAATTAGTTAAAAAAACAAAGTGGTTATTACAATATAATAAAATATTATTTTATTTTTCTCCATTATTCCTGTAGTATAATTATAAAGCTTATTTCAATCAATAAAGTATCATCCGTTGTCTATCAAGTCAATATAGTCCAAGATCCCAGGGCCGCCAGACCTTACTTATATGTATATGAAAATTAGCACTTTTGCTTTAAGAAAAATTTGTATTATTTTTTCGCAACTTTAGCACCGGGCGAGTCTCGACATAGATAACGACAAAATCGCAAACTTTCGATCGATAATTATTTACGAAAAAAAATGATTGCAATAACGATACTTGCGAGAAACGCAAGTCTCTACATCCAAGATAGGTTTCTCGCAAGCAACGTTATTGCAACCAAATTTTCCCCCACACTGAAACGTTCACAGTACATACTAACACTACTATTTTGTTACTGAGAGAATTAGTAACTAACTTGATATGATAGAACAAGATCCCAAAGCCGCCAGAGGCCCTGGGATCTTGTTCTATTATATCAAGTTATTGTTTCTCCCAATACTTTGCGATGTACCGTCCTACTACTACCATGGGTCGTTTCTGCCATTCCGTCAGCATAGTCTTGCTTGGTGTCACCTGAAAATAGAAAAAAAAATATTTAATCACTGCTAGCTACAAATAGTCATAAAGAGTTACTTCCGGGGGCGAGCTGACATGAGCTGGGCCGGCAGTCTCGACAGAGATAACGACAAAATTGCTAACTTTTGATTGCTGATTACTAACGAATAAATTTGGTTGCAATGATGATGCTTGCGAGTAAGGCTTGTCTCAACGTCCAAGATGCGTTTCTCGCAAACATAATATTGCAACCAAATTTATTCGTTAGTAATCAGCGATCGAAAGTTAGCGAATTTGTCGCTATCTATGTCGAGACTGCCGGCCCTGGGCACAGTCATACCAAGATCTCTTGTTAAGTATTGTTAATGGAAAAACCCAATTGCATATTACCGGACCAGACAGAGCATACTGATAGAAAAAAAACAGTTCTCACTAGTATTCATGCCAATCTTCATGTCATCAACAAACTCAGATAGCTTTAGAAACCAAAAAAATCTTAATCAACAAGAATTTGTGTGGTACTACTACTAAAAAACCCGACTACGGAAAAATAACGCTCTAATTAAATTCGGGGTTTACAAGGTAAAATTGACTTCTAAAGTTGAAGTCGGTTAAAATGTAGCCTATGTTATCCCGCCATAATAACGAATCGATTGACACTTTATTCAAATTGAATGAATAGTTCAGGCGCTACGGAGGAACATAGACGTAAATACAGACCTACATACATACATACCTACATTCAAACATACAAAGACTGCTAAAATCATAACCCTTCCTTTTGGCTTCACCCTAGTCAGGTAAAAAGCCAAAAGTAACCAGAACCAAAACTGAAAACAGCGCCATCTACCGGCCGCTCTACAAACCTGGTCTCCTTGTAGTCTGTTAAGGAAAGTGACGCAGACGATACTGGCTCTTATTCCTGCCTCCCTGGTGAACGCGCTGAAGGCAGTGGCTTCCATCTCGATGTTCCTTACTCCGAGGTTAGTGAGGGTCTTTAGAAAAGACATCTTGTCTGATTCGCTGTAGTTGCAGAAGGGACCGTCTAGACGAGCTTGTCCTGAAGTTATGGAGTTTTTGTTAAGAGTACATTTATAAATAATAAGGTACGTTTATTTATTGTAACGATTAAATAAATGAAGTTTTAGATTAAAGTGACAAATGCTGATCCAAAGCCATATTATAATTAGAAGAGTCAAAAAATGAAAGAGGCTTTCACTATTTGCTATTTTATGACTTAACCATCAGGGTTACCCTGTTCCTCTTTGTTTTTTACATATCTGGCATCATTGAGACCTGTGCGCAATACATTCAAAAACCCAACTTAATAAAAAACCATAGAATATCCGTCGGGGGCTGCCATTATATTAACTAGTTTTTTACTATCGTGAAAAATTGGATATTTTTTAGCGCAATACTTACACTCTTAATGGGTAGGCCGTGCCCCTACAGTCCACCTTTAGAAGTTGATACTTATTTTTATTTACAATGAATTCAAAATAGTGATGGCAGCCCCCAACGGATATTCTTGGGGTTTTTATCAAGTTGGAGTTTTTTAATTATTTTATCCTGTTTCAATTACTTTTTCACCGTCGTCGTGGGTTTTAAAAAAAAAAAAAACTTTTTATTTTAAACTTTTTAGAGAGCATAGATATTAATATTACACAACGCGCCGCTCCGGGCGTTCGCCCGAATATGCCCTTTGGAAGATACGCCTTTGCTACAGTAAATGTTTTATTACTGCAGCGCCCTCTAAGTGAGTTATTACCGTAACATCTATTTAAGAACCCTCACTAATCAACCATAAACTGCATCAAAACCGGACTAGTAATTTTGGTTTGCACAAACAAATGTTTGGTGAGTTGTCACCGTAACACCTATCTAAGAACATGCACCAATCAAACCCTAACCTATAACTGAAAACTGCATCAAAATCGGACTAGGAGTTTTGGAGAAAAATGGCAACATGGATTTAAACAAACAATGTTTGCTGCAGCGCCGCCTGGTGAGTTGTCACCGTAACACCTATTTAAAAACATGCACCAATCAAACCCAAACCCATAACTGAAAATAGCATCAAAATCGGACTAGTAAAGTTTTGAAGAAAAATAGGAACATGGATTTGCACAAACAAACATCCTCTCACCCCAAACGCATATACCGTCTCCATTCCGTCGTGAGTAAATAATACATTTCACAATTCTAATGGAAGATTTTTCCGTTTCATTAACAGATTTTGTGGAAGCTCTGACTGTCTAATATAGTTTATCGTTTTACAAGCTATCAAAACCATACCTCTGTAAAAGTCATCAGCAGCCATAGTCCCTCCGATGTAAGTGCCAAAGTTATCGCTGTCGGAAGCCATCGAGTGCACCTCCTGGCAGACCCTCGTGTCAAGGATCGCGGGCCACCGGCAGGTCTTACCCAGCACTGGCTGAAAGATACAACAAGCTATTATATAACATCATCTTCTGGACATCAAGAAAAACAGATTAATCATGGTGTAAAATGAGAAATTGGTGAATCTTCACCATTTTTTTTATCAATGAATAGGGACCAGACCATGCACGCAACAGAACTTCTGACTACGTACCAATGATACCGGGCTACATATATTTCCGTTTAGTTATACCATAGTCATGTTATCGCTAAATTGTGACTCGGATTTCATTTGTCATGTAACTTAACAGGGACTTCCCAGACAATTCTCACCAGAATAAAACTTCATAAATAAATACCTATTTACCACGATTATACGATTAACTCATTACCTAAAAAAATGACTTTCCTTGTCCTTTAATACAAAGATAACAATGCATTGTAGGACGCGCTATGTCAATATCATAGTTGATTGTGATTCTGCAAACGTACCTACAGTTCTGCACGTCAGTTTGCGGTTAACTGTCTCATGTAGGTAAATATTAATATTATATTATGGAAGATTTGAAAATATTCAATCTTAAAACAAAATAATGTGTCAACAATAAATGACGAATCGAATGCAAATAACCACAATAATATTACCACAATTTATAGTATTTCTAGGTCCTACGCAAATATTGTATAACAAAAATAAATCCGTAAGTTAAGTTAACTTAAATAATACAACTTTGCGATTACATTGACAATTGACATCAACTTGTCTACAACTGCAATTTGAAACGAAGACTTTAGAAAATTTCAAGTATTTATACTTAAAACCAAGATGACAGAGCATCATTTGAGGATGCATCGACCGATTTGGCTGATTTTATTCAAAATCAAAATATTTATTTCGAGTAGGCCAGTTACAGGCACTTTCAAATTGTCGAAACAAAGACAACAATAAAATGAAGCTACAGTCCCGGTCACAAGACATAGTAACTTGTGAAAGTAGGTACTGTAGTGGCCCATTCCAAAGCACAGATCGCTATGGAGAAGAATGGGCAAGAAACTCAACATTTTTGTTGTTTGTAATTGTCAGGACAAGATTTGTATAGAACAAAATTTCGATATTTCATTTGAAAATTGCACCCGTGTGCAGCCTGGTCAGGTCGCTTTGTTAACCGCTTTTCTCATTTTCTTTATAAGAAAATTCCACCCGTGCAAAGCCGGGGCTGGTCGATGGTATTATTATGAACACGAAATATTGTAATAATATTGTATCGACGATTTGAATACCCCCAAATATACTTCTCTTGAATTAAGGAATGAAAAAGCCCTGTTATTATACTCACAGCAGCATAAGTCTTTTCCAAGTTCCCGTTGAGCCCGAAAGAAGACACGACGACGGAGCCAGCGGGTATGTCGAGACCTCCACAGGTGCCGATCCTGAAGAAGATGGGGTCTTTGGCTTTCGCATAGTATACCAGCTTGATCACCTCTTGGAGAAGCGTCGTCATTGATGGAATGCCAATACCGTGCTGCAAAATAATAGTAACAAAAGATCTTGAGCACTGTAAGTACTAATTATGCAAAAAATCTTAGACGTTAAATTTGACGACCCACTTCCTGGTTTCCGATTGAGCTGAAATTTTGCATACGTGTTTAGTTTAGAGATGAAACGGATATTCGGTAACTATCCGTTATCCGGCTAATTTTTACTATCCGGCCGGATTCTGGATAGTATCCCATCAACCGGCCGGATACCGAATATAAAAATAGAGTCAATAATATCTCATTAACACAAGACACATTATGCCACAATAGTTTATAATTATACCATTTCAATGACTACACCAATTCAATGTTATTTACATCTACAAATTGTCATTATTTACTCATTTGCTAAGTATAAAACTAACTACGATACCTACTCTGTATTTCCGAAACAGAATCCGAATTCCGTTTTTTTTTTTTTTTTCAATTTGCTATTGTCTTGCCTTTATGAATCAATTGTAATAGTTCATCATCATCATCATCAGCCTATAATATTCCCACTGCTGGGACACGGCCTCCTCTCAATGAGAGGGAATGTAATAGTTCACTTTTCTTATTACCCACAACATTGTAAAAATTGTGCGTCCAGTGTCTACTACTTAACTTATTTATTTACGAGTACCTACCTTCTTCATAAGTAATTCTTATATTTAGTTTTAAGATTACCTTGTATTTCTCATATTAAGTGAATTGTATTCTTTTTGAGAAATAAATGTCTTAAACCGTATTTACTTCCAATTAAAGAAAAAATGCTTTATTTCTCCTATTGCATTTTCCAAAATCAATACTTCTTTATGACTTCACCAATTGATTTTTTGGGTGACCCCTCATACTATATTTTTGTTGTCTTGTTTACCAAGTTTTGCAACGACATTTACAATGGCTATACCTACCACATAAGAATCACCAAAGATAAAAAAGTAAATTTAAGTTCTTCAAGAAAATTTGCAAATCAACCATGCTCCCTTGACTAACTTCACAACGGCCAGAGTTACAAACTGAATTTATACAACGATACTGATCTTTATATTGCTCCTGGGAAATTAACTAAACACAACATTGAACCATTCCTCTGTTCAATCGTATATAAACGGAACTTATAATAATAGATTTATTGGCAGGTGAAGCGGAACAGATGTAGTTTTTATCTTTATTTTATGATACCCTTGAGATGTTTCAAAGGGATTAGGAGTTAAGGGACCTGCCTCAGAATAGAGAGGCTGATTTCTTGTTTATCGAATCTTGAGTCGAAGCATTTATTTCAAATAGACCAGTTTAAGATTTGATTAGTCGATAAAAGATGTTGGTATAAAGGGTGTAAAAAACCTCTTAACGAGGCCGAAAAACACTTTACTAAAAATAATCGCAATGGCGGGGCCATTGCGATTATTTTTTTGTTCTACCTAACCTTCTAGTTACGGAGATATTGGGGGTCAATTGGGGTTTTTAATACAAGTTTTTAATGTAAGATTTTTACTTTAAACACGGAGGTGTTCATGGGGGGTCCACGACCCCCGTACTATTCAATCCATCCATCAGCACAATGTTTTGAGTGCGTTACATTGAGTTCTACAACAAAACAAGATTTTTCGCCCCTAAAAAAAATTCACAGATCTCGTGCTCTACACGACCTTCGGGTACGTTGAAAATGCACATAGGTAGGATATGCATTAGACGTTCTAATATCGTCTTTGAAGTAACAGAGCTCAAATGCACGATGTAAAAGAAAATTAAATGCAAATTGTATGCCAATAGACCCTAAAAAATTGATCGAATTTTTCACACTTTTGCGATTTTCAAAAAAAGTTTACAATTATTTTCTTTTTCTTTTCACCATATTAGTGCCTTTGTCAATACGCGTCTTTTGTAACCTCAAACATTCATGTAGCCCTACAACTCACGACACCAAGGCGATGTCACACTCTTAGCGAAAATGGGGGCTATACTGAAGCGATCGAAAAAACATTTTAAATGTTAAAAGTCGTTTCCCAGCAATATTTTTTGCGTAAAGTTACTTAGTTTGATGTACAGAATGCTTGGTTGACGGCTTCCTGATGAGGTTGTTTACATCCTGTATGAATAGGTTTGTAAGCTGCTTAAACTTTGACTACTCATAAATTAACCTGCTTGACTTAATCCACTGCTGGGTTTAGGCCTCTTTGCTTGTGCCAAGCTCCACGCTCATGTGCCAGCTTCATCCAAGTTATTATACGCAATGGCAACAATGTCGTCTGCCCATCTCGCCGCCGGACGACCAACTCTTCTCTCTCCAATCCTTGGACGCCACTCGGTCACACCTTTACCCCACCTGCCATCACTGCACATTGCTAGGTGTTCTGCCAACTCCATTTCAGTTCCATAACGCGATTTCCCATATAAGACCTTCGTACTTCTCTGATTTTTACGTTTGGAACTCGGTCTGAGAGCTTTATGCCGAGCATGGAACGCTCCATGGCTCTCTATGCTACTCTGAGTCTGTTGTTATCCTAAATCTGTCAATATTTCCTATTCGTCATTAACATTCAAGATGTAAATGAATGGCCCATCCTCATTAATTTCACCAGGTCCAGGTCTACCATTCGAATGTTAGGAACTTAGAATACTAATGGCATAATTAAAAATAGCTTTAGTCAAGGTGGTCTACGACATGAACCTAACATGAGTCAAAATTGAAGAGTTTGTTAGTTTGAAAGCGCTAATCTCTCGAACTACTAGGCAGAGATTGACGACCCGAATAGCGCAGTGGTAGTGAAGCTGCCTTACGTTCTTAGAGTCGAATCCCGGTAATAATTATGTGTAATAATTGTTTGTGTGATGAGCATGGTCATTTGTTTCCGAGTCATAGATGCTATATGTATAATAAGTATGTATTTACAAACAAAAAGTATCTATGTAGTATATCAACTATCTGGTGTCCACGACACAAGCCTCGTTGATTAGTGTGGCACTAGATGGCGCTGTGTGTAATGTCCAGCGATATTTATTATTATTATTTATTATTTGAAATTAAAATTGTATTTGATAGGACAATTCTTGAGGTAGGTTAGACTATGTGCATCACTCTTCGACCGCTAGTAGCAGTGAAACACAGCTAGTTAACCCTTCGTCTGTGAAGCCCGACCGAATCGGTCTGATGCCATTATCTATTGTGTCTACTCACGCTGACGGACAGTAGGGGTCCCACTTTGTACATAGCGTATCTCTGAGAGTGCTTGGTCATGTTCACCAGCTTCTGCCCCTTGTTGGGCAGATCCAGGACTTCGGTCATGTACTGCGCGAACTCCCTCATCCGATGCTTGGTACCGCCCATGCAGACGAACTGGAATGATGCAATTTTTACTTTAACTGTGATTATCAAAGAAGCGATGGTCGCTGGAGAGTGGTTGCAAGCGCGACCGCTGAGCTTGAGGTCCTGGGTTTGATTCCTAGTTAGGGCAAAGTGTTATTGGGTTTTTTCATCAGGAATTTCTCAGTAGTAGCCACGGTGTCAGGATTTGTACCCGATTGATGGTAATAAACTCACGCTAACAGACATGTCCTATACATGTGACTTAAACATAACGGGCTAAATGTGGCTACCTAATAAGTACACTTCTCTTACCTCTGCCTTACCTTTCGAGGCTGACGGTTATGAGGAAAAGGCTCGCAGATTTCTATCGCATCCATAGCGACCAGATAAAACAATAGTGCACTTGCCTCAACCAGCTGATTAGTTACTTCACGATAAAAGATAAAATGCTTGATAACAAAACTGGGTAATCGATACAATGCACATTAATGCAATTTATTAAAGTGAAGATTACTGCGTTATCATAAACAGCATTTCATTTTCAAGGCCAACTAATATTGTCATGTTTTCTGATAAGGTACATGAACATATTGGGCATATTAATTTGTTTTAATCACTAATTTCAAAAAAATAAAAAATATTAAATTTAATCATCTGTTTGTGATTATGAACAATGATTTATGAATTGTTCAGAATCACAAAAAGTAAAATACAATAAGAACCTGAAACTAACAATGTAGGTATGATAATGTTAGATGCTTGTACTCGGATAATCCTGTATCACAGGCTGCAGAAGCTCTAAGAATATGCTATAATAATGTAAAATTTCTTAGAATTGCCCCAACCTGTTTCATTTAGGCTTTAATTTAGGTGCTGCCTAGATTATAATAAATTGACATCTTAAGACTGCCTCGGGAATCTAGTGGTTTCAAACATGACTACTGAGTATGAGGTCCTCTGGATTTCATTCCCAGGTCGGGCAAAGTGTTATTAACAACAGCCACGGTGTTTGATGTTGTGCCCGGTTGATGGCAATAGGCTCGCTCCCTATTACATGGCATTGAACATTGCATGGCAATATGCGCCACGGTCTACTTTTAGGTATACCTTTGCCGTACCATTCGGGGATAACTGGCGTGAAATTGTGTTATCATCTTAAGCTTTTCGTTCTACACGCCTAAACGTAAGGCCTAAAAGTCTTACTTTAACGTCGCCAAACAAGGCAGGAAGGTCATAGTTGTGTGTGTCAAATCCCAGATGATACAGGATGTCCACGTCCAGGTCTTGCAGGTGTTTGTTTGGCAGCTTCATCGTACCATCGCTGTTCCTGGAAACATACATAACATGAGGTACACCCTTTTATAGGCTACAATGGTTAACGGAATCATTTATCATCTGTCCAGCCTTTTCTTGATTATGTTAGGCTTCCAGTCTTACTGAATGCAGCTAAATATCAGTATTTTACATGGAGCGACTGCCTATCTGACCTCCACAACCTAGTTAGTGGGTACCACGGTACCGTTTGGCTTGGTAAGACTGGTTGTCAGGCTGTCGTGCTGATGACAATGACAACCAGTGCTAAATATATAACATGCTCTCCGGGAGTCAGGGAAGGTACTCAATATGATATGGATTATTGATTACCTATGCCGATGTCCGCAAGCTTAATCCGTATTATTACTAATAGAGCATGAAATTATTAATTTGTCTCGTTATCATCTTGTACAAACAGATTGTTTATCTAAACGCAGTTTTTATCTTGTATACAAAGCTCCGAGATCAGATTTATCTATACTGAATTAATTTACGAGCTGTACAAAGCTTGTTGCTTTACTGTGCATGAGAATATTTCTGTTATAACTCTTGCTAAGAAAGAAAGAACAAAGAACATGTATTTTATTCACTCTACCACTACCATAATAACAATAATTTGTCATATGACCAGTATGTCACCGTACAGACCGTGAAATTTATTGTTCAAGTTGACACACTACGCCTATTTGCCGTCAATAAGTAGTTATTTCATGTAACTGTCAAAAAGAGACCTTTGGCGGACAGAATTTTGTGGTCAAGTTGCTAAACAAGTCTTTCTGCTGACTTAGTCTGTTCTGCGCATGCTTACTTGTAGCGCAGTGCCAGTGGACCAGTGGTAACAGCCGACTCATAAGTTACAGGTTTGAACCTAGATAGACGCTTTAATTTGTTTTTAATTCGTTTCAATACCGTTCTCAAAAGGGTGAAAGAAAAACGTCGTGAGGAAACCAGCATGTCTTAGAACCAATAATTAGAAGACATTGTACATTCACCAACCCTCTCCTGAGCCTGAGTGGTGGATTACGACCCTCTCGCTCACACAAAGTAGAGGCCTGTATCCCAGCAGTGGGAACGTTAAAATGCTACTTATCGTCGTTGAAGTTCTAACACCACGTAAGTCATTTCAGGCGGTTTCGTCATTTAGATTTTTGCTGCCGTTTGCTGGAGAGTAAAGTGCTCAGTAAAAAAGCAAAGAAAAAAAAAAAATCCAGTCTCCTGTAAAGCTGGTATTTTTTATTTACGTGCGTTAGATCTTCAACGACGTTATGCCGTGCTACTTACTTGGGGCGCGGCTTCCCTGGGTGCAGTTCATCCCACACCAAGCTACAGTTGTCGTAGTGCGCTTCCAGCTCCTCATTGTCTGTCGTCACGTAGTCACAGTCGCACTGCATCTTTGTTTAGTGACGGCTAAAACAATGTGAACACAATGTTAGGAATACACAGTCATTCTGACGCCCCGTTCGTCTAGTGGTCACAAAGAACATCATCATTTGCCTAGCCTTTTCCCAACTATGTTGGGGTCGGCTTCCAGTCTAACCGCTGCAGCTGAATACCAGTATTTTACATGGAGCGACTGCCTATCTGACCTCCACAACCCAGTTAGTACTGGGTAATACGATACCTCTTGGTAAGACTGGTTGTCAGACTTTTTGGGTCAATGACTACCTGAAACGACTTTCAAAGATCTACAAATGACAGTCGGGACCAACTGCTTAACGTGTTTCCGAGGCACGGGGGAAACTTGGTATGTAATGGGTGGTCACCCATCCACCGACCAACCTAGGCAAGCAGGGCTTAACCTAAAGAGCGGCTGTTATTATTTAGCCACGAGCTCCTCTATTTTGCGGAGCATGATATCGAAAATTCACATTAGTGCAAGTCTTGTACCTTGCGAATGCACTCCTACCAGATGATTCTCAGAACGGGCAGTGGTATTGGGTCTTTCATCTAGAATTTCTCAGTATCTAGCAGCTTAAAGTCAGGATGGTTAGTGAAATAAATTCGCCCCGGGACACGGAACTTAACATGGCTGGCGGTATGAGGGAGGATGTTTCAGATAATACAGCTGTGTCTACTTATTCTCGCGTCTACGCGGATCTGTGTGGTCTTGGTCTTATGTGTATGTGTGTTTAACTTGTCTATTAAATGTATGTTTTTAAAACCTCATTTTGTCTGCAATAGCAACAAAAGCAATTATGAAAACCAGGGACGTGATGTTAGACTCTCTAACCTGCCAAGTGCAGTAATAGTAGCAAGATAAAAATGTTTTAAAATGTGACTACATTGTATAACATGAATGCACTTTCTGATAAAATCAAGTAACAGAACAAATTGGTCAAGAAATGTAGCATGCCTTTCAATTGAACTAAATTGGTATTCAGAACAAGTCCTGGTGCCATTTAATAAAGGACCGGGAGCATTTTGTGCAGTCTTCTTATTTTTTACCCGACTACGTAAGCCAAAAGGAAGGGTTATGATTTTGGTGGATAAAGTAGCTATAAGTAGGAAAGACCTTTTGGTTAATTTTACTTACTAATATTAGAAACGCGAAAGTTTGTAAAGATGGATGGATTTTTGTTACTCTTTTACCCAAAAACCACTGAACGGATTTTGATAAAACATAACATTACATCACGCCTAATCCCCGAAGGGTTAGGCAGGGTTGTACCTAAATAGTACACTCACATTTCGCCAGTTATATTTTAAGTCTCATGTAATAGGGGGCCAGCCTATTGCCATCAACCGGGCACAAATCCAGACTCCATGGCTTCTGAGAAATTCCTGATGGAACAACCCAATTACACTTTGCCCGACTTGGGAATCGAACCCAGGAACTCATGCTAATCAGTCGCGTTTGCGACCACAAGACCAAGGCAGTCATAAATGAATGAGGAATATTTATTTGTATTGTTCTTTATATTAAAAATAGTAATTAGAAACATAAAAATAATTTCGCAGAATATATAAGCTAACATAAGTAGTAAATTACCTTTTTAGGGTACCGTAGTCCTGACAAGGAACCCTTATATTTTCTTCATGTCTGTCTGTCCGTCCGTCTGTCCGAGGTTTTGCTAAGAGACCATTAGTACTAGAAAACTGTAATTTTGTAAGGGTGTGTATAGGGTATCAATTACGCCAACAAAGTGGTAAAATAAAATGTATGGGAAAGTTTTTTTTTTAGGGTAAGTTACGTGTGAAGTAGGTATGTATTTTTTTTCTTTGTCCATCCTGTGGGGTCGTTCAATATGTCTTTTAAAATGACTTAGGGTGGGGGGGCTTATTGTATTTATCGATTAAATGCCCCATTTATACGAAATATTAAACTTTATAAAGTGTAAATTTTTGTTCCAGTAGGGCGCCCCCCTTTCAAGATAACTTAACTAAGATAACTTTATTAGTTTAGCAGTAATAGTCGTTAATATTGGGTGTTGGATAATTTTGTATCAAATTTAAAATCCTTAGAATAAACCCTTAAAAGTGACTAAGATAAAGTAATTGCTTACAGAATCGTTCTATATTGTGATAACGGGTTATTGCGGAACCCTACAATGCGCGTAGCCCGACACGCACTTGGCCGGTTTTAAAAATTTGTATCATTTAATAAGCTAGTAAATTGTGTTAATTAATTATTATGCTAATAACTTCCTAGTAGCCTTCTTTTACTAATTAATAAGATGCTCTATTACTACTAATTCAATAATTAAAATTATTAGTAAGTACTTATTATTAATCATTTAATTTGCTGGCAGCGATAACGGAGAATAACTGGTTCGAATCCCGAAAGCGCAAACTGATTAAACTCATAGTGTACGGTTTACGTACATGACATAACATCAGGCTGCAAACGCGGCAACCTACTTTTCTCTTTAGTATTTAAAACCATGTTTAATATAATTTTAAGTTAGTTGACAAATTACATACTTACGCGAACACCGCGGATTAGCATCCAACCCAGTTTTACTTTGTTGTGATCGGTACTCTAATAAACTTTTAGTGTTACCAAATCTGTGTGTGTTTACGTCAACTCACCTAACTCCAAGTACTTACTTACTTACTTGCCACTTCTTACTTAAACTACAAGTGTAAGGTGCCGACTACTACGGGATCTTACACATAGTTTCCTTTTATGTATGCCTAAGGTCTTGGCTCTGTTTAACAAATACGTTATCCATGTTATGAAATCAGGCGTTACTTTGCGGAAACCCATGACATTATTATGCAAAATTTTGAGTGTTAATTCCGCGAAGAAGTTACAGGTAGTCACAGTCAGTGGTCTAAGCCTAAACAATCTGACAACCAGTCTTACCAAGGGGTATCGTATTACCGAGTACTAACTAGGTTGTGGAGGTCAGATAGGCAGTGGCTCCATGTAAAATACTGGCATTCAGTTGCATCCGGTTAGAATGGAAGCCTACCCCAACATATTTGGGAAAAGGCTTAGCAGATGGTGAATTCCGCGAAGAAGATGCAGGCCTGGATACAGGAGGCAGCACCTTCTCGCACACAAAATATGCTCATGAAAGAAATGCGAAAATTACTCATTTTATGCATATTTTTTCGCGGAATTAACACTAAATACTTTGCATAACATTTTATGTTTTCCATGATTAAATTAGATTAGCCTAATATATGAATCGTAAACACCGACCTTTTGGTACGCACTGGTCCATATTTTGTTATTTTAAGCTGTTTATCATGTTTTGTCCAAACACATTTGATAAAGAAGTAAAGTAAAACAAAAACATTTTAAAATTGATATCAAAAACTAACTAAAACGATATTTGGTGTACAGACAAATGAACTGGCTACCTGTATTATAATTAGTAAGACCTACTCACCTTGAAAATTTGTAAGTACACTTAAACAGACGTCTAAACACCACAACCGATGCAACAACACTGACTTAGGACACAGTTAGTACACAGTCCTTTATCGTCGCAATGGTATCATTCTATCCGATATTAGGTAGGTATATTACGCATGCACTTATTATGTATCCATTGGCTGTACCATAATAGCTATCTTTCTGACGTCGCAGTTGAACGAGTCATATAAAGGGAAAAATATCCTTCACAAAGAACTAAAACATAACATCACGCGTAATCCCCAAAGGGTTAAGCACGCCACACTATACCCAAACCACTGCAACTCCTGAAAGCCAGAATCAACAGTGGCGACCGCCAGAAAAGCGCCGAGACAATGAAGCTCGACGAAGTCCCAGAGAAACAATCCCCAAAGCCCCAAAGGCACTAACTTTTCGCCAGCTATGTTTAAGTCCCATGTAATAGGGAAGAGAGCTTATTACCATCAACCGGGCACAAATCCTAACTCCGCGGCTGCTACTGACATTTCTGATGATTCCTGATGGAAAAACCCAATAACACTTTACCCGACCCGGGAATCGAACCCAGGACCTTATGCTCTGCAGTCGCGCTTGCGACCACTACACCACCGAGGCAGTCACGTTATAAAATCAATACCACGTATTTAGGGTGGGCCCAAAACATAGTGTTCCGATTTCCGAACCTAACGCAAAGCTTTGAACAAAACCTAAGTAAATACTATGGACGAATGGATAATTACTATGGTTTTTATAGATATAAAAGCTACAGTAACTACCTATCTATGATAGAGATGTGCTAATAGTTTAACTGGTGCTATGCGGAAAATACAGACAGCTCGCGTTCCGTGGTGCAAGGCGCCGGCTTGCCTTGAGTAGATACCGTCTGGTACCTGGTCTATAAGCTAAATGCCCCGTTCTTACTGTTTATTAAACTATAATAACTATAATTAGCGACTGACTTAAACCTGGTTTTGATCGATCTTATACCAAGCTCGGTAAAACCCAGCTCAACCCAGAAGTTTTATACCCGACTACGGCGAAGACATAAGGTAGGGTTATGATTTTAGCAGTCTGTGTATGTATGTCCTCCGTAGCGCCTAAACTATTCATCCAATTTTGATGATTAAAGGTGTCAATCGATTCGTTATTATGGCCCGAGTAACATAGGCGCCGAAAAAACCCGACTTCTGAATAAAATGTATTTTATTCAGAAGTCGGGTTTTTTTGTGGTAATTTACACACACAAATTCTTGTTTCGAAAAATTGTTGAGATTTATATATAATTGTTGATACAATGTTAAAGTTTTTAAGATTAGCAACACTCCCAAAACATGTGTCTATGATTGTTCTACTTTTGTCTATGTGTGCTCGCTGTAAAACTGTGTAGACGCCATCTTTATGTAACTAGATATTATAATCTTTGCTAATAAACCCTGCTAAAACAGACTAATTGTGCTTCTCAATTACTGCCCCTGTTTACAAAAATGAACTGCTCTTTAAAGATTGTATTGGATCATCTGGTTACATTTATGTAGCTTCTGTAGAAAACAAAAGTTAAAATAAAACTGCATGATTTCATACATGTATTCGCTCGAGGGGTAGGCAGTGGTGGGAGAGTCGGCTCGCCAACAGTAGCATTCAACGTTAAAAATTAGCTAGAAAATTGACAGACTGACAAACTCATTTCGCTTTGCTGGTGAGTAATATTAAAAGTCTGAAGTCATGTTTCTTGGTTAATTCCCTCGAGTTGGGCATAGCTGGCGCTAGCCAGTTCAACTTTGGCCGTAGAACACAATAGATCGCATGAAATACATATTCGAAAATCATACAACAGAATACAACATTCTGAAATGTGTCGAAAAAGCTATGTTAATTTTTGTGATTGTTTTGTGTGATTGTAATACTTTTTCGTGATTGCCATTATACAAACACAAGTAATTAGAGCAATATCAGAGTGAAACGCGGTTTTAGCGAATACGCGTACTGTTTTGGAATAAAGCTCACGCCACCAAATACTAGAAGTACCTAATAGTATTACTTTTCAAGTTTGGCTGCGGTACCCTTAGACCAGTAAGTATACTCATACAAGGCGTAAACGGACCCTTCACGAAGCCATCAACCAAGCATACTGTACAATAAATTAAGTAACTCTACGTAAAACTTATTGCAGGGAAACGATTTTTTTTTTGGGGTTAAAACGCGCGTTTTACGATTGGACTCAATGTAACGAAATCGAAACATTGTGCTGATTGATGCATTGAATTTTTTTTTTTCTTTTCGGATGCGAAATCATCAAATGTCTCCTCCCGCGGAGCAGGAGGGAGTGTGAGACTTTTACTGACTAAAACCCATCCATGTTCCTTCATCGCCCTTTGTGTTCCGGAGCCACGATATCTCTTTCGAACAGTAGTTACAATTTTAGGCATCTCGTTAACGCTGCAACTTTTATTCGAAATGACTCATATTCGTGCATCGACAATATCTTAACAAATCTACCTGAATATTGTGTAAAGGATTGTGACGTAGACCATAATGGTTTGGCTGATGGACATGGGGGCCTTTTAGGAAAATTTAGGTTGGAATCTCTGACAAGCAAGTCAAGTAACTACAACCAGCATATTGTTATAAATAAAAGAGTTTTAAATTCTATTAACGGCACATATTTTAAGCAGGGAATATTGGCACACGACTGGAACAGCATGGGAATTAACACATTTATAAAAAAGTTCACAGACTTTTTTAAAAATAGTTATAAAAAAAACAAACGTAAAATTAACTTTATAAAGAGTAATAAACTAAATTGGATCACCAAAGGGGTGAAAGTGTCTAGTAAAATGAAACGTATTTTATGTGCTAATAATGGTACTCATCTTGAAACTAGTGTTTTAAACTACAAAAAAAACTACATCAGAATTTACAGAAGGGTTTTCACGAAAGCGAAAAAAATAACAGTTAGAGAAAAAATAAATATTTCAACAAACTGTAGTAAAGTAATCTGGCAAATTGTTAACAAATGCACAAACCGGTCAAAAGTTATGCATACGGAACATCTACTACTAAAAATTGACGGCGAAGTAGTTGCTGATCCCGAAGAAGTAGCTAACATCCTAGCAAAGCATTTTGATAACAAATATCTTGACAGTAAAAATACAAATGGGGAAGGGATTTTGTTACTTGAGCAGAGTACACAGCGGGTTGAAAATGAACTACGCTTTACTCTGACCACTCCAAATGAAATTTGTAATATTGTCAGGAATATGGATAATAAACGTTCGTGTGGATATGACGAAATTCCTATATCTGTTATAAAGGATCATTTAAATATACTTGCCAAACCGCTATCTTGCTTCTTTAATAGGTGTATTAATGAGGGAATTTTTCCAGAACAGCTCAAAATAGCCAAGATCATTCCGATTCACAAAAAAGGCACAAAGACTAATCCAAAAAATTACAGGCCCATCTCTTTGCTGCCAACGTTATCAAAGATATTTGAAAAAATAATCAAATCTCGACTTTTACTTCATATCAACTTAAACAAAGTATTACATGGAAGACAATTTGGATATCAAAAAAACGTTGGCACAGGGGACGCTATATATACTCTTGTTAATGATGTAATCAATTAATTGAATAATAAAATGAAAGTAGCTGGTGTATTTCTAGATTTGAGCTCAGCTTTTGATATTGTTGATCATAACTTACTGATAGCCAAACTAAATCACTACGGAGTGAGAGGCAAAGCCTCTTAACTTCTGTTATCGTACTTAGAAAATAGAAAAATGTTTGTAGAAATCAGTGAGATGCAAGATGGACATAGACAAATTCATTCATCATCCTTTTTTTATATTAGTGCCGGTGTGCCGCAAGGATCTATACTAGGGCCCATTTTGTTTATTTTGTTTACCAATGACCTAATACATTATATAAACAAAATTCTACCAGACATACAACTTGTGGTTTTTGCGGATGATACCAATGCCATTATTGGGACACATGACACAAAAGAACTTGCTGAAAAAGTCAATGCAGCTATAAGTTATCTTTATTCATGGTTTACTGTAAATAAGTTAAAAATTAATAGCACAAAGACCAAGGTAATTTTATTTAAAACAACTGCTCGAAATAAGGACACTATGGAAATAACATTAAATGACGATAATATTGAACTCGTTAGAGAAACTAAATTCTTGGGAGTACACATAGATGACTCCTTAAATTGGAAAAAGGAACTAGCCGCCATTGATGCATCTATATCATCCGCGTGTTATGCATTAAGAACCCTTAGAGATGAAATTGACACTAAACATTTAAAAATCGTATACCACGCGTTAATTGAGTCTAAGTTAAGATACAGCATACAATTTTGGGGCAAAAGCTATAATTATAATTGCCAACGAGCTTTTGTCCTTCAGAAAAGAGCTATACGCACCATGGTTCGTATTTCACAAAGAGAGAGTTGTCGTCCACATTTCTTAGATTTAAAGATCCTCACAGTACCCGGTCTCTACGTTCTAGTCCTTCTGACAAATCTTAAAAAGTACATACATGAATATGAGACGGATGAGGAAAGACTTGTCAGGGAGAGTACACGTAGGGAAGATTTGAAAAATAAGATAAGTCCACACTTCAACATTGTGAAGCATAGTTCACAATATCAAGCAGTGCAATTATTCAATAAATTACCATTACAATTAAAAAGCTTAATTTATACATCCACATTCAAACCAAAGTTACAAGCATTTCTATTGGATAACTGTCTCTACTCCGTCGACGACATGTAATATTGTGACCTTTTGCATTATATGCTGTAGACTTTAATTTAAAAAAATGACTGGGGTACTTACGAGTACCTAATATTATTTATACATAAGCTGACATTGATATATTTTATTGTATTTTTAAACTTTATCGCGATCGCGATCGCGATCTTTATAGCGATCTAGCCCATAGCCCCCTGTCCACAGGCCCGCGCCTACGGTGACCGGGGGCCACGTGGTGGCCCCCGATAGTACGGGGGTCAAGAGGATATTTTAAGCAAAGTAACACTAAAAACTTAAGCCCCCAATATCTCCGTAACTAGAAGGTTCCCAGGTTACAAAAGCTTCATTTAGGGTATTTTTACATCTATTATTTTAGTTTGTTTCATGTTTCGTTCATCAGTGGTTTACGTATAACACATTACACAGCTCTAAAACTTTATTGAATAATTATTTATGTGTTAGGAACTTTTTACGTATTTTTTTTCAAATAAGGAATGCGACCGACTTGATATTTAAAAAATAACCCTAAACAAATGCTAACGATCCAAACTGTCATTATTTTTATATGATCCATTTTTAGACTGAAATGTTTTTATAAATTATTTTCAGTTCATTTTAATATTTTAGATTTAGTTTTTACTTGTAACATTTTTTTTTGTACAGTGAACTTAGTATAGGATTTATTACAAAATTATGCCAGAGTAAGTACCTATATTTCTTAAAATTTTAACATTTTTACTGCAAGTAAACACTTCGTCAAACAACGTAAAGAGAAGCGCTCTTTACGTTGTTTGACGGGGCTAGCAGCAAGTTGTAGAAGCAAATTCTATTCTATATTTCAATTCCTTGCTTCTTTAAATATTGGTTAAATGCTGTACCCCTGATGATGTCATCGACAGCAAATAATAATTGTGACTCTACTATCGTAAATGCATAGATAAAGTTATCAGCTAGCTTGCACTTCAGATACTAAATGCAATCATTTGCTACCCTAGTACTTATTTTGATATAAATGCATTTTTTACTTATTACTACTCGTGTTATCATTGTTATCACACACAGACTTACCAATCGTATGCAATTTATATCACTTTCTTAAAAAGAATAAACGCACTAATTATTTGAGACGATGTGAGAGGCGTGCCACACTTATCGAAGACAACTGATTACTAATATTATTGTTCCGTCAACTGTAGGTCAAGGGCTGACTGATAATCTTGTGTGTTCTTCCTGTTTATCTCGTCACGTTTCAGCCGAATATTGTTTAAGGTCACCGCACAGTTATAAACACAGCACGAGATTGCCTCAACTCGACGGGATTCTTCTATAAACTCTTTACCAACGCACACTTACGCACAGAGGCCAGCACATCAAGCTACTACAATCTGTCAAATTTCTTTAACAGAGTTTTAACTTTATCGCTAAAGCATTAGGTTCAAGGTTGATTGGGAAAATTTTACAGTTTCGGCTAGCTAAGCTAACGTAACAGCATTGCCTCGGCCCGGGACCAGCGAGTAAACGGCAATCATAGAGCTTAAAGCCCGGTTTCCACCAAAGCGAAGACCAGCGGTGATGTGTGTGCGTAAAAGCTAGGGTATATCCAACGAAGCTGTGCTGAGATGTGCAAAGCGGAGAGGAAAGATGTGCAAAGCGGCACGCCTCACACAACACACCGCTCACAGCAAGACATCTCTCGTCTATGCTCAACCGTTTCCACTAAATCGTAAGCTGAGACGAGAAGTTATAGTTGGTTTAAAAGACATCTCTTCTCTTCTCGTCTTGCTTCGTTGGGAGTTTAGCCCTAAGGAGAGAGTAGCAAAGGCACTCGATCATGACAAACCTTCGTTTCGTTGACGAAGTGTCGCCACCACCGTCACCTTTACCCAGTCACAAGCTTGCCGTCAACCCACCACAAGCACGGCGTCCAGCGTTGTCTCTGCGATGCTGAACCGGTTGGCGACGAGCCGACGAGGCAATGAGGCGATTCTAGTCTGCAGTGCGCTTATAAGCGTGCGTTAACCGTTAGATGTTTAATGTTAGATAAAGAAAGGTCGTGTTGACGGTCATGGCGATTGTATTAAGATTGCAAAATATAATATTGTATAAAGCACAGAATTAACTCGGCCAACCACTTAACAAAATTATAATAGACTGATTCCATCCCGTGTTTCCCTAGGTGCTGCGTACCGTGCCCGGCGGCGGCGCCCTGCGCCCCATCGGCGGGCATCAAGTCGGGGCCGCGCGACGGACACCTTATCGACGGTAACCAGGAGCACCCCTGCCCCTGCAGGACTTGCTGCTGTGGCCAGAAACCCGCCGTGAAACCGGTATGTGCATGTTATAGGAGTTTTCTCTAGGAATAGGGTTTTGACGCTTATGTTCGACTTAAGGTAAGCTTCAACCAGGACCACAACAGCAAATACCATCCAAAAATGCAATTAGCCAGCAAGGCAGCAAAAGTCTAGTACCACTTACAGGTTCCTTTTAGTTTTGCAACGATTCATAAAAAAACCAAAGCTCCGTCCTCATTAGCTTTGAAACATTGGAAGTTACCCAGTTTGAAACATTAAAAAAGGAAGGCTTCGTGTAGGTTTTCCTAAAATAAATCTTCTAAACCCAGTATAAGCGTACCCCAGTATAGACTGCGACCACTTAGGGTAGCAGTTTAGCCTAATTGGCCGTAAGCTCTTGTTACAAAAATAACATTCATTTCAAGTTTGAAAGAAACTTTCGGACGACGACAAAACTTCATTCGGCCGGAGTGAAACTTCCTTTGAACTCGGCCTTATTAAAATCATAAGTTTGACTGACAGAAAAGTGTTTTCGTTATCAAACTGTAGAAGTTTCTTTGTGAAAACAGAAGAGGTAGGTATTTTGACTGCAGCTTTGCTGATGTCTTAAAAAATATCAACGTCTTTAATAAAATCGCTGCACTATGATAGATACTCGTAGATAGGTTGGTTAGATAAAAGAAAGGCAGGCATCTCTCGTTTTAGCACTAGGCAATAACCTGAATAAATGCCTAAATAAAAGCTCGCTGTTAATTTTCAACACTCGGCTCAGCACCGAAAGTTTAAATTCCAATTTCCAGTACAATCGACAATGTGAAATGCACAAGCATTCTTTCCATTTTGACCTATGGATCCCAGACTTGGTCTTTGACAAACATAATTTTAAAAGTCTATGCATAAAGGTTTGCCACTAACCAACCAAAACAAAAATTACTGACGTTGCTCAAAAAGCTGTCAAGCTGAAGTAAGACTGGGCTGGCCATGTCTGCCGTGTGCCCGGCGAGCTGTGGGCCAAAATAACGGAGCCCTGACACAGCCAGAAGAGGCGACGCAGTAGACCTCGCAGGAGATGGCGGGACGAGCTAGACAGAACCAACGACCAGAGGTGGTCCACATTGGCCCTGGATTGAGAGATTTGCCCTGCAGTGGTATGACAGAGGCTAACAGTAACAGTCGCTTAGTGTGAAAACTGGTATTGAAAGCAAAGACGTCGTGAAGTCACAAAACTGGCGATTTCTGCCAACCACAGCATAAGCCCCAAACCTTGTTTTTATATTTTTCCAGTGCTACAAACAACCCCGCATCCCGGACTCATACGCCCCACGTCGCTGCTACATGCGCCCCCAAGCGCCGGTGGAGTCGTGCACGACGTACAAGCTGTCGTATCTGCCCACGGACGGGTGCCGCAACCTGCGAGGGGAGGCTCGCAAGCCGGCTCCCAACCTCGTGCCCAGCTGCGAGCCTATGGAAGGCTGTACTGTGCAGAAGGTAACACTGAACCCATTTTAATATACGAGCACTTCGCCCGCGATTTTGTCCGCGAAAATTGTGATAGTTCGGATAATTTGCATGATATCAATATAATTTATAGTCTATGTTAATCGGTAAAGATGTAGCTTTCTAATGTTGAAAAATTTTTGAGGAGTTCTTGATTTAAATCGTAACAAACAAACAAAAATTTTCCTCTTTATTATAATATAATAAATATTAGTTTAGTTAGATCAAAACACCACGCCTATATTCTCGGGTTATGCGGAAGTGTGCCTTGGACCTATCCACATTGTAATTTATCCTGCGAGCCTCTTGCTCTTACTTTTCATTTCACTCCGAAAAATTCTTAAACGAAAGCTTAGGCTATTCATATAACTCCCCCTGGACTTGCATGGTAATTTTTGTTGGGGTTCATAGGACAGCTCAAAGATTTTATAGGTTTTGAGGCTTCATTTTCTCGGTGCATTTCTGGTGATAGCTCTAGCTAATTCTGGCTTTCTGGGTGGCCTCATCCTCTCGCCGTGAACCCGATTTCCTTAATGCCACACCATAATGGTCCATCTTGCCCTTGTCCAATGTTACTTAGTCGGCGCAACACGGTTCTTTTGATCCATTCTCCCTCTATACTATTATTTAATTACTCCTTTTTCTCTCTATCACACGGTTCATCCATCCTTTCTTTGGTCGGCCTCCACCATTTCATGCATCAACATTTATTTTATATTCTTCTTCATATTCTTGTAAGTCAAATCCTCACCAAAACTTGTGTATTCTCTAGCTGTCATACCTACCGAACCCGACCTGCGTGACCCAGGCGATCCGTCCGTGCCACCACGACATGTGGGGTCAGGGACCCATGCAGAATCTTACAACGCAGCGCCACGACTATGTCCCGAAGCCATGCGTGCTTCGAGACAGCTGCAAGCCGCCTGCCAAGTTCCACTGCGTCGAAACGCCCTTTGAAAGTTATTATGCACAAACCCACTGACCTTTTTAAATTATCAAACTGCCCATTTTGTTTAGGGGTGTTTAGCGATTTAAAAAAAACTTGAAAATTTTACTAGTCAAACAGTCCAGACCTCTTTGATTTTGTTGGTAGAACAGAGACGCAGTTTTTTACTAAGAAAGAAGAACTATATGTTCATAACCAGCCAGCAGCTGAAGACTTTTGTAGTGGTCTTTTTAAATAAATCCCTATTCTAGACCGCACGATTAACAAGCTATCGTACCTGCCTCCTGAGAAGATCGAGCAGACCAAGTCTTTCGCGCCGGACCGGTGCTACGAACGACCAGCCGCTAAGATGGAAGGCACCACCACACAGAAGATGAGCTATATGCCTAACCAGGTATACTTTTCAATATTTGACTGTAAAATCGGACGAAAACAAAGATTGCTGAAGGTGCCCGAAGCGAACATGGGCAAAGGTACTTCGTTTTTGACCGACCATAGGACATCACACAAACATTTTTAAAATAGCCTTATTCAACCATATTTTAGCAAAGTTCTAATTCTCTGTTAAGAACTCGTGTTTTGAATATTTTTAGATAATGCCTAAAGAGACGATACCATGGGCTTGCAAGGGACAATATCAAAAGCCTTGTCAGAAACTGGAGAGCAATACGACATATACTATGAGGTAAGCCTAACGCGTTTTATCGAGCACCCATCCAAGACTGATTATGGCAAAAATAGCTGTACATAGCGGCTGACTAGTCATGTTGGAATATTAATCATTGGACTCCTTTTCCAGTTACTTGGACGCAGCGAGTGACTGCCGCCGGCGAGCCATTATTCCTGATGGCTGCATGAATCCTGTCACAGCGTCCAAGAATTTTGAAACTGCGACTATCTATAGGAACAGGTAAAATACATAGTTGTGATAAATATTAATTGGTACACTTCTGTAGATTGCATTACCACCTTTTCACAGAGATTGAGAAATTTAGAAAGCAGTCGTGTTGCTGAAGTGTCATGGCGATTAGGTGCCGTTGCCATCAGTGGTTTAGTTAGTTGCGGGTTACCTCTGGAAGAGCACCTTTAAACGAAACGAAATGCTTAGAAAATAATTCATACCGAGGGGAAATCATGACTACACCTAGTTGGCAAAAAATGTAAGCGGGTCTGCAGCATTATTCTAATAATTATATTATAATTATAATTAATTCCATGAATTGTTACTTAGCCTTCATCCTCTCTCCTAACTTTTGCTGTGCCCGACAGGGTCCATATTGATCTTGACAATATTTTATACCATCTATGTACATAATATGGAATGCAATAAAGTATTGAGTATTGAGTATTGAGTATTGAGTATTTCAAGTCGATCTTGCTCTTCTCTATGCAAATTATTTCTTGGTTTTTTTTTTACGGTGCATTCACACTGAAGTTAATTTTTGTGTTTGAAAGTGTTTAGTGGGCAAACAAAGGATAAAACAAGTTATAGCAAAAGCCGCAAAGTAATTATGATGATAGATCATCATCATCATCAGCCGACCCCATCATATGCCTAGCCTATTTCCAACTATGATGGGGTCGGCTTCCAGTCTAATCTGAAGAAAGTCAGTCTATATTGAAAGATATTGCTTTAAAAAAAATAACATCGGTCTTGGAATAAGCTGGTCAAGTTTAAAGGTACATTCCCCAATGTACCTTTAAACTTAACCAGCTTATTCCAAGACGCTGGTTTTACACAGTTTTTCAAACACTTAATTCTTGTAACACCAACTCCGCAGTTATGTGCCGACGAAGTGTCCCATCCCGTCACCTATAAAGCCACTACCAAACTTGGTGCCCTCGACAGCGCTAATGGAAGGAGATACTGTGCAAAAGGTAACGGACGTCCACTCTTCTGGTTGTTAACCTAACCAGATGATTGAATAGCTAACTCATGAAGTTCAACGTCTGGATCCTTCGTTCTGGATCCTTTACCAAGAATTTTTCTCATTGATCAGACTTTGAAGTTTGAACTGTAATGTCGGAACACTGCTTTCATTGTTTTTTTTTCATGGACACGAGAATTTATTTTTATCTGTATCTGTCAAGCTGCGATCTCAAAAAGTATTAATATCTACCAACATGATTTGTGGTAGTATATAGAAGCTTTTCATCAAAATCTAAACAGCAGAATAGTTTCGACCATGAAAGACGAAAACCCAACCGAATTCCTACCAATTGAACTTTCTTAAGATTATATAATTCAATATCTGTATAATGGGCTAAGATATGACCACACCAGCTTACTACTTTTCCTAAATTCCCGTTTAGCTATCGTACCTGCCGAACCCGACATGCGTTACGCAAGCGATCCGTCCGTGTCACCACGACATGTGGGGTCAGGGGCCCATGCAGAACCTCACGACGCAGCGCCACGACTACGTCCCGAAGCCGAGCGCCATCCGGGAGTCTTGCAAACCGCCTGCCAAGTTCCACTGCATTGAACAGCCGTTTGAGAGTGAGTCCCTTCTAGCTTTTGGTTAGAGGTCCTACACTCCGCTTATTCTTACTAGAAACCAGTTATTAATATCATCTGGTTAACCTTCTCACCACCAGAGCATAAACGCACGCCCGTACCCTCCACTCCATGCCACAATTTCACCTACCGTTTTGATAGCTTTTCCCCTCTTTATTCATCTTGAAAGAAGTGAATCTGATTTATGTTTTTCAATATTATGAAATTGTCAACAGACCGTACTATCAACCGCATGTCGTTCCTGGACCCCGGCCGATGTGCGATACCCATCTCTTACGCACCGCAAAAGTGCTACGAAAAACCAGCAGGTGAGCTGACGATATTTTTGTTTTAAATTTCAAAAGTTGATATTATGTACTTCAAAAGCACATATTTTCAACTGCAAATATATGTTTGTTTTTTATTATTACAATAAAAATCATCGTTTGGAGGCAAATCCGCATATTTCGATGGGCAATAATGAAACCCTACATTGCGAGTGGCCCAACACGCGCTTGGCCGGTTTACATTTTTGACACATTATCCAAGAATGGTAATATTCTCAACATTTGTTTTATCATTTGCATTTATTTTATAGCAGTCTCTCTAAACCATAGACATGGATTAATGGTGAAGATATCAATCCTCAACACAAATGTTGATATTTCAGCTAAAATGGAGTCTTCAACGACGCAGAAGATGTCGTACCAGCCGGTGTGCGCGCCGCAGCCGCAGCGGCCGCCGTGGGCGTGCAAAGGACAGTACACTAAGCCATGCCAGAAGGTCAGTGCATTTAATAACACCTACACACTCCTGTCCTGTCCCAAAATAAAACTTAGGTAAACTATCAGCAAGCGCAAGCGGCAAGTGGTAAGTTCTGGAGTGGCGACCGCGAACCTGAAGACATTCCGTTGGAAGCCCTCCCACTAGGTGGACCGATGACCTGGTGTGAAGGTTGCGGGAATCCGCTGGATGCGAATCGCACGAGATCGGTCAATGTGGCGACACTTGGGGGAGGCCTATGTCCAGCAGTAGACGTCTTTCGACTCAAACGATGATTTCATCATCGTTTTGAACTTTGCTGATAGTTTCATAACTAATACGAAACGATATATTGGATATAAGCTATTGCAACTGGCAGAAAGCTCAGTACATAAGGTCCCACTTCTATCCTAAAGGCACAATATTGTTAGACTATTTAAAGCGTCTTCTTATGCCTAGCAGTAGCCAGTTTCTCTTCAATAAAGTTTCTAAAAGTTAATTTCGTGATCTCTGTTACCAGTTGGAAGCCACAACAGTGTACCGGTCATCGTTCTTACCGCCCGGCGAAGACTGCACAGAATACATGGACCCTTGCAAATACGGCGACTGCAAACGTGAGTACCATAACCTTACTATTGAATCCTTATACAATTTAGGCCAGTAGAAGTATGATCCAGCGCGGGGTAATTGCAAAACACGAAGGCAACGGTTTTTATTTTGACATTTCAACAATTATAGCTATAATACGATGTAAGGCAAGTCAATTTTATTCAAACTTCGAATCAATGGATTCGCGATACCCCTAAAATCATTAAGAGTAGTTATTGTGAGTCTGTTACGCAATTAGGATACAGGACACGTAGTTGTCTCTCTCTTCTTCTTCTTCTTCGTCGTTCCCTCAATACTGAGGATCCTGACTACATATGACATGACACGTCTCTAATCCTTGCGGTCTCCTGCAGTGTGGACCGTACGGTACAGGGTGCCTTCTTGGTCGCGTCTGACCATCTTGCCGGCCCTCTGCCTTGCGCTTATTTACCTAGCCTACCCAGCCCAGTGGCAGTTTCTTCGGTTCCCAAAAATTCCTTCCTAAAGACTCGTTTAGAAGGACACCGAGCTTTTGTAGAGAACAAATACTTTTCATTATGAGGCCTTGGAACCTTGACACTAATTTGACTTCGTTCATATATTTTTTCAGCGTGCAACTGCATATGCCCCGCGGAGTGTATAACGACGGATCCGTGCGCGTGCAACTTCCCTAGAGCAGCTTGTTGTTGACCGACGAACAACGTGACGTTCCAAATTCAAGCGTAGACAAAATGGCGCCTTTCGGACGGTTGAGTTCAAATCGGGCAAGAGACTTGAACGGCTTTGGAAGCAAAATAATCATGGATGTTTATTATACTATAAAATTAATCTAACATAGTGTTATGGATAATTTTGAATATTATTAGTAGTAATAAATTATACATAATGTTTATATAGTAAATTATATTTTGTAATGTTATGATGAAATGGATTTAATACATAAATAGTTGGTTTTATTTATCTACAGGTTATCTAGTTATCATTGTGGGTTTTTAAGGTTATTTCTTTATTTTTTTAGGCAGCTCATTGGCTTATATCCCTGTCACTCAATAAGATCAAAAATCAATTAAAAGCATACGAAAGTGTAGCCGGTACTCAAAACAAAAACACAAATAATTTTTTGTCTGTCTGCCTGTCTGTCGGTTTCGGCTAGTCTCCGAAACGTCTGGACCAATTTTGACGAGACTACTGGCAGATAGCTGATATTAAATAAAAAGTAAATTTCTGACAAACGAATACGGGTCCGTGCAAAAAAATCCTTTTAGAGCCGAGACACCGGAATGGCAGCGGCCGCGGCCGGCGTCGCCGCTGGCGGCCTCACGCGACCTCCAGACCCCACGCGCCTATTTTCCTCTTGACTAGTTTAGTTTCTACATTCGGCAAGTAGGAGCGCGCGGCCGCTCGCGTCGCCACTGGCAGCCGCGGGCAGAACCACCGAGAAGAGGCGCGTGGCGCGCGGCCGTTCGCGTAACCGCGACAACGCCTCGCGACTTGTTCAAGCGATACTGGTGTTTTAAGCATGTAGATAAAATTAAAATTATTTCACACTGAAGGTGCTCGCCACGTCGCGTCGCTGCCATTCCAGTGTGACTCGGCCCTTAACCACAGAGTATTTAATCACTACGTCCGTCCCCTAAACGGCTCGTACACATAAACACGATACGACGTTGCATCGTGAGACGATGCCGCGTCGTAGCACGATGCGACGTCTTTTCTTGTTTATTTGTATAACCCTTATTGTTGACACAAAATCCAATCCAATCATGGAAGTAATATCTTATATAGGTATTTACTAATATTATAAATCTGAAAAGTTTGTTTGATTGAACGCGCTTATCTCAGGAATTACTGGTGTACGAATTGTAAAAAAATGTAGTGTTGGTTAGCCCATCGGGGAAGGCTATAGGTTATGGCAGTTGTCCCACGAGGAAGCGACCTCCCATATTATTATTATACTCTTTGGAAGCGACTAACTATCAGCAATTTTCTTGCTCAAGAAACGTGAAAGAAAGATGCATATTAATCATTGATCGCTGAATGTTTACATTGCCAGCGAGGACTCGGTCCACTAGTTTGTCGCTGAGTGAACATATTATGAATTCAGATAGAACTATCATTGTTGTCAAGCGGGGAACACGAACAGTGCAATGCTACGCTGATACGCTCGTGAGCCGCCCAGAGCACACTCGCTTATAGCCCAGCGACAAAACTATCGAAACTCACACTCGCTTCTCGCCAACGCGTTTCTAGTTCCTAGCTCCACTCGCTTCTCGCTCATAGTTAGCGGTGGGACAACTGCCTTAATAACATCACGCTACGGCCAAAAAGAGCGGAGTATCAATGAAAAATGATAGAAAAACGGAAAAATAAAAAAATCTTAAGGCTAAAAGCCACGGTAGTGTAGTGCACGAGGTCCCTGAGTGTGTGTCAGAATGACGAGTGTGTTCTAGCAGAAATGAATATGCTCTAAACAGAGATTTTTTTTTTATCACTTTCCAAAAAAAAAAAGGGTATATCAGGTGAACGGAGTAGAAGCAAATAGCATACTGAGGTCTTTTTTTTATTTTCGAAAAAAAAAAAATGTCAAATCATACGCTTATTGCGTATGATATTCGATATGATTATGATTTGATATTCGATATTTTTCATTTATTTTTACAAAATTTCTCTTTCTTTGTTCTAATATGAAAAGTTTACTTGAAATTTGTAGCGTTTTTTGATGATAAATCATTTTTTTTCTAAGCTGTAGAAATAAGAAAAACAAAACTAGGTATGCCATAAGCTTCTACTCCGTTCACCTGATATACCCATTTTTTTGGAAAGTGATAAAAAACGTCATCCGGTATAAAAGGAATGTACCAGCAATGTACTTGAATGAGTCAGCAAACGGTGCGTTGTGCAGACTTTTAGACACTATATTTTTTTTTCAGACACTATAATTATTATGTCTACGCGAAATACAGACAATAGGCATGACGACAGTATCAAAATATAGCAAATCTATTTAGTCCGTCAGTTAGAGTATTGGAAATTAATGGACACGTATTTTTTGTCTTTGTAAATCAATGAATATTGACAAAGATAAAACGCATCAAAACTCGGGAGTGGGGCTCGTGACGTCACAACTAGCTAAAAATTATACCTAGGCGTGACTTATTGAGAATTTTAAAAGCGTCATAATTATCTTCGTCAATTTTGATTTACGTAACAAAAAAAAAACACGGATCAAATATTTTTTGATTACTTAATTACTAATTAGTTTTTTTTTGTCGTCTCGCCTATTGCAACATGATATATTTCAATTATGTTGGACTAACGCTAATTTTGAACAAGACCCTTTGCATTACATTTGTTGCATGTTCTTTACCCGACTCAACATAATGCAGGATATAAACCTGTCAATCAACATGCCTTCTGCAGGTTATACCTGTCACCCAGCATAATGTAGATTATTTCCACACGTGCCCACTGCCGGATACTCATTTCACACAAAATGTTTCGGATAGTGGGTTTATTCATTAGTGTACTAACAAAAACGAGCATAAAGGAACTTAAAAACTTTATTTATTGACCAATACACTGTTTCACTCGCGAGATCGCGTTACAATAGCTCCGGCCCCGTTCACACTTACGTATAAAAGTACACGAACACACGAACGAAACGTACCAATATTTTAAATATTTAAAAAACTCCTAAAAGCCGATCTATAAATGCGTTTTTGGAGCATTCCATTCGTGTGTTAAGGCAGCGCCTAACTTCTTGACCATTCTGGAGTTACTTATACAAGCTTCGCGTAGATTTTGCGTAGAAAGATGGGCACTATGTTACATTATACGATTTCTTACTATCAGTAGAAAATTCTTTGCGCAAAACTACGAACTCCCAAAAAAAAAACAGCCAAGAAGTTTAGAACCTAAGAACGGGCACCGCCAACTGAGAATGGGCCTTCCGTCGTCGCCACAGGGTCCTATTTGAGCCGCTGCAGCAGCGTGGTGTTGAGGACGTTGGCTTGTGCCAGCGTGACGGCCGGGTCCGCCAGCTCTCTGCTGGGGAACGTGGTGAGCAGTACGAAGGCCTGCAGCTGGTACGACGGCTCCGCGCGCGACACGTAGGCCTGCAGGTCGCCGACGGTGTGTGTGTGGTTGAAGCGCCCGGTCAGCCGGCTGCCGTCTGCGAGACGGAACTGAGCGACAACGGGAATGGATTAGAAAATAACATTGTTTTACGGTTTCACTGTTTAAACCTAAACTTATACTGTCACTTGCGGGATGTCTTCCGTGATTGTTCATTATTTTGAGCTCCCGATATCGCGATATCATGGCGTTTGCAACAGCGTCAAAATGTTGCAGCTACATGAAATGATCATAAGAGACCATCCATAATTTTTCGTGAAATTTTGATCCGCATTCAGATTTTCGAAAAAAAAATGTACAGTTAGCAAGAAAATGGCCATCTATCTATCATGGGGTTTAGGTTTCCGCACTTAGTCCTTGAAGTGAAAATGGTCATTTACACAAACCATTTTTTTTTATGCCAATCGATCCTGTTTCTAATGCTGATCAAAAAGTTCTATCCTAATCCTATAGTTCTAAGATCATTTTCGTGTAGCTGCAACGGTTAATGTACTTCCCCTTACTGCCCCGTTTACCGTATCGACCTTGTATAGAAAGTAAGTTTAAACACCGTGTTTCCGGACGATATCGATAAACTTCGACCGGTCATTGTTCTCTTATGTTCGCATAACTCGTCAAAAGGTATGGAACAAGTGTTTTTTTTTTTGCGATTCAGGGTATGGTCCCATAGGGCACGCCACAATAGTGGCGGTAAGTCCCCTCTTTGAGGAGTGGCTTAAGAGACGCCACGGCGTCCTCACCTTCCGCCTGACGCAGGTCCTCACCGGACACGGTTGTTTCGGGAGGTTCCTGCACCGAATCCGGCGGGATGAAACGCCCGGGTGTTTCCATTGCGAGGATCGACCGGAGGACACGGTGGAGCACACGGTGGAGGTGTGCACCGCCGTGTCCTCGAAGCGGCGATTGGCGGCAGCGATCTCTCGCGTCCGGCCTTGGTGCAAGCCATGGTCCGGAGCGAGACGGAATGGGACGCCGTCACCTCCTTCTGCGAAGCAGTAATGCTAGAGAAGGAGGTGGCAGAACCTCACAGCGTCCCGGCCACCGCGGGAGACGCCCCGGACGTGCACCGTAGGCGCGGGCCTGTGGACGGTGGGCTATGGGCTAGCGAGCCGTCCGTCCGTCTCATGGCGACAGGCCGTGTCGACAAGCAGGAGTGTTCCACGCGCGCCTCAAAGAGAGTCAGCAAAAAGGAAGGGGTCCGCAAGGACCGATGCCTGCCGGGGTTGCGGGACTGTTCCAAAGAGATACCGTGGCCCCGGAACACAAAGGGCGATGAAGGAACATGGATGGGTTTTAGTCAGTAAAAGTCTGACACTCCCTCCTGCTCCGCCCAGAGCGGGAGAAGTCATTTGATGATTTCCCATCCGAAAAAAAAAAAAAAAAAAAGGTATGGTCCCATAGTAAAAGTCGTTCATAATGATGAGTAGGTACAATGACCGGTCGAAGTAAATCGATATCGTCCGGAAAGACGTCGCATAGAGTTGAAGTATACCTGTATGGTGGTGACGGGGTCGGAGTCGTTGAGCTTGACGGCGTCCTGCGCGGCGCGCTGGTTGGCGGCGCGGTCCGCTACGTCGGCCGCTACACCCGACGTCGCGCCCACCGTCGGGGGCGTCGGGCTACAACATTATACACTTTTATTGCAGTGTAGTGGCAGTGGACAATATTAGGGTAGATAACAAAAAAAAATAATTAATTCAGCAGATAGATTTCCAAAAAATATTGTACACGTATTTTTTCTTTTTTCACGTGAACAATGAAGACGATACAGTGCGTCGAAAACTCCTATGACGTCACATTTGAGTAAATTTTTTACTCAAATGTGACGTCACAAGCCCCCCCACTCATGATCTTTGACACGTTTTATCTTCGTCAATTTTTATTAATTTGATAAATCAAAAAACACGTATCCAATATTTTTCGATAATCTAACTGACGGACTAAACAGAATCATATTTTTTTTTTGTCAGTCATCATCCCTATTGCACGAATTCGAAAAGAACGTGCACTTGCGCGATAAAGGAATCTACACCAAAATCAATCACCGGGCGGACATTTTTTATTTTTTTGTGGTGCAAGTCCGCCACTCTATTCCCAAATCACTGCAACTCCTTAAAGTCAGAATCAATAGTGGCGACCACAAGGAAAGGGCCGAGGCAAACAATTTAACGGTCTTGGATCCCGCAACGAAATTAATCAGAAAACAATATCAGAGGCAGGAACAAGCGTGCGATTTTTTTTGCCTGTCTGCTATGACGTCATAAGCACTATTTAGCACTGCTGCGACAGTAGCCACGTTAAGCATAAAATACACACATCAAAAGTATCTAGGGATCAACATATATTTTTGCAATAACTTTTCTCCTGATTGATATTAATTAAAATTTTCTTTAAGGATTCATCAAATAAAGTGTTTTCGTTTGTCACAGTAACGATAAACCAAGTCACCTTTGCATTAATAAAGAAATTTGCCATTTTCCTAATAAAGGGATTTTTGACATTTGAACCACTAACATTAAAGTTCGAAAAAAAGACTGAAATAACAGTTTTCTTTAAAATTTTATTGGGTAACTTAAACAATTAATAATCCGTGTTTCTACCGCGAACACTAACAACACAAGAACATCGGTTTGGCATACTCAAAATGAGTTCATCCAAATCACGCTGTGGAATGGCCGCCCATGTTCGTTGCAACAACAAAAAAAGGTCTTCTTGCGACTGGATACCCTCCATATTCGGCAGAGCTCTTCTCTGTAGCATATCCCATGCATGCTCAATCGGGTTCAAGTCTGGCGACTGAGCAGGCCAGGGCAGGACATTGATGTTAGCTGCGGCGAGAGTCTGTCTTACAACTCTTGCGGTGTGCGGTCGTGCATTATCATGCATTAACTGAAATAAGGGACCGATTTGCACTTGTAGAGGAACGATGACGTCTGATACAATCGTCTCAGCATAAATTTGAGCGTTGAGGTTGCCTCTGATCCAAATCAACTCAGTTCTTCCGCCGATCCAAATACCCGCCCATACCATGATGGTTCCACCACTATAAGGATGGACTTCCTGGCAGGATTTTAATCGCTGTTGGCGTCCAGGGGTTCTCCAGTGTCGTATACGTCTTGTATCCGGTCTCATACCAAAACGAGACTCATCAGAAAAGCACACGAAACGCCATTGTTCTTCTGCCCAATTTCTGTGTTCAAGAGCCCATTGATATCGAATCCTACGATTGTGCATTGCTATAGGTGGTACCCGTAGCGGTCTTCGGGAATGAAGGTTCACTTCATGCAAGCGGTTTCTGACTGTTTGGTCGCTAATTAAGTTCCCTGAAGAGTGATGAAGCCTCACGGCTAACATCATGGCGGTTATTGTTGGAGCTCTTCGAGTTAAGATTTGAATGTATCGGTCTTGTCTCCGTGTGGTGCAGCGATACCGTCCTCCATGGCGCTCAGCCACGGTACCAGTGCTTCGGTAACGTGTCCAAAGTCGACTGATAACACTCTGACTTGTATTCAGAGCTAAAGCTACAGTACGTTGCCGGGAACCAGCTTCTATCATTCCCACGGCTCTGAGCATTTCTTCCCTGCTTAAATGACGTCGCCGCTCCATAATAACGTTGGTTTTAATCAGTAGTAGGGAAACAGTAGCACTAATAATGTCTTCAATGCGTTGTATGTTTTTATAGGGAAAATATTGACAGCTTATTTTCATCTTTTACTCGAATTTGATTGAGAGTTCCTGATTCAAATTATGAAATGCACCAAAAAGGATCCATATAAATTTATAAAATCATAAATTTATTACAAAGCCACATCTCAATCTCAAGAAATCCGCATAAAAATGCTTGATCCCTAGACATTTTTGATGTGTGTACTTAAGCCGGGCACCCGAAGTAGGTGCTCTTGCGATATTTAGGTATTTCTATATCTGAAGCTCAAGCTACGTTGCGTTATAGTTAGAATCGTTTGAATGTCCTCACCTGCCGAGCAGATGCCCCTTGCCGGAGAAGGGCTGCGCCTTGGCGATGTGTCGCGGGCACTCCTCGTGCCGCCGGTCCTCCAGCGACACGCGCACCTCGCCGCCGCCGCCGGACAGCTCCGGGGGGATCTCACTGGAAGTATACAAGTATTCATTATTACTTCGTTACCGCTTGTATAATAGATGAGTATTAGTGGAAAAGCTAAGTGTGAAATGATTACAAAAAATATTAGGTTCTTTCCCATTTGAATAGACTTTGTTAAAAATTTCAAGGGTTTTCATTTTTTTGCACGGAACCCCATGTTCCTCCTTATAACATCAGCTATCTGCCAGTGAAAGTCCCGTCAAAATCGGTCCAGCCGTTTCGGAGATTAGCCGGAACAAACAGAAAATAAATGTATTTTTTTTTATAATGTACCGTTTATACTTTATTAAGCATTCAGTAAAAAGCTGTTATTTTGTAATTGCAAACAGACACTTCAATTTTATTTATTTGTATAGATACTTGTTACGATGAGTTCACTGTTGGGATGCTGTCAGAGATGAGACAAGTGTGATAGAGATACATACCCGCGACGTATACAGTTGAGGAAGTCGGCGTGGTCGGGGTCGGTGTAGTGCCGCAGCGCGCCCGAGTCCACGGTGAAGCCCTCGCGGTACAGGCGCAGGCGCACCGAGCGCGGCTGGTCGGCGCCCTGGGAACACATTCACTTATACTTGATCGTGTCGGATTGCCATCTTTTCTATGAGAATAAAAAGCGTAAGCACAGGTGCACTTTACCTGTATTTACGAATACAGTAGTGCAATATAGTATCTTTCGGGTCCAGAGATTGGGCGCCATGGCATACTAGGATTCATGTACAGAATGCTTAGATGGCGGGGCCGAATAAATTCGGTTGCAATAACGATGCATGCGAGAAACGCATCTTGGATGTAGAGATTTGCGTTACTCGCAAGCATAATTTTTGGAACCGAATTTATTCGTTAGTATATATATTGTATATTGTATAACGGGCTGGTGTCCGCAACTCCACGTCAAAGCGCGTATTTTACGTATGGGCTATAATCCACCACGCGGGCCCAGTGCGGATTGGCAGATGTCACATGTCTTCGAATTTTTGGTTCTAGGACATGCCGGTTTCCTCACGATGTTTTCCTTTACCGTTTTGAGAGCAGTGGTGATGAAATGAATTACACAAAGTAATGCGCCTGTCTGGGTTCGAACCCACAACTTATTGTTCGTAAGTCGGGGCCACCACCACTGGGCCACCGCTACTCTCTTATTCGTTAGTTAATTACCAAACAAAAGTTAGCGATTTTGTCGTTGTCTCTGTCGAGACTATTATTTATAAAGGGTGTAAAACACCTCTTAACGAAGCCGAAAGGCACTTATTCTCCTCGTCATTGCGATCATTTTTTTGTTCTACAACATACCTGGGAACCTTCTAGTTACGGACATATTGGGGGTCAAAGTTGCAACTTTTTGACAAGTTATTTTTTAAATACAAGTTTTTAATGTAAGATTTTTATTTTCAACACTTCCACGATCCCCGTACTATTTAATCCATCCATCAGAACAATGTTTTGAGTGCGTTACATTGAGTTCTACCACAAAACATGATTTTTCACCCCAAAAAAAAAAAGTTACTTAGTTTGATGTACAGAATGCTTGGTTGACGGCTTCGTGATGAGGTCTTTTACACCCTGTATATATGTATACTATTTTTCTGTGAAAGACAGAAGACACTAGCTACATGTTCTAAAAGTAATCACTGATGACTTACTGCTGGTGCCTGCGGGTTACCACCGGTGGCGGTGGCGGCGGCGGCGGCGTCGGCCGCTGCTGGCTCGGGCTCATCTGCTGTTTGACCTGCATCACACGACCTTAATAGACACTACCTAGCTTCTGCCAGCGGCTTCGCCCGCGTGAAGTTTCATAATTGTCCCGTGGGATCTTACTTTCGGAATTAAAGAATCCTATGTGTTAATCCAGATTATAAATTATCTCTGTGCAAAATTTCATCCAAATCCGTTCAGAAGTTTTGGCGCGAAAGAGTAACAAGTGTCCATACATCCATACTCACAAACTTTCGCATTTATAAATATCAGGACATTGATTTTTACTGTAAAACGTGACTTTTCACCCCAAAAAAAAAAGTTGTTTTCGAGCAATATTTTTTGCGTAGGGTTTCTTAGTTTGATGTACAGAATGCTTGGCTGACGGCTTTGTAAAGGTCCGTTTACATCCTGTATTCACAATTAGTAATACTTCATAGTTACCGAGTCTGTATCCCACCCCACTGAACGCGGAGCGCCCCCCTCGGCTCGTGGAAGACGGCTCATCTTCGAACACCACCGCGCCGCGCCTGTTTCAATAAGATAGGAATGTTTTAGTTATTACCCGAACGTTGTGACGTCTTAGCGATACATTTCCAGCGTTGACGAATTCTAATGAGTTTCTTAAGAATAGGCTTGTGTCCTGAAAAAAAAAAATTAGTCCGTCAGTTAGATTATCAAAAAATATTTGACACGTATTTTTTCTTTTGCTACGTAAACCAAAATTGACGAAGATTCGACGCTTTTAATATTCTCAATACGTCACGCCTTGCTATATTTTTTAGTGCGTTGTGACGTCACAATCCCCCACTCTCGAGTTTTGATGCGTTTTATCTTTGTCAATATTCATTGATTTACAAAAACAAAAAATACGTGTCTATTATTTTCCAATACTCTAACTGACGGACTAAATAGATTTGCAATTTATTGATGGTGGAAACTAGCCTATTATTCTCAAGACATCCAATAGAAACCCATTAGAATTCGTCTAGGCTAGAAATGACAAAGCTTGACGAACTCGGAATAAAAAAATAAAAAATATATTTAATTCACATAGGTCTACATACTGCACTTATTAAACGTCTAGAAAGGGTTCACGGTTCGGGTTGCATTCGCGAGATTCTTCAGAGTCGATCGCGGGAATTCCCTTATATAAAATGTACTCAAACAGTTATTCGTAAGAGGATTCAGAGTCGATCGCGGGAATTACCGAAAAGTATAAAATACTTTATCTTGTGAAACTTGTGAGTCTCGCAGCGGGCTGCGACCACTCATAAGTAACAATGATACCGGTACCTATCATTCGTATCTCTTTAAGTTACCTGTATTAATAATGTTTACGTGTATTTCACACATAAAACTACTCATTGTATTTCTACTTCATGTGGTTTTGAGCCTATTTGTGACGTTTCTCTGATTTCGACAAACTGAAAAGTATTGTCACAATCAAACATAATACATTTTCAGAATATGTTAGACAACCTGCTACTCAAATATCAAACATTTTCAATATAGACGTTATTTCTATTCAAAATGAGGTACTATTTACAGGTAATTTCAAATATTTTATTCTACCTATTTAATTTTAAAGAGTAGGTATGTATTGTAAACCATTTTCTAAACACCATGTGTCTTTCATCAAAAGTGCAAAAAAAAATGTAAGTTGGCATTCGCTCACTGCACACTATTATTTTGTACCCCTTTTTTTTTGCGCGTGGAAATAAATCCTCATGGATGTCCTCCGCCCTAGGGTAGGCTAAGGGGTCTGTCAGACTCGTGCTGACTAAAACCACACGGTATTCTTTGACTACCTTGGGGTGCTGGAGTACTTGTGCAGTTCATCACGCTCCCCCGGCCAGGTTTTGGCCCGTATAAAGTTTGAGCCCCCTGCCGTAGAATATTTGTAGTATTTCTACTTGTTAAATTTCCCTGAAAAAACGACAGTGGCAGGGAACTACTAAAATTCTCTTGTAAGAAGTTAGTTTTCCACAGACAAACCGTGAAAACGGTTTTGTGGGGCATTGTCATAAATTTAAGACTTTTGTAAACTTTCATTTTTAATAAATAAATAAATAATAAAATGAATAAGTTCTTGATTTATAATTAGAACTAATGACAAAGACACAGTGCTAGCATTGCCAAAAATATTTGTCCTACCCTACATAGTTATAAAAAACCGGCCAAAAGCGAGTCGGACTCGCGCACCGAGGGCTCCGTACAAACTTATTAAAGGACAAACTTAATTTAGCTGTTCGATCCTATGAAACGGCTTTTGCACCAACCGCAAATGATAAGTTTGTAATAGTAAAATCGCATTTTTTTTTGTTATTAAACTACATATTTACGGTTTGCCGATTTTTCCCTCTACATGTGCTGTAAGACATTACTTCTCGCCAAAGTCGTGATTCTAGGTCAACGGGAACTACCACATAGGTTTATTTATTTATTTATGTATTTATTATAAGGCTTCTCAACAATGAGTACACTGTTACATTATAATTTGTACAATTCAAACTAAAGTCTAAGCGCCTCATCACTTACAGAAAAGCACAGCATGCACTACTTTATGCGCAGAAAAATATACAATTAAATCATTAATTTTATTGACACAAGAATATTTTGGAAAAAATATGCAGATTACACTTAATTACTTAAATTAAAATAAATAACATAGATTAAATTAAATTAGAATTAAAGGTTGTCGACCCATACCTAAATAAACCTATAGGGTACTTCCGGTTGACCTACAATTGTCAATTTTGGTTAAAAGCAAGGTCTTACAGCACAAGTAAAGGGAAAAGTACGAAAAATAAAAAAAGTTAAAAATTAAGGTAAATTTTGGTACTTACAAGTTTTCGCGAAAATCTAAATTTGCCCATATCTTTTTAACACGTTGCCTCAGGACCTTGATTTTTATACATCTAATAGGGACTATAGACCTCGGTATCTGGTATAAATTTCAACTTGCTAGGTTCCTGAGAAAATCGGTGGTGACAGACATACAGACAGACAAGAAAGTGATCTTATAAGGGTTCCATTTTTTCCTTTTGAGGTAAGGAACCCTAAAACACACTCACTCTCTAACACTCTTGAATACTTCAGTGACTATGTCCTTTCTTCCCTTCCCTGGTCCAAGTATCTGTTGACCAGACCGCTCCGACCCACCCGCGTAAAACGCTTGACCTGCAACAATGGAAGATTTTCTATACACAAACTGATAATATTTTTTGTTTATCAGTGTGTTACTCTGAAACTATTGTGTTTAGTGACATCCAGACTCGATTGCTGCTACCGAGAAATTCCTGATGGAAAAACCCAATAACAATGCTAGATCCGGGAATCGAACCCAGAACCTCAGGCTCAGCAGTCACGCTGGCGACCATTCGAACAACGAAGCAGTCTAATGATAAAATAGCAGGAAATCGAAAATTGCAAGATATGGTAACAACAATTCGCACAAAACCACAAGAAAATCCAATGATCATGCACATACAAGTACCTATCTTTTAGTTCTACATTCACAATGCTACAAGACATAATAACACACAGACCTGCCTCATTCTCATCAGGAGGTGCCATAGCTTTCAATCTTGCTATCTCTTTTCTCAAAACACTATTCTCACACAACAGTCTCTGCACTTCCTTTTTCAGTTTATTCATTTCGTGTACACATTCAGAATCTTCAAGAGTGATGAGCTCATCATTTACAGGTGGATTTTCGTAGCATTGTTTTGAACATGAAGCTGTATTGTCAAAGAAATCATGCACTGTCATTTGTATTTGCTTAACCAACTCATTCTGATCTTACTATGCTAACAAAACCGTACAAGTTTATACTTCTACTAGCTGGTGCGCTCGACCTTTGTTCATGTGAAATTATTATTATAAAAATAAAAAGGCACGTATAACTTTCCTATTTGAATCAGATTGTGTAAACAATTGCAAGGGTTTTAATTTTTTGGCCAATCTAGTACCCTAAGTGACTCGTTTTAACAAAAGTTATCTGCCAGTAAAAATCGGCCCAGCTGTTTTGGAGATTAGCCAGAACAGACAGACAAAATCTAAAAAATATATATTTTCTTTTGTTATAAGTAAATACCTTAGGTAATTTCTTAAATGCAATAAAGCAAATGAGATGTGACTCTATATTCTCAACGTTGTTTGGCCAATCTAGTACCCTAAGTGACTCGTTTTAACAAAAGTTATCTGCCAGTAAAAATCGGCCCAGCTGTTTTGGAGATTAGCCAGAACAGACAGACAAAATCTAAAAAATATATATTTTCTTTTGTTATAAGTAAATACCTTAGTTAATTTCTTAAATGCAATAAAGCAAATGAGATGTGACTCTATATTCTCAACGTTGTTTTCACTTGGACCATTTTACCTTACCTAGATTGGAAGGAACTTAGCAAACCCGAGATTGATCAACAGGGCTAACTAATGCCTACTTTCAGTAGCTAAATGAATGCCAAACATATAGTGCTGAATCATTTTCAACACTTGGCCAGCACCGAGATTAGTAATTATACAAATTTTGCTTACCAATGCATGACTAATTTTCACTAACATTGAGACAAAATATTACGGTCACTGACCACAATGATGATGAATTGCTGCGAAATAAATAAACATGCTTTTTAATAACAAGATATGATCACCTTCTTCTTCATCACTTGAGCTCTCTTGCTGCAACGAGTCCAATGTGGCAAACTTTTGGCCCGGCACCTTCTTTTTGTCTTTCTTAACAGGTGCTAGCGGGGACCCTGGAGGCGACTCCATGTCACTATCTGAGAGGGTCGGCAAGGATGATGCAGCAACTGCAGGGTTAGTGGGGGGTTCGTCTACGTTACCCCCGTGCTCATAGAAGCTTGATAATGCTACCTGTAAATTGTACTTTAAGATTATTCAAATTTCATATTTTGCCACTAGAAAATTAAAACTGTGAGGAGTAGTAGACATAAATTATGTTTAATTGGAGAATAAAAGGAGAATAAAAGCATGAAAGTTAGAGTCTATAGGTACTTGCTAATAAGATTCTTGTTGTGAATACATTCATTATAAGTTTAATGACGTCGATTATGAATTCTGATGTCAACAATGGACAAATAGCCAACAAAGCAATCAATTAGCTTCAGAAAACAGTCCATTGGTTTGTAGACAGGTCATGCGAAATTATTGGATAAAGACAAGTCATTACTCATGGAAATGTTGTACAACTGTAACTAAACGTATGTAGAATTGCAATAGCTACGTACTTAGTAAATTGGCTGCAGTATGATCTTTGTTACAAGCAAAACAAAAATGTAACCAATACAGAATGAATACCTCACAATGAGGTCAATACCAAAACAAAACTGATTATAATAGATTCAAACGGTCGATTGACACTGTTACCTATCCGTTATTACGCTATTCTGACGAGAAAAACAGCAAAAAGGTGATAAAACAAGTTATACACTTACGTCTAGCTGCCAGTTAGACGACTCCAAGAAAAACTTGCTGCGACCCTCTTCGGCGCCAGTAACATCGCAAAACTGTCTCAAAGTCTCGTCCTTATTGGTGGACATATTTAGAATTTATTTTATTTTATATTCATACAAGACAATCCATGAAAACGCCGATGACTTGCTCGCTTTTGGTTTTATTTTGTTACTTTGGCAGAATTGACATCGAATAGAGCTGACAGCCAACGAGGTCTATTTTTAAATCATAGATAATCAGTTCCACTTATTTCATTTTAATAAAATAACTGTACTGCTTGTTTAGCAAATGCTTTCAGGTTTTTTTCATAATTAAATTTGATTGCTGATCACTCTAAAAGATGCCCATATAATAATCATCTGCAATGAAGGGTTATTTGTTTTTGTACGATTAACTGACTGACTTCAACTTTCAAGGCAAGATTCCACCTCTAACATAACCTGATAACCAAAAACTAGAAATAGAGCAACCAACATACAGAAAATTAACATCATTGAAGTGTCGTAATGACAGTTGTGATAGTGAAACAACAAATCAAAAATCCATTCATTCATTTGATTCACTAGGTCAATCAAGTTCATTCATCACAATCATCTGCAATGCTGTGAAATGATTTTCCTCTTGGAAAACTATTATTTTGCTTTTATTTGTGTTCTCAAATGAATTGGTAAGTTATTTGTCTTTTTAAGATCCTTGTGTCTATAGTGGTTATTCAATTAATTAACAGCCTCTATTGCTTTTAGATGCCGGGTGAATAAATGAAGACTTCTCGAAACTCAGCAGGGACCACCACAATGAGGAAATATTATCAACTAATACTCGTCATTGTATGCTTTTTAAGCATCGTAACATTACTCGTATACCGCCATGAGTACTATAGGCTTAGATATGTACTAGAAGTATTAAATTTCTTCGGCAAACCAGGCCTTTCCGAGATCGAGTTTTGCGGCCCCGGTTTCAACGCAACGATGCTGTCTGAAATCCTCCGCAATTCGTCGATGGAAATCCGCGAAACGCCTCCTCTATTTCAGCAGATCGATGAGAATTTCTACTCATATTCGTCATTTCTGAGATCAAATCAAAAGTATGATAAGTTGACGCCGATGCATGCTCATAATATTGACACTATTGTCATTGGCAAGGCGCACGTTCCACCTAACTTTCGATGCAACATTTGGTTGGAAAACATAAACAAGCCTAAAGCTGGAAGGTTCAATTACAAGATTGTATCAGAACCCATCAATGATTTCCGCTTGTACATCTTCCAGTGTTCACTTAACCAGAATTTGGGCAAGCCAAAAGGAATAAGCTTCTATGTCAATGATTACAACATTAACCCAATACATGCCCCAATCAACAGAGTTATTGAAGTGAACACTAAAAGGAAACCTAGGCAGAGTAGTAGCATTAAGTTTGTGAACAACATAGAACCTGCCATCTGTGTGATACCTAACCAAGTACCATTGGTCTCAAGAGATGCATTCATAGAGTTCCTAGTGTTTCACCATATGATGGGGGTGAATTTCTTCACAATTTATGATAGCATGATATCTGAAGATATTATACGGAGACTGAATTTACTGCCACCTGATATAACCCAGTGGAATATACAATTCTTCCCGCTAAACTATCCTTTTGTATTTGCTAAGTCTTACAGCATTGTTCGAGAGGCTATTGAGCTGGACTGCTTGTTCAGACATTTTAGATTTGATAAAGAAGAAGCCGAGAAAGTTAGTCATGCCATGGTGTTGGCGTGGGATGAATTCTTAGTACCACGAGTCCACAATAATGCCAAGGAAATATTCAATGATTTTGATCCTACAAGGAAGTTCAAGACTTTGGAAGTGACACCTCTTTTGTTTTGTCTAAATCAAGCAGATGATGACAACACTGAGGAAGGGTATCCAGAGATTATGAAGAAGACGCATTACTATAATAATATAATGCCTCAAGACTTAAAGTCGGTATATGTAAGGAATTTAGATGCCATGCAAACTTTTGAAGATATATTTACTGTAAACTCAAGTAGTAAGGCATTGCCAGTAGAAATATTAGCTTCACATAAGTACACAGAGTGTAGGGATCCGAAAGTAATCAACCCTAGTGGGGTGGGGTACAATGAGACACAAATGCAGGTGTTCCAGCATAAGTTTGAAGGTTCAATGATTAAATTTGGACAAAGTTTAGTTGGCAATAAAATCTATCGGCTGTATCGGTCAGGCAAGATTTGGGAGAAGACTTCTAACGAAATTGTTAGGGACATGTTGTGAATTTCAGATGAATAGGAATGATGATATAATATTCTATAGAACCCGTTAAGAAACTATCACAATGTTAGAAGATTAGTCTCTCGAATGCCAAGCAAAATTTCCATTTTAGGTAGATCAAGAATGCTTTGAGTCACAAATAGTTTTCCTCATAGGACGTAGTGTTGGCTCAAATATAAGAATTTAGTATTAAATCAATATGACCTAACTGCCATAATATATTACTTGTTATTGGTCATGACTAAATATAGTGAAGATAGTGTTACTCCATGAACAGTTTTTTTTTTCGATTGGAATCTACTTGACCGAATTATTTTTATGATATTGTTAAGATTGTTATCTCAAGATAAAGTTTTATTGAGTTCAATAGAATGGCTACGAATATCCAGTCATGGAAAAGAAAAATATATAATGATTTATTTTTACTTTCTGCTTGGATTTCAAGGTTGTTTCATTTTTTTGAGGTTGTTTTATTTTTTAATTTAAGTATATCTAAATAAATATCTAGGTATTGATTAGGAAATTGTTTTAAAGCAAGGGCCCACAGCTGCCAGACATTACTTATTTTTATGAACAAAATGTGTGATTGAATAGTGATTGCATGCAAATCTATTAGCTTGGGCTGATGGCCAATTTACAGGTGTTATAAGTGTAAAATCATTACTCACTTTTCTTATTGTGCTGATTTTTATATTCTATAGTATTGTGTAAAAGAAAAAATAATCAACAGTGCCAGACACTACGTAGGCGGAAATTTCAGCCAGACGCTTTAAAACTCACAGAAAAGATAATATTAAGTATCTTACTTGGTAGTTAATTTTGAACACATTTTGTTATTCAGAAAATACGTAATGTCTAGCGGCCCTGGGATCTTGAACTATTATAGAATATCGTTAAGATGTGCCTTGATTATAGTGGTGGCTAGATAGATAGATACCTACTCAATTTTCATCCTTAAGTGTAGCTAAATAAGACTGTTTTTACAAGCTTTTATTTTTTGAAAAATAACTAATCATGTTCTTCCAGTCCTTAAAACTTTTTTAGAATTTTGTTTTAAAAACTTTCTTATTCTTTATTGCACACAAAATTAAATACATAGCTTATGTACAACGGCGAGCTTAACCCAGAATTGGGTTTTCTTACAGCAAACCTTAGGTACTTCTGTTGGAAACATCCCTTATTTTTGTTTTGTATGTATGATTGTTTATGGAGGTTAATATCGAAAATGTTCCCACGACATTGTGAATCTTAGCTAAACCTGCTAAGGTACATACTTCCTTGAAGTGACGCCTTTTCAGCTCCCTTTAAGCACCGAGTGTTCTCCAATACTTTAATGAATCCTTGTTACTTTTGATAAAAAAAATACTTCAGTAAACTGTACATAAATTAGTTACTTTCACGTAGTTCTATAAGATATAGTTACAGTTACGTGCACTTCTTACCAATGTAATCGACCTTACCATAGTTCAATATATCAATAACTAAACTTAGTTATACAACTTTTTAACGCACTTCTATTGTATGGTAATATTTGTCAACAGAGAAGCAACTTTATTGGTATTTGTTTATCGTTTTGAATAATTAATTATTTGAGTAGATTTCATCACTTTTCTAAATAATTCTTCAAATCCGTGATTTAATAAAAAAAATAAGACTGAAGTGATATACACAATAAACTCATTCAAATGATTTCAACTAGGGAATTAATTGATGAAATCTATTCAATGTCTGCTATGTTATAATTATGTATGTGTGCAGTTAATCACTACAACATAAAACCCAGCATCTATAAACGTTACATAGCACGTACAAGCGTTATACCTGTCTCTGTCGCACAACTGTCAAACTACAAGTGCATGATAGAGACAGGAACACTTCTAAGTCAAAGCGCGTGCTTAGTAACGTTTATAGATCTCGGCCAAAGACCTATCTCGTCTTGTTTGAAAGACTGCTAGCATCTTACTAACACAGTGTTAAAATATAACAAAATATCTGTTAAAATGCCATTGTTTATAATTAAAATAAAAACTCACGAAATGATACTAGGTAAATGTTTATTTCTGTCATCTATTCTAAATACAAGGCAGGCATAGCCCGCTAATCCTCACAGATCAAGATAATTAACACAAACAAATTAAAAGTTTACAATAGTCAAACGATACAAACCGTTTATTATACACAAATAAAATATTAATATCACTATAGAAATAAGTACAAGGATTTAAAAATGAGCACAAATTGAGCAATACAGAGCGTATTGTCGTTGCCACAAAATAATAGGAGAAAATTTGGAGGGAACACATTAACTAAAATATAAAAATATACTTTAAAGCTTACATTTTTTTTTTTTATTATATTTTGCAACGAGCGAACTTAAATTAATACTACGGAGTTAAGTACTGATTAATATCTCACTAACGTAATGTCTATGTATGACCAACGGTTATTAAATACTGAATCTGCAATGCAGTCGAAAGAAAGTACAGTCGCCAACGCTTCAAATTATCACAAACTAAAATTTTCTCATTTGATTTTGAACTTAACTTTCAACATTTTATAGTTTAAAATCATTTGGAGATATTTGCCAGTTTGAAACTTGATGTGTTGACGACAGTATACCGATAATATTATTAGTGATGATTGCGTATCTACTATTTATACAACGGATGCCCCTTGACTGTTTTGAGAGCATTATTTCCCTATGACAGATTACTATTTCTATGTATACAGGGTGATAAGTTCAATGAGGGGCATACTTTAGTCCAGAGTAGTGAATATGAACAACTTTTACTATGGGATCAACCCTGTTTGAGATATACAAATAAATAAAATTAAGTGCCTGTTTGTAATTTTTAAAATAACAGTTGTTTGCTGAATGCATATGAAAGTATATAATACGCCATACGGTATTTTAAAACATATTTTAATTTTTGTCTGTGTGTCTGTCTGTTTGTTCCGGCTAATCTCCGAAACGGATGGACTGATTTTGACGGGACATTTACTGGCATATAGCTGGTGGCATATGGAGTAACAAAGGCTAAAAGAATTAGGGTTCCGTGCAAAATAAAACCCTTGAAATTGGTAACAAAATAAGATTCAAATAGGAAAATAATATTTTTATAATAATTTCACGCTGTCACGTCACGGACAACAAATCAAGTAATATAAATTTATGGAATTGCTGTTTTTACTGACATTTCAGGGTTGGTTCCCTGAAAAACCTGTTTATATGAATTAGTACTACGCTCACCTAAATTATTTCCCTCGTTTAGTCGATTACACTGTATTTTTTTATAATTGGAACATTCAAGAACACAATACAGCTGCATTCTTAATTTAAAACGAAGTTTTAACCGTTACAGTCAAAGGGTGAATATGATGACATACAATAGCTACAAGTCATGTGAAAATAAACAAAATACATTACGTAAAGCGGTCCGAAACAGAACTTAATTATCATAGAAGGCACGGACTCTTGTGTTCCTGTACATAAGGGCGATATTGCAAGCCTTAGTCTTGCACTAAAAGCTCAATGTTTTAAAACTTTGAAATAGTAACAATTTTCATGGTATTAGTACAAGCCTACCGTTTCACTGAGTTGCTTATCTCAGTCACTTCATTTTCCTGCTGACGGGGCGGCAAAACCCTTCTCCTAACGCGAAGCTATCGTTCTATTCAAACTTCATGGCGGCTCGGAAGTTAGCTGCGAGTGACGGTGGGCACATTATACAGTCAAGATGATGCGTACTCTACGCCCCCCCCCCCCCCAGTGTTCAGCGCCGCAATAAAGTTTAAACGGTTATACCTGCGCAACCGCAGCTAACTTCAGAGCCGTCAAAAAGTTTGAATTGATTTTACCTTAGGCACAGTCTCAGTTAAACGGTAGGAATGTAATATAGCTGTAAAGAATGACGTATTAGGCATCTAACAATAATAAGAATGCAAAGAAGATGCCTCATCATAGATTATTCATGAATTTTATGAAAATATATAATCTTTCAACGTAGATGCTGTACTATCTCACTACACAATACAATTATTTGATGAAGTTTATATGAGTAGATCGTTTAATAAAATAAGCCCCATTCTGGTTCCAGTTCAATTATCTAAATGCAATATTATGCTTAGGTCTATAATAGCAAAATACCCAATGAATAAGATAAACTTTATATCCTATTTAAGGAACAATAATTTATTTAAATGCATTTATTTTGGCCATCGGAATGCGATTGTATTAAAATGCGTATAATTTGATTGAATATTATGTATAAGAAAATATCAATGGCCGTGTTTTAAGCATCGTAAAATATATGATACATACGCGAAACACTGAGAAACCTTTTGAGCGCCACAGTCGGATAGCCGACAAATGTAAACGTGCCCAACACGCCACCTTAAAGCGACATTTTTTATAACTTTGGAACTGCTGTTAAATATAGTGTCAAATTAAATTAAACAGGTAATCATGTTACGAGTGATATTTTATTTAAAAAATATGGGCAATAATAAAAGCAATGATTAATTGGTTATCGACAAGATTTAGGATTTTTTTTTAGGCATACTTATGTATTTGCGCTGTATTTGTGGCTTGGCGTGGGTGGGGACGCCGATGTGTTTACACTCTGGCGTTCAAAAGGTTAAATAGGTCTCATTAATAAACCGACAGCGGAAGTTTGAAATGCCGTAAGACTAAGATCGCTGTTGAATTTGCAACGTTCAGCTTAGTGACGAAAGTCGAGATTCCAGCAGCACGCTCAATGTCTCTTACGAATTTTCAAGTTTTCACCGTCGAGTTTGCTACATGTCGTAACCGTTCAGAAAAATAGAACATATTTTTTATTTATTTATTGTCATGATGTTTTGAAGTCGAAACCTCCGGCGAATCGCCGACGATCTATACAAATAATAAAAATTAAGTACACCATAAACTCTAAATCCGATTCATTTAAAACTTTTTTAACTACTAATTTAAAAATTGCCATTATATTTTTTTATTATTAAATATTTTTGCATCATAATTTTATTGCAAGTTGAAAATTTCGATCTCGCGATTGAAACCTAACCTTTGATCGTTTTATAAGATATATCTTAAGATTAATATGTTCAAACATCAACGTCAATATATATACACACAGTATGAAAAGGTATTCCTAAACAAGAAAATAGATTTTAAATATCACCTTGTCTAAAGACTTAATAGTAAAAAGGATTACAGTAAATGCACGAAAAATAGTTACATAGTCTTATGAGTTTTTTTTTTTATAACAACAGTATTCTAAGTGAGCTAAACAACTGTTGTGTGCAGAAATCGTACGTTAACGACAAATTAATATTTTACAAACAAGTTTTTGAAGTGAAATCTTCTTTAGGCGCCTTGAGCACTTTTTGGGTTAAGGAAAAACATTGAACTCATCGTCACCTGACGTTACGTGCGGTCGCGTTCGTAGCACTCGTAGGCGATCAGCTACGGCGTAGAACCACATAGGCATGCAGGGGCATAACCAGTGCTACGACTGGGCGGGGCCTGTGTGTGTACTTTTTATTTTCACTTCTATCGGCAGTCCCCAAAGACAGCCAAGACTGTTTATTTTTTTTATTATTATTATCGCCATAAAAGGTGACCAACACACAATAGCTGCACACAGACTTAGAATAAAAGTGGACAGCCGAATTTACAGACGAGTAAATATTTGGTGAAGGAAAATCAACCTTGAGCAAGTTAGTTTAAAGTCGATTTTGGCTTGGGGTCTATTAGGAAGTGAGTCTGTTAACTCGGCTGGGCGACTAGCAATTGAATGTCGTTTTACAAAAAGGCTTTACGGCACTTCTTCCGTAACTCTCTATCAATCTTGTTGAAAAAATATTTGTATTATTGAATTTTCTATTTTTTTTCTTCCAACCGAGGTTAAGTTTACCCTAATAAGCTCTTTAACTGCAGTTACCGTAAAACCTTTGACCAGTTCAGTACAGGCAAGCGTCGAGAAAATGCGTTTTTACAAAACATGCAATTGCCAATCCGAAATATTAATAATTATTATTACAAGTATATTCGGATAACATTCTATTACATATAATAGTAAATATGCCAACATATATACAGTTAACAGTTATTTTTATTTATTAAGTTAAAACGTAGTTGCTTATAAAATGTAACAATTACTTTACTATTGAAAATATAATATAGTTATATATGTTTTTGATTTGAAACAGCGTGCTTCAAGAATATTCTGTAGTGAAATATAGTTTTTTATTTTAATTATATCAAAATTGATTGTCTGTGCATAGACTTAGCCAAGGTCAAGCAAATAAGTACTCTCTCCTTCAATTTTTAAGTCACAAAATCTTTTGGCACTATTCGACTTATAATATTAATTCCATGCCTTATTTGAGCTGAATTTGAAGGATTTCCAGTTTTTGTCTCTTTCTATTCCGTTGTTAATATCTATCATATTATTTCTTTTGTAATGAATGACATGTAACTTGTCAAAATGGGTTTTTAGCTCTCTTTAGGTCCCCAGGCTAAACTCATGCTATTTGCCTTGTCATTTATGTCGTATTGATTATTATTTCTACAAGCAAATATTTGAATCGTTAAATGCCCGCACAGTACTTAGGTCGCTTGAAAGTGTTCAGTGCCAAGAGCTTGCTCGCACATCACACATGGAACGAAAGATACGATTTTTAGTAAGAGTGAACGAGAAAATACTATCATTGTCATTTTTTGACGCGGTAGCTAGAATCTAACGGTTTAAATCTTTGCACATAACACAAATAGTAGTCATAATACCGAGTAACAAGTGATTCAAAAAGTTTTATAATGTATGTAAAAATGTTTCATAACAAACAATTTTATTAAATTCTCAAACATTTTTATTCGTAATCGTTGAAAGCATTTACCATTATTGCACTTTCGTATTATACAACCATTCTAATATTTAAATCATTAAGGTCTTTAACTTTTTTCATCACAGTCAATATTGCCATTCTATCAGTAAATGCTGTCAACATACATAATCATATACATAATATCAATGTATAATATTCAACAACAAGATTTTTCATTTATTTTCCAAAACATCTAATATAACAATTTCTATTATTTATCTATAGACCGCTAGGTGTAGACATTTTTCTCTACAGTTAAAATCTTAAATTACTTTCTCAGTTACTCATAAAAGACGAATCGATTCTTCACTCGATACATCGAATAAATTGAATAAGATAATATCGATTTATTAATCATTCATATTCAACAAACGTGGTAAGTTGTTTTAACATAGTTTTAAAAGATTTTAGAACCGAATCAAATCGATTAAGTAACGATTTATCGAAGACCAATCGACTAACTATCTATAAACAACACGGAATTCGAATAAGTGTAAGTTCATCGCCCGCCTCTTTGTTCTATTGGTTATAATATACATTTCGTTATTCATTCTACTGCAACAGCTTTGTATTATCTGTCACTTGTTTCAGCTGTCAGATCTTCGTTTGTTTGAACTTTGACACAAAGTACAATTGTCTTAGTTAGTTATGTAAAAACTTTTTAGTCGATTCTTGACGTTCGGTTATCGCGTTCGACTAAAATCGTCACTTTTTTTTATTAGAGGTATACTTGAAGTTTATTCTAATCTAAATATTTTAAAGTTTCACCTCACTCGACCTTCCTATTAAATATAAATAATTTAAATAAAAAGGAACAGCGTAAATAGTTGCCTCAGTAAAAGCTGCGATTAAAATACTGTTACAGTAAAATTGATTTTATAGGGTTAAAATAGAGATCATTTTAGGTTAAAATGGAATGTCTGATAATTATTGTAAGCTCGTATTGTTGGTTTGTACTTTATAATAAACGTGTTTTTTTATAATTTTTGTAGGAAATTAATAAGTAGGTATTTAAACCTTCGATATAGAAAATATGACATGGTTGAAATAGTTATTTTAAAATGTATTATTTCAAGATTTAAAATAGTCAGTAAAATATTTTTATAAATTTATTTTATTTTCTTATTAAAATGTAGATGCATGATGAAAAAAAATTAACTAAATCGTATAATTAATAAGTTAGTATTTAGACTAGGGATGTGCTAACATAGTCGATTGTTTTAAAGTATCGATAAAAAAACGGTGACAATTAAAATGACTGATTGACCTTTTAGTCATCACATCACTAATATTATCTATGAAGGTTAAGTTAAATAAGAAGTTATGCGTGTAGTCAGTCAAAAATACTGACTAGAGTTGTTTATATCCAATCTCTTTTTAAGTAGTCATTCTTTAGAAGTTAAAACAATATAGTAAATGCCATTATTTTAGTTCTTCTTCATACACGGTGAATTTAAATCGATCTAAGTTCTATTAAGTTAGTCACAAAAGTACTAGGGTTTCAAAGTAGCCAGAAGGTAACACTTTCAACTTGTATTTGAACAATTATGAGAGAACTACTAAACAAAACCTGAAAGTATATTCTATAGTGGATCATTTTCGTAGATTTTTATTAGAACAATTATCTAACTACCGTCAAGAACCAACGCATACATATATAAAATTAGCTAAATTCAAATGCGATTTCTTCCAAAAGTTTTAACTAACATTTTGTTCTATTATTCTCACCATAATGACACAAAAAATATCTATTTGATAACTTTAGTTGAAAAGGGCTTTTTGAACTTGCTAATTTCATTAATATTTTCGCTCTTGACAGTATATACTAGGGCTTCATAACATCGCGGGAGGCGTTATCAAAAACAAATCCACAACTACTAAGGTTTCATAAACATTACAAACAAGTAACACAACTTGCAAAATCAGAGCAAAATAACTTGCAAAATTAAGAGCGCATTATGAAAGTACCAGGGCGGTATGAATGTCTGGAAGGTCTTATGAGAGGCGACAGTCTCAGGAGCGCGTGTGCGGCGCGGTGTGTGGCGGGTGTCAGAAGAAGATCACCTCCTCCTCGCCGGCGCCCGCGGGGGGCGCCGCGGCTGCCGCCTCCGGAGAGCGCACGCGGAACTTGTCCGGCAGCTTCGGGTATGTGTTTGTTCTGCAGGCCAAATAAGAGATAAACTTATGCCTATGCATGTATCCGGGATCCTCAGTTCCTCACTATACTTATATCGAGTCTCAAGTAAGCTGCATGCTAGTTATTTGAGATCTCTAAATTAGAGAAAAATATGTCTACAGAAGACGGAAGGTCAATAATATAAAGAATACTAGAAGTTGCGTCGGCAACTGACTTAGCTTAATGGGTGTAAAAATACCCTTAACGAAGCCGAAGGCCACTTATTCTCCCCATCACTGCAACCATTTTTTTGTTTTACACCATACCTGGGATCCTTCTAGTTACGAAAATATTGGGGGTCATCCATCCATCAGCACAATGTTTTGAATGATTTACAGTGAGTTTTACCGTAAAACGTGACTTTTATCCCAAAAAAAAGTCGCTTCCATTTTGCGTACAATTAAATGGCGTGATGCACAGAATGCTTGGTTGACGGCTTCGCAAAGGGTTCGTTTACACCTTGTATATTCAAATCCGGTAAAAAGTTAAAAATCTGGGACAATCAGTGCGTTGGGTAGCCTTATAGCTCATAGTTATTCTACAACATCACTATTTAGTTTAGTTTGATCAAGATCCCTTCATCATCAGCCTATAACGTTCCCACTTCTGGGACACAGGCCTCCTCTCAATGAAAGGGAATGGGTTATAATCCACCACGCAGGCCCAGTGCGGGTTGGTAGATGTCACATGACTTCGAATTTTTGGTTCTAGGACATGCCGGTTTCCTCACGATGTTTTCCTTCACCGTTTTGAGAGCAGTGGTGATGAAATAAATTACTCAAAGTAATGCGCCTGCCTGGGTTCGAACCCACGACTTACAAGGTCCCTTACCTGGTGGCTTTGTTGTTGATCTGTTGCTGCTGCGAGGGCAGCGGGGCGGGCGAGCTCCCAGTACGAGTGTGCTGGATCACCAGACCCTGGCTCTGATGCTGCAATACAACAAACATTGATGAAGTTGACATCCAAAATAACATCCAAAATCAAAACCCTTCGGCTAATCTGTGGTTAATGCCTGTGCCATTAACTATAGTTAATATTAGAATCAATGACCGTATTAGGTTTTAAAATCCGCTGTCATCGGCATATAAAAGTGTTCAATCGTTCTAGGAGCGTATAGTTGGTGCCAGCTTATAAGTGTCGCTTTGTGATGAAAAACTTTGTAGGTAGGTGTTAATGACCTCTATTACGATCTTAACTGGCACCAACTATAGTAGGTATCTCATCATTAGTATCATACACTCATGCTTCGTTTAAAAATAAAGATTGATTACAATATTGTGCAGATGCAAGCACATCAATCTACCCAAAACTGTTAAATTCTCCCAATCAACCTTGAACGTAATGATTTAGCAATAAAGTTCAAAATCTATTCAAGAAATTTAACTGATTGCAATAGCTTCATGTGCTTGGCATCTGTACATGTACAATTGTACAAATACCGCTCAATTCGCTGTAAGCCATTTATTTGTGTTGGATATTACAGTAAATAGACGGAGAGAGTTCTTTATCAATTTAATACACCTTTGGGGTACTTTTCTTAATATTAATTTATGGCTAAATATATACAAAACGTAAGCAAAGCATGCTCTAACATTGAAAGCGGAACAGACGAAATGGTTGTAGTACACCGAATACGGAAGAGAACAGACGTGGAAGCCAATTGCGCGGTGGTACAGTATAGTGAACTATCGAAGCTAAGTGGGCGCGTACTAATTAAGTGACTATAATTTTCGTGTGTTTATTTATTTACTAGCTTCCCGTCCCGGTTTCGCACGGGTTGGACATTTGTTTTCCTCTAATTCCTCCCCCTCCCCCCTTATTTTTCTAGTAATAAATATAGCCTATGACTCTCACAAATAACGTGGCTTTCTATTGGTAAAAGAATTTTCAAAATCAGTTCAGTAGATCCAGAGATTACCCCCTACATCCTCACAAACTTTACTTCTTTATAATATTATTAGTATAGAAGTATAGTTTAAGTAGACGTCTATATAGGGTGTACAAAACCTCTTAACGAAGCAGAAAGGCACTTGTTCTTCCAGTCTTTGCGATATTTTTTTTGTTCTACACCATACCTGGGAACCTTCTAGTTACGGAGATATTGAGGGTCGAAGTTTCAACGTTTAGACAAGTTTTTTTTTAATATTAGTTTTTATTGTAAGATTTTTACACCTTCACGATCCCCGTACTATTTAATCCATCCATCAGCACAATGTTTTCAATGCGTTACATTCGAGTTCTACCACAAAACGAGATTTTTCACCCCCAAAAAAAGTCATTTCCCAGCAATATTTTTTACTACTACTTAGTTTGATGTACAGAATGCTTGGTTGACGGCTTCGTCAAGGGTCCGTTTACACGTTATATTATATACCTACTATTTGGTCATAGTAGACACTACGTATCTCTACGTAGTGTCTACTATACACTATATACTAAGGCACTCGCCTTGTTCTCGAAGGGAAGCCGGCAGGAATCGGCTTTTTAGGCGCCTGGTAAACGGTAATTTTGAAGATAGCGGCTTGTGCTTTGGTGCTTTAGGCTTGAAGCCCATCAAAGGGGAAGTAAAAAGTAACTTGATTTTATATCATAAGTTAAGTCTGGGATGCTGTGACTGTAATTATATTTATGTGACATCATGTATGTACCTACCTAAAGTTTTGACTAAACATGTTACCAAATTTAGAAAAAAGAGGCCATAAATAGTAACAGCTGATTGCATTTTTTTAGGCTGTTTTTGTTCACAATAAAACACATCTTGTATAGTTCATATTTTTTGGATATTACCAGTAGACCTTATCAAACTTACCCTTTCCAATTAAATCTTATTGCTTAGGTGTCTAACTAAGCGCCATGTTATAATAATCTACAATTTCAAACTAACACATTTATACCACATATACATATATACATATAATCAATGCTACTGGACATTAATGTTACTTACAGTATCAACTAATATCACGTTAAAATACGTTGGGATACTCGAATTCCTGCAACAGGCACCAACCATTTTATCTGTTTCGCTACTTACTTTCTTCAGAAATGAAGTGTGTTAACCGTGATCAATATGCCTACTATAAAGAAGAATGAACTTCACTTAACTTTCATTACACAGAGCGAATTTTTACAAACTACGCTAATAATGGATGTAAAAATACTCTTAACGAAGCCGAAAGGTAATTGTACTCATTCAAAAATAACACGTAATGACAGCCATCATTGTGACGTTTTTCTCTGGAGCATACCTGAGAACTTCCTAGCTATTGGTCCTTCTAGATATTGGAGGTTCTATTCTAAGTTCCAACTTGTTAACAAGTTTTTTTTAAATCATCATCATCATCATCAGCCTATTCATCTTCCCACTGCTGGGACACAGGCCTCCTCTCTATGAGAGGGAATGGGCTATAATCCACCACGCGGGTGCGGGTTGGTAAATGTCACATGTCTTCGAATTTTTGGTTCTAGGACATGCCGGTTTCCTTACGATGTTTTCTTTCACCGTTATGAGAGCGGCGGTGATTAAATAAATTACACAAAGTAATGCGCCTGTCTGGGTGCGAACCCACGACTTACTATTTGTAAGTCGGGGCTGCCACCACTGGGCCACCGCTGCTCTCTTTTTCTGCTCTCATTTTTTTTTTAATACAAGTTTTTAATATTATAACTTGGTTTAAATACATGGGCGTGCGCCCCTAAGAGGCAATTAGGCCAAGCCTACCCTACCAACTGGGCATTCATTATAACGAACTAACTATGTAATAAAATATCACATTATGTACAAAATATAAAAAAAAGTTCAAACTCCTGTTAGAATACTTATAGCAAGTCGCTCCCGCGTCACGCAACTAACACTTTATTGGAAGTTACTACAAAGGTTGGAGCTCCTCCGGACAGGCAAGCACTGGACTTGCCTTAAACCCATTGATAATTTTACGCACACATTGGCACATTGGTGCATATTTTCGTGTGTATAAACTGCACACATGTATAGATTGCAGTAATTTTAGGGCGGTAACTCCTGCGAGTGTAGCTGGGCTGCTGGGCTGTGATTGGCTGCTACAACACAAGGCCAGGATTCAAGGTGGATGTTCTTTAGCCCGCGAAATTCAAATTTCCTTACGTTTTTTGCAATTTGCAGGCCAGTGCTAGGGTGTAATGTTCAATGTTGATTAAAATAATGATTCCTGGGGGTTATTGGCGCGTATTATTATTATAATAATCAATAATATTATTGTTATTATATTTTACTTCATGGGTGTCGTTTTTGTGGTTATTGGGGTTGGTGATAATGAAAATGAGGTCAAAATGAAAATCCAAGATGGCGCCGATGAAAATTTTCGGTTTTTTCTTCATGGGTGTCGTTTTCGAGGTTATTGGGGTTGGTGATAATGAAAATGAGGTCAAAATGAAAATCCAAGATGGCGCCGATGAAAATTTTCAGTTTTTTCTTCATGGGTGTCGTTTTCGAGGTTATTGGGGTTGGTGATAATGAAAATGAGGTCAAAATGAAAATCCAAGATGGCGCCGATGAAAATTTACAGTTTTTTCTTCATGGGTGTCGTTTTCGAGGTTATTGGGGTTGGTGATAATGAAAATGAGGTCAAAATGAAAATCCAAGATGGCGCCGATGAAAATTTTCGGTTTTTTCTTCATGGGTGTCGTTTTCGAGGTTATTGGGGTTGGTGATAATGAAAATGAGGTCAAAATGAAAATCCAAGATGGCGCCGATGAAAATTTTCAGATTTTTCTTCATGGGTGTCGTTTTCGAGGTTATTGGGGTTGGTGATAATGAAAATGAGGTCAAAATGAAAATCCAAGATGGCGCCGATGAAAATTTTCGGTTTTTTCTTCATGGGTGTCGTTTTCGAGGTTATTGGGGTTGGTGATAATGAAAATGAGGTCAAAATGAAAATCCAAGATGGCGCCGATGAAAATTTTCGGTTTTTTCTTCATGGGTGTCGTTTTCGAGGTTATTGGGGTTGGTGATAATGAAAATGAGGTCAAAATGAAAATCCAAGATTGCTCCGATGAAAATTTTCAGATTTTTCTTCATGGGTGTCGTTTTCGAGGTTATTGGGGTTGGTGATAATGAAAATGAGGTCAAAATGAAAATCCAAGATGGCGCCGATGAAAATTTTCAGTTTTTTCTTCATGGGTGTCGTTTTCGAGGTTATTGGGGTTGGTGATAATGAAAATGAGGTCAAAATGAAAATCCAAGATGGCGCCGATGAAAATTTTCGGTTTTTTCTTCATGGGTGTCGTTTTCGAGGTTATTGGGGTTGGTGATAATGAAAATGAGGTCAAAATGAAAATCCAAGATGGCGCCGATGAAAATTTTCAGTTTTTTCTTCATGGGTGTCGTTTTCGAGGTTATTGGGGTTGGTGATAATGAAAATGAGGTCAAAATGAAAATCCAAGATGGCGCCGATGAAAATTTTCAGTTTTTTCTTCATGGGTGTCGTTTTCGAGGTTATTGGGGTTGGTGATAATGAAAATGAGGTCAAAATGAAAATTCAAGATGGCGCCGATGAAAATTTTTTTTTGCTATCATTATTTCGTGGCCTACCCTTCGTGGAATACTACTGCACGCCACTGTATTAAATACCTCCATGACCGTTTACTATTCAATGCATCCATCAGAACAATGGTTTGATTGCATTGCATTGAGTTCTACCTTAAAACGCTATTTCGCCCCAAAAATAAAGTCATTTCCCAGCAACAATTTTTGCGTAGTTACTTTGGCTTCGTGAAGGGTTGGTTTACATCTTGTCTAACATAATAAAATCTGAACACTATCTAAAGTTGAACATGATAATTAGGTAATAATTTAAAAAAATAAGTAAACCATGTGGTTCTATTCCTAACACATTATTGACGAGAATATAACTCACTCTAAGTAAATATCTATATGCAGAGCATCAATATCACAAAAATAAAATAACACCAAATGACTTTTGTAATTTATAACGTTCACGGAAAACAAAATATACCCTTCTGCCACTAAGAGCAATGCGATTAATCAACTTATTAGCTTTACTTTAAACAATGATTACAGAGATAAGACCACACACAGATAGACCGTTGTACAGGTGTACTGACCTCGCTAGGAGACTCGTGCAGTCGGTGGTAGCCGGGGGGCGGCTGTTGGCTCTTACCGCTCGCTAGCTTCAGAGGCAGCTGCTGTTTTACCATTTGCTGTAAGGAAATGTTACATAGTACAGACGTCACATTAAGCTACTACAATCTACAATCACTTTCTTTAAGGCTGATGCTCCAGGGTAGCCCGCGAAATTCAAATTTTCTTACGTTTTTTGCAATTTGCAGGCCAGTGCTAGATTGTATGTTGATTAAAATATTGTTCGCGATTGTAAGACGTGTAGTTACAGAATCATAATCATCAAAATCATCAATACAACCCTCCAAGTTCATAAAGGTCGAGGAACGATTTTTTCAAGGTCAAAGTCATTGCTAGACCTTTATGAACTTTTCAACTTTATCGCTAAGGGTCAATTCACACCGAAAGAGCGGCGAAGGGCAGCGCAGTTTCAGTTTCATATGAATTTTAACTTTATTATCATTACCATAATACTTATTATCGCATGAGAAACTCGTTTATCGGTGCGGCGGAGCGGCGCCGCGGGCATCCGCGCGACTCGTTCGAGTTTCTCATGCGATCATGCGATAATAAGTATTATGGTAATGATAATAAAGTTAAAATTCATATGAAACTGAAACTGCGCTGCCCTTCGCCGCTCTTTCGGTGTGAATTGACCCTAAAGCATTAGGTTCAAGGTTGATTGTAAAAAATCGTCAGTTTCGTGTAGTTTGATGTGCTAGCGTCTACAGTATCCCTCTTCTAGATATGGCATGTCGAATTTTACCAAAGTTTACTGGGTATTGTCGAATGATTGTCTTTTAGCATGGTTGGGTAAATGCAATGGATAAATCGATAATGGCGATTAACGCATTCTTTTTACCCGTCTACGGCGTGGTTCAAAAGCAAGGTTACGTGTTTGACCTGTATTTTAAATAATTGTTCGAGGTCTGACATTTATATAAGGAACATTTTAAATATGAATTAATTTACTTCAATAAAGCATTGCTTGTTATTAGTTGGGTCTTTTCTGTTAGTCACAACTGAAAAAATCTGAAAATCAGTCTTAGTAAGAGGTATCGTCTTTTTGTAACTGTTTTGTGGTCAGATAGGCAGTTGCTCTTTGTATAATATTGGTTTTCAGCTGCTTTCGGTTAGACTGGGAGCAGAGAGCTCTAACATATTTGGGAAAAGGCAAAGCAGAGATAATCGTCCAGTATCTTGAGCTATTCCCAGTATTAATAACTAGCGGACGTCACGCGGTCCCGTTCCCGTGAGAGTACGGAGAAAAAATATAGCCTATGTTACTCATTAAAGACGTGGCTTTCTAATGGAGAAAGAATTTTTTAAATCGATCGAGTAGTTTTAGAGATAAATCGTAACAACAAAAAAATAAATCTTTCCTCTTTATAATATTAGTACAAATAACAACACTCAGAGGTACTTCTTGACAAGGAGCGCATTGTTAGAAGGTTCCTCTCTCTGGAGCCCTGACCCGGGTAGCTTGGACCCTGTTCCCGATACCGGTGGGCTACTATTTAGTATATTGATGTGAAATATCTATAGGCGCGGGTAAACCAAAAAAAAACAAATGAAAAATTCGTGGCGATCGAACCCGGCCCGAACAATCCCGAACATTACCGACCTGTTGAAGCAGCATAAGATCTACTTATTCGCCACGATTTACAACAAGCCAGCTGGTCTCAGGGCACAGAACGCTGGGTTACAATCTCGTGACTTCCAGTTCGATTCCAGCATAGGGATTTTATTTTTGTGACTAGAGTAATTTTGTTTGTTTTTATATTGACTTTTTTTTAAGCATATTACTTACATCTGCCAGGCGTCCCGCGACGGGCCACTTTATTTTTTTTTTGTTTTTAAATGTAATACTCACGGATATAGCGGAGGCATGCACGGTGGCCCTGGTCTCGTTCTGCGCGGACAGCAGCTGTGGCGGAGGTAGCACTCCGCTCCGCACGCTACACGCGCTCACCGACGACTCGGAACCCGTCGAGCCGCGGTTATCTGTAATTATGGGTTGACTACTAGTTAGTATACGAATCCCAGAGAAGAGAGAGCTTTGATATAGTCATAAAAAAGGTTATTTGAATGGTAGAAGGTTAGTTAGTAGTAATATTTATGGAAGAAGTGGAGATTTGGCCGTCCCGTACAGCGCAAAAATAAACGCCAATGTAACTCAATGTGAAGCAATAGAATAACTGTTTACCTCGACTCATGTTTACGTTGTTGTGTTTTTGTGTGATGTATGGTGATTTATGATCGGTGTGGAGTTAGATAGTAATTGGATATTGATTATTGCCATTTTGACATAGTCATATAGTATAATATTGCCTATACATATATTAATGATTTGTGAATAGATACCTGTCAATTACGTTAGTTTGAGTAGTTATACATGATTGACACTAACTCTAGTTACGACGGCCTTGACGCCTTTTGTATCGATCTCTCTTTCTATCTTCCTTCTACGGTAGACAGAAAGAGAGAGCGATACAAAAGGCTGAAGGAGAGAAAAAGATAGACACTGACAGAGCAGCATAATGCTATGCTTTGTAACAATGCATGTGGTTTGTTAATTTTGTGGCTGACGTTATCTTTCATCGCTGCTCTTACCCGAGCAGACCACGGTAAAGAACATTAGTTTCAACCATTCAGAATTAATTATGACAGTATGAATCGTGCATAATAAACGTGAGTATAGTACTACAAATAAAAGTATGCGCTTCGTCAGCCCAAAGTGGAAATAGTGTTAGAAGTTTTGAAAGAAAGCACGTGCGATATTAGGACATATTTGTAGGTGCATTGAGTAGTAATGTGCATGCATTGAAGATTAGTTTACACGTACTTCGAGGTTTGAAAGAGACTAGATACGATATGCGATTCTAGTACATATTTGTTAGCGCATAGCGTAGTAATTTGCATGCATATCGAAAGTTTTTGTAAACGTACTTCGACGTATGAAAGAGATAAGACAGCACGAGCGATTTTAGTACATATTTGTTAGTGCATAGAATAGTTATCAGAGATCTCATATCGAAAGTGTATGTTAACGAACTTGAAAGAAATAAGATATGAGATTCCAGTACATAATTGTAGGTGCATAGAATAGTTATGTGCATGTAAACGTACATCAAAGTTTGACAGAGATAAGACAGCACGTGCGATTTTAGTACATATTTGTTAGTGCATAGAGTAGTTATCAGAGATCTCATATCGAAAGTGTATGATAACGAACTTGAAAGAAATAAGATATGTGATTCCAGTACATAATTGTAGGTGCATAGAATAGTTATGTGCATGTAAACGTACATCAAAGTTTGACAGAGATAAGACAGCACGTGCGATTTTAGTACATATTTGTTAGTGCATAGAGTAGTTATCAGAGATCTCATATCGAAAGTGTATGATAACGAACTTGAAAGAAATAAGATATGTGATTCCAGTACATAATTGTAGGTGCATAGAATAGTTATGTGCATGTAAACGTACATCAAAGTTTGACAGAGATAAGACAGCACGTGCGATTTTAGTACATATTTGTTAGTGCATAGAGTAGTAATGTGCATGCTTAACGAAAGTGAACGTACTTCGCCACTTGGGCTCTTTCCGCCGCGTGGTATCGCTGACGCTGGAGTCGGGTGACAAAGTGCCAACACTCGCTATTTCCTCCTGAGAACCGCCTGCTAAGAAAAAACGACGATAATGTGAAAATCTTCAGTAGTTTACTAAATTTTATTAATTTTAAAGCTGAGTAGTAAGCCATGCAACCATGCATAGACAAACTGTGGTGACGTTGGGTGTAGATAAAATTATATTTTTATTCTATAACCTATATTTATGAATGACACATTAAATATTTCTATTTGTTTATTATTATTATTTTGTATTATAAATTTATATTCGTTTCTGACCGTGGCATCACTCTGGGCCCTATCAGAATACCAGCGCTGTGACTTTTTTTTAAATGTCATTTGAGGACAACAATTTAATATATCGCATTTGAGGACAACAATTTAATAAACCTTAACTACCTTGATATACGGTCAATATAAGAATAAATTCGCACGCGGTACTCGGAGCGCCCTCAAGCTACTACAAGATCATGCGCGCGACCGTATATCAAGGTAGTTAAGGTTTATATTAAATTGTTGTCTTCAAATGCGCTCCGCTGCGCCTCCAGCGGTGTGCGCCGGACCATAGGAGCCTTTTGGCCTTGCACAGGACCATTTTGACAGATTTTTTATTTTTCTCTTGTTTACTTTTTAATATATTTTGTCATATTTATTCTATCTTTTTGTTTCTGTTATGTCCTGCGTATGTTCAATTTGCCGGGCCTACGTTGTCCCCCCATACTTAAGCACTAATGCTGTAACATGATAATATTGTAAAACCAAATCATTTGAAAATAGTAAACAAGGAGATTCTTGCCAGTTCTTCTCCATGAACCGTGCACCTTTTTTCGACGTTGTGCCTATGAATTTTGGACAACTTCCTCTTGGCGTATGAAAATTCAAACTATGTGTTCTCGTTCAAACCCGTAGACAATTATTTGGTAGAGGTGACCTGATGCTGCAATCACGATCGTTTCCAAACGAAGGAATTACTCCTGGTACCGTTTCAAAACCATTTCTGGTATCATAACATAAAATCACGGCTGTAATCTCCGAAGGATTAGGCAGAGGTAAACCTAATAGTACACCCACATTTCGCCAGTTATGTTTAAGTCCCATATAATAGGGGGCGAGTCTATTGCCATCAACCGTGCACAAATACAAACTCCGAGGCTGCTACTGAGATATCCCTGCTGGAAAACATCAATAACACTTTACCCGATCTGGGAATTGAACCCGGGACCTCATTCGTGATTCGCGGTGGCTGGTATCATTATGTTACAAAACGTAATTATAATGACAGTTGTAGCAGTAAACGATTCTATTTTAGGATTTTGTCAAGCCCCAATACTGCGCATTCAGCACTCTGGCGATCACTAGTATAACTAAAAAAAAAACACACACACAACACACACACAGACACACTACACTACACACACAGACACACTACACACACAGACACACTACACACAGAGACACACTACACACACAGACACACTACACACACAGACACACTACATACACAGACACACTACACACACAGACACACTACACACACAGACACACTACACACACAGACACACTACACACACAGACACACTACATACACAGACACACTACACACACAGACACACTACACACACAGACACACTACACACACAGACACTGTAGCGTTACATTTTCCTGGTAGGAGCCAGAAAACTGTAAGGTCACACTGAGCATTCACCTACCTAACTTTCAGTCTGGAGGGGAGTACTGTTAAATGAAATAGTCAAGGGGACGAGTTATAAGAATTTATTATTAAAAAATAACCTAACATATAGGGCCTACCTATACGGAGCTAGAAGTTAACTAAACCCTCACTAGGCCAGAGAAGCTGGTGAACGAAAATGAATATGAACATAGGATGAAATGGAGAAAGGCGGCCCTCTCAGCGTAGTAGTGGCCGAGGGACGTCAGGCTTCAGTCTTCCTTCAGTAGTACTGGTCGAGGTACATCAGGCTTCGTCTTCCATCCCTCTGGCTGTAGAAGTGGGTCGAAAGACGTCAGGCTTCATCGTTGCAGCCGAGGAGGCGGGGGCCGTCAATCTTCCGCTTGGAGGGCCGGAGGACGTCAGTTTTCTTCTTGGTGAGCCGGAGGACGTCAGTTTACTCAGATCGTAAGGGAGGGTGGATCGGATCGTCACTCTTCCAGCCCGGGCAACAGATGCTAAGACATGGCACGGGTACGCGTTAACTTATAAACCTCAGAGGAGGGAAGCTTCCTCTAGTCACTCTTATAACATTAAAGACTTGTGACGCCTTACAGCTCCAGACGTAGACTGAAAATTCCACCACCTGGCTCCTGTCATCTCCAGATGATTGACATTTTATAATTTGGAAAGAATTTCTAGAACATAATAAAAAGAAAAGATAATGAGGTCGATGTGATTTACCTATGCGAACTACAACTAGCTCCAGCAATAAATTAAAAATAAAACTAGGCCTGTCACTAACTGACATTACAAAGGTAAACAAAGATTCAAGAGAGATAAAAATCTTCAGAAAAACTTAAATAACATGAATTACAAGGTAAAAAGATATGCTAAGCCTCTAGGAAATGAGCATGAAGCTACCTAGGGAGGACGAATGCTTAAATTTTCAGGTTAATGATGTCCAAAAATGTAAGTAAAAAAACCATGTAAAAACACACATTACAAGACACTACACAACCAGACACACTACACACACACACATGCACCCTCCTTCTCGCTCCTTGTACAATTAGTTCGCAATAAATGTTTTAACTTTGACTTTAAATAGCAACATTTAAACCATCAGAACGCAACATACCATGTTGCTGTAACCGTTCAAGCCGCCTGAAGAGCCTCTCTCGTTGTTGTTCCACGTCCTTCTGTTGTTCGGCGAGCTCTTGTCGCGCCGCCTGCAACTGCTGGCGTTCTGTAACGTGTTGCAGTAACATTGTTATGAGTAAAGTAAAGTATTATGGGGTGGTGTCAATTCCAATACAAAAGTTTTGATACTTTAAAAATCTGTTAGTATAGGAGTATTTGTAACTTGCAACAAATTCGAGTTTATTTAGAAGTCTCATTGGCTATTGCGAAGAAAAATCATTAAAACAACAGCACAACTACTTTGATAGTTCACTGAAATGCGGCAAACTAGTGTTGGCACTACAAAAACAAAGTAAAAAGGAGAAATTCCCCTTTCTTGTCATGTCAAAAATCTCGCGACATGAATCGTTATTGTTCTGTAGGATTTCTGTATACGATTCTACGTACAATTTTCCGCTAGATGGCGTTCATATTTCAATTTCGTAAATATGGTGACATTCTTTTTCCCTTTTTTTTCGGATGGGAAATCATTAAATGCTTCCGCTTTGGACGGAGCAGTAGGAAGTGTCAGACTTTTACTGACTAAAACCCATCCATGTTCCTTCTTAGCCCTTTGTGTTCCGGGGCCACGGTATCCCTTTATATATGCCCTTGCGGACCCTTCCTTTTGCTGACATATCTGTAAGGCGCGCGTGGAACACAAACGCGCCGATTCTTTTTCCCCTGACCCCCTCATTTTCTAGTGACACTTTCGCACGAAGATAATATCAATCTGCTTTGGCAGATACTCAATCCTATATCAAGACCTTGCACCCGGGATCCCCAGCCCGAGTTGTTCGGCCTTCCGGTACCGGGTACCAGCTGCGCGCGGAAGGCGGCGCGGACGCGCGTGAGCCGCGCCTGCGCATGGCGCAGCTCCTCCAGCTGCATGTCCGACCAGTACTAGGAGCGCAGGAGTGACAGAGCGTACCTGCCGCCAGCGCGGCGTGGTCGGCCGCCCGCTGCGCGTGGAAGGCAGCGCGGTCGCGCGTGAGCCGCGCCTGCGCATGGCGCAGCTCCTCCAGCTGCATGTCCGACCAGTACTAGGAGCGCAGGAGTGACAGAGCGTACCTGCCGCCAGCGCGGCGTGGTCGGCCGCCCGCTGCGCGTGGAAGGCAGCGCGGTCGCGCGTGAGCCGCGCCTGCGCATGGCGCAGCTCCTCCAGCTGCATGTCCGACCAGTACTAGGAGCGCAGGAGTGACAGAGCGTACCTGCCGCCAGCGCGGCGTGGTCGGCCGCCCGCTGCGCGTGGAAGGCAGCGCGGTCGCGCGTGAGCCGCGCCTGCGCATGGCGCAGCTCCTCCAGCTGCATGTCCGACCAGTACTAGGAGCGCAGGAGTGACAGAGCGTACCTGCCGCCAGCGCGGCGTGGTCGGCCGCCCGCTGCGCGTGGAAGGCAGCGCGGTCGCGCGTGAGCCGCGCCTGCGCATGGCGCAGCTCCTCCAGCTGCATGTCCGACCAGTACTAGGAGCGCAGGAGTGACAGAGCGTACCTGCCGCCAGCGCGGCGTGGTCGGCCGCCCGCTGCGCGTGGAAGGCAGCGCGGTCGCGCGTGAGCCGCGCCTGCGCATGGCGCAGCTCCTCCAGCTGCATGTCCGACCAGTACTAGGAGCGCAGGAGTGACAGAGCGTACCTGCCGCCAGCGCGGCGTGGTCGGCCGCCCGCTGCGCGTGGAAGGCAGCGCGGTCGCGCGTGAGCCGCGCCTGCGCATGGCGCAGCTCCTCCAGCTGCATGTCCGACCAGTACTAGGAGCGCAGGAGTGACAGAGCGTACCTGCCGCCAGCGCGGCGTGGTCGGCCGCCCGCTGCGCGTGGAAGGCAGCGCGGTCGCGCGTGAGCCGCGCCTGCGCATGACGCAGCTCCTCCAGCTGCGCGTCCGACCAGTCCGGTGTGCGAGCTGAGCCTCCGCCCTGCCAGCGCCACGCGCTTACTTGCGCTTCTAAGCTGGAAGACAGACGAAACAATTAAGCCCGGTTTTCACCAAAGCGGAGACGAACGGAGTGGAGAGGAAACATGCAAGATTACACCAATCACAGAAGAGACGAGAGACGCGATGTAGATTTAAACCATTCTGATTGGTCGACTCCTGGATATGTCTCGTTATATTAATCATCGTCATCAATTTGCAAAATCTGACGATTACTGTCTAGGTATAAGCCTCTTATTAACATCGCCATAAAAAACCGTACCAAGGTTTACCAGATCATTGGCCCACTTTCTGCAGAGCGCACTTTAAGGTGACACATCACACGGGCTCGAACTCATTGGTGGGCGTGGCCAAAAAGCACGCTGTCTCACCTGGCATCGTGCCCGACAGAGATAGTATCAGTGATGAGCAGTTAGGCGCTAGTCTTCACGCGCGTCTAGTTCGTACGCACACACTCAGCGTTCCGAACCGTGCCGAACAAAAACGAAGTTATATAATACTTTCGTCTGACCTTTTATTTAAATGCGCTAAAAAGAATAAAATAAACTTTTTCTTTAAAACTTTTACTATCAACTTATAACGTCATCGTCACTACACAATTCGCGAGATTAGTGGTAACAATAAAATTGTATACCTAACTATATTGTTTGTTATAATATCCCTTGAGAGAAATAAATGGCTGCGAAGCCAGCAGAGTCTGGACGTTGGTCGGCAGACGACTGCTTTATATTGTCATCGTGGTACTGTGGATTTCCTTGGCCTTTTTTTTTTTTTTTTTCGGATGGGAAATCATCAAATGACTTCTCCCGCTCTGGGCGGAGCAGGAGGGAGTGTCAGACTTTTACTGACTAAAACCCATCCATGTTCCTTCATCGCCCTTTGTGTTCCGGGGTCACGGTATCTCTTTCGAACAGTCCCGCAACCCCGGGATTTCCTTGGCCTGAATTTCCTTTTCAGGGCGTATCAAGTCGGGGTCACCAATTTAGTGGTTGTTGTACACTATCTAAATTAAATTAAAATTTTTCATAATTCTATATAAATTTAATCAACACAAGACAGAGAAGTGACAGATCAGAAGAAAAGTAAAAATTATATCGTGAAGGTTTTATGTATATAAAGTTTCTAAATAAGTAGGTCGCTACACCATATTATAGGGTGTGCGTTTCGATGGCGCGACCACGTCGTTTTTTTTTTTAAATAACTATGCCATGATTTTGTAAAAATATGTATGTATGTGGTTCAAATTTCCCAAAACCTTAAATTTGTCAAAGTTATGGTTAAAAAGTTATAAGGGTTTGAACGTGGCCACCCCATCGAAACGCGGAGAACCGCGCGGCCACGGAAATCTTAAAAACTAAGCGTTGCAGAGACCTGAAATTTAGGTAAATAACAGGTTGAATTTGTAAAAAAAGTATAAAAAATCCTAGGTTTATATTTCAGGAGCATACGTACGGTATCGCTTATAACCTTCAAAATGTTCTGAATGTGAAATTTAAAATTGAAATGAATTAATTTAATTTTAAATTAATTTTTTTTCAAAATCTTGCCATTGTTTAAAAAAAAAATGCCGTGGTCGCGCCATCGAAACACACATTATAGGAGTGCAATAAAAATGCACAGGCCCTTCAACTTCAGCGAAAAACAAATGACACGTCACTGACGTCATGCATGAAATGACAAGGACAGAAATATAGGTCTTGTTCTTCTATCAAACGAAGTACATGTCAATATCGTGTGTCCCCCTCCCGCACCGCACCGGGGGAAACATTATTCAGTGAGATGCACGAAAATTCATAGTAAAAGGCGCGCGTAAAAAAATATGAAAAGGCTTTTGGGAAATCGAATTTTATGAAAAAACCACTGCATAAATCATTATCAAATAAAATTTATTGAATTCTTCGATAATTGTGCTGTGTCGGTACGGACTTTGTTTTGGAAATTTGACACTTCTTTTATTACTAATTTACGCCCAAAGTTACGTTAAAATTGGCAATAAAAATGAATCTATGGTAGCTCGTTACTTTTGAATGGCTTTTTATTTTACTATTCTGATTCCGCACAGACACAATTAAGAATGAGACAAAACGATATCATGTTTAACTTTAGATGTACCATGTCAAACAGTGGAGTAATAGCCCCCCGAAATTTGTATGGAAAATATGTTGCGCAGTTCAACCTTAATAAAAAAATATCAAAATAAATTGTCTAGAGAAACTTTGCAGATCTCATAGGTATCAATTTCTAAAGATAGTACTAACTAGCGGACGTGACGCGGTTTCACCCGCAGAGTTCCCGTTCCCGTGGGAGTACGGGGATAAAATGCAGCCCATGTTACTCGCTGATAATGTAGCTATATCCATTGCTGAAAGAACTTTTCAAATCGGTCCAGTAGTTTTAAGTTTATTTGTTACATACAAATTTTTCCCCTTTATAAGATTAGTATAGATACAGATAATTATTATTTTTTATATTATATTAATAACTCTTTACAAATTGAGTATATTTATATCGCTCACCTATGTATCGTAGTAAGCTGCTGCCACACTATGCAGGTCAGCGTGTATATGGCATGTTGTAGCTTCAGCGCTGCCTCGTTGCTCACTTCGGGTCGCTCGCCCACTTCGACAATCTTCGGCTCTCCTTCGGGCTCTCCGCCCTCGGTGGGCGTGTCCGTTGACATTCGGAGGGTTACGCCTGAAACTGGTAAATAGAGGTCGTTTTGAATGTGGTTACGTAAAGATGAAGCTTATTTTTTGGGACTCGACTTCTTTTTCTGTTTCTTTGGGAATAATTATTATGGTTTACGAAGACCAAGAAATATAACGTAATTACTACACATAAGTTGCTTTTGCACACATGAAATTAGTCCTAATATATAGTGTGCTAACGCAGATTTTTAATTCGTTAAGATAATGCAAAGACGTTTTCACATTTTCTTGTAATGACTTCGGTATGTTTAAAACATCGTTTTAGGAAGGTCTTCCAAACCTAGATAATTCTAACGCTATGAACCAGCAAATCTGTTCGAGACATTTTCTTAGGTCACTGGTATGAGTGACGGGTAACGAATCACCGGTATCAGTCAAAACACCGCTGTAGCAATTCCAGAAACGTCATTATCGTCATTTCAGCCGAAAGACGTCCACTGCTGGACATAGGCCTCCCCCAAGTGTCGCCACATGTCCCGGTCCCGTACGACTCACATCCAGCGGATTCCCGCAACCTTCACCAGGTCATCGGTCCACCTAGTGGGAGGCCTTCCATCGACGAGACTTTCCTTCCGGAGACGTGTCTTCAGATATCTCTTCCCCAGCAGTCCATACCTCTGTGCCTGCTAGCGTCGAAGCCCGCGAAGGTGTCAGCCCGTCGCGGCAGCGCGGGGCTCTCGTAGGCCACGGAGTGTCGCTCGCCCGCCGAGCTAGTGCTGCGCCCTAGCGCGCCGCCCGACTGCCAGGGGGCGCTGCTGGCTTCTAGCGCGTCCTTAAAAGAGGGAGAGAGGAAAATAGAAACATTACAGTTAAATTGTTTCTCTGGAACTTTGTCGAGCTTCATTGTCTCGGCGCTTTTGTGGTAGTGTAGTGTAGTATTGTGGTCGCCACTGTTGATTCTGGGTTTAAGGAGTTGCAGTGGTTTGGGGATAGTGTAGCGGGCTTGCCAATTAAATACGTAATAGGGTATATGCATGATCTTTTTTTATCACTCTAAACAAAGCGTATTAACATCATAAATAGCAAAGTGAAATTATTTTTTTAATATCTATAAATATACTTAGTTATTAGCATTTGAAACTGCTGAATAGACAGAGAGATCCGATACAGCGAATGACGTCATTCGCTGCATCGACGAACAAAATCCATACTAAATTCCGTTTAGCTAGAAAGAGATAGAAACAAAAGTTTAAATGGTTATAACTTTTGTGTTTGGCCGATTTATGTCTTGTTTTCGTTTTTTGTCATTATTTTTAATGTACTTTAACATTAAGTAACGAAATAAAAAATAAAAAAAAATTATGCATATTCCCTATTGGGGAAGGCTTTGTCCAGTAGTGAACTGATGTAGTCCAATAATGATGAACCGCACATTCATTAAAAAAAAAAATGGCATGGATAGCGCCTTTATATCTTATCTTATGTTTGCAAAAATAAAATGATTTGATTTGATTTGATTTGATTTAGCAGTAAGGACGGATTTCGTAGTTCAAATGTTGGTAATAACGAGTACGTGGGATGGGACAGACCAAATTGCAATAAAGCGCGATATAAGAATTTAAACTAGTTCGACACTATCGAATGGTCTAATAATACAGTGTTTTTTTTTTCAAAATCAAAGAGTTCCATTCCTGGCTAAGAAACCAGATTTTTCAGAAAACCAATGATGCAGTTTTAGGCCATCACTGGACGAATCGTCGTTCTCTATCTCAAAATCTGAGATATCAGAGTCGGAGTCAACCAACGATGTCATAATCGTGATATCTAAATCGGAACGCAAAATATAGATGTGACCGCTGTGAGCGATTATTTTGTAATTCGGAATGCGGCCTTTGTTTTCATCAAAATCGTATATATCATCAAAATCGGGCCCGAGACTCCTTTCAGCATTTTTCGCTATTTCTCATACTTTCGGATTTGGCCATCCACGTCCACTTGAAAAATTCACTTAGTATAATTATCATGACTTACCATAACAACTTTGCAGACGTCCTGCCACAGCACGTATTTGTCAGCGGACGGCGCCGCCAGACGCACGTAGTCCGGGAACACTAGTCCCGGGAACGCGGTGCTGCTACCTGTGTTTGTAACAAGTTGCATTAGCGTCTTCTTGTTCATGACATGTTGAAGACTCCACGGCGTAAAGCGTTTGTAGCTAAATAATGTTTGGCACTTTGTCTAGCTATTTTCACTATATACGCACGAAGACCAATCAAGCTATACAAAATCAGTTACAAAATATAGCCTCTCCGGCTATGTTATGCTGGAAATGTATAGCTTGGATGTGTCGCCGTGTTTACGTGAGAATTAAACAATGAAAAAAAAAATAGTTGTTGTATTGACAACTTGAAAAATTGCTGCAGTTATTTGTTAATTATGACTGCTGTTTGCTTGTTTAGCAGAAAAGTGCCATGCAGTCAGTGAATTCCTTACAATTATTTAAATTTATTTCGACTACCCTTTTGTATTAAAACGTTAAAAGGCGTATTTCCATCCATACAGTTTACTTTCTCTGTTTTTCGTGACGAATCTGTTTCAATTTTAATCTGATTACCATTTGCTAACCCCAAGAACTAAAGCTTGTAAAAAGCACACAAGCATTTAACGATCACCAAAGACAAAACAACATTTTTTTTCTTTGACAAACACATGCTAAAACAAAAAACACCACAAAGAAACAAAAATAAAATAAAAATACTAAATAATGGAGCGATACTAACGCAACTGACCTGTATGTGGCAAGGTAAGCCACGACTCATCCGTAATGCCGACCATCTTCATCTGTAGAGCCATCTTCTCCTCCATTAAGGTCGCTTGTTCCCTGTCTTTAGCCCTTAGCGCCTCTGTGACAATAAATGAGCTTTGTATACAATGTTTTATAGATATTCCGTTGTTCTTAGAGCATTTACACTGACGGTTTTCGTGCTTTTAAAGTTTGTCTATAAGGGAACATTTACGTGCGAATTTTCTGATACATATTTTGGCTGTGTAATAGACCACGGGCCACGGATTAGTGAGTAAATGGAGTTCTAATTATGCGGTATCAATCACTTCTTGTGTCAGTACGGTCGGTTGAAGAGTTGACAACCCAGGTTGAGTTGGAAGTATTTGACAGACTGCTCGAGTACATTGAGGTACGGTATTCGATTTAAATCATGACCAAAAAAGCGCAGCTAATTATATACCAGTGCAAAATTATTTCACTCCATGCACATGAACGTATGGCAGATGAATCGCACAACGCAGAGTCCTCCATTTACTTGTTACTCCATGCTTTTAACTAATTTCTGTTTGCTTTGCACATTTGACTTTGCTAAGTGTAGTAAAAATAACGTTTAGTTGAGTAAATAATATTTTTTGTGCCGTCTTTAATGTAAATACTATATAGAGTTCCTATTTATTTTTCATAACATTCATACAAATGGATCAAGTGCATGTCTGTTTTTTTTCACAAAGGATATACACACTATTAAGGGATTATACTGTTTACTTGCGATCACATTTAATATATCGAAATAAAAACATTTATTGCTCTACACGAATGGTAAAAATACACACATACTTCGCTGAAAAATAATCTTTAATTGCAATCAACCTTTTTTGAGTTTTTGAGTGCGTCAATCGAAAGGATGTCCGGAACTCCAGCGGTAAAATAATCAGGCCAATTTTACGTCGGTTCCCTGAAAATTTTGTGTATCCAATATTTAAGTCAAATTACTCCCGCTGTTTTACAACGTGAAGCCTTCTAATCAGTTTTTGTTTTGATTGTTGGTCTCGCTTTTTACTGTCATCTCACGATATGCATTAGTTCGAAGGGGATGGCGGGGTCCATTGTGCGAGAAAAGTGAGAAAACTAAGACCCCGGCATTAAAGTAACAGTGGCGTACAAACTGGCGAGCTCATAATGTTTTCCATCTCTATCACTCCTGTGTCACTATTGAGTACAATACGTAAATTGTTGTAACAGCTTATGCATACAATACTTGTATGGATTAGCTGTCAGCGTATGCCACAAGAGATAGCGAGTCTTTGGCAGTGTAAGCAACCAATGGGAGCTAAGTCGCATGAATTCGCTGCTAGAGGCGTTCGTGTCGTCAGAAATGTCAGATGTCAAAGAGCGTTCACGAGTTGCGTGCTTTATCACGTATTTTTTAAAATATTCACGATTATGATCAATATTGAGCCATTCCTGATTAATTTTGACATGAAGATTTTAAGTAGCAAGTTAGGATCTAATTTGTTAGTACTTGGAGGAAAAATTATTTGTAAATGTTTCATGCTTGCTTTTTTTAAGGACAATATTGTAAAGATGTATACAGTAGATAGCCCAATAGTTTGTTTACGCGATGAGAATTATTTTTTTTCCTCGTTTACTGTTAGTATTATTTACGATAGGTTTTACTAGTGGATAGACGTTCATATCAGATTTGTATCCAGATATAGGAACCATTTAAATTTTGCACCGCTTCCGTAATAGGACAGCCTCAGCCTAACGCACTGTGACGTAACATGCTGTCATGCAACAGGCAGTTGGTACTTATTGTATCACCTTCTATTTGCCACCGCGGAGTCTCCTCTGTTCAATAACAAATATTTATATTCGTTGCTGTTCAAAGTTGTATTTAAATAAAGAGTTAAATCACAAAGACGGGTGAGGGAAAAGAGGAAAGTTTTTTTACGTCTTGTTTTGGGATCTGATAACTACAGACAACCCTTAGTATAAATAACAAAAAGAGATTTATTTATTGTTACTATTCTGAGTAAGGAGGCGTCCATAAATTATCTGAGGCGTTTAAGGGAGGAGGGGTAGCGAGACGAATCTTACCCAACCTCATGAGGGAGAGAATAGCAAATATCACGGGTTGTTTCCCGAAAAAAACAGTGCAAAATTGCGAGACAACTGGGTTTAATTAAGTAAATATGTTTCCCAACTAAAATTTGGCTAAATCCTACACAATAAAATTTATTTAATAATAAATACTCAATGAAAATGTTAAAAATGTAATTGATTTGTAAATATATAAATAAAGGAAATAAATAACGTTAAATGAAAATAATTAATCAAATTATTAAATTAATCCAACGCAATCAAGCATAGATTAAACGTATTTACACTAAAATACGTATTTTGAAAAATCTCTCGTGATATAAAGGGTTGGGGGGGTCAAGTTAAATCTCACGATATCTCACCAAGGGGGGGAGGGGAGTTCGAAAACGCTGCAAATTCGGCAGATGTAATTCATGGACTCGTTAGCGTGTCAACCGAAGATTACCCAAAACCCAAACACAACACAAATATGTGCAGTTTACGTCGTATAATTATTAAAAAAATTGGTACAATCATATCCGGTTTTGTGATTTGACCGTACTGATAGGTATAAATTTTAAAAGGTGTCTGACTACCCCATACTGGCTCAAAGTAGGTAAATAATGTTGAAAAGTAATATTGAATAGTATGAATAGTAGTCTCTACGTTTTGTTGTAAAGACTTGAAGTTTTACGCTACAAGACAGTACAAAATAGCCCTTAATGCAAAAAAAAAATAAACAATAAAATTTTAAATCCTGTATTAAAATTTATGTTTGCGACCCGAAAGAAGTCCAGTATCGTTGTTTAGGTACAAATAAATTAAATTGAAGTGTCTGTTAGTAATTTAAAAATAACAGCGTTTTACTAAAGTATATTATACTTATGGTACTTATAACGAAATAACAATATTTTTAATTTTTGTCTATTCCGGTTAATCTCCGAAACGTCTGGACCTATTTTGACGCGACTTTCACTGACAGATTACGAATGTTATAAGTAACTTAGACTTCTTTTATTATTATATTTTAGAAAAAGTATAAGGGTTCCGTACTGAAATAAACACATGAAATTGATAAAAAAAATCCGATTCAACTATCAAAAAGTTGAATCGGATTTTTTTATCAATTTCGGATGTTTTCATGTTACTGCCCTATTTTTATGATAGTTTCACGCGGACGAAGGTAGCGGGCAACAGCTATAGTCTGCGCCAGTTATGTAGGAATTAAAAGGTCATTGCTTTTTCCATAATTTCTCTGCGTAGGTACCCCGACAATACATTATGAATCATTTTTTATTACTAGAAAAAGTCAAAGATCACGATAAAGGTAGTTTCGGGACAAGTTTATGTCATTATTTCTGTTTTGGGAATTATGTATTTGAATAAATGTATGCGGGTTAATGACTTTTATTTCCTACTTATCTGGCGCAGACAATAAGTTCATGAAATAAAACAACAGTACTGACTGAATTTTAACGACGAACATGTTTCGGGTCGAAAACATTAAAGTAAGTACCAAAAAAAATATCAAAGAAGTTCAAATACAAAATAAACTTTACTGCTATAAAAATGAGGTTGAATACGTTAAATATTTGGAGGCCAAACTATGTATATTAACTCTGAATTCAGGCATTAATCTCGATCAATAACTTAAAAGATTAGACCATAAAGCGTGGGCCAGACTGTTGTAAACAAGACCACCACACACCACCACAGCGGTCTTCACCGGCGGTTTACAACAGCACGCACTGTTGTAAACCCCGGGAGAGACCGATGTGGAGATGTGTGGAGAGCTTGTTTACAACAGTCTGGAACGGGCATAAATCTGAATGTAACAAATTCTGAATTACGGGTATTTGAAATTGAACCGTACCGCAATGAGAAAAGACAAAGAAATACAAGTAGAAAAAAAAAACAGAAATATGAAGGTAATAAGTACTGAAACACGGGTGTTAAAAACTGAATTATATCTAATTAGTCCGTCAGTTAGATCATCAAAAAATATTTCACCCGTGTTTTACGTAAACCAAAATTGACGAAGATAAGACGCTTTTAAAATTCTTAATACGTCACGCTTTGGTATAATTTTTAGCTAGTTGTGACGTCACGAGCCCCACTCCCGAGTTTTGATGCGTTTTATTTTTGTCAATATTCATTGATTTACAAAAACAAAAAATACGTGTCCATTAATGTCCAATACTCTTACTGAAGGACTGAATAGATTTGCAATTTTTTGATACTGTCGTCATGCCTATTCTACAGCTATACAGATAAGCACCACAATCGTACATACCAGTGATCAGTCTTATATTCTCGTGGCGCGCGTCGAGCTGCCGCTGCCGCTCCTCAGCGGACGGCGCCGTGGCTCCTACCTCGGACTCCTCCACCTCGTCGGGGCAGCTCTGGACTACCGCCCTGGTGACGAGACCATGGACAGGTTTTATACAGGGTGTTAACAACCTCATCACGAAGCCGTCAACCAAGCATTCTGTACTTCAAACTAAGTAACTTTACGCAAAAATTATTGCTGGGAAACGACTTTTTTTGTGGGGCGTAAATTTTTTTTTTTTTTTTGTAGAACTCATTGTAACGCACTCAAAATATTGTGCTGATGAATGGATTGAATAGTTCGGGGGTCGTGGAGGTGTTTAAAGTAAAAAAAACTTGTCAAAGCGTTGGAACTTTGACTCCCAATATCTCCGTAACTAAAGGTTCTCAGGTATGGTGTAGAACAAAAAAATGATCGCAATGACGAGGAGAATCTTTCGGCTTCGTTTAGAGGTTTTACACCTTTTAGAAAATAGATAATCTCTGGTATACATAGTGCACCCTCTATCTTCCGTGTAATTTGGGATGGGCTACCAAACCACTCATTCCCTTCAGCACAGCTATTCACAAACGTTTCGGTTCGATTTCGATTCGGAAAGTCGTATGTCTATCTCGCTCGCTTTCGTGATGCCAAAATAAGATAGACATACGACTTTCCGAATCGAAACGTTTGTGAATAGCTGGTGATACACAACAATAGCTTAGGGGCCATCCATAAATTACATCACACGAATTTCATGTTTTTTTTACCCCCCCCCCCTGTCCTTGTCACAGCTGGTGACATTAGTGTGACGTCACATGTTTTGCAATTTTTCAAATTATTGAATTAAAAAAGCTGTTCCGAAATTAGTTTTATTATGATTTAAATTATTTTTTGAATAAAATTAACATCAGATGAAACATTTAAAAAATTTAACAAAACTAAAAACGATTAATTATTTTTACCAAAGATTATTTTTTTACTAAACTTATAAAGATTTTGAAATGTGACGTTACGAAATTTAGGACCACTCCCGGGGTGGGAGGGGTCCTAAATTTCGTCACGTGACTTGTCACACAATGTCACACTTCGTCGACCCCCTCCCTCCCACCCCGATTATGGATGACTGAAGTGATTGTAGCATACTCGTACATATTAGTATTGCAACGGCCTATCAACCGTCGTTGAAAATTTGAACGGAACTTTTCAAACTTTTCGTTCAAATTTACGACATAGAAATGGCAGAAACCCGCACAAAAAATGTGCAGAATCTCCGAAGTTGCGGAAGCAGAGGTATGTTGCATCACTCTTCACTTCTGTGGATGTCCGTAACCATCCGGGCCATCGATTTTAGTGGGATCCCACGTAAATCTACCATAGTGTGACTTGCAGGCTTATGATGGTTGACATAACTAAAATTCTGCAGCAAAATATTAACAATAAGTACTTTAGGAGTACAGGCTGCAAAGATCTTCATACCTTTCCTTTTTTTTTTTTTTCGAAATGGCTTCTCGCGGTTCAACCTAGAGAGGTTGTCGTCTGCTTAACTGGACAATCCTGTGGGTGCCTTAAGTGTAAGGCCTCTGCCCAACAGTTGTGACGGGATTTTCTATATATACCGGACCACTTTAAATATTAGCTCTTAATTTTTGTCATAGATGGTGCTGTAGTACTTTTTGTCCTATGTTGTTTTAGCACTTTTTGTAGTGCCGCTACAGGCATTAAGTCTGATATGACCATCCGTAATGCCGTTTCCCTTGATAAGGCTGCATCGTAAATATTGTAATGTAGTATACCTGATGGCCTGTATCCAGTTGTGTATGTCCTTGGGTCGGTGCACGCGCAGCTCGAACATCTCGGGCTCGGTGGGCCCGCTACAGATGAGGTACAGTCCTTTGCCTTCCGCGCCCGCTTTCTCCCGGACTAGCAGCTTCACTAGAGATACTACGCCGGTCTGTGGGCCACAAAGAGAAATATATTATATTCAGAGAAGATAGAGAATACAAGAAGATAAAGACACAAGAGTCCCTTTGCATCTAGGGTGACGCTTGAGTAAATGTGAAGACGCTTAAAGCGCAGGCCACACTTTACTGAAAAAGCCGAAACGAAGTATGAAAAGAGTCTCGCCCGGCTTGCTCGCCCGCTCGCTAGCTGGCGGTTTCGCCTGCGCTTAAGGCGACTACAGGAGCTAAATTAGCAACTCTATTTGTGGTGGTTTAAACTTCGTTTGAAATGCTGTTAGAATAAAGTTCTAATCAGCTTGCACTACAAAGTGGTTGTTACGTCAGTCACTGCGGGCCGAATAGTGCGAAATTAGGGGTTTTTTGCGATTCACAAAAAATCTATTGACTGGACTGAAAGAATAAAACACTATGACGCTAATATGTTGCTTGTAGAATTAGATGCCAAAAATCAGAATGATTGCATGTATTTTAGTATGGTTTTTACTCGTTAAAATAAATTTTTAGAGATAAGTTCGTGATGTTTTTTTATCGAGTTAAATTAGTTGTACTATGTTTCCAAAACACTATCATACTATGTACCATAATTATATGCTGAAGAATATCATATATTTTTCTGGTTTTAGCCGTGTGGTATCCGGTAGAGTAGAATAGAACCAACCCATTACACTCACGGGTGTCGTATAAGGCGACTAATGTCTGAGGCAGAACACCTTGCGCCTCCGTAGACCTGAGAACGGGCAGCAGCGTTATCTGTTAGTCTTTCATTACTGCGATCTCCAATCCGCCTGCCAAGCGTGGAGATTACGGCAAATTCCTCCCATCATGGGAGAGGCTTATGTCCAGCAGTGGACGTTATGGGCTGTTGTAGTAGTAGTAGTTTCTGGTTTTATTTTTTGCAGTGAATCATATGCTTTTTTGCATTACAAAAATAAAACCGACTTCAAAAATCACAAAACACAAAAAAGTGAAAGTCGGTGACCTTTGTTTGATACATTTCGTTTTTTTTTTTGTCACGAAGCGATAACATACTGCGCCAAACTATGTTAAATTTTAATGGGCCCAAATGGCAACTATTCCGCATCAAACTAAAGAAGAATCACGTAAATCGGATCATAAATCTCAGCGTAATCGGTGTACATACATACATATAAAAAAAAAAATACCAATCGAATTGAGAACCTCCTCCTTATGGAAGTCGGTTAAAACTCGCGTTTAGTTCCTGTAGTCCCTTTTTTTTTTCCTGGATCGGAAATCATCAAATGGCTCCTTCCGCTCCGGGCGGAGCAGGAGGGGAGTGTCAGACTTTTACTGACTAAAACCCATCCATGTTCCTTCATCGCCCTTTGTGTTCCGGGGCCACGGTATCTCTTTGGAACAGTCCCGCAACCCCGGCAGGCATCGGTCCTTGCGGACCCCTTCCTTTTTGCTGACTCTCTTTGAGGCGCGCGTGGAACACTCCTGCTTGTCGACACGGCCTGTCGTCATGAGACGGACGGACGGCTCGCTAGCCCATAGCCCACCGTCCACAGGCCCGCGCCTACGGTGCACGTCCGGGGCGTCTCCCGCGGTGGCCGGGACGCTGTGAGGTTCTGCCACCTCCTTCTCTAGCATTACTGCTTCGCAGAAGGAGGTGACGGCGTCCCATTCCGTCTCGCTCCGGACCATGGTTTGAACCAAAGCCGGACGTGAGAGGTCGCCACCGCCGATTCCTGTAGTCCCCTAAAAGCGTAAAAGCGCCCACGACACTAAAATTTTCGTTTACATGTTTTACAATTTGCAAATAATGCCATTGATTAAATTGATTGATTACAAATAATAGAACTAACTTTGAGGGTTGTATTGATGATTTTAATGCTATATTCGTTACCTTTACCAACCATGCAAGCAATCCGCAAAGCAAGGACGGATCTTTGACCAGTTAATATTATTATGTCGAAGTCGATATAGGTGGATAAACAGATCCAGACTTGTACAATTGATTTAATCTAACATTATGCTGGAAGCCTACCTTATTATCGGGCGTGAAGAAAGTGTACTTGTTGTTGTTATCGTGCAGGAAGAACAGCACATCAGTGAGTACGATCACAAGTAACGTCTGCATCTTACTGCGACCCTGCATCAACGTCGCCACACCTTCGAACCTAGGGATGAAACGGCATTTAGCATTTATTTTAGGGGGTCTAAAATGGCCGCTTTAGCAAATCGTAATATGAATCATGTTAAAAAGCTAAAATTCTTAAAATGGACTTTATTGTTTCGACTATAAAGTCATTTTTAAGAATTTAAAATTTTTAACGTGATTTATAGCTGATTCAGATTCAGATTCTGCTAAAGCGGTCATTTTAGACCCCCAGATTATTTTCAATGATTTCTTGCATTTTCTTTATTTGAATTAGGGAGCTTTAAGTCAGAAACCTGTAAATAATCTGCGTCTTAGAGACTTAACACTTTTTTTTCCTTAACCTGTAGTGTCCCACTGCTGGACAAAGGAATCCTCCATAACCTTCTCTGTTAAATGCATCAGGACCGATGGGCAAGAGTCGTCACGCAGTGAGAAGACGGGCGTCGTCACCGAGGGAGGCCTAGAAAACTTTGGCGTGTCGGCTTAGATGCGTTTGTGACAGGTTGGCTGGAGAAAACCGCACACAGAGAAGAATAACTTTACACTTATGTTCCAAAAACTAGATTTTTTTTTTGGTTAGCTGCCGAAAGCGCGATTGCTGGTATCTGGAGTAGATACTCAGTTCGGACGCTACTGCGTTTCGCACTCTCTCTCGCAGACAAGAGGCTTGATGCAATATAGGCTCCAGTTGTGCTGCTGGTGGTCTTGACTATTCAAGAGTATGAAGTAAAACTACCTGCCGCTATGAAAAAGGGCTGTATTTCTGATATAGGTGGTTACAGATAGCTGTTGTGCGCACGTCAAACGAGGGCGTCGGTGAGAGAGTGGCGCGCAGAGTGCGCTTACACAGATTATACAAAAATATAGTTTATACTGTGCCACGACGGCACAGATAATATTCCACAACGGGTGTAGTCCTATGTGACGCAGGAACACTATTTGACTACAGTAGACACCTACATACTACGAAGAGAGCCTTGTTCCCGAAGAGAAGCCGACAGGAATCGGCTTCTAAGGTGCCTTCGGGCCTGGAATTTACTCACTTCAGACTCCTGTTCCCCTGCAATATATCGCTCTTCTTAAACTTGCGTCCCCTGAAGTTAGCGAAGGACTTCGCGTCTATTCGGTGATAGATCTCCAGCTTTCTGTCTTCGCGCTCTTTTAAGGCCACTTGGTTGTCCACGTCTACCAGGATTTCCTAGAATAAAATATTGAAATATACCTTTACAGGAACGGATTTTTTTCTATTATATTCTGAAATAAACTTTAGTTATTTATTTCATTGGTAGCAATTTCACTTATGGCCTGTTTCTGAGCAGCCGCTACCGTAGGAGGTGAAAGTAGGCCTTAGAAAGCAGCTTTATGTCGTAGCAGTAAGAGCGGTTTTTGTAGTTCAAGTATGCTGTGTGACCGCTACTAAAACCGTTGAAAATTGCGTTCCAAAGCTCAATATCCCTTGACAAGGCGTAAGTTTGTTGTATGCGATGAACGTCTCTACACTGTTGCTTCACAGAAAAATTTATTAAGCACAAAATAAAGTTCAATTTACCTTGACACCGCACAGTGCTTTCTGCAGCAATTCCCTCTCATTGACGTCATCTCCCGCCGTCTTTAAAAGCGGCTCCAATAGCAGCGGGTATTTGGTTAACCTTTGTGCGACGAACAACACGCATTCTGGGACACCCTGTACATAAAACAAGATTATATATTCGGTGATAGATTGATGGCGTTAAATTTATATTTCCTAAAGGGTTCGGGAAGTCGGAGAATGCTAACGGGGTGGTGTTGTTATAAAATAAGGAATGAGTATATTAGAGGAAAGCTCATAGCCCACATAAACGACTCCGCTCCCACCCTGCAAAAAGAATAAAATTCAAATATGGGCTTTATGCATTGCTCTTTAGATATACTTTACATTGGCAACATCAATTAGCAGACAGCTCGCTGTCAGCGAGGTTACCGCCGTCAGACTGCACGGTTGCCAATGTAAAGTATATCTAAAGCGCAAAACATAAGACCCATTTGAATTATATTCTTTTTGCCGGGTGGGAGCGGAGTCGTTTATGTGGGCTAAGACATGAAGTCTGAAAGTGGCACCGGTGACCAAAAAGTTGTGTGGTAATCGGTTGTCGTGGTATGGACATGTGATTCGGAGGAATGAGAAAAATGTTGAGTATGAATATAGATGCTATAAGAGTAGAGGCAGACCAAATAAACGATGGGAAGACTGTGTGGAGGATGATATGGCAAGAAAGGAGGTGTCTGCTGAGATGACGAGTAATAGAGAAGTATGGGAAAAGAAGACATGCTGCGCCGACCACAAATGGGATAAGAGCAGGAGACTGCTACTACTGCTAACCTGAAATTCAGGTGCAACCTTGCAGCCTATTAATGACAATGTGAATTCCGTAAAGCTCTACTGCTGAGCTATAGGTCTTGGGTTCGACAAAGTGTTATTTGGTTTTTTATCAGGAATTTCGTGCCCTATTGATAGCAAAACCACACTGGAGAACGGGTGTAGGAACGCCGTTTCCTTTCGGGGATATACTGAACAGGCGTCATCTTCATAATTTCAGCTGAAAGGTGCTGCTGGACATAGGCCTCCCCCAAGTGTCGCCACATTGACCGGTCCCGTGCGACTTGCATCCAGCGGATTCCCACAACTTTCACCAGGTCACCGGTCCACCTAGTGGGAGGCCTAAACACAACAGGACACAAAACCCTAAACAGGCGTAATTTAATTCAATGATGGCATTATTGATGTGAAACATCTCTAAGCGCGGGTAAATAAAAAAAACAAATGAAAAATTCGTGGCGAGCGTGACGATCTAACCCGGCCCGAACAATCCCGAACATTACCGACCTGTTGAAGCAGCATAAGATCTACATATTCGCCACGATTTACAACAAGCCAGCTGGTCTCGGGGCACAGAGCCCTGGGTTACAATCTCGTGACCACGAGATCGATTTCAACATAAGGATTTTCTTTTTGTGAATCAAGTCATTTTGTTTTTATTTTGATTTTATTTTGTGTTTGTTTTTTACATTGACAATTTTTTTAAGCATATTACTTGTACAAAATAATTTTTCGATGTTTCACATCTGCCAGGCGTCCCGCGACGACTCATTTCTTTACCTTTTTCCTGAGCAGTGGGTTCTGCTGGCACTTGCGTATGAAGCGCGACAGTCGCGGCTCGCGCGTGCAGCACTCCTTGAACACCTCCACTGCGTCGCGGTGCCGGGAGCAGAATTCACCTGGAGACACCAGTTTAAATGGCAATAGGGTCATTTTTTGCCTATTTTTTAGTTTTGATAAGCATAAAAGAAGTCTTTACAATCCTTTTACAGTTACATTACAGTGCTCTTTATTATGTGTTAAGATAGAGTTGCTTTTGGATTGATGTGAGTGGAAAAATTTGTCAATATTACAATGATCTATATTCACATCAAAATAAGGTCGCTATTGGATTTGTCGGATGTCAAATAACTGTAAAATGACTAGCGGCTAAGGAGCTCGTGCTAAATCATAGAAGTCGCTAAGTTGGTCCGTGGATGGGTGACCAACCATTATATACCGAGTTTCCTCCGTACCTCGGAAAGCACGTTAAGGTGACACATCACACGGGCTCGAACTCATTGGTGGGCGTGGCCAAAAAGCACGCTGCCTCACCTGGCATCGTGCCCGACAGAGATAGTATCAGTGATGAGCAGTTAGGCGCTAGTCTTCACGCGCGTCTAGTTCGTACGCACACACCCAGCGTTCCGAACCGTTCCGAACAAAAACGAAGTTATATAATACTTTCGTCTGACCTTTTCTTTAAATGCGCTAAAAAGAATAAAATAAACTTTTTCTTTAAAACTTTTACTATCAACTTATAACGTCATCGTCACTACACAATTCGCGAGATTAGTGGCAACAATAATATTGTATAACTATATTGTTTGTTATTGTTGGCCTGGGGTCACGATGTCCTGGACGTTTTCCGCCAGGTCTGCTAATCCCTCGAGAGAAATAAATGGCTGTGAAGCCAGCAGAGTCTGGACGTTGGTCGGCAGACGACTGCTTTATATTGTCATCGTGGTATTGTGAATTTCCTTGGCCTGATAAAGTTTAGGATTTCCTTTTCAGGGCGTATCAAGTCGGGGTCACCAATTTAGTGGTTGTTGTACACTATCTAAACTTAATTAAAAAAAATCATAATTCTATTTAAATTTAATCAACACAAGACAGAGAAGTGACAGATCAGAAAAAAAGTAAAAATTATATCGTGAAGGTTTTATGTATATAAAGTTTCTAAATAAGTAGGTCGCTACACCATACTATAGGGTGTGCGTTACGATGGCGCGACCACGGCTTTTTTTTTTTTAAATAACTATGCCATGATTTTGTAAAAATATGTATGTATGTGGTTCAAATTTCCCAAAACCTTAAATTTGTCAAAGTTATGGTTAAAAAGTTATAAGGGTTTGAACGTGGCCACGCCATCGAAACGCGGAGAACCGCGTGGCCACGGAAATCTTAAAAACTAAGCGTTGCAGAGACTTGAAATTTAGGTAAATAACAGATTGAATTTGTAAAAAAAATATAAAAAAATCCTAGGTCTATATTTCAGGAGCATACGTACGGTATCGCTTATAACCTTCAAAATGTTCTGAATGTGAAATTTAAAATTGAAATGAATTAATTTAATTTTAAATTATTATTTTTACAAAATCTTGCCATAGTTAAAAAAAAAAATAATGCCGTGGTCGCGCCATCGAAACACACACATTATAGGAGTGCAATAAAAATGCACAGGCCCTTCAACTTCAGCGAAAAACAAATGACACGTCACTGACCATAGACTTAGTAAATATAGACCAACAAAGCGTGCGAGGGAGTAGAAAATCCCTTATGGAAATATAGCAAGATGAAAAAGGATCGCGAATCTAATATCACTGTGACCGGTTTTGAATGACAGGTCTGCACAAGTCGGCACGCAGGGAATCAACTCCTCAGTATTTTGAATTTTTAGCGTACATCGTGGTTTATTTTCAGTGAATACAGTAGTATTAAACAATGGTTACTTGTTCTGTGCGTGAATGTGGTGTTAATCATAGAAATAAACCTGAAAATTGCACATTTCATAAGTAAATACTCAGGACCACTCACTGATTACTTTTATTTCGCGTTTATTTTTGGTTAAAATTTGCCTTTTTACCTGTTTAAAATATAAAATAATACCAATGTTTTTGTTTCTTCAACTTTCATATTTTGTATAGCTAAAAGTCCATTTGTTGATAATTTACATGATTTTGGTGAATAGATTGTTCATCAATCTATTTTTACATGTACGCTAGGGATTGACTTAAATTTATCGATACTATCGATATTTTATCTTGAATGTTAACTATGAAAATAAATGCTACCTTACGTTTACCGTCTGTCAACTGAACCATTTAATCAGGAAAAAGTTAATTAACTTTTAACAAATACATAAACTAATTGTTTTGTATAATTTGTACAACAGATTCCCTTTACGTATAAATATAACAACAACAAACAACATCAGCCCATAACGTCCACTGCTGGACATAAGCCTCTCCCATGATGGGAGGAATTTGCCGTAATCTCCACGCTTGGCAGGCGGATTGGAGATCGCAGTAATGAAAGACTAACAGATAACGCTGCTGCCCGTTCTCAGGTCTACGGAGGCGCAAGGTGTTCTGCCTCAGACATTAGTCGCCTTATACGACACCCGTGAGTGTAATGGGTTGGTTCTATTCTACTCTGCCGGATACCACACGGCTAACGTGTATATACTATACGTATAATTCGAGGAAAATGGTTGAGATTCATTGGGTGCGTTGGTTGGAATCCAAAGACGTGATACAACTTTGTTTACAGATTGAAAATTTAATTCGTGAAAATAATAAAATCAGTCAAGGTCAAAATCCACAAAACAAATCAACAAAAAAAAAAAAAAACACAAAATCGAAACGTTTCGTTGTTGAAATCTACAATTTGCCAAGCTGTACTTCTTATAATATATTAGAAGATAATTTCGGCTTAATTTTGAGTTTGGAGAGCCAAAATTTGGACCAAGATATTTTAAGTGGTCGTAGATATTTAATAATGGAACACATTATAGAAATTTACTTTGACATTCGACTTAAACATGAATGTAAACTTAATAATTTAGGAAAGAAAACTGTAAGGAACCGGTTAAATAAGATTTTTCTGTTTAATAAAATGTTGGCTGTTTTATTTTTTTAATGTATTTACACTTTTTTTACATAATGTAAAAATTATAATCTAGACAAAGGCAGCCTATGGAACATCTTCCTACAAGGGTCGAACTTCAACCACTTATCGATAGTCTTCCAAAGTAAAAGGTACATCGCTAACTAACGCACACACTGACAAATCAAAATTGGTCACGCTTTATCGAGCTGTCAGTTTGTCTATACGGCAGTATATACTAAGTCTATGTCACTGACGTCATGCATGAAATGAAAAGGACAGAAATATAGGTCTTGTTCTTCTATCAAACGAAGGACATGTCAATATCGCGTGTCCCTCTCCCGCACCGCACCGGGGGAAACATTATTCAGTGAGATGCACGAAAATTCATAGTAAAAGGCGCGCGTAAAAAAATATGAAAAGGCTTTTGGGAAATCGAATTTTATGAAAAAACCACTGCATAAATCATTATCAAATAAAATTTATTGAATTCTTCGATAACTGTGCTGTGTCGATACGGACTTTGTTTTGGAAATTTGACACTTCTTTTATTACTAATTTACGCCCAAAGTTACGTTAAAATTGGCAATAAAAATTAATCTTTGGTAGCTCGTAACTTTTGAATGGCTTTTTATTTTACTATTCTGATTCCGCACAGACACAATTAATAATGAGACAAAACGATATCATGTTTAACTTAAGATGTACCATGTCAAACAGTGGAGTAATAGCCCCCCGAAATTTGTATGGAAAATATGTTGCGCAGTTCAACCTTAAGCTGTTGGTCCCGGCTGTTATTTGTAGATCTTTGATAGTCGTTACAATTAGCCAGTGGCACGAAAGTAAAATACTGGTATCAGGTGCATCCAGTTAGACTGGAAAGCAACCCCAACATAGTTAGGATAAAACTAGGCAGATTATGATGAATGTACTCTAGTGGCTGAAGATGTACTAACCATATGCAGCCTTCAGCTTGTGATGCTGTGGCGGAGCGAACGTGTCGCACAGTATGTCGGCGATGGTGGCCACGGCCGGGTTGGACTTCTGCCTAGCTCTCAGCCTGGCCAGCAGCGCGGCGTGAAGGGCCCACAGCTCGTCCACGCGTGGGAACATGCGCGCCACCTGCGCGGCCGACACACCCGCTCCGCGCACCATGCCTTCTGCGAACATCTGGGGGGGAGTGAAACTGATGTTCTAACAAGAGTAGTGTTAGGAAAAGGTTAAAAATGATAGACGATGGGTTTGATATTTTAATAGTACATTTCGATACAAGCGGGGAAACTTTGTTGTTGCAGCCGAGGCGGAACTTACACCCTAGCCGCAGGCAAAGGTATTAAGTGTACTATTGGGCAAACATCAAACCGATCGTTTACCATTTGTAACCAAAATGTACAATATCCTTAACACGTACTTCTAAATGTATGACATTTTTTTAAGAAGTAACTTGCTGCAATGTCGCCCCCACCAACGAAAGAGATTTCATGGACTTATATTGAAATCAGTCGTATGGCTGCGACCATGCCTTCATTCATTTGGACTTATCATTAAAATAATAATTTACCTTTTGCATCAGCCTGATAGTTAAGCAGTGATGTTTTTCCGTCAATATTAACTCGTAAATGTGTTCCTGACGCTTCGTCTCTCTGTCGCCGAGTTGTCTAGAAATAAATAAATACAATAATCAATACACTGAAATAAACTTTTCCATTGAATTGTTCTTCTGGTATGTAGACCCAAGTATACCAAACTTAAGATTTTAAAATAGTCGATGTCTTGACCGTTTTCAGTCAATCTCCTCGGAAACTAACCATCGACGAGGAAGATACTATAGTGCACTGGTGTCGGCGCAAACCCAGGCGCTTACTCTCTCCCCCCACTCTCATTGAAGTTCCATGGGACGGGCAGCTTTATTTATTTCAAATAATAGTGCTATGTTTTGTGATCACTAATCACAAAACATAGCACTATTGTTTGAAACCAACTTAATCTAATACCAATGACTTACTTGGCCAGTCCCTTGGGCGCTCCCGCAGCCCAGGTGTCGGGCTCGCAGGCGCCCAGTCCTAGACGTATCGCCTCGTCGCCCAGCTGATCCGGTGTTAGGAACACCTCCGGCCACTCTGATACACCCGCGTCGTCTGAGGCGCTGGGAATGAACAATATCGAATGTCAAGTTTATTGTAAATATCTGTGTGTTGAGGACAAAAGATTCAACGCTGCTTGAATGCCATGAGCGTTGGGAATTGATTAAATAAAGCTTTCAATTAACCTGCAGCGTAATAGGGATGATTCCTGACTAAAAAAAAATATTATTGTTTAGTCCGTCAGTTGGATTATCGAAAAATATTGGATACGTGTTTTTTTATTTTATCAAATTAATAAAAATTGATGATGATGATATGAAAAGATAAAACGCGTCAAAGATCATGAGTGGGGGCTTGTGACGTCACTTTCCGGTAAAAAATATACTCAAATATGACGTCACACGAGTTTTCGACGCAATGTCTTCATTTTTTGTACACGTGAAAAAAGAAAAAATATGTCTCCAATATCTTTCGGAAATCTATGTGACGGACAAATTAGATTTTCTTGTCATCTACACTATTGTGTTAAGCGCTCACAATTACATTGCCATTCATTTTGACAATTAAACAATATTTTTTGCGGTATTTTATTGTCGAGCAGACGGTCTTTTCAAACATTATGAAGCAATGGATTAGGAGTTGCCTTAAAAATAGATCGGATGTGATAGAAAATGGGGTACTGTCATTGTCTGAAATGTGAAAGTCTTCAAAAATGAGTCTTTAACTTTCGGGTGTCCATGTTTAAACGACAGATATTTCTTTAGATTTCCCATAAAGACTTGTTTGTATTACTTACTTGCTCTGGTCATGTTTGTGATCGGAGCCGTCTTTGTCGTCGTTATAGATGTGGCTGGTGCTGTAATTACAAACACACTGTAAATATATTATGTCGCAATGATGGAACTTATTGGAGGTGGCAACACAGAATAAATGAGATTTATTTGGCAAAGATAAGTTATTTAACTTTTGACTTGCAACGACCTGTCTAAGAACATTAGAGGCTGATTATACTGTCTTTGGACAAAAAAGGTTTTAATGATCTGTTAGATAAATATACATGAAATATTCTACTTTTCGATTTGGACACTTTTACTTTTGAATACTTTTTATTTATCTAACCACATTTTTTTTACACGATCTGGACTCGCAATACGAAGACTGGTTAGAAGTGGCGGAGAAGAAGAAGTACTCGGAAGTATATGGGAGAGGCCTTTACCCAGCAGTGGGACATAAAAGGATACTTAAAAAAAAACTATTCTCAATCAATTTTTAAACACGAAGTCTTCGATATTGGAAATCGCGTTATGGAACTCAAATGGAGTTAGCAGAACACCTCGCAAGGTGCGGTGATGGTAGGTGGAGTAAAGCTGTGACCGAGTGGCGTCCAAGGATTAGAGAGAGAAGAGTTGGTCGTCCGGCGGCGAGATGGGCAGACGACATTGTTGCCTTCGCGGGTATACCCTGGATGAGGCTGGCACAAGAACGTGGAGGTTGGCACAAGCAAAGAGAGGCCTATACCCATTAGTGGGTGAAGTCGGGCTGTGGATCGACGAGTCCAACACACACATAAATGAGAAAATTACCGATATATTAACAGTATTACTTTATACAGGGTTGCCTATAAAAAAATATTCTGTGTTGCCATACAAAAAAAGACAAAGACGGGGTCAATACAACCGACACGTGACAGACATTACTGGACCTTACGAATACCTTTACACATAAATATTAATTTCAATTTATTTAACTCTTATATTTATAGTTCAGCAAAGCCTAAATAATAAGAAGAAGCAGAGAACTCACAATACGTGTCATGCAAAACTTCGATAAAAAAATGATATAAGAAATATATTTGTACAAAGATAGCTTCGTTGCTGCGTCGAAGATATTCTACGGTCTGTTCGAGGTAAAACATGTTCTACTGAAAAGGGATTTAAGTGCTAATTTCAACTTGATCAGAAGTTTGAAATGCTAACAGTTTAGAGCTTATGAACATGATAGCTTATGAAGTAATAGAATAGTCATCGAGAAAACTAATGAGTGTCGCTGTTGGTACATAGGGAGTCGCGTAAGTTTATTACCCTACAGCATTTTTTTTTACTTTGACCATGTTCTTAGGCTCTACAGTAGAAGTGATAGTCGATTGTTTTATACAATTTTAGTAACTATCTGTAAGATCATTTTGTAACGACATGCCAATTCATTCATACAAACTTGCTAGAAGGTGGGAAAAACAGAATAAAAAATCCCTTTTCAGTTGAACTCATGCTAAAAACCTCTAACAGACAAAAACCTGTGACCTAAAAGAAACAAAAACAGAAAATATCTCCAGCATAACTTGACAAATTACAATAAAAAACGTATTAAATTGAACAAGTTCTACGACAATGTCAAAGAGAAGTTCAAACTACCGTCTTTACAGACAGAAAGATACACAAGTAAGGCGTCGTGGATGATTCGAGAACGATCTAGAAGAATCTGTTCGATGTGGTGACGTCATGACTTAGCGCGGTGTTCTCGCGAAAAGAAGCAAATGATCGTACTGTACGGATGACTTACGAAAACCTTTACCAGACTTAGGAACCTTGTCATATTATACGATGCAAATGGCGACGTCAAAATGACGAGTTTAATATAACAAAGTTCCAAAAGTGATCAACGTTTTCGTAAAGCGCCCGTATCCGGCCGTTGACATGAAACATTAAGTTTTAGAAAGAGTAGTCACACATGAGTAGAGATCGGATATTCGGATGCATATTTACCTAAAGTTTGACTGTTGACTAGTATGGAGCGCGTCAGTACGGAAAGAATCCCAGTTATTTAAATAAATACTTATTATTTCATTTTATTGTTTTACTCCAAATGAATTATGCCCAGTTATATTTACCATTTTGTCTTATCATATATTATATTATTGTTATATTTCAGCAGCAAAATTTGAATTAAAATGTTTGTAGTATTTTTTACTTGTTATTTTCAACAACAAATTTCTTGCCTGGTTTTAAATGGACTAATTTTATACACACTAAAGAATTATAAAAATTCCGCGATCCCGGGATAAAAATTGTCATTTAAAGAATAATTAATTTAATTTTCCATACTTTTGTACCCTTTACCGTGAAAAAAATGCATCCGAATATTCGATCTCTACACATTAGCTATGTGACAGAGACGGCGCTCTATGGTGTTCTCTCTCACTCTAAACTGAATGAGCCATATTTACAGCCGGAAGTACCTTGACCGTACTGTGCGACTTATGACCTTTTGTTTGTGCAACAATACGTAAGTAAGTGTTTAATACAATACTGTGCCAGAAGCCCTGACTACTGTATAGTTACCTAAAATTAGCTTACCGATAATTTGCTGTAATTTAAACGTTATTTCTACTGACAGAAAGCTTATAATACATAACCCTTTTCCTGTCCCTTGAACCACATATGGTTCAAGGCGATTGTTTAGCTAATATGTCTGTTTCGAGGACATTGAAAGTGTTAATTTACTCCTGATTCATGTGTTATCAACAAAAATGCAATTCAGTCGTTGTAATGTTGTTGAACCACTCAAAGAAGTCGTAAGGTTCTATTTCTTAAACTTTTTGTTTAAAAATTCCTCATTTCAAATGGTTTTAGCTGTAGATAACTTAGAGCAGATATCACCAAAGAAAGTGATCGCGATCAAGACATTAAAACTGCCTTCTAGAGTTATCGGTGTCATCATTTTTACGGAAAATTGACACCGACAGTCTTGAACGCGGTTAAGATATACTACCGAGTTCACCGAGGGTCGTAATTTTCAACCTTATTCCTTAGAACATAAGGGTGAAATGTGGCAGTCCGTCAGTGAACTTGGTTATACGTGTGTTAAGATGTGATCGCGTTCAGTTTCACCTTTATTATTCAACTAACTCATCTTTAAAACTTCATCAGAAACAGCTCAACAGACCTGCAAACACCCACGGCCTACCAGGAACACATGACACATAAGACAACCGCACATAACAAGTGAACAAGACAGAGACAGAACATTAACAAACAACGATGTATAATGTGAATGTATGTATGGATGAGAGAGATAGAAATAGGCAGCTTGCTGGCAGCATTCCCGCAACTTACTGCACGCCGAGCTTGGTGGCCACGCGGCGCCACGGCGAGTAGCATCCAGACTTCTTGCTGAGTGGCCGCGAACACATAACACACGGTACATATGTGTGCGACGGATAGATTGGCAGGTTTACGTATATATTTGTATTTGTAGTTCGTTTGTGACGCGAGGGGAGACCTCGAGGTGGCAAACGCATGTTTTTTAAGCAGTTTTTAAATAGTTGCTTTCGAAGTGTCTTTTTGTCGATAAGTTTTAACAAAAAACTTGTAAAAAATATAAGAAACAGTCAAATGAATGAATGATGTAACTAAAATTATTTTTTAAAGAATGAAGATTGTTGTTTATTTTGCCACCTCAACATCTCCCCAATCAAAATGATACTTATAAAAAAAAAACATTCCGTTCACCGAAATATAATTTAAAAAAAAAAAAAACCAACGAAAACACGAAGTATATAGCTTACAGGAAACATAACATAGCATAGAAATAGCTGACAGAAGTCGAAACTCGAAGGTATATACAAAGAGTTAATAAATAGCGAGAGTACGAAGCAAAATATTATACCTAAAGACAATGTTGGCACAGATTACGTATTATACAGATAGCTACCTTTATTATGTAAAGACTGAGAAACAATAAACGATCGCCTGTGCAAGTGCAATGCTTACGACGGCAAGCTACTTCGGAAAGAAAACTATGAAAGTTTTGGTGTGAAGCGTGGCCTGTCTAACTTCCGCCATATCTCAAAAACGTGACGCTTTAGAAGATTAGGTCTCATACAAATCTTGTCGTTATAGACGTCAGCTATTGATTAAGACAAAACGCAATGCTGTCGCTTTGTTTAGGACGCGGGGTAAGGGATCTACCCAAAGAAACGTCTTTAGAGTTTTATTATGATTATTTAGACATCAATTTTGTAGTCTGAAATTCAACAAAAACTGCTTTTACAGTACTAATCCCGATATTATCCTTCAATAGTTTAAGAAAACAACTACCAACAAGATACGCCCCTAGTAAAACCTAATTTCCATGTAATGTGAGGTATCTGTATAGTATGTAATCTGTGGTGTATTTAAAATTAAACCTGTGTATCTCTTATATTGTATGACATTGAGTTTTGACGACCTATGTTCTGTTATCATGTATGTTGCTATTCAAAATTGAATCGTAAAGTATTGAAAATATGGTCTAGTTTCTTTTGAGAAGTGGTTAAGAAAAGTCTTATCATAATACTTTCTTGTTTTATTCTACATTGTATCTCATAGTATTCTTCTAATTTCTAGCAGTCACGAGATGTTTAAAATAAAGCAGTAAACTAGGACCAGCTAAAAGATTTTCTCTAACATACGTTTTTTAGTACTATTTATATTCAGTTTTATTATAGAACCCAAATAACAATACATTTTAATAGACTCAATGATTAAATAGCTTCTTACGTTTGCTTGATATTATATTGTAGTTTATGTCATTTCTAAGCCACCAATCAAAAGATACCTACCACTTTCAAACTCCCCACACCATATTTATTTATCAATTTGCACATTATTATGGCACGCAAAACAATAAAAATGCATCAGCGCGGCGCCATGTCGGCAATCAAATATCAAGCTGCAAAACATATGCCATACATAGTGACTACGCATTCTGGCATAAAACTGTTTAGTGATCGTATTTATTGGGATGCTCTCGTCGCTTATCCGTACTTTAAGATGTTTCTCAAAACTCAAAAACAGACTGCATGTCAAACACTGTTTTAAGCTTTCACGGTTTAAGGGGCTCCCCCATGCACACTAGCGCCACTTTAGTAAAAAAATCAGAAATCGTTAAATACACAATTAATATAAAATCTGATTGACAAAATCAATCTTTTGGTTTACTAAATTATTTACGTCTGCTTAACTCATTGAAACATAGCTCGCTGTCGTTACAGATACAAAATGGAAAAAAAAACGGCCGTTTTTAGCAATTTTTCTAACTGTAACTACAGTAAAGTATATTTTAATGAATTAAATAGACGTCAATAATCTAGAACAAAAAGAAATCTAGAAAAAGCATTGATTTTGTCAATCAGATTTGTGTATTTAACGAGTTCTGTTTTTTTTAATAAAGTGGCGCTAGTGTGCATGGGGGAGCCCCTTAAAACCAAATGTTCCTCACGGGATATGTTCCGTGGTTGTTCATTATTTTGAGCTCCCGATATCTCGACGCTGTTGCAAGCGCCATGATCGCCATGACTGGAGAATGCGGGTAGATGGTAAATAAATTGTTAGGTGAAGACAAATCTGTCTACTCTGTTTCTAAATCTTTTGCTACGCGCACTACTGGAACTCGACACTAAGTCAAGGCAAAACACACTCACAGTATCACTAGGTTCCCGCATTCTCCAGTCATCCCGCGATGATGGCGCTTACAACAGCGTCGAAATATCGGGAGCTCAAAATAATGAGTAATCACGGAAGATGTCCCGTAAGTGACAGTATAAGTATACTGCGTGTACTTTCAGCATTAGAAGATTTAAACGTACATTTAGACGTCCGGCTGTATCGCGTCAGGCCGACTGAACATGTGCGTCGCACGTTTTACTATAAATAAAATCGTATAAACTCCAAACCTGGGCGTATCAAACGCCCGGAGCGGTAGTTTGTCATCAAAAAATCGTTATAGTTGTTACAGATTACAACTGAAACTTTCATGTCATTGACATAAGGATTAAATTGCAAAAAGAGCGTTATTTCATAAAAGGCAGCACGAGGCCGATTTACTTTAATAAAACTATACTTTTTTGTTCATTCAAAATTACGGATACACCAGGGACAAAAAATTGGTTTAGAGATTTGAAAAACACCGTGGTAAAGAGCAGCGACGAGACATACCACTCAAGTTTTAGTTGGTCAGTGCGCACACAGAGAGCGTACTTACCTATTGGTGTTCTGTGACGCGCTGGACACAGAGCTGCGCTTACTGCTTTTACCGCTGGTCGCGCTCAGGGATTTGGCCACGGAAGTCTGTGCAAATATACGTTTGTGAGTAAACATTCGTAGGATCCGTAGGAGGAGCTCGTGGCTAAATAATAACAACCGCTCGGATCGATCTTTAGGTTAAGCCGTGCTTGCCTAGGTTGGTCTGCGGATGGGTGACCACCCATTACATACCGAGTTTCGTCCGTGCCTCGGAAAGCACGTTAAGCAGTTGGCCCCGGCTGTCATTTGTAGATCTTTGACAGTCGTTACAAGTAGTCAGTGGCCCAAAACAGTCTTACCTAGGGGAATCGTATTACCCAGTACTAACTGGGTTGTGGAGGTCAGAATGGCAGTCACTTCGTATAAAATACTGGTACTCAGCTACATCTGGTTAGACTGAAAGCCAACCCCAACAGTTGGGAAAAGGCGAGGCAGATGATATGATGAGTCAAAATTCGTTTTTGTTTAGTTCGTTTTTCACCTAACACACATGACAATACATCTTCTCTGTATAATTATGGGCAGCTGACTTTATACGAGTCTTATATTTACTTTGAAACGACAACTTTGCCAAAAGTAGTCCCAAATGAATTTATAAGTAGTTGTGGCGTTATTAGTGACTTGGAAATTATACGCACCTTTGAAGGTTTTGGCTTGTTGCAGTCAAAGTAGTCTTTGCACACATTTTGATGCACCGTCTTTGTACAATCTGAAATTGAAATAAATGTAATTTTTAATACATAATTTTACACTTTTTCACATTAGGGCCAAGGATATGCAATATAAAACTTTGTTGCTACGATTATTACATATTCCTTTTGTTTGTACCGTTTTGTTGTTTCCGTTGATACATCTGGTAAAACAGTCACGTCATAATATTGTGGTTGGTAAACAAAATTTATCGTTTCTGAGCCAATAGTGAAACAAATAATCTTTCGAGGGAATCTGGACCTTATGTGAAACCGTGATCAAATGATCATTCGATAATTTTGCCTAAATGAGATGTCAAAGGCCGGGCCAAGGCCGTCTGAAGGATATTAACTCCTATGCGTATGTCAATAAGGTACAATTCCCACTTACTGTCACAATACAAGGCGGGCTTGTCAGCGAGCGGACGGCCGCACCAGTCGCAGTCTCCGCCCGAGCAGGCCGCGGACCACGCATGCGCCGTCTTCCGGGATTTGTCCTGCAATGTATCAACAGACTGCACTTCCAAGGGCACCGGGACACTTTATCGGTACAACGGTCTTTATCCGAGTGTAATGTTTACCCACGGCTTCACTCGCGTTGTGATCGAAAATTATACTAAAGTAGCGTTTTAAATACAGCCTATGACATTCGGGGATAATGTAGCTTTCCATAAGTGAAAGAATTTTCGAAATCAGATCAGTAGTTTCGAAGATTACCCAGAACATCTACACATACAAAGTTTACCGCTTTATTATATTAGAAGAATAAGTATAAAGTACAGGCACGCCGATGTTGGCTATAAGTCTGCGAAAAAAATGAGATTGGGCGGGTCACATTTCCAGGATGGGTCAGGACAGATGGGCCAGAATCGTCACACAGTGGGCGCCTGAAGACTGTCGTCGTTACCTAGGCCAGAGGACTAATTAGCCAAAGAAGGCAAAATACCGGGAGAATTGGAAAGGAATGGTCCCAGGACTTTGCCCAATAGTGGGGTAGAATAGGCTTAACAAAAAGAAAAGGATAGATTCGTTTTCCATCAATGAATCAGGAGAGGAGACGAGCAAAAATCGACCTATCACATTGGCTGGTATTCATGTCGCGTTTCTCGTCTCCGCTGTGATTGGTCGAATTTTGTCTCTTTTCCACTCCGCTCGTCTACGCTAATACAGGGTAGTCTTGAAGAGTGGTCAATTATTATTATGTAGTAAGGGCTTTATTCATAAACGCTTTAAAATTTAAGTAATGATTAAGATTTGCATATTATTATACATATTTTATACATTATTTGACGTTTAAACGACTCGTTAACTTCGAGCGGCGTTTATCACTTGTTGTAAGTGAATAAAAAGGAAATTTAATTCAAGGGACTACGTTGAATCCCGAGAGCAGCGAAGGATTCTAGAGTAGAATCCCGAGCATAGCAAGGGATTCTAGATTAGAATTCTGAGTTAATCTAAATTATATTATGCTTATTCTATTGAGAGACAAACACGGAAGCAGTTAAGCGACAAAGCTTAAATACCCTACAAAGCGGAACACAACATTGCTTGGCGACACAAATAAATAAAGTATTATAAACACTTATTACCTTTTTCTTCCTAAAGAACAGGCTACCCCGTTTTCGCCTTTTCTCGGCGTGATGATCAAATGCCGCTCTGTTTAGAATAATCAACATTGTTAGTACATACATACTAAAACACATAACCTCTTTTTTTTTGCACTTCTTCTCTGATTTTAATTCATTCTTGTGTTAAATGTTTCGTGTTTGGTTTCTGTGACATGCAGAAAAAAGCGAAAAATAACAATAATAGTAATAATAATTGTTTATTTTTTAATAAAACAAAGTGTAAAATCAAACGAACACATCAAGCGAAGCCTGTGCTTTTAGCATGCTAGTTTTAATTAAAAAAAAATGTGCTCGCACTCTTTTCTTTTTATTCCATACTTACTGGTTTGATTGCAGACCTGTTTGTTGGCTTAAGTAACCCGTTTTTGTCTGCTAATTGGTTCCCTATAAAACTGTCCCTTCCCCATAAATAGATTTCGCTTTCAAAGACAATTCATAACATCTTGTAAGATGTATGATAATGCTTTTGGGGGCCTGACTCTCATTTGTAGGTCTTAAAATTGGCAACATGATACAACTTCCGTAATAGGGTCTCATTTTTGGCCTTTGACAACCAAATCTAGTTACTACAGTCACCAATTTCCCCCATTATTTTTTTTACTACAATGTCCACCTACCTACCACATACGCTACCACGTGGTTTCAGCCATCTTTTGAAGAATTTAACTGAACATTTGGGGACTTTTATCCAATAATTTGGAAAACTAAAACCCGCTAATCTCCTTGGCCCTAGTTTTACCTGGTCGATCCCTGCCTTTAAGGGCGTATACAAATAGAACGTTGGCTACTGGCGCCGATCTGCAAGCGCTTATCGGAACCGGTCCGCGCAGGCAGTCTCTATACTTTGTGCCGGTAGCCAGCGTTCTACGTGTATACGCTCTAAGAAATACTCACTGTTCCAAGAACGTAAGTCGGTGTAAGCCGAGATGGTCCTGTTTGGGCGTGTGTCGTGCGGGCTGCGTAGCGCCGACGGTCGCGGCCGACGCGTCGTCGCTCTCCGAGTCGCTGCGCGCGCCGCCGCTACCCACACGCGTATGATGTCGTGGTGTATGTACGTACGTGATTTAGTACAGGGTGGAGGGGGACGCGGGCCGTTTTGTTTGGAGGACGAGGAGGTAGAATTCCGGGGACGTAGGAATATAATTTCGGGGACGTAGGAATGTAATTTGGGGGACGTATAGATAGAATTTGGAGGTCATATAAATAGAATTTGGAGGACACGAAGACTGAATTTTGTGGGACGTCGAGATATAGTTTGGAGGACATCCAGATACAATTTTGGGGACAGACTTGATAGAATTTGGGGACGTATAAAATTTAATAGGGGAACAACTAGAGTCAAATTTTGGGACCTTATTTTTTTATAAATATCATCCCATTCGATAGCTTTGTACTTCGCTATAGATTTTATGATATAAAAAACTGTTTTTGTGCTTCAGTATTTTGACGTTTCTTGACAACTAAGGAGACACAATTTAAATTAATTAAAAAAGAACATCCTAGTTCATAGCTGGCGAGAAAGAGCAGGAAAAAAATAAAAAATAGAAAGGAAAAATAGGATCTATGGTTGGGAGCCCCTCGGAATGAAATAAATCACGAAAGTAATACATTGTATTGTGCAAATAAAAATGTAAAAAAATCAAACATTTGTTTGTGTACTGATTCGGAAGTGCTATCAAATTCAACCTGAGCAAAGCCACAGTGCGACGACAAATTAATGAAAACATCGACTCACACATGCATATACCAACTTCATAGTAGAACGAACATAGAAATGCCACGCCCAATTTTGTTCGAGATGTTTCCATCACACGAACTGTGCGAGCGAGAGGCGAATAGCGCAGTGGAGATGGGCATAAAGACATTGGTTGTACTGCTTACTGCTTTATTTCAAATGTTGGGTCTACTATGGAATGTTGTTCATTCAACATGAGCCAAAACAACAAAAAGAAAACAAAACTTGATAATGTCAATACGGGTCATGCACAAAACGATTTGTGAAAATGCAATAACACTGGTTTAAAAATAGAATGAAACCTTCTGAATTCATATTTGGTGTAAATTGTGAGTGTACTTTCAACTATATACTCAGGTTCTGAATAATATTGGATTGTTATGTAAGAATACGGGAATCATGAGGTTTTGTAGCAGATACTATATTATGCAGTAGTGTTTCTTTTGATTGTTGTATTTTTTTTAATTTATGGAATGAATACCAAGTAGGTTCAACTTTATTTAAGCACATGAATATTCTTAAATACTTCATGATTATAATTGATTTCAGGCTCTGTGTGTCATGCGCGGTCAGGATTTACAGTTTATTCAAAAGAATTTAATATCACCAGGAAGGCACTATCTAACGTTTGGATGACTACTGCTATCTACACAACAGGTAAGTACCTACCTACATGTTGATCTAAGATTAATAATAATTACTTAGTCATTAGTAAGGCACAGTTGTAAACATTTTCTTTTTCGAACAAAATTAGAACTGAAGTTCCGTACATCATCGATAATGTTACTCTATTATCAATATATGTCACAGAAGTGTACCTATACTTGATCCTGCAACCAACTGTACCGACATGGAGTCTTGGCTCCTTACAACGAGCAATAACGCATGCAAACATAGAAGCGAAAGAACGGTGATCATCATTATTTGCACGACGTATGGAGCTGGTCTACTGTTCTTTAAAGACCTTAAACCCCTCTTAAGTTTCATAGACTCAACAAAACGAGCATTCTACAAAGTGTAAACGAACCTTTCACGAAGCCGTCAACCAAGCATTCTGTACATCAAACTAAGTAACTCTACGCAAGGTTCCCAGGTAAGGTGCAGAATAAAAAAAATCGCAATGACTGAAGAACAAGTGCTTTCGGCTTCGTTAAAGATCCTAAGGTACTAAGATATCCCCTTAAGTATCCAAAAACCTAATTCAGCATCCTACGTAACCCTTAAAAGTGATCAGACAATATAACAGGACACTTAACCTTAAGAGTACGTACACATTAGGCGTGGGCTGCGCCAGGTGCGGCGTGACGGCGGCCACGATGCTGGGCGTGGACACGGACTTCTGTAGCGGCAGCCGCGCCGCCAGCCGGGCGCCCTCGCTCGGGGCTACCACCCCGGAGCCCGGGGCTATGCCCCCCGCGCGGAGCGCTGCTGTTACTTTCTCGAAGTCTTTCTGTATGGGGGGGAAGGATGGTTTTAAGCTATTTATTATGTGACTGCAAGGTTTGCTAGTCGTAAAATTTTTGTAGTAAAAACTTCTTTTGGCGCGTTTAGCACTTTTGGGTGAACAAAAATTATAGGACTCGCGTCATCGTTCGTTTGTGCTCGCTAAAACTCAAGAACGGCTGGGCCGATTTAGCTGATTTTGGTTTTGAAATGTTTATCGTAGTCCAGGGAAGGTTTAAGCGGTGAGAAAAAAAAAACACTTCCTTACAAACCAAAAATAATTTTAAAATAATAATCTAATAGCTCGACGATACAACTCACAAGTTAGGTACTCAGTTTTCACTTCTAGCGGCAGTCCCCAAAGACTGCCTCGCATGTTTTTTTTTTTAGCTTTGCGCCGCCCTAGGCATTTCTCCTGCATCGTGGGTGCGTTTACAAACATTTAAACTCATTTACTCTCTAAAATTATTTAATCCGTGCGGAAATCAAACTCGCGTCGCGCAGCGCGACAATCATAATTTTAATATTCTTGCGGGGTTTACACAGTGCAAAAATATGCGCGGGGGTAGTTAGAAACTTAAGAATGCGACCTGCTACAACACTTACTAAATTACTTAATACGATAGCAATTTCCAAACACTCTGGACGTTGGCAAATTTTCTAAGAAAATCTAAATTTGCTGAACTGGGCCTATTTGGCGCAGCCGTGAGGGATATTAATTATTATTATTAATTTTTTTTCATGTTGACTTGAGGCATGTGCCAAATAAACATGTTTTCTTCTATCTTTCTTTTCCCTTCACAGTTTAGGAGGTTATATACAAGTAGGCCATACTCACAGCGAGATCATTGTCATTGAGCGAGTGCGTGGAGTGCCGGACGGGCCGCGGCACCTCTCCCTCCGACTCCATAGACGACAGCGACGCGCTGTGACCGTTCAACGCACTACAATTAACAACACATACGTTTTCACTAACACTAAGCGACACCTAAATCAATGCCTAAACAATAGCGCATTGTTGGTCTTTGAACGCTTGGCTCAGTGTCGAGAGTTCAAATTCCATCAATAAATATTTAGGCATTCATTCAGGTGTCGCTTAGTGTTCGAGTCAATACGCAATATAATCAAATTAGAGCAAAGGGGGAGGAAGCTTTTTGTATGAAGCGTGGCCTTAGTAACTTTCGCCATTTTATTTTTTTGTCAAAATAGCGGCAACGTCTTTTACCCCAACTAAGATGGGATCGAATTGACATCATCACCTTTAGGTGAGAAATGCGACAGTTATTTCAAATTAAAGTCCTTGCTTCCAGTAATTGATATTATTTTCACTTCAAATAATATAAACTTTATACAGGTGTTAATTAAATTGAGTTCAGAATGACCAGTTCGAGTACTATTAATGTTTTCAGTTGTAGCTCAGTCACACTGAACTTCTATGGAGGTATGAAAGCTGTATTCCAAATGCAAGATACATACTTGCGTTGCCTGTGCGGGTCGTGTGGTCGCGGGCCGGGCTCGAGTGCTGCCCAGCTGCTGCGGCGGCCTTCGTCGCGGCGCTCCCAAAGACCCCATTGTCGGGATTCACCTGTAAACCAGATTTAAACGAATTAAACTTGGATCCAGTCATACGTTTGCTCATTGATGATGCTGGATATTGAAATGTTGTTAATTAGTCGCAGTAGGAAGTTCGCTGTACCTCGAATCCTTGATGTTATGGCCAGAAAACTAGCCTTTACCTGGACGAAAACCAGATGCACCTTTGAAGTTATTGGAGTTTCATCACAAGACTATAAGATCAGTTTCCACTAAACGCAGGATGGGATTAACGGAAAAAACAGCTGGCTGTTTAAGATTTTGTTAACAATTTCAAGGGTTTTAATTTTTTTGTATGGAACTCTCAAATAATAGCGTAAGTTACTCCTCATAACATCAGTTATCTGTCAGTAAAAGTACCGTCAAAATTTGTCCAGCCGTTTCGGAGATTAGCGGAACAAACAGACAGAGGCTTGTATACTTTCATATGCATTCAGTAAAAAGCTGTTACTTTGAAATTACAAACAGACACTTCAATTTTATTTATTTGTATGGATTTCGACACTCACCGCTGCCCTTCCGGCTCTGTGGGTAGAAGTCGAGATGTGTAGGAGACGAGCAGTCAGCTTCTACGACGCCGTCCTTACATAATGACGGACATGACGTGCTGAGACGACTCGTGCCTGTCGCCTGAACCATAGAAGACCACATGTTAGAAGAACTAGAGTGAGAAATGGTGACAATAGTCCACCGAGATGTTTTGCGACGGCATGTAAACAAGTCAGAGGCATAAAAACTCTAAAGGCACTAACCACACGATAAAGGAATGGAAGAATAGTCCACCAATGCCAATAGGCTCGCCCCATAATATGGGACTTAAAACACAAGTGACGAAATATGGATGTATTAATAGGTATACCTCTGCCTAGCCCGTTTGTCATGCTGTGTTAGTTTAGTTTTATATTGTGTGCACTTGTGGCATGTGCCAAATAAATGTATTTCTTGACTAGTCATCACCACCATCGTAGAAAACATCTAACCACACTTCACTTTCATTTATTTGTACAGCAAAAAATTAAAACTTTGTACCAGTAGTGGCAGCGGCGCAGTTCTCATGCGCTGCACAGCCGCATGCAGCCGTCGCAGCTGCTGCAAGCTGTCCTCCAACAGACCCGGGCTGTGCGGGGTCACACTTATCGTTGGCACCTGAAAGTACATGCAAAAATTGCAGTCGTTGCTCACGCACTCATACATTTAGGTTTCTCATATTTTCTTTTCGTAAAAATGAACTTCGATCACCAGCTAAAATATTGCGAAATGGTAAAGAGCGGGCCTTTTGAAATCTGTCGTGTCAATTCGACGTTAAAAAATTTAAATGACGGTCAACATCGGCACAATTGCCATAAATAAAAATAGAATATATTTTTTTTTTAATGCAAGTATCAGCAGTAGGCAGACTGCTCATCACCATCATCAAGCTCATCCATCAACTACAAGTTTAGTAAATTCTTTGAAAGAAACCTTTGAATATGGCATTGGACTAGGTCAAAAGCATTTTTGACAGCTAAAGTTAACCCATCCATACTGTAGTTCGTCGATTGGCTACAGGACTCTCCACTTGTTGTTGATATCGTGTAGTAAAGAAGACCGGTGACAAAAATGTTGTATGGTATGAACATCGGATGTGAATGTGAGACACATGGGGCCGCCTCCGCGAGCGAAGAATCGCGGCGATTCAACGTATTTCTATACGAAAATATCGCCGCGATTCTCTCGCTCGTGGAGACGGCCCAAAAGAGTGTATAGAAAAACGTGGCAAGGACGATAATATCGCCGCGATTCTCCCGCTCGTGGAGGCGGCCCCGGGCAGACCGAATATACTATGGATGGACAGTGTGAAAGCTAATACGGCTAAAAAAGACGTGCCTACTAAGATGACGAGTAATAGAGAAGTATGGAAGCAGAAGACATGGTGCGCCGACGCCAAGTGAATTCGGACAAGACCAGGAGCATGATGTTTGTGCCAGAAGGAAGAGTCTAATAGGTAATTATTCTGGAATATTCAAGATTTACCGTCAAGTTTACCTGTGCCCTGGCGGCGGCCATGTCTGGCGGGGGCGTGGATCTCGTCACGTGCTCAGTGACCTCGTCCTCGCTGCTGTCTGAGCGCGAGTCCGAGCTGCCGCCGCCCTCGTCTGAAAGGAAACAACACAAAACGTTCAAACATCATCATAATGGAGGAGCCAGTGACTAGATAATAGCGTCTCGGGTCTATCTTCAGGTTCCACGCTTGCTTAGGTTGGTCAGTGAATGTGTGACCATTACACACCGAGTTTCCTCCGCGCCTCGGAAAGCACGTTAAGCCTTTGAATCCGGCTGTCATTTGTAGATCTTTGACAGTCGTTACAGGTAGTCAGTGGTTTGAGGGTCTGACAACCAGTCTTACCAAGAGGTATCGTATTACGCAGTGCTAACTGGGTTGTGGAGGGCAGCTAGGCAGTCGCTGGCGCGCTATGATGAACCGACAACAGCCGTAAGGCAACAGCCCACCAGACAACACCTGTTTGGTCAGGATCCTCTCTTTTCTATCGAGGATAAGGAAAATTCCCTCCAGTTCCGCATACCTCTAAAACTATGAGTAATATCCCATCTCATGAGACCCAACATACACTGATACAACGTATATATCTTGCGTTTATATGCAGCTAGCATCTTTTATCATCAATTTACAATCCTCCTGATGATTGTGATGAGTACAAACGGGCCGTATCTTACGTATTTTATCATTTCCTATAGCAAACAAACTCCTATAATAGAACTCATCAATTCCATACAATACTGGAAATCTGTGAATACTCAGCAACACCTGATCACCAAAACATACGTAATGAGCATAATGTCGTTGTTTACATTGGCAACATTAAATCGGTTACCGTAAATTGAATACGTTAGACGCCCGCCTTCCCTCAATCACGTTAAGTGATTAGCTTTAGGTGGAATCAGTGGAATGTTGTCTTATTAGAAACCGTTTAAGACGAAAGCGCCAAGTAGCTCGTGGAAATCAAACAATCTTGACATTTTTTTTGCAATTTCCCAACCAGTTTCAGGTTGTATGATTTAAATTCTTTCTAGCCATGTTTGTTACGGTCGCGAATCATATTTTAATCAACATACAAGTACAATGTGACACTGACTTGCAAAAACGTAAGAAAATTTGAATTTCGCGGACTACCCTGGCGCTTCGACCTTAAGTCAAGATGCAAGATTTATGTTAGGGGCTTCAAAGTGAATACTTTTTTGTGGGACTGAATTTTGACCACTTGTAAAATGTTCCCCTAACCTAACCCCCCCCCCCCCCCCCCCCCCACATAGACATTTCGATTATTAAAAAAAACAATTGCTTCCTACAAAACTGCAGTAACTACAAAATGTATGGAACAGCATTGTTTATTCCCCAGCAGTTGACTGTGTTAGAATTTTCATTTTTTAGGATTAGATAATCGTAAGATTTGTATCTAACTAACTAACGTAACTTCTGTATGGTGTCGGACGTAAAGAATAGCACCATCCCATATCTTCCCGTGGGTGTCGTAAGAGGCGACTAAGGGACTTACCAGAGAATGGGCAGCAGCGTTCTCTATGCTTTTGTAACAGCCGCACTGCGATCGCCAACCCGCCTGCCAAGCGTGGCGATTATGGCAAAACCCCCCAATGAATAGCGCATTAAAGAAATGGCCCCTAGTGCCCGGCAGCCCGTCTACCCTCGACTACGGCAGCGGTCGAGGCTACGGCGTGGCAAGGGGTGCGAAGAATCTCCGGAAGGGATCCGGCTGCCAATACCAACGACTGGACCTGGCAACATACAACACGCGCACACTCCGGACCGACGAGAAGATAACGGAACTCGAAGAGGAATTGAGCAGGCTGCGATGGAGTATTGTGGGATTATCTGAAGTCCGAAGAGAGGGGGAGGACACGATAATCCTGAAATCCGGCAACCTGCTCTATTTCTGTGAGGGTGACCGGCAGTCCCAGGGTGGTGTTGGGTTTATCGTCCACAAGTCCCTTGTGAACAACGTAGTGAAGATCGAGAGTGTGTCGACCAGGGTGGCGTACCTTATACTCAGAATATCCTCAAGATATTCGCTGAAGGTCATACAGGTCTACGCCCCGACCTCGGCACACCCCGACGACGAAGTGGAGACCATGTATGAGGATATTTCGAAAGCCATGCATGGTTTCAAAACTCAATTCACCGTTGTCATGGGGGACTTCAACGCGAAACTGGGCAAACGAGACGGGGATGAGCTGCAGGTGGGGCAATTTGGAGTTGGACGTCGGAATCGCCGGGGCCACCAACTGGCTAGTTTTATGGAGAAGGAGGGCCTCTATATGATGAACTCCTTCTTCAGAAAGCGTGAGCACAGGAAGTGGACCTGGCAGAGCCCCGATGGTGCAACTAGAAATGAGATTGACTTCATCATGTCAACCAAGAAGCAAATGTTCAATGATGTCTCGGTGATCAATTCGGTGAAAACCGGGAGCGATCACCGCATGGTAAGAGGCACATTGAACATCAATATCAAGCTTGAAAGGTATCGACTGATGAAGTCTACGCTCCGTCCAGCACAGATCCAAATCCAAAACCCCGAAAGCTTTCAGCTTGAACTCCAGAACCGTTTCGAATGCCTAGGAAGCTCAGTGGACGAATATAACGATGGGTTCGTGGAAACTGTCCATACGACCGGGTCTAAGTTCTTCAAGGCACGTCGTACTGATCAGAACAAGAGACTCTCCGATCACACTCTAAAGCTCATGAAGGAGCGGCGTGAGATGATCCTACAGTCTTCAGACGAGGCGTGTAAATACCGGCAGCTCAATAGACGGATCTCTAAATCCTTGAAGAGCGACCTCCGCCGCTTTAATACCGAGCGTATTAAAGACGCGATTGAGCGGAATAAAGGCTCCAAGGTATTTGCAAGAGATCTGGCTATTGGGCAAAGCCAGCTCACGAAACTGAAGACCGACGATGGTAGGATCTTATCCGCCAAACCGGAGCTTCTGAGGGAGATCGAGAGCTTTTATGGACAGTTGTACACGTCAACCAGTCAACCCGTCGTAGATCTAGCAAACGACCCAAGAGCTAGACTGACCCGACACTATACCGAAGACATCCCGGACGTCAGCCTGTACGAGATTAGGATGGCTCTGAAGCAGCTCAAAAACAACAAGGCACCGGGTGATGACGGAATTACGGCCGAACTCCTGAAGGCGGGTGGAAAACCGGTACTTAAGGCCCTTCAGAAGCTGTTTAATTCCGTCATACTTGAGGGAAAAACGCCACAGGCATGGTGCAGGGGTGTGGTGGTACTCTTCTTCAAGAAGGGCGACAATGCCCGGTTGAAGAATTATAGGCCCATCTCACTTCTAAGCCATGTCTACAAGTTGTTTTCAAGAGTCATCACGAATCGTCTCGCGCGCAGGTTTGACGATTTCCAGCCTCTCGAACAAGCCGGTTTCCGGAAAGGCTTTAGCACCGTGGACCACATACATACGCTGCGGCAGGTTATACAGAAGACCGAAGAGTATAACCTACCCCTCTGTTTAGCGTTTGTGGACTACGAGAAAGCCTTCGATTCGATCGAGACCTGGGCTGTCGCCACAAACGCCACCATGTCAGTCCGACTTCAGGACCAAGCCTCGGAACCTATCCTCCTGCAGCGAGGTGTGAGACAGGGAGACGTCATATCTCCGAAACTGTTCACCGCTGCACTGGAGGATGTCTTCAAGGTTCTGGACTGGAGAGGGCTAGGCATTAACGTCAATGGCGAGTACATCACCCACCTTCGGTTTGCCGACGATATAGTGGTCATGGCTGAAACCATGGAGGACCTCAGTACAATGCTCGATGACCTCAGTAGAGTTTCCGGAAGAGTGGGTCTTAGAATGAACATGGACAAAACCAAAGTCATGTTGAATGCCCATGTCACACCCATTCCTATCAAGATCGGAGACTCTACACTCGAAGTTGTAGACGATTATGTGTACCTGGGACAAACGGTCCAGTTAGGTAGGTCTAACTTCGAGAAAGAGGTCAATCGTCGAATCCGACTCGGCTGGGCAGCGTTCGGGAAGTTGCGCGGTATCTTCTCGTCCAACTTACCACAGTGTCTCAAGACGAAAGTCTATGACCAGTGTGTGTTGCCAGTGATTACATACGGGACCGAAACGTGGTCGCTCACAATGGGCCTCATCAGAAGGCTTAAAGTCACCCAAAGGGCAATGGAGAGGGCTATGCTCGGAGTTTCCTTGCGTGATCGAATCAAAAATGAAGACATCCGCAAGAGAACCAGGGTCACCGACGTAGCCCGAAGAATTGCCAAACTTAAGTGGCAGTGGGCAGGGCACATTGCTCGCAGAACGGATGGCCGATGGGGCCGAAAAGTTCTGGAGTGGCGACCGCGTACCGGAAGACGTTGCGTTGGAAGGCCTCCCACTAGGTGGACCGATGACCTGGTGAAGGTTGCGGGAATCCGCTGGATGCGAGTCGCACGGGACCGGTCAATGTGGCGACACTTGGGGGAGGCCTATGTCCAGCAGTGGACGTCTTTCGGCTGAAATGATGATGATGATGATGAAGATTTGTATCTGATTAAACATGTACGTACATATTTAATTAACAAACCAATTCAATTTAAAATTAATGGCCATTTCGCAACCGCATATCAACAGCGATTTCAACGAAACATTTCCATCTATAAATAACTGCTTTTAACGACACCAATGAAAGTATCGACAGCTTCCGAATAAGACTACCTTTTCCCTAAAAGATGTCAACCTGTTTAATGGGCACCGATAGTAAACAGGATACAAGAATCTGCCTGTCAAGCAAACACAAAACACCTCACTGACATAATTCTTCGTAATATTGTACAAGAGAGGCACGTGATTCGATGTAGGCGTTCACGAGCTTTTGTGATTGAGATATTGGATTGGACAAGACCTTTCCAATACGTTTTCAAAGCCGTTCTTGCCGTCCTTGGTCCGTGGATAGGTGACCATCATATTAAATACCCAGTTTCCTCCGTGCTTCGGAAAGCACGTTAAGCCGTTAGTCGAGGTGTCATTTGTAGATATTTGACAGTCGTTACAGGTAGTCAGTGGCTTCAAACCAGTCTTACCAAGGGGTATTAGGCAGTACTAACTGGGTTGTAAAGGTCAGATAGGCAGTCACTCGAAGTAAAATCGTGGTAGGTATTCAGCTGCATCCGGTTAGACTGGAAGAAGACTCCAACATAGTTGGGAAAAGGCTAAGCAGATGATGATTTTAACATTAGAACGCAACAACGAAGTTTCACAGCAGAATAAGGTGAGGGATGGAATAAGGGATTCTTCCCGGATGACTTCCATCACGACCTCAGGCCACAACTAGGTCTATTCACTTCCAAGTATTATATCGTACTCAACAGCAGATTAAAAATACCCATACAAAACTACTCCTATCTACTTTCAGCACAAAAGTCCAACCTTATTTAATTTCAAAAAGGTATTTCATTTCGTATCTCGTCCATTAAAAGCCGTGTTCTCTGAACGCAAATGTTTATCAAGCGTAACTTCCCGAGCGGGGAAAAGCTTTACAAGCGAACTTCACAACTTTGCCCCCACGCCGGAAAGGAATTCAAGCAATGTGCTTTGATACTACACTATATTTGTAACAAATCGATCCGGTGTTTGCATGCAAAGTTAAAGCGAAAAAATATTTAAAATAGCGTACTTTACCTACAAACGAGTACATGCTCAGAATATTTAATGCCGAGAGGATACATACATGTTTAAACTGCAGGGACTTCATTTTAGTATCGAGAATGACAAAGTCTGATCAAAGTAACAGCGATTGTTTGTTATCTCGATTCTTTGCATCAAATGCTTCATTGCATAAATAAACTCACGACTTTTGAAACTACTGAAAATCTGCGGTTCTCACATATCTATACTCATACTCCTTTTTGCTTCGTTCACGTTAATGTTGATCTTACACGTAAGAACGTCACCAATAAGGTCAGTGCATGTCATTTTAGTGTGTGATTTTAGTGATTTGGAAGAGACACTCAGCATTAGGAGTTGTTGTTGTTTTAGGTTGAAGAAGATGTAATTTTTTTTTCAAAGCTACACGAGCTTTGTGCAATCTAAATTAATATATGTACTACGAAAAGTAACAGTGTGAAAAAACCCTATGTAAACTTTACAAAGAATTCTGAAAAGATGAAATCTCTGCTTTCGTTTAATCAAACATTGTTGTACCGCGAACGTGTACCTTGTACAGAGGACAAGAATTTGACGGCTTCATAAAATTGCAAATGCATGACAACGTCTAGCTACTTTTGCGTAGAAAACTTTGTGAAGACTAAATTGCCATTTAAAACGTGTCAGCCACAAAACGCTAATTTCATTTACCTTTCTTTTGCTATCTCTGCTAGATTAAACTAGTGCTCGGTTCTGGTGTCCTTAGGTAAACTCTTAATAACTATTGATCCCAACTCAACGTTTGCCAAGGAGGCAAATTTATTAGGCTCTCTGAGCGAATGCGCAACACCTTAATACGGTCTAAGTCTGCCAGGTTAAAATGGGACTGGGCGGGTCACGTTTTTAGGATGAAGGCGGACAGATGGGCGAAGATAGTCACACAGTGGGTGCCTGAAGACGGCCGTCGTAACCGAGGCAGGCCCAAGAAACGCTGGGGTGACGATCTGGGCTCAGTCTTGACGGATGGGGTCGGAGAAAACAAATTGTTAACAAAATTGAAAAACCATAGAGGAGGCTTTTGCCCAGACGTGGAACAGAGAAGGCTGAAATAAAAAAATGCTATTCGGCAAAGTTATCTGAGAATTCAGTCAGTATACTAAATTGGTGTCCACATATGCGCGATACGAGTACGTCGAACTACTTATACGAATAGATCAACTTATCAATATACCCCAGTATCTCACAAAACCTCACTATTCAAAGAATATGACAAATCTTTACAAATCTCTGGCATCTTTTCTTACAAATCAAACACAATGGGAAGTCGACCAACTCCCACAGCAAAATACGAATAAATCCATCGCGTGGAACTGTGGAAGTTATCTGATGCAGACAACGGAAACGGATATTGGTTGAGAGTCGGACATCCCTATCGGTGAGAACATGAGGAGTCTGCTGGCTTCCCGTTGCACCGTGATTAAAGTCGTTTGTTATTATTGGAACTGCTAAACATTGGGTTCGTAAATTCTAATTTGGTACGCATTATGTACCTATTTGGGATTTAATAGTTCAACAGTTTCACCGACGATTAATGCTAATACTTAAAGATTATACGATTCTGCAATGGTTTACGACACGTGCTGAAAATTACGATTAGTGTTTATGGTAGTCGATAACACGTTCAAAAACCCTAAATAAGTTGACTTGAATCAATGTTAAACACATTTTAAAACCAAACAAACATGCAACACATAAAAATACGGTTACACGGCTCCATCGTGGAAAAATCACGTACAAAACATTTTAGAACCTCGTTAACACAAATCCCTTTTATGCTCACGCAAAAAAAAAGTTAAACAAAGGAAAACACATCCCATATTTCCCCATTTAGCGCCATACAAAATGCATAATGATCCGGAGACGGGGCCGCCCGACCTGACCCACTTTCCTCGAGGTCAAGGCTTAGAGCACAACCCTGTTGAGCGTTAAGCCAAACCACCATGTCCAGCATTAGTAGAGACACCGCGCCGTGACACCCAAACAAAAGGTTTGGAAGAAGGGAAACTAGCAGAATGGCGACAGCTCATCTAAAGTTGGACAGATCCCAAATTATAACTGTCTGTTTTACTTGTCATGCTTTTGTCGTGCATTCTCGAGATACAAATGTATTTTGTGAGGGAATTGCTGGGTGTTATGAATAGCCGTCCTGTGTTGCGTGGGCATCTTAAGAGGTAGAGATAGATATTTTCAAGTACCTACTTAATTTGGCAATAGCATTTGGGTAGTTATATTACAGCTTCATAATCATAGTCATCATTCTCCTGCCCTTATCTCAACTTATTTGGAGACGCCGCAGTAATATCTTCTTCTTCTACCTCTCTATTACTCGTCATCTCATCAGACACCTCCTTTCTTGCCATATCATCCTTCACACATTCCATGTACTTATCGTTTTTTTGGTCCAATGATATTATATCATTATGACTTCCTACTTTATCTGCTTCGTTTGACACCTCATTTGAGCGTAACAAGGCTAACGTTTATGTTCATATCAAATAACCAAATCGCCATAAATGAGAGTGAAATCGATCACGTCTCGTATTCTAACACAAAGGCGATACTGACTAGTTTCTATGCAAAATACGCGTTGAGTACGAAGCGAGCAAAATGCTAGACTGAAGTGTTCGTTCGTGAGTGTGTAAGGTGAAGGATAAGACAGTCAAAGCCTTTCGTAGGCGCTACTTGTGAGCTAAGAAATATTATGCAATCAAAAACAATGCTATCAGCAGGGTATTAGGTTTCCTTTTCAAACACACTTAAGCAAGATTTCGTATTTGCATGATCCCACAATCTTTTTTTGGATCAACATCCCCAAATGCGAACTACACGTCATACCTGACGTCACGCAAAATCCTGCTATGCGAAAACAGTTATTTTCGCGCGGTTAACATTATCATCAGAAAGACATAAACCCGACAACTCCAATCAGACACCCGTCTGATCGGAGGAACCTGCCTTTTCAATGGTCTTGCAAAGGTTTATAGATATCTCAAGAGTTAGTTTGTTGTTTGTTGGAAACAAGCTGGTGGCAGTTCTTCTTCTTAAACCTTTGGTCACCCAATGCTGATGTCTCTTCCAAATCTCTCCACTTTTGGCGGGTTTGTGTCATGGCTATTCAGTTGCTTCTTTTGGTAGCAGTTGTGACTCCCAAAATCTACCGAAAGCAGTAACTTCTTCACCATAAATGCCAAGAATGCTAAAAAGAATGTTTAGCAGCGATTAAATAACCCCTTTACCGTTTCGTGTGCCGTGCGACAGCGGCATTACATTACTTCATGTTTAATTGTCATTCTGTGACACGATAACAATGGTTCATTCTACTCGGTTCGGTTCTCACTTCTAATTAAAATATTCGAGTAATTAATTGACTGGCTGTTGACCGCAGCTTCGTTTCACTAATCCCTCGGGTTAAGCAAAATCCTAACTTACTGCACCTTTTTAAGGATCATATTGTTGTCGTTTATTTACTCAATTTTCTCAAGGGATTCGTGGTTAAATTATAGCAGCCACACCTTGGGTCGATCAAAGTTTAACTACGCTTGCCGAGTTATGTTCAAGACACATTTTTTTTACGACAATCACGTTAATCCCTGGGCTCCGGTTTTCTTTTGTAGATCATTAACGGTTTCTACGAGGAGTCCGAAGCACAAGTCTAACAACCCGTGTGACAAGGGGAATCATATTAACCAGAAACTGGGTTGTGAAAGCCAGATATGCAGTCGCTACATGAAATACTGAAATTCAGTTGCCAGTTGACTTTCAATCTTAAGTGGTACAGACTGTTTACTGCCAAGCATGGAACTGTAAAACTGTACTGTCTGTACTGTTTGGGTATTTGCAACCGTTTATCTTTAGATATAAATCCATCTTTAGTACCATAATTGGTAAACTTACTAGGGAATACACTCATATGCGTGAGCATAAAGCATTATCTAATCGATAGTGGTTTTTAATTGCATTCATAAAACGCTTCAAAATCACGAACATCATTTACTGCCTGCTTTGCTGTTTTTGTAGTTGGTTTGTTACCTTATTCTTATCTTAGAAAGGGTGTTTAGTCTAAGAGAAGAATTTCTCACAGTGACAACGCCTAAGCACGGAAATGTTTATGCAAGAGGCGGTTAATACAAAGATGTGACCATTCCTATTCGCATCCGAGCCTAACACAATGGGCACGACGCCAAATACCGGCCCTGGAGTTTTGTCGCCACTTTGCAATGTCAATATGGCTCACCGAACTTCACAGACTGACCTTTCTGGATCCGTATAAATGTGGCCAGTGCTATATTTGTTCATATTGCTATCGATCCCCAGCTTCCAGCTGAGGAAATAGACGAAGCGAAATACGAAATAGCGAAATAGACGAAAAAGTCAAAAATTCAACCGCCTAGCTATGCCCTGCTGAATAGCTTATATTATCTTGTTGAAAATCGTTATAGAAATCGTCGGCGTCAGTGCAAGACCCTGTAAATGCACAACACCCTTTTTTACAGGAGAAACAGAAACTAAAACACCCTTTTTTACAGGAGAAACAGAAACTAAAAAACTGGTATACCAACAAGTATGTCGACGGTCCCAGATTCGTCGGTTTTACCGTCCGTGCGTGCCGTAGCTATCTCAACGTTTCCCGTTATATGGCAGGATACTTAATTTATCCAATTTGATGAAAAAAATGCATTTCGCCAAAAAAATTTGATGCAAGATCCTGCTCTGACGCCGACGAAATATCCAACGCTTTGAAAACTGAGAACTTTTAGTCTGAGAGTATGGCAACAGAGATCAATCGGATTTGTAAGACATGATCTAAGTGCACTCCAAGTTATTTGGCCGGCAAAAACTGTTTTGTATATTTTTGACGTGATAACGTATTATATATCGATGAACACCGGCAGCATGCACGAAAAAGTGTCACACCGTTCCGCGCGCCAGTTACGTTCCGCCTGACTCATTAACGCTCAGCCCAAACCCTTTTTTTTTTTTTTTTTTTTTTCGGATGGGAAATCATCAAATGACTTCTCCCGCTCTGGGCGGAGCAGGAGGGAGTGTCAGACTTTTACTGACTAAAACCCATCCATGTTCCTTCATCGCCCTTTGTGTTCCGGGGCCACGGTATCTCTTTCGAATAGTCCCGCAACCCCGGCAGGTCAGCCCAAACCCTTGGACCTAGAAAACTGAAATTTTGCACAGGTTCCCGGTAACCGGTTTCCTTTATAATGTCGACAAGGAATAAAAAAGAATTTTTCGAAATTCAACCCTTAAGGGAGTTAAATAGGGGATGAAAGTTTGTACAAAAGTCCGTCAGTTTTAAAGTCTTAAAATTTTGTGGCTGACGATTGAAAATTAATTTATACGTGTCTCAGCGTTTTTGATGATTTCACCCCCAAAGGGTTAAAAAGGGGATGAAGTTGTGTATGGAAAGTCCTTAATTTTGAAAGTAAAAATTGTTAGAATTTCAATACCTAAGGGGGTGAAAGGGGGTTAAAATTTGGTTTTTTAAGTTAAAGCCACTAATATCATGAAAATTTATATTTAGCCTTTTGGTTGGCAGGTAATTAATAATTACATAGATCAGCGTTTTTGAAAAATCATCCTAGAAGAGAAATAATGATAATTCAGTGATAATAATTCAATTCAATTCATAAACCTATTCAATTTTTCATCAATGTTTTTTTTATGACGTTATCACGTAAACTTATCGTCCGTAAACCGACTTGATTTTCGTGTATGAATGCTCTCTGCCGTTGTTCTACCATTAAACAGGACTAAAGTAATTACAATACCCTCGGAGGCATACTTCCTCCAACTTCCATGTCTGTATTTCGTGTACAATTTTCAGCTACACGCCCCTTTGTCTTCATCTCAAACTGTTTTCATTAAATTAAGATCCTACACGTACTTTTGCAACTTCCGAAGCGACTTAACAAAGTTAATATACAGTTGAGCACATATCTTACCCTGGCTACACACATTGGACCCAACAAACGCCAATATTGGCTCAAACAACTGCGCAGTTGTTGCGAACGGTGTTTTTCGTAGATCAACACATACTGGCCCCAACTTTTCAGGTAAGCTACAGATTCATATGTGATAAAACCCAGAGTGTGTGTTAAACTGGGATATGAGACTGAACTCAGTTAAATCCAGCCAGAGTACCCGTAAGCCCGCAGTTTTGGCTGTCATTTCAGAGCCAATGCGCAAATGGCCGATATTTAGGTCACGTTTGTTTAATTTTATGCACTACACCTATAGCTTATCCTGCAGGTAATAGTCAACTACAGCTTTACGCTAAGCGATATCTGGTCACAGATTTAAGCCTCTAAAAGAAGTCTCCCGGGATTTTATTCCCCAGGGTTGATACCAAAGACAAAGGGCCATAAGACAATAACGCCTTAAGATTTTGATCCCCCTTGACGTCATTTAAGAGTATTCGTGAATGGAATAAGATGCTGTGAAGTGTTTAAATATCTCTAGAGATATTATCAAAGGGACTTTATGATTTTGAAGGGGTATAAGGGGTATAACCTTGGTAACACTATATATACTAAATCATGTTGCGATACCCGTAACTTAAGGCTGGGGTACCTGCTAACGAAGTAACGAGAGGTTTTCTCCATGCTTTGATGAGTGAATATAAATGTGCACAAAAATATAATATTGTTACGAGCTGGGTATGGGATAAATTACAACGATGTTCTTTTGTAGGTAGTTTGCGAATTTGTACCTACCTCATTCGGGACTAGTGCTACCTACCTACCTACTATTACCTACCTACCTACTATTAGGTACCTACTACCGTAACTGTAGGTAAGTACGGGTACGACGTAACACTGCCCCCTCCTTAGACATGCTCGTCCCGAGCATCATTAGCCCCGTAGTATCGGGCCAATCGGTCTACATGGACAATCTTAGGCGCACCTCGTGGACCCTTCTGTATTCGGTAGGTGACATCGTTGATCCTAGTCACAACTCGGTATGGTCCATCCCATTTTGCTTGCAATTTCGGAGACTTCCCCTTGCTCCGTACTGGGTTATGCAACCACACCAGTGAATTTTCGTCGAAACCCCTACTATTTGCCTTCCGGTCATAACGGGTCTTCATCTTCTCAGATATCTGTTGGCCGGATTGTCTGATATGCTCATAAACATCATTCAACTTGTTACGCAAATCAATCGCATAATCTGTTACACTACGTGGAGCATCAGGGGGAGTTCCAGTGATTAAATCAGCAGGCAACCGTAATTCCCTTCCAAAGTTCGCGAAGGCTGGCGTCACAGTCGTACTTTCGTGGACTGCGCTGCGGTAGGACAGAAGAAACGGCTGAATGTGCTTGTCCCAATCCCTTTGTCTGCTTTCCACGACTTTTGCCAGATATCTCTCCAATGTTTGGTTGAATCGTTCCACCATTCCATCAGATTGTGGGTGGTAAGAGGTGGTTCTGGTTTTGTGGGTACCCATCAATCGACAAGTCGATTCAAAATTCCTTCCTTGATCGCTATGTATTTCTAAGGGTACTCCAAAACGACAGAAGACTTCCTGAACTAATTTATCTGCGACAGTTGTAGCTTCTTGATTAGGAATAGCGAAGACTTCTGGCCACTTTGTGAAGTAATCCATGACCACCAGGAAGTACTTGTTTCCGCTCTCACTTTCTGGAAATGGTCCCGCAACATCTAGTGCTATCCGTTCCCAAGGGGCTCCAACGTTGTACACTTTTAATGCACCTCTACTGCGCGTGTGGGGTCCTTTCACGGCCGCACAACTGGTACATTTGCGGCACCAGTCCTCCACATCATCTCGACAGTGGATCCAGTAAAATCGTTCTCGAATTTTTAGTAGAGTCCTTTTTACCCCCATATGTCCTCCTGAACATCCATCATGGTAGAGCCGTAAAACATCCGGTACCTTAGCTTTAGGGACAACCAATTGTAGATGACAGCTGTCCCCTCGAGCGTTTTCCCATTTACGGCACAAGACTCCATCCTGGATCACCAAGCTGTTCCATTGTGCCCAATAACTCTTCGTGATGGAACTCATCACAGCCACATCACTCCACTTAGGTTTAGGAGCACCAGCTTTGATCCACTCGAAGATCGGTTTGATGTCCGAGTCATTTTGCCGAGCCTGTTGTATGGTTACCTTCCATTCGTCGCTGAGATCTGTTCTTAGCATCCTCACGGGCACCACTTCCTTAGATTCCTGTCTGGAACTGTGCTTCCAATCTTCAGGCAAAGGTCTTCTTGACAGTTCATCTGTTTTGCTGTGGTTTCTCCATTGTTGCTTGGCAGTCATTCCAGCCGCTTTTCTCTGCAGGGATTGGTTTTCTCTCGGTGTGCTTCGTTTGTTACAGTTTGACCGGAGGTGACCCCTTTCTCCACAATTGTAACACTTAGGGCTGTACCCTTGCGAACGCTGGCGTATAGGTGATGCCACAACTTGCTTTGGAGAGCTTGACCGAAGATGATCCCTTTCTCTACCAGTGTAGCACCTAGGGCTGTACCTTTGCGCACGGTCGCGTACAGGTGATGCCACAACCTCCCTGACGTGGTGTGTTCGATGGTCTTGCCTCGCTGCCTTTACTTCCAAGGCATGGGCCAACGCCTCTTTCAGTGTCTCATGATGCCCAAGTCGCACAGCGGCTCTAACTTCCAAGTCACGTATTCCATCAACGAATGCTTGTACCAGATTCCCGTCGATAAGTGCAGGGGCAGACTGGTATGCTTTTCGAACCAGCTTTTCAACTTCCAGGGCCCACTGCTGCAGGTTCTCGGCACTACGTTGAACACGATCCTTCAACTTAGCACGAATTACGTGCTCCAGGTGCGCGTCGCCGTATCTGGACTCTAACGCCTCCAGCAGCTGCTCGTAGGTTACATCCTTGCCGAGCGCCTCAATAATGTTTAAGGCCTGGTCTCGAAGGCCCAAGGTGAGCGCGGTCATGGCTTGCGGTTTTGTCCATCCATTCGCCTTCATAACGGCCTCAAATTGAATTTTATAAGCCGACCACGAAGATGTTCCATCGAATGGAGGCACCTTAAAACCCCGCGCTGAAGGTACAGCAACTACTGAAGCCACAGTCACGTCTCCAGTCTTCAGTTCTCCCAAAGCCTTTTTCACCCCAGCGATCTGAACTTCGGCCTCTGAGATATGGTTCTCGTGCTGGTGAACCTGATCCTTCATCACTTTCAGATCTTTGCCAAAAGTTGCATGAAGATCCTTTATGAGGAGCATCTGTTCATCCTGGCGGCGGGCCTGCTCCTCTTTATCTTGCTGCAACTGCTCTTCCTACCGGCGAGCCTGCTCCTCTTGACGGCGAGCCTGCTCCTCCTTATCTCGTTGCAACTGCTCCTGTAACTGGCGAGCCTGGTCCTCTTGACGGCGAGCCTGCTCCTCCTTATCTCGTTGCAACTGCTCCTGTAACTGGCGAGCCTGGTCCTCTTGACGGCGAGCCTGCTCCTCCTTATCTCGTTGCAACTGCTCCTGTAACTGGCGAGCCTGGTCCTCTTGACGGCGAGCCTGCTCCTCTTGACGGCGAGCCTGCTCCTGCAGCAGCGCCATTAAAGCTGACAAGTCTGGCGCCACTGATGCTGGAGAAACTCCGGATGGGCCAGCGACTGGCACTGACGTAGGCTGGACACCACCCGGTGTCTGTGTCGGAGAATCTCCAAACCGCCTTTGGTCCATGTCCTGCTGTCGCTGACTCCTGGTACGGATACCGTCCGTGTCGTCCTTTGGTAGAATTGGCATAATTTATCCCTCACTTCTGACACCAAATTGTTACGAGCTGGGTATGGGATAAATTACAACGATGTTCTTTTGTAGGTAGTTTGCGAATTTGTACCTACCTCATTCGGGACTAGTGTTACCTACCTACCTACTATTACCTACCTACCTACTATTAGGTACCTACTACCGTAACTGTAGGTAAGTACGGGTACGACGTAACAATATGTTGCATATTAGACTCAACTTTAAATGGTACAATTTCAATAATTCTAACTTTATTATTAGTACATGAAAAAAATATTCAAAGTGAAGCATTTTTTCTTTGAAATTTCGTAACTACTCCTAAACGGCATTAAGTTTTAGTTTTTTTTTTCACACAAATACTTGTCACTTTTTTCTTTACAAAGTGTACAATTGACATTTTGATCTAATAATTTATTAGGCTACAATTAAATAAAAACCACTAATTTCGCACTATTCGGCCCGCAGTGACTGACGTAACAACCACTTTGTAGTGCAAGCTGATTAGAACTTTATTCTAACAGTATTTCAAACGAAGACCACACAAAAATAGATTAGCAGATACCCCAGCCTTAAGACAGCCTAGTGCGACCCTTGGGTGTTATACGAGGTCAATCTGCAACAGAAACTGTCGTAATATCTACCGCGGAATCAAACAGATTTATAGTAGAGATTAATGCATATGCAATAAGTAATACTGATAGAACTGACCTATGACAAGAACAAAATCTCAAAGTGATTGTAAAGACCAAAACTTAAAGCTATTTTAGGATCAAATCTCTACGCTCCCAATCGAAAAGATCAAAATACTTAAATCTTCAGAAGAACTACACTATCCGATAATAGTAAATAGGTTGTATGGAATGTTCAGGAATACCGAAGAGGTACATTTAAGTTTTCTTGTGGGAAAGTAAACTAGATATTAGGTATCGAGATTCCCAGATATTGAAATTCAAGTCGGAACAATCAGTTGAGCGTGGAGGCGAATAAATAGATAGACATTATCGTTTTCTTTGCGGATTTAGAAAATTGAAGATAGAGTAAAGATTGCCGCGATCAGTAGGGCAATATGATAAGAGATAAGAGACACGTGGCAGCAAGATAGCATTGTATTCTGGAAATGTAGACACAACAAACTTCAAAATCGCAGGCTTATAGGAAATACTTGGTAATCTTCCAAAAGGTGGTTCAAAGCTCTGTTTAGATTTCGTGAACCGTCAGTCAGGTCAATAGCTACTAAATGTTTTTCAAAACTTCTAGAGTTCTTGGAGCTTTCCGTATTCAGCAATCACAAAAGAGAGAGTTATTCCCGGATTCATTTTAACTTGTTTCAGACTTTTGACATTCTTCAACGTAGCAGAATGCTTTAAATTACAAACAATTTGTTACAAAGGAGAGAAGAAATAGTTTTTCGTTAAAATTCATAAAAACTCTGAAGAAACTTGACTGAAATATAGGTATGGTACGTCTTTAATTTTCGTATCTTTTTCAGCAAACCCTTTTAATTGATAAGTACCTATATAACGGGGGTGCATATTGCCGCCATATTGGACCATGCATTGTCATCCAAACTAAACGCGTATGCAAAAATTCAGGTCAATCGGGAAGAGGGTGAAATTTTACTTCTAAGATTTTTTACATAGTTAGTTACTTAAAGGTGAAGCTATTAAAAGCGCGGTAACAGTGCTGCTGGGACCAAAGGCTAAATAGACTTTATAATTTTATATATACCGAATTAAATCCTAACATCTTACTTAATCTTAAGTCTGCCCACACTAAAAGGGCTCTCCACTCAAGGGCAAAGGGCTCCAATTTCCGATTGGATGATATTTGAGGAATCTAATTAACAGCACGTCATATATAAGGGGATTATATCGGCACGTGCTTCGGTTTGCGTTGTGTTGTGTGATATAACACGCCTTTATTGCATATCCCTATATTAACGACCTCAAGTTTACGGTTTGTTTGATACAATGTCCCAGATATTATAGCGTATTAAATAAAGACTAGCTGTTGCACGCGATCTTAGTTCGCGTGAAATTATGTTTAAAAAAATTACTTCCCTCTTTGAATCGAATTTTGTTGCCATTTTCGAGGGTTCTATTTTTTATTGCACGGTATCCTAATTCTTATTCTGAAATAAAAAAAAAACCTGTGTTAGACCTTATAACATCAGCTATCTGGCAGTAAAAGTCCCGTCAAAATCAGTCCAGGCGTTTCGGCGATTGGCCGAAACAAACAGACAGACAGACAAAAATTAAAAAAGAAAGTGTTTTGAATTTTGATATTAGAAACAGACACTTCAATTTGTATAGATATCGAGATAATAAAGATTACTCAAAAGGTCATGACTACGATTAAAAGCTCCAAGAAGAATTTCCGAGAATAATTTTAAAGCATCTATTTGACTCCACAAGTAAATTGCTCGGGTCTATCCCGAGGAGCGGCAGTGAAAAGATTTTCTGCTATACGCGGGTGTTTTCCGGTCCCTTTTGCTGGTTTCATATTGCTCAAAGAAAAGTGTTGGGGCGCTCATTAAAAAGCGCACAGCTCTTCCAGTCAGGATATTGCGAGCTTCTGGAAATATGCAGAGTTTTGAAGACCATTTAACCTTTAGCCTGCTTTACTGCGCAGTTTTATGTGCAAGTAAACGAAGGCGTTTCCCGAAATGTGAAAATCATACGTCAAAAGTTTTTCCATAGAAAAAAAATGTGGAGCATATTTGCCCAAAAATTACTAAGATCTCAAATCATACAAAAAAGTACGAAATACATGTTGTAGCGATCCCTAATGGAAGAGCAAAGTTGTGAGGACAAATTGGAAAAATTGGATTAATCCAATGCCTTTAGCCAATTTGGGGTTCGAAGAAAATGTAGCGTACCCGAACTTTGGTATTGAACAGAGTTATTTCATTTCAAACATAGCTATTTTTGGTGATATTTCGAATATTATTTAACTATATTAAGTTAGAACTTCGGCCTTGGAACCTGAATTGATACTTTTAGAAAAAGAACATCAACATCTGCCTAGCCTTTTCCCCCGTTGGGGTTAGCTTCTAGTCTAACCGAATGCAGCTAAATACCAATATTTTACTTGTAACGACTGCCTATCTGACATCCACAAGTCCACAACCCTGTTAGTACTGCTAAATACACCACAACCTCTTGGTAAAACTGGTTGTCAGACTTTCGGGCCACTGACTACTTAACGACTGTCAAAGATCTGCAATTGAAAGCCGGTACCACCGGCTTAAGGGCCTTTACCCCCTCAAATGGCTTAGCATGATCCTCCGTTACGCCTAAAATACTGCAGCATTAATTTTGAAATAAAGATTTGGTAAAGTTGAGGATTAATGCGTACGATGTGTGACGAAAACACGATTCCATAAACTTTTTCTATAGAAAAAAAAACCAAAGTTACCTCCAAATCGAACAATAAACCGCTGGTATTCAAAAAGTAGGTACTTCAAATTAGATCATGAAACTTTGCATACTAACTGAAATAACTATAAAGCAGGTCTTATGTGTTTTACTTTTTTGGTCCAATCAATAGATTTTTGTAAATCGCAAAAAACCACTCATTTTGCACTATTCGGCCGCAGTGACTGACGTAACAACCGCTTTGTAGTGCAAGCTGATTAGAACTTTATTGTAACAGTATTTCAAACGAAGTTTGAACCACAACAAATAGAGTTGCTAATTTTAGGATTAGAAGGGCCTTAATGTGCTTTCCGGTGCACGGGAGGAAACTTGGAATGTAATGGGTGGTCACCCATCCATGGACCAACCTAGCCAAGCGCGGCTTAACCTAAAGATCCGCCCGAGCGGCTGTTAATATTTAACCACGAACTCGTCACTTTTAGAAAAAGAACAAGCCAGAAAAATCATCGTTATTTTTGTCTAACGATAATTGTTGAAATGCTGATGTGTGTTTAATTTAAAAGATTACCTAACCCAATCGTTAGAAGGACCAACTTTAGTCCAAAACCATCGTGACCTCTTAAATTCGCCACTCTAAAGACATTGCCAACATTAAAGTCTCGTAATCACGCGTAGGTGTATACCTTTGAGGTCGAAATGGCGTCTATTTCGTAAACCAACAAAGACATAATATTATATAGCCAGTAACAAATCGGTGGAACACATTAGTACAAAAACGTATAATAAACTAAGCGTGTAGCACATCAAATACAGCGAGACGAATTCATAACGTTGACCAAAGAGTATTACTATATGTTTCTTGAATATCAGAAACATGATCTGGTACAGTAAGTTTTTGTGCAGTTGATGGAACTAACCGCGAAAAGGACCAACTGCGAATAGGATGATTATTTTGTGAACGCGGGACGAAGTGCGCATAACCCCTTGTTATCAGTCTCTAAGTCCTCGAGTCTGCGTCAATTATAATTCATTCCCAACTTCCACAGTTACCCTTTATCATCTGCCTTGCCCTTTCCCAAATATTTGGGGACTGCGGTCAACTTCTAGTCTAAATTGATCATCATTCTCCTACCCTTATCCCAATTTATTTGGGGTCGGCGCAGCATGTCTTCTACTTCCACACTTCTCTATACTCGTCATCTCATCAGACACCTCCCTTCACTTCGTATCTCCATTAATTTCAAAAGCCCAGTGTGAATATGATTATTCCAGTAACAGAGGCCCTACTCTCTAACGTTTCGTCCGTATATTCGGATCTATCCGTCTCTCTCGCGCACGTCTGCAGATGAGTGCGAGTGAGAGATGCCTCAGAGCACAACACGGAAATTAAAAAAAAGTCTTGTTGCAATACTTCGAAAAAACCAATGATTATGATGACTTTTTAAGGTTGTCGTCTAAAACATTTACCTTTTACGAATTTAGGTACTGTCGAAATCTGGCCGACTTTTATCGTTATACCGTAGAATCAATTACCGATACAATATCCAAATAACGTTTTTACGGTCCGTCTTTGCCTTTTGTTGGACAATTATCAGCGCTTCTAATTCATTCAGGTGAATTATGAGAACACAAATGTTCTGTTATTTCGGTATATGGGAGACAATGAGTGGCCCTGATGTAAGCCGCTTTGGGATTTAAGCAATGTGCGTTGAAATTGGACCCGATTGTATTCTCTTTCTCTTTCATATTATCACAAGCTGACAAGAGAGTATCGTGGTAAAACGATTACCCAATGAGTATGGAAATTAGGCTGCGTATTCAGGATGCCAGAAATATTTAAGTATCGTCACTCGTGGAGGAGCTCGTAGCTACATAATAACAGTCGCTCGGATCAATCTTCAGGTTAAGCAGCGTTTGCCTAGGTTGATCTGTGGATGTTTGATCACCCATTACGTATCGAGTTTCCTCCGTGCCTCTTGGTCATGGCTGTTATTTGTAGATCCTTGACAATCGTTACAGATAGTCTGTGGTCCGAAAGTCTGACAACCAGTCTTATCAAGGGACATCATCTGCCTAGCTTTTTCCCAAACTATGTTGGGGTTGGCTTCCAGTCTAACGAGATGCAGCTGAATACCAGTATTTTACATGAAGCGACTGCCTTTCTGACCTCCACAATCCAGTAACTGGATAATACGATACCCCTCTTGGCAAGACTGGATGTCACACTTTCGGTTTCTAACTACTCGTAACAACTGTCAAAGATCAACATGTCAAGATTCCATCCTCGAAAACACGTTTTTCGAGGCACGGAGAAAACTCGGTGAATAAAGATGGTCACTCATCCACAAACTACCAACAAAAGTTAAACCCAAGATTCGCTAAAAAAGGGTTCTCCAGAACAGCGTAAGCGGGCTGCTGATTATTATATTCCTACTGCTGAATCATAGGCTTCCTCTCTGTGAGAGGCAGTGGGTTATAATCCACCACGCGGGCCCACTGTGATATGGTGTACGTTCTTTTTCTTTCTTAGATTGTGTGGTAAGTGCCTAACCTGGCGTCAGAGTTTTTACGCCGCCCATGGGCCTCTGACTTGGCTTTACATGCCGTCGAGTGATATCTCTCAGGCATGCTCAATTAGGAAGCCAATTCAGGTAATGTGACATTAAGTGCGCCGTTCTTTTTGCAAGAAATATTGCACGTTAAGATGATCATAATAAAACTCCAGTACGGACGTTTAGCTCTCCGAAATGACATTTATACCTGAAATGGGTATTTTTATTCGGTTCTGAGCTATAATTGAATTCATATCTTGCCGGTTGATGGCAATAGGCTTGCCCCCTATTACATGGGACTTTAACATAACTGGCGAAATGTGGATGTACTATTAGGTAAACCTCTGCCTTACCCTACGGGGTTTACAGACGTGATGTTATAATTGAATTCTTCGGGTTAAAATGGGACTGGACGGGTCACATGTCCAGGAGAGATGGGCCAGAATCGTTACACAGTGGGTGCCTGAAGACTGTCGTCGTCACCGAGGCAGGTCCAAGAAACGCCAGAGAAGGCAAAACACCGAGAGATTTGGAATGCAATGGGGGAGGTCTTTGCCCAACAGTGGTACGGAAAAGACAAATTCTAGTGTTCTCGAGTTCTCGTTGACTATGCAGCGTAAGGAGGTAATGGACTACAAATGCACATATCTAGACGATTATTATAGTTTTTAAATTACTATTTGATCTTTTGAATGTATTTAGCTGTGACCGCGGGAACAGAGGCTAGTTGATCACTCTTTGAGAGATGATTTGGAAAGTGCATGTTTAAAAGTGTCCAATTTTGAAAGTTCTAAACGTAGATTTTCCAAAAATCCTTAGTCTGGGGCTTCTCTTAAAGTCAAAGGTTTTTTTTGCTAAACATAGGAGGTAAAGCAACAATTAATTAAGTAGTTCATATTTAATACATCGTAATTCTTTTGAAGATCCATTTCGAGTCATTCATTGATCCGCTAAGAGTTATATACAACAAAGTGGCGCCCAACTGGGACTCATTAATAAACCAGTTAGATTACAACATAATTCTACCCAATTAGCAAGTAAATATTATTTGTATAACAGCTTTCGTTGGCATTTAAACAAAATGTCCCTCCCATTTTATAACACGAAAATACAACAACAGTCGGCGAATCATTAAAGTTTATAATGACGCATTACGTAATCCGTACATTAAAATCAAGCGCAACAAGTAAACGAATGCTACAAGTTTCATACTTACCTACACAGCAAAAACCGAACCAGCTACATTTTTGTACGACACCACTAATTCAATTAACTGTCGAACACAAAAAGACACCATCACATCAGAAATTAAACATAACAAATAAAATGAAAAGTCGAAAGTAAGAAACTAGAATCAATTAACCGAAACTTAGGGGACAACCAATCGTTTTATACTTCCAAAGAACATTTTTGAGCAAGAGTTTTAATTGAAATTATTATTTTTAACAATATTTGAGAAGCTCGCGTGCGAAATTCGCGAAAATCGTGTATTATTTTGACAGGCCCAGCTTGCTAGGGAGCAGCCTAGCCTTTGTACGGGCGAGGGCGAGGGCGCAGGCGCGACATCGATCCCTCTGAAGCCTTCCAGTGAGGCACGAAGTACGTAACTACTCAGATACTTCACTCCCCAAATTCGACACGCAACTCACACAAACGCAACAGTATTTTACATAGAATTCTGCGTTGACGTCACAAGAATCGCGAGGCAGACCCTCGATTTCCCGTCAAATTTTGTAAAGAGCAGTGTCGTGTATGTGTGAATACGAAGTGCGATGGATGGAGGAAGACGAGTGGCCGAAAAGTGGACTTTTCTAACTGAGGCTAAAGTATTCAACACCCTCAGTCGATTGACGGGCATCTGAGAGACTTGTATGTTAAAACTATTGAATATTTCGTATTACATGAACAAAATGTTCCGAAAATCGAAATTATAAAACCGTCGACCGAGGAGATACTTTCTGATGGTAACTGCATTGATTTCGAGAGACGGTATCACAAGGTCACAATTTTGTGTTTCACAAAACAAACAAATAAGTGATAATCTAAATCTAAACTAATATTATAAAGAGGAGAGAGTTGATTTTTTGTTTGTCTGTTTGTTTGTTACGATTTAAGTCAAGAACACCTCAACAGATTTTAAAAAATCTTTAACCATTAGAAAGCTATATCTTTACCGAGTAACATAGGCTATAAATTATATTAATACCATGCAAATTAGCCGAGCTATCACAATTTTCGCAGGCGAAGTCGCGGGCTAAGTGCTAGTTATCTATTACGCACATGATCCGAAAAATGAGAGGTGCGGACGAGACTTCATGACTGAAAAATTCAAGGGTTCATTACTAAAGCTCATGTTTTTAAGACGAATCCGTCTACCAGACACTGTTAAAAAGTATTTTTGTACCATCACGAACTGTCAACTTGTTCTGCAAGTCTGCACCGCACCTGAGTAGCAAACGTTTACAGTAGTCCAAATTTCATAATAATCAGTCACTGATACTGATACTTCTGTTTGTTTTGACAGCCCATCGAATCAGGCAGCCCGTCAAAATGGGAGACTGCGTTGGTCTCATAACTCCCGCGTAAAGAACATAATGTAGTTGCCACAAAGATACAAGACAATCTTGCAACAACGTGAGATTTTACCAGTAACATAGTTATACTTCGAAACAGTCGCCATTGTAAATTACTACCAGAATGGGATTCTCTAAATACCTACCTCATATATTTACTACAATCGCGACACAGCTATCAGTGAACCACACGCAATTATGAACTTAAAAACAATGAAATAGAGGTGTTAGTTGTATGGAAATGTAAAAGGTAATTAGTTTAGGACGTGTATGGATGCCGTTAGACAATGCATAGCTGGTTGCTAATGGCAAGTTATAATAATTGTTTAATGTTGGTAGATACACTCGTATTATATTTTTACACCTTTCGTTTGTACTGTATTTTTCTGGTTCACATGGCTATGGGCAATGCAGTTAGTTCTAAAATTAGCCGCATAATGTTGTGAATTTGTTTTTTGTGGAGGCTTTGTCGACCTACATACAAATGGAGTTACTGAAATAGCGAGCAGAGTAAAAAGAAAGCTGAAGTAGCTTATGAGCTGGCCTTGTATGTCGAAGGACCGACGGCCGATGGAGCAAATACAACCTGGAGCTGAGACCGCGTATGCGCAAGCGTAGCGAGTGAATCCTCCCAGTTAGATGGATCAACAACCCTAAAAAGTGGCTGGAGAGAACTGCCTCATCAGACTACAGCAGTCCAATGCTGGGCATAGGCCTCTTCAATCGCACGCAACTCAACTCAATTTTCGGTAACTCTCATCCAGTTGCTACAAGCCAACCTCTGAAGATCGTCGCTGCGGATGCGGTATGCGGAGGACAAAATATAAAAGCTTGTGTCTAATAGTACTAGGACTACATAGGACTGTGATAGTCAGAGCTTATTGGTTGCAAAAATTTCGCCCAGAATTCATTTACACAATCTCCTCTTTATGATTGCTACTATTTATCAAGTTCATTAGAGCCTGCATCAATTATTTATTTCCTACAGTTTTTTCTATGATTTAATAATATTCTTACCTGAAGAAAATATATTCTCCAATGGTTGTAAATTCATTGTAGCTGCGGTGGCTTCCATGCTGAAATATGAAAAAGTATAATTTAAATAATTGTTAAATCAAGAGGATAAAATGATCTCCCCAATAAGGGAACAGACAAAAAATACTGCAATTATTTTTGCAATGCTGTATAACATGCCACACAAACATAGGATTGACATTGCTACTTTACTTTTGAAAAGAGTTCAGCAATTCGAGCTAGGGATTGCAATCTGGCGTCATTTTCAATCCGTCTGAATTCGACTGCATTGATGAAATCATGGACCCACCGGTCTACCAGATTTGGTTATCCAGATTGCAATCCCTAGTTTGAGCCTTAATGTAATTGGAAAGACATACACAATCTTATACTACAAAACAATAGTCTATTAAAAAATCCAATTGTTTTATGGCTACAAAAATCTTTTGTTGAAGTGTTTTCTCAATATAAATAAAATAGACAGAACCCAAGGTTCCCACAATATCGAAAACAACTGTTAGAAATGTATTTAAATACAAGCAACGCCAACAAGCTGTACCCAATTGCAAAAACAGTAATCAAACTCATAATATGCCTCGAAACTACTGAGCATAAGGCCCAGGGTTAGATTCCCAGGTGGGGCAAAGTGTTATTGGGTTTTTCCTTCAGGAATTTCTCAGAAGCAGCCACGGAGTCTGGTTTTGATTTTTTTGACGACCCGAATGGCGCAGCGGTACTGAGGCTGCCTTACGTTCTTAGGGTCCCGGGTTCGAATCCCGGTAGAAGCAAATGTTTGTGTGATGAGCATGCACATTTGTTACAGCCACTTTGCTTAGTGTGGCACTAGATGGCGATGTGTGTGATGTCCAGCAATATTTATTTATTTGTGCCTGTATTTGATAGCAATAGGCTCGCCCCCTATTACATTGGACTTAAACATAACTGGCAAACTGTGAGTGTACAATTAGGTACGCTTCTACCTAGCCCTTTGGGGATTACAGACTGATGTTATGTTATGAATAGTTTTTTGTGGAATTAAACTTTTTCAAGTTTTTGCTCCTAATCTAAATTTTAAGGCTTGGTGCAAGTGAACTTGCAGTGATTGTTTACGCAATGCAAATTAGTTGCATCAGCTTGTGCAATAATACTTTCATGAATGCTTCAGGCTAAAATTGCCCATCGGTGAACAAATCGCTGCCAAAGTATGGTTTAGTAAAATTAATATTTTTAGGGTTCCATACCTCAAAAGGCAAAAAAGGAACCCTTATAAAATCACTTTCTTGTCCATCTGTCTATCTGTCACCACCAATTTTCTCAGTAACAGGGTGGCCCAAGCAAGTTGAAAAGAAATTTATACCAGATACCGAGGTCTATAGTCCCTATAATGTGTATAAAAATCAAGGTCTTCAGTCAACACGATAAAAAGATATGGGCAAATTTCAATTTTCGCGAAAACTTGCAAAATTTACCTTCGCTATCAACTTTTTTTTAAAACAGTCAATGCAGATCAACATGACAGGTCATTGTCTCTATACGGTCTCGTTTTTTAAAAATAATTCCCTAGAACTGTCACCATACTGAATAAATAGCAGCATAACTTATTTTGTGGGAAAATTTTCGAAAGTTGATCTATTTATTATGTTAACGTAAATAATTTTAATTTTCAACAAAACATTTTCAATGTTTTATTTTATAATAATTATTCTACATTGCAATAACATTTCGAATAGGTTGAAAAAAGCCCAAGATATGCAAACAAGTATGTTTTGTATAGTTAAATTAGAGAACCTCCTCCTTTTGACCCGACTGTTGACTAGCTCAAAAGTAATGTTTATTACCACAAAACTCCTTTCTATCTGCTAGAAATAATGCTTTATGTAGATTTTCACCAAAACTATCAAACTTCTATGAAGAAACCATAAGTTTATGTTATGATCTTTGATTTAAAGTAATGTTTCTAAGCAGGTGTCAGCTATCCATTTCAAGAACAACATTTTTTGTGGGTAATAACTATAATAAAATATAACTGTTTTCATGCAGTGTACGAGTATTCCTTGATTCTCTTCTTACCTGATCTAAAAGATTATTCCTTGATTGACAATCATGAGTGCAATGACTACAGAATATTTCCATCATTTTCTTTTAACTTTTATAATTAACATGCCAAAAGATTGAATCTATATGAAATCAAAACGAGGCGATGCCTCAGAACAATAAAGTGGAGTGTTTACAGTATTTCGAGTATGTTTTAAAAGATTTCACCTAAAAACACTTACCAACTAATTATTAGATTATTCAATGATTATTCAGAGTTAACACTAAATTAACACACATTTCACCAATGTAAGCGACGTCTTACGCAAGTCACACTTATTAGCGTTTTTCCCAGCTTATACCCGGAAAGATCGAACAATGGGATCCGAATTTTATGCCAAAACACTTTCACATCGGGCCCACTACAACAGTAGGTAGCCACCTACATGAAACAATACAGTTACACAGCCTTCAAACATCACTAAAACAAACTTCGCATTGATCACACACCATTTATTCACTTTGCTACGACAAACAGTTGCCACAAAACACAAGATTACATGCGCAAAGTAACTTTTGGATTATCGTAAAAACTTTAAAACTTTGGCCGTGTCGACAACTAAACTCTTGAATTTTTGACTGATAGACAGAGATAGCACGATACGCAACGCAAGCCGGCCGAGTTGTTTCGACACGGTAAACAAGCACAGTGTTAATCAAAACACACTGTGTAACAACCTCAAGATATGGCATACCTTATTCGAACGGCACAAAGTTCATAATTACTCGTTTTGTGAATTAAAGTTATCTGTTGCAGGTAGCTGGAAAATGAGTCGCAGCTGATACCAGCTTCTTTGAAGTTTACCCTTTTATGGGGAAAATTAGAAGCGGATGTTGGTTCCAAAATGACATGTCGATGTCACTCATAAATATGAGAAATCTAACCTATAGAATGCTCTCATCGTCTTTTAATAAATGCATTCATCTCAGCAAACGTAGCCAGTACAAAATGTACACTGGGGCTAGTTGGTATTTATTTTTCTTCATCTTCAAATACATAAAATGTAGGTAATTACTTATATTACCCTTTTTTCAATAATCTTTATGTGAGTTAGATTAGTTTTCATCATTACTCCTGATTTTTTTTTATAAAAAAAAAACAATTCATGACCGTGTTAAATAATGAATGACAGATAGAAATTATAGTTCTGATCCTTATACTTTGACTATGAAATGCATACTAATAATAATATTATAAAGGTGTATGTAAAATGTTGATGTAAATAGTGTAAAAAAAAACTACATGATTGAATTGGTTGTGTAAATGAAAAAAAATTAGTAGTTGTTCAAATTGGTGGCAGCAACATTAATGCTGAAGTTTGTTCTGCTTTTTTTTTAATAGCGTTTAGTTTTTGCTTGTTTGCATGCGATCGCAATGCAAATCGATGGTATTGATGATAGTTTTAACTTTGGGCAGTAGGTCGTCTTAAGGGAGTTTGAAAGTTGCTTAAGTAAGTGAGGCTAGGGCACAGTTTAAGCAAAAATTTTAAATTGTTAATGATCAACCAATTGGTAACTAAACGTTTAAACTTTTTTGAGTTACGCAGGAAATACAGAAACAAGGCTTTTGACACATTCTTTAGTCCGTGGAAAGTAATCCACCGTCCTTATGTATTCTGGAAACCTCCATCAATTTTGTGCGAAGATAAATTATGATTTAGCACAATCGATGGCTACGTGAGCTCTCCATAGAGTAAAGTAATGGGCTCTCACTGTACCAGGAGGTCTACTGGTCTACTCTGTAAGCACGAAACTTGTACTTTTGGTTGACTTATCGGGGGTCCCCTACTCTGTAAAAAAAGTTTAAAAGTTCTTTATTGTAACATCTCACACACCATATAATTAACTATGTTTACAAATAAAAGTTTTTTTATTCTTACGGAGTAGGTATAGGCCTAGTGCTATCTTGATTATGTGGGTATCTGAGATCTAAATAGCTTTTTTAACCTGTTATCTAATAATTTACACTGTTCAGTAGGCCTATTACGTATCTTTCTGATATCCAGTGACTATCAAGCCTCGGTTGTACACGGAACTTTGATGACAACCGAGAATGTCATAAAATCTTGGTAAGTATTGGTATTACGTACCTATCGCACTGAGTGGATATCACTTTACGGTGACGGTACGGTGTAACGTCTTTCACGAAAGCCACTTCGAACTCAGTTGTCGTCAATTTGTTGTCCATTATGCTTACATAATCGATATAATAAAAGTATCGATACGAAAGCGTCTGTCAAAATGACTATCGGCCATGATGATTTATATGCTCTATGACGATGACAACCAATGACGTCAAATTTGATCGCGACTGGTCATACATAATACAAAACGAACCTTTTGACAGTTAATTAATGGACACTGAGCCCTGCCTGTTACTATCATTTCGAGCTGTCAACAGAGATACGTAATAGCCCTACTGATCCTATACCATACATGTTTCTTTGTTCAATTAAGCAACGTGTATTTGTTGACTAACTAAACTTTAAAAATGGTCCAATTTTAAAACCAGCATAGCTATTCACAACGCTTCGATTCGATTTTCGTTTCAGAAAGTCGTACTTAAGTATGTCTATATTTTTTTAACATTACGATCGAGCGAGGTAGACATACGACTTTAACGACAAAATTACTGTTTCTGTCATTTTGTCGATTCTTCTGTAGACCCGTTTCTACGGTGGTCATGCTACGTGTGCAGCGTACCTAAACCTAAAAGATGTCGATAGGCAAAGACTACAATATTTATCTGGTCATTATGCGTTTATCTCTAACGGCTCGTACCTACACATAAACACGATACGACGTCGCATCATGCTACCACGCGGCATCGTTTCACGATGCGACGTCCGTGGGAATCTACCTACGTTTGAAGTCAACATACTGCTTATCATAATTGTGCTTTAATACAGGGAAATAAAACTGCGACCACTGCAGATTTATTGCTACTTGTTTTGATATAGATTCACACGATACGACGTGGCATCGTGAGACGATGCCGCGTCGGAGATGCGACGTCGTATCGTGTTTACCTACGCCCTAAGGCTACGGACACGAATTCACGGGGCGCGGGGCAGCGGCGGTCGCGGCGCGAGTATCCACGTTTTAGATTGCACAGATTGCACTATCATGATCTGTCTACCAGACCGATTCGGTCGGGACGCCGTTGTTTAACTATTGTGTCTACTTCGTGAACAGATCAAGGGATACCAAGATTTTATTGTCTAAGGTCACTTTACAAACCGCATGCAGCGCTAGCAATACTATGATTTGCTATCGATTTAAACAACACGATGTTAAACTTTTTTGGTGATAAGCAATACTGTGGCGTGAAACCCGAGAGAAAAATAAAAGAATAAACTCTTTACACAAATTCAATTTATTGATTCAATTTATAAAATGTAGTGACTGATTTCATGTTGTTTTACATAATCGTTACATCTAAAAAAACCTACTTACAATTAACTGTATAATACCTTTGGTTAATTAGGTAACTTAACTAGCTCTTAAAGTAACACTTGCCTAAGTATTCTTACATTGATTCAGATTCGTTAATAAACTCTTATAAAAAATACATCATTTCTGAATACAAATCTAAAGATCATGTACCTACGAGTACTTAGGTATCCACTTGAATTACATGTAAACGTAGTTGCTAATTGTGTCGATTCTGTTGTGAACAAACTAAACATAATTTAGGCTATTGCTATCTTTTACTAGAAGGCAGTGCGAGAAAAGGACGGCTATAGCTATGAACTAAGTTAGAGATGTCAAACTAGTTTATGCCTTACGCTTCACCGTGTTTTTAGTCGATATGTTTTTACGTGCACCCTTCATTTGTATAGAAATATTAGTTCCAACTAAATTTGACATCTCTTAATCACGTCCGTCTCTTTCTCGTTTTATTTGAGAGAAAAAGATAGCAATAGCCTAAATTAAGTTTAGTTTGTGCACAACAGAATCGACACCAATGTCTTAGACTAACATTAATTTTAGTATTATCATCTTTTGGCTGTCTTCAAAAGCAAAAATTTAAAGGATAATCAGTGAAATATATAATTTTTGAAAAGTACAATAACATTTTTCATTCTTGCTTGAAAAGACAGGTATACAATACAGGGTGGTATTCAGTACATAATTCTGATAACCCACATAGTTTTATTTTCTATGTGGAGGGTTTCAGAATGATGTGCCTATAATGTAGGCACCCATTGGTAATAGGTGCCTCCAATTATCCATAACTCTCCTCCTGGTAGGCTTTGCCGCAGTCAGGTAAAAATTTAAGTATAAATGTTCCTACAAAGCGACATCCTTATATTTAGTTAAATCATCCGACTCATTACCCACAGACTGACTATGGCTGTTCCGTAACCCATAGAACACCCTCTCTCTGGACCCACTAAAATGATACGGTTCATGTCTTAGCAGATTTACCCCATACGCCGCATCCTCCCTTTTATATTCGGGGTAAAATCTGGGGTCATAATCTGGAGGGTAAGCTCTCGGGTCGTAAGCGTACGAGGAGCGGTAATATGGGTAACCCATTTCGCTTTTACATTCCATTCTGTCTTCGTAGTCGTATTCCTTGGGTGGGTATTCGTCTGTTTGGAAGGCACCGACTATGGAGTGCCTTCGTTTGTATGGGTTGTCGTAAGGTCCTGATCTGGGTCCTACCCAGGTGCCGTACATCTGTGGAGACTGGTAGGACTTCGGGTAGCCTCTAAGGCTGGCCGCGTACTGTCTGTCGGCTAGGTGCTGCCAGTATGCTGGTGGCGGCTGTGGTAGCATGTGCGGTGGGTAGCCCATGTTCATAGATTGACGGCTCGCGAGGTGACGACGGAGATCCGGCATGGAGCCGGATTTACCTGGAAATCAAAATGATGGTTGAAACATTGCAGAAAGTTGTGGAACACAAAGAAAATTCGTAGATCTAGGTGTCCACCTCGTTTTAAGAATATTCATTAGTCCATGTTTTTTCTCCACGTTTCATTAGGTCAAAATCAAAATCAAAATCAAAGCATTTATTTCAAGTAGGCCAGTTACAGGCACTTTTGAATTGTCGAAACAAAGTTAAATGTAGCTACAGTCCCAGTCACAAGACATAAAAACTGTGAAACTACTGTAGTTGCCCATTCCCTAGCGTAGATCTCTATGGAGAAGAACGGGCAAGAAACTCCATGGACACTCTTTTAAATCAAAATATTGTTACAAAATCTTGGTTACATCATTCATGTTGAGATGGTATATTATGTGAGAACAATGTAGCAAGATGTGCACGTTAAAAGTGTCCATAGTAAAAACAAAAAATACAATTCAAAAATAAACATACAAATAAGCCATGGCAACTAAGAGTTGACCAGTCACAACTGACAGCGCCCGTCCACGAACATGACGCATGGATCAGCACCAATTAACTCAACCATTTTGAAGGGAACTGAATGATCCGACACGCGCCACCATCAGCGAGACATTAGAGTGAGCGTGACATACTCTCAACCGCTAGGGCACATTCAAGTCAAGAAAAGACGTAGGATTTCAGTGAATGATAGCTTTCTAGTACATAGTACTCACACAATATGGGCTATGCGATTATATAATACTAGAGATTGATTCTATACAATGCAAAGACAGTTGTACAATCTTCAGCAGCTCCAACAATTCTATTTAATACTATCAATTTATGCGCCCCTGTCCATGTGGAGCAGGACCAGCATTGAGCCACGCATTTTTATCTGCGATATAATCGCTCAACTTGTTATAAGCTTGCTGCTTACATAGTGTGCGTTTGATGCATGTTTTAAATTTCGTCTCATTCAGTTCAAGAATACTTTGTGGAATTTTATTATAGCATAGCAGGTGGTGGATAGATAGGTAACATAACATAACTTCACGCCGGTAATCCCCGGAGGGTAAGACAGAGGTGTACCTAATAGTAGGTACACCAACCTGACTATTGAAACATATTTATTACCAAATTCTGAGATTTCCGGGTTTCTACCAGTCTTGCTTATCAATTCAAATGTTCATAGTAATATACACTTCAGTTCCGCATTACCGTTGTCTTGTAGGAAGCCGTCGTTAGTGAAAGCGTTGGGCGCGTCGGGTACGAAGTGGCTTGCGTCGAACTCGCTCCCGCTCACCGCTCCGCCTGCGCTGTAACCGGCTTTCCTGGAAAAGTATAAAGAAGTATGGTGGAAAGAAGTTTCTCTAAGCGTATATTACGCCTGGTGTTAGTTTTTGTGGCCTATTCCGTAAGAGCTTGTTAAACATTTACACTTCAAACACTGTTTTAAGCTTTCACAGTTTAAAACTAAACTTATATTCTTAATTATTCTCGAAATATCGGAAGCTCAAAACAATGAGCAATCACGAAACATATCTCGTAAGTGACAATAAGTTCATTTACACCTCATGACGACAGGCCGTGTCGACGGCGCGTTCGTGTTCCACGCGCGCCTCAAAGAGAGTCAGCAAAAAGGAAGGGGTCCGCAAGGACCGATGCCTGCCGGGGTTGCGGGACTGTTCGAAAGAGATACCGTGACCCCGGAACACAAAGGGCGATGAAGGAACATGGATGGGTTTTAGTCAGTAAAAGTCTGACACTCCCTCCTGCTCCGCCCAGAGCGGGAGAAGTCATTTGATGATTTCCCATCCGACAAAAAAAAAAAAAAAAAGTTCATTTACACTTCAACCAATGTATTTGTGCAGACAGGAAAACACAGAACTAAAATAAATGTACCAAGTTTGACATATCGATACAAATTTTCTTGACAAGCAACGCCACCATGAACTGCACATGAAACTTAAAGCTGATTGGATAAAAGATTTACGACCGTTTTCTATAACTTACGTATTTTATCTGTTGGTTAAATATGCCTACGTCCGTATGCTCTCGCTGTTTCAATAAACAAAGTTAGCTTGAAATATCCTATCCGCGTCACCTACCTGTCACTTGATTTATAGAAAAATCAATGAAAGCTTTTCTGTGACGTTTTGTTCTAACCGTGCGTAAGCTAAATGTCAAACAGAGACAGCAACGTTCCGAAACCTGTCAGCAAGTTATTGAAAATGGCCGTTAGTTATTTAGTGACAATCGTTTGGTCTAGCAACTTAAGTAGGTAGGTACACTTTTTCGGACTCGTATTCGTTCTCATAATTATTTTATACTAGGATTTGATGTCGAACATTATCCCATAGAATCTTGCTTTTGGGACAAAAGCCGTATGTCATTACCACCCTGCACCCTGCTCACTTTCCCATTTATAATATTCTTAGTTAAGATCTAACCTGGCTTCTCTAAGTGCATAAGCAGATTGCACGAGCACAACCCCGCACACGATGGCTGGTAGCCGCGCCACGTAGCACGCCAGCTCAGCACCGCCGTACACTCCTTGGAGACCCTGGAAACATGCGTGAAACAATCAGAAATAGAATGCAAGATGGTTGAAGTGACCCTTCGTTCGTAGTGGCCGCATGTGTGTGGTAATACTTCACACCTGCGTTCGCCTAAGGTTATAGCTATACGTACAGAGTTTCAATACAAAAAGGAACCAGCGTATACTGGTTTATAAGGCTGCCAAATGGCTAAAAACGGAACTCGGAAGTTTTGCGGTTAAGTGCAAATGAGCGATAATAAATTGTTTAGTGCTACGGAACTCTTCGTGCACGAGGCCGATTCTCACTGGCCGGTATTCTTTTGTTAACCCTGACGGGTTTGCCGTACAATATAATTATATTATTACAGACTATTGCCGGACATAGGTCTCTCAAATCGTACACGCCAACACCAAAAAACTCTGGTGATGAATACCCTGGAATGGGTAGCAGATGCTGATGAACATGTCATGAAAAGCCCAGGATCAAGCTTAGGTATTGGCTTTGTGGCTTTCAATAGCCTTTGTGCATAGATGCATTTTGGCACAATTTTACAGGAAGCAGCGAATATAGGTAGACATAAAAATTTGGAGAAATGTGGAGGACTTACCCAATGACTTATAGACATGTAGAAGACTAGAGCACATTCCGGTATGAGAACTAGAATGACTGCTATCAACCACGCCAGCAGACATCTGTTGTTTTTCTGCAATATAAGCATTAATTCATTGAAGCTCACATAATGTTACCAAGTTTAATTTCAGTTCCACATTTTATAAATGGTAAATTTACTTTTCTTGATGACATCTCCCAGGCATGTAGCCGGGTGCAACGAAAGTTAAAGTCGAAACGTAAGTCCAAAATGTATTCGTAAGCAATATGGTTAAGCGCTGGACCAGCAGAAGATTTCCAGCGAAGGATAAATAAGCAATATTACATAAGTTGTTTCTTTGAGAATTTGCTCTTACAGAGATGCATACGATACGAGTAAGAGACTCATAACAAGGTCCATGTTCCCGTGGTGTTCCTTGGTGTAAAAGATGTCTTTTGGTCAGCCAAAAGACATCTTTTACACGATCATTTTTCTATCAGAAAAACATTCTAATTCCTCAGATTCGTCGTTCTTCTTAGCGTGTCGATAGACTCAAATGATGACCGACCGGTATGTTGCGACCTGTCGCCTGCACAGCTCTGTGGTTGGCTTTGTTTAAATCCTGGAAGGTGCAGGTGGCTGTGCAGGATGGGCAAGAAAGGAGGTGGGACATATCCTGTAGAGGGGCTCCACACTGACATTATCTTTGGGACGTTCAAATACTCACAGATATCAGTCCATGCACCAGCACGACGGTGGCGGCGATGACAATGCAGTAGCAAACCATCAGGAGCGCGGACGCTAGCGGTAGACCGCTCTGTGACTCCACTACCCAAACGATCTCATAGATCAACGCGATCGCATACGCCACCTGGAACGTAATGGTGAAATTTGGTTTAGCTTATCATCTCCGAAGGATAGGCCCTGTGTATCTCTTGAAGAATCATCAAGTCATTTGCAGTTACATCTCTTTTGTTGAGAGCCGCTAATTGAGGATCATGCATATTTATCTGCGTATTTTAAAGTAAACGAAATTTTGGTTCTCATGATATTTTTCACTCATTGCCTGATGTCTAGCAAGAGCTAAAGCATGTTGACGACATCGTCAGAGTCACCACATTGACTGTGAGCACAAAGAGAGCTACATCTGTGCTTTCCTCAGGAAAATAAGGTATCGTCAATCTTTAGTCTTGATCTTACCTTTTCCCAATGATGTCAGGGTCGGCTGCCAGCAACCGGATGCAGCTAGATAGCATTATTTTACAAGGAGTCTAACTTGTACCTATTTTACATCTAAATCAGTAAAGCGGTACTTTATTTTAGAGTAACTGTGGATGGTGTGGACCTTACAAACGATGTCACATCCACTGTCCTACTCTCTGTGCAACTCCACCAGTACCTTGAGGTATCTGTCCGAAGCCACTGCTACACTTTTGAAATGGCAGAGTTTAGGTCGAAGTTTATCTTAATTATTAATCAAAGACATGATGAGTCTTTTGGGCTTCTGACCACGCGTAGTGGCTATCAAAGATCTACGAATGACAGCTGGGACCAACGCCCAAACTCCATCAAATCAAGCAATTAGCTTTTCGTAAAGATTGTGAGCAATAAATAATAAATAGCTTGTAAATTAGTACCTACGGTGTGCGTGTGGGCGTAATTGCCGCCACGACTCCGGAAATCCTTAGAGCGAATGGCGTTTACAACATTCTAAAATCTGACAAACAGCCTGAGAAGAAACCAGAAAAAAGAAACGGAGAGAAATATTCGCGGAGCTCCGTGGTCGGCCGCTGTGTACGGGTTGACGGAGCGCGGTCGGCGCTGGTGAGGGGGGAGGCCTTAAGGTGAACTATGGGTTTTTGGGTTGAATTTGCAAGAAATATTAAGAATATTATGTACCTATGTTTCAGGCGTTAAGTGAAGTTTGATGGACTTTGACATTGGTCAGGATTACTAAGTCCAATGATTGCAAGTATTAGTTACAGTGTAGGTAAAGGAAAAGTGACGTCAGCTTTTCCAAAATTATCCTCTATCCAGCCAACCCTGCTGTCATCTCCCATCTTAGGAAAGTCCGAGGAATCCAAAGGCAAAGAGCAATGTTGTGAGAAGCAGTGGTGTGCCCATCGGCCAACAATACGGCAAGCAGACTGTCCACCCTATCATCATGCATGAAGACTAGTAGGTTAAAAGGGCAAGTCGAGCTTTTAGGCTTGTACGAAAGTACTTATCCAAATTCTGGAAAAGTAGAAGTCTGTAGGGGCAAGGTCTGGTGAGTACGGTGGATGACGGAGAAGCCACCACGTGAAAGTGATAAAATAATTATTTCTGTGCCACGCTTGAAAAATAGATACCAGAATAAAATTGTCTGTTCCTACCTTAGAAATAAAACCTACGAAAAAAACTGTATTCGATCAACGAACAAACGGGTTTGCATACAGTACAAATTTATCATTTCGTGGAAATCAATCAGGTTGTAAACACGCTGACACCAATGGTTTTTTTTATCATTCAAGTGGGTGTTACGAGTCGTACCTACCTGTCTTAATAGCTGTCTTTATAAAAAACTAGCGGACGTCACGCGGTTTTACCCGCGTTCACTTAGTTCCCGTTCCCGTGGGAGTACGGGGATAAAATAGCCTGGGTTACTCAGTATTGGTGGTTCTCCGTTCTAATGGTGAAAGAATTTTTGAAATCGGTCGAGTAGTTTTAGAGTTAAATCGTAACAAACACACAAACAAACAAACAAAAATCAAATCTTTTCTCTTTATCATATTAGTATATATTATTCATATAGAAGTATAGATAGAGGCTAAATGTAAGATGGTACCTAATTCAAAAGACTGGTTTTTAACAAGTGCTAAATTAGATTTTATCTGATCTGTACCTCAGGACCTTCCTATTTCAGACACCTTCCTCTGTAATTCCGTTGAGATAAATACAGATTTATGAATATTGATAAATGATTATGATTTTGGGCAACCACAATTCCATTCCTTCTAAGATTTCGATTAGGTAAAACTGGCTAAAACATAGGTAGCTTTTTAGATTTCATGTTTTATTTTACAAATTTGCAATGAATTAAATCATCCAGAGCCGATGTGGAAACGATCGCACTAGGTGACTGTAGGTTCTGCAAACCCCATGGGAAAAGTTTCATCATTTGCCTACTTGCCCAGCCTTTTCCCAACTATGTTGGGGCCGGTTTCCAGTCTAATCGGATGTAGCTGAATATCAGTATTTTACATGGAGCAACTGCCTATCTGACCTCTACAACCCAGTTAGTTCTGGGTAATACGATACCTCTTGGTAAGGTATGAGTTTAAGTTTGTAAATTCCTGCACTGGTAGGTAATGAAAAAAAAACCCATGTTACAAACACAACATAATGACACAACATCTTGGACTAGTCTGAGTTCCAGTAAGTTTACTCTCACTATTGCGTCGTCATCTCTCAAGATAAACGGCCTCACAGCTAGCTAGTATAACAGGACCGAGCTTTGCATACAAATGCAAACAGTCTCCGCAACAGATGACGGAGTGAGGGATCAACGTGTTCTGGACAGTTTCGTCTCGTACTTCCTTCGTGCAATGTCGGGTGAATTTTAAATAAGCGAATGCTTTTGTCGTTAGGTAAGTTTTGTGTCGGTTGATTATTGAAGATGGAAGAAGATTGGAGGATTTAACCATGTAACATTATTATGACCTCAAGGCAGCAGGGGGCCTAGATAAAGTGACCAGTTATAAGGTACTATAAGGAACAAATATGGATTGAATTGACAAAAGCCACCAGAAATCTTTGGCAATCGTGTTGAAAGTTCATAAAGACGTATGTATGTAACTCTTTGAAAATTGAAATCGGAGGCCACTTGTCAAGACGCACTGATATTTGTAGGTCAAGCTATAAATAGGTACTTACAGATAAACAAATAAATGATTGTGGTACTAAATATTTTCAAACCTATCAGAAAAAAAAAGTTTATAAAAATTGTCGTACAACAATTGAAAACCAACCAAGCTCTAACCATTGACCAGTTTACCTAAATTAGTACTACAAGACATGCTATAAATAAAGATTGACGGAATACAGAGTCGGTATCTTACTAATGACCACACGTCACTTCCCTTCAGCGGAAACTGCATGATAAGGCATAAGATTACCTTAATGATGTGTTTTACACACGCAAAGGTTCTTTAATAATCAGAAGAAAAATCCTTCAAGATAAATAATTATGTATTTTAATGGAACCAAACATGGGTCCCTGGAGGACACCATTACGCATAATTAGGAGGTTTCAAATGTTTAAAATGCTGCATAACCCCATAACATCCCTGATATCGGATTCGGTGTAACGTTCTTATCAGAAAATCTCGTATTTCTTGCGTCTTTTTGTGCTCATTTAACTAGTTATTGAAGATTAAACTTACCAAAGCGTAAGCTGCAACGAATCCCGAAGCAGCCGTCACACTGCAGCAGAAGATCCGACTGATCGCCGGCTTCATCCGAAGCTTCGGGGTTTCCAAGTCACTCAGCTCGTTACTCGTCGACATCTTGGACTATTACTTCTAAAACAACCTTTTTACATTCCTGTATATCTTCCGAATCCTCTAGATATTTCGATATTTCTCATAGTTCTTTAGTTAGCACTTAAATTCGTTTCTGGGGATCTGATATTTAGTCTAGAACTCTCGTTGATTCTCATAATTCTTCGTGATCTATTATTAGTCTGTGATTTTGTCTAAGAATTGTCATGATTTTAGTGGAACAGGTTCTGGATGTAAAAGATTTCAAGATTGTTCTGTTTTGAAATACTACATCTTCTCAAGAGAATGAGAAGGCGGTTTTCTGGATGTCTTCAATTAGAGGCGATTATCTGAAAAAATAATGAGATATGTTAGTTTTTGCTTTTCACTTAAAACTAAGTCGTCTATACTAGATCTAGACATAACAAAGGTGAATGGGATTGGATTGGATTGGGACGAGTTGCCATGAATACGGTATAATAAACGAATACTCCACAGTCAGATCAAGATCATCAGGTGACAGCTAACACAATGACAGAGGAAAATATTTCAAGTAAAATAGTTAAAGAAAAGACAGACGACAAAGGTCTACTAATATTGCAATAACGTAATGGAATCAATTTCCATGACACAATGTACAAATATTTGAACTGTAACTATACTTGACTTATTCGACTACTAAATAACGCCTAGACTTTTTATGATGCTACGTATAAATCGATGTTTGTTGCAAAATTGCAAAAAATGCTGCAGTTAAATACATTTAATGTATGCAACGTCTATCTATTTCACAGTTTTTACTGCTATCAATAATTTCATGTTTTTGTTGAATACTAGTAGTGGTCAGTCATGCTACCAACCTATGCTTAATTAATTTTATAAAGTAGGCAGTTACACAAGGTTACACATTTATAAATCTCTTGGAAAGTCGCAGTTCAGAAGTCAAAAGTTTTTCAGTTCTTCATAAAGACATCACCCTCTCGCTTGTCTCTCGGCATTATCATTCTCTTGCTCTTATCCCAATTCATTTGGGGTCGGCGCAGCATGTCTTCTTCTTCCATATTTCTCTACTCCATACCACTCTCCACTCTTCTACTTCTCTTCTCGATTGTCTCTCGTATCGTGCCATCAGTAATCAAGTATCCCACTTTTACATCTATATATCTATCTATATGTATCTCTTTCGAACAGTCCCGCAGCCAAGTATACACATACCTTCACCTTCGACAAATACAGTCGCAATTGCGTGGTTGTACATATATATACATAGATAAAGGTACATTGTTTGGTGCATATAAACGCAAGAGTAACTCATTAGTTACTCTTGCGTTTGAAGGATTCTGTTGCGCAAATGACTTGTCTTTTTGCGGATAGTTCACATAAGATATGGAGATTATAAATTACTAGCCTGTTGTTGTGCAAAAATGCTTAAATGATATCTCTATATACAATATGGACAAAAAACACAAGCTAGATAAACTGTTGGAGTCTACCAAACTCTATGTTTCATTCTATCTACACCAACCTGGAAAAGTCACTTACATAGCGTTCAGTATTAAGAATTTAAATACGAAGTTACTGAACAGGCTAAGGCCGATAACGGAAAATACAGACAAAGTATCTGCCTAATAAACAAATGTTATTAAAACTAAGCCTTGCATAACATCAATACTAGTAATATTATAAAGTGGTAAAATTTATTTGTAAGTTTGTATAGTAATTACCGGAACTAATAATTCAATTTCTAAAATTTTTCCACCGACTGAAAGCTACATTATTGGTCGGTGCTTTATGCTATGAATTATATTAATATCATGCATATCAGCCGAACTATCACGATTTTTTCAGACGAAGTCACGGGCGATGTGCTAGTATTGGGTAATGCAATAACGATGGCAATATCAATAGACCAATTACTATGAAATTACAAGCCTAATCATACTAAGGTGTAGCTAAACAACATCCATCCACATTGTACCATTATAACTTCCTAGGTACATAGGTAATTCAATTAAATCATATAAGAAACAAATGCAAATCACAGGGCAACAGCCGTAATACATCCCGATTCGCTCAGTACAAGGGCCGAATCATTGACTCCATGGGAAACCACCAGTCTACCATGAATGGTGGGAACCCATCTAATTGTGAACACAAAAAGGTGTTTACGATCAACCGCTGTAAGGCTGGGGTTCCTAAAAACACGCGGAGGCCTGAACCTACAATTGAATTGTTGTTCTAAGGAATGGAAATCTCCCCTTTGTGTGTTTGCAGAAGTTCTCAGGGAAATTGTGATTGGAGTTCATGTTGATTGGAGTGTGTGTAATGAATATTGAAACGTGTACCAACACAGGACAAGTGTAAAAAGGAATATTAAATAATGAGTATTGCAACAATCCCCAAGTATCTACATTGAAGGTCACGGAAAGGACAGTCCGTATACAAGGGGAAAACGTACCCTTCGCGAAGCTGTCAACCGAGCGTTCTGTACATTAACTCAGTCAAAACATTGGGCTGATGGTTGAACAGTACACGGGTCATGGAAGTTTTTAAAGTTAAGTTTTAACATTTAAAAGTTGTTTAAACAAAGGGCGAAAATTTTGGAACTTTGACCGCCAATTTCTCCGTAATTAGAAGGTTCCCAGGTGTGGTCTAGGACAAAATAATTGATCGCAATGACGTGACGGGCAGAACAAATTCCTTTCGGCTTTTTTAGGGGTCTCTTTTCACCCTTTATATATGCTGTAATTTTTTCTGGGTACGTTTGTGGATAATTCTAAGAAAAACATCCAAAATGATGATGTAGCACAAAAATCTGGAATTCATAGGTTCATTCTTTTTTGTGCTTGTTAACAGGAGCTTAGGCAATCATCCCATCCCGGGCAATTTCTACAATCATGTTTGGGGTCTGGAAGTCGATCTCTCTTGCAATGTCGTTAACGTTAATTTGATTTTGAACCGAATATTACGTAGAATCGCCGTGGGCCTTCTAATGACTCAATTGTGTAACGTGATCATTTGAAAGCCCAGCACTAAAATGTATCATTTATAAATTATAAACCACTCGAATCTGTGAACCGATTCATTCTTCAGTATATCAGAAGGGACAGTTCATTTCACAAGGATTAGTTGAATGCCTTGACATACTTTTATGGCACACTATGTTTTAACTACTAGCGTAACAAGTTCTTATGATAATTACTCCGTACAGTACAGGATATGAGCATAATCTTGTAGCATTTACATTCTGGTATTATTTATTACCCAGGTGACATTTGCATTTGAACCGCAATCTTAATAGACTAGCTTTTGCCCGCAATCGCTCGTTTGGAGGTCGGAAATTATCCCAAGGGAACGTAGGTACTATTGGGATAAAAAAATATCCTATCTCCAAATCCATGTTATGGTCTACCTGTGGGTCTCATTTAATTCGCAATCGATGGCGTGATGTTATGTAATGTTGTGTAAACAGTGTGCGTTTCGAACTCGCGGCCACGGCGATTAAAAAAAAAAAAACTACGCCAAGATTTTGTAAAAATTTGTAAATGTTGATTCCCAAAACCATAAATTTGTCAAAGCTAAGGTTTAAAAGTTATAAAGGTTTTAACGTGGCCGCCATCGAAACGCTGAGAACCGCGCGGCCACGGAGATATTTAAAACTAAGCCGCTTATGTTCGACAACTCTGTTATACCTATCTGACCACACGTAAAGGATTTGGGACTTGAACTAAAAGTGTCGTCAATGTACAGGACATTGACGACACTTTTAGTTGAAATAAGCAGGTAGCTCAGGTTAGCCAGAAAGTCACTTACTCACTGCGGTCTCTCTATAGATTTAAACATTTCTCCCATCTAGCACTAAAACAAGTTTGGTGCAGTCGCTTGTGCTTCCCTTTATCGACTATGCTGATGTTTGTTACTCTGATCTAACCCAAGAACTTCTTAACAAATTGGATCGTCTTCTGAATAATTGCATTGGTTTCATTTTTGGCCTTCGTAAATACGATCACATCTCTTCGCACCGTTCTCAGCTTAAATGGCTGCCTATCAGACTCAGGAGGTCCCTCAGATCTCTCTGCATGCTTTTCACCATTATGAACGATCCATGTGCTCCCGAGTACCTAAAAACTTTTTTCAAGGTGTTGGGCAGTTCTCACATTCGCAACCTTCGAGCTTCTAAAAACCTAATCCTTCAAATTCCCTCTCACCGTATTGGTTTTATGTCCTCTTCTTATGCTATCTCCACTATAAAACTCTAGAACGCGCTACCCCTTGGCATTAAAAAAGCTGAAAGCAAATTGGCTTTCAAAAGAGCAATTCGGAAGTTCTATTTAAAGTCAGACTAAATTATTTACTTTCTAGTCATTAATAATGTCGTAGTAATTATTATAAGGTTTCTCGTATTTCGGACTATTTGTATGTATTCTAATATATATTAGTTTATTTTAGCACAAATATTATATGTATTAGTATTTATCTACTTACCCATTTATGTGTTTTTATTTGATGCATATAAAATGGTATCTTTCTTATTTATTTTTATTGTACTCTATCACAATGCTATCCTATTTGACCCAAAGGTTGACTGGTAAAGAATGCCTTGTGGCATTAAGTCCGCCTATGTACCACCCTTGTACATGAAGTTTAAATAAATAAATAAAGAAAATATTTCAATGAGACCAACTTGGGAGTATATTCTTTCAAACAAAAGGAAGAAATTTTCCAAATCGGTTCAGGCGTTTTCGAGTAATCGATGAACATACATAAAAAAATCCGACGAATTGAGAATAACTCCTCATTTTGTTTGAAGTCGGGTAAAAATTGTCTTCCAACCAGTCAGGTCGGCTAGGTCATCTTGCGAACTAGCTATTAATAGTCTTGCCGTGGATATCAATCAGATAACAGAAGAGAACGTTTCCTTTTTGCTAAAAATAATAGACTGGCTATTTTTAGGACACCTAGCTCCAAAAATAAAAATAAAGTCATTCCATATTCAAGTGGTATCGTCGCTCACATCGGAACCTGTACTTTATATTCGTGTGTAAACGCGTCCATCGACCTCGGAACATACGCATTTACACTTACAACCGTAGAAAATATGTCGGATATCGTAGGTAATTACTGTTTTGGCAGTGAATTTGTTTAATATGTGGGTCATTGAAATAGTGTATGAGTGTAGAAAGCGAAGCAAACGTAACGCCTGCTTGTTAAAGTTTAATCAAGTAGTTTTATTAAAACGACTTGTTTAATGAGTTTTTTTATTAAGAGTTCTTACTTAACAGACAGGCAGTCGCTCCATGTAAAATAATGATATTCAGCTGCATCCAGTGAGACGGAAAGCCGAGCCAGATAGTTGGAAAAAGACTAGACAGATAATAACTTAACTTTACCTACTAGTTTTCAACTCTTTAAAGTTATAATCGCCTTTTTTGTCCTAGACCATTCGAACAATCGTTCAGTCGACTTCCCGTTAATCGAACAAATGACTCTCGAAATTATGTTACGGACCCACCTGGATCAGAGCTTGTAAATTTCCAAAATCTTTTCTAAGTTCACCTCTGCGTCTACATTCAGAGGGCTAAGTAGACATTGGACTTATTCGCGAAATGACCTGCAGTCGTTTTTGGACTTATTCGCAATATCCCTTATTCGTGAAATAACCTGTTCTACTTTGGACTCATTCTCAAAAAGACTAGTTCTTAAAAAGACCTATTCTCGGTATGCCCTATAGAACACCTGAACATAAACTGTAGGTTCAGGTACTTTGTGTTTCAATCTCTAGAGGTTTGGTTTTTTCAAAATCAAAATCAAAGCATTTATTTCAAGTAGGCCAGTTAGAGGCACTTTTGAACTGTCGAAACAAAGATGAAAATTAAATGTAGCTACAGTGTCAGTCGCAAGACATAAAAACTGTGAAAGTACTGTAGTTGCCCATTCCCTAGCGTAGATCTCTATGGAGAAGAACGGGCAAGAAACTCCATGGACACTCTTTTAAATCAAAGTATTGTTACAAAATCTTGGTTACATTATTCATGTGGAGATGGTATATTATGTGTGAACAATGTACCAAGATGTGCACGTTAAAAGTGTCCACAGTAAAAACAAAACAAAAAAAATACAATTCAAAAACCAAAATAATTCATTCTAACAAGCCATGGCAACTAAGAGATGACCAGTCACAACTGACAGCGCTCGTTCACGAACTTGACGCATGGGTCAGCACCATTCAACTCAACCATTTTAAAGGGAACTAAATGATCCGACACATGCACCACCATCAGCGAGACATTAGATTGAGCATGACATACTCTCAACCGCCAGGGCACATTCAAGTCAAGAAAAGACATAGATTTCCAGTGAATGATAGCTTTCTAGTACATTATTCTCACACAATATGGGCTATGCGATTATATAATTCTAAAGAGATTGAATCTATACAATGCAAAGATAGTTGTACAATCTTCAGCAGGTCCAACAAAACCATTTAATGCTATCAATTTATGCGCGCTGTCCTTGTGGAGCAGGAACAGCATTGAGCCAAGCATTTTTATCAGCGATATAATCGCTCAACTTGTAATATGCTTGCTTTCATAGTGTGCGTTTAATGCATGTTTTAAATTTCGTATCATTCAGTTCAAGAATATTTTGTGGAATTTTATTATAGCATCTCAAACAGTACTCCATGAAAGATGACTCTACTTTAGCGAGTCTGAAACCTGGCTGAACTAGTTGGTCCCTATTTCTAGTACTGTAATTATGTCTGTCACCTCTTTTACCAAAAAGGTGCAGATTTTTTCTGACGTACATTATGTTGTCGTAGATGTATTGACATGTACCGTCATGATGCCAATATCCTTGAACAGTTCCCTTAGAGAATCGCGCCTACAAAGATTTTATATGGCTCTGATGGCCCTTTTCTGCAGAATAAATTTAGACTCAATATCTGCAGCCCGTCCCCATAGCAGAATGCCATAAGACATTATACTATGAACGTAACTAAAATACACCAGTCTAGCGGTATCTACATCAGTATATTGACGAATTTTTCTAATGGCATATGCTGCTGAACTTAACCGCCCCGCAAGAGATGTTAAATGAGAACCCCATTGTAGCTTTGAATTAAGCGTAATCCCCAGGAAAACAGTTTTATCTACGAATTCAAGTTTCTCTTTATTCAATATTATATCACAATCACTACTTTTGACATTCGGTAAAGCAAATCTTATGCATTTGGTGTTTTTTTCATTTAATACCAAATTGTTTGCTGTGAACCAATTTTGGACCTGAAGTAGGGCATTATTCACGTCACCTAGATTTTGGGCCCGTCTTAAAAATTAGGGAAGTGTCATCAGCAAATAACACCATATTTTGAGGTTGGTTTTTCAATAAATAGGGTAGATCATTTATATATACCAGAAAGAGGAAAGGACCCAATATTGAGCCTTGAGGAAACCCCACTTTTACTTTTAAACCCTGTGAATGATTTACGCAATCAAACGCTTTAGAGAGGTCACAAAAAAATCCTATGGCGTCTTGGGACTCTTCCCACGCAGTAAATATGTGCTTTAATAAGGTTACACCGGCGTCAGTTGTACAACGTCCTTTGGTGAAACCATACTGTTGATCATGTAAGAATCTGTTGGTGTTAAAATGATAGAGCATTTGATTAAGCATTCGATTTTCGTTACGATGATTCCCGATGTCCACCACCGGCTACTCCACCAGGGTTGGACAACGACACTTTTCTTAAAAATAATTCTCGCTGTCCACCAGATTATAGCCAGATACACAACCTTTTAATTTTTTTTCCTTTAGGCACCACTACACGACTTTTTTCAAATTTCAGGAATCATTGGTCAACTATAGTTTGTGTCTTCACGGGCACTTGTCAGTCAGACTATTGTGTAATGCAATGAACTTCTAATAACACATATTTTAGGTAACATCCACGTAATATCAAATGACACGTGATTTCTCACGCTCCAATTTTCAGAATTAAATTTAATTAACCACATATTGGTGTCGACAACTACAACTGTTGTGCACAAACTAAACTTAATTTAGGCTATTGCTATCTTTTACTAAAAGGCAGTGCGAGAAAAGGATGGCTATAGCTATGAACTAAGTTAGAGATGTCAAACTAGTTTATGCCTTGCGCTTCACCGTGTTTTTAGTCGACATGTTATTACATGCACCCTTCATTTGTATGGAAATATTAGTTCCAACTAAATTTGACAGCTCTAAATTGCGTCCGTCTCTTTCTCGTTTTATTAGAGAGAAAAAGCCTAAATTAAGTTTAGTTTGTGCACAACAGAATCGAGACCATTGTCGTCTTTAATACGAGTAATAACATTTCCTGAACAACCTAGATGTTGTGATTGCAAGTCTACTGTCATCTTTGAACAATGATGAAATCATTGTTTGTTGTTAGTTTTGTAAAATTTTGTTTGCATTCCAAGATTCGTGATGACAAGCAAATATTTTTGGCGAGTAAACTACGTGGTGAGCGCAAGATAAAGAAGAGCGCTAGTATTCTTCTCACAGTTTTTATATTGCTTATATCCACTGTGAATTATTAATTTTTACTTATTATGAGACATGATTACACACTGGCTACCAAAAGGGCCTAGAAAAATAAACATTCTATCAATTCTTTGTTCCAATTATTAGGCTAGTTTCCACCATCAATAAATTGCAAATCTATTTAGTCCGTCAGTTAGAATATTGGAAAATAATGGACACGTATTTTTGTTTTTGTAAAACAATGAATATTGACAAAGATAAAACGCATCAAAACTCGGGAGTGGGGGCTTGTCATTCATATCGAAAAGCGTCATTCATATCTACGTCAATTTCGGTCTACGTAACAAAACATAGTATGTAACTGCCTTGTGCTACCGAAATCCTGTTGAAAGCATACAGAGCGAGAGGAGCACTTGTTATGCTATTTTCATAGAACTTTATATCCACATTAACGTAAAACTGCGTGCTCTCGGAATGTTGACAATTATCGCACTTATGACTTTGGGAACTAAAAGATAATGTCTCCATGAACCGTTACTACGGCTACTCATCTGACCATTGACGTATTTTTGATGACTGAGTGGACGCAGCAAGAAGTACTGTACACTTGTACAGCCACGTTGATTACTTTGTGTATTATTGTTACTGTTTATTTGTGAGTTGACTTTGGACAATAAAAGCAACCTGCGGTTCTTTCTGATCATTCGTAATTTCTAGCAATATAATGATGAAAAAACCAGCCAAGTGCGAGTCGGACTAGCGCATTAAGAGTACCGTAACTTCACAGGATAGCTGTCAAGGTTCGTGAGATACAGCCTGGTGACAGACAGACAGACGGACAGTGGAGTCTTAGTAATAGGGTCCCGTTTTTACCCTTTGGGTAAGGAACCCTAAAAATGATCGCAATGACGATGACGGGGAGAACAAATGCCTTTCGACTTTGTTAAGGGTACTTTTACACCCATTATACTTCGCAACAACGTCGCTCAACCTTCAATCTCTCTAGAAGCATTTAGGTACATAGCCTCAAGCGCCTCCACTATTAATATCTACATCCCATATCTCAACTATTACAATCATATTCAGAGGAAATCGCATCCTACAATCAGCAGATTGACTGTGCCAAGGTTGGTAGGCAGTACCTCATGACATGAAGACTTATTACTGCGCACGCCTCCGCCATATTGTTTCTACTAATGCCCGGTTTCATTAACACTAGGCGAGACTTAACAGAGTGCCTAAACAAAATCTCACCGTGTAATTCCAACAGTATACCGTAATGTAGGAGTCGCTTAGTATTTTTGTGAAAACATAGGTACCTACATATTGCGACTCCTACAGAGCTACAAGTCATTACCGGGATTTTAAAAAATATGATTGTAGGTATGTGTGTGTGTATGGTTAAAATTGATGGAACGTGCAGCCAAGGTTTTTTGATAATATGATAACCTGAGTGGGATTTGCTTTTCTTTTTAATTTTGGCGGTGTGGGTTGCGTATTGTAATGTGCATCTGCTTGTAGGATTATTGAATGGCAAATCGTTAGTTTATTTCTAATTCATAATACACCTAGCAGAAGTGTTGTCAAGATCGCTGATTCATAATTCAATTGAAAAAGTCATCATCACTTACAAACATTCAAATGGATGCCGCTTAGCATGTTTTCCCCTACATTCAAAAACCATACAAATGATAATAACTTTGATTACCAAACCTTGGTCAAATGATTGATAATGCTTGCTTTATTGAACCAATTGATTGACAGACAAAAGATCGCTGTAAGGACTTCTTTACTACTTTGGGAAATATGGGCAGTCCAGCTACTCTACTTCCTGTAATGACCAACCCTTAATGTTAAGAAGTAGAGCAGTAGCTGTAGGGTCGGTTAGAACCTCTCCAACGAATTGATTCAAGCTCTGTAATATAAATTATGCCGATCGATTGTTGACACCTATTCATTATTGTTTCACTCATCGTAATGAGCACAAAACAATGCAAGGGCGACCGGGACGAACAATCAGTCACAACAAGCCATTGGCCGTGAAAACTACAGCTTCATTAACGCCTTCGTTTAATCAATTAGGAATTAGTCTTCACAGTTCCGGTTTCTTGTTCCCATGGATCTTTCCGGTATGACATTGTAACATCGGAGCCAGAGGGGGACCTATAGTACGGTCGAACAAGCTATTTGGTTTACAGTTTAACCAACAAATTACATTGTAAAATGTAAACCAAATAGCTTGTTCGACCGTACACTAATATTTTACTAGTTGTGTTTGAGTCCCTACCTACCTACCTTGAGTACCTACTAGTACCTAAATATGAGGCGAGCCTTGCCAGTATGGAAACAAAGACATCGACTCTTATAAAGAATCGAAGGCACCGACGCACAAACGAATACATCACGTATTCAGAACATAATTTCGAACCGCAGACATTTCTCATCGACAATTAAAAAAAAAACAAGTCAGCTGTTTCTTACAAAAGCACACGGACTCACACGGTCAAAATGTATGGAACAGCAGTTTTTTTACGAGTGTCGGTGAAAAATTGTTATGTTCGGGTGTGGAATGATTGGTACTGAATACATGGTATTCCTTCCACCTTACTCCTATTTGTTTATTTATCTGCATAAGTGTTCACAAAAATGTGGCTGTATCATCAAAAGCGAGAATTCTAGTGAAAACTGAACTTTTTAACCACCGCATCCGGTTAAGTTACATGGCAGAAAGTATTTTAAAAATTCTGTTCCATACTTCCATGTGGCAGATATTCTCTTCGGCCCTTGTGAAATAGACCTCATGTACGTTTCCACTTTAGGATTTTGATTGAAACCCTTCGATCAACAATTAGCAACTTGCTGATCGAAGTGTGAGTGTGGCAGTGGGCAGGTTTAAACCACACAATCGCTACATTTAGACATTACGTAGAGTGGTGGTACCCGAAAGGAAGCCGATAGGAAACGGATTATTAGGTACCTTCGGGCCTGCTACATAGTGATAGGTATTTCGTGACTAATTTATGAAAACCCATTTTAATTACCCACATGTACACTATAACTTTTAAAATCAACTGCAGCTCCACTTTTCCCTACCGAATCGTCCTCAATCAACGAATCACAGGAAGTAACTAAGCGAATCAACCTCACCCGTCTCGCATACTAATCTTCTATCATCGCTCCCACAAGACATAAACATAGCAATGCCGTCCAAAACTGTTGGTACAGTTGTTTGTCTGTTTATATTCTATGCACGTACTATAAAGAAGCGTGCCATTGATCTGTTTCGCTTTCCTTAGTAAGAGTAAAGACAAAGAGATAATGCCTCGAATAGATGCGAAACTCGTGATCCGAACGAAACCACGTCAGTTGAACCGAAAGTCTGACAACCATTCTTACCAAGGGGTATCGTACTACCAAGTACTAACAGGGTTGTGGAGGTCAGATAGGCAGTCGCTCTATGTAAAATAATGGTATTTAGCTGCATCCGATTAAACTCGAAGCTGGCCGCGACATAGTAGGGAAAAGACTAGGGCGATGATGTAATTGGAGTGGCTATTAGATGACAGTAGATGTGTGTTTATTTGTTTACCCATAGTGTGCCTATAGGAAAGCACCCGAGTTTCGCTTCTATCTAGAAAAGAAGGTGTGCTTTTATTCTTTGTTTAAATAAGTTTTTATCTCAATTTCAGTCCAATGAACTGTTTGTTGTGAAAACAGTCGGGAGATATGATTGTAGACCGTACTGTGTGCAACCCCGACGTTATTATACTCGTAGTAGAAACTTTTTATGTTTAGCGTAGTACTATCTCGTTTTGTGTTCTGTTGCTTCATTATGCAACTAGCTACTACAATTTGCACTACACAGCCTAGGTGTTCTAGCTTTAGAGCATATAGAATGCTAGGCTCGTTTGATCAGGCGGTGTTAATGGTTACTGATTTAAGAAGTTGTCTTGTCAGTAGAAACATGTCTGTTTGCTCGGTCAACGGCCATAGTTTCTTGCCCCTTCTTGTATAGGACATTCATGATATGTAACACCGCTTCTTTCTCGTTCAGGAAACACAGGTGGTGATGCTTAAATGAGCAACTGCCAAAAGTCGCTTCTTTTGGCAGTTGGCTTTTGGTTGTTTTGGCCTAGGTAGTCCTAGGTCTATTTTAGAAGCAAAGCTTGGAAAACTGTAGCCAAAGATGTTAGTTACCTTTCATCGATAATGATTGTGGAGCTGGTTCTGATTCTTGGAGACTACCTAGTACCTACTTGCCTAATAAGAGAAATGGTTTGATTTGATTAAAACAGTGGAAAGTATCGGCTATTTCCTTGATATTATCTCTGAGAAGTGTTACAAAAACACGCAATTTTTATAAGGCTCAATTACTGATCAGGAAATAAGCATTTAATGCAGCAATCGTTGCAGTTTGTTTGCATAGAGGTTCATGACTTAATTAGGACATGGAATTCCCATTCCGGTCTTTTTAGACTTAACACGGACTGAGCCACAATGAGCCAGACACGTTTTGAGACAAGTAGGTACACAACTTTGGCATTAGTAATATGTATGTTAGCACTTCATACTAAACGGTGGTCTTAGTTGACTTTTATGTAAAGGTACTGAGACGAAACTGAGCGTTAACTAACACTTCTATCTGTTAGAATGTGGTGTGATTTGTCTAAAAGTACTCTGTCTCTATGTGATGACATAGAGACACATTTAGTTATACATCACCCTGAAGATCCAAGGACCAATAAGTTTGTTAAAGGAGAAGGCCAAAAAATGTATGAGCTTGTGCCCCAGAATGTACACTTATAAAATCTATGTCATTTAATAGTAAATAAGTATATTTTATTTCAAAAATTAAAAAGGTGCATATTGCTCAGCAGTCATGGACAATAGTTATAACGGTATAGAAGTTGTTTTTGTTATTACGGCTAGAATCAGAATCATTTATTTGTCAAACATAGGTATAAACATTAAGGAAGAAGAAAAAAAAAAGCTAAAGCAAAACAAGCAAGCAAGATAAAGTATCAATGTATCAACTTGAATACATTGTACTTATAGTACCTAATGGACTTACATGGTTCTATATATGAGATGGCATATAGTCATAACATAAAATTTCACAAAAAATTTACCCGATTTCCACATGTAGGTACATATGAGACGCTTCCTCAACACGGACCACCCACTTAGCACCAATAAACATAGCCGGTATCAATTATAGCACTCCATCACTCAATAACGATGCAACGCCACAAAAACTAAAGAAAATGCTTTAATTACAGCTAACACGGAAGGATACGCAACATGTTCATGATTAAATAACTTACTTTTGTTATTAAACTTCATTGCGTCTACACTGCGTTCGCGATGTAGTTTCCAAACATGTAAGCAAATCTGAGTTTTGGGAGAATCAACTTTAAAATCGACATACTGGGTGTAAAAAGACCCTTACTGAAGTCGACAGTCACTCACTTGTTCTGTCAGTCATTACATTAGTTATAAATTTTAACTAGATTTTTTTTAAACACTAATTTTAAATGTTATAACTTTACTGTGAATACCTCCATGACTCCTGTACTATTTATATCATCCATCAGCACAATGGTATTACTGCGTTACATTGAGTTCTAGCGCAAACCGTGTTTTTCCACCCCATAAAAAAGTCGTTTCTCAGCAATTATTTTTGCGTAGAGTAACTTCGTTTAATGTATCTTATATCTTCGTGAAGGGTTCGTTTACACCTTGTTTAAAGTTTAGTTTGCGCTAAAACTTCAAACTTTTCTGAAATCAACTTTATTCTATAACAAGATAAAGTTGATATTCGTTAAAGTTGACATAAACATCAATTGGTAACAAGGATTTGAGTCGACTTTCGAGAGCGATGCTCGATGCTCCATTGTTTGAGCACCGAATGTGTGTAAGTGGGACGGCTGGTTTAGTTTACACAAATGGCATGGTGTGTCTCTTCCTTAATGCCGAGTCCTAATGTTGTGTCGGTTTGAGCAATACTGGCCCAAATATTACTGTGAGTTGTGACTAAGTGTGGTGTCATTAAATTAAGTTGACATTCTTCAATTAAACACTGTTTTAAGCTTTCACGGTTTAAAACTAAACTTATATTGTCACTTACGGGATATCTTCAGTTATTGTTAATTGCTTGGGAGCTCAAAACTATTACCAAACAGATATCCCGTAAGTGACAATATAAGTTTAATTCTTCAATTAAGTGGAAATAATGTTATTCAATTAATCGACTGGTTAGCTCAAACTAAAATAAATAACAGATTCAACAAAAAGGGGTTTATTCTTGGTCCTTTGGGACGGATTTTTGATGTTTTTTTTTACAGTTGAAATGCTCTTTGACTCTTAGCTAGCCAAGCTATTGGTACTGCAATCAATTTAACTCTCATCAAGAAAACATCAAGACTATTCAAGACAACAAAAATAAAATTAATATCTAACTGCAGAACATATCACAAAACAAAACAAAGTAACGCAGTCCCGTAACAGTCTCAATAGTAAAACAACATTCCTAAGACATACAAAGAATACATAATACTTTGTATCATAAATTCATAAACCATGTAAGTATCACGAGTACATTAAGGTGAGCTCCAAGTTCTGAGAAAATTACGTTCAAACTTGTTAGTAAGACGTCAAATTGAATTTTCTTGTTAACTCCACTCTACATGAAAGTTTGGGATGTGAATTCGACAGACTACCGCCCGTAATGTTAGTTAGAAGTGCTTGCGACTATTGTCACGAATAAACGTTTTCTCGATTATCATTTACAGCTTATCATCCCATAACATAACATCACGCCTGTTATCCTCGAAGGGTTAGGCAGAAGTGTACCTCATAGTACACCCACATTTCGCCAGTTTTGTTTAAGTCCCATGTAATAGGGGGCCCAGGCTCCGTGTAGCTGCTACTGAGAAATCCTGATCGAAAAACCCAATAACACTTTGCCCAAACTCGGAATCGAAACGAGTGGGCTACAGTACAATCCAGACGGCCCAATGGCGGGTTCGTCGGTCTGCGGATTGAGCATCTCATTTACGGGTAAGTGTGCCTATATGCCAATGTGAATCCACAAGGCTCGACCCATCTCTTGACATAACGAACAAACATGTAGGTAGACGGAGACAGTAAGAGTTATCATATTTTTGTGAACATAATAGTAGAATGGACCTGAGAAGGAGAGGAAGACTAAAATATCCCACCAAAAACATTTTCAAGTCAAATTTTGGTGTGCGTTTCGATGGCGCAACCATGGTGATTTAAAAAAAAAAAAAAAACTATGTGAAAGTTGATTCCCAAAACCATAAATTTGTCAAAGTTATTGTTAAAAAGTTATAAATACTAATAAATAAATACCTACGAAATGATATTTGATTGTTTATTCGATAAGAGCTGGACCAGAGCCAGACAGCATCAGGTCGAGTCACAATCACTAATGACAATAGCCAAAAGGAGAAACAATCTGTACCTACTATGCGGTAGAAAATGATTATGGGTGTCAAATTACCGAAGCCGAAAGGCACTTGTCTTTTCCCAGCAATATTTCTTCCGTAGAGTTACTTGGTTTGATGTAGGTACAGAATGCTTGGTTGAAGGCTTCGTATTTTTATCACTAAAACCAAATAATGAGTCGGTTAAACCGACATGGACAAGTTGGGGACGCAGTTCTGGGCACGGACATGTCTGGAAAATAAAAGTATTTGTACGGTAACAGAAAAGTTGTATCGGCAACAGGTTCACAAGTTGCCCGTGCTGACAAACTGTGAACCTGTAAAGGAATTAGACAATCAGTCTGAGAATGTCACTACTCCAACTGTTTAAAAAACAATGTTTCACACCTGACATCCAAAAGGACACGAAAATCAAACAATATCATCGAAATCGGAAGCAGATAAGCCCACAATAACCTCAATAATCAATCCACTTCAAACACATATAGAGTCCTTTTCGCACTGGCGCGTGGCGGTCGGTTTACAGTTAGCTACGTTTCTGAAGGCGTGATGATATGGCGAGGTGCGTGAGCTGGGTTGAGGAACAGTTCAGTGGTTAGTGCCTCGGGGAGCGACGTGGGCTGAATGCGTACGAGGAAACAATTCGAACCTCGTTTTGAAGATCTAGGTTGCCTATTGCACTCAAACTCAAATATGGAGTTTAGAAGTCGTCATAGGCTATAATTCTTGGCGGGTCCGCGTAGATACTTGAGGCTTTCTTTAACTTGTCTTATTACGTTTACTGCCTGTTTGCCTTGAAAATGTTTGTATAATGTAACTGGTATCTGCACTTTCCTTGTTAATTTTATGTAAGTATGTTTTACTAGATTTTATCTATAACATATAAAGTTTATTTTTGGTTGATGGTCATTAGGGATGCAAGGACCATGATCCAATCTAATTCAGTAACAAGTCAAGTTAATAAAAGGACCTAGGTTAGATATACTGGATTTTGTCTGCGAAAAGTATTGATATCTAAGGCAAAGCGTAATTTACTTCACGTTTTCGCACGGTTGACCACCAAGGTAGGGTAGGTTTAGGTAGTAGGTAGGTTAATCAAGGCATGAGAGTAAAAAGTGGTCGACCACCAGTGTTTTCGGACTCATTTGTAACTTTTCCATCATTACTATTTCTGCACAAAATTCTACAGAGAGCACCGATTGAAATAGGTAAGTACTTATGGCTGATGTTCCAAGGTAGCCCGCGAAATTCAAATTTTCTTACGTTTTTTGCAATTTGCAGGCCAGTGCTAGGTTGTGTGATGATTAAAATATTGTTCGCGATTGTAAGACGTATGTAGTTACAAAATTATAATCATCAAAATCATCAATACAACCCTCCAAGTTCATAAAGGTCAATGACTTTGACCTTGAAAAAACCGTTTCTCGACCTTTAAGAACATGGATTGATGATTTTGATTATCATACAACCTAGTATTGGCCTGCAAATTGCAAAAAAACGTAAGAGAATTTGAATTTCGCGGGCTGGTTGGAGCATTCACCTTACAAAGCATATTGATTGTGGCCATACAACGAAAAGCGTAATATTTTACGTTCCTTTTAGCGCAGCAGTAAATGGGAACAGCCGTAATAAACTAAAGGTTTTATCTTTAGTTTAGTTGCGTTTTTATGCAGCCAACGAAACAGATGCGACTGATAAAATGTCTGTTTGTTCGTCTTTCGACCGGAGAGACGGGTTCCACTACATTCTGGGTATGCAGATTAAAATCGTGAGATATCCCTTTTTTTTTTCGGATTGCAAATCATCAAATGACTTCTCCCGCTCTGGGCGGAGCAGGAGGGAGTGTCAGACTTTTACTGACTAAAACCCAACATGTGTCTTTCTGCTTCGTTAAAAGTATTCATAAACACCCATTACAAAACAAAGTTCAAGTGTCATGAAACTTAAAGCAGGTTTAATTTATTTGGATATAGTCATTCAACGCAACATTTTACATCAACGCATAAAATGTCGTCGCTTAATGTGAACAACAATGTAACGGAATGAATTTATCGTTGTATGCGGGTCGTAATCGTAATTTAACTTTCTGTATTTTGCGATAAAAGTAACTACAAGGGCTAGTTTCATTTGTCGGCGAGCAAGACGCACTAAATAAAAGAGATTTACATTTTCAATACATACATTTAAACTCTAGTGTTATTCCCATCTACAGAATATAATACCTACCTACTACGATTCTATTAGGTACATTTTCCGGCTCGTAACCCAAAGGGGGTGCCCTTACCTCGCTGTCGCTTAGTTTATCAAGTGTTTTGCCCCTGGCTGGAGGCTTTACGCTCAAGGCATCTACAGGATAGTCCGGTTAAGCAGAAGTCAACCCCATAGGTTGACCTGCGAGATGCCCCGACGAAAAAAAAAATACATCGTCCATTTTAACACAATTTTTAGAAGGATGTTGACTTTAGCAGTTTAGTTGACTCCTCACATTAGAAGTAATTTTCATTTATTTCTTTAACAGTTTTATTGCTTTGTAGCGGCACTACAAAAAGTACTAAAGCTACATAGGACAAAAAGTACTACAGCGTCATCTATGAGAAAGATGATGAACTAATAGCGAAATACGTCAAAATCCTACATCGCGCAAGCAAAGTTATCCGCGACCTACGACCGATAGAGAACAGGAGAATAATTGGAGAACCCGACAACAACTGTCGGGCAGTGGCCCACCAGACACAACACCCGTCTGGTCGGAGGATCCTCCCTTTTCTATGGGGGATGAAGAGCTTTACACCCTGTTCTTCATACCCCCCCAAAGCTTATTTTAACACACAAAATACAGAAATACGAAAGGAACCGAAATATAGAATAACTTTATCGTTATCATCTTTGAAGATAATAATCAAATTACACAGATGACAGAGGGCTTTGTATAGATCGGTAGTCACAGTTAGGCATTGCATTCCAAACTCTTCTCCAAGCAACTTTGCATGCGTTTAAAAACCATAGTTTTATAAACCAAACCTTGACCAAGGAGGATTTTATCTCTCAGGCTCGCAGGGTTTTTATTACCGTGCAATAAATTACATCATGGAATGTCCATTTCACATCGGCACCAACTGACTCTTACAAATAAAAAACTGCCAATATTTCAACGAGAAACAACCGAGTAATTCGTAATGCAACAAATAAAAGGAGTTTGTAATGGTAAAATATTATTTGTTCTGTGGTAAGGCTTCGTAGCTAACGGCAATTTTAACGTGACCCCCGGTAAAGTAGAGAACTAAGGTTAATAGTACAGGATTGTAAAAGATCCCATTGCTAGCAGCGCCACAGCGAAGGGTCAATATAAATTGGGCATACACTGTCGCCTACGCATACGGCATGCTAATGCAGTGAGTCAACAAGCATTTGCATTTACTCAATATCATACAGCGCTCGTTCGTGTATTACGTCACTTCTTTTTTGTTTTTACTAGAATACGATGAGGAGTGGAGGAAAACTACGTTAGTTTGATATGAATGAACGGTCCTTCTTGGAAGCTCGGAATACATTACTATGATCTTATTTGCGTTGTCGCTTTTGGTGTCTGCTTTTTAACCGACTTCCAAAAGGAGGAGGTTCTATGTTGGACAGTACCTCGGTAGTTTTTTTTTAATGTATGTATTATTATTGTTCACCGATTTCTCCGCCAAATTTGGAACGATTAGGATGATTCTTTTTTTGTTTGGAAGAGTATTATTTGGCGGTGGTCCTTTAATTTGATGAAGATCTGATACTGGTGGCCTACCATGACGTCTTATAGCAGGATCTTTTTAATCTTGTTCCAGTGTGGGAAAGAGATGGCGCTAGACGGCCTCTATAGCTCCGTCTCTTACCCACACTGGAACAAGATTAAAACGATCCTGCTTTAAGACGTCATGGTAGACCACCTCATCTTCAGAGTATCTTCAATAATAGACAGCAAGTCTGTCGTAATTGCTGTAATCGCTTGGATATGTTTTGTTTACATAATTACTTATCATAAGATTACGCCTAGGTATATGCTTTCGAAGTCTGAAGTGATATGAGCTAAAATGAAAATTTTATGTAAAGAAATATTTTCTGAGTATCCTCAGAAGTTTGGTCTTACATAGACTATGTTTTTTTGGGGCTACGCAACAACGTAGATTCATAATAGGAATAAAGTTTCTTTTGAAATCTTTCTCATGTCATCACACTAGGTACCCCCCTCTTCCATCTTGGAGGCTGACGTAAAGTATTGTATGACCATAAAACAACTTGTGAATGGTCAAAACTCCAAAGAATTGGTATAATTTTTTGGCTAACGGTACAATGCACGAATTGGTGATTGTCCGTGAACTTAATGATCGTAGGTATGGTATGGTTTTATTAAGTTGTTTTATTTCCGCAACATTTGTATGTGGTGTCAAACTGTCAATATTTCGATGCGATGTTTCGAGCTTATGTTTCGTTTTATTGGCAAACGCTATGTCTTTAGTTCTTGACGTTTTGGAACTTCATTATGAGAGACAGGGCTTTTGACCTTAGCTTTTGACAAACGTGCCTTTTTTAAAACTAATGACATAACAATATTCTGTGACAAGTTTATGGAGAGAGGTGCATGCCCCTCTAGTTTTATATTTTCGATGATTGGACTTGGGCGCCATGTTTAAATTGGTTTATTTAGACGGATCATAATTCTCTCTTGTGTAATAACGATGTTGACGCAGTCATTATGGCTATTCGGCTGCCTAAATAAATATCAACCACCTCTGATGATTCCACAGGCCTCTGCTAGAGGCCTGTGGCTCTTAGCTAAGGTATAATGCAGGTATTTATAATAGTAATTACACGAAAAATGTTGAGTCATAATTAAAATTATAATCAACGCGATGACTCATGAGGTGTGGTGTATTGAGAATCAACAATGCGACATTAATGAAGTACATATTCATACCAAATAGTTTATGTAGATGGTAAACTATCGGCCATTGATCATCAAAATAATATATAGGCAGAAAACTCTCCTTACATGGGAAACGACTTTTTTTGGGTGAAAAAGTTAGAACTTCGATAAAAACACGGTGAAGTGCTAGGCATAAACTAGTTTGACATCTCTGACTTAGTTCATAGCTGTAGCCGTCCTTTTCTCGGACTGCCTTTTAGTAAAAGATAGCAATAGCCTAAATTAAGTTTAGTTTGTGCACAACAGAATCGACACCATTATCTTCGTAACTAGAAGCACGGTAATATTATAACACTACAAGGTTCCCAGGTATTGACCAAAGGAGATAGCAATGACGGGTTTACACCCGTTAAAGTTGAAAAACACTATGGAAAGTTTTTGCTAAACCAGTCCCATTTTCTTGGGATCCCCAAGGGTGATTGAGTTTTCCCTCATTGAGAGGAGGCCGTGTCCGTCCCAGCAGTGGGAACATTATTAGGCTGATGATGATGATTAAGTTTGTATGCAAGAAAAGTCGCGGGGCTTCAACTACCTACAAACGTAGACGGTCCAGATACCTTCTATATCTACCTATAATATCAGTAGCGTACGACCTAAATAGCTCAGCGGTGGAATGTTCGCTTTCAGACCTCAGGGTCGCGACTTCGATTCTGGACGAGATAAAACTTATCGTTGCTGAATGCTGAGAATAGACTACGATTACGGATTAGTATTAATTGGTAGTGCATATTGCATAATATGCACTACATACTAATGATGTATGTCTCTTAATTAAATACATAGTCATCATAATCATCCCCATATAAAGATTTCCTACTCAACTGATGAACTGACCTCTATGATTAACATTCAAAGACGAAATGCTCAAGTCTAAAGAGTTTGAGAGCTTAGCACATTCGTGTTGAATAAAATACTAGGTACTACGAGTAGTTTAGCAATATCGACAACACTCGCTCTTTAAATATTGACACAAGAAAGAGTAAGTACCAACGTTATACTACGTTCTACGCAAATGTTTTTTTGTTCAAGAATATACGGATTTGTGTAACTTGAATGTGGTGTTCACTAGTAACACTAGTTGGGTTTAGCATAAAATCACCAAATTATCAGTAAGTAGATGAACTCCAAGGGTACGTGTGCTTGCTGCCCGGGCTTAATTATTAGTAAGTAGATGAACTCTAAGTTCATCTACTTACTGATAATTTGGTGGTTTTGAAGTTTTGGAGTTGGACTACTCAAATGACGGAACCTTAAAGCTCACGCTACGTTTATTAGTATATCACATAGGCTATCCTATGTGATATACTAATAAACGTACATAGTAGATCGTGATAATTATGCTGGAATGTGGGGATGGATAATGATAATGGGTATCTACATCTGATAACAGTTTCAGCACTCGTGTGTATTGTGAGTGTTTTCATTGTAATACCTGCTTGAGCCTACGTGGTTTCTAAAACGGCTTAAACGGCCTTTATAACAATGTCTAGAGCATAGAAAGGGCAGCACTTATAAAACAAACTAAACTGAGCAAACGAAGGCAACGAGCTCAAGGATGCTACAAGAGAATTGTGACCCTTGGACCAAGTAAGGACCTTCAATGAGGCTCGCTATTGTACCTGTACATAGTAGATTGGGTATCAGGAGTTACATAGGTACTTTATCATTCCTAAAATAGGTCGGTAAGATGGTTTGAAATGGCTGATGGATTAGGGTTTTGACCGAATGGTGACCAAGGTTGAGCTTAACAAACCAGGACCGTTCAAAAGATGAAAGGAGAGGCCTATACCCAACAGTGGGTTATTCCGGGCTGAAATGATGATTGAGGTCGGTAAGAAATTTATAGGTCTTTGGGGTTGAAAGCAGCCAATATTTGAAAAGAAGCTATGTTAAGTTGTGCGAGTATAGCCCGGCAACCTCCGAGTCTTGGACGATATGAAGTGTAATTTGTAGATTAGGTAATGCACATCTCTGCAACGCTCAGCTTGTCTGGCATAGCACCTGCTTTCTATATTTTGGTCAAAAATTAAATTGATTCGTAAGGGTATGGTAAGGGTTGAGGCTGCGTGCAGCCCACTACCTGAACGCGCCCCAAAAGGTAGTAGCCGTAAGGCTGGCCCGTGGGTACCGCACGATCTCCCGTGAGGCGGCGTGCCTCCTTGCCGGATTGCCGCCATGGGATCTGGAGGCGATAGTCCTCGCGCGCCTGCATGAATGGCGCGCGGAGGTGCTACGCCGGGGGGAAACTGCCGCGGCAAATTGTCGCGCAGCGGACAGACTTCCGGCGCGATCTCATGGCGACATGGAGAGAGCGACTGTCGCAACCCCGTGCAGGGCACGCCACAATAGTGGCGGTAAGTCCCCTCTTTGAGGAGTGGCTTGAGAGACGCCACGGCGTCCTCACCTTCCGCCTGACGCAGGTCATCACCGGACGCGGTTGTTTCGGGAGGTTCCTGCACCGAATCGGGCGGGAGGAAACGCCCGGGTGTTCCCATTGCGAGGATCGACCGGAGGACACGGTGGAGCACACGGTGGAGGTGTGCCCCGCGTGGGCGGAGCACCGCCGTGTCCTCGAAGCGGCGATTGGCGGCGGCGACCTCTCGCGTCCGGCCCTGGTGCAAGCCATGGTCCGGAGCGAGACGGAATGGGACGCCGTCACCTCCTTCTGCGAAGCAGTAATGCTAGAGAAGGAGGTGGCGGAACGTGAGAAGGAGAGAACCTCACAGCGTCCCGGCCGCAGCGCGAGACGCCCCGGGCGTCGGGGGCCACCACGTGGCCCCCGGCCACCGTAGGCGCGGGACTGTGGACGGTGGGCTATGGGCTAGCTCGCCGTCCGTCCGTCTCATGACGACAGGCCGTGTCGACGGCGCGTTCGTTTTCCACGCGCGCCTCAAAGAGAGTCAGCAAAAAGGAAGGGGTCCGCAAGGACCGATGCCTGCCGGGGTTGCGGGACTGTTCGAAAGAGATACCGTGGCCCCGGAACACAAAGGGCGATGAAGGAACATGGATGGGTTTTAGTCAGTAAAAGTCTGACACTCTATCCTGCTCCGCCCAGAGCGGGACAAGTCATTTGATGATTTCCCATCCAAAAAAAAAAAAAAAAGGGTATGGTAAGGGTGAGGCCAAACGAGTGTAATTTTGTGAGTCGCGTAATTTCGGTTTCATACATAGTTGGGCACATTTTACATCATGACGACGCGACGACGACGTAAAATATGTATGAAACCGAAATTACGCGACTCACAAAATTACGCTCGTTTGGCCTCAGCCTATGGTTTTGAGGTCTACTTTGAAGCCACTTTTTCACGTTTTCGCCAACGCTATTCCACTATGAGTTTCGTAGTCATAAAATACCGTGTTCTATATGATATTGCGGGATTGCGGTACCTACCATATCAACCGTATGGCACATAGCATGCAGTGTGCCCGCTATACTTCCAGTACTGTTAACACATCTCACACTTATATCAATCACGCACGCCTCTCCAGCTTTGTTTCTTTATGATTAGATTCTTTGTAGATTGGGAAACAGTAAATAGGGTACTTATATTGCTGACTTATGTCGGTTTAGGTCAGTTCAATCCCTGGGAATAAAGACAAAGGCCAAGCTGCCTGGCGTTTTCCCAACTATGTTGGGGTCGGCTTCCAGTCTAACCGGATGCAGCTGAATACCAGTGTTTTACATGGACTGACTGCCTATCTGACCTGAGATACCATTTAGTAAGATTGGTTGTCAGACCATCGGGCCACTGACTACTTGTAACGACTGTCAAAGATCTACAAATGACAGCCGGGACCAACGGCTTATATCACGGAGGAAACTCGGTAAGTAATGGGTGGTCATCCATCCACAGACCAACCTAGACAAGCGCAGCTTAAACTGAAGATAGATCCGACCGGCTGTTATTATTTAGCCACCATTGCAAACCAATTAAGCAATAAATTAGAAAAACCTTTATTTAGTGATATTGCTCCTATTGATACACATTCAAATACTTGTTTCTTTCGAACTGGCTAGCTAGCCATTGTTACCCGACTGCCAAGGAAGGGTTTTGTTCTCCCTCTTTTCTTACTTTATATAGGTTCAAATCTGCCCCCCTGTGCCTAACCCTTCCGGGATTACATGCGTGATGTTATGTGTGTAGGTTGAACATGTTGCTATACACGCTCCAACAATTCCGGTTAGTTTGAACAAGTGATAAGTCGACAAACGTGTGATTAGGAGCGATGTTTTGTCCTCTCTCGACCAGAACTAATCTGAGATGTGTTACGTTAAAGTTTAATTTACGACGATACGAAATACTGGGTTAATTAATTGTTTACAATCATAATAACATAACATCATGTAATCGAATTACACGGTTATTCGCGTAATTGGTTCAAATGGCTTAGCATGATCCTCCGTTACGCCTAAAATACTGCAGCAATAATTTTGAAATAAATATATGGGAAAGTTGAGGATTAATGCTAGGTACTATGTGTGACGAAAACACGATTCCATAAACTTTTCTTGATAAAAAAAAAAACCAAAATTACCTCCAAATCGAACAATAAACCCCTGGTATTCAAAAAGTACTTCAAATTAGATCATGAAACTTTGCATACTAACTGAACTAACTATAAAGCAGGTCTTATGTGTTTTATGTTTTTAGTCCAATCAATAGATTTTTTGTAAATCGCAAAAACCCACTCATTTCGCACTATTCGGCCGCAGTGATGACGTAACAACCGCTTTGTAGTGCAAGCTGATTAGAACTTTATTCTAACAGTATTTCAAACGAAGTTTGAACCACCACAAATAGAGTTGCTAATTTTAGGGTTAGAAGGGCCTAAATGCTTGTGTACCGAACTGAAATGTTATCCTTTGCTTATATTATTTGTTAAAATACTGATGTGTCCCACTACAGTAGGGTTGCCAAAGCAGCTTAAGTACGGACCGGGACATTAGCATTAGGTCATCATTCTCTTGCCCTTATCCCAATTCATTTGGGGTCGGCGCAGCATGTCTTCTTCCTCCACACTTCTCTATTTTTCGTCATCTCATCAGGCACTTCTTTTCTTGCCAGTTCATTCTTAACACAGTCCATCCATCGTTTCTTTGGTCTTCCTCTACTCATATCCACATTTATTCATTCATTAAAAAAAAAAAAAATATTAGATATCTACAATGTAGATTTTATTAATGAAACACTAATTGATATGATATTTTTCAGATTTCTTCACCTTATCTAACAGGTCCCGTTTGCCCATAACATACTTAAATGAAACTCTGAACATGTAATTTTGTAATTGAACATGCGCTTTACGCTGTACACGACGTATTACACGTTGCAATTGCAAACCCGGGTCATTTTGTAGATAAAGCAACCCTACACTACAGGGTAAGGGCCGATTTCCTTTCGCCTTTTCTTTGCTTTATTTTTATCATATTATCCGGGATGTACCAAAACCTTTACGCGATAGTTCAATTCATCTTCATAATGATCTTCTTCGTAGCCTTTTTCTATGCTGGGGTCGGCTTCCAGTCCAACTAGATGCATCTGAGTACCAGTATTTTCCATTAGCGACTGCCTACCGGCCGTCACAACTAACATACTTCTTGGCATGTTCCATAGTTTGGGAACCTAGTGCATACAGCGTGTTAACAGACCCTTCACGTAGCCGTCAACCAAGCATTCTGTTTATCAAATTATGTAACTTTACGCAAAAATTATTAAAATTAAAAAAAATTCCCAAAAATGAAATAAATAAATAAATAAATATTGCTGGGAAACGAATTTTTTTTGGGGTGAAAAATCACGTTTTACGGTAGAACTCAAAGTCATTTGCCTAGCCTTTTCCCAACAATGTTGGGGTCGGCTTCCAGTTTTACCGGATGATGGAGCTGAATACCAGTATTTTACATGGAGTGACTGCCTATCTGACCTCCACAACCCAGTTAGTACCGCGTAATACGATACCCCTTGGTAAGACTGGTTGTCAGACTTTTTGGGCCTCTGACTACCTAACGACTGTCAAAGATCTACAAATGACAGCCGGGACCAACGGCTTAACGTGCTTTCCGAGGCACGGCGGAAACTCGGTATGTAATGGGCGGTCACCCATCCACAGACCAACAAGGCAGGCAAGCACGGCTGAACCTAACGATCGACCCGAGCGGCTGTTATTATATAGCCACGAACTCCTCACGGTAAAACTCAAAGTGACGCACTCAAAACATTGTGCTAATGGATGCATTTAATGGTAAAGGAGGTATGTAAAGTTAAGTTTTGACTTTAAAAACTAATATTTGAAAACAAACTTGTGAAAATGTTGGAATTTTGACCTCCAATATCTCCGTAACTAGTAAGTTCCCAGGTGTGGCCCAGAACAAAAAAAATATCGCAATGACGGGCATAACAAGTGCCTTTCGGCTTCGTTAAGGGTTTTTTTACACCCTTTATAACGAGAGCTGGGGATCGAACTTATAATCATTAAGTCGTCCCTTAATAATAGTGACTCAAATATAATTATCCATTTTATGATACAGCTACCATAATTGGTTCAAAAACAATTTAAAAGTAGCAAGGTAATTCTACCATAATCAAAACGTCTTTGTTAGCTGTTATGATTTGAACAGTCTGTCGTACAAAGCGTCAGTGTGCTAACATATCATCGTAAACACTTATATTTACGCCTCATTGCGTCCAAATGAGTAAATAATGATTTATAAGTATATGTTGTGTTTGTAACCGTATTGCTTTGTTGATTTAGTGGTTCCTGCAACTGGTACGTACAAGTGTTAGGTACTGTGAAGCGTGAGATCCTACGGGGTATTAGATTAGTTCTCTTCTTCTTCTTTATCGTCTGGTTAGTGCCTAACGAGTGTGATACGGAGTTTTTATGCCACCCATGGGCCTCTGACTTGGGCTTAACATTCCGTCGAGAAATATCCCTCAGGCATGCTGGTTTCCTCACGAATGCTTGGTATCACCGAAGTGATAATTATACAACACGCACATGAACCAAGGGTGCGTGTCTTGGGTTCGAACTTAGGACCTATGATTTGGCGGTCGACGGTCATAACCGTCGACCGCCAGATCATATCTGGTTAAAACTGTCCTTTCTCAAATAAGTTTCAGTTGCAGGTTTTTGGACGGGATCTTTGTCTAGACTCCGGCAAAAAGATATTCCAATCTTTCTCGAAAAGAACAGAGCTAATATAGCTGAAATGCACTCTTTGACAATACTTTCCAATCCAACCGCTGAAAGTCGACGTCCCATAACTTATTAAAAAAAAAACATTTGTCAAGTACAGTGACTCTCAAGATCTGTACACTCGAAAACCAGTTTCTAACTAATGATTAACCATCAGAGTAACTTAATCAGAAGATACGATGATAATAACGTAATAAAATAATAATGTTATTTTCTGGAACATTGTATTATGTTCGCTCGTTGATGTCTTTTGTATGTAAATAAATATGTTGCAACAAATTCATTAACCTACAACATTATGTTGCTGGAAATGCGCATTTAAATTCATAATTAGTTAATTATTCAAATAGGCATGTAATAGGCATATGTAGCTACTTACACACTGAGTACTAGGTCAAGTCACTTAAAGTTAGGAAGTACTAAGTCAAGTGTCAAACATGTTAAGTGCGTTTTGAAGTAAAGACTCAAGTTAAAGTTAATTCCATGCATCTTGATGCATGGAATTAACTTTAGAATACCAATATTAAAGGTTTAACAGAGCTTCAACAGTATCTTATTTAAGTTAACATGTCACACATAAATATTCGTAATTTACATACCTAAATATTTCCATAAATTCTTTGTCACAAAGAAACTTACGAAATTTTACTACTGACTACTGAGCTACAAACGACTTATTACTACGACTGACCTAGACTGGTATCACAACAAAAACATTTCACAATACGCTTGGAATGATTTTATAATATTTTTATCTCATTCAAAATTTCAAACCACAAACAATCATAAATATTATCAAACCTTCAATTAGAAACTCCAATTCCGTTCAACCAAAGAGGTTCAATATCCACGATTATTCATAAAAAAATAAACACTAAACTTAACACAATTTCAAATAACACTGGCTGTCAATACGAACGTGATTTTAAATTTGAAAGTGGAACGCGCGCTCGCGCACGCTCTCAGCGCGATACTGCCCGCTGATTGGCGTTTGAAGCGCGGGAACGTATGTGTCAAATGACGTATAGAAACAGGTTGACTATGCAAATGCATGGCGCAATATTTTTTTCATTAATTTGTTGAATGCAATCGCGGACTGAATTGCTTTTGATCTAAATGGAGCGTCCAGTGTTTCAGTTTTGTAATTATCGATCTACAAGTGTCGGTTCGGAATGCTTTGTGCAGGCCTGCGGCGGGCGAAAGCGGCCGATATAGCTAGGTATTGCGCGACTGAAGTGGATGCTTATTTCTAGACTGAATATACTCTGATACCTTGGTTTTTATCCATATAAATTACCAAATATAATTATCAATACAATACAACTTTTTGTCAACTTTTAGTGTTTTCTAAACGAACTTTGACATTACGCCTGTAATGTCAAAAATGTTAGGCAGTTCTACAATTTGCTAGTTGCTGTTTAAGACGCACGTAACATGGGGTGAGCCTATTGCCATCAACCGGGCACAAATTCAGACTCCAGGTAGGTTGCTGTGGAGAGATTCCTGGTGGACGAAACAAATCACACTTAGCCCGACATAAAAAAACGAACGCAAGACGTTATGCACATAATTCGCGCTGGCTACCACTGTCAGGTGGATTACAACATGCGAAAGAAGTCGCGGGCATCAACTAGTTTATTTAAACCAGCTTTGAAGGTACAGCCTGCGCCACTCCCTGCATAGGAAACCATATTGCACAGTCGCACAGACAAAGCGACGCCGTCATCAAGGCACTCCCATTTATGTTGGTTCATACATAAACATAGCATTTGCAACAAAAATAGCAACGTTATGATTTATAGCAAGTTCGTTGTGCTTGGCTAGTTAATATTCCATCAGTCCATCAGTGAATCATTGACTGCGATGCAAGAGGTTCAAACTATGCTTGGTAGCTATTGGAGCCCTAGTTTTGATCGTTATTGGACCTAGAGATATGTTGGTCTGGTCAGTTAGTAAGTGCCTTGTTAATATGAATACCTATCTATATCAGAAACAAAAGAACAAAAGGCCATCTTAGGACATCCTAAGATAATATAATAGGCATGCCTTTAGACAGGGTTGAAGTAAAATGTTAGAAAAGTTATCTCTGCGTGTTCTGCCCTTTGCTGGTGGTGTTGAAACCCCCAAAGCTCCTGCTTTGGTGTCCTTTGGCGACATGATCACAACACCTTAGATCCAAGGATGACTACTTTGACGCAAATGAAAAACAAAATGAGAACTCAACTTTGTTTCGATCAGAATCTGCAAAGAACTATTAGGCCTAAAATGATTAAGAGGCCGGCGACCGATGCGTAGTTCATACAAACGTAATACCAAAATAATTTGTAAATCAAACATATTACTATGGTAGTGTGTATTTATTTCGATTGGATTATAGAATATCTATGTTCCCAAATATATATTTTGAAAGGACAGCGATATTATAAACACGAGATATGAGGAATTTAAAATTTCTAAAATTTATTTTTCTCGTAACCTTTGTTTGCAAACAATTACCTACTATTCAATAGATTTGCATTTCTTTCGCAATTAAGTTGAAAACACGGGAGTCTTTCAGATAGATGTTTAAGAAACATTAGTAATCCAGAGGGAACTAAGACGTCATCAATTTTAAAAGCATATAATTTAGTGAAATGTTGTGATCAACATTCTCAAAGGCTTTACTAAAATCCAAATTTAGAGACAAAGAATAAATATTTATGAAATCTCTTGAAAATCAGTTTCCATTCAAAATATACATATATTTGTGAACACCTAGATATTCTGTATTCCAATCAACAAATTATTTTGGTATTACGTTTGTATGAACTACGCATCGGTAGCCGGCCTCCTAAGCAGAATCGTAATTCATATTATTATCATAGTATGTTTCAGCAAAAGCGGCCATTTTAGGACCCCTGGTGTTTCTGGCAGAGATAATCTTTATGGCCTTCAGCGGAATGTGCTGAGAAAAATAAACAACAATTCCTTTATGTATTTTATCAATTGCAGGAAAACGGCAATCCTTGAGTCTTTATGGTAAAACAGTACATCTGAGGGTCGTTTTCCTTACAAGCAGAGCAATGACTCAGTAGATTTCCCACGACTTAGAACAATACATCTCCTATCTTTATCTGACACCTTTAACAGACAGAGACAGCACGTTTGTAGGACATCGTTATAATAGTATGAGAAGCCTTGTGTGTACGAAAAACATTAATCTTCACTTTTGAAGTGATTTACCGTGGGATTTGCCTCGCTTATGTCGTGTGTATATTACTTAATGCTCTGTAACTAGAATGGGACATACTTTTACTTTAGCGAATGGCGCAGTGGAACGGATACTTCGTAGAACAACTAGATACTTACTTAGATAGGCTTTGATTCCCAAGGTTGGGCACCGAATTAAGGTTTTTTGTTAGGATTAATTCTGACAAAAGGGCTGAGGTTGTATAAATCCGGAAACATAATGCATGGGAGAACGCGAAGGCTTACTTTAATATATGAAAAAATCACGGATAAATTGGTGAACGTACAGACGCAGACGCCAGTACATCAAGCAACCGAAAATAGTCAAATTTTCCCAATCAACCTTGAACCAAATGCTTTAAGTTGAAGTAAGTAGGTACACATTGTAGAAGCTTGAAGTGCTGGCGTCTGTACATAGCAAAACATACTGACAAATATATAATGTCCTCCTTTTACCCGATTCTGAAAAAGCCCAAAGGAGGGTTATTTGTAGTCTGTTAAAAAGTAATGGGTTCACCCAGACTACTGGTGAATTATGACCGTAGCTTTACAAAGCAATGCTGTTGCTCCCTACAAGATTCGTAGGTCAGTCAGATTAGTCTAGGTCCTGTCCTGAATCACATAAAAAGGACCTACTTTCAGAGGTACTTCCTCAATCAACAGTAGCTATGGTAAAAGGAAGCATTCTTCTCTGCCGAGTAATGCTAACACAGTTTAACACTAACGGTTTCAAGTCGACACAATATAATTGTCGTACGTGTTTTCCTGCTGTACGTATAGGTAGGTATCTATCCACATATAGTATCTAGTAGTGAGTACCGTTTGAACTTTCCCCTCTAAACTAAAAGCGAAAGCGACGCATCTCTACGTACTGACATTGGACCACCTAGTACCTAGCTAGCGGACCTTCCTCTTGGTAGGTTGTGTGTCCTTGCTTAGCAAATGACAAAAAGATCCTAAGATTATTTCTTTGAGTCAAATCACGCCTGCTTTTCCAAAGGGTTATGTAGAAGTGTCCCCACATTCGTGGTCGCAGTTTCATTTCGCTAGCCGTAACCATGACTAATAGTTCTAGAAGTACCTAATATTCCTGCATAGCTACTTACAACGCTTCGATTCGATTTTCGATTCGGAAAGTCGTATGTCTATCTCGCTCGATTTCGTAATGTCAAAAAAAGATAGACATACGACTTTCCGAATCGAAAATTGAATCGAAGCGTTGTGAATAGGGGGCCTGGTCTCGAAACGAAAGTATATTTGGTTGAGTTGACAGCCTTGATATTCTTACAATCTATCATTATCTTGCTCATAATTAGCTTTTACATGTGACTGCCTATCTGACCTCCACAACCCAGTTAATGCTGGGTAATACGATATCCCTTGGTAAGACTGGTTGTAAGAATTTAGGACCAGCCACTGACTACCTGTAACGACCGTCAAATACCTATCTAGAAATGATAGCCGGGACCAACGGTTTAACGTGATTTCCGAGGCACGGATGAAGCTCGAATCGCTACTCGATATGTAGTGGTCACCAATCTAGGCAGACGCGGCTTAACCTGAAGATCGTCCTAGGCTGAGCGGGTGTTATTATTTAGCCACGATCTCCTTGTATTGAATCAATTCATTTGACGTTTAAATTTAAAATCTGCAATAATAGATCAACCCACGAACCATCTCCAACCACAGTTAATACCTGTGTGTAATAGCCTTAACCCGTGGTTAGTGGGCGCATAACATCACGTAATGAAGATTACATTCGCGCAGTTGACTCATCTCGTCACCGAGGTCTTGATAGAGATGCCAGTGACACGCCTACCCATAATTAAAACTTAAAACAATGGAATTACGAAATGTTTTCGTCGGAAGGTGATTTTGGTGGGACTTTAATAAATCTGCGTGGGTTCCTGGTTCCGAGTGCTAGGTCAGGTCAAGTATTATTGGGCTCCACTAGAAATTTCCCCAGAAGTAGCCCAGAGTCGAGATTTGTTGCCGAGGTCGAAATAACCGCATTCGCCTCCCACTATATGGAACTTCAACACAGGTAAATGGTGTTTTAGGGGTACGAAAAATAGGGTCTAAGGTCCTTCATCCCCCATAGAAAAAGGAGGATCCTCTGACCAGACGGGTGTTGTGGCTGGTGGGCTCCAGCCCAGCACGTGGTTTTAACACGCTTTTATTATTCATAGTCGTAAGCGTAACTCGCGGGTGACTAGAGATATACCTAACTATATGGATAGCGCGATTTAGAATTTGTATGTTAGTTCTTCACTTGTGTCATAGATGGCGCTACACTAGCGGCACTACAAAATGGACCACAGTCCATTTTGTAGTGCCGCTAGTGTAAATCGATATCGAAATCATCTAACACTCCTGAGGCCCTACTCTCTAACGTTTCGTCCGTATATTCGGATCTATCCGTTTCTCTCACTCGCACTCATCTGCAGACGCGCGCGAGAGACGGATTTTTTTTTAGGAGGGACCACTCGCAGTTGCAACGCGCTAAGGTTGCTTAACTGCTTAACCGGGACAATCCTGTGGTGGCCAAAAATTACTTTAAGGCCCCCAGCCAGGGCTTACAAGCTAAGGATTAAAATTAAATGAACGGTCACTAAGGGCACCCCCTGTGGGGTTCGGGCCTCGGCTTAGTGCGTCATTGATGAGAGGGCAGCAAGGGACAACAGGCTGGGTCGGATCATTAATTGGGGAATCGGTCGTTAAAGGGCCCCTGTGCCTATTGTTCTTCTAATATACCTATTCGTTTTGATATGACTGTCTGAGCAAGTTGTCTGCAATTGTCAACAGGGAACTATGATTTTAAACCATGTAGGTGCAACTAAATTGTTAAGGTCTCTTCCCCGTTTGTAATTCTGTTTTATTCATTTTTTTTTGCATTAAGCCGAGACAAATTGTGACTTCCAATAAGTTTTTTTTTTTAACAGAAGCGTGAAATTGTTATCATTACGAAACAACTCAGTTTATAATGCCATAACATAATAATCGATTTGATGGCATAATCAATTATGATGAAGTAACGTTGCTAATGCTACTGTGTCTGTACATTCACTTGACATGACTTCTAACCAAGAAATGTTCGGGTCAGTCCTGATTTATGCTTTGGTAATACGGAGTAAGCTTCCTAACTATGAGCCGTTATGACCGTCAGAGTATGAACGCACGTGTGTGCCTTCCACGCCAAGCCACAATTGCCTGCTTGTCACGTAAACGTGACTTTAGTGGTCAAAAGGTTAAATAAGCTGATCAATGGCATAGTATGGAGCACTGGTGGGTGCCCCACAGGCCCAGTGGTGACGGTTTTATCTTACAGGTGGTAGGTGATTGGTACGAACCTAAGCAGACCTTTTATATATTTAATTCATTACCAATTCTCTTGAAACGGCGAAAGAGAACGTGGGGATACCGCTTAGTCCTAGAACCAAAGTACACAGTCTTAATCAGTCTCCGTGACATCTAGCAACCCGCACTGGGCCCGTATTGTGATGTATGGACTTAGTGGCGGTACTTTCAAATAAGCCTGTTTCTAAACACTGCTTGCCTTATGGGCTTGCCGTATTGTTGGCCCCTAGGCTCGCCACTGTCTGGGCATGGGCCACTTGACAGGAGACAAGTATTGGATGAAGCTTAAAATAAAACACAATGTAACTACTACACATAATATGAATATTTATTTAATAGTGAAATACATATTACATAGAACAGATCCAGATAGTACAGAGAATTCACATCCATAATGTTCATTTAACATAGTAAGTACGAGCCTCCCGGGGTGCTATATTACATGTTTGAAATTTTTTGACAAAATAGTCAATTTAAAGTAATATTGGCAGACTAGTAAATAAAGATCAGGTCATTATTTTTTATTTAGTTTATAGTTCTTAGATAAATTAAAGGCAGTGATGATGAAAATATTAGTGAACCTGTCAGACATGACGAAATTTCTGCTTGAAAAAATGTGATAACATCTATGAATTTGTATACTTGCATACAATATTACACAGAAGTTTTACTACATTAACATTAAAAGCGGTGAGAGGCAACAGGGTACATCACTACAAGTAATAGACTATTAAAATATTAACTATTATTTTTATTATTTCATGCAAAAGCTATGCAATTACACATTCCATATAAACGATTAAATCTGAAAACATTACTTAGACATATTCATAGACTTATAATAATATTTATTAATTTCAAAGAATTGTATTTTTTTTTGACACAACATTCAAAAGACACAGAAATAATCAGATTTCAATATTTTTAACTCAAATAGACTCTCAAAATAGATAAAAAATATATGAAGGTCCGTCAACGTCAACAAAAACAATAATCAAATAATAAAACAAAGAAATGGACCTTACACACTGTTGTATCACTTCCCTACCGCCTCCTCCTCCACATTCCCTATCACTATTAGATGGATAAGTACAACAATTCGTCTAATTCTAGGCAATTCGGTTTAGCGATAGAATGCTACAAAAGTGCGATTTCAAGCGCCACTTTTCTATGGCAAGTACTTCTAAAAAACCGTTAGTACAAGAGTAGTGAAAGAAATCGCACTGCGCACGCTAAATACACGAAAAGTTACAAATTCTGAGGCGAATTTTAATCCATTTTTCGGGGATTATACTTTATTATTTTCTATTTTTATTAAAAATAATACCCGCTGTATATAAATGGCGTTTTTTTAGTAACAATTGTCAGAGTTTTTAACTCTCCGTGTAAAATAATATGTTACAATGATTATTCCCTAGTATATAAATTGATATTTGTTCATCATAAGATGCCAAACCGATTTCAGTTGTTTCACAGCCTTATTGAGTCTTGGTGGTATAAAAATTGCTATTTGAACTCTGTCCTCGTTAAACAATGTTTATACTTATTTTGCGTATATTTTTTGGTTACCCAACCGATCTCTACATAGGAAGGTGAATATTATAAAGTTGGAGGATTTATAATCCATTATAATTAATTTTGAGGTCGTTATTTTCGATTATTTATTTTATAGCGCCAATAATATCGATACTTTTTATTGAAACTTGTACAGTATTGCTAACGATAATATGCGCCTGCTATAAAAATATAATCTGAGCAGGACATTTTACAAACGCAGCAGTTTCAGGGATATCGTTTAAACAGCTTGCACCCGTTTTTACTTACGCTAGGCGACATCTTATGAATGCCTTTATATTAATGCACTTGAAATTTCAACTCTCAACGCTGGGCCTAGGGTTGAAATCACAGCAATGGTGCTTTATTTAGGCATTAGCTGTTGTCTAGCGATAGTGAAAATGAGCATACAATTTTGTTCCAATCACAATTGAATACATTCTATGATAAAGTATTGAGCAATCTAAAAAGTTGAATGTTATATTTCTAACCTTCGTTTTTTTTGGTAAGTTTATCACCACGTACAAAAGAGATTCATTGCAGGACAGAGTTAAACAATAATGTAATCAATAAACTAAGAGGCGGGAATGAATAAGATGCGCAATTGTTTCAGTACAACTCGTGACAATATTATCACAATAAAAAATAAACACTCAATTTGTGTTGTCATATAGTTCTTAGTATCAGACCGTTAGGACAAGAATCACCCGTTTCAAAAAGTTTTTAGTCGTCAAACTGTGGCACATAAAATGTTTTAGATTTATTTCGAAGAACACTACGGTGTAGACCTCATTTAGTATTTATCCATATTCCAAACACTAGGAGTCTGCAGTATTTTCTAATGAAGGTGGAAATAACAAATGTCGTTTAGAGACACTAAGCTGAACCTCGGCTCTAAGCCGAACATTTCCAACGTCGTCTTATGTGCGACATTCCTATCTTATTCTGAGCGTGTCTATGGCAATCTAAATTATGTCGGCCCAGAACTGAGCTACTAGTTTGGCGCTTTCAGTAGCGTCCATCAGTTCGTGTGTATGACATCCCTATATATTTATAGTAATACATACCTAGCCATGCAACATTTTAGTAGCTCAAAAGATGACGTAACGTACAGTTTGAGCGACCACTGTTTCCAGTCATCTTGTCCAAACGCTCTGAATTCTTAATATTATTTGTTTTTAATATTTATAACGTTGTTATTATGATCTTAGCTTCTTCTATGCATTTCTCAGTCTCAGGGAATGTATGTTGGTAAGTCTCTTCGTTGCCTTACATATTATGTTCATACGCATTCGAACGTTTATAAATGTCATAAAAAATATTTGAAGGAAATTATTTAAACATTTTTTTTAATATAATTTTATCGTGCTCTAAGTTAAAGAGTACTTAGTACTAAAAACTATTTGAAGCAATAATTTTATTGGCCTCTTATATTGGCCTATTGGTCCTGTTCAATTGAGACAGGGTGGGGTTTATGGGGTCATTCACAACATGTCGAAAAAAGAACATTTTATGGGGTCATTCACAACTTTTCGAAAAAGGAACTAATGTTTTTTAAAATATAGGCATTTAAAAAGTGAACAAATTATATTGTTGATTTTAGAATATTCCTCCCGCCTTATAAACCGTTTAAAGGTTTAAGAAGACTTGAGAGAGTTTTTGCATTTTCAATGAATATTAACCGCTTTCGAATAGTAATACAGTGTGGACTTTAAGAACATTGTTACTATAGTAACCCTTTATGAGTCTGCTCAAAGTAAAGTTTTTTTATTATAGCACTGTCCCAATCAAACAGGACTTACCTAATACTAATAATATAATCTAAAATTGAAAATATTTTGGAATTTCGAATGTTATACGATCGATATTTGTAATGTGTTATGCTATAAAGGCATATGTGAGAGTTTTTGTCTTTTTTGTTCGTTATTATGATCACAAAGTTTGTGCGTGACTATACTTTTGATTACTATTAACTTCGTATTATTAATTTGTTTGTAATCAATCAGATGTTTTTTTAGGATAGTAATATTAATAATACCTGTTCTGGAAGCCTGATATTTTATCAATTAATTGTAATTTTTATTTTACACAACAATAATTACGAATTAGTCAAATTGATAATTAAAATCAACGAATCAGTAGGGGCTAAAAATACAAGTTGTTATAGAACAGCAGCAGTATTAAATATAGGTTCTTCAAGTTCGTCGAATCCTGTATCTACATTCGCTGAATGAGCGGAGAGTCAGTCTCTATACTTTCAAATGCATCTGAATAATGTTGGGGACGGATATTGTGTTACTCCATCCAGATACTGTGAAGGTTTATCGTGAATGCACGAACATAGGCGCAACTAGGGATCGTCCTACGCACATCATCATTACGGTACATCAGAAAATATGGGTTGTACGCACAGCTATACATTTCCAGTATAACATAGCCTCGCTTTGTACAGATTTACCGAATAATGAGAGTTCCACTTATACTGGTTGTGTACAGCAGTGTGTACGACACATCAATTGTGGAAATTAATAACGTCGTAAGCGAGCGTGCTTTTGAATTTTCTACTTTCTGTCTCACATCAAATTCATACCTCTGTAAAATAGTCATTATTAATCGTTAAATTTAAAATTTTAGATTATTTCAGTAGACCGTATGTTTCACGTCATAAGATGAAGTAGGTTTTTCATTAATTTCAGTTAATTATGTCTACCAAAATTGATACGTAAACCATAATTTGATCCCAGTTACGCCCACGCCGTCGAATATAATGTATCGTTCGTTCTTTACCGTAACTCTTAATTGTAAAAACGTTTTTCGTCACAGAGAGCTACTGTCTCGTCAATCTTAAAAATGCATATTTCAATATTTTGTTTTAAACTAGGTTCTAGCTGCATTGGTTCGTCTGCCTACTTTTCCTAATAAAATATTCCTATATTCGTTTGTCTTTTAGTTCAATTCTCAATCTTGTTTACATTTTCATACAGCAGTGGCACTTGTATAATAAAAATCACTGTATTTGATACAGTATCGCGAATGTTCGCTTAAAGCTTTACGTTGATATAAATTATGTATTTGTAATACTTTGTTATTCGTTTTGTGCAATGTTCGTGAACCCGTTGGTTTTCTAGTCTATGTACAATTTTCTACGGGTCCCTTGACTAGATAGATGTTTAACGTTCATTTAGATATTTATTATCATTTTCACTTTACCTCACACCAAAAGTATGACTCGCAAAAATTGCTCAATGTTTGGTCGGATTATTCACATTTATAGGTTTGAAGGGGATGGCGGGGTCTTGAGAGCGAGCGAAACGAGCGAACTAAGACCCCGCCACCTCCTTGCCCAGACAAAATGGAACGTTAAAAATTTTAAACTCCACTTTTTCGCAACGATTTATTGCGCTTGGGTTGGTACTTTGGTAGTGTTCGACTTAAGATAATTTTGATATAATGCTGTGAATTAGAAAAAAATAATAATAACCACAACTTGGTCTAAAAAGGACTTCTCTTTTATTTCAATTATTTTCTCTTAGTCTCAGCATTATTTCCAAATTCTCATATATTAACAATGTCAAATGCAATAAATTGATTAGTACGCAAAGTGGCCACACCACTTTAAACATTCCATTTTGTCGCACTAGTGGGACAATTTAGTTGGGCTTAGTGGAACAATCCGTTTGGTCAATGTCGCTGATGTTACGATTTGTGCGATTTGTAATTGGGCGACTTCGTTTTTGGCGAGTGAAGACTGTCGAAGCTGTAATCAAACCTGCTTGGAATACTTTTTTAAATTTACTTTTGTATTGTCTTGTTCCGCATTAAAAAGAATGTGAGCGCGCAATAACTTGTAATAAAAACTTTAGGAATGTTTATCAAATATTTATAAAATTTTCTAACAGTAAAACAGATCTATATTTGACTTCGCAGGTTCCATTACAACTGTGACGTGTTAATATTAAAAAAGATATTCCTCTAACATTGCAATTATTACAACTACATGATAAATTCGCGATATTTGAGAGATGTTGCCAGTAAACATATCATTCGGCCTTTCTCTATTTTACCTATAATATTACAGTTCTATTACTAAGGAAACAAAATTAAAGCAAATGTTTATCGAATCAAATTGTTAAATGTTCATTTTAGGCAAGGTGGGGTATAGTAATTTATTTTCTGTTTACACTAGTCGTTCTACTGTGGACTAATAACTAGAATACGTTTTATACAAAAATGATGGTATTTCCATTTGGTAATTTTAGCTCTGCTTGATCCCGCGTCCTAATCATTCGTAAAAAGAAGAAAGGCATTCGGGTTCGTCGAACAAAATGAACATGGCAGCTGTGTGATCGCCTTGGTTAGAACGCAGCCTGATGAAAAACTGCGACAAATCGACTAGTGTAAACGAACCATAATATCAGTAAATGTCTTACAAATATGGTTACAATATTTCTGATAAGAATTTTGGTATAAACTTTGTCTGTTCACTCTTACAGTATAGAAACGTCTTTTACACATTGTTATTACATATTACAGAAAAAAGTCGTTCTGTTAATACTTACTGAAGAGAAATCTACACTTAGAGCTTATTTACAGCGTGTTGTTACTTTTAAACACATTTAAATATATCAGTGATCGTGAATAAAACATTTATATGAAATCGTTATATACTAAAAAATAAAATGATGCCGTATTTTATTTTTTACATTTGAATCAGGAACTTTTTGTTATTTATTATTGAACATTTTCGAATAAAAAAAAACAGTTTGTATACCTCTGCAACCAGTACTTTTGATCAGGTACTTATTTAAAGCCGTTTACACGAGGAGAGTTACTCGACCATTGAAAGACGAGAAAGTCGATGCGAGACTCGTAGGCAGGAATCGCCCGGAGTTCGTCGCAATCTTTTGTCACACGAGACTCGCTAACCGAATTTCTCGACCGCGATCTGCATGGCCTTTTCCTAACTATGTTGGGGCCGGCTTCCAGTCTAACTGGTTACAGTTGAATATCAGTAGTTTACACTGCCAATATGACCTCTAACCACTGGGTAATACGATACCCTTTGGTAAGACTAGCTCTCAAACTTTTGAGCTTCTCACGACCCGTAACAAATGTATCGACCTGCTGTTTGGAAACTCAAAATCTTATTTAATGTTTAAACGGACGATATCGATCTCATCGAGATGAGAGTCAGTTTACACGAGTCATTTTTTTCCAGTCAAGAACCTCTCATCGTGTGAATGGCACTTTAGCGGTAAAAGAAAACAATAGAATACTACGGTGCGCATAAAGAGATCAGAGAAGCATTATTTAATGATTGCTAATAAAAGTTTTTATATATTTGTAAATGTATAACAGTACGCCCGTGTTTCGTTCTATTACCGCTTAAAATACTGATAACACAGGTATATAAATGTGGACAGATCGCTCGTTTTTGGTAACAGATATTAGATATGCGATCGTATTCATATAATTATACTTTTTAATACTTTTACACCTAGAGAGTAATGTTTATTGACACATTTCGTCAATCTAAGAGTTTTTCCCGACAACTTTAGGCCGTGAATTTTCGGCTCTAAATTCGATAAATACATTTATAGAGCGAAAAACATTTTTTTTTTATACTTTTTATATTTTACTTACAACTACGGGTATAATATTTAAGATATAATATATAATAAGATAGAAACCATAAAACTTAAAAAACCACTCTTTTTCTAAAGTCGTTTAGCCACTTTCAATATTACAATAATATAGTGTTGAATTTGTTTGTAGAACATATCATTATTTTTGTCGTTCATTGCTGTATCAATAATATTGAAAGCAACTCATACACGTTGTAAAGTTTTCTATCAAACATTTTAAGATTCATCTAAATTGGATTATTTGTTTTATATCTGTGTGAGATTCTATATTTTCATATGAGCTATAGTCAAAGTAAAGTTAACGAAAAATATATTATATTTGTCAAATGATATGCAAATGCTCAAAAATCAGTCAAGAATAGAAACAGTATCAACAGAAGTCTTTCCTTAAGTAGTAATCCAACTTAGACTAATCCAATACCCTCCCTTGACCGTAATTTCGACTTTATTCCAATTATCACAAGGTGTTTTATCGAAATATAATACTTAGCAGATATGAGTCTTCCGTATTCCTTTACAGCAGTTGTTTTGAACCCACCAATTGTTTTGAAGACGACCTGTATAAACAAGGAGCTAAAATGGACTTACAGATATTACAATTAGGGTGTCTATTTGAACAGAAGCAAGCTTAAATTTACTTGATATTTTGCTTGCACTTACAACATAGAAACGCTCTCTATCCCCGATCGGCCGAGCGCACTGACGACGCACGCCAAACGAGAGTTATTGTTATTTTGCGCGCCAAAGTTGACGCTTTCCTAATAGGTCTAAACTTTAAGGGGGCGTGGGTCGGTGCCTCCGCACGATTAAAGCGATTTTTTTTAAAACTGATCGTGCGTTTTCCGCACCACAACTGTACATGTGGCGAACCTATTGCCATGAACCGGGCACAAATCTAGACTCCGGGCTGCTACTGAAAAACCTAATAATATTTTGCCCAAATCGAACCCAGGAGCTCAGCTGAGCAGTGGCAATTGCAACCACTAGACCAAAACGGCAGTCATTGTCTTGGTTTATTGTTTAGAGTAATGGATATTGGTGTTTTATTTAGGCTATTACTATCTTTTTCTCTCTAATAAAACGAGAAAGAGACGGACGTAATTTAGAGCTGTCAAACTTAATTGGAACTAATATTTCCATACAAATGAAGGGTGCACGTAAAAACATGTCGACTAAAAACACGGTGAAGCGCAAGGCATAAACTAGTTTGACATCTCTAACTTAGTTCATAGCTGTAGCCGTCCTTTTCTCGGACTGTCTTTTAGTAAAAGATAGCAATAGCTTAAATTAAGTTTAGTTTGTGCACAACAGAATCGACACCATTGTCAGCCACACTCACCCATTACTCGCCGTTGATGGTCGGAGGCAGGAACGCAGTCGTCTCCCGCAGTACATAGTCCGCCCGCATGCGGGCACTGGCGCGCGCCCGCAGCGCCGGGTGCAGCTCCGACATGCGCGTCGGCGTCCACGGGTACGAGATGAACTCGTTCACCTCCTGTGACGAATAGGGAATATGCATGTATTCTTTTCTTCACTTAAATCAAATCAATAAAGTACAGTACTATCAAACCAATATAAAATTTAAAAGTTAAGTTCAAAGAATGCATGTCGCTCAAAAAAAAAAAAACTTCTACAATTTTCTACGACATTTCAAACGTCGGCGGCCATTCATATCATAGCGTTTGTCGTTATTTCCGTCCATCTGCCTTGTTTACATCTAAGTTTTTACCCTTAATATAATCATTTTACTGAATCTGTGTGCTATAATCAAGCAAACATTGCAATAACAATATTATAATAACATCTTAGTGAAACTTTAAGTAGTTTTCAAATAAAAGTGTTTCTTTGCCACATAACGTATTGCGAATTTGCGTTCCATTTCACGAAAACACGCTACATAAAAATATTAAATTGTAAAATAAGTGTTGTATTAGAAAGATAAACAAGTCTACCACAATGTTAAATGGGCCAAATACAAGAAATTTTTAAGGAATAAAATGTTTTGAATTTCTTGCATATTCCCTATTGGGAGGTGCTTTGTTTAACTTTTAACCAACAACCAGTGGATTTGTGACATTAGCCCAGGATCGAGAGAACTGGAAGACAGGGAGAGGCCTTTGCCTAGCAGCTCGTCATCATATGCCTAGACTTTTCCCAACTATGTTGGAGTCGGCTTTCAGTCTAACCGGATGCAGCTGAATACCAGTATTTTACATGGAGCGACTGCCTATCTGACCTCCACAATCCAGTTAGTACTGGGCAATACGATACCACTTGGTAAGACTGGTTGTCTTTTGGGCCATTGACTACCTGTAGCGACTGTCAAAGATCTTCAATTAACAGCCAGGACCAACGGTTGAACGTGCTTTCCGGTGCGTGGAGGAAACTCGGTATGTAATGGATGGTCACCCACCCACGGACCAATCTAGGCAAACACGGCTTAACCTGAAGATATCTATTTTAAAATCTTACATTGTTAAATAGTGTATGCTCTAATGGATATTATACATGATGACTAGATAGATGTTTGAGTTACCATAACCTATGTAGCTGTAAGACCTACTGTATTATCAAAAATCACACTAACAAAGGGTGCAAAAATACTCTTAACGAAGCCGAAAGGCTTTTGTTCTCCCTGTCATTGCGATCATTTTTTAACCGACTTCAAAAAAGGAGGAGGAGGTTCTATGTTCGAGAGTATGTCTTATTTTTATATTTTTTTGTTCTAGACCATCGCGGTCAAAGTTCCAACTTTTAGATAAGTTTTTTTTTTTTAATACAAGTTTTTAATGTAAGATTTTTACTTTAAACACTGCTACGACCCCCGTACTATTCAATCCATCCATCAGCACAATGTTCGAATGCGTTACATCGAGTTCTACCACAATCCGTGATTTTTCAGCCCGTCGTTTCCCAGCGATTATTTTTGCGTAAAGTTACTTTGTTTGAATGCTTGGTTGACGGCTTCGTGATGAGTCTGGTTATAAATAACTTTAGCTTCAGAAGTCGGTGACCTTTGTTTGATTCATTTAGTTTTTTTTTGTCACCGACTTCTGAAGTTAAAGTTATTTTTCACTTTTTTGTGTTTTTTGAAGTCGGTTTTTTTTTTTTCAAAAAAGTTTTTTTTTGTTTTCCATTTTCAGTTGTAATATCCTATACAAATATTCGCTATGCATTTATTTTACATTGTTAAAAATACATGTCATGATAATAGTCTTATCCCCAATAAATGGAACATAACATACATAAACTGTTGAAATTTGGGTGTATTGTACACATCTGCGTACCCCTCAGAGCTTACAGGCGTGATGATGTTGTATAAACAATAAACATCCAAGCGATTGCAGCAATCACGACCGATTTACCGTCTAGTTTTGAAGAGTTCCATTATACAGGGTGTTAAAGTAGTCGCGTGCCATAGCTTAGGGGTGAGTTCAGTATCGATAAAAGAACCCGTAAAAAATAAAATACCTTTAATAAAAAATAAAAAAATAGGCTGTTAGTGTGAACACCGTTATCCTTGAAACCAGTGGTTTGGTTTCATTAATAGAACCTAAAACCATTGAAAAAGGCATCCTTTTTTTTTGGAAAAAATCCTATTTTCCTCAAGATCATTTCACCCTAATGCGCTCGGAAACAGCTGACCGCCGAACGGGCGGACACTCGGGGTCATCGACCGCGCAGCAGTCAGCTGTCGCTAGAGCGAGCGCGCGCCGAACCGTTTGTTTCTCGCGCATAAATTGAATGTACTTAAACAATCTCAAAATTAATGATGCAACCAAGATTTTGTAACAATATTTTGATTTTAAAAGAGTGTCCATGGAGTTTCTTGCCCGTTCTTCTCCATAGAGATCTACGCTAGGGAATGGGCAACTACAGTACTTTCTCAAGTTATTATGCCTTGTGACTGGGACTGTAGCTTTGATTTTCTTTTTTGTATTTTTGACATTCAAAAGTGCCGTAATGGCCTAATTGAAATAAATGCTTTGAGTTTGACAAATGAACAGTGGACCGAAATGGTACGGGTTTACGCCATCGCGGGTGATAACCTGAACGAGGCTCGTAAGAATGTATGCAGAGGTCGGATTCTCGAGTGATAAACAACCTAAAATGTGTGAATTTTAAACAGTTGTTGAGATTAATGTAGGTAGGTAAGTGTAGATATTCAATCTCCGCCCCTAAGACGACCTTCCTGATTTTTAACTGTACCTACATAAAATTGTGATGAACTTATAAAATACGCCAAAAATACCTACTCAATTTGGTTACTTTTCATTTTCTTTCTTGTCAGATCAAATTTACATAATAATTTTAATTCTAAACGATTGCTATTTTAAGTTAGTAGGTACTAAATTAGGTTGATCTTGCAATAATTTTTTATTATTAATTTTATTTTAATTTTATTTTTATTTTTCCTGGGTTCCTTTATCTATACTGAACCTAACCCTAAGCTATGGCACGCGACTACTTTAACACCCTGTATATATCTCCGAAGATCAGCATCAGATCTTCACCAAATTTAAATGCGACCATCTCAGGAGTATACTCTTTCAAATAAAAAAAAAATTTTGAGAATCGCTGCACAAATGGAGGAGAAATCGGTGAACATTCATGAAATTATACCACTCGACTGATGAAGTAAAAAAGTTCATAAAATGTAAACTACTGGGCCAAACTATGTTAAATTTTTATGGGACCAAATGGCAACTATTCCGCATCGAATCACGTAAATCGGATCATAAATGTCAGCGCAATCGGTGTACATACATAAAAAAAAATACCAATTGAATTGAGAATTGAGAACCTCCTCCTTTTTGAAGTCGGTTAAAAAAAAAACATTCACCTCCGACTATAGGCATTGAACCGATTTGTACTTCGTATTAAGAACCCGTTTTCGAGGAAGTATAACTCACGCGTATATGGTCGGGGTCCACGTGCGTGGGGTTGTCTCCGCTCAGCACCCGGACGGCGCCCTCCTCGCTCATCTTGATCAAGTGCTGGAACCTGTCCTGCCGGTAGTATATCGCGGACACCTCCAGTTGTTGCAGGTCTTTGCGCAGCCGCACGAAGCCGAGTATGTCGTATTGCCATAGCCAGTAACCTGGAATTTTAAATAGTGAAAATAACTCGAAAAAAATAAGGGTGCCCAATGGGCCTCTCGCTCTCAAAGCTTCTATGTTTTGAACTGCCGCGCTTTGCGATAATAATCATTACATATTATAAAACAAAGTCCTCCGCCGCGTCTGTCTGTCTGTCTGTCTGTTCGCCTTAAACTCAAAAACTTCTGCATCGATTTTCATGCTGGACATTTCACCAGTGGATAGAGTGGTTCTCGAGGAAGGAAAGATTTGTATTTGTGTGTATGTTAGTAATGAATAAACTCAAAAACTACTGCGCCGATTTCAAAAATTCTTTCACCATTAGAAAGCTACATTCACCCTGACTAACATAGGCTATATTTTATACCCTTACTCCAACGGGAACGGGAACTACGCGGGTGAAACCGAGTGACGTCCGCTAGTAGTATATAATTTGTCAAGTTTTTATATACATTGGCTAAAATATAATGATATTTGTAGGTGTCGGAAAAAAATAAGTCGTCTACCAACTACTTGGGCGCGGGCCGCGGGCATCAGCTAGTAAATAAATATCGCTGGACATTACACACACCGCCATCTAGTGCCACACTAAGCAACGAGGCGTTAAACTCGCAATGATAGTAGCGCGCCTATCATTGCTTGGCGTTTGTGGTTGTATGAAGTTTTCCCTGTGTTACCTACCCCAGCCGCACTTCGCAATCTCCCACTCAAAGTGTAAAATTAAAATTAGTTAAAACTGCAGCAACTGCTATCTACTCAAGCTCTTTCAAAAAGCAACTTAATAGTATCCTTTTGAATAAGTGTCTTTATGCTGTTGAAGATGTGGTGGAGGTGTGTACGTGTTGTATTTTGTTATTGTACTTATGCATTGTTGTAATATTTTTACGTGTATTTTTTTAATATTTTATTCTTTCCTTCTTTTCTCCTTACGTAATGTTTATTTTTATTTTGTAAAACCATGTAATTTCAGATACAATTTATTGCTCATGAATAAATGAATAATGACTAACTTGTTAATCTATCAATTTTTCAACATGGGAATACTTTAACCTTTTGACCGCCAGAGCATAAACGCACAATTTCACCTACCATTTTATATTTGTGTCGTTTGGTACAGGGCACGCGCTTGCTTGTCACATATATGTGACTATGGCGGTCAAAAACAAGTATTTCATGGTTGTAACAGCTCTATATTAGATTACACAATCGCCTGTTTCCGAAGCTAGACGAAGTTTGCCGAAGTGCATACTTTTACTGGGAGATCTGTTAGAGTAGACAGTAGGTAACCTCACCGTGTATGACGAGCCGCTCCAAGTTGTTGCACTGCCAGCACATCAGGACGAACGGGTTCACGTGAGCGTACGTGTCGGGCTGCGGAACAAACAACTTAATAAGAGAAGCAAGCACATCTTTTGCAATCCTGAAGCCCTTGGCACGACCGCGCGGTGTGTAATTATCCTATAGCATTTTAGTTAAATTGTTTGCAACAAGCACAATCAGTATCATCCATAGATACGTATAAATGCTTAAAATTATGAAAGTATTATTTGTGAAACGAGTATTTTTAATTTTATATCAACGTTACCTTACGTTTACTAATAGCAGTGTTTATTTCATCTTGGACGTGTGCACTCATAGATAGTTACAGTATAACGATAGAATTAACACAGCAGCAGAAGGTTGCATATTTGAACTGTAAGTAATTAGGAGGAAGAGTGGAGCGCATCTTCGCGTATTCAAACACATATATTATAAAATCTGACCCGCGCAACTTCGTCTGCGTCACATAGGAGAGTGAGGGTCAAAAAAAAACCTTCAAAATTTTACAAAAAAAAGTGACCCGTCGCGGGACGCCTGGCAGATGTGAAACATCGAAATTATTTTGAACATATTATTATTATGCTTAAAATAAAAAGTAAATATAAAAAACACACATAAAATAAAAACGAAATGACTCGATTCACAAAAAGAAAATTCTTAAATATGCTGGAATCGAACTCGAAGTCACGATATTGTAACCCAGCGGTCTGTGCCCCGAGACCAGCTGGCTTGTTTTAAATCATGGCGACTATGTAGATCTTATGCTGCTTCAACAGGTCGGTAATGTTCGGGATTGTTCGGGCCGGATTCGAGCGCCACGCTCGCCACGAATTTTTAATTTGTTTTTTTTTTTGGTTTACCCGCGCGTATAGACGTTTCACTTCAATAAATAAACAAACAAAACTAATAATGCCATAAGGGCCTCAGCTCAGCACGATGATAATACCTGTGTTTCTCGCAGTGGCCTGACGACGCGGTGGTACTGGTCCGTGGACTCGTAGGGACTGTCTACCCACATTACCTCCCGGAGCGTATTTTGGAACAATCGCGATACGTGCGATATAAGAGGGGTGTAGATCTGTAACAAAGTTCAAGGGTTTTTTATTGCGTTATTCTATTATTAGAAAACCTACCTTATAGTTTTTTAAATAGGGTTTATTAAGTGAAGTGCCAGCATCAAGGACACAAAAAAAAAATTAAATCACAAAACAACGTAATTTTAAAGTAAACAGGTTTCAATCAGCCTTTTACAAGTAGATAAGAAATAATTATGGGTTAGGACAGATGGGCCAGAATCGTCACACAGTGGTGGGTGCCTGAGGCCTTACTCTCTAACGCTTCGTCCGTATATTCGGATCTATTAGCCTCTCTCACTCGCACTCATCTGCAGACGTGTGCGAGACAGACGGATGGATCCGAATATACGGATGAAAGGTTAGAGAGTAGGGCCCCAGAAGACGGTCGTCATCACTCAGGGCGGCCCAAGAAACGCTGGGTTTTAGGCTCGTTTTCCTGATTGATTTTCCAGAGTAGGCAAAACACCGGGACAGTTGCAAAGGATAGCCTTTGTCCAGCAGTGGGACAGAATAGGCATCTTATAAAAAATACATAGACAGGAACAACGTTACTTACAGATTTGCAGAACATAACTTTCAGCGATGATAATGTCAACCCCTCCACCAGCACTTTCTGCATGATATCGTTGAATCTCCTGACTGGCACCCCAATCTGTATCAACACACAATATTCTAATGTACAAAGAGACGGGGGGGGGGGGGGGGGGAGAGAATAGTGAAGCGGAGAATTTGTTTATGGAAAATATCCCAAATAAATAAATTCACTCCCCATGCTGTCGTTTCTTAAAAAAATTATTTATAGGAATACATTTTATACACACTATACTTTTTATGAAATTTTGCGACGCCGAGATAAAATTGCCGCTTCCACACTTTTGTATCCTTTGCCGGGGACAAAAGTAATTTAGTTAAATATGCATCCAAATATCAGATCCCTAATAATTATATGTTTGTTAAGCCCCGATAATGCAAGTATTTCCGAACATAGACGAAGATTGCCGAAGCGCATACTTTGTCTGGTAGATCAAAAAGTACTTACAATATTAACGCCTACTCTCAGCGGCGAATCTGTAAAGAAGTCGTCGAGACTGATCCAGTCAATGGGCTGGTAGCTCTGGTCCAGCTTCTTATTCGTGACGTTTATTGACAGATAGCCTAAGCGGGGGAGGCTGGAAAGCGTCTCCAGGGTGCAAGTAGTTATCTGCTCCACATCCGCTATTATGTGCTGGAACAAGTATATTAGAAAGTCAACAAAGAGTGGAGTGACGAGCGATTTTGAACCGCGTGCATGTGCCATACTTTTACCTGTCACTCTAAAGGCCTGAGACCGCAGACCCTGTCCCCGACGGTGTTTTTGTTTTTTAATGAATATTATAAAAAAAAAAAAAATTGTAAAGAAATAAATGAATGAAATAATAATGAGTGTAGAAGTACAGATTCTTACTTCGATTGCCGAGTACTCCATCAGGGGCTGATTGGCTCTGGTCAAGATGTTGTCTTCCGGAGTCGGGAACTTGTTGAAGTTCAGCGCTCGCGAGTGCTGCTCTATGGCCTTGTGCTGCAACAGAATATATGCTGTTAATAGAAGTACTGTAGACCTATCGGACCTGACGGCTCGATACATTGGCCACATGTATATCTAATGGGTGTTAAAAAACTTGTTCTCCCCGTCATTGCGATAATTTTTTTGTTCTAGAGCTAGACCATACCTGGCCACTCTCTAGTTACAGAGATATTGGAGGTCAAACTTACAAATATTCACAAGTTTTTTTTTAATACAAACTTACCTGTCTTGCTTTACTTTTTTTTAAAGGTCACAACTTTACTTTAAATACCTCCATGACCCGTATACTATTCAATGCATTCATCAGCAAAGTGTTTTGAGTACGAGTACGTTAAATTGAGTTTTCCCGTAAAACGATTTTTTAGCCCCCATAAATAAAACCGTTTCCCGTAAACTTGGAAACTTTTCGCAATACAAGATGCATTTTTAACAAAAAACTTAAGGTGAAAGCGTCAGGGTGGCCCGCGAAATTAAATTTTCTTACGTTTTTTGAAATCATCAATACGAGTACCCTCCAAGTTCATAAAGGCCGAGGAACGATTTTTTCAAGGTCTAGACCTTTATGAACTTGGAGGGTTTTAGTGATGATTTCGATGATTATTATTCTGTAACTACATACGTCTTACAATCGCGAACAATATTTTAATCAACATACAACCTAGCACTGGCCTGCAAATTGCAAAAACGTAAGAAAATTTGAATTTCGCGGGCTACCCTGGAGTATCAGTCTTAACTGCAAACCTCATAAAATGATATTATCAATAAACTGTATCCTAGAACACGTTCCACTCCATAACAAGTTGGAGCGGTTCCGACATTGAACGCGTACGAACTTTAAATGGCAAGACCTGTCAATGACGCAAAAGGAAGAAAGCAGTTCCCCAGAGTTCGACGTATGACCTTTGTGGTAGAGCCTTTTTGCTGTCACTCAACTGAAGGTTTCGTTTAGAATGTCTAATTATTGTGTCGGAGTTTGGAGTACATGTATTTGCGTATTAATACATAAAGGATTTAAGGTACTATTGAGTTCACTGACTGAATTTTCAACCTTATTGCTTACGACATAAGGCTGAATGTGGCAGACCGTCAGTGAACTCAGTAATATCCCAAAAAAAATCATACGGTGTTGAATCTGGCTCACATTGCACTTTTCCGAACGTTTTATCTCTTTGAGGGCTGATCTTGAGTGGCCAGATTGAACACCCTATGATTATTTTATGGGGATATTTTAAATCCCTGGCGTATACCAACAGTCCACAAACCCTGGATGAGCTGAAGAACAATATTCGTTCTGCTATTGCCAATATCGACGCAGAAATGCTGGACAAAGTAGACTGAAACTTCCGATTTCGACATTCTCAGTGGCAAGTTTGTTCTGCGATAAAAAAAAAAGATAATCTCTTTGTAAAGAGTAAGGAGTAGGTATACTTACACAATATCTCTCATTTTCATTCTTGGGCGTGTCTAGGCTGCATCCCAAAAATCCAAGCTTAAGCAAGCCCATCGCGTTCTTATATATCAAACTCTCGATCGTTATTCTGGAAAAAAACAAATATAAATGTCAACGGAATCGGAAACAAATTTATTAAGATTTTTCCAAAAAACCCCTCTGAAATACTCTTAGAATTTCAAAACTTATTCAAAGGCTGCTGAGTTTTGTTAGAAATTGTGCTTCTGGAAATTGGTTCTGCTTTAAAAGACCAAAGTATCAACTATCCTAATATTTTAAAGAGGAAAGATTTGATTTTTTGTTTGTTTGTGTATTTGTTACGATTTACCTCAAAAACTACTCGACCGATTTTAAAAATTCTTTCACCATGAGAAAGCCACGTCTTTACCGAGTAACACGGCTATATTTTATCCCTGTACTCCCACGGGAACGGGAACTACGCGGGCGAAACCGCGTAACGTCCGCTAGTCATAAATAAAGAGGTTTCCGAAAAAAGTTATATTCCCAAACTTCTATAAAAATATTTGTTTGTCAGTTCTTCATATAGGTATTTTTGTATAGGTACCATGGGAAAACGTCGTGAAATAGAGAAAAGAATTAAAGTTGTAAAAAATATTGTTTTCCTCACCTCCTCAGCTTTATAAATGGCACATGGTTACTTTGCTGTACGTAGCTCGGTCCAATGAATATTAACTCTCTTAGATGTGGTGTGTCAAAAAATCTGGAAAGCAAACATGTTTCTTTTACAAATTGTATAAAAATACAAAACTGCACGACCTGGGAATCTCCAGGATAGGGTCCTGTACATTCCTTGGATCGCGAAAAGTATTATTGCGTTTCTCCATTTGGAATTTCTCAATACTGTGTTGCAATACGCTTGCCCCATACATATAGATCTTGGACATAACTGACGACATGTGAGTGTACCATACTGCCGTGGTAATCGAGAGGGAAGTAAGTTAAAAAAGGCGGTTTCGAGAAAATGGCTCGCTATGTTTCAATATGTCGTGTTTGTGAAAAAACTAAATACTAGATTTTTATGATGAATATTACAACGTAATTCTGTAAACACTAAATATTAAGACATATATTTACGAGCCAATTTTTCGAAACTGGTTTTTTGATTACCACGGCATCAGACAAATACACCTCTGGTTACTGCTTTGGGAAAAAGAGGCGTATATTTTTTTCGGATAGGTACTAAAAGTGTACTATTAGGTACCTCTTAACAGGCATGATCTTATGTCATGTTGTTTAGGAAATGAATTCTTCTCAAAATCAATTGCCAACTTAATCATTCTTTGACAGTTGTATGAAATGGGTAAAAACAATTAGACCCCGACTGCCCAACGTCAGAAATAATCAGGGAACCTTATGTACACATTCTACGGACTTGACTCATACTTTATTGATTCAATATCGATTGCAAGGCAGCCCCCCCGCCTTCATTTATATTTCAGGCCACCGAAGGCCCATGCACATACTTTTCATTACATACCGCACATATACCGCTCGGCGCTCTAAAGCAAATAAAAATATTTGTTGCGGTTGTTGAGTACCTAACCATCTGAATAGGGCCTCGTAAAAGGTGTAACCGGACCCTTCACGACACGAAGCCGCCAACCAAACATTCTGTACATTAAATTAAGTAACAAATTTTTGGGGTGAACAAAACACGTTTTACGGTAAGACTCAATGTAACGCACTAAAAACATTGTGCTGATGGATGTATTTAATAGTAAGGGGGGTTAAGGATGTACATATTTGTTGTTCGATGTATTTTTTTTGTGTGTTTTGTCCTGTGCGAGCTCATAAATGCTTCTTTCGTTGTTTTCTTTATTTAAAAAAAAAAAACACTAGAGAAAAAGTATGGAGGATCTTTGACCCCCAATATCTCCGTAACTAGAAAGTTCCCAACTTGCAACTGAATACAGACGATACGACTGACAATCTGACTTCCACAAGTCAGTTACTGGGCAATACGATACCCCTTTGGTAAGAATGGATGCCAAGATTTTCGGGCTTCTTTACCCCTTACGACCGTCGTCTATCTTTCCATTTAAAACGTGTAACAAACCTCTCTAAAGCAAATAAAATTATTAGTTCCGGTTGTTGAGTAAAACCACTAAATGGTGTAGCATTCCTTATCTTTAATTCATATATTTATACAACATGTAAATTGCATGTTTCATAACTAAATATAGCGTTGTATAACAGTTATTATGAACCATCGTACATTCTTAAGGCTATCGCAGTAACTGCTAGGCTTAGGCCTCTCAATAACTGGGAGTTCGAAAGGATGTTGTACAGACTACAGGCCTTGGCAGCAATAGAATGGATGCAGGTACTTTCCATAGAAATCCTACCGTGGCAGCCGTTTTAGGGGTTTCAGTTATCAGTAACCTCCAGGGGCTTAAAATGGCCGCATTAGCAGAATCATAATGAATCACGTTAAAATTCTTAAAAAGGTCACAGACGCAGAATTATTGTCACTTTGTGACATTTTACTAATTGTAACGGAAAACGGCCATTTTAGGCCCCTCGTTGTTCACTCACAACTGGGGTCTGACAAAAAGTACGCATACGTGGAAGAGATAGAGAAAATATATTCGTATCGTTTGCTCTTTCTAGTGGATCTAATAAGAATATGTCCTTGTCTAGTCATTATAAGTGTCATGTCTTTACTATTATCTGCCTACGAGGCCAGTCTGCCTATAAACAGTAGACACCTCGAATTTCTTCAACAAAATTAGGTGTAATTTATGTATGTATGCACATACCGACAACCGTGACTTTTGGAAAGTTTGTATCGCGTTGGTCTCTAATACATTTTAATGGCTACTTATAAAATGAAACCTTTGAGTAGGACGTTAACGGCCTGAATTTCTACAAGACATCTAAAGGATCTCAGGTTTCGATTCCGCACTATAATTTGGTCCTTAAAGACAAAATAATTAACCTCCTTCCGCCTTTTGTTTTTCGTCATCTTATCTATATTTTACTAGCTGACCCGGCGAACTTCGTACCGCCTTAGCGTAGCAATGATTCACTACTTTATTTTGTATAGCTGACCTATCTTATGTATGAGTACCTATTCAATTTGAACTGGAATCTATAATATCCTCCATATAAAAATGAATCCATAATTCCCTGGTCTCGCTATACCTGAAAAGGACCTTACTAATTTAATTAAATAAAAAACAAAATATATATTTTCATAATAGTGTTTATTCCATAGGATTCAATAATTCCACTAATGTTTTTACAAATCGCTATTGAAGAACTTGGCATTTTTAAGTAAACACTGAGCTCAATACCACGCGCGCTCTAGAAAGCAACTAATAGTCTCTGTACCCTTCACTGCTTCTCTCTACTCTAATGCTTTTTGATAAACTATATTTTTAGTTTTATGTTCTGGCGCGTAAATAAATAATGTTGATGGTTTTCCGACACGGGAACAGGCGACATATAATTGGCCATGTGAAAAACATGGATTTTCTAGGTTGATGCCACATACACTTAGCGACTGCACACTACACTTGCGATTTATTTATTGTAATTAGAATTTAATTAAGTAACCACGTTTCCGAACAAATGATGCTCGAATTTAATTAAGTAACCACGTTTCCGAACAAACAATGCTCTTTCAATATAGTCTATGGCTGTGAATGACATTGACATTCGTTACGCGCGTTTTTTTAAATATGCAAAATTAAATGTATATTTTTCAATATTTCTGAGAGATTTTCTTAATATTTTTTTCCGTAAGAACCTTCTCCTAATAATAACAAATACAACAAAAAAAGAATTGGTGAAATCGGTCCAGCCATTCACGCGTGATGCCGTGACCAAGGAAAACGGGTTTCATTTTTATATATATAAACAAATACAACAAATTAGAATTAGTGAAATCGGTCCAGCCATTCACGCGTGATGCCGTGACCAAGGAAAACGGGTTTCATTTTTATATATATATAATATAATATAGATAAGATAGATAGATAGATAGATAGAAGATAGATGAAGATGAAGAGGTAAAAGTTGTATGCAGGGGGAACTGATGATCCAATTAAAAAAATCTTTCTCTGGCAGAAAGCTATATTATTCGTGGGTGCTTTAAGCTATAAATTATATCATGCATACTAGCTCCAAGTTGTAGACGATTATGTATACTTGGGACAAACGGTCCAGTTAGGTAGGTCTAACTTTGAGAAAGAGGTCAATCGTCGGATCCGACTTGGCTGGGCAGCGTTCGGGAAGTTGCGCGGTATCTTCTCGTCCAACTTACCGCAGTGTCTCAAGACGAAAGTCAGACCAAGACCAGTGTGTGTTGCCAGTGATTACATACGGGACCGAAACGTGGTCGCTCATAATGGGCCTCATCAGAGGGCTTAAAGTCACCCAAAGGGAAATGAAGAGGGCTATGCTTGGAGTTTCCTTGCGCGATCGAATCAGAAATGAAGACATCCGCAAGAGAACCAAGGTTTCCGACGTAGCCCGAAGAATTGCCAAACTTAAGTGGCAGTGGGCAGGGCACATTGCTCGAAGAACGGATGGCCGATGGGGCCGAAAAGTTCTGGAGAGGCGACAGCGAACCGGAAGCGTTGGATGGCCTCGCACTAGGTGGACCGATGACCTGGTGAAGGTTGCGGGAATCCGCTGGATGCGAGTCGCACGGGACCGGTCAATGTGGCGACACTTGGGGGAGGCCTATGTCCAACAGTGGACATCTTTCGGCTGAAATGATGATGATGATAATAACCGAACTTAACTACCTGCTAAAGTCTAAATTTTCTCTGCCTACCCCTTTAGGGATCACAACCGTGGCGAAGACGATAAATAATTAATTTCTCATTAAACATTTTAACAAGTTTGCCTCGCAAATCTCGAGCGGGTATTATGGCGGTAAGACTTGAAACTTCTAGAATGTTCTTACAGTTTATAGACATCGTTGACGAGGTCCGGCCTCTTCAGTAGCCGAAAACGGCACCCATAGTTTTTATATTATTAAACTACAATAAGGCATGAACCCTTAGTTATATCGTCAAAAGGTCACACAAACAAATGTTGCTTGATCTTCAAAACTTTGAAGGAATCTTAACTTTAACTATGACGTCTTACAATTTTGTAGGCTTCATTCAATGAAATCAACGTTTTGTTTGGCGTTTCTTATGCCTAAAGTATATTTAGACAGCTCTTCTATTAATTAATTTCATAAAATAATTAAATAATTTATATTCTACTCAGGTAAAAAAATCCTTATCCTCCAAATCATGAATAGAAGAACCAAGTAAACTGGTTTATTTTTTTTTTTTTGTAAAGACCTATTTGCAAAATAAACATCATTTATCATGTTTTGCAGCTTAGTAGTTTACATCGTTTACCTGCCCCAAAGAAAGGCGCTTTTATAAATATTATTAAGTCAGAAGCGCAGTACCCTGTGAAATTCAAATTTTCTTAAGTATTTTTGCATTTTGCAGGTCAGTGAAGGGGTTATATGTTGATGAAAATGTTTTTGTCCTAACAAGTATGTAGTTAATAAAGAATATTATAGTCATTAAAATCATCAATACAACCCTCTAAGTTCATTTAACCTCATTGAATAACTTTCATGAAATACTGTATATAATATGTAGTTATTGAATGGAATTAAAATGAACTTAAGGGGCTGTAATTCGCGGGCTATAATGGCGCTTTCACATTAGAGCTCATACTGACCCACTGCAGGGCAATGGTTTCTCCACTCTCTTTCGACTTCTATCGACGTATGAGAACTGAGAACCAGTCATTGTTGAAGGAGGAAACTATTATTCTCATCATCTAGCTACGTCACTGTTACAATAAGTAACCATTGAATTATCAACCTGAGCAACTCGCTCGCTACCTACTCGTCCTTCGCTCCACATATTGGTCCCTACATCTCCCGTCATCCGTGCGACAAATCACATGAGAAAGTCAAGTGTGATCGAGTCGAACTGGTTCTATATTTTCAACATTACGAGATGGTTTCGTAAACATGATATTGTGGCTTGTGCGTTGTGCGTAGTTGTGTCATTGTTACATCACTTGAAAGACGACGGCGCTACGCGACCGTTCGTATTGATTAAACACGTTCTAGTAAAAGACTCAATCGATGTGCAAGTTTAGAGGTGATATTGACTGTCTGTGTTCACAGAACATGTAATAGAGCGGTCGATAGGCTGCATAAAGGAAATATCACACATATCAACTCGCAAAGGGATCGTCACCGTATCGCCTTTCGCTTCGTGTTTCGTAATTAGTGTGCGTTGCATTAGGGAGTTTCATACAAAGAGTACCGAATAGCTCGAGTTGATACGATAACGACGCGATCACTTTTCGAGTTGATAGGTGCGCTAGTTCGTTGTCATTTGAGTTTGAGTTCATGAGCCGCAAGACGGCCGGATATATCTTTTGGTCCTTAAAAGGCGAAATCGCCATTTTTCGTACGCTTCTTTGCAATTAGCAGGTCAGTATCAGGAAATAAAGTACGCCGCATTGAATGAGCAATTCGCGTTTGTCAAAGCGGCGTAAACGTGTCGCCCAAATATAAACGGGCGCATCGTCGCTACGTCGCTTTGAAAGCGAGCTCGGTACGCACCCGACGTTAGGTTTGGTTAAGTTACTTTAAACCCTGCAGACCAAAATAGGATCCCCGCATAGCGGGGTTAGCTACGTCGACTACTCCTTATTTTTTGAATTTTCAGTAAGTATTTTATTTGGTCGTTTCTTCTTGCTGAAAATACGGCTAAACGTTGGACGCCGCTTTGTCGATCGTATCGCCAACACAATCCGGTTGAACGTGAGGACGTCGTATTACATAACGGCGCCGTTTTTCAATCCGGCGCGCCATTTTGTAATACGGCGTGTTATACGAATTGACTGCGACATATACAATGTGTTTACAGAATGTTTATGTTGTATTTTTAAGTCCAAATTGCCCTATTTACTGTCTCAAACCAATGATAAAAATTTCGCGGGTTACCTCAGTACATCTCCCAGAAGGCCGAGAGACAGAGACGTTCACAAAAGAGTTCTAACATGCACAAAACACAAAGATCTGTCTGTCTGGTCTGTTTGGCAAACTTGGGCTAAGTTGATTAAATTGCACTTTTATGTCCTTTTCAACGTTAGAGTTTTATGGCTTGCTCCAGATTTAAGTAGACTACATTATTTATGCGCTATGCTGCAGAACCAACTTATGTAGGTATTACTTTATACGAAGCCAATTTGTAGAAAGGATATACTAAAATGTATGATGCTTTTCAAAACAAACGAAAAATTACAGATCTTATGGGTCTAAAATTATGTTCTGAATTCAGGTACACCCGGTATAATGACCACCATAATTATTTCACAGAAAAACAAACAATTAACCACGCCCATAAAAAATTGTTTCGCAAATTAAATCACAGGTAAATACTGTGAATTCGTTCTAGATGAATCCGTTTGAAGCGTGGGTGTCATTCCGAGCAAGGGCCGCTATTTATAGCCCCGACCAGACTCCCGATCAATATTGCAGGAGCGCTGTAATGCTATCGGAGAACCTATGAATAAGGCCAAGGTTAGGACATCCAGGGATCGAAGAATTATTTCGTATTGAATCTGTTTGCTGCCATTCAATCATTTCAATGCTCATTGAATTTATAGTAGCTAATGCCGAGCCTAGTTTTTTAACAATGGATCGTCAGCTTATTACGCATCTGTTGATGTAATCAGATTCGGTATAAATCTGCATTCTATCTTTTGACAATATTTAGTCTTTCAGTTTGAAAGTGGCGCCTGTAACAGATACATTGAAAGGAAGTCATTTGTCTTGGTATGGACATGTAATGAGGAGAGATGAAACGCATGTAACTAAGAGTGATGGACGTGAATGTTGATAAATGGAGAGGGAGAGGAAGGCCAAAGAAAAGATGGATGGATTGTGTGAGGAATGATATGAAAGAGAAAGCAGCAAATTATGCCGTGACGTCTGACAGGGGAGAATTGAAGAAGAAAACGTGTTGCGCCGACCCCAAGTAGAATGGGACAATGGAAGACGATGAAGATCTTTGACAGTTTTATATAAATAGAATATTCTTTATTTTTTAAGTGCGCAATACAAATTTCAATTTACATAATAGAAAACATTTTGACTATTTTTTTAAAAAATCCTTAGAATACTATATTTTTTAGAAGTGTCTTATATTTTTTATAGCTTTACTATATTTCGCCTAAGAAATGTTGGCAACCCTAGTTGGAGGAAGAAAAAGGACGGGGGGGGGGGGCTTTAAGGGTAATCAATAGCCTGAAAGTGCGTGTTATGCAGTGACTAGGTTGTGGATGTTCGATAAGCACTCACTCCATGTTTAATACTAGTATTCCGCTGTGTCTGGTTACATTATTACCATGCATGATGCATTTCCGTTCACAGTTTGTTCTAACATACCATCACATTTATCTCAAACTGGTATGCAGCTAATAATCATCAGGAGAACAAATTCTCCGAAAGTAATCAGAAGCCGCAACAAAAGCCTTATTCGTTACAATAATAGCACCATTCATAAAAACAGTTACATTTCCAAACAATGTAAATATAATCAAACCGTTTACTAGAATACAAATGTTACTGTAAATACTAGAAGGAAATACACTTCCCTCCTAGGTATTTGTAATCGGATAAGGCTAGGCTTAGCTTGTGCGCGAATGTCTTTACAAACTACTTCTATCATAGAAACAATGTAATAACCATTAAATTATGTTTCTTGGCTTCTCTAAGCCTGATTCAAGTCTATGTGATATTTACTTCTTGTCACAAATCCATAGTTAAGAAAAATGTTTCGGCTCTTGTGATGGGTGGATGGGTGACCATTCATTACATACCGAGTTTCCTCCGTGCCGAAAAGCACGTTTAGCCGTTGATGCCGGCTGTCATTTGTAGATCTTTGAGAGTCGTAACAGGTAGTGAGAGATCCGAAAGTCTGACAACCAGTCTTGCCAAGGGATATCGTATTACCTTGTACTTGTACACTGGGTTGTGGAGGTCAGATAGGCAGTCGCTCCATGTAAACTACTGGTATTCAGCTGCATCCGGTTAGATTGGAAGCCGACCCAAAATTGGGGTCCGCTGACCCCAACATAGTTGGGAAAAGGCTAGGAAGGTGATGTTTTGGCTCTTGTGTTACAGGAACTCCTACTACAAGCGCCAGGGCTACACTGAAGTTTGTGAGTAAACACTTGTTTTTTTATTTTTTGCAATTGGCTGAGCAAAGAACTCTCTCGGCGGCATACTTGGATGAGTGCTAGAGTTTTCCTCTAGCTTGTTAAAGTGGTCCTTTTGGGCTTGTAAAAGTGGTCCCAAGTCACAAGAAAAAAAACCCCGTACCTACTACCATTTCTAATTGTATCTGACTTAAGGGACCACTTTTACAAGCCCAAATGAACCACTTTAACACTCCACTAGAAGAAAACGCTAGCAGCTAGCACGTAGTATCCAACAATTCCCACACAATTCTTGTCATGAATTAATTTTACATTGTAACCAGAAGTTAATAAGGGATTTATTTGGAACCACCGCTCGGGCTGCATCTACCAAATGAAAAATCAATCACGTAAATCGGCCCAGTAATCAAGGACTAGGTAGTCGATGAACAAATAACCACCTACTTTTTTAGAAGTCGGTCAAAAAGACAACACGTGGCGACAGACCAACTTTTCATTAGAAATCTTGCTTATGTAAATAACTGCTTTAATTGACTTACTTACCCGGTACCAAACATCAAGCCTGTTATAATCCCTGAAAGGTTAGGCAAAGGTGCGTCTAAAGGACACCTACAATAGGCTTATGTACTGAAAAAATCTAATTAGTCCGTCAGTTAGATTAAGTATCAAAAAATATTTGATCCGTATTTTTTCTAGGGAATGCAATCTCGAGACGAGATCGCCAAGTCGAGATCTCGAGGGATTAATAATTCGATCTCGGCGAGATCTCGGCATTTTCGAGATCTCGAATGGTTTTCAAAAAGTATTGTTTTACTTAGATAAGTGAAACATGATTGAAACTGCTTAGTTGTGATGATGATGCGAGTAAGATACAACATTAATTATTGAAAAAAAGTCTTTATTTTTATATTTTTTTATGTTAGTGAACACACAAATCACAATTAGGACCCGTAAAAAAACGTATTTTAATAAAAATAATGAAAGTGAGACAAACAAGAAACATATGGTTTCAGGAGTGATTTTGGAAATAGCTCTTAAACAAATAGTGCTTAAAGTGCTGTCGGATAAACGGCATCCTATGTCAGTCGTAATGTAGCCAGCGGCTGAAAACACCCTCTCTGATTCAACACTAGTTGGTACCTTGGTACCTTGGTACCAGCGTGAGCAAGCTGTTGTAAGCAAATTGAAAAAAATACCCCACGATCCCCCACACTCATAGAGATCCATCTCTTTTTTTAATCACGGAGTCTATAGCTAGCCTGTCGGCTGTCGCATGAAAGAACTTTTACAGGCTTTCAAAGTCTCTTCTAATTCCTCTTGAAGACTTATATTTGATTTTGCAGCAGCACATAAATTCATATCCTCTGCAATCATTCGCTGCACTACCGGTATTTATTTCATTACCAGAAGTTGAGGTTGAGGCTTGAGAAAGAGAATCTGGTTGTGTAGGGCTGCGATGTAATCGTCTGATTATATTCTTAATTTACTTTGTATATTTGCTAGGTAATTGAAAACTTTCGTCACCCTTCAATAGTTTTAAATCATTCTGATAATTAACAGGATTTTTTAAACAGAACAATGCAGTGGTTGCATTTATAGGACGCTCGGAGATCCGCTTTTTCATGGACTAGTTTTTCTGATAGTGGAGTCCTCTCCTTAAATGCGTCGCTGACTACTGCCGCTCGATCTCGTCAATCTCGGCCGAGATCTCGTTATTTTATGCTTCGAGATTGATCTCGAAAAATGAGGCGGAATCCCGATCTCGCGAGATCGAGATTGCATTCCCTATTTTTGTCTTTTGTTACGTAAAACAAAATTGACGACAATACGACGGTTTTAAAATTCTCAATACGTCACGCCGTGGTATAATTTTTAGTGCGTTCTAATGTCACGAGCGCCCACTCCCAAGTTTTGATGCGTTTTATCTTTGTCAATATTCATTGATTTACAAAAACAAAAAATACGTGTCCATTATTTGCCAATGCTCTAACTGACGGACTAAATGGTTTGCAATTTATTGATGGTGGAAACTAGCCTATTCGCTAGTTACTTACCTAGTACCTACTACTTGCGTCTATCTAGAATGACGTACATTTACACCCACATTTCCCCAGTTGTGTAAGTGTATGTCATTCTAGATAGACATGTTTAAGTCCTTTGTAATAGGGGCGAGCTTATTGCCATCAACATCCCCAGACTCCTGGTTGACCCACCGACAAACTGTTATGCAGTTTCGTGGGTGTATAAAATGTACAAAAAATTTGGTCCTGAATAGTTTTTTTTTTACAGAGAAATTCCTTATGGAATACCCAAGGCTTTGCCCGATATGGTTATCGAACCTAAGATAATACCTCTTTAATGTACTTACTTTACAAAACACAAATAAATTAATAGATGATGTTATAGTAAGTACTCACTGTGGAAACACCAGGTTCATGAACCTCTCGATCTCTGGCTCATTGCAGTCAATGTAAAGGTGTAGACTTTGCACATTCTTCTTGAACAAGCGGGTCAAGAACTTGCACTTCTCGAGCTGTTTGATGTTCAGCTTCAGTGTGTCCCTATGAATGAGAAAAAAGTTAAAGGAAGTAATAACAGAAAAGTAGGTTTGAACATACTTGCAGCAAGATTGATGCTTTCGAGGTTTGGTGTTGGCGGAAACTGCTATGTAGGCCATGGACCACAATGCGAACAAATGATTCCGCTTTCCACAATTAGTCCGTCAGTTAGATTTTCAAAAAATATTTGAAACGTATTTTATCTTTTGTTACTTAAACCAAAATTGACGAAGATACGACGCTTTTAAAATTCTCAATACGTCACACCGTGCTATAGTTTTTAGTGCGTTGTGACGTCACGAGCTCCCACTCTCGAGTTCGGATGCGTTTTATCTTTGTCAATATTCATTGATTTACAAAAACAAAAAATACCTGTCCATTATTTTCCAATACTCTAACTGACGGACTATGTAGTCAAATCTATTTATACACACATCAAAAATGTCTAGGGATCAAGCATTTTTATGCGGATTTCTTGAGATTGAGATGTGGCTTTGTAATAAATTTATGATTTTATAAATTTATATGGATCCTTTTTGGTGCATTTCATAATTTGAATCAGGAACTCTCAATCAAATTCGAGTAAAAGATGAAAATAAGCTGTCAATATTTTCCCTATAAAAACATACAACGCATTGAAGACATTATTAGTGCTACTGTTTCCCTACTACTGATTAAAACCAACGTTATTATGGAGCGGCGACGTCATTTAAGCAGGGAAGAAATGCTCAGAGCCGTGGGAATGATAGAAGCTGGTTCCCGGCAACGTACTGTAGCTTTAGCTCTGAATACAAGTCAGAGTGTTATCAGTCGACTTTGGACACGTTACCGAAGCACTGGTACCGTGGCTGAGCGCCATGGAGGACGGTATCGCTGCACCACACGGAGACAAGACCGATACATTCAAATCTTAACTCGAAGAGCTCCAACAATAACCGCCATGATGTTAGCCGTGAGGCTTCATCACTCTTCAGGGAACTTAATTAGCGACCAAACAGTCAGAAACCGCTTGCATGAAGTGAACCTTCATTCCCGAAGACCGCTACGGGTACCACCTATAGCAATGCACAATCGTAGGATTCGATATCAATGGGCTCTTGAACACAGAAATTGGGCAGAAGAACAATGGCGTTTCGTGTGCTTTTCTGATGAGTCTCGTTTTGGTATGAGACCGGATACAAGACGTATACGACACTGGAGAACCCCTGGACGCCAACAGCGATTAAAATCCTGCCAGGAAGTCCATCCTTATAGTGGTGGAACCATCATGGTATGGGCGGGTATTTGGATCGGCGGAAGAACTGAGTTGATTTGGATCAGAGGCAACCTCAACGCTCAAATTTATGCTGAGACGATTGTATCAGACGTCATCGTTCCTCTACAAGTGCAAATCGGTCCCTTATTTCAGTTAATGCATGATAATGCACGACCGCACACCGCAAGAGTTGTAAGACAGACTCTCGCCGCAGCTAACATCAATGTCCTGCCCTGGCCTGCTCAGTCGCCAGACTTGAACCCGATTGAGCATGCATGGGATATGCTACAGAGAAGAGCTCTGCCGAATATGGAGGGTATCCAGTCGCAAGAAGACCTTTTTTTGTTGTTGCAACGAACATGGGCGGCCATTCCACAGCGTGATTTGGATGAACTCATTTTGAGTATGCCAAACCGATGTTCTTGTGTTGTTAGTGTTCGCGGTAGAAACACGGATTATTAATTGTTTAAGTTACCCAATAAAATTTTAAAGAAAACTGTTATTTCAGTCTTTTTTTCGAACTTTAATGTTAGTGGTTCAAATGTCAAAAATCCCTTTATTAGGAAAATGGCAAATTTCTTTATTAATGCAAAGGTGACTTGGTTTATCGTTACTGTGACAAACGAAAACACTTTATTTGATGAATCCTTAAAGAAAATTTTAATTAATATCAATCAGGAGAAAAGTTATTGCAAAAATATATGTTGATCCCTAGATACTTTTGATGTGTGTATTTGCAATTTATTGATGGTGGAAACTAGCCTATTATTATGCGTTCGCCTAGGCATTGTCTGGAAAGGCTAATGGTATTATGATACTGGGCCCGGTACACGCGCGCTAGGTAGAGCATCGGTAAGATGTTCAGACGCGACCAAGAAGACTGTTGGAGGCAGCTTTTACCGAGCGGTCTACACTGCAGGAGACCGCATCTTGGAATCGTGTTATATTTATGGTCGCAAGAAGAAGACAGTCCGTTTCATAGTTATTTTACCTTTGACAGCAGCAACTCAACGGCTGCTCCTTATCATGTCTGCTGTCACTACATGACACTGGCTGAATAGTCGACAACGGCTCAGTTTCCAAAGAAGAAAAAAAAGATAATAAAAGTTACTGTGAATTTTACCTCTGGGTATATAACTTTGAAAGAGTTATAACAGTCAAGTTTGAGGATAAACATCCAAGACTAGAAGTGTGATAAGTAATGAGAAGTACGGAAGAAGACATGCTGCGCCGACTCCTAAAAATTTGAAATTGGGATAGGTAACTAAGGGCAGGAGAATGATTACTAGAAGCGAAAGTGATTTCAAAATGTCGTAGTAGTGGTTTTTATTCATACACAGCAGCAGAAAACAAAGGTTTACTGCACCGTCCAAGTGTCCATATTTAAGTTACAAGCCAGGTAGGTATAGGTATCAAAACATGCAAGTTGGTCGGAAACGTCCCTTCACTTCGGTTGCATAAAAGGTCGCGTGTAGCAAGTCATCTGAAATCTCCTTTGTACAAAATGCTCATTATATCCGTGCTACGAATTCTCTGCAACTCTCGGATGTTTGTATAGATAATCGGGATCATCATTCAGTGATTGAGTCGAAAGAATAAGTGACAGAGAAATGAACATCATTGCTGGCTAGGCCATAGATAGCAAACAATGAAACACAAAGTGACAAATGCTTGTATTATGTTGATGGCGCATTATAAGCACAATGAGTTGCAATATCTGCTCTTACTAATTACTTATAACAATGTGTATGATTTACAATCTTATGATGACCATTTAGAATGCTTTCTATTTCTTGTAGGAAGTAATACATTATTCATTGCTGTAAGTATATGACAGTATTATGTTGGTCCGGGGATATTAAATAAACAAAATGTCAAAGCATCTATCTATCTATCAGATCCTTTTATACTGAGCTAGACTAAAAGAATCTGTAGAAAATTCTGCAGTGTGGAAGTTTTTGCCTGCCCTAAACGTTTTTGTAAAACATTATTAGAAAGGCCAGACACTAGTGTCTAATGTTTTACCAGAAGGACCAGAATCTAGATTCTGGTCCTTCGTTCTACGGAACTGGTCCTACCATACATACATCAGCACGAAAATTCACGCCGCCAAAAGACGGCCGGGCACAACAGCATTGACTTTTTAATCAATTAACATTTTCGACAATGACGTCTGTTTGTTTTCAGCCGTTATACCTTGGCACCGCGTTCTTAAGAAACCACTACTAACCTATGTCCTTCGTAAAGCAGAGCAGCATTCCGCCAGTGTCTGCAGGTTGACATCGCCTTAACGGCATCCTCCGGTCTGAGGTGATTGAGAATACACGTCAGCGGAAGAAGCGGCAAGGTGCTCCAATCAGCCATCTGTTGAGAGGATTTATGTGAGATTTTTAAAACTATAAGATCTGGGTTTAAGTGGAACTGGGCCGGCTAAGTATACCGTATGCGCAATTAGCTGTGGGGCAAATAACCACAGTGTGAAGCCTCACCCAAAAAATGGTGTGGTAGATGCCGAAGACAGTGGGACATATTGAATATAACACAAGATCTTTTCTGTCCTGTCCTGTGCCTGGCCTCTGGCCGAAGAATACTGGCAATCATGGGGAGAGACCTTCGCCCAGTAGTGGTATGATGCAGACTGATAGTAACTAGCAGTCAGTTTGAAACTTAAATTTATCTGGTAGCGAGAGTTGTGTATGGCTATGTCATCATCCTTGATACTAGATAAGGAGCCAACCTAGCCTACTGCCATCAATCAGGCACAAATTCAGACTCCTGGTTGCTACTCAGAAATCCTAATAGAAAAATCACATTATGATTTACATGCCAAACTTCCCAAAGACTTAACTGACCTCCACAACTCAGTAAGTCCTCTCCACAACTTGGTAAGATTGGTTGTCAGACTTTAAGGCGACTAACTACCTGGCTGTAGCTCTTAAATACTGATATTTGGTTACACTGGAAGTCGACCCTAACATTGGAGAAAGGCTAGCAGATGATGATCATGTAACTTCTATGTACTACAAGAATAATAACTATGGTTGTTGAGCAGATTGCGATAAGAGACCTACTATAGCAGCTTTTTTGAAGTAACTCACTTTTCCCTTTATTTGATTTCCAAAATAAAAAGAGCATTCCAGCAAACAGCCCAGTCTGGATCTGTGCCTGATTGATGGAAATGTGCTTGCCCCCTATCACATAGAATGATGGAACTAGGGGATATTAACATGAATTAGGAAAGGGTATGCTGTAAATACACCTCTTCCTAAACCGTTGAGGATTCTGTTATCGTCAAAAGGTGTGACATCATGTATTGTGTGATGAAAACAGCTCTTAAATAATATGCAGTTATAGCATCATATGTTTGAAAATATAATTTACAAACATTATGCAAGTTTATTGAATAAGGCATAAGTCATCTATCAATAAGTTATAAAACTGTTGGAGCAGGGAAATACATACTCATGAGATAAGCAATCATATTATCAAGGTCAATTAGGTAATAGGATTTGTTGAGGTGGTATACAGAATATGAACGCAGTCTAATATCATTAGTCTCCTGCCCTTATACCAATTTATTTGTGGTTGGCAGCATGTCTTCTTATTCCATACTTCTCTATTAGGCCGCATTCTCACTATGTTGTGACGATTAATTATTTATCGTTGGTTTTTAGTTGGCAAAAGTTATGGGCGACAGTAATCGCATCATGGACTTAAAACTACATGATTATCAGTAGTCACGACAAAGTGGGAATGTGGCCCAACTCGTCATCACAGCAGACACTTCCTTTTTAGCCATATCATCCTTCACACAATCCAACCATTGTTTCTTTGGTCTTCCTCTGTTCTTATAGCCAAACTATCGGTAAGAATATGCTTTAATTTTAATTCCACCATTATCCCTTCATCTGTTAGCGAAGTACACAATAGTTAAACAATGGCATCCTGACCGAATCAGCCGGGTCCACAGACCGAGGTTTAAGTGCACAATATCAGGGTAAGGCCTTGAGGGCTAGTTGTGTAACAAACATATGGTAAAGCCATACATTTTGTTTAAGATCACTGCATTATTTAAGTTCCCAGGCAGGCAATTTTTTTATTTTATTCAAAAATCCAGCAAACAATTAAATATTGATTGGATTATTGAATAGGATAGTCTCTGTTATGGTGCAATCATAAGATAATTAAAAACAAGTTACTTTAACATTTTGATAGGAACCTATTATGAAAATATGTGAAGTTTTTTTAGTTACCTTCTAAAGTATACCCTTAGGATGGATGATCCTCTGTTCAATTAAATATATTCTTATATATTTTTACTCTTTTTGTAGAACCATATGGAACTACTTAGTTGTAGCGAATATTTTACTATGGATACACGTACTTAATTTATGATGACACAGCTCAGCTGTTAAATATTTAGGCGTGACGACTTAACAGCTGTTTTTTTTTGTGAAAGTGGGTTATCATAAAAACACTAGATACACCTCCAAAAACACAAGCAAAGCGTTTACTTTAGCTCGGCAGACACTTTACAGCCCAGATGTGCAGTTTCACACAAGAAAATCGATGCAATAATGTAATTTTAGAAAATTGCGACGATTACATGGGTACAAAGAAAGGTCATAATGAATACAGGTTTACGTACCTTGTATATTTACTGTTTTTCTATCAGGCTTGGAATTGTATCTCTTCCCTCGATGCACGAATGTTGTCGTTTATAACACTTTTATTACAATTAGGAGAAAGTCGCGACGTTATGTTCGTTTACACGTCCATTGTAACTTGTATTATCGCGCAAATTAACGAACGTTTACAAAATGAACTGACAACTTGACAAGAACTCAAGAAGTCGAATATTTTTACGCGTTCGGATTATCGTAACGTTATTTACAGACTGACCCGTTCCCAAAATGTTTTGTATGAGTTTGTACAAATGCATTTAGAACAATGAAAGATAAAAAAGGACATAAAATATGAATGGAACAAAATTCCATAGATGAAATATTTTCTGTACAAATAATGTTTTTCTAATCTGTCGTGTTCAATTTTTTTACATTATGTATCCGAATGAAATACTTTGACACCTGGTTTTGAAGTTTGAAATAAGATGTTGCCAAAATTAAAGTTGAGAAATAAAAGTTCAATCGATAGCCTTTTAGAATACTACTATTAAATACCAATTTACTTTGTCTTATTTCGTTCAGTATAACGTGTAGTTTTTTATCTATTTATGAAGTGGTACAATAATACATGAATAATACTAAACATTAAAAAAATTAAACCAATGTATTGTTTTTGCAACACTCAATCTAATAATGGCGGCCAAAAATCAATTTTGAATTGTGACAGGCTGACAGCCGCGATCGCAGTTTTGTCACAAAATAAATTATTTATCAAGTAAATAAAGCCCGTTCTCGGCGTTCACAACTGAAAATGTTAGTCGTCTTTGTCCTCTAAATGGGGCGTAACACTTTCCCTGTATAATTAGGTGCATTATTTTCTACATATGATCGTAGTTTGAGTTACTTTATTAGTCGATGATGTAAGAAACTGAAGGTCTCGTAGATCTTGTGAGTGTATAGTTTTATTGTTATTGTCTCGAGGATTTTTTCAAGAATTTTCGCCATGGAGGGTGAAGATGGGAGTGTGGGGAACCCCGAAAAAGAAGATTATGAGAGCAGTTCTCAGTCAACTCCTCAAGAACACAGGTCTTTCGCTGAGTTTGCTAAAGACAAGCTGGATAGCGGTGCGTATTTCTCATTTTATAAGTTGAAAACAGCTGTCTGTACCTATGTGAATTTACGCTCTGTAAACAATAAAATATTGTTACACAGGTTTGTTTGAAGTTACTTTTTGTATTACGATTTATCTAATTTATATAAATAGATAAAATGTTTTGAAACAAATAATATTTTGTGATGCAGATAACAAAATAAAGTTGTTAGTGAATCACGTATACACAATTAATGACTTTTATTAATGTCTGTAATAAATTTCAATACAAACATTGCATTATGTACTTAGTTGAAAAAAAAATTAAGCAGGCCTAGTTCTTACTGTCCAATTATCTTTGGTGCTGCCAACATACTGTTTGGTATCCAAATTTAATTTTTATTCGTTTTAAACCAAATTTAAATGTATTGCTAAGAAATGTTTGTATTGGTTCAGCTGGTCGAGAGCTCCGGCGACGTCTCCCCATGGCTGGCCAGCTGGGTGCTCATCTGATGCATCCTCGCCGCCTTCTGCTGCATTCCACACCAACTCAGCATACAGATGTTGTGTTGATATTCCCTAAAGGTAAGAAGAAGACCTTGGTACTTAAAACTTAGGGTTAGCCTGGCTTAACACAAAACTTGCTTGAATTATAGTGTTATCCAATTTTTGTGCAACAAAACATTGTAGTAAACCTTAACAGCAAGTTTAGCACTTTTAAGTACAATTAATAAGTTTAACTTCAAGTCTTCAAAACAATTATATTTATTATACATTAAGTACAATAGGGCATCGAAACAGTTTGTCGTAGAACAATAAAACTATAAAACATCACGAGGCTAAAGTCGCGGAGGATTACTGTTCATGTCCATTGTCATTGACGATTCGGGTACTCTCTCTTGCCGCCTGCGTCCCATTCCCCGAGCTCCCGGCATGAGGTGCGCAGGCGACGAGAGGGGGGGCGCGCAAGGTATGGCACTGTGACTGCGTAACGTCACCGCACTTACTACATCCATTGACCTCTTGTTACATAAGTTTGATTTTTGTATTTTGTGTCAGTGATAAGTAATTAAAAAGCTAATAAGATTGTCGTACCAGTAACATGAAAAAGATTAAAAGCTGATTTTCTGTGTTAATACTAATTTCATCTTCTTATTATTTTCTTATCATCAGAATATTGACAAGCATATAGTTTTAATGAATGCTTGGTTATGCTAAATTTATTGGGCTATAATTTGTTTTCCTTCAACATTTATTTTAAATAATAATAAATCAAATCAAATCAAATCAAAAATGTTTATTTGTTAGGACATGGTACAAATAGATGTTACAATATTGGTTCCAGCATATCCTGCCATAATATGGCATACAAATATTTTTATACAAAACAAAGCTGATGTCACTAACCCAGAATCAGAATGTTTATTTGTTAAAGTACGAGAAGCTGTTACAGAGTGCTTGAGATGGCGTATAGAAATAATATCATAAATTTACATTAAGTTAAATGTGCAGGAAATACCATTATCCCTTAATACTATTAAAACAATAATGTCAAAGCAACTTGATCCATATAAGCTGCCTATTACTGTCCCACTGCTGGGAAAAGCTCTCTTGTCACATAGAGATGGCACAAGCATTTTTCACCACGCTTGCTCAAGACGGTTTGCAATTTTTTAGACTCATAAAATAACATTCATTTAGTTACAGATTTATTTTTATTAGGCTTAAGTCTAATGTCATACAAACAACAGGTACAGATATTTTTAGATGAGAACACTTCACCTACCTACTAATATTTACTCCATGTCTGACATGATAGTTGATCCAATTGACTTCATGTTATGTCAGTAATTGGCGAAGGTATTATCATAGTATACACGGCATATACTCTACGTACAGTCGTGGTCTTTTCCGCCTGATTAGTTAATTTTTTTTTTGCTTAAATCATGCGGAGGTGCCGAGCCACGCCCCCTTTAAGTTTAGGCCTATTAAGAAAGCGTCAACTTTGGCGCGCAAAATAACAATGACTCTCGTTTGGGGTGCGTCGTCAGTGCGCTCGGCCGATTGGTATCTTTTTATTCATTAATTCTATACAAAGTCAACGGGGCGGGGCTAGAGAGCGTTTGTATGTTGTAAGTGCAAGCAAAAATTAGCTTAGTGGTGATCAGGCGGGAATGTCCTCAATAGTACATGGCGTTCAAAAAGGGGGAGAGAGGTCAGAAAAAAATCATGGCTAATTTCCATGGGGGGGGGGGATATGAAGTATGTCCAACAACCCGTTTTACACGATATGCTAGAAGGGGTAGGAGGGGTAGCCGTAAACCTCACGACGTATCACCAATGGGAACGGGGGGTATTATATTGTATTGTATAGCGGGCTGGTGTCCGCCACTCCACGGCAAAGCGTGTATTTTGCGTACGGGAACGGGGGGTAAAAACTGACCTAAAAATCTCACGTGATTAAAGGCCCCTTACTACTATTATACGAGTAAATGCGAAAGTTTATGCGAAAATTAGCCACACAGTTTTTTTAGAGTATAATTTTTTTATCCCGGTGGTACGATCCTATGGGACAACAACCGCGGGCAAGCTAGTACCTATTCAGTAATGAGTTTTTTAATGTTCTTTGAGAAATGACCGTCGCCTGACAACAATAAATTATGAAAGTCAAAACAAACAAAGTTTTAAATCTACACGTATGTATGTATGTAGGTACAAGGGTAATAAAACTAGCTTCACAAAGCAAGTTCAAAATTTAAGTGTCCTGAGTTCATGACAGGTCATACTTTCCGCCAGGGGATGGCGACAAGCGTGGCAGAATAATAATGCCAATATGTGTACTGTCAGTGACAAGACTCAACGATCGTTTCAGTAAGCCGCGGGCAAAGGAAAAGAATTCGCAACACTGTTCATCTACTTTTGACACTTACTGTACACGATCTGATTTCCAATTATCGAAGAACAGTTTGTTTCAGAATATCAGATAGTAATATCGGTCGCATCCCAAGCGCGGCATATACGATCTGGTTTATGTGACATATTCAGCGGCAATGTGCAATATTTTATGTATTTTCAGCATAAATCATCGCATGTTATGGCAGATAGTCAAATATGTAGAAGGTACAGCTAACCGTGCATCAGTGCTGAGGAGTGCTCTATGAAAACCACTCTTGCTACTAAATAAAGGTGCTGTGACTGGCAAAAGTACGGTCGAACAAGCTATTTGGTTTACAGTTTAACCCACAAATTACATTGTAAAATGTAAACCAAATAGCTTGTTCGACCGTACTTAATATCTGGCTTGTAAGAAAGTTGTCGCTAGGTGGTGCACTGTAGGCCAAAAATATGTAAAGTTCCGTTGCATGAAACGTTTTTAAGGTATCGCAGGGAGGTGTACCTACTACAAATAACCGAGGTTTTAGATCGGATATCACCAATCAAACTGAACGCGAAGTTCGTTTAAGTCGTTATAGTAGCATCAAAATCAAAACGAGTAATAATTAAAATGAATATTGATATCTCGTAAAAACAGGGCAGTGCGATAAAGTTAAATAGAACCAAGAACAGCTATTTCTATTCCAGAGACTAAAAGCAACATTAGACGTTTTCCTGCCTGCTAATAAAATTACAGTAAAAATGCAAATATGAGCTCCGAGCATACATTTACCCGACCTACTCGTAATATACTACGGTATTACTGGACGGACCCTTACGTACACATACTTAGCTCGCATTGTTATTATTATTGATATATGGTCTGCATTAGCATGTTGGGATGTTGCCAATACATTGTACAGTCGCAGAGCTCATTTACTTAACTTCCATCCATATTTTGGATTTGTATTATACGTGAAGTCACGCTTATGTCGGTAGGATTATATTGGAAATTATTTCCAGACGCGCCTGAACTTAGATCCGTTTTGATAATGCTCTTCATACTTAAAACGCAGACAACAGCTGGGTTTTAGACACCGGTTCTAACTGACTAAGGTATAGGCTTGAAAATGCTTATCTTCTGGGTTGCAACTATATATTATATTCTACCAGAAAGTATAACATGTTGCGTAAATCTACGAGAATCAATTTGATCAAAATCAAGTCAAACAGTATCGCAAGCGGAGACCGTACTATCCAGTAAATGGATTCTGTCTATTACAGAGACCACTAAAATCAAAATCAATCAAGTAACGCTGACATTTATTAATGAATCTCTTTGATAGAGTAACGACGTAACTTGGCAAGACTTTACTGTTTCTATGAAGATATATTTTCGCTGTATATCTTAATATTTAAGTAAAAGTCTCGCCTATGTACTCTTTAGGGAATACCGGATAGGGTTGGCGTCGGATTTATGATCCTACACCTTCATGTCGCCGATGAAGATAAGGCTCATAATATGTTTCCAAGAAGGTTTGGAAGTTATTTCAGATTTCGGGCATGATTTTTCTTTAAGCGAAAATATTTTGAGTTATTACCTACATCGTAGAAAAGTGACGATTCCTCGTTCCATTTATTAAGAGTAATTTAACAGAGGTTCTAGAGAGGAAACTCAAGTTTGATATATTCTTCTTCTCTATAGTGTCATAGTGTGGTTAGTGCCTACCCTGGTATCAGTTTTTATGCTGCCCCTGACCCTCTGGCTTGCCTTTACATGCCGGCGAATAGAATGTTTGATATAATCGAGCGATTAGAGTTTAGACGTATCGCCCAAGCGCGTCATGCAATTTCGAAGGCCGATCATCCATCAACGAAACATTTGGTGCGGCCTTGAAATACGTTCTTCAATAGCTTTTGCACATGGATAAACGTATTGATTAGGTTATCTAAATATAGAACGCTGTAAACTAAAAATGTAAAAGCAGCCTTAAGGCGTTAATAGGTAGGTACTTAATTATATCCAACTGTATTTGTAGAAAATAACATGCCTGCACAAACCTGACCTATTTCATAAACATCTATTTATGTTTGAATTTGATTAGGTAGTTTTAGAGCGAAATAAAATTAATCAAACAGGTTTTGCTCGACCTCTTTGACCCACTCGGCAAAAGAAATAACCTTTTCTTTGTTTAATAAACGATTTGCCCGCTTAGAACGAGAGGTCAACCGCTCGGTCGATTCATGTCGAGCTTCAAAAGCATTGCGAATACGACCGACTCGACAAAACTGAAGTAATAAGCACTTTGAGAATTGACAGGCGTTAAGTGGGTCCCGATTTCCCGAAAGGGACCACTCCCACTTCGCCTTTTGCGAAGTCTTTCTTATGAACTTAAGTGTCTGACACTTCACGAAATATAATCCAGATATCTGTCAGTTCCAATCTTTAAAAAAAACCTTGACATCCGAGTCCCTTTTGTCTCTTCCGCTTTTCTCCTTCTATAATTTGGTTCATAAATCTCAGCAACAAATTTATTTGCGTTGTAGCTGGAATAAGACTCGCATAGCTCCAAAAATATGGCGTTATTTATCTTAATCCTCATAAATCTATGTTGGTTGGAGCTTAAAATAAGGCCTCCTCATATACAAGGCTGTCATACTACGCGAACGGATTACAAAATGGGGTCTTTACTGCTCCCATTAGGAAACTACGTCGAATTGATTCTCCAACCGTATGAATTGATACGGTTATCGGTTCTGTGGCGTACCTCCATGAATTTATTAATGTTAAGTACCTACATGTTTAACTTCGAAACGTATTGTGAAGGCGAAAGGTAAAATGTGAAATGAGTACCTTGCACGATTTTATTCGAATAAATATAGTCACAAGTAGGTAATAAGATATTACCTACTAGTGACTACAAATCATTATTACTAATAATGATTTGAAAGACTGATGCTTAAATGGCTGTTTGACCCGAGACACGACATAAATTACAGAATTTTCTACTCAAACACTTCTATTGCTTCTAAATGCTTTTTCTTTCTTTTATTACACAATAAAATTGAACCTTAGTCTCCTGTAATTCCGATTAGATAGATCCGACTAAATACGAATTATAGATTTCAATTTAGCAGTCTTATAACTAACTGGCTGTTGCCCGCGATTTCGTTCGGGTTGAAATTTTTATAAGTCAGAAAAAAAAATATAGCCTTTATTCCCCAGGATATACTCTATCTCCTTGCCAAATTTCATTACGATCCGATCAGCCGTTTAATCGTGAAAAGCGGTAACAAACGAACAAACAGAGTTACTTTCGCATTTATAATCACTACCATCACTACATAGTATAAAACAAAGTCACTTCTGTCTGTCCGTCTGTCCCTATGTATGCTTAGATCTTTAAAACTGCGCAACGGATTTTGATGCGGGTTTTTTTAATAGATAGAATGATTCAAGAGGAAGGTTTATATGTATATAACATGCATAATAATGCATGCATGCATGTAGAAAAACACTGATAATTTTAGAGGTTTCTAATGTGATATCGTAAATAAACTCAATTTTTTGCGCTTACATTGCAAACGCTGGCTGAACCATACGAGATAGATCAAAATAATGTACTACAGTATTGTACATCTTAAAAAGGTCTACAAAAAAGGAATATGTCTCCGCGATGGTATATGTCTATCTCTTAGGGATAATAGACAATAACCATTTTTTATCCTTTACTTTTTACGAGAAATAATGGCTTATTTACGAAGCAATTTTAAGCAATACAGCATTAATCCTTATTCAATTCAGTACCTTAAATACATGTCTATCTCTTAGGGATAATAGACAATAACCATTTTTTATCCTTTACTTTTTACGAGAAATAATGGCTTATTTACGAAGCAATTTTAAGCAATACAGCATTAATCCTTATTCAATTCAGTACCTTAAATACATTGTGCATTTAATATAAATCAATATGGCCCTTTACAGTATATCATTTAAATGAATAATTTAAAAGATACAGAATTAAAATTACTCGCGACTGAAAATATCATTCTCAGCGAAACAAATGGGGTCGCAGTATAACAGTTGGTGACTTTAACCATGTTCATCTTTTAAGTTTTGCGTAAAAAGTAATGAATTATTTTACAAGCTTATTTATGGTGTATGGTGTAAATCTATATAGATTATCTTCAATATCTATTTTAGAACGTATTTACCCTAAAAACTATTCATTTTAAATGAATATCTTAAGAGTTATCGCAACTGCCGGGGTCGCGGATCTGGTTAAACAGGGTACCGGGTCCCTGGAACGCAAAGGGCAGCCGAAAGTACGGTCGAACAAGCTATTTGGTTTACAGTTTAACTCACAAATTACATTGTAAAATGTAAACCAAATAGCTTGTTCGACTGTACATGGTGTCTTAGTCAGTGTGCTTTAGTCAGTAAGTCTGACAGTCCCTTCCGCTCCACCCAGGGCGGGAGGACTCATTTAATGATTTTACCACCCAAAAAAAAAAATATTATTGGAAAATAAAGGCATTACTAAATAATTTTACAGTAAGCGCACTTCTTTTTTTGTTCTAAATTGGTCCCAAGCGAACCCGGGGCGGGTCGCTAGTTTCATAATAAATGGAAGTATGGATATGGGAAACAAGATCAGGTTTCTCTTCCCAAACCCTTAGAAAACCATCTTCGTCACTATCGATTATCGTATCGGTCAGCATATCCACCCATATGAAGTGATTGAGGTCGACAGTATCCAAGTAGACAGTAATTTAATTAAAGATCTATTTTCATCTGCCTTCCCCAAGGGTTAGAGGCGGTCATACGGCCGCTGCCTCGGGCCTGCTTAGAGAGATAAATAGAATATACGTTATTGTACACCAAAATTGTAACACGGTTTATATTCATTCATACTAATATTATAAATGCAAAAGCAACTCTGTAGGATACTTTCTATCCTGGTACGTTCCCATGGGATAATATCCGAACTCCAAGCCTCGAAATCGATGATAGAAAGACAAAATTACAAGGAAGTGATCATAGGCGTTTTTGGAGAGGTGGCTTGGGCCCGAGATTCCTAGTAATGAACACATTTATTCCCTCTCATTGAGAGGAGGCCGTGTCCCAGCAGTGGGAACATTATAGGCTGATGATGAACACATTTATCATCTGCCTAGCCTTTTCCCAACTATGTTGGGGTCGGCTTCCAGTCCAACCAGATGCAGCTGAATACCTGTATTTTACATGGAGTGACTGCCTATCTGATCTCCACAAAGAAGAAAAATCGTAGGCTGATTATAATCTCAGAACTTTCTACTCTACACGATTTGCATAACTATACAAAGTGAAAACAACCTTCAGAATAAGCACAAAATATTTGCAAATCTGACACTAAAGTTTAATAACTTTATAACCACTTCCTATACGCGTTATTTGCTTTGAAACGCGTCCAGAAATGCCTTCATTTCATGTTTCAAACGAATGTTAGCTTAGATACCAAGTTGGCTGGAATATCTTTCTTCTTTTCAGTATAAATATTTTGGCCTTACGCCAGACTTCGTATTCAGCAAGCCTTTACATTTTGTGTGATGTACGTCGTTTATGGTAGCAATGTTCGTGTTAACTACTACCGTTTTATTCAGTTTCAACGATAACTTCGTACATATAATTTTCACGTCAGAGCTCTGAATGCGAGATGGAGAGGTCGCCTCGCCTTTAATAAAGGCGTTAATGGTGTATTTAGGACGGCCTGGTTTTACCCTAAATTTTTTAATGTTAGGGTGAATAAGTGTAATGTCCATTTCCGGTCTCAAGTGACCACGCTGCCAAAATGGCTGTCCCGAACTATTTAGAAATTCAATGAAGTTTTATATAGTATATCGTTTTTGGCTACTACCTACTTGATCTTGGATCATTCCACTAACAAATACAGCATCAAATCTTGATTACTACTATATCAAACATAATTTTGGTAATGCTACGCCTAATCTAGGTACTGGCTTGTTGCCAAAGCGGGTTTCTTTAAAGGAATAGGCAGTAATACGGATGAATGAACTGATCGTGAATTTGCTAATGAGCGCTCGATCCTATACTATAAGTAAAGCGGAAACTGGCGAGTCGCCAACAAATCGAATCAAGAAAAAACCCGACTGCGTAAAAAAAACTTTAAATAAAATGATATATATAAGTAACTAAAAGGTCCAAAATAAAAAAATATAATTAAAAAAATTAAAAAACCAGACTGCGTAAAGAACAACTTTAAATAAAATGGTATATATAAGTAACTAAAAGGTCCAAAATAAAAAAATATAATTAAAAAAAATTAAAAAACCAGACTGCGTAAAGAACAACTTTAAATAAAATGGTATATATAAGTAACTAAAAGGTCCAAAATAAAAAAAATATAATTAAAAAAATTAAAAAACCCGACTGCGTAAAGAACAACTTTAAATAAAATGGTATATCTAAGTAACTAAAAGGTCCAAAATATAATAATATTTATAAAAAAATTAAATAAACCTGACTGCGTAAAGAACAACTTTAAAAAAAAAACTAAAAAGAAAAAAACAAGTTCAGGAAACAGGACATATTGACTGCAACAGTCGGGACCCAAACTACTACCCCAAACTACACTACCTTTCCGTACGTTTCCGTGAAAATATATCCGGTTAGACTTTCCAGTCTAACCGGATTACCCACCCCAACTTAGTTAGGAAAAGGCTAGTCAGATGATGATGAGTCGGAAGTATTATGGAGAGATTAACTTGTTCACAATATACAGCACATTATCCAGGTTGCCGGATTACATAAGATTTTGTACACGTTACTGACTCGAAAGCAGAAAATATCTATGCGATGATATTTTTAAGCGATTTCACTTTCAGTGCTTCGTTTAGTGTGTCTAATGATATGATGTTTAACCCGCAGTTCTTCCACAGGTCTCCCAGACAGTATGCTGCTATGGCTACTGCAGAAACTGCGCGGGAGCAGGCCTCGCTTGCGCGTGTGCGTGCGACAACACGCGTCGTCTCAGTGCTCCGCCTTCTACATCACTGCCGATGATGAAGTGTGAGTTTATATCTCTTTCATGAAGACTTTCCTAAAAACCAACCAGCACCAGCCAATAGCAGTTGACTGCTAGACATAGGCTTCTCCAATAGCACGCTTTTAAGTCCAGTCTCCATTGATCCACTACTAGCCTGCATAGATCACCACACCGCATGCTAGCTTGGGAAATCCATTCCTGTCCCTTTAAAATTTAAATATTTCAATACTTCCTTGTTTTATGTGGGAATAACTCGCGTATGAACGTAAAAATTAATAATAATAATAATAAATTTTTATTTTCTCCCACAAAGTAAAGTTACAATATAGAGGTGTTACAATTAAATATTGGAGGTACAAAGGTTTGTGGGAGTCAGGAGTTCAAACTAGGTTGATACCCTGTGCTATGGACTCCTGGCCCCCCTCGCCGAGATTGGCATTATGACAATTTTAGAGAGACATGTCATTGTAGGACTATTTTAAAAAAAGAATTACAAGAAAAAATACTAATGTAATAAAACAAAAACTAAAAATGCGTGTGTTTGTTTGCGTGTGAAGTGTGAGTGTGAAGTGGAAGGTGTCATATGTGGTGTGGTGTAGTGTGTGTGTATCCCAACTAGCAAAATTTTAACTTACAAGTGTCCCAAGACCTATATTTTATTACTCTTTTAGCATACTTACAAACAACTGTAAGTGTCGATTTAGGCGCACTTTATAAGAGAATTCTCGCTTAGAGTCAACTTATAACGCTCTTATTGAAGATTACTTTACACTTACAATAATCTTGTTAATGCTGTTGTAATACCAAAATAACTTATAATGTTCTCTGGAAGCTCAATAAAGGAGTACTTATCACAACGGCCGAAAGAGTGTGCGCGAGAGCTGCTGGAAAAAATAAAATAAAAAAAAGTTTAATTTTGAACTCATGTATTATTTGTATTACTAGTATTTTTATTTCTTGAAACCATTTAGTTCATTTGCTTGATAGTTATGTGTCTATGAACTTAAATAACTTGCGGTGTACATTTCTTCGAATGTTTTGTGGAGTAAAGTGAAATATTTTCACAGGCCCACTTGGTTATGTATTTAGAAAATTAGTAAAAAATATTAATTAATTGTAAAAATAAAAACTGACGCCATTAGAGATCGATAAGACCAAATACTCTTCTCTAAGATAAGTTTAATACTAAAATGTCTTATTTCACACTACCTAAGTTAATTTTAATCCTTTTGGTCTTATTGAGCACTTACATAAGGTAACTACTTGCAGCCATTTAATAAATTTAGGGTTCCTTTGTAAACCATGGCATTCAAATTCCATTTTGTGGCAGGTATAATGTTAGGTGAGCCAAAACATGCATAAGTAAAGCACTCTTTAAAACGCACTCGATATTTTTATTAACTCTTTTTAGGGTTCCGTACAAAGAATCTACTGGACCAAATCAGGTGAAATTTGGTAAGATAGTTTAATCCTATGACCCAAACACAGATGTGCAAAGTAAATAAATATTTTTTTAAAATAAGGGTCATTTTCGGGAGACAATTTGGAAATTTAAAAAAAATTGCAAACCTTTCTCTGTCATAATAATTATATTAAATGAAAGAGCTCGTTATGAGGATCTCAAATATAGTTTTGTTAATTCTGATGACATTCCCTGATTTCCGAAACTACTTCGCGCGCAAAATTTTGAAAAAAATACAAAATATAGTTAATTGCTTGTAGATTACAGGCAAACCTATAAGAATTCTATCAAAACATGCCAACAGTTGAATAAAAACATTGATTGGTATTGTACGGAACCCTCTCCACGCGAGTTCAACTCGCACTTGGCCGATTTTATTTATAGTGGTTATTAACCCCCGGCCGTGACATTTTTTATTAAGGTGTTCACAAAATATTCTGATAGAGCTCTACCAGTATTCGTCTTCTCTTTAATTTGACTCAGAGAAGACAATTCACACTTACAACTTGTTGGTTGTTATAGTAGTTTTATGCAAAAGTTTATTAAGGTCATAAGTGTTATAAAACACTCAATGCAGACTCTACTAAGAAATACTGTACTTTTAAGATGCTTTTTTAAGTGCAAATAATATTCAAGAGCAACTGCTCTTTAAAAATGCACTTGTAAGACAACTGTGCTAATAAATGTCTTCCAAAGATTCTTAATACACATCTATAAGAACACGTACTAAGTGTTTTATTCTTTTAGTACAAAATGCCTTAAATAATGCTTTTATAAGATGTACTGGCATAGTCTAGACACATGTAAGTCTGCTGTAACACCTTAGTTCTTAAATCAGCATATCCGCAAGACAAAATTGCTAGTTGGGATGTGTGTGAGACAGCGAGAGTAAGATAGTGACACAAGCAAAGAGATACTTACGCCCAACAGTGGGTGAAGTTGGATGGTGGTAACGGTGTTTGTTACCATCACATCCACAAATACACACTGGGACCGCGTGGTGGATTATGATCCACCCCCTCTCGCATAGAAGAGGCCTAGCCCTGTCCCAGAAGGCCTAGAAGTGCTACTTACCAGCCTGTTACTTTTGAAACTAAAGGGCAAATGTCTCCTCATACAGAGAAGACTCTAGCATCAATCGCCACGCTCGCTTAATTCATACTATTTTTTGGTGTTTCTTACTATTGTTTGGTTGGAGGTGTTATCACACGCTAATCTGACACTTGTCACCAGTTCGAGGTGTCAGATTTGCGTTTGATAAAAGAAATCAATTCTTGCTACGAAATTAACCTTCCAGAAAAGTTTAGTTCAGAGGCTCGAGCCATTTAATATTACTGATTTGTATCAACATGTGAATGGGGACATCAGTAAAAGCTGTCAACTCAAAGTCTAAAATTTTTAAACATTAAATTATTACCAACTTGGGACGCAATAAAAACAAAAATAGTACGCTTTAAAAGTAAGCTTAGCCTGCTAATAAATAACATATTCTGGCAACAAACTCTAAAAATAAACACTGCTTTGCCACAAAAAAAACAAGGCTTGAACGTCGCAAGGACGCAGCGGAATGGTTACAAAACTTTTAACGAGTACAAATACTGTTTAATTTTCTTCTTTTTTGGCTAGAATTGTAGCAGATTAGGCTATACTAAAAATAGCCTGAAATTTGTCGTAAATCAAAGCTTAACTATTCCATTTTAACGTCTTTTGGCTACTGATATTAGCTCAGTCCTTTTTCATCAGCCAACCCTTTATTTTCCCCTCACTGCTGAGACACAGGCCTCTTCTCTAAAGGTCATACACGCTAGGGTGTACCTGACAGGTTTGCCTGTACGGTTGACCAGTACAGGTAAACTTGAGCTGGGTAGAGACCATACACGTAGCGGTAAACCTGTACAAAAACGAAACCTGTAACGAATACACCGTGAACAACGGTGCAAAGCATGGTTACTGCAAAGAAAACAGTTCTCTCGTGTCAACTAATTGAAACAATTGAAATTTTATTATATATTATTATTATATATAATTTACAATATACAACACTCCGATTTATATATTTCTATAAACTCCTGCATGACTGAGTTCCGCTTACGAGACGCCATATTGTACCTATACAGTAGAGCACCGCGTGTCCGTCCGCTCTAGCAATCACCGGACAACTGACGCCTGCGTATGCGTCCACCACACATGCTCAGTTTTACTTGCACAGTTAAACTGTACAAGTAAAATTTGTTTAATATTTTCTTACTTGCCTGTGGGTACACAGGCAAAAAATATCAAAATTCATATTTTCTTACTTGCCTGTACGGCGTGGTAACTTGCAGTTAAGTGACATACACGCTCCGGTTTGCCTCTAAAGTTAAAATGTACAGTCAAACCTGTCAGGTACACCCTAGCGTGTATGGTCTGTTTAAGAGAGGGAAGAGGCCGTGATTCACCACGTGTATTGATGGATGTCATGTCGCGAATGTCTCTGAATTTTTGGCTCTAGCTAAGGCATGCCGTTTTCTTCACTATGGTTTCCTTCACCGATTTGAAAGTACCAGTCCATCTGTTTTTTAGGTAGACTTATTCCGCTATTCCAATTAGCATAACAAATGATTAAATGCAAATAGGTATTATGAAGTCACCGAGTGATTCACCTCTGGTCATGTTTAATTAATTCAATGTGACTTCCATAAGTATTTTTTAATTAAATACATATAGTAGCAATAGTAAAGATGTTATGAATCATATTTAGATATCGATGATTTGATACCTATCTGTTTTTCTAGCTAAATCTAAAAAATTGTTAGACATCAAGTAAAAAGCTTAATTTGATGTCTAACAATCTTTTTTTTTAATCTAATTGATAAACGTCTCCAGTTCGGGTCCTTTCACAGATTTTACCTCTGTCATTTAAAACCTTATATCACCTAAAATAAAGGTATCTGTATTGCAAAGTTAGAAGTAAAAGAAAAATCGAAGGTCAGTAGTAGTATTTATGTGGGATCAGGTTCTTGAGCCAAAATAAATTGCGTAATCGTTTAATATACGTTTATTTTAAATACAACTTTTATAATTTGGACACCGTACGTCTTTTGTTACACCTTCGCGTCGTTCTCCCCTTCCTCTTGTGTTCCTTTCCCTTCCTCAACATTCACATCATCTCTAGCATACATCACCTGCCTCCCTCACACTTACACTTATGTCTCTTTCACACATCTCATGCTTCCGTCGCGTTCCATTCTTACATTTATGAAATAAAGCATTTCACACACTGACACAATGAGCGGTTTTATCGTTAGAAGCGATCTTTTCACGACTACTTTTGTATGGATTACAGGAAAAAGGAGTATGATGATTCACCGGAAACAATCCGGCGACCTTGCTTTCAGCAGCCACAAATTTCAAATTATATTTACAGCCAGTGTTGTTAAAAAACCTTCTTACTAGATAGATAGATTTAACTAATAACTAAACTGTTTTTCCTATAGCCTACTCCAAACTGCCGAAGAGATGCATCTTCCAAAGCAGCTGAAGCCAGAATTCGGCGGCGGTTACAAAGAGTTCACAGTTCGAGATATGCACTGTTTTCAAAAGGTTAGTTTGACTTTCACATTGATTTATTTAGTCAGAAAGCTCCTGCTTGTAATTTTCGGGGCGCACGTAACAGATTCTCTGAATTTTCCGTATGAAAAGTTACCAGTTATTTCAGGATAAATTACTCTCATTCGTAAGCAGCTATCATTATCGTCTTTTTTTTAATTGGGCAAGCCCGCCACGCTATTCCCAAACCCAGCGCCGAGACAACGAAGCTCGACGAAGTCCCAGAAAAACAATTAAATTGACTTGGATCCCGCAACGAAACTAATCAAAAGTATAGCGGAGGAGTAGGAAAAACCATAACTTTGCACTTTCGTCATCACGTCACGTCTATCAAAATTCGTTAGACTAAACAATTAATCCGACCATTATAATATTCATTTGTAAACATTAGTAGCCGATACGTAACAAAAAAGATACTTGAAATTCAGATACTTATAGCTCTAAAATCCATATTCAAATAATATCGGTCTGGAGAACACTTATACAGCGTTTAATGCCCACTTCTCGTTCTAATGTGTTCCCGGCCTATTGTCACAGTTTGCGATACTCGAAGTAATGGCGCTTCTTAGCAACTGTTCTAATGCTTCCATCCGTGATATGACGAGAGCTTTGGGGACTTGGGATGCTTTGCGTTATAGTCGAGTTTTGTTGGCAGTTTATGGGGACTTACATACCTTAAACTCGTAGCGGGTTAATATCAGGTGAAAAGTGAAGCTTCCGAGTGTCATACGACTTTGTACCATGTAAGCTATCATGTAGATGAGGAGCTCGTGGCTAAATAGTATCAGCTCGGGTCGATCTTTAGGTTAAGCCGTGCTTGTCTAGGTTGGTCTGTGGATGGGTGACCACCCATTCAATACCTCATTAATCACCTTGACCTGCCCTACAAATGTTTATGATAAAACTCTGGTGTAGTTTATACATCGGACATATTTTTTAAACAATAACACAAATTTAAGACAGTGATGTCATGAAATAATGCGTAGGTATGTTTCCCAGTTCCGAAGTAATTGGGTTTTGTCGTACGGTATCTTCCACAGATCCATCAACGAGATTTATTGCAAATAAAATATTTGGTGTTCTTTAAAGATTTTCCACTCATGTTGTGTTTTAAGTCGGGATCTTTAAACGTTACTTATAGCACTTACTTTGACTTGAGACATATTCCTGTCTCTATGTTGCACTTATAGTTTGAGAATTGTTCGACAGTGACAGAAATAAAGTTTCACCAAACTGCTTGCTAAGTAACGTTTTTGGATCTTGGCCATAGACTTTAGTAGTCTTTAACTAAGATAAAGAAACACTTTTATCCCATCAAAAACGCGTCAAAATAAACTACTTCCATCTATAAAGCTGCGTCTTTACGACGATATCATAAACTTATGAAATCTCTCAAAGTGACGGATAGCGTCTGTAACAAGAAGATCAAACTACGTAGCCAATATTTTTTATCTCCCATGAAACTCTTAAATTATGTCTCTGAAATAGCTCTACTGAGATCTCAAGATTTTCCCAGCAATATTTACAGCGATCATAAAATGATCAACTGGTTTGAAATTAAGTTGCAAGATTTGACCAATATATACCTACCAACTAACTAACAAGGCAAGTTAAATAAAAGTTTACAAAAATTTATGGGATGCTGTTGTCAATACTGTTGAAAGTCGATGTAGAAATACGAAACCGTCTGAAAATGTTTGCAAAGCGGAAGCTTCTTGTCCTTGTCTGATTAACAAACGGATACCTGTCTAAACTTAACATACCGATAGCAGAAAATGTTGGAATGAAACCAAAAGCATGGAAAAACAACTGAACATTATTGATGTTCATTTGCTTTAGATTCCATTCCAAACATCTTGGTTCAGCCTGAATGTTAACCTAGATTCCTGCTTACATTATGTAATCACGAATGGCTGTCACCTCTGGAATCCTCAATGACGTATTACGTGAGAGATTTCGTCGACAAACATACCCATAATTTATTAAAGAAATAATGAAATATGGATTAGCCTGTCGTCTTTTGTAGATTAATTCGAATACTAGCTCTTGTCTGCAGGTTCACTCGCATTGCGGGGATCTACTCCATACACAGGGGTTAAAAGATATTATCCGAGGTTTTAATCTTAAGGGTTATGAAGAACAGGGTGTAAAGTTCTTTATCCCCCATAGAAAAGGGGAGGCTTTTCGTACTATGTTGCTGTACAGTACTTATTGTACAAATCCTAAGGTCATCGTGTACTTGTGCGCCCGATATCATTCAAATCTGTTCTGTCGTTAAAGAGTGATGGAGTGACAAACATCCAAGTTTCAAGGAAATGGATAAATACTTAACAATACTAACATTTGCTTTCTTTCCATAAACCGAATTGAAACAGCTGTTTTAGGTTGGTAAAATAATGTCGAAATTAACAATTCATCCTTCCTTTGTCGAGAATTTCATTCATTAATTTCATTCAGCTGTTAACTACGAGATTCAGTAACGAGCATTAGAACTTCCTCGTTTAGAATATTAATGTATCTTTCAGCTTTATTTATTGCAAACTTTTGGGAGACGACCGAGCAACCCGAGCTCTTAATTATGAGTTCTTCGCCGGGCTCCAAAAATTGTAATAGTACCCCAGGACTAAGGCCCGGTTTCCACCAAAGAGGAGACGAGCGGAGCGGAGAGGAGAAGTGTGAAAACCGACCAATCACATTGGTTGAAATCTACATCGCGTTTCTCGTCTCTCCTGTGATTGGTCGAATCTTGCATATCTCCTCTCCGCTCCGCTCGTCTCCGCTTTGGTGGAAACCGGGTCTTAGACCTGGACTCCACTAAAGCGGGCGAGCGGAGAAGTGTGAAGCGGAGAGGAGAGGAGATGCGTAAAGGCTAGAGTGATGTCCCCGCCGAAGCTAAGCGGAGGGGAGAGGAGATGTGCAAAGCGGCACGCCGCTCACAGCACACCGCTCACCGCGTGCCACTCACGTCTCTTCTTGTCTCCGCTTGCCTAAACAATAAGGCCCGATTTCCACCAAAGCGGAGATGAGCGGAGTAAAGAGAAGTGCAACCAATCACAGGATAGACGAGTGACCTGTAACTACATGTAATTGGTGGGTTTCCGCACATCTCTCCGCTCCGTTCGTCTTTACGAGACATCCTCCTCGTCTCCTCTCTGCTCAACCACTAAAGCTAAGCGGAGACGAGAAGTGTAAGTAACGTAATTCTATTGGTGGTTTAAAAAACATCTCGCCTCTTGTCTCGTCTCACCTTCGGTGGAGTCCGGCCCTAAGACCCGATTTCCGCCGATGCAGAGACGAGCGGAGCGGAGAGGAGATCTGCGAGAATCGACTAATCTGCACATTGGTTGTAATAGACGTCGCGACTTTCCTGTGATTGGTCGATTTATTACACGTCTTTTCCTCACTCCGTTCGTCTCCACTCCGCTTTGGTGAAAAGTGGGAATCAGAAACTCGTTCTGAACACTATTGTTATATTGGTACACCAATCAACGGGCTTTGTACTCGCCCTTAAATTAATTACGTAATTCGAAGAGCTAATAAATTCAATTTTCAAAAGGTCGAAGGTATAAAATACCGTTTTCACGGAACCTTCATTCTTTGGGCGATTCGTCGTACAGTTTTTCCGTAATTGGCAGACGCACGATGTTGAATCGATTTGGATGATAAGGGTAGATAAGGGTGTACAGGTTAATGAAAATTTGGGCTAATAGCTATGATATTACGTAATGTTTGAACGTTTCGGGTTTTGTGTAACGATTTGGATGTTCTATTACCTGCTGGTGTTACATTTGTTAGGTTAGGTTGGTTGGTTTGAATGACTGAAAATTCAGTCTAGAAATTAACGCTTTAACGTAGCCAGCTACCTACTGAATCCAAATCAAAACTCTTTTATTCAAATTAGGCTGATAATCAGCACTTTTTGAAGGTCAAAGTTTACAAGAGACAGTCCCCCAAAACACCCGGCCCTTCGCTACTTCCTAGTTTTTAGCTGGGAAGAAGAAATGGCGGAATAAATTCCTCAGGAACATATCTGTCTGTGCCCGGAAACATTGTAGGTGATATAGCAAAGCAAGTCAGTAAGCGTTATTTGCTCTTCGAACTTGAAACATTACTGACCCGTTTCTGCCAAGAGATAATTTAGGAGTGAATTGAGTTCGCGTGAGTCAGCATGTTGGTTAAAAATATAAAATCCTGTTACTCTGTCTCCGGATACGGTCAAGGACGAGGAATATTATGAATGAAATTCAAGTGCTTAAGAACAGCAGGTTATATTTATTGGTGTTGATCAAGGTTCAAACGACCAACTAATAAATAAAGGTGACGTTCAAAAAGAATCCTTGTGTCAATAATACGCAGAATAAATTTTGACGAAAAACACATAAGCATAACATCAGGCCTATAATCCCCGAAGGGCTAACCATACGGTGATTGCAGGCATGAAATTTGTATGTTACCTCCAAAGGTTACCTCCGAACGTTACCTCTAACGAAATTCTCACTACAACAACAACAACAAACAACAACAGCCCATAACGTCCACTGCTGGACGTAAGCCTCTCCCATGATGGGAGGAATTTGCCGTAATCTCCACGCTTGGCAGGCGGATTGGAGATCTTAGTGATGAAAGACTAACAGAAAACGCTGCTGCCCATTCTCTGGCCTACGGAGGCGCAAGGTGTTCTGCCTCAGACATTAGCCACCTTATACGACACCCGTGAGTGTAATGGGTTGGTTCTATTCTACTCTGCCGGATACCACACGGCTCACTACAACCGTGATGATATTATTATGTTTCAGGAAATATGTATCGGTTCAATGTTTCCAGGCTTATTGCTGTATCTATTTAGCTAAAAGGAAATGATCGTAAAACATTCCCAGTTTGCCGTTTGTTGGCTTTCCGAATAAATATGCAGGATAGGGAATGTTTATCTCTTTATTTTTTATAAATATTTCCTGTAGTTCTAATACCAGTTGTCAGACTAACGGTTACATTTCGGAGAGTGTGCTTTGGAATTATACAATTTAATTCCCCCGTACCCATAATATCATCGGACGAGCAGAGATACGCGCCGAAGCGTCACCGTTATATGGTTGAAGCCCACGGATCCGATCGAAGCGTTTGCTTCCACATTTATTGTGCGAACCGCCAGTCTGTGGAATTCACTGCCAGCTTCTCTGTTTCCCGATCATTATAATCTACTGGATCTCTTCAACGTTAGAGTGAATTGGTTGTGTCTAGGCATTACCTTAGGTTGCATGTGCATCATCGCTTCACATCAGGCGATTTGCGGCTAAACGCAAGCCTATTTATTGTAAAAAAAACAACTCCTTCAGAAGCTTCGAATAAAGTACAGGACTATAGCAGTGAACAAATCATTCCCATATCTTTTCAGTAACTCTGTCGTATTGAGGTTTAAGATATAGTATATAAGCTAAACTTACACTTTATATTCATCATTCATATTACTATTTATCATCCTTTTTATTTGTTTATATGTTTTACACTCAACAAATCGATCTAATTACGATTAACTTAAAAATTGCTGAAATAAAATATTATCATAATTTTCATGTTGTGACACGCCAAATTGTCAAACTGTCAATTACTTTTTAATTCTCTTCCTACCTTAGTCTATGATGATTTTTTGGTTTATAAAATTTTAATTATTTTTATCAAAATGTGTTTAGCTATTGTATTAAAAGATTATTACGATTGTTTATTAAATAGCTTAATTTTAAATTATATTTATAAAATTCTTTACGCACTCATGCATATGTCCTGGCCGACTACACTTGTCAGATGAGATGACGGCCACAAGAAAACTAATATTTGAAAATTGAAAAAGGAAGACTACTTTGAAAACGAGATGACGAACCGCTGGAGGCAGTCTACGATTAAATCTGATATGAGAAGCATCATGATTTGGTTTCTGCTGTTACATTTCTATATTACCCAGGGCATTCCGCTTAAGATTCCGCCTCTGGTCCTGAGATCTACACTGCCTTCCTACAGCTGACCTGGTGCGTGACTGGGAACTGCACGACGTCCTTCCAGCAGAGGTTTCCCGAAGCTGATCCTCGAAGTTGCCCTGATATCTGACCTGCTACCCTTACGCCTGTTCCCATTCCTACAGTGCTGAACTGATTCGCCACCAATTAAGTGCGTAAACTATAAAACTACTATGTTTCTATCCTAGAGTGCGTGCTAGGTAGGTTTTTTTTTATAATTAGCTGTATTTTTCTATCTCATATGTAAATTCATCCCCTAATTAAATTTTATTTGAACAAGTCTGCTTTTATCCATTTATGTTGATAGGATCAAGTAGAAAGATCATTTATTCTCATAAGAATTAAGTAAACTTAACACAAAACGTTCACCCATTTCTCGACTATCTTTGATCAAGGAAAGGGGACAAAAATCAATAGGAACGACGCTTAGGTACATATTTACAAGAAACAACTTACATTCATTTACGGATAACTAATAATTCAATGGCTTATGTTTACCATAAATATTTTGTGTCGATGATTCTATTTTCATTGCCGAACAACGAAAAGTGACATCTTCAAAAGAGGGTTTTGAAATTGGCACGTGTGCTCCTTTTAGCGGCGTTCAGCGATTTAGCTACTTTTCGGCAAAGATAGTTGAATTCATCCTCCCGCCTTACAAAATGTTTATATAGATTTCTCTTTCGTTGACAACGCTTTTTACATAATATTGTCTGTATCTCTCTTATTAAAAATCGTATCTTATCGTTCCAATCGTTCCATGCAGGATGTACGTACGTACGACGGCGCGGCGGCGAATCAAGCTGTGAAAAGTATAACTGATCTCTCATTGTACGGGAAGCTCATACAAAGCGAGGTACAGTTTGATGTGCTGCCGTGTGTACTTTGACAAGCTCACTATTTTCAGTGTAAACACTTTTTCGCGTGATCGAAAATATCTATAGAAATCTAACTATTCAAACCTATGCTTTTCGGAACCGTGATATTGCGACAAAACTGTACACCCTAAACAAATTCCATATTACGTAAGCAAGCCAAAAATCTTTACACTTACAGAGGTTACGAAGTCAGGTATCTCCTATTTAGCACGGTAGCTACGTAACATCTGTTCGCTAACCCAACCTGGTACAAAGTCCTATTGTACGCGATACCGACTGCTATGCCGAAGTAAGGCATGAATACTGAATACAAGATTTTCTGAGCAAATCGGTGTTTATTTGGGCGTAGTGCTCTTGAATTTAGACTAGGTTGTTCGTTTCCTATTGTGAATCTGAAGGAAAGGGCGTTAATAAATATAGACAACTGTCGAAGATAATGTGTGTACCAAGTATAGTGTACCTAAATATCTTCTTATGCGGACGTGTCTATAGAATGCATCCACATTTCGGTTATGTTCAAGTAGGTACTTTATAATAGGGGGTGACTACATTGCTGTCAATCGGGCACAAATCTAGACTCCGGACTGGTATTGGTCTTGACGAAAAACCCAAAATTCCGTAATGGAATAATTCCATAAATTAAACTGAGTGAGTGAATACCGGAGTAGCGCTCATAAGTTCAAAATTACTAGACCAATGAGCCTGCAGTCTGTCCTAATTGACTCAAGTCTATCTTAGCGTGTCAATGGCAATCTAAATTGTGTCGGCCCAGAACTGAGCCACGAGTTTCGCCACGCCTTCTGTAGCGTTAATCAGTTCCTGCAATGAACAAACAACAGAACACCACAGTAATTCAAAGCTCACTTATAAAACTGGCTTTGTGCGTAGTCTCGGTCAACTCAAGTCCATTGTAGAAAAGGACATCGGCCTCTCCATAGTTGCACCAACTTCCGTATCCAGTATATCCTAGTCCGCTTTTATGGTTGTCGGTTCACCAAGTCAGACGCGTCTCACGCCACTCTTGATAAACATATGGCCGAACCACTGCCATTTTAGCTACCAACTCAGCAGCATAGGTACCCGCTTGGAACACCAGTTCTTGTCCTGATAATTTCGTTTCGGAATGGATTTCCGCTATCATGATAAAAATAATTGCGTACGCTATAGGGGAATTTTATAAATTCCCCAGACAGCAATTGATTGCGAAACCGCGACGTCATATCATACGGATCAATATTATCAATGAATAATTTATATAATGCACAGAGCAATCGTTTCCGACACGCATATACCGGCTTCCTATTTGCTGCACGCACTATTTCTATGTTTATTGTGTATTTGATGGATATAGCAATGTTTTCTGCATAATCTTCGTGTCGCTGGGACATCTGTATTTCAGATTTTTCCAAAACTTCGCGATCTTTTTTACCATGACGCGTCAGATGGTTTTGGCCCATCTCTTTTCTAATTTTACGTAAATGACGATATAAAATCAAGGATTGTGGAAATAAGCATAGCAACGATTGGCGTAGCGACTACCGGAGGTGGATTAGCTGTGGTTATCGTTCGATTCAATTGATTGTCATCATTATCTTCCCTCTTCTTCTTCTCCATCATGATAATGTCAATAGGGAAAAGTGAGGCTTTTAAAAGCTATACATACAATACAGTGCACAATAAAACTGGCGCGTTCGAACTTGGGGCGGACGAGGGCAATTTAACTATGAATAAAACAGTCAAACGTAGGTAACAGTGTGACTTACGATAACGGCGAATTCGTGATTCAAACGTGTCACTACTATTGTAACACGCGGTTGACTAAAAATAAATGACCAAAGCTATGTACTTACCACATTTTCATACATTTTTGCTAGGTTTTGTTGCGAGATCAAGACAAGCTTTACACTGCAAACACGTCTCAAAGTTGGACAGAACAAATTTTTCAAGCCAATTTTACAAAACCTCGACAGTTTTGCTGCAGAAACGAAAAGCAAGCGTGTCGTGCCGAGGATAAACTGGATAAAATATAACCGTGTCGAGTTAATCCGGAATGTATGCTGTAAATCTTTAACATGTCTCTAACAAGGTATTATTTGTGTAAATAATTAGCAATTAGTATGAGAAAAGTTTACGAACGCTTTTACAACCGAAATATACAGATGACTCATAAAATAGGGTATATTTTGTAAGTATGTTTTTTTTTAATCCTCCCGTCCGTATGTCAATTATTTAACTACTTTGTCTACTAATTAGTCGTTTAAAGGTCTATCACTCTAATCAAAGCGTATTAACGTCAGAAATAGCAAAGTGAAATTATTGTTTTGCATTTTAAACTGCTGATTAGACAAAGAGATCCGATACCTTTCATGATGTCATTCGACTTAACGACGTACAATATCTATACTAAATTCCGTTTATCTAGAAAGAGATAAAAACAAAAGTTTTATTGGTTACTTATAACTTTTGTGTTGTTTGGCCGATTTTGGTCTTGTTTTCACTTTTTGTCATTATTTTTATAGTATTTTTACATTCCGTATCGAAAAAAAAAAAAAAAAAATTATATTCTAACAGAGCCGTGCAGAATCGTCGAGACATTGTAAGATAGCAATGGCGATCCGTGTTTGTGATTGCTTTAAATTAGAACCTATGCTATGTACCAAGATTTCTCAGTACCTCGGAAAGCACGCTAAGCCGTTGACCCCGGCAGCGGTCTTTTGTAGATCTTTGACAGTCGTTACAGGTATTCAGTGTCCCGAGAGTCTGACAACCAGTCTTACCAAGGGGTACCGTATTACCCAGTAGGTACTTACTGGGTTGTGGAGGTTAGATAGGCAGTCGCTCTATTTAAAAAACTGGTATTCAGCTGCATCTGTTCAGACTGGAAACCGACCCCAACATCGTTGGGAAAATGCGGCAGTTGATGACTGTTATTTCGAAGTTCCAATTGTTATTACACGAGCAAATCGCTTAGTGTATACAGCGGGTATCAGAAAGGTGTGGCCATATTCAAGTAGTTTTTTTTTTTTTCGTAATTTCGATGTTAGTCTCATGGAGAAAGTTCTAATTTTGATGGTCTGTATAGTTCTGTCTAAACTTTATGGCGGCTCGGAAGTTAGCTGCGAGTGTCGGTCTGCGCATTGTACAGTCAAGACGATGCGTCCTCTACGCCCTTGCCTGAAATTATGTTCTGCGCAGCTTTACGTTAGATATTACGAACTGGGTTGTCTATTGTTTGCCCGAAGATTATATGCCATAATCATCATTTTCCCGAATTTCATTTACCCGAATTTCATTTGCCCGAATGTTTCATTTGCCCTAAAAGACATGACATACTTTTAATTGCCCGAATTTTAAATACCATAAGATACGAATGCCATAAGTATTGTTTGCCTTATTTTTATGTGTCATAATAATTATTAGACATAATATTTAAATGGCATAATATTTAAATGGCATAACAAGTATTAGACAAATATTTAAGCCCCGTAATAATCATTACACATGATGACATTATATTTAAGCGCCACAATAAATTGTTTTGTGCTTTAGCATCAAATAATTGTATTTGCATTAAAAAAGAAATTGTACTACCTAATTATAATTATATAGTTTGATTATTAAACTTGTTTTTAATTCTAATACTTACCTACTTATTAGCTTTCTGGCTGTCGATGTCGATGGGTGCGCAATGTTTGGTATAATAAGAATAAACTTATTTATTCTGTGCATGGTTTTTTTTTCTGTGCATGGTTGATGGTGGGTTAGGTCGACGGAGCCCCGCTTCGCGGGGCTCCTACTTCTGTGTGGTTTATAAAAAAATAACCACGAAGGGGATGGCGGGGTCTATTCGCTCGCTTCGCTCGCTCACACGACCCCGCCATCCCCTTCTAACCTAACCTGTCCGAGTCGGGGTGCCCTAAAGTCCCAATTGCATCCAATTTCTCTTGATATAAACAACCGTTACACACCCGATGTCGATGGCAAATTATGTTATGGCATTTCATAATTATGGCATGTGATAATTAGGGCATGAGATAATTAGGGCTTACAATGATTATGACAAATGATGTTATGGTAAGTGACTTTATGGGAAACAATGATTCTGGCACGTGACTAATATGGCAAATGAGAGTAGGGCAAATGAGTATTATGTCGTATGATATTATGGCTGTTGACTATTATGGCAAATGATATTAGGGCAAATATAATTCGGTTAAACGGCGGTATACCTACGAACTGACATAGAGTTTTAACATTGTACCTGCGCAGACCGTCACCGGCAGCTAACTTCCGAGCCGTCATAAAGTTTGAAGAGAACTATATCTTTGAATATGATGACTAAACTTTTCTGTTGCACACTGTATTAGTGCTCATGACTGCACCATGAGCATGAAGAAGAGATCCAAAATACTAGAACCACATCTTTTTTTCAGGGATCCTCAGCTGCTGAACTACTGAACTCACAAGAGCGGGGCGCTTTAGTGAAACATGCATTGGAATCGGCACGCGCTGAGCCCGGCGACGAGCATGCCTTAGAACCTGCCCTCACGCTCAGACCAGGACAGAGTATTGGTAAGTTCTTCTTGTGAGTTAATGTGATGTTTTATTTGCGCAATAATCGATAGAGGTTGAAAAGTCTCGTGACTGGTGCCTGCACAGACATCGCTTTCGGTTCCACATGCCATTATCATTTTCATGTGATATTTGTGACTTGTAAAAAAATGGGTTACCTCGTAGTATAAAACATTTAGGCATCTTAACCGGTTATAGCGTTCGATTCCCCGATGAAGTCCACTCTTTTATTTTGCGGTGCCTATACCTAATGTAGAAGTACTTGAACTTTCAATCCCGCATCCTGTCTTAAATCCCGGTACTTATCTGTCGGATTGAAATTTTAAATCACAAGATCTGAGATCCCGCAATACCGGGATTGGAAGCTTTATCTACTTACCGTTAGTAAAAATAGTACCACGAAATATAGAAAGCGCTAGAATTCGTTCCCTGCTGTTATTATCGGGCATCTGAAGCGTTCAAATACAAGGTGTAAAAGACCTCATCACAAAGCCGTTAACCAAGCATTCTGTACATCAAACTAAGTAACTTTACGCAAAAATTATTGTTGGGAAACGACATTTTTTTTGGGTGAAAAATCATGTTTTGTGGTAGAACTCAATGTAACGCACTCAAAACATTGTGCTGATGGATGGATTGAATTTTACGGGGGTCGTGGAGGTGTTTAAAGTAAAAATCTGACATTAAAAACTTGTATTTAAAATAAACTTGTCAAAAAGTTGGAACTTTGATCCCCAATATCTCCGTAACTAGAGGGTTCCCAGGTATGGTGTATAACAAAAAATGATCGCAATGACGAGGAGAACAAGTGCCTTTCGGCTTCGTTAAGAGGTGTTTTACACCCTTTATAAAGTTAGCCAGGTTTAATATCTAGCCGCTACTTTAAGACCTCGATGCAAGGCATACATGGACTCTCACAACTGAAATTAGTAAGTAATTCACTCATTTTAACGTGATAAAACGTAAAGAAACCACAAGATTAACCCATAAATCGATTTTAACACACAAAAGGGTTAGAATACAACAGTGCACTATCGGCTCACCTTGAAATGGTTGGAACACAATAAGTCACCGCGTCATCGGGAAGGTTGCTCTCTCTTGTAGTTGAACTTTGTAAAGGACAGTGTATTGTACTTTATTGTTTTGTTTTTGTTTCGATATAGGCCTTATTAAAGCCTGATTTATAACTGGGTTTGACATTGTTTATCTAGGCTATAAGGTGGGTTATAATAGCAGCACATTGTTTTTTGTTTGCTAATTTTCGGTCAGTAGGTCGCCAGCGGCGGGGGTGACGTGACCATCTGATTATTTTTGCGGGGCTAACATGGCCAGAGATTGCACAGGATAGAGAGGTTTGGAAGGAGAAAAGGGAGGCCTTTGCCCAGCAGTGGGACATGATATAGGATGGTAATAAAAAAAACCTATGTATCAATGTTGCTTTAATAATATGACTAGAATTCCGAAAGTAATGGCAGCGGCAAGCCTAACAGCTTGGCTGGCTCTTCTACTCTTCATGATTTATAGGTTTCTAAAACGTCTGCTTGTCTTATGGGCTTGCCGTATTGTTGGCCTCTAGGCACGCCACTACGGCACATGTGTGGTTTCTGTGTGATTTTATGAAAACGGCAACAGGCGACAATTTGGTATCTAGGAGAGTACTGCCTCTTCGTTCTAGCGGTACTACCGACCAAGGTGTTCTATATTTAAACCCAGGTCATACAAATTGTTATTGGGTTTCGCAGTAGCGGGAGTTCACGTTCTCTTCTTCTTACATGAGACGTAATAGTATCGTGCGAAATATGGGTAAACCGAACACCGAACCTATGTTACGGAAAATGCAGGCTTTATGTTATGCTATGAAAGTCGTATCTTTGTCACAACAGTGCCAGCATGTGTGAGCAGAGGAGTAGTAGCGAGTATGTTCCCCCTCCACGAAAGAAACGCTTTGGAGAACCTCAGAAAGAAATGGGTAAAAACGTTGTTCTCTCCACAGCCTATAGGTAAGTTTTTTAACACGCTTTTATTAGCTTCACTTGTAAACAAATCTTAGAAGTTAAATTTGGCCCACATCCCGGTTTCTGATTGAGCTGAAGTTTTGCATAAATTTTTTAGTTTTGTTTGACCTATAATATTATTTACACGTAAAATTTAGTACGATTTATCTCCCGTCTCGATCTCGATTTTTAACTTATTGATTTAATTCTAATTGATTGTCGCCTTAAAAAATTAGGTGTTCCGCATTTGAGTATTTTTTTTTAATACCTTTGATGTATTTCAGATGAGATTAGTGAATATTTCGGTGTAAAAATAGCAATGTACTTCGCTTGGCTTGGACATTATACACAATCGTTGACGGTGCCGGCTGCTGTAGGCTTCATATTTTGGGTAATTTTCTTTCTTTATAAACCTTTTCTAAGTAAAGCCAGAGAAAGCTAAAAACTGTTCTAATGAGGGGTTGGCTCCCAGGCGGGCGATGTGTTGTTAACTTTTTCCATCAGGAAGATATCACGGGCTCAATAGCAACCCATCGTCTGGATTTGCCCAAAATTGAAAATAGGCACTTGTCTTATTACATGGAACTTAAAAATAACTGGTACTACAAATAAATTCACATGTGTTGTGTATTTTATGTGTAAGATAATTCTGGAATAAATTATATTTTCATTACAGATTTGGCTCGGCACAGCAAATGACAATTGGAAGGATATAGCTTATGTATTGTTTTCACTGTTCAACGTGCTCTGGGCGTGTGTATACTTAGAAACGTGGAAAAGGTATGTATACCAAACTATATTGCTTAACTATATCTATACGCTGTGTCCTGTCAAAATCAAAATCAAAGCATTTATTTCAAGTAGGCCAGTTACAGGCACTTTTGAATTGTCGAAACATAGATGAAAATTAAATGTAGCTACAGTCCCAGTCACAAGACATAAAAACTGTGAAAGTACTGTAGTTGCCCATTCCCTAGCGTAGATCTCTATGGAGAAGAACGGGCAAGAAACTCCATGGACACTCTTTTAAATCAAAATATTGTTACAAAATCTTGGTTACATATATCATTCATGTTGAGATGGTATATTATGTGACAACAATGTAGCAAGAAGTGCACGTTAAAAGTGTCCACAGTAAAAACAAAACAAAAAAATACAATTCAAAAAAGAAAATAATTCATTCAATTAAGCCATGGCAACTAAGAGATGACCAGTCAGAACTGACAGCGCCCGTACACGAACATGACGCATGGATCAGCACCATTCAACTCAACCATTTTGATGGGAGCTAAATGATCCGACACATGCGCCACCATCAGCGAGACATTAGAGTGAGCATGACATACTCTCAACCGCTATTCAAGTCAAGAAAAGACGTAGGTTTCCAGTGAATGTTAGCTTTCTAGTTCATAATACTCACACAATATGGGCTATGCGATTATATAATACTAAAGATATTGAATCTATACAATGCAAAGATAGTTGTATGTACAATCTTCAGCAGCTCCAACAATGCCATTTAAAGCTATCAATTTATGCGCGCTGTCCTTGTGGAGCAGGACCAGCATTGGGCCAAGTATTTTTATCAGCTATATAATCGCTCAACTCGTAATATGCTTGCTTAGATAGTGTGCGTTTAATGTATGTTTTAAATTTCGTCTCATTCAGTCCAAGAATACTTTGTGGATTTTATTATAGCATCTCAACCAGTACCCCATGAAAGATGAGTCTACTTTAGCGAGTCTAAAGATAACATGTCGAAGATAACACGATAATTGCAGTATATGTAACGCAAGTATCAATTTTATCAATTTACTTACAGATATTCCAATGTGCTGGCATATAAATGGGGAACATTGGATCAAAGAGATGAGTTGCTGGTTGAACCAAGACCATTATTTCAGGTAACTTTCGGTCTAATCTAAAGATGATTATAGATTGCGTTGGATCAATTTTATCCAGGATATTTATCGCCTCATGATTTAAGCGGGGGTCGAAGAATCAATCAAAATGGTCGATTTTTTGCACCTTGATCGACTTAGATCGTAAGAACAATCTGAACTGTCGACGGTCATCGATTGACCCCAATCTAGCACCTTTACTCGCAAAATTGAATACTCTCATACGTAGTGTCTTGTTCCCGAAGGGAAGCCGGCAGGAATCGGCTTCTTAGGTGCCTTCAGGCCTGGTACTCTGCCTGTTCCTTCGAGAAATACAGTCATCATGTCATCTTTCTGGTTGCAGGGTGAGATGAGTACAAGTACAGTGACAGGGCGGCCGGAGCCCGTGTACGCGGCGTGGCGGCGACGCGTGTGGCGGCACTGCGTGTCGTTCCCGCTCATGTGCGTGTGTCTCAGCGTCGCCGCCTGCGCTACCTTCGCGCTGCTGCGGGCTCAGGTGACACCTGCATGTGTACAGTACACTACAGTTCTCAGAGTACTGTTACAGAATCAAATATATTTTAAAGGTCTCTTAGAAATGTCATCTATTACTCCGCGTCAAATATGTGTCTAATCGATTATGAATGTATAATGATGTGGTCTCAGCACGTTTTGCTGAACAATAACAGCTAAAAGTAGCTCGTTTAAGCGCAGTTTTGGCTGCTGACAAAAAACTTCAGTATAAAATTTAGTTTTTGCAAAGTACACACCATACTTTGCAAAAACTAGATTCAGTTTCTGCATCAAAGCCTGGATCTAGTCTTTACGGAAAACATAATAATTAGAACGTGTCAGCCAATTAAGTTATTAATTTAGTCATTACTAAATTTCTATTCAAACTTTATGGCGGCTCGGAAGTTAGCAGCGAGTGACGGTCTGCGATACAATCGACGTGATGCGTTCTCTGCGTATTGCTAATACCTAAAATTGTGTTCTGCGCAGCTTTACGTTAGATGTTCCGAGCCGCCATAAAAATTTAACCTTTAAACCTGCTCAGACCATCACTCGCAGCTAACTTCCGACCTGTCATTAAGTTTAAATAGAACTATAAGCCATAATATTAACAGGACAACATTACCTCAACAGGACTGGTGGGAAACGAACATAGGATACTTCACATGGATACCGCGCGCCTTGCTCGCTGTCATCATAGCGGTGGAGGAAGAGGTGTACGCTAGAATAGCGAGGTGGCTCAACGACAAAGGTAATGTAGCTTTATTTTGTATTTGGAATAATGTGTGTGTCAAAGAGGTTGAGTTTCCTTTTGTTTTGTCTGTGGTCTTGGGCCAGTGGTATTGTCTTTTTTATCTGTAGTTGTTTTAGCACGGAGGTTTTACTGTGAAATATATTTTGGCTTATGGCAATAAAATATGACCTGGTCACCGCGTTTGTAAAAATAAAAGTTCAAATTTTTTACTGATTTCTATCGAAAGAACTGTTATTAGTACTATGCAACAATTATATTTTTACACCTTTTTATATTATTTTGAGAGGGATATTTTTATTTTATTAGGAAGACGTTTCGTTATATTAATCACATTCGTAAAGTAATAGAATATATCCTTTCATCAAATACCACTGACCTAAAAATGTTTCCTAATGTGAAGTTTTTTATTTGTGTGCAGTTCTTTTAATTTGGATTCATATTTATAACAATCGAAATGAGGTGTTATTCTAAAGTAGATATCTCGTAAATAAGTACATTTTTGTTTTCAACTTAATACTCAGTAATGTAAAATATATAATTGGAAAAATTGTTACGGATGTTCTTTTCGCACGTATCCAGAACGAATTTCTTGATATTCTGTATTTACTTGATCCTTAAGGCACACTACCGAAGGTAACGGTAGATCGTAAGCGTCGACGGCGTTACGGTTGACAATAACCGGACAAGGTCGAGAGCAGGCCCATATTGTTATAAAAAAAATAAAAAAACAACAACGTCACAATTTCGACGGCAGTGGCACCTCTTCATCGCGATCGCGATTAGTCTAACTTCATTAATGGGGAGGATAACTGTGGAACTAATGGCGCTAGCATAGTTGGTACCCAAACATCGTCATTGGTGGAAAATGTGGTAATGTAATTTTATATTTCAAAATAGCTTAACCTCATTGGTCAGATTGAGACCAACTATGGTGGCGCCATCTGAGATTAACTTTGCCTTAGCCACCCCATTCGTCAAACAAATACGTCTTGTCACTTTGTCAATGACTGTCAGTTATAGCACTTCTAGTTTGCTATCTGCAGTAGCCTTCGAAAATTTACTTTATTTGTCCAAAATGCCCAGATAACAAATACAATACTTCTTATTTATTTTCTTATTCATAATTACCAAACGGATATGTGCGAAAGGAACAAAATATTTAACGAATTCTGCATGACACTTAGTTTTGAATACTTTGGGATTTTTCTTTGTATGTTTAGAACATCAATTACTTAAACAATATTAATAAATAGTCGAATAATCGAACTTTAAATAGACTCATTTAGTTATTAGTAAGTACGATAAGTAGAATAACACATTGTGTAGAGGATATACTATAGTGCATATTATTTTTTCTCTTTACTGCTTACCAAATGGGACTGGACACTACAATAAAAAAAAAAAAAAACAAAACAAAAAAAAATGGTAACACCGAAAATTATGACGACACAATTTTTTGAACAGAGAACTATCGACTCGAGACAAAGTATGAGAATCACCTGATTGTGAAAATAGCATTGGTTTGTATTTAAAAAATGCTGTAAAAAAAACTAACGCCATACTCAAAAGCTAAGCTTCCATCACGCTTTGCTTCTAGAAAATATACGGAGAAGGTTATTTAAAAAACAGATTGGTAAATGGAATAATAATCTGAAGGCACAGTGACTTAGCTTGCACGATGTTCTGTTTCGCTTGCATGCAAGTTTAAAAGTAATATCTTTTCTGTTGGTAGCATGTACTGTCGACAAAACAGGCAATTAACCATGACTACTTTTAAAGTGGGCTTCTAGTAAAGTGATCATATGAAATCGCTCTTTCGAGTGTTTTACGGTTTAAAAGTAAGCGCGCAGTAACGGTCGGCAGAAAGGCTTACCAAGGGGTATCCTATTACCCACGACTAACGGGGTAGTGGAAGTCAGATAGGCAGTCACTCCATGTAAAATATTGGTATTCAGCTGCACCTGGTTAGACTGGAAGCTGACCCCAACGTGGTTGGGAAAAGTCTTAGTAAATGATGTCGAAGTAGCGGTCAATTTACCGTGATTGAAAAAAAAGCCGCAAAGGCGTAAAGATTCACTTCCAGCCTGTATACCAAACCATTTTGTTGACTGTACATTTGAAATTAGTAATAATAAAAGTTATTTAATTCATACTTTATGTTGTCTTTTTAACTCTGGTAAGTAAAACAAAACTTTGCCGCTGTCCACTGCCTTGGGTATGGGTATAGTAATGGCGGAAAATAACACCCACTTCTTTGCAAGCACATGTCAAATGTAAATAACGAAAATCTTTGGGTGTTTCACTGGGTTGCCAGTTGTGCTGACGCTATTACAGACTAAAAATAAATTCTTATAAAGAAAATCACGCAATTATTTATTTAATTTTACACCTTTAAAATTTCAGTTACGTAGAAATTAGTTTGAATATATTTGATTTTTGTTGAAACACTGACTAATACATAATTTAAACCATAAATAATTCCATTATTGTTAAAGTATTTTGTTGTAGATCGTGTATAGTATTGCTTTTGATGTATTTTAACGTTTATTAGGGTTGTTTATGTGAATGATGTTGTTTTTTTTTTCAGTTTCAATTCCTCAACTCGTTCATGAGTTTGTTCTATATTGCGTTCTACCTGCAGGATATGGATAAATTAAAAGAGGTTCGTATTTTGCATAGTTTTTATTAGCTTCACCTGTAATGTAATGAAAATCTTAGAAGTTAAAATTGACCCACTTCTCGGCTTCCAACTGAGCCGAAATTTTGCAAACTTGTTTAGTTTAGATGACAATGCATGGTTAGCTATGTGACGTCATTCTAAATCCAATATGGCGGACTACCAAAGATATATTATATGCATTCCCATGATATGGGTAGGTCTCAAGTGAAAGGGTTTGCTGAAAAGAATACGAGAAATTAAATGACGTCACTTTAATACGTGTTTTTTAAACTATAATATTTTGTTATAAGTACCTAGTTTAGTCGTTGCAATTTACGGTCTGCCGTCGTGTTTCTTTAAGTGATTGACATTATGTTTAAATTAACACGCGCTTGTGAAATGCAATTTAAATGTTAAGGTCACAGGAGACTTTTTCGGTAACCGTTCGTAATTTTTCGTTCGTTCGTTCGTTATTAAACTCCATATTTTGTAAAAAAAAAATTGTTACCCTCTATAATTTCAGCAACATGTTTTTGTGTTGCGGTAATCACGTTGTCACAAACTCGAATGTCACTATATGTACTACCGAGTTCACTGAAGGTCGTCCGCTTTTCACACTTATGCCCTAAGTAATAAGGTTGATGATTGAAGTTGAGGTAGTACCTACAGAATGTGTGTGAAAAATGTTTTTAGCAACACAAATTCATGTTTTTCCAACAAGTTGTGCAACTTTTGTTGGCCATTAAAACGAAGAATAACATCAATAACTTTTGTTCACAGCAACTGGCCGTGTTGCTAATAACGCGACAAATAATTGGTAATCTGAAAGAGTCTGCACTTCCTTATTTGATTGAGAATTTGAGACTGGCCAAGATTTGTGTTGATGTGTTTGGAGCCATCAGTCCGAGCAAAAGTAAGTAAGACAGACAGACTAATGGCCTACGCAGACCGGGACGGCAAGGGATTTAAATTTTTGCCAACTGATATTCAAACGTTTTGATATAGAAATACGACCGTGGCGCGTCTTTCAATGCAAATCCCTTTCGATGCCACGGCATGCCAGGGGATCATTTTAAAGCATAACAACTTTATGTCGTATTTCCATATCAGTACGTTTCAATCATACGAGGTAGAAGGGAAAACGGACACCACGTATTCAGTACACCATTTTGAGCCCCTCCACATAGAAAGGGGTTTAATTTTTTTGGCCGGCCTAACTTCCACCATTTTGTTTTATTTTTCAAAGTAGCGGCCACGCATAAAACCTATATAAGACGATAGCTGGCATCAATACAAACGGGTTTTGTATGAGACAAAACGTTCTAAAGTGTCACGTTCTCGAGATCTGAGCTATCAAAGTTGTGTTGGTAGCAACCACAACGCTATATATTTTATATTATAACATTTTGTTTCACACAAAACTTGTGTGTATTGATGCCAGCTATCGATTGATACGCGTTTTATGTGTGTCTGATCAAATCAAAGTAGTATTGATGTCATCAACGGTGAATAGATTCTAACTTTGATAGCTTATATCTCAGAAACGTGACTTTTTAAAACATTTGTCTTATTCAAAACTTGTTTCTATTGATACCAGCTATCGATTAATATTGGTTTTATACGTGGCCGAAACTTTGAACAAAAATTCAAATGGCGGAAGTTAGGCCGGCCAGGTTTTGTACAAAAATTTTCCAAGCCCTTTTCATGGGTTATTAAAAAAAACAGCTGTTCCATATCCTCTTATTGAGTTTTCTGCGCCATTTTTAACCGACTTCTAAAAAGGAGGAAAACTTTTTTGTTTTGCAATATGTCTTAGTCAAATTGTGGCCCATACCATACGTCAAACTTTCTCTAACAGTACCAACATCGGCCCAACTGACGGAACTGTTCGACAAGAAGACAGACTCCTCGTGCGATCCTCCAGAGAACAGCCTCGTGAACGGAGGCGCTGACAAGGAGAAAGACGACAGGAGAGACTCCGAGCCTCTTGTGGGACAGAAGGTGCTGCATCAGGCGGAGTTGGAGTCGCAGCTGTTCAAGGTAATCGAAATTGACCAAGGGCTTTACGTACTTTCCGACGCACGGATGAAATGAATTAGTGATCACCCATCTACAGACCGACCTTAGTAAGCTTGGCTTTTAACCTTGAAGATCGACCCGATTGGCTGTTATTATTAACCCACGAGAAAAATAAATACTATACTCCTATTTATTTTCTCGCAGTCAATGGTAAAAAGTAGAGTACACAACTTGTGAAAAAAATACATCTTGGTTCTAGTATCCCTCGCTCCGCTCAGGATTCTACTCTAGAAACCCTTGCTACGCTCGGGATTCTACTCTAGAATCCTTCGCTGCTCTCGGGATCCAAATAAGTCCCTCGAATTTAATTCCCTTTTTTTTTCACTTGTTGTATAATCTACTATTTTACACCTATTATGAATAATATTGATGATGGTATTAATGAAATTAATGCACATGACATGGTCTGCAAATATTGAAGAAGCTTTTTCATATAAAGGTCATTTAATAAAGGTTTAGGGAATATGCATGTACTACACTCCTGCAATTTTCTACGACAGTTCAAACGTCCGTAGATGTCGCGGCCATGATGGGACGTCATAATCTGCTTTGTTTACATTATTTTTTTTTGGCCTTAGTGAAATAATTTTACTAGTTGTGTGTGCTTTATTCAAGTAAAAATTGTAATAATAAAATTTTTGTGAAACTTTAAGAACTTTGCAAATAAAAGTTTTGACACAATGAACTTTGACGTCAATACCGGCGTTATCGAGGAGGAAAACATGCTACATAAAACGGTAAATTGTAAATAAGTGATGTATTAGAAACTTAAACAAGTGTACCACAAAAAAAAAAACATTTTACAAACAAAAAAAAAACAACATAAAAAACAAAACATTTTTTATTTATGAAAAATGCCTTGTATTTGCATTTTTCATAAATAAAAAGAGTTTTGTATTTCATGCATATTCCCTATTGTCGTTAGTACGACGGCACGTTTGCGGAGTACCTGGAGATGCTGACGCAGCTGGGGCACGTGGTGCTGTTCTCGTCCGCCTTCCCGCTGGCCGGCGTGTGCGCGTTACTGAACAACGCGGCCGAGATCCGCGCCGACGCCTTCAAGCTGTGCCACGTGGCGCAGCGACCCTTCGCGCAGCGCGTCAAGAGTATCGGCAGCTGGCAGGTATGTTAGCTCAGCCTGGCGCACTCCACTGCTGGATATAAGCGTCTCCCAAGTGGTGCCACAACACCCGTTTTTTATTCCGTTTCCTATTCCGTCTGTACCAGCTGCCTTTTTAACATGTAGTAAAAGGCTTTCAATATATAAGGTACCCACTGCTGGGACATAAGCATCCCCTCTACGAGAGGAAACGAGCAAGAATGTAACCCACCACACGGCCTAGTGCGGGCAGGAGTAGATGTCACATGTCTTCGATGTTTTGGGTTTGGAGCATGCCTGTTTTGAGGGTAGTGATGATGATTTTAATTAAAAGTGACGACCTACTTATAAGTGGATACCGATACCACCATTGCTCCAAAAAGTTGTTAATTTACCTCAAAATATGATATTTTATTTTTAGCACGCAATGGAAACCATGGTAGCGGTGGCAGTACTAGTAAACTGCGCTCTCATAGGTCTATCAGGTCCCGTACATAGAATGTTACCTGACGCCACTCCCGCGCAGACTATACTCGTCATTGTGGCTTTAGAGGTAAGGTGCAAATTCTTTTGTGTTACATAATTTGGATTGTTGAAGCTTTAAAACAGAGAAAAGTGGTAAGACAGTATCAAGGCACTGTAATTGAATAGTGGATTGTTGTTAGTCTATTGGTCTGTTAGCATATTCTGGGTTTGATTTTCAGATAGGACGAAGTGTAGATAGATTTTTTCATCACGGATTTAATAGCAGCCCAGAAGCTGCATTTGTGTGTCAAAGAAGGGATGATGACTAACTAAAAAAATATATGATTCTGTTTAGTCCGTCAGGTAGATTATCGAAAAATATTGGATACGTGTTTTTTGTTTTATCAAATTAATAAATATTGACGAAGATAAAACGTTCAAAGATCTTGAGTGGGGGCTTGTGGCGTTACATTTGAGTAAAAAATGTACTCAATTGTGACGTCACGCGAGTTTTCGAAACACTGTATCGACTTCAATTTTTGCATACTTGAAAAAAGTAAAAATATGTGTCCAATATTTTTTTGGAAATTACCCTATTGATGGCAAAATACCCTTATTACATTTAAACTGAACTTTGGATGTACTATAGGTACTTCTGCCTACCCCTATAGAGAATAAAGGCGTCTTGATAATGTATGTGTATTTATTCCAGCACGTAATCCTGGTGATAGTCCTAGCTCTCCGCATCGCTATACCAGAGATTCCTGCGTGGTTGGCTACGGAGATGGCAAAGGTCGAGTTCCAAAGGCGAGAGGCTATCAAGAACGCGCACGCGCCGCTTATGGTAAGAGTAACTAGTGCAGGGGCCATTGAGTTTTAGTAAAAGATCGGCTTTATGAGTCAAAGGATAGTGGGCAATGGGGTCCATGCCAAGGATGAACCATTATACCAAAATTAAAGGATAATACCATTTAATTTCAATCATTCAACACAAAAATAAGCTAAAATTTCTCGAAATCCCTCTGAAAGATTTTGATGCCCTTCTGCATGTTTGAACAGTACATTGTACCCTTTCATTTGGTATATGATTCATCCTTGGCGACGCTTGGACCAACTCCCATACATTTTTGCCCACTGTCTTTTACGAGGGACCGTATGAAACGATGGATGGACAGTGTGAAGGATGATATGGCTAGAAAGAAGGTGACTGGTGAGAGGACGAGTAATAGAGAAGTATGGAAGAAGATATGCTGCGACGACCTGAATAAATTGGGATAAGAGCAAGAGGGTGATTATGATTTTCGAGGGTCCGTATTATGTCGTGATGAAGCCATTGTTATTAATATACTAGCGGATGTCACGCGGTTTCACCTGCGTAGTTCCCGTTCCCGTGGGAGTACGGGGATAAAATATAGCCTATGTTACTCGCTGATAATGTAGCTATCATTTGCTGAAAGAATTTTTCAAATCGGTCCAGTAGTTTTAGAGTTAAATCGTTACAAACACACAAACGAATAAAAAAATATTTTTTTACAATATTAGTATAGAATAGTGCTCTGCTTCCATCTCTCTTTAGCACTAAAACAATAATGGTTTTAATACACGTCATAGTACGACCTCGGGCGTAAACATCGATCCACAAAACATTTTTTTTTGTTTTGTTTAGAACACTGTGTGGTGAAACTTCACAGACACAATAGAACATATTATCATTCCCTTCACAGCTGTTTTGCTTCCAATTTTGAATCACTCAAAATCACAGTGATTTTTATTTTAGTTACAATAAGGCTGCCATCTGGTTGTACCCTAACAGAAACGGACGCTCAACATGTCTATGATCTTCTACCAATAGGGAATATGCATAATTTTTTTTTTTTTTCGATTCGAAATGTTAAAGTACTATAAAAATAATGACAAAAAGCGAAAACGTTACATAAATCGGCCAAACAACCCAAAAGTTATAACCATTTAAACTATTGTTTCTATCTCTTTCTAGATAAACGGAATTTAGTATGGATTTTATACATCGATGCAGCGAATGACGTCATTCGCTGTATCGGATCTCTCTGTCTAATCAGCAGTTTCAAAAGTTTAGAACTTAGTATTTTTATAAAGATTAAAAAAATAATTTCACTTTGCTATTTCTGATGTTAATACGCTTTGTTTAGAGTGATAAAAAAAAATCATGCGTATACCCTATTTTTCTCATCATTAGCAATACACTTCCCAGTCTGAATGTACTTCACAAGACGACATCCGCCCGTCGGCCCGCAACACGCCGCGTACGGTCACACCGACGACGCCGAAACAGCCGGGCAACGACAAGGCAATCGACAAGAAAAAGATGTGCATTGGCAAGATACCTGAAATACCACCCTTCAGGTAAGCGGCACATAGTCTGTTATCTTAGAAAGAAGAATCGGTCTCATTATAGTTAGATGGAACTCAATGGGAAAGGAAACTGTGGAACTAATGGCGCTAGCATGGCTGGTTGCCAACATCGTCATTGGTTAAAAATGTGGTAATCATCATCATCATCATCATCATCAGCCTATTAATGTTCCCACTGCTGGGACACAGGTCTCCTCTCTATGAGAGGGAATGGGCTATAATCTACCACGCAGGCCCAGCGCGGATTGGTAGATGCCGGTTTCCTTACGATGTTTTCCTTCACCGTTTTGAAAGCAGTGGTGATGAAATAAATAACACAAAGAACAACATTACACAAAAAATGTGGTAATATCATTTTATATATTTTATTTAACAAAATACTTTAACCTCATTGGTCAGATTGTGACCAACTATGGTGGCGCCATCTGAGATTTACTTTGCCTTAGCCACCCCATTAGCGATGGTCGATGTAGCTCGTGGCTAAATAATAACAGCCGCTCGGGTCGATCTTTAGGTTCAGCCGTTCTTACATAGGTTGGTCTGTGGATGGATGACCACCCAACTCATTACATAGCGAGTGTCCTCCGTGACACGGAGAGCACGTTCGGGCTGTCATTTGTAGATCTTTAATAGTAGTTACAGGTAGTCAGTGGCCCGTAAGGGTCTTACAACCAGTCTTACCAAGGGGTATTGTGATTACCCAGTTCTGGCTGGGTTGTGGAGGTCAGATAGGCAGTCGCTCCATGTAAAATACTAGTATGCAGCTGATTCCGGTTAGACTGGAAGCCGACCCCAGCTTAGTTGGGAAAAGGCTAGGCAGATGATGGAACTCAATTAACGAGTCGACTTAAGGGGGAAACGCGAGGCTAGCCCGCGAAATTCTAATTTTCGTAAGTTTTTGCAATTTGAAGCTATATGTTGATTAAAATATTAATCGCGGCCTTAACAAACATGGTTTTACTGAGTAAGAAACAGTAAAATGATCAACACAACCCCTTAAAGTTCATTTAACCCCTTTGAATGTTCATGAAAAAGTTATTCAATGGGCTTAAATGAACTAAGAGTTTTTAATTCACGATTTTAATGATTATAATTATGTTAATGCATGCATATTACGGCCGCAAATTACATTAAAAGTTTAAAAAGCATTTTCATATTCTCAGCGAAAATTAAAAATGAAAAACCTGGCGTCAAAAACTGTAATACATGAGTATCACATTGGACATATCGTGAATCAACCATCGGCAGTAAATACCGCTTGCCCGCTACCCTCCAAATTTTAATTTACTTTTATTTTCTTGTTTTCAGTTAATTTGGCACAAGTATTAAATGGATCGGTGTGTAGCGAAATATTATTTGTATAAGTTTTATTCCTTAACAGTATTTTAAGCTTGTTTCTAATATTTATGTTTTTATTTGCAATAAATCTCTTTTTCAACCGTAATAGAAGTGTTTTTTGTATGATTCCTAAATGTGAAGGTTGACAGGTCATTCTATAATACTGTGATTTGGATAATTGGCTTCACAGTGTTAAATATATCTCTAAGGACAGGATAGGTAGAAAATCTGTGATTAAAAACACCATTACCTATTGGTTATCAGATCTATAGAGACACAAGACTCCCTTTGATTTTAAAGCCTGATGAAATTGACACAAACACACACTCAGACTCACACAAATCACATTTGATCACATTCAATGAATGACCTAACAGATTAAATTGTATAGGCTTTTTGAAAGTGAACTAAACCACTCTTATTTAACTTACCTGTCTGCCTATCCGTCAATGGAACTTCCGAAATTCCATAAAATACTCGTAATATCTGTACTAAACAAAATTGTAAAAGCGATAAGTTAATTTACACATTCTTCAACTACTATGACCTGTCGACCAAAGAGTTTCTGACAACAATCTCTCCGCATTTGAAAAGGTAATATGAATCACTGTGTTTGTATATCCTGTCTGTGATAACCTTCGCTAAAACCATCACCCATCCTATGTGTTAATGTACGTTCGGTATTCGGGCGTAAATACGACACATCGATCTTTAGAAAGAGACACACAAATATGAGCGACAAAGACGGCGCTCTACAAAGCCAAACGTTTTCTAGCGGTGCTACACACTTCGGTTCGGCAGTATTTCTTAAACAGTAAATCCGACCTGAAGCGATGACTATATCCGGCTTTCGTTCGGTTTGTCGATTGGAAATTCTTTCGGCATTTACCATCGCTGAATCTATCGGTTCAGGCTTTTTTCCGGACGTACATATATTCAATTTTGCTGCCCTGAATGAACTTAGCCGAATATGTGTGAGCACCCATGAAATTCGAAGTGCCGTATATACGACCGGGTACTGTAATTTGTATTTTATGTTAAGTAATAATAAATACGCATTTGCGTGGTTTTAATCTTGCCCTTTAACACTGTACTTAACTTTCAGCACAGTTCACGTTTCCCTTAACACGGAGTAGTAAACAAATTGAGTGCTATGGGTCTGCGAAATCATAAACAAAAAACTACACGGAAAAAATGTGTGTTACGTAATCTTTGCTATTCACTGATCTCTGTTTTGTAGTGTTTTTTCCAGACCGGTTTTATGGCCTAAGCGCGTGTTATTTTTAGTATCGTTTACTGACAGTCTGACCACGCCATTAAAGCTGAAACAAGTTTTGATGACTGCATTTGGCTGCGATAGCAAATACACGCGTTTCAGCGAATGCTTTGCTGCATCTTCTTTAGATGACACAGATTAGCGCGTCTTCTATCTGTCCCTTTTCTGTCAGTGGGTGTATCAAGCTTCCGGACGACTTTATTGCTTAACGATGCTAAAAGTATGTCAAGTTCAGAATTCCGTCGTTTTTATCGAGTTTCTGAAAAACAGCTTATATGCTAATGCTAATCACCTAAACAACATGCACGTTGAGTACTCCATTTGTTATCTACTCTGTAAAGGTTCGATCAAACAGATACAGGGAGCCTATAAAGACTGCTTTAGCAGAATCGTAATAGGATAATAATACGAATCGCATTCAAATTCTCAAAATGGTCAATTAATATTATGAATTATCATTTTGTGACCATTTTACGAATTGTAACGTATTTCATATTATGATTCTGCCAAATCGGCCATTTTAGACCCCCAGATTATTGGCGGTTGCGGACAATGGACTGAAGCATCGGGCTAAATCGGTATCGGGTCCGATGTCCGCAGCCCGTTTGACCGAACCTTTACTTTTCTCTCTTACAATACCTATAGCTATGATATTGGTTGACATAACATTGCAGGCCTAAGGCGGCGTCGATAACGACGTCATCAGAGCCGCCTGTGACGGTGACAGGCTCTCTGCAGACTTTACAAGACGTCAGCCCAACGAAGCCTATACGACGTAAGGTAGAGTCTTTTGTGGTTTTATCCTGATGTAGTATAGGCATATATACGTTCATTGAGACGGTGCCGGAGGTAGCTGTTTTTTGCGGGTGAGTTGTCTACTCCCCCTCTCCGAAGTAGGCTTATATCCCACAGTCAATATTTAAGTTACTGCTCCACTAACCGTATTTTCCTCCAACCTGTATAAAACCATTCCCCACAGGAAGGAGTGGCGGGCGCTCCGCTGTCGCTGCTGGGCGTGCGCGGACTACGCGACGAGCCGCTGCACCGCTCGGCGCACTGCATCCCGCACCCCACGCAACATCGCCCGCTCGTCAACCCCACCTTGCAGGTAACGCGTCACATCGACACCTGCGCAACGAGCTCCTCAACAGAAGTAATTTGTTGTTGACTTTCCCGTTGGTCTATCAGCCGCGAGCAATGTGGCTGGGACCCTGAGTTCCATCCTTCATTATCATCCACAGCCTTATCTCATCTCACCCATTGCTGTAAACAGGAATAGGTCATATTCTTCAGGTGGTACGGTAACTTGACAATAGTTGACTGTCAGCTGGAGTGAGAAGCGCTTTTACAAAATTTTAAAACGGCCTTTAAAATCCGGCTCGAAGGACCATTAACAGGAATGGGTAATAACCTCCAGGCGGTACGAGGACTAATACAGTCCACTAGCTGGTTATAAGCATCTCTTTGCTTGTGCCAATCACTGCGTGCCTTAGCCAACATCGTCGCCGCCTCGCTGCCAGAATACCAGCACTACTTTTTCTAGTCCTAAGGATGGCGTCCAACCATTCGGTCACCATCCTTAGGTCAAACATAAAACGGGCGATTGTTATTAGATTTTTACTTGTAGAAACTCTGACGATATATTTGCCGTCAGAATTTCTTCGACAGTAAGCCAGTTCCTAAAGTTACACCCAGTTAAACAGAATATAGGCTCGTCGCCTATTACATGGTACTCATATTGTGTTTTGTTCACGTCTGCCTATTCCTTCGAGGAAAGCCATGATGTCATACTCTGTTTCAGGAGTTGTCGGGCACCGTGAGCGCGGGCGGCTCGGAGCCGGACCTGAACGCGGTGCCCTCAGCCGCGCCCTCCATCATTGACGCCAGCGCCACCTCCAGCGAGGATGATAAACCTAAAGATAAAGGCAGTAAGTGGACAGGAATTAGTGTTAAAATACCAATATAGGGAATTCCAGAATAAAGCCCCAGTCCTGATTCACCCTCTGAAAAACTGTTAATAATTGTTTTTGTCTTTTTTTTTTTTTAAATAAAACTTAACACCCGATGGCGCTTAAAGACGAGCATTTCGTATGAACGGATTTTTTTTATTTATTTTTATTTTTTAATGAAGAAATACAAATTAAATAGCTAAGTTGGAATCATGCACCTAACTTTTAACGTTTTAGGTGTCGTCCACACCAAAGTAGTCCACAATAAATGCTCGTGCACGTACGGCGTCTGCATCCCGTATGAGTCTTAACAATCAAACTCTACCAAACATCTTTTCTTTTAAACAGTTGGTAACACCTTTCTTCCGGAAAGTGTTGCCAACTGTTTTAAAAAGACTTTTGCTTTTGTGACTTTACGCCAAATGCGTTGCAGTTCAAATTGGCTTGTCACGTTTGTATTCGGGGAGCTGGGCTAATTCAAATGAACAATTCTCCCACCCGTACGCAAAATACGCGCTTCGGACGAGGAGTTACGGACACCCATACAATAGTCCACATTTGTATATAGCAGGTCGGTCTAGAGCTAAGGCAGCGCTAGTGAAGCGCGTGCGCTCGGTGGCGGTGTTCTCGCTGGGACTGCGGCGCGCGCGGGAGGCCGCCGCGCACGCAGACAAGCCGCACACGCCGCACACGCCCGACAAGCAGGTGACTCACAGAAACAACACCTGCAGACTGATAGTACGAGTAGTCACGCAATAGTATATTTCATCCCATCTATTCGAAAAGGACGATTTGGTTCGCCTTTAAGTGCACCCAAAGGTGGTGTTTTCTATAAGAAACTTTTAGCGGGCAGTAATGAGTTTATAATCCTCTTTATAAGTGCGCCGAAATTATCTTTCCCGCGCACTTTTTGAATTTGGGACATCTTAGTGAAAGAAATAAAAAATCGAAAAGAAAATAACGCAAATATTTTTTGAATAAAGACTGGCTGGTACGACAGCCCAAGTCACACCACCGGTTGAATTAAAAAATAAATCGAATTAAAAACGCGCGAACTACAGCCCGCATTTTCGTTAGAAATTCATGGTTTTGTTTTGAAAAATTAGTTCTTCAAGTGACAGTGAGTAAAATATAAGGTACCTTTTATTTTCTCATAGTGGGTGATGAAAAGTAGAGTAGAATCCCGAGCATAGCGAGGGATTCTTTAGTAAAATCCTGAACGTAGCGAGGGATTCAAAGTACATCGCCTGAGGGCAAAATATTTTTGCTCTCGAGTCATATTTGATATTGCGAAAATAAATAAGATACACTTTTAAGTAATTAATAAATAAGTTTAATTAAAAAAATTACATGAATGTAAAAAGGTCAATTACAAATAATGCACTATCACTTTCAGAACTCGACGTAGCCAACACTTACAGCCAGTAATTTATACAATTTGCGTTCTATTTCAATGTTTCAAATTCATGTTCCAAATCTCATTACTGCAAAGTCTAGTGGCGAAAAGAAAGAGCTACTTTGTTCCCGTTTATAGAGGAACTAAACAACACTTTTCGAATAGAAGGTATGAAAACAATCATGTGACGCGCATGCGTTTTGCTTCTAAGTCACATCGCCCGACGCTGTGAAGGGGCCTAACATTTTGCTGACAACGTCATCATTAAAATAATACCCAATAGACAGGTAAGGTAATGGACTACTTTTTCGGCATTAGCGTCCTCAAGAACCACGAAAATGTCAGTTTTGTTACCTATTTTTCAGCTTTTGCATGGATCTTTTCAATATCTCCTTTTTGTCGTTTCCAGCTGCCAGCGCCGATGTTGGGTGGCGAGCTGTCTCTGATCCCGATCGAGCAGCTCATACAAGTGGAGGACGTGAAGCCGCGGTCCTAGAATGGTACTAGCTCCTTTTATACATGCTCCCCTGGTACGACTGGTGTTCCGTTGTTGAATATATGCGAATGACGGTCGACCACTTTTCAGCCTTATTATTCCTCCTCCTCCTCAAGTCGTGCTCCTCATTACTGAGGGTCGTGATTCTCCCTTGAAATATTTTTATCCCTGACAATGTTTCGCCATCTCCGTCTATCCTTGGCCAAAAAATTTCGTTTCGAGAGAAGAGTTTATCTGGTCGGACCATCGCAAAGGGCTGCGACCTCTTGGTCGTTTATCATCCACCTTGCCGGTAACCATCTGTTGTTCGAGGTTATTGCCATCTTTTCCCGCTATATGGCCGAAAAATTCCAAAACTCTGCGGAGGCAGGTCGTAGAGAGTTTGGTCTTAATTTTGAGCTCGCGTAGGATGGACTTGTTGGTGCGGAATGCTGTCCAGGGTATCTGAAGCATCTTCCTCCAACACCTTATTATTATTAAACGTTTATTTCAGATTATATAATATATATAAGATAAAAATAAAAAGTTACATAATTAATTAAATAAAAATACAATACAAATACAATTCCCTGCGGCATAGCTTATGCCCTGAATTATATGGTTGTAAAGTGGTCGACGAGTGAGCGCGGTCATACCTCGGTGTATGACATAACATGGGTCTACATAATGCCTGTTTTCACTAACAACAGGAGACACCTAAATTAATGCTTCAATAAAAGCGCATTATATGATTTTCAATGCTCGGCTAATCGCCGAGAGCCAAAATTCTAACAGCGCTTTAGGCGTTCACTTATATGTCACTTGAAGTTATCGTAAACGGTTATAAATGTGGGTGTACTTTACACCTCTTACTACCCTGGTGTATTTAAAATGATTAAAAAACGCGTATATTCAACAACTTGAAAAACCAACAGAAAAACGGAGTACAACTATTGCTAGCCTAGAGATAGCCTGTTATAGACCATAGGCCATAGCATAGACTAGACATACAATGTAAAATAACGTAGAATATTCTTTTAGATTCGTTTTCTATTCGTTGACGTAGCGTAGAGAACGATATACTTAACGTTGATTGTGTTACATTTCAGAAATGTTCTGACAATTCTTTTGTGAAGTACAAATTTTGTAAGCGTGTTTTTGCAAGGGAGTTTGATGTTGCTTTCAGTACTGTTTATTCCCAATAAATAAAATCTAAATACATTAAATTAATTGTCTGCTCGTCCGTTCGAAATCTATAGATAGACCCCTAAATTATTGAACCGATTTTCATGAAATTTTGCACAGTTGTTCTACATACGCCTGGGAAAGCTCCGGTGGCTGTACTAAAAAGAGTGCAAAAATAAAAGATCAAAAACATGACAGAGTCAGACAATTCTGGGCCTTATGCAATTCAACTTGAGACACATTTCCAAAACACAGTACTGGAAGTAACGTCGTGTTTATATGAAGGTAAAGTAAAAGATTTGTGATACTGTAAGAGAATGATATCAGACACATCTCGTGTGATGGCTTTTTGATGTATTTTTACGTGTTTCGATGAGATTTTTCGATGTTATAGCCTAGTTACGCACTGGGCACTTTTGTTCGGAAACTTTTGCGATAAAAAACTATGTGGGTACTTAATTAAAATAGTTGAAGTTTTAGTGTAATGGGAAGTGCCCCCGTATTCACAAACGCTTCGATTCGATTTCGATGCACACACACACAGTCTGGATTTGTGCCCGGTTGTTGGCATTAGAGTCGCCCCCTATTACATGTGATTTAAACATAACTGGCGGAATGTGGGTGTAATAGGTACATCTCTGCCCAACACTTCGGGGTTTACAGGCGTGATGATATGTTGCGTTACAATAATCGTAACAGTTTATTAACAAAAGCTTCCAGTGCGTCCGGCGCTTGATGTTTTCGTTCTAAGGTTCGTCGTACCGCAATATAGTTTCCTAAGCTTGTCTCATTAAAGCAATTGTCTGACAATAATTTCGAGTTGCTCTCTGTACCTACTTATGATGTGTGTTATTTCGTTATTTTGCTTTATATCTGACTGGGATGTGATCTTTTTAATGGCTATAAAGCCAAGAGCCTTTTCGAATATTTATTTTCGTTCCAAAGGTTCCAAATATGTATTTGGAAAAATAATAAGGCAAGTATAAATTTATATAAAGGTGCTTAAAATTTTACTCGTTGGCGTAAAATGAAATGGTTCTAAAATTCATCAGATCAATTGGCTTGTTTTGCTGGAAGCTTTTCTTCGAAAGAGCGTTAAGTGTTTGTGAAAGTCATCTTGAATAGATGACTTTGACAAAGACAAACTCAACTTGAGCCTAGGTTTCGAAGAAAAAGGCCACGAAATCTTTTCAATATTGAATTGTTTTTATGTTTCTTCAAAAAATTGACTCCTGGAGTTCTACTCGTGCATTTGTAACTATAGTATAAAAATAATTAATAAAAAGCAGATGTCACTTTTTTCAAAGACAAAGATAACACTTCAATGAGCGACAAAACAAAACACTTTTCACGAAAAAGTTTTTAGCAAGGAACTCCATGGCAGCTGAAAGTAAGTACGCAACACCTAGCGCCATCTACGCGAACTAATTTGACAGTTCTCCCCCCATTTCGCATCCCAGTCAGTCTGTAAATAAACTTAGTGAGTAATAAATGTGTACCACACTAGTACCCTTTTTAAACATGGCTAGATCTACCTTCACTCTTTATCGTATATAGGTTATTTCGAATATAGCGACATGGCATTAAGGTAATAGAGAGAAACTAGATGATAATCAACCTTATCGCCGTTTGCGATGGTTCAAAGTAGCTTTGTGTAAGTTTTGTTTTATGTTGGACTGGCTCGCGTGTGACCTTTTATTGTTTGATCAACTTACATTGCGGAAGGAAAGTATCTGTATTTTGAACTGTATCTCCATTTTATAAGGTTCATATTAGATATACCACGAGACCTAGAAGACAGATAGAAAAATCGATACTTCGCATTCTGACTAATATGTCACATATGTGTTCGGAATATGCCCATTATCAACGTGACCAGGCTTTCTCCAAGCAAACGCGCCTAAGTTGGTCCGTGGATGGATGACCACCCATTACATACCGAGTTTCCCGCGTGCCTCGGAAAGCACGATAAGCCTTTGGTCCCAACTGTCAGTTGTAGATCTTTGACACTCGTTAACCAGTGGCCTGAAAGTGTGACAAAGAGTCTTACCGAGGGTTATCATGTTACCCAGTTCTGGCTGGGTTGTGAAGATCAGATAGGCAGCTCCATGTAAAAATACTGGTATTCAGCTGCAACCGGTTAGCCTGGAAGCTGACTGATAGTTGCGAAAAGGCTAGGAAGGTGATGATCGCACGAATTCTCGAACATTCTATCGATTGATAAAGTACCTAAATTTCCGCTACAACGTAAATTGACTCTAGATAATGGTGCACGCTGTTCGAGCCGTTTTGAGATGCAAGAACAACAAAGAGATATTTCTACCGTAACCGTAGACGTTTACAGGTCTTCCATTTTTTATTTGCAGAATTTTGTGACATGTCGCTATACGAATTCGAGTACTAAAACTGGGTTTAGAATTAAAAGACATTCCTTTGAACACTAAAGTAGGTATCAATTTATTCTAGTGGCATTTTATACAACTATACCTACCTTGAATGCCTCGTTGGTCAACTGATCGTAAGCGGGACTACTGAGCATGAGTTCCCGGGTTTGATTCCCAGGTCGGGCAAAGTGATATTGGGTTTTTCCATCAGGAATTTCTCAGTAGCAGCCACGGAGTCTGGATTTGTGCCCGGTTGATGGTACTAGGCTCGCCCCTTATTACATGGGACTTGAATGTGGGTGTACTATTAGGTACACTTCTGCCTAACTCTTAGGGGATTACAGGCGTGATGTTATGTTTGATTATAATGGGGAGGCTAACTGTGGAACTAATGGCGCTAGCATAGTTGGCACCCAAACATCGTCATTGGTTGAAAATGTGGTAATGTCATTTTATATTTCAAAATAGCTTAACCTCATTGGTCAGATTGCGACCAACTATAGTGGCGCCATCTGAGATTTACTTTGCCTTAGCCACCCCATTCTTTGACTTTTTTTTATTTGTTGTTGGAAATGCTTGGCCTATAGATTCGTAAGTTTCAACAGCATGTCTTTTAATTCAAACTTTCGAACAACAATACTATACATTGTTAATATATAAATTAGTTCCTAGGAATCTATCGATATAATGAAATATTGTAGTCGAAGGCAGCTCCCATTCATTCGTATGTACTTTCGTTACCTAACGCTCAACATAGCGCAGTCAATTAACATTGTAACTATTTTCCTTTCAAATTTGAATTCAGAATCTTTGGTGATTTTCCAGTCTACGAAATAAAAACTCAATGGTGTCTACGATAGAGTTCAAATTCAAATGCAACCAAAAGTTATTAAGGACCTTTTTGCCACCCAAAAATCAACTTAGACTACGTTAATCAAAAGTGGATAGTTCAGTAAGCGGTTGTTTATTTATAAATTATCGAAGATTCTGTATTCAAGTAAAGCTATTTCTATTGTAAACGAAGTATTATACCAGATTGCCGTCTTGTCTTTAATATTTATGCTATTTTTGTGAAGTGTATCAAGCACATGGAGTAGAAAGAAATGGAGTGCTCATTCGTCTTAACATTTCTCCCATGAAATAATAAATTCTACTACACACCAAACGCGAACCCAATTTTTTAAAATCAGTGTCTCTGCGTTCAATCACTCACACACAGATCTCTCTTTAAAGAGCTTTTGCAACCGAGAAAGTAGTTGTACTATAAAGTAGATATACATAAGTAGTACTTTACCGGTACATACAAACATAGACGCTTTGCCTCTGCGGGAGGTTACGCTGTGACGACGTTGGTGCTAATTCGGACACATGAATATTACTGAAGCGCATACATTTTCTGACTGTTGTGCATATTATGATCTGATACTCTATTTCTCTCTACTCTACTAACAACAATTATTCTTTAATATACAACGCAAATCTGTAACTGAAAGAGAGTAATTGTTTTTATCGTGTTTTATGATAGAATAATAGATTCAGTTGAGCTTTTTTATAGATAGGAGTTTTGTGTATCGTTAGCTTAGTGTATGAGAATATATTTAGCGTTGTAATTGTTATTGATTATTGACGTAGTTGTATCGTCTGCTAGATATGTTTGACTTCGAAGTCTGTTGCTATACCTACACTATAGGTACGTGATAGAATCTTATTATGTTAATTTTCAGCCGTTAATTACAGAGCGGAAGGGACTTCGACTAACAAACGAATATAATAATCAGTAAATAATTCCGAACCCCCTATATAAAAAATTTCAACGGTAATGAGGGATTTTCGTTTTAGCTCATCCCTAGTCGCTGGATAGATGGCGCTGAACTTAGTACGTTAATGCAAGGAACGGAACTTAAAAAAACAGATTTTAACAAAGCGCGAGAAAACTAGGTTATATTCGGAAGGTTAAGCAAACGAAAGTGTCAGTCAACGAGCGTATGTGACGGGACGCAATGTTTTTTTTTTCCCAAGCGTTATGGCTGTGGCACCAACTATCGTAGTCAGTTCAACGCCATCTATAGAGTTCTTGGAAACTAAGTTATTTTTTAGTACCTGAAAAAGAAAACCTCTCATTTAAAAACAAATCAGCTGTTTTACAAAATTGCAAAACCTACATGGTCAAAATGTATGGAACAACATGTTAACGGTGTCAGGTCAAATTATACAGTCTTGTTTAATAGAATTATTTGTTAATATATGGTTATCGCTAACGAACAGCTGTTTTTGAAGTATTCATTATGCGCGTTGACCACTTTTTGGGTGAACAAAAATCATGGAACTCGCGTCTTCATCGTCATCGAACGCTTTCATAGAACGGTTAATCAAAATCAACTTATACAATTAAGAAAAAGTTTATTTTGGATTGATCGACGATACAATTCACAAGTTACTTAGTTTTCACTATCGGCAGTCCCCAAAGACTGCCACTCGTGTTTTTTTTTTCTGAATGATGTACTGGGGTTTCAGAATGATGTACTGAACACGTGTTATTTGTTTGTGCGTTAATGTCCCTTCAACGGTGTATACAAAAAGAGCTCAAAACAGTTGCGGTCTAGTGATATACATATATGTACCAACAGTGATTCAAAGGTCGTGGTTGACAGATAAACAGAACTTCTGCAGTTCTTTTCCAGGATCAATATTACTCTGCCATCTTTTCTCGTCGGTATACTAAAGAAAGGCCTACACACCTAACACCTCGCCCTGAGATTTTAGTTTTCTATTCACTCTTGAGCCCAATATATACATACATTAATTTGTCAACGAAACCATTATGATTCGTATAACATTGATTGAAGAGGTAATTGTGGTACTTGTAGCTAAAACCTAACTGGTTTAATGAGAATGTACACACAGCGACACATCAACCTATACATTTCTAGTATAACATGGCCTCGCTTTGTAAAGATTTCCCGTGCAAAGAGAGATCCTCATAAACTGTTTTTGTATAGCTTGGTTGGTCATCGTGCGTACTATAGGCACACCTCTGCTGAACCCTTCTGTGAAATACAGGCGTGACGTTATGTTTATGTAACTTTCGGTACCATGTTCGCAAATGATACATTTACGTCAAGAATGCATATAAAAACTGTTAAATTGTGTTGCAAATTGTATGAGAAATCGAAACTTGACGTCCAGTGTTATATCGCTTCCTATATCATTCGTTGTGGTCGTTCTTCGTTTTTCATTTCTTCTTTAGGTTAGCCCGGATACAGCAGTAGTGGAATTGTTACAATTTATTAAAATATTTCAAACAGAAAAAATGTCATAACATGTCTCGATATGAGAAGCATAAGGACTAATGTATAAATTCAGAGAGGTTTGTCTTTCAAGGATTTTAAAACTTTTCTACTGCTGTATTTGAAACTATTTTTTTCTAATTTCTTATTCTTTATTACTTACTCTAAGCCTGGCTCCATCCCAAATTCATTATTTTGAATACAGCACTGTTTTAAGTTGCATGTATCCATTTCTTCTTAATAATCCATCTTTATCAACAGTGCCACATACTACGACCAAGTCCTTCCATCTTTTCTTTAATCAATATAAGTCTACCAATTTTTCTAACTATTTTACTCGATCTAATTACTAATTGTTTGATTCTTCATCAGTATTCTGCTATTTTGTAAATCTTGCGGTACAAAAACAAGTATTTGTTGTTATATGAACGATTAATATCTACTTAAGATGGATAAATGGCGTTTCAACTACTTAGATATCAAACGAGAATGTTGCGGGAGAGCCAAGGAAACGAAAATCGTTTTCTATTTATCTGTGGTCGAATCGAATATTGTCTTTTGACGCTGCATTGTCACCCGAAAGGCATCAAATGCTCGAGTCGATCTATAGCGCTACATAAGTTATAAGTTATGCCGTCAAACAAGCATTCTGTACCTACATCAAACTGCTAAACCCTACGCAAACATTATAGCTGCGAAACGACTTTTGTGGAAAATATCACGCTTTACGTTGAAATTCAATGTAGCGCTCTCACAACATTGTGCTTATAATAGTAGATGCATTTAACCAGTATTTGACTTTAACCCCTAATATCTTCGTAACTGGAAGGTTCCCAGGTTGTGTTCTAGACCATCCCGAATAAAACACTGAGAGCAATTAGTGCCTTTCGGCTTCGTTATGGGTCTATTTACTTACATCCTAAGGAGCTTTGACATTTTCCTGTGTCAACATTTATGGATCTCTGCCACGACTGGGCTGGCTCGAGATGATTCTGCTAATCGCACCACAACGTATAAAACGTGCGACTGGATTTCAGTTGAAAAGACGAAGAGAGAACTTACCTTTTCTTGGGGTTTAACTATCCATCTCTCATGTAGATGTTAATCCTTCATAACAATAATATGTAACATGGTGTTGATTAATTAAATAGTAAAGACGCTTCATTCTAAATAGTAATGTGTCGTAGATATTAAATTTGTTGTTGTACTTATTTTTTATACGGGATATTGATAAATGTTGCATTTTTGTGTAGATTACAGATTAAATTCGCAGAATTAAAATGGATTTTGTTTATTTTTATGTTGAAACCCTTTATTGTTATCCTGTTGCAAGAGTTTTGCATAAAAAGTTTATTTACTGAAATGCGGGCTTCACGTTCTACAGACGTAAAGCATTTTCTTGAGACAGACTCCACCAAAGCGGAGGGGAGCAGATTCACAACGCTCACACCTCGCGGCTCACTGCTCACAGCTCGCCGCTCACGTCTCTTCTCGTCTCCGCTGTGCGCTGAGTGCGGATTCTGGCCTAAATAATTTCGAGACGTCAACTCTCTTCTCTGATCAGCCATTTTGAACTAAAGCTAAGCGGAGACGAGAATTGTAAATAACGAAATTCAATTGGTAGCCTCCACCGAAGCGGAAAAAAATTGAGTTGTAATCATCTCCCCGCTTCGGTGGAGTCCGGCCCTTATGCCCGGTTTCACTAACACTAGACTACACCTAAAAGTGAATGCACAAATAAAAACGCATTGTTGGATATTCAACGCTCAACTCGAGTTGGCTTGTGGTACTGTACAGGACAAGGGCGTCGCCAGCTTTTGAGCCAGGAGGGGGCAGAAGGCGATTAAAAACGGATTTGTAAGGTTTAAGCTTAATATTCACGGATGCAGCTGAAGTTCTAAGAATCTAAAATGCAATAGCCATTTAAAAATGTTAGCACCTCCAATAAAGGGTCCAGGAGCGAGCGAAGCGAGTTCGGAAATTTTAACATCCTATCTTGGAGAGAATTTTTTCGACCCTTCTTACGGGAGTTACTTGGTCATATGGTCAACTCGCAGAAAGTCGAGAGGAAGTAGGCTGCAAGAGCGAGCACGAAATATTGTTGACGCCTTGCCTAGACAGGTTAGAATTGGTTCGAACCTTCATACAGGAGATAAACAAGCCCGCCTCACTATTCCCTGCCCACTGCAACTCCTGAAAGCCAGAATCAGCAGTGGCGACTGCCAGAAAAGCGCCGAGACAATGAAGCTCGACGAAGTCCCAGAGAAACAGCCCCCTCCCCCCTCTCGCCCTGGCGACGCCCATGGTACAGGATATCAATCTGCGTAAACCTTTTCCCAAAATATGTTATAGGGTCGGCTTCCAGTCTACCCGGATGCAGCTGAATTGCAGTATTTTACATGGAGAATATCTGACCTCCAAACTGAGTTAGGTACTTTTTGTGACTTTCGGGCTTCTGAGTTCTGACCACACGTAACGACTGTTAGAGATCTACAACTGATAGACGGAACCAACGACTTGAGATGTGCTTCCCGAGGCACGGAGGAAACTCGGTATTTAATGATAGTCACCCATCCACAGACCAACCTCAGCAAGCACTGCTTAACCTTAAAGATCGATCCGTGGGGCTGTAATTATTTAGCCACGAGCTCCAGCACGGTACAGGATAATAAATAAATAAAACACTCCAATGCTACACGATAATATTTAATGATAATAATAATACAGAACACTGTCGTTAATTATGGCACATCGAGTTTTGATAAGAGTTTGTCAACTAAGTATTAGTGACAAAGACGGCGCTATATAATGCCGAACTTTTTTTCTTAACCTCGATCAACGCCCGCGTACCACACATACACTGACATCGATTACATAAATACAAAAGCATCAAAGTCAAGTTTATAAAGTTTTTGTTTTAGATTACACCGAAACCCCAAATCATTCAAATCTGATATTTTCTTAATGATAGCCTCATATTCTTTCATATATTCAGGGCGACAAGATTCCGGAAGAAGATTCAACACAAGTAAGTATGCCTGAGGGACTTCGAATGACAACAGCCCTAAACATACGTTAATCTTCATTTCTGTAAACTCAGTTGTTGCATCTATTGAAATTCTCACTATTTGCATCTTGCTTACAACATTGTCGTGAATATCTTTATGGAATGAATCAAAGAACAATTCTTTTTCAACGAATTCTTCAATTAAGATTCCGAGCTCATTAGCAAAGTTGTTTGCTATCTCTTTCATCTCGTTAGTTTTTTCTTGATCTGCATATTTATTTTTACTTTCCGCTATCACTTTCCGAGCCACGATTCCCAGTCGTATGTCCCACACTACCATATAAATATCTTGAATAGGTGCCATTTCTTCAAGCGTTTTCAATACTAGTTGCATTATTTTATTCGCGTTTTCATAATGGTGAAAGTCTTGATAGTAACTTCTGCTCTCAAGTTCATAGATGAAGCTAAAACAAGTTTTTAGTAAGTGGCGGCTCTTTTCAGGTATTCCGATGTCCTTCAGACACATTTTTAATATGAGCTTCGTTAACTCTGTTTTTTTACCAATATCTTCATCTCCCTTTACATTAATTATATAAGTTGCTGCCAGTTTCCATTTGGCGTCAATCAAAGCACCAGCTTCGGGACTTTGTTGGATTTCGTTTTCTTCTTCATCAAAAACCGTTGCAATAAACGATTCTATAATACTGCAGACAAATTCATGGCGAATGATATCAATTTTGTTGCACATGAACATTATTATAGTATTTAAACGTGTAAGGTTTGTTGATTTTGGCGGAAATTGCTTTACTACCTTCCAAGTAATCTCGATACAATCAGGCAGAAATTGATCGGGTATTTTACAATATTTTAGAAGACCGAATACTTCATCATCATCATCTGGTCGTAGCGTCAGTGTTAACTGTTTCAATGTATCAAATAATATATCTTGTCCACTCGTAACTTTAGAAATCTTGTTGAAGATTCCTTTGTAAATAATCATCCTGAGCGTAATATTTTTGGTCTTCTTCCAAACTCGTAATGCAAGTGTATTTAAGCTTTCTGCATTGAAACATTCAAAAGCGAGACGAATACCGTGTTTCTGAATTGATACCGGAGCATCTATTATTGATTCGACGAATTCCAAGCACAGTGGTAGTGGTAGGTTAGCCAAGTACGAATGAAACATGGGTAAACAAAAATGTACGTAGTCTAGTTTTACGTACAAGAGCATGGTCTTGAGCGGGACTGGAGGGCGCGAGTAGTAAGCGTGGGCACATATAGCTTGTTGAACCCGTAACAGCTTTTCATCAATTTCACTGTGATTAATTCCAGTTCCCTTTGGGGCGTATTTTGTCATGAAATCTACTTTTAATTTCTCGTCTCCTAGTTGAAAAATACCATGGGCTGCGGCTTGGGTGACTTGTTGCCATAACTGTTCCTCAGCCAATAAAGAATTAAAAAAATTAAGATATTCCTTAGCAATATCGTGCAAGAAATATGTCTTCAACTTCTTGAGCACCGTGCTCATATGGTATCTGTAATTGCTATTGATATTTTTTTTCACCAGCGGAAGGTGCTCAACTAGGAGTTTCGCGTCTTTTTTCAAATCACGGTATAGATCAAGCTTAGTTATTTCTGTTTTATCACGAATCAGCCTATGGTATTCGAAATCCGTCCAGTCCAACTTCATATATGCGTTGACTAGTTCGGGGATATCTTCTTTGGTTTTATCGAACTGGTCCAATAGATCCAAAATGAAATGAATATATTTTCTAAGACGATGCTTAACCTGATCCATATAAGGTTCACTTGCCAATCTCCTGATTTCGTCCATGTAAAAATTCAATAAATACTCAAATACTATTTCTTTTTGCTCATCTGTTAATTTATTTATGTACGTTTTTAATGGATAAAATTGCAATTCACAATTTAATTGATTTAGAATGGCTTGAGGAACTTCCTTTTGGTTAATGGTGCAGTATATAAGAGCAACTAACCTGTATTCACCCTTGCTGTTAAAGTTTGTTACATGGTAAACCTGCAAATTGTGAAGCATTTTATTAAAAGCCGTCCAACAGTCTTTATCAAATTCGAAAACATTATAGTCATGCAATATCCGATCAACGAAATTCTCTTTCATAAATTTGTGTTCATTGCCATGTTTCTCATAATAATATTTCATAAGTTTCCGTGCATCACGGTGGGTTTTCGCTGAGTCAAGCAGAGTGAACATCATTTCAGCCCGTTTAACATCATCTGTAGCGATCAATAATAGTTTTTTTATCTCCTCAAAAGCTTTTTCGAAGTTTACAAACTTGTACCATAGAAATTCTTTGCCTATGCCTAGGATTTCGTTCTCATTGGCTATTTGCTCTAAAGCCCAAATTTCCTTTTCTTCGGTTGTCATTAAAACGTAGCACTGCCTGTTATAGAAATATTTAACCGTTTCAAAGTCTTCTTCCGGATACTTGGCGGTGAATATGTTTTTAACGAATTGAAACTTTCCAGATGTGATTTTATTGAGTATGAATTCGTATTCGCTGCAAAAGTTTTTATTCCAAAAGCACTCAACGTTATTGGGCAATATAGCAGGTAAGTAAATTTTTGCATCTTCTGCCGTACTATACCTGGCTACAGCAGCTTTACTCAATATTCTCACGTATAGCGATGGCATTTTAAGAACTCGATCCTTATGCTGTTTCATAATGCTTTTTGAAATACGTAAGCCTAAACAGATATTTTCAGTATGTACAGTGCGTACAGTGGGTAACGAACTTACTTCAACATATTTTTCTAACAGATCTAAATAGTTCACTCCCGAAACTGTGTATAAATAGCTAAGCCCCTGAAACACTTCAATTCTGTTCGTTTTATTAAGTGCCTTGATATACGCTTCTGCTAGAGGGAATGAGACTCCAATAAAATGCTTCGGAGCTTCGCTTCCATATTCCTGCATCAAAAGTTTATAGTTGGACTTGTCCTTCATTACCTCCAACTTGAAGGTGTCATTAGTAAAACCAAGGAACTTTAATGCAATGGTTGTTAATTTGTTATCCATGCAGTATTTATAAAATTCTACTACTCTTGATTCAGTCCTGACGTGTATGGAAATAGCTGTCAGTAGCTTCTTTTTCATTTTGTTGGACATGAAAGGTATCACATTGTTGTGAAGATTATTTACATTGATGATATGTGAATAGCTATCTTCAAATATCCAACTGCATTTGAGAGCTCGAGATATGTACAAACTGTCTCCAGATTTGAGGACTTCGATAATATAGTCGCTGTTATGGTATTCAGATGCAAGATCTATTTTAAATAACTTGTCGACATCGGACTCTTCCGCCGTGTCTTTTATTTCGTTGAAGTTGACGCTCTGTGCTGCGGCTTCTTTCACTTTTGTGTTTAATTCTCGCTGCCTTTCGCCTAGGTTACTCCCCGTTAGTTTTATCATCTTGATTGATGTTGGATCTGAAATAAAAGAAAAATATTTTGGTAATAAAATAGCACAGCGAGTATTAGATGTACGGTCGAACAAGCTATTTGGTTTACATTTTCCATTTTAATTTGTTTGTTAAACTGTAAACCAAATAGCTTGTTCGACCGTACACTTAGTATTATGTTGGCGGAGGTGTAGCGTATTGGAGAAAACATAATAAGGTATGAATATTATTGCATACTTAGGTAGTTATATTATTTTATTTTTTACCAAAGTATTTTACAGCAACATATCGTAATTATTTTATTTTTATTTATAAGTACAACGAAGCGAATCGATGTGAACTACAAGTGTGATATCTATGTGAATACCTAGTGATCAGTAGTGAATTTGTGGTCTGAGTTATACAAAGTGACTGTGATAAATAAAAATATTTTTCGTTTAATCGGTAGTGTTTGGACCGCTGCGTAGGTGATGTGACGATTATGGCCAGATATAGACATTCAATCAAGCTTACAAAAAAAAACCGGTAGTGTTGTAACAATATCATCTCGAACGAAACGCATAAATAAAATGCGTTCGTACTATCATAATCCCCTTACTCCTCTCTAATCAGACTTACTCCGATTGATGGCAAGGTTAGGTAATTACCTACGTAAATTTATCATTATGTAACATTGATTGACATTAAAGTTCTTAACAAAAGATATATTGCTTTTCCATACGAAGTACGCGTTACACATAACGTCTCGCAAATCCTACATCGCACAAGCAGACGTAAATAGTATACAGAAACAGTAGCCCTCCAGTAACAACACCAATCTTGGTAGAAGGCTGAAGAACCTTTTACGGTTTTTCTCCTGTCTATAAATAAAGGTTAATCGAATTTGCTTTGCGCTTTGTGGCTCATGGCTCATGCTTATGTAGGACGAAGCCTCAAATCGGCCGACACTATTTTACAAAAAAAATAATATCTTATGAAATCAGATGCGAATTTGGTAGAAAGCTACTTAGATCAAACAAAACTTCATGATTACTCAGATAAAGGGCCAGCGCGTGTCGGGCGAGGCGCAGTTGGTAGCAGTGAAAATCGTACTGCGCTGCCGTTAAACACCGATCGATAAAGCATATGCATGGGCCACGCCTAGCTGAAAGCAAATTCAACAAGTTTTGCACAAAGGTGTACCGTAAATTAAACGCGAACTAGTAAGTACTAATACGAATAGTTTAATAAAGAGTTAAGCCAATAAAAATATAAAATCTGACACCATTGCTATTGATATTGACACTATTAGCTCTTAAATGCGGTTTAGGTAAGCTGATCGTGTTCAGTTTGCATAACATAAATCTTAGCAAGGGGCGGAGGCGCGAGCGTGGCGATTGACTCGCTACGCGGTATGTAGGTACATTTATTGCCTTTCAAACTAATACATACATATACAGATAAAATTAAATAAACTAATATACCTATATTATAATCCATACAAATATTCCAAAATACGAGAAACCACATAATAATTACTATGACTAGCAAAATTTTCGTCTTCCGTCATGAATAAAATTAAACTATTTATTTTACAATAATAACAAAATTATATTTGAGATCCTCATGTTTCATTTGATTTAAGACACAGTAAGGTTTCAAAACTTTTTTTTTTAATTTCCTAATTTGTCCCCCGAAAATGACCCTTATTTAAAAAAAAAAAATTAGTACTTTGCACACCTGTGTTTGGGTCATAGGATTTTACCATCCTACCACATTTCACCTGATTTGGTCCAGTAGATTCGGAGCAAACTGGCTGTGACAGACGGACGGACAGGCAGGACGCACGAGTGATCCTATAAGGGTTCCGTTTTTTTAATATTTTGTACGGAACCCTAATAAAAAAATATCGGATATTTAGTGACAGAAATTCGCTTGCTCGGGTTAATTAATATTGTGGACGTGTCACACATTTAATTTTTTTTTCGTCTCACGGAAAAGTACACGTGATTGTCACATTATCGCATTATCGCCCCATCCCGAATAATTGTGATTTTTTTCTTGCCCTCTAAAAAAAGGTTAAAATTTCGCCCGCCCGCGAACACCACATATTACATTGTAAAACTATGCAACAAGTCGTAAAGCTTTTGGAAAATCAATTAGCACACTGTAGGTACACTAGCAGGAAAACACAAATAACTAAGTACCTACCTAGTCCATTCGAGTTATTCACGAAATCTTCAAACTGACTCCGAATTAAAAAACGAACACGACACCTCAAAGCCTCAGCGAGTGGAATAGATTGGCTGGGAGGATCAATCCCCACCGTCGCGCTTAATACCTAACTTACTACCTATACATATAGGTATCTTATTACCGAGACACGATCAATACGAGAGCGAAGCATCCGACGTTGCAATGAAACTGCAAGAGAGCACGAGAGCGACTGAAACAGTGAATGGGGAAAACTTCGCGGGACTATTGAAGCTGCAGGAAACGTGCGCTGCGCACCGGTCATCAACCGACATGGACCGACATTATGAGGTAGGTAGCGATATGAGAGCTGTATTCTACTTTAAGGTTGAATGCTCCAGGCTAGCCCACGAAATTAAAATTTTCTTACGTTTTTTGCAATTTGCAGGCCAGTGCTAGGTTGTATGTTGATTAAAACAATATGATTCGCGGCTGTAAGACTTATGTAGTTACAGAATTATAATCATCAATACAACCCTTTAAATTCATGAAAGTCGATTGGCCTGGCGTATAATTGTAAAAAGTCTATGGCCATGGACTTCAGGCTCGGCGCAAACGGGCCACCAACCACAGCCACCGATGGCTGTGGTTTGTTTGTCGACTGCTGTAGCGAGTGGCCGCGAGTTTCAAACAAATGTATGAAAAAGCGTGTAAACTGCTTGTCGCTGGCTACCGGTGGCTGTAGGTGGCTTGGGGTAAAAGTCCTGACAAAGTGCCTCCTGTATAATTGTATGGCACGCCTTTGCAGAGAGTCCAGAAGTTTAAATACCATGGTCATAATAATATTGACCCATGATCTTAAAGACAAGAGCGGGAGGCATTATCAGTTAGAGCCAACATGTTGGCTTGCAGGTTTGCACAATGCTTACGTCCAGTAACACAACACAACACAATGTAAATTGTTTGTGAATAAATTGAATTGAATTTAGTCACAAGACACACTCTTTCGCGCGTTATCGTTCAAGCGTGCGTTCTTCATTATACACAAGAAGCCTGTGGGCTAGATTTACACTGCTCTCCGCAATCGATTTTTTGTTTTTTTTTTTGTTTTATTTAAATAAGAAATGTCACCTTTTACACATTCCACTTTGATTAAATTTAACATTGTAACTAGAAAATCTAAGAATATCATCCACATTAGACGAAGAAGAAAAATGTATATTATATGCAATGCAATGCATACTATAATATGCATTTTTCTATATCATTACTTCCCAGAATTTGATAATGAATAGCGAAGTTATCGAAGGGTTATTAAGTTTGTGATTTTTCCCCAATCAACGTGTTCGATTCCTGGCTATGAATATTGATTTTCCAAAAATAAGGCTCAAGGCTCCTTTGAGTATTATTCGCTATTCCTCATAGTTTCGCATTTGGCCATCCACGCCCACTTGAAAAATTCTTAAGTACCAGTAGGTATGTAAAGTAAAAATAAATAAGCAATGGTCTAAAACTTGTTTTGTTTTTTTTTTTCATTTTATGGAAGTCCTCAATACCTACGTACTTAGATATTGCACGATTTTAAATTCTACGTGTATATGGGTTGATATATTTGGATAGATTTCTGAGGAATTAGTAAAGCCACATGACGACAAAGCTTTTAAAAGCCAAAAATTAAAGATAAACCAATAATAGGCGTGAGTCATAGAATCATGTTTTGTATTATATAATTAAATTACATAAAGATAGGTTATACTTACGTATTCCTCAGAGAAGAAAGATTCTCAAGCTCAGCAGGATGAAAGAATTTAAACTCTAAGAAAATAGTAACGTGTAAAAAAAATAAAAACGTAAATAACCCAACGTGTAGCACACTCCTATAAACACCGGCAAACAAACTTCTGACAAGTGACACCACAGAACACTATTACTCCTAGCGGAGTGACACTGACAAGTGACAACTAACTACAGATAATACTAAGTTATCATATGAGGACGACAGACACACAAACATAGAGTATAATCTAAGCACTGAAAATACTGAAATGGCAATGCAATGGGCCCAACGGGGGAGGCAGGGGAGGGCTATCGCGCATGAAATCGCCGCTAGAGGCGTTCGTGCGGAGTAAGGTCTTCAGAAATGTCAGATGACCAGACGTTTGTCTGTTTTTTAACACCTAGGTATTAGATATCTAGATCTGGTGTATCCTGTAGCCTGTAGTAACTGCTGTGCTGTAGCCTGTAGGGCTATTACGTATAACACACTCCTATCGTGTCAACACGGCTTTACTAATATTAACGATTGTGGTCAAGGTTGAGCCATTCCTAATAACTAAGAATCAAAGGAAGAAACTTGGAGGAAGAATGATTTTTTTTCATGCTTGCTAATTTTTGAGACAATTTTGTAAAAAAAATGCATGTGAAGTTTACAGCATGTTGATAAAAGTAAAAAAATTAACGTACTAAAAAGCTATTTACTTAGAAAATAGAATTAATGACAGGACCTTACTCGCCAGTGGCACCATCTGGTGAGCATAGAAACGATAATCTTCATTTGAAAGTCCAAATCGAAGTTACAAAATAGATACCTCTAATAAACGAACTTCTCCTCTGATTGGCAGCTCAGGCATCAGCCATAGAGCTTAGGACCAGCACGGCTTATCATGGAATGGCATGGAAAATACTTATAAATTAAAGCTAGCCCAGCGTAGTAATGTCTCTGGCAAGACAAAGATATTCATTCTGATACGGTAGGCACAAAGTTGTTGCATGGTTCCTTTCAAATGTTTTTGGTTTTATTTTAGTAGGCTGAATGCGTAATTCGTATGCCTGCCATTGTGCCATGGATTCTATAAAAACTAATCATTGAGAAAATGGCGGTTGTTGTCTTTGGCAAATTGGCAATAGTTCCGTAATAATTTCTTATTTTTCTGTATTTGTTTGGAAATAACAAGTTAAAACTTGGAAATAATACTGTTGTGTTGTACGCAGTCTTACGAAGAAGAATAAAATGAATTTATCATTTCATGTATACACATGTAACATGTTAACTGATTAGCTAGTGCTAACAACGCGGTTTTTTGTTCAGTTTATTTGTTCACATTTTCGTGCTGTTTGTTGTAATTTTTCCTGTAAAACCATTGCAAAAATTAAGGTTGTGTTTACGAAAAGAGTGTTAAAAAAATTAGTGCCTGTCGGATCATGCGACGCTACAATATTATTATGTGTCAGTGATATTTTGTTAGTTTGATAACAATGGGGGAAACAGAAGATTTTAACACTTTAGCGTTTGAGAAACGTCTGAGCCAGCTGAAGGACACTCAGGAGAGTATCCAGGGGTTATCGTCGTGGTGTCTGAAACAAAGGCCGCACCACAAGAAGATAGTGCAAAGTTGGCTGAATGTGTTGAAGAGGGTGAAGGTAGAACAGCGGCTAGTACTGTTTTACTTGGCCAATGATGTGATTCAGTACAGCAAGAGGAAGAACTACGAGTTTGTTGAGAGCTGGGGCCTCAATCTGCAGAAAGCAACTCCTTTGGTCAGGTTAGTCTACACTGATAAATAATGCATGGTTTGTATCTTTTCATGTATTAAATACCAATTTTCTGCTGTACTGTGATATTTCTCTACTTAAAGTTAAACAACAATTTAATTTTGCATTTAAAAAGTGGTTTAAAAAAAAACCGATCTTCCAAATGTATTCAATTGTTTGCCATACTTATCCAATAAATAATAAAAAAAAAGTAGCCAAACTATTGTTAAGATTATAGCACCACGGTATTTCAAGGTCCCTTACCTTGAAATACTTGAAGTCAGAAATTCAAGATTTCATAAGTTTTTTGCAATAATATGCAGGTCGGGACTATTTCTTGAAAAAGTCATTCAATGGGATTAGATGAATTAGATTATTAGAGGGTTGTAATAATGATTTTAATGATTATAATTTTGTGAAACATAAATGTGTTATGGTTGGGAAACATATTTTGTTCACCATATAGGCTGACACTGACCTGCAAATTGCAAAAAAACTTATGAAAATTTTAATTTCACTGGCTGCCCTGGCACATCCACTTTAAAAGAACATAATATAACAGTGTCATTTTTCAAAAAATCATATTCACATTTCGTAGGCTTACTGCATAAACTATTAATGTCAAAGTATAATTATTATTTCATGAAGCCATGCATGTTACATTACAGCTTCAATTACTTCTTTGTCTTCTTACTAGATTGTGTGTCCTATTAATTTGGGTTGTCCTTGTCCTTCTGTTGGACTAGCATGAGGAAACTCCTATTGGAGGAAAACTGCCCATCTCGACAACCCAAGACATATTGAAGAAGCTCTTCCACCGAGCAAGATTGTCAACTAGCCATAGCCCTTTTTATATTCCTCATCATTTACTTGTATATTGTATAACGGGCTGGTGTCCACAACTGCACATCAAAGCGCGTATTTTGCATATGGTCTATAATCCACCACGCAGGTATGTCATGTCTTCGAATTTTTGGTACTAAGACATGCCGGTTTCCTCACAATGTTATCCTTCACCGTTTTGAGAGCAGTGATGATGAAAATTACACAAAGTAATGTGCCTGTCTGGGCTCAAACCCACGACTTACTGTTCGTAAGTCAGGGCCGCCACCACTGGGCCACCGCTGCTAATCATCATTTACTTCTCAAATTACTAATAACATGTTAACGGTTTTGGTTCCGCCTTAGTAGTTTTAGTGAATCATTGTGCGTGTAATAACATAAGCAATTCTGTCTTATACTTTCAGGGACGATAAAGTGAGACCAAAAATCTTGCGAATATTTAAGATATGGGAGCAAAGATCAGTGTATGATGATGAGTTTTTGTCTGATCTTACCGGCTTGCTCAGTGCCGGTGCTGTTAAGAAATCAGATGATGACGCTGAGTTCCAAGTGAGTATAGAGGTAAAAATTGTTCACAACTTTGTATTTAAGGGGTAATCTCTGGAACTACTGATCTGCAGGCCTATTACGTATCTCTGTTGACAGCTCGAAATTATAGTAACTGGGCTCAGTGTCTATCAAATAACTGTCAAAAGGTTAGTTTCGTATTATGTATGGCCAGTCGCGATCAAAAATGACGTCATCGGTGGGTGCCCATCGTGATTGATAGTCACCGTAACTCATTTTGACAGACGCTTTCGTATCGATTCTTCTAAAATTGCGCTTATGTAAGCATATTGGACATCAAATTGATGACAACTGAGTTTGAAGTGGCTTTCGTGAAAGACGTTACACCGTAACCCTGGCTGTTAGTCACCGTAAACTGGAGATCAAAAAGATACGTAATAGCCCTACTGATTCCGAAAAATCCTTTAGTTATGTAATATAATATTATTATTTGGAGCTTTATTATCCCTGAGTGTTAGAGGCTATTTTAAATTTTTCTCATGGGATAATTTCCGCAAAAAGCTGCGGGCAAAACCTAGTATTAATAAGATTATGAATTTTAGTATGAACAAGGAAATAATATTTATCTCAATCAACTGAGTATCCTAGTAATTTATTTGTTGTCAGCAAGTGTACCTAGGTGTTGTAACAAACTTATGTACAGTTATAACTTGCGGTAGGTCCATTTATTGACATTCAGCATCTTTTGTGTTAAGTTTTTGTTAGTCATGCTAAGTATGCGCCCAGAGGTGCATCCATATCAGTCCGTTTTATGGTGTGTCAGCTGTCACAGTATCAGGTCTTATGGGGTTTGTCTTTTAAGCTTAATGACTTGGGTTTCATCAAGTTTGATGCCAGTTTATTAGGATGAATAGTAATCCTATTCTTGTAGGCACTGACTGCTTGGTGATGTGTTCTTTCACCTTTGGTATTTTTAAGTCCCGATGTAAGAAGCTATCGTTAGTCAACAATGAGCTCGGAAGAAATCTCACCACCAATACGACTGTTTTTGCTTGCAGCATTCGGCCGCTATTGAAGCGCTTATTTAATCTCATCTCATCAACCAATAGCATCGCAGCATCTAATCCCTTGATTATGTTAATGAAAAAAATAACAAATAAATAAGACCATTAGAATAGTTCTTCTTCTTCGTGTCTATGTTTCGTTAAGGGTGGTAAACAGATGTGGAGATCGTGTGCATGGGATTTTGTTTTAAAAATGAGCAGATTTCGTCCGAGCTCATGGTACCGTGGTGCATTAGTTATAATCCTAAACATTTTTGATTGAAACCTTTGAAGTATGTCAATGTTTGAATTGGCGCCGTGCCCCACAGCTGTATTCCATATGTCCAGATAGGCATTATGAAAACCCTATTACATGAGACTAGTAAATTACTTAATGCTTTGGTTGGTGCAGTGGTTGCTGGTGCTAGCTAAGCATCAGATGCCTTGCCTTGCCTTGTGGCATTAAGTCCGCCTATGTACCACTATTGTACATGAAGTTTAAATAAATAAATAAATAAATAAATCAGATCTTTACTAAGTTGATGGCAATATGCTTGCCCTCTATCACATCACATAGGACTTAAACATAACTGGCGAAATGTGAGTGTACTTTATGGAAACCTCTGCCGATGCCTTTGGGGATTGAAGGCAGGGTTTTACATTGTAATTGACTCCGTTCCTATAAAAGTTAAACGTAACAAGTAATTTTTCCTTTTCAGCCAACTCTACTAGTAAACAAGATAAAACAATGTGCAGTACTGGAATCAGACACAGATATGAGGCTCAAAGAAATCCATGAAAGTACTTTAGAACTGTCTGACTCCGAGTTACTGAGGGCTAGCCTTAAGGGTTTGTATGAAGGTTTGCTAGCTTTTTTTATGGTTTTTTTCTTTTCTAATTATTATTCTTTTTATTTGTGTATCTGTGACTATAAACAGGTTTCGTGTCATTTTGGCACCCAAAAATAAGTCCGTGCTGCAGTACAACTCTTATCAATGCTGCGTCATGATTCATCTGTAAGTCTCTGATATCCTTTCCTATCAATCAATGTCATGTATGTGGATTGGCTTACTCCAATCTGTATTAGAACTGTAAATCTCTCCTAATTAGCTTTGGAGGCCGCATCTACCTATCTGGTCCATTCTGCAGTTGTTGGCAGTTTTTTTGTGTTGATTTGACATTTAAAGAAGACAAAAGAACGCCTCTAAAAACGCCTCAAAATCCTAATTTTAGTCCAAGGCCAAACCCTTGATCCCAACAAACGTAAAATTCTTAGTCATTATTGATAGTCAAAAGCCTGAAAGTCTTGGGTCAGTGCACACCAAGAGCAGAACAGAGCATATTTTTTTTAAGCAATGCAATTACACGTCCAAACTTGATGCTCGACCAAGCTTCCGCTTGCAAGATGCATGTTCGAGTAGGTACGCGTTTTGCAACGTATGAAGTTATCATAAGATTCATTTTTCAGTAGTCTCAGAAAATGCTCTGCTCTGCTCTGCACTTGGTGTGCGCTGACCCTTACAAGGCGAGTATCGTATTACCCAGTAATTGGGTTGTGGATGTGAGACGGGCAGTCACTACTCACTGGTATTAGCCTGCGTCTGGTTAGACTGGAAGCCGACCCCAACATAGTTGGAAAACTGTCAGGCTAAATGATGAATATTTAACATTTGAATTTCGTGGTATAGGCATTTTCCCTCCACAATGGTTTGCAGATATTTCAGTAGTTGCGTTGCAGTCTAAACTATGTTTTATCATTTGCAAAGTATTTTTCTTTGAAACACTTGTCAGCGTATCTAAAACAAAATTGTTATAATTAATTAATTTGCAATTTCCAGAAAGGGGTAATAAAGACGATGTTGAAAAAGAGTTGAACGATGGAATATCTTGCGTTGAGCGGTATACAGCTGCTTTACAGAGAGAGATAGTAGCAAGGGATGCATTGTTAGCGTTACTCACAACTGCCACGCAATACTACTCAACACAGAGGGGCGAAGTCAAAGTGGTTGCTTATGTGAGTACAAACAGTATTAATAATATGAGCCAGTACCAATATGCACAAAATGTAATGTAACGATTCAGATTCACTTGTTTCTGGACAAAATCGACTCTTGGATTGTTGCATTACACGTGAATGCCCTGGTGAGTCTAGGTTGCTCCGTTAATGGGTGACCACCTATTACATACCGAATTTCCTTCATGCCTCGGAAAGCTCGTTAAGCCGTTGGTCCTGTTGTTATTTTGTAGATCTTTGACAGTTGTTACAGGTAGTCAGTGACCAAGTCAACAAGTTCTTAGCAAGGAGTGTCATATTACCCAGTACTATCTAAGTTTTGGAGGTCAGATATAGGCAGTCGCTGCATGTATAATACTGGTATTCAGCTGAATCCGGTAAGACTGGAAGACGATCCCAACATCGTTGGGAAAAGGCTAGGCAGGTGATGCTCCTGGTGAGTGACCACCGTTACGCCTCGATGGCAGCAAAACTTATAAACAATGCGCTGGTTGCGTTTGTTCTTTGTTAACGTCGACGACGCCTGAAAAAAACAGTGTGTGTGTTAGGCCTTATTGTCCCCACTGCAGTAATAGAAGCCTATACATCTGCAGTCAAAGGCATATGACTGTCATCCCAGCGAGTCACTACTCAGATTGAATTACCTTTGAGTGTAACAGATTCCAAGTCACACATTAAAATTTTACTGTTGCATAGCAACACATGTGGCCTGACTAATTGTTGAGATGATTTTGTATGTGTTTTTATCGTATTTTTAATTACGAAATGGCCTTTTTTTTGCTAGTCAGTTCATGGAAAATTAGTTTTTTCATAAGTAGCAGAATTGTTAATGCCTGAAACAATATTTTCAAAAATGTTCAAAAGCTTCAACTTTCTGGCAGACCAACACCTTAACCACAGCATACACTCAATTTGTTGAACCACTTAGCTGACCCGAAGCAAATTTTACTATACTTACGTATTTCATTCAGGTTGTGCCGATCGATATCGCGAACTCTGTTCTGCTTTTATCATTGCTGAATCATGTTCGGGTCGACTCGGCCGACAGTTGGAGACGAGTCGAGCGGATTTTTCCTGAACTATTATCTATAATGACTACCTCGTTGGTAAACATCATGTGGTTGTCCACCACAAGATGTTTGCAAGCGCGACTTTTGAGCATGTGGTCCTGGTTTCCATTCCCATGTCGGGTAAAGTATTTGGGTTTTCCCATCTGCAATTTCTCAGTAGCAGCCACGGATACTGGATTTGTGCCCGGCTGATGGCAATAGGCTCGCCCCCTATTACATGGGACTTAAACATAACGGGCGAAATGTGGGTGTACTATTAGGTACACCTCTGCCTAATCATTAAGGGATAACAGCCGTGCAGTTATGTTATGATTAACTACAATATTTGATTTTACCATCCGACCCAAGCATGTACGTAGCACCCTCAATAATTTCATTGAAGTCAATGCTTTCAGTTTCAATACTTTCAAAACACTTTCAGGCATATAAAAACTTCGGAGCGCGCGTGCGAGTACTAAAGCGGAAACTAGACGAGTTGATGCTAACATTGCCGGACGCGCCGTCGCCGCCGCAACGGGATGAAGATGTGCCGTCCCCAAGCCCCGATGAGGACCTGGAGTTGCCTGCAACGACGGACGGTGGGGATGACGGTGATGATAGTGAGTATCTTTGTACTATATGTATGTATCCGGTAGATTTTTGAAAAATCAGTTTTCGTAACCAGGAATCGAACCCGTTGATTTTGGAAAAAATTGTGAGCCGTCGCGGGACGCCTGGCAGATGTGAAACATCGAAATTATTTTGTACAAGTAATATGCATAAAATAACAGATTACGACAGGAACTAAATATGCCTTAATGAAAAAATAAAATATTACTAAATTTTCCCTGAAAATGATGACTCTTTATTTAATAATCATTTATTTTCATTAAATACAAAAATTAAATAAAAACAAAATGACTCGATTCACAAAAAGAAAATCCTTAGGCTGGGATCGAACTCGAAGTCACAAGATTAACCCAGCGCTCTGTGCCCCGCGACCAGCTGGCTTGTTGTAAACCGTGGCGAATATGTAGATCTTATGCTGCTTCAACAGGTCAGTAATGTTCGGGATTGTTCGGGCCGGGATGACAACTTGACAGTTGGCGACGCGTCGCCACGGCATGTGTCGCCACGCCATTTTTTGGTTTTACTCGCGCGTATAGATGTTTCACATAAAAAAAACTCATACTGTATTGTTATTTAATGTAAGCGTGTTGAGATAAAGCCAGTTCAGCGCTACATTAAAGCCATGTTGTGCTTTGTCCTCAAGTTCAGACCATGTGTTGGCGACGAAAGTAATAGCAGTGTCATCCGCAAATTATGTCATCTTGGCATGGATATTTAAATTGCATAAGTCGTTAATAAAGACTAGAAATAAAGTGGAACCCAATATGCTCCCTTGTGGAACGCCATAGTAGATGGGGAGCTCATTGCTGCTGTGCCGATCAATCTTGACTATCTGAGAGCGATTAGTGAGGTAACTTTGGAAGAGATCAAGTTGCAATCCCCTGACCCATCTTTTCAAGTTTGAGTAAGAGAGAACGGACGGGTACGGTGTCGAACGCCTTCGCAAGATCTAAAAATATTGTTAAGACTTTTTAATTAGTATTCAGGTTTCATACAATATTGCTAGTTAATTCCTGAACTGCGTCACAGGTTGACTTGTTTTTACGAAATCCATATTGTTGCGGTGATAATAGTTTAAAATGTTTTAGGTAGTTTACAAGTCTTTTATTGATAAGACGTTCTAGTACCTTGGATAAGGCAGTCAGAACTGCTATGGGGCGGTAATTGTTCGGCAAGTTTCCGTCGCCTCCCTTGAAGACTGGGTGAATGATTGCCTTTTTAAAAGAAGAGGGAAAGACGCCAGTCTCGAAACAGAGGTTAAAAATATAGCAAAGTATGGGCGCCAGGGAGGTAGAATATCTCTTTAGGATGTAGGGTGATACGCCATCCCAGCCAGTCGCAGCATCAGAGCGTAACGAATGGATAACTGCTGTAATTTCGTCAAGGTCAGTAGGGTCAAGGACGAACGATGAAGTTGATGAGATGTCAGAATTGGGTTGAGTGAGTCATTGGCTGCGTAGTACTTGTGTGAATATTATTTGCGAGGCTCTGGCCTATGTTAACGAAGTATGAGTTTATAGTGTTGCAAGACTCAATAGATGAAGATGACAAATGACAAATAATGTTTTAGCGATAAAGTTGAAAATCATTTAAAGAAATTTGAAAGATTGTAATAGTTTAATTTGAGTCTGTACGTAAACTTTTGTTCAGATATCGCCTAGCAAAAGTGAACACGGAGATTCGTTTTGTGATTCTAATAGGGTGAGCAGTTTAGGAGAAGGATATAGGTACACTTCCTTTTAAGCAATGTGCTTTATGAACAAGATGCATTGTATCTATTTAATGTCCATCTAAGCGTGGGTTCTAACTATTTACATTCAAAATAGGCGTGCGTTTATAAATGCACTAGGTTTTTATAAATGCTTTGGTTCTGGTCTACATGTACGGTCGAACAAGCTATTTGGTTTACAGTTTTACCAACAAATTACATTGTAAAACGTAAACCAAATAGCTTGTTCGACCGTACTACCGAGTTCACTAACGGTCTGCCACTGTTTACCTTATGAAGGTTGAAAAGTACAGTTCCTAAGTTAAAAAAATTGGTTATCAAACAAAAATTCTGGGTTAAAATATAACCTTGTTTGGCGCAATTGGGACCTAACAGCTAATAGGCAAGGTAACGTACATACAGAGTTACCTTCGCATTAAAAATGTTAAGGATGTCACTTGCCTCATTCTAGTGCTGGGCAAAGGTCTCTCCCCAAGACTTCCAGTTTTTTCGGTCCACTGCTCGTTGGAGTAGTCCAGAGGGCTAATTATGTCGCGCCGATGAAGTTGTAGTGCAGTTGCAGTTAAGTTCAAGTTCGAGTGATAAACGGTATTCTTGTAATCTTTGAACTGCACATAAGTTGCGCGTGAACTGCACGTGAATTGTACGACAGCCAAACTCTACCAAACTTACTTATGGTGTGGCCATATGAGAGAAAAAATATTACTCACTGAATAATCGATTACATTTCTATGATATGACGTTATTAAAATATAAAAATAATACCCCAGCACAGATTTTAGTGCTTTTTCTTACTTATAGTGTATTCACGGAGACGAATTAGTAGAGCGCTATCTCACTCACAAGTGTATTCACGGAGACGAATTAGTAGAGCGCTATCTCACTCACAATTTTTTTTTACTGCGATTGGTCAGTGATAAACGCTAAGGCGGTGTACACAGTACGAGTACTTTTTAGTCTACTCATACTTCCCGTACTGTGCAGACGTGCTCTTACTTGGGACTGTATTTTGGTTGAACTCGTGAACTGGTTTGTGTATTGGATTTTATGAATGATTGCTTTCCTGAGGACTTGGCGGCGGAAATGTAGATTCACACATGAAACACATAAAATGGCAGAATTAAAAATTGTAATAAACGAATCTATACAAAATATTGACGCAGAAAAATGAAAAAAATGTATAAAGCATGTCATAGAAATAGTTGCGCCCAAAATGGATGCCATGGATAGAAATATGGAAATAATGACAGAAAGATTCGTAATAAATGTAGGAAACGACGACAGCAGTGATACGTCGTCGGAGAGTGACGATATGCTATACATTTATTATAATAATATAAAATAAATTTAATAATGAACTCTCGTTTTTATTGCTTTCCTTTATATCCATCACTTATATAAAAAAATTCATCATCTGCCTAGCCTTTTCCCAAGTTTTATTGGGGTCGGCTTCCAGTCTAACCGGATGCAGCTGAATACCAGTATTTTACATGGAGCGACTGCCATTCTGACCTCCACAACCCAGTTAGTACTGGGTAATACGATACCCCTTGGTAAGACTGGTTGTCAGACTTTTTTGGGCCACTGACTACCTGTAACGACTGTCAAAGATCACAAATGACAGCCGGGACCAACTGCTTAACGTGCTTTCCGAGGCACGGAGGAAACTCGGTATGTAATGAGTGGTCACCCATCCACAGACCAACCTAGGCAAGCACGGCTTAACCTAAAGATCGACCCGAGCGGCTGTTATTATTTAGCCACGAGCTCCTCTAAAAAATTACCTAAAAAAAATCTTACCAAATAAAAGGATATTGGAGATGAAGCCATGGGTATAAACTAAGCGAACTTTAAGAAGCGCAGTGTGAACGCGCATTTACATTTCTAAGGTATTGTTAACGCCCACTGACTAAAAAAGTTTTTATCATTTGTATGATAATGTGTGATAGAGAAGGCGCTATACTAACTCGTCTCCGTGAATACACTATAGTAGAATACCGATCATGTTGCGTTCCGAAACACGCACCAAAGACGCGCAACAGTAGAATGCCGTTATTGCGTTTGCGTGACGCGAACTTGACGCGAGCGTGTCTGACAGCGGTAGAGAATACGAAAAGCGTTGTTTTGATCGAAACTTAACTGCAACTGCACAGGACTTCTTTAGTTACATGAATTAGCCTACTGATCGTTCCGCATTCTTCCAAGAGTTCTGGGCCAAAATAACCACTGTAGAGCCCTAATACAGGCAGAAGGCGTCGCGGCAGACCTCGTAGAAGATGAATGTAAGGATTATTTAAATTATAATCTCTGTTGTTCCAGTTGCTTATAACATCGACCAGACATTCAACTCGTCACTAGCCGCGGATGGATCTCTGTACAACCTGGGGCTCACTTCGTTCCTCACTTCCGATAACAACCCCATCGCGCTGTTCAACGAGTCCGCTGAACTTCTCAATAGTGGTAAGATTTTTTTCTATTCAAAATAAATACACAATAAATACATTTTATATGTTATTTTATATTCAAAACTAAACAAGAATTTGTGTGGTAAACTCGACTCCTATTGTTGAAGTCACTTAAAATGTAGCCTATGTTACCCGAGCCATAATAATGAATCAATTGACACCTTATTCATCAAAATCGGATGAATAGTTTAGGCATTACGGAGGAATATACGTAAATACAAACATACTAACATACATAGGCTGCTAAAATCATAACACTTCCTTTTGGCTTAGCCGTTAAAAAAAATACGGCTAAAAAACTACTAGCTACTGCAATTACTGCTAAAAGAGATATGAGGAAGCAGCAGACGAGGCAGGACAAGGTTTTTATAGAGTTTTTGCCAATTAGGTTTTTGCTAGTAGCCACCCATAGTATGAATTCGCTTCATGCTTGATGTATACATTCAGTCAAAAAAGTATCGGGAATGGATGATTTGTTTATGGTTCCAAATTCAAATTTTTGTTTTTTTGTAGTTGTTAGATTGGCACAACTGTTTTTCATTTTGGCGCGGAGTTTGAGTTGCATCTGTTATTTATATTAAATACAGTGCTGGTTTTAGTAATATCATATATAGTGTGTATTGCGAATTTCATAATGGACAAAAATATCGAACAAAGAGTTTGTCTTAAATTTTGCATCGCCAATGGAATTTCGTGTTCGGAGTCACTGAAAATGTTACAGAAGGCTTACGGTGAATCGACTTTATCAAAAACTCGTGCTTATGAGTGGTTCAAAGCGTTCAAAAGCGGTCGAGATGTGATGGAAGATTTGCCTCGCTCTGGTAGGCCGTCAACGTCTGCAACTGAAGTTAACATCGCAAAAGTGAAGAAAATAGTGACTGAAAATCCCCATTCAACTCTGAGAGAGATAGCCGCCGAACTTTCTGTATCTCACGAGTCGATCCGTACCATTTTAACTAATCATTTGGGTATAAAACATGTTGCTGCTCGGCTAGTCCCAAAAGATCTGAATTTTCTCCAAAAACTCAATCGCATGAAAGTCGCTGAGGACATGCTAGAACGAGTCAGTTCGGACCCAACATTCATGAAACGCATTGTTACTGGTGACGAGACGTGGGTTTACGAGTTTGACATGCAAACTAGTCAACAAGCTTCGGAGTGGCGCCTTCCAACTAAACCGAAACCGAAAAAACCACGCCAAAGTCGATCAAAAGTCAAAGTCATGTTGACTGTTTTCTTTGACTATCGCGGTGTTGTGCACTCTGAATTCTTACCGGAAAGTCTAACGGTAAATAAAGAATATTATTTGAGCGTTATGCGGCGTTTAAGAGAGCAAATTCGACGAAAAAGGCCAGATTTGTGGAAAGAAAATTCTTGGATTTTGCACCACGACAATGCGCCTTCGCACAAGGCTATCATTGTGAACGAATTTTTGACCAAACACTCAACAAATACCATCCAGCAACCACCATATTCACCAGATATGGCTCCTGCTGACTTTTTTCTTTTTCCTAAACTCTTTAACTCTATTACTACTTCGTGGCACCCGTTTTCAATCGATAGAAGACATAAAAGAGAATTCGCGGCGAGAACTGAACTCAATTCCGGAAGCAGCGTTTAAAAAATGTTTTCATGAATGGATTATTTGTTGGCGCAAGTGTATCGTTTCTAAAGGAGCATACTTTGAAGGTGATAAAATAAATTTGGATGAATAACAGACATTTTGTGTATTATTGATCTTTTCCCGGTACTTTCTTGACAGAGTAGTATATGTTACGGTAAATGTGATTAATTGAAAATTATTAATAAATACCGATTATTATTAATAATTACCGAGAGTCGAGGTAAAAGTAATAAATTAATCACTTTTATCGGTGAATATTAATAATTTAACCTTAGTACCGATAAATGTAATAAATAAACACTGTAAATGCAGAAAAATGCGCGTTTGTTGCAATGAGAGGTTTTAATTTTGAGGGATTAAAAAAAAGTAGTTTCCAAGAACTCTCTAGATGGCGTTAACTGACTTCGTTACTTGGTGCAAAAGCCAAAATGCTTGGAAAAAGAAAAAAACATTGCGTCACGTCACATACGCTCGTTACCTTCGTTTGCTTAAGCTTCCGAATATAATTTAGTTTTCTCGCGCTTTGTTAAAATCCGTTTTTTTTTACGTTCCATTCCTTGCAGTAACTTTCCAAGTTCAGCGCCATCTATCCAGCGACTAGGGAAGAGGTAAAAAGAAAATCCCTCATTCTAAGTGCTAATGCTATTTTATGTTTGTTTTTTATACCGACTTGGGGCACCCCGACTCGGACAGGTTAGGTTAGAAGCCATGCCCTTCGTGGTTATTTTTTATAAACCATTAGATCAGAAGTAGGATTTTTTATTAGTACCATGTTTATTTTGCGGTTCATTTATTACTTTTACCAACGAGCGTAGTGAATTATTAATAATAATTGCTAAAAGTGATAAATTTCTATTTTATGTTCATATTTACCAAATCATGAGGTAATTATTAATAATTTTCAATTAATCACATTTACCGTAACATTATATTTATTTACATGGGTTTTAAATATAACTGGCCAAATGGCTTCAGGAATTACAAGTATTATTTGATCTAGACCAGATAATACATGGTGTATTTGTGTTTCAGCCAACAAAATCGAAGTGATCAACAGTAGGCCAAACAGCAAGCAAGCAGAGCAAGACTTTAACATAAACGACGTATTGAAGAACCTCATCACCGACAATAATACCAATGCTTCGGATAATAACTCAGGTAACTGTTTGATTTCTGTGCACGTCACTCGTAACACGAAAATCGCTCTTATTGCTAAGAAATAAAGGCGATGTCCAAGTAAACTTTTGCTATGGACATGCGATTGACCTTAAGGCGCTCCCTCACCTTAGCATGTATTGTGATGATTGCTTGTTTAAAAAAAAGTTGCCCCACACTTTCTCCTGTATTCTGGGTGCGTTTACAAACATTCAGACTCACAATAACAGCCTGATCCGGAACTACCTGTAGGTCATACAAATACTTGTTCCGTGCGGGGATCAAACCCGCCACACGCAGCGCAGCCGATCGCTTAGCCACTGCGCCAACCGTGCTGTCAAAAAATCTACTATTCAATTTTGTGGTTTCAAATAGTAGATTGCGCACTGTAATGCTCTGGTTCTCTCACTCACTGCTCGAGTCTGAATTGTAACAATAGCAATCCAAGATTTGATTTTCACAGAAACGAGTGAATCTGAACTGTTACATTACAGGCAAATACTTTCGGTGTGGGAGCGCCTTTACGCTTTATTTCTCAGACGTGAAAAATATAATATTTAATTCTATTATCTATAGATACTAATATAATAAAGCTAAAGAGTTCTAATCACTACAATTTTTATCTTGAATTTGAAAAATTCTGCAAAAAAATAATTGCTAAAAAAAAAATAGCTAATAAAACCTTTGGTATGGCCGGAACGTGGATCCGCGCAAACCCGTTATACTGCCGGAACGCAGATCCACGAACATCACGCATTTTTATTTAGATAACTTTCTTGGATCCACTAGCATACCACATACATACGCTACGACGACCCTTGGGTGCCGAGCAAAAAAAGATACCGCGGGTGAAACCGCGGAGCTCAATTAGTTTCTAATATTCGTGAGACCATGTCGCGTGCTTTTTCGAAAAGGCCCGATTGGTTGCGAACTTGGTAAAAACTCCCGTTACCAAAGTCATAAAATATAAAAAAAAAAAATGCCCGTTCCAAGACACAGATTATTTAAAGCTTTATTTTAATATTTACGCTTATAGTACTTTATTCCCACAAAACGGCACGGAAGTGACAAACAGCGAGGAGTTACTTCTAGCTGCTCTCTTAAAACAGCGGGTGCTAAAACGGGCAAACAACAATTTGTTCGCAGTAACTAACGCCTCGGTGTCTCAAAAGTCGCAGGACACGTTGCCCGGGCTCGACTTACTAACGCCAGACACGCCGGGCAATCCGCCGCCTCCTACATCCTTCTATGGCACCATGGATCTTACTGGTATTTATATAAATAGCTGAGGTGTGGGATGAGCTTTCTTTTTCTATAGGGTGAGTCAGTTTGGACGGAACGGAAAAATGCGCGAGGTGCATTGTAAATAGTATGAAAATCGACGCGGACGTCAAGCGTCGCCTCGCGTTTTCTCGGGATTCTGTCGAGTGCTTTCTCGGACTTCCTCGGGAGTCCTCAGCAAGTTTTGACATTCTCACGTATCGCCGGTGGGTTTCTTCGCATAGGTTCGCGTTTACGCGTGCGTCCTTGCGAGGGCTCGAGTCTTCTCTCAATGTCGCACCGTCTCGAAGCGCGGTTTTGCTCTTGGTGTTTGCTACCAGAGGAAGCTTGAGCTTGCGCGAGGATTTTTCCGTGAACTGACCTTAACGTGTTGAATTTTCTTAAATCTTTTGTGACCAGTATGAAGCCTATCATTGGCTGCAATGAGCTAGACTGCTTTAACAAAGATTCGTAATAAGTAGCTCTGGACAGAGAAAAGAAGGAGGGTAGGGAGTGGCCTTTTGCCCAACAGTGGGGTGATACGGGCTGGTAATAATAAAGCTGCGTTCCGCGGTTTCACCTCGGGAAGGTCGATGACTGTTCGCGCTGCATCCCGGCGAAAACTATTCAGTAGTTGATTGCGGCGACAAGAGCTATCATCGTCGCTCGCGGGCATTAAGAGGGAACAGGTGCTGCGATTTTCCATACAAATGTATTCCCCTTTTTTTACCGACTTCCAAAAAGAGGAGGTTATCAATTTGTCTGATTTTTTTTTTGTTTGTATGTTCAGCCTTTTATTCGCCAATTGTGAAGCGATTTCGATGATTCTTTTTTTGTTTGGAAGAAAATTACTTCGCGGTGGTCCCGTTTAAATTTGGTGAAGATCTGATGGTGATCTTCGGAGAAATACTATGGAACTCTTCAATTATAGACAGCAAATCGGTCGTAATTGCTGCAATCGCTTGGATGTTTGTTGTTTTCACAACATCATAACATATCATCACGCCTTTATGCTCTGCGGGTATGCAGATGTGTACAGTACACCCACATATCGACAGTTAGGTATGTTAGGTTCCATTTTATTGGGGATAAGTCTATTACCATGACATGTTAAGAAATAAATGACTGCCTTGTTGGTCTAGTGGTGGCGACAACTCAGCATGAGGTCCTGGGTTCGATTCCCTGGTCGGGCAAAGTGTTATTGGGTTTTTCCATCAAGAATTTCTCAGTAGCAGCCACGGAGTCTGGATTTGCGCCAGCGCATGCCCTCTATTACATGGGACTTAAACATAACTAGCGAAATGTGGGTGTAGGTACTATTGGGTACACCTCAGCCCAACTCTTCGGAGATTACAGGCGTGATGTTATGTTATGTTAAAATAAATGTATAGCTAATATTCGTATAGGATATTACAACTAAAAATAAAACCGACTTCAAAAACACAACTAAGTGAAAAATAACTTTAGTTTCAGAAGTCGGTGGCAAAGAAACTGAATCAAACACACAAGTCACCGACTTCTGAAGCTAAAGTTATTTTTCACTTTGTTGTGTTTTTTTATTTTTTGCAAAAAAGTTTTTTATTCATCCTGAATAGTGCCTCTAGAACAATAATTTATTTTTATAAAATCAAGGCCTGCTGTACACACGTCCCTGTCATTTCAAAATTGTCCCATTTTTACAGCCGTGATTAGAGGACTAACAGACAAACTCAAAAAGTTATTAACATAAAAGAAAATATATAGGAACCTAGACATACTCTTCCCTAAAATTTTAATATCATAAATAAATAATTGATCTGAGCCGCAGTTTTCGAGGAGAAAAAAGGGGAAAACGAAACGTAGATCTCGTCAAAATTTCTGTGATATAATCAGTGAGCTGCTTGAGCGAGGACATTAGTTTCTTCAAATACCAATTTTTCAAATTTCTCGCAAGTCCTGTTCCCTCTTAACGCTAAGCATTCTGAAAGTTGACATCGTCGCAAATTGCTGTGAAATATTTCACTGTTTTGATGAATTAATTAATACTACTAAAAAAAATAACGTAACGTGTAACACTAAAATATTGGTTTTAAATTGCATTAATAACACTGGATTAGGTATTAAACAGTTTTAGTCGCAAAAAAGACATTTAGATGGTTACAAGTGCCGTTTCTGCACATACAACTAAATATTCACTGTCACGATATAAGTAATTGATAGCAGTTCTACTCACTCTTTGCCAAACGCCAGCGGTGAGACAGGTAGGCAGGACAGCGGAGGGACATAATAGGGATGATGACTGACCAAAACAAATATGATTCTGTTTAGTCCGTCAGTTAGATTATCGAAAAATATTGGATACGTGTTCTTTGTTTTATCAACTTAATAATAATTGACGAAACGCGTCAAAGATCATGAGTGAGGGCTTGTGACGTCACACGAGTTTTCGACGCACTGTATCGTTTCCATTTATTGTATAAGTGAAAAAAGAAAAAATATGTGTCCAATATTTTTTGGAAATCTATCTGACCATTGATATATTAAAAAAAACCCCTGACGAACTAATTCGATTTTTTTTTGTTATTTACCCTATTATAGTGATTTACCCTATTGTTGTGATCGGATCCGTATTGCTTTAGCCAGTATGTTCTGTATGTAGTTAGTGTAAGCAATGTTTTGTTTTCAGATGATACGGAACCATACCATCCAGAGCCGACTAGTCCGTGGAGTACCACTTGGCCCGTGACTGTAAGTAACGCGAGCAATTTAAACTTGTCAAACTCTTGTCTTAAGGGGAAACTTTGTTATTGCGGCCGAGGCGAAATTCACACCTCAGCCACAGGCGAGGTTGTTAAGGAGCCGAGAACTGTAGTAACAAATGCCCACGCGTATCAAACGACGTTTTTCAATACAATTTTGAAGAAATAAAATAATAGAACAAAGTGTATGTTTGTCATGAATTGTTGGGAAACTATGATATATATATAATTTCCTTTTTTTCCGCGCTTTGCTTTCGCCAGGCTGAAGGAGAAGAAAAGGTATGAAGCCGCCAAACAGCTTAATATGATTAACAGAAAATTCAAGTAATTTTTAATTTAGAACACAAATAAATATTAACTTGTTCATAAAAGTAAATATTTTTTTAAATAATTATTTTTATTTATGATATTCTAACAAAATTTAAATTCCCAAAATATATTTACGTCGTAAAGGCGTATATATTTCATTGCCGAGGTTAAAAAAGACCATCACTGCCGACTGTAGGAATTAAATCAATTTGGACGTAGTTATAGCTGTTGTCTGTATAAATTTTATTTCCGCACTTGTTGTGATACATGAAAAAAATCCACGAGGGTGAAATACATTGCATGTTGAACCTAATTGTAATGCAATAAGAGCCAGTTTTCGAGGAAGTGTATTGAGAGACATGTATTGTTACACAGCGCGGTGTGCCAGCGCTGGGCGCGGGCTTCGCGGACACGCCGGAGTCCCCGCCGCCCGCGCCGCGCCCCGTGCCGCTGCCCGAGCCCGTGCGCTACCCGCAGGTAACACACACGCTTATACTACACTAGTGGAGCTTTGTCAAGACGTTCCTTTCTTTAGGCTTCTGAACAACTGGATGGTACTGAACAACTTAATGGTTCTGAACAACTTGATGGTTCTGAACAACTTTATGGTTCTGAACAACTTGAGGCTTCTGAACAACTTGAGGACTCTGATATACTTCAGGCTTCTGAATAACTTGAGGGTTCTAAACTACTTGAGGGTTCTGAACTACTTGAGGGTTCTGAACTACTTGAGGGTTCTGAACTACTTGAGGGTTCTTAACTACTTGAGACTTCTGAACAATTTTAGACTTTTCCAACAGGATCGCTTCGCGGCACCCCTATTCACTGTGTACAAGGTCGCCTCGCCGCACACTGGGAACCCCTGGCTTAGACGATGATGCCCGTGTAAAGATAAGCGTCCACCTGTCCGCATCGTAAGCATCGGAATATCGCATCAAACGGATCGTAGTATTATTCAACATATTCGAGCGATCCGTAAGATGCGGATCAGGGGACGCACTGGTGTGACTTTCTATACAAAGAATACTACGATCCGTTTGATGCGATGCGTCCGATGCGGACATGTGGACGCTTACCTTAATAACAGGCACATTTGACACTACAACTTTGTGTTTGAGATACCTCTGGTATTGAAAATGTTTATAGGAGCCAGTGCCCGCGGCTTCGCTCGCTTTAATTTAGAATTTGACAATCAATTCGGGTTGTACTCTGCTTGTAATAATATAATTCAATCATGATTCGAAACACACGTGGTGCCTCGTCTATTATCATAAGAACGGTATTGTTGTTTTCCTCGGGAACTGCACTTATTTTTCGGGATGAAAGATACCCTATGTCCGTTTTTGTACACCTGACAACGTATATGCAAAATTTCAGGATGATCGGTTCAGTGTTTTAGGCGTGAAAAGGTAACAAACAAACTTACTTTCGCAGTTAGGATTGGGATAGTAATCATTTACCACCAGCCCGCTTAGCATGACCACCGTAGAAACGAAAGAGAATCGACAAATCTTTTGTTCATGTCATTTTTTCGATTCAATGACAGACGAACAAAAGATTTGTCGATTCTCTTTCGTTTCTACGGCGTTTATGCTAAGCGGGGTGGTGGGTTGCCGGCTTGGTTTGTTATCCCCATGTTCCTAGAAACCGATATTAAATTCTCGCTATTAATTTCAGGAGATCCCCGCAGACGTGGACCATAGAGGTTTATTACCACCGCCTCCACCGCCGCCCTCTTTACCACTTTTAGGACGTAAGTGTTGATTTCATTAATGGGGAAGCTAACTGTGGAACGAATGGCGCTAGCATAGTTGGCACCCAAACATCGTCATTGGTTGAAAATGTGGGAATGTCATTTTATATTTCAAAATAGCTTAACCTCATTGGTCAGTTTGAGACCAACTATGGTGGCGCCATCTGAGATTTACTTTGCCTTAGCCTCCCTATTGCTATTTATTCTAATCTGTATGGTCCGCACATATGGTTTAAATAAACCTAGATCAGGCAGGTCGCTACCTAACAATTGAATTCGACATTTTCGTTACTTGTAACTGTTATATATTATATTGTTTTATTTATATAGTTTACATTAAAGCACTAATTATACAATTCTTTAAGAAATAACACTACTGCACCTAAATGTACACTTTTGTAATATCTACTTTTTAAAATAAATTATTCTTATTCTTATATCCTGATCAGACCTGAATGTCTGGACTTTAAAGAAGTGACCAAAATAAGTCAGTAAGTAATAAGAATGACCAAAAGAAGTATGAAGTATGATTTTATTTCGGTGTTTTTTCTCAGATTAGCCTCATAGGAGACACGGACCTCAATTAGAAAAATGTTGACTTGTATAAGTGTTTTAAACATATAGATATACCATTATACATAGATAACGCAAGTATAACGATCCGTATGAAAACCAGGCGTGCCATTTTTTGACTACCTACTATGACGTCATATGCACTATTTAGTTACTGTACAAACAAGTTACTATAGAAAACGGCTGTTTTTGTTTTTAAAACGTCTAGAATAGAGAATATGCATGTATTCTTTCTTCAGTTAAATCAAAAAAGTACAGTATGAACCCAAGAAAATAATAAAAATTAAATTCAAAGAAAACTTGCCGCTCAAAAAAAAAAAGAAAGTTTTTACGACAATTTTCTACGACAGTTCAAACGTCCGGAACTGTCGCGGCCATTCCTGTCGTAGCGGTTAACGTCATTTCCCTCTATCTGCCTTGTTTTCATCTAATTTTTCACCCTTAATACAGGGTGTAAACAACCTCATCACGAAGCTGTCAACTAAGCATTCTGTACATCAAACTAAGTAACTTTACGCAAAAAATATTGCTGGGAAACGACTTTTTTTTTGGGGTGAAAATTCATGTTTTGTGGTAGAACTCAATGTAACACACTCAAAACATTTTGCTGATGGATGCATTGAATAGTACGGGGGTCGTGGAAGTGTTTAAAGTAAAAATCTAACAATAAAAATTTTCATTAAAAAAAAACTTGTCAAAAAGTTGGAACTTTGACCCCCAATATCTCCGTAATTAGAAGGTTCCCAGGTATGGTGTAGAACAAAAAAATGATTGAAATGACGGGGAGAACAAGAGGTTTTTTACACCCTTTACAATCATTTAATGAAATGTATGTGCTTTATTCAAGCAAACATTGCAATAAACTTTAAGTAGTTTTCATATAAGTGTTTCTTTGACACGTAACGTTTGACGTCACTACCGGCAACGATGAACCAAAAACACGCTTAAGCCGGGCACGCGAAGTACCTTGCTCTTGCGTTATCTAGGTATATTTATATCTGTGGTTTTAACAACCTACTTTTTATGGCTATTTATGTATGAATATAATATTACAGAGCTAGAAGACGTGGACCACAGGATGTTACCGTCGCTGGCGCCTCCACCGCCGCCGGCCATCAACTCCGCGCCGCTCAGGCATCCTGTAGCACATCAAGGTAATAGGGGACCAAAAAAAAAATAATTAGTCCGTCAGATGGATTGCCAAAAAATATTAGACTCATATTTTTTCTTTTTTCGTGTACTTAAACAAAAAATGAAGACGTCACATTTGAGTACATTTTTACTCAAATGTGACGTCACAAGCCCCCACTCATGATCTTTGACACGTTTTATCTTCGTCATTTTTTATTGATTGGATAAAACAAAAAACACGTATCCAATATTTTTCGATAATCTAACTGACGGACTAAACAGAATCATATTTTTTTTGTCAGTAATCATACCTATTCATTACTGGTAACCTCTACCCACGAACTTACACGTTCAATATCCGTTGCCTTAGCAACTACGGAGAAAACAAATGAAGGAAGTTGGTTACAGCGTGCCACGAGTCACAGATACAAGGTGTAAACTGACCCTTCACGAAGCCGTCAACCAAGCATTCTGTACATCAAACTAAGTAACTCGACACAAAAATTATTGCTTAGAAACGACTTTTTTTTTTTGAGGTGATAAATCGCGTTTTCCGGTAGGACTCAATGTAACGCACTCAAAACATTGTGCTGGTGCATGTATTGAGTAGTACGGGGGTCGTGGAGGTATTTAAAGTTAAGTTTTACAGCATAAAAAATTGTATTTAAAAAAAGCTTGTGAAGAATTTGGGCCCCAATATCTCCGTAACGTTCTCGAATAAAAAATCTCGCAATGATATGAAGAACAAGTGCCTTTCGGCTTTGTAAAGGGTATTTTTACACTTATTATAGTTCTGTTCAAACTTTATGGCGGCTCGGAAGTTAGCTGCGAGTGACGGTCTGCGCAAGTATAACGGTTCAAACTTTCTTTAACTATCGTACTATCTATCTAACGTAAACCTGCGCAGAGCTCAATTTTAGGTATCAGCGGAGCGCAAAAGACAATAATAGTAGTATAATGCGCAGACCGCCACTCGCAGCTAACTTCCGAGCCGCCATAAAGTTTGAACAGAACTTTACTTAGATGAAGAAACAAGTAAAGCTAGCGCGTCGCTTGACGCAAGGAACTTGATGAACATGGCCCTACGTCATAAGAAAAGCAAGTTATTCAGTCGAAGAGTTTGAATAGGCTTGTGTCCTGAACAAATCTAATTAGTCCGTCAGTTAGATTATCAAAAAATATTTGACATGTATTTTTTCTTTTGTTTTACGTAAACCAAAATTGACGAAGTTGCGACGCTTTTAAAATTCTCAATACGTCACGCCTTGCTATAATTTTTAGTGCGTTGTGACGTCAAGAGCCCCCACTCTCGAGTTTTGATGAGTTTTATCTTTGGTCATGGCTGAAACCATGGAGGACCTCAGCACAATGCTCGATGACCTCAGTAGAGTTTCCGGAAGAGTGGGTCTTAAAATGAACATGGACAAAACCAAAGTCATGTTGAATGCCCATGTCACACCCATTCCTATCAAGATCGGAGACTCTACACTCGAAGTTGTAGACGATTATGTGTACCTGGGACAAACGGTCCAGTTAGGTAGGTCTAACTTCGAGAAAGAGGTCAATCGTCGAATCCGACTCGGCTGGGCAGCGTTCGGGAGGTTGCGCGGTATCTTCTCGTCCAACTTACCACAGTGTCTCAAGACGAAAGTCTATGACCAGTGTGTGTTGCCAGTGATTACATACGGGACCGAAACGTGGTCGCTCACAATGGGCCTCATCAGAAGGCTTAAAGTCACCCAAAGGGCAATGGAGAGGGCTATGCTCGGAGTTTCCTTGCGTGATCGAATCAGAAATGAAGACATCCGCAAGAGAACCAGGGTCACCGACGTAGCCCGAAGAATTGCCAAACTTAAGTGGCAGTGGGCAGGGCACATGCTCGCAGAACGGATGGCCGATGGGGCCGAAAAGTTCTGGAGTGGCGACCGCGAACCGGAAGACGTTGCGTTGGAAGGCCTCCCACTAGGTGGACCGATGACCTGGTGAAGGTTGCGGGAATCCGCTGGATGCGAGTCGCACGGGACCGGTCAATGTGGCGACACTTGGGGGAGGCCTATGTCCAGCAGTGGACGTCTTTCGGCTGAAATGATGATGATGATGATCTTTGTCAATATTCATTAATTTACAAAAACAAAAAAATACGTGTCTATTATTTTCCAATGCTCTAACTGACAGACTAAATAGATTTGCAATTTATTGATGGTGGAAACTAGCCTATTCTGGGAAAAATTACGTTATTTAAAAAAAAAAGGTTAGAAAATTATCTAAATTCTCACGGGTTTTGCGATTTACGGGATGTGAAGATAAAGTTTTTTTTTATTTTCAGATGTAGACCACAGAAATCTAATACCGTTAACGCATCAGCCCCCAGTCCCACGACCAATGAATCCTCTCACATTGGACCAAGTAAGTTTTTATCTTCTCAGTACGTTTAAAAGTGGTGCGTACCACTCGCAATCGGCGTGCGTGTATAATAGATGTATAGACGTGGACGAAAATTTATTTCCATAGATTCTTAGGTAAGCAAGTAGTAGTTGTAGTTTCTGCTATCCCCCTTGCTTAAAGCATACTGCATATTGGAAATATCAAGTACAAATGTACTGCCTTTTTCTAAAGAATATTCTCCCACCAGAGCTGCAACTGATTAGGTAGGTTAAAGAAGCTCGTGGCCTACTATCTAAGGTTAATCAGCGCTTGCCGAGGTTGGTCCGTGGATGGCCATCCATTACAGTTGATCACTTTTCACCCATATTACCTCAGTAATAAGATTGAAAAGTGGTTGATCGTCTGTGAACGCGGTAGTATAATGACCTTTTGGGTACAGCTACTATACGTAGATCTTATACTATCGTTACGTGTATTCCAGAACCTAGAAAGTCTTATCAACCAGTCTTATCAAGGATATCATATTACCCAGTAACTGTGTTCTGGAGCATACATACAAACCACTTCATCAGTATCTAGCAGATGATAATGAAGTGGTTTCTATTCGATCCTCATGCTGGTATTATTCTTAGGGCCTGTATCACGAAGCTCGAGTAACCACTACTCGCCGAATAAATTCGAAACTGGAACAGAATTTCCATGCGATAATCAGACAAGTAAGTTAATGGGAACATCATAAAATTGTAGGTAAAGAAACATTCTGCTAACATTTATTAGTAGCGCCCGAGCTCTGCTCGGGTGAAAATAGAAAAAACGAATTTTCCCAAATATGAGACCTAGCTGGATCGATTTTTCGTCCCCGTAAACTAAATCTATATTGCAACTTTTATCGAAATCGTTAGAGCCGTTTTCGAGAACGTGATAACGTGAACGTGTTTAATAGTATAGGATAATTCGACATGACCAAGGAATATTTTTTGAAAAATTTATAGCGGAATTGAGGAATGAAAATTTGTTTGGAAATTATACATTTTTGCCAAGGCAATACGAAATCCCATCGGAAGCAAGGCTTAATGTTTATAAATCTCATTCGAATAACTCGTATCAATGAAAGAAAATGTTACTTATTCGCAAGTGCAGTAGGTAGCAGAAATTAGAGATGTTACGGAGGTTTGATTCCGATTCCGAAAGAACTTCCGATTGAGTTTGCACTTTCGATTCCGATTTCGGTAAATTTTAATCGGAGGTAATATCGAAGGTCGATGCACAGCAGAGTTTATAGTATCCATGTCGCGCGGATAACCTTCCTCCCCCATGCCTTCTGTCGAATACTCTTTCACTTGTTGTTTTGTTTCGTGTTTGGCATGTTTTGCGTTCGCGCTAATCTTATTAGACCCTATTATTCTTATTTTATTTTTTTCCGCTGGATATTACACACAGTGCCATCTAGTGCCACACTAAGCAACGAGGCTTGTGTCGTGGACACCAGATGGTTGATATACTACGTAAATACTTTTTGTTTGTAAATACACCTGCCTTTAACACATCTCTCTTTTGCCTCCGCCTCCGATTCTGGTTCGGTTCCGGCTCAGGCAAACGCCCCTTCCGAATTCGGTTCCGATATAACCACTTCCGTAACATCCTTATTTATTAGAAATAAGTTTAAGCAAACACTGATTCTACCTTCGTTATTGTTATTTGTTTCTAGGATTTGTGCAAAGATACGGTAAGTTACGCAATAGAACACCAGTACCAGGGCATCATTGAGATTCAAATAATGTCAACAAAATAAAATGTTAGATTGAGCTTTAAAACAAAACTCGGAGACACGACACACTCCGAACTAATTAAAATACGATCGATAATTAGAATACGATGTACGGTCGACCAAGCTATTTGTTTCACATTTTACAATGTAATTTGCATGTTAAAATGTAAACCAAATGGCTGGTTGGGGTAATCGGCTACCATGGCTCACGCACAATGGTCCACTTCAAGGACCAAGTGCGGAAACCTAAACGCCATGATAGATAGGTAGATGTAAGCTTGGTCGACCGTACTAGACTCATATCTCCAGACCAACGCTCCAAAATACTGTCATCATCAAATGTATCAAAGTTATTTTACCTCAGGTTTGTATCACTCAAAACCAAAGTAAACTTTATCTCATGGAGCCTAAAATGGCCGTTCTAGCAGAATCATAATAGCAGATAAAGTTGCTTTTGGGTTGCAGCCACTGGCAAGTCAGTCAAAAGCACAGTGATCCTTATTCTTATTTAAATAAGGTTCTTGTTGTATTGCTTCTGACAAAGGCAAAGTTACTGCGATAATACTAGCAATTGCGGCGGGAATTTCAGTTTCTTTTCTATGGCTGTCAGCGCATTCCATTTTCTTTTTAAGATACTAATATGTTTGCTGTGAACAGGATTACAGGGTACCTCCGATGGTGCCGCCGACGGATATCGTCGAGAGCGTCGATATGGACCTGTCTGAAGATGAGGACCAACGTAAGATATAACTTACATTATTACATAATATCTTTCTTTGCTTTTTACCTGGAACTTTATAAAAATGCTTTTTTGGTCTCTGTCAGTCAGAGGTTTTTTTTTTCTTAAAACGAAGCAATTAAGAGAAGCATAAATGTTGCCTTTTGCACTAATTTCACAATAATCAGCACAAAATATGTTAGAAAAGTAATCTTACTAATGGGTATTATTTCATCCCATAACTGGATGGCAGTCAGATAGACAGTCGCTTCATGTAAAATATTGGTATTCAGCTGCAGTCGATTATACTGAACGCCAACCTCAACTTAAGTAAGGAAAGACAGAGAGATATCTTAGTAAAAACAAAATTATCAAATATTTTCAGAAGGCATGTACCAAAGCGCGAGTCAAACGGAGCGGCGACACAGCTTCAATAACAACAACAAGGTCCTAGTGGGCGGTGACAACGGCAAGACAGCCCGGCCCGGCCAGCTCCCGCAGGTCCCGCAAGCCCCGCAGGTCCCGCAGGTCCCGCAGGTCTCGCAGTCGGCACCCATCATGCCGCCCATGGTGAACCCCTTCGACGCCATGCCGCCCTCCCTCAAAAACTTCAACATAAATTTCCAAACACCCGCAAACTTCCCAAAAACGTTTGATCTAACTGAAGACAACTCAAACGACAGCGCTTACGAAGACGATTTACGAAACAGAGCGATAGAAAAACCTCTCATCCAGGAGGTTCGGAATCCGTCCCCACCGTTCGAAGACTTCGCTAGCGATGAATGGCGGCAGCCCCAGCCGAGGTTCATGAACCCACGGTTCCCCAGGAACTGGGGCCCTCGGACTAATTTCAGGCCGTCAGGCTTCTCCCCACAGCAACCCTGGCCCAGGAATGGCCCACGTCCTCAAAACCGATGGATGAGCCCCAGACCTAGGTTCTGGTGAAGTGTTAGTGTGTGACAGTGTTGTTACTATATAAAAGAAGAGGTTAAGGCATTATCAGTGAGTTTCATTTTAATGGAGTGTTGTCGCTGAATGTTTTTTATTGAGAACCATTTCTGGGTTTGTTAGCGTTCAGCTCTCCATTTGCATTACTTTCCTTCATGTCACCGATCGATTAAGCACCGTGTTGCTATACAATTGAAAATAACATGTACATACCTAGTTGTCTTTTAGCTATCTGTCTATAATCAGGACGTAATAGGTTTCATATCAATAGGTAACTTAGTCATTTTGATCCATTTACACAAGATGATCTAGCTTCTCATAGGTTTTTCCAGCACGCATAGTTCCTTATAATCTATAGTTTTCCTACTGGTTCAATCTATGCAACAGCAATAACACAAAACTTATTTTGTCACTTATGGAATATCTTCCGTGATTGTTAAAAGTTTTGAGCTCCCGATATTGCGTAGCAAAAGACAAAGAAAGAGGGTAGACAGATTTGTCTGCTCCTAACAATTTATTTTCCATCCACCCGTATTCATGGCGCTTGCAACAGCGTCGTAATATCGGGAGCTCAAAACAAATAATAATCACGGAAGATATCCCGTAAGTGACAATATAAGTTTAGTTTTAAACCGTGAAAGCTTGAAACAGTGTTAGCAATAACACAACTTATATTTTGCAGTGGCGTGCCTATGGGCCAACAATACGACAAGCCCATAACGCAAACAGACTGTTCAGAAACTCCTTCATGAAGAGAGCAAGCAAGGCAAAAACTAAGGCTAAACTAAGGCTTGTATGAAAGTACTGTCACTAATTTTAGTACAATGTAAAGAAAATCAATCGCAGCACTCTTTTAAATGCAAAATGAGACACTACGATAATGTAGAATAGGCGTTATGACGTCATATGACTGTGTTCTTAGATATAAACTGAAGTTAGTAATTTCGATAATAAACGAGATTTTGTAAATAGGAATATGATAAGTAGGTACTTCAGTTATTACAAGGTTTATTCTTCATTTTTTTTCTAAATGAGCTATACAATGTATTCATAAATCGTTAGTTTGTATACATCAATTGATAGAATCAGTGTGTATGGCGAATATTTTATATTGAAGACGGTAGCAGCTATACGGTGTGAACGAACTCTTCACGAAGCCGTCAACCAAGCATTCTGTACACCAAACTAAGTAACTCGACGCTTTTTTGCTAGGAAATAACTTTATTTTTTTGAGTTGAAAAATCACGTTTTACAGTAGAACTCAATGTAACGCACTCAAAACATTGTGCTGATAGATGGATTGAATAGTAAAGGGATCATGAAGGTATATAAAGTAAGGTATAACATTAAAAACTTGTTAAAAGGTTGGAACTTTGACCTCCAATATCTCCGTAACTAGAAGGATCACAGGTATGGTCCAGAACAAAAAAAATTGAAATGATGGAGAGCACAAGTGCCTTTCGGCTTCGTTAAGGGTCATGTTACACCCGGATAGAGAAGAATGAGAAAACAAAAAACTGTTTAAACTTTATTTGGTGACAAAACTTGGCCAATAAGAGTGTCTTTTGTACGCTTTTACTGTTAATCGCAAAATAAAATCATCGACTGTTGCCGTTCCACTAAATTTAAGGATATGATCCAAAAATTACCAAAATAAACGTGACTGCATATTTTGTTTCCATATGTCGATTTTCGCTTTATTTGAGAGATATTTCTCGATAGCATCGGCATGTAAAGCCCATGGGCGGCATAAAAACTGACACCAGGTCCACCACACTATAATGAAGAAGAAGTCACATTTGACAAGTTCTGACCAACTTATTGCCCAACATTTGTCACCATTATTAAAGGTACGTATGTACGTTTGTATAAAATGTAATGCAGGAGAGCGATCGAATGTTCTAGACTGGTATAATAACGAACATTTAAACTGTTGTAACTGAGCGTAAACGAATGAGAAAATGTGAATAAACTTGCACATTTTAAAGTTCTATATTGTTGACTATAACTGGGTAATACCATTTCGGTAATCTACGGATTACCGAGTTTTTGATGACATTATTGGACATTTCTAAGTTTATAAGTACCTACCATTGAGGTACAAGATGAATGTAAAGAGATTTTTCCAAACAGGGTGTAAACAGACTCTTCGCAAAGCCGTTAACCACGCATTCTGTACATCAAACTAAGTAACCCTACGCAAAATTTATTGCTGGGATATAACTTTTTTTTTTGGGTGAAAAACGGTAAAACTAAAATCAATGTAACGCACTCAAAACATTGTACTGGTGAATGAATAGAATAGTGTGGGGGTCGTGGAGGTGTTTAAGGTAAAGTTCTTACATTAAAAACATGTATAAAAAAAAAAAATTACAAAAAGTTGGAACTTTGACCCCCAATGTCTCCGTAACTAGAAGGTTCCCAGGTATGGTATAGAACAAAAATATGATCGGAATGTCGAGGAGAACAAGTGCCTTTCGGCTTCGTTAAATCTTTTTACACCCTTTATAAATATAGGATGGAACGGGCATCGATGCAGAAACTGTTACCATGTGTTCAGTAATAGGTATTATACTTAGGAAACAGCTGATTTATATTTAACTAGCTGATGCCCGCGGCTTCGGCCGCTTCACAAATTAAATTAACCTTCCTCTTGAATCACTCTATCTATTAAAAAAACCCTCATCAAAATCCGTTGCATAGTTTTAAAGATCTAAGCATACATAGGGACAGACAGACGCGGCGGGGGACTTTGTTTTATGATATATAGTGCGCTCGGTTGGACATTTATTTTCCTCTAATTCTCTCCCCCCCCCCCGCTAATTTTTTCTAGTAATAAATAGCTTATGACACTCACAAATAACGTGGCTTTCTATTGGTAAAAGAATTTTCAAAATTGGTTCTGTAGATCCAGAGATTACCCCCTACAACCTCACAAAACTTTACCTCTTAATAATATTAGTATAGAAGTATATATAACCGAGGAAAAATAATTCATATGCGGGCGGGGGGTATTACCCAGTACTAACTGGGTTGTGGAGGCCAGATAGGCAGTCGCTCCATGTAAAATACTGGTATTCAGCTGCATCCGGCTAGACTGGAAGCCGACCCCAACATAGTTGAGAAAAGGCTAGGCAGATGATTTTGATGGTTAGGTATGATCAAGTATGATATACTGGATACTTTGTAACTGTTTGTGAGCCGATTTCCCTAATACCATATACACTTCCAAAATATTTGTATGACATGAAAATGGTAATTACAGTCCGTTCACAATTCTTTCACCTTTGATTTTAAACAACTGTCAAAATATAATTATCTAATTCTTATATGGATGCTATTGCGTTGCTGCTGTCAGAGGTAATATAATTTTGAAAGGACTGTATGCAATTAAAATGTTTTTACATCTTGACTCAATGACAGAGCATTTGTTTTACTACACCAAGACTTGTTAATCAGTTAAGACGTTTTAGAATTGAATAGTAATTATGGCAAATTGCTCATTTCTGTGAAGTCTTATCTCTTTAGCATGTTATGTAGACAAAATTATTAGTATGCATACAGTATACGGTTTTATGCGGACACGACCACATTTTGTAGTACGACCGCTCGGTAAAGTTCCGACCAAGAATAACATTTGGCCGCGTAGTGCTTCAAGCATGTATACTGTATGCTTATTACAAAAAAACTGTCCTATAAACAAAGTCACTGCGTTCGTTCTTTACCACACGCAGTAACTTTGTCTCGGCGGCTGGATATTCGCAATATTTTATAGATAATATATATTTTTTAATGCATTGATATATGTAAAAAGATCTACAGAGTCACAATAGTGACGTCTGATGTAATTATGTGTGATATAACATACAGAGAACGTTTCACACACATATAATCTTTTCCTTCTAGTCTGTAATCATCCTATTATGTGTAGTGAGCAACTTGACTGTTTAATCGTCTGGAATTTGGAAAGAAACATTGTAGCGAGGATGTGCCAACAGTACCTAATAATAACAGTAGATATAAAAAATGTGTCTTTTTTGTTAGCACATCTATCCTCATAAAATGTTCAAAAAAGTTCATTGTCAAACTCAATAATAACAGCCAAGTTGTTTTTTTTAATAACATAATTATAACATTAAAATAGAAACTCGCTTTTGTCTCGTAAAATAAAAGTAGGTTGACAGTAATATAGTTAGATGTTTAAAATGAATAGCTATTTTCTTTTTTGCTTATTAATAAAGCTTAATAATAAGGTTGTATGTTATTTTGTCTCTGGGCGCAGAACAGCTAAAAACATCTAACTCGGCTTATGTTTTGGTATAACGAAACATATCAAAATTGTTTTGAATAAACTCTTTGTGTGACATAAGATTTTAAATTCGTGTTGTAGTATTTAGATTACCCTACCTGCAAGACAAAAAATATTCAGAATTATTAGACTTCAAGAGAATTCTTGGGAATAAGGGGAATATTCTAAATAGAGTGTATATTGAAGAACTGCATTCCAACTGCAAATTAATGGTTCATTTACGCAGACGAAACTGCAGTTTGAACCACCCGAAATGGTAAACGCATAATCATAATCAAATGAACAGTCAGCTTCAAATATATCAGGACGAATTTACACCTTATAATGATTTGAAAAAACTGGGGAAATTGCGCTTTCTCTCAATGACAAAAGACGTAGTTTTGAATGAACCCAGAAACTATCTGACAAGGATTTTATCAAGTCGAGATAAAGTTCAATTTTCATTATTTTGATTACTTTGTGTGTTGTTAGCCCTGACTCTTGACGCTGACTACATACTCTCATTTCATAATATCTTCTGCACTCTGGTTCTTGAAAACCTATCGGGTGTTGTCAAAATTCATGCCTAGGTTTACTTTTTTTAAAATCAATAAATTTGGCCCATCGTAGTTAATTCCTGGTCATAGACCTTTCACCAAGCTGTGCCTTCGCCAGCCGCAGTGTCTCGCAGCCACCTTCTCAAGGTCGGCAGTCCCTCTAGCTAGGGGATGATCCTCGCTTCGCCTGCCGATATACGGTGTTCATTCCACTCGTTTGCTCCGTCGGTTATAGGTCCTTCGACAAACGTGGCGGGACTACGGCCACTTCAGCGTGCTTACTCTGCAAGCTATATCGGTAACGTCAGAACTTTTCCGGATATTTAAACTCTAAGCAAGGTCCGCTCCATAGCGCGCTGAGAGTTAATTTTTTTATTAGCCTGTACTATCTCACTGCTGAGCAAAGGCCTCCTCAATTCCTCCCATGAGCTCTTTTCCCGTGCTTCCTCGAACCGGCCCTCGCGGTACGCGTCCTGATCGTCTTACCATCTTTTTCTGGGCCGGTTTCAGCGGCGCTAATATTAAGCTAAAATGGGATTCAGCCGAATGCACGATAACCGCTGGGCAAAAGTCTCCACACGATGGTTGCCGGATGAAGTTTATTGTGTGTTCTGTGTTCCAATGTCAAATGTCCTTAGGCTCTTGCTGTCTTTGGTTTCTAAGTAACCAGTCTTTTTAACCGACTTCTAAAGAAGGAAGAGGTGGTGTATTCGGTTGAAATCGATCTATAAAAAATCAAAGAACGTCACAGAAGCATAGTCAGTCGCCGCTCTGTTATTTCCCTCGTGGAAATTCTCAAATAGCAGTATCCATAATACAGAAAGATCGTGGCGAAAAAATTTAGCGTTGGTGTTTTTTTTTTTTTTTTTTTCGGATGGGAAGTCATCAAATGACTTCTCCCTCTCTGGGCGGAGCAGGAGGGAGTGTCAGACTTTTACTGACTAAAACCCATCCATGTTCCTTCATCGCCCTTTGTGTTCCGGGGCCACGGTATCTCTTTCGAACAGTCCCGCAACCCCGGCAGGCATCGGTCCTTGCGGACCCCTTCCTTTTTGCTGACTCTCTTTGAGGCGCGCGTGGAACACGAACGCGCCGTCGACACGGCCTGTCGTCATGAGACGGACGGACGGCGAGCTAGCCCATAGCCCACCGTCCACAGGCCCGCGCCTACGGTGGCCGGGGGCCACGTGGTGGCCCCCGGAGCCCGGAGCGTCTCCCGCGGCGGCCGGGACGCTGTGAGGTTCTCTCCCTCTCACGTTCCGCCACCTCCTTCTCTAGCATTACTGCTTCGCAGAAGGAGGTGACGGCGTCCCATTCCGTCTCGCTCCGGACCATGGCTTGCACCAGGGCCGGACGCGAGAGGTCGCCGCCGCCAATCGCCGCTTCGAGGACACGGCGGTGCTCCGCCCACGCGGGGCACACCTCCACCGTGTGCTCCACCGTGTCCTCCGGTCGATCATCGCAGTGGAAACACCCGGGCGTTTCCTCCCGCCCGATTCGGTGCAGAAACCTCCCGAAAACACCGTGTCCGGTGAGGACCTGCGTCAGGCGGAAGATGAGGACGCCGTGGCGTCTCTCCAGCCACTCCTCAAAGAGGGGACTTATCGCCACTATCGTGGCGTGCCCTGCACGGGGTTGCGACAGTCGCTCTCTCCATGTCGCCATGAGATCCCGCCGGAAGTCTGTCCGCTGAGCGACAATTTGTCGCGGCAGCGGAGTTTTCCCCCGGCGAAGCGCCTCCGCGCGCCATTCATGCAGGCGCGCGAGGACTATCGCCTCCAGATCCCATGGCGGCAATCCGGCAAGGAGGCACGCCGCCTCGCGGGCAATCGTGCGGTACCCACGGGCCAGCCTTACGGCTACCACCTATTGGGGCGCGTTCAGGTAGTGGGCTGCACGCAGCCTCAATGAACGCGCCCACACCGGGGCCCCGTAAAGGGCCATGGACCGCACGACTCCCGCGTAGAGCCTCCGGCAGGAGGCGTTCGGCCCCCCCAGGTTGGGCAGGAGCCGCCTGAAGGCAGCCCCAGTCCGTTCCAGTTTGGGGGCCAAACGTCGGAAGTGCTCCACGAAGTTCCACCGGCTGTCGAGGACAAGTCCTAGGTACTTCAAAGTCGACTCGACCCCGATGGATACCCCTCCTACCGTGTGTAAGGATCCCGGAGGTGGCGCATTCCGAGGCCCATGAAAGCACATGGCCTCGGACTTGTGCAATGCCACCTCGAGACCCAGTTGCCGGATCCTCTCAACGACTATCGCAACCCCGCGTGTCATGATTTGAGCCGCCGCCTCGTGCGACCCCCCCTGTGCCAGCACCAGCGTGTCGTCTGCATAGCAAACCACGCTGACGCCGCTAGGGAGGTCGGCGCGCAGCACCCAGTCGTAACCGATGTTCCACAAGGACGGCCCTAGGACCGATCCCTGCGGAACACCGCACGACATCTCTCGCCGGTTCCATTCTCCGCCTCGACCGGGGTAGATGACGGCTCTATCCGTCAGGTATTCCCCGACCACACGACGAAGGTAGGTCGGCACCCGGTGATACCGGAGTGCCTGCCTAATGCAGCTCCAGGGCATGGTGTTGAAGGCATTGGCGATGTCGAGAGACACCGCCAAGACAACCCCACCCCGGGACACTGCATCCCCCGTCGTGAGGGCTCTCACGCGCATGATAGCGTCCACCGTAGAGCGCCCCTTGCGGAAACCAAACTGGTGTTCCGCAAGATCCGGTCCCGTTCCCGCAAGGTGCTCGGCGAGGCGGTTTGCAATGACTCTTTCAAAGAGCTTGCCCACCTCGTCGAGCAACACTATGGGCCGGTATGCGGACGGAGAGTCCGCAGGGCGCCCCGGCTTCCGAATGAGGACCAGCTTCCCCGTCTTCCAACGAAGCGGGAACTGGCCTCTCTCCAAGCATGCGCTTAAGAGCCCCTCCAGTCGGGGCCCGAGAGCCTCCGAGGCCAGGACCCAGGCTTTGCCAGGCAAGCCGTCGGGTCCCGGGGCGGTATTTTTGCCACTGAGCCTGCGTACCGCCACTCTCAGGTCTACCCCAGTCACTACCGGAGTGTCGTCGTCGTCATCCTGATGATGCTTCCAGCACCGCAGGTGGCGGAGCCATAGGCGGGGGGGGATGTTCCCCCCGCGTAGGGAACAGAGTGCTCACTACGTCCTCCACGAGCTCAGGCCGGAGACTCTGCGTCAGTGGGGGGACCCAGGTGCGGAGTTTATCCTGCACCATCTTGTAAGGGCGCCCCCACGGATCTCTGTCGAGAGTCCCCAGCATCTCCTCGCGGGCCAGATCCCTGGCCCTCAGGACAGCCTCGCGGAGGGCGGTCTTCGCCGCTCTGTACCCCTCATATAGCTCCGCCTCAATGGCTTCCGCATCCGGTGGACGGATGCGGAGCCTGCGGTGCCTGGCGTACAGGTGTCGCGCAGCTACGCACGCCTCACGCAGAGACGTCAGCTCTCGCGACCACCAGTACACCTGACGCCGGGCGCTTCCTGGCCGGACTCGGGTTATTGCCACGTCACAGATGTCGGACATGGCCTCCTGGAACCACCCTGCCTCATTGTTAATGTCGGCAGGCCTGTCCGGTGATGTCACCCAGGCCTGCACGATCGAGGCTTCCAGGAGGAGCTCCCGGTCCAGCTGCTTCAGCGCCCAGCGCGGACCACTCGGGGCCTGTTGGACCGGCGCGCTTGAGGTCTAGGTGGAGACGTCGAACCAGATGTACCGGTGGTCGGAATAGGTCTCCACCCCCTCCATGACACGCCAGTCAACGACACGCGGCGACAGAGCAGGGCTAGCGAACGAAATGTCCACCACCGACTCGCCCCGCATCCGCACACACGTGGCGACAGAACCCCGATTTAGGACGACCAGGCCCTTCTCCAGAGCCCAGTCCTCCACCATTCTTTCCCGCACGTCTGTGCAACGGGAACCCCAAGCCAAGTTCTTGGCGTTGAAGTCCCCGAGGACAAGTACGGGGAGGGAATGGTTTCCGAAGCGTTGGTGTCTTGAGTCATGTACTGAATGCGTGGTAAATGTTTGTGTCACGATGTTCATTGTGTACTCCTGCCAGATGGTACGGCGGACGCCGTCACCCTTCATGATCGTCATCCTCCAAGACTTGACAGTCACAGGGTGACCCCTGCAGCCACAGTTCCTCCTGGCTAGTTGGAGTGCCAAAGTCCATGAGACGCTCCATTCACAAGCATGGGATTTGACATCACAATAGTAAGCTTGACATTTAGGGTGAAATCACATTTACACACACACACACACAGTTTCTTGCATATTTTTTTTCTTTCTGTCCCTCAAAATTGCAACTCACTAAAGCGAGAGGTCCAAGTGCTTCCGATGCGAATGAATGCTTGCAACCGAATTTCTCGCTCCACCAAATGACGCCTTTAGGTGACAGAATGAGATGGAGATACTAGAAAACGCTGACCTGTGCAAGCAAATGTGATTTCCCACTTAGTCCTAAGATTCATTATCGACTGACAAGCAATAATTTTCCTTCAGAGGCCGGACTTAACGACCATATTCATATTTTGCCAACACCATCATCATTAGTTCGATCGTTTGTCCGCTATGATGGCGTCTAAGGACCGTCGCACATCTAGCAAATAACTGCAACTGGCGCACTTTTCACTTCCGTTTCCCGTGCAGTTATGTTTGGGTGTCCTTAGGCCTAAGCGGAGACGAGTGAAGAGTGGAGTGGAAACTTGTGGGTATCTACCACTCTCATTGGTTGAAATCTTAATCTGTGTCACGTTTCTCCTGTTATTGGTCGAAGACTGCACATCTCTTCTCCCCTACGACGAAACGACGGGGCTAACGCAGCCCTGCCATCATTTTGATACGTCTATTCCCAACACCGTTGTCATTTTTACCATAGGCGGTCTGTGGTTATTGTTCACACGCAGCGCCGGATTTAGAGCAGTGCAACAGGGGCACTTGTACCGAGCCTCCACAAGAAAGGGGCCTCCAAAACTTGTTTTTTTTATACATGAGATAAAAATAAATTATTCGTGTCCATGACCAGGTTCATGGTCCTAAAAACCATACGAGGGGTTGTACGGTTAAGTCTATGTTACACCTTGTCTACATATTTTTGTCGTCTGTTTGAAAAAAAAAAAAACCGCGTCCACTTTTAGATTGCCCCAGGACCTCCACACCTTTAAATCCGGGCCTGTAACACGCTATCCTTAGGAAACTCGACCATTACTGTGCTCTTCCGAAGGCGACTCGCTACCTCAAACCAACAGCATTACATCAACATTCATATCCATCACGCTTTTAGTGACATGCGTTTCATCCCCCCTATTCACTTGCCCATACCAAAACAGACGACTCCCTTTCAATTTTTCTGTAACAGGTGCCACTTTCAAACTTTCTCTAATATGGGTGTAACCTGACCCTTAACGAAACCGAAAGGCACTTGTTCTCCCCGTCATTGCTTTTTTTTTTGTTCCGGGCCATAACTGGGAACCTAGTTAGGAGATATTGGGGGTCAAAGTTTCAACTTTTCACAAGTTTTTTATTGTTATAATTTTTCTATAAATACCTCCGCGACCCCCGTACTATTCCATCCATCAGCACAATGTTTTGAGTGCGCCACATTGGGTCCTACCGTAAAACGTGGTCTTTCACCCCCCAAAAAAAAAAGTCGTTTCCCAGCAAACATTTTTGCGTAGAGTTAAATAGTTGATGTACAGAACGCTTGGTTGCTTCGTGAAGGGTCCGTTTACACCTTGAATATGAGTAGGTACCTATATTACAGGTAGTTTGAAAGTGGCACCTTGTTCCTTATTTTACCCATTCTTGTCCCTTCACAAATACATCTCAACATTCACTACCGGTTTCTATATAAACTGAAATATGACTGGCAGCAATGTTATCAACGAAACCGTTTTCTTTACTTAGATAGTCATGTCACTACGGTCTGTCACTGCGTTTGGGCAAGGTTGTCGCTGAAGTTTGCCGTTGCGGTTGTCATCAGAAGCCAACCGGAAGAGTCACTCATTGTCCTTGTGCATCAAATCATCATTCTCCTCTGGGTACTTATCCCAATTTATTTAAAGTCGACGCATGTCTTTTTCCATACTTCTCCATTACTGGTCCATCCATGGTTTCTTTAGTCTTCCTCTACTCTTATAGCTATCGAAATTCTTACTTCGTCTTTGTGCATCAAAAAGTGCAAAAATGCATCTTTACATCAAGTGCATATGGTCCACATTCATACTGCAGTTGGAATGCAGTTTATCAGTATACACTACCCTGTCGTCGTAGTAAAACTTCATATAATAGGAAATTCAAATTCATCGATTTCGGGGTTTATTTCAAAAAGTTAAGCAAGAAATCTTCATCTCCGTAAGTTATTCTGCAGGTCTACAAGTCTATCTCTCTCTTTCTCTCAAAACATTATTTAGAGGGTGCTTTCTGAAAGTTGGCAACGTCGCACACAACAGTCAAATATTTCTAATACTACAGAATGAAATATTAATCTGTGTTGCACTAAAATAATTTCTTAAGGATTGCAATAATAACACTGGATTAGGTGTTCTAACAGGTTTAGTTTTAAAAAAATCAGTCAACCTAAATTATGTGATATATTCAGTGTAACAATAATTGTTACTCTGAATATTTATATTGATTATAAATTGCAATAATTTTAATATTACTATAGATATTGCAATTTATAATCAATATTTTAGTGCAACAGAGCTAAATTATACCAATTTTTCACTTGTGCAAAGCGATGGTATAATAGATCGTAAGTTGTAGGTATTCATTTAAATTAGTAGCACAAAATTAACACTGGATCGATGAAATGGCGGCAGGTCACGGGAACAATCTGCGACTCCCGCATTCCCCTTAAACTTAAGGGGAATTATAAAACAATGGTTAGACCTGCTGTCTTGTATGGATCAGAATGTTGGGTCATAAAAGCTATGAATGGGAGGCGTTTGCATGTGGCGAGTTGAAAATGCTAAGGCTTATAATCGCGTAACACCACACATCCCGTGTGGTGTTACGCGAATGGATAAAATAAGAAATGAGTCCGACAGTAGCGTCGGGGATTGAAAAGTTGTGTGGATCAGTTGGCTTGATGTGGGCATGTGACGCGGAGAGATGATGAAAATGTCGTGAGTATGAATGTGGATTGGGTCTAAGAGTAGAGGAAGACCAAAGAAACGATGAATGGACTGTGTGAAGGATGATATGGCAAGAAAGGAGGTGCCTGATGAGATGACGAGTAAGAGAGAAGTATGGTAGAAGAGAAGCTGCGCCGGCCCAAAATTGGGATAAGGATAAGAGAATGGTGATAACAGAGTGATATTCCATTTTTATTAGTAATATTAAAGTAATTCATCATAACAGCGAGAGAACTGACACCTATTTCCCTCGTTGCCAACTTTCGGAGAGCACCTCATCTTTTTGTGAGAAAGAGCTACAAACAATGTCGTTGTCTCCACAATGAAGTAGATAGAAAAATGTCTTAAGAGGTGGGGTGGTTCTAATTTGTTTTCTTGGGAGTCAAAAATCAGTGAATAAATGAATAAACTACTAGAAAGAACAATACCTATTTACTGTCAACTACGAGAGCAGCGAGTTTCTATTTTATTTAGATCCGTCTGGATGGGCCAGAGATACTGGAACTTGAAAGGTATACCATACCCCAAATTGCGTAACACACTTTTCTATCGTATTTTGAAGAAATTCGTAGTACGTTGTTTCATTGGTATTTAGCGCAATCAATGTTGTTAGCTTGACAAAATTAATGGTATATTGGGAATTAGAGTGTATTACGCAATCAACCTTGAACCTAATGCTTTAGCGATAAAGATGAAAATCTATTAAAGAAAGACAGATTGTAGTAGCTTTAATGTGCTAGCGGTAGTACCATATTAACGGCCTCGAACTATAAGGTCCTGTATTGGCCAAGCCTTCAAGAGCTTATAAAAAGTAAGTATATCAGACCAAAGGGGTTTGAAGGTTCAGGCAGGCTGGCTAAAATATTCAATCCCCTTTAGTTACCAATTTGAAGGTGTCTGGCACAGTCAACTACACGTTCATAGTAACAATTTGGCTTGGAATTGGACTTAGGTACCTACAGACGCCTGCACGTCAAGCTACCTGAAACTGTCAAATTTTCCCAATCAACCTAAAACCTAATTCTTTAGCAATAAAGTTGAAACTCTATTTAAGATATTTGACAGATTGTAGTAGCTGGATGTGCTGGCGTCTGTACCTTTATTTTTCAGCAAAAGGGCGGATTTCGTTGTTCAAAACTTGAAGTTTTGTATTCCCACAAACATTCTCGTGTTGTTGACCGTACCTACTGTTAGTCCGTGAAAGTCTTCAGAGGTTATAAATACCATGGGCCAATCCTTAGTAACTCAAAATTTTCTTTCTTCACTGCCTTAGGTAAGCCTACCTTTGCAGTTTTCACCGTGACGCTGACGTTACAAAAGAGTTGTTTGCTTAGCTTCGCCACACGAGAGCGCTGTGCTTGTCACATGCATAAGTCATTTTGAACGAAAAAACTTTTTTGCAAAAAAAACCGACTTCAAAAATACAAAAAACCAGAAAAATAACTTTAGCTTGAGAAGTCGGTGACTTTTGTTTGTTTGAATCAGTTTTTTTTTGCCACCTATTTCTAAAGCTAAAGTTATTTTTCGCTTTTTTTGTGTTTTTGAAGTTGGTTTTATTTTTTGCAAAAAAGTTTTTTATTTTTTTCATTTTTAGGGAACTCTTCAATATAATAGACAGAAAATCAATCACGACCAATTTGCCGTCTATTATTGAATACTTCCCTTGTATATCTGCGAAAATCAGCATCAGATCTTCACCAAACTTAAAAAGACCACAGCGAAATAATATTCTTCTAAAAATCAAATCCATCAAAATCGGTTCATAATTGACGAAGATAGCGCAGAAAATACATACAAAAAAAAAAAAAAAAAACAGATGAATTGATAACCTCCTCCTTTTGGAAGTCGGTTAAAACCCGACCAATGGTGGTTTTCTCTAATGAGATACACGAGGTGGCAGCACTAGTGTAAGGTCTAATCATCTGTCAAAATACATTCAGAGCGTCTTTAGTAGTTTATGATATATTTTTTTAAATTTAATTAGTTTTAAATCACTTACAGAGGAATATTCGTCCATAAAATGAAACAGTGTTGTGCTATGCCTAATGTTTGCAAATAAAACTGTCAGTAAATGTGCAATAAAACAACTACCTAATAAGAATATAAAATAATAGTTATAGAATCCAAAAGCAAATTGTGAAACAAATATCGGCAGCATGAGTAACCTTTTGTTTAGTTTTTCCTTGGTACCAGTGAATTTTGCACCTCTGAGCTCAATATTTAGTTCAGCTACTCTGCTTTTTCCGTGTGTATGTGTAGTGCATATTTTATTGTAAAATAATGCAAATACGATGAATTATTTGTAAAAAGTTTCACTGGGATAAAATTCAGGACAATTAAACTATTTTGACAGTTGTCTATACCAAACAACTGTCAAAGAGAGCAGCGGTGGCCAAGTGATGGTGGCCCCGACTTACGAACAGTAAGTCGTGGGTTCGAACACAGCCAGGTGCATATTTCATCACCACTGCTCTCAAAACGGTGAAGGAAAACATCGTGAGGCATGTCCTAGAACCAAACATTTGAAGACATGTGACATCTACCAATCCGCACTCGTCCCGCGTGGTGGATTATAGTTCATTCCCTCTCATTGAGAGGAGGCCGTGTCCCAGCAGTGGGAACATTATAGGCTGATGATGATAATGATAGACCAAACGCCTACTTAACGACATCTGTAGTCAGAAAAAATATCGACCCCTCATTGACAGCTATGACATCACAAAGAACAGTAGCTTACATCTGCTAGGACCTAATAATTTAAATTTTGCAAACACTCAAGCTTATAATATTGTTAGCATAGGTAGGTACTGGTCTTCGAACGCCTCCCCTACATCGCCACAGCGATCGATCCTGTGATTCTTTCAACTGCGACTTTCCTACGAACTTCACTAGGGCTATCGGTCGATCTGGCCGCCAGTTATTCGTTTTTTTTACTGTAGGTAGCAACCCTTTTTTTTTGTTTTTTTGGATGGGAAGTCATCAAATGACACCTCCAGCTCTGGGCGGAGCAGGAGAGAGTATCAGACTTTTACTGTTTAAAACCCATCCATGTTCCTTCATCGCCCTTTATGTTCCGGGGCCACGGTATCTCTTTCGAACATGACTCATAATGACATAGTGTGTTATGTATCTCTGCCCAACCCTTCCAGGAAGCTGAGGTGTGGTGTTGTTACTAGTTCTCCTTCCCAACATCAAGGACTAACAATCTTCCGTATTCTATTGACTTCAAAACTACGAGGTTAAGAGCAATATAAATTAATACTTGTATCGGAAGTGCATCGAAGTTTTAGCACGACCCCAACAGCGCTAAAATTGTTTTACAGGCAACTTGGCCAATCTAAGTGTGGGCTAGTTTGTGTTGTATTGAATACTAACACATTTACCTACTCCTTGCACTCACTAGGGAATTGGCAGAAGGCCAATAAGATATTTTAGTACAGTTAGTCTGTGGAAGAAACAGACTTGCTACGCTGATCTTAAGTAAATTGCTAAGTATACCTACGTATTATCAGTTCTGATCATAGCCTTCAATCATTGCATCATTCGACAATTTTTGGAAATATTCTCTGTACCTACTGTATTGTATTTCCTCTGTATTGAAATCAAGTTAAATGTAAACAGGGCGGTAGTCGTATATAAATTGGCAGTTCGAAACTTTTAGAAACGAGTTTTGAGTAAGCTACTCGTAGATATCGAACAATAAGAGAGCTGGACACAAATTTTTATTTCCCAAATTAAACTTTCTAGCATAGATACATGCAAATTATTTACCTATATGCTTCTTATTTGACTCGTTTGTAACGTTGCGTATGTCCGCAATGTGTTCTTGGGTGGCTTTACGCTACACGAAACTCCGCAGAACTTAGGATTTGTAGGTAAGGTCCGTGGGTAAGGTCCTGTTGACTTGTTGAGAAATAGACCTTCTAATAATATTAGGCTTCTACGCCTTTTCCTCAAACAGATTAATGAGAAATGTTGTTCAAATATTCCAGTTTAAGCTGTTTGCTGACAGTAATTTCATAATTCCTTTCGCTTCTATTTATTTAGGTATTAAGAGTTCTTGTGTTATACCTGAAAGTTAAACAGGCAGGTTTAGAATCTTCGCGGAAAGGCTAGATTTTGATAAACATCTTTCGTTTTGTGATGTGTTTTCTTAAACGACGTTTGCCAAGGTCGGTCCGTGAATAGGTGACCACGAAGAACAAACTAAAACTTCTCCATGCTTTAAGCGCAGGCCACACCGCCTGCTAGCGAGCGAGCGAGCGAGCCGGGCGATGCGTCGTTTCACCTCTTTCCATACTTTGGTTCACACCGCGAACTACCGAAAGAGCCGAAGCGAAGTATGAAAAGGGGCTCGCCCGGCCCGCTCGCTCGCTTGCCAGCTGACGGTGTGGCTTGCGCTTTAGAAGGTAGGTACGTTAACCCGTTGGTTTTGGCTGTCATTTGTAGATTGTTACGGGTAGTCAGAATCCCGAAATATCGACAAGCAGTCTCACCAAAGGTATCGTATATTACCCAGTGTTTCGCTCAATGAAAAATACCGTTTAGATTGGGAACCGATCCCATTAATGTAGTTTGGAAAACCCTAAGCAGAGGATCGGCTTCTTAATTGGTTTATTATATCAAGTCTTGTAAATATCTTGTGAAACCGAAAGGAGAGGTGTTCCTAGAAGTGTACCCATTTCGCCAGAGAATGTTAGTTCTTTGTGATGGTGGGCGAGCCATCAACCGGGCTGTCCAGACTCTGGACTACTTCAAAAAAACCTAATTATACTTTATCCGATCTGGGAATCGAAACCAAGACTGTACCCAAGAAGTAGATTCGTTACATTTATAAATCATCATCATCAGCCTATAGCAATCCACTGCTGGACAAAGGTACGCTTCCACAAACTCACGCCACTCAACTCGATTCTCAGCAACTTTCATCGAGTTGCCACCAGTAACCCTGCGAAGATCGTCGCTGCACCGAGCCTAAGGGCGTCCCACCTAAGTTTGCCGATTAGAGGTCTCCACTCAAGTACACTGCTACCCCAAAGATCAAAGGTCGTCAGTTCTACGGATTATATGACCGCGGCCCATTGCCACTTCAGCTTATTCTGTGAGCTATGTCGACAACTGGTTCTCTGTCGGATCACCTCGTTACCGTTCATATCATTAGATCATTATATAGATGTCGCAGCCAACTAGCTTAGTTAGCCGTTCAATCATCAACCGCCTACTAACCTAACGTCGGGGTGCCCTAACCTCAAAACACTTTATATTCGCCCAAAAAGCATAGTCGACGTAGCCCCGCTTCACGGGGCTCCTATTTCTGTCCGCAGGGTTTAAAGGAACCTAACATCGGGGTGCCCCAAGTCCCGGACTAAAATTTTGTTTTTTCAGGCTGCTCGTTAAACGGCCGCTGTTTAGTAAAGAGGCTAGGCTGTTGATTGAACGGCTAATTAAGCTAGTTAGCTGAGACATAGATACTAATTTGCAATTCCATAAAGTCCTTTAGCAAAAAAGTACCCAAAAGTTAAGCATAAACAGCACTTTACAGCAAAGACATTGAATTGAACACTAGAACTACTGCAAGATATTCCACAGACAGAATAACTAGGTGGCAAGTTGAATGGTAGCGCGATCGAATCGAGACCGTTAGTTAGCAAGTTTGAGCATATAAACTTGATAGACGAGATCCACACTTTGGGATAGCTTTGCCTACGGGACAGAGTTTCGGGTTTGTAATTTACTGCTGCCGGGTAACTGGAAAGGGTTGTGTTCACTTTTGAACTAGACGTGATTGGTTGTATTGTGTTACTACCTTTAATCGTTGGTTCGATCCGTCCGGAGGGCTAGACAAAGTGAAATTACTCTACGCACTAGTTATAGTTTGCTGAACTGGGCCTATTTGGCGCAGCCAGCCGTGAGACAATGGTGTCGATTCTGTTGTGCACAAACTAAACTGAATTTAGGCTATTGCTATATTTCACTAAAAGGCAGTGCGAGAAAAAATAAAAAGTTTCGTGGGGTGAGTTATTGGGTTAAAGAGACTGCAAATGACCCCTTCTTTCGGCCCGTTCAATTTGGGAAGCGATGCACCAAACACCCAGTATTTTGGAAGTACTGTACTGCTACCGAAAATCTTATATCTATCACATTGAAAGTCGTTGCACGACCTATTTCCAGTGTTCTATACCCTCTCATAGCATGTTTTGTATAATTTTGAAACTGACATGTCATCTCATCATCATCTGCTGCCTAGCCTTTCCCCAACTTTGTTTGGGGTCGGCTTTCGACTTTCGAGCGTCTGCCTATCTGACCTCCACAACACAGTTAGTACTGTGTAATGCGATACCCCTTGGTAAAACTGGTTGTCAGACTTTCGGGCCGCTGACTACCTGTAACGACTGTCAGATCTTCAAATGACAGCCGGGGCAGCTACGGTTTACCGTGCTTTCCGAGACATGGAGGAAACTCGGTATGTAATGGGTGGTCAGCCATTCACAGGCCAACCTAGGTAAGCGCGGCTTAACCTGTTATTTTTTTCCGGGTGACTGTTATTATTTAGCCACGAGGTCCTTTTTGAAACTTGCTTAACTTGAATAACGTTTTTGGTATAGCACGTACCTACGTTTTCTAGTTTTCTCCAGGTTAGTTCAGTTAAGCTTATAATATAAAACTAATTATTCTTAATGCAGCTCATTTAGTTGCCCTTTGCAAGGAGCAGCAAAAGAAAGAAGAAGTTGTCAAAGTACTCGTACAAACTTAAGAATATTAAAGTTCATTTTCGTCACGTAAAGCCTTCCTTTCAACCTTCCATTTAATGCGTTTATTTTCAGAACGCGGATTAATAAGGTTCATATACCTACTAAGGGGGTATCGTATAACCCAGTTCAAACTGAGTTGTGCAGGTCAGATTCGCAGTCGCTCCATGTTAAATACCTGCTGAGTGCTGAGTACCAACTCAGCTGTATCCGGTTACGCTGGAAGCCGATCCCAACGTAGTTAGGAAAAGACTAGGCAAATGATGACTAAACAATTGGTTTTGAATAACCAAAGTGGCATTTATAGCATACACAAGTACACTAGGTACCATCACATAATCTCCAGATGTACAACAAGCACGTTTACCGTACCGTTCACGAGCTAAAGGAACAACAACGAAGTTTAAAACAAGGAAACTCCCACGCACTTAACAACATAGCACTAACAAGTTAAATACTACGGTATTAGGATTAAGCACAAGTTGTTTTTGGGGCCTGGGAAACAGCGGATAGATTTGAAATCAGCCAATGTTGGTAATTGTCATTCGCTGGTAACACCTACACCGATACAAATAATTTACATAGTTTAAAAAAACACACTTAGGAGTGACGCAATTTTATTCCTAGTATTATTCTCAGCAAACCCTTTCATTTGCATAAAAAAACAACTAATTCGATATCTTCGGGAGTCCGCCATATTGGATTTAGAGTGACATCATTTATCTAACCATGCATTGTCATCCAAAATAAACACGCATGCAAAATTTCAGCTCAATCGGAAACAGGGAAATGGGTTGAAATTAACTTCTAAGATTTTTTACATAGTTACCTACAGATGAAGCTAATAAAAGCGTGTTAAAAAAGGAAATGTTTAAAAGCGAATAGTAAAATCATTTAACGTCTAAACATCTATCGTCGTATTTAAGCTCGATGTCGATGTATCATGAAGGATCCATCACGAGGACAGACATCCTCTGAAAGCGATGGTTTTAGTTGCCGAGGAAAAATCAATTCAAAACAATTTCGCCAGGCGGCAGATAGGTAAGGTACCCTTGTCTCTTGACCGCGAACTACACGTTCAAGCTTGTCTTGCGTCTGCGACCGACGGAGAAAACAAATGAAAAAAAATGTTTAGATAATTGCCTCCAAGGCACCGTCACGCGAAACGACTTTATTCACGCAAAAGAAACGTTTGCGTGTGTCTCTTGACGTAAATCGCGTCGTAGTTTAAGTCGCATCATTCGATACCGTGAACTAGACCTCTAAAGTAACAGCCTTTCAATTCGGAAACGTATCTTTATTTGCTCGCTCAGCATAGCATTCTTTGTAACTGACAGTGGGCACTTACAGCTAGAAAATGAAACTAGTGTCTAAGATAAGTATATTATCTCTCGTTAGGATACTAGTCTGGTAGACACAGCCTATGATTAAACCATAGACTTAGTATATACTGCCGTAAGTCTATGGATTAAACTTACATTTATAAATACGCCTTTTCCCATTTGGCAGAAATTATATAACGCCACCTGCTACCATCCATACATCCGCATAATAAACTTGTAGTTCGCGCTACCGATTTGCGCTCGAATTAATTTCAAACGCCATTATTCATATACGCACGAATACATCCCGCCTACCATAATAATAATTCTGAAATGCAAACCCGACATTATTAAGATATCGTAGCCTCAATCGCGTGTCCCGGAGCCTCGAAATAATTACTCCGCGGATGTCATACGTACCTACGTACCTAGTTCCTTTGTGAAAATATTCCAATTCCAGCCAAGACGTGAGTTCCGCTCCTAAGGCTAATTCACTTCGGCCTCAGTTTACTAAGATGGAGTTATGTAGTTAGGAGTGCAACTGTCTAAAGGCAGCTCTGCGCTGTTTGCTTGTTAGTGTTACCCCCCTCGCTACTTTTAGTTGTTTCATTACTGTTTCACAACTACCTTCAATTGTTCCGCTTTTAGGAGCTTCAAACTAGACCTTTTTGACCTGTTTTCTTTTGTTTTGCAGGTCTACATGGTTTCGGGCTGTTTGGTTGGATGTTGAAGGATAGACCCGTATTTTTATGCTGGCACGTTTGTTACTGGACAGTTGGACACTAATACTTTCGTCGTCGTTTCGTATTCGTCAGATTTTTTTTTCAGATTCAACCTCAAGAGCATCTAAGTGTGTCCAGTTATGTGAATGCTTAATGTCTTCAACCAGTTTAGAGAAATTACCGCTTTTAAAAGATCACTAGAAATAAATAATGCTCTGAAGCAAAACTATACTAAGGTTGTGGGACAAGAACTCGAACATCAGAAAGCAGTATATAAAGAATTCTGGCGAAAATTAATGCATGCCCATTGGATTAGTAAAGAAGAATTTAACAAGCATAGCCAGCCTGTAATGTCACTACTGCCACTGCTCGTGCACCGGCCTCTATCAGAATCAGAATCAGAATCAGAATGTTTATTTGTCAACATATGTAATAATTACAGAGTGTGTCAGATGTTAAATTTTCGTATGTGCTCTATGTTTTGCCATTTGGCGTACAAATATTATCATCAATTTAAATTAAATTCAGTTAATTACTTGCAACAAATACTTACAATAAATAAAATTATAACAATACATTCATTAAAATTATAAAATCAAAGCAAGTCGATCAATAATAATCTCAGTACTTATGTCAACAATAAAATTTAAGAAATAACAAATGATAAATTAATGTCAGAAGATAAAAATGTAGTAGATAGTAATAATATTTTTTTAAATTAATACAGTAATTTTAAAGAAATTAATATAAATCAATAAACTATTTCTACAATGTCAACAATAAAATCTAAGGAAGTATATAAATGTTAAATATCAATAAAAGTACATAGAGTAATGTGAACTGATTGCAATGTCAAATAAGTAAATTTAATACCAAATAATTACAGAAATTTCAAAACAGAAATGATGACCTAATGCTTAATGTCTGAAGAAGGGATTATAGAACTGTCATTCAAATAGTCATTTAGTGAGTAGTAACATTTATTAATTAATATTTTCAGAAGTACACTTTTGAATTTTTCCAGATTTAACGGTTTCAATGTCTCAGGCAGCTTGTTAAATATTTTTGTGGCCATACAGAAAGGGCTTTTATTCATTAAGGCTGTTCTGCCATGTGTGTTTTCGAGTTCGAAAGTTCCTCCCTATGAGAGGGAATGGGCTATAAACCACCACCTGGGCCCAGTGCGGGTTGGTCTCTACCAACCACATGACACATGACTTCCAATTGATGTTCTCCTCGACCGTTTTTGAGACCAGTGGTGGAATGAACAATAATGATGATGATGATTAGGGCAAAACTTCGTCCAAACAAACGAATCCGTTGAACAAACATTGGTAAAACTTGTGTTCCATCAGAGCTTCGTAAAGGATAAAGCTAAAAGGAGCGAGCTTTTAGCGCAAGCACTAGTCAATAGTGCTGTCGTTAGGCACAAACGATTGCATGGGAGCTTTTGTAGTTTAAATAAATAAAGAGCGAAACGTAGCGGGGCGACGTCGAATCGTTGCATCCATTTCCATTGACGATTGAAAGCGGTGGACGCTGTGACACCGAAGTGTAAAGGTCTTAGTTATCACTAACACCTATTGTTTCTATCGAACATCCTAACGTTTTCTAAAACCTCACCGTCATGTCACATCCGAGTCACTTTTGTACAGATGCCAGCACATCAAGCTACAACAATCTTTCAAATTTCTCTAAGAGAATTTCAATTTTATCGCTAAAGCATTAGGTTAAGGTTGATTGGGAAATTTTGACAGTTTCGGGTAGCTTGATGTGCTGGCGTCTGTACAACCAATTTCCATACCTTTGGGAAATTGATATAGGTAATATTGATAAATATCAAATCAGCCCATGATGCTTCCACTTACATAATTATAATGATACCTCAAGACTTCCTACACAAATTTATCTGTTCCTACCTACATTGGCCAGTCAATTAGGACTTAGGTACCTACTTGCTACAGCTTTAGGACTAAACATTTCGGTTATGCTCACATGCTTTGTTGTCACTGTTACTTTTGGGTGTAACAGGCGGCTCAGACAGTGAAAAATGCATGCTGCGAGTGTAGCGGAGTACAAAAACAACATAACTGTTACCGGTGCCTACATATTGTATGGCCCTGCAGTAAATGAGTGCTGTGCCTGGTTCAAGGAAGCTTAGGTAATAAAATAAAGAACAGGACGTATCTTTGATAAGTACCCCTATATAACCACCAAAGGGATTTAACCTTTGGTATGGCGAACGTGAATCTAAACTAAACTAAAGTTATCTGAAAAAAAAAAACGTGTCGTGGATTCGCGTTCCGGCAGTAGGTATAACGGGATTGAGCGGATCCACGTTCCAAAGGTTAAGATGGTGTACTTACAGAAAGATTATCATAGAAATACTCTGAAGTCCGAGTGTCGCCTTGAAACAAAATGACAATGGGACGAAATACAAATACAATGACCAGTTGACCTACTAACTACAGTATATTTGCATGAGTATAATTATTTACATTACAAGTTAGGCGATTATATCGCTGATAAAAATGCGTGGCTCAATGCTGGTCCTGCTCCGCATGGACAGAGGCGCATAAATTGATAGCAATAAATAGAATTGTTGGAGCTGCTGAAGATTGTACAACTAAATAAATAAATAAATAAATATCGCTGGACATTAACACACAGCGCCATCTAGTGCCACACTAAGCAACGAGGCTTGTGTCGTGGACACCAGATAGTTGATATACTACATAGATACTTTTTTGTTTGTAAATACATACTTATTATACATATAAACATCCATGACTCGGAAACAAATGTCCATGCTCATCACACAAACATTTGCTCCCACCGGGATTCGAACCCGAGACCCTTAGAACGTAAAGCAGCCTCACTACCGCTACGCCATTCGGGTCGTCTAACTATCTTTGCATTGTATAGAATCAATCTCTAGTATTATATAATCGCATAACCCATATTGTGTGAGTACTATGTACTAGAAAGCTATCATTCACTAAAATCCTACGTCTTTTCTTGACTTGAATGTGCCCTGGCTTTTGAGAGTATGTCATGCTCACTCTAATGTCTCGCTGATGGTGGCGCGTGTGTCGGATCATTTAGTTCCCTTCAAAATGGTTGAGTTGAATGGTGCTGATCCATGCGTCATGTTCGTGAACGGACGCTGTCAGTTGTGACTGGTCATCTCTTAGTTGCCATGGCTTATTTGAATGTTTATTTTTGAATTGTATTTTTTGTTTTTACTATGGACACTTTTAACGTGCACATCTTGCTACATTGTCCTCACATAAAATACCATCTTAACATGAATGATGTAGGTAGCCAAGATTTTGTAACAATATTTTGATTTAAAATAGTGTCCATGGAGTTTCTTGCCCGTTCTTCTCCATAGAGATCTACACTAGGCAATGGGCAACTACAGTACTTTCACAGTTTTTATGTCTTGTGACTGGGACTGTAGCTACATTTAATTTTCATCTTTGTTTCGGCAATTCAAAAGTGCCTGTAACTGGCCTACTTGAAATAAATGCTTTGATTTTGATGATTTTGATTTTGATAATACTACCTATTGTCAAACACTCAAACTAAAAACGGAATGAGGTAGGTAATCCGGATCTCAATCCCCTAAGGGAAGGAAGAACTACTTAATTATGAATCGTAGGTACCTACCTACATCTCACATCTCAAATCCAAATACGACACATGATGAGATTATTGTTATTGGAGTTTGTAACTAGAAATAAAAGGGTAGTCGCGTGAATACACGACCAAAAGTCTTACGGTGCTTTTCTGCTAGTGCGGGCGCTTGGGCAATTCGAATAAGCCCTATGTACCTACTTAAGTGGAGCACTATAGCGAATATCAAGAACTTTTAGCAGCTTTTGGGAAATATACATGTCATAACTCTCCATAATCGCACGCCTTTTTCCCATGGAGGTAGGGAGAAACTACAGAACGCCACCTGCAAAGGTCCTTATCCACCTTCCTAATGCTTCGATTACGGTCATGCACATTTATGCATATTCTCATAAAACACCTTTCTTCGTCTGCCTACAATCATAATTTTCTGTGATCTATAAATATACCTACCACAGATATAGATCAGATATACTTAAATAATGCAGGTATCACGATCCCTATGAAAACCAAACGTGCTATTTTTAACTCTATCTATTACTACTACCACATAAGACGTCTTAGGCACTATTCAGTAACTTTACAAACAAGTTACGATACAAAAAAAGACTACGTTTTTGTTCTTTAAATGTTTAGAATTAAGTTCTTGAGTTGTAACGTTGGTGTTTTAAGCAAATTAGCTTGCTGCGCCAGTAGCCACGTTAAGCAAAAAATACTTAAGCCGGGCACGCGAAGTGTTCTTGCGTTATCTAGGTAGGTATATCTAAGAGATAGATAGACAATTGGACAGACAAAAGCATCAAACTAAATCTACCTACCTCATTTTATGTCGGGGGTTAAAAAAGAAAGCGAGAAATAATAATCGCCTAAAAAATTACCCTTAAAAACGATTTATACAACCTAATCAAGGGAGGCCGTTAGGGCCAAATAAGTAATTAGTGGGGTTGAAAAACACTTAAATTTCCCGGTTAATGTGTTTTTGCGACAACGCCTAATGACCTGTTGGAGGTGAAAAGGGTGCAAATGTAAGGGAATAAACATCTTTTGCGGCCTCGTTTAACACTCCGGAGGGGTCTATTTGACCCCGGGGTGCTATGCTTCTACTTGTTATTTTCTTAGAACATTCGTTGTAAAACTAGGGTTACGTTTTGTGATTTCTAAAAAGTAAAATCTTGACAAATAGCCGGACATTTGCATAAAAGTCCAAATATTTATTTTTTATTCTATCTCTAATCAATCTTTTTTTAAACATAACATCACGCCTGTAATCCCCAAAAAGTAAGGCAGACGTTTACCTAATAGTAGGCACACCCACATTTCGCCAGTTATGTTTTAAGTTTCAGGAGGCGAGTCTATTGCCATCAACCGGGCACAAATCCAGACTCCGTGGCTGCTACTGAGAAATTCCTGATGGATAAATCCATTAATTTTGCTCGATCCTGGAATCGAACCCAGGACCTCATGTTCACGAGGCCTTACGAAAAGTCGGGATATATGGGAAGGTCGGATAAATCTGGGTGAATGATAACCCTGTTAGTAAAAGCTCTTTTTGATGAGATGTTCAATGAGAAAAGCATTCTAGAGATATCATGGCTCTTATTAATATGTAAAGCAAATTTCTTGGTAATATAGTTTTGCATAAAGATAGAGAAACAAAGTAGCTGAAAACCGCGCTTTTGTATTCCAATTTTAATGAGTTCGGTTTCATATAAAATATTCCATTTGAGTGAAAATATTTTATACAACCCATTTTTATAGACTGTTTTGTTTATTTCACACATTCAGATTTCAAAAAATAAACCAGTAACCTCTCTCTCAAAGGTTACCGTGTAATTTTTTGAGGTTATCTTTTTAGTATTGGCTGCAATTGTTTTTTGCGCTTGCATGCGTTATTGTACGAATTGCAAGTGTAGAATCGCTCTAAGTTGGCATATCCATGGTTAAAGTTATTCATATCCATGAGTAGGTACCTACTATCACCAACTAATCCTAATGTATTCCTCTATACTAATGTTAGACCTTACCTAAACATAGATAGGTACTGATTTATCAAACGATACGTCGAGCATCAACACAATCACTATCATTACCATTGAAAACGAGATAATGGTGTCGATTCTGTTGTGCACAAACTAATCTTAAATTAGGCTATTGCTATATTTTACTAAAAGGCAGTGCGAGAAAAGGACGGCTATAGCTATGAACTAAGTTAGAGATGTCAAACTAGTTTATGCCTTGCGCTTCACCGTGTTTTTAGTCGACATGTTTTTACGTGCACCCTTCAATTGTATGGAAATATTAGTTCCAACTAATTTTGACAGCTCTAAATTACGTCCGTCTCTTTCTCGTTATATAAGAGAGAAAAAGATGACAATAGCCTAAATTAGGTTTAGTTTGTGCACAGCAGAATCGACACCATTTACCATGTTTACTATTTCTTGAGTTCCCGATATTTTGGTGCTAAAAATAATTACACAAAGTAAGTAGGTAGTAGTAAGTAGTTAAGGGACTACCAGCACGCGTAGCATGACCACCGTAGAAATGAAAGAGGATCCACTAATCTTTTGTTCATCTGTCATTTTGTCGATTCAATGACAGATGAACAAAAGATTTGTCGATTCTCTTTCGTGTCTAAGCGGGCTGGGTTTGATCCGACAACCCATTGCCACAAGAACACTACTGCTGCAACATCATTGACGGTAGACGGTATTGTTAGAATGTTTATGGTTCTGTGAGAAGACCGAGACACCGAGTAGGTAAAAGGATAATTTAATTTAGTGTTAATGGTTTTATGCTGTACTAAATAAATAAATGAATGAATGAATAAATCACCTGCCTAGCTTTTTCCAACAAAGTTGGGGTCGGCTTCCAGTCTAACCGGATTCAGCTGAATACCAGTCTTCTTTCTTTCTTTATCGTGTTGTTAATGCCTAACCTGATGTCAGAGTTTTTGTCGGACTTGGCTTTACATGCCTCAAAAAATATTTCTCAGGCATGCTGGTTTCGTCACGATGTTTTCCTTCACCGAAGCAAGTGAAAATTATACAATTCAGACATGAATCCGAAAAAACAAAGGTGCGTGCCTTGGGTTCGAACTCGAGACCTAAGACTTAGCAGTCCGACGGTCACACCACTAGGCTATCACTGCTAAACTAGCTGAATACCAATATTTTACCGCATACTTATCACTTTTAATCCAAACCATTCACACAGTCATTGCAATTACACGTAAGTACCCAATCCTGTTAATATTCCCCCTCAGTATTTTAAAATAACCTTTATTAATCCCAAATATAGGTACCTATTTACATACGTATTACATTTTATCGGAAATGGTTTATTAAGGAATCCCTTTGAACGCACCTGTGGCCGGATTTCAGCTATTCAAAACATTCCAATTTAGATTGCGAGCAAAAAAGGCCGGGTTTCCGACACAAAGATTCATTTCATGAATTTCAGGGAGAGGATGTAGGCCACGCTATGTTCTACATTAAAATACGCTTCATAAAAAAGCGTTACGACAGTGATTGTACGACAATAATTAATTGAAAGGTATGAAAACTTTCAAAGGAAGAGCACCCTTTGAAAGTTTGCAAAGTGCACAAAAAAAAATATGTAAAACTAGCTCATAATTTATCGACCAAAAACGGGGAAAAAATCTAATTACCCTATTGAATGCCATTGTCACACATACATGACAAGCAAGCGCGTGCCTTCAAAAGCTTACTGCCTATTATATATGTATATTTATATTAAAGGGCAGTAATCTTTACTATAAGGTTTTATTAAAACAAGGATTTAAAAGATTGACCATTTTCTTCTCTTAAATATTTGTTTTAATAAAAACGTTCTGCAATACTGACCAAAATAATCTTGTAAGTAATTGCAAAAACGTTACCCTTCTGTGCAGTCGGGTAAAAATAGCATACTTACATTCAAATGCGAGGAAAGTCAAGTATTTATGCGAAGATAACGCACAACGGTAATGGATTCCATTTTAAAATTGCACCCATCTCGTGATTGGACAGTGTAAAAGCAACTAGACCCTGGCTTGATCGTGGGAACGTGAAATTTTATTCACACACTGAAAATAGTTTGCCTTTCGGGCTAGCAGTGAATACGCGTTGCTTTGGTTTTAGGCTTTGATCGTTTGACAGCTAGGTTAAGCAAAAAGGTGGTTAGATATATGTTTAAAAATGTTTTACCGTCATTAGTGATTTATTTAGTTTATAAATTATATTCATATCATGCATATTAGCCGATCTATCACAAATTATGCGGACTAAGTCGCGAGCGAAGTGCTTGATAAAAAGGCCATTACCTACCATAATTATTACATTTCTACGTAATCCTTCTACTTGCAAACATAGTTTGTCTTTCTTGGAATGTCCACAACTGATCTTAATGCAATTTTTACTTGGAAATACTTGGAATTATCATTACTTAGCTTGGGTAATGTGGGCTGGTTTATGCTCGTGGCTGTGTGGCTGTCGGCAAATATTCTACGGGAACATACTACGGAGATAAAAAGTATCTTATGTCGTTGATTAGGTACCTACTACCGCGTTCATTGACGGTTGACCACTTTGCACCCTTATGCTCTGAAAAATAAGGTTGAAAATTGCTCGACCGTCAATGAACGCGGCAATACATAGTCGACCGATGTGCCAAATGTCATTGAAATCCGTTCAGGCTTTCAGGCGTGAAAAGGTAACAGACAGACAGAAAGAGTATAACGTCTTTCGCATTCATGATGTCCCTGAAGGCTTAGGCAGAGGTGTCCCCATTAGTACACCCACATTTCGCCAGTTATGTTTAAGTCCTATGTGTACGAGAGGGCGAGCCTATTGCCATCACCCGGGCACAAATTCAAGTTCCGTTGCTGCTACTGAGAAATTACCGATGGAAATAAAATAAAAATAAAAATTAAAAAAATTAAAAACCCGACTGCGTGACTTCAACAGTCGGGACCCATAGTGGATGTAATGATTTTAGTCTAGATTATTTAATGGGTCCCGACTGTTGCAGTCAATGTCCTGTCTCCAGAACTTGTTTTTTATTTTCAGTTTTTATTTAAATTTATTAGTTATTTTTTACGCAGTCGGGTTTTTTAATTTTACACTTTTATGATACTTAGACCATTTTAAAATCCTCATGATGAACCCTTTAATTTGATACCCATATTGCAGTGTCCAACTTTTTTTTTTATTGTTTCTAATTTTTCACTAGCCTATGTTACATACATACATACATCCTACATACATACATACATACATGAACCCTGAAAACATAACACTCCTTTTTTTGGGCAGGCGTGTAATAACACTCCTTTTTTTGGGCAGTCGTGTAAAAACTTAATAACACTTTGCTCCACCTGGGATTCGAACCGCTGAGTATGAGGTCCGGCCTTATTCTCAGCAGACGTTGTTGCGAACTCTAGACGAACGACGCAGTATCGCATTTAATCATGATATCAGTACGGATTAATAGCTATATTTAGCCTCCTTTGTTTGTTATGACAATCTTAAGAACACATATTCAGCAATCTTCGTCTCCAGAATGATGAATATGTTGAGCCTTAAATAAAATTACGTGAGGCTGTCTCCAAACTTGATAAAACAAACTTGAGGCTAAAGATTAATTTATCCGCCGTCCTGAACTACAAACAATACCTGTGATAACAAGGTAAGTTAAGTCCCACGAAATTCCTGCCACGATGGCGTCGCAAACAAATCTTGTTGACAAACTATGAATCGCTTCATTAAACGGCTTAGACAAGCTCTTCACTTAACAGTTGGTAAGGTCCCCCAGGATCGACCGGAGGTTTGCAACCTCTGATTTTAGGATTAGTGAGGAGTGTGCAAAGATGCATTTCGAAAAGGACTGTAAAATCTAAAGGTTTTAAAGATTCTTCGAGAGCAATGCAAACTCATTGTTAACATTTAGCTGACAAACAACAAGACTAGTCCCTCAACAGCCGCTCGGGTCGATGGTCTGGTTAAGCCGCACTTACCTAGGTTGGCCCGCGGATGGGTGACCGCCCCATTGATTACCGAGTTTCCTCCGTGCCTCGGAAAGCACGTTAAGCCGTTAATCCCGGCTGTCGTGTTAGACCTTTGACCATTCGTTACAGGTACCTAGGTAGTCAGTGGCCCGCAAGTCTGACAAGAAGTAGTTAGCAAGGGGCTAAGCTAGCTGGGTTGAGGTGGTTAGATAGGCAGTCGCTCCATAAAAAAATACTGGTATTCAGTTGAATCCGATAAGACTGTGTCGTGGTTCGATTCCCGCACGGTACAAATATTCGTATGACCTACAGGTAGTTGTTCCGAGCTACACGGACAGTTTACACGGAGAAATTCCTAGTGTGGGGCAACATTAAATTTCCACTTGCCTCCATATAAGCAGGAGACAGAACAAAACAAGGCTAGTAGGCACAAAGCGACGTTTACAATTGGGATATGCCCAGTTGCCTAGCACCACAGATAGATATTATCATTAATATTCATGGATTCCAATAATAGGTGTGCCAAAAACGCTTGAACATGAACGCACGGAAATTTGTTCTAGTTTATACAAGGTCCGTATAGTAAATAACGCTGGATATAACCTGTACACTATTCAACAATAAACAATCTAATTCTAATCTAGTTCTAATATTGCGTTCATTCTGCCAAAGTACACTCCCATAAAATATGATATGCAGACAAAAGCGACAGATGACATCCCTCTACATTTCCGCTTGTTTTAAAGTTTGAGATTATAATTATTTACCACAAAACACGGGGAATTGGACGTGCGCCCAATAAATTATTCTGTCTAATTATCACAATAATAACCCTCTGGGAGGGCCTTAATAATAAGCCACATTTAAACTTTGTTTTTGGAGAGAACCCTTCCCTTCCTTTTAAAAATTCAGCCCGTGTTTTAAAATATGCAACGATTTAATTTTTGTATTTCTTTTTTTTGATGATTATTGAGGCATATGGGGTTGAACGTTTTTGATCTGCTAATTTTAAGCTGCATTCTTCTGTCTGCGATTAGTTTAATATTCAGCAAAAGTGTTTTAGAGTTCAAGAACCGAGTTGTAAAACTATTTGTGATGCGTCTCGTGTTTTAGGGTTCCGTACCTCAAAAGGAAAAAAAACGGAACCCTTACTCACTTTGTTGTCCGTCTGTCTCTCAAGACCCTTTATCTCGGGAACGCGTAGAGGTATCGAGTTGAAATTAAAACCTTAAACTCAGGTATACAGTCCCTTGAAACTGTGAAAAAATCAAACTTCTAAGTTAACAAAAAAAAAGGATTCGGCCATTTATGCCGCAAAAAAGTATATTTCGACACTCTCAAGGGAATCAAAATTTATAGGGTACTTCCCGTTGACCTAGAATCATGAAATTTGGCATAGAGCTGTAACTAAGCTTTCACGGTTTATAACTAAACTTACATAGTCACTTACAGGATATCTTCCGTGATTTTGGAATTATTCTGGGCTCCCGATATTTTGTCGTTCATGATTTCGGGATGACTGGAGAATGCGAATAGATAACAATATAAATTGTTAGGTGCAGATAAATCTAAAAAGAGAGAAAATAAGGAGCGTAGACAGAATAATGGTTAATTACGGAAGTTTGAGTGTAAATTGAACTATGTATGAATGACAGTTAAAAATATTATTAAATGGTTGGTGCTACGGAACTCTTTCTGCGCGAGTCCGACTCGCACTTAGCCAGTTTATGGCTGGCTCTACTCGCTTATCGCTGACCGCTAACAGTGGGACGGTGCCTTGCAGTGGGTTTGCGGTTCCTACACCAGGGAATAAGTAGGTAAAACTAGTTGCGGCACCGGTGTTAATAATATTTATGAAGTTAAGTTGGATTTATTTGAGAGGAATCAGCTTGTGGTTTTGCATAGTTATGATGATTTACACGAACACCGACGCACAAATGGTTACCAAGTGTTCAGTAAATCATTATCATCATCATCAGCCTATTAATGTTCCCACTGCTGGGACACGGCCTCCTCTCTATGAGAGGGAATGGGCTAATAATAATAATAATAATCCACCACGCGGGCCCAGTCCGGATTGGTAGATGTCACATGTCTTCGAATTTTTTGGTTCTAGGACATGCCGGTTTCCTACACCGTTTTGAGAGCAGTGGTGATGAAATAAACGCAAAAATCTCTCTTCAATCATTATATGTACAGCCATAACAGAAAAGCTAGGTCTCATTTTAATAATTTGATATGTGCTATATTACCAATGATAGATAATGTTGCCTCCATTATTATGTATTCTGAGAAAAGGAATGGAAAAAAACCGGCCAAGAGCGAGTCGGACTGGCACACCGAGGGTTCCGTTCAAACTTAATTTTGCTGTTCGATCCCATGAAACGGCTAGTGCACAGCCGTAAAGGGAAAGGTCCGAAAAATAAAAAAAAGTAGAAAATTAAGGTAAATTCTGGTACCTACAAGTTTTCGCGAAAATCTAAATTTGCCCATATCTTTTTATCGGGTTGACATGACCTTGAGTTTTATACACCTAATAGTGACTATAGACTTCAGTATCTGGTATAAATTTCAACTTGCTAGGTCCACCCGTTCCCGAGAAAATCGGTGGTGACAAACGTACGGACAGACGGACAAGAAAGTGATCCTTTTTAACCTTTTGAGGTACGGAACCAGAAAAATTAATAAAGATGTACCTAAGGAAAAAATCCCCAAAGCTAACGAGTTTTAGTTAAATGAAACAAATACCACTAAAGTTTTTCACATTGTCATAACACCAACAATCGTGACAGCATGTAGGTACTTATATCACTTTTTAAAGCACTTCGCTATCAAAAGCAAACTAAGTAATATAAGCAAGCACTACATTTTAAGTATTTGTCGCACAAATTTTAGTAAAAGAGTCTTCGCGCCGAAATCTTAGGACCCTCAGTGGACGGCAAATACTTTACTACAGGGATAGCAAACCTTTCATATAGTGCCAACTTTCATAAAATGTTTTTGCCAAATACGTGCCTGATATCACACTAACATTATAAATGCAAAAGTTTGTATGTGTATGTGTGCGTATGTGTTACTCTTTCACGCAAAAACTTTTGAACGGATTTGGATAAAATTTAGCACAGAGATAGTTTATAACCTGGATTAACAAATAGCATATCACTTTTTATTCCAGTAGTATGATGCCATGGGACAATTATCGAACTCGACGCGGGCGAAACTGCGGGCATAAGCTAGTGTCTGATAAAAGTTAAGGTAACAAACAACGTACCTAGGACTCGTCCTCGACAGCCGGTGGAACTTGGTGGAGCACTTCCGACGTTTGGCTCCCAAACTGGAACGGACCGGGGCTGCCTTCAGGCGGCTCCTGCCCAACCTGGGGGGGCCAAACGCCTCCTGCTGGAGGCTCTACGCGGGAGTCGTTCGGTCCATGGCCCTTTACGGGGCCCCGGTGTGGGCGCGTTCCTTGAGGCTACGTTCAGCCCACTACCTGAACGCGCCCCAAAAGGTGGTAGCCTTAAGGCTGGCCCGTGATAGTCCTCGCGAGCCGGCATGAATGGCTCGCGGAGGCGCTATGCCGGGGGGAAACTCCGATGCCGCGACTAATTGTCGCTCAGCGGACAGGTTTCCGGCGGGATCTCATGGCGACATGGAGGGACTGGGGATGGGACTGTTCGAAAGAGATACAGTGGCCCCGGAACACAAAGGGCGATGAAGGAACATGGATGGGTTTTAGTCAGTAAAAGTCTCACACTCCCTCCTGCTCCGCTCAGAGCGGGAGGAGTCATTTGATGATTTCCGATACGAAAAAAAAAAAAAGGTAACAAACAACAAATTATTCACACATTGAAGTCCTAAATTATGGGTAGTTCACACTACCACGAAATCATAATACCGGCCTACTTTTATCCTAAAGGAGAGCAACTGTCCAAGAGTCATTTTGGCTCCCGAATCTAAGGTTTAGTTTTTGACGTTAATCTGTGATGCAACTTATCCTATCTCGCTCAAACTTGCACAGAGTCTAGAGGAATGAATGAGAGACAGTTAAACAACCAAAGACGCTTCTAACTTGACCAAATTAGTTGATAAGTTACTGTCGAAAATAATAAATTATTATGTTTTACATTGCGAACTAAAAATTAATTAAGTATGTTTAAATAACATAACATCAAGTCTGTTATCCCCAAAGGGTTAGGCAGAGGTGTATCTAATTCACCTGTAGTCTACGTTTAACTTAGTCTTTAGTTTTCTTTGTTGTTCCCATGAAATAGGGGGCGAGCTTAGTACCATCATTAGGGCACAAATTCAGACTCCATGGCCGTGGCTGCTATTATTATATTATTATTATATTCCTGACAGAAAACACCCAAAAACCCTTTTTCCGACCTGGGAATTGAACCCAGGACCTCATCAGTCGCACTTGCAACCAATATATTAACGAGGCAGGTATGTTTTGTTATTTGCCTTAATCAACAACAAGGTCATGCCCAGCATTGCATTTTTTAAGCCTGTGCTGCCCCACTGCTGGGCAAAGGCCTCTCCCAATTCCTTACATGTGCTCTTTTCATATGCCCAGCATATTCTTTCATATTTTGTGTTCGGAGTTTTTCTGCCAAAGTTGAATTATGCGAGTCACTTGAGAGCAGCACACCAAAGCTCTCGACCTAGAAAGCCATTGAATAAAGTCACTGTGACCGAAATCGTCTAGATGGCATCAATCAAAAATTCTTTCACATGCCAAAGGTTCACTATCTCTGCGTTAGTACTAAACCACTCGTAGTAAGTAAACCTCTGAATGCAAGTCTTTGTGAGAACTTTATAAAGCCAAGGTGGCAACAATGGCAAACTTCAGTCCCACCGGCTGCGGAAAAGAAGCATGAATTGTTCCTTTAGTTCTACGTTCTGAGATAAATAAGTTCTTCAGATTACGTTGTTATGGTAACAAGACTTGAAAAGTTTGGCGGTCTTTGTTTTGTGAAGTGATGTCTTACTATACAGGGTTATTTTTAAAACACCGACATCCTTGCAGGACTACTTATATTACTATCATCATAAACAGCAACTTGTGTTCTATGAGTTTTAAAACTTCATCGTTTTACAAATCACCCTGTATAGGTGTTTCGTTTTCATACAGACAATTTATAAGTATTGTTTTACCAGCGACGGCATAGTTATGCTAGGTACGGCGTACTAACCGTTAAGGGCCGGACTCCATTGAAGCAGAGACGAGACGAGATTATAGGACATGTCTAAACCACCAATAAAATTTAGTTATTTACACTTAACGTCTCCGCTTAGTTTTAGTAGAAACGGTTGAGAAGAGAGGAGAGGAGATGTCTCGTGATTGTTTAGGCCAGCCTCCGTACTCGGCGGCCAAGTGCACAGCGGAGACGAGTAGAGACGTGAGCGGTGTGCGTTGAGCGGTGTGCTGTGAGCGGCGTGCGGTGAGCGGTGTACTTCTCTTCTACTCTCCGTTTTGAACATCTTAGCTTCGGTGGATACATCCTAGCTCTTACTCATCTCCTTTCCTCTCCGCTCCGCACATCTCCACTCGTTCCCGTTTTAGTGAAGTCTGGGTCTTAAGGGGGTGGTATCTGCTAACGAGAGGTTTTCTCCATGTAGCTCCTCTCTGATGAGTATATATAGAGACATATGTGCAAAAAAAATATTTTGCTTATAGACTCTAAACTTTAGTTGGTACAATTGAAATAATTCTAACTTTATTATTAATATAAGAAAGAAATATTCAAAGTGAAGCATTTTTTCTTTGAAATTTCGTAACTACTCCTAAACAGCATTAAGTTTTAGTATTTTTTTCACACAAATATTTGTCGCTTTTTTCTTCACAAAGTGTACGATTGGCATTTTGGTCTAATGATTTGTTAGGCTACAATTAAATAAAAACGACTTATTTCGCACTATTCGGCCCGCAGTGACTGACGTAACAACCACTTTGTAGTGCATGCTGATTAGAACTTTATTCTAACAGTATTTCAAACGAAGTTTGAACCACTACAAATAGAGTTTCTAATTTAGATACCCCAGATACCCCAGCCTTAAACCGACTACGATGATTGAAGATTTCGCTTTACCCGCTACGGCTTTTGCTACGCCGTAGGTATAATAACGTGTGTAGTACACGTTTTTATACCTACGGCGTAGCAAATTTTACGCTACGTTACAGTTAGCAGATGGATTGTTAGCGACGGCGCGACTCACATATTTTTGGTGATACCAACTTATGTCCTAGATCGTTTTCAAATAACCGTTTCTCAATAGTTCATTATTAGCAGACACTCTCAACGCAAACACGTGTTTTGATCTTATTTGCGTCTTGAATAAGCTACTAATACAAACTAAAATCCGTTTTGCATGCTATTCAACAATATATTATAGTCTATGAAGCACCACATAGTCAATGCTCCGGCAAGACTACATGAATGTTGCTAATCCAGCAATGCAAGTACAGTCAGAGGCAAAAGAAAATGAATTTAAGACGCAATTTACTAAACCGCAATTTTTTTCAAAAGTTGTAACATATCAATCAATCTAATCATTTATTAAACAGATCATAAAATCCAATTTTTTGGTAATACATCCATACATTTTAAACACTAGTGAATATAAAAAATCATGAAATATTATTCTCGACATAATAATTATGTTTGACAGAGTTTTGTTTTTTAAAAATGCATGTAAAATAGAAGATAGTTAAATTAGCCAAACAAAATGCACAATTTACCTGTTTTTTTTAATTTAATTTTTCTCATTGATACGCTCAGAAGAATACAGGGTTAGTTTTCAATGACCAGCCAAAATTTAAAATTAAGATCTAGATATCAAACAAAAAGTGCATTTTAAATATTATTGTCGAAAAATATAAAATAAAATAATAGCATTCATTTGAAAATGTCCTAAAAATTTCCTAAATCATAAAACCTAGTGGGAATCAATGCATTTGTGTGCGTGCATGCACCACCAAATTTATGTGTGTGCTAACTGCTACCTATCTAGGTTGTTGAACTGAATTGTACTGTTGCAATACCCACACATTCGTTTTTTAGTGGTGGACAGGAATGAAATTTTACCAAAATGTTGTTTTTTTTTCATTATATCGAAAATATCATCAATTCTAAACCATCTTTGAAAATTTGGCCGGTCATTGAAAACTAACCCTGTATAAATTGTGTTTGTATAACGGTTACCGACACTTTAATTATGGGCATGTTACTTACTCATTTCTATCGACAAATACAACGTGTATTAAAATTAATATTAAATTAAAATCTGCTGCAGGTGCTGAAAACCTCAAACGGCGCAAATACAATAATTTAATTGGTAATTATGTGTTTGAGCCATTTGGGGTTGAAACACTAGGGCCATGGGGTCCGAGTGCCCACCTAGTATTTCGGGAAATCGCCAAACGGTTGGTCGACTCTTCACGTGACCAGAGGGCGGGCCTATTTTTTGGCCAAAGAATCAGCATTGCCATCCAACGTGGCAATGCTGCCAGCCTTCTGGGCACTTTTCCTGTTGACAGCGATGTGGACGAATTTTTCGACGCCCTGTAACCTTTTTTGATATTTGTAAAATATTTTTATTTCTTTTATAGAGTTAGTGTGTAAATAATATAAATATTATTAGTCTGTGTTAAATAAAAATATCCTACGTGTATTTGTATAAATAGTCCTAACCCAACACCCCACGAATGGCAACCATCTTGTTTTTTTAATCGGCTAGTATAGGCTGCGTTATGTTCTCAGAAATGTATAAAAATTGAATGAATGCAAAAAAATGAATGCATATAATTATATGATTCTAAGAAATCTAGAGCCCTGCAAATGACACTCACTTACCTTCCCAAGCAAAGAACGAGGTACCTGCGACATTGTGGAAAATCGCTTCTGATTTTTTCCAAGTTTATACATACTAAAGATCATGACTGTACATGCTAGGAGGAGGTAGGTAGGAGTCGAATAGAAGTTAATTACAGCTGCAAGATGCAACATAATTAAGAGGAATTTGTATTCATTAGCATTCGTTGTGTTGCCCGTGTGCGTGCTTGCAATGCAATCAAGGATTTAATTTATTCGTGTTGTGTTCTAAAAACTATGTTGCAGTGATTTGTTGTTCTATTTCTTGGCATAATCAGTATATAGCGTTCCCATTGCTGGGACAGGCCTACTCTTCGTCTTTGCTTAACTTGATGCTAAATGTTTCTTGATATTTTAGTCACAAGCTCATTTGCTTAACTTCGATCCCAAAGGGCCTAAAAAACGTGACATGTTAACAGGGATAACGATCGTGGTAAAGTCAATAATGTTTTAGACTTTTACGTGCTACTCAGCCTAGCTATTTCCCAACTATGTTGGGGTCGGCTTCCAGTCTAATCGCATGCAGCTGAATACTGAATATTAGTATTTTACATGGAGTGACTGCCTATCTGACCTCCGCAACCCAGAGTTATTATTATTTGTAATGTTGTAGCCTAAACTTGCGCTCGGTTAGTGGCAAAAGACTCACCCCCCATAATATGCCACTGAAACATAACTGCCGAAATGTTGGTGTAAAGTCAAAAAATCGGTGTAAAATTTTGAAATAACGATGACGATTTTATGTAAGACCATTTTCACAATACATTCCAAAATACTGTTTGTAAACAAGAGGAAATTCTCCTTCTTCCTGTCATTGATTCCCATGGCTATTTAAATTTGTCTCGACCAGAACTTAGCCACGTCGATGGCGTTGGTGGTGGCTTCGGACAGGTCACTTAAAGTGCGGTGGACTGTGGAATTGCACACGAGACTCCACGGTCGCACTCAACTTTATCAGAATACCGGACCGGACCTAAAAAATATTTTTAAATGTTGCTAGGTGTACAATCCAAATATTATTATTAGCTCTCCTAAAGTCCTATTGTACCTCTACATATCCCTTAGGGGAAATACAAGCGTGATGTTATGTAAATAGCTAAAAAACTTATCCTAGTATATCACGTCTTCCTCATAGCAATTGAAAGTTTTAAGTTGCTCTAAGTTGTCTGAGTAATTCTCAAGTTCCGACAAGTTTTACTTACGTTATGTTAGTATGCAAAGTTTAAGTTTTACTTAAGTAAGTCGCACGCGCTGCGGTCGCCGCGGGTCAAGCGGGAGGAGGGAGGAAAGCAGAGTTATCTTTGAACAAGGAATGAGGTGGTGTAAGGAATGGGTGTTTTGTATGCGTTTATGTAACAGGACATGTGGTTCTAGCACAATCCCGCGGTGTTAACGTAACGTAAATTTGTAAAACGTATGTTACATTTTTTTTAAAGAAAAAATGTTGAAGGATAGTCTCCTTCAAACATTGATTGATTACTTATTATGATTTGATAAATCCTGGGTCCTGGGTTCAATTCCGGGCAAAGTGTGATTGGGTTCTTTCATCAGGAATTTTGCAGTAGCAGGCGCGGAGTCTGGATTTGTGCCCGGTTGCTGGTAATAGGCTCACCTCCTTACACGGGACTTAAATGTAACTGGCCAAATGTGTTTGTACCTACTAAGGTACAACTCTGTGATGTTGTGTTAACTGAATAATCAAAATTCATCATCATCATCATCTTCCTGCCCATATCCCATGTTACTTGTGGTCGGCGCAACACGATTTTTTCTTCCATTCTCCTCTGTCAACCGTCAAACACTCATTTACACCTTTTTCCTTCATACCATTCCTCACACAATCCATCCATCGTTTCCTTGGTCTTCCTCTCCCTCTCCATCCATCAACATTTATATTCATCACCCTTTTAGTCACATGCGATTCTTCCCTCCTCATCACATGCCCATACCAAGACAGTCGATTCCCTTTCAACTTTTCTGTAACTGGCGCAACTTTCAAACTTCCTCTAATAAACTCATTCCTTATTTTATCTATTCTTGTCACACATCCACACATCCACCTCGACATTCTCATCTCCGCTACATGCAATCTTTTTTCATCCATCTTCTTCACAGCCCAGCATTCCGATCCATACAGTACATAGTGAATAATCAAAATTCTTTTAGCGTCTTAAAATATTTATAACGTAATTTCACCCTTAAGTATAACTAATGTTATCAAGTAAAAAATATATAAAGCGTGGCACATAACTTCGTTACCCTAATCACATCAAATCTTTCCCCAATCTTCGCAATCGGCGTAAAATTATTTATTGGACGCATTTCGCGAGCAACTTCCTTCGAACTTATTCTTTGCCTCGATAACTTTGTTCAAGGTAAAATTATATTTCTTGTAGTTCTTTCATTTACAGGTACCGATACAAAATTGAACTTAAATTACTTGAGTTGTTTGTTCGTGATCCGAATTATACAAGTCTTAGAAAAACACAAGCAAAATCTGTGATAGTATTTTTGGGTGGCAATTTGTTTTATTTGTTTTTTTCGCATTGGTCCCAAATTTTGACGACAGTACATTTCTGATCTTTTTTAACAACTTTTATCTAATTATTAAATGAGATGTGTATTATCAAACTATAACAATATTCATAAGCATGCAGACTTAAAAAACCGGCCAAGTGCAAGTCTAACTTGCGTATGAAGGGTTCCGTGTTAGAGGTTGCAAACCTATAAGTTTAATATAAACTACATCTTGTCTACTGCTTGAGGTGTCCTAGCAACCTTAATAACGTTAGTCTAAAAATATATTTTTCTGTTGCACTACAAATAAGTATTTTCTTCCTGCAACCGTATCCCATTCTCTAATATTCCGTACTATCGTATTTTTTTTAATTATTATTTATTGTTATAGCGGCAATAGAAATTCACATTCTGTGAAAATTTCAACTGTCTAGCTATCACGGTTCATGAGATACAGCCTGGTGACAAACAGACGGACAGTGGAGTCTTAGTAATAGGGTCCCGTTTTTACCCTTTGGGTACGGAACCTTAAAAAGTATCAAAAGAAGAAAATAATTAACGGTTTCAAAATATTCGCCCCAAAAAGCTGGCTAAATAAAAGGCCAAAGAATCATTTTCAACTCGATATTAATATATCGAGGATAATATATCTCAATATAGAGAGATAATATTTTCTGCATAACTCTATCAAAAGTCTCTCGCTTAGAAAATGTGTTTTGTATTAGGATAGATTCTAAACTTCACCAACAGATACAGTTCTATTCTAAGCCGTAAGATAAACAAAGTATGCACTTGTTTACATGCTTCTACCAGGATTCAGGAACAACAAACAACGTCGCAGCATCCCACTGCTCCAGGTAAAGTATAACTTTGTAAAACATACGAAAACTGTGTGCTGCAACAACATGCTCTTTTCATAAGTACGATTTACACCAGCCGGCGCATCTTGGCGCCCATTTTGCAATTTTGCAATTTATTTTTGAAGTGAATTCTTCTTTAGGCGCGTTGAGCACTTTTTGGATGAATAAAAATCATAGATGTTACAGCACCATGCTGAGATACGGGCCTTTTGACCTCGTACAGGACCATTTCGTTTCTTTTTTTCTTTGTTTTGTTCAATTTGTATTAGTTGTAAGTACTGCTAATTTCACCATTTTAATTTGTGTGTTTTGTCTTGTTCGGGCTAATACATGCTTTTTCTTTCTTTCTTTATAGAACTCGCATGACCGTCAGGTACGCTTTTCGTAGCACTCGTAGCCGATCCGCTACGACGTAGCACCACTTAGTCGTGCGCGGGGCACAACCCGTAGCAGGGCTACGACTGGGGCGGGGCCTGAGGGGGGAGGGAGCGAGGGAGGGGGGGGGGGGGTATAGAAAATGAACAAACAAATTAAAAAAAAAAATGCACACACAGCTCGACGATACAATTCACCAGTTACTTAGTTTTCAGTTCTATCGGCAGTCTCCTAAGACTGACTGACTGACTTTTTTTAAATTATTTTTCTCACTATGGGCCTTCGATGTCTGATAATAAAAGATTACCTGCTATTGCCCGCGACTTCGTCGACTCGTGGAAATTTTGATGTGTATGTGTGAGACAAAAAAATAGCCTACGACCTATTCTCAAACCTACCAAATATACACAAAAAAAAGCAAAAATTGGTCAAGCCGTTTCGGAGGAGTTCGATAACAATAACGAGATTTTTATATATTCGATAGGAAATTAATGATACTTCATACATATAACTTCAATGCGTTTCACAGCTTGGAACCCGGTCGAATCTACGAGCATGCCGCGGTAGCAGGTGATTTTATTCAAGACATTGTCAAATGCACTCCGGAGCAGACCTATACGCGCCGGCTGCCGGCCGGTGTAAATCGTACTTAGGCCCTGTTCACAATAGCGAGCAATGCGACTTGGGGCGCGACTTGCATTTGGCGACACACGGGTGTCTCATTGGTTTTGGTCCGTCGTCGCGGAGGTTCGTAAAATGCTCTAAGATTATTCTTTTATTTGTTTTCTCCGACGCTGGTTGCTTGAGCGTGTAGCTATCAAGAGGTTTCACCAGTAATTTTTTCAGGAATTATTGCGAGTAATAATAGGTTCGGGGAGGGCGATCTTCAAGGTTAAGCTACGCTTTTTTTTTTTTTGGGACAAGCCCGCCACACTGTTCCCAAACCACTGTAACTCCTGAAAGCCAGAATCAACAGTGGCGACCACCAGAAAAGCGCCGAGACAATGAAGCTCGACGAAGTCCCAGAGAATGAATTTAACTGTCTTGGATCCCGCAACGAAATTAATCAGAAAAGTATAGTGGAGGAGTAGGAAAAAACCGTAATTTCCACTTCCCTCCATTTCAGCAGGAGACAGAACGAAACAAGGCAAATAGGCACAAAGGGACGTTTACAACTGGGATAGGCCCAGTTGCCTAGCACCACGGATAAATATTAACATTAATGGGTCCTAAGTTGTGAGCTGTTATATTTGATTCCAATAATAGGTATGGCAAAAACGCTTGAACGCACGGAAATTTGTTCTAGTTTCCACAAGGTCTGTATAGTAAATAACTCCGGATGTAACCTGTACACTATCCAACATAATGTTGCGTTCATTCTGCCAAAGACTGCACTCCCATAAAATGTGATGTGCTGATTGTTCATATTCGCAGTCAGATGTGGAACATTGACAAAAAGGCGAGTCAACAAGCTTGAAGGAAAATAATTTACTCTTAAAGTTACCATGACCGGTGAGAAATTGGGCAACACAGTGATCAACATCCAACCATGTCCTGGCCAGCCGTTCACGAACGGATGGAAAGAACTGGTGGAGGTGTCGGCCCTTGATGGAATTATCCCACCTACCTTGCCATTCAGACAAAAGTTCCTCCCAGACGTCGGTCTGTGGTTTGAATAATCTAGCAATCTTAACACGGTCACGTAGGGTTAAAAAGTCTGCGTCCGCGGTCTCACGTGCGTTATAGTACATTGCAGCCCGTCGCTGCACTTCAAGATCAACTGGAAGTACACCTGCAAGTACCGGTAAGGCTTCAGTACTAACCGTCCTATACGCTTTGCATAAGAATATCAAAGCCAAACGCTGGCTTTGAAGCAATTTACGTCGTGCCGCTCCTGTCGCCACGTACCCTTTAGTGACGAATATCTGAACCTGAAGTACCTTAGGTCTCTGAAATAAGCCCAGGTACGATATGATTTGAATCCAACGAACGTTGTATTCATGTTAACTGGTTTCAACTGAATAACGGTTACTGAATTATCATCGCAATGATATTCTGGGTGTCCTCCCAAAGTGGCCTCCAACCTCCCCTTATAGCCACCCCGAGCCTCGCAGCTGGTTTATGATTTAGTATCATTTCTGAATCTGATCGCTGGTAAACAATACACACACAACAACATTGGAAATCAATATAAACTGTATATCTGGTCAATCTGAAGACACACACATGCACTGAATAATACCAAGTTTGCTCACCCGTGTACTGCTAGCTCCGACCCTCAGGCCCAATTGCCGCGGTGCGCGCGCGCGCGCCATCCACCGCCGAGCGCAACCCCCTCCTCTTACCTCACGCCACGTCTTCTAATTAATATTTGTAGGTACCCATTCTTTTTCATATATTCATACTTCGCTTTCGCGACACTCCCGACCAAGGGAAGAGATAATTGAAAAATCGGATTTAGTGAGATAACTGTTTAATCAAGATCATAGTAAGTATGTTTACAACATTTTCAGAGTGATGATAGGTTATAACTGAGTTCTGATTACCAGGGTTACTGATTACAACTAATTCCCAACTGATTCCAACTGAATCTAACTGATTCCAACTGATTCCAACTGATTCCAACTGATTCCAACTGATTCCAACTGATGCCAACCGATTCCAACTGATTACAACCGAGTCAAACGGAATCCAACCGATTTCAACTGATTACAACTGAGTCAAACGGAATCCAACTGATTCCAACTGATTTAAACTAATTCAAAACGGAATCCAACTGATTTAAACTGATTCCCAAATTTAAATTATTACTAATTATTGAAACAATCTGCTCATCAACTGAGATGTCCACTGTTTAACTCTTTCTTTTGCCTTGGCTGCTGATGCCCTGATTGGTCGTCTACTGGTGTCTTGTACCGACTGAAATATGGGTGTATCATTGATGACTGGTTCATCGTCTTGAGTACTTCGAGACTCTTGGTCAAAACCGACTGGGTGGTCGTTTTGTACTGACTGTTCCTCCTGAAATTCTTGAGAGTGCGCACTGATTTGGACTGGCGCAACATTCTGCTCTGGGGACGATTCTGTACTTTGATCATCCATCTCCAACGGAAACAGATGCCCTACTGAACGGGTCAATGTTTCTCCTGATTGTACTTTAATTTTGGCTACTCTAATCTGCCTATCCGATCCTCTAATCAATTCTGCTATTTTTCCAACTTTCCAATGTGCCCTATTACTATCTGATTTAATTTGAACTTTCTCTGCTAACTTTGGTGGCCTATTAACAACGACTCTAGGTTGTTTGTGCTTGTCACTACGTTCGCGGAGGCTAGTCAGGTATTGATTAGTGAACATTTTGGCGAATTCTGAGATGATGATTTGACCACGTTTCCATCCGTCAATTAGGTTCGTCTTGGTTGCTGTAGCTGATTCTAAGAACGCTCGATCTGCCACTTCAGTAGTCAACGTTCCGCCCACACGTAGGAAATCTGAAGGAGTCAATATGTGCTCTAACTCCGCGCCTACAGTAGTTAGTGGCCTCGTATTAATTACAGCCTCAAGTTCCTTCATTACAGTGCATAGCTGGTTATGATTTATGAGATGTTTGTCTAAAGTTCTCTTCATACCGTGCTTGACTAAACTTATAAGTCGTTCATAAAATCCTCCGAACCATGGAGCTAACTCTGGGATAAATTTCCATCGCAAGTGATTCTGAATACAATAATCTGAAGTTAACACTTCTGCTGTAAGCTTAAATTGCGTGGCATTGTCTGACACGAATAATTGAGGTAAGCCCCTTACAGCGACGAACCTCCTAATGGCGAGTAAACATTCTTCCGCTGTTAAGTCTTTAACGACCTCCAAATGTATAGCCCTAATTGTTAGGCATGTAAACAAGCATACCCAGCGTTTTTCTTTACTACCTTCATCCACAAACAATGGACCGAAATAATCTAGGCCTGTAAAGGCGAATGGAAGACTAAGGTTGACTCTTTCTGCTGGTAGATCAGGCATGGGTGGTAATTTGAATGGACCACCAGCGTATTTCATACACTGTGGACACTTTCTGATGACTCTTTGAACTGTTGACCGTCCGTGTGGCACCCAAAACTTTTGTCTTAATAGAGCTAAGGTATGAGAGACACCTACATGATAGTTCTTTTGATGCAGTTTGGTTATAATTTTGTGCGTGAAATCTGAATCCTTTGGAAGTAGTATAGGCTCTTTTTGATTATGTGACATACTTGTGTATCTGAATCTACCTTTACATCTAATAAGTCCTTCCTCGTCTTTATATAATTTCAATGATCTCGTTAAGTTTGTTGTGATACCCTCAACTTCTTTAGGGAAATGTTTAGCCTGAATTTCTAATATGTTACTCTCTTTTTTATCTGAATCAACTACCATCATTGGTTCTATAATATCTAGATTTGGTCTCTTATTATCTAAAGGTATTGAGTTCGAAAGACCCTCCCCGGCAATTAAAATTTGAGTATTTATATTATAATTTTGAACTGTAGGCCAATGATTTGAGTTACTCGTTAGAAAATCAGGTCCTATGAGCCATCTATTGTAACAATCTACACGTTCCGTCCTGGTGCCTACATCCGATGGATTTAATTCAGTTGGCACATATCTGATTTGTAAAGTTTTGGTCTGCTTTATTTCATTTATTCTACGTGCTACAAATGGCGGAAGTAATTTATCTGATTTGTACCAGGCAATAACTATTTGACTATCAGTCCACAAATATTGTGCTTTAATTTTTAATCGTAAAAATCTTGTAACATAACCTATAAGTCTGCACCCGATAAGTACTCCCAGCAATTCTAATCTTGGGATCTGTAAATCATGTTGGTCCTTTAACGGCACTAATCTAGACTTGCCAATAACAAAACTGACAATATTATTAGTGTGTAAAGTACCGCGTAAATAAATTACTGCTGCATAAGCATGTAAAGACGAATCCGTAAAACAATGTAGTTCGTATTGAATTTGCTCCGCGACTTGGCGTTTATTTAAACCTTGCGCAAAATAACGATCAACTTGAATATTCTTTAGACATTCTAAGTTTGATCCTATTTTTTGCCATTCTATAAGTAGACTATCACTCAATTTGACATCCCATTTAACCTTTTCTTTCCATAATTTTTGAAAGAATAGTTTTGCTGGAAGAACTACCGGAACTGCGAGACCACACGGATCATAAATTGAAGCAATGACCCTTAACACGTCTCTTTTTGACAGAACTGTGCCTGTATTGAAGTTCGTTTTTAAACATAACTGATCTTTAGGTATGTTCCATATTAGGCCGAGAACTTTTATGTGTTCACGGTCTTCTGCTCTAAACTTTTCTGGTATGGAAGAAACAAGTTCCTTTGAATTTGAATTCCATTCACGCAAATTCATGGACAAACTATCAAATGATTCTTTAGCAGCACAGTACAGTTTATTTGCGTCTGAAATTGTCTGTGCGCCAGTTACAATATTGTCTACATAAATGTCGTCCGCAATGTGTTTTAGAAATATGTTGTTCGACTTATTCAAGTGATATTTGATCGTAGCATTCAGTAAAAACGGACTTGATATGACACCGAATGGGACTCGACAAAAACGTAAGTGCACAACATTATCTGGGTTAACTGTACTATTTACGTCTTTGAACCAAAGAAATCGTGTTACATCCCTATCTGAATCTTGTAGACCTAACTGTAGGAAAGCTTTCTCGACATCTGCAACTATTCCTATAGGGTGTTCTCTGAACTTAATTAGCAATCCTGTAAGATCCTCCAACATAAGTGGACCCCTATATAGGCATTCGTTTAAACTTCGATTATCTGCAGTTTTAGCTGAGGCGTCATAAACAATACGGAGCTTTTTGGGCTTATCACGGCCACGAACACAATGGTGAGGAAGATAGTGAACGGGATGGTCCTGTGCCATCTTTGGATCTGGTACAATCTCAATTATTTTAGTCTGTAGCTGATCTTGAATGACCTGGTCGTATGCCTTTAAATCTGAATTATCCAATCGTTTAATTAAACTATTGAGCCGACCCCAAGCTAAGCCTAGATTATTTGGAATATTTGGTGGTACTTCAGTCCACGGCCATTGAACGTGGTATCTGTTATTTTGGTACTGAACTGTTTCGTTAAACTGTCTAATCGCTTCTTCGTCGCGAGTAGTTTTTGGGGAATCTGTGATGCCTATTGATTCAAGGTCCCATAACTGTTTAACATCATTTAGTTTTAGGGGGAGATCGGGTTCGTTTAATTTAGTATCAAATGACCCATCTGATTGAAAGTAGGTCAATACAGTTAACTTGTCGGAACTATCAATGTTCTCACTTATTCTTCCAGACCATACCCAACCAAAATCTGAATTAACTAAGAACAGATCTTGACTGACCGATATCTTTTCTTGTGACATGAATGAGTGATAGTAATCGTTTCCGATTAAAATGTCTATTTTATTACCACAAGACCCATCATCAGCCATTATACGATCTTTATTTTCCATTTTTTCTAAATCATAAAAAGTTGGTGATTTTATACTCTGAGTAATATGAGGTACTACATTTGCATGAATAAGACGAGTTAACCCTATTCGAGTTGTAATACTAAACTGTACTATAGGACTTTCAATAAGATGTGGTGATTTGTTTCCAAATGTGAATATTGATAAATTAATTTGATCAGTAATAGGTAGTTTAAGTAAATTAGTATTATGTTCCGTTATATACGAGCGCTGGCTGCCACAATCGAGCAATACCCTACATTGTAGTTTTGCTTTAGATTCTAAATTATTAACAATTACTAGGGCTGTCTGTAACAGCGTAGTGCTATATGCATTATTAGTATGTAAGGTATCAGTTGGTACGGACTTCAGTGGCTGTGTTAGTTTAGTTGGACATAACGCTCGATTATGATTGCCGAACTTATAACAATGTCGACATTTCCGCTTGGCACGGCAATTGTCAGCCCTATGGCCTTCACTGAAACAATTATAACAACGGTTTCCTAATTGAAGCTTTCTTTCCTGTAAGGTTTTGTGCACACTACACTCATCATTAAAATGATTCTGTTTACAAAATATACATTTAATTGATTTCTTTCTAGGTGGCTCATCGGACCTGTCACCGTCATGTGGTCTTTTCCGAGGGGGCAGTTTATTATGCTGTCTATTTTCATACCTAACCTTTTCCTTTCTACTTGATGTAAATTTACGCCTTTTATTATCTCTAGTCTCTTCCGATCTAACATGTAATGATCCTATTGTCATATTATCAGAAGCCAGTTTGTCTTCGCTAGTTGTTGTATTTTTATAACCTTCTGCAGTTTTCTTTAATCTATTTGATGTTTCCCTAGCCGATATGATATACTCTAAGAACTTTCTGATACTATCAATAGACTCATCTTCGCCAGATAACTTCATCCTTAATTCATAAATGAGGTCCTCGGGGAACTTTTCCAAAATCATTACTCTAAGATGATTGTGATTTACATCTTCGCCTAAGGAACTTAATACTCTAAGATGTCTCTCCACTTCATTTAGAACGTGCCTACATTCTTTAACCTGACTAGATTCCGCTGATTTAATTCTATAAAGAGCTACATAATGAGCATCAATAATCACGCTAGGTTTGCCATACCGTTCCTTTAATGTGTCGACAGCAATACGATAATTTTTGTCTGTCGTGTCCAATCCATCAATTGCCTGTTTCGCGTCGCCCTCAAGAACCGAATGAAGGTACAACAGTTTATCGACATCATTAATATTTCTTTTATCAACGTTCGATGAAAACTGATCCCAAAATTGGTACCACTTTAGAACATCCCCATCAAACTTGCTTAACTCCATTTTTGGTAACTTACTAATTGTGTTAACATTGTTGTCATTATTTGTAAATACAAGTGCACAGTTTCGACTATTCTGTTTAATATTTACATCTATTTCTGCTATCAATTCTTCGGCTTGAATCTGTGTGGCCGTATACTGATTAATTTCCTCAACGTTGATTTCTTTAATCAATTTACAATAATTACGAATTTCCGCCACAAACATCTCATTTGAACCTTTTAGTTTAGCACCAATTACTTCTAATCCTTTATAGTTGGCATCTTCTTCTGATAATTCTGTTAGGGCACACCGAGCAGAGCTAATCTTTGATTGGAGGGCTTCGTAAATTATTTTTAAACGAGATCGGATAGCGTCTTCCATTATTAATAGAGTTGGTACTAGCTATGTAATATCATAGACATGGATCATTCAATTAGTAAATGAATATCCCGATTTCCGAGTAAGTATCTAAAACAATATAAATTGGTATGAGATTCTTATGAAATTCAATTTAGGTACCTACCAACAAACTGCACACATCAATGAAAGAAGTAAATTAAATTCATGAAACACTATTGTTACTTTAAGTAAAAGACTATTAAACTAAATCTAAAATCATTTTATTTGGTTCAATAAATAAAGTCTATTTACTTAGTAGTAATACTCATTTGATACTAATATTTAATATCAAACGTATAATATAATTAACTAATAAACTGTACTAATATCGTTGGTCATTACGCAACGTAAAAAGAATAATTATTTATTACACTTCATTCATAGATTGTGCACTCGGATTTACTAAATAAATGTTTACTAAACCATACTAATTATGTATTTAAGAAAACAGTCATAAACTACTTAATAATTACACTGAACAAATTTAATTAACAATGACAATAGTTTAGAACAATGCAAGTTTGTGTTTTGTTGATAATGTACCGCTCAAAAGATCTGGCTGTTCCATTTTTGAATTTATTTGGTCGGTAAGGCGGGTATTCGGACACTGTTAAACTGCTGACCTAATTATTTTAAGCGCAGAACACAATTTCGATCTACCCGCATAATATTATTTTTGAAACTGAACCAAACATTATTTTTTAATTATAATAATGAAATCCCAGCGTTTCCACCATGTCGCCACGTACCCTTTAGTGACGAATATCTGAACCTGAAGTACCTTAGGTCTCTGAAATAAGCCCAGGTACGATATGATTTGAATCCAACGAACGTTGTATTCATGTTAACTGGTTTCAACTGAATAACGGTTACTGAATTATCATCGCAATGATATTCTGGGTGTCCTCCCAAAGTGGCCTCCAACCTCCCCTTATAGCCACCCCGAGCCTCGCAGCTGGTTTATGATTTAGTATCATTTCTGAATCTGATCGCTGGTAAACAATACACACACAACAACATTGGAAATCAATATAAACTGTATATCTGGTCAATCTGAAGACACACACATGCACTGAATAATACCAAGTTTGCTCACCCGTGTACTGCTAGCTCCGACCCTCAGGCCCAATTGCCGCGGTGCGCGCGCGCGCGCCATCCACCGCCGAGCGCAACCCCCTCCTCTTACCTCACGCCACGTCTTCTAATTAATATTTGTAGGTACCCATTCTTTTTCATATATTCATACTTCGCTTTCGCGACAGCTCCTATGGTGGCCCTATCGGCCCAGACAGGTGCCCCGTAGCACATACACCCCAAGTAAGTAGCCCCATAAATGGTCTTTAAAGTTATAAATGACAGACCCCACGTAGATTTTGATATTCTCGTTAAGGCATAAAAGTTCTTTTTAGCTTTTTCACCGACAGTTTTTATATGATCTATGAATGAAAAATTTCTCTCTAAGACCAAACCAAGGTAGCACACGGATTGCTTTCTTTTCACGGGAACGTTATTAAATTTAATACTAGGCCACGATTTAAGATTACCTTTTAAAATTAGTTGATAAGTTTTTTGCGGTGCAAAGGTCAGACGGTTTCGATCGCCCCACTGAGATATTAATCGTAGGCAAGTATTAGCTAAATTCTCGAGACCAGCCCGAGTACTCGACTGAATGAGCAGCAGGCCGTCGTCCGCGTAACCGGTTAATGAACAGCCGGGAGGAAGGGGAATCGCGAGAAAATCATCAAAACCTAAATTCCATACATACGGAGCGATTACCGACCCCTGAGGACATCCCATGGTAAGGGACTTTGACATAGAATAATGACCGAGTTTGAGTTTCGCGGAACCATTTAAAAAGTAAGAATAAACAAGATTATATATGTTTTTATAGCAGCCACGATTCTTCAGTTTAAGTAGTAGCATCGGCCACCATGCGTTATCAAAGGCCCCGGAAATATCTAAAAAGATTCCAACCACGTACTTGTGTTCCGAGTTATTAACAATTTTTCTAACAGAAAGTGCCGCGTCTACGGTAGATTTTCCCACGGTGAAACCGAATTGGTTGTTATGAAACTTTGGCCCGTCTGGCAGCAAACGTGGAACGATAAGGCGCTCCAGGAGTTTTCCTAAAGATGGCTAAGCTACGCTTGCCGAGGTCACCTGTCGATTGGTTAAAAGCATTTATTACATGACGAGACTTGTCGGTGCCTCGAAAAGCAAAAAAAAAACACGTTGCCCAGTCAACATCGAGTTTATAACAGTTATTTTATTGATGGTCCAGAGGTTAAGGCCTCGCTTCTCATGCACGAGGTTGTGGGTTCAAATCCGGGCAAATACTAATGTGACTTTTTCAATTTATATGTAACTTTCTAAGTTTGTCTTGGATATCACAGGCAACCTGGACTTGATGTAATTAATGTAAGTCTGAATTCTCCCCGTCACCCGTCTTGAGTAAAAATAGTGATCAATGCCCGTGCCTTCTCTGTATGAGAAGAGGCCTTTGCCCAGCAATGGGACAATAAACAGTCTGGTATTATTATGGAGATATTGAGCTCTACATAGTCTGCTCCACTACCTCCTGTACCAGTACCCGGCAATAGGGAATATGCACGTAATTTTTTCTTCACTTAAATCAATAAAAGACAGTACTATCAACCTAAGCAAAGTATTAAAAGTTAATTTCAACTACTGCTTGTCGCCTAAAAATAATATTAAACTCCTGCAATTTTCAACCGTCAATTCAAACAACCGTAGCTGTCGCGGCCATGATGTGACGTCATTTACCACAATCTTGTTTACATTTAATTTTTTGCCCTTAATAGAATAAATTTAATAATTGCATGTGCTTTAGTCAAGTAAAAATTGCAATAACAATATTATAATAATATCTTAGTGAAACTTAAAGCACTTTTCAAATAAAAGTGTTTTTTTGACATATAGACTTTGACATCACTACCGGTGTTATCGATGACGACGTGTTTTGAGACTGCACAAAAACATGCTACATAAAACAGTAAATATGTTTTCATGGGCCAATACAATTCTCCGTGTATCTAAGCACGGCTTTACTCCTGTTTGGAGCAGACAGAACCCTTTGCCTTAATTAGGGACTGAAGGGCCATTGTAACGCAATAACGTTGGCATAACAGGATAACCCTTTAGTGCGTATAGTTTGATTACGTTTTGTTCTTGTAGATGTATTGTGATTGTGAGGATTTATTCGTGTAATGGTTGTACGTCTTTTGTTTTTCGTTCGTATTTACGAAGATTTTTCTCAGTCCGGAGTTTGGATTTGGGCTCGGTTGAGGGCCATGGCAAAGCGCTATGCTTCCACATTTATTGTGCGAATCGACAGTTTGTGGAATTTACTGCCGGCTTCTCTGTTTCCCGATCCTCTTGATCGATTGATCGATCGATCTTGATCTCTTCAAGGTCAAACGCAAGTCTATCAAGATGAATAAATACAAGAAATAAAATGACGTCACTCTAAAGCGTGTTTTTTAGTTTTTTTTTTAACTATAATAATAAATGGTGTACACATAACCTTCCAGAATAAACACTATCTAAATGAAGGTGAAAACCTCGTTAATAATCACAAAAACAGAAAAACACGAAAAGCGATTTTATTTATATTACTTAAAAATATAAAAGTAGAGTGTGAAAAGGAATACTTATCCACATAGCTTTTATGTGCATCTGCGTCCAAGTACCGTGCTGTAGTACCTTTTCTGTGTTCTGTTATGTTGCGTTATTAATATTATTCTTGTGTTATCTTCGTGTAGTGGTTGTTATTACCTATGTTTGCACAATGGGAATAATATGGTTAACCTTTATGTTCGGTTTTTATGACTTTAGTAATTTTATGAAATAAATAAATTACTTCCAGCACTCAGGAGTGCTGGAAGCAAAGACATTAAAATATTTATGAGCGATAGATGGGACAAGACGAAGAAAATCGTAATCCAAAAACTTGTTACTACTTAGTAATAAATTGTTCTGTCTAGTGTCATACGCCCGCTTGTCAAGAAGCATTCGTGTGTCAAAATCGAAAATGTTCGAGATCAAAATTTTTGTATGACATTATTCCCAATGTCCGCTCTATATCTAATTCTTTTAAATCTCTTTGGCTGGAAGTAATTTATTTATTTCATAAAATTACTAAAGTCACAAGGTCAAGGTCAAGGTCAAGGTGCACCTGTCAGGCCCGAAGGCACGGAGCCGATTCCTGCCGGCTTCCCTTCGAGAACAAGGCATGCACTCTGCTGTCCCACATATAACCCCATTTCCCCAGTTATGCTTAAGTTCTATGGTATAGGGGATAGGGGGCGAGCCTACTGTCATCAACAGAGCACAAATTCTGTCACCGGACGGTCACCCTAATATCATTTTGTCTGATCGTTTATATTTTTGTCTATCGTTTTGTACTAGAAAGCTATCATTCACTGAAAACCTACGTCTTTTCTTGACTTGAATGTGCCCTGGATGGCGGTTGAGAGTATGTCATGCTCACTCAAATGTCTCGCTGATGGTGGCGCATGTTTCTGATCATTTAGTTCCCTTCAAAATGGTTGAGTTGAATGGTGCTGTGTGCGTGTGCATGCTGTGGACACTTTTAACGTGCACATCTTGCTACATTGTTCTCACATAATATACCATCTCAACATGAATGATGTAACCAAGATTTTGTAACAATATTCTGATTTAAAAGAGTGTCCATGGAGTTTCTTGCCCGTTCTTCTCCATAGAGATCTACGCTAGGGAATGGGCAACTACAGTACTTTCACAGTTTTTATGTCTTGTGCCTGGGACTGTAGCTACATTTAATTTTCATCTTTGTTTCGACAATTCAAAAGTGCCTGTAACTGGCTTATTTGAAATAAATACTTTGATTTTTGTTTTTTTTTTTTTCTGACATGGGAATTGAACCTAGGTGATCATCTCAGCGCAGTAGCACTTGTGACTACTAACTAGACCAACAAGGCATTGAAAATAATACCACTCTCGGTGTCAATGAAAATACGGAACCCATGTCTAACGAAAAACTTCCCAAAAAATCACTTTTTCTTATGAGAGCGATTTGTATTTCATGCTGGAGCAATGCAAATCCATTCACGAACCAATTTAGAACAAAAAAAAAATCCCCTACGAATATAAAATACAGAGAACGGGCTTGAACATAAAAGTAATAAATATATTTCGTGTCTATCCTTGGGCGCAGGAATTTGATTTCCTGTATCAGCTCTTACGTAAACGATTTGAATACGAAATGAAAAACGTGACGGCGATATTGAGAACTATGGTGTTCTTTATGTGAAATCGTCGTTATATGGAGGTTTATATATGTATTCCACTATCTGTGAAACTAGATTAGGTATACATATTTCTACAAACTATGATCCCGACAGAATTTCCGAACATCAAAAAAAATTTCGTACTTTTTATAGTTTTCGATTTAATTTTCCACCAAGGACCTTTGCTTACAGTAAAAATCACTTGCAACGTTTTTACTATAAACTAAATTTGCAACAAAATTAAATCAATTTGGTTATGTTAGACCAAATAGCTTCTAAGATATAGCTGTTCAAAGTTTTCCAAATTTCCAAAAAACCAGACCTGCTGCTGATGGTATTGAGGAACCCTTTATCGATGACCAATCAGGTGACGAATTCGACCAATCTGAATCGGCCGATGTTTTTTTATAATTTATAATGCATATTTTTGTCGTATTTCATTTTATCAACCCTGTTTTCACCCATTATCAGATTTATTTTTCATTTTTTTTATTAGCTTGTTCTATCGCACGCCTCCCCAAATCCTTCCATGAGCTCTTTTCCTGTGCCTCCTCGAACCAGCATTAAACAAAGACCCCATCCATCTCTTGTTAATTTCATTAAACACCGCTATCCAATCTCCCTGTAATCCATAACGATTGCCCCTCACTAATCGTTTCGCCCCGATAAATCGTGCACTCGATAATCGACTGAACCGAGACCCCAACACTATCCATTACAACAGATTGCGTGCGCCATAAAACAATATGAGTGTCGTAGGTATAAAAGTGGTGATTTACTCGTTTCGTGTAATAGTTTTTAGTCACCAAAAAGTTAGGTGTAGAAGGTCAATCCCATGTTGGGTGAAAACGACGCAATTCAAGCACATGACTTCTAGCCATGTCACTACGAACCGTCATTGGCACCTGTTCTAAAGTCGTGGCTGCCGCGCTGTTTTGTGTTAACTTGTCAAGTTTCTCACTGCTGGGGAAAGGCCTACCCTTTCTCCTTCCAAACCTCTCCATCTTATGTGATCTCTGGCCATGTATGCCCCACAAACAAGATTGTCACACCACCTTCGCCACGGTCCACCTTGGCGGCGATTTCCTCCATCAAGTATCCAGTGAGTGACGATCCGTGCCCACCTCTCTGGGTGCATTCGTGCTACGTAACCAGCCCACTTCCGTTTTAGCCTGGCTGTTTTTCCCCCAGCATGTGCATCCAACCAGAGAGCAAGAGAACCAGGGTCACCGACGTAGCCCGAAGAATTGCCAAACTTAAGTAGCAGTCGGCTCGCAATATTGCTCGCAGAACGGATGGCCGATGGGGCCGAAAAGTTCTGGAGTGGCGACCGCGAACCGGAAGACGTTGTGTGGGAAGACCTCCCACTAGGTGGACCGATGACCTGGTGAAGGTTGCGGGAATCCGTTGGATGCGAGTCGCACGGGACCGGTCAATGAGGCGACACTTGGGGGTGGCCTATGTCCAGCAGTGGACGTCTTTCGGCTGAAATGATGATGTGCATCCTTAGTTATGGAGCATCTGCCTCACCCATGCCGATCCCAAAAGCATCCCATTAGATTTCGACGCGGTATGAAATTACTTTTTTTAATTTAAGTTTTTGACATACTGTGTTATCTTGTGTATGTTTTGGCACTGACCTTCTGCATCTAACTTTGTGGTATAGTGTTTTGAACCTTGGTCTCGATTCGGGAGCGGATCAATTTTATGATGTAGACGTTGTAGGCTCTAGTTTATGTCATGTGTTGGTTACGTTTGTGAAGCTAGGAAGTCAGGGGTTGTCATATGTTTGTAAGTGTTTTCCGTATAAGTAATACATACTGTAACGTTATGGGTTTCCGTGGGGATTGCAGCAAGTAAACCACGGAACCTTGTTAACATAAAATAAAATATATTCAGAAGAACATGGGTGTGGGTAGGTTTATGGTCACAATTTCTCCTCCAAGCCCGCCTGGGGGTAGGCACGGTACTCTCCTGGCTCAGCCCGGTGTGACGATGACCGAAGCGGTGTGCCACGCTGTAGACGCCAGGTAGGTGACGGTCGGCAGATGCACGCGCCTGACCCGTTGACTTGTCGCGGCCCGCAGGTAAAAAAAAGGTACCCGCTGAGGAGCTCGCGGTTAACCGGATGCCGGAAAAGAGTCGTGCTGGGTGTCAGCCCGAACTTTGGACCCTGGAAAATAACGTCCAGCGTGTCACTGGTTGGCTGGAAGTCCTCTCCGCTGATTGTGACACCTGGGCGTAAGCATAGCGAGAAATACTCGTGCGCTAATGAAGGTGATGTGAGGTAGTCACAATCAGTACGGAGTTTACAAGACTGTAGTGGAAAGCACGACATAAGTTGCACATTATGAATGTAATGACAAGAACAATAAACTGTACATGCACACGGCTGAAGGCTACAATATTTGCCAATTAAGATGTGCATGGCGGGAAGGGTGATAGAAGGTGGACGCACATGTTGAGTCCACGTGCTAAAGGGTTACACAAAGCATAAAATAAACGAGAATTGCTGTTCAACAACTTACCCAGTATGGGGTTATGATGTCACTTATTTAGGTTAACTTGTTCTTTACGATCAAAACCAAGCTGCCTGCTTGTAGGCCGAATTTTCTAGAACACGTATGTGTCACCGATGGAGACGAACTGCAGGTGAGACGCGCCTATTCTTCGGTAGCAGGATCTTTCCAAAAAGGAAGGTCATGGCGGGTCGCCGACCTTTATAACGCGCGACTACGCATAGACAAGTCCACACTCACTAGTGCGGTGCGGATACACGGAGCGCGCGCAATGCACTGGAACGCAGCTAATTTAGTCGCATAGTAACAGTAACGACCCCAACAAGTTTCCATAATCTGTGGCATTTGTTTTGACATTGACAAAATATTTGTGTTGAATCAGGTTATGTTTACAATGTAACGAGTGGTATCTATTTTAGGATTCCACTACGTTACAATACCCCCCCGCTTGGTTAGGGTTTTTACCTCAGTAAAAATCCTTTACTTCTACTATACCTCGCATCTGATTTACGACCCCTTATGTCCATCCTCATTCATCCATCATATCACCAAACCGTATCCTATCAATTCTAACAGACCACCTTAACATGAGGTGAGTCCGCAACCTATCAAGTACGTGAGAGTATCATGTCCGTAGTTGACGTAGTACTCGCGCAAACAGATGTGCTAGCAGCTGTAACCGCTTACAAGCAAGTACGCAAAGTTAAAGAAGTCTACTGGGTTGTTACATTTGAAACTGGATTAAGGCTTATTTAAGGAGTATCCACCCGCTCCTGCAAAGGCTTATTTAATGAGTTGCAACCGCTCAGATATATTAAGTTAAAATTTACATTATAAAGAGAAAAAAAAAACTGCCATGGATTGGAGATGTTGAAGTTTGGTTAATTAAGATTTATTACTATTGTTACGTCGTACCCGTACTTACCTACAGTTACGGTAGTAGGTACCTACTACTAAGTAGGTAGGTAATAGTAGGTAGGTAGGTAAAACATGTCCCGAATGATGTAGGTACAAATTCGCAAACTACCTACAAAAGAACATCATTGTAATTTCGACCGTACGCCGAGGGCATAAAGTCCCTACTTCTTTCCTCTGTACAAGTTGTGGAATTGTCTAGAAGATTCTAGGAAGTCGTGGATATTTCTCGAACGTTCGATCGCCATATAAATAGTCGACGAGTTTGCGGGAGGAGGCAGTCTTATTTTGCCTACAGTACGAAGCGAATCGAAGTGAACTAGTAATTGCGATATCTAAGTGAATAGTGATCAGTAGTGTACTTGTGATTAAGTTTTAAGTGTTTTGTGATTAATAAAGTTATAAATTGTTTCTTCGGTAGTAATTAATTTATCCCATACCCAGCTCGTAACAATTTGGTGTCAGAAGTGAGGGATAAATTATGCCAATTCTACCAAAGGACGACACGGACGGTATCCGTACCAGGAGTCAGCGACAGCAGAACATGGACCAAAGGCGGTTTGGAGATTCTCCGACACAGACACCGGGTGGTGTCCAGCCTACATCAGTGCCAGTCGCTGGCCCATCCGGAGTTTCTCCAGCATCAGTGGCGCCAGACTTGTCAGCTTTAATGGCACTGCTGCAGGAGCAGGCTCGCCGTCAAGAGGAGCAGGCTCGCCGTCAAGAGGACCAGGCTCGCCAGTTACAGGAGCTGTTGCAACGAGATAAGGAGGAGCAGGCTCGCCGTCAAGAGGACCAGGCTCGCCAGTTACAGGAGCAGTTGCAACGAGATAAGGAGGAGCAGGCTCGCCGTCAAGAGGACCAAGCTCGCCAGTTACAGGAGCAGTTGCAACGAGATAAGGAGGAGCAGGCTCGCCGTCAAGAGGAGCAGGCTCGCCGGTTGGAAGAGCAGTTGCAGCAAGATAAAGAGGAGCAGGCCCGCCGCCAGGATGAACAGATGCTCCTCATAAAGGATCTTCATGCAACTTTTGGCAAAGATCTGAAAGTGATGAAGAATCAGGTTCACCAGCACGAGAACCGTATCTCAGAGGCCGAAGTTCAGATCGCTGGGGTGAAAAAGGCTTTGGGAGAACTGAAGACTGGAGACGTGACTGTGGCTTCAGTAGTTGCTGCACCTTCAGCGCGGGGCTTTAAGGTGCCTCCATTCGATGGAACATCTTCGTGGTCGGCTTATAAAATTCAATTTGAAGCCGTTATGAAGGCGAATGGATGGACAAAACCGCAAGCCATGACCGCGCTAACCTTGGGCCTCCGAGACCAGGCCTTAAACATTCTTGAGGCGCTCGGCAAGAATGTAACCTACGAGCAGCTGCTGGAGGCGTTAGAGTCCAGATACGGCGACGCGCACCTGGAGCACGTATTTCGTGCTAAGTTGAAGGATCGTGTTCAACGTAGTGCCGAGAACCTGCAGCAGTGGGCCCTCGAAGTTGAAAAGCTGGTTCGAAAAGCATACCAGTCTGCCCCTGCACTTATCGATGGGAATCTGGTACAAGCGTTCGTTGATGGAATACGTGACTTGGAAGTTAGAGCCGCTGTGAGACTTGGGCACCATGAGACGCTGAAAGACGCCTTGGCCCATGCCTTAGAAGTAGAGGCAGTGAGGCAGGACCACCGAACGCACCGCGTCAGGGAGGTTGTAGCAACACCTGTACGCGACCGCCCGCAAGGGTACAGTCCTAGGTGCTACACTTGTGGAGAAAGGGGTCATCTTCGGTCAAGCTGTCCTAAGCGCAGCACCCCGAGAGAAGATCAGCAGGGAAGGGTGGATGAAGTGACTGCCCAGCCACAGCAGGGAAACGAGTAAATGCCAGGACTGGGGGGCGAGTGCTGGCTGGTATTGAAAAAGCCCCGAGAATCTTGATCTCGCAAGCACATGACGGGAACAGCCTGACCATCAAAGGCGAAGTCAACGGAACACCTTGCAAACTGACGTTGGATACTGGAGCTTCTCACACGGTCGTCAATTCTCACCTAGCAAGTCGGTTTCTTGGGGACTACTTCGATAACCACGACCGTATACGATTACTAACAGCTACCGGTCAGCACATAATCGTCCGAGGCAAGAAGGAGGTGGAGTTAAAATTGGGTGATAGATTTTACAAGCACAATGTCATCGTGGCCGACATAGTGGACGATTGCATCTTGGGCTTGGATTTTATGCGGAAATATCGTTGTGAGATCGACGTTGAACAAGGAGTACTGAAATGTGGTTCAGAGGAAGTCTTCATGGAAGGTGCACCATCAGGGAAAGTATACTGCTTGCAGGAGATTGTTCTCCCTCGCAGATCAGAAACGATTGTGCCAATTAGTCTACCACGGAATTCTGGACAAAAAGATCGAAGTGTTCTGATAGAAAGAGTGAACAATGACTTTCCATGGAAGATGGCACGGACTCTGGTCAAGGCCACCAATGTCTCGGCAGTACGCATACTGAATCCAAGTGACAAGGAGCAAGTGATTAAGAAGGGCACCTTGATCGGCACTTGCGAGGAAGTAGCTTGGATGCGTCAATTGCAAAATCTGCCTACCGGAAATGAAATTCGTAGTTCAAAGTTTGACGTGACAACGCTTTTGGAAAACTGCGATTTAACTAAAGGAGAAATGGACAAGGCTAAGAAGATGTTACTTCAGTACGCTGACACTTTCTCTTCAAATGATGCTGACATAGGGAGAACTGGACTAGTTCAGCACAAGATTAATACAGGCAACGAGTTACCAATCCGTCAGCGACCAAGAAGACTGCCAGTTGCACGTGAAAAAGAGGTGGAAACCATGATTGAGGGAATGGTGAAGGACGGTGTTATAGAGCCTTCATCCAGTCCATGGTGTTCTCCTGTGGTCCTGGTAAAGAAAAAGGACGGCAGCATGCGCTTCTGTGTGGACTACCGACGACTGAACGATGTCACGAAAAAGGATAGCTACCCGTTGCCTAGGATCGATGACACACTGGATACGCTGACTGGTATGAAGTGGTTTACCACACTTGACCTGAAAAGTGGCTACTGGCAAGTAGAAATAGACCCCAAGGACAAGGAGAAGACTGCATTTTCAACAGGAAAAGGGTTGTGGCAGTTTAAAGTTATGCCATTCGGTTTGTGCAATGCTCCTGCGACGTTTGAAAGGCTGATGGAGCAAGTACTCGCCGGATTGATTGGAGACGCATGTCTTGTCTATCTAGACGACATAATCATCGTGGGCCGTACATTTGAAGATCACCTTCAAAACCTCAACCAAGTGCTGTCGAAAATCCAAACAGCAAATCTCAAGTTTAGTCCGAAAAAGTGCTCGTTTTTCAGACAAGAAGTGAACTTTTTGGGACACATAGTTTCGGGGGAAGGTGTTCAAACAGACCCAGAAAAAGTAGTCGCCGTCAAGGATTGGCCAGTTCCGAAAGACAAGACACAGGTCAGAGCATTTCTGGGTTTGTGCTCCTACTATAGAAGGTTTGTCAAGAATTTTGCCGACATTGCAAAACCTTTGCACAAACTCACTGAGGAAAAGCGGCAATTCTGTTGGGACGAGAACTGCGACGTCGCATTTCAGGAATTAAAGAAAAGTCTGTGCAATACGCCTATTTTGGGATATCCTGACACTGAAAATGACTTCATAGTTGACACAGATGCAAGTAATACTGGAATTGGGGGCGTGCTGTCTCAACGGAAAGGAAACCAAGAGGTTGTGATAGCTTACTTCAGCAAGTCTTTATCCAAACCAGAAAGAAATTACTGCGTTACAAGACGGGAGCTACTCGCCGTAGTAAAGACATTGCAGCACTTCAGTAAATATTTGTTGGGACGTAAATTCCAATTACGAACTGACCACGCTGCATTGAAGTGGCTATTACAGTTCAAGAATCCAGAGGGGCAAGTGGCGAGATGGATTGAACTACTGCAAGAGTTTGACTTCGTAACTGAACATCGCAGTGGGAGAACTCACGGTAACGCAGACGCCTTGTCAAGAAGACCTTGTCCTGAAGACTTTAAGCACTGTGCCAGACAAGAGACTAAGGAAGTAGTGCCCGTGAGGATGCTTAGAACGGATCTCAGCGATGAATGGAAGGAAACACTACAGCAGGCTCAGCAAAATGACTCGGACATCAAACCGATCTTCGAGTGGATCAAAGCTGGTGCTCCTAAACCTAAGTGGAGTGATGTGGCTGCGATGAGTTCCATCACGAAGAGTTATTGGGCGCAATGGAACAGCTTGTTGATCCAGGATGGAGTCTTGTGCCGTAAATGGGAAAACGCTCGAGGGGACAGCTGTCATCTACAAATGGTTGTCCCTAAAACTAAGGTACCGGATGTTTTACGGCTCTACCATGATGGATGTTCAGGAGGACATATGGGGGTAAAAAGGACTCTACTAAGAATTCGAGAACGATTTTACTGGATCCACTGTCGAGATGATGTGGAGGACTGGTGTCGCAAATGTACCAGTTGTGCGGCCGTGAAAGGACCCCACACACGCAGTAGAGGTGCATTAAAAGTGTACAACGTTGGAGCCCCTTGGGAACGGATAGCACTAGATGTTGCGGGACCATTTCCAGAAAGTGAGAGCGGAAACAAGTACTTCCTGGTGGTAATGGATTACTTCACAAAGTGGCCAGAAGTCTTCGCTATTCCTAACCAAGAAGCTACAACTGTCGCAGATAAATTAGTTCAGGAAGTCTTCTGTCGTTTTGGAGTACCCTTAGAAATACACAGCGATCAAGGAAGGAATTTTGAATCGCAAGTATTTCAGGAGACTTGTCGATTAATGGGTACCCACAAAACCAGAACCACCTCCTACCATCCACAATCTGATGGAATGGTGGAACGATTCAACCAAACGTTGGAAAGATATCTGGCAAAAGTCGTGGAAAGCAGACAAAGGGATTGGGACAAGCATATACAGCCATTTCTTCTGTCCTACCGTAGCGCCGTCCACGAAAGTACGACTGTGACGCCAGCCTTCGCGAATTTTGGAAGGGAATTACGGTTGCCTGCTGATTTAATCACTGGAACTCCCCCTGATGCTCCACGTAGTGTAACAGATTATGCGATTGACTTGCGTAACAAGTTGAATGATGTTTATGAGCATATCAGACAATCCGGCCAACAGATGTCTGAGAAGATGAAGACCCGTTATGACCGGAAGGCAAATAGTAGGGGTTTCGACGAAAGTTCACTGGTGTGGTTGCATAACCCAGTACGGAGCAAGGGGAAGTCTCCGAAATTGCAAGCAAAATGGGATGGACCATACCGAGTCGTGACTAGGATCAACGATGTCACCTACCGAATACAGAAGGGTCCACGAGGTGCGCCTAAGATTGTCCATGTAGACCGATTGGCCCGATACTACGGGGCTAATGATGCTCGGGACGAGCATGTCTAAGGAGGGGGCAGTGTTACGTCGTACCCGTACTTACCTACAGTTACGGTAGTAGGTACCTACTACTAAGTAGGTAGGTAATAGTAGGTAGGTAGGTAAAACATGTCCCGAATGATGTAGGTACAAATTCGCAAACTACCTACAAAAGAACATCATTGTAATTTCGACCGTACGCCGAGGGCATAAAGTCCCTACTTCTTTCCTCTGTACAAGTTGTGGAATTGTCTAGAAGATTCTAGGAAGTCGTGGATATTTCTCGAACGTTCGATCGCCATATAAATAGTCGACGAGTTTGCGGGAGGAGGCAGTCTTATTTTGGCTACAGTACGAAGCGAATCGAAGTGAACTAGTAATTGCGATATCTAAGTGAATAGTGATCAGTACTGTACTTGTGATTAAGTTTTAAGTGTTTTGTGATTAATAAAGTTATAAATTGTTTCTTCGGTAGTAATTAATTTATCCCATACCCAGCTCGTAACACTATTAATTATGTTGCCTACCAATTTTAGGTCCTTTATATGCCAGGAACCTATGTTTTTCCCCGTCATATCTTGAAGAATGTAGACTAATGGTGATTTCTTGGCTTTTTTCTCTTTTATCTTTGCCTTTATAAATTTGGGAGCTAATTTCTTCGAGAACCTGTTCCCTTTGTCGCTTAAGAAGAAGGCGCGTTTCATGACCACGTCACCAACGTTAAACTCGGCAAACTTACGACGCAAGTTGTAGTGCGAGGTGTTTTTTACATGTGCCTGCCATAGTCTTAATTGCACCGTGTCGAAAACGCTGGATAAGTTGCCTAAATTTTCGGCGTAAGCATCTCGTGGTAAAAACACTATTTCGTCACCGAGGTCGTTGTCCGTGTAGTGAGTGCCGCAAGTTACAAGTTCGCGACCGAAGACTAGGAAAGCTGGAGTAAATCCAGTAGCTTCGTTCACGGAGCTGTTAATGGCGAATTGGACTTTTGGGATATATAAGTCCCAAGATCTGTGATCATTATCCACATAAGTTGATATACATGTTATAATCGTCCTATTATAGCGTTCCACCAAATTAACCTGTGGGGTATATTTTGGGGTATAGAATACGTTTGGAATTGCGTATTTTCTAAACAATGCATCTGCGACCTTCCCCGTGAATTGGGTTCCATTGTCCATTAATATAGCTTGTGGTATGCCGTGTATAAGAAACACTGATTCCTCTAAGATCTTCGTTATGATATCTGCAGTTGCTTTTTTTATTGGGTAAATTAAGCAATACTTGGAAAAACAACATGTAATCACCAATATGTAACTATTTTGCTTTCGCGAAATTGGGAGTGGGCCCATAAGATCAATTGAAATCATTTGAAATGGTCGTGAACAATGTTTTGGACGACCCATTTCTCCCAGTATCTGGTGATTCTGGGACTACTTGTCGCAAGTACTGATGAATTTTACCACTGCTTGATACATGCCTGGCCAGTAGTAACGTAATGCAAGACGTCGGTATGTTTTGAAGATGCCCATGTGACCAGCCGTTGGCTCAGAATGGTTTTCATTGATTATCTGCTCTTGTAATTCCGATGGTACGACTTCCTTCCACGCGAATTCTGTAGTTAAGTTGTGTTTGTTCTTTGATATTCTATATAACGCGTTATTTTTAATTATGTAGTTTTTAAATTTTGTTGGATCTAGCAAACAACCGTCATAAATATTCCTGTACCAAGAGTCTTTAGTGTCCAAATAAGAGTTGGTAGTACTAATGGTACCTACTGAGACGATTCTAGACAAGCCATCAGGAATGACGTTATCCACACCACGACGATGTTTGAGGACGAAATTGAATGCTGATAAGCGAACTCCCCAACGAGCCAACCGACCGGTTGGGTTGCTTATTGAAAGAAACCACTTAAGCGCGCTGTGGTCAGTATACACTGTGAATTGTTGACCATTCTCTATGTAACAACGCCAATATTCTAAGGCGGTTACGACAGCCAGCGTCTCGCGTTCAGTTATGCTGTAATTTTTCTCAGCCCCAGTCAATGTCTTACTCATGTAAGCGATTGGATGTTCTTTTCCATCAACTGTTTGTGTGAGCATTGCGCCGAGACCAAAATCGCTTGCATCCGTATGCACCTCGAACGGTTTGCTGTAGTCTGGGCAAGATAACACTGGCGCTGACACTAGGCTTTCTTTTAATTTTTGGAAGGCGGCGTCGGCTTCTGAGGTCCATTTAAATGGAGGGGAACCTTTCTTAGTCGAAGTTAATTTGTTTAAGGGACCAGCTATAGTACTGAAGTTGGGAACAAAACGTCTATACCAGGTTGCAGTTCCTAGGAAACGTTTAAGATCCTTCCTACTGGTTGGTGTTGGGTATTTCAAAATTGCGTCGACTTTGCAAGGATCGGTCCGCAAACCAGTGCCATCAACTACGTAGCCTAAGTATTTCAGTTGGGAACTGAAAAAATTACATTTCTCTAGGTTGATTGTCAAGTTCGCCTTTTTCAACTTTTCTAGTACACGCAGTAGTAGGTTCACGTGACTATTGAAATCGCTACTAACTATTATTATGTCATCTAAATATGCGAAGACCTTAAGATCAAATTCAGTGAACAACAGGTCAACTAGGCGCTGTTGAGTAGCCGGGGCATTCGTAAGGCCAAAAGCAGTCCTTTTGAAGCGAAAGGTGCCCCTGCCTGGGACATAAAATGCGGTTTTATCGCGATCCTCCTCGGCTATTGGTATTTGCCAAAATGCTTTGGATAAATCAATGCTAGAAAGGTATCGTGCGTCCCTGAGGTTATCCAGGATCTCCGATATGTAGGGTAAGTTGTACGCATCGCGTTTGGTAACAGAATTTAACTTCCGGCTATCTAAACAAAATCTAGGCTGTCCGTTTTTTTTGGTGACAAGAAGTACAGGAGATGACCACGCACTTTCGCAAGGCTCGACCACGTCGAGGGAAAGCATCTCATCCACTTGCTCTACTAGGATACGTTGTTTTTCTGGTGATAGACGATAATAACGCTGACGAATAGGTTGACTGTCACCTGTGTCGATGTGGTGAGTTATTAAATCGGTCACTCCGAGACCTTTGTGTTGTGTTGAAATGTTTTCAAACTGCTTTATCACGTTATCAGCCAAATGCCTTTGTGATTCATCTAAGTTACTGTAACCTGTAATGAAAGTTTGTTTACAAGTTTCAAGAGTGCAATTTTCTAATGAATTATTTGAAATCATTACACTACCAACGTACTTTGGACACAATTCGAATTTCCGCCAGAAATCTACGCCTAGAATGAGGTTTGATTTGATACCTGGTATTACAAAGGCCTTGAGAATATGAAATTGGTTTTCAAAATGAACGGGTATATGAATATAACCATCGCTTTGTAAATTCTGTCCACCTGCCGCCCTAACCGTAATGCGTTCCTCAGTGATAAGAGTCAACCCGCGGTCCACTAAAACCGTGTGAGCATTATTGCCCAAAATTGTGACAGCCGAACCGGAGTCTAAAAGTCCAGTAGCTGGAACTCCTTCAATCCGTACTGATACGTAAGGTCTGTTATCTAGATCATGTTCTTTATCGAGAATTGTGTGTACCTTGAAAGACTTGTGGAACATTTTTACCGTATGCAACCAATTTTCCCAGTCTTGCCTATCAAAGTGGTTAACGACACAATTCTCGTTTATTAGTTTTTTTTAGTGGCAGGACTTTTCTTGCCACATTTCTTGCAAGCAGGAAGCTTAACGTCCTTCTGTCCGCAGCCAAAACAAAAGACCTCGTCCGTCTTTGCAGGACACTGCCTATAATGATGTTCGTTAGAGCGACATCGTGGACAATAAGGAGACTTCCGTTGCGAGTTTTTATCAATTGCGTGAACGTAATTAGGAGATATGTTGGAATCGTTACCGTTGTCCGAACCCTTTTCTTCCGTTTTATTAGTACTGTTGCTATCCCTATTATGACTGTGCCTATTGAACTGGTTAAACTTTTTATTGTAATTGTTGTTTGCTTTGTTTACGTCAGGTGAGTTCCCTGAATAAGCAAACTCTGGTGCTAAAGTATTAGGTGTTGGTCGTGGTGGTTCTTTGAATTGAGCAAGACGCGATTGTATGTTCTCGTAGTTACGGCAAAGAGTCCTCAATTGCTCGATTGTTTTAATCTCGGCTACTGATGATAGTATATTAGCATAGCAAGGACGAATATTATGTAGGAGTAGCTCTAGCTTATCTTCCTCAGATAATGCTTTTGATAACCTTGAAAAGAGGCCTGCCATTATTGACAAGTAAATGACTATATTTTCTGACTCCCCTTGAGTTCGTGCCCTGATTTCAGTTAGCAGTCTATAATCATAGTCTGACTGATCAAAGTCACGTTCTAATAACTGTGCAAGTTCGTCCCAACTAGATACCGAATCCCTAATGCTTCTGTACCAGTGGAGTGCGCCGCCCGTAAATATCTCGGTCGCGTGAGTGAGGACCTTATCCGTTAGAATTCCTTTCGAAAAACAAAGCTCATTTACACGCTGTAAAAAGGAACGCACGCAGGTGTTTCCATCAAATTTTAATTTCGCAAATCTATGTAGGCCGCCATCACATGACACTGATACGTGAATCGGAGAAGTTACGTTGAGTGGTGTTGAAGGAGGCTGATTACTTGAAGTTGCTAAAGGGTCTGATGCTGATGCGAGAAACGCGTTTGATTTTACCACCATAGACTTGTAGAGGTTTACACAATCGTTGTAGGCTTCTTTTTCCGTGCCTTCACACGTGATCCTATTTAATCTGTGGTAAATATGATTCAAAAGATTTTGTATTCTTAGCAATGTATTTTTGTCTGTAGTCGCTGATTCAAAACTCGAGTCCGCTTTTGTTAATACCTCTACAACACCGCTCAAATCCACCGATACTTCAAATGGGCTCGTAAGAATGTCCTCTGAGGGAAACATTGGACCGCATTTTGCGATCTGTTTTCGCAATTCCTGAACAGTAGTGGCGGGTGTTTCACCTCTGATAGACTACCTCGTATTCGAGCTCTGTCTTTTGTAGCGACATAAATTTAATTGGATAAGCCATTGTATGTTGTGAAAAAAAAGTGAATGTTCCGAAATAAAAAAATTTAAAAATATGTCAAAATTCTTAACCGTTAAGTGTTGAACAGCAATGTACAAGGTATGAATAGCGAAGACGAAGAATAGCGTCAATACTCCGACTGTTACAAATATAAGCTAAAAATAACGTTTGGGTTGATATCCTAAGAAATGATTAGCGATATGAAGTTCTAAAAGAAAAAAAAAATATCGCAAATTAAATTTAAATTAAGTTATATAATAATAAAGTCTAAAAATGACAGGTGCAACTAATGTGTACGCATTCAGTTTGTTTTGTTTTTGAAAATTAAATTTAAAAAAAAAATTGTAAAAAAATATTTTTTTTTTTGTTGACTTACTCAAAATATGTGAGAAACTAACAAAGTCATGAAACTGTTTAAGTTGCTTAGTGAACAATATGATTAAGACAATTGTTGTAACTTAATGATTCAATAAGAATTGACTAATGTTGAATAGATACAATCTTGTAATTGTAAATAAGAGGTGAATGTTTAATATGTTTAATGTAAAATGTTAATGTAAATAAGAGGAGAAATGTTTAATGATATTGATTCTAAATGATGTTGTTTAAGATTAAATTGTTTTGTATGAACTTTATAAAGAATGGTCTATTTGTTATGTATTACTATTAATTTGAAGGGTATAAAGAAAAAAAAAAATTGACACCTACGAGCAAACTTGTTGTTTAATTGTACTCAACAAGCCGCATAAATTGTTGGTGACGGTTGAGACAAAGTTGTTAAGTCTTGTTTTAGCCAGTAATTTATACCCGGCACCCAAACTCTTCAGCCGGCACACAGCACTGCTGATTACCGGAAGAATTAAGTTTGGTGGTAGTACTTCCCCGAGGCGAGCCGTTACTATCGGCCCTACTACTACAACGAGAAAATGAATTTAATGTTTTTTTTTTTCGTTGTTTTCTTCTACCTTCACTAATACGGATTTAAAAAAAATATTACCGAACAGAATATGTGTACGGTTGGGAACTTGGTACTGTAGCGTACACCTTAGTTGCTGGCAACCAAGCAAAACGTTTTACACATCAAAGACAACCACCCAAAAAAAAATCACCAACATATAAAAGTACCCTCAAGTAAACTTGAAGAAAAAAATGACCATAAAACCACATTTTAGGGCGCCAATGTAACGTTATGGGTTTCCGTGGGGATTGCAGCAAGTAAACCACGGAACCTTGTTAACATAAAATAAAATATATTCAGAAGAACATTGGTGTGGGTAGGTTTATGGTCACAATTTCTCCTCCAAGCCCGCCTGGGGGTAGGCACGGTACTCTCCTGGCTCAGCCCGGTGTGACGATGACCGAAGCGGTTTGCCACGCTGTAGACGCCAGGTAGGTGACGGTCGGCAGATGCACGCGCCTGACCCGTTGACTTGTCGCGGCCCGCAGGTAAAAAAAAGGTACCCGCTGAGGAGCTCGCGGTTAACCGGATGCCGGAAAAGAGTCGTGCTGGGTGTCAGCCCGAACTTTGGACCCTGGAAAATAACGTCCAGCGTGTCACTGGTTGGCTGGAAGTCCTCTCCGCTGATTGTGACACCTGGGCGTAAGCATAGCGAGAAATACTCGTGCGCTAATGAAGGTGATGTGAGGTAGTCACAATCAGTACGGAGTTTACAAGACTGTAGTGGAAAGCACGACATAAGTTGCACATTATGAATGTAATGACAAGAACAATAAACTGTACATGCACACGGCTGAAGGCTACAATATTTGCCAATTAAGATGTGCATGGCGGGAAGGGTGATAGAAGGTGGACGCACATGTTGAGTCCACGTGCTAAAGGGTTACACAAAGCATAAAATAAACGAGAATTGCTGTTCAACAACTTACCCAGTATGGGGTTATGATGTCACTTATTTAGGTTAACTTGTTCTTTACGATCAAAACCAAGCTGCCTGCTTGTAGGCCGAATTTTCTAGAACACGTATGTGTCACCGATGGAGACGAACTGCAGGTGAGACGCGCCTATTCTTCGGTAGCAGGATCTTTCCAAAAAGGAAGGTCATGGCGGGTCGCCGACCTTTATAACGCGCGACTACGCATAGACAAGTCCACACTCACTAGTGCGGTGCGGATACACGGAGCGCGCGCAATGCACTGGAACGCAGCTAATTTAGTCGCATAGTAACAGTAACGACCCCAACAAGTTTCCATAATCTGTGGCATTTGTTTTGACATTGACAAAATATTTGTGTTGAATCAGGTTATGTTTACAATGTAACGAGTGGTATTTATTTTAGGATTCCACTACGTTACAATACAAACATACATAAACTAAGGTCTTTTTCTCATGGGGGTAGGCAGAAACTACAGAACCAGTCTTACGTAGCGGTATCGTATTACCCAGTATTAAGCTGGGTTGTGGAGGTCAGTTAGGCAGTCGCTCCATGTAAAATACTGGTATTTAGCTGCATTCGGTGCAGACTGGAAGCCGATCTGAAGCCTCTGGGTCTGGAGGCTGGGCAGATGATGATACTGACAAAACTAGTATGGGTGCTTTATGTCTAACCCGTCAGGGGAACTGGTGCAATGTCATGTTTCGTTTGCTCCCTTTCTATGGCCATACCCCGTTGACTGATGACCGATACTTACTAAGATGTGTTGGTTTACGACTACAATCTTCGGTAGGCATTCAGTAATCGCTCATGTAGCTGGATCTCTCCTCCTCAAGCTAAAATGTTGCCTGTATTCCTAGGCATAGAGTTGATTTTTATGTGGAAATGCTTTTAATTCTTTGATTGAATTCAATCGTTAATATGATGGATGCTCATAAACGGTTCATAACGTGTCGGAAAACTGTATTGTTTTATGTCACTAGTTTTTGGTGATTTTATTATAGATTTGGAAAGGCGGTCTTGCCCCAATGGTAACGACTGCGACCTACGTTTAATGGGATCAAACCCAGGCAGGCACATTTCACTTTGTGTTATTTAATCACTGCTCTCAAAACGTTGAAGGATTACAGTACAAGGAGACTGGGATGTACGATCGAACAAGCGATTTGGTTAACATTTTACAATGTAATTTGTGGGTTAAACTGTGAACCAAATAGCTTGTTCGACCGTACTATAACGACGAGTAGGTGAGTCAATTTCAACAACTCGATTTTTCACCTAATTTCCTTGGACATTTTCATTTTCAGGTTTTTTAAAAAAACTTTAAACATGAAGCGCAACATATCCACATTATCTAAACATTTTCTAAAAGGGGATTATATAATTAAATTACATAGAGAGTTATTTGGGCCACCGAAATTGGCGAGCCACAGAAATTTTATTATTGCCACCGAAATTGTATTGGTGACACAGAAATTGTGAGTGTCCACTGAAATTGAGAATTACTCAAAACTGTTTTTTTAATAATATGTTAGGAAAGAAAAGGTATAATGAAAAAACTGATATAATACGAATCATTTTAATAAGCATTTATAAAAAAATACAACGTGGTGTACTATTGCTTAAATCAGTCTTACACAATTAGCAATTAAGGAACTGATTATGTTTTTTACTCCTATGTTGAGGTAAAATTTACTTATAATTATCTATCAAACTCATAACTTACTATCGCAGCTTCGGCTTGCTGGCCGGCTATGCCAGCCAGCTTCAGTCACAGCGGCGAGCGTAAAACACATCTGCGACGATAAGGGGTGGGACCGCCAGAGCCCCGCAGCGCCGGAGCCGTGACAGAAACCATGCCTGCTGCATGTTGCATACTGCTTGCTTGCTTGCTGCGTGCTGGCTTGCTGCGTGCTTGCTTGTATGCTGCATGCTTGCTTGCATGTTGCATGCTTGCTTGCATGCTGCATGCTTGCTTGCATGCTGCATGCTTGCTTGCATGCTGCATGCATGGCATATGCTTGTTGGCATGCTGCATGCTTGCTGCATGCATGGTGTATGCTTGTTTGCATGCTTCTTACAGCAAAAAAACCCACATATGTTCACAATCAACTATGTTCAAAACAAATACATATGTTATGTATTACCTGGTTCAAGAGATATGGTTTATTTTTTGTTGGAAATGCACGAAGTGGTCGGATTTATACCTATTACTCATCGGAATGGCTACTTGTGTTGTTCTTCGCCTCGATGAGTTGTCGAAGCTGTGTTGAATATTTGTATGCAACCCCTGCCGTCTGTGCGTCGATTAACACGGATAAATCCATTAGGGCATCGGTTACAGAGTTTTATGAGAAGAAAATGTGAGAAGGATGCCTGTTACAAAGTAGAACCACATAAAGCTGGATTGGTTTTTCTGCAGAAAAGATTGTGATGCGGCTGTATTTCTGATTAAAAAATTGACAAGTCAATTCTTCGGAGTATTTATCTAGATTTATCTTTATTACTCTTCAATGAGTCCAGTGGAGTCTCGTTGATTGTTATAGGGACCAGATATGGAGTCTGTCGATTTTGTCGAAGCAAACGTCTGTTCTGATATCAGGGACTATGATAGGCAGCGTAACATTTTAATGATTGTCTAACAAGTATTCTATTTGCCAAATCCAACATAGTTCATCCTTCTAGGTATTATTACATTAAAGAAATTATATGAAGAACTTTTACTATCCTCAAAGGTTAGGAGAAACAAAAATTTTGTAGCTACAGTATCCATTAAGAATATACACATTCTATTAGATTCGTCCTCTCTATCGGCATATGTTCGAATCGGCTAGTTCATGTTTTAGAATTTCTCCTAGTCAAAAACGAGCCCTTCACTATATATCATATTTTCGATTCCTATCAAACGTACCAATTCCTCCTTTCATTCCACTATCCTTCCTGATTATGTATCTAGCCACGAATCCTGGTGGGCAACATTATGTGTCGACGAGCTCATTGGAAACCTGTAACACCTTAGCAACAAGAAGAAGCGTCTGCAAAAATCTTGTCGTCTACAACACCGAGGCACGCCCAAACTGCGAGATTCAGATGCTATTCAGCAAATCTACATAACTTCCAGAAACTTGCATTTTATCGACCTTTCCTTTTCAGCTCAAACATTCTAGCCATTAAACAATAACAGATGGCTGTACATACTCGATCACGAGATTAGTTGTGTTCTTCAGTGCAACAACGAAATTATCAATCAAAAACTTCAAGGCTCAGGAGTCCTTTCATTACCCCCAAGATGCAACCCTCAAAGTTCATTTAATTTCCAATTGAATGACTTTTTCAAGAAATGGTAATACAATTTTATTTTAATATCGGGGGCTAAGGACCTAGTTCTGTCAAAGTAATTTCGGCATAACAAATATTGAATCTTTTCAAAAATCTTCATTAGAATTAATACAATAATTGATTGGTACAATTTCTGTGGAGTCGTGTAATTTCCGTGGGCACCCAGATGCCACGGAAACCACAGAAATCCATCATCATCATCATCATCATTTCAGCCGAAAGACGTCCACTGCTGGACATAGGTCTCCCCCAAGTGTCGCCACATTGACCGGTCCCGTGCGACTCGCATCCAGCGGATAATCGCAACCTTCACCAGGTCATCGGTCCACCTAGTGGGAGGCCTTCCAACGCAACGTGTTCCGGTTCGCGGTCGCCACTCCAGAACTTTTCGGCCCCATCGGCCATCCGTTCTGCGAGCAATGTGCCCTGCCCAATGCCACTTAAGTTTGGCAATTCTTCGGGCTACGTCGGCGACCCTGGTTCTCTTACGGATGTCTCCATTTCTGATTCGATCACTCATGGAAACTCCAGGCATAGCCCTCTCCTGATGAGGCCCATTGTGAGCGACCACGTTTCGGTCCCGTATATAATAACTTGAGAAAGTGCTGTTGTTGCCCATAAATTCCCTACCGTAGATCTCTATGGAGAAGAACGGGCAAGAAACTCCATGGACACTCTTTTAAATCAAATTATTATTACAAAATCTTGGTTACATCATTCATGTTGAGATTATAGATATACATTCAGTCAAAAAAGTATCGGGAATGGATGATTTGTTTATGGGTCCAAATTTTTTTTTGTTTTTTTTTGTTGTTGTTAGATTAGCACAACTGTTTCCCATTTTGGCGCGGAGTTTGAGTTACATCTGTTAATTAGATTAAATACAGTACTGATTTTAGTTATATCATATCTAGTGTGTATTGCGAATTTCTTAATGGACAAAAATATCGGACAAAAAGTTTGTCGATTTTCAATAACTAATGTCAATTCAATTCAGTTGTGACCTTAAACCAGTTACTCTTTTGACTGTCCCACATCATTATAACTAATAGATAGTCACCTATTCTAGGCCTTCTGTTCTTGAAACCGGTTCAATTAATTGGGTAACTCTATGTCAGTAGAAGCATTAACTCTTTTCATAATGCAGGCCGGTATTTTTGTCCAGGAACACTCACAATTCTTTATAGCCCGTGACTTGCATTCGAAATACACTCGTCGAGATCCCACAAGATTGCGAATACCTTCACATCAAAGCACATTATGCCAAAAAAATTGTTTAATCACTATAATAATTTTTTTAACAACATACCAAAACAATTAAGAGAACTCCCTTTAAAATATTTCAAATCCAAATTATATAAATGGCTTACTGACAATTGTTGTTACAGTGTAAAAGAATTCCTTGAAAAAAATGTACTTATCCGATGAATATAGGCTACTGAGTTTACAAAGTATTTCAAATGAATTATGTTTTAGTTTTTTTCTTTAATTATACAGGGTGTAAAAGACCTCATCACGAAGCCATCAACCAAGCATTCTGTGCATCAAACTAAGTAACTTTACGCAAAAATTATTGCTGGGAAACGACTTTTTTTTTTGGGGTGGAACATCATGTTTTATGGTAGAACTCAATGTAACGCACTCAAAACATTGTGCTGATGGAGGGATTGAATAGTACGGGGTCGTGGAGGTGTTTAAAGTAAAAATCTCATATTAAAAACTTGTATTTAAAAAAAAACCTGTTAAAAAGTTGGAACTTTGACCTCCAATATCTCCGTAACTAGAAGGTTCCCAGGTTTGGTGTAGAACTAATAAATGATGGCAATGACGAGTACAAAAAGTACCTTTCGTTTTCGTTAAGAGGTGTTTTACACCCTTTATGAGTAGGTATTAATTAATGTTAAGATTTCGAATAGATATGAATCCTAAATTGTAAATGCTATTCTTGTTATTTAGACATTATTATTAATATTTACACCAATTATACCAATATTTGTATGCCATTCTATGGCGAAACATGTAAGCTCATAACCCTTTTTATAAGACCTTAATGTACCATGTTTTTACACAAATAAATAATTCTATTCTACTCTATTCTATTCTGCTCGATATGAAATATTATGGCAATGATTCCCATAACTAACCGCAACGTAATGCCATTCAAACTTCATGAACTATGATTGTGATCTGACGTTCATCGTTAAACTGAACATTAAATTCCTCATTGTTATAGTTGAATACTTAAATTTTAAGGCCCTTTCAGACCGTTTTCGTGTTAGGATGGTAAGTCATTCGATTTCTAGTATGAGCACTTTAAGTGTGCAGTTCAAGGTCGGTTGCTTGTCAGTTTCTGTCCGACTCCTTGATACTTTAAAATGGTCTGTAAATGACTACAACTGATTACCACACAGCTTTTCAGTCAGCGGTGGTGCGACTTTCAGACGGCCAACAGTCTTATTCGTACATTAATCAGCTATTCGTATTCGCTAACCGCCCCTCGTCAGCACTTGTCCGCAGCGTGCTGACAATTAGCGTAGATCGCGTAATTAATTAGATGAACATTCCAACAGACATGGGCAAATATTCTTGGAATTAATACTTAACAGTTGAAAAGTGGTCATACTGTATAACATACAGTGGTACAAGTAGAGCACTTGACATCATATTTTACCACAGATTGTCACGGCAGCTTCCCGGTTTATTTTTTGTTATCGTTAATTTTGTAGATGAATGTATCGTAAGGTCAAAACTTCGATGGCCTGTGGACGGTGGGCTATGGGCTAGCCTCGCCGTCCGTCTGTCTCATGACGACAGGCCGTGTCGACGGCGCGTTCGTGTTCCACGCGCGCCTCAAAGAGAGTCAGCAAAAAGGAAGGGGTCCGCAAGGACCGATGCCTGCCGGGGTTGCGGGACCATTCGAAAGAGATACCGTGGCCCCGGAACACAAAGGGCGAAGAAGGAACATGGATGGATTTTAGTCAGTAAAAGTCTGACACTCCCTCCTGCTCCGCCCAGAGCGGGAGAAGTCATTTGATGATTTACAATCCGAAAAAAAAAAAAAAAAGTAAAGGTCAAAAAAAAGCTTAGAAAGGCCAGACAAAACGATTTAAGGATCGATATAAACTCAATTATTTTCAGAGATTGGATTGTTACACTCTACTCCTGCTGTAGTCTGTTAAAATACTCCATTATTATCCCAAACTTTTCTCCAGAACATTAAACACATGGAAAAATAAACAAGAGCGTCCAGCCCAAAGTAATTAACTCCCCAGTTATCGTTCCGCCGAATCCCAAACGACAGCGCTCATTTGTGACGCAATACCGCCATTTTGACGACTTTCGGAACAGTTCGGAACTTTTTGAGGCACTTCGGCAGTTAACTCAGCTGACCTGAAGATGTTTGATGCTTCCTCCAAATGTTCGGAAGCTTGACTTTATAGCTTTTGAACTTCGAATTAGGGGGCTCAATTCTGCACCTATTTAAATGCAATAAAATCTCGAGGATTTGCCCTTAGTTTTATTGGATCAAGAGTCGGTTCAAGACGAGGAAATAAACGTACAATAAAAAAAGTTAGGTGAGAATTATGTTGAGTGACTTGAAAGACTAATTTATTGCCGTCCCAAAGGAAATAAGATGTTTTCAAATGAGTCTTAAACGCTACTTGCAACAGGCGCAAAATAGAGCCTAGTTAAGAAAAAAAAACTGAAACTTGAACTGAATCTTGTAATGTCCTAGACAATGTCATCAATTAGTACGTTGATTGAATTAATCACGCATGGCTAAACAACTAAGTCAACTGCGTCCTTTATGGTGCTGACAACTTGTCAAACAAACTTGTCAAGTCCATACCGCTATCTCAAGCAAGTTGTTTAATGAAGTACCGTATTTTAGCAAGAGGAACATTGGTGCCAGTAACTTCAGACTTCATGGCTGTGCAAGTGTTGTAGTAACTCAAGATGACATGTATGTCGAAACTGACAAAAATCACTATTCAAACAGAAAAGGAATCTTTGACCACTACCATTGGTCATTGCATGTTAGCATTGTCAGAATATCATCATCTATCAGTTCAGGTTTTCGAGCGTTTTCTTTTAGCGGCGCTTAGTGATGTCAAGAAAGTCACCCGTGGAATTGGAAGCGGGATCTTAGAAGTGTGACCACACTTAACGACAGGGAATCAGGTTGAGCCGATCACACATCACTTCATTTGTCGCTTTGTATAGAAACCTGTTTTAATAGTAACTAAATAGTGCTTGATATCATGATAACTAGTCAAAAAATGGCACGCTTGGTTTTCATACGGATCGTGATGCTTGCGTTATCTAGGTCACAGATCATATAATATCTAGGTATATCTATTTCTGTGGTACCTACCCTTCAAAATCAATAGTGGCATTAGCAGTTGGACTTTCTAGACGCACATACTATCGAGTACACTGACGATCGACCACTTTCAACTTTATTACTTAGAGCGTTAGGGTGAAAAGTATCAGACCGTCTACGTCTGTAAAGTCAGTAGTAAACAATCGTATTCCCCTGGGGTCTTCATACAGACATTGTAATCGAGGTTTGGACATTGTCTGAATTAGTTTAGCAGTGTATTCGATTGTGTGATAGCCTTTTCCTTCGAGAGTTATTGCATTGATCGCTTATTATTTACACCTGAATACAATCGTGTAACCCGTTAAGAGACGGTTAACGAAGGCGAAAAGCAATAAGTTCTTTCCGAAATTTTAGTTTTTTTTTTGTACCTGGGTCGGCAGCGGGCGGCAGTCTCGACAGAGATAAGGACAAAATCGATAACTGTCGATCGCTAATAACTCACGAAAGAATTCGGTTGCAATAACGATGCTTAGGAGAAATGAAAGTGTCTACATCCAAGATGCAATTTTTGCAAGCAACATTATAGCAACCGAATTTATTCGTTAGTAATTAACAATCAAAAGTTAGCGTTTTTGTCGTTATCTCTTTCGAGACCGAGCCCTGGGAACTTTTTGGTTACGGAGGTATTAAAGGCCAAACTTACAACTATTTTCGCTATGTGTTTAGGTACCTATGTAATAGAGATGAGCCTATCGTCATCCACTGGTAATAAATCCAGACTTCAGGTTGCTTCTAACAAATTCCTGATGGGAAAACCCTATAAATAATACTTTGCACGACCTAGGAATTGAACCTTGATTCTAAGTAGTAGAAAGAAAATAAATTAACAATAATGCTAAATTCATGCGAAATAAATATTATTACAGTCAAAAAAACCAAAAAGAAACACTTTTGAGTGACGTGATTTTAATGTATTCTTCTCAGCAAATCCTTTCATTTTGATACCCATGACCCCGAAATGCATAAAAAATAACTGGTCCGCCAGTTTTGATTTAGAATGACCCCTTTAGATAACCAAGCATTGTCATCATTGTCTAAACACGTATGCAAAATTTGAAATCGTAAACCGGAAAGGAACGAAAATTCTATTTATCTAGTCCCATGTCTGAAAAAAAAATCGTTTTCTCTATTGTCACCCGAGCAGACTAGTTCGGTCGCACATGTGTCCTAAAAGTAATTCATCGGATTATTCTACAAATTTTCCATACTTCAGTATTCATCTTTCGTAGAATCGGCTTATATACAGAAGTTAAATTCATTTTCTTTTACGAGTTTACCATTTAGTTTTTATGAGTTCTTGCCGAAGTTTGTGATCTCTATAAGCGATGCTTTACTCTTGGATTTGGATGAATCCTTAGATCATAAATACCAGTTGTTTGTTGATGTTATTGCTGTAACAGCTTTGAAATAAGTAGTATTTGTGAGTAAAGCTTTTGTTTTACTAGGAATTTTGATTTATGGAATAATGACATAATATACTGCCTCGAATTGGTCGAGTGATCGCAAGCGCGACTGCTTAGCATAAGGTTCTGGGTTCGATTCCTGGGTCGGGCAAAGAGTTATTGGGTTATTCCATCAGGAATTTCTTAAGCAGCAGCCACGGAGTCTGGATTTGTTCCCGGTTGATGGCAATTGGATCGCCCCTTTTTACATTGGACTTAAACATAACTGACGAAATGTGGGTGTATCTACTATAAGGTACACCTCTGCCTAATCTTTCGGGGATTACAGGCGTGTAGTCTTTATCCATCAGTTCCTGTAGTGAACAAACAATAACGCAGGACACGCAGGACACGATATTAAATGCCCCATCGTTTGTAGCAACAGCACCACATTTACACTCCAGGGCAGAGTCATTAATCTCCAACTGGGTTGGTTTTGCTTGCATTCGGCCTGGGTACAGAGTTTATTTAAAGATTTCCAGAAACGTAAAACAGGAGTGGGCCGCTGGCTTAACATGATTTTGTTAATAATAGCGGTTTTGTTTCGCCTTGATTGCGTCTTGCGTCGCGCGAGTATCGCCGCGTCGCCGTAACAGGCATGCCCCAAGCAATTTCTCTCATTTATTGTGTCGCTTGAGAGTTCAGCTAGAAGCCCTAGCCGAGCAGTAAGTCTTCTAGATGAACTACAACTTATTCTAAATGCCTGCGACATATTTTTGTTCGACCTAATAATGTTGCGAGCCAATTTATACAGCGTCGTACATCACAATTGGTGTTCCCTGAGATGTTATTAAAAGAGTTTCGTCCTACGATATGGGTAGGGCTAGAAGTAATGCCAGTTATATTATACGCCATTACGCTCAGCAGAATTTATGATAAGCGTTTAATAACTTTAGTTTTATTGCCTTTTAGTAGTTATTGCTGTGCTGTCCTCGAAATATTACTTTTCTCTAGAGTTCGAGACGATTAAGAAATAGGATTTTGTTTTATTGCGAGCATTATCTTTTTATTTATAATAATATAAAGAAAGATAAAAAGATTTATATGCACAAAACATGACGCATATAAAAAATAAAGTGCACAAAATACAAAAAGAACCATTTAGGAAAAAATATACGCAAGATTATCGCAAATTGGCCATCGCTCAGCATAATGTAGCTCATCTTCTGTCTAACGACTTCTATGTTCAGGTCGGGTTCCAGTCTAACCGGCTGCAGTTAAATACAAGTAGTTTCCTAACTCACCTTCAGATTAAACACGATACTCCAACAAGTTTCTAATGTTATAACTTTAAATACCTCTACGATCCTCGTACTATTCAATGCATCCACCAGCACAATGTTTTAAGTGCGTTACATTTAGTCCTACCGGAAAAGGTGATTATTCACCCCAAAAAAGTCGTTTCTTAGCAATAATTTGTACGTAGAGTTACTTCATTTGATGTACAGAATGCTTGGTTGGCGGCTTCGTGAAGGGTCTGTTTACACCTTGTATATACTACAACTTCGGTAGCCAATCCTAGCATAACATTCATTGCTACCTCCAGCAAACCGAAAGAAAAACGCGTACCTCCACTGAAAGTTACAATTTATTGTAAAAGAAAACACTTACAAGATACAAGCATGCATTCTCCTTTAAAATGGCACATAACACTACAATCTAGTGCCACTAACATAAGTGAGATAGCGTGTTTGCGTGCCAAGCCGCTGTTAGATCAGGTGCAGCACGTAAACTTTGCGTAATCGCGCCGTGATCGCTGCGAGATCGCAGCGCAATCGCTGTGTGATCGCGACCGTATCACGCTCTCTTACCAAGTTAACCGACTCGATTTAATTTATCTCTCGATCTTAATTTATTGGATTCTTTAATTGAATTCTTTATCTTTTTAAGGAGACAATTGGCTGTTCGCCTTTCAGACAGAGAATTGATTTGTGTTTTTGTGGAAAAATCGATAATGCTGTTATGGCAACCTTTTGCAGTGCCACGAAGTTACAGTGTAGGCTGATAAATCAGCTTAACTATCAAACTAGACCACTGAGGCAGACATGTACCTACTACTTGTACATAACATAATATGAAGCCTGTTATCCCCAAGGGATTAGGCAGAAGTGAACCTAATATTGTACATCCACATTTTGCTAGTTATATGTTTAAGTCCAATGTAATAGGGGACGAGAGCAGCGGTGGCCCAGTGGTGGCGGTGACTTATGAACAGTAAGCATTACTTTGTGTAATTTATTTCGTCACCACTGCTCTCCAAAACGGTGAAGGAAAACATCGTGAGGAAACCGGCATGTCCTAGAACCAAAAAATTCGAAGACATGTGACCTCTACCAATCCGCACTGGGCCCGCGTGGTGGATTATAGCCCATTCCCTCTCATTGAGAGGAGGCCGTGTCCCAGCAGTGGGAATATTATAGGCTGATGATGATGATGATGAATAGGGAGCGAGCCTGTTGGAAGAAATACAGACTCCGTGGCTGCCACTGAGAAATTACTGACAGAAAAACCCAATGACACTTTGCCCGATCTTGTAATCGAAACCAGGACCTCATGCTCCCTCTAGACCACTAGACCGCTGAGGCACACATGTAAATTCTAACTCCTATAGTAAGACAAACATGAACGTGGTGCACCTGTGCCACACAAACATATTGTATACTTGCAATAGCGAGAACACACAAGTAAGATAGACTTACTTGTGTGTCAAGTCATCTTGTAAAGACAGATCACACTGCACATCTGTCGCGGCCGAAGAACACCTTTGGGCAGAAATATGAGGTTCTTACACTGGTTGTGTTTTTCAACGAAGTTTTAAATGATAAATGATGTTTATTTTGCAAACAGGTTTTTACAAACATTGTTTTTAAAACTAGCTGGGGCCGGTGTTTCGTACCTGACTACTCTGAGAAGAGACAACCTAAATAAATTCAGAGCACATAGTCTCTTTTAGGGTCTAGACATAACCTTGGGCAAATCACATGAGAACTATGCAAATTAGTGTCTGAAATGGACTTTTGAAGAAAGATCCACACAGATTTGAGGGGTCCTGACCTGCTTGAGTGACCTTTCTAATTATTTCCATGTTTAGGTTCGTTTTATAAGATTTAGAGTCATTGAAGAAATACGTATTAAAAGCGATTGCCTGGGCTCTCTAGTCGCAGTCCCGAATGTTGATACCCTTCATAATTTGGTTGATTGCTTCTTTGGTTGATTAGTCGCAATCGCGACTGCTGAGCATGAGGTGTGGAGTTCGATTTCCGGGTCGGGCATAGTGTTGTCGGCGCCTCACATATGCGTGGACAACCGCGGGGAGAGCGCGGGGCTCGGCGTACCAAACCCGGCTACGCAAGCGCTGCTGCGCGCCCTACCACTCACTGAGCTCACAGACGGCGGCCACTCCGGGCATTTCTTTGTACGGTCTTCACAAGTTGAATTTATGTTAATTGTGATAATGCACCTATTTTAAAACAGACCACTACTTTCATTATAAAGTCCCAACCGAGTCTATTCATTGGTACTTCGAGCCGGATTTGAACCAGCGACGTATGGAATGACCTATTCAGTGTTATTGGTTTTTTTTTCATCAGAAATGTCTCAGTAGCAGCCACGGAGTCTGTACTTGTGCTCGGTTGATGGCAATAGGCTGGCACCTTATTACATGGGACTTAAACATAACTGACGAAATGTAGATGTACTATTAGATAGACCTCTCTGTTTAGTATTTCTGATAATTAGAATCTTCATAATGACATACGTTCAGTATAAATAAATCAAAGATTCCTGCTTACTCCTTCACTTAAATAATAAGAGCTGTTATAACTTGCGAAAACTATTTCTTCCCCCGCCATAAGTTTCTATAATAATTCAAAGCTGGCACGCGCTAGGCCAATTTTTCTTTTAGCCCCGTGTCAGCCGAGAAACATGGCTCGGAGTATATCAAATAGATGTGTTATATAAAGTACCTAAGATGGGTATCATTATGTAATTTCTTATAGTACATATACATACAGAAACTCACGCCTTTTACTCATGGGGGTAGTCAGAAACTGTAGAACGCCACCTGATACGATCCATGCATGCTTCTGCTTCGTCCATGCGTTAATACCATCTCGTTGTACACGTACCTTTTTAAAGAACATCACCTCACCACTCACCATGTCGCTATATTACCTTTTATGGCGTCTTCTCCCGTTTCAATGTGGTTTCAAATCGATACAAATTAATGAAATTGAAGTGTCTGTTTATAATTTCAAAATTAGAGCTTTTTACTGATGCATATGAAATTATATACGATACTTGTAACAAAAAAAAACCTTTATTTTAATTTTTGTCTCTGTGTCTGTCTTTCTTTTTTGTCTCTGTGTCTGTCTTTCTGTCTGTTTGTTTCTGTGTGTTTGTCGGCTAATCTCCGAAACGGCTGGACCGATTTTGACAGGACTTTTACAGGCCGATAGCTGATGTTATAAGGCGTAACTTACTTTTATTTTAGAAAAAAGATTAGGGTTCCGTTCAAACAATAAAGCCCTTGAAAATGTTGACAAAATCCGATTCAAAGAAGGAAGCAATATTTTTATTAAAATTTCACGAGGACGGAGGTCGCGGGCATCAGGTAGTTAGGTATAATATTGGAGCCGGAACCTGTGGCCTTATTAAAGCGATCTGTGGTGCGAATATGTAATCATCGCGTTCATTAAAAGTCATCAGTTTTTGTACCTAACACCGGAAGACGAAACAACAGAGGGTGCGAGCACGAGTTCGGATTCGTCGTCACATGTCTCTGGATCCCATTCCAACACTAGTATCAACTTAAAATATAATGCCTAAATAAAAGTGCGTTGTTGGATTTTCAATGCTAATTCAAACTGCAACAAAGTTAAGGTATTCGTGAGCATAAGGCATTCGTCTTGCTTCTATAACACGACAACATTAACGTAATGTTTATTTTGTTCCACCAATATTTCGGTTCCCCGCGGGCGGTCCCCGCTGACGAATATTAATTCCCCGAATTGTTTGTTTTTGACGTTAGGTACTTTTTTCTTTATTTTTCATAATGTTTGATGGGAATATTAAGTAGGCTTTCTTTACAAAGTGAACGAGAATTATGTTTGCCAATAAATCATGTGAGGGTAGACAAAGATCGAGTGACTTATGTATCTATTTTAAGGGTGTGGGTGGTATCTGCTAACGAGAGGTTTTCTCCATGTAACTCCTCTTTGATGAGTGATTTTTTTTATTTTTTTCACTAATATTTGTCACTTTTTTCTTCACAAAGTGTACAATTGGCATTTTGATCTAATAATTTATTAGGCTACGATTAAATAAAAACTACTGATTTCGCACTATTCGGCCCGCAGTGACTGACGTAACAACCACTTCGTAGTGCAAGCTGATTAGAACTTTATTCTAACAGCCTTTTTTTTTTTTTTTTTTTTTTTTTTTGGATGGGAAATCATCAAATGACTTCTCCCGCTCTGGGCGGAGCAGGAGGGAGTGTCTAACTTTTACTGACTAAAACCCATCCATGTTCCTTCATCGCCCTTTGTGTTCCGGGGTCACGGTATCTCTTTCGAACAGTCCCGCAACCCCGGCAGGCATCGGTCCTTGCGGACCCCTTCCTATTGCTGACTCTCTTTGAGGCGCGCGTGGAACACGAACGCGCCGTCGACACGGCCTGTCGTCATGAGACGGACGGACGCGACGGCGAGCTAGCCCACCGTCCACAGGCCCGCGCCTACGGTGGCCGGGGGCCACGTGGTGGCCCCCAACGCCCGGGGCGTCTCCCGCATTCTAACAGCCTTAAAAGAGAACTTGAAATATTTGATTGCCTCGTTTGTTTAGTGGTCTCGGCAGCTACTGCTAAGCACGAGGTCCTGGGTTCGGTTCCCAGGTAGGGCAATGTCAGTACATTGCCCTACCTGGGAACCGAACCCATCAGGAATTTCTCAGTAGCGGCCATGAAGTCTGGATTTGAGCGCAGTTGATGGCAATAGGCTCGCTCCCTAATGGACATGGGACTCAAACATAACTAGCGAAATGTGGGTGTACTATTAGGTACATCGTTGTCTAACCATTCGAGGATTGCAGACGTCATGACGTAGGCGTTTATGATTCTTCTAATATTATAAATGCGAAAGTTTGTGAGGATGTATGGATGTATGTAAATCTTTCACGTAAAAACAACTGAACGGATTTGGATACAATTTTTCACACAGATAGTTTATAACCTGGAATTTGTATACCGGTAGTTCAAACTCAAACTCAAACTCATTTCAATTAGACCATTACGGCACTTTTGAATGTCAAAATTACAAATAAAAAACAAAGCTACAGTCTCAGTCACAAGGCATAATAACTTGAGAAAGTACTGTAGATGCCCAGTAGAGTAAGATCCCATGGGATAATTACCAAACTTCACGCGGGCGAAGCCACTTGCAGAAGCTAGTATTGTAAATGCGAACGTTTGTGAGGATTTGTGGATTTGTGGATGCCTTTAACAAACATACACATGTGTGTATGTTTGTAAAAGTGTACATTCAAACTTTCACCTTTTTAATATTAGTATGACAACAAACTTCTCTTTTCCCAACTCCTGCTGCAACATTCAGTTTTCAACACATGTGCATTGTGCATATGTTGAGCAATTTATTTGTCAATTTCGAGACCGCGTTAGCATCGTGCAGATAGGTCGAGAGGTGTATAGCTGGCTTTATGTCTCAGAAACTAGTTAGACCGACCACTTAGTCCACAGTCTGAAGACGTCCCACTGACCTTGTTTAGACTACAACGACCAGATGTTCGTGACACTTGGAGCTTGTAGTTGTACATTGATAAGGTATAGCACAAGCATAATCAACCCATAATGTTCCCACTGCTGGGACAGGCTTCCTCTCTATGGAAGGGAATGGGCTATAATACATCACGCGGGCCCAGTGTGGATTGGTAGATGCCACATGTCTTCGAATTTTTGGTTCTGGGACATGCTTTCATCACGATGTTTTCCTTCACCGTTTTGAGAGCAGTGGTGATGATATAAATTACACAAAGTTATGAGCCTGCCGTTGGAAGGCCTCCCACTAGGTGAACCGATGACCTGGTGAAGGTTGTGGGGATCTGCTGGATGCGAGTCGCACGGGACCGGTCAATGTGGCGATACTTGGGGGAGGCCTATATCCAGCAGTTGACGTCTTTCGGCTGAAATGATGATGATGAGGGTGAATGCCTGGGTTCAAACTCATGACTTACTGCTCGTAAGTCACACCTGCTCTCAGATATTTAAGAGCGTGGCCATAAATGGAACTTACGCTGCCATTTTTTTCAATACAATTAGCACGGACAACAGCGCACGTCTGACGATGTCTTTCAAGTGCCAAAAAATCTTTGAAGGACTCTATTACATGCATACAAGGTGTAAACGGACCGTTCACGAAGCTGTCAACCAAGCATTCTGTACATTAAACTAAGCAACCCTACGCAAAAAATGTTCTTGAGGATGACTCTTTTTATAAGGGTGAAAAATCATGTTTTACGGTAAGACTCAATGCAACGTACTCAAAACATTGTGCTGATGGAGGCATTGAACAGTACAGGGGTCATGGATTTATTTAAAGTTAAGTTATAACATTAAAAACTTGTTATTAAACAAGTAAGTAGTTCTAAAACTAAAACCCGACTACTGAATGAAGTCGGTTAAAATGTAGTCTATGTTACTCGGGCCATAATAATGTTTTCACTTCTCATGCTCTTAAAGTACGCCAATATAGCCCTACGAAGCGGGCCTAAAGTGATCGTGAGTCGTACTCGTGACTTGTTGAGCCACGAGTACCTCGACGTGCTCTCCCCCGGCTGCCGCGACCTGCTGCTGCGTGATGCGCACATTTAGCTTCAAGTAAACAAATCAGACGTGATTTTTATTTTATTAAGTAATATTTAATAAATGTTTTTGTACTAAATTGACTATTTTTCTCACACTCAAAGTGAAATATACAGCGTAACACACGGCGCTAAAATCCCATTATAACTCGGTTCCTATTTACTACCTCGCTAAAGCTCGGAAGTAAAACTACCTCGTATATAATGGGTCATTTTAGCCCCTTGTATTTTTGTTTTTTTAAATCGCTGGTCGTTACACACAGCGCCAACTAGTGCCATACTAAGCAACGAGGCTTGTGTCGTGGACACCAGATAGTTGATATACTACATAGATACTATAGACATAAACATACCTGAACCTATTTATACATATAAACATCCATGACTCGCAAACAAATGTCCATGCTTATCACATAAACATTTGCTCCTACCGGGATTCGAACCCAGGACCCTGAGAAAGTAAGGCAGCAATTAATTGACCCCTTATTCATCAATATCGGTAAATAGTTTAGGCTCTACGGAGGAAAATACCTAAATACAAACATGCATACATACCTATCTACATAGACTGCTAAAATCCCTTTCTTTTGGCTTTGCCGTGGTCGGGTAAAGAAGAACATGGACCCCCAATATCTCCGTAATTATTTGGTTCCCAAGTATGGTCTAGAACCAAAAAAAAATATCGCAATGACGGAGAGAACAAGGGCTTTACACTCGTTATGTTAAAAATTTACGTAGTCTACTCTTACAACCATTCCTTGCCCGTGGTACAGTTAGCTAGTTCAGTTGACCGGACAGCGGGAAAATTTTTTTTTCCTTGGTACTGTTGACTGGACTACAAAAAAACATATTTTCCTTGGTACAGTTGACCGGACTACGGAATTTTTTTTTGTTCCTTGGCACGGTTGATCGGACTATGGAAGAAATACTTTTTCTCTGGTTCAATTAACCGAACTATCGAAAAGTAATTTTTCCCTGAAAAAGTTTCCCATCATTATTAATCATGACTGTACGTCATGATTAATAAAAGATGGGAAACTTTTTCATTTATTTGTACTACTTAAATCACCTCTTCATTTAAGTGACACTAATTATATTTGTCATTAGAAACAAACAAAAAAAAAATGCCAATCGAAATGAGAACCTCCTTTTGGAAGTCGGTTAAAAAAAAGAAGTTCTACAGTTAATACAACCACCCGTTATTTGAAGTTTCTTTAAACATCATCATTACATACAATTCAATCTTCATTTTTACTCAACCTACGTTCCTGGGTGACCGATTAAAACAACCAAGTAGTTCAGCACGCTACCCGCAGTTGCAGCTAGGTTCAAAGCTCAGCTCTTCATCACAGGATATTCGCGCCACCTTGCATGTGTGTGTACCGCTCCTTAATCAATTTGGACCAAAGTATGAGCTGAAGCGATTTAATACTTTCTTTGCCAATTCTATTTTTATGAAATCCGCCGCATAATCCCGTTATCTTATTTTTAATCTTCATTTATCAAATCACGTGAAGAATAGAAACATTTCTTTTCTACATTTTTAACATCGCCGTGCTCATGACGATAGAAATGTTTCTAGAATCTGTCATTTTGTCTATTCTTCCGTCGACAAAACTCGTTTCCACGGTGGTCATGTTACGCGTGCAGATGTATGAACGTGGACGCGGCAAAAGGAGAAGGTGGCGTTCTGTTGTTTCTGCCTGGCTGGACGAGAAAAAAGCGTGAGTTTATGTTTGTATGTAATTTTGAGTATAACATACAGCTTAATTTAGTTTTGTTGTCAAGGTAAAGACACACACTACACTACAACAGCCCATAACGTCCACTGCTGGACATAAGCCTCTCCCATGATGGAAGGAATTTGCCGTAATCTCCACGCATGGCAGGCGGATTGGAGATCGCAGTGATGAAAGACTAACAGAAAACGCTGCCCATTCTCTGGTCTACGGAGGCGCAAGGTGTTCTGCCTCAGATATTAGTCGCCTTATACGACACCAAAAAGACACATTACGTGCTTAAGGCGCCTGTCGAAATATTACCAAAACACGCGGGCAGCAGCACTGAAAGTTTATTTACACGAAGCAATCTAATTATCCGGTAAATGCCATTAGCTTAGGTACCCATTAAGAAAAGTAATTGTGCAACTTTCATATTAAATATTTCAAATACTATGTTGAACGACCGCGACGTAAATATTATTTTCTGTCGCATTGGTTTGTTTACAGGTTGTTCTTTTGCCACTTTTGGTTCATTTGTTTTGGCTGGTCGGAAAAGCAAATACCGGCCAAGTGCGAGCCGGTCTCGCGCATGAAGGGTTCCGTACCATCGTATTATGGAGCCCACTTTGGTATATTTTAATTGTTTGTTGTAATAGCGGCATCAGAAATACATATTCTGTGAAAACAACTGTCTACCTATTACGGATCATGAGATACAGCCCGCTGACAAACAGATGGATGGACAGCGGAGGCTTAGTAATAGGGTCCCGTTGGTTACTCTTCGGGTACGGAACCTTCAGAATGAACTAAACGTGTAGCGTCTGATATCAGTTTGAGATCGAGTCGATACTGTATCATCGAACTGTCTTCACCTCTGACCGCTTGTGTTCTAAGCCGCTTCGTTAAGACGCAGTATAAAATCTAATCCAGGGGAACACGTCCTGAGGCAATCTGACTTGAGAGGAACTTAATTCCGTACTAATTCCTAGTCAGTTTTGCTGGGAATTGAATCGAAATGCCTACGTGAGTGGCTGCCGTACGATGATCACATCGATGCTGTGCGACGGTTGCCTACTAACTAAGCAAAGCGGATCTTGTAGTCACTACAATAGAATATGAAATTGTTCAAATTACATAACGTCTGATCGAAATAGAATGCTGGTGCGTATATCCTAATAATGTTAGAAAAGCGAAAGTAAGTTTGTTTGTTACCTTTTCACGCCTAAACCACAGAACCGATAATCGTGAAATTACATATACATTTCATATACGTTGTCAGGTGTACAGAAACGGCTATAGAGTACTTTTAATCCCGAAAAAAAGTACTGTTCCCAAAGAAAAAAACAATAACGTTCTTATGATAATAGATGGCGCCACGTGTCTTTCGAACCATGATTGTATTATATTATTACAAGCAGAGTACAACCCGAATTGATTGTCAAATTCAAAATTAACGCGAGCGAAGCCACGGGCAAGAGCTAGTAAATTATAAAAGTGACAGCATAGGCAGAGGCCTCCCTACCCTTTTTCCAGCACTCTCGGTCTATTGCCTTTTGTTGCCATTCCTTCTCCCACAAAAATAATTAGAATTAATTTTAATTAACATCAATAAAAAACTAAATTAGAATACGTATTTACAAATAAATATAAATACGTTTCAAGATCAAATCTTAAACACTCCCAGTCCCATAAGAAATCAGCGACGCGAAGCCCATCTAAATAGCGCGCTCCCCAAAAATACGCCACACAAAGGGCACCTTCCTCCCCAGATTATTAGTGATACAGAGATCCGGTTTTTTTTAAATGTAACCCAACTCAATAACCCGAGGGCTTTTTTTAATTTCTTCGATATCACATTTAGTTTTTGAGATAGGTACAGTTGATTTTATGCCAAAAGTCCCTAAAAAATTGATCAAATTTTTCACATTTTTGCGATTTTCAAAAAAGTTTACGACTTTTTCGTTTTTTTTTTACCATATTGCCTTTGTCAATACGCGTCTTTTGAGACCTCAAACATTCATGTAGCCCTACAACTCACGACGAGCGAAAATGGGGGCTATACTGAAGCGATCGAAAAAACATTTTCGATGTTACTTATATTAATTAAAGTAATAAGCCTCGTTGCTCTGGTGGTCGCAATCGCGACTGCTGAGCATGAGGTCCTGGGTTCGATTCCCGGGTCGGGCAGCCACAGAGTCATATATGCCCGGTTGATGGCAATAGGGTCGCCCCCTATTACACTTGACTTAACGTAAACATAACTGGCAAAATGTAGGTGTACTATTAGGTACACCTCTGCCTAACCCTCCGGGATTATAGGCGTGATGATATGTTATGTTACTAATTAAAGTGTAGGTTTCTTAGGATGTCTATAATGTCTGATAAACTTAGAAAGTTCACCTTCGTGAGGAAGGGGAAAGAAAAGAAAAAGATGCATACAATGCAGCAGAGATGACAATGTTAAGATGGATGTATGGAGTAACGAGAATGGATAAAGAAATCAGTATATATAAGAGGAAGTTTGAAAGGCGATACTGGTATAAGCCGATAGTGGGGTGTTATCTTGTGTTTTACCTGTTAAAACAAATGTGTGAGTGTTAATAAATAAATAATAATAAATCAATAAATAAAAGTTGGTACAAGGAGAGAGTCGAGATTTGGGAGGTTTACGTGTCCTAATTACACCATTTTTTTATTTATTATTATTTATAGTACAGTATTTAAAACTGTAAGTATACATACATATTCTATTTAAACTATTTCTAACCATCACCCTTATTTGGAATAAAACAATATTTAATTACAGCTACTTCTTATAAATAGGACGCTTATTTAATCTACACTGTCTTATGGCACGAGCTTTGGGCGGTGACACGGTCGGCGAGACCAACAGTCTTTCTGGCGAAGCTGATGTTGGAGTTTCCCCCCAATTGGGCTGTCCCATTCGCTCATCGACATCGTCAGGCGGCACCAGCTCCGCCGGCTCCTCCAACTGACCCTCCAAAGGAGTGTCCTCCTTAACATAACTGTCCACTGTCTGAGAATTTGTGTGCGACTGGTCGCTATTACTCGTTGGTACAGAAATAAGTGATGCCCGACTCCTACTGGGGCGCTTCTGCAAATGATCAATGTGTCTATGAACCATTTCGCCGTCCTTACCTAATACTCTGTAATTACTTGAGCCTAATGTGTCGACAATACGCCCTGGGGCCCATTTCTCCCCTTTCAAATACTGTCGGTACCAGACCTCTTCTCCCTCATCGACAGCTCTGCTTTGTCCTGCTGCCGCTGCTCGCTGCCGCTGCTGGGAACGACGCACCTGCCCGTCCCTGTCTGGTTTAATAATATCTAATCGCGTACGAATACGGCGCCCTAACATTAGCATAGCAGGACTTTCGCCTGTAGTGGTATGTTCTACATTTCTATGATATGCTAAAAATGACCATAAGGCCCGTTCCACATTCACTTTTTCGGATAACGCTTTATTAATGACACGTTTTAACGTTCGCACATTTTCTGCCAATCCGTTTGACGCTGGATGATACGGAGCACTAAAAATGTGTTCTATACCGTTAAACTTAATAAATTCCTCAAATTGCTTGGATGTGAACTGGGGTCCATTGTCACTGACAACTTGTTTTGGGAGCCCCCATTTACTAAAAAGCTCGCTCAATTTGTCTATGAGTGCTGTTGCGTTAGTACTGTTTGCCTTAAATATTTCTAACCACTTAGACATGGCATCCACCACGACCAAGTATGTACACCCCGCAATCGGTCCTAGAAAGTGTAGGTGTAGCCTGGTCCAAGGCCTTTGGGGCCAAGGCCACATGCGCGGTGCCTGCCGCGGGGGCGCGTCCGCATGGGCCGCGCACACCGCGCACGCCCGGCACAATTGCTCGACCGCTTCACTTACTCCAGGCCACCACACGTAACTACGAGTCAACGCTTTGGACTTAACAATACCCATATGGGGTCATGAATCATCGTTAATACTTTTTCCCTACACTTCTCAGGAACCACTAGCCTATGTCCCCACATAACACACCCAAGCTCTTCGTACAATTCATTCTTTCTATTAAAGTATGGTTTCAAATTGGCAATATCGCACTGATGTGGCCAGCCGTCCCATAAAAAACTCAATATTTTTGACAAAAAAGGATCGCGTATTGTTTCTCGTTTAATTTCGTGATAATCTAACATAAGAGCTTCCTGTACAAAATGTAAGTGAGCTTGTTCCGGTGTACATTGTTTATTTATCTCTTTATTGCACAATGGCAGCCGAGAAAATCCGTGCGCACAATTCTCATCCGTGCGCACGTGTTCTATTTCAAACGTATATGCAGATAGGATTATCGCCCATCTTTGCATGCGACTAGCTATCATAGTCGGTATACCTGTATTGGGGCCAAAAATGGATACCAAAGGTTTATGGTCTGTTCTCAGGATAAACCGACGCCCATACAAATATTGATGAAACTTGTTGACACCGAATATGATAGCCAGTGCTTCCTTATGTATCTGTGAATAGTTTTTCTCTGCATCGGTAAGAGATGTCGATGTGATGACGTGATGCGTAAGCGACGGGCCGCTCCCCGCGCCCCTCCGCGCCCGGCTGGCTTAGCACCGCACCTACTCCGTACGGGCTTGCGTCGCAGGTGACTATTAACGGCTTTTTAGGATCGCAATGAGCTAACACCTCTGTGCTAGACAGTACTTTCTTTATTTTTAGAAATACTTCCTCACATTGAGATGACCAATACCATTTTTGTCCCTTTTTTAACAGATTATACAATATTACTAATTTTGAGCTCATATCTTTAACAAATTTACCGTAAAAGTTTATTATACCTAAAAAAGATCTAAGTTCTGTAACATTGTTCGGGCTTGGTATTTTCTTTACAGCTTCAATTTTGGAGGGGTCTGTTTTTATCCCGTCTTTACTAATAATATATCCTAAGTAACGCACCTCATTTACGAAAAATACGCATTAATGTTGCTTTTTAATTTTAAGCCATGTTCATAAAGCCTTTTGAAAACAGTCTCCAAAGCAGTTATATGTTCACTTCTATTTCTCCCCCCTATAATCACGTCATCAAGGAACATCTCCACATTCGGGATGTTTTTTAATAAATTACACATTATTCTTTGGAATATTCCCGGGCTTGACGATAGCCCATATACTAATCTGTTATACCTATATAAGCCCCTGTGTGTATTAATTACTGTAATTTCTTTTGTATCATCCAGCTCTATTTGATTATACGCCTGAGAGAGGTCAATTTTAGAGAAATAACGAGCGTCACTAAGTTTAACCATAAGGTCATCTATTCTAGGTAACGGATAGCGATCAATTACTAGGGCCGGGTTCACCGTTGCTTTAAAGTCTGCACAAATTCTCAGAGAGCCATCAGCTTTGTTTACCGGTACCAGCGGGGAGGCCCAGTCGGAGCAGTCGACGGGCTCGATGAGGCCGTCGCGCAGCATCGCATCGAGCTCGGTGTCGATGCGCTCGCGCAGCGCGAACGGCACGGGCCGCGCGCGGTGGAACACCCGCGTTGCCCCCTCCCGCAAGCGAAGTGTTGCCCTGCCGCCCGTGTAACGGCCCAAACCTCCGCTGAATAATTCCTTATACCTGTTAATTAAAACATTTATTTCACTCGACATTTTATCAATTTCACTGCCTACTATATGACAATTAGTGAAGTTTGGTATAGTTATATTAAGTTCCGCGAGCCACTGCCTTCCTAATAATGCGGTCGTACCTCCATTTATAATAAACAGTTCCAACTCCTTAGTACGGCCACAATACCCTATTTTGGGCGTTATTATACCTATGGGTGTTATTTTTGATCCATCGTAAAAGTTTAACACAATATCACTTTTCTCAATTCTAATATGTTTGAAAAAAATATCGTAAGTTTCTTTACTAATACACGACACAGCGGTGCCTGTATCTACTTCCAATAAATTGTGCGATTGTCTATTTGAATCGGCAAACTAACCGCCTTTTAGTTATTCAGACATAACAGATGAAAATCCTCCTGCAGCTGCCGTGCTTCCTCCTATGGTTGGTCATCTTCCACAACTCCACCGTAGTGGAAGCCTTTTTTTTTTTTTTTTCCATGTTCCTTCATCGCCCTTTGTGTTCCGGGGCCACGGTATCTCTTTCGAATAGTCCCGCAACCCCGGCAGGCATCGGTCCTTTCGGACCCCTTCCTTTTGCTGACTCTCTTTGAGGCGCGCGTGGAACACGAACGCGCCGTCGACACGGCCTGTCGTCATGAGACGGACGGACGGCGAGCTACCGTAGTGGAAGCCTAGCAAACTCACCGCTTTATAGTTATTCAGACATAACTGATGAAAATCCTCCTGCAGCTGCCGTGCTTCCTCCTGTGGTTGGTCATCTTCCACAACTCCACCGTAGTGGAAGCCTAGCCCCGAGCTCTCCGGATGGCCGCGTCCGCGTCTCGTATTGTTATTTTCTGACACATTATTCCAACATACGCGACGCAGATGCCCGATTCGTCCGCACTGACTGCACTCATAGTCCCGGAACCGACACTCGTTGTATTCATGGTTTGTAGCTCCGCAAGCTACGCAATGTCGTTCTTCACGGTCAGGCCCACCCGGCCTGCCGCCACGCGCCGAGCCGGTCGCTGCCCGCGGCCCAACGGATGCGCGCCGGGCTGCCCGCGGCCCGCGCCCCCTGGCGCCTCCGCCGCCTCCGCTGCCGTGCGCTCGTCCCTGCACCGAGTGCACTGGTGCTTGCCCAGCGTCCGCTGTCACGTCGCTCCCACGAGCCTCCACTGCGGCCGCATCGCGCCGCCTCCAGTGATGATGCTAACTTCACCGCCTCTGCGTACGTCAACGAATCATCCTCTGCGAACAACCTCTGTTGGATGATGTCACTTTTTATCCCGCAGACGAATTGGTCGCGGCGGTTTTCGTTTAGATTCTCTTGGAACTTACAATTTCGAACCAACTTCTTGAGCTCTGCGACGTAATTAGCAATATTTTCCCCGCTAACCTGTCTGCGTTGCCGAAACCGATATCGTTCAGCGAGGGCAGACGGTGTCGTTTCCAGATGGTTACATAACATGTCGACCGCAACTACATACGTCAACTCCGACGGTTTCTTTGGGCTAGCGAGATTGACCAACAGTTCGTATGCTTCATTACCCATTACCGAAATTAATGTTGGTAATTTTAGTTCCACACTGATTTTATTCACTAGGAAATACATTTCCAATCGATCAACGTAGGAAGACCACACCCCGTTCGCGACATCGAATTCGGTCACTTTTCCCACCGACATTTTCCCGTTCTTGATTTCTTGAACCAACCCAATGCAAAAAAAAGTATTGTCCTCCGTTCCACACGCGAAATCACCAGCCTCGTCAGCCAATGTAATATTCGGAGGTAAATCAAACGCAAACGTCCGGTAGTTAGCAGCGTATATTTCGACTGGCCCACACAACATTACCCTCAACACATAACAATAAAAAGGTTTAGAGATACCTACATTACAAAAACCATTAACACTAAATTAAAAACCTAATCCTTTTACTCAGTCTTCTCGCAGAACCAGAAACATTCCAACATTATCGTCTTCCATTCATCAGCAAACAAGTCCAATCCAGGGTTAGTCTCCACGAGCGCGTTGAGCTCCGTAAGCATACGTGGTATAGGGGAAGTGGATCGACCTACAGTGCGACTAAATGGCATACTCAACAATTTATGTTTCCTAGAGCAAATTTTTTTTGGAACAATTGACACAGCTCCGCATGTAATTCCGAGGCGTTGGTATAACCATGTTCAATTTTATACGCAATTGTTAGTTGGCCAACCATATCGTCTCGTTGTCCTAGCATTCTGAAATGTTTGCATACAACCACGAGAAAATGGCACGAGTTGGACAGACAGACATGACAAGCCCGCCACACTTTTCCCAAACCACTGCAACTCCTAAAAGCTAGAATCAACAGTGACGACCACCAGAAAAGCGCTGAGACAATGAAGCTCGACGAAGTCCCAGAGAAACAATTTAACTGTCTTGTACTGACAGAACAGTAAGTCATTCCCGTGGAATAACTCCCAAGCTCCGCGAGGATAAAATCACCTGCAAAAGCGGTTTTTTTCTTTTGTTCGCCTCTACATCAAGACTCATCAAGCTAAACAAAGCGTACGTCACGAGGTAGAATACTAAGCACTAATAACTCTGCATTTTATTCAGAAAGCCATTTTATTCTCCGTAATGAGTGGGCAACAGGATCTGAAAATATAACACATACCTAGATTGTAAGAGCCGAAATCATGTGGAAACAAATGGTGGGCCGTTTTGTTTTAAAAAAAACATAACATAACATCACGCTTGTTATCCCCGAAGGATTAGGTAGTAATGTTACTAACAGTATTCCTTCTTTTCGCCAGTTATGCTTTTTTTTTGATTTTCGGTGTTTAAAGTTTCAATTGTGCACAATCATCATTGACCTAAATCTTGTTTTCCCAAACGTTTTCAAAAACTTGGTTGCAGACCCACGCTACCCCTGGCGGTACGGTGGGTTTTTTAAAGTTAAACGATACCTCCAGGTATTAGTGTTATAACACTAGTTAAATCACTTCATTTTTAATCCTTTATGCATGGGCACCGGGCCGTAGGCCGACGAAGGAGACCGGCGGCGGAGGCTCGGCATTTCGGGGACAGAAGTCAAAGAGTGTTATTATTCGAGCGAAGCGAGCGCGCGTCATGGAGTCGTAGCTGGTTCTAATAAAATGATTAAATAAAATTGTTGTTGTCAGAAGTGGTTTTAACTACCTAGAGTTACAACACTACTACCTGGTGGTATCGTTTAACTTAAAAAAACTCACCCAACAGGGGTACGGTGGGTCTGCAGTGAAAAACTTCGTACACTACTGTTTACCAGAAAGTTAAAAAGCGTAATGATATTACAGACAGGCGGCTTGCCGGTCCCTTCGCCGTCCTATTTAGATAGTGTCGGTCAAACGTTCCTTCCTCCGAAGATTTACGAACACTCTGCAGTTGCAAATGTATTTATTATGTTTGTAAGATGTAGTGGATTTTATCAGACAAGAAAGACAAAAAATTTCATTTTCGGACTTATTATTTCGCATATACAGAAACTCTCTAACTGCCTAGCCTTTACCCAACTATGTTAGGTTCGTCTTTCAGTCTAACCGGATGCAGCTGAATACCAGTACTTTACATGGAGCGACTGCCTATCTGACGTCCAAAACCAGCTGTCAAAATAGTTTTAGTAAACCTGTTGCACATGGCCACACCTTTCGTCGCTGCTCATACTATTTTTCAATACAGATATGTGAGCATAAACTCGGTATACGTGTGTTTTAGAGGATGCCCTTAGGGTGACTTTGAGCCTCATAATGAGGCCCAATATGAGCAACTTTTGAGAGAGATTCATCACCATTATTTTGTTGACTTCTTCTTCCATACTTCTCTATTACTCGTCATCTCATCAAACACCTCCTTACTAGCCATATCATCCTTCACACAGTCCATTCATCGTTTGTTTGATCTTTAACTCCATTCATACTAGAGACTTTTGAGAGAGATTATTTATTGCATGTAATAGTCACAAACTAATACACCAAACAGTTCTCAAATTGATAAAATAATATATGGCACAAACGGAAATCCCATCTTACTGGGATATCCCACATAATCCCAACGAAAACATTCCTCTTGGGCGACACTTTAATATCCGAGTCCCAATAAATACTGCTTGGTTGGTAAGCGAGACTTAGCAAAGATTACCAGACGATTGATTAATGTACTTACACTTTCTATCGTCTAGGAATGTTAAGGAAGTGGAATATTTTGTTACTTTTATACGACAAAAGTAGTCAATCTGTAGTCTATTGAAGCCTTTGTTACCAGTAGATGTTATTTCCATTTGAACGAATATCATAAAATAATATTAGTACTCATACTCGTATTCTTCTCGGCAAACCTTGGTATTTGATACCCATATCATGGTGGAAATGCATTAAAAATAACTAGTCCCGCCATCTTTGGAAGTCTGCCATATTGGATTTAGAGTTACGCCATTTAGCTTACCATGCATTGTCATCCAAACTAAACATGTTTGCAAAGTTTCAGCTCAATCGGAAACCGGAGAATGGGTCAAATTTAACTTCTAAATTTTTTTTACATATTTAGTTACAGGATATCTAACAAAGCGTGCTAAAATAAAAACTATTGGATTTTCCATGAAGACGCCCAAGACTTACTTCAGGTCAAACAAATTTAAAGACAGAGACGACTATACGTAGTAGCAGACTTACATACATTCATATATAAATAAATTGCCAATGAGATACATACCCATCTTCTGCCGCAGTTGGGTTATGGATAGCCTGCAATCCCCTTCCATTTCCACTCGCAGTTTCATATGAAATACGAACGTATAGATTTAAATACTTACAAGACTCTAGTGAGGTGCAAGCTGGTTGCATTTTATTTATTTCGGTTTAGTGCCGCGCCTCGCTGTTCAGACACTCATTTGAGATAGCGCCATTCACATGTCTGCTGCATTTACCGGTGAGCATGTGGGGCCATTACATCGAAGTCAGACGCTTCACTTCGTGCATCGGAAAGCACGTTAAGCCGTTGGTCCCGGCTGTCACTTACAAATCTTTGATAGTCGTCACAGGTACTTACTCAAAAGCTGTGCAATCTAAAAACCAAACATCTGACGCATACAGCAACGCTCGAGGAGCACTGCATGGTTGTATGAGGCTTATACCCACTAAAAACACCGCCGTGAGCCTGCTGTCGCCTTAGTGGATGAGCCACGAGAACTGCTACGTATGACGTTCGCGACCCACCCAACGCAACCCGCCTCCGGGCACCAAACTCCTTTGGCGATGTTCGGGCTCACCTGAGATATTGCCACCATTCATGAGGGCCGTACAATGCCACAAAAATAGACTCCCGGTCCATCGCATGCACCTCCTAGGGCAGCATCAGTTCGCCATAGCCCTCCCCCGCCGCCCTCCTGTGACGTCGCGTCAGTGACGTAGTCTTCCTCCCTAAAGCGCTCCACGCACTGCTAGCATGCTTCTGCGAGATGACGTCCTCGCAGAAGGATGCTACTGCTTCCTAATTTCCCCTGCTGTCGACCATGAGGTCTTCCCCGATTGCTGCTGCGAGAGCACGGCGTTGCACCACCCAAGCAGGACCATGCTCGAGGGTGTGAAGGGCCGTGTGCTTGCTGCAGCCGCATTGGCAGTGAGACTTAAGCCCACACAACTCGCTTACCTCCGAGGCACACACCACCGTGAAGAAAAAGTCAGGTAAAGAAAAACGAACATGTACATTCGCCAACACTTATATTACGATCCAAATTGTGCCAGAGAGTCTATAGTATAAATAAATTAGCGAGAAAAACAGCATTATTGCTAAAGCTACACAGAGCCACATCACGACCATTACGTGGTATTCCATTATTAGGAAAACATCCATTGATTTTATGTTTAAATCTAGAAACATGTTTCCCATTATTGTTGACAAAACTCAATAAATACATGCAACTTAAAAATTCGTCGAGTATTTGACATGTAAGTGCGTATCTTTAGTGGCATTGACAGGACGTTATTGATAAATATTTAGTAAATAGTCTTTGGAAAAAAAAAACTAAGGTTTTGTCTTCAGCAGGCTGGGGGCTGGCAATAGGTTCGCTCGTCATTCCATAAGACTTAACTTGCGAAATGTGGGTGTACTAATGGGTACGCCTCTGCCTAACCATTCAGGGATTACAGGCGTGACGTTATGTTATAACCATCAGAACCCCCTCCGGAATCAAATTACTGGCCTGCACGGAAGAAAATGTTACAAAACCGGAAGTGTATTACAGGAAAATATTAATTTAAAGTAAATACCACTTTTATGGGGCAAACGAAACAAACCGCTTCCCACACTAGACCCAACCAATTTGCAAGGAAGACATTATACATTTTTCGTTTTCGACTTCCCTTGGTAATGTCATCTACCTTTGTAATGAAACCACCTGAAAAAGGTCGCCAGCCACTATTCCGGTAATACACTTCAGTACTAAGGCTTAACTGAAAAAGAAGGTCTAACGGCACTGAGGTCCGTTTGCGCAAAACGTGTCTATTATAACTACGGAACCCGACCTTCGGGGAATCATGAGTCCCCTTTTAATTTGAAAGAGAAATCGAAAGCTGTATGTGTCGGCCGCCTTCGATTCACCAAAATACCTTTACCACCAACTCGAAATTTGACCACGTTTATCGTGAAGCAATAAGAGTTATTTTTGGCAGTATATTGGTTCAAGGGATCGTTGGATAAGTTTGTTTGAGGTCACTCAATGGGAATACGTGATATAATTCGCGTTTTGCATGGAAATTTCGTTACAGACTTGTGTTGTTTAAATTTTTGTTTTTTCTTCTACATATGCTATTTTAACGCCAAAAGAGATATATATATAGATATAGCTCTTTGTATTCGAAAAATCTTTAAAACGGTCAGCTGCACAGAATACACTTTATCTAAAGAATTAATACCATATTAACAACATTTTTCTCAAACATCCTTCTTTCGAGCATGAGGTCCTGGGTTTGATTTCCGGGTCGGGCAATGTGTTATTGGTATTTTCTATCAGGAGTTTTTCAGTAGCAGCCACGGAGTCTGGATTTGAGCCCGGTTGACGGCAATAGGCTCGCCCCCTATTACATGAGACTTAAAATGTAACTGAAAAAATGTGTGTGTACTATTAGGTACACCTCTGCTTAACTCTTGGGGGTTATAGGCGTGATGTTATGCTTCTTTTTCTGCACAGCAATTTTATGAAAAACATCAATGCCATAGATTGCTCTCGCCAGGCTGAATGATTGATAGAGGGTCGGCCGGTTCACTCAATGAGCTAGAAGAGGCCCTTAATTGCTAATCACTTGTTCTTAACCAACACTTGTAACCCCTCCGCTAAATTACCTCAATTCGTCAAATTATTTGTATCGAGGAGAGGTTTTTATGTAGTAAATGTTGATCTTGGTTGATGGGTAACTTAGTAGTGGCAATAAATAATTTTAAAAGTGTTACTAAATAATAAACAGGTCGCTGGTACAACTGTAATGAGATTTTTTCTAGGCCAGCTTCCACTAAAAAACGATAGATGGCGCTGTACATGACTGAATGTAAATTGTTTGGCTGTATGGAGCTGGCGTTCATTACCTTGCGAATGTTCCTTCCTAGTTTGTGTGCGTACGTCTTTCTTCGTTCGATTGACGTTTTTGTTGTATTGCAACTTACTTTTTTTATTTTGGCTAAAATTTCTATATAATACGACCTGGCACCCACTGACATATATACTAGCCACCATTTTATTTTTAAAAGGCAATAAACGTCAGCTTCATACAGCCAATCAAACATTTTTTATTGAGTCATGTACAGCGCGATCTATCGTTTTTTAGTGGAAGCAGAAAAATCCTTATTGTTCACTACAGAAGTAGGTCTGTACTCTTCTTGGCTTCCTCCTTGTTAGTATAGTGTGGTTCAGGAATCGGAACTACATTACAACCCAACCAACTAATGTTAAGTTAGTAAGGTAAAAAAATAAAGTAATGTTAAATAAAGTAATGTTTAGTTATAAGGCGGGAAAACACAAAACTAAAATAAATGCAGCAACATTGACGTATCGATGCATTTTTTCTTGACAAGCAGCGCCACGTTAAACTGTACACTTAAAAGCGGCCAACCCGCCATACTTTTCGCGAGAATTTTGACAAACGCTTGTGCGTGATTATGCCATTGTTACACATATATCTTTAAATATTTTGAACTGGTAGGTATCTTGTACACTATATCTAGGCTTCTATCGAAGCAAAAAATAAAAATTTGTAGGAACTAATTCGGTATAAGCCTCCAAAATTGCTGTTTTGCACAAATTTTACCTCAACTTTGGCCGTTCATAATGTACTCATAAATTGTAAAAGTAAAGAAAATATCCTAATAGAAGCCTTGCAGATGTAGTGGAGATTCTAAATAACAAATATTTATTTCACAAACTTGTAAGACTTATTCAAAAACACGTATTTCCTGGAACAAGTTTTATAAATTTTCGAACACTATCTTTCGTTCAATGTCCGCGCGTTAGTCGGTATGAGGTGCGCGGGTGACGAGTAGTGCAGGGTCGGGGCTAGGTAAGGCAGGGCAGTTGAAAAAATATCGCCGCGATGGCTCTGGATGAAACAACAAGCTTTTCGACCATGCTCGCGTTGACGAAAGGCGGGCCGGGAAGGGCCCTCTTAAAGTGGTCATATTGTAGAACTATTCCCGAGCCTGTACTAGGTATTAGTATTCTACTTTTTTCTGTAATATCTGTTTGGTGGCAGACCAAACGCTTGTTACAGCAAAACGTATATGAATAGGTGGTATGTGTCGTGATAGTATACCCGGCATGAGACCGTTCTAAAAAGCTTTACATTTTGTGTGGCTTGGTACCTTTATACTATATATTAGCTCGTGACAAAATAACAACAGGAGCTCGTGGCAAAATAATAACAGCCGCTCGGGTCGATCTTTAGGTTAAGCTGTGCTTGCCTAGGTTGGTCTGTGGACCACCCAGTACATACCAATTTTTTTTCGTGCCTCGGAAAGCACGTTAAGCCGTTGGTCCCGGCTGTCATTTGTAGATCTTTGACAGTCGTTACAGGTAGTCAGTGGCCCAAAAAGTCTGAAAACCAGTCATACCCAAGAGGTATTGTATTCCCCAGTACTAACTGGGTTGTGGAGAGCAGATAGGCAGTCGCTTCATGTCAAATACTGGTATTCAGCTGCATCCAGTTAGACTGGAAGCCGACCTTATAAGGCTAGGTAGATAAGACCGATCGAGAGCTGGGCTGTACTACAGTCTGTCCAACGGTATCAAATTGACTACCGGTACATCGAGGTGTTGAAGTGTTTGTACAAAAACGCCACCATGTCAGTCCGACTTCAGGACCATGCCTCGGAACCTATTCTTCTGCAGCGAGGTGTGAGACAGGGAGACGTCATATCTCCGAAACTGTTCACCGCTGCACTGGAGGATGTCTTCAAGGTTCTGGACTGGAGAGGGCTAGGCATCAAATGGCGAGTACATCACTCAGGTGAGTGATGTACCACTATATCGTCGGCAAACCGAGGTTGGTTTGCCGACGATATAGTGGTCATGGCTGAGACCATGGAGGACCTCAGTACAATGCTCTATGACCTCAGTGGAGCTTCCGAAAGAGTGGGGCTAAAAATGAACATGGACAAAACCAAGGTCATGTTGAATGCCCATGTAATACCCACTCCTATCAAAATCGGAGACACTACACTCGAAGCTGTGGACGATTATGTGTACCTGGGACAAATGGTCCAGTTACTACACTACTACAACTACAACAACAGCCCATAACGTCCACTGCTGGACATAAGCCTTTCCCAGGATGGGAGGAATTTGCCGTAATCTCCACGCTTGGCAGGCGGATTGGAGATCGCAGTGATGAAAGACTAACAGAAAACGCTGCTGCCCATTCTCTGGTCTACGGAGGCGCAAGGTGTTCTGCCTCAGACATTAGTCGCCTTATACGACACCCGTGAGTGTAATGGGTTGATTCTATTCTACTCTGCCGGATACCACACGGCTATGGTCCAGTTAGGTAGGTCTAATTTCGCGAAAGAGGTCAATCGTCGAAACCGACTCGGCTGGGCAGCGTTCGGATAGCTGCGCGGTATCTTCTCGTCCAACTTACCGCAGTGTCTGAAGACGAAAGTCTATGACCAGTGTGTGTTGCCAGTGATTACATACGGGACCGAAACGTGGTCGCTGACAATGGGCCTTATCAGAAGGCTTAAAGTCACCCAAAGGGCAATGGAGAGGGCTATGCTCGGAGTTTCTTTGTGTGATCGAATCAGAAATGAAGACATCGGCAAGAGAACCTGGGTCACCGACGTAGCCCGAAGAATTTCCAAACATAAGCTACCTACCTCCCTTGTTTCCTTTACTTACCTAGTTCCTAAATTATCTGTAAGTTATTCTATAAGTTAACCATTACATTTTTGTATGCCAACAGGCAGAATGTACTGGGAATATATCTGAAACGAACACCATTATTGTAACACCTGCATTCAGAACAAATAAAGATATTATTATTATTATTAAGTGGCACTGGGCAGGGTACATTGCTCGCAGAACGGATGGCCGATGGGGCTTAAAAGTTCTGGAGTGGCGACCGCGAACCAGAAGACGATGCGTTGGAAGACCTCCCACTAGGTGGACCGATGACATGGTGAAGGTTGCGAGTCGCACGGGACCGGTCAATGTGGCGACACTTGGGAGAGGCCTATGTCCAGCAGTGGACGTCTTTCGGCTGAAATGATGATGATGATGAGGTAGATGAAAAGTATCATATGGGTCGACATTGAACCCTATACTCAGATTTCACGTTTGCGTTCTCTTGATCAACGAGTTTATCGGGTGGTGATTGCAAATATTAAAATTGCTAACGACTACGGAACCTTGGCGCTTACTCCAGCCCGCTCTTGGCATGTGTACATGTATAAACCACTGTTTCTCCGAGGGTATCTTTGTTCCGTGTATTTTATTTACTTAGCTGTAATGATATTATTTTAGAAGCTTGTCATCAACAACACAACTTGCTTACCAACAAACCACACTTTTTTATGTCTATATGTCCCAATGAGGGGCAAAGGCCTCCCTTCCCTCCTTCCAAATTTCGAGATCCAGTGCGATTGTAGGCCAATCCTTTGCGAAAGCGTCCAGCTCCTCTCGCCACCTCCTTCTGGGCCTGCCGCATTGTCGTTTCCTGCTATTTGGAATCCACTCAGTGATAAAATTTTTGCCCGTTGCTCCTCCGACATGCGGCAGACATCTGCCGGTGGTCACCGGTGGTCATGATCACATGACCAGCCCAGTTATACTTCAAGCCACATACCACGAATAATTACAACATCGTAAGGAAAAGGTCGGGTGTAAAAACAAAACGAACATGTATATTCGTCAACACTTATGTATATTAAAACCAAATTGTGCCCGTGAGTCTATAGAATGTGTAAACTATCGAGATAAAAACGAATATTGCTAAAACTATACAGAACCACATCAAGAGTATTACTTGGTATTCCATTATTAGGAAAATCCGTTGATTTTATGTTTAAATCTATAAAACACGGTTCGCATGTTCATTGTTTACAAAAGTCAATATCTACATGCAAGTTTCAAATTCGTCGAGTATTTGACGTGAAATTGACATGTAATCAAAGAGATTTAAAAGAGAATGTTTGTGGTTCTGTGAGAAGACAAAAGGATTATTTAATTTAGTGTTACAAGTATGCTGTACTAAATATAATACTTAAACAAAGAGATTTAAAAAGACCAATATATTTGAATGTATTTGTACATAAATAAATAAAATACTTATAAAGCGTTGATAGTATATAGTATATATACTGCTAAAATCATAACCATTCCTTTTGGCTTCGCCGTAGTCGGGTAAAACACGAATTTTATCACATCTATTACCCGGTAGATCGCGCTAGTAACCACCTGTGATAGGGGGTGCTTCATGTTAGGATGGCATCGAATTATCGATAAATTATATCGATTCCGCTTGCTAAGATGATTTAATAAGGGATTTTCTTTTTCAATTCTTCCCTAGTCGCTGGATAGATGGCGTTGAACTTAGTAAGTTACTGCAAGGAATGGAACGTCACATCATTTCACTTGGATATTGTAATGGTTATATTCGGAATCTTAAGGCTGATGCTCCAGGGTAGCCCGCAAAATTCATGTAACTCGATTGAATGACTTTTGCATGAAATAGTCATTCAATCAAGTTACATGAACTTGGAGGGTTGAATTGATGATTTTGATGATTATAATTCTGTAACTACACACGTCTTATAGCTGCGAATCATATTTACATCAACATACAACCGAGCACTAGCCTGCAAATTGTAAAAAAAGTTAGAAAATTTAAATTTCGCGGGCTACCCTGTAGCATCCACCTTAAGCAAACGAAAGTGCAGCAGTCATCGAGCGTATGTGACGTGACACAACGTTTTTTTTCCCAAGCGTTTTGGCTTTGGCACCTAGTAACGTAGTCAGTTCAACGCCATCTACAGAGTTCTTGGAAACTGTTTTTTTTAATATTCAAAAAGAAAACCTCTCATTGACAAAAAGCGCCACGTTCTTCTCCCTGTGAGAGGAAGTAGGCTACTACAACACGTGGGGAATTAGCCTACTCTAAGTACATATATGGTTCTTTTACTTTTTTTCCGCAACATTTTTATTAGCCTTTTTTCAACATTGTCTTGTTACTTAGTATGTATTGGTCAAATCTTGCAACTGAATTTCAAACCAGTTCCCCACAACGGATTGAGCTGAAATTTTGCAATCACCTTTGGTTCAGGTGACAATTAATTTTTATGATAGACAATACCTAATCCTAAAGTCAGGATCGTCTCCTCACGAAAGAACTCTTCAATAGTTAAGGGATATTTTTAAATGCACATCTGTATAATTTTTCAGCAAACTAGGAAACTCCACTAATTAACTGAATTCATACCAGAAAAATGAATGCTGTGCAAAAAAACCAATTGATTAACTAAACATGTACTGCAAAAAGAAACTAAAAAATAACACAAAACGAGATGACCTTTTTTATCGAATTCACACCAAAAATGTGGTTCGTACATCGGATAAATACACACATCAACACGGTCTAGGGATATTTAAAAAAAAGCGAATTACTAACAATGTGTTAATTATTTATATGACATGTATATATTTAAAAGATACGTTATTTAATATTCTATCATTTTTTTATAATGGTTAAGGTATAGATTAAAATTTCAGGATTTTATGGAAAAAAAATGAAGCATAGACGGAAACCGTATATGAATGAACTTTTAATTTGTGAGTAAAAACTGAAAAAAATAGAAAAATCATTTAATTTGTGTTTATAAACTTGAAGTTAGTAGTCTGAGAAAGCGCCCATGATGTTCATAACACATCGGCAACGATTCGGCATGCTCAGAACAAGGTTGTCAATGTCTTGCTGCGGAATATTGTCCCATGTCCTTCTGAGGTGCGCAAAAAGTTGATCTTCTGTAGCCAGATTTTCAGGAACTTCCTTCAGAGCTCTTCTTTGCAGCATATCCCACGCATGCTCAATGGGATTTAGATCTGGCGATTGAGCAGGCCAGTCTAAGGCCCTAACATTATGTGTATGTAACCAAGCTGCTACCGTTCTCGCCGTGTGTGCCCGGGCATTGTCGTGCATGAGCAGGAAATCTTGCCCCATTTGTGTTCTGTGGGGCAAGATTACGGGCCCCAGCACCTGTTGGACGTATCGTTCTGCCGTCATATTGCCCCGCACCCAAACGAGATCCGTCCGTCCTCCAAGACGAATTCCTGCCCAAACCATGATTGTTCCTCCTTGGTATGGGTGAACTTCCTGAGGGTTCTGGAGACGGCTCCATCGTCCAGGAACTCGCCAAACACGCGTCCTTCGTGAATCTGGATGGAAGCCGAACCTGGATTCATCCGTGAACAGCACATTGGACCATTGGTCACGGCCCCAGTCCACGTGGTTCCGAACCCATTCTAATCGTCGTCCACGATTGCCTCTCCGTAAAGGTGGGACCCGGAGTGGTCTACGAGAGCGTAGATTGCTTTCATGCAGTCGCCTTCTTACAGTTTGGTCACTCACAAGCACTTGGTGTTCCACTCGCAGCCTTGAAACCAATTGAGTCGCCGTTGCATTTGGTTGTGCTCGCGCAGTAATTTGCAAAAATCGGTCTTGTCTGGGGGTAGTGATGTGACTTGGCCCCCGGTGCCTCTCCGCTACTTGACCTGTGGCACGATAGCGTGTCCACAATCTTGAAATTACATTTTGATGGGTCCCTATGGCCTCAGCAACATTACGCTGAACAGATCCAGCTTCCAGCATTCCCACAGCTCGTAACATCTCCGCCCTCGTCAAATGTCGGCGTTGCATGGCTACAATACCTCAATTTTAACTTTATCTTTCGTTTAAAAATGAAAAAAAACTGTAACTAAACGTAATTCGTATTGTTTTCTAAATTTCGCACAAATGAAAATTCCCTCTCCTATACATCAAGACATTTTTATGCCACCGAAACAAAAGAATTTTCAAAAATTTGAATTTGGAATTAGTCTGAGATAAATTACAAACAAATCGGTGAATAAAAGATTCCAATGCGGCCAGTACTTTTCGAGTTATTTAATTGAGTATGAAATATCCCTAGACCGTGTTGATGTGTGTATGATTTTTAAAACAAAAAAAAATATTGTTTATCAAAAATACTAACTTGCACTCTAAATTATACAATCTTACTACGGAGTTTCTTTTATGGGTGGCATGGGCACCGGGCCGTAGGCCGACAAAGGAGGCCGGCGGAGGCCCGGCACTTCGGGGACAGAAGTCAAAGAGTGTTATTTAATATGCGAGCAAAGCGAGCGCGCGTCATGGAGTCGTAGCAGGTTCTAAAATAACAAAAAAAACAGTTCTGCAAATACCATTTAACAGTATAGGTGATGGTTTTCCTTAAAAAAGTTTTAATATGTTTGTTGAACTAAAGAATTGTTAGATATACTATATTGATAATAGTTATTCATTCAGTAAAACAGTTATGCTAAAACCATTAAACAGTATATCGAATTTGATTTATTTAGTGTGCTAATTTGAGTGCAAGTCAGTATTTTTGGTTTAACTTTGAAATATTTTGATCGTAAAAAGGGAATATACAGATATCGATTTAAATTATAAGAACTCAGAAAAACAACGTAAAAGATGTATAAAACATTTAATTAAAAATAAACTTATATGTAGTTACGAAATGCTAAGTTGATGTTGAGCCGTCGGTGTCCGCGAGCCAAGAGAGCGATTTCTCGGTGTCGGTGCAATATATCAGCTAGGCACACGCCGCGCGCCGCCCGTGCGTTGCTATCTTCGCAGCCGGCAACTTCATGACGGTTCTCGAGCGCCATCTACATTGCCTTACAATCGGCCTTCCTGATACAGCTGCGCGTCCCGCGTAGCTCTTGCTCCTTGGTGCTGATGACGGCCCCAGCTCGCTCACGACCTCCCGATGTGGCGACGACACGGTGAGATTGGCATCTTAATGCCAGTTTGAACTGACGTCTGAATGTCAGTGTGATTGACGTCTTAATGTCAACTTGAACTGACGTCTGAATGTCAGTTTTATTGACTTCTTAATGTCAACTTGAACTGACGTCTGAATGTCAGTGTGATTGACGTCTAAATGTCAATTTGAACTAACGTCTGAATGTCAGTGTAATTGACGTCTAATGTCAATTTAAACTGATGTCTCAACATCAGTGGCCACCAGTGATTGACGTCAAATGTTAACTGAACTGACTAAATGTCAGTGCGATTGGCTTCTGAATGCCAACTTCAACTGACTTCTTAATGTCAGTATGAATAACTTCTTAATGTTTACATAACCCAATCTAATAAACTAAAACCGTTTGTTGTTATAATGATGGTTTACCCTTCAGGGTCCACATAATAAATGTCGTGTCACAATAGCCTCCTAAGGTATTGTCTTCCTCCTAAGGAACTACTCACGACCAATTATCAATAATACACCCTCTTAAGGCTAAATGTATTATTTAATTTAGTTAATAAGGTTATGTTCAAATTAAACACCTCTTAAGGTTAGCGCTATTGAAACAAAGATCGATCATACATTATTTATAATATCAACAATTACTAAAAATGGATCCATTTAACAATATTTAACTGTGCACTAATCAAATTAAATAAATCGTCCTGAACAACATTACTTTTGTATGTATTTACTCAGAATTAGAATTGTCAGACTCATCGGAATGATTACAATGGAAAAGTTTTAACTTATCCCTGGCCAAGACATTTTCATAAAGTCGACCACGGTTACGTGTACTCTTAATCACGTACCGATCATGAGGCAAGACCTTTACAATTTTATATGGCCCGTCAAAACGAGGCATAAGTTTACCACTGCGTAAACCCTTACGAATGATCTTTCTTTCGGCAAGAACTAGATCACCTATCTTAAAAGGTGCTTCATAACGCCGTTTTTGATCATATTTGTCCTTTGCCTGCTGAGACAATTTAGCTGATCTCGTGACAGCGGCTTCCCTCAACTCGTCTAAATTAGGTGACCTATCGGGCACAACTATATCGCCTACAAGTCTAGGTCGAAACCCATAAAGAAGTTCCAATGGAGTCTTACCCGTACTATTATTTACGTTAGAGTTTAATCCTAACTGTACTTTAGGCAAGTATTTCTCCCAGTCATTTTGGTCATCACCAACGTATGCTACAAGGGCGTCAAGTATAGTTCTATTAAAACGTTCTATCTGTCCATTCGCCCTTGGGCTAGCGACTGCCGTCATGACATGCTTTATTTGCCTTTGAGTGCAATACTCTTTGAAATCTTTGCAACTAAAAGCTTTGCCACGGTCACTTATTATACGACTTGGAACACCAAATGTTTTAATTAATTGGTCAAACGTCTGCAATACATATTTACAACTGACGTCTCGAACAGCTTCGATCCATATAAACCTCGTGAGAGCATCTATTATTGCTAGAATGTGCATTTTGCCTGATGGGCTTTTACAGAACGGGCCAAGATGGTCCACATGAACAGTGTGAAAAGGTACGGCCACCTTTTTAATTGGATGTAACAAGCCCACACGACGGCCAGTTGGTTTTTTAGCATATTGACATGATATACAACCACGAGTGTACTTTTGAATAAACCGACGCATACCGTGAAACCAGTACTTTGACCTTATGGCATTGTAAGTTTTATTAAAATTAACGTGACCGTTATTATCATGGAAACTTTGAACGAGAGACCAACGTGATATTCGTGGAACGACTACATTTTGACTATTTCCAACTTTTTTATATAATACACCATTCTCAAACAAGAAATCTTTAGCTAAGCCATTAGTCATGCCCTTTGAAACCTCATCCTTCAACTGGTTCACGAGACCACGCAACGAGTCGTCATCCTGCTGCACACATTCGATTAGGTCTTTATCGACACATCGCATTACTGAATCCACAGGATTACGACTCAGCGCATCCACGTGAGCCATGGATTTGCCGGCACGATACTCAACAGTAAAGTCAAAACCTTGAACTTCAAGCCACCACCGGGCGATACGGGGAGACAAATCTCGTTTGCTCCATGTCCAGCGTAATGCGCTACAATCGGTCACTAGCACAAATTTTAAACCTGACACGTATATCTTAAACTTTTTCAGGCTCATGACAACAGCTAACGTCTCTAGTTCGAAACTGTGGTACTTTTGTTCGACTGACGTAGTCTGTCTACTCGCATATGCGACTGGTTTCCACGCATCGTCCGGCTGCTTCTGAAGCAATATTCCACCTAATCCTATTTTGGACGCGTCTGTATGAATTTGGGTTTCATAATCCGGATTAAACAACGCCAACACAGGTTGCTTTACTAAAATTGACTTAATGCGGTGGAATGCAAGAGACTGTTCTTCACCCCATACCCATGGTTGGTCCTTTTGGGTGAGGATAGTGATAGGACGAGCGAGGCTAGCAAAATTAGACACATACTTCCTAAAATAATTTGCTAGACCCATAAACTGACGTACCTGATGTACATTTCTCGGTACAGCAAAATCATGTACTGCTGTGAGCTTATACTTGGATGGCCTGACTTCGCCATCGCACACCTCATGCCCTAAGTACTCTATACTTGAAACTAAGAAAGAACACTTGTCTAACCTGAGCGTCACATTAGCATCCCGTATTTTCTCTAATACGGTTTTGAGACGGCGCAATGCATCATCATAATTTTCAGCGTAAACGAGAATATCATCTAAATACGCTGTCGCACATTGGAAACGTAAAGAACCGAGAATATTGTCCATTGCGCGCTGAAACACTGACGGTGCATTTACCAATCCAAAGCTCATACGCGTATACTGGTAGTGCCCATCCGGTGTTATGAACGCTGTATACTGTTTACTATCATCAGCAATTTGAATACAATGATAGGCTGACATAATATCAAGACAGGTGAAAACGCGTTGCTTGGATAACCGGTCTAACTGATCTTGTATTACAGGTAAAGGATACCGTTCTTTTTTAGTAATTTTATTTAATGCACGGTAATCCACGCACATGCGTACTTCACCCGACTTTTTGGGGACCAATATGACGGGACTGGCATATGGGGAATTTGATTCCTCCACAATTCCTCTACTCAATAAGTCTGACACAATATCACTGACTTTATCCCGATCTCCTAAAGACATTCGATACGGACGGTAATAAATAGGCTTCGTATCAGTTAATTCAATGTGCATTTGGACTGAACATTTTCCAATTTTATTTTCACTACCCGAAAAACAATCGGAATAGTCGTGCAGTAAAGATTCAAGGTCAGTCACGACATTTGGTTCCAGGTAATCACCTATTTTGTATTTATTTTTAACGGCTGTAATCGTCGCTCGCGCCACGCATCGGTTGCGCGGTAGTTTTATGACCTCATTAGTAATATTAATTACGTTTAAGACAACTTTTCCATCAATAACCTCGGTGTCGTATTCGGGAATAATACACTCCGCCCTCGGCGTATTATATTCAGTAGCACGCAGTGTAATCGAACCGGAGACAAAATCAAAACAAGATAATAGTATTTTATTTACACCGGGTTTTAAAATTACTTCGTCATCCGAAACCAACTTGACGCGCTCAACGTCACTACATGCATTAGGTAGTTCAAGAAATTGATTTGCATTAAATATCTTTAAAGATGTCGGTGTTTTAATCACATAAACGGTAGAATGCTCTGTCAAAGGTTGTCCTATTATAGCACCAATATCTTGAGCAGAGTCAGGTACTATGAAAGCCTTACAATCACAAGTAGCCTCGTCAACTTGAATCTTAACAACTACCACACCGATTGGATTGGTTTTTGAGCCACCAAAACCGGACAAAACAATATTTTCGCAAGGACTTGCTTCTAATTTTAATCGACTAGCTACTGATTCTGTTATTGTGACACAAGCGCTTCCAAAATCAATAAAACCATACACAGAGAAATCATTAATTTTTACGGTCATGTAATATTTCGAACTACCCGACGCATCAGTGATAACGCGCACAGTATGTCATTGTTTGTCATTTTCTTTGTTAGAACTTGTACGACGATTTTTAAGTTTAAGACAGTCTTCTTTTATGTGACCTGTTTTTCCACAATAACTGCATTTTTTATTTTTAATGTAACAATTAGTTTCGTCATGACCGTGCTTGCTACAGAATACACACACCAAAGTCGTTCTGTCTTGCTTCCGAGATTTATTATTACACTTATTTGCAGTATGGCCTCGTCGTTTACAAATATTACACTTTAATTGGTCATCATAATGACTATTGTACTTTTTATTGCGATTAACATTTACGCTTGCCGGGCGCCTAAACGATGACAAGTAATTTAATAAGCTAATTGGGTCACGACAACCCGCGGAAATAGCCCCTACTTCTACTAAGTCATTTCCGATCGTACCTATGATGGCCTCAGTGATAAGTAAGTCTGGTATTCCACAAGCGTTACCCAGCGCCAATTTGTCATAGTAAAATTGAATGTAATCTCGTTCAGGACGACGTACCTCGTTTACAAGATTACGCATCATAGTTAATTTACTTCGGTTTGACGGAAAAGCTGCCATAAGACGTTGTTTCCAATCTAACCAATTTAAATTGACGTCGTTTAGTTGATCATACCACCGCCGCGCATAGCCTTTTAGTTTAGAGGAACAATTAAATATAGCAGTTTTTTCGTCCCAACCGTACATGTTTGAAATACCCTCAACTTTTCTAATCCATTGTTCCATTGTTATCAAAGAAATATGAGGATCGAATTCCGGTATTGGATCACTACGACCGACATATCTTAAAGAAGTTGAGCACGAGGTATGAATATTATGATGGCAATGTGGTGGACTTGCAGTGGTAGCTTCTAACGACGGGACTATCACCGATGCCGATTGCACGCAAGTTTCAGAACGTACTTCACGAGAGTTATCTCCAACGCATGGATCCTTTGTTACGGTGTGTGCCATCGGGGACTCGCCTCCGGAACGCGCTAACGGAATCTCGTTAGGTACTGGTGGCAATAGGTTCACGTAGGGTACCGCGGGTAGCGACGGCGGCGTATACGAACGCCCACCAGATGTGGCATCTTGGCCTTGATTTGCCTCATTCGACGCAGCGCTCGAACTACCCCCCGATTCGGGTATTACGCTAACTCTGCCTTGCAAGACTTGATTTTCCAATAAGGCTACGCGTTCTAGTAATCTACGTGTATTAACATCTTTGACTAAACGGCGACGCAAGGATTTTTCATTGTCACTGTCGTCCTTATTTTTACGTTTACTTTTTTTATGGTGTCCCATTATTGTAGAATAATCATACGAAGCAATAGATAGGGTACACAGTCAAGTGAAATGCAACTGTAAAATAAAGTCAAGCAATAGTCAAACACGGTACTGTATCAGTACACCAATAGTTATTATTTAAAACACTTACGTGGGTTGCAATAGTTCTTCCCGCTTGTGAGCTATAAGAACTCAGAAAAACAACGTAAAAGATGTATAAAACATTTAATTAAAAATAAACTTATATGTAGTTACGAAATGCTAAGTTGATGTTGAGCCGTCGGTGTCCGCGAGCTAAGAGAGCGATTTCTCGGTGTCGGTGCAATATATCAGCTAGGCACACGCCGCGCGCCGCCCGTGCGTTGCTATCTTCGCAGCCGGCAACTTCATGACGGTTCTCGAGCGTCATCTACATTGCCTTACAAAATACATGCCAATAGTTAATAGCGCGGACAAGAAACTTTGTAAACACATTTATATTTGATGGATAGATATGATTTCTATCATGAACTCATCCTGCAGCCAGAATGGTCTTCTTACGAAGAAACACCATTTTTTTTTATCACTTTTTAGCTAAACTTTTGACACCTCACTTATGCAATCGGGTTACTACACCATAAAGAGTTTAGTCTTTTATCGGTAAACTTTCAAAACAAAAGAATATGTCACAAGAATTATTTACGACAAGCTTCTAAAATAATACCACTACAGCTAAGTAAATAAAATACACGTAACAAAGATTCCCTCGGACACACAGTGGTTTATGTACAACTGCCAAGAGTGGGCTGGAATAAGCGCCAAGGTTCCGTAGTCTGCGTCGTTAACAAATCTTGCAATATTTGCAATAGCAATCCGACAACCTCGTTGATCAAGAGAACGCTATCGTGATTGCTGAGCATAGGATCCAATGTCGATCCATACTCAGCCTAGCCTTTTTAGGGTTCCGTAGCCAAATGGTAAAAAACGGAACCCTTATGGATTCGTCATGTCTGTCTGTCTGTCCGACCGTATGTCACAGCCACTTTTTTCCGAAACAATAAGAAATATGCTGTTAAAACTTGGTAAGTAGATGTATGCTGTGAACCGCATTAAGATTTTTACACAAAAATAATAAAAAAAAACAGTAAATTTTGCGGGTTCCCCATACTTAGAACTGAATAATAAAAAAAAAATCATCAAACCCATACGTGTGGGGTATCTATGGATAGGTCTTCAAAAATTATATAAAGGTTTCTAATATCATTTTTTCTAAACTGAATAGTTTGCGCGAGAGACACTTCCAAAGGGGTAAAATCTGTGTCCCCCCCTGTAACTTCTAAAATAAGAGAATGATAAAACTAAAAAATATATATAATGTACATTACCATGTAAACTTTCACCGGAAATTGGTTTGAACGAGATCTAGTTAGTAGTTATTTTTAATACGTGATATATCATAAACCGCAATTTCCCTTTCATTCAATAAAGTTTCTGCGGAACCCTCGGTGTGCGAGTCCGACTCGCACTTGGCCGGTTTTTTATGTTGATTCCAGTCTAACCAGGTGCAGTTGAATACTATTATTTTACATGGAGCGACTGCCTATCTGACCTCCACAACCCAATTAGTACTGGGGAATACGATACCCCTTGGTTAAGACTGGTGGCCTACCATGACGTCTTAAAGCAGGATCGTTTTAATATTGTTCCACTGTGGGAAAGAGATGGTGTTAGACGTCCTCTATAGCTCCGTCTCTTACCCACACTGGAACAAGATTAAAACGATCCTGCTTTAAGACGTCATGGTAGGCCACCTGTTTGTCAGACTTTCGGAACCAACAGCTAAACGAGTTTTTCGTTTCGAGGTACGCCACACAAGTATGAGTAATTGAGATAGCATTGGAACATTTTCTAAAACTCGATACTGTGCCCATATCGTTTAAGCGAGCGCGAGCGTGCGGACGGTCAGCATAATAAAATTATATGGATTTTATCATCTAACTGCAGAACCCCAAAAAGTTGCCTCATGAAAATAATATAGGGGCTCCGTCATTGCTGGGACTTCAACTAAGTCAAAGAAATGGTTCTTGCTCTGCAGGATTTTCTACAGCATTAATACACGAACGGTCTCATGTACGAGTATGATTTTCTGTTCCTTTTGAGTTACAGCACAGAGGGAATAATAAAGGTATTCATACTAATATAATAAATATTAAACTAACTCTGTCAGTTATATATTTGGCAGTTGAATAGACAATTACCTAGGTTACGTAGAATAGAGTATTATTTTGCAAATATGGGTAACTGGCTTTTGCCCGTGGCTTCGCTCGCGTTAATAGGGACGATACAGTGCGTCGAAAACTCGTGTGACGTCGCATTCTAGTAATTTTTTTACTCAAATGTGACATCAGCATTTTTAGCAAAGAAGAATAATTATCAACAGAATGGTACAAAATGTTTTGAGTGTGGTAAAGTTGGTCATCTCAAGAAAGAGTGCAGGGCAAGAAAGTGCAATTATTGTGGACAGCCTGGTCATATATATGAAAATTGCTTCAAGAGGAATGGTAAAGAAAACAACTACATTAGCAGAGAGAACAGCACAAACCAAAGAAATTACAGCAACAGAGGAAACTACAGTGACCGTGGAAACAATGGCAATAGAAGGAACTACGACAACAGAGGAAACTACAGTGACCGAGGAAACAACAGCAAAAGAGGGAACTATAATAACCAAGGCCACGGTGCATGGCAGCAAGAAAACAGGAATAACCATTCGGAAGGAGCAGCAGTGACAGTTGACGATGAAACGAATTTTAACTTGTATTCAGGTACTGATTTTTTTAACTTTAGTTGTACTACTCATGGCAGTATTGTTGATATAGAGTGGATTGTAGATTCTGGCTGCATTGAGCATTTGGTTAGGTCTGAATTTATGTCAAAAATGACCGCTATACAGTTATTATCCAAAGAGATGAAGATTTATTTAGCTAATGGTCAATTTATAACAGCCACAAAGAGAGGTATTTTAAGTATGAAAAGTAATGAGGGATATAATGTCAATGTGAATGCTGTGATTGTAGAAAACCTGCAATGTAATCTGCTTTCAGTAAAGAAAATCATAGACACAAACTGTGAAGTAAAGTTTGGTGAGAAACATGTAGAGATCATGAATAAAAAGACAATGACAAAATTGATAGGGAGCGGTAATGCTAAACTTTTTACTCTAAAATTACAGATTAGCCCATTATATGAACAGTGTAACATATCTACCGAAAATCTATGGCACAGACGATTGGGACATCTAAATCACAGAGGAATCAGACAAATGAACCTTCCCACACCAAATCAAACAAAATGTGGAGCGTGTATGCAAGGTAAAGCTACGAGATTACCGTTTCCTTCAGTAGACAGACCGAGATCAAGACAAATAGGAGAGCTCATACACACTGACATATCTGGACCAACACAAAATGAGTCTATCAGAGGAGAACGATATTTTCAGGTGATAGTAGACGATTTCTCACACTTATGTGTTGTATATTTGCTTAAAAACAAAAGTGAAGCTACCGATAATTTGATAAAATACATTCAACGAATGGAGACAACCTATGAAATAAAAATCAAAAATATTAGAACTGATAATGGAGGAGAATTCAAGAACCAAAAGATAGCAGCATTCTGTGACAACAAAGGTATAAATATGCAATATACTCAGCCATACTCTCCTCAGTCCAATGGAGTCGCAGAACGAATGAACAGGACTCTAAAGGACCGAGCGCGTACATTGTTGGTAGAATCTAACTTACCAAAAAACCTATGGGGAGAAGCTGTTACTTGTGCAGCTTACCAGCTGAACAGATGTCCATCTTCAGCAATTGACTATCAAATACCTGCTGAAATCATGTATGGTGACATAAAATTAAATAAAATGAGAATATTTGGATCAAAGGCATGGGCAGTTACATTACCACATGGAGATAAATTTGAGAAAAGAGCAATTGAAACAAGAATGGTTGGATACACAGCAACAGGATATAAACTATGGGATCCAGTAAAAAATGAGATAATAAACTCAAGAGATGTAAGATTTGATGAAAATGATGTTGTTTACAGAGATGTAATACAGAAACCAGAGCATGAAATGGGTGGTACCTATTATGATGAATATGAAGAAGAGTATAAAGATGAGAAAAAACAAAGACAGAGAGTGAGTGAAAATATATCGAGAGAAGAACAAGATACTACAAGTATTCAAGAACCGGTTATAACAACAAGGACTGGACGTCAGGTAAATATGCCAAGGAGATTTTATGACTATGAGATTTATTCAGCATATTGCTTGTACACAGGAGATCCACAAAATTATAATCAAGCTATAGAGAGAGAAAATGAATGGAAAGAACCGATATTGAAAGAAATACATGCACATGAAAAATTGGGAACATGGGAAATAAGTGACTTACCAGAAAATAAGAAAGCAATTGTTACTAGATGGATTTTTACAACAAAACAAAACAATATAAAGAAAGCAAGACTTGTAGCAAAGGGTTTTCAAGAGAAAAGGACCTATAATTGCTATTCACCAGTAGCTAGAATGTCTACTGTAAGATTATTACTAAGCCATGCAGTTCAAGAAGAATTGAAAGTACATCAAATGGATGTGCCAACAGCATTCTTAAATGGAGATTTGGATGTTGATGTTTACATAAAATGCCCACAAGGTATCGAGATTCCTAGAGGAAAAGTCCTAAAACTGAAGAAAGCACTCTATGGTCTTAGAGAGTCACCAAAATGTTGGAATAACAAATTCCATGATTTCATGATCAAACAAGGATTTCAACAATCAAAACATGATGTTTGTTTATATATGAAAGACAAAACATGCTTACTATTATTTGTGGATGATATTTTAACAGTTGGAAATGATAAAACGATAATTTCAATATTAAAGAAAGAATTTCAGACAAAATTGTTAGGTGAAATCAAAGAATATCTAGGAATGCAAATTACACACAAAGATGATAGATTGGAGATAAAGCAAACAGATCTCATCAAGAAAATTTTAAACAAATTCAATATGCAAGATTGTACCAATACCTACACCAATGGAGATGAATTTTAACACAGAAGAAAATTGTACCCAAGAAGTAATTCAGGTACCATTTAGAGAATTAATTGGATCACTTTTATACATTTCACTGACCAGTAGACCGGACATAACATTTGCTGTAACATTTTTGAGTAGATTTGTTGACAAGCCCACTATGGAACTATGGAAAGCTGGTAAGAGGATCCTGCGCTATCTAAAAGGCACTATTAACAAGGGACTGGTGTATACAAAGTCAGAGACATGTCAAATAACAGCATACTCGGATGCAGATTGGGCTGGTGACAGAAGAGATCGATAAAGCACAAGTGGGTGTGTTATATTCTATTGTAACAACCTAGTCTCATGGTACTCGAAGAAACAGACAACAGTAGCACTTTCAACAGCTGAGGCTGAATATGTGGCAGGGGCACAAGCTGTGAGTGACATTATTTATATAAAAGGCATATCAGCAGATTTTAACAAATGTAATATTGAGACACACCTAAATATAGATAATCAGAGCGCAATTAATATGATACAAAGCAATGAAAATAGCAAACGCACCAAACACATTGACATAAAATATCATTACATAAAAGATGCAATTAGAAACAATGTCATTAAACTCTGTTATGTACCAACAAACTACAATGTGGCAGATGCACTAACAAAGGCACTATGTAATATCAAACATGTGTATTTTTGTAAAAAACTTAATGTTATCTAAGTCTTGAATCATATAAAAAAAAAAAAACAATGTAGATCTATGTACTGCTAAACATTGTATCAGTAACTAAGAACAATTTCTCTAGTAGAATTGAATGTGTCATTTTATCTAAAATGTAACATGTACCTAGTATTATAGCTAATGTCAGGTAAATAAAACTATTAGGGTGAAACAACATAAAACTTTATTAATATTTCTTTTGTAACTGTAAAATACTCTTTAGTACTGTTAATTAAAGCTATAAATGTAACAGTAGTTATTTAGTTAGTTAATAAGTAATTGGAGCAACATTGAACTGTCTATTAGTGCTGATTTAGGGTCAATGTTGAGGGGGAGATAGGTTAGTACATAAGTAAAGTAATTAGATAAGTTAGTAAATAAGTAAAATTTTGAGTTCATATTATTAATAAATTGATTTGGAAACAGTAACAAGTAAATTTGTAATAATTGTAACTTAAGGGGGAGTAACTTTCTACTGTATGTAAAATTTAAAATTTATTTTGTAAATTGTTTCATAGAGCAATTACAATATATTTTCTCAAAGATTTTGTAATTGAGGGGGAGTGTTAGAATATAATATTAGAATGTTATTGAACGCGACTTTCATGAACGCGGGATTTATATAGCGCCATCTGTGTTGTTTGTAGTACTAAAAAGAATGTGTGTAGAGAAAATGGCCTCAGTGATCGAGGTGAAAAATAAATCAATAAAATAATATAAGTGTTATTTAATCCTGCCGCCCCTGTAAAGAAGATTAAAATACTAAAATTATTAATTTGATAAAACAAAAACCGGCCAAGTGCGTGTCGGGCCACTCGCAGTGTAGGGTTCCGTAGTAGCCCGTTATCACAAGCAACAACTTCATCTTAGTCACTTTAGTTTAAAAGTTTAAAGGATTTATTCTAAGGATTTTGTATTTGGTACAAAATTATCCAACACCCAAGTTCAACGACTATTACTGCTAAACTAGTAAACTTATCTCAACCGCTATAATTTTCCTTTAAAGTTCATGAAATGTACTATCATGAACTTTTCAAGCCAGCGGTTTAGCTTTTAGGGGGGGACGTCCTACTGGAACAAATATTTGCACTTTGAAGTTTAATATTTCGTAAATGGAGCATTAAATCGAAAAATAGAATGAGCAACCATTAAATCATTTTAAAAGACCTTTTCAACGATACCCCACACGATGGCTTTCTAGTACTAACAGTCTCTGAGCAAAACCTCGGATGGACGGACAGACGAAGTTGTCGAAACTATAAGGGTCCGTATAAGTGTCAGTCCTACGGAACCCTAAAAACACGTATCCAATATTTTTCGATAATCTAACTGACGGACTAAACAGAATCATATTTTGTTTAGGCAGTCATCATCCCTATATAGTCATCAAATCATTATGATTAAAAGAAACCGGCCTTGTGCGAGTCGTACTCGCGCACGAAGGCTTCCGTACCATTATCTATACAACATTAGACAAAACGCCAAAAAACACGTTTGTTGTATGGGAGCCCCCTTTGAATATTTATTTTATTCAATTATTTTTAAAGTGAATACAATTAAATATTCTGTGAATATTTCAATCGTCTACCTGTTGCCGTTATCAATATCGAGCAAAAACGGCACAAAAATAACACTTAAATATTTATTTTATTCTGTTTTTGGTATTTTTTGATATAGCGGCAACAGAAATACATCATCATTTTCTGCTGTCTAGCTATCACGGTTCATGAGATAAAGAAAACTACCTCGGTTTTAATTCCGTCACTCAAAAGACTGTATACATATTTTTGAACTAATTTAAAGTGTCCGGCAAGAGACAGCTGTTACAAACGTTCGCGTTCAGGTAAACGTTTAACTAAGCATTAGACGAACCTTTAAACATTGTTCAGAGCAGTAACGAGCCATTAGGACGCAACACATTAGGGCACCGTACCTAATGAGATGATGGTTTGTTTTCACGATTATAAACTTATTTGTTTACTGGCTGTTGGCCGCAACCTTCGTGCGTATGGCTTATATTTGAAATGGATTTTGTTAAAAATTTCAAGGGTTTTAATTTTTTTGCACGGAACCCTAACATTTATTCCAAAATTAAAGTAAATTACTCCTTACGACATCAGCTATCTGCCAGGAAAATTACGGACAAAATTTTTCGTTTTGGTGATTAACCGGAACAAACATACAGACACAGATTACTTTTCACCTGCACATTAACTATTCTGCAAATTATGCACTATAGGGCCTCAGTATGTTTAAAATGCATGATTACTCATAAACAACGACTTATCGTACTTTCTGAGGTACGGGGGTATTACACCACCAACATCCAAGCTCTAATTAAACGAAACTCTAATTAATGGAAAACCCAATAAAACTTTGCCCGACCCGGAAATAAATAAATAAATAAATGCTTTTTTCCACTTCTTTCATCATTATCATCTGCCTAGCCTTTACCATCCATATTGGAGTCTAACCGGATGCAGCTGAATCTACAACTTCATTAAGGTCTATGGTAATTTTATCTAGAACCCCCTGAACTAGGAAGTTATGACACTGGTCTAGGTTTCTCCGGTTACAAAGGTCTGAAAGTGGAAGCTTAGACAGTGCTTACTACAACTGACTCTAGTTGACACAAACTTAAGGTTATTGACAAAAACTTAAGGTAACTGACAAAAACTTAAGGTTATTGACAAAAACTTAAGGTAACTGACAAAAACTTAAGGTAACTGACAAAAACTTAAGGTAACTGTCAAAAACTCAAGGATATTGACAAAAACTTAAGGTAACTGACAAAAACTTAAGGTTATTGACAAAAACTTAAGGTAACTGACAAAAACTTAAGGTAACTGACAAAAACTTAAGGTAACTGACAAAAACTTAAGGTTATTGTAAAAATCTAAGGTTATTGACAAAAACTTAAGGTAATTGTTTGGTATTTACCTCCTTTTCCCAGTTACTTCCGTTTCTTTATAATTTAAAATGATTTATAGCAGCTAAGTTCATAATTATGCAAAAGCACAGATGCTAGATCATTTCTCACGAGTTTAACTAATAACTCGCAATGCATAATGAGCAGTATTTCTTTCACGTCCGGAGCAGTATTTAGCGGAAAATTACGGAATAATCTGCTCTGTAATTAATCTGGGGACAAGACTGGTACATAATAACACATCATTTTAACTAACGTAAAACATGGTTAGTTAACTTGCGTTTAACTACTCGTATAATATATTTTGTACGTTTAGAAGAGATAATAATATTTGAGCATTAAGGTAATTCATGTTTTGGTTTTGCAGAAATAATTTGCCATCAACCGAGGACAAATTCAGACTATCCCAACAACAATTTGCCCGACCCGGGATCGCGATTGAGACCAATAGACTAACGAAACAATCTCAGCCAAGCAAGTTTTTATTTTCTGGGTAAATAAATTGCATGAATTAAAATCCATTCGTTTGTACCCCTATACCCCTACTTAAAAGTTAATACCGTAACTAATTTACTTTCGGACTTTTGGCTAAAGGGTGTCGTATATCGACGTTTCCGAGGACTGTTACGAGGAGGTTTGTTACGGGTAATCTCAAAATCGGGTGGATCGTTTTTGACGGGACTATAGCTGATGTTACAAGGAGTATGCATGTTACTTTTATTTTGGAAAAAAAGGCGAGTAATTAAACAAATGTATTTTAGTAATTTCCACAGCTAGTACAAATTAAATAACTTTCGCTTTTTTTTGCGAATCTGTTTTCCGTTTTGTTGTATTACGGGTCGAATAAACCCCTTCAAGAATGCGGGTAACTAGGGTGCGATGTCAGAAGTCCTCCACGTGTGTCTGGCGGCTGCTGGTCCCTCTCGATACGTTTGCAGGGAAGAGCAGCTGCTGGGCCGGTGCACCCTGGGCGCGGCAGTATCCTTCTCCGGGGAATGAGAGGAAATGAGAATTTCCTTTTATTCCTCGGGGAGTGTTACTGCCGCGGCTAATTATTCTGACATGGGTGGGGTCCTACCAGGACCACTGGTGCGTTCCTCTGCGTCACCCTCTAAAAAGCAGAGGAATAGCAGAGGAGTGAGGGCGGGCTCGGTGTGCACTCACCCTGCCTCCGAGCAGACAGAGAAGGATGCGTCCTTCTCTGTTACCGTCAGTCTCGTAATCCCATTATCGAAGTGCTGTGGATCACGTCTCGCGGCTTCGATAGGGACCGAGGGTCTTGGCTTAACTGCCCGGATCGCGAGGTAGAAAACCTCTATAAAAAGTTACCCCGAATCCCAAGCGGCGACGCACCGCGAGGGGATGTATGGCTGACGGGTGTTCCATAGAACAAATCAGTCGTTAGTGCGCTCCTCGCCAGGGTACCTGCAGACCCCCGGCGAGTAATAAATACTCAAAATCTGCCCTTCTAGGTACAAGGGTCTCTGCCTAGATTGAGAATATTTCCCCCATACTCGTGGGAACAATTTGGAAAACATTAAAAAACCCAACAAAACCGCCGGTAACGGCAAGGAGAGGAGAGGAGGGATGCGGGGTCGGAGTCCGACCTCGTATCCAGCGATGCGACCGCGGGAGGCTCAGAGAGCTCCCGCTGCGTGAGGGCCGGGACTGCTGTGGAGAACGGCTAGTTCTTCCGCAAGCGGTCCAGGAAGGATGGCGACCAAGCGTCATCATCCGGGGAGGAGGAGGCCTCGGCCAGAAAGATCCCCACCAACAAGCGTGGTGGAATCAGAGGCAGGGGGAGGGGGATGTCTGCGTCCGAAAGGTCGGCGAGACTGGCCGAAGAGGGGCGCCACCCGGTCATGACTGCTCGCGGGTCTGGCGAAGAGGTGGGTGCACCTGGCGGCTCCGATGCGGAGCGTAAGGCCCGGTTCGCAAAGGAGGTAAAAGCCGCTATAAGGGGCGTGGCTTTGAAGGTGAAGACATCTTCAAAACTCAAGGCCATACCCGTGGCTTTCGCCTCCATCATGGCGGCTGCAGAGGCCAACTTTGCGGGGCCTTCCCCTCCTCCTCCTCCGATAGGGGGTGAGGAGGTGTCAAACTGCGGGTGGAGGTAGCTCGCCTGACTCTTTGACTCGCCCCCCCCCCCCCACCCGAAAAACCGGCCAAAAAAGGGAAGGGCAAGGCAGCTGCACAGGTGGACACTGTGCCAACGCCAGTGCCTACAGCGAATGGGCCAGTGCCTGCAGCACGGCAGCTGCCGCCGCCGCGGAAAAAAGGAGCGTGTCCTACCGCGACTTCCTGGCGAAGGCAAAAGAGACGGTGGATCTCGGAGAGCTCGGGATCACCGGGGGCCTCCGGCTTAAAGTTACCGCGACGGGGGCTCGTATCCTGGAGATCCCCAGAGAGACCAGTGGGTCGTCCGCTGACGCTCTAGCTGAAAAGCTCAGAGCGTCCTTGAACGCGGACGACGCCCGAGTGTCCAGGCCCGTCAGATGCGCAAACCTAAACCGCATCCAGGGTCAGGACGACTCGGTGACCAAGGAGGAGGTGGTGGCCGCCGTCGCCAGGTCCGGTGGGTGCCCTGCTGAGCAGGTCAGGGCAGGCGCCCTACGTCCGGACCTCACCTCCATACCGTTACGGTATGCTGCCCCGTGACGGCGGCCAAAACCAAAGCTGCTGGAGCCCAGACCTCTGAGGTGTTATCGCTGTCACGTGGGGCACCACGTGTCAGTACAGTGCGCCTCGGAGGTTGATCGCAGCGGCCTCTGTTTCCGCTGCAGTCAGCCCGGTCACGTGTCCGCGGCTTGCTGTGCCACGCCGCACTGCGGTGCCTGTGCGGCGGCTGGCAAGCCGGCCGATCACCGGGCTGGGAGCAAGGCCTGAGCTCCGCCCACCAAGGCCACCAGAGGCAAGGGAAGGCCCTCTGCCGCCACCGCCACCGTCGCCACCACCACCGTCGCCACCACCACCGTCGCCACCGCCGCAGCCGCAACTGCTGCCGCTGCCGCTGCCGCTGCCGTAGAGGGGCCCTCACAGGGGGCCAGGGAGGAGGAAGCGGTAATGGAGTGCCAATAACGGCCCCAATACGCTTCCTCCAAGCAAACATCAACCACTGCGCCTGCGCTCAGGATCTGTTGCTCCAGAGCATGGCGCAGTGGTCGATACACATCACTGTGGTCGCTGAGCCGTATTTCGTCCAGCCCAGGGAAGACTGGGTGGCGGACCTTAGCGGCTCAGTGACCATAGTGTCGTCGGCCGCCGCCAGTACCCCGACCCTTGAAGGTGTCAGGAGGGGTCGTCGGGGGTGCGTAGCAGCACGATTCGGGGAGATCGTAGTGGTGGGAGTCTACTTCTCCCCGAACCGAATTCTCGCCGAGTTCCACAACTCTATCGCAGAGTTGAGTGTTGTCGTCGAAAACCATTCTCTCCCCGTGCTCGGGGACTTCAATGCCAAGAACTTGGCTTGGGGTTCTCGTTGCACAGACGTGCGGGGAAGGATGGTGGAGGACTGGGCTCTGGAGAAGGGCCTGGTCGTCCTAAATCGGGGTTCTGTTCCCACGTGTGTGCGGATGCAGGGCGAGTCGGTGGTGGACATTTCGTTCGCTAGTCCCGTTCAGTCGCCGCGTGTCGTTGACGACGTGTCATGGAGGGGGTGGAGACCTATTCCGACCACCGGTACATCCGGTTTGACGTCTCCACCCAGACCTCAAGCGCGCCGGTCCAACAGAACCCGAGTGGTCCGCGTTGGGAGTTGAAGCAGCCAGGAAGCGCCCGACGTCAGGGGCGCCCTTACAAGATGGTGCGGGATAAACTCCGCACCTGGGCCTCCCCACTGACGCAGAGTCTCCGGCCTGAGCTCGTGGAGGACGTGGTGAGCACTCTGTTCCCTATGCGGGGAAAACATCCCCCCCCCGCCTATGGCTCCGCCACCTGCGGTGCTGGAAGCGGACCACCAGGATGACGACGACGACACTCCGGAAGTGACTGGGGTAGACCTTAGAGTGGCGGTACGCAGGCTCAGTGCCAAAAATACCGCCCCGGGACCCGACGGCTTGCCAAAGCCTGGGTCCTGGCTTTGGAGGCTCTCGGGCCCCGACTGGAGGGGCTCCTAAGCGCATGCTTGTAGAGGGGCCAGTTCCCGTTTCGTTGGAAGACGGGGAAGCTGGTCCTCATTCGGAAGCCGGGGTGCCCTGCGGACTCTCCGTCCGCATACCGGCCCATAGTGTTGCTCGACGAGGTGGGCAAGCTCTTTGAAAGAGTAATTGCAAACCGCCTCGCCGAGCACCTTGTGGGGACGGGGCCGGATCTTGCGGAACACCAGTTTGGTTTCCGCAAGGGGCGCTCTACGGTGGACGCCATCATGCGCGTGAGAGCCCTCACGACGGGGGATGCGGTGTCTTGGGGTGGGGTTGTCTTGGCGGTGTCTCTTGACATCGCCAACGCTTTCAACTTCATGCCCTGGAGCTGCAGTCGACGCTGAAGTACCTGGGACTCGTCCTCGACAGTCGATGGAACTTCGTGGAGCATTTTCGACGTTTGGCCCCCAAACTGGAACGGACCGGAGCTGCCTTCAGGCGGCTTCTGCCCAACCTTGGGGGGCCAAACGCCTCCTGCCGGAGGCTCTACGCGGGAGTCGTGCGGTCCATGGCCCTTTACGGGGCCCCGGTGTGGGCGCGTTCATTGAGGCGGCGAGCCGCCCACTATCTGAACGCGCCCCAAAAGGTGCTAGCCGTAAGGCTGGCCCGTGGGTACCGCACGATCTCCCGTGAGGCGGCGTGCCTCCTTGCCGGGTTGCCGCCATGGGATCTGAAGGCGATAGCCCTCGCGCGCCTGCACGAATGGCACGCGGAGGTGCTACGCCGGGGGGAAACTCCGCTGCCGCGGCAAATTGTTGCGCAGCGGACAGACTTCCGGGGTGATCTCATGGCGACATGGAAAGAGCGACTGTCGCAACCTCGTGCAGGGCACGCCACAATAGTGGCGTTAAGTCCCTTCTTTGATTAGTGGCTTGAGAGACGCCACGGCGTCCTCAGCTTCCGCCTAACGCAGGTCCTCACCGGACACGGTGTTTTCGGGAGGTTCCTGCACCGAATCGGGCGGGAGGAAACGCCCGGCTGTTTCCACTGCGAGGATCGATCGGAGGACACGGTGGAGCACACGGTGGAGGTGTGCCCCGCGTGGGCGAAGCACCGCCGTGTCCTCGAAGCGGCGATTGGCGGCGGCGACCTCTCGCGTCCGGCCCTGGTGCAAGCCATGGTCCGGAGCGAGACGGAATGGGACGCCGTCACCTCCTTCTGCGAAGCAGTAATGCTAGAGAAGCAGGTGGCGGAACGTGAGAGGGAGAGAACCTCACAGCGTCCCGGCCGCGGCGGGAGACGCCCGGGGCCACCGTAGGCGCGAGCCTGTGGACGGTGAGGTATGGGCTAGCCGTCCGTCGGTCTCATGACGACAGGCCGTGTCGACGGCGCGTTCGTGTTCCACGCGCGCCTCAAAGAGAGTCAGCAAAAGGAAGGGGTCCGCAAAGACCGATGCCTGCCGGGGTTGCGGGACTGTTCGAAAGAGATACCGTGGCCCCGGAACACAAAGGGCGATGAAGGAACATGGATGGGTTTTAGTCAGTAAAACTCTGACACTCCCTCCTGCTCCACCCAGAGTAGGAGAAGTCATTTGATGATTTCCCATCCGAAAAAAAAAGGATGCAGGTAACTAACGGCCATTTTCAATAACTTACTAGCCGGTTTCGGTAGGTTGCTATCTCTGTCTAACAAAACGTCACAGTAAAGTGTTCTTTGATTTTTCTATGAATCAAGTGGCAGGTTGGTGACGCGGATAGGATATTCTTTGTTTATAGAAACACCGATAGCTATTACGGAAGTAGGCATATTAACCAACAGTTATACGTAAGTAATTTATAGATAACGGCCGTTAAGGGGCTCCCCCATAGCACACTAGCGCCACTTTAGTAAAAAAATCAGAACTCGTTAAATACACAATTAATATAAAATCTGATTGACAAAATCAATGCATTACAGTTCTAGATTATTGACGTCTATTTAATTCATTAAAATATACTTCACTGTAGTTACAGTTAGAAAAATTGCTAAAAACGGCCGTTTTTTTCCATTTTGTATTTGTAACGACAGCGAGCTATGTTTCAATGAGTTGAGCAGACGTAAATAATTTAGAAGACCAAATGATTGATTTTGTCAATCAGATTTTATATTAATTGTGTATTTAACGAGTTCTGATTTTTTTACTAAAGTGGCGCTAGTGTGCCATGGGGGAGCCCCTTAAAGAAACACCGATAGCTACGGAAGTTGGCATATTAACCAACAGTTATACGTAAGTAAGTTATAGAAAACGGCCGTAAATCACCACCCTGTATAACGCCGATTACAGACCAAATCCGAGCGTTCGAACTTAAACTTAGGTTTACACTCGAGAAGCAAATGTGTGTACATTTCTCAGTGTTCAAACTGACTAATATCTGATCACATGTTTGTTGAGCGGCAAGTTCGGGACGCTTAGTATTGATGACGTCACATTTATCCGGGACCTGTTTCACTGTACCTACTAGGAGCGAAATGCAATTTAGTATTTGGAATACTAAGAGTTTAAGCTAGAAGATAATGGCCTGGTAATTTTAGACTCCTTAAATTATAAAATGATATACCAAATTTTTGTACAATACCCTTAACAAAGCCGAAAAGCACTTGTTCTCCCCGTCATTGCGATCATTTTATTGTTCTGGACCATACCTTAGCCGTGTGGTATCCGGCAGAGTAGAATAGAACCAACCCATTACACTCACGGGTGTCATATATAAGGCGACTAATGTCTGAAGCAGAACACCTTGCGCCTCCGTAGACCAGAGAATGGGCAGCAGCGTTTTCTTTTAGTCTTTCATCACTGCGATCTCCAAGCGCCTGCCAAGCGTGGAGATTACGGCAAATTCCTCCCATCATGGGAGAGGCTTATGTCCAGCAGTGGACGTTATGGGCTGTTGTAGTAGGACCATACCTGAAAATCTTCTAGTTAAGGATATCGGGGTCAAAGTTCCAACTGTTTCACAAGGTTATTTTTGATACAAGTTTTCAATGTCGTAACTTTACTTTAAAAACCTCCATGACCCCCGTAATATTCAATGCATCCATCTTAACATAACATCACGCCTGTATGCTCTGAGGAGGTACGCAGATGTATACATTACACCCACATTTCGACAGTGAGGTATTTTAGGTTCCATTTTATTGGGGATAAGCCTATTACCATGACATGTATTGTTAACAATATATAAAATAAATAACTGCTTCGTTGGTTTAGTGGTGGCGACTACTGAGCATGAGGTCCTGGGTTCGATTCCCAGGTCGGCCGAAGTGTTATTGGGTTTTTCCATCAGAATTTTTTCAGTAGTAGCCACGGAGTCTGGATTAGCGCCCCCTATTACATGGGACGTAAACATAACTGGCGAAATGTGGGTGTAGGGACTATTAGGTACACCTCAGCCTAACCATTCGGGGATTACAGGCGTGATGTTATGTTATGTTAAAATATATGTATAGCATATATTTTTATAGGTTATTACAACTAAAAATGGAATAATAAAAATAACTTTTTTTGCAAAAAATAAAACCGCCTTCAAAAACACAACAAAAAGAAAAATAACTTTAGCTTCATAAGTCGGTGGCAAAGATACTGAATCAAACACACAGAAGTCACCGACTTCTGAAGCTAAAGTTTTTTTCACTTTGTTGTGTTTTTGAAATCGGTTTAATTTTTTTAGTGCGTTACATTGAGTCCTACTGGTAAAAGTGTTTTTTCACTCCAAAAAAAGTCGTTTCCTAGCAGGAATTTTTGCTATTAGTTCGATGTACAGAATGCTTGGTTGCCGGCTTCGTGAAGGCTCCTTTTACACCTTGTATGAAATTACCGACCGCTTTAAATGTAGACGACCCACTGACCATTGATGATTTTACATAGATTGAAACAATGGGGCTGTAAGTGAACCTTAAAGATCTCACAATAACTAGAAGTCGTTTAGAGATCCTTCGTTAGAGATCGTCAACATAAACCAAACAGAGTATATAGGACTACCATACAGACTTCCACGTAGAAATCAGTGTACAGTACATGAAGTTACCACAAACCGACAAACTCCAAGTGATTTTAAACCATACAATTTTGATGGTAAACTTCAAAATCGAACGAGAAAATTAGACAGAAAATGGTAACTCGATGAGCTGGCGATTGTACATAAATTTAGAAAAAGAAACGCGCCGAATAAATAAATACGTCCAACATAACATCCTCCTATTTAGAAGTCGATTATAAATACCATTAGGATACTTTTCGGTCATGTTGAATGCCCATGTCACACCCATTCCTATCAAGATCGGAGACTCTACACTCGAAGTTGTAGACGATTATGTGTACCTGGGACAAACGGTCCAGTTAGGTAGGTCTAACTTCGAGAAAGAGGTCAATCGTCGAATCCGACTCGGCTGGGCAGCGTTCGGGAAGTTGCGCGGTATCTTCTCGTCCAACTTACCACAGTGTCTCAATACGAAAGTCTATGACCAGTGTGTGTTGCCAGTGATTACATACGGGACCGAAACGTAGTCGCTCACAATGGGCCTCATCAGAAGGCTTAAAGTCACCCAAAGGGCAATGGAGAGGGCTATGCTCGGAGTTTCCTTGCGTGATCGAATCAGAAATGAAGACATCCGCAAGAGAACCAGGGCCACCGACGTAGCCCGAAGAATTGCCAAACTTAAGTGGCAGTGGGCAGGGCACATTGCTCGTAAAACGGATGGCCGATGGGGCTGAAAAGTTCTGGAGTGGCGACCGCGAACCGGAAGACGTTGCGTTGGAAGGCCTCCCACCAGGTGGACCGATGACCTGGTAAAGGTTGCGGGAATCCGCTGGATGCGAGTCGCACGGGACCGGTCAATGTGGCGACACTTGGGGGAGGCCTATATCCAGCAGTGGACGTCTTTCGGCTGAAATGATGATGATGATGACTTTTCGAAATAAAATACAGAAACATCATTGATAAAATCAATTTATATAAACAGCACCATACATGACAATTAAATAATCAAATTTTGGGGAACATACAGCGCCGTTCCTTTTTCAAACCATTCTTCCGTAAGTCCATTGGTTAGGCTCAATAACGTTATGTCGAACGCTACAAGTTTGTTTCTACTCTCTCAAGCAATCAAATCGGCTCACACCTTTAATTAATTATTTATACAAACATCATATTTTAGCTTTAAAATGAAGAGCAACAATTATTCTGAACTTTTAAATTAATGTTAACTGAATGAAATGGATCTGGATGCGAGACGTACGGGACCGGTCAATGTGGCGACACTAGGGGGAGGCCTATGTCCAGCAGTGGACGTCTTTCAGCTGAAATAATGATGATGAATGAAAATGGAATGAGGAGCTTTTGCCGGTGGCTCGCAGTAAATTGAGGGTCTGTGGAAAGTCGTTTTGGAGTTAATTTGGCTTTATTCAAACTTCTTGTAACGCTGAAGACCACTCATTGAATACGTCTTAGCTACGCATGTCAGCGTACGTGGGTGGTGTCGATTCCGCAGCGAACTTGAGACCCTCAACGGTAGTCTCTCTTACTGATATTTGTATTTCAATGGTGTTATGACTAGGTATGACCGAAAAACATATAGTCAGACATTTAGTCTTGAAAAAAAAATGGTTTTCGGTCATAGAGTGAGCCGGTTTGGCTGCTTGAAACCTTATTCAGTTGTCTCCAAGGATTCCTAATATAGACAGCATATGTATGAACAGATTAATTATCGATGTGTAGAGAAGGTATGCTCCTAAGGCCCACTCATCTTCATGAAGCTCTATTGCTTTACCGCCAAGTATCATTTGAAGTTCCACTACAAGCATCTGAAAATAAATTTAGGGTCTTCACTAAAACCTTGCAGGATTCCTTGTCACACCAAGATTATTGATTACTAGAGACCAGATTAAATGCAATATAAAATCGTCATAAATGCTCAAAATATGCAACAAAAATGCAAAAATATGCGACAAAATTGAAATAAGTGCAAAAATATGCGACAAAATTGAAATAAGTACTTATTTCAATTTTGTCGCATATTTTTGCATTTTTGTTGCATATTTTGTTGATGTTTTTAATTTAATTTTCGACTAATTTTTTTAATGAAAACAGAATTCTGTTCCACGATGTTATGTTAACTTGAAAACAATTGTTCTACGTCCACTTAGGTCAATTTTATTGGCACTTTTTTCCATTTCTCCAGTTAGGAGCTGATAAATTAAAGGAAACATGCCCAAATATGCAAGATATCCCGATTATAGCTAAAATATGCATTATCTTAAAAAAACAGCACAATATGCAAATGCATTTGCATATAATCCGGTGTCTACTGATAACAATATGATGCCTGTCATCCCCGAAAGACTAGACAGAGGTGAACTTATAACAGATCAACTTACATCTATGGTTGTAGGTAGTCCTCGCCACTGATAATTATGTATGCGAGTAAGGTGGGATTGAAATCATTTTGACAGATTAATAAACAAAAGAACCACTATAGATTCATCATAAACTTGCACCTCGCCCGCGTGGATTTGGAAAAAACAGTGTTTCCAATGGTACCTATACAACTGTTTAGGCAGCGCGTGCAAATAACTCTGGTTTAAGGCTGATGCTCCAGTTGCGGGACTGTTCGAAAGAGATACCGTGGCCCCGGAACAAAAAGGGCGATGAAGGAACATGGATGGGTTTTAGTCAGTAAAAGTCTGACACTCCCTCCTGCTCCGCCCAGAGCGGGAGAAGTAATTTAATGATTTTCCATACGAAAAAAAAAAAGGCTGATGCTCCAGGGTAGCCCGCGAAATTCAAATTTTCATACGTTTTTTGCAATTTGCAGGCCAGTGCTAGGTATGTTGATTAAAATATTATTTGCGGCTGAAAGACGTTTGCAGTTAGAGAATTATATTCATCAAAATCATTAATACAACCCTCCAAGTTCATGTAACTCGATTGAATGACTTTTTCACGAAATATTCACTCAATCGAGTTATCATAGCAAACAAACACAACCAAACAAACAGACCAAAAATCATTTATATCCTCTTAATTATAATAATAGTTTAGATTCATAATTGTAATTATTTTGATAACGTCTTATAAATCGATGAACATCGGCCGCACGCACGAAAAAGTGTTACACTGTTCCCCGCGCTAGTCACGTTCCGCCTGACTCATCCAACGCCCAGCCTAAACCCTTGGACCTAGAAAACTGAAATTTTGCACAATAGTTCCCTTTATAATGTACACAAGGATTTAGAAAGGATTTTTCGAAATTCAACACCTAAGGGAGTTAAATAAGGGGTGAAAGTTTGTATGAAAGTCTATCAGTTTTAAAGTTAAGATCTTAAAATTTTGTATTCAGGCCGACGATTGAAAATTAATTTATACGTACGTGTCTCAGTGTTTTTGATAATTACACCCCAAAGGCACCAAAAGGGGATGAAGTTGTGTATGGAAAGTCAAACATTTTTGGGACCAGAGACCAGAGAGCACCATACTAATTATATTATTAAAAACAATTAAAGTTACACTCACCATAACTTGTAACAAAGTACCTAGAATCAGTATTGCCAAATGAATCATTGTCATCTTCTTTCCAGTGGCCATTCTTACGACAAAAAAAATTGTACTGCACACCATAAGCACAAGTCCGATCACAACAAAGTATAGCATGTAACTTGTGAAGTCGAACTGAAATTTTAAGCAAACTATTCTATACGAGGTCAAGGGTAAACTTTTTAAAACAGATGTTATTTGTTTCGCAAATCGACATAGCGGGAGATTGAGGGAATTGTTCAATTCTGCCGGGGTTACGGGACTGTTCGAAAGAGATACCGTGACCCCGGAACACAAAGGGCGATGAAGGAACATGGATGGGTTTTAGTCAGTAAAAGTCTGACACTCCCTCCTGCTCCGCCCAGAGCGGGAGAAGTCATTTGATGATTTCCCATCCAAAAAAGAAAAAGAAAAAGGGAATGGTTCAATTTGAACACCGATATTATGACTTTATGAATATTTTGTACGTGATGTTTGAGGTATACTTTTATGTCTCATGTTTTATTGTTGTCTACCAAAACTAGTTTTTTTTTCAATAAGAAAGTGGTTACAAAAACTTAAAACATCCGACTATTCAAACATGAAAAAAGTTCCGCCTGCTTCCACATTCGCTTGTTTCTTGCTTTCCAGTCGGGTTTTTTAGTTTTTGTTTTTTTTTTTATTTCCCGCTTTTCAGTTTAATAATAATGTGGAAGAAAAATAATAATAAAAAAATAAATAATTAATAATGTGAATTTTACAGACGATTTCATTTTTTAAATTTTTCACTTAAGATTTGTCATTTCGAATAACCAACTTTAAATCGTTTTAGATCTTAGATGAGCATTCGAAATAAAAAAATATATTTTGAGAAACCAAAGATGATTTTACCTATAACCACGAACCACGAAATGTCACTTTGGTTTGGATCATTATAAGTAGACATGATTTTAAATCTCAAAACTTCAGTTTACTTCGTCTGATTAAAAATACGACTTTACATAAAACAAGTACCATAGTAGGTCCCCATTTTTGGATCTGTCCAAATGCTGTCAAGTATTATTTTACACAAAAACAAATAACTCTAAAGTATCAAGTCAGTTTATTCCAGGTAAGTCATACAAATTTTGGGGTTACTAGGCTGAGATTTTTTAAATTTGCCGCGCTTTTTCAGTCCCTACTTTCGTTTGCCAGATTTTACCTGTTTTAGCGTCGGTGTCCCTGTATAGGCTGATAAACACATTACCCTCCTCAGTTGGGTAAAACGGGCGGACGGTAAGACTGGACCACGGTCGATAATAAATGTTCGAATTCCTTTTTTCCAATGACTAACGTTGTGAGATTTTCTTGCCGAAAAACTTTAACAGGTAAAAATAATCCTGAACATTCTTTCAACAACGAATAACATTTTCAGTTTTTGATTGTTGCTGAATGAACGACTACTTGATACTGGTATGGTTTATCAGCGTCTGTAGACAGTGGTCAGTAGAAGCATTAGAAAGGAAGGACTCACTTACTTTCGTACAAGCAAGAACAGTGCATAAAAACACTATTATCGCAGTAGCTAAGACTGCTTGCAGAATTATCTCAGTATTGTAATGCGCTGAAAACACGGCAGTGAAACCACCCATTGCGATCGTCTGAAAAGTTACCAAGTCGTTGAGTAATTGATTTTAACTTAGTAAGCATAACATAATTATCAACTAGCCTGTAATCTCCGAAAGGTTCAGCAGAGGTGTACCTAAAAGTACACCTACATTTCCCCAATTATGTTTAAGTCCCATGTAATTGGCTGCTACAGATAAATTCTTGATAGAAAAACCCAATAACTCTTTGCCCGATCCGGGAATCGAACCCAGGACCTTTTGCTCTGCAGTCGCGCTCGCGACTACTTGGCTACCGAGGCAGTAACTCAGTAAACGTAACGTAAATTCGAATGATTTTAAAAGAGAAAATATTTGTTTTGCAAATTAAATTGACCTACGTAGGTAGTTTTAAAATCAGGTTACTGACGTAGCCTGAAGAATTGCCAAACTTAAGTGACAGTGGGCAGGACACATTGCTCGCTGAACGGATGGCCGATGGGGCCGAAAAGTTCTGGAATAGCGACCGTGAATCGGAAGACGTTGTGTTGTGAAGGTTGCGGGGATCCGCTGGATGCGAGTCGCACGGAACCGGGACATGTGGCGACACTTCGAAGAGGACTATGTCCAGCAGTCTTGGATGTCTTTCGGCTGAAATGATGATGATGATGATGACGTAGTTTTAAGACTTCAAATTCAAATCTATGAAGGAACTCAGCCAATGGGGGCTATCGCGCATGAATTCACCGCTAGAGGCGTTCGTGTAGACTAAGGTCTTCTAAAATGTCAGATGTCATAAAATGTTCGCGCGTTGCGTGCTTTTTTATCACGTATTTATACTACTCGTAATACTCACGATTGTGTTCTAGACTGAGCCATTACTGATTAATTATGACCTGAAGATTTTAAGTAACAACTTAGGATCTTATTTGTTAGTACTTGGAGGTAGAATGATTTTTAAATGTTTCATGCTTGCTAATTTTAGCGAGAATATTTTAAATATGTATCTGAAGTTTACATTATGTTGTTATACGTAATAAAATAAACTTTTTTATTAAGTTATTGGTACTTTCAAGTATTAAATAGAATTATTGACAGGACCTTACTCGACAGTGCCGCCATCTGGTGAGCTCAAAAACGATAGCCCTCATTGCGGTCATAAATCAAATAATCGAACGCAAGTATTTCCAAAGCTGTGCTACAACATCCTGGCCTCGACCTTTCGCATCAAGTTTGATCCATCAACAGATTTAATATCGACGGTCCATCTGGTCTCCACTGCAGAACTGGTTTGCTCCGTCTGTAGGTCCTTCGACAGACATGAACAGTCTACTAACACTTCAGCTTTAAGCTGTACACTATGTCGATAACTATTTTCTTGTATTGTTTTCCGGATAGTTTTTTTTCCGTCAATGAAACTTCGAGCATAGCCTGCTAAGCTACCTTGATTTTTGTGGACCATTTGAACTGTTAGGATGGGTAGAACGCACTGGTTGAAGATGAAGACTAGTCTTCACACGCTGCCCAAGTGGATCCATCTCTAAGCTCTTTTTCTCGAAGTTGTGACTGGCCGCTGACTTGCCCCAGGTCACAATCCACTTCCAGCATTTCAAGAAACGACCCTTTGATGCGAATTGGATATTTCATAACTATAAGAGGTGAAAACGGAATCTTCACGAAGCCGACAACCAAGCATTCTGTACGTCTTACTAAGTAACTCTACGGAACCATTTATTATTGCTGGGAAACGACTTTTTTGTTGTTGTTAAATGTCATAGTTTACGGTAGGACTTAATGTAACGCACTCAAAACATTGTGTTGATGGATGCATTGAATAGTACAGGGGTCATAGAGGTGTTTAAAATGAAGTTATAACATTAAAATTAACTTGTATAGACAAAAAAACCTTGTGGGAAAGTTGGAACTATGACCAGTGAGACACTTATGATAACTAGAAGATTCCCAAGTATAGTCCAGAACAACAACAAAAAATATCGAAAATATGGAGAACAAGTGTCTTTCGGCTTCACTAAGAGGCCGTCTCCACGCCTGCCGTGGCTGCGGGACTTTTCGAAAGAGACACCGTGGCCCCGGAACACAAAGGGCGATGAAGGAACATGGATGGGTTTTAGTCAGTAAAAGTCTGACACTCCCTCCTGCTGATGCTCCCTCCTGCTCCTCCTACTTGATGATTTCCCATCAGAAAAAAAAGGGGCCGTCTCTACGTGCGAGCGAATCGCGGCGATTCAACGTATTTCTATACGAAAATATCGCCGCGATTCTCTCGCTCGTGGAGACGGCCCAAAAGAGAGTGTATAGAAAAGGCAGGTCGATTAATATCCTCATGATTCTCTCGCTCGTGGAGACGGCCCAAAAGAGAGTGTATAGAAAAGGCAGTACGATTAATATCGCCATGATTCTCTCGCTCGTGGAGACTGCCCCTAAGGGCTTGGCTTTTTACACCCGTATCGTTTTATTGTCGATTTATTTAAAATCGTTCGAATTTTCGAATTTACGTTTCGTTTACGGCGTTCTTTATGTTACGGTTTTGGGCCTCATTTTGTCTTACCGTCAAAATTAAAAGAAAGATATTGCACGGGAGCCTGCGAGCGCAAGCACTGCACATAAAGGCGTAGTTTACTCCAATCAGGACTACCCTGCAAATTAATATAAAACATTAGTCATTTTGCAGACATACTTCAAATTGTATGGTGTAGTCAGCAATTTAGTCGGTTTTCTGTCTGTTAACTTAGAAGGTTGATTTTTTTCACAGTTTCAAGAGATCGTAGATTTGAGTATATGGTTACAATTTCAATTCGATACCTCTACGTGTTCCTGAGATAAATGGTCTTGACAGACGGACGGACGGACGGACGAACGGGTTCCGTTTTTTCGTTTTGAGGTACGGAACCCTAAAAAACACAGCAAAGTGAATAATAACTTTAGCTTCAGAAGTCGGTGACTTTTGTGTGTTTGATTCAGTTTCTTTGCCACCGGCTTCTTAAGCTAAGTTTTTTCACTTTGTTGTGTTTTTTTTTTTTAAGTCGGTTTAATTTTTTGCAAAAAAGTTTTTTTATTTTTCCATTTTTATTTGTAATATCTTATACAAGCATAAGCTATACATTTATTTTAACATAACGTTATCCCTGTATTCCCCGAAGGGATGGGCTGAGGTGTACCTAACAGTACCTACACCCACATTTAGATCCAGATCCGTGGCTGCTACTGAGAAATTCCTGATGGAAAAACCCAATAACACGTTGCACGACCAGGGAATCGAACCCAGGACCTCATGATTAGTAGTCGCCATCTCTAGACCAACGAGGTAGTCATTTATTTTCTATTGTTAACAACACATGTAATAGAAGCCTATTACCATGACATGAATCCTCAATAAAATGGAACCTAACATACCTACCTAACTGTTGAAATGTGGATTACATCCACATATCTGCGTACAGGGGGTACGCAGATATGTGGGTGTAGGAGAGCATACAGGCATACAGGCGTTATGTTAAGTAATGATGTTGTGAAAACAATACACATCCAAGCCATTGCAGCAATCACGACCGATTTGCTGTCTATTATTGAAGAGTTCCATTATATATCTCCGAAGATCAGCATCAGATCTTCACGAAATTTAAACGGGACCATTGCAAAGTTATTTTCTTTCATACAAAAAAGAATCATCGATTTCGGTTCACAATTAGCGAAGATATCGCTGAACATACAAACAAAAAAGAAAAAAAAATGAGACGAATTACTTACCTCCTCTTTTTGGAAGTCGATTAAAAAGAGTGTCCATGGAGTTTCTTTCCCATTCTTCTCCATAGAGATCTACGCTTTGGAATGGGCAACTACTGTACTTCCTCAAGTTATTATGCCTTGTGGCTGGGACTGTAGCTTCGCTTTTGTTTTGTAATTTTTTTTTTGACTTTCAAAAGTGCCGTAATGGTCTAATTGAAATAAATGTTTTGAGTCTTGAGTTTTTGAGTTTGGATGTCAGTGTAAAATATACAGCACTTGTTGATTTATTTTCCAATTCAAACTGCACCTAAACTATTGCTATTTAAAAACCTAAACTAACAGAATCCGCAAGAGCTTTTATCGTTGCCTTTACACGATATGACGTTGTATCGTGACACGACGCTGACGGTAATAAATTGCACATTTCGATGATGTATTTAGCTTAAGGCTAATCATAATCATCATCATCATCATCATCTGCCTAGCCTTTTCCCAAGTTTTATTGGGGTCGGCTTCCAGTCTAACCGGATGCAGCTGAATACCAGTATTTTACATAGAGCGACTGCCTATCTGACCTCCACAAACCAGTTAGTACTGGGTAATACGATACCCCTTGGTAAGACTGGTTGTCAGACTTTTCGGGCCACTGACTACCTGTAACGACTGTCAAAGATCACAAATGACAGCCGGGACCAACTGCTTAACGTGCTTTCCGAGGCACGAAGGAAACTCGGTATGTAATGGGTGGTCACCCATCCACAGGTCAACCTAGGCAAGCACGGCTTAACCTAAAGATCGACCCGAGCGGCTGTTATTATTTAGCCACGAGCTTAAGGCTAATATTACTTTTAAATCACCTTACATGCAGGGTATAGTCAGCGGAAGTCCAACTTTTCTAAATGTTCTTTTTAAAGTGGGGCTGAAACAAAAACATTTTCAAATTAAATCATTGTTACGTCTGTTGCTTTTCGAGAACATTCTAGATTACATACGAGTCTCGAGTTGTGTTCCACTATGGGACTGGCTAGAAGATTCGAGTCAAGAATGTTCCACTATAGAACTGTCTAGAAAATTCGACAAAGTTGTGGAACTTTCTCGAAGGACAATGTTCCACTATGGAACTATAAAATAGAAGATGCTTCACATGATCTAGATGATGTTCCACTACGGAACTGTGAAGAAAGTTCCTGAAAATTGTGGAACCTTTTCAAAGGATCGGTCGGCATATATGTAAATAGCCGTGATGTTTGCGTGAGCAGTCAGTCTGATTTAGGCGATACAACGAAGCGAATCGAAGTGAACTAGAAGTGTTTTTTATTAAATAATGTTATTAATATTTGTTGTTTAATCGGTAGTATTTAATTACTGTATACTGTTACTGTTACTGTGTACTGTTATACTGTTAAGTCAAAAAGAGAACGATAGGGTCTACTTACGTTAGCACAACAGTACCTATGAAGATGGCAGTGGTCGCTAACATTATACATGTTACTGCCATGACAAGAGCGACAAATGGGTTTCGATCTTTAGGATTATATTCTACCATTGCCCCGTGATATTCTTCAGGTGGACCTTGACCTTGAGGGTTCCAAGATCCAAAGAATTGTTGACCTGGGAATCCAGGCCTTTGACCGTATCCTGGGTTTTGAGGGTACGGTGGAGGTTGAGGTTGTTGACCCCATCCTTGAGCTTGAGGAGGGTATCCTTGAGGAGGGTATCCTTGAGGAGGTGGGTTTCCTTGACCTTGACCGCCCCATAGTTGAGCTTGAACATATTTTGGACCGGAAGGAGGCACTTGGGTCTGTAGTGAGGCTTGACTTTGAGTGCGATCTAAAACAAGAAAATATTTTTATTTTTGCAACAAGCAACTTAACCGCTGTTTTTCTATAATGGACTAAGAGCTCGCGACGTTCAGACCTTCGTTATTTTATAAAAGCTGAAAGTTTCTCTGTATGTCCCTAATATAGAACATGCATGCATGCATGAACGTTCCCCGAGTATGAAGTTTGGATCACGGTTCCTTTGAAAGCTATGATGAGGTGGAGGCAAAGGTGTATAAAAAAATTGGTCCTTATTTTTGTCATAGTATAAAGCTTAGTTTTGATATATTTAATTTGGAACAATTTTATAAACCACCTCTGACAATTGTCAGACATTTCAAAGAGTTCCAACCGGTTTCAGACACCCATTAAAGTATAACGAATTATAGTTAAACTTTCGTCATTGTATAAAACTTAAATTTTATGTATGTTACTGGAAATATCAAAATATGTTTTCTCAGTTATCAGACCGCTTCGATGGTTCTTACGTCTAGTCAGACACATTAAGTCTACCGTTGGGCTAGCTCGCCGTCCGTCCGTCTCATGACGACAGGCCGTGTCGACGGCGCGTTCGTGTTACACGCGCGCCTCAAAGAGAGTCAGCAAAAAGGAAGGGGTCCGCAAGGACCGATGCCTGCCGGGGTTGCGGGACTGTTCGAAAGAGATACCGTGGCCCCGGAATACAAAGGGCGATGAAGGAACATGGATGGGTTTTAGTCAGTAAAAGTCTGACACACCCTCCTGCTCCGCCCAGAGCGGGAGAAGTAATTTGATGATTTCCCATCCGAAAAAAAAAAAAAAAAAGGTGCGATCGCTCGTGGCTATCTCAGATCAGTTCGACCCGAATGGTGCAGCGGTACTGAGGCTGCCTTACGTTCTTAGGGTCCCGGGTTCGAATCCCGGTAGAAGCAAATGTTTGTTTGATGAGCATGGGCATTTGTTTCCAACAATGTTTATAAGTATAATATGTATGTATTTACAAACTAAAAGTATTTATGTAGTATATCAAATATCTGGTGTCCACGACACAAGCGTCGTAATAGCCTTATTTGGACGCTAATAAGAAACTAACAAGCAACAAATTTTTACATCAAACTACAAATAGACTAAGCTCAAAAAATTCACACATGTTTAAAATTATTTAACTTTAAATTATTACAATTACATATGATATGACTCACTTTGTTAAGGTTTACGCCCTAGGTACCGCCACTACTTGTACCATGGTTATTGGAAATGGTATCGTCGCGGACAAGTGCCTTTCGGTTTCGTTAAAGGTTTTTTTACACCCTTAATACCTCGCGCTCGCACCTACTACGCTACGGTGGACAAATGAAAAGAAAACATAAACAAATGTGGTGTCTAAAAAGATAAGAGAGTAAGAACCATCGAAACTGTCTGATAATTACTGAGAAAACGTGTTTTGATAGTTTTATACCATGACGTTAGTACCTATAAAATTTGTTTGGTTGAAATTTTCTAACAAAATATAGGTATGGGAAAAGTTTTTTACAATTTCTGACTTTTTTAGTACTCCAACTTGGGTTGGTTCCATAGAAGTTTTTGATCACTATTAGAAACAGGATCGATTAGCATCAAAAAAACATTTTGTGTTAAATGGCCATTTTTTTTGATGCCAATGACGAGACTCGTGAGAGTGCGAAGTTATATCCTCTGGAATGTGTTTTTTTCTTTTTGTGTGTGTTTTTTTTGTATATATTTAAACAAATAAATGCATCTTTATTTTTGTCCTTCTTATTCACTATTTTTTACAAATACTGTAATGTTTTTTTAAAAATCTTATGGTGATCAAATTTTAGGAAAAATTATGGTTAGTCTCCAAAGACCATTTTCGTGTAGCTCTAACGGTTAAGGTAGTTCCCCTTACTCGCGATCGCTACTCATCATCTGCCGAGCCATTTCCCAACTATGTTGGGGTCGGCTTAGAGTCTAACTGGATGCAGCTGAATACCAGTTCCAGTTGCAGATTTTGCATGGAGCGACTGCCTATCTGACCTCCACAACCCAGTAAGACTGGTTGTCAGACTTTTTGGGCCACTGACTAATTGTAACGACTGTCAAAGATCTACAATTGACAGCCGGGACCACGGAAGAAACTCGGTATGTAAGGGTGGTCACCCATCCACAGACCAACCTAGGCAAGCATGGCTTAACCTAAAGATCGACCTGAGCGGTTGTTATTATTTAGCTACGAGCGATCGCACCTATGGTAGGCTTAATGTGTCTGACTAGACGTAAGAACCATCGAAGCGGTCTGATAACTGAGAAAACATATTTTGATATTTCCAGTAACATACATAAAATTCAAGTTTTATACAATGACGAAAGTTTATCTATAATTTATCATACTTTAATGGGTGTCTGAAACTAGTTGGAAACGTCCTGAAATGTCCAACAATTTTATTGTCAGAGGTGGTTTTTATTATTGTTTATTTTTAATTAGGCACTTCAACGACTTACTCACTAAAACATACATAAATATAAATCACAGACAATTTTAGCAATAGTGAATTCGTCACTTAAAGAAGTGCACAGCACTCGCAGAATAATAATACGGCAAGTAAGATTATTTATTACAGAATATATCTAATACAATAGAAAGATAAATAAAAAAAAAAGTTAAAGATGGACTGTGTACAACATTAAGCCGGTGGGAAATACTGAATGAATTAACAAAAAAAAAAAAAATGTATATTATGAACAAAAAAAAAATTAAGAGGCTGATAAAGAAGAGAATAGAAAGTGGATGCATTTTTTAACCTGGTGTCATATCGCACAGGCGTCTCGAGACTCCGAGCTGGTTAAGAGTCTCATGCAGTATTGACGTAAAGGGTTAGAGTAGATGTCGATGCTACTGGTTCGTGCGGCATTTTTTTTATAGTTTTTCATTAGACGGTTGATGGGTGCGGTCCTGCCAAGGTTAGTACGACTAGCAGTGGTGGTAAAAGTTATTGTTTCGCGTCCAATAGGCCTATCTTTCTGATATCCAGTGACTATCAAGCTTTGGTTGTACACTGAACTTTGATGACAACCGAGAATGTCATAATATTGGTATTACGTATCGCACTGAATGGATATCACTTTACGGTGACTAACAGCCCGGGTACGGTCTTTCACGAAAGTCACTTCAAACTCAGTTGTCATCAATTTGTTGTCCACTATGCTTACATAATCAAAATAATATAAGTATCGAAACGAAAGCGTCTGTCAAAGTGGGTTACGGTGACTATCAGCCACGATGACAACCAATGACGTCATATTTGATCGCGACTGGTCATACATAATACGAAACTAACCTTTTGACAGTTAATTGATGGACACTGAGCTTAGTTACTATCATTTCGAGCTGTCAACAGATATACGTAATAGCCCTACAGATCTAATAGTTTTCTGTCGAGGCATAGCTAATCTTAGTTCCGCCAAGAGTTCGGGAGCATTTATTAAGTCGTTAACTATTTTATAAAGTAAGATTTGGTCCGTTACGTCTCTTCGGTGTTCGAGTGAACCAAATAAAGTGAGGACCAATTTTAAACACCTTTGCTACCTCATAAGTTTCAAAGGGACCGTGATCCAAACTTCATACTCGGGGAGCGTTCATGCCTGTATTATGAAAACACACAGTGAAACTTTCAGGTTTTATAAAATAACGAAGGTCTGTACGTCGCGGGCTCTTGCTCTGTAAGGGTTAGCGCTCACGGTGATGCTATTGCTGATCAGTATTTTCCGTCGTTTTTTTTTGTTTTTTCAACTCCTTTTTTATTTCCAGCTTTTTAGTTTAGTAAAGTCAAAGATTTTGCAGACCATTTTCTTATTTTATTTTAGATTTTTTCCCTTTTTATGGTTTCGTGCCTCAAAAGGAAAACACGAAACCCTTATAGGATCACTTTGTTGTTCGTCTGTCTGTCTGTCCGTCTGGCTCGATATGACGATACCTTAACTGTCGAAATCCATCCAGCAATTTCGAAGATACGAGGTTATTAAAAAATTACAAACATACATACAAGAAACGCGTGAAAACATAACTCTTCCTTGGCAGTCTGGAAACCCTTCCCGACTACTAAAGTCGGGTAAACCCTTCCCTGGCGATCGGGTAAAAACCGACAGTAAAATGGCGTACTTTTTGTAATAGATACGAGTATGTATGGAGTTCACATGCTTTTTGTTCATGCAAGCAAGCTATTTCGGCAGCAATTATAAACTCAATTCTGAAACATTTAAAGAAACGCAATATACTGACCATCATGCGTCATAACCGTTTGCTCTGGTGGAGTAGGATGCTGTTGTTGGCGCCAAGTTAGTCTCCCTATCCGTTGCTTCCCAAAATCAATCATATCATCGTATAATTCATAAATTGTAGGCTTTCGCCTAGCAACCATCGGAATTATTATCTGCATTTTTAACTCTGAAATGTTTGCCAATATTCCTGTGTCTACTACTTCATTTGTATCAGCGCGATTTTCTATACTATTTTCTTTGACATCAATGCACACGATATCTCTGCTTTTAGCGATAGTTAACGATCCCGGTGTAACAGTTTCTTTTTCGATGGTTTCCATATCAATGGCATGATAAGATTTTTTTTGTGTAATAGGTGAACTGTGTGCACTCTCATTGTGTAGATTTCTGGTTTTATTGAGCTCTGAAATACTCATAAAAAATTATATTTAAAAAAATATATACACAAAAAAAAAACAATCAAGGAACGTCGTCCTCTTCAAAATATTTTTGTTGTAGTTGTCAACTCTGTGGTTGTCAATGGCATGAACAGAGTTAGTAATTAAAGAGTTTTTAAACCATTTCAATAGGTATACTACTCACACTACAGGCGGGGTATAGATCCTCGCATCAATTGGTGATCTCCACCTCCCCGTTCACTTCGAATCACTCTATTCGTCCGTGGATCATTTTGGCGTATATCATCAAAAAACTTTGTGGTCATTCGCAAGTATTTGAATAACTTTGTCACTTCAAAGTTCACCTAACCTGGCGCGAGCACTTGCTTACAGCACTGGAGCAAGCAATTGGGGCGAGTAATGGCGCGAGCACTGCATAGGCACTCAATGTCCGGCGCCGAGCGAACGAGGCAGTTTTGAGAGATTCGCAAACCTCGTCCCCGTGCGTCTTGCATCCAGCGGGTCCCCGCAACCTTCACCAGGTCATCGATCCACCTAGTGAGAAGCCTTCCAACGCAACGTCTTTCGGTTTGTGGCCGCACTTCCAGAACTTTTCGGCCCCATCGGTTATCTGTTCTGCGAGCAACGTGCCCTGCCCACTGCCACTTAGGTTTGGCAATTCTTCGGGCTACGTGAGTAACCTTGCTTCTCTTGCAGATGTCTTCATTTCTGACCACCATTTGTAGAAAACCTCACGAATTTCCTCCGCCTTAGGGTAGGCAGCCCCTTAGTCTGTCAGATTCTCACAAACTCTCCAGAGCTCATTAGGCATACGGCAAACGTGGCCAGCCCAGTTCCACTTCAGCATAGCGACTTTTTGAACAACGTCAGTAATTTGTGTTGTGTTGCATGCGCAGTCGGTTAGTTTGACGCCTAGAATGCGTAGGTGCGTGCGTCTTTAAGGTACTTGATTTGTTTTTTTTTTACAACAAAATTAACAACCCGCTCCTGCTTCGCAAGAGCGCAACAATGACAAGTCAAATTATCAAGATTTGTGTGCTATTAATAATAAGCCAGCTGCAATCAACCTCACTTAGTTGAGTTGCATCCTACTGAACAACGAATGAGGCTTTGAGAACCGACGACGTATGGCGGTATAACCATATCTCATGGAACTAATAAGTTCTTAGCCATTTCTCGCCAAAATATGACCTATAGAGTATTATATTTTTCTTTATGGCAATACTTGCCTGCCAATGTCAGATGGGACAAAACATTACTGTCACAGAGTGATTATTATGAAGGCCATTCCTTGAGCTTTGTTATTTATCTAAATATAGTTTTTGAAAATTTTATTGCTTAATGAGTATTTCAGAGCTCAATGAAACCAAAAACCTACACAATGAGAGTGCGAACAGTATTCCTATTACACAAGAAAATCCTCACCACACCATTGGTATGGAATTGGTCAAGAATGAAACAGAAACACAGGGATCGTTATCTATAGCAAAAAGCAAAGATTTTGTGTGTATTGATTTCATAGAAAATAGTATAGAACACCGCGCTCATACAAATAAAGAAATAGACGCAGGAATATTGGCAAACGTTTCAAACTTGAAAGTGCATGTAATACGTCTGGCGGATGCGACACGAAAATCCACATTTAAGATATTTTATGATTGGATGGTTGATTTTGGGAAGCAGCATCGGTTGAAGAGACAGATTCAGCGTCCGAAACGGTCTCCACAAATTCCAGTCACGACGCATGATGGTCAGTACGTCCTTCCGTTTCCTTAAATTCTCCATAATTGTGATCAGAATCACTCGACTAAAAAAGTATCTGAAGAATCTCTTGACCATTCCTTCCCTTAAAAATCTACGCTTCAAGTTCAAGGATAGATCTTCATTCAAACCCTTACAGTTTCTTGTTTATTTTTTGCTTGAATCGACTCATTCCCTTGTTGTTGTTAAAATAAATAAATAAGTTTATTTCCTTGTTTTAGATCTGACTAAAAGTCAAGACCTATTTCAGGCCCAAGGGTATCCTTCTGGTCCAGGATATCTTCATTCTCAAGGATATCCTCAAGAAGAAGATAAAAGAAAAGTAACAAGATTAAGAGGAGGGTTTGATTATGATCCTAGCGAACGAAGCTCATTTGTCTTACTAGTATTAGCAATCACTTGTATAATGTTATCAACCACTGCTATGTTCGTAGGGATTGTTGTGTTGACGTAAGTTCTGTCTCTCTCTCTCTTTTTAATTATTTATTTAAACTTCATGTACAATAGTGGTACATCATCATCATCATCATCAGCCTATAATGTTCCCACTGCTGGGACACGGCCTCCTCTCAAATGAGAGGAAATGGGCTATAATCCACCACGCGGGCAAAGTACGGATTGGTAGATTGACATCTACCAATCCGCACTGGGCCCAAAATTCGACGACATGTGACCATGTCGTCGAATTTTTGGTTCTAGGACATGCCGGTTTCCTCACGATGTTTTCCTTCACCGTTTTGAGAGCAGTGGTGATGAAATAAACTACATAAAGTAATGCGCCTGATTCGGTTCGAACCCACGACTTACTGTTCGTAAGTCGGGGCCGCCACCACTGGGCCACCGCTGCTCAGTGGTACATAGACGGACTTAATGCCACAAGGCATTCTCTACCAGTTAACCTTTGGGTTAAATAGAAAAACATAGTGAGGGTACAAAATAATGTCTAAAAAAACAAACATTTTCTCTATTCGTTTTTAGGGTTCCGTAGCCTAATGGCTAAAACGGAACCCTTATTGATTCTTCCTGTCCGTCCGTCCGGCCGTATGTCACAGCCATTTAACTCCGAGGCTGTTAGCACCACACAGTTGAAAGGGCTTGGAAGATTTTTGTATGAAGCGTGGTCGGCGCAACTTCCGCCATTGTATTTTTTTTTTTTTTGTGGTTACGCTTAAAACCTACATTAATCGATAGCTGGTATCAATACAAACCACTTTTGTATGAGATAAAATGTTGTGCAGTGTCTCGTTTCCGAGATATTAGCTATCAAAATTGTGCTGAAGATGATACGTACCCATCCCATTATCATCCCGTCCCATTTAGAATGATGTACTGATTAATTGGTAATTATTTTAGCGTTGGTATCCTGTCCACCTTGTATTAACATAGAAGAGCACAAAGGTACTGCTTATTTTATAGGATTTTTTTTACAGCAGAGCTGCGAGAAGAAAGAATATTGAAATTAAAACTTGAAACAAAAATATGTCCATTTAAAATAAACTATTGTTTTTTCTGTTACGACACTATAATTTTTGGTTACGTTTTAGGCCCGTTTTAATTTACTTACGTATTACTGTTGGTTAATATGTCTACTTCCGTTATAGCTATCGGTGTTTCTATAAACAAAGAATATCCTATCCGCGTCACCTACCTGCCACTTGATTCATAGAAAAATCAAAGAAATATTTTCTGTGACGTTTTGTTTCTAACCGTCTGTTCGCAAAATGTCAAACAGACAGAGATAGCAACCTACCGAAACCGAACAGTAAGTTATTGAAAATGGCCGTAAGTATTCTATTTGTTTCAGGCCCGAATTGAGAAGATTTTTCCTAGCATATGGATTGATTCTATTAATCCCGTCAATGTAAGTTACTTTTATTGAAATGCTTCTAAACAATACACACGATACGTTGCCGCATAGTTGCACGTGGTAGTGTCAAAACGATGGATGGATTGTGTGAGGAATGGTATGAAGGAAAAAGGTGTGAATGATTGCGTGACGGTTGACAGGGGAGAAAGGAAGAAAAAAACTCCAAGTAACATGGGATAAGGGCAGGAAAGTGATGATGATGGTGACGACGATGATGATGATGATGATGATGATGATGATGTAATGATGATGATGATGATGATGATGATGATGAATCGCGATACAACGATGTAACGTCTACGACATGCCGACGCGCCACGATGCACGGGATAACAGAAAATACTAGATCCTTCCATTTCTTTTTATCATTAGTTCAGGACGGCATCGTCAGTTTTCAGACACGAAACATCGATGCATCACATGTGACGTCGAATCGCGTTTATGTGTTTTGACCCAGAACGTCGACGATTCGTGACTCAGTCACTGAGAGTTTCCGAAAAACAATAAAATCGCTGACTACTGATGCCAAACGAAGCGTATCTGCTAATGTTTTGATTTCTCTTCGCTGACATAATGTTCCAAACAAATATGTGCGCCCGCGTCTTTGTTTGTCAGAGTTGCCAGTGAAAGTCATGGCACAGAATGGTGAACAGAATGGTTACGTGGGGTGTAGATGTAATTACTTTTTGCTTCGTACTTATTTATAATATTTGTTTATTCGTTTACACTTTATTTTATTTATTTTAATCTTATCCGTATGTGACCGCGTGGCATCACTTTGGGCCCTATCAGAATACCAGCGCTGTGACGTTTTCTTTAATGTTACAGCAACATGCTGAGATTGGGGGGCCTTTTGGCATAGTACAGAGCCAATTTCGTTTAATATTTTTTTCTCTTTGCTTACTTTTATTAGTTGTACTGATAAATTTTACCATTTGATTTTTGTGTGTTTTGTCCTGTGCGGGCTATGTATGTTTTTTCTTTCTTTCTAATGCCCTATATTGATTTTCAGAATAGCCTTGCTTACAGTAAACTGCATCTTCATGTACTCAGAGTGTGGTCGCAGGCTGCCGTGCAATGTCATATGTTTAATAATAACGGTACGATCATTTAATCTATATGTCAACTTAAAATTATAAATACCGTTATAAATTATAATCTATCTCGCGAGATTGTAAACTCTCGACAGATTTTTGCTTATCTGTCGGTTTGTTCCGGCTTATCTCCGAAACGGCGGGACTGATTATGACGGAACTTTTATCGGCAGATAGCTGATGATATAGAGAGTAACTCGGGCTATTTCAGAAAAAAGGTTAGTTTTGTTCAAAAAAGAAACGAAAGCCCTTGAAATTGTTAACAAAATCCAATTTAATAATAATAATTCGCGTGAACAAATGTCGCGGGCAACATGTTGATAGTTTATTATAAAAACAGCGCACTCTGCTATAAGAGCGCGGTCCACGTGAAGAAATTCGTTGTTAAAATATAAACGCGCTTTAAATCAATAACTCATGAACTTGGTGACTTTTCAGGTGATTGCAATGAGCTGCTTAGCTGCAACTGTGTCCAGTGTATATAAAACTAGTGTTATATTTCAAGCTGTCTTGGCTACTGCGATAATAGTGGCTATTTGCACTATTCTAGCTTGTACGAGTGTAAGTCGATACTTCCTTCTATTGCTTCAACTGAACCTTTATTTAGGTCTGTCCGTCCATCACAATCGAGTTGCTCTGAATCTACTGGACCGATTCAGTTGAAAGGGCTTTTAATTATATGTCCTTTCGCCATTTTAATTTGAATTCCAACTTATCGACCATGAATGAATCTTAAATTATCTAATAAATAGCTGGCATCAATGCAAACAAGTTTTGTATGAGAGAAAATCTTCTAAAGCGTCAAGTTTCCAAGATATAAGTGATAACAATCTGCACCATCAACACAACTTTGATAGCTTATATTTCGGAAATGTGACGCTGTAGAAGGTTTTGTCAAACACAATACTTGTTTTTATTGATACAAACTAGTAATTGATACAGGTTTTACTCGAGGCTACTAAAATCCTAGTTGTACTGATGGTGCCATCAGAGAATAGATTCTAAGTTAATAAAATAATGATTGTTACTATTGTTCAAAATAATAATTGATTAATAGGGTAAAATTGAATACCTACGCTTTAGAAGATTTTGTCGCATTCAAACCTTATTTGCATTAATATCAGCTATTTGCTAGCAGGTTTTATGCGTGGCCGTTATTTTGAAAATAAAATTAAATGGCGGAGTTGGCAGGCCACACTTCTTCCAAAAAATTCCAACCCTTTTATACACATGTCAATTTCTGCGACTCAAACACGGACTTGTTGTAACGAACTTATTTTTGTGATTATATACAGGGTGTCCGGCAACGAATGGATTGTCTACATTAATAGCAATAATTCACTATTTAAGGCAGATACAATTATGAATTGTACCATTATCAAATCTACTTGAAACCAACATTATTTTAAAATTATTGGTCACTCATGTGTGCATACATTTTTTTTTTTACCCAAAAACACTGAAAAATTCATGAAATGAATAAATGACTGAAACTCTTTGTTTAAAATAGTACATTGTTCACCGAGAGGAGAAAGTGACCAATTACCGTTGAGGGTGTCGTTTGAAGCCCGAGCCGTAGGCGAGGGCTTTAAAACACCCGAGATCGGGAATCGCACTTTCTCTCGAGTAATACATAGTGCTTTATACTACACCTACGAGGAAAATAAAAAACGAAATCTTTACTAATTGAAATTTATATTGAAATTGTTGCAGTTAGTGAAGCTTAATTTAACACTTTTTCCATTAATGTTTGTTTGAGATGTTTGCGACAATGTAGGAGGAATTTCACATGTTCTTTTTTCAAATTGTTTATCCTGCCGCCGCAGGGTCGCACTGCCAGCCCGACACCATCCAACACACAGCTACTGGCCAGTGTCATTTTGCGAACTTGGAGATAAAAACTCACTGTAAAAACTTTTTGGCTTTTGATATTTAGGTTACCGGCGCATAGTCTTACCCAAAATTAAAAAAGAAAAACCACGTAAGAAATGGATTTTCATACACTTTTCTCTCCCGCTCAGAAGCGTTTTCTCCCCGCATATTTGTTCGATATGCAATGACGTACTTTCTACCGTAAATTTGATAAAGTATCAAGGTACTTTCCAAGCAGGTGTAGTTTAAATTATATAATTATACTCATACTAATTTTCCAAAATAAATGAACTTGCTTACAGGTACTATTTAAATATGATAGATTTTTTTTCGTATTTTTTTCTATTTGGCCATAAGTTCTACTTTATGCCATTTCAATAACCTTGAAATGGAACCATTAATTACCGGAAACCCTGTATAAATAGTTTTAAATGATTTAAGAAAATGGTGAAAATTTACCATTTCCACCCTTATCTCCGTAAAGTCTACTAAGCCAATCATTTTGAAACAAGAAATAGGTATTAGGAAAATTTGCAAAAATCCCTGGTAAAAGGTAACATGACTAATTATTTAATTATTCGGAACCCTTCACCCACTCCGCCGGATTTATTCAATAGTGTCCAACACAAATTGCCAAAAATTTACAATTATCATCAACAAATTTTTGCAATTTGTAGAAAAACTTGCCATGGGTGCGCAACCAATTTATGTTTTATATTTCAGTTCGATTTCACAGGTTTCATAATATACATAATCGTCATTTCACTCGCGTTGACTGTGGTCTGTCTTATATTCTTTGGTATAAGGATCGCAACGGGACAGAAGATGCCGCTCATACATTTGATACTGCTGCTAGTTTGTACTTTGGTCCAATCTGTGGTGAGTTGTAACGTTCATTGTTTTATTTATATGCTGAGTACGAGTTCCTGAGTTCGAGTTCCAGTAGGTCTATTACGTATCTTTCTGATATCCAGTGACTATCAAGCTTCGGTTGTACACCGAACTTTGATGACAACCGAGAATGTCATAATATTGGTATTACGTATCGCACTGAGTGGATATCACTTTACGGTGACTAACATTACAGCCCGGGTACGGTGTAACGTCTTTGACGAAAGCCACTTAAAACTCAGTTGTCATCAATTTTGTCCACTATGCTTACATAATCGAAATAATATAAGTATCGATACGAAAGCGTCTGTCAAAATGAGTTACGGTGACTATCAGCCACGATGACAACCAATGACGTCATATTTGATCGCGACTGGTCATACTTAGTAAGAAACTAAGCTTTTGACAGTTAATTGATGGACATTGAGCTCAGTTACTATCATTTCGAGGTGTCAACAGAGATACGTAATAGCCCTACTGATCGCCTGTTTTTCTATCTGAAACTTCTTAGTAGCAACTGGATTCAGGACTTTGGCCAGATTGATGGCAATAGGATCGTCCTATGTTACATGGAACATAAAAATAACTAGTGAAATATGGATGGAGGGTGAACTACCAATACTGTAAGTATTGATAGTTCACCAAAACCTCTGTCAAGCCCTTCACGGATTACAGGAGTGATATTTTTTATGTTTTGTTAATTTCGTTGTGGTTTTTGGAATTTAGTGGTTACTGGTTCTTTTTTGTGTAAATCGGTATGTGTATATCGATGTACGCGCGACGCGCTGGCGACCGCTCCTGCAACGCTGCGTGCGCTACCTCAACGTGCCCTTGAATGGGCCGCTGCATTAGTTCTACGCCACACATGAAGGACAATAGACGCTCGTCCTTCACTTTCACGATTATTTGCAAAATAACTCTAATTATTGCGCGCGCGCACCCCATAAGAGTAGGGGATGGACCTTTGAACGTTGTGTGCTTGTGTGATTTGGTGATACCTGGACCACGGAAAATTGTGACCCGCCATTGCGAGGTCGCACCAGATTGTGGGAGTCCCGCTGAAGGCGTTACGTTGGTATGTACAACCAATTTGCATGAAACTGAATTATTTCTCCTGGCCTGGACTTTGTGAACCTCCCTTCGTTCTCCGCAGAAATTTTGAGAATATATCAGATCCAGTACCCGCGTGGTGAAAAATAGTATATTCGGATTTTGAATTTGAAATAATTATTTCCACCAGTTACAAATACTAAAATTTACATTTTGTCTCCTCTAAAAACAAGGATTGAATTATTAAAACAATGTTTGATTGCAGACTAAAAGTATGAACTTATTTCCAGATGCTCATAGTGGAACTTCAAATGATACTAGGAGGCAGAGCAGTAGAGCTTGATGAAACCGAATACGCCTTAGGAGCATATTATCTCTACACATCGATAGTCGACATTTTCATAAAAATGCTTGGTATATTAGGAACATTATCAGAAAACTAAAAAAATCCGCAGTGCTGTTGTTGTTGAATTATTGTCAATGGAAACATCTCTCTTTATTCGAAGTCTTCGGGAATTACAGGCGTTATGTTACGATATTTTTATTTTGAAAACTGTACAAATAGTATTTTTTTTTATAAAAACATGATGTCTATCAAAATGATAAAATATTTTACAAAATAAATGATTTCAGTGTTTGTTATCCCAGAATAGGGATGATTTCTGAGTAAACAAAATATGATTATATTTAGTTCGTCAGTTAAATTATCAAAAAATATTGGATACGTATTTTGGTTTTCGCTTAAAAAAATATGAGTGGGGGCTTGTGACGTCACTTTCCGGTAAAAGTGTACTAAACTGTGACGTGACACGAGTTTTCGACGCACTGTATCGTCTTCATTTCTTGTTTACGTGAAAAAAGAAAAAATGCGTGTCCAAAATTTTTCGGAAATCTATTTGACGGACTAATTAGATTTTATTAGTCATCTAATCTATCTATTTATTCTTAGAAGAAGTAGTTAGCTCATCATTTACGACGTAGATAGCACTGTAGTACTTTTTGTTTTTACTGTGTTGGTGTAGTACTTTTCGTTTTTACTATGTTGCTGTAGTACTTTTAGTAGTGCCTCTACACACTCTTGACGTCGAGCAGCAACGTGAGGTCATCTGGGAAATAGTAAACAAGCGCCATGTCTCCGGTAGACCTCTGACCAATATAGCGAATTCGAGAGGACCCAAGTTGATGCCTTGTCTTACCCCAGTGTAAGACAAGGCAGAAACTTGGCAGAAATATACCAGGTGTACTATGCTTCGGATTTACATCCATTATAGTCAACGTACTGCTATCTATCTTGCTTAAAACTGGCAAAAACCGCAATAGATGTAGTTTACAGCCGACATCTTCGAGCTTCTTTGATGAGATGTCATTGTTGACTGTGTTGAAAGCTTTTTTTGAAATCAAAATAAGCAGCGTCACTTGCATACCAGCATCTACCGCCGGCACCACTTACGCCATTAAATTGAGTAGATTATAATATTGTAGCAGTGCTGCTCACCGGCCGGAATCAATAAAAAGCTCAAGCTTAAGCCGTCGTATTCGTGTTTTGTCACATCTGACGATGGCAGAGGGTTTTTCGGATTTTATCTAACATCAGATGTCGCTACGTAGGCGTCTGCTATAGACAACTGTCAAATTGTACTGAATTGTATGCTAGTGAAACTTTTTACCGAAATTCCATCGTATTTGCACTGTTTTACAATATAAATATGGATTACGGACAAAGAAAAGTAGCTGAACTAAAGATTAAGCTTTATAATAGGTACTGCAAAAGTCAGTGGTACAAGGAAAAACTTAATGAAAGGTAACTTATGCGGCCACAACACTGAGGCATTTTATTAATGATTTTAAAGATAATTAAATGAAAATTGTGTATTTTGATAGATGTTTAGACCTTACGCCAGTGCTGTCACCTTGTGGTTTTTTTATTTTGGAAAACCCTCATTGTCGACATCGGCACATCTTACCGTAGAGAATAATATTATGTACTAAAGGTGTAGACAGAATAAAGGTTATATTTTGGCTAGAAATGGCTTAATACTTATGCCCTGGACAGCGCTTAACCACGTTTTTGATGACCTTGAGTAATTTGGCAGCGGTTAACCGCGTAACATTCGCGAATGTTAGCATGTACTTTGACACCATATATTATGCCTAGGTCAAATTTTCCGTAAGTGAACGTATTATATTGAGTTTACCACTTTATTTTCAATTCATAGAGTTCTTAGAGTTTTTCCTGTAATCTACAAGCAATGAACTATACTTTGTATTTTTTTTTTCAAAATCTTAGGCTCAGTAGTTTCGGAGAAAATGGTAAATTTTCGTCTTCTTTCACGAATAAAATCAAAATTATTTATTTTACAATAATAATAAAAATATGTTACTTGAGATCCTCATAACAAGTCCTTTCATTTGACATTTATGACACAGTAAGGTTTGCAAAACTTTTTTTTTATTTCCTAATTTGTCCCCCGAAAATGAACATTATTAAAAAAAATATTTATTTACTTTGCACACCTGTGTTTGGGTCATAGGATTACACCATCCTACCAAATTACACCTGATTTGGTTCAGTAGATTCGGAGCAAATTGGCTGTGACAGAAGGACGTACAGACAGACGCACGAGTGATCTTATAAGGGTTCCGTTTTTTTCATTTTTTTTTCGGAACCCTAAAAATCAAGTATCTAAAAGAATTTTATTAGGTACGTAAGTCCACCACATTCCGAGCGGACAAATTTCACAGGCCACAATTAAGTGGAAACGGTCCGGAAAACATCAGTCAACCGGCCTCGCAGCGGACACGGCACGGATAACCGGGGACTGCGCCGGATAACACGGCGAGAACGAATAATTTACCGCCCCGGTTTTACCTCGAGTTGTCTTTGGAGGTAAAACCTTACCTTGTAATTGTATTGTGTTCTCCTGTTACATGCGTCAGCTTTTTGAAGTGAAAACTTCTTTAGGCGCGTTGAGCACTTTTTGGGTGAAGGAAAAACATTAAACTCATCGTCACGTCACGTAACGTGCGATCACGCTTCGTAGCCGTTCGTAGCACTCGTAGCATCCGCTACGGCGGGCACACAGCACCACACAGGCACGCGCGGGATATATCCAGTGCTACGACTGGGACGGGGCCTGTGTACTTTTTGTTTTCACTTCTATCGGCAGTCCCCAAAGACTGCTCCGATTATTTTCATAATTAAAAGTGTCTATGAAGCTTTACTGTGTAAAAACATATCCCTTTCTTTGCTGTCGCGTAGCCGGGTAGGAAGACGTTTAACGAAACTTAGTCACGTTGTTCTTGCCACATGTTTTTTGCACTGCAACATATCTGGAAACCTTAGCAGTTACGTCCGCTCCAACAGACGGGATCGCATCGCATCGTTGATTTGAAAAAGATATTTCATATTAGCCGAAGATCACAATAAAAAGATTTTTTTTCTCATAGTAAATAATGACGATCTCAGCAGCCACAGAGTTTGGATTAGCGCCTACTAATACCGCAGTTTACCGCATTTCACCAGTTAATACCTATTAAATCCATAACATCGTTACATAAGGTGAAAATAGTGCCCGATTCCATAATTAAACTTTCCAAGTGTTTGTCTTGACGCCGTCACTCAGAATATACACTAACCCAAGGGCCACGAAACGAACTCTTATAGCTTTTTTCGCTCTGCGCTTCAAAAGTCAGCTTAAAATGTTGAGAAGAAATTGAACTTTTGTTGTTTGTAGTAAATTGTAAAGTATACACAAGGATACCGTTGATATTGTATAAATGAACACACATCTATTTTTGACCCCTGTAGCGAATAACGCCATTAGCGATATTTCTGTGGCCCAGGAATAAGTCCTTTGTTTTATATAATTCACAGCTTATTTCATTCGGGACAATAAAAACAAACTTTTCAGTGTACCTACTTCCAAGGAGACCAACTTTTCTACTTCAGTTCCGTACCTCTGGCGTTCTCTTCATAATATAAGCATTTGCATATGAAAAGATGAGATGTATTTGGAGGTAAAATGTTCATATTCTTAACATCATGCGACAAGTAATATTTCTACCGCTATCAATGATATCATAAATTTACATTTTCCCAGATACATTTATTTTTTATATTATTTATTTTATTATTATTATTTATTTATTTCGTAAGATGGAGAAATAAAAAATAAATTTATTTAAAATTTATTTTTGACAGCTCAACTGTCAAAAATAAATGACAAATGAAAGGAATAGTATAAACTTATTGTTAAATAAATAGTTAATGAACAGACTCACTGCCGAGTAAATAGTTCATAAACAAACTTACTGTTGAGTAAATAGTTTCATGAAAAAACTCATTGTTGAGTCTCTTGTTGAGTTTTTTTGAAAACACTCACTGTTGAATCAATGGTTTTATGAACACACTAATTGTTCCGGAAATAGTTTTATGAACATACTCATTGTTAAATCAATAGTTCAATGAACACACTAATTGTTAAATAAATAGTTTTATGAACATACTCACTGTCGAATCAAAGGTTTTATGAACACACTTATTGTTCCGTCAATAGTATTATGAACACGGTAATCGTTCAGTCAATAGTGTTATAAATATACTCACTGCACACAATAACGAAAAAGTTACGTCAAATCGAACATCACCAAAATAGTGGTCTCTTAATATTCCATTTTAGTTCGCCCAGAGTGTTTTGTATAATATTAGAATAATTCATTAACATTATTATAATAACATCTACAAAGGCTTTACGAGTATTGTTGACTAAATAATAGAAGGTAAGTTTTGTTTACAGTTAACATCTGTTGACTGTTAAAAACACCAAGTTTGCTGAAATTAATAGCGTTTTGTGCGAAAAGTTTTTCGAAACAGGATGAGCACCATTCGGGCTCTCCGCTTCGTCGGATGCACGGTTAAATTATTGCTTATTTGATTAAGTAACCATTTAAGTACAATTTTTCCATTTGATGAATATGTAGTGACAAAAATCTAAAAGTGTATGCTTATATGGTTTGGTCATGTGGAGAGAATGAATGAAAGGAAACTAACAAGACAAAAGGTATTCACATGGCAGATGTGAGTGGCAACGCCGAGAGGGGACGACCTAGAAGGACATACACTGACCTTATTGGTGAGGTTCTTCAGAAAGATCAGTACATAGTACTCGCAACCGATGTGCGTGTATGACCTGTTGTATGAACGTGGACGAGGCAAAGCGAGTATGTAAAGATTCGTAATGATTCGGCGTTCTGTGGTTTCTGCCTACCCCAACAGGAAAAAAGAGGTGAGTTTATGTATGTTCCTCGTTTGCTATGACATACAAAAACTACAGAGGCTCTTAATTCCCCTCCAGAAGTCTCAATTGGTTTATTACAGGCAAATGTGTCTGGATGCCAGGCTGAATTTAAACACACATCTTGCTACATTGTTATCACATTATGTACCATCTCAACATGAATGATGTAACCAAGGTTTTGTAAAAATATTCTGATTTAAAAGAGTGTTCATAGAGTTTCTTTCCCTCTTGAATGGGCAACTACAGTACGGGTTCCTTCTATCTGGCAGAATCTTGATGCTCCGAAATTTATTTAGCATAACACACTTGGCATAATCTTCTTTATATTAATATTTTTAAGGCATAAATATAGTTAATATAGTTATTGCTTGGCCGAATGTTTATATGCCCAAATTTACAATGGCATACTTTTAAGTTGGCAGAATTTTATTTGGCATAATTACTTTTGGTAATGTTCAAATTCCGCATAATTTCGTTTAGAATAACGTTTATTTAGAGCAACGATTATTTGGTACAATTTCACTTGGCATACTATGAAGATGGCAGAATTCCATTTAGAATAATTTTATTGGGCATTATTGCAATTTCTATAAATTTTTTAACCTTAAATTAGAACTAAAATATTGTCTTAAAAAGACAATAGGTTACACTCAAAAAGTTAGTGACAGAAACGAATCGCTCCAAAACCGACTCCACGTAGTCTTGTCTGTTCTACCCCTAGAGTGTAATTTAAATTCGCGTAGGCGCGAAGGGGTGAGGCGGCCCGTGAGCTGAGGAGCAGGTGGTGAGCGTAAAACACATCTGCGACAATAAGCTCGCGTGGGACCGCCGGAACCCTGCAGTGCCGGAGCCGTGACAGAAACCATGCCTGCTGCATGTTGCATGCTTGCTTGCATGCTGGCTGCAAGCATGGTGTTTGCTGATTTTCATACTGCATGCATGATGTATGCTTGTCTGATCAGAAATATGCAGCAATTAACATTATCGTCGTATGTTTGTGGCGAAAAAAAATAATGTTCAATCAATTTTATTATTATGGTAAGAAATACAAAGTAATTCTAACTATGAATATTTTGTTATGTGATAGATGAGGTTTTCTATTGTTATGCATAATGAAATGTATGCCAAAAGATGATTCTAACTGTAAACTTTCTGTAATATGATAGTTCTGCCTTTTACTGACTATCGATACGAAATTTATGCCTAAAGATGATTCTGCCTGTGAACTTTCTGCGATAAGATGGTTCTACTTTTAATTCATAAGCATATGAAATCCTAATTATGCCTAAAGATGATTCTGACTTACAAAATTATGAGTTTTGAATGTATGATAAATGAGTGTCTGCCAAACGATTTTCTGCGAAATTAAGTTTATGCTATCTATTGTTATGCAAAGTAATATTATGACATAAAAAGTTCTGCTATAAAGGGTAGACCCCTACAGTACTTGCACAGTTTTTATGTCTTGTGACTGGGACTGTAGCTACATTTAATTTTCATCTTTGTTCGACAGTTCAAAAGTGCCTGTAACTGGCCTACTTTAAATAAATGCTTTGATTTTGATTTTGGTTTTGATACAGCAGTGTGAAATCTCTTACTGAATGAAAACGCACAGCGAAGTAAAAGTCCATTACGATTATCGTTTCGATTTACACAAGCAAGAAAGATCCAATATTTATCAAGTAATTACAAGCTTTTTGCTGCAAATTCTAGCGTAAAATATTGTGAAAGGAATTGTTTCTTGGCGAATGTTAATACATTTTCTTCCCAATCGTAACATTTTGAGCTGCCGAAACCTTGTAATGAGTTTCCAAACTCGTTCGTTGCTGAGATTTATTGCACGAAATTACTTCGAACCTCAAAATATATCTGTACAAACTCTTCGATAGCAGAAAGTCTGAAGCGTTAACTTTTCAGTTCAAATAAAGATATCTGGGGGTCTGCCTCTTAAAGCAGTATTATTTTAATCTCACTACGGTGTGTGAAAGAGACGCTAGAGGTTTTTTATAGCGCCATCTCTTTCTCACGCTGAACTATGTGTAGCGATACTACAAAAAGTACTACAGCAACATAGAACCAAAAGTACTACAACGCCATCTATGACACAGGCGATGAACTAACAGCACAAATCACGTCAGAAATCCTACATCGCGCAAGCAGAGTTATCCGCGACTTAAGACTATATACGTGAACCCGACAACAACTGTCGGGCAGTGGCCCACCAGATATAACACCCGTCTGGGAGGAGGATCCTCCCTTTTCTACGAGGGTTTAAGAGCATTACACCCTGTTTTTCATAACCCCCTAACATTTATATATTTTTATTTCTCATAAATTAATAATTTTTTTTTACATAACAGGTGTTAAAACACCCTTTACGAAGGCGAAAGCACGTGTTCTTCCCGTCATTACGTTTTTTTCCGTACTGGACCATACCTTCTACCTATAGGGAACCATCTAGTCTCTCTATCTCCGATATTGGAGGTCAAGGTTATAATTTTTCACGTTTTTAGGGTCCCGTACAAACAATTAAAAAAACGGAACCCGTATTCACTCGTGTGTCTGTCTGTCTGTCCGGCTGTCTTTTGCAGCCGATTTGCTCCGAATCTACTGGACCAAATCAGGTGAAATTTGGTAGGATGTAATCTTATGGACCAAACACTGATGTGCAAAGTAAATAAATATTTTTTTAAAATAAAGGGGTAATTTTCGAGGGACAAATTAAGAAATTAAAAAAAATCTCGAAACTACTGAGCTAAAAAAATTTAAAAATAAATACAAAATATAGTTTATTGCTCGGAGATTACAGGAAAACCTATAAGAATTATTCTAATAATTAAAAATAAAGTGGTAAACTCAATATAAGACTTTGGCATTGTACGGAACCCTCTCCACGCGAGTTCAATTCGCACTTGGCCGGTTTTTATTTTTTCTAAATGTAAATCTTTCCTTTAGGTAGCTACATGATCCATGTAGTGTAAGTTATTTAATGCACAATAAATGCGTTACACTGAGTCCTACGACTCAGTGTAACGCATCCGTACGGGTCCTTTTACACCCTGTTTATGTATTGATAAATATTTTCTTTTTTTATTCCACAACTACTGTTTTGTCTCTGCATCACCTGGTAGACTGGTAGAAAAGATTCGTGTATAGTACAGTACAGTATGACTACTTCAAGTATGCAGTTCGCGGTGGCGATGCTAGTCAAGAAAATATGCATCGGTATGTCAAACTTGGTTTTCCCGCCTGCATAGATAAGTTGGCTGACGTTGTGTGCTTCTTGTGGTGCTTGGCTGACATTGCCAAGAGGGCGTTGATGGTGAACATCTGTCTATGGAAGTCCCAATTAAGGCCATACGCCTAAAGATTCGTGTACACTTCAACCAACTTTTCTGTGCAGCCGGGAAAACACAGAACTAAAATAAACGTACTAAGTTTGACATGCAACGCTACCTTGAACTGCACACTTTAAGTGGTCATACTTCCGCACACGTATACGTACACGCATTTAGTACTAAATGTCAGATGATTTCCGAATGTCCCGCTCTAAGGTCGGCCAATAAATCTCTGTCAGGCCAACAATGCTTACCGGAACTGTGTGACACTAGAACCGTCACTTAGTAATGTGTATTTGCTTGAAATGGTACTCTATGAGTAAGGCCGTTTATCAAGCGTTAACGTATGAATTATGATGAGACTCTAAGATCTATTTTACCTTTATCATTATTTTTTCGTGTAAGTATTACTATTTTTCTTCTTTGGTTTAGTGGTCGCAAGCGCTACCTGGGTTCGATTCCTAGGTCAGACAAAGTGTTATTAGGTGTTTCCATCAGGAATTTCTCAGTAGCAGCTACGGAGCTTGGATCTGTGCCCGGTTGATTGCAATAGGCTCGCCCCCTATTACATGGGCCTTATAACATAACTGACGAAAGGTACCTAAAGTACAACGCTGCTTAACCCTGCGGGTATAACAGGCGTAATGTTATGTTATGATCATTCGGAAGTCTGTAAATACGAAAAAGGACAGTATCCTAAACGTGAACGCAGACTTAGCCGCACCGCAGTCGCCGCATTCGAATTCTTCTATGGAATCTCGCACACAGACTTAGACAAAGATTGCACACAGGCACAGATTGCATATAACAGATACGAAGAATGCGAATGCGGTGACTGCGGTGCGGCTAAGTCTGCGTTCACTTCAAGACTTTCGCTCTGGAGCTGCACCGGTTGTAATTCACGACAATGTAAACCACATTTTATACGTTTAAAAATATTGACATTCCCTTCACTGTATGTATATCTATGAACTAGCATTATACATTAGAAAAAAAATTAAAACAAATATGAGACGTTAAAAAGTACCAGGCTTGCCAGTACACTTCGTGCAATACGCCATAGAACGGTTATGTTTGACAAGAGCATTCAGGGACTGGGTGGTCAACATGACAAAATGTTAAACGGTTGGAATGTGCAGGGGTCAAAATGTCTATACGGACCGGTTGTCTATGTGGCTAAAAGTATAAACGTCAAAATGTGCATGGTTACAAAAGAGGAGTTATGTGTTTGGGTCCAATCAAAGAAGTGTCATAAAGTATAATAGCCAACGTGAACACGCGTCTAATTGTTATATAGACCGGCTGTCTATGTGGCAATAGGATTGTATCCTGAAAAAATCTAATTAGTCCGTCAGTTAGATTATCAAAAAATATTTGACACGTATTTTTTCTTTTGTTACGTAAACCAAAATTGACGAACATACGACGCTTTTAAAATTCTCAATACGTCACGCCGTGCTATCATTTTTAGTGAGTTGTGACGTCACGAGTCCCCACTCCTGAGTTTCGATGCGTTTTATCTTTGTCAATATTCATTGATTTACAAAAACAAAAAATACGTGTCCATTATTTTCCAATGCTCTAACTGACGGACTGAATAGATTTGCAATTTATTGATGGTGGAAACTAGCCTATTTGGTTCCAACCAAACAAGTGTCACAAAGTATAATAGCCAACGTGCATTTTGTATGAGCCCTAAAATCTATAATAAATTACCTAGTAAAATTAAGGAATAATTAAATTTATGTCATTTAAGAATAGATTAAGACTTACTTAAATATAAATATATATCACTGGACATTAACACACAGCGCCATCTAGTGCCACACTAAGCAACGAGCTTGTGTCGTGGACACCAGATAGTTGATATACTACATAGATACTTTTTGTTTGTAAATACATACATATTATACATATAAACATCCATGAAACTCGGAAACAAAAATGTCCATGCTCATCACACAAACATTTGCCCCAACCGGGATTCGAACCCGGGACCCTAAGAACGTAAGGCAGCTTCACTACCGCTGCGCCATTCGGGTCGTCACTTGATCAATAAAGCCTAATAAAATATTAAGGATGATTTAAATGATAAATGTAATTTAATTTATTAGTTAAGTAGATAGGTAATAGTAGTACTAATTAATGAATGTCAGAAATACCTTAATAATAATATGTAAAATATGTAACGATTATTATAAGATTTATTATTTTTTATTGTAATATATATCTGCACACCTGTAACTATAGAACTTCTGTTGTATGTTTCAGAGGTGAAATAATAATAATTTATTTGCGTCAATATGGGTAGGTACATCCTCATGTACATTGACGTATATTGACGCAAATAAGTTATTTGATTCGATTTTTTTATTTGAATTGCCGTTACTGCCCCATCAAATTTTTTTGGATTATAGTAGTCTAACAATCTTCGAACGACGTTGACAAGGGTGTGTGCTGTTGCAAAAAAAGAAAAAGAATTGGCGGTGTTGGTTCTACTTCGATCAACAATTAAAGTGGTTCTAGCTTTGATCATGGGCCAAAAGGTCCATTCTTCATGTTCGTTGCATCTTGCACGTTCGTTCCTATTATCTGTGTTAAAATTCTGTCATCAGCTGATGTGTTAACTGACATACGTCAACATAAATTAAGTCAAAACTCTTGTGAAATGAAGATCAAAAAGTCTAAAAAATACGTCCTGACTGATTTTTCAACAAAATTATGTGGAGTGATTTGAATATCGTTAATTGATATCTGCAGTATAAGTATGGCGGTTACCAATAATGATGCCATAAATATTGTTGCTAATTGGATTGCTAAATTTAAATAACCTAATCAGTGAATATTGTAAGATAAGTACACCGACAATTCTTGTTTTGGTAGGAATAGTCACAGCAACAACAACAACAACAGCCCATAACGTCCACTGCTGGGCATAAGCCTCTCTCCCATGATGGGAGGAATTTGCCGTAATCTCCACGCTTGGCAGGCGGATTGGAGATCGCAGTATGAAAGACTAACAGAAAACGCTGCTTCCCATTCTCTGGTCTACGGAGGCGCAAGGTGTTCTGCCTCAGACATTAGTCGCCTTATACGACACCCGTGAGTGTAATGGGTTGGTTCTATTCTACTCTGCTGGATACCACACGGCTTATATAAATATTCACAGCATTACTCTTAATTAATTACGCAATAAAGCACGACTTCTTTTGTAAATTGATTTGTAAAGGGCATAAAACTGTAGAGGTTTAAATAATGTCGTAAAATGGTTTTTAGTAATGTGATAAAACAATTATTTGTATCTTCATGGTAATTCAATACTACTATGTTCGTCGTGTGCGTTTTCCCAACTATGTTGGGGTCGGCTTCCAGTCTAACCGGATGCAGATGATTACCAGTATTTTACATGGAGCGACTGCCTGTCTGACCTCCACAACCCAGTTAGTGCTGGGTAATACGATACCCCTTGGTAAGAATGGTTGTCAGGCTTTCGGGCCACTGACTACCTGTTACGACTCTCAAAGATCTACAAATGAGAGCCAGTACCAACGGCTTTACGTGCTTATTCGGTAGTATAACACAAGTAGGTACAGATTATATTGCCTTATCAAAGTAAGTCTGTCGTCTCTTTCTCTGCATTGTTCGCGCACTCAACGCAATTGCTTTTAAATGGATCCGATTTTTTAAATGTAAATTAGGCTTCATTTGATTAAGAATATTGATAAAGTTGGAATTACGGGAGGTTACTTAAAAATACATTAGCAATCTTATTTCCATTCGTTTAGTGAATGTATTGAATCCTCAATTTATTCTAGGTAAGGTTTCCTTTTTTAAGTAACAAGATAAATATTGGATATTTTCTGTAGATACATATTTATGTTCTAGTTTAAAAGCGTCGTCTTTTTAACCTTCTTCAAAAATAGGGAGGTTATATATTCGTCCTGTTTTATTTTAAGTCTATGTGAAGTCAACTTCGTAATTGGTTTACCACTTTTAACAACATTATTTATTATTTTCTGCTTGCATTTACCCACTGCAGGGCAAAGACCTCCCTTTATTCTTTTTAATCTTCTCAGTTTGAGGCTAGTATGGATCAATCCTACGAGTATCTGTAGGCATCAAGTTCGTCCCATCATCTTCCCTTGGAACTGCCTCGATGACAACAGATTCCAACAAATAAACTTGTTCTCATCAAGTTGACGGTTGTAAGGGAACCTCGCCGTTGTCTCCAAAAATGCGGATCTTCCACAAGAAATCGCATCTCTGCGGCTAAAATCATGCTGGATTTCGATACTCGGCAATCAAACACCGTTGGATCGATTCACTAATGAATTCATTTTTCACTTTTGATTCATTTTGTGTTCAGACTTCGAGAAGTGAAGCCGAACATCGTACCGATTTTATCATAGAGATTTGTCGTTTTCTTTTTAATTAAGAAATTCAGTACGAAATTGTATTAATGAGTTAGTTTACAAGTTTGATATTTTGTTTTTCAAACTAGTACGAGTAGTTGAGTCTTTGGATCTGACTATGAACTCATTCGTCGTATGAATCTGAAAGGTGCGGTCATATTCAAGGATACAGTGCACCATCAAAGTAAACAATTATCTCTATGGGACCAACATCGTAATTATCATTTGCCTACCTTCAGACAGCTCACTGTGCCGAGCCTGCATGTAGAAAGACGAGACAGCAGCGGCAGTGTACTTCGATAACCAGGGTACTCTTCAAGATCGTCATTAACACCAAGGTGTTGCTGGCTTGTTAATGATGATCAAGTACGCTGACAGGCCAGACAGGCACATTACTTTGTGTAATTTATTTCATCACCACTGCTCTCAAAACGGTGAAGGAAAACATCGTGATGAAACCGGCATGTCCTAGAACCAAAAATTCAAAGACATATGACATCTACCAATCCGCACTGGGCCCGCGTGGTGGATTATAGTTCATTCCCTCTCATTGAGAGGAGGCGGTCATGATGATGTTGTTGGCTTTCCTCGGGGAACTCGGTTGGATCGAATGAATTTCCCAACCGTGCGCAAAATACACGCTTTGGACGTGGAGTAGCGGACAATGCCTGCCTAAATATGACTATTAATACAATTTTAGCTCTACATAGGAATCTGTTCTATGAAGTAAACATGTACGTACATCTGTCTTCCATTCTTTCACACAGGGATAAAGATAATTGTGTATTAAAAACATGCATCGTGCCGGCGATCGCCCTTTCAAGTAGATGGTCTCGTGAATTATTCATGTTCTCTCTCAAGGAATCTTTTTGCGATTTATATTATGAACACACTGTCTAGGAAGAATGGATGCAAAAAGGATTAAAAATTTGTGGAGGATTTTCGTTTTCATGGCCTGGGGGATTACTATTAAGGTCCGAGATCAGTATTGTTTTAGTTTAATTCCAAAGTGCGAAAGCGATGGAGCTAGACGTCCTGTATACATCATAACATCACGCCTGTAAATCCAAGTGTACTTAATAGTACACACATTGTGCCAGTTATGTTTAAGTCCCAAGTAATAGGGGGCAAGCCTATTGCCATCAACCGGGCACAAAACCAGACTCCGTGGTTACTGAGAAATTCCCGATGGAAAAACCCTACAACATTTTGCCCGACCTGAAAATCGAACTCGACGTAAAGCCGGGGCGTTAAGATTTACGTCGCTCGGGGAGGTTCAAGAACCTCCAAGACAGGCTTCTTCAAGAAGAAACAGACGTAAGCTGAACTTCCAAACAGTGTGTCACAACCGTTAGACATGGTAATGTGATTACGCATTAATGACGCACCCACGTTTATCTGAAACTAATGAATCTCCGGAGTAAGGACCAATGATTGTGACATAAACTTTGATACATCAAAATACATCATTGAAATGTTTTCTTATTTTTAACCGACTTTTGTGTGTGTGTGTGTGTGTGTGTGTTAGCGATATCTTTGCCAATTGTGAACAGATTTTGATGATTCGTTTTTTGTTTAGAAGAATATTGTAGCTTTAATTATGTTTATCCCAAATATATTCAGTGTATCTCAACTCGTCTTTCATTCCACTCGCCTCACAATACATGGCGACCCTGCCAGCGGTCTGCCTCGGGTGTGCATTCCATTGCCCATATTAAGAGTACGACACATCTACATGATCTAAATTTACGAACTTAGCTACAATGATTAATTACAATATCGAACTTTGTGCTGCTATCCTGTCCCCGAAGGATTCACCATTCTGGGAGGTTCTACATCCAAGACAGAGGAAGTGATCTTGGCTCAAATTGCTTCTGGTGGCGCAGAGAATATTGCGCACCTGGAGACTTTGAAAAATCACGTCGGTGCTATAAACTACACCTTGGTCGTAATCTGCGTTGTCCTGACGTTGGGGGCAGTATATGTTATTTGGCGCACATACAAATGGTGCCATGAAAAACTAGAGGAGCGTCGACTGAACGAGTTCGCATTGCAAAGGTATGCGAGTATCTTTCGCCGGGAGCGTCGTCAATTGGAAAAAGAAGGAGCGGTCTAGTGATAAAAGTGTTTGTGAGTTTCAGACGATACGGCTTCGGAAATACGGCTATTATCAATGTGTGAATTTTTGAAGTGAGGTACTTATAATATTTTTTTTTTTCTCTCTTTTGTATCTATATCTCATAACCATAATTATGAGCGCAATTGCATATTATTAGATAGATATAAATTATGTGGACATTAAATAATTATAACTGCTTACTTCAGGTCTGTAATCAAAGTTATCAAGATATTGAAAGCTAATATAAAACGTATTAATTATGACATGGCAGTCTACCTATTAAGTTTAATTATTACAGCATGTTATGGCTGATATACTAGAGTGCCTCTATAAGGAATTAAAAGAAATTAGAGTTTACTTGGTAAAAATAGGCCCTGAGCGTCGACGGGGACATGTAAGTATATCTAAACAAGCCGAGGCAAATATTTTGTATGGCCAGTATACGTCCTTAATAAATAATTTGCAGGGTGATATTGAGAAGGGTGTTATAGATCAAAGATCCATAGAGTTAATTAATAAATACAGTTCTCAATTTTTGAGCTTATATAACGAAATTGTATAATTTTGTTCAGAGAGTACAATTAAAGGAGAGGTCAGCAAAATGAGTACGGACGTATTTGATTTAAAGATTGCTCTAAATCTCATACCTGTGATGAACGATCACGATGACGTGACTAGAACACTAATTGAAAATATTGACTATTACAACTCAATACTTGACAAGGCTGATTGCAAGAAAAAACGAATAGTGTTTGTCTTAAAAAGTAGGCTCTCCCAAAATGCCAAATTAAAGTTAACCACTACTTATAGTACTGTTGAGGAATTGTTAAAGGACATGCGCCAGCTACTTCTGCCAAGAAAATCGCCCACTGCTCTCCAGACTAAGTTGCAAAGAGCAATACAGAAGGACAAGTCCGTAGCTGATTTTGGTAAGGAGATAACAGAATTATTCGTGGATCTTACTGTTTCTCAGGCTGACGGCGACTCGTCGACATATAAAGTTTTGAAACCTATTAACGAAAAATACGCAATAAAACGATTCGCGGACGGTTTGACGAATAGTAAGTTGAGCACAATTATGGCAGCACGTAACTTTTCGTCCCTAAAGGAAGCGATACAAGCAGCCCAAGATGAGGAAATGTCTACTTCAGCAGATTTAACAGAGGTGTTAGGTATGTACCAAGCTCAAGCCAGAACGGAACAGTTTTCTAATAGGTATTTTAGGGGACAGCGAGGACGAAACGGTCGCCAGCGCAGATTTTATTCGAGGATTTTTTTGCGAGGTCAGTCAGGAAATCCTACACAATATAATAATAATAGACAAGACTCGTGGTCCCAATCAACACCTAACCGACGAGGTGACAACCGGGGTCGAATTTTTGCTTATCGGGGACGAGGCAATAACGCTAACGGAAGTGCCAATGCACTAGAAGCGGAAAATGAAGTGCCAGAAATTAGAGAACAAGTAGAGACTGAGTCCCAAAATCATTTTTTTCGATCCTAATGTTATATATAACTTAAATTCATTAAATAAGGTATCTTTTGATGTCGGTTGTCATCATAACCATAATTGGCTGATCGATACTGGCGCATCAATATCAGTTGTCAACACAGATATGTTGGCTTGTTTAGAAATACCATTCCATATAGATAAACTAAGAATTAAAGGAATAGGTGGTGATGTCATTTCGGATGGTTATGTACTTATTAACTTGCGTCAAAATAATGAAAATTTTAAACACAAATTTTATGTTTTGAAAACACTCCCTTCCAAGGTTAAGGGTATTTTAGTCTATGATTTTTACCAAAGGTATAAAGCTGTTTTGAATTTTGAATTAAAATTCATACAACTAACCACAACCTCCGGGAATACTATTACTCACAAATTAACTTATTGGCCTCACAATACAATATTATTTCCCGGTTGTCTCGTTTAAAATTGGTTTTTGGATCTATTGCTGATCTTCGGAGATGTACAATGAAAATCTTCATTGATAGACATCAAATCTGTAGTGATTGCGGCAATCGCTTGGATGTTTATTGTTTGCACACTATCACTACGTAACATCACGTATGTATGGTCTGAAGGGGTACGCAGATAGGTACAGTCACCCACATTTTGACAGTTAGGTATGTCAATAAATTTAGCATCTGAAGTCGGTGGCAAAAAAACGGAATGAAATAAACAAAAATTACCGACTTCAGAAGCTAAAGTAAGGTCCATTTTGTTTTTTTTGCAAAAAAGTATTTTATGTAGAGGCGAGTACTTTAATTGATAAGGCACTGGCACTTTATTTATATCTTATTACCGCCAAAACCCGATTTGCATAACACGGCTAAAATAAGAATAGTGGCAAGTGGCTAAACAATTAAAGTCCTCGACTGTACGTTTTGTGCAAAAATATTTTTCGTTCTAAAATAGGAAAAAATAATCATATCCCTTCTTTTATCCCAATTTATTTGGGCTCGGCGATTGTCATCTTATGTCTTCTTCTTCCATACGTACTTACTCTCTTAATTGTCATCTCATGAATGTGTTGTTGAATGTTTCTTTGATCTTCCCTTAATTGTATAGCCGTCCACAGTCATAGTCCAATCTTTCCTCACTACATTTTCCTCTTTCCTTCGCACCACATGCCCATACTACGACAACCGCTTACCACATAACTCTTTGATAACAAATAGTTCTAAAACTAAAACCCGACTACTGAATGAAGTCGGTTAAAATGTAGAGTATGTTACCCGGGCCATAATAGTGAATCAATTGACACCTTATTCATCAAAGTCGGATAAATAGTTTAGGCGCTACGGTGGAACATACGTAAATACAAACATACATACATACACTGCTAAAATCATAACCCTACCTTTTGGCCTTGGTGTAGTTGGATAAAAAGTGGCATTTTCAGACTCCTACAAGCTTCCTAAAATAGGAGAGATATTGTTCTTAATTTAGCTAAAAGGTCACGTAACGTTTTTATGTAAAATAAACGCCAGATCAATATCGTAAATCTTTGTTAAACTCTTCGGATCGAGGTTGTGTTATTGCATTTAAAATGAGGCCTATACATTGTTTACGCAGGGTCTTGTTCACTAAAATTAGTATCGGTGTTTCGGCTGAAACCGGTCGGAGTTGGGAAATAACTTGTCGTTGGTAAATTGCGCTGTTAGGCAGCGAAAGTTTGGTTATTGGTTTTTTTATGTAAATGGTTTAATTTTGACCAAAACACGGTGGACTTTGTGAGTTTTTAATTCTCATAACGGAATATCCTACTGGTAATCTTTTGCGGGTTAGGCGGAAGTGTTTGTTACATTAACATTTTCCTAGAGTCCTATGTAGATAACATAACATAACATCACGCCTGTAATAGGGGAAATGGTTAAGCAGAGGTGTACTTAATAGTACACCCACATTTCGCCTGTTATGTTTTAAGTCCCAAGTAATAGGGGGTCAGCCTATTGCCATCACCCGGGCACAAATGTAGACTCCGTGGCTACTATACTAAACAATTAAATCTATCAACTAACTTTACCCGACCCGGGATTTGAAACCAGAAAAACTCATGCTCATTGTGACCAATAGTCCAACGAAGCATTTAAGACCTCAATAACAATCATAGTGCGGACAATCTACTACTGCCAAAATCAAGAGCAAAAAATATCCTAACAAACACACAACAAATTACTGGAACACGGATCACGTGAGCGTAATGAGATGACAGCAAAAATGGCCGCTCACTAATGCGTGGCATCGTTAGTATGGGGGTAAGCACGTGAGTCGAATCTATAAAGATCGTGTTTGGGCACACGGCCTAGATAGAAATGTTAGTAGGGAACGAGGCTTGAAAATATTACTGAAGCTAAAACACTAGCTAGCTAGCTTAAACACTCGTTTATGAAATGATTGCGTTATTAAAACTACGATTACGTTTAAATAATACAGGGTGTAAAGTGTGTGCTTCACGAAGCCGTCAACCAAGCATTCTGTACATCAACCTAAGTAACTTTACGCTAAAATTATCGCTGCAAAACGACTTTTTGGGGTGAAAAATCACGGTTTACGGTAAAACTCAATGTAACGCACTCAAAACGTTGTGCTAATGGATGGATGGATTGATGGATAGTACGTGGGTAGTGGAGGTTTTTAAAGTAAAAAGGTTACAATAAAAACATTTATTAAAAAAATAATATCTCCGTATCTCCGTAACTAGAAGGTTCCCAGGTATGGTCCAGAACAAAAAAAAAATCGCAATGACAAGGAGAACAAGTACCTTTGGGCTTCGTTATGGGTCTTTTTACACCCTTTATAAAATTAATAATGATGATTTACATTACATAGATGAAAAATATCACGCCTGTTATCCCTGACAGGTTAGGCAGAAGTATATTTAGTAGTAAATCCACTTTTCGCCAGTTATGTTTAAGTCCTATGTATAAGGGGCCGAACCTATTGCTATCCGGGCACAAATCCAAACTCCGTGGCTGACTAACAAAATTAAACGAAACCCAATCACACTTTGCCCGACCGGGAACCGAAATCCGAACCCCATGCTCAGTCGCGTTTGCGATCACTCGACGAAGCAGTCAATGGTTTTGAATGTACAATATTATATTCATGACTGACGTATAGAGAAGCATAATTTATCAAATCATGTTTTTCTGTCTCCCATCACGTTTGTAGAATTTAAGTTAACTTTGTGTACCACACACTAACTAAAAGCTCCTAAATTACACCAACACCTTGGTTAGCTAGTGGTATTTGTAAGGGATATCGTCTTACGAAGTTATCATTCAAGCTTAAGCAACATTTTATTTCGTCTGGGGATTTATTTGAGCCAACCTTTTGTGACCTTACTTTTGTTTGTTTAATCTTGTTATTACTCACAGTGGACGGGACCTATACAGGGTGGAACAAGAATAAACGCGAGACCTCCCATATGACCTCTCAGACCACAAAACTGAACAACATCACACTATCACGATCAGAACACATTATAAAATAACACATTAATATATACATATATTATGGTCGCGGGAAGACCCGAGAGCTTTTCCCGCGACCACAGCTGGTGCTCCGCTCCACAGCTGGTGCTGCAGCCGGTCGGAACGTCGCGTCGGGCTTATATTAAAGTTAAAATTCGCGATAAATACCCGTTTCCATACGTTTTATAACATCACACTAATACGTATAATTATAAAGGCGAATGTTTGTATGTGTGTTTGTTTGTTACTCCTTCACGCCCAAACGGCTTAACGGATTTGGATGAAATATAGCACACATATAGTTTATAACCTAGATTAACACATGTGACTTTTTAGCCCGGTAGTATGAACCCGTGGGACAATTGTCAAACTCCACGCGGGCGAAGCCGTGGGCAGAACTTAGTGCTTAAATGAAATCGCGTTAGAATTTTCAACTCTCTATTACTCAGCTTCATGTTGAAATTGACCTTTTTGGCGCAGCCGTGAGGCACACAGCAGCACGTCATACGATGTTTTTTACCTTATGTTGTATCTTTTTTTATATTATTGTGTGTTCTTAAATAACTGACGTCAAATAACTGAAACTTGCACTGGAACTGACTGGTAGAAAATGCCTATGGCATTAAGTCCGCCTCTGTACTTTGTGCTTGAAGTGTTAAATAAATAAATATTTTTCTTTCTTTCTTCAAATGCTGAAAACCGAATAGTGTGGTTTTATTTAGGTATTCATTTCAATGTCGCCTAGTCTTTGTGAAAATGGGCATAAGCCTGGTTTATGTTAGGCGAGGATCGGTTAGATAAGATTTTAATGAGTCGAGTCTGAACTTGAGATAAGCAAGAATGCCTGAGAGTCTTAATTTAGGTTTTTGTCCGACCTATCTTTCGAGATTCAGTAAATAGAAATGTTTTGGGATAAAGTTTTGTCACTGAATCACGTGTCAGGGAATTCAGGATTATATTTATTTTGGGAGCTTCGTATAGGTATGTATGTTTGGCAAGGGAAGACAGAAGGAGAGGCTTCTAAAGCAAAATTAAAATTCAAGGCAAATATTGCTTTTTCTACCAACCCATGAAAATCATCATCTGCTTAGCCTTTTCCCAATTAAGTTGGGGTCGGCTTCCAGTCTATCCGGATGTAGCTGAATACCAGTATTTTACATGGAGCGACTGCCCATCTGACCTCCACAACCCAGTTAGTACTAGGTAATAGGATACCCGTTGGTAAGACTGGTTGTCAGACTTTCGGGTCACTGACTACCTGTAACCACTGTCAAAGATCTTCAATTGACAGCCGGAACCGACGGCTTAACGTGCTTTCCGAGGCACGGCGAAAACTCGGTATGTAAGAATGGTCTCCCATCCACAGACCAACCTTGGCAAGCGCAGCTTAACCTGGAGATTGATCCGACCGACTGTTATGGTTTAACCACGAGCTAAAATCAAAATGAAAAGTCAATATTCAAACTAGGCTGAAGATTGGCACTTTTTGAACGTCAATTACTTAAGATCGTCCCCCAAAACGCCCGCCCTTCACATGCATCATGAATTTTTTGCAGTGGCTTGCCTACTAACCTGTGCCCTGCTCGACAAAACAACTTCCCCAATAACAACATTTTTTCACGACATGCTTTCATTACATCAGGACGGCGCGTTCGTGTTCCACGCGTGCCTCAAACAGAAGTCAGCATATCGGAAGGGGTTCGCAAGGGCCGATGCCTGCCGGGGCTGCGGGACTGTTCGAAAAAGATACAGCGGCCGTGGCACAAAGGGCTAAGAAGGAACATGGATAGGTTTTAGTCAATAAAAGTCTGACACTCCCTTCCGCTCCGCCCAGAGCGATCATTTAATGATTTCCCATCCGAAATAAAAGGGTTTCCTATTAAGAATTTCCTTTTAAGAAGTAGCACGAAGTATGTATAGGATACACCTAAGTTCAACTAACTGAGCTGCTATCAGCCGCGCCTATGTGTAGCTGGCTAGAACTAAGTGTAACTGTAATTCGGATTTTAGACTGTAGACTTCTGCGTAACCCTTCGAAGATTACAGGCGTGATGTTATGTTTTGCTTTCGAAATAATCAACATTCGTCAAAAGGTAATAATTATTATGACATTAACAAGAAATAAGAGTAACTTATTTAACGGGAGCCTCGTTAGTTCAAACCGTACATTTTAATTAACTTAATAACCCTGCCGTTAGTTTATTGTATTCACGGGTTTGTGCGGCTACGAACATAGATTAAAATTGTTATAGAAACTGTAATGTAGGTACTGACTGGATGTTATCTGTGCTAGTGAGTAGGTTCAAATCTGTCAAACTATTCTTGCAGTCAAAAGATGGCTTCGGTGTAGAATGTATAATACTGCTGGATGCGAGTTTATTATTCACTGACCCTGGACATTACAGTATCTTGTCTACCTATCTGACTTTTACTGACTAAAACCCATCGATGTTCCTTCATCGCTCTTTGTGTTCCGGGGCCACTGTATCTCTTTTGAACAGTCCCGCAGCCCCGGCAGGCATCGGCCCTTGCGGACACCTTCCTTTTGCTGACTCTCTAAACTCTCTTTGAGGCTTGCGTGGAACACGAACGCGTCGTCGACACTGCTCGTTGGAAGGTGTACAACCAATTGTACAACTCACTTTACTATCGCATTCCGAATCGAAGATTTTGAAGAAATTCGTAATGTTATAATGCTTCATATGTTAAGAAAATTCGTTTGCTAAAAACGCATGGAGAATGCGTGTGTTACGTATTACCAAGTGTTGGAAAAGGCCCCGGAAATCGGCTAGACCGGGTAATGTGGCAATTCTTGGGGACACATGCAAAAGTGAAGCTTTTTGTCCGATGGTGACGAAGGTGCAGGATAAGGCGGTGGTTGACTGGGATGATACTCTATAAGCTTTTCTAAAACTCTTCATTCTTATAATTGAATCAACAGCCGACAACTAAACTTCTCTGTGTCTCTGAATTAAGCACTTGTTTAGGTTTACCCAATAGGTCCCCTTCACGCAATAATTAGCAACTCTATTAACTGCGTAAAGATATTTAAATGCATACTGATACTTATATGAGACGCTTCACTCACGTGTACACTGATCAAATTACATAGAAACGATTTTGTTCCTTTTGCTCTGCGGAAATCCAAGATAATAAATAAATTCACTTTTCACTATTGATTATATTATGTTTGGACGTTTCACTTTGAGTCAATTTAGCGCAAAAATGAAAAGAAAGTGAAGCATCCGACTCAAGTGAGATAAGTGAAGTAACGCTTCTTTATATTTGTTATTCTATGCCACAGACTAGAAAACGACTGTCTGTGGCAATGAAATAATGGAATTCTGAGGCCACAAGCTACCGGCGCGTTTTACAAAGTATTCATTCAGTTCGATGTTTGTTTGTTTTTTATTCTGTTTGTTGTATTTTCTAAGCCATAGACTGGACGTTGGCGCGTTGTGAAAATACTTTGTGCTTGTTTGTTTTCTTTTTGTGGTATTATGTTACAATCATACTTTGTTGTGTAACGCTGTTGTTCTGTCTATACACTTTTACAGAAATCACACCTCGACTGTAATGACAAACTTTGCACACTTGCATCAAAATCTAATCAATATAATATTAATACCTTTAAACAAGCAAGTCTTGTTCTGAATCTCGGAAATGGCTCCAAGGATTTTCACGAAATTTCGGGGGCGATAAATCGTTCTAGCCAGGTTTCATTTTTAGAAAACGTCGTTGACCAAAAAACAAAAAAAACAATAGTCGATAATCCCATCCATTATACCTTAAATTGTAAAAAAGCCCAGTAATCAAAATATTTTTTTTAAAAACCACCACTGATACCTAATTACTAAATCTAACTATCCAACAAAATCAATGACCTTAAAACAGACTTTAGATACAAAACGGTATAAGCAAAAATCTTCATTAAAATCGTTCCCTTGTTAAAATAAAGTGCCCACTTGGCAGGAAATATAGGTATCGTCTAGATGGGCAATTTATAAAGGTAACCGAATTATTTCTTCGTTCGGAACATTATTTGCGTTAGCCAATTTACCTTTTAATTTGAAATTAAGGTCGCTTCAATAATTAATGTTTAAAAAAAGTACGTGGCATAATTACTTAAAAATCAAAATCAAAATCCAATCCATGTAACATTCCACATGCTGTCGAAAGTAAACGGTAAGTAACTTAAATAATATTGATGCTACCCAGATTTAACTGACTTTAAAATTTCAATTTCAATTCAATTCATTTATTCTCTCTTCACAATATTGGTACATAAAAATTAACAATGTTTTTGACAAAGTTATATTCCGCCATTGGAAGAGACTGGTGACTGAAGTAGGTTTTCGAAGAAGCCTGTGTTAGGTCACCAGGGCCCCCCCATAGCAAAACAATAATATCGTTAAAGGTTAAAAGACGATCTTGTGAAAACATCATTCATGATACCAAAAGATCACAAAGAGACAATCAGTTTAAGCTTAACAATAGTACAAATAGTAAAAAAAAAAACAAGAAAGACAAAATCTAAAATGGAGAACTAATGATTCACACGAGAGTGTAGTGTCGCTTATGAAAGTATGCTGGAGTGTGTGAAAGTATGTTGCAGTGTATGAATGTAATGTGTGAGAGCGAGGAATGAGATGTAAAACAGCCACGGGAGAGAGGAGGATAGATCTATAATAGGGGAGAAAAAATCTATTTAGGAATTGTCAAAAGGTTCTCAATTTTATGGTAGTCAAGCGTTTTAAGAAATGTTTTAATTGTTTTGAGACAATAGGAGGTGGTTTTAGGATATAGATCAAGAGGGACATTTAATTTGTTGTACAAGAAAACCAAGGAAGCAGAAAAAAATCTGGGGGAGTGATGATTTGAAGTGCAATGAGGGGCAGACTCTACCCTTCCGTCGATGGTTATTAATTAATTTGGAGTCAAACTGTAGCTGGGAGTGCTTTTTAGTTACAGTAAGCAGGATAAAAGTTTGTCTGACTGTAAGGATGTCCCATTCTTTGTACAAATCGTTAGTTGGAAAGCGGAAGGGGAGACCAGCACCCACCTTAAGTATAGCACGCTGCGCCCTCTCTACCTGGATAAGATGGGTTTTGGCTGCGCCGCCCCAAGTTGTAATGCAATACTCAATTAACGTCTGACATAAGGCAAAAAAAAATGAGGAAGTTATGGAACATACCTACATAATGAATGAGACGCGGTGATGAAATAAAATACACAGAGTAACGTTCTTGTTTGGTTTCAAACCTTGTCGCTAGAATTCGAAAGTCAAAGTTTACACCACAGCATCACTATTCTCAAACCTACATTATACTAACTTTATTTTTTTCTAAACCAGTCAAGCATAAATATGAATAAATGAAATAAATTAATTTGTAATACATCAAATACAAGAAGACTCTGTATTCTGTAAAATCTACCTCAGTCCGTTATTCTTTTGTTAAGACGTGGGTATTGGTGTGGGTTACATGTTTGTGATCTTTAGTTTATAAGGTTTTTTTTTTATTTTCTGTAGAATGTAACTGTTTTATTCCCCTAATAAATAAAGCAATTCCCGAAAATAGCCCTTGTAAAGTAACCATAATATCTGACATCCATCATTTACCAAACAGAAAATATAATAAGGTCTTTGAAAATATGTGATAAAGTGTCACAACCAATATTCTTGTGATATCATAAAAGTCTCTACGGATAATAAAATGATGCTTATGTTAACGTTCTTCAGATAATACTTAAAATTCTTGCTTGGCTTGGGAAAGAGCCACCATTTTCACAAAGGGCGATTCCAATACCGAACTTTGACAGATGGGCAAGGAAACTCACTTACTGGACGCTTGAGGGGAAGTACATATTGTCCTATATTGGCTTCGAGGTCAAAAGGACAGGTTTGCTTGGCAAACGTGACCAAACCTTGTATACAAGGTGTAAACAACCTCATCACGAAGCCGTCAACCAAGCACTCAGAACATCAAACTAAGTAACTTTACGCAAAAATTATTGCTGGGAAACGTGTTTTTTTTTTTGGGGTGAAAAATCATGTTTGGTGATAGAACTCAATGTAACGCACTCAAAATATTGAGCTGTTGGATGGATTGAATAGTACGGGGGTCGTGGAGGTGTTTAAAGTAAAAATCTTACATTAAAAACTTGTAAAAAAAAAACTTGTCAAAAAGTTTGAACCTTGACCCCCAATATCTCCGTAACTAGAAGGTTCCCAGGTATGGTGTCGAACAAAAAAATGATCGCAATGACGGAACTTACTAAGCAATGACGGAACTGAGAAAAATTTGTAATGGAACGCTTTTATATTTTTAATAAATAACTATTGGAAATTCGGAGAATTCGAGATCTGTGGGGACAGATCTCGAATTCTCCGAATTCCTACTAAAAATCATAATAACTGCACATGGCCTGCTTTTGCTCGGAAGCGACGGAAAATTGAACTGTCACGGACAGGCAGCACTTTTGGACCAACTCCAACTAGCCAGTGCTGATTAGACGTCCTCTTTTCATACATTATTAATAGAATTATTATATTATACTAGCCTATGCCTGCGGCTTCGCTCGCTTGGATGTCGTTTACCGCGACCAAAAGAAATCATGAAACTTTGCTCCCGTTTTAGTTGAAAGCTGCCCAGACTGCTTATTTTGTTCCGACACCTCCAACAAATATCAATAGATTTTAGCCATTAGCTATACAAAAACTTAACAAATGATATACCTTCCTCGAGAACCACTCTATCCATTGGTGAAAACAGCATGAAAATCGGTTCAGTAGTTTTTGAGTTTGTCGCGAACAGACAGACGGAGAGACGCGGCGGAGGACTTTGTTTAATAATATGAAGAGAAGAAAACATTCTGTAAGTAGACAAGGTTACGGTGATAACTATTTTCCAAATAATGTATAATGTTTATTTACGAGCAGCGTTGGCCCAGTAGTGGCGGCTCCGATTTACGAGCAGTAAGTCGTGGGTTCGAACCCACACAGGCGCATTATTTTGTGTAATTTATTTCATCACCACTGCTCTCGAAACGGTGAAGGAAAACATCGTGAGGAAACCGGCATGTCCTAGAACCAAACGTGGTAGATTATAGCCCATTCCCTCTCATAGAGAGGAGGCCTGTGTCCCAGCCGTGGGAACATTATAGGCTAGTTATGCAATGCTAATTACTACCTGGCCCAACCAACGTTGTCTTGTACAATTCGACTATTCTAATTTCCCAGGCTGCTTTTTCTATGTGTTATAAACATTATTCGGACTTTTATATACAATTAAAAAAATAAAGAAGATGGTCCAGCCTTTCCAAACATAAGAAAGGGTGTAAAAAGACTCTTAACGAAGCCGAAAGGCACTTGTTCTCCCCGTCATTGCGATCATTTTTTGTTCTAGACCATATCTGGGAACCTTCTAGTTACGAAGATATTGGGGGTCAAAGTTCCAACTTTTCACAAGTTTTTTTTTCAATACATGTTTTTAATGTAACTTTACTTTAAACACCTCCACGACCCCCATAATATTCCATCCAGCACAATGTTTTGAGTGCGTTACATTGAGTTTGACCGTAAAACGTGATTTTCACCCCATAAAAAAAAGTCATTTCCCAGCAATAATTTTTGCATAGGGTTACTTAGTTTGATGTACAGAATGCTTGGTTAACGGCTTCGTGAAGAGTCTGTTTACACCCTGTATACACTTACCACCGAACGTCATTTAATTTTTATTAAAGGGGCGTAATGTTCTTGTCGATGGCAACCTAAATTGAGTCGGCCCAGAACTGAGCTACTAGTTTGGCGCTGTCCGTAGCGTCCATCAGTTCCTGTAGTGAACAAACAACATGACACGCACGACACGATATTAAGTGCCCCATCGTTTGTGGAACAGTACCACATTTACAGTCCGGGGAAGAGTCATTAATGAATCTCCACCTGAGCAGGTTTTTCTTGCTGCGGCCAACCTGAGTCCGGAGTCAATTTAAAGTATTATTAAATTTTATTTTTTATTTTTCACGCGGACGTAAGCGCGGACAACATGTAGTAGAAAATAAATTTATTTCAAAAAACTGCATTCATAATTCATCAGTTTCACAAAAGCTGTTTGAAATTAAAAGACGGTGGAAGTGTGGAGTGGAGCCCACTAGAACTGTCTCGAGAGGGCGCTGGGTGGCAGACACGCCCCGTTCCTGAAAACAATTCATAACCAGCGTACACACGGATGAAAATAATTATCCGATTTTACGGATGGAATGCTTCATAGTGTGTTGCCAAAGTAGTGGACACACTGGACCTGGACCTGGACCACAATTTATTAACATAATTATTTTCATGAGTTGTAAAACAGGATTCCCCCATAAATTTTGTATGGCTGTGACGTCACTAATTTATCAGATCAATGACTCAATTCTTTTCTGATTTCAACAAAACATCACGACTGTAATCCCGAGCGGTTAGGCAGAGGTACACCCACATTTCGCCAGTTGTGTAAAATCATGTGAAGTTTTAAGTAGACGTCAAAACTACTGAATTTCGGTAGAAAATTTGGTGGCTTAATTTCTTGAATTTGAACCCTACTAGGTTCAAATTCAAGAAATTAATCCACCAAATGTTCTACCGAAATTCAAAAGTTTTTGAGTTAGTTAGATTTTTGGTTATTTTTTCATCCCAGATCTTTTAAAGCTAGTTTGAAAACGATTTACGCCACGAATGGCCTAAACCTTTGTTAATAATTAAAAGTTAAAAAATGCCTATAACTTTGGCAAAGATCACTAACGAACATTTTTTTTTGTAATTTTAGCCATCACTACATAAAAATGTTGTATAGTGAAAAAAATACTACGAGTACGTCAGATGTACAAATTACTAGAAAAATATTCTTGTCTTATCAGCTATCTAAAATGTTATAAAACTTATTGGAAAGTCATGGACTACCTACATTATGAAAATCTTTTTGATTTAGGAAGGCGTGCATCTCATAAAAGGTATTCGGAAAATCAAATTAGAAAATTTCGTGAATATAATATTTTTAATCAATATCAGTGACACCGGCAAAGCTGTGTGTAACTTTGTGAGTGAACATTTTAGTACAATAAAATGTTTACCTCAACGTTTTACGACCAAAACCATAAAAAATCGATAGATTTGGTTATTCTGATTCTATAAATACTGTCTACATAAATACATCATCATCCCAATTAAAATGTAACTAACACATCTGCATACCTCCCTCTGAGCATACAGGCGTGATGTTATGTTATAATTTTGTGTAAACAATAAACATCCAAGCGATTGCAGTAATCACAACAGATTTGCTGTCTCTTATTGAAGAGTTCTATGTTATATCTCCGAAGATCAGTATCAGATCTTTACTAAATTTAAATGGGGCCTTCGCGGAATAATATTCTTCCAAACAAAAAAAACAAGATCTAAATCGGTTCACTATATTGGCGAAGATATCGCTAAACATACACACAAAAAATAAAATTCTGACGAATTGATAACCTCCTTTTTGGAAGTCGGTTAAAAAAAATACGGCAAAATAACTTGTTTCCTTCATTTGATAAAATAAATACTTAAATATACAGACTGCAGACCTTTCCTGTTGGTTTTGCCGTAATAATTAATATAATAATAATACCAGCCTATAACTGTCCCACTGCTGGGCAAAGGCCTCTTCTCAATAGAGAATGCACGAGCATTGATCACCACGCTTGCTCAAGACGGGTTGGCGATTTCAGACCTAGACTGGTAAAATGGGAAGTTACATTTAGTATACAACAGGACAGAATAAACAAAAGTTGACAGCTTGCACGTCGTGACTGCGATAAGTAGCTTACCACTCAGCATGATGCTGTGCTTTAAGGGGCCTACTGAACAGCGCTGGTGTTCAATGGTCACTCGTGAAAAAACATACGGAAGCCAATACAGCATAAATATTAGATTATATAACTAAGAAAATAAAACAAACAGTACTTGGATTCATCATCTGCCTAGCCTTTTCCCAAATTTTATTGGGGTCGGCTTCCAGTCTAACCGGATGCAGCTGAATACCAGTATTTTAGATGGAGCGACTGCCTATCTGACGTCCACAACCCAGTTAGTACTGGGTAATACGATACCTCTTGGTAAGACTGGTTGTCAGACTTTTTGGGCCACTGACTACCTGTAACGACTGTCAAAGATCACAAATGACAGCCGGGACCAACTGCTTAACGTGCTTTCCGAGGCTCGGAGATCCACAGACCAACCTGGGCAAGCACGGCTTAACCTAAAGATCGACCCGAGCGGCTGTTATTATTTAGCCACGAGTGACAAACAGTACTTGGATTATAACATAAAATATCTAAAGGCGATTGGTCTTTATCAGAAGATGCCATCTTAAGCGTGCGTGGGTTTGCGGGCAAGGAGGATCAAGTAAATTAAAGTCTTTGTAGAAATACAAGTATCTAATCAAACTGTTATTACTTAATCACTGATACGACATTCCACCGGGCACGTGGGGTACTAATACACCGATAGAAAGTTCGACTATCACAAGCTATTCAGTCACCACCAACAATAATTAACAAATTCACAATTAGAGAAATACCACCAATCAATATTAGCTTCACGATCGATTTATCTGACATGCCTGTCAATACTTTCCCGCTCCCCAGTACCCGGTGTTACGTCAAATTGACAGCTGCCGTATTCGTACGGAAATCAAGTAAAAGAAGCGTCGTCGAACCAATTCTTTCGACGCGCCGTCACGGCCAGCCTGACTACACGTCCTCGTGCTCTCTCTCATCCTGATATTGCACATCTGAAACGCCAGAGGAAATAGTATTCCATTAGGTTCAGCTCGTCCATTCCTGACAAGCGGAAGTGTCAGTTAACATTTAAGATTGCTCCACTTATCAATGCATTGCTGTTTCGCACTGTTCGCACATACCGATTAATTGCATAGTCTTGTCAACTCGTCCCATCGCCCAGCGACTATTCCATTCGCGCCGCGTAGACTGGGCATCCGAGGCCCCTTCGACTAGCTCTTGACTCCTTGTTGTAAGAACCACTTACCAACACATACTCAAAACGCGGCGTAAGCTGGGCGTACCGGGCCCATTCGCCTGACCACCAAGTTACCACGTGGTGTGGACCGAGCGTACTAGGCTCTTACGACCAACCACCAACTTACCATGCGGTGAGGACTGGGCGTACTAGGCCCTTACTACCTACCACCAACTTACCATGCGATGAGGACTGGGCGTACTAGGCCCTTACCACCTACCACCAACTTACCATGCGGTGAGGACTGGGCGTACTAGGCCCTTACGACCTACCACCAACTTACTATGCGGTGAGGACTGGGCGTACTAGGCCCTTACGACCTACCACCAACTTACCATGTGGTGAGGACTGGGCGTATTAGGCCCTTACGACCTACCACCAACTTCCCACGTGGTATGAACCGGGCGTTCTCGGCCCTGACGAACAACCACCAACTTCCCACGTGGAGTGAACCGGGCGTTCTCGGCCCTGACGAACAACCACCAACTTACCACGTGGTGTGAACCGGGCGTACTAGGCCTCTATCGATCAACCACCTTCACCTCTTTGAGGCGTGGGCATTTCGACCAGCCATCTACTAATCACGCTGCGTAAACCGGGTGTTCCAGGTTCCTTCCAATAACCACTCGCTTAAAAAACGATTTGGACCGGGCGTCTCATGCCCCTACGACCATGCTAAAACAACCCGACTAATAACAATGTATGTTAAAGAAAGTTTTAAATATTCACAACGTACTTCCATTTTCATGTACGTCCGCTTCATGAATGACCGAATGTGATTCATTATCCGTAGCTGTAAGGGTATCTGAACCGGCAGTCAGGGTGCCCTCGCTGGAGTTCGAGAGAGTATCGCTGTCGCTATCAACGGGTGTTATTTCGTCAATTTGTTCCGAATCACGCGCCGTCGCGGTTTCATCACCATCAATCATATTCGATGCTATCTCTACTAATCCTTCAAAACCTCTGGGTACTAGACGCAAATTTTCATGGGAATATTTGTAAATGCGGTTTTTGCCATTCATGGATCTCAATTCATAGCGATCATTATCAAGCACGCGAGTAATAACAAACGGTCCTCGGAATTTGCGCGATAATTTCGTCTGGTTACGTTCGCTACACTTAACAAAAACGTAATCGCCTTGCAAAAAGTGTCGGACTTCAGCTCTGCCGCGATTGAAACGTTGCGTATCGGCTGCTGCAGCCGCTTTAATACCGCGGCATGCGTCGTTTCGTATTGATTCTAAATTCGCGCGTGTGGGAGTGTTCGAATCAGATGATATTTTAGAGATACCTAACGACTGAGCTTTGATACCGAACATAAGTTCAGTGGGTGTGTATCCCGTTATTCTGGAACGAGTGCTATTAAGAGCGAGCTGAACATCGTCAAGTTCATCCCGCCAAACTTTGTTTGAATCATTTTCGATCACCGTTAGCAGGCTCTTAAGTGTACGCATTACACGTTCGACCTGTCCGTTAGCCCTCGATGAACCCGTAGCGACCAAATGTAAGTCAATGTTATGGTCAAGGCAGTACTTTCTGAAGTCGGCACTAATGTAACATCTGCCTTGATCAGCGATGACTCTTCGCGGTGCTCCGAATAGAGATACAGCTCTTTTGAGGGCTTTTACTGCGCAAATAGCATCCAATGATTGAGTGTACTCTAGTAAAACGTATTTAGTAAAGGCGTCAATAATTACAGAAGCATATTCTTTCCTGTCACTTTTACCGCTTAGTTTTCCCGTAAGGTCGATGTGAATTGTATGCCACGGTACTGCAATTTTTGGGATGGGATGCAATCTCACTTGCTGGGCACCTGAAGGCCCCTTCGAAGCTTTACATACAATACACGATTCAACGAACCTACGGACGTTCTTTGCCATTTCCGGAAACCAATATTGTTCATAGATTTTGTCGAGAGTTTTCTCATATCCTAAGTGTTTAATTTCAGTGTGTATGTGATTGATAAGTGTCCAAATAAGAGACCTAGGCACAATTGGTAACCACGAACTGATTTTATTACGTTCTACTTTCCTATACAGAATACCGTCACGTACATCGTAGGTATGAGCGACAGCTTCGGGTATCTCGTTATTTAAGTGCTTGCTTACCATTCTTTGTATCTCGGTGTCTCGCTTCTGCTCTACTTGAAGCCAGCTGTCATGAAGCTCAACAAAGTTAACAATTTTACGGGACCGGGATGACTCGGCATCAGTACTTACAGTATCACAGACGATAGCAGGCATAGTACTTGCGGGTAAAGGGTTTCGTGACAAGTAATCGGCGTGTTCCATGCGGCGTCCTTCTTTATAAACTATGTCGAAATCATATGCCTGGAGATACGCCCACCAGCGGTGGACACGCGGGGAAAGGTCAGATTTTGCTTTAGAAGATTTTAGGGAATTGCAGTCGGTATAAACAGTAAAATGCTGACCGTAAAGGTAATGCCGGAAATTCTCAACCGCGCGCACCACCGCTAATGTCTCCAATTCATACGAGTGATACCTGGATTCTGTTTCAGTAGTGCGACGACTAAAATAGGCTACAACGTGCGGTACATTATTATTCTTTTGGATTAATATAGCCCCATATCCATTTGAACTAGCGTCCGTATGGAGTTCTATGGGGACATGGGGGTCGAATATTGTGAGAACTGGTTTTGATGTGAGAATATGCACAATTTTCTTGTGAACGGCGCTATGTTCATCAGTCCAAACAATGGGGCCCTTTAGCTTAGTAAGAGGATATAGTGGACTAGCCAAAGTAGCAAAATTTGATATGAACCTTCTAAAGTAAGAAGCTAAGCCGAGAAACTGTCTCACCTGCGTTGCCGTTTTGGGAGTTGGTGCCTCTTTGAGCGCTTGGACCTTGCGAGGATTAGGCCTTACCTCACCTGCCATAATGACGTAGCCTAAATAATCAATCTCACGTTTCATAAATTTGCACTTACGTACATTGAAGGAAAATCCTGCTTCACAAAGCGCTGCGAGGACGCTGTCGAGACGGTTTAAGCCCTCATTGATATCTGCTGAAAAACAAAGTACATCGTCCATGTATGCAAGAGCGACAGAATCCTTCAACGATTTTAGCGCCTTGTTAATGCATCGTTGGTAGACAGATGCTGCATTCCGTAAACCAAACGGCATGGCCAAATATTCGTATTGGCCGTCCGGAGTAACGAAAGCTGTACGCTCAACAGAATCAGGCGCCACGTTTATTTGATGGTACCCTGATGCCATATCTAACGAAGAAAAGAAATGGGCACCACTCAGACGATCTACCTGTTCGTCGATCCTTGGTAGGGGGTAGTGTTCAGGGCGCGTATTAGCGTTCAGTTCTCTATAATCAACGCACATCCTGTCGGAGCCATCCTTTTTCTTAACCAGCAAGATGGGACTGGCGAAGGGTGATGAGCTTTCGCGAATTACACCAGCTTCCAGAAGAGTCTGTACTTTACCTTTGACAATATCTTTTTCAGCAGGTGACAACCGATATGGACGCCTCTGAACAGTCTTGCATGGGTCTATAAGATCAATTTTCAACTCACCTGTAGTCACGCGACGAGTAGGAACGCCATCTATGAAGAACTTGCCATACTTCTGTAATACAGCCACTAGTGCATCATAATCTTTACCTTTAAGATCAGTGTCCACATTCAAGTCAAGGTTGAAATCATCTACTGTTTGGCATATCTGAATATCTTTATGTAAAGAGAATTTAATACAATTGCTATTAATTTCAACGTGAACACCCTGTTCTAGGACATCTCTGCCTACAATTATTGGATCAGTTATAATATCATCTGGTATAATATGAAATAGTATTGTAAGTGGTATATCTTGAATTTGAACCGAACTTAGAACCTGTGTTGTGCATTTAATGTCCTCACCGCCAATTCCCGTTAAATAGACCGAATCATTGCGTATAGTACCAAGGAGTTTATTAACAATGCTATTTTTTACTAATGAGCAAGAAGAACCACTATCAAATAGGAACAAAATGACCTCACCAGTTGATGTTGACAGGGTACCTCTTGTCATCTGATGGTTGCAAAGCTGAACTTCCTTCCGGGTTGTATATTGTTCAGATCCAGACTTTTTTTCCGGGCAGCTCGTACTAATGTGTCCGGGTTTCCCACAGACAAAGCAGGTAACAGACTTTTCTTTTTCAGTTAATCTTGGCTTGGTTTCTGCATTGCGTTTCTTGCGACACTCTTCTTGCTTGTGACCTTTATTTCCACAGTAATGACAAGTTCCACTGAACCGTGTTTCATTGAATCGAGGCTTTTTGTAAAAATCATTGGTTTTGGTTTCAGAAGTGTCATGGTCCTCACTGCGTCTCTTCAAGGAGATTCTATTTAAGACTCGGAAGAGCTGTGCTCTAGTAGTAATTGTATGTGAATTTAATTCTCTTCGTATAAAATTATCCCGCAGACAAAGTACAGAAATTATTAAACCCGTGGTAACTTCTTCATTAAAATCAACATTTGGTATTCGTTCAATGAGACCCCATAGTCGCATGGCAGCTTCACATGCTGTTTCTTTATTCCCTAACTGAAATCTTAAGATTTCATCGAAGTAATCTTGCATTAACATGGGATGTCCAAACTTGGCGAGTAGAACTTCCTTTATATTTGGCCATGTTATTTCTGACACTTGAAGTTTAGTTAAGCAAGAGGCAGCTCTTCCCTTCAGAGAATTCATTAGGGCAAGTAACAATTCAGGCCCACACAAATTTCTACTATTAACAATTATTTCCGTCATCATGCACCAACCTTCAATATCTGCTTCAGAATCATCGGGATCAAACCTTATTAGTTTCATAGAAGAGTGACTAACCGGTGCTGTTTGTGTCACCGTCAACAGGCGCGATAAAAGAGTCTCCATGTTTCCAAGTAAATTTCCAGTGTTCCCTTCATTAGTAACTTCACTTAGCGTGGGTTGTTCTCTATGAATCTCACTAGCCTCCTCTGCATCTAGCCCTCTGCATCCCACTTCTGATAAAGGCGATTGGTCTTTATCAGAAGATGCCATCTTAAGCGTGCGTGGGTTTGCGGGCAAGGAGGATCAAGTAAATTAAAGTCTTTGTAGAAATACAAGTATCTAATCAAACTGTTATTACTTAATCACTGATACGACATTCCACCGGGCACGTGGGGTACTAATACACCGATAGAAAGTTCGACTATCACAAGCTATTCAGTCACCACCAACAATAATTAACAAATTCACAATTAGAGAAATACCACCAATCAATATTAGCTTCACGATCGATTTATCTGACATGCCTGTCAATACTTTCCCGCTCCCCAGTACCCGGTGTTACGTCAAATTGACAGCTGCCGTATTCGTACGGAAATCAAGTAAAAGAAGCGTCGTCGAACCAATTCTTTCGACGCGCCGTCATATCCATTTTACATTCATTTAAACAAAATATCCAAAACATAATCAAAACCATTTTATTTCACATAGGCCTGCATACGAACTTAAAAACGTAGAAAAAAGGTGCACTGTTCGGGTTGGTCGTTTCATTGGTGTATTAGGTATATTGGTGTTACTTGTGTCTCGTTGTGCTGTGTCACGCTGAAGAGTCAGTTACTCAATCTGCCTTTACTGTCTGTATTGGGCCACCAAGATACAGGCTGCGCCTAGTTTGGGGCCCACGGTTTCGCCTTTGTAGTTTTGAACTCCTTTATGCTCATTGTTTTTGTTTTCTTGTTTGTATAATTTGTAACTTGTGTGTGTCAATAAATTGATTTTTTATTATTATTATGTCAAATATTTGCATTACAACTTTAGTTGTCATACTAAAAATTATGATGATAAAAAGACAGAGATCACAGCACTTACAATCATTGTTATACCGACCGGGACCCCATGTTACTAAACACAGATCTGTTTCACAACTGATCCATGCATGCGATTCTCAATGTCGTACAATTACGTCTCCAACTAGATAACTAAAAAAAATATAAAGTACATTGTATAACAATCTTTCAATATAATATAGAGTGATATAAAATAATTTGTGATGGATGTGGAGTGACTAAAATATATAATAAGAAATGAAATGAATGAATAAGAAAATATCAGAGGACATGATAAATGATAAATGATAAATGATGTTTATTTTGCAAGTAGGTTTTTACAAACACTTTTACACGTCATTTTTTTTTTTTAAACTAGATGGGGCCGGTGTTTCGTACCTGACTACTCTGAGAAGAAACAGCCGAAACAAACTCAGAGGTCATAGTCTCTTTTGAAGTCCAGACATAATTTTGCTCAATTCACATGAGGACTATGCAGAATAGTGTCTGAGATGGTCTTTTGAAGAAAGAACCACACAGATTTGAGTGGACCTGTCCAGTCAGTGCAAGCATTTGTCAGTTATCGTGTAGCTCGACTTATAACTCAAGGAGCTCAACGAAACGACGAACAATACCAAAGAAAGGACATTTGGGTAGGTCGCTTAGAGTACTCAAACTGCCAGACAGTTGTGGGAAAAAAAAAAAAGAAAACAAACAAAAATATATAAAAATTAAACCCACATGGTCCCCACATTCACAATAATCAAATAAAATTAATAATAATTTACAAAATCAATGTCAATAAAAATCACTAAAATCATATGTCAATAATAATAAAAAAGTAAGATACGTAAATATTCCTGTCAAGTCAGTAGGTAAATGTAACATAAAATAAAATAAAAAAGTAAAAAATAATAAAATACTGAAATAAGTATTCATGTCAAATCATTCAATGTCAGAGTGTATAAAAGAAAGGAATTAATAATAAACAAGCGAAGTCCGAAATTTCGACATTCACAGAGCAAATTTCATTGGAGCAGCTTAATCCCAAGCCTTTTTATCTTCGAGATAGTTGTTAACATGATAGTAGGCTTTCAAGCACAGCTTCCGTTTTATTAACGATTTGAATTTATTTAGGCTTAGTGCTTGAATTTGGCTCGGAAGTTTATTGTAAAAACGTATACATTGGCATCTGAACGTACCCCCATGAAAATCTTGACTTGACATGAAATCTGATGAAGAGGCATGAAACACATGCGACTAAAAAGTGATGAATATTATGTAAATGTTGATGGATAGAAAGGGAGAGGAAGACAAATAAAATATGGATGTGTTGTGTGAGAAATAGATTGTCTGATAGATTGTCAGGGGAGAATGGAAGAAACAAACGGGTTGCGTCAACCCCAAGTAACATGGAACAACTGAACAAGGTCAGAAGGATGAGAAATGAAAAGTGAACCAATAAACAATGACCACCCAGATATTATAACAAGAGTTCTTGCTAAATATGCTCACTTAAAACTCTTCCCATCTTTGTGGTATTTATTAAAAATTATTTGTGTACATTATTTACAAACTACAAATAGATCTAAAATAATAATAAAGCATTACAGGGCGTCAAGAAATTCGTCCACATCGTTGTCAGTAGAAAAAAGTGCCCAGAAGGCTGGCAGCATTATCACGTTGGATGGCAATGCTGATTCTTTAGCCAAAATAAAAGGCCAGCCCTCTGGTCACGTGAAGAGTCGACCAACCCTTTAAAAATAACCAACCATTTATAAACTTTTAATGTAATAAATAAAAAATAAAAATTTAAAAAACCCGACTGCGTAAAATAACTTTACATAAAAACTGAAATGAATAAAACAAGTTCCGGAGACAGGACATATTGACTGCAACAGTCGGGACCCATATTGGATGTAATTTATTTAATGGGTCCCGACTGTTGCAGTCAATATGTCCTGTCTCCTGAACTTGTTTTATTCATTTCAGTTTTTATATAAAGTTATTAGTTATTTTTACGCAGTCGGGTTTTTTATTTTTTTTAAATTATTTTTTTAATTTAAACACTTTTTAGTTACTTAGATTACCATATTAAATTCCTCATGATGAGCCTATTATCAAGCCGTTCAGGTTGCAGAGCGTGCCAAACATTTGAATTTGGCGCCAAAAATCTGCCATTTTGTTTTTTTTTATTGTTTTGATATACCCAGTGTCACATTAAATACGAATCTAAAGACACCTCTCAAGCTAAAATCCATAGAGCCGTTCAGGCTACAGAGCGTATCAAACAATTATACATACATATATATATATACATACATACATACTCTCTAAAAACATAACCTTCCTTCTGGCGCAGTCGGGTAAAAACATCTTTGTGGCTGTTCTTTGGTTTTGATAGATGGCGAAAATAGAACAAGTATGTACACTTACCCCCCGTAACCCCGCAGGTGGAGGAGTCTGGGCAGTTCTTCTTCAAGTCGAAGTAGTCACCCCTGCATGCTTTGTTAGTAATGGTGTTACAACTGTAGCATTCAATTGACGAGGCTGAAATAAGTAAAAACTATTAAAAAAATAACATCGTCTTCAATTTTCACAGGCTCAATAAGGTTTTCGTTTAAACGCAAACGCAATTTGCAGTTTCTCCTGTCTTAACTTAACTTCTATGCAGGGAACAAAAATCCCTAACAAAACAGTAATCTACACATTCCTTATTATTATTGTTTTTATTTGGGACAAACCCGCCAAACTATTCCCAAAGCACTACAAGTCCTGAGAGCCAGAATCAACAGTGGCGACCACCAGAAAAGCGCCGAGACAATGAAGTTTAACGTAGTCCCAAAGAAAAAATTAAACTGTCTTGAATCCCGCAACCAAATTAATGATAAAAAGAATAACGGAGGCGTAGGATAAGAACTTAATCTGTATAAAAATAACTAGCTTCTGCATGCTGCTTCGCTCCACGGGAATGTTTTAAATATAATCTATGGCCCCCAGAGATTATGTGGCTTCCCGTCAGTGAAACAATTTCGAAATCGGATCAGTAGTTCCGAAGATCATACAAATAGTATAAATATATTCTGTAACTAAGTTGTCAGAGCTAGTCAAAAAAGTTTGCCAGGAAACGTATTGTATTTATCATCAAAGTACTGTTTAGTGTCCGGGGCTGCGCGACTGTTCGAAAGAGATACCGTGACCCCGGAACACAAAGGGCGATGAAGGAACATGGATGGTTTTTAGTCAGTAAAAGTCTGACACTCCCTCCTGCTCCGCCCAGAGCGGGAGAAGTCATTTGATGATTTCCCATCTGAAAAACTAAAAAAAAAAGTACTGTTTAGTGTTTACGTTATAACTATTATGAAAACGAACGTTATTCTGAATAATACAAACCTTTTATTTCAGTTAGACCATTACAGGCACTTTTGAATGTCAGAAAAACATTGACACAACACAGATTGTGTGGCTACAGTCACAGTCGTAAGGCATAATAACTTGTGAAAGTACTGTAGTTGCCCATTCCCTAGCGTAGATCTCTATGGTGAAGAACGGGCAAGAAACTCCATGGACACTCTTTTAAATAAAAATATTGTTACAAAATCTTGGTTACATCGTTCATGCTGAGATAACACATATACAGGCAACGAATGGATAACCTTGAAATGGCCCATAGCAGAGCCCATGGCCAATCAGAAACAAAAAAATCTATCTTGTTAAAAATTTCATCCGCAGATGTAGGGTCTGCATAAGAATGGGGGGCCATATTACATTTTTTTTGCTTCAGTATTTTTTTTCTCCTTGTCTACATTAATAGCAATAATTCACTATTTAAGACAGATACAATTTAGGGCACGCCACAATAACGGCGGTAAGTCCCCTCTTTGAGGAGTGTCTTGAGAGACGCCACGGCGTCCTCACCTTCCGCCTGACGCAGGTCCTCACCGGACACGGTTGTTTCGGGAGGTTCCTGCACCGAATCGGGCGGGAGGAAACGCCCGGGTATTTCCATTGCGAGGATCGACCGGAGGACACGGTGGAGCACACGGTGGAGGTGTGCCCCGCGTGGGCGGAGCACCGCCGTGTCCTCGAAGCGGCGATTGGCGGCAGCGACCTCTCGCGTCGCTGCCGCCAATCGACGGAATGGGACGCCGCCGCCGTCACCTCCTTCTGCGAAGCAGTAATGCTAGAGAAGGAGGTGGCGAAACGTGAGAGGGAGAGAACCTCACAGCGTCCCGGCCGCCGCGGGAGACGCCCCGGGCGTCGGGGGCCACCACGCGGCCCCCGCCGCACGAAACGCAGCACGCAGATTCAATTTTGAATTGTACCATTATCAAATCTACTTGAAACCGACATTATTTTAAAATTATTGGTCACTCATATAAGCATACATTTTTTTACCCAAGATGAAGTTATATTAATTCATACTAATTTTCCAAAATAAATGAACTTGGTAATTTTTTTAATGGCCCTAAGTTCTTTAAGACATTTCAAGGTTATCCATTAATTACCGGACACCCTGTATATGTGAGAACGATGTAGAATAAAAACATGAAAGTTAAGAGCGACCAGTATAAACAGTAGTTTTATTAGACTCATGTTTAAAAAGCAGACCGACAACGTCACCAAAAACAAAAAAGAAATTAAGGACTTCATTATAATGTTCGTGGTGAACCTGATTGGCGTGGCGTACACACGGAATGCTAAAAGTGATACAATCAGTTCATTCGCATGCCTTTTTATACTAAACGAACTAGGAAAAGTTACAGGAAAACTAAATATAGAAATCGAGAAAGCCAAACTTCAAAGAAACTTGGGCCTGGCGTCACAGGGCTGGAATTTTGCCATAAATTAGACATTATTCACGAGCCCAATTTTCATGTCTCCCAGCAATGGCCAAATTGGTAAAATCAGATAGATTGTTAGATTTAGGTCATTTTACTATTTCAGTTATTGTTATAAATATAGTTTCTAATTAGCTTATAAAAGAGTAACTTATAGTTAGTTGGTTTTCTTATTAGAAAAATTACAAGACTGATTTATGTTAATTTTAACTGAAAGATTGAACATTCCTAGTTACACCTATTATGATAAATTATTCAATATACGCGGAACTGTTCAATAAATAAATTGTGAAATGTTCAATAAATAAAATGTAGCTCCATTGTATCCGTATCAATGGAGCTACATTGATACGGATACAATGGAGCTACATTGATACTACAGTATAAATTATCAACAAAATAACATTGCCAATCGCCTTTCTTATCAACTTACCTATAGCTTACATAATTAATTGTACAACCAATTAGCCTTTAAGGAAGAACGCAATCTCTTATCAGGGTGACCATTGTTTCCCATTACCCATGAACCAAGGCCCACGTTGGCGCATGGCGTGACCTAGCTCATGTAGTCATGTACGACGTCTGGTTTCAACTTGCTAGCTTTCGTTGTCGCTAAGGAAGATATTCAATTACAGCGCATCAACTAGGCCACAATCAGTGCTTACGCCGAGGAGGCTAGTCGATTGAAAAAATCTAATTAGTCCGTCTGTTAGATTATCAAAAAAATATTTGACCCGTGTTTATCTTTTGTTATGTAGGTAAACCAAAATTGACGAAGATACGACTCTTTTAAAATTCTCAATACGTCACGCCGTGGTATAATTTTTAGTGCGTTCTGACGTCACGAGCCCTTTTTTTTCGTATGGGAAATCATCAAATGACTTCTCCCGCTCTGGGCGGAGCAGGGAGGCGGAGGAGTGTCAGACTTTTACTGACTAAAACCCATCCATGTTCCTTCATCGCCCTTTGTGTTATGGGGCCACGGTATCTCTTTCGAATAGTCCCGCAACCCCGGCAGGCATCGGTCCTTTCGGACCCCTTCCTTTTTGCTGACTCTCTTTGAGGCGCGCGTGGAACACGAACGCGCCGTCGACACGGCCTGTCGTCATGAGACGGACGGACGGCGAGCTAGCCCATAGCCCACCGTCCACAGGCCCGCGCCTACGGTGGCCGGGGGCCACGTGGTGGCCCCCGACGCCCGGGGCGTCTCCCGCGGCGGCCGGGACGCTGTGAGGTTCTCTCCCTCTCACGTTCCGCCACCTCCTTCTCTAGCATTACTGCTTCGCAGAAGGAGGTGACGGCGTCCCATTCCGTCTCGCTCCGGACCATGGCTTGCACCAGGGCCGGACGCGAGAGGTCGCCGCCGCCAATCGCCGCTTCGAGGACACGGCGGTGCTCCGCCCACGCGGGGCACACCTCCACCGTGTGCTCCACCGTGTCCTCCGGTCGATCCTCGCAGTGGAAACACCCGGGCGTTTCCTCCCGCCCGATTCGGTGCAGGAACCTCCCGAAAACACCGTGTCCGGTGAGGACCTGCGTCAGGCGGAAGGTGAGGACGCCGTGGCGTCTCTCAAGCCACTCCTCAAAGAGGGGACTTACCGCCACTATTGTGGCGTGCCCTACGTCACGAGCCCTCAGTCCCGAGTTTTGATGCGTTTTATCTTTGTCAATATTCATTGATTCACAAAAACAAACAATACGTGTCCATTATTTTCCAATACCTACTCTAACTGACGGACAAATAGATTTGCAATTTTTTGATACTGTCGTCATGCCTATTTACGGATTGAAACAATATTTTTTTAAATAATCTAATTTTGTAAGTACTAAGGTACCTAGTACCTACATAGTTTTTGTTTCAGTTTGTATAGAAGTCACATGCTGCGCATGCTTCGTTATGTCAAACGCACTAACTCTCACCAAAAAATATCCCATTTTCGAAGTATTTGAATACCGAACAAGGATTCAATTTAAAATTTATTTCAAGCGTAGTTAGTTAGTAATATTAATACCTTTTCGATGTTTAAGGGACTGATTATACTGGACTACTTAGGGCTAAGTTCACCGAAAAGATAACAGTCTGATTATCTAAAAACAGCTGTTTAAAACACATTTTCATGTTCACCAAAGCAAATCAACCGATTAAAGACGCTAATCAACTGTTTTCTCTAACCCAACTCGGAGAGGTTGTTTAAAGTCCCGGTTAGTAGTTAATCGGTGTATTTTGACGTTTGTAAACTGCAAATATAACAATTTTTAAGGTTACATCCAGATATTATTGTGAGAATTTAACATGCAGTCTGCTTTGAATTATATTTTGGAAGAGGATGACGTTTTGGCCGAGTTCGAAACCGTTGAAGGACTTTTGCGAACTCCTCGTTTGTATTCCACCAGACGACACTACTTCACACTAAACTAGTGACAATTTCCTTTTCGTCATGTGTAAAATTAGCATTGCGCTTATTATCCATTGTATTTAATTTAAAAACTATTACAAACGAAAATAAACAAAACATAAACAAGAGATAATTTGATGATTAGAGAACTGTCATCTCGGGTATAATCTTGTATTAAGCCTCCTCTACACGTCTGCAGATGCGACCGAAAACCTTTGATCTGTGCCAAAAAACCGACAACAGTCGGATTCGAGGCGGACGCGTCTGCGGACGTTAAATACCAACAACCGATGCACAAATTAACCCCTTCTATACGTCGGCGGACGCATCCGAAGAAGACGTAGTGCAGATGCATCTGCCGACGTGTAGAGGAGGCTTTATTATATAGTGCATTATCTATGGGTATAACGCAACCATTTTAAGATGTTTCGCATTTGTACGGTTTTTACGTGTTAACTTACCCACCTTATTTGACTGTATTATAATCATTCGGTCTTTCATTTATAGAACGCTCGTTTACATAACCGAGCAAGAATAAGTTGTGGTGAACACCAAAATTCCCACGTCATGTTTAAACAACTGTTTACGTTTAGCGGGCCGATTACGAAACAGTCGGTTATTTTACTGTTGGTGAACATGGCCCTTAGGGCTATGTTCACCGAAAAGATAACGGTCTGATTATCTAAAAACAGCTGTTTAAAACACATTTTCATGTTCACTAAAGCAAATCAACCGATTAAACACGCTAATCAACTGTTTTTTCTAACCGAGGTGGGAGAGGTTGTTTAAAGTCCCGGTTAGTAGTTAATCGGTGTATTTTGACGTTTGTAAATTGCAAATATAACAAATTTTAAGGTCACATCCAGGTATTATTGTGAGAATTTAACATGCAGTCTGCTTTGAATTATATTTTGGAAGAGGATAACGTTTTGGACGAGTTTGAAACCGTTGAAAGACTTTTGCGAACTCCTCGTTTGTATTCCACCAGACGACACTACTTCACGGAGATCGGTGCGTTTGTTTTTAATTACGCCTTGGTGCTTTCACTAAATTAGTGACAATTTTTTTTTCTTCATGGGTAAAATTAGCAATGCGCTTCTTATCCATTGTATTTAATTTAAAAACTGTTTCAAACGAACAAAACTTCAAACACAACACATAATTTGATGGTTATAAAGAACTGTCATCTCAGGTATAATGCAACCATTTTAAGATGTTTCTCATTTGTATGATTTTTTACGTGTTAGTTACCCACCCTTTGTGACTGTATTATAATCATTCGTCTTTCATTCATAAAACGCTTGTTTACTTAACCGAGCTAGAATAAGTTGTAGTGAACACCAAAATTTCATGTTTATACAACTGTTTACGTTTAGCGGGCCGATTACGAAACAGTCGGTTATTTTACTGTTGGTGAGCATGGCCCTTAGAATATTGGACTAAGATTGGGGGGTTTGTTCTAAAGGGGATACACCAAACAATTGACATACGATTTGTAAAACAGGATTCCAACTTTTTTTTTAATTTGACAAACCAATGACTGAATTATTTACTGATACTATGTTACACATAACATAGTCACACTCTACAGGGCGCAATTATGCACCGATTGCTTTCAAACTTGGCCAAAAAATCGAAAGGGTCAAAACTTAGGGTAACTTCATGAATGGGCGGAATTCGTCCATGGAGGGCGGTTTTTCGAAAATCCGTTTTTTGGCCATAACTTTTACGCCTGTAATCCCCGAGGGGTTAAGCAGAGGTATAGCCACATTTTCCTAATTATTTTTAAGTCCCATGTAAAAGGGGGCAAGCCTATTATATATTTGGGCAAAACCTGCCGAGATTTATCCAGAGGGCACAAATCATTATTGAAAAAGGTGTCCAACTATGAATTGTCGTGATTAATTATAATAATAATATTTTTACTTGTAATCTTACCTATTTTAAATTGTGTGTTTTTCTATTTTATGTGTTTTTATTGTATGTTTCTATATTTTATGTATTATAGTATCGTATTGGACAAGTCTGTAATGATGCTATAATTGGTGGTAAATAAATAAATAAATAATAATAAATATTACCATAACGGGGCACAAATCCAAACTCCGTGGCTAGTACTGGAAAATTACTGATGGAAAAATCCAATTTCAAATTTTCCTACCCAAGTATTGAACCCAGGTCTTCATGCTCAGTAGTCGGGAGTGCTTCCACTACACCAACGAACCCGTCAACTACTGATTTAAATAAATAAATAAATATCGTTGGACATTAACACACAGCGCCATCTAGTGCCACACTAAGCCACGAGGCTTGTGTCGTGGACACCAGATAGTTGATATACTACATAGATACTTTTTGTTTGTAAATACATACTTATTTCTATAAACATCCATGACTCGGAAACAAATGTCCATGTTCATCACACAAACATTTGCTCCAACCGGGATTCGAACCCGGGACCCTAAGAACGTAAGGCAGCCTCACTACCACTTCGCCATTTGGGTCGTCAAATTTCAAAGCAAATAAAAATCCAACACTTACAGTTCATTGAATATTAATCGGGTTTTCTAGCTTAAGTAAGAGTTTATTTAGAGATGCTATGTTTTTGAATTAATGGTTTATGGTGTCTACTCCCATAATGGGTAGGATAGAATGTTTATTTTTTTGCTAAAAGAAAAGAAAAAAAAGAAAGTAAGTGTATTTATTTGTCTCGCCCATTACAAAACTAAATGATGAAATAAATAGTAAAACGTAATTATATTAAAAGTAAACATAAGAACAAAAAAAGACATACACTAAACCCGAAGAGTAGAAAGAGAAGTAACGATAAGAGAAGTTAGGAAGAAGAAGACATGCTGTGCAGGATAATAATAATGATCTATCTATCTATCATGGGGTTTAGGTTTCTGCACTTAGTCCTTGAAGAGGACCATTGTGCGTGAGCCATGGTGGCCGATTACCCAAACCAGCCCACTTCCCTCCAGAAGCAGATTAAACTTCCCGGTCTCCTCAGGGCATCCGCAAGGGATTTTGGTGTCCCCAGGGTCTCCTCGCGAATCTTGGTAATGCCTGTGCACTCAAGGAGCACATGCGCCACCGTTTCCTCCGCCTCCATGCATGCTCTGCACAGGGGACTGTCAGTGATTCCTAGGGTGTGGAAGTGTTTATTCAGTGAACAGTGTCCAGTGATGGTCCCCGCCACCAGACGCAGGCTATCTTTGTTGGTTTTGCCGTAGTTGAGTAAAATGGGATGTTACATTTAGAATACAACAGGACGGAACAATAACAAGTTGACAGCTTGCACGTCGTGACTGCGGTAAGTAGTTAACCACTCAGCATAATGCTGTGCCCCAATCACAGGGCTGGTGTTCAGTGGTTACCAGTGAAAAAACGAAGCTAATACAGCATAAATATTTGATTATATGAATAAGAAAATAAAGCCAACAGTACTTGGATTATAACATAAAACATCTAATTTACATCCATTTAAATAAAATATTCAAAATCAAAATATTTTGTTTCACAGTCTACATGGGGCACATAAAAAACGTCAAAAAAGGTGCACGGTTCGGGTTGGTCGTTTTCTTGAAATGGTCGGTTATTGAAATGTATATCAAATATTCGCTTTATAGGGTGTAAAAAGACTCTTAACGAAGCTGAAAGGCACTTATTCTCCTCATCATTGCGATATTTTTTTTATTCTAGACGATACCTGGGAACCTTTTAGTTACGGAGATATTGGGGTTTGGGGTTCAAAGTACTTAACTCAAGGTTTTTTTTTTCAATACATGTTTTTAATGTAAGAACTTTACTTTAAACGCTTCCACGACCCCCACACTATTCAATCCATCCACGTTTGAGTGCGTTACATTGAGTTTTACCGTAAAACGTAATTTTTCACCCAAAAAAAAGTCATATCCCAGCAACAATTTTTGCTTAGGGTTACTTAGTTTGATGTACAGAATGCTTGGTTAACGGCTACGTGAAGAGTCTGTTTACACCCTGTATAATAAAAAAAAAAAACAGAGATAACATAGCACTTAGAATCAATGTCAACATTTGCAATAATTACACAGAGCCCCAATTACACAGGTCAGTTTCACAACTGCTCCAAGAAACTTTTCCGAACACCGGCATTTCGTATTCCCCGTTATCTCCGTGGTTTTGCGCCCATGCATGCAATCCGCATGATCGCACAGTCAAGTCTCCAACTTGGAAACTTACAAAAAAAAAGGTAAAGTACATTGTATAACAATATTTCAATACACTAGAGAGCATCATGTGCACAGCTTTTTCACAATTTCTGGAGTTGGCTTCCAGTCTAACCGGATGCAGGTGAATACCAGTATTTTACATAGAGTGACTGCCTATCTGACCTCCACAACCCAGTTTCTATGGGTAATACGATACCCCTTGATAAGACTGGTTGCCAGAATTTCGGGATTTTATTAAATGAAAACAGTGAAACAATAAACAATGACCACCCTGATGTTATTACGAGTGTTCCTGCTAAATATGCTTGCATAAAACTCTTCCCATCTTTGTGGTATTTATTTAATTTTGAATTCAGTATGTACATCAATTATCAAACTATAAATAGACCAGAAATAATAATAAAACATGTACAAGTATTGAAATGGGAAAAGAATTACAGGGCGTCAACAAATTCGTCCACATCGTTGTCAATAGGAAAAGTGCCCAGAAGGCTGACAGAATTGCCACATTGGATGGCAATGCTGATTTTTGGCAAAAAAAAAGGCAGCCATCTGGTCACGTATTATCTATATATATCAATAGAATTTAACTTTCTCTACGCCCGGGAGGTTGTTATTTGGTCTAAATAGGGTAAATCACCATAAAATAATAATTTCAAGACACCATCTCTAAAAAAACACTTTATTTTGGGCCTGAAAACCTGATTTATTTTCAATTAATTGCCTAATTCGATTTTAAGTTGCTTTGAAATCAATAAATAGTTGAGTCATTGAGGAGTAAACAGTGACGTCACAGTTTGCTATTGCCATACAAAATCTATGAGAGAACCGCGTTTTGACAGCTCTTACAAAGTATCTCAATTGATTGGTGTGTCATCTACCCCATTACACGTACCCTAGGGACGCACAGAATCGGTAAGAGTGGCAGAAAATATTAATATTAAATTGATTACCTTTAAATGTTTTGGTTTTAATGATTGATTATAGAATAATTTGATTTTATTTAAATAATTTAAAAAATATATATATTTCTTATGGACCTATTCGATCATCTTTAAATTAAATTAAAATAAAGAAATATTTAAATATTCGAAAAACTCACCCCATTTTAAAATTTATTAATGGATCATTAATTGATTTACCAAGGGGAGGACTATTATACCCAGCAGTGGGTGATTCTGGGATGATATGATGAGACACTTACCCTGCATAATGCCGCAGACTGAGGAGTCTGGGCAGTTTTTCTTTATGTGGAAGTAGTTATACCTGCATGCTTTATGATTAACGGTGTCACAGCTGTAGCACTTAATTGATGAGGCTGAAATATGTAAAAACAATTATAAAAGAACGTCGTTCCGTAAAAACAAGTTATTAAGGATTTCATTATAATTTTCGTGTCGAAACTGATTAGCGTACGTACACACACGGAATGATAAAAGTGAAATTAATAAATTTATCCGCATGTCTTTTTATACTAAACGGACTAGGAAAAGTTTCAGGAAAACTAATAATTGAAATCAAATTGATGCTACAATAAAATTTTAGTTATTTAGCCCTGTGCACGATAAAATTTCCTAATGGTAAATATGACGATCCAGGAAATTTAAATATAGAAATTACATCAATGTTCCTTTAACAAAAAAATGTTTATTTACGAGTAGCTGTGCCCTGGTGGGATTTCCAATTGGTCAAAATGACGAACACTAAAGTTTTCAAAAACTCTAAATTTTTTTTTTTATTTGTGCTCAACTATCCTTACACAAAGGAAAACGAAATTTAGAAATCAAATGAATGTTCTTATTTAATCAACAATGCTAGTTATTTGGCCCTTCGTGCGATAAAGTACAATAATCAAATTAATGTTCTTTAACAATTTTTTTGACGACCCGACCGACTTGACGACCCGAATGGCGCAGCGGTAGTGAGGCTGCCTTACGTTCTTAGGGTCCCGGGTTCGAATCCCGGTAGAAGCAAATGTTTGTGTGATGAGCATGGACATTTGTTTCCGAGTCATGGATGTTTATATGTATAATAAGTATGTATTTACAAACAAAAAAGTATCTATGTAGTATATCAACTATCTGGTATCCACGATCCAAGCCCCGTTGCTTAGTGTGGCACTAGATGGCGCTGTGTGCAATGTCCAGCGATATTTATTTATTTTTTAATATGAAGCCCTGCCCCGATAGGACAGGCAGCATCATGGGGCAGGGCTTCATTGACGAACTCTCATACAAAGTTATCAAAAACTATGAAAAAGATTTTTTGAATTTGTGCTCAGTTATCCTAAAAAAGGCATCCTGTCCTTTCTTACTTCTAGACGACACATCGGTTTAGACTAAGCATTATCGGTTAGTGAACGAATAAATAAATTACGGATTTAATGTCGTAACGTAGAAGTTACCAGCCTAGCCTTTACCCAACTATGTTGCGGTCTGCTTCCAGCCTTACCGGATTCAGCTGAATACCATTATTTTACATGGAGCGACTGCCTATCTGACCTCCACAACACAGTTAGTAATGGGTAAAACGATACCCCTTGGACGTTGTCAGTTTTTCGGGCCACTGACTTACAAAAGTGCAATCTTACGCGGTTAAAATGTAGGGAACAGAAGAAATTTTTTTTAATTACCGATGAGGATGTTCTGTGATTTACTTCAACATTTACGACCATGCGCCATGAATGCTTGTAAGCTGAGATAAGGGATACTGTAAAAAAATAATTTTGAGTCGCCATGCGGACAAACTCGTAAATACATAGAACATTAAATGTATCTAAAATCGTTAGGTTATACCGAAAATGTGTCTACTTATTTGTTTGGCTTAAACCAGGAAGGGGGAAAATCACTGAAAACTTAAATATTTATATTTTCCTTAAGTTTATGTTGTTGTAATAGGCACCTAATAACTGATTCGCGTATTACTTGTCAACAAAATAAACAACATAATTTCGTTTCAAACGTGATACAAGTGGATGTATATTAACTCTTTTACAAAAAACTACTGAACTGATTTGGATGAAAAGCACGCAGATAGTTTATAACCTGAATTATATCGTGCTTCAGTGCCATGTTATTAACACTTGTATGACTTTTTGTCTCGGTAGCACGATCCCATTCCTAACTTTTTGTCTCGGTAGCACGATCCCATTCCTAGCGTGTCGATGGCAATCTAAATTGTGTGGGCCCAAAACTGAGCCACTAATTTGATGACTTCAGTAGCGTCCATCAGTTCCTGTGATGAAAAAACAACAGGACACGCTAGACACGATATTATGTGACCCAACGTTTGTAGAACAGCACCACATTTACACTTCAGAGCAGTGTCTTCAATGAATCTCCACCTGAACAGGATTTCCTTGCTGCGGCCAACCTGGGTCCGGAGTTTATTTAAAGACTTCCAGGCCAGCCATTGCAACTCATGTCAAGGTGGGAGATTTTCAGCAGGTGGAACGAGTGGGTTAGGTAAAGAAGCACTACCTCGCCACAGGTTTAGTAAAAAAAGTGTTTGGTACGAGGTTGATAATACTTATTTTGGTGCAAGGAAACAACCAAATCAATAAAAACCCTTTCGATTACGAGCACAATTTTCTCAGAAGCAGACCCAAGTGAAAAGTTAATTCAACGGACAATTAGCAAAAACCTTTTTGGCTAAAACAAACCAACGTTTTGATTAATCACTGTTTACCTGCTAACGATGTTCGGCCCGTGATTCTAGAGTTTAGACAAAGTTAATCGTCGGTTAACTTTAAATCATAATTAAAAGGCAATTAGGGCAGCGTTCCGCGGAATATTATTTATCCTAGCCTTTGCACCCTTTGTCTAATCGAGCATAGATCGCTTAGATTACTGGACAGCGTTTCAAAATTATTCTTCCGTTATTTTTTTCATGAAGACTTTAGAAAGTTTTTTTTTTGCCGTCATTTTGTAGATGTGAGTTAGACTTTCGATATTATTTTCGGTTACATTTTCAATGCGTAACGAAAATATATACATAACATCAGTCTTGGAACCCCCGTAAGGATTGGGCAGAGGTGTACCTAATATGTAGTAAACCCACATTTCGTCAGTTATGTTTAAGATACATGTTATAGGGGGCGAGCCTATTGCCATCAAACCGGCACAAGTGGAATTTACGGTTTTTTCCTACTCCTCCACTATACTTTTCTGATTAATTTCGTTGCGGGATCCAAGACAGTTAAATTCATTCTCTGAGACTTCGTCGAGCTTCATTGTCTCGGCGCTTTTCTGTTGGTCGCCACTGGCTTCTGGCTTTCAGGAGTTACAGTGGTTTGGGAATAGTGTGGCGGGCTTGTCCCAAAAGAAAACTGCCACAAATTCAGACTCTGTGGCTGCTACTGAGAATCTCCTGCCTGATGCAAAAACTCAATGTAACTTTGCCAGGACCTCTTGCTCAGCAGTCGGGCTGCGAACACCAAACCAACGAGGCAATCAGAAAATAAATTTGTGTTCAAATAAACACAAATATTTGAACTAAATGGCCGAAAGGAAAATACTCAAATGTCTGCCTCGGCTGCGATGTATTTTAAACGAAACCGCAAACGTTTGATTGACAGTCACACTGACTGGCAATACCTATTACTAGTGGTAGGTACTCTCAGTGCCGTGGTAAGTACCTTTTTTTTTCGGGTGGGAAATCATCAGATGGCTCCTCCCGCTCTGGGCGGAGAATAAGAAATAAGAAGAAGAAATTTTATTAGCTCAAACATGTGTTTACATACAGAATTAAAATAATACATGCATGCAAGATCTTAAATAAGAGTGGCTCACGACATGTCTGCCATTTCTCATGGCGTGCAAATATTTTCAGGTACAATTATTATTATTTAATTAATGATTTTTAAATTTTAAGCGTTATACATTATATACCAATTTATTAAATACAATTGTAATTACAGAATCAATGATTTTTAATTTTTACACTTATTCATTAAATATTTTTATTCAGTCACAGTTAAACAAAAATTAAATTAAGATTTGTTATTGTGATTTATTATTTATTTACCTTGTCCAATATTACAATGTATAGCGCAGGAGCGCAATGGAGCAGGAGGCAGTGTCAGACTTTTACTGACTAAAACCCAACCATGTTCCTTCATCGCCCTTTGTGTTCCGGGGCCACGGTATCTCTTTCGAACAGTCCCACAGCCCCCGTAGGGTGCCGTGGTACCTCAGTTTCTTTGTCAAAAGGTAGGTTTGTGTACTTAATTAACAAACTTTCATAATTGTCACCTGCCTGCCCCTGTCTCATTCTACTTGGGGTCGGTGCAATACGTTTTCTTCTTCAATTCTCCCTTGTCAGACGTCACGGCATCATTTACTACTTTCTCTTTCATCTACTTCACTATTCATCACAGAATCCATCCATCTTTTCTTTGGCCTTCCACTCCATCACTCTTACTTCATTGTAGGAGATAAACTTCCTACTTTTGCTATATTTTGTGCTGTCGGTACACCTCTGTATAGCCCCCCAGGATTACCTACAGGTGTTATGTTTAGATACAAATAGAAACCACATTGTTGCGAACCGGAAGACGATGCTTCGGAAGACCTCCACCTAGGTGGATCGATGACCTGGTGAAGGTTGCGGGAATATGCTGGATGCGAGTCGCACGGGATTGGTCAATGTGGCGACTCTTGGGGGAGGCCTATGTGGACATTGTCGAAAAACGTCCACTGCTGGAGCTGCGGACGATTTTCGGCTGAAATGACGATCATGAAGGATGATAGAAGTATGACGAAAAAGGGTAGAAGAGTTTTGTTGGTTTTCAGTCTTGTTGAATGTTTGATCACTATAAAGCACATATTAACGGGTATTTATCGCGAATTTTACCTTTAATATAAGCGTGCCGTTTCGACCGGATTGCACCAGCCGTGGTCGCGGGAAGACTGAAGTATTGGAGGTACCGCCACAGCAAAGCGAAGGTGTTTATTCAACTACCCTCACTTGATCTTCATAAATGTTAACTAGGACCGGTTCACACTAGTCCGCATACTGAGATGATTCCACTTGACGAGTACACTTAGTGATCACTGGATTCCAAGCGGGAGAGAGTCTGAAGCCGTCTTCGTAAAATTCGCGATAAATACCCGTTTACATGTGTTTTATAATGTGTTCTGGCCCCTTATTCACAACGCTTCGATTCGATTTTCGATTCGGAAAGTCGTATGTCTATCTTTTTTTGACATTACGAAATCGAGCGAGATAGACATACGACTTTCCGAATCCAAAATCGAATCGAAGCGTTGTGAATAGCTATGCTGATCGTAAAAGTTTAAAAAAGACAATTGTTTCATCACTGTCATATCTTTGTCGTGAAAAATATGACTACTCTTTCGCAAAATCTTTGGCTCTGCCCGTAGCGTAGCTGCCTGTCTTCTAACCAAAGCGATCTGTCGCGCGAATCTGTGGTCGTTACGTTCATATTATGTACTAATTTTCTGGAAAAGATAATAAACGCAACCGTCGCTTTAGTTAAGACAACCTTGGACAGAACTATTTATTTCAACCACAGAAAAGTGATAGTGATTTTACTTTCTCGTCGCTTATGAACAATCCCTGTGCTAATTATGCAGTACTATTAGTTACCGTGCTTCTCATTAATTAACTTTTGCCGTACTTTAATTGCTTGTTGAGTGGAAAAACAAAGAAAATTGCTTGAATGGCAACGCCGGGAGGAACATACCTTATTGGTGAGGTTCTTTGGAAAGGTCAGGTTCGTAGTACTTGCAACCGACGTGCGTGTATGACCAGATGTATGAACGTGAACGAGGGAATAGGAGTATGTAGGAATCGTAGCAGGTGAGGTTCTGTAGTTTCTGCCTACCCCTGTTGAAATACTGTAACCAACGACGCGTGAAATCAGCTGTTCACTTCCTGCCTTGCTACTCAGTTCATCGAACTCGTCGTCGCGCTTGCCGTGCTTTTTGCGACGGCAAAACGTTACATTTCGTATGAAGAAATAAAACAAATCAAATTTATTGGATTCCCAAAATGTTCCAAATTTTTTTTCTTCTCGATTTTAGTATGATATACTGAATTCATCCCATGCATACATATACATATATGTGTATGTATTTCTTCTTAATATATGTTTTGTAATGTGACTTGTGATGCAACTTACATCAAGGGATGCGTACGCACACGCGATTTCTTTCTTTTAATTTTCCCCACAATTTCAACTTCACAATTTAAATTTTGAAAGCACAATTTGACTGTTAAAAAAACACTGGTATATTATGTAACACATAATAAAATTGTTTTCCCAATAACCTCGAAGTTTCAACCACACATTTTATTAACATACATATGGATAGTTTGCGGAACAAAGTTGTTGCTATCCCAGGGCATATTAGAAAAGAAAAGTCACAAACTTTCTCTTGGTAGAAATCTGAGGAAAATTGGCAAAGTCAAACTTGAAGCTAGCGAGTGTGGCATACGAATTGAGTTCAAAATGTAATACCGGCCATGTGGGCACGGACAACTTGTTAATTAGAAGAAAATAATAAATACTTGCCTCGCTTGTCTAGTGGGCAAAACCGCGACTGCTGAAGGCTGCATGAGGACCTGCATTCGATTTCCAGGTCGGGGCAAAATGGTGGTGGTGGGTTTTCCTATCATGAATTTCTCAGTAGTCACGTAGTAGCCACGGTGTATGGATTTGTGCGCAGTTGATGGCAATAGGCTCGCCCCCTATTACATGGGACGTAATTGGCGAAATGTTGGTGTATTAAAGTACACGTATGTCTAACCCTTCAGGGATTGTATAATATTAAAAAAAGAAATGGTTGTCTGTAAAGTCGGTTTACGGACGATAATTTTACGTGATAACGTCAATTTTCATGATATTAGTGTATTTTAACTAAAAAAAACAAATTTTCATCCCCCTTTAAGGATTGATATTATAACAACACCGTTGCGTTAGCTTCGAACCATACGCTTAGATAATAAGTTTTGTGATTTTTACTTCGAAAATTAAGGACTTTCCATACACAACTTCATCACATTTTTTAACCCTTTGGGGGTGGAATTATCAAAAACGCAGGAACACATATAAATTAATTTTCAATTGTCAGCCTAAACACAAAATGTTTAGATCCTAACTTTAAAACTGATGGACTTTCATACAAACTTTCATCCCCTATTTAACCCCCATAAGGGTTGAATTTACTACATATGAAGGAAACCGCTGTGCATAATTTCAGTTTTCTAGGTCCAAGGGTTTGGGCTGGGCGTTGATCGCGACGCGCGTAACGGTGTGACACTTTTTCGTGAGTGCAGCCGGTGTTCATTGACTTATAAGACGTTATCACGTCAAAAACATCCTTTCCCTTTTTTTTTAAGTGGGAAACACGTCATGGATATCCTCGTTCCGAGGCGAACGAAGGGTCATGACTGACTAAAAACCTACTGTTTAAGAGATACAAGTGCATTCGCGCGCGCACCCGACTGGTATCAGCCTGCCTTTCTCGGCGGGCCCCATCACCAAGTATATATTCACGACCGCACGTTCTCCATGAAGGCGCGCCACCTCTTCAGGAACATGAATTTCCATAAATTATGTTTATGAGCACTAAAAAGTTTCGAATAAAATTGTTTTCGCAGAATACCCGTGACCTAAATAAAATTAAATGGCACAACTGCAAATCATCCAACTTCAAACTTTTCTTGTATTCGGTTCAAACTACGCTGTTTTTATTTAACGCGCGAACTTGGACGACCCCTCTGCAAACACTCCGTTAATAACTTCGATTTTATCAGACGCCAGAGAAAGTCTGGAAAGTGGATCGGTGTTAACTGGCCATGGTTTGAACTGGCGGTGTAAATTGGCCCGATACTAGGCTATACAAAAAAGTTTATGGAAGTCCAAACAACTAATGAAAATCGACAAAATCGGTTACCGCTGGGTGACGAGGTTAACGTTTATGGGCCGGACTCCACCCAAGACAAGTTAAGAGGTGATGTGTTTTATATTATACTTAGCTCTCTACCAAAACATCGCTATACTGCATCCCACAGACTTGCACACCACTACGTTTACCCTTGGGTATTCGTACCCAATGGCCGCTTGATGTATTAATCCATTCGTGGACACTCCCAAGTTGGTTGTTGGGACACTTCACGACTAAAACAGGAGAATATCCTGTGGACATTTTTACAAACCTAAACATCTACGTTACAGACTGGCCCCCAAAGAATTTCGTTAATTACACATCTCGTCTCGGTTTAGCTTTAGTGGAAACGGTTGAGCAGAGAGGATAGGGGATGTCTCGTAGGCCAGCGGAGTCGAGAAGAGACGTGAGTGGCGTGGGGTGAGCTGTGTGTTGTGAGCAGCGATCCGCTTTGCACATCTCCTTTCCTCTCTGCTTTGCATACCTCCGCACCACTTCGGTGGATACAACCTAGCGTAAAACGCATCGGGCTATAACCTCATTCTCGTCACCACAGATATTTATTAGAAAGCACACACATGCAAAGCAGTAATTCGAAGCATGCTTCAGGCAACTGATAAAAATTAGGAGAGCTGACCCTACCTAAAGTGGGATAGCGCAAGAAATAAAAGAAGAAAACTTCTTTTAAAATGAATTATGTAATTACGTTTTATTCGTAATTATACCTAATTATTGAAGCAATAATTTCAATCCATGTAATCTCCATCTAGTAAGCTTATAATAGATCTCCTTTTTCTTGATCCCAGAATGCATGGCCCATATCTGTAATAATCAAAATAAATCATGATTGAAAAACTAGCAAATTGCGGATTCCGTACAAATAAAATTCAAGATGGTACTATTTTTTGCCATGACACGAGACCATGGTTTCTAAATACTGTTTTTTTAGGGTTCCGTACCCGAAGCAAATACAGCTGTTTCCTACAATACATACTCAGTCAAAATAAATAATAAATAGAACTAAATTCTGTAGTCTACCAGTGTTGGAATTGTCATCAATTAATTCTATAGTTATAATAGCGAAATTTTGTCCATGGAAGTGTACTGATTTCCAAGATACAGGTTTTTTACCTAGTTTGGAAGTCAGGCGTCCTCTTAGTTTTTTGCAGCCTTTTTTGTACGACCCATAATGGATGACATTATGGGTCGTCAAGCTATATTTTAATGAGTCCAATAATTGATTTATGTATGTATTTAAATGTATGGAACAGCTGATCTTTTTAGGGTTCGGTACCTCAAAAGGTAAAAAAGGAACCCCTATAAGATCACTTTCTTGTCCGTCTGTCCGTCCGTCCGTCTGTCACCACCGATTTTCTCAGGAACTGGTGGACCTAGCAAGTTGAAATTTATACCAGACACAGGTCTAAGTGTATAAAAATCAAAACGAGAAATTTGTAAGTACCAAAATACATCTTAATTTTCAACTTTTTTTATTTTCCGGAATTTTCCCATTACTTGTGCTGTAAGTCCCGTTAACCTAGAATCACGAAATTTGGGGAGAACCAATATCTTACAGCACATGTAAAGGGAAAAATCTGAAAACCGTAAATATGTAAGTTAATAACAAAAAAAAAGCGATTTTACTATTACAAACTTATTATTTGTTGGTGCATTAGCCGTTTCTGGGGATCTAACAGCAAAGTTAAGTTTGTCCTTTAAAAAGTTTGTACGGAACCCTTGGTGCGCGAGTCCGACTCGCACTTAGCCGGTTTTTTTCTAATAACCGATGAAAATTTTCTATGTGGGGGAACCGTTTTCGCGTCGGAGTACCTTCCACCCTGCATTCATAGGTTTCTATTGGCGGGTTCGATTAAAGAATATGGCAGACGTTTATTTAAAAATCTTTAAAAAAAAAAATTGAACAAATTATTTTTAAAATCAAAATGAAGTCTTCACATTACATAACTTCCTCTTTCTTTAGCAATCAGTTAAAAGTACCTCAGAATCTTGGCCGGTGTTTGATTTTGTTTCTTTGCCTGCACACATCTAAATCTGCATTCGTTGACATAGGTTTGATTGTCAGAGGCGCACAAGGGAAAGTAAATTCTAAGACATTGACTGCATTTCAGGTCTTTTTGGAGGGGGGGATAGAACTCGATCGTTTTAGGCGCTGCGTGCTGGTAAATTATAAAGAATACTGTAACTGCAAATAAAAATGAAATATTTGATTACAACAAAACTATTGATGCTACTGCTGGTCAATCACTTTTGTGTCCCATCCCGAGCCTTAACCAAAGCGTTCGTCGTGTTCATATACAAGCAGTAAAAATACTCTTCACGAAGCCGCCAACCAAGCATTCTGTACATCAAACTAAGTAACTCTACGCAAAAATTATTGCTGTGATACTTCTTTTTCAACCGACTTCCAAAATGAGGAGGTTCTCAATTCGACTGGGTGAACCGATTTTGATGATTCTTTTTTTATTTGAAATCTGGAGATTCCCGTGTGGTCCCATTTGTTTAAAAAATTTGGTGATAATCTGATGCTGATTTTCGGAGATATACAATGGAACTCTTCAAAAATAGACGGCAAATCTGCAGTGATTGCTGGAATCGTTAGGATATTTATTGTTTATACAACATCATGACGTAACATCACGCTGTATCTTCTGAGGGGGTACGAAGATGTGTACAATACACCCAGGTTTCGACAGGTTTAGGTATGTTAAGTTCCATTTATTGGGGATAAGCCATGACATGTATTGTTTTTTTATTTGAATTTATATAAAAATTGATATGTACTTCAAGGGTAGTTTGATCGGCGGCGACCTCTCGCGTCCGGCCCTGGTGCAAGCCATGGTCCGGAGCGAGACGGAATGGGACGCCGTCACCTCCTTCTGCGAAGCAGTAATGTTAGAGAAGGAGGTGGCGGAACGTGAGAGGGAGAGAACCTCACAGCGTCCCGGCCGCCACGGGAGACGCCCCGGGCGTCGGGGGCCACCAACCTTAGGCACGGGCCTGTGGACGGTGGGCTATGGGCTAGCTCGCCGTCCATCCGTCTCATGACAACAGGCCGTATCGACGGCGCGTTCGTGTTCCACGCGCGCCTCAAAGAGAGTCAGCAAAAAGGAAGGGGTCCGCAAGGACCGATGCCTGCCGGGGTTGCGGGACTGTTCGAAAGAGATACCGTGGCCCCGGAACACAAAGGGCGATGAAGGAACATGGATGGGTTTTAGTCAGTAAAAGTCTGACACTCCCTCCTGCTCCGCCCAGAGCGGGAGAAGTCATTTGATGATTTCCCATCGGAAAAAAAAAGGGTAGTTTGATTATATTGATAATAGATTTCGTTAGGTTCTGATTATGGGATCCATGACAAAGTAACGGAACTCTTCAATTCTTAGGAGCAAAATTATGTCCACGTTGGTATATCATACTCTGTTTAGAGAAAAAAATCCTCGCGTTATATCTTTCGAGTAACAGCAGGTATTTCGAAAAATCAACAAGAAATTTACTAATGTTGAAAAATCGAATCTGAATGTGAGTACGAGTAAATGTGGTAGTAAATTATTTCTCTAATAGGTCTTCTGAACCGACAGAAATGATTTAACCAAGATAATATTCGGTTTCAGCATCGTACCTTGATCCCGTAGCATTAATTTACATTTTATATTTATTTATATTTAATGTAAAACAAATTTATGTCAAATATTTGTTTGGGAACAACTAAAAATGGAAAAATAAAAAAAAAATATTGCAAAAAAACACGACTTCAAAACACAAAAAATTGTGAAAAATAACTTTAGCTTCAGACGTCGGTGACCTTTGTTTGTTTGATTTAGTTTTTTTTGTCACCGACTTCTGAAGTTAAAGTTATTTTTCACTTTTTTGTGTTTTTGAAGTTTTTTGAAACATCACGTTTTACGTCAAAACTCAATGTATGTAAAGGTATTCAAAACATTGGGCTTATGGATGCATTGCATAGTAAAAGCGTCATGGGGGGTATATAAAGTGAAGTGAATAATAAAAATTGTATTAAAAAAAGTTGTGAAAAAGTTGGAACATTGACCCCCAATATCTCCGTAACTAGAAGGTTCCCAGGTATGGTCTTTAACAAAAAAAAATGATCACAATGATGGGGAGAACAAGTGCCTTTTAGCTTTATTAAGGGTATTTTTACACCCTTTCTTATTCATTTGTTACGGACGTTAAATACCAACAACCGATGCACAAATTAACCCCTTCTATACGTCGGCGGACGCATCCGAAGAAGACGTAGTGCAGATGCATCTGCCGACGTGTAGAGGAGGCTTTATTATATAGTGCATTATCTATGGGTATAACGTTACCATTTTGAGATGTTTCGCATTTGTACGGTTTTTACGTGTTAACTTACCCACCTTATTTGACTGTATTATAATCATTCGGTCTTTCATTTATAGAACGCTCGTTTACATAACCGAGCAAGAATAAGTTGTGGTGAACACCAAAATTCCCACGTCATGTTTAAACAACTGTTTACGTTTAGCGGGCCGATTACGAAACAGTCGGTTATTTTACTGTTGGTGAACTTGGCCCTTAGGGCTATGTTCACCGAAAAGATAACGGTCTGATTATCTAAAAACAGCTGTTTAAAACACATTTTCATGTTCACTAAAGCAAATCAACCGATTAAACACGCTAATCAACTGTTTTTTCTAACCGAGGTGGGAGAGGTTGTTTAAAGTCCCGGTTAGTAGTTAATCGGTGTATTTTGACGTTTGTAAATTGCAAATATAACAAATTTTAAGGTCACATCCAGGTATTATTGTGAGAATTTAACATGCAGTCTGCTTTGAATTATATTTTGGAAGAGGATAACGTTTTGGACGAGTTTGAAACCGTTGAAAGACTTTTGCGAACTCCTCGTTTGTATTCCACCAGACGACACTACTTCACGGAGATCGGTGCGTTTGTTTTTAATTACGCCTTGGTGCTTTCACTAAATTAGTGACAATTTTTTTTTCTTCGTGGGTAAAATTAGCAATGCGCTTCTTATCCATTGTATTTAATTTAAAAACTGTTTCAAACGAACAAAACTTCAAACACAACACATAATTTGATGGTTATAAAGAACTGTCATCTCAGGTATAATGCAACCATTTTAAGATGTTTCTCATTTGTATGATTTTTTACGTGTTAGTTACCCACCCTTTGTGACTGTATTATAATCATTCGTCTTTCATTCATAAAACGCTTGTTTACTTAACCGAGCTAGAATAAGTTGTAGTGAACACCAAAATTCCCACGTCATGTTTATGCAACTGTTTACGTTTAGCGGGCCGATTACGAAACAGTCGGTTATTTTACTGTTGGTGAGCATGGCCCTTAGAATATTGGACTAAGATTGGGGGGTTTGTTCTAAAGGGGATACACCAAACAATTGACATACGATTTGTAAAACAGGATTCCAACTTTTTTTTTAATTTGACAAACCAATGACTGAATTATTTACTGATACTATGTTACACATAACATAGTCACACTCTACAGGGCGCAATTATGCACCGATTGCTTTCAAACTTGGCCAAAAAATCGAAAGGGTCAAAACTTAGGGTAACTTCATGAATGGGCGGAATTCGTCCATGGAGGGCGGTTTTTCGAAAATCCGTTTTTTGGCCATAACTTTTACGCCTGTAATCCCCGAGGGGTTAGGCAGAGGTATAGCCACATTTTCCTAATTATTTTTAAGTCCCATGTAAAAGGGGGCAAGCCTATTATATATTTGGGCAAAACCTGCCGAGATTTATCCAGAGGGCACAAATCATTATTGAAAAAGGTGTCCAACTATGAATTGTCGTGTTTAATTATAATAATAATATTTTTACTTGTAATCTTACCTATTTTAAATTGTGTGTTTTTCTATTTTATGTGTTTTTATTGTATGTTTCTATATTTTATGTATTATAGTATCGTATTGGACAAGTCTGTAATGATGCTATAATTGGTGGTAAATAAATAAATAAATAATAATAAATATTACCATAACGGGGCACAAATCCAAACTCCGTGGCTAGTACTGGAAAATTACTGATGGAAAAATCCAATTTCAAATTTTCCTACCCAGGTATTGAACCCAGGTCTTCATGCTCAGTAGTCGGGAGTGCTTCCACTACACCAACGAACCCGTCAACTACTGTTTTAAATAAATAAATAAATATCGTTGGACATTAACACACAGCGCCATCTAGTGCCACACTAAGCCACGAGGCTTGTGTCGTGGACACCAGATAGTTGATATACTACATAGATACTTTTTGTTTGTAAATACATACTTATTTCTATAAACATCCATGACTCGGAAACAAATGTCCATGTTCATCACACAAACATTTGCTCCAACCGGGATTCGAACCCGGGACCCTAAGAACGTAAGGCAGCCTCACTACCACTTCGCCATTTGGGTCGTCAAATTTCAAAGCAAATAAAAATCCAATCTTACAGTTCATTGAATATTAATCGGGTTTTCTAGCTTAAGTAAGAGTTTATTTAGAGATGCTATGTTTTTGAATTAATGGTTTATGGTGTCTACTCCCATAATGGGTAGGATAGAATGTTTATTTTTTTGCTAAAAGAAAAGAAAAAAAAGAAAGTAAGTGTATTTATTTGTCTCGCCCATTACAAAACTAAATGATGAAATAAATAGTAAAACGTAATTATATTAAAAGTAAACATAAGAACAGAAAAAAAGACATACACTAAACCCGAAGAGTAGAAAGAGAAGTAACGATAAGAGAAGTTAGGAAGAAGAAGACATGCTGTGCTATTAACCCAAATAAATTGGTATAAGAGCAGGATAATAATAATGATCTATCTATCTATCATGGGGTTTAGGTTTCTGCACTTAGTCCTTGAAGTCGACCATTGTGCGTGAGCCATGATGGCCGATTACCCCAACCAGCCCACTTGCCTCCAGAAGCAGATCAAACTTCCCGACCTCCTCAGGGCATCTGCAAGGGATTTTGGTGTTCCCAGGGTGTCCTCGCGAATCTTGGTAACGCCTGTGCACTCAAGGAGCACATGCGCCACCGTTTCCTCCGCCTCCATGCATGCTCTGCACAGGGGACTGTCAGTGATTCTTAGGGTGTGGAAGTGTTTATTCAGTGAACAGTGTCCAGTGATGGTCCCCGCCACCAGACGCAGGCTATCTTTGTTGGTTTTGCCGTAGTTGAGTAAAATGGGATGTTACATTTAGAATACAACAGGACGGAACAATAACAAGTTGACAGCTTGCACGTCGTGACTGCGGTAAGTAGTTAACCACTCAGCATAATGCTGTGCCCCAATCACAGCGCTGGTGTTCAGTGGTTACCAGTGAAAAAACGAAGCTAATACAGCATAAATATTTGATTATATGAATAAGAAAATAAAGCCAACAGTACTTGGATTATAACATAAAACATCTAATTTACATCCATTTAAATAAAATATTCAAAATCAAAATATTTTGTTTCACAGTCTACATGGGGCACATAAAAAACGTCAAAAAAGGTGCACGGTTCGGGTTGGTCGTTTTCTTGAAATGGTCGGTTATTGAAATGTATATCAAATATTCGCTTTATAGGGTGTAAAAAGACTCTTAACGAAGCTGAAAGGCACTTATTCTCCTCATCATTGCGATATTTTTTTATTCTAGACGATACCTGGGAACCTTTTAGTTACGGAGATATTGGGGTTTGGGGTTCAAAGTACTTAACTCAAGGTTTTTTTTTTCAATACATGTTTTTAATGTAAGAACTTTACTTTAAACGCTTCCACGACCACCACACTATTCAATCCATCCACGTTTGAGTGCGTTACATTGAGTTTTACCGTAAAACGTAATTTTTCACCCAACTAAAAAAGTCATATCACAGCAACAAATTTTGCTTAGGGTTACTTAGTTTGATGTACAGAATGCTTGGTTAACGGCTACGTGAAGAGTCGGTTTACACCCTGTATAATAAAAAAAAAAACAGAGATAACATAGCACTTAGAATCAATGTCAACATTTGCAATAATTACACAGAGCCCCAATTACACAGGTCAGTTTCACAACTGCTCCAAGAAACTTTTCCGAACACCGGCATTTCGTATTCCCCGTTATCTCCGTGGTTTTGCGCCCATGCATGCAATCCGCATGATCGCACAGTCAAGTCTCCAACTTGGAAAGTTACAAAAAAAAAGGTAAAGTACATTGTATAACAATATTTCAATACACTAGAGAGCATCATGTGCACAGCTTTTTCACAATTTCTGGAGTTGGCTTCCAGTCTAACCGGATGCAGGTGAATACCAGTATTTTACATAGAGTGACTGCCTATCTGACCTCCACAACCCAGTTTCTATGGGTAATACGATACCCCTTGATAAGACTGGCTGCCAGAATTTCGGGATTTTATTAAATGAAAACAGTGAAACAATAAACAATGACCACCCAGATGTTATTACGAGTGTTCCTGCTAAATATGCTTGCATAAAACTCTTCCCATCTTTGTGGTATTTAGCCTTTACCCAACTATGTTGCTGTCGGCTTCCAGCCTTACCGGATTCAGCTGAATACCATTATTTTACAAGGAGCGACTGCCTATCTGACCTCCACAACACAGTTAGTAATGGGTATAACGATACCCCTTGGACTGGTTGTCAGTTTTTCGGGCCACTGACTTACAAAAGTGCAATCTTACGAGGTTAAAATGTAGGGAACAGCAGATTTTTTTTTTTAATTACCGATGAGGATGTTCTGTGATTTACTTCAACATTTACGACCATGCGCCATGAATGCTTTGTAAGCTGAGATTAGGGATACTGTAAAAAAAATAATTTTGAGTCGCCATGCGGAATGAAGTTGCTCAAGAATTTGTAAATTTCTTTACCAGTATCCCACTTAAAACTACAGAAACCTTAAATTCCTCTGCCTTGCTCTCTATTGATTTATTGAAAGCGAACGTTTCAGCCTGTCCAAATGAATTTAAATTTCAGCATATAAACCCCTTAACAGTCATAAAAGGTTTTAAGCAAATCAAGATCAAATTAACGGAAGATCTATGGGGTATGTCTATCAAAGCTTGTACCTCAATTATTGAGACTGTAGCGCCGTATTTAGCCTCAATATTTAATTTGTGCGTGGATCAAGGGGTCTTCCCAGATCTAATGAAATTCAGTAAGGTAATACCGCTTTTTAAATCCGGGGACAGTAAGGACACCAATAACTATAGGCCCGTATCCGTGTTGCCGGTTTTCAGCAAAGTGTTTGAAAAGATAATGCTCAATCAAATGCTTAACCATTTCAACACCAATAAAATATTACACGAGCAACAGTATGGTTTCACCAAAGGACGTTGTACAACTGACGCCGGTGTCACTTTATTAAAACACATATTTACTGCGTGGGAAGAGGCACAAGATGCCATAGGAATCTTCTGTGACCTTTCGAAGGCATTTGATTGTGTAAATCACGAAACCCTGATCTTGAAACTTGAGCATTACGGTTTAGGTAAACTTGCGCTCAGTTTAATAAAATCGTATTTGAATGATAGACAGCAGCAGGTACAAATAAATGGAGTCAACTCAATGGGTTTAAAAGTAAAAATGGGTGTACCACAAGGTTCGATATTGGGTCCCTTCCTCTTTTTAGTGTATATTAATGACCTACCCCATTTATTTAACAACCATCCGCAAATGGTGTTGTTTGCTGACGATACTTCTTTAATATTTAGGATAAACAGACGTGCCACTAATCATGACGACGTAAATAACGCCCTACTGCAGGTCCACAATTGGTTTACCGCCAATAATTTAGTACTAAATGGAAAAAAGACTAAGTGCATTAGATTTGCTCTACCAAATGTCAAAAGTAGTGATTGTGACATAATATTGAATCAAGAGAAACTAGAATTTGTCGATAAAACGGTTTTCTTGGGAATCACGCTCGATTCAAGGTTACAATGGGGTCCTCATTTAACATCTCTTGCAGGACGGCTGAGCTCAGCAGCATATGCTGTTAGAAAAATCCGTCAATTCACTGATATTGATACCGCGAGGCTAGTCTATTTTAGTTATTTTCATAGTATTATGTCATACGGTATTTTACTATGGGGACGGGCTGCAGACATCGAGTCTATATTTATTCTGCAGAAAAGAGCCATCAGAGCCATTTATGAATTACGTAGACGCGATTCTCTAAGAGAACTGTTTAAGGAAATTAATATCATGACAATACCTTCTCAATACATCTATGAAAACATCATGTACGTTAGGAAAAATCGGCATTTATTCAGTAGAAGAGGTGACAGACACCACTATAACACTAGAAATAGGGACCAACTAGTTCAGCCAGGTTTCAGGCTTGCTAAAGTAGATTCATCTTTCATGGGGTACTGTTTGAAATGTTACAATAAAATACCTCCCCACATTCTTCAACTGAACGAGACGAAATTTAAATCTTGTATAAAACGCACACTATGTAGGCAAGCATATTATAAGTTGGGGGATTACATTGATGATAAAAATGCTTGGCTAAATGCTGGTCCTGCTCCACAACCATAGGGGGGGGGGGGGGCAAATTAATTGATTGTTTGGGTCGGGCATTATTTGAGTCCATCGACACGTAAAGAAGAAGATGAAGAATTGATTCCCATGTTAATGTTTTGTGGAAGCTGCAGAAGATTGTAAAAATATACTTGCATTATATAGATTCCAGTTCATAATATTATATAATTGCATAGCACATGTGTGAGTACTTTGTACTGTTCAGCCACCATTTACATTTATTTATATTTCATTGACCTGAATATGCCTTGGTGGCTGAGAGAATGTCATGCTCACTTAAATGTCTCGCTGATGGTGGCGGGTGTGTCGGGTCATTTAGTTCCCTTCAATATGGTTGAGTTGAATGGCGCCGGTACATGCGTCATGTTCGTGAACGGGCGCTGTCAGTTGGGACTGGTCATCTCTTAGCTGCCAAGGTTCATTTTAATTACTTTATTCGTAAACTGTTGATCTAATCTTTTACTCTGGACGCTCTTAGTGTGCACGTCTTTTTACATCGTTCTCACATATATGTATAATCTCAAAATTAAAGATGTAACCAAGATTTTGTAACAATATTTTGTTTTTAAAAGAGTGTCCATGGAGTTTCTTGCCCGTTCTTCTCCATAGAGATCTACGCTAGGGAATGGGCAACTACAGTACTTTCTCAAGTTATTATGCCTTGTGACTGGGACTGTAGCTTTGATTTTCTTTTTTGTATTTTTGACATTCAAAAGTGCCGTAATGGTCTAATTGAAATAAATGCTTTGAGTTTGAGTTTTGAGTTTGACAAACTCGTAAATACATAGAACATTAAATGTATCTAAAATCGTTAGGTTATACCGAAAATGTGTCTACTTATTTATTTGGCTTAAACCAGGAAGGGGGAAAATCACTGAAAACTTAAATATTTATATTTTCCTTAAGTTTATGTTGTTGTAATAGGCACCTAATAACTGATTCGCGTATTACTTGTCAACAAAATAAACAACATAATTTCGTTCCAAACGTGATACAAGTGGATGTATATTACTCTTTTACAAAAAACTACTGAACTGATTTCGATGAAAAGCACGCAGATAGTTTACAACCTGGATTATATCGTGCTTTCGTGCCATGTTATTAACACTTGTATGACTTTTTGTCTCGGTAGCACGATCCCATTCCTAACTTTTTGTCTCGGTAGCACGATCCCATTCCTAGCGTGTCGATGGCAATCTAAATTGTGTGGGCCCAAAACTGAGCCACTAATTTGATGACTTCAGTAGCGTCCATCAGTTTCTGTGATGAAGAAACAACAGGACACGCTAGACACGATATTATGTGACCCAACGTTTGCAGAACAGCACCACATTTACACTTCAGAGCAGTGTCTTCAATGAATCTCCACCTGAACAGGATTTCCTTGCTGCGGCCAACCTGGGTCCGGAGTTTATTTAAAGACTTCCAGGCCAGCCATTGCAACTCATGTCAAGGTGGGAGATTTTCAGCAGGTGGAACGAGTGGGTTAGGTAAAGAAGCACTACCTCGCCACAGGTTTAGTAAAAAATGTGTTTGGTACGAGGTTGATAATACTTATTTTGGTGCAAGGAAACAACCAAATCAATAAAAACCCTTTCGATTACGAGCACAATTTTCTCAGAAGCAGACCCAAGTGAAAAGTTAATTCAACGGACAATTAGCAAAAACCTTTTTGGCTAAAACAAACCAACGTTTTGATTAATCACTGTTTACCTGCTAACGATGTTCGGCCCGTGATTCTAGAGTTTAGACAAAGTTAATCGTCGGTTAACTTTAAATCATAATTAAAAGGCAATTAGGGCAGCGTTCCGCGGAATATTATTTATCCTAGCCTTTGCACCCTTTGTCTAATCGAGCATAGATCGCTTAGATTACTGGACAGCGTTTCAAAATTATTCTTCCGTTATTTTTTTCATGAAGACTTTAGAAAGTTTTTTTTTTGCCGTCATTTTGTAGATGTGAGTTAGACTTTCGATATTATTTTCGGTTACATTTTCAATGCGTAACGAAAATATATACATAACATCAGTCTTGGAACCCCCGTAAGGATTGGGCAGAGGTGTACCTAATATGTAGTAAACCCACATTTCGTCAGTTATGTTTAAGATACATGTTATAGGGGGCGAGCCTATTGCCATCAAACCGGCACAAGTAGAGTTTACGGTTTTTTCCTACTCCTCCACTATACTTTTCTGATTAATTTCGTTGCGGGATCCAAGACAGTTAAATTCATTCTCTGAGACTTCGTCGAGCTTCATTGTCTCGGCGCTTTTCTGGTGGTCGCCACTGTTGATTCTGGCTTTCAGGAGTTACAGTGTTTTGGGAATAGTGTGGCGGGCTTGTCCCAAAAGAAAACTGCCACAAATTCAGACTCTGTGGCTGCTACTGAGATTCTCCTGCCTGATGCAAAAACTCAGTCGGGCTGCGAACACCAAACCAACGAGGCAATCAGAAAATAAATTTGTGTTCAAATAAACACAAATATTTGAACTAAATGGCCGAAAGGAAAATACTCAAATGTATGCCTCGGCTGCGATGTATTTTAAACGAAACCGCAAACGTTTGATTGACAGTCACACTGACTGGCAATACCTATTACTAGTGGTAGGTACTCTCAGTGCCGTGGTAAGTACCTTTTTTTTCGGGTGGGAAATCATCAGATGGCTCCTCCCGCTCTGGGCGGAGAATAAGAAATAAGAAGAAGAAATTTTATTAGCTCAAACATGTGTTTACATACAGAATTAAAATAATACATGCATGCAAGATCTTAAATAAACACGTCAAAGCGCGTATTTTGCGTATGGGCTATAATCCACCACGCGGGCCCAGTGCGGATTGGTAGATGTCACATGTCTTCGAATTTTTGGTTCTAGGGCATGCCGGTTTCCTCACGGTGTTTTCCTCGGTTTTTCCTTGTTTTCATCACCGTTTTGAGAGCAGTGGTGATGAAATAAATTACACAAAGTAATGCGCCTGTCTGGGTTCGAACCCATGACTTACTGTTCGTAAGTCGGGGCCGCCACCACTGGGCCACCGCTGCTCTAATAATTAATTTTATTAATTTTTACACTTATTCATTAAATATTTTTTACAAAAATTAAATTAAGATTTTTGTGATTTATTATTTATTTACTTTGTCCAATATTAAAATGTATAGCGCAGGAGCGCAATGGAGCAGGTGGCAGTGTCAGACTTTTACTGACTAAAACTCATCCATGTTCCTTCATCGCCATTTGTGTTCCGGGGTCACGGTATCTCTTTCGAACAGTCCCGCAACCCCGGCAGGCATCGGTCCTTGCGGACCCCTTCCTATTGCTGACTCTCTTCGAGGAGTGCGTGGCCCCCGACGGGGCGTCTCCCGCGGCAGCCGGGACGCTGTGAGGTTCTCTCCCTCTCACGTTCCGCCACCTCCTTCTCTAGCACCGCCGCAGTCTCCGCCGCAGCAAAGCGAAGGTGTTTATTCAACTACGAGGGTAGTTGAATAAACACCTTCGCTCGCACTTGATCTTTATAAATGTTAACTAGGACCGGTTCACACTAGTCCGCATACTGAGATGATTCCACTTGACGAGTACAGTTAGTGATCACTGGATTCCAAGCGGGAGAGAGTCTGAAGCCGTCTTCGTAAAATTCGCGATAAATACCCGTTTACATGTGTTTTATAATGTGTTCTGGCCCCTTATTCACAACGCTTCGATTCGATTTTCGATTCGGAAAGTCGTATGTCTATCTTTTTTTGACATTACGAAATCGAGCGAGATAGACATACGACTTTCCGAATCCAAAATCGAATCGAAGCGTTGTGAAAGGCTGATCGTGAAAGTTTAAAAAAGACAATTGTTTCATCACTGTCATATCTTTGTCGTGAAAAATATCACTACTGTTTTTTGTAATTTATAGCAAAATCTGTGGCTCTGCCCGTAGCGTAGCTGTACCCTGTCTTCTAACCAAAGCGATCTGTCGCGCGAATCCATGGTCGTCACGTTCATATTATGTACTAATTTTATGGAAAAGATAATAAACGCAACCGTTGCTTTGGTTAAGACTTAACCTTGGACAGAGCTATTTATTTCAACCACAGAAAAGTGATAGTGATTTTACTTTCTCGTCGCTTATGAACAATCCCTGTGCTAATTATGCAGTACTATTAGTTACCGTGCTTCTCATTAATTAACTTTTGCCGTACTTTAATTGCTTGTTGAGTGGAAAAGCAAAGAAAATTGCTTGAATGGCAACGCCGGGAGGAACATACCTTATTGGTGAGGTTCTTTGGAAAGGTCAGGTTCGTAGTACTTGCAACCGACGTGCGTGTATGACCAGATGTATGAACGTGAACGAGGGAATAGGAGTATGTAGGAATCGTAGCAGGTGAGGTTCTGTAGTTTCTGCCTACCCCTGTTGAAATACTGTAACCAACGACGCGTGAAATCAGCTGTTCACTTCCTGCCTTGCTACTCAGTTCATCGAACTCGTCGTCGCGCTTGCCGTGCTTTTTGCGACGGCAAAACGTTACATTTCGTATGAAGAAATAAAACAAATCAAATTTATTGGATTCCCAAAATGTTCCAAATTTTTTTTCTTCTCGATTTTAGTATGATATACTGAATTCATCCCATGCATACATATACATATATGTGTATGTATTTCTTCTTAATATATGTTTTGTAATGTGACTTGTGATGCAACTTACATCAAGGGATGCGTACGCACACGCGATTTCTTTCTTTTAATTTTCCCCACAATTTCAACTTCACAATTTAAATTTTGAAAGCACAATTTGACTGTTAAAAAAACACTGGTATATTATGTAACACATAATAAAATTGTTTTCCCAATAACCTCGAAGTTTCAACCACACATTTTATTAACATACATATGGATAGTTTGCGGAACAAAGTTGTTGCTATCCCAGGGCATATTAGAAAAGAAAAGTCACAAACTTTCTCTTGGTAGAAATCTGAGGAAAATTGGCAAAGTCAAACTTGAAGCTAGCGAGTGTGGCATACGAATTGAGTTCAAAATGTAATACCGGCCATGTGGGCACGGACAACTTATTAATTAGAAGAAAATAATAAATACTTGCTTCGCTTGTGTAGTGGGCGAAAGCGCGACTGCTGAAGGCTGCATTCGATTTTCAGGTCGGGGCAAAATGGTGGTGGTGGGTTTTCCCATCATGAATTTCTCAGTAGTCACGTAGTAGCCACGGTGTATGGATTTGTGCACAGTTGATGGCAATAGGCTCGCCCCCTATTACATGGGACGTAATTGGCGAAATGTTGGTGTATTAAAGTACACGTATGTCTAACCCTTCAGGGATTGTATACTATTAAAAAAAAGAAATGGTTGTCTGTAAAGTCGATTTACGGACGATAATTTTACGTGATAACGTCAATTTTCATGATATTAGTGATTTTAACTTAAAAAAACAAAATTTCATCCCCCTTTTCACCCCTTTAAGGATTGAAATTATAACAACACCGTTGCGTTAGCTTCCAACCATACGCTTAGATAATAAGTTTTGTGATTTTTACTTCGAAAATTAAGGACTTTCCATACACAACTTCATCACATTTTTTAACCCTTTGGGGGTGGAATTATCAAAAACGCAGGAACACATATAAATTAATTTTCAATTGTCAGCCTAAACACAAAATGTTTAGATCCTAACTTTAAAACTGATGGACTTTCATACAAACTTTCATCCCCTATTTAACCCCCATAAGGGTTGAATTTACTACATATGAAGGAAACCGCTGTGCATAATTTCAGTTTTCTAGGTCCAAGGGTTTGGGCTGGGCGTTGATCGCGACGCGCGTAACGGTGTGGCACTTTTTCGTGAGTGCAGCCGGTGTTCATTGACTTATAAGACGTTATCACGTCAAAAACATCCTTTCCCTTTTTTTTTAAGTGGGAAACACGTCATGGATATCCTCGTTCCGAGGCGAACGAAGGGTCATGACTGACTAAAAACCTACTGTTTAAGAGATACAAGTGCATTCGCGCGCGCACCCGACTGGTATCAGCCTGCCTTTCTCGGCGGGCCCCATCACCAAGTATATATTCACGACCGCACGTTCTCCATGAAGGCGCGCCACCTCTTCAGGAACATGAATTTCCATAAATTATGTTTATGAGCACTAAAAAGTTTCGAATAAAATTGTTTTCGCAGAATACCCGTGACCTAAATAAAATTAAATGGCACAACTGCAAATCATCCAACTTCAAACTTTTCTTGTATTCGGTTCAAACTACGCTGTTTTTATTTAACGCGCGAACTTGGACGACCCCTCTGCAAACACTCCGTTAATAACTTCGATTTTATCAGACGCCAGAGAAAGTCTGGAAAGTGGATCGGTGTTAACTGGCCATGGTTTGAACTGGCGGTGTAAATTGGCCCGATACTAGGCTATACAAAAAAGTTTATGGAAGTCCAAACAACTAATGAAAATCGACAAAATCGGTTACCGCTGGGTGACGAGGTTAACGTTTATGGGCCGGACTCCACCCAAGACAAGTTAAGAGGTGATGTGTTTTATATTATACTTAGCTCTCTACCAAAACATCGCTATACTGCATCCCACAGACTTGCACACCACTACGTTTACCCTTGGGTATTCGTACCCAATGGCCGCTTGATGTATTAATCCATTCGTGGACACTCCCAAGTTGGTTGTTGGGACACTTCACGACTAAAACAGGAGAATATCCTGTGGACATTTTTACAAACCTAAACATCTACGTTACAGACTGGCCCCCAAAGAATTTCGTTAATTACACATCTCGTCTCGGTTTAGCTTTAGTGGAAACGGTTGAGCAGAGAGGATAGGGGATGTCTCGTAGGCCAGCGGAGTCGAGAAGAGACGTGAGTGGCGTGGGGTGAGCTGTGTGTTGTGAGCAGCGATCCGCTTTGCACATCTCCTTTCCTCTCTGCTTTGCATACCTCCGCACCACTTCGGTGGATACAACCTAGCGTAAAACGCATCGGGCTATAACCTCATTCTCGTCACCACAGATATTTATTAGAAAGCACACACATGCAAAGCAGTAATTCGAAGCATGCTTCAGGCAACTGATAAAAATTAGGAGAGCTGACCCTACCTAAAGTGGGATAGCGCAAGAAATAAAAGAAGAAAACTTCTTTTAAAATGAATTATGTAATTACGTTTTATTCGTAATTATACCTAATTATTGAAGCAATAATTTCAATCCATGTAATCTCCATCTAGTAAGCTTATAATAGATCTCCTTTTTCTTGATCCCAGAATGCATGGCCCATATCTGTAATAATCAAAATAAATCATGATTGAAAAACTAGCAAATTGCGGATTCCGTACAAATAAAATTCAAGATGGTACTATTTTTTGCCATGACACGAGACCATGGTTTCTAAATACTGTTTTTTTAGGGTTCCGTACCCGAAGCAAATACAGCTGTTTCCTACAATACATACTCAGTCAAAATAAATAATAAATAGAACTAAATTCTGTAGTCTACCAGTGTTGGAATTGTCATCAATTAATTCTATAGTTATAATAGCGAAATTTTGTCCATGGAAGTGTACTGATTTCCAAGATACAGGTTTTTTACCTAGTTTGGAAGTCAGGCGTCCTCTTAGTTTTTTGCAGCCTTTTTTGTACGACCCATAATGGATGACATTATGGGTCGTCAAGCTATATTTTAATGAGTCCAATAATTGATTTATGTATGTATTTAAATGTATGGAACAGCTGATCTTTTTAGGGTTCGGTACCTCAAAAGGTAAAAAAGGAACCCCTATAAGATCACTTTCTTGTCCGTCTGTCCGTCCGTCCGTCTGTCACCACCGATTTTCTCAGGAACTGGTGGACCTAGCAAGTTGAAATTTATACCAGACACAGGTCTAAGTGTATAAAAATCAAAACGAGAAATTTGTAAGTACCAAAATACATCTTAATTTTCAACTTTTTTTATTTTCCGGAATTTTCCCATTACTTGTGCTGTAAGTCCCGTTAACCTAGAATCACGAAATTTGGGGAGAACCAATATCTTACAGCACATGTAAAGGGAAAAATCTGAAAACCGTAAATATGTAAGTTAATAACAAAAAAAAAGCGATTTTACTATTACAAACTTATTATTTGTTGGTGCATTAGCCGTTTCTGGGGATCTAACAGCAAAGTTAAGTTTGTCCTTTAAAAAGTTTGTACGGAACCCTTGGTGCGCGAGTCCGACTCGCACTTAGCCGGTTTTTTTCTAATAACCGATGAAAATTTTCTATGTGGGGGAACCGTTTTCGCGTCGGAGTACCTTCCACCCTGCATTCATAGGTTTCTATTGGCGGGTTCGATTAAAGAATATGGCAGACGTTTATTTAAAAATCTTTAAAAAAAAAAATTGAACAAATTATTTTTAAAATCAAAATGAAGTCTTCACATTACATAACTTCCTCTTTCTTTAGCAATCAGTTAAAAGTACCTCAGAATCTTGGCCGGTGTTTGATTTTGTTTCTTTGCCTGCACACATCTAAATCTGCATTCGTTGACATAGGTTTGATTGTCAGAGGCGCACAAGGGAAAGTAAATTCTAAGACATTGACTGCATTTCAGGTCTTTTTGGAGGGGGGGATAGAACTCGATCGTTTTAGGCGCTGCGTGCTGGTAAATTATAAAGAATACTGTAACTGCAAATAAAAATGAAATATTTGATTACAACAAAACTATTGATGCTACTGCTGGTCAATCACTTTTGTGTCCCATCCCGAGCCTTAACCAAAGCGTTCGTCGTGTTCATATACAAGCAGTAAAAATACTCTTCACGAAGCCGCCAACCAAGCATTCTGTACATCAAACTAAGTAACTCTACGCAAAAATTATTGCTGTGATACTTCTTTTTCAACCGACTTCCAAAATGAGGAGGTTCTCAATTCGACTGGGTGAACCGATTTTGATGATTCTTTTTTTATTTGAAATCTGGAGATTCCCGTGTGGTCCCATTTGTTTAAAAAATTTGGTGATAATCTGATGCTGATTTTCGGAGATATACAATGGAACTCTTCAAAAATAGACGGCAAATCTGCAGTGATTGCTGGAATCGTTAGGATATTTATTGTTTATACAACATCATGACGTAACATCACGCTGTATCTTCTGAGGGGGTACGAAGATGTGTACAATACACCCAGGTTTCGACAGGTTTAGGTATGTTAAGTTCCATTTATTGGGGATAAGCCATGACATGTATTGTTTTTTTATTTGAATTTATATAAAAATTGATATGTACTTCAAGGGTAGTTTGATCGGCGGCGACCTCTCGCGTCCGGCCCTGGTGCAAGCCATGGTCCGGAGCGAGACGGAATGGGACGCCGTCACCTCCTTCTGCGAAGCAGTAATGTTAGAGAAGGAGGTGGCGGAACGTGAGAGGGAGAGAACCTCACAGCGTCCCGGCCGCCACGGGAGACGCCCCGGGCGTCGGGGGCCACCAACCTTAGGCACGGGCCTGTGGACGGTGGGCTATGGGCTAGCTCGCCGTCCATCCGTCTCATGACAACAGGCCGTATCGACGGCGCGTTCGTGTTCCACGCGCGCCTCAAAGAGAGTCAGCAAAAAGGAAGGGGTCCGCAAGGACCGATGCCTGCCGGGGTTGCGGGACTGTTCGAAAGAGATACCGTGGCCCCGGAACACAAAGGGCGATGAAGGAACATGGATGGGTTTTAGTCAGTAAAAGTCTGACACTCCCTCCTGCTCCGCCCAGAGCGGGAGAAGTCATTTGATGATTTCCCATCGGAAAAAAAAAGGGTAGTTTGATTATATTGATAATAGATTTCGTTAGGTTCTGATTATGGGATCCATGACAAAGTAACGGAACTCTTCAATTCTTAGGAGCAAAATTATGTCCACGTTGGTATATCATACTCTGTTTAGAGAAAAAAATCCTCGCGTTATATCTTTCGAGTAACAGCAGGTATTTCGAAAAATCAACAAGAAATTTACTAATGTTGAAAAATCGAATCTGAATGTGAGTACGAGTAAATGTGGTAGTAAATTATTTCTCTAATAGGTCTTCTGAACCGACAGAAATGATTTAACCAAGATAATATTCGGTTTCAGCATCGTACCTTGATCCCGTAGCATTAATTTACATTTTATATTTATTTATATTTAATGTAAAACAAATTTATGTCAAATATTTGTTTGGGAACAACTAAAAATGGAAAAATAAAAAAAAAATATTGCAAAAAAACACGACTTCAAAACACAAAAAATTGTGAAAAATAACTTTAGCTTCAGACGTCGGTGACCTTTGTTTGTTTGATTTAGTTTTTTTTGTCACCGACTTCTGAAGTTAAAGTTATTTTTCACTTTTTTGTGTTTTTGAAGTTTTTTGAAACATCACGTTTTACGTCAAAACTCAATGTATGTAAAGGTATTCAAAACATTGGGCTTATGGATGCATTGCATAGTAAAAGCGTCATGGGGGGTATATAAAGTGAAGTGAATAATAAAAATTGTATTAAAAAAAGTTGTGAAAAAGTTGGAACATTGACCCCCAATATCTCCGTAACTAGAAGGTTCCCAGGTATGGTCTTTAACAAAAAAAAATGATCACAATGATGGGGAGAACAAGTGCCTTTTAGCTTTATTAAGGGTATTTTTACACCCTTTCTTATTCATTTGTTACGGACGTTAAATACCAACAACCGATGCACAAATTAACCCCTTCTATACGTCGGCGGACGCATCCGAAGAAGACGTAGTGCAGATGCATCTGCCGACGTGTAGAGGAGGCTTTATTATATAGTGCATTATCTATGGGTATAACGTTACCATTTTGAGATGTTTCGCATTTGTACGGTTTTTACGTGTTAACTTACCCACCTTATTTGACTGTATTATAATCATTCGGTCTTTCATTTATAGAACGCTCGTTTACATAACCGAGCAAGAATAAGTTGTGGTGAACACCAAAATTCCCACGTCATGTTTAAACAACTGTTTACGTTTAGCGGGCCGATTACGAAACAGTCGGTTATTTTACTGTTGGTGAACTTGGCCCTTAGGGCTATGTTCACCGAAAAGATAACGGTCTGATTATCTAAAAACAGCTGTTTAAAACACATTTTCATGTTCACTAAAGCAAATCAACCGATTAAACACGCTAATCAACTGTTTTTTCTAACCGAGGTGGGAGAGGTTGTTTAAAGTCCCGGTTAGTAGTTAATCGGTGTATTTTGACGTTTGTAAATTGCAAATATAACAAATTTTAAGGTCACATCCAGGTATTATTGTGAGAATTTAACATGCAGTCTGCTTTGAATTATATTTTGGAAGAGGATAACGTTTTGGACGAGTTTGAAACCGTTGAAAGACTTTTGCGAACTCCTCGTTTGTATTCCACCAGACGACACTACTTCACGGAGATCGGTGCGTTTGTTTTTAATTACGCCTTGGTGCTTTCACTAAATTAGTGACAATTTTTTTTTCTTCGTGGGTAAAATTAGCAATGCGCTTCTTATCCATTGTATTTAATTTAAAAACTGTTTCAAACGAACAAAACTTCAAACACAACACATAATTTGATGGTTATAAAGAACTGTCATCTCAGGTATAATGCAACCATTTTAAGATGTTTCTCATTTGTATGATTTTTTACGTGTTAGTTACCCACCCTTTGTGACTGTATTATAATCATTCGTCTTTCATTCATAAAACGCTTGTTTACTTAACCGAGCTAGAATAAGTTGTAGTGAACACCAAAATTCCCACGTCATGTTTATGCAACTGTTTACGTTTAGCGGGCCGATTACGAAACAGTCGGTTATTTTACTGTTGGTGAGCATGGCCCTTAGAATATTGGACTAAGATTGGGGGGTTTGTTCTAAAGGGGATACACCAAACAATTGACATACGATTTGTAAAACAGGATTCCAACTTTTTTTTTAATTTGACAAACCAATGACTGAATTATTTACTGATACTATGTTACACATAACATAGTCACACTCTACAGGGCGCAATTATGCACCGATTGCTTTCAAACTTGGCCAAAAAATCGAAAGGGTCAAAACTTAGGGTAACTTCATGAATGGGCGGAATTCGTCCATGGAGGGCGGTTTTTCGAAAATCCGTTTTTTGGCCATAACTTTTACGCCTGTAATCCCCGAGGGGTTAGGCAGAGGTATAGCCACATTTTCCTAATTATTTTTAAGTCCCATGTAAAAGGGGGCAAGCCTATTATATATTTGGGCAAAACCTGCCGAGATTTATCCAGAGGGCACAAATCATTATTGAAAAAGGTGTCCAACTATGAATTGTCGTGTTTAATTATAATAATAATATTTTTACTTGTAATCTTACCTATTTTAAATTGTGTGTTTTTCTATTTTATGTGTTTTTATTGTATGTTTCTATATTTTATGTATTATAGTATCGTATTGGACAAGTCTGTAATGATGCTATAATTGGTGGTAAATAAATAAATAAATAATAATAAATATTACCATAACGGGGCACAAATCCAAACTCCGTGGCTAGTACTGGAAAATTACTGATGGAAAAATCCAATTTCAAATTTTCCTACCCAGGTATTGAACCCAGGTCTTCATGCTCAGTAGTCGGGAGTGCTTCCACTACACCAACGAACCCGTCAACTACTGTTTTAAATAAATAAATAAATATCGTTGGACATTAACACACAGCGCCATCTAGTGCCACACTAAGCCACGAGGCTTGTGTCGTGGACACCAGATAGTTGATATACTACATAGATACTTTTTGTTTGTAAATACATACTTATTTCTATAAACATCCATGACTCGGAAACAAATGTCCATGTTCATCACACAAACATTTGCTCCAACCGGGATTCGAACCCGGGACCCTAAGAACGTAAGGCAGCCTCACTACCACTTCGCCATTTGGGTCGTCAAATTTCAAAGCAAATAAAAATCCAATCTTACAGTTCATTGAATATTAATCGGGTTTTCTAGCTTAAGTAAGAGTTTATTTAGAGATGCTATGTTTTTGAATTAATGGTTTATGGTGTCTACTCCCATAATGGGTAGGATAGAATGTTTATTTTTTTGCTAAAAGAAAAGAAAAAAAAGAAAGTAAGTGTATTTATTTGTCTCGCCCATTACAAAACTAAATGATGAAATAAATAGTAAAACGTAATTATATTAAAAGTAAACATAAGAACAGAAAAAAAGACATACACTAAACCCGAAGAGTAGAAAGAGAAGTAACGATAAGAGAAGTTAGGAAGAAGAAGACATGCTGTGCTATTAACCCAAATAAATTGGTATAAGAGCAGGATAATAATAATGATCTATCTATCTATCATGGGGTTTAGGTTTCTGCACTTAGTCCTTGAAGTCGACCATTGTGCGTGAGCCATGATGGCCGATTACCCCAACCAGCCCACTTGCCTCCAGAAGCAGATCAAACTTCCCGACCTCCTCAGGGCATCTGCAAGGGATTTTGGTGTTCCCAGGGTGTCCTCGCGAATCTTGGTAACGCCTGTGCACTCAAGGAGCACATGCGCCACCGTTTCCTCCGCCTCCATGCATGCTCTGCACAGGGGACTGTCAGTGATTCTTAGGGTGTGGAAGTGTTTATTCAGTGAACAGTGTCCAGTGATGGTCCCCGCCACCAGACGCAGGCTATCTTTGTTGGTTTTGCCGTAGTTGAGTAAAATGGGATGTTACATTTAGAATACAACAGGACGGAACAATAACAAGTTGACAGCTTGCACGTCGTGACTGCGGTAAGTAGTTAACCACTCAGCATAATGCTGTGCCCCAATCACAGCGCTGGTGTTCAGTGGTTACCAGTGAAAAAACGAAGCTAATACAGCATAAATATTTGATTATATGAATAAGAAAATAAAGCCAACAGTACTTGGATTATAACATAAAACATCTAATTTACATCCATTTAAATAAAATATTCAAAATCAAAATATTTTGTTTCACAGTCTACATGGGGCACATAAAAAACGTCAAAAAAGGTGCACGGTTCGGGTTGGTCGTTTTCTTGAAATGGTCGGTTATTGAAATGTATATCAAATATTCGCTTTATAGGGTGTAAAAAGACTCTTAACGAAGCTGAAAGGCACTTATTCTCCTCATCATTGCGATATTTTTTTATTCTAGACGATACCTGGGAACCTTTTAGTTACGGAGATATTGGGGTTTGGGGTTCAAAGTACTTAACTCAAGGTTTTTTTTTTCAATACATGTTTTTAATGTAAGAACTTTACTTTAAACGCTTCCACGACCACCACACTATTCAATCCATCCACGTTTGAGTGCGTTACATTGAGTTTTACCGTAAAACGTAATTTTTCACCCAACTAAAAAAGTCATATCACAGCAACAAATTTTGCTTAGGGTTACTTAGTTTGATGTACAGAATGCTTGGTTAACGGCTACGTGAAGAGTCGGTTTACACCCTGTATAATAAAAAAAAAAACAGAGATAACATAGCACTTAGAATCAATGTCAACATTTGCAATAATTACACAGAGCCCCAATTACACAGGTCAGTTTCACAACTGCTCCAAGAAACTTTTCCGAACACCGGCATTTCGTATTCCCCGTTATCTCCGTGGTTTTGCGCCCATGCATGCAATCCGCATGATCGCACAGTCAAGTCTCCAACTTGGAAAGTTACAAAAAAAAAGGTAAAGTACATTGTATAACAATATTTCAATACACTAGAGAGCATCATGTGCACAGCTTTTTCACAATTTCTGGAGTTGGCTTCCAGTCTAACCGGATGCAGGTGAATACCAGTATTTTACATAGAGTGACTGCCTATCTGACCTCCACAACCCAGTTTCTATGGGTAATACGATACCCCTTGATAAGACTGGCTGCCAGAATTTCGGGATTTTATTAAATGAAAACAGTGAAACAATAAACAATGACCACCCAGATGTTATTACGAGTGTTCCTGCTAAATATGCTTGCATAAAACTCTTCCCATCTTTGTGGTATTTAGCCTTTACCCAACTATGTTGCTGTCGGCTTCCAGCCTTACCGGATTCAGCTGAATACCATTATTTTACAAGGAGCGACTGCCTATCTGACCTCCACAACACAGTTAGTAATGGGTATAACGATACCCCTTGGACTGGTTGTCAGTTTTTCGGGCCACTGACTTACAAAAGTGCAATCTTACGAGGTTAAAATGTAGGGAACAGCAGATTTTTTTTTTTAATTACCGATGAGGATGTTCTGTGATTTACTTCAACATTTACGACCATGCGCCATGAATGCTTTGTAAGCTGAGATTAGGGATACTGTAAAAAAAATAATTTTGAGTCGCCATGCGGAATGAAGTTGCTCAAGAATTTGTAAATTTCTTTACCAGTATCCCACTTAAAACTACAGAAACCTTAAATTCCTCTGCCTTGCTCTCTATTGATTTATTGAAAGCGAACGTTTCAGCCTGTCCAAATGAATTTAAATTTCAGCATATAAACCCCTTAACAGTCATAAAAGGTTTTAAGCAAATCAAGATCAAATTAACGGAAGATCTATGGGGTATGTCTATCAAAGCTTGTACCTCAATTATTGAGACTGTAGCGCCGTATTTAGCCTCAATATTTAATTTGTGCGTGGATCAAGGGGTCTTCCCAGATCTAATGAAATTCAGTAAGGTAATACCGCTTTTTAAATCCGGGGACAGTAAGGACACCAATAACTATAGGCCCGTATCCGTGTTGCCGGTTTTCAGCAAAGTGTTTGAAAAGATAATGCTCAATCAAATGCTTAACCATTTCAACACCAATAAAATATTACACGAGCAACAGTATGGTTTCACCAAAGGACGTTGTACAACTGACGCCGGTGTCACTTTATTAAAACACATATTTACTGCGTGGGAAGAGGCACAAGATGCCATAGGAATCTTCTGTGACCTTTCGAAGGCATTTGATTGTGTAAATCACGAAACCCTGATCTTGAAACTTGAGCATTACGGTTTAGGTAAACTTGCGCTCAGTTTAATAAAATCGTATTTGAATGATAGACAGCAGCAGGTACAAATAAATGGAGTCAACTCAATGGGTTTAAAAGTAAAAATGGGTGTACCACAAGGTTCGATATTGGGTCCCTTCCTCTTTTTAGTGTATATTAATGACCTACCCCATTTATTTAACAACCATCCGCAAATGGTGTTGTTTGCTGACGATACTTCTTTAATATTTAGGATAAACAGACGTGCCACTAATCATGACGACGTAAATAACGCCCTACTGCAGGTCCACAATTGGTTTACCGCCAATAATTTAGTACTAAATGGAAAAAAGACTAAGTGCATTAGATTTGCTCTACCAAATGTCAAAAGTAGTGATTGTGACATAATATTGAATCAAGAGAAACTAGAATTTGTCGATAAAACGGTTTTCTTGGGAATCACGCTCGATTCAAGGTTACAATGGGGTCCTCATTTAACATCTCTTGCAGGACGGCTGAGCTCAGCAGCATATGCTGTTAGAAAAATCCGTCAATTCACTGATATTGATACCGCGAGGCTAGTCTATTTTAGTTATTTTCATAGTATTATGTCATACGGTATTTTACTATGGGGACGGGCTGCAGACATCGAGTCTATATTTATTCTGCAGAAAAGAGCCATCAGAGCCATTTATGAATTACGTAGACGCGATTCTCTAAGAGAACTGTTTAAGGAAATTAATATCATGACAATACCTTCTCAATACATCTATGAAAACATCATGTACGTTAGGAAAAATCGGCATTTATTCAGTAGAAGAGGTGACAGACACCACTATAACACTAGAAATAGGGACCAACTAGTTCAGCCAGGTTTCAGGCTTGCTAAAGTAGATTCATCTTTCATGGGGTACTGTTTGAAATGTTACAATAAAATACCTCCCCACATTCTTCAACTGAACGAGACGAAATTTAAATCTTGTATAAAACGCACACTATGTAGGCAAGCATATTATAAGTTGGGGGATTACATTGATGATAAAAATGCTTGGCTAAATGCTGGTCCTGCTCCACAACCATAGGGGGGGGGGGGGGCAAATTAATTGATTTTTTGGGTCGGGCATTATTTGAGTCCATCGACACGTAAAGAAGAAGATGAAGAATTGATTCCCATGTTAATGTTTTGTGGAAGCTGCAGAAGATTGTAAAAATATACTTGCATTATATAGATTCCAGTTCATAATATTATATAATTGCATAGCACATGTGTGAGTACTTTGTACTGTTCAGCCACCATTTACATTTATTTATATTTCATTGACCTGAATATGCCTTGGTGGCTGAGAGAATGTCATGCTCACTTAAATGTCTCGCTGATGGTGGCGGGTGTGTCGGGTCATTTAGTTCCCTTCAATATGGTTGAGTTGAATGGCGCCGGTACATGCGTCATGTTCGTGAACGGGCGCTGTCAGTTGGGACTGGTCATCTCTTAGCTGCCAAGGTTCATTTTAATTACTTTATTCGTAAACTGTTGATCTAATCTTTTACTCTGGACGCTCTTAGTGTGCACGTCTTTTTACATCGTTCTCACATATATGTATAATCTCAAAATTAAAGATGTAACCAAGATTTTGTAACAATATTTTGTTTTTAAAAGAGTGTCCATGGAGTTTCTTGCCCGTTCTTCTCCATAGAGATCTACGCTAGGGAATGGGCAACTACAGTACTTTCTCAAGTTATTATGCCTTGTGACTGGGACTGTAGCTTTGATTTTCTTTTTTGTATTTTTGACATTCAAAAGTGCCGTAATGGTCTAATTGAAATAAATGCTTTGAGTTTGAGTTTTGAGTTTGACAAACTCGTAAATACATAGAACATTAAATGTATCTAAAATCGTTAGGTTATACCGAAAATGTGTCTACTTATTTATTTGGCTTAAACCAGGAAGGGGGAAAATCACTGAAAACTTAAATATTTATATTTTCCTTAAGTTTATGTTGTTGTAATAGGCACCTAATAACTGATTCGCGTATTACTTGTCAACAAAATAAACAACATAATTTCGTTCCAAACGTGATACAAGTGGATGTATATTACTCTTTTACAAAAAACTACTGAACTGATTTCGATGAAAAGCACGCAGATAGTTTACAACCTGGATTATATCGTGCTTTCGTGCCATGTTATTAACACTTGTATGACTTTTTGTCTCGGTAGCACGATCCCATTCCTAACTTTTTGTCTCGGTAGCACGATCCCATTCCTAGCGTGTCGATGGCAATCTAAATTGTGTGGGCCCAAAACTGAGCCACTAATTTGATGACTTCAGTAGCGTCCATCAGTTTCTGTGATGAAGAAACAACAGGACACGCTAGACACGATATTATGTGACCCAACGTTTGCAGAACAGCACCACATTTACACTTCAGAGCAGTGTCTTCAATGAATCTCCACCTGAACAGGATTTCCTTGCTGCGGCCAACCTGGGTCCGGAGTTTATTTAAAGACTTCCAGGCCAGCCATTGCAACTCATGTCAAGGTGGGAGATTTTCAGCAGGTGGAACGAGTGGGTTAGGTAAAGAAGCACTACCTCGCCACAGGTTTAGTAAAAAATGTGTTTGGTACGAGGTTGATAATACTTATTTTGGTGCAAGGAAACAACCAAATCAATAAAAACCCTTTCGATTACGAGCACAATTTTCTCAGAAGCAGACCCAAGTGAAAAGTTAATTCAACGGACAATTAGCAAAAACCTTTTTGGCTAAAACAAACCAACGTTTTGATTAATCACTGTTTACCTGCTAACGATGTTCGGCCCGTGATTCTAGAGTTTAGACAAAGTTAATCGTCGGTTAACTTTAAATCATAATTAAAAGGCAATTAGGGCAGCGTTCCGCGGAATATTATTTATCCTAGCCTTTGCACCCTTTGTCTAATCGAGCATAGATCGCTTAGATTACTGGACAGCGTTTCAAAATTATTCTTCCGTTATTTTTTTCATGAAGACTTTAGAAAGTTTTTTTTTTGCCGTCATTTTGTAGATGTGAGTTAGACTTTCGATATTATTTTCGGTTACATTTTCAATGCGTAACGAAAATATATACATAACATCAGTCTTGGAACCCCCGTAAGGATTGGGCAGAGGTGTACCTAATATGTAGTAAACCCACATTTCGTCAGTTATGTTTAAGATACATGTTATAGGGGGCGAGCCTATTGCCATCAAACCGGCACAAGTAGAGTTTACGGTTTTTTCCTACTCCTCCACTATACTTTTCTGATTAATTTCGTTGCGGGATCCAAGACAGTTAAATTCATTCTCTGAGACTTCGTCGAGCTTCATTGTCTCGGCGCTTTTCTGGTGGTCGCCACTGTTGATTCTGGCTTTCAGGAGTTACAGTGTTTTGGGAATAGTGTGGCGGGCTTGTCCCAAAAGAAAACTGCCACAAATTCAGACTCTGTGGCTGCTACTGAGATTCTCCTGCCTGATGCAAAAACTCAGTCGGGCTGCGAACACCAAACCAACGAGGCAATCAGAAAATAAATTTGTGTTCAAATAAACACAAATATTTGAACTAAATGGCCGAAAGGAAAATACTCAAATGTATGCCTCGGCTGCGATGTATTTTAAACGAAACCGCAAACGTTTGATTGACAGTCACACTGACTGGCAATACCTATTACTAGTGGTAGGTACTCTCAGTGCCGTGGTAAGTACCTTTTTTTTCGGGTGGGAAATCATCAGATGGCTCCTCCCGCTCTGGGCGGAGAATAAGAAATAAGAAGAAGAAATTTTATTAGCTCAAACATGTGTTTACATACAGAATTAAAATAATACATGCATGCAAGATCTTAAATAAACACGTCAAAGCGCGTATTTTGCGTATGGGCTATAATCCACCACGCGGGCCCAGTGCGGATTGGTAGATGTCACATGTCTTCGAATTTTTGGTTCTAGGGCATGCCGGTTTCCTCACGGTGTTTTCCTCGGTTTTTCCTTGTTTTCATCACCGTTTTGAGAGCAGTGGTGATGAAATAAATTACACAAAGTAATGCGCCTGTCTGGGTTCGAACCCATGACTTACTGTTCGTAAGTCGGGGCCGCCACCACTGGGCCACCGCTGCTCTAATAATTAATTTTATTAATTTTTACACTTATTCATTAAATATTTTTTACAAAAATTAAATTAAGATTTTTGTGATTTATTATTTATTTACTTTGTCCAATATTAAAATGTATAGCGCAGGAGCGCAATGGAGCAGGTGGCAGTGTCAGACTTTTACTGACTAAAACTCATCCATGTTCCTTCATCGCCATTTGTGTTCCGGGGTCACGGTATCTCTTTCGAACAGTCCCGCAACCCCGGCAGGCATCGGTCCTTGCGGACCCCTTCCTATTGCTGACTCTCTTCGAGGAGTGCGTGGCCCCCGACGGGGCGTCTCCCGCGGCAGCCGGGACGCTGTGAGGTTCTCTCCCTCTCACGTTCCGCCACCTCCTTCTCTAGCACCGCCGCAGTCTCCGCCGCAGCAAAGCGAAGGTGTTTATTCAACTACGAGGGTAGTTGAATAAACACCTTCGCTCGCACTTGATCTTTATAAATGTTAACTAGGACCGGTTCACACTAGTCCGCATACTGAGATGATTCCACTTGACGAGTACAGTTAGTGATCACTGGATTCCAAGCGGGAGAGAGTCTGAAGCCGTCTTCGTAAAATTCGCGATAAATACCCGTTTACATGTGTTTTATAATGTGTTCTGGCCCCTTATTCACAACGCTTCGATTCGATTTTCGATTCGGAAAGTCGTATGTCTATCTTTTTTTGACATTACGAAATCGAGCGAGATAGACATACGACTTTCCGAATCCAAAATCGAATCGAAGCGTTGTGAAAGGCTGATCGTGAAAGTTTAAAAAAGACAATTGTTTCATCACTGTCATATCTTTGTCGTGAAAAATATCACTACTGTTTTTTGTAATTTATAGCAAAATCTGTGGCTCTGCCCGTAGCGTAGCTGTACCCTGTCTTCTAACCAAAGCGATCTGTCGCGCGAATCCATGGTCGTCACGTTCATATTATGTACTAATTTTATGGAAAAGATAATAAACGCAACCGTTGCTTTGGTTAAGACTTAACCTTGGACAGAGCTATTTATTTCAACCACAGAAAAGTGATAGTGATTTTACTTTCTCGTCGCTTATGAACAATCCCTGTGCTAATTATGCAGTACTATTAGTTACCGTGCTTCTCATTAATTAACTTTTGCCGTACTTTAATTGCTTGTTGAGTGGAAAAGCAAAGAAAATTGCTTGAATGGCAACGCCGGGAGGAACATACCTTATTGGTGAGGTTCTTTGGAAAGGTCAGGTTCGTAGTACTTGCAACCGACGTGCGTGTATGACCAGATGTATGAACGTGAACGAGGGAATAGGAGTATGTAGGAATCGTAGCAGGTGAGGTTCTGTAGTTTCTGCCTACCCCTGTTGAAATACTGTAACCAACGACGCGTGAAATCAGCTGTTCACTTCCTGCCTTGCTACTCAGTTCATCGAACTCGTCGTCGCGCTTGCCGTGCTTTTTGCGACGGCAAAACGTTACATTTCGTATGAAGAAATAAAACAAATCAAATTTATTGGATTCCCAAAATGTTCCAAATTTTTTTTCTTCTCGATTTTAGTATGATATACTGAATTCATCCCATGCATACATATACATATATGTGTATGTATTTCTTCTTAATATATGTTTTGTAATGTGACTTGTGATGCAACTTACATCAAGGGATGCGTACGCACACGCGATTTCTTTCTTTTAATTTTCCCCACAATTTCAACTTCACAATTTAAATTTTGAAAGCACAATTTGACTGTTAAAAAAACACTGGTATATTATGTAACACATAATAAAATTGTTTTCCCAATAACCTCGAAGTTTCAACCACACATTTTATTAACATACATATGGATAGTTTGCGGAACAAAGTTGTTGCTATCCCAGGGCATATTAGAAAAGAAAAGTCACAAACTTTCTCTTGGTAGAAATCTGAGGAAAATTGGCAAAGTCAAACTTGAAGCTAGCGAGTGTGGCATACGAATTGAGTTCAAAATGTAATACCGGCCATGTGGGCACGGACAACTTATTAATTAGAAGAAAATAATAAATACTTGCTTCGCTTGTGTAGTGGGCGAAAGCGCGACTGCTGAAGGCTGCATTCGATTTTCAGGTCGGGGCAAAATGGTGGTGGTGGGTTTTCCCATCATGAATTTCTCAGTAGTCACGTAGTAGCCACGGTGTATGGATTTGTGCACAGTTGATGGCAATAGGCTCGCCCCCTATTACATGGGACGTAATTGGCGAAATGTTGGTGTATTAAAGTACACGTATGTCTAACCCTTCAGGGATTGTATACTATTAAAAAAAAGAAATGGTTGTCTGTAAAGTCGATTTACGGACGATAATTTTACGTGATAACGTCAATTTTCATGATATTAGTGATTTTAACTTAAAAAAACAAAATTTCATCCCCCTTTTCACCCCTTTAAGGATTGAAATTATAACAACACCGTTGCGTTAGCTTCCAACCATACGCTTAGATAATAAGTTTTGTGATTTTTACTTCGAAAATTAAGGACTTTCCATACACAACTTCATCACATTTTTTAACCCTTTGGGGGTGGAATTATCAAAAACGCAGGAACACATATAAATTAATTTTCAATTGTCAGCCTAAACACAAAATGTTTAGATCCTAACTTTAAAACTGATGGACTTTCATACAAACTTTCATCCCCTATTTAACCCCCATAAGGGTTGAATTTACTACATATGAAGGAAACCGCTGTGCATAATTTCAGTTTTCTAGGTCCAAGGGTTTGGGCTGGGCGTTGATCGCGACGCGCGTAACGGTGTGACACTTTTTCGTGAGTGCAGCCGGTGTTCATTGACTTATAAGACGTTATCACGTCAAAAACATCCTTTCCCTTTTTTTTTAAGTGGGAAACACGTCATGGATATCCTCGTTCCGAGGCGAACGAAGGGTCATGACTGACTAAAAACCTACTGTTTAAGAGATACAAGTGCATTCGCGCGCGCACCCGACTGGTATCAGCCTGCCTTTCTCGGCGGGCCCCATCACCAAGTATATATTCACGACCGCACGTTCTCCATGAAGGCGCGCCACCTCTTCAGGAACATGAATTTCCATAAATTATGTTTATGAGCACTAAAAAGTTTCGAATAAAATTGTTTTCGCAGAATACCCGTGACCTAAATAAAATTAAATGGCACAACTGCAAATCATCCAACTTCAAACTTTTCTTGTATTCGGTTCAAACTACGCTGTTTTTATTTAACGCGCGAACTTGGACGACCCCTCTGCAAACACTCCGTTAATAACTTCGATTTTATCAGACGCCAGAGAAAGTCTGGAAAGTGGATCGGTGTTAACTGGCCATGGTTTGAACTGGCGGTGTAAATTGGCCCGATACTAGGCTATACAAAAAAGTTTATGGAAGTCCAAACAACTAATGAAAATCGACAAAATCGGTTACCGCTGGGTGACGAGGTTAACGTTTATGGGCCGGACTCCACCCAAGACAAGTTAAGAGGTGATGTGTTTTATATTATACTTAGCTCTCTACCAAAACATCGCTATACTGCATCCCACAGACTTGCACACCACTACGTTTACCCTTGGGTATTCGTACCCAATGGCCGCTTGATGTATTAATCCATTCGTGGACACTCCCAAGTTGGTTGTTGGGACACTTCACGACTAAAACAGGAGAATATCCTGTGGACATTTTTACAAACCTAAACATCTACGTTACAGACTGGCCCCCAAAGAATTTCGTTAATTACACATCTCGTCTCGGTTTAGCTTTAGTGGAAACGGTTGAGCAGAGAGGATAGGGGATGTCTCGTAGGCCAGCGGAGTCGAGAAGAGACGTGAGTGGCGTGGGGTGAGCTGTGTGTTGTGAGCAGCGATCCGCTTTGCACATCTCCTTTCCTCTCTGCTTTGCATACCTCCGCACCACTTCGGTGGATACAACCTAGCGTAAAACGCATCGGGCTATAACCTCATTCTCGTCACCACAGATATTTATTAGAAAGCACACACATGCAAAGCAGTAATTCGAAGCATGCTTCAGGCAACTGATAAAAATTAGGAGAGCTGACCCTACCTAAAGTGGGATAGCGCAAGAAATAAAAGAAGAAAACTTCTTTTAAAATGAATTATGTAATTACGTTTTATTCGTAATTATACCTAATTATTGAAGCAATAATTTCAATCCATGTAATCTCCATCTAGTAAGCTTATAATAGATCTCCTTTTTCTTGATCCCAGAATGCATGGCCCATATCTGTAATAATCAAAATAAATCATGATTGAAAAACTAGCAAATTGCGGATTCCGTACAAATAAAATTCAAGATGGTACTATTTTTTGCCATGACACGAGACCATGGTTTCTAAATACTGTTTTTTTAGGGTTCCGTACCCGAAGCAAATACAGCTGTTTCCTACAATACATACTCAGTCAAAATAAATAATAAATAGAACTAAATTCTGTAGTCTACCAGTGTTGGAATTGTCATCAATTAATTCTATAGTTATAATAGCGAAATTTTGTCCATGGAAGTGTACTGATTTCCAAGATACAGGTTTTTTACCTAGTTTGGAAGTCAGGCGTCCTCTTAGTTTTTTGCAGCCTTTTTTGTACGACCCATAATGGATGACATTATGGGTCGTCAAGCTATATTTTAATGAGTCCAATAATTGATTTATGTATGTATTTAAATGTATGGAACAGCTGATCTTTTTAGGGTTCGGTACCTCAAAAGGTAAAAAAGGAACCCCTATAAGATCACTTTCTTGTCCGTCTGTCCGTCCGTCCGTCTGTCACCACCGATTTTCTCAGGAACTGGTGGACCTAGCAAGTTGAAATTTATACCAGACACAGGTCTAAGTGTATAAAAATCAAAACGAGAAATTTGTAAGTACCAAAATACATCTTAATTTTCAACTTTTTTTATTTTCCGGAATTTTCCCATTACTTGTGCTGTAAGTCCCGTTAACCTAGAATCACGAAATTTGGGGAGAACCAATATCTTACAGCACATGTAAAGGGAAAAATCTGAAAACCGTAAATATGTAAGTTAATAACAAAAAAAAAGCGATTTTACTATTACAAACTTATTATTTGTTGGTGCATTAGCCGTTTCTGGGGATCTAACAGCAAAGTTAAGTTTGTCCTTTAAAAAGTTTGTACGGAACCCTTGGTGCGCGAGTCCGACTCGCACTTAGCCGGTTTTTTTCTAATAACCGATGAAAATTTTCTATGTGGGGGAACCGTTTTCGCGTCGGAGTACCTTCCACCCTGCATTCATAGGTTTCTATTGGCGGGTTCGATTAAAGAATATGGCAGACGTTTATTTAAAAATCTTTAAAAAAAAAAATTGAACAAATTATTTTTAAAATCAAAATGAAGTCTTCACATTACATAACTTCCTCTTTCTTTAGCAATCAGTTAAAAGTACCTCAGAATCTTGGCCGGTGTTTGATTTTGTTTCTTTGCCTGCACACATCTAAATCTGCATTCGTTGACATAGGTTTGATTGTCAGAGGCGCACAAGGGAAAGTAAATTCTAAGACATTGACTGCATTTCAGGTCTTTTTGGAGGGGGGGATAGAACTCGATCGTTTTAGGCGCTGCGTGCTGGTAAATTATAAAGAATACTGTAACTGCAAATAAAAATGAAATATTTGATTACAACAAAACTATTGATGCTACTGCTGGTCAATCACTTTTGTGTCCCATCCCGAGCCTTAACCAAAGCGTTCGTCGTGTTCATATACAAGCAGTAAAAATACTCTTCACGAAGCCGCCAACCAAGCATTCTGTACATCAAACTAAGTAACTCTACGCAAAAATTATTGCTGTGATACTTCTTTTTCAACCGACTTCCAAAATGAGGAGGTTCTCAATTCGACTGGGTGAACCGATTTTGATGATTCTTTTTTTATTTGAAATCTGGAGATTCCCGTGTGGTCCCATTTGTTTAAAAAATTTGGTGATAATCTGATGCTGATTTTCGGAGATATACAATGGAACTCTTCAAAAATAGACGGCAAATCTGCAGTGATTGCTGGAATCGTTAGGATATTTATTGTTTATACAACATCATGACGTAACATCACGCTGTATCTTCTGAGGGGGTACGAAGATGTGTACAATACACCCAGGTTTCGACAGGTTTAGGTATGTTAAGTTCCATTTATTGGGGATAAGCCATGACATGTATTGTTTTTTTATTTGAATTTATATAAAAATTGATATGTACTTCAAGGGTAGTTTGATCGGCGGCGACCTCTCGCGTCCGGCCCTGGTGCAAGCCATGGTCCGGAGCGAGACGGAATGGGACGCCGTCACCTCCTTCTGCGAAGCAGTAATGTTAGAGAAGGAGGTGGCGGAACGTGAGAGGGAGAGAACCTCACAGCGTCCCGGCCGCCACGGGAGACGCCCCGGGCGTCGGGGGCCACCAACCTTAGGCACGGGCCTGTGGACGGTGGGCTATGGGCTAGCTCGCCGTCCATCCGTCTCATGACAACAGGCCGTATCGACGGCGCGTTCGTGTTCCACGCGCGCCTCAAAGAGAGTCAGCAAAAAGGAAGGGGTCCGCAAGGACCGATGCCTGCCGGGGTTGCGGGACTGTTCGAAAGAGATACCGTGGCCCCGGAACACAAAGGGCGATGAAGGAACATGGATGGGTTTTAGTCAGTAAAAGTCTGACACTCCCTCCTGCTCCGCCCAGAGCGGGAGAAGTCATTTGATGATTTCCCATCGGAAAAAAAAAGGGTAGTTTGATTATATTGATAATAGATTTCGTTAGGTTCTGATTATGGGATCCATGACAAAGTAACGGAACTCTTCAATTCTTAGGAGCAAAATTATGTCCACGTTGGTATATCATACTCTGTTTAGAGAAAAAAATCCTCGCGTTATATCTTTCGAGTAACAGCAGGTATTTCGAAAAATCAACAAGAAATTTACTAATGTTGAAAAATCGAATCTGAATGTGAGTACGAGTAAATGTGGTAGTAAATTATTTCTCTAATAGGTCTTCTGAACCGACAGAAATGATTTAACCAAGATAATATTCGGTTTCAGCATCGTACCTTGATCCCGTAGCATTAATTTACATTTTATATTTATTTATATTTAATGTAAAACAAATTTATGTCAAATATTTGTTTGGGAACAACTAAAAATGGAAAAATAAAAAAAAAATATTGCAAAAAAACACGACTTCAAAACACAAAAAATTGTGAAAAATAACTTTAGCTTCAGACGTCGGTGACCTTTGTTTGTTTGATTTAGTTTTTTTTGTCACCGACTTCTGAAGTTAAAGTTATTTTTCACTTTTTTGTGTTTTTGAAGTTTTTTGAAACATCACGTTTTACGTCAAAACTCAATGTATGTAAAGGTATTCAAAACATTGGGCTTATGGATGCATTGCATAGTAAAAGCGTCATGGGGGGTATATAAAGTGAAGTGAATAATAAAAATTGTATTAAAAAAAGTTGTGAAAAAGTTGGAACATTGACCCCCAATATCTCCGTAACTAGAAGGTTCCCAGGTATGGTCTTTAACAAAAAAAAATGATCACAATGATGGGGAGAACAAGTGCCTTTTAGCTTTATTAAGGGTATTTTTACACCCTTTCTTATTCATTTGTTACGGACGTTAAATACCAACAACCGATGCACAAATTAACCCCTTCTATACGTCGGCGGACGCATCCGAAGAAGACGTAGTGCAGATGCATCTGCCGACGTGTAGAGGAGGCTTTATTATATAGTGCATTATCTATGGGTATAACGTTACCATTTTGAGATGTTTCGCATTTGTACGGTTTTTACGTGTTAACTTACCCACCTTATTTGACTGTATTATAATCATTCGGTCTTTCATTTATAGAACGCTCGTTTACATAACCGAGCAAGAATAAGTTGTGGTGAACACCAAAATTCCCACGTCATGTTTAAACAACTGTTTACGTTTAGCGGGCCGATTACGAAACAGTCGGTTATTTTACTGTTGGTGAACTTGGCCCTTAGGGCTATGTTCACCGAAAAGATAACGGTCTGATTATCTAAAAACAGCTGTTTAAAACACATTTTCATGTTCACTAAAGCAAATCAACCGATTAAACACGCTAATCAACTGTTTTTTCTAACCGAGGTGGGAGAGGTTGTTTAAAGTCCCGGTTAGTAGTTAATCGGTGTATTTTGACGTTTGTAAATTGCAAATATAACAAATTTTAAGGTCACATCCAGGTATTATTGTGAGAATTTAACATGCAGTCTGCTTTGAATTATATTTTGGAAGAGGATAACGTTTTGGACGAGTTTGAAACCGTTGAAAGACTTTTGCGAACTCCTCGTTTGTATTCCACCAGACGACACTACTTCACGGAGATCGGTGCGTTTGTTTTTAATTACGCCTTGGTGCTTTCACTAAATTAGTGACAATTTTTTTTTCTTCGTGGGTAAAATTAGCAATGCGCTTCTTATCCATTGTATTTAATTTAAAAACTGTTTCAAACGAACAAAACTTCAAACACAACACATAATTTGATGGTTATAAAGAACTGTCATCTCAGGTATAATGCAACCATTTTAAGATGTTTCTCATTTGTATGATTTTTTACGTGTTAGTTACCCACCCTTTGTGACTGTATTATAATCATTCGTCTTTCATTCATAAAACGCTTGTTTACTTAACCGAGCTAGAATAAGTTGTAGTGAACACCAAAATTCCCACGTCATGTTTATGCAACTGTTTACGTTTAGCGGGCCGATTACGAAACAGTCGGTTATTTTACTGTTGGTGAGCATGGCCCTTAGAATATTGGACTAAGATTGGGGGGTTTGTTCTAAAGGGGATACACCAAACAATTGACATACGATTTGTAAAACAGGATTCCAACTTTTTTTTTAATTTGACAAACCAATGACTGAATTATTTACTGATACTATGTTACACATAACATAGTCACACTCTACAGGGCGCAATTATGCACCGATTGCTTTCAAACTTGGCCAAAAAATCGAAAGGGTCAAAACTTAGGGTAACTTCATGAATGGGCGGAATTCGTCCATGGAGGGCGGTTTTTCGAAAATCCGTTTTTTGGCCATAACTTTTACGCCTGTAATCCCCGAGGGGTTAGGCAGAGGTATAGCCACATTTTCCTAATTATTTTTAAGTCCCATGTAAAAGGGGGCAAGCCTATTATATATTTGGGCAAAACCTGCCGAGATTTATCCAGAGGGCACAAATCATTATTGAAAAAGGTGTCCAACTATGAATTGTCGTGTTTAATTATAATAATAATATTTTTACTTGTAATCTTACCTATTTTAAATTGTGTGTTTTTCTATTTTATGTGTTTTTATTGTATGTTTCTATATTTTATGTATTATAGTATCGTATTGGACAAGTCTGTAATGATGCTATAATTGGTGGTAAATAAATAAATAAATAATAATAAATATTACCATAACGGGGCACAAATCCAAACTCCGTGGCTAGTACTGGAAAATTACTGATGGAAAAATCCAATTTCAAATTTTCCTACCCAGGTATTGAACCCAGGTCTTCATGCTCAGTAGTCGGGAGTGCTTCCACTACACCAACGAACCCGTCAACTACTGTTTTAAATAAATAAATAAATATCGTTGGACATTAACACACAGCGCCATCTAGTGCCACACTAAGCCACGAGGCTTGTGTCGTGGACACCAGATAGTTGATATACTACATAGATACTTTTTGTTTGTAAATACATACTTATTTCTATAAACATCCATGACTCGGAAACAAATGTCCATGTTCATCACACAAACATTTGCTCCAACCGGGATTCGAACCCGGGACCCTAAGAACGTAAGGCAGCCTCACTACCACTTCGCCATTTGGGTCGTCAAATTTCAAAGCAAATAAAAATCCAATCTTACAGTTCATTGAATATTAATCGGGTTTTCTAGCTTAAGTAAGAGTTTATTTAGAGATGCTATGTTTTTGAATTAATGGTTTATGGTGTCTACTCCCATAATGGGTAGGATAGAATGTTTATTTTTTTGCTAAAAGAAAAGAAAAAAAAGAAAGTAAGTGTATTTATTTGTCTCGCCCATTACAAAACTAAATGATGAAATAAATAGTAAAACGTAATTATATTAAAAGTAAACATAAGAACAGAAAAAAAGACATACACTAAACCCGAAGAGTAGAAAGAGAAGTAACGATAAGAGAAGTTAGGAAGAAGAAGACATGCTGTGCTATTAACCCAAATAAATTGGTATAAGAGCAGGATAATAATAATGATCTATCTATCTATCATGGGGTTTAGGTTTCTGCACTTAGTCCTTGAAGTCGACCATTGTGCGTGAGCCATGATGGCCGATTACCCCAACCAGCCCACTTGCCTCCAGAAGCAGATCAAACTTCCCGACCTCCTCAGGGCATCTGCAAGGGATTTTGGTGTTCCCAGGGTGTCCTCGCGAATCTTGGTAACGCCTGTGCACTCAAGGAGCACATGCGCCACCGTTTCCTCCGCCTCCATGCATGCTCTGCACAGGGGACTGTCAGTGATTCTTAGGGTGTGGAAGTGTTTATTCAGTGAACAGTGTCCAGTGATGGTCCCCGCCACCAGACGCAGGCTATCTTTGTTGGTTTTGCCGTAGTTGAGTAAAATGGGATGTTACATTTAGAATACAACAGGACGGAACAATAACAAGTTGACAGCTTGCACGTCGTGACTGCGGTAAGTAGTTAACCACTCAGCATAATGCTGTGCCCCAATCACAGCGCTGGTGTTCAGTGGTTACCAGTGAAAAAACGAAGCTAATACAGCATAAATATTTGATTATATGAATAAGAAAATAAAGCCAACAGTACTTGGATTATAACATAAAACATCTAATTTACATCCATTTAAATAAAATATTCAAAATCAAAATATTTTGTTTCACAGTCTACATGGGGCACATAAAAAACGTCAAAAAAGGTGCACGGTTCGGGTTGGTCGTTTTCTTGAAATGGTCGGTTATTGAAATGTATATCAAATATTCGCTTTATAGGGTGTAAAAAGACTCTTAACGAAGCTGAAAGGCACTTATTCTCCTCATCATTGCGATATTTTTTTATTCTAGACGATACCTGGGAACCTTTTAGTTACGGAGATATTGGGGTTTGGGGTTCAAAGTACTTAACTCAAGGTTTTTTTTTTCAATACATGTTTTTAATGTAAGAACTTTACTTTAAACGCTTCCACGACCACCACACTATTCAATCCATCCACGTTTGAGTGCGTTACATTGAGTTTTACCGTAAAACGTAATTTTTCACCCAACTAAAAAAGTCATATCACAGCAACAAATTTTGCTTAGGGTTACTTAGTTTGATGTACAGAATGCTTGGTTAACGGCTACGTGAAGAGTCGGTTTACACCCTGTATAATAAAAAAAAAAACAGAGATAACATAGCACTTAGAATCAATGTCAACATTTGCAATAATTACACAGAGCCCCAATTACACAGGTCAGTTTCACAACTGCTCCAAGAAACTTTTCCGAACACCGGCATTTCGTATTCCCCGTTATCTCCGTGGTTTTGCGCCCATGCATGCAATCCGCATGATCGCACAGTCAAGTCTCCAACTTGGAAAGTTACAAAAAAAAAGGTAAAGTACATTGTATAACAATATTTCAATACACTAGAGAGCATCATGTGCACAGCTTTTTCACAATTTCTGGAGTTGGCTTCCAGTCTAACCGGATGCAGGTGAATACCAGTATTTTACATAGAGTGACTGCCTATCTGACCTCCACAACCCAGTTTCTATGGGTAATACGATACCCCTTGATAAGACTGGCTGCCAGAATTTCGGGATTTTATTAAATGAAAACAGTGAAACAATAAACAATGACCACCCAGATGTTATTACGAGTGTTCCTGCTAAATATGCTTGCATAAAACTCTTCCCATCTTTGTGGTATTTAGCCTTTACCCAACTATGTTGCTGTCGGCTTCCAGCCTTACCGGATTCAGCTGAATACCATTATTTTACAAGGAGCGACTGCCTATCTGACCTCCACAACACAGTTAGTAATGGGTATAACGATACCCCTTGGACTGGTTGTCAGTTTTTCGGGCCACTGACTTACAAAAGTGCAATCTTACGAGGTTAAAATGTAGGGAACAGCAGATTTTTTTTTTTAATTACCGATGAGGATGTTCTGTGATTTACTTCAACATTTACGACCATGCGCCATGAATGCTTTGTAAGCTGAGATTAGGGATACTGTAAAAAAAATAATTTTGAGTCGCCATGCGGAATGAAGTTGCTCAAGAATTTGTAAATTTCTTTACCAGTATCCCACTTAAAACTACAGAAACCTTAAATTCCTCTGCCTTGCTCTCTATTGATTTATTGAAAGCGAACGTTTCAGCCTGTCCAAATGAATTTAAATTTCAGCATATAAACCCCTTAACAGTCATAAAAGGTTTTAAGCAAATCAAGATCAAATTAACGGAAGATCTATGGGGTATGTCTATCAAAGCTTGTACCTCAATTATTGAGACTGTAGCGCCGTATTTAGCCTCAATATTTAATTTGTGCGTGGATCAAGGGGTCTTCCCAGATCTAATGAAATTCAGTAAGGTAATACCGCTTTTTAAATCCGGGGACAGTAAGGACACCAATAACTATAGGCCCGTATCCGTGTTGCCGGTTTTCAGCAAAGTGTTTGAAAAGATAATGCTCAATCAAATGCTTAACCATTTCAACACCAATAAAATATTACACGAGCAACAGTATGGTTTCACCAAAGGACGTTGTACAACTGACGCCGGTGTCACTTTATTAAAACACATATTTACTGCGTGGGAAGAGGCACAAGATGCCATAGGAATCTTCTGTGACCTTTCGAAGGCATTTGATTGTGTAAATCACGAAACCCTGATCTTGAAACTTGAGCATTACGGTTTAGGTAAACTTGCGCTCAGTTTAATAAAATCGTATTTGAATGATAGACAGCAGCAGGTACAAATAAATGGAGTCAACTCAATGGGTTTAAAAGTAAAAATGGGTGTACCACAAGGTTCGATATTGGGTCCCTTCCTCTTTTTAGTGTATATTAATGACCTACCCCATTTATTTAACAACCATCCGCAAATGGTGTTGTTTGCTGACGATACTTCTTTAATATTTAGGATAAACAGACGTGCCACTAATCATGACGACGTAAATAACGCCCTACTGCAGGTCCACAATTGGTTTACCGCCAATAATTTAGTACTAAATGGAAAAAAGACTAAGTGCATTAGATTTGCTCTACCAAATGTCAAAAGTAGTGATTGTGACATAATATTGAATCAAGAGAAACTAGAATTTGTCGATAAAACGGTTTTCTTGGGAATCACGCTCGATTCAAGGTTACAATGGGGTCCTCATTTAACATCTCTTGCAGGACGGCTGAGCTCAGCAGCATATGCTGTTAGAAAAATCCGTCAATTCACTGATATTGATACCGCGAGGCTAGTCTATTTTAGTTATTTTCATAGTATTATGTCATACGGTATTTTACTATGGGGACGGGCTGCAGACATCGAGTCTATATTTATTCTGCAGAAAAGAGCCATCAGAGCCATTTATGAATTACGTAGACGCGATTCTCTAAGAGAACTGTTTAAGGAAATTAATATCATGACAATACCTTCTCAATACATCTATGAAAACATCATGTACGTTAGGAAAAATCGGCATTTATTCAGTAGAAGAGGTGACAGACACCACTATAACACTAGAAATAGGGACCAACTAGTTCAGCCAGGTTTCAGGCTTGCTAAAGTAGATTCATCTTTCATGGGGTACTGTTTGAAATGTTACAATAAAATACCTCCCCACATTCTTCAACTGAACGAGACGAAATTTAAATCTTGTATAAAACGCACACTATGTAGGCAAGCATATTATAAGTTGGGGGATTACATTGATGATAAAAATGCTTGGCTAAATGCTGGTCCTGCTCCACAACCATAGGGGGGGGGGGGGGCAAATTAATTGATTGTTTGGGTCGGGCATTATTTGAGTCCATCGACACGTAAAGAAGAAGATGAAGAATTGATTCCCATGTTAATGTTTTGTGGAAGCTGCAGAAGATTGTAAAAATATACTTGCATTATATAGATTCCAGTTCATAATATTATATAATTGCATAGCACATGTGTGAGTACTTTGTACTGTTCAGCCACCATTTACATTTATTTATATTTCATTGACCTGAATATGCCTTGGTGGCTGAGAGAATGTCATGCTCACTTAAATGTCTCGCTGATGGTGGCGGGTGTGTCGGGTCATTTAGTTCCCTTCAATATGGTTGAGTTGAATGGCGCCGGTACATGCGTCATGTTCGTGAACGGGCGCTGTCAGTTGGGACTGGTCATCTCTTAGCTGCCAAGGTTCATTTTAATTACTTTATTCGTAAACTGTTGATCTAATCTTTTACTCTGGACGCTCTTAGTGTGCACGTCTTTTTACATCGTTCTCACATATATGTATAATCTCAAAATTAAAGATGTAACCAAGATTTTGTAACAATATTTTGTTTTTAAAAGAGTGTCCATGGAGTTTCTTGCCCGTTCTTCTCCATAGAGATCTACGCTAGGGAATGGGCAACTACAGTACTTTCTCAAGTTATTATGCCTTGTGACTGGGACTGTAGCTTTGATTTTCTTTTTTGTATTTTTGACATTCAAAAGTGCCGTAATGGTCTAATTGAAATAAATGCTTTGAGTTTGAGTTTTGAGTTTGACAAACTCGTAAATACATAGAACATTAAATGTATCTAAAATCGTTAGGTTATACCGAAAATGTGTCTACTTATTTATTTGGCTTAAACCAGGAAGGGGGAAAATCACTGAAAACTTAAATATTTATATTTTCCTTAAGTTTATGTTGTTGTAATAGGCACCTAATAACTGATTCGCGTATTACTTGTCAACAAAATAAACAACATAATTTCGTTCCAAACGTGATACAAGTGGATGTATATTACTCTTTTACAAAAAACTACTGAACTGATTTCGATGAAAAGCACGCAGATAGTTTACAACCTGGATTATATCGTGCTTTCGTGCCATGTTATTAACACTTGTATGACTTTTTGTCTCGGTAGCACGATCCCATTCCTAACTTTTTGTCTCGGTAGCACGATCCCATTCCTAGCGTGTCGATGGCAATCTAAATTGTGTGGGCCCAAAACTGAGCCACTAATTTGATGACTTCAGTAGCGTCCATCAGTTTCTGTGATGAAGAAACAACAGGACACGCTAGACACGATATTATGTGACCCAACGTTTGCAGAACAGCACCACATTTACACTTCAGAGCAGTGTCTTCAATGAATCTCCACCTGAACAGGATTTCCTTGCTGCGGCCAACCTGGGTCCGGAGTTTATTTAAAGACTTCCAGGCCAGCCATTGCAACTCATGTCAAGGTGGGAGATTTTCAGCAGGTGGAACGAGTGGGTTAGGTAAAGAAGCACTACCTCGCCACAGGTTTAGTAAAAAATGTGTTTGGTACGAGGTTGATAATACTTATTTTGGTGCAAGGAAACAACCAAATCAATAAAAACCCTTTCGATTACGAGCACAATTTTCTCAGAAGCAGACCCAAGTGAAAAGTTAATTCAACGGACAATTAGCAAAAACCTTTTTGGCTAAAACAAACCAACGTTTTGATTAATCACTGTTTACCTGCTAACGATGTTCGGCCCGTGATTCTAGAGTTTAGACAAAGTTAATCGTCGGTTAACTTTAAATCATAATTAAAAGGCAATTAGGGCAGCGTTCCGCGGAATATTATTTATCCTAGCCTTTGCACCCTTTGTCTAATCGAGCATAGATCGCTTAGATTACTGGACAGCGTTTCAAAATTATTCTTCCGTTATTTTTTTCATGAAGACTTTAGAAAGTTTTTTTTTTGCCGTCATTTTGTAGATGTGAGTTAGACTTTCGATATTATTTTCGGTTACATTTTCAATGCGTAACGAAAATATATACATAACATCAGTCTTGGAACCCCCGTAAGGATTGGGCAGAGGTGTACCTAATATGTAGTAAACCCACATTTCGTCAGTTATGTTTAAGATACATGTTATAGGGGGCGAGCCTATTGCCATCAAACCGGCACAAGTAGAGTTTACGGTTTTTTCCTACTCCTCCACTATACTTTTCTGATTAATTTCGTTGCGGGATCCAAGACAGTTAAATTCATTCTCTGAGACTTCGTCGAGCTTCATTGTCTCGGCGCTTTTCTGGTGGTCGCCACTGTTGATTCTGGCTTTCAGGAGTTACAGTGTTTTGGGAATAGTGTGGCGGGCTTGTCCCAAAAGAAAACTGCCACAAATTCAGACTCTGTGGCTGCTACTGAGATTCTCCTGCCTGATGCAAAAACTCAGTCGGGCTGCGAACACCAAACCAACGAGGCAATCAGAAAATAAATTTGTGTTCAAATAAACACAAATATTTGAACTAAATGGCCGAAAGGAAAATACTCAAATGTATGCCTCGGCTGCGATGTATTTTAAACGAAACCGCAAACGTTTGATTGACAGTCACACTGACTGGCAATACCTATTACTAGTGGTAGGTACTCTCAGTGCCGTGGTAAGTACCTTTTTTTTCGGGTGGGAAATCATCAGATGGCTCCTCCCGCTCTGGGCGGAGAATAAGAAATAAGAAGAAGAAATTTTATTAGCTCAAACATGTGTTTACATACAGAATTAAAATAATACATGCATGCAAGATCTTAAATAAACACGTCAAAGCGCGTATTTTGCGTATGGGCTATAATCCACCACGCGGGCCCAGTGCGGATTGGTAGATGTCACATGTCTTCGAATTTTTGGTTCTAGGGCATGCCGGTTTCCTCACGGTGTTTTCCTCGGTTTTTCCTTGTTTTCATCACCGTTTTGAGAGCAGTGGTGATGAAATAAATTACACAAAGTAATGCGCCTGTCTGGGTTCGAACCCATGACTTACTGTTCGTAAGTCGGGGCCGCCACCACTGGGCCACCGCTGCTCTAATAATTAATTTTATTAATTTTTACACTTATTCATTAAATATTTTTTACAAAAATTAAATTAAGATTTTTGTGATTTATTATTTATTTACTTTGTCCAATATTAAAATGTATAGCGCAGGAGCGCAATGGAGCAGGTGGCAGTGTCAGACTTTTACTGACTAAAACTCATCCATGTTCCTTCATCGCCATTTGTGTTCCGGGGTCACGGTATCTCTTTCGAACAGTCCCGCAACCCCGGCAGGCATCGGTCCTTGCGGACCCCTTCCTATTGCTGACTCTCTTCGAGGAGTGCGTGGCCCCCGACGGGGCGTCTCCCGCGGCAGCCGGGACGCTGTGAGGTTCTCTCCCTCTCACGTTCCGCCACCTCCTTCTCTAGCACCGCCGCAGTCTCCGCCGCAGCAAAGCGAAGGTGTTTATTCAACTACGAGGGTAGTTGAATAAACACCTTCGCTCGCACTTGATCTTTATAAATGTTAACTAGGACCGGTTCACACTAGTCCGCATACTGAGATGATTCCACTTGACGAGTACAGTTAGTGATCACTGGATTCCAAGCGGGAGAGAGTCTGAAGCCGTCTTCGTAAAATTCGCGATAAATACCCGTTTACATGTGTTTTATAATGTGTTCTGGCCCCTTATTCACAACGCTTCGATTCGATTTTCGATTCGGAAAGTCGTATGTCTATCTTTTTTTGACATTACGAAATCGAGCGAGATAGACATACGACTTTCCGAATCCAAAATCGAATCGAAGCGTTGTGAAAGGCTGATCGTGAAAGTTTAAAAAAGACAATTGTTTCATCACTGTCATATCTTTGTCGTGAAAAATATCACTACTGTTTTTTGTAATTTATAGCAAAATCTGTGGCTCTGCCCGTAGCGTAGCTGTACCCTGTCTTCTAACCAAAGCGATCTGTCGCGCGAATCCATGGTCGTCACGTTCATATTATGTACTAATTTTATGGAAAAGATAATAAACGCAACCGTTGCTTTGGTTAAGACTTAACCTTGGACAGAGCTATTTATTTCAACCACAGAAAAGTGATAGTGATTTTACTTTCTCGTCGCTTATGAACAATCCCTGTGCTAATTATGCAGTACTATTAGTTACCGTGCTTCTCATTAATTAACTTTTGCCGTACTTTAATTGCTTGTTGAGTGGAAAAGCAAAGAAAATTGCTTGAATGGCAACGCCGGGAGGAACATACCTTATTGGTGAGGTTCTTTGGAAAGGTCAGGTTCGTAGTACTTGCAACCGACGTGCGTGTATGACCAGATGTATGAACGTGAACGAGGGAATAGGAGTATGTAGGAATCGTAGCAGGTGAGGTTCTGTAGTTTCTGCCTACCCCTGTTGAAATACTGTAACCAACGACGCGTGAAATCAGCTGTTCACTTCCTGCCTTGCTACTCAGTTCATCGAACTCGTCGTCGCGCTTGCCGTGCTTTTTGCGACGGCAAAACGTTACATTTCGTATGAAGAAATAAAACAAATCAAATTTATTGGATTCCCAAAATGTTCCAAATTTTTTTTCTTCTCGATTTTAGTATGATATACTGAATTCATCCCATGCATACATATACATATATGTGTATGTATTTCTTCTTAATATATGTTTTGTAATGTGACTTGTGATGCAACTTACATCAAGGGATGCGTACGCACACGCGATTTCTTTCTTTTAATTTTCCCCACAATTTCAACTTCACAATTTAAATTTTGAAAGCACAATTTGACTGTTAAAAAAACACTGGTATATTATGTAACACATAATAAAATTGTTTTCCCAATAACCTCGAAGTTTCAACCACACATTTTATTAACATACATATGGATAGTTTGCGGAACAAAGTTGTTGCTATCCCAGGGCATATTAGAAAAGAAAAGTCACAAACTTTCTCTTGGTAGAAATCTGAGGAAAATTGGCAAAGTCAAACTTGAAGCTAGCGAGTGTGGCATACGAATTGAGTTCAAAATGTAATACCGGCCATGTGGGCACGGACAACTTATTAATTAGAAGAAAATAATAAATACTTGCTTCGCTTGTGTAGTGGGCGAAAGCGCGACTGCTGAAGGCTGCATTCGATTTTCAGGTCGGGGCAAAATGGTGGTGGTGGGTTTTCCCATCATGAATTTCTCAGTAGTCACGTAGTAGCCACGGTGTATGGATTTGTGCACAGTTGATGGCAATAGGCTCGCCCCCTATTACATGGGACGTAATTGGCGAAATGTTGGTGTATTAAAGTACACGTATGTCTAACCCTTCAGGGATTGTATACTATTAAAAAAAAGAAATGGTTGTCTGTAAAGTCGATTTACGGACGATAATTTTACGTGATAACGTCAATTTTCATGATATTAGTGATTTTAACTTAAAAAAACAAAATTTCATCCCCCTTTTCACCCCTTTAAGGATTGAAATTATAACAACACCGTTGCGTTAGCTTCCAACCATACGCTTAGATAATAAGTTTTGTGATTTTTACTTCGAAAATTAAGGACTTTCCATACACAACTTCATCACATTTTTTAACCCTTTGGGGGTGGAATTATCAAAAACGCAGGAACACATATAAATTAATTTTCAATTGTCAGCCTAAACACAAAATGTTTAGATCCTAACTTTAAAACTGATGGACTTTCATACAAACTTTCATCCCCTATTTAACCCCCATAAGGGTTGAATTTACTACATATGAAGGAAACCGCTGTGCATAATTTCAGTTTTCTAGGTCCAAGGGTTTGGGCTGGGCGTTGATCGCGACGCGCGTAACGGTGTGACACTTTTTCGTGAGTGCAGCCGGTGTTCATTGACTTATAAGACGTTATCACGTCAAAAACATCCTTTCCCTTTTTTTTTAAGTGGGAAACACGTCATGGATATCCTCGTTCCGAGGCGAACGAAGGGTCATGACTGACTAAAAACCTACTGTTTAAGAGATACAAGTGCATTCGCGCGCGCACCCGACTGGTATCAGCCTGCCTTTCTCGGCGGGCCCCATCACCAAGTATATATTCACGACCGCACGTTCTCCATGAAGGCGCGCCACCTCTTCAGGAACATGAATTTCCATAAATTATGTTTATGAGCACTAAAACGTTTCGAATAAAATTGTTTTCGCAGAATACCCGTGACCTAAATAAAATTAAATGGCACAACTGCAAATCATCCAACTTCAAACTTTTCTTGTATTCGGTTCAAACTACGCTGTTTTTATTTAACGCGCGAACTTGGACGACCCCTCTGCAAACACTCCGTTAATAACTTCGATTTTATCAGACGCCAGAGAAAGTCTGGAAAGTGGATCGGTGTTAACTGGCCATGGTTTGAACTGGCGGTGTAAATTGGCCCGATACTAGGCTATACAAAAAAGTTGATGGAAGTCCAAACAACTAATGAAAATCGACAAAATCGGTTACCGCTGGGTGACGAGGTTAACGTTTATGGGCCGGACTCCACCCAAGACAAGTTAAGAGGTGATGTGTTTTATATTATACTTAGCTCTCTACCAAAACATCGCTATACTGCATCCCACAGACTTGCACACCACTACGTTTACCCTTGGGTATTCGTACCCAATGGCCGCTTGATGTATTAATCCATTCGTGGACACTCCCAAGTTGGTTGTTGGGACACTTCACGACTAAAACAGGAGAATATCCTGTGGACATTTTTACAAACCTAAACATCTACGTTACAGACTGGCCCCCAAAGAATTTCGTTAATTACACATCTCGTCTCGGTTTAGCTTTAGTGGAAACGGTTGAGCAGAGAGGATAGGGGATGTCTCGTAGGCCAGCGGAGTCGAGAAGAGACGTGAGTGGCGTGGGGTGAGCTGTGTGTTGTGAGCAGCGATCCGCTTTGCACATCTCCTTTCCTCTCTGCTTTGCATACCTCCGCACCACTTCGGTGGATACAACCTAGCGTAAAACGCATCGGGCTATAACCTCATTCTCGTCACCACAGATATTTATTAGAAAGCACACACATGCAAAGCAGTAATTCGAAGCATGCTTCAGGCAACTGATAAAAATTAGGAGAGCTGACCCTACCTAAAGTGGGATAGCGCAAGAAATAAAAGAAGAAAACTTCTTTTAAAATGAATTATGTAATTACGTTTTATTCGTAATTATACCTAATTATTGAAGCAATAATTTCAATCCATGTAATCTCCATCTAGTAAGCTTATAATAGATCTCCTTTTTCTTGATCCCAGAATGCATGGCCCATATCTGTAATAATCAAAATAAATCATGATTGAAAAACTAGCAAATTGCGGAATCCGTACAAATAAAATTCAAGATGGTACTATTTTTTGCCATGACACGAGACCATGGTTTCTAAATACTGTTTTTTTAGGGTTCCGTACCCGAAGCAAATACAGCTGTTTCCTACAATACATACTCAGTCAAAATAAATAATAAATAGAACTAAATTCTGTAGTCTACCAGTGTTGGAATTGTCATCAATTAATTCTATAGTTATAATAACGAAATTTTGTCCATGGAAGTGTACTGATTTCCAAGATACAGGTTTTTTACCTAGTTTGGAAGTCAGGCGTCCTCTTAGTTTTTTGCAGCCTTTTTTGTACGACCCATAATGGATGACATTATGGGTCGTCAAGCTATATTTTAATGAGTCCAATAATTGATTTATGTATGTATTTAAATGTATGGAACAGCTGATCTTTTTAGGGTTCGGTACCTCAAAAGGTAAAAAAGGAACCCCTATAAGATCACTTTCTTGTCCGTCTGTCCGTCCGTCCGTCTGTCACCACCGATTTTCTCAGGAACTGGTGGACCTAGCAAGTTGAAATTTATACCAGACACAGGTCTAAGTGTATAAAAATCAAAACGAGAAATTTGTAAGTACCAAAATACATCTTAATTTTCAACTTTTTTTATTTTCCGGAATTTTCCCATTACTTGTGCTGTAAGTCCCGTTAACCTAGAATCACGAAATTTGGGGAGAACCAATATCTTACAGCACATGTAAAGGGAAAAATCTGAAAACCGTAAATAAGTAAGTTAATAACAAAAAAAAAGCGATTTTACTATTACAAACTTATTATTTGTTGGTGCATTAGCCGTTTCTGGGGATCTAACAGCAAAGTTAAGTTTGTCCTTTAAAAAGTTTGTACGGAACCCTTGGTGCGCGAGTCCGACTCGCACTTAGCCGGTTTTTTTCTAATAACCGATGAAAATTTTCTATGTGGGGGAACCGTTTTCGCGTCGGAGTACCTTCCACCCTGCATTCATAGGTTTCTATTGGCGGGTTCGATTAAAGAATATGGCAGACGTTTATTTAAAAATCTTTAAAAAAAAAAATTGAACAAATTATTTTTAAAATCAAAATGAAGTCTTCACATTACATAACTTCCTCTTTCTTTAGCAATCAGTTAAAAGTACCTCAGAATCTTGGCCGGTGTTTGATTTTGTTTTTTTGCCTGCACACATCTAAATCTGCATTCGTTGACATAGGTTTGATTGTCAGAGGCGCACAAGGGAAAGTAAATTCTAAGACATTGACTGCATTTCAGGTCTTTTTGGAGGGGGGGATAGAACTCGATCGTTTTAGGCGCTGCGTGCTGGTAAATTATAAAGAATACTGTAACTGCAAATAAAAATGGAATATTTGATTACAACAAAACTATTGATGCTACTGCTGGTCAATCACTTTTGTGTCCCATCCCGAGCCTTAACCAAAGCGTTCGTCGTGTTCATATACAAGCAGTAAAAATACTCTTCACGAAGCCGCCAACCAAGCATTCTGTACATCAAACTAAGTAACTCTACGCAAAAATTATTGCTGTGATACTTCTTTTTCAACCGACTTCCAAAATGAGGAGGTTCTCAATTCGACTGGGTGAACCGATTTTGATGATTCTTTTTTTATTTGAAATCTGGAGATTCCCGTGTGGTCCCATTTGTTTAAAAAATTTGGTGATAATCTGATGCTGATTTTCGGAGATATACAATGGAACTCTTCAAAAATAGACGGCAAATCTGCAGTGATTGCTGGAATCGTTAGGATATTTATTGTTTATACAACATCATGACGTAACATCACGCTGTATCTTCTGAGGGGGTACGAAGATGTGTACAATACACCCAGGTTTCGACAGGTTTAGGTATGTTAAGTTCCATTTATTGGGGATAAGCCATGACATGTATTGTTTTTTTATTTGAATTTATATAAAAATTGATATGTACTTCAAGGGTAGTTTGATCGGCGGCGACCTCTCGCGTCCGGCCCTGGTGCAAGCCATGGTCCGGAGCGAGACGGAATGGGACGCCGTCACCTCCTTCTGCGAAGCAGTAATGTTAGAGAAGGAGGTGGCGGAACGTGAGAGGGAGAGAACCTCACAGCGTCCCGGCCGCCACGGGAGACGCCCCGGGCGTCGGGGGCCACCAACCTTAGGCACGGGCCTGTGGACGGTGGGCTATGGGCTAGCTCGCCGTCCATCCGTCTCATGACAACAGGCCGTATCGACGGCGCGTTCGTGTTCCACGCGCGCCTCAAAGAGAGTCAGCAAAAAGGAAGGGGTCCGCAAGGACCGATGCCTGCCGGGGTTGCGGGACTGTTCGAAAGAGATACCGTGGCCCCGGAACACAAAGGGCGATGAAGGAACATGGATGGGTTTTAGTCAGTAAAAGTCTGACACTCCCTCCTGCTCCGCCCAGAGCGGGAGAAGTCATTTGATGATTTCCCATCGGAAAAAAAAGGGTAGTTTGATTATATTGATAATAGATTTCGTTAGGTTCAGATTATGGGATCCATGACAAAGTAACGGAACTCTTCAATTCTTAGGAGCAAAATTATGTCCACGTTGGTATATCATACTCTGTTTAGAGAAAAAAATCCTCGCGTTATATCTTTCGAGTAACAGCAGGTATTTCGAAAAATCAACAAGAAATTTACTAATGTTGAAAAATCGAATCTGAATGTGAGTACGAGTAAATGTGGTAGTAAATTATTTCTCTAATAGGTCTTCTGAACCGACAGAAATGATTTAACCAAGATAATATTCGGTTTCAGCATCGTACCTTGATCCCGTAGCATTAATTTACATTTTATATTTATTTATATTTAATGTAAAACAAATTTATGTCAAATATTTGTTTGGGAACAACTAAAAATGGAAAAATAAAAAACTTTATTGCAAAAAATAAAACCGACTTCAAAACACAAAAAAGTGAAAAATAACTTTAGCTTCAGACGTCGGTGACCTTTGTTTGTTTGATTTAGTTTTTTTTGTCACCGACTTCTGAAGTTAAAGTTATTTTTCACTTTTTTGTGTTTTTTGAAGTTTTTTGAAACATCACGTTTTACGTCAAAACTCAATGTACGTAAAGGTATTCAAAACATTGGGCTTATGGATGCATTGCATAGTAAAAGCGTCATGAGAGTATATAAAGTGAAGTGAATAATAAAAATTGAATTGTAAAAAAGTTGGAACATTGACCCCCAATATCTCCGTAACTAGAAGGTTCCCAGGTATGTTCTTTAACAAAAAAAAAAATCACAATGATGGGGAGAACAAGTGCCTTTTGGCTTCGTTAAGGGTATTTTTACACCCTTTCTTATTAATTTGTTCGGAAAAACGAAACTGCAGTGTAGAGAATGATATGACAAGAAAGAAGGTGTCTGATGAAATGACGAGTAATAGAGAAGTATGGAAAAAGAAGACAATCATGCTGCGCTGACCCCAATTGAATAGGCTTGTGTCCTGAAAAAATCTAATTAGTCCGTCAGTTAGATTACCAAAAAATATTTGACACGTATTTTTTATTTTGTTACGTAAACCAAAATTGGCGAAGATACGACGCTTTTAAAATTTCTCAATACGTCACGCCGTGCTATCATTTTTGGTGCGTTGTGACGTTTTGATGCGTTTTATCTTAGTCAATATTCATTGATTTACAAAAACAAAAAATACGTGTCGATTATTTTCCAATACTCTTACTGACGGACTAAATAGATTTGCAATTTATTGATAGTGGAAACTAGCCTATTGGGATTAGTGCAAAAGAATGTTGATGGCGTTGGGAACCGAATTGCACCATCCGCCGTAGGACCAGCTGTTCAGGTTCTCCAACCGGTGATGAGAGCGACCGCTTTGGTTATTCACTTATAACATTTAAAGTTAAAAAAATCTTCCTAAAAAAACTTACGAATTTTAAACATTTTCAACCTTTTCTTTGTGTATTTTCGTTACGAAAACAAGAAAAAGTTACATTATGTACAGCAAATTAGAAATTGGTTAATTAAGTTTCATGGGCGTTGTAAAAGACGTTAATAACTGTTTAACTTTTTGTTTTAATTGTTCAATTAGCGAAACGTGATCTTGTAGGTGTTTAGCTGGTATAAGGCGCTGACTCCTGACTGACTGATGGACTCAAACTCAAAGCATTTATTTCAATTAGAACATTACGGCTCTTTTGAATGATAAAAATACAAAAAGCGAAGCTACAGCCACAAGGCATAATAACTTGAGAAAGTACTGTAGTTGTAGGTTATATAATAGAATAAATAAATAAATATGTACATATAAAAACCAATATTATGAATGCAAAAAAAAAATACTGAAATGGATCAAACCACTTACTTATAATGAAACCGAAGAGCTCCTGAAAACCCACGACATAACCTATATTCTCGCACAGGCACACAAAACACACACATACACGCGCACACACACACACTCACTCACACACACAAAACTATACACAAGCCAATTGTCTACTTACCTGTGATAAAATAATGTTATTAATATTTTTCTTTTCTTTTTTTGTTATGGAAGAGCGGAGTCTTCTAATACAGGCATTGTTTGCTTAAAAGAAGGCTCCAATCACAAACTAATTGTTGTAATCTTGTTAAAGAAATAAACTATTTTGATTTTTTTTATTTTTTTTTTTAAATTTTTGTTGCACGTTCCAAAGCGTAGATCTCTATGGAGAAGAATGGGCAAGAAATTCCAACTCCACACTCTTTGAAATCAAAATATTGTTACAAAATCTTGGTTACATCATTCATGTTGAGATGTGGTGATTCATAAAGGTGGAAAAATGACTTTTTCAAGGTCAAAGTCATTCCTGCACCTTTATGAACGTGCAGGGTTGTATTGATTATTTTGATGATTATAATTCTGTAACTACATACGTCTCACAGCCGCGAGTAATATTCTAATCATTATACAACCTAGCACTGGCCTGCAAATTGCAAAAAACGTAAGAAAATTTGAATTTCGCGGGCTGGTTGTAGCATTCGCCTTAAGAGATGACCAGTCCCAACTTGACAGACAGCGCCCGTTCCCGAACCGAACACATGCATGACGCATTTATTGGCGCCATTCAACTCAACCATATTGAAGGAATAGTATTTATGCTATACTTACACTTTATTTTGATAATTCATAATACTTTTTATCATTCTTTTTGTTTGTCTCTATGTTTACACTTAGCAAATCGATCTAAATACGATTATAAATAGCTGAAATAAAAAAGTATTGCTCATAATTTTCATGTGACACTTACGTCAAATTGTCAAACTGTCAGTAACTTTTTTATTTTTCTTTCTGGCTTAGTCTATTGATGGTTACTTTTTGGTTTAGATAATTTAAATTATTTTTATCAATATGTACAACAATATTGTATTTTATAGATTATTACGATTGTTTACAAAATAACTTAATTTTAAATTATATTTAATTCTTTACGCACTCATGGATATGTCCTGGTCGACTACACTTGTCAGATGAGATGATGGCCACAAGAAGAAAACTAATATTTGAAAATTTGGAAAAGAAGACTACTTTGAAAACGAGCTTACGAACCGCTGGGAGGAATCTACTATTGGATCTGATATGAGAAGCATCAGTAAACAGCTTGGTTTTTGCTGTCACATACTTAAACTACCCAGGAGATCCAGCTAAAGATTCACCTAAGACTTCTACTCGCGATCTTCGGAAGCTATCTACGTGATCTGGGACCTCTACTCCCGATCTTCGGAAGCTATCTTCTTGCCTGGCTCCCGCTTGTCTCGCAGAGCTACCCTGACGTCTGGCCCAAAGCACTACACTGGTGCCTTCCTACAGAGCTAACCAGGAGCGTGACTGAGAACTGCACGACGCCCTTCCAGCAGAGGTTTCCTCAAACTCGATCCTTGAAGTTGTCCTGCTAACTGACCTGCAGTGCTACCCTAACGCCTGTTCCTGTCTCTCCTACAGTGCTGAACTGATTTGTCGCCAACTTAGTGCGTGAACTATAAAACTACCTTCTTCAAACTATCCTAGAGTGCGTACTAGGTATGTCTTTTATAATTATTTTTTATCTCACCTGTAAATATCTTTCCCTTATTAAATTTTAATTGAACAAGTCTGCTTAGGTCCATTTATTTTGATAGGATCAAGTAGATTTGTTACAAAGGGAACTAAATGACCCGACTACTGCTCGTACGAGTCACGCGTGATAAAAAAGGTGTGAGAATACGCGCGTACACGCGCTTTCAAAATAAACCTTATATGCGCAGAAAATACGCTTATCGAAAACCGCACTTATTATAGCTTATACATTGGCTGTAATATAAACTTTAATTAAACCTCAATATTGAGTATGTTTCTGATCGAATTCCCGTTCTCCTATGGCTGAGAACGTTCTATAATTCTATTGCTCTATTACGGGACGTGCTTTCATGGGGACCTGGTACAACCAGCGGGCGATACTTCTGATTTGTTTGGTGCAAGGCATAGACGGCACCCTGGTAAGAATATTGCGGAAATCTGTGAAAAGTCAAGAGTTTTTTGTCTCAGATTAAACTATAAAATAATAACAGCCTTGTAGTTCAATCCTCAAAGTTAATCAACGGCTGCCGAGTTCAGTCCGAGGATGGGCCATTCCTAACATTCCAGCCATAAGTGCAAAAGTAACTCTGTATTTCAGTCCATTTACGCGTCTTAACAGCTAAACAGATTTGGATGAAATTTCGCCCAAGATACAGATAATGACCATGACTTGAGCTTAGACGTAAGATTATGTCTAACAGAACACGGAAGACAGAAGACAGGAAGACAGGAAGGCAGGAAGACAGGAAGGCAGGAAGACAGGAAGACAGGAAGGCAGGAAGACAGGAAGGCCTGCGATAGCGTGCAATGATTTGACGCGCGTGAAGCTCTTCTTTGCTTTAACCTTTGCCCTGTTAATAATATTTAATGTCCACATGTCTGTTATTCACTGTAACTATATTTTGTAAAATTCGCACTCCCGAGCCACAAGATACAAGCTATGCTTAGTTTGTGGCTCACCGACTATTATGACACACCTGTATTTTTATATTGATTAATAAACTGATTTGATTTGATTTGAATCCGGGACCAGTCACTAGTCTTACTATTATTATCATACTTTTATCCCGGTACAAAGGTCTCGGGCGAAACCGCGGACATATACTAGTCCGTACTAATATTATAAAGAGGAAATATTTGTATTTTTCTATGTAACGAATAAACTTAAAAACTACTGGACCGATTTGAAAAATTCTCTCTTCTCTCTCTCCAGCAATGGATAGCTACATTATCAGCGAGTAACATACACACATCAAAAGTATCTAGGGATCAACATATATTTTTGCAATAACTTTTCTCCTGATTGATATTAATTAAAATTTTCTTTAAGGATTCATCAAATAAAGTGTTTTCGTTTGTCACAGTAACGATAAACCAAGTCACCTTTGCATTAATAAAGAAATTTGCCATTTTCCTAATAAAGGGATTTTTGACATTTGAACCACTAACATTAAAGTTCGAAAAAAAGACTGAAATAACAGGTTTCTTTAAAATTTTATTGGGTAACTTAAACAATTAATAATCCGTGTTTCTACCGCGAACACTAACAACACAAGAACATCGGTTTGGCATACTCAAAATGAGTTCATCCAAATCACGCTGTGGAATGGCCGCCCATGTTCGTTGCAACAACAAAAAAAGGTCTTCTTGCGACTGGATACCCTCCATATTCGGCAGAGCTCTTCTCTGTAGCATATCCCATGCATGCTCAATCGGGTTCAAGTCTGGCGACTGAGCAGGCCAGGGCAGGACATTGATGTTAGCTGCGGCGAGAGTCTGTCTTACAACTCTTGCGGTGTGCGGTCGTGCATTATCATGCATTAACTGAAATAAGGGACCGATTTGCACTTGTAGAGGAACGATGACGTCTGATACAATCGTCTCAGCATAAATTTGAGCGTTGAGGTTGCCTCTGATCCAAATCAACTCAGTTCTTCCGCCGATCCAAATACCCGCCCATACCATGATGGTTCCACCACTATAAGGATGGACTTCCTGGCAGGATTTTAATCGCTGTTGGCGTCCAGGGGTTCTCCAGTGTCGTATACGTCTTGTATCCGGTCTCATACCAAAACGAGACTCATCAGAAAAGCACACGAAACGCCATTGTTCTTCTGCCCAATTTCTGTGTTCAAGAGCCCATTGATATCGAATCCTACGATTGTGCATTGCTATAGGTGGTACCCGTAGCGGTCTTCGGGAATGAAGGTTCACTTCATGCAAGCGGTTTCTGACTGTTTGGTCGCTAATTAAGTTCCCTGAAGAGTGATGAAGCCTCACGGCTAACATCATGGCGGTTATTGTTGGAGCTCTTCGAGTTAAGATTTGAATGTATCGGTCTTGTCTCCGTGTGGTGCAGCGATACCGTCCTCCATGGCGCTCAGCCACGGTACCAGTGCTTCGGTAACGTGTCCAAAGTCGACTGATAACACTCTGACTTGTATTCAGAGCTAAAGCTACAGTACGTTGCCGGGAACCAGCTTCTATCATTCCCACGGCTCTGAGCATTTCTTCCCTGCTTAAATGACGTCGCCGCTCCATAATAACGTTGGTTTTAATCAGTAGTAGGGAAACAGTAGCACTAATAATGTCTTCAATGCGTTGTATGTTTTTATAGGGAAAATATTGACAGCTTATTTTCATCTTTTACTCGAATTTGATTGAGAGTTCCTGATTCAAATTATGAAATGCACCAAAAAGGATCCATATAAATTTATAAAAACATAAATTTATTACAAAGCCACATCTCAATCTCAAGAAATCCGCATAAAAATGCTTGATCCCTAGACATTTTTGATGTGTGTATATTTTATCCCCGTACTCCCACGGGAATGGGAACTACGCGGGTGAAACCGCGTGACGTCCGCTGGTAACTTATAAAACAAAGAGTACTTCGCGTGCGATACACGATTGCCGTTATCAGCGAATACACATCATGGAAGTACATAATGGAATTATGTGGTATATAATAGCTTTAGGATATAGAGTCAAAAGGGAATGAGATACTTATTCTGACTTTGAAAATTTTTGGAGTTGAATATTGTATAATATTTTTAACAAAATATCGCGCCTGTAATCCGGTAAGGGTTAATCAGAGTTATACCCACATTTTGACAATTAAGTTTAAGTCCCATGTAATAAGGGACATGCCTATTGCCAACAACTGGGCATAAATCCAGACCCTATGGCTGCTGCTGACAAAATTCTGATGAAAATACCCCGTATCACTTTGCCTAAGCTGGGAATCGAGCCTAGCACCACATGCTCAGTAGTAGCGTTTACGACCACAAGACCAACGAGGCAGTAGGTACAGACGCAAGTACATTAAGCTACCTGAAACTGCCTAATTGACCCAATCAACCTTGAACCTAATGCTTTAGCCGTTAAGTTGAAAATATATTAAAGAAATTTAACAGATTGTAGAAGCTTGATGTGCTGGTGGTTGAAGTTTGATTTACCTAAATTAGAACAGGAGGTTCTTTACAGTAGGTTAAACTATCCACATTAATATTGTTACTTTTTTGTTTTTCCTCGAGTTTACCTAACTGACGAATCGAAGAAACTGGCAAATTATGGAAACCGTCGAGTGGACGCAACTGTCGAATTTACACAACTGTCCAATAAACGAAACTGACTAATCAACGAAACTGTCGCATAGGGTAGATGACAAAAAAAATATCAATTAGTCCGTCAGTTAGATTTCCAAAAACTATTGGACACGTATTTTTCTTTCTCACGTAAACAAAAAATGAAGACGATACAGTGCGTCGAAAACTCGTATGACGTCACATTGGAATAAATTTTTTATTCAAATATGACGTCACAAGCCCCCCCCCCCACTCTTGATCTTTGACATGTTTTATCTTCGTAAGTAATTTTTTATTAATTTGATAAAACAAAAAACATGTATTCAATAATTTTCGATAATCTAACTGACGGAATAAACAGAATCATATTTTTTTTAGTCAGTCATCAACCCTAACTGACGAATGAGGGAAACTGACCAGTGTTACGGGGACTCGTCAGTACACCCGTATATATGTATACGTATGTATATCTCTGAGAACTATCCCACACAGTGCCCAGAAGTGTCAACATTGGCTCAGAGCCTTTGATTGGCAAATGCGGTTAATATTAGTGTCCTGAGACAGCTTTCGTGCACATTGCACTAATCAATGTTACCTCTTGGCCATGAACTACGCGCTCAAACGACACGCGTCTCGCGACAATGACTGTGGAGAAAACAAATGTGTCAAGTACAAGTCAAGTGTGGGCTGGATCACGTATATGGCGCATTTACTTACTTGACCGAAACAAGTGACGAAAGATTTCGCGTGAAAGTGAATCTAGCTGACGCGATGACGCGATAACCAATCGCTGTCGCCAATGACGGATTGTGGCATTATCAGTGTAATATTAGGGCAATATTAGTGGTGAAATAGTGAGCTCGTGCTGCTTTACGCATATAGCGTCGCAACAAGCATCGACCGAGGACGCCCTGCTGTCCTAAGCCAAGTTTAGCAGGTTTCTCGTAGCTGAGCAAGAGGTCCTTCCTGGTCGGGCTAAGTTTTATTAGGTTTTTCCATCAGGAATTTTTCAGTAGCAGTCACGAAATCTGGATTTGGGTTCGGTTGCTGGCAATAGGCTGGCCCCCTATTCCATGGAACTTAAACATAACTGGCGAAATGTGGATGTACCATTGGGCGTGATGTTATGTTTTGTACTGATTTTTCTTCTTTATCGTGTGGTTAGTGCCGTTATACGTTTTCACAAACATGTTATTTTTTAGCCATACTGTTACGAAATAGATCTTAAAGTAGAAAACGTTATTCCGCTAAGTGTACATTTCATTGCTCGTGACTGAAAATCCTAAGAAGCAATGGACGGTCAACTTTACGAGCTGAGAATACACTGTCCTTTAGTACCTTCCTCAACACGACAAAACGCACTAATGAATGAAATTAAAAAACGCGACACGTTTGTGAGAGCCTTGCTGCCCTCGGCACATTTTAATGAGATTATTTAACTAGTTTACATTAAGCTTAGACTATGTACCGACCCCTAGTCTTACAATTACCGGAACACAGAGTACGTGAAAATAGAGGTTTTACGACAAGCAGAGGAATATTAAACAGTTTTCAGTTTCCGCCATAAAGGGTGTAAAAAGACCGTTAACGGAGCTGAGAGGCACGTGTTCTTACCGTCATTGTATTTTTTTTTCTGTTCTGGACCATACTTGGGAACCTTCTAGTTACGGGGATATTGAAGGTCAAAGTTTTATCTTTTTTACAAGTAAATATAAAAAAAATATGATATAATAATTTTTAATACTTTTAAAATATTCCTATGAACTAATATTATCAGTGTTTGGTTTATTGTCGTACTAGCTTCTGGCAGCGGCTTCGCACGCGTGAATTTCGATAACTGTCCAATGGGATCTTACTACCGGGATAAAAAGTGAAAAAATCCTATGTGTAATCCAGGTTATAAACTATCTGTGTACAAAATTTCTTCCAAATCCGTTAAGTAGTTTTCGCATGAAAGAGTTACAAAGATCCATATTATCCATACATCCAAACTTACAAACTTTCGCATTTGTAATATTATAGTAGGATTGTCGGCGTGGCGCCGAATTTCCTTCAAAATTCCTCGCAATGTTGATATTACACAATCGAGAAGCTAAATTCGGACCCGGTTGACGATGATAGGCTCGTCCTTTTATTAAATGGAAGTTAAGGAGAATGCTCAAACCAGCCCGCGAAATTCAATTTTTCTTACGTTTTTTGCAATTTGCAGGCCAGTGCTAGGTTGTATGTTGATTTGAATATTAATCGTGGCTGTAAGACGTATATAGTTACAGAATTATTATCATTAAAATAACCAATACAACCCTCCAAGTTCATAAAAGTGCAGGAATGACTTTGACCTTGAAAATGTCATTTTTCCACCTTTATGAACTTTGAAGGTTGTATTGATGATTTTGATAATTATAATTCTGTAACTACATACGTCTTACAGTCGCGAACAATATTCTAAATAACATACAACCAAGCACTGGCCTGCGAATTGCAAAAAAACGTAAGAAAATTTGAATTTCGCGGGCTACCCTGGAGCATCAGCCTTAAAAAAAAACTCGCTAAATGGGGGTGTACTCAAAAGGTAAACTGCTGTCTAACCCTTCGGTGAATGCAGGCGTTATGTCAATCATGAATGCTTGATTGCCTAGCACCTCTCTCTTTATCTAGTCTATGGTGGGAAACGATCTACTTACAGTTCACTAGGCCGTCCAAGACCTTACCTAATTTCAGCTTATTATTGAAACCCTTCGGGGATAACAGACGTCATGTTCTGTGTTATGTTTAATTAAAATATTATTGAAATGTCCTCCTCCATGATCATTATCATCATCATCATCAGCTTATTACTGTAGACTAAGGTAGACTGGTAGAAAATGCCCAAGGCATTAAGTCCGCCTTTGTACATTATGTGCATAAAATTTTAATAAATAATGTTCTGCCTATGTGCCTCCTCTCTTTGAGAGGGAATGGGCTATAATCCACCACGAGGGCCCATTGCGAATTGGTAGATTTCACATGTCTTCGAATTTTTGGTTCTAGGACATACCGGTTTCCTCACGATGTTTTCCTTCACCGTTTTGAGAGCAGCGGTGATGAAATAAATTACACAAAGTAATGAGCCTCCCTGGATTCAAACGCATGACTTACTGTTCGTAAGTCGAGGCCACCACTGGGCCACCGCTGCTCTCCTCCATGATATGAATAATAATCACTTTCACTATATAATTATAAAACAAAGTCGCCCGCCGCGTCTGTCCCTATGTATGCTTAGATCTTTAAAACTACGCAACGGATTTTGATGCAGGTTTTTTTAATATATAAAGTGATTCAAGAGAAAGGTTTTAATATATAATTTGCGGGCGGGCGAAGCCACGGGCATCAGCTAGTAATAGATATTTATACAGTTAAAATATTAAAGACAATGAAAATGAGACAAAAACAAACAGAAATGCGTTCATAAAACATTTCTCAACCAGAAACGTTTCCCCTATTCCACATATCCTGGCCTACTAAACGTGAGCTTTTCTCATGTTCCTAAGGCTGCGCTCACATGGGCAATATTAATTATTCGATTCTGGACAATATATAGCGCCACTCACTACAACATTAAGCATTTAATTGCTATACCAACATATTATCATCTGCCTAGCCTTTTCTGTTTGTTGGGGTCGGCTTCCAGTCTAACCGGATGCAGCTGAATACCCGTATTTTAAATGGAGCGACTGCCTATCTGACCTCCACAACCCAGTTAGTACTGGGTAACACGATATCACTTGGTAAGTCTGGTTGCCAGACTTTCGGGCCACTGACTACCTGTAACAACTGTCAAAGATTATGACAGCCAGAACTAAATGGTTTAACGTGTTTTCCGAGGCACGGAATAAACTCGGTATGTAATAGGAGGTCACCCATCCACGGACCAACTTAAGCAAGCGCGGCTTGACCTAGAGATTGACCCGAGCGGCTGTTATTATTTAGCCACGAGCTCCTTAAGGCCCTTCTAACCCTAAAATTAGCAACTCTATTTGTGGTGGTTCAAAATTTGTTTGAAATACTGTTAGAATAAAGTTCTAATCAGCTTGCACTACAAAGCGGTTGTTACGTCAGTCACTGCGGCCGAATGGTGCGAAATGAGTGGTTTTTTGCGATTTACAAAAAATCTATTGATTGGACTAAAAAAATAAAATACATAAGACTTGCTTTATAGTTAGTTCAGTTAGTATGCAAAGTTTCATGATCTAATTTGAAGTACTTTTTGAATACCAGCGGTTTATTGTTCGATTTGGAGGTAAGTTTGGATTTTTTATGGAATCGTGTTTTCGTCACACATAGTACTTAGCATTAATCCTCAACTTTACCATATATTTATTTCAAAATTAATGCTGTAGTATTTTAGGCGTAACGGAGGATCAGGCTAAGCCATTTGAGGTATGTTAGGCCCTTAAGGCTAACATGTAGGGCTAGCATTATATTGCCAAGAATTGCAAACTCCTAGTTGCCCGTGTAAACGCAGCCTTACCCACAAACTTGGGCAATTTTGAGCAATGCGCCGTGTATGTTAGTCTTTATGTGTCTGTAACTTTGTAACAATACGCGTGTAAAACTTTTGATTACTTTCTGCTTGCAAGATGTCATAGTAATCGTTTTGGGAAACGCTAATTGAGGTTTGAAATGATTTTAATGACATAACATCATTGTATGTTTCCTCTAACGGGTAATGGTACTTAACCATAACTGACGAAATGTTCCAATGTTGTCAATGTTCCACATCTCACTGCGAATATGAACAATCAGCACATCACATTTTATGGAAGTGCATCCTTTGGCGGAATGAACGCAACATTATGTTGGATAGTGTACAGGTTACATCCGGAGTTATTTACTATACAGACCTTGTGGAAACTAGAACAAATTTCCGTGCGTTCAAGCGTTTTTGCCATACCTATTATTGGAATCAAATATAACAGCTCACAACTTAGGACCCATTAATGTTAAAATTTATCCGTGGTGCTAGGCAACTGGGCCTATCTTAGTTGTAAACGTCCCTTTGTGCCTATTGGCCTTGTTTCGTTCTGTCTCCTGCTGATATGGAGGGAAGTGGAAATTACGGTTTATTCCTACTTCTCCACTATACTTTTCTGATTAACATAGTTGCGGGATCCAAGACAGTTAAATTCATTCTCTGGGTTTTCGTTGTCTCGGCGCTTTATTGTCTCGGCGCTTTTCTGGTGGTCGCCACTGTTAATTCTGGCTTTCAGGAGTTACATTGGTTTGGGAATAGTGTGGCGGGCTTGGCAAAATGTAAGTGTACTATTAGGTGTACCTCTGACCAACTGTTCGGCAATAACAGGCAATCATTATCAGCCTATTAATGTTCCCACTGTCGGGACACAGGCCTCCTCTCTATGCGCCACGCGGGCCCAGTACGGGTTGGTACTATGTTACATGTTTTCGAATTTTTTCGTTCTAGGACATGCCAGTTTCCTCACGATGTTTTCCTTCACCGTTTTGAGAGCAGTGGTGATTAAATAAATTATACTTAAGTAATGCGCCAGGTTCGAACCCATGACTTACTGTTCGTAAGTCGGGGCCACCACCACCAGGCAACCGCTGCTCTCTCAGGCGTAATGTCATAAAGGGTGTAAATAGAATAACCAAGCGAAAAGGCACAGTCTTGTTCTCCCGTGATTGCGGTAATTTTTGTGTTCTGAAGCATACCTGGGAACCTTCTAGTAACGGAGATATTGGAGGTCAAAGTTCCAATATTTTCAAATTAATTTTTTAAATTCTAGTTTTTAAGGTTATAAACTTATAACTTTACTTTAAATACCTCCCAACCCGTTTACTGTTCAATGCATTCGTCAGCACAATTTTTAAACCGTGATTTTCACCAAAAAAAGGCATTTCCTAGCAATCATTTTTGGGTAGAGTTACTTAATATGATGTACTTACGTAATGCCTTGTTGACGACTTCGTGAAGGAGCTGTTAATACCTTATATTATTTTAGGAAATTTAAATGCAAACTATTTACGGATCATCTAAATACCTGCCAGCACCGATATCCCGTCACAATCTACACTAACCCTGGTAGGTTACAGTATAATTGTGCATCTGCTAGTACTCGCGTTCCATTGTTCGTTCGGCAATAACGGGGCGCGATATATCTCGTGCACCTCGCCTCACTCTGACGTCACTGCTGTTACGGTTACTTTAATTGATCTTGTCTGTAAGTTTCTTTTTAAAAATATAATGACATCATGCCTGTATTCGCCAAAGCATTGGGCTCAGTGTACCTAAAAGTACACTCAGATTTTGTCAGTTATAATGTAATTCTGACATTTCAATAATTTATGTATTTGTATTTGTGTCTATCTATTTTTGTTATATCTGGGACTCGAACCTGGAAAAAATAAATAAATTAATTTCTTAAATGGGGCTAATCATCATCTGTCTAGCCTTTTTCAAACTATAGCTTTTAATCTAACTGAATGCAGCTTAATTGATGAATTAAGTAACTGAACATGTTTCCTGATTATCTGATAATCAAACCTAAGACATTATTGCTCAGTAGTATCATTTGCGACCACTACACGAACGAGACAGTTTCTTTACCACTTACTTAACCTATCTATGCAGTACATATCGGCGCGGATCTGTCGACTGTCGGTAAGCATAATGTTCATTAGAGTTGGTTTAGAAATAAATAGATGGACAGTCCATCCGCAATTATCTAGGACTGTGAAAGATCTAAAAATGACAGCCGGGACCAACGGCTTTACGTGCTTTCCGAGGCACAAAGGAGTTTCAATGTGTAATGGATGATCACGAAGTTATACGTCCAGGTTTCCTCACGACGATATCCCTCACTGATGTTAGTAATGTCCAAGATAAAGTTAGAACGTATACACCACAACTTACATAACCAAAACTCAAAAACCCCAGCATTATAATACATCAAACCACTCCTACCGTCAGCCACTCTAATCCCAGAGCGTTGAATGCAGTATTCAGAACTGGAGTAACTCCCAATGCGGTTGCCCCGCGCGCAATATTTCCACTGATTCACACAGATTGCATTTCGCGACATTTCATATATCATTTTCGTTTGAGTGACGTCACTGGTATTTTGTAATTTGTTACTCAAGAATTGTGAGGAAGCGAGGGGCTTAGGGAGACGAAAGATATTTTAATACTTTTTTGATGGTTGAAAAGTATGAGAAAATATTTTCGAGTGGCTTTTGTCCGTGGCTTCGCGTGTGTCAGTCATGGTCTATCTATGTGTTATATATTACACGAAAATCCAGTGTCCTGTTTAAAAGCAGTCAGGTAAAAAGATTCTCCGATCGAACAAAGTGTTATTGGGTTTTTCCACCAGGAATTTCATTATTAAGTGCAGTCACGGAGCCGGGATTTGTGCCCGATTTATGGCAATAAACTCGCCCCTATTACATGGGACCTATACATAACTGGCGGAATGTGGGTGCACCTATTTGCTAGGGTGATGTTGACCTTGACCTTTCACGGCAACAAAAAACAACAAAATCTGAACTTATAACGTTGTTTCAAACAAATATCTCCGGATTATAACATACGTAAACAAACCCCATTGCATAATTATGCATAGAATGTCATGAGAATATGTGCAAACGTCGAACGGTATCACACGGAACGTGTTGATGACATATTCGAACTGACAACTTTATGTATTACGTTTGCAAATCTGAGGGAATATTAAGGTTTGTGGAATGTGTTGTTCGAAGGACTTCAGAACTGGACTGTGAAGTTTACCATTTATAGATCAACTATGGCTGTTGCCCGCGACCTTCGTTCGCTTGGCCATATTATAAAAAATATATTGTTTTTACTTTTTATACTGTTTTTTTTTTGCACGGATCTCTAACCCTTTTACCTAAAACAAGCTTATTAGCTACCAGCTAGTAAAAGTCCCATCAAAATCGGTCCGACCATTGCTCGAGGTTCGCTACTGACTGCTGAAAAACTGAAACCATGGGTGGAACCGCGGGGCTTAGAATATTTTCGCCGTTTAGAATATTTTCGCCTGTTATAAAAACAATCGGATTCATGTGCGTACTGTACAATTATCACTTGCTTCGGTGAAGGAAAACATCGTGAGGAAAGGAATTAACATGCCTGAGAGATATTTTTCGACGGCGTTAAGCCAAGCAGAGACCTATAGGCGGCATTAAAACTCTGACGCCAGGTTAGGCACTAATCACACGAAAGAAGACATAAAAAAAGTCTACGGGGATCTACAATCACATTCCAAATTCATGGCCACATGTCGATAATGGTTCTTACTACATACTTTCTTAACCAATACTTCTACAGTCCCTATATGTTGCCGGTCAGCTGCAATGCAGTGGCCAACGTGTACTCTTTAAATAATTGATGCGAGTTAGGAAGGTTCCCTGTCCAGTGCGGGTCGCAAGGAAACGTCGCCTTCATTGTTAATGAAACTGACACATATGCTGCGGGTTGTTGAGGGAATTAGGTTTAAATAAAAATGGCTGAGGAAGTTGGAGTATGTGTGTAACATATGGCATAAGAAGTATGAATAACGGGAAGAGGCAGACAAAATAGATGGATTGCGTGATTGATGATATTATTTCAGCTAGGAAGGCCAGCCTAGTGGTGTAACCGTCGGACTGCCAAGTCATACTTAGGTCACGAGTTCGAAACGAACCCACGAACTTTTGATTCTTCGGATTCATGTGCGTATTGTATAATTTTATCACTGGCTTCGGTGAAGGAAAACTTTGTGAGGAAACCAAACATGCTTGAGAGACATTTTTCGACGGCATGTGAAGCCAAGTCAGAGGCCTATAACCATACGAAAAAGAAGAGTTATTAAACTAGAAGAAGAACTAGTTATAGAACTATTAGAGCTAGTAAACGTTAATGGTAGGACCAATAGTGTGTAAGTAAAAACTTGCTACAACGTAAAATATTAATCACTTCAGAATTTATAATAATAAACTGAAATAGCTCCTCGACCCAGATATTCGAGATTCAATGTTATGCTTCCAATTAAATCAGACGGCGCTAAATGGTACGACGGTCGCATAAACTCCGCGACCCAATTTGATGAACGTAACCCAGTGTTACAAAATCACAAATTGGCCGACAGCTACAATATGAGTTTTAATTTAAATTCAATTAAGATTCAATACACCAACGTCGCTCCAATTTGTGTCATTGTGTTATCACACGTCGGACAAATTCAATAAATCTGGTAATTTTCCTGATTTCCTGAATTACACTTTTGTCAGTAACTTCTATTTTTTTAGGGTTCTGTACCTAAAGGGCCCCAATGCAATAGAATCCTAAGGCTCCGCTGTCTGTTCACCGGTCGTAAGGCTGTATCTTGTGAACCATAGTCATCATTCTCTTGGCCTTATCCCAAATCATTCGGGGTCAGCGTACCATGTCTTCTTTTTCCATACCACTCTATTACTCGTCCTCTCATCAGACACCTGATTTTTTGCCATATCATCCTTTACTCAGTTCTTCCATTGTTTCTTTAGTCTTCCTCTACTCTTATCTTTTTAACCATAGTACTTAGGTAACCATTTGAAATTTACATAGTTTATTACTATGGCCGCTAAAACAAAATAAAGTTAGAATTAAAGTGAGTACCGAATTACACATACAAGAAGCGTGTTTTTTCGGTTAAGTAGTAAAAAAGATGGTAGGTACGGAACCCTTTCTGAGTAACTCAGACTAGCGCTTGGCCTATTTTTTTTTTCATATAAAATGCACGGATATGCTGTGATAAATGTACGCGCCCGCAATCCCGGTCGGCGGACATTTTTTCTACGTCCGCCCGTCGGAAATATAACGTGGAGAAATTACACCGACACTGCTCAGCCCAAGTAATTTATTGTAGACAGTAGAGAATAGAGATGCTTCTACAATGTATTTATTCTACATTTAAAATATTCATTGTTATGTCGAGACTGGTTGTCGGACTTTTACAACAAGTCAAAGTGATTACTTCAGTAAAAGGCATTATTTAAGAAACGATTTTTATTCTGTAGTCTACTAATTGCTTAAAATCAGAAGATAGTATTCTTACACCCGTAGGTATCTATTTTACAAGTAAAAGTGATTAATTGAGTAAGTCATAATTTAGAAAACGATTTTTATTCTGTAGTTTTAGTAATAGCTTGAAGTAAAAACTGTCAAAAGTTAGAATTCTTTGTTTTGCTTTATCTAACGGTACTTACTTCGTTTGCAACTTATAATTACTTAACTTAAACTTACGTAATTACATACTTTATTTTCAATATATCAAATCATGGTTGACACAGTAATATTAAAATTAAGTAAAAATAGAATCTAATCAAATTTTATTAATAGTAGGTAATATAAGAGCCTAACATTGAAAAATGTCAAGAGCACGTTATCAAATTAACTAGATAATATGAAATACGTCAAACTATAGAATGTTAATATAAAATTTCTTCAATCTATAGGTCCGAGATAACTTTGAAGGCTCGATTAATATGTCAGAAACCAGCTGATAAGGAGCCACTCCACTACAGTGGACGGCTATGCTACGCAATACATACCTACCTAGTTAAGTTCGATTTGTATGAAAATGTAAGCGGAATCGTTCACTGCGACCCACGACTTAGACGATGATGCACGGATGTCATCATCTGCCTAGCCTTTTCCCAACAATGTTGAGATCAGCTTTCAGTGTATCCGGATGTAGCTGAATACCAGTATTTTACAAATACAAATAAATTATTTGCCTAACACAGGTTCAGGCGATGTTACAAAAAGTTCCTAAGGTACACTGTAATATAACCATGCTAGGTGTGCAAATATGTTAGGAACACTTTTATTCATATTCAGGTTATTAGGGCATTTCTAACCCTAAAATTAGCAACTCTATTTGTGGTGGTTCAAACTTCGTTTCAAAAACTGTTAGAATAAAGTTCTAATTAGCTTGCACTACAAATCGGTTGTTACGTCAGTCACTGCGGCCGAATAGTGCGAAATGAGTGGTTTTTTGCGATTTACAAAAAATCTATTGATTGGACTAAAAAAAGAAAACACATAAGACCTGCTTTTTAGTTAGTTCAGTTAGTATGCAAAGTTTCATGATCTAATTTGAAGCACTTTTTGAATACCAGCGGTTTATTGTTCGCTTTGGAGGTAACTTTGGATTTTTTTTCTATCGAGAGAAGTTTATGGAATCGTGTTTTCGTCACACATAGTACTTAGCATTAATCCTCACTTTACCATAAATTTATTTCAAAATTAATGCTGCAGTATTTTAGGCGTAACGGAGGATCATGCTAAGCCATTTGAGGGGGTATAGGCCCCTACGAGGCCGGCGACCGATGCGTATAGTTCATACAAACGTAATACCAAAATAATTTGTAAATCAAACATATTCTTAAGGTAGTATGTCTTTATTTCGATTGAAATGCAGAATATCTAGGTTCCCAAATATATATTTTGAATGGACACTGATTTAACAAGAGTTATGAGAAATAATAGTTTTCTATAGAAATTATAATTATAATTAAATTCCTCATATCTGGTCTTTATATCGATGTCATTTCAAAATATATATTTGGGAACATAGATATTCTGTTATCCGATCGAAATAAATACACACAACTTCAAGAATATGTTTGATTTACAAATTATTTTGGTATTACGTTTGTATGAACTACGCATCGGTCGCCAGCCTTTTAGATTACAATGTCATTCAGGATATAGATGGTCAATATTTCATTACACAAATAATTAAATTTGAATTACTAAGTTATAATAATAATGTCATGCAAATTAATAATGTCATAGATCATAGTAATTATATTATCATTGCGAGAAAGGCATTTTGGGTGTAGAGACTTGCGTTACTTGCAAGCATCATCATTGCAACCGAATTTATTCGTTAGTAATTAGCAATCGAAAGTAAGCGATTTTGTCGTTAACTCTGTCGAGACTACCGGCCCAGTCTTACTAAGGGCTATTGTATTACCCATTACTATCTGCGTTCTGAAGATCAGATAGGCAGTCGTATTTGTGCATTAATTCAATATGATGATAATATAATTACTATGACCTATGACATTATTAATTTGCATGACATTATTATTATAAGTTACTAGTTCAAATTTAATTATGTGTAATGAAATATTGATCCTGCCCTGGTTTTCAGACTTTAGGGCCGCTGTAACGACTGTCAAAGATGTCATCATATCAAGTTTTTCACAGCATATCATTTTGCGTATATTAACTAGTTATTTAAATTTCAAATTCATCCATTACAAGTTTGTTGCTGCGCAAAACTTTGTTTATAATCCATCTAAAATTCTTGCATAATTTAAATGTTTACATGTGAAATAGCTGGCGTACAAACTTTTGCTAATAAACTTACTCAGATCGCTAACGTTCCAAGTGTTTAGAACGTTTATTTCTCGAGTGTCTCGTTTAATTTGTGTTTATTTGATTAGTTACTTAGTTGGCTAACGAGTTCTTGGTAATGATTTGGATTTCGTTCGCTTTAAGGTTTTTTTTTTTCAAAAATATCAACCAAAGGAAATTGAAGTGAAGCGTGACTGGGCTGGCTATATCTGCCGTATGCCCGACGAGCTATGGGCTAAAATAACCACGTTGTGGAGCTCTGACACAGCCAGAAGGAAAATCGGTAGATCTCGCAGGAGATGGCGGGATGGGTTGGACAGAACCAACGACCAGTGATCCACATTGGCCAAATCACAGAATACAGATTATATATTAATATGTCTGCGCCCGCTTCTCTGTTCGTCAGTGTTGCCTGTGAAAGTCATGGTGGTTACGTGGGGTATGGATGTAATTATTATTTTCTTCGTAATTATTCATCACATATTTGTATTGTTTTTTCGTTTACACTTTATGTATTTTTTATTTTATCCGTATCTGACCGTGGCATCACTCTGCTCTGGGCCCTCTCAGAATACCAGCGCTGTAACGTTTTTTCAATGTTACAGCACCATGCCTGGGGCCTTTTGGCCTTGTACAGGACCAATTTCATTTCTTAACTACTGTTAATTTCACCATTTAATTTGTGTGTTTTGTCCTGTGCGGGCTAATGAATATTTTTTCTTTCTTTCTTTATCGAAAGATTTGGAGTGCAGCAGTGGCTAACAGTAAAAAGTAAAGAAAATTCACGTTTTGCGTAGTTCTTTTTCCATAGGTATCATTGTACGAGAAGATGGTAGATCAATTTGAATAAAATTTTAGTAAAATGCTGTATTCAGTATTTTGTTAATAATTTTCGTTTAGAATGACAATATTAATTCTGTAAGTTATTATACACGAGTCTTTATCAACACTATTCTGTAACTGTCATTTTGAAATTATTGTAAAGGTGCTCAAATGCTTGGCAGCACTAATGGGTCAATCTGGATCAATTAATTAGAGCAATCTGGAGCAACAACAATAAAATGCGGCAATGGTTTCGGGAACATTGCTTCTTATTGCTCCACATATTTCACATTTCTCAATGTCGCCATTATGAATTGCTGAATATCCAATCGGTTTGATAATTTTAGTCAATTTTGATTTCTATTTATCTTCTATAACTACGTCTCGATTTTGCGAGAGGAACCGGCGCGCGGTGACTAGTTTTTTAAGTTGCTCCACATTGCATTGTATATTGTGGCCGTATCTCTAGCAACAGGTTGCTACATGTTGCCATCGCCCTGATTCACCCTAAATAGTTGGATGTAGTCGTGAAGTCACGAGAATTGATTAGTATTGAGCAATTTTAGTTGCTCGTGTTAAAAGAGACATCAACTTTAACTTGAAACTTGTTGACGATAGAATTCCTCATCATTAACTTTAGCTAAACTAGGACCCTAAGCACTAAAAATACTTGTAGTATACAGTACACACCAGACCAAACTAATCAAGTCCTAGTACGCTCGTGGACATTGCAAGTATGTCCCAGCAAATAATGTCGCTCGGATGTTATTATTTTTTCATTTTATTTTCTAAGACGGAATAGGAAAGTTTCCCAAGGGGTCTTAGTACACTCTGTCTCGTGTTGAGGTGACCTGACATAGCATCTGAGTAATGGAATGGTTATCAAGACAAGTTGTTTTCTTGGTACAGCCTGTCATGCCAACTGTCATGGAGTATTATGGATACAATTTTTTTTTTAATTTCTACAATTTTACTTTAAATACCTTCACGACTCCCGTACTATTCAATGCATCCATAAGCACAGTGTTTTGAGTGCGTTACATTGAATCTTATCGTAAAACGTGATTTTTCACCCCAAAACAAAGTCGTTGCCCAGCTACAATTTTTGCGTAGAGTTACTTAGTTTGATTTACAGAGTGCTTGGTTGACGGCTTCGTGAAGGGTCTGTTTACACTTTGTATATTTCTAGTTTTCGCCACACATGTATGAGCGACAAAGACGATGAATTTTAAAGCCAGATTGTGTCTAAAAGTACTGTAAATACGGTGGTCCGAAACAATTGGTCCGTATCAGTTAACTTGATCCTTAAATCTCTATACACCATTATTATAGCCGCTTCTTGTCCTAAGCTGACCAGATGCTGTCCCGCCGGGACTAAGAAAAGCCTGCAGGATATTATCACGCTGTTGAAAGAGACCAACCCTGAAGACGTGCCGACGTTTGTGGCAAAGGACTTAAACAAGTTTCCCCCCGTCACATTCGACCACGTCGACGTTACGAGCCTATTGAAAGACATCGTTTTTCTTAAGGCCAGGCAAGCGGATGTGCAGAAGAGATTGGATACATCCCAAAACACCGTTGCTGATTTGCGTAATGAATTAGCAGAGTTGCGTAAAACTGTAGTGGTAACTGGGTCATCATCGGGTGCATCTAATATCAACACGCGTCGCGGAGCGTGCCTCAATTTATCGGGGGCAAGTTTCGCGTTAGCAGTTATCTTCGACGTCGCCGAACAATGCTGAGTGAGCAGAGCGTGCGTCTTGCGAGCCCCGCAACTCTGCACTCGCCCGCCGTCGCTGCTCGAGTTACTGGACCCGCTGACACAATGTCTGTGTCTAAAGCGTCTGTGGGAGTTAACGACCTCGCCAACGCTCCAGCAAAGAAGCCCGTGCCTGAAAAGGCATCGAACCGAGGTGATGATGATGGTTTTGTGACGGTGCAGAAGCGCCGACAAAGAACCAACAAGAACTGCTGCGGCACAGCTCCTATCAAGTCCGACATCCCTGTTCGAGCCACCTAACCGAACAATCCCGTGTATATTTCCCGCCTACACTATACCACTAAGGCCGAGGACATCGTGGAGTACGAGTGCCAAAAGACCAAGTACAGGCCGAGAGTGCAGTTGCTTGAATCGCGCCGCAACGTCAACTTCAAGGCGTTCCTGGTGTGAGTACCTACATGCTACCTGCAGCTCGTCATGGCAGAGGACTTTTGGCCGCAAGGTGTATTGTTCCGTCACTTCCGCGGACAAGTGCCACACGATCGCAAGACAGTGCCCGAGTGAAGTGTGTTTTACTAACATAGTTTTAAGTTTACAATACACTAACACACTTTGTACTATTATGATATATATGTTAGTCTGTAAGGTACTATCTATGATATTTAACTATATCTATCTATGGACCAAAGTAGCTTGAGAAATAAAGGATTTATTGTTATTAATAATTATGGTGAACATAATGAAGAAAGAAAGAATAAATATTTATTAGTCGCAAGGACATGACGTGCATACAGTATTCGGAAAAAATAAACATACAACGCAATTAGACATTTAGACAAACACACACATGCACGTGGATTGTGTTTATGTCAGCTGATATGACATCCCTAGTATTAGGCGCGACCATGCTGTCTGTTAGTGGGTCACGTAATGACTAGATTGTCGGCACTGTGGGAAATCACACTTACCTTTGAGCAGCCAGGTATGGCTGGTTCAGGTAGTGTACCTACCTCAAATTAGAAACTCTATATTTGGTAGTTCAAACTTCGTTTGAAATACTGTTAGAATAAAGTTCTAATCAGCTTGCACTACAAAGTGGTTGTTACGTCAGTCACTGCGGGCCGAATAGTGCGAAATTAGTGGTTTTTTGCGATTCACAAAAAATCTATTGATTGGACTAAAAAAATAAATAATATAAGACCTGCTTTATAGTTAGTTCAGTTAGTATAAAAAGTTTCATGATCTAATTTGAAGTATTTTATGATTGCCAGCGGTTTATTGTTCAGTTTAGAGGTAACTTTGGGATTTTTTTCTTTAGAGAAAATTTTATGGAATCGTGTTTTCGCCAAATATAGGTCTTAACATTAGTCCTCAACTTTACCATATATATTTCAAAATTATTTCTGCAGTATTTTAGGCGTAACGGAGGATCATGCTACGCCATTTGAGGTAGTATAGGCCCTTAATACTAAACCTACAGTTTGGTATGTTACGTAATAGTTCCATTTGGAAAATACAAATAACCCTTTGGCTGACCTGAAAATCGAACCCAGCACCTCATGCTGAATAAAACCGCGTTTGCGACCACAATAATAATGAGGCAGCACCAAGGAAAAATTACAAAGGTAATTAAGGCTATGCAGGGCCTGCGGGGGTTGCGGGACTGTTCGAAAGAGATACCCTGACCCCGGAACACAAAGGGTGATGAAGGAACATGGATGGGTTTTAGTCAGTAAAAGTCTGACACTCCCTCCTGCTCCGCTCAGAGCGGAAGGAATCATTTGATGATTTCCCATACGACAAAAAAAAAAACAAGGCAATGCAGGGCTATAGCACGGGCTGACCGGGACCAGTCCGAATATCTGTAGGCTAATTCACGTAACTAAAGAAGTGCTGTAGCAGTGCAGTTGCAGTTAAGTTTCAATCAAAACAACGCTTTTCGTATTTTCTACCGCTGTCAGACACGCTCGCGTCAAGTTCGCGTCACGCGAGCGCAATAACGGCATTCTGCTGTTGCGCGTCTTTGGTGCGTGCTTCGGAACGCAACATGATCGGTATTGTACTAATTAAGAAAAAGCACTAAAATGTGCTTAGGTAATATTTTAATAACGTCATATTCATTGAAATGTAATCGATTCTATTCGATTATTTAGTGAGTAATATTTTTCTCTCATATGGCCACACCATAAGTAAGTTTGGTAGAGTTCGGTTGTCGTACAGTTGACGTGCAGTTCACGCGCAGCTTACGCGCAGTTCAAAGATTACAAGAATACCGTTTATCACTCGAACTTGAACTTAACTGCAGAGCAACCATAAAATAGGTAAAGCCTAAGCGGTTGCTACAATAATGCCTAAATGCACGCTGTAGGATTTTCAACTTCCATCGCTGAGAGTTCAATCCAAGTGTTAGTGCAAACGGGTTTAAGTCTGAGAAGAAATATTCGATTTTTACACGGGTACACTGATATTGTTCAATAAGTTAACCTAGAAAATACCTACAAAGCCTAAATTGCAATATCAAACAAAAATAACATTTTATTTACCCACAGTTTATATAGCTCATTATCAGATAATCCTCATAATATAAATAACATTGATAGCCATCCCATTGCTGTAAGAATATACGTAATAGCCCCTAAATCGGTTCAAGCCTTGATTGGCCAATAAACACTCTTCGGGGCTCATCAATAAGTTTTAAGTATGCTCTTACCCGTATCTCGTAATCCATATAATTTCGTATTTGGGATTAAATCGTAAAACCAGGGATACACGGTCTTAGAGAGTGGACAGTCGATAAGCGTAAAATAATGTATTCAGAATAACTATATACTGGGAAATATGATGCCCTTGGTAAGACTGGTTGTCAGACTTTCGGGCTACTGCCTACCTGAAACGACTGTAAAAAGATCTACAAATGACAGCCAGGATCAAAGGCATAACGTGATTTTTTCGAGGCACGGTGGAAACTCGGTATGTTATAACCAACCAAGGCAAACGCGGCTTAACTTGAAGATCGACCCGAGCGGCTGTTATTGTTTAGCCAGCGAGCACCTATTTAACGCCTACTAAGGCTCCTAATGATGCTCAATTTCGTTTTATAACAAACTCTTAAAGCTTTTAGACGCAGTGGTTTAGGCAGCGCGTTGGCTCATTGTCTGTCAGTAAATAATGATTCTTCTTTTCCTTTATCGTGTGGTCGCAGAGTTTATGCCACCGTCGTACCATTTAGCGCTGTCTGATTTAATTGGAAGCATAACATTGAATCTCGAATATCTGGGTCGAGGAGCTATTTCAGTTTATTATTATAAATTCTTAAGTGATTAATATTTTACGCTGTAGCAAGTTTTTACTTACACACTATTGGTCCTACCATTAACGTTTACTAGCTTCTTAATTTCTTCTTTTTCGTATGGTTAGTGCCTAACCTGGTGTCAGAGTTTTTATGCCGCCCATGAGCCTCTGGATTGGCTTTACATGCCGTCGAGATATCTCTTTAGGCATGTTATTTTCCTCACGATGTTTTCCTTCACCGAAGCAAGTGATAAATTATACAATCGCACATGAATCCGAAAAATTAGAGATTGGATTGGAAGTTCGACGGTCACACCACTAGTCTACGATTATCACTGCCTATGAATTAAAATTTTTCATTAATTTGATCGTTCGTCAAACTCCAGGGCAGTGTGTCCCGTGCGACAAGCACATCACATTAACCCCCACACAATACATTGTGCAGCGCAAATTGATTGATCAATCAAATTCATTCCGTGTACAGGCAGCGGATCCTTTCAACGATTCTTTAATCGCTTGATAATTGCGGACGGTTAACGGAACCGGGTGAAGTAAGGTTAATTGATTGTTGTTGATAAAAAATTCTATGAATTTTTATTCGAGCTGCACATTCCCAACCCGCACAGACTGGGTCCCCGTAATTAATTACGGCCCACACGGTTGTGCAAAAAGCAGGCCAGTGTCCCAGCTTTGGGAACAATAATAAGCGTTAAATAAAGCAAGTCACTGCATGTGATCGTAAGGTTTATAGGAAACCCCGACTGGAGGGGCTCCTAAGCGCATGCTTGGAGAGGGGCCAGTTCCCGCTTCGTTGGAAGACGGGGAAGCTGGTCCTGATTCGGAAGCCGGGGCGCCCTGCGGACTCTCCGTCCGCATACCGGCCCATAGTGCTGCTCGACGAGGTGCGCAAGCTCTTTGAAAGAGTAATTGCAAACCGCCTCGCCGAGCACCTTGTGGGGACGGGGCCGGATCTTGCGTAACACCAATTTGGTTTCCGCAAGGGGCGCTCTACGGTGGACGCCATCATGCGCGTGAGAGCCCTCACGACGGGGGATGCAGTGTCTCGGGGTGGGGTTGTCTTGGCGGTGTCTCTTGACATCGCCAACGCCTTCAACTCCATGCCCTGGAGCTGCATTAGGGAGGCACTACGGTATCACCGGGTCGCCGGCCTACCTTCGTCGTGTGGTCGGGGACTACCTGACGGATAGAGCCGTTATCTACCCCGGTCGCAGCGGAGAATGGAACCGGCGAGAGATGTCATGCGGTGTTCCACAGAAATCGGTTCTAGGGCCTTCCTTGTGGAACATCGGGTACGACTGGGTGCTGCGCGCCGACCTCCCTAGCGGCGTCAGCGTGGTCTGTTATGGGTGCTGGCACAAGGGGGGTCGCACGAGGCGGCGGCCGAAATAATGACACGCGGGGTTGCGATAGTCGTCGAGAGGATCCGGCAACTGGGTCTCGAGGTGGCATAGCACAAGTCCGAGGCCATGTGCGTTCATGGGCCTCGGAATGCGCCACCTCCGGGATCCTCACTGACGGTAGGAGGGGTATCCATCGGCGTCGAGTCGACGCTGAAGTACCTGGGACTCGTCCTTGACAGCCGATGGAACTTCGTGGAACATTTCCGACGTTTGGCCCCCAAACTGGAACGGACCGGGGCTGCCTTCAGGCGGCTCCTGCCCAACCTGGGGGGCCAAACGCCTCCTGCTGGAAGCTCTACGCGGGAGTCGTGCGGTCCATAGCCCTTTACGGGGCCCCGGTGTGGGCGCGTTTATTGAGGCGGCGAGCCGCCCACTTCCTGAATGCGCCCCAAAAGGTGCTAGCCGTAAGGCTGGCCCGTGGGTACCGCACGATCTCCCGTGAGGCGGCGTGCCTCCTTGCCGGGTTGCCGCCATGGGATCTGGAGGCGATAGCCCTCGCGCGCCTGCACGAATGGCGCGCGGAGGTGCTACGCCGGGGGGAAACTGCCGCTGCCGCGGCAAATTGTCGCGCAGCGGACAGACTTTCGGCGTGATCTCATGGCGACATGGAGAGAGCGACTGTCGCAACCCCGGGCAGGGCACGCCACAATAGTGGCGGTAAGTCCCCTCTTTGAGGAGTGGCTTGAGAGACGCCACGGCGTCCTCACCTTCCGCCTGACGCAGGTCCTCACCGGACACGGTTGTTTCGGGAAACCTCCCGAAATCCTCTGCCTCCCTGCACCGAATCGGGCGGGAGGAAACGCCCGGGTGTTTCCACTGCGAGGATCGACCGGAGGACACGGTGGCGCACACGGTGGAGGTGTGCCTCGCGTAGGCGGAGCACCGCCGTGTCCTCGAAGCGGTGATTGGCGGCAGCGACCTGTCGCGTCCGGCCCTGGTGCAAGCCATGGTCCGGAGCGAGACGGAATGGGACGCCGTCACCTCCTTCTGCGAAGCAGTAATGCTAGAGAAGGAGGTGGCGGAACGTGAGAGGGAAGAACCTCACAGCGTCTCGGCCGCCGCGGGAGACGCCCCGGGCGTCGGGGGCCACGCGCCTCGGAGAGAGTCAGCAATAGGAAGGGGTCCGCCAGGACCGATGCCTGCCGGGGTTGCGGGACTGTTCGAAAGAGATACCGTGACACCGGAACACAAAGGGCGATGAAGGAACATGGATGTGTTTTAGTCAGTAAAAGTCTGACACTCCCTCCTGCTCCGCCCAGAGCGGGAGAAGTCATTTGATGATTTCCAACCCGAAAAAAAAAAGAAGGTTTATAGAAAAACCAAACCTAAAACTAAACAACCTAAGACCAAACCTAAGACCAAACCTAAGACTGAACCTAATCTAACCTAAAACCTAAGACTTACATCGACCACCTATTACAATATTTTTAATCCCAGATATTTTCTCCTGTCTTCAGATCGGTATTTAATTAAAAGAACTTGAAGAATAATGTAAGTATTTAAGCTCAGAAAATCCTCAAGGTGTTAGAGAGGTGCTTATGATTAGAGTGCACTAGAAGAAGTTTTCTTTGAAAGTTTTCCAGTTAACGCGTTCGGACTCGATAAATATTTAAGAACGTAGAGGATTCTGTTCTATTTGCTCATTGAAAAAGATAGTAGTATAGTTGTGAACTAAGTAATGCCACTTTGATGCAATCTAATAGACCTATAAGACAAAAGAAAGAAAAAAACTTTCGCAGGGACATGACGTGCATACAAAATGACAATAAAAAAAAGAAAACACAAATGTGAAAACTATTTTGAAAATTCATCAAGGTGGGAGAATTTTTTTAAAGAAAAAACAGGGTCTTAATGCAAAGGTTACGTTTGATACTATCAAAAAGAGGTTGAATAGGCCTTTATAGCGGACATTGGGAATATTTTCGCACAAAGATTTTGATCCCGAACATTTTCGATTTTGACAGAAAGCATTTTGCATTTTGACAGAAAATTTTTCGAAAGCTAGCAAGCAAGCAAGTATGACACTACACTGAGCGACTTGTTACTAAGTAGTAAAAAGTATTGGATTAGAATGTTCTTGGTATTGTCCAGTCTATTGCTCGTTAATATTTGAATGTCCTTTGCTCTATCATAAACATTAGCTGTTCGCTTCATCATCTGCCTAGCTTTTTCCCATCTACTTCGGAGTTGGCTTCCTGTGTAACTAGATGTAGCTGAATACCAGAATTTTGCACAGCTCAACTGCCTGTTTGACTGCCTGTTTAGCTTCGTGGATAACGTGATACCCCTTGGTAATACAGCAGCTATGTATCTGCCTATCAGTAGAATTATATCACTTAATAATTTATATCGTCATCAGAAATGCAAGTCGTACAAGCTGTACATGTAAGCGCGTGCAATACGCGGCCATGTCGGAATATTGCTCACGAATTGAATTCCCTTGTAACAGTATCGATGCGGTCTGTTTCTCAGTAATGCCATATGGCTATAAAATTATTACATAACATCATGCCTATGTTTCCCCAAAGGGTCAGCAGAGGTATAACTATAGCATGCCCACATTTCCCCATTTATGTTTACTTAACTCCCACACAATCATTATGTAGGTAAGTACAAGCTGGGATGGGATGGTGAGCGTAGTCTCACACTGAATTCAAGATTTCCCACCAGAAAATCGACGACATGTGACATCTACCAACCCGCACTGGGCTAGAGTGGTAGATTACAGATCTCTCTCTCTCTCTCTCTTAAGGAGGACAAAGAGTGGGAATAATCCTTAAAGCCTTATTTATTTGCTCTCATGCACATCACACATTTTACAATATTGCTGTCGGTTTTTATACATGAACCCTGTCCCCTGACAACTGCAAAGCCAATGCTGGTTTGCTGTTGAGTTTTACATTAATATAATAAATAAATTGAGTCAAAACTTATTTAAAAAAAATAAAAATAAAAACACAATAGATTACATTTCATTTAAAACTAAGTCTAATAGTCGTTATGATGTCCAGTCGGCAGTAATAAACACTATACAATAATACACATAAGGTCTTATGTAAATATAAGTCAGATTGAGTGCTTTTGCTCATTATGCTATGTTCTTCGACAGATCCCGGTCTAATATATCTATCTTTCATAACGATCGCTTCAGTAATATTTAGGCATGATTCACATCACAGATTTAAACAAAGACAGACAGTCAGAGTTACTCTTTGAATTACTATGGGTGGACATGGATTTGGCATTCTGTTGAGCGAGAATTAATTTCAAACACCGAATCGCACAACAAACTGGCCACTAAAGTAAGGAGGATGCCAAGAAAATATTTCATCCAAATAGATGGGATTGCGGCAAAGATCAGCGAGTACAGAACGTAAAGACAGGCTGTTCAGTGACGAATGCCTGTATTTTGTAAAGTTGCCTGAAAATAAATGTTTTATTATTATTATTATTTAGAATATTAAACTTTGCATGCTGAATGCATGATGCACGGTTACGGGTATCGTATTACCCAGTACTAACTGAATAGCCATGACACAAAACCGCCAAAATTGAAGAGATTTGAAAGGGACCTACACTTAGCATTGGGTGGTCAAAGGTTGAAGAAGAAAAGATTACCCAGTAGTTAAGGCTCATTCGTTTTGTTGTGAGCATAGGGTCCCGGCTTCGATCCTAGGTCAAGCAAAGTGTTATTGGATTTTCCCATCAGAAACTTCATATAAGCTGTTTTTTTTTTTCGAAAATCTTAAATATCTCGTATATTTAGCCCGTAAACAAAATACGCGCTTTGACGTAGAGTTGCGGACATCAGCCCGTTATACAATATAATCTCAATATAAGCTCTTAATCAATTGATGCGGTCCTTTGCAAAAATACTGGGCAGAAAAATAATAATTTGATCCTGCGACATATGTAGAGTAGGTGAGAATAAAATCGTGAAGTAATGTACATTTAAGAGAAGAGACATAATGCACAAACATAGCTAATCGTTTGCCACAGTAAATAAAATGTCACATTTGCAAATAAATCTTAGTCTATGCTCTCGAAATTCACTAAGCGCCGACCTTGGGGAAGTGCCTCGCATCCCGTTTCCTCGCACAGGAAATGAGCTCAGCTTTGACGGTCAGGCGCCGACTAAAGTATGGAGACACACCACAGCTGTGGATAGAGTTTGTCGTAGATTTTGGTGACGGTTGGTACGAAATGGTTTTGGGTAAGTCTTGCGTGAACTTGTGTGAATATTTTAAGTCTAAAATCGCTAATTTATAATGAGGAAGCGTGGTAATCATTTAATGACTTAAACGCCTTTTCATTATAATAATGTTACGAGCTGGGTATGGGATAAATTAATTACTACCGAAGAAACAACAAATAACTTTAATAATCACAAAACACTTAAAACTTAATCACAAGTACACTACTGATCACTATTCACTTAGATATCGCACTTACTAGTTCACTTCGATTCGCTTCGTACTGTAGCCAAAATAAGACTGACTGCTCCCGCAAACACGTCGACTATTTATATGGCGATCGAACGTTCGAGAAATATCCACGACTTCCTAGAATCTTCTAGACAATTCCACAACTTGTACAGAGGAAAGAAGTAGGTACTTTATGCCCTCGGCGTACGGTCGAAATTACAATGATGTTCTTTTGTAGGTAGTTTGCGAATTTGTACCTACATCATTCGGGACATGTTTTACCTACCTACCTACTGTTACCTACCTACTTAGTAGTAGGTACCTACTACCGTAACTGTAGGTAAGTACGGGTACGACGTAACACTGCCCCCTCCTTAGACATGCTCGTCCCGAGCATCATTAGCCCCGTAGTATCGGGCCAATCGGTCTACATGGACAATCTTAGGCGCACCTCGTGGACCCTTCTGTATTCGGTAGGTGACATCGTTGATCCTAGTCACGACTCGGTATGGTCCATCCCATTTTGCTTGCAATTTCGGAGACTTCCCCTTGCTCCGTACTGGGTTATGCAACCACACCAGTGAACTTTCGTCGAAACCCCTAGTATTTGCCTTCCGGTCATAACGGGTCTTCATCTTCTCAGACATCTGTTGGCCGGATTGTCTGATATGCTCATAAACATCATTCAACTTGTTACGCAAGTCAATCGCATAATCTGTTACACTACGTGGAGCATCAGGGGGAGTTCCAGTGATTAAATCAGCAGGCAACCGTAATTCCCTTCCAAAATTCGCGAAGGCTGGCGTCACAGTCGTACTTTCGTGGACGGCGCTACGGTAGGACAGAAGAAATGGCTGTATATGCTTGTCCCAATCCCTTTGTCTGCTTTCCACGACTTTTGCCAGATATCTTTCCAACGTTTGGTTGAATCGTTCCACCATACCATCAGATTGTGGGTGGTAGGAGGTGGTTCTGGTTTTGTGGGTACCCATTAATCGACAAGTCTCCTGAAATACTTGCGATTCAAAATTCCTTCCTTGATCGCTGTGTATTTCTAAGGGTACTCCAAAACGGCAGAAGACTTCCTGAACTAATTTATCTGCGATAGTTGTAGCTTCTTGGTTAGGAATAGCGAAGACTTCTGGCCACTTTGTGAAGTAATCCATTACCACCAGGAAGTACTTGTTTCCGCTCTCACTTTCTGGAAATGGTCCCGCAACATCTAGTGCTATCCGTTCCCAAGGGGCTCCAACGTTGTACACTTTTAATGCACCTCTACTGCGTGTGTGGGGTCCTTTCACGGCCGCACAACTGGTACATTTGCGACACCAGTCCTCCACATCATCTCGACAGTGGATCCAGTAAAATCGTTCTCGAATTCTTAGTAGAGTCCTTTTTACCCCCATATGTCCTCCTGAACATCCATCATGGTAGAGCCGTAAAACATCCGGTACCTTAGTTTTAGGGACAACCATTTGTAGATGACAGCTGTCCCCTCGAGCGTTTTCCCATTTACGGCACAAGACTCCATCCTGGATCAACAAGCTGTTCCATTGCGCCCAATAACTCTTCGTGATGGAACTCATCGCAGCCACATCACTCCACTTAGGTTTAGGAGCACCAGCTTTGATCCACTCGAAGATCGGTTTGATGTCCGAGTCATTTTGCTGAGCCTGCTGTAGTGTTTCCTTCCATTCATCGCTGAGATCCGTTCTAAGCATCCTCACGGGCACTACTTCCTTAGTCTCTTGTCTGGCACAGTGCTTACAGTCTTCAGGACAAGGTCTTCTTGACAAGGCGTCTGCATTACCGTGAGTTCTCCCACTGCGATGTTCAGTTACGAAGTCAAACTCTTGCAGTAGTTCAATCCATCTCGCCACTTGCCCCTCTGGATTCTTGAACTGTAATAGCCACTTCAATGCAGCGTGGTCAGTTCGTAATTGGAATTTACGTCCCAACAAATATTTACTGAAGTGCTGCAATGTCTTTACTACGGCGAGTAGCTCCCGTCTTGTAACGCAGTAATTTCTTTCTGGTTTGGATAAAGACTTGCTGAAGTAAGCTATCACAACCTCTTGGTTTCCTTTCCGTTGAGACAGCACGCCCCCAATTCCAGTATTACTTGCATCTGTGTCAACTATGAAGTCATTTTCAGTGTCAGGATATCCCAAAATAGGCGTATTGCACAGACGTTTCTTTAATTCCTGAAATGCGACGTCGCAGTTCTCGTCCCAACAGAATTGCCGCTTTTCCTCAGTGAGTTTGTGCAAAGGTTTTGCAATGTCGGCAAAATTCTTGACAAACCTTCTATAGTAGGAGCACTAACCCAGAAATGCTCTGACCTGTGTCTTGTCTTTCGGAACTGGCCAATCCTTGACGGCGACTACTTTTTCTGGGTCTGTTTGAACACCTTCCCCCGAAACTATGTGTCCCAAAAAGTTCACTTCTTGTCTGAAAAACGAGCACTTTTTCGGACTTAACTTGAGATTTGCTGTTTGGATTTTCGACAGCACTTGGTTGAGGTTTTTAAGGTGATCTCCAAATGTACGGCCCACGATGATTATGTCGTCTAGATAGACAAGACATGCGTCTCCAATCAATCCGGCGAGTACTTGCTCCATCAGCCTTTCAAACGTCGCAGGAGCATTGCACAAACCGAATGGCATAACTTTAAACTGCCACAACCCTTTTTCTGTTGAAAATGCAGTCTTCTCCTTGTCCTTGGGGTCTATTTCTACTTGCCAGTAGCCACTTTTCAGGTCAAGTGTGGTAAACCACTTCATACCAGTCAGCGTATCCAGTGTGTCATCGATCCTAGGCAGCGGGTAGCTATCCTTTTTCGTGACATCGTTCAGTCGTCGGTAGTCCACACAGAAGCGCATGCTGCCGTCCTTTTTCTTTACCAGGACCACAGGAGAACACCATGGACTGGATGAAGGCTCTATAACACCGTCCTTCACCATTCCCTCAATCATGGTTTCCACCTCTTTTTCACGTGCAACTGGCAGTCTTCTTGGTCGCTGACGGATTGGTAACTCGTTGCCTGTATTAATCTTGTGCTGAACTAGTCCAGTTCTCCCTATGTCAGCATCATTTGAAGAGAAAGTGTCGGCGTACTGAAGTAACATCTTCTTAGCCTTGTCCATTTCTCCTTTAGTTAAATCGCAGTTTTCCAAAAGCGTTGTCACGTCAAACTTTGAACTACGAATTTTATTTCCGGTAGGCAGATTTTGCAATTGACGCATCCAAGCTACTTCCTCGCAAGTGCCGATCAAGGTGCCCTTCTTAATCACTTGCTCCTTGTCACTTGGATTCAGTATGCGTACTGCCGAGACATTGGTGGCCTTGACCAGAGTCCGTGCCATCTTCCATGGAAAGTCATTGTTCACTCTTTCTATCAGAACACTTCGATCTTTTTGTCCAGAATTCCGTGGTAGACTAATTGGCACAATCGTTTCTGATCTGCGAGGGAGAACAATCTCCTTCAAGCAGTATACTTTCCCTGATGGTGCACCTTCCATGAAGACTTCCTCTGAACCACATTTCAGTACTCCTTGTTTAACGTCGATCTCACAACGATATTTCCGCATAAAATCCAAGCCCAAGATGCAATCGTCCACTATGTCGGCCACGATGACATTGTGCTTGTAAAATCTATCACCCAATTTTAACTCCACCTCCTTCTTGCCTCGGACGATTATGTGCTGACCGGTAGCTGTTAGTAATCGTATACGGTCGTGGTTATCGAAGTAGTCCCCAAGAAACCGACTTGCTAGGTGAGAATTGACGACCGTGTGAGAAGCTCCAGTATCCAACGTCAGTTTGCAAGGTGTTCCGTTGACTTCGCCTTTGATGGTCAGGCTGTTCCCGTCATGTGCTTGCGAGATCAAGATTCTCGGGGCTTTTTCAATACCAGCCAGCACTCGCCCCCCAGTCCTGGCATTTACTCGTTTCCCTGCTGTGGCTGGGCAGTCACTTCATCCACCCTTCCCTGCTGATCTTCTCTCGGGGTGCTGCGCTTAGGACAGCTTGACCGAAGATGACCCCTTTCTCCACAAGTGTAGCACCTAGGACTGTACCCTTGCGGGCGGTCGCGTACAGGTGTTGCTACAACCTCCCTGACGCGGTGCGTTCGGTGGTCCTGCCTCACTGCCTCTACTTCTAAGGCATGGGCCAAGGCGTCTTTCAGCGTCTCATGGTGCCCAAGTCTCACAGCGGCTCTAACTTCCAAGTCACGTATTCCATCAACGAACGCTTGTACCAGATTCCCATCGATAAGTGCAGGGGCAGACTGGTATGCTTTTCGAACCAGCTTTTCAACTTCGAGGGCCCACTGCTGCAGGTTCTCGGCACTACGTTGAACACGATCCTTCAACTTAGCACGAAATACGTGCTCCAGGTGCGCGTCGCCGTATCTGGACTCTAACGCCTCCAGCAGCTGCTCGTAGGTTACATTCTTGCCGAGCGCCTCAAGAATGTTTAAGGCCTGGTCTCGGAGGCCCAAGGTTAGCGCGGTCATGGCTTGCGGTTTTGTCCATCCATTCGCCTTCATAACGGCTTCAAATTGAATTTTATAAGCCGACCACGAAGATGTTCCATCGAATGGAGGCACCTTAAAGCCCCGCGCTGAAGGTGCAGCAACTACTGAAGCCACAGTCACGTCTCCAGTCTTCAGTTCTCCCAAAGCCTTTTTCACCCCAGCGATCTGAACTTCGGCCTCTGAGATACGGTTCTCGTGCTGGTGAACCTGATCCTTCATCACTTTCAGATCTTTGCCAAAAGTTGCATGAAGATCCTTTATGAGGAGCATCTGTTCATCCTGGCGGCGGGCCTGCTCCTCTTTATCTTGCTGCAACTGCTCTTCCAACCGGCGAGCCTGCTCCTCTTGACGGTGAGCCTGCTCCTCCTTATCTCGTTGCAACTGCTCCTGTAACTGGCGAGCCTGGTCCTCTTGACGGCGAGCCTGCTCCTCCTTATCTCGTTGCAACTGCTCCTGTAACTGGCGAGCCTGGTCCTCTTGACGGCGAGCCTGCTCCTCCTTATCTCGTTGCAACAGCTCCTGTAACTGGCGAGCCTGGTCCTCTTGACGGCGAGCCTGCTCCTCTTGACGGCGAGCCTGCTCCTGCAGCAGCGCCATTAAAGCTGACAAGTCTGGCGCCACTGATGCTGGAGAAACTCCGGATGGGCCAGCGACTGGCACTGACGTAGGCTGGACACCACCCGGTGTCTGTGTCGGAGAATCTCCAAACCGCCTTTGGTCCATGTTCTGCTGTCGCTGACTCCTGGTACGGATACCGTCCGTGTCGTCCTTTGGTAGAATTGGCATAATTTATCCCTCACTTCTGACACCAAATTGTTACGAGCTGGGTATGGGATAAATTAATTACTACCGAAGAAACAACAAATAACTTTAATAATCACAAAACACTTAAAACTTAATCACAAGTACACTACTGATCACTATTCACTTAGATATCGCACTTACTAGTTCACTTCGATTCGCTTCGTACTGTAGCCAAAATAAGACTGACTGCTCCCGCAAACACGTCGACTATTTATATGGCGATCGAACGTTCGAGAAATATCCACGACTTCCTAGAATCTTCTAGACAATTCCACAACTTGTACAGAGGAAAGAAGTAGGTACTTTATGCCCTCGGCGTACGGTCGAAATTACAATGATGTTCTTTTGTAGGTAGTTTGCGAATTTGTACCTACATCATTCGGGACATGTTTTACCTACCTACCTACTGTTACCTACCTACTTAGTAGTAGGTACCTACTACCGTAACTGTAGGTAAGTACGGGTACGACGTAACAATAATAAAATAATCAACCATTTCTGAAGGCTTTCTTTTGGCAGCTGAAGCAAGGGTTCGATTCAGAAGGCAGTACTCCTCGATACGGCTCGCATTGTGAGGAGGTTCCTGTCTCTGCAGCCCTAACCACCGGCAGTTTGGATCTTGCCCCCAACATCGGCAGACTTTGAATATATGTATGTCGTGGATTGATGGCGCCGTGGTGCAACAGACAGCGCCATCTAACAATTAGTTTTGTGAACTAACAATATCGTTACCGGTTGAAACGCAAGCGCGCCCTACCGCTTGGACACGATCGTCGGTAGAGGGGATGCAGTGAGGACTGGAGAAGGGACGGAGTGTTGCGACAGTTGAACTCCGACAGTCTTGGCAGACGCTCAGTACCAACGCACGTGTTTGTTTCTTGTAAAACCGTTATAGTGTTAGTGAATAAATAAAGTTAGTTTGATTTAAATTATCTTTCGTTCGAGTACCCACGATAGTGCCCACGTTTACGTAAAACTATGTCGGATCGTGAAGAAGACCCGATGCTTCGCATCTCGGCGACCCATGATGCGACATCAGAACTGGGGTGCACTCGAGCTGAAGAAAATACGGAGAATGGAGCGATGACGTCACGGTGTGACGAGAATTTACTTCGTACGCTGCTGGCTGCTCAAAATCAGAATATGATGTCCCTGATAGAAGCCATCAAGGGCCCGGCAGGTACCAAGCATATTTCTCTGCCTGAATTTGACCCGGATAAGCCGGATGTAGACGCACGTGCCTGGTGTACTACAGCGGATCTGTGCTTATCGGAAGTACCGCTCCAAGGAAGTGCTCTGATCATCACCTTAAGCAAGGCTCTGAAAGGAAGTGCTTCACATTGGCTTGTGCAAGTATCGTTTGCAGGTATGACATGGTGTGACTTTAAACGCTTGTTTTTATCCCGTTACGATTGCGTGGACACACCAGCCGCTACTCTTGTCAAAATGATGAGTAGCAAGCCTAAGGAAGGTGAATGTTATGCTGCGTACGCCGCCCGCTTGTTGTCTACGCTCACATCACGCTGGCAAAACATGAGCGCTGAGCAGATAGCCATATCCACGGTGCTTGCTCATATGGCACAATTCGATGGGCGTATACAGAGGCTGGCATTTACCACCGAAGTCAGCAACAGAAACAAGCTGCAGTGCGAACTTCAAGCGTTCTCGTTTTTGAAAAGGAAAGCTTCAACGGATAACTCGACTGACGCCGTTCCAGAGTTCAAGCGATCGAAGTTTCAGTCTACAACGCTGAAATGTCACAACTGCGGTAAAGCAGGTCACCGAGCGGCTGACTGCCGATCAAGAAATGAGGTGAAAGGCAAGGCAACCGGTGCTACCACTTCGGTGTCAAGTTCCGCGGGATCAAAGCAGCGTTCGGACATCATCTGTTTCCGATGCGGCAAGGCTGGTCATTTCGCTACGAAATGTCCACGAAGCAATGGTGGAGGCACCGGCGCGGCAGGCGGCTCAAGTGGTTCCGGGGCAGCGCCTGCAGCAGCAACGAGCAGTGAGCGACGCGTTGACGTTTGCTATGTCAGCAATCCCAGCGGTGTGCTGATGAATACTGGTGAGTCACACCCATTTTATTACGATTCTGGTGCCGAATGCTCTCTCATCAAAGATTGTGTAGCGTCAAAGTTTAGTGGCAAGCGTGTAAATAACATTGTCAATTTAACCGGGATCGGTCATGGTTGTGTGCAAAGTACCCTGCAAATTTTATCTGAAGTTATGATTAACGATTTACGATTAGAGATATTATTTCATATTGTACCGGATAGTTGTCTTAAAAATGATATTTTAATTGGCCGCGAGATTTTAGATCAGGGTTTTAACGTTAGTATGACGTCTAATAGTGTTGTGTTGTGTCGTAATAAGGTTGTTAGGCTATGTGATGTTTCAAGTAAGCTCGGGAACGATTCCAATTGTCAAATTGATTTCAACAAAGTTGATACAGACGTTCCGTCAGAATTTCGTTCCCAATTAATTGATCTTTTGTCACAATATGCATCTTCGTTTTCTAGTGGTGTTTCTAAATCCCGTGTTACGACAGGACAGTTGCAAATTCGGCTTGTAGATTCTAGTCGAACGGTTAATCGTCGCCCTTATAGGCTTAGTGCTAGTGAGCGCTAAGTTGTTACTGCTAAAGTACGCGAACTAGAGGAAGCAGGTATTATAAGGCCAAGTTGTTCGCCTTTTTCAAGTCCAGTGTTGCTTGTTAAAAAGAAGGATAGTTCAGATCGCATGTGTGTCGACTACAGGGAACTAAACGACAACACTGTGTCTGATAGGTTTCCACTGCCGTTGATAGAGGATCTTGTATCTACGTTAGGTGGTGCTACATGGTTCACGTGTCTTGATATGTTATCAGGCTATCATCAGATTCCAGTACATCCTGAATCAATAGAGCGCACTGCATTCGTCACATCTGACGGTCAGTGGGAGTATTTGACCATGCCTTTCGGTTTGAAGAATGCGAGCTCAGTTTATCAGCGTGCAGTGATGAAAGCATTAGGTGATCTTGCTTATAGCTATGCTGTTACATACGTCGATGACATTTTAGTGATAGGATCATCTGTGGAGGAGAGTTTAGTTCGTCTTCGAACTGTTCTCGATAAATTAACAAAAGCTGGTTTTTCCCTGAATTTTGTTAAGTGTTCATTCCTTAAGCGACGGGTTGAATATTTAGGCTTTGTTGTTGAGAATGGCTAAATCAGACCAAACCCAAATAAAATTGTAGCTTTGTCTAAACTTCCCCCACCTAAAACCATCACTCAGTTGAGACAGTTCATAGGGCTGGCCACATATTTCAGACAATTTGTGCCACAGTTCTCAAAAACGATGGCTCCTTTATTTCGTTTAACGAGTGGCAACAATAGGTCTATCGGTTGGGAACCAAGCCATGAGGCCATTCGTCAGAAAATTATTTCTTACTTGACCAGTGAGTCCGTTTTAACGATATTTGACCCTGCGCATCCAATCGAGTTACATACCGATGCCAGTGCTGAATGATATGGTGCCATTTTTATTCAAAAGATTGATGGGAAACAACATGTGGTTGCTTATTTTAGTCGTCGCACGTCTCCAGCCGAATCGAAGTTTCATTCATTTGAATTAGAAACGTTAGCTGTCTTTAACGCCATAAAACATTTTCGACATTATTTGCTAGGTCGCAAGTTTACTGTTGTGACAGACTGCAGTTCTGTTAAAGCTTCTAAAAGCAAAACTGACTTGTCTCCACGTGTTCATCGTTGGTGGGCCTTCATGCAGTCTTTTGAGTTTGATATTGTTTATCGTGAAGGCAGTAGGATGAGCCATGTCGACTTTCTTTCTAGAAATCCGCTCCCTACATCTAAAGTAGCTTTCACTCGTGTAGAACAAAAGCGTGTCGATTTAGCTGAGCTTTCTAGTAACTGGTTGCAAGCTGAACAGGAGAAGGACGAAGAGATCAGTAAGATTGTGTCTGATCTTCGTAATGAAGTTTTTCCTGAGGAAACTCGCAAAACTTACGAAATTCGTAAAAGTATTCTGTATCGCAAAATTCAGCGTAACGGCCGCACTCGATGTTTGCCTATTGTACCTCGACCACTTAGGTGGTCTGTAATTAACAACGTCCATGAGTCAGTCATGCATTTGGGATGGGAGAAATCGCTCGAAAAAATTTACGAGCACTATTGGTTCGAAGGAATGTCGAAATATGTGAGGAAATTTGTAGACAATCGTATCACTTGTAAAGTAGCGAAGCCCCACTCGGGTAAAGTTCAAGCAGGACTTCACCCAATTCCCAAGTTCAATATCCCATGGCACACAATTCATATTGACGCCTCTGGTAAACTGTCTGGTAAGAACGACATCAAGGAGTACGTGTTTGTCATCATAGATGCGTTTACCAAATTTGTGTTACTTCGTTATTCGCTCAACATCGACACTAGCAGTAGTATCTGTGCAATTAAGTTCTGTATAGCGTTGTTTGGTGCACCGAAACGTATAATAGCAGATCAAGGTCGTTGTTTCGCTAGCAAAGATTTTTCTAGTTTCTGCACTTCTAACAACATAGAGTTGCACTTGATAGCTACTGGAGGCAGTCGTGCAAACGGTCAGGTCGAAAGGGTAATGAGCACCCTCAAGAGTATGTTGACAGCTGTAGAGACTAGTTGTGACCGCTCTTGGCAGGACGCATTAGGAGAGGTTCAGTTGGCTATGAACTCTACTATTAACAGGGTGACTAAATCTAGCCCTCTCGAGTTGATGATAGGAAGGGTAGCAAGACCTTTATCTTTAGTGACCGCTGATGATGATGATGTGACTGACGTTAACTTAGATGAGATTAGAGAGCACGCGACGCAGAATATTGAAAAGAACGCCAATTACGATAAAACTCGATTTGATCAAAGTAAGGCTCAGGTTTCTAAGTTGGCTATTAATGATTATGTTTTAATTGAAAATGAGGAAAGGAATCAAACAAAATTAGATCCTAAATTCAAAGGTCCATTTAAGATTATCGATGTGTTAGACGGAGATAGATACCTACTAAAGGCGCTTGACTCTAAGCGAACCTACAAATACGCCCATGATCGTGTGAGGAAGATCCCCGATCACCAAGTTCCTCGAGAATTAGATGTCATAGATGATGACAGTGGTAGTGAAACCAAATCTGATTAAAAATGGCTTGTACACTCACACTCGAAACTTTAGACCGCACCTCATGAGTAACATGTGGCGATGGGTCTACAAGGAATCGTTGGTGCGATTTCTGTCTGTGTTGGTGCACAGAGCGCTTTATGTGTTGTAGCACATTTTGCGCTAGATTATTGAGATTCGTTGGTGCGATTCTTGTCTGTGTTGGTGCACAGAGCCCCTCATGTGTTGTAGCAGATGTGGCGGCAGATATGTAAAGAATCGTTGGTGCGATTCTAAACTGTGTTGGTGCACAGATTACAGTGAAAGTTTCATGAGTTGAGTATGCATTGCTTATGATGAATTATGGTAAAGAGTTAAAAAAATGTTAGAATTACTTGTTAACTTGTTGATCGGATCTTTTCAAATGAATGAAGTTGTGCAGGGAGCACTGTGTACGAAGCCTTAATAACAAGGCATTGTAAATCGTGATAATTGATTATTGTACTTAGATTTAGAAAAAATTAAGTACCATTGGGAATCAACCTTTGTTTCTATTGGCAGGATAGCCGAGCTAGTTTACTCTCTGAGCACATTTTGTCCACAGGTACTACACCCGAGGACGGGTGCTAGTCAGGGATGGCCGTGTCGTGGACTGATGGCGCCGTGGTGCAACAGACAGCGCCATCTAACAATTAGTTTTGTGAACTAACAATATCGTTACCGGTTGAAACGCAAGCGCGCCCTACCGCTTGGACACGATCGTCGGTAGAGGGGATGCAGTGAGGACTGGAGAAGGGACGGAGTGTTGCGACAGTTGAACTCCGACAGTCTTGGCAGACGCTCAGTACCAACGCACGTGTTTGTTTCTTGTAAAACCGTTATAGTGTTAGTGAATAAATAAAGTTAGTTTAATTTAAATTATCTTTCGTTCGAGTACCCACGATAGTGCCCACGTTTACGTAAAACTATGTCGGATCGTGAAGAAGACCCGATGCTTCGCATCTCGGCCACCCATGATGCGACATGTAAATGTTTTTTTGAAGAAATATTATAGAATGAGATGTATGAAAAAAAGGAACTTAATAAAACAAACACAATAGGCGAGAAGACAAAAAAAAACTAATTAGTCCGTCAGTTAGATTATCAAAAAATATTTGAACCGTGTTTTTTCTTTTGTTACGTAAACCAAAATTGACGAAGATATGACACTTTTAAAATTCTCAATACGTCACGCCTAGGTATAATTTTTACCTAGTTCTGACGTCACAAGCCCCTACTCCCGAGTTTTGATGCGTTTTATCTTTGTCAATATTCATTGATTTACAAAAACTTAAAATACGTGTCCATTAATTTCTAATACTAAATAGATTTGCAATTTTTTGATACTGTCGTCATGCCTATTATAGGCTTCCTTAGCTAGATTTTCGTGTTATTGGAAGACAACGCTCACATTTTTCTACATCTGTATACTATTTAGACTATATATAAAATACTAGAGACATTGCAGGTTTTCCTCCTAGAGACAAAGCTAAAACGCCACGTGTCTCCGTGATTAGTTATCTTGTATTTTCGTTCGAAATAGACTCACTTTGCCCTTTTGCAGTTCGATATTTATGACAGGTGGTCAGACTTCGGGCTTCTGACAACCTGTAACGACTGTCAAAGATGACAGCAGGGACCAACGGTAGGACTACGAAACTCAGTATGTAATGAATCGGACATCCATACACGGACAGACCTCGGCAAGCACTGCTTAACTTGGAAGATCGATCCGTGCGGCATTTATTGTTTAGCCACGAACCTCTCTAATACCATTACAATCATTAAAATATAATTTACGATACCAAGTGTACCCCATACCTAATAATATAACAGTTGTACTCGTAACTGCAAACGTACACAGAACACGACTCGTAAATAACCGAAGGTTTAACGTACGAATTGTTTTCTATTAAATTTTCAACAACTAATAACTGTTCGTTTCATTGTTGTACAGTTTTGGACGCTGTCTTAGTTTTGAATAATGGGCAACTCCAAGTGAAAAACATAATATAACTTGTTATGTGTAGGGATTGGGTTTGGAGTTTATTTGGTATTTGTTTATTGACATAATATACATATGTAATATACATATACGGAGGAGCTCGTGGCTAAATAATAAAAGCCAGTCGGGTCGATCTTCAGGTTAAGCCGCGTTTGCTTAGGTTGAACCTTGAATGGGTGACCATCCATTACAGTTAAGCAGTTGGACCCGGCTGTTATTCAATTTGTAGATCTTTGACAATAGTTACACGTAGTCAGTGGCCCAAAAAGTCTGACAACCAGTCTTACCAAAGGGTATCGTATTACCCAGTACTAACTGGGTTGAGGAGGTCAGAGAGGCAGTCGCTCCATGTAAAATACTGGTATTCAACTGTATCCAGTGAGACTGGAAGCCGACCCAACATACTCGTAAAGGCTTGGCAGAAACAAAAAAGAGTTTTAGAAGTCTCCTTGTTAAGGTCTCTCCTGGGGTATAACCATATGGTATAACAAACACGATACATCTTTGCTTAGAGTTGGGTACTCACCCTAAACTAATTGAAATAATCCGTGTTTCTAGTATTTACTGGCTAGGCATTAAATTGAACAGTCGACTAGCAAATATATTGGATTGTTTTGTAGTGATAGACATTTTCAATACACTCTAAACTAAAACCTCAGTATTCTGGGAAAACGAAATTGGTATCTGATTTGTCTATCTGTTAGTTGTACAAATATTCGTGAACTTTGTCAAATAATCGTACCCAATTACTAGAAGGGCATTCGAATGTTAAAACCAAAAACTAGTTTGTTACCACACGGATTGGTCTAATTTTCTTGTGATAATAATCGGCCCGGATAAGCGGGACTGCTCATCGGACTAAACCTTTGTACTTGACTCAATATTAAACAAAGACTTGTGCAATTACGAATCCTCAGATTCTTAGGACACGTTACACGCATCAATGATTCCATGGAGCGTTTGATGATTCAGGGTAGGGTCGAACATAACGTGTGAAATGTGGGTGTACCTAACTCTTCGAGGATTACAGGCGAGCTGTAGTACTTCGTAGTAGACTTAAACGTAACTGACGTAATGTGGGTGTTAATCTTTTGATTGCCAGAACATAAACACATGCGCGTGCCCTCCAAACCAAGCCACATTTCACCTACCACTTTGTCACATATTTGTGTCGTTTGACTTGCTTGTCACGTATATGACGACATGAATGACGCAGCGGTCGTGAGGCTGCCTTACGTTCTTAGGGTCCCGGGTTCGAATCCCGGTAGGAGCAAATGTTTGTGTGATGAGCATGGACATTTGTTTCCAACAATGTTTATAAGTATAATATGTATGTATTTACAAACTAAAAGTACCTATGTAGTATATCAACTATCTGATGTCCCCGAAACAAGCCTCGTTGCTTAGTGTGGCACTAGAAGGCGCTGTGTGTAATGCCCGGCGATATATATTTTTTTTATGTGACTATGGCGGTCAAAAGGTTAAATACGTGCAACTCTGTCTTACCCTTTAGAGATTACAGGCGTGATATTATGGTCTATATAAAAAAAAGTACTAGGCTCCCAGAAACGTTCAGAGCAACGCTTTACACTAACCCAAAGAGGTCCTAATTAAGTTCCAAGAGAACCGTTCAACTTGTATTTAACACCTATGTACCGTATAACATAACACAAGTTTGAGTCATAAGTAAGTTTTAAGTACTGTCAAAGTAGTTTGCTTTGAGTTAGTGTAAGTTAGCTGGAGTAAATACTTGGGGTTTGACTTAGTTGGACTCGTGTAAAGGTACCTACTATTTAATTTTGGTACACTTGGCTAAATAATAACAGCCGCTCGGGTTGATCTTCTGGCTAAGCCGTGCTTGCTTAATTGGTCCGTGGATAGGTGATCACCCAATACATAAAGAGTTTCCTCCGTACCTCAAAAAGCACGTTAGGCCGTTGCTGTATTTCGTAGATTTTTCTTGGACAGTCGTTACAGGTAGTCAGTAACCCGAAAGTCTGACAACCAGTCTTGTCAATGGTATCGTATTACCCAGTACTAACTGGGTTGTGGAGGTCAGAGAGGCATCAGCCGCAGCTGCAGCCGGTAAAACTGGAAGCCGACCCCAACATAGTTGGAAAAAGACAACAGATTTGGTATCGAACCATTTTTCATGCGATTCGAAATTCAAAAAGTTTTTGATTCTTCATCGCGTGGTATTTAACAGAAACTGGGAAATGCACTAAATTCTAGGCAGAAAGCAGCAGGCTTACTGCGACACATAGTCAAAATGGCAATGCTTTCCGTTTTGACAGTTCAACAATTTTTTTTTTGTATTACGTTTTTTAGCTGACGAATTTTTATATCTGAAGAAATGTATTAGAATTTGGTTCAATTCCTTCCAAATGTTATATAGTATTTCACAAAATAAAGTGGTGCAGTGTTATTTACTATTTTGGACCACTCTACACCTGCAAATGAATATGACAGGAACCAAGAAAACAATCAGTGCGGATACCGACCAACAAGGTGGTGAAACTGTAACCAAAAATAATTCACATTTGTGAACATCTACCAGGAATACATCATTAGTTCATTACCTACAATTTCCAAAGCACCGTCCCACAAACCTAATGAACCGTTAACATGAGTACCAGGCTCACATAAACACATAGTGATGTACCGAACATATAGCAGCTTTCCGACAGCCCTGTCGGAGCATATGACACGGTCGAGCGCACAAGAACACACGCGCACCTGATGTGTCACGTCATTCTCGCTAGATGTCGCTGTCCGCGTGTCATACGAATGTGTAGTGAACTAGGATTTGATTAGTTCTGTAGACAAATGGGTTTTCGGTCTCGCTTTTGTTATCTTCCTGAGATGTTTGTTTTTTTAGTCGTTGACGAATGACTGAGGTTTTAATAAAAACATTAAAAGAAGATATTATAAAAAATACCTTTTTTATTTTACTCTCTCATACAAATTCTTGTATAGTATCAATTTTACATTGTAACTGGAAAATATTAGCACATCATACTCATAGACGAAAAAGAAAAAAATTACCTGTCTTATAGGCTGAGGATAACTCATAAAGTCTCATAATATGGCCTATGGGACCATTGCGAGAGCTTTTTCCATCAAATGAATAAAGAATCACTTAAAACCGACTATTAATTACGCAGAAATCGGTGAAAGCACATGAAAAATACTCACATAAATATACATACATTGTGTAACCTCCTTGTTTTTTTGAAGTCGTTCGATGAGTGTTGTGCGCTCGTCTTGAATGTTCTCAAATTGAAACGTCAGGAAAACTTATTGAGCTAATTGCTACTCTACGTCAATTTGTCTTGTCTTTCTTTCAACATCGAGTTATTCTTCTCCCAAAGAATGACGGTTGTGATGTGAATTTACAGAGCAAAATGTATTCATTAAGTTGGTAGATATTGAAATTGCTTTACAATCAATTTCCTTGGCTTTACTTAAGTCCAACAGATAGAAGCCGTAAGAATTCTCTGCATTTGTCATGACATTTTAGCACGCCTACGTCATTTCCTGAATTTCTGTAAATATAATAACCTCTCGGGCGTCCGCGGGTAGTATACTCCTCTATAATATAAAAATACATAGAGTACAGAATATCATAATCTGCCTAGCCTTTTCCCAACTATGTTGGGGTCGGCTTCCAGTCTAACCGCATGCAGCTGAATACCAGTATTTTACATGGAGCGACTGCCTATCTGACCTCCACAATCCAGTTAGTACTGGGTAATACGATAATCTGCCATGCCGTGTGGTATCCGGCAGAGTAGAATAGAACATTACACTCACGGGTGTCGTATAAGGCGACTGATGTCTAAAGCAGAACACCTTGCGCCTCCGTAGACTACAGAATAGGCAGCAGCGTTTTCTGTTAGTCTTTCATCACTGCGATCTCCAATCCGCCTGCCAAGAATGGAGATTACGGCAAATTCCTCCCATCATGGGAGAGGCTTATGTCCAGCAGTGGGCGTTATGGGCTGTTGTAGTAGTAGTGTAGCAATACGATACCCTTTGGTAAGGCTGGTTGTCAGACTACTTGGGCCACTGACTACCTGTAACGACTGTCAAAGATCTACAGTGAGTACAAAATATTATTTTCATTTCTCATACTCGGAAAGTAGTGTTTGTTTGATCAGAGCAGCGGGTCGAAAACGATGCTTCCCTCCCTTGGGCGGGAAAGACTCATAGTAATTGCTTCCCTCCCTAGGGCGGGAATGAATTTTAAAAATAGAACTAAAATTGGTTATTTAGTCGGCTATAATTTTTTTTACATAATTAAGAAAAATATCGATAAAAAAAAAAATGCTGCGGTCTTGTGAGTGTATACGGCCAATGTGAATTAAAAAAAATACCTATTAAAGTGGGATGGCCCGCGGCGGTGACGCGGGCGGTGTGTTCCATATTTGAAATTTAAATTAAAAAAGACTATTTATGTATAATTTGGCGGGATTTCAAAGAAAATTTAATTTAATTTAAAAAAAAGAATTTCACAAATTGTTCTAACTTCTCAATTAATTTTAAATAGGTATACTACTCATGTTATTACTATCAATAAATATTTTAGAAAAACTACTATTTTTTACTTTCCTTATATTTGAAATGAAAAGTAGAGTGTTTAACACGGGTGAAAGTCATCAATTCCCACTCGGACTATAGCCGCCCTCGCTTTGCTCGTGCGTCTAAATACCTCGTATGGGAATTGATTTCTTTCCACCCTTGTATAACAATCTACTATTCTCTATTTCAGGAAAATCTCCAAATTACAACTAAGGTATTAATTAATATTTCCATCCTCTAACACCTTTCACTAAACAGTATTAATTAACCAAAAGTAGTTCAAAGCAAAACAAACTAAATTCTCATATGCTTCGCGATAATAAAGATCATGTTGTGCTGGCCTGAACTGGACGCCCAGGGGACAGGCTAACATGCCACTGTAGTGCGCCTAAATGAAAGGATACTGTTCTATAGTGAGTTGGCTTCATGGAATGGGGAATAGGTTTAACGACAGCATCAACAAATTGCAAATCTATTTAGTCCGTCAGTTAGAGTATTGGAAATTAATGGACACGTATTTTTTGTTTTTGTAAATTAATGAATATTGACAAAGATAAAACGCATCAAAACTCGGGAGTGGGGGCTTGTGACGTAAGAACTAGATAAAAATTATACCAAGGCGTGAAGTATTGAGAAATTTTAAAAGCGTCATATCTTCGTCAATTTTGGTTTTTGTAACGAAAGAAAAAACACGGGTCAAATATTTTTTTATAATCTAACTGACGGACTAATTAGATTTTTTTGTCGTCTCGCCTATTTTGTGTATTATCGTAAGGTTATCTTATTCATACTTAGACACGCACCTTTTAATTTTCGGATTCATGTGCGTATTGTATATGAGTAGAGGAAGACCAAAGAAACGATGGATAGATTGTGTAAAGAATGAAATGGCAATAAGTGTGGAAGAAGAAGACATGCTGCAGCGACCCCAAATGAATTAGGATAAGGAAAACATCGTGAGGAAACCAGCATACCTGTTAGATGTTTATCAACGACATGTAAAGCTAAGTCAGAGGTTTATAGGCGGCATAAAAACTCTGACACTAGGTTAAGTAGTTACTACACCATAAAGAAAAGATTTATACTTATATACTGATATTTTAGACGTGAAAGTAACTACCTCATGTGTGAGATGCAAGGCTTTAACTACAAAGCATTCACGACGTAACATACGTATTATAAAGCCTAAAAAATAATATAACCGACTACACACCGCATTATATTGCCAATATAATTACCAGCCGAAATTTAGCACAATTTTCTTCTTTAAAGGCTTAGGGTTGAAAGTGAAACTCATGTAGCATAGATTCTTTTCTGTCGCTCAGAGCTTTTTTCTAGAGCGAAAAAACGCGCGTGCTGCCAATCGCCTCATCATTCCCACTCTGTTTCTCGCTCTAGCAAATGACGGTTCTGAGCAACACAAAAGAGAGAGAAGCATGAAAATGTGTGATTCCGTGCTGCGAGATGAGTTTCCCCCCTTACAAAGCCTTCAAATATCCAACAGATCTCAAAACAGACAATCTCGTCATTTCATCGAGCTAGTTAATCAGCCGTCAATTCAACCAGTTCCAGTTGGACCAAGTCCAAAGTGAGGCTGTTAATTGATTAGAGGATTAGATTAGGCCAATTGTATCGGTCAATGGAGCAAAGTTTCCGAAACGAGGTAGATTTATTTGGGTCACGGTTGATTTGGTTTTACGGGCAAGAGGTGAAACGACATTTGTTGATACGTTTGGGAATATCAAGTACTAGGAATTCGCCTTGTCTGCTAAAATTTTGATAGCTCGGCTTATATGCACTATATCAATAATAATAATTAATAATATAAAATAAATATAATATAAATTATATATATTGTATATAATTTATAGCCTAAAGTACCCATTAATAATGCAGCTTTCTCCCAGTGAAAGAATTTTTAGAATTGGATTGTTAGTTCCGGTGATTACCACCTTAACAAGCTTACAAAGTTAAGCAGCCAAGGAGTCTGGATTCGTGTTCGGTTGGTGACATTGACTCGCCCCCTATTACATGGGACTTAAACATTACTGGCGAATGGAGGTGTACTATTAGGTGCATCAGCTCTGCCTAACCGTTCGGAGATTACACGCGTGATATTGTGTATACCTGTTTTTGTTTTGATCAACACTGACTTCGAGTGTTTTCATTTACTATTTGGGTCTCTTTTTTACATTAATTTGAGTTATTAATAGTGCGTTGATTACTTACTAAGTTACTACAAGTAGCCCCTAAGCAAAGTTTTGCCTGATTGGTATATAGGATTCAAAAGTTCCTATCCTATATTGGGACCAATGTAGTGGGAATCAATGCACTTGTGTGCGTGCATGCACCGGCAAATTTAGGTGTGTGCTAACTGCTGCCTATCTAGGTTGTTGAACTGAATTGTGCTGTTACAATATCCACACTTTCGCTTTTTAGTGGTGGACAAGAATTAAAAAAAAAATTTTTTTTTTAAGTAACGTTATTTAAAAAAAAAATTTTTTTTTTTTCATTATTTCGAAAATATAATCGATTCTGAACCTTCTCTGAAAGTTTGGCTGATCATTGAAAACTAACCCTGTATAGACATGGCCCGCAATCCCACTTCAAACCAGCAGACTTTAGCCCACATTAGCGATTCCAGTTCTTGAGCGTATTGTGGTAAAGCGAATTCTGTTGCTAAGCTTAATACCCAATACGCTACGCTCCATCGCCCTGTGGCAAACCTTGAGTTTGGACTTCTGCGACTCAGTCAGGGACCAAGTTGGAGCAAATCCTAAAAAATGCTAAAAATATTTCCTGTATTACCTACTAGATGTACTCAGAAAGAATTTCAATTGATATTAACATTTTGATACCTATGATTTTGTCTCGAATTTCACCTCTAGGCTATTCGTTCGTAGATTCAGACTAGACGTTCTTAAATATTCATCGAATTTCTGACAAAACTAGTTTTATATTGAAGCATACACCGCGAGCTGTATGTATTAAAATAGCACTTACTTTGCTCATTTTATTTTTATCACTGTACTCGTAAGTACGTACTTGCCTTGCACCCAGCCCTGCGTATTATGGTTGAAAAGTGGTCGACCGTTAGTGAACGTGGGAGTACCTATTTGGTGGCTTACTAGAAGACTTGACTTCTGATAAACTGATTAATTAGCGCAGTCATTAAAAAATTAACTAAACTTTATTTTCAGACTGCAGTCCATAGTTTTGTTAGTATTTTAGTGTTACTAACAATGATGCTTTTTGTGCTTAGATTAGTATTGTCAGTACTAAGGATTTATACAGATGTAGCCGTGTGGTATCCGGCAGAGTAGAATAGAACCAACCCATTAATCCTCACGGGTGTCGTATAAGGCGACTAATGTCTGAGGCAGAACACCTTGCGCCTCCGTAAACCAGAGAATGGGCAGCAGCGTTTTCTGATAGTCTTTCATCATTGCGATCTCCAATCCGCCTGCCAAGCGTGGAGATTACGGCAAATTCCTCCCATCATGGGAGAGGCTTATGTCCAGCAGTGGACGTTATGGACTGTTGTAGTAGTCTAGTATACAGATGTGATAGTTGGCGCAGTGGCTGAGCGATTGACTGCTGCGCTACGTGTCGAGGGCCGGATTCCCGCACGGAACAAATATTTGTATGGTCTACAGATAATTGTTCATGGTCTAGCTGTTTATGTAAAATGTTTGTAAACGCATCCACGATACAGGGGTAGAGAAATTACTAGTTTGGAGCTATGGGGCAACGTTTTGTTTAAAGTATTTATATAAACATTCCTGTCAAATAATGAGCGTAATGTAGCTATTAGCTACACCTCTGCCTTACCCTTCTTCAAAACAGGCTTTATGTTACGTGTAACATTTACGCCCTTCAAATAGAAATACACGAACCTAAGTACTCCACAAACTGTTAGTCTCGCAGCCTGAAAGTTTTACCCAAAAATAACTCGACTCAAAGACATCATTATTCAAATAAAACTACGGTACAGAGTCAATTGTCGAACTACGTGAGCTACAGAGTTCATTTCGAATTTCTGAACGAAAATGTCTTGATTGACAGTGTTGAGTAGATTCAAGGATATTTTCTCGGGATTGATAAACTTGTCAGATGGTTCTAAGTTGGATTGATTGTTGTTAGTTTTGGTTATGAATTATACGTTATTTTTGACAAAAAACGAAAAAATAGGGTTATGAAGAACAGGGTGTAAAATTCTTCATCCCCCATAGAAAAGCGAGGGTCCTCCGACTAGAGGGGTATATCTGGTGGGCCACTGGCCGACAGTTGTTGCCGGATTTTTTTAGTCATATGCCGCGGATAACTTTATCTGCACGTAGACTTTTGTTGTTGACATTTTGCATTGCCGCTTCAAACCTAACAAAAGGAGATTCTAAAAGATTTCAATTTTCAGTATTTATTCTCAGAAAAATTTTATTGTTTGAATACTTAAATAAAATATTTAAAAACTAACTATTTAAGAGTATTGGATATACAAAATGAAATGTCATCATCGGCCTACCCCCTTCCCAACTATGTTGGGGTCGGCTTCCAGTCCAACCGGATTCAGCTGTATACCAGTATTATCATGGAGCGACGGCCTATCTGACCTCTACAACCCAGTTATACTGGTTAATACGATACCTGTAACGACTGTCAAAGATCTACAAATGACAGCCGGGACCAACGGTTTTACGTGTTTTCCGAAGCACGGAGGAAACTCTGTATGTAACGTGTGGTACCCATCCATAGATCAACCAAGACAAGCGGGGCTTAACCTGTAAATTGACCCAAGCGGCTGACATTATTTAAAGTATTATAGAAGATATCACATAAAAACCATACCAAACCATAAGTTAGTAGGGTTCGGTTCATTTCTAAAATCAACAACAACGGTAATCCTTACAACATCTAATTAAATTAAACACGACCCATAAACCAAACTAAAAGGCACTTCTCCAATCCATTTATTTAACTAGCCCCCATACATACAGTTAATCCCACAATCCCCGCTTCCCGAGTGAAAAGAATCATACAATTACACACAACATTAGCCATAGTTTGTAATTTGTGATTCAAATGTGTGGATTGTGCGGGGGCGACAATGCAAGGGGGCGACAGATGTGTTCGTTAAATCTGGGCTGGGTTTATTAATAGGGGGCCGTGGTTCCGTGTCCTCTTGTTTGCGGTTTCTTGTGGGGAGGAAATGCTAAGTAGTTACGCGGTGATGTAGCTACTTAGGTTTTCGTTCCACCGCCGACGAGAAAGCGACTATTTTCTTGTTTAAAAAAATAGGACAGATAGTCCTTTTAAAAAAACCTTGTCCCATACTAAGAATTTCTCTTATATTGTGGGTGCGTTTATACAAATTTAAACTCACATAAACAAATAGCCAGAAACGGAACAACTACCGTAGACCATACAAATATTTGTTCCGTGCGGGAATCGAGCCCGCGACATGCAGCGCAATAGTATATCGCTCAGTTACTACTCTAAACGTGAAGACAATGATGTAGGTTCCGTGTCACCATCATCATCATTTCAGCCGAAAGACGTCCACTGCTGAACATAGGCCTCCCCCAAGTGTCGCCACATTGACCGGTCCCGTGTAACTGGCATCCAGTAGATTCCCGCAACCTTCACCAGATCGTCGGTCCACCTAGTGGGAGGCCTTCCAACGCAACGTCTTCCGGTTCGCGGTCGCCAATCCTGAACTTTTCGGCCCCATCGGTCATCCATTCTGCGAGCAAAGTGCCCTGCCCGCCTGCCTGCGCTTACAAACATTTAAACTCACATAAACAAATAGCCAGACACGGAACAACTATCTGTAGACCATACAAATATTTGTTCCGTGCGGGAATTGAGCCCGCGACATGCACCTATCGCTAAGTTACTACTCTAAACATGAAGACTGTAGGTTCTGTGTAATTATAATAAATACATTCTTCATCTACTTCTTGCGCATCGACGGTACGAGTTGTTAGCCCAGTAGGTAGTCTGCATCCCTCATTTTGCAAAATAAGTTCATACAACCCGGTTACATTATCTCTGGACCTGGAGTCGATGACTTATATAACAATAAAAGTCCGAACGTAACAATGAAATGTTCAAAAACAAGCACTAATGTTGCCAATACATGTTGAAACATACATGCAATCACGTGTTTAAGTATCGGTCACTATTTACCAGTCACCCAATATAGGTATAAAAATAAATTGTACAGCCAGGGATAAATAATCCAATAAACTGTAGTATTCAGAAGTACGGGGTACAGAAAGTTAACCGTGAAACACCTTGGTGAACCAGGGGTACAGAAAATTAACCGTGGTACACTTAGGTGAACCATGGGTACAGAAAATTGACCGTGGAACACCTAGGTGAACCAGGGGTACAGAAACTTTAACGTGGAACACCTAGGTGAACCACTTTGGTGTTCCACGGGTCAGAAAGGGTGATATTTTAGTGCTTTATTTTTGAAAATTAATTGGTTCAAAATTGGAAGTCATCGACGCCAGGTTCAGAGATAATCGGGTCGTATCAGTTAATAATTCTCAGGTATACCTACTGTTCAAACTTTATGGCAGCTTGGAAGTTACCCGTGAGTGACGGTCTAGCTCTTCTCACTATTCGCCAATCGTCGGCGCTGGGACAGATACCTTATGTAGAATAAGTACTCGTATGTGGAAAAATATATACCAAACTATAGAGTTTAGCGACAAACATCTTGCTGAAAGGTTTGGTTCACACAGCAGACCTTTTTTTTTCCGATGGGAAATCATCTAATGACTTCTCCCGCTCTGGGCGGAGCAAGAGGGAGTATCAGACTTTTACTGACTAAAACCCATCCATGTTCCTTCATCGCCCTTTATGTTCCGGGGCCACGGTATCTCTTACGAACAGTCCCGCAACCCCGGTCACACTGCAGACCTAAGGAATCTTCTAATAAAAGAAGGGCAGAAGCGTTGATTACATTGATTGCTTGCGGATTGTTTAATACATGCTGTAATTTCAATAAAGAATACGTATTGTAATTCCTATAGAAAACTGCGAGGACGGCGATTTTATCCAGGTTCTAACTTCTACCGATTTTTACGCCAACGGTTTCTTTTACTTCTTTTCGATAATAATCTTTTATAATTCCGTAATAAAACTTAAGTTGAATTGCATACATGAGCGAAAACCATTTGATTTATGAACTTTCGGAATCGACCATCCAACAGCACATTCCACTCGGTCCCCACGTTGCAACGTCGTGAAAAATGTCGCCCCTACTCTGATTAACGATTAGTTTTGCCCAGTGCGGTGAACATAACATCACGCCTGAAATCCCTGTGGGGTTAGGCAGGAGGTGTGTAGTACGCACGCATCTCCTGTTATGTAATAATAGGCGAGTCTTAGTAACATCCCAGTTTAGAGACATTCCTGATAGCTACGCTTAAATGTCACTAGACGTCGTAGCTAGACTAACGAGCCCACCGAGTTTTACTTAGACATATTTTGATGCTCAGATGACGTTTGAGCGATGTTGGTAAAAAGTTGTAAAATAGGGTAGATGAGAATAGGGTAGAAAAATTAATTAGTCCGTCAGATAGATTTCCAAAAAATTTTGGGCACATATTTTTTCTTTTTTCACGTAAACAAAAGACCGACTTCAAAAAACACAAATTAGTGAAAAATAACTTTAGCTTCAGAAGTCGATGACCTTTGTTTGATTGATTTAGTTTTTTTGTCACTGACTTCTGAAGCTAAAGTTATTTTTCACTTTTTTGTGTTTTTAGGGTTCCAAACCTCAAAAGGAAAAAACGGAACCCTGATCACTTTCTTGTCCGTCTGTCTATGTGTCCGTCTGTCACCACAGATTTTCTCAGGAACGGGTGGACCTAGTAAGTTGAAATTTATAGTCCCTTGAAAATCAAGGTCTTGAGTCAACATGATAAAAAGATATGGGCAAATTTAGGTTTTCGCGAAAACTTGTAAGTAAGTACCAAAATTTACCTTAATTTTATTTTTCGGAATTTTCCCTTTACTTGTGCTCTAAGACCTTGCTTTTAACCAAAATTGTCAATTATAGGTCAACCGGAAGTACCCTAGTTCCCGACGACCTAGAATCACGAAATTTGGCGAGAAGCAATGCCTTACAGCACATGTAAAATGAAAAATCTGAAAACCTTAAATAGGTAGTTTATTAACAAAAAAAAAAGCGATTTTACTATTACAAACTTATTATTTGCGGTTGATCTTTGACGCGTTTTATATTCATATTTTTTGATAAAAAAAAAAACACGTATCTAATATTTTTCGATAATCTAACTGACGGACTAAACAGATCATGTTTTTTTTAGTTAGGAATCATCCCTATTGGTGTCGATTCTGTTGTGCACAAACTAAACTTAATTAAGGCTATTGCTGTCTTTTACTAAAAGGCAGTGCGAGAAAAGGACGGCTATAGCTATGAACAAAGTTGGAGATGTCAAACTAGTTTATGCCTTGCGCTTCACTGTGTTTTTAGTCGACGTTTTTACGTGCACCCTTCATTTCTATGGAAATATTAGTTCCAACTAAATTTGACAGCTCTAAATTACGTCCGTCTCTTTCTCGTTTTATCAGAGAGAAAAAGGTAGCAATAGCCTAAATTAAGTTTATTTTGTGCACAACAGAATCGACACCATTGTACGGTTATTCGGTGGGTAAGTCTAACTGGGAAATATACACATGAATTAGTTGGTTTGCCATAATATTAATGAATGGGCGCAGTTGTTCGCAAGCCACCACAATTAACTCGGTTCGGTGTGGTATTCAGCTCACTAACGCTACATTTAGTTAAATTTACTTGCCCTTCGTAAGAGCTAATGCATACAGTTGTATGCTTCAATTATAAAAATCTAATTTCTGTAGTGAAACTTAAGGCCATTTTTTATAACTTACTTACGTATAACTGTCAGTTAATATGCCTACTCTCGTAGCTATCGGTGTTTCTATAAACAAAATTAGTCCTATCCGTGTCAACTATACCTGCCACTTTATTTTAAAAATTAAAGAAAGCTTTTCTGTGACGTTTTGTTGTTATCGTTCGGTGAACAAAATGTCAAACAGACAGAGATAGCAACCTACTGATACCTGTTGGTAGGTTATTGAAAATGGTCGTTAGTGTAGTCAGTGTCAACATAGCTACGGTTTGTTTTACTGATAGCTCCTGAATGCATTTTAGATGTCTTGTTGATATTAAGTTTCATTCATCAAATCCACTCTTATTAAAAAGGAATACGATTTCAATTCGGTTGTATTTTTAAAAAGGGTAAAATAAATAACTTTTAACAAAAATAAAAAATAATAATTTCGGAAGTTGGTGGCAAAAAAGTCAGTGATACAAAGTCACCGACTTACCTAGCTGTAATTCCTCCACTAAAACCACAGCCTATGTGTATGGAACCTAACACAGAATCTCTGGAGCCTGTTATCGCGGTTCACACTTCACGTCACCCTCTCACTGACTCAACTCGCCTTACATTGTGGCTAAAATTATGTTGCAACTGCAACTTCTTGCAACAGAATTATTAGAGAATTTTTCATCAATACTTAGACCTTTTTGTGGGAATATGAATTCGACGACCAAACGAGAGAAGGTGTTCAAGTCGATGTGTATTTCTTTTTTGTATAGAGTGCCATGAATTATTTTTTGCAAAGAAGTCCGTTTCATTTGTCTCTAGTACAAGAAAGATAGAAAAGTATTTATTTATTTTTCAGAGTTCGTCAAATTTTTAAACCCAAGAAATAAACCTACGTGTATGTACACGTCACATCTACGGGTAGTCAGATAGGAAATGCGCCGCCAACGTTTTCCTAAAACAAAATATTGACGTGTAAAAGTGCATTTCATTTCATTTCCTAATTGTAGAAAAAAGAAACTCTGTATCCATTAAAATATTATGGATACAGAGTTCTGTAATGAGAGGGCTAGAATCTCTAGTAGCAATACAAAATGAAGTTAAGTTTAAGTTGATTTGGTGATGGAGATAAATAAACATTCGATTTTGTCTCTGTCAACTCTGTTCAACTTCCTTGAAAATAACAACAGATAACTGAACTCTATAATTAAGAACAAAAAATCTAATTCCCAGTATTTTCAAGGCGAATAAACTTGTCCATTCGATAAGACTGTCATCGTTTCTTACGTCTACAGTTATGGAAGTTACAAATGCTGACCCAAAGTGCTTCGTACAGCAATCTATATCTCACATTATGACCGGCCTACTTCAGTCTCAAATAAAAAAAATATTTTACTGAACATCATAATACTTTTCATGACTTTTATGGTGACATCAAATCTTTATAGCTGCGGTATGCGTTTATGAACCTTCTATGTGATAAAAAAACTGTAGACCTTCCACTTCCAAGTCGTAATTATTAATGAAGAAATGCATTATTGGAACGATTTTTAATTTTCTTGGCCATTTCGGTTGTTAAATTTATTTCTGGTTGGTTTTGGTATCTGCGCTGTTTGGCAGAGAATTTTGAGGTGGTAATAAAATTACTATATCAAGATGGAGATTCTTGTGAGAGAAAATTAACTGGAATAGGTCACGAACATTAAGTATTATTTACTCTCTGAAGTTAAATATTATTGTGGTATCTTAATTTTCTTTCTCCTACTACAGACATGATTGTCACTGTCTATAATGTCTAGATGTTTGTGAGATGAGTCTATGAATTTTGTCTGATTGTCCTTAACCAATGTTATAACCGTTTTATGTTAAAGTAAAACAGAATTCTACTTCATTTACAAAATCTACAAACACTGTTTTCATATTGTTGAGTTACCTTTGGTTTTAGTGATAGTGTTTAGTTCCTCCAGGACGGATTTCATTTCATACAAAGACAGGAAGATTGTAGACAAGGATAAAAAAACCTAGCCAAATAAAACAAATAATCATACCAATCCCATGAAACATCGCATAACTTATGAAAGTACTAAAAACCGAAGCTTACTGAGACGGTTCATGCGCTCTAGTGATTTAGATTCATTCGCAACGTTAAGTCGCAGATTTACCACCGATTTTGGCTCAGCGTTACTCCTGTTATACGAGATTCTTTTATATAAAATGTGTGGCTACCAAGTTTGTGGCGGACTATAAAATAATGTTGATATAGCCCTTACCGCATGGCCACGATCTACACGCATAGGTGACACACGTCATGCAACAGCAAGTGCAAAGAAAACAACTTCAAAAACATACCACGAGTCACCGCCAGTCGCTGCTCACACGAAGGAAGCATGTGACAAAATCGCGTGTTAGGCTCGAACTCCACCAAAGCGGAGACGAGTGGAGATGTGCGACGCAAAGAGGAGAGGAGATGTGCTTTGCACGCCGCTTGCAGCACGTCACTCACCGAACACAGCAAGAGAAGTGAGGCTGGCCTAATGGTCACAATGGTCCACTATAGGGACTAAGTGCGGAAACCAAAACCTCCATAATAGAATAGAATAGAAGCTGGCCTAAACAATAACGAGACATCTTTTCTGCTCTCTGCTCAATCGTTTCCACTAATGCTAAGCTGCGACGAGTTGTATAAATAACAAAATTTTAAAGATGCTTTACAATACTCTCTTCTTGTCTCCGCATCGGTGGAGTCCAGCCCTTACTTGACACAAGTCGTGTCGCGAGTCGCATCGCCCAAGGGAGTGATCGAGGCGTTATAGAATGTTGCTTTTTTGTAGTTTGGGCAGGAATCCAAGTCATCTGTGTAGCTACGTGGAATAATGAGGCCGTTAATGGAAATAATATAGCTCTGAATTTAAAAAGTAGGATCAAATCTTATTTTGTTATTAAGTTGTAATGTAGGTAGGTACTTATTGTTTTATTTACTGATAAGGCGTTTGAAAAATTCAATAGACATGATTGATGATATCACTTGCTTCGGTGCAGGAAAACATCGTAAGGAAACCATCATTCCTTAGAGATATTTCTCCGCGGCTGCATGTAAAGCCCAAGTCAGAAGCCCATGGGCGGCATAAAAACTATGACACCAAGTTAGACACTAACCACACAAAAAAAACCGGCCAAGAGCGAGTCGGACTCGCGCACCGAGGGTTCCGTACAAAGTTTTTAAAGGACAAACCTAACTTTGCTGTTCGATCCCATGAAACGGCTATTGCACCAACCGCAAATAATAAGTTTGTAATAGTAAAATCGCTTTTTTTTGTTATTTAACTACATATTTACGGTTTTCAGATTTTTCCCTTTACATGTGCTGTAAGACATTGGTTCTCGCCAAATTTCGTGATTCGGTCAACGGGAACTAACATATCGGTTTTCGACCGAAAACCTATAGGGTACTTCCGGTTGACCTAGAACATTTTAGGGACTATAGACCTCAGTATCTCGTATAAATTTCAACTTGCTAGGTCCACCCGTTCTTAAGAAAATCGGTGGTGACAGACGGACGGACGGACAGACGGACAAGAGAGTGATCTTAAAAGGGTTTCTTTTTTTACCTTTTGAGGTACGGAACCCTAAAAAGTAAGAAAGAAAGAATCCAGTTACTAGATATACGATACCTTGGTTCGTTCTGGTTATCAACCTGTAAGTACATCTAATAATACAAAGAAAAATTGAAAAGAACTGGCGTAACAAAATTTTATGTTCATAATAATTCTTTCACGTAAACTTTTATGGGATGGTACTCATCCGGGTTTTCGTTGACATGACATACTGACATGGTTCCTGTGTTTATACTCTTAATAAAAAATATTTTAGTGACCTGCCCCCAATTTGTTTTATTTTTATTGATGCTGGAGGAATGGAGGATCTTCTGGTATTTATTGTCATTGGAAGTGTTCTGCAGGGGACGGTTCTTGGGCCAGTGTGGTTATTGGTTTTTTGTGGTCTGAATTGGCGTTTTTTTACAAGCTTTTTTATAACTTGCACTGTTCTTGATTGTTTCAAAATTTGCAAACCTTTTTTCGACCACTTGTTGGTATCTTGTTGAGGCCAGGCAGGCTATGCCTGCTGGATGTCGTCACAGTTTTGGGCCCGTATATCGCAATACTGAAGCCCTGAGAGAGCTAAACCGAGTCGCGGCAGACAAAGGAGAAGTTGGCGAGACGCCTTGAATGGATGTGTACTTTTTAAACACAGAACTTTAATGGTACAGAAGACAGTCCCCCAAGTACACACAACAAAAAAAGTTTGTGATCACTAGCATAAGATGATATAATTTTTTAAATTGGGCTCTATCAAGAAAAAATATTTGTTGTGTGTGTGTTTTTTTACTGTTTTATTGTTTTATATTCTAAATCTATATTTTTAAATAAATAATCTAAAAAGAAGAAGAAACCATAAAATAATCTACCGTAAAAAAAAGATTTCGATTTTTTAAAGTGATCGCAAACTTTTTTTGATGTGCGTATGATTATTTGGGATAAGTTATTTACCGGACTTGTACATTTACTACAGGAATTTATAAGCTTTTGTATGAAACAAGATTACATTAAACAATCAAATAAATACTCCTAAAGATATTATAAAACAAACAAACCATAGTACTTATAACGAAACGAGAATCTTCGTAATTATCTTTATTGCTAAGATCAGCAATTAAAGGATTTTATGACGTTTAAAACATTTATTACAGGTACTTAAATAATTGTAACACCTTTCAAATAAGAAGATACCGAGAAGAAGATATAATAGCTTTTTTATTAGTAAATGATTACAAAACACCTACCTAATGTTCGTGTTCTTCTTCTTCTTTATCGTGTGGTTAGTGTCTAACCTGGTGTCAGAGTTTGTATGCCGCCGTATAGGCCTCTGACTTGGCTTTACATGCTATCGAGAAATATCTCTCAGGCATGCTGGTTACCTCGAGATGTTTACCGTCACCGAAGTTAGTGATAATTATTAAATATGCCTAAGAATCCGAAAAATCCGATGTGCGTGTGTTTGGTTCGAACTTTTTTTTTTTTTTTTTTTCGGTTGGGAAATCATCATATGACTTCTCCCGCTCTGGGCGGAGCAGGAGGGAGTGTCAGAATTTTACTGACTAAAACCCATCCATGTTCCTTCATCGCCCTTTGTGTTCCGGGGTCACGGTATCTCTTTCGAACAGTCCCGCAACCCCGGCAGGCATCGGTCCTTGCCGCCTCAAAGAGAGTCAGCAATAGGGAGGGGTCCTTCCTATTGCTGACTCTCTTCGAGGCGCGCGTGGAACACGAACGCGCCGTCGACACGGCCTGTCGTCATGAGACGGACGGACGGCGAGCTAGCCCATAGCCCACCATCCACAGGCCCGCGCCTACGGTGGCCGGGGGCCACGTGGTGGCCCCCGACGCCCGGGGCGTCTCCCGCGGCGGCCGGGACGCTGTGAGGTTCTCTCCCTCTCACGTTCCGCCACCTCCTTCTCTAGCATTACTGCTTCGCAGAAGGAGGTGACGGCGTCCCATTCCGTCTCGTTTGGTTCGAACTTGAGACCCTTGGCAGTCCGACGGTCGACTACTAGGCTCTCACTACTTGTTAAACAATCCAAATTAACATAGGTATTGTTGCTATCTAATGATTTTAAAACAATTTTTTCCTTTTTATTCACTTGATTAAACCCACGGCTTTTGTTTTTTTAGGGTTGCGTGTACCCAAAGGGTAAAAACGGGACTCTATTACTAAGACTCCACTGTCCGTCTGTCTGTCTGTCATTAGGCTATATCTCATGAAACTTGATAGCTACAAAATTGGAATTTTCACGGTTGATATCTTTCTGTTACTGCTATAACAACAAATAATAAAAATAGATTAAAAATTAAAGAGGAATTCCATATTAGGATAGTACGGAACCCTTCATGCGCGTATCCGACTGGCTCTTAGCCGGTATTTTTTTTGCTTGTCATCCAGCAGTAACTGAGAATTTTTACACGCTTTTATTAGCATCACCTGAAACTATGTAAACAAATCTTAGAAGTTACATTTGGCCCACATCCCGGTTTCAGATTGAGCTGAATTTTTGCATACTTACATGTTTAATTTGGATGACAACACATGGTTAGCTCGTGACGTCATTCTAGATCCAATATGGTAGACTCGCAAATATGGCGGTCTAGTTATTTTGTATGCATTCCCATGACATGGATATCAAACGAAAGGGTTTGCTGAGAAAAATACGAGAAAGCGTGTTTTTTTTGTTTTTAAACTTATTTATTTCAAAATAAAAGACCTTCCCGATTGCCTCAAGCAATTTACAGTTACCTAACCACAAGTAGCAGTCAACATTGTAGCCATTTTTAGAAAGTAAATAAGATTACCGCAATATCTCTATCAAACAATGTTGACGACAAAATTGTTCATGTGAGCGAAGTTCAATTCAAATCCATTTATATTGATCACTCCTCATTAATAAATTACTCATCCACGCTTGTGGGTGGCCACACTCAATAATAATCAAAATAAAGGTTAGTACAGAGGTTACGACTAAAATACGCGCGAAAAGCTTTTGACGTTAGCTCATAATAGCCAAGTTAAAATCTAAACAAATAATTAAAACTAAACTGTTTGTTTGCGATTTCAAAATAACATATTTTATTGAATGTATCATCATCTCCCTAGCCTTTTCCCAACTACGTTGGAGTCGGCTTTCAGTCTAACTGGATGCAGCTGAATACCAGTATTTTACTTGTTGCGACTGCCTATCTGACCTCCACAACCCAGTTAGTACTGGCTAATACGAAACCCCTTGGTAAGACTGGTTGCCAGACTTTTTAGGCCACTGACTACCTGTAATGACTGTCAAAATTACAGCCGGGACCAACTGCTTGACTTGCTTTCCGAGGCACGCAGGAAACTCGGTATTTAATGGGTGGTCACCCATCCACAGACCAACCTAGGTAAGCACGACTTAACCTAAAGATTGACAGCGGCTGTTATTATTTAGCTACGAGCTCCTCAAACAATGTTGTTTTATTGAATGTATATGAAAGTATATTACACCGTACTTATTATAAAATAAATATTTATTTTTATTATTCTGTCTGATTGTTCCGGCTAATCTCCGAAATGGCTATACTGATTTTGACGGGACATTTAATATATAATAATAATAAGTTGTATTTATTAAACACAGACTAATAATATTTACATCATTTACAAAGTAACTCTATAAAAGAAATAAAAATATTTTACAAGTATCAAAAAAGATTACAGGGCGTCGAAAAATTTGTCCACATCGCTGTCAACAGGAAAACTGCCCAGCCAAATTGCCACGTTGGATGGCATGGGTAGGTAAGTAGACTCGTGACGGCTGTAGATAGTAGAACCTAAGTACTACAACAGTTGCAATGTTTACAACTTCCTGTAATACATAAAACATATACCTAAACATACATCCTTTTTTTTTTTTTTTTTTTTTTTTTTTTTAGGTGGGACCACTCGCAGTTGCAACGCGCTAAGGTTGCTTAACTGCTTAACCGGACAATCCTGTGGTGGCCAAAAATTACTTTAAGGCCCCCAGCCAGGGCTTACAAACTAAGGATTTAAATTAAATGAACGGTCACTAAGGGCACCCCCTGTGGGGTTCGGGCCTCGGCTTAGTGCGTCATTGATGAGAGGGCAGCAAGGGACAACAGGCTGGGTCGGATCATTAATTGGGGAATCGGTCGTTAAATACATAACATTACGCCTGTAATCCCGGAGGGGTTAGGTAGAGGTGTACCCACGTAATAGGACACCCACGTTTCGCCAGTTTTGTTTTAAATCCCTTGTAATAGGAGGCGAGGCTACTCCATCAACTGGGCACAAATCCAAATTCCATAGCTGCTACCGAGAAATTCTTGATGGAAAAACTCAATAACACTTTGACCGACCTTGGAATCGAACCCAGCAATCTCATGGTCAGCGGTCGCGCTTGACCACTAGACCAACGTGGCAGTCTATTATTATAAAGAAATTAATAGGAGTAGAAAGAAGAAAATTTATCAAAAATCTTCAAACTTATTCCACAAATATCAACAAAGAAAGAAAAGAAATCATTTCTTAACTTGTAAGGCACCAAGCACATGGCGTATTTTAAACGCACAGACGACGCGAAGATGACGCGCGTATACGCGCTTCAAACGAGATTTGAACACAACCTTGTTACACGGGGCGATCGTAAAACGCGCGTCTACTGCGCGTATACGCGCAGATACAGCGATACCAGGGGCCCTAACGTTTCGTCCGTATATTCGGATCTATCCGTCTCTCTCAGACTCAGAGACGGGTAGAAGCGAATATACGGAAGAAACGTTAGAGAGTAGGGCCTCAGACGCGCTGTAGTCGCTCGTAGCTTTCGCGTTTTGGTCAGACTCCTCGTCAGTTGTACGAGTACGATGGTGTCGGTTGAGACAACAGTGCTTACGCTGGCTTTGACCGTTTGTACGCGCTTCAAACGAGTTTCGAACGCGCTTCACACGCGGGTTTGTATCGCGTTTTTTGCGCGTTTGAATCTATAAAACGCAAAAATCGCAAAGCATCTACGGCGCTGGAAACGCGCGTCGTCTGCGCGTTTAAAATATGCCGTGTACTAGGGTTCTAACGTTTACGAGGATGGACTAAAAGTCGCACCACTAATTCAATTTGTCGCCCCGTGCCACCTCCACACAATGCCGTCAACCAATTTATAACAATAATGAGCGACAACACTAACTAATAATGATTAATTGTGTCACTTTCCGCTTCTATTGTTTTGTGTGTACGAGGCGCTATTGGGATATTGTTCCTTGTTGTTTTGTACTTTGGTCGTATTTTATCCAATTATTTTTTAACTTTGCCCGACACTAAGAATTTTTCCTGTGTCATAAAATAACCGACTTCCATAGAGAACACAAAAAAAGTGGGAAAATAGCTTTACTTCCGGAAGTCGCTGGCAAAAACAAAACAATAAAAGAAAGAAAAGTCACCGACTTCACCCTTTCCACTTTTTAATGAAGTCAGTAATTTTTTTTTGCACAATTGTTTTTTATTTGGCAGTCCATCTATCTGACGGACCGTTTCACTGTACGCTTACCGATACGCGGTATCCCTTCCAGGATTCGGTTGCTCCTCCGGATTTTCAACAAACATGGTAAGGTTTGCTGTAAGAAAACCCAATTCTGGGTTGAGCTTGGTGTGTATTTGTAGGGGTACCTAGGAAGAACAGGGTGTCAAGTTCTTTATTAGGAAAATAAGGATACTCCGACCAGACGAGTGTTGTCTGGTGAGCTACTGCCCAACAGACCTTGTCGAAATTATTTAGTCTTAATCGCGGATTATTTAAACAGCGCGTTTTAGTGTTTTGATATTAAGTACTTCTTAATTTGTGTCTTAAATGGCGCTGTAGTACTTTTTATAGTACCGCTACATACATATTGATGTGAATGATGAAATGTTTTTGTAAATTTGTGTGTATATATATTTTTTTTAATTTTGTGTGCAATAAAGAATAAAAATAAGAAACATGGCGAACCCAAGGCTAAATCGATTTGCTTACACAATAAATACTTATTACTTACAGTTTTCTTTATCTGAACTCGAAAATACACATTTAATTAATTTACTCGTTAACTATGTATTTGTAACCATTTTATTTATTAAGTATGTTTGAAATTGTTTTTCCGTCACCTCCCCCTCAAGCTTCATTGGAAGAATCACCTGTCTGGCATGAATGCTGAAATGGACCTTTTTGGCGCAGCCGTGAGGCACACAGCACATATTATGTTTCTCTCCTTATTTTGTATCTTTTTTATATTATTGTGTGTGCTTTATTAACTGATAAATATCTGTATACTATTAACTGATATAGAACTGATAATATATGATCAAATAAATATTTTATCTTTCTTTATTTACTCTGCAAGTGGTGTCGGTAGCTTCAGTTATTTCCGGATAGTAAAAGTTCTTAGAAATACTAACTAAAAAACCCGATCAATATTACGTTTAACCCGCAGCTAATTCAAGGTGCAATAACAAAAGGAATTTGTAGCATATAACATAACAACAATTTATAACAAAATAGTTTAACAATATTTACTTAAAAATTGTCACATTCGAAAGACTAGAGCAGCTACGTCCCGAGTTCGTCCGTTTGTTCCGGTTCCAAACAAAAACAGCCAAGCGGATGTTGACAGAATTACTGTGTTGGAAACTGTAAAACTGGAGGTCTAAAACTGAAAAATAAAATGTATTAAAACACGTGAGTGTTTTATTATATTACTAGCTGATGCTCGCGGCTTCGCCCGCGTGGATGTCGGTTATCGCAACCAAAAGTAATCATGAAATTTTTATACCGTTCCCGCAACCCTCCAACAAATATGGATTGTGTAAAGAATGATAATATGGATGGATTGTGTAAAGGATGATATTATGGATGGATTGTGTAAAGGATGATATTATGGATGGATTGTGTAAAGGATGATATTATGGATGGATTGTATAAATGACGATATTATGGATGGATTATGTAAAGGATGATATTATGGATGGATTGTGTAAAGGATGATAATATGGATGGATTATGTAAAGGATGATATTATGGATGGATTGTGTAAAGGATGATATTATGGATGGATTGTGTAAAGGATGATATTATGGATGGATTGTGTAAAGGATGATATTATGGATGGATTGTGTAAAGGATGATATTATGGATGGATTGTGTAAAGGATGATATTATGGATGGATTGTGTAAAGAATGATAATATGGATGGATTGTGTAAAGGATGATAATATGGATGGATTGTGTAAAGAATGATAATATGGATGGATTGTGTAAAGAATGATAATATGGATGGATTGTGTAAAGGATGATATTATGGATGGATTGTGTAAAGGATGATATTATGGATGGATTGTGTAAAGGATGATATTATGGATGGATTGTGTAAAGGATGATATTATGGATGGATTGTGTAAAGAATGATAATATGGATGGATTGTGTAAAGAATGATAATATGGATGGATTGTGTAAAGAATGATAATATGGATGGATTGTGTAAAGGATGATATTATGGATGGATTGTGTAAAGGATGATAATATGGATGGATTATGTAAAGGATGATATTATGGATGGATTGTGTAAAGGATGATATTATGGATGGATTATGTAAAGGATGATATTATGGATGGATTATGTAAAGGATGATATTATGGATGGATTATGTAAAGGATGATATTATGGATGGATTATGTAAAGGATGATATTATGAATGGATTGTGTAGAGGATGATATAATGGCTGGATTACGAAGGAGGAGAGCAGCGGTGGCCCAGTGGTGGCGGCCTCGACTTACGAACAGTAAGTCGTGGGTTCGAACCTAGACAGGCGCATTACTTTGTGTAATTTATTTCATCACCACTGCTCTCGTGAAGGAAAACATCGAGAGGAAACCGGCATTCCCAAGACCAAAAATTCGAAGACATGTAACATCTACCAATCCGCACTGGGCCCGCGTGGTGGATTATATCCCATTCCCTCTCATTGAGAGGAGGCCGTGTCCGAGCAGTGGGAATATTATAGACTGATGATGATGATGATGAATGGATTGTGTAAAGCATGATATGGCCAGACAGGAGTGAAGAGTAAAGAGAATTTAATTGATTCTTTTTTAATTTGGTAGTAGTGGTCCCTTAGTTTTATTAACTTTGCATCGACACTTTATGAGTTATCCTCCATAATGTGCATTTTGCTTCTTCATCTGTGTGGATTATGTTCTTATAACTTCTAGTAACAATGTAAAATTTATACTTGACAAGGATTTGTGTGAGATACAACTAAAATGGGTAAAAAAATTACTCGTACTTCATATAGAACAGCATGAAAAATTTTATAATTCAGCTACGGATAATATTTGTGGCCAACATTACAACGTATCTATTTTGTTTACAAATCCGACCGTATTCAAAAGTGAATATGTAACTGTCCCTATTTTCATTCATAAGCAAAGGACGCATAACAAACACTTGAACTCTCTGACATAACCCGAACATATCTATGCAAAAACGTAAACTGTGTTCGGGATTCAGTTTCCGAACATGTAAACAAATTGGGTTTTGTGTGTACGGTTCAGTTCGTTGTAATCTTGTATTGTGATATTTAGGAAAAAATAAAACTTTTAGATAATTGCCTTTTTTTTCGTCTTATGAGTTTTTGGAAAAAAACAACATGAATCCAAAATAAAGTTCATACAGTGCTGCAACTCTGTTTTTTTTTTTACAAATTTTAATAAGTTTTATGCAGCACCAAGCATTCTGAAATCAACTTAACTTAAACTAGCATAAAGTTGATATACGTTTAGTGAAATGTCATAGATTGGAAGCATGGATTTGAGTACAGTTTATTTAAAGGCGAGGGCAGTGGCCAAAAGAAAAAAGAAAAAGTTGTGCAAAGGAATATTCGCGTTCAGTGGAGCATAAAATCAGTTTACGCTCAATTTATGTTATGTGGGTACTGGACTTAGCAGGCTCCATGATACATGATCAGTGATAATATAAGTTTCAAGATTTGTATGTATGGATGTAATGTGGTATTTACATAATTTCTGGGCCATTTTCTTTCAGCTTGTTTAGCGTTCTTCGGAGTTTTAATAGAATAAGAGGCCATGTTATACTGGTTTTGTTACCGCTGACTCTGAGCTACCGTCCAGTGTATTTACGAACAGAATGGGTTTAGGAGTCTCTTACCCTTATCCCAATTCATTTGGGGTCGGCGCAGAATGTCTTCTTCTTCCATACTTCTCTATTACTTGGCACGGTACTGAAATTGTAAGAGCGAGTTCATGCATATTTCGTAAGAAACACTGTCTGAAATAAATCTGTGGAATTCACTGCCGGCTTCTCTGTTTCCCGATTATTATAATCAGGGTCTCTTCAAAGTTCCAGTGAATCGGTTTTTTCTAGGCAGGCGTGCTCCATCCTAGGCTGCATCATTGCTTCACATCAGGCGAGTTGCGGCCAAACACGCAGCTTATTTTGTATTAAAAAAAAAGTCTCGGTCAAGCCATAAATACTCATTCTCAGGGCAACAAGATATACAAACAGACATACAAACGGCTTACGGGCCCCTTAAATCACTTATCCCTAAAAACTGCTGACATACCGACCTATAATGCTTTCCACCCAGGTCAAAATCTCCAACGAAATACAAAACGTAACAAACGGGTCCTGGGCCAATAAATTGTGCCCAGGACCCGTTTGTTACTCCATATCTTCAGCAAACGGCTTGCTTAGGTACAAATTGAAAAATATAGAGGGCACTATCGTCACAGATTTACAAATTGCCAAACACTTTGTTCGTTCTGCTCGTCGTTGACTATTTTGATTGTTTTGCTCGCTATCTTCGTCTCTATTTGGTTTGATTCTGCCACTACCATTTGTTTTTATGTTTTTCGTTATTTTAAAGTGCTTTGAGCACCTTTTGGGTGAAGTAAAAACATTGAACTCATTGTCACCGAAAGCGTCACCATCACCGAACGCTTCGTAGCACTCGAAGCAGATCCGCTTTGGCGTAGCACCACTTAGGTGTGCGCATGGGACAACGCGTAGCAGTGCCACGACTGGGTTGGGGCCTGAGGGGAAGGGGGAGGGGGATGAGTGGAAGGGGGAGGTGAAGTAAAATAGGAAATGAACACACAAATTTAAAAAACAAAAAAAAATCCACACTCACACAGCTCGACGATACAATTCACAAGTTACTTAGTTTTCACTTCTGTCGGCAGTCTCCAAAGACTGCCCCGCGTGTTTTTATATTTTTTTATTTAAAGGGCTACCGTTTATCTCAGACAAAGCGGGAATTGTTTTGGCGTAAGTTAGAGGAGGAATGACTGAGCTATACGATATGTCATTGGACTCCTAATGGCAATAGGCTCGCGCCCAATTAATTTGTAATAATCAGCTTAAAAAATTCCAACTGCTGGAATCCAGGCGTCCTCTTCTGAGAGAGGGAGTGGGGTGTATTCCCGTTGACCCCACCGCTCGTGTCCCTATTGATGGGGCTGTAATCTACTACACTGACCCAGGTCGAGCTGGTGGATGTCAAATTTTCGAATTTAATCCCCTAGCACTAACTCTCTAAAAATACAGGAGTGTGATGTGTTTAGTGTTTCTTTTGGGTTAATCTTGACACAAAACATATGTATACACTTAAGACATATCGGTAATATGATGTCAAATTTGCTAGCGAAACCCAGTTGAAGTGACGGTACATAAAAACCATTTAACAAAAAAAAATGTTTTTTGTCGGTCAAGTTTCGAAAATTTGATGTTAGACATATATTGACCGTCTAGTGTATGACAATATCATCTTATAATGCTTTAAAAATAACGCTGCCCTATAATCCTTCAAAATACATTTAGTAGAAAATAACATTTTTGTTTGTAAAAGGGATAAGTTATTTCAAAGAGGTGTTGAAGTGATTACAGGCGTACAAAAATAACTTTTTAAACCTACATCATAAAGTAAGGGGCAGGATTATAAATAAAAGTTGGTAACACTAAAAGCTTTTGATAACGTTTAGAGCGGTTTTGAGTTAAAATAACAATTTGTAATTTTTTTGTTTGCTGAATTGAATAAATAAGATACTCTTGGGCCGGTGGGTATTTAGGACAATCTACTTTTGCAACGGTCAGTCTGAAGACTCTATAGACATATAGAGATGTATAGACTATTGACCTCAATAAACTCAGTCTTTCGCAATCCATTGCTGAATATCGACAGAGCCCTACAAGCAGAGGACAGGGTATTCTGGCGCAGCTTAGGAGGCCCGTCTCTGTTTTCCATTTAAAGCTTGTCCAGCCACTTTTTGGTAGGTCTTCAATCCTTCTAGCAGGGGAGAAACCCTCACCACGACTGCAAGCTGTCAATAACAATAGTTCTTTAATCTATTTCTTAAATAATTTAAAAAAAAAAACTCCGGCTAGTTGTTCGTGTGTTCGCAAGCCCGACTGGTGAGCATGAGGACCTGGGATCGATTCCCAAAATGTTATTCGGATTTGCCATCAGAAATTTCTCAGTAGGAGCCACGGACTCTGATTTTTTGCCTGGTTGAGGGCAATAGGCTTGCTCCCTATAACATGGGACTTAGAACATAACTTGCGAAGTGTGGGTGTACTATTAGGTACAGCTCTGCTTAAACCTTCGGGGATTACAGGCGTGATGTTATGTTATAAATTCAGTTAAAAAAACTTCGGTCTGCGACTGTCAAATTGACATCCCTAATGCCAGTATTTACACCGTTAATAAAATGTACACTATATGAAACTCTCCAACAGACAAATGGCACAATGTTCGAACTCCGAACAAAAACGAACGTGAATGCAGAAACTAAACCAATATAGTACCGTCAACTGGTTCCTCGTTACGATGACGCGAACGTTTCACTATTTCTATTTTGTAACAGCGAACTACAATCAGAGTTCATAGCAACTACGGGGCGCGTTTTAACGAGGACTATGTCTGTGTGTCTTGGATTTAAAGTGTTGAAGGATTTGACACGGTGACGATGGCGGATTTAAAATGTGTAGTGATTTATTAGCATAATTGAGTGATACTGAGGGAATGATTATAAGTCTTTGTATGGCTAGGAAAAGTGCCTATAAGGTAAAGTATTTGGTATACAGGGTGTAAACGGATCGTTCACGAAACCGGCAACCAAGCATTCTGGACATCAAATTAAGCAACTCTATGGAAAAAACATTACACATAACATATTGCTTCAAACGACCTTTTTTTGGGGTGACAATAAATCGATCGAAGTGATTTATTGTCACCCCCTGCCAGGGCTGCGGGACTGTTCGAAAGAGATACTGTGGCCCCGGAACACAAAGGGCGAAGAAGGAACATGGATGGGTTTTTGTCAGTAAAAGTCTGACACTCCCTTTCGCTACGCCCAGAGCGGGGGGAGTCATTTGATGGTATTCCAACAGAAAAAAAAAAATCGTACATCTCAATGTAATGCACTCAAAACTGTGCTGATGGGTGCATTGAATAGTACGGGGGTCGTGGAGATATTTAAAATAAAATTAAAATATTTAAAACTTGTATTAAATTATAATGGACTATGACCCCCAATAAAATTACTTTTCGAAAAACACAAATCTACTACTGCTATAAAGTAGTTGGGAAGAAACTACTGCATGAACCCAGCAAAGGTCAGATTAACAAAGCACACCACAAAGCAACTGACTCAGCAGAATATCAGAGAAGCCATAAGATCTAAGGCATGTACCGGTTGACCGCCATTCAGCACTGCGGCCTAGCGGTTAGGCTCCGTAGGCCTCAGCCTCCACAAGGCACGGCGCGTTGGGCCCGCCGTAATGGCAGCCGCAACCCCGTTGAGCACTGCGGTTCACCGACCCTTCAGTGTTATGAATGTGCCATCTCACTCCATTGACCTGGCTATGATAAGGACGGATAGAATTGATAAAGGGCTCTAATATTTAAGTCAAATCTTTGAAATGCTAAGAGGTAAATCTTCTGCAAGCTTTAAGAAATGTGTACGTAAGCAGCTTACAATTTGACGACCCGAATGGCGCAGCGGTACTGAGACTGCTTTACGTTCTTAGGGTCCCAGGTTCGAATCCCGGTAGAAGGAAATGTTTGTGTGATTGAGCATGGACATTTGTTTTCGAGTCATGGATGTTTATAATGTTTAATAAGTATGTATTTACAAACAAGAAGTATCTATGTAGTATATCAATTACCTGGTGTCCACGGCACAAGCCTCGTTGCTTAGTGTGGCACTAGATGGCTCTGTGTGTAATGTCCAGCGATATATTATTTAATTCCTTTGAAGAGAATGAAGGCCTTGGCTCGTCTTTGGATGTAAGACTAAATTAACTTTACTTTAAAAAAAACTTTTATTCAAATGATTTTTTTTAATTGTTTTTATTACAATATGGGCCTGCTCTTAACCTCGATCTCGCCTGATGGAAAGCGATGGATGAGATCTATGGTGGAACGAGCGTGCCCAGAAGATACCTGTTCACTCTTGCTTTGAAGTCAGGCGGGTTAAATGTGGGTGGGAACACAGACGCAGGCAGAGAGTTCCACACTTTGGCTGTGCGCATAATAAAAGTGGAGGAGAAGCGCTTAGTACGACACATCGGGATGTCAACCAAGTGCGGATGGTACGCCGCAGTACGTCTGCTAGTCCAGTGGTAAAAGGGTGATGGTGGGATCAGGTCGTGGAGCTCCTGCGCACACTCACCGAAGTATGGTCTGTAGAAGACCGACAGGCAGGCAACATTACGCCGATGAGCTCGGCTGTGAAGCGAAGCTGCCAACGTCTCGTCGCCTATAAGCCATTTAGCTCTGCGTTCCACCGAGTCAAGTGCAGCAAGCTGGTATTTTGCTGAGCCATCCCACAAGTGACTGCAATACTCCAAACAGGAACGGACTTGTGCTTTGTACAAACTTAAAAGCTGCCCAGATGTGAAGTATCGTCTCACCTTATTCAAGATGCGCCGCTTCTTATCTGCGGTCTGAGCTTTTGACTCGATGGATGCGCCAAAGGTGAGATCCGATGTCAACTCCATGCCCAGAAGCTGTAGGCGGTCAGTAACTGCTACAGATGCACCCCGGAAAGTGGGAGACATCTGGAACTGGCTGCTTTTTGCGAAAGAATAGGTTTACCTATCAACATTATAAGCGTAGGTATACGAAGTTTCATGTCCGTGCTATAAACCGTTAAGGAGTTCTGTTCTGAGAAGGCGATCCTTGCTCTATGAATAAGTCATAATTGTCTGTCATAAAAAAGTAATGTCATGAGAAGCAAAGGTGTGTGCAAAATTTCAGCTCAATCGGTTGAAGGAAACTGGTCTGAAATTCAATTTTATGATTTGATTCATAAATACTAACAAGGCAAGCTATAGAAAAGCTTATAAAAACATACTGATAGTGATCAGTAAAAAGAGTATACCTACAAGATTAGAATTTAAGACCAATTCTTATTTCAATTCTACTCCGTTGTTTTACGCTGCAGAGAATATAATTTCTATGCAATTATATCGATGTAGTGCAAATAATCAGCCAAACAGACAGACGACGGATATTACATTGACATTAGACGGGTCCTGTTTTTTCATTTGGCTATGAAACCATATTTTTTTCAGATACAAGATACGCACAAAAAAGCACATGTAGGGCTTAAACAGACTGAAGTCTACGTACAAAAGGAAGTATAAAAAGGAAGTATTGAAAAATGTACTCGCTCGCGTTTTGTATTTTTTTTTTTGTTCTAAAAATATTTTGTAGGGCTCAAACGTTATCTGCGTTTTCACAGCTATTTGTGATATGTGGCTTCTAAAACGGCGGCGTTTAAAAATAACGGCCAAAGGATTTAAAAATGCAATTTCGCGCATGCGGTGTGTGTGCGGTGTAATAATTCTGGGCTGAATTATGAAAGTTGCCGGCTTACCACAAGTTAGTGTTCTAGCTCAAACTAGGGTAAAGCCATTTTCCCTTGGATATGGGAGCTTAGAAAAACTGCTTAGTTTATGCGGATATTATGGCTACAAATTATCTTGTAATAAATGTTCAACCAGATTTAAAAGCATTAAAGAGCGGGCGTGGCGATCTGGACTCATTCTTAGAGAATAGGTCAGAGAAGGTAAATAATAAACGAAATTGGCAAGCCATGGGGAGGCCTTTGCCAAGCAGTGGGGCAGAATAGGCTGATGTAATAATAAAATAAAAAGTAGAGAGGATATTGGGAATAATGTTATACAAAAATCTTGATCCCAAACATTTTCCATTTTGACACACCAACTCTACCACAAGCGGGCGCATGACAATAGACATTTTAGACCGATTTGTTACCAAGTAGTAACAAGTATTAGATTACGAATTACTTCGTCTTGTCCCGTCTACCGCTCGTTAATATTTGTATGTCTTTGAATGGGATGTAAATTAGGTTTTTGAGTTTCTTCAATGTTTTTGTGATAGACCTTCAACGACTTTTTAAAATAATGCGGTATACCTAATGCAGGTTTAACTTAGTTAGTATACAAAACTGTTCACGTTATATGTCAGAAACTAGACGGTCACGGTCGGTTAACACGCCGACTATAAATATAAGAATATAATATTTTCATACTTTTAAGAATTTATTAATATCTGATCTATGGATGAAACTGGTTGTGCTTGTTTTTGCAACAAGCACAACCAGTTTCATCAATTTCAATTTCACTAAAATACTATTGGATAATTGTATTTTTTATTCAAAAATCGACGTACTTGTTTACGCTGCGCACTCGCGATGAGTGACCTATCCAAAACACATCCCCGCTGAACTCCTGGCCACATACAAAGTGGCGGATAGCCAATATCGGAACTCAAACAAATAACATTTATAGGAACATATTTCCGGATAAGCCTACACACCAAAATTGTTTGTATTTATGCAATGCAGTGTACAATATACCCTAAACACTATTAATTTTAGTGACACATCGTGTACGTACTTATTGGTAGGAGATTTTGGTTTACTGCATTCAAGTCCGCCTCATAATTATTTATTTATTTATTTATTGACACACCAACGACTTATTCACTAAATCATTTACATTGATTAGTTTCTATTTCAACAGCTTTGCGGTGAATTCGTCACTTATAGGTGTGCACAGCACTTGTATAATCAATAATAATAATTGAAACGGAAATATATGATGATAACAAAATTAAAATTTACAAAATTTACATTGAATTTAGAATGTCTAGTAGTTATTGTAAATTAAATTACAGTATAATTAAAAAAAAAAAACATAAATTAAATTGGAATAGAAAACAATTATAAATTAAAACTATAAAAATAACAAATAAATTAGGACATACACATAATTATGGTGAAAGCATTGCATGCTCTAACTACACCTTAATAAAATGTCGATCGTCTCCAAACATAACTTATCGATCGACCATGAAATGTATAATATGTGTACCTAATTAATAATGATAATTTGTCAGTATCATCAAGTCAGTCAGTCAATCAGTATCTTCTTGGCCGTGTCGCAAGTTTCCTGGGGGTCAGCGCAACGCGTTTTTTTTCTTCAATTATCCTCCATCAACCGTCACGCTTTAATTACTCCTTTTTCCCTCATATCATTCCTCATACAAGTCATTCGTCGTTTCCTTGGTCATCCTCTCCCTCTCCATCCATCAACATTTATATTCATCACTGTTATAGTCACATGCGATTCGTCCCTCCTCGTCACATGCCCATATCAAGACAGTCGATTCTCTTTCAACTTTTCTGTAAATGGCGCAACTTTCAAACTTCCTTTAATATACTCATTCCTTCTTTTATCTATTCTTGTAACACCACACATCCCTTAACATACATCCCTCTTTTTTACGGTTCAATATGCCGATTCATACATTACGACAGGTCTAATAACGGACTTGTATATTTTCTTCTTTTACTTGAATTTGTAATACATATCATGCAGATATCCAATTAGTACTAAACATTACAATACATACAACTCTATCGTACACATAATAAATCACATTTTTCAATTTAACATACGCTGCCAAACAAAATGTTCGTAAACAGTAAAAGAGTAGCTAATATTGTTGCTTTTTCACCATATTTTTCAGACTTACATTTAATTTCAAGCTACAATCAAAATACCACTCTAACGTTAACTAAATAAAGTGAAAATTTCTTTACTGGCTGTTGGGTATTAAATAATACTCTTGGCAGTACTTACACAAGACCTTATGCGATTCGATTTTTGCTAAGTACACTTTATAGTATTATATTTTAATGTGAATAGCGCTGCAAGCATTTTCGTGCTTATTTTGCTCAAAAGTTCGTGTAGTGAGAATAATGTGTGAGCAATTTGAAAAAGTATTTAATTTTCATTTTAGCAAATTAAATTGTTATGCAATACATTCGTTGCATAATTATGATATTCACGAGGAACTCGTTGCTAAATTATAAAGCCACTCGGGTCGCTTTTTAGGTTATGCCGTGCTTGTCTAGGTCCGTGGATGGGTGACCATCACCCATTACATACCGAGTTTCCTCCGTGTCTCAGAAAGCACGTTAAGCAGTTGGTCACGGCTGTCATTTGTATATCTTTGACAGTCGTTACAGGCAGTCAATGGCCCGATAGTCTGACAACCAGTCTTATTATAGGGTATCGTATTACCCAGAACAAACTAGGTTGTGGAGGTGAGATAGTCGCTGCATGTAAAATACTGAAGTTCAGCTGAATCCAGTGAGACTGGAAGCCGACCCCAACATAGTTAGGAAAAGATGATGATGACATTCGTTTTCATATCGTTTAGGAGTCTATAATTTATTTTATGCTCTCTATTTACACTGTTTCGTTAGCAAATTAAACTTACTCTTGTAATTTACTATTATTAATTGATAATAATTATATGATTGTCTGAAAAACACTTTTATGTTTGTCTCCCTATTTATTTTACGAGTAACAAATCTATTTAATTGTGTTTAGAATCAAATAAAGACTTTACCAAGAACTAGAAATTTAAGACACGAGAAACTTTTCAAAGTGCGGTTACAATTTTATTTAAGCATTAAAATAATTAAAGACGAATAAAAACTTCTTAAGTTTTGCAAGCAAAATAGTTTCAAGAATTTGTTTTAAATGTGAAAACTGCAGACCACAAAGCGTACCACATAACAAATAAGAGCAAAAGGCCAGATCTGTACAATAAGTGAAAACAGATGCAGGCGTCGTCATGACAACTGCAACAGTTCAAAATGCCCACCAAATCTTATTCTTAGCCGTAGCGGTTCTTCGAATTTGTCAGAAGATTCCATGTGAAAACTCTCGAGTCGTGGGCGTTTTATGACAATTTATAATCTAATGAGTGTTAAAGTACTTCACGAAGCCTAAAGACACTAAACTTGTTCTCCACGTCATTGCAATCATTTTTGTTTTTCCAGACCACACCTGGAAACATTCTAGTTACGGAGATATTGGAGGTGAAAGCTCCAAGTTTTTCACAAGTTTTTTCTTAAAATACATTTTTTTATTTTAAAATTGTACTTTAAACACAGACCTCCATGACTCCCGTACCAGTCAATGCATCCAATAACACCTTTGACACAATGTTTTGAGTGCGTAACATTGATCCCTACCGTAAAACGTATTTTTTCATCCCAAAAAAAAGTCGTTTCCAGCAATAATGTTTGCGTAGAGTTACTTATTTTGACGTATATAATGCTTGGTTGACTGCTTCGTGAAAGGCCCGTTTACAGTTTGACATTAACAGCTATACAAGTTGTAAACTTTATACCTTGTATAGCTGTTTATGTGTCAATGTGGTGAAATTAGGACGTGTTGAGTTTTTGCTAAGTCGAGCAAGGGATTAAGAAAAAAATCAACCTATCTGCGTCAGTTACATGGACCTGATCTTCTGTGTCTATCTATTCTATGGCACTACTGAGGTTCGTGCAACGATCCCTGCAGACATGATAATGTAGTTGTTTAATTTGTAATTTGGTTTGAAACAAAAGGATTTTCTTTTTTAAGTGGTTCCATCGTGAACTTCGATTAAAGGGGACATACAGAGGTCGGGAAATGACAACTGCTAAAATGCTTTTAAACAAAGTAAAACTTTAAGTGCAAACGTGTTTTTTTAGATGCAATATAGATAAGAAAAGATTTTATGGGGTTTTTTTTTATTTCAACGTGCGTAATCGTTTCAAACCCTTAAAATCTCACACTATTAATGACAATCCTAACTAGACTGATCTAGTTGCAATCGGCCACCATGCGAAAACCTTCTCCCTGTGTAACGTCCATTTTCAATAACTTACGGTAACGGTTTTGGTAACGGAAGGTTGCTATATCTCTGTCTGTTTGACATTTAGCTTACGGACCGTTAGAAACAAAACGTCACAGAAAAGCTTTCTTCGATTTTTCTATGAATCAAGTGACAGTTGACGCGGATAGGATATTTCAAGCTAACTTTGTTTATAGAAACACCGATAGCTACGAGACGTAAGCATATTAACTGACAGTAATACGTAAGTTATAAATAAAACGGGCCTTAAGAAGAGTTTTCCGAGTCGGAAAATCCTACTTATAATAATCGAAAGTTTCTGAGGTTATACGTAAGTTAGTTATAGAAAGCAGCCGTAAGTGTCATTCGCCATTTTTGACAATTTGTCACCATTCAAGGCAGTGACAATTTTTCTTATAAAGCGACCGTCAAAACTAGTGAAGAGGAGAAATACACTACTACTCTGTCAGACGTCACGGCATCATTTACTCATATCTCTTTCATATCATTCCTCACACAATCCATCCATCCATTCTTTGGCTTTCGTGTCCCTCTCCAACCATCAACATTTATATACAATCATCTGTGAGCACATCATTGTATTCCTAAAGTATTTAAAACCACTTTATCAAAACTAAATTCACATCGCTAACAAAATTCAATTCAACAACCCCAGCAAGTAGATCAAAATAGCTCTTCAACTAAACCTGAAAATAACAACATTCAAACAGGAGTTCGAGAACATGTGGCTCTCCAAACTAATCAACAATGTGTATCGCTTGCCAGAGCTAATTTTGTGCAGTTCAAAAGGCGTGTAATTGCCGTAGCATTGCATGATAATGGGCCTATACGAGCTAAAGTAGTTAGCGTCTTGGCGTATTGTGATCTCACTTCGCTTGTTCGAGCTATTTTAATTAACACTGAACAATTTCTATTAAAACCTGGACCGGTGGGGCTACAGTATGATTTATTTTAGCTGGATATACTTGAAGATAGCCCATTCCCTCTCATTGAGAGGAGGCCGTGTCCCAGCAGTGGGATCATTATAGGCTGATGATGATGATGAAAAAGTCGTTACCCAGCAATAATTTTTGCGTAAGGTTAACTTAGTTCGATGTACAGAATGCTTGGTTGACGGCGGTTGACACCCTGTAAGCCCAGCAGTGGGTAATTTAGGGCTGATAATTATGATAATGATGATGATGATAATGCCGACTTTGACAAAGAGACATGCCAACAGCAATACTAATCATGGGAAAGTCCACAATGAATTCTTAAATGATATTTATAAGTAATATGAAACAAAATGTTTCAGAGTCATGGATGCTTATATGTATAATAAGTATGTATTTACAAACAAAAAGTATCCATGTAGTATATCAACTATCTGGTGTCCACGAGACAAGCCTCGTTGCTTAGTGTGGCACTAGATGGCGTTGTGTGTAATGTCCAGCGATATTTATTTATTATTTAATATCCTTATTACCCTCTATTAGGTATGTATTACATTTACATGCCATATTAAGGCAGAATGTACATGGATTCTTTTATATAATTCAACAACTTATTCTGTGTATCATATTGTAAGCAAATAAAAAAATCTTTTCTATTCTAAAAATGTATTGAATTGACATAACCGCCTAGCCTTTTCCTAACTATGTTCGTGTCGGCGTCCAGTCTAACTACAGATGCAGCTGAATACCAGTATTTACATGGAGCGACTGCCTATCTGACCTTCATAGCCATAGTTAGTACTGGGTAATACGAAACCCTTTGGTAAGACTGGTTGTCAGACTTTCGGGCACTAAACCAGACTCCGTGGCTATTACTGAAAAACTCTTTATGAAAAAATTCAATGACACAATGCCCAACTCAAGAATCGAACCCAAGACCTATTGTATGCTCTGCGATACCTAGTTTGGACTATAGCTTAGCTACCGCCTTTTTGGGTCAAACCCTAAAAATCCCAGGAGATATTTCGACTTTGCAATTAATTTGTGTGGATGGGAGAGTGTTATTATAACTTTAAATTGTTCTCAAATTAGATTTTGGCTGTCGCTGTTGCTAACGTTACTTAGAATGAGAATACAGTGCGCCGTTTATATGGAAAAAGGTCGGGTTTGTCATTATTTTAATCCTACGACATAATAATAATAATATACTTGGTGTCAGTCTCTTTTTAACACGCTTTTATAAGCTTCCGCTGTAACTAACAGTATAATAAAAATTTTGAAGTTAACTTTGACCCGCTTTCCGGTTTTCGATTGAGCTAAAATTTTGCACACATTTTTAGTTTAGATGATAATGCATGATTAGTGAAATGACGTCATTCTAGATTCAATATGGCGGACCTTTAAATATGGTGGACTAGGTTTTTTTATGTATTTCCAAGACGAGAAATATAACGAAAATCGAGTAGGCCGTGCCGAAACGAAAAAGGAATAATGAAGGCTAAAGAATATCGTAGGTTTTCGCCTAATCTTACTCCCTTCATGAAAAAAATTTTGCAATACGCATTCCTGAAAAGTCAAATTCTCATAGCTACACCTCGGGAAGAGAAAGGGCAATGTACAAACGTTTAAGAGCTAAAACCCCACGGTGTTCCATTTACTATCTTAGGTGAAGAGACGAGGGGCTCGCTCGGATAGAAATTATTATCCCCCTTAGATCTTCCGTTGTTCTTTTCAGGGGCTACATGTTTATCAGTGAACGTGTAGGTATGGGGCGACGGGTGTCCGTGATAAAAGATCACCCCTTACCTTAAATGTTTTTCACCCTTTATTACGGGTTTAGCTTTGTCTTTCTTTGTATAAGCTTTTATTTAACTTGACTTGTTATTATAGTTAGTTGGTATGTATTGGTCGATTATTGCAACTGAATTTCAAATTAGTTCTCCCAACCGATGGAGCCGAAATTTTGCACACACTCTTGGTTTTGGTGACAATACATTAAATAAATTTTCATGATAGACATGACAATGATATGATATGATATGAAATCTTGCAGGCAGGATCGCCGTTCTTACGAGAGAACTCCTCAACGGTTAATAAATAGCATTGACACGAAACTTTGTTTAAGAGTTTTATTTTGAAAGATAAACCTAATTTTCTTCTTTTCTTTTTAATAAAAGTTTAATTTATGTGTGATGATTTTTTTTTTAAAGAAAATATCATGGAAACTTGAAAAAAATATGTCTTATTTACGTTCATATCTACAGCGTCCTATACGAGAAGAGGCCGTTGTTACAAACTCTCTACAAGGCTGTCAAGCCATATTGGATTTTGCATTTCAAATTCCTGAGTCGTAGCTCGGAGTGTGGATTTGTACTTCAATACACTCAAATACACATGGACCGTAGGAAATAACTTGTGTTTTTTGCTTGGATATTCTTGGTAAGACGTACTGACCGCTGTGTTGAAATTTTTCCATCTATTTTGATAGCACCATATATATCTGCCTAAGTATTGGGGTACTCCAGGATATTTTAAGATAAACCGTCTATCAAGTTTCCACTTAGGGGATACAGGATATTATCAGCGAGGGAGAGTGGGCATTTTTAGGGTTCCGTACCCGAAGGGTAGCCAACGACCCTATTAGTAAGCCTCTGCTGTCCGTCCGTCCGTCCGTCTGTAAGCGGGCTGTATCCGTAATAGGAACACAGTTAAAAGTTTTACAGAATGTGTATATTTCTATTTACCGCCTTACAAACAATATTTAAAACTTATGGGGTCTACTACGATGGTAAGGAACCTTCCATGCGCGAGACCAACTTGCACTTGGCCGGGTTTTTTTCATCTTGTTTGGCAACTGAGCCCATGTTTTTTCTGCTAGACCAAAACCCACCACACTTTGTGAATTTTTGGTTATCAAACATTTCGCTATCTTCACAAGTAAACTCCAAAGATGAAAACACCAAAATATAGTTCCTTCGAAGTTAATTCGTTTGAAGGCGAGTAAGTAAACACGCTTGCTAGTTCATTAGCTAGATGAGCTCATTATTGAAAGCTGCTCGGCTAATTATATGCAACTATGTTCGATTGATACGGGCTTTGAGGACTGTAAACATTTAGAGCAACACATTATAAATTAAAAAAAAATACTCTTTTAAGGTGCGTTTCCACATAAGATGAGTGCGAGGATGCGTAGCGAGGGATGTGTGTCAAACAAACCAATAGTAAAGCTTTTTTTTTCGCATGTTGAGCTAAGCGCCTAAGCTAGCCATGTGCTTGGTTATTTTCATGCATATCTCGCTGCTCGCTAGTGGAAACGCAGCCTTAATGCCAGTAGATTAAGAGCTAAAGATTAAATTATGGATATACTTTCAATTATTTCATACAAAGAATAACTTGAATAAAAAAAATTCAACGTATTCGTCATCATCATTATCACAGCTCGACTTCTGAGTTATGTGGTTTTTAGGCCAAAAAAATAAGTTACGTAGGAAATTCTGTTTATATTATGCTGGAGCCAACGATATTTTCCTGATCAATATCCATACTCTGTACAGATTTTTCAGATTAATCTAAATGTAGAAAAGCACAATTGTGTCGATTCTGTTGTACACAAACTAAACTTAATTTAGGCTATTGCTATCTTTTAGTAAAATGCAGTGCGAGAAAAGGACGGCTATAGCTATGAACTAAGTTAGAGATGTCAAACTAGTTTATGCCTTGCGCTTCACCGTGTTTTTTAGTCGACATGTTTTTACGTGCACCCTTCATTTGTATAGAAACATAAGTGCCAACTAAATTTGACAGCTCTAAATTACGTCTGTCTCTTTCTTGTTTTATTAGAGAGAAAAAGATAGCAGAACAGAATCGACACCAATATCTTACGGCCACACTACACACGAATGCATGGCTGACAACAAAAGGACCCGTGGAGCTCAAGTAGCAAAACTCTTCAAACACATCCATCCGTACACAGATTGGAACGGTTAGTTTATGAGGAAATGCGGGCGGCGCTTACACCATACAAACGAAATACCTTTGACAAAAGTTTACCACACATCCGAACAGTATGTTCTACACAGGAGGCTTTGGTACTAATACTAATCTGAGCATGTTCACGGATGCAATCTTAATTACCGTGTAATGAGGCACCTTCTCTTAAGCGACAGAATATTGTACAAGAAATACTAAGAATGCTTTTGATGAGGCTAATAATATGAGGGTATTATTAAGCGGGGTATTGGGTGGGACGGAATTATGTTGTGTTAATATTTTTTGTTTTATTTCTAGGAATAGGGATGGATTTGGCAAGGTTTGATTGTATTTACGGAGTGTTTTGTTAAACATTTTTTTTTTAATTTCCCATTTGTCATATAGATTCGTTTGTTCCCATACCCTCGTTGAAAAAAAAACACTGTGAATGTATGTGTATATTTCTTTGTCTCTCAAACACGTTTTCCTTAAAATAATATGTAGTTCAACAGCTCAATAGACTTTATGTATCCTATATTGAAATCACTAACATTTTCTATCTGTATGCTAAATGCAATCCAAATTCATTCAGCCCTTACGCGTCCTAGAGTAACAAACATACAAAGACTCGCTACTGCGAGTCTTTGTATGTTTCTTTCTAATTACTATTAGTTGGAAAAGTAGAATAATACTCGTAGTCATAAAATGTTCCCTCGCCGCACCGTTTAGTTAAAAATGTTCGCTCATTACACGTAATTAAGTTGTTAGGGGTACAGAATGTTATTTATTTTCATGTACAGGATGCTCTTAACGTTTATTGCCACGTATGGGAGGATACATTTACATTTTTACGCTCATTTGAAGTTTAACTGTATGATAATTGGTTTCGGCACTGCGATGTTATGAGATTTTGGAAAGTGGTTGTTTTACCATCGTTTTTCCAAAAGACACAACTGTACATAGACCGTCGAGCGTCGCTAGACCGCCCGGCCATGTGCATCTTTTATCTAGCGGGTTCCCGAAGTTTCCAATCTGTCCAACTTGTGGTAGTCCTTCCTACACAGCGCTTTCGTACGTTTTTAAATTTCCGTACCAGCAGTGCAAGTAAGTAGGAATCGATTCGATAAATCTGACAGTTATTCTCGACAAAATGAGTTTTTATCTTTGTTATAAACTCATTTTGTCGAGAATGACTGTCAGATTTATCGAATCGATTCCTACGTACTTGCACTGCTCAGTCGACAAAAACGGAACCCATATAGGATAATTTTGTTGTCCTTCGGTCTGTCTATCAAGATCCTTTATCTCAGGAACGCGTGGAGGTGAAATTAATATAAAATACTCAAGTCTGCTACCCTTGGAACAGTGAAGTGAAAAATGAAACTTGTAAGTCAACGGGATAAAAATATATTATGACTGGTTGATGTAGCATATTTTGCGATACATAAGTTTTGTTTAAACGTAGTTTGTGAATACTGAATTCAAGTAAATTAGTTCATCTGAAAAAAATACTAAATTGGTTAAATGTAAGAATACCACCCTACAACACTGCTTACCCTGTTTTGATGAAATTCATAGCGACTTTTGAACACAAAGAATATTTTAGTTTAATGAGCGCCTTAAGAGGTCTTTCACAACATAGGTATTCTAACTTAAGACGAATTACGTTATGCATCCTTAGTTTTCTTGTTAACCTACCCAACTAAGCTAATTTAAGTTACGCTAAAAGTGGATTTAGTACAATAGCTTTACAAAACGAGGATTTTACGGTACAAGGAATTCTGTTTGGAGAATTATTTTGAGTTTCTAGAGAGAGTATATATTTGAGTTCTTATTTGAAGTTTTGTACAAAGATTAGCTAATGAATGGAATGTTGAGTAGACTAGCTTTTAAAAGACGAACAGATTATTAAATTCTTTATTTAAATTTATTTGATTTGTTTTTTAATCGATTTACAAAAGGAGGTTATCAATTTGTCTGTTTTTTTCAGTAACAAATAAAAATAAAAATCACTTCTTCGTATAAAATTTCACGCATGAAACAACAGATTTCCCTGGCTTCGAAATAAATTACACCAAAATATATCAGTCAGTTTTTGGATTGTTTTTTTTTTCTTTACTGTTGATGCTTGTCTGTACCACCCCACTGTTGGACAAAGGCCTCTCCAGTGACTTTTAGTTTTCCAATTCAGGCCAAATGCGCTTAATTTTTTTGTCAATTTTTGAGAAGTTCAATAAAATTTGTCAATGAATTTTAGAAATGAAATCGCCATGATAGTTCGTAGAATTCAAATTTTTCTTACGTTTTTTTTTGCAATTTACCGGTCAGTGTCAGGCTGTATGTTAAAAAATATGAAAAAAAAAAACGTAAGAAAATTTGAATTACACTACACTGTCGCTTCCCCTTAAAAATAAGAGGGCCAGTCAAAAGCTAATGTAGTCATACAGCGGGGTGGTTTACACATAAAAGTAGGTGGTTTCTTTGCTTAGCAAAATTATTCGAGTTCTGAGAACGTATTGGACTCAAGTTTGGTTCTTTCTTTTCTATTTGACATTTTACTCAAACATTACGTAGGTGTAACCTAATTACACTCTTTGTTCTGGAACAAAAATCTTGCCTTACTGTAAAAAAAAAAATAGATTAATTTAATCATAAACTATTCTTACTACTATTTAATTATATACATAATTAATTAAAAACCGCCCAAGTGTGCAAAAAATCACGTTTGTTGTATGAGAATTAAATTTTTATTTTATTCTGTTTTTAATATTTGTTGTTATACGAGTAGCGGAAACTGAAATACATCATCTCTGAAAATTTCAACTGTCTAGTTATCACGGTTCATGAGATACAGCCTGGTGACGGACAGACAGATTGACGGACAGTGAAGTCTTAGTAATAGGGTCCCATTTTTACCCTTTGAGTACGGAACCCTAAAAACTATTAAATAAACTAAAGTAAATAAACTAACAACAAACTATAAAAGGACATCGAAAAACTCCTCCTCAACGCTGTCAGCTGGTAATAGTAGCTAACATAACAACACGCCTGTAAACCCTGAAGGTTAAGGCAGAGGTATACCTAATAGAACACCCACATTTCGACAATTATGTTCTTAAGTCTCATGTAATAGGAGGCGAGCCTATTGCCATCAACCGGGCACAAATCCAGATTTCGTCGCTAATACTGAGAATTTCCTGATAGAAAAACTTAATAACACTTAACCCGACACGGAAATCCCGAAACACAGGACCTCACGCTCAGCTCATCATGACGGTTACACTGGAAGCCGACCCCAACATAGTTGGGAAAAGGATCGGCAGATTACGATGACACTGGAATAGAGACGAGTCTCTAACTGTTTTTTTTTTCTAATATTCCATGTACCAGAGTCAATAACGGTACATATAAACATAAGAAGACTGCTAAACTCATTACCATAGTTCTTTTCCGTCAGTAAAAAAGGTCTCCTTACATCTTATTTAACCTAAATACATTCACATCTCCCAAGTCCCACTTCTCGAGTTTTATTTTCTATCTCGAACGTACATTTACCTAATTTCGTGCGGGATGCTGTAATGATGGCTCATATAAATGCAAATGCAAGTTAAGTTGAGGTAAGATCCTAACCTTTGTTTAAACTTGTCAAATTACTGACGAAGTTCCTCAGACCTTCGAAACTTGGGGGTTTCGGTGTTAGTTAAGACGCCGATGATAGCTCTGTTTTATTTTATGTAATGCTTCTGTGCATAAAATGTTATGTCTCGCGTTTGAATGTAATTGGTTTACTAAAACTTGTTGGTGTCAACTATTTCGAGTCTTGTTTTTGGTTATTTCAGTTTTGTTATCTTTTTATAATATTGTTGGTTTATTCTGCCTTGTTGGTCCAGTGGTTGCGATCACGACTGCTGCGCATGAGCTGGGTTCGATTCCCGGGTCAACCCAATAAAAAAGTGTTATTGATAATGTTCAACTACAGTACTTTCTCAAGTTATTATGTCTTGTGTCTGGGACTGTAGCTTTGTTTTTTTTTTGTATTTTTGACATTCAAAAGTGCCGTAATGGTCTAATCGAAATAAATGCTTTGAGTTTGAGTTTGAGTTTGAGTTCCTCAGTAGTAGCCCCAAAATCTGGATTTGCGCTCGGTTGATGGCAATAGGCTCGCCCCCTATTACATGGGACTGAATCATAACTGGCGAAATGTGGGTGTAGGTACTACTCGTATTAGATACACCCCTGCTTAACCAGAGTTTCAGTGGTTTGGGAATAGTGTAGCGGGCTAACTCTTCGGCCATTACAAGCGTCATGTTATGATTTGTTGTTTTTACCCGACTACGGCGAAGCCAAAAGGAAGGGTTATGTTGAAGGTATGTTTGTATTTACGTATGTTCCCCTGTAGCACCTAAACTATTCATGCGATTTTAATGAATAGGGCGTCAATCGATTCGTTATTATGACCTGGGTAACATAAAAAAACAAGTCAAAACAAGTAAAAAAGGTTAAAACAAGTAGTTTTCCAACTATGTTGGGGTCGACTTCTAGTCGCACTAATATAAAATAAGTGACCGCCTATCTGACCACCATAATCCGTTAAGACTGGGTAAAACGATACCCTTTGGTTCACACTTTCGGGCCACTGACTACCTGTAACGACTGTCAAAGATCTCAACTGACAGCCGGGACCAACGGTATAACGTGCTTTTCGAGGCACGGAAGATTCTCGGTATGTAATGAGTGGTCACTCATTCACTGACCAACCTAGGAAGCGCGGCTTAACCTGAGGATCGACCTGAGCAGCTTTTATTATTTACCCACGAGCTCCTAAAGACTATGAGACCTAAATATAGTAAACTAGCTGATGGCCGCGGCTTCGCCCGCCCGCAAATTATATACTAAAACCTTTCTCTTGTATCACTCTGTCTGTTAACAAAAAGCCGCATCAAAATACGTTGCGTAGTTTTAAAGATCTAAGCATACAAAGGTACAGACAGACAGACGCGGCGGGGGACTTTGTTTTTATAATACATTCAGTCAAAAAAGTATCGGGAATGGATGATTTGTTTATGGTTCCAAATTCAAATTTTTGTTTTTTTGTAGTTGTTAGATTGGCACAACTGTTTTCCATTTTGGCGCGGAGTTTGAGTTGCATCTGTTATTTATATTAAATACAGTGCTGGTTTTAGTAATATCATATATAGTGTGTATTGCGAATTTCATAATGGACAAAAATATCGAAAAAAGAGTTTGTCTTAAATTTTGCATCGCCAATGGAATTTCGTGTTCGGAGTCACTGAAAATGTTACAGAAGGCTTACGGTGAATCGACTTTATCAAAAATTCGTGCTTATGAGTGGTTCAAAGCGTTCAAAAGCGGTCGAGATGTGATGGAAGATTTGCCTCGCTCTGGTAGGCCGTCAACGTCTGCAACTGAAGTTAACATCGCAAAAGTGAAGAAAATAGTGACTGAATATCCCCATTCAACTCTGAGAGAGATAGCCGCCGAACTTTCTGTATCTCACGAGTCGATCCGTACCATTTTAACTAATCATTTGGGTATGAAACATGTTGCTGCTCGGCTAGTCCCAGAAGATCTGAATTTTCTCCAAAAACTCAATCGCATGAAAGTCGCTGAGGACATGCTAGAACGAGTCAGTTCGGACCCAACATTCATGAAACGCATTGTTACTGGTGACGAGACGTGGGTTTACGAGTTTGACATGCAAACTAGTCAACAAGCTTCGGAGTGGCGCCTTCCAACTGAACCGAAACCGAAAAAACCACGCCAAAGTCGATCAAAAGTCAAAGTCATGTTGACTGTTTTCTTTGACTATCGCGGTGTTGCGCACTCTGAATTCTTACCGGAAGGTCTAACGGTAAATAAAGAATATTATTTGAGCGTTATGCGGCGTTTAAGAGAGCAAATTCGACGAAAAAGGCCAGATTTGTGGAAATAAAATTCTTGGATTTTGCACCACGACAATGCGCCTTCGCACAAGGCTATCATTGTGAACGAATTTTTGACCAAACACTCAACAAATACCATCCAGCAACCACCATATTCACCAGATATGGCTCCTGCTGACTTTTTTCTTTTTCCTAAACTCAAATTACCACTTCATGGCACCCGTTTTCAATCGATAGAAGACATAAAGGAGAATTCGCGGCGAGAACTGAACTCAATTCCGGAAGCAGCGTTTAAAAAATGTTTTGATGAATGGATTATTCGTTGGCGCAAGTGTATCGTTTCTAAAGGAGCATACTTTGAAGGTGATAAAAAAGAAATTTGGATGAATAACAGACATTTTGTGTATTATTGATCTTTTCCCGGTACTTTCTTGACAGAGTAGTATGTAGTGAAAAGATAGAGAAGTCTGGATAAATAAAGGTGTCGATTCTGTTGTGCACAAACTAAACTTAATTTAAGCTATTGCTATCTTTTTCTCTCTAATAAAACAAGAAAGAGACGGACGTAATTTAAAGCTGTCAAATTTAGTTGTAACTAATATTTCTATACAAATGAAGGGTGCACGTAAAAACATCTCGACAAAAAACACTATGAAGCGCGAGGTTTAAACTAGTTTGACATCTCTAACTTAGTTCATAGCTATAGCCGTCCTTTTCTCGCACTGCCTTTCAGTAAAAGATAGCAATAGCCTAAATTAAGTTTAGTTTGTGCACAACAGAATCGACACCAATGTCAATAATGTTTTCCCATATTATGATATGAATGTCATTCTTTCTCTCAGGAAATGAGAATTTCAATAATGACTGTGATAAACTATTGTCAGCAAGCAAACATAAAAAGCCTATAACTTTAATACAAATTCTAGCTCGTATCCTGTTTTGATTATAGAACAATTACCGTGTATTGTTTTAAATCGTCCAGCTCCTTTATTAAGAGGTATATAATAGATGGTGGTTACCGTGTGTACACCATAATGGAGTATTATTACTTCTAGTGCACACGTCTAATAGTATAGACATGACACCAATTTTTATTATTTTTCTGCTTTCTGTGTTTGCGTTGACGAGATCACAATACGAATATATCGTACGACGAGTTACAGAACCAGGTTCTGGTCTACGCTGGCTGAATTTTTCTGAGGATGCAAGCCAACGTGAGTATTTCTTTTTTTTTTTTCTATTTATTGTAGTCTAAACTTGCTCGTTATCAGCTCACAATTAAAACACAAGAGTTAAAAAAAATATTAAAAAATAATTTTGATAAGCTAATTTAAGTATCTTGACTTGGCTCGCGAGATTGTTAACATGTGGGAAGTGGACTCAGCGATCATTGTGCCGATAGTCGTATCAGCCCATGGCTTAATTGCCAAGAGCCTCGACCAATACCTGAGGAGGCTCTCGTTAGGCAGCTGGATCAAGAGCTGGATTCAGAAAGTACCGAGGAGTAAGAGTAGCTCCTCGACACTGTTCGTATAGTCGGAGGTTCCTGGTTGTATAGGAATATTTATATTTTTAAATAAAAAATAATGGATTCAAGTGAATAAAAAGAACTTCAAAGAACGTCTTCTACTCAAATTCAAAGTATTTATTTCGAGCGGAGGATCTAAGGTTAAAAAATAAGTGTTAGTTATCAACACGATTATGGTGACATGTGTTTTGACGGCAGTGAACCACTTAAACCACACCAAAATCTATGTTTTTACAAAATTACCCAATTTTCATCATCATCAGCATATTAATGTTCCCACTGCTGGGACACAGGCCTCCTCTCAATGAGAGGAGGAGAAAACCAACCAAAAACCACTCAATTTACCACTACCCAACACCACCAAAATTCACCCATTCTCCCCCATTCCCCCATTTTTTCACCACCCAATTTTACTAACAATTTATTGGTGACATAAATGAATACACGGCTAAATCGGGTTGACAATTATAGTAGGTACCACCATATTTAAATAATGTATTTTTTTTTATTGTACATTTATTTATCTAGAGTTAGACAAACATAATACAAAATAACGTTTATTCACATCTACCACCCCGACATACACTTATAAATTAAAATAAACAAATTAACAATAAACTAAAAAATTGCATCAAAAAACACCTTCTCAACACTGTCAACTGGTAGTGTCCACAAGAGACTGGGGGCGTTGGCGTTGCTATGTACCTACCCATGTTCGCAAAGAATAAATGATTGGATTTGATTTATGGCAACGCTAAGCCTCTAGCCAAGGCAATTTGGGTCACGGGAAGTGTCAACTAAGTGTTTTGAAATTTCCTTGAAAAGGCTGTTAGCACTCGGACCCCACGGTCCTAGAATTATGAATGAATTAAATAATATTTTACTAAGTACCTTATAATATGTTTATCTATATTTATTTCAGCAGCAATCAATAATCAAATCAAGACACAACACTGGGTTAGAACTACTGCCAACTGCTGCCACTTGAAACCAACTTTTGCGAAATCAACAACTGCGAAACCAACTGCTACCAAATTAAGAACTATTATAAAAACAAAACCAGCACGGTCATTTGCACAGCTACAGAAACAATATTTCAAGAATAACAGAACGAGATACAATGCAACGATATCAACAAAACAACAAAGAAAGAAACAAGGTCCTACTTTGAGCCAACATACTATATCTCATCAAACGAAGAAATCTACGAAATATCCCCAACAACAACACATATATACACGAAACCGACACACGGTGAAACTAGCGAAAGAATCCACAAAACCACCCACGAAACCATCCACAAAACAATCCAAAAAGCAACCCACGAAACACACACACCAGTAACACAAAAAGGTATATTTGTAGCATTTTATAAACCAACGCAAAACGGACAACACAGACCTTTATTCTATGGAAAAGTTATCGAAAAACCAACAATCAAGAGACAAATCTATTGGAACCGTAAACTACTTGAAAGACCTGTCTAAAACACTACAAAAATATTTTATTTTTTTGTAAAATGAAAGATGTTGCCTATTGATAAATTAATATTTGTGTATGTTTTATTAGGGTGTATTTCGACCCTTAACCAAGGCGAAACGCACTTATTCGCCCCCACATCATTGCGATCATTTTTTTGTTCTGGACCATACCTGTGAACCTTATAATTACGGAGATATTGGGGGTCAAAGTTCCAACTTTTTCACAACTTATAAGTTGCAACTTTACTTGAAATACGTCCAACGATGCGCATACAATGCATCCATGAGCAAAATGTTGTGAGTGCGTTACATTGAGTCCTAACGTAACACGTGATTTTTCAACCAAAAAAAAAAGTCGTTTCCGCAAAAAAATTTGCGTAGAGTTATTTAGTTTGGGGTCCGTTTACACCTTGTATATGGTAATTTAGTTAATTTATGGGATCTTGTTTTTTTTTAATGTTCACTCACTAACAAACTTGGCAGCGAACCCACACTGTACTTGACAGTGCCATAACAGGGTGCATAATTCACACTAAAACTGACAGCCAGCTATCATGACTATCATCCGCGTTCCGGCTTCACCCACTGCTGGGCGTAGGCCTCTCTTTGCTTGGGCCAAGGTCCACGCTCTTGTACCTGCCTCATTCAGGATATTCCTGCAATGGCCACAATGTCGTCTGCCTATCTCGGCCCTGGCTAGCTATAATTATAATGGGTATAAAAACAACACCTGTTTTTTAAATCATTGCGATCATTTGATTTTTGTTTTTTGTTCCATACCTATGAACCTTCTAGTTACGGAGATATTGGGGGTCAAAGTTCCAACTTTTTCACAACTTATAAGTTGCAACTTTACTTGAAATACGTCCAACGATGCGCATACAATGCATCCATGAGCACAATGTTGTGAGTGCGTTACATTGAGTCCTAACGTAACACGTGATTTTTCACCCAAAAAAAAAAGTCGTTTCCGCAAAAAATTTTGCGTAGAGTTATTTAGTTTGGGGTCCGTTTACACCTTGTATATGGTAATTTAGTTAATTTATGGGATCTTGTTTTTTTTTAATGTTCACTCACTAACAAACTTGGCAGCGAACCCACACTGTACTTGACAGTGCCATAACAGGGTGCATAATTCACACTAAAACTGACAGCCAGCTATCATGACTATCATCCACGTTCCGGCTTCACCCACTGCTGGGCGTAGGCCTCTCTTTGCTTGGGCCAAGGTCCACGCTCTTGTACCTGCCTCATTCAGGAAATTCCCGCAATGGCAACAATGTCGTCTGCTTAGCTCGTCTGTTTACACCTTGTATATGGTAATTTAGTTAATTTATGAGATCTTGTTTTTTTTTAATGTTCACTCACTAACAAACTTGGCAGCAAACCGACACTGTACTTGACAGTGCCATAACAGGGTGCATAATTCACACTAAAACTGACAGCCAGCTATCATGACTATCATCCGCGTTCCGGCTTCACCCACTGCTGGGCGTAGGCCTCTCTTTGCTTGGGCCAAGGTCCACGCTCTTGTACCTGCCTCATTCAGGATATTCCCGCAATGGCCACAATATCGTCTGCCTATCTCGGCCCTGGCTAGCTATAATTATAATGGGTATAAAAACAACACCTGTTTTTTAAATCATTGCGATCATTTGATTTTTGTTTTTTGTTCCATACCTATGAACCTTCTAGTTACGGAGATATTGGGGGTCAAAATTCTAACTTTTTCACAAATTAATAAATAATAACAACATTAATTAATTAACTTTAAATACGAAGTTTGTGAGGTATCACGTGTTGATAGAATGTGACCGGAACATACACGTAAGACAAGATTTGCCTGGTATGGGATTTGAAGTGGGAGCATGTAACAGCATTCTAGCGTCCCCTTTGTCGGAGGAGGCTAGGATATTGTTAGTTAAGTATGAAAACGTCATGATTTTATTAAGAACTGTGCATTACCCATTGTTTAGTGTTAAGTTGTTTAATGTAGTTGTTATTGGGGTGACATTATCACTAAGTGATTCCTCTTAGTCGTTCACTCATGACAGAGTGACGTGGTCATGAGGGATCGCCCGCAACTGTGGTCGCTGCCTGTCGTTGCGTTTGCAGGACCGCCGTAAGATTGACGCCCTTGAGATATGGTGTTGGAGGCGCATGCTAAGGATTTCCTGGACCGCTCATCGGACTAACATGTCAACACTCAAAGAACTCAATATTAAGGAAAGACTGTCGTAGCTTGTGCAAATACGAATCCTCAGATTCGTTGGACGCGTTACCTGAAACAATGATTCCATGGTGCGTTTGGTAATTCAGGGTAGAGTCGAAGACACGAGGACGTAGTCGATCACCAACCCGATGGACAGACTCCATTAAATCGGTCACCAAGATCCCTCTGGCAGACTGTGCTCGCCATGCGGACTATAGACACCAGTGGAAAAGGATCACTAAGTGATAAAACCCCTTAAAATAAATAAAGATTAAAAAAAAAAACTTTAAATATCTCGTATGGCCTTTGGTACTAATCAATGCATGAACCAGCACAATGTTTTGAGTGAGTCACATTGAGCACTCCCTCCGGCCGTTTTAGCAACTGCGATTCGCAACCAGTTACGAATTAAGAATTTTTACTCTGTTCGCAACCAGTTGCGAATCAAGAAAACTTTTTCTTTAACCGCAACTAAGCATCCTGATTTTAGAGCATTCCAGATTAACTTTCGTAACCAGTTAAAACCGTGGTTTATCACACCAAAAAAAGTTATTTCCTAGCAATAATTATTTATTTTTGTGCAGTGTTACTTAGTTTGATGTACAGAATGCTTAGTTAACAAATTTTTGGGGTCTGTTTACACCCTGTATATTGTTAAATGGTCCATACGAGCAAATAATTAAATATAACTCAAATAAATCAATGAACTGAAAGTCTTGAAATTGGTATGCGAACCACTTAAAATAAATGTTATCGCTATTTTTTTTACGGCTTTTTCACATTATTTAACGTTAACTAAAGTAATTTTTAGGGTTCCGTACCCAAAGGGTAAAAACGGGACCCTATTACTAAGGCTCCATTGTCCGTCTATCCGTCTCGTCTGCCTGTCAAGACCCCATTATCTCAAGAACGTGTGGAGGTATCGAGTTGAGATTAAAACCATATACTAACTCAAGTCTACAGTCCCTTGAAGCTGTGGAAAATCAAACTACTAAGTTAACGTAAAAAAATATCGATACGACTGTTTATAAAACACGTAAATTTCGAGCAGAAATAATAAAGCAATGTCTTACAGCACATGTAAAGGAAAAAATCTGAAAATCGTAAATATTTAGTTTAATCACAAAATACCTACAAGTTTATACGGAAACCTCGATGTGCGAGTCCAACTCGCACTTGGCCGGTTTTTTTATGTCATCACTATTTGGACCACCTATTATAACAATACGAGTGGACCAAAAAGCACATTTCAAAGTTTATTAACACAAGAGCTAAAGTTACCCACTTTGTTGCTCTGGGAACTAATTTTGATGAATGTAAGTGTTACTAGAACAACTTTTGAACTAGAAATCACGTAAGCAAAGTATACAAATAATCTAGGGAGGACACAGTTTGTCCAAATTCTAGTGAGCGAGGTGAATCACACTGTACTTTTAAGGCCGGACTCCAACGAAGCGGAGACGAGAGGAGAAGTGGTGTGTTGTAAAGAGTACGTATCATAATACCTATTATAAGTTTATCCTAACTATTTTCGATATAACTACGGTCCAAAAACCTACTGTTAAAATACCTAAAGATCGTTTCACAGATTTTTGTAATAACTAATGAACGAAATCTATAAAGGAACATTCATCTACGGTTGACTCACCTACGGTTTAAACATACGCGCGTGTTAGTTGCATTTCCTTTCTGATACATAAAGACATACAAAGTACCAAGGAAATAAAGTAGAACTCAGTATTGCTTAGTGCTTTTCTGCATTGGGTCTTGCTAGCTAGCGTGAGGAGTGTAGGCCGCAGGTCGGCGGAGCAACGACGATATTTGTGACAGAAAGTGGGTGTGTAATGTAAAATGCGGGCGTAGCGAGCGCGCGTCACATCCAATCAATGTGATAGCAAATGTCTTAGAGTCAGCAATAGGAAGGGGTCCGCAAGGACCGATGCCTGCCGGGGTTGCGGGACTGTTCGAAAGAGATACCGTGGCCCCGGAACACAAAGGGCGATGAAGGAACATGGATGGGTTTTAGTCAGTAAAAGTCTGACACTCCCTCCTGCTCCGCCCAGAGCGGGAGAAGTCCATTTGATGATTTACCATCCGAAAAAAAAAAAAAAAAAAGGGTATCTAAGATACGAGTACGTAACCGTTGTAAACCACCAATAGAATTTCGTTGTTTTTAAAAGTCTCAGTTTAGCTTTAGTAGAAACGGTTGAGAAGAGACGAGAGGAGATGTCTCGTAATTGTTTAGGGAAGCAGCGACTAGAAGACACGAGAGCGGCGTGTGGTGAGCGGTGTCTTGTGACCGGCGGCGTACTGTAATTACAGTGGCCCTTCCTTTTGGCTTCGCCATAGTCAGGTAAAAAAGACACAAATAAATATTACACAAACGTATAACACTTTGCAAGACTTGCTAATCGATCCCAGGACCTCATGTTTAGCAGTCGTGCTTGCGACCGCTAGACCAACGTGGTAATGTCTCTTTAGTTGTTAGGATCGATGAGGACATCTGAAAGTGGTACTGGTGGCTGAAAAGATGATCAGAGGCCCTAGCACGAGCGCGGAGTGTATACTTAACGAAAATACGTGAGTTAGACCGGCCGTGGAGAAGACCAACGAATGATGGATGGACTGTGTGCAGGATGATATTATTATACAGAATGAAATTTTTATCATTTAAAAAAAAAAAATGGGTATAATAGGTGAACGGAGTAGAAGCAAATAGCATACTTAGTTTTTTTTTTTTAAATCGAAAAGCAAATCATACGCGTATTGCGCATGATTTGAATTTCGATATTTTCCATTTTTTTTTCAATATTTCTCGTTCTTTGTTCTAATATGAAAAGTTTACTTGAAATTTGTAGCGTTTTTTGATGATGGATCAATTTTTTTCTAAGCTGTAGAAAAAAGAAAAAAAAACTAGGTATGCCATAAGCTTCTACTCCGTTCACTTAATATACATTTTTTTTTAAAAGTGATAAAAAAGTCATCCGGTATATATCTAGGAACTCATGAGATGACCACTAAAAGGGAAGTATGGAAGAAGACTTCCTGCGCCGTTTCCAAATAATAATTTGGAATAAATGCAGGAGAAAAATGATATAAATATTTCACTAATGCTAGAATTTTGAAAGCTGCCAAACAGCACATACTTCTGCAAGGCTTCTCGGACCATGAAACTGACCGAACTACTTTTGTTCTAAGAGTACTTGAAAAAATGGACTTTCTTTAAGAACTGACGCGATGTAGATCATGTTGGATCTACAAGTATGATAAAAAAAGTTATGAATTTCCAAAAGTCATAGAACAAAAGTAATTCGGTTTCTTGGTCTGAGACACCACTCTCTCGTGTGCGTGTGCGTCTTGCGTTTATAATGTAACATCCTAAAGGGTGTAAAACACCTCTCAACGAAGCCGAAAGGCACTTGTTCTCCCCGTCATGGCGATCATTTTTTTGTTCTACACCATCCCTGGGAACCTTCTAGTTACGGAGATATTGGGGGCCAAAGTTCCAACTTTTTGACAAGTTTTTTTTTAAATACAAGTTTTTAATGTATTATTTTTACATTAAACATCTCCACGACCCCCGTACTATTCAATCCATCCATCAGCACAATGTTTTGAGCGCGTTACATTGAGTTCTACCACAAAACATGATTTTTCACCCCAAAAAAAAAAGTTGTTTCCCCGCAATTTTTTTTGCGTAAAGTTACTTAGTTTGATGTACAGAATGCTTGGTTGACAGCTTCGTGATGAGGTGTTTTACACCCTGTATATTGTAATAGTATCGCTTACTTCAGTGGATTGCAATGCTAATACCGCAACTAATGTAAGTTTGAAGTTCTCGCTAGAAACAAACATGGCTGTGCTGACAAAGCACGCTATCTCTAAATGTACGTGTTTCACTGTAAGTTTTCTCATACCACACCAGCTTGTTTGAAACTGTATTACGTTGAAATTAGAAAATAACGTAACCTAACATCCAGCTGTGACCAAAGAGTTCAGCAGAAGTGTACCTAATTCTGCTTTTTCTATCCATTAAAATAAAAAAAATAATACAAAATAAATATTGTCAGGCATTAAGGAGGGCCTTAATGCCTGACAATATTTATTTTGTATTTTTTTTTTATTATTTGATTCCCACCAAAATTTTTAAACTTAGAGTAAGGCAATGAATACTAACACTTTAAGGGTAAAGTGTTAGTATTCATTGCCTTACTCTAAGTTTAAAAATTTTGGTCACGCCATCCAACGACCTGAGCTACCGGCTTCGACTTCTCCGACAATCTGGTTTGATATCAAGGAAATATGTGGTGCTCTGGTCTAGTCCATTCTTGCGGCATGTCCTGCCCATCGAATACGTTTACACATTTAGACATTTTTTTATAGTGTCTTGAATATCTCTGATTCCAAAAACGGGTTATAGTCACATTCAAAATGAGCATTAAATTTCTTATCTAACTTACAGAATCTTAATAAAGCTACATTTAATAGTAAACAGAACTGCTCAGCAATTTACTAATAAGATTAAACCATCCGGGGATGTAAACCCAATTAGTGTTTCCGTGTTTTAATTACATTATTATAATGATACCATCTGTTTCATAATATGCCGGGGGCGAATCCAAATACATTAAATAGTGTGTAGTACATTTTGCACAGCATCTACCTACATAGTCGTAACTAAAATTATGAACGTAACTTTCTAATGTGAATGTGAGGAATGTTATCAGTAATTCAGTATTAGTATTGGTAACAGTATCTTTATCAGTATTCGAGACCATCGGTGGCTCAGTGGAAGCGGCCCCAGGCGCTTAACTTTGTGTAATTTATTTCATCACCACTGCTCTCAAAACAGTTAAGTAAAACATCGTGAGAAAAACAGCGAGTCCTAGAACCAAGAAGACATGTGTTGCTATCAGTAGTTATTAGGAAATTAACACAGTGATTATTGGCATTCATTAAAAACGTTTCAAACGTTTTTCAAAACGTATTGCAATACTTTTGCAGAAACCACAGAACGTCACTTGCTACGACCCTTACATAGTCCTTTTGATTCGTCCACGTTCATACATATGGTCATACAGACAGGCACGGTTGGTTGCGATTACTACGCACCTGCAGGCTTAGCCAAGTTGACAATCTACAATCGTTAACGCTAGTAGAAAACTAATCAAATGTATGGGAATGACATCATCTCAACGTTAAATCGTGTGATCAAGACAAACGAATAGAAAATTCGTAGACAAGTTTACGAATTTTCTAATATTTTTTTGTTTAAACGATAACATTCTATTCTATCATTTTGAACGATTTAAAATGACAGAATAGAATGTTATCGATTCTACTATGTTGATCGCTATACTCTTTGGTAGGAACGCTCACCATAGACTAAAGTGTAGGTTTTTTCTACAGCCATTAGAGAATGAGCGATCGACTCAGTCGTGTCAACCTAGCTAACAATTTAGCGCTTTCTACAATCGCTTACGCTGAGGCGTTTACAATTGTAGAAAGAGAATCGATACAAAACGTTTGTAACTTGGCTAGGCCTACTGACCTCAAAGAGACCTGGCCGAAAAGAGTACAAAAATAAATTGCCATACCTAGAACAATATTCCTCGAACACCTATACAAATAATAAAAACACAAAGAAACCAAAAAAATATACATAAAAAACTTTCAGAACCAACATCAAGAGATAGAATGAATTAAAACAACGGTCTATTTGTTTTTCTGTCCACAACAATTTTCGGAAACTATTAACCTCACATTGAACTTATAAAACCGTACTTACCTATTTCTAAGAAATTCTTTTACTTAAGTATTCTCCTTGTGGACTATTTTCATTAGTGTTGAATATCCATTGCTTTTTATGCCAGGAGAATTGGATGACACAGAAATAGTTTTAAAACTTAGTACTACTGGGACATGAAACACTTTACTGTTTTAGCCTGTTGGCAAGGAAACTGTTTTAGAGTTACATTATAATGTTACTTAAGAATGGACTGCTCCTATTTATCATCATCATCATCGTCAGCTTACAGCAGTCCACTGCTGGACATAGGCCTCTACTCAATTCTCGGCAAATATCATCCAGCTGCTACCAACCGTGCGTCGCTCCACCGAGCCGAATATGATGTTACCTGAATTCGAAAATAAGACATTTATCCAGTGCAAATTTCATAAATGGAACTGTTTCTTAATTGCGTTCAAGCTGTCAGTGTATCATTGCTATGGATATTAGTATTACTGATACGGAAACTCTTGAATGCGGTTTAATATAAATGTCATGGGGTGTAAAATTACCTCTTTAGTAGAATCTTAATAGGATAATTATAAGAATTGCGTTACAACTAACGCGTAAAATGGTTACAAAGTGACAATTCATAACATTAAATACGTGTATGACCATTTAAAGAAAAATTACGGCTATTTTAGACCCCCAGTTTATTGGTAAAATTCGGCTACCTTTAACATTTAAAGGTAGCCGACTGTGGGTCAACAACCCACGCCAAGAATATTTGTGTATTAAGGTTTAAAACTAAGCGTTCTAGAAGATGCCTCAGAAACAATTGGATAAGATCAAATTAGACTTACTAATGCAAACACAACACAAAGGTTGAAGACCCTCTAACATTAGAATGAAAACAAAAGAAACAATAATACAGCTAAGTAAAGACTTGTTCTAGTACAAAATAACATCAACAACCACCCTAAACTTTACCTTATTACACTCTAATCAAATGAATACAAACTCTAAGCACAAAACTCCGTAGTAATTTGTTCACCAAGTAAAAAAATACCTCAGTATTTTTGTGAAAAATCTTTTGTCTTTAAACAAAGAAGCTTAATAAACATTAAAAGACTATTCAGAAGCGAAAAATTGGGTACGACGTTAATTTGTTAAAAAAAATGTATTTTAAAAGGCTTGTCCGTGGGGCGGATGGTATTATTTGGAATGTATTCGGAGTAACAATTATTGTTGAAGTTTGTTTTCGTAATTAAAACAGATTTTGATTCATTGGTGTTTAAATTCGATGTAATTGGTGTGTTGTTTCAGTATCGGATTTATGAAACCACTGATATTTACGTGTTGAAATGACGTATCGTACACTGTTTTAAAGTTTCACGGTTTATAAATAAACTTACACTATAACCTACGAGATATCTGCGCCTAACAATTTTTACCATCCGGGTGGATGGTAAAAATAAATTAAATTGCAATTGCATTGCATTCATCCCGCATGCAACAGCGATAGCTTATCAACTGTCAGTTCAAGAAAATATAGCATCTCGATTGTCTCCATGAACAAGTCACGTTTTTTTATTCCGCAAAACCTCTCTCTCAATTCTACCAGCCAAAACCCTAGAAATACAATACTTAACATTGGTATCTCTGCTCGTCCCATGATCAAAAGGGAAACGTATTACCCAAGCTCAAAATATTACCACTGGCGTTCAGTCTACTCTATAATGCTGTCACTGAACCCCTAAAAGAATTCAGTTCTTTTTTTAAGAAATACTTTATTATATACCATGCTCATCAAATTGTGCTTGCGACTAATTCCATAATTCCCTTCTGGCTACAGAACATTACGCCTGTAATCCCTGAAGCTTCAGGCAGAGGTTTACTAAAAGTGCACCCACGTTTCGTCAAACAGGCGACACACATTATGAGGCGAGTCTATTCCCATTAACCGGGTACAAATCCAGACCCCGTGGCTGCTACCGAAAAATTTTACACTTTACCCGACCTGGAAATCAAACCCAAGACTTTGATCGCGCGGTCCTCAGTGAAAAATAAAACCTAAGAACCTTGAGCGAAATACGCGTATATTTTTTCCGGGATCTAAATCAAAAGCACCTTGGACATACTATTCTTCTAAAGGAATTCCCCTTAATCCCGGCTTCGCTGCGATAAGGAATAAAGTGTCGGCAACCTATGTAAGGTGCAAGTCAATAGCTTTTGTCGTATTATTTCCCCTGTATGTAAGGCAACTCACCGTAATAGTAATAGATTCGACTATGCCCACCGCTTCGTCCAGGTGGAGTACGATAATTGTCCCACAGGATCATAATACCAGAATAAAAAGTATTCCATGTGTTAATCTAGGTTATAAACTATCTGTTTGTTAAATTTCATCCAAATCTATTAAGTAGTTTTCGCGTGAAAGAGTAACAAACATCGATACATCTTCACAAACTTTCAATTATTTTAAGTAGGATTTTCCGACTCGGAAATCTCTTTTCTATAAATTACTTACTTAAAACTGTCAGTTAATATGCCACGTCTCGCAGCTATCAGTGTTTCTATTAACAAAGTTAGCTTGAAATATCCTTTCCGCGTCACCTACCTGTCACTTGATTCATATAAAAATCAAATCAAGAAAAAATTTCAGTCACGTTTTGTTTCTAACCGTATGTAAGCAAAATGTCAAACAAACAGAGATAGCAACCTACCCAAACCGAACAGTAAGTTATTGAAAATGGCTGTAAATAGACCCCGAACCCAAGTCGGCAGTAGCAAAGACAAGTGTTTATGCGGCGTGTCACCACAAACAATGGCTTACCTTCTATCTTGCACTGCATGCCCTGACACCTGCGCACTTGACGATCTTATGACCGTATAGCGAGCAGAGTTCGCAACTAAATTGAATTTTGGGTCATGGGTTTTTAAAATTTGCTATCGACACCCTAAAAAAAATAGCGTAGTTGGTAAGTTTGCTTAGTAGTTTTGCCTCTATGGTGGCAATGGGCATATTTGCCGCAGAACTGATGTCCGTTGTTGACGACGCGGACGCGACGTGACCTGGTTGATAAGCAGAAGTCGTTTTCAAAACGTTTCGTATTTCTTTGAAAATTCAACAGTAGGTATTCACGTTAGTTTTACGGTACCGTATGTCAATTCAATAAATTTTTGACGTTTTTATACAAGCTTCTATTTAACTGTTTGTTTAGGTCAAGTCTTGCAACTGAATTTTAGAAGAGTTATCCCTAACCGATTCAGCTGATGTTTTGAATATACGTTTAGTTTGGATGACAATGCATGGTTAGTTAAGTGAAGTCATTTAAAACCAATGTGGCAAACACCCACAGATGGCGGACTAGTTATTTTTTTAAGGCACCTTCACTATATCATTAGATAGATATATTATTTAGAAGGGTTTGCTGAGAAAAATCAGAAAAAATCATCACTCCAATGTATTTTTAAAGGCTTTAAAAATGTTTTTTTTTTTTTATATATAAGCTGTTGGTAATGTTATAAGATGATTTTAAGTACTGACGAGTTATGTTACACATTCCAAAAAAATGGAAATGTAGTACTGACTTTAATGATCCAATTTGAAAGACCAAGGTAATGCACCGTTAATGAACATAAAATACCAGTAGCTGATGACATCAATTTCAAATTACACGCTCCAACCAAAATAGCAATGCTACAAGCTTCTCAAAGTCGTTCCATTTCTTCACAGTCTGACAAATTGCAAGAAACAACGGAACTTACGAAACCCCTTTTGAAATCTGAAAGGAAATATATCACCCGCTGTCAACTCCAACCTTGCACAGACGTATCACAAAAGAATAAACAAGCGAACCGATTAGAACGCCTGGGTGGCGTGAAAGTATTGCAGAACTTGCAATCGGTTTTTTTTTACACCGTGAGAAGGCTGGCTTGGCTTGCGAGAAACGAGGAGGCTTAGGTTGTGTGGGCAGACTTGAGTTGAGATAATGACGAGCTAATGACTGTAACGTTAAAAAAATGTCACAGCGTTGGTATTCTGATAGGGCCCAAAGTGATGAAACGGTCAGATACGAACAAAAAGAAAGTGCAATAAACGTATGAATAAAAATACCTATAACAATATGTAATGAAATTAAAAAAAACGAATATAAAAAAATTTAAGAAGAAGACAATAATAAACATAGAAATAAAAAAAAATATTTGACTACTCATAGGTATTTTCGGCCGGACTGTAATAATTTTATAGACTAGTTGATGATAAATTAAATGACATTAAATTATCATCGTCAAATTATTACCAAAGTCAAAACTTAAGTTCACGATGACTTGAATGTAGAAGGCTTTTAAATCCTTAAGAAGTTCCAAAATGTTATTAGTATTAGTTGCTTTTATCTGAAAAAGGTTTGTGAATGTATTGGCCCGTACAATCTGTCTTCTAGGCTTTAAAAGTACAGTAGACATACAATTTTGGTGACCTAGGGGACATTTGATATCGTGTCCTGCCTATCCTGTTGTTTGCACATGACAGGAGCTGATAGACGCTACTGAAAGTGCCAAACTCGTCGCCCAATTTAAGGATGCCGCAATCTAAATTTTCATTGACACTCAAGAAGAAAATGGTAACCTTTAAAATCTTCTTTGTCATGTGGAGTGCCTAATCGGATGTCAGAGTTTTTATGCCGCCCATGGGCCGCTGACTTGTCTTTACAGGTGGTCAAGAAATATCTCTTAGTGCCATGCTGGTTTCCTCACGATGTTTTCCTTCACCGAAGCAGGTGATAATTATGCAATACGCTCTTGAATCCGAAAAATCAGAGGTCCGTGTCTTGAGTTCGAACTCGAAACCTACGATTTTAAAATAAGAACCGTTTTATACTTTGTGCCAGGATAACTAAAATTGGTGCAGCATTAGAACCTCTTTCATATCGGAGCATGATAATGAAAGAATAATGGAAGGCCGTGTGAAACGAGTTTTTGTTCCCGTGTGATGGGTTTGATTTTGATGTGCAATAGTTCGGAATAGATTGTATGATCCGAACTGGATGGAGGCCATTTTTTCAGAGGTGTGCGCTGTGATTGCGTTTTTATTTCGTTTGCTCTTTTTTCGGGTTTGCACGCTCGCTTTGATCCGAGAGGTAAGCAGTTTTGACCCGTGTCGAATTGCAGAGCTTGAGAAAATAGACTAGGATAACATTTTCAGATAAACAAACTAACACCATTTTCCCCAGAATCATAGTTATCTATGGCTTTATGTGTACCTTATAGTATCTTCTAATTAAAAATGGTTTATTATGTGAGAAATTTTAGTCGTTTTTGCACCATAAAGCATTTTCTACTTAAAATTGATAAGTATATGAGAAGATAAAGTAAGCTGTAACAATAAAACAACCGATAATACATGGTGTAAGGGAACATCGACTTTCCTACAGAAGTGCATTAAGTAAACAATCAAAATGGCCAACAGTAGCTTTTATATTTTTATCATCAATGCTAAATTCGTGCCAACAGTTTGCGTGTTAATGTCCCTTGCGACCTTCATTAATGTAGGCACTGCATCTTTAATTTTTTTTCAAATCAAATCAAATCATTTATTTGTCAGAACATGGTCGGTATGTATATTACATGGTCTTGAGTTTATATATATTGTGTCATCACATTCTACCACATGGGCGTACAAATGTTATTAGGTTACATTAGTGATCAATTATATAAATAATAATATTTAAAAATCAAAAAGGAATGTCAGTTACAAATAAAAAAATATAAAAAATAATTGATTTAAACTAATATGTCAGGGTCATTTAAGTAGTCATTCAAATTATAATAACATTTATTACATAAAAATTCTTTAAATTGCTTCTTAAATCTAGCCCAATCTAACTCTCTAATGGATTTATTAATTTTATTATAAATTTGTGAGGCTCTGCAGAATATGCTTTTCCGCATAAGAGCTGTCTTGGCTCTGCGTCCGCGTAGCATATCATTTCGCCTGTTACGTTGTACAGTATCAGATAAATAGGAAAACAAATTTGGATTGTATCTCACAAATAAGGCAGTTTCATATATATACAAAGCTGGTAGTGTCAGAATTTGTGCTTTTTGAAATATGGTACACAACTGTCCGTCACCTGAAGCTCAAACATAGATCTTATGCAGCGCTTTTGCGCTTTAAGCGCGGCTTCGCTATTTGTTGAGTTACCCCAAAATATAATGCCGTATCTTAACACAGATGCAACAAGACCATGATAGGCTGTAAGTAGTACATCCGTGTTAACAGTTGGAGCAAGTTTATATAGGGCATAGGATGAGCAACTTATTTTCTTGCATAATGTTTCGATATGATTCTTCCAGTTAAGCTGTCTATCTATTATAAGTCCTAGGAATTTCGTACTGTCTACGTTATTAATTACGTTGTTTTGAAATTTCACATTCATTTTTGTGTTAGGTTTTCTATGACCAAAATGCATAATTTGAGTTTTTCCTAGATTAATTTTTAAGTTATTATTGTTAAGCCAAGCGATTATTGCGATTAATACTTCATTCACATCAGCTTGGTATTGGTCAGATTTATTACTAGCCACTTTTACCGTGCTATCATCAGCAAATAGAGTTATAGGGTAATTTATGGCTTTGGGCAGGTCATTAATGTAGATTAGGAAAAGTAAAGGACCCAGAACACTGCCCTGTGGTACGCCAAAGTATACAGCACGTTCTCTGGATAGGTATTTGACTTCTTCTTTCGTCTTTAAATTTAAGTCTGTTATAGCAGTTTTTTGCTTTCTATTTGAGAGATAAGTCATTAATAAATCCAGAATATTACCTCTTATACCATAGGAGTACAGTTTGTTTCTTAAGATATTGTGGTCAACATAGTCAAAAGCTTGTGTCATGTCACAGTACATAGCACAAACAGGTGTCTCTTTATCAATATTAGTCATAATTGTATTCAAGAAGTCATAGATTGCCATATTTATCGTCTTATTTTTCCGGAACCCTTTTTGCTCGTTGCAGAGAATCATTTGTTTTTCTAAATATGCATAAATGTATTACTCATTATAAATGTATCTCTCATATATTTTTGAGAAAATTGACAAAAGTGCAATAGGTCTATAGTTTTCCATTTGCTGTTTATCCCCTTTTTTGAAAACGGGTTTTACAATAGAGACCTTTAGTCGGTCAGGAAACACACCGTGACTGATACATAAATTAAGTATATGGCTTAGATGGACAGAAATTAGATCAGCAACATGTTTTATGATCTTTGTTGAAATTTCGTCATACCCTACGCTATTGGTGTTTTTTAAACTTTTTATAATACATATTAAATATTTGCATTGGTTGACATGTTGCCATGAACATGAATTTTTGACTGTTAAAAATGTGCGCAGTTGATTGTTTGCGTTTCCCTGGTGTTGGCACAATTTTATCAATGAAGTGGGCGTTAAACTTGTCTGCAATTAATTGAGGATTTTTAATTGTTCTATCGTCAGCTTGAATTGTATTTATTATGTCATTTGGTACATTAAATTTAGAGTTCTTTATTAGTTTCCATGTCATTTTGCTTTTATTGTCAGAGTTTTTAATATTGTAGTCATTTTGAGATCGCTTTTAATCATCTTCCTAACGAAACAATTACTAAACTTAATCCGAAACCAAAGCAAAACTTTCAAAATTCCCAAGAAATTCTAAATATCACTCATCGAGCAGATAAATTACTCCAAAGAACCCTTTTCACAACAAAATACAATCAGCTTTTCAAACTACGAAACAAAAACTAGAAGAAAAGCGTCAAGTTTAAATCCACAAATGGACATTAAAAACCGGAGCCAATTATATACAAAAAATCTCATGAACACTGCAATTAGAAGGGCTGCTCAAAGGCACAGAGCTGATTAAAAAACGCTCCGGAAAACCGGAGGCGATGAAACGTCTGCAGCTTACAGCTTCCAAGACCAAAATGAAGACAGAAGGTCGACTCCATATCATCATCTGATTTGCCTTTTTCCCTATTCATCAAGTTGCGGTCAGAAAAATTGAAAATGGCTAAATGATAACAGCCACGCTTGCATAGATTGGTCTGTGGATGGGTGACCACCCATTACATACCGAGTTTCCTCCGGCCCCGGAAAGCACGTTAAGCTGTTTGTTCTGACAGTCATTTTTGTAGATCTTTGTCAGTCGTTACAGGAAGTCGGTGTCTTAAAAGTCTGAAAAGAAGTCTTGCCAGTAGTATCGTATTACCAGTTATAACTGGGTTGTGGAAATCAGATAGGCATGCTCCATGTAAAATACTGATATTCAGCTGCATCCGGTTAGACTGGAAGCCTACTGATAAAGTTGGTAAAAGGCTAAGCAGATTGAAGAACTTGGGAGTTTGTTAGGCAGATGATGCTGACCATGGGGAATCAGCTTTTATCTCACCCGATGAAGCTGAATACTAGTATTTCTTTTCTTTGATAATAGTTCTGTTGGTAAGGCTGGTTGTCAGAATTTCGTAGTTGCACCCGGGCATAACAAAGCGGAAAAAAAAAACAAAACATATAAATTTCGAGATTCTCTAGGTTTTATGTACAGACAAGGATAACTGTAATGTTTTCTTCTATAGTTGCTGCCAGTTAGATGACAATAGCGGTCATTGACCCACCTACATTTACTAAAGCTCTTAACTTTAAAAACCAAAGATATTAAGCCTGTTCAGGTCTTAAATCGTCATCTATCGAGATCTTTAACATTTTTTCAAATGAAAAACGATACATGTTTCATTTGTTTTGGATCGTACGAACAGATATTAGGAAAAGGGCAATGATCGTTATTGTCATCTTAACTGGCAACAACCATACACACGTTCATGCAAAATTGCACATGCATAACCATGTATAAGGCCGGCTCTCTTGACGTGCAGTGAATGCAAGCGCACTCGCGACTGTCAGATGTTTGATGTCGTACGTACGTGCCTGTGTGTGCGCGTGTTTTCGCACGTACGAAATCGACCTTCTGTACCTTCCCATTTTGTGTCCCAAGCTCTGTTTCACAATAATTAATCAGAAAAGTGTCTTTAGTTTGTGCAGGTATAAATAAAATGACAAGATAAGTCTGCAATTCTTTGGACCAACGAAGCGACTAACTTAACGTGACTTCGCCATAAAGTAAATAGTTTAAAGAAATAGTTTCGTTTTATTTCTTCGAGGATTTTGTTAAAAAGATGTTGAAGAAACTACCATTCTCCCTAATATTTTTTCTGCTTGTTGAAACAGCTGATGTCCTTGTAGGTTTAAGAATATTATGTACACTTATTATGAAAAAAAAAAACCCACCAAGTACGAGTCGGACTCGCGCATGAAGGGTTTCGTGCTATCGTAGTAGGGGAAACACCTTCAATTTTTAATTTATTTTTATTAATTGTTGTTAGAGCGTCAATAGAAATACACATTCTGTGAAAAAAAAACAACTGTCTACCTATTGCGGATCATGAGATACGGCCCGCTGACAGACAGATGGACTAACGGGCAGCAGAGGCTTAGTAATAGAGTCCCGTTAGGGGGGGTCCCGTTGGGTCTTCGGGTACAAAACCCTGAAAACGAACACCCCCCAGTTAGATAGACTAACGTTGTGGAAAACAGCAACAACAGTGGACTGCCATAGGCTGAGTTGATAGAAAAACTCGTTAATTAAAGAACAATGCACACCCATCTGTGGACGGCCATAACCAGCTTAACCTAATGAAGATTTGCCAATAGATTTCCGCTGTTCCCAGTTACCCTCGAGAACAGAACAATCGGGACAGCTAAGTACGTTAATCGTGATGTATGCAAATGTAGTTTCACGTAGTGCAGCGCCACTAATCGTAAATCAGGTGGTTATTTCGAAGGCACCATTAGGGACATAATCATAAATAAATTAGGCAAATGTACTAGGTTATCTTAATAGAAAAGGTAATAGGTACGTTGTTAATGACAATAGGCGAGACGACAAAAAAAAAACTAATTAGTCCGTCAGTTAGATTATCAAAAAATATTTGACCCGTGTTTTTACTTTTGTTACGTAAACCAAAATTGACGAAGATATGACGCTGTTAAAGTTCTCAATACGTCACGCCTAGGTATAATTTTTACCTAGTTCTGACGTCACGAGCCCCCACTCCCGAGTTTTGATGCGTTTTATCTTTCTCAATAATCATTGATTTACAAAAAACAAAAAATACGTGTTAATTAATTTCCAATACTCTAACTGACGGACTAAATAGATTTGCAATTTTTTATACTGTCGTCATGCCTATAGCCTAATAGGCATGACGACAGTATCAAAAAATTATTAACTTTAAAGCTATGTGTGTCATAAGTTCAAAAAGAAAAGGCAGGATAAAATTACAAACATCTGCCCAAGCTTCACCAAAGGCTTGATTCAGAAAGCGGTACTCCTGGACACGGCTCGTGTTGAGGAGGTTCCTCTCTCTGGAGCCCTGGCCGTCGGTAGCTTGGATCTTGTTCCCGATATCGGTTGACTACTAATTTTTTATTTTTTAATGTTTCCTTTGCTACGTTTTTTTTATACACAAATATTTATCTGGTGAAACGTACTAGGGCACAGCAGCTCCTTAGGAAAACACAGGATTTTGAGAATGGTAAAAGTGTACCCTTAATACATTACCACACGAAGAACTAAGTAGCAAATAATGTTTCAAATTAATGACGAATGTTTCTCATGCCTTTCGTGTATGTACTCGGAAGTAATCGTTTATCACTGTCCAAACTGCGGGAGGTACGCATTGAATCAAATTGATTTTCTTTTCAAACATCCATGGTTTCAGTTCGTATGTTCTCTTTCTGGTATTGATGCCCTAGTGAATATTGCGATTGAATTGTCACAGTAGGTTACAGTATATTTCTGAGAATATCGTTTCGGGTTTCTATGTTGACTTACGGGCAACGTAGACCTTTAAAATAATAGTGCTGTTTTAGATTTCGTGATAGTAAGCGTTTGTTTTCATGAAAAGCCAATTTAAGCAATGTAGTCATTCTACATTAAAATTTCATGTTGGTGATGTTGTCAGTATAAACACGTGTCATCGCAAATATTTGATGGTTTATTCGCCATTTATAAAATCTCTCTGTTATACTGTGTTTGTGAAAGTGCGATTGCATTTTTCAATCAGGAATTTCCTGGTAGCAGCCACGGAGCCTGGATTTGTATCCGGTTGATGGTAATAGGCTCGCCCCCTATTACATGGGACTTTAACAAAACTGGCCAAATTTGGGTGTATTATTAGATACACCTCTGCCTAATCCGACAGGGATTACAGGCGTAATGTTATGATATGATATAAGGCGTGAATCAATCCGTCAAAATAAATGCCAATTTCACGCTACAAAATCAAATATTCCGTTGAACAGACAACAGCTCAAGTTGTGACAGTTATTAGATGCTGCGCTTCGTACTTAGTGTTAATTACAGACAGTTATCAGACAGCACAGTCAGGTGGCACAGAATAGGTAGATATAGAAGGCTAACTGCACCCCTAGCCAAGTTAACAATCTACAATCGTTAACGCTAGTAGAAAACTATTCAAATGAATGGAAATGACATCATCTCAACGTTAAATCACGTGATCAACACAAACGAATAGAAAATTCGTAGACAAGTTTACATCAATGATAGAATTGAATGTTATCGTTTCTACAATGTTGATCGCTAAACTCTTTGGTAGGAACGCTCACCATAGACTAAAGTGTAGGTTTTTTCTACAGACATTAGAGAACGAGCGATCGACTCAGTCGTGTCAACTTGGCTACAAATTTAGCGCTTTCTACAATCGCTTACGCCGAGGCGTTTACGATTGTAGAAAGATACGAAACGTTTGTAACTTGGCTAGGCCTGCTGCATACAACAAGCGAACACGAGCGCACGTACACTTAGAAATACTACGATAACGGTTCAGTTTTTAGAGATGTAAACACGTGATTTTAGTAAATAACAACTTTAATGCTCATGTGTGACAAAATTATAATACACACTTGAAGTGTTTATTTATGACTATGTCATTAGTATTATTCTGGAAAGACCTATGTCTAAAGTATTTTGTCTAATATGAGCAATTACATACATATTATATGAACTCACGCTTTTTTCTCAGGGGGGTAGGCAGTAACTTCAGAACGCCACCAGTTGCGATTCTTATAAATACTCCTAGCGCCTTGTCCACGTTCATACATGTGGTCGTATGCCAGCAGCTGTTGCGAGTACTATTATATGCACCTGAGTTTGTGAAACCAATTTACATTAGAATGAAGTTGATATTCGTATAACTTGAAATACGACAAATTTGAAACAAAGGGGTGTACCGTGTACTATGTTTCATAGTCAAACAAATGACAGTCGTGAATGCGCTTGCACTCGCTGTACGTGAAGCTTGTCTATGTGTGCGTGCCTTTTCGCTCGATGTATGGAGTTACCCTTCTGTAACTATCTATTCCATGCAATAAGTCTGAATATGTAATAGCTGAAGTTACACTACTGTATTCTATGCACGTTGATAACTATGGTATCAAGTTGTCTTAGTTCTGTGTTCTGTTTTAGTGAGTGTGATTATTATAAGGTTAGTCTAGTTTGGATCTAGATTATGACTGGTGCAGTGATAAAGTTGTGTGTTACTGAGGTCTATATTGTTGTGGGTAGGCTAGGTAATTGAATGCAGATCATAATGTGGTTTCGGGTTCGGGTTTGAATCCCAGGTCATGGAGTTCGAAAATAACATAAGGAAAAGTGAAAAGCAATATTTTTATTGCAGTCGGGGACAGTTCTGTTGATCATTTCTTTGCAAGTCCCCGGACTGCAATTAAAATTGTGGTTTGTAGTTTTCCATTTTCCAAAAGTTTTCTTGTGAAAACTGGTTGTCAGACTTTCGGGCCTCTGACAGCCTATACCAACAGCTTAAAGTGCTTTCCAAGGCACGGGGGAAACTCGATAAGTAATGATGGTCACCCATCCACAGCCAGACCTTGGCAAGCGCGGCTTAACCTAGAAGATCGTCCCGTGCAGCTGTTATTATTCTAGGATATCGAGATTAAGTTTGTTAATAGAAACACCAGCCTTCAAAACTTCAGCACCTTAATCAAATCAGACAAAACAAATGACTAACTCCACTCTACAGAACAGTTTCAAATAACACAGTTGTTGAGCTTTGATATATTACAGAAAATCTTGTAGTACTAATTATGTACATTTATAATACAACCAAATTATTTTGGATGGGAAACTGGCTCGAATTTGAATTAATTAATTCAGTTTTAGATTACAGCGCGTGAATAATATGGTAATAAAGCCTGTTGTGGTATAGAAAATGTAGTTTATGTCGTTATAGAGATTGTCCTTGAGTTACATAATAATCTGAAGTCGATTATTTTGTAGGTTACGCTGTAGAAGACAGAGCGTTGTCAAAATGGATTCATTTGAAAAATTAATTAAACATTGATGACGTTTGACCGACTTAGCTCACAGAATTAGCAATGTTATTTTAAGAGGAAACGCTGCCTTCTCCCATCTGTGGATGGTGACCACAGAGGTGGTTTTAGTGAGGCAGAAATTCCACACTCTCCGGTGTTATCCCCAAAGACCGGTTGCCTTTTGAAGGTACAAAAAAAAAGGTCAACCTGTAGAAGTCTGATAGTAAACATTGATTACGTTGGGCGTCTTAGCTCTCAGAATAAGCCAACTGGAAATGTAATAAGCCGGCCATATAAGCCGTAGAACCAGGTTGAGGTAGACTTGTCCTTGAATGGAGACCGTGAAATGAAAAGCGTAAGGTGGGACGCCTCAGGGTGGCTGGTATCAGCTGGGTATCAGTTGCCGAGAATCAACCTGAGTGGTGTGCAATTGGAGAGGCTTTAACCCAGCAGTGGACTGTTGTAGATTGTAACGTTACAATTTCCTGGGTAGGATCCACAAAACTGTAAAGTCACTCTGAGCACTCACCTACCTAACCTTCAGTCTGGAGGGGAGCACTATTAAAAGAAATTGACAAGGGGACGAGTTATAAGAATTTATTAACAAAGATCCTAACCTAAAAGCTGGAGCTACTCAAATCACTAATGCCAGTGAAGCTGGCGGAAAATACTGAAGATGAACGCAGAATGAAATAAATAACTGAAGAACGTCCGTCTTCAGACTGTGGAGGAGGACCGAGGAACCATCAACTCTCAGGCCGTAGAGAAGGGCCGAGGGCATCCGTCTTCAGACGGTGGTGGACGGCCGAGGACCGTCAATCCTCAGGCCGTAGGAGGAGGGCCGAGGACATCTGTCTTCCGACCGTGGAGGAGGGCCGAGGAGCATCAAATCTTCATCAGGCTTGTGCAGCTCAAGCATCAAGGTTTCCAGGTGTTCTAGGTGAGGGTGCGGCACGGAGAGAGGCCGACTTTAAACTCAAGAATAAGAGGAACTGCCCTTTAAATAAACTTTTATGAAGCTTCTCTGAGGTGTTTCTGCTCTCAGCTCTGAACGTAGACTGCCCATTTCACCACCAGGCTCCTGTCAACTCCAGATAATTTACATTTTAAAATTAGAAAATTATTAAAAAGAAAATCGAATGAGGTCGATGTGATTTACCTATACAACCTACAACTAGCTCCAGCAATAAATTAAAAATAAAACTAGGGTTGCCACTAACTGACATCACAAAAGTAAACAAAGATTTAATAAAGATAAAAACTTAAATAACATGAATTAGAAGGTAAAAAGGCCAAAACCGTTGCTAAACCTCCAAGAAATGACCATGAAGCTACCTAGGGAGGACGAATGCTTAAATTTTCAGGTTAATAATATCCAAAAAATGTAAGTAAAAAAAACATAAAAGACATACACATTACATTACCCCGAAAACCCCGGAAAATTTTTGAATACAATGAAAAAATTTTCTTATTTAGCATTAAGAGAGCATTAATCAACAAAAAATTTAGCTAAATGAGTATTTACAGTGATACAGTAAGTTTAAAAACAATTAAAACTAAGATTCCCCATAACCCCAGAAAAAAAATTAACTAGAAAAATTTCGAGGTTGTAAATAAGACCTTGATCTTTCATACACCTTTCATCAACCTACCCTACACACTTCCTCAATCATACATCACCAGCATTCTTAGGGGATATGGTTCACATTCAATGACGCATACTCCACAAGGAATTATTTTTAAGGTTTACGAAGGCTTATTTATTTAATTTAGGTGTCGTAATCCGCACCTGTTCTAAAACCCGTTAAAATTAAAATAAATTATTTACAAAGTTTTTCTGCTTAAGAAAAGCAGCCAAGGTTTAAGAGCATAAAGTGCTTAAGAGAAGCCTTCAAGCTTTAAGTCAAGGGTCAAGGAGGGTCAAGGATAAAAAAATATTATCTAAGTTAAAAAAGTACACTAAGGCTTATTTTACGAGTTAATGCGACCGCTCGACACAACGGCTTATTTAATGAGTTGTGCACCGCTCAACACAATGGCTTATTTAAAGAGTGGTGCACCGCTCTACGAAATTAAATAAAGGGATCTAACAAAGCCAAAAGTTTTAAAGGAAGGTAAACCTTGTGGAGTATTTACAGAACTTAAATCTAAATGGTTTTTACAAGGAATGAGTTGAAGAGGCTAGGCTAAGTAATTGAAGATAAATATAATGTAAATAAAATAATCTGCGTATAATTTAACCGTAAATTACTCCAGAAAACATGAGGTGTATTATTAATATAAGACTTTATCAAAGTTAAAAGTAAAAGATAGCAAAAAATACAATTTTATAAGAGTGATAAAAGAAAGTAAAAAAAAAGAAAAGTCTACAGAGGCCGAGAGTGTTTGAGTTAGAACTCAAGTCGAGAGAGGGTTTGAGTTAGGACTCAAGTCGAGAGAGAGCGTTTAAGAGGGAACTCAAGTCCAAGAGAGCGTTTGAGAGGGAACTCAAGTCCAAGAGAGCGTTTGAGAGGGAACTCAAGTCCAAGAGAGCATTTGAGAGGGAACTCAAGTCCAAGAGAGCATTTGAGAGGGAACTCAAGTCCAAGAGAGCATTTGAGAGGGAACTCAAGTCTAAAAGAGCATTTGAGAGGGAACTCAAGTCCAAGAGAGCATTTGAGAGGGAACTCAAGTCCAAAAGAGCATTTGAGAGGGAACTCAAGTCCAAGAGAGCATTTGAGAGGAGAAGGAGGGTAAGAGGGATCAGGTCAGGACCGTAACACTAAACGTCAGGACAGCTCCCGTAATACAGTAGTCGGGTAAGCTCCGAATAAAACATTAAGAGGGTCTGAGTACTTGAGAGGGCCCAAGAATGTTTAAAAATTTATAAGACACAGATGGTCCAAAGAGGTTCGATTAAAAATAATATTAAGAGTACGACACAGAGGGTATAAAGAGGTTTGATTAAAAAATATCGTAAACCAATAAAAACTGTATGGTGTTAAAATTTGGAAGTAATGCATAAAAAGTTTAATATTATTTTTAGTACCTATTTTGGCCACCGCAAAGTTTGATAAAAACTTTTTGCTGCTGCAAAAGGATTAGTTCTCTATGGGCTTGTTACCTAGCAACGCGTGACGAATAACAAGTCAACCCAAAATAATTTTATGCAATTTTACCCGACTAGGGCGAAACTCAAAAAGGAGGTTATGTATATTATCTGTATGTATGTTAGTCCGTTTTTTATCAAAAAATGAAGGATTTTTTAACGAGTATGTTAATAAGATTTTGGTGTTATTGAATAAGTATATCAACCAAAATTATCATAACTCAGTCTAGATTTAATTCGTTAGAATTTCTTAGAAAAATCTAGATTTAGTTATTTTATTATAGCCTAAAGATTCAATTTTACGCCAGATTCGCGTATGACAAATTTATAGTCTAGGACCAAGTAATTTTTCAGTGTAAAAATGTATAGATTGCACTAGCCGTGTTATCAGATCAAAACTAAATGAAGTAATAGTTCAGAATATATTAGTAAAGTATTTGTAGTGGGTGTAACGTAGATTTTTAGGGTTGTATAAACGTCCACAGGATATTCGCCTGTTTCTGTCGTGAAGTGTCCCAACGACCCACTTGGGAGTGTCCACGAATGGATTAACACATCAAGCGACCATTGGGTACGAATACCAGAGGGTAAACGTAGTGGTGTGCAAGTCTGTGGGATGCAGTATAGCGATGTTTTGGTAGAGAGTAAGTATAATATGAGATGAACGATTACGAGATATTGTCCAATAACCGTCGTAGAGTAACCAATCTCCAACCTTGGCAATGCCCACAAGTGGGTTAACACAACCAAGAGGCCGAAAGGGTGCCAATTATCTTTCGATAATGGAATGTGTGTGAGATGAGGAATACCTAGATGATGTTTAGTTGTAAAAGAGTTGAGTAATAGTTGAGATGGATGAAAAGATGAAAATAATAAAATGCTTACCAAATATACTCACTTGGGGAAGTGTTATTTTCGAATTTTGAGAAGTGCAGGATGCCTAGAAATAATTTAAGAGGGGTGGGTTAGTAAATATTTGGGCGCCAGTCTGTAACGTTACAATTTCCTGGGTAGGATCCACAAAACTGTAAAGTCACTCTGAGCACTCACCTACCTAACCTTCAGTCTGGAGGGGAGCACTATTAAAAGAAATTGACAAGGGGACGAGTTATAAGAATTTATTAACAAAGATCCTAACCTAAAAGCTGGAGCTACTCGTATCACTAATGCCAGTGAAGCTGGCGGAAAATACTGAAGATGAACGCAGAATGGAATAAATAACTGAAGAACGTCCGTCTTCAGACTGTGGAGGAGGACCGAGGAACCATCAACTCTCAGGCCGTAGAGAAGGGCCGAGGGCATCCGTCTTCAGACGGTGGTGGACGGCCGAGGACCGTCAATCCTCAGGCCGTAGGAGGAGGGCCGAGGACATCTGTATTCCGACCGTGGAGGAGGGCCGAGGAGCATCAAATCTTCATCAGGCTTGTGCAGCTCAAGCATCAAGGTTTCCAGGTGTTCTAGGTGAGGGTGCGGCACGGAGAGAGGCCGACTTAAAACTCAAGAATAAGGGGAACTGCCCTTTAAATAAACTTTTATGAAGCTTCTCTGAGGTGTTTCTGCTCTCAGCTCTGAACGTAGACTGCCCATTTCACCACCAGGCTCCTGTCAACTCCAGATAATTTACATTTTAAAATTAGAAAATTATTAAAAAGAAAATCGAATGAGGTCGATGTGATTTACCTATACAACCTACAACTAGCTCCAGCAATAAATTAAAAATAAAACTAGGGTTGCCACTAACTGACATCACAAAAGTAAACAAAGATTTAATAAAGATAAAAACTTAAATAACATGAATTAGAAGGTAAAAAGGCCAAAACCGTTGCTAAACCTCCAAGAAATGACCATGAAGCTACCTAGGGAGGACGAATGCTTAAATTTTCAGGTTAATAATATCCAAAAAATGTAAGTAAAAAAAACATAAAAGACATACACATTACAAGATGGAATGAATAGAGAAGTGGATAAGTGGTAATGGTCCTGGCTTAAGTGTCACAGGTGGATGGTTAAACCCATATAGGCACTTTGCTTTGAGTACCTAATTTATTTCATCACCACTGCTCTCAAAACTGGGAGAAATCGGCATGTCCTCTAGAACCAAAAAGTTGAAGACTTGTCATGCACCAACAATGTGATCATTAAGGAACACACCTGCCTAACGTTTCAGGGATTACAGGTGTGATATTATGTTATGTTACAAAAAATACCCTGAAATCGTTAGCACTTCAAAACTTGGACCCTCGCGTTATACAAAAACAGTTCAGGTGGAAAAGTTTGAATAACTCCTATTAGTTCTCGGAATATTATAATTCGGTTACCGATTCTTAATAAAATAATTCTTAATTAAACAATATTTAACGTGATGTAAAATGACTCTAACGATTTCGATGAAAGTTGCAATATAGGGGTTTTTGCACTACGAATTTAATTTTTCAGTATCAGTTCGGAGTCTGATTTTGTTACCTGTTTGATGGCGATAGGCTCGCCCCATTTACCATGAGACTGGTAAAATGTGGGGTATACTGAGGCCTTATTAGTACGAGCGCGCGGTTTAAATGTAGTGTAAAGTTACGTCGATTTGTGAATTGAAAATATGGAGTGTGATACGTGATTTGGAAAAGTGAAACACCGAAAAACACGTCCCCGTAAGTTCACAAATACGAAACACTCGAAAGTGTATGTCCTATAGATAGCATTTGAGTTATATTGTTTGCAACAAGCACAATCGGTATCATCCATAGAATATGAATTAAATCATAAAATTATTAAAATACTAGCGGACGTCCCGCGGTTTCACCCGCGTAGTTCCCGTTCCCGTGGGAGTACGGGGATAAAATATAGCCTATGTTACTCAGGGTGAACGTAGCTTTCTAATGGTGAAAAAATTTTTGAAATCGTTTCATTACTTCCGGAGATTACCCCCTACATACAAACTTACAAACAAATGTTACCTCTTTATAAAATTAGTATAGATTGTAAGTGATTCATCAACATCGACAGTTACAACAGTTCACTGCTGGACATAGGCCTCCTCAATCGCACGCCACTTAATTTGATTCTCGGCAACTCTCATCCACTTGCTACCAGCCTTCACTGCGAAGATCGTCGCTCCACCGTGCCTGAGGGCGTCCCAACTAACGCTTGCCGAATCGCGGTCTCCACGCAAGAACACGTCTACCCTACCGATCATCGGTTCAGCTTACTTATTCCTTTGATATAAGTGATACGAGTATTTTAAATTTCAAAATCGACGTGTTTACGTTACCTCGCGCTCGTGCTCCTAAGATAATGAATTACAAGCGTGATCTTATGTTGATTTGGTGGGCAAATATTTGAATCGTAACAAAATATAAGGAAGATGTTAATTTACATAGGTACTACGCCGGAAAATCACATATTCTACATACGATATAAAGACTAGTATTTTACTCGTCTTTCGGATTTAACTTTCATATGAAATCAACGCAGACACAGAGAAATGCTAATACGAAATGCTATTAAATTGAGACACAGAAAATTTGGAATTCATTTTGCGTCGGTAAAGGTGCTGTTCCACTAAAAAGACTTGGTCGGGGTGAAGTTCTAGGAGATGAGAGTTAGACGCATAGTTTTAAGTTAGTAGATAAAGTTATTTGTGAATCTTTATGACTAAATTTATTTCTGTAATAGTTTGAGTAAAGATATCTGGATTTAAGGATTACACAGTGAACTCATACATACAAAACGTCACGCCTGTAATCTCTGAAGGGTTATTCAGAACTGTACCTAATACATAGTATTGAGTGTACTACAATACATTCATTTCGCCAGTCATATGTTTCAGTCTCATGTAAAATGTTTTTGTTCCAATCCTATAAATTAGTACTACGAGTTTTTTTGTTTTTTTTCGGGTGGGAAATCATCAAATGACTTCTCCCGTTCTGGGCAGAGCAGGAGGGAGTGTCAGACTTTTACTGACTAAAACCCATCCATGTTCCTTCATCGCCCTTTGTGTTCCGGGGCCACGGTATCTCTTTCGAACAGTCCCGCAACCCCGGCAGGCATCGGTCCTTGTTGACCCCTTCCTTTTTGCTGACTCTCTTTAAGGCGCACGTGGAACACGAACTCTCCGTCGACACGGCCTGTCGTCATGAGACGGACGGACGGCGAGCTAGCCAATAGCCGACCGTCCACAGGCCCGCGGCACACTAATATTATAAAATGCGAAAGTTTGTGAGGATGGACAGATGGATGTTTGTTACTCTTTCACGCTAAAACTGCTGAACGGATTTGAAAGAATTTTGGCATACAGATAATTTATAACTTGGATTAACAAATAGGATACTTTTTCTCTCGGTTGTACGGTCGAACAAGCTATTTGGTTTACAGTTTAACCCTCCAATTACTTTATTAAACCAAATAGCTTGTTCGACCGTACGTTCGTGTGGGACAATTCGGTAATTGTCCCACACGAACGTACGGTCGAACCCATGCCCGCGGCTTTGCCCGCGTGGAGTTCGGCAACTCCACGCGGGCAAAGCCGCGGGCATAAGCTAGTTAAATATAATGCCAATACAAGCCGCGACCACAGTTAGTGTACGCCTAATCAGAATCATACTGGGATCACAAAGATCACAGTAGTGAGAATGCTAGCGCTCAACTCCCGGCAAAAATGGCCTCTTAAGCTCGTTCACTCGATAAATAACCGCCTCAGTCGCCTCAGTGAGACCGTACCATAAATCACACGAGTCGTCGCACCCGCCCAAGAACGGGATTTGAGTTACTCATGTATTGAACACTCGCAAATCAAGTACCCAGGTACAGTAACCAGCACGAAAATCTAACTTAACTTATTTGACATCATGCCTGCAAACCCTTGAACCCCGGGTTAGACAGAGGTGTGCCTAATAGTACCCCTAATCGCATAACTACAAACTTAAAATATATATCAACCAGGCACAAATCCAGATTCATGGCTGCTTTTGAGAAACTCCTGATGGAAAAACCACGATTTTACCATGTTTTCCTTTACCGTTGCAACCAATACACCATCATCATCATCACCACCATCATCATTATCATCATCATCACCATCATCACCATCATCATCATCATCATCATCATCAGCATCATCATCACCACCGTCATCATCATCATTATCATCATCATCATCATCAGCATCATCATCACCACCATCATCATCAGCATCATCATCATCATGATCATCATCATCATCATCATCATCATCATCATCAGCATCATCATCACCACCGTCATCATCATCATTATCATCATCATCATCATCAGCATCATCATCACCACCATCATCATCATCATCATTATCATCATCATCATCATCACCATCATCATCAGCATCATTCTCATGCTCTATTAATTTGGGGTCGGCGCAACATAACTTCTTCCGTTTCTCTAGTATTACTCGTCATCTATTAGACGCCTCCTTTTGTGCCATTTCATTCTTCAGACAGTCCATACATCGTATCTTTGGTCTTCCTCTAATCATATACCCATCCACAGTCATACTCAAAACTTACCTCATTCCCACGCATCACATGAGGCTGATTATGTATTGATTGCAATTTGTCATTAAAATTTGAAACGGGATATTTACCATGACATGTTTGTTATTTATATTGACTTCCCGATATTTCGACGTTATTGCAACTGCAAGCGCCATGACCACTGATAAACTAGCGATTTATACGGATAGCGTCGAAATATCTGGAACTCAATATAAATAATAAATTTGGTTAATATTCCGTTTCAAGTGATAATTATGTTAGTGACCTTAGCAGTTTAAAAACTTGATTGCAGTTTGATATTTCAACGAACATTATATATTTTAAGAAATTAATTAAGAAATAGGTTTCATTTCAAAGTTTCAATCGATATCCCACGAAAAAATCGCTTTTCAATCGAGTTACGTAAATACATACTTAGGTAAAGTGCTTATGACTGTACGTAGACTGGAATATTCAAATAAGGTACCCACAAAGAAGCTAATTTTAATGAGAATATTATAACGAACGAATACGAATTTCAAATTTTTATATTACACTAGCATTTGCACAAAACTTTGCTCTGCTGAGGTCGGAAATTTTCTCACGGAAAATCTTGCCAGGATTACAAGTATCCTACGTCTACTCAGGTTATGGTCCACCTGGGTGTCGAATTTCATCGTATTCTTTAGAATTTAATGAAATAAAATAAAAAATAAACATTGTGGTGGGTCACATCACAAAATATAAAGGTGATAAATAAAAAAAATAATCATCATCATATCGGCGCCTGCACATATGGGTATAGGCTTCCCCTTTTTTCTGCCACACTTCCCGGTTCTGTGCGTCCCTTATCCAGGTGTTTCCCGCGACTTTGACGATATCGTCAACCCTCAGACCAAATAAAAATCAAGACACAGGGCTGCGAACAATAAAGTGATGCCGGTTTCGTAAACATGTGTGCATTTTTTGAGCTTACTTTAATTGTAGTTTTATGTAAATGTGTGCGTGTGAGGGTGTACGCACAGAGTGGAGGTTAGTTTTGCGCTGGCTTCACTTTATTGTTCGCAGCGATATGTCTTGGTTTTTTATTTGGTCAGAGCGTCAACCCAACAAGCTTTATGACGGCACTGGTTTCTTTGGCCTAACCTTGGCCACCACTCGTTCAAAGCCTTCAGGCCATAGAGCTGTAAATGTGTGAAAAGGTGACAGACAGATAGATAGAGTTACTTTTGCATTTATATTATATTAATATGGAAGTATGGATAATATCCATATCTAAAAATTCTCAAAGAGAAATCCAATGGATGTCTCCCTGAGCATTTTTTCGATAAGACTGTAAATGGATTCTGTACCTGGCACAATTGTGTTTTAATTGAATTGCGTTTTGAATTCTTAAGTAGGTATTAAGTAAGTAGGTATTGATGTTTATAATTGACTTTGATCTTATTATTTTTATCGAAAACACGATTATAGCAATCATTACGTAATTCAGATGACTTCTAGATCGACCCATATGTTTATTAAATGCTTGATATTTGCCCGAGATTGTATCGTCATAATATAGCTTTTAGATTTATACAATCTTTTTTGGAGGTGTTTTTAAACAATGCTTTTTAATAAAAAATACTACTCATAATTAGCCTTAGTGATACTCAGTCATAGTCAGTGTTACTTAGTGTTTTCACATATAGGGTGATTGCTAATTGAGTACATGCCTTAAAATGGATCACCCATTTCAAGGAAAGTGTAAACCTAATTTGTCTTCGAAGGATTCTTTTGTTTATGAGCTAAAAATTCCGTTAATAATATTATTGAGAAGATAAAACAATGCGAATTTGTTTTGAAAACCTTGCCAATAGGAGTACTGTGGATTCAGCGAGGAGTACCTATTACGTGATCAGAGTAGACAACGAATCTAAAAACTAGATAAATAAATAAATCGAAACGGTGGGCGGGACGTAATTTTAGATAAGGTTTATTCGTTTGTGGAGTAAGACATGGATGGTTTGAAATTTAAAGGAGATGGTCCATTTCACGACGAAGCTCCATCCATCGAAGTCCATTTGAACACAAGGCAGTGTACTCGTATGTTTAAGGACGTTTTTTATTAAGACTGTATGTTGAAAGTATAATTGAAAGTACTTTGTATGCCTTGTTCATAATTGTCCAAAAGTTTTTATCAATTTTTTTTTTTTGAGCACACGTAAACAACAAACAGCTGAATTGAGAACCTCCTACTCTTTAGAAGATAGGTTAATAAAGATAGACAGACGGAGCCTGGAGAATATGAATACAATGTGTTTCAAAGCACGCACAATGGTCCACTTCAAGGACTAAGTGCAGAAACCTATACCCCATGATAGATTGTAGATAGATGTGTTTCAAAATCGAAAAATAATATCTTATTTACTAGTTAGTGCGTATTATATAATTATCACTTGTTCCGGTAAATGGAAACATCGTGAGAAAACCTGCATGCCTGAGAAATATTTCTTGACGGCATGTAAACATAAAACAACACGATAAAGAAGAAGAATCTTAAGCAACATTTTGTAATACGTTCTCGAAAACGGCTCTAGCGATTTCGATGAAAGTTGCAATATAGGGATTTACGGAGCTGAAAAAACGATCTAGCTAGGTTTCATACCTATAAAAAAATAGTTTTTTCTATTTTTACCCGAGCTCGGTCGCCCAGGTTCTTTATAATTATATTTGTTCATCCAGGTACCTATGCCTGGGCCATGAGACTAAGGTTATCCGTTAATTAGCAGAGGATTTTTAGTAACAATGCCATCTAACTAATCGAAACAATTTCTGTTGCTAACTTTGTTTTATTTAACAAAGCTCAGCTGTAGTAGCTCCCAAATAAGACTTAGAACTTTAGAAACAAAACAAAACGGGAGCTTAGAAGTAAAGGTCAACTTTAATCCCTTAGGAAGCCTGTTTGTTTATTAATAAACTATTAGTAGAATGCTAATAAATCATTGTTACATTTAAATTGATCTATTAATAGCTTTCTTATCCAATTTTCAACGTGTTTAATTTAAGCATGTTTCTGATTTGATTTCTTTTATTTCGTTTACATAGAAGTAATTTCTATGTAAACGAAATATCAGAAATCAATTCAGAAAGTTTAAAGGTAGGAAAATATTATAAATTACGTTTATTTTATTGTTTAAATTACACATTTGTGGCTATATATAATTACAAAAATAAAAACTAAAAGTAAGAACCTCCATATATACAACGACGTCAATAAGCGTCAAAGTACTCCTCCGCATCGCTGTCACTCGGAAACGTACCGTCGGTAAGAGATTTCCTTAAAAAGGAGACGCGCACTCGGACCCCATGACCCGAGCGTCTCGACCCCAAACGGCTCAAAGCTGTAGTTACCAATAAGGTTAGAGTATTTGCGCCGTTTGAGGATCTCAGCAGCCGCAGCAGCAGCGCCTGCACAGCCCGCCGTGCTTGCAACGTGAGAAGGCGCAATGGTGTCGACACAGGTTGCGTCCCACACCAAAGGCCTACCCACGTTCCAAGGCACCAACGTCATGCCGTCCGGTCTCTTGCCATCGTCACGCACAAAGCCGTTTGGTTCTAAAATATAATTATGTTACATTATGTTTATTAGACCGTGACGAAACGACTGCCTCATTGGTATCAAACCAATGAGGCAGTCGTTTCGTCGTTCCGTCCCGGATCGGGCAAATTGTTATTAGGGTTTTTCATCAGGAATTTTTCTGTAGCAGCCACGGAGTCTGGATTTGTGTCCGGTTGATGGCAATAGGCTCGCCCCCTATAACTTGGGACTTTAATATAACTGGCGAAATGTGGGTGTACTATTAGGTACTCCTCTGCCTAACCCTACGGGGATTACAGGCGTGATGTTATGTAATGAAACGACGAAAATACGACGAACGTATGAAATACTCTTAAATCGGATATGAATTTCTTTGGGAAAGTTGTTTTATATCACAGGAAGAATCACCACCTCCTTAAAAGATACAGGTGTCTATAGATCGCCACTCTGTAGGTATATTTGAAAATATAATAGTAACTATGTTTATTTAAATTGACCAAATAAAACAGAACCAACACAACCTCATCTCCTGATGACGTCTCCGAATTTTCAAGTTATCGTCCCTCAAAGGTCAAAGGAGACGCGAGATGAACAAAGTTTTTTTTTTCAAAGGGAAATAATGAATTTGTAAGTTCCCAATGAGTCGCGAACCACACGAGGGAACAAAAACTGGACCGTCTTCTGTCTTGGGCAGACGATCTTTCCTCGTACAGATGAGTACAGAATTGTTGATGATGAAAGTATGGTGAACTTTTTTCTTAAACTACAATTTTTCGTCTACGAGTGGGAAATTGTTTTGAAGTAAAATAATTCGTGTTTAGTTAAGTTTTTAGTTTATCAACGTTAGTTTAAAAGTTAATAATGTAAGTATTATTCTTTCGATTATTTTCTTTCTAACTATTATTGTAGTTTTACGTATTGGAAATATTTGATCCGTAGTACGGATCTAGTAGGTACTCTACACACCTATAGATCTGAAATACTGACAAACAATTATTAATTGTCACTCACTTATCACTAAAGATTGGTTTAGAGCTGAAATAAATTATGATTTTTCGACGGTTTTTTTCTTCCATTCAATTTGATTTAAAAGGATCAATCGATGCTGACGCTGATTGACACTGGTTGCGGGAATCCGCTGGATGCGAGTCGCACGGGACCGGTCAATGTGGTGACACTTGGGGGAGGCCTATGTCCAGCAGTGGATGTCTTTCGGCTGAAATGATGAATCGACGCTTTATGAAATAGCGATTTTTATTGCAGTCGCAATTAGACTTTTATTGAATACAATAAATTGTAATATTGTATCAAGATACCCGCACTAACATTTCAATAGCAAGAAAATAACCTTAAACTTCCAACAAACAGCCGCGTACCCCATCTTAGCCTAAAATTTTTTAGACCAACCCAACCGAACATTATAACAAACGACTATTCAACTTGAAGCTCTTTGAAAAATTCATTGTAAGACTTTTTCATGGGACTGTCCATATTTTTTGTACTATCTCAAGAGAGGGACGGACGTGATATTTCTTGTGTCCCTGATAAACTGTACGATATTTCCTCCGTTCGAAAGGAACTTTATTTCCTGTGCTTGTCTCTGAATTTTGTTTTATTGCTCTTGTGTTATAAAGGTTGAAGAATTTGTATCGTATAAGTAGACTAGAACGATAGTCTACGTTAGTCAATGTTTTGTCTCAAAATATCCTTGCTTATTTTTAAGGCATTATAGAAGAATTAGACTAGAGAGAGAGTTATTGAGCAGCGGTGGCCCAGTGGTGGCGGCCCATGGAAGGAACATGGATGGGTTTTAGTCAGTAAAAGTCTGACACTCCCTCCTGCTCCGCCCAGCGGGAGGAGTCATTTGATGATTTCCCATCCGAAAAAAAAAAAAAAAAATCCTTGAACTAATTACCAATTAATAACGTCGTTTTAAAACTAGGCATTACCTCCATTTAATCTCAGAAGGATTTCTTTCAACATGCTTGTCTGAGCAGTTGCTATGGCCGGCAGTTTTCGTACCTAATTATAATTTTAAGGTCGAAGAGTTTTACCTAAACGGCGTTTATCATAGAACCTAGAACTTCCTACCTATTTAATGTTAAATATTTATTTACAGAACTAAACGATGTTAGTTTAGGTCAAAATTGGAATTTAAATACGTTGAGTTTATAGTTGTGTCCGAGTTGAAATCGGTTTTGAGTATTTCGTTTTTGGATCCAGTTTGAACTAGATTCAGATATAGATTGGACAGCTTACTCGCTTAGCTTGTGGCTTAATAATAACAGCCGGTCGGATCAATCTTCAGGTGAAGCCACGGTTTGCCTTGGTTGGTCCGTGGATGGGTGACCACCTATTACATGCCTCGGAAAGCACGTTAAGGCGTTGGTCCCGGCTGTCGCATGTCGTTTGTAGATCTTTAACAGTCGTTACAGGCAGTCAGTGACCCGAAAGTCTGACAACCAGTGTTATCAAGGGGTATCGTGTTACCCAGTACTAACTGGGCTGTGGAGGTCAGATAGGCAGTCGCTCCATGTAAAATACTGGTATTCAGCTGCATCCGGTTAGGTTAGGTTAGACAGGTGTGTTGCTGGGGAGTTTATTCCGCCACTTCTTCTTCCCAGCTTAAACACTAGGAAGTAGCGAAGGGCCGGGTGTTTTGGGGGACTGTCTCTTGTAAACTTTGATGTTCAATAAGTGCTGTTTATCAGGCCAATTTGAATAAATTACTTTGATTTAGATTTTGCATTAAGTCCGCCTTTGTACAGTGTTTTTTACTTGTGCATAAAGTTTTAATAAATAAATACCAAACAACAATTTCTAAACAAACTCCGTGTTGTTTGCTCGGAGAACCCAATTATTGGTGTTTCGTCCCGTACATCAAAGGATTCCAATTTCTAAGACTGATGAATCAAAGCTGGAACTTCTTGCTCTTTCCGAATAATACTTTTATCGAAAGGGTTCGAAGCCTGCTTTTATTTTTCCTTTTTTCCCTTTTAAAGAAATGAAATCAAAATTACGCTTTGTTGTTCATCATTTCAGCCAAAAGACGTCCACTGCTGGACATAGGCTTCCCCCAAGTGTCGCCACATTGACCGGTCCCGTGCGACTCGCATCCAACGGATTCCCGCAACCTTCACCAGGTCATCGGTCCACCTAGAGGGAGGTCTTCCAACGCATCGTCTTCCGGTTCGCGGTCGCCACTCCAGTACTTTTCGGCCCCATCGGCCATCCGTTCTGCGAGCAATGTGCCCTGCCCACTGCCACTTAAGTTTGGCAATTCTTCGGGCTACGTCGGTGACCCTGGTTCTCTTGCTTTGTTATTGCAGAATGATTATTTTTTATTTATTTAGTCTGCATCTATTGACAGCCTAAAGCCTTGAGAAACGACATTCGATAAAAACAGGAATCTTTTCAGTTTGCTGAACACTGATAGGCTGCAAGTGTTCAAGAAGGTTACAGACAGTAAAAAAAACACGCTGTGTGTAATGTCCGATGGCGATATTTATATTTAATTTACAAATTCCTGCATCGCGCTATTAGATTTCTCCGCGAGATAAGAACATATAGAAAAAATCCGACAACAACGGTCGGGCAGTTATAGCCCCCCAGATACTCTGTCTGTCTGTCTGTCTGGTCGGAGGATCCTCCCTTTTCTATGGGAGTTGAGGAACCTTACACCCTGTTCCTCATACTCCTAAAACCTGTTCTAGTGCGGATAATGCAAGTGTTTTAATACCACGCTTGCTCAAGGCGGATGAGCCCCTGGCTGGAGGCACACTCAAGGCCACAGAATAACAAGGCAACCAAGGACAAGACAACCTCCGAAATTGACCTGCCAGATGACATGAACAAAAAAAGCTGATGAGTTACTGGGCTGAACTTCATTATCATTCCCAATTCATTTGGGGTCGGCGCAGCATGTATTCTTCCTCCATACTTCTCTATTACTCGTCATCTCATCAGATACCTCCTTACTTGACTAAACCTCGACCTAGACACTAGTCGCGCATAAGCCAAACTGTCAGCCACAAAGCCAGATTGTGTAAAATAAAACTGAAATGCAAATGTAAGAAGACATTTTATCTTGTCTAACAGGCAAGTATTCTGTGAACCTTTTAAATTAAAGCTTAAATGTGAGATAGCATTTAGTTTAAAAGTAAAATATGTAAATAAAGTAGGAATCTTCACGTCTAGATGAATTCTAGCTCTCGTCTCGTGAGTAAACTTGTGTTGGCTTTCTCGTTTTGCAAAATGGTTGGGAAAGGCAAGTCGTTTTATTTTTTGTACAACTTACATCAGAAATGGTATTTTATTCGCGGGAAACCTGTTTTTTTTTGTCATATAAGCTTCTTTCTTGTGAAATTCTTAAGCATATTAAAAATGTTTGCGAGCCAGCAAGTTGGCAGCATTATGCTGGTTTCCTCCTGATGTTTTACTGTCTTACCGACCAACTAGCACTGGACCCGCGCATATCGCGATGACATCATTGCGGGTCATCTCGCGATTATAGCGCTTACAACAGCGTCGGAATATCGGGCGCTCAAAATAATCAATGAACACGGAAGATATCCCGTAAGTGACAGTGAAATAACCTCATCACGAAGCCGTCAACCAAGCATTCTGTACATCAAACTAAGTAACTTTACGCAAATATTATTGCTGGGAAACTTTTTTTTTTTGGACATTACACACATCGCCATCTAGTGCCACACTAAGCAACGAGGCTTGTGTCGGGGACACCAGATAGTTGATATACTACATAGATACTTTTTGTTTGTAAATACATACTTATTATACATATAAACATCCATGACTCGGAAACAAATGTCCATGCTCATCACACAAACATTTGCTTCTACCGGGATTCGAACCCGGGACCATAAGAACGTAAGGCAACCTAAGTACCGCTGCGCCATTCGGGTCGTTCTTTTGATGTAGGCATCCCTCATTTGCAGCGAGCCTTTTAAACCGTGGTTACGTGCGATGTTTCCTACTATGAGCTAAATAGGCGCGAATAAATGAAAGAGTTTGCACATAAAAGCCTCGTTACTATGTGTACTGGTATGTAGTACACTTACACACAAAATTGCATAGTTGGGAATATTTTTTTGATGTGCCATTAAATTCTATATGACAGCAAGTGGTGGATAATTTACAATCGAATACAAACATAACATCACGCTTGTAATCCCCGAAGAGGAAGGCAGAGGCGTACCTACCTGATAGTACACCCACATTTTGCCAGTTATGTCAATTTAAGTCTTATTAAATAGGGGGCAAGTCCATTGCCATCAACCAGGCTCAAATCCAGACTCAGTGGCTGCTTACGAGAGATTCCGGATGGTAAAATTTCAATAATACTTTGCCCGACCTGGGAATCGAACCCAGGACCTCATGCTCAGCAGTCGTTCTTGTGACCATTAGACTAAAGAGGCAGTTAAGTAAAAAAAGGTATGTGACGCGGAAGGATATTTCAAGCTAACTTTGTTTATAGAAACACCGATAGTTACGAGATAATTTTATTAACTGACAGTTACCTATACGTAAGTAAGTTATAGAAAACGGCCTTAAGAGCGTTATCGTCATCGTTCGGTAGCAAAAAGTGAAATTGAAATTATTAATTTATGGTTTACCGGTATTTATTCATGATTTTAATTTAAAGGTTATTTCTGTTTTATTTTTAATTAAAATATTGCTGGGTTTCCCATACGAATTAAAATGAAAACTTAACCTACTTATATTTTAGTAGGTGAGCCTATTGCCAACAACGGGGCACGAACTCTAATGCTGAAAAAAACACGATGGAAAAACCTTTTGACTAAAAGTTATATTTTGATGTGGGCGCTTAGGTAAACCTAATTAGTGGGGCCTGCGTTGACCTAGCCTTAATTCTGATGTTGAGTTACTCTGGAACAACTAAGTTATAATAATATCTTTATAAACTTCAATACTAAACGTAAATACAATTACTGAATGTAAAGGCTTCATTTAAACATAATGAAACTAAAACTAAATAGTTTCACAAAGTGATCAAGAGAAGTTTTTAATTAAATTAATCTAAACTTTTTCTTAGATAATAATACTCGTTTTATAACGGTTTTATTTCTTTATAAAAAGAAAAAATGCTGTTATCGCTAGCCAAGTATATTGACCAAACAAAGTGGACATGATGAAATGAAATGATGTTTATTTTAGCAAGTAGGTTCTTACAAACACTTTTACACGTCATTTTTTTTGGAACTAGATGGAGCCGGTGTTTCGTACCTGACTACTCTGAGAAGAAACAGCCGAAACAAACTCAGAGGTCATAGTCTCTTTTGAAGTCCAGACATTATCTTGTTCAATTTAGATGAGGACTATGCAGATTAGTGTCTGAGATGGTCTTTTGATGAAAGAACCACACAGATTTGAGTGGACCTATCTAGTCAGTGCAAGCATTTGTCAGTTATCGTGTAGCTCGACTTATAACTCGAAGAGCTCAACGAAACGACGAACAATACCAAAGAAAGGACATTTGGGTAGGTCGCTTATAATACTCAAACTGCCAGACAGTCGGGGGGAAAAAAATAAAATAAAATATGTGACCCACATGGTCCACACATTCAAAATAATTAAATAAAATTAACAAAAATTTACAAAACGTATGTCAATTAAAAAAAAAACATTAAATGTCACAATATTATGTATAAAAAAAGTAAAATACTTAATAAAATAAGTATTCATGTCAAATCAATACATGTCACATAAAATAAAGTAAAAAATAATAAAATACTGAACTAAGTATTCATGTCAAATCATTCTGCAATGTCAAAGTGTAGCTATAAAAGAAAGAAATTAATAATAAACAAGCGAAGTCCGAAATTTCGACATTCACAGAGCAAATTTCATTGGAGCAGCTTAATCCCAAGCCTTTTTATCTTGGAGATAGTTATTAACATGATAGTAGGCTTCCAGGCATAACTTCCGTATTCACTTCATAAACTATTTGAATTTATTTAGGCTTAGTAAACACTAAGCCTAAATAAATTCAAATAGTACAATACGTTTTTACAATAAACTTTCGAGCCATATTCAAACGAATATGGCTCGAAAGTTTATTGTAAAAACGTAAACATTGGCATCTAAACGTACCCCCTATTTTCTTGAGCCTCGTTGCAGGAACAACAAATTTGTGTTTGTTCCTCGTATTTATGTTGTGGATATCACTGTATTTTTTAAACAAATTAATATTTTTATGTGCGTACAAAAGGTTTTCATAAATAAATAAAAAATACAGAAATAAATTAAACAAAAATCAACATGTTTATTCATTTTTGTAACTTACCTACTTTCAATTTTTTTTAATATTCCTTTATAAAGTACTCGTAGATGCCGCCGATTTTTGCGTTTTTATAGATTCATACGCGCGTAAAACGCGGTACACACGCGCGTGTGAAGTGCGTTCGAAACTCGTTTGAAGCGCGTACAAAGGGACGCCATTGTACAACTGACAAGGAGTCTCTGACCAAAATGCGGAAGCTGCGAGCGACTACAGCGCTTAAGTTACAAGGTTGCGTTCAAATCTCGTTTTAAGCGCTTATACGCGCGTCGTCTGCACGTTTAAAATACGCCGTGTGCTTTGGCCGATAAATCTTGCATTCTGCATAATTGCTTGATTAATTAAAGCAGGTATGCTGGTAGAGATTTCTTTAGAAATAAGCATCACCATTGTACCAATTTTTCTGTTCCTTTGTTCTTTTTTGTATTTAGTGTACATAAATTGTTAAACTGGCCCGAATGCTGGGCTGATATAGATTCGATTCCCAAGTCAGGCAAAGTGTTATTGGGTTTTTTCTTCAGGAATTTCTCAATAGCAGCCACGGTGTCTGGATTTGCGCCCGGTTGATGGCAATAGGCTCGCCCCCAATCACATGGGACTTAAACATAACTAGCGAAATTTGGGTGTACTTAATGGGTACACCTCTGCCTTACCCCTCGGGGATTACAGGCGTCATGTTATGTTAGAAATTGTTATGAATAAAAAAAACTTTATAGAAAAAAATTAAACCGACTTCAAAACACACAAAACACAAAAATGTGAGAAATAACTTTAGCTTCAGAAGTCGGTGACAAAAAAAAAACTAAATGAATCAAATAAAGGTCACCGACTTCTGAAGTTTTTTATTTTTCCATTTTTAGTTGTAACATCCTATACAAATATTTGCTATGCATTTATTTTACATTGTTAACAATCACATGTCATGGTAATAGGGTTATCCCCAATAAATGGAACATAACATACCTAAACTGTCGAAATTTGGGTGTATTGTACACATCTGCGTACCCCTCAGAGCATACAGGCGTGATGTTAAGTCATGATGTAGTATAAACAATAAACATCCAAGTGATTGCAGCAATCACGACCCCGCCGCTCCGCCTTTGTACAATAAGTGCATAAAGTTTTAATAAATAAATAAATAAATAAATTTACCGTCCTGTTTTGAAGAGTTCCATTGTATATCTCCGAAGATCACCATCAGAACTTTACCAAAATTAAATGCGACCATCTCAGGAGTATACAACAACAACAACAGCCCATAACGTCCACTGCTGGACATAAGCCTCTCCCATGAAGGGAGGAATTTGCCGTAATCTCCACGCTTGGCAGGCGGATTGGAGATCGCAGTGATGAAAGACTAACAGAAAACGCTGCTGCCCATTCTCTGGTCTACGAAGGCGCAAGATGTTCTGCCTCAGACATTAGTCGCCTTATACGACACCCGTGAGTGTAATGGGTTGGTTCTATTCTACTCTGCCGGATACCACACGGCTTGAGTTTCAGCTCAGGAGTAAACTCTTTCTAATAAACACAAACCGTTTTTCAATCCTGGACGTACAAACGCTTCTATTTTCTGCAACCATCTGTGAATGAAAGGCGCACTTCTGTAGCGGTAGCTGATAATTGCTTCGGCGAGCGCTGGGGAATCAACAAGCTGAAAGGACTATCCAATAGTGTTGCTAGGATGCTCGGCATCGGTGTGAATGTGAAGGATTTCTATTTTTTAGGATTCCATTTCTAATTTCATTCATTCTAATTCAAAAGGAAAAACTTGGAACCCTGGTAGGGTCACTTTTTTGTCAGTCTGTCTGTCTGTCAAGATCCTTTTTCTCAGGAACGCTTAGAGGTCATCACGTTAGTTATATGCAATACTCGGGTCTACGGTCTCTTTCAGCTGTTATAAAAACAAACTTCTAAGTATTGACTTAGAAGTTTGATGACCGTATAAGTGGCATATTTTGGCCTATTTTGCGATTTCACAAGGGAATCAAAACACAGAGTGCTTACCTAGAAACATGCAATTTGGCAAGAAGCAATGTCTTACATCACATGTAATTTATTTGTTAAAACTTTATGCACAAGTAAAAACTGTACTGAACCCTCGGTAGGCGAGTCCTACTCGTACTGGCCTGTTATTTTTAGCTGTTTTTTATTAGGGCAGTGTGGTGGAGTTGAAGCTGTGTATTTGCTATGACACGTATTAGTACTCTAAGGATATCGGGCGAATTTATTCGATTCAATCCCATAGCCAAATGAAGGTAGTTGCTTAGATGGAGTATGTCACGACTGCGAGTCACCGAGATCTGATACGATTTGAAAAGCGAGCGACGCGCGAGCGACGGACACAGTACAAGTCACATCGCAACATTTCCTGAGGCCTTGAGGGCTTTGGTCCAATTCATGGATTGGTTTTTAAATAAAATTATTGAAAACTGACCTCGGGAAATATATTTTTTTTTCACTTTCCTTTTGGTTCCTCGTACAAGACATGTTTTTTGAGACGTTTTTTGTCAATCATGGGTCAAATGATCCTTGTAGCACTGTAACAGCTTCGCTTGCTTCGCTCGAGATTCGATAAGTCATTATCAATGGAAATATCCACAAACCGTTTTATTAAGATGAGACAGCAAATAGTAAACGTGTAAAGTAAGAAACAATGAACAAAACCAAACCAACATATTTCCAAGAATTCCGTCTATGACCTAAATGTAGAAAGAATGGTCACACAAGCGATAAACCTATAGTGCCCTGTATCAACAAAATATTATCGCGAGTAAGTATGTCTTGACACGACAAAGATGTAGATAGAAGGTTGACTTTATTGAACGAGCAAAATCTCACGCACACATAGACACGTTTCACGTACAGCGAGTGCAAGCATACTCGAGACAGGCATTTGCACATGAAGCTACTAGAACCTCTCAAATTTATTTGATAGATTCCAACCTTATCGCTAAAGCATTAGGTTCAAGGTTGATTGGGAAAATTTGTCAGTTTCCGGTAGCTTGATTTGCTGGCGTCTGTACATACGAGTCTGTTTGTTTGTTTCCTGTTTTCGCTATATTATGGAGCCGACTTTGGCTTTGGCTCGGCAGATGATGATCTGCCGAGCCATTTCCCAGCTGTGATAGCCTTGATGGTGTGTGACCTTGTATTTGGGTTCACACGATGCGTTTTCGCGCACATGCCAATACAAGCTGAGAGCGGTTAGGGCCATAATCTACAGGTTACTCTACATGTGAACATTTTAAATATTGAAGTTCAACATTACAACAGTTCTCAACTATGTTGAAGTTGGCTACCAGTCTAACAGGAACAGAATGAATCGGTTCCTGAATTTTACATGGAGCGACGGTCTATCTGATCTCTACAACCCGGTTAAGGAATTTCAGGCTTCTGACCCGTGCCGTAACGGCTGTTTATGATATAAGATCTACGAATGAGAGCCGAAACATTACTTACATGCCGAGGCTGGAAGAGGTGGTGGTGAAGAGGTGTAATCGATGGTCACACGTTCACAGACCAACCTTAGCAAGCGTATTCAACCTTTTTTATTTAGCCACGGACCCGTCTTAGAGTGGAACTTCTGAACTTTTTATACTATATTGAGATCTTGAGCTGTTCCGAGTATTCTTGTTACTGGGTATAACAATAATAATATCTTGAACTGTGAACACATACTCGATCACAGATAAAGAACTGGAGATAAATCTTTACTTTTTATGGATACCTAGAGTAAATGGATTCCGTTTCTATCTAGTCGGAGTGGACTCGGCGTTTTTGATTTAATACTTGAAGGTTCAACCTTTTTATTTGTACGTAATTTGTTTTCCTTTTTGATAAGGTTCTTGTGCGTATACGTATTATTTATGTATCTATCAGTTTCTTAGAGCAGTAAGTTAGTGAAGTTAATTTTAGGCCAAGACGCCACGTGCGGAGATGTATGAAACAGAAAGAAGAGGAGATGGTTGGTAGCTAGGGTGTATCACCCGAAGCTGTGCTTAGATGTGTACTAGCTGGACCACACCAAACATGTGTATACAGGCTACTCAGCTTAGCGACTGCTTGCCGAACTAGGGTTGCCAACTTTTTTTACAAGAAATATAGTATATTTAGGTCGAAGAAGGAAAATAAACAGTATTCTTGGAAAATGAACAGAATTTTTATTTTCTTTATTTATTTATTTAACAATTTATGTACACACTAAATATAAAGAAAAGTAGAAAGGAACAGAAAACAGTACAAAGGTGATGCTTATTTCTAAAGAAATCTCTTCCAGCATACCTGCGAAAGGAGATACTAAAAAAAGAGATGTAGACATAGTGTGTTAATAAAAAGAAAAGAAAATGGTATACATAAAACAGATAAAAAGTTTTTTGTGTTTTTCAAAGTTTTAAATACATATTTTTTACAGCTTCTTGCATAACTAATCAATGTAGGTACTATCATTTTTGTAGGCTTCTTATGCCTCATTACAATGATGGTTGGCAACCCTACGCCGAACACCGTTCATCGCTCTGGCAAATTATTAATAAAATAAGTAAATATAATAATAAATATATGTGTGATGTAGTGTAATAAATATAAGTTATTGGGTTATTCTATCAGAAATTTCTCAGTAGCAGCCACGGAGTCTGGATTTTATCATAAATACAACTGGCGAAATTTGTGTGTACTATTAAGTACACCTCTGCTTAAACCTTCAGGGATAACTGGCGTGATGTTATGTCCTCTTCTCACTCACTTACTGTTGTCTGCATGAAGTTAAAGGGACTGTTGAGATTAATCAATCAGCAGGTGGGTAGCGAAACTGATTACCCAGTTGGAGGTTCCTTAATTACAGCCACTTTATGAGCTTATTTCCAATTTGCTTGATAAAACTGTTTAATGACTGTATAAACCCATTTAGAGGAGTGGGCGTTGTCAAATATTTAACAATACAATTTTATCTACAGGTATTCGAAACGCCAACATAATTAAGTTTATTTCGAAAAAATCACAGATAAAAAGGGTGTAAAACACCTCTTAACGAAGCCGAAAGGCACTTGTTCTCCTCGTCATTGCGATCTTTTTTTTGTTTTACACCATACCTGGGAACCTTCTAGTTACGGAGATATTGGGGGTCAAAGTTCCGACTTTTTGACAAGTTTTTAATGTAAGTTTTTTACTTTAAACACCTCCACGACCCCCGTACTATTCAATCCATCCATCAGCACAATGTTTTGAGTGCGTTAAATTGAGTTCTCTAATAAAGCATGATTTTTCAACGCAAAAAAAAAAGTGCTTAAAGTTACTTAGTTTGATGTACAGAATGCTTGGTTGACGGCTTCGTGATGAGGTCTTTGACACCCTGTACATATACTTAAAATGTCCCTTACGGGATATCTCCTCTCTCCTCTCTATAACCCGCGATTATGGCGAATTGTAACAGCGTCGAAATATCGGGAGCTCAAAAATAAACAATATAATCACGGAAGATATCCCGTAAGTGACATTTTAAGTATAGGTTCGATGACCCGAATGGCGCAGCGGTAGCCTGCCTTACATTCGTTGGGTCCCGGGTTCAAATCCTGGTAGGAGCAAATGTTTGTGTGATGAGCATGGACATTTGTTTCAGAGACATGGATGTTTTTAGGTATGATAAGTATGTATTTACAAACAAAAAGTATCTATGTAGTATATCAACTATCTGGTGTCCACGACACAAGCCTCGTTGCTTAGTGTGGCGCTAGATGGCGCTTTGTGTAATGTCCAGCAATATTAAAAAAAAGGTAAGGACCATGAAAGCTTAAAACAGTGTTTCACAGATATAGATATACCTAGATAATGCAAGAGTACCGTCCAGCTTCGCGTGCTCGGCTTAAAGGGCAGGCCACACCGCCAGCGAGCGAGCGAGCGAGCGAGCGAGCCGAACGATGCGTGAATTGGATCGACTTCTCAACAATTGTATACGGTTTGTTTTTGGCCTTCGTAAATACGACCACATGTCTTCCTTTCGTTCTCAGCTTAAATGGCTGCCTATCCGACTCAGGAGGTCCCTCAGATCTCTCTGCATGCTCTTCACGATTATGAACGATTCATGTGCTCCCGATTATCTAGACTCATTTCAAAGTGTTGGGCAGTTCTCATAGTCGTAACCTTTCGAGCTTCAAAGAATCTACTCCTCCAAATTCCTTCGCACCGTACAGGCTTCATGTCAAATTCTTACGCTATCTCTACTATAAAGCTCTGGAATGCGCTACCTTTTGGCATCAAAAAAGCTGAAAGCAAATTCACTTTCAAAAGAAAAGTTCGTAACTAATAATTAAGTCAGAATAAATAGCTCTCAATTTGAAATTGTTAGGTTTCTTGTTATTTTCTTTTTAATTTTTGGTATTTGTTAAAATATCTAATAGTTTATTTTATCTGTATATGTGTATTAGTATCAATCTAAACTCTCGTTAACAAAAACTGTTTTTTAGACATTACTTTGTACCCTATCACTATGTTTTCCTATTTAACCCAAAGGTTGACTGGTAGAGAATACCTTGTGGCATTAAGTCCGCCTATGTACCACTATTGTACATGAAGTTTTAATAAATAAATAAACGATGCAACTTTCACCTATTTTCATACTTTGGTTTAAACTGCAAACTACCGAAAGTGCCGAACGAAGTATCAAAAAAGAACCTCGCCCACCTCGCTCGCTAGCAAGAGGTGAAACGATGCACTTGAAGTTTTTATTTTAAAATTAAGTACCTAAACAAATTATTACGCGCCTCAAAATTCGCAGCCAAATTCTGATATGAAATTATAAAGGGGATGTCAATGCGCGCACACTGGTGTCGATTCTGTTGTGCACAAACTAAACTTAATTCAGGCTATTGCTATCTTTTACTAAAAGACAGTGCGAGAAAAGGACGGCTATAGCTATGATCTAAGTTAGAGATGTCAAACTAGTTTATGCCTTGCGCTTCACCGTGTTTTTAGTCGACATGTTTTTACGTGGACCCTTCATTTGTATGGAAATATTAGTTCAAACTAAATTTGACAGCTCTAAATTACGTCCGTCTCTTTCTCGTTTTATTAGAGAGAAAAAGATAGAAATAGCCTAAATTAAGTTTAGTTTGTGCACAACAGAAACGACACCACTATCTATATTTGTATCGGAGTAAACGAGAGCAAGAGAGTTACTGGGCTAAATATTGAAATTAAAAAAAATGTGGATTATTTGTGAAATATGACTAGTTAGCGGTTTAGGTATGAATATGTTGACTAAGACTTCATGTTTTTAAATGCAGACCCATTAAAAAAAAAAATAAAGACACAGAACCGTTTAATGATGATTTTAAGATCACTCTTTGCAATTGTTTTCTATCGAGCCGATCGTCGACCCGCCGTCTAATTATGTATCGAGTCCGTCCACGGTCTTTGAAATATGATACCTAAACATTAACATTTTTGTTTTTTGATGTGCTAGAACAAATAGTTTTTTAAAAAAACTGCTTAAATAACATCAATTAGGTGTTGTTAGCCCCATAAGCATTGAATAGATGCCTTTTTTGTAAAAAACATGAGCATTATTTGTGTTGTTTCCCCTTCGTACGGGTACATCCCGTTGGTGACTTTTTCGATTCGCCAACTAAATAATAGACGAAGAAATGATAATTATAATTTGTATTTCTTTTTTCTGATTGGTTATTAGTTTTATAATGAGTATGTCAAAGTTATCCATTAATTATCGGATACCCTGTTTACTTATCCATAATAAATTAAACTTTATTTCAGAATACATCGTCCATAATTTTGTTAGTATTTTAATGGTAGAAAATGAATGTGTGTGTGAGTGAATAGGTATGTCAAATATTTGTTCGGTGTGGGGATCGAACCCGTGACAAAGTGCAATACCTACACGATCAAAATAAAGGGTGTAAAAAGATTCTTAACGAAGCCGAAAAGCACTCGTTCTCCTCATCATTGCGATATATTTTTCCTAAGACCTGGGGACGTTCTAGTTACGGAGATATTAGAGGTCAAATTTCTAACTTGTTCACAAGTTATTTTTTAAATAATAATAAATAAATAATAAATAATAATAAATAAATAATAAATAATAAATAATAAATAATAAATAATAAATAATAAATAATAAATAATAAATAATAAATAATAAATAATAAATAATAAATAATAAATAATAAATAATAAATAATAAATAATAAATAATAAATAATAAATAATAAATAATAAATAATAAATAATAAATAATAAATAATGAATAATAAATAATAAATAATAAATAATAAATAAATAAATAATAAATAAATAAATACTAAATAAATCAATCACTGGACATTGCACACAACGCCATCTAGTGCCACACTAAGCAACGAGGCTTGAATCGTGGACACCAGATAGTTGATATACTACATAGATACTTTTTTGTTTGTAAATACATACTTATTATACATATAAACATCCATGACTCGGAAACAAATATCCATGCTCATCACACAAACATTTGCTTCTACCGGGATTCGAACCCGGGACCCTAAGAACGTAAGGCAGTCTCACTACCGCTGAGCCATTCGGGTCGTCAATCAAAAATACATGTTTTTAATTGTAAGAACTTTACATTAAACACCTCCACGGCCCCCACATTATTCAATCCATCCACCAGCACAATGTTGTGAGTGCGTTTCATTTAGTTTTAATGTAAAACGTGATTTTTCAAACAAAAAAAAAAGTAATTTCCCAGCAATATTTTTTGCGTAGGGTTACTTAGTTTGATGTACAGAATGCTTGGTGAAGAGTCTTTTTAGACCCTGTATATGGAACAGATGTTTTTTTTTACCGACGAAAAAATCCTAAGTGGGGGGGGGCTCTAAATTATGTACTGAATACATGAATACCGTTTTCTCCTCGGTGTCCACCCGTTAGATAATAACATAAGGTATGTTTTACTTAAGAAAAAAAACCACAATTAATACATTTTTTTAAAAAGCATTTTAATTAAGAATAAGATGAAGATTTTAAACAAAAATTTCTTACGATAGTAACGTAGAACAAGTATTCTATTGTAATCTGGACTACACTAGACCAGCTCAACGTCAGTTTTACGAGTTGTACAGACGCCAGCACTTCAAGCTACCCGAAACTGCAAATTTTTCCAATCAATCTTGAACTTAATGTTTAAGCGATAAAGTTGAAAATCTATTAGAGTAATTTGTTAGATTGTAGTAGCTTAATGTGAGCTGGCGTCTATACATTCATACGCAATGAAATGTATGCATTTACCCAGTTTAAAAGCGATTTTTTCCTACTGATTTGATAAACATTTTCACGAACATAATACTTTGACAGCTATACAATATTTAAAAAAATAGTTCCTATCTTAAAGTATAAACCTACCGTTATTTTACTAGAAAATCGCATTTGAATTTGGGTAAGTATACACATGTCATTGCTCGTACAATAAAAAAAAAACTTACAATAAAATTTATGACAGACGTACAAAACCTTCCACAACAATCCATTTATTAGACAGCAAGAACCCAAAATCAACCGTATTGTAACGAGGATAAAGATAAATTTGATTTGGACCGTGACACAAAGTTAAAAATAAAGGAGAAAGGGATAAACCTACTCTTCTAACCTTTTCGACAAGCATTTCTAAAAATATGACAGGTCGAGGTCGCCCTAGACATGAACAAAAACATACAACAAAAAGAGATCAAACAAAAACGCTACAGTAATTACAGAATACATACTGCTTTTAATAACCACCAACACAGACATCTTCAGGAAAAATAAGAACATGGATGCTGTTTGTAGTAATTGCAGCCGTTGCAGGTATAATCGTCTTCTTCCGAGTGTCTAGCAGTTCTCGTAGTTTCCGTTGATGCACTTGCAGTTTCATTTGATCCCATCTCCACAGCTCCGCCTCCAGATTCTATACTTTCAGAACCACGACTCGGGGGTCTCTCTTCCACCGATCTTGGAGCACCTGGTGGGTTACGGTTATGACCCATCGACTTTTGAATAGTTATCACTAGAGTTTCGTCCATTGCAGTTTGTGTCAGAAAGCATACGCTCTCACGCAGCTTGCGTTCCAAATTGTGATTTGATTTATAATCATGTTGGTTTTAGACAAATAGGCACATAGAGATAATATTAATTCGGTACAATACGTACTTTTCCTCATCACAAGGAAACAAACCGTAAAAATGATTTTAAATGAATAATTTACTGTCTAAAGTTAGATAAATTAATGCAAAACACTCAAATAAACAAAAATCATTTTAACAAATACTTCAATAACAATTTTATCATGATTATTATGAAAAAACTGAAAACACATAAACAGCACCGTGCGCACGCATTGGTTCCTTCATCACCTTCATCGTCTTTTGGGGATACTGTGGTATCTCGTATGACTCCAGCTTCATCCGCTACAAACACTCTTCTTGGCTGCTTAGGGTCCATCTTTACTAGTATTCCAAAGAGGCAAAGTTTGTTCACCCGATTTTAAACACTCGCGGACAGAAACAAATATTAACCAATTTCAATAAACTATAATTAGGTAGTGTTCAGTCTCCAGTTAATGCTGTTGGTATCCCTGAGTATCAGGAGTCAACTCCGTTTCAATTCAACAGTTAGCCTGAACGACGCTATTCAAATTCAGATCATCGGCTGGTCTCGTGTCATCCACAGAGTGCTCAATGGACGCTATGCGGATACGAACACCGTAGCAGCATTTTTCACTTTCTTGTTAGCATGTCGATAGCCATCCAACTTGAATCGGCCTAGAATTGCCAACGAGTTCTGCACCTTCAGTAGCGTCTTCGTCCTCTAGTTCTTTGTCGTCTTCGGTTTCGCGGGCCTCAGTTCCGTCACTTGCTTCACCCGACTGCGCCAAAGTCCAAAGGCCGCAGGTTTCGGGTTTTCAGAATATTTCACTGAATTCTAGGCGTCATACTTGTATCGTTGCACTTATGACATATTCATTTAATTATAGGTATTTTTATGTTCATTTATAAAATGTACTGTCTGTGTCTACTGTATAAAATGTAAGTACGCGACTTATGCTTTATTTAGCCAATAATGATAAACCATACAAGCATTCCGATTAAGGTACACGTATACAGACGCTTCCCACAAACTCACAAAGACTACTGTACTGAGGCTAGGGCAGGGCAACCACTACAATATTAATTGTTAGGGTTCCGTACCTCAAAAGGAAAAACGGATCCTATAAGGATTTATAGTATCACTCACTTTGTTGTCTGTCTGTATGTCACGACCCTTTATTTCGAGACTGCGTGGAGGTAGCGAGCTGAAACTAAAACCATACACAGTCTACAATCCCTTGAAGCTGTAGAAAAACAAACTTTTAAGTTAACGTAAAAAAATATACGACCGTTAAATGCCGAAAAAAACGTATCTCTTGACAAACTCAAGGGAATCAAATAGGGTACTTTCCGTTGACTTAGAACTATGAAATTCGGCAAATAATTGTCTTAGATCACAAGTGCCTACAGGGAAAAAATAGAAAAGGCATTTGTTACGGAAAAATCTCCGAGTCTGAACTCGATTCCTGAACTATTAGTTTATTTAATATGTAGGTACGGAACTCTCGGTGGGCGAGTCTGACTCGCACTTGGCCGGATTTTTTCCTTCTTCTAATATTACGTTACGCGCAATCAAAACAAATTCGATCCGTTGACGAACGTTGCATAACTACGCCCGGGCGGGGCATCCCCGGATTGACTCGTTGAGATGCCGACGAATGTAATGACGTCAACTCAGCCAGCACATGCTGACATGGCTGCCGTTACTGAACCTGTAAAACATAAGCGGCACCCTAAGCCCAGGAGGGCGGGGAGCTCGTACCCAGTCGAGGATAAGCCAATGAAGAAGGCTTCATTCGTGTGGAGAAGAACAAGAAGTCGCAATCAGAGTGGTTCCACATTGACTGGTCCAAACAACTTGCTGGATCCTGCAATTCTATCAACGCAGCTGTACTTACATCGCACCACGAAGGTAGAGGAGATTGTGGAGTAAGTGAAGATAAAGAGTGGTTTCAGTTGGAATCGCGCCACAAAATCAGAATCAAAGCATTTATTTCAAGTAGGCCAGTGCAGTTCCAGGCATTTTTGAATTGTCGAAATAAAGACAACAATAAAATGTAGCTACAGTCCCCAGTCACAAGACAAAAACTGTACTTTTTTACTGGATTTTACTTTTACCCAACCGCGACCAAGTCTAAATGGAGAGTTATTTTAATATGGGTTAACTAATTATTTAAAAGATTAATTTGTGTATTTTAGGCCTTACTTGCCTGACAAAAAAGGAATTATAAAATCGATATTATTTTGTGCTTGGCCTAGGACAATCAAAACAGGTTCCTCTTGTAATATATTTCTTGGAAACACATTATTATTATCCATTTAAACCCTGCTGCGTTGACTAGGGACGATCAGTTAAGGTGTTTATAATATTATGCATCCGGCCTGAGTAGGAGATTTTAGTGAACTGAATTGTTGACTAGGCGTCAAACTAACCGACCGTGTACGCAACACCAGACTGCTCTCCAAAACACAAATTACTGACGTCGCTTAAAAAGCCGCTAAGCTGAAGTCGGACTGGACTGGCCACGTCTGCCGCATACCCAATGTGCTGTGGGCCAAAATAGCAACTTTCTGAGCCCTGACACAGCCAGGAGGCGTCGCAGCAGACCGTGTAGAAGATGGCAGGACGAGCTGGATAAAACCAACGACCAGTGGTCCACATTAGCCCTGGATAGAAAAAACTGGAAGTCATGGGGAGAGGCCTTTGCCCAGCAGTGGGATGACGTAGGCTAACAGTATCAGTATCAGAATTGTTGACTTACAAATTAACAATACATAGTAGGTATTGTTAATTTGTATAAGTTAATTTAAATATTTGCACGGTAGTGTACGCAAAACTGTTGATCATAATTTACCACAGAACATATAAAACCTCCTTTATATGTTCTGTGTAATTTACCATATACTCAGAAGTAAATAAATCGAATCTAATATAATAAAATTATTGTATGAATATTAAAGAAACTCATCATAAAATAAGGAATGAGTAAATTAGACTCGTGGATAAAATAAGGGATGAGCATATTAACGGAAGTTATAAAGTGGCGCCAGTTACAGAAAAGTTGAAAGAGAATTGACTGTTTTGGTATGGGCATATTGTGATGAATAATAAAACACAATAGCTGTAGCGACAAGACTGACTGTTTATCCAGTTTTCTTTTACAAACCACAGACAAGACAAACCATAAAGAATCAATCTAAAATACAAGCAGTTATTCTCGTTAACACAAAATATATTAGGTGGAGCTACTTTCGTATTTGAATTATATTTTGATAATATTCTAACAATGAGGACGGACGAATCGCATGTGACGAACATTTGCTCCTACCGGGATTCGAACCCGGGACCTAAGAACGTAACCGCTGCACCATTCGGTTCGTCATAATTTATATTTGCGAAGTTGCCAACTTTCAGATTGTATAGCGACTGGTCTGTATCAGAAAGCCTTCATTGTCACATATAAAATTTATACCAAGCTTTAAGCTTTAAGGACAGATAGAGGTGAAACGAGAAAAACTTTTATTTTTCCTCCTCGGAGACCTTATTTTGGAGTTGCGAAAGGTAACTTTTCGAACGTTGAGTGAGAAATATTTCAGTTTGATGCTGTTTTTCTATTTACGGTTTTTCCTCAATCAACACATTGGGTGATATTTTGAGTTGATAGCAACTACAGTTAATAAAGTAATGTTTTTTTTGTTTATAATATGGTTATTGTTTTTAAGAAGTTTGTCCAGAAAAAATATTCATTTTATTATTATTTAAGAATTGCCTAACTAAGTGGCAGTGGGCAGGGCACATTGCTTGCAGAACGGATGGCCGATGGGGCCGAAAAGTTCTGGAGTGGCGACCGCGAACCGGAAGACGTTGCGTTGGAAGACCTCCCACTAGGTGGACCGATGACTTGGTGAAGGTTGCGGGAATCCGCTGGATGCGAATAACACGGGACCGGTCAATGTGGCAACACTTTTTGCCTATGTCCAACAGTGGACGTCTGTCGGCTGAAATGATGATGATGATGAACACCAAATTTTTTATAGTATTGAACTCATCGACTTTTTGCCTATAATAGCTGGGGTCCGGACCCGTGCTTCACCTAGGTTATCCACCTGGATGAAGCACGGGGACTTATGGTCCCGTGTTCCAACTGGTGATCAGTACAGTCAAGTAATTAAGAAAAATACGTAATTTATGTATGATCAATAAGATTTATTTTAACGCATTTTTTTTTCAAATAATGGCCCAAAGGCAACGACTTCTTCCAAGCAACTCTAGATTTTGGTGCTCCAAGTTAACTGAAATTGTCTTGTGTAAATATAACCCAGCAAAAGTACTAGGCCAGCATAAGCTCAAGATTGTACGTATTTTAATAATTATAGTCACAGTTCGTACAATACCATAAAGCTTCACTGAGAACACAAGAATAACAAGTAATGTGGAGAAATAATAATAACACAAACGAAATGATAATACAAGCGTTTGATTTTCCTTATGAAAGACGTAAGTATGTCAGCAAAAGAAAAAGTAGCTATTGATTCAGATAAATTTTACAGGTAGGTATATATTATATATATATATATATATAATATTATATATATATATATATATATTATATCAGCATCGAAACTTTTCTCTGTCTTTGTAAGGTTTTCTTATTCTAAGTACTAATTTCTGTTAGTTGATAGTCATTAAACTGATGATGTTGAAATGTAAGTTTTGAAAAGGAAATAAAAAACTAAAATATATTAATTACATCATGCCTATAATTCCTGTAAGGTTAGGCAGATATGTACCTAATAGTACACCTACATTTCGCCAGTTATGTTTAACTCCCAGTAACTGGGAGCGATCCTGTTGCCATCAACCGAGCACAAATCCAAAAATCAAAATCAAGAAGGCCAGTTACAGGCACTTTTGCATTGTCGAAACAAATATGAAAATTAAATGTAGTTACAGTTCCAGTCACAAGACATAAAAACTGTGAAAGTACTGTAGTTGCCCATTCCCTAGCGTAGATCTCTATGGAGAAGAATGGGCAAGAAACTCCATGGACACTCTTTTAAATCAAAATATTGTTACAAAATCTTGGTTACATCATTCATGTTGAGATGGTATATTATGTGAGAACAATGTAGCAAGATGTGCACGTTAAAAGTGTCCATAATAAAAACAAAAACTAAAATTAAAAAATAAACATTCAAATAAGCCATGGCAACTAAGAGATGACCAGTCACAACTGATAGCGCCCGTTTACGAACATGACGCATGGATCAGCACCATTCAACTCAAGCATTTTGAATAGCAAACTCCGTGGCTGCTACTGAAAAATTCCGGGCACTTTTCCTGGCCCGGGAGTTGAACCTTGGACCTCACGCATTTAAAGTAAATTCAATTATATTTCAAAAATCTCTTCGTTTAATGAATCCTTACTTATTTTCTGCTACTTATATACTTGCACTAAGAAGTGGGGATTTACCAAAAAGGTAGTTCATCAGCTCAGAATTCCTAATTAAAAGTTTTCCTGGCAACATTTCCGCGTAGACTTGTAAATGCGCGCGTGAAAAAGCAGGGTACTTCGAGTTTGAAAACTACCTCGGAATACCCGAAAATATGTACTTTTTTAAACACTACTTCGACAAAACCTTCTTTCGATATGCACTTGTTCGGCGGATCTCTATTTCGCAGGAACATACCTTCGACCTTTGATTATTAACACTTCTGACCTGGGAACCAAACCCAGGACCTCGTGCTCAGCAGCCACACTTGTGACCACTCGCCCAACGAGGCAGTCAATGTACCTATGTACATATACATAGTGTCGACGGCGCGTTCGTGTTCCACGCACGCCTCAAAGAGAGTCAGCAATAGGAAGGGGTCCGCAAGGACCGATGCCTGCCGGGGTTGCGGGACTGTTCTATAATGTCCTTCGACAAAATATTGCTCTGAAATATGACACTAATAATTGAACTATAATAATAGAATAATTGTTTATAATTATAACCAGTAACAAATCTTTGTACCTAATCATTTTTTCCGATGATTTAAATCGTAACATAAATAATATAAATGTATTGCTTTAACCTTTTTTTGTTTTTTGGATGGGTAATTAATGACTCCTCCCGCTCTGGGCGGAGCAGGAGGGAGTGTCAGACTTTTACTGACTAAAACCAATCCATGTTCCTTCATCGCCCTTTGTGTTTCGGGGCCACGGTAGGTATCTCTCTCGATCAGTCCGGCAGGCGAAAATATGAACTTGAGTTTAAATTAATACATTGATATATATAAAAAACCCAAGATGCACAGTTTCGAACAAAAATATCACTCGAAACTGACACCAAACACTCACCACTACAACCCACTACTACATAAGTAGTTATACTATAAACATATTTTTTGCAAATTCAACCTTACGCGGATTAATTAAAGATGTTTTTACAAAGCAGTGTAGACAAAGCAATTAATTTTACGACCGAAGTTAGCCGGTAGGACAAGGCATGGAGTGGAGACGAATATTTGTTGTTTTTTTTTTAATAGGACTGTGTTAGTGTTAAATTGTGTTCAAAACACATAGTATAGTACTAGTTAGTGTGATAGTTTAGTATTATTACTATCATAGTATATTTATCTAAACGTAAATCCCTATTAATCAATATATAATTACGAACAATAAAAAAAATACCGAACTGACGACCTCTTCTCCTTTTGGAATTCAATTAAAAACTATATTGTAATTTAACCTACACATAAATATTTGTTAAAAACTTAAATCAAAAAAGTGCAAAAAGGAAAAACTTATTAATAAAAGAATTAAACTCATTAAAAAAAATCGACTCTATTGAATAAGAACAGGGTCATTCATATGACCCGACTAAAATAAAAGAAAGCTGTAATGCATCGTTCTTACACTGACAAAGCGGCCATTGAAATTTGCCGAGTTACACTTGGACCGTTGAGTGAAGTTTTCAGAAAAATTAAATTAAAATCACATAATAATATTGCTTGCTATATTAAGTAATAAAAACAACAAAAACAAATCAATAAACTCTTTTACATAGTGAAAATACGAAATCCCATCCTTTTTTAACGTTCTTGACGTAATATTTTTACAATTTCTTATCGAACACTTCGGCATTTTTAACTAGCGGGTAGATACGCGAGCGACGTGAGACTAATTGAAATAGACGCACAATTAGTAAATGTGCCTGTATTTTATGCGAACGATTTTGAGACACTGAATGAAAAAAATAAAGGAAAAGGAATGTATTGGAAATGGAATGGAATGGAATGTATTGTGTTTTGGATTTGTGTGTGTGTTATTGTGTGTTTTAAGAATGTATTTTATTATTAGAGTTGTGTTGATTGCCTCGCTCTTCTAGTAATCGCAAGCACGAGTGCTAACTGCTAAGCATGCGGTTCTCGGTCCGAAACCCAGGTAGGGCAAAGTGAAATTGCGTTTTTCCTTTAGAAATTTCTCAGTAGCAATCACGGTGGGTGTCTGATATTCGTGCCCGAATGACGGCAATGGGCTCGTGGCCTTTTTCATGGACTTAATAGGTAAACCGTAAACCTGTTTACATGCGTGATGTAATGTTTTATATAATAGCGACATATAATTTTTGATTAATCAGCGAATTCTATTTGTCCGATTGATTTCAGAAAATACTCCGTAAAAGGAATTTGTAATCTCGATTATCTGGTATAAATGCAGAGGTCATTTGTACCCGATTATCGACAATATATTCGCACCTCCTTGCCTATCAAAATCTTAACATGTCTGCTGTACCTTTGCAGAATACAAGCTTGTACTATGTTGCAGGAGAATGCAGTGAAAATTTGTAATTGTTATATTCAAACAGACAATCAAAAGCTGATCCGCATATGATTCAAAATCGTTTAAGGCCCTTCTAACCCTAAAATTAGCAACTCTATTTGTGGTGGTTCAAACTTCGTTTGAAATACTGTTAGAATAAAGTTCTAATCAGCTTGCACTACTAAGTGATTGTTACGTCAGTCACTGCAGGCCGAATAGTGCGAAATGAGTGGTTTTTTGCAATTTACAAAAAAATCTATTGATTGGACTAAAAAAATAAAACACATTAGACCTGCTTTATAGTTAGTTCAGTTAGTATGCAAAGTTTCATGATCTTATTTCAAGTAATTTTTGAATACCCGCGGTTTATTGTTCGATTTGGAGGTAACTTTGGTTTTTTTTTCTATCGAGAAAAGTTTATGGAATCGTGTTTTCGTCACACATAAGACTTAGCATTAATCCTCAACTTTACCATATATTTATTTCAAAATTAATGCTGCAGTATTTTAGGATAACGGAGGATCATGCTAAGACATATGAGGGATATATAGCCCTTAACAATCTACTTAGCGGTCAACTGAAACGGACTTGCTTTGTGCATACGTGTATGGAGTAAAACCCTTGATCCATCTGTCTCTCGAACGGCAAGTAAATTAATTTAGACCAATTTTTTTGATAATTTATATGGAGAGCATCTTAGAAAATCAAAGAGGCTGTGTGTTCTCAAGCAGCTATCCAATTAGGCCAGTATCTTGAGTCACCTGGAGACTGCGATATTGATTCGCTGCCACCGTGTTCCACAGTTCGAGAGTTTGTCAAATATAAATGTAGGTTAAGGAGTTCGAAGTTTCAAAGACTGTGGAGACCATTTCTATGTGTTCATCTGCCTAGCCTTTTCCCAGCTGTGTTGGGGTCGGATTCCAGTCCAACCAGATGCAGCTGAATACCAGTATTTTACATGGAGCGACTGCTTATCTAATCTCCACAACACAGTTAGTACTGGGTAATACGATAGCCTTTGGCAATACTGGTTGTCAGACTTTCGGGCCACTGACTAGCTGTAAAGACTGTCCAAAATCTACAAATGAGAGTCTGACCATTTCTATCTAGTACTTTTATAAGCAATTAACGCCGCCGTCCAGCCGCTGAGGAGTGAAAGGGTAACACCCTTTCACTCCTCAGCGGCTGGGCGGATTCTGATGAAACACAGGTCGACACACACACACACACAGGTGACACTCGTATTAGGACATACAGTACTTTCTTCCAATAGTAAGGTCCCGAGGTATAATTTTCGACTACTCACGGGCAAATGTTTGTTTTCCTATAAATAATAATAATAATAATAATACACATTTTTATATCCACGTGCCGTTAAAGGCACTGCACCTCATTTTAGTTAACTTTTCCAAAAACAATACTTATAGGTACAAATTTTGTTATTAATCGTGAAACTCGTGTAAAGCTGTATCTACACGAATAAGGGTGGTAATTATAACTCAACCCCCTTCACAAACGATTAAAACTCTCCCTATCAAATATAATGTAACAATCAAAGTTTTACCGTCGCTGATATGTACCCCGTACTTTATATTACCTTGCGCGTGTATCCCCTGCTTTATTTCCTTAGGGGCCGTTGCTAAATTGCTTAAGGTGCGGGTAGATGCGAGAAAGTGTTTTTTCCTTATAAAATGCACAATGAACTACAAATACGTGATTCGAAAAGTCCTTCTCATTTGCCCAGCCTTTTCCCAACTATGTTGGGGTCGGCTTCCAGTCTAACTAGATACAGCTGAATACCAGTATTTTACATGAAGCGACTGATACACAACCCAGTTAATACGATACCCCTTTGATTATATTGGTTGTCAGACTTTCGGGCCACTGACTCTTGTAACGACTGTCAAAGATCTACAAATGACAGCCGGGACTAACGGCTTAACGTGCTTTCCAAGGCACGGAGGAAATTCGGTACGTAATGGGTGGTCACCCACGGACCAACGCGGGCAGCGCTAGACAACGCGGCTTAACCTTAAGATCAACCCATGGCTAAATGATTACTGCTGCTCGGGGTGATCTTAAGGTTAAACCGCGCTTGTATAGGCACGAGCTCCTCCCCGACTACAAAAGTCTTTCTACAGAATCAAGAGATTATTATTTCGAATCCTCACATTCCGTACCGATTAATTTCAGTGAGAACTTACTAAATAATACACAGAGTAGGTAAACGGACCCTTCGTTAAGTCGTCAACCAAGCATTCTGTACATCAAACTAAGTAACCCTACGCAAAAATGGTTGCTGGGAAACGACTTTTTTTGGTGTGATGTATCACGTTTTACGGTAATACTCAATGTTAAGCACTCAAAACATTGTGCTGATGGATGCATTGAATTTTAAACGGGCCATGGCGGGATTTAAAGTAAAATAACCTTAAAACTAGTATTTAAAAAATAACTTTTAAAAAAGTTGCAACTTCTCCGTTAACCCAATTTCTCCGTAACTTATAGAAGGTTCACATGACGGAGAGAACAATCATTAATGCCTGTCGCTTTCGTTTAAGGCTTTTTTACACCCTTTATAATGAATCTAAACTGACTGACTTTTAGACGTAATGGAGCTAGACGATATGCCATAAACAGCTTCAACAAATACGCCAAACACAGTCATCCTTAAAAACATACACGAAGTAATTGGACCATTTCTTGCAAACACAAGGGAATACCTAAAGCGCGTACACACCTCCACATGACCTGTATACACATAAGAAATTTACGTGCTTTGACGTAGAGCCTCGCTCTCGATACAGGGCCATAAAGTCAGGCTCGTGTGTCCATGTATTATTCAAATCGACCCATATTCATTCGTTGTTGTATTGTCAGATCTGGGGTACGAAATTATCCGGAGGGCTTATTGAAAAAACACAGGTGTTTTTTTTTTGTTTTGTATTAATTCGAGTGTGTCAAGTACGAGTATATTTTATTTGTACATTTGGACTTACTAGTTCAGTCATAAAGTTTTTTTTTTAAGTTAGTTCTTTTACTACGTATTTTTTCTTCTTGGTTCATGTTGATGACATTAGCTTCTAGATACAGTTTAAAGTTAATGCATAACAAGTATGTGTAACGTATACCTACTACAACTAGGAAATTCTTTCCCAACCCAGAAAGAGAAAAACAGATAAAACATTTTGCAAAAAAAAAGACACTAAAAAGTGGAAAATAACTTTACTATCCGAAGTCTGTGACTTTTGTTGGTTTTATTGACTTTTGTTAGGTTTCCGGATTTTACTAGTCAATTTCCTATGTTTTCAGAAAGAATTTTGTTTAAAATGTAAAATATTAAATGCTTTATATTTTATTATGTAAACTGGTAACATTAATTCCGTAAGAATGGCAATATCGCTATCATTCGATTTGTAAAATGTTTGGCGCGAGAATGAAGCGGTTCTCTGATTGGATCACGAGACTGACGTGGCGTGAAGTCGTGAGCCAATCAGGGCGCTGGATTTTCCCGCCAACGGTGGGATTCTTAGTCAGGGTGCCCGAGCGGGCAGGGAGGCATTCTGGTGCTGAACGTCGAAGACAATTGACGATTATTAAGATAGACTGTTGCCGATTTGTTATTGCTGTGCAAGTGTGTAATGTAACAAAATTGTTAATAAACCTATTTAAAGTCGTTGGAGTTTTCCTTCAAGTGCTGCCGCCCTTTTTGGTATAGTTTATACTTTTAAGCCACCAACTTCCAAAAGTGAAGATATTTCCTATATTTTTTGGTTATTTTTTTTTTAATAGGACCGCAATCTTCCTCTACCAAATGCAAAAAAGAATTACCTAAATCGGACCAGTAATTACGAAGATATGGTGAAAATAATTGAAAAAAAAAAGATGTTGGTGGACTGCCACCTCCGTTTTTATAAGTCGATTAAAAAGTAAATAAAATAAGTATCCAACCAAAAAGGAATAAGTATTTATTGTAAAACTGGGACAACAAAGTATAGCCAGTGTATCGTGTTCTGTATGATAATAGTATTCCCATACGGGGTGGATGAAGATAATTCGAGTGTCAAGCGTTTGTTCTCTTTCCAAATGATAAATGGAATGTTTGGTTATTTTATTTATTTTAACTTCCACTTGTATCCAATATTTGCACTGTCGGAAAATATCTTCCTTCGCGCTAAGATTCTTTCCTTTCCGTGGAGATGAATTGTACAACAAAATAGGTAAATAAAATATAGCAAATTGTTGTAAAGTTGAATTTAAAACTAAATTATACATTTATTATATATTTATAAAATACTAATTATGCAATAAATCTATACATACTTATAATTTATACACACACATAAACATGCACATACACACCGTCACCAATTTTCGCACTATTTCCACGTTGACAATGATGTGATGGGGCCTAGAGTTCTAAAATACAGACCTAGGCTTAGTTTAGACTCCAAATCTCCCAGAAATCACAACTTTCTGCGAAACTACTTGTCAACCTATTATAACAATGTAATTCGTGGAGATGAATAAACAAAATAATAATAAAATAAGTCAATCTGAACGGAAAACGATTTTTTTTTCTGCTAAACTACCTAAAATTATCTTCATTAGTGTTTAAACTGACATGGTCACTGCCATTACCTTTATACACTAACAACGGGATAGTAAACATGTTTACTATTTTTGTTTTGAGTGCCCGATATTTCTCACTTCAGCTTACATAATCTGTGAGCTATTGTCCACAACTCTGGTTCTTCGTCGAATCAACTCGTTATTAGAATTTAGACTGGTTTATATGTACTAACAAGATGTATGAAACACAGAAAGACACATTGGTAAACGCCAACAACCGAACATTAAGAATAATGCAGAGGGGTACGAATAAAGCCCCATAAGGGTTGCTAATATACCCGCTAGATGTATGGAGCCAATGCAATCTACGATAAAAAGCCGGCCATCTTTGTGACTACTTACTGCATTGTGCCCCTTCTTATGAATAGAGATTGACAGAGGGTGAAAGCGATACATGGAAACGGCCTTATTAGGGACTTTATAATACCAGCCTTATAATGTCCTGCTACAGAGCAAAATTTCCTTCTCGTATAGATAAGTCATGAGTATTGATTACTCTTCCTGAAATTCTATTTGAAGGCGCGTCTTTGCCTGCGTAGAGACTGTTTTAGAGGTTGGAAAATGTCCCACTGAAACTTGTTACCGTGTTAATATTTAACTACCCAACTGAGCATGAGGTCCCGGGTTCGATTCCAGCGTCTGGCAGTTTTTCCATCAGGATTTTTTTCAGTATCAGCCGCGGACTCTGGATTTGAGCTCGGTTGCCGTCAACTGGGCTGAAGGCTATGGGATTAAACGTAACTGGTGGTATGTGAGTGTACTTTAAGTAATTGCGTACACCTCCGCTTTCCCGTTCGTGTATTACAGGCGTGATGTTATGGGGGTGAATTGTTTTACTCGAGATTGTCACAACAGCTGTGTTTACCTCAGTCGGTTCTTGTAAATTCTCAAACCTTTTTACACTACAAGCATATTGCTGTCAACACTTCAACTTCAAATAAGGAATTAATAATGAACGTAGCAAGCCGTCTTGGCCTTGTCGCTATGCCTTGTAACGTATCGTGTTACGTTACGTTTACGTTAGGTTTAGAGCCTAAGGCATTTGCCGGTACATTGGTACCGGGTACCGTAGCTAGGTAGTTTCATGGAGAATTACCAGAGGTAGGTACAAGTTTTGGAATGTAAGATGGAGAACAGTCATCTCAGTCATGTTATATTCCTAAATCTATGTAACCAGACATGGATTTAGGAATATTACTAGCTACTAATAATTATCTAGCTACATTTGCCGTAATTAAGCTTATAGACTATTGTTATAATATTATTTACTTGCTTCTTCTTCTTATCGTATCGATTTTCCTTCCAATTACGGTGTGGGCCGTTTATTCTAGCGGAAAAGGCGCTGTACAGGTCGTCAAGAGTGCAGGTAGACGGACACCTGGGACACTCCAGCAGGTGGGGCATTTGGTCCGGAGCGCCGCACTCGCACTCGGTGTTGGAAGAACCAATTATACCCCATTTTGCCAGGTTATGTTTGCAGCGGCCTACTTGGGTACGCAATCAATTCTGAGCTTTCCAAATAGGCCACTGTTGTTCACTGCCGGGAGCCAGGTGTGCTTGGGGCTTTAAGAAGTCGTGTGGTGGTGGGCACTTCTCTTGCCATAACTTGCTTTTTACTTTAGGTGGCCTGTCTTAGATTGCTTTTTACTTTTTTGATGATTTACTTGCTTGGTCCGCTGGATCTGATCATCATTCTCATTTTCCTACCTTTGTCTCATTCTACTTGGGCTCGGCGCAACACGTTTTCTTCTTCCATTCTCGCCTGTCAGACGTCATGGCATCATTTCATTCCTCACACAATCATCCATCTCAACATTCCCATCTCTACATGCAATCGTTTTTCATCCATCTTTTTCACAACACAGCATTCTGATCCATACTGTACGATACGTCTAATCTCGGACTTGTAAATATATTGCCTTTAAAAAAGGGTGTTTCTATGAAAAGTTTGTATGGACGTTCGTAATTTTGTAGAGGAATTTCATCGGGAATGCTAGGCTTATAATATTGTACAGACCACTCCAAATTATCTACCTGTAAAGTTCTACAGCGAAACAATGTTAGTTCCATTGTATAATTGCTATACAATATACTGTAGGCGCCATATTTTTTATGAAAATCGATACGTGTACGATATTAGAGAATGGGATACGGTTGCAGGAAGAAAATATTTATTTGTAGTGCAACAGAAAAATATATTTTTAGACTAATGTTGCTACGGTTGCTAGGACACCTTAAGCAGTAGACAAGATGTAGTTTATATTAAACTTATAGGTTTGCAACCTCTAACACAACTCTGTGGCGTACAAGCTTCACCATTTTAAATTTGCCGCGCTAAATTCGCGCGCATTTCCGACGGTCGTTCGGCTAGCTTCGCAAAAGCTCGGACGCCGCACAAAACCCGGCTAGGGGGAGAGGGAAAGGAAATGGGAAGAGGTGCGGGACGAAAAATGTGTCGGTTAGAATTTGGAGAGATATTTCGTGTGATAATAAGATTATACAGTTAATTGGTGTTATCAGACATTTTATTGAATATCCACCTGGTAGCACCTATAATGGTGACCTACCTCGTTGAAATTACACGCGAGTAAAAACAAAAAGTAAACTCTGCCGGCATGGTCCGACAAATTTGCACAAACAAAATAGCGTGCTGGGCGTGCTTATTAACGCTGTGCTAGCTCGTTCCAACTACATGCTGGCAGTTCCGTCGCTGGAGCGATTGGATTGACACAGATTTTCTTCGGCACCCACGTGTGGGTCGCGCACACACTGGTTCGGGGAAGCCCCGTGCCCTCTGCAGCCTGGTTCCCACTGCTCAACACAGGCCCTACTGACCCTGGACGTCGTGCTGGCCGGTTCATCGACGCGCATGACGACAGCCCATGCCTCCAGCGATTTTAGAGGTGGCTGTTGCTACCCAGGTACGTGAGCCGTGGCGCGCGGATTTCGCGCTCGCCCGAAATCCTACCTACCTACTAACGTGGTGAGTGAACTTTGAATGCGTTGTACAAAACTTGCATGTTAAATGTGCTATTTTGGTGATCAGTGTATACGGTGTCGTTCACTTCACGCGAACCACAATCCCACTTTCGGACATTCGTGCTACCTACCTAAATCTAACCAAACTGAACTATTTTATTAAACTTTGTTACCTACTTGTTAAGTTTTATCAGCTAATCATATTCAACATGTGTGACATATCAGTTCAAGATCTGACTTATTTTACCACATTATGTACCTACCTACTGTAAACTGTAACTAACACATACCTGTCTCATATTCATAACATATTATTTTGTTTTAGGCCAAGCAATGTTTACCTAAGTGGGAACAAGCTACCCGTGTCTTGTGTCACATTTCATTTTAAATAGGTACTGCTGGTGTGTAATGTTGTGTTTTAAAGGTGTTTTAATAAGGTGTTGGTGTTATTTAACACAATTGATTTGATATTGTTTGTAGCATTCTAACTGACTTATGGAATGTGTACTTAGTTGGGTTAGATTGGTGGCACATTTTAAAAACCTACTGTAGATTATATTTTTCTTCTTTTTTGTACCATGTAATGTTTTTTTTTTATTGTTGACAACCAATAGTAAAAAAATAATAATAATAACAACATTTTAATGATTAGAATTTAAAACAAATATTCTAACAATTTACTCTTGGTTTCAGAATTTTAGCAAAACATTTTTATTTTTGTTTTGTGGTTTTGGTGAATGTAAAATTATTGGATTAGTTTGTGTTATTGTGCTTAATCATGTCTGCTGAGGAAGAGCTAAAGCAACAGATCACAGTACTCCAAGAGCAACTTGCTCGCATGAATGCTACACCTAGTGTTGGGGCTGTGTCTGTCAAACTTTCTTCTTTTTGGCCGGACAAACCGCACCTTTGGTTTGCTCAAGCGGAGGCACAATTTGAAAATGCCGGAATAACAAAAGATGGAACTAAATATGGCCACATACTGTCAGTTTTGGATGCTAGGTTGGCTGATGAGGTTGAGGACATCATCGCTAACCCTCCTTCTGATGGAAAATATGAAAATTTAAAAAATGAACTAATAAAGAGGTTTTCCATTTCCAGAGAGCAGCGTATTCGCCAGTTACTCGGTGAGCAGCAAATAGGGGACCGCAAGCCGTCTTCCTTCCTGCGGCACCTACGCTCATTGGCAGGAAAGAGTGATGAGAGCATCATCCGCGAACTATGGATGCGGAGCCTGCCTCAGGAGGTCCAACGGATCCTGATGGCCCAGATGGACTTGCCATTGGACAAGGTAGCAGACTTGGCTGATGCTATTGTAGATGCATCTCCGGGTAAGTCAGTTAATGCTACTTCTTCCAGTGCGGCATCGGACCTTGAGCGCATTTTAAAATGCATTGAAAACCTTTCCAAAAGGATTGATGCCTTAGATAAGGACAGTGCACGCTCACGTTCTAGATCCCCCACAAACGCTCGTTCCCGGTCAAAGTCATCTTCGCGCCAGAGTAAAAACATGTGCTGGTACCACAGCCGTTTTGGTACAAAGGCAGCGAAGTGCATTACGCCTTGCAGTTGGCAACCTGACCAACCGGGAAATGCCGTCGGCAATTAGTACCGGCGGCGTCTGATTGCGAAAATACGAGCCGCCGTCTGTTCATAACAGATTCCAGGTCAGGTAATCGATTCTTAATCGACACTGGGTCGGATCTTTGTTGTTTCCCTCGCCGATTGCTCCGTGGCTGCTACAATGCCACTAGTTTTGACGTTCGCGCTGCTAACGGAAGCGCCATAAGAACTTACGGCACTATTTCTCTTAACCTAAATCTGGGTCTTCGACGTGACTTTAGGTGGAATTTTATCATCGCGGAGGTGACCACAGCAATTATCGGGTCAGATTTTCTGGCATATTATAATCTGCTACCCGACTGCTATAACCGCTGCCTGCTCGACGGCACCACAAAGCTCTCTGTGCGTGCTTCTGTGGCATCCATCACACAAGCTAGCATCAAAACTATCATATCTGATAATTCTCCTTTCTCTGTAATATTAAAGGAGTTCCCTGACATCACGAGACCTCCTGGACTCCCGCGGGTCGTCAAGCATGCAACCATGCACCACATCCTCACGACAGAGGGTCCCCCTGTTTCGAGCCGTCCTCGCCGCCTTGCACCGCAGAAGCTGCAGATCGCGAAGGCCGTCTTCGAAGACATGGTTCGTTGTGGTACCGCCCGTCCTTCTAAAAGCCCGTGGTCTTCGCCACTACAGATGGTCCCCAAGGACAGTCATCTGGAGTTACCAGCCTGTCCCCAGGACCGCTGGAGGCCATGCGGCGATTACAGAGGTGTCAATGCTCGGACAATACCTGACTGCTATCCAGTCCGCCACATCGGGGATGTTGGAAGCAACTTGGCTGGCTGTTCCATCTTCAGCAAGATAGACCTCGTCAAAGCCTACCAGCAAATACCGGTCGCGCCAGAGGACATTTGCAAAACTGCAATAATAACTCCTTTTGGGCTCTTTGAATTCCCATTCATGTCCTTTGGTTTGCGGAACGCCGGGCAATCGTTCCAACGGTTTATTGACGAGGTCACAATGGGCCTGGATTTTTGTTTCCCTTATGTAGACGACATTCTGGTCTTCTCCAAATCGTCTGAAGAACATGCAGTACATCTTCGGGCCCTTTTTAAGCGCCTCTCTGAGTACGGTGTTGTAATCAACCCGTCCAAATGCCAGCTCGGCGTACATGAGATCACGTTCCTCGGGTACAGAATCGGCCAGTCTGGTATTCGCCCTCCTCCCGAACGCATAGAAGCCCTGCAAAATTTCCCACTGCCGAAGACCATCGAAGGCCTTCGCAGGTTTTTAGGAATGGTAAATTTTTACCGACGTTTCCTACCAAATGCAGCGGAACTTCAAGCCCCTCTTATTGATTGCTATGCGTCCACTCAACTTAAAGGAGCAAAACCAGTCCCATGGACACTTGAGCTCGAGTTAGCGTTCCAAAAATGTAAGGACCACCTCGCAAACGCGACCCTCTTGGCTCACCCAATACCTGATGCCAAGCTTGGCCTCTTCACTGATGCTTCCTCGACCCATGTTGGCGCTTGCTTACAGCAGCAGGTAGACAGCATCTGGCAACCCCTCGCTTTCTTCAGTAAGAAACTTACAGCACGTCAGGCTACTTGGCCTGCGTACTACAGGGAACTGCTGGGAGTTTATGCTGCTGTCCAACACTTTCGCCACCTCTTGGAAGCACAGCACGTCACAATTTTTACCGATCATAAGCCCTTGATTTATGCTTTTTCACAGAAACGCGAGAAGCTGCCTCCTGTCCAACTGAACCAATTGTCGTTCATTTCCCAGTTCACAACGGATATCGTCCATGTTAGTGGGAAGGACAACGTCGTCGCTGACACCATGTCGCGCGTAGAGGCTATCCGTCTTGATGAGAACTTCGTCGCCCTCGCCGCAGAACAAGCGACCGACGAGGAACTCCATAAGGCGCAAACTGGCTCTTCTCTGAAAATAGAAAAAGTATTAATACCCGGTTCTGACCTCGAGATCTTTTGTGACGTGTCTACAGGAAAACCACGTCCTTTTTTAACCCCTTCTTTTAGACGTCATCACTTTGACAAGCTCCATAACCTCAGTCATCCAGGCGCGCGGGCAACCGCACGCTTGGTGGCTGACCGCTTTGTATGGCCTAGTATCCAGAAGGACTGCCACAACTGGACTCGTTCCTGCGTCGCTTGCCAACGCAGCAAGGTGTCCAGACACACAGTTACTCCTCTCGGTAATTTCTCCAATCCTCCCAAACGTTTCTATCACATTCATATGGACATAGTTGGCCCTCTTCCTTCCAGCAAAGGCTACCAATACTGCCTTACTGCGGAGGACAGGTTCACTCGCTGGCCTGAGGTCTGGCCAATGGTGACTATGACTGCAGAGGAAACAGCGGAGACTTTCTTCCGAGGCTGGATCGCCCGTTTCGGAGTTCCTACTATTTTGACAACTGACCAAGGTAGGCAGTTTGAGTCTACCTTGTTCCAGAATTTGACGCAGCTTTGCGGCATTAAGCGTATTCGAACCACGAGCTACCACCCTTGCGCGAATGGCCTCGTCGAGCGAATGCACCGCACCCTCAAGGCCGCCCTAATGTGCTATGAGGAGACGTGGTACAAAGCGCTGCCCGTGGTACTCCTCGGCATGCGTGCTGCTCTTAAAGAAGATCTACAATGTTCCACAGCCGAGCTCGTTTACGGGGAACCCCTGCGCCTGCCCGGCGAATTTATTGCATCTTCTGCTGATCCAAATCACGCCGAAGACCTTTCGAGTTTCGCAACACAACTGCGACAATACATGGCATGCTTAAGGCCTACCCCTGCCTCTCGACATGGACAGCAGCGCACCTTCATTTCGAAGGAACTTGAAACTGCGACCCACGTTTTTTTAAGAGACGACACTGTACGGCCTGCGCTCAAGCCTCCCTACAGAGGTCCATACCCGGTCGTTTCCAGGACAGACAAAACTGTCACCATCACCGTGGGTGATAAGAATACTCAGGTAAGCCTTGACAGGGTAAAGCCGGCGTTCATCTTCGACAGCCCAACCTCATCAGCTTACCGCGCTCCAATCGCTGACTTACCTGTGACACCTAGCCCAAGTTCAGCTGTTCCGGTTGTGCCTGCCGCCCCAAGTGCGCCTCAAACTCCGCCTGTTCCTGCGTTCACAGCCCCAGCTCAACCGCAGCAATACACGACACGTTCAGGTCGTAACGTTCGCTTCAAAGCCCGTCTCGATCTGTAGTTTTGGCTCACCATTCAGCTAATAATATTAATGTATTTGTGTTTTTCTGTGTACTGGTTCTAAGCATAAGCATGTTCTTGCATCCTGATTTTAATTTGCATTTTCTTTTTTATTGTGTATTTTACTGTTTTTTTAATGTAAGTTTTTTGTTGAACTTAAGATGTAAAGTTGTTGTTTTTCTTTTGGTTGGGGTATCTTTCAACCTAGGGGGGTGGTGTGGCGTACAAGCTTCACCATTTTAAATTTGCCGCGCTAAATTCGCGCGCATTTCCGACGGTCGTTCGGCTAGCTTCGCAAAAGCTCGGACGCCGCACAAAACCCGGCTAGGGGGAGAGGGAAAGGAAATGGGAAGAGGTGCGGGACGAAAAATGTGTCGGTTAGAATTTGGAGAGATATTTCGTGTGATAATAAGATTATACAGTTAATTGGTGTTATCAGACATTTTATTGAATATCCACCTGGTAGCACCTATAACTCCTTAAACTTATCTTGTAAACATACATCGGTAGCCAAACCTAACTCGTTTACAAAATACTTATGTTTCTCTACCGACAAAGGTTAATTAAGTAAGTTAACATCCGCCGTTATTTTGGACGTTGGCATGTTATTTATTTTTACTCCGCCTCCGCCTTTCGGACGAAATGATGACGTACATCTATATGTTTTGATCTACCATGAAACATACAACTTTTAGTCAATTTCAAGGCCGACTGATTATCATTGAAAATAGTTATTTCAATGTTCCTACCTATACATTCGTGCAAGAAAGTTTTTATAAACAGTGCTTCTTTACAAGCATCGGAGAGCGACATGTACTCCGCCTTGCCGGTTCTTCTCCATGGAAGCGACCATTCCGACCCGTGCACCCTTGTCGACGTTCATAAGTGCCCATCCAGGCCTATGTGGAATAAAATACTCAGATTTAAATATACTCAAGAGTTGATTGGAGCTACAGTGGTTTTATTACAATACTATGTATGTAGTGATACCGATAAGTAGGTGCATTTTATGGAGTATTTTAAAGAAAACGTAATGAAGCTCCATTACTTTATCAACATGTTGACATTGGCAACTTTCATAGGAGTTCAGTTGACATGCTATAGAGTGTTGGCTTCAAAATAACTAAAGGTTTGATCAAACTGGCACGGTCAAGTTGCGGATCGTCTATAAAAACCGTACTCGGACATACACTTATCAGAGTAAAATTGTCAGAGTACAGTCCATTGCCGCGACCGCAAGCGAGCAGGTTATACCGATTTTGAAAGAAAGCAATGACATTTACAACACTTCCGTAGCACGATAGAATGTAAACGGACTCACACCGTCACACGTCCGTCCCAAATTTAGGGTGACCACCTGAAAACTGGGACAAGTACTTCGCCACTGATTGAACTGCGGTTTTAGGAAGTTCAGAACGTTTTCGATGAATGTGTGGACATATTGTTTGATAGACCGAGTAGGTAGGTACCTATCTAGCTACAGTATATTACGCACCAATGTTGTGACACAGCTCTTTTAGAGTTTTTTTAATATTTTGGTACGATAGTGGTAATCAATGAAACTGGTTCGTTTGGTTGCTTATATAACTTAACGTATTAAGTAAGGATATTGATCGTCTTTGCATACCTATTGCATGTATTGTCTCGCTGGTCTAGTGGTGCGACTGCAGAGCATGAGGCCCTGGGTTCGATTCCCGGGTCGGGCTAAGTGGTTTTTTTTTTTTCCATCAGGGATTTCTCAGTAGCAGGCGTAGCAACCACTGAGTCTGGATTTGTGCCCGATTGACTTAAAAATAACTGACGAAATGTGGAAAAATTGTTTAGGAATGACAAACTCAAGGATCGTTACTAAATTCACAGTAGGAATAAAAATAAATAGTACCTACCCATTTTACCTAGCAAATTTTACTGCACAGATTACATAGGTACCTACTGTACACGACAAAAAAAATAGTTTCTAATTTTACAATTAGGAAATAAGTATATGTAATTAAGCGAACTATTGGGTCATCTGCTTTAATAGGTAGGTATTTAAAATTTAAGTGAACCCAATGAATACCAGGTACTTAGCTACTTATTTATTTACCTGATTCATCCTAGTTTAGTAGTAGGTATAAATAAACATATTTAAATTAACATCCTCAATTTAGAGTAATATTGTAAAGAGGAAAGATTTGTTTTTTTGTTTGTGTGTTTGTTACGATTTAACTCAAGAACTACTCAACCGATTTAAAAAACATCTTTCACCATTAGAAAGCTTTTTTTTACCGAGTAACATAGGCTATAAATTATATTGATATCATGCAAATTAGTCGAGCTATCACAATTTTCGCGTGCAAAGTAACTTATAAATATCGAAAGTGCAAAAAGATCACAAACACAACGGACCTGACGCAGAATGTCCCATAACAACTACGAGTAAGCTTAGAATATCATTGTTCGGCGTCATCAGTCGAGCGTCGCGTCGGCTCGTCTCGCTAAAAACCAAACGCATGCTGTCCCTGTCTAGCATGCGCCGCGCGTCGCGGTTGCTCACTGCCCCGCGCGGTCTCTTCCTTACCTCAGTACCCCCGCGACCGCGGCGCACGCTTACCGCGTCTCGATTGTTATCGCTCTCGTCACTGCGTCGTATCACAAAATGGCGTCCTCTAGCGAAGATGAAGATTGTCTTGTATTGACACGTATACACCTCCAGGATGTAAACTACGATGAAGTTAAAAATAATTATATAAACTTGGTAGCCCTGCATAAAAACAAGTTGAAACCGTTGTGTACTAGAGAGGCAATAGAAGACACAATCACACACATTACTCTTGATCCTCAATCAGCTAATTATCTCAGTGTTAAAGATGTAAATGGCGAGAAGAAGCTGTTTTTAAGGAGAACGAAGAGAACTGCACTACAAGTGATTCCTGTTGAGGATTCTTTCGATATTTTGTTGGACGCGCACGTTATTTGTGGCCATGGTGACACAACGGAAACGTGGGAGCAAGTTCGAAAGGCCTACTCAGTGCATATACTATGTGCGCGATGGATAGTCTCATCGTGCAATGTCTGTAACTTGGCCAAAGGTCCAACCCACAAGCTGGAAGAAAAGATGAGACGCACAGAAACTGTTCCAAAGGTTTTAAACAAACCAGCAGGCATTTCACGCACCAGAGGTATATGGCGACTAAATTTCATGAAAGATAAATCCGGTGCTAACAAAGATGTAACATCTTATTTATTAATTATAAAGGAGGATACTACAAACTTTTTAGTTTTAAGACCAATTTACGACTTTTCTGGAGGATTTGCTTTGGAATTAATGAAAATATTTACGGAATTTGGATATCCGGAGAAAGTGTATGTGCCAAACATGTTAGATTTTTATAAGCAGATTTTTCATATGCTTTACTTGATGAATCCAGCAGACAAAGTTCCACTTGAGCAAACAAATAAAATCGAAGTATTTGAAAAAGACCAGGAAGAGGTTTTGAAGGAGATTCAAAATTGGATGAATTTGACTGGGGATATTTATTGGGAGCAAAGTTGCCATCTTGTGCAATACAAGTTGAATACAACAGAAAAACTTTTTACCCGATTGAACAGTGATCAACTGTTCGTTGGTATTCCATTTAACCAGTTTTTTGAGTACCGGTTTAGGACAAAAATGACGTTCATACCCTCACCTTTTATACATAGAAGTGAAGAACAGATTGAAAACTCAGACAAAAATAATTAAGAAAAAAAATGTTGATTATCCACCGTGCGCACGAACACCAATCAATCTATGCAAAACCAGTTGAATCGGATCTCTTATTGTACAGGAAATCTATACAAAGCCAGGCTATATCGAGGAGGATAATTATGTCACCGTGTGTAATTCAAGATTTTGTTTCTTTTACTATGAGATATTGATTAACTTTCGCAGCAATTAAGTTAGAATTTTCTTTATTCATTTCATCATCTTATTTCATACAATTTTAAATATTTCTTAAAAAAAAAAAAAACATTTAACAAACAAACATAATTATAATAATCAAAGTTTTTATTGAATGTGAAATTGTTTTTAGTAAACACTGAATACTATAAATAAGTCATCCAAAGTTAATCAATGTACGCATTTTTGTATGATTTTAAATGTTCGAACTAGTGTCACATTGGATTTTTTGAATTTGGTTAGTTAATACAATGACACTTTTTATAAAATTATATTTTGTTTTATTATTACAATATTTATAAAGAAACACTGGCGTGATGATTTGGACTCGTTCTTCTCTCATTGGCCAGACGACGCAGATACCGAGAAAGTTGGAAAAGAATGAGGCAGGCCTTTGCCCATCATTGGGAATGAATACTCTAAGGTTAAATAAAGGTCATCTATGTTTTGCTTAGAAAAATATTTATAAAATATGAAAACCTTTATACGTCGTACGCCATTTCGTTACTTGGCCGAAAGTGGTTTTGACTGATTAACAGTTTTGACTGTAACATGTACAGACGCCAGCACCCGAAACTGTCATATTTTTCCAATCCAATCTTGAACCGAAAACTTTAGCATTAAAGTTGAAAATCTTTTGAAGAAATTTGACAGATTTAAGTAACTTTAGGCGACGCATTGTTCTAAAACGGGGCACGCGCGCCCCGGGACTGAGCGGGGGACTGAGCGTCTGAGCGGGGCGAGGATTGCTAGCTTATAACTAAAGGACGTAAACGACAAAATGGTTTTTGTTATTTAATTTAGTTGGAAACAATAATTTGAGAAATTCCTTTTACAACTTTAAAGAGTGTATAGACTCATCTACGGAGAAAGTTAAAAGGCTCAAATCGGTCCCGTTTCGTAAGATTCACATGTTATGGGCATAACATGTGAATCTCTTTTTAAAAAGAGGTATGTTTGATATTTTTTTCTTTGTTACAAAAGTTACCTAATCTGCAGTTGCGCGCGCCGGATGGGTGCGTGGGAGCGCGCCGTCGCGTCGCCCCGCACTGTTAGACGTGCCAGCGGCTAGGACTAACCTACTCAAGTTTGCCCCTATGTCGCGAGCTGCGCGTATTATTATTATAACGGTATCGGAAGATATATTTGGGCAAAACCTGCCGAGATTTATCCAGAGGGCACAAATCATTATTGAAAAAGGTGTCCAACTATGAATTGTCGTGTTTAATTATAATAATAATATTTTTACTTGTAATCTTACTTATTTTAAATTGTGTGTTTTTATTGTATGTTTCTATATTTTATGTATTATAGCATCGTATTGGACAAGTCTGTAATGATGCTATAATTGGTGGTAAATAAATAAATAAATAAATAAATAAATGTATTGAAAACTAACAAAATACTTATATTTTCATTCGTTTTGTAATTACTGACAAAAATTGAGATCATTGACTCCAAAATTTTCAACGCGTCCTCTTAAGAGCTGGATATACGCCAGTGACCTTGGTCATGTGGGCGTTACGACGACAAAGCCCCCCACGTGCTCCTCCCACCCTTAACAATAATTTCGTGCAACGCGAACTATAATAATCATAGATATCATAAAGAAGGAGATATTATGCCCGCTAGACGAAAATGTGTCAGAACCCTTTGCCCCTACCACACGGCTACTACTACACATGCAGTTCATTATAAGCAATAGATACGCAGTCGCGCACACACCTGCATTTCTTAAAATTGAACGTAATACACAATCAATTATAAACCTTATAACATCAGACACAGCGTGTATTTACCATGCACCGTACAATTTACCCACACAAAAACATCTATCGTTATCGTTGTGCTGTGCAAAAGCATAGGTACGCTTGTGATTGACTAAATCGGAAAGTTATCGAATCTTCCATTTATTATCGTACATTTTTTTTTGGGGTCCTGAAAATAATTAAAAAATAATGTCCAGAATATAATATTACAATAAAAATAAACAATATGTAGAAAAAAATAATATTATTAAGTAAATTAAAACAATAAAATATCCGGTTACGTTGGTTTAGGCTGTCATGGCCTATTGAAACAGTAGTTAGTAGCACGAGGATAAGGCATAATATACGATAATTCAAAGCCAAAAACACTCCACCGATTTAACCTGAAATTTATTTAACTTCATTTACGAAAGTACATACGTACATAAAACACATTATTTGACATCGATCTTCCAACCGGGTTAAAACGGTTGACAAATTGAAAAATAAAACTAAAATAGCAATATTTAATTCGTCAATCGACATTGTCGATAGCCTACGTTAGTGGATCTGCACAAGCACATCACTAACTCGTCGCAAGAAGCAGCGGCCGTACCACGTGATTCATCCGCTTAACGAAATATCGTTTTGTGATTTTGTACATTACTTGTCGAGTCACTTAGCGACAAACTTAGGTAGTGGTTAAGGAGTAATGTATTTATTGCAAAAATAGTACAGTCGCTGTGATGTTTGAAAACAAAAATAACATAGTTTTAACATTTAATTTCAAATTTATTTTGATATTATAATAAGAATAAACGACAACTACATACTAAAATAACCTAATATTTACACACACTATATGTATATAAACCCAAAAAAAATCTAATTAGTATCCAACCAACCAATTAGAATTTTTTTACCGTCAATAATTTTGTTTGCGGAGAAAAGTGTCACAGGTCCGTTCAGCACAGCGTCTCGTCCCGGACTGATTTATTGGGCGCCGGAGGGGTGATTACGTAAAAAAATTCAAAATAAATAATTAAGAAAGTTATTGGCAAAAATAAGCCAAAGGTCCCCCCTCGGCATTACTAAATATTATATATTGGTGGCAATTAAATGATCATGTGATTGATAGTTTAGGAGAAAAATGGTAGTAAGTTACAAAAACAGAGGCCACTTTGCTTATTTATTTATGATATTTCAATTATATTTTTAATTTTTTTGAAGCCAAGAAGACATGCTCTACATTGTGTAGATTGATATATATTATTTTGGAAAAAAATCTTGTAATGGTTACGGAAAAAAAAGGTTTTAATGTATCCTATATGAAGCCCAATTCACGTATATCCACGCCTTAATGTGCTGGGGTCTGTTCATTTTAATGACTCCAGCTTTTCCGCGCACACACCTCAGGCTATCTCTAACATAATTAGGGATCCACTAACTATAGATGGTCGAAACTTGCTCGTTCGCTAACTTTGTTAGTACCTACATCACACTACTCTATTCCTTTCGACGGAACGGGGTTCCGTATTTAAGTACTCCTAAAAGATTACTCTGATTGAGTTTCCTTGAGTTTCTGATGATAGACTCCTGTGTTACTGATTAATGAGTTATTTTATTCGGGTTTGTGGAATAAGGTAGGTATTGTTTGTGGATAACTATCTAGGAAATTCTTAGTAAGTAGCAGTCTTTGTTGTCGACATTCTCGGTTAAGGCCCTTCTAACCCTAAAATTAGCAACTCTATTTGTGGTGGTTCAAACTTCGTTTGAAATCCTGTTAGAATAAAGTTCTAATCAGCTTGCACTACAAAGAGGTTGTTACGTCAGTCACTGCGGGCCGAATAGTGCGAAATGATTGGTTTTTTGCGATTTACAAAAAATCATAACCACATAAGACCTGCTTTATAGTTAGTTCAGTTAGTATGCAAAGTTTCATGATCTAATTTGAAGTACTTTTTGAATACCAGCGGTTTATTGTTCGATTTGGAGGTCGAATGAAGTTTATGGAATCGTGTTTTCGTCACACATAGGACTTAGCATTAATCCTCAACTTTACCAATATTTATTTCAAAATTAATGCTGCAGTATTTTAGGAGTAACGGAGGACCATGCTAAGCCATTTGAGGGATATATAGCCCTTAATGGCGATAGATTCGCTACCTGTTACATAGACTTATAGATTACCAGCTTTTACCCTTTAATTTAGAATTTGACAATCAATTCGGGTTGTACTCTGCTTGTAATAATATAATTCAATCATGATTAGAAAGACACGTGGCGCCATCTATTATCATAAGAAAGTTATTGTTGTTTTCCTCGGGAACAGAACTTTTTTCGAGATGAAAGGTATCCTGTGTCCGTTTCTGTACACCTGACAACGTACCTATTTGCAAAATTTCAGGATAATCGGTTCAGTGGTTTAGGCGTGAAAAGGTAACAAACAAACTTACTTTCGTATTTATAATACAGGGTGTAAACAGCCTCATCACGAAGCCGTCAACCAAGCATTATGTAGGTACATGAAACTAAGTAAATTTCCGCAATCATGTTTTGTGGTAGAACTCAATGTAACGCACTCAAAAAATTGTGCTAATGGATGGATTGAATAGTAAGGCGGTAGTGGAGGTGTTTAAAAACTTGTGAAAAAGTTGGAACTTTGACCCCCAATATCTCCATAACTAGAAGGTTCCACGTTATGGTGTAGAACAAAAACATGATCGCGGGAGAACAAGTGCCTTTCGGCTTCGGTAAGAGGTTTTTACACCCTTTATAGTTAATAGTTAGGATTAGTATTATACAGGTTGACTGGATCCAGATCGCACTCAAGATACAGGAGAAATTTCAAGTGTGAGTAACGTTTTATAAAAATTAAATCTAGTAGGTACAAGAGAGGTACATAGGCAGACTTAACGCCACAAAGCATTCTTTACCAGTCAACCTTTGGACCTCTAAGCCTCTGTGTAACGTTTCGTAGAATACTGGTTTGATGTCGATGAAACGAATTTTCTGAAAAGATGGCCGCTCAAAGACGGTTCCTTTTGAGGCCATTTTGTTAGAAAATTTGAGGAAGTATCTGTGTATTTTATACTTTTTAATCATTTAGTCAACCGATGCCAAGATAAAAGAAAAACAGAAAATAATTTTAAAATATTAATTTAATTTAAATATTTGCAACAAACGTATTGACGTCTTGTAGATTTACAAGAATTTGTAATCGTTACTAGTCTATACTGAACTGAATACTTTGCTTAGTATTATAAAGAGGTATGTTTGTAAGTTTGTATGTAGGGGTTATTTTCGGAAGTACTGATCCGATTTCGAAAATTCTTTCACTAACAGTAAGCTACATTATCCCTGAGTGTCATAGGCTACATTTTAAACGTTCTTGTGGGCTCACTCCGTACATAACGGGAGCGAAGCTGCGAGTAAAAGCTTGTGCCAAAATAATATCTAGTAGTCAAATATCCGTTAGACTTATATTATATTAGATCAACTTGACGCCTGATTAGACACATTTAATATCGATACGGTTGTAGAGCACCTGACCTCAAGGCAATTATGGAGATATCGAGAGTCGATATCATCTGGTAGGGCTGATTAATTGTAACTGACCATATGTATAATCATAGGAGTTTAAGGCCCACAGCTATTTAAAGTAGTGTTGCCCAAAATCGGTCTTGGTCTTGCAGTCTTGGTCTTGTTCTTGCATTTTTGCAAGACCAAGACCAAGACCGACTTATTGTAGCAAGACCAAGACCAAGACCAAGACAGACTTATTGTAGCAAGACCAAGACCATGACTGAACCCTGCAAGACATGAGCAAGAACAAGACTAAGCCTGCAAGACTCTTGCGTCTCGCAGTTAAGTCAAACTGAGATTTGGGCGTTATAGTAGGTATTTGGTTTCAATCCCGATTTTGATAGACGTTCCCCAGTTTCAAAACCGTATTGTCATAACACTAAAAGGTATTGTATTGATTATTATATATTTCGACTATTTATTAAGTAGGTAGCCTGTTACTTACAAATATGTTCCCATGTGATAAAAATGTATCTAGCATAACTTTCTAGCAAAGTTCATACCTTGTAGGTATATTTACCTATAGTATTATGTTATGCTTGTATAAGTCGAATGTGCAGATCTAACGTTAGTAGGTTGGTAATCATTATGTAGGTACTTATGTTTCAAAGTTTATATTATCCTTCTATTCAGCAAAATTTAAAAGTAACAGCGAGTCGAGTAGGTCTAGTACTAGTAGCAGTTTTTAAGCCAGCCGTGTTATGGTACAGACGCCAGCACATCAAGTTACTACAATATGCCAAATTTCTTTAACATATTTTCAACTTTTTCGCTAAATCATTAAGGTTCATGGTTGATTGGGAAAATTTGACGTTGCGCGAATAAACCTTTCGTCGGTCGGTGCATTACGTACCTACTTATTTGATAATTTACCGAGAAAAACGCCGCGATGTATCAAAGACTGCGCAACAAGTGTATCACAGCATTTGATAGTTTGAGCGCCGCATTCGCCGCCACAAGGTATGGACAGAAGCATACAAAATTGTTACCTATTTTTATGGTAGGGTTGGCACAAGAGGATAAAATTAAATGACCTTGAAGATGTCTCAGCAGTAGGTATAAATTGAATGAGTTATAGAAGATACATTCTCACAATCACTCGAATCCGAACACTTCAGCGGGCGGGATAATAATAGCCAGTACACGTACAGAAAATCATTAAAGGTACCTACATAGAGTTAGTAATTACGCTTAGGTACTAAATTGCGTCATTTTTTTAAATTATTGTCAAGTTAATTTTATTAATTTGGTGGTTACTACACTATGCCTGTGTCAATTTAAGCTCAACATGTACCTACATTACGTTGTTCTAAGATCTAAACTAACGTGTTTATTATATAGCAATAGGCTAATAGGTATTTGAAAGTAGTCTAGTCTAAGTAGTAGAGTCTCGCAAGACTTGCGAGACTCTTGCTGCAAGACCAAGACCAAGACCAAGACTGAGAGCGCAATACCAAGACCAAGACTGGCTAAGGTCTCGTCTTGATCTTGCATTTGGGCAACACTAATTTAAAGCGAAGCCGTTTAGCTGAGACACTCTTCATCCGAAAATAAAACTTATTATTTTAAAGTTAATTTCCATATTCCTACAAGAGACTGTGATCAGGCATATCATACAACTTGACACAAAGAAGATTCATTTTCTGATGAAGCGCGACTTGTAGTGTGATCAGGTCGCTAGGTTGGAAGAGTTGAAATGATACGTCTGGTTGGTTTCACGGTCGGGTTTAATGTGTGTTAAAAATAGTTACAATTTATTGTAAATCAGTATTGCTGAAGATGCACTTTAAATAAGGCTGTCTACATACATGCTTACTGTTACTTACACACTACATCATCCCCATTATTTGAAAAAAAAAAAAAATGAACAGATTAAACATTTTTTTTTTTTCTTTTTGTTTTTTTTTTTTTTTTTATTCAACCCTCTTAAAATTAACTTAACTATGGTTCCGTATACAATTTTGTTCTATTCTTATGATCTATGACATTTTTGCCATTAATATTTATTTTAACATTAGGTGTAAGGTCTTCTATAACAATATATGGGCCGGTGTACAAAGTATCCAATTTATTTCCTATCTCATTTTTCAACAACAGTGCATCACCTGATTCGTATATAATAGGATTTATTGACTTATCATAATTTATTTTTCTACGTTCTTTGTTTACAATTAAATTATTTCTTGCATCTCTTTGTGCTTTTTGTAATCTGTATTTAAATTCCAAAACATAATTTTCAAAGTTATACAGTGGTTCTACAATATTACATAGATTATTAGGCAATCTACACATTTGTCCAAACACTAACTCGTAAGGTGTATATTTGGTCTCTGAGTGTACAGTAGTGTTATATGAAAAACACCAATACTGTAACCATGAACTCCAACTTGAGGGATGATTATCTGTTTGGATTCGCAAATAACTACCTAACACTTTATGTGAATTTTCTAATGACCCGATACTTTGATGATGGTAAGCAGTCGCAATTGTTTGTTTTATATTTATAATTTTGCATAATTCTGACATTAATTTAGAAATAAATTCAGTACCTCTATCGGTTGCTATTTCTTTCGGAATTCCATATCGTAAAATAAAGTTTTCAGCGAATGCTTTAGCAACTTCGGTTGTAGTTTTAGTTCTTAAAGGGTATGCTTCAACATATTTGCTGAGCTCGCACTGTAATGTTAGAATGTAACTATAGCCTAAATCATCTCTATCTAATGGACCTACAATATCTAAGAAAATTTTCTCAAAGGATGAAGATGCTGTTGATATAATTGTTAATGGTTCCTTATGGATCTTAGTATATTTTTGTTTTTGACACTTGCCGCATTTTTGTACATAGCCCCTAACGTCTTTTTCTATTGATGGCCAGTAATAATATTTTTTAATTTTACTTATCATTCTCCTAACTCCTACATGACCACTACTAGGTAATAAGTGAAAGTCATTCATTATTACTTTTTTTTCGTCATCATCATTAATTCTCTGGACGTCCTTTACAACACATATTCGAGGAAAATCACTCGATTTATTTTTAGCAATATACTTAGCTATACTTTCGATAAGTTCTTTATTTGTACGCGTTTTCATAATTATTATTTCTTCTATATTTAATTTTTTGCAAAATAATGCCATCTCTTCCAATAAATCGTCTCGCGAGTTTACTGATAAAGAAGATGAACTTGCAAACAAATTATTTTTACTTTTACAATAAACAAAAGTCCTATTTCTTGAGTAAAATAACAAATCGTTATTATTCAATGATTTTAGTAATCTGCGCAGATTTCTTTCCGGTAAAATAATTAATTCCACATCCATATCACATTTTTTTAGTACTTCAACGACTTTAGGTTGATCAGACCTATTGTTATCGTTCGAAGTCTCAGTACTAGTTGTCAAATCAGATAATTCCTGAGCTTTTCTGAATTGCGCTCTAGTCATTACATTTACCAAATTGTTACTCATTTGTTTCAACTCGTCTGAAGTTATAATAACTCTAGAAAGGGCGTCAGCAACTACATTTTCCTTTCCTCTGACGTATTCTACTTTAAAGTCGTATTCCTCTAATAAAAGACGAAATTTTGTTAAACGACTAGATGGATTTGACATGTTAAAAAGATAAAGTAAAGGTCTATGATCTGTTCTAATTAAAAATTTCTTTCCATATAGATATGGCCTAAAATACTTTATTGACCAAACTATTGCCAGAAGTTCCTTTTCTATTGTTGCATAATTTAACTCTGCTTTATTTAAACCTCTACTAGCGTATGCGACAGGTTTTCCGTTAGAATTACTTAAAACACTGCCAATAGCAAAACCTGAACTATCTGTTTGTAAAATAAACTCATTTTCTGTTGCAAAATTTGGATAATCCAAGACAGGTGGACTAGAAAGTAACTGTTTAAGAGTTTCAAAGGCATTCTGACATTCTGTTGTCCATTCAAATTGAACCTTCTTTCTACATAACTTGTTTAGTGGTAAAACAATTGCTGCAAAGTTGCGAATAAATTTCCTATAGTAATTACTAAATGCAACAAAACGCTTGACGTCATCCGCACATGTCGGTGTCGGATAACTTTCAATTACTCGGATCTTTTCAGGGTCAGGCAAAATACCTGAGGATGATATTACATGCCCTAAGTAAAGAATTTGTCGCTTTAAAAATTCACATTTAGAAGGATTTAACTTTAATTTAACTTTTCGTAATCTTTCAAAAACTGACATTAGATTTTTATTATGTTCTGCTAAATTTCGACCAAATATAATTAAATCATCCAAATAAATAATGCATTTTTCGTAATTCAGACCTGACATTGCTACTGTCATTAATCTACTAAATGCTGATGGACTAATTTTTAATCCCATAGGTAATCTACACATTTGGAACTGTCCTTTATCAGTAGTGAATGCAGTATACTTTCTAGATTCTTTTGATAAATTACACTGATAATAACTACGACTTAAATCGCAATGACTAAAATAAAAAGCACCTGATAAAGACTCTAAAATATCTGTAATATTCGGGAGAGGAAATTTGTCATCCTGTACTCTCTCATTTAATTGTCTGTAGTCTATTACTACTCTCCATTGACGTTTACCGCTCCTATCTAACTTCTTAGGCACTAGCAACAAGGGGCTGGACCACTCACTGCTAGTTTTTTCTATAATACCATCTTGTAACATGTCATCGATCTGCCTATTAAGTTCTTCTTTCTGCATGAACGGAATTCTGTATTGTTTTCTATACACAGGCGTTGCATTGTCTTTCAAATGAATCGATTGCTCATAAACGTTAGTAACACTTAATTTATCGCCTGGTAAATGAAATATGTCCGAATATTTGGCACAAATTTGGCCATGTAGTGTGATCAGGTCGCTAGGTTGGAAGAGTTGAAATGATACGTCTGGTTGGTTTCATGGTCGGGTTTAATGTGTGTTAAAAATAGTTACAATTTATTGTAAATCAGTATTGCTGAAGATGCACTTTAAATAAGGCTGTCTACATACATGCTTACTGTTACTTACACACTACATCATCCCCGTTATTTGAAAAACTACAACAACACTACAACTAAACTATCCTTGAACTAAGTCTAATTTAGTTCTATAGATTTGCCTATCAGTAATAAACCTGCAAATAGTAAGTGCATACCAGACGACGGTCGCTTGTGAAATCTGAGGCACTTAAAACATTCCCACTTGGTCTTTGAGATGCCAATGCTGGAACAGAGGGTCGACTTCGCACCTAGGAAGCCTCTTGTAGGTATTGCAAATGTCTGCGGCAGCGACAACTTTCATAGATAGAATATTTATTATGTACACCATACAAATCACAGGTATTATTACAATTTAGAACTTATAAATTTACGTGACAGAGAAATGTGCAGTCTTATCGAAAAAAAAAACAATTTTTCAAGACCACCATAATATTAGACTGGCCATCAGCAAAGATTTTAGATACTATGGTAGAGTTTACGGGAGAAATGTCGTAGAAAACTGTGATCAATATGACTCTTTGTGGCCATATAGCCTCGTTCCATAGTAAACCTCATCCACTGCTTTTCATCAGGCGTGATCGAGGTCGTTTTGTAATAACAAAAAAATGACATAATAATTGCCAAGTTTGATTGATTCACCTACATTTGTATCGACAGCGACCCGTTGGTTATTGCATTTTCGTCTATCAGTCAGTCTATGATATTATGTAAATGATTAAAATATATCTTGGACCGTAAGCAATACAATATCCAGCACGAAAAGAGACGGTAAAAAAGCAGATTTTATTACTGCCCTCTTGAAACACTAATACTTAAGCTGTACATACAAGTCAACACAAAATACTGAAGTTCCTGACTCCGTTACATCACATAACATCTCCCCTGCCGCCGCTAAAAATAAATAAAAAAAATCTTTCCTAGGAAAAATCCTACAATATCTGAGCCTCGCATATAAAACTAAAGGAGGCTAGAACTCGTCCATTTTTCACCCACAACAAAGTGTTCGGGAGTTATTGCCTACATCATAACCGGGCGTGTTATTTTTCTTTTACGCTGGTGTAGAATTTTCAAGGCACATTTTCCTTGCAAAGTTTTCCTTCGTATATTTTCGGTAGATTTCCTCGTGTAATTTAGCAACGTCACAAATTAGGACAATGTGCTGTGTTTAATATAATGATGATTAATATTGACGCACAATAACAATGTTTAACGCTCTTTCTGTTAGGTAAAACGTCAAAATGATGAATCAGTTGATAAGTATGTTAACTACTGCGATTCAGGCAATCATAGGGTTAGGATTGGTGGATATCACAAGTCTTCGAATTGCTGGTTGTTTGACAGAGGTTTCCTTCTCCTTTATAATTACCCACATACCCTGAATGAGATGACATTTAATCTTGTCTTGACGAAATTTAATCTGGTCTTGACGAAATTTAATCTTGTCTTGACGATCTTTAATCTTGTCTTGACGAAATTTAATCTTGTCTTGACGAAATTTAATCTTGTCTTGACGAAATTTAATATTGATGGTGATGGTGTTGGATGACGAGGAATCTAATGGCTTAATCAAAGTTCACTCGATGTGCGTATCGGTCGGAAGTAGGACACGAAGTTATAGAACTGATGTTCTCACTAAGGCGGATTCGGTCGTAATCGAATATTATCGTAAGCTGCTCTCAATTGTGTAGAGACGTTACTCCTCGCACAGGTACATTAAGCCAAAACAGACATTAAACAGAAAGCAAATACAATACAATGTAATCATTGTAAAAGTGACCAATTAAGTTGAAAGTTGTAACAATTTCGTCCGAAATTTCAGAATACGAATGCGTTGTTACGTAAATTTAAATACAGAATGGGAATTGTTTCCCTAAATGTTGGAAAAACGCTGGAATTTCACGTTGGGTTCTATAAGGGGTTCCGTATAGGGAAAATGCTATTAGTGAGACTGGTAGTTACCGGTAAGTATATAGGCTACGCAAAATACGCGCATTGGATGTAGAGTTGTGGAGAATACAAGTAAAGTCCATCTGTGCACTGAAGGATACAAAAAATAAGGTCATTTGGACTGGGATTGGATTAGTTCTACCAAGCTTTAAAAGTACTACTACTACTTACTATTATTATAAATACGAAAGTTTGTGAGGATGGGTGGATATGTTTGTTAGGTACTCTTTCACTCAGAAAGTCCTGAACGGATTTGAATGAAATATGGCACACAGATAGTGGATTAACACAAAGGATACTTTTTATCTCAGTAGTACGATCCTGTAGGACAGTTACCGCATTCCACACGGGCCAACCCACGAGGATAAGCTAGTTACGTATAAAACTTGGCCATATCTTCTTATCATCGCATTATCTGTTGCTTGATAAGAACTTCGTTATCTTACAAAGAATTAGATAACCCCACTCATAGGTTTAGTACGTGCGACCGATTTTTTGTGGTGTAACAAAACTGCGCGACGAAAGTTAGCAAAACAAATTCGCAAAACGAATGCTCCCGTTGAGTAAATACTTACTGGCCCATAATAGCAATTAAACTTCTTAATTTAAAAAGTTTCCTCAATATCAATGACTTAAGAGTAAATAATAAGCTATTAACATTTTATCGCGACAGGACACCGGAAGAGGAAAAGACTGTATAGGTATTGGAATGTTGCCAATGTTCAAAATCAAAGTTGCCACAATAAATAAAAGGTTTTGCTCTGCTGCTTGTGCATTAGAAAATTATGTATTAAATATCTTTTAAGATTTTTGGATTCCCAAGATTGGAATTTGTAGTCGATAGCATAAAGTTTAGTAGCTTTTTTTGTTAAATTATGCTGTAGGTACAAAGGTATCTCCCAATTCCTTCCATAAACTCATTAGCCCGCGCCACTTCGAACCACCTTTCTTGGCAGGCCTCTTCAGCGCCTTCCATCTCCAGGGGCCTATGCTCCCTGAAAGTAAATAATAATAATTAGCATAATTAATTATATCTATAATTATAATTAGCTATTACAAGCATTGGTGTTCTACCACTGAAAAATCTGAAATCGAAATCTAAAATATCTGTATCATGCAAAACATATTATCTATGGCAGACACGCTAGTAGATGCCTACTGCATCAATAAAAGGTCCTAAGATAAAACCACTAGTTAACAGCAGAACCCTAAAAAGCGCCCGTAAATGAATACAAGTTCCGTACAGTTCGGCAGAATTGAAATACGTATTGTTTTGCCTGGATTGTTTCGACTCAGTCTGTGAACTGAGCTAGTACAGACAGACAGATAGTTGGATTTGTATTAGGTTTATTTTCAGCCAGGCTGCAAAGTAGTATTCAATTTGTTTTGTCGAGTTGAGCTTTTGTTTGCTCAGTAAAGTATAGGGAATTGAAGCAGGATATTGTTGCTGACGTGACGTAAATACAGCAGTATTTATGAGTAGTTTCAGGTTTTTACATGGCTTTGAAAAGGTTCAAATTCGTTTTTTTATTATTATTTTATTAAAGAAATTCTAATACAGAGGTGTTGCTTAATTCTAAACTCGACAAACTTTTACGTTTGATGGCGAGAGGCGCTCTTTTACATCATAGTTAACCACCTTATTACTTACTTAACTAATACTTTTAAATATCTATAATACTGTTATGTTTAAATCTTATACAATGTAGATATTTAGTTATGTTTGCTCTCCTGTATAAAGTTTTTTAATTTTCTCATAAGTGATCCGTTACTAAGTTTTACTTTTTCTCTTAATGAATCTATTTTGTTAAACGCCACGCCACGTACTGTAATTGGCTGAATATTAATATGGGGTCCATTTATATTATTATAATAAGCCTATAATAGGCTAGTTTTCACCATCAATAAATTGCAAATCTATTTAGTCCTTCAGTTATAATATTGGAAAATAATGGACACGTATTTTTTGTTTTCGTAAATCAATAAATATTGACAAAGATAAAACGCATCAAAACTCGGGAGTGAGGGCTCGTGACGTCAGAACGCACTAAAAATTATACAACTGCGTGACGTATTGAGAATTTTAAAAGCATTGTATCTTCGTCAATTTTGGTTTACATAACAAAAGAAAAAATACGGGTCAAATATTTTTTGATAATCTAACTGAGGGAATAATTAGATTTTTTAAGTTGACAAGCCTATTTTCCCACTGCAGGGCAAAGGCCTCTCTTTCCTCCTTTCACATTTCGCTAGGCTAATCCTTTGTCTATTTATATTAATGCACGAATATTCAACCAATTACTGAATAGGTTTTTTTATTTTTTACATTTGGAGATAACTGTTCTAACATTTTCACAAGTTTGTTTTTAAATATTAGTTTAAAGTTTATAACTCTACTTTAAATACCTCCATGACTCTCTTACTATTCAATGCTTTCATCAGCACAATGTTTTGTGTGCGTTACATTGAGTCCCACTCCGTTTTTCTCCGATTTTTCACCGCAGAAAAAAAGTTATTTCTCAGCAATAATTTTTACGTAGAGTTGCTTATTTGATGTACAGTATGCTTGGTTGACGGCTTAACAAAGGGTTCGTTGACACCTTGTATACCTCTGCCTAAGCCTTTGTGAAAACAAGCTTAGTGTAACGTTTGTATGTAAGATAGTATAGTATCATTCGCAAAAATTAAGATCCAAAAAACTATCTACCAACATCATGAGCTAAAGATACTCAACACCAGTAATAAAATCACGAACCTCTATGTAAGTAAGACCCTTCCTGTCTTAGGTACCTGTAATCTGGCAAAGGTGCTTTCACGCAATTAGATTACTGGATACAATAGCAACTCTGTAGATTTGTTCCTTTTGTGGTTCGAGGTAGAAGATAAAGCGATTTGAGGAGAGACAAGTAAAAGTAAAACCTGACTATGTAAAAAAATCTTGCAAGTTAAATTTGACCCACTTCCCGGTTTCCGATTGAGACGAAATTTTGCATTCATGTTTAGTTTGAACGACAATACATATTAAGTTAAATGACGTCATTCTAAATCCAATATGGCGGACTCACAAAGAGGGTGGACTAATTATTTTTCAAGCTTTTCCATGATATGGGATCATAGGAAAGCTTGAAAAATAATTAGTACAGCTTGAATCAAATAAAAGGGTTTTCTGAAAAAAATACGAGAAATAAAATGACGTCACTCTAAAGCGTGCATTTTGATAATATTTTATTTGTTACTTGGACCTGAAATTTAGAAGAAGTGTTGATAGATTTACAGCCAGAGTGGACACTGAGAAGATCACGGATAAGACCTGGGTCGGCAGTCTCAGACATAGATAACGACATTATCATTAACTTTCAATCAAATATTTAAAGATCTTCTTACAGAAATAAACATCAATTCTTTTCATCATTTCAGGATAAAAATCAATCGATCGAAGGATCGCTACAATAACAATGAAAAAGTTCGGTTGCAATAACGATGCTTGCGAGAATCGCATCTTAGATTTAGAGACTTGCGTTTCTCGCAAGCATAATTAATGCAACCGAATTTTTGAAAAGAATTGATGTTTATTTCTGTAAGAAGATCTTTAAAGAAAATAGTGCCAGAATCCTTACCAATTCTGTTAGCTTCACTTGACTTCATTGTAATGTATTATATAACTTTGTATGCTAGTTTTAGCGAATAGTATGAGCAACTGTAAAAAAAGCTCGCTATGGTATTACAATTCTAGCAATTTTTTTATTTTTTATTTCACGTACACCTATCATTTTATTATAAAGGGTGTAAAACACCTCTTAACGAAGCCGAAAGGCACTTGTTCTCCTCGTCATTGCGATCATTGTTTTATTCTACACCATACCTGAGAACCTTCTAGTTACGGAGATATTGGGGGTCAAAGTTCCAACTTTTTGACAATTTTTTTTTTTAATACAAGTTTTTAATGTAAGATTTTTACTTTAAACTCCTCCACGACCCCCGTACTATTCAATCCATCCATCAGCACAATGTTTTGAGTGCGTTACATTGAGTTCTACCACAAAACATGATTTTTCACCCCAAAAACAAAAGTCGTTTCCCAGCAATAATTTTTGCGTAAAGTTACTTAGTTTGATGTACAGAATGCTTGGTTGACGGCTTCGTGATGAGGTCATTTACAACCTGTATGTATTTCATTTCATTTAATCGTGAGAGGATTATTTATTTTATTCTAATAAGAGTACTACAAAGAGCTGGTCCTTTGAAAGTGTTATGATGTTGGTAAAAAAATTGTATTAATGTAATCGGATAATTAGGTGATGCCATTAGTTCTCGTTTGGTCATGTGACTGTTTATTAGTTACTCTATTTTCTTGCTCATCGAAGTTGACAAAAACATTTCCGCTTATAACTTAAACCAGGACATAAGTGACCTCAGATCCTAACTCCGTACCTATAAGGTCAAGTAAATAATCACAATGTCCCGACACGTATGTAAATAGTATTTAACTAATATCATTTTTTAACCTCATAGGAGGAGCTCGCTTTATAGTAACAGTCGCTTGGGTCGATCTTTAGGTTAAGCCGCGCTTGCCTAGGTTGGTCCATGGATGGGTGACCACTCATTACATACCGAGTTTTCTCCGTGCCTAATCCTTCATTTCTTTCATCATTTAAAACGGCTCTGCCTAATTCTTCATGGATTACAGGCGTGATGTTACATTGTCTCAAACTATGTTGCCCGTGGTCTGATTATTTATTTGCTTGCAATCCAACATCTACAGGGTGTAAACAGACTCTTCACGAAGCCGTCAACCAAGCATTCTGTACATCAAACTAAGTAAAAAATGTCTTTTTTCGGGGTGAAAAATCACGTTTTTCGGTAGGACTTAATTATAACGCACTTAAAACATTGTGCTGATGGATGGATTGAATAGTACGGGGGTCGTGAAGGTGTTTAAAGTAAAAATCTTACATTAAAAACTAGTATATTAAAAAAGGCTTGTGAAAACGTTCGAACTTTGACCCGCAATATCTCCGTAACTAGAAGGTTCCCAGGTATGGTCTAGAACAAAAAACTGATCGCAATGATGGGGAAAATAAGTGCCTTTCGGCTTCGTTAAGAGTATTTTTACACCCTTTATATGAGTGGGAAAATCCTCCCTCATGGATACCCTTCGTATGGACCAAGCAGAGGGTTCTGTCGGTCTCTTACCGACTAACTCACTGTTTCTACTACTACTATTGTGTCGGGGGCCGGAGATCCAAATACGTACCTAAAAATATAAGTAACTCATTGAACTTACTTTAAATTAAAACTCCAATTCAAGTAAAACACGACCAATTATTATGATCACCAACTAAATCTGAAGGTTAATAATATAAGACGATGTTAGAATGATATTATTGTTATGATTCAATGGTATTTAAACAGATATTCCCCGGTGTCGTCCGGGGTACCCGCCTATATACTCACTCGGTACAGTCGAACTATCTATTTGGTTTACATGTTACATGTGTGAGTGAAGTTATCGTTATGCACACAAACACTAAATAACGAGCATTTAAAACATACCTCGTCTACCTCATGATTATATGACACACCGTACATAAGCAATTGTATCTCATTCGACGAAAAGATTCTAAAGTTCAGACGTACTTTAAAACTTTCTCAAAAATCCAAATGCGTATTTCTTTTAGCTTTACGATAGTTGAGTGCAAACTGGGAAAGTATTTTATGGCTAAACAGTCTGTCGAACCTGAAAAAGCGCGGGAATAAAACTATAAACGGGAATAAAAAGACGAAACTACAATCAAAGCTTTTTATGTAAGTTATTCAGAAATGTTAATCGAGTGACATTCTCAAGTTGTAAAAAACTTATAACATTGGAACAGCAGAAAAGATACGATGGTACTACTTTTTTAGTGTCTGAAGCGACACACCGCCTGTGCTTTTAAAAAGATTGAGAATATCAGGATATGCAAGGTGTACTGGTAGGTATTACAATTATGGAGTTTGTGGAGATTTCGAATGCGTTGGTCAAAAGTAATCGTTCTCCTTTTTTTTTCTTATTACTTTTACTGATTAGAACCCATCCATGTTCCTTCATCGCCCATTGTACTTCGGGGCCACGGTATCTCTTTCAAACAGTCCCGCAGCCCCGGCAGGCATCAGCCCTTGTGGACCCCTTCCTTTTGCTGACTCTCTTTGAGGCGCGCGTGTAACACGAACGCGTCGTCGACACGGCATGTCGTCATTAGCTCACCGTCCACAGGCCCGCGCCTACGGTGGCCGGGGGCCACCACGTAGCCCCCGACGCCCGGGGCGTCTTCCGCGGCGGCCGGAACGTAAGGTAGAGAACCTTACGTTCCGGCCGCCGCGGTATACGCCCTCTCACGTTCCACTACCTCCTTCTCTAGCATTACTGCTTCGCAGAAGGAGGTGACGGTCTTGCTCCAGACCATGGATTGAACCAGGGCCGGACGGGAGAGGTCGCCGCCGCCGATCACCGCTTCGAGGACAACTAATTGTTCTCCTGCCCTTATCCCAATTAATTCGGGGTCAGCGCATCATGTCTTCTTCTTCTCTATTACTCGTCATCTCATCTGACACCTCCTTTCTTGCCATATCATCCTTCACACAGTTCACCCATCGTTTATTTGGTCTTCCTCTACTATTATACCCATCCACAATTAAAACTTTCGTATTTGTATTACCCAGTAACTGAGAGGTGAAGGAGATAAGATAAGCTAACTCAGTGAGAATAGGAATAATGAGAATAATTTATTTAAAAAGTATTGTGTACATTTAGGTATTTCTCAAACAATGGTATAATTAGTGCATAAAAGTAAACTATTACCAAAATATATGTAACAGTTGCAAGTAACGATATGTGGAATTCAAATGTTTGGTAGCGGCCGAGTTGTGTTAGAATAGGAGCCAAGCCCGCCACTGTTGGGAAAAGTATAATATAAATAAACTTAATAACAACAACAGAAACATCTTGTTGACATTCATTTCACTTCTGCTTCTGCTGATGTACGTACAGTACAATCATGATAAACGAAAATAAAGTGTCAAAATTATTTTGTCAGTTTAAATTCTAAACAAAAGTCCCTGATTAGTTGATTTTCGGTCAAACGGTTAAATATTTGGTAGACGGCCAAAGTTGTTAAGAATTAATGAAAGGAAAACAAGATGAAGTCATAATTATCGTGAATGGGCAATCAGTAGGTATCCACAGGCACCTATTAAATTATGATACTTTATATTCATGAAAACACAAAAGATTTGATTGTTTTGGTATTTAATTTAAGTTATGTATAAGTCTTTTAAAAAGTTATTTTAAGACTGAATTGAAATGAGTATGCTTTGTTGGCTTGGTCATGTAGAGAGGATGAGTGAAACCCGACTAACAAAAGGTATTCACAAGGCAGAGGTGAGTGGCAACACCAGGAGAGGATGCCCCAGCAGGATAACACTAATCGGTGAGGTTCTTCAGAATGGTCAGGTGTGAACTACTCGCAAGCAGCGTGCGTGTATGACCAGATATATGAACGTGGATGAGGCAAAAGGAGTAGGCGGGTGGCGTTCTGTTGTTTCTGTATATTGGACAAAATTGACTGTTCTAATCTGTACGTTACATTCAAACTCAAACTCAAACTCAAAGCATTTATTTCAATTAGACCATTACGGCACTTTTGAATGTCAAAATTACAAATAAAAAACAAAGCTACAGTCCCAGTCACAAGGCATAATAACTTGAGAAAGTACTGTAGTTGCCCATTCCCTAGCGTAGATCTCTATGGAGAAGAACGGGCAAGAAACTCCATGGACACTCTTTTGAATCAAAATATTGTTACAAAATCTTGGTTACATCATTGCGGTTGTGGAGCAGGACCAGCATTTAGCCAACCATTTTTATAACCGACGCTGTCGTATACTACATAGCGATATTTGAGTTATCAGATTATTATAAATACGGAAACCCGAAAACAACCGTAATATGGCTGTGACATAAAAAACAAATCAGATCAGTCTTTGGGGACTGCCGATAGAAGTGAAAACAAAAAGTACATGTTATAAGTGCATATTATAAGTTGGGGGATTACATGGATGATAAAAATGCTTGGCTAAATGCTGGTCCTGCTCCACAACTATAGGGGCAAACTAAATTGATTGTACTGGTCGGGCATTATTTGAGTCTATCGACACGCAAAGAAGAAGAAGAAGAATTGATTCCCATGTTGATGTTTTGTGGAAGCGGCAGAAGATTGTAAAAATGTACCTACTTGCATTGTGTAGATTCCAGTTCTTAGTATTATATAATTGCATAGCACATGTGTGAGTACTTTGTATTGTTCAGCCACCATTTACATTTAGTTATCTTTCATTGACTTGAATATGCCTTGGTGGCTGAGAGAATGTCATGCTCACTCAAATGTCTCGCTGATGGTGGCGGGTGTGTTGGGTCATTTAATTCCCTTCAATATGGTTGAGTTGAATGGCGCCGATGCGCGCGTCATGTTCGTGAGCGGGCGCTGTCAGTTGGGACTGGTCATCTCTTGGCTGCCAAGGTTGATTTTAATTCGTTTGTTGTTAAATTGTTGTCTTTTTCTACTCTGGACGCTCTTAATGTGCACGTCTTTCTACATCGTTCTCATATATATGTATAATTTCAAAATTAATGATGTAACCAAGATTTTGTAACAATATTTTGATTTAAAAGAGTGTCCATGGAGTGTCTTGCCCGTTCTTCTCCATAGAGATCTACGCTAGGGAATGGGCAACTACAGTACTTTCTCAAGTTATTATGCCTTGTGACTGGGACTGTAGCTTTGTTTTTATTTGTAATTTTGACATTCAAAAGTGCCGTAATGGTCTAATTGAATTAAATGCTTTGAGTTGAGTTGAGTTACACAGGCCCCGCCCCAGTCGTAGCACTGGTTATGCCCCGCACATGCCTTATGTGGTGCTACGCCGTAGCGGATGCTACTAGCGCTACGAACGGCTACGAAGCGTGACCGCACGTTACGTGACGTTACGATGAGTTCATTGTTTTTCCTTCACCGAAAAAGTGCTCAACGCGCCTAAAGAAGTTTTCACTTCAAAAAAAACTATAGTTCCACGGATCCTGCATTTTCGGAGGAGGATTAACGATTCTCCACCCTGTTCTTCATACGTCAAACTATACAAACTCAATCAGCCTCCCCAATTAACGAACCATGTATAACAAACACAATAAACCTATTAGGCACAACACTAGTGCTTAGAAAACCGATAACACCTCTAACGTTCACATAATTTTCCGGAAGATTTAAAGAATAAACATAAAACATTTCCTGAAACCAACAGACGTTTACCGCTCATTCGTAAAAAGACTTCATGCAAATAGAGATGTACCGCGCAATTACCGGTTTTTTCTTATTTTTTTTACGGAACTCAAAGCGGACTCTAGCGTGACATCGCACTTGACCTAAAAAGGCAGTATTTTTCTTTTTGCCCAAACGTTTATGTTCAATGTGGATTGCGAAAAATGCTTTTTAAAAGGTTTTTTTGACGTTTCAGAGAAAGTGCTTTGTTTATGAAAGATATCTTTGGGGGATTGTGTGGAGAAAATGATGATGTTTTTTTTTTTTTGGATCTAACCACTGCCTCGTTCGTCCAGTGGTCGCAAGCGTGATTGCTGATCATGAGGTCCTGGGTTCGATGCCCGGGTTGGGCGAAGTGTTATTGGGCTTTTCCATCAGGAAGCGCGGCTTAACCTTAAGGTCGACCCGAGCGGCTGTTATTATTTAACCGCGAGTCGCAAGTCACATCGCTTGAGGTTGTAAACGAAGCGTTTTGTCCTTTTTTTTTTTTTTTTTTTTTTTTTTCGGATGGGAAATCATCAAATGACTTCTCCCGCTCTGGGCGGAGCAGGAGGGAGTGTCAGACTTTTACTGACTAAAACCCATCCATGTTCCTTCATCGCCCTTTGTGTTCCGGGGCCACGGTATCTCTTTCGAATAGTCCCGCAACCCCGGCAGGCATCAGTCCTTTCGGACCCCTTCCTTTTTGCTGACTCTCTTTGAGGCGCGCGTGGAACACGAACGCGCCGTCGACACGGCCTGTCGTCATGAGACGGACGGACGGCGAGCTAGCCCATAGCCCACCGTCCACAGGCCCGTGCCTACGGTGGCCGGGGGCCACGTGGTGGCCCCCGACGCCCGGGGCGTCTCCCGCGGCGGCCGGGACGCTGTGAGGTTCTCTCCCTCTCACGTTCCGCCACCTCCTTCTCTAGCATTACTGCTTAAGCGTTTTGTCCTTCGTCAATCTTTACGAGTATTCAGAAGCCCGAGTAATACAAAATATAAAACACAGAATATTCATGATCACGAGGTACCATAAAATCGGATTACAACTTCCGAGGGCAAGGCCAAGTCCGTGGACCGTGGCCTCGCCGCCCTAAGGCCATTTTTTTCGCCGATGTCAGTGAGTGAGTGATTGGGCCTGATCTAGTTTAAAGCTTTTATGTTTATTAAGTTATCGAAGTTACAACTTCACAGACTTGCGTATCTTGTGTCTGTTCTTTGTAAGTAAAAGTGAATTTCTTCATTTCGTTTTTTTTAGGCTAGTTTTGTTTGAATGTCGAAACTATGCTGTTTGAGAATGAACTCCTTGATGTTTGTGATTGTGTTAAAAATCTTTTAAACTACGAAATAATAAATAAACCCCGTGTTTTGTCGAGTCAAAAAAAATGCGAAGCAGGGGCAAGTCACTAGTAAGAAATAAAAGATTTGTAGATAGAATTGATCGTATCCCGGATTGGTTGGTAAGATTACTAGAAAGGTAGCTTCCAGTAGTAGACTGACAGACATAATGTAATCATTAACCTGAGAGAGTACCATTATAAATACGAAACTTTGTTAGGATAGATGAATGGATGGATGTTTGTTATTCTTCTAGAAAGTGTTGAAGGGCGGGTGTTTTGAGGGACTGTCTCTTGTAAACTTTAACGCTCAAAAATTGCTGATTGTCAGCCTAATTTGAATATCCGATTTATGATTTTTTCATGCTTAAACGGAACGAATCTCCATGTAAAATAAAGATATTCAGCTGCATCCGGTTAGACTGGAAGCCGACCCCAACATAGTTGGGAAAAGGCTAGGCAGATGATGAAACAGAACGGATTTGGATGAATTTTGTACACAGATAGTTACTAACTGGGATTAACAAATTGGATATTTTTATCCAGGTAGCATGATTCCGTGTGTAAAAACCGCCTGAAATGCAAACCCTGAGTGCAAAATTCGGGTAAGTTGAATACATTTTGTTTTATTCAAAACAAAGGAAAATACGAAATGTTATAAAAAAGGCTTACTTACCACTTTAGTTCACGGTCTCACTTCACACCATAGCGTGTTACCAATTAACTTGTCACTTTAACATAACCCACATAATTCGTACGTATTAACCAGTTCAGCTAGGCATGCGGTGATGTGATGAACTTGACATAAAAATATGACATTTACTTCAAAGGACATGATTATAGGCTTTAACGAAAACACCATTGGATAACAAATAAAACTACTATGAATATACATAAACCTTCAAAGCAAGAGTGAACAGGCATCTTCTCATTCCATCTCTCTCATTCTTCTCGTTCCATCATAGATCATCCGTCGCTTTCCATAAGGCGTGATCACACGAGACACGAGACAGCAGTAAAGCAGGCCAATTTTGATGAAGATACAGGAGAAATTCCTAGTGTGGGGCAACGTTCTTAAAAAAAATCACAGGCAGGTAATAAAAAATATTTTGTGTAATTTATTTCTCCTTTGGCCATCTACGAAACCGTCGTTTCGTAACTAGTTTCGAAGAAGGAATTATTTTTCCTTGCACGTAACTATGTAGTTTCGATGGAGTAATTATTTTTCTTTGTACGAAACCACATTTCATCACCACTGAAAACTAGCAAACATTTTGAAAACTTGTGACTTTCACCAAGAGAAGGTGTGTTCTAGCAGTGGTGTAGCTGCCCAACAAAAAGCACAACAGTAACATAGTATAAAAAGTAATAAAGCGCCATTTATGCCACAAATGAAGAACTAGCATCAAATTACTAAATGACGATGCGACTTAAGAGGATATAGATAAACCCGGCAACTGTTCTGTCGTGCAGCAGCTCACCAGACACAACAACCGTCTGGTCGGACGATCCTCCCTTTTGTATGGGGGATGAAGAACCTTAAATCCTGTTCTTCATACCCTATAGCTAGATCATTATTGTCTCGTGATGTTAAATCATACTCGTCAGAATTTAATTTACTAGCAGGACGGCAGCGCCCCCATAGGAGACCAAGTTACACTAGCCACGAACATGTAAGCAAATTGTGTCGACAAAAGTAATTACAGTAACATATAATAATTAACACATTATTTATTCAACTTCGCGTGATTTAAAGTATCAAACCGTTTTATCAATGTTCGTACCATTGTTCGTCTGTTACAATTAGTGTTGAGGCTTTCAAACGAAACTTTGGTCATAATTCGTTTATATTAATTTCTTTTGATTACTTATATTTGTTATATTATATATTTGTTAATGAGTTCGCCATTTTGCTGTTAAGAAAATTGTAACACAAAGGGGATGGTAATGGGTCTATTAAGATTATCAGACGGTAATGTAAAAATAATGGTCTTGTGACATGGGGCATGGGAAATTTTTGATTGCGGTACCTAGTATGTTCCTGTCCACTAAATTCCGACCGTAACGGGCATAGCCACAGGCAATTACTGGTATAAATATTGTACTGCCCCACTGCTTACTCCGTTGGGGAATAGAACCGTGATATCATGTAGTTTCACACCAACCCTTACCTAGTTAGGTCAATAGCGCAGAATTTCCGCTCAAACTTTTCTAGCAAAGTTTACCATACATAATGTTATCATTCAATTTGCTTTTCACAGATAAGTTTTCTCTTGATTTTCCTGAATAAGTTTTGAAACTAGCTCCTAAGATATAAGGTAAAGTTTTGATGTGTGAGACAGAGGAGCTATTGTTTTACCTTCCTTCCAGAGAAGTGATTAGTTAGAGAGTTTTGTTGCTATGGTAGACCCCGGTCACGAACTCGGGCGACGCGACCTGCAACGAGGTTCATTCTATAGTCTGCGCCAGATAAGTAGGAATTAAAGGTCACTAACCCGCATACATTTATTCAAATACATCATTCCGAAAATAGAAATAATGACATAAACTTGTCCCGAAACGACCTTTATCGTGATCCTTGACTTTTGTACTAATAAAAAACGATTCATAATGTATTGTCGGGGTACCTACGCAGAGAAATTAAGGAAAGAGCAATGACCTTTAATTCCTACTTATCTGGCGCAGACTATAGTGGCTTCTTTTCATTTTTACTTGACATCGATAAAAAAAAAATGTGTTTTTTTTTATTGCAAAATGTGCCTGAGCTTGCTCTTGACCTTGATCACATCTGATGGAAAGAGATGGATGAGGTCTATGATGGAATGAGCGTGCCCAGAAGATGCATTCACTCTTGCTTTGAAGGCAGGCGGGTTAAATGTGGGAGGGAACACAGATGCAGGCAGAGAGTTCCACACTTTGGCTGTGCGCATAACAAACGTGGAGGAAGAGCGCTGAGTACGACTCGTCGGGATAACAACCAAATGTGGATGGTATGCCGCAGTACGGCTACTAGTCCGGTGATAAAAATATTATAATGTTTGGGCGTCAGAGGCGGTGTATTACGGCGCGGCGTCAGAGGCGGTGTTTGAGATTGGGTGTAAGGGCGCAGGAAAATACCAACATCAACAAATGGTTTCCTTATAACTTTGGGAGCTGACTGTACTGTACAAAAAACAGTTGAAGTATATGGTTGACGTAATAGGATTCAATGTATGAAGATTAAAATAGTGCGAAATAATATTTCACTTGTTTCGCACGTCTTTTGTTTAGTTGTCGAAACGGGAAAGTTACGAGATGGGCCGGAGCCGTTTGATCTAAGGCGCCGCACAAGATGGCGTTAGGCAACACGCGTGCAGATTTCATGCCTGATCACAATCACTCCGAATTCGTGTTAGATTCTGATAATTATATTCCCACAGCCGGGATTGATATTACCTAACCGTTTGAGCTTGAGTTTCTTAGGAGTTTCCTTCGAAGACAGTACGTTAAGCCGTTGGTGTCGAAAATCTGTCAACCAATTTTACCAAAGGTTATCGTATTACCCAGTACTAACTGGGTTGTGGATGTCAGATAGGTAGTCGCTCCATGTAAAATACTGGTATTCAGCTGTATTCGGTTAGACTGGAAGCCGACTCCAACATAGTTTAGAAAAGGCTCTAGATGATATTTTTTTCGAGCTTGAATGTGAATTACATTGCGTTCGAATACAATCAAGCGTTTATGAATAAATCATTTGAATTTGATTGTAGATATCAAGTTGGCATTTGTTTTTTTTTGTCATTCTTGATATACCTACGTATTTCTCCGCTTATATTATATTTGGACTAAATATCCAACTAAAACAACACGAAGCTTCTATATTTACTGAAATAACAAACCATATTAGACCGAAATGTACTGCGGCTTTAAGAAAAAGAAATAAGAAATACTAAGTATGTATGTATAAGTAGAATATTCCGCTCTGAAAAATCCAATATCTTACAGATTCATTACATCTGCGCTTTTCCGGAATCCTATATTCTTAAAGTGTTTTCAATTTCGTATTATTTTGTGTACCTACTTATGTTTGAATTTGTGTGTATTGGAATATTTTAATGTTGTATTTTTCGTCTGTCTGGGTTTCTTGTGTTTGGTCTAGTGGTCGAAAATGCTTCTGCTGGGCGTGAGCTCTTGGATTCGATTCTCAGTTCAGGCAAAGCGTTATAAGAGTTTTTTTATAAAACTTCTCAGTAGTATGCATGAAGTCTGGTTTTTTGGTCGGTTGATACAGACTCTCTTCTATCACACATGGGACTTAAACATAACTGTGTGCGAGTTTTATATTACAATTCTGTCTAACCCGTCGGGGAAAACGGGCACGATGTTAGTCCATCGTCTTTCAAGAATGATAAACATTTTTTTACATACATAAATAGGCTTGCGTTTGACTGCAAATCGACTGATGTGGAACGATGACACGGCCCAGGGTGGAGAACGCTTGTCATAGAAGAAACCGATTCACTCGAACTTTGAAGAGATCTATTATATAATGTTCGGGAAACAGAGAAGCCGGCAGTGAATTCCACAGACTGGAAGTTCGCACAATACATGGTGGAAGCAAAGCATTTTGTTCGGGTCCGTGGGACTTCAACCATATCACTTATAGATAATTGTTCATAAAGCTCCTTATAAATTAAACCTTGCACGAACTTATCCTTAAACATTTCTGGTTATTGTCTAACAAACATCTAAAATAATGATAATCAGATTTTCTCGATTGCGTTGGTACTTTCAGAGTTAGTTTCCAGAGTATCTATTTATAGTCCACTAGCTGATGCCCGCGGCTTCGCCCGCTCGCAAATTATATACTAAAACCTTCCTCTTGAATCACTCTATCTATTAAAAAAACCCGCATCAAAATCCGTTACGTAGTTTTATAGATCTAAGCATACATAGGGACAGAGAGAAGTGACTTTGTTTTATACTATGTAGTGATAAATATACTTATGTAGTGGTTATTCACCGTCAATTATTAAAATTCGCCACTAATAATGACAATAAATATAAAATGTGCTAACTATCTTATCAAGCTGATTCGAATCCTATTTTTGCACACGCTCAAAAACAAAAGTCCATCATGTGACGTCATTCATCGCCATGAAAACATGACAGTCAATTAATGGATGTTTCCAATTTGCGAGAACTGTTCACGAGCAACGCTATACGGTGACACTGTCTAGTATAGTGTTATCAGCTTTTGATTGACGATTTTATTGTAAACTAGCTGTTACCCGCGAGTTTCATTCGCGTGAAATTATTAAAAAAAAAATACTTATATTCGAATCAAATCTTGTTAACAATTTCAAGGGTTTGATTTTTTTTCCCTAGAATCGTAATCTTTTTATTAAGTAAAAGTAGCTTATTTACCAGTTAAATTCTCGTCAAAATCACTCCAGTGGTTTTGGAGAATAGCCGGAACAAACAGACAGACGGACAAACAAAGGTTTTTACTTTCATAATATTCCGTTTTTTTTCAGTAAAAAAAAACGGAATCTGTATTGTGTGACAGTTTTCTATAGCAGTTTTAACAGCCCAATACAATAGGCGATCTACTTTGGTTGTCAACTCTTTTGAAAATATCAGAAGAGGAAATTTGAAATGTTCGAATAAGCGCTGAAGCTTAATAAGTAGCGCCCTCAATGCCCCGTACGACATATCACTCCCAGTTGATATCCTGATCCTTTACCGATGTTTTCCCCAACCTTACTCTCACCTGTGTCATAAAATGTTGCCTTTGATATTGCTACTATTTTTGTGACGAATCTGACCTTAGACTCATATTATAATAAGCCATAAAACCGTAACAAATAAACCCGGAATAGGCTAGGCAGATAAAGACGATATTTATTGCAAAAAAAAACATTAAATACAAGAATCTTTGATAAACCAAAAGCAGAGCAAAACATTGGTGCGGATGATCAAAACGAGGCACTTTTACTCAAACCACATAAACGTACTACCACAGTGATTGCAAGAGCCGCGGAAATAAAATAACGTTAGGGAATCAAACGAGTACGGCGCGCATCTTGTCGGCAATAACTGCGCCGGAAATCGATTGTCAGATGTACTAGTACCAGTACTGTACGCAGAACGGATTATATTTTATAAAGTCGTTGGAAATATTTTGCAGCATTAAAATATTCCCTGGTGAAGGAAGTCAGTGCCAAAAATAGCCGCACGGGTTGATCTTCAAGTAAACCAAGTCGGTGGATATTTCTGAAAGGCAATAAAAGAACTTATCTATCCAATAAATAAAATTGAAGTATGTGTTTGTAATTTCAGAACAGCTTTTTACTGAATGCATAGATAGCTGATATTATAAGAAGTAAATTTAGGTTACTTTTATTCTGAAAAAATAAAGTTCCGTGCAAACAAATTCAAACCCTTGGAATTGTAACAAAATTCGATTTAAATATTGAAATGGGTAATATTTTAACAATAATTTCACGCAGACAAAGGTTGCTGGCCACATCTAGTAAAAAATAAAAATCATTTACTACAAGACCTTGGTCAAAACTTGGTGTATCGCAAAATGAGAAAAACGTAGGCGTCTATTGTCAAAGTTTTCTCGAAAACCTTTTCGTACAATAAAAACTTAGCCAAAGAAGAAGTTAGGAAAGCCTTAAGACTTAGGAAAAAATAAGTAACTAACGGTATACAGGAAATCTAACAAAAAGTGAAAGTACACCCATATCCTTGAACTTTTTTGTTTTCCTAATTTTGTAAGCGACGAAGAAAAGGTAAAAGGTAACGAAACTATTGTAAAGTACAAGATTATCACACTTAACAATTCTAATCGTTTAAGTAAGAAACTATCCTTAGGATTTATTTTGTACCAAGCCGAGTGCCAGATGGCATTTCACATCGGAAGAAATTTTGAACTTCTGTTCAAACTGATCCTCTATTAAATTGAACCTCTTTGAGCGATGAAATTTGACATAAATCCTGTTTGTGCTCACCTTTTTTTTTACGGAAAGCTTGTGTAAAATAACATAATCTTGCAGTACCTCCCCCAACTGTTCCCACATTGACCGGTCCCGTGCCTCTCGTATCCAGCGGATCCCTGCAACCTTCACCAGGTCATCGGTCCACTTAGTGGAAGGCCTTCCAACGTAACGTCTTCCGGTTCGCGGTCGTCACTCCATAACTTTTCAGCCCCATCGGTCATCCGTTCTGCGAGCAATGAGCCCTGCCCACTGCCACTCAAGTTTGGCAATTCTTTGGGCTACGTTGGGTGTCATCCTGAACTTCGACAGTTAATTATTTCAACAATCAATTTCGAAAAACAATAGTTCGACTACTCAATGCATCGACAAAACATTATATTCGACTAGCATTAGTCCGACAGAACATACTTCGACAACACACACCCTCGAAAAACACTACTTCAACAAAACTCTCCTTCGATAAGCACTTGTTCGGCGGATCTCTATTCCGCAGAAACATATTATACCTTTGACATAATATTGCTCTGAAATGTGACACTAATAATTGAATTATATTAATTGAATAATTGTTTTAAGTTTTCACTACTCGTATACTTAAAATAGGGAGCTCAAAAATAATCAATAATCACGGAAGATATCCCGTAAGTGACATTTTAATTATAATTGAATAATTGTTTATAATTATAACCAGTAATCAATCTACCTAACATTTTTTTCCGATAATTTAAATCCTAACATAAATAATATGTATATTGCTTTAACCTTTTTTTTTTCGGATGGGAAATCATCAAATGTTTTCTCCCGCTCTGGACGGAGCAAGAGGGAGTGTCAGGCTTTTACTGACTAAAACCCATCCATGTTCCTTTATCGCCATTTTTTTTGTTCCTTTATTTTTTTTTTGTGTTCCGGTGCACGGTATCTCTTTCGAACAGTTCCGCAGCCCCGGCAGGCCGATGCCTGCTGGGGCTTGTCTTGTTGGGTCTTTGAGATGTCAGCAAAAGGAAGGGGTCCGCAAGGGCCGATGCCCCCTTCCTTTTGCTGACATCTCTTTGAGGCGCGCGTGGAACACGAACGCGCCGTCGACACGGCCTGTCGTCATAAGACGGACGGACGGCTAGCTAGCCCATAGCTCACCGTCCACAGGCCCGCGCCTAAGTGGCCGGGGGCCACGTATTGTAACTTTGGTTCTCTTGTTACCGACGCGACGTCTTCATTTCCGATTCGATCACGCAAGGAAACTCTGAGTATAGTCCTCTCTATTTCCCTTAATCCCTAGATAATAAACATTATTTTTCTATCTTTACAATCAGTGTCTTGTAGTTATTATTGCCACTTATTTCCATAAAGTTGCATTTCCTTCGAACGGGAAGGCGTGCTGATTGAATTTGTTCGTTCATCCGCGTAATTTCTATTTGAGGACTTTAATTTTAGTCGTCAATGATTTTATTAATCCGGTTGAGTTTGACGAGATTTAGAATTCTGATTCTTCTGTTAAAATATTATAGGTTTATTCATTTAGAACTTATCTTGATAACTTATTACACTTTGTATTTTATAAGGATATGTTCTGAAAGTAGCCAATATTGCAAAAAGCTGTAAATTTTTTTGATTTTTTAATAATGAAATTTGTAAATTTTCTTTGACGAGTACTTTGACACCTAATGTGTCCTATCGCGTCATTGTATATATTATGTAGGTAGGTACTTACTTTCAGTTTTAATTTTGTAATTATATATAGTTCTAGTTTTACTATGTATTTAGTGTACCTACATAATAATTTCAAAATAACAACTTTGGACTGAATGATGGGCATTCAAACAATTAAATGTTTTTCGTAAAATATAAAATTAAAAAGCCTCTTTCTTACTTAAAAAAAAGACTGCTTTATTGGTCTAGTTGTTTGCAAGCGCAACAGTTGAGCATGAGGTCCTGGGTTCGATTCCCGGGTCGGGCAAATTGTTATTGTGTTTTTCCATTGAAATTTATCAATAGCAATCATGGAGTCTGAATTTGTGCCCGGTTGATATCAATAGGCTTGCCCCCTATTTCGTGGGACTTGGACATAACTGGCGAAATGTGGGTGTACTACTAGGTACACTTCTGCCCAACCCTTCGGAGATTACAGGCGTGATGTTATTTTATTTTATATCTAGACTGATGTTCTTATTTACGCCGTAATGCCAACACATTACCGTGTAGACAATCTTGATGCCAAAACTAACATACTCATAATGAGTTCGTACCAACATTTAGCTTCTCTAAAGAGTACACTTCGTAGGTGTTATATTATAATTAATTACTGAGCTACACACACCAAATTAATTAACACCACAGCCTAACATATATCTTTGAAAATCTGCCACACATGTGACAGTGGTCCTATAATCTCATAAGGTACTGGCTTACTCTGTCACTTTGGACAAATATTGGTTTCAATGGTAAACATTGGTGTAATCCCAGAGGAAATGAGGGGGATTTGATGTAACACAGCCAGGGGCAGGATGGCAGGTGATTGGCTACCATAAATTGGATGTAAAAATCCGGTCAAATATAAATATTGATCAATAAGGTTGAATCGCTCGTGCAGTCACTGTTTATTTCTGTTCTTGTCACATGTTACTTGAGGTCGGCGCAACACGTTTTGTCGACCACGATTTTAAATAAATAAATATCGCTGGACGTTACACACAGCGCCATCTAGTGCCACACTAAGCAACGAGGCTTGTGTTGTGGACACCAGATAGTTGATATACTACATAGACATTTTTTGTTTGTAAATACATACTTTTTATACATTATGCATCCAGAAGTGAAGATGTTCGAAATAAGATAACGAGGTACACAGAATAACGAATACAACCGTTTATTCTAACTTGGAACAAAATATCTTATCTCTTATCTTAATGTGAACGTCTTTCTACTTCGTTCTCACATAAATGTATAATTCCAAAATTAATGATGTAACCAAGATTTTGTAACAATATTTTGATTCAAAAGAGTGTCCATGGAGTTTCTTGCCAGTTCTTCTCCATAGAGATCTACGCTAGGGAATGGGCAACTACAATACTTTCTCAAGTTATTATGCCTTGTGACTGGGACTGTAGCTTTGTTATTTATTTGTAATTTTGACATTCAAAAGTGCCGTAATGGTCTAATTGAAATAAATGCTTTAAGTTTGAGTTTGACTTTATCAAGCACTGAAACTGACATAAACCGCCATACTTCATAACGAACTCAACAATCAACATGTAATTGTTTAGAAAAATAGCGAGTAAGTACACAAAATAGGAAACTATAAATCTCACAGCCCTTTTAGCAATATCTTCCAACCGGAGTCTCTCGCGACCAGGTCGCCTGTCAGTGTCACTTCTTTCCATAGAAGTAACATGTGCTGGGTAAAACCTCATTTCTTCATAATACTTCGTAAGATCTCATTTCTTCCCAGCTATACATATAAACATCCATGATTCGGAAACAAATGTCAATGCTCATCATACAAACATTTGCTCCTACCGGGATTCGAACCCGGGACCATAAGGACGTAAGGCAGCCTCACTGCCGCTGCGCCATTCATTTTGGCGTATTCTGTGGAATCCGTTACTTTCTGTAATAAACAAACAACAGGACACGATATTAGTAACCCATTGTTTGTGGAACAGCACCATATTTACACTCCAGAGCAGAGTCATCAATAAAACATTCACTGAGCAGGTTTTGTATGCTTCGACAAACCTTTGTTCAGTCTATTTAAAGAGTTCCAGGTCAGCCAGATAATCCTAAAGCTTCAATGTTGTTATCATTATTCTTATTGACAATGTTGAATTGACTGCCTCGTTAGTCTAGGGGTCGCAAGCGTACTGCTGAGCATAAGGTCCTGGGTTCGATTCCCAGGTCGGGCAAAGTGACATTGCGTTTATTAATCAGGAATTTCTTATTAGCAGCCACGGAGCCTGGATTTGTGCCCGGTTGATGGCAATAAGCTACCCCCTATTACTTGGGACTTAAACATAACTGGCGACATGTGGGTGTACTATTAGGTAGTCCTCTGCCTAGCCCTTCGGGGATTACAGGCGTGATGTTATGTTACAACGTTGCATGACAAGTAACATCGTTACTGTATCAGTTATTTCCTTGAATAGTATTTTGGTTGCCCAATTTTGCAACAACATCTACGATACAGAATTCTATGAATGAAACCATCTCCTCCCACATTAAAAAAAATCTTTGATGAGCGTAAAGGTTGTGCCATCCCTTCCAAAAATAGGTGTATTTATTGGTCGTATTTTCGTAACATGAATGAAACCCATTTACTCAACATTTTTTCGAGAAATCCATTCATTCATCAGGTCATGTCTTACTACTTACGTGTTGGTCTTTTGAAACCCTATTTTTCTATTGATTTTATTGCCACTCAACAAATCAACTTAAAAAAACGTCCGATAATTTTTAGTAGTGCAAAATGAACTTTATGTTTTTAGGGTTCCGTACTCCGAGGGTAAACAACGGGACCCTCCTATTACTAAGCCTCCGCTGTCCATCTGTCTGTCAGTGGGCTGTATCTTATGATCCGTATTGGTAGACAGTTGAAATTTTCACAGAATGAGTATTTCAGTGGCCGCTGCGCTATTACAACAAATTATAAAAATAAATTAAAAATTAAAGAGGATTCCCCTACTACGATGGTACAAATCCCTTCATGCGAGAGTCCGACTCGCACTTAGCCGGTTTTTGTTTTTTAAATATTTTTTCAAAACTTTATATTAATTTGTTTACATAATTATGTTTATTTGAAAACTAAATTGCGAACCCGTACTACACTGCAGATAAAACCGTACATAAATTGGCAGAGAATCTCAACGCTTTTCTTGCCCCGAGATATTTATGGCTCGACGTTTCACCTGAACATATGGTGAGCAATAAAAACTGCACAGAGTTCACTTTTTACTTTACTCTGAGCGTTTGCGGGGATATTCCCCGAACCCGGCATCGGAGACATCTGTGCCCATTAATTTATAGGGACAGTTGAGTAGATATTTGTTATTAAAACGAAGTAGTAATGGACTGGTGTTGCGTGGAATGATAGTTAAAATCTTTTATGTCTTTTTACTAGAGACGATGTTGAGAAACCAAGTTGATAACGGAATTCTTAGAATTTAGCGATCGATAATGGTATCGATTCTGTTGTGCACAAATTAAACTAAATTTAGGCTATTGCTATCTTTTTCTCTCTAATAAAACGCGAAAGAGACGGACGTAATTTAGAGCTGTCAAATTTAGTTGTAACTAATATTTCTATACAAATAAAGGGTGCACGTAAAAACATGTCGACTAAAAACACGGTGAAGCGCAAGGCATAAACTAGTTTGACATCTCTAACTTAGTTCATAGCTATAGCCGTCCTTTTCTCGCACTGCCTCTTAGTAAAAGATAGCAATAGCCTAAATTAAGTTTAGTTTGTGCACAACAGAATCTACACCAATAGCACTGTTGTCTGTGTTGTCTGTTGAGTCTTGTAAAATTTATGTTAGTGCGAATTCGTTTTTTAACTACAAAGGTTCTGTATCATCATCTGCCTAGCCTTTTCCCAACTATCAAAATCAAAATCAAAAAGTTTATTTGCAAGAAACAACGTCATACAAAAAAGCCTTAAAGTCAGAGTATTCTGCCTGTAAGCAAGCGTGCAAATTATTTAGTTACATTTAATTAAGTACCTAATTATTATCATGCAATTAATATTGTTACGTCGTCGTACCTACGAGAACAATAGAGAATGCACGTGATTACAGTGTGTTTGCGTTGAAACTTTGAGTGCTATCCATTATTATTAGTTTAGAAGTTATGTAGATACAAATCCGCAACCTACTTATAAAAAAAAACATCAGAAATTATCATCATAATTTCGACCGTACGCCGAGGTAAGTACCTACCTACTTTTTTCTTTTGTACAAGTTGTTTATTATATTTTTTTGCTACACAGTACCTACAGTTCCTTTTGTATTTTTAATAATGTTTTTTGTTGATATTTTTTATGAAGCAGTTCTAACACGCCGGCGCAGCTAGAATATTCGTGAATATTTTTTGTGTGTCTGTTGGCAGTATAAAAGCACAGCGCAGACACGCGAAAACGCGACAAGTCAGTTGCCCTGGCTGGAGGCCTTACACTTAAGGCACCCACAGGATTGTCCGGTTAAGTAGTCGACAACCTCTCTAGGTAGAGCTGCAAGATGACATTTCGAAAAAAAAAAAAAGAAAGAAACAAAGGGACTTGTCAGTCTGATTTTGGCTACACAACGAAGTGAATCGAAGTGAACTAGAAGTGCGATTTAAGCGAATTAATAGTGTTCAGTAGTTTAGTTGTGATCAAGTTTTAAGTGTTTTGTAATTAAATAAAATTATTTGTTGTGTAATCCGTAGTAATTAATTTATCCCATACCCAGCTGGTAACAATATTAAACACATTTTTCTTTTAAATATATTTTTATGTGGTTGATACAATAGGTGAACTCTATGTTGTGGTCTGCTTCCATTCTTACCGAATTCAGCTGAATACCAGTATTTTACATAGAGCGACTGCCTATCTGACCTGCACAACCCAGTTACTAATGGGTAATACGGTACCCCTTGGTTAGACTGGTTGTCAGACTTTCGGGCCACTGACTACCTGAAACGACTGTCAAATAATTAGAAATGACAGCCAGGACTAACAGTTTAACGTGCTTTTCAAGGCACGGCGAAAAATCGGTATGTAATGAGTGGTCACCCATTCATGGAACAACCTAGGAAAGCGCGACTTAACCTGAAGATCGTCCCGAGCGGCTGTTATTATTTAGCCACGAGCTCCTCTTATCAAAAGCTACAGTTAAAGTTTGGTTTAATTTGGACACTTAGTTTAGTCTGTTTTTGACGAGATACTCGTAAGTATCTCGTCAAAAACAGACTAAACTAATGCAGCTCCTTTTATGAAAATCTTGTCTTCAGATTTAATATTTACTTCTAAAAGGAACGAACGAGCATAAGTTCCAGCAACAGTTTCAACCTAAAAGGCTACAATTCTTAGAAACAGACTAAACAAGACAGTCAAGAATTTCGTTGTCAATATTCAAAATTAAATAAGTTTTGTTGCTCGCTGCACTTCTGCGGAAGTTCCAACTTCAACATCTGCAGCATTGCAGTTGATAATCTTCTCTATTTGTACTTGACAAGGTCTATTTTTCTTTGCAGCTACTTCTTTTTGATGTCCAATTCAGTAACGTGGATAATTGAAAATGAAATGGTTGACAGCATTACTTCGAATGTGGAGGTTGACGGTTTGCATTCACTGTTATATTTGTTGGTTTAGTTTTTTCTGTAACTTCAGCCGCGTAAAAAGTATGTGCGTGAAATGCACGTGTAACATACTGTGAGTATTTTTGAGTAAGAATTGAAATAGTTTCCGATTTTTTGAAACCCGGTCTACCTGTGTGCCTGTACTACGGTCGACCTGTGTGCCTGTACTACGGTCGACCTGTGTGCCTGTACTACGGTCGACCTGTGTGCCTGTACTACGGTCGACCTGTGTGCCTAATCAAAATTCGTGTGTATTCACACGAATTTTAATTAGGCACACAGGCCCGTCTTCTGTTACCTATTGGTAGCAGAAGACGGGCGTCATCGACGAGGCAGGCTTAGAAACTGCTGTCGTGACGACTTACAGCCGTTTTCAATAACTTACTCACAGGTATCAGTAGGTTGCTATCTCTGTCTGTTAGACATTTAGTTTACGGACCGATAAAAACAAAACGTCACAGAAAAGCTTTCTTTGATTTTCCTACTAATCAAGTTAGTGACAGGTAGGTGACGCAGATAGGATATTTCAAGCCAACTTTGTTTATAGAAACACCGATAGCTACGAGACGTCATATTAACTAACAGTTATACGTAAGTAAGTAATAGAAAACGGGCCTTAGAAGCGTTTGTGACAGATAAGCCGGAGAAAACCGCACAAAGAATGAAGAGAAGAGAAGCGTGATAGGCCATGGGGTGGGCCTTAGCCCAACAGTGGGACAATAATAGACTAAGGAAAAAAATGTAATATAGGCAGACAGACTCACTTTTCATCAATTATTATAATATAAGTATGAACTATTAAACGAGCTTCCATCAAAATTGATACTAAAAACGCCATTTGCTTTTATGAGAGCAATTAACTTGAAAAGGAATTTAATGTTGCTGCATTTTCTTTGAGGTTGTAAGTCGTTTTGCCATTATGATGAAGTATCTATGGAATTTTCTGAAGCTTATGTTAGGCAATACTTGGAAGGGACGCTTACATGCTCTAGATTATCACGTTGCGAATGACAAGCGCAGTGGAGTCATTTAGTATATCAACTACACACATCAACACGGTCTAGGGATATTTTTAAAAAAGCGAATTACTATTAATGTGTTAATTATTTATATGACATGTTTATATTTAAAAGATACGTTATTTAATATTCTACCATTTTTTTAATAATGGTTAAGGTATAGATTAAAATTTCAGGATTTTATGGAAAAAAAATGAAGCATAGACGGAAACCGTATATGAATGAACTTTTAATTTGTGAGTAAAAACTGAAAAAAATAGAAAAATCATTTAATTTGTGTTTATAAACTTGAAGTTAGTAGTCTGAGAAAGCGCCCATGATGTTCATAACACATCGGCAACGATTCGGCATGCTCAGAACAAGGTTGTCAATGTCTTGCTGCGGAATATTGTCCCATGTCCTTCTGAGGTGCGCAAAAAGTTGATCTTCTGTAGCCAGATTTTCAGGAACTTCCTTCAGAGCTCTTCTTTGCAGCATATCCCACGCATGCTCAATGGGATTTAGATCTGGCGATTGAGCAGGCCAGTCTAAGGCCCTAACATTATGTGTATGTAACCAAGCTGCTACCGTTCTCGCCGTGTGTGCCCGGGCATTGTCGTGCATGGAAATCTTGCCCCATTTGTGTTCTGTGGGGCAAGATTACGGGCCCCAGCACCTGTTGGACGTATCGTTCTGCCGTCATATTGCCCCGCACCCAAACGAGATCCGTCCGTCCTCCAAGACGAATTCCTGCCCAAACCATAATTGTTCCTCCTTGGTATGGGTGAACTTCCTGAGGGTTCTGGAGACGGCTCCATCGTCCAGGAACTCGCCAAACACGCGTCCTTCGTGAATCTGGATGGAAGCCGAACCTGGATTCATCCGTGAACCGCACATTGGACCATTGGTCACGGCCCCAGTCCACGTGGTTCCGAACCCATTCTAATCGTCGTCCACGATTGCCTCTCCGTAAAGGTGGGACCCGGAGTGGTCTACGAGAGCGTAGATTGCTTTCATGCAGTCGCCTTCTTACAGTTTGGTCACTCACAAGCACTTGGTGTTCCACTCGCAGCCTTTGGACCAATTGAGTCGCCGTTGCATTTGGTTGTGCTCGCGCAGTAATTTGCAAAAATCGGTCTTGTCTGGGGGTAGTGATGCGACTTGGCCCCCGGTGCCTCTCCGCTACTTCACCTGTGGCACGATAGCGTGTCCACAATCTTGAAATTACATTTTGATGGGTCCCTATGGCCTCAGCAACATTACGCTGAACAGATCCAGCTTCCAGCATTCCCACTCGTAACATCTCCGCCCTCGTCAAATGTCGGCGTTGCATGGCTACAATACCTCAATTTTAACTTTATCTTTCGTTTAAAAATGAAAAAAAACTGTAACTAAACGTAATTCGTATTGTTTTCTAAATTTCGCACAAATGAAAATTCCCTCTCCTATACATCAAGACATTTTTATGCCACCGAAACAAAAGAATTTTCAAAAATTTGAATTTGGAATTAGTCTGAGATAAATTACAAACAAATCGGTGTATAAAAGATTCCAATGCGGCCAGTACTTTTCGAGTTATTTAATTGAGTATGAAATATCCCTAGAGCGTGTTGATGTGTGTATCTGGTGTCCACGACACAAGCCTCTTTGGTTAGTGTGGCGCTAGATGGCGCTGTGTGTAATGTCCAGCAAAATTTATTTATTTCAAATGCCATTCTTCATGAATTGGAACTTTCGTAGTTTTATAATTTTAATTGTTTCTTCGTCTCTCTTATCTTAACTTCTATACTTCGTATAAATGCACAGCACGTCTAATCAAATTCTTTTGGTCTAGTAGCTGGTCAAGTTCATCGTTTTTAAGTAACATTAAGGTCATTCCAGGAAGCTGTACCTGTCATGAAAAATATCAGCTGTTCCATACATTTTGATCGTGTAAGTATTGCACTTTTTTAGCAGAATATCGTAGTACTGTTCCTCACGAGTATTTTGATTTACACGGTGTTTGGCTTTTGGACCATCACAATTTTTCCAGGGATTTGTGAGGTCATTAACTAGGTTCTACCCATAGACCCTATGTCCTAAATGTCACGGTTGGTTACATTTACATATGTTTTTTTTTTATGAAAAAATTACCCAAAATGTTTCCTTTAATTCCAAATAACTTTTTTGTTTGTGGGTGTAATGGCACAAAATAAATTTTATTGTACTCTCCAAAGACTTTTAAGTCTAAATAAATCTTTGTTTGATAGAATTTTTTTCAAGAAAATTTCTTACGAGCTACCAAAGTTATTTTGTTTTTTAAATGTATAAAATTTTACAACTTCTAAATTTATTATACAAGAAACTAAAACCTATTTTGAACTTAGGTTTATTTTAAAAAGTTCTTTAGTTGATACCCTTTCTAACGGTATGCTACATGTCACAAAAAACAATTCATTATGTAGTCAAAATATTAGTTATGAGAGTCAGTGTTAAGAAAAGACTAATTAAGGTTATTATGTTTTTATAAACTGAAGTTATAAATCTTGTTTAAATTTGATTCAAATTAACTCAATATTTATTTTGTGCCATTATACCTCAAACGTAAAAAATATTTTGAATTAAAGGAAACATTTCGGGTATTTTTTTCAAAAAAAAAAAAAAAACATATGTAACTAAGCGTGACATTTGGGACATAGCATGTATGGGTAGACCTAGTTAATGACCTTCCAAACCCCTGGAAAAATTGTGTCGGTCCATACGCCAAACACCCTGCATAATACTATCCGAAAATAACAATATACATAACAAAACATTTGAATTTCAAACTCGCGATGACGCAACACGTCATAAAAATGGCGGGTTTGTTGACATTATAGTTTGACATTAAATATTTTCACATCTTGTTCTCAGAACAATAACTAAAATCTTGTCAAAGGAATCGGCAATAGATAATCGGTATAGAGTTGGAAGATATTCTAGTAAGGGAACCTAAAGGATCAAATTATAGAGAAAGCACGTTTAGTCGATATTTAAAGCGTTTTAATGTTTTTTTTTTTACAACCGACGAATTATTTTCTGTGTTATTCGGAATGATGTACTGAATACTTATTAAACGTTTTAGCGTCAATGTTCATTCCACCAAGTATTTACTATTTTAGTTTTTTGGCTTCCGTACCTCAAAAGGTAAAAAGGAACCCTTATAATTATGATCACTTGTCCTAATGTCCGTCTGTCCGTGTGTCACCACCGCTATTGGCAGAAACAGGTAGACCTAGCAAGTTGAAATTTATACCAGATACTGACGTCTATAGTCCCATATTAGGTGTATAAAAATCACTACCAAGTCCTGAGTCAACACGATAAAAAGGTATGGGCAAATTTAGATTTTCGCGAAAACTTGTAAGTACCAAAATTTACGTTATTTAGGTTTTGGGTCGAAAACCTATATTATGGTAGTTCCTATTGACCTAGAATCGCAAAATCTGTCAAAAAGGAAGGTCTTGCAGCACATGTAAAGTAAAAAATCGTAAATATGTAGTTTAATAACAAAATACCTACAAATTTAGGAACACTCGGTGCGCGAGTCCAACTCGCATTTGGCCGGTTTTTTTGTTAAACACTTAACTTGTATAGGTCCAACTAAAGAAGTACTCAAGACCAGAGAACGACAAATAAATAGGTAGGTTAATATTGGCACAAGACCAAAAACGATAACAGGGGCAGGATATCCTATATAGCTGCCATAAAAAAGCAAGATGGATACTTAAAATCACTGATATAGAACATAATTTATAAGCCCATAACGCCCAAAAGGAAAACAATTTCGTTGTTATAAAATAATAAGTTAGGAATTTCAAGTCGGAATAGTTTATTAATTCCAAGGCTCAAGAATGTTAAACAATCATAAAGTTGCTCTGTATCTCATTATAAAGATATTCCAATATTGATAAACTTTTCGAAGTTTGAACGATTTTATTGACCAAAGTGTGCTTTATTTTGGTCAATAAAATACAAAAATATTTTTTATATTTATACTAGCTTGTGCCTACGGCTTCGCCTGCATGAAATCCATAATTGTCCTACGGGATAGTAAGTACTACCGAGATAAAAAGTATCCTATGTGTTTATCTAGGTTATACACTATCTGTGTGCAAAATTTCATCCAAATTCGGTCAGTTGTTTTTGCGTGAAAGAGTTGTGTGATAGAGTAACAAACAGCCATCCATCCATCCTCACACACTTTCACATTTACAATATTAGTAGGAAGTATGTATTCCTTTGGTTCGAAATTTTGTAAACAGCTGGTAAAATACTATATTTGGACGATGTATATTTTCTTCACTAGAAGCGGTCAATTCATCTCTGTCAGTAATGGTCACTATATTTCAGGAAGCGTTGATTTATTTCAGCGTGACGTAGTATTTATATGTTTGTTAATATCAGGAACTAAAATAAAATATTACTTATGTATGTAATTGAATTTCTTTCCTTTCTAGAAATAATATGTTACGGCATCATAATATGACATCACGCCTTCTAATCCCGGAAGGGTTTAGTCAGAGGTGCACTGACAAATGGAACAAACGTGCAAATTATAGAAACTGTCGAGTTGACGCAACTGTCGAATTCACACAACTGTTCAATCAGCGAAACTGATTATTCATCGAAACTGTCGGATTAAATAAAAGCCAGTGGCGGACACCTTAACAAATCCTTACCCACCAAAAATACTACCCACTTTTTAATTCGGCAGTATATATTTCTTGACGGGCAAAAAATACTCGTGGTCCCTTCCAGGGACTAGGGACCGGGACCACGGGCGAAATCCTCTTTTCGCCAGTTATGTTTAAGTCCCAATAGGGGGCGAGCCTATTGCCATCAACCAGACACAAATCTAAATACGGTGGCAGCTACTGAGAAGTTTCTGATGAGCTCAGGTCATTGTGAATCGATATATTGGATTTGTTAATTGGTTTCACGAAAAGCATCTTCTATGAATAGCAGGGACTTAGAAAGAGTTATAAAATTCTGTCTGGTTGTTAGTTTTATTGTCTGAGTAATATACTTCAAGGTGCTGTATATTACTCAGCTTAGTTTACGCAACATTCGTCGGATGAAATACTGCACACCACACGTACTAAACCAAACATTTAATTGGCAACCCCATGTGTTATAAACTAGAACGTTTAATGTCAACATGTTTCCAATAAAATAAATAAAAATACCAAACAGTCTTACTGCCATCTCAAATTCAATCTTACAAACCGTAAAGACAAAGTTGAATTTACGCCGCTGCTGAAATTCAAAACGATTCATTGACTCCCCGTATTAGCAAACGAATTTATGACTTGAAAAATCGTTTGGCACTTAAGCTATTTAAAGTATTATTTGAAGCCATTAGCGGTGAATGTTTATAGCTACTTTTTGGGCGTTTTACAAACATAAAAGTGTTTTTTGATGTCCCTGGCTTTGATGTCCCGTTATTTATTAATTTATTTAGGGACGTTTGAGTGTATAATATCACTTCGCTGCATGTTCTGAGTATGTTGACTACTGTCATGAATATTTTCAGTATTTGTCATCTATGTTCCTGTGTCGCAAAGGAATGAATGAATGCTTGTATGATCTATATTCTGTTCAAGCATTCGTCTTTGAGTCTGAGATATTGCTAGCAAATATTGTGTCTTTTGATTTAGGAACTACGTCTTTGATTCCAGGAAATGATTACTAATTGCTTCATCGTCTAACATGAAGAGAGAATTTACACTCTTTTCGGAGTCTACATTTATATTTCAAAAGAACTGCGGGACACTTCAGACACTTCTGTTGCCATTTGTTTCACTGCACTCGGTGGAAAAATGGAAGGCACAGAGATGCTCGTAATAAATGCGATACACTATATGGTACATAAGAGTGAACCGCAGTGTAATGACGTATATTGTGTGGCGACATATTGTTAACCACACTTTACAAGGATGCAGCAATGTTTTCATTTCATCGTCTCTTATTTTAACGTTTTTATTTTTCTCCTTTGCTTGTTCAATTTGTGTCAGAGTACGAGTTGAGTGAAAATGTTTAATCCCTTGTAGTAGAAGCAGTGATTTTTAACCCGTGACCAAAAAAGAACGGTGTTATAAGTTTAACGTGTCTGTCTGTGCATCTGTCTGTGGTATCGTAGCTCCCAAACGGATGAACCAATTTCGTTTATTTTTTTTTGTGTCATAGATAATTTTATCCTGAGCGTTCTTAGCCATGTTTCATGAAAATCTGTTTAGCCGTTTGATGATCATCAGCTCTTTTCTAGTTGATGAGGGGATCTGAATAACTTTCATATGTCCGATCGATTTGAAATTTGGTACCGTGTTACTTCAATGTTATTGAAAGTATATGGTAAGGTAACCATGACCTAATCAGCCGTTTGAAGATCATCAGCTCTTTAATAGTTGATGAGTGGATCAGATTACCTTGTGGACTAAGTAACTGAAGTAAGTTATTAACTCAACTAACCAATCACTATAAAAATTCAAATATTCTTATTTTCCAAGCAAACCGAGCTTGCCGCGCGCGGTATTAGCGCATGAGCGTAGACTATGCATGAAACTTAAGATCGCTCGTACCTAAATGTAATTCGTAATAATTAATTAGCTGTTGTTGGAAAAATACTTTATAAACTTTAGCGGTCCCCCGACGCGACGACGCTTGGTAAATAAAAATATTCGAACTTACGTAATATATAAATGACGATAATAATTATAATAAGTTTAAAATATTATTAGAGTTCATTTTTTTAACATGTTATGATGAAGTTCGACTAGCAATACACATTTATCATTGATTTTTCTATCAGAAATAATATATCTTAATGCGATAACGGTCATTATTTGCCTAGCCTTTTCTCAAACTATGTTGGGGTCGGTTTCCGGTCTAACCAGATGCAGCTGAGTATTTTACATGAAACATCTGCCAATCTGACCTCCACAAACCAGTAACTGGGTAATATGATACCCCTTGATATGACTGGCTGTCAGACTTGTCGCTTTTGACTTCTCGTAACGACTGTCAAAGATTTACAAATGACTGTCGGAACCTTTCCGAGGCACGGAGGAGACTCGGTATGTAATGGGCGGTCACCCATCCACGGACGCGAGTGGCAGTCATTATTGAGCTACGAGCCCGTTAACCACTAAACTGACAACAACTCCCAAAATCAGATAAAATGAGTAGCAATAATACTGTCACGTACCGTCCCCGTCTCCCACACACACAACACAACAGGAACGCAGTGGTGACGTGAGGCTGTCCATAAATCACAATTAATCGAAACTTCACGCTCTGCGGACGCGTATATGATGATTGATTGAGTTCTCGCGTCCCTTGATATATTTACTGCTACAATTTTTAGGGTGTTAACGAATTATGTGGCTTATGAGTGACTGAGGCTAAGACGTTTTTAGATTTCTTTAGTAACATAACATTACGCCAGTAATCTCTGACGGGTGTACATAAAGAACACCCACATTTCGCCAGTTCTGTTTAAGTCCCATTTAATAGGGTGCGAGTCTATTGCCATCAACCAGGCGCTAATTCTTGACTTTGTTGCTTCTACTGCGAAATACCTGATGGAAAAACCCAATTACACTTAGCCCGACCTGAATCGAACCCCGAACATGATACTCAGCAGTCATTATTGCGCGATTGCTAGCACAGATGATGATTGTAATGATTTCAATTAATGAAAAGAAAGAAAGAAGTATTTATTAAACTCGCACAGGACAAAACAATACAACAAAATTAAATAAAAGAGGACGACTAAAAAATCTTCTCAGCAAACCCTATCTATCATTTGATACACTTATCAAGGGAATGCATAAAAATAACTAGCCCGCCATCTTTGGGAGCCCACCATATTGGATTTAGAATGACGTCATTAAGCTTACAAACGCCGCGTCGCTTTGCTTTTGCATTGTCATCCAAACTAAACGTGAATTCAAAATTTCAGCTCAATCGGAAACCGGTAAGTGGGTCAAATTTAACTAGCTGTCACTTACAAGTTAACTTCCGTGATTTTCATGTAGGTAATGTTACGTATTCATAAGATTGCTTCAAACAGTATATATCGTCATTTTCATTCGCTGTTTTAAGCTTTCACGGTTTACAGCTAAACTCATTCAACAACAACAACAACAACAAACAAAACTAAACTAACTAACTAAACTTATTCTGTCACGGTATATTTACCGTGATTACCATTATTGTAAGCTTCCGATATTTGGACGCCGTTGCAAGCGCCATGATCGCGGAATGACTGGAGAATGCAGGTGGATGGTAAATAAATTGCTAAGTGCAAACAAATCTGTCTGCCCGCTTTCTTAGTCTTTTGTTAAGAGCACTACTGGAACTAGATACAGAGTCACGGCAAAACACACTCACAGTATCATTAGGTTAAAGACATGCCGCGATCATGGCGCTTGCAACAGCGTCGAAATATCGGAAGCGTATAATAATGGATAATCACGGTATATATACCGTAAGTGACAGGAATTAGTTTAGCTTATATAAACCGTGAAAGCTTAAAACAGTGAAAGATAATGACGATTTATACTATTTGATGCAATCTTATGAATGCGTAACATTACTGTAGTACTTTTCATGACTGACTGGTGGTTTTATGTTTTAAAAAATCGAAACGTGATTGCGATTACGAAGAATACGCTAAATGTAGGGCCCGGATAAAAAAGTCTATAGAAATTGCACACAGAAACCATAAAAATAAAATTCAAAATCAGTTCGCTAAAGATCCAAAATCATTCTGGCAATATATTAGGTCAAAAAAAAGTAGAGTAAATAGGCAAAGTATTATAAAAGATGGGCAAAATCTCACTGATGAGCAGTGTGCTAAGGAATTCGCAGAATTTTTTGAGTCGGTTTACAGTCAGGAACCACCGCAACTAGACGTTCAGGCGGCGATGGCGGAGGCCAGCAGTGCTACTAGTGCACGGGTACATATAGACACCTTGAGTCTCAAAGATGTACAGGATGCGCTGACGAACCTCAAGCCGAAACGATCATCTGGCCCTGATGGTATACCAGCGTTTCTCTTTAGAGATTGTGCTAGAGTTTTAGCAAGCCCGCTGCATTACATATATAACATGTGTTTAAAGCAGTCGACGTTCCCGGATCAGTGGAAGACTACACGTGTCGTTCCAGTACCCAAAGGTAGGGCAGGTCCAGATGTCAGCGGTTATAGACCAGTTGCAGTGTTGTCGACGCCGGCAAAAGTTTTTGAAGCCGCTATTCAACGCTGCATACAGGGGCAAGTCCGAGCGCAACTGTCGGACGCGCAGCACGGCTTTCGGCCAGGACGCAGCACTTCCACCAACCTGCTTAACTTCATGGCACAGGTTATTCCGGCAGTTGACGCTGGAGTACAGGTAGACGCGGCGTACTTTGACTTCAAAAAAGCCTTCGACACCGTGGACAATGATGTCTTATTAAGGAAGCTGGCAGATATAGGATGTACTCCACACTTGCTACAGTTTTTTGTCAGCTATATGAGGGACCGCCAACAGTACGTTGACTACAATGGGTACGAGTCGAAGCCGTACTTCACCAGGTCCGGAGTAAGCCAGGGTAGCAATTTGGGGCCTCTTGAATTATCATAATGATAAACAGCTTGCCGGAGGTCGTCAGACATGGCTCATGTTTATTGTTCGCAGATGACCTCAAGTTGCTGCTCGAGGTAAGGGACGAGTCTGACTGTGAGCGACTCCAGGGTGACATTGATAGGGTGGTGAAGTGGAGCCATGACAACAAGCTGTACTTCAACGGGTCCAAATGCTCGGTAATATCCTTTAGTCGTGCGCGCGCCCCTGTCCGCTATGAGTACAAAGCAGAGGCGGTACCCATGCAGCGAGTAACGCAAGTGCGTGATCTCGGGGTGTATCTCACTCCAGATCTTACGTTTCGCGAGCATATCATTAAGATATGTAAGAAAGCGTACAGAAACCTTGGCTTTGTACTCAGGCAGTCGCAGGGGTTCACTAATATTACGACTATTAGGGTATTATACGACGCTCTAGTCGGGAGTCACTTGGAGTATGGTGCTGTCATATGGGCTCCACATGAAGCCAAGTACTCTGTCATGCTGGAGCGCGTACAAAACAAGTTCACGCGTCACTTGTACTGCAGACTGTACGGGGTTTATCCATTGTACCCGCTGATGTACCCCACCCTGTTTGTACTGGGCATGGTCGGGTACAATGAATTGAGGGTGCGACGACAGTTCACTTTTGTCGTCTATTTAATAAAATTACTCCGGGGCAATGAGACCAACCCAGGAGTGCTGCAGTGCTTGCGGTTCTCTGTTCCAGACCGCTACGTGTGGAGGCGGCGGCGCCCGCCACTGCTGGCTGTGCCAACTGCCAGAACCAACCTGCTGGCTAAAGCACCTGTCACGCGAGCAATTCGTACTGTTAACGAAGTTCAGAATAGGTTGGACATTTTTTCGTGTTACTTTAGTGAACTTGCAAAAGTAACTTTAAATATAATATGTTACGAAAGCATTAATTAGTGTAATTTTAGGTTTATTGTTTATTTTATGTTTATTGTTTTCTTTTATTGTTTTACTTTTTAATTTTTGACGGTAAAACATATTTAAGTTAATTTTGTATAAGGTTGAGTTGTATCGTTTTAGTTAACAGTAATTTTGTATTAATGTACCTATTGTGTAATTGTTAGTAATGTAAGGTTACAAGTAGTCTTAGCTATCGCATTAGGTTTGTAACCTGTAATGATAGTATAAGAGTTTTAAATAAATAAATAAAATAAAATAAAATGTTTACCTCTGAAAAGTAAGGACCAAGAGACTACACATTCCAGAAACTTATCTAAAACAGCCAGTAACATGAAACTACATTTTATGTTTTAAATGCTTACATAAAACTCAGAATGCCACCGGCTCTGAAGTCTCCATCGAGAATAAATGGGGTATAACAGAAAAGAAATGGCCGGGAAGCGGTCACAAAAGGTAGCAAAAAGCATAAAAAGTACTGCTAGATGTTTACGTAACTGCTTTTTCATAGGAATGAAGACGAACAAATATAATATTTTTTTATGGCGGTTCCCTGAATCAGCTTTGTTAGCATTTTCTTTGATGATTGTAATGCTTGAAAAGTAGCTGTGGTAGAAAATGGAAAATATAATGAGCACTAAAAATAATTTTGTGACCGATAACATCTATCACCTGAAATATCAATTGATCACCAAATTTAGTAAATTGAGCACCAAGTTTTAATGAGGTGGTGGATGACTGACTAGTTTTGCCCCCCGATACGGATATATTGGGTTAGAAATGTATAATGGCGGAGTCGATGAGCGAATAGACCCCGCCATACCCTTCAAGGGTTAGGCTGAGGTGTGGCATTAGTACTCCCATATTTCGTGAGTTAAGTCCCATGTACTAGGGGGCGAACCTATTGCCATCAAACGGGCATAAATCCAGACTCCGTGGTTGCTACTAAGAAATTCCTGGTGGTAAAACATAATAACACTTTGCCCGATCTGGGAATTTAACCCAGGACCTCATGCTCAGCTGTCGCGCTTGCAAACACTAGGGTCACGTTGTATGTTGATAATTATGATTAACAACCGTAACAAAAAAGGCATTACAAAGATACAATCATTAAAATCATCTACACAACCCTCGAGAGCAGCGGTGGCCCAGTGGTAGGGGCCCCGACTTACGAACAGTAAGTCGTGGGTTCGAACCCCGACAGGCGCATTACTATGTGTAATTTATTTCATCACCGCTGCTCTCAAAACGGTGAAGGAAAACATCGTGAGGAAACCGGCATGTCCTAGAACCAAAAATTCAAAGACAAGTGACATCTAACGATCCGCACTGGGCCCGCTTGGTGGGTTATAGCCGATTCCTTCTCATTGAGAGGAGGCCGGGTCCCAGCGGGAACATTATAGGCTAATGATGACGATGATGATGACACAACCCTCTAAGTTCATTATCCCATTGAATCTGGGGGCACGGTAGTGGCCCTGGCAGGACGAGTCAAGCCAAGCGCAAGAGCACTACCTACCTTTTCTCGAAGCGCTTCGTCGTTTTTTTGATACTTTATAACTTGGGTTTGGATTGTACCAGATAAACAAAATTCTCGAGATATGTTGCCAATAGCAAACTTATTAAGCATAATAAGTTTTAATTGCATAGCTTTTATACTTTAGATTTTATTGATATCTAAAAAACCCTGATTTCATCACTGATGATCATCAAAATACATATGGTACTTCCCAATGTCCTAAAAAGGTAATATTTGGTGTGTAAGCTATTATTAGTACAAGCCACATATTTTGACTAAGGTGTAGAGATTGTGAAGTTAGACCTTGTACAGTTAGGGCGTGTAGAGTTAGAAGCTTGGCTCTATATGAGATCTGCCTTTTTGACAGTGCGAGTCATATGGTCTCGTCTTGGCAACACTTTACATGAAAAATGTTTTTGGTGGGATTACTACTTCTTGAAAACGTCATTCAACGGGATTAAATGAACTTAGTTACTGTGATGTATTTCGTTTCATTTACCGACCAAAGTACAAACTTTCAGTTACTTACTTGAATTTTGCGGGGTACCCTGCGCTTTCCGCTTATAATGTCAAGAAATAATCCATAGTGACCATCCTTACCATCTTTGTACATCCTTAAATGTTTTTCCAAGGTTCATTAGTGAAAGGATAATTATGCTACACAAAGGCACTAGACAATAGGTAAACGAAACATGAGAAACTCTATTAAGACTACGTTTCGACAGAGAGATCAGTTCTTAAGACTTAAGTCTAGAACACAACTGTGAGGATTACCCGTTATTAAGTCCAGCTTATTGTTTGAAACCCGGCATTACGTTCCAGCTACTCTATAGTAGACGTCAAATCGCTTTGAGTTAGCCGATTGTGTAAACCCTGCTTTACTGAGAATTCGGAATAGTTTTAATATACAAACGGCGACATATCAAGGTATACATTTCTAGTATACCGTGACCTCGCTTTGTAAAATGAGTGTAAAAATACCCTTAACGAAGCCGGAAAGCACTTGGTTTCCTCGTCTTTGCGATCGTTTTTTTGTTCTAGAACATACCTTCTAGTTACGGAGATATTGGGGGTCAAAGTTCCATCTTTTTAACAAGTAATTTTTTTTAATACAAGAGTTTAATGTTTTAACTTTACTTTAAATATGTCCACGTTGCGCGTACTGTTATATCCATCAGCATAATGTTTTGAGCGCGTAAGTGCGTTACATTGAGTCCAACCGTAAAACGTGATTTATCACCCAAAAAAAAAAACGTTTTCTAGCAATAATTTTGCGTAGAGTTACTTAGTTTGATGTACAGAATGCTTCGTTGATGGCGTCGTGAAGGGTATGTTTACACCTTGTAGATTTATCCAACAATAAGAGATCTTCACAAACTGGTATAATAAAGCTAAATTGGTGGCTGTGTTTTATAATCTGGGTTTCCTTGATAGTTTGTCAGGTAAAAGACATTATTCGTATGATTGGAAGTTACTGGTAGTGAACGACAAATAATCAGGGTATAGGGAATCTTAAGCCTGTATATATAATCTGTATTTTCTAGGAAAGCTTTGTTCTACAAATTCAGGGACTGTCATCAATATTTGTCGTCATTTGTGGCAGTTGTGTATTTACATTCTATCCATTCTAAATCTTAATTACTCGAGATATCTTTATACTCATAAATTAGAATTTGGTTATTCGTATTTGTATTCTCTTGAAAATGTTTTAGGCACGTCGTGTTTTGTCATGACACGTGCATACAAAAAGACAAAACAATAAACACACAACGCATAACCAATAGTTATACATACAACAGGACGGAATAATAAAAGCTTGACAGCGACACGTTGTAAGTGCGACAAGCAGGTTACCACTCAGCATGACAACAACGTTCTTCCAAATATCCTTATATAGTATCCTAACTATGTGATATTATAATTGCGAAATTTGTTTGTTTTCTCTCACGAATAAACCACTGAACAGATCATCCTGAATTTTTGCATATACGTTATCAGATGTTCAGAAACGGCCATAGAGTACCTTTCATTCAGAAAAAATTACTGTTCCTGAGGAAAACAAAAATATCGTTCTTATGAAAATATATGGCACCACGTGCCTTCTAATCTAATCTAATCACGAATGAATTATATTATTACAAGCAGAGTACAACCCGAATTGATTGTCAATTCTAAATTAATGCGAGCGAAGCCTTGGGTAAAAGCGAGTTTTATCTTATATCTCAAAGGCTTCACCATAAGCCAGCTAACAATGCCATCTAAATCGGTATCTTGTCTCCCAGAACATCAGATACGAACAGTTGCTAAGTCACGTCATAATCACGTCCTAATGAATTCCTGAAATCTATGTTTCTCTTGGGATTAAAGCTGTATTAATATTGTCAGATCGTGCTGAGGGTCACAAAATGGTACTTTAGGATTTACGTAATAGGGTTCAAAATGCGGAAGGAATTTGGAAAGGCAACATTTTAGAGACTTTATTAAAAATTATGTGATTTTGCTGTTTTGGTAATCGGTGTTTGAGTTGTCGTTTTAAAAGGAGTCTATCTTTTCCCAGAGTAAAGTAAATACGACTATTTTAAAATTAAAAATACTCGTTACACGTACAATATTTTCATAATTTTAAGAATTTATTCATATCCATGGATGATACTGTTTGTATTTGTTGCAAACAATGTTTTTAAAATGCTATAGGATATTAGTATTGTTGAGTAAAAACTCGACGTATTTACGTTATGTTTACAAAGCGCGTTCGTGCTAGGGCCTCTGCAACTATGTTACAAAATAATATTTATAAAAATGTGATAAAAATTATTGAGGCCAGTTAATTAATAACTTATCCAAAATCTGTCAAATGTAGAAAACTGTCGATTGTAGGATCGGTCAAACATAGAATCTGTCGATTGTAGAATCTGTCAAATATAGAATCTGTCAAATGTAGAATATGATGTCAAAAGTAGAATCAGTCAAATGTAGAAAATGATGTCAAAAGCAGAATCTGTCAAGTGTAGACTTAACGAAACAACCCTCCAAGTTCATAAAGGTCGAGGAACGACTTGTTTAAGGTCAAAGTCATTCCTCAACCTTTATGAACTTGGAGGGTTGTATTGATAATTTTGATGAAACAGTCGAAACATTTTGATCAGTTGGCTTGATATTTTCGCGAACTGGATGCGGTGCCGTCGTGTTTCGGGACGATTCTCGTGCATGTAGGACATAGCCGCCGCGTCGCACCGCTTCGCATTGAATTCGCGTGTCACCGCATAGAATCGCTCTATAATAGCGTTCGCTTTGAACCGCTTACGTAAGTTAACAACACCAAAAACCAAATTGCGATTAATGATTCATCTGTCAAGCTTTGTGATTTAGACAATTACTCAATTAATTGTAGAGGTCATTGCTCTGTAGCACAAACTGTTACCCAGAGTTACAAGCTGTTATTGTTTCTTATTATTGTTCCTGGATTGAACAGTACATAAAAACAAAAGTATATAAATTTTATGTTTTTGTTCCATATAGTTTCAGGCATTCATTTATGTTATACATACCTTATTAATATTCATTCCTTATATCAGCCGTCAGTTTGTATTTTCTTCTCATCTTTGTTTTGGTATATCTAACAACAATTTTTTTTTATAGAAGACTATCGGGGTGCCCGCGACTATTTATCCTATTTGAGTCGGATTTTGTTAACAATTTCAAAGGTTTTATTTTTTGCACAGAACCCTAAATCAGAAAAAAAAGTAGCTTAAGTTCTAACATGTTCTACAGCCTCAACCTCATCACGAAGCCGTCAACCAAGCATTCTGTACATCAAATTATGTAACTTTAAGCAAAAATTATTCCTACTAAACTACTTTTTTTTTGGGGTGAAAAAATCATGTTTTGTGGTAGAACGCAATGTAACGCACTCAAAACATTGTGCTGGTGGATGGATTGAATAGTACGGGGGTCGTGGAGGTTTATAAAATAAAAATCTAACATTGAAAACTTGTAAGTATTTAAAAAACTGACTTCAAAAACACAACAAAGTGAAGCTTCAGAAGTTGGTGACTTGTGTGTTTGATTCAGTTTCTTTGCCACCGACTTCTGAAACTAAAGTTATTTTTCACTTTGTTGTGTTTTTGAAGTCGGTTTTATTTTTAGTTGTAATATCCTACAAAAATATTAACTATACATTTATTTTAACATAACATAACATCACGCATGTAATCCCCGAAGAGTTGGGCTGAGGTGTACCCAATAGTACCTACACCCACATTTCGCCAGTTATGTTTAAGTCCCATGTAATAGGGGGCGAGCGCTGGCGCAAATCCAGACTCCGTGGCTGCTACTGAGAAATTCCTGATGGAAAAACCCAATAACACTTTGCCCGACCAGGGAATCGAACCCAGGACCTCATGCTGAGTTGTCGCCACCACTAGACCAACAAGGCAGTCATTTATTTTATATTTTTAACAATACATGTCATGGTAATAGACTTATCCCCAATAAAATGGAACCTAACATACATAACTATCGAAATGTGGGTGTACTGTACACATCTGCATACCCCCTCAGAGAATATAGGCGTGATAATATGTTATGATGTTGTAAAAACAACAAACATCCAAGCGATTGCAGCAATTACGACCGATTTGCTGTCTATAATTGAAGAGTTCCATTGTATTTCTCCGAAGATCACCATCAGAACTTCACCAAATTTACGGGACCACCGCGAAGTAATTTTCTTACAAACAAAAAAAAAATCATCGAAATCGGTTCACAATTGGCGAAAAAAAGGCTGCACATAAACACAAAAAAAAAAAAACAGACGAATTGATAAACTCCTCTTTTTGGAAGGGATTATACGTTTAGGAAGGAATTTATGTATGCTGGATTGGTTTTTTGTGGAGATAGAATGGGAACAGAACGTAAGATGATAATAGCTCCAGAAAGGAGGTGTCTGATGAGATGACGAGTAATAGAGAAGTATGGAAGAAGAAGACATGCTGAGTCGACTGAAATCAAGTGCGACATATGGCAGGAGAATAATGATAATAGAAAGGGAACAGAGAAAAACCCTTACTTACGTAAAACCGTGACGACAAAAATAAACTAATTAGTCCGTCAGATAAATAATCAAAAAATATTTGCCCCGTGTTTTTTCTTTTGTTACGTAAACCAAAATTGACGAAGATATGACGCTTTTAAAATTCTCAATACGTCACGCCTAGGTATAATTTTTACCTAGTTCTGACGTCACGAGCCCCCACTCCCGAGTTTTGATGCGATTTATCTTTGTAAATATTCATTGATTTACAAAAAAAAAATACGTGTCCATTAATTTCCAATACTCTAACTGACGGACTAAATAGATTTGCAATTTTTTGATACTGTCGTCATGCCTATTAAAATGTAGATATTGGTTTATAATCGTGTCTTTAATCTTGCAGCAGCTTGGACATAAATGCGGTAGCTCGTATAACATTTATGATAGACGACATCCAACATTAGTTTTATTACGATAATAATAATAATAATCAAACAAAAAGTATCTATGTAGTATATCAACTATCTGGTGTCCACGACACAAGCCTCGTTGCTTAGTGTGGCACTAGATGGCACTGTGTGTTAATGTCTATCGATATTTATTTATTTATTTTATTTATTTATTAATGCGAAACCCGAAACACATGTCTAGTATTTTTTTGTAAAGAATCTATGTAGAAAATTTCCAAACTATATCATGAAAAATCACAAAGTTATGAGCTTGTTCTGTTATCTGGTTGTTCGTAAAAAAATGTGGTCACGCGGCTCACGCCCCGTATGTATAGTATGCACCCGCGCCTAGTGCCGCTGTGACCTGTCAGTCAGTTGTGCGCGTATGATAGCGGATAGGTACTTAGTGTCACTTGGTGTCCAACTTGTATCCTTTTTGAATATTTTTGGGACAACATATAACATGGTGTAAAAATTATTGGAATCGATTCAGTTGCTTATTCTGAACAAACTATGTTCAGGTTTCGCATGTATTATGTACTAAAAATAACGTTGTTTAAGTAATTATGCAGTCAATTCAAGCAACATTGAACAGGCGAGTTCTGGCGACTTTTGAAGTTTGGTTGGTTAGTACAAAAGGATATACCTTCGCTTGGAATCAAACATGACGACCTGTGTAAAGATCCAGTGGAATTTCCTAGAAAGATAAACATTTTATGTACACATAAATAATTAAAAAGGTATTTATCCAAATATTAAGCTGAAAATTAGCAATTTTTCGTTCAGCAGCTATGATGCCACAGACCGACACACACATACACACTTCAAACTTACAACACCCCTCTTTTTTAGTCAGGGATTAAAAATTACATAAGACAACTAAAATCTGTAAAAATCTGTTAAATCACTAGGATTTGGCCCTTTGCCAATTCCTAATTAACAGATTTTTCATTACAAAATATAGCCCATATAGACAATCATATAACCTACAGCTGTGACAATTGCACGAATTTCATTAAAAGATAATCACAACAGGAGAACAAAGGGACAACTGAAGTAAAGCTTTAGCCGTTGAAAACGTATAAATAACAGTCGCTCGCTACAAAGTCAGAAGCTCTCAATTTTGAAGAGCTAGTGCTGCGGAAGTTCCATAATTACGCCTTAAGTAATGGAGTTTATCGTAAAGAGAATTTGTACCAACATTCTGAAAACAGTTTCGTTAAAATAATAATAAATAGAATTAACAATAATAATACAGTCATAATCTTGAATTCATGTAACTTGTATGGATTTACGAGTAGTTTGTTAACGGCTAGACGAGACGAGGGGTGAGGAGATACACTTCTCGTCACCGCTTAGCTTTAGTAGAAACCGTAGAGTAGAGAAGAGAGGACTTGTCTCGTAATAGTTTAGGCCAGCCTTCGTATTAGGTGCGCAGCGGAGACGAGAAGAGACATGAGCGTCGGCGTGCTGTGAGCGTTGTGCTGTGTGCGGTGTGTCTCACACAGCACACAGTGAGTCAGTGACTAACCAATCACGTAGCAAGAATACCCAAAGTTGTGACAAAGAAGTGCTAATATTGGTTAGTTTAACATACGTCCCTCGCTACGCATTCTCTGGTGGAAACGCACCCCAATAATTACGGTCTTGATTACAATTAATGCTCTTGACACGTTTTATCGATTATCAACACAAATTACACACGTATACTGGAGATTCGGTGAGCATCAATATTGGAGCTGTTTCAATGGTAATAATGCCCAATGACGTATGAACGTAACTAATCTGTAACAGTGGAACACATTAGTATGATTCTGAATTCACCGATAAATTAACAATTATTATGCCATATTCCTTACGATGTTTTCCTGCTAGTTTGATAGTGACTGCCTCGTTGGTCTTGTGGTCACAATCGCTACTGAGGTCCTGGGTTCGATTCGTAGGTTGGTTTTTCCACCAGGAATTTATCAGTAGCAACCACGGCCTGGTTTTCTATCCGGTTGATTGCAGTAGGCTCTCCTCCTTCTACATAGGACTTAAATATATCTGGCGAAATACGGGTGTATTATTGGGTATAACTTTGCCCAACCTGTCGATATTATGTCACGTTTTCTTTAATTTTAATAGTAAATTATTCAAACTAAACTGTCTACTTACATTCAGTCAAAAAAGTATCGGGAATGGATGATTTGTTTATGGTTCCAAATTCAAATTTTTGTTTTTTTGTAGTTGTTAGATTGGCACAACTGTTTTCCATTTTGGCGCGTAGTTTGAGTTGCATCTGTTATTTATATTAAATACAGTGCTGGTTTTAGTAATATCATATATAGTGTGTATTGCGAATTTCATAATGGACAAAAATATCGAACAAAGACTTTGTCTTAAATTTTGCATCGCCAATGGAATTTCGTGTTCGGAGTCACTGAAAATGTTACAGAAGGCTTACGGTGAATCGACTTTATCAAAAACTCGTGCTTATGAGTGGTTCAAAGCGTTCAAAAGCGGTCGAGATGTGATGGAAGATTTGCCTCGCTCTGGTAGGCCGTCAATGTCTGCAACTGAAGTTAACATCGCAAAAGTGAAGAAAATAGTGACTGAAAATCCCCATTCAACTCTGAGAGAGATAGCCGCCGAACTTTCTGTATCTCACGAGTCGTCCGTACCATTTTAACTAATCATTTGGGTATGAAACATGTTGCTGCTCGGCTAGTACCAAAAGATCTGAATTTTCTCCAAAAACTCAATCGCATGAAAGTCGCTGAGGACATGCTAGAACGAGTCAGTTCGGACCCAACATTCATGAAACGCATTGTTACTGGTGACGAGACGTGGGTTTACGAGTTTGACATGCAAACTAGTCAACAAGCTTCGGAGTGGCGCCTTCCAACTGAACCGAAACCGAAAAAATCACGCCAAAGTCGATCAAAAGTCAAAGTCATGTTGACTGTTTTCTTTGACTATCGCGGTGTTGTGCACTCTGAATTCTTACCGGAAGGTCTAACGGTAAATAAAGAATATTATTTGAGCGTTATGCAGCGTTTAAGAGAGCAAATTCGACGAAAAAGGCCAGATTTGTGGAAAGAAAATTCTTGGATTTTGCACCACGACAATGCGCCTTCGCACAAGGCTATCATTGTGAACGAATTTTTGACCAAACACTCAACAAATACCATCCAGCAACCACCATATTCACCAGATATGTCTCCTGCTGACTTTTTTCTTTTTCCTAAACTCAAATTACCACTTCGTGGCACCCGTTTTCAATCGATAGAAGACATAAAGGAGAATTCGCGGCGAGAACTGAACTCAATTCCGGAAGCAGCGTTTAAAAAATGTTTTGATGAATGGATTATTCGTTGGCGCAAGTGTATCGTTTCTAAAGGAGCATACTTTGAGGTGATAAAATAAATTTGGATGAATAACAGACATTTTGTGTATTATTGATCTTTTCCCGGTACTTTCTTGACAGAGTAGTAGACTTTACTTGAAACAATTACATTTTTCATGATACCAAGCTCCAAAAACAAAAGCTTTTTTATTTATTTGCTTTGTACATGCATACCATGTTAACAACATTTTTAACAAAACATATTGTATAAATGATGCGTGCGTGATAAGAATTAATTTATGGATCCTGCAATCTGTGTTAGCGTTTATAAATGTACATTTTACTATGAAAGCGTACAGCCATGATTGATAGCAACCGGAGCATTATTTATGAAAAGATATATTTTACGAGCGAAGAAAAACAATAACGTTTATCTTTTGTTTTCAGATATTTTAGTAAAGGAATTTAAATTAATTGTGATTTTACTTTGCTTCGAAAGGCTGTTGTAAGTAATGAAATGTGGTCTTTTGTTGACTAACATTTTTTTAAGCTTGCCACATTTTCTAGAACACAAGGCAAAAGGTATTTAGAATGCACGCGTGGGTGGAAACGCTCTGGAAGGACGTTCTTCAGAAAGGTCAGGTGCGTAGTTCTCGCAAACGGCGTGCGTGTATGATCTCATGTATCAATGTGGTCGAAACCAAAGAGATGTTAGGATCGTAGCAGTTAGCGTTTTGGTTTTCCTACGCCAAGAAAAAGGTGTAAGTTATTGTATGTATGGTTAGCATACCTTCTAGAGCTTTGTGAGTTTTTTGAGTGCTTGTATGTATTTTTTGCTGAAACTTCAATAATTTATTCATTTAGCTAATTGGGTTGTGCAGGTCAGATAGGCAGTCGCTCCATGTAAAATACTGCTATTCAGCTGCATCCGGTTAGACTGGAAGCTGACCACAACATAGTTGGGAAAAGTGAGGCAGACGATGATGATTGCAAGTTATGAATACGTAAAACTAATCCAAAATTCTTTGGTATTTCATTTAGTAAAATCAGTCCTAAATGCATACATAAATGCTTAGGACAGGTTAAAGTCATCCGTCGCGTCGTTAACTTTCTGAAATTGACTTTTGGAGAAATTCTGATGTGGGTTAGTTCATTTTGTCAGAACTGCGCTCAAACTGGATATGTACCTACAGCGTTTAGTGGAACCTTTTTGCTTGCTTTCTGCTTTTCTATAAACAAGTTATAAATATACGTATAACTAATCCAAAATTCTTTGGTATTTCATTTAGTAAAATCAGTCCTATATGAATATATAAATGCTTAGGACAGGTTTAAATAAACCGTCGCTAACTTTCCAAAATGTACTTTTGGGGAATTTTTGATGTGTATTGGTACATTTTGGCAAAACTACGCTCAAACAGGATATGTACCTACCTACAGCTTTTAGTGAAACCTTTTTGCTTGCATTCTGCTTTTCTATAAACAACATTTTTAATAAACTTGCAACTACACACTAACTACTACTAACTTGCTACATTCTCACAAATAAATAAATTCTAATTCTAATTCTAACTGAAAATGTTCAAAATGTCTGAAATTTTATTTAGTTGTAGCTGATTCTGAACACAATCACTGTTTTAAGTTTTCACGGTTAAAACTAAACAAACTTATATTGTCTGTTCGGGATATCTTTCGTGATTACCTATTTATTATTTTTAATTATCACGGAAGATATCCCGTAAGTGACAATATAAGTTCTGTATACACAATACTTTCAGTTCCTTCCTTAGTTCTGCAACACGTTAGAAAATTAACCCTGTAACTGCCTCGTTACAGCAAAACCACGGTTAAACTGTAGGAAATCGATTTACGGCACTAGTGTAAGATTGAAGACTGATTAGAGGTACGGCGCCTTTATATTGCGAACAAGTCGATTGTTGGCGAGATACTGCAACCTTATTGGCTTGGACACTGTTTTAAGTTTTCTTGTTTAAGCTCTGTTAGTCGTTAAAGTGATTACTTTGTTTTGATTTTGGTCTGTGGGCCTAGCAAGATACTGGCAGCGGCGTAAAAATAACGGAACTAGCTTATTACCGGCTTTGCCCGCACGCGTGGAGTTCGATAATTGTAGGTACCAAGGGGATCAAACTACCGGGATAAAAAGTATCCTATTGTGATAATCCAGGTTATAAACGAACGAATAATTGTTACACTGTGTGCTAAATTTCATCCAAATTCATTCAGTAGTCTTTGCTTGAAAGAGTAACAAACATCCATCCATCCATCCATCTATCCATCCTCACAAACTTTCGCATTTATAAGTAAGATAAGATTTAATCGACTTATTTTTGAATCGATTCGGGCACATTGGTGTCGATTCTGTTGTGCACAAACTAAACTCAATTTAGACTATTGCTATCTCTTTCTCTCTAATAAAACGAGAAAGAGACGGACGTAATTTATAGCTGTAAAATTTAACTGAACTAATATTTCCATACAAATTAAGGGTGCACGTAAAAACATGTCGACTAAAAACACGGTTAAGCGCAAGACATAAACTAGTTTGACATCTTTAACTTAGTTACAACTACTACTTACAACAGTACTTCATTCGATACATTATTATTATTATTTATTTATTTATTTAATTATTAATTGAAATAAATGCTTTGAGTTTGTGTTTGAGAGTTTATTCCCAGCCATAGCCGTACTTTTCTCGCACTGCCTTTTAGTAAAAGATAGCAATAGCCTAAATTAAGTTTAGTTTGTGCACAACAGAATCGACACAAATGTCTTCCTATTTTAAAGACTTTAGGATTATACCAGCTGTACTTGTCGCATAAAATAAACAATATGCCTTTTTTTCTAGCCTGCTCTGTTTCACTTCGTCCAAAACCCAGTCCTTCCATTTCTCGCGAACCCACGCGATCTCCTTCGAGTTCTGACGGAACCTGTCCAGCTCGTCCGGGGTCGCGGCAGGCAACGAAGGAGATGGTGTCTCCTTCGTTGCCTGCCGCGACCCCGCCTCACTATCTCAGGGCAGCAGTTTTCTGCTATTCTGGCCACAGTATGTCTGTCATGCGGCAGACATGGCCCCGTCTCATTTGAGCTGGACAGCCGTTTGAGCCACGTCAGCTATATTTGTTTTAGACCGCAGTATTGTGTTTTTAACACGATCCGTTATTAGAGAAAATACCCGTTTACATAATATGTTTTATAATGTGTTCTGATCGTGAAAGTTTAAAAAAGACGATCTGTTAATTTAACACCTACACTGTGCTCATTGGTCGTTGGCAAACCTTGTGTTTGGACTTCTAGATGTTAGTCAAATACAAAGTTTGTGCACCATTGGTTTAAGGATACTTATTTTTTTATATTCAAATGCCCTTCCAATTTATAAAAAAATATGGGCACTTTGAATGCCGTTGGGGTGGTTACAAGAAATATTTATCGCCTCCAAAGCATCCTTCAAATATTTGAAATGGCCCTTCAATGCATCAACATGTGCAAATAATAGTTTTACGAGTGTCTTATATCTTCCAGATTTTCATAACGATTCACAAGTACTGAGAAAAATCAGCACTGTTTTAAGTACTAAACCAGCTAGAGACTCCGATACACTATTTTCACGTTTTTTTTAGTGCTAGTTTATATTGATAATGGTGTCGATTCTGATGTGCACAAACTAAACCTAATTAAGGCTATTGCTATCCTTTTCTAAAAGGCAGTGCGAGAAAAGGACGGCTTTAGCTATGAACTAAGTTAAAGATGTCAAACAAGTTTATGCCTTGCGATTCACAGTGTTTTTAGTCGACATGTTTTTACGTGCACCCTTCATTTGTATGGAAATATTAGCTCCAACTAAATTTGACAGCTCTAAATTACGTCTCTTTCTCGTTTTATTAGAAAGAAAAAGATAGCAATAGCCTAAATTAAGTTTAGTTTGTGCACAACAGAATCGACACCAATCTAATAAAAGCAAGTTTCCATTGCTTCTAAAGATTCTTTTTTATTTTGTTCAACATCAAAAACTTAACTTGTTTTATTACAATTGTTTTATAGTTTACAATAATCCGGTTATAATCAAAATAACTAGGATTTTCGTAAAAAAGTAAGATTCATTCGAGATGCATGAGGTTTAAAACATACTGTGAACCGTACTGGTTCAATACTCAGAAGCAGGGACTTTGAATGTAAAAAACACTATATTAACTTTAAATACAGCTTTATTATTATAGTTACAGCAATACAGTTTGATATAGGTATACAAAGCAAGTGACTAGCACTGAGGTCGAAGCACGAATGCCAGAGCTATCGCTCAAATGCCCGTTGACCATCAATTTAATTCCCTCCATTTTACTTACTTGCTTGTGATTGGTCGTCGGCAACTGTCAAAGTCTCGACTAATCACATGAATTCAACACAACTACTTTTGATCATACAAGTTCCTAGAAATAAATGTAAATAGTTGCCAACGTAAATAATAAATATAAATATAATTTAAATATTTATAACAATACAAACTCACACCAACATCGTCATTACTCGCTCGGATTACTTCGTGTATCATCGGCAACCATCGGACTTCAACTTCTCTATGTGCACACGACAGCTGAACATAATTTATTGTTCACTATTATCTTTGGTCACAGTTTTGTCGTCACACTTCTGTCACGTGGCACATTTTGTTACAACGCGTTTGAGGGTAGATCCCATTGTTTGTTGAACGCGAGAAGTGTCGTGGTTTTAGATTATTTATAGTGTGGTTTGTTTGGGGTGACGATAGTGTATTTTTTTTTACTATTTTCTGTGGGTGTTTTAATGGTCTGCTTGTGCCATAAATGGGGCACCTATTCAATGATTTTGATAGATGATGACACTAAATCAATACCGGAACTAGGTGTTCTGACAGAGTACCAGAGTTGTCAATATAGCTCGCACAATGAGTAAGCTAAAGTGGTAGATGGGAGTAAACTGGTAATTCAAGGTTTTTTCAAACTTTTATTATCTGATGTTGTAAAGTGGGCAGGTATGTTTCCAAAAACTCATAAGGAAATGACCAGAAAAAATAAAAACCATGTTCAAAAAATCTAGATATTTTAAAAATCAACATCATCATTGGTGGTGTTTTCCACTGAGTATAGTACTCCTCCGTTTTGTGCCATATCATCATAATTTTCTTGCCTTTATACGAATTCATTTGGAGTCGGCGGCGCAGCATGTCTCCTTCTTCCATACTTCTCAATTACTCGTCATCTCATCAGACACTTCCTTTCTAGTCATATCATCCTTGACACAGTCCATCCATCGTTTCTTTGGTCTTCCTCTACTCGTTTCGTGCTACCTCATCCATGTTAAAACCAGATCCATTTTAAAATGCAATTATGAAACCTCGAGATTCCGCTCAAGCAATCCGCTTGAAACAACATTCGTACTATTTCCAGCGCACAATCGCTGAATCACTATTTATCTATCATTTAAATACCACATACATATATATACCCACGATCTATGTAACTAAACACACATTCAATCTCCTACATTGTATTAAAAGCCTCAGAACATTACGTACACGGTTAAACAAAGACGAGAATGCTAACACAACTATGCACTCCTACAATGACGATTTGCAGCGGCTTGCAGCGATTTAAGCAGGATTTGCATAAGGCCTGGCGACAACAACGCTTCCAATACGATGAAAAGCGCTGTTATTTAGTGAGAAAGCGCTTTGTATCTCTGGGGTGACGGTGAGTAATTAAAAGTACTTTTGTAGCTGAAACTGAAACCCTGTGTTCGGGATTGATTAAAACCAAACCGCAAAAGCAATCTTTACTTTCTCATCCTCTTGTTGATGATTCTAATATTTTAGTTATAAGAACTTCGACCAGATCGATCTTCAGATTAAGCCACGGTTGTCTAGTTCAATCCGTGTATGTGTGACCACCCATTACTTACCGAGTTTCCTCCTAAAACGGCCCACTGACCTCTCCGTGCCTCGAAAAGTACGTTAAGCCGTTGGTCCCGGCTGTCAGTTGTACATCTTTGCCAGTCGCTATAGGAAGTCAGTGGCCCGAAGTCTGACAGCCAGTCTTACTAAGAGGTATCGTATTCCCTGTACTAACTGTGCTTATTACAGTAATTATATTCCTGCCGTGGTCCCATAATATTACTTAGGATTGGAGGCACAGCGCAACATGATTTTTCTCCCATTCTTCTTCTTCTTTTGTTTCTTCCCTGACAGTCGTCACATTATCATTTACGCATTTTTCTTTCATATCATGCCTCACACATCCATCTTTCGTTGGCCTTATCCATCCATCAGTATTTGTATCCATCACTCTTTTAGTCACATGTATTTCATCCCTCCTCATCATAATTATGTCCATGCTAACTAAATGTGTTAACTACTGGAATTTTCTAAATCGTTTTTAAAATACGACTATCATAAAAACTTCACAATCATTTACTATCACCGAACTCAAAAACTTTACTCATACAAGCCCCATACTTAAATTAACACCCAAAAACCCACAGGGACCATTATGCAAAGCCAGTATAACAATACTGAGCGGATCTAATCCGGCAACACATTGTATTGTAACTACTGTTCTTTTGTGTCTGTGACTACCGACAGTTGTCCAGTGTTCACGTATTGTATGCAGGATGCACAAATGGTCCAATATTAAAGCTTTGCTATCCAAATTCGATTAGCTAATTGTTCGTAGGTACTTGTTCGCACATTTTCGAATGTTTTAACGTCTCTCGATTTAGAATTTGCGCTACTGGATTTTGTTATACTGGGGTTATTATACGGTGCAGTTGTAAGTTTTAGATTTAATTTAAGATTTGCCGAATATCAAGTTAAGGCCCTTCTAACCCTAAAATTAGCTACTTTATTTGTGGTGGTTCAAACTTCGTTTGAAATACTGTTAGAATAAAGTTCTAATCAGCTTGCACTACATAGCGGTTGTTACGTCAGTCACTGCGGCTGGACAGTGCGAAATGAGTGGTTTTTTGCGATTTACAAAAAATCTATTGACTAGACTAAAAAAATAAAACACATAAGACCTGCTTTATAGTTAGTTCAGTTAGTATGCAAAGTTTCATGATCTAATTTCAAGTACTTTTTGAATACCAGCGGTTTATTGTTCGATTTGGAGGTAACTTTGGAATTTTTTCTATCGAGAAAAGTTTATGGAATCGTGTTTTCGTCACACATAGGACTTAGCATTAATCAACTTTACCATATATTTATTTCAAAATGAATGCTGCAGTATTTTAGGAGTAACGGAGGATCATGCTAAGCCCTTAAGTGGCGTGGGATTGAAGAGGCCTATGTCCAGCAATGTACTGCTGCCGGCTGCTAATTTGATGTGCGTCAAGATTCCTAATTTGATTCGGGAAAAAATGATGTATTGATAAACAATTTTACCTTTTCCATCACCTTTTACCTACCCTCTAACGGTGGGCTCGTAACCACGTGGGCTCAGTGCCGTCTACAATTTTAGATTTTTGGAAAGTATTTACTGATTAAACCTTTTGAACGCCATTGTCATATATACGTGACAAGCAAGCGCGTGCCCTGTACGCCGCACGACACAAATATGTGACAAAATGGAAAGTGAAATTGTGGCTTGGCGTGGAGGGCACGCTCCGACGCTATGCTCTGACGTTCAAAAAATGAAATACCAAATTTTTGTAATTTTTTGCTACTCATGTTGCAAACCAGGCTCAAGAATCAACTCCTAATAAATCATGACAGTGTACCAACATAATTTAATTACTACCCTCAAGCCGCAATCGTCCGTGAAACAAGATAAACAAGCACATTCATTAGAGATGTATTCAACTAATTCCCAACGAGTAAAGTTGTCATGTTGTGCCGCTTTCCACTGAAAAGATATGTACAGAAAATCAGATCCATACAAATTAAGAAAACGCACGCAATCATAGACAGTAGACACGTTTCACGCACAGCAAGTGTCATTTTGTTTGATAGAAGTGTATTAGACACTTGAGCTAACTTATCTGTGCAAGCGGGAAAACACAGAACTAAAACATAATGTACCAAGTTTGACATATCGATGCATTTTTCTCCGCAAGCAGCGCCACCTTGAACTGCAAACTTAAAATGGTCATACTGTACAGGTCTACAACAATCATTTTGCTCCTGACATAATAACGTTTTACCATGTTTTGGACTGCCTCGTTGGCCGGCAGTCATAGTGTTATTGAGTTTTTCCATCTGGAATTTCCCAGTAACAACCACAGAGACTAGATTTGTGACAATAGGCTTGCCCCTATTATATGGGACTGAAACATAACTGGCTACTATTACCTCTGTCTAACCCTACTGGGATTCCAACCGTGATATTATAATGTGAAGATGATAATACAGGGTGTAAACAACCTCATCACGAAGCCGTCAACCAAGCATTCTGTACATCAAACTAAGTAACTTTACGCAAAAATTATTACTGGGAAACGACTTTCTTTTTTGGGGTGAAACATCATATTTTGTGGTAGAACTCAATGTAACGCACTCAAAACATTGTGCTGATGGATGGATTGAATAGTACGGGGGTCGTGGAGGTGTTTAAAGTGAAAATCTTACATTAAAAAGTTGTATTAAAAAAAACTTGTCAAAAAGTTGGAACTTTGACACCAATATCTCCGTAACTAGAAGGTTCCCAGGTATGGTGTAGAAGAAAAAAATTATCGCAATGACGGGTAAAACAAGTGCCTTTCGGCTTCGTTAAGAGGTTTTTTACACCATTTATAAGGATTCGACTGCCTCTCGGTACATGCTCCTGTTTTCACTCTTTGTGCGGATCTGACCTTCTGCATTTATCTCTTCCGTTACATGACACGTAGCCAAACTGCGTCGATAGAAAGTTTGACTATACGTGAAGAAACGTCATCCAGAAAATTGTTGGTAAAAGGTTTTGGTTAGACTTTTTCTTTATATCAGTTTGATTATGTGCTATATCATGGAAAATTTCTTGGTTAAATAATGACAGCCGCTCAGATCAATCTTCAGGTTAAGTGCTTGCAGCAGGCTTTCTTCTGCATCGTATTGTAACTGGTGGTATTTTATAGTATTTGATTACCCCTATGGGTAAAAGGCGTGAGATTATGTTTGTATTTTTCTAACATTTTTTGATTAATCGGTTTAAATGCCATCTCTAATTTTATCGTTTTTTTTTGCGTCAATTAAAATTATGGCCTCGCCATCTTGATTTTGTGTTTTTTTACTGTTTTGCAACATAAATTTATCATCTACTTAGCCTTTTTCCAACTATGATGGTGTCGGCTTTTAGTTTAACCAGTCCAGTATTTTACATTTTTATAGTTTGAAAAAAGAAATAAAAAATTGACTGTTTATATTATAATCAGTCTATTATGTTCTCACTGCTGGGACGCAGGCGACTTGGCTTTTGTGAGAGAAGACACGCAGTCGCAACTTTTCTTTGTAAGTAGCTAAATAATAATTGTGTAGGTACCAAATTAATTGATGCAGTTGCTTTTCCGATTAGAGTATCAGCCAGTAAATCTTATCATTCAATGCTGCAAAACAACCTCGTCATCATCATCATCATCATCATCAGCCTATAATGTTCCCACTGCTGGGACACGGCCTCCTCTCAATAAGAGGGAATGGGCTATAATCCACCACGCGGGCCCAGTGCAGATTGGTAGATGTCACATGTCTTCGAATTTTTGGTTCTAGAACATGCCGGTTTCCTCACGATGTTTTCCTTCACCGTTTTGAGAGTTTCACAGTGGTGATGAAATAAATTACACAAAGTAATGCGCCTCCACTGGGCCACCGCTGCTCTCAACAACCTCGTACATGAATTAAATGCACACAAATGAGATTTCCCGATACGCCAGTTGTATCCAATTCCCCACAAAATACCTTTTATCATTTGCATAACTTAGGGTTGATTTAAAATTAAAATAAGCCACTCCCCTCGCTTTTTGCAACAATACGGGGTATTACGTGTACATCTATTAATGTATTAATGTAGATTCGACCCTAAATTCGTATTCTTCATAGAGAATGGTATTCAAGACACAGCTGGTGGAACTTAACACCTTATTTTACATGAAATAAAGTAGGAAATTGTTCGGAAGCTACGGTGTGAGGTGTAAAGCATAAATATAGGGACAGTTTAATAATTTATCAAGGATTAATTTTATAGCTTGTCATGTTAGAATCATAAAGGCATAAATGGACCCTAAAACTGCGTAATCCGGAGTGACGTGCACTTTTACAGAATTTATTCGTTTTTTCTTTACGGTATAAAATTAACATACATGAATAAGTTACGTTGCTTGATATTTTAGTAGTGACGAATTTGCATACTTATTACATACTTACCTGATTAGTTAATTCCTAAATTATGATTGTTTTGCTAGAGTTATCTCGATCACCAGTAGATAATGTTGTAATATTCATGGTTTATCAATAATAAACAATAAAGAATTATAATACTCTTGACTTGGCTATTCTTGAAAATGATGACCTTTTGATGACCTTTCTCGGTGTCACAGTGTTCCTAACCGACTTCTAAAACGAAGGGATTCTCGATACATATCTATTTTTTATGTAATGTTTGTTACCTCATAACTCCGTGATAACTGCATAGCTATTCACAAACGTTTCGATTCGATTTCGATTCGACAAGTCGTATGTCTATCTTTTTTTGGCATTACGAAAGCGAGCGAATACGACTTTCCGAATCCAAATCGAATCGAAGCGTTTGTGAATAGCTATGCTGTTCCGATTTACGTGATTCTTTTTTCGTTTAGAAGAAGCTTGCGCGGTGGTCCTATTGTATTTTATGACTTGAGTTATCTTCTAAAACACATATATTTTTTTCTTCTATGTCTATGTGGATGATCTGCTTAAAATTTTGAGTAACAATGTAAAATTAATACTCGACAGCTAAAATTTCCACAAAATAAACAACAATAAATATAGAATTGAAACACATTATTAATATGTAACTCGCTGAATTATTATGAACGGATCGTAGCTCATTGAATGTGGAAACCAAACAATAAACAATTAATATCAAATAATGACTAATAAGTTCCATCAAAATAATAATTAATGAAACGCACTAACAATTTGTGGTTTATCACACGTCACAATCATAAAACAGCATACATTGATCCCTGCTTCTCCAGCTGTAATCCATTGAAATGAAATTCCGGTTCAACATGGCCGGTTCAATTTATATTGGCCATGTCGCTATACGTTAGAATATTGTCACCCTTGTATTCTGAATCAATTCTGTTACGGACAGTGGGGTATTAAATTTGTAGGAGGACCACAAAGGCTATTGTCCAAATGAATGTCCCTGTAGGATTAATTACGAATAGTGAATTTGTAGGCGAATAGGGACAGAGAAGCTATGTTTCTGTTATATTTTGCTTCCAAGTAATGTATTAGTTTTATTATGATACCGGTTTTGTTGTTGAATTTGATGAATATTGTAAATACTCTTTTGGCTTTAATGACAGTATCTACATTGTTATTCACTACATTAACATGATTAATATATGTTTATTTTCTAAACAACTACTTTATCGTGTCATATTTTTGTTTTATTTTTTATAATATTGCTGAAGAAGAATGGTGAGATTATTAAACAATCCACCAGTCACAGTATCAGATCACGTTAGCCACGGATCACGTTAAGTTGTTTCGATTTTCGTGTTGGATAACGATATCAGTGGATACAACTCGCCGTGATCCGTGGGTAACGTGATTTAATACTGTGATCGATGGAGACAAACCTCTGACAGTGTATTTTAACGATTCGAACGTATGCAAGTCATAATCTTTCTGTTCTTGTTCTAATACCTAATCTATTCTGGGTCACGTTTTCTTCTTCCAGTGCGCGGTATTATCTACTCGTTCCTCTTTCATATCATTCGGTTTGGCTTTTCTCTACCTCTCCATACATTAACATTCATGTCCATCACTCTTTTAGTCACATGCGTCATCCCTCCTCATTACATGTACAAGGCAAGACAAACGACTTCCTCACAAAAAAAAAATACGCAAAAAATAATGTTCAGACAAAATACAGCGAAACCCAGCCAGTCCTTCTGTTCTTTTCAAATAATACTCAGCCACATTAAAATTTCATTGCAAAGACTTGCCACCGTTAAATTTAACACACGGTAAAGTTCTTTGGTAAAATTAGGTACACCAACCCTAGATTACATCTATACCGAAATTATATTTCACGTGAAATTACGCATAACTTATTTGACAGTTGTGTTGGAGCGCGTCCTGTATTTGACATTGATTCATGGCCAACCTAGTTGATATAGAAGTGAGGGGTGGATGTATTAAATTGTATGAGACTCATTCCCCTGCAATGTAGTGGAACAAAATAGTGCATTGTTCTCACAGGATTTAAATGTGTAATTCATTTCAGAATTTGAGCATAAACGCTTTGATCAGATTTCATTGTGTGAGCAAAATTTAATTAAATAGACTTTTACCAAGATCCTCTTAATTGTAAAATTAATTTCTAAGACGATAGTAGAGTTTATTTGGTTTTAGTGTGCTAGCAGTTGTATTTGTTTTTTGTTTCCTTGTTAAATGGGGAAGCTGTATGTTTGTGTTGTTTCTGCCAAAGTTGGTTCAATTTATTGAACTAAAGCGAGATTTCTCGCAACTGGTGCACTGTTAGATTTTCTTTTTAGGATGAAAATAGGAAGTTTATCTAGATTGACTTCAATAAAATAATTTCTTATTAGGCTGAGATGATCCGGCTCAAAGGACCGATATGTATTCATAAAATACGATGCTGAATTCATTTATTACGATGTTCAAATTATCTTCCTCTTGAATTTTGTCTAAAATTTGGTAATAATAGCAAAATAATTAGCTTGAGTATTTGTAAATGAACACAGACCGTTAACATATTTAACGACTAGCAAACATTACCCAGCAATAACTTGTTGTAATAAATACAATTAATATTTTAACCAATCAGTGTTTGCGCTATTTACTTTTCAGCCATTCGAGCATTAACTAAATGCGATTTTAGTAACAGCAAACCGATTTATTTAACAAATCGGATCGGTATTCACATTAAATTAAATTAAGTGTTATTTGGTGTAAAATTAACTGTTTCCACTGCTCCGCTTAGGCTGTGGTGGTACGTTAGTTTAGCCACAAAATGTTTATAAACTATGTGTGATATTTTTTTCATTATATTAGGTCCTGTCCCCGAGTTCGCACGCAATAAATTTGTGTGTCACAATGTATTGATTCTCTGTATTCCATAATCACTTTCTACGGCATCATTATCTAAATAGCCTTCAGTCTAATCGGATGCATAATTGCCATCACCTGGGCGCTAACCCAGACTCAGTGGCTGCTACTGAGAATTTCCTGATGGAAAACCCCGGCTTGGCCCGTCCTGGAAATCGAACCCGAAACCTTATGCTCAGCAGTCAAGCTTGCGACCACTCGACCAACGAGGCAGTCTAGAAGTACTCGTATAAGTCAAATCTCAAGAGTCATTTCTATTAACGCTTTAACACTATTTCTATCGCTGGTAGAATACCGGTATACCGGTACCGGTTTGTTTAAGGTTTTCTGGTGAAGAAAGCTACATAGGCTTGCATTTGGCCGCAACTCGCCTGTTGTGAAGCAATGACGTGGCCTAGGGTGCAGCACGCTTGCCTAGAAGTAACAGATTCACTCGAACTTTGAAGAAATCTAGATTAAAATGATCAGGATCAATGGTTGTGTGATTTTAAATCAAATACACCTGACCGGTGAAATACACTTGACCGGTGAAGGTGGTGTGACGATCTAATCTTGTTTGCGGGGCGAACATGGCCAGAGATCGCATAAGATAGAGAGGTTTGGAAACAGAAAGGGGAGGTCCTTGTCTAGCAGTGGGAAACTTGGCAGGCTAGCACAAAAATGGTTGACAGAAGCACTCTTAGGAAGCAATTTTCATTCATAAACCTAATTTGCCTTTAAAATACCACGTATAAGGAATACGTTGAAAGTATTTAAGTGATTTAAACAAGCTCAGACTTTCTCGAAACACACTCCCTCAAATCGTAAGTTAAGTCTGGCCGCGACCTTATCAAAACGCATTTAAAATGTATGAAACCCATAACTTGGCTTGCGGCCAAGTCACACTGCTGAAGCTGAAAGTTACCACCAAGAAGTTTGTCGTGTTTTACGAAACACGAAACTTACTCCGGAAGGAAAAGTCAACAGATTTTTCAGGAAATTATTTTTCGTTTTATTTGTGAAGTAAAAGTGTTTATAAGTAGTTGTAGAGTATATTTTCACATCTTTTATACCACAACTAATACAGTGAAAGATGGATATTTTATCTTGGGAAAATGTAATTGTGTTTTTAGATCAGAAATACTTGAAAGCCGGATTTGTGCTCGTTCAAAATCAGTAGGCTCGGCGCCTATTACATGGGACTTTAACACAACTGGTGAAGTGTGGATTAGTATCCACACTTCACCAGTTGGATCTACGGAATACTCTTCATTAAATTTTACATCATCGTTCAGTGTCCACACGTTCTTTTTCTTCGTCATTTCAATGATTTAGTGGCTCCGGACAGGTGCCTTAAAGTGCAGGTGAAGTTCAAACTCAAACTCAAAAACTCAAAGCATTTATTTCAATTAGACCATTACGGCACTTTTGAATGTCAAAATTACAAATAAAAAACAAAGCTACAGTCCCAGTCACAAGGCATAATAACTTGAGAAAGTACTGTAGTTGCCCATTCCCTAGCGTAGATCTCTATGAAGAAGAACGGGCAAGAAACTCCATGGACACTCTTTTGAATCAAAATATTGTTACAAAATCTTGGTTACATCATTAATTTTGAAATTATACATATATGTGAGAACGATGTAGAAAGACGTGCACACTAAGAGCGTCCAGAGTAGAAAAAGACAACAATTTAACAACAAATGAATTAAAATGAACCCTGGCAGCCAAGAGATGACCAGCCCATCCTTTCATAGATGTATTGACAAGATGGAGGCTCGGTAGTCGCACCCTGCTTCATCGGAATACCTTCCAACGGACCAAGCATTCATAAGCCCCAACTGACAGCGCCCGCTCCCGAACATGACGCGCGTATCGGCGCCATTCAACTCAACCATATTGAAGGAAATTAAATGACACACCCACCACCATCAGCGAGACATTTGAGTGAGCATGACATTCTCTCAGCCACCAAGGCATATTCAAGTCAATGAAAGATAACTAAATGTAAATGGTGGCTGAAAAATACAAAGTACTCACACTGTACATGTACTATGCAATTATATAATACTAAGAACTGGAATCTACACAATGCAAGTAGGTATATTTTTACAATCTTCTGCCGCTTCCGCAATACATCAACATGGGAATCATTTCTTCTCCTTCTTCTTTGCATGTCGATAGACTCAAATAATGCCCGACCAGTAAAATCAATTAGTTTGCCCCTATGGTTGTGGAGCAGGACCAGCATTTAGCCAAGCATTTTTATCATCAATGTAATCCCCCAACTTATAATACCTATGCTTGCCTACATAGTGTGCGTTTTATACAATATTTAAATTTCGTCTCGTTCAGTTGAAGAATATGGGGAGGTATTTTATTGTAACATTTCAAACAGTACCCCATGAAAGATGAATCTACTTTAGCAAGCCTGAAACCTGGCTGAACTAGTTGGTCCCTATTTCTAGTGTTATAGTGGTGTCTATCACCTCTTCTACTGAATAAATGCCGATTTTTCCTAACGTACATGATGTTTTCATAGATGTATTGACAAGATGGAGGCTCGGTAGTCGCACCCTGCTTCATCGGAATACCTTCCAACGGACCAAGCATTCATAAGGCATATCCAATTTAAGTCTGCCACAGCCCTACACGACCAAACCTGCCCATACATTACCACTATCTCACAAGCCACTAAAACGCCGAGATTTCCCAAGACAATCAGAGAACGTCCCAGCATCATATGACAATGCTATGATTAACGACAGGACGTGGTGTCAACAACCCCGGTGAATCATCCAAATATTCATATAACTGCTATGCGGTATGTCACTTCCTTTAATTGATGATCTGCTTCGGCTCGTTAAGTTTCAAAAGTGAATTCTTTGGTTTATGATGTATTGGTTTTCATGGTTATTTTGGGATTCAATTTTTTAAGCGTGGATTTTAAAAAAATAAATCGGATATTTAAAAACAGATGGATTTTTTTTAACGAAATATTGGGTAGAAATAGTTTAGTTATCTTTTCAGGAAATAAATTTAAATTTACGACTGGCGCACCTTTTTTTTTCGGATGGAATCATCAAATGACTTCTCCCGCTCTGGGCGAAGCAGGACTTTTACTGACTAAAACCCATCCATGTTCCTTCATCGCCCTTTGTGTTCCGGGGCCACGGTATCTCTTTCGAACAGTCCCGCAACCCCGGAACAGTCCCGCAACCCCGGAACAGTACCGCAACCCCGGACGACTGGCGCACCTTAGAACAAGATTTTGAATTGATTCACTCATTAAGTATTCTTTTATGCGTTCACAACTCTGCCTAATCCTTCGGGGATTACAAGTATGATGTTATGTTATGTAAAATTAAAGCAATCTACAAATACAAATAAATCAAATTCTGCTCAACTGTTGTATTTCAACATAATATAACAGCTTTTGTATGTTCTGCTTTTGTATCTTTGAAACAGCTAGATTAATTTTACTGGCAGAAAGCTGATGTTGTAAGAAGTAACTTAGGCCACTTTTATTTTAGGAAAATGAGATGGTTCCTTGCAAAAAAAAAAATGTTAATGAAATCCGACTCTAATAAGGAAGTAGTATTTTTATATAATTGTCACCGGAAATGTATGAAATCCGTCATTGTACACAATTCCTAGGAAATATATACAATTCCTAAAATAGACAATGCATGATATATTTTATAATATGCATTTTCCTAGGATATCTATAAATTTGCTAAAGAGCGATCGGAAATGTGTTACATTATTGATGTTCTTATGGGGGAATATATAAACGCCCTTTAAAAATAACGGTTCACACTTAAAAATGTTTAGCTTTTAATTTTTTTTAAACCATTCAGAAAACAGATCAATCAACCTCAAACAAACAAAAAAACCAACCCAAATTCAAATTTCGAAACAGTTATAGTGCAAACCATCTTAATAAAAATTCTGATTTCAGTTCTCAAACGTGTTTTATTTATTTTATTCACAGAGAGCATTCGTTTTTATACATTTTATTTCAGAATTACATACAATTCCTAGAAAATGCATACATTTCCCAGGAAATGTGTGTAATAAAGAATCTTTGAAACATTATTTTACACATTTCCAAATGTATACAATTCCTAGATTTCATACATTTCCGGTAACATATTATATATTATATAATTTCACGCGGATGAAGTCGCGGGCAGCAGCTAGTACCTATAACATAGTATATTCCAACAAACTCATCTTCATAGAACGTGCTTCAGCTCTCACAATTAGCTCACTACCTAAACAAACCGTCGAGTTAACAGTTCACAACTTACTTTCATTTGGCAGTGTCAATATTTGGCACAAACAGGCTTCCCTACTCCCACGCCATAGTTTATGAATTTGTGAAGCTGGTAACGACCTTTGATTAATTGTGAATAGTGTTTGTTAGTTGGCTTTATCAAAAAGTTACATCAAGCTTCTTTGCCACAGGGTGTTGGTGGGCAGAAGTTTTTCAGGATATTAATTTTTTCAGGAAATGTATCATAGAATAGGCATAAGCATAATCAGCCTATTATATTCCCACTGCTGGGACACACGGCCTCCTTTCTATGAGAGGGAATGGGCAATAATCCCACCACGCAGGCCCAGTTCGGGTTGGATATTACACACCGGTTTCCTCACGATGTTTTAAGAGCAGTGGTGATAAAATAAATTACACAAAGTTATACGCCTGCCTGGATTTGAACCCACCATAAGTCAGGGCCGCCACCACTGGGCCACCGCTACTCTCTTATGGAATAGGGGGCGAGCCTATTGCCATCAACCAGGCACAAATCCAAACTCAAGACTGATATGGTAACTGTTGAGCATGGGGACCTGGATACGATCCCAAGTAAGGGTGGAGTAAATTAAAAATGGGTATATGCGAGTGGACTAAATAGCTACACCTCTATCCATACCCTGCCCAGCCTCTTGATAATACAGACGTGATGTTAGCACTGAAAAAAGGTTATCTAAACACCCTATTTTACATTTTTAAAATTTACCAAACTAACATAATATCAACTAATAAAATAAACCATTATTCACATAGCATTAAAACCACTTACTAAGGAAACAAATCGATTGTACCAGCCATGTATATTGTTTGTGTATACCAAACATATCTACCATTTGATATATTGACTCAAGTTGATACATGGCGATGCCTATGCCGACGATAGTGTATACAAGCAAATATACGCAGGATAATTTAGGGGAAACAGTCGAAATAAAATTGGTTTGAAAGATGTTATTTAGCGTATACATAATATAATGAGTGTATAATATTCCCATTGCTGAACTGTTTAATCACTACATGTAAAACACTGGTATTCAGCTGCATCTAGTTAGATTAGACGCTTCTTCTTTATCGTGTGGTTCCTTTCTAGACATTCTGGCGTCCTCACGATGTTTTCCTTCACCAAAGCAAGTGATAATTATACAATATGCACAAAGCCGTTGGCCATGGTCGTTGGTTCTGTCTAGCTCATCCCGCCATCTCCTGCGAGGTCTACCGCGTCGCCTTCTGGCTGTGTCAGGGCTCCACAACATGTTTATTTTGGCCCACAGCTCGTCGAGCATACGGCATACGGCTGACATGGCCAGCCCACTTCAGCTTAGCGGCTTTTTGAGCAACGTCAGTAATTTGTGTTTTGCTTAGCTATGTTTTATTAAGTAAGTCTGGCTTCGTCATCATTGGTGATAGAAGATTGTTGATCTACTAATACTCTGAAATCTCGCCCATGTTAGTTTTTGGTCCAATAAATGCGTACCATTTATTTACAATACCGAACAACACACACACAGGCCATAAACACACAATACACAACACAACGCAATATTTAACGCATTCTGCACCGAGTAAGCAAACATTGCAGGCTATAACCACAGTAGATCTATTGGTGTTGACATACAGTATCTGAACTAAGAACAAAATGTTCAGAATCGGCGCACACACACATGCAAAGCTTTTTCACTAATTCCAAGCATGCTTCAGGTTAGGGTGCTCGTGAGTTTTCAGGGCTGATGTATCGAGGCAAGCGGTTACGTTTTATATGTGTGGCATATGAAAAAGCTTAGTTGACAAACATAAAAGCTGCGTTTGATTTCCAAAAAAAGTCCGATTTGGTTTACTGATTACCTTTATACTATGACGATACGTGCATAGAAGTGGCAAATGTTTGGGAAGATTCCAATTTGCCTGTCAAGCGCTTCTGTCGCCGCAACGCGTGACACCGCATTGTTGCAACATTATTACTGAGAGACATTCGAATTTCACTAAGGGATTAAGCCGCTTCGCCTAGCTTGAAAGGCGCAGCGCTGCAGTGCCACAGGGGTACCGCAGCCTTAACAATTGTGTCAGCCATCGAAGCTTGGAATTACAAAATATTGGTTGGGAAAGTTTGGTTTTAAATCCTTGTGGGGATAAATTGGCTAGCGGAATATACACAATGATAGTTATCGGTATTTTATCATATGCCTAGCCTTTTCCCAACTATACTGGGGTCGGCTTCTTCTAGCCTAACCGGATGCAGCTGAATACCAGTATTTTACGTAACCTGCACAAACGACTTAGTGCTTGGTAATACTATCTACTTACTATAAGTAGGTTGTGTGGTTTGACAGCCCCACAACCTACTTACTGGTTGTCAGGATTTCGGGCCACTGACTACCTGTGACGACAGTCACCGATCTACAAATGACAGCCGGGACCAACGGCATAACGTGCTTTCCGAGGCACGGAGGAAACTCGGTATTAATGGTTCCATCAGCAATCCTATGACCATTCACAGACCAACCTAGGCTAGCGCGGATTAATCTGAAGCTTGACCCGACCGGCTATTATTATTTAGCCACGACCTCCTCTGAAGTAAAGTAAGAAGTAAGAAGAAATGCTGCGCCAACCTAAAATCAATTTGGTCATTGTTTTGTAAACTAGCGGACGTCACGCGGTTCCACCCGCGTAGTTTCGGTTCCCTTGGGAGTAGGGGGATAAAATATAGAATATATTACTCAGTAAAGACTTGGCTTTCTAATAGTGAAAGAATTTTTTAAATCGGTCGAGCAGTTTTAGAGTTAAATCGTAACAAACACACAAAAAATCAAATCTTTCCTCTTTATAATATTAGTATCGGAGTATAGATATTATCAAGACTATTTTCGTTACTTCAACAACATATTCCAAATTATTTTCGGAATAAATAAGTCTGTGTAAAAGCTCATGATTCTGACCGATTTAAAGGTGCATGACCAGCTTAAGACATAAACAGAAAAGTGAAAACCATTAATAACACAACACATTAATAAATCATATCCAGCATGTACTGTTGATGTTGCACGGACGAAAACAATTTCAACGGTTGAGACAAATCCTGTCATTAAAATAAAATACCAAAGAATAGTTACAAAAAGAAAGACTGTTCTCATCGAACAAAAACAGGCGCACGCACACATAGAAGCGTAAGTTCGGCGATCTCGTACAAATGCCAGTCGCGAGCAGTCGCGAGTGCGCTTGCACTCGCTGCACGTGAAGCGTGTCTTTGTGTGCGTGCAGTTCGCTTTGTATGGAGTCGACTTTCTGTTCCTAACTCTGTGTAAAAATAGTTGCACATGCCTCGATTAATCATAACAATAAAACACTTAATGTATTAATCTTAGTATTTTAAGTTGAAGTGAGTTATTATCTTCACAATTTATCAAACTTTCAAGATTTCAGTTGTTTCGAGATTTGTTACGCTTGAAATAAAAGGTGGTTTTGTTCAGAATAAAGATGCGGTATGGTCATTAGTCTGCTAATTTTGAGCGGTTTTAAAATAAATAGCTGCTGTTGACTAAAAATATGCAGTAAGTAAATACTTTGAATGGCTCTTATTCAAAGTATTTACTTTCTTTTAACTTAAAGCAGCCAACTTTAAATGTCAAAAATCCATAGTTTTCTTTGGTATATAGTCAGAGATTTTGATGCATCCAGAATTACATCATCGCGTATAATTGTAATATGTAGATTTTTTCATAAGTTTTAAAATGGTTTTGGAATAAAACTGAGGTTAGTTAAAATGATAATTCAACACAGAATATAAGAGAGGTAAAGGACGACTTCCGCATACGTAGTGGAATCATGACGAAGCTCCTATTTTTGGAAACCTGTCCAACCCGACAACCGAGGACAGACTGTGCTGGCGCCAGAAAATTAGGAGAGCCGACCCCACCTAAAGTGGAATAGCGCTAGGAGATACAAAACAGGCACCTTGTGGCCGACCATGACGTCTTAAAGCAAGATCGTTTTAATCTTGTTCCAGTGTGGGAAAGAGATGGCACTAGACGTCCTCTATAGCTCCGTCTCTTACCCACACTGGGACAAAACTAAAACGATCCTGCTTTATGACGTCATGGTAGGCCACCGTAGCTCTATATGAGGTACCTACAATACACCACCGCGAGTTTGTAATACTGAAGACAGACAATGATTGCCAAAGCTCATTTTTATTTATTTTATTTAAACAACACATACAGCCTTGAGGTACAGTTATTTTTAAAGTTACAATAGTTTACAAAGAATATAATTAATTATTTTGACAACCAAGAGTAATTTAGCAAAATGCGGCCCGTGTGAATTCACTCAGTGTACAATTGAAGCAGTCAATCTGTTGTGACACCCTAATTATTGATATTGCTGCAGCAGGTTGGTTCATACTCTGGAAGACCTGTACGGTACTGACTGACCTACAGATACCGCATAAAAAAATGTGTTTCGTATTATACAAGTTTTGTATCGATCAATACCTCTTAACTTTATCTCAGCACTTGACGGTTTTCAATGAAAACAGCTGCTGTTATCTGACTTTTGGCCCTTAAATGTCAACGTCCACTCGATCGCTTTTGTGAGTTTTGTTTAGCTAGTTAACTTGTCTGAACTTGTCCAAGTTCGAAAGAGCAGGGCAAGCAGATGGCACTTAGAAGATAAAATATCAATTAATTTTGGTACAGTGTTTAATTTACTTAGACGGTTTGTAAATGTTACTGTTTGATGTAAACAGTGAGATTGGAAAAAAACAATTGAAGTTTTTTGTTTCATTTAGTTATTTATTTTACTGATGTAGGTACACTAGATACGTTTGTTTGTGTAAACCGGCCAAGTGCGAGTCGGACTCGCGCAGGAAGGGTTCCGTAGCATCGTAGTATTTTTTTTATTATTTGTTGTTATATCGGCAACAGAAATACACATTCGGTGAAAATTTCAACTGTCTACCTATAACGGATCTTGAGATACAACAGCGGAGGCCCCATTGGTTCCTCTTCGGGTACGGAACCTTAAAGCATAAATGGAATATTCTTTATTATGTACACCATTCATTTACATAAAACAAAACATTTCACATAGGGTGACACAATGGGCGGTCTTATCGCTAAAAGCAATCTTTTCAAGATTATCAAGATTCAAGATTATCAAGGTTATCTTTTTAAGATAACCTTAAAAGAAAAAACAAAAGAATGAACGTAAAAGAATAAAATGTTGTTTTTTCGGGCAATTCATTACATCACTACCGCTTTCAATACGGTGAAGGAAAATTTCGCGAGGAGAGGCATGTTCTAGAATCCAAAAATTCAAAGGTATGTGACAAACCCCAACACACAATGGGTCCAAGATTAAATTATTGATGTGAAATAAATATAACAGAAATAGAGAATAATAGGCGCGGGTAAACAAAACAAATGAAAAATTGGTGGCGAGCGTGGCGATCGAACCCAGCCCGAACAATCCCGAACATTACGGACCTGTTGAAGCATCATAAGATCTACATATTCGCCACGATATACAACAAGCCAGCTGGTCTCGGGGCACAGAGCGCTGGGTTCCAATCTCGTGACTTCGAGTTCGATTCCAGCATAAGGGTTTTCTTTTTGAGAATCGAGTCATTTTGTTTTTATTTTATTTTGTTTTTTTTTTATAATGACATTTTTTTTAAGCATATTACTTGTACAAAATAATTTCGATGTTTCATATCTGCCAGGCGTCCCGCGACGGCTCACTTTTTTATTCTTTTTCCTAGTGCTATCCCACTTTACGTGGGGTCGGCTCTCCTAATTTTCTAGCGCCAGGACTATCTGTCCTGGGTTGTCAGGTCGGGCAGTTCTTCCTCTAATAGGAGCTTCGTCATGCAAGTCCATCACCTTTCTTATGTATCTCTTAGGGGCAACGCAGGACTTTTTCTGTGTACAAGTCTGTGACAGACAAAAACTCTGCGACAAATGTTGCGTGATTAATGTGTTTGACTACTTTTTTGTCCACTTTAAGGATCTAGTGATGGAAAGGATCCTACTGATCGCCTCTGTGCGTCGTCTGTGTTGCCCCAAATTGCGTGTCCTGTTGTTTGTGCACTGCAGGAACTAATAGACGCTACCGAAAGCCCCAAACTCGTGGCTCAGTTCTGGGCCGACACTATTTAGATTGCCATCGACACGCTAGGAAGAAGATTGCAAATTTGTAATAATAATGTAGCTTTTTTCACAAGTTCAGTACTAATTGATTTGATTTGATTATTTTACTTTTCTTAATAACTCGCCCACTCCTCTATTCATACTAAAGTGTAAACATTGTAGACGGATTAAGTATCGTTATTAATAAGGTATGACATCAAATTCTGTTATTTAATTATTTTTTTTTGTTGTTAGTGGATTAGGCCTGGTGTACCTTATAGTACACCCACAATTCGCCAGTTATGTTTAAGTCCCATGTAATAGGGGGCGAGCCTATTGCCATCAACCTAGCACAAATCCAGACTCTGTGGCTGCTACTGAGAAATGCTTGACGGGACAACCTAATAACAATTTAACTTCTATGTAAATAACAACATTATCTGGAAATGTTCCATAAATACATGACACAATATATATGGTGTAAAAAACCTCTTAACGAAGCCGAAAGGCACTTGTTCTCCCCGTCATTGTGATCATTTTTTTGTTCTGTTCTACACCATATACCTGGGAACCTTCTAGTTACGGAGATATTGGGGGTCAAAGTTCCAACTTTTTGACAAGGTTTATTTTTAAGATTTTTACTTTAAACACCTCCACGACCCCCGTACTATTCAATCCATTCATCAGCACAATGTTTTGAGTGCGTTACATTCAGTTCTACCACAGAACATGATTTTTCACCCCAGAAAAAAAGTCGTTTCCCAGCAATAATTTTTGCGTAAAGTTACTTAGTTTGATGGACAGAATGCTTGGTTGACGGCTTCGTGATGAGGTTGTTTACAACCTGTAGATATCACTGCGGGCCATAAACCCCACTTTCCAGTTATTTCAAATGCATACTTCAAAAGAAAATTAAAGGCTACCAAAGTAATTTACTGATACCCCACAACATTCCCTAGCAGCTGTATTAAAAATTAACTATATTTACGCCTTGTAGGAGCCCTCTAATTAAGGCAGCCCCCAACACCGACATATGGGAGCGCTATAATGTAACACGCGGCGTGACTTGTGATTCTACGCCAGTATGGCGGACTTCTGGCCAATTACTGGCAATTTTCGATGGGGAAACTTTTATAATGTACGATTGGATAACATAAAACATATTTAAATTATCTATATGTCGGGTTCGTCAGGATTTATTTCGCTAGGGTCGAGCATTTTGAGGGCAGAAGACGGGTTTCGTGCTGTGAAAACACACTGGATGCGATACACTATTTTATTTCACATTGCACGGTTCAGGTTGGTTGTTTCCATGGAGAAGAACCGGCAAGAAACTCCATGGTTACTCTTTTCAAATAGATACACTGAGTCTAACAAATTACTTGACATTAAACTTTCACACATTAACACCGGGCACAATGAATCGGGTACAGTTTCAAGACGTCTCAACTCCGCTGCGGTCAGAACCAGAATGTCCGCCTCGCCGCCTGTTGTTAACATCAGGACTGTAGAAGCCGCCATGGTGGGGTAGACTGGTAAGTAGGTCGCGTGATGTCACCACTGGCGCGCTTTCGATACATTCGCCCGTCCGTACTCATGACCGGATCCGACATATATTATATTGTCTTTATCCCAATTTATTTGGGGTCGGCGCAGCATGTCTTCTTCTTCCATACTTCTCTACGAGTATTACCTACATCTACTACTTCTACTTCTCTATTATCTCATCAGTCACCTCCTTTCTTGCTATATCATCCTACACACAGTCCATCCATTTTTTCTCTACTCTTATAGCCATCCACATTCATACTCATAACTTTCCTCACTACATTTTCGTCATTCCATATACCATAATGAAGCAAGAGAACCAAGGTTACCGACGTAGCCCGAGGAATTGCCAAACTTACGTGGCAGTGGGCAGGGCACTTTGCTCGCAGAACGGATGGCCGATGGGGCCGAAAAGTTCTGGATTGGCGACCGCGAACCGGAAGACGTTGCGTTGGAAGGCCTCCCACTAAGTGGACCGAGGACCTGGTGAAGGTTGCGGGAATCCGCTGGATGCGAACGCACGGTACCGGTCAATATGGCGACACTTGGGGGAGGCCTATGTCCAGCAGTGGACGTCTTTCGGCTGAAATGATGGTGTTGATGATGATGACTATCTTTCTACTTGTTGCATCATTTGCATGGTTCCTGGATGACTTTCACAGATGCTGCACACTGCACAGCAACAAGCGTCCATGTAGTCACCTACCGAAGCGGTTTCAAAGAGTTGCATAAAACAAAAGAGATAGGACTTTGCCCTTGCAGTTTACCGCCACCTCCCGTACTAAGTCTTCGGGAACAGATGTACACGACGTACATGTTAGAAACCACCTCGAGTTGATGAAAAGCTCGGATTGTTGAATGACACTTTCCAATTTTAATAAATTCTGAATATTTTTGACACGCACGTGGCAAAAAGTGTTTTATCTTATATACTATCTAAATTCTGGATGTATTGTACCCTTTGGTGAATATCAAAGGATTATTTTACGCACTCTACAATATCCGAATTCGACACTGCTTCCCTTCAAATCGTCAGATCTAAAGGGGCTTTGCAGCTAAGGGGGATTCAAAATGATGGGTTTAGCACACCGTCATTACAACACTTTCTCTAGGGACGTAATATTTACAAATGACAGCTATCTTTAATGGCGTGTAATAATTTGTAGTCTGTAATTACTGGCGCTTCGATTATTGATAGGAAATTATCCATAATTGCTTCATTATTGCAGGGTGAGGAGGAAATGAGTGTACTTATTAATTTTTCTGATGTTGGTATTCTTAGTACTGCTGCCGTCGACTAAAAGGCCAAATTCTGAAGAAAGGAAAGAAACTAAGGCATTTTTCTCCTTTTTAGGGTTCCGTATCCAAAGGGTAAAAACGGGACCCTATTACTAAGACTTTACTGTCGGTCTGAACGTCTGTCCGTCTGTCTGTCACCAGGCTGTATCTCATGAACCGTGATAGCTAGACAGTTGAAATTTTCACAGAAGATGTAAATACATTTTCTGTGAAAACATATAATAACAACATGTAATACATCTTCTTGTGATTTGTTGTTATATATAGCGGCAACAGATTTCTGTTGCCGCTATATATAACAACAAATCATCATCATCATCAGCCTATAATGTTCCAACTGCTGGGCCACGGCCTCCTCTCAATGAGAGGGTATAGGCTATAATTCACCACGCGGGCCCAGTGCGGATTGGTAGATGTCACATGTCTTCGAATTTTTGGTTCTAGGACATGCCGGTTTCCTCGCGATGTTTTCTTTCACCGTTTTCAGAGCAGTGGTGATGTAATAAATTACACAAAGTAATGCGCCTGTCTGGGTTCGAACCCACGACTTACTTCTTAACGTATCGATTTTCCTTCCAATGGGGTAGATGACACACCAATCAATTGAGATACTTTTTAAGAGCTGTCAAAACGCAGTTCTCTTATAGATTTTGTATGGCAATAGCCAACTGTGACGTAACTGTTTTTTCAACTGAACGACTCAACCATTTATTGATTTCAAAGCAACTAAAAATCGAATTTGGCAATTAATTGAAAATAAATCTGGTTTTCAGGCCAATTATTGTTTTATGGTGTACCCTATTACACGGTGCGGGCCCAGTAATTGGCCACGTTTATTCCAGCGGTATAGGGTGTGAGGTGCATGAAAATAGTCTCCCCGTGTGGCGTTAATCTAATTCGTACTGCGATTCTAAACGTCCGGCGCACCCTGGACAGCTAGCACTCGGTAACGAAGAGTCTGGCTGAGTAATCCTTTCACCACGATGATACTTCCAAACAATCTCATTGATAATTTTCTTGATAAATACCTAACCGGGTACAATTTCAGACTCCGTGGCTGCTACTGAGAAATTCTTGATGAACCGCTCCGTAACTGCTAGGTACTGAGAATTTGCCCGACCCGGTAATCGAACCCAGGACCTTAAGCTCAGCAGTCGCGCTTGCGACCACTAGCTAGAGTCTAGCTAGACCAACGAGGCAGTCCCTAATAATGGTGGATAATCTTTCGGCAAAACAAAAACTAAAAAAATCGTTAACTACACACATTGCCAGTTGACATTACAAAAACAAAAAATGGTGCTATATTTAAATTCAGCCGTCACAAAGACTTCTCTTTGACGTCATAAGATGAAGCTAAAAACAGTACAGCTTCCCTTTTACCTGAAATAAAACCTTACTCTAATAGTCTTACCACCCCTTGGAAGAGAGGAAGTCTATTTTTAGTTCCCCGTTCTGACTCGTTTTGGATGGTTTATGTAGGTCTCGTCAAAGATTTTATGTTGCCACATGCATATAATATCTAAAATTGGACCTGTAATCCCAGAAGGATTTATGCAGAGGTGTATCTGTTACCGTAAAATTGTTAATACTGTTAGATTATAATCTATCTCGCAACATTGTTATCTCTCGAAAGATTGTGAATCTGTCCCTGATTGGTCGGTCTTACAGTAGGACGTTCTGTTTGTTTCTTTGGTTAATCACAGATTCATTTTACTTCCAACACAATTTCATATAACTAATTCTAAAGCTGTGAGTTATTTTCAACTCGAAATCAATTTACAATCACCAAAACACTATTCGTTTACATTCGACAACAAACGAATTAACAAACAAATATGGCAGCGCGGGGCACATGACGTTCAACCAATCAGCGCGCGAAGTGCGTTCCGTGTTCAAAATCTTTTAAGTTTCCATTCTGGCGAGATTGATTATAATCTAACGGTATTTACAATTTGACAGTGGCATACCTAATAGTACACCCACATTTCGCCAGTTATGTTTAAGTCCATGTAATAGGGGGTGGGTTTATTGCCATCGACTGAGCACAAATCTAGAGTCAGTGGCTACTTCTGAGAAATTCCTGATAGAAAAACCCAATAACACTTTACCTGACCTGGGAATCGAACCCAGAACCTCATGTTCAGCAGTCGCGTTTGTGACCTGTGTAAGTTAGGTTACAGTTGATAAATGTTATAAGTGTTCATAAAATAAAACGAAATAACCAACCTTTTGTTATTACTAAAAACTGTATTTATTCATCATGTATTATTTCATCATCATCATTATCTTGGCCTTATCCCAATTCATTTGGGGTCGGCGCAGTATGTCTTATTTTTTCTTACTACACTAATTAATATACATCATTCATCATTACAAAAATGATATGAGATCACGTACTACGAGTAATAACTTAATTTAAAAAATCCTATTTCTTAGTTTCTTCGAAATCTTCAAACACGTAGGTCTCTCTCTCCTGTTTGACATTTGTTGTACTACTTATATTTCCTACTTCCATAACCACTTCTAGTATCTTAGATCTAAACTTCAGTTTCTGATGTGTATCAAAATTATTAATTAACGAAGCTAAAGAGTTGAAAAAGAACTGATCATCTGCTTGAAGAGTAGAAGTATTAGTGCTTGTACTGTTCTTCGAACGCAAGATTTTCAAAAGTCTCGTTTCAAATTCTGTCATAGTTGTCTTCGGCTTTCGTGGTCGGACATTGCGAGGTCGTTTCCTTGCCTGTTGAGTGGTTCCTCCTGAAGCTTTTTGTTCTATTTTCTTGGTTGATGATTCAGCTTCTTGCTTAGTGTCATCGTTGACAGCTTTGTCAGGAACAACTTCAGTAGCAGCAGCTTCTTCTTTAATTTTGTCTTTAAAATCGTCGTGAATTTCGATGTCAAAATCTGTAAGTTCATCGCGTTCTTCGGCACCATCATCGTCAGCTCCGAAAGCTGATTGACTTGTAGAATTCTCAGCTACAAAGCTGTTAGAATTAGAATCACCTTCGTCATCTCTGACCTTGCATTCGCCATCTCTGACGTTGCATTCTTCCATATGTTTTATTGCTTCCAAAAATCTTAGTTTTTCCTGATAAATATATTTGTGTTGTCTTGATTTGTATGTGGGTTTCTTTGTTTCTGTTAGTCTACACTTCATGTACGCGTCGCGGGCTGTCTTCCATCTGGATTGCACGGCTCTTACTGTAAAATAATAGAAAAATATGTTAGATGTACTAAGGATAAAATGTCTATTACATTCAACCCTAAAAATCGGGATTACTGTTACGTCATAAGAAGACTGTCAATTACAAATTGTTCACAGTGAAGTTGACCAACCAGTACCTAGGTAGTACAATAGGATGGACTTATAGCGACAATTTCTTCTTATAGATATTCATCGGATGGAATCTAATTGTTCGATCAAGAAAACGTTAATTGTTAACTGTAACTGTTATCTCTATGATAATCGTCAATATTACGTTTTTAATTTTGTGAACAAAAACTATACAAAGCTTAACGGGTTGACGGCACCAGGCAGTCCAGTTTTTGTTTCAAATAAACAATCAATCGTGAATACGTTGGAATAAGGTCAAAAATAAACTGAAAGTAGACGGCGACTCGCGAGCAAATGAATGAGCTATCGCATACGCACAGTTAGCGCAAGCAATCGGCTATTGCGGTAGGTCACGGGTACGATTCCCGCGTTATTGTTGTTGCTGGGCGTTTGTGAGTTTTGAGTTAAAACCCACGAAATAGGATGCATTAGATGTGTCCAAAAGCCTTTTTATTTTTATTATGATTTAATAATCAACGCTGTTTATAGGTTATTAAGGTAACATTTTATTTTGACGTTTTATCGTATTTTAACTTTGAGCTAGGTAGTGAAAACAAAAACTTATTAATTACAACTTTACGCAATGGTTCGTAATATTAATGTTGTCACTACACACACTGTCAAAAAATCGATGTTATTAATTTTCATTGTCATAAGGTTGCTATTGGAATACCTCTTTCAGACGTAAATTAACTGTGCAGGATTTGTTGTGGTATTTAGGGCTGCATTAGAAATAGGACCGTACCATCATTTCTTAAAGTAGGCAATTATTGTATGAATATCGACGCGGACATCACGCGTCGCCGCAAACAATGTTCGCAACTCGTTTGCGAGCCTTTATCCAGTAGTAATACGGTCCTATTTTCAATGCAGCCATTTAATTGCTTAGGCATTTTTGCGTTCTGTCTGGTCTGCTCCTAGCTCGTCACAATTTTTTACAAAACTCAAACTCAAAGCATTTATTTCAATTAGACCATTACGGCCAAACGGCAAAAAAAAAATATAAAAAAAATATCGATGATTCTATAATTTTACGTAAACATTTATGTAAATCAGATGTCCCGCGCCACAAACAGGTGCCTACCAGACAATACAATCCGCGAGGCGTGTTGTCCTCTTGCTTTCACGTAACAAGTGCGAGCGAGACGGAAAGCGCGCAGCTGGCTGATACGCTTGTACTGAACTAATCGCGTGCGGTTTGCATTCCTGTTAACACTATTACGCGGTACAAATGTACTACATCGATGTCAGTAGAGTAGGTACCTAGTATTAAAATTATTTACTATGTTACTTGTTACAATACTCACCGATATGACCCTGCTCATCTTCGTTACATGCCGAAAATTTAGGTAAAACAACTTCACAGACCTCTTCCCAAGCCTTGTATTTGTCCATTTTATTCTTGTAGTACACACAACGAGGATTCCATAAACATTCGCGCTTTTTTACTTCATTTATCACTACCCCAGTGTCCATTGATCGGAAAACCATCATGGCGGCAGTGAACCGCGGCGGAGTCCGTTGCAGAGCTGGAGCCGCGGGGCGTCCGTGTCCGTACCGCGGCGCGGGGCGCGGATGACTGAGGAACGCGTCACGCGGTGCCGTTATTCGCCACGCCACGCCAGGCCCCGCGGCTTCTGCTGTTGCCAGGTAGGTCGGATTGAATGCGGTGTGGCAACTGCGCGCGCTTGTTTAGTCGTCCGCGGCGGATCGCTTACGTCACGAATAATACTTTCGTATACATGTAACAAATCATGAATTCGTAAAATCATATTATTAATTGTGACAGACAGTTAACATGACATTTTATTATATGGCCTCCAATATTTAATGTACTCTGTGATGGCCTCTTGCGAGTTAGCATAGAGACAGCTGTTTATAGAGTTTCCAATATACCACAGTTTGGTTTTTATTTTTTAGTATTGATGCTGACTATGAGATATTACATTTTTATTGTGATTAATATATGTAAAGTTCACCTAACTATATTTTTACGAAAAAAACAAAAGAAAAAACAGTAGGTTGTATTTGTACCATGCGTGTTTACATTAAAAATATGTTTAGATATTAATTAGGTTGTATTAATATGCTAGGATATTAACAAAACTTACATTCATTAAAACCCCTAAAAACACGGGCAGCGTTTTCGGTCCCAGCTCACAATTCATACCCGAAATAAACATAATTATTACGAGGTAGGTAATACCGTCCTACACAAAATCAGCAAATTGGTATTTATTGCAACGACACGAATACCTGGATGTGAAACTGCGTAAATATAATTCCATCAGAGGAGAAATTTGTTGCTCCAAAGAGAGGTAGGTAAACAATATTATTTCTCATTATTTTTTTTTGTGTGTAGGTTGGTATTTTTATTTTGGTTGGTGTAGGTCAGCCACTTTAGGGTTCCGTACCCGAAGAGTAACCAACGGGACCCTTATTAACTGCCTAGTCAGATTGTAAACTGTCGAAGTGAAACCGTCAAATTGTCAAATGCATGCGGCGGAGCTCACATCGCGCGCTGGTGATAGGTCGGGGAGGGAGGGGGTCCCCCTTGCCCCCTGGTACCACTCCCTTGAAAAGATAACGCACCATTCCTGAGAAAAACCGATAATAGCCTAGATTGCTAACCTCCGTCGATTCGATGGGTACCTCAACGAAATATCGGTGTTTCTTTACGCACGTACGTTACGTTACGTACGCAGAATTAACTTGCTGCTCCTAACCAACTCAGGCGCCGACAGGATCGTTGCAGTTGCGCACTGGTCGTGTGGGTAAGTACCTCAGATTTGGAGATACGTTCGTCTGGCCCGTCATTATGACGGATGGTTAGCTCTAACGTGAGTTTTCATCAATTAGGGTGCGATATATTATGTGTAATTTTTTGTTTTAATGTAATTTAGTTAATAAATAATTATTATTTTGTTAAGGTTGTTGAATTTTTTTATGTTGATTTTGTGAAAATTCATGTCATATTTTTTCTAGGATCACAGATTTGTTTATGTAGCGCCATTAATAAAAAGCTTAAATAAAAACGAATAACGTGGTTTCATTTTAAAACCCTTTTAAATTCATTAAATATCATATAAGTCACAAACATTTAAGTAAGCTAAAATATCTTTTTTTATTTACACCCGTCGGTTTGACGGATAGTTAGCTATAAAGGTTAGGTTAGCTATCTAGGGTTAATGTAACCTAACCTCAAAACACATAATTTACAACTTTTTACTTCATGTCATTCCTCACACAATCCATCCATCGTTTCTTTGGTCTTCCTCTCCCTCTCCATCCATCAACATTTATATTCATCACTCTTTTAGTCACATGCGATTCTTCCCTCCTCATCACATGCCCATACCACGACAGTCGATTCCCTTTCAACTTTTCTGTAACTGATGCAACTTTCAAACTTCCTCTTATACAGAATGTAAACAACCTCATCACGAAGCCGTCAACCGAGCATTCTGTACATCAAACTAAGTGACTTAACGCAAAAAAAAAAAAAAAAATTGCTGGAAAACGGCTTTTTTTTGGGGTGAAAAATCATGTTTTGTGGTAGAACTCAATGTAACGCACTCAAAACATTGTGCTGATGAATGGATTTAATAGTACGGGAGCCGTGGAGGTGTTAAAAGTAAAAACTTATCAAAAAGTTGGAACTTTGACCCCCAATATCTCCGTAACTAGAAGGTTCCCAGGTGTAAAACATAAAAATGAGCGTAATGACAGGGAGAACAAGTGCCTTTTGGCTTCGTTAAGCGGTTTTATACACCCTTTATACTCATACCTTATTTTATCCATTCTTGTCACACCACACATCCACCTCAACACTCTCATCTCCGCACATGCAATATTTTGTCATCCATCTTCTTCACAGCCCCGTATTCCGATCCATACAGTACGACAGGTCTAATCACGGACTTGTATATTTTCCCTGTGAGGGGCATCCATTCCCTTGGACAAGCGACCCGAGGTACCGGAAATCGGGACAGATCGGTAAGGGCGTTCCGGCAAGAGTTATGGGCGTAGGACTGGAGAGACCGCCGAAATCACAGAATAAGTATTCTGTTTTGGACCTACTAAATTTCAGGCCAACATTCTCCAATGTTTGCCATTACACCTCCAATCTGCTCTTGACACAACAAATACCTAATAAAAATAAATTACAAATTAAAGGGTGCGAGTCCGACTCGCACTTGGCCGGTTTCTTACTTTATTGATAAACAGGGCGCAGTTTTGTATTATTTCATTAAAACTTCGTATTAGGCAAGATTAGCTTACGGTCAAAGTTTTAGCAATGACATGCTATTAACTATAGGTACCTAATGTAAGAGAAATTCTTAAAATACGAAAGTACTAGCTTTAATGTATCTTTTCAACCTCTAATACAGTCGTAGATCATAATTTATATTTATGACCTTGACTCCTTGACCCCTAAAGTTCATTTCAGATTTCCGCCCACACAGAATACGGAACCTCCTTTGGGGAACAATAAAAAGTGAGAGATTATATCCATCATTACTCAGTTTAATTGCAAGTTATGGAACGATAAAGATCTCGAGAGACCAAATCTTGACACCGTCCCAGATTTGGCCTAGTTCTAGTACTTATCATAACATGACGCCTATAATCTCCGGAATGTTATGCACAGATGTCTTGTACCCATAGTATACCCACATTTCGCCAGTTATGTTGAAATCCCTTACAGAGGGGAACCTTTTGCCATCAACGGGGTACCAGTCCTTATAAAACAAAGTCCTCCGCCGCGTCTGCATGTCTGTTTGTTCGCGATAAACTCAAAAACTACTGCACTCATTTGTTCTGTTTTCACCAATGGATAGAGTGGTTCTCAAAGAAGGTTTTAGTATATAATTTGTCAAGTTTTTGTATAGATTGGCCAAAATATAATGATATTAGTTGGAGGTGTCCATGAGTTGCGGGAACGGGATCAAAATTTCATGATTACTTTTTGTCGCGATAACCTACATCCACGCGGGCGAAGCCGCGGGCATCAGCTAGTAGGTACTAAATTAAGGACGCACGAGTTGACACCTGAAATCGTTCTTTCCCGCTCGCACTATGAAGAAGATCATTTTAGGATGAACTACACTATTTATGGAACGATAATAAAAAAACAAACAAACAAATGTTGGGGTCGGCTTTCAATCTAATCGGATGCAGCTGAATACCAGTATTTTCCATGGAGCGACTGCCCATCTGACCTCCACAACCCAGTTAGTACTGGGTAATACGATACCCCTAAGTAAGTCTGGTTGTCAGACTTTTTGGGCCACTGACTACCTGTAACGACTGTCGAAGATATACAAACGACAGCCGGGACCAACGGAAGAAGAAGCTTATACTCTGTTCCGTTTACTTATTCATGTGCCTGAACTCACGCGGATGTTATTATTCAATTCAATTTTATTTTATGTTTATTTAATCAGTAACAATTTACATGCATTCGAATATAATTTAATGGGTATATTTGAGCAGTGGTGGCCCAGTGGTGGCGGCCCCGACTTACGAACAGTAAGTCGTGGGTTCAAACCCAGGCAGGCGGCATTACTTTGTGTAATTTATTTCATAACCACTACTCTCAAAACGGTAAAGGAAAACATCGTAAGGAAACTGGCATGTCCTAGAACCAGAAAATTCGAAGACATGTGATATTTACCAATCCGCACTGGGCCCGCGTGGTGGATTATAGCCCATACGCAAAATACGCGCTTTGACGTGGAGTTGCGGACACCAGCCCGTTATACAATACAATACAATACAATATGGGTATATTTAGCCACAAGCTCCTCAATATTCTCCGTATGCTCCTCTGTTTTTTTGGTTGTAATCTAATGTTATTAAATTTTTAATTGTATCGTTTTCGTAATTTGTAATGTTATTGAATTTTATTTTTTATTTTTTTGTTTAGTTTTATAATTTTAATGCACGTATTTTTATTTTTTTATAGATTAATGATTTCAAACACAATGTGAATAATTGTTCCTGAATAAATTGAATTTGAATTGAATAGTCCATAACAATGATGACCATGCCAGCTCTTAAACGAGGATTAGCTGTGCTGATCGCGTCTATTCGACCGTCCACGGCTACGTAGAATATGCATGGATAGATTTACTACCTACGTCAGTTCCGTGGTTCATTTGTTTGTGTCACGCATTCGTGCGTGGCGTGACCATGGGTCGCGGTGGACGTTCAGTCGTTCACGCATATATTTTCAAAGTGTACCTTTACGTACGTGTGTGGCTTACTTGGTCATACAAAAGCATACCGCAGCCTTTACACAAATAGTCGGTGTGAATGGGCATCCAGTTCCTATAGAGAGTGACAAGGACATTTGATTTTTACATCAGCAATTTTAAAAATCTGCTGTTCCATTAATTTTGACCGTGTAATTTTTTATTTTTATTATTGGACTTTTGCAGAAAACAGCAGATTTAAAATAAAAATTACAAGTGAAATTTTTTTGATGTGGGGCCGGGGTGTTCGGAACGATGTCGATGTTCTTTCCACCCACGGCAGAAATGCCGTGCCAATTTCATTATTTCTACCAAAATGATTAAACTGTTCAAGACATTTATGAAACTTCGTTGTCACAACTACAAAGATAATTATGATTTGCAGAAGCGTTTTGCACGCTATTACAAATAATTATGTTTTATTTGAAGCAACTATCCTAATACAAAAAAATACAGCCGAATTGAAAACCTCCTCCTTTTTACAGGTCGGTTATAAAACCTGACACATAACGGAAAAACATCCTTGTCCACCCATCCTATTTAAAAATCACTTGTCACTCCAACTTCGAGGAGCTCGTGGCTAAATAATAACAGCCGCTCGGATCGATCTTTAGGTTAAGCCGTGCTTGCCTAGGTTGGTCTGTGGATGGGTAACCACCCTAACATACCGAGTTTCCTCCATACCTCGGAAAGCACGTTAAGCTGTTGGTCCCGGCTATCATTTGTAGATCTTTAACAGTCGTTACAGGTAGTCATTGGCCAAAAAAGTCTGACAACCAGACCTACTTAGGGTATCGTATTACCCAGTACTAACTGGGTTGTGGAGATCAGATGGGCAGTCGCTCCATGTAAAATACTGGTATTCAGCTGCATCTGGATAGATTGGAAGCCGACCACAACATAGTTGGGAAAAGGCTAGGAAGATGATGATGATTATCACTCCAACTTCATTCATCTCAGATTACCTTCACCAAAATAGCTTTTATTCCTCTCTAATTAAAAGTCCTTTTAACTTAGAAAAATTAACGTCATAAAGGGCTGTCTGAGCAAACAATGGCGTCGGAATAATAAAACCGTACCCACTGACTCAATGTCTCAACACAGTTAATCTAGATTTGGGCGACAAAGCGATCTGTCTTGATCTAAGACAATTTGAAGCTTTGAATCCGATTTATGTCTTACAATTGTTTTGATTTAGGTAAGTTGTAGTTGGATTTTAAAACAGGTTTTTGTTTGTAATATTTGACATATAACTTCCCGTTAGCATCTAATTTACTAACAAATCCTTTTTTCATCGAATGAAACTTCATAAATTTATGAGAAACACAAGATAGTGCACAAGGTCAAGTGAAATTAGCTAGCGAAATTGCTATATCTATTATATTGAAAAAAAGCATCTATGTAGTATATCAACTATCTGGTGTCCACGACACAAGCCTCGTTGCTTAGTATGGCACTAGATGGCGCTGTGTGTCCAGCGTTTTTTTTTTTACCATATTGACCTTTTTTTTATTTTTTTTTAACTAGACGAACACGTCTAGTTAAGTCACGCAATCGCGACTGCTGAGCATGATGGTCTCAGGTCCAATTCCCAGGTCGGGTAAAGTCTTGATTGAGGTTTCGTCATTTGGAATTTCTCAGTCGCAGCAACGGAGTCTGGATGTGTGTCCGGTAGATGGCAATAGGCTCGTCCCTTATTACATGGAACTTAAACATAACTGGCGGAATGTGGGTGTGCTACACCTCTTCCTAACCTTTTGGGAATTACAGGCGAGATGCTATGTGATATTTCTTGGCAATAATAATCGTGGTCATCTTCCTATCTTTGTCAAATTATATTAAAACACATTAGTAGATATATTTAAATGCTACCATACAAAGGTTTTACAACTAGGTACATACGTGTATTTCGACAGCCACCTCCGCGAACTAAACTAAAAACTGCAAACTAACAACGCCATACCTTTTTCTTTTACGTGAAACGCCAAACCTATCGCATCAGTTCACTGTTCTAAAATTGGCTTTGTTCAAAAAATTGCTCTATTAACTTTTGTCGTGCCAATTCTGACGTGCATCAGTTTAGAACAATGGAAATGAACGATTCGTGTCAAAAGGATTAGCTTTCGACATTGTAAAAAAAACGAAACAAATGCTCTAGTTATTCATGTTTTTAGCTAGATTTATTAAAACATTCTACGTTTTTGTGTCGTATTTTGTAAGTGAATGGTGTTGAAAATTTAGTTTAGGCTTTTAAGTTTTATAGTAGTTAAGGCTTGAACATCGTCGCAAAGTTGCCAATCTATCGATTTTTTCGGATCGGTTACATTTCGGAGAGGGTGCTTTGTAATTATACAATCTATTTCAACGTCTGATACGACAAAGCATCAGCGTTATATGCTTGAAGTTCCACGGATTCGAACAAAGCGCTATGCTTCCACATTTATTTTGCGAACCACCAGGCTGTGGAATTCACTGCCGGCTTCTCTGTTTCCCGATCGTTAATAAATCTCTTTAAATTTCGAATAAATCGGTTTCTTCTTGGTAATCCAGCTCCACCCTAGGCCGTATCATCGCTTCACATCAGGCGAAGTGCAGTAAAACGCAAGCCAATTTAGCATAAAAAAGAAAAGTAGGTACTCTTAACTACTGCAATGTCAAACCTAAATGGCAGTAGCCAGGGCCACGTTACTCACAAATGCATGGCTAACGAGATTGAAAGGTTCTGGAGGAAGTTAGACCTTTGTGGTGAAATGAACCCTAAAAAAAGCAGATAACCTAACCATTTTTGAAGCACGTTTCCTGTATTTAGATGTAAGGTTTTTAAACGAAGAACCTAATTTGAATTAGATTCAAAATAGATAAATTATTAATTTAAAATTTTCTTTTCAAATCATTCTGCCATCTTTCGTATGTTACGCTAGCGTTTCAAAGTTTACTGTTTTATCTAGGTGTAACAGACTGTAAACGTCACGACAACCGTACATTTTCTCGACCCAAATTCTTTAGAACCCTATGAAAAAGTAAGAAAGGCAAACACTCGCCAGCATTTGCCACAAATATTTGATGTTGATTCGACTTGGATGAATCTTAATGACAAGGTTGGATCAAATGACAAACTTTAATTTGTGAATAGCCTAAAACAATGTGACGAATGGCTTGTAGAAATTAGTCTGTTGTTCTGTAAGTGGTACAAGTAAATGATGAATGGAATAGCGAGTACTATTATAAACCAATAGATCAAATTAACAGAGCCCGAAAATACAGACCAACTGTCTAGTTTGGGGCTCACTAGCAACAACACTATGTTAACTAGTTTCGGTACATCTCTTGTGTATCTTTACTTGTTCATGTATTACCTGAATAATACTAGTCTAGTTTCGGTACATCTCTTGTGTATCTTTACTTTTAATAATACTAAACTATTTTCTATTTTTCTAGCTGATCATAGGGACATTATATTATGTCGGTTTGTAAGCTACATAAAATCATCATTATGTTGTACTTATCCCAATTCATTTGGGGTCAACGCAGCATGTCTTCTTCTTAAATACTTCTCTAATATGAGATGAAGAGATCTCATCAGACGCCTCCTTTCTTGCCATATCATCCTTTACACAGTCCATCCATCGTTTCTTTGGTATTCCTCTACTCTTATACCCATCCACATTCATACCTAAAACTTTCCTCGCGACATTTTCCTTTGTTTTTAAGCTAAATAAAATGCAATTAAAAATTGCTGAGATATTGAATCCAGACATACTTTTTTCAATGTTGGCTGTTGGAGCACTTGAAACATTGGCCCAACAAATGGGTTTTCTCGACGTCATATTATGTCGATCTATCATACGCATGAGGCAACATGTGCAAAAGGATTTATTACGAAACAACCGGAACCCTGCATTGTACGTACTTTAAGGATCCTGGAGAAAACGGTTCCTTTTCGTTTCGCGTTTTTTCCTTCTGTTTATTTTTTATTTGCTTGCGTTTTTGCTTATCGTTGAAGGGAATGTTTAGATTTTGCTCGAATTTCGTTTTCCGGTGAAATTTAAGGTCTTTGTGGAAGGTCCTTTCATGGAGGTTGGTGAGAAAGAAATGGGTGGGGACTTAAACGAGTTATTTATGGATAAAGTCGGACGAGGAGCTTTGAATGCTGTCTTTGCAGTTCTTTTAAAGAAATCAACATTCTAGAACACGACAATTTAAAAAAAAAAGTAAGCGAAAAATAAACCGTTAACAAAACGTACTTACCAGTCATAATGGTTAAAAGAAGGAAGAACCAACGTCTGTCAAAGCGTGCAGAAACGTTCGCAAGTTTTTGTGCCTGACGCCCGAATACATGTCATATTGCGATTCGAGTGATGAATGACACGCCACGACTCGCTTTATACGTAGATTGTATGCCACAATCTACGGCTCCCAGCCGTTTTTGATGGTAAAATCTAGATAGCGGGCTAAAAGATTTTAGATTGGTGTTTTGACCGTGTCGTTTTGGCTATAAATAGAGGCATTGTTGTTGGGTAGAATACAAATAGGTGGAATTTTGGAACGGTTGTCGTTAGAAGGGTTATATTTGGAGGTGCAGCACCATAGACGACGTTCTAACGTCTTTGCTTCCTCTCGAGTAATGGAATTGTGAAATAAATTATAATTTTACTAGCTTAAGTAGGAAGAGATCCCTCGGGAACTTACTTCTGGGATAAAAATGTCTAAAGCCACGTTATAGCTTACTCTTGTGCTAAATGTCAACGTTCAATCCGTTCAACCATGAAGACGTGAAAATAAAACGGATAGAGATACAAACCGTCAGATAGAGATAAATTTTTACAATTACGTATAATATTAGTAATTTAGTATGGTTTTGGGTAAGACGAGTGTGGTCGAAGGTGGAATGCAATGGAGTGCAATTATTGAAGATTATGCTGACCAATGTGGAAGAGTGTTGGTAGTAGATTGATGATACTGGAAAACATAGAAATTAAGACAAAGAAGACTTTTATCGTCCTCGTAGCGTATCTATGGTAGTCTAAATGGAGTCACCCTAGAATTTGTCACCTTTAGTATGGTCTACTTGGTTGATGAGGTTAATAGAAAATATTATAGATTTTTATACAAGAGCTGACTTATGCTATTCTGAATATGCATCATATTTTATAGTTCATTATAGGCCGTGCATTATATCTTTCTTATAAAGTAGTAGAGATAAAAGAGGATCAGATACTGCAGGGCAATCATTTTTCTTTTACATAAGCCATTTACACGTGTCCACAAACAGAAATGGAATACAATACAGAATTGTAGCACGATATAATACTTATGATAATTTAGTTGATATCCCTGATACTCCTAGTATTTTCTTTTCTCTGGAAAGAATAAATTGTTCTCAATACAAAAAAATCCCCTACACTTGATACAAATATTGTCAATATAAATATCTCCGAAGGAATAGAGGAGATACTATTCCTCCCACTAAAATACTACGTAGATATCCTCTAAGCCCCCTAAAACCATATTGAAAGCGTAAACGTATTCGCCAAAAATCTACATTCGTGATTCTTACTTATTCCAATAAGTAATATAATATTCACTGAATCTAAGATGGGGTAGTTCACCAAATGTCGTGGAGCTATCTTTTCTGTATCTGTTGACATAAGTAGGGGTCAAGTTATGTTTGGCAATGTAAGTAGCAATATATGCTAGGCGAATCCTGTAGGGAGTTGATCGGCTTGCCAGAGTTGCCACCCTCTGATGTCGTTTTGTATTAGTCGTCTTCTGATATGAGGGCGAATATGTACGTGAAAGTTTTTATTGATATTCCTTTCTAAATATGTTTTATTGTGAATCTGTGTAAGGATCTAAAAGGGTTTGGACATGTTGTAGATATGAATGGCCTTGATAGTACAGTTGCGAAAGGAAATATTTTTATTCTTGTGTCGCAGAAGATTGGAAATTATTCAATGACAAGTCGTGCGCTGGGAGAGATTTCCCATCGACAAAAATAACGAATGAATAAACTTCGATCCCCTCTATTTGACCGATTGTAATAAGTAGAAGATGAAGAAGAATGCTGAAGAAGTAGTTTATGAAGTTTTGAGTATGAAGTTTAATAGGGTATGAGAGCAGAGGAAGCCCGAAGAAACGATGGATGGACTGTGTAAAGGATGATTGTGGCAAGAAAGGAGGTGTCTGATGAGATGACGAGTAATAGAGAAGTAAGGAAGAAGAAATCGTACTGCGGCGACTTCAAATGAATTGGCATAAGGGCAAGAGAATGATCATGAAGTAGAAGATAAAGAAGAAGAAGGGGACGAGATAAATAAATAATAATCCTAATTGGTGTCCTATTTTAAAGCTACAAACTTGATGGGTGGAAGAGACTGACGACGCACAAACGCTAAGCACATATTCAGTACATCATTCCGAACCCCCGAACATAGAAATTATACATACATAGTGTAAAAAAATCTAATGTTTCCTACAACAGTGCAATACGTACACGGTCAAAATCTATGGAAGGGAAGTTCTTTTTTAAATTACCGATGAGAAAATGATTTGTGTAACGTTTGTGAGCAGCGGTGGCCCAGTGGTGGCGGCCCCGACTTGCGAACAGTAAGTCGTGGTTTCGAACCCAGACAGGCGCATTGGAATGGGACGCCGTCACCTCCTTCTGCGAAGCAGTAATGCTAGAGAAGGAGGTGGCGGAACGTGAGAGGGAGAGAACCTCACAGCGTCCCGGCCGCCGCGGGAGACGCCCCGGGCGTCGGGGGCCACCACGTGGCCCCCGGCCACCGTAGGCGGGCCTGTGGACGGTGGGCTATGGGCTAGCTCGCCGTCCGTCCGTCTCATGACGACAGGCCGTGTCGACGGCGCGTTCGTGTTCCACGCGCGCCTCAAAGAGAGTCAGCAAAAAGGAAGGGGTCCGCAAGGACCGATGCCTGCCGGGGTTGCAGGACTGTTCGAAAGAGATACCGTGGCCCCGGAACACAAAGGGCGATGAAGGAACATGGATGGGTTTTAGTCAGTAAAAGTCTGACACTCCCTCCTGCTCCGCCCAGAGCGGGAGAAGTCATTTGATGATTTCCCATCCGAAAAAAAAAAAAGACAGGCGCATTACTTTGTGTAATTTATTTCATCACCACTGCTCTCAAAACGGTGAAGGAAAACATTGTGAGGAAACCAGCATGTCCTAGAACCAAAAATTCAAAGATATGTGACATCTACCAATCCGCACTAGGCCCGCGTGGTAGATTATAATCCATTCCCTCTCATTGAGAGGAGGCCATGTCCCAGCAGTGGGAACATTATAGGCTGATGATGATGATGATGATGAACGTTTGTGCGTCGATGTCCCTTCCACCCTTTTACAGTAGATTTTTAGGGATTTTTTCTGAATTATATCTGTAAATAGAAGTCAAACAATGAAATACCGGGTATTAGGTTAACGTTTTAATTAACTAATCGCAGTGGAGGCGTCAGTCAGTGGTTAATTCTAAATTACTAATTGTTTTTCTTAGAAAAGGGGCCACTTATAGCTTTATTGGATTTTAAGGTTGTTAAGTACCCACTTTTCTAAGTATTTTTATAATTTACGCGCTCGTACCGTTTACAAAGAATGGCTACAGAATCTTACAATAAAAATAGACTGTTAAAGGAAAATCAAATCACATTTTTTATAACCTGGCAGTTGAACTTCTCTTAAAATCAGTCACTCTTGCGATATCACTAACACAGTTCAAAATGTCAAGAGCGATGAACGCTATTGACATTTACTACACATACTACATGTACTTTTTAACTGGCAGCAACTATAGTTAAGTTCTATACAACACGAAAACAAAACCCTATCTCCTACACAATTTCACACTCCCCACACCCTGAACTCGCACTTGACCGCTTTTATTATAACTATCAAGTAACGTCACTCCCATACGGCGGTAGATAAAGCAGACCAACCATAAATTGTAATGGTTTCCCTTCCCATTTATCAGCTCGATCGTTATTGAATCCTGATCTGTAGTACACGGGCTACTGCAATTAATTGGTGCGGTAGAGAAAGGTAAGCTGATTGTGAAGGATTTGGGATAGCTAAAATGGTAGATGGTATTGTATTCAAACCTTAATTTCATGGAACTAAGAATAGTGACGCAATGAGAAAGGAGGTTCATGCTATGCAGTGAGCTGAAGAATTGATGTTGATATGCAAAATTACCAAACCAAGAATGTCCAAGAAATAAAATAACAAGACAGTGGGACTAAAGAGGATAAAACTGTAACTTGAAGAATCAATGATTCTTCTATACTTACTTCTATACTAATATTATAAAGAGGTAAAATTGGTTTGTATGTAGGAAGTAATCTCCAGAACTAATGATTAAATTAAAAAAAAAAAATTCACTGGTAGAAAGCTACGTTATTCGTGGGTGTTATAAGCTATAAATTATATTGATATCATGCATATTAGCCGAGCTATCACAATTTAAGCGGACAAAGTCGCGGGCGACGGGCTACTTTATTCTAAAATCTAACTAGCTATTAGCTAAAATGCCTTTTTCCAACTACATAATTATGTTGGGGTCTACCTGCCCAATCAAAAGCCGCTGAATACCAGTACTTGACATAAAACGACTGCCTATCTGTCCTCCACAAAGTACCTTATGAAAAGTAGCTTCAATGAAGAACACATTAACCACCAAGTGATGACTAAGAATGGCAAGAATGGAGGTGTCTGATGAGACGACGAGTAATAGAGAAGTGTCGAAGAAGACAAAAAATAAATTGGGATCAGGGCAAGAGAACGAAGATTATGACTAAGACCCGATCGCTGAAATTTCCACTTACAAAACTGTACTACAAGAGAAAATACAACAAACAACAATGCTTCCTTCAAACAAACTTAACACAATAAGCCAGAACTTATTCCAGACACGATTGCGAAAAATCGCACATAAAAATCTTCCGTCTGCACCCCACACATAATCCACACTGTACAGCCACTGGGGCCCACAACATCGACATAACGCGTTAGCAATCGGATACAAGATGTTATTTATCTTGAGATATGGCGGGAGGAAGCAATGCTATCTATCAGAATTGATATAAGTCGGTCTCGTCAAATTTGGAGGGAGATTCATGGCTTTGTTGTTCTGGTTATGGGTTATCGAGCTTTTTTATGGCTTTGGATGGTTCTCGGAAGAAATCGATGATTATATTTCAGTTTTTCTGTGAGTCTAATTTAAGACCAGTTAGGCAAATATACCACCTGTCTCGTTTAGGTGGTATATTTGCCTAACGTACTGTCTGTACGTCTATACCAGCGGTTAGGTTAGGTTAGTCAATCCAAGTAAAAATTTTCCCTTTTCGTTGTTTTTAGGGTTCCGTAGCCCAATGGCAAAAAACGGAACCCTTATGGATTCGTCATGTCTGTCTGCCTGTCCGTCCGTATGTCACAGCCACTTTTTTCCGAAACCATAAGAACTATGCTGTTGAAACTTGGTAAATAGATGTATTCTGTAAACCGGATTAAGATTTTCACACAAAAATAGAAAAAAATAATAAATTTTGGGGGTTCCCATACTTAGCACTGAAACTAAAAAAAAATTCTCATCAAACCCATACGTGTGGGTGGATACGTATTTAAAAATGATATTGAGGTTTCTAATATCATTTTTTTTTCTAAACTGAATAGTTTCCGCGAGAGACACTTCCAAAGTGGTAAAATGTGCCCCCCCCCTGTAACTTCTAAAATAAGAGAATGATAAAACTAAAAAAAATATATGATGTACATTACAGTGTAAACTTCCACCGAAAATTGGTTTGAACGAGATATTTTCTTTTAATACGTCATAAATCGTAAACCGCAATTTACCTTTAATTCAATAAGGTTATGGGGAACCCTTGGTGTGCGAATCCGACTCGCTCTTGGCCGGTTTGTTTTTCATTCTTATGCGACCAGCCCGCCACACTATTCCCAAACTACCGCAACTCCTGAAGGCCAGAATCAACAGTGACGACCACCAGAAAAGCGCCCAAGCAATGAATCTCGACAAAGTAGCGGAGGAATAGTTTACGTTATGATTGTTTCTGATAACACAAACTGCGTAAAATAGTAACTACGAAAGAAGAAAGAAAGAAAAAATATTTATTTGCCGCAGGCACATGACGTGCAAAACATAGGTACAAAGCTTATAAGACGTTTAACATATAACAGAACGGAACAGAAACAAGAAAAAAAGAAAGAAGTTGACAGAGTGCAACAAACAGGTTAAACCACTGTATTGTTATTTGTTATGAGAGTAAGTACACTTACAAGCCGTTGAACTCACTTTAACAGGCCACCCTAAAACCTAGTTCCTTTATAAATTTTCGCACAGGTCACCTTTAAATTATTCAGAACTTCATGCTAATTCAAAGGGTTCTATTCTACCTTTTCTAACTAATGGTGTTAAGTGCTGTCATCATTAACATCATCTACACCTGTATCTACCCAGTACTAAGTACTAGTCCCTTTGCCTACGTCACTCGTATTCGCTTCTAGCTATATTTTGCCCTCTTTACGTGTATTTGCCTCGCCAGGGTCGACTCTGTTAACCGCAATACGGGTCGAGCCAATTCAAGTCTACGATACTGCCATTATTTGTGTAGTAGCCGACTTAAAAAGTAACACACACATTGTGTATTCACGTCTGTATTCTTGGAAGGGTTTACAGAGTCGGGTAAAGTGGGTTTTCAAATAGGAACGTCAGTAGCAGTCCGAACTTGGATAAATTTTGTTTTCGATAATTTTGAAAAAAATGTGCGTTTTTATTAAAATAACATTTGCCAACTATGTTTGGGTAGCCAACCCAAACATAGCAACAGTTGGCAAAAGGCAGATAGATGGTGATATCAATATGACAACTTGGTTTGGTTAACTTTTGGTTAAGGTCATTACATCGTACTCTAAGGATCGGCTGTATGATGTATGAATGCGGTGATTAAGTGTAATAAACAAAGACGTTTAGACGATTCCATTCAGACAATTATTGAAAAGGAGCCTAAATTGTCTCCACTTTCCTTATTCTAATTTCAATCATATTGTATATTTCCTTTTTTTTACAGTAGGCCAGAGATAACTCCTAAATTACCACAAATATTGCGGTCCTACAGTCTATTGTACCTATTAACTTATTTATATAAATCTTAATAAGCTTTGCCTTTATACCTTAATATAGTTAAAACGACTGAATTCCAGACTTACGTCCCTCAGACTATTACCTTCTCAGCAAATATTAAAGCTGGATCTGGACACAAATACGTGCCATTAACTTATATTATACCAATCTAAAAGAAAATGAGCCCAAACATAATCTCAAAGCCCATTTGAACTAAACTGCGTGGAAATAAAATAATGAAAGTCTTGGAAGGCAATAATATTAATATTTTAAAAGAACTGCAATATTTTTACGATGAATTTCATCTGTATGCAGTTCATCCCACCGTTAACAAGATCCTGGCGAGTGACAGATGTCAGGAAAACCATTTGGAATAGAAAGCGTATAAGCAAAAATGTTGCAGGGGAATAAAATCAGCCAGTAACTTTTAGAAAGAAAAAATCCATGAGGATTTTTTTTTAGTGTTTTGTCTCTGCACTCAGCATTACATGGTTTGATTTTCTTAGTGTTTGTGATTGTGGTTACCTTGGTCTTTTATCGAATTTGTTCCTTTTATAAAACTTTAAATTAGTACTTATTCCCTGAGTCTTGTATCTTCAAGACTCCCAGGTCAGGCTCATGTTGTTACAGCTGATAATTTGAATTCGTTGTGGTCTCTAGGGTCTATCTTTCGTTTTAGCTTGTACGCACTTAATCTTGAGCGTATCCAGCGTATACGGAGTTCAACAAAATATCTTCGCTTAGCTTCCTCAAAAAACTGTCACGTGACACAGAAATAGCAGTTTTGAGACACGCATTTTAAGTTTTATGTGTCCTTCCCGATGCTTTGCGTAAAAAAAAAAACGTTCGTTTGTGTTATCCGGAGACTGGTTTTTGCAGGACATTGAAAACGGTTTTTTTTTAATTATAGAGCAAGGGTAGTTGGATGTTACCAACCTTTAGAAACCATAATATTTTTGTGATTTAGTAATAACCACATCAAAACAAACAGTGAGTATGTTAATTCTAATAAAAAAAATATAGGGTTTTATTTAACCAGTAAATAAGATTATGGTCTTGGAAAGGAAATATAATCTTGTTTATTTTGATATAAAAAAAAAAATTGATAAAAAAATATAGTTTTTCATCAAATTAATATTTTAATCGATTTAATCGGTGTTTTTCAAGTTTTTTTTAGTATCAAATTAAAATTATATATCCTAATTTTTGGTAAAATTGATTCCCTGACTATTCAGCTATTTACTGTAAATTGAATTTAGTTATAACTCTTGTAGTTTGCGATCGTCAAGTGTTTTTATTTAAGGTGTCTAATGAGGGATTTTCTTTTTAACTCTTCTCTAGTCTCTGGATGGATAGCGCTGAACTTGGTAAGTAACTGCAAGGAACGGAACGTAAAAAAACTGATTTTGACAAAGCGCGAGAAAACTAGAATAAATTCGGAAACTTAAGCAAACGAAAGTGTCAGCCAACGAGCGTATGTGACGTGACGCAATGTTTTTTTTTTCAAGCGTTTTGGCTTTGGCACTTATTAACGTAGCCAGTTCAACACCCTCTACAGATTTCTAGGAAACTATATATTTTTTAATACCTTTAAAAAAGAAAACCTCTTATTAAATGCGAATATTCGCGAATATTTCGCGGATATTCCGCAGTTAAGGGCATAAAATTTGACGGGTTTCCATTTTTAAATTGAGGACATACAAAATTCTAATTCCATTTTTAAATTGAGCCTATCATTTTATATCCATTTATCTCAATATAATTTAGCAACGATACCACACAATGCTTTTTGCTATAAATATCAATTTCGAACCGAATACCATGACGTTTGAATATGATTGTTGATCAATTTTGACCGTCGAGCAATTGAGGTTAGATATCCAAAATTGTTTGCGAATTGAATACTAGTAAAATACAAATAAATAAAAATAAAGTGTCTGTTTGTGATTTCAAAATATCAGTTTGAATGCATATGAAAATATATACGGCACTTATAACAAAAACACATTTATTTTTTATTTTTGTCTGTCTCTCCGTTTGTTCCGGCTAATCTCCAAAACGGCTGGACTGATTTTGACAACACTTTTACTAGAATATAGCTGATGATATAAATAGAGTACTTTTATGGTAGAAAAAAGATTAGCGTTTCGTGCAAAACAATTAAATTAAACAATTGAAATTATTAGTAAAATACGATTCCAATAAGAAAGTAATATTTATAATAATTTCAATAAAAAAAAACACTATTTCAATAATTTCAATTTCATGGACGAAGGTCGCGGGGCACATCTAGTAAAAAATATAAAATTGATATCGTGGCTGAATTCCCCGAAGACTTGGTTTATTGAAATTGATTTTGTTTTTGACACGTTAGTGAATAGAATCTATCGTCGAAATGATCAGATACTATTTCGATTCACCTGAGAATTGTTTTATGTCCATTTGTGTCGCAACGTTTGAGAAGCTCGTGGCTAAATAATAACAGTCACATCGGTTGATCTTTGAGGTTGACCATCATCGCGGGCCTGTGGACGGTGGGCTATGGGCTAGCTCGCCGTCCGTCCGTCTCATGACGACAGGCCGTGTCGATGGCGCGTCCGTGTTCCATGCGCGCCTCAAAAAGAGTCAGCAATAGGAAGGGGACCCCTTCCTATTGCTGACTCTTTTTGAGGCGCGCAAGGACCGATGCCTGCCGGGGTTGCGGGACTCATGTTCAAAAGAGATACCGTGACCCCGGAACACAAAGGGCGATGAAGGAACATGGATAGGTTTTAGTCAGTAAAAGTCTGACACTCCCTTCTGCTCCGCCCAGAGCGGTAGAAGTCATTTGATGATGTCCCATAAAAAATTAAAAATAAAAAGGTTGACCATCATTACATACCGAGTTTCCTCCGCGCCTCGGATAGCACGTTAAGCTGTTGGTCCCGTCTGTGATTTGTAGATCTTTAACAGTCGTTACGAGTAGTCAAAAGCCCGAATGTCTGTCAACCAGTCTTACCAAGGGGTATCGTTACCCAGTTACTGAATTGTGGAAGTCAGATAGACGACTGATGTTTGTGTTGCAACGTTTAAGCAAGGTGAAATTAAGTAAACTATGCAAATGTGATGGGTTTTTGTTATAACATACCAAAAACCACACACACCACACACACATCACACTGATGTTGATACTACCATCTCTAGATATTGATAACCATCATTCTGATTATATTAATTATCTTTGTTCGTTGACCCAAAAAATATCATTAAAGATGCTATAGAGCAATATTTTTTCCATTTGAATAAGGGCAAATTTTTCCATCTATAGATAAATTTATCCCTCAGATAAAAATATATGCATCTCGTCTATAAGCTTGTCAACAACAAAGATTTTTTTATTCGACGAATAACGTTACTTTGCAGATTGAAAAATCAGCCTTTGTAAACAAAAATATATTATAATCCATTTGTTTGTCAGTCACTTATAGCCTGAAGTAATAAACATGTCCAAGGATCCTAGCTAGAACATAATTGTGATACAAAGGATGTAACATATTATTCGTAACGAGGCTTATAATTCTCATAACCTAGGTGTATGAAAAAGACAACAGTAACAGATTTAACTTGGAATACGAGAACTGAAGCTTTGTGTTGTGCCATAGAATAAGAATGTACAGAAGCTGATATTTAAATGCTTGCTTTTGTGTGAACTCTAGTGGCATGAGGTCCTTGGTTCTATTCCCGGGTTGATGACAATGGGCTCGCCCCCTATTACCTAAGACTAAACATAACTGGCGAAATGTGGGTGTACTGTTACGTTCACTTTTGCCTAACCCAGTGCTCGCGCCAGTGCTCACGCTAGTGCTCACTCCACTCCTCGCGCCAGTGCTCGTTCCAGTGCTAGCGCCCCTGTGCTCCCACTCATCTACTGCTCTTCGTAAAATATGTATATCGTTTCATGCGCAATGTGGGATTTCGCTCATATTTTTATTGCGCTTCTAAATCACGGTTATGGCACATATATGATTTACATTGGTGACAACGGCTTTCGAACAAAATATGGTACGTACCTAAGAGAAGCTCATCATTATAGATCAGATTCAGATATGAGTTTCGCTTCTGAATCTACCGTTTTATTATTCTGTGGCAGTACTTCAGGCCAGAAGGTTATTAAGGATAAGAAAGCATTTCTTTGAATAGACTGTTATTCTTTTTTCTAGATCCATAGTGGGCTCTTGAACGTTGTTTTCGCCGGTTTGTTTCCTTTTTATACAGTAAAAATATATATTTTCGAAAGTACGTATTAAATAAATTATGTCACGGATTAGGTGTAGGACGATGTCGTTTAAAAGATCAAGGCTTCAAACACTTCTATTTTGGCCGACTTCTGTGACAGTATCGCAGCTGATCTCGTGGTAGTACGCGGGTACGAGGTCCTGGGTTCCATTCCCAGGTCGGACAAAGTGTTATTGGCTTTTTTCATCCGGAATTTCCTAGTACCAGCCATGGAGTCTGGATTGAAGTCCGGTTGATGGTTGAATTTTGAACTTTGTGTAGTGTCTGGGTAACCAAGATACAGGCTGTTCCTAGTTTGGGACCCACTGTTATACCTGTCAGTATGCTGTTAATCATCATCATCTGCCTAGCCTTTTCCAAACTATATTGGGGTCGGCTTCAACCGGATGCAACTGAATACCTGTATTTTACATTGAGCGACTGCCTATTTGACCTCCACAACCCAGTTAGTACTGGGTAAAACGGTACCCCTTGGTAAGACTGTTTGTCAGACTTACTGTCACTGACTACCTGTAACGGCTGTCAAAAATCTACAAATGATAGCCCGGACCAACGGCTTATCGTGCTTTCGTTCGGTATGTAATGGGTGGTCACCCATCCACAGACAAACCTAGGCAAGCACGGCTTAACCTAAAGATCAACCCGAGTGGCTGTCATTATTTAGCCACGAGCTCCTCTATGCTCTGTTAGTATGCTGTTGTATTAGCTAATAAATTAATTTGAATGGGCTCACCTTCTACTACGTGGGATTTCAAAATAAAACTGGTGTCATGTGTGTGTACTAAATTCCGTCTAAACTTTAAAAGGATTTACTCGCTTAATCTTGTGTTTATTTTTAGCCAATGGATTAAAAAAGTATTCGCGGCGAACGGCGTATTGGCGTAACGAATAATCGTGTACGATTGCCAAAACTCAAGGTGTTGCTGATGACATAAGTCAGCATTATACGGTTGAAGTTCCACGAACCGCCAGTCTGTGGAATTCACTGCCGGATTCTCTGTTCCCGATCATTATAATCAGTATCTTTTCAAAGTTCGAGTGAATCGGTTTCTTCTAGGCAAGCGTCCTCCAACCCAGGACGCGTCGCTTCACATCGAGTCGCGAGCCTATTTGGTTTAAAAAAAACTTGTGTTTTATGTACTTACATAATCTTTAGTGTTTTATCATGTTCTGTATTTTCGGCCTGAATGCGAACTTCTTTTATAAAGTCCCCAATGACTTGGAAAAGCTAAAACTTGTTTTCGTGTGTCTAGTTTCAATTTAGACAATGCTCGTACAAAAATTATACCCAAAATCTTTTTATGAACAAAAGTTCTTTTCTTTATATATTTTCTACCTTTCACTATAAAAAAAAAAACTGACCGTGGTCCGTATAAACTTGCAGGCATTTTGTTATTACACTACATATTTACAGTTTTCAGATTTTTTTTCGTTAACATGTGCTGACAAATTGACAAATTTCATGATTCTAGGTCAACGGGGTCCCGGGTCAACGGGTAAGGTTGAAATCGCGCCACAACATCAACTTTAAGTCATTCGTGGTACGAGTTCCAACCCACCATCTACAGACCTGCATGAAGGAGGACTTTTCGCAGAAGGGTGTCGTATATCAACGTTTCCGATGGCGGTTACGCGACACCACGCAGCGAAACACGACGCCGACAACGTTGCGTGTATAGTTTTAGTCTTCTATAGTTTAAAATATGTATTAGTATATTTTTGATGTTAATTATTATTTTGTGTATTTTATCTATGGGCCTTAGTTGCCTGACAATAAAATGATTATTTATTATTATTATTATAATTTATATATAAGTTTCAACTCAATACCTCAACGCATTCCCGAGATACGAGATAAAAGATCACAATGTGTAAGACGTACAGACAGACGGCCAGACGGACAACAAAGTGATCCTATAAGGGTTTTGATTTTTCCTTTTGAGGTATGGAACCCTATAAATATAGTTACCATATTTTATTTTTGGTCCCTTTTATATTTATAATCTGCGACCAGAATTTTCTATTCATAATACTAAGCGCCCAAAATATAGTCTTTTAGACGGTAAATGTCCGAGTGAGTTTAGCCACAGGCGAAAAGCTAGTTGCTCATAAATATTGACTAGGTGGTCATTCAATGCCTTAAAAATGCTAATATTATAAAAGTTCTTGGCCGACTCAATTTAAATTGTCGAGACGCTGTAAATAATGTGAAAGTCACTCTGTCTGTCCGTCAGTCTGTCTGCCTGTATGTCTGTCTGTCTATCGATCTGACGGTCTGTTTTTTAATTTTAACTGTCCTAAAGGCTGAAAGGATTTTGATGTAAGGCACACAGGCAGACCATGACCGACGCTCTAAACATACGATACTTTTTATCCCAGTAGTTTGTTATAGTTTGATTATTTCCGACTTTCACGCGTGCGAAGCTGCGGAATAAAGTATGTTCTCAATAAGGACAGCAATCAATTTTCTTAAATTGACCCTACTTATGTGGACTATTATGCTATAGTATGACAAATAACGTTTCAATATGACAATCAATTTTCGTCGCCTCGAGGATAGTATTAGTCGGGCAATCAATATAGGCTAGAATAGATTCATGCTGCCATTTTTTCGTAAAAAATCTATTTATAAAATAAAGTAGTTTTTCATAATGTCACGTTGTTTTTTAAACTGCACAAAGATTTTTAACAAGTTTACGTGTTCGCGCGCGATGTTTCTGTGGAATACGGCAAGCACAATACGTTAGAGAAGATCGTGCAGCAGCGAAGTGGCACGAGGTAAGAAGGCAGAATACGAGGCACAGAAGAGAATCGCTGCGATACGTAACGAGCAAGTAGACATTGAAAAGGCCCTCGTCAACACGTAACGGTACGAATACGAAGTATCGGTGATCGAGGCGGAAGCAGAGGCCTGGAAAGAGGGCTCAGTGCACAGGAGTGAGGACCGGGTGGACGAGTGGCTCCAAAATATCGACCGGAGCCACCTCCCAGTCCCGAAACAAGTGCAAGAACAGCAGCCCCAGTGTCCCGTCACCCCGCATGCGTTTCAAGAAATTACCACGTAATATTGTTACATAAGACGTGCCAAAAACAAAAGGAATCCCAACCACCAGAAACGAACATGATTCTCCAATGATAGAAGAGACCAATCAAACGAAGGTCAAAACACCAATGCTCATTCCTATGAATTGTACCTGTCTTTATCACTATTCCTATAATTATTGCATTGTCAGCTGATTGTGCCCGACTGGCTGCGGTTGGTCGGGCTTCCTCTCCCATCCCTGAGCATGTTTTTCCCTACAAAATCGTGCCCCCTGGTGTATCCGGCTGGTCCGGGTCAGGCTTGCTCCTAGCTGGGTGTGGTGCTCAATCATCAATCACCCAGTTTATGTGTTAAACTTGCTTAAAATAAAGAATTCCAATGTTCTTTTTTTTTCAATATTAAAACATAACATAACATCACGCCTGTAATTTCCAAAGGGCAGAGATGTATACCCAATAGTACACCCATATTTAGCCAGTTATGTTTAAGACCCATGTAATACGAGGAAAGCCTACTGCCATCAACCGGGCACAAATCTAGCCTCCGTGGCTGCTACTGAGAAATTCGTGATGGAAAAACCTAATATCACTTTGCCCGACCCGGGAATCGAACCCAGGATTTCATGCTCAGCAGACACGCTGGCGACCATTAGGCGCCGCCTCCACGAGCGAGAGAATCGCGGCGATATTTTCGTATAGAAATACGTTGAATCGCCGCGATTCTCTCGCTCGTGGAGGCGGCCCCTTAGACTTACGAAGCAGTTAAATTATTACCAAAACTCCCCCATTCTTCTAGACGGTCTCTTTTGAAACCTAATCATAAGTTTGACCGTAAAGCTGAACGCAGACCGGGACGCCATGACAAGGGATTAAAATTTTTGCCAATGGACATTCAAACGTATTGATATAGAAATACGATCGTGGCGCGTCTTTCAATGCAAATTCCTTTCGATGCCACGGCATGCCACGGGATATTTTTAAAGCATAGCAATTTATGTCGTATTTCTATATCAATATGTTTGAATGTCCATTGGAAAAAATGTAAATTTCTTGCCATGCCGTCCCGGTCTGCGTTCAGCTTTAATCTGCTGTCAAATCTCATTCATCATCAACTGTTAATATTAGTTGGCACAAATAACAACTCGAATTACATCCCCTGACAAGAGATTTGACGGGGACAGCAAATTAAATTGATTAAGGCCTTCAGAAATTGGGGTAAGAAGATCCACTAATTTAAACAAGACATTTAATATTTTCCCTTAATGTATTAATCAATCAAGATTCCTCCCTGTCTTGGAAAACACGTTTTAAGTAGTTTGTTACAGATAGTCAGAAGACAGAAAGTCTAACAACCAGTCTCACCAAGGTATTGTATTACCCAGTACTAACTGGGTTGTGAAAGTCAGATAGGGAGCCACTCGTTTACGTACTCCTCCGCTATACTTTTCTGTTTAATTTCATAGCGGGATCCGAGACAGTTAAATTCATTCTCTGGGACTTCGTCGAGCTTCATTGTCTCGGCGCTTTTCTGGTGGTCGCCACTGTTGATTCTGGCTTTCAGGAGTTACAGTGGTTTGGGAATAGTGTGGCGGGCTTGTCCCATTTAGTAGGCAGTCGTTCCATGTAAAATACTGACATTCAGCTGCACCTGGTTAGACTGGAAACTGACCCTAACATGGTTAGAAAAAGGCTAGGCAGATGATCATAGTCTTTTGAAAAAAGTATTTTACAGGTATTCAGCTGTATCTGGTTAGACTGAAAACCAGACGCAGCTTAGTTGAGAAAGGGCTCAGCAGATAATGATATATCAACATCTAACCAAGATCACCATGAGATAGGTATACGAACCGTTAAAATATGGCATCCAAAGAAAAAACACTATCTCACAAATCTGATTTCTCGTTCTCATACTTTATCCTTGACATTTTATTACCAACTAGCGGACGACACGCGGTTTCACCCACGTAGTTCCCGTTCCCGTGAGAGTACGGGGATAAAATATAGCCTATGTTACTCGTGGATAATGTAGCTTTCGCATGGTGAAAGAATTTTTTAAATCGGTCCAGTAGTTTTTGAGCCTATTCATTTCAAACAAACAAACAAAGTTTTCCTCTTTCTAATATTAGTATAGAAGACAGTTGAAAAACTTATTGCGTGAACGTTAGACAATGCATAATCCGTCGAACCTCGTACCAATGCCGAGCCAACGCGAAATCAAATATTTTCTTTGTATCTTCAATGTGTAAACAACCCTTTGAACAAACCACCGAACTGCCTTCTCCTACTATTTGCTCCGTTAATGTAAAATATATCACAAAATGAAAAATAACTTTCTGTTACAGAGAATGATTTATGTATTTCATTAAACCTTGGGCTGAAATGTGGACTTAATATCTTTACATTTATGCTCTGCTGTGTTAAGGGATCAATTTGGTAAAAGTTTATTTAATAAAATTCTGGTTTTTGTTTTAAATCTGCCCGTGGTTCTAAGCTGGGTGTTACTTTTAGTGTGACATGACAAATGATGAAAAATAAAGCGCAGAAAGAAGTGAAATTACTTATAGAAAATATTATTCTTGTAAAACATATAATATTTCAGACAAAATGCTGCGCCGACCTTAAATAAATTGGGATAAAAGCTGGAGAGTAATAATGTCAGTCAAAATGTTTGTATTTTTTTTATACGTTTTGTATAGCATAAGCCATTAATACTAAATTATGTAATCCTTTTACTCGGTAATCTCACAGAACCACAAACATTCTAACTTTATTATCTTCCATTCATCAGCAAACAAGTTCAGTCCAGGGATGGTCTTCACAAACGCGTTAAGCATCGTAAGCATGCGCGGTATAGGGAAGGTGGATCGAGGTGGTATAATGTGTGAATGAATTCATTAAAATCTATGATGAATTTTCAAGATGCTGACATAAAATTAATAATAGTTTTATTCCTGCTTTACAATAAAACTAGCTCCGTTTGCTACTAAATAAAAATCAAAAATTCGCTTACTGACGGAGAACAAAAGTCTTTAACATCGTTTCTTTCATCGTTTCTCTTAGTCTGCCTCTACTGTGATACTCATCCACATTCATACTCGAAACTTTCCTCACAACATTTTCGTCATAATAATTCTTGCATCGGTATCTCCCGAGCCTTTTCCCAACTATGTTGGGGTCGGCTACAAATCTAACCGGATGCAGCTGAATACCAGAATTTTACATGGAGTGACTGCCTATTTGACCTCCACAACCCGTTAGTACTGGGTAATACGATACCCCTTGGTAAGACTGGTTGTCAGACTTTTTGGGCCACTGACTAGGTAGTCAATGGCCCAAAAAGTCTGACAACCAGTTTTACCAATCCCGGCTGTTATTTGCAGATCTTTGACAGTCGTTACAGGTGTAACGACTGTCAAAGATCTACAAATAATAGCCGGGACCAACTGCTTAACGTGCTTTCCGAGGCTCCATTTTAATAAAACTGTAGCTAGTATTAAACGTCAAATACAACATTTTAGAACGAAACCCTCAACTCCTTAGTAAGGGTAATAACGCAAGCAAACAAGAAAGCTTTTATTTACTCAAGAATTTAGTAAAAACAGTTCGTGACTCCGAATGTAGTGACAGTGTTATAACACTTAAATTCGGTATTGAGGATTGCGTACATAAAACATCCATAAATAGAGGCATAAAAACAAGGAAAAGTATGAAGGAATATTGAATTATATCAATAATATATCCGCATAAAGATACCCTAATGGAATTGGCTGGTATAGCAGTCTTTTGTGCCTTAAAAAGTAAGATTTTCATCGATAGGTACTCAGAGTTTTAGTTTAAATATTAATGAATCATTCATTTGAATTCGACGCCAGTAAACGCCAAAGAGCTTGGCGGAGGTGTACCTAATCGTACACCCACATTATCCCATTTATATGCAAAGCCTTGCGTAATAGAAGGCGAGCCATCAACCGGGCATAAAACAAGACTCCGTGGCTGCCCCAAAAAACTCAACAACACTTTGCCCAACCTGGGAGCCGAATCCTAACGTGCAGCAGGCGCTGCTTGCGACCACTGCCCAAACGGCTCAGTAAAAATAAATCTTCTTTGAATCGTGAGTTACCCCAGCATGTCTAACAACCAATAATTGGAAGGCATGGCATGTGTCATCCAACCCGCATTGGGTCTAACAGAATATAACAACTGACAGGACGACCCATGACCCAATTCATGTGCCTAATAAAGCGATTTTTATTCCGATCAGGAAGTCACAGAAAATATCGAGTTAACTTTATTTGCTACCAATAAAAATGTAATGGCCTATCATCCAGTAATGTAGGAAGTATTAGTGAGTTATTTGCGAATTATTTGATTGTCGTTCTTTGATGACAATCTTCTTTGTGTGTGTATCTTACTAACTTATATTTTTTTATATTGGACTTCGATATTTGTGACTGTTTTATTCATTAGATTAAAAGTAGGATCCTTAATCAGGAAAAAGAACAATTGGTTAATAAACGAGCTCGTGGCTAAATGATAACAGACGCTCGGGTATTTCGGATTTTTAGGTGAAGCCTTGCTTGCCTAAGTTGGTCCGTGGAACACCCATTACATACCAAGTGTCCTCCGTGACTCGGAACACAAGCCGTTGGTCCCGGCTGCCATCTTTCACTGTCGTTACAGGTAGTCAGTGGCCCGAAAGTCTGACAAGTACTAACAACCAGTCTTACCAAGGGGTATCGATTTACCCAGTACTAACTGGAGGTCAGTCAGTCGCTCCATGTAAAATACTGGTATTCAGCTGCATCCGGTTAGACTGGAAGCCGACCCCAACATTTATTTAGTTAGGAAATGGCTAGGCGTAACCTAGATGATGAATCAGCAAAAGTAAAATTCTTACAATTTACGTAACTATTGTAACATGATCATCCACAGTCCGAGTTCACCCACTGCTGGGTGAACCCAGCCGCGTTACTTCTGCCAATCTCCATGCTCCTTGCAAGTCTCTTATAGGTTGTAATCGCGGTGGTAGTAATGTTGTCTGCCCATCTCGACTCTTTTTTTCCATGTAATCATTGGACGCCATTCGGTCACATACAAGCCTACATCGACACTTTTCAAAACTCATTTTCGTTTTTTGCTGAACACGTAACAATCAGTAACAAAAAATTGATAACATTCGGCAATGGGCTGAAAATAAAATCTTACTCGTATGTGTAAGTATTGTTCTTAAAAATAGAAAACACAAAGAGAAAAGTAAATAATGTTTTATAACGATCTCAAATAAACTTACTAAAGAATTGTGGTTGATAAAGAAAACTGAAGTTATCAAACATATTTCTACACCGAACGTCTATATAAAATTCATATGTACTTAGATCTTACTTTGTAACTTAATATACGCAGACATTTGTAAGACTTTTCAAACATTCCCCGATAAATTCTGACATACGATATATTATTTATGTGTATCGGCATTTTTATTTTTTCAGCAATATGTTTGTGTTGAGCAATATTAGATCTAACATGATCGTGCTTTGCGAATAAAATTTGGTTATGCCAAAGACAAAATCTTTAACGATCAAAATGAACAATCAGTTTTATTACCATTTTGGCAATATTGTCTTTTGTGTCGGATTGAAGCGAGAAGAAGAACATTATTATCATTCTCCTGTCTTCTTCTTCCATACTTCTCTATTGCTTGTCATCTCAGCTGTAGTCACCTCCTTTCAAGCCGTATTACCGTTTTCGACCATTGCTTCTTTGGTCTTCTTCTACTCTTAAGAGAAGTTTTGTAATGTGCTTTAAAAATACTTTTTACTTTTGTCATCATCACTATCACCATCCACAGCCCGATTTCTACAACGGCTGGGCATAGCTCTAATTTGTGCCAATCTTCATACCAAACAATTATTTTGTTTTTCCATTCATCATCTTCCTAGACTTTTCCCAACTTTATTGGGGTCGGCTTCCAGTCTTATCGGATGCAGTTGAATATAAATTTTTAGTGCGAGTGCCTATTTGACCTCCACAATCTAGTTAGTAAGACTGGTTGTCAGACTTCTTTTGCTTTTCCATTAATCAACTTAATTTCCCGTAGAACCTAAACTAAGTCATTTTTGAGACCTCTTTATCTTGCTTCTCCATCTTTTGTGACCGAATTCATAAAATTTCTTGTTACATTCACCGTTATCTATTTCGATATAGATTAATGAAAGAATCGATACTCCACTTCAGCTGATGTCTCGTTTCCAATCTGCTGATATAAAAATCAGCTCCGATAATCAAATCGGAAGACCTATCAATCACATTTTGGGAAGTAGCTCAAAAAGTATCATTAGAGGTGCTCAAATATCAAGCCATAGAGGCGTTATCTGTGAACGATTCATAATTCATCCTATGTAAAACTGGTGTCTGCAGACCGTCGACTGAGATAGGAGTCGATATATCAAGTTCTGGACAATAGGCCCTGACGATATTTCACATTGGAGCCTTTTGTTCGTCCGTCTATTGTCGAGGATTAAGATGTTGGCGAGAATGATAGAATTTTCCCCGTTATATCGATTATGGACGAAGAATCGATTAGTGGACTTGATTTGATGAATCTTTTCTGCTTGACTGCTAATTGTGTTTTAGACTAGATTTTGTCTGTGGTTTCGCCCGCGTGATTTTAGGTTAAATATCCCAAGGGATTGGACAACTGGGATATGAAGTAGGTCCGAACCCAGGTTATGGATTACCCGCTGTATTGAATTTCATCAGTATCCATTTAGCCGTTACGTAAAAAGGTAACAGATGAACAGACAGAGTTACTTGCGCATTGATACGTAGGGGTGAACGGAATTTCACTTAGTTTTAATAATTTCTGTTTAAATTCTGGCAATGACATTAACTTTTTCTAATTCGATAGTTCTGTAAAGATGTGCTTAAGAATTGCAAACAAAGGTTTTCGAAATATTCGCTTTAATGTTTCGATCTTTTATTGAATTGAATGTCATGTTGTCTTTCAAAAGTCATTGCTTTTATTTGTTGTAATAGAAATTCAACGTTTTACTCTTTAATAAATAATGTAAGTACATAAATTTAAAATGAAAGTTATTTATCATTTATTAATACTAAATTTAAATACGTATTGCAGGGTAATTTCATACAGCGACTGTCGCAACCCCGTGCAGGGCACGCCACGATAGTGGCGATAAGTCCCCTCTTTGAGGAGTGGCTGGAGAGACGCCACGGCGTCCTCACCTTCCGCCTGACGCAGGTCCTCACCGGACACGGTGTTTTCGGGAGGTTCCTGCACCGAATCGGGCGGGAGGAAACGCCCGGGTGTTTCCACTGCGAGGATCGACCGGAGGACACGGTGGAGCACACGGTGGAGGTGTGCCCCGCGTGGGCGGAGCACCGCCGTGTCCTCGAAGCGGCGATTGGCGGCGGCGACCTCTCGCGTCCGGCCCTGGTGCAAGCCATGGTCCGGAGCGAGACGGAATGGGACGCCGTCACCTCCTTCTGCGAAGCAGTAATGCTAGAGAAGGAGGTGGCGGAACGTGAGAGGGAGAGAACCTCACAGCGTCCCGGCCGCCGCGGGAGACGCCCCGGGCGTCGGGGGCCACCACGTGGCTCCCGGCCACCGTAGGCGCGGGCCTGTGGACGGTGGGCTATGGGCTAGCTCGCCGTCCGTCCGTCTCATGACGACAGGCCGTGTCGACGGCGCGTTCGTGTTCCACGTGCGCCTCAAAGAGAGTCAGCAATAGGAAGGGGTCCGCAAGGAGCGATGCCTGCCGGGGTTGCGGGACTGTTCGAAAGAGATACCGTGACCCCGGAACACAAAGGGCGATGAAGGAACATGGATGGGTTTTAGTCAGTAAAAGTCTGACACTCCCTCCTGCTCCGCCCAGAGCGGGAGAAGTCATTTGATGATTTCCCATCCGAAAAAAAAAAAAAAAAAAAAAAAAAAAAAGGATAATTTCATAAATTACAATTAACATCTAACGTTTTTTTCCAATAAAATCGGGAAGAGGTTACCAAATACCAATTATTTGGCAACACTAGTTTACATACGTGTCAAATAAGTTAAAGACTTTACTTTTATAATCAACTGTAGGAATTGGGCAGGTGCTTAAATCGGTAATGTTAGGGACCTAACTAAGGACTGAACTCAAAAGAAGTGGACTGTAATTTTAAATAGTATAATCCAAAATAGGTATCTACAATAATACTGTTGGTAAACTAAGGAATGTGCGCGCGCGTCGTCTTCAGAGATCGGTAGCGAAGTGGGCCGGTGGCCCGCGTCCCGCACGTCGCACGCCGCACCTCTCGCCTGGCGGCGTCCGCCTTCATCCGACAGCAGCCGAAGATTGCCGAGTGGTCAACAGCGCCCAAACAGGTAATATGCTCGCACTTTTTTTTTTAGTTAAAACTGAACTAAAGATAAGAAAAAATATAAGCTTAAGATAAAATCATATTAAAAAGATATCAACTCCAATAAAAATACAAAATAAAGAAAACGAAATATCCCGCAGAAAAATCACACGACGCAAAATTTCTACTAGAGAGTACGCAAACAAAATACCTGTAGGTACGCAGACTTGGATCGGCTTAAAAATCTATGCCCGCGAATGGAACGTGGATTACAACAAGCGACGGTGGCACGACAGCTTGTCAAAATATAATCCTCGGCTTGACGCAGGTCGACGGACGTAACATTAAAACGTTGTCGCTAATGCCGCCCTGTAAAAACTACGGGCTACACCTGTAACCTCCTGTATAGTCCTGGTACCCTGGTACTAATGTTCGTTGAATTTACATCGGAGTGACGTCATTTCAGATTGTTTGACAGGTTTCTTTTGTTTTCAGCTGGTTTTTGAGTGAAGAAATTAAATTGGATGAGTTTGCTTAATTATCAGTTTGATTTACAGGTTGACGTCTTCTGGTGTTTGAGTGACGTTGACAAAGGCACGTTGTTGGTTCACATTTGAGAAATTGTATTGAAAATAATTGATGGCGGCTTTAGTTTCAATTTTGACCACGCGTTATAAGCAATTGGGGCAGTTTTGGATTGGATTGAAAGGACAAGCCTTTATCAAAAAATAAAATAAGGTTTATCTATCAACACTGAACGCGTATACAAAGTTTCGTGCCCGTGCTATTAAACGTCGAGGAGTTCTCTCGTTGGTTGGCGATCATGGCTGCAGAATTATATCACTGTCTGTCATGAAAATGTATTTTCACCAAAACCAAAGATGTGAAAAATTTCAGCTCAATGGGTTGGGGGAATTGGTTTGAAATTTAGTTGCAAGATTTGACCAATACATACTAACTAAAAAGGCGAGTTATTAACAGCTTATAAAAAAATAATTATGGAGAGATAGGTGCTCCTCTGACAATCCCTTTGGAAAAAACGACGAGATGAATAATGATAAAAAACAGTACCGAAATAAATGACTGCTAAAAACATGACACTACTTAGTAAAATGATCACACACAAAACACAACCCTGGACAAACTAACGAAAGGGATAATTATATTCGTAACCAAGAACCACACGGTGGAATTCATTATAAAATTTTAATTATATTCCAGAAATTTTACCAGGGGAACTAATACATGAAGTTAATATCAGTGAAATGGGTTGGCAAGCAAACTTTGCTGCCTTAGAACTTAGTATACTTTAACGTGTGCTAATAGATACTCGTACTGTCGTTGCTTGCTGCTTTAATTTGGGAGCTGGTGTTTATTAAGAGTAGAAAGCTCTTTGAGCACAGCTCTTTAGATTGAATTTCGGTAATAAAAGTGAATTCGATAAGCACCATTTAAACTGCGTTTAGGAGCTTTGTGTCACGGCGCTGTTTAGAATTAGTTGATCGTGTTTAAGTTCAATAGAAAAAATCTAGTTTCTTCAATTTTTATAACGTATTTGACGTTTCGTGAAATCAGAAAAGGAAACCATCCATATTACTCCAGTCACATTATAGCGTTAGGTGATTTGAATGTCTCAGTTGAAAATCCAGCATCAGCTACGTACCTATAAAACAGACCTGTCAAATCTGAACGAGCTGACAACGAGCAAATGCTTATACATATTGAATAGATAATTCCACAAACACAACAACACAATTTGCAGTCACTGCACTTCTCCCGAAATCCCGGTAACGGCACACGAAAATCGATCAGCAGGATCTAAGTTATTCCCTCAAACCGAAGCCAGTCCAGCCTGTATCAGTGACCCTGGTCACGTCCGATTGGACAGCGATCACCCGAATCTATTCGTGTTTCGGTACACCGAAGCTTCTTCAATAGAATCAATAAATAGCCTGCGAAACAATGGCAATTACTATAGTCAATTTGACGGCCATGTTTTTCCGGGAGTTTGCGATGGTTGAAAGCGGTTCCTAGTTTGTTCCATTTTTAGGTATTTTTTTAGTTGTATTGGTTAATTTATTTTTGTATGCAGGATTTAGTATAGGGGGGGTTTAGGTACTGTGAATCCTGTTTGAATCAAAATTATTTAAAGTTCTTCAGTAGCATCATAAGTTTTTAGCTTCAACATCGTAAAAATAACATAGAAAACCTTACCCACTACCTAACTTCATCCATTAAATACCCCAAGGTTACCAAGGTTACCCTCATCAAGGTTATTAAAATAATAATTAAAGCCGGAATAAAACCGCTCAGGCCTAAAATTCATGTGCGTATGAACAGATTGAAAAGTAGTTTCTAAAGATTGTAGCAGGCATTCTGTAATTTCTGCCTACCCTCATGGGAAAGAGGTGTGAGTTTACGCATGCAAATACTTAAAATTCATGACCAACAATTCTGCGGGCATCACCATTGAATGAAAAGCATTAAATGAGGTAAGCACATCACTTTACGTCAAAAAAGGATATCGTTGACTCCGACCATTATAAACCCGAATTCCATCAATAATGAACTTAATTTGAATAATCCAATACACTGGATCTGTGTAAAATATTTTTCATTTCGTTGACCGAAATTTGATCTGGCACTTAATCGTAGCGATTTACGACCCGACTGCGTTTTATATTTACGATTTCCGAATAATAAAGCAGGCTTTGGTCGAAAGGATATTTGGACAGCTTCTTTGTTAACAAAAAGGATGTAAGAAAAAAATCGTAAATGCAGATGTTAACGAAGCAGGCAACGAGTGTGTACTCAAACAAAAAGACGAGGAAAAACGGAGGGGAAAGATTAGTTACGGCACGGCTTCGGAATGCAATAAAGCGCCCCGATTTTTTCCTGTTGCGTGTATAAATCGTTTCGATATTTGGAATTGGGGTATTTAAATTCGTTTCCTGTGTTGCGGGCTATATTTAGCCCTATTATTTCGAGAAATTGTTCCTATTACAATACCAATTACTGAAGCAATTTCCATCATTCGTGTCACGGGTGTCGTATAAGGTGACCAATGTCTGAGGCAGAACACCTTGCGCTTCCGTAGACCAGAGAATGGGCAGCAGCGTTTTCTGTTAGTCTTTCATCGAGATTACGGCAAATTCCTCCCATCATGGGAGAGGCTTATGTCCAGCAGTGGACGTTACTGGCTGTTGTTGTTGTAAGTTTAACTTTAACGAGTCATATGCCGTAATTATGGAAACAATTAAAAAGCCATTGTGTTTCCCGTAGATCTACGTTCTGGCATACAAAGGGATAAGTTAGAATAGTATAAAGCCAGTGCTCTTCGATTTGTTATCATCACCATCTGCCTATAGTCATGCTAAGTCATCATCTGGATGGACGAAGATTTTATTGGCATGTCAGAAGTAAAGTGAAAGGAATTTATGAAAGCGTGAACCTTTACTTTGTTATTTTGTATTCAGGGTGTAAACAACCTCATCACGAAGCCGTCAACCAAGCATTCTGTACATCAAACTAAGTAACTTTACGCAAAAAATATTGCTGGGAAACGACTTTTTTTTTTGGGTGAAAAATCATGTTTTGTCGTAGAACTCAATATAACGCACTCAAAACACTGTGCTGATGGATGGATTGAATAGTGTGGGGGTCGTGGAGGTGTTTAAAGTTAAAATCTTACATTAAAAAGTTATATTAAAAAAAACCTTGTCAAAAAGTTGGAACTTTGACCCTCAATATCTCCGTAACTAGAAGGTTCCCAGGTATGGTCTAGAACAATGATCGCAATGAGGAGGAGAACAAGTGCCTTTCGGCTTCGTTAAGAGGTTTTTTACACCTTTTATTTTAATTTTATGATATAAATATTTTAGGTTGGTTTAGAAATACAATCGTTGCAATTAAATAAATAACTAAATCATCTGCCTAGCCTTTTCTAAACTGTGTTCTGGTCAGTTTCCAATCTAACCGGACGCAGTTGAATACCAGTGTTTTACGTGGAGCGAACCTATTCAGTACTAGTCCCTTGGCTTACCAAGGGACTAGTACTGAATAGGTTCGCTCCACGTAACACACAGTCAGTGGTCCGAAATTTTGACAACCAGTCTTAACTGGTTGTCAAAATTTCGGGCCACTGACTACCTAAAACGACTGTCAAAGATCTACAAATGACAGCCGGGTTCCACGGCTTAACGTGCTTTCCGAGGCACGGAACAACCTAGGCAAGTGCAGTTTAACCTGAAGATCGAGCCGAGTGACTGTTATTATTTTGCCACAATCACTATAATACAATAGGCGAGACGAAAAAAAAAACTAATTAGTCCGTCAGTTAGATTATCAAAAAATATTTGACCCGTGTTTTTTCTTTTGTTACGTAAACCAAAATTGACGCTTTTAAAATTGTCAATACGTCACGCCTAGGTATAATTTTTACCTAGTTCTGACGTCACGAGCCCCCACTCCCGAGTTTTGATGAGTTTTATCTTTGTCAATATTCATTGATTTACAAAAACAAAAAATACGTGTCCATTAGTTTCCAATACTCTAACTGACGGACTAAATAGATTTGCAATTTTTTGATACTGTCGTCATGCCTATTGTGGAAGAAAAAATACCAGAAAATTATCGTTCTAAATTATGATTTTAGCAGGTATTCAAGTACTCCGACAGGTTGCTTGAATGATGATTACCACTTGACCCAAATATTCGAGTCTGCCAAAATTTTATGAGCGTGTAAATTTTAACTCTGGCTGTCCGAGATTTGTATTAAACAAGTTAAATTATGTAAGCAGCCAATGGTATTACTGCAGATTATCTAAATAACATATTAAACATCTCGTTTTTATTCCTCGAAGGATAGGCAGTTGGGTGTATCAAAGTAATCTCATATTTAGCTACTTATGTTTAAGTTCCATTTAATATGGGACTAGCTTATAGCAGTCAATCGAGCACAAATCCAGACTCTAGGCTGCTTCTAAGAAGGTTCAGATGAAAAGTATTATGAAATGCCCTTTTTGGAATCGAAATCTTTTACATTCGATTCTCCTCATGATTAACATTAGCGTTTGTGGCCTCTAGAACATCGAGGCTATCTGGAACTATGTATGATAAGACTTTGGTAAAACAAGCTATATTGAAGTTAATAAACCGTATTCGCAATGTATTAGTTTTATTTAGTTGAACGTTGGAATGCGCGTTGGTCTAAAGGCCGCAACTGCGGCTGCTGTTGGTCCTGGGTTTGGTTCCTGGGTCCTGCAATTCGTAATTGAGTTTGTCCATCAGGAATTTCTCAGTAACAGCCGCAAAGTCTGGATTTGTGCCCAGTTGATGGCAATAGGCTTGCCGCCTATTACATGAGACTTAAACGTAATTGGCAAAATGTGGGTGGCCTTAAGTCCTCTTCTGCCTAACCCTTTGGGAATTACAGACGTGGTGGCTGTGTTATTAATAGGATGTGAAGATAGAAATACAGTCACTACTTACTACCATATTTATGAGCTGCATATTTATTTATTTTAAGAGCAGCGGTGGCCCAGTGGTGGCTGCCCCGACTTCCGAACAGTAAGTCGTGGGTTCGAACCCAGACAGGCGCATTCCTTTGTGTAATTTATTTCATCACTACTGCTCTCAAAACGGTGAAGGAAAACATCGTGAGAAAACCGGCATCTCATCCGGCAGAACCAAAAATTCGAAGACATGTGACATCTACCAATCCGCACTGGGCCTGCGTGGTGACCCATTCCCTCTTATTGAGAGGAGGCCGTGTCCCAGCAGTGGGAGAATTATAGGCTGATGATGATGATGATGATGACGATGAACATATTTATGCGTTACTAAAAATAACTTTACAGTTTTAAATCAGCACATGCAAATAAATTTCTGGAATCGTTCTTTACTACATACGGTGCAGTAAACAGCTGATATGCTTCACACGGCAAAAGCTATATGATTAAAAATACCTCAAGAGCAACGAAATGTATCCTACCTACCAACCCCCATAAAAAAACACCCTTAAAGTTCAACCCTTACAAAACTGCAACCACTCAATTTCTCTCCCGAATGCTTTTATAACAATGCCAATCCCACCAAACTGGGTCACTCAACTTTATTAAACGCTAAAGTAAAATCCATTTCCACAGATATTAGCCAAAGGAGACTACGCACTTATAGTAATGGTCACAGCTTATTGTTTTATTGTCTGTGCATAATAAACGCACCATTTTGAGGTTATTACGACAGATGGAAAGACGGTGACGATCGTAATTCATTATAATGTTGTCATCGATCGCACTTTTGGGAATTCTGAAGCTTAGTAGAGTTTTTATTGTTTCTGAAAGTAGTTAGGAATGATAGATGCGGGGTTTCTGAATGTTCGCTTGGTGTTTGGTTTGTAATGTTTTCTTTGTGGGTAATTGTCCGTCTGTTATAGTCATGTCTTTGGTTTGGATTGGGGAAATCAACATTTTTCTCGTAGACACCTCTTTGGTCCAGTTGTCGGAAGCGCGACTGCTGAGCACGAGGTCTTGGGTTCGATTCCCAGGTCGGGCCAAGTGTTATTGCTTTTTTCCATCTTTTTCTTAGTCGTCTTTCATAAAACTTAAATAATCATAACAACGGAGACGATATTACAATATTATTCAAAGATAAAATATAACACACATAATAACATACATAAAACAAACGCTCTTCTGAAACATTCGCGACCTCTTACCCCATATAAAGTTTAGACAATTCCTTTCCCATCTCTGTCCATATCATGTCCCGAGGGAGTGCAAACAAGAAACCTTTTTGTAAACTTGTTACAACTACTTTGGATATCGCTATTCTATTATTCAGTGTCTGATGTATTATCATCATCATCATCAGCCTATTAATGTTCCCACTGCTGGGACACAGGCCTCCTCTCTATGAGAGGGGATGGGCTATAATCCACCACGCGGGCCCAGTGCGGGTTGGTAGATGTCACATGTCTTAGAATTTTTGGTTCTAGGACATGCCGGTTTCCTCACGATGTTTTCCTTCGCCGTTTTGAGAGCAGTGGTGATGAAATAAATTACACAAACTTATGCGCCTGCCTGGGTTCGAACCCACGACTTACTGTTCGTAAGTCGGGGTGGCCACCACTGGGCCACCACTGCTCTCGATGTATTATTATTAGTATTTATTTAGTCGCCATTCTTAGCTTTATCATTCTTCACAGACCCTGTGATGGATGATAAAGTATCTATAGATTCTTTGGATTCTGTTCCTACCACTAAATCTATGATGTTCCTTTTTTACGGGCCAAACTCGCCACCCTATTCCCAAACCACTGCAACTCCTGAAAGCCAGAATCAACAGTTTTGACCACCAGAAAAGCGCCGAGACGATGAAGCTCGAAGAAGTCTCAGAGAAACAATTTAACTGACTTGGATCCCGTAACGAAATATAATCAGAAAAGAATAGCGGAGGAGTAGGAAAGTCATAATTCCCATTTCCCTCCATATCAGCTGGAGACAGAACAATAGGCACAAAGGGACGTTCACAACTTTGATAAGCCCAGTTGCCTAGCACCACGGATAAATATTATCATTAATGTAAAATAGTGGGTGTTGAGTTATATTTGATTCCAATAACGCTAATGGTAATGGTATGACAAAAACGCTTGAACAATTTCCACATTTTATTGAGGGTCATCGGCTGGATATCTCCTTCCATGCTTCTCTATGACTCGTTATCTCAATATTCACGTCTTTACTAGTCATTATACTTCAGGTCTCGTCCGAAGACCATTTATTACTTGCAGCATTACGAGTTGTGGTGCTGTCTCTGTCACACTTCAGATCCAAGTTATAAAATACTAAACCCATCTCCCTCACTCTCATGCACCCGCGCGTGCGGCGGTAGGTGGCTGGCCGGGGACGAGCCTGCAACTTGTCATTACGTTTTTTTGTGTTATCTAGGTCACACAAAAAGTTTTTAATTTTCTCTAAAAAAGGTGTTTTTTATTGAATTTATTATGGGAAAGCGTAAGCATTCATATCTAAATGATGACGAATATAGAAGTATCAAAAAGAAAGTGAAAAGACTCGAACGTAAGCTTCAAAAGTACAAAAGACCGAGTTCGAGTAGCTCGTCATCATCAGATTTTGAGGGTCGCGAAGGTCCCTCGTCTTGCGACATTAACTATGATGATGAATATAACGAAGAATTTCGGGAAATACAAGGTATGTAAGCCCAGTATTGTTTAAATGAGAATTTGAGAGATTCATGTAATTTCAAACAAAAAATTCTCATACCCACATGGAAAAAGATGATCGATGGATATCGATATTTTGTCAATGTTGGAAAATTTATGCTACCAAGGTCTCACTTGTATATCTTGTTGAGAGTACGTATTATTTTCTTCACGTAAATCGTGTTGAACGTATTTCAGGATACAAATAATCGTACCTACCTTGAAGTCCTCCGCGTATATCGCGTTGAGGGTTTATTTTAGGAATAAAATGATCAATATTTCTATCGATCAATATACCCTCGCACGTATATCGTGACGAGCGTTCCTACCTACCTACACAAAACATACCATGCTTCTTCATGTAAACTCCGCGTATATCGCGTTGAGTGTCCGCCTTATCCGGAATAAAAACTAATACAGAATAATATTCTCGCATGTACATATATCATCTCGAGAGAAGGTGTACCTGCCTAGGCAGCTAGGCACATAATGATACTATGTTTCCACATGAAGTGTGTTGAGTGTACCCGTGGAAACTAAGTAAATAATCAGACCTAAACAATGGTTTTCATAACTTCAATATAATCTGATGGTCTGAACTTATCTCCATGTAAATAATGTTGAGAAATTTTGAAGTATTTAGTAGTTACCTATTTTTTCTACTACATTGTATGTCCTTACAGAAGAAAATGTACTTCAGGAAGAGGGTGAGATCATCGCAACTGAGGGACCAGTATTGGAACCAACGACTATAGCAGCTGTTCAAGACAAACCTGAAGAGGTTCTGGACCCAGAAATCCTAATGATATTAGGCGAAGATCCTTCAATTCAGAAAGAACATGGTGAGGATTTACACACAGATATTGCTGCTCGTTGGTCACATACTTTAATGAACGGTTTGCCCAAAGAAATAAAGTCAGACCTCTTGAAAAACTATTTACCAGCCAAGAATTGTGCAAATATGAAGGCGCCCAAACTCAATTTAGAAATCGAGGCGGCATTATCACAGTTAAATGTTAAAAAAGATATATTTAGTCAAAGCAAGCAAAATCAGCTATCTAGCTGTTTATCGGCTATTGGAACGGCACTGAACTGGGCCTTGTCATCCAAGGACGCGATAGCGCACGGACAAAAGATCATAAAGCCTTTGAGCGACACTGGACGACTACTCTGTGACAGCCACTATCGAGAGTCACAGTCAAGGCGATATGCCATAATAAACAGTCTCAACAAAAAGACTCAAAATGTTGTGAAGAATACAAAGCTTGATGAAACTTTATTTGGCACTAACCTTGTGGAACAACTCAAATCATCAAAAGCTATATCCCAGTCGGGAGCGGAGATGAAATATAGCGCGGTACAGCGCGCCACATACAAACCTCCGCCATCTACAAGAAAATTTCAGCGAGGTGCTTTAAACTCGAGGGGGATGTCGCGACCAGCAGTCGGCGAGGCGCGTCAGTACCCCAGTTCCCGGAAACCGACAGCAGCACCGCGGGATCATCGTCGAGACACGTATCGCCGGAGCCACTCGACGCGCCAGAGGACATCGAGACGCTGACTTCACCATTGCAGGTACCTTTCGCAGGCAGGCTGCAATATTTCTATGACCAATGGTCCACCATAACTGATGATCCTGTAGTATTGTCCTGGGTTCGAGGATACAGTATACCCTTCAAAAGCGAGCCTTTACAAATATCTTCTTTTCAAAATTCAGCTAAATCGATACCTGAAGTAAAAATAATCGATCAATGTATAGAAGATTTACTGCAGTCGGATTTTATATCCATTTGTGAACCCTGTGAAGGTCAATTTTTATCTCCCATCTTCACGGTACCCAAGCCTAATGACCAGCACCGCTTTATTTTGAACCTGAAACATCTAAATAAATTTATTCAGCTAGAACATTTTAAAATGGAAGATTTTAGAACAGCGTTAAAATTACTAAATCAAAATAATTTTATGTCTACGTTGGATTGAAAGGACGCTTATTTTTTAATCTCTATTGATAAACAGCATAGAAAAAAGCTACGTTTCGAGTGGAAGTCGCAACTTTATGAATTTAATGTTTTATGCTTTGGCCTATGTACAGCGCCTTTTGTGTTTACTAAACTGATGAAACCTGTTTTACAGTATTTACGTTCACAAGGCCTTATTTCAGTTAATTACCTAGACGATTTTCTTTTAATAGGACAAACATACAACGAATGCGTTAGCAACGTCAGTAAGACAATGGATGTCTTACAATCTCTAGGTTTTGTTATAAATTTCAGTAAAATCCAGTTAACACCAAAAACAGTATGTAAATTTTTAGGCTTTATTTTTAATACTAACGATATGACTATCTACCTTCCTGAAGAGAAAAAACAGCGCATTCTTCAAAAAAGTATAGAGTTTTTAAAGCTTAAACGATGTACCATAAGATACTTTGCCGAATTTATCGGTCTATTGACATCGGCATGTCCTGCCGTTAGATATGGGTGGATGTATACAAAGTTATTCGAAAGACAAAAATTTTTAGCCTTGGGAAACTCTGATGACTATAATAAGAAAATGATTGTAGAGAGCTCATTGAAACAAGATTTAGAATGGTGGAAATATAATATTCTACGTTCAAAGAGCCCCATTTTTTCTAGTAATTACTGTATTGAAATACACAGCGATGCATCAACTACAGGTTGGGGCGTAGCTTGTGACAAACAAAGCTCACACGGTAACTGGACGCAATCAGAACTTAAATCGCACATCAATACTTTAGAATTAAAAGCCGCATTTTACGGTCTAAAAATTTTTGCTTCTGAACTTCGCGATAGCAACGTGCTACTAAGGGTAGATAACACCACCGCTATCTGTTACATAAATCGCATGGGCGGAATACAACACACACATTTGAACGATTTAGCCCGTACTATTTGGCAATGGTGTGAGTTAAGAAATATTAACATATTTGCATCATATATAAAATCTTCTGACAATGTCATTGCCGATCGAGAATCTCGAAAAATTATAATAGATACAGAATGGGAACTTGCAGAGTATGCTTTTACAGAAATAACCAATAGCCTTGGCAAACCAGACTTTGATCTTTTTGCAAGCTCCCAAAACTATAAATGTTCAAGATATGCATCATGGAAACTTGATCCTTATTCGGAAATAGTAGACGCATTTACATTTAACTGGAAACATCTATATTTTTATGCTTTTCCTCCTTTTAGTATGATAACCAAAATTTTACAAAAGATCATTACAGATAAAGCGGAGGGTATTTTAGTAGTACCTCTCTGGCGATCACAGCCTTGGTACCCGCTATGGACTAAACTTATAGTCTCTAATAAAATATACTTTGGACCTGATCAATATTTATTACACTCGCCTTTCAGAACTTGTCACCCGCTTCATGCAGACCTTGTCCTGGTGGCGGCGAGATTATCAGGCAGGCGATGATAGCTCGAGGTATTCCAGAGGCATCGTTAAGTATTTTCATGGCGTCTTTTGCGGAAAATACTCTCAATCAGTATAGTTCATCCCTTAAATCATGGTGGGCTTTTTGTGAAAATAACAGCTATGATGTTTTCAATGCTATAAGTCCCCAAGTGATTTCTTTTTTAACCATGAAATTCGAAGAAGGAGCTGGTTATAGTACTTTAAATACACATCGTTCTGCTCTATCTACTATATTAGGGTCAAAAGTAACGTTAGATGATAGCATTCATAGATTTTTAAGAGGTGTGTATAGGTTAAAACCACCACAACCTAAATACGCTGTCACTTGGGACCCTAATGATGTGTTAAGTTATGTATCAAATTTTTATCCTTACACTGATATTACGCTTGAAAATTTATCATATAAAACAATATCTTTACTCGCAATAGCCTCTGCACAGAGAATGCAGACGTTAAGTCTGCTAAAACATACAAATATTTATATGACAAATGATATGGTTGTAATTAAAATACCTGATCGTATTAAAACATCGATACCTGGACCCTTCAGCCACTAATCAGGCTACTTTTCATTCGCGAAAATCCATCGATATGTCCTGCGACAGTATTGCAAGCGTATATTCAAAAAACTTTAACCCTGCGCCGTGACAATGCTGACGATTACCTGTTCATAAGCCTGAGGAAACCTCATAAAAAGGTTTGTTCACAAACTCTTAGCCACTGGGTGAAGAAAGTCTTAGCAGATAGTGGTATCGACATATCGGTGTTTGGAGCGCATAGCACCCGCCATGCTTCGACATCAGCCGCTCATCGGCTGGGCGTTAACCTGGAAGTGGTTCGTAAGGCCGCAGGTTGGTCTAATACCTCAAATGTATTCTTAAAATATTATAACAGGGAAATTCATAATTCAGATAACAATGATTTTGCTGAAGTCATATTTAATAATTTATAACTTATTGATTAGTTAGGTACAGTCCTTAATCAGGTACACTTATTGTATTAACAATTCTATTAAGATAGATATAAATGTATAGGTACGGATACTCTTGCTAAAAATAACTATAAGTAAAATTTTTTGTTACATATTTATGTGTTAAGGTTACAGGAACTCATTTAATTTATTTCTGTTAAATGATTTAATAAATATAAATAATTATTTATAATTTTATCAATCATGTACAATGTCTTTGTATTTCCCCTTTTTTTGTCAGGAATATGACGTTACTTTCTCTAAACATCTGCAAGTAATAAATGGTCTTCGGACGAGACCTGAAGTATAATTAGGAGTCAAACGAACTTACCTGGTGCTGTTTGATTCCAATTATGCGAGGGTCTCGTCCGAAGACCATTAGGATCCCGCCCATCCCAATAGCTAACCCGTTGTCATGAAAAGTAAAATACAAATTACTGAGACAGGGTGTAACAGGGTTTCTCTGAAAGTAATGCCAAGTTGCAGGCTCGTCCCCGGCCAGCCACCTACCGCCGCACGCGCGGGTGCATGAGAGTGAGGGAGATGGGTTTAGTATTTTATAACTTGGATCTGAAGTGTGACAGAGACAGCACCACAACTCGTAATGCTGCAAGTAATAAATGGTCTTCGGACGAGACCCTCGCATAATTGGAATCAAACAGCACTAGGTAAGTTCGTTTGACTCCTAATTATCATCTACTTATACCAATTAATGAATCATCAGAATCAGTCAAAATTCCCTTTGCTTGTCTTCAAAGGGAATTGCAATTTTCATCAAGTTTTCATGTAATTCCTCTGAACAAACAGATCAGTACTCACGAACATGTAGATTGTAGACACAATATTACCAAGTCTACGCCAATAGACGAGTTAGCTTACGAATTACACATTCAATTCTACACTAAGCAAACTGATATGTTACACAAACACTGAAGTGTTATTACAATCATTGGTTTAATAGTTGAATTTTGCTTTTGTAAGTTCGTTTGTGAAATTATTCTCATGTGTGTGAATAATGCGGTTGGATTTCAGAAAATTTTGGTTTCTTTTCTGGTTCACTGAGTAATCTTTTTCAAGTAATAAATAGGTATAATTTTACTTTACTTTTACAATTTAATTCTAAAAGTCCCAAAGGAGACAGAGAGTGTCATAGACAAAATAACACAGAAAAAGCGATCATTATAAAATAAACATCAAAACAACAACGAGCAAACAAGACATAAAATTCATCTTTGGCCTCAACGGGTTCCACTCTACCGATGACATTAATATGTCAAATTCTATAATAATAACAGCAAATATACGAGGCAAGCTCCCAATACACCACATGATTTTAATGCACTGCGCGCGTTTCCTTTGACGTTGCCGTTCAGAAATGTATACCAAACTAGATCGTGCATACTGTCATGCTACGAAGTAACCATATTACTGGGAATCGATAATGTCTTCCAAACATTGTCTTGGGGAAGATGAGGATGCTATATTTGCATTCAATTATTAAGCGGCATGATAAGAATTTTATTGAAAATTGTGGGGAAGCAGATTTTATAGGGGCAAGAGAGTCTGTTGCATTTTAATTTTTGTTATGGAGTGAGTTAGTTCTTCTTTCAAGTCTTCTATTGACTTGACAAGTACTGGAATAGCTAATACTTTGGAAATAAAAATAGCCATTCAGTAAGGTGGTAGCGCAACTGACTGCTCTGTGTACGTTGGATGTACAAGCATATGTTTTATTTTCGATAAGTTCATTTTGCATAAATTCGAAGAAACTTCACTTCTGAGAACAATTAAAAATACGTCCAGACTTTAAAGGGTTCTTAAAAGATCATAACGCTTTTAGTTACTTCATAAAATCTTAACTGACACCGTTAATTCCATTTCTAGTGCGAAATTCGTTTTTTTATACGTTTTGAAGGCAAGTTGTCAAATTAAAATAAACTTATTAAATATAATTCTTTTTATTCAATACAAAAACCATAAACATGAGTTATGATGTGAATCTTTGAACTAGTTGAGTATTGCAAAAAAAAATACACGTTTATTAAAAAAAATACACTGTATTAAATGTGAAAAACTTAATGGCATGCATTTATTTTAATAGTTATGACACTCAAATTCACATCACACAACTTCCTGTATATCAGAATGATTTCTAGAGGCAATTTACTTGAAAACTTATTTATACATAAATATTTTCCTGGGTTTAATTAATTAGGTTTTATTTTCTGACTAGCAACCCAATTACGAATAACACGCTTACAATCATGATCCAAAGACTGAAGGAAAATCCTCTGAATTCGTACATCTGAAAAAAGTCGTACGTTCGACAACGTAAGTAACACAATGAATATTGTCGTTGAACTGTCAAATTTAATGGCATTGTAATTATAAATGTAATTGAAATTATCTACCTTTGTTTTTGGTCCATATGATCGAACCGAGTTTCAAGTAAGTTCCAATATAGAAACCTGAACTCACACTCATAAGTTAATAACTATTTTTCCCCACTTACTTCCAATGGTCACTAGAATACAATCATAATAGTGACCTTAATAAGCCTGTCCTTCGAGCCGGATTCTTAGGAAATAGAAGCAAAGTGTGATCGGGAAACAGTCTTATTAAATACCGAGTAGAAGTCAAGTTGTTCAGGACCCTTTTGCCGAAATATACTTAGTAATATACAGGATATCGTTTGCAAGCGTGCGGGAATGGTCAAATCTGAAATTATGAGAAATAGCGAATCATTGTGGGGAAGAATCGTAAAACCTAGCGAATACCAATGCGAATTTTCCTCTAAACTTATTTGCACTGCAATTTGTTGGAATGCTTTTTGTTTTCGTTCAAGTAGTATTCGACACGGGCTCGTCAATTTATGCTGTTAATACTCTGGGTATAAATACAAAAATCTTAATGAAACGCACTGAGCAAGCGCGGTGAGTAATGCTCTTTCGTCGTACGTGAAAGACGCCTTTGGCCTTTACCTTACATTGAGACATTGAAGGTCGATATCATAGGTATTAATCGGTGCAACAATGTCTTGTACTAGATGTGAAATACTCGTTTACCAACCAAAATTATGGCTATCATTAATAATGTACCCCTCAGAAGGCCTACTACTAAAGCCACACCGTTTAAAAACCATTAAAAATTTCAATAATTTATCAAAGGCTTTGAGCATTCAAGAGGTATAAATTACTGCAGCGGCCCGAAGCAATAAATAAAGATACATCGACCTCACGAAGCGCGAACAACGGTAGACTTCTTAATTCGAAGAAACCTATTAACTGAAAATCGAAGTAAGTATACCGCAGTATACCTTTACTAACTTGGTATCGTGCCAAACCGGTCAGGTGGGGATTCAATCGTAGACCAACTAATTACCGACAAATTGATGGTATCTTTTTTTTAAACATTAATAAATGGTGTAGTGCTGTGTTTATAAAGTGGCACAAGTGGAATGGGGATACTTACCTTAATATAATAAAGGTCTGCGCACTCTGGATAGTCGAGAAAGTGCTGCCACCACACAAAATTTAAATACCTAATCGACCCAAATAAAAGGCAGCTATGATGCTCTTCCCATGGAGACAGTAGGCTTGTGTCCTTAAAAAATCTAATTAGTCCGTCAGTTAGATTATCAAAAAATATTTTACCCGTGTTTTTTCTTTTGTTACGTAAACCAAAATTGACGAAGATACGACGCTTTTAAAATTCACAATACCTCACGCCGTGCTTTAATTTTTAGTGCGTTGTGACGTCACGAGCCCCCACGTTTTATCTTTGCCAATATTCAATGATTTACAAAAACACAAAATACGTGTCCATTATTTTCCAATACTCTAACTGACGGACTAAATAGATTTGCAATTTATTGATGGTGGAAGCTAGCCTATTGTTCAGCTGGATGGTCTATCTATATCATATCCTGTCACCACACCTTGATCTATAAAACTCAATAGGCTCGCCTAGAAATACATGTGAAAAACATAATATCTGTTGCATTGCGGACATACTATTCGCCTTCGGGAAAATTCAGGTATGGTGTTATAATAATATCACTTTTAATGGCATTGGAAATGCTTAGAAGATCTAATAAACATTTGGTATGCGTTGAAGTTTTTGCTTTGCATTTCAATGCAGCAATGACAGGTTTTACGAACGTTGTTTTTATTGGAGTCGTTTTGTATTCATAGAGCTTTCCGACACTTTACTGTGTGACCACCCTTACATACCGAGTTTCCTCCAAGCCTCGGAAGGGACGTTAAGCTGTTGGTCCCGGCTGTCATTTGTAGATCTTTGTCAGTCGTTACAGGTAGTCAGTGGCCCAAAAAGTCTGACAACCAGTCTTACCAAGGGGTATCGTATTATCCAGTACTAACTTGGTTGTGGAGGTCAGATAGGCAGTCGCTCCTTGTAAAATACTGGTATTCAGCTGCATCCGGTTAGACTGGAAGCCGACCCCAACATAGTTGGGCAGATGATTATGCTTCCCGACACATTACTTTTTGAGCTACTGAACACAATTGCACGAAATATTACTAACTTCGAACGGCAACTACAATTTCATTCAAAAATCACTTTCAATGGCAGTTATAATGCTAGAAAGGTCTTTTGGCGCCCGAATAATATGAAGCGGCGAGCTATTGGTAATAACATGACGACTTTAATTCTCTTCTTGAAACAAACACACCAGCACCTAGGTAACATGAGCCCTAAAAACATCTGAGAATCTTTTTAAGATGATCAATATCGCACATTATGAAAGGATTATTAGTATTCTTACGCCGTTCTAGGGGAGTAGGAAGCTTCTATTGAATATGCAGCTCACACTAACTTCTGAGCTCCTCACTTATTACCAACGAGCAATAATGGCGATGCTTAAGTCATCACGCATCTTCCACAGCCATATTGAATAGGTGGAAGGATTTTTATTATTGTTCTCGTCGAAATGGCCGATGTTTTTATGGCATTTAAATTTTATTTTTTTGTTTCACTTTGAAACTGAAGACAAAAATGAAAATGGTGAACGGAATGAAATATGATTTATTCGTGAGCCATTTGTAGAAATCCAGGAGGTTATTTGAATTAAAATTCGATAAAAAATTATGTAATATACGGCATGCATCAAGAAAATAAAAGCAACAATATTTCAACAAATTCTCCAAATCATACAAACTGAGCGTAAAAACAAAAAACTGTATTCCCGGAATTCTCGAAAACATGATGAAATCTTCAAAACAAAAATCTGCTGCACTGACAGTATTTGAAACCCAACCTTAATAACAAACCCGAAAACAAAAGGAGCATTTATTTTTCATGTATTCATCGAAATTGCACAAAAGGACCCTTTTTCATTAGGACGCGACGTAATTATTTGTCTTTTGAACATGACAAAATGTTCGTTGGGACATGTCGAAGGAAAGGTACATTTCAAATGGTGACGGCAGACTCTAGACGGCAGTGTTTTATAGTACTTATACAATAACCGCAAGCAACAATGCCGCTGCGTTTGTAATTTTGAACCGCAACGTTACATCTGCGACGATTGGCGCATTTCTCTTCTTAAAATACACGTAGGTTAACAAATTGTGAAACAAAAAACTTTTTATAGCTTTGTTAGTGATAGCCACTGAAGGCACTATTGCTATGCCGTCTGCAGTCATGTTCGACCGCAGCAACAGCCGGCATTGTTACTATCTATTGAAGCGTGAAATTAATGTCAAATACTCAGATCTGCTCCCATTGGAGCAGCGAAAAAATAATGTAAGTCAACGCGATCAAAAGATATGACTTTTTGTGTCGCATATTTTGCAATTTCATATGATAATCTAAACGTATAGGGTCCTATAGGGTCTGGGCTGGGGTACTTTCCATTGACCTAGCTAGAATAATGAAATTTGGCAATAAACAATGTCTCACAGCACATGTTAAGGAAAAATTCTAAAAACTGTAAAATGTAGTTTAAAAACAAAATACCTACAAGTTTATACGGAACCCTCGGTGCGCCAGTCCAACTCACACTTGGCCGATTTTTATTATACATAGATATACACAGAAACTAATAGTGTTCATTGGGTTGGGCGGTAAAGCCACTATGACCAAGTCGGAACTGTAACCTTATAAACAAACTCTTTAAATATGCATTCGTTTGGTTTTGACACATCCCGGTGTGAAACTTTCTGATGTTACACGAATCTAAGAGCGAGTTCGGATGTAGTTTGTCAGTGTATTTGGGTCGGAGAAGATCGATCGTGCTTGTGCCTTTGGAGTCAGTAGAGGTGTTGAAAATAGATTTTAATGTGATTATGGATAGACGTCTAAAGAACGTGTTAGCCGTGTGGTATCCGGCAGAGTAGAATAGAACCAACCCATTACACTCACGGGTGTCGTATAAGGCGACTAATGTCTGAGGCAGAACACCTTGCGCCTTCGTAGACCAGAGAATGGGCAGCAGCGTTTTCTGTTAGTCTTTCATCACTGCGATCTCCAATCCGCCTGCCAAGCGTGGAGCGGCAAATTCCTCCCATCGTGGGAGAGGCTTATGTCCAGCAGTGGACGTTATGGGCTGTAATTGTTGTTGTTGTGTTGTTGTCTAAAGAACTGAAGATCAGCGACCTGGGCAAATATACTACTTATTTTTTTTAATACAATTTGTTAAATTTACTGAGAGACAACACAGAGCTTAAACGGCTACATCTAGAATCTTGAAATTTGCACTCGAGTTTCCGAGACCTTATATAACGAAAGTGGCTCTAAGAAAGATCTTTGAATGATAATTCACTGTTAAGATTAAATAGTGGATGGTGATTATATCATTTTTGCCGACGGGAAACCCCATCAGATGCAGTTGCTTATGAGGGAAGTTTTTTTCATTTATTTGCACACTATATACCTACTGGTAATATTTAGAGTTTGGTAATGATACTGCCTCGTTGGTCAAGCGGTCGCAAACGCGAATGCTGAGAATGAAGTCCTGCGTTCGAATCCCAGGTCGGCCAACGTGTTATTGGGTTTTTCCATCAGGAATTTCTCAGTATCAGCCACAGGGCCTGGATTATGTGCCCGGTTGATGGCAATGGACTCGCCCCCTATTACATGGGACTTAATTAAACATAAAGTAACTATCGAAATGTGAGTGTACTATTAGGTACACCTTTGCATAACCCTTTGGAGATTACAGGCGTGATGTTATGTTATGTAATTTCTGCAATCGCACCACTCTAATCACGGTCAACAGCATTTCGGTAGTCTTAGCAGAATTGACTGTGCATTTTAAACAACACCCAAGTTTGACCACATTTTATCCCAAATACATACCAAGGTCATGCCCCAATTGCATCGCACTCGCTGCCTCATTGAACGTAACCACATCGTCAATTAGTCACGATAATGTGGCGGGCCTGGATCCGACCTGTTCCGACCCAACCCGTTCCGATCCGTTTCGTAGTTTAAAAACAAATTGATCGATACGCGAGCATTACGTATGTTTATTCAAAAGCTCGTTTTCGGCAGAAAATCTATTGGAAAAGAAAAGCCCCTGACACACAAAACAACTACCTGTAGATCATACAAATATTTGTACCGTGCGGGTATCGAACTCACTACGCCCAGCGCAGCAGCCAATCGCTCAGCCACTGCGCCAACCGTGTCGTCAAATTATACCTTATCGACGACAATCAGCAAGTTATTGGAACCGTGTTGTCACAAAAGCCCACCCTCCATAGCATGAAACTTAATACAGAAGGGAAGCAGAAATGACAGTTACATGATTTATTGCATTTTGATTCCCTTGCGATTTTAGTCGTGCCAACCCAAAATGTTTCCATTATTCTGCAAATCATTTCTATACCTCCTCGTTGGTTGCAAGTGCGATTGCTGATCGTTACATCCTGACTTTGATTCTCTGGTAAAGTGATATCAGGTCTTTTCATCAGGAATTGGCAAGTAGGGGTTTGGAAACCTGGTGTTTATTGCAATGAAAGGTAAGGTTCTGGACGACTACGTGCTAAAAAGAGCACCGTTTGAAGTCCCAGAATAATAAACCGATGACCCGGTTACGGACACAGAAACCCATCCTCTGCCTAGGTAGATGTTGATGATGGTGTTGTTCTGAGGAGCACGTGGCTAAATAATAACAGCCGGTCGGGTCGATCTTTAGGTTAAGCCACGCTGGCCTAGGTTGGTCCGTGGAAGGACACAGAAATCCGCTGGATTCGAAAACGACATCACCGAGCAATTGACGATATATTGAGGAATCAGTAGACATCTTTCAGACAATATGATGGTGGTTATGTTAATATTATCATTCTCCTTTACTGCACGGGACAAGATTGATGTGAATAACCAACTATTAACACCTAACTCTGATTACCGTTTTCCCTTGCAAATAAAACATGAATACATTTTCACGAATAGAAAACCACTGTGAAATACGCGCCTTTGAGTTCACAATCAAATCGTTACACCAAAGGTAGAGCGTTTTCTATGAAATATTTCATAGTTTTCAAGAGGGAATAGCTGTGGAAATTGAAAGCGGTCGTACGAACGGTTTACACTCAGTATGATTGGATTCCTGTCCGATCTCTTTTTGTTTTAAAGCCGCTGTACGATAAGCGTTTTCAGCTATTTGCGGGTGGGTTACAACAACCTTTAATGCAAATGAAAATGGCTTTTAAAAACATTTATTTTCAGCAATAATGGGGTTAATATTCAGTTCAATAGAAGCTGATGATCAATATTTATTAATAAAAAACGTTTGCCAGTGGTTCCCAACAAACCTATCATTTGGCTTACCTTACTCACCAGTGATCAAAATTTCAGGCTTTGACTATGACAAGATATTATTATGAGGTAATTTTGATAATAAAATAAAGGTTACAAGTGCTTCAGCAACCACAGTAAATCTTTGAACCGCCTGAGGGCTAAAGTTGGCCGCTGCAGATCCAATCTATCTAGATGTGGTATAATCGATTGATCCCGGACACAATACGAGTGTGGAGCCTCAACAAAGGATATGCCACACCCTCTCTCCTGCTCGTCGTGCACAACTAATTGCAACCTACAGGATTTGAACGAGGCATCAAATAACAAAGCTTTTGATGGCTCTATGTACTAGCTAGAAAAAATCTGAGTCACGAAGAATTAGAAGCTAGCCTAGTAACACTTCATCTATCCCTTGAAATTTTGCATTACGTGTAACATCACACCTTTTTTGGCGCTATTTCTAAAGCTAACCTTAAATCTCCTGTTACAAAACGTGATAGAAGGTACTATTACATAATCACGATCAACTGCCACCTGATAACATCCCTCAAACGCCTACACAATCATTCAGGACCGAGACTAACCCACCGAATATAAAGCGCCCACGCAAAACGACACATATTACCAACACAACAGGGCTTAATCTTGGCGGAGTTCCATCCATACAGTTTAGGAAACGTAACGCCACGACAAATTTCGACATCCATCAAATTAGAGTCACATCTGCTATTCATCTTTCTTTACTTATGGTTGGGTTGGCAATAGTGGGCGATGTTCGATTATGCCCACTACCATCTGTGAGGAGAATTTATTCTCTCTTTATATTTTTCCAAATACGTGTACCGATATTGTTTGCGTTCGCTACAAGAAATTGTGTGTGGAGAGATTTGATATTTGAATTTTTTGGTCTGAGATTTTTGGGGTGTTGTCGTTGTAAGCTTGGTAAGAATTGGTGATGGTTTAAGCAATATTCTCATGTTCTTGTGAACATACATTTATGAATTATTACGAAGCTGGAATAATAAACGGTTCCCACACATTCAGTAAATCATTCTGACCCGGTTCTATATGCTTATGCCGCAAAAAACGTATATTATAGTAATTCCCGTTGACCTAGAATGAAGCAATGTCTAACAGTACCTACATGTAAAAAATCTTAAAAACCGTAAACATGTAGTTTAAAAACAAAGTACCTACAAATTTATACAGAACCCTCGGTGCGCGAGTCCAACTCGCACTTGGTCGGTTTTTTTTAAAGAAACGACATTTAATTACTTACAGAAGATAAAATCTAACAGCCGAACGCAGTTTATGAATGACCGTTTTAAGAAAAAAAAGAAAGATCCACAGGTTGATTCCCAGGTCAGGTAAGGTCTTTTCAGGTTTTTCCATTATTTATTTCTCAGTAGCAGCCTAGAATCTGAAAAACGCATAAACCCATTGGTTTTGCGCTCGACTTCCCCCGGTCATGCCTGATTATCGGATTATAAGGGTAAAGAAACTAAGAAATAACTTGAGCAATTTCTACTCAAAACGGAATAAATTGATCCTTATTAGAACGCTAAAAATGTAAACAAAATAAGTCTTGTACAATTTAAAGAACCATAAAACGAATTTACGATTTTCACGGTCAAAAGTAATAAAAAGGTGGGTATAGATGGTTTTACTTTTTACAGTTTCCACGAACCGTGTATGGATTGGGGCTCTGAGAAGAGCGAAATAAAATAACACAATTTTTATCGTTTTATGTAGCTGCTACCTAAAACATAATATTTTTAATAGTATTATTTTTATCCGATTGCCTTAAAAAAATACAAATATTTTTAGAAGACATCAAAAGGTTAATAATGAAATTTTAACTTATAAACACGTTTGATTAATTCACGAAGTAGACTAAAAGAACATTAGTTTAAATTTGAAGACTAATGATTTTATTAATTTTTTCAGTTTTGATCCAAAACAAATGACTAAAATTACAATAATATTTAATTACAAGCATTTAATTTAAAGAAGAATCTAAGATCAAAAAAATTCTCAATAGACCGAAAGTCTTACTAATATTTAGTTATTGTACACTTCAAGCACAAAGTACAGAGGCGGACTTAATGCCCTAGGCATTTTCTACTAGTCAACCTACCTAAATATATACGTAGACCAATTAGGCTCACGGTTGTCATCAACAGCGCAACATAAATATCCAACCTTACAAATTGATTACGCTGTAATACAACGCCACACCAACCAGCAACGCTAACATACTCACAAACACAAACAAAGCAATCAACTCAGCGTCGCTATCCAAATACATTCAAAAGAAGATTATTCCAAATCCTCCGCTCACACCGCTCGCGCTCCCGCCAATCTTAAAGCCCCACAATCAAGATCGTCGAGAACACATAAATATTCCTAATCTTCACTCAAATATCTCTTCGGAACATACGACAGCTGCGCAAGATGTTTTCTCTTGAATCTTACCGAGATTAGTGCTAACGATTGCTGTAATTATTAGGAAAAATACCTTTAATGGTAGTGTACGTTGATTTTGAGTATGTTTTTCAAGTTATTTTGGGATTAATGACTTGGATAGAGTGTGGGTTTTTGCGTGTGTCGTAAAAGGTGGTTATGGGATTTGGGGACAGGAAGTAGGTAGTGTCGAGTAATAGTGATCCTCTTGTAAGCTAATTACTTTTTCACAATGTCTACATATTAATAGATAAGGGTCTACCCTTTATAGCAGAACTTTTTATGTCATAATTTTTTTTTTATAACAAACATGCAAACAAGCATGCAGTATGCAAACATGCAAACCAGCATACACCATGCGAGCAAGCATGCAGCATGCAAGCAAGCACCACCGCAGCTTCGGCTTGCCTCAGACAGTATTTTAATTCAAATTAAGGTTAAAAATGCTATTTATAGAAATGGCAATAATGCCAAATAAAATTATTCCAAATGAAATTCTGCCATCTTCATAGTATGCCAAGTGAAATTGTACCAAATAATCGTCGCTCTAAATAAAAGTTATTCTAAGCGAAATTATGCGGAATTTGAACATTGCCAAAGGTAATCATGCCAAATAAAATTCTGCCATCTTAACAGTATGCCATTGTAAATTCGGACATACAAACATTCGACCAAACAATAACAAAAAATAAATTTCGGAGCACCAAGATTCTGCCAGATAGAAGGAACCCAATAAATAAATAATATTGCCTTACATGGGTGCAATGTACTGAGCTGGCAACGGGAAAAAAATCAAGCTGCGTCAAAACAGATAATTTTTGTACGATACATTATAGGGTCTAGTAAACATTCCAGAATTCATTATCTTCATTATCCTGCCTTCGTCCGAATTTATTTGGGGTCAGTACAGCATGTCTTCTTCTTCCATACTTCTCGTCATATCAGCAGCCATCTCTTTTCTAGCCATAACATCCTTCATACAATCCATCCATCGGAAATTATTTTTTTCTTTAAATAATGGCAAACTCTAACTTGAATGCAGTTGGCATTCTTTGATTTTTTTTTAATGGTACGGCGATTACTTAAAAGTTGAGTGTCGATTCTGTTGTGCACAAACTAAACTTAATTTAGGCTATTGCTATCTTTTTACTAAATGGCAGTGCGAGAAAAGGACGGCTATAGCTATGAACTAAGTTAGAGATGCCAAACTAGTTTATGCCTTGCGCTTCACCGTGTTTTTAGACGACATGTTTTTACGTGCACCCTTCATTTGTATGGAAATATTAGTTCCAACTAAATTTGACAGCTCTAAATTACGTCCGTCTCTTTCTCGTTTTATTAAAAAGAAAAAGATAGCGATAGCCTAAATTAAGTTCAGCTTGTGCACAACAGAATCGACACCAATTGTCGCCTAAGAAAATTCTCCTGTAACTCAATCGATTTAACGGTAGATGCTCTTGTTGCTTCTTTTCAAAAACCCACCCTGTATGTCCGTAGAGTCCCTTTAATATTGGCTATAATAATTCCCCGTACCCATTCATTCACTAAAACGATTTATTTACCCTAAACCCAAGTTCGTTCAAGGGTAAGGCCGTGAATCAGGACCAGGAATAATATTCTCCGGCGCCATATCTTTTATTTTCATAGCGCTCATTCACGTACGGGTACTTCTCTGGTTTATTGTGATTATTCAAACGTGTGAATAAATGGTTGTTGACATTCATATTATTGACTGCCTTACTGGTGTAGTGGTCAAAGCTGCACTGCTGAACAATGAAGTCCTGGGTTGGATTTTCAGTTAGGGCAAAGAGTTTTGGGTATTTTGTTTCGAAATTTCTATATAGCAGTCCTAAGACTTGAGTTTGTTCCCGGTTGATAGCAATAGCCTGCACGGACTCAAACATAACTGGTGAAATCATTATCTGCCTAGCCTTTTCCCAACTATGTTGGGGTCGGCTTCCAGTCTAACTGGATGCAGCTGAATACCAGTACTTTATATGGAGCGACTGCCTATGTGACCTCCACAACCCAGTTAGTACTGGGTAATACAGAACCCTTTGGAAACACTGATTGTCACTTGTCAGACTTTCGGGCCACTGACTACCTGTAACGACTGTCATACAAATGACAGTCGGGACTAACGGATTAACGCGCTTTCCGAGTCACGGAGGAAACCCGGAATGCTATGATGGTCACACAGACCAATCTAGGCAAGTGCGGTTTAACCGTGAAAATCAATCTGTGCGGCTGTTATTATTTAACTAAGACATAACTGATCAATTATGGGTGTACAATAGGGCCTTTACCTAACCTTTCGGAAACTTCAGGCGTGATGTTATGTTAATATTACGTCTATATTTTGATTATCATGCTTGATAAACTCTTTAGTAAAGACAGTCATGTTAACAATTGAAATGGAACGTAGACATAGGAAAATAACTCTAGCTATTAATACATTTGATCATGTCAGAATTTCTGTGGAAATATACTGTAACGTGGAATACATATTTTTGCTGGAACTAAAATCTCAACGAGCTTAGATAATATTTATTAAAGACAACGATCATACCGGATGCAGTTAAATATCTGTACTTTACAGTTACAGGGTAACGAGATAATATTCGTGGGAATATTCTTTATTATGTACTTTCCATTTACTATCGGTTATCGGACTATCGGTTTTGAGACGAGACAAGAGGAGAAGAGATGTGTTGTAAACCATCAACAGCATGCCGTTATTTACCACTTCTCGTCTCTGCTTAGCTTTAGTGAAAACAGTTGAGCAGAGAGAAGAGATGTCTCGCAATTGTTTAGGCAAGCGGAGACGAGAAGCGACGTCAGCGGCGTGCGGTGAGACGTGTTTCATAAGCGGCGTGCTAGTTTGCACATCTCCTTTCTCCTCCGTTTTGCACATCTTCGCACAATTTCGATGGAAACACCATAGCTTTTGCGCATCTCCGCTCGTCTCCGCTTTAGTGGAATCCGGACCTCAAAGGACTACAACTCGTGGGACACTAATTATTTCCCTTCGCGTGAAAACTGTCGCTCTGCAAGTAGCGTCTTGCGATGACTCGTGCGTTTCCATCTCCGTTGTCGCTACACGTGTTTGAACGTTTATCTCGTCGATACAAGACAATAACTACATAAATCTATCTCTACAGGGTGTAAACGAAGCTTTTAACCAAGCATTCTGTTGTATTAAACTAAGTAACCTCCACGCAAAAAAAAAAATGTTGGGAAATAGTTTTTTTTTCAGTTGTAATTCACGTTTTTACGTTAGGGCTCTATGTAACGCACACAAAACATTGTGCTGATGCATTGAATACTATGAAGGTCGTAGAGGTATTTAATGTACGGTTCAAACATTAAAAACTCTTCATAACTAGAACCTTCTAGTTTTTAATGTTACAACCGAACCTTCCCAGGTATGGTCTAGAACAAAATATGTCGCAATGATAGAGAGAATTAGTGCGTTTCAGTGTTAAGGATACATTTACACCCACTATGTGGTGAACAAGATTTTCATATACTCGTAGTTTCTAATAAACTTCTCGATTAATATAATAGAGTTAGCATTCCTAAGAAAGTGGTTACAGTATATAACTGCTCTGATTTCGAAGCAAATGGATCTTAGAACTTCGGGGCATTAGTAATTTGCATTTGCATTGAATTGAATTTGCGGTCAACTGCAGCACATGCGACCTTGCGAACTAAATTGGGTGCATAGACAAGAAACTTTACAGACTTGCTATTATTATTGGCACTGTAATGAATATGATTCATAGATCGTTTTCGTTCAGCTTTGTAGTTATTACATCCTTTTTGAAATATTTTGGTACTCAAAGATACACACTTCTGCCATTCGTCTGCTGGAAGAAATTTCTTATGACCTTTGTGCTCTTATAACTTAACTAGCTGTTGCCCGCGGCTTCACCCGCGTGAATTTCGGTAACCGTCCCACTAAGTTATACTAAAGAGATAAATAGTGTCCTACGTGTTAATCCAAGTTATGAACTATCTGTGCCAAATTTCATAATCATCTCGATTATTATCATCATAACCACCATTATTATCACAATCATTATCACAATCACCATCACTATCACAATCACCATCATTATCACAATCACCATCACTATCACAACCACCATCATTATCACAATCATTATCACAATCACAATCACTATCACAATCACCATTACAATCACAATCACAATCACAATCACCATCACTGTTACCATCACTGTCACCGTCACTGTCACTATCACTATCACTATCACAATCACCATCATCGTTAACACAATCATCATTATCGTTATCACAATTCATCATCATCATTGTCATTGTAATCACAATTTTGATCATCATTATCACAATCACCATCACAATCACAATCATCATCACATTCACCATCACTATCACAATTACCATCACAATCACCATCACTATCGCAGTCACAATCACTATCAACATCACAATCACCATAACAATCACCATCACTATCACCATCACAATCACAAACACCATCATCGTTAGCACAATCACTATCATCATTATCACAATCATTATCATCGTAATCACAAACACTATCATCACAATCACCATCACAATCACTATCACAATCACCATCACCATCACAATCACTCACAATCACCATCACAATCACAATCACCATCATCGTTATCACAATCACTATCATCATTATCATAATCATTATCATTGTAAGTCCATTCTCGTTATCAAAATCATCATAATCGTTATCACACGCATCATCATTACCATAAACACCATCACTGTCACAATCACAATCACTGTCACGGTCACGATCACAATCACAATCACTATCACAATCACCATCACTATCACCATCACAACCAATATCATCGTTTTCACAATCATCATCATCGTAATCACAATCATTATCATCGTAATCACAATCATCATCAACTTTATCACAAACACAGCCACTGTACAATCACTATCACAATCACCATCACAATCACTATCATCCGGTTGAATTCTGAAAAACCCTGAAACCCGTTTCTCCTCATTTATCAAAAGGAGCACTCCTGTGAAGTTTCGAATAAATTAGTCTAACTAATCTTGTTTCCCCATACAAGCTTTGGAGCCCCGTTTAACCCCCGTAGGGGGTGAATTTTGAAAAATCCTTCCTTAGTGCACCCCTAGACCATATAAGGTACCTACTTGCCAAATTTGGAATCTGTAGACCAAGCGGTTTGGGCTGTGCGTTGATAGATGAGTCAGTCAGTAAATCAGTCAGTCAGTCAGTCAGTTTCTTCTTTTATATATTTAGATGTATCCAGTTAAGAATTTTTATGTGTATGTTCATAAATAAATGAATAGTTTCACCCCTGTTTATACTCGAAGGGTTTGGCAGAAGTGTACCGTACCCCTTCACCAGTTATGTTTAAGTTTTATGTAATAGGTCAAATACGCAGCCACAAAATCAGCCTGCGTGCTGCCACTTAGAATTTTCCTCACAATAAGGTTTTTTCCAGTACGTAAATCAAACCCTGCATTACGCTTACGACTACTGCAAAAACGAGGCCTAAATTATTTCAGAAATTATGGAAATGTGTTTAATATTATTTATGGAAATGTGTGGAAATGGTTGACAGAAATTGAAGCTTCTAAAATAAAACGTTGTCAAACGAAAAACAAAAGTTGTTTTTATTCACACGTTCTAGGTACTCATGACTATTTTTCCTCATAACTGATTTTAGCAGTAACGGCGTACTTTACGAACGAGTAGCAGAAAATTCACATGACAGCTGTCAGCGGAAAAGTTATTTCCAAGAAACGCTTTATTGAGGAAAACTGTAGTGAAAAATAATGTGTTCGAAAATTGCGTAATTGCATTTAGTATACCTACTGTATTTAATGCTCGGAGAAAATTGATTGTTTATCATCCCATATAAGTTTTCCCACTGCTGGGACACACGCATCCTCTCTATGAGACGGAATGAGCTTTCAACAAGCGGGCTCAGTGCGGATTGGTAGATGTCACAAGTCTTCGAATTTTTTGGTTCTAGGACATGCCGGTTTCCTCACAATGTTTTCCTTCACCGTTTTGACAGCAGTGGTGATGAAATAAATTACACAAAGTAATGCGCCTGTCTGGGTTCAAACCCACGACTTACTGTTCGTAAGTCAGAGCCACCACCACTGGGCCACCGCTGCTCCTCATAGATTCTTAATAGATTGTTACTATGAGGAAATTCTCATACAGTCATAATTCTGTGTAGAATAGAATATAATTTATTGTTGTTGTAGGTGGGTAACAAATAAATGAAAAAACATATCTACAAGAGGCCCAGCCCAGGGGGTCTACAATAATAGGATTAAGAAAACATACAAGTGTACATTTGAGTGGGTTTTCTAAACATAATTATTAAAGAAAAAGTAGTAAAGGTATCACTCGATTAACAAGAATCGAGTGGTCACAAACGCGACTGCGGAGCATGAGGACCTGGATTCCATTCCCGGGTCGGGATTTTTCAATCAGGAAGTTCTTAGTAGCAGCCACGGAGTCTATATTCATGCCCGGTTGATGGCAATAGGCTTGCCTTCTATTACATGGGACTTAAACATAACAGAGAGTGTCTTGAGTTTATTCGCAGATAGATGGGAGTCTCCAATGCTGCATAATAGTACATGTTTGTGTGTGTATTTATGTCTACTAACGTATTTAAGACTACTAATGTATTTAAGACCATGGTTGCTAACACTATGGGCATAGCCTGAAATAAACGCTATTATTATTATTTTATTATAACTGACGAAATATGGATGTACTATTAGTCACACCACTGCCTTACCCTGCAGAGATTACAGGCGTGATGTTATGTAAAAGAAAAAATAACTGTCTGTGTGTTACCTTTAATGAAATCAAACAAGCAAAGAACTACTGAAAAACTGCTAAGAAATCACAGTACGGAAATACAAAATATCCTTTTATTTTTATTCAATAAATCCGATCGTTTCAATAAAAAATCCATTTCCGCGATAATTAATTGAGACCGTTCCCGCTCCAATCAATCAGTTTATCAATATTTGCTGAAGCGAAAGAAAAATAAAAACGCGACAAAAGTTATTCGTGAAAGGCAATAAAGAAGTTTATGAAAGTTGCTAACAATTCGCTCAAAGAAAATGGCTTTTGGGGGCCTACCAGCACCATTAAGAGCAGTATTGTTTTGGTCTTACTTCAAAGAAGCTCAAAGCTAAATAGTAACAGGCACATGGGTCGATCTCCTTGGTTAAGCAACGATTGCCCAGTTCGGTCCTAGCACGGGTGACCATCACTTATCCATCACATACCGTTCCTTAGAAAGCACGCTAAACCGTTGGTTCGGCCTGCCATTTAGATCTTTGATAGTTATCTCAATTCATTTGTGGTCGGCGCAGAATAATAAGTCTTTTTCCATACTTCTCTATTACTCGTCATATCATCAGACAACTCCTTTTAATATCGTCCTTAACACAGTCCATCCATCATTTCTTTGGTCTTCCTCTACTCTTATATCCATTCACATTCTTACTAATAACTTTCCTCAGAGGCTAAATAATTACGGCCACATGGGACAATCTCTTTGATAAAGCAACGGTTGCCTATGCTAACATGGGTCATCACTTATATAACACAGTTTTCTAGAAAGCACGATAACTTATTAGTCCTGGTTGCTATTTGGTGATCATTGACAGTCGTAACGGATTGTCAGCCCGAAAGTTTGACAACCAGTTTTACCAAAGTGTTATCCAGTAGCTGGGTGGTAAAAGTCAGCTAGGCTGCTGGTCTATGAAAAATACTAGTATTTGAGCCCGAAAACTGGAAGCCGACCCAAAAATGGTTGGACAAGGATTCGCAGATGTCCTGCTTGTCGAATATAATGGTGTCTCCGCACCAGAGCAAGAAGTGACGAGCTTTAGTCAGTAGAAGTTTGACAGACCCCTCCGCGGGCCCACGGGCATCGATTGACGAGTTTGTCAAGCACAAAAAAGGCTTGCAGATGATGACGTCAGTGTGGAAAGAGACGGAGATATACATCCTGTGCAGTTGCACCCTTTCTATTCAGTTGAATAGTACTGCTTTAAAAGGGTGGTGGTATGCCCCCATCTTGTAATTTCGTTAGATTTTTTGGGCGGACTGTCTGTACTGAGTTCTTATAGGGATGTATATTTTACTTACTTCCCTCGGCAGTTGTGTTAATAAATAATTCTGAGAAACTTTTATTTATGTTATACATCACTTTTCTCGTTGGAAGAAAAACAGACGGTTTCTGTGTTTGTAAACAATTCTTGTTTTTATTTAGATGAATACGATGAGATACTCTGTTTAAATAAACTACCAGTTACCATGCTGACATTTTCTATCTTCCATATGTACATAGCGTCACACATACATAAACTCACGCCTTTTTCCCATGGGGGTAGGCAGCTAAACCACAAAACGCCACCTGCTAGAAAGAAAGGGGGAGCTGTAAAGGAAGGGGGGAGGCCTTTGTCCAGCAGTGGGACATAATAGGCTTAACAAAATAAAACTTGAAATACTAAACTTCTAGACTTTTATTATACAGTGCCTTTTACTTGAATTTAGAAGCAGATTACTATAATATTACGTAATTTCAAACCATTTTTAGTAATTATTTGTGTGTGAATTAAAAGCTAATTGGTAAACAAATTTCTAAGGTATCTTAGAATTCCTTGTACGCACGACGACCAATCAAGCTATACAAAACCTTTAGGCGGATCTCTCACTGTACAGGAAATTTATAAAAAATGAGGCCATGCTAAACTGGAACTTGGATGTATCGCCGGACCAAAAACAAGTAAAACTGTAACTTTCCTTTGATTTTATACAATCTGAAAAAGACTTTTTTCTTATACATTGCTACATTTGTTTGATAAATTCGTCCGTTTGACGACGTAAATAACGCAACGAATGTTGTTATTTTTAACCGACTTCCAAAAATTTCTACTTTTTGTCTCAACACAATTTGTATGAGACTACAGACTTTACCCGAGACAGACAATAATTACTTATCTCTATTGGGGAGGTGACTGTAAGATGTACTACCGAGTTCATTGTAAGTCTGCCACTTTTCAGCCTTATGCCCTTAGGAATAAGGTTGAAAACTGGTCGACCGTCAGTAAACTCTGTAATACATTAAGAAAACTGTTATAGGAATTTAAATGCACCCCGACTAACGAAATAAAACATAATGACTAAAAACTCCGTACACACGAAAACACCAAGTAAAATTCTTCTAAAGAACAAGGCATAAAAACATTCTACTTTTGTCATACAATAAAAAAAAGTAATTGTATCAAGAAAGACCTCCCTTCGTAATTTTAGGAACGCGGGCTTTTTTTGAGTTCCGGAGCGTACCCAGGAAAAAAATCGTGAAGGATCCTTTTGTTGGAGATTTTCCTAAAGGATCTAATGAACCATCTCGGAGAGTCGGAGATAAAAATATGTTTATGTTTTCTGTAATTCATTTAAGAAGGCTTTTTTGACGTGACTTCATAGAATTTCGTCAAGGTCTGCCCTGAGAATTGATATCATGTTTCTTTTATGGCATGATTGAGATCAAATTCTTGGTAATTCCATTTATTTGTATCTTACCATAAGCGTGATAGGACTGAGGCCCTAGAACGAGTTTTGACGTTTTTCATAACGTAATTATGTCGATTTTAAAAATACTCGTTTCACATAATAATATTTTAATACGACAAAATAAAACTTTTACAAACAATCACATTTACGTGTAGAACCCGCCCTTCATCTCCGAATAAAATAAACACCATCCATTAGAATTCAATGACGGAACAAAAGCATTAGCAGAATAAACATAGTCGGGAAAGCCAAAACAGTAAGGTCTCAGAATTGCAATAATGTATTAAGTTGGATAAACAACTAACGGCTTGTGAAGACTAGTCCTTTCATAAAATATACAAGTGGATCTGACTGTTTATTGTGTGGTAAGCGTGTTACGCTATGCATAAGGACTGATAGGCCGGAGTTGTCATGCAGTGGGTGCTAGAAGATGGGCGTTGTTGCCGAGGGAGGCATAGAAAACTGGCGTGACGACTTACAGGCGTTTATGAGAGATTGATTGGAGAAAACCGCACAGAGATAAGAGTGGAAGGTTATCGGGAAGACCTTTGCCCAGCAGTGGGACAATATAGGTTTAAAAAGTGCCACATTGTTGGTCCCTTACAAAACAACGTGACATGAACTTTTACCGCAGTTTTTTTGTTTAAACCTTGCCCCACACTAGGAATTTCTCCTGTATCGTGGGTGCGTTAACAAACATTTAAACTCATGTAAACAAATAGCCCGACCCGGAACAACTAGGTAGTTGTTCCGTGTGGGGATCGAACCCGCGACACGCAGCGCAGCAGCCAATCGCTCAGCCACTGCGCCAACCATGTCGTCAGATTCAGTACTATGATTCTAGAAACCTCAACCTCCATCATCTGCCTAGCCTTTTCCCAACTATGTTGGGGTCGACTTCTAGTCTAACTGGATGCAGCTGAATTCCTGTATTTTACATGGAGCGACTGCCTATCTGACCTTCACAACTCAGTTAGTACTGGATAATACAATATCCCTTGGTAAGACTAGTTGTTAGACTTTCAGGCCTCTGTCTATCTGCTTACTATGCTCATATGGAACTTGTTGAAAGTCGTTGCAAAAATACGAGGTTTTTCGACATATCGAAAGTTACAAATACTTCTATTGTATATTATTATTATTATACCTATGTGTAGGCACGGAAAGTTTAAGCCAAGTAACACACGTTCATCTCAACAGAAATGTGTATTTTTGTCTTCGAAGTTGAGCTCACTTTCCTATAAGCCTGCGACTTTGATCAAAGAGAGAGAGTGAAGATTGACACTCTCTAAGTGCACTCCTTTATCAGGAAATGTCGGTCAAAAGTATACAAAGTATTTTCCTTAACCAGACGATACAAATTGTTTAAAGTCACAAAGCCTTTTTACAACCGTTTTTCGTGAAATATCCCCGAATATGAAATTTTATACCATCGGCTCAAACATTTGGGCTTTAAAATGCCGAACAGAATTTTTCCGACTTAAAACCTCCTATAATTCATGGAAATCAATGTAGTTGAAAAGAAAACAAACTAAAGTTTTGAAATTCGAATGCACTAGACGTTTAAAAATGAATAAAACCACCATTAGTGGAACTCGCGAGTCATTGGCAGGAGTTACATAATGCTGAAAACCATTAGCTCTTGTCGATGGCGAAATATTCTTGAAGACGCCTATTGACGTCCACGCTGAATGGCCTGAGACTTCCGTAGTATTTTCGTGGCCAGTTTATAAGCTCCATATAGATTTCACTGGCTACCCCTCCTGCTTTAGTATCGTTGTCTCTCTCGCACGCTCGTACGTAAAGACACCCCAGTGCGTTTTCGTACCTCGTTGCGGGCGGTCGCTAATGGCCGTCGTTCGAAATTGTAAGGGATCGCGATTAAATTTTAAGATCGAATCCGACGCGTTTCAAATCGTTCGGAACAATTGTGATGGTTGAAAAAAAATGTTTTAACGGATTGTGAAGCGTGAATTTAATTAGTTTGGGAACTTGATTTTGTATTATTTGGTGTTAAAAGAATTAAAGTGACAGGGGATAGTGAGATAAGTGAAAAAAATATTTTACTAGTGGATTTATAAGAGGTAAATATTATTTTATGATTAATTATAATTTTAAAAAGTAAAAAAAAATGGGTTTAAAAATATTTTATCTACTGTCACTAAAATATTAATTGCACCTTTACTGAAACCGTCAGAAAAAAAAAGCTTAAATAATATTTTTTCAAATATTTTTGGAATCCGGCCTTCGTGTATCCTGCTTACTGTTTTACACAGTTACAGTTTTTTTCCCCTTTAATGATAAGTTTAATCGGTACTTAAACAAGCTGGCTATAAAATTTACGCGTCAAATTGACAATCTCCTCCTTTTATTTTTAAAAAGTTATTACAACTTTAAATAATCAAGAATTCTAAGTTGTTTGATGGACGGCTCTCCAAAAAGTAATGAATAATTTCCTACCTTAAGTAGGCGCGCGGAAGTAAAATATATTTATCTTTTCATTCTATTTTAGTTCAAGTTTGGGTAATTAAGACTTTAAAATTAATTTGATATCCATTAAATGTCTTTATTTTACTCAGCGAACAGTGAACGATGTTTGCGACATTTTAACAAACATATTTCTGATGAGGTTTTCATTTGTAGTTAATAATATTGACGTAATCAAGCAAAGATTTGTAAATGCTTCAAAAAACTGTTTTTTTCAGTCTTGAAATTATCATTAGGTACCTTTCTTCGATTTAATTTGAATTACGCCAATTACTTATTTTACCATGGAAAAGATTGGGTAGGATTTTATTTCACCATCGAATTGATTTAAAGTGACATAAAAAAATTATAATTTAGAACTTAAAACATTTCCTAATGTATTGACAACCCTGAGTACGTATACAAGAGATAACAATGAGTTCTAGCAAATTAAAATTGACCTAGAAGCTTTCAGTTGCTTTTGTCAATCCAATACATTTTTTAACTATTATATGATTATTAGCTTTAACTTAATTTGCTTTGTTAGTTAGTTAGTATGTATAAGTCAAATCGTGCAACTGAATTTCAAGCCAGTTCCTCCCAACCGATTGAGCTGAAATTTTGCACACTCCTTTGGTTCTAGTGACATACATTTTTATGATAAACATGACTTGATCCTGCTGCTAGGATCGGCTCGTCACGCGAGAACTCCTCAACAGTTTATAGCACGAACACGAAACTTTTTATCCTCATTTTAATGTTGATAGATAAACTATTTTCTTCTTTTCATTTTAATAAAAGCTTAATTTATTTAAAACAAAAAAGAAAGTTTATTTTATTATTTGATTGACAGCTATTATAAACACCAAAATTATTATAAGGAAACCTTAAACTTAAGCACAAAAGTGATCTTTTCTGAAAATCGCATCGCCATACTTTGAATCCACAATTTTTTTTTCTATAACGACATTTTTTCTTATATCCCCACCGTTTGCCTTTTATCCAATTCCGCTGCGGTATCAAGATGGTTAGATTCCATTCAGATACAGTATCTGTTGTAATTGGCTTAGGACTTTCGGCTCCAGACTGAAACTAATTAACTTTGTCACGGCACGTAAAACACATTACCTGCTTTTTTAGATTTCTCGTTATCGGGTAAGAGCTAAATGGTTTCTGCTCGGATAATTTGTTTTTTTAATGTTATCAGAGAATCTAAGAGATTTATTTTGTAGAATATTTTATAATTTACATTATAAAATATTCTACAAAATAATAATATATTGATTATTTAAAACATACCTTATATCATGCTTGTTTCTCGACGGAATAAGCAGATGTGTTTCTATAGTGACCAAGTAGGCATCTATCCAGATTATAAGACTTTGCCCGACCAGAGTAACGAACTGAAGACCTTATTCTCAGCAATAGTAGTAGAATATTAAATATTTTGGACTTATGAGCGCTCGACGGTGTTCTTCATATACAGGGATGGGGCCTATGTCTTAACAGTGAGAAATTAATGTCGCTTACGGTGTTACGCAATGGTGTTGCTGTTAAGTTTTATGCCATTAAAGTAACATAACATAACATCACGCCCGTAATCCCCGAAGGGTTAAGCAGAGGTGTTACCAGCACACCCACATTTCATCAAGAAATATGTCTATAGTCCAATGTAATAGAGTTAATGATAGCGTGACGATTGACAGGGGAGAATGAAGGAATAAAACGTGCTGCTCCAACCCAAAATAACGCATTAAGGACCAAACCTATTGCCATCAACCGAGCACCTACAGTCAAAAAGAGTAGTAGTATCTAGAGTCCGTGGCTGCTACTAAGAAATAAAACCCGATAACACTTTGCCTGACCTGGGAATCACACCAAGGACCTCAAGCAAAGAGGAATGCTCAGCAGAATTAAAATTATCTTAATGACTTCTAACTTAATTTATGAAACTCGTTAAATAATAATCATTAATTGCGAGTAACATGCGTCTCTCAAAACGTCACTTTAGATCCATCTAACCAGATCATTTTGATCAAGTTTGATACGTACATGTTTGGCCCGTAATTTCGTTTCATCTCCAATTTAGACTGAACTTTGATATTTAATATGGCGTTGGAAAGGCTTCAAGTCTATAAATATAAAGCCTCTCATGAAAGTCAGATAGGTACACTGACTCTCATCTCAGCGATACATAGTAAGATAAAGGCACTAGTGAGGGGCTGAAGAAAACTACAAAGGAATTTCAAAGGTGTAATATTTTCAGAACATTAATATGCGTGTTTTTAGAACGATTTCTAATATGATTAATATTAGCTTTTTGGTATGAGCTTAAGCTGTTTATACGAAACATTGTTGAATTTCCACCATCGCTTTTGCTGATAAAATATCACTTTGACTAGCTCTCTTTCGTCTCCAAGAAGTTTCTGTTTATGTACGGTCGAACAAGCTATTTGGTTTACATTTTACAATGTTATTTGTTGGTAAAACTGTAAACCAAATAGCTTGTTCGACCGTACTAAATGAAGCATATTTAGGTGGCTCTTATGTTTTTTACGCGATATTGGCTTGCGTGAATGTGCAGTGATTTGTCGTTTAAGATTCAATAGTTGCCGTCGGATTCGTCAATTTCAGGAATCTATGAAATTAACTATAGCGTGATTTTCAATTTGAGATTTCAATTGTTTGCGTGGAAAGTTTTGCTCCTAGAATTTTAAATGTATTTCTTGTGTTTTATGATCACTATTTGCCGTCGGATTCTTTGTCAATTTCGGGAATCTATCTAGTGAAAGAGTGACATAATCTTTATCGTCAAATTACAAATTCGATAGTAACAAATTTCATCATCATCGGCCTATAATGTTCCCACAGCTGGGACACGGCCTCCTCTCAACGAGAGGGAATGGGCTATAATCCACCACGCAGGCCCAGTGCGGATTGGTAGATGTCACATGTCTTCGAATTTTTGGTTCTAGGACATGCCGATTTCCTCACGATGTTTTCCTTCACCGTTTTGAGGGAGCGGGGCGAGGGAGTTCCTTAACTTTAAACATTCTTCTCGTGTAACTCCTTCAATTAGGTAGGCCGTTATAATATTCCAAGTGTCGTACTCAGGGTAGGTAGATTATTTTGTTTTGCTAGCTCTCAAGGTGTCCGGTGTTGGAATGCTTACTTCCTCTCAAGGATATGAGATCTGTGCTCCAGCATTTCATCACCTAACTAATACACCCACGTCGGTTGGTTTATACAACTTACAACTTTTCTATTTCAGTTTTTTATTCGTATCTGACCGTGGCATCACTTTGGGCCGTATCAGAATTGACATTTGACATAAAGGTTACAGCACGATGCTCGGACAGGACCAATTATAGTTTAATTCATGTCTTATTTTTAAGTTTTTCATATGTTTACTTCTTATGTAATTTTGTTTATTGTTGATATTAATCATTCGGTTTTGTCCTGTGCAAAACAAATAAATACATTTTCTTTCTTTCTTTTTAATTACGCTTATGTTTAAGCTCTCAATTTCTTTTGATAATACTTCAACAACATAGTAATTACCGGCCTTTTCCTTTCGTGATTTTTGTGACTTGAAAAATTATTATTACGGACGTTTAAATACTTTATGAATTGAAATTAACATTTTGACACTGTCAAACTAAGTTTCGTGACTGGCAACACTAAATTATTTTATAAATATCGTTATAAAAAGTGTTTTCTATTCATATTAGCCGAAAGCACCGTTTAATTTACGCTCAAGTAATTTTCTGCCATTAATTTATGATTTGAAGGGAATAGCTTTTTTTGATGGCAGAGATTGATATGCTGCAATTTAGTCATATTTCAAGGCTGCAGCTAGTTTATTAGAGAGCTAAATATTTGGTTCAAGCGGCATAAATTCGTAAAGATAAGTTGAAGATTTTACGGCAGCCATCTGGTGTCAATCTGAGCTGAATTTTTAATTAAGAACAAATGTATTTTTGTCTTAACTATGGACAGTTTTAACGTGAACGTCTTGCTACAACATTCTCGCATAATGTACAACCTCAACATGAATGGTGTAACCAAGGTTGTGTAACAATATTCTGATCTAAAAGACTGTACATGGAGTTTCGTGCCCGTTCTTCTTCATAGAGCTCTACGCTTTAGAATGGGTAACGACAGTACTTTCACAGTTATTGTAGCTTAATTGTTTTGTTATCTTTGTTTCGACAATTCAAAAGTTTCTGTACCTGGCTTATTTGAAATAAATGTTTTAATGCCTTCCCACCAAAAGCTGGTTTGTTAGATCTAACTATAAAAGGAATTATTGATGATTGTAGTAGGTACCTACATTGTCTGTGTACACGTTTGTGGCTTACGATCTACTTGGTATAATTTATTCGTAGAAGACACAGACCAGCTACTACGAAACAGACACTATTCTGTGTATAAATAATAAGACTGGTGGGCCTGGTACGGCCGCGCGGAGTGAACTTTACGTAAACTCTTATAATTTTAAAATTGCAAATACTCATTTCACACACAGTGTTTATTTAGCTTGAAGTCTCGGACATTCAGTGTCTCGGAAAGCACGTTAAGCCGTTGGTCCCGGCTGTCAGGTGGAGATCTTGGATAGTCGTTATAAGTAGTCGTTGGCCCAAAAGTCGGACAACCAGTCTTACTTAGTACTAACTGGGTTGTGGAGATCAGATGGGCAGTCGTTTCATGTAAAATACTGGTATTCAGCTGCATCTTGTTAGACTGGAAGCCAACCCCAACATAATTGAGAAAAGGTTAGGCAGATGATTTTGATAATAATTACTACATCAATGTAGTAAACGATACTTCCAGCACTAATTTCTCAAGAAATTAGTGCTGGAAGATACTTTATTTATTCCGTTATTGAAAATCGTTTAAACTTACGCCACGTTCACGACCTCTGTGACCACTTGCGTCAAGCGACACGAACGTTTATTAATTTTATTGTTCTCCACCATGTTGCAAGTCGCGTCGCAATGACTTGTGGGATGTTCGAAACGACTACATTCATTTTTTTTCTCCACGATTGCTGTCCCAATAGTCCCTTAGATTATATTATATCCTATCTAGACATCTTGATACGAACGTTATACATAGGAACAGACTAACCAGTATAAATATAGCAGCATTACGGTTTTATGTAGCTGTAACGGCTAGGTCAAGTCTACTAGGTAAATACTTAGGAGAAATTCAGGGCAACAGAATAGTCGGGTATTTCTTAAGCCAGACGTAGGCGTACTTTGGTCTTAAATATAAATATTAAATGTTGGACGTTTAATATTTATTTTTTTAAATGCTTTTAGAATGGTAGGAATGGTAGAATAGGTTGTTTTTTTTATGTAGTAGATAATATGTAAGAATGTTGTTTATGTGGCTTCTTCGTGGGCGTTTTTGATTTGATCACACATAAGGTAATACAGGTAAAAACGGAACTCTGCGAACAACAAAGTGAGGTGACGTCTTGCCGTGTACAATTAGACCAAAAAAAAAAGTTAAGACGGAACTCGGCGAACAGAAAAGTGAGGCCGGTTTCGTAAACATGTTGTGAATTTATTGAGGCGTAGTTTAATTGTAGTTTGATGTAAATGTGTGCGTGTGAGCGTGTGTGAACATAGCGAGACGTAATTTGCGCTGGCTTCACTTTATTGTTCGCAGCACTGTCTTGGTTTTTTACCGTTTTAGGGTGGAACCCACCTATAACATTACAATACCTACACGGTCAAAATGTATTGAAAAGCTGATTACCGATGAAAAATTCCGTATTCAGAATGATGTAGGTACTGAATATTTGGTAACTTTTTTAGCTTTGTTCAAGTTGAAAGCGTCACCTAAGTTGTAGCTGGAGCATCCACCTTAAGTACCTAAATTAAATATGTATTAAAATGCGGTATCTTAGGCAACGTATATTCTCCAATAAGACCGTAAGCAATTTCTGCGGGGTACAGAAGCCTCATTGACTTCGGTTTATATGACAACATATAAACCGAAGTCAATGAGGCTTCTGTTTAATAGAAGAGGTGCGAGTTGTTTTAACTATACGTTGCTCCATACTGGGAATTTCTATTCCTATCGTGGGTACAAACATTTAAAAACAGCTTTCATTATTGGTTTTGTTGCAGTGATGTGACCGACGGACTGCCAAGTCATAGGTCTCAAGTTTGAGCCCAAGACAGTCTATGATTTTTTGGATTCATTGCATAATTATCACTTGCTTCGGTGATGGAAAACATCGTGACTAAACCAGCATGTCTGAGAGATATTTATGACAGCATGTAAAAACAAGTCAGAGGCCCATGGGCGGCATGAATACTCTGATCCCAGGTTAGGCACTAACCACACGATCAATAAGAAGCAGAATTCGTTTTTTAATAATAAGATAATTATATTTTCTTATTTTGTAAGTTAGCGTATATAATGCAGTACCACATTAGTATTACATTTCGCGTAATATAAAATTACAATCACCTTTCCTACACGAAACAAATCGTGCATAAAAAACATAAATTAATCAAAACGACGTGAAAACAAAAACGAAATACCAACTTAACAACATAAACGCAAAACAATTTGCAAAAATTTATACAATTTCGTGTTGTACAAAATAAAATTTATGTTATTTTACTACGTGCCTACACTACATATTTGAACGCTTTTTGTAACACTTAGCCGTAATATAAAGAATGTAGGTTATGCTTTAGAAGTCTTTTAGTTGAACGACTTGTAGTAAATTAAGATTATCGCGCACTAATGCTTATAAATTGGCACTCGTTCTCACGCACAAGTTTTTAATAAGTTTTCCACGAAAAGAGAATCAATTTGAAGATCGAATCTATTGCGTAGACGATACTCTTGATACCTATTTGATTTCATTATACAGAAGCCTCTTTTTTATCTTAGTGCCAACTGTGGATGGTACGCCTTAATGTTCTTTGTTCATTTGCAATTAAATAGAGATATAGATCCAATAGAGTCAGAAGCAGTGATAGCCTAGTGCTGTGTCTACCGGACTGCCAAGTCATAGGCCTCAAGTTCGAACCCAAGACACGTACCTTTTGTTTTTTCGGAACCATGTGCGTATTGTGTAATGATTACTTGCTTCGGTGAGGGAAAACATCGTGAGCAACCCAGCATGCCTGAGAGATATTTTTCGACGGCATGTTAAGCCAATTCAGAGGCCCATGGGCCCATAAAAACTCAGACACCAGTGTTAAGAATTGTATTTCCATGGTTTAAGGCTGGTAGAATTGAGGTTGTTGGAATAAAAAACGTGACTTGTTCATGGAGACAATCGAGGTGCTATATATATTTCTTGAACTGACTGACAGTTGATATGACATAGAAAATGACATTGACACAACATGACAGAATATGAAGTGTTGCAAGACAACAAATATAATTAATAAAATGTTGGGGATGCCAACAATTAGGTTAGGCACTAACCGCACGATAAAGAAAGAAGAAGACTTGTAACTTTGCTTAACTAACACATTAGTCATGCAGTAGGTAATCACAGATATTTAAACACCATGCATCGGTAACACACTGAAATCTCCAGTTCCCCTGTCAATCTCCGAAAACGTAAATTAAAACTGCGTATCCTATGTTAATTGTCTCTACGGAACAGCACCCTATCATTTGCTCTAAAAAGCTGCCCCAAAAGATCCTCTAAAACTGAAACTCATATACGTTTTAAAGAAAACACTCAATACCACAATTTAAAATTCAGACACCAGTCTCTCGTTTGCCATCGTTTCCAGAACCAAACCTGTATTCAGTTCCAAGATACTATAAAATTACCACTAAGTTTCTGGAATCAAAGCAATGTTCGATTGTTTGCCACATGCCTAGAAGCCGGCACGTGGACGCAAACGACCGTCACACGATAGATAATTGCGTGAACATCAGGCTTGGTAAACATCAAAGTGGAGACGAGCGGAGCGATGCAGAGATAATGCTGGATTCAACCAAGACAGTGGTTGAAATACAAATCGCGTTTTTCGTCTCTCATAAAGCATAAGCAATAAATCAGACTACAATGATCCCATTGCTGGGACATAGGCCTCGTCTCTATGAGAGGGACTGAGCTGTAATCTACCACGTGGACCCAGTTCGGGTTGATAGATGTCACATGGCTTCGAGTTTTAGTTAAATGACATGCTTTTTTTACTCACGATGTTTTCCTTCACTGTTTTGAGAGCAGTGATGAAGATATAAATTACCCGAAGAAATGCGCCTGTCTGACTTCAAACCCATGACTGAAAACTTATAAGTTGGAGCCGTTATTACTGGCCCACGACTGCCTCCTGTGATTGGTCGAATTTTGCTCATCTTGTCTCCGCTCCACTCGACTCCGCTCCGCTCGTCCCTGCTTAGCTCGCCTCCGCTCCGCTCGTCTTCACTCTACTCACCTTCGCGCCGCTCGTCTCCGCTTTGGTGTAAACTGGGCCTGACTGTCGTGGAAATCGTTAAGCTGATTGGTGTCGCTTCAAGCATCATTAATTCTTGGCCCTGCATTTTATTTTTGCAGTTCCCCTGCCGAAATAAGAGGTAAAATGTTGTAGTTTTTAATATATAAACTTAACGCCATTGCCGTCGTAATCACAATTTAAGCCAATGACTATTTTAAAGCTGATGTTAACAGTGTTGTTAAAATTGTAATTATTACAGGCTTGTTAAAAGAAAACAGAAAAATAATGACCTTATTTTCATTTTAATTTAAATAAACATCATAAATAATTATCTGGTATTTACTTAAAAGCTGTTGTTTGTTGAAATTAAGCATTGTTATCTTAGGTATTTAAGTTGAGGAAAACTGCTGGAAATTAAGTTACTTTTCCTTTTCATGTATTCTTAATAATACAGCTAAAACATAACAGCTTACAAAATTATTACAAGTATCTACTAAGAGCACTTTGTTGGTCCCTTGACCTTATATAGAATCAAATAAGAAAATCATTTTCTCTTCTTGCTTTCTTTAATCAAATTCACCAACATATTATCACGCTTGAGGAGCTCGTGGCTAAATAATAACAGCCGCTCGGGTCGATCTTTAGGTTAAGCCGTGCTTGCCTAGGTTGGTCTGTGAATGGGTGACCACCCATTACAAACCGAGTTTCCTCCGTGCCTCGGAAAGTACGTTAAGCCGTTGGTCCCGGCTGTCATTTGTGATCTTTGACAGTCGTTACAGGTAGTCAGTGGCCCAAAAAGTCTAACAACCAGTCGTACCAAGGGGTATAGTATTACCCAGTACTAACTGGGTTGTGGAGGTCAGATTGGTAGTCACTCCATGTAAAATAGTGGTATTCAGCTGCATCCGGTTAGACTGGAAGCTGACCCCATTAAAACTTGGGAAAAGGATAGGCGCTATCACGCTTGTCACACAATCACACATTCCCCAGTTATGTTTAAAACCTATTTAATAGCGGGTGAGCCTTGCCATCAACCGGGTACAAATCCAGACTCCGTGGCTGCTACTGATAAATGCCAGATAGAAAAACCCAATAACACTGCTCGACCTGGGAATCGAACCCAACACCTCATGCTCAGCAGTCGCGCTTGTGACCACTTAAAACATCCTTTATCATGTACTTTATTGTTCGTTTATACATTTTTCTTCCGTACTTTTTACATTTTTTTATATGTCTATATTAAAAAAAAAACAATTAAAATATTTAAAGAAAATTTATTATTATCCATTGTAACACACAAGCCCAATTAATACCACTGTCATCCAAAAATTGCCATACACAAAAAAGTGTCACAAATAATTTTTACACCGAACAAAAACTACTTTTATTCGTACCCCATTAATAACGACGGTGCTATTGTTAATAACGTCACAACAACGTTATTGCTATAAAAAGTTTACGCTCAACAATTTGCCAAGCAAACAAAGAATGGTATGCGTAAATTGGAGTACAGAGTGCAGTTCAAAACAAAACAAGTTCTGTTTTACATACCGGTACCTGGCGCCCACAATGCATACTTTTAAATAAAAGTAAATGTCGTGTCATGTATTCCTGGTAGCTGAAAAAAAAACCTACAGTGCTATTATCTGTGACCCGAAAGCACAATGATATGTTATTCGGAGAATCCTAAGTTATAGGATAAAATAGGTGACATTTATTTATTTATTTAACATGCCATTAATGCCATGGGCATTTTCTACCAGTCAACCTTTGGGTGATGCAGAGACAAGCAGTGGTAGGTGTACATCTGAAAATAATTTAATTAATACTAAGGTAAACTAGAACTCATTCTTTTAGAATCCTAAACGATGGATGGACTGTGTGAAGGATGATATGGCTAGAAAGGAGGTGACTGCTGAGATGACGAGTAAGAGAGAAGTATGGAAGAAGAAGACATGCTGCGCCGACTCCAAATGAATTGGGATAAGGGAAAGATAATATGTTGATTCTTTTAGAATACTATGATTTTTATCGACCTATAGCAATGGCATGAGCGCGCGATGTAAACGTAACGTAAATACGTCGATTTTAAGATTGAAAATACCCGTTTCCTCATTAAACATTTTCATAATTTACAAAATTTATTCATATTATAAATGGATGATACTGATTGTGCTTATTGCAAACAATTTAACCAAAATCGACGTATTTACGTTAAGTTTACGCACTCGTGCTTTGTGACCTATCGACCGAAATTGCCTCTTCACCATCATCATCCTATTAATGTTCCCACTGCTGGGACACAGGCCTATTCTCTATGAGAGAGAATGGGCTCTAATCCACCACGCGGGCCTAGTGCGGATTGGTAGATGTCACATGTCTTCGATTTTTTGGTTCTAGAACATGCCGGTTACCTCACAATGTTTTCCTTCACCCTTTTGAGAGCAGTGGTGACGAAATAAATTACTCAAAGTAATGCGCCGGCCTGGGTTCGAACCCACGACTTACTGTTCGTAAGTCGGGGCCGCCACCATTGGGCCACCGCTGCTCTCTGCCTCTTAAGTGACTTTAAAGAGAAGATGATGATTAATTTGGAGAAAGTTCTCTAAGATAGCAACTCACATTTTGCGATGCCTGTGATATTGGAGATGTCTGTCAGTCCATCAGGGTCCGTCTGATTATTGGCCTATCAATAGCACAAATAAAAACTGACCTCACTTTGTCAGTTTTGTCACCTTTCAATTCGCCAGCCTTTGCAACACCGAAAAATGAAGCCTCAATTTTGCCGTATATCTTGAATTTTCAATATTTTCCAATATTCCGTATGTAGCTTCCGTCCAATCGTTTGTTTTTCTTCGTTTCTTTTGCTTGTTTTTTATCGTGCGACGACGGCGAGTGCAGATGGCTCCAAGCCAGTCCAGCGTGGCCACGAGCGCAGTTTTCAATATTCCGAGAGATAAGATTATTTAAGGTTATTTCAATTCAATAGCTTGGTTGAGAATAGTGCCTTGTGGCCTCCTTCAAAGATTTTGCTACATCATCAACTTTAAATAACGTCATGCAAGAGAACACCCATGCGAATATAAAAAATCGTAAGTAGTTTTGTCTGTCTGTCATTTTTTCATACCTTACCGAACGGATTTGAATGCATACAATTGTTTTTTCCCAATGATCACTGTTTTATTAAATAGTATACAATAATCATGACCTGGTTTCGGACATACAGACACACTTTTTAACCGGGTAGTAAGTTTCCACCGGATTATGTTCGACATACACGTGTGCGAAGCCGCAGGCAAAAATATGCTGCTGTCTAATATTTCAAAAAGGGATGAGGCATTAGTGGTCACTGTTGACCTAAAACAACATGCTGTGTATACGTATGATAAGCGAGATCCCATGAGAATCACCCGTGATCCTTCAGTAGGGTCTGTCAAAAACCCATACGTAGCACGTTTTGGCGTTTTCGTGTTAATATCATGGGTACGAAACATATCAAAGATTCAATATAAAAAAAAAATATTACCAAAATAATTATTTTCTTTTTAATTATCTTGATAATTATCGTGTGGATTCATAACTTGATCTCTTTTATTTTTGACTCAAATCACTTTGTCAGTTCAAACAGGGTCTTTATTTCTTATAATTAGTATTATAGCAAAATAGTACTAAACGCGTGGAAGTGGTAACTCGCGTTTGGATACACGTGCAGTGACATTGATAATGATTTTTGTTATTTTCAAGAAAATTTGCAAAATAATTGTAAAGAAAATTCTCAAGATAATTTTCATGATAATTGTCACTTCGAATCCTGATAAAACCTTTAGAAACCAAATAATTTTGTTAAAAGTAGATTCTGAATAAGAAAAGGAACATTTTCATTTGCAATGAAACGTGTTACAATAGAAGTCTTAAAAACATGTTTTAGATATTCTCCATTGTCTCGCTATAGTCTGGCATAGAAATACTGTAACGAAACCAAGTAATAATTTATTATCTAAAAAAAAAACCCGATTGTATTGGTGTTATAAGGTTAATTAAAAATTCAAATTATTTCATTCCTTCTGCTGTACTTCAAAAAGATGGACAGTACTTTTCCATTTCAAATTAAGCTACTCGTTCAAAATTCTTCATTTGTCACGCTTTCTTTTACCACTGAACGCCGTGAATAAACCACTAAAAGGCAATTCTGTCTCCATATACGTCTGTCACATATGAGTCTAATATACGTCGCTCATAACACAGCAGCTGAAGCTAGTAGGTCACTCAGTCTAGGGGACATTAATCGCAAAACATGGAAGGCTAAAAGTGATAAACGTTAGCAGCGGGGCTACCAAAAAAGTCATACAATCAAGGATATATTCGTCTATAGGAACGAAATTAGGATTTTCTAGGTATAAATTCTATGTAGTAACCAATCTGGACAAATTAAGTAAAATAATGTAGTGTTTGCTCGAGTTATTTACGTTATTATCTGTTACTTGGCAGAGTATCAAAGATTTTTTGCTATTGGAATAAATTGGATTAATTCAGTAACAGTTTCCATTGAGATATTGTTTTTTGTAAAGATCAATCAGATATTATGGTGTATTCTCGTATGTACCTAATTGTCTGAAATTCAATATCCTGTATGGATAAGTCCTGTACGTTTTTAATTGTGGTTTGTGACATAAATAAAATCTCCAAGATCTCCGATCTCGTTGAAGGTCACTGACTACTGAAATAATAGTACCTACTTAAATCAGCTTTAATCAACTTAAATTAAGTATAGAATTTATTAACAAAAACATAACATCATACCTGGGCCTATTTGGCGCAGCCGTGAGACAAACAATGTTTTCGTTTTCGTTGTTGTTTAGATATAAGTTTTTTTTTTATTTTCTTTTATTTCATACTGGGTTTTAGTAGTATTGCCATAAATTGTTAGGAGCAGACAAATCATAGAGCAAAGAGAGAGGGTAGAAAATAGGCGAGACGACAAAAAAAAAACTAATTAGTCCGTCAGTTAGATTATCAAAAAATATTTGACCCGTGTTTTTTCTTTTGTTGCGTAAACCAAAATTGACGAAGATATGACGCTTTTAAAATTCTCAATACGTCACGCCTAGATATAATATTTAGCTAGTTCTGACGTCACGAGTTTTGATGCGTTTTATCTTTGTCAATTTTCATTGATTCACAAAAACAAAAAATACGTGTCCATTAATTTCCAATACTCTAACAGACGGACCAAATAGATTTGCAATTTTTTTTTGCCTATTTTGATTGATTTTTGATTTGTCTGCTCCTAACAATTTATTTTCCATCCACCCGCAATCTCCAGTCAACCCGCGATCATGGCGCTTGCAACAGCGTCGAAATATCGGGAGCTCAAAACAAATAATAATCACAGAAGATCTCTCGTAATTGACAATACATTTACAATTTATATATTTATTAATAATCGTTACGTCTATAAAGATTTTCTAGCTTTTTTAGTTTGATCATAAACAAGGAACATTTTATTTGCCATCCTACCTACCGTCCAAATGACAGCCCAGCTCCATCTTTTCCTTTGTTCTCTGCAGACAGATGTTGGAAACCAGGTTCCGGTATCAATTGGGCACGTTTCCAATCTTGATAATTGTCTAACAGGAACAGACTATTATACGTTCGGTCGTCCTTATCGACTCCGGTGTTCGGAGCAAGTGATCAGTAACGTCGTTTGCTCTAACATCATCTGTTAAGTAAGTTGATCGATTTCCTGATAAGTTTACTGTAAATTCTTACGGTAAGACAATGTTCGACGAAAGGGGTTTGCGATTTTGTACCTATTATAGAACATACATATAATTACATTAAGCTTCTATTAACGGAAGGGATAGGCAGAGGTCTGCCTAATTGCACACCCACATTTCGCCCGTTATGTTTAACTTCCTTGTAATAGGGGGCGAGTCTATTGCCATCAAACAGTCACAAATCCAGACTTCGTGGCTGCTACTAAGAAAATCCTGATGGAAAAACCCAATAACACTTTGTCGGACTCGGTATTTGAACTCAGGATCTCACCCTTAGTCGATTTGGTATTCTGTATCCTTGACTTGTGTATTACATGGGGTTACACTTCGGTCATCGTTGCTACCACCATGGATGGAGTATGAAATCACGTGTTGAATTCACGATAATGTATTTTCATCGCGTATTACCAGCCCGGTCAAATGAATTATTCCAGGGCCGCAGTCTCGACAGAGATAACGACATTATCGTTATCTTTCGATCGCTAAAATAACAATGAAAAAATTCAGTTGCAATAACAATGCTTGCGGGAAACACGAGTCTCTACATCCAAGATGAAATTCTCGCAAGCATCGTTATAGCAACTGCATTTATTCGTTAGTAATTAGCAATCAAAAGTTAGCGATTTTGTCGTTATATGTTATATGTCGAGACTACCGGCCCAGGGCCCTTGATACAATGAGGTAGTTTCACAGTGTTTTCAGTGTTCATCAATTTTTCAAATTAAGTAAAAGTAGGAGAAAATAAAATATAGTCATAAAGAAAAGTCCCAGGGACACTATAAAAACAGAAAATAATTATCGACTGCTAAACCTTTCCCAAACTATGTTGGGGTTGGTTTCCAGTCTAAGCGGATGCAATTTAGTACCAGTATTAAACATGAAGCGCCTATCTGACCTCCACAACCCAGTTACTGGGTAATACGATACCCCTTGGTAAGATTGGATGTCAGACTTTCAGCTTCTGACTACTCGTAACGATTATCAAAGGCCTACAAGAGACAGCCGGGATCAACGGTTTACCGTGTTTTCCGCGGCAACAGAAAAGTATGTTTAAAGAAAAGACAAAACACTACCGCTCCAAAAACATACCATGTATTATGCATAGCTCGTACGACTAGCATTCCTTATAGAGGTTACAAAGTGGTATTGTGTGGTTAGAGTCCTGCACATTAGCAATTATTGTTAACACAGCTCGGCTAATGAGTTTCACTATTGTGTCTCTGGAGGTACACTAAGTTTCATTTCGAATACAAGGCTTTTCACTGCAGCTTGGCAGTTTCATAGTTCCATCTCTAGAGACAGGATTTTGCTTTAAGTCCGAGTGCGGCTTGGACTTGTGAAAACAGGGTTTTGTACCACGGAACTATTACATGTTGCCTTTTTGTATTTTGGCGAACTACGTTTTACCACACGGCAATATCTTGCTTACTACTAGATTTTAAAGAAAGATTTCTTACTGCTCTGAGCCAAGAAACACCATCGATAACTACTTTTAATAAGGAACTGGTAGAAGTCGGCGGCATAAGTGAACATATTTTTATTCGATTCGATTTTTTTATGCAGACTGGGAATGTCATACGGTATACGGAGTTACGGAGTAACCACACAAACAAATGACACGTCAGTAAACATACAAAATTTCAAAAGTTATTTCAAAAAGGTTAAAATAAGTAAAATCAAGATAACATAAAAAGTTAGAAATAAAAAAAAAAAAAAAAAGGTTAAGTTATAAATACTAGATGAAATATTACAATATTAAAACGTCAACTGACTGTTTTGTAAGTAGAATAAGAATGAAATCATCACTGACTTTGATATTTAATTAATTTATTGTTGTATTGTCATCTCCACATCAACTACATCAACATCCCTAGAGAGGCTTATAGAAACAACACTCTACTACATTAAACTTAAGACCTCACTCTCTACAACAGCTACTCTTGCGGACACGACAAAATAACGCATTCCACCAGCCTTAACCCGTTACCGCGACACACGCTCTCACAGCGCAGGTCTTAACGACCAAACACTGTTAAATATTCAAGAATTCATCAGTTCGACAAAGAGCAAATACACATTGAAGGAAATTATGTAGGTATGAAATAATTATTTAAGTTCGAAAGGAATGGAGTTTTTGAATGAAATTGTAAATGTAGAAGAGTAAAGAAACTTGCAGATTAAACGCTAAATATAAGAAAGAAAGAAAGAAAGAAAAAACATTTATTAGCCCGCACAGGCCAAACACAAAATAAAATGGTTAAATTAACAGTACAGCTAATAAAATAAAATAAATAACACAACCACAACAAAACAACAACAACAACAACAAAACAACTACAACAAAACATTGTGCTGATGGATGGATTGAATAGTATGGGGGTCGTGCAGGTGTTTAAGAGTCCTATGACATTTTTTGATTTTTACTTCCTGGATCAAATTATTTCGATCGGCGTACACGAGTCAATAATAATAGCGATCTCCGGACCATTTTCGATTGTTATTGATGACAATTAGAGACCAGACTGACATGAGACTGACGAGCGAGCTGAATTGACACAGAATTATAGTACTTTAATTTTATTTATTGTAATTTTGTCTTATTATATTGACAAACGAAACCTAATGAAACGTATTCATTGTAGATCGAAGTTTTACATTACACTACACTACATACACTACAACAGCCCATAACGTCCACTGCTGGACATAAGCCTCTCCCATGATAGGAGGAATTTCCCGTAATCTCCACGCTTGGCAGGCGGATTGGAGATCGCAGTGATGAAAGACTAACAGAAAACGCTGCTGCCCATTCTCTGGTCTACGAAGGCGCAAGGTGTTCTGCCTCAGACATTAGTCGAACATAGTCATTAGTCGGCATTAGTCGATCGAAGTTTGAAATCATATTAATTTATTTGATAAAATTGAGTTTATTTGGAGTATAATGAACGCTGAATCAAGACATTTATAGCTTAAATTACGCTTTCTTTACGATTTTTTTCGTGAAAACTCAATGAATTTAAAGAAATTCTAGAACTCCAATAAACAAGTAAAACAATTAATTTATCTTTTAGTAATTTTAGCTTATAAAAGAATTGAATGTAACAATGTGAATTTGAGCGTCAAAGTTCCATTACCGACGGTTTTTCTTGTAAACTGAGTTCGTAAAATATTTATAGTAAATTACACGAAAATAAAAATGAAAATATGTAACTCCAACTTACAAGAAAAAGAATGGCACTATCGTTATTCAACAACAACAACAACAACAGCCCACAACGTCCACTGCTGGACATAAGCCTCTCCCATGATGGGAGGAATTTGCCGTAATCTCCACGCTTGGCAGGCGGATTGGAGATCGCAGTGATGAAAGACTAACAGAAAACGCTGCTGCCCATTCTCTGGTCTACGGAGGCGCAAGGTGTTCTGCCTCAGACATTAGTCGCCTTATACTACACCCGTGAGTGTAATGGGTTGGTTCTATTCTACTCTGCCGGATACCACACGGCTACGCCGGAATCGTTCTTCATAAGAAAATAATTAAAATATCTTACTGCTGCTGAAAGTTACTGCGTCAAAAATCATGAATTTGCGTAAAAAAATTAATAGGACTCATAAAGTAAAAATCTTACATTAACAAACATACAAATTTAAAAAAACTTGTGAAAAAGTTGGAACTTTGACCCCCAATATCTCCGTAACTAAAGGTTCCCAGGTACCTTTCGGGTTCGCTAAGGGTTTTTACACGCTTCATATTTGTACTAGCGTTTGCCAGTGATTTCTTCTTTTTCGGAATTAGTCCACGGGAACGTTCTAGTGGGATAGAAACGATCCTATGTTTTGACCCAGATCATGCTCTACCAGGTTACCAAAACTTCTTCAAAATCCATTCAGTCGTTAATGCGTGTAAGTAACGGACAAACAGACCGAGTTCCTTTTGCATTTATAAAATACTAGCTGTTGTCTGCAACATCGTTCGCGTCGAATTTTGTTGTGTATGTGTGAGATAAAAAAATAGCCTACTTCCTTCCATAAAATATTATAATCTATATCTTAGCCAAAATTCGATCAGCCTTCGCGAAAGGTAACAAACAAACAAACCGAGTTACTTTCACATTTATTCTATTAATAATTATTTTACATTATTTCAATCTTATGAGCAAAATGCTAGCTGACAATTCGCATTTGAAATCGCCTCATTAATGTTGAAGCTATGCATTAAACCCGAAGCAGGATCTTATTTTAGAATAATGTTCATAAACCTAATTAAAAGTACATCTAAAATTCTTTCTGCGGCTCTCGCTTTTAAAAGAGGGTCTGCCAAACGTTCAACAATTTTCATGTGGTAGCAGAGTTTCACAAAAACGCAAACAATTCGGTGTTTCTCTGGGACGACGAAACATTATTCTGGGAAACCTCCTTTTATACTAATCATATCAAAAGGTACTGCCTATAAATTCTTTTTCATCCCGACGTTTTTGGTATTAAGGAAGCTACGTGATTTCATAACGGTATTTAATTTTATTGTGATTTTGGTTTAGGTGAAATTATATTTAAAGGGCTAAGAGATAAAGGTATTTATTTCCGCATATAGACAGACAATCTTGAAACAATGTTAACGATATAGGTACGTCTTTTATCAATGTTTAAATCAAAGTTTAAGTGAAACTGGACTGTCTGACCTAACGGTTGCCGAGATGGTAAAAAGAGTGTTGGTTGACCCATCAGCCAGAAAGGCAGACGGCCTACAGAAGATCGCAGGCAAGACCTGGATCAGACTTGCATAGACCAAGCAAGCGTGGCACAAGAAGGAGGAAAAGTCTGACAATGACGATGATGACGATGAGTTACCTCGTCTGGCGCATGCTTATTGATCTGTGGGTCAATATAACCACCCTTTTGTGCCCTGAGAACAATGCGTTATTTTTTCAAAATGCTCGCCCACGAAATCATCGTCAAAGTTTAAAATTATTGCGGAAATATCGATATCAAATTACGCACACAATACCGCAGTTTTGCACGCTCCAATACATTCATTCATTGGGCCCAGGACCGGATCGAAAATAGTGATTTTATTGCTTGATGAAAAAAAGAATAATCTAGGTTCATTCGTACGAACACACTCGTGTATTGAATCGGGTGGTACACCACGGATCACTGTCTTTTTTCAATTCGAATCCGAGTTCGAATACTTTTGTTTAATTTAGGATTGTTTTTAACCTACTACATGTTTGTAGTGTTTCGTATTGTGGGGTTGTACTCGTGCAGTGTGTGTGGTGTGAATGATAAAATTTTTTGCATTGCAATAATTATTTTCATACGTTTGCTTTTTTTGTATAATTAACAAAGCCGGTGTTTTTGTATATGTTATGTCATAATCTATTCCTATTCAGTTATAATTTACAAATATAATGTTACGGGTGTAATCCCCGATAGACTAGGTAGAGGCTTACCACAGTTTAGCATTAATTCGCCAGTTATGTTTAAGTCACTTGCTTCGGTGAAGGAAAACATCGTGAAGAAACCAGCATGCCTAAAAGATATTTCTTGACGGCATGTAAAGCCAAGTCAAAGGCCCATGGGTGGCATACGATAAAGAAGAATGTTACGTTAGATACCTCCATGATCCGCGTACTATTCAATGCTTCCACCAGCATAATGCTTTGAGTGCGTTACATTGGTTCATGCTGTAAAACGTTTATTTTTCACCCAAAAAAATAAGTTGTTAGCCAGCAATAATTTTTGCGTAGTGTTACATAGTTTGACGTACAGAATACACACAGAATACGTTTATACCTTGTTTAATAGTAATTTGGAAACAAATGTACCGTAAGGTATCTAATATCAAACAGACGGTCATTGTATCAGGTAACCTTTCAGACCTGACCTTTCGACGTGGGATGCTAATTCAAATAGATTATAGTAATACAATATTTACTGGAACTAGAGTTTTGTTGTATTGAAATGAGAGGCTTTATTTATTATATCAAATTAGTTTTGAAATGTGGGTGTACTCAGGCGTGATTTTATTTTTAAGTATGTAAATGAGTTTATGAAACTACAAAAACGGTTACATGATTTTTTTGTTCTGTAATATTTTGAGACAAGTACTTATGCTACAAAAAACCGCATACACACATAGCGGTAAAACTTATAAAACCCCTCTTTTTGCGTCGGGGTTTAAAATCTTTCAATAACCGACAACGCAGAGCGTAAACTACTGGATCTAGAAACATAGCATTTTGCAAAATATACTTTTTGATCCTACAACATTGAAAGTGAGTACTAAGGTCTCAAGTGGGTATCATATGTTTATTTAGATTTTAAATTGAGTGAGCTTTACGGTTTTTATATTCATAATTTGTTGTTTTTGCTATAAAATATTAATTAATGTACAAACTAATTCAAACAAATGCGAATTGTTATATGAATAAATAAATAAATATTCAAAAGTCGACTTCACCCGTTTTGAGGGTAGGTTATCGGGATAAAATACGAATATTTCAATTATTGTGATGACAAGACAATATGCTAATTAATTAACGTTAATAGTTGATCACTTTGAGAGGAGCTCTTGACTTAATAATACCAGCAGTACCGATCTACAGGTTAAGCCGCATTTGCCTATGTAGGTCCGTGGATGAGTGACCGTCCATTACATACCGAGTTTCCTTCGTGCCTCGGAAAGCACGTTAAACCGTTGGTCCCAGCTGTCATTTGTAGATCTTTGACAGTCGTAACAGGTAGCCAGTGACCCGATAGTCTGACAACCAGTCTTACCAAGGTTATAGACGTCAGATAGGCAGTCACTCCATGTATAATACTGGTATACAGCTGCATCCGGTTAGACTGGAAGCCGACCTAGTTTGGAAAAGGCTATAGATAATGATGATTGATCACTTTGAAGTGGTGTACATGAGTACCTAAGTAAGACAAGTAATAATATCTATACTAATCACTATCATCACTATCACTAAATATTATAAACAAAGTCACCCGCGTCTGTCTGTCCCTATGTATGCTTAGATCTTTAAAACTACGCAAAGGATTTTGATGCAAGTTTTTTTAATAGATAGTGTGATACAAGAGGAAAGTTTTAGTCTATAATTTGCGGGCGGGCGAAGCCGCGGGCTTCAGCTAGTAATTTAATAATATTATAAAGAGAAAATATTTTTATTTTTGTATGTAACCAATACACTTAAAACTACTGGATCGATTAAAAAAATTCTTTTGAGCAATGGATAGTTACATTATCAGCGAAAAACATAGGCTATATTTTATCTCCGTACTCCCACGGGAACGGGAACTACGCGAGTGAAACCGCGTGACGTCCGCTAGTCTTAAATGAATCGAAATCGTCAAATGCACACAATAATAACCTCACTTTCAAATCTCCAACATTGTTTATCGTTCATAAATGGGACAAATATACCCTTCCTTATACGAGAAGACTTTATTATGCAAAGAACTGTTTGCCAACTCGATAATCGAGTTATGAGTCTCTTGATCTCAAATCGTTATTCATACAGGGTCGTATAACGGATGATTTCCACCAAACGGCGCGCATCGCATCGGATCGGAAAGGATACGAACGGATGCGGCAACAGCCGATCGCGTCCGGCAGGATGTCGACGCATACGATCGGCTCCTTACCGTCGCTTGCAGACATATTCGTTTCTGCGCCTAGTCAAATGGTTTCATTCCTACCGTGTCGGATACAACGACAGGCGAACGGAGCCAATCGCGCGTCGCAACATACTTTTGACTACGATTGCGTGTCGCGGAAGACGCCCGCGGTCAAGCGGCTGCGACTTTAAATACTGTGTACGCGATTTAATATCGTTTAAAGATTGTAAAATAAGTTCCGTTCCGATCCGAGGCGATGCGAGCGGTTTGGTGGAAATCATCCTTAAGAGAAAGGAATTGTTACCGCTCAAACACTTAGAACTCCTTACGATTTCCTCGAAAGATGAAGTAAAAAGATTTTGGTAAGAGTAAAAATATATGTCACGATTGTTTGCTTTGATAAAAGAATAATGGTTGGATTGTTGCCATGGTTACGGCGAGGGCTTGTTTGTAACATGATTTATACAGGGTGTAATTTTATAGAGTACTATGTGATGCCTGCGACAACGTTCGAGTGGAAAAAGAATGTATATGTGCTGTAGACCAGACTATGAAATATCTCTATTCCAAATTTCATCCAGATCCGTCTGGCATGATTTAGTAATAAACATCCATCCATTAAAACTATACAAACATAACATTTATAAATTACCAGGTGTTGCCAGCGACATTGTTCGCGTGGAAATGTTGATGTATTTTTTAGGGATAAAAGGCCCAGGCCAGGTTCTTCTACTTGCCAAATGTCATAAAGATCCAATCAGCCGTGTAGTTGTGAAAAGGGTACAAACAAACAGAATTACTTTCGCATTTTTAATATTATTAGTAATTAGTAAGGATATAATTATGGTAAAGATTATATATTATAGAACATGAGGAAAATAGTGTACACGTGTTTCTTTAATTAGATTTAGAAAAAAACTTTTAAGGTTATTTAGCACCTAATTATTTTGTTTACTAGAAAATCATGCTCGTTACTGAGCCATTGGTAAATAACAAAGTTATTCTGAAACCTTCATAATCTATTCCTCTGTTTTATTGTTTTTTCTTTATCACTCGACATATAATCTTGAATTATGTTAAGTTTTGCTAATTAATTGATATATTTATTTTTTATTAGTTTCTTATTTTTATATTGATTTGATTAATTGTTATTTTAGTTTTGCATTAACTTCGTGATGATTGCATGGAAGATTGCTTGCATCTTGAAAAAATTATTGTTTTAAATCAATACATTTGTCTGTTCATATTTGTACGCTTCACGGCAAACATAGAGAATCTAAGTTCTACATTGTAACATGCATGTTTGTTCAGTCTTTTTATGCGGTCTTCAACACTATTTGAAATTTATTCAGCGAGGTTTATGTGTACCATTAATTTATAAAGGGTGTAAAACACCTCTTAACGAAGCCGAAAGGCACTTATTCTCCTCGTCATTGCGATCATTTTTTAGTTCTACACCATACCTGGGAACCTTCTAGTTACGGAGATATTGGGGGTCAAAGTTCCAACTTTTTGACAAGTTTTTTTATAAATACAAGTTCTTATTGTAAGATTTTTCACACACCTCCACGACCTCCGTACTATTCAATCCATCAATCAGCACAATGTTTTGAGTGCGTTACATTGAGTTCTACCACAAAACATGATTTTTCACCCCAAAAAAAAAGTCGTTTCCCAGCAATAATTTTTGCGTAAAGGTACTTAGTTTGATGTACAGAATACTTGGTTAACGGTTTCGTGATGAGGTCTTTTACACCCTGTACTTAAATAATTAATAAATCTCGGATACATAAAGTTTAAGGTAAAAAGCAAGTGCCTTCTGGTAATAAGCCATTATTTACAATGATATCAATTCTTAAAATCTTTATAAGTTCCCCAAATCGAGATAGCAGAAGTAATTAAGTTTTTTGGCAAGAAAAGTTCCACTATCTTGAAATTGGAACTGTGCCTACTACCTACTAAAAAAGAAAGACCCGATTCCTATCATTCTACGATCTGATTTTATCTTTGGGAAATTGTGGACAGATACTGGTAGATTTACCCTAGAAAGAATAGGCTAAAAACGTGACTACGGATGCTAAAGCAAATTAGCTTTCAGTAAGGAATTCTACAACAATGTACGGTCGAACAAGCTATTTGGTTTACATTTTACAATGTAATTTGTGGGTTAAACTGTAAACCAAACAGCTTGTTCGACCGTACATTACAAAATTGAAGCAGATCATGCTATTTCTGTGAATAAAAAAAAATGATGTTCAAGAAGACAATAAGCTTGTAAATGGGTCAAAAATATTGTTAAACGTCTGAGGAAAACTAGGGCTTACGATACTAACAGGGTTTCAATAAAACCCTTTACCGTTGAACCAGAATATATTCGTCCAAAAAGGAACGGAGCTCCTAGCGCGAACGTGAGACTTAAACGAAACGTAAATTAGAATGATTTTTTAATCAGAAATTGTACTCTCTTACACTTAAGGTATTGGCAGAAGAAAACATTGTAAGGAAACCCGGACTTGTAGTTAACACATTACATATCATCACGCCTGTAATCCCCGATGGGTTAAGCAGAGGTGTACCTAAGAGACATCCACGTCAGACTGCCAAGTCATAGGTCTATAGTTGGACCCAAGACCCTCTGATGTTTCAAATTCATGTGCGCATTCTATCATTATAATTTGCTTTGGTGAAGGAAAACATAGTGAGGACACTAAACCAGCAAGCCTGAGAGATATTTCTAGACGACAATAATGTTATACCAAGTCAGAGACATAAAACTCTGACATTTAGGTTAGGCACTAACCTAAATGTCAGGGAGGCCTATTGCAGTGGGTGACTCCGGGCTCGACTGACTGAACTGTCCCTATAAAATTATAAGGACAGTTCTGTGCCCATTAAATAATGGGCACAGATGTCTCCGATGCCGGGTTCGGGGAATATCCCCGCAAACGCTCAGAGCAAAGTAAAAAGTGAACTCGGTGCAGTTTTAATTGCACACCACATGTTCAGGTGAAACGTCGAGCCATAAATATCTCGGGGCAAGAAAAGTGTTGAGATTCTCTGCCAGTTTATGTACGGTTTTGTCTGCAGTTTAGTACGGGTTCGCAATTTCGTTTTCAAATAAACATAATTAAGTAAACAAATTAATATAACGTTTTGAAAAAATATTTAAAAAACAAAAACCGGCCAAGTGCGAGTCGGACTCGCGCATGAAGGGTTCCGTACCATCGTAGTAGGGGAGCCCCCTTTAATTGTAAATTTATTTTAGTTTGTTGTCTTACTACAGAAATACACATTCTGTGAAAATTTCAAGACGGACTTACGGATGGACGGACGGACAGCGGAGGCTTAGTAATAGGCACCTGGTCCTGTTACTTACCCTTCGTGTACGGAACCCTAAAAAAAAAGAAGACTATGTAAATATTATCAGCGAAACAAGTATTTTTGGGTTTAAAATTGCAAGAATTTATGTAACGTTTACTCTGCGTGTTTGTGCTAGACCGCCAGATCAACTCCCAACAATGCGTGATCCAGCGTCGTAACAGATAATTGTAATGCCTTCTTTCCACGAAACTTTTTAAACTTCACCTATTCCCTAATTAAGTAGTCCTTTGTGATTTAATCGTCATTCATTAGAACCTATTATTCTTATGTTTTTTTAATTTAAAAAAATCCATTGTTCCCCTTTAAGTTTTTTGTTTTTAATAATTTTCCTTTGTCGCTGGTCTACAAAAGGAGTTCTTGAAATTCTGAAACTCTTTTATTACAATGTAATTAGTGCTTGATGTTATGTATTTTATTTCTAATATTTTAAAGGATTTTCTATTAGTACTAAGTAATGAAATTCTTGGACGTGAAATCCTACTAAAATCATAAATGCGAAAGCTTGTGAGAATGGATAGATGTATGGATGTTCGTTACTCTTTTACGCAAAAACTATTGAACGGATTTTAGTGAAATTTGGCACACAGATAGGTATTATATGACCTGGATAAACACATAGGATACTTTTATGCCGGTAATTAGATCCCGTGGGACAAATAACGAACTCGACGCGGGTAAAGCCGCGGGCGTATGCCAGTTCTTAATACGTTGCAAAATGTTACTGTTGAGGTTTATAAATTTTCATTTTCCTGATCGTCAAAATACGACACTCGCTTGATACGACATTTATTAACACACACGGCATGTACATTATCAATAAAACAAGCTGAATAAAATAACGGCCATAAACCTTACTCCACTTCTGATCGGGCCTAACAATAAAGACCATTTTCCCGTAACCCCGTAACGGCTACAGTATTTTTATAGGTACTCGTGCTAAACTCGGGAAAAACATTCCTACACGAAAAGTAAATTATTTGTGAGCAAAAAAACAGTGTACAAATATAAGACAAACGGAACGACACGTGGTACATGCCACGGGCGAGTTAAGGTACTACTACACCGAGCTGAGTTTGACATAGTACTTCGGTTTGATTTAGTGCTAGCGTAGAAGTCTTCTTTAGTGTGTACAATTGAAAGAACAATGGTCGTTGTTTATTTCTTAGGTAAAAGATTTTCTAGGGCAGTGTTATACATATTATAAGAAAAGTGTGACTATGTGATTATATTTCCTTACTGGAAGTAATTTTTTTAAACCGACTTAAAAAAAGGGGAAGGTTTCGTGTGTATTTTTTTTTTTATGTATGTTACCCGATTTCTCCCCAATTTGTGGACCGATTCTCCATTTTTATTTGAAAGAGTATACTCTTGAGGTTGTCCCATTTTGTCCAAATTTGGTGAAGATCTGATGCTGATCTTCGGAGTTAGACAATGGAACTCTTAAAAAATAGACGGCAAATCTGTCGTCATTGCTGCAATCGCTTGGATGTTTATTATTTATACAACATCATGACGTAACATCACGCCTGTATGCTCTGAGGGGGTACGCAGATGTGTACAATACACCCAGATTTCTAAAGGCGAATGGATGGATGGACAAAGATTTTATTGACATTTTAGAAATATTGTGAAACGAATTTATGAATGTGTGAACCTTTACTTTGTTATTTTGTATATTTTAATTTTGTTGTGTTCTAGTTTTAGTTACATTAATTGGTTTAAATACAACCGTTGTAAATTATTAAGTAAATAAATAAATGTTATGTTCCATTTATTGGGGATAAGCTTATTACCATGGCATGTGTTGCTAATAATGTAAAATAAATTCATGGCAACTTGTTTGGGAACAACTGAAAATGGAAAAATAATTAAAAAACTTTTTTGCAAAAAAAATACAACCGACTTCAAAAAAAAAACTAACAAAAAAAAGAAAAAACAAAAAAGTGAAAAATAACTTTAGCTTCAGAAGCCGGTGACAAAAACACCAAATCAATCAAACAAAGTTCACCGACTTCGGCTTCTGAAGCTTGTTTTATTTTATTATTTTTGCATCTTTAAACTAAGTCTAAGCGCGACGGCTTAGCATGAGTTCTAAGCTCTAAAAAAGTTCCTATCAGGAATTTCTGATTAGGAGACATGGGGTCGGGATTTGTTTCCGGTTGTTGGCAATAGGCTCGCCCCATATTACATGAGACTTGCACAGTTCTCATGTGAGTTGAGCAAGATTGTCTAGACTTCAAAAGAGACTATGACCTCTAAGTTTGTTTCGGCTGTTTCTTCTCAGAGTAGTCAGGTACCAACCACCGGCCCCATCTACAAATCCATCTAGTTTTAAAAAAATATGACTTGTAAAAGTGTTTGTAAAAAAAACCTATTTGCAAAATAAACTTCATATAATCTCATTTATCATTGTTGTTATGTCGCAATAATAATTTTCTAAAGGAATAATTTTCTAAAGGAACTTTGACATTTTTGTCATGAAAAAAAAAATGTTATTCTAAAGTAAGCTCATCATCAATTGAGTGAGTATCAAATTCCCGAAACCTATATATGAACAGCAAAAATACTAAACATTTCGAGCCAATCGTTTCCACCAATTCACAAGCAATGTGGAACTAACCTAATCCCTTCTCACATACCAAGAATGCCTCCTCAGATGTTCGAAACACATGCCCTATAAAAGTATTCGCAGAACCTGTCACAGAATCAATGCGAGTCTTGTAAATGATATATGGTTCACGTTTGAAGTAAATATTTTAGTTTCCGTGGCTTTCTTTTGTGCTAGCCTTCTTTAATTTATAGCCTGGAAAGATCCAGAATGTTCCCACAGTCTGTCAATGGCATTTAGAGTTTGAATTATTAGTGGAAAGGTCGAATTTGAGTGCCTTTATTTCGATTCGAGTTAATTGCTTGTGCTATCATTTGAATTTTAATGGTTTAATCAACAGATTGAAGTATTAATTATAGTGTTGTTATGTAACTTTTGAATGTCAAAAACGAAAATGTCAACGTTAACATTTGAACGATAACATTAACATTTCATTTTATTGACGGTCTTACGACTGTATCAGCGAGCGGAGTTCGCGTAGCTGACATTCGGCCCTAATTATGTTTGATGAAAATTTGCCATCGACATGCTTACAGGAATGACGATTTTTTTACCGGTTTATCGGTAAGTGTTACAAACGTTACCCATACCTAACAGTGTTTTAAATTGGTGTGCTTTCATGTGAGTGCTTGATAAAATTCCTGTTAATATTAAAACCTTAATTAAGGAACTGAACGCCAACGTAAGAAAATCTCTTCTTTCGCTGTACCTTAATTTAAAATTGTCTTATTTCCGAAATTCCGCAATGTTGCCAACACATCTCCCGTAAAACAAATGTTGGTTCTTGGTCCCCAGCCCTACGAACACGCAGGTCCGCGCCCGCGCAGATATATTACCAAAACGCAAGAATATGATCAGTGTAGTGTACTGTGTTCCTGTTTATTTATTTACAAAGTACTTCGTAAAGGATTGGCCTTACTAACAGACGGCTTGCTTTTCTAGCTATCGTTTGAGAAATATCCCTGAGAAAGGATGCTTGTAAAAATTGCTTTGACGTTTGCTTGATTTGTTTTAATAGAATTTATTTTGTTGGTGTAAACTGGAGGATATTGTTATGCTGCTTTTGCCTAAGAAAAGAAAATGTCTTTAAGTTCCAAAATTTTATAGTTAAGTAAAAAAAAATTACTATGGAGTTTCTTCCTTCACTTCTTCTTCCTAGCAAAAAACACAAAAAAGCGGCGAAGCGCGGACGTGTTGGGGGTCTGTCTTCAGAAGTTTTGGCTTTAAAAAGTACCGAGACTAAATCTAACTTGAGCTTTAGATTCATCTCCTCGATTACTTAAAAAAATCGTTGCTTTGATACTAGCAAAATACTAACAGTTTAGGTATCTCCCGCCTATACTACTTCATACCATTTAGAATCAATTCTACTTGCGACAACTACACAACAACTGTGTTAGTGGTGATTTGTGAATCAATACCCCAAGACGGAAGTTTTGAGTGAAACGTAGGAATGAAACCTCAGGTGGGTGCTGGGTACCTTCCCTCCATTGCCCTTTTTACCCAACTGAGGGAGGGTATTGTGTTTATCAGCCTATACAGGTATGTTTGTTCCATTGTGGCGCTCTAGAGATCAAACGCATGGGCCGATTTTGAAAATTCTTACGTCAATGGATTTGTCTTAATCTTGCGAGTAGTACTATTGTCATGTCTTTAGTGATATTAAAGACATGACAAAAGTACTACTCAAAATTCAACATGGCGACAACCAGACGCCAAGCCGGGTTTTTAGTTTTTAAAATTATTATTGTTTTAATTTCCAGTTGTGTAAGATTTCACAGACATTTTGTTTTTTTTTTTAATTTTTTCGTTTCGAATGACCAACCTAGTAACGGTATTTTGTTTAGTTGTATTAGATATTATTATAATGAAAACGTCACAATTACAAAAGATAAAAATAAATACTAATAAAATACAACGACATCAAAGTTTTAAGTGTCAAGAATTGTTGTATCACACTCACAAGATCATGACGGAACAATTTACAAAATGGCGGCCTGAAGTAAGTTTGTCAGTAAAAGTAAAGTTAACAAATTGGGATTGAGTCTCTCCTCGGTATTGTCTCCCCACCTTTTGTGCGAAGAAGAGGTGATATTACAAATTAATTTGGACGTTTCGCCTACAGTGTTCTCAAAGTTTTTGATAAATAGCTCTCGTTGAATGAGTCGTAAAGTACTGTCAACTTAACTTCGATTTTCAATGCAGTCGAATTTATTGTTGACTCATTTTATTTATTTGTAATTTGATTAATGACTTCCAAATTATATCAACCTTTGACAGTTATGACATTGGTTAATTTTCGGGTAGTTATTAAGCTGAAATGTTTTATGCTCTTTCGTTTTTGTAAATAAATGTAATGATTGATTAAAAGTTGGCGTGTGTATTAATTTATTAATTTACATTAATATTTTTAACTAGCTCTGCTCCGCGACTTTCGTCCGCGTCAAATTATTAAAAAAATATTACTTCTATATTTGAATTGGATTTTGTAAACAATTTCAAGGGTTTTATTTTTTTGCACAAAACCCATTTACCCACAAAACTCTTTTACTCCTTATATCAGCTATCTGCTAGTAAAAGTCACGTCAGCATCGGTTCAGCCGTTTCGGAGATTAGACGGAACAAAACGGACAGAAACAAATAAGTACCGTAGATACTTTTTTAAGCACTCAGTAAAAAGCAGTTATTTTGAAAAAGACACTTAAATTTTATTCATTTGTATAGATCATGTTCAATTTCAAATTTAATAGCGAAACGGGAAGGTCTTGCAACCGAAATAGTGACTACAGCCTTGCTATTGGCGATAATATTTTAAATTCAGATACTCAAGTTGCCACAGCCTTTGAAAATTTCTTTGCGGATATTCCCGTATCGACTACTAAATCGCTAAACTCGTCACCTACTGCTGCTGAGTCTTTACTAAGGGAAAACGTTTCAGTCTGTGATTCCGAATTTAATTTTCAATATGTCACCTGTAAAGATATAATTAAAACTTTTCACACCATAAATGTTAAAAAGACCGCCGATCTATGGGGTCATTCTGTAGACGTTGCTAAATCCATTATAAACATTGTAGCTCCTTCATTAGCTGTAATATTTAACGATTGTATTGACCGTGGTGAGTTTCCTGATCTAATGAAATATAGTAAAATAATACCATTGTTTAAATCGGGTAGTACATTAGACCCCACTAATTATAGACCCATTTCAGTACTACCCACCTTTAGTAAAATTTTTGAAAAATTAATTTTGGCACAAATGCAAAGTTTTTTCAATAATCATAAGTTATTACATAAAAAACAGTTCGGTTTTACAAGGGGTCGTTCAACTACTGATGCCGGTGTTGAACTTTTAGGTCACATTTATAATGCCTGGGAGGACAAATGCGACGCTTTGGGCATTTTTTGCGATTTATCTAAAGCCTTCGATTGTGTTCTTCATGAAACATTAATCAGGAAACTACACCACTACGGAATCCGTAACGCCTCTCTGGATATTCTTATTTCATATTTGAGTGATAGGATTCAGAGAGTTGATGTTAACGGGAAAAGATCTCCCGGATCCGTAGTAAGAATGGGGGTACCCCAGGGCTCAATTCTTGGTCCTTTTTTGTTTCTTATTTATATAAATGACTTACCTTACCTCATAAAGGATAATCATGACATAGTATTGTTTGCAGACGACACTTCTCTTTTATTTAAACTCAAACGTCACCAGTTAGTTACGGATGATGTTAATAGCGCCCTGGCAAAAGTCGTTCATTGGTTTAATGTTAATAATCTACTTCTAAATGAGAAAAAAACAAAATGTATTAAGTTTACGATACCCCATGTAAGACAAGTGATAACTACTGTACTAATTAAGGATGAAGAGTTGAAACCGGAAGAGAGCACAGTGTTCTTAGGCATAACTTTGGATGCCAAGCTTCAGTGGGGCCCGCATATAGACAAATTGTCGAAGAAACTTAGCTCTGCAGCATACGCCGTTAGAAAAATTCGTGATTTAACTGATTTAGAGACAGCCCGTTTAGTTTACTTTAGTTATTTCCATAGCGTGATGTCGTACGGTATTCTCTTGTGGGGCAATGCCGCCGATATTCAGACAATATTTGTTTTGCAAAAAAGGGCAATTCGTTCAATTTATAAATTAAGACCCAGATACTCCCTCAGAGAAAAATTTAAAGAGATTAATATTCTTACTGTGCCCTCTCAGTTTATTTATGAAAACCTTTTGTACGCACACAAAAATATTAATTTGTTTAAAAAATACAGTGATATCCACAACATAAATACGAGGAACAAACACAAATTTGTTGTTCCTGCAACGAGGCTCAAAAAAATAGGGGGTACGTTTAGATGCCAATGTATACGTTTTTACAATAAACTTCCGAGCCATATTCAAGCACTAAGTCTAAATAAATTCAAATCGTTCATAAAACGGAAGTTATGCCTGAAAGCCTACTATCATGTTAATCACTATCTCGAAGATAAAAAGGCTTGGGATTAAGCTGCTCCAATTAAATTTGCTCTGTGAATGGCGAAATTTCGGACTTCGCTTGTTTATTGTTGATTCCTTTCTTGTATACACTCTGACATTTTATGATTTGACATGTATTTTATTATTTTTTACTTTATTTTTTTATTATTTTATGTGACATTTACTGATTTGACATGAATACTTATTTCATTAAGTATTTTACTTTTTATTATCATTGTGACATTTAATGATTTTTGTGATTTTTATTTACATTCATTTTGAAAAGAACTTGTTATTAATTTTATTTGATTATTGTGAATGTGGGGACCATGTGGGTCACATTTGTATTTTTTGTTTATTTTTTTCCCACAACTGTCTGGCAGTTTGAGTACTATAAGCGACCTACCCAAATGTCCTTTCTTTGGTATTGTTCGTCGTTTCGTTGAGCTCCTTGAGTTATAAGTCGAGCTACACGATAACTGACAAATGCTTGCAATGACTGGACAGGTCCACTCAAATCTGTGTGGTTCTTTCTTCAAAAGACCATCTCAGACACTAATCTGCATAGTCCTCATGTGAATTGAGCAAGATTATGTCTGGACTTCAAAAGAGACTATGACCTCTGAGTTTGTTTCGGCTGTTTCTTCTCAGAGTAGTCAGGTACGAAACACCGGCCCCATCTAGTTTTAAAAAGTGACGTGTAAAAGTGTTTGTAAAAACCTACTTGCAAAATAAACATCATTTATCATTTATCATTTAACGTCTGAAGCATATTATGTGATTTGATATCTTCAAATTTTAATTCTCAAAAATAATTCAAGAGAGATTTACAACTGAAATACACGAGGCTTTAATCTAAATACATAATAGTAGAGCACCTCTTAATGAAACTATTACCAGACCTAAAATTACGCCTTCAAATAGTTTTCAAACTAATCTGAAGAGCAATTTATTTCATATTAGTGTTAATTCATGAAACTTTCACAAATAATACAATTAACAAGAACGTGTTGTTTGTCAATAGGACTGTTAAGTTTAAAATTTTATTACGTTTAACCTTAACTAATATTAAAAATGGTGAAAGTAAGTTTGTTTGTTACTTTTTTACGCCTTTACCACTGATACGATCATTCTAAAATTTGGCATTTATGTTGTCAGGTGTACAGAAACGGACATGACCTTTCACCCCGAAAAAACTGTTCCCGAGGAAAACAAAAGTTACATTCTAATATGGATTATATAGTTACAAGCAGAGTTGACAACCCGAATTGATTGTCAAATTCTTAATTATCGCGAGCGAAGCCACGGGTAAAAGCTAGTATTTAATGAAAGGCGGTTTCGCTTTGTTCATAAATACTAATAACGATTGGCGGCGATAAGCGCGTTATTGTCGCTTGGTTTTTAATAAAACCGCAAACATTTAAAGTTAACTGTTTTATATTTTTGTGTTTGTATTTTTAATTTCCGTGGAAAAATACTGTATTTTAAAATTTATGGTATTATAGTGCCAAGTTTTATTCGTGACTAGCTTATGCCCGCGGCTTTGCTCGGTTCGGTACCTAATTGTCCCACGGGATCGTAAAACAGGGATAAAAAGTATCCTATGTATTAATCTGGGCCAACATCCTATCCTTATCCGTTCAGTATTTTCGGGTGAAAGATTTATAAGTGCCCGTTAATTTACTTTCCAAGTAATCTGATACAGATTCTGTTCCATTTCTGAATTTATTCGGTGAGTAGAGTCTATTCGAATATCGTCAAACAGGTTACAACAACTTTCACATTGTGTTTTCGTTTGGAGTTGCAAGCGCAGCGAGCCTCAATTGCCCCGTAACTCGCTTTTTAAAAAGTATCTCAATTGTATTGTCACCGTGTGTAAATAAAAAAAAATCAGAGCTTTAAACCCGTAGACACTCCTAAGAACATTACACGCATCCACAAAACATTCATCCATCCATCCGCACAACTATCGCATTTATAATAGTAGTAAGATTGATAAAATTCTCGCAAACACCTCCTAATTATGAAACTGGCAGTAAATAATTCAACCTGTTCTTCGGTAAAAGACTTTTTGTGCCTTTGAACCAAGTAAATAACCAAGTAAAGATCTTCCTTTGCAAAGATGGGCAGTTGAGATTCTGAAGGAAAATTTAAAGAAAGCGAAGCAGTAGTTTTTCATTAAAATCTTGTACCTGATGTCGTAAATTCAAAGCATTTTACCGTCTCACTTTGCTGACAAGTTAAAAACAAGGACTAAGGACCATAAAAAGAAATCTGTTGAAATTGATTCATATAAAAAAAAAACAATCGGGGCAGTCTTTGGGGACTGCCGATAGAAGTGAAAACAAAAAGTACACAGGCCTCTCCCCAGTCGTAGCATTGGTTATGCAACGCGCATGCTTATGTGGTGCTACGCCGTAGCGGATCGCCTACGAGTGCTATGAACGGCTACGAAGCGTGACCGCACGTTACATCAAGTGACGATGAGTTCAATGTTTTTCCTTCAACGCGCCTAAAGAAGTTTTCACTTCAAAAAAAACTTTCAGAACTTATAGATGGCCTAGCATTTCTTACAACTCATTGAAATTTGTTCACAATTAGTGCGAAGTCGAAGTGTTGATGTACTTTGTTGTTGATAAATCTTTTATTCGGCACAAAATCTAAAGTTCTCATATTTCACATTTTTGCTCTTGTACTATCCCTAATATCATCTTCGTTTGCGAGAAACGATAGCACTTCAGTTCTTACAATTTATCTACAAGAGTTAGCAGTTCTTGAAGCTACAAAATACAAAACAAAACTTTATTATATTCTTTGAACTTAGTTAAAGTATCTAACAAGTACCTAGGTACTTATGTTTTACTAAGTGGGAGGTTAAGTTGTAGGTATTATTTACAAACTATATGATTAATTATTTTCAAGGTTTCGTTATTTCTTGGACGGTTTAACGATTATGGAAGGTTATCGTCTTTTACTAAAAGGCTAATAACCTATAAGTACTTAAACAAACTTTGTTTGTTTTGTTTTTTGGCTATCATTTTACCTATCTATACGACGAGACTATTAATTATAAGGAATAGTATTTATGTTTGTGAGTAGATTTATACAATTTTGTACAACATGTGATTGGACTTTACTATCTGGCTCCTCGGAGAAAAAAAACCGAAGCAAATTGACAGTCAGTCAAAAAGTCAGTCAGTAAAAATCCCGACATGATCAACAATATTTTTATTTACATTTTTTTTGTACAGCCTATACTGTCCCACTGCTGGGCAAAGGCCTCCCAATTCCTTCCATATGCTCTTATCCCTGGCCTCCTCGGACCAACTCTCACAGTACGAGTCCAGATTGTCTCGCCACCTCTTTCTGGGCTGGCCTTGGTAGCAACAAAAAATTAATGACATATTCTTTTTTATTATATTTATACAATAAGATCATGCAGATCTTTTGAGGAAATAGTCTGATGATATTTAGGAATTAAATCATAAAATAACTGTAGAACTGTAGAACATCAAGATGGTCCAGAAGGAAAAAACCTGTTGCCAACATAATGCACGTAAATTAGCGGTGAAGCCAACAGAAAAATAGAAGATTTAAGCGCACATGTCCATAATATGTCTCTTCACTCAGAACTTTATAGCTTTATTTCTTAGTAGGTGTAGGTAGAAGTTACAGAACGCATTTTTCAATTTTTATACTCTTTTTGCTTCGTCCACGTTTATAATATGCATCTGGTCGTACACACACGCCAATTGCAATTTCAATAAACTAAAAAAGTTAACAATGAAAAAGGTAACTAAAAAATTGCCTTTTAAAACAAATGAAGCTCACAAATCAAACTGCGAGGTACAAGGCATCAGACAAAATTAGCAGCTGAGCCCGCATCGAACGGGTTCCGTATAGGTCGATTTATTTTCGCAAAACCTCCGCCTGACCAACGCTTTGTCGCGGTTTCTATATCCAGTATTAAGGTATCCAGTAAACCAACTGGGTCCTTTTTGTGAAATCAAACGTTAGTACCTACATAAAATCATTCCTTGTAATCCTGGTATAGTTAAACAGAGGTGGATCTAATAGTTCACCCATTTTCGCCAGTTATATTCAAGCCATGTGGCATTACATGGGTAATAAGTTCAAGATAGTCAGTACGATTTAGAACACTAATACAGGTAAACCACTGAATAAATATTGTACGTCGGCTAACATCGGAAACAATCGTATTGTACATTAACAAGTAATAAGTCCCAAATCAACCTGCAATATCAGCTTTATCACAAACAAATAAATGTCTGTGGCATTTTCAATGTGTGTGTATTTCATCTCATTCTACGCCCAATATTTATCCTGTACTACTGTAATAGGGTCAATAAGTGAACTTTTTGTTATGTTGCACTTCTCACATCAAAACGTTACAACTTGTCTCGATGCGAAGGTCTCGACTTATTCATGAGGTACCTGTTACCTGAAGCATACTTAGAATTTGAATAAACCTTATACGTGTGTGTGAGAGACGAGTTCGACCAATTGTTCCCCGTTGGATTACTGTGTGTAAATACTATATCTACTGTGGTCCAGGTTTTATAAAACCAGTTGAAAAATGCTGACTGAAAGTTAAAATATTCTATTGAAGGTAAACTATTTGGATTTTGATGGAAATTTGAAGCAAACTGATGGCTGATTAAAAAACTTCTTTTAATTTTGAAAGTATGGATGAAAATACGATCCGAATTACATATTATTACTTATCGGTATATAACACGAACCGCAAAGTATGGAATGGGTGTTAAAATCGCTTTAGTATTGAAATAAGTTGGTGTTACTGTTGGCCTTATTAAAGTTTTGTTTAGGCTTTTCTGTAAGTACAAGATATTCTGGTAAAACCTGGTTTATGGAACGGATCCTAGCTATTGCAATTCTGTCATAAAACATGGAAACTCAATAACTCGAACGTCCTAGAACCAAACTTTCCAAGAATAATGGTTTTCATAGAAAAAAAAACGCATCCCTATCTGTTACTCATACTCACTTATTTTATTTAATTACTGAACACTAAACAGCAACATTAATGAAGCCATCTTTTAAAGTACAACCCCAAAGTCACTTTGTAAGACAGATGGTTGTCTCTTCATAAGCCCGAACTGAATTCATGCATCATTCGCTGTGAACTAGTACAAAACATACTCTGTCTTAGTTAAGCTTTGTTAGTTACCTACAGCTAATTGGACTACCTCGGTTACCAGCCAATTAAGCTATACGGCTACCTCATTTGAAATTTGTCCAAAAACAATGTGAAAAAATACCGTGTTCGTGTGTTGAAGAAAAAAATCAATCAATCATCAATTTAATTGTTTGATTTGCTCACTGGAACCAAAGATGAAATGAAAGATAGAAAAGAAATGTAGACTTTTTTGCAAACTTGAGCTTATTCCGCATTTGAAATGAGTTCAAATATATCCGGAAAAAATACCATGTTTTTGTATTGCAAAAAAGGTCACGATCAACACAGAGATGACTGTAAAAATTGGCCTGAGCTAGCTTGTAGAACTGGCACAATAGAACCCATAATGCAAGACGCAAGTATCAATCAATCAGCACTTATAGATGATATATGTTATTAAACAGTGTGTGGGAACCTGCAAGAAAAGCGTTCTTCGACGTTCGCATTGTAAATGCTGACGCTTCCTCTTACAGCAACCTCACATAGCTAAAAACAGCACAGAGACATAGCCGAGAGAAACATTCAAAATACGACCGAGCAGCTGAAGACTTAAGAGATCAATTCATGCGATAGAGTCAAAGGAATAGAATATAACAGTTTAAAAAAAAAACCGCATCAAAGCGTAATGAGAAATGGGGAAACGCATATTCTCAAATGTACTGGTTGAAAGTGAAAATACAAATCTAAGTTATAAAAGCAGTTTCAATGAGAGTAAGAGGCACGCGAAAACATGTCAGGGCCTTTCAATGTGAAGATGGAGCAGAAATACTTTAGTGACAGCTTGATCTCGTGAATCAAAAATATTTCTATATTTATGTCTGCAATGTACGTATCTCTGAGTTGTTTCTACACAATACTGTTTATTTACATTAAAGGCATTGTGTATTGCATGTTCTCTGTCATGACAATCTTCATGTCAACGACAATTTAGGTAATTAGTTGTACTGACAGTACTTTTTATAGAAAGGAAAGAAACGATGAATGGCAAAGAAGTACGGAAGAAGAAGATATGAAGCGCCGACCCCAAATGGATTGGGATAATGACGATGATGAGTTTTGGGTTATCCGCATAAAAACTACAACCAGTGCTGGTTGTAGTTTTAGCTAAATGTGTGCAAACATTATTTGTACACCTTGTATTGTATATTGTATTGTATAACGGGCTGGTGTTCGGAACTCCACGTCAAAGCGCGTATTTTGCGTATCCACCACGCGGGCTCGGTGCGGATTGGCAGATGTCACATGTCTTCGAATTTTGGTTCTAGGACATGCCGGTTCCCTCACGATGTTTTCCTTCACCGCTATTGTACACCTTGCAAGGCAGCACGATAGTGAGACATAACTTTATTGATTACACTATGTACTTACTTGTCCCGAATAAAAACAAATAATTGAATTTGACTGTTGAAACCAATGTTAATTGTTCAAAGAGACGTTAAAACAAAATAAAAATTAAGGGTTATTTTTTGTAGTAGTATCTTTTATAATTATTATTATATATTTTTTGTGGACTTCTTATAGTTACTAACAATTTATGGATCTCTTAGTTGTCCGAAATAAAATGATTTTATTTATTTATTATTTATAATCTCATCTTTTTGTAATTATTTCATTCATATCACGTGTCCGTATTCCTTTTGGGCGAAATAACGTGGTGAAAAATTGGTTGGTCAATTAATGCTGATAGCGAGGTTGATTACCTTGAGTGCGACAGATGCGCTTAAGTATCGTCATACATTAAAGCTCTTTTAATGCACACCTTAATTACACCTGTTGAACTGAAAACCTCTGATAGACCTTGGTTATAAATTTCCCAAAATATTCGCACACAACACGCTTTCGGCCAATTACATTCGAGCAAAATTCAACCCTCCGAAATACTGTCCGAAGGTTCAATTTTGGATATCATGAGTAAGGCTGGGGAGATAACCAGCCTTACCTTTACCTTTGAATAGGAAACAGGCATTAGTTTCACAGGAAACCACGAAGCTAGCGGGTAGAACTACTTAACAAAAATACATGAAACTAGCTGTTTTAGTGTCTTTATTAGTAGTCTTCTGTCAGACGGACCTGTAACGTTACATGGACAATATTTCAGAGACACAGTTGAAATTTTCATTAAAATGAATAGAGGGAGATAAAGCTGAGGATAGTTTGCCAAAGTCCGGGTCTTTTGAATTAAACATGTATAGTATATTGCATAGTGAGATGTATGATACGCACGACTACACAGTTTTAATGTTTCAAGTGGGCGTGGATGACCAAATACGAAACTGTAAGGAATAGCGGAAAATACTCAAAGGAGCCTCGAGCCCGATTTCGATGAAAACTAAAACTGCATCCTTAGAATTTTCGAAAATCAATAATTATACCTAACCAGGAATCGAAGCCGTTGAATTTGAAAAAAAATATTACTGTATTACTGCATCATTCGATAGTTTCACTAATTTTTATTTATTTATTTTGGATTACAATTACAATTTCTTAGATAAATTAAAACAATTACAGAATACATGGTCTTGTAACGCACACTCAATTACAGGTAACCACAGCTTACACATTATCGAGTACACATGCTATAAATACATATTTTAATTAAAATTAGGAATACATAGGTACAATTATACAATTAAACAATCATTCTACTAATAAAGATTAAAATATTCAAATTTAATTACTTATATGTCAAGAGGGATTAACAATGCTTAGAATTGAGATTAAAAATAGAAATATGAATACAAATTAAATTAACATACAATATAAGTTAATTAAATTAACATACAATATAAGTTAAATTAAAATACAAATTAAATTTAATAAGAATTAAATTAAAAATTAAAAATATATTATAAACATAATGGAATGATAATTCAAATGTCCTCCAACTGAAAGTGTTTATAATATAATTTCCTTTTAAATATATTCAGACTATCGTGATTGATGTCTAATACTCTTAGGAATAAAACCCTGGCAAGTAATGATATGCGATTGTGATTGAGATCACTATACCAACGAGGCAGTCAGAGAGAAGAGAGGCATAGGTATTATTTTTATTGATGTTAAGGGGCTCCCCCATGGCACACTAGCGCCACTTTAGTAAAAAAATCAGAACTCGTTAAATACACAATTAATATAAAATCTGATTGACAAAATCAATGCTTTAGAGTTCTAGATTATTGACGTCTATTTAATTCATTAAATTATACTTCACTGTAGTTACAGTTAGAAAAATTGCTAAAAACGGCCGTTTTTTTCCATTTTGTATCGGTAACGACAGCGAGCTATGTTTCAATGAGTTAAGCAGACGTAAATAATTAAGAAGACCAAATGATTGATTTTGTCAATCAGATTTTATATTAATTGTGTATTTAACGAGTTCTGATTTTTTTACTAAAGTGGCGCTAGTGTGCATGGGGGAGCCCCGTAACAAGAAAACAATTCGAAATATGGTTATAAGACTGATCGATTCCCTATAACTATGTAAGTTATAGGAAATCGATCAGTTATTTAGTTAAACACTGTAAATCAAGCACTACCGACTAATATTACATCACAAATCATTGTTGGCATACCACTAATAGTTTCTCCATTGAAACAACAAAGTACTTAGTTTAATTGATTCTCCGTGGGTTGATGTGATTACAAACCCTCCTGAAACATGTTACTTAGGGTTTAAGTTTACAATAAGGCTCTCTAGTCCTTTATTACGTTCTTTACCCCTTAAGAACCAGAACCCTTTTCCTCCGCGACTTTTACGATCTTCTGAAGATTTATAAGTCAATTATGTATGGGTTCTAAATCTTTTTTAGGCTACCAAGGTAACTATAATTCTTTGGATCTCTAAGACTCCTGACATTTTAATAATCTGCTTAGCCTAGGTATACGGGTTGCGGGTAATCGAAAAATGTTTCACCTTTTCGATCAACGATGTTATCGCCTTTTGATTTTTTCGGGGCTGCAGGAAATTAACTATTTTTCCCGATTTATCCTTCCCGGAAGGTAGTTTATTGTCATTTTCTTGTTTTATTCCAATAAGGCTTACGTCCTACATTGTGTTGTCTGTAGGTGTAAGAACTAAACCAAGTTTTTCTTTAAAGATTGATGGCATATAAGTACCACCTTCTCGTCGTAATTGTCCTGCTCTTAACCCAATTTATTTTGGGACGGGGCAGCATGTCTTCTTCTTTCATACTTCTTCATTACTCGTCATTTTATTAGTCACCACCTTTCTAGCCATATCATCCTTCACACAGTCCATCCATCGTTTCTTTGGTCTTCCTCTACTCTTACAGCCATCTACATTCATACTTAACATTTTCCTCATTCCCCGCATCACATGTCTATACCACGACAGCCGGTTACCACGCAACTTTTCAGTCACCAGCGCTACTTTCAGACCCACCACCTACTCATACTTGAAGATCGATTATTCCACCCATTTAATTCAGAATTCCATACCCTGAAAATCGGTTTAATTCACCCAATTGAGCAATATTCAAAATCAAACACGCGTATACTACATAGAGATCTGAACAAATGCGTAAGCACAGCCAAATAATCTCTTAATGAGCTTACAAGCATAATGCTCGCGGAATCCGCTTACAATTTATTAGGGCCGTTCCATGAGCATACATAACTTATACTTATGTACGTACAAAACGGACTTAAGACGAACTTCGTCGAGTTCGGTGTAAAGTCAACATAAAACGGGATTGAGTCGTCGAGATTTTCAGAGAGAATGGGCGTTTTATAGAGATACTGTAAAAGGCGATGTGTTTCGTGCTTCGAGTGGGTTATTTGCCGTATCAACTGTTAGTAAGTGATGGTTTTTTGTTATAGTTTTGAGGACTTTGTGACTTAATAAAATACAAGGTTGTTACAAAATTGCACATCTTCAATTATTTCTCTCTATTTTTTTAAGGTCTAAGCCTCCACCGTCGATCCATCCGTCCGTCCGTCCGTCTGCCTGTCAGCGGGCTGTATCTCATGATCCGTAATAGGCAGTCATGCGTGAGTCCGACTCGCACTTGGCAGGTTTTCTTTCATTTAACTCATTTACAAAACCCCAGTTGCGTAATATTACAACATCATTCTAAATAAAAATATTGTAAATGTGCATTATATTATTACCTTCTATTATTTGTACAAAGAATTAAACAACATTTTCACAGAAACCAAAATAGTACTGTAATAAATAGAATTTTCAACATAAATATAATATCACAGATGGCTATGAAAAAAGAACAAGAGTTCTATTGGAAATAAAGAACAATTCTACTAAAATACGCTCGCCTCGGGCTATTTGATTAGACCAGAGAGACATGGACGTACTCGTTGGTGTGGTACAAGATAATTATGCAGATTGAGCGAAATTGACTTAACTTGCTAAGGTTCTAAAGTCTGATTCACATTGTTACTCCTTGATTTAAAAGAATAAATAAATTTATTTGTATACAGGTTGAATTTTTAAAGTGGGCGCGATAAATACTCAAGTTAGCCTCGAGCCCGATTTTGATGAAAACTAAAACTGCTAGATTTTTGGAAAATCAATATCCTTAGCCAAGAAACGAACCTGTTCATTTTGGAAAAAAAACACACCGTATTATTACATCATTCGATATCTTCGCTAATGTGGATGAAATTCTATGAAATAATGACATACTGCAAACTAAAGGAAATAGTTAAGTTTTAAGCCCCTTTGGCATGAGAAATCTGTTTTTTTTTATTTCGATTTGAATATTTCCTATTTATTTTCCGCGATTCTTGATAGTTTTCGGGTTACGGTTTCTTGAAAACAAAATGGGAACTGCTTCAAAAAATTCTATCTTATATTGACACGGCTCAAGTAATCGAGCAAAGACAATATTTTATGGCAAAAGGATGTTAATTTCAGCAGCGAGGTAAGAAACCGACTTTTCATACATCATCACAACTTATTATAATAAGTTTTGATGATGTATAAAAAGTCGGTTTCTGGTCAAGGCGATCAAATCTTCAAATCTTAAATCAAAAGTATTTTTGTTTCAAATCAGTTTTTTTTACCTAAATTTCATAAGGCAAAACAATCGCCCCTCACCGCATCCTAGTTTTCTGCTTAGCCTTTTCCCAACTATGTTAGGGTCGGCTTCCAGTTTTACCAGATGCAGTTGAATACCAGTATTTTACATAGAGCGACTGCTTATCTAACCTCCACAACACAGCTAATACTGGGTAATACGAAAATATTTTTTTTTCTAATTAACTTAAAGTAAATCCCAAAACATTATTATTTTTATATATATCCTAATCTTCTATCACTTGCACCACCCCTAAGAGTCCTTTTTACCTGCGCATGTAGGCCGATGATGGAGCGGCAAATGAAAGTCAAAGTCTTACCGGAACACTCTTACCAATACATCATTTTGTACATGAACTACAGTAGACAAGCTTCTAGAATCTTCGCCTTTGGGAATATTCACTTTTGATTGATGGTTATGCACTTCTCTGAATGTACTTTATTAAATTAAAATTGTAAAGGATTTATTATTATATTTGTAGAGGTTACTTTTTATTGATTAAAGTCTTTCTGACATTCTTTCAATAAATCTAAGGCCTTATAGTCCTGTTTGATATTTTTTTGTTTTAATGCTGGTTATCCGTGATACTACACAAAAGTACGCACAACATTACGTACAAGATAATATCTAAGAGGAAATTAAAAATGACAGGTCGCTAAAAAAATCATCCGCATCGCTGACAGTGGGAAAAGTGCCCAGAAAGCTGGCAGCATTGCCACGTTGGATAGCAATGGTGATTCTTTGGCCAAAAAAATACAAACTGTTATTGATCAAAACTCAAATAGCTAGAGTATACTAATATTTAAATGTGCAATTCGTAAACGACGAAATTGACCATAAAGCGTTTTTCACCAGTTGGTGAATAGTTTCGTCGCGAGCGTACCGCCATTGATAAGTGCTGTAACATTCTGGTTTATCAATGCGATTTAAATTTGAAACTGGTCAGTTAGAGTAGCGTCCTGCAGGATAAGTCTAAAAGTGGTACCGTTATTTATTAGAAAATTATTGATTTTTATTTTATAATATTAGTACCTAGCTGGTCTAGACTAGCTAGACTTTTTATCAGCCACCGATGAAAAGCCACTTCCTTTAAAAGCAACCCAGGGTGTAGATCTCAGCGAATTAATTGTAATATGCTCGCCCATAATAAAAAAGGACGGTAAAAATACAACTGCCTAAAACAGGCGTTTACAAAATGGAACCAATTTTTATCACGATTCGAAGTCGATGTAAATTGGTGACTGGAGTATAAATGTTCGACAAGATACTCATTGAAAACTGTCACGTAGGTGGTTAAACAAAGTTTTTCAAAACTTAAATCACCAATTTCAGTGAAAGTTAGGTAAAGTTTGGAATTCCGTAAATTATCGAATAATTTAAACTTTGTCCAACTCTATTGATTTCTAACCGAAGTTTGTGAAATATGTTGTAGTTAAGACATTGAAACGATCGAAGACAGTGAGTAATACAGTAATTAAATAACCGAAATATATATATTCGGTTGACTGATTCACTCGGTTGATGAGGAAAATGTCGTGGGGAAAGTTTTGAGTGTGTATGTGGATGGGTAAGAGTAGAAGACGACCAAAGAAACGATGGACTGTGTGTAGGATGATATGGCACGAAATGAGGTGTCTGATGGGGTGACGAGTAATAGAGAAGTATGGAAGAAGAAGATATTTATTTATTTAAGGAAAAACAAACAGAAACAACAGAACAGCACAATAAGAATTCGTAACAATAATTTAAATATTAAATTTATTATGCTACCCACAACGTTTTCTACAGATTACAATTTAAAGTATTTAAAAACTAGCTACTAAAAACTAACTAATTTCTAAGGTTTTTAAATGTATGTGATTATACATATAAAAAAAAAGTAAATTTAAATTTGTGTGCGTATTTAACATTACGTTATTAAATATCTAATTATACAGTATTTAGTTTAGTTTATTTTATTTTATTTTATTTTATTGATATGTTTTAAGATATGCTGCGCCAACCCCAAAATAATTGACATAAGGGCAAAATAATGATCATGAATTCATGCATTTTTCAAAATGATCAGTATATTATAGTATCAATTATCTCATTAAATCCACTCAGTGTCCTCAGAATTTTAATGTTGAGATTATGATTGTTGATCGTATGTACCAATCCCAGTGGTACCACGGGTAAAAAAAAACTTCCCGTGGTACTACTGGATCGCTTGGTGGTAACTACGGGGTATTTTTTTACCCGTGGTACTACTGATAGTAATACTGGTGGTACCACGGGCAATAAACGATCAAGTCTGTCCCATCGGCCATCGCCTTTTCGACAAACATGGTCAACCAATTGCCATTTCAGCTTGCTTGCTCTGCAAGCTACGTCGCCGTCGGCTACTCCAGTTCTTTTCTGCCTTATGATATGATACTATATACTTAAATACATTATCGCTCATGGATCTAGTCTATTCGATCATCAACGTTATATGGTTGAAGTTCCACGATCCCGAACAAAACTTTATGCATCCACATTTAGTTTTCGAACCGCCAGTCTGCGGAATTCACGACCGGTTTCTCTGTTTCCTGATTATTTTAATCAAGTTCTCTTTAAAGTTCCAGTGAATCAGTTTCTTCTAGGCAAGCGTCCTCCACCCTAGGCCACGTCATCGCTTCACATTATGCGAGGAACGGCCAAACGCGGCTTGCGTTTGTACCTCGCCTTTAACATTTAAAAAAAAATCTTCAAATTCAAACAAAACTTACAGCTTAAAAAATAAACAAAAATAGTGTACCTAATCATATTTTTTCTGTCTTTACCCCAAATTTATGAATCAGGGCCGCATGTTTTCTCCCTCCATACTTCGAAATTACTCGTCATCTCAGCATTTACCTTCCCTCTTTACTTATAACTTTCAGCCAATTATAAGTTATCACTTATAAATAGCAGATAGTGTGAACAACACAGCACTACCCACAACTATAATGTCACAACTCAGTTATTCAATTTATTTTTCAACACCCAAAATAATTTAACAAAAAACAAGACCTTCCTCATACCATCGAATTACATCGTCACATAATATATTTGGCTTCTCTCCTAATTCCTTAAAGCGAAAGTCTACAATTAGTCATGTAGCAGATACAGCATCCTGACATAATGTGCTACCTGCTCCTTAAAGCGGCCGGATTACATCCCCAACTCAATTTGTCTTGAGTCCTCGCTTTAAAGTATTTATAAGTCAAGCTATGAAGATACAGAGCAAAGGGAAACTGGCTTTAAGTTTATAAAGGGGTCGGAATTATTCATACTTGGCTGTTTTAGAGCAACGCTTCGTAATATAATATGGATACTGATGATATTCAGAAGAAAACAAACGCAAACGGTAAAATTGATCAAAGGTAACTCAGAGATAGTTACTTATTAGATAATTATAACAGACCAGCTTATCACCGCGGTTTCGCCTGCGTGCAGTTGGATAATTGTCCCACGGAATCATACAACCGAGATAAAAGTTATCTTAAGTGTTAATCCATGTTATAGCTATCTGTATGCAACATTTTATCCAAATCCGTTCAGTAGCTTTTGTGTGAAAGAGTTGCAAACACAAACTTTCGCATTTATAATGGACTAGCTGATGCCTGCGGCTTCGCCCGTTCGACAAATTTAAAATTAAACCTCCCTCTTGAATCACTCTACCTATTAAAAAAACCCGCATCAAAATTTGTTGCGTAGTTTTAAAGATTTAAGCATACATAGGGACAGACAGACATGGCGGGGGACTTTGTTTTATAGTATGTAGTGATAGTGAAGTAGGATTGAAGTGTTGCGGTGTGTCTGGCGACAAATTTAGTAATGGCGATAAATGTGGCCCATTCTATTTTTGAATAGTTATATCATCTGCTATCGTCTATATCCTCATCGGTTGTTTTATCATAATGTGCATAACCCTACTACAAACAAAAATTCTGCTTCTTTGCTTTTACGCTGCCTTATATACCTTACTCTTGCCTCGTCTTCATCATCATCATCATCATTTCAGCCGAAAGACGTCCACTGCTGGACATAGGCCTCCCCCAAGTGTCGCCACATTGACCGGTCCCGTGCGACTCGCATCCAGCGGATTCCCGCAACCTTCACCAGGTCATCGGTTCACCTAGTAGAAGGCCTTCCAACGCAACGTCTTCCGGTTCGCGGTCGCCACTCCAGAACTTTTCGGCTCCATCGGCCATCCGTTCTGCGAGCAATGTGCCCTGCCCACTGCCACTTTAGTTTGGCAATTCTTCGGGCTACGTCGGCCACCCTGGTTCTCTTGCGGATGACCCCGATACCTCGTCTTATTCATACCTAATCTCGGTGACACGTAATACACAAAGTGAAACAAACAAATTGACGGTGTTCCACGCGTAACGCGATTGTTTTTCTTTAACAAAGAACATTGCGTCATTTGTGGAAACACAGACGAGTTATTTGACTCAATAAATACTACAAAAGATGTTATTTTTGTACCAGGTGTTAATTATAAATATTACACGTGCGTTATTCTTTGTTATGAAGGTTTTGATTTTAAGACTATTTTTACACATCTGCGTAAAAGATGAAGCCTTTTTCATCTTTATGGTATGTTATTTTAAGGTCTGTTTTTAAGATAATAGGGTTCGATCGGAAACCTTTCTTTGCCTTAGATTAAATATCACTGTTTGTTATCTGACCTTCATATAATAACATAATCAAAACTTATATTTTCACTTACGGGATAAATCTTTCGAGATTTGTAATTTATTTTCCATCCACCCGCATTCTCCAGTCAACCCACGATCATGGCGCTTGCAACAGCGTCGAAATATCGGGAACTCATAACAAATAACAGTAACGGAAGATATCCCGTAAGTGACCATATAAGTTTAGTTATAAACCGTGAAAGCTTAGAACAGTGTTTAATAACATAATCTTACTTAGGTTGAAGATTATTTTTCCAGTATACGAAGAAAAAGGTGCTGTGCCGACCCCAAATAAATTGGGATAAAGACAGGAGATTGATGGTAATGTCTAATGTCCATAATAATAAATTAAATGCTCTTATTGTGCGGCTGGGTCAAGAGCTTCATTCAGAAAGCAGTATTCTTGGACACGGCACGCATATTGAGGAGGTTCCTCTTTCAGGAGCTGTGACCACCGGAAGCCTTAACCTTGTTCCTGGTGCCGATAGGTCATGTATTTAAATGCTCCATTCATGAAACATTCCCAAAATCTTCTAAGGTTTTATACGTGCAAACAAGTTAGTATGAGAAAAAGATAAAATAATCACCAGTCCCGAAGAGCAAAGTGAGACATATTGAGGAAAGCCACGATTTTCATAATAAATTCATTGCACGTACGGTTTGGAGATTTCTGATTCCACTATCTATACTTACACAAAAATTGATCGCGATTGGGTTCTTTTGGACGTCTCCCATTTTGGATTTCAAATTCAAATCCAAATTCAAAAACTTTAATTCGAGCGGAGGCTCATATAGGGTTAGTAACATATCGTATCGTATCGTATCGTTGTCGTATTTTATCTATGAATTTTATGTTACCATCGTTATTTATTTATTTAACACTTCAAGCACAAAGTACAGAGGCGGACTTAAGGGGCTCCCCCATGCACACTAGCGCCACTTTATTAAAAAAAACAGAACTCGTTAAATACACAATTAATATAAAATCTGATTGACAAAATCAATCTTTTGGTCTTCTAAATTATTTACGTCTGCTTAACTCATTGAAACATAGCTCGTGTTGTTACAGATACAAAATGGAAAAAAACGGCCGTTTTTAGCAATTTTTCTAACTGTAACTACAGTGAAGTATATTTTAATGAATTAAATAGACGTCAATAATCTAGAACTCTAAAGCATTGATTTTGTCAATCAGATTTTATATTAATTGTGTATTTAACGAGTTATGATTTTTTTACTAAAGTGGCGCTAGTATGCATGGGGGAGCCCCTTAATGGCATAGGCATTTTCAACCAGTCCGTACCAGTCGTTATCATATTTTGTCATCTTTTGTGAATGAACTTCTTGACATTATAGACTCCAACATAATAGTTTTTTTTTCAGTGGTATGAACAACAGGGTGTTAATTTCTTCATCCCCCATAGAAAGGGAGGGAGGATCCTTCGGCCAGACGGGTGTTGTGTCTGGTGGCCTACTGCCCGCTAGTTATTGTCGGGATTTTCTATATAGTTTTCAGTCGCAGATAACTTTGACTGTGATTTTGATGTCAGTTTTGTAGTAATTTTTATGCTATGTTTATGTAGTGCTGCTACATTCAAAATCTTGGTTAACAATTTGATTCGGTGGTACATTTTTCTTTCCTCAATATTTAGCAAATTATAAACGATATTTTTTGAGAACATGGCAGTAGTTTTTAATAATACATTTTTTTTTTTATTCATCCATTTTTTTTTGTTATGTTCTGTGTGAGTCTAATAAATACTTTTTCTTTCTGGTGTACATTTTTTATTTTATTTTGTGAGCTGGGTCCTCATCTGCCTTCATGGCTTCAAATCCTACGAGCCTTGATGGTTCTTAATCATGAGGGTTATCAAGCCATTTCTTTTATAATTAAATTATTTAACTCTACTTACTATCCTGACTCTAGTTCGACTAGAGACCAATAAATTTAAAATCACAAAGATACTACAGCTCAGAAATGAATGTACTTGAACCGAGAAGTATCTACATAACTCAAACGGAACTAAGAACACAAAATATGCAATCTAAGACATAACTCAGATAAAATAGTGGAAACTTGGCGAACTTGCCTCAGCAGATCTTATTATATGACTTATTCGACGTTGCCGAGCCAAATGTCATTACTGTAATGCATGCAGAGCTTGCTATGGAAGTGTGTTTAGCTTAGTTGTTCTATTTTTAGCCAGGACTATATTTTAAATAGTTGATTATGAGAAATGTAATTTTGGCATGTTTAGTTTTCTGAGCAAATTAAGATTTTTTTACGCTATCGGAAAACAAGTTTCAAAAAATGGATATTTTTGAAATTTAAATTACGATCATAAAATGAAGAGACTAATAAAATTCGAAAAGTTTACTAAGATGGTTTAGTCATGTTGAGAGAATGAATGAAAAGCGATCGGTTATGGTGTGAGTGGAAATGACAGGAGGAGATGCCATGGAAGGACTTGCACTGACCTTAATGGCGATGTTCTTATCAAATATCATGAGCGTTACTACGCATTTGACCTGTATAACCAGCTGTTTAAAAGTAAACGAAGAAAAAAGAGTATTGTAGGATCATAATTATCAGATAGCGTTCTGTAGTTTTTGCGTATCCCCATAGGAAAAAGGAGGAACTTTATGAATGTTTGTACAACCGCAATCATACAAAAAATAAATCCTCTAGATTACAAATCTCAATTCCTTCCCTGAATTTTTTGCTTGGATCTCCTTTCCATTTGATTGATAAATAAATAAATATCGCTGGACATTACACACAGCGCCATCCAGTGCCACACTAAGCAACGAGGCTTGTGTCGTGGACACCATGTAGTTGATATACTACATAGATACTTTTTGTTTGTAAATACATACTTATTATACATATAAACATCCATGACTCGGAAACAAATGTCCATGCTCACCACACAAACATTTGCTCCGACCGAGACGGGACCCTAAGAACGTAAGGCGGCTGCCTTACCTTCACTACCGCTGCGCCATTCGGGTCGTCGTCGGGTTTCGGGTCGTTGATACCTGTATTATTACTTCGTTCTCATTTACTTCAATTTTATTCATCGTATTTCCCTTAATCATTATTAGCTTAATAACCATCTCTGCTCATTTCTCTCTTATCTGAATTGCCTTATGACTTCACACCAAGTAAATTAATTTACAGACCAATCAATGGACCCATTCATATGCATAATGGAGAAACGTATTTCAATATACCTCTTGCGAACCAATCACGACTGACGCCGTAATTGCAATTAGTAGTAACGAACTATATCTTTGATAATAAACTGTACATTTTCACGAAAGTCTATCTTTACTTATATTATCAACTTGTCGGGGGAAGTTATGCGAAAGTAAGTTTGTTTGTTTGTTACCTTTTCACGCCTAAACCACCGAACCGATCATCTTGAAATTTTGCATATACGTTGTCAGGTGTACAGAAACGGACATAGGGTTTCCACACAACATAGGTACCCTTTGTGGTTTTCATATCGAAAAAAAAAAATACTGTTCCCGAGGAAAACAGTAATAACGTTCTTATGATAATAGATGGCGCCACGTGCCTTTCGAATCATGATTGAATTATATTATTACAAGCAGAGTACAACCCGAATTGATTGTCAAATTCTAACTAAAATGAACGCGACCGTAGCCGCGGGCAAAGCTAGTTGGTTACAAACGTTCCCAATTTGACAAAAATTGAACTGAAGAGCAGCCGATTCAGGAAATGCAATGTCGCTTATTTGAAGACGGATGGAGTGGAAGTAATACTGAAATTGACTGAATAAAATCGACTTTATGTACTTGGGAAAGGAGTGTCGAGTGCTGTTATATTTTTCAGTGACTTTTAGTTCAAAAGGTTTACAGGTTTTTTTGATTGTGCTTCGTAAATCAACAATTTTTATACATCTTTATTCATTTTTACACAAGCTGCAAGGTTTGTTCTCTCTATTAAGGACCTCTTTCAATAATTAATTTGAATGCAATCAGCAAATCTGAGAGGCATTCAAGAGCTACCAGGGTCATCTATTGTTTTGTTTTCGAATAATTATATTGACATTAGTAAAGTTCTTAACTAATGTAAAGTTCCGCAATTTTATATTGTTCGTTCGATATTTTTACTTTTTTTTTTGCGTTAAATTAAACACACAGGACCATACAGGTAAATTACTCGACAAGTTTTTTTTTAACATAATTATTAATTGTATAATTAATATGTTAAAAAAAAACTAAATAGTTAAAGGGTTGGATGTAATTAATTCATGGGTTTGACTTCATTGAAAGTTCATTTTCTTCATGTTAGAGCATTTAATTATTAAAATCATTTAAACGATGTAAACCCGCGACCGATTTATTTAATGAATGAATTCGCTTTCCAATTATGAATATGTTCAAAATGATTTTTTCATAATGTCACTGCTTATCTGGATCTAAAAGTTTAATCAATTCAGTCAGTTCCCGTCTGTTACTGGATTCCACACAATTAATATTAGCCGCAGTCGAATAATTAATAGGTTGAAACCCGAGCAGTATTTTAGGTAACACGGCTAGACTAGATGTTACAAACTCCTCGTTTAGTATGAAACCTGTCGGTTTCGTATCGTGTTGTTCCTAGACTCATAAATATTTATCATCGATGTCTTACTCAGAGCGCTCGAAATTCAGAGGTTTATTAAAATTAGAACAGGACTGGGTTCTCGTCATTTTGTAAAGTTTTTGATGTCGAGCAAAGTTCAGTTTGTGATAGCTATATAACTTATTATTTACGAGACCAGCGGTGACGAGGGCAGCGGTGGCCCAGTGGTTCTGGGTTCAAACCCACGACTTACTGTTCGTAAGTCGTTACGAACAGTTAGTCGTGGGATTGAAGCCAAGACCGCATTACTTTGTGTAATTTATTTCATCACCACTGCTCTCAAAACGGTGAAGAAAAATATTGTGAGGAAACCGGCATGTCCTAGAACTAAAAATTCGAAGACAAGTGACATCTACCAACCCGCACTGGGCCCGCGTGGTGGCCATTCCCTCTCATTTTGAGCAGGCCTGTGTCCCAGCAGTGGGAACATTATATGCTAATGATGATAGAACTTATTTGCATAGTCGTTTGAGTTGGTGTGGTAAGAAATTGCATGGGTTCTAGATCTATGAGCTATTTAGAAAACCAATATAGGAGAAAATGAGTAACTCTAGTTGAAACAATGACAGAAATTGGAAGATCTTTTCGAATTTCTGCTTTGTTGGTCGAGTGGTTGCAAGCGCTGACCATGGTCCTGGGTTCGATTCCCAGGTCGAGCAAAGTGCTATTGGGTTTTTCCACCCACACAAGTCCAGAATGCGTGACTGCAGCTGCGGGAACCGTAGCTGCAGTCACGCATTCTGGACTTGTGTCCGGTTGATGGAAATAGGCTCACCCCCTATTACATGAGACTTAAGTATAACTGGCGAAATGTGGGTGTACTATTAGGTACACCTCTGCCTATATCTACGGGAATTACAGGCGTGATATGATGTTATGTTATTTTCGGATTTGGAAACTCAAGCAGTAGATTTTTGGAAGACAACAATAATTTAGTAAACTGATCCCGCGGGATACAAATGAGCGGGATCAGTTGGCTAAAGAGTCAATTCATTTGGGGTCGGCGCAACATGTCTTCTTCTTCCATTTTTCCTATCACTCGTCATCTCATCAGACACCTCCTTTCTTTTTTTCAGCCGGTATTACGCTTTAATTCCAACTTTTCCCAGGCATAGTTTGTGTTAACAATGCACGCAAATGAGAAACAAGTACCTACTGAAATTCACAACAATTTTAATGAGAATGGTTAACATAAATAACCTGTTTCCAACGTTTATATATATTTAACTAGCGGACGTCAAGCGGTTTCACCCGCGTAGTTCCCGTTCCCGTGGGACTACGGGAATAAAATATAGCCTATGTTACTCGCTGATAATGTAGCTATCCACTGCTGAAAGAATTTTTCAAATCGGTCGTAGTTTTTAAGTTTATTCCTTACAAACAAAAATACAAATCTTTCCTCTATAAAATATTAGTATAGATTCACAATTTTCTGCGACAAGACACGCACAAATTAAAATATAATTGCTTACTCGTACATGCTCTCCTTTATGCCAGACACTTTGGTTTGAGGCAGAAAATTCGCTTTAAACCGTTACCGTTTTAATAAAATATGATTGTCATTTATTATTTCTGTACAAGGTCATCGTGTAAAGATAGAGTATTAATTTCTGTTTTACTTTGTGTTTGTACATAAGTAAATACATTTTGAACAGGATAAAATGGTAGTGGGCGGTATAATCCCTCAAAGCGATTTCTTTCAGGCCAAATAATGGACAAAAAAGATTATAAAACGGACAGGTAGCTTTTGTACGCAATTACTAAAAATAGAGAAGTACAGTGACCAACACTGATATGTATCAACATCACCCACAGCACAACTTCACCCACTGCGGGGTATAAGCCTCTATTTGCTTGTGCCGAGCGGCACGTTCTTGTGCCAGCCTCATCCAGGGTATTCCCGTGATGGCAACAATTTCATCTGCCCATCTCGCCGCCATTAATTCATCAATCCTTGGACGCCACTCGGTCACAGCTTTACTCCACCCGCCATCACCTCGCCTTGTTAGATATCCTGCCAACTCCATTTGAGTTCCATAACGTGATTTCCATACGTGATTCAACCAACGTGATTTCATTTTTGTGATTTTGGGAGGAGGCCGTGTCCCAACAGTGGGACCATTATAGGCTGATGATGATGATGATGAACGTGATTTCCAATAAAGACCTTCATACATCTTCGATGTTATACGATATGCATACGCTTAGCAACAAAAGCGTTTTTCTGGTTAAACAACGCTTTCTATTTACAATACCTATTTCGTATGGCTTACTAAAATGATATTTTTCTTGAAAACGTACAGCGTTGAAAAATCGCCAGAAAAAATCACTATTAAAAGTTGTTTCATGAATACATATTAGTGTTGGTGACTGTACAAATCTGTTTGAGACAGTATTTCAGAAGACAGTCTGTCTCAGGGATACGTAGCTTTGACAAGCGCAAATGACAAAGGATTAAAATTCTTAAATAGTTTATATAGGTTTTTTGTTTTATAATATTTGAACCCAAAGCGTTGAAATTTTTCATCGAAAACAGTTTGGCGGCTGAGAGAATGCGTTCATGACAGGTCGCGAGTATTACTATTATTGGTGATGTTAAATAACTTATAGCATATATAACTTACCTATTATAACCCTTCAGGTTTTTTTGCCCTATTAACAAATAATATTATTAAAATCGATATCATTATGTCAATTATCAATAAATGTTATAATTTCGCGCTAAATTTATGTACCAACTGACAGACGTCAGGAACGCATTCTCTCAGCGGCCAAACTGTAATTGCTTAATTTTGTATCCGGTAAGACTGGAAGCCGACCCCAATAAATTTGGCAAATGGCTAGGCATATGATGAATCATCATATGCCTAGCGTCTGTCAGTTGGTAAATAAATTTAGCGCGAAATTATAACATTTATTGATAATTGATATAATGATATTGATGATGGGTCAATCAAATTGTATAAAGTGCAAATCTACACACTATCAGAACAGCTAATTGATGTGGAATCATGTACTGAATCTGGCACAAACTTTTACTCCACGTTGTAAAGTCTTAACGACCCAAATTCGAGCAAAAAGACCTCTCAAATCCATCCTATTAACGATCATTTTATGTTTACAAACGATAAACATACTCGCCGCTAAAGCCCTTAATACACGCTCACTTGAATTTTCACAAGCCTTCCAAAATCGGTCACGTATTCGAAGGTCCAAAATATGAGCAATCTTACGAAGATTTTAGATTGCCCAAAACCTTCAGCTTTATAAATCCAGGGTTCTTATTGGTGGAATTGTGAGATTATATGGGTATTACAACGGTAAATCAAGGTGGGATTATGAATAATTGAATGTGTAGGTCAGCCTTTGAGTACCGTGCCGTGCCTAGGTAAGGTAGGGATCGGATTAATAGTTTTGAAGCAGAATAAGAGGGTTTTTGTTTAAGTAAAACAATCCTACTTCCTTTCTTAATCAAACTTAATAAGCTTTTGAAGTTCCCGCTGCTAGGACAAACCTGCTCATTGTTAGAGTAAGCGGGCTGATGTGTGACACACATCCACGCGTGTCTTGAAATATTTGATTCTAAACAGGTTCGAAATTATCAAGATAAATATTTTCTTTCATAGTTTTCATGATAGTTATTTTCTTCGATAATTATCAATACGATTATTTTGTTTGATAAACAAAATGACTCGATGCACAAAAAAGAAAATAACTGATCACTTTGATGACTTAAAATTCAATTGAAATAATGAATTGAATTAATCTTAAGATTACTGTAATCGAACTCGAAGTCACGAGATTGTAACGCAGCGCTCTGTGCCCCGAGACCAGCTGACTTGTTGTCAACCGTGTCAAATATTATGTAGATCTTAGGCTGCTTCAAACACGCGATTTTCATTTGTTTTTTTTATTTACCTGCGCTTATAGATGTTTCACATCAAAAAACTCGTTCCTAAAATAATTATGATGTAAAGAAAGACAATTTTATTACTAATTGATTTATTCTTTACTTTTAACAAAAATGTACCAAAAAAATCAGTTTATTGTTTAATTAAACACAATGTTTTTGACCGTTTTGTTCAAAGTTGATACTTAACTTGTTTGGATACGCGTGGAAGTGCAAGTCGCGTTCGAATACACGTTAATTTTATTAAATTAGAGTTTAATGATTTTTGTTACATAATTATCAAGGTATAATTATCAAGAGAATTCAGCAATTATTTTATCACTTCGAATCCTGGTTCTAAGTCAACACGTCTAACATCTAGCGAAATCAAATAAAATAAATTAAATGCAAAGTAAATTAAATGCTGTGAGTTCGAAACCAATCTGCACTGGGCCCGCGTGGTGTATTAAAGCCCATTCCCTCTCATAGAGAGGAGGCCTGTGTCCCAGCAGTGGGAACATTTAATAGGCTGATAATTATGATGATGGGTTCGAAACCATGACCCTTAAGTCAGATCCGGTACCATTGGGCCATCACTGCCCTAACTTAATTCCTTTACAATTGACTTCATTGGTATTGACTTCAGAATTACACGAGCGAGAATAATTCCGACGCAATCACATTCAGATGGGATGAGAAAAATATAAACAAATGGATCGGAAATCGTACCCGTGGACAGGACACTAAACATTTTTTTTACATTACAAGCACGATCTTTGACATTCGTTACAAGAAGTCAGTGGCCCGAAAGTCTGACAACCAGTCCTACCCAGGAGTATCGGAATACCCAGTACCAAATGAGTTGTGGAGGTTAGATAAGCAGACGCTCCGTGTAAAATGCTGGTATTCAGCTGCATCCGGTTAAACTGGAAGCCGACCCCAATATAATCGGGAAAAGGCTTGGCAGATGATTTAAAAAGCAAGGTTTTTCATACCAATATAAATACCGATACCGTTTCTCAAATCATACGTCAGAGCCAACTCAAAGTAAATAAATAAAATGAGCGGTGTTCCTCGCTTTGCTCTCAGACTTTCAAATAAGTCACGAATTTTGACTTGTTGAATTGCTAATGGGACGGACTTGGTCGCTTCGTCTGTTAAGTTGCTCTTTTTCGGGAAAAGGTCAAGGTCATCAAGTCGTAAAAGATAAAAGGGAATTGTCTATGTATTGCCGTCAACTTGGTAAAGAATTTTATTTTGGTGTCCAACGTCTAAAAATACCTTTTATACTACTATTACTAAACCTTCGCTGTCCGTCTGTCTGTCTGTCTGTTAGCGGGCTGTTTCTCTTGATCTGTAATAGGTTGAAATTTAAAAAACACAATGTGTATTTCTGTTACGAAGGATATTATTATCATAATTACTATTGGTTCTTAGAAAAAATAATCAGAATATTTAGGTTTTCACTAAATTTTAGTCATTCCAACGCAAGAAAGAAAATATTTTAGATTTAAAAACTATGTTCTTGGTCGATGAAGGTATAAACCTTTATATTTCTGCGTGTGTTTGTTTATCTCACTTTAATTTTGAACTTTAATTATTTTCGTATACAGAGGAATTACGAACATGAACATTTAGCAAACTCGGTAATACAATTTGTGCCGAAATTTCACATGATAATAATACTAAAGAGAATGAAGATATTTACGCTACAAAATTCGCCAGAACAGCTCTTAAAACTAGCGCTATTGTTTAAACGTAGCAGGTTCGGTTATATGATAACAATATGTCCACGAATACATTGAAATTTCCCCGTAGCGTAGGTATAATTGGATTATGTGCCTCAAACTAAATTCATGCCAATATTCTCCCTCTATGATCCGTATTCCTTGTTTATAGTTTTATTCCTAACCCTTGAAGGTAGAACTTGTCTAGACGAACTTATATATTCTTTATGGTTATTTATTCTACCGTAAAATAAAATATGTACATATATTTTTCCTTTTATATCTTTCTTTATATTATCTTGTTCATGTTTACTGAAAGGTTGGTTAGTTTGGCGAAAATGAGTTCTATTGGCTCCGTTTGATACTTTATGATTCGGGAGGTGTAAAGACTGGTATGGTGAAATCGTTCAATTTTAGTTAGAATTTCTGTCCTGTTCAATATTGTTCTCAGCATAAATAATTACTAACACCTAGAATACTGGTTCGTTGGTCTAACGGTCGCAAGCGCGACTTTTAATCATGAGGTCCTGGTTAGGTTTTCTCATCAGGAATGTCATAATAGCAGCCAAGGAGTTTGGATTTGCCCGGTTAACGGCAATAGACTCGCCTCCTATTACATAACATGGGACTTAAACATAACTGGCGAAATGTAAGTGTATTAATAGGTCTGTACACCTATGCCTAACACTTCGGGGATGTGTCACTGACACTGGATCATCAACGCATTACACAGGATGACTTAATAACACTTTAAAAAAAAATGGGTATAATAGGTGAACGGATTAGAAGCAAATGGCATACTTAGTTTTTTTTGGAAAGTGATAAAAAGTCATCCTGTATAATGAGTACATACTCGTATAATTTGAAATTCGATATTTTTAATTTTTTTTTTTCAAAATTTCTCTTTCTCTTTTCTAATATGAAAAGTTTACTTGAACTTAGTACCTAGCATTTTTTGATGATAGATCATTTTTTTTCCAAGCTGTGGAAAAATGATAAAAAAAACTAGGTGTGCCATTAGCTTGTACTCCATTCACTTTGAGAAAACAGATCTTCGCTAAGTGCCCTAGTTTTTGAGACATAAATGTGGCCAAGCTGGGGAGACTCTCTCCAGATCGGCTACATATAAATCCTTATATCTTTTGCACCAGTTACCGACAAATTCTGATATTTGGCGAAAAATTTCGACTAATTAACGACAAATTTTTTGTGTTATCAAAATTAAAATCCCTGATGGTGGCCGAGCGAGCCAGTGTCAATGACACTTCGGAGATTACAGCGGCCCTACTCCCTATCGCTTCGTCCGTATATTCGGATCTATCCGTATCTCTCACTCGCACTCATTTGCAGACGTGCGCGGGAGAGACGGATAGATCCGAATATACGGACGAAACGATAAAGAGTCCCCAGGCGTGATGTTACCCATAGTAGTATTCTATATGAAAACTATTTTATAATAATAATAATAAATTTATTTATTGGCATAAACAAGACATTACATGGTCGTGAATCACTGGTGCCTGTGGTAGGTAGTGAAACACCTGTATTACAGGTCACCAGGTTTCCACTCAGAAAGCAATATACTACTGCACTATATTCTGGTCTTGACGTAGTCCACGTGGCAGTCGAAAATCAGCCAAAATACTTTCTTCACCCACTATTAAAGCTGTGCTCGTATCAAATTGTGTCTCAAAACTTTAAAGTTTCATGTTACCACTCAGTTTTAATATTCTCATCCTTTAGCTCCCCTTGCTCCAACACGTACACTATTCGGAGAACTTCATCTACTCTTCATAGCACTCCAGAGTTTGTTCGTTCAAAGCAAAAGGAATAAACAGAGATTCTAGGAAATTTTTCACTAAATTAAACTTTAATTCTTTTCGCTGTCACTCGGAAACTTTCATCAACTCGCCAACTTCAGCTGTAATGTATCAAATAACCTCGTCTCGTTCGTTTATAATAGATCAAAACTTTTTAATATGTCATTCTATTCTAGTTTGTCGCTTGTTGAGAAAAGTTGTTTGTAATTACCGTCAAAATGTTACCGTTGGGTACTACCTTCCGTGCTAATAAACGGTGACAAGAAATTGTGACGGGAGTCGTGACAAATTGTGACGGGAGTCGTGACAAGTTGTGTCTTTCTTTTGTACAAGTTTTTGATATTAGTTGTTTGTACAGACAGGAATAAAATACCTGCCATAAGTAATTATACTTCATCTCATCTCTATTCACTACTACTACTACTACTTCATCTCTGTTCTTACTTTATCTCTGCGACATTTATGTAAAACTCATACAACAAACTTCAAATTTGAAGTTGAATAAAAAGTCCTTTTTGTTTAGAGAGAATAAAAAAAAAATTGAAGTTGTAAATTTGAAGTTTGTTGTATGACTTTGACAATGTCGCAGAGATCAAGCTATCTTTTATGAAATACAGTAATTATTTTTCTTAATCTGGGATATTTATTTTCTTTTAAGAAAAGTATTCGAACGAAAACTAAGATGAAGTTTAGTGGCTGCCAATGTGCTGACTACTGATCTAGAAAGAGTTATATGGTATACCATATAACTGTCTTATAAGACATGTCATAACATGAGTACCGGTATTTTTCATGAAGCGACTATCTATCTAACTTCCTTAGCCCAGTAACTGGGTTATACGATACCCCTTGGTAAGACTGCATCAGACATTCATCTTCTGACTACTCGTAGCGATTGTCAAAGATCTATTAATAACAGCCGGGACCAACGGCTTAACGTGCTTTGTAGGAAACTCAGTATGTATTGATGGTCACCCATCCACGGATCAACCTCAGCAAGCACGGCTGGTGTGGCTGTTATTATTCAGCCACGAGCTCCTCACCAATATAAGTTAATAACAAGTACATTACTATAATGAAATCTATATCAACAATATGTCTTCCATGGCAAAAATCTCCACATAAGAAAAACGTACTCAAATGAAATCCATATCTTCACTCCCACACAATTAGGTTGCCGATGAGAAGAGCATCATTGTACTCTTACGGTAGACCGTATCATGTGGCTAATGGATAGTGCTGAAATCTATAAGGGTAATGGAAGTGAAGATTATTAAAGTGAAGTAGATTTTGAAGAGCCGTCCGGTAACAATGGTGAGGCATTTTTGGATCTGTGTGAAGCTTTTGATACACTATGGTATTTATGGATATGAAACCTAATATAATTGATGATGATATGAATTTTGAGGAAATTATTCATTGCATTGTTAAAGACACGACAAGAAAGCAATCAGAACAAATCAATTTCATAGAATATTTTATTTTGTCATAGTAGTTTACAAAATAAGATTGGAACCAACAAAGAAACGTTTATGGCCCACTGCAATGAATCAAGTCGTGCTGTGGATATAAGCATAAGTTCAATTATCATAAAATGTTCCCTCAGCTCCTCGAGCAGTGGTGGCCTAGTGGTGGTGGCCCCGACTTACGAACAGTAAGTCGTGGGTTCGAACCCAGGCAAGCGCATTACTTTGTGTAATTTGTTTCATCACCACTGCTCTCAAAACGGTAAAGGAAAACATCGTGAGGAAACCGGCATGTCGTAGAACCAAAAAATTCGAAGACATGTGACATCTACGAACCCGCACTGGGCCCGCGTGGTGGAATATAGCCCATTCCCTCTCATAGAGAGGAGGCCTGTGTCCCAGCAGTGGGAACATTAATTGGCTGATGATGATGATGATGTTCCCTCAGCTGTAGCAAAGGTTTCTCCGGCGAGATGGATGTAATCAACCACGCACGCCCTGTGTGTTGGTATATATTATCACATGTCTTAAATTTTAACAAGTTTTTAATTAACTTGTATGTATGTTTAGTTAAATCTTGTAATTGAATTTTAGAATAGTTATCCCCAGCCAATTGAGCTGAATTTTGTTGCAAACACGTTTAGTTTACATGAAAATGCATGTTGAACTAACCGATGTCATTTTATTTAAATATGGCGGACTCCCAAAGATGCATAGAACAATTTATAAAACATATAAATAAAAATTTGTCGCGAAATTTACCTGTATGTTCTTGTGTATTAAATTTTAATCCCTCGAGGAGCTTTTAAATAAATTGTTTATAATAAATTGATGGATTCAATATAATTTAAAGTATACTTTCTTTTTTAGAGCATTTAATAAAAGCTTCTTTTCAGATGTTTTCTTTTACTAAATTATTATGATATAATTCATTTTTTGGTCCCAGAAAGTGCTGGACTGCTGGTAGGTATTTCTGTAGCTCATGCCAATTCAATGCATTTTTGAAGTTTCCATCACCGTTTACGCAGATAGAACGTCAATATGTCTAGGTCCTTAGGGCTTCCGAGTCTATTTTAGTTGTCTTTCCAGAACCTAAAATAGCTGACAAGCTACAGACGTATAAAGACTGTCAGCACTAAGATTCCCTTTCAGTCCCAAATGGGAATGGAAATTCGATTCATCTGAAAGCAACACATCAATATTCAGAACGTGATCTGTAGCGTCTGTCATCATAGACGGAATGATAAACTGAATTCCAGAAGAATCTTTGACTGTATCGAAAACATGAGCGTTTCACATTTTCTGGTTCTGGATATGAATTGAAGACTTTGCTTTTATATGGTGAGAGGCAAACAATAACTTTTTAATTTAGTTAAAGCAGAAGAGTTTGTTACCTTACAAATTATCTATGCTAGTATAGTATTATAAAAAAGATAAAGCATATATACGTTTGGCTTCAGGTGGTGTTCTTCGGAACTACTGATTCGATTCCGAAAATCGTTCACTATTTAAAACGTTCTCATGAGATAATTTCCTGTTGTAACATTAGCGAAGTCGCTGGCAAAAGCTACTAGATAATAATTTTACCAAGATATGATCCATATCTACTCATATCAACAATGGGATTTTCTAAGATCTTACATACCTACTCCCTTTGCCTCGTCTACGTTCATACATCTGGTCTTGACTTTGGTGAGTATATGTATGTATGTATATAATTATGTATGTCATCATCTGACTAGCCTTTTCCCAAGTATGTTGGGGTCGGCTTCCAGTCTAACCAGATGCAGCTGAATACCAGTATTTTACATAGAGCGACTGCCTATCTGACCTCCACAACCCAGTTAGTACTGGGTAATACGATACCCCTTGGTAAGACTGGTTGTCAGACTTTTTGGGCCACTGACTACCTGTAACGAGTGTCAAAGATCACAAATGACAGCCGGGACCAACTGCTTAAAGTGCTTTCCGAGGCACGGAGGAAACTCGGTATGTAATGGGTGGTCACCCATCCACAGACCAACCTAGGCAAGCACGGCTTAACCTAAAGATCGACCCGAGCGGCTGTTATTATTTAGCCACGAGCTCGTCATGTATATAATTATGTATGTATGTATCATCAATGGCTTGCTTTTTCAGTAGACATGGCAATTGTATGCCTGGTCTGTTGATCATAATAGAGTCATCAACATAAGTATTTTCCTCCTGCCCGAAGAGTAAATTAAATGCATTGAGCAAGCTCCGTAGGCAAGAATATAGAATATAGATACTAACTGCTGCCCGCGACTGCATCCGCGTGGTGATGTGTTTGTGTGGGAAAAAAAAAATGCGCTATTCCAGACTATGATCTATCGTGTGTAACAAATCTACTTGATCATATCAAAATAAATGTATATAAGCACTTGTTCAATTAAAATTTAATAATTGAAAGATATTTACAGGTGAGATAAAAAATACAGCTAATTATAAAATACCTACCTAGTACGCAGTCTAGGATAGTTTGAAGAAGGTAGTTTTATAGTTCACGCACTTAGTTCGCGACGAATCAGTTCAGCACTGTAGGAGAGACAGGAACAGGCGTTAGGGTAGCACTGCAGGTCAGTTAGCAGGACAACTTCAAGGATCGAGTTTGAAGAAACCTCTGCTGGAAGGGCGTCGTGCAGTTCTCAGTCACGCTCCTGGTTAGCTCTGTAGGAAGGCACCAGTGTAGTGCTTTGGGCCAGACGTCAGGGTAGCTCTGCGAGATAAGCGGGAGCCAGGCACGAAGATAGCTTCCGAAGATCGGGAGTAGAGGTCCCAGATCACGTAGATAGCTTCCGAAGATCGGGAGTAGAGGTCCCAGATCACGTAGATAGCTTCCGAAGATCGGGAGTAGAGGTCCCAGATCACGTAGATAGCTTCCGAAGATCGGGAGTAGAGGTCCCAGATCACGTAGATAGCTTCCGAAGATCGCGAGTAGAAGTCCCAGGTGAATCTTTAGCTGGATCTCCTGGGTAGTTTAAGTATGTGACAGCAAAAACCAAGCTGTTTTCTGATGCTTCTCATATCAGATCCAATAGTAGACTGCTCCCAGCGGTTCGTAAGCTCGTTTTCAAAGTAGTCTTCTTTTCCAAATTTTCAAATATTAGTTTTCTTTTTGTGGCCATCATCTCATCTGACAAGTGTAGTTGGCCAGGACATATCCATGAGTGCGTAAAGAATTTTATAAATATCATTTAAAATTAAGTTATTTAGTAAACAATTGTAATAATCTATAAAATAAAATATTTCAGCTGCACATATTGATAAAAATAATTTAAATATCTAAACCAAAAAGTAACCATCAATAGAATAAGCCAAAAAGAACATAAAAAAGTTACTGACAGTTTGACTATTTGACGTAAGTGTCACATGAAAATTATGAGTAATAATGTTTTATTTCTGCTATTTATAATCGTATTTGGATCGAATTGCTGAGCGTAAACATAGAAACAAATAAAAAAGGATGATAAATAGTATTATGAATGATGAATATAAAATATAAGTATAGCATAAATACTATACGTGTGATTGACTAACAAACATCCACCCATCCACCCTAACTTTCGCATTAATAATATTAGTATAGATGGGCTACTAATGCCTGTGATAATCTTTAATCAAATACCTTCAAATGATTCAGCAAAATATAGACCTTAATCTGATTACAGAACACAGACTTTCTAAGAAAAGGAGCCCCTCGAAAATTTTCTGTACAGCAATTTCCAATATTTCAACAAATCAGCGAAGGAAACGAACTAGAAATATTCAACAAACGCTCAATACTAAGCGTCCGTTAAAACTCTTGTAAAAATACAACTTGGTGCCTAACGATAAGTTTCCGATACGAGGATCGGAATAAGAAAATTTATGCACCAATGAATACAGAAATTGAGTCGCGAGACTTTGTAAGAATTCATTTTTTTGTCAGCAGTCTCCAACAACCATATTGCAGGCTTATCTCGAGATATCGGCAAGAAATTACGTCAATGGCCTCGGTTTTGTTTCTCGTATAAAAATATACTTTAGGATTTGGTTCATGAACATCTGAGTGGCATGCTATAGCAAAGATCGATTTACTCCAAATTCGCATTATGAGGGATCACTAAAAGTGAGTAAAGGATATCCAATCGTTTTGTATTACATGGTTCTCTTGTTTGACAGAAACGTTTTATAACAGTTAATTTATTTTCACACTAGAGCAAACACAAGACATGTTGAATCCTTCACGCGAAGAAATAATGTCTGACGATCACAACCATCAGACAATTTGAACAGTTTAGGTCCGATGTCGTCAATGAAACTAAAGTATTCAGTAAACTAAACTGCGTTCAGTTTCGTACGATCTTTGCACAAAACTACCCGCTATTATTATTACTTAGTATTTTACACGTACACGTACGTGAGAGAAATGTCATGCTCACTCAAATGTCTCGCTGATGGTGGCGTGTGTGTCGGGTCATTTAGTTCGAATGGCGCCGATACACGCGTCATGTTCGTGATCGGGCGCTGTCAGTTGGGACTGGTCATCTCTTAGCTGCCACGGTTAATTTTAATTACTTTATTTTTAATTTGTTGATTTAATCTTTTACTCTGGACGCTCATAATGTGCACGTCTTTCTAGATCTCTACTGTAGTTGCCCATTCCCTAGCGTAGATACGCTAGGGAATGGGCAACTACAGTAGAGATCTCTCTATGGAGAAGCACGAGCAAGAAACTCCATGGACACTCTTTTAAATCAAAATATTGTTACAAAATCTTGGTTACATCATTCATGTTGAGATTATAGATATATGTGAGAACGATGTAGAAAGACGTGCACATTATGAGCGTCCAGAGTAAAAGATTAGTATGGGCAACTACAGTACTTTCTCAAGTTATTATGTCTTGTGTCTGGGACTGTAGCTTTGTTTTTTTTTTGTATTTTTGACATTCAAAAGTGCCGTAATGGTCTAATTGAAATAAATGCTTTGAGTTTTGAGTTTTTTTTTAGTACATTTTGTATATAACTCACACACGCATATCTTAAAAAGTCTTGGATGTAAATCAATAAGTCAAGTCAACACGTTTTGATATGTATAAAGGCGATGTATTTAACCTAATATGTAACAAAATAAATCCCGACTTGTAAACAAAAATACAATAAGATTATTTGTAAGAAGATGTTTTTGAATTATGGTATACTTAAATAAAGGCCTAGGTGGACCGATGACCTGGCCCCTTATTCACAACGCTTCGATTCGAAAAGTCTATGTCTATCTTTTTTTGACATTACGAAATCGAACGAGATAGACATACGACTTTCCGAATCGAAAATCGAATCGAAGCGTTGTGAATAAGGGACCTGGTGAAGGTTGCGGGAATCCGTTGGATGCGAGTCGCACGGGACCAGTCAATGTGGCGACACTTGGGGGAGGCCTATGTCCAGCAGTGGACGTAGCAGACAATAGCAGTCTATGTCAATAATACCCACACTTACGGCTGTTGAGCACGGTTTGGATATGCATATTGCGTCCGGTTTTATTGGTGAAATCCACCCTAAGTACAGAAGTACCGTTGTGAGACTACTTGTGTACACGTAAAATTAATCTTGGAAACACGTGTAAAACCCTCAAATTTTTAATTATAACACCCACATCGTTATAAGTCCACACGAGCTAAATAAACAAGGTCAAAGGCACAAATACTACAGCCCTAAGACAAATAAACCCTAATCCTCACTACAAAACACAATACAGCACAATTGCCAATTAGGACCAGTCAAATCAAATCAGTTCAAACTAAGGCTAATAGATCAAACGTCTGAATATTCAAAAACCCAAATCACCGACAAAGAGGAGTCGTTACCTTTCGTAGTTTCATACAGATTAAGTTCAGAAGGTCGGTTCTTTACAGCGAATGAAAACGCACGCACATAGACACGCTTCACGTACGAGTGCAAGCGCACTCGCGACTGTCATAATATGTTTGAGATTGCCGTGCCTATACGTCAATTAGTGTGTGCGCTCATTTTGTATAAGGCTGATAGCCAAAATGAGTAACAACTGCTTTCAATGCATTCTGTATTTACACATGGACTTTCAACAAGATTCAGTTAAGGTTTTCGGTAGTTTATGTCTTTTCAATACAATTTTGTCGAAGACTCAGGTGGTTTCGACATATTGTGAATTCATAAAAGTCAACTCCAGCAACGAGAAGGGTAAAAATTTGGCTATGCAAAACCGGTGCAGTCAAACTGTGCAGGCTTGCATGAACGTGTGTAAGAGAAAACTATGCAGTTATCCTTGTTGTACATGCAATCTAGAGAATATCTAAATAGAGTTTTCATTACTCTTACTCAGAAAGTAGGTCTGAAGCAGGTTGAAAGTAATATATTTTTCAGCCCTATTGAGAATCGTTTTCAACTGACAGCTGTCAAATTTAAAAAAAAAAACTATTTCTTTTTTCACATTTGTATTGGACCATGTTCCAACTTTCTATACAGCCACTCAATTAAAATTGAAATAACATAAAGTTAAGTATTAATTAAAGAATAAGTATATTTTTTAGATAGGAAACTTTATTATAATTTATAGTTTCAGCTATTTCTTTAAAATAACTTAAATATTTTTTTTATCACATAGATTTGGGCATAATATTTACCATTTTTTCACGAACGACGCTAAAAGAAAAAAAAAAAATTGGCGGGAAAGCAGCAATCTTATTTAGTCCCTCGAACTATTGGGGCCCTCGCTTCGTTTGGGCGCTAAACCCCGTCTCGGGACTAAATAAGTTACTTTCACTCCTAGGGTAACAGTGTACTACACACATCAAAAGTATCTAGGGATCAACATATATTTTTGCAATAACTTTTCTCCTGATTGATATTAATTAAAATTTTCTTTAAGGATTCATCAAATAAAGTGTTTTCGTTTGTCACAGTAACGATAGACCAGGTCACCTTTGCATTAATAAAGAAATTTGCCATTTTCCTAATAAAGGGATTTTTGACATTTGAACCACTAACATTAAAGTTCGAAAAAAAGACTGAAATAACAGTTTTCTTTAAAATTTTATTGGGTAACTTAAACAATTAATAATCCGTGTTTCTACCGCGAACACTAACAACACAAGAACATCGGTTTGGCATACTCAAAATGAGTTCATCCAAATCACGCTGTGGAATGGCCGCCCATGTTCGTTGCAACAACAAAAAAAGGTCTTCTTGCGACTGGATACCCTCCATATTCGGCAGAGCTCTTCTCTGTAGCATATCCCATGCATGCTCAATCGGGTTCAAGTCTGGCGACTGAGCAGGCCAGGGCAGGACATTGATGTTAGCTGCGGCGAGAGTCTGTCTTACAACTCTTGCGGTGTGCGGTCGTGCTTTATCATGCATTAACTGAAATAAGGGACCGATTTGCACTTGTAGAGGAACGATGACGTCTGATACAATCGTCTCAGCATAAATTTGAGCGTTGAGGTTGCCTCTGATCCAAATCAACTCAGTTCTTCCGCCGATCCAAATACCCGCCCATACCATGATGGTTCCACCACTATAAGGATGGACTTCCTGGCAGGATTTTAATCGCTGTTGGCGTCCAGGGGTTCTCCAGTGTCGTATACGTCTTGTATCCGGTCTCATACCAAAACGAGACTCATCAGAAAAGCACACGAAACGCCATTGTTCTTCTGCCCAATTTCTGTGTTCAAGAGCCCATTGATATCGAATCCTACGATTGTGCATTGCTATAGGTGGTACCCGTAGCGGTCTTCGGGAATGAAGGTTCACTTCATGCAAGCGGTTTCTGACTGTTTGGTCGCTAATTAAGTTCCCTGAAGAGTGATGAAGCCTCACGGCTAACATCATGGCGGTTATTGTTGGAGCTCTTCGAGTTAAGATTTGAATGTATCGGTCTTGTCTCCGTGTGGTGCAGCGATACCGTCCTCCATGGCGCTCAGCCACGGTACCAGTGCTTCGGTAACGTGTCCAAAGTCGACTGATAACACTCTGACTTGTATTCAGAGCTAAAGCTACAGTACGTTGCCGGGAACCAGCTTCTATCATTCCCACGGCTCTGAGCATTTCTTCCCTGCTTAAATGACGTCGCCGCTCCACAATAACGTTGGTTTTAATCAGTAGTAGGGAAACAGTAGCACTAATAATGTCTTCAATGCGTTGTATGTTTTTATAGGGAAAATATTGACAGCTTATTTTCATCTTTTACTCGAATTTGATTGAGAGTTCCTGATTCAAATTATGAAATGCACCAAAAAGGATCCATATAAATTTATAAAATCATAAATTTATTACAAAGCCACATCTCAATCTCAAGAAATCCGCATAAAAATGCTTGATCCCTAGACATTTTTGATGTGTGTATTTTCTCCGCCTGTATATGTTGGTGTGGCAGGTAGCATTCACAGCGCTCAGTTCTCAGTTTTTTTCTACTTTTATAAGAAGTAACAAGCGACAACAGGCATGCACTCGTCTCAATCGCAACTGTTGTCTGTTTCAGTCTGTCCGAGATTGCCGTACGTAAGCGTCTATGTGTGAGCAAGCCTGTCTCCTGTCATTGTATGTAGAGAGCCTTCTGTATCTATTCTGTGTACCTAGATTTGTTCTATCCTAGATGATATCCGAATAAGACCGCCGGGATTACGGTCTCTGCTTTCAGTTCCGCAAGTCTGCATATTTTTCGCTTCGGTTCGATTTATTACATCCCTTCCTGTTAGGGCTTAAGGTTGGCTTTTGCTCGGATACACATCACAAGGGCTTTAATAAGGAATAAAAATAGGATGGACGTCGGACGTTTATTGGGTTATTCCCAGTTGGCGTAAAGTATTGCGTAGTTTATTTTGACATTCAAATAATACAGGGTTACATTTTTGCTAGCGTTATTCCAAAGATGTTAAAATATGATTTAAATAAAATGATTTGATGTTTTTTTGGTGCTATAACTACTTGGCGTATACTTGAAATATTCTATTAAAACAAACTGATCTAGTATAAACTTTGGAATTATCTGTAAAACAAAATTTTATTACGAAAGATTTGCATAAACTTAATATTTTACAGACAATAAAGAAAAATATAAACATAAAAAACTTTCTCGCTATTCTTTAGAGTGTAGTGGAGTGTACTTAGAAAGGGTTTTTTGAAGCTTCTTTCACGAATGAGTCAAACGAGGGATTCAAGTTTGTACGTGAATGAAATCGGACTTATATTTTTAACGAGTGGAGCAGCTGCAAATACTTTATATGCTATCTTTATAGTTATGTCTATGGTACATATTATGATCTAAGAATCATCAAAATCTTAACTTACCTAATACAAGATGTAAACGGACCGTTCACGAAGCCGTCAACCAAAGCAGAGTTCTTGGTTGGCGGTACATCAAACTAAGTAAATCTACGAAAAATTTCTTGCAGGGAAACGACACAACTTTTTTCTTGGGTAAAAAAATTCGTTTAACGTTTTACGGTGGACTCAATGTTTATAGCATGATTGTCTCCAAAGCGGTCGTAGTCGTGAATAGAATCTACTAAATAATATTTGCGAACTGAGAATGACCCGTTTATTTCGAATTCGGGTTATAGGATTTGCATTAATTAAATTTTATTTTCGAACTCGTTTTTACGACGCGTGTAGAATTGGTGCCATATTTTAACAGGCTTTGGTCTGTGTATTTTTAACGTGTTTTATATAGGTTAACTCGATTTTTATTATGACCTTGCTTTATACGCTTAGGCGAGGCCTTCGTTCAAGTTCAAAATGAGGTCAATCTGAAATAAATTAATGAGATACATGCCTGAACTGTTAAAATAATTTAATATTCTCAATTATCTCTCCTACAAGCATTGTGAAATATTAATGTAAAGTGTGTGTGTGGAAAATGTTTGCTGAATGTGAGTCGATTGCTGGGCAAAATTAACATCGGAATGGGTGCCAAAGAAGAAAATTTGGTTTAAAAGGCCAAAACCAGTTTGGTTTAGAAGGCCAGCAATTATGAAGTAGACCCTTGGACGTCAGCTGGAGACAGCTGAAACCAAACTGGTCTACGAGAGCGTGCAGCCACGAGATTAGGAAAGATCAGAAATAAGTTTTTACTTAACAGTGTACAAAATATACTAATTGAAACATTATACTTTGAGCTACCTGTATAAATATTTTCAACACGAAAACTGACAAAATAATTGAAAATCAAGTGCTCTAATAAATGTACTACGAGTACATAAGGGGCCTATTTCACGATGTCCGAATGGCCACTACTTACCGAATACATCAAAAATGGAACAGAATTTGTATGAAATTATGTGCCAAGTACGTTAACGGGAACTAATTCGTAGGTGGTTAAACAGGCCCTAAGCCGCCAAAATAAACACAAGCATACGTCAAAATATTCCAAATACAAATCATAATTATTATTGTAAACCCCCAAGTTGTCAAGAACCTTATGTAATGTCAGTGAACTATGTTGAATAAGGTTAAATTATATACATTTGACCTTCGTCATTTCAGGCTTTATACCTTCAGGAAGGGTTATATCCTTCTTGCTACCTTTTTGGGCTTTCCAGCCAGGATCTTTGAAAGGTAATTTGAAGGTTATTGTAGTGTATCCACCTGATTAAACCTCTTTGTTGGGTTTCTATCATCCGTGATTAGGGATAGTTGGTATATGGGACCCTATATTTTACTGATCGTTAGGTTTTGATAGGTGCAACGATCCAAGTTTAGTGAGTTATGCGAGTTACTCTATTTAGATCCAATTCAAACCAGAGAATAGATAGAGTATATTTTATAAATTAACTACCCGAATGGCGCAGCGGTACTGAGGCTGCCTTACGATCTTAGGGTCCTGGGTTCGAATCCCGGTAGAAGCAAATGTTTGTGTGATGAGCATGGACATTTGTTTCCGAGTCATGGATGTTTATATGTATAATAAGTATGTATTTACAAACAAAAAGTATCTATGTAGTATATCAACTGTCTGGTGTCCACGACACAAGCCCCGTTGCTTAGTGTGGCACTAGATGGCGCTGTGTGTAATGTCCAGCGATATTTATTTATTTATTATTTATTTAATTTTTCCTATTCTACTGAATGAGCAATGTTTGTATAATTATTTGTAATCACGTTTTCGGAAACGAAGTTGCCAAAGTTGGAATATAAGGTGGTTTACGGTGACCAAAATTCGGTCTAGCTAGGTCTCATATCTGGGAAAAATCGTTTTCTCTATTTTCAACAGAGCAGAGCTCGCTAGCCCAGGTACAAAAACTTTAGTTGTTTTTGTTTTCATACTAAGTTTGAGCATAACGAACTACTATAATTTTTTAAACGAGTCTATGTTGCCTAGAATTATCAACCATCGGTGAAATATGTTTTATTTTCCATTAATTGCTTAAGATTAAAGATTATCAGCCTAGTGGTGTAAACCGTCGGACTGCCAAGTCAGGTCAAGCAAAACTTATAAAGCAATATACCAAACAAACCAAAAAAACGAATACAGCACTGTCCCTACAGAATTTCCCCTATATCTTGTACAGTTCATCCCAAAAGTAATAATAAACGTCACCCATTTTTCAATCGCAAGCGCCTGCTGGAATAGAAAACGTTACGAAAAATTATATTATTTCTTATCCGGTAATCCACTACACTTTTTTGCCTCCCCACACAGAAATTGCTTGTACAGTCAGCGTGAAAAATTCTGCTTTTATTTTCCGATATTGTTAACGGATTATTTTGCCGAGTTTTCATTTATTGAGTGCCAAGTATTTTCGTGCTGGTGTTGAGTATTTTCAATTGAATGCAATTGGACTAGAGGTCAAAGATTTTCGGGTTGCCTTAGGTCCACTCTTATGCATTGAAGTCAGAAATGGGAAAGGATACATTGGTTTATATCCCTCAAATGGCTTAGCATGATCCACTGTTACTCCTAAAATACTGCAGCATTAATTTTGAAATAAATATATGGTAAAGTTGAGGATTAATGCTAAGTCCTATGTTTGACGAAAATACGATTCCATAAACTTTTCTCGATAGAAAAAAATCCAAAGTTACCTCCAAATCGAACAATAAACCGCTGGTATTTAAAAAGTACTTGAAATTAGATCATGAAACTTTGCATACTAACTGAACTAACTATAAAGCAGGTCTTATGTGTTTTATTTTTTTATTCCAATCAATAGATTTTTTGTAAATCGCAAAAAACCACTCATTTCGCACTATTCGGCCGCACTGACTGACGTAACAACCGCTTTGTAGTGCAAGCTAATTAGAACTTTATTCTAACAGTATTTTAAACGAAGTTTGAGCCACCACAAATAGAGTTGTTAATTTTAGGGTTAGAAGGGCCTTAAGTCAGCTCTTACAAAATAAAATCAAAAAGCCCAGAAATTTGTGACATCCACGAACTAGGTGTCGGTGGTGCTACTGGTCTAGTTTATAAGTTTAATTAATTTAAGTAACAGGATGTAATGTGAATGAACATTCGTTAGTGTATCCTCTTCTGCTAATCTCGCTATCAAAATTAGGTTTGCTGTAAGAAAACCCATAGCCGTGTGGTATCCGGCAGAGTAGAATAGAACCAACCCATTACACTCACGGGTGTCGTATATGGCGACTAATGTCTGAGGCAGAACACCTTTCGCCTCCGTAGACCAGAGAAGCAGCGTTATCTGTTAGTCTTTCATCACTGCGATCTCCAATCCGCCTGCCAAGCGTGGAGATTACGGCAAATTCCTCCCATCATGGGAGAGGCTTATGTCCAGCAGTGGACGTTATGGGCTGTTGTTGTTGTAAGAAAACCCATTATTGCAATTTATATATATATATTGTTATGTTGTGTGTAATAAAGAATAAGAATAAGAATAACTTGTTATGGGCTTCGCGTGGTGGACTACGACTCACTCCCTCTCACTAAGGGAACGTCCCAGCACTGGGAATATTATAGGCTGATTTAACAGAAAGGTAGAAAGAGACAAACACATTTTCCCAGAAATATAAAAACAATAAGGCCATTTTTGGAGCCTTGTATGTCCCACTGCTGGGCAAAGGTCTCCCCCATATCCTTCCAAGTACTCTTCTCGTGCACCACTTCGAACCAGCCTTCGTCTTACCCATCCATATCATCTCGCCACCTCTTTCTAGGTTGATATTTTAAACTCAAATAAAAATCAATAATACATTGAATAACATGATTATGATAAACTATCTATTAAAACGAGTGCTTCTTGATTTCCCTAATCGATGGCTCAGATTTTGTCCAACCAGTACGCAGCGAATTGGACATCTCATTGGACTCATTCAAGTCCTGGAGGGTACAATTAGTTGCGCACGACGAGCACTGTATAAAAAAAAAAAACTCGCTCTCTCTCTCTGTATTTAAAAATCGGGTCAATATGTTCGATTCACCGACTATTTTTATATTAAAAATAAACAAACGTGCACAAGTTTTGATAGTATGTGAAGTTTGCATTGTTACTCTACTTGCGAGAAAAGAAAAACATGTTTGAAGTACCTCATAGACAAGAGAATCTTTCTTGTGTTTCAGTCATAGTTTTAAACAAAACAGTAAGTTTCAAACTGTGTTAATTTTCAGGCGAATTTTGTTTACTACACATCATCTGCCTAGCTTTTCCGACTATGCTGTTGTCGACTTCCAGTCTAACCGTATGAAACTGAATAGGTACCAGTATTTTACATGGAGCGACTGCCTATCTGATCTCTACTACAGCTCAGTTACTTAACAATACGAACCCTCTTGGTAAAACCGGTTGTCAGACTTTTTGGTTTCGTCTACCCATGACAACTCCCAAAAATCTACAAGGGTTAGACGAGATCCGTTGGAGATTAACGTGCTTTCCGAGACACGGAGGGAACTAGGTATGAAAAGAACGATCAATGCCTTAACTTACCTGGTGTATCTGTTCACCCCTGGTTTTACTCAGCCCGCTTAGTATCTAACGCTCATCTAACTCAAGTTAACGTAAAACAACAACGCATCAACCATTAAATTGTTATAAAAACGAAACAAAAATGCTTTGGAGACAAATTGCTTTCTTTAGTACAAGCTTATCCTTTTAGCCAGAAAAACAACGGCATGCGCACAGTTAGACAATTAAAAATGTCTGACTACCTACCACTTTGTTGCTGTTAACATTTTATTTTTGTTTTGTTTTACTAAAATTACATTTAGTTTGGAAAGTCTCGTTTCAACTTCTGTTTTTTTTTTGGTGTATGACTTAATACCCAAAAAAAAGTTACACGGCAAACTTCTGTCAAATTTTCTTTAATAAATTTTCAACTTTATCGCTAAAGCATTATGTTCAAGGTTGATTGGGAAAATTTGACAGATTCGGGTAACTTGATGTGCGGCATCTGTACCATACATAATTACCTCTATAAATGTAAAGCAAGGCAAAGTGACCTTTAATAGCAGCACTGTACTCGTAGAATCACTATTGCACATCAGTGCACAATATGGTACTAAATCGCTTCACCCTATCGTAGTATCCTGTGTAGTGTCTAGAGTGTCATACTTCAGTTTTTCAAATTCGGAACTAAATAAGCCATCTCGCATCTAGTTATATAATTTCACAAATGTTGACCACCGACGCCTAAATTCAATGTAATTGAGCGACAAAAATATTCTTGTACCATTGTAATTACCACTTTAATAAGTTTTATAGCGTTTTACTATAAACCAATTATATTCTAAACATTTTCATTGCCACAGAGAATCCTACGTTGTTAATTTAAAGATAAGTGTGGCGATTTAATGCCCTAAGACCGTTTGTGTTGGGCCATCTTAAAGTGCAACGTCACATAACGCTTTATTTATGATTCTAAACACAAGTGTGGGACTAATAAAAATAGAGTCTTTTTAGAGACTCTATTTTTAATGGCATAGATACCATTTACAAAAACTAAGTCCTCTATGACTAAAGAATATGATTATAGCTAAATCTTGCTTTTTAAATAAAATAAAAGAATTAGCTCGTCCGCGCGGACGTACAAAGGTGGCGAAGTGGATGTATGACGCGCGAAGAGCATAAGAGAAGAGTAAGGCATCAACAGATGCCGTGTCGATGGCGCGTTTGTGTTCCACGCGCGCCTCAAAGAGAGTCAGCAAAAAGGAGGACCCCTTCCTTTTTGCTGACTCTGTTTGAGAAGTCATTTGATGATTTCCCATCCGAAAAAAAAAAAGGCATCAACAGGTTTCATTCCAGCCAATACGACGTGAGATTCGCTTCATCGTCCGACTCTGCAGATGATCGGTGTAGTGTGATAATCGCATTAAGATGACTCCACGTATCTTCTCGTCATCACTGTATTTTTTTTTTATAGCCTACGTTATGTCCCACTGCTGGGCAAAGGCCCGCCCGTTTCTTCCTCCAAACTTCTCTTTCCTGTGCAATCTCTGGCCACGATTGCCCTGCGAACATGATCAGATAAAAAAAAACCTGTAAAAACTTTAGAAAAATATTTTTTTAATTTTAGAAAAATATCTTAATACGTCCTAACATTTTCTCTCCCGACTGTACACAAACCCAACTTGTACCACGCACGAAACGGCACTCGAATATGTTTGACTCATATTTCCTCATCTTACTTCCAAGTATGAATTATTCATGAACATATTCCGTACAACGGACAATTTTTTGTACGAAGATGTTACTACCGACCTTGATAACAATCTAGGTTCCTTCACAGTCCAGGAACATGTAATTTTCATATTTTTCTTTCTATAAATTTGAAGCAAAATGTTTTGGCGTGTGTATTATTTTTTTTATTTGACATCAGCCAGTCAAATTACGAAATACACTATTGAACTTGTCGCATTCATACAAACTGAACAGTTTTCATAATAATTTTATGTTATGAAATGTTTTAATTTATAAAATTTTCAATTATTTTTATTTACATAAATACATAACGGGGAACTACAAGCGTGACGTTATGATGATATACAAGATTATGTGCCTATTATCCCTGAAGAGTTACGCAGAGGTGTACCAAATAGTACATCCACCTTTTGCAAGTTATGTTATGTAAATGAGCCTATTGCCATCAACCGGGCACAAATCCAGACTAGAAACTCGTGACTGTTACTGAGAAATTCCTGATGAAAAAACTCTATAACACTTTGCCCGACCCAGGAATCGAATCCGGGATCTCATGAACAGCAGTCGCGCTTGCGACTCGCCCAACGAGTTTATTATTATCAAATTATTGATATTTACTTATATTTATTCCAGTTAGAAGGACTATAATTTATTTTAGAACCATCTTAGATTTCACAAAAATACAAAATAGATTACTCTCATCTTGCTACCGTGAAGATAATAATTATGTAGACCATTACAGGTTACAGTTCACCTATTATACCCATGTTTTTTTGGAAAGTGATAAAAAAGTCACCTGTATACCTACTCAAAATAAAAACTCAAGTTAATGAAAATAAAGTTTAATTATTCATCTTCTCCTCAAACATTCGAAACTTACAATTATTAAATGTGCAGTTTTTAAAACTGCAATTTGCACGTTTACTTGGAACATTTATTATTATAATTTTTTCACCAAGTCGGATTTTATTCAGTAAATTTTTACTTTCAGCCAGTATCTTTTTGATCTAATGCATACATTTTATATTAAACTTAATGAGAGACAGTAAACTCTCTCTGGTAAATTCACTGTGGTAAATTAATATCAAAATAAAAAACAGTGCATTATTGAAAAACTGTGCAATAATAAGGTTTCATATAACATTTCTGCACTGTTTTTGTTCTAAGCAAAAAATACGTCCTTTGTGATCGGTTTTGTAGTGATTAATGATAACATTACTACGTAGTTGAATGAAAACTGAATTTATAAGCGATTGTGGTTTCGCCTATTATGGAAAACCTACATTCATTTATGTCAAGTAACAACTTGACATAAATTGTTATTGAACTCGACGTTGCACATTAAATTTTATCGCCCAAAAACAAGTTCCATTTTATTTTTCACACGCATTTTCGTAGCGTTTCATGTTTTCCTGTTTGTTCTATATATTTTTGATGTTATTAGATGTGTAATGGCGACCAAATAGGGTGTTATATTGACGAGTGATGTGAATACTAATCGTGCTGAAATAATGTGGGAATGAAAGAGGCTTATAATTTGTGTGGGTGGTGTGTATGGAGCATTTTTTTGTAATGAATATTTTATTTTTGACTGGTAGAGGAATCTTGTGGCAGCTGTAAGGTTAGATTACTGATACGCAATTCTTCATTGTGAATATGAAGAGCATTTGGGGATTTTTTTGTTTGTTTTTTCCTTTTGGTTTTAACGATTGTCTGGAGTAGGTAGGTACTGTAAGCGACCTATCCAAACGTCTTACTTTGATGAACTTACTTTGATATTGTTCATCGTGTCGTTGAATTCCTTGAGTTGTGAGTGGAGTACACTATAGCTAACAAATACTAGCCAAGCACTGACTGGACAGGTCCACTCAAATCTGTGTTGTTCTTTCTTCAAAATACCATCTCAGACGCCAATCTTAAGAGACTATGATCTCATAATTGGTTTCTACTGTTTCTTCTCAAAGTAGTCAGTTACGAAAAATCGGACTCATCTGGTTTAAAATAATTACGTGTTTGTAAAAACCTATTTTCAATAAAATATTATTTATCTCTGAGTTCTTAAGTTCACATTTACTTATGTGATTCCTCGTTTCCATATATATGGTCTTCAATTTCTGGGATGAAGTGTTTTATTTAGTTAATTAATAAGAACCTGGTGAGGTTCTTAAGGTGGTAGAGACTACTTAACCCCAAACTTAGTATCATACAGTTGATTGAGGAAAATCCTAACCACATTAATAAATACAAAACTGAATCAATTTACATTATTTTGAGATAAAGTCCAAAATAAATTAACGTTTACAATTACGTTTGACGTTTACGTGTACGATGCCTGAACCAACCATTATACTCGTAAGCATTATATTTACAAATAAATTTTAAAATTAATTCATAACAAGGTTATATCTGACAATGGTGAAACGAGACACATGACACGAATACTGAAATATGGCGACGTCATCCCGTCCATTGACGGATATACCGCTTTTATTGCACAATACAAAGGGTGATTGAAACGTCGCATATGCCTGTATGACCATTTTGACGTACACTTGGCATCACCTAAATGTAATGTAAAGCAGTGATAGCCTAGTAAGTTGCGTGAACGTCGGACTGCCCCAAGAGAACTCAAGACACGCACCTCGTTCCATTTTTTGGATTCATGTGCGTATTGTTTAAGTATCGCTTTCATAATATAGATTCATTTTTAGTTAATAGATTCCTTAACTATTCAGCTTTTTAACTGTATATTTTATTTTGCTATGACTCTTGTAGTTTGCGATCGTCAAGTGTTTTTATCGAAGTCGTCAAATTACATGTTAATAATCCGCGCGAACGGTGACGTTGGACGCGGTTTGACATTTTTATTCGCGGTCAAGTGGTCCGGTGAAGGAAAACATCGTGAAGAAACCAGCATGCATGAGAGATATTTCTTGACGGCATATAAAGCCAAGGAGACAAATTAGCTTACTACAGCAGTATTAGCGTTACGTTAAGCATAAAATGCTGGTTATGCGAAGTAGGGTGCTCTAGCGTTATCTAGATAATTCTATATCTATGGCCATTACCTTCATCCAGTCACATCTGTGTACTGCACCTGCTGGCAGGGAACCATTACAGGGAATTGAACATTAGATTAAGCTGGTACTATTCGCCCTTTACGTTTTCTCATTGGATTTTCTGTCGTGAAAATGATGGAGTTGGTGTTTTGTTTCTTTTAGAACATTGGTAAAAGAGTCCGAATGTGTATTATTTTACTTTACGAAAATTATATTTAAAATCACACGTGTACACACACATTTACCTGATTAGGAGGAGCTTGTGGATAAATAATAAAAGCCGCTCGAGTCGATCTGTGCTTTAAGCCGCGCTTGTCAAGGTTCATCCGTGGATGGGTGACCACCTATTATATACCGAGTTTTCCCCGTCTGTTGGTCCCTGCTGTCATTTTTAGATCTTTGACAGTCGTTTCAGGTAGTCAGTGGCCTGAAAGTTTGACAACCACTCTAGCCAAGGGGTTTCGTATTACCCAGTACCAACTGGGTTGGTCAGATAGGCAGGTCAGTGACTGTTATTATTTAGCCACGAGCTCCTCTCCTATGCTTGAATATTGCAAGTTTTACCCCATAATATTGGTTACGCCAACATTCTAGCTTAACACTAACATAACCAAATCTCCAGCTGTAGTGAGCTTAGAAATAGTGCCTCCTGGTTTTACACAAAGGAAGTGTAATCTCGGTTGCAGTTTCGGATTATATTCTGTGCTTGTAACGTCTTTGCTTCCTCTTACGTGAGCCTTTTGGTATATTGATAAGATGTAGGTTGTGAAGTTGGTGTCTGATGAGATGAAGAGTAGTAAACAAGTATGGACGTAGAAAAATAAATTGGGATAAGGGCAGAAGAATAAATAAATAAATATCGCTGAACATTACACACAGCGCCATCTAGTGCCACACCAAGCAACGAGGCTTGTGTCGTGGACACCAGATAGTTGATACGTTTTGTTTGTAAATACATACTTATTATACATACAACTCCTTGAACTAATGCTAGCCTAGTACTTTTTGGTGGGTTATCAATGTATTATTTAAAATAAGGATCACCGGATGAGTAAAATAACTTTATTAATTAAAAAGCCGTATATCGTTTTCAATGTGACTGTACTTTGTGACAGCTATGTCGAGGCGAAACAAAAGACAGTGTATCACAACCAAGAAAAATCACGAGTCGACGTAAAGGGACTCGACGTAGGGGGAATGATTCATATAAACATCCATGACTCGAAAACAAATGTCCATGCTCATCACACAAACATTTGCTTATACCGGGATTCGAACCCGGGACCCTGAGAACGTAAGGCAGCCTCAGTACCGCTGTGCCATTCGGGTCGTCGAGAATAATGATGGTAAGATGAAACTTAGGTTTTGTCATGACCGTTTGTCGTTGCAGACAACATATCGTGTCAGTTATAATAGAGAATTTGCATGTACTCATTACTCAATACTCAATACGTTTATTGCATTCCACAATGTGAACTTAGGTGGTAGGTACATAAAGACATACATTCGTTTTGGAGCATTGTGGGCCCTGTCGGGCATAACAACATAACAATTAGGAGGAGGGCTATTATAGATATTTGTTAACAATTTTAATATTAATCTACTCTTTCGTTTTGTGTAGGTAGTCTGAAAACTAATTGTGTACGTATTTTTACTACTCATATATTGGATTTATACATTATTATTTATTTAAATTATACATATATTATTATTATCAATGGTAATTATAAATAAATTATTATTGCGTTTTTTTTGTATTATTGTATATTTATTAAATTTATCATTTAAATATTCATGTACATTATAATAACATTTACAGATTAGGTTACAGGTAGTCAGTGGTTTGAAAGTCTGACAACCAGTCTAATCAAGGGATATCTATCATATTAACAAGTATTAACTGGGTTGTGGAGTTCAGATAGGCAGCCTGTTCCATGTAAAATTCTGATATTCAGCTGCATCTGATTAGACTGGAAGCCAACCCTCACATACTTGGGAAAAGGCTAGGCAGATGATGAATTTTAAATAGAGTTGACCAGGTGTGTCAATTTCAAAGTATATCTTGTCAAAGAAAAATAATTATATTGTAAATTAATTACTTACAGCCAAGGAACGGTGTTAACACCAGCATTTCCGGGTAATCATGATTGCTACAAGCGTATAATTATATTGTACACTAATACAGTGTGAACTCGCATATTGTGTTTCAAATGAAAAACACAGCATGTTTTCATTCACACGGTCTATTTTTGGAAGCCGTATATAACCCAAGTTGTGCTTCCAAATGAAAATAAATAATTACCCACTTAGGGTGAGCAAAGATAGGTGTTATTTTTATCAAATTGCTTTTTGAAAACGCAAAATATTTGTTCTAGGAGACCTCATTGTGGTCGTTAATAGGTTTCACTGAAAATACAGACTTAACAAGAAGAGAGCAAGCCCTTTCATGTTTGAAAATGTTTTAACATACATTACTTCACTCTCGCTTGTAATGACCGAAGAGTAAGGCATAGGTATACCTAAAAGTTGACCTCCATATCGCCAGTTATGTTTATGCCCCATGTAATGGGGGCTGGGTACAAATCCAGACTGCTACTGAGAAATGTCTGATGGAAAAAGCCAATAACACTTTGCCCGACCCGGGATCCGAAGCCAGGACCAACAAGTCAGTCAAAAATGAAAACTTAAACATGTTTTTGGTGGTGGTTAAACACATAGAAGAGCCGTTTGAAAATTCAAAACGATTTTCCATGTTATTTTAAGATTATAGAATTATTGTAGGTCTTATTAGTAACTATAGAATTTAATTTTAAGCTCAGTTTGAGAGATAAGAGGAGAATGGTCAAATTTTATATTATTTTCTTAAAAAACTATAAAATAATTTAATATAATATTTTGAGGTCTTCCAGGTTTTTTTTTAATATTTAGCACAACAGAAATCAGCAGAAAATTCACAATCGCCCCAAAAAATTACCCCTATTTTAAAAATTCAGATTTTTCCGTTACTTGTACGTGTTTGGGTCTTATAAACGCATGTAATTATTAAGTACCAAAATTCAACTTAATCGGTTTTGTAGAATCGGATCAAATTGGCTGTGACAGGCAGACACAAGTGATTCCATAAGGGTTCCTGTTTTCATTTGGACGTACGGAACCCTAAAAAATACGATACACTTTCTTTTAGTTGCCCTTTACTACCATTTCGGTGAGAACCTAAGACCAGGTTTTTAGAAACTTTTATACTACTGAAACGTTCCTATAGTTACAAATGGTCGAAAATTGGCCTAAATAATGAAATACTCGATTGTTCAGTGTATCGATTTAAATTCAAATAGAATGAAGGTTTTGTAACTCGATACCTCGTAAGGCTGCGTTCAAACACCGAAATGTGCGATAAAGCTGAGCGGTGCGAGGTGGCATCGGCGTAGCGGAGCTGTGAATTATTTCCACTATAGCTGGACACAAGATGGATGAATTGTGTGAGGAATAATAAATAATAATAATAAATATCGGTGAACATTAACACACAGTGCCATCTAGTGCCACACTAAGCAACGAAGCTTGTGTCGTGGACACCAGATAGTTGATGAACTACATAGATACTTTTTGTTTGTAAATACATACTTATTGTACATAATATAAACATCCATGACTCGGAAACAAATATCCATGCTCATCGCACAAACATTTGCTCCAACCGGGATTCGAACCTGAGACCCTAAGAACGTAAGGCAGCCTCACTACCGCTGCGCCATTCGGGTCGTCAATCGGTCGTCGGGTTCGGGTCGGGTCGGGAATGATATGAAAGAGAAAATAGTAAATGATGCCATGACGTCTGACGGAGGAGAATCGAAGAAGTAGACTTGTTGCGCCGACCCCAAGTAGAATGGGACTAGGGCAAGAATGTGATGACAATAGCTGGACACTGATGGATGCACTAATCTTGAATGTGTTTGTCATCTGACTAAAGGTAGTCTAGCTCGTTTACCCACACCAACTAACACACAAAAATATGTGCAAACATTTTAGACTTTAATATATGTTTGTTTATTTTGTCGAGCGTATGGCACTCGTGGGCTGCAGCTGAAAATCAGTGTCACATGGTACACCTTGTGTTGCCATCTGGCATTATGCTGAGCTGAGGCCCTTTTGGCATTTATCATCATCATTTCAGCCGAAAGACGTCCACTGCTGGACATAGGCCTCCCCCAAGTGTCGCCACAATGACCGGTCCCGCGCGACTCGCTTCCAGCGGATTCCCGCAACCTTAACCAGGTCATCGGTCCACCTAGTGGGAGGTCTTCCAACGCAACGTCTTCCGGTTCGCGGTCGCCACTCCAGAACTTTTCGGCCCCATCGGCCATCCGTTCTGCGAGCAATGTGCCCTGCCCACTGCCACTTAAATTTGGCAATTCTTTTGGCATTATTAGTTTTGTATATTTATTTATTTTGTAAAATTTTGTAGGTGTTTTTAATGCCAAATAAACACAATTCATCTTTCATATTTTACGTTACTCCGCTAAGCATTTCTCCACACGAGCTTTGCTGAGCGAGGCAAGGAAAAGGAAGTCATCCTTTTAGTGGATTATTTCCTAGTACACTGCTTAGATACTTTGCACAGGTTTTGTCGAAACGCGGCCTGAAGGTCTCGCAATCGGTTCTTGGTAAAAGCGATAAAGATGTATTGATTTTCAATCTAGGTAAGTGAGGGGTTGGTAAATGGTCGTGAAAATGATTACACTTGATGTGGCTAATGTTACGAGTAGTCAGTAGCTAGATACTGAATATTTAGTAGACGGACTGTGCTATACTTGATTCAGTAGCTTCCTATATTCTTGTGAAATTAGGTTCTAAAATAAGTTTTAAAAAATTTCCCACCTTTTATAAACTCCCTACCGAGTAATTCTCAACATGAAGGTAAAAAAAAATCAAAAATGATGTTTCGTAATATCAAATAAGTCGGACTAATGAAATTCGGTATTTTGAGAATATTAAGTAATTATTATGAAAATAGGATTAATGATAAATCGGAATTGTTATATTCTGAATTTTGAACCATTCGGAATTATGAAAATAGGTATTTTGTAATTTGGAATAGTGACTTTCGGAATTTTGGTTTTAGGAATTATGTAGTGTACCCGGTCTGTGGATAGGTTTACTACCCATTACATACCGAGTTTCCTCGCACGTTAAGCCGTTGGTTCCGGCCGTCATTTGTAGATCTTTGACAGTCGTTACAGGAAGTCAGTGGCCCGAAAGTCTGACAACCAGTCGTAAGACTGCCTACCCTTGTTAACAAGGGTATCGTACGTATTACCCAGTACTAATGTAGGCAGTCGTTCCTTGTTAAATAATAAATAAAATAAAATAATAATAAAATTCATTTAATTCAGGCAAGACGCCCCGCCCATACGGAATAGATATTCAGCTGCTTCGACTGGAAGTCGACCCCAACATAGTTGTGAAAAGGCCAGGCAGAGAATGTGTTTTAATAACACATTTTGTCGTCATCACAAAACAAACATTACATAGTACACAAGACGCGACACTAACGTTTTCATTAAAGACACGTAACAGAACAAAGGTCTGAGCTAACACTTAAGTGTTTAGAACACAGATATAGAAATACCTAGATAATGCAAATATCACGATCCACGATATGACGTCTGAAAACCAAGCGTGCCATTTTTTACTACCTACTATAACGTCATTAGCATTATTTAGCTTCTATACAAACAAGTTACTATACAAAATAAACTACATTTTTGTTCTTTATATGTCTAGAATTAAGTTCTTGAGTTGTAACGTTTTTGTTTGAAACAAATTAGCTTGCTGCGACAGTAGCCACGTTAAGCATAAAATGCTTAAGCCGCGTTGACACGATCAGAATATGCTCGGGCCGAGTGGACTCGTAGGAGTAAGCTTCACACGAGTGTAGAGTGAAGAATTTGAACTCGCCCTTGGATTTCTACGTCGCGGAGAATATCCAAGACCAGAGAGAGAACCATCTAAGACTGAGTAGTTCACCTACTCGGATCCTACTCGTATACGAGCTAGCTCGGAAAAGTAAAACGCGATCAGAGTCTGCTCGCATCGGACGCAGTCATCCGAGTGCGCTCGGATTATGGGTTGCCACAATAAGATTTGCTTCCGAGTGCACTCGGTCCTAGCGTACTCGGACCGTGTCAACGCGGCTTAAGCCGGGCACGTGAAGTAGGTGCTCTTGCATTATCTAGGTACATCATTTTATATCTATATCTGTGGAGCTCACACTTTTGAGTTTAAACCTTAATGAGTAGTACTAATGTCACTTTTTAGCCTACTTTAGTAAAGACTTCTTAATTTTGTTTGACTAAGGTTAGGTAATGTTGTTGTGATGCTTTTAATGAGATGATTAACACAGAAACTGTGTCAATATTTGTGTAGCTACCTTCTACTAAATGTTAATTAAATATCAAAATTAATTATTAATCTTGTTTTATCAGTTTGGTTTCGTGTTTGCTAATAAATTCTCCTAGATTCTAATGATCTTACTGTAAAAGTGTTTATGACTGTTGTAAATTATTCTCTTGTTTAAATTAATTAATATAATGAAAAAATGGTTTTCAATTGATAGAATTCTTACAGGTTTTCCTGTAGTCTACAAGCAATGAACTATATTTTGTATTTTTTTCAAAATTTTAGGCTCAGTAATTTCGGAGATCAGGGTGGGGGGAATAGTAAATTTTCGACTTCTTTCATGAATAAAATCAAAACTATTTATTTTACAATAAGAACAAAATATATTTGAAATCCTCATTACAAGCCCTTTCATTTAATATAGGTATGACACAGTAAGGTTTGCAAAACTTTTTTTAAATTTCCTCATTTTTCCCCTGAAAATGACCCTTATTTAAAAAAAAAAAAAACAAAATATTTGCTTTGCACATCTGTGTTTGGGTCATAGGATTACACCATCCTACCAAATTTCACCTGATTTGGTCTAGTAGATTCGAAGCAAATTGGTTGTGACAGACGGACGTACAGATAGACGCACGAGTGATCCTATAAGGGTTCCGTTTTGTTCTTTTGTTTTTTGTACGGAACCCCAAAAAAAAAAAACAAAATAAATATTTATTTTTTGTTTCATACCAATTACAACGTAAACATAACATCACACCTGTATTCCCAAAAGGGTTCTTCACCAGTCATCTCCGTGTCTAACCAGATGTCCTGCCTAACTCCACTTTCGCCCTGTCCCCGATGTCGCATGTCGTAGACTTTCTTCCGACAACGACTTTAGGTGTAACGCACTCTAACTTTCACTATACTTTTATTATTAGTCCATCGCGCTCGACTGCTTGAAGCGTATTAAGCGACGAAGTGCACGGATTCATGACACAGTATTTTTTTACAAGTTTTATTTAAGTACCATATGTTGTTTGTTTTATCTTGCACTTTTCTCGATATTTTATTCATATGTAGTTTATTTGTTATTATTTTACACACATTTATTCTATTTAAGTATCTATTCTTACATACACATATCTTATCAGAACACGCACACTACAAAACTGTTTTATGTCCGTGACATCACCATCTCAGGTCCAGTTGAAAATCAGCGTCGGGCACTAGCTGCTCGGCAGTTTGCTGAACTGGGCCTATTTGGCGCAGCCATGAGACACACAATATTATTTCGTTTCATTTTTCTGTTTAGTTTTAAGTTTTTATTGTGTCGTTTTAAGTTTTTTATTTTTATTGTTTTATTCTTATTTTGATTTTGTTGTGTACACTTGGGTCCGTGGCTTAGGCCCGAGGTCAGGTTAGTGGTCGAGGCACTCGTGGCCGACGCCCTCGAATTGATAAATTTAATTCGAAGCAATTTTTTTATCAAATGTACTGTCAGGCACAAAAATCATCTTCATCTGCCTAGACTTTTCCCAACTATGTTTAGGTCGGCTTCCAGTCTAATCGTATGCAGCTGAATACCAGTATTTTACATGGAGTGACTCTCTATCTGACCTCCACAAACCAGTTATTTAAAAAAAAACTAGTTAATAATAGTCTCCCCACCAAGTTAGCACCGGATCCTCGAGGTCGACAATTTTTTATTTTTTTGTACCTGCCGATGACTGTACTAAAAGAAAAAGCACAAAAAACAAATGAATCGGATCGGGGGCGTCGGCCACGGGTGCCTCGACCACTGGGGGCCTAAGCCACGGACCTGTACACTTGCGGCTTAAGCCAAATAAATATGTTTTCTTTCTTTTCTTTCTTTCACTCGGTCTAAAAAGGTTATGTCGAGCATAGCTCGCTCGATGGCCTTTTGTGCAACACGTATTGGATGAAAAGTCTCCTTTGTGAGCGTCCATGTCTCAGCCCCGTAGGTCATCATAATTTGTTTATTACTAATAAAATTATTTCCATCTTTTCAGAATGCGCCAGCACCCACCACGTCCAGACCCAAACAAAAGAAGATAGCAGTGCCTAAAATGACTATTAATTTAAGTTTACCATGTGAAGTGCTACCAATGTGACCACAATATAGTGCCAAAACAATGCTTTGCTGTAGAGGACTCAAACTACTCTACGCCACTATTGTTCTATTACTTGAAGCCGAGTTGCTAGTGAACACAGGTGCTATGGAGTCGAAGAGGTCTTCCATTTTGGTCGCGCAGAATGCAGACGATTTGAAATCGTTGGAGCTTTGTACGACAAGGAATCAACAACGGCTTGGGAGTGTGTTTGGAAATTTTACGAGGCATCACAAGAAAGGTAAGACAGTGTTTATTCTGATAACATTCTGTGCTTATAATGTAATCTTCTGAAAAAAATTATACACTAAGTAAATTAATTAAAATTCGAAGACATGTTGTGACATCTACCAATCCGCACTGGGCCCGTGTGGAGGATAGCCCATTCTAAACACACTCCTTCTCATTGAGAGGAGGCCGTGTCCCAGCAGTACATTATGATGATGATGATGAAATTGAATACCTCGCTCTGGCTGGTTTTGAGTCCACGACCTGCAACCGGCTACCACTGAGCCAACACTGCTCTAGAATTTATTGTTTTCGATAAAATTATTATAATGCTTTATTTAACTTTCTTTTCCTAAATATACAGGGTGTAAACGAACCCTTCACGACAACAGCCGTCAACCAAGTATTCTGTACATTTAAACGAAAATGCAAAAAATATTGCTAGGAAACGACTTTTTTTTCGGGGTGAATAATCACGTTTTAGGGAAAACTCAATGTTACGCAATCAAAATATTGTGGAGGCATTGATTAGTAAACGGGTCATGAAGATATTTAAAATAAAGTTAAAACCATGAAAGGTGATAAAATTGGAACTTTGACCTCCAACATCTTCGTACCTAGAAGGTTTCCAAGCATAATCTAAAACAAAAAATATCACAATGACGGGAAGAACAAGTGCTTTTCGGCTTCGTTAAGGGTAATTAACACCCATTCTAGTAAAAAATGGTTTTAGGCATTATTCCTCATCATTAACCATTTATTACCTCCTTTTCGAGTCGGTTAAAATTAGTAAGCACAAAGAAACACTGCCTTGGTAACCATAACTTTTATCCTACAAAATCAATATTTATCACATGTACCTGCTGATAAGACATTTTAAATTATCCCCAGGCAGTTAATTATAGGTTTAAGATAAAATAATGAAAACGCTAAGACCTCGAAACATCAAACTAGGTATACTTATCTAGTCGCCTTTGAAAATGTTATGTTTAGATATTTTACGTAATTACAGATATTTGGCAAAATAAATAAGGCTTTAGAAGCCTTCACTTAGTACAAAGAACATTTATTATTCTTGAATATTCTAGAAACATTTTAACAGTAATAACACAAGGCTTTTGAAGTTATATTTATGGTATTAGGTAAATTTAGCCGTAAGCTACACAAGATGATGAAAATGTTTTAAAACTATTTTGCAAAAAAAAACCGACTTCCAAGACAACACAAAAAGTGAAAAATAACTTTACTCTTGGAAGTCGGTGGCAAAAAAGTCAACAAAATCAAGGTAGGGCACTAAAAATATGCACTTTTTGCAAAAAAAAAATAACCGTCATAAAAAATACACAAATAAGTGAAAAATAACTTTACTCTCGAAAGTCGGTGGCAAAAAAGTCAATGAAATCAACTAAAGTCACTAAAAATATAAACTTTTAGCAAAAAAAAAAACCGACATCCAAAACAAACAAAAATAAATTTAAAAAATTTTGCTTAAAAGTCAATGAAACAAACAAAGGCAGCGATGTCCGAAAGTAAAGGTATTTTACACGTTTTATTGTTTTTTTGGAAGTCGGTTTTAGAAACAGTGATCTGATAACAAAGGTTATTAATGTACGTAAAGACAATAATCTAAATCCATCCAATTAGTACACTCACGGAGAAAAGATTTCTAACCCACTCTCTGGACTCATCTATACATTTAGAGCCTTCACGACGCTACTGAAAACTCATGCTCACTCATACTGAGTGGTAGCTTGCAAGCAGTCAACTTTATTTTGGTTCCGTCCTGTTGTATTTGTAAATATGTTTGATGCATTGCATTGTATGTCTATTGTTATTAATTTTTTGTCATTTTGTATGCACGTCGAATCCCTGTGACAAATATTTTGTTTTCTTTCTTTCTTTTTTCTACTCAAAAGTTACGTGCTACCGTGTCACCAATGAGAACCCTGAATATGATAGCAATAGTATTTATATTGCGGTCTTTTTAAGACAGTATTTTGACAAAGTGTTACAAACTAGTTTGTGGTGCTATCGAAGTACCAGGAAAATCGAATAGGTACATAACTGATATTCTTAGCCATATTGAATTTGTATCTAAAATCCGAGAGTTGCAGGAAATTCTGTAAAAGATTCTATGAAAGCTGACGCAGCGGCGCTTATCTATATAATACGTCATAAGAATGGACATTTTGAGCTCTGCGAACGACGTTAGAACCGGGAGTTATTTGAAACGAAGCTCTGGGATAAAAGAATATTCGAGAAACTGTGATAAAAGTAGCTTTTTGACTGTACATGCAGTTTCTAGAAAGATTTAGTGAATGAAGACGCAATGTAGTATCGATTTTAAGTTTGTGTAACCTGTAACTTCCAATTCGATTACTGTTGTTATATTTGAATCAATATCTGTTAACCGTGACTTTCGTGGGGAAGAAATTCTTATAAAAATGTTACTTCCCTATTTGATTTCGGATTTCGTTATCAATTTCATTGATATTTTTTTGTTGTTGTGGAACATTCCTGGAAACTTTCTAGTTACGGAGATATTGGAGGTCAACGTTCCAACTTTTTCAAAAGTTGTTATTTTAAATACTAGTTTTTAAGGTTATAACTTTAAATACTTCCATGACCCGTTTATAATCGTATGATTTTATAACTTTATTATAAGAACCTCCACAACCCCCATACAATTCAATGCATCCATCAGCACAATGTTTTGTGTGCGTTACATTAAACCCTTCCGTAAAACGAGTTTTTTTTACCCCAAAAAAGCCGTTTCCCAGCCCTAATTTTTGCGTCGAGTTTGTACAGTCAGCTTCACGATGTGGGTACCCCCTTGAAAGCACCTACGTTCGAATCCACCCCGGTTTTGAACGTAACTGGGGTACCCCATTTTATTCAGCCAACCGTACACGTATATTTATATTCGTTTTCTTTCTTTATCTTGTAAATGAATGTAAATGCGGCATTTCAAGTACTTTAATCATGGTAAACTTTAAACATACAATAAAAAAATGCAACGTATTCAGCATGATGCTATCAGCACAGAACTAAATGCCGCAATCTATTCACGTAATAAAATCTGTTAATCGCTCACCACAGTCCCTCGTGGTTGAGACTGTGGTCTATTTCCAACGGAAACTGCACGACCTAGAAACACAGTGTGCTATTCTGTATGTACAGTGTAGTGGGTCGGTTATTGAGATGGCACTTCAGGGTGGCAGGGTGAACTGAATAATTGTGAAAATAGAAAAGTAATGTAAGCAGTTTATTATGGGCTTGACTTTTAGAGATGATTACAACTACCTCGTTGGTCCAGACCATTCAACATTATAATTGATCATCCATCATCATCCCAGGTTGGGCAAAGTGTTCTTGGGTTTTTCCATCAGGAATTTCTCAGTAGCAGCCACGGAGTCTGGATTTGAGCCCGGTTGATGGCCATAGGCTCGCCTTCTATTACATGGTACTTAAACATAACTGGCGAAATGTGGGTGTACTATAAGGTCCACCTCTGTCTAACCTTTCGGAGATTCCAGGCGTGATGATATGCTATATGTTATGTTATTAAAACAGCATTTTTAGTTTTTCAAAAATACTACAACTTTACTCATAATAATTGATCCTTATTAATAACTATCGGCAATGGAGAAGCCTCCTTGTATATGACTTAAACTTAGTATCTGGTGGAATGTGGGTGTACTAAATGTACATATGTGCGAAACCCTTCAGGATTATAAGCGTGAGTATGTTATGCAATAACTATTGCTTTGTTACATTCAAATTCAAACGAAGATAAATGTTTCAACATATTTTTCTTTGTACTTCAATGTGCGTTCAATCTGATACTGTCGCGATTTTCCCAAATCATGGCTTACATTCTATAATTCCATCTCAAAACAGAACAACACAAAAGAACTTTAGAAAAGGAAGAAAGAAAGGAAAAATATTTATTTGTCGCAAGGACATGACGAGCTTACAAAATGACAAAAAAAATAATGCATCAAAAATGTTATAAATACAACAGAACGGAACAAATACAAAATTGTTAAGAGCTTGCACGTCGTGACTGCGACAAGGAGGTTACCACTCAGCATGATGCTGTACGTGTGTCGATGTACTATGGGGGGGCCCACAGCACAGCGTTGGTTTTCGGTGATGCTCACCCGTGAAAAAACTTACAATCACGAGCACCAATATGTAAATACTTAACAACTTTTAAAAGTGTTTTTCTCCTACTGTTCTGATTAAAATTTCATGTTGTTACGAACACTGAACTCTGGAACTCATTTTAGGAAAATTATTATCTCCAAGTTACAATCGTTATTTCTCGCGAAATTTGGCGCTCGTGACCGTATGTAAGCCGAGTACTACGATACACTCTGTAATACACTATAGAACCACTACACTAGGTATTTCCACCAGTACCTACTATTAGCAAACTTCAAGCCATTATAGTGTTTGAGTACTACAACGGCTAAAAGGTCACAATGCTTATGTTACAGATGGTATGCCAATGAACCGTACATAATTTGAAACTTTGGAGTTTATAGTAGACCTTACGTCATTATAAATTACTAAACGTACCGACGTTTATTAATTTATAATGACGTAAGGGTCAAGTTTCTCGACATGGTACCTTCAGCTTAGTTATGTCGTTCAAATACATGGAATAGCACTTATCCTCGCTGATGATGATACAATTTGAATTGACCCACATACATAGATGTACACGTTTTCGCCACGGGGTATGCAGATACCATACAACGTGTAAACGAACCCTTTATGAAGCTGTAAACCAAGCATTCTGTACACCAAACTAAGTAACCCTACGCAAAAAAATATTGCTGGGAAACGACTTTTTTTTTGGGGTGAAAAATCATGCTTTGTGGTAGAACTCAATGTAACATACGGGGTCGTGGAGGTGTTTAAAAAATCTTACAATATAAACTTGTATTTAAAAAACAACTAGTGAAAAAGTTGTAACTTTGACCTCCAATGTCTCCGTAACTAGAATGTTTCCAGATATGGTGTAAAACAAAAAAAATATCGCAGTGACGGGGAAAACAAGTGCATTTCGTCTTCGTTAAGTCTTTTTTTCACCCTTTATAACGACATCTGCTACTAAAATCCAACAAATTCCCATCGCTATCGGTCTCACCGATATAGGTCGGCCGTTCCCCCACTATTTCGGGTCTTATTGCTTCATTGGTCACGCACGAGGTCTTGTGTTGGATTCCTGGTCGGGCAACGAGTTCTTGGGTTTTCCCGTCAGTACGGTGACCTATTTAGGTACACCTCTGTTTCACTCTTCGGGTGTTGCAGACAGGATGTCATGGTATGGTGAATGAAAGTCATCATCTACCTGCCCTCCTTAAATTCTCGGCTTTTTTTTTTTTTTTTTTCGGATGGGAAATCTTCAAATGACTTCTCCCGCTCTGGGCGGAGCAGGAGGGAGTGTCAGACTTTTACTGACTAAAACCCATCCATGTTCCTTCATCGCCCTTTGTGTTCCGGGGCCACGGTATCTCTTTCGAATAGTCCCGCAACCCCGGCAGGCATCGGTCCTTTCGGACTTCTTCCTTTTTGCTGACTCTCTTTGAGGCGCGCGTGGAACACGAACGCGCCGTCGACACGGCCTGTCGTCATGAGACGGACGGACGGCGAGCTGGCCCATAGCCCACCGTCCACAGGCCCGCGCCTACGGTGGCCCCCGACGCCCGGGGCGTCTCCCGCGGCGGCCGGGACGCTGTGAGGTTCTCTCCCTCTCACGTTCCGCCACCTCCTTCTCTAGCATTACTGCTTCGCAGAAGGAGGTGACGGCGTCCAGTCGGATCAGTCAGTCAGTCGGGTCAGTGGGGTCGGCTTCCAGTCTAACTGGATGCAGCTGAATACCAGTATTTTACATGGAGCGACTGACTATTTAACTTCTACAACCCAGTCTGTACCAGTTAATACGATACCCCTTGGTAAGACTAATTCCCCTTAACCTAATTGGCAGATAATTTCATACAACAAATTCCATTTTTGAATTTATTCGGTACATAAGTAGTCCTAAGTTACCTATCGTAGAATAGGCCCTAAAACTAAAAAGAAACCTTAAAACAAATGCCGCTCTACCAAAGAGCACAATGACATAAATTCATCGTGGAACAAATTCCCATCGGTCACGGCAGCATCGGTCGTCCGTTACCCCACTAATCCGAGTCTGATTGCCGAAGGGATTACCTGGGCCTGCCTTTGTATTACTGTTATGCTATTAGACCGTGATATTACGGTGATGACGTCATTTATAGAGGTCATTGAAGGTATACAATGGGTTGTGTTTAGTCTTAAAGAGTATGTTAAGCTTGATGTTAGTCTAAATTAGTTGGTGGAGGAGATTTGCGCTGGTTTTGAGATAGTTTGGGTAAAAGATTACCTAGATTTACGGTAAAAATGGTATAACTTACTCTCACGTCGTTTCGTCGTTTTATCTAGAACTAGAAACAAGATTTTGCCCACGGTTTCTTTCATGTTATGACTGGAAATTATCACATGGGAAAGTTTTTAATATAATCTACTCTAGCACTTCGCCCACGTCTTCATCCGCAAAAATTATGATAGCTCGGCTCAAATGCATGATATAAATGAGCACCTTTAGCACCTACGAATAATGTAGCTTTCTACCAGTGAAAGAAGTTTTAGAATTTAATCTTTTAAAATTTAATTTAATTAAAAATTAGTTCCGGAGATTACCCCCTACATACGAAACAATTTTTTCCTCTTTTATATTAAAATAGATGTCACTCGAGAATAATGTAGCAACCAGAGATAGACTTTATAGAATCCGATCAGTAGTTCCAAAAATTACCCTTTTTTTTCGGATGCGAAATCATCAAATGACTCCTCCAGCTCTGGTCGGAGCAGGAGGGAGTGTCAGACTTTTACCGACTAAAACTCATCCATGTTCCTTCATCGTCTTTTATGTTACGGTATCTCTTTCGAACAGTCCCGCAACCCCGGCAGGAATTACCCCCTTCATCCAAATTTACAAACATTTAACTACTCCTACACCCCGATATTCAGCTGCATCCGGTTAGACTGGAAGCCGAAGCCAACATAGGCAAAACACTAGGTGGATGATGAGATAGTTTGGGTAAAATAATAGGTTGAAAGAATGATAGAACTTCGTTATCTAGAAAGAAATTGAATTTATTTCTGCGTTGCACGGTAGACCGCTCGTTGTAGGAACACTTTTATTATGAGCTTGACTTCAGATTGTGTGGCCAGCTTATACAGGTTTTTATAACCACAGATGTGCGGTCTGCTGTACCTAGTTACAAGTATTTTGAGTCTTGTTCAAACATACATAATTAAACTCACGACCTTTTCTCATAAAGGTAGGCAGAAACTATTGAACGCCTCCTGCAACGATCCTTACATACTCCTGTCGTAAGATTCACATTAACAATCTAGTCATACACTCACGCTACACAACTCAATATCTAAATAAAATACAAATCCAGGGTAAAAACAAATTAATTTTTGTTTCCAACTCAATATCTAAAATACAAAACCAGGGCACAAAAAAAAAACTAATTAATTTTTGTTTGTCTAGCCAGTAAAAGGTCGAATGTTTTTTTACCATTCTATGAACATGCATTTTAGAAGATTAAAATGTGAAAATTGGTACTTGACTATAAAAAATAACATAATATTTCAATTCACTGATCTGATAAGCTACGAAACATGAGATCTAAAAATGTTTTTTCATTTGATAAAAAATATTATAAATAATAAAGTGATATAGATATTGTTTTTAAAAGTAAAAACGATGTTTTAGTAGCCCACTCAAAAAAGATTCAAATCACGTATATTCTATCCAATTATTTGCTCAAGTCTCTGATGTGAGTAGCGATAATTAAAAGGTAATAAAAATGGCTACGATAATAAAAGAGCTTAATTGAAATCCGAGATGATACTCAACAGATTAAAACTAAAAGTCAACACAAACACAGCGCTTATTTCACCATTTCAACTGATCGTGGTCAGCACTAAAAGCATAATAATTATAAACCAAGTTCAAGTTCGTTCGTACATTTACCCATCAACATTGAACGTGCATACAAAGTTTTGTGACCGTGCTGCTAACCATTAAGGAGTTCTTTCGTGAGGTGGTGATCCTGACAGCGGGATCTAGTCATGTCTTTCATAATATTGTTTTGTCATCAGAACCAAAGTTTCAGCTCAATCGGTGGTAGATAACTATTTTAAAACCCAGTTGCAAGATTGCAAGATTTGACATCAACAAACATACAAACAAATATTGCAAGTTCAAAATGCAAAATAAAACAAAATATTTTAACGGTGTAAAATTTGTAGTACATGCTACGGAACAAATTTTTATACCGTTACTATAAGCACCACTAACGACTTGCCACTCAAGCATTGTTGTAATTTTCAACATTATTTCACGTATTACCATTTCCACATTTTAGGGGTTTTACCAAGCTCGTAAAAGTATTACCTGCGACTGCAATCAGTATTTTGGAATATGTTAAATCGAATAATATAACATTATTACGTTTTTGATTCCCGAAATGTTAGTTACAGGAGTACCTAATACTACACTCATAAATTCGCCAGTTATGATAAAGTTCCTCTTGGCAGGGGTGAGCCTAATGCCATCAATCGGTTGTACCCGGTTGATGACAATAGGCTCGTACCAGACTCATTTTCAGCTGTTACTGAGAAGTTCCTGATGGAAAAAACAGAATAACAGTTTGTCTAACTTGGGAATCGAATCTAGGAATCAATGGTCAGCAGTAACACCTGAGACCACAAGAAAAACTTTAAAGCGAATTTTAATGTGTTATTTTCTTTCACAGGTCACAGGAGAAGAACAACAACAACATCACCATCACCAACAACAGTTACCTTCTCAACAACAAACAGAGAAGAACCAACAGAAGTATACACAACAACAGAATATGTTCTGACAACATATCCTAAATTACCCAAACCACTTCGCCTCTCCTCACTTGTAGATAATGAATATAATGATGATGTACATAATATAGATAACATTATAGCTGAAGTTACGATAGGTAGAGGGAGACACACTAAACATGATAGAATAACAGATAAAGAAATTATACAAGAGTTAGAAGAAACTTCACTATCTAAGTCTTTGAATAAAGTTAAAAAAATGTACAGAGATTCTGCAGGTTCCACCGTTAATAAATTAAGTGGGAAGGGCGGTAAAGCTGGTATATTTTTGACTGAAAACTGTACAACAGTTATAGCTCAAATAGGAACTACAGCGATACTGCACTGTGAAGTTAGTGATATCACCGAGAATACGGTAAGTTGATGCATGATTGTATACTCTAATGGTGGCTGTACTCTCGACAAGAGTACATAGAAGCTCTCGTCAAGCCTCAGTGCTCGTTGCTTGCTCTCTGTCCCTTGTCGGTTTTGGCGAGACATCTGGTGAGAGCCATAGAGAGAGCTATCGGCGGAGTTAGTACAACCATTTATAGAGGTTTATTAATTTAAGCTGTTTAAAGTTGTAATGATTAGCATCTGTTTCATCATCACCTTCCTGACCTTGTCTCATTCGACTTGGGGTCGGCGCAAAACATCTACTTCTTCCATTCTCCCCTAACAGACGTTACGGCATCATTTTTACTCCTTTCTCTTTTATGTAATTCTTCACACAATCCGTCCATATTTTCTTTACCTCCAACAACATTAACATTGATATTCATAACTTTTTTAGTAACATGCGTTTCATCCCTCCTCATTACGTGTTTAACCTTACAATATTTTTGAAGTTTAAGCATCTCTAAACTTGAAGCAGCGTTTTTGAGCATATCTATGTTATTGATAGAAGCATTTTTTTCTACGATGGCAAATAATATTTTAGTTGATACTACCCATAAAATTCTAGACGTAATTGAACTCGAGCAAGTTTTTATCCATTCCAGCTATGCTATCAAAAATAAACCCCTAGAAAAATTCAGTTAAGCCAAAGGTAATCGAGACAGAAAATTGAAAGCTTGTATTTTATTAAACGAAGTCCCCACAGAATTCCTAACATCCAATATAGGGTAACAATCAAAATGGAATTCTTCAAAAAGTTTTCAACAAACCGAGTATAAACACGCATAGAACTTCAACCATAACTTTGTAAACTCCTGAATGACTTCCAAAACTCCGACCAGAATGTTTGTTGTTTCATTTAGGGCGAGAATTACAAAAATTTGTTTAGCTAAATATACATTCATAACTCGTATAAACATATTTGGGTAGTCGTCGCGTTTTATATCATAATTGTTATGAATGGCCCTTCCAAATTGTTGTGTGGGTTTCGGAAAATGTTTTTTTGGGTTTAATTTTATGTATCGTTATTTCTGATTAGATGAAAATGTTTGAAATATGTTCTGAACTTATGAAGCGATTATTGTTAGTAAACTAAGAATTTGTACTCATTAAAATGTTGAAAATTTAACCAAATTTTTTAATTCAGTGATAATAATATCACTAAATTCATTCATTAGAAAACTAATTTTGTGCGTACAAAATGTCAATAAAATTCTGAGAGACGATTTAAAACTTGATCTTTTAATAATCTACTTTAACTTCAACCAAATTATTATCACTGAATTCTAAACCTTCACTAGAAAACTTATTATGTGTGTACGCATGACGACCAATCAAGCTATACAAAACCAGTTTAAGCGGATCTCTTCTTGCCGGTTGTCTATTGTTTGCCCGAAGATTATATGCCATAATCATCATTTTCCCGAATTTCATTTACCCGAATTTCATTTGCCCGAATGTTTCATTTGCCCTAAAAGACATATGACATACTTTTAATTGCCCGAATTTTAGATACCATAAGATACGAATGCCATAAGTATTGTTTGCCTTATTTTTATGTGTCATAATAATTATTAGACATAATATTTAAATGGCATAATATTTAAATGGCATAACAAGTATTAGACAAATATTTAAGCCCCGTAATAATCATTACACATGATGACATTATATTTAAGCGCCACAATAAATTGTTTTGTCGATGTCGATGGGTGCGCAATGTTTGGTATAATAAGAATAAACTTATTTATTCTGTGCATGGTTTTTTTTTCTGTGCATGGTTGATGGTGGGTTAGGTCGACGGAGCCCCGCTTCGCGGGGCTCCTACTTCTGTGTGGTTTATAAAAAAATAACCACGAAGGGGATGGCGGGGTCTATTCTCTCGCTTCGCTCGCTCACACGACCCCGCCATCCCCTTCTAACCTAACCTGTCCGAGTCGGGGTGCCCTAAAGTCCCAATTGCATCCAATTTCTCTTGATATAAACAACCGTTACACACCCGATGTCGATGGCAAATTATGTTATGGCATTTCATAATTATGGCATGTGATAATTAGGGCATGAGATAATTAGGGCTTACAATGATTATGACAAATGATGTTATGGTAAGTGACTTTATGGGAAACAATGATTCTGGCACGTGACTAATATGGCAAATGAGAGTAGGGCAAATGAGTATTATGTCGTATGATATTATGGCTGTTGACTATTATGGCAAATGATATTAGGGCAAATAAAATTCGGGTAAACGGCGGTATACCCTTCTTGCCCATTAATCTATACAAAACGAGGCCATGTTATATAGTTTGATGAGTCGGCGTTTGTACAAAATGTCAATAGAATTCTGAGAGACGATTTCAACGTGATGTTTTCCTGCAGGTCACTTGGATAAGAAGAAAAGACTATTCGTTGCTGTCAGTGGGTCTGGTCACGTATAGTGCTGACAGCAGGTTCTTCTCAGCTCACGGCAGACATGTAAAGGTAAAACTTTTTATAAGAAGACGGTGAGCTGGTTCGAGGTGCGAGAAAAGAGTTCGTGGAAGGAATTGGGAGAGACCTTTGCCCAGCAGTTTTTTTTTGTCTAAGCTTATTTGAGTGTCCCCTTTCTGCCTCCAAACCTCTCTATCATGTGCAATAACTGGTCAAGTTCGCGCTGCAAACGAGATCAGATCGTCACACTACTTTCGCTGCGGTCTAGTCTACCATGACGACGATTTCCTCCGACAGGCAGGACAGTATAAGATAAATAGATGACTGTATCACACTATTATGATTCTGCTAAAGCGGTGATTTTAGGTCTTCATATGGATGTATGAACTGTATGAAAGGAGTATGTTAGGGTCGAAGCATACCAGGGCAGTCTCGACATAGATAACGACATTATCGTTAACTTTCGATCGCTGATTACTAACGACTAAATTGGGTTGCAATAACGATGCTTGCGAGAATCGCATCTTGGATGTAGAGACTTGGATTACTAAAAAAAGAGATGTAGACATAATGCGTACTTGTCGAGTCGGGTGTGTTAATAACACACCCAACTCGATACACAGTACAAACAATACCGATGTTGATTTTCGGACTTTGTTACCCCATTTCCCCCTTTAGGGGTTGAATTCTGAAAAAACCTGAAACACAAATGTTAACTCATTTATCGATAGGAGTACTCCTGTGAAGTTTCGAATAAAACAGTCTTACCTAATCTTGTTTCCCCATACAAACTTTTGACTCCCGTTTCATCCCTTTAGGGGTACATTTTGAAAAATCCTTTCTTATTGCACCCCTTAACCTCATAAGGAACGTATGTGCCAAATTTGGAATCTCTAGACTCAGCGGTTTGGGCTGTGCATTGATTTTAAGACTTTGTTACCCCATTTCCCCCTCTTAGGGGTTGAATTCTGAAAAAACCTGAAACTTATGTCTACTCATTTATCAATAGGAGCACTACTGTGAAGTTTCGAATAAAACAGTCTAACTAATCTTGTTTCCCCATACAAACTTTGGAGCCCCGTTTAACCCCCTTAGGGGGTGAATTTTGAAAAATCCTTTCTTAGTGCACCCCTAGACCACATAAGGAACTTAGTTGCCAAATTTGGAATCTGTAGACCCAGCGGTTTGGGCTGTGCGTTGATAGATGAGTCAGTCAGTCAGTCAGTCAGTTTCTTCTTTTATATATTTAGATTTCATCACTCTGAATAACTTCATCATCATCATCACCCACTTCTGGGTATAGGCCTCCCTTTTTTTCTGTCATTTTTTTCCGAGTGACCCTTATCTAGGTGTTTCACGTGACTTTGACGATGTCGAATAACTTGATATAAGTCAAACATTTGGCCATAAAATATTAATTATACAGAATTCCAGCACCAAATTAGTTTTACTTTTCAATATAGTTATTTTTGGTCAACTCATTAACAAGGTAACTCACTAAATATTCACAAAACATGAATGATACTTACAACAAAACACACTAACAAATTTTAATAAATTGTAACTAATTAAAAACATGTCAACAAATTCAATTTACACCTAATTAATACCTACGTACGGCAGTGTTTGTGATTTATATTCATAATGATATTACTTGGTAATGGGTGAATGCATCGTCGAGTGGGTTGGGCATTAATTTACTGGTCGTTAGTCAGTGAATAGGCCAAATTAATACCTGTAACCCAAATTGGTTGTTTTCATGTAAAGCCAGGAAGAGATTATGATTTGATTTTTCAGTGGAACTCGCGACTTAATAACAACAACCGCTCTGTTCGATCTTTAGGTTAATCAGTGCTTGCCTAGGTTGGTTGGATGGGTGACCACCCACTATATACCGAGTTTCCTCTGTGCCTTGGAAAGCTCTCTTAGCCAATTGGTCAATTGGTGGTAATTGGTCCCGGCTGTCATTTGTAGATCTATGACCTTCCAAGCCCTTAGTAACTTTTTACCAAGGGGTATCGTATTACCCGGTACAAACCGGGTTGTGTGTGTGGAGGACAGATAGGCAGTCGCTCCATATAAAATACTGGTATTCAGCTGCATCCGGTTACTAACCAACATAGTTGGGAAAAACCTCTAACGTAGGGCTGTAGTGAAGCCTCCAAAGAATAAAAGATTCCGATTAATTGCGAACCACTCCTTCTTTGGAGTCGGCTAAAAACATCAACATCACAATCAACGAGACACCAAAAATTTAAGTCAAAAAAGTAATAGTTCAGACTTGAGTCAGCATTTATTACATCAAATAAATCGATGGAAGTCGTTCAGGTCAATGAGTTCGATCCCGGTCAGCGGTATCTAAAAACGTTGGATAGGGAGGAATTTGTAAAATTAAATGTGGGTGGTTCAAAATGTAGCTTGTATATTGGAATTTATAATAAAGCTAAGATAATATGGATTACTGGTTATAAGATTGGGATAAGCTGGGTATAATAATGAGGATTAAATTGAGAAAGAAATAGTTTAGATTCCTCGTTTGTCCAGGCTATTTACAACTTTGTTGAATACCAGTATTTTACATGGAGCGACTACCTATCTGAATTCGATACCATTAGGTAAGACTGGTTGTCAGACTTTCGGGCCACTGACTACTTGTAACGACTCTCAAAGATCTACATGAAGTTGTCCATGGAGTTTCTTGCCTGTTCTTCTCCATAGAGATCTACGCTAAGGAATGGGCAACTACAGTACTTTCTGAAGTTATTATGCCTTGTGACTGGGACTGTAGCTTTGTTTTTTATTTGTATTTTTGACATTAAAAAACGCCTACAAACGAAAAGTATCTATGTAGTATATCAACTATCTGGTGTCCACGACACAAGCCTCGTTGCTTAGAGTGGCACTAAATGGCGCTGTGTGTAATGTCCAGTGATATTTATTTATTTATTTATGTATGTTTTTTTCGTAATATCATGTCTGTCTTATGCCCGACGAGCTGTGGGCCAAAATTACCACTTAGTAGAGCCCTGACACAGCCAGAAGCTGACGCAGTAGCCCTCACAGTGGTCTACATTGGCCCTGGATTGAGAGATTTGGAGGTCTTGGCGGGAGGCCTTTGCCCAGCGTTAATGAGACGGGCTAATACTAAACAGTCATATCAATCGTCCTTAATTCTATTTTAACAAATCTTTTAACGACAGAATCATTAACCGCTAAAACTCTTAAATCTCTACTTAAGCAATGCCCCCAGGAACGACTAAAGCTCAAGCGCTCACAAAGTTTTTAAACTTAGAAACGACCAAGTCTAATCTAAGGAAATTAGTAAAATATTCCTTGCGGGGCAAGCGGAAGTAATTAATCGCTTGAACCTCGATAAATGAGGTTCTAATAGTTCACGTTGATCGTGACTAATGATAGTGCGGTCCATGCGAAAGTAAAATGAGCTTGGTTTGTTTTTTTTTTGTATGCAAGAGAAGACTATAAGAACGAAGTGTTTTTATTTTCTTCTGAGAATGATGAATTAAATAAAATACTTTTTCAAACTATTGCTTTTTCGCTACTTCTTTTAAATGAGTTTTCGTCAGTCAATCATAATGCAGTCCTGGCTAGACATAGGCTTTTCCCAAACTGCGCTTCATCATTTTCTGCATTCACTAACCTATCCTTTTTGAGGTTATAAGTTTGTGTGGACCACTGAAAATGCCGCTTTAGCCGTTCGAGGAATTAACGTTATCCTACACCATCAAAATCATTCTCTTATCCATTACCCAATTCATTTGGGGTCGGCGCAGAATGTCTTCTTCCATACTTCTCTATTACTTGTCATCTCATCATACATCTCCTTTCGTGCCATATCATCCTTCATATCATCCAACATCATCCATCCATTGTTTCTTTGGTCTTCCTCTACTCTTATACCGATCCACACTCATACTCAAAACTTTCCTCACGACATTAATCTTCCATGGGTATTAAAAAGATTCGTAAGCTGTCAGTCGCTCAATCAATTAATTAATCACAGACCGTTCTATCATACAGAGAGACAAAAATAAACAAAAGGTATTCAGTAACCAATTACGGGCATCCAAAAGGATCTAGGAATTAATGAAATTAAAGTTGGCAAAGGATTACTAAATGACCTTTATTAAGTTGACTTGGCAAAATTTCTCGATTGTTCGATTGTGTTATTTTAACTAACTGATGGATTTTATAACGAGAAAAAGTTTTGAAGGGACAATATTTATTATGGCTTTGTTTGCGACGTTTTTACTGGTACGAACAAGAAAATAGTTTTCTTTTTAATACCGCATAGTTGAAGTATAATCGGTTGTCATTGTACAGACATAATTATGACGCGGAGATATGAGGAAAGTTTTAAGTATGAATATGGAAAGCAAAAAACAATGGACAAACCACTGTATGAAAGATGGCTAGAAAAGGAGATCTACTGATAAGACGTCAAATAGAGAATTAGAAGACAGAAGACATACTGCACCAACCACTAAAGAATTGGGATGAGTACATGATGCAATGGTTAAAAGAGTAGGTACTACTAGTGCGACTATGTACATTAGCTTTTTGCTACAATAGCCAAAACTCGGTGACTAAGGGTACAATTCCAAAACGCTTTCATAAATGGCAACTTTGTTGATTGAACTCCATTTCATTTCTTGGTGACAATGCAAGCAATGGAATTGTTTTGCCAGATTTTAGTTTTGAATCTGTTCCACACCCACACTTCTTCTTGTGTTTCAAAGGTTACACTTTTCTACTTGCTTAAAATTTGTCGTACCATAATGTCCATCAGTCGCTGTATAGGTACACCGTTTGGCTTTTATATCTGACATTTAGAAAAGATTTCTCGGAATTCACATACTCTTTCTCTAATCAGACGTATATTTTCAGAATTATAATAATCTCTGAAACTAGTGGTGGTACTTTCATATAAGTCTGAAGGCTTGGCTTGGCTTTGTGTTACCTACTACTCTTCATGATGTTCGGGTTTCTGGATAGCCTGCTTATCTTATGGGCTTGCCATAATGTTAGCCCCTAGGCACGCTACTGACTGAAACTACTTCTACTATAACGATGGATTCGAAAGAAATACAAAGAATTTCAATTTCCTACAACCGCGATATGAATTAATATGAAACACATTCACCAAAACCAATTTAAAATTTACTAGAAAACGTCTGTGCCCTTTACCGAAGACATATTAGAGAATCGATTCTGTTATAAGAAATGGGGACAAGTCCAGAACTAGGTGAAACTTCAATTGAAAACTTAACTACCCAACAATCAACTCTCATATCGTATTCTGCAAAGAACTTGTTCATAAGTGTTTGATTGGACTGGCAATTAGGAAGTTTCCTACTAAAGAAAAACCCAGGTTTGAGCGAGTCGGACTCAATCACTAAGGGTGCCATATTTCCAAAAGGATTTTTTTTACATTATTTGTCATAAAAAGGGGTGCTCGCGGCTACATAGACACAGCCACACGGGTTGATTTTCAAGGTTAAGCAGCGCTTGCCAAGGTCAATCCTTGGATGGGTGACCATCCGTTACATACCGAGTTTCCCCCGTGCCTCGGAGAGCACGTTATGCCAGTTGGTCCCGGCTGTTATTTGTTGATCTTTGACAGTCGTTAAAGGTAATCAGTGGCTCGATAGTCTGACAACCTGGCTAAAACCCGACCCCAACATATGTAGTCGGGGAAAGGCAGATTATAGGCACAGTGTAAGGGCAATCAATGCGCAAACTCTTACCTCAAATTCAGCACATTACGAGTATTTTAGACACAATAAAACGCTGTTGGGTCATATCTGATTTCATGTTGAACACAAATACCTTCAAGATAACATGATTGTTGCTGGAGAGGGAGAGGAATACAAAAAAAAAAAGATGAATTATGGGAAAAAGGAGTAAATGATAGCATGACGATTGACAGGGGAGAACCCCAAATAACGTAAGACAAGGTCAGGAAGATAATGATGATTCCTTCTAGATTTTACCTGGGTACTTAGTACGGTTTAAAAAATACACCGTAAGACCGTTACAGATAGACAAATAGCGGCGTAGGCTTAGTAATAGAAGCAGGTGGCCTGCCATGACGTCTTAAATCTGTATTGTTTTAATCTTATTCCAGAGTGGGAAAGAGATGGCGGTAGACGTCCTCTATAGCTCCGTCTTTTTTCCACACTTGAGTGACATTAAAACAATACTCCTTTTAAACGGTCATTATAATCTAGTTCTATTCAAAGTTCGAGTAAGTCGTTTTCTCTTCTTTCGGACATAAGGCGAGTTGGGGCCAAACGTAAGGCAATTTAGTAAAAAAAAACATAGTAACCCACTAATCCTTCGGCGCGGAATCCTAAAAAACATCTAAGTAACAAAAGGCAATTACACAACTAAAAATTAACCAATTGGAAATGACACACATAGTGCTTTGCCTTTAATTGCTTTGGATGGCTGACTTTAGAAAATTGGTTTTGCCTAGTAATTGGGTTGTGAAGGTCAGCTGGTAGCCGTTCAGTGTAAAGTATTGATATTTCCTCACTTTGATGTTTAGGTTGATAGGAACTCTAGTCCTATAGTATACAGTATATTTATGTCTGGGGTGCATGAATGCTTATCACCTTCTTCTCTTTTCACCATCGTTTGTCTAGCCTTTTCCCAACTATATTAGGGTCGGCTTCCAGTCTAACCGGATGCAGCTGAATACCAAGATTTTACATGGAGCGAATGCCTATCTGACCTCCACAACGCAGTCTCTAGTACTGGGTAATACCTTTTAGTAAGACTGGTTGTCTGACTTTCGGCCCACTGACTACATATTTGTACCCATCGTACCGTATGCACGATTACCTGCACCATCAATGGTGCAGATGAGAATAATTTGCTAGCTAGCAGTCGTTAGCATTACAGACAGTCAGAAGCTGAAATGCCCGAATTTGCAGACGCTACATGTAAAATACTCATTTTATCTAACTTAGATACTTACACAGGGAAACCAGCCCGAACGCATTTAGGAACAGGCTAGGCAGATGATGCCAGCACTATAATAAGTTAATCTTACATTCAGTACCGCTGAAGTCATCGTTAAAACTATTTTACAGCTAAAAGACTTGTCAAAAGACAATTCAATCCTCAAACAAACAGTTCCGAACCATGAACCTTTGTAGGTAATAAAAGGACCTACAGAATCGGGTTGTAATAATAAAATTTACCGACCGCAAAATTAAGTTTGAATAAGAAGATCGTATCTAATAGAAGAGAAGGGCCAATAGGTAGATGGATAAGTGAATAATCTGGTAAGGGTTCCATTATCTTTTGTGAATCTCGTTACAATGTCTTAAGATCCTACCTTACCTTCAGCTGTAGTAGACGGATCGGCATTAAATTGAACGATTCCTATTATGATCTTGTTAACCCTTTATACGGAATCTTAGCTGTTCTAGAATCTGTTCAAATTATTGCTTTTATTATTGTAGTAACAACATCTTCAGTTAACTTATTGTTGTTGTTTAGAAGGTTGTTTGTTACCTCTTGTATCCAACGGCTCTTCTAAAACAATTCAGAAAGTACACACTTAACTACAAAAGGCACTTACCTACTAAATGATCATTTGAGATGACGTTTATTTCTTCCATTCCCCCGGTCAGACGACACGGTATCATTTACTCCTTTTTTTTCATATCAGCAGCATTTACACAATCAATCCATTTTTTAGTTCTCTTCCTAAAATGCTATAGTATAATTGTATTTTCGATACAAAAATCGACGTATTTACGTTACAGTTACACCACGCGTTCGTGCCTTTGTTTTTATTTTCAGCAATCTAACAAAAGAGTTTTACGATCGTAATAATATTGTCAATGAAAACTTAGCACGTGATGGCCCAAAAATACACGGACCAGACAAATCGATAGCCGTCAAAGATATAAAAACTGCCGCAGGCACCAAACGTAACGTTAGCACGAACGAACAAATGTTATGTAATGTTATTTTACAACCTGTAGTTAGCTTTTGTCGGAATAAATAGCCTAGTTTCGAAGAAAACCCCTCTGGTGAATCAGGTTGGAAATTATTTTTATTATATTGTTTAGAAATATATTCAAGGTGTGATGTAAGTATGTTTATACTACAATTGCTTAGTAAGTGTACCAATACTACCCCACTGAAAGGCTTGAAAGCTGTTCATTAAACCTTCTCAAAAATCTAGGCAGTTATATTGTATGGAATTTCATTACTGCCCTGAAAATCAGGGTAGTAATCCATTACTAACGCGTTTTGTTTTTTTTTTTTAAATCTTGGTGACGTTGGCAATCAAACGATTTAATTTTACCATAAAAAGTACTGGCCACTAGCAATTTTACAGCAGGTAGCATACATTTCGACATGGCCGGCAAACTTCAAACCTCTATGCGGTAGAGCGAGTGATTTATAGCACTCTCTCGCTTTAACACGCGCGTAAGTTGGAACCTGCGAAACGGGGCGTTTTTACCTTCTCTAACGTCTTTTGGCGCGAAAACTGTTTGACGCGCTAAAATTAAAAATATTTAACAATTGTAACAATGACAATATAACTTTTAATAAAATGCTTTTTTTGCTATTTTGTCTTTTACTTCTTTGTGCTTAAGAGTAGTATAAAGCAGTATATATCACTCGAGGGTAAGTACAGATTACTAAACTCGTGTGGTTCACGGCCCTCCGCTTCGCGTCGGGCCTCAAATGCACACTCGATTAGTAATCTGTGCCTTACTCCCCTTGGTGAATAAATAGCTATTAAGTGTGTATTGGAAATAATGATTTATACATACAAATAAATATAATTGAATTGTCTATTTGTATTTTCAAAATAACTGCTTTTTACTGAATGCATATGAAAGCATAAATCATACGGTTCCTAAAACATCGTTTTTTTTTAAAAATTTTGTCTTGCTATTATTGTCTGTTTGTTCCGGTTGATCTCCGAGACAACGACGTTAGACGTTGGCTAGATCAATTTTTACTGGCAGATAGCTGACGTTTTAGGGAATAACTAAGGCTACTTTTATTTTAGAAAAAATATTGAGGTTCCTTGAAAAAAAAACACTTGAATTTGCGAATAGAATACTAAAAAAAAAAAATGTATTTCACGACGAAGTTCGCAGACACATCTAGTACTTTCACAGCTCTAAAACGACCTGTTGATAATTCTACAAATAAACCTAAACCACAAATAAATCCAAATTCAAGATCTGTCAAACACAAAATGGAGTGTTAAATCCAATCAATATTCGAATTTAAATTAAGAACAGTATTTCCATCTGACCGCTCGTCAATCGATTGCATGAGCCGGTGAGCATATAGCTCCTGAGTTGAATGGAACTTCATCATGAACAGGTAGTAAAGGAAGTAAAGGAACACTATAATTGGACTCTGGTAGTTTATTTATTGAGTAGGTACTGGTTTGGGAACTACAAGTACGTTATCAATTTACACGGTTTAAGGGACCTCGTGGAGCAAAATTTTGCCAAGGATTCCAGCCAGTGCAGTCTAGAATCATGCATTTGAATTTTTCACCAACTTTACCATATACTGTGTGAGACTATATCACTACTGGGTTTTAGAACAACGTCTATTTTTCTAATTACTTTTGAGACTGCCTCGCAATCGCGACTGCAGAGCCTCTGAGAAGTAATAAATATCGCTGGACATTACACACAGCGCCATCTAGTGCCACACTAAGCAACGAAGCTTGTGTCGTGGACACCAGACCGTTGATATACTACATAGATACTTTTTGTTTGTAAACATGTGTTTACAAACAAAAAGTATCTATACATATATCATACTTATTATACGTATCATAACCATCCATGACTCGGAAACAAATAACCATGCTCATCGCACAAACATTTGCTCCTACCGGGATTCAAACCCGGGACCCTAACAACGTAAGGCAGCCTCACTACCGCTCCGCCATTCGAATCGTCGAAGTGTTAGGCAGAGGTGTACCTAATTGTACACCCAACCCACATTTCGCCAGTTATACTTAAGTTCCATGTAATACGGGGAGAGCCTATTGCCATAAACCGGGGACAAATCCAGACTCCGGGGCTGCTACGGAGATATTCCTAATAGAAAAATGCCCGACCTGGGAATCGAACCAAAGACCTCAAGCTCAGGAGTCGTACTTGTGACCACTAGACCAACGGGGGAGTCCAGTCACCAGGGTATCTAATTTTACATTCTCTAAACTCTATTATTAGGGTCTATTTTTTAACAAAAAATTAACAATAATGATGAATTAATTTTTCATGATTTTCTTAAAATATTAGAAATATTTTAATTCCCAGTAACATTTAATACTTTGGCAATATTTTAATTGAATTTAATAAATCAAATTCCATTGAAAGCAATTAAAGTTGAAATATTTAGCTCTCAAATAACTGGTAATATTAAATAGTATCCCTGAAACTGACAACAAATGGTCAAAGCCGTAAGCTTATTAGTTTTCATGCAGCCAACTCTGAATTCATTTTGAACTAATTCGACCAAAGCAATGGTCGTGGGTTTGGTCGAATTAGTTCAAAATGAATTCGAATATGATCATATCGATACCGCTAACATTACCGAATCCGATTGTTGAATTGGTAACTGAGTGCACAGACCACACTGCATTTATTAAACAAGAAGGTCTATTGTGGTTTACAGTTTTACTCACGAATTTGTTTCGGTATTTATTGATCGACCATAAATATACTCATATGACACGTTAAGCCGTTGGTCCCGGCTGTCATTTGTATATCTTTGACAGTCGTTACAGGTTGTCAATGGCCCGAAAATCTGACAACCAGTCTTACCAAGGGGGTCTCGTATCATCCAGTACTAACTGGGTTGTAGAGGTCAGATAGGCAGTCGCTCCATGGAAAATACTGGTATTCAGCTGCATCATGTTAGACTTGAAGCCGACCCTAACATAATTATTATTGGGAAAAGAGTAAGTAGATGATGATGATGATATATCATATATAACATATTTATTTATTTATTTTATGGCTTCTCAACAAAGAGTACACTGTTACATTATAATTTGTGCATTGCAAACTAAAGTCTAAGCGCCTCATCACTTACAGAAAAGCACAGCATGCACTACATTATGCGCAGACACAAGAAATACTTAATTACTTAAATTAAAATAAATAACATAGATTAAATTAAATTTGAGTAGATTAAATTAGAATGAATTAAATTAGAGTAAATTAAATTAGTATTGATTAAATTATTTTTTTATAGATATTTTTTTTTGTATAAGATTAGGTAAATATTTGACATATATGGAAGCTAATTAAGAATGATCTTAAACAATTAGAGCAATACCTATAGTAATGTATGATATCTCATAAGTCACTACTCCTCTCCTTGTTGTGGACGGATGAAGAACTTTACATCTTGTTCTTCATACCCCCAAACCTGCAATTGCTGAGTTCCAGCCTAATAACGCCATTAGACGGCTCTGCTTATAATTTTGACACACCTGCAGAGTCTGATATTGAAGACCTATAAGCAGCTGTTAAAACTTATCATCAGTTGTGCCACTTTCTGGTTTATCACACAAAAACATGATCCTTCAAAACTCTAGCCATGATAAAATACCTACACAATTTTAAAGCCACATTATAATAAAGTGTACTCGTATCCCTCACATGTTTATGCTAAAGTCTAACCGTTGAAGGATAAAAACGAGACATGCATATACAATATACAGTGTTGAGTGTGTTTCCTTTGTGCATGGACATTATAAAACGTCTTTGTCTGTCGAGCGGTATCCGCTTGCTACGTCTGATTCAATTTTCTTGCGGTTCTCCTTCCGAGTCCCTGTCTCTAGTCTTTTATTAAAGTGTTATACAGTCTGTTACAAGTTTCTTTTGTTATTAAAATTATGAGTTTGAATTATGGTTTGTCAAGTTGGCAGTTTGAGTAGTTGTTTTCAGTTGCGCTTATGTTAATGTTTTCACTGTTTTGAGCTAGACAAGCCCGCCACACTATACCCAAACCACTGCAACTCCTGAAAGCCAGAATCAACAGTGGCGACCACCAGAAAAACACCGAGACAATGAAGCTCGACGAAGTCCCAGAGAAACAATTTAACTGTCTTGGTTCCCGCAACGTAATTAATCAGAAAAGAATAGCGAGTAGGAAATACCTTATTTCCACTTTTTTGAGCTAATAATGTTGTGCTTTTTGCAATTTGAAGAAGACTACACCCTAATTCTCAAGAACTAGTTAAACACAAAAATAAACGAACGCCTTTTCCCATGTGGGTAGGCCTAAATACAAAACGCCTACGATCTTTACGTACTCCTTTTACTGATACATACACGCACGCGCCGGTTGCTAGTAAAACACAATGTCCAATTTTATGACATAGCGAAACGTGACGTGGAATAGTGTTCCACAATCTACTGTACCTACTTTTATTTTAGTCTTTCAAAACAAGAGTGAAGTGCTTGTATATATATGTATGTTCTAATTACAAGGAAGTCAGTGAAAAAAATTCAATTAAACAATCAAAGTCACCGACTTCTTTTTTAGTGTTTTTTTCGGAAGTTTTATAATTTACCCTTTTAGTTATATTATACTAAACAAATTCTGGTCAATCAATTTTACATTGTAACTACAAGTTATTAAGGACCATCATGTCAACATAGGTTAGACAGAAAAAAAACAAACTACTTTATACGAGTATGGGATCAATCAGAAAATACGTTTATATCCCTTCAACACGAATCAACTTAAAACAAGAATTTTTCGAATCGGGTCATAAATAATGAGAGTTATGGAGGTAAAAATCATAAACAATACAACTGAATTGAGATCCTCCTCCATTTTTGCAGTCGGTTAAAAATAACGACACATCTTGTAAAACTTTGCCATCATAAAATTCCGTCACTTTCGCCACCAATTCCGTCCACCCGTCACTCACGGGCAAAAACATAAAATCCAATCGTTAAACATACCTCAAAACATACCTACTTCCCCCTGATTAAAATCATCAACACCGCTCCCTTTACACAAACACGTTTTTATTCCCATACATCTCATGTCAGGAAGCCCAAGTGCTCTTCAAATGTGAAGAGCTTCCCGTTAAATTAATCTTACGTCGATCTCTCTCCATCTACCATTCAAAAGTTACGTTCCATTAGGATTTTCTACCTCCATTCTTTAAACATAATGAGGGAGCTGGGATTTCGCTGTCTTTGTTTACATTTCTGGTTCATTTAGTTTTTGAAATGTATTACGTAAAGTTGGTGTAAATTAAAGTGTGTGTACTGAATGGGTGCTAGATTTGAAGATTGTTATACTGGGTAATGAAGGGTATAAAGTTGTTTTGTGAGCTACATGTTTACGTGACAAAGATGAAAGTAGTTATTACATGAAGAAGTACTAAAGCTTTAAACCACAAAGTGGAGTTATGAGGAAAATGCAAATCTTTGTTTGTAATGTTGATTTAAAAATTAAAGCTAAGGTAGTCCTAGTAAAATAATGCTGCTGTTAGTGTTATAAAGTCAGACTGATACCATAGTATAACCTGGAAAAAGATAAGGGAAATGAGTACATAAGAGGAAGTCTGAAAGTGGCGCCGGTGACTGAAAAGTTGTGTGGTAATCCGTTGTCGGGGTATGGGTATGTGATGCGGCGGTATGAGGAAAATGTCGTGAGAAAAGTTTTGAGTATGAATGGAGAAGGGTATATGAGTGAAGGAAGACTAAATAAACGATGGATGAACTGTGTCAAGGATGATATTGCAAGAAAGGAGGTGTCTGATGAGATGACGAGTAATAGTGAAGTATGGCAGAAGAAGACATGCTGCGCTGGCCCCAATGAATTAAGATAAGGTCAAGATAATGATAAGGATAATGCCTATTTATTTAACCAAGGAACTAAGATTTAACTTTACCATCCTTAACTGATTAAAGAAAGAGTTCAACATTGACTCAGGTACCAAAAGATACATGAACAACTTAAAGTAAACGATGCCGATGCTCCCGACTTGACTTTCGACCGAATTTGAGTTTAAGAACACCCATTATTGTCAAATTCCTTTCAATTGTTCCTCGCGGTTTTTTTATTTGTTCCGAAGTCTTCTATACTGTTTGTATTGTTTAATTTACTGATTACAACACAGTTCACTGGATCTGGATTGAAATCGAAAATTGTTTTAGATTTGTTTGGTTAAATCTTTCGGAACTGTATCCACGAATTATTGTTGTTGCTCGTTGTTTGTTTATCTTCTTTGTCTCATCAGTTTGTTGTTTCGATAAAACGTTCAAGTGGCCTATCGTATTGATTATGGCTTCTGTTTGTGTTTATTTTCTAATGAAACCTTATTTCTGAGAATAAATTACTAGCTTGTTGTGTCTAAGTAATCAGCTTCCTTGTAACTTATTACCAACAGTATTTATAAGGCTTATTATCTATCAGCAATTATCCTCTTCTGTCATCCGGCATTTGATAGAGCGAGAAACCGAGTGGGAGTGGTATATCACAGCATCGACGATACGCTTTGCAGCACGCTCTGTTCATGGTGCCGATGGAAGTTGCGTAACCATAAATAGGGTTCCTTCTATCTGGCAGAATCTTGATGCTCCGAAATTTATTTGGCATAACACACTTGGCTTAATCTTCGTTAAACGAATATTTTTAAGGCATAAAAAATATTTAATATAGTTATTGTTTGGCCGAACGTTTGTATGTCCGAATTTACAATAGCATACTTTTAAGATGGCAGAATTTTATTTGGCAAAATTACCTTTGGCAATGTTCAAATTTCGCAGAATTTCGTTTAGAATACCGTTTATTTAGAGCGACGATTATTTGGTACAATTTTACTTGGCATACTATGAAGATGGCAGAATTTCATTTTGAATAATTTTATTTGGCATTATTGCCATTTCTATTAAATAGCATTTTTAACCTCAATTAGAATTAAAACATTGTCGTAAAAAGACAATATGTTGCGCTAAAAAAGTTAGTAACAGAAACAAATTGCTCTAAAACCGACTCCACGTAGTCTTGTCTGCCCTACCCTTAGAGTATAGTTTAAATCTGCGTAGGCGCGGAGGGGTGAGGCGGCCCGCGAGCTGAGGAGCAGGTGGTTTTAACGCCCGCCGCCGTAGCTGAGGCTGGCCGACGAAGCCGGCCAGCAAGCCGAGGCTGCGGTGGTGAGCGTAAAACAAATCTGCGACGATAAGCTTGCGTGAGAGTGCCGGAACCCCGCAGCGCCAGAGCCGTGACAGAAACCATACCTGCTGCATGTTGCATGCTTGCTTTCATTCTGCATGCTTGCTTGCATGCTGCATGCTTGCTTGCATGCTGCATGCTTGCTTGCATGCTGCATGCTTGCTTGCATGCTGCATGCTTGCTTGCATGCTGCATGCTTGCTTGCATGCTGCATGCTTGCCGCATGCATGATTTATGCTTGTCTGATCAGAAATATGCAGCAATTAACATTATCGTCGTATTTTTGTGGCGAAAAAAAAAATGTTCAATCAATTTTATAAGGTAATAAATACAAAATTATTCTAACTATGAATTTTCTGTAATGTAATAGATGAGGCTTTCCATTATGAAATGTGCCAAAACTAAACTAAACTAACTAAACTTTCTGAAATATGATAGTTCTGCTTTTTAATGACTATCGATTGGAAATTTATGCCAAAAAATGATTCTGACTGTGAACTTTCTGCGATATGATGGTTCTACATTTAATTTTTATGCATAAGAAATTTATGCCTAAAGATGATTCTGACTTACAAAATTATGAGGTTTGAATGTATGATAAATAAGTGTGTCTGCCAAATGATTTTCTGCGAAATGAAGTATATGCTATCCGCTGTTATCCAAAATAATATTATGACATAAAAAGTTCTGCTAAAAAGGGTGGACCCCCATAAATAAGCATAGACTATAGTTGTGCAATGATCGTTTTGCTCCTGGCAAAACTAACAATGCCATTTTTTTTCAACTTTTCGCAACATTTCTCAATTGATGAGAAATTACCAACAGCGATTTTCTGCCAGGTCATTTATGCGTTAATTATGGTCCTTATAGATTTGTATTAGTCATGTGTTCTTACATTCTCAATGTTACCTAAATCTTTGAAACACACGATTCCAAATTACCCTTAACCTACGTTTCGCTTGGCTGTGCTCTATACCAATCGATTCTTATAAAACCCTTACCAAACTTTATATCACGCTAACCACTAGTTACAGCACTTGGAGACCGTTAACGTGATTTATTTCTACCAGGACTGGGCGTTACACATTAGATTCGCCACGTCAGCCGACGCAGGCTACTACGAATGCCAGGTACCTACACACCCGCCTACGAGTATCTTCTTCAAGCTTGTCCTTGTTGGTAAGTACTTTGTCAGCATTTATTTTGTTTGTAGCATTTACGTTTTCTGTAAGTTTTTTTTGTGTTGTCCAAGTAAACTAAAAGGTAGGCTTTAAAATAAGTAAGAGTTTGTTTATTGTTTACCGATTTAGTTAGTCTTTGTTTTTTTTTGTGTTAGTCTTGATACAAGGTGTAAAAGTACCCTTCATGAAGCCGTCAACCAAGCATTCTGCAGATAAAACTATCTCTATCATGTCTTGGGTTCAATTCTCAGGGTGGACAATGTTATTGGGCTTTTGGATGTTCTTAAATTAAATTTGTGTTCAGTAGATAGCGAATAGACAAGCTATGGTTATGGAACTTAAACATGACTGGCGAAAAATGTGTGTATACTATTGGTAAACTTCTGCCTTCTGCCCTGCGCGGATTAAAGGCGTGATGATATTTCATCATCATCATCATCAGCCTATAATGTTCCCACTGCTGGGACACGGCCTCCTCTCAATAAGAGGGAATGGGCTTTAATCCACCACGTGGGCCCAGTGCGGATTGGTAGATGTCACATGTCTTTGAATTTTTGGTTCTAGGACATGCCGGTTTCCTCACGATGTTTTCCTTCACCGTTTTGAGAGCAGTGGTGATGAAATAAATAACACAAAGTAATGCGCCTGTCTGGGTTCGAACCCACGACTTACTGTTCGTTAGTCGGGGCCGCCACCACTGGGCCACCGCTGCTCTCAATGATGATATTTCATCTAAAGCAAAATACCATTTTGATTTAAAGGTACTGACCGACCATGGCTTCGCGTTCCCACAAAGATTAAATTTGCTGCAAAATTAATCACCCTTAAATATACACTCGCTTTTGTTTACGTTTCCGAGTTAAATGTTTAAATAGTCCTCCACTACTTAATAATTCAATTTCCTGTGCACATTCACATTTAAAACTGTAATGTCGTCAACTTTAAATTCATTACTGTGCTGTTTTATTTTAAAGCCTTTGTGAACATTGTCAATTAAAATTATCATTATAAATTCATTGATCGGGCCTCCCAATTTGCGGGACGCAACAACAGAATTAATTTCTGCGGTTTCGTTGTATTGTTCTGTTATTTTGTTATTTTACTATCTAACTGAGTATATATGAAACGAGGCTTTTAATGAAAATGATCCATTTCTGAAACAACTCATAATGAAGAGATTTTGGCGTTTTAGCACATTATTTTGTCCATGCCGTCAAATCGACTAGTTGGCTCAAAGTTATAAGCTATCTGATCATCGGCCATATCAGTAACAGACTGAAGCAGAAGTTGAGCCCGTTGATTGCAACAAGTCCAACCTTTGCAAGGGATTTTAACATATTACCAAAATATGGGTGTACAGATAACCTTTAAGAAGCCGAAAAGCATTTAAATATCTCCACGACCCCCGTACTATTCAGAACTTCCATCATCACAATGATTTTAGTGCGTTACATTGGGTCCTACCATAAACCGTGACATTTCACCAAAAAAAAATGTCGTTTTCCAGCAATAATTTTTGCGCAGAGTTCGTTATCTTGATGTACATGATTACGGCTTCGTGAAGGGCCTGTCAGTAGGTATATTTCTGCTCAATCCTGCAAAGACTACAGGCGTCATGTAGCATAATGTTTTTTTTTTCATTTGTTCTTACTTCTCATGCTTCTAGAGTAAGTTTAAAATGCTCGCATTTTTGCCTACTTTTCTACCGTAACCCGTGTTCTGCGTCTCGCAAAGTAGGTTAAGAACGCCCGTATATTAAGAGATTTCTGTTTATAATGAGCCATGTGACTTCCTTCGCCCTTTTCATTATAGTGTCGTAACTTTCAATGCGACTACACCCGCCGAGGTTACCTCTAATAATTAATATTTTAAGTGAGAATCCTGCCTGACTACGAATACCGGATTACTTGACGGAGGATATCTCGAGGGTGCTGTAAAAGGCAACGAGGAAATTACTGAAGGTTGATGGGCAAAATTTAATGTGTGTGTCGATGGTGCTTAAGTCTTCTCTAATTATGATAAGCAAGTGGTGCTTCATGAAATATAAGGAATTCATGAGAGTTGTCATGGTTTAAACAAAAAAGCGCTTAACGCAAGACTCATCAAAATCCAGAATATAGATATATTAATATTAACCATTGAAAACATCCCTAATCTAACAAAGATAAAGATCACTATAATTATGACTGACTTTTCAGTGGCAGCAATCTAACATCAACTTTATCTTTAAGAAAATAGAGGCCATTAAGATTTTGAAAGTGATGCAATATCAGATGTGATAAAAAATATTGTAGGTACCTTTACTGATTTAAAAACATGGGTACACATACTGATACATGAAAAAGAAGTTATTAATTGAGAAAATTATGAAATTTAACACACTAATGATGTTTTTGTCAACAGCGGCGTACGCGGAGATAGTGGGAGAGTCAGAGAAGATAATCCACGAGGGTTCGATGCTGAGGCTCGTCTGCGTGGTGAAGCGGTCCACGGAACCGCCGTCCTACGTGTTCTGGTACTTCGAGAACCGGATGATCAACTATGATTTAAGTGAGTAACTATTCCTTAGCTGTTTAATTTTTAATGTTGATGATCCATTTTTGGTGATAGTCTAGCGGTGTGATGATAGGACAGTCAAGTCAGTTCGAACCCAAGACACGGACTTCTGAGTTTTCGGATTCATGTGCGCATTATATAATTGCCACTTGCTTCGGTGAAGGAAATCATCGGGAGGAAACCAAACCAGAAAAACAGACACCAAACAGAAACCTCGGCATCTAAAGCAAAGTCATAGGTTCATGGGTGGCATAAAAACTGACACCGGGTTAAGCACTAACCACACGAAATAGAAGAAAGAAATAAGAATAAGACTGAAGATAATCGCTTCATCCTATAAAGGGTGTAAAAAATCTCTTAACGAAGCCGAATGGCACTTGTTCTCCCGTAATTGCGATATTTTTTTTGTTCTACACCATACCTGGGAACCTTCTAGTTACGGAAATATTGGAGGTCAAAGTCTCAACTTTTTAACATTTTTTTTTTAAATACCAGTTTTTATTGTAAGATTTTTACTCTAGACACCTCTATGACCCCCGTAATATTCAATCCATCCATCAGTACAATGTTTTAAGTGCGTTACATTGAGTTCTACCAGAAAATATGATTTTTCAGCCATACATAATTTTAAGTGGGTAGTTAGTTTGAACACCTAGTATTACGCGTTGACGTGAAATAAGTAATCAAACAAGATGCTAATATGAATACTTTTGTTTCCTACATAAACAAAGTAAGAAAAATACATGCGACACCGATATACAAACGCTTACCACGTATTTAGTACATCATGCTGTAATAACAGATATTTTTCACCGATAATTTAAAAAAAACAGCCGTTCCATACAGTTGAACCGAGTAGGTCTATTGTACTTGTAGGAAACTGCTTGTTTGTTTTTAAATGACAACTTGTAATTTCAACGCGATTGACGGAACCTTTACAATTATTCATCAATTTTGGACTTTTCCATCGCTTCCGCTGATAGAATGTGAAAATGTCGACGGCTGCCTCGAATAAAAAAAAACGACCAAAATTAAAAAGAATGCATGAATAAAACCGTACCTTTTTGGACCGAAGTGAAGCCTCAAAAGTCGTAACTGGAATCACAAAGCGATATCACATGTAAATAAAGTCAAATTTTTTGCATACCTAACATGACCTACCCTGAAATCCTTTTAACATAACAGAGTTAAAAGCATTCGGTATGTTTTTAAAACGATTTCCCTTAAAAAAAAATGTGTTTCCTATTTAGGTTAGACGAGTTATTCATGAAATTCGGTTGGTAAACTAAGGTAAACGTTATATCCAGATATAAAGGGTAAAAAGCATTAGCTGATTCAAAGTCAAAGCATTCATTTCAAATAGCATTGTGTGGATTCCAGTTCTTAGTATTATATAATTGCATAGCACATGTGTGAGTTTAGTTTCATTCATTTTTATTTGTAATATCCTATACAAATATTAGCTATACATTTATTTTAACATAACATAACATCACGCCTGTAATCCCCGAAGAGTTGGGCTGAGGTGTACCCAATAGTACCTACACCCACATTTCGCTAGTTTTGTTTAAGTCCTATGTAATTGGGGGCGAGCGCCGGCGCGAATCCAGATTCCGTGGCTGCTACTGAGAAATTCCTGATGGAAAAACCCAATAACACTTAGCCCGACCTGGGAATCGAACCCAGGACCTCATGCTGCGGCGGCGGCGACCTCTCGCGTCCGGCCCTGGTCCATTTCATGGTCCGGAGCGAGACAGAATGGGACGTCGTCACTTTCTTCTGCGAAGCAGTCATGCTAGCAAAGGAGGTGGCGGAACGTGAGAGGGAGAGAACCTCACGTCCCGCCACGTGGTGGCCCCCGGCCACCGTAGGCGCGGGCCTGTGGACGGAGAGCTATGGGCTAGCTCGCCGTCCGTCCGTCTCATGACGACAGGCCTTGTCGACGGCACATATGTGATCCACGCGCGCCTCAAAAAGAGTCAGCAATAAGAAGGGGTCCACCAGGGCTGATGCCTGCCGGGGCTGCGGAACTGTTCGAAAGAGATACCGTGGCCCCGGAACACAAAGGGCGATGAAGGAACATGAGTGGGTTTTAGTCAGTAAAAGTCGGACACTCCCTCCTGCTCCACCCAGAGCGGGAGGAGTCATTTGATCATTTCACAACCGAAAAAAAAAAAAAACACCACTAGATCAACAAGGCAGTCATTTATTTTATATTGTTAACAATACATGTCATGGTAATAGGCTTATCCCCAATAAAATGGAACCTAACATACCTAACTGTTGAAATGTGGGTGTACTGTACACATCTGCATACCCCCTCAGAGCATACAGGCGTGATGTTATGTTATGATGTTGTGAAAACAATAAACATCAAAGCGATTGCGGCCCATACGACCGATTTGCTGTGTATAATTGAAGAGTTCCATTGTAAAACTCCGAAGATCACCATCAGATCTTCACCAAAGTATCATCGAAATCGGTTCACAATTGGCGAAGATATCGCTGAACATACACACACAAAAAAAAACAAACGAATTGATAACCTCCTATTTTTGGAAGTCGGTTAAAAAACTTATTGAACTTAAATAATATTAAAATATCATCAAGAATTAAAAGATGGACATTGTGATGAAGAGGGATGGAACACTTGTGACTAAAAGTGTGATGTATATTGTTACGTACCGTTCTCCATAATATTAGGTATTACCTAGTGTACCTACCTATTTTAGTCTCAGGAATTTTGAATGGCTTTTGTTTCCCCCACAACTAGTACTCAAACCTTTGTATGTAGTAAAAGGGATGTGATTTGATTAACTTGTCGGCTTGCTCATCGCCTATTCGCTAAGCAATCCGATTGGTCTACAAAGGGCGACAGTGGCGCCGCACTTCCGCGTGGTACTGCACTTGTACCAATCGTGTCAACTCGTAAACTAACGTGCTCCGCGCAAGAAAAACTTTTCTTCTAATAAGAAGTGGTCCTTCAATGATTTTCTGCTACAACCCCATCCAAGACACGAACAATAACAATAACCAACACCTGTGGAAATAAATGTGAAGTGAGTTAGATTAGCTGGATTTAGGACGACTGTACACGCCGCCTAGCCCATGAGGTGCGCGAGGCAGTGGATGGGAGTACGCTGGTAAGTTTTTTCAAATTCACACCCACTAACTCCTACACATAACTGTTTGGCCCAGCGAGCCGGATTTGAGTGCTTGGTGTGGGGTTAATTTTCCTAGTGTTCTTAATTCTAAACTTCATAGTTCATTTTGCGTCGTTACGCGTCCAAAATGGCGGAGTTAGTTCAACAAGATATTTTCGAACGCGAGATCATTCTTGATGATCTCCAACGTACATTACAGTTCATAGATTCAGACGAACAACAGTTTAGGTCACGCTCAAAAGAGTTAACTTCGCAACAAAGAAAGTTCTTCAAACTTCAGGCAAAAATAGAAAAAGTTATGATGAAGTCCAATACTTTCGATAAGGAGGAACAACTACAGATTCGTAACAATTTTAATGACTGTTATTACGCAATTAGTGTTCACTTAGACAAACTAAAAGAAGAGGATAATGAGCGTAAACGAAGAATGTCGTCTAGTACGCCGATGAATAATTCAGCAGTTACACATGTTCCATTTAATTCTAATAATAATTGTACGAGTAGATTACCTATTCTTCCAATGCCTACCTTCTCAGGGGAGACCACGGATTGGCCCCCATTTTATGATTTATTTCGTTCATTAGTACACGGCAAAAATACTTACACGGATACAGAGAAGTTTCGGTATCTATTACTTTCATTAAATAATGAACCTTATAACCTTATTAAATCGATACCAATTACAGACGAAAACTATAGTGTTGCGTGGGATATTTTGGTTTCTCGGTATAACAACAAACGGGCTATCGCCACGAAACATCTCGAAAAAATATTAGAAATTGAACCTAGTACCGAGAGAATAACTCAAAGTCTAAGAAATTTACTCAATGTTTATCAAGAAAATATCAAGGCATTGCAGGCGATGCAGTTTCCGATAGATCAATGGAGTTTCATATTAGTGACGATTTTATTACGTAAAATTCCGTCTAGTATTCGAAAACGTTTCGAATTATCACTATTGAAACCATCTGATATACCCGACATAAATACATTGATAAATTTCTTGGAACGCGAGTTAGCCGCAAACGAATTCTCCTCTTACCCACAAAATAAAAATAATAATCATGAAAAGGTAGGTACTTCTCGAACTTCGGCGACGACACCATCGCGCGGTTACGAAGGCCAGCGTCGCGCGCTCGCAGCCAACGTCACGTCATCGAGTTCGAATATAACAGACTTACAGTCTAACAAACAAAATAATTTAAAAAATAATTGTTTATGTTGTGATGCTCAACATACGTTGACAAAATGTTCTAAATTCCTTAATTTATCTCCCCGTGATAGGTATGCTTTTATTCAAAACAAAAACGTTTGTTTCAATTGTTTACATGTCGGTCATGATTTAAAACAATGCAAATCCAACTTTGTGTGTCGTTCATGTCATAAACGACATCATTCTTTAATTCATTTCGAAAGGTCTCACAGTTTATCAGTTATTAATGAAGTCGGTTTTTGTGATAGTGCTATTTCGCTTCCTGTGAACGAAACGACCGAGACAGCGGTTCCCAGTACTTCGCAGGCCGCCGCATTGACTGCGGTAAATCATGCGTGGCACGGTCGCACGAACGATTCGCGAACCATTGCTCCGTCGGTTAGTGCGAGTACGGTGCTCTTATGTACGGCACTCATCAATGTTCATGTTGGCCCACAAAAACACACAGTTCGGTGTATTATTGACACAGGGAGTCAAGCGACTTTTATTACCGAGGCTTGTGTGCAGCGGTTAGGTTTACACCGTAGGCAAGCGCACGTTCCAGTGTTCGGTATCGGCGGGTCAGAAGTCTCAGCTGTTTTACCAAAGGGTGTAGTATCGTGTCATATCACTCCTACGCAAGGAGAGCAACCTTCAATTTCAGTTGATGCATTAATTTTGTCTAATCTGATTTCACGTATGCCATGTGTGACGTTGCCTTATACGGGATGGTCACACATACAGAATTTAAATTTAGCTGATCCTAAGTTTTATCTTCCACAATCTGTGGAAATGCTTCTAGGTGCGGATATACTATCCCAAGTCCTATTAGGTCACGTGATCAAGGGTCCACCCGGGTCACCGATGGCTATGAACAGTATCTTTGGTTATTTATTGATGGGTGATGTTTCTTGCAACCAAAATACACCTACTTCCCTTCAAGTGTGTCTCAGTAGTTTTAGCTCATCATACGATGACGGCATCAATCTGAGACGATTCTGGGAATTGGAGTCTCTTCCGGAAAAGAGAATCCTAAGTCCCGACGAAGCATTGTGTGAATCTATCTACGTAAATTCACATACTCGCGATGAAGCTGGGCGATATGTGGTTCCACTTCCTTTCAAACCTAATGCTCCCGCCCTCGGCGAATCACGGGATACGGCGGTCTCCAGGTTTAGAAAATTAGAGTATCGTTTAGAACATAATCCTCAGCTTAAGGTAGAGTATCATGCGTGCCTCCAGGAGTACTTGGAACTCGGTCACATGGAGCAAGTTGATATACCTACTTCGTTAGCTACTAGCTATTACATTCCGCACCACTGCGTAGTCAAGGAATCTAGTGAGACTACTCGCACTCGCGTCGTCTTTGACGCAGGTTGTAAAACTTCTAATGGAATATCACTTAATGATGTTCTACTAACTGGTCCGAAATTGCACCAGGATATAGTAGACGTTTTATTAGGTTTTCGTATTCATGCTATTGCTGTCACTGCCGACATCAAGCAGATGTACAGAAATATTAAATTACAACAATCCGATTGGGATTTTCAACGCATTGTGTGGCGTAAATCACCAACTGAGCCGTTGCTTGATTATCGATTGCGAACCGTCACCTTTGGTGTCAGTTCATCACCGTACTTAGCCCTTCGTACTATTCAACAGTTGGCTCAGGACGAAGCCGCTAACTTCTCGCTGGGTTCTAAGGTTCTCCAGGACCAGGTTTTTGTGGATGACATCGTCACTGGAGCAGGCGACGTAAAGGAGGCACTGGTTCTACAGCGTGAGTTAGCAGGGATTTGTTCGTCAGCTGGTTTCGAGCTACGGAAGTGGCAGAGCAATTCGCCAGCGTTACTCGCTGCTTTACAAACGTCAGTCTGTCAGGGCGAGCGGCCTGATAACGTTTCTTTCGCTCTGATGGAGAATGACAAACAAATAAAGGTTTTAGGACTTCAGTGGAATCCTAAATCTGATACTTTCACTTTCAGCGTTCAAGCAACTACTGGTAAAATTACAAAACGGTCTATATTATCACAAATAGCCAAAATTTATGACCCTATGGGATGGTTATCTCCTGTAACTATTTACGCGAAACATCTCATTCAGTTGTTATGGATGTCAGGGGTCGACTGGGATGAGTCACCTCCTGTAGATATCATAAATGCTTGGTCTAATTTTCTTAACGAGTTACCATTATTATCAAATTTTCAAATTCCACGTTTCGTTTTTGAAAACGTAAATGTCATTCAAATTCACGGGTTTTCAGATGCTTCCGAGCGGGCTTATGCCGCGTGTGTTTACGCCCGTATATCCGATAATAGTGATAACGTTAAAACATTTCTTCTTCTCGCAAAAACGCGTGTAGCACCTATAAAACCGGTTCTTTCGATCCCGCGACTGGAGTTGTGCGCGGCTGTCTTGCTATCACAGCTGATTGATAAAGTTAGAAGTGTCTATGATAAACACATAAACTGTGAACATGTGTATGCGTGGACCGATTCATCCATCGTGTTAGCGTGGCTTCGTTCTCCACCATACGAGTGGAAAACATTCGTTTCTAATCGCACTAGTGAAATCATATCCCGGCTTCCGGCCAATAGGTGGAGACATGTTCCATCTGCTGACAATCCAGCTGACGCACCTTCTCGAGGAATGCTTCCTACAAGTTTTATACAAAATGAGATGTGGCTCCGTGGGCCCTGGTGGGTCGCGCGTGATTCTAATTCTTGGCCAAGCCCCAAGAAAATACCAGAAGTCACTGAAGACAAACGTAATCTACCTTTGTCCATAGTATCAAACTCTTTTACCTCAGCCCAACCTGATGTGGTCGAGTATATTACAAGATTTTCTACTCTAGGCAAGCTTGTTCGAATAACAGCACTGTTATTCCGATTCTATAATAAATGCAAGAAGGTTCACATTTCCTATCCAAAATACATAACTGTGTCCGAGTTTAATTTTTGTTTAAATCGACTTATCCATTTAGTTCAACATTCATGTTTTTCCGAAGACATCAAAAATCTTTCACATGGAAAATATCCATCAATTAGATTACGTCGACTTAACCCTTTTATGGATAATAAAAATAATCTACGTGTAGGTGGGCGGATTCACAAATCACTTTTGCCATTTGTTTCCAAACACCAATTGATTCTGCCTAAGAAACATCATCTTACAAATTTAATCATTGATCATACACATATCACGCATCTACATGCTGGTCCCCAATCCGTGCAATACCTTCTACTTCAAAATTATTGGATAATGTCTAGTCGTGACGCAATACGTACGCGCATACATCGATGCGTTCGTTGTTTTCGTGCTCGCCCCGTGAATCCGCAACCATGCATGGGTCCGCTACCGGCCGTCAGAGTGCGCCCCGAGCGGCCATTTCTAAAAACATCTGTCGATTTCGCGGGTCCGTTCTACGTTCGGGCAAATAAAGTTCGAAATGCGAAAATTATTAAATGTTATGTAGCCGTCTTTGTGTGTATGTCCGTCAAGGCCATACATCTCGAACTCGTGTCCGAATTGTCAACTGAAGCATTTTTGGCAGCCTTGCGACGCTTCACGTCCCGTAGAGGTTTATGCACTGACATTTACTCTGATTGTGGAAGGAACTTTGTTGGTTGTAATAATTATTTACAAGAATTGTATACATTTTTACGTAATGATTCTGTTCAAGCCACTCTTAATGGTAAGGTTTTAGAACAAGGCATCACTTGGCATTTTCAACCTCCATATGCCTCACATTTTGGTGGCCTTTTCGAATCCGGTGTTAAAAGTTTCAAACATCATTTACATCGAGTTCTCGGTACGCAAACTCAAACTTATGATGAGATGCACACCCTTCTTTGTCAAATTGAAGCGGTACTAAATTCACGTCCACTTTGTTTATTAAGTGCAGACCCATTAGATCCGTTACCTTTAACTCCATCGCATTTTTTAATAGGAGGTCCGTTGACGACCCTACCAGATATTTCACTATACGAGAATGTTCCAAATCGACTCACTAGATGGCGTAGGGTACAACAATGTGTGCAACACTTTTGGAAACGTTGGAGTCGTGAATATTTACATGAAATTCAACAGCGTAATAAGTGGTTCCGAGATCGCGGCTCGCAACTCCGTGAAGGTATTATTGTCGTTGTACGTGATGATAATTTGCCACCCTTACAGTGGAGACTGGCTCGTGTCCATGCTCTTCATCCGGGTTCCGACAATGTTACCCGTGTCGTAACTTTACAAATGGGCAAAACTTTTGTGAAACGCTCAGTAGTAAAAATATGTCCTTTGCCCTTAGAATAATTTTCTTACTTTGTAAGTTTTACTTAATATTGTTACGAATCTTAGTTAAGGAATCTAGAGTAAGAGTAAATTTAATTTTTCATTTTTTTTTTTTGTGTTTCATGCTTTCGTAGCATTTTTTCATTCCTCTTTTGAGGAAAACATTTTTATAATGTAACTTAAGGTTAAAAGAAATCCATTCTTTTAAGGCGAGCGGCATGTTACGTACCGTTCTCCATAATATTAGGTATTACCTAGTGTACCTACCTATTTTAGTCTCAGGAATTTTGAATGGCTTTTGTTTCCCCCACAACTAGTACTCAAACCTTTGTATGTAGTAAAAGGGATGTGATTTGATTAACTTGTCGGCTTGCTCATCGCCTATTCGCTAAGCAATCCGATTGGTCTACAAAGGGCGACAGTGGCGCCGCACTTCCGCGTGGTACTGCACTTGTACCAATCGTGTCAACTCGTAAACTAACGTGCTCCGCGCAAGAAAAACTTTTCTTCTAATAAGAAGTGGTCCTTCAATGATTTTCTGCTACAACCCCATCCAAGACACGAACAATAACAATAACCAACACCTGTGGAAATAAATGTGAAGTGAGTTAGATTAGCTGGATTTAGGACGACTGTACACGCCGCCTAGCCCATGAGGTGCGCGAGGCAGTGGATGGGAGTACGCTGGTAAGTTTTTTCAAATTCACACCCACTAACTCCTACACATATATAATTATAAATGTTGATAAATGGAGAGGGAGAGGAAGATCAAAGAAAAGATGGAAGGATTGTGTGAGGAATGATATAATATGAAGGAAAAAGGAGTAGATGATAACGTGAATACTGACAGGGGAGAATGGAACAAAAAACGTGTTACGCCATAAGAATAAGAAGATGTTTAATAAGGAAAAACATTTTTCTATGAAAATATATATGAACAATGATGTATCAAACCATGTGGCAGCAAAAACATTATTTCAGAAAGCGTAATAGGAGGGTAAACGAGCAAAACGGGCACCATCCCTCCAAATGACCGACAGAAGTGACCCGAAGGCTTCGAATAAAAAACTCGTCAGAACCGTTCACGATTGAAATGAACTTATTCGAACAATCCAGTGACAAATGACTGGCGATATGAATTTCTTGATTTTGATCGATGACCTGCCGATTTGATATCCAGCCTATTGATTTGATAATCGAAAGGCATGTCAGAACGTTGGCTTCTAATTTTAAAATGTCAGATTTTGTCATTTGTTTTTTATTGGAGTGATTTGACGGCCGGACGGCATATTGCATTGACTGTGCCCGCGATTCAGTTGGTATTCATGTAAAGAAGAGTATAGAATACGATACAGAAGTTAATATTTGTAACAGTATCTAGTAAAAGTGAGCGATGTTAGTGAAAGAGAATGGACAGGTGCGGTTGAGAAACAAATTATTTGGTAAAACACGGCCATTCCGATTAAACACTCGAGACTCAAAGAATTCGTGGATGAATCATTAATGACGAAATATTTAGAATGAAACAGTCACATCGTCAGGTCCTGCGCTTGCTAAACAACTACAACCAGCAATAACCATCTTTCTAAAAGTATACTTTTCATATTAAACTATTTAGTTTTAAATAAACTTAGTAAAGTAATAAACCTGTACTTTTTTTCATACCACTACATCATGGTTCTCAGTAAACCATAAATTACTACACACATCAAAAGTGCTCACTTTAATACAAAATAATTTCATAAAATTTATAAACAGAAATAACATTGCAACAGTCAACGCACGGTAAATCCAAACAGAAAGTTAAATCCAGTTCAGGTTTTATTGCCAAGTAAGATCGTAATTAGTACTTTTTTAACTTCAAGTTTTTCTCGTCGAATCAGCTTGGTACTTATTCTGAGGCCCCAGCACGAACGCGCGTTGTAGACGTAACGTAAATACTCGTTTCACATAAAATCCTACTAATACGAATTATAATTGCGAAAGTTTGTGAGGATGTATGGATGTTTGTTTGATGAAATTTTGTGAGGATTTATGGATGTTTGACGACCCGAATAGCGCAGCGGTAGTGAGGCTGTCTTACGTTCTTAGGGTCCCGGGTGCGAAACCTGGTAGGAGCAAATGTTTGTGTGATGAGCTTGGACATTTGTTTCCGAGTCCGAGATGTTTATATGTATAAAATGTCTATGTTGTATATCAACTATCTGGTGTCCACGACACAAGCCTCGTTGCTTAGTGTGGCACTGGATGGCGCTGTGTGTAATGTCCAGCGATATTTATTTATTTATATTTATTTGTTACTCATTCACGCAAAAACTTCTAACCGAATTTGGATGAAATTTGGCACACATACAGCTTATAACCTAGATTATCACATAGAATTAATAAAAAATAATTAAATTAATAATGATTTTTAATAATTTATTCCAGTGGGATAGTTACCGAACTCCACGCCACGATTCAAAAATCGACGTATAAATTTACGTTGCGTTTACTACCGCGCGCTTGTGTTAGGGTCTCTGGTGTGTAGGTACGTAAAATGGAACGTGGATTGAGAGAATTTGAAATCTAATTTTAAATTCAAAACAATGGCAGCGGAAATTTTGTTTTAGTCTGGTTTGAGGATATTGATTTCGGTCTATGCTGCTATTTTAGGGGAAAAGGAGTGTATTTGCGGAAAATAAACCTCATAAGGCTAATTTTTCCTGGTTGTCTTAGTTAGCTCCTTGTACTTGTGGGGGCGCGCGACGGTAGTATGAGTAGAATAGGTATTGCAAGGTTTTATCAATGTTGACCAAGATGTTTCATAACATAAAACAATAAACCACTTTAGCAAGCATATTCTTTTTGAACAGAAAAAAATAATTCCATACTTGTGGCTTTATTCTAAACCACACTTGACTGAGACATCAATAGAATTATTATTTTCATAATAACTTTAAGTTCTCCTTTTGCAACTGATAAAAACTATCGAAGCGTCTGTACAGGGTCCCAAGTAATAGGGGGCAACCCTATTGCCATCAACGGGGCACAAATCCAGACTTCGTGGCTGCTACTGAGAAATTCCAGATAGAAAAAAAACAAAAAAACTTTGCCCGACCCGGGAGTCGAACCCAGGATCGAATGCTCACCTATTCAGCGATCCAGTAATAAGAACCTAATATCCATAATCCTCAAAACGGCCACATTTCATTACCAATCCAACATTCTCCCGCAGAATACCTAGAATCTAAAAACAAAAACTATTTCTTTTACAATGACCGACGCCATTTTGCCAAAGTCTCTTTACAAAGCTGTAATCTTCGGTAATCCCTCGAGCATCCTACTTCGTTAGTAGTCAGGTGGGCTGTGAGCTAAAGAAAAGTATTATAGTACCTTATTTCCCTTGCGAGGTAAGCAGGGGGAGGCAGGAATGGATTTATTGTAGGGAATCTTATTCTTCCTTGTAACGCCTTCGTGATAAATAGATTAATTTGCGCTATCATCGTGAGATTCTCATTTCACGGTTTGGTGGGTTTGGGCAGTCTCCTTTTAATTCTGATTTTATTTTATTACTTTTTGAATGTTTACAAGAAAATAACTATTATAGAATAGACGACAAAAGTATCAAGACATCACGAGGAAAACACGGACGACATCGTAATCTGGCTGGTTTATCCGACATACCAGGGCCTATTCAATTGTATTATATCTACCTCCATAGCCCCGTTACTGGGTACCAGGACCTCATGCCGCCTAAATACAATTAGTTTGCGGTATATAAAGGATGGTCACCCAAACTCCATTCACCTTATCCACACACCGATATCAGCGAACTACAAAGGAATAAAATTGAATTGTCTGATTGTAATTTAAAAATAACCGCTTTTTACTCAATGCATAATTTGAAAGTATATTATATGGTAATTATACCTGATGGATACCATGAATTGTCGGTCTGTATGTTTGTTCCGGCTAATCTCCAAAATGGCTGTACCAATTTTGACGAGACTTCTACGGGCAGATAGCTGATGTTATAAAGAGTAACTTAATCTAGTTTTATTTTAGAAAAAGAATTAGAGTTCCGTGCAAAAAAATAAAACTCTTGAAATTGTTTACAAAATCCGATTCAAAGAGGCAAGACATAATTTTAATATTAATTTCATGCAGACAAAGGTAGCGGGCAACAGATATTCATAGCTAAAACTTGAAAAATAACACATCCGGTTGCCAAATTCCTGAAGCAATTCACTGCAAGTCACAAATTATTATTTATATAAAAGATAGAAAAACAGTAATACAATTCCACTTCCCCTTCCATGAAGCACTTCCCATTTCTAAAGAAACCTCACAGCATTCCTACTAATGTAAACAAAAGGCTGGCGACCTAATTTACTACATCTCGAAGTGGACGTTCTCCTTTGTTTTATTTTACATGTATTTCAATCTGAAGAGTGAAGCTGGAGAAATAAATTATTTATGTAGCACTGGGTTTTGAGATATTGAGGGCTGTAAGACAATTTTATGGGATTGGTTTTGGTTGAAGGGTTGCAGATGTAATTTTGATTCTGTTTGATTTCGAGGAAAACGAAAAAAAAAATTGTATTCATCTTCAAAATATTATTGTACTAGCCATACTGCTTCGGTTTTTGCGATTTCCAACATTGAGATTTTATGTAAGTTTTATGTTAATGTGTTGTATAAAATTCTTTAAAAAATGGTGAAAAACCACGCCAAAATCGGTTGCGTAATCTAGAGATAACGCGGTGACACAAACGTAAATATGAACTTATAAGACACACGGATCAATTGGTGTTGACACGGGATCCCTTCTTTTTGCATAATGTTCTTTTTCCTAATATACTTTGGCATAACAGTTTTAGCATAATTTGTTTTGCCATAATAATACTTTGCCAATTTTTTTTTTGGCATAATGTTTATGTTGGCATAATCATCTTGAAGGCTAATTTGTTTTGGCATAAATTGAATTTTGCATAATGTTACTAGGCATAGTGACTATTAGCATAATAGTATTTAGGCATACAAATTAATATAAATACCGGAATCAAATTTAAGTTATTTTTACGTATTTATTTTAAACTAAAAAATCATAAAGTTGTGTTATAAAAGTTAGTGACAGAAACGAATCGCTGCAAAACCGATTCCACGTAGTCTTGTCTGCCCTACCCCGAGAGTGTAATTTAGAATCGCGTAGGCGCGGAGGGGCGAGGTGGCCCGCGAGTTGAGGAGCGACGATAAGCTCGCGTGGGACCGCCGGAGCCCCAGAGTACCGGAGCCGTGACAGAAACCATGCCTGCTGCATGTTGCACGATGCATGCTTGCTTGCATGCTGCATGCTTGCTTGCTTGCTGCATGCTTGCTTGCATGCTGCATGCTTACTTGCCTACAAATTTCATTATAGCATTATTGTAAAAAAATGTGTATTAGTGTCTAAAATTTTTGGAGTTAATAATTATGCCTTTGTTATGCCTATAGAAAGTATGTTTTAATATCATTATGCGTAAATTAATTTATGCTTTGGAATATTATGCTTAAAAATTATTATGATTAGAGAAATTATGCTTAAAAAAATTATGCGTAAGCTGTTATGCGTAAATAATATTATGCGAAAATATAATTAGGAGTTACAAAAGTATGCCAAGATATATTAGGTCTTAAAATTTTATGCAAATGGATAGGGAACCTGTTCACACACGTTTACACATTCATGTTGAATTATGCAATTTAAAGTCTTCTAATTTTGTTTTAAATTCGTGATTTATTTATCACTCTAAAAAGTATCTCAAGTTTATTTCTGAATTTATTTAGACATACAGAGTAAATCGATGTCCGTATATCGTGTAACTGTTAACATAGATTTATTAAAATATTTCCATAAAACATGAAAGAGTTATTTAATCATACTTAATTAAAGAAAAGGTACGTCCATGAAAGACATTGTTTGTTGATCAAAGGGAAACACATCAAGTAGGTAAATAAATACGGTCCTTGTAATCTGGAGTAGCGGTTTGTCCTTTGAAATACAAAGGCAATCATAATGATCCGCAAGCTTATTACGATAATTATAATATACATAATTAATGTTTATCACATATTTTATGTTTTGAAATTATTCTTCAGGTTGTCAGGCTATCTGTCATAGTCTGGTGTTGCGAGCTGCGTCTGTAAATTGTCCGTACCAGTGTGCCCAAATGGGCCATTCTGCACCAGACGTTACTTAATTTCAATCGATAATAAAATGTGTGGCATCGAGTACACAGTCTTAGTATGTTCTGTGAACTTGCATACCGGCTTATTTGTGCCGGTGGCCAATTACGCACTTTTTTTAAAGCTGATTTTTATAAAGGGTGTAAAACTCCTCTTAACGAAGCCGAAAGGCACTTGTTGTCCTCGTCATTGCGATCATTTTTTTGTTCTACACCGTACCTGGGAAGCTTCTAGTTACGGAGATATTGGGGGTCAAAATTCCAACTTTTTGACAAGTTTTTTTTAAATACATGGTGTGGCGTAAGTAGTGGTCCACCGTTCAGGATTCGATGAACCGGATAATTAACTATAACAATTAAAAATTTAAACCATTTATACCCCAGGGTTCCGAAAATATTTCCTTTTTGTCTTTTATTTACGAAATTTCTACCTTTTATTACAAATTTGGTTGTAGTTTCAACAAAAGTCATTATTCTTTCATTTTGACTTCTTTTAATTACTGCTGAATACTAGAGCTACCATGAAAAATTATGATTTTTTATGTAAATTCAGCTCTTTTGAAGAAAAAGTTGGTTCTTCTCTAATTTTAACCCAAATTTTTAACACACCATCAAGTTCAAGAGCTATTTTTGTAAAAAAAACGTACCACATTGTCAGTGCCCATGTATTTAATAATATGCCTACTAAATGCCGATTTCAAAATGATATCATTATAACAGATCCAATAATTTAACAATAAGATATTCAATTTTAATTGAAGAAAAGAAGATTTTCATTAAACTACTGTTTTAAACTTTATCGCGTTAATACTATTACAAAATGTATTAAAACTTAAAAAACGAATACAATCTAACTTTTTACATTTCTAATGTGATTTGTGTTGAAGCACAAACATGTCAGGTAAAAAAAACCTGACCCTACTTTTTTTTTTTTTTTTTTTTCGGATGGGAAATCATCAAATGACTTCTCCCGCTCTGGGCGGAGCAGGAGGGAGTGTCAGACTTTTACTGACTAAAACCCATCCATGTTCCTTCATCGCCTTTTGTGTTCCGGGGCCACGGTATCTCTTTCGAACAGTCCCGCAACCCCGGCGATAACTCTGCGATATTGGCTACGTGTACTGGTGACTGGCTTGCTCAACGATTTGGACAAACATGCAGTGCAGTGACAATTAAAAAATGCCTCAGTACACACCGCGCGAATATGCTGACATGCATTTTATTTATGGCGAATGCAGAGGTGTCGGTAGAGAAGCAGCTCGTCTTTATCGGGAGAAATATCCCGATCGAAGACATCCAGACCACCGAGTTTTTAGGAGAGTGCATAACGCATACACCGAGGGAAGGATACCCGGCACAGGCGTAGGCGGTGCAGGTGAAGGACGACCGCGACGACACAACGATGAAGAGGTTATGAAAATTCATTACAGAAGATCCTTCAACATCAATCCGTGTCTTAAGTCGCAGAACTGGCATATCAACTAGATCTGTACATCGAATACTCAAAAGACATGAACTGTACCCATACCACTATCAAAGGGTACAGTCATTGCTACCAAGAGATTATCACTTGAGAGTAACATTTTGTAGAGTAATGCTACGCAGAATAAGAGAAGACCCGCAGTTTTTTAATAAAATACTATGGAGCGACGAGTCATCCTGCAAAAAAGATGGATATTAAAATCTACACAATTTGCATAACTGGCAGCTAGAAAACCCACATCTCATAAGGCAAGACAGATCACAGTATCAATTTAAAATAAACCTTTGGACTGGTATCATTAACGGACAGATAATCGGTCCACACGAGCTGCCAGAAACATTAAATGCAGAAAGATATTTAAGTTTTTTGCAAATTGACTTGCCCTTGCTTCTGGAAGGTGTCGTTCCTGAAGTCCAAGAAGACATGTGGCTGCAGAACGATGGCTGTCCCGCTCACTATGCTGTTAGAGTACGAGAGCACCTTGATACAGCGTATCCAAATAGGTGGATTGGGCGCTTAGGTCCAATATTGTGGCCACCACGCTCGCCAGATCTAAATCCCCTAGATTTCTTTTATTGGGGTTGCCTAAAAGAAAAAGTCTATAGCAAAAAAATCACAAGTATTGACCAATTGAGGACTAGAATCCAGGCACCAGCTAGAGAAGTCAGCGAAAGCGGGTTTGCCCGACGACTTAAACGGTCGTTTATTGGACGTTGCAGAGCGTGTATTGCTGCGAATGGGGGCCATTTTGAACATTTCGTTTAATTTTAATGATTGTAATCATGACAAAGATTAATAATAAATGATAAATAAAGTGATTTGTTCAAATACCTGAAGTAACAAGTTAGGTCTACATAACTCTGTCATAGTAGTTTTTTTTAAAACAAATGGGCATTGACACTGTAGTGTATTTTTTAGCAAATATCGTAAGTATTAACGCAATAAAGTTTAAAAAAATAGTTTAATGAAAATCTTCTTTTCTTCAATTAAAATTGAATATCTTTTGGTTAAACTATTGGATCTGTTATAATGATATCATTTTGAAATTGGCATTTAGTAGGCATATTATTAAATACATGGGCACTGACAATGTGGTACGTTTTTTTTTACAAAAATCGCTCTTGAACTTGATGGTGTGTTAAAAATTTGGGTTAAAATTAGAGAAGAACCAACTTTTTCTTCAAAAGAGCTGAATTTACATAAAAATCATAATTTATCGTGGTAGCTCTAGTATTCAGCAGTAATTAACAGAAATCAAAATAAAAGTTTAATGACTTTTGTTGAAACTACAACCAAATTTGTAATAAAGGGTAGAAATTTCGTAAATAAAAGACAAAAAGGAAATATTTTCGGAACCCTTGGGTATAAATGGTTTAAATTTTTAATTGTTATAGTTAATTATCTGGTTCATCGAATCCTGAACGGTGGACCACTTGTATAATGTAAGATTTTTACTTTAAGCACTTCCACGATCCCCGTACTATTCAATCTATCAATCAGCACAATATTTTTGAGTGCGTTACATTGAGTTCTATCACAAAACATGATTTTTCACCCCAAAAAAAATAATCGTTTCCCAGCAATAATTTTAGCGTAAAGTTACTTAGTTTGATGTACAGAATGCTTGGTTGACGGCTTAGTGATGAGGTCTTTTACACCCTGTATAATTATGTTGCAGAGAACATTGCTAAAAAACAATAATCAATGCTGCCAGACACTTCCCGTTGGCGGAAATTTCTGCCAGACGCTTTAAAGCTCGGAAAAAGTAACGTTATTTTACTTATAGTCAGAGACAAGTTTTTATTTGATACTTTTTGTAAGCAGCCAGTTCAGTCGTTTATTGGCACATGCTACAAGTCCACTTAGTTAAACAAGCAACATAAAATACCACTCAAAAATATTTAGGAAGAATCCGGGACCGCAGTCCGGTCTCAAAAGCCCCCGACCCAATAAAACTTAGATATAAACAACAAATGACTGTGCCAAATAGAACGATTGTCACTTGTCTACGTCTAGCTTTAATAAACGACACTCTGCCACATTTTTGACAATGGACTAAAACTCCTATTTTCTTCCACAGATGGCGTCAGCGTCCATAACGGCCGGCAAACCAGCGAGCTGGTGATCGGCAAGGCGGAGCCACGACACGCCGGCAACTATACTTGCGTGCCTGCTAATGCTAAGGCGGCTTCAGTTACTGTTCATGTTGTACAAAGTAAGTACTGCCCATCGTCATCTGCCTAGCGAGTGAGGAGCTCGTGGCTAAATAATAAGAGCCGCTCGGGTCGATCTTTAGGTTAAGTCTTGCCTAAGTTGGTCTGTGGATAGGTAACCACCCGAGTTTTCTCCGTGTCTCTGAAATCACGTTAAGCCGTTGGTCCCGTCTGTCATTTGTAGATCTTTGACAGTCGTTAGGTAGTCAGTGGCCCAAAAAGTCTGACAACCAGTCTTGCCAAGGGGTATCGTATCACCTGGTACTAAATGAGTTGTGGAGGTCATATAGGCAGTCGCTTCATGTAAAATACTGGTATTAAGTTGCATCCAGTTAGAATGGAAACCGACCCCAACATAGTTAGGAAAAGGGTAGGCAGATCATGATCATCTGCCTAGTCTTTTCCTATCCCAGTATTTTACATGGAGCGACTGCCTATCTGAGCTCCACAACTCATTTAGTACTGGGTAATACGGTACCTCTTGGTAAGACTGGTTGGTAAACTTTCGGGTCACTAACTACCTATAACGACTTTCAAAGATCACCCGATGACAGACAGAAGAACGGCGCTGGCGATCGGTCTCGGCGCTTTTCTTGTGGTTGCCACTGTTGATTCTGGTTTTCAGGAGTTACAGTGGTTTGGGAATATTGTATATTAACCACATATTAACCAATATTGTGTATTGGTTTGCGAACTTTCCGAGGTAAAGAGAAAACTGGTTATGTAATATATGATCACCCATACACGGACCAACCTAGGCAAGCGCAACTTTATCTAAAGATCTAACCGTGGGGCTGCTATAATAATTCAGCCACTAGCTCAGCGAACAGCACTAGAGTAACATGCCTTATTAACACAACAGATGCACTATTCTAGAGAAACTGTCCTTTGGATACAACCGCCGTATTTCCAAGAAAATCGATTAGTTGCCACACAAAGGATCGCCAGAACATAGTTCGTAAACCCATCAATGGATGTCGTTTGAGCAACGTAAGCCTTTTAAGTCGCAAGCTTAACTTCAACAACAAATAAATAGAATACATTCAGGTCTGACAAGGATTTCCCCGTTTCTTGTGATTTGTTCGTACCTCTTTTAGATTTAAATGGAAAATACGCCTTAAATCTACAAGCTCGCTATCAGCTGTCTTGTCGCGCTTTTATTTATTTATTCGTTGCGATAAAATTTCTTAACATTAAAATACAATTTGCGTCTGTTTTGGTACTATTTGGAAGACGGCTGCTATTGCAAACTGCATCGTTAAAGACAGTTGCAACGACAGTTTGCAAGGACGCGACTAGTTTTGTATGTAAATATAGAGTTACATACAAAACTAGTCGCATCCTTGCAAACTAGCTAGACCAACGAGGTAGTTTTAATAGAAAACTACCTCGTTGGTCTAGCTAGTGATCGCAACGCGTGACTACTGACCAAGGGGTCCTGGGTTCAATTTCCCAGCAGCCACGTAGTTTGGATCGGTGCCCGGTTGATGGCAATAGGCACGCCCTATAGGTCTTTAACATAACTGGCGAAATGTGGGTGTGCTATTAGATACACCTATACTTAACCCTTCCGGGATTATATACGCGATGTAATGTCATGTCAACGGCAAACAAAATGCAATATTGTCATCTACGGAAGCGCTTTCTCTTATACTTTTCAGATTTCGTTGCGGGATCTAAGACAGTTAAACTGTTTCTCTGGGACTTCGTCGAGCTTCATTGTCGCGGCGCTTTTCTGGTGGTCGCCACTGTTGATTCTGGCTTTCAGGAGTTGCAGTGGTTTGTGTGGCGGGCTTGGCCTTTGCGGTTGGCGGATGCGGTCACATTCAGAAAGCCTTCCTATAGTATAACAAATATTTTGAAATTGTCAAGGGTACATAAAACATTCTTCAAAAACACAAACTAAACTTAATTTAGGCTATTGCTATATTTTACTAAAAGGCAGTGCGGGAAAAGGACGGCTATAGCTATGAACTAAGATAGAGATGTCAAACGAGTTTATGCCTTGCGCTTCACCGTGTTTTTAGTCGACATGTTTTTACGTGCGGCATGCACGTAAAAACATGTCGACTTCATTTGTATAGAAATATTAGTTACAATTAAATTTGACAGGTCTAAATTACGTCCGTCTCTTTCTCGTTTTATTAGAGAGAAAAAGATAGCAATAGCCTAAATTACGTTTAGTTTGTGTCCAACAGAACCGACACCATTTTCAAGTTCTAATTCTTGATAAAGCCTTGAAAAGTATATCGTTATAGCTCCGATTCAGTTTTCTGCCTGTGACATAAATGCGTCTTGAGACTTATAAAATTATTATTCATTATTCATTTATTATCAGAATCAAAAAGTATTCCATACATTGTTAGTAAATCATACTTTTAACTATGTTAGTATATAACTATTATTATTCAATGTCAACATTAAATTATTAATTTAATTTATTTTACATTGAAAAGGACCCCTCTAGATCCATGACCGGTATTCCAGTGCCTCACAACTGGACAATCAACCCTTCCCAATATGGTATTCCGAAGGCTGTTGGTGCAGCATCAAGGAGTCCACTCTTATTTACGTACTATAGCAGTCAAGCCTTATAGCAGTCAGTGCTGGCCTTAGCAAATATACCTAGCATAAAGCACTGTAAAAGCGAGGCAACCCCAACAGCATCCTAACATCCTAGCATTAACGTAACAGGTATAAAGATTACAGTCCTGCACTAGATGATGCTATCATAAGACTCAAAAATTGCGTAAAACTAGATCACAATGAAAAGGGAATTTGATTCCATTATTGAAGAGAGTAAGGTGCTGATTCAATTTGATATTGGATATTCAATGTCAAACTATTTGTTTGTTAACCAAGTGGGTCTGTTGTCTGGGCTTCTTGTTAGAGAAGGGGTTACTGATGGCCTTTCGCAGACATTAGGCTAAGTGTTGGTTGAACGAGGCTTTCAATTACGTAAAGTTTTGGACCAAAATTGGTGTTTACGTTGTAAAGCAAAATTATTCTTTAAGACATAGTAGCCATGAAAGTGGGAAATGGGGCGACAATTAAAAATAATGCTTTCGCTCTATTTATAAAACATATCAAAACATCACGCCTGTAATCTCCGAAGGGTTAGGTAGAAGTGTATCAAATATTACACTCATATTTTGCCAATTACGTTTAAGTCCCATGTATTAGGGGTAACCCTGTTACAATCAACCGGGCACAAAACTGTGTGGTTAGCCGTGTGGTATCCGGCAAAGTAGCCGTGTGGTATCCGGCAGAGTTAGCCGTGTGGTATCCGGCAGAGTAGAATAGAACCAACCTATTACACTCACGGGTGCCGTATAAGGCGACTAATGTCTGAGGCAGAACCCCTTGCGCCTCCGTAGACCAGAGAATGGGCAGCAGCGTTTTCTGTTAGTCTTTCATCACTGCGATCTCCAACCCGCCTGCCAAGCGTGGAGATTATGGCAAATTCCTCAAATCATGGGAGAGCCTTATGTCCAGCAATGGACGTTATGGGCTGTTGTTGTTGTTGTTGGGCACAAAACCAGGCTTCATGGCTGCTACTGAGAAATTCCTGACGGAAAAACCCAAGGACAATTAGCCTGACCCTGGAATAGAACCCAAGACCTCACGCTCAGCAGTCGTGATTGCGACCTCTAAACCCACGAGACAGTCTATTATAAACCCTCCAATAAAATAAAAATAAACACACTTTTAAAATTCTTTCGTTTCATCTTCTCAGAAATTCTGTAAAAGTTATTACGTACCTTTAATATTTACTCCAAAAATATCGGTGAAGTAAAAAAAGAATTTCAACCAACTGGAATTTAATTTAATAACCCGAATCCTGTACCCAAACTTGATTAAATACGAGTACTTGGCATAAATACCAAATCTATATCAAATAAATAAAATTGAGGTGTCTGTTTGTAATTTTAAAATAACAGTTTTTTACTGAACGCTTATGAAAGTTGTAAATACATGGTATTAACAACAGAAATTTTTTTTTTTGGGTATCTGTTTGTCAGCAGAGCAGCGGTGGCCCAGTGGTGTCGGCCCCGGCTTACGAACAGTAAGTCGTGGGTTCGAACCCAGACAGGCACATTACTTTGTGTAATTTATTTCATTACCACTGCCCTAAAAACGGTGAAGAAAAACATCGTGAGGAAACCGGCATGTCCTAGAACCAAAAAATTCGAAGCACTGGGCCCGCGTGGTGGATTATAGCCCATTCCTTCTCATAGAGAGGAGGCCGTGTCCCAGCAATGGGAACATTAATAGGCTGATGATGATGATGATGATCTGTTTGTCTGTCTGCTTATTTCGGCTAGTCTAGTTTTAACGGGACTTTTGCTGGCATGTAGCTGATGAACGATGTAACTTTGGCCACTTTTATATTAAAAAAAGGACTAATCCGTGAAAAAAAATTAAAACCTTTGAAAATTTTAAGAAAATCCGATTGAAATATTGAAGTAATATTTTTATAATAAAATATCCGGACGAAGGTTGCGGGTAACAGCTAGTAAATAATAAATTAGAAAATAAATTCTATAAGGACAATCTCGTTTCCACTCCAAAACCAGATTTAGGCAAAAGGCTAATAAGTATAATCTAATAGCGGACGAAATAGAAATGACATTTTCTTAGAACGCAGTTACAGAAACAAAGTCCCTTTTAGTAATTCGATTTGCGGAAGATCTTAAAGCGCAGGGCTCACCGCTAGCTAGCGAGCGATCAAGCGAGCTGGGCGAGCATCGTTTCACCTCTTTTCATGCTTTGGTTCACACCGCGAACCACCGAAAGTGCCGAACCGAAGTATGAAACGAGGAAAAACGATGCTCGCACGGCTTGCTCGCTCACTCGCTAGCTGGTGGTGTGCCTGTGCTTAATTCTAAACGTGAAAAATTAACCAAGTTTTTAATGTACAACCAATTCGTTTGTAGATAAATTAGATATACTTAATAATTACAAAGTTTTTGTTGTTTATTCTGGCGGAGTAATTACTTTATTGTCATTTGCTTAGTTCTTGGAGTCGTAAAGATTCTTGATGCGTAATAATATACTTTGAATAAAGTTTCAAATTAGGTTAGTTCTTTGAAGACTGCTAGACGAAAATCTAACCCATGTGTTAGTACATTATTTACAGTGACTGAATTCATGCATAATTAGCTCTTTTTTATTTTTGACGGAGTTGTGATTTTATTTACCGCTAGCTTTTGCTCGCGGCTTCGCTCCTGTTATGTTCAGAGTGTACTCACGGGAACGATTTAAATGTAGCCTGTAACACTTGAGGTCAATGCAACTTCCCGTTAGTGAAAGAATTTTCGGAATCGGGTCGGCAGTTCCAAACTGCCGCAACTTACAAATAAACTATTATTGACTTACAAATAAAATGTACCTCTTTACAATATTAGTATAGATGTTTTTTTTTTTTTCGCATGGAAATCATCAAATGACTCCTCCCACTCTGGGCGGAGCAGGAGGGAGTGTCAAACTTTTACTGACTAAAACCCAACCATGTTCCTTTGTGTTCCGGGGCCACGGTATCTCTTTCGAACAGTCCCGCAGCCCCGGCAGGCTTCGGCTCTTGCGGACCCTTTCCTTTTTGCTGACTCTCTTTGAGGCGCACGTGGAACACGAACGCGCCGTCGACACGGCCTGTCGTCATGAGACAGACGGACGGCGAGCTAGCCCATAGCCCACCGTCCACAGGCCCGCGCCTACGGTGGCCGGGGGCCACGTGGTGGCCCGTGGCCCCCGGCCACCGTAGGCGCGGGCCTGTGGGCCCAACGCCCGGGGTGTCTCCCGCGGCGGCCGGGACGTGAGGTTCTCACATTCACTAGCCTAATGACTGTTCTTTGTTATAAGCTTTTATTTAACTTGCCTTGTCAGTTAGTTATAGTTAGTATGTATTGGTCAAACCTTGCAACTGAATTTCAAACCAGGAGTGTGCTAAATTTCAGCTCAATCGGTTGGAGGCTGAAATTTTGCACACACCTTTAGTCCCGGTGACAATACATTTTTATGACAGACATGTCTTGATCTTGCAGCCAGGATTGTCTCTTCACGAGAGAGTTTACACTCAACGGTTAGTACGGATACGAAATTTTATATACGCGTTCAATGTACCATGTGTAATGTACAATGTACAATGTATGTAGATACCTAAACTTAATTTTCATCGTTTCATTTTAATTTAAGCTTCTTCTTAACAAAAAAAGGTTAATTTATATTTTAAGTTGTCTGAATTAATTCTCAAATGATAATATTTTTTTTTGAATATCTTAAATAACCGTTTATTTTAATTTAGATCACGACAGACTTGAAAATTATTCAATGGCTCTATAACAAAACCGACCCCTCTTTGAAGCCGGCAAATTGAAATTCGGCATGCTAGATAAAGATGAGACGTGCCTGATAAATTTCAGATAAGTTTTAAAAGGAGTTCCTATAGTTATAAAATCGGATTCCGATATTGAAGTGTGTTCGGAAAATGAAGACTACTAAGCCATAAAGTCGATATGAAGTTGTGAGTTTTAAAGACTTTTAAGAAGTGCTTTTCGTGTAGCGACTTCGAAACTCGATAATAGTCTTAATGTATGAAATGGTTTCTTCGAAGTCTATGTAGAAATATATTATGCATGGTGTTTAGTGCATCGCTTGCCAAATTAAACGGGCCGAAAGGAGGGGTCATTTGATACCTCATCAGTCCCAATAACTTCATCTTAATAACATTTGACCCCAAGGATTTTTAAAATTTCAAAATTCGACTTCAAGTTGAGTTTTACGTTCATTTTTACTTTATTCAAAAACATTGTGCTTTAAAAAAAAACTACATGTTATCTGCTACCAAATTTGAATTCGATAGAACCAGAAAACAGTTAACATCATTGTTTAAACTTTTGGCTTGTACACTAGTATATATATTTTTAATTGAGTATAATTGTATTATAATGTTAAATTACGCAAGTTTTCAAAAAAAAACCGTGGGGCCAAGGATGATAGGGCTGAAGACACAGGACATGACCCCTTATTTCGGTCCGTTCAATTTGGCAAAAGATACACCAAACACACTGTATTTTAGCCGATAAAACTGTCATGGTAGCTGAAAATCTTTGATGTACGGTAAAGAAAAGCATGAACTGAAATGTATTAGAGTCTTATGTCCATTGTACGGCTACATTTAATCCTTTTCTTAAACAAAAAAGGCATTGTTCAAGCCATGGAGCCATCGGCGGTCCATTACAATGATTATATTTGAACATTTATTTTACCTTCCAACTTACCATCATGTTGAATTTCATCATAAGCTTGGTTTTTTTCAACTACGTTGTAGTCAGATTCCAGTCTAACTAGATACATCTGAACTTAATATAGAGCGACCGCGTATCTGACCTCCACAATTCAGCTACTCGTTAATACATAACTTTTTGGTAGGACTGTTTGCCTGTTTTGGATTTCTGACTACTCGTTTCGACGTCAATGATCTAGAAATGACCTCTGGGACCAACGGCTTTTGAAGACAAGGAGGGGTTTCTATAGAAATAGATGTTGGAATCCGCGACACAACCTCGTCAAGCGTCGCTTAACTTTGGACCCGTGTGACTGATTTTATTTAGTCCAATGCTCATCATTTGTATTTAAAACCAAAAATTCAAAGGCATGAACTCCAAAAACGTGGATAACGGGCAATTTCCTTTACCTAGCCCAGCGTGGGAACGTTGTAAACCAATTATTATCTTTTATTTTATCATGAATAATCATGATTTATTTTTCTGTTGTCTACAGGTGAAACACCAGCTGCGATGCAACATGGCAACAACTCTTCAGCAGCTTCCTCCCAGGGTCATTCAGTCATACTTTTACTGGTAGTCCTCATCGCTCTGATACGACTGCGGCTCGACTCGTCGACGAGTTTGGATAACGTCGTTTGTACTATAAGTAATTTATAATTGTTGTAACTAATTTTCTGTGTATAAAACAATACTCTCTGATGTTAAAATTTTTAGCTGTACATAGGAATCTGGGTGGATTTTCAACAAAATATAATGTGTAATTTCTTATACGACACCACGTTTTGATTTGTTCCTTTGTTTGAGTTAGAGATATAAGTAAATAGATTAACCCTACCAAAAAAATATGACGTTTCGTTGAAAAATTACATTTAATTTGAATCTTGCTCACTCTTGAAGAAAATCGAATCTATAATTTCATGTAGAATTTGCTGACTTAGTCGTCTCAATTTCATATTGAGACGACTAAGTCAGCAAATTCTACATATTAGTATAGAAGTTTTTTTTTTTAATTTGCTGACTTAGTCGTCTCAATTGGAAATTTTACTCAGTGAGGGCTCATCATATTATATAAATCTTTGACTTGACTTGAAAATCAAGAATAGGCATGACGACAATATCAAAAAATTGCAAATCTATTTAGTCCGTCAGCTAAAGTATTGGAAATTAATGGACACGTATTTTTTGTTTTTGTAAATCAATGAATATTGACAAAGATAAAACGCATCAAAACTCGCGAGTGGGGGCTAGTGACGTCAGAACTAGGTATAAATTATACCTAGGCGTGACGTATTGAGAATTTTAAAAGCGTCTTATCTTCGTCAATTTTGGTTTACGTAACAAAAGAAAAAACATGGGTCAAATATTTTTTGATAATCTAACTGACGGACTAATTAGTTTTTTTTTGTCGTCTCGCCTATTCTTTTGATTTTATATGTTATTAAAAAGCACTACCAGTTCATGTATTTCGCCGTTTACATGCAAATGTAAGGCCGATTCACAAATTGCAGTACAACTGTACGATGGATTGGCAACATGCCATTCCACATCGCAATTTTACAACTTTTGCAATCTTGTTTATGCTGAACTCGATTTCCGATAGTACTCTAGCGCTATTTTGAACCCTTCCCATGTAAACTGTGAATATAATTTTCTTGCCTTATGTTCTTTTTGTTTTACTTGCGTACTTTTGTTTTTTTACACGTTTTTGCGTGAAAGTTAATATAGATAATAAAGTTAATATGGATTGCTGATTTGTAAGGTAATTTTGGACCATTTCCTTTTGGTCAAATTGGAAATTGGTGTATTCCTTCAACTCCAAACAATACAATAATGTGGTACATATGTTACTGGCTAGATTATCTCTGTAGGTGTAACATCTTTTATTTAAATGTTTACTGATATCGTCCTGAAATATAATATTATGTGCGTTAGAGGTAGGGTTACATTGTCACCGTCAATTGTAACAATTTTCGTTATGTTTTATTTGTTACATGTAATAACTAAAAATCTGCACTATTTTTACCGCTATTTTTGAATCTGATGAAGGATTCAGGTCTGCTTACACCAAAAATCACTAAACACGTTTAAAGTTAAACAAATTACAAAAATCGTTCTATCTCAATCAATTGTTGATAGACTAGACAAAATGGTGTTTTAAATATTTAACTGTAACCGCATTTAGTGAATTGCGGTGCAAAAGGCCTAAGTGGTGGTTGTAGGCAGAATGATTCACCGCACATTATTTATGTCAGGCTGGTACCTACTACTCACATTTAGAACAATGTTTGATGCGTGGTCATTTTATCGTTAATTGATAAAATCAATAGAATTAATATTTAGCCAGCGAATGCAGATTTTAATGCAAAATATTTCTGAGCCAAAAACATGTTTTTGCTTTTATCATTATTTATATTTAAATCATTTATGTAATATTAGAGCTACATTTTTTGAAATGTTATCTTCAACACATCAAAATTTTTAAAGTCACTAAACATTAGTGTGATTTTTTTACATTTTTATTTAATATTTTTTATCAAAGAAAATGTATTTTGGATTAAAACTTACATGACTGTAGTTACATACTGCAAAGTAAACACAATTTTAATCACATTAAAAGAACCAAGAAGGCTTCAAAAGGCTTCAGAAGGCTGCAAAATTTTAACGTCAAAATTTTACCAAAAATTTTACATTTTGGAAATTCCTGTGCATTTTATTCGAGGGTGCCCATCTCATTTCAAATAAGATAAGGAAATAAACAAAAGGCAAAAAGCCTGTTAACAAAAGGTAAGGTAACGTTAAAGAGGATGGATGAGTCGTTCCGCATAATAGGCCTTGCGTACAATACATGGATCGTTTAGAACCACGCACTTAATAAAAGGAGTAAAATTAAGGTGGATTCACAAAATAAACAGGCACAGAAGGTCGGGTCTATGAAACGATCGAAAACAGACGCACGCACATGCAAACAAAAAAGGAAAAAAATATTAAGGAACATATGGACATGACGTGCATACAAAATGACAAAAAAAAACAATAAACATGCAACGCATAAAAAATATTTATAAATACAACAGGACAGAACAAAAAAGTTGACAGCTTGCACGTCGTGTCTGCGACAAGCAGGTTGCCATTCAGCATGATGCTGTGCTATGGGAGCCCACAGCATAGCGCTGGTTTTCAATGGTCAGGTTACCTGTGAAAAAACGTACGGAAGCTAAGATAGCATAAATATTTGATTACATAAACATTATATGGATTATAATATAAAACAACCTTAATAAATAAAATAAATACTACAAAAAAAAGTATGAGTCTGTGTGTACGTAGACTACGTACGGCGATCTCAAACAAACGACAGACGCGAGTGTGCTTGCACTAGCTGTACGTGAAACGTGTCTATGTGTGCGTGCGTCTTCTCATGTTGTATGAAACAGACCTTTTGTACTATACTGTGGAGGAGGTGAATTTTGTGAATACATTGCTGAGACGACCTTTTACAGACGCTAGCAAGTCAAGCTACCCGAAACTATCAAATTTTCCAAATCAAACTTGAACTTAATGCTTTAGCGATAATTAAGTTGCAAATCTATTAAAGAATAATACAGATTGTAGTATCTTGATCTGCTGGCACCTGTATTTCTTTTAATTAGATTATATCTAATAGACCAGGCCTTATACAGGGTTATTGAAAAAAACACGAATGTGATGAGCAGTGTCGAATCAGGATCAGAATCAGATCTTTATTTGCTTAGAATGTAGGTACAGGTATAAGATGTTGTACATAAATTATTGAGATCGGCTACAGTCTACCTTACGGCATGCAAATTATTACATAATTAAATTAAAATATGAAAAAAAAAAAACAAAACAATGTCAACAAAACAAAACTGAAATTAAAGTCAAGTCAATTAATAATATTATAGTCAGGTACGAGTACATGGTCAAATTTGCTATTTAAAACAATCATAATCTGGATAAATTCATGTCATTTAAAAAGTCTTTCACAGAGACTCAACTAAAATCCAAATCCAATCCAATCCACACAACATCCAATCCTCAATCGCATGTGACTAAAAGGTGATGAATATAAAAGTTCATGAATGGAGAGGGAGAGGAAGCCCAAGGAAATGATAAATGGATTGTGTGAGGAATGATATGAAGCAGAAAGGATCAGGTAAATGATGCCGTGTCGTTCAACAGACGGAGTATGGAAGAAGAAAACGTGTTACGCTGACCCCAAGAAGAATGGGACAAGTGCAGCGAGATTATGATGATGATCGTTCTAGAAACTACGATATCGTTTGACTAGGACAATAAGCATATCAATGGCCTACTTAATGAAACGTACTACCATAATGTTAAAGCAAATACTAATAATATGGAATGGTAAAAGGAAATTATACCAGTTACACTACAGGAGGCCAAAGGAACAGAAGCTCGGAAAATCCAATTCACATAATTAAGATATTCCTTGTTATGACTTGACTATAGGACTGTGCTCTATAGGGTGCTCTAGGTGTAAAGTACATAGTTACACAAACGTTCAACAGAAACATAGTAGATAATTGTATTCTAAACATTCATCGGTTATTTGATAACCTCCTTTTAAAAAAATCGGTTAATAAAAATCAACTGTTTCATACAATAGTGCAATACTTACACGATTAGAATGTATTGAACAGCAGATGTTCTTTTTAAAGCGAATGTATTTTTAATGCTGTCTGATGTTTCATACAAAAGTGCGACTACACGATCAAAATAACAGCAGTTTTTTTTAACCTATGATTTTTGGTAAATTAGTATAAGCGGTGAAATATAATTATTTCTATGCTAGGATGGTTCTAGAGTCACTAACGAATAGTAACAGTCTCTGCGTCGATTTTCCTTACCGTGTATACTGTTTCCTCAAATTAGTGGACAACTTAAACAAGGATCGTAAGCTCCTTAATATCTCTATAGAGTGGAGTTACTCGTGCCTACTACATTCCGTTAAGATAGTACAAACTTGGCGCATATTACAACGACGAAGTTTGCAACTCCTCATGGTCACATTTAAGCGGAAAGTAACACACTTACTGCAGCTCTGTAGTTATTTAGTTAAGTTAGTTAGTTATCTTTGTTCATGTTTTCATTTATGGAGTGGTTTAGTTCGTGTAATAAACGGCGTTGGGTGTTAATTCCTAACAAGCGAATAGTGTCATTTTAGCCACCTGAAGCCACAGGACGAACACTCGACCGATTTGCTACTAGAAAAAACACTTTGTTAGGTGTATGTTTGCTAACTGGGGCCAGGCAAAAAGTTTGTGTACGCGAGAAAATATTTCTGTCTCGTTTACTCTACGACAGGATCTAATGAGCGCCTTTTTAGTATTATTTTGTCTGATTTCTCTATTGGTTTTGTCTGCTGACGCTTGGGTCTTATTGAGTTCTTGTTGGGGTCTGATTTCATATTTTTTAAATTGAATCGATCCTACATTTTAAATATGGAATGGAAAACATTACATCAATATCATATCATCATTATCTTATCATATTTATATTATGTCATTATTATCATCATTTCATCATTTGATTATTGGTGTAAGATTTCAGGTTTTTGTTTAAATGTTAAAAACATGTGCATTAACTAATTACGTTGTTTGATCAAATTAATTCAGATTTAATGAGTTCATTTTAATTAGCGACCAATTTCGCGTTAATTTTAATTATGTAATATTATATTTTGTGACATTACTGAGACTACGGATTTTGTAATAATCATTGTTCAATTAATGTGATGTAATATTTATTTATAATGTAAAGTAATAATTAAATAATAATTGATTTTGTGTAAATAGTTCGAATTTCCTATATACAGCTGAAAAACTAAATTAAAAGTTAAAATTTATCAAAGTTGATAAATAAAATAAAAAAAAGTATACCAATTGAGTACAATAATGTTAAAATGTAAATAAAAGTAATGTGAAATATATTCTTACGTAAGTGATGTAATAAGAAATGTAATTAACTGTCATTTGGAATTAAGAATAAATAACGATTTTGAATTTAACGTGCCAAGTCTAATTGTTTTATTTAACACACACATTTAACATAGAACGTGGAGAACGAACGTGGACGAAGAAAAAGGAGTCAGTACGGATCGTAGCAGGTAGCGTTCTGTGGTTACTGCCTACCCCATCGAAAAAAGGCTTGAGTATATGTATGTATGTATTTAACACACGGATTTATCGATGAGGTAATTTTTCCACCAGGGTCACCGACATAGCCCGAAGAATTGCCAAACTTAAGTGGCAGTGGGCAGGGCACATTGCTCGCAGAACGGATGGCCGTTGGGGCCGAAAAGTTCTGGAGTGGCGACCGCGAACCAGAAGACGTTGCGTTGGAAGGCCTCCCACTAGGTGGACCGATGACCTGGTGAAGGTTGCGGGAATCCGCTGGATGCGAGTCGCACGGGACCAGTCAATGTGGCGACACTTGGGGGAGGCCTATGTCCAGCAGTGGACGTCTTTCGGCTGAAATGATGATGAAATTTTCCAGGTCATTCTCCTTATCTAAATTTATTGGGGGTCACCCCAGCAAAGCCTTTTTAAAAAAAAGAGTATCTCCTTTCTAGTCATTTATCATAGACACCATCTTACACGATAAAGCAGCCAAACTAAACTGGGATAAGACCGAGTACGTCATTAGAATTTTGCATAGAGCGATTGCCTATCTGGCCCAATTAGTACTAGGTAATACAAAACCCTTGGTGAGACTGGTTGTCAGACTCTTCGGGCCACCGATTACATGTAACGACTGTCAAAGATCTACAAATGACAGCCGGGACCATCGGCTTAAAGTAGTTTCCGATGCACGGAGGAACCTCGGCAAGTAATGGGTACCTATAGTCACCTATCCACGGACCAACCTAAGCAAGTGCGGCTTAATATTTAGCCACGAGCTCCTCCAACACCAATGACATACATCTAACAATTCAAATCTATAGATTAAAAGCATGAATGAATAAAACCTCCTTTGACCTTGGTCTCTGGCCTCATGAAGTCATCTATAGAATCAATAATAACTCCTAACGCTACATTCAACACGTATAACTATAAGGGAAAGTCTAATTATAATTAATACTTTATTAATGTAGGTACTAATGACATAATTAGTTCGAAACAAGTCGTGACAAGGCCCATTTTGGGAGCAGAATGGTCTTTTGCGCCAATCGTGTAGGTAATATTTTATTTTTGTTTGTTGGCTCGATGAAGGCTTTTGTGTTATGATAGGCTTGCATTTGTTATGGCGGACACTGAAGTAATAAACATATATAAACTCACGCCTTTTTTCCGTGGGGCAAGTAGAAACTAGGTTGGCAGACACTGTCATCATTTGAGCAATTACGAATTCTCAGTTTCTTTGGACAATGATTCCATGGAGCGTTTGGTGATTCAGGGTAGATTCGAAGGCACGAGATCACGAGGTCGATCACCAACCTTATGTACAGACTTCATTAAATCTGTCACCATGATCCCTGTAGCAGAAAGGGCTCGCCATGCAGCCAATAAAGACCGGTAGAAAAGTATCGGGAAGGCAGCGACCGCAGTTTGTGAGCGACCCAAGACCTCAACCATTCGGTCAAGAGTGAACGACTAAGAAAAATGTAGAAACTACAGAACGCCACCTGCTACGACCCTTACAAACTCTTTTCGTCTCGTCAATGTTCATACACACACGGATTCACGGTTGAGAATAAATACTACGGACCTGACCTTTCTGAAGAACCCCACCAATAAGGTCAGTGTGTGTTCAGGAATAAAGTGGGTACATAAACACTGTTTGTTGAAGTTTCTGTATTTGCTCAACCTAAATGATCCTTCCCCAGTAGTAAGGTGGTGTTTCCGATCACACAATGGAATTCTCATAAGCGTGTCGAAAGCAAAAAGTTAAAATATGTTTTGGTCAAAATTCAGCTACGCGAACTAAGCATACTAATTAATGCAGGAATTTTGTCATTAAGTGTAAAGGTAACAGGACACGTATGTCCTGTAGCGCAAGGAAGGTACTTAATTGTCAAATGCCGCTAACGCACTTGCGATCTTCCACCATCATCCATTAACTCCCACTCGTAGAGATTGTCCATGGCCATGCATCATCATCTACAGTGTTTTTTGTACCTGTTCATCATCACAACAGCTGACAACTAAACCAGCAATTACTTACCCTTAAAACTACCTATTGACCATGAAGTAGATTTAAGAAATTAAATACAAGGTATTTGTTGCATCGTTTGCGAATGGAACGGGCCAAAGAACCCATTTGCTGTCTCTTCAGCCCCAATAACTCACCCTTGGACCTTCGGATTTTTTATTTCAATTATCAAAAAATTGCTAAATTGGACCTCAAATGACCCCTTTTTTTGGCGCGTTCAATTCGGCAAACGATGCACCAAACAACCTGTGTAAAACTTCGTCTGTGGACCCGACCGATTCGGTCGGGATGCCATTGTTTAACTATTGTGTCTACTTCGCTAATATTTGATGGGATAATAAAATTTCTGTTTTTTTTTTTATTATACGGCATGGAACAGTGTTGTGGTCATGCCGACCAATAAACTGAACCACGTTCTCCATGGGTTTTCTTTTGCGATTACGTGGTTAATATATGACTACACGTAATAGCACACAGGACAGCTTTCGAACACGCGGAAGTGACGGAAAAGGAAATTGATTGCACCTGCAACACACAGGATAGCCAATTCGTTATCAAGCTCCAAGACAAAGTTGAAAAGTCTTGTCCCGTGTGAGCAACTTTAGCTGCAACTTTCTGGGAACTGGGACACAACAATGCTTCTTTGGCGGCAGAAATAAGTAGCACTGGTCCAGGTGAACTATTTTATTAGAAGTTATCCTACAAAGCAACGTTCCTGCGTTATTAGTTTGATATATAATATCTCTCGCAAGAGTCTACAAATCTAAAACGAATCTGCTCCAGAAAATTACTTGTAGGGATATGCAAGGTGTAAACGCACTCTTCACGAAGCCGTCACCCAAGCATTCTGTACATTAATCTAAGTAACCCTACGTAAAAATGATTGTTGGGAAATGACTTTTTTTTTTGGGGGTGAAAAATTACGTTTTACGTTAGGACTCAATGTTATGGGCTAAAAATATTGTGCAGATGGGTGCATTGAGTAGAACAGGGTTCATGGAGGTGTTAAAAGTAACTTTCACCTCCAATATCTCCGTAAATAGAAGGAACTACTCTACTCTACTCTGGACGCTCTTAATGTGCACGTCTTTCTACATCGTTCTCACATATATGTATAATTTCAAAATTAATGATGTAACCAAGATTTTGTAACAAGATTTTGATTCAAAAGAGTGTCCATGGAGTTTCTTGCCCGTTCTTCTCCATAGAGATCTACGCTAGGAATTGGGCAACTACAGTACTTTCTCAAGTTATTATGCCTTATGACTGGGACTGTAGCTTTGTTTTTTATTTGTAATTTTGACATTCAAAAGTGCCGTAATGGTCTAATTGAAATAAATGCTTTGAGTTTGAGTTTGGAATGGTTCAGAACAAAAAAATAATCACAATGACGAGAAGAACAAGGGCCTCTCGGTTTCGTTTAGGGTATGTTAACACTCTATAATATGCTCTGCTACCGGTGCGAATCCAGAGCGGGTTGCTAGAATTAATTAAACAATCTTCCTAGAAGCAGATGAAGCTAAATCTTCACGTTGACTGATTCCGTTGAAGTTATTACACCCAGTTTTCTCATTAATTTAGTTGCGAGAGTTCACACGAACTATAACATCGTGTTATGTATAGGTAACAATAGAATTTGTATATTATGGTATTCAATATTGCCGTACCGTGTGTTGCGTGAGAGATTGTATTTGTATTGTAGTAATAGCGTTATGATTAATGCTGTGTAACTGTTGTTTTTGATCTGAGGGTGCGGCGACAATATTGTAGTAAGGGAAAATGGAGCAGAGAATAGTTGATATAGGTACATTGTATAAGTGACATCGATGTACATGAAACAGCTGATGTTTTAAGGCCAGACTCAGTATTTTGAATGTTTTGAGGTCAACTAACTATACTCAAACGATTTTAACTGTAGATGGTCTTTTTTCAACTGCCTCGTTGGTCTGTGCATGAGGTAACGGGATCGATTCCCAAGTCCGGCAAAAAGCAGCCGTGGAGTCTGGATTTGTGCCCGGTTGATGGCAATAGGCTCGCCCCCTATTACATGGGACTTAAGAATAAGTTGTGGCATGAGGGTGTACTATTAGATACACCTCTGCCTAACCCTTAGGGGATTACAGTGTTGATGATATTTTATGGTATAGTCACTTTTCATCTCAGAAATGAGTGATGATGCAGCAAGATGGGAGAATGATTATGATGAGCCAGATACTAAGTACTTTATAGGGTGTAAAACACCTCTTAACCTAGCCGAAAGGCACTTGTTCTCCGCGTCCTTGCGATATTTTTTTTGTTCTACACCATACCTGGGAGGTTCCCAGGTATGGTGTAGAGTCTAGTTACGGAGATATTAGGGGTCAAAGTTCCAACCTTTTGACAAGTTTTTTTTAAACACACGTTTTTAATGTAAGATTTTTACTTTTAACACCTCCACGACCCCCGTACTATTCAATCCATCCATCAGCACAATGTTTTGAGTGCGTTACATTGAGTTCTACCACAAAACATAATTTTTCACCCCAAAAAAGAAGTTGTTTCCCAGCAATAATTTTTGCGTAAAGTTACTTAGTTTGATGTACAGAATGCTTGGTTGACGGCTTCGTGATGAGGTCTTTTACACCCTGTATATATATTACTCAGATGTCAGAGTCAAATAACCAGAAACCTGAACTATTTTAGTGTAAGCCGAATTTCAATCTTTAACAGAACCAAACCACTGACCTGCAAGTTACGTCATTCATCAATATAAATAACACACAACAAAGCTCATATCATAACAAATTGAAAATATCAGTATCCTACCAATTGAAACAATACTACCCCGCCCTCCACCTATCCAAGATTCCTAGAAAACATAATAATATCTAATTCAATGTTACAATACTTTTTGCTCAGTTCTTTTTATAGAGTTCTGTGCGTAAAGGGTGCCAACGAGACCTAATGAAGAATTGTCCACTGACGTTTGTCACAACGCTTCTGTATAATATCAATAGATGGCGCTGATCAGCTTTAGGAATATTTTTTTAAGTGGCGTTCTAGTAAAATCCAATGAAAAAAGAATTTACTACGTATTATATTATGGTCAATAGTAAAATCTTTTAGCAGGGCTAAAAAAAATCTCCTAGACACAATACATGTCAAATTCAGTGTATAGTAAAATTTCTTTACTATTCATTGTTGTATAAAAAGTGAGAACTGTAAAGAACCTTTTTTCTGTCTAATATTTTTAAACTAAAAAGTCTACTGTATTTTTTTGTATTACTGAACTAAACTACAAGTTTTTGCATGGTTTTTGTTATTGTTCTTCTGCGTGTTTTTGCGTTACGTCTAAACTCCTGGTGCGTCGAGTCGAGCTTAGGTTCCTCCATACTTTAGTTAAGGCTTTGTGGACATAAAAACGAGCCATTTTATTATTACCAAGGTTGATCAGCGCCATCTAGGTCGTTCATAAAAAGCACTGGAAATTTCCCCATTACTAAGAACCCGCTGTATCGTCAGTCGGTCATAAGGCTGTATCTTTTAAACCGTAATAGGTAACACTTGAAATATTCACAGAGTGCGAATTAATATGGCCGCTGTGACAACAAATTATGAATTTAATTAAAAATAAAGGCAGTCGTTAGAATCGTTTGTTCGGCGTTTCGTAGTCGATTTTTTCGATAACCTACAAACGTCCGTCTAGTAACCTTACCCTATAATCTAGTAGTCTAATAACCATCATTCTAGTGTCTTTATCCCAATTTATTTGGGGTCTACCATTTATACTTCTCCATTATTCGTCATTTGAACAGTAACCTTCTATATACCATATTATCGTCTTTCACACAGTAGGAAACTGACGTGTTAAAATAAATATTGTTCGCTGATTCGGAATTTTTCGTATTTTTTTTTTTAAATTAATCTTTCGAATGTAATCAAAGGGTCCGATTGCATTGGACAGCAAGTAACGCAATCAACGAACGGTGCAGTTATTAAATGAGACTCGATTGTGACTTAGTTCCGTGAAAAAGTGAAAAAGCGCTTTAAAGCGTTGCTTGATTTTAATAGCGTGTTGCTGTGAGAATTTCGTTTAGTAGTCAAGCCCATCATTATTGGGGATGGGAAAAAAACAAGACTTTCTTTCTAAAGGGTATGGTATTGTTACGTCAGCTATTTTTCGAGAACATTCTACATTACGTTCGAGTCAAAAACAATTTATTATGGAACCATGTAGATTAGAAGACTCGAGATAATCCTAGAATGTTACAACATTAAGCTGTGAAGAAGGTTCAAGATAGGTGTGGAACTTTCTCGAAGGATCAGTGGTTTGTGGGTGCAGTCAGTCTGATCTTGGTTATACAATGAATCGTAACTGATCAGCGGTGAATTTTTGATAGAGTTATGTGTTTTGTAATTAGTAAAATGCACCGCGCGACGCGCCGCTTCTTGATTTATGGGCCCTGAGGGCTACACATAATACAATTATATCAGTGAAATTAGTGTGTACTGATGAATTTTGAGGACAATTTTCACTAATGGGGGTCATCGATGGCTCAGATCGTATGCAGCCTTTCCTTACAGACAATGACCTACCTTTCACTTTGCACCGTATACCGATGAACGCACTTGATGACCTTATAAATGCATCGGCGAGCAGAGTTCGTGCAGCTGAATTTTGAGCCAAATATATTTGTTTTCTTTTGCTATCGAAGAATACGATAATTATGACTGTTTGAATAAGGCTCATTATCTTATAGCAACCATTTAAATAATATTCGCAATCCATTTTAAACTCGATTACAGTTATCTCAGAATTACACTCTCACAAAATATTTCCAGAAAACTTTTAACCAATTTTAAACTTCAAATCGAGTATTGTAACAAGATTCTCAAAATTTTAAGACAATTGTAGCCTTTACTTAGAACTTCTAATGTTAATAATATTCACATTTAAATTATTTTACAGAGGTCATGGATGATTTCATGGAGTTCCGTAGCCAAATGGCAAAAAACGAAACGCTTATGGATTCGTCATGTCTGTCTGTCTGTCTGTCTGTCCGTCCGTATGTCACAGCCACTTTTTTTCGAAACTATAAGAACTACCACCGAAAATTGGTTTGAACGAGATCTAGTAAGTAGTTTTTTTTTTAATACGTCATAAATCGTAAACCGCAATTTACCTTTCATTCAATAAAGTTTGTGCGGAACCCTCGGTGTGCGAGTCCGACACGCTCTTGGCCGGTTGTTTTATTGTTTGTTTCAGATCTCATCAATACAAATAAATAAATAAAATGTTTGTAATTTCAAAATAACAGCTTTTTACTGAATGTACTTATATGAATTCAATCCCTTTTTTTTTGAATGGGAAATCATCAAATGACTTCTCCCGCTCTGGGCGGAACAGGAGGGAGTGTCAGATTTTTACTGACTAAAACCCATCCATGTTCCCTCATCGCCCTTTGTGAAATCAATCCCTTACTTTTTAAGTATGTCCGAAGACGTAAGCAGAGATTTACAGTCAACCGTCCAAAGGTAAGTAGGTAAAGGTAGAGTGTGTGTTTCACACCATCCATACTAATTATTAGAATCGGTAAATAGTTAGACACTGTACGCCTACCCGAAAAAGACTCCGAATATGAAAAAATCGATGATCAAAAAGACTGTGTACTGGATTAAAGATAGCACGCAAACAAATTCGCAAACAGCACCTAGTTCCACAGAACAAAGCCTCACACACAATACCACTGCAGTCACACGCGTCCACCCGCGGTCACCCGATCGCCAAACCGATAATCTTCTATTATGTCCAATCAGTGATTGAGCTTACTGTGATTTTGCTAATTAGCACCTGTTCTGCGGTCGAACCTATTACCGTGGCACATTAGTACTGATTAAAGTCTCAATTTGAGAGTCTTCAAGTCTAACGAATGACTTAAGGAAATATTAATTAAACTAGCTGTTGCCCGTGACCTTAAATTATTTAAATTTATAATTATTTTTAATTAAATTAAATTCTTATAAAACATTAAAAATTAATATAATAAATAAAATAAAAAAATCTGTAAAAACGGGGAAGAAGAATATTCCCCGTTTTTACAAAATTTTTCATTGATCCAGTCCTATTGGCTATGGCGTGATGTTATACAGCCGATAGCTTTTCCTCGATAAATGGCCTATTACCGCCCATTGTGTCACCCCTTGTATGTTTTACTTTATTTTGTATCTGTAATTTTAATGGTGTACATAATAAAGAGTATTCTATTCTATTCTATTCAACACTAAAAGAATTCATCAATTCGAACCAGTAGTTCCTGAGATTGGCGCGTTTAACCAAATAAACTCTTTAGTTTTGTAATATTATAATTAAGATTAATATCGATACTTAAAGCAGATCTTTGTGAAGAGCAAAACCTCATTCATGTGAAAAACGAAGAAACATTGGTCACTACTCTTACTTTCTACTTACTGCAAACTTCAAACTGGTTTTTTACTCTACCACAAACTAAATAAGACACATTATACCCATAACTTAGACCGCACTACTTAAACTGCGACAAAAGTTAGTCAAAGATAAAACAAAGTTGCATAGTTTTATAAGTAGTTAAAAGCGTCCTTTGCGCGACTAACGGCTACAACTTTCACTGTAAGCACTAAAGAAGTAAACCATTACTGCTATACATAGTTTGTGCGGTATAAGGTACAGTCTCGTTGGCCTAATGGTTGCAAGCGCGACTGTTAAGCATGAGATGCTGGCTTGGATTCCCGGGTCGGGAAAAGTATTACTTAGTTTTTCTAAAAGGAATTTCTCAGTAGCTGCCACGGAGTCTGGATTTGTGCCCGATTGATGGCAATAGGCTCGCCCCCTATTACATGAGATTTCATCATACTGTGTACTTGTTAGGTACATCTCTCCCTAACCCTTCGGCATAACAAAGCGTTATGTTTTCTATATAAAGTATCTTTGCAATTAAACCACTATAGTTAATTAACATAGATTTATTGAATGGCAAACGCATGCACAGTTCAGGTCTTGACCACAGAGAGAGCAAAATCAACAGACTAAAAATGAACCAAGTTTTGGATGCGTTCTCACACTCTCCCGCGGCAAAAGTAGAATTAAGAGACTTACATGGAACTCTACACAACTATCTAACAGGAAAATAACAATCGAAAGTAAATTATATTTATAGTTATATCATTATATAATGCTTATATAATAATTATAAAGTACCATACCATATCATATTAAAATACAATACTATACCTATGGTATAACACTGCATTAAAATACCATACAATACAAAAATATACTAAATTATTTAGTACCAAACTAAACTGAAAATAAAATATTCATTATAAATGCTTCTGCTTAAGAAACTAAATCACACACATTTTCACAACAGGAACGCATTTGGTTTACATGCCTTTTGCAAATGGAACCATTAACATCTATCATCAATCAAGTTTCAAGTATCATCATCTGTCTACAAATGTACAAAAGAACAACTAATACGAGTGGCGAAATACTTGAAAATAACTTTACAAGAGGATTGCACCGTTCCACTGCGAGGATCGACTGGAGGTAGAGGTGTGCCCCGCGTGGGCGTAGCACCGCCGTGTCCTCGAAGCGGCGATTGGCAGCGGCGACCTCTCGCGTCCGGCCCTGGTGCAAGCCATGGTCCGGAGCGAGACGGAATGGGACGCCGTCACCTCCTTCTGCGAAGCAGTAATGCTAGAGAAGGAGGTGGTGGAACGTGAGAGGGAGAGAACCTCACAGCGTCGCGGCCGCCGCGGGAGACGCCCCGGGCGTCGGGGGCCACCACGTGGCCCCCGGCCACCCAGCTAGCCGTCCGTCCGTCTCATGACGATAGGCCGTGTTGACGGCGCGTTCGTGTTCCACGCGCGCCTCAAAGAGAGTCAGCAAAAGGAAGGGGTCCGTAAGGACCGATGCCTGCCGGGGTTACGGGACTGTTCGAAAGAGATACCGTGGCCCCGGAACACAAAGGGCGATGAAGGAACATGGATGGGTTTTAGTCAGTAAAAGTCTGACACTCCCTCCTGCTCCGCCCAAAGCGGGGGAGTCATTTGAAGATTTCCCATCCGAAAAAAATAAAATAAAAGGATTGCACCGTGAATCAATTGCGTAAATCAATAAGCCAGCAACTTATTAAGGCTCCAAAGCTCCAAAGTGTGCACTCCAATCAAAACAGAATCTACAATGACTTCATCGTGCGATGTGCGATGTGCGATATAAAACCATTTGAAGGGAGCAACTGGGAAGCACTCGAGAAACATCTGAAATGTGTGATATTGCTAAGTGAACCTAAAGAGGATAAAAAAGTACCGCTGTTAATCACTAAACTATCGTCCTCATTGTTTGAAAATCTAATTAATATTTGTTCACCAGTTTCTCCATTAAAGAAAACTTTCACAGAATTGTGCAACATCTTAAAACAAAACTATGTCAGAACAACATCATCAACAATGAATAGAGCGGAATTTAGACACCGGAACCAGAATGCTGGGGAAAGCATGGGACTACATATTGGAATTGAGAAAACTAGCCAAATCATCAAATTTTAAGGACATAGATGATCAGATTAAGGAAAAATTAATAGATGGAGTAAATTCCAACATAGTAAAATTAAAACTAATAAAAAATTCAGAACTGGAATTAGAAAAACTAATTAATTTGGCAAAAGGCATAGAAGCAGCCATTCGAACTTCAAATGTACAAGCTACAGGTAACATTTCACCAATGTTTAAGAATTCAATACAAACTAGGCAAAAGAATTTTAATTATGGCGCAGGAAGATTAAAAACTGTGAATAGGCAACATGAATCAAATGATAAAAAGTGTAATTGTTGTGGAAGTCTAACCATGTTCGAGCTCAGTGTTCATTACAAAAAAAATACTGTTCAGAATGCGGAAGACAAGGTCATATATTTAAAATGTGTAGGTAAGCAACATAAAATGTCCAGATCTACAAATGTTGTTGAGACGGAGAAAAGTGAAAATGATGACATAAGGGAGGAGGACCCAGGGCACACCACGATAGTGGCGATTAGTCCCCTTTTTGAGGAGTAGCTGGAGAGACGCCACGGCGTCCTCACCTTTCGCCTGACGCAGGTCCTCACCGGACACGGTGTTTTCGGGAGGTTCCTGCACCGAATCGGGCGGGAGGAAACGCCCGGGTGTTTCCACTGCGAGGATCGACCGGAGGACACGGTGGAGCACACGGTGGAGGTGTGCCCCGCGTGGGCGGAGCACCGCCGTGTCCTCGAAGCGGCGATTGGCGGCGGCGACCTCTCGCGTCCGGCCCTGGTGCAAGCCATGGTCCGGAGCGAGACGGAATGGGACGATGTCACCTCCTTCTGCGAAGCAGTAATGCTAGAGGAGGTGGCGGAACGTGAGAGGGAGAGAACCTCACAGCGTCCCGACCGCCGCGGGAGACGCCCCGGGCGTCGGGGGCCACCACGTGGCCCCCGGCCACCGTAGGCACAGGCCTGTGGACGGTGGGCTATGGGCTAGCTTGCCATCCACCCGTCTCATGATAACAGGCCGTGTCGACGGCGCGTTCGTGTTCCACGTGCGCCTCAAAGAGAGTCAGCAAAAAGGAAGGGGTCCGCAAGGACCGATGCCTGCCGGGGTTGCGGGACTGTTCGAAAGAGATACCGTGACCCCGGAACACAAAGGGCGATGAAGGAACATGGATGGGTTTTAGTCAGTAAAAGTCTGACACTCCCTCCTGCTCCGCCCAGAGCGGGAGAAGTCATTTGATGATTTCCGAAAAAAAAAAAAAAAGGGAGGAGGACCCATCATCAACATTATACGAGGATTTTGATTATTTTCACTTGGTGTAAGCAAAGTCACACCACATTATGTCTCAATTAAGGTGGACAACGTAGATATTGATTTTCTATATGATACGGGCTCAGAAGTAACAGTAATACTCACCACTTAGTTAGAAAAAAAATTACTACCAAACCAAGTTTTGGATGCGTTCTCATACTATACTAATATTATAGAGAGGAAGGATTTGATTTTTTGTGTGTTTGTTACGATTGGAGCTCGTGGCTAAATAATAACAGCCGCTCGGGTCGATCGTTAGGTTAAGCCGTGCTTGCCTAGGTTGGTCTGTGGATGGGTGACCACCTATTGCATACCGAGTTTCCTCCGTGCCTCGGAAAGCACGTTAAGCAGTTGGTTCCGGCTGTCATTTGTGATCTTTGACAGTCGTTACAGGTAGTCAGTGTCCCAAAAAGTCTAACAACCAGCCTTACCAAGGCGTATCGTATTATCCAGTACTAACTGGGTTGTGGAGGTCCGATAGGCAGTCGCTCCATGTAAAATACTGGTATTAAGCTGCATCCGGTTAGACTGGAAGCCAACCCCAATAAAACTTGGGACAAGGCTAGGCAGATGATTACTACTCGACCGATTTTAAAAATTCTTTCACTATTAGAAAGCCACGTCTTTACTGAGATTTTATCTCCGTACTCCCACGGGAACGGGAACTACGCGAGTGAAACCGCGTAGCGTCCGCTAGTGTTGTATATATTCAGATAAGACGTATTTACTTATCATTGTTGTAGAATAACTTGGTCTTAGAGTAAGTCTTTTTATCAGTTTTTCTACCTCCTACCTCCTGTTATTTGTTCACGACTTGGAAGCTGAACGAATTTTTATAAAATAAGCTACCTACAGTCCAGCCACGGGAATAATAACCTTGAATGGACTGTAGAAGCCCAATCCAAAATCGTAGACATCGTGGAAAAGAATGAACTAGAAACTCTATGGACACTATTTTCAAATTAAGTTAGATATCACATAGTTCTGGGTATAGTATTTGGTATATTATGTACATATATAGCAGCGCAGCATGTCTTCTTCTTCTGTACTTCTCTATTACTCGTTATCTCAGCAGTCACCTCCTTTCTAGCCATATTATCTTTCACACAGTCCATTCATCGTTTCTTTAGTGTTCCTCTACTCTTCTGACCATCTACATTCATACTTAACATTTTCCTCACTACATTTTCCTCATTCCTCTTCCTCATGCGGAGGAATGAGTTGAAGAATGTTGAGTATAAATATAAATGCGAACAACCAAACATTAATTTTAATGTAATTAGATTAGAGTACCTATCAAACACACATAAAATGAAATCAACATTAATAACATAACATCAATTAATTGAACATCAAATGTTATTATAGTACCACAATACTGAACAAATCAATTATGCTAATACCCGCATTATTTAAAATAATACCCGCTTACATATTACCGACATCAATTTACATAAACATATATTTAATTTAGAATGTGTGAAATAAACGCGAAACATGTCAGTAATTGCTACGGCGTAGTACCTACGGCGTAGTAATTCGTAGGTCGAACGTAGCATTTGCTACGAACATAGCTCTCAGTTCATTAGGTAAGTGTCGATTTGACAATTTAAATAAATATATTATTATGTTTTGGTGTTATGTAATCAATGTTGTGTAAACATATATTTAATTTAGAATGTATGAATAAACGCGAAACATGTCAGTAATTGCTACGGCGTAGTACCTACGGCGTAGTAACTCGTAGCTCAAATGTAGCACTTGCTACGAACATAGCTCTTGGTTCATTAGGTAGGTGTCGATTTGACAATTTAAATAAATATATTATTATGTTTTGGTGTTATGTTATCAATGTGTTGTGTACATGTTTTTTTATATTAATTACTGTATTTGTGATTCCTATTTATAACTTGTCTTTAGCGGTGACTGTTACGAGTTGTGGTTACTGAGTCCGCAAAGCGTAGTCTACTTGTAAAATTAAAAATATTGTAATAATGTGTGTAAATTAGTGAAGATTATTGTACGATTATTAGTTACATTTGCAGGATAACTAATATGGACAATTATTAACTACGAACGAACTTGTCAGTATGTTAAATAAGAAAATGAAGTCTAGTTTCAATTCCGAAGCAAAGGCGATGCTTTTCGGTTGCGTCACCTTCAAAATTGTACCTTCAATATGTTACATAGAGCTTTCTATAGTTTGGCTTTGATTAAGCGAAGTCTCTGTAACTCATATCTGGATCTCTTTCTAAAGCATGGAGTACTATACTCATTCTCAGGTAATCTACAAATTACTAATCTAACTCACCCTGAGCAATCCAGCCAGTGGAACGAGTCCGAGTGCTCTAAGCCTTTTAAAGAAATCTCTAAACGCCTAAGTTGACGCTTCCTATAACCGAAGGTCTGGCTTACCTTAGCCAGAGGTTAGCCTCTGGCTAAGTACTGCCATACGACGTGGCAAGGCCGCCAGTTTCATGAGAACTTTGCCAGCTGACAGCAGCATTGAGAATTTTTTTAATGCTCTTTTATAATGTTGCTCGTTTAGTTTAGTTTATTTAATCGTTTCTAATTTATTGTAATCATGTTTATAGTTAGTTTATTAAACAATAAAATTGAAAATAACATATATAATAATACCAGCCTATTACTGTCCCACTGCTGGGCAAAGGCCTCTTCTTATACAGAGAAGGCACGAGCATTGATCACCACGCTTGTTCAAGACGGGTTGGTGATTTCAGACTTATATTAATTATAAATTCAGGTTCCCTCACGATGTTTTCCTTCACCGATGTCTGTGATGTCCCAGATAAACATAGAAAGTACACGTGCATTGAAATAATCACATTTGTACTTGCCTGGATTTTAACCTACAACCTCATGCATGAGAGGCAAGGCCTCTGGGCCTAACCTCTGGGCCATCACGGCATGACAAAAGTGTCACAATCATTCTAACTCGTGAACACAGCTCTATTCAAATGACGAAAAGTCGAGAATCTCAAATCAACTTGAGACAAGGTTAAACCAAATCCGTATTTAAAAGTTGAATTGACGTTTAAGTATCCAACCCGTCGTTGAAACACAAGAGCAAACCAAACACTTTTGCTAATGCCCTCAATCTCCTTGACGCAGATAAAACCGTCACATTTACTTATGGTTACAGACGTGCAATTTTTGGCGTAGGCGATCGATTATTTTGCGACTTTTTCAACACGCACATAAACATCATGCTCATCTCGTTTAAAGGCGTAGGTGTACTTATTGTGTAGATTTTCAATGTAAGAACTAATTTTTCAGTTATACAGGATGGATGGGACAAGGATCCATCCTTGTCCACGAACGGTTACCACGGATTCAGTACATTATTCTGACCTCCTCCACATCGAAGCTGTTCCATACATTTTGACCGTGTAGGTATGATGAAAATGTATATTTGCAATTTCACCTATGTTGCATTTAATTGTGGTGACTTGTCGTTTGATAAATCGTGCGTTTCAGCGAATATTCGATGCAGAATTACGTTTTGGTGACTGGTCGCTTTTTCTATCGATACTATGACGTGTTAAGTGAGCCAGCCTACCGATCCGTTGAAGCTCTAAAACTCAAGTTTCCCGACTGAGTAGTTTTCCCCCTAAACTTAGGAGGTAAATAAGTAGGTTGGGATTTATTCAGATCCTCTTTTAAATTTAAAACTTAAATAATTTCCACATGAAGTATGTTAGAAGAAGAAGACATGCTATGCCGCCGATAAGGGCAGGAAAATCGTGATGACTAAGAATGTAACAAAACGTACAGTGTACTTATTTTTTTAGGGGGATTGCCAAGTTACTGTGGCGATTTTAGGGGTAAATATTTTTGAGAATTGGTAACCCTGATAAAAGTCACTAATTCAGCGTTTACCGGGTCCTGAAGTAGCATGTCTACTAAGACGGTTACGCCAGCAGTATATTTTATAACTTCACCAACAAATTTATGGTCCAACCAACGATACACTCCACGACTTACGAAGGCTGTTGAAACTTTTTACAACTTAATCGCTCCAACCTAAATTTATTACAAAACCATAAAAAGACAATCCAAGTTGAAGTCGAAACGGTTCATTTAATTTTAAATGTTCTTAAATATCGTAAAAGCCGTGACGATGTGGCGGAAATGATAGACAGTAACGTTTTATTGCACGACAAACAAATAAATAAAGTGCGGATGCTACATCTCTGTTTTAAAGAGGTTTTGCGAGGAGCAATTTAATTGGAGTTCTTTTGTTTTGTCGTCAACTTTTTAATGGAAGAATGACAGTTAGCTGTGACAGTTTCTTTGGTAAAGTGCTATCGCCGTTTTTGCATTTGCGCAGTATGGGTAAATTCAAGGTTCATGGACGTATTATTATCCTTGTAGATTTCGCAGGAGCCTCTAATATTAGTAATTTTGCCTTAATAACGACCTCGCTGCCCTCATATCTCTTGGATGGACTATCTATTCAAGCGATATTAGGGACATTTTTCCGTTTCGATAGGCCAGCATCGACATCACCCAACTTGACCTCAACAACTGACCCTGTGCTCTCGAAAATTGTCAAATATTTGGAACCTAACAAAGGGCTTTAACAAAATGATATTAAATCAAAACGATTATGGAAAAACAAGGTGTGCACTTTTACACCGATGTCGTGGAAGTGCAACTAAAAAAAAAAAAAGTATTTCATGTCCAAGACATGAAGTTGAAGAGTTTATTAAGCAAACCCGCAGGTTAACCTGAAATACTAGATCATCACCATCTGCTCAGACTGTTCCCAACTGTTGTTCCCAAATGTTGGGGTCGGCTTCCAGTCTAACCGGATGCAACTGAATACCAGAATTTCATCAGACCTCCACAATCCAGTTTGTACTGACTAATGCGATACCCCTAAAACTGGTTGGTTGGTAAGACTGGTTGTCAGACTTTCGGGCCACTGACTACTTATAAAGACTATCAAAGATCTACAGATGACAGCCGGGATCAACGGCTTAACGTGCTTTCCGAGCCACAGAGGAAACTCGGTATGTTATGGATGGTCCATCCATGGACCAACCTAGACAAGCACGGTTTAATCTGAAGATCGACCAGAGCAGCTGTCATTATTTAGCCACAAGCCTGAAATGAATCGATAAAATAAACATCAAATACCAATACCCATAACCAAAACATGTCAGCCATTTTACTTTCCTATATCTTCCCAGCATTAAACTTGCAAGCTTTGAACTCTCGGTAACTGTGTATGGCACTCCGTTCAGAGGCGAGTTCTTGATTGCGTCTTTGAGCTTCACTCATTTGCCGACAAATATCAAATTGAATTTCTTCCTTCGCTTATCTTTTATAGAACAACTTTTATGTGTGAGTTCGAGAGCATGTGATTGGATTTGATGTTCTTTTTTCAAAGCATTGTTGGGAAATTAGGTGAAGTTTGAAAACTTGTTAAAGAAGTAAATGACTTACCTTTTGTTTAAATTACTTAGAATACTTATGGTATTAAGATTTTTGACAGTTCTGTAGAAGATAATTTCCATATATTCAAATTAAAATTGCTATATAGGTACAGAACAGAAAGTAAGTTTTTCTATTACATTTTCACCCCTACCACGTCGGTCTAGTGATCGCAATCGTGGCTGCTGAGCGTGAGGTTCGATTCCAGGGTTATGCAAATTATTATTGGGTTTTTCGATTTGGAATTTCTCGGTAGCAGCCATGGAGTCTGGATTCGTGCTCGCCCCCTTTAACATGGGACTTAAACATAACTGGCGATATGTGGGTGTACTATTAGCTACACCTCTGCCTTACCCTTTCGGGATTACAGGCGTGATGTTATGTTAAAATAGAAAGTAAATTTTTCTGTTATACTTTATCCTCTTGTATAACGGGCTGGTGTCCGCAACTCAACGTCAAAGCGCGTATTTTGCGTGCGGAACTTTCACCCTTCAACGGCAGTGAGGGTTTCAATGTTTAGTAGTCGATAGTTAGGGCATAGAATACTTTTTTGTACTTTTTCCTTTTCGTGTGGTTAGTGCCCAACCTGGTGTCAGAGATTCTTATGCCGCCCATCGGCCTCTGACTTGGTTTTACATACCGTAGAGAAATATCTCTCAGGCATCCTGGTTTGATTTTCTCACGATATTTTCCTTCACCGAAGCAAGTGATAATTAGAGGTGCCTGTCTGATAGGACGTTTAAGTGGGATAATTCCCAACCTCTACAGGGGTGAAACCGCGGGTAAAATCCAACACGCTATATTTTATGTTTCAATTATCAGTAGGTATCAGACGAAAGGGTTCACTCGGGCGGGTTGCATGAATTAGACCAGCATGAATTAACACATCGAGTATTTCTATAGGAGATACCCTAGTTTAGTATATCCAATGGCCTTGAGATCTCAGGTGGCTTGATTATGTATGAGAATTATTATATAACTTGGTTGGTTAGTTAGAAATTTGATAATATTCATGCAAATTGTCCAGTGCCGCAGGCTTGTGGAATTCACTTGAATTCACGGCTTCTCTGTTTCCCGGTCACTATAATGTAGATCTTTTCAAAGATAAAGCTCTTGATGATCATCATCATCATCATCATCAGCCTATTAATGTTCCCACTGCTGGGACGCAGGCCTCCTCTCTATGAGAGGGAATGGGCTATAATCCACCACGCGGGCCCAGTGCGGATTGTCTTCGAATTTTTGGTTCTAGGACATGCCGGTTTCTTCACGAAGTTTTCCTTCACCGTTTTGAGAGCAGTGGTGATGAAATAAATTACACAAAGTAATGGGCCTGCCTGGGTTTAAACCCACGACTTACTGTTCGTAGGTAAGTCGGGGCCGCCACCACTGGGCCACCACTGCTCTCGTGATGATCAGCTCAAAGTTATTCCGCATCGATAAGTATGATCACTTTGTATATACTTGCATAATAAGAACATAAAACTACGAAACTTTGTCGATTCATTGCAAATATGGATGCAGTGACGCGAACGTGACATGACTGACAATTATTGTACTGTATGTACACTTCTGCTTACCACAGGGACTACATGCATGATGTTACGTTGGGTTTAACTTTCTTACTCTTAAATTATTAATCAAAGTGAGGTGGGTGAGAGACTATTTAACACCTAGTCGCGACAAACAATCGGGTGCCGGTTTTATAGGCAAAGAGTAATGCAGCGCAGATTGGATACTCGTACTCTCTTGGTTTTCAAGTACATGTGATATGATTTGATCATCAGTATTATCCAAAGAGATTTAAAAGACTTATAGAATGGATATTAGGAATATTTTCTTTCAAAAATTTTGCACTTTTTCGATTTTGTTACACGAATGCTAACTGTAACAAATGTTGGAGTACGATTTTCTTCGTCTTATCCCGTCCATTGCTATTAAATATTTGAATATCTTTGGTATTATCTTACGTTGCTTGCCTTCTTATGTAGTGTTGGAACTGGCAAAATATGGATTATTCATAGGTACACCTATAGCCTAACTCTTCGAGAAGTAAAGCCGTGATATAATGTGATGTTAATTCGTCAGGAAAGCTTATTCTTTTTTTTTAACTGTAATGTTTTTTTTTAACAATTAAATCGAACAAGTACTACTTTGTATAAAACCTGGGAACCTCACAATACAAGTAACTTCTCTTTTCATAACTAAAAATTGGATTAATATATAGGATACTTTTTATCTCGGTAGTACTATCCCGTGAGATAATCACCGAACTATGCGCGGGCGAAGCCGCGGGCACTAGCTAGTTGAACATAAATAGACTTCCGTTCTGAACGTCCGATAAATGAAGAAACAACTGCCCACTTCGGCATTTAGCAATCGCTTAAGAAAGACTCAAAAGCAAAAGCAATGCCATTGACACTGCTCCAAGCAAACGAATCATTGATCGCAGTTTTATTTCAGCAATCTCTTTAACAAAATCCCTGAAACGTTTTTTCAGGGAACACGTTTACGTAATCTTTATCAAGATCCTTAAAAAGAAGAAAATAATCTAACGCAGTACTGGCTTCTATAAAGGCAAAGAGACCCAATGGAATTCCGAAAATAATTACGAAAAGATATTCAAACGAAATAACTATGTGTACGCAAACGAACCTAAGCACCCTGAACCTAAAAATTTGGGTATTTCTGAGAAAGAAAATAACGATCCCTTTTTGCTAAGAATTTTATTGGAGACCTTCCATTTACTGGGTCTTAACCTACAAGTATTCGGAATTTTCTAACAAAGTCTAACAGCCCAAATTAAGTTCAAGTTGTTGAAATACTGAAACGTAAAGAAAACTTTTATGGGTTAATATATTTTTTGTATTTTGGATTGGTTAACGTAGTTCTTTAATGCCTGCTTACATTAATACCTTTTATTTCAGCTCTGGAGATTTCTGCCGTGTTTTGTTCACCCCCTATTTTAAGAGACTTAAACATAACAAAACTGGTGAAATGTAGGTTTACTATTAGGCACACCGCCTAATCCTTTGGGGGTTACAGAAGTGAAGTTATGATATCGTTCGAAACAAATACTGTGATAAAAACAAGCCTAAAATACGAAAACTACGTAATTAACCCAACTGGAAACACGAGTATTGCTGTACATGGGCCTGTCTCAAGTTCCATGGCAATATCCGGTTTTCCGCCTTCTGCATCCAGATTGTTTCAGTCGTCAGTCAGTCCATCAGTCTGTGTATCTACTTCAAAATTAAAAAATATTAGATTGCGAATTATTGTTACATTGTTATTGTCATATTGTGAAAATATTGTTATTAAAATTGCACTGCGAAACACAACCGGCGGGCTGGAAAGGTTTTTGAGTCAATGAAATTCACAAAATCGCAATTCTGTCGAAAATTTCCAAACGAGAGCACATACCCCTCTGTTCCGTACCATACCCCACCTATATTAGAACACCTTTGAGGTCACGGCTGGATGACGTTGTCCAATAAATCATGCATTGTTGTTGCCGACAAAAGAAGTCATTTTTGGCTGAAAGTGCCCCATTGAAAGAAGGTGGCCTATAATATTTGTATACACAATGGTTGCTTTCGCTAAGGTCATGTTTGTGACAATGGTGTGGTTTTTAAAAGGGATTTTTTGTGGGTGAGAAGTTTTTGTGAACGCATGTGTGTAATATCTAGGCACGATTTTTTTCTTTTGCAGTTTTTAAGGCTTGTTTGAGCTAAAAATAAAAAGTGGTGAAAAACAAAAATAGATAAAATGATTCGCAGAAACAAGTGTTCTGGAGAGTTTGTTTATTTGAACACGCCAATCTCTAGAACTGCAAAGGTGGATTTAAAAATCTTTTTACATTTTATAAGTCAATTCTTAAGGAAGGTTATATAAGCTAAACATCACGCTACAACCATTAGGAGCCAAAAAAAAAGAGAAATGGCGGATGAGACGACGGGGCACTGCTTGTGAAAAAATTAATTTATTTTCGAAATAAAACTGTATCTGGTATAAATTTCAACTTGCTAGGTCCAGCCGTTTCTGAGAAAATCGGTGGTGACACACGGACAGACAGATGAACAGACAGGATTCCTTTTTTTTACTTTTTGCGATACGGAACCCTAAAAATGAAGACCAGTCTCAGCTGTCTCAACATAGATAACGACAAAATCGTTAACTTTCAATCGCTAAAATAACAATGAAACAATTCGGTTGCAATAAAGATGCTTGCGGAAAACGCAAGTCTCTACATCCAAGATGCGATTCTCGCAAGCATCGTTTTTGCAACCCTTTTTTTTTTCAGAGACTGCTGGCCCTGTTGTCTTAATTTTGTCCGTGTTTTGCTTATAGAAAATAGTATCATCGTGATAGGCTCATAACATAAATCCTGTAATGTTAGCAGTGTTTTTGATGAATAAATAAAAATCCACAGCATTATGGAATTTCATAATAATAATGGTATTCGATACTGCATTTAAACAACAAAACACAACCAAAACTAAAATATACACGCAAATATCTTTGCGTAGCGACACTATGTCATTCGATACAACGCAGGGAGGGATCAAATACTCCAATTTCAAAGAAAATCTGTTACATACATTTTTATCTCACAGCTTCATTAAGTTACAGCATACATCATCTGTCTATCCTTTTGCCAACTATGTTGGAATCGGCTTTCAGTCTTATCGAATGCAACTGAATAAAATAAATAAATGTAGATGGACATTACACACAGCGCAATCTAGTGCCACACTAAGCAACGAGGCTTGTGAAGTGGACACCAGATAGTTGATATACTACATACATACTTTTTGATTTGTAAATACATACTTATCATACATATACATCCATGACTTGGAAACAAATCTCCATGCTCATCATACAAACATATTTTGCTTGAGATTCGAATCTCGGTAGGAGCAAAATATGTTTGTGTGAGCAAATGTTTGTCCCGGGACCCTTAGAACGTAAGGCAGCCTCACTACCGCTGCGCCATTCGGGTCGTCAGTACTGACATGAATTCAAGTATTATACATGGAACGCCTATCTGACCTCCACAACCCAGTTAGTAAGTCAGACTTTCAGGTCGCTGACTACCTGTAACAACTGTCAAAGATCTACAATTGTCAGCTGGCACCAAATGGCTTAAGGCCCTTCTAACCCCAAAATTAGCAACTCTATTTGTGGTGGTTCAAACTTCGTTTGAAATCCTGTTAGAATAAAGTTCTAATCAGCTTGCACTACAAAGCGGTTGTTACGTCAGTCACTGCGGCTGAATAGTGCAAAATGAGTGGTTTTTTGCGATTTACAAAAAATCTATTGATTGGAATAAAAAAGTAAAACACATAAGACCTGCTTTATAGTTAGTTCAGTTAGTATGCAAAGTTTCATGAACTAATTTGAAGTACTTTTTGAATACCAGCGGTTTATTGTTCGATTTGAAAGAACCTTTGGATATTTTTGCTATTGAGAAAAGTTTATGGAATCGTGTTTTAGTCACAAATAGTACTTACCGTTAATCCTCAACTTTACTTATTTCAAAATGAATGCTGCAGTATTTTAGGCGTAACGTAGGATCGTGCTAAGCCATTTGAGGGGGTATAGGCCCTTAACGTGCATTCCGAAGCACGGACGAAACTCGGTATGTAATGGATCCCGACCACTGGCCAACCGATGCAAGCGTGGCTTAACCCCAAAATCGACTCGAGTGGCTGTTATTATTTAGTCACGAGCTCTATAAGAATAGTATCTTCATAAGATTCTAAATTCCAGTTTCAACATACATCGCATAAAAAATATAACCTTACGAAAAACTTCAAAAGTTTCTTCTTTCTCCACTATCGAAAATACCTCTAACAAGATATCTTCTTAGAAACGGCACCCTTGATAAAAGAAAAAGGCCCGACTATTACGTACTTAGGTACAAAGGAGGGTGATTCAAAATAATTTTTATTCGGCTGTCGCAACAAAAACAAGGAAATGGGCCAGTTTACAGTGATCCAGTGGGCTTGGGAAGGCGCAAACGCGAGACCCGTACTACGGAAGGAATGAAAATTGTTGATATGCTTTTGTATGGTGGTTGGCAATAGTATGATGTTGGTTTTTAGGTCTTTAATAGAAACACGTATTTTACCGTAACGCAAAAGTTAGCACGGGTAACATAGTATATTCTTCTTAGTGATTTTTTCGCCTATTATTTGTTTATCGTGTGGTAAGTGCCTCTGCCTGTCAGTTTTTCTCGAGTTTTTAGATGTCGTCGAGAAATATCTCTCAGGCTTGCTGATTTTCTCGCGATGTTTTCCTTCAACGAAGGGTGTTTTTTTTTTCATAATATGCACATGAATCCAAAAAATCTGAGGTGCCTGTCTTGAGTTAGAACTTGAGACCTACAGTCCGACGGTAACAGCACTAAGCTATCACAGCTTCTTTCGCCTCGATCCTCAATCTGTGAAAGATTTAGACTAAAACCAACGAACACTTCTTTTTTTTTCGTTCTTTCTCCCAGGATCTTTACAGTTTCAGTATCCACATCAGGGTAAGTACATTTTGTTTTAGGAGCAGTAACAGGTATACGGAATCAATTGAATATTATTACACTAGGGGTTTTCGAACCCTAACAGGAATTAAGTGAACTCCAGGAAGACAGAGACTCATTATCTAGAGTTTTGCACACAAGCAACAACACTATGTAAACTAGTTTTAGGTAATCTTTTAAGCAACTGTGTGTAACTATGTGTGTGTTGTGGATTGTTTTGTACCTGCTTAATATTATGTATTACCTGGATAATAAACCATTTTCTATTTTCCTAAGATGTTGCTTGGGAAGGAGATTTCATCATAAATAACAAATTCATGATTAAAGACGTAATATTCTATTTATTCATTCGAATATACCATATTCTTTATTTGGCGGTAATTTTATCTTTGCGGAAATCTGAAAGCAGCAAACGGCATAGCGGAAGTTTGATTAAGCCTGAGTTAAAATAAAAAAAAAAAAAAAACATCGCTGGACATTACACACAGCGCCATCTAGTGCCACACTAAGCAACGAGGCTTGTGTCGTGGACACCAGATAGTTGATATACTACATAGATACTTTTTTTTTGTTTGTAAATACATACTTGTTATACATATAAACATCCATGACTCGGAAACAAATGCCCATGCTCATCACACAAACATTTGCTCCGACCGGGATTCGAACCCGGGACCCTAAGAACGTAAGGCAGCCTCACTACCGTTGCGCCATTCAGGTCGTCGGAGTTACCTATATGTTGTTTTAAACTAAACAAATACAACAGAATATACCTCATAAAAATTATAAAGAAAATGTTCCAAGAAATCAGTGTCATACTTCCTTGCCAAAAATTTACTGTCGTTTATAGTCTAACCTCGAGACGTAACATGTAACTGAGCTTCAAAATGTTTGTTATATTATATTAACGTGTACTTCGCGCGAACTTTTCTCATTTAACTTGTTTCATGTACTAGAAAGGTCTTCCTTGTTATAATGTACTGTCGCTGTCTTTTTGAGTTTAAGATTTTCAGTGGAAATTAAATAAGGTTTTCGAGAAAGTTCACGGTAGTTTGGTAGTAACAAATTTTGAGACTTGAAAGACAGCTACTTAAATACCCTACATTTATTATGCCAGGACACAGATGGGGACTTTGTGAGAGAACTGTGCCCATTATACACAAACAACGTGGATCCCCAAAAAATCAACATCATCTGACTTGCTTTTTCCCAATTATGTTGGGGTCGGATTCCAGTTTAACCGGATGCAGCTAAATGTATTTTACATGGAGCTATTGCCTATCTGACCTCCAGAGTCCAATTAGTATTGAGTAATACGATACCACGTGGTAAGATTAGTTGCCAGACTTTCGGGACACTGACTACCGGTAACGACAGTCAAATATCTACAAATGACAGGCGGGATCAACGGCTTAACGTGCTTTCCGATGCACGGATTAAACTCGGTAAGTAATTGGTGGTCACGCTTTAACGGCCAACCTAGGCAAGGTTTACCTAAAGATCGATCCAAGCGGCTGTTGGTGTTTTTTTTTACACCCCAAACAACAAAAAAAAAGCCTTTAGATTTTTAGCCTTTAGATTTTAATACCCATCGTGTGACCTTGTACAATCACATATTGTATTAACCTTTATTTTGATACATATAGAACTGCTTAACCTGTAAACAAAAAAGGTCACGGCCAGAACAACTGATTAATTAAAAAATCATAAAATATTTAATCAAAAAAGGTCGACGACAGAGAAGGACGCTTTTCGTATCTAGGTCGAACCAATTTAGTAACAGATTTAGTTACTAGCGTGAGGGCCGGCTTACTCAAACACCACTGTGGTTACATACCCTCTTAGCCAAAGTAAGGATACATCGTCTTTATCGAGTTTATGGCCGGTTTAATACCAACTATAGATTAAGTTGACATATGGAGAGCAGGTCAATATAATTTAAATTACGTGTGTAAAATGCGTTTATCCGTGGCTAATAGGTTTTTATTTACGAGTATTTAAACTTCATGTACAAGAGTGGTACATAGCCGGACTTACTGCCACAAGGCATTCTCTACCAGTAAACGAAGTCAAGTTTTTCTTCTTCAATCGGACACCAAACAATTAGGTTATCCACCGAATGTGTTGTTTGTAATATCAGAGACAGCTGCGTAGACGCATTTTGTCTTAGAAAACAAGCTCATGCGCAGCGCAAGCGCGACAGCTAAGGATGAGGTTCTGGGTTCGATTCCCAGGTTGAGCAAAGTGTTTTTGGGTTTTTCCATCAGGACTTTCTCAGTAGCAGTCATGCAGTTTGGATTTGTGCTCGGTTGATAGCAATAAGCTCGCCCCCTATTACATGAGACTTTAACGTAACTGGCGAAATGGGGGTGAACCCACATTTTGCTTGTACTTCTTATGTTAGGTTTTGAACGAGGTGAAAACCAAATGACTTTAAAAACCGTAGTACCAACTTAAAGCGAATCGTAAAGCCGTCTTTATTGACAATTCGTTTCAACTGATACGGAAAAAAGAGACGGTTTTTCAGGCTTTCCTACCTGTTTGAGATTTTATATATAGGATTCAGACAAGGTATCCAGTTCAAATTAGCCGTGGTATATGCATGGTTAAAGTCTTACTGAGGGGTATCGTATTACCCCGTGATTGGATTGTGAAGGTCTGTTAAATCGTGGCTACGTAATTTAGTGATCGAAGTTCTAGGTTAAGCAACACTTGCTGAGGTCAGTCCGTGGATGGGTGACCACCCACTAATTACGATCACGAGAGCCCCATGTGTATCAAATAATGCAAACTGTCATTTGTAGATTTTTGAGAGTCGTCACTTGGGTAGTCGGAAATTCGGAATGAAATGCGAAAATCAAACAAAGGTCTCATGAAGGGATATCGTTTTACCGAGTAATTGGGTTGTGGATGTAACTTAAACAAAAACCGTAAAAAGTTATTTAATTTTTTATTTTTATACCATATAATCCATTTGATCCACATTTTTATTGAAACCTCATAATACAATAATTTTGTTGTTTCTTTTCAGATTTTTCTGTCAAAAGTTTTTTTTACATAATCGGAATTCATATCTTCAATTTTATTACGTTAAAAACGCAGTTTTTATATTTTCGACCAACTGTGAAAATATTTTTTCAGTCGAATAAAAATATTTACATTAATTACATTCATTTATCTACCCAGTTACTTCGTGATAGCAGAACAAATAGTAGAGTATTTAAAGTTTAAATTTCTCGTTTTCTTCAAATAATTTTATCACAACATTTTCATTTTATTATGCGGTAAAAATGCCTAACGCAAAACCGCACCGTCCGGGTAGACGGTTTGGTTATGTGGAGCTTGCACCCACTTAAAAAACACCGCCATGAGCCTACTGCTGCCTTGGTGGTTGAACTGCTAGTACTGCTACGCATCCAACGCACCCATCCAACGCAGCCACCTCCGGCACTAAACACGTTAAGCCGTTGGTTCCGGCTGTCAGTCTTCACAGGTAGTCAGTGCCACAAAAATCTGATAACCACAGTCTTACCAAAGGGTTTCATATAACCCAGTACTAACTGGGTTGTAGAGGTCACATAGGCAGTCGCTTCATGTAAAATACTAGTAATTAGCTGCATTCGGTTAGACTCGAAGCCGACCCCAACATAGTTGGGGAAAAGGCTAGGCAGGTGATGATGTATTGAAACAGACAACCACCGTTCACATTGATAGGTGCTTTGCAATAAATTCAACTGTCCATAGTCAAGAGTTGTATGTCAGTGTGTTGTACTCGGCACTTACATTGTGCTTTAGTACTGTTGGCAACAAAAGTCATACACAGACATAAAGAACTATTTACAAACAATGCAAGATACATTTTTCATATTTAGTTGTAATGTTAGGTTAATTGAGGTAAATAGTTTTATGGAGTAGGTATGGCTTGTGCCCGCGTCGTCGCTGACGTGGAGATCGTTAATTGTTCCACACGATTATCTACTATCTATACCGACTATCGGGATAAAAAGTGTATTAATCCAGGTATTTATACGGTCGTTTTTGAATGAAAGAGTAACAATTATCCATCCATCTGTGAGGATGTTTAACTTCATCATCATCTGTCTAGCCTTTTCCCAACTATGTTGGGATCAGCTTCCAGTCTAACCGGATGCAGTTGTATACCAGTATTTTACATGGAGCGACTGCCTATACAGCCTAGGCAGTCGCTACTAACTACTAACTGTAGTACTGGGTAATACGATACCACTTGGTAAGACTGGTTGTCTGCCTTTTTGGGCCACTAACTACCTTTAACGACTGTCAAAGATCTATAAATGACAGCCGGGACCAACAGCGTAACGTAATTTCCGAGGCACGGAGGAAACTCGGTATGTAAGGGTAGTCACCCATCCACAGACCAACCTAGGCAAGCACGGCTTAACCTAAAGATTGACCCGAGCTGCTGTTATTATTTAGCCACGAGCTCATCGAGGATATTTAACTTACATATTTATAATAGAATTCAGTTATTAAAACAGTTTTGATTATTGTGAAGGAACACTGACATCCAAACGGTTACGACATTATTCAGTACACAAGCTACTATAGTTGCTGCCAGTTAAGATGACAATAGCGGTCACTGACCAACCTACATTTATTAAAGTTCTTAACTTTGAAAACATAAAATAAGCCTGTTCAAGTCTTGAATCGTCATCTATCGTGATCTTCAACATTTTTTCTAATTAAAACGATAGGTACATGGTTCATTTGTTTTGGTTCGTATGAAGAGATAGGTTATTCCCAAAGTACTCCAAAAAGAGTTCCCGAGGAAAGGGCAATGACCACTATTGTCCTTCTGGCAGAAACTGTACACCCTTTACTGAAATATTGAAAAAAACCAGCAAGATAATTTTGTCAACTCTCATTTTTGTACTGCATGAGAAATCTATTTTCAATGTTTTTTTCTTATTATTCGGAAGTAGCGTAATGTTTTCGGCTTACAAGGGTAGTACTTTGTTGTCGACAGTACCCAAAGCTTTTATGACTGCAAAATTCATTGAATTGCTAGTGAATATTTTAACAATTTCAGAGTCCAGGTACCTGCGAGTATATACGGTACGTTTATTTCGTTCGTTCGAATTAATGTAAAATGCTAAATGCTTTTATATTTATTGGTATAATTTATGTAATGTGCAATGGGACTGGAGGCGTATATCGTCTGAAACTGCAATTTAATACTTGAAATAATAAAGTCAAGTTAAAAGTATACATTCGGAATTTATTTGTGGTTTCGGAACAGAATTTAATGATTTCTTTTAATGAGGCCAGAGAGCCTATGCTAATATTGCTTTTCAAGGATTTCGTATTTGTTCAACGACTTTCTACAAAGCTGAAAGCTTTTTGGTTGCTTATAATATGTCAATCCAATATTTTTTTTATATTTCCAACGTCTACATCGAATAGAATGTCATCTTTTCTAGTCCCATACGAAATTTAGAATCATTTATGACTGATTTGATATCAAGTCAATGTGAATATTTGCTACCGCGTAATAAACCAAAATACACACTTTCGATTTCAATTAAGTAGAAGGGTTGGTCGTCCAGCGGCAAGTTGCACAGACGACATTGTTCCATTGCAGGAATATCCTTGATGAGACTGGCACAAGAACGTCCAGCTTGGCACAAGCAAAGAGAGGCATATACCCAGGTGTGGGTGAACTCGGGTTTTGGATGATGATGAAGTAGAAGTAGCTTTTTTTTGCACAACCCGGGTTCCAGTCACACGAACCCAATACTCAGTCGCACGGACCCAATACTCAGTCGCACTTACAGCCTTTAGACCAGACACAGTGTCAGATTCTATCATTATGACACACGCACGGCGAACGTCAACGGTCACTAAATCTGCCTCGGTTGTTTATTTATTTATTTTACGAGTTTCACCGATAGTTTTGTCTCCGAAATGCAAGTACAGTTTGAAATACCTCAGTGCTAATGTGATCGTATAACGTTTAGCCTCTTCAAAGTTTTTTATGATTCACAGCACAATATTCAAATGGAATTTACTTAACAGAATGCAGGTTCAAGTGAAAGCTAAGACCCCACCTTCAGCTGTCGCAATTACAACGAAACACTCTATATGTATCGTAGTACAGACGCCAGCACATTAAGCTACCCGAAACTGTCACATTTTCCCAATCGACCTTGAACCTAATGATTTAGCGATAAAGTTGAAAATCTATTAAAGAAATTTGTCAGATTGTAGTAGCCTGATGTATTGGCGTCTGTACAATATTTAAACGGAACCTATGACTTGCAGACCGCAAGTTCAAGTGGAAGCCGCATGCAATAGCTGGTTACTTTGATGACGTCACAGGCAGAGGCGAGCGTCAATCACGTGTCTCGCTCTAACTGGAATAGAGGTGGTTTTGAGGCGGAGGTATGACGAGGAAATTAAGTATGGAAGCAGAATGTTGGGTGACTAGATTTCGCTCTTGTGAGGTGTAGGATTTTTGTGTCAATGTTATTCGAATTAAAGATGTTTTTTTTTTTTAAGTTAGGATAGAGTCACGAATTTATGATAAAAATATTCTTCTATGGAACGACTTTACTTCAATACTTTTTTTGTAAGTCGGCTTCTCTAATCAAATATGTAATAAAATTAAATACAGAACAAAAAAAAAATGTTCAATAACTAAAACCCCGCTCTAAAAAGTATGAAATAAGAAAAAGTCTCGTCTTAAATAGTTATGTACCTACAAACCGTTCAATATTTATCGTCAAATAAATAAACAACATACGTTTTAAAACCAGCGAAAATTCAAGACGTATCCAACAAGATCTCATTAATTTGTCGAAGTATGACAAGTAATTCAGAAGATAAGAGGGAACAGATGAACATAATTATGTACAATTGTACATACATACAATCATCATACCGGTCAAAAAAATCATAATCCTCCTTTTTGCTTCGCCGTTGTCGCCGTTGTATATACGTGATTGCTTACATATTTTTTTTTCTTCATTAGTTTATTTAATATGCTACTAACAAAGTATGGGCATTACCCAGTCTGAAACAAACATTGTTTTTTTTTTTTTTTTATATCTAAAATATAAACTTCTTATCTTCACAAAATCCCAAAAACATATGTCTTTATGTTTAATTTTTTTCATTTTATTGCCTAGTCATGTATTTATAATAACAAATTTACTTTTGTTTTCACTTGAAACAACCTACTCCAAACCACTAATTACTGAAAAGCTCTACCATGATATACTAATTAATTTAATCGAGACATTTTTATTACAAAGAATAACAAAGACTTTGATCATGACAGAGACAAATTAAACTTTCAAAGAAGTCGTTAAACCGTGTGGCTTCGAAACAAGCGGAAGTGTTAAGCGGAGTTGGCTTGCCGCGAGGCACAACTTATGCCTCATTATAAGTTCTTTAATAAATAAAACATACGCTCGACGTGGATTTATGAAGCTAAGAAAAAGTATCAGCTAGTTTGAAAGCGAGAAGTTAAAGATTTTAATTCATTTATTAGGAATCGCTTTTCATTGGATTATTGATTTATTTTTAAGTGTCAAGATTAAGCAAGGGACCAAAATTGCAATCGATTGCAATGTAATATTCGTCCATAAGGTAAAAATATTGTCCTGCCGGGGTTGCGGGACTGTTCGAAAGAGTTACCGTGGCCCCGGAACAAAAAGGGTGATGAAGGAACATGGATGGGTTTTAGTCAGTAAAAGTCTGACACTCCCTCCTGCTCCGCCCAGAGCGGGAGAAGTAATTTGATGATTTCCCATCCGAAAAAAAAAAAAAAAAAGGTAATAATATTCTTGAAAGACATTAATCAAGTACGTTGCTTATTTGGAGTAACTCGTGGCTAAATAATTACAGCCACTCAGGTCGATCTTCAGGTTTAAGCTGTGCTTGCCTAGTTTGTTACGTGGATGGGTGCCCCGTGCCTCGAAAAGCACGTTAAACCGTATGTCCCGATTGTCATTTTGTAGATCTTTGACCTTGGTTGCAGGTACGACATTCGTAGCTGGGTTGTACAGGTCAGATAGCCAGTCGCTCCATGTAAAATACTGGTATTCAGCTGCATTCAGTTAGACTGGAAACTGACTCTAACATTGTTGGGAAAAGGCTTGGAAGATGATAAATTCCCGATGGAAAAACTCAATAACACTTTGCCCGACCTGGGAATCGAACCTCATGCTCAGAAGTCGCAGTGTAGAACAACGAGGCAGTCGAATCCAAGTTTAAACGAATTTAGTAACAAACTCATAAAACAAGATTATCACCCGTTAATACTCAAAATCAACAGACCAATACACTCTAGCCCCGCTTTAAGCCCTTATCGGACCCGTTTTCAACAAATTGGCCTCGATTTAAGGCCCCACAATAATGGTGGCGTCTAATTGAGTTTGTGTTGTAGTTCTAAGTGGTCAGAGGAACCGTTGTCGTGACGGTTGTTACTCGTAGCAATTGGGTCAAGAGTTCATGTGGATGCGCGATGGAGAACCTGAGTATGTATAAGACAATGGAGCCGCTGAGAAAAAAAAACGCGAAACAAAACACTATCGAGAAAAATCATCAGCTCTATTAAACATTTAAGATTCATGAAATGAGAAGCAGACCCGTCAAACATATTTTTTGGAACCACATACTAATAAACGAAATTCAAAACGAAAACACACACACATGAATCCGAAAAATCAGAAATGCGTGTCTTAGTTTCGAACTCGAGACCTATGACTTGGTAGTCCGACGGTCACACCACTAGGCCAGCCATCACTGCTAACAATTTGATTAAATTACCTACATCACTGATGTAACTGATAATCACGTCATCTGACAACTGAATGTACGCAATTGTTTATTAAAAAAATCTGCTGCTTATCCTTTAAATCGTTTGCTTAAAAAGTCACTAGAATATTCGCATGTAACGGCCACTAGAGATTACTATTTCACTTCCTCCATGTGACCTTATCATGAGATGATATAATATTCTTACAGGGATTTGGCCCTACCGTCAATTCCCTGCACGTGTCTAATCCTTTATGTATTCTTACTAGCTACATAGTAACAGAGGACTCTAGGGTATTTATTTCAATGCTACAATCTGAGGAGAAGCATAAATCTGTGAGACCAAAATTTTCATTGTTATTTGCCCTGCATTGGGTTTTTTTTTTTTTTAAATAATTATTAGAGATGGGCTGACTGGCCGACTAGTCGGTTGCATGAAAGCCGACTAATCGGCCAACTGCTGCTGTCTGTGGAGTTCAGGGGGCATCGGCAATGTCCGTGGCGTTTCACGTACATCATAAAATGCAGTCGCTCGTACCCGCCGTATGTTTTCAGAAATTCCTTTATTCTATTCTGTTAAAATTATTATTTTGCTAATAAACGAAATTTGCTCTTTGATTTGAAAACAAGTCAAAGAGCATTACCTCTCTTCTCAGTAATATTCTTCATATATATATATATGTATGTATATGGGTAAATATTTACAATATATTCTTATTTTATTATATGTGTATGTATGTTTATTATTTTAATTATAGTTTTGTTTTAAGTTTAAATTTAAATTTTTGTGTCTAACTTTTTTACACACTGTGTCTACATTACATCCAACTTTCCTCTCGCAGGTCTGCTGGAAAAAAATTCTTAAGGAATAAGCAGTACCTTTGTGCTCTTCTATGTAAATATATTGTCCTGTAAAGTATTTTTTGTGTACATAAATAAATAAATAAATTTAAGACATTAAAGTACCTATTTAAAATTAAGCCAAATCATAACAATTCTACTAATATTACAAATGCGAAAGTTTGTGAAGATGGATGGGTGTTTGTTACTCTTTCACGCAAAAACTACTGAACCGAATTGGATAAAATTTGGCACATAGATAGTTTATAACCTAGATTAACACATAGGATACTTTTTATCCTGGTAATACGATCCCAAGGGACAATATAACTTTACAAGCTGATACCTTATTTCTCTTGATTTAAGTTAAATTTTTAACTACCAAAGGAAGAGCTCTGATTTCTAGATTATGTGTATAAAAGTTCTAAGGCTGATTAAAATGTAGAAATTATTAACAAAAAATATTATAATTTCATTTAAATCACTCCTGCCGACTAGTTGCTGACTATTCGCCGACTACAAATATGACCATGGGTTCCCGATCCTTTCAAAGGCATACGATGGTCTATACTTTACAAGGAGCTTTCAAACTGAGGTTTATCCTTATGCACTATGCAAGTGCACCAAAGAACAACCTCCAGCTGTGGGTGTAGGACTATTATTGCAGTATATGAAAACGAGAGACAAGCTTGTCTTTTTAATACTTCAAGGTTCAATTATTTCGTAGTCTCATATTTGGGTGTCGCGGTTGTCTGAAAATAGAGAGATGCTAGATCGTTCGTTGGCTTTTGGGTTTGTAATCCAGTTTACTTGGCTTGCCAGGTATATAAACGGGAAGGAATAATGATGTACTCACATGACCTTGTATAAACCGGGTAGAAGGGATACCGCCGAACAAATGGGACCACGTGTTTAGTACATCATTCTGGACCTCCTTACATAGAATTTTTTCATCGAAAATGAAATAACACATATTTTTGTTTTTAGTCTCTTTTTAATGTTGTATTTTTTGTGTAAGTTAAGTTATATTGTCTTACTAATAAGTTTATGTAAGCGCTTTGACGTGGAGTTGCGGACACCAGCCCGTTATACAATTATACAATACAATACAAGTTTATGTAATTGTTATCTTTATAGAATATAATAGAATACAACGTCTCTTTATTCGAGTATCCATGACTCAAAAGCTGTGAAAGCTTATGTGAGAGTCTCAAACAAAAAACAAAAAAATATATAAATGCTTTTTATTTGATTTATTTTTTGCGGTTTTGTTGAAATGTATGTGATAAAAAGCTGAACTAAATATGAAATAGAAAAGAAATATCTAAGGTCAATAGCAGCCTAAAAAGTCATAAACCAAAGTTTATTGACGCTGTTTATAGAACATGCAAATACGAATTAAATTCAATGAATATTTAAGTTATTGGAAGAATTTCATAAATTGGTTTGTTGTTTGTTTTTTAATATATAAAATTAATAAGAAAACGTGTAAAAACCCACCCGAGAATCTCTTTCCAAGAATATCTACAACGCTGTTGGTTTATTTAATTTTCTGCTACTGTTGACTACAGTCACTACGTGTCCTAACCAAAGATATCGGTCGCGCGAACACGCTATCGTCGTTTTCATGACATCGACTAACAAACTGCTATCCTATCTTCATGGCGTCATTAAAAAGTCATAAGGTTTGACGATGAACGCCAGTTATTAATAAAATACACAATTTTTTCGTAACAGGTTGCAAATTGATATCTATCTCTTAACATCCAGTACGTTGGTCATTGTTTCGGGAAACCAGAAGGCGCCCTCTGTCGGTGCGACCACGCACTCTGGTTTTCCAAGCACAATATAAGCCATGAGCACGTGTTCGCACGGCGATCGCTTTGGTTACGCGTTAGAGTAGTTTAGGAAATAGACATTTAGCGAATTGCCATTTTGGGAAGTGGACGTTTTGGGAGAGTGGACGTTTTGGGAGGGTGACGTTTTGAACCTAAAGGGTTTTGAATTCGTGGAAATATTATGTTTGCTGAGTAAATGTGCGTAGGTACCGTAAATGTTTGTATTAAGTTATCAGTAATTGTATGATAGGTAAAATAATTCCTTTCCAAGAATCCTGTACATTGTGGGTTTTTATTGAAAATATCACATATTATTTTCTAACCTGTACGGTTGGTTTTCGTTTTTATCTTTGCCACCGGCGACTGCTTTAAGCTATTAATTCGTGTTGTTTACTTTCTAGAACCTTTTATGTTTATAAAGAAGGCACAGTCAGTAACAAAAATAATTTAATATTTCAGTTTTTGATTCCCAGTTATTTATTGTGCCTGTGTTTGCGCCCTGATGGCAATACGCTCGCCTCCTATTTAATGGGACTTTAAAATTATTGGTAAAATGTGGTAAACTTCGGTCTAATCCTGTAAGAACGACTTTCATATAGTGGCTTTCTATTGGTAAAAGAATTTTCAAAATCGGTTCGGTAGATCCAGAGATTTTTTTATTTATTATTTATTTAACACTTCAAGCACAAAGTACAGAGGCGGACTGCTACAACTACAACCTCACAAACTTTAACTCTTTATAATATTAAAATAAGTCTAAAGTGCTTTTAAAACGTAGGTACCGTAAGCTTTTAGGTAGTATACGAGGTGTAAACGAACCTTTAACGAAACCGTCAAAAAAGCATTCTATACATCAATCTAAGTACCTCTGTGCTAACATTGTTTCTGGAAAAATCACGGTCTACGTTAGGAATCAATGTAACACACTGAAAACATAAAATTTTTATTTTTATTAAAAAATATCACAATGACGGGGAGAACAAACGCCTTTTGGTATCTTTAAGGAGCTTTTTACTACACCCATTATGTATGTCAATCCAACACAGTTTGTCTTTAACATTATAGATCTCGCTGACAGAATGTCAATTTGTATAGAGGATATACTCGTCGAGGTATAAGCATAAACATTGATAATTAATAATTACACAATCGGACAAACATGTCTGTAAATGGTTTAAAATCATATTTAAAAACCACTAATATGTATAATTTCAATCAAATCAAAATGACTTAACGTAATTACTGGGTCAACAACCAATTACCAATGATTTCCATAAATTAATTAATGTTTATACAAGTGATTACAAGTTAGATTAATACACATCATGTCCCACCGCGGAGGATTAGCGAATAGCGAGTAGATATACCTACCTACCTAGCAAGATAAACTTAAAGTGTTATTTATTTGTGTGTACTCCGTAAGTATACAGGGTGTAAACAATCTTATCACGAAGCCGTCAACCAAGCATTCCGTACATCAAACTAAGTAACTTTACGCAAAAATTTATTTTTTTATTTTATTATTAAAACTTTATGCACATAATGTACAAAGGCGGACTTAATGCCTTGGGCATTTTCTACCAGTCTACCTTAGGGTGATGCAGAGACAAAACAGTAGGTGCAGGTACAGAAAATTTTCAAGAAAAAAAAAAATGTAAATATAAAAATTATTGCTGGGATACGACTTTTTTTTTTGGGGTGAAAAAATCATGTTTTGTAGTAGAACTCAATGCAACGCACTCAACACATTGTGCTGATGGATGGATTGAATAGTACGGGTGTCGTGGAGGTGTTTAAAGTAAAAATCATACATTAAAAACTTGTATTTAAAAAAAACTTGTCAAAAAGTTGGAACTTTGACCCCCAATATCTCCGTAACTAAAAGGTTCCCAGGTATGGTGTAGAACAAAAAAATTATCGCAATGATGGGGAGAAAAAGTGCCTTTCGGCTTCGGTAAGAGGTTTTTTACACCCTTTGAAGTGGTGGTTCATATCAGCCGCAGAACAGATGACCGTTGGGGTAGACCTATTCTTGAGTGGAGACCGCGAATTGGCAAGCGTGAGATAGGAGACCCTCATTGGCTTATAGCAACTGGATGAGAGTTGCTAAGAATCCAGTTGAGTGTCGAGTAATTGAGGGAAGCCTATGTCCAGCAGTGGACCACTGTAGGCTGATGATGATGATGACGCCGTCCTTCGTAAAGCACGTTAAGCACGTGGCTCCGGCTGTCATTTGTTGGTCTTTGACAGTCAGTACAGGTAGTCAGTGGCCTGAAAGTCTGACAACCAGACTTATTAATGGGTTTTGTATCCCTCCGCAACCAAGTTAGTAACGGGTTGTGGAGATCAGACAGGCTGTCCCTCTATAAAAAAATACTAGTATTCAGCTGCATCCGGTTAGACTGGAACCTGACCCTAACTTAATTGGAAAAAGGTTAGTCAAATGATGATGTGTACAGACTCCTAACTAGTTTTGTGTGACACAGGACCATCTAATGTACAGTCGCCAAGACATCAAGTCGCTACAAACTGTCAAACTTCTTGAAATGATTTTAAGCCATATAATAAATAATTAATAAATATCGCTGGACATTTCACACAGCGCCATCTAGTGCCACACTAAGCAACGAGGCTTGTGTCGTGGACACCAGATAGTTGATATACTACATATATACTTTTTGTTTGTAAATACATACTTATTATACATATAAACATCCATGACTCTGAAACATATGTCCATGCTCATCACACAAATATTTGTTCCTATAGGGATACGAACCTGGGACTCTAAGAACGTAAGGCAGCCTCACTACCGCTGCGCCATTCGGGTCGTCAAATAATGTTGATGCTTAAGTTCAAAATCGAGTGAGAAAATTTGTCAATTTATAGTACTTTGATGCGCTGGCGAATGGACGTTTAGCAAAACAGTCGCTAGTCACTTTACCATTAGCGGTAGGACGGGTGCCCAAAGCTAACCAAAGCTTAGGATGTAAGCAAGTACATGATAATTAGTATACAAGGTGTTAACGTACCCTTCACGAAGCTAGCAATCATTTTGTATAGGAATTTCTGTAACTCAAAAAGAAAAGAAAGCTGGGAAATGTCATTTTTCTAGGGTGATAAATCACGTTTTACGGTAGGACTCAATGTAGTGCATTCAAAACATTGTGCTGATGCATTCAACGGGTCAAAGAGGAATTTAAAGTAAAGTTATAACTTTTAAAAACTAGAACATATTAAAAATCAATTCGTGGATGGGTGACCGTCCTCTAAATATCCAGACCTGCTAAGCACATGAGGCTGTTAGTCCCGGCTTCCATTCGTAAATCAGTATTTGTTACGGTGAGTTAAGAACTCGAAAATCCCAGACCCAGTTATTGAGTCGTGGTCGCCTAATAGGCGCCATGTACTGTAATTCAGCTGCATCTGATCCAGATTGCATACATAGGCAGTATTGTCTGCCTAATAAAACCAAAAGTTCCATACACTTGTAAAAATAAATAAAAAAGAAACCTGCGAAATAAAACTTCGATAAACACCAACGAAACAACATGAGTAAATCGAAAACCACTAACAAAAATATACAACCAATACGAAACAATAAACCGAACGCAAACCGCCATCTTTTATCCATGTACTAACATCCAAAACTACCACTTACAATACGGAGAAAATCCACATTTTTCCAAGAGAATGTGTCCTCACAAAACGCTGACAAATCTATCGGCCAGTTTCAGAAGCGCTCACCTAGTTCCCAATAGCATGTACTCGTGAACCTACCTACCTATGTTATTGCTAGGACACGAGATACACGATGAAGCGGCAGGCGTGTTGTGACGGCAGCTGAGAAAAAAAGAACAAATGAATGAAGCACACCACGTGTTATCGCGAAGACGCGGCGCGGCTCAGTACTCGCTCGAAGAAAACAAGATACGATCGCGCGTCTGGCTTTGTGGCGCGTCACATTGCCTGAGGTCGTACACAGGGCGTTACTTCGGTTTTCATACTCTTCCCATCTCAATTTTATCTTTAAATGCAAGCGTTCAAACTCTCAAGCTTTCACAATCCACATTCACAAGCCAATATCAGGAAAGCTACGAACGAAATTGCTGGAAAGAATCTTACTTAAGCGTTTGTTCTGGTAGATTTTCATAGTTCTAAAAATATTAAAACCGAAAAGGCCATATTAAAAATTCTTTTGCATTCAAAGCGTTGGCGCCATGCCGGTGGAGTCGTAAACAGTTTTATATTCTGCATCATTCAGTTTTTAAAACTACCTAATTACGTTTTCGTGGGGACGGGTCATATAATTGCGTTTGGAGAAAAGTTTTTGAAAGTGTCGACTTTTTGAATTTTTCATATGCGAGGTAAAATTGTATTTAGATAAACCATCTCAGAGGTATTATAACATAATAAAAAGGAATGAAATGGGGCTTATTGAAGCACCTTTTAAAACTTAACCGAATCTAGACTAATTGGCATTCTAAAATATATTGGTTTCACTTATGCTTCCGAAATATCCTATCATATTCGATGCTACACCCAAATATTCACAGAAAATCTTACCTTTATTTATTTTGAAAAACCCTAAAGTTTCCTGTAATTACGCATAACATCAAACTCAAACTCAAAGCATTTATTTCAATTAGACCATTACGGCACTTTTGAATGTCAAAAAACGCATCACGCATCACGCTTGTATTCACCGAAAGGTAACAGAAGTATACATAATGGTACACCCACATTTCGCCAGTTATGTTTAAGTCCCATGTAATTGGAAGCGAGCCTGTTATATCAACCGGGCACAAATCCAGACTCCGTGGCTGCTACTGAAAAAAAACCTGATAGAAAAACCCAAAATCATTTACCCGACCTGGTAATCGAACCCAGCACCTCATCCTCAGCAGTCGCGCTTTCAACCACTAGAGCAGAGCTTCCCAAACTTATTTTAACTGCGACGCCCTTGGGAAGTTGCCATATTTTTGCGACGCCCGTTTACAGCGGCCCGGCACTACAAGCAGGAACAATTTTTACGGTGGTCGATTATCTTAGAGCTCAGCAGTGACTCGTACGTTCGAGCGATCACTTTATGTAATTCCTGAACGCGGCACAAGGAGGATTTCCCGGTTTGTCGATGGTTGTAGGTACACAGACAGCCAACCTATTTGATCGCCTCACGACGCCCCTGGTGTAATACCGCGGCACCCCAGGGCGTCGCGACGCACAGTTTGGGAAGCCCTGCACTAGACTATCGAGGCAGTCCATCAATGATGATGGACTGCCCCAACATAGTTTGGAAAAGGCTAGGCCGATGATGACATCTGCCTAGCCTTTTCCAAACTATGTTGGGGTCGGCTTCCAGTTTTTGCGGATGCAGCTGAATACCAGTATTTTACATGGACCGACTGCCACAACCCAGTTGTACTGGGTAATTCGATACCCCTTGGTAAGACTGGTTGTCAGACTTTTTGGGCCTCTGACCACCTAACGACTGTCGAAGATCTACAAATGACTGCCGGGACCAACGGCTTAACGTGCTTTCCGAGGCACGGAGGAAACTCGGTATGTAATGGGTGGTCACCCATCCACAGACCAACCTAGGCAAGCACGGCTTAATCTAACAATCGATCCGAGCGGCTGTTATTATTTAACCACGAGCAGGCAGGCACGGCAGTCCAATTAGACTAAATAGATCGTCTAATTACATCAAACGAAATGACGCCCTTTAAGTGTCTAAGGGTAAGTACTATTTTAAACGAGGTGAGCAATACTCATTACAAACACGTAATTGAGGTGCTTAAAGCCTCTCCACCTACATAATCTCATTTATGATTAAGCTAGACTTTATATACTTAAGTTCCATCGCAGTCTGGCTTGGCATCCCTAAAGAGTTAAATACGGTACCTATGTGTAATTAATGTTTGTAGTACAAATAATAGGCGAGACGACAAAAACAATCTAATAAGTCCGTCAGTTAGATTATCAAAAAATATTTGACCCGTGTTTTTTCTTTTGTTACGTAAACCAAAATTGACGAAGATATGACGCTTTTAAAATTCTCAATACGTCACGCCTTGGTATAATTTTTAGCTAGTTCTGACGTCATAAGCCCCTACTCCCGAGTTTTGATGCCTTTTTGTCTTTGTCAATATTTATTATTTACAAAAACAAAAAAATACGTGTCCATTAATTTCCAATACTCTAACTGACGGAATAAATAGATTTGCATTTTTTTGATACTGTCGTCATGCCTATTTTGTGAGGACATCCCATGTACAGTGATAGAAATTAATATTGTAGTGACTGAACTTTTTGACCGCCAATGTGAAACCATCTCGCCTTGCAAACGGATTGATGCGTTATCAGCTAGTAACATGCCCACTGTTGGGAAACAGGTTTCCTCTCAGTAAGAAGGAGTGGGCCGTAAACCACCATTTAAGCCCATTAGTGGATGCCCCATGTCTTCGAATTTTTGTAATTGGACCCTTTTTTTTCAGATGGGAAATCATCAAATGACTTCTCCCGCTCTGGGCGGAGCAGGAGGGAGTGTCAGACTTTTACTGACTAAAACCCATCCATGTTCCTTCATCGCCCTTTGTGTTCTGGGGCCACGGTGTATCTCTTTCGAACAGTCCCGCAACCCCGGCAGGCATCGGTCTTTGCGGACCCCTTCCTTTTTGCTGACTCTCTTTGAGGCGCGCGTGGAACACGAACGCGCCGTCGACACGGCCTGTCGTCATGAGACGGACGGACGGCGAGCTAGCCCATAGCCCACCGTCCACAGGCCCGTGCCTACGGTGGCCGGGGCCACGTGGTGGCCCCGACGCCCGGGGCGTCTCCCGCGGCGGCCGGGACGTTGTGAGGTTCTCTCCCTCCCACGTTCCGCCACCTCCTTCTCTAGCATTACTGCTTCGCAGAAGGAGGTGACGGCGTCCCATTCCGTCTCGCTCCGAACCATGGCTTGCACCAGAGCCGGACGCGAGAGGTCGCCGCCGCCAATCGCCGCTTCGAGGACACGGCGGTGCTCCGCCCTGTAATTGGACCCTTCACGTAATTGTCAACCAAGCATTCTGTACGTTAAATTAAGTAACTTTTTACGCTAAATTATCGCTGGGAAACGACTTTTCTTGGCGTGAAAAATCACGTTTAATGATAAAACTCAATGTAATGCACTCAAAACATTGTGTTGATGAATGCATTGAATAGGTAATAAAGGGTCATGAATGAAGGTAATGAGGGTAATGAAGGGTCTGGTAAAGGTCATAAAGGTATTTAAAGTACAGGTTCAAAACAAGTATTTAAAAAAAAACTTGTGAAAATGATGGAATTTTGACCCCCCAATGTCTCCGTAACTAGGAGGTTCCCCGGTATACATGGTCTAGAACAAAATATGATCGCAATAACGGGGAAAACAAGTGCCTTTTGGCTTCGTCATGGGTATTTTTACATCCATTACGTATACCTACTTGAACTGTACTGTCCGTCTTTTCAAAAAAAATTAAAACACACTAGCATAAATCAGAAACTTCGAGAAGTTCGAAGAGATTTTGTCTGTAAAAATTGATGATACCTCTGTCTAACCCTTCGGGTATAACAAGTGCGATGTTATATCATGGTAAAGTGTCTTATCCAACAATCATTATAAAGAATATACCCGTAAAAGTAAACTACATAGTTTACATTAACCATCCATACGTTTCGACGTAAACTTCGCTCGATCACGCAACATCGACATTACAATACAATCGATACCTACATATACATCTTAAAAAATATCTGCTACACGATTTTGAACTGTAACCCAAATGGATAAGAACTTATGAAAGTAGATATTTTATGACATGTGTACTGAGGAAAATTGATTGAGGTGGAACAGTGTAATTTTGTGTTGTAGGTACAAGTTCTTTTGGTAAGGTATTAAATAAGTCTATTTGTACCAAAGTTTTATGAATCTATTATTTGCTAGAGACACCTCACATACCATAACATCACGCCTGTAATTCCCGAAAGGTTATGCGAGGGTTTATATTTCACTTACATTTCGCTAGTTGTATTACATGTAATAGAGGGAGAGACTATTGCCATCAACGTGGCAGAAACCAAACTACGTGGCTGCTACTGAGAAATTCCTTGTGGATAAACTTAATAACAATTTGCCCGACCCGGAAATCGAACCTCGTGCTTAGCAATCGCGATTGCGACCGCTAGACCAATGAGGCAGTCACACTTCACGTACATAATCTTAGCCTGTAATCCCATGGCTGGGACACAGGTCTCCTAACTATGAGAAAAAGTGGGCTGTTGTCCACTATGCGGGCCCAGCGCAAGTTTACCAACCCGATGTAATAATAATATCTTCGAATATTCGGTAACTTACCCTGAGTTTATAAAGAGACCATACTAAACCATACCAATTAACCACCACATCACCACCACTATACCAAACCATACCAATATAAATACCAAACAAAATACCAAATAATACCATAGCAATTAAAATAAAAGTAAAACCATCAACAATGGTGTGATGATAATGACAACAGAATCGACACCATCATCATCATCATCATCAGCCTATAATGTTCCCACTGCTGGGATACGGCCTCCTCTCAATGAGAGGGAATAAGCTATTATTTAATCCACCACGCGGGCCCAGTGCGGATTGGTAGATGTCACATGTCTTCGAATTTTTTGGTTCCAGGACATGCCGGTTTCTTCACGATGTTTTTCTTTACAGTTTTGAGAGCAGTGGTGATGAAATAAATAACACAAAATAATGCGCCTGCCTGGGTTCGAACCCACGAGTTAGGCCCGGTTTCCACCAAAGCGGAGACGAGCGGAGCGGAGAGAAATGTGAAAACCGACCAATCAAATTGGTTGAAATATACACCGCGTTTCTCGTCTCTTCCTATGATTGGTCGAATCTTGCACATCTCTCCGCTCCGCTCGTCTCCGCTTTGGTGGAAACCGGGCCATACTGTTCGTAAGTCGGGGCCGCCACCACTGGACCACCGCTGCTCACGATTCTGTTGTGCACAAACTAAACTAAATTTAGGCTATTTCTTTTTTTTTCTCTCTAATAAAGAGACGGACGTTATTTAGAGCTGTCAAATTTAGTTGGAACTAATATTTCCATACAAATGAAGGGTGCACGTAAAAACATGTCGACTAACGGTGAAGCGCAAGGCATAAACTACATAGCTTGACATCTCTTATTTAGTTCATAGCTATAGCCGTCCTTTTCTCGCAGTGCCTTTTAGTAAAAGATAGCAATAGCCTAAATTAAGTTTAGTTTGTGCACAACAGAATCGACACCATTACCATATTAATTTTGATGCAAGTGTGCAAAGTTTGTCATTGCACTCGAGGCGAGATTGCAGCACACGTCTTCCATTAACAAATTATTATAATCCTAAAAGTGATGCAATAAGAGTTAATTTCAGAGGTAGTGTGTCAAAAAAGCTACATATTATGAATTTTCACGTGATTGAAATAGTCCAAAAAAATTTTGCCAAGATACAAAAATCTTTACAAAACGACACAAAAAGCTTTCAAAACCGATAAGAAATAGAAAAAAAATTATGAAATCATTCACAACGCGTTAAATCGAGCCGAAACGTTCCACCTAATCATCGTAATACCATTACGATAATCGCCGCCAATGATACCTACGATAATCATCTTACGGACCGTTTGGCTCAAGGCAATGACTTAAATAATCCAAATTACTCTACCTTTTGAATCTATGCGTTTTATAATATTAAGTCCCTTTTGGTTTCTGTCTGTGTTGTTGCGTTATTCTTCTAAACTTAGCAAATTTCAGACTTTTAGGTTTTTTTTTTACAAAACATGTATTTTTTGCCATCTTTAGCCAACTACGGCCACAGCGACTGCGTTCGATGGCTTTCTAGGTTGGTTGTCGAGAGCTTTGGTATGCTGCTCTTTCGTGCGCTCTCAAGCGGCCAGCATATTCAAATTTGACCTAAAAATTCATTCAAATTACATTTGATTGACGAAAATTCTGGGGTATAGCTGTAGATGGTCCAGCTTTAAGGTTTAAAAAGGTCCGACTCTCTTCTCTTTTTTTCTTTCTTTCTACTTCTCTGTTCAAAGGCCAACGCATTTACACACGAATACCAATAACCAAAGAACCGACAGGTCAACACCTGTCGATACTTTGGTTATTGGTATTCGTGTAACTTCCCATAAGTGAAAAAAAATAATTTTCGTAGTCGAATTAGTAGTTGTAGGGACATTAATTTCAACACCAAAACGAATTAATCTCTTCTTAATTTAAATAAAGATTAAACATACGTCAAATAAAAAAAAGACGATGCCTTATCAAGTCGTAAAAACTGAGCGAAGCAGCGGCAGATCGCTAGTATCTCGCACTTTAGGAAGACCTTTTGAATATAAGTAACTCTGATGAAAAGATAAATATTGTAAGGATATAATTATTTAATAAGGACGACGAGGTTTAAAGACCTTGATTAATTTGGCTTGATATTAATTTTCTTTGGTAAAAGATTTGGCAGTCTTACCACGTGATGTTGGGTTATTAACTGGGTTTTAAAGACTAGGTGGCCACTGTAGCAGAATCATGCATATTTTCTATCGAGGACACTCCCGCCTGATCACCACTAAGCTAATTTTTGCTTGCACTCGCAACACAGAAACGCTCTCTAGCCTCGCCCCGTTGACTTTTTATAGGAATAATGAATGAAAAGATACCGAATCGGCCGAGCGAACTGACGACGCACGCCAAACGAGAGTTATTGTTATTTTGCGCGCCAAAGTTAACGCTTTCTTAATAGGCCTAAACTTTGAGTGGGCGTGGCTCGGCGCCTCCGCATGATTTAAGCGAAAAAAAATTTAACTGGTCAGGCGGAAAAGACCACGACTGGTACATAACATCCATCCATCTGCCTAGCTTTTCCTTACTATGTTAGGATCGGCTTCCAGTCTAACCGGATGCAGCTGAATACTAGTATTTTACATGAACCGACTGCCTATCTGACCTCCACTATCCAATTAGTACTGAGTAATACGATACCCCTTGGTAAGACTGGTTGTTAGACTTTGTCGGCCACTGACTACCTGTAACGACTGTCAAAGATGTAGAAATGACAGCAGTCAGGACCAACTGCTTAACGTGCTTTCTGAGGCACGGAGGAAACTTGGTATGTAATTGGTGGTCACCTATCCACAGACCAACCCAGACAAGCACGGCTTAACCTAAAGATCGACTGTTATTATTTAGCTCGTGGCTCCTCTAACATAATACACTCGAACGTAAAGATTATTAATTATTTTTAAAATGTTTTAATATATAATTGTATAATAAAGTGATAGTGTTGTAATAAAAGTCAGAAAAATATGATTCGTAAATAGTTTAATAACTTCTATACTACATGGTTTAGAAAGCAGATTTTTTGAAAACGTTATGGTTACGTTAACGTTAACGTTATGCGTTTTGTACATTTTGTTGCTGGCGATTCTGGGTTTTTTGTCTATGAACTTTTAGCCATGTCCTATAGTGTGTGATGTGTAAAATATTTTACCAATAATTAATTAAATTGCGAGCGACTATTTGTCAGAAAAAAAACAAGATTTTTTCGTTTTTACTGTAAACCTGATTCCAAAACTATCTGATCTTTTCAATAATAAAAGTACTCGTGATAAAGGGACGGGGGGAAGCCTAAAAACTCACTTCGTATCGCCAAAGGGGACGGAGGGCTATAAAAAAGGCCTAAAAACCTCACGTGATAAAAGTACGACCCCCGATTTATTTTTCCACACATTCCTAGAGTCTAATAATAAAAGTCTGAAATACAAAGGGTTAATCAAAACGAACCTGTTAGGTTCAAAAATATAGGTTTTCATATCCTGTCACGCTTTGAGGTTGTACCCACGTCAAATTTAACTTTATGTTGTGTGTCCGTTCTCTGTTTTATATTGGAAATATGTATAGACTTTATTATGAAATGTGTATTAAGGTAATATATATGGCGGGCCTGTGGACGGTGGGCTATGGGCTAGCTCGCCGTCCGTCCGTCTCATGACGACAGGCCGTGTCGACGGCGCGTTCGTGTTCCACGCGCGCCTCAAAGAGAGTCAGCAAAAGGAAGGGGTCCGCAAGGACCGATGCCTGCCGGGGTTGCGGGACTGTTCGAAAGAGATACGGTGGCCCCGGAACACAAAGGGCGATGAAGGAACATGGATGGGTTTTAGTCAGTAAAAGTCTGACACTCCCTCCTGCTCCGCCCAGAGCGGGAGAAGTCATTTATGATTTCCCATCCGAAAAAAAAAAAAAGAAAGGTAATATATATGTATGTGTCTATAATAAAATAAATATTTCAATGTCAACCCACTCACACTCTTTCTAATTATGTATTTTACAAAGTAGTTCCGTGACGTTAGTTAAAAACTATTTCTGTATTTAATTATGGTATGTTTTAAGGTAAATAATCATTGTTTGTCGTAAATTAATGGGTATATATAATATGTGACCCAGATATTTTACTAATATCGAAGTATCGATTTGATGAACAACTTGACACAGGTAGGTAATTATGATGACATTTCTTACAAGTACTTACATAAAATGTTTTCCACCTAAGCCTACATTGTGGACTGCAATAAAGAATTGAGTATTGAGTATTAATTGTTATCTATTCCAGTCTCCGAATACCTGAATAAAAACATTTTGTTCGATTATCAACCCTCAGTTCAGCGCCCAGAGCTAAAATTCTTACAATAAAATAATATAAAGACATTAATTCATTCTTCTTCTTCTTCTTTTTGTGGTTAGTGCCTAACCTGGTGTCGGAGTTTTCATGCCGCCCATGGGTATCTGACTTGGCTTTACATGCCGTCAAGAAATATCTCTCAGGCATGCTGGTTTCCTCACGATGTTTTCTTATTAATTCATTGAAAACACTTTAACTTTTGTGTATCAGTTTTAATCCACAAACTCAAGGCTTCAACAAAAGTCATTCCGTCTGTGCGCACACTGAGAATCATTTACTATATCCCAATTCCTCTATATTATCCCCAGTTTACCACAAAAAAAACTAAATTAACAACCTACTTTGTAAACATACCGTACTCTGCACCATTTTTTACGCTACCCAGCCTTTCAGTTACCATAGTGGCATAACCTTACAATTGGACAAAAAATCCCGTTCCGAAATGCCTCCCACACCGCTAGTTAGCAACTCAGAACATTAATCTACGTTCAACTCAGATTTTCCAAAGTTAGGAGCAATTTTCGGCGGAAAATCGGAAACAATTTGGAATAACAACAAACCTCATAATTTTGGCCCCTCACCTTTACTTCTATTGTTGTCCGAAATCGGGATCCCGAGTTTACAATTTCGTGTTTACATTACATTTTCAATTGACTTGTAATTGTTTTTAGAAATTCAATTTAATTAATTTATTGCTTTTGTTTTGTGGACGGTATTGTGTTTCGAGGAATGATAGTAACTACTTTCCGCAAATTATGCAAATTGTTGGAGGTAGGGAAGGTATTTGCATTTAATAAATGCTTACAATTGTAATCACCGTCGAGAGACTGAGGAACCTGTAATATGTTAAACAATAACTGTGTACTAAGTAATTAATATACCTGTTATTGGGTCAAGACTTGTAACCGTTTTGATGACAATAAGATTGCCTCTTTAGAACTTATAAGTGCACCTCCGCCTAACCTGATTATACAAGGTGTAAACGGACCCCTAACAAAGCAATCATCCAAACATTCTGTACATCAAACTAAGTAGTTCTACGCAAAAAAAAAATACTGGGAAAGTACCTTTTTTTGTGTTTGAAAATCACGTTTTGTGGTAGGATTTAATGTAACGCACTCAAAACATTGTGCTGATAAATGCATTGAAGTAGTACGGCAGGTATTTAAAGTATAGTTAGAATATAACTTTAAAATCAGTCTTTTTCTCTGACTAATTGGACTCAGGCCTCTTACCTGTTAAAAAGGGTAGGCTGTATTACAACACTCCTGCCAAGTGGGGTTGTGAATGGTATATGTTTTAGACTCCTTAAAGGTAGGTTGTAGGATAAGTCGGTTTTCTTATAGTGTTTTGCTGCGCATTTTTAAAGCTAGTATTAAAGACACAAGTTTCACAAAAATAGCACACCAGGCAATAAATTGCTTTACAACCATCTAGGTCAAGTTCTTAAAACCAACACGCCAACCAAACATTAATCAAAATTGTTATAAAACCTAGAGTTAGACTTACAAAAAACCTAATCACAGAATAATAACAAAAGAAACGCTAAGAAAGAAAAACACAAATCAAACTAAAACAACTTGAAACTTACAACAAACTGGATACAATTACCAATAAAATTTAGAAACGAAATTCCTGTAATAATAGCGAAATTTCAAGATTTTGTAATACAAAGTTGGTAAAGTGTTGGTAAAGGGCCTTTGGGGTACTTAAAACAGATGTTCGTAAAAAGTATATTGAGATAGGCCGTGCCAGTAAGTTCTTGTTAACAAATGTGGGTTAGGTTGGTACAACCCTTTTTCCCTTATAACGTCGATACGCCGACATATTTGAGCGTTCACCCCCTCATGATAAAACCGAACAGTTTTCCCGGTTAGAGAATTTATTATCGGTTTTTCTCATAGGAATGCTGTAATTTTCGTTCGGGAGATGAAGTGAAATTTATATTTTGTGATCTTTTGTTTAGAAGGATTTATTTTCACCTGTTCTGGTACTGTTATTAATGTAATAGTTGGTATGTAAGCCAATAAATAAGTAGCAGTTATTTGCATTTAATTATATTAAGGGGCTCCCCCATGGCACACTAGCGCCACTTTAGTAAAAAAATCAGAACTCGTTAAATACACAATTAATATAAAATCTGATTGACAAAATCAATGCTTTAGAGTTCTAGATTATTGACGTCTATTTAATTCATTAAAATATACTTCACTGTAGTTACAGTTAGAAAAATTGCTAAAATCGGCCGTTTTTTTCCACTTTGTATATGTAACGACAGCGAGCTATGTTTCAATGAGTTATGCAGACGTAAATAATTTAGAAGACCAAATGATTGATTTTGTCAATCAGATTTTATATCAATTGTGTATTTAACGAGTTCTGATTTTTTTACTAAAGTGGCGCTAGTGTGCATGGGGGAGCCCCTTTAAAAAAAAATCGCTGAACATTACACACAGCGCCATCTAGTGCTACACTAAGCAACGAAGCTTATGTAGTGACCACCAGATTAGATACTTTTTGTTTGTAAATACATACTTATTAAACATATAAACATCCATGACTCGGACACAAAATGTCCATGCTCATCCCACAAACATTTGCTCCTACCGGGATTCGAACCCGAGACCCTAAGAACGTAAGGCAACCTCAAGAATATAGGTACTGTAGTATGCATTTTGTGGTAATCGGTTGGCTTGGTATGGGCAAATAATGCGAAGAAATGAAGAAAATGTCGTGAGTTAAGTTTTGTGGGTAGGCATAAATGAGAAGAGGAAGATCAAACAAACGACGGATGGACTGTGTGAAGGATGATATGGCAAGAAAGGAGGTGTCTGATGAGATGACGAGTAATAGAGAAGTATGGAAGAAGAAGACATGCTGCACCGACCCCAAATGAATTGGAATAAAGGCAAGAGAATGATGATATTTTGCTGCAAGCCAACCGCTTCATTGAGAAGGTGCCTAATGTAAATGCCTTTATTAATTTCTCGGACAGAAGCAATCCAACCACAATCTTATCGCAAAGAATATAAAGATTATGAAAAGACAGTAGCTGTACTATGCGAAATTGATTTGTAATTCTTCTCGAATCGAATGACTCAGATTTTGTCCGACCAGTACGTAGCTAGCTCAACAGTTCTACCGTTTTCTTTATTCAAGTCCTGGAGCGTGCAGTTACCCGACAAGCAGGAGAGAAGGTTTATCATTTACCCGTTGTGAAAAAGGTGTGGTGACATGTCACAAGAGCTCTGTCAATAGGGATGTTGATTGACTAAAAAAATATGATTCGGTTTAGTCCGTCAGTTAGATTATCGAAATATATTGGATGCGTGTTTTTTGTTTTATCAAATTAATAAAATTTACGAAGTGACGAAGATAAAACGTATCAAAGATCATGAGTGGGGGCTTGTGACGACACAGACGTAAAAAATGTACTTAAATGTGACGTCACACGAGTTTTGGACGCACTGTATCTCTGTCTTCATTTTTTGTTTACGTGAAAAAAGAAAAAAATATAAGAGCCATGACGACAGTATCAAAAAAATGCGAATCTATTTAGTCCGTCAGTTAGAGTATTGGAAATTAATGGACACGTATTTTTTGTTTTTGTGAATCAATGAAAATTGACAAAGATAAAACGCATCAAAACTCGGGAGTGGGGGCTCGTGACGTCAGAACTAGCTAAAAATTATACCTAGGCGTGACGTATTGAGAATTTTAAAAGCATCATATCTTCGTCAATTTTGGTTTACGTAACAAAAGAAAAAACACGGGTCAAATATTTTTTGATAATGTAACTGACGGACTAATTAGTTTTTTTTTTGTCGTCTCGCCTATTATGTCCATTATTTTTTCTTAATCTAGCTGACGGACTAATTCGTTTTTTTTGTCATCTACCCTATTACACACTGCAGGGTTAACACCCCTCCCGCACCTCAGCTACCTCAGGCACGGTCTCAGCTAAACGATAGGCCACTGTACCACTGTAATAAGTCCACGACAAAGGATTTACATACTCGTGAATTGTAAATGTATGTTAGGTTTTTATTGTGGCACATTTCCAAGGCGGATGTTACTCTAAGTGGTAAGGTTTAAAATGGTAACAATGAATGTAGTTTTACGTACGTTATCTCGAAAATAAAATGTCAACAGCCTTTTTCCAACTTTATTGGGGTCGGCTTCCAGTCTTAGCGAATGCAGCTGAATACCAGTATTTGACATATAACGGCTTCCTATCTGACCTACCTTGAAGGTTACCGAGGGGTACCGTATTCGGGACTCCTTGGTAAGACTGGATGTCAGACTTTCAGGCTAGACACTGACTACCTGTTATGGAGGCTATTCGGTATGTAATAATGGTCTCCTATCCACAGACTGACCTTGGCAAGCGCGGCTAAACTTACAAGATCGATCCGTGCGGCTGTTATTATTTAGCCACGAGCTCTTCAGAAGGAAAATAAAACGTATATAATTATGTAAACTATATTACAATAGAAAGAATAATTTTTCCCTGTGTTGTTTAGTATTCAAATACTATAAGAAAGTGAGCTTAACGGTGTAGGTTATATCTTAAGAAAACTTGGACTTTTAATTAATATGCGAGCCAGTCTGAAGAAGAAAACTAAAGGCACTTTTCCGAGACCGGCTGCAGACTGCAACCGCAGGCGACACTGCGGCTAGCGGCTGCGGTTGGAACGCAGTGCGACATGCGGTCGCGGCTGCACAATGCACAGAACCATGCCTCAGTCACTTCAGCACCTTCGTGTGAAACAGAATGTCGGACAACGCTACCGATAGTTTACTATTGTGTCTTTTGTCGAAAAAATCTTGATCTTGCGAAAAAGTCGTTATTTTTTACGTGTGTATTATACTCTCTGCGGTTTGCAACACCACCGGGCACTGCAGTTTGCGGTCGATGCGCGCCCCGGCCGCGTGGCTTCGTTCAGGTGGAGTTCGGCAATTGACCCACGGGATCTTACTACCGGGATAAAAGTATCCTATGTGCGCCAGGTTAAAAACTATCTGTTCGCCAAATTTTATCCAAATCCGGTCAGTAGTTTTTGCGTGAAAGAGTAACAAAATATACAGACATCCAGACATCCTGACAAACTTTTTCATTTATAATTTATATAAGGCCCTACCCTTATATAAATTAAGGAGTCCTTCTCTTGGTAGATGAAGTTCTAAAAGAATATAAATCACCCTTAAATTAAATACTTACTGAAATAATAATTGTTATCTCCTACATAAACTTAAAAACTTCTCACATTTTAGTTCTAGACTAAAAGCAGGATAAAAATTAGTAAAAAAAACTTTATATTTCGAAAGACCAAAAATACAGCCCAAGTAAACGAATTAGTACGAAAGGACCCCAACGCTGCGTCTCATCATTGACTTTTACGATCTTATCCGTATAGATTACAACAAAAACCAATTACTATGAATCATACAATATCCTGACTTCGCCAAGCCAAGTAGCTAATGAAAAAACTTTTCCCAACAGCCATTCGAGTGATCGGCTCTTGTTATCCAAGTTTTGATCTTATGAAATCATTTGACCTTTTCAAAGTGCGTACAGGTTCATTAATTTAGTTGCCATTTTCTTGTTCTTTTGTGTTTCAATTTTGGCAAAAAATTGGCCCTGGTAATGTTGCGATTGATCTTGAAAGTTCGATTAGTCTAAAGTAGGTCTCTTAATTCTAAAGTCTTTCTTTAAGAGTTCTCGATTGAGTTTTTTGTAACGTGAAGAATTAGTACGTTTCATTTTGTGTCACGATTCTTGTAGGGATTAAATTAAACTTTGTGGATGCCAAAACAAATTATTTTTAAATATCAATTTAAAATACCAGTCTTTAGATTGCTGTGTCACTGCTGGGCAAAGACATCTTCTCATACAATAATTGCACGAGCAAGCGTGGTGATCCTAGCTGAAACAATACGCCCACGCATCCGAAAAATCAGAGGTGCATGTCTTGGGTTCGAAAGACCCAATATTTAGTGTAGTCCGACGGTCACACCACTAGGCTATCACTGCTTGAAACAATAAATATTACAGTATTTTATACCACCATAAAACCCAGAAACGAACCCAATCTATTACCAATAAAACTTCTTCTAACACTAATCATGAACACAGCATTACATATTCATTCGGAACTCCTCAGATACGTACCGAACGCGAAAACTTTTTATTTCCTACTTTATTATTCACGAAGACTTTTGTATTTCCTCTTGAAGATAAAGTAACGAGGGTTAGCGTTCGGTTAGGGAGGAAATGCACTGATATATTGGGGTCGGTGGGTCGTTGGTGCAAAGTTGCTCCTGGACAATATCTTGAGGCGGACGGAGCCTAAGGGCATAGAATTTGCGGCGTCAGATGACCTGTTACGCGTAATTCTATTTGGTCGATTGTTTGTACGGAGTTCGATAGGCTTTTGTTTTTTGCTGTGGCTAGTATTTTTTTATTACTTCCGTGTTGAATTTAGTTAAATATTAAAAGGGTTTTCTAAACATGACATACATGCATGTAAACTGTCACTTATAACTACTGTAACTTATACAATACGGGATATTTTATACTGTCACTTACGGAATATCTTCCGTGTTTATCCATTATTCTGAGCCCCCGATAACTCGACTCTGTTGCAAGCGGCATGATCGGGGGATGACTGAAGAATGCGGCTGGATGATAGTAAATAAATTTTTAGTTGCTGACAAATCTGTCTCGAAATCGACACTAATAAAGTCTAATCACGGAAGATATCCCGTATATGACAATATAAGTTTAGTTATAAGCTGTGAAAGCTTAAAACAGTATTTGACATACATGAATTCACACCTTATACTTTTTAACAGGCAGCAAATATAGAACTACACCTGTTAAGATTCTGACTTACTTCTGTTACTTTATCTACATTCAAACATCTAGCCATACACGCACGCCTGATACACGTCAGTGTAACAGGAGGATCGCTTACTAAGCATCGGTGTAATAGAAGGAACTCTGACTTCAACTGACCCCTCTGTGTGTCGCAAATTCGCAAACCCGGCCGACACGAGGCGCCGACTCAGCAAATGCGTCACTAAATCACGCTAGCTTTTTTTTTCGGATGGGAAATCATCAAATGATGGTGGTCATTTGATCATTCGCTCTGGGCCGAGTGGAAGGGAGTGCCAGACTTTTACTGACTAAAACTTCTTCTTCTTAGCGGTATCTTTTTCGTACAGTAAATGCTAACAAGTGCGTACTTACGCACGACGATCAATCAAGTTTGAAACCAAATTAACCGGATCTGTCCTTGTACACACACTCATCACAGCGAGGTCAGGTTCTACTGGATGATATAACTATGTGTCGCTGAGTGTACGATTGAGACGTTTTAGTTTTTTTTTGTTAGCCTGTTCTGTTACACTGAAACTACACGCACTGTTCCAAAGGCCTTTTTTCCTTATTCATCCTTCATTTTGTTTGTTTTTGACATTGAAGACAGGTTTTGAAACTAACCTATAGCTAATCCCTTTTTCTAAGAAAAACAATGTAAAGGTTTGAAGGAGGTAAACAAACTTCCCACGGGCAATTTTGATAGGATTGACATATTCATACGAGGCCAGGAAAAATATTATATTATATTCAGTTTCCCTTCCGGTGTCAAAAACAGGTGCGTTATTTTTAGAAAAAATGTGTAGTTAGCGCTTATTTTAGCGATTAAATATTTTATTTAGATAGAGGTCGCGTATTTACCTTTTATTAAACACAGACTAATTCATTATATTATTTAAACCATCTGCCTAGCCTTTTCCCAACTATGTTGCGGTCAGCTTCCAGTCTAACCGGATGCAGCCGAGTATCAGTATTTTACATGGAGCGACTGCCTATCTGACCTCCACAACCCAGTTAGTACTGGGTAATACGATACCCCTTGGTAAGACTGGTTGTCAGACTTTTTGGGCCACTGACTACCCTGGGTGACCACCCTGGTCACCCATCCACAGACCAACCTAGGCAAGCACGGCTTAACTTAAAGATCGGCCCGAGCGGCTGTTCCTATTTAGCCACAAGCTCCTCTTAATTACATTATTTACACACTAACTCTATAATAATAGAAATAAAAAATAATTACAAGTATCACAAATTGTTACAGGCCGTCGAAAAATTCGTACTCATCGCTGTCAACAGGATAAGTGCCCAGAAGGCTGGCAGCATTGCCACGTTGGATGGCAATGCGGATTCTTTGGCCAAAAAATAGGCCCGCCCTCTGGTCACGTGATGAGTTGAGCAACCGTTTCGCGATTTCTCAAAATACTAGGTGGGCACTCGGACCCCATGGCCCTAGTGTTTCAACCCAAAACGCGGCTCAAACACATAATTACCAATTAAATTATTGTATTCGCGCCGTTTGAGGTTTTAAATACAAGATTATTTTGTGTAGTGATATGAGTGTAAACGGGGTGGTTCCAGTAGGAACCATCCCGCTTTCACTCTCACATATCTCATATAAAAGGAGTACCTTTTATTATCAGTATTGTACCATTTATCGGGCTACGCCCATAGCGTTAGTAACAAAGGTATTAATTATAAGTATTAGTTGATAGACAGTTTATTCGGTGTGTAGTTTCATTAAATGTTCGCATGTTCCGGCTAATCTCCAAAACGGCTGGACCAATTTTGACGTAGTTTTTACTGCCGAAAGCTGATGTTATAAGGAGTAACTTAGGCCAATACTTAAAAAAAAAAGTATTAGAGCTCCGTGCAAAAAAATTGAAACCGTTAAAATGGTTAACAAAATCCAAATTCAAATGGGGAAGTAATATTTCATAATAATTTTATGCGGACAAAGATTGCAGGCAACAGCTAGTATCAATAAGGTCAGTGTATGTTCTTCTAGAACATTCCTATATATATATAGATTCGATAAATCTGACAGTCATTCTCGACAAAATGAGTTTATAACAAAGATAAAAACTCATTTTGTCGAGAATAACTGTCAGATTTATCGAATCGATTCCTACATACTTGCACTGCTGCCTTGTTAGTTGCTTTTTACTTATCGTCTCGAATACGTGGCACTCTGTCTATAATAATGAAACCGGCCATCGTATTTTATTGGGACTTAATTTTGTGTTACCTGATGCTACATAATTGTTTCAATTTGTTGCCTTTTATTGCAGCACTAATGATCGACTTTAATTAATGATGTAATCATCACGGACATTCAATGTTGTATTGATGTAAATTAAAGCAGTAGTATTTGTTTAATAGATATTGTCAGACTTATTAACACTTTTCAATGGTTATATAAACTAATCGCTATTCTTCTTTATCGTGTGATTAGTGCCTAACCAGCAGGCTTAGCCAAGTTGGCAATCTACATTTTCGTTAACGCTAGTAAAAAACTAATCAAATGGTTGGGAATGAAATCATCTCAACGTTAAATCACGTGATCAACACAAACGAATAGAAAATTTGTAGACAAATTTAAATCGTTCAAAATGATAGAATAGAATGTTATCGTTTCTACAATGTTGATCGCTATTACTCTTTGGTAGGAACGCTCACCATAGAGTAAAGTGTAGGTTTTTTCTACAGACATTAGAGAACGAGCGATCGACTCAGTCGTGTCAACTTGGCTACCAATTTAGCGCTTTCTACAATCGCTTACGCCGAGGCGTTTACGATTGTAGAAAGAGAATCAATATGAAACGTTTGTAACTTGGCTAGGCCTGCTGGTGTCAGAGTTTTTATACCGCCGATGGGCCTCAAACTTGGCTTTACATGCCATCAAGAAATATCTCTCAGGCATGCTAGTTTCATCACAGTGTTTTCCTTCACCGAAAAAAGTGATAAATATACAATACACACATGAATCCGAAAAATTTGAGGTGCGTCTCTTTGGTTCGAACTCGAGACCTATGACTTGGCAGTCCGACGGTTACACCACTGGACTACGGCTATTATTATGATCATTATAATCCATTCCTAAACACAGTGCAAGTCTGGAGCCTTTTTGCAGGCTATATACAACCTCCATTCCTGGCCATTCTGCACCACTTAGGAGTTAAACGAAGCCAATCAAATCATAGAGCTGTAGAAGAAAATTAGTGAAATCAACACGTAAAGAAGAACGGGTATAAAAAGACACACTGAAAAGTTAAGTATTCGAGCAATTTTTTTTTTAATGTAACCGTTTTAATCAATTCCCGCTGACCCCACTAGCGGGGCGACGGGCAGTGGAGTCAGCGGGATTACACCTTTGATAATTATACAAAATCCATAGATTTCGGCTCTGCGATGAATTTTTTAGACCCTGTAAAGGTTAGACGTGCCACCGACGCGAAATCGGTTACCACGTATTCAGTAGAAATTTATCAAGGGTTATTAAAAAAAACTGTTGTTTCATACACTTTGACCGTATAGTTATTGCACTTAGTAGGAAATAGCTGATACTTTTGTCGGTGCAACCCTGTATACAGATGCACAGTGTAAGGAAGTGCACAACATCAAAATTAACTCAAACTTAAGCTAACTGAAAACCAAATTGATTTAGACGGGATATCACAACCAACTGTCCACATTCTGAAGAACAAGTTAGTTTGTGTGCCCACTTAAGTTGTAAACGGGTATGTGGGTCACTGTATGGGTACTGACATAACCCCTCACTTAATGCAGTATCCCGATATTAATGCTGACAGTTTGGACATTGAATTTGTTGAAGTGATCACTGTGAAAAATGACACGGTTGACTTTGGGGTTCTGGTAATGATGTTTTTTATTAAGATGTTAGTTTAATGATTCATTATGTTGCTCGTTTTCTATTGCCATTATGGATTTGTCCATCTTTTGATAGTGATAGATAAATAGCATAAGAATCGTATTCAAAAAATAATTTGATTGCTTGGTATGTACCTACCATTTATGGAATATCATGTTTAAATTCTTTTTGTGAATAACCCTCAGATTTATTGAATATTTTATCCATGTGGGCGATTCGGTACATTTATACTTTCGCAGAAATCACAAAACATAATGTTTTATCTTATAATTTATTACCATTTTTATGTCGTAACGGATTTCCCTTAACCCCCGAGGTGCTCATTTAATATTAGTAGATATTATGGAAAAGAAATATGAAGCCGTCACGTCTTTCAAAGCATAATAAGTAAAAATTCTCCCACAAAGTTATGCCATCAGTTATTGATGGTCTAAGTTTTGTCCAACTTCGTCCATTATACTCAGAGACTGCTTGACAAGACCTCCTGATCGTTATTAAACAGAACCACTTTAACTTGGAACTATTCCCCTCCTCCGCTCCAAAGATAAGTCCTAATAAAGAAGACAGATGCGAACTTAGTCGGGGGTCTTCCGAAATTGGTTTGCGTCTCCCCCTCAAGTGTAAAATCTATTAAACTAGGAGTGAGCATTTGGTTTGAACGACTTTTTTTTTCGTGTGTTGTCATTGTAAATGAAATATGGATCGTGACGGAAGAATTAAATGATGTTTTCCATAAGACCATTTATTTCAAGGATTTTCTTCCGTTTCTGAGTGCTTCCGAGTTTCGTTAACGTTAGGTTTAGTCATTTTATTTAATTGAATAAGCACGTGTAATCAGCCTATAATGTTGCTGGGACACAGGTCTCCTCTCTATGAGAGGGCCCAGTGCGGGTTGGTAGATGTCACATATCTTCGAATTTTTGGTTCTAGGACATGCCGGTTTCCTCACGATGTTTTTCTTCACCGTTTTGGAGAGCAGTGGTGATGAAATAAATTACACAAAGTACAGTAACTCGGGGCTGCCACCACTGGACCACCGCTGCTCTCTTTAATTGTATAATCTTGTATTAAATCCAAATTTATTCAGGTTTATAAATCTCTTTGTCCAGCCTTTTTCTTGAAAATAAAATCCGGAAAAACTATAAATTAAAGACCGAGAAAAACTGTATAAAATTAGAGGATTTGTATCCATCCTGAATGTTTTATTACTTCGTAGACTTTTCAATTCGAATCTTACATCTTTACTGCTCTTCTGATTGTCTTTGGTCCCTCAGTACTGAGGGTAGTGTCATGTTAAACTATTGATCTTGACTTATCCTGGATTGGCATAAGATCATGTCAGTCTTAGATTATCATTGTCTTTTTTCTTTTTGAAAGCGCCAAAGACTAGAGCATCTTTACTCAGTATCATCTGCCTAGCCTTTTCCCAACTATGTTGGGGTCAGCTTCCAATCTAACAGCATGCAGCTGAATACCAGTATTTTACATGGAGCGACTGCCTATCTGACCTCCACAACCCAGCTTAGTACTGGGTAATACGATACCCCTTGGTAAGACTGGTTGTCAGACTTTTTGGGCCACTGACTACCTGTTACGACTGTCAAATATCTACAATTGACAGCCGGGACCAACTGCTTAAGGTGCTTTTCGAGGCATGGAGGAAACACGGCACGGACTAGAGAGTCTTTACTATTATCGAGTACATTATGTACTCATCTGACTGACTGCCTCATTGGTCTGAGACCAGGTGAGGTGAGAGTGCTGAGGATTAGCTCCTGGATTTGATTCACGGGTCGGGTAAAGTGTCGTTGAGCTTTTCAAGCAGGAATTTCTTAGTAACTTACTAAGAAATTCCTGCTTGAAAAGCAGCCACGGGAGTCTGAATTTGTGCCCGATTGATGGCAATAGGCTCGCCCCCTAAACTTAAACACCTTTGCTTAGGTGTACCAAATCAGAGGTGTTTAAGTTTCCCTCTTCTCTCTGCTTAACCTTTCAGGGATTACAAGCGTGATGTTATGTTATGTTTAAATTTCAAATGGCTATTTTACTACACAAATTAAATTAGAGAGCTTTAGTACCCATTCTTAAACATGACGTTCTTAATTTAAAACAAAAACGACTTTCTGGAACAAACATGTTTTCAAACATCCCAAAATAGAACAAAAAAAGACTCTCTTCATCAAAATATTCACACAACATTCCTAAAACAAGAAAGTAAAAGTGTGTCTTGAAAATTAAATAAGTAGCGAAGGGTATAAAACACCTTTTCCTCTCGTATCCAGTTAATCTAATCGTGTAGGGACTGATTAATTCAGGTATACCTTGCAATATATAACACGTAGTCAGAGGTATACCGTTCAAGGTAAACTCGTTCCTAAGGGATCCAAATGGATCTATTGTTTCATTCTATAAGTAGTGAGCGAATGTGGGTTTAGGGAACTGGAGACAAGGATTATATTCCCTAGGTAGGTTCTCTGGCTAAAGTCGATTCAAAGATAGAAGTAGCTTTTTTTTTGTTATTTGAATATGGAATCTTGTTATTCTGTTGTTTTTTTATTAGTATTTATTATTCTATGTATTAGTAAAGGGGCTTTTGGATAAATAATAATAACTAACACTTCGAGATCTTTCCTTGCCTTGAAAAACACGTTACGCTGTCAGTCGTAAAAGTAGGGGTATCGTATTACCCAGTGCTAACTGGGATGTGGAGGTCACATACGAAGTCTCTCCATGTAAAGTACAGGTATTCAGCTGCATCCGGTTAGACTGGAAGCCAACTCCAACAAAGTTTAGGCCACCAGGCCACCCGGTCTCAAAATAAAAGGACCAAAATATAACTGATTTTCCATCAACAATTCTCTAAAAGCTTAGCAGTTGCGTTAAAAAATACTACGTTTATTTTCCTCGTCTTTTTATTACAAGATTTTATTGTAACTACGCAGTTTTTACGAGCGTCCATTGGGTCAATAAACACATGTTTAGGTTATATTACGTGAACGTCTATGTTGCTGAGACCCTTTTATTTAGTAAAGAAGCATATTGTTGGCAGTATATTATGAGATAATGTTTCTACTGTACATTAAGAAAAATAATAAAAAGAAATGCAAAAGTAAACAACATTAAAATAGTCTAAAATAACTTTCCTTTCTGTTCTATGGTTTCTGTCGACCTCCACGGGCAAAAGGCGTAAGTTTATGTATGTCACCACTGCTGAAATATAGTCAGTCCTCCATGAGAGAAAGTGGGCCATAATACACCACGCAGGCCCAGTGCTGTTGGTCTTAGGGCATGCCGGTTTCCTCACGATGTTTTCCTTCACCGTTTGGCGATATAAATATCACGAAGTTAAAAGCCTTCATGGGTTTGACCCTTTTAGGTTCAGGCTATTCTCCTAGGCTATTCTCCTAGGCTATTCTCCTCGGCTATTCTCCTAGGCTATTCTCCTAGGCTATTCTCCTCGGCTATTCTCCTAGGCTATTCTCCTAGGCTATTCTCCTCGGCTATTCTCCTAGGCTATTCTCCTAGGCTATTCTCCTAGGCTATTCTCCTAGGCTATTCTTCTAGGCTATTCCTGCCTACAATATGTAAGTCGAGAAAGTCACCGCACTGGGTACCACTGCTTTGTTGTTTATATAATTATGTTACCGGCAATCTGTATACTTCAGGTATTCTACACAATATATAAGTCATGTATAGAATACCCGAAGGAGTCCAGGCAATGTATGAAATATAATGAATATGATTGTCCATTACATACTTTACCTTAATGAATACAATTTCTAGGGATTGTATATAGAGTACCTGCTGGTCCACCGGCAATCTGTAAAACAAATAGATTTTGGTCTGTACCTACCTATAAAATGACGGGTAAATGAAACATGGGTTGGAGTGTATGTAACGGGGCACTGAGAAAAAAAGACAAAAATTTAGCCAAAAAAGTGTTATTTTCGCAAATCGTTTATTTTCTCGATTCTATCGTATGAAACACCTAAATATAAGGCTAAAGATATCTTGGTGTTTTTTGTCTCCGACTAACCGTTTGTCGTAAAAACGATGTTGAAAAGATTCTGTTAACTCCGACCTCATAGGTTAGGTTAGAACTGTGACCAACTACGCGCGAGCCGAGCGAGCGCTACCTCGAAATTGGTCGCAGTAAAACGTAGTGCCCCGTTTCGAATCCACTGACCAAAACATGTTCTGTTACATAAAATAATCTTCATTAACAAGTCTAGGCGTTTTTCAGCAGAAGAATTAAGTATTACTGACATTGAAAGGAAGTAATTTTTCTTGGTATGCACATGTTATGAAGAGGGATGAAACATATGTGGCTAAAAGAGTGATGGACATGAACGTTGATGGATGGAGAGGGAGAGGAAAGCCAAAACAAAAATGGATGGATTGTGTGAGGAATAATATGAAAGAGTGAGCAGTAAATGATGCCGTGAGGTCTGACAGGGGAGAATCGAAGAAAAAAAAAAAGAAAATGAAAAAGCGTTTATTCGTGGTGACATCGTATTAATACATAAAATGTTACTTCTGCCAAACTGTAAAGCAGTTTGTTGGCAGATGTAGCTCCCATATAAAACATTCTGCTTTTATGTTACCACTACTCTAGGTTCTTTTCCATCAATATAACGAACTAAACTACATTAACTAAAACTAAACACTAATATTTTACAATAGCACAAAAGGCTAGAAGATAACGTGTTGCACCGACCACAAGTATAATGGGACAACGGCAGAAAGATGATGTGAGAATTTACTTTAGATTAAAGAAACAGGTAATATTATTGTTAATGTGGAATTGAAAATTCTGTCATAATATAATTGTTTAAAAACGCAAGTACCCCGAAAAAATTCGTATACGCTAACACTTAACCATTTTAAACTAATAAAGTTTTAAACAGCCATTTGCGTTATACCAGAATGTACATTGTCATTGTTGAGCTTAACAAGCACATAAAAAGGCTTACGTATCCAATTACAATTACACACAGTTGCCATTGCAATACAAATAAAATAATTGTTTGCGTGTTCGAGTACACTTCACACTGTTGGCGTTTGTATTATACAGTCAAGTCATTTATACGTTTGCCAGTTTTTTTTAACTTTTTTCTTGTACCACTGCTGGACATATGCCTCCTCAATCGCACGCCACACTTGTTTTTGTGTAACATCATTAAAATAATGTAATTATTTTAATAAAATAATAAGTACGTAATCCTTTTTATCTTTCACACCTCAATGTACCATACATCACGTAACTAAAGATTGTTCTATACTATTCTATTCAACTGAATTCTCAGCTACCCTGCGTCGCTCCACCAAGCCTTAGAGCGTCACAACTTATGACCGACCGACTATGCCGCCGACCTTTACATAAATAATCACAAAATATCAACAATGTTCTCAAATAAAAATTACCTACTATAATTTTCATAAACATCCATAAATAACGTTACTTCATATTATTACAAATAAACTTTCACGAAAAGCCTTCTTAAGATTTTTCGCCGAAATTTTCATCGTAAAAAAATACTATAAAATATAAATCAACACTGTGTTATATTTATGAACATTATTATTTCATTTTGTTTGAGTTTCATACATAAATGATGATCAATGTTTCATAAGCACACAACACATAATGCTTGTGTCATGTGTTCACACGCTCACACACACATAAATCATTGTTTCGCTTTGTAAGAGATTTCTCAAAGCAAGTATAAGGAGAAGGTCCACCGAAGGACTATTTTGACAGCTTCTCTTTGACTGTCATTGAGTTATGTCAAGGAGATAATTTTCTAGGAAACGAAGGCCTTTTGTAACAGACCCAAAGGAACCTTTTTGAATTCCCTAACGTACTGAGACTATTTTACGGCCATCAGCGGGCGAAATATTAGGTCTCACGACTCGTCAATACCTCAGGCTTCGTCTTAGATGAGTCATAAGTTTGTAGACGGGATTTCGGAAAATGATATCCAAACATAAGTATCCCACGATACAGGGAGAAATTCCTATTGTGGGGCAAAGGTTTTAGAAAAAACAAAAATATAACATTATCAGCATGTTCCCACTGCTCACCTCTCTAAGATTCCACAGAACCACCTCTCTGAGATGGAAAGTGGGCGATAATCCTCTGTGTGGGCCAAGTGCGGGTTGATAAATGTCACACGGCTTCGTTTTTTTGGCTCTAGGACACACCGGTCCCTCACGATGTTTTCCGTCACTGTTTTGAGAGCAATGGTGTTGAAATAAAAAACATCAAGTAACGCGCCTAACCTAACCCAAGACTCCACGTCATACACTCGTACTTGCGAGCACGAGACCAATGGGGCAATAACATCCAGAAATCTATTAATATCAAAGACAATAACACACAGTATATAGAAGAAACATTAAACAGTAGCTACACCAAAGTTTACTTCATCCAAGGCGCCTACTAACAGCCAGCCGTCTGGAACAAATATTCAGACTATGTACTCTTGCGTCAAAGGCCATACAAATAGTCTTGGAGCTCACAGGTGGCGGATTGTTTGACTTGTCAATCCGTTAAGGAAAACTGGAAAAATGAGAATGGTGGATTAAAAAACGGCTCTATTTGCAGATGCTGAGAGTTGGTTTCGATTTGTATTTAATTTTCGGTCGGATAAAATTATAATTTTTTGGCTGAATATGGTAGAATAAACTGGATTGGTGCCTTTTGTTCATTTTCAGGCCGCCTGTCAGTGGTAACAAAACCAGTACAAGCAGGCTTCCTTTGCTATCAAAACGCCGTACTAAGCTGGCTCTAGGGCAAAGAATATTCACTAATACACTGATGTGTAGTCGTACCAGCTTTTTTAAATGAGCCAGTTTTATATATCTCTGGACAAAAAGTTCCGTTCAAAAAGTATGTATTTGGCTCACTTTTTAAAGCATTGAACCTCGGCCTCGGTGTCAACGTCGCGACGACGACACCGACGCGACATGTTGCAGCAACGTGTTGTGTTTTAATTTTCCCGGATATTAGACAAGTTGGAACAAGTTGTCGGCCTATATTTTGTAGGAAGATGAAACCTTTGAAGAGACTTTGTCTCATAATGAAAAAGTAACGAAGTATAAAGTCTTTTAGAACAAATTAAGGTTTATAAGGTATATTTTCAGAGAATCATAATAGGAAAATAATATGAATCACGTTAAAATTCTTTAAATGGTCACAGACGCTGACGCAGTTAATATTTACGAGCTGGGTATGGGATAAATTAATTACTACCGATTAAACAACAAATAACTTTATTAAACACAAAACACTTTAAAACTCAATCACAAATACACTACTGATCACTATTCGCTTAGATATCGCACTTCTAGTTTCTCTTCGATCCGCTTCGTTGCGTAGCTAAAATTAGACTGACCGCTCCCGCAAACACGTCGACTACTTATATGGCGACCGAGTTTTCGAGAAAGATCCACGACTTCCTCAAACCTTCTTTAGAGTAGGTACCTACATCATTCGAGACTCGTCCTACCTACCTACCTACTTGTAGATACCTACTACCGTAATTGTAGGTATGGGTATGACAGTGTACCAATATTATGAATTTTCTCACTTTGTTACCATTTTACGAATTGTAAAACCGGCCATTTTAGACACCCAGGTCTTCTTTGGCCATCCATCCACACTAATATTATAATGCAAAATAAGGCTGTCTGTCTTTTACCTTGGATTTTTGGCATACGATAGACCATTAGGACAATTAGACCATTGGGTAAGGATATATTCTATATCCTTACCCAATGGTCTAATTGTCCTAATGGTCTTTTTACCTTTTACCCCCGTAGTCTAGTACATTCTCGTGGTAGAATCGTCGACCAACACTTTGGTTTGCAGATACTCATCAAAACTTGACTCACAACTTTGGTATGAAAGCTAATCACGATTAATTCAGAAAATTTTTAATTATCTAGCTGTGTTCCTCGAGGTCGCGTGTCTGCGTGAAATTATTATAAAAATATTACTTTCGTATTTGAATCTAATTTCTAGGGTTATTTTTTTTGCACGGATCTCCAACTTTTTTTCTAAAATAAAAGCCAAAGATACTCCTAAACCATCAGCCAGAAAAAACCTTGTCAAAATTGGTCCAGCCGTTTCGGTGATTAACCGGAACAAACAGACAGACAAGTATATGTGTTGTAAAGAAAGAAAGAAAGAAAAAGCATTTATTAGCCCGCCAGGACAAAACACACAAAGGCAAAATGGTTAAATTATAACTTTTAAAAAGTAAACTTATATAGAGAAAATAAAATAAAAAAGAAACGAAGAAGAGAAGTATCGATTTACTTTCATATTATTAAGCATTTAGTAAAAAGCTCTTATTTTAAAATTACAAACAGACACTTCAATTTTATTTATTTGTATAGATAATATTACGAAACTAGAACAAAAATAGCTCATAAATAAGATTTTCTCTTTCATTATAATTTCTCCTGTGGCCGGACACTCGAAATGGGTCACTAACAAACGAGGGACGTTCAAGGAAACCGTTTCGAAACCGCAACGTAGTTACGTAAAGAAAAACAATAGAACAAAGGTAGTGTTGAGGTTATTTTGTCACTCTGTGTTGGTATCATTAGTGGTTTAGTGGTTTTTGTTGTAATTTTAAAGTTATATTATTTTTATAATCGGTAGGAAAATGTCGTGAGGAAAGTTCTGAGTATGAATGTGGAACAAGAGGTAGAGGAAGACCAAAGAAACGATGGATGAACTGTGTAAAGGTGATATGGCAAGAAAGGAGTTGTCTGATGAGATGAAGAGTAATAGAGATTTATGGAAGAAGAAAACATGCTGCGCCAACCACACTTTAATTGGGATAACGACAAAAAAATGATGACTGATGATGGTATACATGGTAAACAACCTCATCACAAAGCCGTCAAGCAAGCATTCTGTACATCAAACTAAGTTACTAGTATTGCTGGGAAACGACTTTTTTTTTTGGGGTGAAAAATCATGTTTTGCGGTAGAACTCAATGTAACGCACTCCAAACATTGTGCTGATGGATGGGTTGAATAGTACGGGGATCGTGGAGGTGTTTAAAGTAAAAATCTTAGAGTAAAAACTATATACGTTTAAAAAAAAAATTGTCAAAAAGTTAGAACTTTGACCCCAAATATCTTCAAAACTAGACGGTAATGGGGAGAACCAGTGCCTTTCGGTTCGTTAAGAGGTTTATACACCCTTTATAAACCAAAACAAAATCCGACAACAGCACGGAGATACACACACACATACATGGAAAACGACTTTAAATTCTGTATTCGTCGACATTATTATAAATAAAAGTATCTATATAATGGATGTAGACAAGCCGAGCTGCATAACATTAATTTTAAAAACCCCAGCAGCGCATTCCTGTCTAAAACTAGCTTAATAATATTTGAATTCAGTGACATAGTAATTATGAACTTAAATGTCGAGCTTCATTCCCGAGCTGCCGTTTTTAGGCTAGTTGGTAACTTAATCTAGGGCAGAGTTCTAATATTGTAGATCTGGGATGAGAGTAGTGGATTATGTTAATGATAAATTATATGTATGTCGTATAAACGCTGGTTTTCCGACCTGCGAAATTCTAATTAAAGAACGTACTTTACAGTCTTCAGTTATATGCTATCGGTATTTTGTGACGTGTTCACTGTCTGTTGGTCTAGTGACCATGAGGTCTTGGGTTCGATTCCCAGGTCGGTAAAAGTGTTATTTGGTTTTTCCATTTTTCAATTTCTCAGTAGCAGCCACGGAGTTTAGATTTCTGCCCGGTTGAGGCAGTTGAGGTTTTGAGAACACGTTGCGCCTCCGTAGGCCAGAGAATGGGCAGCAGCGTTTTCTGTTAGTCTTTCATCACTGCGATCTCCAATCCGCCTGCCAAGCGTGGAGATTACGGCAAATTCCTCCCATCATGGGAGAGGCTTATGTCCAGCAGTGGACGTTATGGGCTGTTGTAGTAGTAGTAGTAGCCACGGAGTTTGTATTTCTGCCCGGTTGATGGCAGTAGCCTCACCTCCTATTACATGGGACTTTAACATAACTGGCGAAATGTGGGCGTGCTATTAGGTACACCTCTGCTTAACCCTTCGGGGATTGCAGGTGTCATGTTATAGTATGTTCAATCCCCTATGCAGAGCATGCATGGAGGCGGAGGAAACGGTGGCGCATGTGCTCCTTGAGTGCACAGGCATAACCAAGATTCGCGAGGAGCCTGCGAACACCTAGATCCCTTGCGGATGCCCTGAGACGACCGGGAAGTTTGATTTGCTTCTGGAGGAAGGTGTGCTGGTTGGAGTAAACGGCCACCATTGCTCACGCACAATGGTCCATTTTAAGGATTAATTGTGCGGATACCAAAACCCCATGATAGATAGATAGATATAGTATGTTCTCTATCTCAAAATTAGAACAACTTTACGTGATCGCACCAGCTATCGATCATCTAACCCTCAACTGCCAGGATGCCGCAAACCGCACCACTATTACTGAGTGTGGAACGCAATTCAATTCTACGCGGCATTGACTGGACTGAAAAATAAAGACAGAAGGCCAGCTCCAAACAACAAGTGAAAACTTACACATCATCTGCCTAGTCTTTTCCCAACTATGTTGAGCACAGCTTCCAGTCTTATCAGATTCAGTTGAATACCAGTATTTTACATGAGGCCTATCTGACCTCTACAACCCAGTTAGTAGTGGATAATACGGTACCCCTTGGCAAGACTGGTTGTCAGAATTTCAGGCCACTGACTACCTGTAACGACTATCAAAGATATGGAAACGACAGTCGGGTCCAACGGACCGTCCTAGGCAAGCATGGGTTAACCTAAAGATCGATCCGAGCGGCGCTATGGTATCTGGGCTTTTTAGTAAACTGATCCCACACAGGTGGATCCCACGGGATCAGTTGACCTAATAAATTTTTGAATTGGCTGGATAATCATTCCTTTAGACTCTGTACAAGTTTGAACGAGATAGGAACAAGTTGCATCACAGATTAACGTCAAAAACTTAACCTTAGTTTCGGGACCCACTATGGCTCTTGGACAGACAATGGGTGGTTCAACAAATCAAGTTTAGAAAAGAACTACAGCTACTGACATATTATGTAGCTTGCTGAACTGACTGACGGCCTAATGAGCGCAGGAGTTATGGTGTGAACACCGCGTATCTGGAAGTTAGTGTAGGACACCCCTCGGCTAGATAGACTTGTCTGAAAAACGCAGCTCGATCATACTGAATGCAGAAAGAGGAAGATTATATGGTGTTGTGGCGACTCTTGGTAGAAGCCTATCTCCAGCAGTGGACTACAGCAGGCTGAGTTAATTGATGATGATGACATAGATGACGAATCGGGTATAACTCTGCGTACGTACTATGTATTTTCTCTTTTTTTTTTATTCGTCTTTTTTATTTTGTATGTTTTTTATTCGGTGAGCTTTAAGAACTGACGCCAAATAAACAGTATTCTTTATTTCTGTACGGGGATTACAAACAACGATTACCAGTTGCCAATTCACTTGCTCTAGTCTTTTTTCTTTTTTTCGGATTGGAAATCATCAAATGACCCCTTCCGCTCTGGGCGGAGAAGAAGGGAGTGTCAGACTTTTACTGACTAAAACCCACCCATGTTCTTTCTTAGCCCTTTGTGTTCCGGGGCCACGGTATCTCTTTCGAACAGTCCCGCAGCCCCAACTGCTCTAGGCTAACAACGTGTGGCTAACGAATGTATGACTGTGATTTCCTGAAACTTCTGTACCGGTATTTTTGTGGTAGCTAGGGTTGGCGGATATGGTACCGCATTGATATAGCTATCATCTTTATGATTGGTTAATTGGTCTCTGTTGTTATTTTTGATTGGTTCATTTGATGTGGTGTTTCCATTGATAGATTGACAGGTGAGATTAGTGTTAGTTAGTGTGTTAACCTTAGGTTAAAAATACAATTAACTCCACCAATGTCACAAATAACATCACACCTGCAGTCCCCGAAGGTTTAGGCAGAGGTGTACCTAATAGTACACCCACATTTCGCCAGTTATGTTTAAGTCCCATGTAATAGGGGGCTAGCCTTTTGTCATCAACCGGGCTCAAATCCAGCCTCCGTGGCTGCTACTGAGAAATTCCTGATGGAAAACCCAATAACAGTTTGCCCGACCTGGCAATCGAACCCAGGACCGTTCCGACCACTAGACCAACGAGGCAGTCACTGATGTCACTGGAGCTTAAAAGCCACAAGAATGCTGCATTACACAAATAGGCCAGATGTTTACTACTTACTTACTTACGCGAACAAACCTGTTTACAAAGGGCTTAACTGAAACTTAGGTAGGCTTTGCTCAGATTGAATAAAGTTGCTATTATCTATTTCAGTAGGACGAAAATAATTCCAAACAACCTTGAGGAACCAAAAATAAAATGTGATAAGAAACAACAAAACGAAAAAATTACAAAGGTCATAGACAGATTTGCAAGCAAGGAGTACCCTTGTCTTCTCGTTCACCAGTAAATGAAAAAATCGTCACCTGCGTAGTCTTTTCCTAAGAATGTTGGGGTCGGCTTTTAGGCTAAGCAACTAAATATCAGTATTAACATGTAATTGTCTCTCTGAGGGATCGCATCCGGAATGAGGTGATTCGACCGAGAACCAGTGCAGTTGTCGACATAGCTCACAGAATAAGTAAGCTGAAGTGGCAATGAGCCGGCCGTATTAGCTGCAGAATCGAAGACCGTTGTGATAGAGGTGTTCTTGAGTGGAGATCACGAATCGGCAAACGTAAGGTGGGACACCCTAAGACAAGCGTGGAGCGACGTTTTTCGCAGGGTGGCTGGTTGAAACTGGATGAGAGTTGCGTTGGGTGTGATTGAGGAGGCATATATATGTCCAGCAGTGGCCTATAACAGTAGGCTGATGATGATGATGAACATGAAGTGACTGCCTATCTGACTTACAAAACCTAGTTACTGGGTATGAGGATTTGTAAGACTGTTTGTCACAAGTTTTATGAACGTCAACAACTATCGATGATGTTAGAGTGAAAGCAAAGCATTTGATAAAGTAGATCACTGTATTCTTATAATAAATTGGCTCAATTAGGTGTGGGCGGAACCATAATAGGGTGGTTTAAATCTTACCTTGAAAATAGAGAGTCAAAAGTGGTAGTTAATGGTCACTTTTCTGATAGCTACATAGCAACTTCCGGTATTCCGCAAGGATCACATTTGGGAGCTATTCTTTTTAACGTGTTCATTAATGATATCACTGAATACTTCAAACACTCCAGTTTTTATTTGTTTGCTGATGACTTAAAGATAATGAAGCCAATTCAAAGTAACCTAGACTCCATGTTTCAAGACGACATCAATAGACTTGCGAACTGGTGTACACAAACCAAAATGCACTTAAATATTAGTAAGTGTCACTATATGCAGTTTACTCGTAACAAAACGGTGTTACATAATAAATACTACATCGACGGGGTTGACGTACAGAAACTGAGCAGTGTTCGCGACCTCGGAGTTCAACATTTTGTAAAATTTAAACGAACGGCTCGCCAGCACACAGATAAGCCCTGAGAGGTTTTCGATGTGTGGCTAAAACCAAACTGTAATAGATTAAGTTTTTTAGATATTTAAATAAATAAATAACTCGACCAAGCACTGAAGTTCGATGTGCATATCCTTAATATTGTGTCTAGGTCCTTTAAGGTACTGGGATTCGTTTTGCGAAACCGTAAAGAATTTAAGAGACCATCTACAAAAATTAAGCTCTTCAACACTATAGTCCATCCAATCTTAGAGTAGATAGCTCAGTGGTATGGAATCCGCATTACGATGTTTATACCAAGCGACTAGAGAGTGTCCAAAAGCGGTTCCTTTACCATCTGTGCTACGGAGATCACTTGGCTAAACAACTGACTAGCTACTCTGATAGGTTGAAACATTATCTTTTGGATACACTAGCCAGTCGTAGAAGGAAACTGGACTTCACTATCCTTCACAAAATATTTAGTGGAACAATAGATTGTAGTGAACTTTTGAGCTCATTAGAGATTAAGATTCCATCTCGGACTCCCAGGCATAATACATAGAGTTATTCTACATTCCTGGCTCGAAAACCAACTTAGGTCATTTCGCCGCTGTGCCAAGACTTTGTAGGCAACACATTATCTAAGAACACCAATTTTGACATCTGTGATTCTCTTGCAAATTATAAAAAATGCCTCTAAAAATTGTCTAGTTGTTGATTATTTTATTATATTTTTTATTATTTCTAATTTTATGTGACCAATTTTAAGTTATTTTGATTTTAATTTTAATTTCTCAATTGACATTGTTAATTTTGTTTTATTCTTTATTTCATTTTTCCAATTTTGTTACCTAATGTGTTTGTTTTTTATTTTGACTTTAATTTCCCAATTGCTACTACGACATTGTTAATTTTATTTCATTTTTTAATTTTATTTCTCCAGTTTTGTTGTTTGATTTTGATTTTAATTCAGATTTTGTTTTTAATGCGACTAATTCTTTGTTAACTTAGTTATACCTTTTATTGTGCATGCTGTGGTCTCCTGTAAGTGAAGGAGTACACCTACGAAATACTTTTATCGTCCATTACTCATTTAATGTGTTTGTGTACATCCTTTGTTGGAGATCCTAAATAAATAAATAAATAAAGAAGGAGTGGTTTCCGAGGCACGGAGAGCCCACGGTGCCCCGCGCTTCGGTTATTATCCTACTAATATTAGGACGATTCGTTTTTCCTCCCTTCATGGGAGAGGCTTATGTCCAGCAGTGGACGTTATGGGCTGTTGTAGTAGTAGTGTATTATAAATGCGAAAATTTGTGACGATGTATGGATGTTTGTTGCTCTTTCACGCAAAAACTACATAACGGATTTGGAAGAAATTTAGCACACAGATTGATAATTTAACACATAGGATACTTTTTTATCCCGGTAGTATAACCTGATGGGACAATATCAAAATCCGCGGGCATAAGCTAATAAAGCCATAAACACTATTGTACCCGAAACTACACATTTACAGACTAAAATTCTTAACCAAAATCAATCATCCAGACACTAATATACCACTATTAATGGCTAATATCATTCATGAAAGCTCTCGAATTGGCTCGAACCAAGAGATATATTGAATTTGCGTTTGGCCCGTTTATTAATTGGTTCAGTAAGTGGGAGGGCTATGTTGGACTCGGTGTGAGAGCAAAATTCGATTTGGTGCTATCTGATGGCTTCGATTCAAATGTGGGACGTAATTTATGGGACGATAATTTGCTGATGTAGGACTAGATTTTCGGGGCGATAAATGTTAGGTCTTGTTATGAATTTGGGTGTTGTAATTCGGTACTAATTTGTGAGGATAGATAAGAAGTGAAGATAGCTGGTTCACTGGCATGGTAATTGGTTATTCTTAAATTAGTCAAGGAACATTTCCTTAGAACAAATCAAGCCTCATTGGCGGGCTTCATCATCAAAAGCCTACAATTAAGTCCACCCATCTTCAATCGCACGCCACTTTATTCGATTTTTGATCGATTGGCGGGCTTACACAGCACTTATTCTATCAATGATAGCGATGTTGGAAAACTTAAAAATATATAGGACTGACATAAGCTACCGACAATCGTAAAGTCGTATCAGAAATCCAAAACGCATGAAAAATGTTGACCCCGCTATTTTTTTAACTCGTCCCTCTATATGGCTGATGTTCAGTGCTCCTTCTTCTGATTTTCGGTGTCTAGCTGGTTAGGGCTCTGTACGTTCCACCTGCCATGGTTAGCCAGGTGTCCTACCCAACTCCGAAACCTGAAATATGTGACGCAAAATGTTTGTTTTGATATTATTTTTTTTGGGATCGCTTTTGTATATCGGGCTGGTGTCCGCAACTCCACGTCCAAAGTGCGCATTTCGCGTACGGGTGGAAAAATCACTCTTTCGAACCACTCCAGTTCCCCGAGGAAGGTCAGCAACACCTAGGTGGTGCGAGTCCCAATGCTACCATGTTCAATCCCCTTCTATAAAGTTCGTCCACTTCATCCTAGCCCCAGGAATCTCTATAATATCCTTTGATCCCTTGGATGGTTATGTTGTTGAGATTACCAATCTGGTTAAGGCGCTGGTGACACACGTGTATTTGCGCAGAGTTTACTGGCTATTTAGCGCTTGCAGTACAGCCATGCTGTCTCAGAGTATGCGAATTGAGTGGTCCTTAACCAGGGAGGCTACTAAACTATAACTGTTTTCTAATTTATTTACTTGTTTTAATTTTCTATAACGTTCTAGAATGCTTTGAACGAAATTAAATTTTCATAATTAATTAAACCTTTTGTCAAAGCACAAAATGAAAATGAATTCAGATTTCAACGTAACCCAATACGGCTACAGGCATTTTCCATAAAACATTGTAAACTGATCTACAAAAACTAATTACTGACATTTTAATTAATGATGTTTCATAACCAAACGAAGAACAATAGCACAAACAATGAAACGACAAACTTCTTTTTTTGCAAAAATAATGCAAACATACACAGACTTTATTGATAGTAGCCGGTAAATTGTACTCGTAACCGATGTGGGTGTATAAACGTGGCATAATTTGATGTACATACACATATACAAAATAACATAACATCACGTCTGTAATCCCGAAGGGTTAGGCAGAAGTGTACCTAATTAATAGTAAGATAAGATAAGATAAGATAAGATAATTTTTATTCGTCCAAAACATAAGTATAATTATGACAGTCATGTTTTGCCTGAACGGCGTACAAATATAATATATCGGACGCTACACAGCATCAAGTGAATTTTAATTCGTCCATTACACACAGCAAATCTAGCAGTTAACAATCCAATTTAGACCATTCTTAACTACATAGCAAATAATACAAAACACCACCTAGTTTAAGTCCCATGTAATAAGGAACGAGCCTATTACCATCAAATCAGATATCATTAAAATTCATGGTCTTCCTTTAATTTCTGACACTATGTTATTTAGCAAAAAAAATCCTTATGATGAAGCCTTTGTTCTATAGCCTTGGTTCGATTCCCGGTTCAAACATGTTATTATTTAAATATCTATGAATGCAGTTTAAATTGTTTTTTAAATTCAAATAATGTCTTCTTTCAGTAAAATGTTCCATCTACGATATTCAAGGTATTTTTCCTGCATGTGGCATATCCGTGGGACGCCCTGTATATTGCCAAAAGCAAGTCCCAGAAACTACAAACTTCAAAACGGTCCCGTATCCTCGTTTCGTTTTCTTGAACTCCCAGAATCACTGAACCAAACATGTTTGTTAATAGACCAGCACTAAATTCTGCATGTACTCATGTGTACAATCGTAATTTATGGTCGTGTTACCAGGCTATGATTTGGCACAAGAGAGAATACTCGTGCCAAAGGTCGAATTCGGATCTCTAGGTCAAATGGTTCTGGGATTTAGTAGTCGGATAGCATGTTGGGATGTCCTTTTAATTTGGAAATGAATTTCCCGAAATAAACTTTGTCTATGTATCTTAAAGATTTGAAAATTTATGTTTTTAACCCACGCACAAAGACGTGTGTAGTAAGTTTAACCGCCATGTGTGTGTGTGTCTGTCTGTGGCACATTAGCTCTTAAACGGGTGAACCGATTTGAATCGGGTTTTTTTTTATTTGAAACCAGTTTTTCTAGCGGTAGTTCTTAGGCGTGTTTTATTAAAATCGGTTGAGTCGTTTCAAGGTCATCCGCTTTTTTCTTAGCTGGTAGGGGTCTTAGACGCCTAAAGGGTATTTACTTTACCTACTTTCAAACGTATATTATGACTATGTGACCTAAAGTTTTAAAAACCCATGTATGCTATAAAGAATGATATCATAATTCGAAAACATCTGGTTCGGAGTGTTACCAGTAGAAATAATATTATGGATAGAATATATACGTATAACCAGATGGCCATCGTTACAATGAGAAGAACACAATAACACAACACACGTCTAATTCTTGAAGGCTACATGGTTAAGCCACATCATTACGCCAGTTATGTATGTTTAAGTTTTAGTAAAAGGGGGTGAGCTTGTTTCTATCAACCAGGCATACAAAATCTTCGTGTTTTACTATCAAAACTGTGCAAAGCAAGGGTTTGTTACTGGTAGCATAACGTCGTTAAAGTTTTAACATCACGTCAGTCGGAAATAGCAACTTTACACGGAGATTGAAAATACTGCGTAATTATACCATGTCATGGTGCAATCATCTTCAGGCTATTAATGTTCACACAGGCTCCCTCTCTATAAGAGAGAATGGGCTATAATCCACCACACGGGCCCAGTGCGGATTGGTAGATGTCACATGTCTTCGATTTTTTTGGTTCTAGGACATGCCGGTTTCCTCACGATGTTTTCCTTTAGCGTTTTGAGAGCAGTGGTGATGAAATAAATTACACAAAGTAATGCGCCTGTCTGGGTTCGAACCCAAGACTTACTGTCCGTAAGTCGGGACCACCACTACTGGGCCACCGGTGCAATGGTGGAATACCATGTTATAATTTGTGTTCATTTCAAATTAGATAGAGACGTTGCTTGTTTCTATAATTGGCTAAAACAACGCGTCTTCCAATTTTCTAATCTTAAAATTTCTAATCGAAACCGCCAAAAATTACTTACATACACACGTGATATTTGAACTTCAACGTCTATAACAAAAAACAACCATATCTTTTGATAAACAAGCCACCAATTCCTAGATCCGAAACAAGATTACATATAAAACAAATGACAACCCAGATAAAACTGATAATCAAATCTCCCAAACTTACTAATGACCTTGGGGATTCCTCTCAATCCAAACTTCGGCAAAATCTTCTTTGAAAAACTTCGCAACAAACTACGTGCTTATAATTTATAACTTTCAGAACTAGTGCGAGGAACGACGTCATCGTCGCGTGTTTCTATCTCGAAAAAGGTTTGGATAAGAAACTTTTTCGTGGGTTTTGAAAGGAAAGTAGTTTTTGTATTAAGTTTTTGAGTGGTCTATTTATTTTTTGTGTGAGGGGTTATGTTCTTTGTGTTACCTAAAATAAGAGTGTATAATCACCAGCACGCGTAGCATCACCACCATGGAAAGGGGTTTTGTCGACGGAAGAATCGACAAAATGACAGATCCTGAACCTTTACCAAAGCATGGAAGCCTTGTTATAGTTGGCCATTTAGAACACCAGAGGCAAAAGAGGAAGAAAATGTCCACAAACCTAAATCTATATTTTTGCATTGAGGCCTCCTAAAAGTAGTGTACAATTTTATTAAATAACTAGTTGTTGCCCGCGACCTTCGTTCGCGTGAAATTATTATAAAATATTACATAACTATTTAAATCGGATATTGTAAACAATTTCAAAGGTTTTATTTTTGTGAATGGAATCCTAACCCTTTATCTAAAATAAAAATTGCTCATTATACCTAACATCAGCTATCTGCCAGTAAAAGTCCCGTCAAAATCTGTCCAGACGTTTCCGAGCTTCCAAAAACATTCATTGCCGTGTTCTGCTGTATCTTGAAAGCTCCAACAGCATCCTAAGAACAATATAGTGAGTCGTAAGTAAGTAAGTAAGTCTTTGCAGTGTTTTTGGTCTAATTAATGGTACAAGATACTTATCTTTCTAATATTATTAAGAGGAAAGGAACGGGAACTACGCGGGTGAAACCGCGTGACGTCAGCTATAATTATACAGAAATATATACAAGGTGTAAAAGACCTCATCACGAAGCCGTCAACCAAGCATTCTGTACATCAAACTAAGTAACTTTACGCAAAAATTATTGCTGGAAAACGACTTTTTTTTTGAGGTGAAAAATCATGTTTTGTAGTAGAACTTAATGTAACGGACTAAAAACATTGTGCTGATGGATGGATCGAGCAGTACGGGGGTCGTGGAGATGTTTAAAGTAAAAATCTTGCAATAAATTACTTGTATTTAAAAAAAAAAACTTGTCAAAAAGTTGTAACTTTGACCCCCAATATCTCCATAACTAGAAGGTTCCCAGGTATGGTGTAGAACAAAAAAATTATCGCAATGACGGGGAGAACAAGTGCCTTTCGGCTTTGTTAAGAGGTGTTTTACACCGTTTATATTTATACGTCAGTATAATTATATAGAAATAGATACTTTGACCGTTACCTTTAATATTTTTATAAAGCAGTATTTCATGCCGCAAAATATGTAAATAACTCCATCATAAAACCATTACCATGTCCCATTTTAGCGTCATTCATCAAAGAATTCGGCACAATTTAATATCAATACAAAGCCCGCTTTTTAAAACGCTAACGACAATGCCTTTTATTCCGTGCCTTGCTTCGAATATATCACATTAATGCCAAACAAAAATTGTAGAATAATATCCAGTTCAATTTTATAGGAAACTTATAATAAATAGCGTTTTGTATTATGGCAATAAATCAGCAGACAGAACGGGGCAGCGCCTATTGTTAATATATTTTTCATGGAACACCGCCCGAGAAAGTTCAGGTGAAAATTGGAAGCTGGATGTGTCAACAAGATTGATTTAGGTGCTTTGGATAAGAGTGCGCTCAATAAAATATTATTTTAATTCTATGAAGTATACAAAGATAGTCAAGTGTACTTGCTTAGTGTGTATTTATGAAAGGCATGAGTTGAGCAGTTCATTTATTATTCACTAGCTGTTACCCGTAACCTTCGTCCGCGTGAATATTATTATAGAAAACTCCCCTGCTCCCCTGTTTGAATCGGATTTTGTTAACAGTTTCAAGGGTTTTAACTTCTTTGCACGAAACCCTAATCCTTTACTCCAAATAACATCAGTTATCTGCCAGTAAAAATACCATCAAAATCGGTCGAGCCGTTCCGGAGATTGGCCAAAACAAACAGACAAAATGGAAAATAATGTTTTTTTTTTTTTTAAAGTGCGGTATTTAGTTTCACATTTAGTAAAAAGCTGTAATTTTTTGGACGAACAGACACTTCAATTTTATTTGTTTATATAGATTAATCTTACTTCCACAGATCCTAAAAATACTTTAATCAATTGAAGTAAAAAGAAGTCTTAAGATGGATGCCTGCATTGGTACCAGTGGGTTTCATTACTTACTTTGGTTAAGCCACACAAGTTATTGCAGTATTATACTTTATCCAATAAATTTTCTCCTTACTAGAACTGGAAGTCTAGCTAAGTCTGAATTATTTTGAGTTCTCCGGAAAAATATTTGAATCTGCATTTTTTTATTTGAATTTGAATCTTAATTTTATTATTAGTACCTGGGCGACCGAGTGCTCCGCTGGAAAATAGAGATGATACCATGCCGTACCGTACCATAAAGATGATACCTTGCTAGATTGATTTTTCGCCCCCATGGACCTCTATATCGCTATTTTCATCGAAATTGTTAGAGCCGTTTTATAGGATAGGATATGCAACCAATTATTCAACATCTGCATCACTTTTTCACAACTATTTTGAGTTCAGCTCTCAGTCTTACCGTAAACTGCTTTATTTGTGACTGGCTCATCTGACCTCCACTCCACAACTCAGTTAGTATTGCTTGATACGATACTCCATGGTAAGGCAGGCTGTCAGGTTTTTCAGTGTCTACCTTAACAACATATTATAAAACGATTTTATTCTACGACACTTCCAGTAAAAAACTACCATCACGAAACATTCACAAAAGGTATTTTATAGGCACGGCGCCAGGCACCAAAGAAATTATCATTATGGCTCCAGAAACGTGAAAACAGCAATTTTGCTTCAATACAGACATTAGGCTAGATCACAATTCTTTTGAATGCCCTGAATTTAGGTAACCGAATTTAGGTTCAAATTGGTTGCCGTTAATCTTCGCACTGTTATGAATATTTCATTTTCATTGTTACAAGGTGGGTGGTTTTGTGCGTAAAAAGGTTTTTTTTGAGTAGTAATCCGGGTTTTGAAACTTAAATTCATGTTTTTAGTTAAAGCTTCTAGTAAACAAAATGGATACTTGCGAGCTGCGCTGGTACACATTCTTCTGTGTTCCCGACCATTGCCATGGCTCAGAATCGTTGCAAAAGGGAGAGGAAGGCCAAATAGAAGATGGATGGATTGTGTGAAGAATGATATGAAATATAAATTAGTAGATGATGCCGTGACGTCTGATAGGGGAGTGGAAAAAAAAACCAGCCTAGTGCGAGACGAACTCGCGCAGAGAGAAGAGTGGAAGGCAATGGGGGAGGCCTTTGCCCAGCAGTGGGACAATATAGGCTGAAGGGTTCCGTACTATCGTATATATTTTTTTATTTGTTGTTATAGCAGCAACAGAAATACACATACTGTGAAAATTTCAACTGTCTAGCTATCACGGTTCATGAGATACAGCCTGCTGACAGACATACAGACGGACAGTGGAGTCTTAGTAATAGGGTCCCGTTTTTACCCTTTGGGTACGGAACCCTAAAAATGTGTTGCGCAGACCCCAAATAGAATGGGACAAGGGTAGAAAGATGAAGTTGTTGCCGTATTTTTCGTTTTTTTTTCACTGTAATTGTTTAAATACCTATGTAACTATATTACAAAATAGTACTTACGAGTATAATAAATGTTAGAAAAATGATTGTTGCCAGTTAATTATTAACTTATCCAAAATCTGTCAAATGTAGAATCTGTAAGTAAGTAAGTAATCATTTATTCGTAAATATAGGTAATAATTACAAAAAGATCTTAAAAAATTAGGTAGTGCGCTATGTTTTGCCAATTGACATACAAATTATTATAACAAAAAAAACAACGATTATTATGATATTCTAAATTATTACATTAAATTAAACTAAAATAAAATTATGAAAGTATTATATAGTACCATTATATGATTGTATTATTCATGCAAAAATAAGTAAAATTTCATTATTCATAATCAATTCCTTTTCATGTCAAGATTTAAAGTCAATTCAATTCGATTAGAGATAAATTTAAGATTAATTATTATATAAATGTAAAATATTAAAATTCATGTCATACAGTTACAGAGATTCGTCATTAAGAAACTCGTCTAAAGTATAATAACATTTTTCAAGCAGTAAAGCGTTAAGCGTTTTTTTAAACTTTTGCAACGGCATACATTTTATTTCATCGGGTATTTTATTATATATGTGGATTGTAGAATCGGTCAAACATAGAATCTGTCGATTGTAGAATCTGTCAAACATAGAATCTGTCGATTGTAGAATCTGTCAAATATAGAATCTATCAAATGTAGAATATGATGTCAAAAGTAAAATCTGTCAAATGTAGACTAAATGATTTAAACTTCGTTTTAACTATTCTTCTAAACATAAATCAATGACTTTATGCCTGCCAAAAATACAGCTAAAGAGTGTTTCGTCCATTGATTTTTGTTGGTACTAAAAAAATACCCAGTATTGATACCCTACTCTCATAATAATAGTCCATTATGTGTTTTGTATTCCATTTCGTCGGTCGTAATACTAACGAACGACGACTCGTAAAGGTTTTTAGATCACCGTAAAAATTAAATATTATGGCTATGGCTACTGGTTTTTAATCGACTTCAAAAATGGAGGAAGATCTCAAATTCGTTGTGTTTTGTATGTTTGTTACCTTCATATCTCCGTCATTTATGAACCGATTTGAAAAATTCTGCCAAAATTCATCCAAACCCGTTCAGTAGTTTTTGAGTGAAAGAGTAACACAAATTCATTTTCACAAACTTTCACTTTAGTGCAGTTTCAGTACTTTTTTGATTTACAATTTTCTTAAGTTTTGCACTCAGGTTGTATCCTTCTTCGTAGCGTGTCGATCGCAATCTACCAACCGAAGTCAACCCAGAAGTTGGCGAGCTGTATTTATGACTATGACTGTGCAGGTTCCTTGTACAGCAATGACTTTAAAGTTATTAAGCTAGACTTAAGTGTAATGCTGACTTGCAAGCAAATTAATGTGTCTTGATAGAAACAATAGTTTCAAGCTAACTACATGCGAGCAAGCTTTTAGGGAAGAAAATCTTAAATCGAACAGTAAAATAAAATTAGGTAATCGAATCTTTGGTTTTCATCAGGAATCTCTCTGCAGTAGCGATGAAGCCATGTCAGAGGCCCTTGGGTGGCATAAAACTTTGATAAATGTGTCTTGATAGAAACAATAGTTTCAAGCTAACTACATGCGAGCAAGCTTTTAGGGAAGAAAATCTTAAATCGAACAGTAAAATAAAATTAGGTAATCGAATCTTTGGTTTTCATCAGGAATCTCTCTGCAGTAGCGATGAAGCCATGTCAGGGGCCCTTGGGCGGCATAAAACTCTGATACCTGGTTAGGCACTAATCACAAGAAAAAAACGATGAAGTCTGAATTTGCTCCCGGTTGATGGTAATAAGCTCGCAATCTATTACATACATAATTATGTAACTTGCAACGTAACTGGCGCAATGTAGGTGTAGTATAAATTAGCTACACCTGTGCCTAACCCTTTAGGTATTACAGGCGTGATGATTTTACTACTCTAGAAAAGTCCTTTTTCAGAGATCACTCAGTATAGGTATAGTACCTTTGGAGAAAACCTACCTTCACTTAACAACATTTTGATGAAATGAAAGTCAAGCTTTAGTTATTATCCTCGTGGAAATAAGTCAGCAAAACAAAAAAACAGCTGAAAAACACCTAAACTTCGCACCTATAAGTCTTTTCACTCAAAATTCAACTCGTAATAATTCTCAAACAACATAATTACTCCCATTCAGGAGTATTATCAAACGAATTTGTCTTTCCTTAGAGCATTTACAGACCAACTACTATAGACGGCGACTGTGTGGCTTGATCAACTCTGCTAACGGTTTTTTTAAATTGAATGGGCCTTCTCTTGACCTCAATCTTGTCCTGAAGATAGAAATGAGGTCGACGTTGGAACGAAAAGGTGAAGGAAATCGTCATTCATCATCTGCCGAGCCCGTTCCTAACTATGTTTGGGTCGACTGCCAGTATAACTGGATGCAGCTGAATACCAGCGTTCCACACGTTGAGACTGTCTATCTGACCTCAACAACGCAGTAAACTGGGTAATACAATATCCCTTGGTAAGACTGGTGAATGAAGTAAAATTTTATTTCCACATTTATTGTGCGAACCGCCAGTCTGTGGAATTCACAGCCGGACTTCTCTGTTTCCTGACAATTATAAATCTAGATCTCTTCAAAGTTCGTATGAATCGGTTTCTTCTACAGTATAGTATCTGTATGTAGTCTTAATTCGCTGATAACTTTGATAGCGCGATTCAGAACATTGATGATAGAACTTTGTTTTGTTGCATAGATGGTGCTGTGGTACTTTTTATGCAATTTGCTGTAGTCGTTTTTGTATTGTCCGCTACAGTAGTATCTAGGTTCAGAAAAACCCAAAAACGCGCCGATGCTGAAAGTAGTAGCATGTCTATAAGGCCTTTAAAGTGTTAAGACAGGGCTAAGGAAGTTTTAAACTTCCGACCTAGTTTCTTTGGAGCCCAACGTCAACAGGGGCTTAAGGGGAAGGACACATTAGCCGCTAAGTAAGACGTAATCTTAAAAAGATTACGTGTTACTTAGCGCTTTGGCTTTGAAAATTGATGGCTTTGAAGGACACTCATTTGAAATTACTAGTAGTCGAAATTCGACTATAATTTATATGCATATTTAGTTGCATATTTCTTCTCTAAGTAGGTCCTGCCCAGAACTTGTGTGTACAGACGGAACTGTTAGTATAAATACCATGGCCGTGATTGAGGGATTCAGGTAAAGGAAAACAAATTAGGAAAATTAATAATAAGCATTAGTTTTACTATAAAAGTAGGAAAAACATTTTTATATCCTACTCACCGAATCAGCAAGACTCGTAGGGAAGTTATTGTTGTGATTGTACTAAAAATGATCCTCGATTTTAATATTATTATGTAACCTACACAAAGTATTTTGAACAAATTAAGGTGCTGATTTGACTCTAGGTATTGTTACTATTTAAGATTTTAAAACGTTGTATATATTATAATGTCAAACTAGTGCATATCAATAAGAAATATTTTATTAACTTGTAGTAATTTACCAGTTCACTTCTATCTACATAAACAATAGAGCACATTATTTGACGTCAACGAAACACGTCTTCTTCTTCTGTAATTCTCTGTTAGTTATCATCTCAATAATTTGCCTCTTTCCAGCCTTATAATCTTTCACACAGTCCATCTGTCGTTTCCTCGTCTTCCCCCACTACTACCCTAATACTATATCCCCCATAATCTTCCAGTCTTCTCTCCGTCCGCTTATCTCTGGCATTTCTCTCACAAAACGCATCTAGATCGTAACGCGGTTTCTAGGCTTCTCTCGGCGACGACGCGGCAACGCCCATCTTTGGACACCCGCGGCGTGACCATTCTCATCCATCGGTCATTATTCCTAAGAAACAAAAACCCAATTAAACAAAAACATAAGCTGTTTACAATTTTAAAGTCTTCACAATCCGTTATACCATACCATGTATCATTCAAAACAACCTACTCACAATCATCTAACAAATGAAATTGACGCTTCAAATCGGGTCCCTTTTGTCCCGAAATTTCTGCTAGCCCAACAAAATTACGAGACTCGCTATCTTACGTTGTTAATTGTCACAATGCTGAATATTTTGTTAGCCCAAAACGAAATAATCCTTCAGTTATCAGCAGAACGAGCAATACGAAGTGATGTCAGGCGGAATAAAAGGCTTTACATGTCGCCTGAAAATGTGGTGTGCGAAACTGGTGTAATTTTCGTTGTTTAGTTTTGAGCATAGTGTTAATGGTGTGGAGCAATTTGGTGGTTTATATATAAAGGTTGTTGATTGCAAAAGATAAAACAAAGATTGATCAATATAGGTATTTTGAATGAATTCATTATCACGGCTCTTAAACGGATGAAGGATAACGTCGTGAAGAAACCTGCAGGGCATAGAACCAAAAGTTCAAAGACATTGTGGCTTCCACCAATCCTCACTAGGATCGCTTGGAGGATTCCCCACACACGTCTTCTTAGCGTGTCGATGGCAATCTATATTGTGTCGGCCCTGAACGGAGCCACTAGTTTGGCGCCTCCAGTAGCGTCCATCAGTTCCTGTAAAGAACAAACAACAGGACTCGCAGGACACATTATTAAATTGTGGAACAGCACCACATTTACACACCAGGGCGGAGTTATCAATGAATCTCCTCCTGAGCAAGATTCCTTGGCTGCAGCCAACGTGGGTCCGGTATTACAACCCACTTACCTACACAGGTAGGAGGCCTGTATCTCAGTAGTAGTAACATTATTGGCTGATCATGTAATTTGAACTACTTCAAATTATGTGCACTCAAGGTACAATGCGACATTTTAACTTCCTCTCCTTGAATACCTTTCAATTAACATACTCACCGACCAATTTCCCACATTACATCTCCATGTCTTTCCAAGCGTGAACCTTTACCTTAAAAGACATTACCACCCGAGCCCCTGTGTGCATTGGAAAGACACTGATTCCCATGAGCCCATAGCTTTGATATTCATCATCCCCCATTTAAATTCATCCTTCAACATTAAGGCTGAATTCACCCTATAAATGATTTGATTATAGGTCTCGGATGAATGGGCTGGATGGAAATACACTAGCGGTTTGCTTGCGACTTTGGTCGTGTGGTTTTTGGATTTTGTCATACGAACTTTAGTTTTATGTAGTTGACTAAGCGTAATTCGCCTATACGAGTTGTAAATGAACCCTTCACAAAGCCGTCAACCAAGCATTCTGAACATCAAATTAAGTAATTCTATACGAAAATTTTTGCTGGGAAATGACTTTTTTTTTAAACGAAAAATCATATTTTACGGTAGGACTCAATGTAACGCACTCAAATCATTTTGCTGATGGATGCATTGAATAGTACAGGGGTTGTGGAGGTAATTAAAGTAAAGTCGTAATATTAAAAAAATATATATTTAAAAAGAAACTTGTGAAAAAGTTTGAACTTTGGCCCGTAAAATCTTCGCCGGCGACTACCAGTCAAATCAACAGATTGCCATCTGTGCCGAATAAAACTATCAATAAACGACTTACGATAGTAACAAATTCTTGCCAACACTTTATTTTTCTCACAATTCACCACTGCCGGTCGCTCCGTACTCCTGATACTCTGTGGCTTCCGATTCACGGCGGTCACTGCACTATATAAAAGAACTCGGGGGATGAAACCGGTGAAGTGTAAATGGCGAGCCGACGACGGTTTCGTGCCAAATAAAATGCGATTTACGACGTTGACTTAAAGATAGACACTTGGACAGGCTACGGAGGTATTTCTTGTAATATTCCAGTACAAAATTAAAAATAAATTACAAATAATAATCTATACTATATGATAAAAATTAAAATCACTTTATTCGTGTCTGACTTTGTCACCACGTTGTCCTTTAAAACTTCGCAACGGATTTTGATGCGGTTTCCGCCGTCATAACTATAAAGAATTTTTGTATATAATTGTTAATACCCATTTAACCTAGGTAAAGCACAGAGCACCTGGGAAGCACTGCACAAAATAAAGGTAGCTAGCACTCAGTAGTGGGTTGATCAACGTTGCCAAAGATGATAATGATGAAAGCGCAGTAATTTTGTTGTCTTGACATGTTGCCGCTAAATCTTAACAAATCACTGGAAAGCCAGAAGTAATTAAATTGTGTTTAACAAATACTCTTATTTCATTTCATATTGTAGTTTTTACGATACGACTAGTATAGATTTTTCTATTTGGACCGCTTAAAAGCGTTAAATCAACTTACTAGTCATCATCGGCGCAGCATGTCTTCTTCTTCCATACTTCTCTATTACTCGTCATCCTATCTCTCTGGGGCTGGACACTAGTAGCATGATAAATAACAAACCATGATATAGGTAATAATAATGCAGTCGGCCAACAAATGAGATTACTTACTACCGACATGAAATCCCAATCACACGGCACAAAGCGAACCAAACTCCATTTTCGCCAATTACACTAATCATTTCCACAACGCTACTCGTATCATGTTTACAAATGTATGGAATATGTGAACGGACCTAGAAAATTCCATTTGAACAGGCATGGAGACTAGGGATGTGTTGCGGAAAATTTCCAATTCCATTATGGGGAGGAGAGAGTGATCTAGTCATTCGTAAGATTTGTGACACGGAATATGATTTTGGTAAGTGTTGTTCATGATACTCTTTTTTTGAAGTGAAAACTTCTTAAGAGCATTGAGCACTTTTTGTGTGAACAAAAATCATGGAACTCGCGTGACCGTCACGTACGCTTTTCGTAGCACTCGTAGCCGATCCGCTACAGCGTAGCACCACTAAGGCGTGCGCGGGGCATAACCCGTAGCAGTGCTACGATTGGAGCGGGGCCTGAGGGATCCCTCCCTCAGGCCCCGCTGCCCAAGGAAGGGGAAAAATTAGAAAATTAACACACTAATTAAAAGAAAAAATATTGCACACACAGCTTGACGATATAATTCACAAGTTACTTAGTTTTCACTTCTATCGGTAGTCCCCTAAGACTGCCCCGCAGGTTTTTTAAGGATGGCAGTGGTAAAGAAAGAGCAAAGAAAGGACTGGTCATTGTAACGATACTGTTGGTGTTATCAATACTTGGGTATCGATAAATAATTTTGATACGGCTGCGACAAATTTCAAAAGGAGGATCTCTTCAGTGAACAGTAACTTTAAAACTGACTATACTGCACTTTAGTCACTACTCACTACTTTTAAATTGAACACATTCCACCATCTTCATTTTGGCCTGCTGCAGTGTCACTTTCCATTTGGAAGAACTGTAGGAGTGAATACAATTTCACTTCCCATTGGTCATGTTACACATAGCCTATACTTTCACTGTACAAAACTTGCCTTGCTACTTCCTAACTTATTTTGGTTGAGAAATAGTGGGGCACTCCAGTCTTACCAAGGGCTTCGTATTACCCAGTAAAATCTGGGTTATGGAGGTCAGATAGGCAGTCGCTTCTTGTAAAATACTGGTATTCAGGTGCAGACTGGAAGCCGACCCCAACATAGTTGGGAAAAGGCTAGGCAGATGATGAAATAATTGGGCGATAATTTTAACTCTGAAAGCCAGAATAATCAGTTGCAACCACCAGAAAAACACCGAGAGGCAACGAGGCTCGACGAATCCGAAACAAGACTCACTTGGTTTGTAACGAGTTTAACAACAGCGAAGCTGGGAAACCAAAATTTCTTCTACCCGTTCGACGAAAAACTATTCACATATTTTATATAATAGCTTTTAGGGACTGTCAACCTTAACATTTCAGCTAAAAGCCAACACTAGCAGCCAATCCTGAACGAACTAATTTCATATCAGTGAACGTAGCAAGAGTTTTCGCGGAAACCTAATATCGACTCGGTACACGAACAGCAGCGAAGTAATTTGTGATTATGTCGCTGAAATCTTTTGAATACGAGCGCCTGTAATGTGCCTTTTTGTGATTGAATTCCTTTATTTATGTCTGATAGTAATTGGAGCTGGTAATTTTAAAATGGGAATTGAATTTTTCAGGTACGCTATAACATCTCAAATTGAGAATATTGACGTTCTTGTTTCCAAACAAAGGAAGGTGGAGTTGAGGAGCTCGTAGGTAAATAATAACAGCCGCTTGGGTCGATACTCAGGTTAAGCCGCGCTTGCCGAGGTTGATCCGTGGATTCGTACCACCCATTACATACCGAGTTCTGTCCCGGCTGTCATTTGTAGATCTATGACAGTCGTTACAGGTGGTCAGTGGCTGAAAGTCTGAAAACCGACTGGTTGTCACACACCAATCAATTCAGATACTTTTTAAGAGCTGTCAAAACTCTGTTATCAAATAGATTTTGTATACAACTGCCAACTGCCAACTGTGACGTCACTGTTTATTGAACTCAACGACTCAACTATTTATTGATTTCAAAGCAACTAAAAATCGAATTTGGCCATTTATTGAAAATAAATCGGATTTGCAGGCACAAAATAAAGTGTTTTTTTTTGGAGCTAGGTATCTGGGAATTATTGTTTTATGGTGTCATCTACCCAATTTCGCATTTTAACTAATTCAATGACAAAGAAAGCCATAGCCATTGCCACATAAGTGCCTGTTGCCAAAATCCAAGTAAGCTGCAATCATAACTCACAGTATTTGTTATTAAGCTTCCAATAACGCAATGAGAGTAGTAATACGTAATTTTGGTGGCCGTCGTCACACAGCGGGACATTCGAAATCATCAGCACGAACACAATGCGACTCAACGAGATTGTTTTGTATTTTGAACTCAATAAGAGTAAGAGTTGAGTGATGAGCGGAGCGGATTGATAGGGATTGTTTTAAAATGTATGACCGAACCTAAACGTGGTAGATTGGACGTTTATACGTAATAATAGTAGATTATGCACCAAGGGGATAAAGTAGTGTCTTATGTAGTGGGCGCCGCATTGAATCCCGAACAAAACGAAGGGGTCTAGACAAGAATCCTGAGTTCAGCGTGGGAATCAAGGTCGCCCACGACGAAAGGCACCTTTATCCCCGAGGTGAATACTCTACTTTTCACACCATCTACGAGACAATAAAAGCAGTAGTACTAGAATCAAAGTATTTATTAAAATAACAACAAATTAAACAACAAAAATTTCATTTAATTATAAATTAAAATAATAACACAATATTATTATAAATAATAATATAATAATGATAATTAAATAATTATTATATTATCTAATAATATTAATTAAATATTATATATTACAATATTTTGTTATTTTATTGTTATTATTAAGTGAAAAATTTATTTTTAGTGCAGATCATAATGGTGAATGCATGGAATTAGTATGTACCTACTAGGTACCTATCGTAAATATTCGTTTGCGATTTATGTTCCAAATTCAAATGGCATTACTGACCAGGGGGTCATAATGAAATTCAGTACAATATTAATGCCCTGCTAGACCTCAGGTCGTAAGTGACTTACTTTAGGTTAGGTTTGCATGAATTTGACATTGTCAAGCAGGTGGTGTGAAAAATAATATATTAACGATTTCTGGTGATTCACCATCATCAGCATCATCTTTGTCGGCGGAACACGTTTCGTTTTTCTTCGATTCTCCTCTGTCAACCGTCACGCTATCATTACTCGTCTCGCTGTCGTTTCTGGTGAATAACAACGAAAAATCATTCAGCACATTGGTTATATTTACCATGACTAACTTCTGCCCACGGCGTCGTCTGCCACTAAGAAACACAAATATTGGCACACGGTTATATTGTAGCTTTTCTTGAGTGGAGGTTTTTTTTATTGGATATGAATGTTATAGTTTCGGAAATTACCTAATCCTAACAACCAATACTCAAAACCTACCAATTTACAAATTTGACTTCTGCCTAATAATATTAGTAAAAAAAGGTTGTATCAAAAATATGACCTATTTTTGTACCGAGTAGCGCTGCGCAGTCCTGCGCAATACTGCGCGATCACAGTAGTAGTGGCAGGTTGGGGCATTCTTCGTTGGAAGTTTTGAATCGAACGGTTGTTTTGGATTTCGTCGAGTTTTATAATCGGTTTATATCATATAATTGGATAAATTGGTTATTTATCGGTTATTGAGTTTAAAATAAGTTTTGGTGCTGCAATAAGATTTGACCTAATAAGTTTTGATCTAATAAGTTTGGATTCGGCTAATAACTTTAGAAAATATAAGTTTCGGTGGAGATCTGTGGTTTTCTTTCTGAGATAATTTACACATAGTAAGCATTATGTTATTTCATTTTGACTTAGCACCATTGTAACATCTCATAAATTCAATAATCCAGTCTTCATCATACTAAAATTGTCACCCGCTACCACTTCTTTCCTATGTCCGATGCCTCGCAAAGCTGCCTTCGCATTCCGTGATTCCGCATAATGCGACGCAACTACAATTGACCTGAAACACAACTGCAGGTACAATACGCTTGCAATGTTCGATTAACAATATTTCGATGGCAAACATGTCTGTATTGATATTTTTTAAACAATGGTGTTAAATATTACATAATGTATTGTATGAATTTATTCTGCCTATCCTTTTCCCAACTATGTTGGGGTCGGCTTCCAGTCCAACCGGATGCAGCTGAATACCAGTATTTTACATGGAGCGAGTGCCTATCTGACCTCCATAAATAACCCAGTTAGTACTGGGTAATACGAAACCCCTTGGTAAGACTGGTTGTCAGACTTTTTGGGCCAATTTTTGATGATGATGATTGTGCTCTCAAGTGGCTATCATATTATCCAACTTTGACCGAAAAACTTCGAGCACTTATCGAACATGTCAGAACACCATTGACGATATTGTAGGGTATGGCTATATATAGTAGGTCTACCTTTAAAATCAAAGTCAACAATCGATTTAACCCAAGTGAAACCACAAACAAAATTAAATGTTGAACACAGCTTTAAATTAACCTTTGTTTGATAATTTAATAAAACCTTTTGATTACTCTGATTGTGGTAAATATAATAAATGCAGTTCATTTTATTGTTAGTTATATAAACACGTTTACTGTAAGCCATTCGACCATTGATAGATAGGTACAGAAGGTTCAGTAAACCAGCGAAAACACGCGTACTGTTACAACAATTTTCTGTTATGATCTGTGATTTTTTTAGTCTTTCACAGCGGTGGCACAGTAGTGGCGGCCCCTTCTTACGAGCAGTAAGTCATGGGTTCTAACCACGACAGGCGTATCAGTTTGTGTACCTAATTTATTTCATTCACATCTGCTTTCAAAATGGTGGAGAAAAACATCGTGAGGAAACCGGCATGTCCTAGAACCAAAAATTGGAAGACATGTGACATCTATAAACCCGCACTGGGCCCGCGTGGATTATAGCCCACTCGCTTTCATAGAGAGGAGGCCTGTGTCGCAGCAGTGGGAACATTATAGTCTGATTATGCATATGCTTCCACAAATGCATACCAGTCGCGATAGTACTTCCACTGTCAGCAATGTCTACGATTGCGTTTATTTTTACTCGTTGAATGAAACCCACCTTCTGTACCTATCTCATGATTTCCACATAAACTCTTCATTATTTTGATTATTTACTGAGGTTCCCATTTAAGTCTAGAATATTAAAATTATTACCTATAATATTACCTAAGTATTTTTTGTATTCATGTTGTAAAAGTTAACAAGTTTACATTGTAAAATGGTGATTTTATGTTACTGTATGCAAATATTATGTGCACACTAATGAAGTATTAAAACAAATACTTTGTATTTAACTTTAGGTTTTAAAATATTAATATGACAGACTTCAAATAGAGATACTGTATATTTGTTTGAGAGCAGTAATGCCACAGACAGATGGATAAATAGTCAGGCAAACAGAAACACAGACAAAGGTTTCAAAAATATATCAACCTTATTTTTCATCGAAAGTTTAAAACCTCAATAGACCTCAATAGGTCTGCCAAGTTTTTTTCCCAAGCATGCTAGGATCAGTTTCTAGACTAACCGAATGCAACTGAATACCAGTATTTGACATGGAGCGACTGCCTACCTGACCTCTACATCCTAGTTACAAAAAAACACGATACTTCTTGGTAGGACTGGTTTCTGACTGCACAGATCCTCTGTCAAAGATCAACAAATGACAGGCGAGGTCGACGGTTTAATGAAACAGGCAATTATACCAAAGGTTTCCCTACAACCTTTTAATAGAAATAAACCCAAACTCGTAAAACAAATAAAGCAATTTCACCCTTACGCCAATCCACCATCGAACAGGTTAGATTTGTGTAAAATTTTGCAATATGAGTATCAATGTTTAACGGCAGTAGGTCACGACAGGTTTGTTCTACTTTGCCCCAACAAGGCGTGCCACCAGTGGAATAAAGTGGGATACTAATAAAATAATAATCTTACAGAAAAACTAGTTTCATTCAAATATTCCCACAATTTTCTTTTTTTTTTGTAATAATTCATAATACAACTTCGTATTTTTTTCTACTATTACGTAAAGTAGTTCGTGTTAAGAACGGTTAGTATTATTCTTTCGCTTACTTTCTTTTGCACACTCTAAGGCTATGTTGTAAATATATTTTTATCTTTATTTGTGACCCACCTACGACAACAATACATTATTATTGTATTCCATTTTCTTAAATCCAACACTCATATCGATTAATAGGGATAAAGTGGATAAGTAATTTCAAAATCTCGCTAATACCCTCTTGCTTAGTTCTGTAATTAAAGAGGGACCCTCTTTAATTCCAGAATTAGGCATTTGTGAAAACTACAGCCAGGTGCAAAGTTTGATTTCGTATTTTCCTATAAGGCTCCTCGCGCTTTTGAGAGGGTAAAGAAAAACCGACCAGAAATTCCGTGTTTAGTCTTCTAAAAACATTTAACTTACTCTTTACTATAATTATCATCATCTACTTAGCCTTTTCCTAATTAGGGTCGGCTTCCAGTCTAACCGGATGCAGCAGATATTCTATTCTTCACGGTCACTTGTGTTAATTCTATGAGACGTCAGTGTAAAAGCCAGACAACTAATAATACCACAGCACTTAGCAAAAACGTAAAACTAGTGGCACAACTTGGTGGGGTAAAGTGGAATAATCCAGGACACGTCTGTGTACCAGCTGTTACAACCGCAGTGATATCACGATTGTATACACACTGTTTACTACGATGTGGAACGGATTTGTTGGGTGCAAGCCAAATGTGATGTTAGGCGGTGTCGTTGCAAGTTTTCATAGTGTTATGTTTTCTTGAGTGAGTAATCTGTTGCTTTTGCAGAGCAGGTCCATTGTTTGTGAAAAATATTTGTGTTTTTTCCTTTTTGCCCATTGAAAATCGTAAGCGTGGATACTAATGGTTGGGCTGATCTACAAATTTACGGTCGGTTTGCGCTCTATGCTCGGAGATTATCCGAAAAATTTCGGTAACACTAGTTAGTGTTACCGAAATTTTTCGCTAATGTCAAATTGGGCTGACCATGTTTATCAATGGATTGATGGCTGATGGAGCAGATATCCTGAAGTGGATATCGCAAATCAGCAGTAGTGGACACATGCCCCCAGACGGGATTGTCTTACGACTTTTAAAATGTTACTGGGACAGAGTGACCAGTTGCAAAAAACGGAAGTATTGCGTGTGAGTTGATTAAACCAGGGGTCCCATCATCAGCCTATAACAGTCCACCGGTGGACGTAGGCCTCTTCAGTCGCACGCCACTCAACTCTATTTTCGGCCACTCTCATCCAGTTGCTACCAGCCTTTCCTGCGAAGATCGTCACCCCACCGTGCCTGAAAGCGTCCCACATTACGCTTGCCGATTCGCTGTCTAGAAACTACGAGTGCGTTGCTTTATTTCGTACTAGACAAACGTTTCGGTTAAAAGCATTTCCATTGCTGTTTGATTACAAATCTGTTAACACAATTCCACCCAAGCTTTTCTTCAGATGCCATTAACCTCATCTCTTTTATCGTATCAATCAACACAAAGTCTCTGCTTTCCGTTAGTACCATCAGTGTGTCAGTTAGCAACAAAATTCTGTTCAGGCATAGCATGCTTGTAATTTGACTCCAAATGCTGCTATTTTCATGTTTTGCGATGAGAATAATTTCGCGTAGGCTATATTGAAGCGTATTTCGCAAACAGAAGTTTTAAGTAAACATTTGTCGAGAGATAATGATATACTCTTTTCGATTCGTTACAACGCCAAGTATTATGGGCTTTACACAATGGTTCTCCTTCATCAAAATTTGTACGTACAGACACAGACAAATTTTCCCAATCAACCTTGAACCTAACCTGCTTTAGCGATAAAGTTAAAAATCCATTTAAGAAATTTGACAGATTGTAGTAGCTTTGTCGTATTTCATAAATGTCTGTCGTCATGGTCAAGACGTGCATATTTATGGCCATCACTGACTTTCAGTGAATGTAAATGTTGATTGATGGATTGGATTGAGAGGAAGAGGAAGACCAAAAAAGAATGTATGTATTATATGAGGAATGTTAAGAAAGAAAAAGGAGTATATGATAGCGTGACGATTGACAGGGGAGTATGGAAGAAAAAAACGTGAAGCGCCGATCCCAGGTAACATGGGACAAGAGCGATGATGATGACTTTGAGAGAGGGATACATTGTTAAGAAGGCTATACTTTTAATATTTAAATATTCGACACAAATAATAACCAAGCACGTAATTAAACTATCCCTTTATCGAATAGTCGAGCAAAATAGAAGCAGTATAAATCTGTACCGTGTAACTTTGTATCGGAAAACTGAATATCCTTTGACCGATGAATGATTTAGAACAGCCCGAAATTCAAAAATGCCAAGAATTTTTCAGATATACGTGACAAAAGTTTTGACTGAAAACAAACAATATGAAAATTGTAAAAACGAGTGCTTCGAATTCCCGGTATAGGTTTTTATTAGGTAGTTGGCTAGCTCGAAACAAAGGCAGGAAATATCAAACACCAATATTTCGTTAAATAAAATGTCACCAAAGGGACATTCAATCAGTGATAAAGGCAAAGAGATTTAAAAGAAACACAACAAACAAAGAGACTTAAAACAGTGTTTTATTTAAAAGAGATAAAGAACAGACATTGGGAATACTGTCATGCGAAAATATTGATCACGAAATTTTTTGATTTTGACACACGAATGCTACCTGACAAACGGGCGTATGACACTAGAAATACCGACTTATTACTTAATGGTAATAAATAATAGATTACGATGTTTTCGTCTTGTCGGGTCTATCGCTCGTAAACATTTAAGTGTCTTTGATTAAAAATTATAGAAAAGTATTTGTTTGTCTTGAGTTCTTGACATATTAAGTATTGAAAAATTTGTTTTGGTTGAATTGTCTTATAGAAATACGAAACGCGTTGAAAGCCATTGTCCCTTGTCTCGGCCTTCAACCCACGGGCAGGTGCTGTTTTAGTTTAGTTTCATAATGCAACTTTCTTTTCGTGGGATTTCTTATGTTTCTTCACAATCATTACATGCGTTCGAACTAAAATTCCAAGATTATTATGTTTTCGAATTTATTTTTCTCTAACATGAGATTCCATTCAACTGAAAATGTTTCGCTGTTACCTACATCCAGTTTAGTTACCTATTAGTCCTAATTTCCTTTCTAAAATAGTTGGCTGAAAGACTAGTTCAGTAATTAGAGCATAATAGCGTTACAAGTCGCTCGAACTCTCACATGTAAACATTCAACGGAACAGAATCGGCGAACATTCTCATTGGCCCCATTTTGAGTTCGCGTTCCTGTCAAATGCACTGCGCTGAACCTAATTTAGGCTTTATCTCTTCGTTATAAGGTTGGGTTTATGATATTTGGTTGATAAATTTAAGGTTGTGAATCGAATCTGAACCCAAGTCTGCCAAATTGTTTCTTGAATGTCTTAATGGCGAAGATTCTACGTCGGGTAAATGAAGTGGAAGATTTTACATGTTTGAATCGAAAGGAATACGGAATGAGGGGTTTTATTGTGAGGAAGAAAAATCGGGACGTGTGTTGTTATCCGGAAGATTTGTGGACGTTTGTCTTTGCCTCTTTGTTTGGGGAAAAGTGCTTTATTTGTATTTTTTTTGAAGTTGAGTGTTGTACTGGTTGGGTTGGTGAACTGAGAGAAAATTGACAACATAGCTTACAGAATAAGTAAGCTGAAGTGGCAAAGGGCCTGCCATATTAGCCGCAGATGAGCGTTAGTTAGGGTTAACCGTGTGGTATCCGGCAGAGTAGAATAGAACCAACCCATTACACTCACGGGTGTCGTATAAGGCGACTAATGTCTGAGGCAGAACACCTTGCACCTCTGTAGACCAGAGAATGGGCAGCAGCGTTTTCTGTTAGTCTTTCATCGCTGCGATCTCCAATCCGCCTGCCAAGCGTGGAGATTACGGCAAATTTCTCCCATCATGGGAGAGGTTTATGTCCATCAGTGGACGTTATGGGCAGTTGTTGAGCGTTAGGGTACACGTGTTCTAGAGTGAAGACCGCGAATCCCAAGCGTTTGGGATGCCCTCAGGTTCGGTGGAGCGGCTATATTCGCAGGGTGGCTGCAACTGGATGAGGGTTGCCGAGAATCGAGTTCAGTGGCGTGCTATTGAAGTGGCCTATATCGATGATGGTAGTAAATTTCTACTTTATGTACTTACTTTTTTACTGTAGCTTCTGCCAGCAGCTTCGCTCGCGTGAAGTTTGATAATTGTCCCATGGGATCTTACTACTGGGATAAAAAGTATCCTATATTTTTATTCAGGTTATAAACTATCCGGGGTTGCGGGACTGTTCGAAAGAGATACCGTGGCCCCGGAACACAAAGGGCGATGAAGGGACATGGATGGGTTTTAGTCAGTAAAAGTCTGACACTCCCTCCTGCTCCGCCCAGAGCGGGAAAAAAAAAGTTTATAAACTATCTGTGTACAAAATTTCATCTAAATCCGTTCAGTAGTTTTTGCGTGAAAGAGAAACAAACAGCCCATACATCCTCACAAAGTTTCGCATTTATAATATTAGTAGGATTAGTAGGATTGACATATCATCTGCCCTTTCCAAACTGTGTTGGGATCAGCATGCAGTCTAAGCGGATGCGGCTGAATACCAGTATTTTACTCGCAGAGGACCAGTGTTTATCCAAAGGTCTTCTAATTTTATGGCGAAGAGTAAACGGCAGCATGGAAGCCTAAATATCCACTATAAGGATGATGTGCTCTGCTTAACCTGCCAACAAACCACGAGATTCTCTTGGCATGAGTACTACTAGAATACAATTACCCATAACACCCAAGCGAAGCACTTGAGATAACAAGTTAACCTTTTGCTCTAAAACCTACTGACCGAAACTACGTAAAGCCTCAACTAGGTGAGTCAGAATCGGCTTTATAAGAGCTTAAATTTTAGAGGTAAGAAACAGGTCAGGTTTTAAAATTGAATGAGTAGCTTTATCCCATCTCGGTGGCTCGTTCGAGGTATCACATCAAAGTGATAGTTTTAAACTTTTATGTTGACGTGACTTTGCTTGTGAAAGACTTTTTTATTTAGAGGGAAAAGTGATAAGTTGGAGAAAATGTTATTAATTGTTATGTTTTTTGAAGAAAATAATAAAAAATACATAAATGTTCAAATGCAGCGGTGGCCCAGTGGTGCCGGTCCCGACTTACGAGTAAGTCATGGGTTTGAACCCTGGCAGGCGCATTACTTAGTGTAATTTATTTCATCACCACTGCTTTCAAAACGGTATATGAAAATATTGCGAGAAAACCTGCATGTCCTGGAACCAAAAATTCGAAGACATGTGACATCTACCAATCCGCATTGGGCCCGCGTGGTGGATTTTGTAGCCCATTTACTCTCATAGAGAGAAGTCCTGTGTCCCAGCAGTGGGCACATTATACGCTAACTATGCTATGCTATGCTACACAATGTTTTGAACGACTCCGTTGTCGGTGCCAGTGATCACTAATTTGATCATAGACGCTGTCTACTCCAGCCAAGTTGGCTCCCAGACTGCATTGATTCAACTAAGAACTTATAATGCAAGAGCAAACTTGGTAATTGGGACATCACAACTTGAATTGAACCTGTACATAACAGGCATAATGGGTGTAAAGTTCTTCGGCCTCCACATAAACGGGAGGATCCTCTGACTAGAGAGGTGCTACATCTAGTAGCATACTTCCTAACGGTATAAACTGGCTTTTGTATCTATATCCTAGTCTCGAAAATAAAGAAGTCTGCTTGCGTGATGTAGATTTTTTGTGTGGCGTCATGTATGAAGTCATTATCACTTTGTTGCCTTTATCCCAATTTATTTGGGGTCGGCACAGCATGTCTTCTTCTTCCATACTTCTCTTTTACTCGTCATCTCAGCAGTCACCTCCTTTCTAGCGATATCATGTTTCACACAGTCCACCCATCGTCTCTTTGGTCTTCCTCTACTCTGATTGCCATCTACATTCATAGTCAACATTTTCTTCATTATTCCGCATCACATGTCCATACCATGATAACCGAGTACCAGACCACTGCTCAACTTTCAGACTTCCTCATTATGTACTCATTCCTTATTTTATCCATCCAGGTGTAGTTTGTATGTAGTCCCGAAATCGCTACAAAGTGAACGTAGGTTCTTAGGGGCACTGTATGTTGCTATTGAAGTTCGAAAATACTACTTACTGTTAGATTTTTAAACAAGCTTATATTTCAGCCTGGACCCAGCAAAATCCACCAAAATCAGAAAACACAAGAACCAACACAAATTACGTCTCTCCCGCTAAACAAACAGACAAACAGATATAAATAAAGCCTTTCTAGACAGGCTGCGTTTAAAGTTTCACGCCAACGCCTTTATTGGAGGCAGTCACGTGCTCCAGCCAGCGACGTGGACTGAAATCACGACGTAATAAACTAATATTGCTGGCGAATTGTTCTTCTTCAATTTTAATGGAGTTTTCAATACGAATGGTGTTTTTCACTTCGAGTTAGGTAGGAGGTTTTAGTTTTATGGGCTGTCGTTCAGTTTGTAAATCTTGTCTCGGGAATTATAGCTTACTGAAAAATGATCGACTAAATGTCAAAATGTGGAAAAACCGACACAATTTAGATTGAAAAAGAAGAATGAAATGTCGAAGACGTTGATAAGTAAACGGCACTCCAGTTACTTCCGCTGCATTTACTATCTAGAGAATTTTGAAAGAAATTAAATTCTTAAGTTATTCTTCTGTTCGACAACGTCAATAACGCAATGAATATAAATAGTTGTATCTTCATTCAACTTAGATTGTCGCAGTCTCCTGCTGCCCATGGACTTCTGATTAACTTAATTTTTTCACTTCCTCCTAGGTTCGATTCCTAGGGCGGGTCTCAGGTTATAGGGTTTTTCCATCACGAATATCTCAGTGTAGCCATAGATTTTGGATTTGTGTCCGGTTGATGATAATAGGCTCGCCCCTTATTACATGAGACTTAAACATAACTGGCAAAATGTGGGCGTACTATTAGGCACACCTATGCCTAATCCTTCGGGTATTACAAGCATGATGTAATGTTATTGCACCAACTAATTACAATATCATCATCTGCCTAGCCTTTTCCCAACTACGTTGGGGTCGGCTTCCAGTCTAACCGGATGCAGCAGAATACCAGTATTTTACATGGGGCGACTGCCTATCTGACCTCCACAACCCAGTTAGTACCGGGAAATACGATACCCCTTGGTAAGACTGGTTGTCAGATATTTGGGCCACTGACTACCTGTAACGACTGTCAAAGATCTACAAATGACAGCCGGGACCAACAGCTTAACGTGCTTTCCGAGGCACGGAGGAAACTCGGTATGTAAGGGTGGTCACCCAACTAATTACAATATGCAAACTAATAATTCTTCCAACTTAACGCTTTAAAACAAAAAAGCATACAAAAGTTAGATCCTACAGAACCACATCAAAAGCTCATAAAATTCAATACATCAGCAATGCTCAACGGGCTTTACAAATCGACCACCAAAATCTACGGTTTATGACGATATAAAGGGTAAAAATGGTTACACAAAGTTCATGTACGTATTTGATACGTTAAAGGATAGGTAGGTACGTTCATGAAATAAATAAGAGTCAGCCCTAATACCCTTAGGTTATCCCTGGATTGATAGGCAGGGTCCTACCGTTCGTCTTTTGTTTCCTCGGGCGATTGGGTCGAGTGTTTCGTTTGAGGATCCCAGAGATTTTGTATTTTCAATATTTGTATGTAAACTAAATCATTAAATCCTACTTCCTACTATCATATTATAAATGCGAAAAGTTGTGAGGATGGATGGGTGTTTGTTACTCTTTCTAGCAAAAACTACTGAACGGATTAACACATAGGATACATTTTATCCCGTTAGTATGATCTCGTGGGGCAATTATCAACAAGAAACTACTACACTGTTCTATAAATTGATGGTCTGCTAACAACGGAATATCATCAGTCGCAATTGTAATGTAGTACTGTCACGACATTGCGACGGTTTTCAAATCGTAGTAAATTGCCTACAACCTATTAACTGTATTCTGAAATAACTTTTGATGAAGGATGTTCATAAACTTTACTTTAAAAACTGTTATGTTGTTAAGGGGGAAGCGCCAGAGTAACCCGCGAAAATCAAATTATCGTACGTTTTTTGATTATTTTTACTTCGTTTTGTTTTCCCTTTTTGTTATAAGTGCTGTGTTAAAGAATCCTTAACGAAGCCAATTGATTTCCCCGTCATAGCGAAATTTTTTTTGTTCTAGACTATAACTGGAAACCTTCTAATTACAGAGATAATAATTGGGGGTCAAAGTTCCAACTTTTTCACAAGTGTTTTTTAATACATTTTTTTAATGTTATAACTTTACTTTAAACACCTCCACGACCCCTGTACTATTCATTGCATCCATCAGCACAATGTTTTGAGTGCGTTACATTGAGTCCTACTGTTTCCATTTTACACCCAAAAAAAAAAGTCGTGTTCGAGCAATTATTTTTCGAGTAGAGTTACTTAGTTTGATATACAGAATGCTTGGTTGGCGGCTTTGTGAAGAGTCCGTTTACACCCTGTATACTTTCATAATTACGCATTCAGTAAAAAGCTGTTATTTAAAAAATACAAACAGACACTTCAATTTTATTTATTTGTAATATAAGATCACATTAGATATATTGTATAGATTGTGTTTAAGGTTCATAAGTTATCGACTTTACTTCCCAGGGGCTCTTTCACGAAGAACACTATTGCAACCACTAAAAGCTTAAAACTAATACCCTAATTCCCCAAACCCATAGTAATAAATATTGATATATGCAAGTGATATTTTCAACAATATTAAACTCAGTAGAAAGTTATTCGGGCAATACATAACGGAGCGGGACCTTATACAGAATCATTAAAATAAATGTCGCATACTAAGTGACTTACAACTTGCCAAACAAAAGTAAACCTTATGTCATTGTGAATAGGAGACTATCTGATCAGGTATTTTGGCAAATTAGTTTTTTTTTTCTACCGTGTTTAATAAAAATGCCGGTCTAATCTTCAATATCCGCTTTGAAAGAAGAATTACCATATAAATAGCTTATTAGTTTTGACCCTGTCACTCCTTATAGGTTTCTTACTGAAATACTCAATGTCTATAAATAAATATATGTAAATTTCAGTACACTTTTGACCTCTAACCAGGCGTATGAATTCATTGCTTCCCAACATCGTCTACCTAGCCTTTTCCCAACCATATTGGAGTCAGCGGATACTGTTGGAAAGGAAACGGTAGATTGAGAGGGACTAAGAAAATGATGGATAGATGGTGTAAGGAATTATTATATAAAGAAAACCGGCCAAGTTTATTTTCAATTGATAGAATTCTTATAGGTTGTCCTGTAATCTACAAGCAATGAAAATAATAATTGATTTTAAATATTTTTCAAAATCTTAGACTCAGTAGTTTCGAAGGTCAGGGGGGGGGGATGGTAAAGTTTCGTCTTCTTTCATGAATAAAATCAAAACTATTTAAATAACAAAAATATATTTGAAATTCTCATAAAAAGCCCTATCATTTAATATTTGACACAGTAAGGTACGCAAAACTTTTTTTTTATTTCCTAATTTGTCCCACGAAAATGACCCTTATTTAAAAAGAAAACTTATTTACTTTGCACATCTGTATTTGGGTCAAGGGATTACACCATCCTACCAAATTTCACCTGATTTGGTCCAGTAGATTCGGAGCAAATTGGTTGTGACATACGGACGGACAGACAGGCAGAAGCACGAGTGATCCTGTAGTAGGGGTTCCGTTTTTTTTTTTTTCATTTTTTGTACGGAACCCTAAAAAGGAGTAAGAAATAGCGTGACGGTTGATAGAAAAGAATGGAAGAAAACAACGTGTTACGCCTACCCCAAGTAACATGGTACAATGGAAGGAAGATTATGAATGAGCTGATATTGTTACACTGCTGCGCAAAGGCGGGCCCCATACGGGCCTGTGGATGGTGGGTTATGGGCTAGCTCGCCGTCCATCCGTCTCATGACGACAGGCCGTGTCGACGACGCGTTTGTGTTCCACGCGCGCCTCAAAGAGAGTCAGCAAAAAGGAAGGGGTCCGCAAGGACCGATGCCTGCCGGGGTTGCGGGACTGTTCGAAAGAGATACCGTGGCCCCGGAACACAAAGGGCGATGAAGGAACATGGATGGGTTTTAGTCAGTAAAAGTCTGACACTCCCTCCTGCTCCGCCCAGAGCGGGAGAAGACATTTGATGATTTCCCATCCGAAAAAAAATAAAAAGGGCGTCCCCCATAGCCTTCCACTCTTCTCTCCATGCGGTTTTCTTCGGCCATACATTTGACACGTAACAGTGTTCATTCTAACACACTCACAGAACAAATATCATTTTCACTTCTCATGCTCTGAAAGTGCTTATTTGTGCAGGATATAGGCTGCACAAAATCGAATTTTGTGCACAAGTGCTTTAACGTATCTACTCATAAATGTATCTATATTAAGGCAAAGAAAATGAGCCATACAGCCAAACACAATAAGAAGTTCATAGATAGAATTTGTTATTTTATAATATTTACTTTAATTTATTTGCCTTACCTAAGTGTTTTTTAAGACAAAATACTACTCTGTCAAGAAAGTACCGGGAAAAGATCAATAATACACAAAATGTCTGTTATTCATCCAAATTTATTTTATCACCTTCAAAGTATGCTCCTTTAGAAACGATACACTTGCGCCAACGAATAATCCATTCATCAAAACATTTTTTAAACGCTGCTTCCGGAATTGAGTTCAGTTCTCGCCGCGAATTCTCCTTTATGTCTTCTATCGATTGAAAACGGGTGCCACGAAGTGGTAATTTGAGTTTAGGAAAAAGAAAAAAGTCAGCAGGAGCCATATCTGGTAAATATGGTGGTTGCTGGATGGTATTTGTTGAGTGTTTGGTCAAAAATTCGTTCACAATGATAGCCTTGTGCGAAGGCGCATTGTCGTGGTGCAAAATCCAAGAATTTTCTTTCCACAAATCTGGCCTTTTTCGTCGAATTTGCTCTCTTAAACGCCGCATAGCGCTCAAATAATATTCTTTATTTACCGTTAGACCTTCCGGTAAGAATTCAGAGTGCACAACACCGCGATAGTCAAAGAAAACAGTCAACATGACTTTGACTTTTGATCGACTTTGGCGTGGTTTTTTCGGTTTCGGTTCAGTTGGAAGGCGCCACTCCGAAGCTTGTTGACTAGTTTGCATGTCAAACTCGTAAACCCACGTCTCGTCACCAGTAACAATGCGTTTCATGTATGTTGGGTCCGAACTGACTCGTTCTAGCATGTCCTCAGCGACTTTCATGCGATTGAGTTTTTGGAGAAAATTCAGATCTTTTGGGACTAGCCGAGCAGCAACATGTTTCATACCCAAATGATTAGTTAAAATGGTACGGATCGACTCGTGAGATACAGAAAGTTCGGCGGCTATCTCTCTCAGAGTTGAATGGGGATTTTCAGTCACTATTTTCTTCACTTTTGCGATGTTAACTTCAGTTGCAGACGTTGACGGCCTACCAGAGCGAGGCAAATCTTCCATCACATCTCGACCGCTTTTGAACGCTTTGAACCACTCATAAGCACAAATTTTTGATAAAGTCGATTCACCGTAAGCCTTCTGTAACATTTTCAGTGACTCCGAACACGAAATTCCATTGGCGATGCAAAATTTAAGACAAACTCTTTGTTCAATATTTTTGTCCATTATGAAATTCGCAATACACACTATATATGATATTACTAAAACCAGCACTGTATTTAATATAAATAACAGATGCAACTCAAACTCCGCGCCAAAATGGAAAACAGTTGTGCCAATCTAACAACTACAAAAAAACAAAAATTTGAATTTGGAACCATAAACAAATCATCCATTCCCGATACTTTTTTGACTGAATGTATATTAAAATATAAAATTCAAGTTCGTTATTAAATTAATTTAAGAAAATTATTATTACAAAATTAATTTAATAGTAAGCTGTATAGGTCTGCAGCCCAAGCCTAATATCAATGTCGTAAGATTAAAAAAAAATAAAGCGGCGATATGCCGGGAAAAACAATTTCCTTCAGTATTCAAAACTGTACTTATTTTTACTTTGAATTTTAATTAAAGAAATGTTATGTTTTACTACTGTTTTATTTCCTCGCAATCGAAGTGAAAAGAATTTTATAACTCGTCCACAAAACCATTTTATCCTCGACATTACTATCAGCCCTCGCCCCTTCGGCTCGGGCTGCTAAAAGTCTCGGATATAAAAATGGTTCGTTTTGTGCACTTGTTGTAAAATCTACTATTTTCGATCATCTTCATTGTCTGACTGCCCCGTTGGTCTAGTAGTCGCAAGCACGACTGCTGGGTATGAGTTCCTGGGTTTGATTCCCGGGTTGGGCAAAGTGTCATTCGGTTTTTTCATCAAAATTTTATCAGTAGCAGCCACGGAGTCTGCATTCGCGCTCGGTTGATTGCAATAGGCTCGCCAAACATAACTGGCGAAATAAGGGTGTACTATTAGATACTCTTCTGCCTAACCCTTCGGGGATAACAGGCGTGATGGTATGTGTTATGGTCATTTTCTCTTTGAAAACTGTCTCCATAAAAAAGCAGCCTTCAAAATGTTAGTATGATTTTTTACGTTTATTGTTATTGTTCTACGTAACTGTCTGTCTTTTCTGTGTGGTGCTATTTCTGATATTCCTGACATTTGCTTTAAAATGGTTTTTCTAAGTAAGTATATTGCCTCCCTCGCTGAAATCAAATTATTCTGTACAAGACATACGTCTTATTAGTCTTCGTTTTCAGAACATTAACATTCTATTCCTAACCATTCACTGTTGAACATAGACCTTAAATGTCAACGTTACAACAATATGAATTTGACATTAAAACCACGCTAAATAATCACATTTACTGCTTAACGAAGCTATTGCGGGTGAAAGTTTCTCTTCAATTGACGCAACCCACCTGGTTTCCAAAATTAATGTGTAGACACCCCCAGGAATTACAACATCCTATATTTCACAACACATAGGTACACAAGTCCAATTAATTTTGATTACTCTTCCCGCCTACCAGTCGACGCACTTTTGACCACACGTAGAAAACCATCGATGTTAATCTTTATTGCGTAAATTACACACAACCCTAATCGTTGATATTACGTAGTTATTAGAGGGAAGCACTTAATAACTTAGGTGACATTATCAAAGTCAGATCGGTGGCTCGGTCGATGTAATAAATAACTAAAATTATACCCGTCTCTGATAAGGAAACCCTTACTAATGAAGGGAGTGTCGGGGAAAAAATGCCCCGGTGAGGTCAGAATTTAGTGGGTTTTATTTGGGCGAAAAGGTTGGTCGAAAATTATCTTGAGACAAGGTTTTCATGAACTTGCTTGATTGTTCCCTGGAATTGTAGGTATGTACGTATAAGCCAAGAGAGGAACACCAAGAAATCGATGGATGGATGTTGTGCGGAATGATATGAAAAAAAATGGAGTAAATGATAGCGTGACGGTTGACAGATGAGAATGGAAGAAAAAAACGTGTTGCGCCGACCACAAGTAACATGGGATAAGGGTAGGAAGATGACGATGACTAATGTTAAAAATATGAATGTTAGACCTGAAATAATAGCCAATATTTTAATAACACGAAATACTTTTAATCACTACAATTTTTTACATTTATTTTTATATAATATTTAAAAGATCACTTTACGTAGCCGTTAACTGAAAAATGTACACTTGCACCACAAAAATAGTTGTTAACACTAAAGCGCCAATAAATGAAGTGAGCCCGATTTCTCGACGAGCAACCCTTTCATACTGACGGTACACGATCTACTGGCTTGGTTACGCGTCCTTTGGCCGCAGCGCAGAAATTCACGCTGTTGCCAACACGGCCATGCTGCATGATGCCTGTCCCCAGGCATCTCACCTCAAATTAGTCGTGACCTGTAAATAAACAAATGTTTTTTATTATTTTTTTATTTCACTTTCAAATAACTGAATTAGAATAAAGTTCGGCCCATCATGATGTTAAAATCACAAGAAATTTGGATTCCTACATCAAGTAAACGCCTCTTTAGTCTTAGACGACGTTAATGACGCTTATGAATCCCTTTAATTAAATTTAATAATTTCCTTTAGTCTTAGGAAATGATTAAATTCTTGTCACCAAATAGCTCCTTTAAGCTTAGGCACCTATTTAGTTCTGTAGCAAATGAGGTTAACATCAGTGAAGCATTTTCTGTAAACTAGCTATGTACAACAGCAACAACACATTTGACCGAAAAAAAAAAAGAGAAAACTAAAAGAAAATAACAATTAAAAGTTATTAAAGTAAAGAAATTATAATAAATTATACCTGCTTTTCATTTTAATCCATTGCCAACTTGGTCACATTAATTAATCTTTATACAAAATTAATCATCACCACTCCAACCTGCAATATTGATCCAGGGCTTCATATTTTCTGCAGCAGCATTGCCACAATATTTCTTGGTGCTACGTTCACTGCCTCTAATATCAACTATTGTGTATCTGTCGCGACCTAATACTTTCTTGACTTGAAAAGGGCCCTTGTATGTTGGTAACAGTTTTTTACTTCTGCCATCGTTTGTCTGACTTTGAATTTTGACTAACACCAACTCGCCTTCTTGATATTGTCTTGCCTTTGTACGAGTACCATCAAACCTCCCTTTCTGTCTATCTGCACTGGTTTTTATGTTTTCATCGACCCATTTACGCAAACTCGTTACATCCGTAGGATTCCCGTGATCAGGCTCAGGACCTAACTTATCACTATCAGTGTGCAGCCTATAACCTAACAGAACTTCGCAAGGTACAGCTTTAATGGTTTTATGGTAAGTACTGTTAATGGCCTGTTGAAGAGATTTAATGCATTCGTCCCAACTATCATCCTCAAGATCGGCACTCATTGTCTTCATGCACTCTAAGATTGTGCGATTAAATCTCTCCACCTGACCATTGGACCTAGGCATTCCTGTGGCAACCAAATGAAGACGAATATTTTTATTCCTACAAAAATCTTTAAACATTTGTGATGTAAAGGCGGTACCCGCATCACAAATTATTCTTCGCGGATTACCGAAAATTTTAGTAATTATATCCATTTCCTTAAGAACATATTTAGCTTCGGTGTTAGGCACAGCTGTTATAAACACGAATTTAGTAAATGCGTCGACAACTACCAACAAATACTTCTTCTTATTAACAGTTTCGACAAAAGGGCCCAAGTGATCGACGTGAACTGTATGAAACGGTTGAGCATATTTTGGCAACGGAAATAGCTCTCCTTCCTTGGGACCTCCCTTGTTTTTATAATAAATGCAGTTTAGACAATTTTTAATGTACTTTTTGATAGTTCGTCGCATTTTTGGGAACCAATACTGATGAGAAATACGTTCAAGCGTTTTATCAAGGGAAAAATGACCAAGGTCGTCATGGTTACATTTGATAACTTGCCATATGCAGTTCTTGGGCACCACCCAACGACGTCCTTTGTCAGTCCGTCTATAAACTTTGTTACCAAGAAGTTCATAATTTAAAAATATATCCTTATGCTTCTCTGCCTCCCCTGATTCTACAGTCTCCCTGATTTTTTTGAGTTCAGAATCCTGTAGCTGAACAGACAATAGCCAGTCAGCTTCTGTTATGGACAATATTATTTCAGCTTCCGATTTTTCCCCGGATTGCGCGGGATTTCGACTTAAAGCGTCGACATGACGCATGCGAGTACCCTCTCTGTGTACTATTTCAAAATCAAATTCTTGAGTAGAGAGTACCCAACGTGCAATTCTTGGAATAATTTCCTTTTTTGATAGAGCAAACCGCACAGCGTTGCAATCAGTGATTATTTTAAAATGTGACCCTAGTAAGTAAAGCCTAAACTTCTGTAAAGAGCAAACGATTGCTAACAATTCTAGCTCAAAAGAATGGTACTTCTTTTCATCTATTGTAGTTTGGCGGCTGTAAAAATGTATTGGTTGCTCACCATCCTGTGTTATTTGCATTAATATACCCGCCAAACCTTCCCTGCTAGCATCTGTATACAAAACGCATTCCTTATTTGGATCGAAAATAGCTAAAGTGGATTCAGAGGTAAGAGAATTCTTTAAAATTTGAAAAGCATTCTCTTGTATGCTATTCCACTCCCAGAAAGTGTCTTTCTTTAGCAATGTCGTTAAAGGACTTGACAACAAAGCGCAATTCTTTATGAATTTGCGGAAATAGCTAATTAGTCCGAGAAACTGACGAAGTTGGTGTACGGTTTTTGGAACTGGAAATTCCTTTACAGCTCTTACTTTTTCTGAACTTGGCATGATGCACCCTGATTTTATTTTATACCCCAAAAATTCTATCTCCGTTTTAAAAAAATTACACTTTTTTAAATTTAATGTAAGACCGTTATCTTTAAATATTTGCAACACCTGTTCCAATAACCGTAAATTCTCTTCAACAGTTTCACAGGCAATCAAAATGTCATCTAAATAGAGAATTATTTTGCCAAAACGAAGGTTTCCGAGAACTTTGTTCATAATTTTTTGGAAACAAGAAGGAGCATTACATAACCCAAACGGAAGACGCAAGAATTCAAAATGGCCATCTTCAGTTACAAATGCGGTTTTGTGTACAGACTCTTCGCTCATTTTAATTTGATAGTAACCGCTTTTTAAATCGAGATTTGTAAAATATTTGCAGCCCTGGAGCCTATCTACCAAATCTTCAACCCTTGGCATTGGGTACTTATCTTTGGCAGTAATTTTATTAAGTGCGCGGTAGTCTACGCACAACCGTTTGTCACTAGTGCCTTTTTTATCGGTTAGAAGGGCCGGGCTAGCATATTCAGAATTACTCTCGCGTATTATGCCATTTTCTAGCAGTTCATTAACTATTTCTCGTATAATTTGTCTATCAGAATGGGAAGCTCTATACGGCCTATATTGCACTGGTTTGGAGCTGTTCAATTCAATTGTCATTTCAAAGTCATTAACTTTGCCCAACTCCTTGACACTTAAAGCCACGCACTGCCTGTATTTTTGAAACAAAGCTACCAATTCACTATGATGCGAGTCCGCGTTAATTTGTAGATTAATGTCATTCACAACGTTACAGAATTCATGAAAATCAGAAACGTAATCAAAATTAAGTGAATCGCCAATGCGAGAATACATAATGTCTGATCTTTCAGTAATATTTCGTCCGATCAAAATATCGCAGCCCGACAAATCACCAATTACGTACATGTCAACATCTTTTAGAACAATAGAATCTATCATTATATCAGAACGAACTAACTTTGTGACCGTTTTCTTACTATCTTTTAAAAACCCTTGCAAAAGAACAGGAAATTCTAAAGGCGACTCATCCAGCAGACACCGTTTAACCAAGGACTCAGAAATCAGTGAACAACTACTACCTGTGTCTATAAAAGCTTCTTGTTCAAAACCATTGATAACAATTTTTTTACAAAATTTATCGCGGGTATTTGGAGAACTCACCATTTTTGTTTCTTCTTTGGTTGTTTTAACAGCAATGGTGTTCTTTTTATGGAAACAAGTAGACTCTGTATGTCCCCTTTTTTTGCAAAATTCACATTTAATACTGCACTGAATCCTTTTATGATTACCGCCGCAAGTAAAACATTCGATTGGCTTCCGATTTTGATTCTGACTGGGAACAAATGTCTTACTTGTTGATGGTACAGGGGTCTGTTCACGGTCACTCTGAGTAGGTATCAGTTGAGAATAGGTCAACTGTGTCTGCTGAGGTGTTTGTTTAAACATGGATTCTCGAGAAGCTGAGCTATTCACATTCTGTTTCGTTGTCTTAGCTTTATAAATACGACTATGTAAAAATCCTGCCAAACTGTCACAAGTTTTGAAATTACTTGCCTCTACCGATGCACTAATGTTACTGTCTCCTATATTCCCTAATATGATCGAAATAACATCAAAATCGGAAAAATTTAGACGCAAATTATCAATTTTAGACTTTTGTTCGAAGAAAAAGTCGTAAAGAGACTGGTTCTCGCATGGTTTTTTTTCTATTATATCTTTTAGCAATTCGAACATATTCCGTTTTACCTGGAAAGTGGAAGAAATCTTTTCTTTCCAATCTTTCCAAAGCCACGTAGTCCAAATATGATCGTTACGCAACAAAGAGTCATACCAAGTCTTGGCGGAGCCTTTCAGTTTATTTAGAGCCTGATAACGGGTCATACCATCGGTCCATGAAAAAGTTTTCGCGTATGATTCGATAACATTCAACCATGCAGTAACATTATCCGTTAACGGTTCAAATTCGGGAATCATGTTATGTAATGTCATGGTACTCGTACTCACGGTTTCGGTATCAGCTTTCCGTGATACCTTGCTTCTTTTCCTTGGCGGCGGAGGCGAGGGCGTCTTTGAACTTGAGTAACTTGAGGACGACGATGAACGTGTACGCGAACGCTTACTTTTGTTCTTTTTACGCCTCTTATCACGTCCCATTTCTGTGAGCGTGTCGAATCCCACTTCTGATGTTAAAAATATGAATGTTAGACCTGAAATAATAGCCAATATTTTAATAACACGAAATACTTTTAATCACTACAATTTTTTACATTTATTTTTATATAATATTTAAAAGATCACTTTACGTAGCCGTTAACTGAAAAATGTACACTTGCACCACAAAAATAGTTGTTAACACTAAAGCGCCAATAAATGAAGTGAGCCCGATTTCTCGACGAGCAACCCTTTCATACTGACGGTACACGATCTACTGGCTTGGTTACGCGTCCTTTGGCCGCAGCGCAGAAATTCACGCTGTTGCCAACACTAATAAGCCAAAGAAGATCTAGAAAACAATCAGCGGACATTGAGAATAAACTCATACAACGAACATTTTCGATTTTGACACACAAATGCTACCTGACGGGGAACGTGGCGTGTGACACTAGAGACACACCAACTAAGACCGATTTGGTACTAAGAAGTAATAAGTATTGGATTACGATTTTCTTCGTCTTGTCTAACTCGTCCCGTCTATCGCTCGTAGGTAAATATTTGAATGTCTCTGTAGAATACAAAAGATAAGCATTAGATCAGTTTTATTTTTGCCAATTATTGTACTGCGATTAAGCTGTCATTGTCAGTCAAAGATATCAGCTGTCATACCCAGTGTCTTCCAAAAGGGGCCATAGACAAAGTGATCTTCTTTCGTCGTCTGTGTAGTGTGTGTGTGTGTGTGTACGACAGCGTCTAGGCCTCCGGGACAGACCTCTTTGCCGTATTTTTCGGGACTACGAAAGTTTGGCGAGAGGGGTAGATGATATATTGTTGCTATCACTGGTAAATTCTGGAGGAGCTCGTGGTTAAATAATAACAGCCGCTCGGGTCGATCTTTAGGTTAAGCCGTGCTTGCCTAGGTTGGTCTGTGGATGGGTGACCACTCATTACATACCGAGTTTCCTCCGTGCCTCGGAAAGCACGTTAAGCTGTTGGTCCCGGCTGTCATTTGTGATCTTTGACAGTCGTTACAGGTAGTCAGTGGCCCAAAAAGTCTGACAACCAGTCTAACCAAGGGGTATCGTATTACCCAGTACTAACTGGGTTGTGGAGGTCAGATAGACAGTCGCTCTTAGTTAGTTGGTTAGACTGGAAGCCGACCCCAATAAAACTTAGGAAAAGTCTAGGCAGATGATGACTGGTTAATTCTGGCTGGTACATGTGGCTTCCTAAATATTATCATAAGCTGATAAAATTTTCATTTTTCCGAAATCATAAAGGGTGTAAAAATACCTAACGTAATTATATACCTAACTAACCAAACTGAAAGACACTTGTTCTCCCCGTCATTGTTATCATTTTTATGCTCTGGACCATACCTGGGAAACTTCCAGTTATAGAGACATTGGGGGTTAAAGTTCTAACTTTTTCACACAAGTTTTTGATGTTAAAACTTTACTTTAAATACCTCCTCGACCACCATTCAAGAGTGCGTAACATTGAGTCCTACTGTATAACGAGAATTTCATCCCAAAAAAAAATACAGCTGTTTTTCGTAGAGTTACATGACGTTATGACGTACAGAATGCTTGGTAGACAGCTTCGTAAAGGGCCCATTTACACCTTGTATTAATATTAATATAAAGGTCGGTTTCGATCGAATAGAGACGCCTTAAGCAATAGGCATGACGACAGTATCAAAAAATTGCAAATCTATTTAGTCCGTCAGTTAGAGTATTGGAAATTGATGGACACGTATTTTTTGTTTTTGTAAATCAATGAATATTGACAAAGATAAAACGCATCAAAACTCGGGAGTAGGGGCTCATGACGTCAGAACTAGCTAAAAATTATACCAAGGCGTGACGTATTGAGAATTTTAAAAGCGTCATATCTTCGTCAACCCAATACTGCTTATAACTTCACAAAAAGGTTCACATTAACCCAATTACTTTGCAATCAAAGGAACATTCGAAATCTTTTAAGTCTGAGTCTCAATACAAGAGAAATCACTCACAGTCCGCCGATATTTATATTTTTATATACTAAGATCGTTAGGAGACATTAAAATGATATTATCGAATATTATCACAGAGGTTATAAAATAAATATTACTTTTATGATAATACTAATTTATGTTTTATTGGAAATTAATTGTCTTAGTAGCTATATTGCCTTTGCCAAATGGTTTTATCTAGATTTGCGCTGGTTGTTTAAACTTAAAGGAAAGTAAATCTGTACTTAATTTCTTAACCGACCTTCAAAAAGAGGAGGTTATCAATTCGTCTGATTTTTATTTTGTGTGTTATTTCAGCCTTTTTTTCACCAATTGTGAACAGATTTCGATGATTCTTTTTTGTTTGTAAGAATATTACTTCGCGGTGGTCCCATTTAAATTTGGTGAAGATCTGATGGTGATCTTCGGAGATATGCAATGGAACTCTTAAATTACAAACAGCAAATCGGTCGTGATTGCTGCAATCGCTTGGATGTTTGTTGTTTTCACAAAATCATAACATAACATCACGCCTGTATGCTCTGCACACCCACATTTCGACAGTTCGGTCTGTTAGGTTCCATTTTATTGGGGATAAGCCTATTATGACATGTATTGTCAACAATATGAAATAAATGACTGCCTCGTTGGTCTAGTGGTGGCGACTACTCAGCATGAGGTCCTGGGTTCGATTCCCAGGTCAGGCAAAGTGTTATTGGGTTTTTCCATCAGGAATTTCTCAGTAGCAGCCACGGAGTCTAGATTTGCGCCAGCGCTCGCCCCCTATTACATAGGACTTAAACATAACTGGCGAAATGTGGGTGTAGGTCCTATTGGGTGCACCTCAGCCCAACTCTTCGGAATTACAGGCGTGAGGTATATTAATTTAAAATAAATGTATAGCTAATATTTGTATAAGATATTACAACTAAAAATGGTAAAATAAAAACTTTTTTGCAAAAAATAAAACCTACTTCACAACAAAGTGAAAAATAACTTTAGCTTCAGAAGTCGGTGACTTCTGTGTGTTTGATTCAGTTTCTTTGCCACCGACGTGTTTGCAGCCGGTTTTATTTTTTTTTAGTTTTTTTGGCCTCTTTCGTCGATTTGAAAGTATGGTTCAAAAATAAAATATAGTCTTATAATTTCGACAGTGTTCCCCGAATCATCGGCCAAAGTACTGATGATAGATCGAGATCTTTAAACATTATTAAGTATTAGTACTTAGGCTTGTTCCTGTTTCTATTTGGCACTTATTTGCAGTTTGGTAGTCCCAAATGCCAACTCCCTAATAACCTGTCAATAGCAATTAGGGGCCATCCATAAATTACATCACATGAATTTAATAATTTTTTGACCCCATTCCCCGCCCCCCCGTCCTTGTCACATTTGTGAGACTCAAACCTCCTGTGACGTCACATATTTTGCAATTTAGCATATTTATGAATATGCTAAATTGCAAAATATGTGACGTCACAGAGATAGAGTTGAAAATATTTCTAAGTTTTTCTTTTTTTAACTTAGATATTATAATGTTAAATTTCGAACGTTTTGAATGTGTCGTCACGAAATTTAGAACGCCTCCCACCCCTTATCACACAATGTCACACTTTGTCTTTGTCGACCCTCCCCCCCCCTCCTTAACGTGTGACGTAATTTATGGATAGCACTTTACTGGCTACTGGGAAATACGGCTAACCACCTAACATTGGAACAAATAATGGTGGGTTGTTCCTACTAAGGAACAAAACATACCATTGGTAGCCAGCTTTCCATTACCGCACCAACACAGCGTGCTCCGCTAACTGAAAAACCTCTAAATCATTCAATCCTGCGCACAAAAAACAAATGCTCAGCGCAAACGTTTATCTCTCACAAACACACTCACAAATCAACGGACCACAGTTCTAGGACCAGATTTATTATCCAAAACTGTTTCGGAAACGCAGTTCTAAAAGTGACACCAGCTCTGTGTATCAACGGGCTATTTGTTGCCGAGAATATATCGGGTGGCGTCCACACTATCTATCATTTTCGTCACAAAATTGGTGCATGCTCGCAACAGGTGTGGGGCGAAACATTGTTTAGGGTGTTATTGTACTGTAAGCTATTGTTTTGAGGATCTTTTGGAAGGTCCTATTTGAAGGGTAGGATTTCAGGCAGTAGATCTTAACTTAAAAGAGACATCATTATTCTCTTGCTCATCTCAATTCATTTGCATTTGCATCCTAATTCATTTGGGGCCGGCGCAGCATGTCTTCTTCTTCCATACTTCTCTATTACTCGTCATATCGTCAGACACCTCCTTAAAAGATCTTCTTAAACTTATAATAGTGATGAATATAAATGTTTATGGATGGAGAGGGAGAGGAATAACAAAGATCAGATGGAAGGATTGTGTGAGTCATACAAAATTTTCATTAGATTCGTTTGGATACAATCACAATCAAGCGTCATAATAATAGCAATTAGCAGTAATTTAATGACCGATACAACGGTGTACCGATAATATACGAGCTTGTGGCTAAATGATAACAGCCACGTAGGTCGATCTTCAAGGTTAAGCCGACCTTGACTGGGTCGGTCTGTGGATGGGTGACCATCATAACAAACCGGGTTTCCTCCGTGTCTCGGAAAGTACGTTAAGAGGAGACTATTAGATATCTCCGGGAGTTGTCATTTTTAGATATCTAATAGTCGTTACAGGTAGTCAGTGGGCCGTAAGTCTGACAACCAGTCTTTTTAAGGGGCACCGTTTTACCCAGTACTAATTGATTTGTTGAGATCAGATAAGCAGTCGCTCCATGTAAAATACTGGTATTCAGCTGCATCCGATAAGACTGGAAGCCGACCCCAACATAGTTGGGAAAAGGCTAGGCAGATGATGATGATAATTGGTGTGCCGGTCATTGAATCTCCATAATCTGCAATGAAAAATTACAGGCTCATAAGATTACGGGTGACGGTGACGCAGTTACGCAAAGCTCTTCATCCAACACTGGACTGAGATGATTGATTATTGTTGACGAAACGGTTCAGCCTGTACACAATCTAATTAATTTTAAACATAACATCACACCTAGTTCCCCTGGAGGGTTAGGGACGCACACAGTATTACCCACATTTCGCCAGTCCATTTAATCCCATGTGGAATATAGAGGGCAAGCCAATAGCCAACAACTGGGGACGAATTCGGATTCCAGACAAACTTTTGAGTACATGTCGATCCATAATATTACAGTTAAAAACACGTTTTATAGTGACGTTATTTTGTTCAAACGCTTTCATTTGATACCCATATCATAGGAATGCATAAAAAATAACTAGTCCGCCATATTGGATTTAGAATGACGTCACTTAGCTAACCATGCGTCGTCTTCCAAACTTAACATTTATGCAAAATTTTAAAACCGGAACTTTGAAACCGGAAAGTGGGTCAAAACCTTCTAAGATTTTGTTTGCAGTCAAAGCTAACAAAAGCGTGCTTAAAACCATCAAACATTTTATTGAAAAGACAATAATCATGTTGAAAGATGTTGTAGAAATACAACGACCGATAAAAACATTCACATGTTCACCGTAGAGTTTAATGTAACATAGTCTAAAGGTGATCAACGTTCATGAAAGGTGTTAGAAACTTTCAATTTTTGTATGGAGAAATCTTTGCTCAATTGAACTGTAATCATTCGCCATTACCACTAAAATGTCAATGTACCTAGTTCTAGACAACATCTTTATTGTTATTTTAATGTTCATTAATACAAGATAAGTTCACACCACTACCGATTAATCTCAATGAATACATCCATTAAGAACAAACTATCGACGACAATTTTCGACGATAAGATTCTGAGAGCTAGTCTGTATTTAATTGTCGTTTTATTCCCTAACGCCTGCTTTAACCACACAATGTGCGAAGATTACATTCTGTTCAACAACACATTACAATTAAGGTTGGCAATCAAACGTACTCACAGAACTGAAATTGGTTGAGATTTTAGAATTCAGAGACAGGTGAATGTCAAATTATTTTTTTAAATAGCAATTTAAGGTGCTTTCACGAATCAAAATATTATTGAAACATCTGAAACTGTGTAATAACAAATAGTTACAAAAAAAAAACAACTGACTGTATAAAGTTATTGACAATCACCAAACATAGAGACGGTAAGCAAACTTGTCAATACAATGGGTGTAAAAATACCCCCACTAACGAAACCAAAAGGCACTATTCTCCCAGTCATTGCCATTTTTAATTTGTTCTAGACCATACCTGCAAACCTTCTAGTTACAGAGATATTAGTGGTCAAAGTTCCAACTTTTACACAAGTTTTTACGTTTTAGAAATGCAAGAATACAAATAGCACTTGTTTAAGCCCGGACATTTGAAAGTTTACTCACTAGTATTGCCGCCACGCCGTCATAAGGTCTAATAGATGTCCTAAGCCTATAATATTTTCAGCAGTGCTGTCGTCACCTGACAAGTAGGTTTACGGGACCTCACTTCTTTATTTAAAACATCGCATAACCTTCGCCTATCATTTACTACAGCGTTTCCTTCCTCAAGGAAGCGTAGAACAAGTTCGGACAAGATTGGCGAACTTGTCAAATTGGGTTTACGACTTTGTAGTTCCGAGTTTATCCTGTCTGAGTAAGATATGTTCGCACCGGAATGACGTAGTTGTCGAACCTAATGATGTCATTGTGGTAGTTGCGAAGGGTGACCGAAGTTTCCTTAAGATGTTTAAAGAGTGAAATGGTTTGGATTTGAACTGGTTTGTCAGTTTTTCGGGTTTTAATGATCTATGAAAATGAATTGTTTGTTTTTATAGATCAAGATAGATCTTTGAAAGTTTCATTTATTTCATACTATGCGATTCATCCATCAGCACAATATTTTGAGTTACGCAACATTGAGTCCTACCGTAAACCGTGATTTCTGACCCCGAAATAAAAAGTTGTTAGTCATTTTTGCGTAGAGTTACTTAGTTTGAGGTTCGTTTACACCTTGTATTAATGTATTTCTGAGACATCCCCTACCATTCCTTACAATCTTATTAACCACAAATTATATTGTACCAACTCCTGTTCTACTAAATATGAATTCAAAACGGATTAATCCTCTCAAGATAATAATTGTAGGCGTCAAAGTGAAAACCTAGAATTTCATTTGACAAACACAGCGAGGTAGACAATTTTGGTATAATTGTGTTACCCGTCTAAATTAAATTGTTTTACAAAGGCTTCACAAATTAATACTATTTTGGAAAGCCAAGGACGAATAGTAATTAGTGATGATCAAGGAATAACTAAAACGAAATTAAGGTCTAGATACACACATCAAAAGTATCTAGGGATCAACATATATTTTTGCAATAACTTTTCTCCTGATTGATATTAATTAAAATTTTCTTTAAGGATTCATCAAATAAAGTGTTTTCGTTTGTCACAGTAACGATAAACCAAGTCACCTTTGCATTAATAAAGAAATTTGCCATTTTCCTAATAAAGGGATTTTTGACATTTGAACCACTAACATTAAAGTTCGAAAAAAAGACTGAAATAACAGTTTTCTTTAAAATTTTATTGGGTAACTTAAACAATTAATAATCCGTGTTTCTACCGCGAACACTAACAACACAAGAACATCGGTTTGGCATACTCAAAATGAGTTCATCCAAATCACGCTGTGGAATGGCCGCCCATGTTCGTTGCAACAACAAAAAAAGGTCTTCTTGCGACTGGATACCCTCCATATTCGGCAGAGCTCTTCTCTGTAGCATATCCCATGCATGCTCAATCGGGTTCAAGTCTGGCGACTGAGCAGGCCAGGGCAGGACATTGATGTTAGCTGCGGCGAGAGTCTGTCTTACAACTCTTGCGGTGTGCGGTCGTGCATTATCATGCATTAACTGAAATAAGGGACCGATTTGCACTTGTAGAGGAACGATGACGTCTGATACAATCGTCTCAGCATAAATTTGAGCGTTGAGGTTGCCTCTGATCCAAATCAACTCAGTTCTTCCGCCGATCCAAATACCCGCCCATACCATGATGGTTCCACCACTATAAGGATGGACTTCCTGGCAGGATTTTAATCGCTGTTGGCGTCCAGGGGTTCTCCAGTGTCGTATACGTCTTGTATCCGGTCTCATACCAAAACGAGACTCATCAGAAAAGCACACGAAACGCCATTGTTCTTCTGCCCAATTTCTGTGTTCAAGAGCCCATTGATATCGAATCCTACGATTGTGCATTGCTATAGGTGGTACCCGTAGCGGTCTTCGGGAATGAAGGTTCACTTCATGCAAGCGGTTTCTGACTGTTTGGTCGCTAATTAAGTTCCCTGAAGAGTGATGAAGCCTCACGGCTAACATCATGGCGGTTATTGTTGGAGCTCTTCGAGTTAAGATTTGAATGTATCGGTCTTGTCTCCGTGTGGTGCAGCGATACCGTCCTCCATGGCGCTCAGCCACGGTACCAGTGCTTCGGTAACGTGTCCAAAGTCGACTGATAACACTCTGACTTGTATTCAGAGCTAAAGCTACAGTACGTTGCCGGGAACCAGCTTCTATCATTCCCACGGCTCTGAGCATTTCTTCCCTGCTTAAATGACGTCGCCGCTCCATAATAACGTTGGTTTTAATCAGTAGTAGGGAAACAGTAGCACTAATAATGTCTTCAATGCGTTGTATGTTTTTATAGGGAAAATATTGACAGCTTATTTTCATCTTTTACTCGAATTTGATTGAGAGTTCCTGATTCAAATTATGAAATGCACCAAAAAGGATCCATATAAATTTATAAAATCATAAATTTATTACAAAGCCACATCTCAATCTCAAGAAATCCGCATAAAAATGCTTGATCCCTAGACATTTTTGATGTGTGTACATGTTTTTGTGATCTACCCACCATGCCCTTCATTTTCTAACCTAATTAGTCATTATGTTTAGCTAAATTGAGTTGCTAACACGCTAACGTATATACTTTACATAATGTGTTTTACCTCTAAAAAGTCCAAATAGTCTTTAACCACCACCACCACTACCACAGAACGTAATTCACCACGCGAGACCGGTTTAAATGGATGTCACAAGTCTTCGGATTCTTGGTTCGAACCCATGAAAGGTGTTCCAGTTGTAACGCCTTCATAAATTGAAGCCGTTACAACTGGAACACCGCAGTGCCCTCAAACATTCTTGTTGCATGCCAATTATCAGTCATACGACCTTTTTCTTTGATTACTCTGTGGAATGTCTCATATTTCTTGCCCAGAACAAATTCTGGCCTCTTCAAACTTCTTACAAACTCCTTAGACTTCAGTAGCCCTTCAAATGCCAAAGAGGTCCTCAACGTCACCTCTAACAAAACAAGTACTTTTACTCCGATGTTATCCAAAGCCATAACTTCTGAACACGATAAAGTGGTGTTTATAGTAATAAGCATACAAAGTTACGATATAAACAGTAATAAACTGGCCGAGATCGGTTCGGTTACGTGCTCGAAATCCTTCGGCTTTACGCAGTCAAATTACTGACGGGCCTTGAATAAACGGTTTTACGTGGAATCGATCCGGTCGGTTTCAGCGGTCATATCGCGAATTCTTTTGGTATCGGCATTGTGTAACCGCACTATGCTCTAGCTAGTGTTTCATACGATTAAGGGCCATGTTCACCAACAGTAAAATAGCCGACTGTTTCGTAATCGGCCCGCTAAACGTAAACAGTTGTTTAAACATGAGGTGGGAATTTTGGTGTTCACCACAACTTATTCTAGCTTGGTTATGTAAACGAGTGTTTTAGGAATGAAAAACCGAATGATTATAATACAGTCAAATAGGGTGGATAACTTAAAACGTAAAAAACCGTACAAATGCGAAACATCTTGCAATGGTTGCATTATACCTGAGATGACAGTTCTTTATAAACATCAAATTATCTGTTATGTTTGAGGTTTTGTTCGTTTGAAATAGTTTCTAAATTCATTACAATGGAAAAGAAGCGCATTGCTAATTTTACGCATGACGAAAAAGAAATTGTCACTAATTTAGTGTTAAAGCACCAAGGCGTAATTGAAAACCAACGCACCGAACTCCGTGAAGTAGTGTCGTCTGGTGGAATACAAACGAGGAGTCCGTCCAAAACGTCATCCTCTTCCAAAATATAATTCAAAGCAGACTGCATGGAAAATTCTCACAATAATATCTGGATGTAACCTTAAATTTTGTTATATTTGCAATTTGCAAACGTCAAAATATACCGATTAACTAGGTACTAACCGGGACTTTAAACAACCTCTCCCACCTCGATCAGAGAAAACAGTTGATCAGCGTTTTTAATCGGTTGATTTGCTTTGGTAAACATGAAAACGTGTCTTAAACAGCTGTTTTTAGATAATCAGATCGTTATCTGGAGAACATGGCCCAGTCATTTGTTTCAATTTTACCTTCGACAAAATCAATTCCACGGTTATGGCAACAATTTTTTCACTAACGGTGCGTTTAAAAAAAGAAGTTTTCGCATTTGAAAGGTTGGTTGTACTTTTAATTGGCATTACAAAATATTATTTGTTTCTCAAGAAAACTTGCAGCTAGGATTGGTTACAGTTAGTGAAAAAAGGCCGATTAAAATTGCAATAAAAAAAGTGTATTTCTTATTTATAACTTGGTACTTACCTGTTTATGATAGTCTTCACGGACATGCAAAAACCCTGATCGTATACATACGTCGTAGAAGGTGATAGAAAGAAACTAGGGAACTTCACCTCTATGATTCTTTACCGACTCCTTTTGGTATGTCAATGTTCATACACGCTCGTCGATACCTATCTATTCTGAAAAGCATCAGCATTGAGATCAGTTTATGTTCTCCTAGGGTCTAAAACGTCTACTCTTGGCGTTTTCATTCACAGCTACCTTTAAGCCACAATTATTGGTTGCGTATTGCTCTAAAGTACAAGGTTGGAAGCTGATTTCAATTCGACCATTAACATAGCCCTGGTTCATTATTAATTTACTAAAAGCATAAAGTTGGATGCCGATTCCAACATAGTTGGTAAAAGGCTTAGCTTACTGATGACGACGGCATAAAATTACTGAAGCTTGCTCCCAAAAGTACAAACTTCGGTGAACTCACTTCAATTTTTTTCTAAAAGTCATTATAAAGGGTTTCGTCCAATTACAGCTAATGGATGGAGTTTGAGCCCGGATGTCCAACACAAGGACTCAAGTTAGGAACTTTGGGCAGTCGTATATCATGTCATGGCAATTTGGGAATTCGGTCTTCGCGTCTGCGCTAGGGAACTGTTGGTTTTGGTGGTTGCAGTTGTTCACAGTTCTTTGTATGGAGGTAGATATTAGTCTGTATGTTGTATTTGAAATGGGTTAGGTTTTTTTATATTAAATGATGAATTCGCAAAATATTTAAAAAAAATATAAGTTTAGAAGATAATATTCTGCGTATTGTAGTAAGACCAGGAATTATTGTCATCATATTTTTGAGAGTTTACTAAACATTTATTTAAGTGCTAATATATGTTAATAATATGGCACGAAAGGAGATGTCAACATGACGAGTAGAGTAGTTAAAGAAGAGAGAGGAGTATGGAAGAAGATATGCTGCGCCGATCCCAAATGAATTGCGACAAGGGCAAGATAATGACGATGATGATGATGTAGATGCGCGAGGCCTTGGACTGGCGTACAACGGAGGAGACCTATACTCAATATTGAGGTGGATACGGGCTGAAAGTAAATTATTGTCAATAAGAATCACTACAAAATAATTGCTTCATTGCAAAATGCTACAAAAGTTATCATCGCAATTTTAGCTGCAAAATAAATTGGGTCTGCTAAAAAACTAAAAAAAGCTAGCCTTACCAAGCCTAACCAATTGCTGCGGCATGGAAATTTTAAATTTCCACAGAAAAGCCGGACATCGGATAACTATAGCGGAGTTTTAAAAAAGTGGGCCGAAAAAAGTGGTACGACACTTTACTGGCTTTGATAAAGTTCATTAGTTCGCTTTGTATATTGATACTCTTATCGTGTCGTGTGTTAACTGCGCATTGATTACGGCATTAATACTTCTTCAGTAGCTGTTATATTTTCATACAAAGAGGAGGATTGTGTACAAGTAGTATTAATGATTATCATCTTACTGTCCTTGTCCCATGTTACTTGAGGTCGGCGCAACACGTTTTTTTCTTCCACTCTCCCCCCTGTCAACCGTCAAACAATCATTTACACCTTTTTATTTCATAACATTCCTCACACAATCCATCCATCGTTTCTTTGGTCTTCCTCTCCCTCTCCATCCATCAACATTTATATTCATCACTCTTTTAGTCACATGCGATTTTTCCCTCCTCATCAAATGCCCATACCAAGACAGACGATTTCCTTTCAACTTTTCTGTAACTGGCGAAACCTTCAAACTTCCTCTAATATACTCATTCCTTATATTATCCCTTCTTGTCACACCACACATCCACCTCAACATTCTCATCTCCACTACATGCAATCTTTTTTCATCCATCTTCTTCACAGCCCAGCATTCCGATCCATACAGTACGACAGGTCTAATCACGGACTTGTATTATTATCATTTTCCCCTTTAACTTGAGGTAGTATTATTAATTTAGTTTAGGTTTAGTAGTATTAATGACCCAGGCTGATAATGCTATTCCATAGACGAAACTTTTTTGTATCACCATCTCCTTACGTTGTCCCATGTTTTTATTTGTTGCCAACACGTTTTTTTTTTTCGATCATCACGAGATTTCTTTTCGAATAACGATGAATTTTGAAAATTAGAAAATAAGAATTAATTCCTCATACTTTTCCTATCAGGAATTTCTCAGTAGCAGCCACGGAGTCTAGGTTTGTGCTCGGTAGATGGCAATTAAATAGGCTAGCCCTATTACATGGGACTTAAAACATAACTGGCGAAATATGGGTGTACTATAAGGTACACCTCTGCGTAACCCTTCGAGGATTACAGGCGTTATATAATACACACACATACTCACACACATCTCACACATACTCGTATTCTGCAAACATACATAAGTAAACTATTTTCATCCACAATTCCCGCTACTCTCTCATAAATTAAAACATTAATTTTCGCCATCCGTTCCAGGAACCATGCTTTAAGGCCCCAGCACCTGGCGCCTAATAGCACTGATTGTGATGACGTCATTACATAAGTAGGTAATGATGTCACTGCTTCATTAACAGGTCAGTCTTATTTCCGATTGTTTTGGTAATGTCTTTTGGGTTTCGACCGAATTTTCGAACTGTTTCAAAGGGGAGAAAACGTTTGTTGATGAATTTAATTGTGTAGCGAATGGTGTTAAGGTTATCGTTTTAATGAAACGGATGGATGCAAATAATAACCGCAATGTTACAATTCTATTTTTTCAACATGGTCCTTACAAATTTCAATGGTCCTTACAAATCTAAGAAAATAATAAATTAAAAATATAAGTACGCACATAAATCCGAAAAACCAGAGATGCCTGTGTATCTGATCATACAAAAACAATATTCCATTCTATCTTATACCTTTAAACGACTAATTAGTAGACACAATAGTTAAACAATTGACATAAATCTCCTGGAGATTTAGTAACGGACGGGAGGATATATATTTGTATATACGTTATCACTTAAACATACGACAGTATTGACAATACATTTCTTGGTATTGCCCAAGAACGAACATTTATTTTTAAAGCAAACACCACAGGCAAAGGACAACACGATTACGTAAATAGTGCATTTAATAATAAATGTTAAACCTAGGTATTGTACGGTTCTAATGGCATTTCAACTATCATTAGTGCGTTGCCAAGCAATCTGGCATTATTGGCACTTTAGGGTTCCGTAGCCAAATGGCAAAAAACGGAACCCTTATGGATTCGTCATGTCTGTCTGTCTGTCCGTCCGTATGTCACAGCCACTTTTTTCCGAAACTTTAAGAACTATGCTGTTGAAACTTTTTAAATAGATGTATTCTGTGAACCGCATTAAGATTTTCACACAAAAATAGAATAAAAAAACAATAAATTTTGGGGGTTATATAATACTTAGAACTGAAATTCCAATTTTTTTTTTCATCAAACCCGTACGTACGTGTGGGGTATCTATGGATAGGGCTTCTAAAATTATTTTATTTCATTTTATTTTATTTTATTTGGGTGGCTTACAGCTAACAATACAAACAATTATAATGATACAAATAACGAAAAGCCATTTACAAGCCTCCACAGTTAGCAATAAACAATGTTGCACAAACTAATAACTAAGCTATAACTAAGCATAACATACTTACAAAGAATAACTAAACAAATAACTAAAATACTACTAAATTTAACTAATGAATTATAAATTTTCCCAAACAACAATGTTTTTAGACAAGACAGTACTAATTGTCGCTAAGCTGCTTGCAAACAAATCAATTGATGGGTGTTCGTTCATTACAATTTGGTTAAATGCTTTGATCGAACGCAGCAAAAAAGAATTGCTACGGTAAACTGTGCGAGCGTAAGGAGCACGAAGAAGATTTCTCAAGCGAGAATGGCGTGGTGGCACATTCAGGGACGGCTTAGAAAGAAGTTCAGGACACTCGATCCTTGATTTTCACTAGGAACCGTATGTCTGATATATTTCTCCGAGTTACAAGTGGAAGTAAGTGAAACCGTACACATCGTTCCTTGTAACTCAGATAAGGGATTTTAAATTTATAACCTAAGTATCGCGAGAATTTCCTTTGTATTCGTTCCAATCTGCCTGAATGCACTGCATAATTCGGATTCCAAATTTGACTACCATATTCGAGATGACTGCGGACGTAGGCACAATACAGAATTTTGAGGGTTTTCATTCTTTTAAACGAATTGGCATTACGGATAATGAATATATAAGTATATATATACCAATATATATATATAAAAATATATAAGGGTTTCTCGTGTATTTTTTTTCTAAACTGAATATTTTGCGCGAGAGACAGTAAAATGTGTCCCTCCCCCTGTAACTTCTAAAATAAGAGAACGATAAAACTAAAAAAAAAAAAATATGATATACATTACCATTCCACCGAAAATTTATTTGAACGACATCTAGTAAGTAGTTTTTTTTTTTTAATATGTCATAAATCTTACACCGCAATTTACCTTTCATTCAGTAAAGTTTGTGCGGAACCCTCGGTGTGCGAGTCCGACTCGCTCTTGACCGGTTTTTTGACCTGGACTACTGTGTATTTAAACTAGGTATACTAATGTCTTTTTAAATGACAGAGGAAAAGTTGAGACTTCATATTATGTGCCTAAATGTGGTACACATATAGTTCCACTTTTGCTTAATCTTTTCGGGAAAACAGCTTTGAAAATATAAAATAATAGTTCGGCCGAGGTGTACCTAATAAAGTTGCTTCATTTTAAATGCTGGTATTCAGCTGCATCCTGTCAGACTGGAAGCCGACCCCTACCTAATTGGGAAAAGGCTAGGCTGCTGAATAAGGTAATATTACAGTCACACAAGTAATAGGAGCAAGCCTATTGTCATCAGCTGGGCACAAATCCAAACTCTGTGGCAGGCGTGATGTAATAAAAAAAATACCATAATACTGCTTTGCGTGAATGGACTCAACAAGTTCCTTTTAGCTTACTGATTATTTTTTTTAATTACCAAAAGGTAATTTAAAAAAATGTGACATTCTCGAAAATATAGAGGACAAAGAAGAATACAAATAGTAGTAAGTTGAACTAGGGAAAATGATGTTACATTAAATAGAAGTCCTGCTCACACAGGGGTAGCATATTTTAACATTATGACTCATAAAATTCGTGTCCAGCTAAGCGGAGCAAAGGTAGTGAAGACATAAAATTATTCGCAAAAACTGTCCCTTTAGCCTACGTGTCTACAGGAGCGGAGAAAGGAACCCGCAGAGTCGTAGCTTACCAATGTACAGGACTGGTTTAAAGGCACGATGTCGTTGTCATCATCAATATTCTGCCTCCCTTATCCCAATTTATTTGGGTCGGCGCATCATATCTTCTTCTTCCATACTTCTCTATTACACTCGTCATCTCCTGTCACCTCCTTTCTAGTGTGATGTATTAGCTACAAAGCGTTAAACCCAGGGAAAACCTGTCAACCGTCAACCCGTCACTGCCGGTTGTTCTGTTCCCTGACTATTATAATCTGGAACTATTCAAAGTTCTTGTGAATCGGTTTCTTCTAGACAAGCGTGGCCTAGACAACGTCATCGCTTCACATCAGACGAGTTGCGGCCAAACGCAAGCCCATTTAGTAAAAATAAACTGTACTTACACACATCAAAAAAAGTTTGCGATCACTTTGAAACATCGAAATCTTTTTTGTTACGGTAGATTATACTATGAAAAAATTGTTTTTTTTTATTTCAAACAGGGTATTTCTATTTAAAGAAAACACACAACAAAGATTTTTTCTTGATAAAGTTCAATTTAAAAAATATATCAGTTTTTGCTAGTGATCACAAACTTTTTTTGATGTGTGTACTCGTATATTGTAACTTACGGGATCTTACGTGATTACTATCTCAAAACAAAACAAATAGTAATCACGGAAGATATCCCGCAAGTGACAATATAAGTTTAGTTTTTAACCGTGAAAGCTTATAACAGTGTTAAAAAAAAACTGTGTAAACGAAGCTACGAGTGCGCATAGATTAAACGTTGTCACCGTGGTGTGAAGATTTTATATTTTATAAAAATTATGAAAACTAATCTTCACTCCAATGTAAAACCATGTCCACTAAAGCTAAGCCGGAATTTTGTAGAATTTTAAATTTAAACCTGTACTCATTGTAATAACACGATTTTGTGTTGTTTTAAACAGTTTTTTTCAAACCCTAATCTTCAATATTTTGAGCAAAACGAAAAGCACTTCACACTTACGTGCTACTTTGCGCTCCTCTGCACTGCAATGGACAAGCTACCTTACAATGTGTGCATAGATCACTGAAGGTTTAATGGGTTCACCAGTGTTGGTACGTGTCCATCGGTCCTCTTATCTTCACTTTGTTATAAAATATTGAAGATTCTATGGCTGCCATTTTGTCGCCACTCGCTGTAAAGTGCACTCTAAATAATATGAGCGGGATAAACTGCTTATTTTTATTTTTATAGGTTTTGTGCTCAGTGAGTAGCGTGTGAATGTCAAGAACGTTGGGTAAACTTTTCAATAGAAGTGGGCATGCTGAAAAGTTAAGGTCCATTCTAACCTTTTGTCTGCTTGGTCCAATTCAACTCGCTGATATAATTATCAACATCATAGATCGAAGCTTTTTTTTGAAGGGATTTCGGTAGATAGTATCTATAAGATTTGCAAATGTAATTCTTCTATGAAAGAAGAACAAACAACATCTCAATCAACTCTCATTGTGAGCCGAAATTGTAATTTAAATATTTCCACAATAAAGAATGACAGCTGATCTTGAAGTCCTGGGTTCAATTCCCAGGTTGGGCAAACTGTTATTGGATTGTTCCACATGGTGGCAATATAACCAGGCAATCCGAATCCAATATAATCCGCAAGAGAACCAGGGTCACCGACGTAGCCCGAAAAATTGCCAGACTTAAGTGGCGGTGGGCAGGGCACATTGTTCGCAGAACGGATGGCTGATGGGGCCGAAAAGTTCTGGAGTGGCGACCGCGAACCGGAAGACGCTGCGTTGGAAGGCCTCCCACTAGGTGGACCGATGACCTGGTGAATGTTGCGGGAATCCGTTGGAGGCGAGTCGCTCGGGACCGGTCAATGTGGCGACACTTGGGGGAGGCTTATGTCCAGCAGTGGACGTCTTTCGGCTGAAATGATGATGATGATGACATGGTGGACGGCAATAAGGCTTGCTCCCTATTAATGGCGAATATGGGTGTATTATAAGCCACACCTCTGCTAAACCTTTCGGAGATTTCGGAGATATGTTTTTGAAACAGAACTATAAACTAGTTTATTCTTTTTATATAAATAAATAAAATTTATGTGTGTAAATTTATGTAATATCAAAATAACAGTTTTTTATTGTATTTTCATGAAAATAATATATAGGGTGTAAAACACCTCTTAACGAAGCCGAAAGGCAATTGTTCTTCCCGTCATTGCGATCATTTTTTTGTTCTACACCATACCTGGGAACCTTCTAGTTACGGAGATATTGGGGGTCAAAGTTCTAACTTCTTGACCATTTTTTTTTGTTAATATAAGTTTTTAATGTAAGATTTTTACTTTTTTCGACCCACGTACTATTCAATCCATCCATCAGCACAATGTTTTGAGTGCGTTACATTGAGTTCTACCAAAAAGCATCTTGTTTCACCATAAAAAAAAAAGTCGTTTCCCAGCAAAAATTTTTGTGTAAAGTTACTTAGTTTGATGTACAGAATGCTTGGTTGACGGCTTCGTGATGAGGTATTTTACACCCTGTATACGGCACTTATAACAGAGACACATTAAAAAAAATGGCTTTTTATGTCTGTCTGTTTGTTCCGGCTAATCTCCGAAACGGCTGGATCGGTTTTGACAGGATTTCTATTGGCAGATAGCTGATGCTAGTGTAACTTGGGCTACTTTTATTTCAGAAAAATAATTTAGATTCCGTGCAAAAAAATTGAAACATTTGAATTAGGTAAATCCGAAAACGGTTTTTTTTTAATAATAATTTCACGTAAACAGAGGTCGCAGGTAACACCTAGTTCTGTAGTAAATATAGAGCCAATGACCGAGCTGTACAAGGGAAAACGGTATGACGTACTTTAGAACATCAGCGATTAAGTTTCGAAAGAATTTGTAAACTGAAGATTTCTTGTGTTTGTGATAAATCAATTAGTTCAAACACTGTTTTAAGCTTTGACGTTGCGCCGACCCCAAGTTGAATGGAATAAGGGCAGGAAGATAATAATGATCATCATCATCATCATTTCAGCCGAAAAACGTCCACTGCTGGACATAGGCCTCCCCCAAGTGTCACCAAATTGACCGGCCCCGTGCGACTCGCATCCAATGGATTCCCGCAACCTTCACCAGGTCATCAAAACGGTATGACGTACTTTAGAACATCAGTGATTAAGTTTCGAAAGAATTTGTAAACTGAAGATTTCTTGTGTTTGTGAAAAATCAATTAGTTCAAACACTGTTTTAAGCTTTGACGTTTTCAAATTTCAATCGAGAGGATGGCTTCAAATTGTCTAGTCCGTGGAATCCAGTTTTGGGTATGCTCAAAAGTAGCAGCCGGCATCATGATAAGGACTCCATAAAACCTGGTGATACTGTGAGTGTGTTTTGTCGTGACTTAGTGGCGAGTTCCAATAGTGCGCGTAGCAAAAGACAAAGACAGAGGGCAGACAGATTTGTCTGCTCTTAACAATTTATTTTCCATCCACCCGCATTCTCCAGTCAACCCGCGATCAAGGCGCTTGCAACAGTGTCGAAATATCGGGAGCACAAAACAATTACCAATCACGGAAGATATCCCGTAAGTGACAATATAAGTTTAATCAATTAGTTCTCTAGTTCTCGAACAAAAAACCAGAAAAAACCGGCTAGGTGCGAGTCAAACTTGCGCATGAAGGGTTTCGTACCATCATAAAAGAGGAGCCTCCTATAATTATATGTTTTGCTGTTATAGCGGCAATAGTAATACACATTTTGTGAAAATGTCAACTGTCTATCTATTACGTATCATGAGATAAGGCCCGCTGGCAGTGAGACGGACGGACGGACTTCAGGAACGGAACCCTTAAAAGAAAAAAAGTACATAAATATTGTCCCTTTACATTTTAATCTAATTTATCTCGTGTCACCGATTTTTATAAAAATTTGTGCATATTTGGTAGGTCTGAAAATAGGTACGTAGGCTATTTTTACATCAAAATTTCCACGCGCACAAAGTCGCGGGCAACAGTTAGTATAAGTAGAATATTTTAATTTAAGTCGTTGCGTCGGTGGACCGCTTTGTTTATCATTTTCTTTGCGTATCTCATCTGCTTGTACACACGGCGACATAACAATCTGTACATTTCTAGTATAACATGGCCTAATTTTTTTTTTTCTGATGGGAAATCATGAAATGACCCCTCCCGCTCTGGGTGGAGCAGGAGGGAGTGTCAGACTTTTACTGAATAAAACCCATCCATGTTCCTTTATCGCCCTTTGTGTTCCGGGGCCACAGTATCTCTTTCGAACAGTCCCGCAGCCCCGGCAGGCATCGGCCCTTGCGGACCCCGTGCTTTTTGCTGGCAACAACTTTTTGTGGAACACGAACGCGCCGTCGACACGGCCTGTCGTCATGAGACGGACGGACGGCGAGCTAGCCCATAGCTCTCCGTCCACAGGCCCGCACCTAAGGTGGCCCCCGACACCCGACGCGTCTCCCGCGGCGGCATTATAACATGACCTTACTTTGAATATAGAATTCTCATAAAATGAGAGATCCTCATATACTAGTTTTGTATAGCTTGATTGGTCGTGATCGTATTGTTAAGTCTACTTAGCACCCCTCGTTTTTGGTCGGGGGTTGGAGAAAACAACAGCTTTCTAGAATAAAAATGCCTGAATATACGATGTTCCAGCGAATAATGTTGTATTAGTGGTTTTCTTTACTGTTTTTAATGTCAATATTATCGTGCGTTATCGCCATCAACATAAAACATAATCATGCCTGTAATCCCCAAAGGGTAAAGCAGAGGTCTACCCAATTTGGTACACCCACATTTCGCCAGTTATGTTTAAGTCCCATGTAAAAAGGGGGAGCCTATAATATTGCCACCAACCGGGCACACATATAGACTCCGTGGCTGCTACTAAATCCTGACGGAAAAACCCAATAACACTTTGCCCGAAACCAAGGATTTCATGATCACTAGACCAACGAGGCACTAACCACGAACCACAATCACCACGTACGTTATTTCTTTTAAGTGTATATTTTACTACATGAAAACAATTCCTACACGTGTAAGAATTTTCCTTTTATCCTTCAATAATACAAGCACGAATTAAATCGTGGGAGAATTACCAGACAGCTGTCTCCATCCATTTTATTCCTAAGTCATTAGAAAAACAGACGTTGTCTGAGAATTAAAACAATAACGGATGTAAGTAATGGTTATTGACTGACAAAAAATATATTGAAAATGTTGAAAATAAAATTAATAAATACGTACAAAAACATACATAGTTTAAACTCACGCGTTTGTCCCATGAAGGTTAAGCAGAAACTACAGAACGCCACCTGCTATAATCCTTACATACTCCATTTGTATCGTCCTCGTTCATATATCTGAGGTCATACACGCATGCCGTGTCGCGCCGGTTGGGCTGTAATCCATAACATTGCCTCTGGCCTCTGTTGCTCCCACACCTAGAAATTAGGAGGAGATAAGAGATTTATCTCCTCCTGATTTCCAGGTGTGGGTAGTTTGGTAAGTTATAGCTTGCTGAGTTCTTTGACTCAAATCAAAAACCAAAATCAAAGCATTTATTAAGTAGGCCAGTTACAGGCACTTTTGAACTGTCGAAACAAAGACGAAAATTAAATGTAGCTACAGTCCCAGTCACAAGACATAATAACTGTGAAAGTACTGCAGTTGCACCATTCCAAAGCGTAGATCTCTATGAGAAGCACGGGCAAGAAACTTCTTACCCGTGTTTCTCCATAGAGATCTACGAGATCTTATTTTGATTTAAAAGAGTGTCCATGGAGTTCCATGGACACTCTTTTAAATCAAAAATAATTATTGTGACTGGGCTTTGTGTTGACGGTAAATATCAATGAAAAGACGACTTCTTCTTCTTTATCGCGTGGTTAGTGCCTAACCTGGTGTCAGTGTTTTTATGCCGCCCATTGGCCTCTGACTTGGCTTTTCATGCCGTCAAGAAATATCTCTAAGAAATGCTGGTTTCCTCACGATGTTTTCCATTACCGAAGCAAGAGATAATTATACAATACGCACCATGAATCGGAAAAATCAGAGGTGCGTGGCTTGAGTTTGAACTCGAGACCTTATGACTATTGGTTAGACGACTGAAGTTAGGAAAACCAAAGAAATATGGATAGATTGTGTGAGGAATGATATGAAAGAGAAAGGAGTTAATGAATCTGACCGGGGAGAATTGAAGAAGAAAACGTTGCGCCGACCCCAAGTTGAATGGAATAAGGGCAGGAAGATGATAATGATCATCATCATCATCATTTCAGCCGAAAAACGTCCACTGCTGGACATAGGCCTCTCCCAAGTGTCACCAAATTGACCGGCCCCGTGCGACTCGCATCCAATGGATTCCCGCAACCTTCACCAGGTCATCGGTCCACCTAGTGGAAGGCCTTTCAACGCAATGTCTTACGGTTTGCGGTCGCCACTGCAGAACTTTTCGGCCCCATCGGCCATCCGTTCGATCCGCGATCAATGTGCCCTACCCACTGCCACTTAAGTTTGGCAATTCTTCGGGCTACGTCGGTAACCTTGGTACTCTTGCGGATATCTTCATGATGATGATAGTATTATCATCATCATGAAGATATCCGCAAGAGTACATACGTGCGTGTATACGCAAATAGGGTAACAACTTTCTTAAATATCTGCTTAAAATAACCAGCTGGTCTGAAAATGATGACGGTAAATATAAAAAGAAGCACCCTCCATTGCATGGCGCTCTTAACATAACTGGCCAACATAAATTCCATCTCTTCAGAGATTACAACCATGACGCTATGAAAAATATTTTTATAGAAGGTGTGCAAATAGACACTGTTGGTGCTAAGGACTTTAAAAATTGCAACAAAGAAGGGATAAAAACGAGTATTTCACGGTAGAGGTGTAAACAGAAAGATAAAAAATCTGAAGCACAGAGAATACAAAAGGTACGGCTGCATACAAAAACATTTAAATATACATACTTATCTATGGATGGACGAGACAATAGCTACATAACATCACGCCTGTAATCTCTGAAGGGTTAGGCAGTGAGACAAGCAAAGGAAATCGTAATCGACTTCAAGAGCCAACTGGGTGCTGTCAGTCCAAGCGCAACGTATCTTTTTTTTTTTTTCGTATGGGATATCATCAAATGACTTCTCCCGCTCTGGGCGGAGCAGGAGAGAGTGTCAGACTTTTACTGACTAAAACCCATCCATGTTCCTTCATCGCCCTTTGTGTTCCGGGGTCACGGTATCTCTTTCGAACAGTCCCGCAGCCCCGGCAGGCATCGGTCCTTGCAGTCAGCAATAGGAAGGGGTTCCCTTCCTATTGCTGACTCTCTTTGAGGCGCGCGTGGAACACGAACGCGCCGTCGACACGGCCTGTCGTCATGAGACGGAAAGACGGCGAGCTAGCCCCTAGCCCACCGTCCACAGGCCCGCGCCTACGGTGGCCGGGGGCCACGTGGTGGCCGGGGGCCATGTGGTTGCCCCCGACGCCCGGGGCGTCTCCCGCGGCGGCCGGGACGCTGTGAGGTTCTCTCCGTCTCACGTTCCGCCACCTCCTTCTCTAGCATTACTGCTTCGCAGAAGGAGGTGACGGCGGCGTCCCATTCCGTCTCAAACGTGTCTGTCTTTGCCATTTGGTAATTTAATTTCGTGTGTCACTGAGGCCACATTTCTCTCTATGATATCTCTTTGGCAGGAGCTTTTGGCTAAATAATAACAGCCGTTCAAATCGACCTTTAGGTTAAGCTGCGCTTGCCTAGGATCGTCCGTGGATGAATGACTACCCATTACATACCCAGTTTCCTCCATGCCTTGGTCCCAGCTGTCATTTGTAGATCTTTGTTAGTCGTTAAGTAGTCAAAAGTCTGACAACAAGTCTTATCAAAGGATATTGTATTACCCAGTACTAACTGGGTTGTAGAGGTCAGATAGGCAGTCGCTCCATGTAAAATACTAGTAGTCAGCTGCATCTAGCTAGACTAGAAGTCTACCTTTAACGCGATTCCTATTATGATTCTGATAAAGCTGCCATTTTTGTCCCGCAGTCGCAGTACGCTTGCACTCGCTGTACGCGAAGCATTTCTAGGTGTGCCTGCGTTTTCAAATTTTGTGGAGAGCTAACCTTCTGTTACTCTGCCTGTCTTTGCCGAGGGTCGTGTTCTGTCGTAAAATCGAGGGATCCTCTCTGTTTTTATTTTTATTATTTTTCAAGTACAAAACAATTAAAACTTTTCGTGAGAAAGCAAGGGATTTGAAACGTGTAATGACGGCAGTGGAATAAAATATGAATTGAAATAGAATTGTTTGCGAAACTTTTGGGAAGGTTTGAAAGAAGTATTTTGAGATGGAAATACTTGGAGATGAATTTGTAATCATTGATACAGAACAGATTGGTATAATATTTGTGTATTGAAATGGAAGAGTTGAAGAAAAATAATTGGTCTTATTTTGTGTCACGCTGTATTCAGAAATAAAGCTAGGAATTTAAAAATTACGACGAAAAAGAATAACTTTTTTACCAACAAAAATTAGGAGGATAGAGTTTTTCACTCCGTACAACATCAGAACATATAATATCAACTGCATAGCCTTTTTCCTGCTATGTTGGGGTAAGATTTCAGTTTAACCGGATGTAACTGAATACCAGTATTTTACATGGAGCGACTGCGTATCTGACCTCTACAACCCAGTTAGTATTGGGTAACACGATCTCTTCTTCTTAGTCGAAACACTCTTGTCAGAGTGGTCGTGGTTGCGCAGACGAGGTACGGTCGAACTAGGTATTTGGTTTACAATGTAACCCACAAATTACATTGTAAAATGTAAACCAAATAGCTTGTTCGACCGTACACGGAGAGATGTTTGGTGAGCTTTTTAGGGTAATACGATGCGCCTTAATAAAACTGGCTGTCAGACTTTCGGGCCACTCACTACCTGTAACGACTGTCAAAGATCTATAGATGACAGCCGGAACCAATGGCTTAACGTGCTTTCCGAGGCACGGAGGAAACTCGGTAAAAAATGTATGGTCACCTTTCCACGGACCAACATAGACAAGTGCGGCTTAACCCGAGCGCCCGTTATTATTAAGCCACGAGCTTCTCTCTAAAAAACGGTTTTTTACATTATAGGGGTTAACAGCTCGTGGCTAAATAATAACAGCCGCTCGGATCGATCTTCAGGTTAAGCCGTGCTTGCCTAGGTTGATCTGTGGACGGGTGACCACCCTTACATACCGAGTTTCCTCCGTGCCTCAGAAAGCACGTTAAGCTGTTGGTCCCGGCTGTCATTTGTCCATCTTTGACAGTCGTTACAGGTAGTCAGCGGCACAAAAAGTCTGACAACCAGTCTTACGAAAGTGGTATCGTATTACCCAGTATGAACTGGGTTGTGGAGGTCAGATAGGCAGTCGCTCCATGTAAAATACTGGTACTCAGCTGCATCCGGTTAGACTGTAAGCCGACCCCAAAATAGTTTAGTTTATCAATTTTCCAAGCATCACATTTTTTTTAAGCATCCCTGACCATTTTCGGATTCTGGTTTTGAGAGATTTTGTTACGAACAAAATCTCAGAAAGCAAAAAACGAAAATATCAACAAAATCCCTGAAATATTTTACACCAAATTTAACGCCGTACAAATTAGGAGAGATCAATCACCTTTGTGATTGAATTACACAAAAATAAAAATAACGAACTCAGAATAAACTTTTGTTTTACATAAAACGTAAAACATTAAAATGTTCATCTAATTTAATTTCCTTTTAGGGTTTTTGTTTCCTTTCAACTTCGGAAACTTTTTGAAATCATCTTGTCAGTTAGATTTTATATTTGGAACAACCGCGCTACTTACACTTTTGTTTTTATTTTTGTTTCTCGATATTTCATAGAAAGAAAAGACATTAACAAATGAATAACCAACTCACTAACTAAAGGTAGACAAATACAAAGCAAATGTCAGTAAGAAAGCCCTTATAGGACATACACAGACCTTATTGACGATGTTCTTCAGAAAGAACCAGTGTGAGAATTGTGTATGACCAGATGTATGAACGGATGTAACAAAAGCAGTACCTAAGAATCGTATCAGGTATCATTTTTTTTTTCAATAAACAGGCTACCATTTGGCCGCAACTCGCTTGATATGAAGCGATGACGCGGGTAGAGCACACTTGCTTAGAATAAACTGATTCACTCGAACTTTGAAGAGATCTAGATTATAATGAAACAGAGAAGCCGGCAGTGAATTTCACAGACTGGCGATTTGCATATTTGTGGAAGCAAAGCGCGTTGGTTCGAGTCTGTGGGACTTCAAGTTTTGACCTACTCCTATGAGAAAAATTGTAAATTAATTAATTAAAAATAACATCACCGTAATGGCATTGCAATGAGCGTTATTGATACCCGGAATCCCACAGCTAGAAATCATACCATTTGCCGACAATATGTCATAAGTCATATGTCATGGTTCTAGGACATGCCGGTGTCTCCATGCCTTTTTACCTTCAAAAGGTTGATTGCACTCTGACATTTACTTATTTCGAAAAAACCAGACAGTCCAATAAAATTACGGAACCAAAAGATTTCTTCTGAAAGAAAACATCCCGATTTTCCATTCCACCCTGAAAACATCGTCCAAATAATAAGCTCTTAAAAGACAAAAGCCAATTAATAACGAATGTATTGTAGCAAAGGACTTTATTTACCTTGTAAAAGAGGAAAACGTTATTTTTGCAGCCTTTTAAACAATTATACGAATGTTTTCCCGTTTCTTTTGTGTTATTTTTGGAGATCCCCACGTATTCTTAGAAAAGGAATAGGAGACAAGAACTTACGAAAGATATTTTTACGCAATTACATTCCAGAATTATGGGACTAACGTTTCATAATAGATATTTTTATGTTACAGTGTATATTGTCATATTTTTTGAAAAAAATGGGATTGTTTTCAACAGAATTTGTAAAGGTGTCCACGTCCCACATTTATCAGCCTCGATATTCAATGTAGTGGTGTGCTTGAGGTCAACTATGAGAGATCTGCGTTCAGAACGAAAATGAACGAAATGTGAACCTGAGAAGAGTACGGTTTTTTAAATGTCAAAGTATTTTTAGGACCTTTGCCAAAAGGCAGAAAACGGATCTCTTATAGATTCGTGATTCGTGGTTTGTTGGTCCGTATGTCACAACCATATTTTACTCCGAGTATGGTGGGCACCACGCAGTTAAAGTTTAGCGAGTAGTGGTGTCTTCTGTGAATTGCTACACAATAGTGATGTGAAATTACACAAAAGTAGGGGCGGCCCTCCGTTACATGTAATACTGGGCTGAAAAAGAAATCTACGTATTTTATTTTATTATTTTCGGAAAACTTACAGCTAGGCAGACACAATAGTTTAGTTAATAACAACAATATGATCAATTACAAGTTTCACAAATAGTATCTTACTACTGGGTATAAAAACCGGCCAAGTGCGAGTCGGACTCGCGCATGTAGGTTCCGTACCATCATAGTAGGGGAGCAGCAACAGAAATACATCATCTGTGAAAATTTCAACTGTCTGGCTATCACGGTTCATGAGATACAGCCTGGTGACAGACAGACAGACGGAAAGTGGAGTCTTAGTAATAGGGTCTCGTTTTTAGCCTTTGGATACGGAACCCCAAAAATGATTATCGAGTTTGTACACGTGTTTTCTTAAGGCAATGGTTGATGAGATATTTGCCATCAAAATTTTGCTCTCTCTAATTTTTCAAGTAAGAAAAGTAAGTAAGAAAACAGGACCTTTCAACGAAAATTGGTTTGAATTTGTTATTATATTGTTTGGTACTACAGAGCCCTTTGTGTGCGAGTCCGTCTCGCACTTGGATGGTTTTTCATATCTAATCATAGTTCTCTGTAATAGAAGTTAAGTAGCCTTTACTCTAAAGGAGGTCCATTCATCATCAGCCTATAATGTTCCCACTGCTGGGACACGGCCTCCTCTCAATGAGAGGAAATAGGCTATAGTCCACCACGCGGGCCCCGTGCGGATTGGTAGATGTCACATGTCTTCGAATTTTTGGTTCTAGGACATGCCGGTTTGCTCACGATGTTTTCCTTCGCCGTTTTGAGAGCAGTGCTGGTGAAATAAATCACACAAAGTAATGCGCCTGTCTGGGTTCGAACGCACGACTTACTGTTCGTAAGTCGGGGCCGCCACCACTGGGCCACCGCTGCTCTCCACCTGGTAAGTAGGTCTATTAATCTGACTTTAACAATCTTTTCTAGACCTTTCTTTATTACGTCAATCATTGAATAGAATGAAGATATTAAATATAAAGTTGTGAAGCCTGAAAGATTCTACAAGTTCTAAAAAAATACACCTCAAGATTAACATACCCAATAGATGCTTGAAGATACCACTCAAAACTCTTAATGAGGTGCTCCAAACTTTACAAATATAATTCAAAGCGAACGTCGATACAAATACCACTTTGACATGAAATAATATTTTGTTTATCCTCACATTACAATATATGGCCGAAGTTTTAAACTAAAGTTTATAATATTTACTGCAAAACTCTAAAACTATGCAAATTGCTGTTTGTGTTTTAGTAATGACATTGTTTGTTTGACAAATATTTACAAGTTAGAAGTGAAACTTAAAATAAAGCGAACGCAAAAATGGTTTTCGTCAGAAATTTTGAAAAAATCTTAAAATAATTTGCCTTATCATCCTTTGATCATAACTAAAATCATGTTGCAGAAAAATAAATAAAAATCCCCATATTACATAATTAAATCTCTTACACAAGCTTTCCATTCTGCATAACAGTTTATTTATAGTGAAGGTGTAAATGAACCCCTAAAGGGATATTAGGGAGATGAAAGTTTGTATGGAAGTCCCCAGTGGGTACATAGTTTGTTAAGAATACCTGTGATGATGAAAGCCATAAGTAGAAAATGGTATTAACCAACTGAAAGTCGGTATCTGGCAGAACCCTAAGAAATTCAGTTTAAGATTGACAAAAAGTGAAGAATATTTTTTTTTACTTTTATTTATCCTAAAAGTTTAATTTGACTGTTCTTATACAGGTAAAGGTGAAGATTAAAATTTGATTTGTTAGAAACCTTCGTCTTTGGTGTTTTTTTTGCCCTAAGCAGGCCGATGTCAAAGCCGAAGATTCAGTCGGAAAAAATTAATAGAGAATATTAATAGAGAATTTTCTGTTTAGAGCTTTCTTGAAACATACTGATAAAATTCGATGAAGAATGAAACAAATGCGGGAATGACACGTTCAGAGAACACTATTTTTAGAAGCTACAGGACCGAATTGTTTCAGAACGCAGATCACTTATTTGAGGTAGAAATACAAGAAAATATTCGGGAAAGCCTTTTGCCTGCAACCGGGCACAAATCCAGACACTTTGGACACACATACTTAGCAGTAGCGCTTATCACTAGACCAACGAGACCATCGGTTTGCTACTTACCTTATTACGAAAACCATCCATAGCAGAATGGCAAAGTATCACTCAAAACTGAGGTCACACATGTACCTACTTTTGTAAACATTTATGGCTCAGATCAAAGTATTTTTAGTAAAAAACAAATGCACAACACTGTCATAATAATATAACTGTTAAAAGATACAGATACAATAGCCACTTTAAAATTAGAGAACTACTTTACAAACATTAAAAAACAACTCCAATATTCTTAATGATGACGATGACAATTTTAAACAAGCGCAAACAAAAAATATACTCCCTCCAAATATCCTAAGACAAATTACAATTGTTTGAGAACCTTCAGCGAATTTAATTTCAAGGAAAAGCTGACGCAAGAAAGACTCCAAGTGGCTCAGAAGAAAAATATAGGAAAGTTAAAACGTTGTTCGCATCTTCGCAACGTTTCTTTGCAAAAGATAAATTGTTGGGAGGAATAGTGGGACTGCTGCGAATAACTCACTGAGATTTCTTTGTTTATGCAAGCAATATGAACACTATTCTTTAAGAGTGTGCGTGTTCAAAAGTTACCCTATAACGTCCCCACTGTTGGAATACAGGCCAGAGGAAGTGGGCCAAAATCCATCAAGTCTTGCTGATTGATGAATGTCAAGTTTTAAGATTATTGGTCATACCTGTCTCTAGAGGAGCTCGTGGCAAAATAATAATAGCCCCTCCTCGGGCCAATCTCCAGGCTCAAGATTGGACCGACTCAACTCTGCAAATATCCAGTGATATAGATACAGTGAAAAAGCCTTTCTACAAAAGCCAGGACATCAAACAAACTTCGTCCAATCAAAGTACTTAGAAACAATAATTTTAATTAGCTTCAACACCAACAATATAAGCCGTTAAGCGGGGCGGCGCGGGCGGTCGGCTAATGCATTCGCGGTCATGCGTCGCACGTGGGATCTCATTTAGTTACTACCCCGTTTAATACCTGAGTTTGTTTTGGGGAGGAAGAGACTACCCTTCTATTTACGCTGATTGGTTGGTGTTGTTGGTGTAAATATATTTTTAACCGACTTCTAAAAAAGAAGAGGTTCAAAGGAAGTTTGCTAGGTGGTACCATATTTTTTTTTTTACTTTGCTTGGGTAGTTCTCAGACCAAATAAAAAGGTAAAGATGGAACTCTGCGAACAGTAAAGTGAGGCCCGTCAAATTACGTCTCGCCGTTTACAATCAGACCAAAAAATTTGTTAAGACGGAACTCTGCGAACAGAGAAGTGAGGCCGGTTTCTTTGTAAACATGTTGTGCATTTAATGAGGCATATTTTAATTGTAGTTTGATGTAAATAAGTGCGTGTGAGCGTGTATGAACAGAGCGAGACGTAATGTGACGGCCCTCATTTTTCTGTTCGCAGAGTTCCGTCTTTACCTTTTTATTTGGTCTGAGGGGTAGTTCATGTGATATCTTTTAATAATGCGTATATTTTCTTCTTCGTTTATATGGGTGATCTATTGTCAACTTTTAATAACAATGGAAAATTAATACATAAAAAGAATTAGTAGGAGATAACCTCATACTGTAACTTAAAAGTACGAGATAAAAAACTTATTTGCCAAAAAAAATAACCGTCTTTTCTTAGTGGCGACACGCCATCTTCTTGTCCGTCTGCCGCGACCCCGTCTAGCTGTTTCAGGGCTCCAGTATTGCGATATTTCGGCAGAATGTTAAGCTCTATTAACGAAGTTAATTAATATCGTTAATTATCATCCTTGCTTTATAATTAATTATTACTACTCCTTTCCGATATTGTCTTTCCTTCACGTATGTCTACTGAGTCCAATGTTGTTATCTGAAATCGTATTTAAACTGAGTATTCATCCCTGAATGAGCAAAGGCATTTGTCTTGCAACAGTCCTATTGTAACCAGATACGATTACATAACTAACGCACATAATACAAACAGCTCAAATACATTACAATAGTTTAGATTGCAAACACTTAGACGCTACCTGTAAATCATTGTCTGGCCAGCTTTAGACTGTGTGGCAAGATGACTTATCGTATGGCCCCAGATCGTACGATTAGATTAGCCAAACGAACACTACAGTGAGTTAAGACTAGACCTAAAGTCGGGTGCACATTTATTTTGTAACTTTGTAAATGTGAAAACGTCTATATTTTTAGAATAGAAAGAAAGTTAGAAAGTTTTTATTTCAGACCGTAGTCCATAGGGTTAGTAACAATTTTACTTAAGTTCTAGTGTTAGTAGGTTACAGATACAGATGAAAATGTACAATCACAATTCGGCATGGAGCCGCATCCACCTCCGCATCATCGGGGAATCCCACCGATCTGCGAATACACTGAGAATACTGTTGCGTGTTTTTAAGCGACTTCTAAATAAAGTTGGTTGGTTACTTCTTTTTTTTTTCATTTATGTTTACCGATATCTCCGTGATTGCTAAGCCGATTTAAGTGATTCTTTTTTCATTTGGTGAAGGAAGCTCGCGCGGTGGTCCTATATAAATTTTATTAACTTTGCTTTAGTACTTTAAGTATCATTTTCGCTTTTACGTCTATGCGGATGATGTGCTGATTCCTTCTAATTACAAAGTAAAATTGATACTTGACAAGGATTTGAGAGATACCATAACTTATAAGGTCAGTCGTTTATTTTTCTTGCAAAAAAGTTTTTATTTTATAATAAAAACTTTTTAGCAAGAAAAGAAAACGACTTCCAAAAACAAAACATAAAAAAAATGAAAATAACATAACTTTCAGATGTCGGTGGCATGAAGTCGACGAAATTAACAAAAATTAGCCGACTTTCCGAAACTAAAGTTATTTTCAGCAAGGACAATTAATGTCTTAACGTGCTTTTCGAGACACGGAGGAAATTCGATATGTAATGAGTTGTCACCTATCTACGGATCAACCTAGGCAAGCGCAGCTTAACTTGCGGCTGTTATTATTTAGCGACGAGCTCCTCAATATCCTATAATTACCTGAAAACTCACAAAATAATAAAACGCAAAAATCCCACGCACAGTCCCTCGAGAGGAAAAAATTGCAAAGACTGGAATCAAAATATTATCATTTCTATACTACCGTCAATAGATTGCCCAAAGTAAAATTGCCTAGTGGGCCCCAAAGCTTAATCGGATTGATAGGGATAATGACGTCATTTCCCGGGGGGCACAAATTCAAACTCATGTTGTCTTATTGTTGATCGTGAATTATTCAGTTCGAGAGACGGGACGAGTGATGGGTTCTTTGGCTCCGCTGTTTTTAAAATGTTACTGTCTGCAGAACAACGAAAGTAGTATTGGGTAAAGGAGTTTTTTTTGTTTCGTTGGTTTTTTTTCTCTTTATTATTATTCTACTAGCTTCTTTATCCGCGTGGATTTCGGTAATTGTCTCACGGATCGTGGGATCGTATACCGGGATAAAAACTATGTGGTTATCCGGGTTACAACCTATCTATGTGCCAAATTTCATCGAAATCTGTTCAGTATTTTTTGCGTGAAATAGTTACAAACATCCATCCATCCTCACAAATTTTCGCATTTGTACTATTAGAAGGTTACGAGAATGCACACAAAATATATATATATATATATATATATATTTTTTATGCATTTTCTATTATCTTACTTTAATGGCATTTAAATATACATACAAATTGCACTAATACACTGTACAATGGCGAGCTTGACCCAGAGCTTTATTGTATTTATGCGTGTTTTACTATTTACTTATATAATTTTTTATTTTATGTTTTTTATTTTTTAGTGTTCCGTAACCAAATGCCTTACTTAGCCAAATGTTTTACTCTGAGCCTGTTGGCACCATACAGTTGACATTTAGAGAGTAGGTGTCTTTTATAAACGGCTACATAAAAATTGATTTGAATAAGATTTGATATTAAAGTTTTGAGAAATGGAACTGAAACTCCAGCAGTGACTTTGTTTTAAATCAAATCAAATCATTTATTTGCAATGAATGCAGGTTACATTTAAATACAGGTGGAGTAGGAAGGAGTGAGCCTTGTACATTCTGCCTGAAAAGGGGCACGCAAAAAATTATAAACATTGTTAAGCATCTAAAAGTAGTGTTACAAATTAAGATATCACAGTTAGAATTATTGCAATTATACATTAATTAATATTGAAAATGTCAAATTAAAATGTTAGAATAGAAAATAATAATACTAATAATATTTAATTTTGTTATACATAATGCTGATTAAAAAGTATTGTCCATTAAAAAATCATTAATCGAATAATAACATTTTTCTGTTATGAAGGCTACTAATTTCTTTTTAAAGTTCTTAATTGTTTCATTTTTAATTACATCTGGCAATTTGTTGTATATAGTAGGACCCATACAAATAACACTTTTCCTCATTAGTGCTGTGTTACAGGACTCTATTTGTAATAAACAGGTCGTTTTCTAGATTCTGTCATCGTGGGAAAAAGGTTTTTATTGGTCTTTACAAACATGGCCATTTCCAGAATATACAATGACGGAAATGTGAGCACTTTCAGGGACTTAAACTTTGGTTCACAACTGTCTGTGGTCTTCAAGCCACACATCGCTCTAATGCAAAGTTTTTGCGCCTTGAATATGTACTCCCTTGAGCTGCAATTGCCCCAGAAAATAATACCAAATCTTAAAACTGATGCAACCAGACCATGATAAGCTACTAATGTAGTTTGAATGTCAACTTTCCTGGACAGCTTTGAAAGGACATATGCCGCTGTATTCAACCTTTTGTAAAATTACCTCTGCTTGTGGTTGCCAATTTAGTTGTCTGTCAAAGTAAATTCCTAAAAATTTTGCTACTTTAACTTGGTCAATTTTTTGTATATTGTAGTCTAACGATACTTCTTTTAAAATTGTGCGTTGATGGAAGTGCATTATGCTAGTTTTTTGTAAGTTTATCACTAAGTTGTTTCTGTCCAGCCAATGTACGATATCTTCCAGGGTCTTATTTATGTCCTGTTCATAGCTATCTGGATGTTTACATTTTACTACCGCAGTGCTGTCATCGGCAAATAACACCATTGGATTATCAACATGTCGTGGCAAATCGTTAATATAAGTTAGGAAAAGAGGTGGCCTAAGGACGCTGCCCTGTGGTTCACCATATTTTATTGTTCGTCCTTCGCATTGATATTTTCTTTCACTCTTTGTCTTAGGGCAAATTCTAGTTATTTCCGTGTACTGTTTACGATTACTAAGGTAAGATTTTATAAGTTTGAGTACATTTCCCCTTATTCCATACGCGCTTAACTTGTTTAGTAGAATGTCGTGGTCGACGCAATCAAAGGCTTTTGACATATCTGTGAAGATTGCGCAAACAGGTACTTTACAATCAACGTTTTTTATGATAATGTTTTCTGACCATAATCCGAGGGGATCTTGACAAGCACAAAAAATGAGACTTTTAAATCCATATTATCTAGGAAGTATCTGCACCTAACGTTGGAGAAAGAAAAATATCCTAAGGAAACTTGGTCATAAACTAATAGCGAACTAGAACGCTAGATGCATATAAATTGCTCACCTAAGACATAAAACGATCATCTGATGTACGGTAATTAATAAACTGCAGCAATTAAAAAAATAAAAACAAATATGGAGCAAGTGAATTTTATCCATGTTTGTACCGAAGACAACACAGAAGGTAGACTCTATTTAACGAGCGAAAACGTACGCCCTAGATGTTAGGCTCAGAGACCGAAAACGTTCATTGAGCGTAAAAACCAACCACAACTCGTTGCGGTATTTTTAAAACGACCAATATGCGAAACTGGCGTATATTTGGTGCCAGTTAAGATGAGAATAGCGGTCATTGACCCACCTACATTTATTAAACTTCTTAACTTTGAGAACCAAAAATAAGCCTGTTCAAGTCTGGAATCGTTATCTATCGTGATCATACATTTTTCGTAATGAAAAACGATGCATGGTTTACTAGTTTTGGTTCGTACGAAGAGATATTAGGGAAAGGGCAATGACCGCTTTTCTATCTTAACTGGCACCAACTATAGTGGCACTTTAAAAACTGACCATAACGCGTTCTGGCAAATCAAAATGAAATTGGCGTTGTAGCTGTTTTGATTTTCGACCACACCGTATTCTTGCAATAAGAAAATCCCACAACGTGTTCCGAGTATCTTTTAAACAGCCACAACATGATGTAGAGGTAATTAAATGGAACTTGTCAACGGTGACGGATAAAGTTGAGAGTGATACCTAAATAAAAATCCAAGATATGAAAAATTTCACGTACCTGCGTCTGATTTCCGTAAATACGCGCGTATGTGTATTTTCGCCTGTTTTTGTTCAAACGGATCTTCTGCCCATCTATTCTGTGTATGTATGATGTTCCCACTCTAGCGGTGCTCATTAATACTTGGCTACGCTACAACGTCGCATCGTTCTGTCAATATTTTCCCCTTGTAACATTACTCGTGTGTAAAAAGTTTTTAATAATATTTTTGTTGGTTTATTACGCGGAAGCGGTGTGAGTAGTTTCAAAATTAAATAAGTTTCAGGAAAGTTTACACGATGTATTTTTGGGAAAAAATGGTGTGTGCTTTCAGAGTTAATTAAAAGTAGATGCAAGTATTATAAATTTAGGAACCTTTTTAGTTGCCTTTTATCAAGTTGCGCTGCCCAACTGTTGGCCTGTGTCATCCCACTACTGGGCAAAGGTTTGACTTCCAAATCTTTTGATCCAGGGCCAATGTGGACCACCGGCCGTTGGTTTATCAAACGTGGTTAAGTGATTTAAAAAAGAGAAAATCATTACAAATGTAAATAATATTGATCCAGTATTCATTTATCACATTTGTAAAATAGCAATAATATATTATTTAAGAAAAGGACACATTTAGAACATTTAAGACATCAGTAATGATACTTTAAAATTCACAGTCAGCTAACGACCGTTTTCCCCTGAGGCGAAAAATGTCTCCATTGTTCCAAATAGTCACCTATTCACACACTGACCATGGCGAGAATAGCATAGCACAGCAAATCTTTTCACCCACAAATTATTTAAAAAGAAACCATACAACTTCCGCTATCTACGTCCCAGCAAAATAATTTCACCCAAAACATTTCTCAGAAACAAGAATATTTGCTAAAAACTTTGGAAATTCGTCCACCCGCATACTTATTACCGCTCAAGCCTATTTTGCAACGAATTTAAGTCGTCGGGGCAACGAGCCAGCCAACAGAACGTAAAATTTTATCCGCCATTTTGCCTTTTGAAATTCGAAGGGGAATGGAACAATAGATTTTTCGTAACGGAAAAATGTTTAAGGACTGAGATATTTTCGGTCGCAAAGATAAGAGAAAATAATTAAACAAAAATAAAATCTGATTGTCTTTGTTACTTTTTGATGTTAATGGATTTTTTTGGTGGCAAAAAAAAAAAAGTAGCATCTGGTTTTAATGGAAAGTGACCCCATAGATGGTAGACTACCTACTACTAGCAGCACCTGCAGTATTGTCTCTTCCTGTCCCTGTAATCCAAAGGTTTTCTTGAAAAGATCGCTTTTAGCAATAAGACCGCCCATTACGTCACCTTAAGTGAAATGATTTCTCAAATACTACTTTCTAGTACTTGTATGGTGTACAAATAATATTCTATTTTAATATAAGGTCCCATTAAAATAGATGAACAAATTTTAAAAATGGATGTGTTTAATTCTAGAGTAATTTATTAATTTAGTTCAAAATAAAATCGTTTTGATGGTTTTTTTTTTTGCTTGAATATCTTTTGGTTGGACGTACTGAACGCTGTGTTAAAATTTGTTCATGTATTTTAATGGGACCTTATTTAATTATGGTACTTTAATTTTTGCCCTGTTTTACATACACACATCAAAAATGTCTAGGGATCAAGCATTTTTATGCGGATTTCTTGAGATTGAGATGTGGCTTTGTAATAAATTTATGATTTTATAAATTTATATGGATCCTTTTTGGTGCATTTCATAATTTGAATCAGGAACTCTCAATCAAATTCGAGTAAAAGATGAAAATAAGCTGTCAATATTTTCCCTATAAAAACATACAACGCATTGAAGACATTATTAGTGCTACTGTTTCCCTACTACTGATTAAAACCAACGTTATTATGGAGCGGCGACGTCATTTAAGCAGGGAAGAAATGCTCAGAGCCGTGGGAATGATAGAAGCTGGTTCCCGGCAACGTACTGTAGCTTTAGCTCTGAATACAAGTCAGAGTGTTATCAGTCGACTTTGGACACGTTACCGAAGCACTGGTACCGTGGCTGAGCGCCATGAAGGACGGTATCGCTGCACCACACGGAGACAAGACCGATACATTCAAATCTTAACTCGAAGAGCTCCAACAATAACCGCCATGATGTTAGCCGTGAGGCTTCATCACTCTTCAGGGAACTTAATTAGCGACCAAACAGTCAGAAACCGCTTGCATGAAGTGAACCTTCATTCCCGAAGACCGCTACGGGTACCACCTATAGCAATGCACAATCGTAGGATTCGATATCAATGGGCTCTTGAACACAGAAATTGGGCAGAAGAACAATGGCGTTTCGTGTGCTTTTCTGATGAGTCTCGTTTTGGTATGAGACCGGATACAAGACGTATACGACACTGGAGAACCCCTGGACGCCAACAGCGATTAAAATCCTGCCAGGAAGTCCATCCTTATAGTGGTGGAACCATCATGGTATGGGCGGGTATTTGGATCGGCGGAAGAACTGAGTTGATTTGGATCAGAGGCAACCTCAACGCTCAAATTTATGCTGAGACGATTGTATCAGACGTCATCGTTCCTCTACAAGTGCAAATCGGTCCCTTATTTCAGTTAATGCATGATAATGCACGACCGCACACCGCAAGAGTTGTAAGACAGACTCTCGCCGCAGCTAACATCAATGTCCTGCCCTGGCCTGCTCAGTCGCCAGACTTGAACCCGATTGAGCATGCATGGGATATGCTACAGAGAAGAGCTCTGCCGAATATGGAGGGTATCCAGTCGCAAGAAGACCTTTTTTTGTTGTTGCAACGAACATGGGCGGCCATTCCACAGCGTGATTTGGATGAACTCATTTTGAGTATGCCAAACCGATGTTCTTGTGTTGTTAGTGTTCGCGGTAGAAACACGGATTATTAATTGTTTAAGTTACCCAATAAAATTTTAAAGAAAACTGTTATTTCAGTCTTTTTTTCGAACTTTAATGTTAGTGGTTCAAATTTCAAAAATCCCTTTATTAGGAAAATGGCAAATTTCTTTATTAATGCAAAGGTGAGTTGGTTTATCGTTACTGTGACAAACGAAAACACTTTATTTGATGAATCCTTAAAGAAAATTTTAATTAATATCAATCAGGAGAAAAGTTATTGCAAAAATATATGTTGATCCCTAGATACTTTTGATGTGTGTATTTGTGGATCAAATAAAATCAAAATTATTTAAATTTGCGGTGAATGTGATAAAAAAGATGGTAAAAATTATGTCACTGTGTGCAATGACATATCAAATGAAGAGATCTTCGTCGAAAAGAATATCTTTACCCACAAAGAAAGGAAAGTCTCCTTTTTTCTTTTTGATGGCTTATGTTGACGACATGATGGTTCGTAATAACTTCTAGTTACAATGTAAATTTGTTTCATGAAAAAAAAATGGGTGATAAATTACAGCTACAAAGGGTAAAACAAAAACGATTTTGCAAAAAAAACACCGACTTCCTAAAACCACAAAAAAAACTTTACTATTGGAAGTCGATAGCAAAAAAGTCAATAAAGCAAACAAGGTCACTGACTTCAGAGAGTAAAGTTATTTGAGACTTTTTCAGTGTTTTTTTTAATATGTGGTATTAAAAAAAACAAGATGGCATTTGTTCCCATTCTCATGCGAGAAGATCGTTGTACCTACAGCTTGACATGCTTCAGTAGCCACTGTTTCGTTACCAACAGTCAAAGCGCTAACATTTCTGACACTTTCAGAAGTCCGTTTAATTACAGTTTCTGAGAGATTGTTGCCAATATTAGTGGCATAGCCAACGGGCTCTTGTATAGGACCTTTACCGAGACCCACACCTGTCGCGTCAATAGATGAGATTCTTCACCAAACTTTGTCAAATTTCAATTAGGTGATTTATACTAATTTGTCGTTGCGAGGTTAAGTCATAAACGTAGCGTGGGTGGGATAAAGTTTATGTGGTATCTGACATAAATTTTAATTTTAGTGGTATGTTTTAAATGTCAAAATGTTAGGATGAAAATGTAATTATCTAAACTAGATTTTACTAACCCTACTCGTGTCTTCGCCTATGTAGAGATTAGTAATTATTATTCCACAGCAACGTACCCTTGACAAAAATATAAAAGGTGTAAGATTACCCTTAATGAAGCCGAAAGGCACTGGTTCTTCCCGTCATTGCGATCATGTTTTTGTTTTAGACCATACATGGGAACTTTCTACTTACGGAAATATTGGGGGTCAAAGTTCCGATTTTATCACAAGATTAATTTTTTAATACATACAAGTTTTTAATGTTATAACTTTAAAATAAATGTCTCCACGACGACCCCCGTACTATACAATGCATTTATCAGCATAATGTTTCGAGTGCAGTACATTGAGTCCTACCGTAAAACGTGATTTATCACCCCAAAAAAAAAATCGAAATAGCATTTTTTTCTGAGTATCGTTACTTGGTTTGATGTACAGAATGCTTGGTTGGCGGCTTCGTGAAGGGTCAGTTTACGCTTTACACCCTGTATTAATCCGGGGTCATGGTCTACCTGTCATATGGCATTCAAATTCTTCTAGACGGCCAGATGTGTCATGAAAAAGAAATTGGACAGGCGGAGTTACTTCCGTATCATCACTACATAGTATACAAGAAAGTCACTTCTCGTTGTCTGTCTGTCCCTATGTATGTTTAAATCTTTAAAACTACGCAACGGATTTTTTGGAGGAAGTTTCATGTGTATATAACATGCATAATATAGTAGAGAAACACTGATAATTTTAGAGGTTTCTAATGTGATGTCGTAAATAAACACATTTTTTGCGCTTACATTGCAAACACTGGCTGAACCCTACGAGGTAGATCCAAATAATGTACTACAGTATTTACACCTTAAAAAGGTCTACAAAAAATTCCGCAATGGTATATGTCTATCTCAGGATAACCCACAATAACCATTTTTTATCTTTTACTTTTTACGAGAAATAATGGCTTATTTACGAAGCGATTTTAAGCAATACAGTATTAATCCTTATCCAATTCAGTACCTTAAATAAATGTTGCATTAAATATAGATCAATATGGCCCTTTACAGTATATCATTTAAATGAATAATTTAGAAGATATCACAGAATTAAAATTACGCGTGACTGAAAATATCTTTCTCAGCGAAACAAATGGGGTCGCAGTGTAACAGTTGGTCACTTTAACCATTTTGATCTTTTAAGTTTTGCGTAAAAAGTAATGCATAATTTTAGAAGCTTATTTATGGCGTATGGTGTAAATCTATATAGATTATCTTCAATATATTTTTAAGAACGTATTTACCCTAAAGACTATTCAATTTAAATGAATATCTTGGGAGTTATCGCCACTGCCGGGGTCACGGGACTGTCTAAACAGGGTACCGGGGCCCTGGAACTCAAGGGCAACCGAAAGAATAGGGTGTCTTAGTCAGTGTATTTTAGTCAGTAAGTCTGACAGTCCCATCCACTTCACCCAGGGCGGGAGGACTCATTTAATGATTTTACCACCGGAAAAAAAATTGAATTATTGGAAAACAAAGGCAACCCCCACACTACAAAATAATTTTACAGTAAGCGCACTTCTTTTTTTGTTCTAAATTGGTCCTGAGCGAAACCGGGGCGGTTCGCTAGTTTAAAATATAATATTAGTAAGGAAGGCTGGATTGCAGATTGGAGGAAAACCAATTAATTGAATTTCGAAGGAAACCGCATTTTCGGAAAGTTTAAGGGCGAAGAGATTTTAACAAAATTAAATTGAGGAATTATATTTTAAACTTGCATTCAAGTTCCGCCACCTCCTCGGTTTGGGTTAACTTTTCTGCTCTATAAAATTCTGTTCCCTATTTTTTGGTGATGGTGTCTAGCTACTTAGGAATAGAGGTGGAAAGGATGTGAGCATGAGATCCTGGGTTCGATTCCGGGGCAGGCAAAGAGCTTTTGGATTTTTCCATCAGGATTTTTTCAGTAGCAGCCACGGAGTTTAGATTTGAGCTCGGTTTATGGCAATAGGCTCGCCCCCTATTACATAAGCCTCAAACAAAACTGGGTATGCTAGGTACACCTCTGCCTAACGTTCGAGGATTACAAGGCGTGTAATGTTATTGTTCTCAAAACTCTGAAAAAAAAATCTAAAAAGTCTTAAAGAAACTGGCAGGTCTTCTGGAATAAAAAAAATAAAGATAATTATGTGGCATCCAAAAACCCACACAGAGAGGACGCCTGGCCCAGCAGTGGGAACGTTTATATTTATTTATTAAAACTTTATGCACAAGTAAAAAAACTGTCCAAAGGCGGACTTAACGCCTGGGGCGTTTTTTACCAGTCTACCTTAGGGTGATGCAGAGAGAGTTATATTGTCTGATTACGATTTATGTGCGAGTTGAGTTATAATAATTATCAAATCGGTTACTGCAGATCATGCTCGTCTTATAACCATCTTTTACGCAAAAGGTTCACAAATATTTTCAAAGCAAACCTAAAAACTTTCTTCTCTCCACATTTTTATCCTTCTAAACTAAACTTAACTTCCAAACAATCCGAACATTATGACAGAATCATCGGATTACTGGCACAGAGCTGCGTTGGACGAGTTCGGCCGCAGTTTGCACCCAGTTAGCACGTTCGAATACTGCTGCTAAATGCATTTGTGTTGTAAAAGCAATCTGGTTTCTGTCGTTATTGTTGCCAGCCTCTGGCATACCAATTGAAAGGTTGAAGGGGAATGTTGTGATGGGAAATTAATTAGGCTGTTTCTTCATGGTTTTAAATGAATGTTAATGTGAGAAATTATTTCGTGCTTCGCGTTCTTCTTTAGTTAGTACTTTCTATTTTGTTGGCCCAAAACTTTGCCAATTCACACCACGCCTGAAGGCTTAGCCATAGACAGGTGTATTTAATAGTACTCATAGTATAAGTCCCAATTAACATCGGGGCGAAATCCAGACTCTAAATAACACACTGCCCGGCCTGGGAATAGAACTTTAGACCTCTCTATTTTGATTCTCTATTGTTCAGACGCGTTTTACAATAACTAACGTCTGTTTATTCCAACACACTATGGCACAAATAAAATGAAAAAGCGGTTTTTAAAGGACAATGAGGTTGTCGCTGCGTCTTTCAATTTTTTGTGCAAAAAAAATCTTTTAGAATTAAGACTTTAATATTATTAAATTTAAAAAAAAATTGCGCCAGACATTCCAAAAACTTAAACATCTTGTGTAAGCAAAGAATATTGAATTATTGAAAGGCACGGGAGGCACCCCGTGCCTTTCAAATACAACTTCGACAACAATTGCTCCTTCGCCTTAACTTCACAGGAACAAGTCACCTCACAACATCAAAATCATCTAAATCACAACCCTTGAATAAGCCAACGTCGTACATAATAAATGTAACTACAACAGAATACTGTTGCAGAACATCGTCAATCAGTGAGTGACTTAGACAAATCGTGGGTTGCCAGTAAATTAATCGGAGAAGACGCACTTTCAGACGTTGCCATAGAGTCATAGACTAAGGAAATTGTGTGGAAGCGAAACTTCTTAGCAAACATGTCACTTCTTTGTTCGTGTAGAAAGTGTACATAGCATAATCAACAAAAAACATGCCAAATTAAGAAGACCTTCCAAACAAAAGTAGTCTAATCTGTAGCGGACGTGGCATACATGGTTAGGTTTAGGTTAGGTTTGTTCCAATAAACCTATTCGACTTGAAATAAATAGAGAACCGGGACAGAATTTGATGCACTTTGGCACAGAGAACTGTGATACCTTCCGTACAAAAGTAGTCTAAGCTGTGGCGGACGTAGGTGTGCCGCCCTACATACGGCGGCACACACAAATATGTTAGTATTTAAAGGATAGTGGGAAGAAATGTATTTTCTTCTACTATCCTTTAAATACTAACATATGTTTAGGTTTTTTGTTACCTAAGTGGGTTTTTGTTCAAAATATACAGTTAATAAATAACACCTATAACGTCCCCACTGTTGGGACACATGCCAGAGGGAGTGGGCCAAAATCCATCAAGTCTAATGCGGATTGATGGATGTCAAGTTTTAGGATCATTGGCCATACCTGTCTATAAAGGAGCTCGTGGCTAAATAATAAATAAATAAGTTCTTTATTAACCGACTTCCAAAAGGAGGAGGTTATCAATTCGTCTGATTTTTTTAAATTTTTTTGTGTGTATATTCAGCCTTTTTTTAATCACAATAAATCTTGACAATCTCCTCCTCGTAAGCATAAGCATTTTAACTCTCGGAAGAATCGCTTCCTTAAATTTTTAATCTGTGGCATTGTCTGTTTGCCTGATAATATTTAACGTTATACCGAGGTATTAATCGAAGTATGGTCGGATGAACATTCAGAAGAAGCGGACATTAAACTGGCATGAATTCTGTTCGCCTTCAGTGAACTTTTGAAAAATTACCTGTTCAGATTTTAGAATTTAATTTATTAATCTTTGATTGTGGCGTATTGATTTTTCTTTACATTGCTGTATAAATAGAAAATCCTAAAATCTTTGAACAGAAAATGATCAGCCATCCAATGATCCACATAGAAAGAGGAGCTTCTGGATAAAGAAAACAACCGCGAGGATCGGCTTTAAAAGTAAAGTGGTGCTTGCCTAGGTCTATCATCAGTGATAGACCTACTCAAGCGCGGCTTCATCGCTTCGATCGGTGACCATCCATTTGATACATGGCAAGTTCCTCTGAGCCTCGGAAAGCTCATTAAGCAGTTGGTTTCGGCGGTCATTTGAACATCTTTGACAGTGAGTCATATAGAAGCAAAGGCAGCAACACACACTTTTACTGAAAAGGCAGTAGACGATTTTTTTTGTTAACGTTGCATGTAGCAGGTTTTAGTTATAATAAGTTGCGAGCATAGATAATTAATGATGTAAGAATCAGATATTTTAAAACAGAATTCTCCAATAAAGACTACATTCTTATTATATATATTATATATTCAGTCAAGTAAAGTTGACGGAATACTACCATACTGCATTAAAAGTTGCCAAAATGAAAAAAATGGATGTTGCTGCCTTTGCTTTTATATGATTCCGTTGTTACAGATAGTGGCGCGAAAGTGTGACAACCAGTCTTACTAAGGGGTATCGTTTTACCTACACGTATTACCCAGTACTAACTGGGTTGTGGAGGTCAGGTAGGCAGTCGCTCCATGTAAAGTACTGGTATTCAGGTGATGCTGCTGAATGAAACTGATGGAACCTACATAGATTAGCGCCTATTTTATTCATAAAACAAAGAGCGCTAGTCAACTGAAGCCCTAAGGTGTTGCTCCAATTACCTTAAGTTCTCCCGGGGTATGAGGATTGCTCACATATTCATTGCATGATCCCTGTCTTAGTTACAGTTTTTATATACAGGTAGCATTCGTTACAAAAAACAATATTTGTAATGTTTTATTTTCAGTACTTTCAGCAAATAATTTTTTAACCTCAAGTGGCATAAATATAGAAACCTTATTGGTTTCGAGCCGTTATTTTACTTGTCAAAAACCACAATTAAACAAAATTTGATCAAGAACTCTTCACCACGTTCATAGAAATTGGTTGATTTCCTAAATTATATTTTTAGAATTAGAAAAAAAATAGAATTATAATTATGACCTTCGTCCGTGTGAAACTATAAACGTAATAGGGAAGTGAATCGGATTTTGTTAACAATTTCATGGGATTTCATTCTTTTGCACGGAACTCTAATCCTTTTCCGAAAATAAAAGTCTAGTCTAAGTCACTCCTTACAATATCAATTATCTGTCAGTAAAAATTTCGTCAAAATCGGTCCAGCCGTTTCGGAGATTGACTGGAATAAACAGAAAATGATTTTTTGTTATAATAACAAGTAACTTATTTACTTTTGCATGCATTTAGTCAAAAGCTTAATTTTTAATTATATGTATAGATGCTATTGAAACAAACACAACACAAGCACTCCAAAGACAACATGAGTGCCTTCCAGAATTACAAGCAAAGCATCACTATTGAATCGTCTATAATTATGATTATATATAAAGATATTATATATATTATATCCCTGAGGGCGCTAGCTATACCGCTGAATTTGCACAAGCCAAGCTGTAGACTTAGATGCTGTAATGCATGGATATCTATAATCACTATAGAGAAAGAGACTCTGAGCTAAGTTAGGCAGACGCCCACTTCGCTCACGCTCATAAGTTTTATTTTATATTCTCTTTTTTACAAGCTTTTATTTAACTTGAAATGTATGTATGTTTGTTAAAGTCAAATCTTGCAACTGTATTTCTAATCAGTTCCCTCCAAAAAATTGAGATTTGCTCACACTTTGTTTAATAGCGAACGGCAAGCGCGAAGACGAGTTCGATGAATTCTGTCAGCCAGGCAGGAAGTGGACAGCTGATTTCATGCGTCGGTCGTTAGAGTATTTTAACATAGGTACAGAGAATGTGATTTAAATAAAGAAATGTTTAATGAAAAAATGATTAAAAAATGAGGAGCTGAATGCACCCTGATAGTTTACATCTTATTAAATAATTACATCTTATACCATTTAATAAGAAGTAAATGCCGCGTCAACACTTCATAGCTCCACTAACTCACGGAATAAGATTAGAGCCCGTTATAAATCAATTCCCTATCGAAATTCATTTACCGTCTGATTGGAAATTGTGATACTTGTCAAAGTATTTAATTTTCCATGAACATTTTGTTATACAATGACAGTTTGGTGAACTGAATCGGGTTTAAATGCGGAGATTTAAATCAGAATAAGCATATAATTACGGCAAATTTCTCTCATCATGGGAGAGGCTTATGTCCAGCCGTGGACATTATGGGCTGTTGTTGTTGTTGTAAGCATACAATTTACAGACGACTACGGATTTACTGTCTTACTTCTTAAAATTCGCCTTTTAAAATGCAGTACCAGATAATTCTTTAAATATCACATTTCTAATCTAGTTTCTGGTTTTTAAGCCACTTAAAAAACCGCTCAAGTGGTGAGTCGGATTCACGCAGTAGGAGAGCCTGCTTTGATTATTAATTTATTTTTATTATTTTTTGTTCGGCAAAATTTCAACTGTCTACCTATTTCAGATCATGAGATACAGCCCGCTGACAGACAGACGGGAGTCTTAGACGAGACTAAGCCTCCACGGACAGCGGAGGCTTAGTAATGGGGTCCCGTTGGTTACCCTTCGGGTACGGAACTCACTTATGTTTAATTCTACATGAGACTTACAAAGAATCTCATTTATGAATTTAAACACGTATTCATTCATAATAAAATTTTCATAAAAATTTGCGCCGAACAAACAAAGTTAGCAAACGTATGGAAATAACGAACTTAAGTACATAACATTACCACAGTAAAATTATCAGTAGTAGGTTGACTTCAAAGAAACGACGGAAACGCTGACGTAATTAACCGAGCGCCTACCTATTATGTATCCGAAATTCAGTGCCAGTGCTCGAGAGCCGTTAACACAGCAAGGGTCTCCCTTTCAGTAATGCTGTAGTTTTTCTCGGGGCTGGTGAAAGTTCTACTCATGTAGGCAATTGGGTGTTCTTTACCGTCAAAAGTCTGTGTTAACATAGCACCAATACCGTAACTACTTGCGTCGGTGTGCACTTCAAAAGGTTTGGAATAGTCCGGACAAGAAAGAACTGGAGCGGAAACCAAACATTCTTTCAACGCATTAAAGGCCGCGTCAGCTTCTGGTGACCACTTGAAAGAAGGAGCGTTTTTTCCGTTAGCAGTGAGCTTATTGAGTGGACCAGCCACTGTGCTAAAGTTAGGGACGAAACGTCGGTACCACGTAGCAGTGCCGAGAAAGCGTTTCAACTCCTTCCTATTTGTAGGGGTTGGAAAGTTAATAATGGCTTCCACCTTGTCTGGGTCAGTGCGTAAACCACGGGAATCTACCACGTATCCTAGATACTTGAGTTTGCTTCGAAAGAACTTACATTTTTCGAAGTTCACTGTTAAATTTGCCTGTCTCAATTTGTCCAAAACTCGCAACAATCGAGAAACATGCTCATCAAAGGTAGAACTAATAACAATGACGACCACGAGGAAAGGGTCCGGACCCGTAAGGATACTTCAAGATGCGAACAGACTGATAGTCACGCGCGTCGCGTCATTTTCTTAACGATAAACCACACAGTATACCCGATAGTAGCAACCCTAGTCCTCTGATCGACAGTAGGCATTGAATTCAAGGGCACGTTCGAGTCACACTACTGCTTATCTTTTTACTGTGACATTACACTAAAGTTGAATGCTAGAATTTCATTGCATTATAAACTCCTAGACGAAAGACCGGACCGCCATCCAATTTGAACATACATTCATAATTTACTAGCTGCGCCCACGGTTTCGCTCTTGATATAGGTTTTTAATTTTCCGGAGAGAAAGAGAGCTTAAATACTTGTTTATATTCGATTCCAAGTAAAAACAGTGCTAGATTGCGTTAAAAATAGCTGAAGATATATCTTCTGCAAATTTACTACGTGTCCTCATACCTAATCTCTCTTTAATTTTTATGGATAGTTTGATAATATAGTCCTTCTAATTTTTGTATAAGATCACTTCGTTGTCCGTCTGCTAAGAACGTTTTTTCTCAAGGACGCGTGGAGGTGAAATTAACAATATCAAATATTGAAGTCTCTCTTTCGAATCCCTTGGAGCAATGAAAAAAATAAGTTGTAAGTTAACGCGATCAAAAGATATGACCGTATAGGTGACATATTTTGCGATTTGGTAAACAGGCGTGATGGTATGTTACTTAGAATTCACATCAAAAAACCATTTTATATTCACAAAACTAAACAAATAAAATGGTATAACCAGTAAGAACGTTACGCCCACTACAAACTTAAACGAACATTCTAGAAAGTTCTGTTCTCTTTTTAAATGCCGAAAGTTTTAAAATAGAATCCCAATGATTCAAAAAACAGAAAGCAAATGTTGCTGGCAGGCCACAACCAAGTTCCTAATAGTAAAAACTTTAACGGCGTCAAACTAAATAGGTCTGCATTCGAAAGGAATATTTTCAAAAGGCAGTTTGATTTTATTCCCTTATTTTCTTGGATAAACGTCAAATTTTTATTTTTATTTTAAAAATTATGTATTTTAGTTAAAATACATTCATCATCATGATTTTAGCCGAAAGACGTCGACTGCTGGACATAGGCCTTACCCAAGTGCTGCCACATTGACCGGTCCTGCGCGTCTCGCATTCAGCGTATCCCTTCAACCTTCACCAGATCATCGATCCACCTAGTGGAAGGCCTTCCAATGCAACGTCTTCCGGTTCGCGATCTCCCTCTAGAACTTTTGGCCCTATCCGTTTTGCGAGCGATGTGCCCTGCCCACTGCCATTTAAGTTTTGCAATTTTTCGGGCTACGTTGGTAATCTTGGTTCTCTTGCGGATGTCTCCATTTCTGAAAAAATACATTCGTATGTAGCATATTAACCAATTTATTAAAACAACTAGCCTATTTGACCCATGTGCGGTGTTACTACGTAATTATTACTGTCATTTGAATCTTTACCACCCTGGAAACCGTTACAACACTAGCCGTGATCTGCAAAAACTTATGAGTTTAACCATAGCACTTCAAATGTCTTAAGGTTAAACTCTGTCGGTTATGAGTTTATGACATTAAGCAATATGTAGGTACCTAGTTAATATTTTGACAAATGAACTACAACACTTATAAACATTAACTTACTTTGCGCATACTGATGATTTTTATGCCATAATGCGCAAAAAGACAAACTCCATCTTATCAAGAGCGCGGTCTAGTTCTAACGGCATCCTAAGTATGTTGATAGAGAAGTTCAATGCACCTTGGTTGTCGCACGCTGTGGAGGTGCTGGTCAGAAGACACCACACCTAACCTCACAATTTTCTTTTTGTATTTGTTTTGCGTTTCTGTGTTTTGTTTACTAACAATAGTTTTTAGGAATAATGTTAAGTTACTAACAATTGGGCCTAGTTGCCATAAATAAACAAATATCTAATAATTAACTGATTGCGAACCAATTCCAGATTAAAACCACTGTAAAGTAGAAAGAAAACGATTTCCTTTTTCAATTTTAATTTCGTAATTTATTTCAGATTTCTTCTCACAAGAACACAATGCTCGAATCTCTTTCTAATATCACATCATCAATTCAAAACTTGCCACTTAGCAGATGACAGAATATTGAAGAAATTAATCGTATAAAACTGGAGAAAAAGTCATTTACTTATAATGAAAGCATTAACGACAGACGGAAATCTTGGATATCATATTTCACGAACTTGTCAATTTTTAAGTTAAGACGGCGGTATATGAAGGGAAGTGTAGACGAGAGACTGGTTCCGTTCAAGTAATATGCTTTTAAATCCTTTATTAAAACGTATTTAGAATGTAAATTTATATTTTGAAACGGGTTACTCTTTCTTCTCGGTTAATCACAATAATTATTTATTAAAAAGTAATGCAATTGCATAAAAATTTGGACAGAGTTCTTGACTTTTTCTCATTGACAGCTGAATGTCGTTTTCCCGTCATTCACTGTCATTGGCTCGCTTTGACAACTGGCTTCAAATGGCGATGGCTTCCCATGGCTATACATGGCTGTACCGTGTACACATGGCGACCATGGCGTGGTGTTACCACAGAGCATCATATTATATTACTGGAGCGTTACAATTTATAAAAATCTTATGTCACGGTATTTGTGGTAGCACTCCTCCGAAACGGCTCGACCGTTTTTTTGAAAAATGTATGTACATTTAGTAGGTATGAGAGTAGATCGTAAAGTATAATATATTTCACACCATAATTTATATGGAAGAACAACGTTTGCGGGGTCAGCCAGTATTTCCATAAAATGTTTTTTTTTTATGTTTAAAAAAAATATGTAAGATAGTGGTCCGCTAGTGTCGGAAGCAGAGTCCAACCTACCGGCGTTCAGGACTCCAGAGAGAGGAACCTTCTACAAGAGCCTTGTCCAGGAGTACCGCTTTCTGAATCAAGCTTGATCCAGCTGCCTAACGATAGCATACTTTTTTTTTTCTTTTTTTTTCGGATGGGAAATCATCAAATGACTTCTCCCGCTCTGGGCGGAGCAGGAGGGAGTGTCAGACTTTTACTGACTAAAACCCATCCATGTTCCTTCATCGCCCTTTGTGTTCCGGGGCCACGGTATCTCTTTCGGACAGTCCCGCGACCCCGGCAGGCATCGGTCCTTGCGGACCCCTTCCTTTTTGCTGACTCTCTTTGAGGCGCGCGTGGAACACGAACGCGCCGTCGACACGGCCCGTCGTCATGAGACGGACGGACGGCGAGCTAGCCCATAGCCCACCGTCCACAGGCCCGCGCCTACGGTGGCCGGGGGCCACCTGAAGGCCCCCGACGCCCGCGGCGTCTCCCGCGGCGGCAACGAGAGCATCCTCAGGTATTGCTCAAGGCTGAAACGACTATCAGCGCAATACTCGCTGAGTTCACATCCCACATGTCAACAAACTCGCGGGCCAAGTCAAAACATGACTTGCTTAACTATCTCGGCTCATTTCTTTCTGTAGATTTACTAGATTATTATTACGATTATGAGAATCATCATCTGCCTAGCCTTTTCCCAACTATGTTGGGGTCGGCTTTCAGTCTAACTGGATGCAGCTGAATACCAGTATTTTACATGGAGCGACTGCCTATCTGACCTCCACAACCCAGTTAGTACTGGGTAATACGATACCCCTTGATAAGACTTTGTCAGACTTTTTGGGCCCCTGACTACCTGTAACGACTGTCAAATATGTACAAATGACAGCCGGGACCAACAGCTTAACGTGCTTTCCGAGGCACGGAGGAAACTCGGTATGTAAAGGCTGGTCACTCATTACTAAAATTATTTATATTATCATTATTACGATTAGGAGAATAAAATATTAAAAAAGTCATCGTTCGAGATTTATTTTTATTTTTACTTTTATCCATATGCATGAGAAGAAAAAAATAAGAAGAGATTCAATGGAGTAAATACTAATAAAACACGTCAAAAGTAATAATACAAAAAATACATAAATGCCAAAAGGGCTTAACTTCAGCACATGTCATGACTTATATAAGCGAAAATAATCTCTGTGTTCTATGTTACGTTTTATTCAGTACACGTGTAAGTTTTTTTTTGAACATGAGGTCTTCTTAAGTAAAAGTCTGGGTAGTGTAATGTGTGCAAAAGTATCCATAATGAAACCGTAAGGCACTTGTTCTTCCCGTCATTTCGATCATGTTTTTGTTCTTGACCATACCTGGGAACCTTCTAGTTACGGATATATTGGGGGTCAAAGTTCCACGTTTTTCCCAAGTATTTTTATAAATACAATTTTTGAATGATAAAACTTTACTCTAAATACCTCCACGGCCCCGTACTATTTAATGCATCCATCAGCACAATGTTTTGAATACGTTACATTGAGTCCTACCATATCGTGATTTTTCACCCAAAAAAAATGATTTAGCAATAATTTTTGCGTAGAGTAGTAACTCTAAGCAAAAATTATTGCTAAACGACTTTCTTGGGTGGAACCAAGAATTCTGAACATTAAACTAAGTATAGTTTGATGTTCAGAATGCTTGGTTGACGGCTTCGTAAAGGGTCTGTTTACACCTTGTATTTAATGACTTGAAATGAAAAAGTATTTGGAACTATGTACAGATTGTTGTTTAGAGTTTAAAAATACGAAAATTTCACAATATCTAAAAAACATGGCTTTTCTAAAAGGATTACATCCCCAAATGGTTCAGCTAACTCCAAGTTTAAAACAATAAAACCTCCTTCGAACTCTTTAGAAAAAAGAACTTAGATTGCAGCACCAATCGCCCGTCTACCCCCTTCTAAATTGGAAGTAACTCGCATTTTCAATGGAGGGGGAAGATAAATTTATTTTAGAAACTTGCTAAAACAAAGATAAATTTGAATCGACTCGGCTAAGATTAATGTACCAAGTTTTGAAGAGACCATCGGTTGATGGGAACGAATGTCGTGTCAAGACGAACAAGTATGAGATTAGTTAGAGATAAGGGATAAAGCGGAAATTAATATAAGAGGATCTTAATACATTAAAACTTGTAAATCGCCTTTAGTTGAGTGATTAATCTGAAGGATAGGCACTCTAACTAAAGCTTGAGATGGTTTTTGGTGTGATTTGACCAGATTCGACCATTGGCCTTAAAACTTTCATAATATGGACTAATAAAATTGTTAATAGAATGAATGGGTCTGCTGTCAATCTTACGGCTGAATGTTCAAATACATTTCTGTCGCCCAATTGAGGGTAATGTGTTTCTGACCAACCCAGGACCACTTTGGTGATTCTTACGTCAATCGATTTGTCTTACATCTTGCGAGTGTCGCTAAAGACATGGTAGTTTTTGTTATAGTAAAATTGCTTTATTTTTGTTATTAAACTACATATTTACGGTTTTCAGATTTTTCCCATGTGCTGCATTGCTTGCGTTGCATTTACATTGCTTCTCGCCCAATTTCGTGATTCTAGGTCAACGGGAACTACCATATAGGTTTTCGACCCAAAACCTATTGGTTACTTCCGGCGGTTGACAAACTGTCAATTTTGGTTAAAAGCAAGATCTTACAGCACAGGTACAGGAAAAATTCCGAAAAATAAAAATGCTGATAATTAAGGTAAATTTTGGTAAGTTTTCGCGAAAATCTAAATTAGCCCATATCTTTTTATCGTGTTGACTCGGGACCTTGATTTTTATACACCGGGACTGTAGACTTCAGTATCTGGTATAAAATCCAACTTGCTAGGTGTCCACCCGTTCCTGAGAAAATCGTTGGTGACAGACGGACAGACGGACAAGAAAGTGATCTTATAAGGGTTCCTTTTTTTACCTTTTGAGGTACGGAACCCAAAAAACGATTAAAAAAGGGAAAGTTTTCCTGAGAAAATAAGGAGCTAAATGCACCCTGTCCGTTTGCTGGCCTGTGTTTGGCTGTCCCATATACCCTATATTGTTACAAAAAAGCAGAAATAGTTCCAGAAAAACATCAAATCTTTTAGAACGATAGCTCATTCCGATCCAATGGACACTAAATCGTATTTCTCGAAAAGCGCTGCTTTTTTAAACAAAATCCATCTCGTGTGCCATCGTAATCAGGTTTCGCTGAGTCCAATAAATTCCTTAATTAGATTTTGTTTCTGTGCTGGAAAGAATTTTATCTTTAAGTCAAGACATTCGGCTGAAATAAGATGTTTAAATACAGTCAGCATTTAAATTAGCTTGAACTCTTCTAGTCTTTTTACACGACTGCCCAAAAAAAGGAGTGTTATGTTTTCAGGGTTCATAATCTAGATTAAAATCATTACATCCAATATGGGTCCCTACTGTTGCAGTCAATATGTTCCTTATTAGAATTTATCATTGTACCTGTTTTTTTTTTTCAGTTTTTATTTAAAGTTATTAGTATTTTTTTACGCAGTCGGGTTTTTATTTTTAATTGTTTTTTTTTAATTTTTTTTTCTTGTCGTTTGATATCTAGATAGGAAAAGAGAAGATTAATGACTTAATTCAGTTGTTCTTCTTCTTTACCGTGTGGTTAGTGCCTAACCTTTTTTTTTTTTTTTTTTTTTCGGATGGGAAATCATCAAATGACTTCTCCCGCTCTGGGCGGAGCAGGAGGGAGTGTCAGACTTTTACTGACTAAAACCCATCCATGTTCCTTCATCGCCCTTTGTGTTCCGGGGCCACGGTATCTCTTTCGAACAGTCCCGCAACCCCGGCAGGCATCGGTCCTTGCGGACCCCTTCCTTTTTGCTGACTCTCTTTGAGGCGCGCGTGGAACACGAACGCGCCGTCGACACGGCCTGTCGTCATGAGACGGACGGACGGCGAGCTAGCCCATAGCCCACCGTCCACAGGCCCGCGCCTACGGTGGCCGGGGGCCACATGGTGGCCCCCGACGCCCGGGGCATCTCCCGCGGCCGCCGGGACGCTGTGAGGTTCTCTCCCTCTCACGTTCCGCCACCTCCTTCTCTAGCATGTTAGTGCCTAACCTGGTGTCAGAGTTTTTATGCCGCACATGAACCTCTGACTTGGCTTTACATGCCGTCAAGAAATATCTCTCAGGAATGCTGGTTTACTCACGGTGTTTTCCTTTACTGAAGCAAGTGATAATTAAAAACCGGCCAAGAGCGAGTCGGACTCGCACACCGAGGGTTCCGCACAAACATTTTTGAATGAAAGGTAAATTGCGGTTTACGATTTATGACATATAAAAAAAAAACTACTTACTAGATCTCGTTCAAAACAATTTTCAGTGGAGATTTACATGGTAATGTATATCATATTTTTTTTTTTTATCATTCTCTTATTTTAGAAGTTACAGGGGGGGGACACATTTTACCACTTTGGAAGTGTCTCGCGCAAACTATCCAGTTTATAAAGAAATGATATTAGAAACCTCAATATAATTTTTGAAGATCTATCCATAGATATATATATGGGTTAGATGAAAAAAAAATTTGAGTTTCAGTTCTAAGTATGGGGAACCCCCAAAATTTTTTTTTTTTTTCTATTTTTGTGTGAAAATCTTAATGCGGTTCACAGAATACATCTACTTACCAAGTTTCAACAGCATAGTTCTTACGGTTTCGGATAAAAGTGGCTGTGACATACGGACAAACAGACAGACAGACATGACGGAACCAAAAGGGTTCCGTTTTTTGCCATTTGGCTACGGAACCCTAAAAATACGCACATGAATCATATGAGGTGCGTGCCCTGGGTTTGAACACGAGACCTATGACATGGTAGTCCGACGGTAACACCACTAGGCTATCACTGCTATATTCAGATGTTGATATTCAGTTTGATTGTAAAAAATAAATAAATGCGTTATATTAAACAGGGCCCATCATCATCATCATCATCATCATCAGCCTATAATGATGTCACTGCTGGGACACTGCCTCCTCTCAATGAGAGAGAACACACAGGGAACATACAGGGAACATACAGGGCCCACTTCAATCAATCTACGATCAGACTTAGGCAGTTATTTTTAAGCGTTGCGTAAAGCCTTCTTCCACAATGTTCTGCAGATCAATTTATTTTAAGTTTTCAAACGAAACCCATTTAAACATCGTGGGAGAAAAGGCTCCGATTGAAGCTGAGATTGCAGAACTGCAGCCTTCTATTATCAGAAGCTATGCTGTTAAGCACTCGATGCTAATGACCATGATAGATGGCAAAATCACTTCACAGCTATCAAATACCTCATCGCAGACTTGTGATGTATGTAAAGCTACTCCTTCGGAAATGAATAAGTTGGAGAAAAGTCATAGCATCATCATAAAAGTCATTGGCATGCTATAGACTAACGTTATTATAAGTAAATCGATCGGCAACTTCATTTAACCACGCCATAGATTTGAAAAATCTCATAACAAAAAGTCAAAATTAAAAAATATTGCTACGTGCGAAGCGGCAACCAAAGGCGTATAAATTAGATGTCATCTTGATCGCCATGTATGGTACAATAGCTCGTATGAGCACCAAACCTTCAGTTCCATTCAGTTTCAAAAAAATTTACTTTTAAGTGTTTTCTCCCATTCAAAAAAAAACAAAAAACTTATTTTTCTCTCCCGTGGAGCGACTAATACCATCCATACATTAATATGACGTAAATCGTATACCAGAGCCATTGCAATTTTTATTTTTTGAATTCCTGACTTTGAGTTTTTATGAGTATGGAGCTTGATTTCCAGACCACTGTGCAGCGGTCCGCGTTATCACACACCCAAACACAAACATAATAAGTACGATGTTGTTTACGGAGACGCGGCGCGTGCTGCGGCGCGTTGCTCGCGGCGTCGCACGCCGCGTTATGTCATTATGTCACGTCATGACGGATGTCAAACAGCCATAAGCTCTTTGTGTTCTTCTTCTCGCGCATAAATAAAAATACCTGTCTAATTCGCATAAGTTAATTGAATAAATACTTCTGTCAGTGCAACTTACGAATAACATTGTTATCTAGTGTTTATGCCCGCCGCGTTGCCCGCCGCGGTGGATGCCGCGAAGGACTCCGCGTGCACCGCTGCGTGCACTGCTGCGTTCGACGCTGCATCTTAAGCAAACGCGCGTAAAAACGCTTCTCCGTAAACGCTCTCATACATTGCCATATATGTTTGAATTTTAAGAAGCCCGCGCCACCCGACGCGACGCGTCTTCGTAAATGAGCCCTAAGCATTCATATGTATATTAAAAAATATTAGTTGTCGCATATGCATTGTGTATTGACATTAATAAAATAGCCAAATGCAAATAACAACATTATAACATTTTTTTACAAAATCTAAGGCCAAATTATACCATTCGTCTAGCGTGATGTTTATTATTTCATTTGATAATGTTGACACGGTATGGAAACTGTCTCGTGATTTAAACATAAATATCGCAGGTGACCCAGTTATGGTGTGTGCCGGGACCACAGAACGTAAGGGATTAAGGTTGAAGAAGGAAGCGTTTGAAATATTATAAAAATTGTCAAGGTTTAAAAACTAATTCTACTAAAAACTTTTTTGCAAAAAATAAAACCGACTTCAAATCAAGTCAAATCATAATTTATTTGTTAACATAGGTAAAAAAAGTACATATACATGTTATGATTGTTGAACAGAGCGCAATGTTATGCCAGGAGGCGTACAAATATGGTGTGCAAATCTAGCTGAGGATTACAATTATTACTAAATATTTGAAAATCATGCATTATGGTATGGTAAAAACTATGTCAGAATAATTAAAATGTCAAAGTTGTCAATATTAATATTTATCTCAAACCTCAATATAATTTTGTAATTCTAAATTAATTCGTCATTTAAGTATTCGTCAATAGTGTAATAACATTTATCAATCAAGAATAATTTATTTTTTTTCTTAAATTGTGTAAAATTTAATTCTTTTATGGCGTCTGGAATTTTATTATAAATGCGTGGAGCCAAAATCATGTCATTTAGATTTCATACCAAGGACACTTTTTGTTACTAATGCAGTTTTACATTTGCAATTACTCAAAGCATTTGACTACGAATTGGAACATTTCGTACCATTGTCATTTTTTCAAAAAGGTTGGTATTGGTTTTAACGAAGATACTAATTTCTAATATGTATAACGCCGGTAGCGTGAGTATTTTTAATGATTTAAAGTACGGTGCACAGCTGTCATCTGTTTTCAGACCACACATGGCTCTAAAGCACCTTTTTTGTGCCTTGAATTGTAATCCCTTATCTGGGGAATTACCCCAAAAAATAATTCCGTATCGTAGGAGTCAGGCTACTAGCCCATGATAGGCAACAAGAAACGCGTCTATATTTACTTTTCTAGCCAATTGAAAAAGTGCATAGGCAGATTTATTTATTTTTTTACATAGCTGTTCTATATGAGCTTTCCAATTAAGGTTGTTGTCAATATGGATACCTAAAAACACACTTACTTTTACTTCTTCTATTTCGTTGCCATTGTAATTGACACAAATTTTTGGAGCTTCAATTCTTTGGCGGAAATGCATTACTTTGGTTTTATTGAGGTTGACTATTAAATTATTCATATTAAGCCAATTAATTATGTCAGAGTATTATTAATGTCAAATTGAAAAGTATTAAAGTCATTACTTTTTACTATGGCAGTGCTATGATCTGCAAACAAAATCATTTGTTGCTGTGTCACTTTTGGCAAATCATTTATGTAAATGAGAAAAAAAGTTGGCCCGAGCACGCTACCCTGAGGCACTCCATATTTTATACTCCTGAAATTTGATACATACGTTCGTTCCATTTTAGTTTTTGCGCACACTCTTGTGATTTCAGTACATTGGAGTCTACTACTTAGATATGATTCTAGTAATTTTAGAATGGTCCCTCTGATGCCATAGCAATGCAATTTGTCTAGAAGGATTTTATGATCAACATAATCAAAGACTTTAGTCATGTCTGTGTAAATAGCACAGATGGGAGTCTTTTTAATAACAACGGCAGACATAACATTATTTAATAGGTCGAAGATAGCCATGTTAATTGTTTTATTTCCCCGGAATCCGTTTTGTTCTTTGCACAAGAAATTATATTTGTGAAGATATTGGTACAATATCTTCACAAATATTAGTTATAAATAACTAAAAGAGTTATAAATAACTTTTTCAAAGATTTTGGAAAAAACTGGAATTTTGGCTATTGGCCGGTAATTATTTATAAGCGTCTTGTCTTCCTTTTTGTGGAGCGGTTTTATTATGACATTTTTCAAGCTTTTGGTATAGATGCCCTCGGTAATACCTATATTAATAATATATGCTAGGCAGGTGCTATAAGCTCAATTACATATTTTATTACTTTTGTGGATATACCGTCGCTGAGCGATTGACTGCTGCGCTGCGTGTCGTGGGTTCGATTCCTGCACAGAACAAAATTAATGTAAGTCTTGCTATTCTATTGTCCGGGTCTGGCTGTTTCTGAATGTGAGTTTAAATGTTTTTAAACGCACCCACGATACAGGAGAAATTTCTAGTTCGGGGCAACGTTTTTTTTTGTAAACGTGCTGTCACGTAAAATTAATAAAAAATATGGGTAGAAAGAAAGTGACTGCTGAGATGACGAGTAATAGGGAAGTATGGAAGAAGTAGACATGCTGCGACGACCTAAATAAATTTTGATAAGAGCACGATAATGATGATGATGAGCGAAAGACAAAACAAAATACACCTCATTCGTAAAGCCATTAAATTCAAATTCGAAAGTTTTGATTCTTCTACCTTGATTGTTCAATGTAGGAAGGTAGGAATTACGGGTGAGATTACACGCGTATTATAAAGGCTTATCCGAAACGGGCCGCTTCCACGGTTTTATTTCTGGATCTCGAAATAAAATATTGATGTTTCTTTTTTTTAACTTAACTTGGTGTCAGAGTTTTTATTCTACCCGTGGGCCTCTGACTTAGTTTCACATGCCGTCGAGAAATATCTCTCAGACATGCTGGTTTCCTCACGATGTTTTCCTTCACTGAAGCAAGTTATTATAATTATACATAAAATACGCATAAGAATCCGAAAAATTTGAGGTCTTGGGTTCGAACCCGAGACCTATGACTTGGCCGTCCGACGGTCACACCACCAGGCTATTAATGCTTACGTTTGCTGTTTACTTATCTATAAAATAATCTACATGTACTTAATTTATTGAACCAGTCTCCCATTCATTCATCACCCGCTTATCCTTTGCACCACCGTCACAGTTCCCCCGGAGGTCTGCTCAGTTCTCTCAAGGGTGCTAGTGTGTGCTCAGTTTAGAATGAGTTATGAACATCGGGCGAGAAAACTTTTTTATACGCTCTCCTTGCACTTTCATTTTATTCCTCCCTTTATTAATTGTTCCAAGTTTTTGTCAAAGCGTTTCTGGCCAGTTCTTCAGTTCTGCTGTGAGTAAATGCCTATTGAAGGCATTAAAAGTTTTAATGCAATCTCGGATTTTTTTTGTCTGGCCTTTTGTACCTATAAATTTTCTCGTTCATTGGCATTCAATGGTCTGGAAAAATGCGTGGGACGTAGTAGTGTGATGGGTCGACGACTTTCGATGGAGCGTATGTCAAACATGAATCGTTTTCTTTGTGAAGCGACCAAAATACTTCCTCAGAAAATGTAGAAATGAAATGTAGTTAACGTTGTTTCTTTTTAGCGTGTCGATGGTAATCTGTAACTAGTACTAGGTGTAAATGAATCACGTTTTACGTTGAAACTTTCACCTCCAATATCTCCGTATCTAGAAGATTCCGAGGTATGCTCTGCAACAAAAAAATGATCGCAATGATGGGGAGAACAAAATGCCTTTCGGATTCGTTAAGAGGGCTCTTACAATTTTTCTTGTTTTTGAGTGTTATAAATTCGTTAAGAGGCCTCTTACAATTTTTCTTGTTTTTGAGTGTTATAATAATAGTCTAACACTACAAGAGTCCAACTCTCAAATACAAGAAAAAAAAACATTTTTATTTTAAGCGCATATCTAAACCATAATCACACATCAAAAATCTCAGTTTAGATGTGTGATTATGGTTTAGATATGGCCACAAAATTAAAACGAAAATATGCCTGAGAAAGTTTGATTATTTCTCTAGGGAGCGTTAAAAATAAAAATCTTTTTTTTTTCTTGTATTTGAGAGTTGGACTCTTAAAACACTCAAATACAAGAAAAAATTGTGATATCCTCACCCTCTCAAGGTTATTTTACACCAATTATTGGTAAATTTAGAATTTAGCTGCTTGTTTGAAATCTCGATCCAAACTTTAACACGCAGTCAGTTATAGTATAATCATCCTACAATGTTCTCACTGCTGCGACATAGAAGTCCCCCCCCCTGCGATTTTCAAGTACGGTCGAACAAGCTATTTGGTATACAGTTTAACCAACAAATTAGAAAGAAAGAAAAAATATTTATTTGGGACAAGCACAGGAACTACAAAAATAATAATAATTTAAAAAAAAAAGAATCTTAAACTAAATAATAAAATGAAGACCTGTGCGAGGCCAAAAAGGCTCCTATCTCAGCATGATGCTGCGATAAATTAAAAACAAATAGGTACCGCAGCGCTGGTATTCTGATAGGGCCCACTGTGATGAAATTACATTGTAAAATGTAAACCAAATAGCTTGTTCGACCGTACATTAAACCTATCCTTCACGAAGCCGCCAACTAAGCATTCTGTACATTAAAGTAACAGTGCACAAAAGTTATTGCTAGAAAACGACTTTTTTTGGTGTGTTAAATCCCGGTTTGCAGTTGCGCTAAATGTAACGCAGCGCACTCAAAATGGTGCTGATGGATTTGTTCAGTCTCGATCTACCAGTATAAACTTTGATTTTTACACAATTTTTATTTGAAAATATGGATAAAGGCACGCAGGTTGATGCTGTGTATACTGATTTTCGGAAGGCTTTCGACAAGGTGGACCACAAACTGCTTTTCGACAAAATTGCCTTCAACGGCATCAGAGGGAATTTGCTTAGATGGTGTGTCGTACATATTCCACAGAACACAGAAAGTTGTCATCAATGTATACGAGTCCGCCGAATCCGGCGTGCCCCAAGGTTCAGTCTTGGGTCCTTTATTGTTTATCTTGTTCATTAACGACATAAAGTCCTGTATAGTTAACTCTAAATTCCTGATGTACGCCGATGACATCAAATTTTTTAAATCCTGTACAAGTATGCAGGACTGCTTGCTATTACAAGATGATCTATGCAGACTTTCGCAATATTGTCTTGAGAATAAACTTTACCTCAGTTTACCAAAATGTCATTATATTTCTTTTACCAAAAATAAAACAAGTATTAAATTTCCTTACACACTAAATGACATAAACTTGAATAAAACTGACTGTACGCGTGATGTTGGCGTACTACTTGATAGTAAGTTACATTTTGATATACATATTGACAACATTATTAATAGAGCCTTTCAGATGTATGGGTTCATAATGCGGTCTTGTAAAGAATTTAAAAAGACTTCTACTTTCCTCTTCTTTTATAAAACTTTAGTCCGGTCTCAGTTGTAATACGCGGTGCCCATTTGGAGCCCATTTTACGAAAAATATAAGCACAAACTAGAAATGATACAGAAAAAAGTTCTTCGCACTACTCATTATAAGTGTTACCATACCAAGATTTCCTATGCGGATCTGATGAAACAGTACAACATATTGAGCTTGGAGCACAGGCGTACACTGCTGATGGTTATGATGCTGCACGGCATATGCAACAATAGGTTTAATTGTATGGAACTTTCAAATAAACTATGTTATGTAGTACCTAGGACTGTTAATCGGCGAGAAGTGCGGGCAACCCGCTTGTTCTACACAGAGAAGTGTAGAACAAATGCTAGAGAGAGAGCTCCACTCCGCCGATTATTAGTAATATACGTTACTAATAATCGGCGACTCACATTTTATAAATTTAGCTATTTTCGCTCTTAATCAGAACAAATTTAGAAAAATAGCTATTGAATTACTTTCCGGTCATCCTTAACGATGACTGATTCTTGCTGACGTGATGTTGTGATCTGGACGGGGAGCGCTGTCTAGAGTTGGTCTGTGGGACCATTCAGGTTTATAAGCTTTTTTATTTTTATTTTTTTACTGTCCCTTTCTGTATGTATACGTCCGTTTCCTTATTTCTTTTAAATCGATATGATTCCGTGGACAATAGTGTGGGTTATGCGTTTGTTTACTATTAGACCTAAGCTAACTATTAATATTGCAACGTGTAACTGTTTTTAGTCCCAAATAAATAAAAAAAATGGATGCATTAAATAGTAAAAAGATCACGGACGTTTTAGAAGAAGAGTTATAGTAAAATAAAAAAAACGTGTGAATAAATTGTAATTTTGACCTTCAATATTTCCGTTACTAGAAGGTTCCCAGGTATCGTCCCATCCGAAAAAAAAAAGGTATCGTCCAGAACTCTTACACACTTACTTCACTTTATAAATCAGCATTTTAGTCTAGAAGTAGCTAGTAATCATCATGCCAATGCCGATCCCTTATGCCAATTTATTTAGCGATATTTTATGTTCAGTTTAGTATAATATAGCGAGATATTAGACAGATATTTGAGACGTTGCCAAATTTCATCAAAACACACACTCTTAAAACCACGTGATTTCATTTGTCTTAAGTCGTTACCCCTAATACCCATACATGTACGCTTCCAGCAACAGCTATTCATCATAGTCGGCATTAGCATCTGTCACGATTGGCATGACCTATTAATGCTTAGCTTCTGTACGCCCTGAGATCTAAAGTGACCTAACACGAAATTTCCATTTTGTGGGATATAACCAAATTATGTTCGTGTCTTAGTAGACACGAACATAATTTGGTTATTTCCCACAAAATGGAATTTTTTGGAACACGAACTATCGTGTTCGAGGAAACGAAAGAGACGAGTTTTTTTTATTATTTGTCCTTTTCTAGCACGATATCGTCACTTTTTGATTCACTAAATGATAGTTAATGTTATATAAGAGTAGTTTAGATATTTAACATAATTCGCAGTAATTCTGAATTCGGTCACTTTCGTTCTAACTGATTTTGTGTTTCAATTTGTATGTGGGACATTAACCTGATCGACTGAATTCATGATGAAATTGTTATGAGGTTAATTGGTAGCAGTCGTGCCTGCTCACTAACACTTAAGGACATCTTATACACGAATGTCTGAAAAAAGCTCTTCAATTTCCAACCTTTGCTGCTGTGCCGAGAGTTGAAAATCATACATTAATAATGAATTTATGCTAGAGTCGTTTGTATGTATACTGAGAATACCTAGATGGATTAATTTAGAGTTATCTTTCGAATAATCATCTTCCTGCCACGTTTTTTTTCTTCCATTCTCCCCTGTCAACCGTCACGCAATCATTTACAACTTTTTCCTTCATATCATTCCTCACACAATCCATCCATAGAAAAAAAAGAAAGAAAGAAGAAATATTTATTGGCCGCAGGCACATGACGTGCAAAATACAGGTACAAAGCATATAAGACGTTACGTCCATCGTTTCTTTGGTCTTCCTCTCCCTCTCCATTCATCAACATTTATATTCATCACTCTTTTATTCACATGCGATTCTTCCCTCCTCATCACGTCATGTCCATACCACGACAGTCGATTCCCTTCAAACTTTTCTGTAACTGGCGCAACTTTCAAACTTCCTCTAATAAACTCATTCCTTAAATTATCCATTCTTGTCACACCACACATCCACCTCAACATTCTCATCTCCGCTACATGCAATCTTCTTTCATACATCTTCTTCACAGCCCAGCATTCCGATCCGTACAGTACGTGAGGTCTAATCACGGACTATATCTTATTTTTCTAATTTGACTGCCTCGTGGCCTAGTGGTCGCCAGTGCGACTGCTGAGCATAAGTCCTGGGTTCAATAGGGTTATCAACTAAAAAAATCGAATTAGTCGTCAGTTAGACTATCAAGAAAAAAAAAATATATTTATAAAGGGTGTAAAAAACCGAAGCCGAAAGGCACTTGTTCTCCCCGTCATTGCGATCATTTTTTTGTTCTACATTAAACCTGGGAACATTCTAGTTACGGAGATATTGTCCAACTTTTTGACAAGTTTTTTTTTATATACAAGTTTTTATTGTAAGATTTTTACTTTAAACACTTCCACCGTACTATTCCATCCATCCATCATCACAATATTTTGAGTGCGTTACATTGAGTTTTACCACAAAACATTATTTCTCACCCCAAAAAAAAAGTCGTTTCCCAGCAATATTTTTTGCGTAAAGTTACTTAGTTTAATGTACAGAATGCTTGGTCGACGGCTTCGTGTTAAGGTTGTTTACAAACTGTATATACATTCAGTCAAAAAAGTATCGGGAATGGATGATTTGTTTATGGTTCCAAATTTTTTTTTTGTTTTTTTTTTTGTTGTTGTTAGATTAGCACAACTGTTTTCCATTTTGGCGCGGAGTTTGAGTTACATCTGTTAATTAGATTAAATACAGTGCTGTTTTTAATTATATCATATCTAGTGTGTATTGCGAATTTCATAATGGTCAAAACATCGAACAAAGAGTTTGTCCTAAATTTTGCATCGCCAATGGAATTTGGTGTTCGGAGTCACTGAAAATGTTACAGAAGGCTTACGGTGAATCGACTTTATCAAAAACACGCGCTTATGAGTGGTACAAAGCGTTCAAAAGCGGTCGAGGTGTGATAGAAGATTTGCCTCGCTCTGGTAGGCCATCAACGTCTGCAACTGAAGTTAACATCGCAAAAGTGAAGGAAATAGTGACTGACAATCTTGCCGGAAGGTCAAACGGTAAATAAAGAATATTAATCGGGCGTTATGCGGCGTTTAAGAGAGCAAATTAGATGAAAAAAGCCAGATTTGTGGAAAGAAAATTCTTGGATTTTGCACCACGATAATGCGCCTTCGCACAATTGTGAACGATTTTTTGACCAAAACTCAACAAATACCATCGAGCAACCACCTTATTCACCAGTTATGGCTCCAGCCGACTTCTTTATTTTTCCTAAACTCAAACTACCACTTCGTGGCACCCGTTTTCATTCAGTAGAAGACATAAAGGAAAATTCGCGGCGAGAACTGAACTCAATTCTGGAATAAGCATTTAAAAAATATTTTTATGATTGGATTATTAGTTGGCGTAAGTGTGTTGTTTCTGAAGGAGCATACTTTGAAGGTGATAAAATAAATTTGGATGAATAACTAATATTTTGTGTTTTATTGATCTTTTCCCGGTATTTTCTTGACAGAGTAGTATATATTTCTTTAATTTTTTTTTAATCTGTCCTGTTTTTTTAACCTATCTTTTTTAGTCATTCAGCAAATTGTTTTAGGTGTAGGTTAGTTGACGTGGGGGCACAATGTCCAGTGACAGCCCTAATTATTTTTCCATTTCTTAGAGGTCAGCAGGAGCCTTTCTCTTTAATCTTCTGAATGTTGAGTCATCTCTCATCAGTACAGTTGCTAGTATGTTTGGATGTTTTTGTAATCTTTTCTTATATAAAAAAAAAATATTTGACCCGTATTTTTTCGTTTGTTACGTAAACCATAATTGACGAAGATACGACGCTTTTAAATTCTCAATACGTCACACCGTGACGAAACGCATCAAAACTCGGGAGTGGGGCGCTCATGACGTCACAACGCATTAAAAATTATAATTTTTAATGCGTTGTGACGTCATGAGCGCCCCACTCCCGAGTTTTGATGCGTTTTATCTTTGTCAACTTTCATTGATTTACGAAAACAAAAAATACGTGTTTATTATTTTCTAATACTCTAACTGACAGACTAAATAGATTTGCAACTTATTGATGGTGGAAACTAGCCTATTCACGGGTCGGGCCAAATCGTTATTTCCGTCAGTAATTTGTAAATAGCAGCCACGGGGTCTGGATTCGTGCCCGGTTGAAAGCAATAGGTTTGCCCCCTATTACATGGGACCTAAACATAACTGGCGAAATATCAAAGTCCTATTAGGTACTTACACCTCTGCCTGACCCTTCGGAAATAGGCAAATATTCACGTAATTTTAAAAGTATTAAAAGTTAAATTCAAATACTGCTTGTTGCTTAAAAATAATATCAAACTCCTGAAATTTTCTACGACAGTTCGAACGTCCGTAGCTGTCGCGGCCATGATGTGACGTCATTTACCACAGTCTGCCATATTTACATCTCATTTTTTGCCCTTAATAGAATATTTTACTAATTGTATGTACTCTAGTCAAGTAAAAATTGCATTAACAATATTTTAATAAAATCTTAGTGAAACTTTAAGCACTTTTTGAATAAAAGTGTTTTTTTGACACATAGACTTTGACGTCACTACCGGCGTTATCGAGGACGACGCGTTTTGAGAGTGCGTTCCGTTTCACCGAAAACAGTAAATTGTAAAATAAGTGATGTATTAGCAACTTAAACAAGTGTACCACAATGTTTTTATGCGTATACAAGGCATTTTTAATAAATAAAAAGAGTTTTGTATTTCATGCATATTCCCTATTACAAGCGTGATGCAGTTATGTCATGTATTTTATTTTTCTATTGGAAAAACTTGAGAAATTTTAATCGTTGTTACGTTCCAGTGGTAACTTAACCAAAATAAACTGACCTCTTATTCTAATAAAACTCTGTACTTCGCTAGACCAGCCAAAGGTCAAAGTATGTCCTGGCGTGAGATCTACTGTATAACTATATTACTTTAATTTGACCTTATTAGAAAGGGACGTCTCATTTCAGGTAGGATCTTAATAAATGTAATGAACATGTTTAAAATAAATTTGTTTAGCTCAGAATTATGAAGCGCGGGCTTGAAAATTGAGTTTTTGCAATTTGATTTAAGTTTAATGTCATTTTAAACTTATTTAATACTTTGATTACATTTGAAACGTTTCATATAAATATAAACTGTACAGATTCCAGAAGGGATAATGTCTCAAATGTAACTACGGGCGATGATAAACGAGAAAGTACGAAGAAGACCACGGTTCATACAAAAATATTCCAACCCTTTGAGAGTGTCTTGGTACAAGGAGCATAGAGATTTTCAGGCTACTTGTGAAATACTGAAATGAACTTTTTTTGAGTGTACACTTTTCTGGGTTCATAAATTCAAGGGCAAAAGATGCAAAAAAATGCTGACTATGCGTATACATGTAAATACAGGTCCTATAATACAGGTCCAGGCCTAGTTTGGGGGTTAGGATCAAATTTGTGGAAATACACTCGTGTGCTTTCTTATTATAACTGGCTTGTAACATGTATTTTTAAAGTGTCAAATAATTAATATCTTAATATTTTTTTTAATGTGTTTTCTCCCTTAAAAGAGAACAACACTACGATACACTACGGCTACGATTCTCAATACAAATGTTTTGCTCTTTTTTCTAACTGAATAATCTAAAGCAAGCATTATTTGTTCATAAGGTCTACTGTAGACAAGTCCTCGTCATTTCCTTTTTTTCTGCAACTAAAAATAAAATATCGCCCTCCAAAAATAAAAAAATGCCTCATTCTTACGGTCATAATTAGAGGACTACCAGACAAATTAGAAAAGTTTTTAACATAAAAGAAATTGATATGAAAATAGATTTAAGTACTCTTTCTTAATATTTTAATGTCAAATTATATTTAATATATTTGACATTTACACAATACATGACACATTAGATTTACAAATTATTTTGGTATTACGTTTGTATGAACTACGCATTGGTCGCCGGCCTCTTGGAGATACATAATAATTTCCTCATGGGCAAGAATATTAGGTACCCTTTGAAATGTGATACCATTTATCTATCAAACACCTAACGTAATGGCAATAGTAGGCTGGCACATTTTATTATGTCGGTATCCGATAGCTGTATTAAAAGTTATTCAGTGTTATCCTTCTGCAAGAAGAAACATGGTTTATTTGGTTTTATGGGTTTCAGGTGGCACGAGAAAAGAGTTTGTGGAAGGAATAGGGTATATGCATGATTTTTTTTATCACTCTAAACAAAGCGTATTAACATTAGAAATAGCAAAGTCGTGTTGTTTTTTTAATTCTATAAAAATACTTATAAGCTAAGTTATAAGCATTTGAAACTATTGATTCGACAGAGATCCGATACAGCGAATGACGTCATTCGCTGCATCGACGTACAAAATCCATACTAAATTCCGTTTATCTAGAAAGAGATAGAAACAAAAGTTCAAATGGTTATAACTTTTGTGTTGTTTGGCAGATTTATGTCTTGTTTTCGCTTTTTGCCATTATTTTATAGTACTTTAACATTCCGTATCGAAATAAAAAAAAGAAAATTTATGCATATTCCCTATAATTGGCCTTTGCTTGCCTGCAATGTAACAGTACCAGCAAAAAAAAAAGGACTTCAAAAAGAATATTAACTACATACAAATATTATAATTATCACGTTTTTAAAATAAAAAAAAATCAAAGCGTTTTAAATTCGTGCTAGCATCCTAAGCATTATAAAAAATGTTGTATGACAGCACGGTATGCAATTATCTTTAGTACTAACGCCATCAATCGATTCGAAATGCAATTTACTTCGATCTGTCATGCATTCCGTGTATTTCAATAGACAAAATATAAGATGACACAAAACACGACTACTGGATTTTCTAAAATATCGCTTTCATTACATGTTGTTCTTTTTTGTTGGATTTTTTTTTGTTACCTATGTGAGTATTTTTATAGTAGTCTGAAAGTGGTGCCGCCGGTGACTAAAAAGTTGTGTGGTAATCGGTTGCTGTGGCATGTGATGAGGAGAAATGAGGAAAATGTTGTGAAGAAAGTTTTGAGTATGAATGTGGATATAAGGAGATGATGACCAATAAGAAACGTTGGATGACCTGTGTTAAGAATGAAATGGCAAGAAAGGAAGTGTCTGATGAGATGACGAGTAATAGAGAAGTATGGAAGAAGAAGACATGCTGCGCCGACCCCAAACGAATTTTGATAGGTGCATGATTGAGTTGATGGTGAGTATTTTTACAAAGTCAAAGTCAAATTTATTTGCATAGATTGCAGGTACATAAAATAAGTTGTTACAGTAAAATGGGTGAGCCTTGCACAATCTACCTTTAGGCATGCAAACATTAATTAAATTGTTATCTAATGAATAAAAAAATAAAATACAGTAAAATAAAAAATAAAATACATTCAGAGTGATTGCCGGTTTTTGAAATGAATAACTGAATGTTTGGACTTACTCGTACTAACGTTTTATGGACTTCAAGTGCAACTTTACATTGAACGAAACACCTTTCATATTATTAGAGTTTAACCTTCTTGTATCACGTTTATATTTGATAGAGAAACATGATTTCTATCATGACCTGATCCTACAGCCAGGATTGTCTTTTCACGAAAGAACTCTTCAACGGTAAATAGCACGAATTCAATGATTACGACAAAAAAAAAAATAATTAAAAAACCTTTTCAAAAATAAACTTTTATAAAAATGCACTGAAAAGAAGAAAATAAACCTTTTAGTAATTGAAAACGAAAAGCTTTCATAAAAGCTTGTCCCGAGTTCCGACTTGAGGTCGACTTCCAGTCTAATCGGATGCAGCTGAATACGAGTATTTTTACCCACGACGGAACAGAGACTGTAAATGCGTTTAGGTTGTTTGTTTGTGCAAATCCATGTCGCCATTTTTCTCCAAAACTACTAGTCCGATTTTGATGCTCTCTAAAAAGTTTAAAATAAAAAGCAAAATTAAAAATTTTGAAAAAACCCTCGACGGTTAAAAAGTAATTGAAAAAGAATAAAAGAATAAAAAAAAACCCAACTTAATAAAAATTCCACGAATATACGTCGGAGGCTGCCATCACTATTTTAAATTTCACCGTAAATAAAAATAAGTATCATCATCAACTTCTAAAGGATTTTGAAAAAACCCACGACGGTTAAAAAGTAATTGAAAAGAATAAAATAATTAAAAAAAAACCCAACTTAATAAAAATTCCACGAATATACGTCGGGGGCTGCCATCAGTATTTTAAATTTCACCGTAAATAAAAATAAGTATCAACATCAACTTCTAAAGGCCCCCACTGCACTGTAGGGGCACGTCCTATAACCATTAAGGGTGTAAATATAGCGCTAAAAAGGAGATTTTTTAGCGCGATTTTGTGGTTATATAACTGCAAAACTAGTTCATTTCATGGCAGCCCCCGACGGATATTCGTGGTTTTTTTATTAAGTTGGGTTTTTTTTTAATTATTTTATTCTTTTTCAATTACTTTCGTTTTTATTTAAGTGATTCTTTTTACATTTGGTAGAGGAAGCTCGCGCGGTGGTCCCATATAAATTGTATTACCTTTGCTTAGGTACTGTAAGAGCAATTTTTATCTTTTTCGGGATTATTTGAAATTATGTCATACTATTCACGAGCGAGCTGAGCGTGGGTTTCTGGGTTCGATTCCCGGGTCGGGCAAAAGGTGTAGCAGCTCCGAGTAACTGGCGGTATGATACCCCCGTGCCTCGGGAAGTACGTTGGTCTTGCGCCTAATCTCTTTCCGATCGGGTCGGAATAACGTCCTCTCGGACCATGAAAGTAAAGGAACAGACAGTGCACCTGTTCCTGCGCACACACATGTGCACTATAATATCTCATGCGTACTAATTAATCATCGTTGAGACTGCATTTGACGAAACATTGTTGAATAAAGAAACACACACACAATAACATGAAAAAAAAGATGCAAAATAAAGAGAAAATAAATAGTGTCTGTGTGCATCATGGCTGCGCCAAAAATAATCAATTAATAAATAACCAATCAATTATTAATTTATGGGAGGATATTATAATCAATTTCTGTCACCACAGATTACCATCAGTGCGAAGCAATGAAGGATGGCAAATTACGATTAAACGAATACTATAAAGTAAAAAAGAGTTATAGTCTAGTTGATCCCTTTGAAATACCTAACGGAATAGAATTTCAAGACATGGAAGGACTTAGGAACTGCACGTGTCCTCGCTCATACTACGCTTGTTGTGGCAAAGATAATGAAACCTATTTCAATCCATGCGTCTTACGTTGCATGAACAGAACCGAAATGCGTCGACTAGGTCCGTGTATTATATATAGAAGATTTACTACAATTCTTCTCAATGTGAACATTCCGTCAATATGGAAAAATACTAGTGACGACGTTGAATTAGACGCTTTCGATGAAACCGACGCTGTGGCATTTGCAGCTCCCCACTCTATCGACTGATATTATTTAGGGACTGTGAAACTGTTGCATTTTTCTAAAGAAGAGTGAAAGAACATTATCAAAAAACATTATCATTCCATTTAACCATAGTTGCATAGGTACTCGTATTTATTATTATAATTATATTGTATTTTATATTTGTAAAATGGTTACAAAATTACTTAGTTTAAGGTCACTGGCGCGCGGACTAGCCTTAAATCGGTCAAAAGATAATGTTCTTTCACTCTTCTTGTGAAAAATTCAACAGTTTGGCAGTCCCTAATATCAATCCGAAGAGTAGGGAGAGGATTTAAGGTGGTTCCTAAGATGCGACCTGCGAGGTGTATCAGAAGGACGGGAGCCGGAAAACCGTTCCCGCAGATAGGACGGTGTTTTAGATTACCTATTCTAAAACAGCATCCTATCTGCAAGAACGTTTATTATTACTGAAGGATGTTAAAAAGTGGACACAATATCCAAGAGATCCTGTGAAGTCAGATTGGAAGCCACTTGAGTATTTTGCGAAAGTTAGAAACATATAATAAATTATGGTCATACTTTTTGAGGTTAAATACAAACGAATACAGATATTTTGCACACGCTTAAGTTTATTTACGTTTGTTTTTTTTTTGTCGTTTTACTGCAGAGGCCAGCAACAGAGGCATTGATGGACGAACGTGTAAATGTGGGCCGAGGCGTAGCCGAGGCACACATACGTAAGTCCATCAATGTCTAGTTGTGGCCAAGGCTTGTATAGTTCTTTTTAATACAGTTACTCAAAAAGTGGTGTATTGCAGGGACGTATAGCGTTCGGGATGTGGGCTATTACATACTAGTGCTTTTTTTTACCTTTCCCGAACTCGTGCGTTCTCTTTCCCAACTGTCAAAATAATGTCTATTAAAAAGAAAAACCAACCATGAATTACTAAAGAGTTTTTGTGATTCATACAAATACGTATATTTCTAAAAAGAAGCTACTAATTTATTTCAATATCAGATTTATTGATTTAATTGAATGAGTTAGGTTAGGTTTCATTTCATTAAATTTCATTTTCATTTCATATCAATAAAAAAAATCTACTGAAGACTAAGCTGTGTGTTGATAGTTCCCTTTGCCTACCAAAATGGGTGAAGAACAACTTAAAACTAACTTACTTTAACAACCTAAAACTTCCCCAGTTAGTTTAAAAAACTATACCAATCTCAATGTACATGTGTACAATAACTTTTATAAGAAATAAATGATTAGTTAGTTGAGTTTATTGTGTTTTTATTATTTTATTAAATTGCTTCATTTCACCTGCGGAACCGTCATTGCAACTTGTTCCGACTGTCAACCCTCGCCTTCGGCTGCGCCTCGGCTCGGGTAGGACATTAGTCGGAACTCTTTGCAATGACAGCCTTTCCGCACTTGTAATGAAATATAATGTTTCTCAAATAATGCGAGGAAATTAAAATTCTCGCGTTGAAGAGTTCATTTGTTTATTTTTTTTCAATAAACCGCTTTTTATTTGCAAGCCAATTCGAAATTTAAATAAAACCTCTGATAAGTTACCTCCTTGGTTGCCAAGTTTCAGAGTAAAACATCGTTCCATTTTTAAATAACACGATAGATATGAGTTTACTCTGTAATTTATTTGGCCACTAAACACGACAGATATGGATTTACATACAACTATTGCCGGCTGCTGGTCGCATGTATCTGGCCAGTACAGCAATTTCGATTTATCTCGAAGAAGGTTGTCAAAATAATGATCAAATTTACAAGCGTGTTTGAGAAAAAGCTCTTTGATGGCATCCACATAACAGGCATCGGCGTAGTCTTTGATGAGCTGGATGAGAGTTTGCGCAAGGGAGATTTTGGTCCCAGAGCGGGAGGAGTCATTTGATGATTTCCCAGCCGAAAAGTCTTCAAAGCGAAGAAGCTCTGGAGGCACTTCAACGAGTGGAAGGTGTAGGTAGTGTAGGTACTAACTACTACTTACTTTAGCAACCTGGGAAGTCCACGATAGGTAGGAGTCCATAATCACCCACGGGTTGTTAGCCTCCCAATGGAACAACCAAAAGTCACCGACTTCCGAAAGTACAGTTTTTTTCCACGTTTTTGTGTTTCTTTATTGGAAGTTGGTTATTTAAAAAAAAAAGTTTTTCTAAGGAAGTCTCTCGATTGGTTGACACTTCACTTATTTGACTGGCTCTTTCTTTCGCCAAAGAATTAGCATTGCCATTCAACGTGGCAATGCTGCCAGTCCTCTGGGTCCGTTCTCGGATGACAGCGATGTGGAGGAGTACATTGTCGCAAGTGTGATATTGTCAATGTCTATACATTAAAATAAATAAAATTGAAGTGTCTGCTTGTAATTTCAAAATAATAGCTTTTTACTGAATGCTTAAGAAAGGATAATTCATTTTTTGTCTGTCTGTCTGTTTGTTTGTTCCGGCTAATCTCTGAATCAGCGGGATCGATTTTGATGAAACTTTTACTGGCAGATAGCTGATGTAATAAGAAGTAACTTATGGTATTTTTATATCCGAAAAAAAATAGGGTTCCGTCCTAAAAAAATTAAAGCCTTAAAATTGTTAACGGTGTCAGATTTAAATAGGGAAGTAACATTTTTTATAATAATTCCATGTGGACGAAGGTCGCGGGAATCAGCCTGTTGTTTATACTCGTAATAATGTATTTAGTTTCAGTCTAAATTTAGTCCTTTTATTATAAATATTGAGTTTGTATATTTTATTTAAGGTTGTTTATAGTATTTGGTGGATTCTTTAAAAAAATATATACTGTGGGTCACCTTTCTAAAATACCAAAATTGACCTGTGATAGGTCAAAAAGGGTCAAAAAGGGTCAAAAAGCAAAAAGGTTAAAGGATTCGTGACATAAGGCATAGTCGTTACGTATGAATATCCGTTTATATCCGCATGTCACACCGAAATGTAACATGCCATCTATTTATTTTCTGAATTGCTTTACTACTGCTTTTTTTACAATACATGTTAACGGCCTGACGTTCCAATTGACAAAGGCCATCGGCGCAGGACCGCCAAATCAGCAACTTAAATTATACTTTAATTATTAATACATGGTTATGCAGGGATCGTTTCTTGATGGCCATTTTGCGATAGGAATGTCTCAATTCCTAAGTTCAGTAGGAAGATAGGTTTAAAATTAGCCTTCGTCGAAGTTAAGAGCAGGCTTATTCACAAAAAAAAACACCAGAAAACGAGTTCATGGGTCAAATCTTCCTGATAGTTACTAAGTTAATTCGTTTAGTTACTAAGTTAATTGTTTAGAGGAGCTCGTGGCTAAATAGTAACAGCCGCTCGGGTCGATTGTTAGGTTAAGCCGTGCTGGCCAAGGTTGGTCTGTGGATGGGTGACCACCCATTACATACCCAGTTAATCCATGCCTCGGAATTCAAGTTAAGCCATTGGTCCCGGCTGTCATTTGTAGAGGTGAGATAGGCAGTCGCTTCATGTAAAATACTGATATTCAGCTGCATCCGGTAAAACTGGAAGCCGACCCCAACATAGTAGGGAAGAAGTTAGTCAGATGATGAGTTACTAAGTTAATTATACTAGCTGTCAGACGATTTTGCTAAATTAAAGACATAAATATTAGTCTTGTAAATGGTACAGCATAGGTGTTACTGTACCTATACTACAGTAAACCCACATTTCGGTTATTATGTTTAACTAGCGACCCGCTTTGGCTTTGCACGGGTAGTGGAGCATTTATTATGCCTACTTGTTTTGTCTGTCGAGGCAGCGTTTTCAATTAAAGCTCCCAGGTGGCTTGCCTTTCTCCGACACTTCCAGCAATTATCGTCATATTTCAATCAATTTACACAAAACCTTGACAAATAATATACTTAAACCTTTCTCATACATTACTCTATCTTTTGATGAAAACCGCATGACAAACAGACAGACAGACGCGGCGAAGGCGTTTGTTTTTATGTAGTGATTCTCATAGGAGCGATCCTGCTGTCATCAACCGGGCACACGTCCTGATTCCAGACTGGTACTAGAAAAATCCTGTTGAAAAACACAAAAAAACCTTGCCCGACCTAGACATCGAATCCAAGCTCTGCTCGCTTGCGAAAACTACACCAACGAGTCAATCAAATGACCTAAGGACTGTCTTCCAAAATCATAACAAACCGCACTACGGTGTAAATGCTTCCACATTGAAAGGATCAAAACGCTTTCCTGGGTTCCTTCCGTGACAGGCGCATTTGAATGACACTGTAAATGGTCCAACCATAGACTATGTATGACTATAGTCTATGGGTCCAACCTAATAGGATGACGCCCGATGAAATTACTTCGGGTTCAAATCTTTACTATCTACTAAGGCATTTGTCCTACAGCGTACGACGAAACGACGACCTATTTAATAACCAGCCGTTTATTCAGAATCGATAGTATATATTCAATTAGTATACGAGGTGTAAAAGGACCCTACACGAAGCCGTCAATCAAGCATTCTGTGCATCAAACTGAGTAACTCTACGCAAAAATTATTGGTTTGTCTTTTTTTTTGGGGTGAAAATCACTTGTTGCGTTACGACTTAGTGTAACGAACTCAAAACATTGTGTTGATAGATGCATTAAATAGCAAGAGGGTCGTGGAGGTATTTAAGTAAAGTAACAACATAGAAAACTTGTACTTAAATCATTTTTTGTTCAAATACTGGCAAAATGGTAAATGTACTGGTAAATGGCAATAATTTTTGCGTAGAGTTACTTAGATTGATGTAAAGAATGCTTGGTTGACGGGTTCGTGAAGAATCCGTTTACAACCTGTTTAAAAAAAATAAAATAATGGTAAGATAATCGCTAATCGTCAGCAGTGGGACATGCACCTTATTGTGAAGATGTTACTTCTTCTTTATCGACTTTTTCCATTCATTTGAAAAATATATATGTAGTGTATCAATTATCTGGTGTTTACGACACAAGCCTCGTTGCTTAGTGTAGTGTGGCACTAGATGGCGCTGTGTGTACTGTCCAGTGATATTTATTTATTTGAACCCTTTTAGGTTGAGATACCCAATGTCTGTGTCGATCTAGATTTTGAAATTTAAAAAATTGAGGAGAGATGTACCGTCGAACAAGCTATTTGGTTTACATTTTACAATGTAATTTGTGGGTTAATCTGTAAACCAAATAGCTTGTTCGACCGTACAAAGATCTTAACATGGGGTATGTTAAGATCTTTGTACGGTCGAACAAGCTATTTGGTTTTTGGTTTTTCGTATAAATTTTACAGTGTTGCGAGTGCTCTTATGGCTAGGAGCACTCGTACACTGAGTATAATTATGTAAATTGCAGACTTTCTGAGATGGATTAATAAAGATGTTATTATTTGCATTTTCTTTTATAATTCACTAGCTGATGCTCGTGGACTCGCTCGCGTGGATGTCGGTTATCACGACCACAAGTAAAGCCCACAGATGGCTTATTTTTTTTCCGACTCCTCCAACAAATATCATTATATTTTATCCAATGTATACAAAAACTTGACAAACTATATACTAAAATTTTCCTCGAAAACTACTCTATCCATTGGTGAAAACAGCATGAAGATCGGTGCAGGAGTTTTAGACGCGGCGGAGGACTTTGTTCTATAATATGTAGTGATTTGGAAACTAAGGGCCGTTTTTGTTTTCAGGATACAATACACAAATGCAGTATAGAGCGAGTATTAGAGTAGTTTACTGTGCAATGGGGGGCCCACAGCACAGTGCTGGTTTTCAGTGGTCAACCGTGAAATAACGCACAGAAGCCTAGCATAAATATTTTTTGCATAAATAAGAAAATAAAATTATAGAGGACTCAAAGTACTAATTGTACAGGATAGATACGGTAAAAGCTACACGAAAATGGTCTTAAAAGACAATGTATAATTTTTCGTCAAATTTTGATCCCCATTCACAGATTTTAGAAAAAAATTAAAATTACCAAGAAAATGGCCATTTTACAGAAAACATTTTTTTGATGCCAATCGATCCTGTTTTTGTTACTGATCAGAGTTCTATGGGACCAACCCAGGTTGGAGTAAAACAAAAGTCAGAAATTGCAACTGCCCCGTTTACCGTTTCCACCCTGTATATTACTCAAAGGAGTTAGGTGGATCTACAAAGTGGGGACTTTGTAGATGCACCAAAATGTCAATCATCTGGAGATGACAGGAGCCAGGTGGTGGAATTTTTAGTCTACGTCTGGAGCTGAAAGGCATCACAAGTCTTGAATGTTATGAGAGTGACCAGAGGAAGTTTCCCTCTACTGTGATTTATAAGTTAACGCGTACCTGTGCCATGGCTTAGCATCTGTTGCCCAGGCTATAGGAGTGACGACCCTCCATCCTCCCTTACCATCTGAGTAAACTGACGTCCCCCGGCCCTCCGAGAGGAAGATTGACGGCCTCCGCCTCCTCGGCTGCAATGCCGAAGCCTGATGTACCTCGACCAGTTTTACTGATGGAAGACGAAGCCTGATGTACCTCGACCAGTATCACTGAAGGAAGACTGAAGCCTGACGTCCCTCGGCCACTACTACAGCCCAGAGGCCCGCCTTTCTCCAGTTCATCTCACGTTCATATTCATTTTTATTCACCAGCTTCTCTGGCCTAGTGAGGGTTTAGTTCACTTCTAGCTCCGAATAGGTAGGCCCTAGGTTATTTCTTAATAATAAATTCTTATAACTCGTTCCCTTGAATATTTCTTTTAACAGTGCTCCCCTCCAGACTGAAACTTAGGTAGGTGAGTGCTCAGTGTGACCTTACAGTGTTCTGGCTCCTACCTGCAGGAAAATGTAACGTTACAACGCTACGAAACTAGCGCTGTTTTTTCTTTAAAAAGAAGGCGTTATTAATTTTCTAATTACTTTTCCATTTCCCAGTTTTTTTTTTCAAATCGTGTGAATCCTCGTAAAAGGTAATTGCTTAGTAATTTTTAATTACAAAAGCATTTGCTTACAACCTTGCAAGATACTGAAATGACAGTCTGTTATTGGAAACTTTTCGTTATTTTATGTAAGTTATAATAATAATTGGCCAGCTCTGACCCCTAGTAGCTTAGACCCTGTTCCCGATACCGGTGGGGTATTATTTTTATATTATAAATGTTTTTTTTTCTTAGATATTCTTAAGAAATTTTTTAAAAATGTTATATTCATAATGTGAAAAATAAATTAAAGAATAATAATAATAAATAAAATTAACACACACACGTTTGGTAACATTCAACATAGGACAGTTAAAGAATTCAATGGTAGAAGTAACCGTGGGCCCCAAACTAGGCACAGCCTGTATCTTGGTGGCCCAACAAGTAAATCCATCGATTATGTTATCCATGCAAATAAATTATGAAGTGTTTATTAGTAATATCAAAATAACAGCTTTTTACTGAATGCATATTATTATAACAGCCCTTAAAAGAAAAACACTTTTTTAATTTTTTGGCCATCTGTTTGTTTCGTCTAATACCCAAAACGGTCCAGCCATTAAAAGTCCCGACATTTACTAGCAGATAGCTAATATCATACTGTCTAGGGAAAACAATTTAGGGTTCCGTGCAAAAAACAGTAAAACCCTTGAAATTTAAATCCGATTAATAATTCGTATTTTGTATAGTAATTTCACGCGAAAGAAGATCGCGGGCAGCAGCTAATCCACCCGTTTTTATATCAATCATCCGTTTTTATATACGTGCGAAGCAGAGACGGGTCGCTAGGATCAATATGGTTTCATCATCAACATCAGCCTTCATGCTGGACATAGGCTCAACTCGATTCTCGGTAACTCTCATCCAGTTGCTACTAGCCATCCTGTGAAGACCGTTGCTCCACCGAGCCTGAAGGTGACCACACCGGGTGTTCACTCGCACACTGGCGTCGCGGGGCAGCGGGATCTGAAGGGACTCCCGCTGCCTCGGACCTTACGCTTGCTGATTTGTTTATAGTTGTTGATTCATTTATTTTATACTACACCTGCTTGGAAAGTACCTTGATACTTTATCAAATTTACGGTAGAAAGTACGTCATTGCATATCGAACAAATATGCGGGGAGAAAACGCATCTGAGCGGGAGAGAAAAATGTATGAAAATCCATTTCTTATGTGGTTTTTCTTTTTTAATTTTGGGTAAGACTATGCGCCGGTAACCTAAATATCAAAAGCCAAAAAGTTTTTACAGTGAGTTTTTATCTCAAAGTTCGCAAAATGACACTGGCCACTAGCTGTGTGTTGGATGGTGTCGGGCTGGCAGTGCGACCCTGCGGCGGCAGGATAAACAATTTGAAAAAAGAACATGTGAAATTCCTCCTACATTGTCGCAAACATCTCAAACAAACATTAATGGAAAAAGTGTTACATTAAGCTTCACTAACTGCAACAATTTCAATATAAATTTCAATTAGTAAAGATTTCGTTTTTTATTTTCTTCGTAGGTGTAGTATAAAGCACTATGTATCACTCGAGAGAAAGTGCGATTCCCGATCTCGGGTGACGAAACCCTCGACGGTAATCGGTCACTTTCTCCTCTCGGTGAACAATGTACTATTTCTTGGTCAAGAATATATACATCATAATAATTGTTTTTTTCTTCTTCAGTTGCTGGACTTCTTAGCGGCATATCATTGGTTGCTTGCGCAGATGGTGAAGAGTTTAATCACGTTTTTACCATGTTTTCTTATGACATACCAGCTATTGGCAAGGTTCAGAGACCTAGGAATTGCAGTTACTGCCCGTTCGCCTATTTTCCAGTTTGTGGTACCGACAATTTGACCTACGTTAATGAATGTAAGCTTAATTGTCGTAACTTAAATAAGACGATAAAAGTTAATATGGTTCGAACGGGGCCTTGCAACATCTTTCCAGACTAGAAAAAATACGGTCCATGGTCAACTAAATTAACAAATAACTTCCAATTTCATTAATGGAAGTTAATTGTTAATTTAGTTGGCATACTATGTCTAATGCTGTACAGTGAACCGCGTCGTGGCTCTGCGACCGTCAGGCCGCCGATGTGTCTCCATACTGCATATTTTAAAATCAGAAAAAATAATTGCTTATTCAAGTATGGAACGGAGCCCATGGTCCTTGACCACAAACATAAATTGCCCGTTTCTGTGTCATTGTTTGATAGTTGTATAAGATTACTATCTTATCGTTTGATGACACAGAAACACACGAGCACGATGACACGGAACCGGACAATTTATGTTGCAATTAATTTTAATTATTTATCAGAATAAAGATCACGGTATCTAATTTTGACAGCCTTGTCAGTGAACCCTTCCCAACAGCATCCTGATTGACCGAGATTAAAGACCGGTTCGGTTAAAAAAATACGAAAAGTGAAAAATAACTTTAGCTTCAGAAGTCGGTGACCTTTAATTGATTGATTTTGTTTTTTTTTTTTCACCGACTTCTGCAAAAAAGTTTTTTATTATTCCATTTTTCATCATCATCATCAGCCTATTCATGTTCCCACTGCTGGGACACGGCCTCCTCTCTATGAGAGGGAATTCCATATGTAGTTGTTAACAACAAACAAATATTTGCCGTGAATTTATTTTACATTGTTAACAATACATGTCATGGTAATAGGCTTATCCCCAATAAATGGAACTTAACATACTTAACTGTCGAAATCTGGGTGTATTAGACACATCTGCGAACCCCCTCAGAGCATACACTGGTATGCACTGTATGAATCTCCGAAGTCCAGCATCAGATCTTCACCAAAATTAAATGAGTGGTCCCATTTAATTTTGGTGAAAATCTGATGCTGGCCTCTGAAGCATATTCTTTTAAATAAAAAAAGAATAATCAAAATCGGTTCATAAACGACGAAGTTATTCGCGAATACACGTACCTACAAAAATATATATATTCATAAGTCACCGAAAATGTATGATATCCATCATTGTATACAATTCCTAGGACATGTATACAATTCCTAAAATAGATAGGAAATGTATGATATACTTTATACATTTCCTAAAGAGCGATCCGAAATGTGTTACATTCTTGATGTTCTTGGGGGAATATATAAACGCACTTTAGAAATAATGGTTCACACTTTAAAATGTTTAGCTTTAAATATTTTTTTATACCGACTTGGTGCACCCCGACAGCTTATATGTTAGAAGGGTATAGCGGGGTCGAATGAGCAAGCCGCTATACTTCCTCGTGGTTATTTTTTTTAAACCATTCAGAAAACCTATCAATCAACCTCAAACAAACAAAACCAACCCAAATTCAAATTTCGAAACAGTTATAGTGCAAACCACCTTAATAAAAATTCTGATTTGGAGCCCCTAATTTGCATTATTTTGAATCCTAGTCCAATTCTAAAAGTGTATTTAATATGAGACATTTGTAAATACACCGTGACTTTTTAGTCTTATATCAGCCACCCCCTTCATATATCCAATTAACCATTACAAAAAGGTACCTAGAACTTACTACAACTACAACTGCAACAATTTCAATATAAATTTCAATTAGTAAAGATTTCGTTTTTTATTTTCCTCGTAGGTGTAGTATAAAGCACTATGTATCACTCGAGAGAAAGTGCGATTCCCGATCTCGGGTGACGAAACCCTCGACGGTAATCGGTCACTTTCTCCTCTCGGTGAACAATGTACTATTTCTTGGTCTAGAATATATAACCCATAACGTCCACTGCTGGACATAAGCCTCTCCCATGATGGGAGGAATTTGCCGTAATCTCTACGCTTGGCAGGCGGATTGGAGATCGCAGGGATGAAAGACTAACAGAAAACGCTGCTGCCCATTCTCTGGTCTACGGAGGTGCAAGGTGTTCTGCCTCAAACATTAGTCGCCTTATACGGCACCCGTGAGTGTAATGGGTTGGTTCTACTCTACTCTGCCGGATACCACACGGCTCCACCTAGAACTTATGAGATTTAAAATAAAAATATTATTCGTTATTATGACGTAGGTACCCTGTTGCGAGCGATGATCTACTCGACTCATGCGCTGGGTATGTTCTACCGTTTGCCACGTAGACATTATTAACATGATGTTTCGTAATTCTAATGTATATAGTCGAATTATTTATCGAAAAAAAGACAATTATCTCAATAGGTCCTACAATAGGCCAAAATGGGGCGAGCCTATTATCATCAACCGGGCACTGATCCAGACTCCGTGGCCACTTCTGAAAACGTCCTAATGGAAAAAATTTCAACTTGCTAGGTCCATCCGTTCCTGAGAAAGTCGGTAGTGATAGACGATCAGAGACGGACAAGAAAGTGATTTTATAAGGGTTATTTTTTTTACTTTTTGAGGTCTGGAACCCTAAAAATCAGTTAAACTTCGCCCGACTTGGGTGTCGAACGCAGGACCTTCCTGCTTAGCAACAGGGCTTGGACCTACCGACGAGGCAGTCGATTGTACCTATCTAACAATATTTTGGTAATAGGCATAGGTAAGGCCCAATAAATCTTAGAATACTTCTACATGAAATTTGCACGCTCTAATAAGTCCTATGAATATCAAACTTAAAGATAAATGTCGGTAAGGTTACCAAATTTTGAGAATCATTGAGCTAGAAGATACGTACGAACAATGAACATCAGTCAATTTGCTGAACCAGTAAACAGAGAGGAAACCATTTTGTGAACTATATGAATTGACGTTATATAGTTTAATTTCCTTTCAAATGATTCTGCACCTAAGGTAAAATAAAATGCATAAGGTTCAGTTAGAACTGCCACTAATCACGAGCGAGCTGAGCGAGCGGTAGCGCAGTGAACCACGAGCACAACATTCAAGGTGGTCGCAGTATAGTGGCTTTGTTTGGATTATTATATCCTGTAAAATAAATAAATAAACGATAAACCGGTAAATCTGTAGTTATAGTATAGTTTGACCGGTAACATAATGTAAATATTTAGTCTTACTGACCGTTTTCGGTCACGGCGGCCAATCTTAGCGAAGACTAGCCATTGGCGCGGGAGATATTATAGTGCACAAGTGTGTGCGCAAGCAAATGTGCACTCTCTGTTCCTTTACTCCCATAGTCCGATGGGATGGAAATTCGACACGACCGGAGAAAGATCAGGCACAGGACCAACGGCTTAACGTGCTTTCCGAGGCGCGGTGGTATCATACCTATTACTGAGAAATTCACCCCAATAGCACTTTTTGCTCGACCTGAGAATCGAACCCAGGACCCCACGTTCGGAAGTCGCGCTTTGCGACCACGAGACCAACGGGACAGTCCCACGAACATTTTAATTTATTTATTTATTCAGTCATTAAGTATTGTAAGATCTGTATGGTGTCGGACGTAAAGAATAGCACCATCCCATAACTTCCCGTGGGTGTCGTAAGAGGCGACTAAGGGACTTACCAGAGAATGGGCAGCAGCGTTCTCTGTGCTTTTGTAACAACCGTACTGCGATCGCCAACCCGCCTGCCAAGCGTGGCGATTATGGCAAAACCCCCCCTTTGGGGGAGGCCCATGTCCAGCAGTGGACGTCTTTCGGCTGAGGTGGATGTATTGTAAGTATACAGGATATAAACGGACCGTTCACGTAACCGTCAACCAAGAAGCATTCTGTACATCCAACTAAGTGTAACATTGAGCAAAAAATGTTGCTGGGAAACTACTTTTTTATCGTAAATTACCGTTAACGGAAGCACTTCTTGTAACGCACTTAAAACTTTGTGCTAATGGATGCATTGAATAGTACTCTAAAGTCATAGAGATATTTAACATAACATATAACAACCAACAACAGCATAACAACAACGTACAACACACACACATACACACGCACACGCACACACACATATATATATATTTTTTTTATAATCTAGGGAAGAGGATAAAAGATACATTCTTTCTTTGAGTGTAAAAATTGATAAGAACGCATTGCGTGTTATCGCGATATTGCGGCCTAATTGGCATTTATTTTAATTTTTTAGGGTTCCGTAGCCAAATGGCAAAACACGGAGCCCTTAAGGATTCATCATGTCTGTCTGTCGGTCCGTCCGTATGTCACAGCCACTTTTTTCCGAAACCATAAGAACTATGCTGTTGAAACTTGGTAAGTAGATGTATTCTGTGAACCGCATTAAGATTTTCACACAAAAATTGAAAAAAAAAACAATAAATTTTGGTACTTAGAACTGAAACTCAAAATTTAATTTTTATCTAACCCATATGTGTGGGGTATCTATGGATAGGTCTTCAAAAATGATATTGAAGTTTCTATTTTAGTTTACGCGAGAGACACTTCCAAAGTAGTAATATGTGTGCCCTGTAACTTCTAAAATAAGAGAATGATAAAACTAAAAAAAATATATGATGTAAACCATGTAAACTTCCACCGAAAATTGGTTTGAACGAGATCTAGTGAGTAGTGTTTTTTTAATACGTCATAAATCGTCAACCGTAATTTACCTTTCATTCAATAAAGTTTGTGCGGAACCCTCGGTGTGCGAGTCTAACGCGCTCTTGGCCGGTTTTTTTTTAATGCAAGACTAGCTTGTGCTCACGACTTCGCCTCTTTGGAGTTTGGTAACTGTGTGTGTTAATCCATGTCATAACTATCTGTGTGCTTGGAAGATTTTTGTATGAAGCCTGGCCATATTTTTTTTTAAAGTCGCAGCCACATGTAGAACCTATATTAATCGATAGCTAGTATTAATATGAACAAGTTTTGTTTGAAACAAAATGCCCTAAAGTGTCACGTTTCCCAGATATAAGCTATTTAAGTTACGGGCAATAGTTATTGATAGCTAGTACAGTTTTAAATAGCTCGAAAGATCCATGCGGGCCCATTGATGGCCCGGGGGCCGTATGTTGGACGGGCCTGGTTTTAGGGCATCCCCTAATGAGCGGCGCGTGAGTCGTTACCTACGTCTGCATCCGTTCCTGTTAAAAACTTTGAGGACAGTCAAACAATAAAGTGATTCTAGAATATGGCTATAAATAAACAGAAATGAAAAAACAAACCACTTTTAGTGGCAATAAAGTACGTAATTATCATTCACAAAGTCAATATCCAATCAAATAATTACAAGTTTATTGCATACTTAAGATTTAATGGAATCGTTAGTCTTACTAAGAAATATTTTCTCATTAAATGATTGATTTCCACTAAAATTGGAGAATGGTTTGGTATTTAAGAAAAACAATCATACCATGCCGTAAGTACCTTTGTTTTCTAGTGATTTTAGGGTTCCAAATCGAACAATAAACCGCTGGTATTCAAAAAGTACTCGAATAAGATCATGAAACTTTGCATATGTACTGTTTGGTGTGCGGGGGACCAAATAAAAGAAGCGTCTTTCTCGAAGTACTAACTTTTACTGCCTCACTTACATACTAAGTTACATTTATATAGGGGGGATGTCTTACACACACTACAACTCCCTCGTTATTTACACATACTACACATACTAACTGAACTAACTATAAAGCAGGTCTGTTTTATTTTTTTAATCCAATCAATAGATTTTTGTAAAGCGCAAAAAAACCCCTATTTCGCACTATTCGGCCGCAGTGACTGACGTAACAACCGCTTTCTAGTGCAAGCTGATTAGAACTTTATTCCAACAGTATTTCAAACAAAGTTTGAACCACCACAAATAAAGTTGCTAATTTTATGGTTAGAAGGGCCTTAAGATTTCATCCATATAATCATGTTTTTTTTATAGTTCCAATAATTTATGTGGCAATTCTACAAGAGATGTTCAAAGTACAAGGCTTCGGCTTCTTTTCGTCCGACTCGCCTGACTCGCTTGACTCGCCCAACTCGCCTGACTCGCCTGACTTGCCTGACTCGCCTATCTCGATGCGCCGCCAGCTGGTGTACGAGCCAAACAACTCGGCTTTTATTCAAAAGTATGCTTACAGTAAAGTAAAAGACAAACTGTCTTTGATTCAAACACTATTTCAGTGTAGATGTCCGCGAATATATATCCCAGTGTGTGCTTCAAATAACCAAACGTTCCGTAATATATGTACAATGTATTGCGTGAATTCCATGTTAAGTTTGTGGAAAACTAAAAGTCAGCTAAAAGCAGTACACAGAGGACTATGTATGAGCTATTTTGAACCTTTCGATTATTGATTGTGGAATAAAGCTTATACGAAATCCCTTCGTTTCATTTACAACAAGAATTTGTGTCATATACTAGCTACCACTAAAAAACCCGGCTATTTTTATTTTTTAAATGGGATAAGCCCGCCACACTGTTCCCAAACCACCGTAACTCCTGAAAGCCAGAATCAACAGTGGCGACCACCAGAAAAGCGCCGAGACAATGAAGCTCAACGAAGTCCCAGAGAATGAATTTAACTGTCTTGGATCCCGCAACGAAATTAATCAGAAAAGTATAGTAGTATAGGAGTAGGAAAAAACCGTAATTTCCACTTCCCTCCCTATCACCAGGAGACAGAACGAAACAAGGCCAATAGGCACAAAGGGACGTTTACAACTGGGATAGGCCCAGTTGCCTAGCACCACGGATAAATATTAACATTAATGGGTCCTAAGTTGTAAACGTATATTTGATTCCAATAATAGGTATGGCAAAAAACGCTTGAACGCACGGAAATTTGTTCTAGTTTCCACAAGGTCTGTATAGTAAATAACTCCGGATGTAACCTGTACACTATCCAACATAATATTGCGTTCATTCTGCCAAAGACTGCACTCCCATAAAATGTGATGTGCTGATTGTTCATATTCGCAGTCAGATGTGGAACATTGACAGAAAGGCGAGTCAACAAGCTTGAAGGAAAATAATGTACTCTTAAAGTTACCATGACCTGTGAGAAATTGGGCAACACAGTGATCAACCTCCAACCATGTCCTGGCCAGCCGTTCACGAACGGAGGGAAAGAACTGGTGGAGGTGTCGGCCCTTGATGGAATTATCCCACCTACATTGCCACTCAGACAAAAGTTCCTCCCAGACGTCGGTCTGTGGTTTGAATAATCTAGCAATCTTCTCACGGTCACGTAGGGTTAAAAAGTCTGCGTCCGTGGTCTCACGTGCGTTATAGTACATTGCAGCCCGTCGCTGCACTTCAAGATCGACTGGAAGTACACCTGCAAGTACCGGTAAGGCTTCAGTTCTAACTGTCCTATACGCTTTGCATAAAAATATCAAAGCCAAACGCTGGCTTTGAAGCAATTTACGACGTGCCGCTCCTATGGTGGCTCTATCAGCCCAAACAGGTGCCAGCAAAATTTATCTCTAAGACCAAACCAAAGTAGCACACGGATTGCTTCCTTTTCACGGGAACGTTATTAAATTTAATACTAGGCCACGATATAAGATTACCTTTTAAAATTAGTTGATAAGAAGTTTTTTGCGGTGCAAAAGTCAGACGGACCGATCGCCCCACTGTGCTGTGCACATATTAATCGTAGGCAAGTGTCTGGTCTAGAGCGAAATTCTCGAGACCAGCCCGAGTACTCGACTGAATGAGCAGCAGGCCGTCGTCCGCGTAACCGGTTAATGAACAGCCGGGAGGAAGGGGAATCGCGAAAAAATTATCAAAACCTAAATTCCATACATACGGAGCGATTACCGACCTCTGAGGGGCTTTGACATAGAATATTGTCCGAGTTTGAGTTTCGCGGAACCATTTAAAAAGTATGAATAAACAAGATTATATATGTTTTTATAGCAGCCACGATTCTTCAGTTTAAGTAGTAGCATCGGCCACCATGCGTTATCAAAGGCCCCGGAAATATCTAAAAAAAATCAAACCACGTACTCGTGTTTCGAGTTATTACCAATTTTTCTAACAGAAAGTGCCGCGTCTACGGTAGATTTTCTCACGGTGAAACCGAATTGGTTGTTATGAAACTTTGGCCCGTCTGGCAGCAAACGTGGAACGATAAGGCGCTCCAAGAGTTTTCCCAAAGATGGCAGTAGGGTTATGGGCCTGTACGACTTAGGGTCGTCCGGTGGCTTATCACCACTTTTTGGAATTATTCGTATAAAGCCACGTCGCCATATGCGAGGGAAAACGCCGTCCGCAATACATCGGTTGAAAACAGATAGAATGGCGTCGCCCGCTGTTTTACACGCTTCTATTATCATCCGATTAGATATTTTATCTTCACTCACTCCATCAAAAAATCCGACTACTGAACAATCACGCTTTAATTTAATTCGGGGTTTACAAGATAAAATCGACTCCTGCTATATTGTTGAAGTCGGTTAAAATGTAGCCTATGTTAGCCGGGCCAAAATAACGAACCGATTGCCACCTTGTTCATCAAAATCGGATAATTAGTTTAGGCGCTACGGAGGAACATATGCTAATATAAAGATACATACATAGACTGCTAAAATCATAACCCTTCCTTTAGGTTTCACCGTAGTCGGGTAAAAAATATCACCTGTTCAAACGCAACGGTTCCGACTGTCATTTTAATTTTTGACAGTCGATAGTTAAAAGCCAGGAAATCTGACAACCAGTCTTCTAAATGGTGTTACCAGTGACTGTGTTGTAATGGTATCTGTCCTTCAGTCTGAGACAGTCACTCCAGGTAAATTATTAGTAATCAGAAGCATTTCATTAAACAAATATACGTTGAGAAAAAAACATAACCCTTCCTTGACAGTCGGGTAAAAAATGTTGGGAAAAGGCAAGCTAGGCGAAGAAGCTTTGTAGGACTAGCCTTCCTTTTTCCATTTTTTTTTTCTATTGACTAAATGGATTAAATAGGCCTAGTACGTAATAAAATCCTTAGATAAAAAAAAATAAAACAAAACAAAATCCATTTAATCCGTTTGACATTTCCGATAAAATAATCTGCATAGCATTTCGATTCGATTGCGATTCGACAAGTCGTTTTTTTGGCATTACGAAAGCGAGCGAGATAATAAATAAATAAATATCGCTGGACATTACACACAGCGCCATCTAGTGCCACAATAAGCAACGAGGCTTCTGTCGTGGACAATAGATAGTTGATATACTACATAGACACTTTTTGTTTATAAATACATACTTATTACAAATGTCCAAGCTCATTATGAAACAGACAAATACAAAATACAAATACAAAATAGTTTATTGTGTTATTAGATATTACATTACATGTTAATGTGTTTTGAGCCCCCATTTAGGCAAACAATGCCTGTATTAAAAGGCTCCGCTCTTTCAACATCATTGTCGTACACTTATACTAACAGAAACAGAAAATTAAAACTTAGAAAATCAGATACAATTATAAATTGATATTTAATTTTAACGTAGTAGGTTAATAGTTAGGAACAAATTTCTAAAAAAAAACTATTAATTATAAATTATTTGAATGTTTGAAGAGACAAAGAGAAACTACAAAAATATTTTATGCAACACCCTCTAGTGCAACAGCATAATTATTTAATTTTGTTGCTCGATAACTGGTTTACGCTCAATGGCGTAATTTCTCGCTTCACACGATTTTATTTCTGTATTGTCCATGTAATTTTGCAGCCCATTGTACACACAGGGTGTAAACGGAGCCTTCACGAAGCCATCAACCAAGCATTCTTGACATCAAACTAAGTTATTACTCTACGCAAAAAATATTGCAGGGAACGACTTTTTTTTTTGGGTGAAAAATCACGTTTTACGGTAAAACTCAATGTGACGAACTGAAAACATTGTGCTGATGGATGCATTGAACAGTACGGGGGTTATGGAGGTATTTAAAGTAACGTTATGACCCATGTTTGAATTAAAAAAAAAAATTGTGAAAAGGTTGGATGACCTCCAATATCTCCGCGACTAGAAGGTTTCCAGGTATGGTTCAGAACAAAAAAATGATTGCAATGACGGGGAGAACAAGTGCCTTTCGGCTTCGCTAAGGGTCTATTAACACCCTTTATGTCAGGTCATCCACAACACCTTGGCAGGTGCTGCTTAACCTTGAGTTCCGTGCGGCTGTTATTATTTAGTTAGGAGCTGTTACTCGTAAGACAAAACATACTTTCAATACGTTCGTAAGAATATATATGAGCATCCATTTGCTTATAGAAAATGTGTAGCTAGGTAGGGAACAATTTCGGAAGATGCTGGCGCTGCTATGCTGAAATCAGGACTATTTCTAATGATGTAGACAGAAAAAATAAAATATTTTATTTGTCGCAGGGACGAAATGTCAAAAAAATCAATCATTTCAATAAATATTTATATATGACGAAGGACGGAACAAAAAAGTTGTCAGCTTGCACGTCGTGACAGCATCCTGCATCATGCTGTGTTAAGGGGGACCCACAGCACAGTGTTGGTGAAGATCTAACAACCGCTTATGAGAAAAGTAGCAGGCTGATTGCGATGACTCATATCGCCAAAAAACCCATGACCTGACCATGACGTAAGCCCGGCCACGCATTGTCATCCGATGTAACACTGCATCAAAATGACGATTGAGGCTCCATGCCGCATGCATGCAGGCTTTTTTAGGGTTCCTTACCTAAAAAGGTAAAAAAAGGAACTCTTATAGAATCATTTTCTTGTCCGTCTGTCAGTCTGTCCGTCTGTCAGCCTGTCCGTCTGTCCGTCTCGCCGTCCGTCTGTCACCACCGATTTTCTCAGGAACGGGTGGACCTAGCAAGTCGAAATTTGTACCAGATACTGCAGTATGGAGTCCCTAATAGGTTTATAAAAATCAAGGTCCTGAGTCAATATGATAAAAAGATATGGGCAAATTTAGATTTTCGTGAAAACTTGTAAGTACCAAAATTTACCTTAGTTTTCAACTTTTTATTTTTTTAACTTTTTAATTTTTCGGAATTTTCCCTTTACTTGTGCTGTATGACCTTGCTTTTAACCAAAATTGACAGTTCTAGGTCAACCAGAAGTACCATATAGGTTTTGGTTCGAAAACCTACATGGTAGTTCCTGTGACCTAGAATAACGAAATTTGGCGAGAAGCACTGTCTTGCAGCACATGTAAAGGAAAAAATCGGAAAACCGTAAATTTGTAGTTTAATAACAAAAAACGATTTTACTATTACAAACTTATTATTTGCGGCTGGTGAAATAGTCGTTTCATGGGATCGAACAGCAAAGTTAAGTTTGTCCTTTAAAAAGTTTGTACGGAACCCTCGATGCGCGAGTCCAACTCGCTCTTGGCCGGTTTTTTTGTTTTTTGGGTAAACCATTACAGGGACACAGGAGGGGTCATTTTTACTGATTTTTACTGACTAAAACCCATCCATGTTCCTTCTTGTCCCTTTGTGTTCCGGGGCCACGGTATCTCCTTCGAACAGTCCCGCAGCCTATGAATGCAGGCCTGAGGTTATGCGACTTCCGACGTGGGCACGCGTGCCTTGTTTCTGCTGCGGGAGTACCGTGCCCCACTAATCGCGAAGTGGGAACTCAAGTCTCTCTCTAAACAAATTCTTCGCAAGACGCGTGTCACTTGCGCTGGTAGCGCGTGACGAAGGAGTTAAAAAAATAAAGTTTCTTAATTGCTAATTAAAACAGTCGCGCACACTTAATTTAGCGATCCAATAGATTGTTGAGTTTTTAGTACATACCTAATTATTAATTTGAAATCCTTAATTGTTTGGCAGCAGAACATTGGGACGCTTGAATTTTTACTTCAATTAGGAAAATGCGACTAATTTGTAAGTTTCTGTTTATGATAAACCATCATCATCTGCCTAGCCTTTCCCAACTATGTTAGGGTCGGCATCCAGTCTAACAGGATGCAGTTGAATACTAGTATTTTACATTGAGCGACTGCCTATCTGACCTCCACAACACAGTAAGTACTGGGTGATGCGATACCTCTTGGTAAGACTAGTTGTCAGACTTTTCGAGCCACTGACTATACCTGTAACGACTGTCAAAGATCTAGATATGACAGTAGGGACCAACGGGTTAGCGTGCTTTCCGAGGCACAGAGGAAGAGAAGTCTTACACCAGGTTTCGTGTCAGTTCGGTAGAGAATTATCAAACTTGTATTCCATTTAATTTTGTTAATCTAAATACTTATAATAGCCGGCCCAGAAAGCGGTGGCGAGACTACATAGATACGTATCGCGAAGACTGGTTCGAGGTGGCGCGAGAAAAAATTTCGTGGACAGAACTGGGTAGGGCTTTGTTTGCCGAGCCGTGGGACACTATAGGCTTACGGGCAGCTGCAGTTTTGTTCGTATTATTTTAGCAAAAATAATGTATGTTTTTTTTATGTAGACTATTATGGTCATCGCATAAGATTTTTATTTGTGTTAGGTTATAAAATCTTTAAATAAGGTAGCAACTATTTAACGACTTGAATGGCTCAGCCGGTAGGACAAAATGTCTGTGTGATGAGCATAGACATTTTTTTCCGAGTCATGGATGTTTATATGTATAATAAGTATGTATTTACAACAAAAAGTATCTATGTAGTATATCAACTATCTGGTGCCCACGACACAAGCCTCGTTGCTTAGTGTGGCACTAGATGGCGCTGTGTGTAATGTCCAGCGATATTTATTTATTTAACTGGAAAATTTATTGTGATTAATCTCTGAGAAATTGTTGACAATATTGCTAAAGCAAGCAAAAATCGCCCATCTTCATGAGGAGAGCAGTAGTTGCCCATTCGTAACATCCTCGATTTACGAATCAGTTATGAATTCGAGCCCAGGCAAGGACATTACTTTGTGTAAAGTTTTTTATCTGCTCTCAGAACTGTGAAGTAAAATATGTTGAGGAAACCGGTATATGCGAAGGCAAGACAGCTACTAACCTCCTTGAGCCCGCGAGGTGAATTAAAGGCCACTCCTTGTAGACAGGGGGCCTATGGCCTGATAATGGGATTGTGCTACGTTCTTTTGTTAAATACAGGAGTATACGATGGATTCGTTTGTAATAGATTGTTATTTTTTCAGTTGCGGTTATATTTCTAAAATTCCTACCTTCCTGCATTCTGCAAACAACAGCTGAAAGCACTAGCAAAAAGTTTGTTCTGACATACTCGCGTATGCTATCTCCTTTAAATAAGATTGAACTTTGTCAAGATTGTCCCAGTATATACATGCCTGTTTGCAGCAGTACAAATATGACATATATGAACGAGTGCTTTTTCTATTGCGATAAAACGAAACCCGAAGATGCCTTATTGTTATTCCGAGGCACTTGTATATTTTTTTAATTTTATATTTTATGACGGGACGAGCTTCACTATTCTGAGAAGACTCTTTAACTGATTTCTATTTGTACGGGTGCCCTAGGTAAAACAAAATAATTAAAGTTACATGGCGGGACGAGCTTGACACATAAAACCAGGCGGGGATTATTCCAGAAATTTCCTACTAGTGGGGATCGTTACTTTTTTTTCCAGAAATCCCCACTAGTTAAATAATCTCAGCCTAGTGGGGATTTTTTGAAAAATAAACAACAATCCCCACTAGATGTTGTTGTTTCTAAATTGTTTAGCAAAAAATGCGTTAGTCAAACCAAAGTTAATTATAAGGAAAAAGAAGAAAATAGTGTTGTGTGCACTTGTAAATAAATATTTATTTACAAGTGCACACAACAGAATAAAAATAAGAATGAAATAAAACACCTAAAACTACACATTAAAACCAAACAAAAAAAGGATTGGTTCATACTAGCCTTAAAATATTTAGGCTGGAGTAATCCTATTATTTTCCCTGCAGTGGGATGAAACAGGCTTAAAATTAAAAAAAAATATTTGTTTATTTATGGCAACTAGGCCCAATTGTTAGTAACATAACATTATTCCTAAAAACTATTGTTAGTAAACAAAACACAGAAACGCAAAACAAATACAAAAAGAAAATTGTGAGGTTAGGTGTGGTGTCTTCTGACCAGCACCTCCACAGCGTGCGACAACCAAGGTGCATTGAATTTCTCTATCAACATACTTAGGATGCCGTTAGAACTAGACCGCGCTCTTGATAAGATGGAGTTTGTCGTTTTGCGCATTATGGCATAAAAATCATCAGTATGCGCAAAAGCGAACATACCGGACGCACTACAATAGCGCGGCAGTCCCAACAGCATCCTGAAGCAGTTATTATATTGAATACGCAGGGCGTCTAGCGACCTCTTAGTATGCCATACCCACAGGCCGCTCGTGTAGAATGATTGGCAATACGCTTTAAACAGCGTAATCTTTACCTCAATACCACAACGAGCGAACCTGTGTATCAGCATGTTGGGCCTGACCGCTAGCGCCCTGCGCTCTCGATCTATATCAACGTCGTCTTTGAGGTCTCCGGTTAAAAAGTGTCCCAGGTATTTAAATTTGTCAACTCTTTTGAGTGGCATCACGTTCAGCATTACAACTGGGTCGCTATGTACACGTCTACCGGAGGCCTCAAAAACCATGTATACACTTTTACTTACATTGTAGACAAGCCCATGACTAGCAACAAATCGCTCACACACGCGTAACAGCTCCCTGATTGAGCCGGCCGTCGGGCCCAGCAGCACCATGTCGTCTGCATAACTTAAGTTATTTACACAAACGTTGTCTATCCAGCATCCGACACGCATACTGCTGAGCTCGGTGAGCAGCCCGTTTATGTACAGGTTGAAGAGTTTTGGGGAGGTCAAACCATTCTGTCTCACTCGCACTCCAACCTGTACGTTTCGGACAGAGACCCTCCCCATCGAACACAGATAAGCTGATTAGTGTACCATATTTAAAAATATCTAAGAGTTCGACTGATATACCCGCTTCCCTCAGCTTCTCCCACAGGACATCATAGGCCACAAGGTCAAACGCCTTGGAAAGATCAAGGAAGCAGCCATAAATGGGGGTGTTTCTATCCGTGTAATATCGGACAGTTTGCTTGAGACCAAGAATTGCGCTTTCAGTCGATAGCTTGGGCTTAAACCCAAACTGTGCGTCATGTTACTGTAAAATATAAAAATAAAGTAAAAAATGCTTTGATTAAGCTGATAATCACTTTTTTATTTTATTCGCATATAAATAAAATAATTTAAATAAAATATGCAGTGATAATGCCGATAATCACTATGATTGTTTTTATTTTAAGCCAATTTCATCCCACTGCAGGGCAAATAATAAGGATTACTTCAGCCTGAATATTCTAAAGCGAGTATGAACCAATCCTGCTTTTAGGTGCAAAGCTCGTCCAACTATGACTATAACATTTTATTGTTACCTTTTTTTAATTTCGGAAGACTCACACAACTTTACATATTTTTTAAAGTTTGCGAGTTTTTAAGTTGAATATAAAATATTTCGTTTCGTTTCTTTTCATTGGGCCTTTAAATAAGATTGCACTTTGTGAAGATTTTCCTCCAATATACGTGCCTGTTTGCTGCAGCACAATGTTGTAATAATTTAATGACGTTGTTAGTTTTAATATGTCTAATTTGGTTATTGTAAGTTTAGAGGGTTTATAAAACCTCTTAATGAAGCCAAAAGATACAGTCAAACCTTGTCTCCCCATCATTGCGATATTTTTTTTGTTCTACACCATACCTGGGAACCTTCTAGTTACGGAAATATTGGGGGTCAAAGTTCCAACTTTTTGACAAGGTTTTTTTTAAATACAAGTTTTTAATGTAAGATTTTTACTTTAAAAACACCTCCGAGACCCCACGTACTATTCAATCCATCCATCAGCAATGTTTTGAGTGACATCACATTGAGTTGAGGTAATGTTTTTTTGTAATATCGGATTATTTAGCGATACTTAATTACACGGACACAGAAAAACTTCTAGAAGTCCTGGTTTGATTATGTTATTCCCTCGTCTCTAATTGTACATATGTATTTACTTAATTTAGTTTTAATGTTTAATATTTATTGTACCAATTTGATTATTCTTATAGTTGTTAATAGATTTTTTTATTTTATAATATTGACTGTCCTAGTTAATTTGTGGCATGTAAAGTGATGGCCTGAAACCTAGATCGGGCAGGTCGCTAACAAACATTTGAATTCCACATTATCGTTTCTTGCAATTGTTAAATATATTTTAGTTATAGTTTACTTTTATGCACTAATTATATGTTTCAGAAATAACACTACTGCACCTAAATGTACATTTTTGTAATACTTTTTTAAATAAATTACTCTTATTCTTATTCTAGTTTTACCGCAAAAAATGATTTTTCACCCCAAAAAAAAAGTAGTTTCCCGGCAATATTTTTTGGGTAAAGTTACTTAGTTTGATGTACAGAATGCTTGGTTGATGGCTTCGTGATGAGGTTGTTTACACCCTGTTTAGTTTAGGTTATTAGTGTTCTTAACTGACGTATTAGGCTAAACCCTGTAATGATGGTTTAAACTGTTACAAATAAATTAATAAATAACACCATTTTGTTTTTTAATTCGCATGTAACCAGTGACACTCGCACCACCAAGACAAATCTAACGACGTATAATTTATCTAAATCGGTTCATCCGCTTAGGAGTTACGAGGTCACAATGGAACGGACATACATACATACATAACGGGTGATTTTGTGATTTTTTGATTAGGAGGTACTTTTTAAAAACTCAATAAAAAAAAATACCGGGTTATCTTTACACAAGATTTTTTTAATGATTACATAACATAACATCACGCTTTTAATCCCCAAATTATTATGCAGAGGGTACCCAACAAGTACACCCACATTTCGCCAATTATGTTCCAGCTATTCCTTTCAAAATATGAAGTGCATAACTGCTAAAGCAAGCAGTTACGGACTTAACACTTAAAAGGACACGGTTTATTCTTGATGATCAACGCGTCCGTGCATTTCGAGGGGTTTTTGGCAAATAATGCAAGTAAAGTTAGGTTTCAGTTGCTCAATCGTACGCGGTTGATCCACTATAGACTTTTGACCATAGAGGAAAAAGTTTAGGGATGTGATGTAATAGAATCTCTTTGTTTTTTTTGTTTTCTTTTTTTTTTCTTTCTCTATTTTTTTGTAATATTTCAAAAGATGATAATAATAATCAAGCTTGAAAATTTAATTCAATATTGTAACATTATTTTGTAAATGCATGGAATAAAAGGCTTTTTATTTTTATTATGTAATAGAATCCAGGCGGCCATTGTTTCATGAGCTGTGTGACAAGTTGGCTTTCAAACTTTTCGTTGGTATAGCGAATCGTGCATTCGATAGGCTGATTATGTTGACCATTAGTTGCTCTAAGTGCACGTAACACATTCATCGTAGAGTGCTGATTTGCGTAATACAGAAACTGAATAATTTGTAGATTTTGTGTCGTGGTAAGTCTTTCCATGGTGAAATGTCAAACTGTACTAAATAAAAACCGGCGTGATCGAGTTCAAGAGCAGGGCCCTTTTGTAATAAAAAAAATATGATAGGTTGAATAGGATGAATCACCCATAACATACAATATGTGCGCAAAAAACATTACCATCCTTCTGGGTCAATCGGGTAAAAACTGTGCCAACAATCCAGGGTCAAAGTAAATGAACCAGTGAAGCTTAACACGTGTGACTGAAATGAATATCAAATAACTACACAATGATCTGTTTAAGCTATTAGCGGCTGTGATTGAGAGACGAATAGTCAGACAACTAGGCCAACAGCTAGGCAGACAAACACACAGACAGACAGGTGAAGTTTGCACCATAAAGGTTCATTTTTAACATTTTGCCACGAATCCCAAAAATAAATTCCATGTTGACTAAATTTTAGAAACGTAACGTATTACAGGAAATAAGAAAATCAAGTTTCATTACGATACTCATTAAACCAATCACTCGTTATTAATTAATTTTCTAATGACTTTTAAAATTGTATAATTATGTTCTAATATTTTTTGTTGTTTTATGCATTCAGAAGAATATATTTACAAAATCGACATGCGACCAATTCGTAAGTGTTTTCATAAGTATAAACAAGGCCTTACCGTAGCAGAGGGAATGGAAAGCCGTCACCTCCTTCTGCGAAGCAGTCATGCTAGCGAAGGAGGTGGCGGAACGTGAAAGTGAGAAAACCTCACGTCGCCGCCGCGGGAGACGCCCCGGGCGTGGCGGGGGCCACGTGGTAGCCCGGACGGTGAGTAATGGGCTAGCTCACCGTCCGTCCGTCTTATGACAACAGGCCGTGTCGATGGTGCGTTCGTGTGCCACGCGCGCTTCAATGAGATATCAGCACACAGGAAGGGCCGATGCCTGCTGGGGCTGCGGGACTGTTGAAAAGGGATACCGCGGCCCTGGAACACAAAGGTAGAGAAGGAACATGGATGGATTTTAGTAAGTACAAGTCTGACACTCCCTTCCACTTCGCCCAGAGCGGGAGGCATAATTTGACGATTTCCCATCCGAAAAAAAAATACTATTTCAAGGTCAAAGTCATTCCTGCACCTTTAATGCGCTTGGATTGTTGTATTGATGATTTTGATGATTATAATTCGACAACTACATACGCCTTACAGTCGCGAGAAATATTTTAATCAACATACAACCTAGCACTTGCCTGCAAATTGCAAAAAACTTAAGAAAATTTGAATTTCGCGGGCTACCCTGGAGCATCCACCTTAACATAAAAAAAATTAAGAAGACTAGATATGTCTAGGCTCTTAGCAATTTCTTTTATGCTAAAACTTTTAGAATTGGTCTTGTGGTCTTGTAATCAAGGCCGTTTATAAGGGGCATTTTTTGTCAATTTTGGAGGGTTATATATTCTTTAAGTACTTATTAGCTGCTGAAAAAAAAGGAAATGTCAGTGACGTGTCTACCTACCTTTTTTTTCGTATTTGAAATCATCAAATGACTTCTCCCGCTCTGGGCGGAGCAGGAGGGAGTGTCAGACTTTTACTGACTAAAACCCATCCATGTTCCTTCATCGCCCTTTTTGTTCCGGGGCCACGGTATCTCTTTCGAACAGTCCCGCAACCCGTGACTACCTACCTAGACCTTGATTAAAAGTTACGAAAAAAAAAATTGCTCTAGAGGAATTATTCAGTATGAAAGAAGGGAAATACGAAACGTCTATTTCATCAACATTTTTATGGAGAATTTGCAGCCCCTGTCTCCTCTTACCATAAATAAATACAGTAAATACTTACTGTAAAACATTAACATTGCAAAATCATAAACTCCATGGTTAATCTTTTGTAAATGTTAACCGTGGAGGTTTTTGCCGGTTTTTCTCCTTATGAAAGGACCAAACCGAGCCGTGCACCTATTTTTCGACGTTTTTTAAGCGTGCCCATGGAGCCTAAGTGTTATTTTTATTATTTTTTTACTTTGACTTAAACATAACTGGTGAAATGTGGATGTGTGTGTATATAAGATTCACCTTTTCCTAATCCTTCGAGGATTGTACAAGGTGTAAACAGACATTTCACGAAGCCGTCAACCAAGCATTCTGTACATCAAAAAAATGATCACAATGACGGGGAGAACAAGTGCCTTTCGGCATCGTTAAGGGTATTGTTACTCCAATTAGACGTGACCGACCGTGACCTCTTTAAGAAAATTCAACTCTGTATTTTTATGATAAGTGCAAAAAAAGGTCTAAAGCTTTAAAAATTATAAAATTTTTGGCTCAATAAAATCCACACTAAAAAAATTAAAAAAGGGGAAAGATTTGTATTTTTGCGTGTATGTTTGTAATGAATAAACTCAAAAACTACTGAGCCGATTTCAAAAATTCTTTCACCATTAGAAAGCTACATTCACCTTGAGTAACATAGGCTATATTTTATCCCCGTACTTCCACGGGAACGGGAACTACGCGGGTGAAGCCGCGTGACATCCGCTAGTATTATAATAGTATAATTTTTATTACACACTGTATAAAGTTATGTCATTCGAACTATATGGAGGCGAATGACGTCAATTCCACTTATATTGCTTAGACGCAAAACTCGCTCTGATGGCAAACCCGCTATGTCGATTCCCGATGGGCCAATTCCCGTTACATTGACTGGTATCGGCTCAGACTGATTTCATATCAACAAGTTTAGTGTAGTCATACCGTTTTCTTTTTCAGATGCTGCAGTTCTGTTCTTTCTAGTAACAAATCTGCGATTTTGCTCACCCTTCAATGAATATGCAACTTGGTTGTGGACTACAAAGTCGTACAATGAACTATTCCCATCCATAAGAAAACCTATAAGTGATTGTGTGAAGTGCCCTCATGTATACTTCCCTGTATGTAGTGACCGGAACAAAACATATATGAACATGTGTCTGTTTTTATGTGAAAACTTAAATGACTCGCAAATTGTTCAGCGAGGGATTTGTATATTATTTTGAATGATATTTTCGTTTTATTTCGGACTCGCATCCCAATTGTGTAACACAACACACTTTCAATTATTGCGTAGGTTTTTGAAACAAATTCCTAAGCAAATAAGTTAATAGATACTTATTTATTTGGGATTTAGATATGTATACGGGGTGGATGCAGTAGGTACTTACATCATTCTGAGATAATAAATAATAAATAAATATCGCTGGACATTACACACAGCCCCATCTAGTGCCACACTAAGCAACGAGGCAAGATAAAGCAAGCAAGCAACTAAGATCATCCCCACATAGAAATTATTCATCGAGTATTAAAAAACAAACAGCTGTTCTGTTACAAAAGTGTAATACCTCCCTAAACGGACAAAATAATCAAAATCAAAATATTTTATTTCACATAGGCCTTCATTGGCACTATATATAGCATCGACAAAAAGGTGCACGGTTTGGGTTATTCGTATCCTAATAACCGGCAAGATACTCCATGGGTACTCTTTTATAATGATTAGGCTTTACAATATTGCATTAGTACTTAAGTATGGTAGGACATCATAGACACAAAAAACGTAAATCAAGTTAACAAAAGTCCACACATATATGCCACTACAAGGCCTACCACTGTTCACACATTCACAAATAATCGTTAAAAATAATCTATACAAGGGTAAGAAAATATTATAAAAGACTAAATTAAACATGTGACACAAATATTTGTCATCAGTGCTGTAACTATTCAAAACGAAAGGTTTTTAAATGATTTGAGAACTATTGTAAAATAATAATGTATGGAACGGCTGTTTTTTTTATAAGCCTATTCTGTCCCACTGCTGGGCAAAGGCGTCCCTCATTCCTATCCATCTCTTCCAGTGTTTTGCCTCCTCTGGTCAATTGTCATGTCATTGTCAATGAAAAAATTCTGTGTGCCTTTTTCATTTGACTTAAAGATATAATAGCACTTATATGCAATAAGAGCTATTTCTTTAAGTTTATACGAACTAGCACCATCATTCACTGATCACTGACTTATGTTTAATGCTATGTGAGTTAAAATACAAAGAAAAACAAAACGATTCCGGCCTACTATGGCCGATGTCGAAGGTTTGGCCGAAATCAAAACCGATGCCTAAGGTTTGGCCGAAGTCACGGTGGAGGTGTGCCCCGCGTGGGCGGAGCACTGCCGTGTCCTCGAAGCGGCGATTGGCGGCGCCGACCTCTCGCTCCGGACGCGAGAGGTCGCCGCCGCCAATCAAGTCAGTCAAGAGGTCGCTCCGGACCATGCGAAGCAGTAATGCTAGAGAAGGAGGTGGCGGAACGTGAGAGGAAGAGAACTTCACAGCGTCCCGGCCGCCGCGGGAGACGTCCCGGGCGTCGGGGGCCACGTGGTGGCCCGTGGTGACCGTAGGCGCGGGCCTGTGGACGGTGGGCTATGGGCTAGCTCGCCGTCCGTCCGTCTCATGACGACAGGCCGTGTCGACGGCGCGTTCGTGTTCCACGCGTGCCTCAAAGAGAGTCAGCAAAAAGGAAGGGGTCCGCAAGGACCGATGCCTGCCGGGGTCGCGGGACTGTTTGAAAGAGATACCGTGGCCCCGGAACACAAAGGGCGATGAAGGAACATGGATGGGTTTTAGTCAGTAAAAGTCTGACACTCTCTCCTGCTCCGCCCAGAGCGGGAGAAGTCATTTGATGAGTTCCCATCCGTAAAAAAAAAAAAAATGGTTTGGCCGAAGTCAAAACCGATGCCTTAGGTTTGGCCGAAGTCAAAACCGATGCCTAAGGTTTGGCCAAAGGCAAAACCAATGCCTAAGGTTTGGCCGAAGTCAAAACCGATGCCTAAGGTTTGGCCGTAGTCAAAACCGATGCCGATTCGGTCGGATACTATTCATTATCATGCATGACTGTCGACCGGATAAAAACCGGTCGTAATTAAGAACCCTCAGAAATCTGAAAAAAAAAAAATGCACGTTCAATTTTGCAGAAATGAAAAGTTAGTTTCTCGAATTTTCAGCTACATAAAATCTCTCAGGGTTCATACCTGAACAAACAGTCAGATGTTTTGGTTTTACTTTACATTTCTAGTTTTTCTTATATATCTGCATAACATAGTGCTTCATCATGATTGGAGGAGAATATTCAGTCCCCCGAGGTTACTCTGTACTGAAACATGTAGCAAACATACATCCATAAATTTTAAGCGTGGTGGATGTTTCAGGGAAAATTAAAACATAACAAAACATCAAGCTTGTAATCCCCAAAGGGTTGGGAAGGGATGTACTAAGGTACATCCCTTCCCAACCCTTTGGGGATTACAAGTACACCTAAGTACTTATAGTACACCCACATTTTGTTTAAGTTACATGATAATAAGGGTCATGTTTTTCCGTTTCTATCCGTCTGAAAGTAAATAACATTTACGTCGTCTTGCTGCAAAAATAATTTAAAAAATCATGTTAAGAGAAAATGCGGAATATTTTCTCCATACAAACGCTCTCGCGTGTTTTATTACTGGTTTATGACTTTCAAGCTATGACTTTTTACAGTTTAATAAATATCAACCTCTTCTAAGTCCTACGTATTCCTTTTTGATGATACATAATCCGTATAAGCACTAGAAGCTTTACAAATTGCTCAAAATTGCCTATTTAGACCGCTGTCAACAGACGCCTTGTAAAAATTTGACAATTATTAATAAAAAAGAAAAAGATAATTGGGACACAGTATAATTATATCTTTCTTATTCAGTTTACGAAATATCTTTATGCACGTAATTTTTTCTTCACTTAAATCAATAAAATACAGTATTATCAACGCAAGTAAAGTATTAAAAGTTAAGTTCAACTACTGCTTGTCGCTCAAAAATCTACGACAGTTCAAACGTCCGTGACTGTCGCGGCCATGATTTGACGTCATTTGAGAGCGTGGGGATCCGTCACACAGGGTATCCTAGTATGGACGCCAGTCTCTCACAAAGGAGCATATATTATGCCCCATGTTAAGAAGTCATTGTTACAACTATATTTAAGAAAACTATGTGAACCTTTGTGAAGAAAAAAAATAAAGACATTGTATTGTATTTATCTCAATCTGCCTTCATCATCATTCATCATCATTTCAGCCGAAAGACGTCCACTGCTGGACATAAGCCTCCCCCATATGTCGCCACATTGACCGGTCCCGTGCGACTCGCATCCAGCCGATTCCCACAAACCTCACCAGTCTCACCGTCTTCAACAATCTGCCTTGTTTACATCTAATTTTTTGGCTTTAATAAAGTAATTTTACTAATTGTATGATAAATGATAAATGATAAATGATAAATGATGTTTATTTTGCAAGTAGGTTTTTACAAACACTTTTACACGTCACTTTTTAAAACTAGATGGGGCCGGTGTTTCGTACCTGACTACTCTGAGAAGAAACAGCCGAAACAAACTCAGAGGTCATAGTCTCTTTTGAAGTCCAGACTTATGTGCTTTATTCAAGCGAAAATTGCGATTACGATATTATAATAAAATATTAGTGAAACTAAATACTTTTCAAATAAAAGTGTTTTTTTGACACATAGACTTTGACGTCACTATCGGCGTGCGAGGACGACGCGTTTTGAGAGTGCGTTCCGTTTCACCAAAAACACGCTACATAAAACAATAAATTGTAAAATAAGTAATGTTTTAGAAACATAGACAAGTGTACCACAAATGTTTTAAAGCGCCATGCCAATACAAGGCATTTAACTATATAAAAAAGTTTTGTTTTTCTTGCATATTCCCTATTGGTCGAATTTCGGAAGGATAAAATAGTCGAGAGCCAAACCTCGAATTACAAATTTTTACTTGTCGGATCTGTAGATGTCCTTCTTGCACCAATGTCGAAATCGTGCTCGCAGAGCGACAGCGATAGTTCCTTCAAATACCTACCGCATTTCCTCTTAATAGTCATTCGGAAGAGCTAAACGCAGTCATTGTGGATAGTATAAGTGCTGAGTTACGTTATAACAGTAAAACGACTATGGTGAGAACCGAAAAACACATAAAAACAACATCAAATTGGTCACCATAATGTGGTCTGAGGTTAGCAGACAAGCTCAATTTTTGTATCTATAAATAACGTAAAAATACAAGTTTCACGACATAGCTTTGTCGCCTTAATAACTTCAACTAATTTAAAACGAAGGACCGTCGTGTTCTTGTAATGACCGTCTTTTGTCTTTTAATCCAACTTAACGAGAACGACTTGGAGCGTCAACTCCTTTATGCAACTGCAACAATTGTTGCTTTATTTCTCGAGAATGTAATCAACAATTCTACAGTAATGCGTTTCAGCCAAAGAAAGTGGACGCTTTGTGAAGTAGCTCCTGAACTCCAAGTCAACTCAAACATTTAGTTCAATAATTAAAACATTATTCTCTTTAGTCAGTAGCCCGAAAGTCTGACAACCATTCTAACCAAGGGGTCCAAAGGGGTCTAACCAGTCTGATGTTAACAGCTCGCGGCGAGTAAGTACGACATTCAGGGTCAGATCGAAGCGGGGTTGAGACATCCTGAAACTGTGAGAACATAACCAATATAAAGGTGAGACGCTTCACCTTCACTCTGCTCGTTCGATGATAGAACGGGGATGAGGGAACTATACTGTGATTCCAAAGCACACTTCCCGAAATGCAGCCAATAGAAAACTAACAGGCTGGCAACTTTGCGGCGGTGTTTGTTATTTGTTTGTTTTGGGTTTTTTCACTATAAATACAAGTAATAAACCACTGTCTTTCTCATTTAATCTAGCGACCGCAAGCGCTAGGTATCCTGGGTTCAACTTCCTGGTCGTTTAGGACGAGCTATTGGGATTTTACACGACTGCCCAAAAAAAGGTGGGATATGTTTTCAGGATTCATATATGTATGTAAGACATACATACAACTCACAGACGTGAGTTTCTTTATTCCATTGCACCGTAACTTCTAAACGCCTAAACCGATTTCAATGTACGTGATATCGTTAGAATCCATGTTTTACTCCGGGTAACATAAGCTCAAGGCTCAAATTAATTCTATTAAGAATTTCTCAGCAGCAGCCAGGATAAATTTGTGCCCAGTCGATAGCAATGGGTTCGATTTCGTTCAAGGTTTGTTAAGATTAAAAAAAAAAACTGAATAAAGTGTGGGTTTTATGATCAAAAAATTAAAAACAACTCTTTAGAAAATGTTGTCCCGTATATACGTACATAAACTCATGCCTTTTGTCTATGGGGGAAGGCAGAAACCACAGAAAACCAACTACTACGATATATATCAATATAGTCGCGTATGTATTAATAGTAATTATATTTTTTTAATATTGTCACGCCAAATGACAGAATATATAAACCAACCACAGAAACCACTGCAACTCCTAAAAGCCAAAATCAACAGTGGCGACCACCAGAAAAGCGCCGAGACAATGAAGCTACACGTAGTCCCCGAAAAACATTTTAACTGTGTTAGACGTGACAACGAAATTAATCAAAAAAGACTAACGGAGAAGTAGGAAAAACGTAACTCCCACTTTATTGGAACTTCTCCATATCAGCAGAAGACAAAACAAAACATAGCCAATGGACAACGAGATAAATGGCCTAGCACCACGGATAAATATTAATTATGATTAATATTAATGGGTCCTAAACAAGGTTAAGTCCGTAAATGTCGTAATATAGTAGATATTCCAGTAATCAAACACAAAACAAGTCTATTTCTTTTCTATACACTATATTTTGCCAACAAATTATATATTATTACCGCCCATTGCATGCTTACTCCCAATTCATCAACACGGAGGCAATCAAATAAAAAACACCCAACGGTTTCCCTTACATCAAAATGTCTTAATCAAGACTATCTCTCGAATCAACTCCTAGCATAGAACCGATTATCGAATCACGTATAATCAGGTTATCTTTATCGGGAGCTTCTGATTGTTTCCGTGACTCGGAGTGATAGGAAATTAAGTTCTTTATACGATACTCGATCAGCCACTCTCGCTGAATTTGTTGCGTGTAGTAATTTTCGGGCAATTTTGTGATGATATTTTTTGTAATGGGTCAAATTAATTAATGTACTGTTTCTTATCTTCTAACATTTGATACTCATTACTCTTTACACTTTTGAAAAACGGTTCTGATGTCGATAGATGAAACACTACTGCACGTGTGTACTTAGTTTCGCTTAGTATAGTTTTATTCACACGGCAATTGACCAATCCGCACTGGGCCCGCGTGGTGGATTATAGCCCATTCCCTTTCATTGAGAGGAGGCCGTGTCCCAGCAGTGGAAACATTATAGGCTGATGATGATGATGATGATATTTCATACGCACCGACGACGCCGTATAGACTTCTGATTCAAATGCGCGTGAGAAGCGATACAAACGCGTGTCGAAAGCTTACATTGCATCTGCGTGTATTAAATAATACACTGCATGTGATACGCGATTAACGAACGCGCATTTAAGGCGCTTTTGAATTATATCTACACGTGTGCTAAGGCTGCGACCAAATCTCGTTTAAAGCGCGTATAAAATACGCCATGGGGATAGGCTCTATCCTCTCGACAAAAGTCTTAACTTCTTAAGTCACCCTTACGATACCCACGGGCAAAGAAACGGAATAACTCTAAATTAAAGAAAATGAAACTACAGTAGCACCGACCCCTAACGAAGTCGTAAAGCGAATAAAATAAAGGTATTCTTTCTCCCTCACAAACTGCATAATGCAGTTTTTAACTTTCCCGGGTTTAACTGCATGAAAAACTTTCGAAATTTTAATATTAACGTGAATGAAAAATTATATTCACCGCATTTTAATGGATATGAGTTTTATATTCGTTGCGAACTTGTGACGGATTACATTATACATTGTGATATTATTCATTATGCAAGCTCCCTTGTGGTGTGCAGTAGTTACACCTGCTTTTACAAACGTTAGTTAAGGTTAAGGGCCTCATACGGTGTGTTGACGGGCCCTTCGCGAAGCCGACAACCAAGCATTCTGTACATCAAACTCAAAGTAACACTGCGCAAGAATTATTAATGGAAAACGCCTTTTTCGTATGTAAAAAATCACTGTAAGCGCTCGAGGAGTTACACTCAAAACCATGTGTTGATGGATGCATTGCATAGTACGGGGGTCGTGATGGTGTTTAAAGTAAACTACCAACACTAAAAATTTATGAAAAAGTAGGAACTTTGACCCCCAATATCTCCGTAAATAGAAAGTTCCCAGGTACGGTCTTGAACAAAAACAAACATCGTAATAACGGGGAGAAAATAGCATTCGACTGCGTTAAAAGTACTTTTATACCCATTAAAGGGGTAAGTAATATTATGATACAATTACAAAATCTCTAATATTTACAAGACATAACAACTGAATCGATAATTTTGTTCGATATAACGATCAGTGAATATAATAAACGATTGACATAATTTTAAAGTGACTAATTTTTATTTTTATAATTTTTAGCCGTGTGGTATCCGGCAGAGTAGAATAGAACCAACCCATTACACTCACGGGTGTCGTGTAAGGCGACTAATGTCTGAGGCAGAACACCTTGCGCCTCCGTAGACCAGAGAATGGGCAGCAGCGTTTTCTGTTAGTCTTTCATCACTGCGATCTCCAATCCGCCTGCCAAGCGTGGAGATTACGGCAAAATCCTCCCATCATGGGAGAGGCTTATGTCCAGCAGTGGACGTTATGGGCTGTTGTAGTAGTAGTAGTAATTTTTATAAGCATAACCTACATTGAATATAAAATCGTTTGATATACCACTCAAAAGATTTAAAACTTATTTAGTCTAATATGATAAAACGCATGGGTTTTTATTTCCCATAAACAAGCATACACCATACATGCGGCATGCAAGCAAGCATGCAGCAAGTAGCAGGCATGGTTTCTGTCACGGCTCCGGCGCTGCGGGGCTCCGGCGGTCCCATGCGAGCTTATCGTCGCAGATGTGGTTCACGCTCACCACCGTGGCTTCGGCTTGCTGGCCAGCCGCGGCGGCGAGTGTTAGAACCACCTGCTCCTCAGCTCGCGGGCCGCCTCACCCCTCCGCGCCTCCGTGATTTTAAATGACACTCTAGGGGTAGGGCAGACAAGACTACGTGGAGTCGGTTTTGCAGCGATTCGTTTGTGTTACGCTTTTCGATTAAATAAACGTTATATCCAATAACGTTATACGAAATAAGTTTAAGAGTATAAAAATGTTATAACTAAAGAAATTATATCAACAGTTGGTATAACTCACGTTTATTATATCTTGTGAACGTTATTGAAATGAAAATATACCAAATAACTTTAAATGTTATGAGACGCACCCCCACTAAAGTATTGACTTTTCCACATAGGAATTCCCGAGCTGAGAATCAAGCTCAGGACCTCCCGGCCATCAGTTGCGTTTGCAACCACTAAACCAACGAGGCTGATTCTTTTTTCGGCAAAACAGAAGAAAAACAAAACCCAGCCAACACATTATTTATTTTTTTAAAACAACTCATTTCAAAACGGTATACAGTTACCCTGGTGAACTACGGTGACATTGTCAGACTTGGGCACTTTGCATTCTAAGTAACATAAGTTAAAATATGACTCGTTGTTTGACGCGCATATCGGATCGTAGACCTTCGAGCATAGGCAGTATTGTACAGGTGTATCATCGTCCACATTACCGGGATGTGTACCGCCACGATTCCTGCAAGTATAAATAAAAGCTTTTTTTATAGTTATATTTTGTGGAAGTTTTGAGGATATTATCAAAACACGAATTTAGTCACAAAATAATGGGCATAATTTCAATTTGTCTATTAATAATCGCCGTATAGCAAATGAGGGCTGCTTTTGTATCTGAGTTATAAATATCTAGGGGTATGCAGAGCAAGGTGTAAGGTTCCATCCTCTGTTAAATAGGGACGATCCTCCCTTTGATGTGTCTGGTGGGCTACTGCTCGAAAGTTGTAGTGTATACATCCATTATTCGCGAGTTATGCCCGTGCCAGACTGTTGTAAACAAGCCCTCCACGCACCTCGACGTCGGTCTCCAGCGGCGGTTTACAACAGTGCGTCAACAGTGCGTGCTGTGTAAACCGCTTTTGGAGACCGATGTGGAGGTGTGTGGAGGGCTTGTTTACAACATTCTGGACCACGCTTAATTCTACTGCTGCGTGATACATGATTTTAGTTCTCATCTTACGGCATAGATGTCGCTAGCGATCTTCTATATTTTTTGGCTATGTCGCTACAAATATTATGATTTGACAGAAATTATGCTAAACCAGACGATGAAAGTTATCTCACTCTCAAAGAAGCGGCCGCAAATATTCTAAAATACATAATAATATGGGTACGCTATCTACCCAATTCCCTCTCATATAGAGGAGGCCTGTGTCCCAGCAGTGGGAACATTAATAGGCTGATGATGATGATGATGATCTACCCAATGCCTCGCCAGCAAAAGCTAACAGTCTAAGTTCACCATAGAATTTGTATTTGTACTGTACGCCCGACATTCAAAAATTTATATCATCCATTCCGCTGAAGTTAAATGAGGTTTGATCACTAGGTATTGTTAAATAATAAACAAAAAACGCATTTAAAGTAAAGCTATGACCTTAAAAACTAGTATAAATACGTTTTTACAATAAACACTAAGCTTTTAAGGCGGTTCCCCGAGCAAAATTAGCAACTCTATTTGTGGTGGTTCAAACTTCGTTTGAAATACTGTTAGAATACAGTTCTAATCAACTTGCACTATAAAGTGGTTGTAACGTCAGTCAGGATGTTGTTAGAGCTCCTGCAGCCTTTGATTCAGGATTATCTTACTACAGGCATCTAACATTATTATACGTAGGTATACATTTTTAGTTTGGGTCCGTGGCTTAGGCCTCCAGTGGTCGAGGCCTCCAGTGGTCGAGGCACCCGTGTCCGACGCCAACGATTCGATTCATTTGTTTGGGGGGTTTCAGATTAATTTTGTTTTTAACCGTCTGGGATTTTGAATAAAGATTTATTTATTTTAATTTTATTTTTTAACTTCTACTAACTAGACATGCAGACACTTTCGTTTCTCAACGGTCAAGTAATTCTCCTTGTGAAAACGAGGCTTTACATTGCGTATATAAAAATAGCCTAAGTAAGCGAATCTCGAGTAAAAAACAGCTGCCCTCCTCTCAATAATTCCTGATTGAGTCACTCAAATTAAGAGAGCCTTCAACGTAAACTTTTTTCCGACGAATTTTCTCTAGTAAAAGTTGGATACAGCGATTTAAGCCTATTCCTTCCAAGATTCCATTCAGAGTTAAAAAAAAGTCAAGGACTTTTAGATTTAATCTTGATTGCTGTTTTTTTTTCCCTTTCTTTAATGAGCACTAATAACTTCTAAATTTTAATAGAAACATGATTGTGAAGTAACGGATCTCCTCTTAGGTATAGACATTTGGACAATGTTGGCAAATTCCAGCTGCGAATACTTTTTATACACTCTGAAAGCAAAAATTACTTTCGATTCAGTAATAAGACGTGAAACGAGTGGAAAGTAAAACTTGAATGTGTTTTTCAGATACTGATACCTAAGGGTCTTTTGGCACCTAATGAAGGCACAATACAGGTATTCACGCCTTTATCTCATGGGGGTAGGCAGTAATTACAGAATGCCTGCTACGATTATACACACGCCGTTTGCGAGAACTACGCAACTTACCTTTCTGATGTTCTGAAGAACACTTTACGATATAAAAATTACTATATAACCACACCAACATAACATCACGCCTGTTTTCTCCAAGGGGTTAAGCAGAGGTGTATGTAATGGGTGTAAAAACAGATCCTTCAAGAAACAAAAAGGCACTTTTGTTTTCCCCGTCAATGCGATATTTTTATATTTATATTTTTATATATATTTTTTTTGTTCTGCATCATACTGTATCTCCGTAATTACGGATGTATAGGAGGTCAAAGTTCCAATTTATTTTTGTGTGTTTTTTTTAAATATTTTTTTAAATAATATAACTTTAATTAAAATGCTTCCATGAGCACTATACTTTTTAATGAATCCATCAGCGCAATGTTTAGTTTGAGTGCGTTACATTGAGGCCTACCGTAAACCATGATATGTTCACCACAAAAAAAGTCGTTTTTGTTCGACATCAATATGCTTGCACTCTTCTTCGCCCTTCTAAGATTACAGTCGTGATATTATGTCTTATGTTAATTCCAACTTACTCGACTAATTTGTGTGCTCTCCGTAATCCTTTTCCTTCCCAGGAGCCATGGGTGGTGTAATGATCAAGATATTTTGACTTTGTATTTTTCAAAGTCTTGGTCAAGCTCCACGTCACGGCAAAGAAGGTCGTTACTGAAAAATATTTTTCCGTTTTTAAGCGACTTCTAAAAGAGAAAGAGTTTATGTATTCAGGATTTTTAGGAGGCGGGGTATCCACTAACATCTTTTTTTTATGTGTTTACCTACTCCGATTTCTCTGTGATTACTGGGCCGATCTTCTATTTTTTTTTTTTCATTTGGTAGATGAAGTTGACGCGGTGGTCCCATATACTTGACTACTAATTTTTATGATGATATCATAATAATATGTATAGTCATAAAGTAAAATTTGTAAATGACACGAATTTGTGTAGAATAACTCAAATAGAAAGAGTAAAATAAAAAAAGAAAACATTCTGCAAAAAAAAATAACCGACTTCCAAAAAAGACACTAAAAAGTGAAAAATTACTTTCCTTTAATAATTTAAAATTTGTAAATGACACGAATTTGTGTAGAATAACTCAAATAGAAAGAGTAAAATAAAAAAAGAAAACATTCTGCAAAAAAAAATAACCGACTTCCAAAAAAGACACTAAAAAGTGAAAAATTACTTTCCTTTAATAATTCGGTGACTTTGTTTGTTTCATTGACTTTACTGCCACTGACTTCCGAAAGGAAAGTTACGAATTTACGTTTTAAGTTTCACGAAAACGTTACGTAAATATACGTCAATTTTAAAATTAAAGGTACTTTTACATGATATTTTCATAATTTTAAGAATTTAATTATATGTATATATGAATGATACTGGTTGTGCTTGTTGCAAAGAATTTAAGTAAAATGCTAAAGGATGATTGTATTTTAATTTAAAAATCCACTGCAGACCCACCGTACCCTTGGCCATACCCCTGGTGGTACGGTGGGTTTTTTAAAGTTAAACGATACCACCAGATAATAGTGTTGTAGGTAGTTAAAACCACTTTTGACAACAACAATTTTATTTATTCATTTTATTAGAACCTGCTACGACTCCATGACGCGCGCTCGCTTCGCTCGCATATTAAATAACACTGACTTCCGTCCCCGAAGTGCCGGGCCTCTGTCGGCCTCCTTCGTCGGCCTACGGCCCGGTGCCCATGCCACCCATTAAGGATTAAAAATGATTAAATAAAACACTATTACCTGGTGGTATCGTTTAACTTTAAAAAACCCACCGTACCACCAGGGGTACGGCCAGGGGTACGGCCAGGGGTACGGTGGGTCCGAACCCTTAAAATTGTCGCATTAACGTTACCTCCTTTAAGCAGTATAAAAATCTACCTACTTAATTTAATTACTTACGAAAAAAAAATAACAGTATTTTCTTCATATTTCCGACGTTCATAAAACTGAAGAGACATTCAAAAGCAATCACATTACACGACAATATGGATAACAACCGTAAATAATTGGTTAATTTAAATGCAATTACAATAAAGAAAACTGGCGAAGATAAGCTTTCAATTTAATTGAATTTGATGATCCGATTAAGATAAGAAATGCCATTGTTTTGATGAAATACGACCGAAGTAGTGGTACGCACTAATCAAGCTAAAATAAACAGTTTCAGCGGATCTCTTATTTTACGGTAAATCTATACAAAGCGAAACCTTATTATGGGGTGTTTAGTCTGAACGGACCAAATCGAAAGGACCGCGGTCCGTTCAGACGTAGACAAAAAATGTTTACGTCCGAACGGACCGGTGTCAAAAAAAAACAAATGAATAAACTTCATCAAGTACATTCGGGAGCAAAAGTTAAAAAAATGAAATAAAATGTTAATTTATTGCCCGACTACGGCGAAGCCAAAAGGAAGGGTTATGATTTTAACAGTCTTTTTATTATTATTTATTTAGAAAACCAATCAATTATGGGCAGTGTCGTACACGTCACGAAAAGTACTAGGCAAGCATGAATCCAAGATGAGATGGAAATATATAGTTTGATGTGCACCATTTTATTTCTTGCCCTTCAATGGTGAGTCAAGGTTATTGGCGTAGCCCTAAAAATAGCAAAACTTAAGTGGCAGTGGGAACGGCACCTTGCTCCCAGCACGGATGTCCGATGGGGCCGAAAAGTTCTGGAGTGGCGACCGCGAACCGGAAGACGGACGGAGCGGAAGAGACTGTCAGACTTGTACTGACTAAAACCCATCCATGGCCCTTTGTGTTCCGGGGCCGCGGTATCTCTTTTGAACAGTCCCGCAGCCCCGGCAGGCATTGGCCCTTGCTGACCCCTTCCGGTGTGCTTACATCTCGTTGAGGCGCGCGTGGAATACGAACGCGCCGTCGACGTGGCCTGTCATCACCGGACGGCGAGCTAGCCCAATACTCACCGTCCCAGGTCTCATTGGGGTATCATTTCTCTTGCTGGACAAAGGATGTCTTTAGGTTAGTCCCGGATTCAGCTGCTCTGTTCAGGCAGTCTAAATATCAGTTAAATTTATGCTCAAATTCAATTAGAAAAAAAACCGCCCAAGTGCAAGTAGAACTGGCGCACCGAGGGTATCCGTGTAAACTTGTAGGTATTTTGTTATTAAACTATGTAGATATTTACGGATTTTTCACTTTTTCTTTACATATTGCTTCTTGCCAAATTTCGTGATTCTAGGTTAACGGTAACTATAGGTTTTGATTGCCTTGTGAAATCGCATAATATGCGACATAAACGATCATATCTTTTGATTGCGTTGACTTACAAGTTTGATTTATGCACTGCTTCAAGAAGTAGCAGACTTGAGTATTTAACATTCATTTCAGGTTGATACCTTCACGCGTTCTTGAGAAAAACTCGTCTTGACAGACGGACACACAGACAAAATGACAATAAACTGATCTTAAAAGGGTTCCGTTTTTGACGACTCAACTCAAACTCAAACCATTTATTTCAATCAGACCATTACGGCACTTTTGAATGTCAAAATTATAAATAAAAAACAAAGCTACAGTCCCAGTCACAAGGCATAATAACTTGAGAAAGTACTGTAGTTGCCGTAGCGTAGTAGCGTAGATCTCTATGGAGAAGAACGGGCAAGAAACTCCATGGACACTCTTTTGAATCCAAAATATTGTTACAAAATTTTGGTTACATCATTAATTTTGATATTATACATATATTATGTGAGAACGATGTAGAAAGACGTGCACATTAAGAGCGTCCAGAGTAAAAAAATCCAACAATAAACGAATTAAATTGGACCCTGGCAGCTAAGAGATGACCTGTCCCAACTGACAGCACCCGTTCACGAACATGACGCGTGTGTCGGCGCCATTCAACTCAACCATATTGAAGGGAACTAAATGACCCGACACACCCGCCACCATCAGCGAGACATTTGAGTGAGCATGACATTCTCTCAGCCACCAAGGCATATTCAAGTCAATGAAAGATAACTAAATGTAAATGGTGGCTGAACAATACAAAGTACTCACACATGTGCTATGCAATTATATAATACTAAGGACTGGAATCTATACAATGCACTTGCATTGTATAGATATATATATATATATATATTGATATTTTTACAATCTTCTGCACCTTCCACAATACATCAACATGGGAATCAATTCTTCTTCTTCTTCTTTGCGTGTCGATAGACTCAAATAATGCCCGACCAGTACAATCAATTAGTTTGCCCCTATGGTTGTGGAGCAGGACCAGCATTGAGCCAAGCATTTTTATCATCAATGTAATCCCCCAACTTATGCTTGCCTACATAGTGTGCGTTTTATACAAGATTTAAATTTCGTCTCGTTCAGTTGAAGAATGTGGGGCTGACTGCCGGACTGAGCTACGGAATCATAAAAATCTACAGAATGTAAACTGTGTCAATATTAATTAATGTAAACACAAAAAGAAAAACAGTCGCCACTATAAACTGGAACTCAGAATAAAATTTCCGCGTATTTTCTTTTTTTTTTCACCCACAATAATTTTACTGCAAAAAATACACTGTATTTTTGTTCACAGTAATTATGATTGTGCTGTGTTTCATTCACTGCGGTATTTAATTCGTAGCCTTACAAAATTAAAGGCAGACGGACGCTAAAATTTTAATTAATTTTAACCCTCCTAAAACATTACAATAAACACATTTCATGGTATAAATTAATACATCGCTCGTTTTCTGCTTGTTGTCATTATTAAAACGTTACTTTATTTGGGAGTAATTTAGTGTTATATTTAAAATTATATAGGCTGTTTTTTTCAAGTGGGCGTGGATGGCCAAATCCGAAACTATATGGAATAGCGAAAAACACTCAAAATTGTCTCGAGCCTGATTTTGATGAAAAGTAAAACTGCATTATTACATTTTTGAAAAATCTATATTCCTAGCCAGGAATCGAACTCACTGATTTTGGAATAGTCAAATTCTGGGAAATAATGACCACCCGCCGACTTGAAAAATTCACCCTGTATATCCATTTTCCTTTGGGTAAGAGATTTAAGGCACTAAAATGAGACTGTCAGAAGAAATATCAAAGACTATGATTCCATAATTCAGTGAGGCCAATTTAAAATCTTTATCTTGACCGTATGAACTTCGAAGTTTAAAATACCGATACCGACTGACGTGAGTCAAAAGTACGCTATGATGAATTACTTTATTGAGAATGTTCATCATCGAGATTCTGAGAGGGTACAAGAAAGACAGAAAACAAAAAAAAATGTTTCATATTAAGTCATTCATGGATGATTTATATTAAGTATGTATTTACAAAAGAAAAGTATCAATGTAGTATGTCAACTATCTGGTGTCCAAGACACAAGTCTCGTTGCTTAGTGTGGCACTAGACACTGACACTACTGTGTGTAAAAATAACAAAGAGACACTTTAATTTTATTCATTTGTATAGATTGGTGTCAATAACTTGCCATATTAAAACCAACAATCGTAGAACACTAATTAATCATCTGAACCATGAAAGTCATTACTCCGGTCCTAATATTCAAAATGGCGGTGAGAAAAGTCAGTAGGAGGTAAATGTAAATTCTCTTATCGATCATGACTTGCTCACGTTAGGTACTGATATAGCTATCAGCTTTTAATCTAAGTCCCTTGATATTTCTTTTCTAAGAAACACGAATGATAAATGCTTTTACTCGTTCGCTTCTGATCCTGGGAATTTAAATTGGACCTGAAAGAGAGGTCATTCACATTTGGCGTTTCATACATTTTATAAACCGTGTTTTTATGGTTTAATCGAAAAGTTGGTCTTTTGGGAAATACGAGCCGTCAAAAGTTTGCGTTTAGGCTTTTCGTTATTTCGAATATTACAATTTGGAATGTTTCAAAAGAGTTGCTTGTGTCTATATCTCGACTAACAGGCAAGACTAATAAGAAATTGAACTAACTTATGTGTAAACAGCGATAATGGTAGTGTAAGTGAAAAATATTGCTTTAATTTGACATGAGCTGTCGAAAATACAAGGTGTAAACGAAGCCGTCAATCAAGCAATCAAATTAAGTAACTCACAAATGATTGGTAGAAAAAACTTTTAATTTTGGGGGGGAATTATCACGGTTTACAGTAGGACTCAAAGTAACACACACACAACGCTGTACTGATGGATGCATTAAATAGTACGGGGGTCGTGGAGGTATTTATAGTACAGTTATAACATTAAAAACTTGTGAAAAAGTTGGAACGTTGACCCCCAATATCTCCGTAACTAGGTTCTCAGGTATGGTCTTGTTCAAGGCTGCTCAACCCCAAGCCCGTGGGCCACAGTATGGCCCGCCAACGCATTTGAATTGGCCCGCTAACAGTGGACTGTGGTCAACTGACGACAGCCTTTTGAAAACAGATTTCAACCAGATCGAAAAAAAAATATTTCTCCATGTAAACCCATTCTCAGTAAGCCAACATCTAGTTATAAATTACAAAAATCACTTTTTTTTTCTACTGAAAGTGTTTCTAAAGCCACAATAGTCATCAGAAATCAGTTCAAAAAAGGTTCTTTAAGCAGGTTTTATTTACTAGATGGCCCGCCGGATGCCACGGGAACAAAATGTTGGCCCATCTTCAAAATAAGTTAAGCAGCCTTGGTCTAGCTAGAACTCCAAAAAAAAATCGCAATGACGCGGCGAGAACCAGTACCAAACTTTGTTTCAAATACTGTTAGAATAAAGTTCTAATCAGCTTGCACTACAAAGTGATTGTGCCGTCAGTCACTGCAGGCCGAATAGTGCGAAATGAGTGGTTTTTATTCTTTATAAAATCAAATTTACGTCTTTTGGAAAAAATAAAACGACAATTATGTTCATTATTAAATTGTCTATCCATTAGTATAAGTAGCAAATCAAAATAATGGTTACTTTACGAGGAGTAGCATTTTATAAATAATTATTTCTCATTTCTGTGGTTTCATTGTGAGGGGAATTTATTAAACATTAAGCTACTTGAAAAAAAAAAAGAAACGACTTTTGGAGTCCAGAATATGCAGTAATTTAATGTATTTTTTATTAGTTGGTATTTCTTTATATAAAGAGGCTCCAAAAAACTGCTCGTTCAAGGTCATTTGCTCGGGGAGGCGCCTTAAGGGGATTTTTACACCTGGAAATTCGTAGAAATATTAGACACTTTGACAGCATGTGCCGCACGCCAGAAGATCTAATCTTCTGAACGAAATAATGACGATCATTGTTTATCCTTATGAGAAAATGCGTTTCACCCAAATTTTAAAATGATTACAGGCCATTAATGTTTTATTAATTCATTCTGGCAGACTTGGAAAGTGTCGACGACGAAAAGGACTACGAAATTATAAAACTGTGATCGAATAAATCATATTTTCTGTTAAAATTCTATTCTTTTGATAAAATAAAATCCAAGTCCAAATTTTCTTTCAAACAATTTATTATTTCTTTACTGCGGTCAGTCATAATTTTTACTTTAAAATTCTCGCTTTGACATCTAATAAATAGTTTCAAAAGCCTTCTATTGTTTTAAAACAATTGCACACTACTTTGATATTTTAGCATAAACGAAATATTTATCAGTTTCAGCTAGGATTAAGTTAAAATATATTCATATTTGCTTTTTTATGGATAGGTGGAATTTTCTTTTATTGGGACAAGCTCGCCACACTATTTCCAAACCATTGCAATTCCTAAAAGCCAGAATCAACAGTGGCGACCACCAGAAAAGCACCAAAGCGATGAAGCTCGATGAAGTCCCAACATAATTTCTACTTTCCTCCATATCAGTAGAAGACAGAACTAAACAAGACCAATATGCACAAAGGGACATTGACACTAAACAGTTTTGTTATATTGATGAATCGTCAAGAAGCCTTCTTTAAAATATTTGTAATTAATATTGTAGTGAACGAACTTGTAAAAAGCACAAACGCACAATGTCGTGTCAATGGTAAATAGAAATGACAAAATAATTTGGTGATTATCGAAAAATATACTCACTGCCTCGTTGGTCTAGAGGTCGCAAGCGTGACTGCTGAGCATAAGGTCCTGGGTTCGATTCCCAGGTCGAGCAAAGTTTACTTGGGTTTTTCCATTAGGAATTTCTCAGTAACAGCCATGGAGCCTGGATTAGCGCCCGGTTGATGGCAATAGGATCGCCCCCTATTACATGGGATTTAAACATAACTGGTGAAATATGGGTGTACTATCAGGTACACCTGTCCAACCCTACGGGGATTACAGGCGTGATGTTATGTTATTGAAAAATCAGGTTCATCACTGTTGAGTATCAAGCTCCAGTTTTGCTGCTGGTGGTCTTGACTATTGAAGAGTATGAAGTAAAACTACATGCTGCTATAAAAAGGGCTATATTTCTGATATAGGTGGTTACAGATAGCCGTTGTGCGCACGTCAAACGAGGGCGTTGGTGAGAGAGTGGCGCGCAGAGTGCGCTTACACAGATTACACAAAAATATAGATTATACTGTGCCACGACGCCACAGATAATAAAATACTTCCACTACGGGTGTGGTCCGATGTGACGCAGGAACATCACTTTAAATAGAAGATTATCGGAAACCACAACGACAATCAATATTCAAGATTACTATAACTCACAAAATTAACAATTATCAAAGATTGGCTATTTTAGCACGATTGTATATACTTGGACCCGTCAGTGATAAAGCAACCTCTCTTCTTTTATAGCCAAAATCTATCTTCTATGACGTGTATTGTTCGCTTCTGTCCATTTTATTGCTATTTTCGCAGCCCAACATCCAGAATGAAGTGGGGTGCATTTATCTCAATCCATTGAGTTGCGAACATCTCGGGATCCTGATCGATCGCCAACTATGAGCGGCTCGATTTATAATAAAAATGTACAGGCTTTTGGCGAATATCTTGAGACTTACGGGGAAATAGTTTGAGCAACAAATAAATAAATATTTTAAGAATGTACAATGGCGAGCTTAAAAGAAAAATGATTAATAAACAAAAAAAAATGTTACAGAATATCTTAAGATGAGAAACAGGTACTAGAAAAACTGAAATAAAGCAAGCATGCTATGGTAACTAATGTCTTGGGAATTTAACAATGGATATTGAAATACTCTAACGAACGACGCGTGAAGTCAGCTGCTGTTCACTTCCTGCCTAACCACAAAGTTCATCTAACTCGTCGTCGCGCTTGCCGTTCGCTACGTGCGATTTGCCACGGTACATTGCGTATGAGAAAATAAAACAAATCAAATTTATTAGATTCCTATTATAACGTTCCTGAAATAATTTCTTGTATCTGTCATCTCAGATATATAATACTGAATTTACCCTATTAGCCTGAATTTTGGAAAGGTTGGCTCAAATCAATGCATGTATGTCCACATATACATACATATTTGAAGGAAATATGACGGAGAGCCGGGCCAGGCGTCGGTTCTCCGATATTTTCCTGACTTTAATGTTACGTAAAAGATTGATTGCGTCTTTGAATAATTTCACGGACTGTTAACGATGTACATTTTATATTTTAAAGGGGATTTCAGTTTAATTTCGTCCATTAAAATATTTAATACTGTAAAATCTGTGATAATGTACTTTGTTTTATGTTGTTGCTTTAATAAAAGCTTTATTTTTAGTTATTACTAGCGTGTGTCCGCGGCTTCGCCTGCGTTGAGTTCCATAATTGTCCCCGGGATCGTACTACCGGGATAAAAAGTATTCTATGTGTTAATTCAGGTTATAAACTATCTGTGTGCCAAATTTCATCAGAATCCGGTCAGTAGTTTTTGCATGAAAGAGTAACAAACATCCATCCGTCCTCTCAAACTTTCGCATATACAGAGTGGAATTTTGTAATGCCACCTGGAGGGATAGTACTCTTAATACTGCAGATAGAAAATTTTACTCAAAGGAAACATTCCTTTATTTTTGAATAGAAAGCAAACTGCATTCAAAGATTTTCGAAAAGTCTCTTCTCCCACACCCGGGAATCGAACCGGCTAAAATCTGAAAAAATTATACCCTGTACTTTTATTGCATCGATCGTTAGGGTCAATTATAAGGATGAAATCTCTCTAACAAACATGATAAATTAAATGAAAGGAAAACCAGGAAAAAAATAATTTAATTATTTACAAAAAATGGTAAACTAACTAATTAGTTGCTCGAAATGGGCTCCATTCTCTTGGATACACAAATTTATTCTTTTAACGAATTAATTTGTAGTAAAGCCTTTAATAAAGTGTTGTGGTGAATATTATAAATCGTATTCTGAACTTCAACTCTTAACTCGTTGTCATTCGCTTAAGATTTCATGTAAATTTGATTTTTTACATATCCCCACAAAAAAAAATCTAATGGGGTGAGATCTGGCGATCTCGCAGGCCATCTGATTGTGTCGTTTGTACCAATCCAGGTATTAAAATGGTTATTAATGTAGGCAGTAGTGATTCTGCTGTTATGTGCTGGAGCACCATCTTGCTGTAGAATGATTTAGTTTCGCTCTTCCTCGGGGAAACCATTTAACTCGTTTCTTAAGATATCCAGTATTTCAATATACTTGACAGTGTTTAAATGACCTTCGTACACGTGGACTAACACTACATTATTTCTCATAATTCCGCACCAAACGTTGAAAGAAAATCTTACTTGATTGTTAGTTCCATGAACACGAACAGGATTCACTCGAGACCAATAATGGTTATTGCGGCGATTGTACGGTCGAACAAGCTATTTGGTTTACAGTTTAACCCACAAATTACATTATAAAATGTAAACCAAATAGCTTGTTCGACCGTACATGCCATTATTGCTGAAGTTGGTTTCGTCAGACCATACAATGTTACTCAAAAAATTAGGGTTTTGGTCAATTTCTCCAAGCATGTTTTCACAAAATTGTAATCGTCTCTCACGATCCCCATATGCAATTTTTGCACCAACCGACCTTCACGATAGCATTTATACTTATACTTTTTCAGCACTTTAAGTACGCGAGTGTGGGTTGTTCCTAATTCATCGGCAGCATCTCTACTTGAAGCCTTCGAAAATGATTCAAAGTATGTTAAAACATCTAGTTCAAAATCGAAATAGTTTTACTGAATAGTTTGCCGTCTCTTCTTGAAACCACCCGTATTCTTTAAATTTTCTACCATTCTTTTCAATACGAACCGAGTTGGTGCCTGTCGGTCTTGATATCTCTCTCCATACCACCGCAGAGCTAGATTCACGTTTTTGTTATATAAAAAATAAGCTTCCATTAAATCAAACTGTTCTTGATAAGCCATTTTCACCGTGAGACAAAATGTGAAATGAGTTGTAAAAACAATCAAATGTGAATAACAACTGTGACAATCTAATTTTCAAATTATAATCTAACATTCCATATTTAAATTACCTCATACACGCAGCTACGAGTATGTCGCAAAGGAGTCTGCATTACAAAAGATGGAAGAGCTTTAACTTGACTCATTGAATTTGTAACTTTAAATTTCCTGGTTTTCCTTTCATTTAATTTATCATGTTTGTTAGAGAGATTTCATCCTTATAATTGACCCTAACGATCGATGCAATAAAAGTACAAGGTATAATTTTTTCAGATTTTAGCCGGTTCGATTCGTGTGGGTGAAGAGAATTTTCGAAAATCTTTGAATTCAGTTTGCTTTCTATTCAAAAATAAAGGAATGTTTCCTTTGAGTACAATTTTCTATCTGCAGTATTAAGAGTACTTTCCCTCCAGGTGGCATTACAAAATTCGTAGGAAGTAGAACTAGCTGGGCCCCACGACTTCGTCCGAGTGAAATTATTATTATTATAATATTTTACTACCCTATTTGAAATATTAAAACCCTATAAATTGATAACAAAATCCGATATACAATAAAAAAATAAATAAAAAAAAACCTTTTTTTTTATTGTAAGAATTTTTTAATAGACTTCATTATTCTTTTGCCCTTATCCCAATTTATTTGGGGTCGGCGCAACATTTGTCTTCTGTTTGAGGATTGTATTTCTAGGGTTTTGGCTGGTAGAATTGAGAGAGAGGTTTTGTGGAAAAAAACGTGACTTGTTCATGGAGAAAATCGAGATGCTATATTTTCATATATCACATAAAATAATGATATTGACACTAACATGACAGATAAAGTGTTGCAAGACAACAAATATAATTAATAAAATGTTGGGTATGCCAACACTTCTTCTTCCAAACTTCTGTATTGTCATCTCATCAGACACCTCCTTTCTTGTTTTAATAAATTAATGTTGAATATCAAAGATCTTCAAATTCCTAATTCAAAAACCAAGTGACTATTTCTCCTTTGATTGTCATAAACGTCTCAAACAAAACTTAAGAACGTAATTTATATATTTTAAGAAAATAATTAGTGCGTACAATTTTACAAGAGTATCAAAATCTTCAAAGACTATGTTACGAACTGTTATCAAGAATACCCACGTATTAACTTTCATACCTGTCAGCACAAAGCAGGTTAAAGTTATTAAAACTACATTGTATACACATAAGTTTAAAGCTCATATTCACTTATCTTGTATTCCTCACTTCATGCAACTTTACGGTGCGCTTTGCACGATATGAATGTCATATATTTTATGTTTCAATTTTGTTAGCAGTATACCTAGGAATAATAGAAAGTCTTCCTCTAAAACTAACTAGTCTTTCAGGAATTTTTCAACGAAAATAACAAAGAAATGGTTGCCAATGGGTTTCCCTGACAAAGTCACAGGCCATCCATTTTTTTTATGAGCCTGATGTATCCCACTGCAGGGCAAAAGCATCCCTTCCCTCTTTCCATATATCTGCCTTTGATGTCCATACTGATGATACTATAAAAAGGAAAGACTTTTTGTTTGTTAGTTTGTACGGAATGAGCTCTGAAACCATTGGACTGATTGTAACCATTTGTTTTACCATTAGAAATCGAAATTATCAGAAAGTAACAAAAGCTATAATTTTTTTTTTTTTTTAAGTTAGAGTTCCTTTAGAAAATGGCAATAAAAAAATAAAGTTCTTGTTTACCTTCAAAAAAGTCCGCGAGTTTTTATCCTGATATTCCCACGGAATCGATACTTACGCGGGTGAAACCGCGGGGCGCAGCCAGTCAGTGATAAAAAGATTAAAACCTGAGTCACATATAAAGCGGGTGTGGAACTGCAAAACTAAAAAATAAACAAACTTTAACTGCATCGTAGATTATGCATGCTTATGTACCTCAAAAGTTGCAGTCCAAGCTTCATTGACACGAAGAAGAAGTATTTTTTTATCGTTTTGAGTGCCTAACCTGGTGTAAGAGTATTTATGCCGCCCATGGGCCTCTGATTTAGCTTTACATGCCGTCAAGAAATATCTCGCAGGCATGCTGGTTTCCTCGCGATGTTTTCCTTCACCGAGCAAGTGATAATCATACAATACGACGCACATGAATCCGAAAAATCAGACGAAGAAAATGACATCTGCCTAGTCCTAAAAATACAGCTTCAAAACCCCATCAACGAAAAAGAAACTTACACAACGCTAAAAGAGAAAACTTTTATTATTTTTTTATGAACAACAAGATAAAAATATGTGTGTCGGCGTCCCATCAAAATTCAGTTTGCAACTTTATCACTATGGAAAGAAGAAGTTTCAATATAAAACAAGCAAGACGGGCGCCGCTTCAAAATTTACTGATAACTACTTAAAACATATTCTGGGAGAGTATTCTGGGTGGTTTATTTATATTCTGGACTAGTTTATGCCTGCGGCTTCACCCGCGTAGAGTTCGATAATAGGCGAGACGACAAAAAAACTAAATAGTCCGTCAGTTAGATTATCAAAAAATATTACCTAAACCAAAATTGACGAAGATATGACGCTTTTAAAATTCTTAATACGTCACGCCTAGGTATAATTTTTAGCTAGTTCTAACGTCACGAGCCCCCACTCCCGAGTTTTGATGCGTTTTATCTTTGTAAATATTCATTGATTTACAAAATCAAAAAATACGTGTCCATTAATTTCCAATACTCTAACTGACGGACTAAATTGATTTGCAATTTTTTGATACTGTCGTCATGCCTCTACCGGGATAAAAATTATTAAGTTAAAGTTAAAACATATAATATGTTGTAGTGTGTTGTGTTGTTGTTGTTGGGTTGTTGTTGTTTTTGTGTTGTTGTATGTTGTATGTTGTTGTGTATGTTGTTTGTTGTTGTTGTTGCATATTATATGTTTTAATGCAGGTTCTAAACTATCTGTATGACGAATTTCATCCAAATCCGTTCAGTAGTTTTTGCGTGAAAGAGTAACAAACATTCATCCATCCATCCTCACAAACTTTCGCATTTATAATAATTATTATTAAGACGAAAACAAAACATTAAGGATGATAATTATGGCTAGAAATGAGATGATGTGACGAGTAATAGAAAAATGGAAAGAAGAAAACATGTTGGGCAACTCTAAATGAATAAGCTTAGGAGATTTTTGATTCAAAAACAACACAGCTTTTTTTTTTGATGGGATATCATCAAATGACCCCTCCCGCTCTGGGCGGAGCAAGAGGGAGTGTAAGACTAACTGACTAAAACCCATCCATGTTCCTTCATCGCCCTTTATGTTCCGGGGTCACGGTATCTCTTTCGAACAGTCCTGCAGCCCCGGCAGGCATCGGCCCTTGCGGACCCCTTCCTTTTGCTGACAACTCTTTGAGGCACGCGTGGAACACGAACGCGCCGTTGACACGGCCTGTCGTCATGAGACGGATGGACGGCGAGCTAGCCCACAGCTCACCATCCACAGGCCTGCAATTCAGCACTGCCTGAATGTTAAAATAATAACATAACGTCACGCATGTAATCCCTGAACGAGCTAGGCAGATGTGTACCTAATAGTACACCCACATTTCGCCAGTTAAGTTTAAGTCCCATGTAATAGGGGCGAGCCTATTGCCATCAACCTGGCACGAATCCAGACTCCATGGCTGCTAATGAGAAATTCCTAATGGATTCCTAAAAACGCAATAACAATTTGCCCGACCCGGGTATCAAACGCTCTCGCTAATGCTCACTCAGCAGTTGCAAACACTAGTCCAACGAGGCTGTCAAAAGAATGTTCGTCAATTAAATTAAATCATTTTATTTCGAGCAACAAGACTCATAGTTTTAGTAACAATATACTTTCAAACTATGTTAGTAATATACTTGCAAACAAAACAAAACAAAAAACAGATTGTGACATCATTGCTGTAAGGTGACAGGCCCAGCTGAAACCTTGCAGTGGCATTAAAAACCTCCACAAGTTATTATCACCGACTTACGATCGCCGCTTGTCGTTTTTTTGTTCTCAGACTGGAGTTTTGTTTTCCTTTTTTATCCTAATTGGTTACATCATTAAATCTTATTCAAGTTGAGTCACATTTACGAGTATTTTTTCTTTACATCAAGTTATTCATTGACTCATAATCAATTTTGAATTATGGTTTTTCATTATTTTCCTGGAACTCCATCATTGACGCCAAAAGTAACCATAATTTCAACGAAAGTTTTTGCAATTCGACAAACTTTTCTTTTTACATTACCAAACAGATAATTTCTATAGCTCCCGGCCTTGTTATAGCCGGGACCATGTTCACATCGGACCTTCCACCCCGGTTCCAATTTTAAATACTGAATTGTTCTCATTTGAATAATTTTTTTTTCGTTTGAATAATGGCAAAGAAAGAAGGAATCTTTTATTGAAAGATAGATTTGAGCGAGGAAGAAAAAGACGTATTAAATTTTTATTCTTAGATGAAGTAATTTGAGGAGAAGAGGCGTCATTTTTAGGGTTCCGTACCTCAGTCGGTAAAAACGGACCCTTTTCTCAGGAACGCTCGGTGGTATCAAGGTTAAATTAACATAAAAATATCGTCGCATATTTTGCGATTTCATAAGGGAATCAAAACCTATAATATTATGTTACTTCCATTTGACCTAGAATCATGAGATTTGGTAAGAAGCAATGTCTTCCTCCACCACAAGTAAAGGAAAAAATCTGAAAACCGTAAATACTTGGTTTATAGTAATTTAAAAAAACCCACAAGATTGGGACCCTCGGTATGCGAGTCCAACTCGCACTTAGCCTGTTTTTTATTTCAATTTGTAACAAAATTTATATTGAGATTTGAGGACGAATGGAAAGTAATTATGTCAATTGATTTGCTGTTGAAACATTGGAAATAGACGGCATACTCCAAAGGACCTGATGCTGGTCCCTGTAACTGTAAAATGAACCTGACATGTGATTGTTCCTAATTACCCTAGGCTGATAACATTATCGTTCCCCCTAAAAACTAGATCATGTTTATTCTTGTGGGCTTAAGTTATTACTATATAGAACTTTAGTTTTTTGCAGTATCCGACGCATCGGTAACCAATGCGAGTTTAGCATTGCAATCGGGGTGTGCTAATAAAGCAGCGTTAGCTAGGCTTTCCTTGCAGTCCTCGAATGCTCGTAAAGTACTCTCCGCCATACATATGGTGTGCCCTTTACGTTGCCAATCAAAAGATTGTGAAGTGGCGCCTGTATCAGTGCTGCGTGGGGCATGAAACGCCCATATAATTTCACCATGCCCAAGAATCGGCGCAACTGTCGAAAGTCCTTAGGCTGTGGGAACTTCTTGATGGCCTCGACCTTGGTGTCCAGTGGTTTTGTGCCCTTCTCAGAGATATGGTAACCTAAAAAAGTTACATCCGGGACACCGAAAACGCACTTGGACGTGTTAACTAGCATGCCGAAGTCCTTTAACCTATTACAAATTATACGAAGATGCTCCTCGTGCTCTGCTTCTGTCCTAGAAAAAATTAAAAAGTCGTCTAAATAGCAGTAGTAAAAGTCTAACCCTCTGGTCATCTCGTCGACAAAACGTTGAAACGTCTGGCCTGCGTTACGCAGACCAAACGTCATGTACGAAAATTCGTACAAGCCGAACGGTGTGGTGATGGCGGTCTTCGGGATGTCGTCCGGGCTGACAGGTATTTGGTTGTAGGCTTTCATGAGGTCGATAGTGCTAAAGATTCGACATCCTGCGATGCTGTGTGCAAAATCGTGAATATGCCTAATCGGATACCTGTCAGGGACCGTTCGCGCGTTGAGCATGCGGTAATCTCCGCATGGTCGCCAACCGTCGTCCTTTTTGGGGGCGAGATGAAGTGGTGATGACAGGAGGGACTCTCCGAGGGTCTGGCAGTTCTATTGGCCAGCATCAGCTGGAACTCCTGCTGTGCAATTTTTAGTTTATCTGGCGCTAGTCGCCGAAACGAAGATGATACTGGCGGGCCTGGGGTCGTGCAGATATGGTGTACCGTGTTATGTGCTGTGGTGCGTAGTGTTCCGGCATGTCGGGTGATGTCGGGAAAACTGTCGAGGATTCTGTGGTACCTCGAGTTGCCAGAAGACACCTTTACAGAAAATAAAGAAGATTCTGATGGATTCGAGGCAATACAAGAAACATTGGTACTACTGTCGATTAACCGTTGGTTTCTACAGTCAACGGTTAACGAGTAAAAACACAAACACAAAACGCCACTTAAAGTCTCTACGTAATCCTAGGTTTAGTTCGAGGAAACCATATGTTGAGATGGGCTTCCCATTCGCGGCCACAAGTTGGTAATTCGTCGGCGCACGACGATCGCTGAGCAGACGACGAGGGTACACGCAGAGGTCGCTTCCTGTTTCGACGAGGAACTGCAACGAAGCAATCGTCCGTCGTCATTACTGACTGCCCGTGGCGTTTCCCTTCTTGTAGTCGCAGGCCTTGACGCAATGCTTGGCCTTCTCACCGTGCATGGAGTGGTACCAGCACTGCGGGTGTCTTCTGTAGCTGGAGTCTGAGCGGGTTGAGGAACGTTGGCGTGAGTGGCGTCGCGTGCCACCACGCGACCACGGCTGTGGGAGCGATTACGCGACCGACTGTCACGCAGCTGCACCGTCAGGTCCCTCATCGCTCGCTTTAGCTCCGCGATTTCGCCTGCCATCTCACTCACAGTGGGTCCAGCTGCCGAAGCTGTTGCCACGTGGCTCGGTGCCACCATGTCCTGGACACGATTCGCCAGGTCAGCCAGCGCCACCAAGGTGTTATGCGGTTGGGATGCCAGCAGGGGCTGGATGCTGCTGGGGAGTCGGCTGCTCCAAATGGTGCGCACGAAGTCCTCTGGCACGCTCGGTCCAGCTAGACCCTGCAGGTGGCGAAGAAACAGCGACGGTTTCCGGTCTCCCAGCTCCTCATGCACCAGTAGCTGCTTCACCTTCTTCTCCTGGAAGGCTGAGAGGCGCTTCACCAATTCCATCTTTAATTTTCCGTAACGGTTGGTGGCGGGAGGAGACATGATGACCTCCTTTGAAAATTGGGGGTCAATATGGCCGACCACAAAATTAAATTTCGTGACGTCATCCGTCACCCCAGCGTTTCCAAATTGTGCCTCTATTTGAGCAAACCATAGTTCGGGCTCTTCTGGCCAAAACGGTGGCAACTTCAACGGCGCACGGCAAATCTCGTGCGACGCCTCAATGGAAATGCGCTTTGCTCTGCGCGGTCTCCGTGTGACGTTTTCCGCCGGCTGTGACGACGCGGTGTGCTCGGACTCACTATCACTCATTATTAAAGTGTTCGACTCGGGGTCGCCAGTTTAGCGGTGTTGTCGAGTGCGTTGGGTAGGCAGAAGTGTAAATAAAAGTCACTGCCTAGGTACTCACGGTTCTATTGAGTAAAGTTCACACGCACAACACAAAACAGTAAAAGAAGAATAGAGAAGACAATAGAGCACAGTCACAGAAATTGTCACAAACACGTAACACAGTTTATGGATAACAGTAAACCCAAGATAACAGGCGAAACACGGGAATAGCGCGATTTCAAGAGGTGTCAAAGAAATCGCGCACGCGTCGTTGTGTGGTTAGTGCCGACTGAAGGTCACGGAGAGGGCAGTCAACGATCGCGCGCTGCCCCCACCTCACTCGCTCGGTACACGTCATGATGACGTAGCTCGGCCGCGGTGCGATTCCAATAGACGGTGTTCCGATAACATCCGACATTATATTGATGTTGTCAATATAGATGCCGGTGATGTGTAATAAGTGATTATTATAAATACATGTAAATAAATCTGTTTGTATGTAAATGTTTTGTGTTGTGTTATATACAATACAAATAAGTAAACTATATATTAGGTGTATACCCTACAAGTTCATATTATCTAAACCCACACTGTCCACAATGTAGATATTTTTGAATGTTTAAAAATATTTATTTTACGAAAGCAGTTTTAGATGAGAAATGAAAGATATTTCAATGTTACTCAGATTTCTATTATAGAAAAATACATTGAGTATCTACATGATATTATGCCTTAAAATGAAATTAGTACAAAAATGAAGTTACTTTTAATACCACTTAAGGTGCCGAGACGGGCTGCAGACCGCAAACAGCAACCGCAAACTGCAAGCGACGCCACTTGTTTCTATATAAATCTCTATGAAATTGATTCCGCGCGCGGCGACAATCGCGGCGCGCAGCGACTGCAGAGCCCAGTAGTGTCGCGAACCGCAGAGAGTACACATGTAAAAAATGACGACTTTTTCGCAAAATGACGAAGAGAAGTTAATTAACTTTGTTGCTGGTCATCCGGTCCTTTACGACACATCCGACCCAAAATTATCGCAATAATTTGGTTTAAAGACAATGTGTGACTGAGGCATGGTTCTATTCGGCGGCGGCGTCCTGTTGCGTCCGGCCCTGGTTCAAGCCATGGTCTGGAGCGAAACGGAATCGGACGCCGTCACCACCTTCTGCGAAGCAGTAATGCTAGAGAAGGAGGTGGCGGAACGTGAGAGGGAGAGAACCTCACGTCGCGGCCGCCGCGGGAGACGCCCCGGGCGTCGGGGGCCACCGTAGGCGCAGGCCTGTGGATGGTGAGCTATGGGCTAGCTCGCCGTCCGTCCGTCTCATGACGACAGGCCGTGACAACGGCGCTTTCGTGTTCCACGCGCGCCTCAAAGAGAGTCAGCAAAAGGAAGAGGTCCGCAAGGGCCGATGCCTGCCGGGGCTGCGGGACTGTTCGAAAAAGATCCCGTGGCATGGTGGCCCCGGAACACAAAGGGCGATGAAGGAACATGGATGGGTTTTGGTCAGTAAAAGTTGACACTCCCTCCCTTAGAGGAGTCATTTTTGATGATTTCCCATCCGAAAAAAAAAAAGGCATGGTTATAGAACCGGCGGCGGCGGCATGCCGCCGGGCTTGGAATAAAAGCAGCCGCGACCGCAAGCCGCACTGCGGTCCAACCTTAGCCGATAACCGCAGTGTCTGTCGCCTGCGTTTGCAGTCTGCAGCCCGCCTCGGAAAGGTACCTTTACCTCAAGCTCATTTTCGATACTAAACGTGCTTGATATAAACTCAAAGAGCTTTATAAATTAATACGTTATATTCTAAAGTGTACGTGTTAACTCAGAAATGAGGCAATATGTAAAATTGAGATTAAAGTTAGATGACGATTTGTGTTTTTAAGTTCCTTTGTAATAATGAGTTTTACATTTAAATGTAAATGGTTTCTGGATGAAACCGGTACTTCGCCTGTTTTTCGAGATTTTCTGGGTCCGCTTTGAACACTTGATACAAGTGTGGAAACTTTGTTATTGCATTCGAGGCGGAATCCACTACCGAGTCGAGGTGAGGTTGTTATGGAGCCGAGAACTGCAGTAACAAATGCCCACGTGTATCAAACGATGATTTTAAATACACTTTCTCTAAAACTGGCTCATATCGCACTACTATTAGGTTCAAGTTACAAACATCTAGGTATGTAAAATGTAATCATATATATTGTTATATACATTGTTTCAGCTTGCTTATTTTGATTCCTTTGCTTATCAACCTTGCCATTTGCTCGCTAGCTAAACTCCTGTAACGTCTAGAAAACTCTTTGCAACAAATTAAAATTCTAAACAAATTCAACACTGAATCTACTAACTTATTTAAGCGCCAATTTTCTCTTCAACATTTGCCTAATACAAAAAACTTCCAGACTAATATAATAGGACCCAATTCTACCCAAGATTAATATTTCTTTCTAGAATAAGGCTTGCAAACTAGCCGAGAAGTTGCCGAAACTGTTTCGGGACGGTTCGGTGACGTTTTTTAGTAAAAAAAAATATCTGGAACGTCGCCAAAAGGCCGCAAGCCGTTGCATGTGGGGCGACTCGGAGCAGGAGTTGGTGAATGCCCCGTTCGTAATGGATGCTCGAATTCACTTACTGTTTGTTTATTTAATGTTATGTCTTGTTTGCTTTGCTTACAATTAATGTTAGGATTAAAGATAAAGATAAGTTTGTCGTATGGAGAAATTGCTTTTGATAACCTCTATCTAGGAGTTTCAAACAATTATAGGAATAAAAGAATATTTTTGTATCGAATATTTTAGAATATTTTATCGAAGTTTAAATTTCTAAAAGTGTCGCGCTAGATACAAAAAAGTCAGAGGAATCGATAACCTACTCTTTTTGGAAGATAACAAAACATCACGCCTTTAATTCTCGAAGGGCTTGGCAGAGGTGTACACACGTTAGTACACCTACATTTTGCCAGTTATATTTATGTTCCATGTAATTGGGGCCGACCCTATTGCCATCAATTGGCCACAAATCCAGACTTTGTAGCTGCTACTGAGAAATTCCTGATGGAAAAAGCCAATACAAATTTACACGACCTGGGAATCGAACCCAGAACCTCATTGCGACCACTGCACCAACGCGGACTGCTTTGGTGTAGTGGTCGCAATGAGGTTTTTTTTAAAAAAAATAGATGAAAAATAGTTATATACGACGTCAGTGTTACTTAGTCCAAAAACAATACCTGTGCCAGTTTACCAACTTTAGGCCAATCGGCAGATTTCTTAGTTAGATGATCTGAGCTAAAAAAACCATCAATCAAAATCACCTCCCGAAAATTCTTTATAATAACCGATTTCTTTTAAAATAAAAGCTGACATAAATATGTTAGCTTTTATTTTGTACAAAACCTTAATTCTACTAGTCGGGACTCGTAGCCTCGTAGCGACAACAAAAACCTTGGCAGTACGGCTCTATTATCGCGGGAAGGGGCTCAGAAAACAATATTAGAGGCACGCGCGAGGCTTGCTTTTGTACTCACTAGTAACTAGTGATGGGACTCGCTTCGAATGTTGTGGCGGACATTCGGACATCCGCAATTATTTTCAGGTTCACAAAGATGAAATCTATACAAATACCTAAATAAAATTGAAGTGTCTGTTTTTAATATCAAGAATACAGCTTTTTACTGAATGAATGCATTACATGAATGAAAAAATATACGGCTCATTTTTTTTTTTTGTTAATTTTGACAATCTGTTTGTTCGAGCTAATATCGGAAGTGGTTGAACCGATTTTGATGACAGGATTTTTACTAGCAGATAGCTGATGTTATAAGGTCTAACATAGGCTACTTTTATTTTAGGGTTCCATGCAAAAAACCTAAAACCCTTGAAGTTGTTCACAAAATCCGATTTAAAAAGGGAAGTAATCTTTTTTTATATTAATTCCTAGCACTCGAATATCGCCGGAAACAGCTAGTATATTAATACTAAAATAGGAAACCCCAATTAACCAAGAACCTTTAAAGTTTTCATATATCAAAGGCTTGAGGTGGGTTAACAAACCCTCGTAAAGTAATTAACAAACTTTAAAACAACGTCAAAGTATTGGTAACCTTTAAAACTTACATAATTTGCTTACTGAAATCAAATCTTAAAATCTTTATCTTAAAATCTCATTTTCTTCTAGTTTCAAAGCTTGTTGTTGACCAAAAGCTACCAATTTAATGTTTTTTGTGGGAAATCTTGAATAAACTACCTCTTGGCCCTAAGGCCCTACTTTCTAACGTTTCGTCCGTAAATTCGGATCTATCCGTCTTTCTCACTCGCACTCATCTGCAGACGTACGCGAGAGAGACGGATAGACGGAGTAGGGCCTCTGGTCTAGTTGTCGCAAGCGCGACTTCTGAGCATGAGGTCCTGAGTTCGATTGCCAGATCATGCATGTGATGTGTGCATACACGCCACTTACGGACGCGCGGGCGTGCACCGTGCGTCGGGTCGGTACGTGGGTACAGCCACGGAGTTTAAATATGTGTTCAGTTGATGCCAACAGGCTTGCCCCCAATTACATGGGGCCTTAACATAACTGCCGAAATATGGGTGTACTACTAGTAGTGTTTGACCGAAGCTTCGGCTCCGGTCACCTTCGGCAAAAAAACCATCAAAATCAAAATCAAAGCATTTATTTCAAGTAGGCCAGTTACAGGCACTTTTGAATTGTCAAAACAAAGATGAAAATTAAATGTAGCTACAGTCCCAGTCACAAGACATAAAAACTGTGAAAGTACTGTAGTTGCCCATTCCCTAGCGTAGATCTCTATGGAGAAGAACGGGCAAGAAACTCCATGGACACTCTTTTAAATCAAAAGATGTAACCAAGATTTTGTTACAAAATCTTGGTTACATCATTCATGTTGAGATGGTATATTATGTGAGAATAGTAAAAACAAAAAATAAAATTCAAAAATAAACATTCAAAATAAGCCATGGCAACTAAGAGATGACCATCTTCGGCCGAAACAGGTGAGAGTTTTGACCGAAACCGAAGGTTTCTAACAAGTGCCGAAATAGAACAACCTGTTATAAATGCTCGAATACGCTACGGAAGAGGTGAAGCGCGGGGCAGGGGTAACAAATTTCGAAGTATAATCAATGTTGACAATGTTGACAAGTTTCAAAATAAGTTTAATCTTCTCGTTATGTTGTGTGTACAGTCAACATGTACTTTTAATTTCATAATCATCTATCCTCTTCGTCTCTTTCATTTTAAAAGTTTTTACGAGTAAGTTTGACAAACGATTGAGTAATACCTTTTTTAACGCATTTTGGTTTATATCAATATTTAAGATAGTCCAAAAATCAAAAAAACGAACACAATTTTCGTTGTTTCCCACAAATCACTATTGTTAGGACGTCACTTTTGTTCTCAGGGCAATGAAACATGAAAAATTAAACGTGAAATTATTTTGGTGGCGGTTACTATTGCAGTATAAATGATGGCGGATACTACTTCTAGGAACGTCACATCCCTAGAAACTTTAGTAAAAACTTCGGGGATGTTAATCCGCCAACTTACCAATGATAAATGCGACGCGTTGCTTTTCACAACTATTGTTTTATTTACGAATGCGGATATCATCCGTCAGTTTTTTTCTTCGTAATTATTACAATATTATGTACCTAAGTGTGAAAAGTTTAGTAATAGTATGATAAATTAGTAGTCAAGAATGGAACTCGTGGCTAAATAATAACAGCTGCACGGATCGGTCTTCAAGGTTAAGCGACGCTTGTCTAGGTCGGTCCGTGGATGGGTAACCATCTATTACATACCGAGTTTACTCCGTGCATCTGAAAGCACGTTAAGTCCAGGCTGTCATTTGTAGAGCTTTGGCAGTCGTTACAGGAGTGACCCGAAAGTCTGGAATCCAGTCTTACCAAGGGATATCGTATTATCCATTATTAACTGGGTTGTGGTCAGATAGGCAGTCGCTCAATGTAAAATACTGCTATTCAACTGGATCCGGTTAGACTGTAAGCCGACCCTAACTTACTTGGGAAAAGGCTAGATGCGAATGGCGGGAAGTTGGAAGGTGGAGTAGCTACTGGAACTTCGTGATGTTGGTGAGCCTATTATACAGTTAGCAAAGTCCAAAAAACTGTTCCTTATAGACTAACAGATCGCCTATTATTATGAAGGCCAAAATTTGAATGTGTGTATGTTTGTTAGTTACTCTTTCACGCAAAAACTACTGAACGGATTTGGATGAAATTTAGCACACAAAGTTTTATAACCTGAATTAACACATTGAATACTTTTTATCCCAGAAGTGTGATCCCGTGGGACAATTATCAAACACGACGCGGGTGAAGCCGCGGGCATAAGCTAGCTACAAATAACAGTGGCAGAACCACCAGCAAGAACCAACAGAGATAACGATAGCATTAAATCTTGCAACCGTTTTTGTTCAATTTGAATACTACAGTAAGTAACTAGCATTAGAGAAACAGGATTATGTACTTGTGGTGATGTTAGGTGAATAGGGAGAGGTTTTAATAGTTAGTCTGATTCTGATCTTCCTTGAAACTTATGAGTGGATTTAAAAACGCCATTTGTGAATTTTTCGCGATATGTGGTTCGATTCCCGTGTCAGGCAAAGGCAAAGTGTTATTGAGTTTTTCTGTCAGGAATTTCTCAGTAGCAGGAGTCTGGTTTTGTGCCTAGTTGATGGCAATAGGCTCACCCCCTATAACGTAATAGGACTAAAAAAACATAACTGGCCAAATGTGGGTGTACTATTACGTACACCTCTGCCTAACTTTCCGGGGATTACAGGCGTGATGTTATGTTAAGCGTTTAAAAACGCAAGAACTCTTTATATACATTTTAGAATTGAAGGTGTCGCGTCGGTTTCTTTTCCAGGTCGGCCAGTAGAATTGAGGTTTTAATTCTTAACGATAGAGTTCAAATTTTTCTTCCAGTCTGAAGTACCTGTATTATAACGTGCGAAATATAGGTGTACTACAGTGGCGAAGGTTCCATATACGACGACCCGAATGGCGCAGCGGTAGTGGGGCTGCCTTACGTTCGTTGGGTCCCGGTTTCGAATCCTGGTAGGAGCAAATGTTTGTGTGATGAGCATGGACATTTGTTTCAGAGTCATGGATGTATTTACAAACAAAAATTATCTATGTAGTATATCAACTATCTGGTGTCCATGACACAAGCCTCGTTGCTTAATGTGGCGCTAGATGGCGCTGTGTGTAATGTCCAGCGATATTTTTTTATTTTTTTATTTGTATTACTCCATTCCTACCGGATTCCCTTTGAAAACGGCACGGTCAGTATTCTTTAGACTATTAATATATATGTATATACATTAAAAATAATTATGTACTCTAGCTTACCTCTTACAAAAATGTACCCTTCGCGACTGGTGTACTACATAATTAATTCTGCATATAATTTAATAATTATATAATTAATAAATTTTACACTCACATACATGTTTGACTATTTCATCAGCGATAATTCGCTGATAGAATGTAACTTTTTCAAGGCCATCTGGTTCAAGAGTGAGTTAAAACGACGCCACACTCAGAGAGACCATATTATTATTTGATGACATATAAGCTGATTCTAATGTCAATAGACAACTTTTACAAAGGGACCCATAATAATTATACTAACTCCATAAATGACAAATCTGTATCTTTTCAATTTTCTAACGATTACATGACGAAAAATCCTCATTTTCATCTCCTCAGAGGCGTATAATCAACAATTCGTACAATTAACAACCAAAAACATTCTGAAAAAGCCTTTAGAAATACCTACTTTGAGCGTCTCATTAAGGGTAAAATTTTCTCTTAGTCCTGTACAAATGGTGCTATTATATTCAAGGAAAACTGTAGTCTTTTTTCAGCAAATGGTTTTGATCGTATGTTTATATGGCGATTAAATATTAAACATTTATACATATATATTATTATTATTTTTTTATTTATTTATAATATGAATTTTATATAAAACGTCCACATTCTTTTTTTTGGAGATTATCTTCGAAGAAAACAACTGGATTGTGGAGGTCAAACCGGCAGTCGCTCCATGTAAAATACTGGTATTCAGCTGCATTCGAATAAACTAGAAGCCCAACTTAGTTGGGTAAAGGCTCGGCTTGTTTTATTCTGTACAGTTTTTATGTAAAGTTATTACTTCGTTAATTTACGCAGACGGGTTTTTTTTTTTTTTTTTCAACTCTAGGAACAACCAATACGCGAAACTCTTATTTCGATAGAAAGTTTATGTTCCACTACAATACAATTAATATTTTTCCAACAAAAATGTTGCAATAACGGCAATTAAAAAGTTGTACAACGCCCAGCAAAAAGTAATAACCTTTCAACAATATCAGTTCCAACCAGTATTTTTCTTTTTTAAAGCATCATTACAGATGGCCAGTATTGATATCTGTGGCTTTGGCAACGGTTTGGTAATCCACTTTTAGAAACTGTTGTCAAAGTCGACTTAAGTTATTAAATTAATATTTTAATGACTACATTGTATTTGTATATTGTATAACGGGCTGGTGTCCGCAACTCCACGTCAAAGCGCGTATTTTGGTATGGGCTATAATCAGTGCGGATTGGTAGATGTCACATGTCTTCGTATTTTTGGTTCTAGGACATGCCGGTTTCCTCACGATGTTTTTCTTCACCGTTTTGAGAGCAGTGGTGATGAAATAAATTACACAAAGTAATGCGCCTGTGAGGGTTTGAACCCACGACTTACTGTTCGTAAGACGGGGCCGTCACCACTGGGCCACCGCTGCTCTAAAAAATAATGACTTATTACGTAAACAAATATTTGATAAAGAAAAATTACTAAAGATAGAAGAGCACAAAATGTACTGCTTATTTCATTGCTTTTTTTTTTTCAACACACCTGTTGCAGGATCCCAGAACCGGCTGTCATTTGTAGATCTTTGACAGTCGTTACAGATAGTCAGTGACCAGAAAGTCTGACAACCAGTTCTAACAAAGGTTATCGTATTACCCAGTACTAACAGGGTTGTGGTGGTCAGATAGGCAGTCACTCCATGTAAAATACTGGTATTCAGCTACATCCGGTTAGACTGGAAGCCGACCCCAACATAGTTGGGAAAAGGCTTGACACATGATGATGATCTGTGACAGGATTTTAAGAATTTGGCCTTCAAATCGAGCTTAATGTGGCAATCCCAAAAAAATCTGAATGAATTTGATTTGATGATATTGGGAGTGAAACATAACTGGCAAAACTGTAACACCTCTGAGTAGCCCTAAAAACTCAGGCGTGATGTTATGCGGTCAAACTGAATTCAGTAAGTAATTACCTGATTGCTACAGCCAGTCTCGAAACACAGATTGCGAAATATAAAAGCATCCTTGCATATACACAAATAGGTACAAAAACTCATGCCTTTTTCACATGGGGGTAGGCAGAAACCACAAAACGCCGCCTGATGCGATACTTACATACTCCGTGTAACAACCTTGCTTCCTTTTGTCCACTGCTCTCAAAACGGTGAAGAAAAAAAATCGAGAGGAAACCGGCATGTCCTAGAACAAAAAATTCGATGACATGTGCCATCTACCAATCCACACTGGGCCCGCGTGGTGGATTATAGCCGATTCCCTATCATTGAGAGGAGGCCGTGTCCCAGCAGTGGGAAGATTATAGGCTGATGATGACACTTTTTTTTGCCTTTTCCACGTTCATACATCTAGTCATACACGTACGTCGCGCGGTTGCTATGCACCTGGACTCTCTGTAGAACCTCACCAATAAGATCAGTGTATATCCTTTTATGGCGTCCCATCCAACCTACCCTGCCAAACCATATAATGGTTTGGTCATGTGGAGAGGATGAGTGAAAGTCGATTAACAAAAGGTATTTACAAGGCAGATGGGAGTGGCAACACCGGGAGGGAACGCCCTAGAAGGTCATACTCTTTAAATTTTTTGTCACTACATCTTCTTTTAAACCGCAGCGTTCTCATATAACCGTTCTTCTTTTTTTGGCACTCCTTAAAATTCATTGAAAAACACAATCCCATATCGCCCACAAACATTACAATAAACCAACTTAAACTAAAAACAACTTCACTACAACAACAAAAGAACCTCAATGTGTTTTTAATTTACGTTTCTCATACATTTTTACACCCTTATAAGCAACAATAGTAGTGTAATTACTTCTGGCGACGCTTGAGCATCAGATAATAAAAGAAATCCTTTGGGGTTGTCAGCTTAAACAAAAGCGCTGAAATTTTATTAATTCCTCTCAGTCGGGGGTGAAATTAATCAAATATCTGTAGTACGGAGTATTTTGGGGACAAAACGGAATACGAACGAGGAATATTTGACTATAGAAAGGTACCGGAATTAAAGCTTTGAATAAGGTGGCGAAAAATCAACGTCAAAAATCAAATCCATCGTTTGATGGATGGATTGTATGAGGAATGATATAATATGAAAGAAAAACCGGCCAAGTGCGAGTTGAACTCGTGTAGAAAGGGTTCCGTACAATGCCAAAGTCAAATTTTCCGTAAGTGAACGTATTATATTGAGTTAACCACTTTATTTTCAATTGATAGAATTATTATAGGTTTTCCTGTAATCTACAAGCAATGAACTACATTTTGTTTTTTTTTTTTATTTTGTTTTAGGCTCAGTAGTTTCGGATATATCAGGGAATTTTCGTCTTCTTTCTTTTTTGCATTTTTTTTTTAATTTCCTAGTTTATCCCCCGAAAATGTTGTGTTTGGGTCATAGGATTACACCATCGTACAAAATTTTACCTGATTTGGTCAAGTAGATTCGGAGCAAATTGGCTGTGACAGACAGACATACAGACAGGCAGACGCACGAGTGATCCTATAAGGGTTCCGTTTTTTTCCTTTTGAGGTACGGAACCCTCTAAAGGAGTAAATGATAACGTGACGGTTGACAGAAGAGAATGGAAGAAAAAAACGTGTTGCAACGACTTTAAGTAACATGGAACAAAGGAGGTAAATGATAATTGATCTTTGGTTTAAAATAATGATAGTTGAGGTAGGTAAGAGATAAGTGGGAATACAATTTTATGTGAGAATACATAGTGATCAGAGAGCAGCGGTGGCCCAGTGGTGGCGGCCCCGACTTACGAACAGTAAGTCGTGGGTTCGAACCCAAACAGGCGCATTACTTTGTGTAATTTATTTCATCACCACTGCTCTCAAAACGGTAAAGGTAAACATCGTGAGGAAATCGGCATGTCCTAGAACCAAAAAATTCGAAGACATGATGTGACATCTACCAATCCGCACTGGGCCCGCGTGGTGGATTATTGCCCATTCCTTCTCATAGAGAGGAGGCCTGTGTCCCAGCAGTGGGAATATTAATAGGCTGATGATGATGATGATGATATAGTGATCATCAATCCATTTATGATCCCAAGAAACAGTTTTGAAAGTATGAGCATTTGGATAATCAGACTATAATGTTCCCAGTGCTGTTGGACTCCTCTTTAAGAGAGGTAATGGGCCACCACCGCGTGGGTCTAGTGCCGCGGTTGGTAGGGTCAGCGACTTAGGCCCCCAGTGGTCGAGGCACCCGTGGCCGACGCCCCCGATTCGTTAAAATTTAATTCAAAGCAATTCATGTCTTCGAATTTTTGGTTCTAGTTTCCCCACGATGTTTTCCTTCAAGGTTTTGAGAGCAACTGAACGGTGTTGAAATAAATAACACAAAGGAATGCGCCTGCCTGGGTTCGTACCCAAGTTTTACTGGCCGTAAGTCGAGGTCGCCACCACTGGGCCACCGCTGCTGTCGCATGCGCAGATGAGCATTTGATTCAGTTTTATTTCACGTCCAAAGTGATTTACTGTCATCTATTAAATAGTTTCTTCATCTATCTCTAAACTTCTTCAGTTATTTTCTGAAAATTTTTACTCAAATTAGCCACAAAATGGTGGTTGTTAACGGTATTGCGCACAGAAAAATAAAACAGTCAATTCAGAACCTTTTCGCAGTCAGTTAAACAGAACCACAGCACTAACTAAAATGTGGTTTTAACAAACAGTTAGTTTTAACCAGTTTAAATTCTTACAGTAATGCGAAGACAAGCCCTGTTTCCGCACTGCGGTATTCAAAGAAGAATTTATGTGACATTTTTGTAATGTTACGGCTAATAAAATGTTCAACAAAATGGGTTTTATCGAATATCATTTTTTTTTTATATTTAGCTGTATCATTATTTGTGATGGTAAGTAGAAAGTGGTCAGGTTACTTGACAACCTAACATCACACCTGTAATTTCGGAAGGGTTAAGCAGAGTTTGAGTTTGTTTCGGCGGCTTCTTCTCAGAGTAGTCAATTAGGAATAACTGACTAACAAACTAGTTTAAAAAAATAAATCATTTTGATGTGTAACAGAAATAAATAAGAGGCCTGAGTCCAACTGTGGACTGCAATAGGCTAACTAGTAGTTAAACATCAACAATAATTGGCTATGGCTAAATATAAACATTAGACAAACAAGAAAACCCATAACAGCAAAAGCAAGATAAACAAACGCATTACTTCCCTACAACTTAACACGGAAACGACTAAAATCTACAGATAATTAAACCTAAATTCCACAACAATTTTATTAATGACCGTTTAATCTATCCACGTCGCAAATTTAGGCAAATTGTGCCCGAAACTAGCGACAATATATTTACATCGCAAAGTCTGTGGGTTGAGAACAAATTGTGGGACAAGAGACGCGTCACGGAGGGGTAAGGAAATTGAGTGATAAGACGAACAATGCGATTGTAGTAACGGTAAACAAACAGCAAACAGAGAGCTTTCACACAAACGCGTAAAAAAAGTAAGTCGTATGACAAATTGTCAGTGGCTTCCTACTTCCAAGGATAAAAATATACACTTTCTAAATACGAGGCAACGATTAGATCATATAAATTATGTCCCTCAATCCCCATGCATCATGTACATCGATCATCGTTGCTTCATACATATAGTATATTTGTTTGAAGCAACTTGGGCTTATCAGTAGTGGGTGTTAAGAGGATGAATCGATATATTTTTATTTGTCAGATTAACCGTCTAGTGTGGTGCTGACTGGCAAATAACACTTTGGAATTAGGTACCAGTAGCTAATATTTTAGGCTAATCATGTTGTTTCAACATCTGATAACCTATATGTCTTTCTACTGTATCATCTAGACCATAAAGCATTTCTATTTCTGAATAAATCCGCATGATTCGTAGTTTTTTTTATGCTAAATAGGCTTGCGTTTGGCCGCAACTCGCTTGATGTGAAGCGTTGACGCGGCCTAGGGTGGAGTACGCTTGCCTAGAAGAAACCGGTTTAGTAGCACTGAAAAGAGATCTAGATTTTAATGATCGGGAAACAAAGAAGTCGTCAGTAAATTCCAGAGATAATCATAATCAGTGTCCTTAAAAATTGATCAAGTTTAATTATGAAAACAGTCGTGTTAGTACTCTGCGTCTTATCTCCTCTGTAATCAACCCGCATCCAACTTATGCCTACTCCTAATCTCAGTTACTTAGCCGTTCCACCGTCAATTTGTACAAGTATAATGTACCGTGTATTAATTGTTCCTACTTGTCTAAAACTGGGGACAGTTGAGCGAATTTCCTATGTTTATACAAAACTTTTGGTTGTGGTTAAGGTTTAAATTTGCTTATTTTAGTAGTACTGAATCACTGAATACAAATTGGGTACCGTATTAACATTTCTTTAACATTATCTTTGGCTGTATCGTTTACCGGTTACTTTTAGCAGGTAGTATATATTTTTGATTGTTTGCATTGTTTTACTAACAAAATTTTGCTAATTAATTAAAAGATGCATCTTATAGTGTGTTCGCACTGACGGATCATTTAAATATATTGAAATCTGTATTTATCTCTCCCTCGCTCTTTTTTAGTTGACATCTTTTATATCATAAACGTTGTGTATTGTATGTGTTTTTTTACCAAAGGCGAACGTGCGGTAACAGACTTCACCTGTGCGGTAGCATACTATCTTCTTTTTAGATCTCTTTCAGTCATTATCTGCTAGGGACTGTCTCTTCAACGTCAAAGTTTACAAGAAACAGTTCCCTAAAACGCCCACCCTTCGCCACCTCCTAGTGTTTTAGCTGGGAAGAAGTAACGAAACAAACTCACCAACAACACATTTGTCTGTTAGGTTAGAAGAGCCCGTTTAGTTTACTTTAGTTATTTCCATAGCGTGATGTCGTACGGTATTCTCTTGTGGGGCAATGCCGCCGATATTCAGACAATATTTGTTTTGCAAAAAAGGGCAATTCGTTCAATTTATAAATTAAGACCCAGATACTCCCTCAGAGAAAAATTTAAAGAGATTAATATTCTTACTGTGCCTTCTCAGTTTATTTATGAAAACCTTTTGTACGCACACAAAAATATTAATTTGTTTAAAAAATACAGTGATATCCACAACATAAATACGAGGAACAAACACAAATTTGTTGTTCCCGTAACGAGGCTCAAAAAAATAGGGGGTACGTTCAGATGCCAATGTATACGTTTTTACAATAAAGTTCCGAGCCAAATTCAAGCACTAAGCCTAAATAAATTCAAATCGTTTATAAAACGGAAGCTGTGCTTGAAAGCCTACTATCATGTTAACAACTATCTCGAAGATAAAAAGGCTTGGGATTAAGCTGCTCCAATGAAATTTGCTCTGTGAATGTTGAAATTTCGGACTTCGCTTGTTTATTATTAATTCCTTTCTTTTATACACTCTGACATTGAATGATTTGACATGAATACTTATTTCAGTATTTTTATTATTTTTTTACTTTTTTATTTTATTTTGTTACATTTACCTACTGACTTGACAGGAATATTTACGTATCTTACTTTTTTATTATTATTGACATTTATGATTTTTGTGATTTTTATTGACATTGATTTTGTAAATTATTGTTAATTTTATTTGATTATTGTGAATGTGGGGACCATGTGGGTTTCATTTTTATATATTTTTGTTTGTTTTCTTTTTGTTTTTCTCCCACAACTGTCTGGCAGTTTGAATACTATAAGCGACCTACCCAAATGTCCTTTCTTTGGTATTGTTCGTCGTTTCGTTGAGCTCCTTGAGTTATAAGTCGAGCTACACGATAACTGACAAATGCTTGCACTGACTGGACAGGTCCACTCAAATCTGTGTGGTTCTTTCTTCAAAAGACCATCTCAGACACTATTCTGCATAGTCCTCATGTGAATTAAGCAAAATTATGTCTGGACTTCAAAAGAGACTATGACCTCTGAGTTTGTTTCGGCTGTTTCTTCTCAGAGTAGTCAGGTACGAAACACCGGCCCCATCTAGTTTTAAAAAAAAACATGACGTGTAAAAGTGTTTGTAAAAACCTACTTGCAAAATAAACATCATTTATCATTTATCATTTAAGAACCACATTTTATACAAGAATGTGTAAGTTAATATAAAACAAAGAGTTATACCGAGTTTACTCTGTGCCTTTTGGTACGCCGGTGCCAAAAGGCAATGAGTAAACTCTGTTTAATAAAAATATATCAACTGTCAAAGATCTACTATGATAGCCGTATCATTAGTAAATCTTTGACAGTCATTACAGATAATCAGTGGCCCGAAAGTCTGACAACCGTAAGGCTGGTTGGACCAAAGAGTATTATTGTATTAACTGAGTTGTGCAGGTCAGATAGGCAGTCGCTCCATGTAAGATACTGGTATTCAGTTGCATCCGGTTAGACTGGAAGACGATCATAATAAATATTGATTTTATTTAAGCATATCGTGTGCTTCACGTCAGCACCAGTGTAAGCAGAGGAGAAGGCTCTCGTGGTCGAGCACTAACGCTGCTTGTACCGTCACCATCCTCATAACTAGTCCTATGATATAAAATCAATATTTATTATGATTTAGGTTGAATAAGATTGTACCTAATTAGCATTTAAATCACGAGTCATTAAGTACTCAAGCGGAAGACGAAGGTAGAGGGAATAAAATTGTTCAAAGATTTGACTTCCATTTCGAAGAACTTTGAAAGAATAATTACGGTTAAATTTTTAATAAGCCTCGACTGCCCCGTTGGTCGAGTGATCGTAAGCCTGAATGCTGCGCATGAGGTATTGGGTTCGATTCCAAAGTGTTTATTTATTAAATAATTTGTTTATTTAACAATTTATGTACACACTAAATATAAAGATAAGTAGAAAGGAACAGAAAATATTACAAAGGTGATGCTTATTTCTAAAGAAATCTCTTCCAGCATACCTGCGAGAGGATACTAAAAAAGCGATGTAGACATAGTGTTTAAATAAAAAGAAAAGAAAATGGAATACATAAAACAGATAACTATTTTAAATGTAATATACAAAACATACATAGATACCTACAAATAAATACAAAGAAAAACATATCACAATACTATAAATACAATACAATAACTAATAATAAATACTTACGCAATTATGAAGAAATGGATAGATAATGTTCCACTGTATTTGTAGTTATTAAAAAAAAAAAAAAAAAAATTATTACTTCTCAAACATAGTGTCATACATAAATTGAGGCAGCCCCAGTAAGCTACAATAGTACTTGTGTCGGGGCTGTCTTGCTGGGTTTTTCTATCAGAAATTTCTCAGTAGCAGCCACGGCGCCTGAATTCGTGCCCGTTTGATGTGAATAGGCTCCACCTCTATTACATGAAACTTAAAAATGACTGGCGAATTGTGGGTGTACTTTTAGGTATACTCCTGCCTAACGCTTTGGGCATTACAATCCCAACAACACTTTGCCCGACCTGGGAATCGGATCCAGGACCACTAGACCAGCGAGACAGTCAACAAAAACAGCCGGCGACAGGTAGTTTGTAATAAAAATAGTATGGATTTAAGATTGGCTTTTTTGGAGCTTCCTTTCTTGAAGTCGCTGAAAGTCATAGTCGTTTTAAGCATCATCCAATGAACTATATTCTACAGGGTGTAAGGGGCGGGAAGGGGGCTGCGGGACTGTTCGAAAGAGATACCGTGGCCCCGGAACACAAAGGGCGATGAAGGAACATGGATGAGTTTTAGTCAGTAAAAGTCTGACACTCCCTCCTGCTCCGCCCAGAGCGGGAGGAGTCATTTGATGATTTCCGATCCGAAAAAAAGTTTGCGGAGGGTTGTCCCATTTTTTGGACAACCCTCCGCAAACTGACAGGGTGCATTCAGTTCCTTATCTGCTGAATGCTGAATCATATTCCATCGGAATTTTTCTCCGGAAAAATTATTTTTTTTGTTATCGTTTTTTCAGTTACTAATCCTTTATTTCAATGTAAAATTACATTCTCTGTACGCAGAACTCCATTTATGTAAATAATACGGCTAAAATAAAAATAAAACGGCCAAGTGTGAGTCAGGTTCGTCGGAATCTATACAAGTACAACATTAGACAAAGCGGCAAAAAATTACGTTTGTTGTGTGGAGCCCCCTGAAATATTTATTTTATTTTAAAATAATTATTCATTTGTAAAGTGAATTTACAACTAAATATTCTGTGAATATTTCAAGCGTCTACCTGTTACCGTTATTAATTTAGAGAAAAAAAAACAGCAAAAAAAATCATATACATTAGCTGTGAAAATTTCAACTGTCTAGCTATCATAGTTCATGAGATACAGCCTGGTGACAGACAGACGGACAGACGGACAGTGTAGTCTTAGTAATAGGGTCCCGTTTTTATCCTTTGGGTACGGAACCCTAAAAAAACCAGCATTAGATGCTTAGTAACTCTAAAGAACGACGCGTGAAATCAGTTGTTCACTTACTGCCTAGTAGAGTCATCGAACTCGTCGTCGCGCTTGCCGTTCGCTACGTGCGTTTTGCCAATATACTGAATTCACCCTATCAGTTTGTGGAGAGCTGTCCCTTAATAAACCCTGTATATTTTGTAATACTAGCCAAGCGCATCATCTAGATAAATTTTTAAAATGCCGTTTACGGCTGAAGGAAGACAACCATTTCTTACAAACATAAAATCACCCAATATTTCCCGTATTTCCTCACAAATATTAAAAAGAAATCTTTTACCATTCCCAAGCTTAATTTTATCGTTATAAAGATTACATGGACGGGCAATTTTATCGTTTCTACCACCGGCTCTCTCAAGGGTAGCAGGATTAACAGATTTTAATCTTAATATTGCTCTTAAGCGACAATTTTAATAACAAAGTTGGAAGGAACTCATAAAATGCTATGTCCCAAAAGATTTTAATTTCAGGTATGTATTGAGCGCATATTTTTAAGTTGGTTACTGTATAAGTTTATGTTACCTAATACATAACATAACAACACGCCTCTTATCCCCGAACGGTTAGGCAGAGGTGTATCTAATAGTACACCCACATTTCGCCAGTTATGTTTTAATTCCCATGTAATAGGGGTCGGACCTATTGCCATCAATCATTTGTTTAGATGCCCGTCTGCTTTTCCGTCCTTCTGTCTGTTTTCTGTGGCACTTTTTTACGCCTAAAAGCTGAACGAATAAGGATGACAGGCAGCGAACGTAGGCACGGGCCTGTGGACGGAGAGTAATGGGCATGCTCGCCGTCCGTCCATCTTATGACGACAGGGGCCCTACTCTCTAACGTCCGTCCGTCTCTATCCGTCTCTCTCGCGCACGTCTGCAGATGGGTGCGAGTTAGAGAGTAGGGCCTCAGGCCCTTTCGACGGCGTGTTTGTTCCACGCGCGCCTCAAAGAGATGTCAGCAAGGGCCGATGTTAGCAAGGGCCGATGCCTGCCGGGGCTGCGGAACTGTTCGAAAGAGATACCGCGGCCCTGGAATACAAAGGGCTAAGAAGGAACATGTATGGGTTTTAGTCAGTACAAGTCTGACACCCCCTCATCATTTGATGATTTTCCATAGGAAAAAAATGACCATAGTTAGACACGGTAGACTATGACCTGTGTTGTGTGTTGATTCTGGCTTTCAGGAGTTACAGTGGTTTAGGAACAGTTTGGCGGGCTTGTCAAAAAAAAATGACCTGTGTTAAGATTTAGAATACTTATTAACCCAGTGGTAAGTTCAGGTGAGATAATTTGCGAACCCCACGCGGGCGAGCCGCGGGCAACAGTTACTATGATGAACGAGAAAGAACTTTTCCTGTATTTTTACTTCTTACGCCTAAATCACTGACCCGATCGTTATAGTAATTGGCCAAATAAGTTGCCTGGAGAACGAACTAAGGCTACTTTTCATCCCGAATATTTGTATCAGAATGATGCTATACAAATTACGCGCATACCAAGCCGCGGGATAACCATAATACCAGTAATAATAAATAAATAAATAAATATCGCTGGACAATACATACAGCGCCATCTAGTGCCACACTAAGCAACGAGGCTTGTGTCGTAGACACCAGATAGTTGATAATATATACATATAAATATGAAGTATTTTCATTGGAGGACATATTATTTATTGTTACTGATTTAAAACGTAGGCATCAAAGAAAACCATTTAGTTTTAAAATAATTACAAATGACCTTAGCAAAATCTTACCTACAATAAATAATAATAATTAAACATTATCAAAGCCTAAGAACTAATTTATGAGCTATTTCATTACTTAGTCTAATAATAAACGAAAAATATATTTTAGGTAATAAATCTTAGTAGTAGATAGACACTATCATGATCTGAAAGATTTATTTAGAGATACCTACTATTAAGACAGTCCTGTATTTTCCTCAAAAAGTAATTATAAATATGTATATGTTAAATTGTTTATAAAAGTAAATATTAGTTTTAAATAATCATGTTTATAGATATTCTATTTAGAAACACAATTTGAATATTCAAAAAATATTTACGCCGTAAAGACGCATTATTGCTTTACCGATATTAAAAAAAAAACATTCACCTCCGACTATAGGCATTGAACCAATTTGGACTAAGTATAATTATAGTTATCTGTGGCAATTTTTATTCCCGCACACGTATTGGAAAATGAAAAAATCGCACGGGTGTGAAACATATTGCATGTTGAACCTAATCGTAGTGCGATAAGAACTAGTTTTCGAGGAAGTGTATTGAAAAAGCATTTTCAGTAATTAAAATCCTTACTACCAGCTGAGATTCTCAAAGAAAATGAATAAGTCTATAGTTGGTGCCAGTTAAGATGAGAATAGCGGTCATTGACCCACCTACATTTATTCAACTTTTTAACTTTGAAAACCAAAAATAAACCTGTTCAAGTCTTGAATCGTCACCTATCGTGATATTCAACGTTTTTTCTAATGAAAAACGATACATGGTTCATTTGTTTTGGTACGTACGAAGAGATATTAGAGAAAGGGCAATGACCGCTATTCTCATCTTAACTGGCACAAACTATACCTTTAATAAATCGCCTTTCAGTAATTCCAAAGTACAATAAAAATTGCTTTTAATAAAACTTCCGCAGTATTTATTTTGATAGATCCTTAGAATTGTCTGTAAAACTATAAACTAGAATTAAACAATAAACGTGGGACTATAACTTTTATTAAAACTTAAATGTTTATTGCTTTCAGTCGTAAACGATTTAATAAAAATACATCTCATTCTCATCGATAAACTTATAGGTAAGTATTTAAATGCAGCAGAAGAACCAAATTGCTTCTGAATATAATTTGATTATGATATTTTATAAAAGGAAGTCTGAAAGTGGCGCCGCCAGTGACTGTAAAGTTGTTCGGAAATCACTTATCGTGGTATGGAAATGTGATGCGGAGGATTGAGGAAAATGTAATGAAGAAAGTTTTGAGTATGACTGTGGATGGGTATAAGAGTAGAGAAGGACCAAAGAAACGATGGATGGACTGCTTGAAGGATTATATGACACGAAAGTAGAAGTCTGATGAGATGACGAGTAATTGAGAAGTATGGAAGAAGAAGACATGCTGCGCCGACTCCAAATGAATTGAGACAAGGGCAATAAAATGATGATGATGTGACGTGCAGTCGGTATCACGTTAGGCGAGAACATTTCTAATTTAAGGTTGCCTAACGTAGTACAGCATGGGAGGAATTGCGACGGATTGTAAAGCATGCCACCACCCCTGATGAGACGACCACGACCATTCCGCCAAGAGTGTGACGACGAAGAAGAAGCTTAGTACAGAATTTGAACGGAATAGGAAGCCAGCTTACACTGGTTTTGTTACCATTGACATCCACAACAGATACTTGGCACGGTCAAGACTCCTTGACCGTGCCAAAATAATAAAATTTGTTAACATTACCACTCGGTAATGTTAACAAATTTTATTATTTTCCACTTAACGGATGATTGTCCCTTTTCGAAGTCTTTTTCATTCCAAATTGTCGGGAAAATAAAAGTTCCACCCGTCCGTCTGTCTGTCTGTCAGCGGGCTGAACCTCAACAAAAATTTTAAACTGTTTACCTATAACGGATCATGATAATGTTAGAATATTTGTTGGTTCTGTGAGAAGACCGAGTAAAAGAATTATTAAATTTTGCTGTACTAAATAAATAATGATCCGTAACAGGTATATACACACATCAAAAATGTCTAGGGATCAAGCATTTTTATGCGGATTTCTTGAGATTGAGATGTGGCTTTGTAATAAATTTATGATTTTATAAATTTATATGGATCCTTTTTGGTGCATTTCATAATTTGAATCAGGAACTCTCAATCAAATTCGAGTAAAAGATGAAAATAAGCTGTCAATATTTTCCCTATAAAAACATACAACGCATTGAAGACATTATTAGTGCTACTGTTTCCCTACTACTGATTAAAACCAACGTTATTATGGAGCGGCGACGTCATTTAAGCAGGGAAGAAATGCTCAGAGCCGTGGGAATGATAGAAGCTGGTTCCCGGCAACGTACTGTAGCTTTAGCTCTGAATACAAGTCAGAGTGTTATCAGTCGACTTTGGACACGTTACCGAAGCACTGGTACCGTGGCTGAGCGCCATGGAGGACGGTATCGCTGCACCACACGGAGACAAGACCGATACATTCAAATCTTAACTCGAAGAGCTCCAACAATAACCGCCATGATGTTAGCCGTGAGGCTTCATCACTCTTCAGGGAACTTAATTAGCGACCAAACAGTCAGAAACCGCTTGCATGAAGTGAACCTTCATTCCCGAAGACCGCTACGGGTACCACCTATAGCAATGCACAATCGTAGGATTCGATATCAATGGGCTCTTGAACACAGAAATTGGGCAGAAGAACAATGGCGTTTCGTGTGCTTTTCTGATGAGTCTCGTTTTGGTATGAGACCGGATACAAGACGTATACGACACTGGAGAACCCCTGGACGCCAACAGCGATTAAAATCCTGCCAGGAAGTCCATCCTTATAGTGGTGGAACCATCATGGTATGGGCGGGTATTTGGATCGGCGGAAGAACTGAGTTGATTTGGATCAGAGGCAACCTCAACGCTCAAATTTATGCTGAGACGATTGTATCAGACGTCATCGTTCCTCTACAAGTGCAAATCGGTCCCTTATTTCAGTTAATGCATGATAATGCACGACCGCACACCGCAAGAGTTGTAAGACAGACTCTCGCCGCAGCTAACATCAATGTCCTGCCCTGGCCTGCTCAGTCGCCAGACTTGAACCCGATTGAGCATGCATGGGATATGCTACAGAGAAGAGCTCTGCCGAATATGGAGGGTATCCAGTCGCAAGAAGACCTTTTTTTGTTGTTGCAACGAACATGGGCGGCCATTCCACAGCGTGATTTGGATGAACTCATTTTGAGTATGCCAAACCGATGTTCTTGTGTTGTTAGTGTTCGCGGTAGAAACACGGATTATTAATTGTTTAAGTTACCCAATAAAATTTTAAAGAAAACTGTTATTTCAGTCTTTTTTTCGAACTTTAATGTTAGTGGTTCAAATGTCAAAAATCCCTTTATTAGGAAAATGGCAAATTTCTTTATTAATGCAAAGGTGACTTGGTTTATCGTTACTGTGACAAACGAAAACACTTTATTTGATGAATCCATAAAGAAAATTTTAATTAATATCAATCAGGAGAAAAGTTATTGCAAAAATATATGTTGATCCCTAGATACTTTTGATGTGTGTAGTTGAAATTTTCACAGAATTTGTATTTCTGTTTCCGCTATAAAAAAAATAAAAAAGGGGGCTCCCCTACTACGATGATATAATAGAACCCTTCATAAAATGATGGTAATGGAACCTAACATTTTTTTTTTAATTGACATTTTAACATTTTATATTTTTGTAATCTTTTAGTTCAGTTGTGATTTTCATAATTTGAATTGTTTTTTTTTTCTATTCAAATTTGTACACACATCAAAAAAGTTTGCGTACAATTTGAAAAATCAAAATCTTTTTTGTTACTGTAGGTTATCTTCTTTTTAGATTATTTATTTAAAAATATAGATTTAGAATACAAACTTATTTTGATGTGTGTACGCCAGTAACGACAATACATAGCAAAAGCTTGCAACTATATATAGATCCTTAATGTTTATACCTATGTTTGACAAATAAAATAACGATTCTGATTCTCGCACTTGGTCGGTTTTATTTCGCTTAACATGTTTATTCCTAGACTGTAACTAACTCATCTTGTTTGCATAGAGCTGACGTAGAACTAGATAGACCATTTAAACAATGCCGGACCTTAGCAAAAAGTACAGGTTTTTAATTTATATTTTTTTTGTTTGTGTCTAAAAAAATCTGGACAAATGATAAGGCTCGTCAAAGTCCAGGCAAGGAGGCAACACCCGAACTGAACTTGTACACTAATGTACTAATCCGGACAGATGGTAACACTACGTGGGACAGAGGAGAGATGAACGTGACACGCACGAACGTGGCATGATCTGTCATCGGATTTGTCTCCGTTCCGTCCGCCTCTTCTATGTATACCTCTAGCTAGCTTTACATAGTAGGTACAGCCATAGCCAACAGTTTAAAACTTTTGATGTTGTGATTTTTGGTAGGTAAAAAAGCCCAAATTTTGTTATTTTTACACATTTTCCCAGATATGAGACCAAGCTAGATTCTTGATTTTTTTCGGATGGGAAATCATCAAATGACTTCTCCCGCTCTGGGCGGAGCAGGAGGGAGTGTCAGACTTTTGCTGACTAAAACCCATCCATGTTCCTTCATCGCCCTTTGTGTTCCGGGGTCACGGTATCTCTTTCGAACAGTCCCGCAACCCCGGCAGGGATCGGTCCTTGCGGACCCCTTCCTACTGCTGACTCTCTTTGAGGCGCGCGTGGAACACGAACGCGCCGTCGACACGGCCTGTCGTCATAAGACGGACGGACGGCGAGCTAGCCCATAGCCCACCGTCCACAGGCCCGCGCCTACGGTGGCCGGGTGCCACGTGGTGGCCCCCGACGCCCGGGGCGTCTCCCACGGCGGCCGGGACGCTGTGAGGTTCTCTCCCTCTCACGTTCCGCCACCTCCTTCTCTAGCATTACTGCTTCGCAGAAGGAGGTGACGGCGTCCCATTCCGTCTCGCTCCGGACCATGGCTTGCACCAGGGCCGGACGCGAGAGGTCGCCGCCGCCAACCGCCGCTTCGAGGACACGGCGGTGCTCCGCCCACGCGGGGCACACCTCCACCATGTGCTCCACCGTGTCCTCCGGTCGATCCTCACAGTGGAAACACCCGGGCGTTTCCTCCCGTCCGATTCGGTGCAGGAACCTCCCGAAAACACCGTGTCCGGTGAGGACCTGCGTCAGGCGGAAGGTGAGGACGCCGTGGCGTCTCTCCAGCCACTCCTCAAAGAGGGGACTTATCACTATCGTGGCGTGCCCTGCACGGGGTTGCGACAGTTGCTCTCTTCATGTCGCCATGAGATCCCGCCGGAAGTCTGTCCGCTGAGCGACAATTTGTCGCCTCCAGATCCCATGGCGGCAATCCGGCAAGGAAGCACGCCGCCTCGCGGGCGATCGTGCGGTACCCACGGGCCAGCCTTACGATTACCACCTTTTGGGGCGCGTTCAGGTAGTGGGCTGCACGCAGCGTCAAGGAACGCGCCCACACCGGGGCCTAGTAAAGGGCCATGGACCGCACGACTCCCGCGTAGAGCCTCCGGCAGGAGGCGTTCGGCCCCCCCAGGTTGGGCAGGAGCCGCCTGAAGGCAGCCCCAGTCCGTTCCAGTTTGGGGGCCAAACGTCGGAAGTGCTCCACGAAGTTCCACCGGCTGTCGAGGACTAGTCCTAGGTACTTCAAAGTCGACTCGACACCGATGGATACCCCTCCTACCGTAAGTAAGGATCCCGGAGGTGGCGCATTCCGAGGCCCATGAAAGCACATGGCCTCGGACTTGTGCAATGCCACCTCGAGACCCAGTTGCCGGATCCTCTCAACGACTATCGCAACCCCGCGTGTCATAGCTTCGGTCGCCGCCTTGTGCGACCCCCCCTGTGCCAGCACCAGCGTGTCGTCAGCGTAGCAAACTACGCTGACACCACTAGGGAGGTCGGCGCGCAGCACCCAGTCGTACCCGATGTTCCACAAGGATGGCCCTAGAACCAATCCCTGCGGAACACCGCACGACATCTCTCGCCGGTTCCATTCTCCACTACGACCGGGGTAAATGACTGCCCTGTCCGTCAGGTAGTCCCCGACCACTCGACAGAGGTAGGTCGGCACCCGGTGATACCGGAGTGCCTCCCTTATGCAGCTCCAGGGCATGGAGTTGAAGGCGTTGGCGATGTCGATAGACACCGCCAAGACAACCCCACCCCTGCACACCGCATCCCCCGTCGTGAGGGTTCTCACGCGCATGATGGCGTCCACCGTAGAGCGCCCCTTGCGGAAACCAAATTGGTGTTCCGCAAGATCCGGCCCCGTCCTCGAAAGGTGCTCGGCGAGGCGGTTTGCAATGACTCTTTCAAAGAGCTTGCCCACCTCGTCGAGCAGCACCACGGGCCGGTATGCGGACGGAGAGTCCGCAAGGCGCCCCGGCTTCCGAATGAGGACCAGCTTCCCCGTCTTCCAACGAAGCGGGAACTGGCCTCTCTCCAAGCATGCGCTTAAGAGCCCCTCCAGTTGGGGCCCGAGAGCCTCCAAGGCCAGGACCCAGGCTTTGCCAGGCAACCCGTCGGGTCCCGGGGCGGTATTTTTGGCACTGAGCCTGCGTACCGCCACTCTCAGGTCTACCCCAGTCACTTCCGGAGTGCACTTCGTCATCCTGGTGGTCCGCTTCCAACACCGCAGGTGGCGGAGCCATAGGCGGGGGGGGATGTTCTCCCGGCGTAGGGAACAGAGTGCTCACCACGTCCTCCACGAGCTCAGGCCGGAGACTCTGCGTCAGTGGGGGGGGGCAGGTGCGGTGCAGGTTTATCCCGCACCATCTTGTAAGGGCGCCCCCACGGATCTCTGTCGAGAGTCCCCAGCAACTCCTCGCGGGCCAGATCCCTGGCCCGCATGACAGCCTCGCGGAGGGCGGTCTTTGCCGCTCTGTACCCCTCATAAAGCTCCGCCTCGATGGCTGCCGCATTGGGTGGGCGAATGCGGAGCCTGCGATGCTTGGCGTACAGGTGTCGCGCAGCCACGCACGCTTCGCGCAGTGACGTCAGCTCTCGCGACCACCAGTACACCTGACGTCGGGCGCTTCCTGGCCGGACTCGGGGCATTGCCACGTCGCATATATCGGACATGGCCTCCTGGAACCACCCTCCCTCATTGTTAATGTCGGCAGGCCTGTCCGGTGATGTCACCCAGGCCTGCACGATCGAGGCTTCCAGGAGGAGCTCCCGGTCCAGCTGCTTTAGCGCCCAACGCGGACCACTCGGGGCCTGTTGGATCGGCGCGCTTTAGGTCTGGGTGGAGACGTCGAACCGGATGTACCGGTGGTCGGAATAGGTCTCCACCCCCTCCATGACACGCCAGTCAATGACACGCGGTGACAGAGCGGGGCTAGCGAACGAAATGTCCACCACCGACTCGCCCCGCATCCGCACACACGTGGGGACAGAACCCCGATTTAGGACGGCCAGGCCCTTCTTCAGGGCCCAGTCCTCCACCAGTCTTCCCCGCACGTCTGTGCAACGGGAACCCCAAGCCAAGTTCTTGGCGTTGAAGTCCCCGAGGACAAGTACGGGGAGGGATTGGTTTCCGACGACGACACTCAACTCCGCAAGGGAGTTGTGGAACTCGGCGAGAGTTCGGCTCGGTGAGAAGTAGACACGTTTTCGCCGGAGCCGGCTTTTCGGGGGGAGGGGCGCCACCGCCCTGCCGGAGGGCTGGCTGGACGGCCCCGGTCCGGGTGTGGTAGCCGCAGCAGCCGCGTAGGAGGCCGCCTTCGGGCCCGTGGCTGCCTTGCTTGCCGCCAGGACAATTCCCTCCAAGACGGCGAACCGCGCCTGGAAGGAAGCCAACTCCTGTCGAACCAGGTTCCAGACCTGGTTCTCCACCGGCAAGGGCTGGCCTTGTCGCTGCTGCTGGTGCTGGTGGCCCCCGTTTGAAGGCGCCACGCGGGAGCCTGACTTACGCAGACTTGCCAGGTCCGCTTGGAGCTTCGCATTCTCCTGCTGGAGAAGCTCCGTGGCGGCCGTCAGGCGGGCCACCTCCTCCCGCAGTTTGGCCACATCTCCCTCCGGCGAAGGAGGTGGTGGAGGCCTCGCAAAGTTGGCCTCCGCTGCCGCCATGATGGAGGCGGAAGCCACGGGTATGGCCTTGAGTTTAGATGAAGTCTTCATCTTCAAGGCCACGCCCCTTATTGCGGCTTCCACCTTCTTTGCGAACCTGGCCTTACGCTCCGCATCGGAGCCGCCAGGTGCACCCACCTCTTCGCCAGACCCGCGAGCAGTCATGCCCGGGTGGCGCCCCTCTTCGGCCAGTCTCACCGCCTCTGTCTCTGCCTCTGATCCCACCACGCTTGTTGGTGGGGATCTTTCTGGCCGAGGCCTCCTCCTCCCCGGATGATGACGCTTGGTCGCCATCCTTCCTGGTCCGCTTGCGGAAGAACTTGCCGTTCTCTGCAGCAGTCCCGGCCCTCACGCGGCGGGAGCTCTCTGAGCCTCCCGCACTCGCATCGCTGGATACGAGGTGGGACTCCGACCCCGCATCCCTCCTCTCCTCTTCCTTGCCGTTACCGGCGGTGTTGTTGGGTTTTTTTATAGACTTTTCCATATTGTTCCCACGAGTATGGGGGAAATATTCTCAATCTAGGCAGAGACCCCTGTACGTAGAAGGGCAGATTTTGAGTATTTATTACTCGCCAGGGGGTCTGCAGGTACCCTGGCGAGGAGCGCACTAACGACTGATTTGTTTTATAGAACACCCGTCAGCCATACGTGCGGTGCGTCGCCGCTTGGAATTCGGGGTAACTTTTTATAGAGGTTTTCTACCTCGCGGTCCCTATCGAAGCCGCGAGACGTGATCCACAGCACTTCGATAATGGGATTAGGAGACTGACGGTGACAGAGAAGGACGCATCCCTCATTTCCTCATTTCCTCTCATTCCCCGGAGAAGGATACTGCCGCGCCCAGGGTGCACCGGCCCAGCAGCTGCTCTTCCCTCCAGACGTATCGAGAGGGACCAGCAGCCACCAGACACACGTGGAGGACTTCTGACATCGCACCCCGCCCCGTAAACCCCTGAATTGCAACTTTCACCGAAATCTATAGAGACGTTTTCGAGAACGTGAATACAAATATGTATTGCTCATTTAATATTAGAAGATACCAAAGTTTTGCAAGTATCAGTAAACATAGATATCGTCACACTCCAGCGCATGAGTATAATACGAATAAAACCAGCAGATTAAAAACTTCAACAGTAACACAACAGATTAAAAACTTCATAAAACGAGTGTCACGAAAAAAATAGACGAAATGTCCACGATACATTTGCGGATCATCCGCGCCAAATCCGCATATCATTCGCTAAACAACACCCCACGTAAACACGTGACAAATTCCAATGTTCATTGTCCACATGTCGTCTACAAAAAATCTAGTCACAAAATAAATAACCGTAGTGTGAAGAATTTTTCAATTACTTTTAGTGGTAGAGTGACTTCGCTATATTGAAAATGGAGGTATCTTGCATCGTCGCGCCTTTGATGTCACGGCTCGTTGACAGCATGTTAACAAATTAAAAGTAACATTTGAAAAGAGAACGTATTTAATGAAGTTTTTCTCTGTTTTTGAAAGATACATAAAATTGTAGAGAGAGACAAAAAATAGCAACATCAACAAATGGTTTCCTGGTAACTTTGGGAGCTGACTGTAATGTACAAAAAACAGTTGAAATTTATGGTTGACGAAATGGGATTCAATGTATACAGAATTAAATAGTTATTATTATTTATTTTTTATTTAAATATCTAAAAAACTTAATCTATTACAGTTTGGTTTTAGCCACACATCGAAAACCCCTCAGGGCTTATCTGTGTGCTGGCGAGCCGTTCGTTTAATTTTTACAAAATGTTACAACTACAGTGATAGGTACAATAAAACTTAGGTACTTTTAAATGATGGTGATAAAAATTTAAAGGTACATACATAATTTAGGAGAAGTTTTGTATAAGGAAACGTTTTGATTTGTATTTATAACTTTTCGAACTCGTTTTGTATAGCGTTTGCAAGTCCTCTGGAAGTTTATTAAGAAAAAAAGGTATTAAATATTCTGCAACCCGCGTCCCGTACACATTATTGAACGTCGGTAAGATGTATTTATTTTTATGTGGTATCGTTCTCAGAAAGTCAGGTCTTGTTCTTTCGGTTAACAGCTCAGGTCTATTGACTTCCGTAAGAGTGAAAAATTCAACTTTATTGAACACATTCATAACTTGACAATATTTAAAGAGGTCGCCGTCATTGTTTTTGTATTTCTTTTTTATATGTTTTGGCGTAATTACTTTTAGTATTCTTAGTTGTAACTTGTAAATATCCGTCAAGTATGTATGATAGGTTCTCCCGTAACTGCTGAGTCCGTAATTGATAACAGAGTCTGCTAGGGCCAAATATAACATTCTAAGCGTTTTGTAAGGCAGTTTATATTTAAGTATTCTGAGCTTACCTAGAATAGACCTCAGTTTGTTGCATACGTAGTCTTTATGCGGTCCCCAACAGAATCGGCTATCGACCATTAGACCGATATACATGTGTTTGTCGACTACTTCTACTAACGGACATTTGCAAGTCTGTGGCGAGTTATGCAGGCAAGTGTGTTCGTGTGCTATAATTGTAGGTATAGTGGAGCATTTGTTATGTGATGAATGTACGTGAACAATTTTTGTTTTTGTTGAATTTATTACTAATCCTACGTCATGAGCCCATTTACACACTTGGTCGAAGTTACGTTGAAGGGATTCTTCAGCGTCGTGAATGTTCTTATTAGCGACTAGTATACACGTGTCGTCTGCGAATTGGTATACAGAACCTGAATTTACAACGTTATTCATATCATTAACATAAAGTAAGTATTCTGTCGGACCTATAATTGAACCCTGGGCCGTTCCTTGCGTACATGGAAGCTTTGTACTATACTCATTTTGTATTTTAACCGTGTTGTATCTATTGGTGTGATAGTTTTTTAATAGTTCCAATAGTGGACCTTGTATTCCATTTTGCGACAACTTGTCAAAGAGTGTATCACAACGGAGCATGTCGAAAGCTTTGCTAAAATCAATAAAAAGTGTTAAGACATGTTTTTTAGCATTTAAATGCTTATTGACTTCATCGGTAAATTCTAACAATAATTGTGTAGTACTCTTATTTTTCTGGAATCCATATTGTTTATTGTTGATTATTCCGTGTGTATGCAAGAAGTTATTTATTTCATTACCTATGTAACGTTCTAATATCTTGTCTATACAAGACAAAATAGTGATAGGACGATAATTATTGACGTCATCGCGAGGGCCCTTTTTGTGTATTGGACGTATCACCCCTATCTTTAAAATGTTAGGATACGTACCAGTCTGCAAGCAGCAATTAATTAGATGTGTAATGACTGGGATTAGTTTAGCTGATATATACTTGACATCTTTAGCACGTATCCCGTCGTAACCCGGGCTTTTTTTATCGTTCATTTGCTTGATAATTCGTTCAACCATATCTTCTCGAGCAGGTTTTACTCTTATCGACCTATCAGGAATTATCTCGTACGAAGATTTGTCTATAAGAGGCAAATTGCAAGGATTGCTTAGGTTCTTAATATTAGAATCAAATTCAGTCATAAAAGTGTTGGCCAATGTTGATGGATTTGTTCGAAAAGTTATAAGTAAAACGTGTTCAATACATTGCATGATTTTGCCAGTCAAACTATTCACAATGTTCCTAATCTTTTTGCTATTTTTGAAATTTTGAGAAACTTCCATCATTATTTGTTTATTTCTAATGTAGTTTGTGTATTTGTTTGTTTTATTTCTATACCTATTGTATAGCAGTCTTTTTTTTGGGTTATATTCGTCTTTGTGCCAAATATTAAATAACAAATCCCTCTTCATGCACATCTTTTTAAGTTTTTCATTGGCCCAAGGACATGTATTACGTTTACTGACATTCTTTTTACTAATTGTGAATTTACATTTATCATAAACACTATTAAATTCATTATGTATGTACTCAACTATTTTATTAGGGCACCCGTATTGAAGGGGTATACTCCAGTCGATGTCATTTAGTTCACTGTGCACTCGGCGATTATCTATCTTAGTTATTAAATGACTAGACGAATGTGACTCATTCTTGTTGAGCGCGTTCATTATCGCACAACCGGTTATGTAGTGGTCGGCCGGTGAAGTGTTGACAACAGATGTATAAATGCTATACGCCCTAGCATTGCGAATAAACACGTGATCTATACAAGACTTAGTGATTCTGTCACCATATTTCTCTATGCGTTGCGTGCGTAGTTACGAGTTGGCACACATTTTCACTTGTTTCGCACGTCTTTTGTTTAGTTGTCGAAATGGGAAAGTTACGAGATGGGCCGGAGCCACTTGTCTCTTGCAGCGACATTTTATTGGAATATTAATTTCTATTAGGTAACTGTTTATTCTGATTGAAAATTGATTTTCGAACTTGTTTTTCATTACATTTCGTTTTTTTTTGACGTGACCTCTTGCAGTTCAACTCGACAAGGTTACAAATTGCTCAACCGGACTATCCAGTGGGTAACCTTAAATAAATTTAAGGCCCCCAACTAGGGCTTACAAACTAGATTACAAAGTTAAGATAATTTTCTGTGACCCAGGAGAACTTTGGATGATACTTAAAAAGATCGCGGGTTAGACCTGTTTGAGACTCACACGAAATGTTATTGAAACATGGCTTCCAACGTTTCAAACTCTAACATAAACATTACATCACGCCTGTAATCCGCGAAGGTTAAGCAGAGTGGTACTTATCTAATACACACCCACAATACACAATAGTACATAAAAGTACACCAGACAGTCGCACATTTCAATCTCCAGATGGCGTAATAAGGTCAAACAAACCCATTCTAAGTATACACATCCAAAATTGGATTGGTAGTGAATTTTAAAGGGTTAAACACTGGTAAAGATACATTAAAGGGTTGGTTTACTCGCACTGTCTGGGTCCTATCCTGTTGTCTCACGAGAAGATACGAGGCGATATTTACGAATAAAACACTGATACTTGATTTGTATTACTTGACATGTCACTAAAAGAGTAATGAATGTAAATGTTGATAGATTGAGATGGAGAGGATGACCAACAAAAAGATGTATGAATTCTGTGAGGAATGATATGAAGAAAAAGGAGAAATGATAGCGTGACGTTTATAAGAGGAGAATAGGAGAAAGAAATGTGTTGTGCCGACCCCAGGTAACATGGCCCTAGGGCAGGAAGATGAATATTGAAAGAAAGAAAATACATTTATTAGGCACACGCCACAAGTGCACACAGTATAAAAAAATAAACAAAAAGAAGAACAAAATAAATTAATAAAAACTTTAAACTAAACAAAAATAAAAACAATGTGACACTGTGTGCCTCACTTCTGCGCCAAATAGAAAATGATGATTTGACTTACCAAAAAATTTATCTTTAGGATCTTTTTTCTGAAAAATTTGTCGACTGATACGTTATTCAAATTATTTAAAAAGCTAATCTAACCTAACCAAAACACTACAAGGTTTTTTGTTTTTTTTTTAATCACCACATTTTCTTTAACATTATTATGAGCCTGCATCACAAAACATAGATAATAATAATTGCGATTAGCGCAGAAAATATTTAAAAGATCCTTCTAATCTATTTGTGAATGAAACATTTTTTTAGCGCTGAACGTTGTTCAAGGTGGCTATAAAATTCTTACAAAAACCAAACAATTACGCCTTATTCCCAAAGTCAATTTTTTTGTTTTAAATATCAATATTTCCTCATTTTTATTAGAATTCTCTCCAATCAATCAATTGGCCTGGCCTTTTCCCAAACTATGTTGGGGTCGGCTTTTAGTCTAACCGGATGTTGCTGAATGAGCGACTGCCTATCTGACCCCAAAACCCAGTAATTGGGCAATACTTCCTGATAAGACTGGTTGTTAGACTTTTAGGCTTCTGACCACGTGTAACGACTGTCAAAGATCTTCAAATGACAGCCGGGACCAACGGCTTAACGAGCTATCCGAAGCAAATGATGATCACTCATCCACAGACCACCCTCGGAAAGCACTGCTTACCGTTGAAGATCGACCCGTGCGGCTGTTATTATTTAGGCTCGAGCTCCTCGAAGTTGGGAATGGAGTTTTTTCCAATACCTTCGATAAAAAAAATTATACTTTTTGATGACAGCTAGATTTCGCATCGTACCGCATTTGTGCCTCACCTAGGACACCGGTCTACAATCAGCACAGTCAGTTGTCCTCCTAATGTAAAGAGGTTTTAAGTAAAAGCCACCGCAAGGGTCGCGCCACATGACTTGCTGGATTGTCTAGCTGATAGTGCAAGGTAAAGGCGTTGAGCGAGTAATTACTCCTTTGCTTAACTTTCAGATAAGATCTAAGGCAAACAAATATTTCTTCATCACTATCTAAGCCTTGAATCAACCGCGGAACCGTCATGGTGTTTTAGGGTTCCTCGTCCATTCATTTACTCTGTTTCGTTAATGTATAGTTTAACAGGCTATTTGAGTCCAGCGTATGCCACAGACAGCAGACGACAATAGTGTACGTAGGTTTTTGTAGCGTGCATCTTTCAGGACAAGTCTTCCTGTTTTCAGCGGAAGAATCATCTTTTCACATCCACTCTCTGAACACTGAATAAAGCTTTAAGTACCTGGGTATCTGTCAATATGAAGATTCTTTATTTTTTATTCTAAGTCTCCCCGCTAAAGCCCAAAACTCAGCACCTCTCAGAAAAGGTTGGACATTAGAAGAGTGGAGCGTCCATTTTCAAGGCAACCCGTCGGCAACTGGTGTTATTTCGAAATTTATTCAAGCGATGATTGTCGATTTTATGTACCCAATACCTTTGTGTTTCAAATACCCGTACGTAATGTTGATTCTGTATTTTAAGGTAGAAGCGCCAGAGTAACTCGCGAAATTCAAATTTTCTTTTCTACGTTTTTTCTTCAGTGTCAGGTTGGATGTTGATAAAAATATGATTCGCGGCTATAACAAATATGGCTTTGCTGAGTCATTAAAATAAAATGATCAATACAACCCTCGTTCATTCTCCCAAGTTCATTTAATCCCATTAAATAACTTTTTGATGAAATAGTAGAATGATTATTTTAAGAAAACAAGTAGTCATAGTTCTTTCTTTGCAGATTTGTAATTTGAGCGTGGGGACTGCGAAAGCACGGCCTATCGATCCTTTAGTATAAAGAGTTTTTAGCAAGAGGTGCCAGAAAAGTTACCACAGGGATAACTGGCTTGTGGCAGCCAAGCGTTCATAGCGACGTTGCTTTTTGATCCTTCGATGTCGGCTCTTTCTATCATTGCGAAGCAAAATTCGCGAGGCGTTGGATGTACCATAACAAAATCAAACAAAGTTCTTTCCCTGCACACATTTGACTGATAATGTGATACAATAAAAAAATCTATTATCATGTCCTTTCAAATGGCACATACCACAACTTGATACAGCTCTGGTGACGGACCCCATAAAAAGGCCTATTCTACAAAAGATAACAGACGTACAGTAAATTTTTTTTCACATAAATTACTATGTATTTATTTGTAGTTCGATATTCTATTTCGATATTTTGAAGTTTGATGTGTAGTTTAATTAAATTGTGTTTTAGTTTTGATATTATAATTGATCATATTTATCGATAATAACTTTTGGGTGTGCAGAAATAGAAATGATTAGGTTGATTCTGATTCGGATTGAACTCAGAACTCTAGTGAAGTTGAAACACAAAAGCTAAAATTAGTAAGATAAAATTTTCAAGAAAAAAAAGTTGGGTCACATTAAAGAGATTTTTTTTCACCGTTTATGATTTAAAAAACATAGGTTACATTCGGCTAAAAAAACATACCAATATAAACCATTTTGGAAAAATTATTCGAAGATATTGTAGGTTTTATAAAAAAGTGTAAATCGATGGGCTTGGCAAGAAAGCACATAGGTAGTAATAAACGTAATGCAAACTCGATCGATTTTATACTTGAAAATAATTCCATTCCATTTTTTTTTTTCAAACTGAGCAAGCACATTAAATACCACCCAAAGGCTCGAAAAAATGAATAAATACTAGTGATTGAAATGACGGTCGACCACTTTTCAACCTTATTACTTAGGGCATAAGGGTAAAACGTGAACTCTCAGTGGACACAGTAGTACATGTAAACTAAATTAAAAGTCAGTGTACAATCATGGTCTTTTCCACCTGATCAGTTGATTTTTTTTTCAGATTATATCATGCGGAGATGAGCCACGCCCCCTTAAAGTTTAGGCTTATTAGGAAAACGTTAATTTGGCACGCAAAATAACAATAACTCTCGTTTGGCATGTGTCATCAGTGCGCTCGGCCGATCGGTATTGTCTTTCATTCATTATTTCTAAACAAAGTCAACGGCCCCACCCCGTTGACTTTCATTAGAGAGCGTTTCTATGTTGCGAGTGCAAGCAAAAATTAGCTTATTGGTGATCAGGCGGGAGTGTCCACGATAGTACATTTAAATCACTTTGTCTTTGATATTGTTACAGACCGAAATGAAGAAAAAATTACGTCAGTAGAAAATATTTTCAAATAACGACCTCATAAAACTTAATCATTTAATCAAAAATCGAGCTTGTCTTCTTTATTAAAATTAATCAAACAAAATCAAATACATATTTCTCCCACAATCTTTATTCTTTGAAGATCTAAACATTATCATAGCGGACTAATAAAGCAATATATTTTTTTAAGAATAGGTAATATAAAAATCTCATTAAAACCAATTTGGTCCCCGACCGTAGAAAAATTTGCACATTAATCATTTTTTTTATATGAAAATGCTAACACATCTCTATAATATAATAGAAGTATGTATATTTTCATATTTAAGCGTTGCCGCAAACTAAGCTACTGGTAGTGGCAACTAATTGTTGCTAATAGTTGCTTTTAAATTGGAGATTTATTGATGACCTGAGTGTAAATGTGGTGCTATCCCACAAACAATGGGGCACTTGGTATCGCTTCCTGTCGTTTGTGGATTATAGGAACTGATGGACGCTACTGAAGGTACCAAGTTTGTAGAGCGACCATGAGCTGAATAAATTTAGATTGCCCACGCTAAGAAGAAGAAGTGGATACAAAACCATTTTCCACAGAGACATATTCTTCATACTGTCAATTAGAATACTGAGGCTTAGATGTTACTAGCGACCCGCCCCGGCTTCGAACGGGTAGTAGAGCATTAATCCACAAATAAAATTAAATAAAACATACATGTTTTGTCTGTCCAGGCAGCGTTTTCGATGAAAGCTCACAGCGACTTGACTTTTTCCGACACTTCCAACAATAAATCGTCTTATTTCAACCAATTTAGATTTGACCGAAATCACGCAATATCTAAGCGACAATAAAACTTGTTGATGAACTAGACCTAAACCAAACGACGCAGAAAAATCTGACGGTTCGCATAGTATATATTATATATATAACTCATTTTACGGATTTATGTCGCTTAGTAAAGATTGCCTTTCAAGCGATATGTACGCAAAATACCACACGTGGTTTTATGTTTACTGTAGTGCTAAACCGAGCTTGTTGCCTAGTGTGGGGTGTCTCTTAGTTATTTTGTCATAATACTTATACCTTGTGCTTAGAGGTAGTCATCGACCCTAGGTCACCAACCTGGAGCGTGGTGACTAAGATAATATTATTTACACGTATGTTGAACTTTCTGGAGACCTTTTACAGTATGCTGAACCCAAACTGCTGGACAATGAACGGTGAAATGTTGAAGTTTCTTTGTTCTTTAACAATGGTCACCAATCGAAGGACCGGCCTGGCTGGATGTTGCAAATCGATGTATCTACGAATTCATATAGTTTGCTTCTGATCATTTATAAGCCCAGTGCAAGTTTAGAGCTTTAAGAGTGGGTAGCCTTGACACAAAACCGCCAGAAGTGGAGGCATTTGGAAGAGACCCACACTCAGCATTGGGTGACCAAAGATTAAAGAAGAAGAGAAGAAGTAGAGCTTTTGGGCCCAAACAAGCTGCAATCCGTTTCAAATCGTTTCATATTTCTACAAAGGCTTGCAACTTATTAGCTTAACGGTAGCAAAACCATACACACAATACATTAAAAAAAGGTAACATTGGTGTCGATTCTGTTGTACAAACTAAACTTAATATAGGTTATTGCTATCTTTTTCTCTCTAATAAAACGAGAAAGAGATGGACGTAATTAAGAGATGGTCGTAATTTAGAGCTGTCAAGCTGCTGGAACTAATATTTCTATACAAATGAAGGGTGCACGTAAAAACATGTCGACTAAAAACACGGTGAAGCGCAAGGCAAAAACTAGTTTGACATCTCTAACTTAGATCATAGCTATAGTCGTCGTTTTCTTGCACGGCCTTTTAGTAAAAGATAGCAATAGCCTAAATTAAGTTTAGTTTGGCGCAACAGAATCGACACCATTATCGCGCAAAAGATATCACTTGTTTAGGCCTTCTAGATAGTCAGACCCTTTTTTTTCGGATGGGATGTCATCAAATGACTCCTCACTCTGGGCAGAGCAGTAGAGAGTGTCAGACTTTTAATGACTAAAACCCATCCATGTTCCTTCATCGCCCTTTGAGTTCCGGGGCCACGGTATCTCTTTCGAACAGTCCCGCAGCAGACAGTCAGATCCTCTAGTGTCATGTTAACTGGCAATAAACAGGCTAGAAGAAACATCGACGTACAAACAAATACCATGTATAGTACAAATACCATGTACGCTGATGACTTGCAACTATACGCTCAGTCAGACATTGCCAACCTTGACAATTGCATTTCATCGCTCAATGCTGATCTACGAACTATCGAAGAGTGGTCTGGCAAATTTGGGGTTTCTGTTAACGTCGGGAAATGTCAGAACGTACGAACGAGTACGAACTACCAATGAGGATGCTCATTGGTAGTTCGTACTATCTGAGAAATGTGAACACTAGCCAACTTATGCCACTGATGTATGAGAACTCCGTCATCTCTCTTTCACCTCACGTAAAAGACTTGGGTCTGTACATTGACGGCAGTTTAAGTTGGAATAAACACGTGGCTCAGGTGAGCCAGAAAGTCTCGTTCTCACTGCGGTCTCTCTATAGATTCAAGCATTTCCTCCCATCTAGCACCAAACTCACTTTGGTCCAGTCACTTGTGCTTCCCATTATAGACTATGCTGATGTTTGTTGTTCTGATCTTTCCCAAGAACTTCTAAATAAATTGGATCGACTTCTCAACAATTGTATTCGGTTTGTTTTTGGCCTTCGTAAATACGATCACATTTCTTCCTTTCGTTCTCAGCTTAGATGGCTGCCTATCCGACTCAGGAGGTCCCTCAGATCTCTCTGCATGCTCTTCACGATTATGAACGATCCATGTGCTCCCGATTATCTAAAGACTTATTTCAAAGTGTTGGGCAGTTCTCATAGTCGTAACCTCCGAGCTTCAAAGAATCTACTCCTCCAAATTCCTTCACACCGTACAGGCTTCATGTCAAATTCTTACGCTATCTCTACTATAAAGCTCTGGAACGCGCTACCTTTTGGCATTAAAAAAGCTGAAAACAAATTCACTTTCAAAAGAAAAGTTCGTAACTACTATTTAAGTCAGAATAGATAGCTCTCAATTTGAAGTCGTCATAATAATTATTATTAGGTTTCTTGATATTGTCTTTTTAATTTTTGGTATTTGTTAAAATATCTATTAGTTTATTTCATCTGTATAATGTGTATTAGTATCAATCTAAATCTGAACTCAAATTAGTAAAAAATTTTTTTTTTTTTTTTTTTAGACATTACTTTGTACCCTATCACTATGTTTTCCTATTTAACCCAAAGGTTGACTGGTAGAGAATGCCTTGTGGCATTAAGTCCGCCTATGTACCACTATTGTACATGAAGTTTAAATAAATAAATAAATAAATATAGTATACATAATTGCTGTTTTCTGCAAAAATGCAATACTTGCACGGTCGAAATGTATGAAACAGCAGATTTTTTTTTATTTACCGATGAAAAACTTCTACGGTTGGAATGATGTACTGAATATGTGGTATTCGTTTGTGCATCGATGTTTCCACTCTATATTTATAACATGAGCTATTGATTACTTTTAATTCAACTTTGGCAGTTACAGACGAATTAAAAATATTGGTTAGAGTACTTTGTTCTTGTTGTTAAGGTACAGATGCCGCACATCAAGCTGCTGCGACAATGAAGCTCGACGAAGTCCCAGAGAATGAATTTAACTGTCTTGGATCCCGTAACGAAATTAATCAAAAAAGTATGGTGGAGGAGTAGGAAAAAACCGTAATTTCCACTTCCACTTCCACTTCAGTGCTGGCGTCTGTAAATAACATTGTCATTGAAATTATTGATATAAATCAAGGAAAATAGCACTCAGAAATACCTCATAAAGACCACCAAGTAACAACCCAATCATGTCCTTAAACATAATTTTACCCACTAAACAAAATTAAGTAAACAAAAAAAAGGAAGGTAATCAAAAATCCAATTTACATAAGAAAGTGTCATCGATCCGAGTTCCCCGACTTCCTCGTTCATTATTACATGTTCTGAGAACATTAATGTACTTAAGAAAATTATATTCAAAAGTACCTAAATGTTCCTAATAATGTTTTAATAAAATTAAGGAGAACGGAAGCAGGAAATTATTGTTGCAAAGTGTGAGTAAAATGATTTTCGTTTATAATTGTTTTGTAAAATTCTCACTTTTACTTTTGTTTTTTCAAAAAGACGCAGTTTTGAAGACGACAGTACCAGCGTACAGCAGTGGCAAAGCTGCCAAAAAAGCTATGACAGACCAAAACGATAACACTGGTTTCAATGCGGCCACAAACTCAATGAAAACGCTTCCACATGCGGCACACATTTTCCAGCACTATTTTTTTCTAAAGAGAATGTCTTTACCAAACCAAAATTTTACAAACACAAACAGCGTCAAATAGAAGCCATATTTAAAGTTGTTCATTTTGTGCAGGGATAAAAGCCACGAAACATGGCGGCCAAGCAACCATTACACCAACCATGTCGTTTACATATCTGTTCAGTGTATTTTTGCAAAAATAACCTTAACGCTTCACAGCCGAATTGTGCCGAGCTCAGCCGAATTGTGCCGAGCTGACCCGAACTTGATACAGCAATGATTAAAGACCAAACGAAGGTTTCCGATTGGTACAAGCCGAATGAAAGCCGAATAGAGGTGGCAATTGCTTCGAGTATGCTTTAATAATCAGAAAAAAATTGCCAAATGAATTGTGTTACCTTCCTAGTTTTGTATTTAGTGACAAAAACGATCTGCAGTTTCTGTTTGTCTAAATGGAAAAAGCGCCTATGACGTGATCCTCAGAGTTAGGCACAGGTGTACCTAATAGTAGGTACACCCACATTTCGCCTGTTATGTTTAAGTCCCCTGTAATAGGGAGCGAGCCTACTGCCATCAACCGGGTACAAATCCAGCCTCCGTGGCTGCTGCTGGCAAATTCCTGATGGAAAAACACAATGATATTTTGACCGACCCGGGAATCGACTCCAGGACCTCAAGTACGGTACTCGCAATTGCGACCTCTAGATGACTAGACTAACGAGGCATGGTTGATGTATGATTTAATTTCCTTTTATTTTCGCTGAAAAAAAAAACTTACATCATAGTTTCCTAATAATTCATGACAAGAATATTTTACGTTCTATTATTTTATTTCTTCGATAGTGTAATGAAAAACGTCGTTGAACGTCGTTGAACGTCGTTGAACGTCGTTAAACGTCGTTGAGTAGTTCTCGGCTCCATAACAACCTCGCCTGCGGCTCGGGTGTGAATGCCACCTCGAATGCAATACCAAAGTTTCCCCACTTATACCAAATCGAATAGGTACAGAGTACAGACCGTCTAACTGACAGACAACGGAAATACATAGTACCTTGTGCACACAACAATAGAAAAATATGCTTTGAAAACAGACGGTTTCACAAGCTTTTGTGAAGAATTCATGAAGTTACACTGAATTCAGACCTCGTACGGTTTGAGAGGAAGTTTCTAGCTTTTCAACTGTTTTGTTAGCCTGTAGAACTTCGGTTAGGTTGAATTCTGCATTGCTTAGAAAATATTTTTGTGTGTCGTTTTTTTGGGAGCCATATTGGATTTAGAATATTGTATGACTTAGCTAACCATGCATTGTCATCCAAACTCAACTCGACTCACTACTCATTATAAATTGCTTTATTTTTTTGGTTTATAACATGCCTACATAAAGAGCGTGTTCAAAAACTTCTGCAAAAGCAAGAAAAAACAAACGTAACAACTAAATTAAAGTTTTCAATTAATAAAAGGTAGGAGGAGTTTGGTGCGCCATGCAACGAATCATAAATTTAATTAGTTCAAACATGTTTTTAATTAAAATTTCCCTAGCGGAACATACTAGTTATAAACTGTTTGCATAACGTTGTACATTTATTATGACAATAAATCAAGTAGTGTGTGTACTTTATTTTATTTCAACTGGGACTATTTCTTGATTGTATATTTTTCTGTATAAATTTATGCAGTTTTCAATTCTCGGGTCAACACCGAGGGTAGAAAATCCAGTAATGATAAACGGGCACTTTTCTGGTTTTTGGATGGGTGGACTTTTTTTTGTCTTTATTTATTATGCTTTATTAATTTCACACAGTCAAATAACATTTCAAAATTATAAAAAAACGATAATATTAATAAATAACAAATAAAATTTGTATTTAAGTAAGGTTACTGTAAACCAAATAGCTGGTTCGAAGACGAAAATTCGAAGACTGGTTGCTTCCAATGGGCCGGTGACTACAAATAGAACTACAATAATAATAAAAAAAAAAATTTTGCACGAGAAAAGAGCACAAGGAAGGAATTAGGGGAGGCCTTTGCCCAGCAGTGGGACAGCACAGGCTAACAAAGAAAAAACGGAAAAACAATCATAATATTATATTAAAAACTACTTACGATTATTAAATAAAAACTAAAAGTAAGTACCTACATATATACAACGACGTCAATAGGCGACAAAGTACTCCTCCGCATTGCTGTTACTCGGAAACGTACCCAGAAGACTGGCAGCATTGCCACGTTGAATGGCAATGCTAATTCTTTGGTCAAAGAAAAAGCCAGCCCTCTGGTCACGCGAAGTGTCGACCAGTCGGTATGAGATTTCCTAAAAAAGGAGACGCGCACTCGGACACCATGACCCGAGCGTTTCGACCCCAAACGGCTCAAAGCTGTAGTTACCAATAAGGTTACAGTATTTGCGCCGTTTGAGGATCTCAGCAGCGCCTGCACAGCCCGCCGTGCTTGCAATGTGAGAAGGCGCAAGGGTGTCGACACAGGTTGCGTCCCACACCAAAGGCCTACCCACGTTCCAAGGCACCAACGTCATGCCGTCCGGTCTCTTGCCCTCGTCACGCACCAAGCCGTTTGGTTCTAAAACCGCTGGTACGCCAGCGATTGAAAGGGCTTGACGAATAATGTAATTTAAAAACCCAACTTAATAAAAAACCCAAGAATATCCGTCGGCATGGCAGCCCCATTAAGTGAACTAGTTTTGCAGTTTTCTAGTAGCTTGAATATCCGTCGTGGGATTTTTCATTTTTTTTATTTTGCCTTTTATTTTACACTTTTTAGAGAGCATATACATTATGTACATCTACATAACGCGCCGCCCCGGGTTCGCCCGAAAGACCCTATGAAAGATACGCCTCTGCTACAGTTTTATTACTGCAGCGCCCTCTAGTGGGTTACTACCGTAACATCCTTTTAAGAACCTTCACTAATCAACCACAAACTGCATCAGAACCGGACTAGTATTTTTGGTTTTGAACAAACAAATGATTGCTGCAGCGTCCCCTGGTAATTTGTCACCGTAACATCTATTTAGAAACATGCACCAATCAAACCCGAACCCATAACTGCAAACTGCATCAAAATCGGACTAGTAGTTTTGGAGAAAAATGCCAACATGGATTTGCACAAACAAACAAACATCCTCTCACCCCAAACGCATATACCGTCTCCGTTCCGTCGTGGGTAAAAATAATAAAACGACATTAGTGTGTGGACCCCCTTCGGGTAAAGGCCTCCTCCAAAGAATTCCATTTTTCTCTATCCGAACCGCAGTCTCGCCAACATTCGCAATAATCTCGTCCTGCCAACGAGCGTACGGCCGGCCTGTATTTCTGGTAACCAGACTTATTTACAATTATACATAACCTTTAATCCTTGATGTCTTTCCAGGTAGATGGCAATAGGCTTGCTCCATACCATATATACCAGACCTGGCGAAATGTGGACATACAATACAAACGCACCTTTGCCTAGCTGTCAAGAATTACAGGCGTGATGTTTTGTTATGAAATCATAAACTTTTCTCACGATAAAGCTTATCCCTTTAAGAGAGTCAGAGAGTCAGTGCGGTCTCTACAAAAACATTTAGCTGTTAGTATTTTGTATGAGTTTATTTTTAAACCACGTGACTCTTTTGCGCAATGCATACCCGCAATGCATAAATATTTGATCCTGACGACGAAACGTCGACACTAGGTTAAGGTACTTACTCTACTTCAACCATAGCGAGGAGTCGCTTCAGAATCCTTCGACAACTTCTTCAAGAAAAAAGTAGTTTCAAGAAAAGCTATAGAAACCTTTTCTCGCTTGCATTTTCGGGGTATTTAGTGGAGATCTGCCTTTACAGAAGTTGATGTTTTATTTGCAAATGGCTACCATTCATGGTTGCAAATTTGGGTGTCAAAAATGTGTTGGGTTTGCTTGTATGTCAAGTTTACATGAAATACGAGTGAAAGGTGTGTAGCGTCATTTTTGTATATTTTTGGAGTCGGTTAAGGTGCATTAATGACCATTTTCAATAACATACTAGCCGGTTTTGGTAGGTTGCTATCTCTGTCTGTTTGACATTTTGCTTACTGGACGGTTAGAAATAAAACGTCACAGAAAAGCTTTCTTTGATTTTTTTATGAATCAAGTAACAGGTAGGTGACGCGGATAGGATATTCTTTATTTATAGAAACACCGATAGGTACGGAAGTATGCATATTAACCAACAGTTATACATAAGTTATAGAAAACAGCCGTAAATGAACCGCCATCGCCACTTGTAACGATTCGGAGATAGATAAATCAGAATCATTTATTTGTTACACACTTGTATCAACATTATGGAACTTATAAATAGTGAAGGTTCTTGCTGTGTTTTGTCATTACTGACATACAAATTAAAATACTAAAAGCCAATTAAAATTACAAATATAAAATGTTAATCGAAATAAAAGATTATAAATAAAAAATAACTGTCACAATTACTCAGACAGTCACACCCGTATCTATAAAAAAATCCCCTGAACCTTTGACACTTTACTTGTATTCTTGCAGATTTACATAAATCGCTTATCTTTGAATGTTATCATTACCTCCATTTTTATTCTGCAAATCTGTTTTTCCTGAAAACAATCCATAACAAGAACGAAAAGGTTCACTCACATAATTACAATTACAAACTTTCGACTTTGAATTCGTAGAACGTTGTAAACGAATTTATTTCGAAACCAACTTTTTAGTCATAATATAGGACTTAAAGACATTTATAAATGTTGTGGACCGACCGACCTTATTATAATATTTTAGCAAAGGCAGTATGTATTTCTTATTTTTTTACCTTTTTTTATACCTATTTGTCAATATAAAAGATGGAGCTAGAACGATTGTATGATAGGTAAAAACTATGTAACACGTTAAAAAGTAAAAGATAAAATATTATCATAAAAGTCTTTATTTTATTTGTTAATCTCGGATCTAGTGGCTTCCATCCTCCACAACAACAAAGTCACATAACTGCAAGTTTAATTGTATCTAGCAAGGTAGTATTGGGGCTGATTTATATTTAAGTGAATCGAGTGAATCGGTTTCTTCTAGGCAAGTGTGCTCCACCTTAGGCATCATCGCTTCACATCAGGCGAGTTGCGGCCAAACGCAAAACTATTTAGTATAAAAAAGTATCACCACTCTTGGAAGCTATTTACATCCCGAACGATTAGGTAGAGGTGTTCCTAATAGTACACAAACATTTCACCAGTTCCACGTAATAGGGGAGTGAGCCTAAAGCCGTCAATCAGGCAAAAATCCAAACTCCGTGACTGCTACTGAGAAATTCCTGAAAGAAAACCCCAATTACATTTTTCCCGACCTGGGAATTGAACCTAGGACCTCATGCTCAGCAGTCGCGTCGCGACTGCTAAGCCAACAAGGCATTCAACTATAACTAAGTCAGATAACTATACCTATACTTAGTCCAAATCGATTCAATGCCTATAGTCGGAGGTGACTGGTATTTTAAATTTCGGCAAAACAATAATGAGTCTTTACGGCGTAAATATTTTGTTAATATTCTAATTGTGTTCATAAATAGAATATCATAGATAAACATGATTATTTAAAACTAATATTTATAACTTTTAAAAACAAATTTAAATTTATTTGTGTTCTAAATTCAATTATAAAAAAAAAAAACTATTTATTATATTAAGCTGTTTACGGGCTTCATACCTTTGCTTCTCCTTCAACCTGGCGGAAGCAAAGCGCAGAAAAGTGTCTAATTAACTCATGAAAAAAATATTTTTCGTTCATTTATTTTATTTCTTCAAAGGTGTATTGAAAAACGTCGTTTGATACACGTGGACATTTGTTATAGCAGTTCTTGGCTTAAAAACACCCTCGCCTACGGCTCGGGAGTTAATTCCGCCTCGGATGCAATAACAAACTTTCTCCACATGTATCGAAATGTACCATTTACTTCAAGCCTGTGTCATCCCACTGCTGCTATTGCTAAAAAGGCCTCCCCCATGACCTCCAAATCTTTCGATTCAGGGCCAATGTGGACCTCTGGTTGTTGGTTCTATCCAGGTCGTCCTGCCATCTTCTGCGTTTGAATAAGTGACGGTTTGTTTTTATTTTGAACAAGTTTATTCATATTTCTTAGCTCCTTGTACAAACATATCTTAGTAAAACACATCTGTCAGACGACACATCTTTATGCAAACCGTGGTGGACCACGCTTTCACGGAATATTCTACAAGTGTGGGACTGTACTCGTATAAATAAAGTTCGGAGTTTGCATTTGAAATACAAAATGTCTTGAGAAGTTATAGAGGTGGTAGCGTATTCAATTATGTGGTTTTTATTGTCAATTCATGTTAATGCGTATTCAAAATAATCGTAATCTTTTTAATTTTTAATGTATTTTAAAAAATTATAAAATTGTTTTTTTTTTTTTTGTTTTTAATGATTTATTATTTGAATGTAACATAGTTTTTTAAAGTCGTTTTACTAACACGTTATGGACCAATGTCTGAAATTAACCACCGTTTTTTTTTTTGTTTTAATTTATTCATTATCACCATTCTCCTACCCTTATCCCAATTTATTTGGAGTCAGCACTGCCCGTTTTCTTCTTAGAGGAGCTCGTGGCTAAATAATAACAGCCGCTCGGGTTGATCTTTAGGTTAAGCCGTGCTTGCCTAGGTTGGTCTGTGGATGGGTGACCACAATTACATACCGAGTTTCCTCCGTGCCTCGGAAAGCACGTTAAGCTGTTGGTTCCGGCTTGTGTTCCGATTTGTAGATCTTTGACAGTCGTTACAGGTAGTCAGTGGCCCAAAAAGTCTGACAACCAGTCTTACCAGGGGGTAACGTATTACCCAGTACTAACTGGGTTGTGGAGGTCATATAGGCAGTCGCTCCATGTAAAACACTGTTATTCAGCTGCATCCGGTTAGACTGAAAGCCGACCCCAACATACTTGGGAAAAGGCTAGGCAGATCACTGCCCGTTTTCTTCTTCAAAACTTCTCTATTACTCGTCATCTTATCAGAAACCTCCTTTCTAGCCATATCATCTTTTACACAGTCCATCCATCGTTTCTTTAATCGTTACTGATAATTCCATTAGAAATTTGTTGTAGCGGATACTACTATTTGTGTAATAATAAAATGTAAACGGAACGAATGAGCCTGGAACTCACGACACAGGGAATCCTAGTGTGAGTTTCAGGAATCAATAAACTAAATGTACTTTTCGAAACAATAAATTATTCTTATTCTTATTCTTATTCTTATTCTTAAATATTTTTGTTAACAATAGACTTAATAAATGTATACCAAAGTTTTGTTCGAAGACTTGTGACATCTACCAATCCGCACTGGGCCCGCGTGGTGGATTATAGCCCATTCCCTGTCATTGAGAGGAGGCCGTGTCCCAGCAGTGGGAACATTATAGGCTGATGATGATGATGATGATGTGAAAGTTTTGTTGACAGCTTTTCTTAAAAAAATAACTAATACCTATGCCTAGAAATACCAGTATCTATCTTAAATAATACAGCGAATATTTTATCCTGATCTTTTGCTTATGAACAGGACCTATCTTATACAATTAGTGCCTAATAATTATAAAATCGGCCCATTAACCCACCACGTCCAGGCCAAATGGCGGACTAGTTCTTTTCTATGGTATAGGTATCAATTAGAAGGGTTTGCTACATGCCTCGGAAAGCACGTTAAGTCGTTGGTCCCGGCTGTCAATTGTAGACCTTTGACAGTCGTTACAGGTAGACAATGGCCCGAAAGTCTGACAACCAGTCTTACAAATGGGTATGGTATTACTCAGTACTGATTGGGTTGTGGGGGCCAGATATGCCGTCACGCCATGTCAAATAATGGTATTCAGCTGCATCCAGTTGGATTGGAAGCCGACCCCAACATAGTTGGGAAAAGGCTAGGCAGATGATGAATGCTTTTAAATAATGTTACTATTTTTCTAGAATTTTCAGCCCGTGTTTTCAAAACACAGCTTCGCAAGTTATTCCAGCGATCAAAGACTATAAGCGTTGATTCATGAATATATGCAGTAACGTTCGATCCGCAGTGGCTTTGACACGGTATTCTAGTACCAGCACGACTACACTACGTGTAGGGGTAAGCAGAGTTGTTTAGAATACCCATAATATTCACGTCAATTATCGTTTAAAAACCGGCCAAGTGCGAGTTGAACTCGCGTGGAGAGGGTTCCGTACAATGCCATGAGTTTACCACTTTATTTTCAATTGATATAATTCTTATAGGTTTTCCTGTAATCGACAAGCAATGAACTATAATATTTTGTATTTTTTTCCAGAATTTTAGGCTCAGTAGTTTCGGAGATCAGGGGGATATGGTCTCTATTTTCGTCTTCTTTCATGAATTAAATCAAAACTGTTTATATTACAATAATAACAAAAATATATTTGAGATCCTCATAACGAGCCCTTTCATTTGATAATAACACAGTAAGGTTTGCAATTTTTATTTTTTTATTTCCTAATTTGTCCCCCGAAAATGCCCCTAAAAAAATATTTATTTACTTTGCACATCTGTGTTTGGGTCATAGAAAATTTCACCTGATTTGGGCCAGTAGATTCGAAGCAAATTGGCTCTGACAGACGGACGGACAGACGGACAGACAGACAGACGCACGAGTGATCCTTTAGGGGTTCCGTTTTTTTTTTTCATTTTTTGTACGGAACCCTAAAAACTGTCATAACCACAGATATAGATATACCTAGATAACGGGCCTCCCACTAGGTGGACCGATGACCTGGTGAAGGTTACGGGAATCCGCTGGATGCGAGTCGCACGGGACCGGTCAATGTGGCGACAGTTGGGGGAGGCCTATGTCCAGCAGTGGACGTCTTTCGGACGAAATGATGATGATGATGATGATGATGATAGACTTACCCCATCAAGTATCACGATCCGTGTGAAAACCAAGCGTGCCAGTTTTTGACTACCTACTATAACGTCATAAGCACAACTTACTTACAAGCAAGTTACAATACAAAAGAAACTACGTTTTTGTTATTTATAAGTCTAGAATCAAGTTCTTGAGATGTAACGTTGTTGTTTTAAACAAATTAAGTCTGTTATAACATACACTAAGCTAAGTTTTCACCATCAATAAATTGCAAATCTATTTAGTCCGTCAGTTAGAGTATTAAAAATAATGGACACGTATTTTTGTTTTTGTAAATCAATGTTTATTGACCAAGATAAAACGCTCGTGACGTCACAACGCACTAAAAATAATAGCACGGCGTGACGTATTGAGAATTTTAAAAGCGTCGTATAATCGTCAATTTTGGTTTACGTAAAAAAAAAATATACGTATCACATATTTTTTGATAATCTAACTGACGGACTAATTAGATTTTTTCAGGACACAAGCCTATTCTTAAGCCGGGTACACGAAGTAGGTGCTCTCGCATTATCTAGGTATATCTATATCTGTGGTCTTAAGTCAGTCTGCATACAGCCTAACGCCCAAATGACTCCGGAATGCGACCAAAAAATACCATAGATTCCTCCCATTCCTTGGAAAATTCAGTTGGTAAAATACAAAGGAGGGTTGCAGTCCATTGTGCGTATTGTCGGCCCTTTTTTCTTATAAGGTCATCCCTTTGTAGTAGGGACATTATGAATTCTGGAACTTAGCCCTGGCTGTGCGTAATGGAAAAGAAATGAAAAAAAATGGAAAAATTTTAGGAGGTTTTTCTGAAAAATTTTGGTCGAGATAAAATCGAAAAGAATCCTACTTCCTACTAATATTATAAATACGAAAGTTTGTGAGGATAGAAGAATGTTTATTACTCTTTCACGCAAAAACTACTGACTGGATTTAGATGAAACATGGCATACTTACAAATAGTTTATAACCTGGATTAATACATAGGATACTTTTTATCGCGGTAGTACGATCCCGTGGTACAATTACCGAACTACACGTAGGCGAATGGCACATCTAGTAATGTTATAAATATGTTTCCCATTGAAAAAAGCTATTATAAAACGTGACATAAATAAAAAAAAAAAACAAAAAAATATATAAAAATAAAAGAAAAAATAATAATAATATAAATGAAATATCGTAGGTAAGTATCGTTCGTATAGTACGACGTGACATAATTATTTATGTCACGCTTGTAATCACCACAGGGTTGAGCAGAACCGTATAATAGGTCGTCCACATTTCACCACTTCACCTTAAGTCCTGAGTACCTAATGAGAGAGAGCCTATTGCCTTAAACGGGGCAAAACTCTAGCCTCCAAGTTGCTACCGAGAAACTGAAACGAGAAAGAAAAACCCAATAACACTGCCCTACCCGAGATCATGCTGTGGGAAAACTGTACAGATTCGCAAACCATATTCATTTTACAAAAGAAGTTAATTAGAATATTAACAAACATTGAACAAACAGATAGCTGCAAACCACACTTCCAAAAACATAAAATACTCACACTTCCCTGTTTATATATTTTTGAATTATGTAAATTTGTCAGAAAATACCCTGATTTTTACACCACTTGTGAAGAAACACAAACTAGATACACTTTTCGACACAACAAAAACAAAATAAACATACCTCAATCCCGACTTAAAATGCACTCAACCGGCCCTTTAGTTATGTCCACAAAAATTTATAATAAATTGCCAAATGACATTCGAGAAGTAGACAAAACAAATGTATTTATTAATAAATTAAAACAGTTTCTGGAATCCAAGGCATACTACTCAGTAAAAGAGTTTATAGATGACAAATTGATTTCTAAATAAAATTATCCGCTCTCATTAAAATACGAAATAATTTGATATTATGATAATAATAATAATTATTGCATAATAATTATCTAGATTATTCTAATAATAATATATACATATATATATCATTTAATTCAGGTAACAAAAGACCCATATAATACAATACAATACATAAATTAATAAAAATATTAATATAATATATTGTACATAATACACAGATCTAATCTAATCTAATAATTTATAAATTCATAAAAAGATAAACAATAATACACATATAATAATTAACTTAAAATAATATTATTAAATAGCTACTTAGTCCTCTTCCTCTCTCCTAATGTTGCTGTGCCCGACAGGGTCCATATTGATTTTTTATTATTTGATTACACCATCTATGTATTACATATGGAATGCAATAAAGAATTTGAGATTTGAGATTTGAGATTTGAGATTCGAACCTAAGACCACATGCTCAACAATCGCTCTTGCGACCACTGGACTAAAGAGGCAGTTCTCACACACGTATCAAGTCAAAGTGAAGAATTGTAAGTTTGTAACAAATAAACTCAAGAACTTCTGGACCGATTCCAAAAATTCTTTTACTATTAGAATGCTATATTATTCCTGAGTAACATAGGCATATATTTATTACTAGAAAAAGTTAGGAGGTGGGGCATTAGGGAAACATAATTGTCCACCTATGAGAAGCCGGGACGAGCCGCTAGTTTAATATATTTTTATTCTGTAGTTTAGTAATTGCTTGACGTTAGAACTGTCAAAAGTGAAAACTCTTAGCTTTGCTTTCTTTGACGATTCTTACTGCGTTTAAATTCATGTCTATTGCATAAAATATTTAAATAAGTAATTACTTAAGCTCAAGTAATCAGGAACAGGAGCAGCGGTGGCCCAGTGGTGGCGGCCTCGACTTGTAAACTATTGTTACGTCGTACCCGTACTTACCTACAGTTACGGTAGTAGGTACCTAATAGTAGGTAGGTAGGTATTAGTAGGTAGGTAGGTAAAACGAGTCCCGAATGATGTAGGTACAAATTCGCAAACTACCTACAAAAGAACATCATTGTAATTTCGACCGTACGCCGAGGGCATACAGTACCTACTTCTTTCCTCTGTACAAGTTGTGGAATTGTCTAGAAGATTCTAGGAAGTCGTGGATATTTCTCGAACGTTCGATCGCCATATAAATAGTCGACGTGTTTGCGGGAGCAGGCAGTCTTATTTTGGCTACACAACAAAGCGAATCGAAGTGAACTAGAAGTGCGATATCTATGCGAATAGTGATCAGTAGTGTATTTGTGATTGAGTTATAAGTGTTTTTTCGATTATTAAAGTTATTTGTTGTTTCTTCGGTAGTAATTAATTTATCCCATACCCAGCTCGTAACACTATATACGAACAGTAAATCGGGGGTTCGAACCCAGGCAGACGCATTACTTTGTGTTTTTATTACACCACTGCTCTCAAAACGGTGAAGGAAAACAAAGTGAAGAAACCGTCATGTCCTAGAACCAAAAATTCGAAGACATGTGACATCTACCGATTACCCGCACTGGGCCCGCGTGGTGGATTATCTATAGCCCATTCCTTCTCCTGCAGCAGTGGGAACATTATAGCCTGATAATGCTATTATGCTAAGTAATTACTTTAACTTGACTATAGATACGAGTGTAAGTGTCAAAATACTTCTTCACGAAATTACCTAACTCGTCATGAAAAGGGTTTAGCATTTACTAACTTTACCCTAAATAGATAATGTATGAACCTAAATGGTTTAGCTTCGACATTCCTTTTATCCATCCAAGAGGAAGCAACTAACATTTTATTTCGGGTCCGGAAGTTACCCTTTATCCTTTTCTGAGTACTCCGCTAGCTCTCCGCCTAATTTCATCAGAATCGATTTGGTTTATACGTAAAAACGTAGCACAGAGACTAGAAGATGATATTAGTGTATTACATTGTAAGAAAAAACATTCAGGTATTTACGTGCATTAAACGGGATAAGGCGAAAATATCGTAATCCAATATTTCTGCTTGTCAGGTAGCATTCGTGTGACAAAATTAAAACCCGGATTAGTCCCGGCGGCTTTAATTTTGACACACGAACGCGAACGCGGCTCAACGTGCTTTCCGTGGCACGAGGGAAACTCGGTAAGTAATGTGTGGTCACCCATCGACAGATGAACCTAGGCAAGCGCGTTAACCTGAAGATCGATCCGAGTGGCAGTTATTGCTATCTTTTTCCCTCTAATAAAACGAGAAAGAGACGGACGTAATTTAGAGCTGTCAAATTTAGTTGCAACTAATATTTCCATACAAATGAAGGGTGCACGTAAAAACATGTCGACTAAAAACACGGTGAAGCGCAAGGCATAAACTAGTTTGACATCTCTAACTTAGTTCATAGCTGTAGCCGTCCTTTTCTCGCACTGCCTTTTAGTAAAAGATAGCAATAGCCTAAATTAAGTTTAGATTGTGCACAACAGAATCGACACCATTATTCAGCCAGAAACTCCTCCACAAAACCTTTAATGTTTGGTTTTAGGGTATGCCGTTTTCCTCACGATTCTTTCCTTTACTATCAGTGGTCTGTACCTCTACCATGAGTTGTCATCGAAAAATTACTCGCTAGCGTTGAAATCACTAGCGTGCTAACGTGGATCAAATAGATTTAGATAATGCTTGCACCATGAGATTTACGGAGTCTTACGCAGGCGCTAAGGTAAGCTCGATAGATCGTTTCGTCTAGCAAACTTCACTCTACTCACTACTACTTATGTTTTGTTTCTTTCATACCCACTAATAAGAAGAGAGAACGGCTCTTAAGCTCAAAATGTACTATTATCGCTATGCTAAAAATGTTAAGACAGTCAATATCATAAATAAACGGACTAAATAGAAAAGTTGACGGTTAGTAGACTACTTATGGTATTTGGTGGTTTTTGAATTTTTATTCCTTCTAATAAGTCAAGGTCGTCTATTCAATTTGTAATTTGGTTTGTTTACGTTGTACGTTGTGTCACAGAGCTGTGTTGTGTGATTTAAAAGTTTACAATAATAGATTCAAACAGATTACTGAATACATTGAGGACCATTGTCTCACAGTTTCCATTGTTGGTGAAGTTCATGGAAAGGCATGTTTCAACGTTCTATTCAATTTATTGTATGGATTGTTATAAATAAATAAATTAATAATTTACGTTTTAAGAAATTACGTTTTCTAATATTACTTAATATACTTATAGAGTCTGTGAAGTTTATTAAAGTTTATTATACTTTCTTTCACTTTTATTTTCCAATTGGTATCCGACATGAATTCTCATTTTGGCTTGAATTCACATTGTTCACGGCATATTCTATGCTAAATAAGCTCTTGCGGACATTATTTTGACTGTATTAGACTCAAAAACGTATATAATTTTAATGTAAACACATGTTTCACACGACAAAATGCTAGTGAGCTACGTAACTACTATCGTCAGTGACTATCGAATAGATTACGTTAGGTTTTTAACCTATCGTAATCTATAGTGCTCATGGTACGAATTTTAATTCTTTTTGTGACCGCTAAGGGCGCTGTACAATATTTCATACAAACAATTTACGGAGACGCTAGCGAGTTTTGGCTGTGTAAACTCATGGTAGAGGTACTGGGTACGAACCAAAGACCAACAATTTCTAAGCATACACCAATGACCTTCAACTCGTTATAGTCTCCACCAGATAAGTAAGAATTAAAGGTCATTGCTCTTTCCTTAATTTCTCTGCGTAGGTACCCTGACAATGCATTATGAATCGTTTTTTATTACTAGAAAAAGTCAAGGATCACGATAAAGGTCGTTTCGGGGCAAGTTTATGTCATTATTTCTGTTTCCGGAATTATGTATTTGAATAAATGTATGCGGGTTAATGACCTTTAATTCTTACTTATCTGGCGGGGACTATAGTCAAAGCACCACTTTGTCGCCACCACTCCAGTCTCCAGTACGTGACTACTATCATCATCTTCCTACCTTTGTCTCATACTACTTGTCCTGTCAGACGTCACGGCATCGTTTACTCAATAGGGAATATGCATATTTTTTTTTTTTTATTTCTATACGGAATGTTATAGTACTGTAACTGTAATATCTATAAAAAATACTAAGGTATTTTTATAGATATTGAAAAAAATATTTCTGATGTTAATACGCTTTGTTTAGAGTGATAAAAAAAAATTCGGAGCAATCTTTGGAGACTGCCGATAAAAGTGAAAACAAAAAGTACACAGGCCCCGCCCCAGTCGTAACAGTGGTTATGCCCCACGCATGCCTATGTGGTGCTACGCCGTAGCGGATGCTACGATTGCTACGAACGGCTACGAAGCGTAACCGCACGTTACGTGACGTGACGATGAGTTCAATGTTTTTCCTTCACCCAAAAAGTGCTCAACGCGTATAAAGAAGTTTTCACTTCAAAAACATGCATACCCTATTCTCTTTCATATCATTCCTCAAACGATCCATCCATCTTTTTTTGGTCCTCTCCATCCAACAACATTAATATCCATCACTTTTTTAGTAACATGCGTTTCATTCCGCCTCATTACATGTCCAGTTGCTCAAAAATTGATGCTCCCCTAGAATTGACGAAATTTTTTATTTAATTTTTCGAACGTAAATTATATTTTGTCCCCAACGTAAGCAAGCCTTTAATCCGACTCATTAAAAACTTTTTTCAACCATCTCATTTTACGGCTGAGTGTCACCCGTTTTAATTTCGTTCATTATATTTTATTTTCAATATCCTGTCTGCTAACGACGACAATTAATTACCATCTTATTTATTGCTCCAAGCTGAGCTTCATCATAGACTAAAAATACAAATAGAAGCGACAGCCTCATTCGTCTGGTTGCAAGCGCTGTGCATGGCCGTCGCGTCACCCGGGTCAGAACGCGAGCGGGCGCCAGTTGAACCTTCCGCCGGATCATACAAGTCTATGGATATCAAAACGCGCGACGGGCGCCGGTCTCACTCTGAAATAGGCCTTAGGTCGAATCCCAGCACCAAAATTGCGTAACACGGCTTTCCATCGCATTTCGGAGGAGTTTCAAGAGATTCGTAATATATTCTATATCTGGATGCATTAAATAGTGAATGTATTAAACTAAAGTAATAACATTTAAAACGTTGACCTTCAATATCGACGTAACTAGAAAGTTTAAAGGTAAGGTCCAGAACAAAAAAAAATATCACACGGGAATGACGGGAAGAATATGTGCCTCCCAGCTTCGTTGAGGGTGTTTCAACACTCTTTATACTATCATCACGGTGTGTCGCTTCTATGAGTTATTATTCTATGGAGTCATCGTGGTAAGACGACGTGGCGAGAATTTGTTGTTACTTATTTCTATTTTATTTTTATTTTTAAAGGAAACGGATCCTTGCGGTTTAACTAGGAGTTTATGAGACATAATTGTGTTGTTGCGATGTCGTTTATTTTGTAAACATTAAAGTACACTTGCTTTATTATAGAGAAATTCTTTGTCTTTAATGAAAAGAAAGATCTTGGAAATAAGGGAAACTGGGAAAGTGGAGTGAAAGCAGGTTTTCTTTTTGATAAATGACACCTTGATGAACTTGTTAGTGAGAGCCTCGTTGGTCTAGTGGTGGTTAGCTCCACTGTTAAGCATGACGTTCTGAGTTCGATTCCCCATTCAGGTAAAGTGTTATTAGGTTTTTCCATCAGATTTGTTGGCTCAGAGTTGGGATTTGCGACCGCTAGCAAACGAATCGTTGGCTAATATTATCATCTGCCTAGCCTTTTCCCAACTATATTTGGGTTGGCTTTCAGTCTAACTGGATACAGCAGCAGCTGAATACCAGTATTTTACATGGAGCGACTGCTTATCTGACCCCCGCAGCCCAGTTAGTACTGAGTAATACGATACCCCCGCACGCGATACTCGTACTTACGTACTTACATGGGACTTAAACATAACTGGCGAAGTGTATATTAGGTACAGACGGTCACTTCCTCAGTCTTATCTTTCAGAGAAAACAGGTGCGATTTTTAAAGTACCTGTTTTTAATTTTTTTTTAATCTGCTCTTACTGAAAGCATATTATGCTTTTGTCTGTCTGTATTTTTGTTCCGGGTAATCTCCGAAACGGCTAGCCCGATTTTGACGAAGTTTTCACTGGCAGATAGCTGATTTTATAAGGAGTAACTTTAGCTACTTATTTTAGGAAAAGATTTGGGTTCCGTGCAAAAAAAAACCATGAATATGTTAACAAAATCCGATTCAAATAAGGAAGTAATCTTTTTTTGATAATTTCACGCGGATGAAGGTCGCGGAGCCCAACTAGTATTTAATTTTCGTTTTTCCCAATCACCAAGTCCAATAAATCAGCTATTTCCCCTCACCCCACCCCTTATACATCATAAAAAAGAGAACAAATAAAAACTTCCACCCAACTTCAATAATTTCTTTACAAACTTCAACAATAATAAATAATACAATATTTATTTAGAAAAATAACGCTAACAGAGCAAGTTTACAAGTAGTACTAACAAAAACAGATTGCCAAGAAAAGGGAGTTAACTTTAGCACTGGAAATATTTACTTATTCTGAAAGGAACGCTTTGAAAGAAATATTTATGAAATAAAATTAAGTATAGAAGCGGCAATTGAGCTTGTTTCTTAGTCTAGGGTTTCTTTAGAGTGTTTCTGTGGCTAGTCCTAACTTTATAGTTTTAGGAACTTTTTTTGAACGAGCCTCGTTGGTCTAGGAGCTCGTGGCTACGTCGATCTTTAGGTTGGTCTGTGAATGGGTGACCACCCATTACATAACGAGCCAAGCCGTTGGTCCCGGCTGTCATTTGTAGATCTTTGACAGTCGTTACAGGTAGTCAGTGGCCCAAAAAATCTGACAACCAGTCTTACTAACTGGGTTGTGAAGGTCAGATAATAATGGTATTCAGCTGCATCCTTTAGACTGGAAGCTGACCCCAACATAGTTGGGAAGAGGCCAGGCAGATGATGAACCACGTTGGTCTAGTGGTTGCAAACACTACTGTTGAGCAATAAGTCCAAGGTTCGATTCCCGGGTCAGGCAAAGAGATGGTGGGTTTTTCTATAAGAAATTTCTCAGTAGCAGCCACGGAGTATGGAAATGTGCCCAGTTGATGGCAATAGGCTCGCTCGCTATTACTTGGGACTTAAACATAACTGGTGAAATGTTGGTGTATTAGGTTCACTTCTGCATAATCCTTTGGGAATTGCAGGTGTGATGTAACATTATGTTTTTGTGAACGAGCTCGTTTGAGAATGAAAACCTTCTTAACTGTCTGTCTCTCAGCAGAAATAATGGCATAATATAACGCCTAAAATCCTAGAAGGATGAGACAGAATCCACCGGGCACAAATCCACAGACTTCGTGGCTCTTACTGAGAAATTTCCGATGGAACAACAATAAACAGAATAACTTCGCCCGAAATCGCTGGACATCGAAACTAGGATCGAACTTAATCGACAGCCTTAAATATAAGAAAAAACTCTATGCAGATTGTTCATGGAAAATATACCTAATTTACCCCTAATTTCTTGTAGTTGTCTACAAAAGTTGTCTCAGCTCACGAAAAGAAATAAAATTCCAAGTGCTCTTATTTATCTGAAGATAATTGCCCACATGGACCATGTCCCAGTAAATATATTTATAAAACCAAAGGACGGGAGAACGCGAGCTAAACCGTAATCTAGTTGTATTGCAAGGCAAGAACCAACTGTTTCATGCTTGCTTGGTAACATGTCAAACATGGCAATTATGTATGTCATATCGCTTTAAAGTGTCACTGACACAATCGCATTAGTTATTTGACATTGTCTGATAACTTTTAATCTCTTTAATCACAATCACACCAAACAACTCTCCTCTTACATTAGCAAACGTACTCGTAGCTACATATTAACATAAATAATTTACTTACACTCACTCTCTTTGCCTCTAATGGTGGCAAATGATCAATATCTTTCAGTTCTATCAAAGCTAAATATCTATTTACCGGGCCTAAAGAAAATGTGGGACGTTAGGGATACTTTCACACCGTTACGTAACTTTCTTGTTGCTTTTTTTCGTAACTTTTGTGAGCAGTTGTCATAGCCAATGCCTATTCATCATCCCATGATCTCCCTGACATTTTACAACTTTGATAGGTTCGGATTCCAGTTTAACCGGATGCAGTTAGGTACTTTATTTATTAAAATATAAATTTATTGAATTTGAATGTTTTATTACAATTTAGCCATTATCCTTGTCCAATTTGGACATATAAACCTACCTCTCCCTTAAAAACTAATGCCATGGGACGTACTGCGAACAGGACGAACTGCGAACGGGATACATAGAACGACTGCCTATCTGACCTCCACAATCCATTTAGTACAAGGTAATACGATACCCCTTGGTAAGACTGGTTGTCAGCCTTTCGGGCTGCTGACTACCTGCGAAGTATAATGATATAACTTAGTAAAAATCCTGTTTATGAAGTTATTTCTATTAATCCAACACTTGGCTCCAATGCACATACAATCATATATAAGACACACTGACATAGAACCCGCCTAAATTGCATCACAGCATTTTGTGGGTCTGCCATTTTGTGGGTCTGCCATTTTGTGGGTCTGCCAAAACCTGTTGACAATTTTGCTTACACCATAAACTTTTGGGTTGGGTCGAGGTTACCCCAATTAGCAAGATTATTTCTACAACAGCCACCAATCTGGGCCCGTTATCGGAAAATAAATTTTTAGAATAGCCACTGCAGTAAATTTTCAGGCGGAAGAAGTGAAGTGGAGTCCCTTTGCAAACGGGAGATAATTATGAACTTTACGTTTTGTAACTGAACAATGCGATGAATTAACCCAATACCAAAAATAAAGACTAATTAAGTAAGAAGTACTACAGTAGCAGTGGTAAGTAGACTTTTTCTACACGACTATGCGAAAGCGGTGCACATCCCTGGTGCACAGGGTTCGGCCCAGCTCCACCGACATCTTTAAGGTATTCAGAGGTTTGATTGCCAGCACCTCAAACCATTGCTGTATGGCACTGCAGACACACCGTACCCCTGGCCGTGCCCCTGGTGGTACCCCTGGTAGTACGGTGGGTTTTCTAAAGTTATACCACCAGGTAATAGTATTGTCGTCATCATCATCATCATCATCAGCCTATTCATGTTCCCACTGCTGGGACACCGGTCTCCTCTCTATGAGAGGGAAATAGGCTATAATCCACCACGCGGGCCCAGTGCGGTTTGGTAGATGTCACATGTCTTCGATTTTTTTGGTTCTAGGACATGCCGGTTTAATCACGATGTTTTCATTCACCGTTTTGAGAGCAGTGGTGATGAAATAAATTACACAAAGTGATGCGCGTGTCTGGGTTCGAACCCACGACTTACTGTTCGTAAGTCGGGGCCGCCACCACTGGGCCACCGCTGCTCTCTCTCAGTTTTGTAACACTAAAATCACTTCTTTTTTTTTTTTGAATGGGAAATCATCAAATGACTCCTCCCGCTCTGGGTGGAGCAGGAGGGAGTGTCAGACTTTTACTGACTAAAACTTATCCATGTTCCTTCATCGCACTTTGTGTTTCTTTTATTTAATCATTTTATTAGCACTTGCTACGACTCCATAACGCGCGCTCGCTTCGCTCGCATATTAAATAACACTCTTTGACTTCTGCCCCGAAGTGCCAGGCCAGGCGTCCGCCGGCCTCCTTCGTCGGCTTACGGCCCGGTGCATGATCAGGATCACGATTGTAGTCAGAAGTGGTTCTAACTAGTGTTACAACACTATTACCTGGTGATATCGTTTAACGTTAACAAGTCCACCGTACCACGAGGGGTACGACCAGGGGTACGGTGGGTCCGAACCCGCTGTATGGTTAATTTGCTGATCAATCGAAATATTATGTGTTTGGTAAGTACATTTCTCTTCTAATACCAAAAATGATTAATGATAAAATCTTCGGTGTAACAGCGAACCCAAGCCGTAATATACGCAAGCAAAGATTTCAGATAGCAGACAACATAGGCCCATTTTTCTCGCATCCACCCAAAGGAGCGACCACCCATCTTTCTCCTATATTTATTGGAGCAACCTTTCTTTCTGCGACTTGATTTAGGTCCTTCCCCGTTATCTTAATTGGGAAAGTTCCCCAGAGATACTGTGATTCTTCTGTGATCTGTTTTCGCACGCATTTTTTTTGTAATGAATTGAAAATGTAAAAGAAAGAAAGGAAATGAACATAAAGACAATCCTAATTCAGTGATAATGACCCTAACCAATGTGCCTGCGGTCGTGGGTTCCAATTCAGGCACGTCATTACTTTGTTTGTTCATCATCACTGCTCGCAAGAACGGTGAAAGGAAACATTGTGAACAAACTGACAAAAATTTGAAGACATGTTGTCAACTTTTGTTTTAAACTTTGCTCCACACTAGGAATTTCGCCTGTATCGTGGTTGCGCTTAGAAATATTTAGGCACCGTTCACACCAAACGTATTGTCCGCCGCCGACTGTGAGTATCCAGTACAAAATGTACGAAAGATTTACTTCAGCCGCCGACTGATTCGCTTTTGTTTTTCAACCATTTGCGAAATCGGCGGCCGACTATACGTTTGGTTTGAACACGGCCTTAAACCCAGAAACACAATCAGCCAGAGCCGGAGCATTACCTGTAGGCCATACAAATAAATTTTCTTTGTGCGGGGATCAAACCTTTAATTTGTCCCTGTCTGTCTACTATACACAAAAGAGCCTTGTTCTGACAAATAACATACTATTACGATTAAAGGAAAACATTAAGTAATTCCAGACAAATTTCTATGATTGAATCTGGAAACATGTTAGTAATTGAAAATGGATTCGAAATTGGAACATACGAGTACTTATTTAATAATTCCTATAAAAGAAATTCGTTGAATTGACAAATTATTAACGTAAAAGCTAGTAAAGTAGGCACTTACTTAAAGTATTTTTTCTAAGAACAAATTTTGTCAAAACGTTTTAATCTCAATAGTACATAATATTGTATTAGTTACACAAAGTAAACCTTAGTAGGATAAAGTATTTACTAACTCTATAAAACTAAAAACCATCCAAGTGCGTGTCGGTCGCCATAGTAAAGGGTTCGAAGTCGGGATGAATATTTACTTACAATCAGTATTGATCTATGTAAAACAAAGTTAACTAATTATCTCAAAAAAAACTTTTTTTGCAAAAAAATAAAAACTGAAAAATTAAAAAAAACAAAAATTAAAACCGACTTCAAAAAACACAAAGTGGAAAAAAAAGTCGGTGACAAAATAAACTAAATCAATCAAACAAACAAAAGTCACCGACTCTTAAAGCTAGTTATTTTTCACTATTTTGTGTTTTTTGAAGTCGGTTTTATTTTTTCCAAAAAAGTTTTTATTTTTCCAGTTTTTAGTTGTTCCTTATCAAATATTTGCCATGAATTTATTTTACATTGTTACAATACATGTCATGGTAATAGGCTTATCCCCAATAAATTGAACTTAACATACCTAACTGTCGAAATCTGGGTGAAAATGTAATAGGTATTTAAGTACACATCTGCATACCACCTCAGAGCGTATGCTGTATGTAAAAGAAAAAACAACAAACATCCAAACAATAAACATCCACAACAACAACAAGCGATTGCAGCAATCACGGCAGATTTGCCGTCTATTTTTGAAGAGTTCCATCTCCGAAGATCAGCGTCAGACCTTCACCACCTCAAAATCGGTTCATAAACGACGAAGTTATCCGCGAACACACACAAAAAAAAATACTGTCGAACTGAGAAACCTCCTTTTTTTGAAGTCGGTCAAAAACTAGGTCTGTTGCTACTTAATATTATAAATAGGTAAAAGATTGTAAGTTTGTATGTAGAGAGTGATCTTCAGAACGACTGATCCGAATCCGAAAATTCTATCACTAACGGGAAGCTACATTATCCCTGAGTGTGATAGGCTACTTTCAGAACGTGGATTAATTTCCCGTGCGTTAATTTCCTTACATAACGGGAGTGAAATCGCGAACAAAAGATAGTCTTAAATAAAAGTCACTTAGAATTAGAAAAACGTTATCCGAGTCCAATGATACCCAGTCATAATTATGTCCATTGTTTTTTTCCATCTCCTGGTTTCAATTCATGTCATATTACAAATTTTAATCCTCATAACGGACCCAAATTAATCCCGTAAAGAAATACAAACCCAAAGCTCTACCAACGCATAAGCATTAAAGCTCATATTAACTGAAACACATGAGATTATTTGCGCAAAAGATTAATCCTTGCATGGGCATCATTTCAGATTCACGCCACAGAATAAATAGGTGCAGAAGGTGGGCTCCATACAACACGCAAAAACACACGCACACATAGTCACGCTTTACGTATAGCGAGAGTAGCACTTACAACACTAGCTTACGTTTGATCACTTGGTTGCGAGCTGTGGAATGAAAAACTAACAACACCACATTTGGTCAGATTATATCTACAGTCCAGCTGGGCCCCCAATCGGTTAAAAGATTGGCCACTGCAATTCATAATGCAGGTGTTCTTCCTGATTGCTAAAAAGTGGAGAGATGGGATGTTTGTTTCTCCATAGTTCGCATCTCTCGTGTGATGCACTGTCTGGGATGATGCCCATACAACCGGGGTGGTAGTTGTCTGATGTTCCTGTTTCCCGATGCGACTTGCTAGTTCGCGGCGTACATCTGGTGGAGTTATACCCGCCAGAAACATAATGCCAGTGTGTAGCCCTTTTGCGAATATACCCCATCTCCTGTCCTGCCCATCCTGCACCTCTACCTGTACCTTTCAGGATTAATTCGAGGCAAATGTTAGAGCTGTACAGGTACATACTGGTCTAACATAATTTAAGTTTCATCGACACGTAAAGAAGTAGAAGTTCATAATTTGCAACATTGATTTCGCTAGCATTTTTTTTTGTTGTGAATTTGTCCATGCTGAGATGCTTTCTGTCAACATGCGTTGACTGGAGAAATGCGTATTTGACCACTTGCATGTCTGACGGCATACTAGTGATCCTTCGCAACATGTATGTATGTTTGTTTGACCCCAACACATTTAGGAAAAGGTTAGACAGTGTGGATCAGACCTTCTGTACCCGTCCATATAGTGCCCACACCCCGGATGTCCGCTTCAATCTGTTAATCTGATGTGCCCGCATCGAGGCTGACTTAATCATTCGGCTAGTCGCTAATAACATATTAAATTATTAAATGTCGCTTTATTAGCTGGCCTACTAATTTAATAAAGTGTTGGAGGATTTTGGAATGTTGTGTTTCGCGGTCAGTAATGTTTAGTCGACCGATCAGTATCGTAATTATTTATTGATAGCTAGATAATCGTTGTGATTGCTTTGTTCTATTAAACTGTCGGCCACTTTGTAAACACCCGCTTCGTAATTAGAGAGCAGTGGTTGTTTTCGTGTCGTGTGTCGGGGTTGGAACCCCGCGGGCCTGTGGACGCTGTGGAGCTTGCCGTTTCTGGATCTTATGACGAACGTGTCGACGACGCGTTTTGTATTCCAGGCGCGCCTCAAATAGATGTCAGCACGGGGTCCGCAAGGGCCGATGCCTGCCGGGGCTGCGGGACTGTTCGAAAGAGATACAGCGGCCCTGAAACACAAAGATTTAATCGGGTCTTAGTTTAGAAGATATAATGACATCGAAAGAATTTAGAGAGTCCATTCGATCTAGCTCTTGGACTATACCTGAATAATTGAACTCATTATTTATCCATTTTATATTTATATAAAGAGGTGCAGGATGGGCAGGACAGGAGATGGGGTATATTCGCAAAAGGGCTACACACTGGCATTATGTTTCTGGCGGGTATAACTCCACCAGATGTACGCCGCGAACTAGCAAGTCGCATCGGGAAACAGGAACATCAGACAACCACCACCCCGGTTGTATGGGCATCATCCCAGACAGTGCATCACACGAGAGATGCGAACTATGGAGAAACAAACATCCCATCTCTCCACTTTTTAGCAATCAGGAAGAACACCTGCATTATGAATTGCAGTGGCCAATCTTTTAACCGATTGGGGGCCCAGCTGGACTGTAGATATAATCTGACCAAATGTGGTGTTGTTAGTTTTTCATTCCACAGCTCGCAGCCAAGTGATCAAACGTAAGCTAGTGTTGTAAGTGCTACTCTCGCTATACGTAAAGCGTGACTATGTGTGCGTGTGTTTTTGCGTGTTGTATGGAGCCCACCTTCTGCACCTATTTATTCTGTGGCGTGAATCTGAAATGATGCCCATGGAAGGATTAATCTTTTGCGCAAATAATCTCATGTGTTTCAGTTAATATGAGCTTTAATGCTTATGCGTTGGTAGAGCTTTGGGTTTGTATTTCTTTACGGGATTAATTTGGGTCCGTTATGAGGATTAAAATTTGTAATATGACATGAATTGAAACCAGGAGATGGAAAAAAACAATGGACATAATTATGACTGGGTATCATTGGACTCGGATAACGTTTTTCTAATTCTAAGTGACTTTTATTTAAGACTATCTTTTGTTCGCGATTTCACTCCCGTTATGTAAGGAAATTAACGCACGGGAAATTAATCCACGTTCTGAAAGTAGCCTATCACACTCAGGGATAATGTAGCTTCCCGTTAGTGATAGAATTTTCGGATTCGGATCAGTCGTTCTGAAGATCACTCTCTACATACAAACTTACAATCTTTTACCTATTTATAATATTAAGTAGCTACAGACCTAGTTTTTGACCGACTTCAAAAAAAGGAGGTTTCTCAGTTCGACAGTATTTTTTTTTACGACGCGTTTTGTATTCCAGGCGCACCTCAAATAGATGTCAGCACGGGGTCCGCAAGGGCCGATGCCTGCCGGGGCTGCGGGACTGTTCGAAAGAGATACAGCGGCCCTGAAACACAAAGATTTAATCGGGTCTTAGTTTAGAAGATATAATGACATCGAAAGAATTTAGAGAGTCCATTCGATCTAGCTCTTGGACTATACCTGAATAATTGAACTCATTATTTATCTTCTAAACTAAGACCCGATTAAATCTGTGGCTTGGCAACAAATTTCGACTAATTATCGACATAATATGGGAGAAAACAGATCTTCGGTAGGTGCCCTAGTTTTTGAGATATAAATGTGGCCAAGCTGGGAGACTCTCTCCAGATCGGCCACCTATAAACCCTTAAATCTTTTGAACCAGTGACCCACAAACACTGACTAATTCTGATATTTGGCAACAAATTTTGACTAATTGGCGACAAATTTTGACTAAATAGCGACAAATTTTTCGTGTTATCAAAATTAAAATCCCTGATGGTGGCCAAGCCAGTGTCAATGACACAGTGTCAGGTTGTATATTGAACTAAATATGATTCGCAGCCTAACACGTTTGTATTTACAAAATTATAATCATTAGTATTGATGATTTGAAAGATTATAACTTCAAAGTCAAAAATTCATTTGTTTTCCTATGGTGACGAATCGGGACTTCTAGTTTGGAAAAAGTTTTTGGTGACCAATCGGAACAGTGGCGAGTCGGGCACGACTCCATTCAAAGAAAGAAAAATCCATTGAAAGCCATTTTTTATTTATGTGTGTATGTTTAAAATTCCCACACGAAATGAATATTGATGTTTACGAGTATTACCTTTGCACTCATATTAATAAAGTTTTGATTGATGGATGGAATCCAGTTTATGTGTGACTTTTAGATTGAAATTGAATTTATGAAAGGTCACCATTATTTGTAGCAGTGAATAATATTCAGTAAAATTAATGTATTTCTGAACAAAAAAAAACAGTAAATTTTTCAGTAATTACTGTGTGTATGTGAGTTTAAATTCCTAGTATGAGGCAACGTTTTTTTTAAAATTAAATTAAAGATATTGCCCTCTCAGTTTACATGTTTTTACCAAAAAAGATAATACATAGCATCACTTTAGATATGCGAAGTAAATGCTCAAATTCGCCAAAAATAAAACCAAAATAAATGCTGTTGGTAAGTGTACTTAATTTTCCATTATTATAAAATACTTAAAAACTACATTACTTTAACATTATTAAACTAAATAATATCACATATCATCAACAACGTCTAACAAAAATCAGAAACATTTTTTCAAAATGTTCAATACTACCTTTTTTGGTCGATTCGTTTTAACCAATCACAGACTTAAATAATAATCTCCTGTCGTAAGTAATAATATAGCCGTACAAGAGTCTATTGGCGCGTGGCTTAAATCGGAACTAACATCGCTATGTTGTTATTCAATACATTTTATAGATGTTCAACAACAGCGACCCTTTATCAACTGTCAATGGAGCGCCAAAAGATCCTTGTACTGGAATCCTTTTACAGTTTTTTTAAGCTCTGACAGCAGCTACTCAAAAGCTACTTTATTGCAATCAAAATAAAGATCACTGTAGTTTGGGCAGACTTTTCAGTGGTCACACACCAACAGCAACGTTTTCTTCATGATAATAAAGATCATTTTGGTTTTGACAGTGATGCAAGTACAGCGCAAAAATAACCGTAAAAGGATATATGATACTACTGTATTTGCGATGAAGCAGACGATTATAATGATCAAACATAAGTACTATTCAATATACAGAAACAGCTTATAGCAAAGATAACACAGACGATTTAACATTGAAAGGAACATCTAATTTTATACAGGAAGATTTTATATTGGCAACGTACAAAATCGAAGCAATGTAATTTATAACTCTAGAAGAACCTAAAAAAAATTCGTAATTCCTTTTGAATACCGAATAGAAATATTTCGCCCTATAGTTTTCCTGTAACATATTTCGAATAAGTATAGACCTTCAAATTACTTCTTATTAGTTTTGAACAAGGCAAGACGGAAACGACGGCATAGAAAATGTAGCTAATCCACTAAATACTATTGTTGCCGCTAAAACTATACACCTCACGATTAGCAATATTAAAAAAAAAACACATTAAAGCCATTGAATTTGCATCTTTACAACATTCGTAATTAACATTAACCATAACAGCTATTTCGTTTTCGTGTCAAAGAAAATCTTTACTAAACTAACACTTTCAAAGAAATAAATAAAAATTCAAGTAAGTACAAATTACAACATACAATATTCTTATTGAATTGTAGTTGGACTACTGACATCAAAACAAACTAGGATAAAAATTCTAAAAGGTAAACTATGATTTTAAATTCAACGCTAGCATTAATATACTACATGCAATTGCCAATCCTGAGGCGTACACGGCAGAACTTGCTGATGTACTGTTGTTTACAAAGACTACAGGCCACCAATGCGATATATTAATAACATCGCCTTCACTTCTAGCTTTCTCTGTAGTCGCATGTTCTAACATGTTATCAGGCAAATAGCTGCCACATGACGGAAAATCTCTTGGTACTGGGGCCATATCTTTGTGTTCACCGACTTTGAAAACCAAAGCCATACCAATTTCAACATGGAATTCAATGTGACAATGGAAGAGCCAGTATCCAGGGTTGTCTGCCTTGAATCTGATGACTGTATACCCACCATCAGGAACAGTTACCGTATCCTTAATTGGAGCGTTCTTTAAATTTCTTTTCAGCAGACCTGCTTTGTCATAAGCTTTAATTTCCTCTATTGTGGTATCCTTAGCAAGTCTTCTGAGACCGACTACTCTGAAGCTATGACCATGTAAATGGAAAGGATGGTTGGCATCAAAGGTGACTCCTTCATCAACAATGATCACTTCTACGACAGAGTTGAGTTTGACTGCGAGAACGTGAGAGCATTCGCAGTAACCTTCGGCGCAGGATTCATCGATGCTCGAAGCATTGCAGAAGTTGTCCATCGATGGTCTTGCGGTGAGGAGAGGGCTTGAAGGTAGCTTCATGCTGATATGGTTCAGCTGTGGTGTGTACAGACGATTTTTCTTGTTAGGGACTGTGAAATAAAACATGATTGTTATAAAAACTGAAAAAATGGATTTTTTTCTCCCAGTAGTTCCATGGAAAGCACCTTTTCGTAAATAGAAAATATAATTACATGTTTAAACTCCTTTTTTTTCAACTTTACTTAATCCTAGAGACATGAAACCTTAAATCTTTTACATGTACATTCAGTCAAAAAAGTATCGGGAATGGATGATTTGTTTATGGTTCCAAATTCAAATTTTTGTTTTTTTGTAGTTGTTAGATTGGCACAACTGTTTTCCATTTTGGCGCGGAGTTTGAGTTGCATCTGTTATTTATATTAAATACAGTGCTGGTTTTAGTAATATCATATATAGTGTGTATTGCGAATTTCATAATGGACAAAAATATCGAACAAAGAGTTTGTCTTAAATTTTGCATCGCCAATGGAATTTCGTGTTCGGAGTCACTGAAAATGTTACAGAAGGCTTACGGTGAATCGACTTTATCAAAAACTCGTGCTTATGAGTGGTTCAAAGCGTTCAAAAGCGGTCGAGATGTGATGGAAGATTTGCCTCGCTCTGGTAGGCCGTCAACGTCTGCAACTGAAGTTAACATCGCAAAAGTGAAGAAAATAGTGACTGAAAATCCCCATTCAACTCTGAGAGAGATAGCCGCCGAACTTTCTGTATCTCACGAGTCGATCCGTACCATTTTAACTAATCATTTGGGTATGAAACATGTTGCTGCTCGGCTAGTCCCAAAAGATCTGAATTTTCTCCAAAAACTCAATCGCATGAAAGTCGCTGAGGACATGCTAGAACGAGTCAGTTCGGACCCAACATTCATGAAACGCATTGTTACTGGTGACGAGACGTGGGTTTACGAGTTTGACATGCAAACTAGTCAACAAGCTTCGGAGTGGCGCCTTCCAACTGAACCGAAACCGAAAAAACCACGCCAAAGTCGATCAAAAGTCAAAGTCATGTTGACTGTTTTCTTTGACTATCGCGGTGTTGTGCACTCTGAATTCTTACCGGAAGGTCTAACGGTAAATAAAGAATATTATTTGAGCGTTATGCGGCGTTTAAGAGAGCAAATTCGACGAAAAAGGCCAGATTTGTGGAAAGAAAATTCTTGGATTTTGCACCACGACAATGCGCCTTCGCACAAGGCTATCATTGTGAACGAATTTTTGACCAAACACTCAACAAATACCATCCAGCAACCACCATATTCACCAGATATGGCTCCTGCTGACTTTTTTCTTTTTCCTAAACTCAAATTACCACTTCGTGGCACCCGTTTTCAATCGATAGAAGACATAAAGGAGAATTCGCGGCGAGAACTGAACTCAATTCCGGAAGCAGCGTTTAAAAAATGTTTTGATGAATGGATTATTCGTTGGCGCAAGTGTATCGTTTCTAAAGGAGCATACTTTGAAGGTGATAAAATAAATTTGGATGAATAACAGACATTTTGTGTATTATTGATCTTTTCCCGGTACTTTCTTGACAGAGTAGTATATCCAATAATTTTTCCCTGATATAACCCACTCAATCAAAACCAAATATATCCAAAACTAAATTAGAAATTACTCTTCAATTTTCTTTTCTCCATTCGTGCAAAAAATAACGTCATCAACCTCGGACGACGTGAAATGAACGCTTTAATTAGAAACACCTATTTATTTGATGAATGGCAAAATTACTAGAGAATCATTATTCCTTTAATTGGGACTTTCTCATTCCATAATTACATCAATCCTGTCTTTTTAAGTTTCGTTGGGGTTCATTTTAATTGAAGCAGTAATAACAAGTTCAAGAACAAGTAGAAAAAGTCAAGGATCACGATAAAGGTCGTTTCGGGGCAAGTTTATGTCATTATTTCTGTTTCCGGAATTATGTATTTGAATAAATGTATGCGGGTTAATGACCTTTAATTCTTACTTATCTGGCGGGGACTATAGTCAAAGCACCACTTTGTCGCCACCACTCCAGTCTCCAGTACGTGACTACTATCATCATCTTCCTACCTTTGTCTCATACTACTTGTCCTGTCAGACGTCACGGCATCGTTTACTCAATAGGGAATATGCATATTTTTTTTTTTTTATTTCTATACGGAATGTTATAGTACTGTAACTGTAATATCTATAAAAAATACTAAGGTATTTTTATAGATATTGAAAAAAATATTTCTGATGTTAATACGCTTTGTTTAGAGTGATAAAAAAAAATTCGGAGCAATCTTTGGAGACTGCCGATAAAAGTGAAAACAAAAAGTACACAGGCCCCGCCCCAGTCGTAACAGTGGTTATGCCCCACGCATGCCTATGTGGTGCTACGCCGTAGCGGATGCTACGATTGCTACGAACGGCTACGAAGCGTAACCGCACGTTACGTGACGTGACGATGAGTTCAATGTTTTTCCTTCACCCAAAAAGTGCTCAACGCGTATAAAGAAGTTTTCACTTCAAAAACATGCATACCCTATTCTCTTTCATATCATTCCTCAAACGATCCATCCATCTTTTTTTGGTCCTCTCCATCCAACAACATTAATATCCATCACTTTTTTAGTAACATGCGTTTCATTCCGCCTCATTACATGTCCAGTTGCTCAAAAATTGATGCTCCCCTAGAATTGACGAAATTTTTTATTTAATTTTTCGAACGTAAATTATATTTTGTCCCCAACGTAAGCAAGCCTTTAATCCGACTCATTAAAAACTTTTTTCAACCATCTCATTTTACGGCTGAGTGTCACCCGTTTTAATTTCGTTCATTATATTTTATTTTCAATATCCTGTCTGCTAACGACGACAATTAATTACCATCTTATTTATTGCTCCAAGCTGAGCTTCATCATAGACTAAAAATACAAATAGAAGCGACAGCCTCATTCGTCTGGTTGCAAGCGCTGTGCATGGCCGTCGCGTCACCCGGGTCAGAACGCGAGCGGGCGCCAGTTGAACCTTCCGCCGGATCATACAAGTCTATGGATATCAAAACGCGCGACGGGCGCCGGTCTCACTCTGAAATAGGCCTTAGGTCGAATCCCAGCACCAAAATTGCGTAACACGGCTTTCCATCGCATTTCGGAGGAGTTTCAAGAGATTCGTAATATATTCTATATCTGGATGCATTAAATAGTGAATGTATTAAACTAAAGTAATAACATTTAAAACGTTGACCTTCAATATCGACGTAACTAGAAAGTTTAAAGGTAAGGTCCAGAACAAAAAAAAATATCACACGGGAATGACGGGAAGAATATGTGCCTCCCAGCTTCGTTGAGGGTGTTTCAACACTCTTTATACTATCATCACGGTGTGTCGCTTCTATGAGTTATTATTCTATGGAGTCATCGTGGTAAGACGACGTGGCGAGAATTTGTTGTTACTTATTTCTATTTTATTTTTATTTTTAAAGGAAACGGATCCTTGCGGTTTAACTAGGAGTTTATGAGACATAATTGTGTTGTTGCGATGTCGTTTATTTTGTAAACATTAAAGTACACTTGCTTTATTATAGAGAAATTCTTTGTCTTTAATGAAAAGAAAGATCTTGGAAATAAGGGAAACTGGGAAAGTGGAGTGAAAGCAGGTTTTCTTTTTGATAAATGACACCTTGATGAACTTGTTAGTGAGAGCCTCGTTGGTCTAGTGGTGGTTAGCTCCACTGTTAAGCATGACGTTCTGAGTTCGATTCCCCATTCAGGTAAAGTGTTATTAGGTTTTTCCATCAGATTTGTTGGCTCAGAGTTGGGATTTGCGACCGCTAGCAAACGAATCGTTGGCTAATATTATCATCTGCCTAGCCTTTTCCCAACTATATTTGGGTTGGCTTTCAGTCTAACTGGATACAGCAGCAGCTGAATACCAGTATTTTACATGGAGCGACTGCTTATCTGACCCCCGCAGCCCAGTTAGTACTGAGTAATACGATACCCCCGCACGCGATACTCGTACTTACGTACTTACATGGGACTTAAACATAACTGGCGAAGTGTATATTAGGTACAGACGGTCACTTCCTCAGTCTTATCTTTCAGAGAAAACAGGTGCGATTTTTAAAGTACCTGTTTTTAATTTTTTTTTAATCTGCTCTTACTGAAAGCATATTATGCTTTTGTCTGTCTGTATTTTTGTTCCGGGTAATCTCCGAAACGGCTAGCCCGATTTTGACGAAGTTTTCACTGGCAGATAGCTGATTTTATAAGGAGTAACTTTAGCTACTTATTTTAGGAAAAGATTTGGGTTCCGTGCAAAAAAAAACCATGAATATGTTAACAAAATCCGATTCAAATAAGGAAGTAATCTTTTTTTGATAATTTCACGCGGATGAAGGTCGCGGAGCCCAACTAGTATTTAATTTTCGTTTTTCCCAATCACCAAGTCCAATAAATCAGCTATTTCCCCTCACCCCACCCCTTATACATCATAAAAAAGAGAACAAATAAAAACTTCCACCCAACTTCAATAATTTCTTTACAAACTTCAACAATAATAAATAATACAATATTTATTTAGAAAAATAACGCTAACAGAGCAAGTTTACAAGTAGTACTAACAAAAACAGATTGCCAAGAAAAGGGAGTTAACTTTAGCACTGGAAATATTTACTTATTCTGAAAGGAACGCTTTGAAAGAAATATTTATGAAATAAAATTAAGTATAGAAGCGGCAATTGAGCTTGTTTCTTAGTCTAGGGTTTCTTTAGAGTGTTTCTGTGGCTAGTCCTAACTTTATAGTTTTAGGAACTTTTTTTGAACGAGCCTCGTTGGTCTAGGAGCTCGTGGCTACGTCGATCTTTAGGTTGGTCTGTGAATGGGTGACCACCCATTACATAACGAGCCAAGCCGTTGGTCCCGGCTGTCATTTGTAGATCTTTGACAGTCGTTACAGGTAGTCAGTGGCCCAAAAAATCTGACAACCAGTCTTACTAACTGGGTTGTGGAGGTCAGATAATAATGGTATTCAGCTGCATCCTTTAGACTGGAAGCTGACCCCAACATAGTTGGGAAGAGGCCAGGCAGATGATGAACCACGTTGGTCTAGTGGTTGCAAACACTACTGTTGAGCAATAAGTCCAAGGTTCGATTCCCGGGTCAGGCAAAGAGATGGTGGGTTTTTCTATAAGAAATTTCTCAGTAGCAGCCACGGAGTATGGAAATGTGCCCAGTTGATGGCAATAGGCTCGCTCGCTATTACTTGGGACTTAAACATAACTGGTGAAATGTTGGTGTATTAGGTTCACTTCTGCATAATCCTTTGGGAATTGCAGGTGTGATGTAACATTATGTTTTTGTGAACGAGCTCGTTTGAGAATGAAAACCTTCTTAACTGTCTGTCTCTCAGCAGAAATAATGGCATAATATAACGCCTAAAATCCTAGAAGGATGAGACAGAATCCACCGGGCACAAATCCACAGACTTCGTGGCTCTTACTGAGAAATTTCCGATGGAACAACAATAAACAGAATAACTTCGCCCGAAATCGCTGGACATCGAAACTAGGATCGAACTTAATCGACAGCCTTAAATATAAGAAAAAACTCTATGCAGATTGTTCATGGAAAATATACCTAATTTACCCCTAATTTCTTGTAGTTGTCTACAAAAGTTGTCTCAGCTCACGAAAAGAAATAAAATTCCAAGTGCTCTTATTTATCTGAAGATAATTGCCCACATGGACCATGTCCCAGTAAATATATTTATAAAACCAAAGGACGGGAGAACGCGAGCTAAACCGTAATCTAGTTGTATTGCAAGGCAAGAACCAACTGTTTCATGCTTGCTTGGTAACATGTCAAACATGGCAATTATGTATGTCATATCGCTTTAAAGTGTCACTGACACAATCGCATTAGTTATTTGACATTGTCTGATAACTTTTAATCTCTTTAATCACAATCACACCAAACAACTCTCCTCTTACATTAGCAAACGTACTCGTAGCTACATATTAACATAAATAATTTACTTACACTCACTCTCTTTGCCTCTAATGGTGGCAAATGATCAATATCTTTCAGTTCTATCAAAGCTAAATATCTATTTACCGGGCCTAAAGAAAATGTGGGACGTTAGGGATACTTTCACACCGTTACGTAACTTTCTTGTTGCTTTTTTTCGTAACTTTTGTGAGCAGTTGTCATAGCCAATGCCTATTCATCATCCCATGATCTCCCTGACATTTTACAACTTTGATAGGTTCGGATTCCAGTTTAACCGGATGCAGTTAGGTACTTTATTTATTAAAATATAAATTTATTGAATTTGAATGTTTTATTACAATTTAGCCATTATCCTTGTCCAATTTGGACATATAAACCTACCTCTCCCTTAAAAACTAATGCCATGGGACGTACTGCGAACAGGACGAACTGCGAACGGGATACATAGAACGACTGCCTATCTGACCTCCACAATCCATTTAGTACAAGGTAATACGATACCCCTTGGTAAGACTGGTTGTCAGCCTTTCGGGCTGCTGACTACCTGCGAAGTATAATGATATAACTTAGTAAAAATCCTGTTTATGAAGTTATTTCTATTAATCCAACACTTGGCTCCAATGCACATACAATCATATATAAGACACACTGACATAGAACCCGCCTAAATTGCATCACAGCATTTTGTGGGTCTGCCATTTTGTGGGTCTGCCATTTTGTGGGTCTGCCAAAACCTGTTGACAATTTTGCTTACACCATAAACTTTTGGGTTGGGTCGAGGTTACCCCAATTAGCAAGATTATTTCTACAACAGCCACCAATCTGGGCCCGTTATCGGAAAATAAATTTTTAGAATAGCCACTGCAGTAAATTTTCAGGCGGAAGAAGTGAAGTGGAGTCCCTTTGCAAACGGGAGATAATTATGAACTTTACGTTTTGTAACTGAACAATGCGATGAATTAACCCAATACCAAAAATAAAGACTAATTAAGTAAGAAGTACTACAGTAGCAGTGGTAAGTAGACTTTTTCTACACGACTATGCGAAAGCGGTGCACATCCCTGGTGCACAGGGTTCGGCCCAGCTCCACCGACATCTTTAAGGTATTCAGAGGTTTGATTGCCAGCACCTCAAACCATTGCTGTATGGCACTGCAGACACACCGTACCCCTGGCCGTGCCCCTGGTGGTACCCCTGGTAGTACGGTGGGTTTTCTAAAGTTATACCACCAGGTAATAGTATTGTCGTCATCATCATCATCATCATCAGCCTATTCATGTTCCCACTGCTGGGACACCGGTCTCCTCTCTATGAGAGGGAAATAGGCTATAATCCACCACGCGGGCCCAGTGCGGTTTGGTAGATGTCACATGTCTTCGATTTTTTTGGTTCTAGGACATGCCGGTTTAATCACGATGTTTTCATTCACCGTTTTGAGAGCAGTGGTGATGAAATAAATTACACAAAGTGATGCGCGTGTCTGGGTTCGAACCCACGACTTACTGTTCGTAAGTCGGGGCCGCCACCACTGGGCCACCGCTGCTCTCTCTCAGTTTTGTAACACTAAAATCACTTCTTTTTTTTTTTTGAATGGGAAATCATCAAATGACTCCTCCCGCTCTGGGTGGAGCAGGAGGGAGTGTCAGACTTTTACTGACTAAAACTTATCCATGTTCCTTCATCGCACTTTGTGTTTCTTTTATTTAATCATTTTATTAGCACTTGCTACGACTCCATAACGCGCGCTCGCTTCGCTCGCATATTAAATAACACTCTTTGACTTCTGCCCCGAAGTGCCAGGCCAGGCGTCCGCCGGCCTCCTTCGTCGGCTTACGGCCCGGTGCATGATCAGGATCACGATTGTAGTCAGAAGTGGTTCTAACTAGTGTTACAACACTATTACCTGGTGATATCGTTTAACGTTAACAAGTCCACCGTACCACGAGGGGTACGACCAGGGGTACGGTGGGTCCGAACCCGCTGTATGGTTAATTTGCTGATCAATCGAAATATTATGTGTTTGGTAAGTACATTTCTCTTCTAATACCAAAAATGATTAATGATAAAATCTTCGGTGTAACAGCGAACCCAAGCCGTAATATACGCAAGCAAAGATTTCAGATAGCAGACAACATAGGCCCATTTTTCTCGCATCCACCCAAAGGAGCGACCACCCATCTTTCTCCTATATTTATTGGAGCAACCTTTCTTTCTGCGACTTGATTTAGGTCCTTCCCCGTTATCTTAATTGGGAAAGTTCCCCAGAGATACTGTGATTCTTCTGTGATCTGTTTTCGCACGCATTTTTTTTGTAATGAATTGAAAATGTAAAAGAAAGAAAGGAAATGAACATAAAGACAATCCTAATTCAGTGATAATGACCCTAACCAATGTGCCTGCGGTCGTGGGTTCCAATTCAGGCACGTCATTACTTTGTTTGTTCATCATCACTGCTCGCAAGAACGGTGAAAGGAAACATTGTGAACAAACTGACAAAAATTTGAAGACATGTTGTCAACTTTTGTTTTAAACTTTGCTCCACACTAGGAATTTCGCCTGTATCGTGGTTGCGCTTAGAAATATTTAGGCACCGTTCACACCAAACGTATTGTCCGCCGCCGACTGTGAGTATCCAGTACAAAATGTACGAAAGATTTACTTCAGCCGCCGACTGATTCGCTTTTGTTTTTCAACCATTTGCGAAATCGGCGGCCGACTATACGTTTGGTTTGAACACGGCCTTAAACCCAGAAACACAATCAGCCAGAGCCGGAGCATTACCTGTAGGCCATACAAATAAATTTTCTTTGTGCGGGGATCAAACCTTTAATTTGTCCCTGTCTGTCTACTATACACAAAAGAGCCTTGTTCTGACAAATAACATACTATTACGATTAAAGGAAAACATTAAGTAATTCCAGACAAATTTCTATGATTGAATCTGGAAACATGTTAGTAATTGAAAATGGATTCGAAATTGGAACATACGAGTACTTATTTAATAATTCCTATAAAAGAAATTCGTTGAATTGACAAATTATTAACGTAAAAGCTAGTAAAGTAGGCACTTACTTAAAGTATTTTTTCTAAGAACAAATTTTGTCAAAACGTTTTAATCTCAATAGTACATAATATTGTATTAGTTACACAAAGTAAACCTTAGTAGGATAAAGTATTTACTAACTCTATAAAACTAAAAACCATCCAAGTGCGTGTCGGTCGCCATAGTAAAGGGTTCGAAGTCGGGATGAATATTTACTTACAATCAGTATTGATCTATGTAAAACAAAGTTAACTAATTATCTCAAAAAAAACTTTTTTTGCAAAAAAATAAAAACTGAAAAATTAAAAAAAACAAAAATTAAAACCGACTTCAAAAAACACAAAGTGGAAAAAAAAGTCGGTGACAAAATAAACTAAATCAATCAAACAAACAAAAGTCACCGACTCTTAAAGCTAGTTATTTTTCACTATTTTGTGTTTTTTGAAGTCGGTTTTATTTTTTCCAAAAAAGTTTTTATTTTTCCAGTTTTTAGTTGTTCCTTATCAAATATTTGCCATGAATTTATTTTACATTGTTACAATACATGTCATGGTAATAGGCTTATCCCCAATAAATTGAACTTAACATACCTAACTGTCGAAATCTGGGTGAAAATGTAATAGGTATTTAAGTACACATCTGCATACCACCTCAGAGCGTATGCTGTATGTAAAAGAAAAAACAACAAACATCCAAACAATAAACATCCACAACAACAACAAGCGATTGCAGCAATCACGGCAGATTTGCCGTCTATTTTTGAAGAGTTCCATCTCCGAAGATCAGCGTCAGACCTTCACCACCTCAAAATCGGTTCATAAACGACGAAGTTATCCGCGAACACACACAAAAAAAAATACTGTCGAACTGAGAAACCTCCTTTTTTTGAAGTCGGTCAAAAACTAGGTCTGTTGCTACTTAATATTATAAATAGGTAAAAGATTGTAAGTTTGTATGTAGAGAGTGATCTTCAGAACGACTGATCCGAATCCGAAAATTCTATCACTAACGGGAAGCTACATTATCCCTGAGTGTGATAGGCTACTTTCAGAACGTGGATTAATTTCCCGTGCGTTAATTTCCTTACATAACGGGAGTGAAATCGCGAACAAAAGATAGTCTTAAATAAAAGTCACTTAGAATTAGAAAAACGTTATCCGAGTCCAATGATACCCAGTCATAATTATGTCCATTGTTTTTTTCCATCTCCTGGTTTCAATTCATGTCATATTACAAATTTTAATCCTCATAACGGACCCAAATTAATCCCGTAAAGAAATACAAACCCAAAGCTCTACCAACGCATAAGCATTAAAGCTCATATTAACTGAAACACATGAGATTATTTGCGCAAAAGATTAATCCTTGCATGGGCATCATTTCAGATTCACGCCACAGAATAAATAGGTGCAGAAGGTGGGCTCCATACAACACGCAAAAACACACGCACACATAGTCACGCTTTACGTATAGCGAGAGTAGCACTTACAACACTAGCTTACGTTTGATCACTTGGTTGCGAGCTGTGGAATGAAAAACTAACAACACCACATTTGGTCAGATTATATCTACAGTCCAGCTGGGCCCCCAATCGGTTAAAAGATTGGCCACTGCAATTCATAATGCAGGTGTTCTTCCTGATTGCTAAAAAGTGGAGAGATGGGATGTTTGTTTCTCCATAGTTCGCATCTCTCGTGTGATGCACTGTCTGGGATGATGCCCATACAACCGGGGTGGTAGTTGTCTGATGTTCCTGTTTCCCGATGCGACTTGCTAGTTCGCGGCGTACATCTGGTGGAGTTATACCCGCCAGAAACATAATGCCAGTGTGTAGCCCTTTTGCGAATATACCCCATCTCCTGTCCTGCCCATCCTGCACCTCTACCTGTACCTTTCAGGATTAATTCGAGGCAAATGTTAGAGCTGTACAGGTACATACTGGTCTAACATAATTTAAGTTTCATCGACACGTAAAGAAGTAGAAGTTCATAATTTGCAACATTGATTTCGCTAGCATTTTTTTTTGTTGTGAATTTGTCCATGCTGAGATGCTTTCTGTCAACATGCGTTGACTGGAGAAATGCGTATTTGACCACTTGCATGTCTGACGGCATACTAGTGATCCTTCGCAACATGTATGTATGTTTGTTTGACCCCAACACATTTAGGAAAAGGTTAGACAGTGTGGATCAGACCTTCTGTACCCGTCCATATAGTGCCCACACCCCGGATGTCCGCTTCAATCTGTTAATCTGATGTGCCCGCATCGAGGCTGACTTAATCATTCGGCTAGTCGCTAATAACATATTAAATTATTAAATGTCGCTTTATTAGCTGGCCTACTAATTTAATAAAGTGTTGGAGGATTTTGGAATGTTGTGTTTCGCGGTCAGTAATGTTTAGTCGACCGATCAGTATCGTAATTATTTATTGATAGCTAGATAATCGTTGTGATTGCTTTGTTCTATTAAACTGTCGGCCACTTTGTAAACACCCGCTTCGTAATTAGAGAGCAGTGGTTGTTTTCGTGTCGTGTGTCGGGGTTGGAACCCCGCGGGCCTGTGGACGCTGTGGAGCTTGCCGTTTCTGGATCTTATGACGAACGTGTCGACGACGCGTTTTGTATTCCAGGCGCGCCTCAAATAGATGTCAGCACGGGGTCCGCAAGGGCCGATGCCTGCCGGGGCTGCGGGACTGTTCGAAAGAGATACAGCGGCCCTGAAACACAAAGATTTAATCGGGTCTTAGTTTAGAAGATATAATGACATCGAAAGAATTTAGAGAGTCCATTCGATCTAGCTCTTGGACTATACCTGAATAATTGAACTCATTATTTATCCATTTTATATTTATATAAAGAGGTGCAGGATGGGCAGGACAGGAGATGGGGTATATTCGCAAAAGGGCTACACACTGGCATTATGTTTCTGGCGGGTATAACTCCACCAGATGTACGCCGCGAACTAGCAAGTCGCATCGGGAAACAGGAACATCAGACAACCACCACCCCGGTTGTATGGGCATCATCCCAGACAGTGCATCACACGAGAGATGCGAACTATGGAGAAACAAACATCCCATCTCTCCACTTTTTAGCAATCAGGAAGAACACCTGCATTATGAATTGCAGTGGCCAATCTTTTAACCGATTGGGGGCCCAGCTGGACTGTAGATATAATCTGACCAAATGTGGTGTTGTTAGTTTTTCATTCCACAGCTCGCAGCCAAGTGATCAAACGTAAGCTAGTGTTGTAAGTGCTACTCTCGCTATACGTAAAGCGTGACTATGTGTGCGTGTGTTTTTGCGTGTTGTATGGAGCCCACCTTCTGCACCTATTTATTCTGTGGCGTGAATCTGAAATGATGCCCATGGAAGGATTAATCTTTTGCGCAAATAATCTCATGTGTTTCAGTTAATATGAGCTTTAATGCTTATGCGTTGGTAGAGCTTTGGGTTTGTATTTCTTTACGGGATTAATTTGGGTCCGTTATGAGGATTAAAATTTGTAATATGACATGAATTGAAACCAGGAGATGGAAAAAAACAATGGACATAATTATGACTGGGTATCATTGGACTCGGATAACGTTTTTCTAATTCTAAGTGACTTTTATTTAAGACTATCTTTTGTTCGCGATTTCACTCCCGTTATGTAAGGAAATTAACGCACGGGAAATTAATCCACGTTCTGAAAGTAGCCTATCACACTCAGGGATAATGTAGCTTCCCGTTAGTGATAGAATTTTCGGATTCGGATCAGTCGTTCTGAAGATCACTCTCTACATACAAACTTACAATCTTTTACCTATTTATAATATTAAGTAGCTACAGACCTAGTTTTTGACCGACTTCAAAAAAAGGAGGTTTCTCAGTTCGACAGTATTTTTTTTTACGACGCGTTTTGTATTCCAGGCGCACCTCAAATAGATGTCAGCACGGGGTCCGCAAGGGCCGATGCCTGCCGGGGCTGCGGGACTGTTCGAAAGAGATACAGCGGCCCTGAAACACAAAGATTTAATCGGGTCTTAGTTTAGAAGATATAATGACATCGAAAGAATTTAGAGAGTCCATTCGATCTAGCTCTTGGACTATACCTGAATAATTGAACTCATTATTTATCTTCTAAACTAAGACCCGATTAAATCTGTGGCTTGGCAACAAATTTCGACTAATTATCGACATAATATGGGAGAAAACAGATCTTCGGTAGGTGCCCTAGTTTTTGAGATATAAATGTGGCCAAGCTGGGAGACTCTCTCCAGATCGGCCACCTATAAACCCTTAAATCTTTTGAACCAGTGACCCACAAACACTGACTAATTCTGATATTTGGCAACAAATTTTGACTAATTGGCGACAAATTTTGACTAAATAGCGACAAATTTTTCGTGTTATCAAAATTAAAATCCCTGATGGTGGCCAAGCCAGTGTCAATGACACAGTGTCAGGTTGTATATTGAACTAAATATGATTCGCAGCCTAACACGTTTGTATTTACAAAATTATAATCATTAGTATTGATGATTTGAAAGATTATAACTTCAAAGTCAAAAATTCATTTGTTTTCCTATGGTGACGAATCGGGACTTCTAGTTTGGAAAAAGTTTTTGGTGACCAATCGGAACAGTGGCGAGTCGGGCACGACTCCATTCAAAGAAAGAAAAATCCATTGAAAGCCATTTTTTATTTATGTGTGTATGTTTAAAATTCCCACACGAAATGAATATTGATGTTTACGAGTATTACCTTTGCACTCATATTAATAAAGTTTTGATTGATGGATGGAATCCAGTTTATGTGTGACTTTTAGATTGAAATTGAATTTATGAAAGGTCACCATTATTTGTAGCAGTGAATAATATTCAGTAAAATTAATGTATTTCTGAACAAAAAAAAACAGTAAATTTTTCAGTAATTACTGTGTGTATGTGAGTTTAAATTCCTAGTATGAGGCAACGTTTTTTTTAAAATTAAATTAAAGATATTGCCCTCTCAGTTTACATGTTTTTACCAAAAAAGATAATACATAGCATCACTTTAGATATGCGAAGTAAATGCTCAAATTCGCCAAAAATAAAACCAAAATAAATGCTGTTGGTAAGTGTACTTAATTTTCCATTATTATAAAATACTTAAAAACTACATTACTTTAACATTATTAAACTAAATAATATCACATATCATCAACAACGTCTAACAAAAATCAGAAACATTTTTTCAAAATGTTCAATACTACCTTTTTTGGTCGATTCGTTTTAACCAATCACAGACTTAAATAATAATCTCCTGTCGTAAGTAATAATATAGCCGTACAAGAGTCTATTGGCGCGTGGCTTAAATCGGAACTAACATCGCTATGTTGTTATTCAATACATTTTATAGATGTTCAACAACAGCGACCCTTTATCAACTGTCAATGGAGCGCCAAAAGATCCTTGTACTGGAATCCTTTTACAGTTTTTTTAAGCTCTGACAGCAGCTACTCAAAAGCTACTTTATTGCAATCAAAATAAAGATCACTGTAGTTTGGGCAGACTTTTCAGTGGTCACACACCAACAGCAACGTTTTCTTCATGATAATAAAGATCATTTTGGTTTTGACAGTGATGCAAGTACAGCGCAAAAATAACCGTAAAAGGATATATGATACTACTGTATTTGCGATGAAGCAGACGATTATAATGATCAAACATAAGTACTATTCAATATACAGAAACAGCTTATAGCAAAGATAACACAGACGATTTAACATTGAAAGGAACATCTAATTTTATACAGGAAGATTTTATATTGGCAACGTACAAAATCGAAGCAATGTAATTTATAACTCTAGAAGAACCTAAAAAAAATTCGTAATTCCTTTTGAATACCGAATAGAAATATTTCGCCCTATAGTTTTCCTGTAACATATTTCGAATAAGTATAGACCTTCAAATTACTTCTTATTAGTTTTGAACAAGGCAAGACGGAAACGACGGCATAGAAAATGTAGCTAATCCACTAAATACTATTGTTGCCGCTAAAACTATACACCTCACGATTAGCAATATTAAAAAAAAAACACATTAAAGCCATTGAATTTGCATCTTTACAACATTCGTAATTAACATTAACCATAACAGCTATTTCGTTTTCGTGTCAAAGAAAATCTTTACTAAACTAACACTTTCAAAGAAATAAATAAAAATTCAAGTAAGTACAAATTACAACATACAATATTCTTATTGAATTGTAGTTGGACTACTGACATCAAAACAAACTAGGATAAAAATTCTAAAAGGTAAACTATGATTTTAAATTCAACGCTAGCATTAATATACTACATGCAATTGCCAATCCTGAGGCGTACACGGCAGAACTTGCTGATGTACTGTTGTTTACAAAGACTACAGGCCACCAATGCGATATATTAATAACATCGCCTTCACTTCTAGCTTTCTCTGTAGTCGCATGTTCTAACATGTTATCAGGCAAATAGCTGCCACATGACGGAAAATCTCTTGGTACTGGGGCCATATCTTTGTGTTCACCGACTTTGAAAACCAAAGCCATACCAATTTCAACATGGAATTCAATGTGACAATGGAAGAGCCAGTATCCAGGGTTGTCTGCCTTGAATCTGATGACTGTATACCCACCATCAGGAACAGTTACCGTATCCTTAATTGGAGCGTTCTTTAAATTTCTTTTCAGCAGACCTGCTTTGTCATAAGCTTTAATTTCCTCTATTGTGGTATCCTTAGCAAGTCTTCTGAGACCGACTACTCTGAAGCTATGACCATGTAAATGGAAAGGATGGTTGGCATCAAAGGTGACTCCTTCATCAACAATGATCACTTCTACGACAGAGTTGAGTTTGACTGCGAGAACGTGAGAGCATTCGCAGTAACCTTCGGCGCAGGATTCATCGATGCTCGAAGCATTGCAGAAGTTGTCCATCGATGGTCTTGCGGTGAGGAGAGGGCTTGAAGGTAGCTTCATGCTGATATGGTTCAGCTGTGGTGTGTACAGACGATTTTTCTTGTTAGGGACTGTGAAATAAAACATGATTGTTATAAAAACTGAAAAAATGGATTTTTTTCTCCCAGTAGTTCCATGGAAAGCACCTTTTCGTAAATAGAAAATATAATTACATGTTTAAACTCCTTTTTTTTCAACTTTACTTAATCCTAGAGACATGAAACCTTAAATCTTTTACATGTACATTCAGTCAAAAAAGTATCGGGAATGGATGATTTGTTTATGGTTCCAAATTCAAATTTTTGTTTTTTTGTAGTTGTTAGATTGGCACAACTGTTTTCCATTTTGGCGCGGAGTTTGAGTTGCATCTGTTATTTATATTAAATACAGTGCTGGTTTTAGTAATATCATATATAGTGTGTATTGCGAATTTCATAATGGACAAAAATATCGAACAAAGAGTTTGTCTTAAATTTTGCATCGCCAATGGAATTTCGTGTTCGGAGTCACTGAAAATGTTACAGAAGGCTTACGGTGAATCGACTTTATCAAAAACTCGTGCTTATGAGTGGTTCAAAGCGTTCAAAAGCGGTCGAGATGTGATGGAAGATTTGCCTCGCTCTGGTAGGCCGTCAACGTCTGCAACTGAAGTTAACATCGCAAAAGTGAAGAAAATAGTGACTGAAAATCCCCATTCAACTCTGAGAGAGATAGCCGCCGAACTTTCTGTATCTCACGAGTCGATCCGTACCATTTTAACTAATCATTTGGGTATGAAACATGTTGCTGCTCGGCTAGTCCCAAAAGATCTGAATTTTCTCCAAAAACTCAATCGCATGAAAGTCGCTGAGGACATGCTAGAACGAGTCAGTTCGGACCCAACATTCATGAAACGCATTGTTACTGGTGACGAGACGTGGGTTTACGAGTTTGACATGCAAACTAGTCAACAAGCTTCGGAGTGGCGCCTTCCAACTGAACCGAAACCGAAAAAACCACGCCAAAGTCGATCAAAAGTCAAAGTCATGTTGACTGTTTTCTTTGACTATCGCGGTGTTGTGCACTCTGAATTCTTACCGGAAGGTCTAACGGTAAATAAAGAATATTATTTGAGCGTTATGCGGCGTTTAAGAGAGCAAATTCGACGAAAAAGGCCAGATTTGTGGAAAGAAAATTCTTGGATTTTGCACCACGACAATGCGCCTTCGCACAAGGCTATCATTGTGAACGAATTTTTGACCAAACACTCAACAAATACCATCCAGCAACCACCATATTCACCAGATATGGCTCCTGCTGACTTTTTTCTTTTTCCTAAACTCAAATTACCACTTCGTGGCACCCGTTTTCAATCGATAGAAGACATAAAGGAGAATTCGCGGCGAGAACTGAACTCAATTCCGGAAGCAGCGTTTAAAAAATGTTTTGATGAATGGATTATTCGTTGGCGCAAGTGTATCGTTTCTAAAGGAGCATACTTTGAAGGTGATAAAATAAATTTGGATGAATAACAGACATTTTGTGTATTATTGATCTTTTCCCGGTACTTTCTTGACAGAGTAGTATATCCAATAATTTTTCCCTGATATAACCCACTCAATCAAAACCAAATATATCCAAAACTAAATTAGAAATTACTCTTCAATTTTCTTTTCTCCATTCGTGCAAAAAATAACGTCATCAACCTCGGACGACGTGAAATGAACGCTTTAATTAGAAACACCTATTTATTTGATGAATGGCAAAATTACTAGAGAATCATTATTCCTTTAATTGGGACTTTCTCATTCCATAATTACATCAATCCTGTCTTTTTAAGTTTCGTTGGGGTTCATTTTAATTGAAGCAGTAATAACAAGTTTTTTTGCCTGTCTATGTCAGGTTTTTATTTAGTATATTTTACTATCGTTTTTAAGGACTAAGAGGCTAATACATCAAAATGTTAAGCATCCTTCCAACATGATTGATTCTATTTTAAGTATCTCTCGATACGGCTGCAGGAAAGTTCGCTAAGATATTTGGAGCAGAATATTTTTCAAAAGTTATTTTAATACTGCAGCCAGATAAATATTTAAAGTTGTTTTTAGAAAGAAACATGATTTTAGTAATATTGACAAAAAAAATAAAGAATATGATTGCCTAAAAATCAGACAATTACTACCTAAAAACAGAAAACGATGATCTCTGTTACATCATGTAAGTATTCTTATGAGTTAATGTAAGGCATAACATGAGTATACATCGCTAATTTCATCTACTTTAGTTTTGTTCTTTATGCTTGATGGAAGAATAAACAACTTTTGATACCTTCACATAAGAAGTGGGAAGTATTTCTTGTTATTAGTAGTAGTAAACATTTCAGTAAATAAACTCACCCTGGTAATATCCGTAGTAAGGCGACCTATGGAAATGCGAGTTGTTCTTAGCGTAGAAGTCATACGCTATGTAGAACTGGTAGTCAGCTACTTCCTTCAGGCTATCGTCGTGACCCTCAAGTGACCTCATCTCAGCCACGCTTATAGTTTCTTCGTCTTCTTCTCCCTTGTTCAATGCGTTGAGTTGCTGTGGAAGAATAATTGGTTAAGTTATTTATATATTGGTGTCGATTCTGTTGTGCACAAACTAAACTTAATTTAGGCTATTGCTATCTTTTACTAAAAGGCAGTGCGAGAAAAAGACGGCTATAGCTATGAACTAAGTTAGAGATGTCAAACTAGTTTATGCCTTGCGCTTCACCGTGTTTTTTGTCGACATGTTTTTACGTGCACCCTTCATTTGTATGGAAATATTAGTTCCAACTAAATTTGACAGCTCTAAATTACGTCCGTCTCTTTCTCGTTTTATTAGAGAGAAAAACATAGTAATAGCCTAAATTAAGTCAGAATCGACACAATTAGTTACTAGCGGACGTCATGCGGTTTCATCCACGTAGTTCCCGTTCCCGTAGGTGTACGGGGATAAAATATAGCCTATGTTACTCGCTAATAATGTAGCTATCCATTGCTGAAAACAATTTTCAAATCGGTCCAGTAGTTTTTAAGTTTAGGTTTTCTTATGTCTATTTATATATGTATACATATAAATTAACATACAAACACAAAAAAAACCATTGTATGGAAGTATAGACTAGTATAGATTGAATTTGTGATTATACAGATTAGAGAGGTAGACGCTTCTTGTAAAATAAATATCGCTTGAGGCTTGTGTCGTGGACACCAGATATACTACATAGATACTTTTTGTTTATAAATACATACTTATTATACATTTAAACATCCCTGACTCGGAAACAAATGTCTATGCTCATCACACAAACATTTGCCCCTACCGGGATTTGAACCCGGGACCCTAAGAACGTAAGGCAGCCTTAATACCGCTGCCTCATTTGGGTCGTCAAAAATAAAATTCAGCAGCTGCACCCAAATTAATTGGAAGCTGACTCCAAAATAGTTGAAAAAGAAAGAAGATGACTGAGCTAGGATCTTCGCTGATGCTCTTAAGTCGCGTATAACTTTAACGCGTTTCAGAATGTCGTTGTTGAATCTTCATTTAGGTCATAGATGGCGCTGTAGTACTTTTTGTAGTGCCGTTACAGATCTAGCTAAGAATATGGAATGTTTAATATCGGTAATTTGTTCATTATAAACCGACTTAAAGTACGTCATGAAACTAAGTCCCAATTTAAAAATACACTTGAACATCAGAAAGCGTTATCAAATCCTAATATATTATCCGAACCCATATCATAATTACCCAATAAGCAGCTTAATTTCAACTGACATCGATACAGGCAAAGCAGTGCTTGAAAATGATATGCTTTAGTTAAAATTAGGTAATACAGCAGTGTTTAAGCACTTTACAGTAATATTATAAAAAGGAAAGATTTCTATGTTTGTAACGAATAAACTCAAAAATTACTGGACCGATTTCAAAAATTCTTTCACCAATAGAATGCTACATTATCTTTGAGTAACATAGGCTATATTTTTCTTTTAATGTCCGCCTACCCATATGTAGCCGGGACAGGCAGCTAGTTACTTATAATGGTAAACGATTTAGACACTTCAAATATCTTTATCGGAAACAATTTCTATCATAACGTAGAAAAAACTACGAACAAATTGCACACGGCATGTCAATAATGTCCAGCGATATATATCCAGCGATATTACGTCTTGTTCCGAGTATCAAGTACTACCTTAGCCGAAATCAGAAATTTCTTTGATAATTAAGGTAGAAATCAATGAATCTGCGGTCATTGACCCACCAACATTTATTAAACTACTTACCTTTGAAAACCAAAACATAAGCCTGTTCAAGTCTTGAATCGTCATCTGTCGTGAACTTCAACATTTTTCTAATGAAAAACGATACATGGTTCATTTGTTTTGTTTCCGCCCCACCAGTGTGGACACGGACGATGGGGCCAACGGGAATCACCATGTAAATGAATATCAAGAAACTGTTCTATTTGACTATACAAATCATAAAATTGGTCAACAGGATCAGTTGACTAATTCAAAAATTCATTAGGTCGACTGATCCCGCGGGATCCACTTGTGTAGGATCAGTTTACTAAAGAGCCGATATACTAGGGAAAAGGTAATGACCGCTATTGCAATCTTAACTGGCACCAACTATAGCCTTTTCCAACTCTGTTGGGGTCCGCTTCCAGCTTCCTTCTTTATTTTATTTGTTTGTATGTATATACTTACCGTCATCTTCTTGCCCTTGTTCCAAGTAACATGGGAACAAGGGCTGGAAGGTGATGACGTATGTATTTATCGTTTCATTTTCAAGAAAACATTTACAAACAAAATGCATGCATCACCCTAGGGTATTCTGGTAGAATTTAAAAAAATCCTTCACAAAACTCTGTACCAATAATTCTCAAACCCATTAACCAGCGATCGATCTCCCAAACTCATTCTAAGATACTAACTCCAGAATATTTTACTTGGAACCAGTACATTATTCTAATCGCTGCATGCAAAGCTTCAGCTGATAGCGTCTGGCATCCAGCCAGCTCACTACCAAGTCGTTATGCCAAAGGGATAATTTTACCGCTTCTGCAGGCGATTTGATTTTGTGACCTGCCTAATATGCTCGTTGGGCCGATAAGGCTTATCTTATATAGTTTTTCCTACATTACACTGCGGTAGTTCATGCGATAATCAGCTGAGGAATTGATTGTAAGACCGGGTGTTACTTGGTAGGTGACTTTCGGGGGAATTAGGTCAACGATTTTCGGGAACTAAAAATTGTTGCTTGCCTAGGTTGGTCCGTGGACCCATTACATACCGAGTTTTTTCTGTGCTTCGGAAACCAGGTTAAGCCGTTGCTCCCTGCTGTCATTTGTAGATCTTTGACAGTCGTTACAGGTAGTCTGTAGCTCGAAAGTCTGTCTTATCAAGGGATATCGTATTATTACCCAGTACTAACTGGGTTTTGGAGGTCAGATCGGCAGTCGCTCCGTATAAAATAAAAAAGGCTACACCACTGAAACTAGATCAGTTTTTAGAGCACCTTTGTCTATAATTTTTAGGTTGTTGCTTTAATTGGACATTATAAGTATTTGGATTACTCTTTAAATACGAGCCAAATGTTCGGATTTATAAAAACATTAGCACTTCTCCCGTGACTTCTTCCGCAAAAATTGTGATAGCTTGGCTAATATGCATAATATAGAGAGCAGCGGTGGCCCAGTGTTGGCGGCTCCGACTTACGAACAGTAAGTCGTGGGTTCAAACCCAGGCAGGCGGCATTACTTTGTGTAATTTATTTCATCACCACTGCTCTCAAAACGGCGAAGGAAAACATCGTGAGGAAACCGGCATGTCCTACGAGTAGAACCAAAAATTCGAAGACATGTGACATCTACCAATCTGCACTGGGCCCGCGTGGTGGATTATAGCCCATACGCAAAATACACGCTCTGACGTGGAGTTGCGGACACCAGCCCGTTAAATATAAATATAACATACACAATATAAATATAACATAATGCTCTGCGTATCTAGTATAATATAATGCGTTCAGGGTATTGTTGCGACTGCCACGCTTCTGTAGTGCCTCTGCAATGTTTGCCGAGACACGCACTGAAAGTTTTGATGCGTTGTGGCGTAAAAAATCTGCCTCGCTACTCCACAGGCTGCGTAGCACTCCCAACACTATCCTGCAACCGATAGCCGCCCGGGCAGACAGCCCGCTTGTGTGGGCGCTAACTAATCGCACCCGATCTGTTTTAGTTATTAAGTACTAACATTAGGTTAAGTTATATTGTAACTAACACAGTGGACCTGTCTGTAGTCTGGCAAATAAATAATAATAATATATAGTCTATAGCACCCAAAAATAATGTAGAAAGTTTATTTTTAATTTGATTGGGTTTTTTTTCAGAAGATTTCCCCCCTATATATAAACTTACAAACAAATTTTACCTCTTTAATTATAATATTTGTAAAGATTCAGATCGAAGAGGACGAGTTGCCCCCTAACCCACTAATACTTGGTCTAATAATGTATCTGTACGTCAACAAGCGTGTCGTAAGACAAAAAGATTACAACACTTCGTTTCTACAGCAATTCTCCGAAAATCTGAAGCTTTAGCAAACCGTTGCGGTTGACAGACGGTATTCGTGCCGTGCAAACGTGAAATCCGGCCGGAATTTCAAAATATCATGGATATGCACACGGTACTAATGAGCACACTGGCGTCTCGCTTTAAACGAGGCTTGCTGGCAGGAGAATATGGTCTTTAATTTGAATGAGATTAGTTACTTTATTGAACAGCGTGTGGTTTGGTATCATTTCTACTAGAACACAATACCCATGATAGATAGGATGTCGTGGCACAAACTCTTACCATAGACATACTCACACCTTTTAACCCCACAGGAGTATATAAAAACCACAGAACGCCTCCTGCTAACTACGATCCTCACATACTCTTTTGCCTCGTTGACGTTCATACATCTAGTCATACACGCACGCCGGTTGCGAGTACTACGCACCTGAACTTTCTGAAGAACCTCACCAATTATGTTCTTCTAGGGTCACTCACATCTGCCTTTGCAAATACCTTTTGTACCATGGACTCAGTAAATAATTGCAAATATTGAAATTAATCATCGATTTAAAAAAATGTATTCGTTACTTTCAAGATCGATTCTAGTGAAAGAGTCGACTTTGTTTTACAAACAATGAAGGATCTCGCAGCTAGATCGGTTGACGCAGTTAACAAGTTGTTGATTAACGCATGGATTGGGTTTTTATAACATTTCGACAGTCAAGAGTTGGGTCTTTCTGCATTGTACTCGCTCTCATCTGTGTGTTGTTATATTCAATGACAGATGTTATTTTGGAATTATTATGTAGAAATAGAATTGTATTTTGAGGCAATAAAGTGTAATGAATTGATTGTTTTTTAATTTTCAAAAATAAATACAACAATGTGAAAGATTATTCATTTCAAATCCGTAATATTATGAAACTAAATTCAGATCGAAATAGACGAGCCTGATCAAATAAAAATACTTAAGTACGTCTGGCACTCCTTGAGGAGCCAGTCAATATACCTGGCTGTCTAAGTAATCTTTTGAAATCGACAAGACCTATTTAAGTAAGGTTTAAGAGGGAAGAAGTAGAATAACAATAATTGTGATACAAGCAAAACATCAAACACCCTTTTTGACGTGATAACGTCTTAGAAATCGATGACACCGGCTGCACGCACGACAAAGGGTCACGAATCCTACAATCAACGCCGAGCCCAAACCCTTGGACCTAGAAAACTGAAAATTTGCATGAAAATGTAGACAAGGAATAAGTATGGATTTTTGAAATTTAACCCATGAGGGAGTTAAATAGAGGATGAAAGTTTGTACGAAATTCCGTCAGTTTTAAAGTTAGGATCTTAATTCATACGTGTCTTAGCGTTTTTGATAATTCCACCCCCAAAGGGTTAAATAAAAAAGGGGATGAAGTTGTGTTTGGAAAGTCCTTAATTTTCGAAGTAAAAATCTCAAAATGTAATAACAGGCGTATGGTGGGTAGCTAACGCAACGGTGTTGTTAGAATTCCAATCAAAAAAATTATCGTCCGTAAACCGACTTTACAGGCAACCATTTTTTATCTTAACTTGAGGAATCTTATTTTGTAGAAAAGTGAAGTGTCTAGTGATTAAAAATTATGTGGTTATGTGGTTATGTATTACTTTCTCGTGTGGTTAGTGCCTAAACTGGTGTCATAGTTTATATGACGCCCATGGGCGGCAAAGAAAACTCATAGGCCATGGCCTATGAGTTTTCATTACATGTTGTCGAGAAATATCTGTCATGCATGCTGGTTTCCTCACGATGTTTTCCTGCACCGAAGAAAGTACAAGTACCTACCAAATACAATAATATCAGATTACGTTTTAAACCCTACTGTTATACGCTAGGGGAAGTAAGAGAATATCTAAGATTTGAATGATGAAATCGCAAGACGGTCGGAATGTTTATCTTACAATCGATATCAGATTCCAGCTTGATCTACATTCCATTTCAGTAAAGCTTTGGGCTTCTATAATAGTGGCAACTGACAATAACAGACTTTACAAAAATATGGTAAAATACAAAACACTTTTCGTTCAGAATTTATCAAGTAGGACTTTGCTTTATCATCTATAATCATTCTTGCCATTATCCCAATTTATTTGGGGTCGGCGCAGCTTGTCTTCTTCTCCCATACTTCTCTTACGTCAGCAAACACCTTCTTTCTAGCCATATCGTCCTTCACACAGTCCATCCATCGTTTCTTTGGTCTTCCTCTACTCGTATAGCCATCTACATTCACACTCAAAACTTTCCTTACGACATGTTCCTAATTTCTCCGCATCATAATTAATTTCCATACCAAGGCAGACGACTACCTTGCAATTTTCCTTTATCACCTAGGAAAAAAAATGTTCTGAACGTACTTGCGTATGACAGCAATCATGAAGGCCAAATAAATTCAGTACGCAAAACTAGATTAAAGAAATAAAATGAGCACTTTTCTTGAAATATTATGCTGCAACTAGCTACTTTTAATATGAGTATCAACGAATACTTAGAATTTTCAAACTATTTTGAAAATTTTGGTTGAATTAGGAAAATCTCACCATAAAGTACTAACCCGCTGTTCTGAGAACCCACATCTAAAAATAATACTTCCATGGTACGAATCTCAGCAGTTTCAAATGCCAACATACTATTGAATATCATGTTCTCTGTGTCTGTGTGTGTTACTAAATAGAAATTGAGTATATTGTTACTAACACTATGGACTCGTATCTAAAATAAGAGTTATTTGATTTGATTTATTCACAAACTTTTATTGTAACGTGTGCGTGTGCGTTTTGTGTTATTTTTGTAACGTAATTTTAAGGTCCTTTATATTAACACAGTTTGTATTTTATCACATGTATGTTAGTCTGTAAGGTGTTTATCTATGGGCCAAAGATGCCTAAAAATAAAGGTTTTATTATTATTATTATCTTTATTCATTTAGCATCTTAAATCAGATAATATTATTATTATTATTGTAACCACACGATAGGAGTTCAAATGGGCATTCGCTCCTTGGTAAAAACAGGTATTTAGCTTCTTTTTCTTTGCATGTCGACGGACTCATATAATAGCCGACCAGTGTATAGCCATCTGCACAGCTCTTTTGGTGGCTTCGTTTAAATCCAGGTGCAGGTGGCTGAGCCTGAGCAAGATGGGCAAGATGTGAGGCATATCCTGCAGAGGGGCTGTATTTGAGACGGCTCGATGCCAGATTATTTCTACAGCGGCCAACCTGGGCCTGCAAACGGTTAAGAGATTTTCAGATTAACCACTGCACTTCCTATCCACTTTCATCCGGTATCTCTGGAAGACATATTTGGGAAAAAGATAGGCAGATCCTATAAACACTGTTACAGTTTTTAGAGCCCTTTTGTCTATTCTGTTGTAACCATATCGACACATATAAACGCGAAAGTAGGTAACTCTGTCTGTCATGTCACGAGGACACAGGTGGACCATGACATGGAACATAGGATACTTTTTATCCCGGATCCCGGCCGTATGTTCGCATTTGATACTTTTCGACAATCACGAGAGCGAAACTGCGAGCAAAAGCAAGTCTGATATATTCAGAACCTCTTCTGAATACTAGTTAGTTCAGACCGCTAAGAGGTAACATGACAAGTTACCGCACTAAATTACGAAGTTTCTCGACAGAATCAGCTGGTTCAATTTCTTTCCCAACTTAGTATAAAAGTGGGCAAAAACTTAGGCCTTGGTAAGGGGTTAATGAATGACAAAGTCCTAAGATCTTGTTAACAGGGCACGTAATTTAGGGTCAGATCTTTTGTAATTCTATTGTAGAGAAGTTTTAAAATGAGGGAATTTATTAATGTCGGTTGATCAGATTAAAACGTGCCCCAAAGTCTTAAGGATCAGATTCGTGCTAATGAATGTTACTGGGACATTTCTGCTGAATTAATAAGGTTTTTTCTTCGAATTGAATAATGCAGAAGGATACCCCATCCGCCTGCAACGTAACAGTTAACAGGCAACTTCTAGATATTATACATTCCTTTGTTTCTGGGTCAACAGAATTTTAGATGAGATGTCTCTATTGTTACATACTGCAGTTTTATAATCATGTTTTGTCAATTCCAGGAGCCTTGAAGATGAAAACTTAGGCTTCTTCATAGACTTAACTGGCACCCTTACAGACGAAAAGAAGACTGATGGAAATATTTCAATCAAAAACAGTGCAAAGAAGAAAAAACAAAAGAATGTGCCTTTCACCAGTAGAGAGGATATTCCACTTGATGGTAGGTTTATTTGATATACCTTCCTATTGGCTGACAGTTCGGTCAGACCGGTCCGATTGCGAATCGACTGCTGATACCACGCCCTGACAGATACTTCAAAACAATCATAATCACTCAAAAATGGGGTCCGGAACCGCGTCCGCAATCCCGTACTGGTTTGAAAATTTAAAAAAAATGTTATACTTATTTGTGCTTAATAGACTTGTTTTTAATATTACTATTATGCTCCAGAGCACATTTGCATGATAAATAATATTATCTCAAGATTAGACAGTCTCAGTAGATTCGTTTTCAATTTTCCAGACGATTCTAACGAAGCTCCGCTTTAAGTTTCATACCGCAGGGAGAAGAATAAATCAAAACAAGATTTAAATACTTATGATTAATACTTATGATAAATTATTATAATTCTTCACGTCTATGAAGTTTTATTAACTAATTTATTTAGCATTGATCAATTAAAAATTATGTTTCGCTTACAGAAATTGAGAAAACCGCAGAAATTATTCAAAATATTTCTTTAGGAAGTGCTAAGAAACAAAAACAAAGAACTGCTTCAGAAAATAACTTAGTTGAGACCGAGATTGAAAACAAAGGTGCGTAGTATTTTAATTTTTTGAAAGTTATTGTTAAAAGAGGTTTGCAAGCGCTACTCAGACTGACTGGTATGGGAGATGACGGATGTTTGAATATGTGTGTCAGGAACACTGCGTGTAATTTTTCCTATTATTCTGTACTTGAATATGTGTGTCAGTAACACTGCGTGTCATTTTTCCTATTATTCTGTACTTGAATATGTGTATGGTTGGGGGTGTATGGTGTAAGAAATCAAACGTCCAGACTTACAATCAACTTGGTGTATTGTCCAAAGTTCACAGTTCCCAACACAAAGCAATATAGAAGGCACAATAGGGTAGGCGTAAGCACAAAGCACAATAGCACAGACCAAGAGTTCACAGATGTAGAAATAGAATGATAGAAAGAGTTCAGGATGAGAAATGAAGATGATAGCATAAAATATAGGCAAGCGTAAAAGATCGCGGCGGCAAAATCGGTGAGCAAAGAAGCGTGCGCTCCGCGTCGCGAAGGTGTTACCACTACCGACTCCACTGCGCCTGCGCAGCCGGCGCATGGAATATTCCGTGCCCCCGCGCCACCCCGCGCGGCCGGTGAATCCCGTTATCTTTACGTACGCTAGTGATGTCCAGCGTGTCGATAAACGCGTAGCCATCGACTATCGATATCGACATCGACCAACCGATTAATATCATTTCGATATTTATGATATAATTTGTGTAAATAAGTACGTGTGTAAATGTTTTAGTGTAAGTTATAAATAAATATCTTGTAGAAATAAATACCTATTATATACATATAATTAATATGAAAGTAGCCTACACCACCCCCCTCCAGAGACCGTCAAGGGCGATAAAAATCTGTAAACTTTACGCGACGGCCAGAACGTGTAACATAACCTGGTAATTCACCTGGTGGAGGTTCATTGTCTTGGACAGACAATATAAATGCGGGCTTAAGTCGGTCGATCGAAACTGTCATTTCTTTATTTTTGACAAGAATTTTAAATACCTTGTCCCCCCTAGAAATGACCTTATGGGGCCCAGAGTAGGCAGGCTGGAGAGAACCCCGCAATGCGTCCTCGCGGAGGTAAACGTGATCGAAAGTGTCGAGCTCCTTATAAATAAAAACTTTAGTCCTGCAATGGCGGGAAGCGGGTACGGGTCTTAACTTCTCGGCAAAATATCTGAGTCCTGCGGTAAATTCGGAAATATCCGTAGTACCACTGGAAATGGGCTCAAAGAACTCTCCGGGCAACCTGAGGGACTCGCCATACACCAGTTCTGCAGAAGAGGCTTGAAGGTCCTCTTTGAAGGCAGATCTCACGCCCAGCAAGACCCATGGCAACGATTCGGTCCACCTGTCATTAGCATGGCAAATGATTGCAGCTTTTAGTTGGCGGTGGAACCGCTCAACTAAGCCGTTACATGCCGGATGATAAGCTGTTGTCCGCTTGTGTTGGAATCCGGCTATTTTTGATAGATATTGGAACAGGGCCGACTCAAATTGCCGGCCGCGGTCTGTTATTATATCCGTCGGACAGCCGAACCGTGAAATCCATGTGGATAAAAGGGCTTTCGCGACCGTTTCTGCCGTGATGTCTGGTATCGGTATTGCTTCTGGCCAGCGGGTAAATCTATCCACAGCTGTTAGACAATACCGATAGCCTTGAGAATGCGGAAGAGGGCCTACTAGGTCGATATGGATCTGAGTGAAGCGCGCACGCGGTAAAGTATAAGTGCCAAGAGGGGAAGTCACGTGGCGGCACCTCTGACATGGTACACAAGCGCGCGTCCAGTCCCTACAATCTTTACGCACACCTGGCCAAACGAATCGCTCGGCAACCAATCTGGCCGACGCGTTTGCACCAGGGTGACTTAGGGAATGCAGGCTTTCAAAGACCTGCCTCCGTAAACCCTTGGGAACGTAAGGCCTGGAAGTTGACGTACTGACGTCGCAGTACAATGGAGTTCGGCTTCCAGGGACATGAAGTTCCTGCAATTTCAAAGAGGAACCTTCGGCAAGAATCTTCTGAAGTTCCGGGTCAGAAGACTGACCTTGGGCCATATTTTCAAGGCTCACTGGGTCTCCCAGTTCGTCAATGCGTGACAAGGTGTCAGCAACCACATTATCCTTACCGGATATGTGTCGAATGTCTGTGGTGAACTGGGAAATGAAGTCAAGGTATCTATACTGCCTGGGCGAGCAGTTCTTCTTCCTTTCATGGTAGGCAAAACTGATCGGCTTATGGTCAGTATAGATTATAAAATGCCTTGCTTCCAGCATATGCCGAAAATATTTGATGGCCTCATAAATGGCCAGCAGCTCCCGGTCATATGGCGAGTACTTACTCTGGGAAGTACTTAATTTCCTGGAGAAAAACGCCAACGGTTGCCAAGCATCATTCCTAAATTGCTGTAGTACTGCTCCGATAGCTTTATCTGAGGCATCAGTAACCACTGCAAGCTTCGCGGAACAGTCAGGATGGGCTAACAAAGCGGCATTAGAGAGACTATCCTTGCATGCCTCGAACGCTGCTAAAGTCTCTCCTGTAAGGGTAATCGGCTGCGTTCCTTTAACAGATCCTGTTAACAGGGCATGCAATGGGGCCTGGATCTCAGCTGCTTGGGGCAGGAATCTCCTATAGAAATTAAGCATACCCAGAAAACCTCTTAATTGCCGGACGTTCTTAGGAGGAGGAAAGTCCTTAACCGCCTGCACCTTGGACTCAAGTGGCCTAGTACCGCTTTCAGAAATGCTGTAGCCTAAAAAGGTTACCTCACTGACACCGAAAACGCATTTCGAGGTGTTCACCAACATGCCATACTCTTTGAGCCGTTTAAAAACCTCACGCAGGTGATGTTCGTGCTCTGCTTCGCTCCTCGAAAAAATTAAATAGTCATCTAAATAACAGTAAACGAAATCTAGGCCTCTCGTCATCTCGTCCACGAACCGCTGAAAAGTCTGGCCAGCATTCCTAAGACCGAAAGTCATAAACGGAAATTCAAATAAGCCGAATGGTGTTGTTATGGCGGTCTTAGGAATGTCCTCCGGGCTGACTGGTATCTGATTATAGGCTTTTTCAAGGTCTAGAGTACTAAAAACTTTACACCCAGCTATACTATGGGCAAAGTCGTGAATATGCCTAATCGGATACCGGTCAGGCACGGTGCGGGCGTTCAGCTTACGGTAGTCACCACAGGGACGCCAGCCGTTGTTTTTCTTCGGCGCCAGATGCAAGGGTGACGACCACGGGCTCTCGGAGGGTCTAGCTGTGCCAATGGCCAGCATTGACTCGAATTCCTGATGCGCAATCTTGAGCTTATCTGGGGCCAGACGACGAGGGGTGGAGCTTACTGGGGGGCCTGGTGTCGTGCGTATGTGGTGTAAAGTGTTGTGTGGTGTTGTATGATATTTGCCAGCTGGTCGCGTGATTTCGGGGAACTCGGCAAGTATTTTATGATAACGGGTGTCACCGGTCACGACCTTAACTGAAAAAACATCATTACAATTTGCTAATGAAGCTACAGCTGTTACAGTAGTTGATGTATCTATTAGGCGCTTATGGCGACAATCTACGGCAAGGCTGAAATAATTTAAAAAATCTACACCTATGATAGGCTTCGTTACATCCGCCACGGTGAAACGCCATTTAAAAGTTCTACGCAACCCAAAATCTAAATTTAAATTTATACAGCCATAGGTGGCTATATTAGTACCGTTAGCTGCACACAAACTATATTTAGTCTTCGCACGACGATCACGAAGCGTTGACCGCGGGAAAACGCAGAGATCGCTCCCTGTGTCGACCAGGAACTGCGTCTTCGATGATTGGTCAGTGACGTAGAGGCGACCAGAAGCTGATGAAGGGCAATCGTCAGCCGCCATTAGCGACCGCCCTGGGAGTTTTCCGCCTTGTAGTCACATGGCCGGACACACTTGGCTGCCTTGTCTCCAAACTTCCCGTGGTACCAGCAAAGCGGGTGCTTGCGGTAATTGGATTGCGAGCGCTGCCTCGAAGAATTTCGAGTGTTTCTCGAAACGCGAGAACGAGACCTGCTGTTCCGCCCAGATATCATCCTCTGGAACTGCTTGCGTAGCTCGGCGACTTCCTTAGCCAGATCAGCGTTGGCTGAGTTGGGCGCAGGGGCTGCAGCGTTGACGGCGGCAACCACCGGGGCTGCCGGAACGATGTCGTGCACCCGATCAGCTAGATCAGCCAAGTCCTCCAATGACCTGGAACTGGGTTGGCCTGCTAGCACCGTCTGGATGGAGACGGGAAGTCGGCCTGTCCATAGGGTCTTCAGGAAGTCATCTGGAACCTCGGAGTTGGCGAGTCCTTGAAGATGGCGGAGGAACTGGGATGGCCTTCGATCCCCGAGCTCCTCATGCATTAGCAGCTGCTGAATCTTCTTCTCGTTCGAAGAACTGAGCCTTCTGATCAGTTCCGTCTTCAGCTTCTCATATTTATTTGTGGCCGGTGGCTTAATGATCAAATCTTTGACCTCCTTGGCGTGCCGGTTCTCTATTTGCCCGATGACGTAATTAAATTTGGTCGTATCGCTTGTAATTCCGGCTAAGGCGAACTGGCCTTCAATTTGAGCAAACCAAATTTCGGGTTCCTCCGGCCAGAAGCCTGGGATACGGGCGCTCACCTTGAGTACTCCGTTTTCTATCGACATGCCGGGCTCAACACTAGTGCCGGGCAACGTGGCCTTTTCTTGTGCATCTTTAAACAATTCCCCTTCCATGTCCTTTTCGGGGTCACCAGTATGGTTGGGGGTGTATGGTGTAAGAAATCAAACGTCCAGACTTACAATCAACTTGGTGTATTGTCCAAAGTTCACAGTTCCCAACACAAAGCAATATAGAAGGCACAATAGGGTAGGCGTAAGCACAAAGCACAATAGCACAGACCAAGAGTTCACAGATGTAGAAATAGAATGATAGAAAGAGTTCAGGATGAGAAATGAAGATGATAGCATAAAATATAGGCAAGCGTAAAAGATCGCGGCGGCAAAATCGGTGAGCAAAGAAGCGTGCGCTCCGCGTCGCGAAGGTGTTACCACTACCGACTCCACTGCGCCTGCGCAGCCGGCGCATGGAATATTCCGTGCCCCCGCGCCACCCCGCGCGGCCGGTGAATCCCGTTATCTTTACGTACGCTAGTGATGTCCAGCGTGTCGATAAACGCGTAGCCATCGACTATCGATATCGACATCGACCAACCGATTAATATCATTTCGATATTTATGATATAATTTGTGTAAATAAGTACGTGTGTAAATGTTTTAGTGTAAGTTATAAATAAATATCTTGTAGAAATAAATACCTATTATATACATATAATTAATATGAAAGTAGCCTACATGTGTGTCACTAACACTGCGTGTCATTTTTCCTATTATTCTGTACTTGAATATGTGTGTCACTAACACTGCGTGTCATTTTTCCTATTATTCTGTACTTGAATATGTGTGTCAGTAACACTGCGTGTCATTTTTCCTATTATTCTGTACTTGAATATGTGTGTCAGTAACACTGCGTGTCATTTTTCCTATTATTCTGTACTTGAATATGTGTGTCAGTAACACTGCGTGTCATTTTTCCTATTATTCTGTACTTGAATATGTGTGTCAGTAACACTGCGTGTCATTTTTCCTATTATTCTGTACTTGAATATGTGTGTCAGTAACACTGCGTGTCATTTTTCCTATTATTCTGTACTTGAATATGTGTGTCAGTAACACTGCGTGTCATTTTTCCTATTATTCTGTACTTGAATATGTGTGTCAGTAACACTGCGTGTAATTTTTCCTATTATTCTGTACTTGAATATGTGTGTCAGTAACACTGCGTGTCATTTTTCCTATTATTCTGTACTTGAATATGTGTGTCAGAAACAATGCGTGTCATTTTTCCTATTATTCTGTACTGAGTGTTTTAAGAGAAATAAAACCAGCAAAATTCTATGTGCTTTTATTTACTCATGGCCCCCATCAATTATGATTTATTTTATTTCAAGTAAATATCTTAAATTGTTGTTTTATCATCATGTTTTAACCCTTCTTTACGTAATATTAATCTGTCGTAGAAAATGAAGATGTTGTCAATCAAGACTTGGTCTCAAAGAAGCGCAAACGCAAATCATCTGCAATTATTCAAAATAAGGACACCCTAAACATAATTCAGGTGATGTAGTCTTTGCTGGGGGACCGATCTCTGCTCGGGTGAAAATCGAGAAAACGAATTTTCCCAGTTATAGAGACCTAGCTAGATCGATTTTTCGCCCCTATATTGCAACTTTCATCGAAATCGTTAGAGCCGTTTTAGAGAACGTGATTCCAAATATAAAGGTATTGCTCCTTTCATAGTATGGGAGAGGGAAAGTTATTCTATCATCTGATTTTTTAAATCTTTCACTGATGTAAAGCTACATCAGTACGAAGTCGCGGGCAGAAGATAATTTTATTTAAAGTTTATACTTTTTTTATTTTAATGTTAAATTGTCAATATGACTAATCTTTTTCTTTGTATTTTGCTGATCAAAACTATTTATTCTAAAGGTTTTATCTTATTTATCAATTGCAGAGGCCCCTCTTTTTGCTTTTTTTTTTCATTTTACTTTATGATTGGCAAATGCAAAATTTCCTAGTGAACGCGTTATTTTTTATTTTGAATTCTGAAGCAACAGTGACGTATTTACAGGTACCTTTTTTATTTATGTCTATAATCTAGGTTATGTTCAATGTATGTACAGTCTACTGCTCTCAAAACGGTGAAGAAAAACATCGTGAGGAAACCGGCATGTCCTAGAACCAAAAATTCGAAGACATGTGACATCTACCAATCCGCACTGGGCCTGCGTGGTGGATTATAGGCCATTCCCTCTCATAGAGAGGAGGCCTGTGTCCCAGCAGTGGGAACATTAATAGGCTGATGATGATGATGATGGTGATGTACAGAGTAGATTGGGACTATAATAGAAGCTACACATATTGAACTTACTTTTAAAATCACGACGATTGCAATAAGGAAGGGACTCCTTCAAAATGCCATATCTTTAATAGAAATCTTTGATTGGATCTCCTGTAAAATTTATAAAGGTCAGGTAATTACGTCATTCTTGCACCAAATGAGCGATACGCTTGTTTCATCATAGATGACATTCATCGCCTTCGAGATCCCTCTAGAGCAGGCCATCCTCGCACACAACTGCATAGCCTTGTCCAAACTACATTTGTTGGTGTCGGCTTCCAGTCTTAACGGATGTGGGTAAAGACCAATATTTTTTATAAGGAGCGACTACGTGTATGAACTCCACAACCCATCAGATAACTTATCCTTAAGTTAGACTGGTTATTGGTAGACTTCCAGACCAACAAAGAGATTAAAAAAAACTCAGCTTAGGATTTTACGCATTCTACCATTTAGTATCTTCAAAAAAAATTAAGTATACTGCTATCATAGGCGTCCAAGGCTTTGAGTCGAACACCATAGGTAGTTGCTACTAAATAACATATTTTCAAAATACCATCATTCGCCATAAAGGCTTCCGTCCCCTCTTCAACAACTGGCCGGACCGCAAAACAGACGGCCATAAATATCACTTTATTATGCGTATCTATGATAACCATAGACGTAGAATAAGAATACAGTATCGAAAAGGAACTCGTGTGTTGATACCGATGCAAGAGCATAATCAGCCATGTTCCCACAGCTGGGACACGAGCTTCCTGGAAAGTGGGCTGCGAATCCAATATGCGAACCCAGTGCGAGATAGATGAACGCAACGTCTTCGATTTTTTGGTGCCAGAGCCAGAGGAATCATGATGTTTTCCTTCACCGTTTATAGAGCGTAGTGGTAGTGAATTACATTACACAAAGTATGTGTGTCTTTGTTGGGTTTGTGGCTGTTAAATTTTCCCAAATTATTTTAAAGCATAAAATGTTGATAGTTATGTTCAAAATCGAATGAAAAAAGTTTGTAGTAACTTCGTGAGGTGGCGACAATACCTAGTAATAGACTAGGCGCCTCTGACCTCTGAGCGACCACAGCTCTGTCTTGACTGGTTGCAAATGAGTATAGCCCACGTATTTGACAACTGAACCAAGGTTACCGACGTATCCCGAAAATTTGCCAAACTTAAGTGGCAGTGGGCAGGACACATTGCGGATGGCCGATGGGGCCGAAAAGTTCTGGAGTTGCGACCGCGATCCGGAAGACGTTGCGTTGGAAGGCCTCCCACTAGGTGGAGCGGTGACCTGGTGAAGGTTGCGGGAATCCGTTGGATGCGATTCACACGGGACCGCTCAATGTAACATGACACTTGGGGGAGGCCTATGTCCAGCAGTGGACGTCTTTCGGCTGAAATGATGATGATTGACAATGCACACGTTGAAAATGACTATGAACACATATGCACAGCAAGCAATGATAAAACCCTGACTGTATTGATCGTTTCTTACGCCCTGAAACAGTGGGCAATTTGGCATATATTCACCCAATTCATTCGAAACCGAAGTCTCGCTTCTTTAAATTCCTGATCTATGTCAAAAGGGAAGCTGTCATATCAAGATAGAGGGAAGTCTACTATCCATAAGTTTTTATGACGCACAAGGGTGTTATATTGTACATCGATGTATAGAAACTGTACCAATACACTTTTATAGCGTTAAAATGTGACCTTGGGCGGTAGTTATGTTGAATATGCAATGATATGGCGCTTTTATTGAATTTATTATTTAAATATTTGCATGAGGTGGTCGTTTAGAAGGTGTTGAATGGAAGTTAGCTTCAAAATAATGGTTGTGTTGTGTGCATCCCTATTTTGTAAGAATATTTGCGTGTAGATGCTGTTGTAAGTAAAGTAGAAGGTGACAGGAATTTAGATTATCCTACTTAAATGCATCGAATAGTTTTTGTAACCAATCGTAAGGTTTTGGCTAACTTTCGATTAAAAAATTCGAGATGTTACGTTCGTACTTGACGTATTTTCCTTGATCCTTTTAAATACTATCACAATTCTCAAGGAATTGTCGCTGTTTACTAAAATACTCTGTTAACTAAAATAGGACCGGGCAGGCCACATTTGTCGGATGCTGTGGGAGCAAAAAAAATTGGAGCCCTGAGACAGCTAGACGGAGTCGCGGCAAACCTAGTAGAAGATGGTGGGACGCCTTGGATAGCTTTTTCGTTACTTGGCGAGAAGAGGCACAATATCAAGAAAACTGGAAAAAATGGGGGGAAGCCCTTTACCCAGAAGTGGGAATGTTTAGGCTTACTAAAAAAAGACTATAGAAACTATTCTTTTCTTCTCATCTACACTAATATTATAAAGAGGAAATATTTGTATTTTTGTGTTGTAATAGTTTTTGATTCATTACAAACATACATGTTTGTAATGAATCAAAAACTATTTCAATTCAATTCTTTCACCATTAGAAAGCTACATTCACCCTGAGTAACATAGGCTATATTTTATCCCCGTACTCCCACGGGAACGGGAAATACGCGGGTGACACCGCGTGACGTCCGCTAGTTTCTAATAAAACAGAGACCTATGTTCATTCTTTGTCCGGATCCTAGTACTACAAAATACTTTGTATACACTCACCAATCCTTCATTATGCAGCTCTTCCCATGTTGGGTCGCCGGGAGGTTCCAAATCCATTGCTCCTTCGTAGTGTAGGACACCAACTTGCTTTGCCTTCGTGAATCTATACGTAAAAGAAGTTTCATAAGTACATTTTCAAAATAGGTTCTTTTTCATTGCGTTCAACCTCAGAAAAACACTGAAAAGATGAACTATTTGTATCAAGGTTGTCCATTTACACATGAATTTTTGTAAAAGAATTGCAATTGCTATTTTCCAAATCATAAGCTGGATCTCCACTATAGTTTTGATAAGTATTGTCTTATCGGATTTCAAAGAGTTTAACATTTCTAATAACTTGAGTCAATTGTGCATTCAGGTTGCGATTTTATTAATCGTTATTGCTTGAAACCCTAGTCCTAACAAATATTGCTTATATAATGCGAAAGTAATTTTGTTCAACAATAACACTCATATGATAATAGATGGTGCCACGTGGCTTTCATTTCTTTAATCATTATTGAATTTTATTATTACAAGCAGAGTAAAATTGATTGTCAAATTCTAAATTAACGCGAGCGAAGCCGTGGACAACGGCTAGTTTTGCCATTTAAGAATAGAGTTTTATTCAAGTATTTGCAAAAGATAAACAAGCATAGATTTTTTCTTCTCAATATGAATTACTGACATTTGATACCAACTATTAAGATACTAACATTTGAGACCAACTAATAAGATACTGACATTTGAGACCAACTAATAAGATACTGACATTTGAGACCAACTAATAAGATACTGATATTTGAGACCAACTAATAAAATATTGATATTTGAGACCAACTAATAAGATACTGACATTTGAGACGAACTAATAAGATACTGACATTTGAGACCAACTAATAAGATACTGACATTTGAGACCAACTAATAAGATACTGACATTTGAGACCAACTAATAAGATACTCACATTTCGTCACAATCCATCAGGCCGCGATACCTGATCCAATAGTTGTCAATTTCATTGTTGGCCTCCAGAATGAAGTCGTACCGCTCTCCCGCGTACGTTACTAGTGATGTTGCTGTAACAAAAAGAAGATTGTTCAACATAGGGACAGGATTAAATCTTTTAAACTGAAGTCATGTGAAGACATACGTAGGAATTTGGCTTCTGCTCCTTTAACTTTTCGTGATTTTTCTTTGAAATGTTTATTTTGCTTATGGGCTGGCTTTTACCTTGGCCAGAGACTAATAATTGCCATAAAATGAAGCAACGCCGCCGGTTTCTTAGGCACATACCAGTTGTCATCGTTGAGCATTTTTTTATGGCCTTTTATAGTTTGTTGTTAATTCAGTTCAATTATTTTATATTATTTGAGAGTTATCTATACTTTATGTTGCACCCGCCATGTTCTATCTCTGCATCCCCCATATATCGACTGGATTGACCTACAGGATTTAAGTGTACAAAACATTCTCATTAAACTGTATGTTTTGTCAACTCAAAAGAAAAAATCGAATTAGGAGACGTTCTCATTAATTTTCTGCCACTAGTCAAATCTACAGTATTTCCAGAGCAGCACGCTCTAAAACCGTAATTCCCAGCCATTTACAATAAGACCATCCGTTACCCCGTCACAGTTCCCTGCAGTAATTGGAATAGACAAAAGCAACAGAGCCACCGCAATAGCCACGCTTTCCCCTGTCCAGTGTCTGGCTCATTGGTTGCCAAATCACAACCAGTGGTCGCCTTGAGCTTTCATTTAATAATAGTCGTTGAAAATTGCAAAGTTTTTAAGGGGACTACAGGAGCTAAATGCGAGTTTTATAATGCAAAAAAGCATATGATTCAATTGCAAAAAGCATATGATTCAATTGCAAAAAAGCATATGATTCAATTTTCTACATTCCTTTTTCGCTTGAATCTTTTAAATTCACTTCTTTTCGCTTCATCCATGTTCAAATACATCGCTGGCCCAGTTCAATAGAAAAATACAACAGTCTGTTTAGAAACCTTATTTTTTTTTCGGATGGAAAATCATCAAATGACCTATCGCTCCTCCCGCTCTGGGCGGAGTAGAAGGGAGTGTCAGACTTTTACTGACTAAAACCCATCCATGTTCCTTCTTAGCCCTATAAGTTCTAGGGCCACGGGGTCTCTTTCGAACGGTCACGCAGCCCTGTTTATCTACATTATGAAGAGTTGTAGGTTATGGGCCAGCCAAGCTTGAAGTATGTTTTGAGTTAATCATACTTTTAGGTTTTGTCAGTAATTCACTTGTTGTTATTTGAAATGTGGTTACTTTATTAAAATGATAGCTTAGTTAAATGCGTTTATTAATCAATATTCATGTTTAATATGTACGAGTATAATTAATGTCTCAGTGAGATATTGTTTAAAAATGCAACCTAGGTGACTTTGCATTTTACTTCACTTACATTGCATTGCATTTTACTAAACTATTTTTTCTAAGAATCTTACTATTGAACTAGGACAGGCAGTCAAAACCACGCCGGTTCGCATTTGCTATTAAACGAATAATTGTGTTTTCTATTAAAACAGTATCTACTGCTATTTGATACATTCATTTTCAAGAATCTTAGCTTCCCTGTTATGCTACCAACAAAATAATCGAAGTAGTCCGTAGTCCAAGAAAGGTTAGGAACCGTTGGTCTAGCTATAATATCTATCCAGGAACTGTCCAGGATTACAGGTGGCCGCAATGCTCGGAATTAAGCAGGATTGTCCTGGGTTCCAATTGAATGCCGCGCTTATCTCAAATCTGATATAATAGGGACGGCTTTGTTGGGTCGTCTTATGTTTTGCTCGGTTTAGATGTGAGAGACGAGGGACGGATATTGTTGGACAGAATTGTTAGGTATCATTTTATTTGTGCTTGTATTTTCGTTGCTATAGCGAGATATAACCAAGATAAACAGCGTATTTACATATCACGTATTTTCAGGCGGGTATATTAAACTATGGTTATTTTAAACCTGAAGTGTAGACCAAGCCACTAGTGTTCCCAAAAATGTTTCATGGTCAATGGGAAATCGCCTTTGGCAAAAACGACAAGCGTCTAGCTTGGCCCGCGGATAGGCATATCACGTATTTTCAGGCGGGCATATTAAACTATGGTTATTTTAAACCTGAAGTGTAGACCAAGCCACTAGTGTTCCCAAAAATGTTTCATGGTCAATGGGAAATCGCCTTTGGCAAAAACGACAAGCGTCTAGCTTGGCCCGCGGATAGGTTACCACCCATTACATACCAAGCTTCCTCCGTTCCTTGAAAAGCACGTTAAGCTGTTGGTTCAGACTGTCATTTGCAGATATTTGACAGGCGTTATAGGCAGTCAGTGGCCCGAAAGAGTCTTACCCAAGGGATACCGTATTACCCAGTTGTTACTAGCTGTCGTCTTTTTTAAACTTTCACGGTCAGAACACCTTACAAAAACACCAAATCAATCAAACAAAGGTCAAGCTTCGATGTCGGTGGCTTTTTTAATTGTAATATCCTATACAAATATTTGCTATGCGTTTAATTTACGTTGTTAACAATACATGTCATGGTAAAAATGGTATCCCCAATAAATGGAACTTTACATACCTAAACTGTCAAAATCTTTCAAATATAAAAAGAATTTTGAGAATCGCTCCACAAATGGAGGAGAAATCGGTGAACATACATAAAATTAGACCACACGACTGAAGTAATTAAAAGACAGATAAAAACACAAAAAAAAAAGAAAAAACATAAAAAAGAGAAAAATAACTTAAGCTTCAGAAGCCGGTGACAAAAACACCAAATCAATCAAACAAAGGTCAACCTTCAGAAGTCGGTGACAAAACCACCAAATCAATCAAACAAAGGTCACCGACTTAGAAGCTTGACCTTTGTTTGATTCACGGTCACCGGCTTTTTCACTTTTTTGTGTTTTTTATTTTTGAATTTGAGTATTTTTTCTGCTTTTTTTTTACCGTATTTAGTTGTTCCCAAACAAGTCGCCATTTATTTATTTTACATTATTAACAATTCATGTCATGGTTATAGGCTTATGCCCAATAAATGGAACTTAACATTTAAATATTATTTATTTGATTACAACAGTTGTATTTAAACCAATTACTGTAACTAAAACTAGAACTAAAAGAGTAAGAGATAACATAAAATAACATAAGGTTCACACATTCATAAATTCCTCTCACAATACTTCTGATATAAAATAATAAAATCTTTGTCCATCCATCCGCAAACATACCAACCAACCAACCAACCATACCTAACTTAAGAAATCTGGGTGTATTGTACACATCTGCGTACCCCCTCAGAGCATACAGGCGTGATGTTACGTCATGATGTTGTATAAACAATAAACATCCAACCATCCGTCTATTTGTCTATTTTTTAAAGAGTTCCATTGTATATCTCCGAAGATCAGCATCAGATCTTCACCAAATTAAAATAGGACTACCTTAGGAGTATACTCTTTCAAATAAAAAAATAACTTTGAGAATAGATCCACAAATGGGGGAGAAATCCGGTAACATACATAAAAAAAATACATCCACACGAACATATAACCTCCTCCTTTTTTGAAGTCGGTTAAAAATGATACCGCGTTGATGTCTTTTTGAAGTCCCTTTCTTAGTTAATGTTTGGAACACACGACTGAAGTAAAAAAATGTCAATAAATGAAAACTACTGGGCCAAACTATGTTAAATTTGGGACCAAATGGCAACTATTCCGCATCAGACTAAAGAAGAATCACGTAAATCGGATCATAAATCTCAGCGTAATCGGAGTACATACATAAATATAAAAATATTGAGAACCTCCTCCTTTTTGCAGTCGGTTAAAATAAAACTACCATTTTGTTTAAGTATAGGTATTATCGTCTCAGCTGTGTTTAGTCCTAACACAGTTTACTAAATCGAATAAACTGTTATTTTATTGTTCGTATCCCAACCGGTTATTTATTACCTACATCGAATATTGGACTTTTGATTATTGTCTCCGAAATCCTGATAAAGGAAACAAGGGTAAAACTTATTTTCTCTTATGGAGTGAATACATACGAATTCCCCCGATCGGAGGTTTCAAAAATATCATACTAACCGAAAAGAATCCGAGTATAAGACTCGGATTCTTTTCGGTTTTCCCCTTCGCAAATAAGATTTGGCGTTCACGTGGCGATGCCAACAAAAATCGAACACTCGTCACAAACGTCACAACAATCACAATTAAAGTTATTAGTTATTTTTTACGCAGTCGGATTTTTTAACTTTTTAAATTATATTTTTTTTTATTTTACACTTTTTACTTACAATAAATAATAAGATGGAGAATTTCGCATTTTATTTATTTTGGTGTACATTTGTTACTTTAAAGTTTACAAACTTACCTAGTCATCTGCGCGTATCTTGTATAATTAAATAAGCAACACATTTTTTAAATTAAAATATGGTCATGATAATATACCATTTTGAAATCCTCACGATGAGCCCTTTAATTTGATACCCATATTGCAGTCTCCAAAAAAATATATATTTTTTATTTTTCACCAAGCCTATGCAACAAAAAATTACCCGAGACAACACAAGGATTCTAACGATACCACGTACATCGAAATCGGTTTAAGCATTTAGAAGTTATGGTGAAATAATGAAACTCACAAACATAAATACATACGTACATACATACATACATACATACATATACGAACCCTGAAAACATAACCACCACTACTTTCAGCAGGCAGCAGGCTTTGGGCAGTCGTGTAAAAAGTCCAATATTCGATGTAGGTAAATAGTACTAGAGTACTAAAGAAAATTTTATTGTTTGTATCCCAACAAGTTATGTTGGAATACAAACAATAAAATTATCTCTTAAGGAGTGAATACATACGATTTCCCGCTCGGAGGTTCCAAAAATATCTACACACATAATTTTCTAAAAATTGTCTTATACTTGGATTCTATTCGGTTTTCCCATTCGCAAATAAGATTTGGCGTTCACGTGTCGATGCCAACAAAAATCGAACACTCTGAACAGAATTGACAGTGCGATGGGGCATTTTTGCGAAGAACCGTTTCTAAATTTATTTTATATTATTAGTACTATGTTGTTACAATGCGATTCGATCATAGATGCGGCATCAATATTGGGCTGTAGATTGCAAAAAGGCGCATCATTACAAAAATAATAAAAAATATATACCACGCATTAGGGGTGCGGCTGACCAAGAAGATTACGAGAAAGAAAAAAAACAAGAACAAGTAAAAATAGTATATTTCATTACAAGTGCGGAAAGGCTGTCATTGCAAAGAGTCCCGACAAATGTCTACCCGAGCCGAGGCGCAGCCGAAAGCGAGGGTTGACAGTCGGAACAAGTTGCAATGACGGTTCCGCAGGTGTACTGAACGACTATTTTTAATACAGTTGCGAAAAAATGAAGAAATTTAATAAAATATTAAAAACACAATAAACTAAACTCGCAAAGAAAATTTCTGGAAAATGGCGCCAACCGTAGAATATAAGCAGAGTTTTTTTTTTCTTCACCCATTTTGGTAGGCAAAGGGAACTATCCATACAGCTTAGTCTTCAGTAGATTTTTTTTATTGATATGAAATGAAAATGAAATTTAATGAGATGAAATGAAATGAAACCTAACCTAACTCATTCAATTAAATCATTAAATCTGAAATTGAAATATACGTGAATCACAAAAACTCTTTAGTAAAAACTTCATGGTTGGTTTTTCTTTTTAATAGATATTATTTTGACAGTTGGAAAAAAGAACGCACGAGTTCGGGAAAGGTAAAAAAAAGCACTAGTATGTAATAGCCCACATCCCGAACGCTATACGTCCCTGCAATACACCACTTTTTGAGCAACTGTATTAAAAATTCTAATACGGAACATATTGACTGCAACAGCGGCTAGCGGCTCGACACGCCACTGCCGCCTACCCGCGCGGTACATGCGCCCGCCCCTTGGTCGCCCTCACCACCTCGCCAGTCCACGCTTACGAGTACCAACGTACCGGTCTGCATACATTTAAACCGCGCATCCTTTTAATTATATTGTGTTATGCTAATAAACTTTATTTATAATTGTTAGAGAGCTGTGTTTATTGTGAAGAGTTCCCAAAGCCTCCAATCCACACATACACTCTACATAATATCTTTCAAACCTATTTTTAAAATCATTTCTTGGTCAAACCACAAAATACTATAGCGAACGTCAGCAACCATCTTTAGAAAATGTTGAACTAAGTTCTAAAAGCTTTGACATCCGCGAGTATTTCATTTCCTCATACGCTCCCAGAGCAAATTGAATTGCGGTAACGTCATGATCTTGAAGAGAACCGCGCACAAACCACAGAATTGTACAGAAGTACAGTCTCCTAAAACTACAAAAATATTAATAACCACGAAGGGTATGGTGGGGTCTATTCGCTCGATTCGCTTACTCATTCAATCCCGCCATATGCTTCTAACCTAATATATAAAAACACTTAGCGCATAACAAATATTATAAATACAAGAAGACGGAACAAAAAAAAGTTGACAGCTTGCATGTCGTGACTGCGATAAGCGGGTTCCCACTCAGCATTTTGCTGTGCTATGAGGGGCCCACAGCACAGCAATGGTTTTCAATAGTCACACGTAAAACTACGTACGGAAGCCAAGACAGCATTAACATTTGATCATATGAAAAAGAAAGCAATCGCTGTTCCAGAGAGGCCTGAAGTAGATAGATTATAAGCTGATTATAGTACTGTTATGAGTAGGTAACGTCACTATTGATGTCACATCACTAGTCTATGAATATCATTTACATAAGTTTACTTGTGTACTTGTGTCTTGTGTATTATTACACCGACCAAAACAAGTACGAAAGACGATAAGGGTGAAAAATGGCAGACATTCAGTGAACATGGTAGTAACAAGTTAGAGTCCAATAATGGATTTTAATTTATATTTTGTAAAAATAGTGTCATGCTCTCGAATGGGACATTGTGCGAATGGGGCATTGTGCGAATGGGACTTTGTGCGAATGAGACTTTGTGCGAATGAGACTTTGTGCGAATGAGACTTTGTGCTAATGAGACATTCTGCATCAATGGGACTTTTGCGAATGGGATATTCTGCGTCAGATCCCTCTCAGCGAGGGTTTTTCCGCCAAAAGAGCGCCAAGCAAAGTTTTGTGACTATGGCAGTGTAAACATTCCGCTGCCGCGGCTAATTGTCGCTCAGCTGACAGACTTCCGGCGGGATCTCATAGCGACACGGAGAGAGCGACTGTCGCAACCCCGTGCAGGGCACGCCACAATAGTGGCGATAAGTCCACTCTTTGAAAAGTGGCTTGAAAGACGCCATGGCGTCCTCATCTTCCGCCTGACGCAGGTCCTCACCGGACACGGTTGTTTCGGGAGGTTCCTGCACCAAATCGGGCGGGAGGAAACGCCCGGGTGTTTCCACTGCAAGGATCGACCGGAGGACACGGTGGAGGTGTGCCCCGCGTGGGCGGAGCACCGCCGTGTCCTCGAAGCGGCGATCGGCGGCGGCGACCTCTCGCGTCCGGCCCTGGTCCAAGCCATGGTCCGGAGCGGGACGAAATGGGACGCCGTCACCTCCTTCTGCGAAGCAGTCATGCTAGAGAAGGAAGTGGCGGAACGTGAGACAAAGAGATCCTCACATCCCGGCCGCTGCGGGAGACGCCCCGGGCGTCGGGGGCCACCGTAGGCCCGGGCCTGTGGACGGTGGGCTATGGGCTAGCTCGCCGTCCGTCCGTTTCATGACGACAGGCCGTGTCGACGACGCGTTCGTGTTCTACGCGCGCCTCAAAGAGAGTCAGCAATAGAAAGGGGACCCCTTCCTATTGCTGGCTCTCTTTGAGGCGCGCGCAAGGACCGATGCCTGCCGGGAATGCGGGACTGTTCGAAAGAGATACCGTGACCCCGGAACACAAAGAGCGATGAAGGAACATGGATGGGTTTTAGTCAGTAAAAGTCTGACACTCCCTCCTGCTCCGCCCAGAGCGGGAGAAGTCATTTGATGATTTCCCATCCGCAAAAAAAAAAAAAAGTATCACTTGAAAAAATAAAAGAATTAATTGAGAAAATTTTGAAAAGGGTGCCATATTGATGCATGCGCTTGCACTCACTATGCGTGAAGCGTGTATATGTGTGCGTGCGTTTTTCACTCGTAGCATGGAGACGGACCTTCTGTATCCACTACTTTGTGCATAAACTTTGTATTGAGTTGTTTAGGTAAAGGAGGTTCTGTTGTTAAACGGGAAGTAAATATACGAACAGCTAATCCCGTAATGGAGGAAGAAACCTTTAATTCAATGAAAAGAATAAGAGCTAAAATTCTGAGAACTGATGAAATAATTTGCTTGGGAAAATAGCCAGTATGGGTGTACCAGTAAAAGAAAATAATTATGAAGTCTGAAAAACTATTCTGTGTGTATTTTCGACAATATTGGATATTATTTGGATGGAAAACATAATTGAATATCTCAGTAGCAGCCACGGAGCCTGAATTTGTGCCCGGTTCATATGACATTAGGCTAACCCCCTACTGCATGGGACTTAAACATAACTGGCAAAATGTCAATGTACTATTAGGTACACTTCGGCCTAACCCTTTTAGAATCACAGGCGTGATGTTAACCGACGGACAAAAAGAGTTACTTCAAAATATAAATAATATGACAGTGCACTACTGAAAACAATCACCCAGAGTGCTCCTCCAAGCTGTAGATCACCACTACTTAAGTCTTTGATAAACAATAATGACCACTCTCCCATTCAAAATAAAACAGCTTTTCTCACTCACATCTCAATCGAAAACAGCCATACTATGACACTTGTCCTACCGCTAGCGAGTAGCGAGAAACGAGAAGAGCTAGCAACTAAAAGCGAGTGGTTTGTTTGTCGGAGTTCTCGCAGACTCTGAGAACAGTCAGCGATCAACTATTAATATAATTATGTATCCTTACACGGGGCGATCTTCAAGGTTAATAGGTGGTTGGTCTACGGATGGGTGACCATCCATTACATACCAAGTTTCCTCCGTGTCTCAGAAAGAAAGAAGCACGATAAACCATTGGTTCGGGCTGTCATATTTTGTAGATCTATGACAGTCATTACAGGCTATAGTCAGTGGCCTGAAAGTCTAACAACCAGTCTTACAAGGGGTACCGTATTCAGGTCAGATAGGCAGTCGCTCCATGTAAAATACTGGTATTCAGCTGCATCCGTTTAGACTGGAAGCCGACCCCAACATAGTTGGGAAAAGGTTAGATAGATGATGACTTATATAGTCTATTTTACTGACACGGGACCTTCAATTTTTTGTACGTTAATTATTTTATAGAGCGAGAAAATAGTCGATCGCTAGTAGCTTCCTCCGCGATGGTGGGACTGTTGCTTAAACAAATCAGCTTTTCTCTTTAAACTTCTAAAACTACCACACTAAAGTGCCATTTACTCTAACAACGTAATTATTTCACTAGACTAGTCTAATACGTCACCACAGACAGTAATTGTTGTCTCCAAATAGGGGCTTAAAACTAATTAATTCTTAATACTATTCTCACAATTTGTGTTAAGAAAATAAATTCTATACGAAGATTTCTTCATTTAGTTTACGAAGCAATAGTGATGGATTGTGATTTTGGGAGGCCGAAAACCGAAACTTCATTATTCGGTCAATAAAATTTTTAAGGAATTGGAAGCAGTTTTAACATTCAATCTGGCGTGTATTTTTTCCGGGTAAAAATACACGCCAGATTGTTTATCATATTTTTCTACGAAACAATAAAAAAGGTCAGTTTTCCAACTCAGTTTGAGTAATTCATTGAAGAGTCTATTTCTTAATTCGCATATCTCACTTACGTAAACATATACGACAACATAAAATAAAAAGCAAAAATAAAACCATACGATACCACCAAAGCTTATACATCAATTGGATAAGCCATTTACGTGTAAACCCATAACAAACAAAATCCTTTTTAGCCGAAAAATAACCGAATCGTCACGTCCTCGAAATTCGGTTTCGGCAAAAGGTCCACACCACTAGTGTTGTGATTATCTTTTGAAGATACCACGTTCTTTGTACACGACTTTCTTTTAGCAGCGATTTGATTGTTTTTCTTTGTGATAAGCTACAACAGATTATCTATGCTTGCACGAAGAAAAGTTCTTGCTACTAGGAAAGTATGAAGTCCAAAGACAATTGTTGGATCTCGAGAGACCATAAGTTGGCTGAGTTTCGAGATGTTGTTTTGTTTTTCTGCGAGAAGTGGAAGTAGTTTTTATTATGGGTTTATTTTCTTGTTTGAGTATGTGTTGAACTTTTGATCATTTAGAAGGATGAAATTATGTGGATTTAATAAGTAAAATTTTAAAACTCTCAGATGAAACGATGGGATACTTGTAATTGTGTCCTGCGTTTCCTGTTGTCTGCTCATCACAAAAACTGATGGAAACTACTAGACATGTAAACGAATTTGGCACCCCCAGTTAACCAAACTTTTTTAACAACTTCTAAATTGATGAAAAGCTTCATATCAAAAACGTTTTCTCTGCTATTTAATATACATAAAAAGCTAAATCACTAACACGTTTCCAATTCAAACTGCGGACAAATCACAAAAATGTTAAAAAGAAATGTCTTTCATAAGAATCATCATCATACAAACCAGCCAATCACTGTTTAATAGACAGAAATGTTATTCCAAACACACACTTTTTCAACCAAACTCCATTCACATTTACTAATGTCCAGATAAGTTGAATTTTCCAATAAGCATTTTAAAATTTCCTATCTACGAGATTGGAAAAAGTTGGGCGACGGACGGAACGGGAAAGTAGATACATATGTAGATGTTACTATGTACTGAGAGCAAGGGGAATTCGAACTAAATGTGGTTTGAATTTATTCAATCTAGTCGGTTTGTTTACTTCTTCTAGCTTTGGGGATGTGGTTTTTGGTACAAGTAGAACAGTCTGCCAATTAAGGTTTTGTAGGAATTATTCGTGATAGAAAACGAATGGTAAAACGCTATCAAATCTCTCTTAAATTGGTAATACCCCAGAATAGTAATAGCGTTTATTTATGTCTGGCTGTCATTAATCTGGAGTATGAGTATATGGCATTATACTTATTAATCGGGAAACGGGAAGTACCCTATAGGTTTTGACTCCCTTGTGAAATCGCATAATATACGACAACGGTCATATCTTTAATTTTATCACTTTGACTTACAAGTTTGATTTTACTGCTAGCAGACGTCTTGAGTATTTGATATTCATTTTAGCTTCATACCTTTACGCGTTCTTGAGAAAAAAGGTCCGTTAGTTTAATAATTGTATGATTGAAATTATCACTACTGTCATTACTAATCCGTGTTACATTTTGAAACCATTGGCTAGAGGCAATAATTGAATCAAATTATGTAGATGAACAATTTTATTTCCAACACCCTGTTACAAAGGATTTATTCAATCGAATCAGATTTTGGTATTTTCTATCATTCATTATTTTGTTTGTACCACGAATACAAATAGGACGTGTGTCACCACCTATTATTAAATGCCCGTATTTACTTTGCGGGTAATTTGATACAAATTCTGTTCCATTTCTGAATTTATTCGGTGAGTAGAGGCTATTCGGACATTGTAAAACAAGCCCTGTGAATAATAAATAAATTCAGGTGAACTTTCCCTGCATTGACAGGATTTGTGATTTCCGTTTATTTCCATGAATTTAATAAGCTTATCAATGTTTTCGCTGTCTGTAATTAATTTACTGCAAAACCTATCCCTTTTTTTCAGTAAATTAATTATGAATCTCGCAAAACATAATTATCTATTCTGTCTGATGAATAATATTTAATTTCGGCTTATCATATATTATGACGCGACTGCCTATTTCATCCACACAAATGTTAAGTAAGCTAAAAGTAATAAATTAATGGGCAGGAAAGACCCCTTAGTAAGACTGGTAGACAGACTGGTTAAAAAACCGGTCAAGTGCGAGTTGGAGTCGCGCACTTGTTCCTATAGGCTATACAGGTAGACAGGTTTGGGTATTTTTTTGTTAAATGTAATTTTGTGTATTTTATCTCAGGGCCTTAGCTAATTGCCTGATAATAAATGATTGATTAATTGAAACCGCAAAATATGCGACATAAACGGTCTTATCTTCTGTTCGTGTTGACTTGTCAGTCAACAGTTTGATTTTTCACTGCTCTAAGGGGTACCACACTTAAGTATTTTATATTAATTTCAGCTTGATAACTCCACGCGTTCCTGATAAAAAGAGAACGGACAGACAGACAACAAAGGGATCCTATATGAGTTCTGTTTTTGTCGACTATGGGACGGAACCTTAACATAAAATACAACGAAGTCAAGCCAATATTGTTCCAAAAGCTGGAACACATGCCTCTTCCGTGTGAAAAAGGTGTGCCGTAATTTATGACGCAGACCAAGTTATTGGATATATAATTACCATTAGCATAATATTCCAAGCTCAGTGTCTAATAGCACCGCCTCAACCCCTCCCTCTTCTATAGTAGCGATCTTGCACTCGACGATAAGCTAATAATGCACTCCGTTCCCGTATATCCTCTACATTCCCACATTTGCATACAAATGTACCTTCCACAAAATTAATCTCTTCACTTACTCATTACTTACTGAATCCACTAAAAACTGAGTAAACTTCATCGGCAAACAATTGGAAAGGAAATTAAAATCCTATATTTGCTCTGACAACACTTACAGTAGCCGAATATCCTGAACCAATATTTGAATTAAAATCAACATTAAATTCTAGTGGGGCACGTTTAGTTTGGAAGCTTTCCTGCTCATCCCCTTTTGAAATTTACATATTCAAATGTGCACGGAGGATCAAAGAGCCAGATCGGTAACATAGACGCTTGGTGGATATGTTCGGTGGATGAAACCGGCGTTTTCGTCCGACAAAATTGGCAAGCAAAGTAAAAATGTTTGATAGATTCGCTTCTACGGCTTATCTAGTATGTTGCTTGCTCTGATTTGTGTTTTGAGTGTTTGTTTTGCCTTTTAGAGTGAATATTATGATTTGGTTTGATATTGTGGGCAGGTTAAGATTTTTAAGGTGTTCAGACGATTATTGCCACCTAACACCGTCTATGTACCACTCTTGTACATGAAGTTTAAATATTTTTTTTAATATTGAAAACTCTATAAAGCCGTTGCTTAAAAAGCATTGCCGCAGCTAACAACACACAACAACAATAATTTTTGTTCTTAAACACGAAATATGCATTATTGATAATAATGGAATTAGTACTGGGCATATTGTCATTTTTAGATCTTTAACAGTCGTTACAGGCAGTCAGTAGGTAGCCCAAAAGTCTGACAAACAGTCTTACCAAGGGTATCGTATTACCCAGTATTAACTGGGTTGTGGAGGTCAGACAGGCAGCCGACCCCAACATAGTTGGGAAAAGGCTAGGCAGATGATGATGATATATTTAGTACTGCCAAAGTATTTGTATAGTATTGTTCAGGTCACTTAAACGTTCTTCTTCCACGATAGCATCTTTATTAATCGTAGTTTCAGTAATTACGATCCTTTCTTACCCGTGGAACACTGTCTGACCATTATTAAACGTCTTTCACATAATCCATCGCATACACCCATATTATCCCACCCACACATAGTTTCTCACACACATGCATAGACACTATACTCATCAAAATGTCATTTATCTTTTTACTTTTTTTAACATTTTTGTTTTTGTTCAGTTTTTTTAATGCAAATTTGCAAATTGCTTTGTGCTACAATGAAAGAGACTGGTTTCCACAACACAGGGAACCCTAGTGTGTAAACCAGAGACCTATTTTTGATGTAATGTAATTCTAAAATAATAAAGTTATTTGTATTTTGTATCTATAGTTTCTACAGTTCAAAAGTACCTATTAACTTTTTTTTTTCAAAATTAAATATTCCCGCACTCACCAAGAATACAATCCACAAAATCATCTAAAACCCAAAACACATGCCAACAGAACGGATTTGACCAAAAAATATTCAAACCTTTTCGTGTTTGACCCCTGATTACTTTCGTTAGCCTGTCCATATACCCTTGGGATGGACCGGTACCTTCTGACCTAGACAACTTAACCCAAGGACAGGTGTGTCCCGGGAATATGGACGCAAAAATGTTCACTAATGGTGGGACCGCTAATGTTATTTTGGGTAGTATGTTTTTCAATGTTGTGGAAACTGTTTTAATGGGAGCCGCTGGGTTTAATACTCGGGAACGTAATTAAGAGGAGAATAATTTAGGGTGAGGTGATATGGACGGAGAAAATATGGGTCGGTTTTGTAATACGGTTGATGATGCCGCTTGTTTAATTGTGTTTTCGTGACAGAAGAAAAAAGGATAACGAAGAGGAACAAAATGATGAGGGATCTTAATCTTAAGTGGTCATTGCAGTTATCAATTAAAATAAATGTAACGCGCTGTATACGATCTTCGTCGATGACACTTAAAACGTAATTGGCGTCAAGCGACATGCGTAATCTGAAAACGTCCTTCTATACTACTAAATAATCCACAATGTAAAAATGTCCTTAATCACTTCAATCGAAAATGGATTCGCTAGCTATTAAAAAAGCAAGCTCACATGCAAATCAAATGAAACTGAAATTGCAATTCCGTTGTTTGTTGATGAATCCTAAAATAGTGACACTAACCACGTTTAAACGGACTATTGTACGCCCGCTTGCCACGTTTTCAAAACTAACCATCTAAAAGAACTGACTATCTACATAATTCCATTGTACGTATCATCATTCTCCTGGTCTTACCACATTTGTTTTTTTTTATATTCTTCCATACTTTTCTTGAGCTATCATGTAACTAGTCACTCCCTTTCCAGGCCCCTAATGACCATCTTTCACAAAATCCATTCCTCATTTCTTTGGTCTTCCTCTACCTCAATTCAGACTCACTTTCTTCTTGATACTTTGCTTAAACCTTCACATCTCAATCCCATACAATGAAAACTAATTACCTTACAACTTTTCAGTTACCGGTGACTTTAATAAAACCATACACAATTACATTCCAAGGATCTCAAAACTGTAGGGCCAGCCACATGAAATTCTGCAACATTTTATTTCTAACGAGCACACAACTCCACATATTTCCGAGTGCAATAATAATAAAATAAAGACCGCGTCATGAAATTCGTCGCATAACACCGACCGTTCTAGTGTAAGCGCCATCTACAACAATCGTTATTTTAAAAATATCCTCCAACTTTATGGAAATATACACGAAATTTTCGGTGTTACGCAAACAAATTATAGTTTTGTATTTTTCTGTTGATATACGGTTGCGAATGAGGGAAACATTTGAAATATTACACAATTTTTCCATATATATGCGAGAAAATCAGCATAAATGGTGTTACGCTTGCATACATAGACGATGAGTTGGTGTCTTACTAAGACGCAGAGTGAGCAAAATCTTACGTACAATCTTGCAAATCCTCCAGATTCTGCTGAATTGCAGTCAGCGAAGCTACTGGATTGATAAAGTAGTATAGCGATGCGAAAGAAGGTCAAGCTCTAACAATATTAGAGAGAGGTTTGTCTGGTAATAAACTGAATTGGAACTGAGCAGTTAGGTCATTTGGGAATAGCTTATGTTTTGTTATTGCAATAGATTCTCATCTTTTAATTGAAGTCGTTAAAGATTTCAAAGCAAGTGTTTCAATTATTTTTAAGAAGTAAAACATACTAACATTTTATCTTAGAAGTAATAAAACATGTTCACTACCAAACGTAAAACGCTACAATAATTGAGACTGCAGTCTCATTAAACTTAGAACCTAGATAAACCGCCAGTCTAATTCATCATAAGATTCTCATTCGGGATAAAATTAAGGATAACGGATAACGTAAGCTTGAAGTAAAAGCTAAACAAACGAGACTTTGTTAGTGAATAATCAATGTATGTTTGATCAGTAAATCCGGGACGAAGTGTGAGGATAATCTAATAAAGCAAAAGTGGACCGTTCTTAAATGGGAATAGGGTTGAGCCTCGCTAAATGCAAATGATAGATATTGCAGCAGCTTGAAGTTCCGGTATTGGGCTAAAATATCTTTAGAGGTTTGGGCAATATCGAAAACCGAAAACGATTTTGGGATTAATTTGAACCCTGATCTAAGTGGAGGATTAGACGTGAATAGGCAAAAGCGTGAAAAGGTTTTATAACGTAGTGTGAATTAGCAGTGTTAATAAGAATAAGGATTTATCAGTGTTACGGTACATCTATTTGGGCCGAGTAGCAAGCCACGTCAATTGCAGTGACAGAGAAGTTGTTCAGATCCTCAATGATGCAGATGAATGGACATTTCGGATACTCCGGTAGAAACGTCTGTATATAATAAATATTATAAAGAGGTAAAATAAGGTAATCTTCGGAACTAATGATTCAATTCAAAAAAATATTTCACTGACACAAAGCTACATTATTCATTTGTGCTTTAAGCTATAAATTATATTTACATCATGCATATTAGCCGAGCTATCACAATTTTTGCGGATGATCCCGAAATCCCGAATCCCATTTACATAAATTCACACCACACACAGACTTCAAGCTGGCAACATTATTACAGATCATGACACGAACAAAAACACCAGTACTAAAACCTTCACCCACTTTTTAAACTACCAAAAGTGACACAAAAGCGAGCAGCCCCAACACGCAAATTTAGCGTAGAAAAGTCAACTGTTCTAATGAATCTATTTAGCATTTTAATAACGAGACGGGCAAGAGTTTCAATTAAACTTTTTTACGTATATTTTTCAACTTCTGCTTTGTTAACTTTACGTAGATGTACGAGTATGCATTTTCACAGACTGCATTCCCGACAATTTGTTTCGTTCCACCTTTATACCAACTTTAATTTCAGTTTCCAGTTTTCGATTCGCTGTTTACCTATTAGCAGATTGGCTTGTTTGTTGATTGTATTATTTTAAATTTTTGATTGTGCTATGAATGGGTTATTGGCGTATATTTTTAGCTTTGGATGAAATTATTATTGTTGATGCTGTTTTAATGTTAGTGTTATAACGTTTTTTGAATTTGAATTGCATAGGTTTTTGCTAAATAGTAGGTACCTTAAGTGCGCGCACCGAGGGTTCCGTACAATCTTTTTAAAAGACAAACTTAACTTTGCTGTTCGATCCCATGAAACGGCTATTGCACCAACCGCAAATAATAAGTTTGTAATAATAATAAAATCGCATTATTAAACTACATATTTACGGTTTTCAGATTTTTTCCTTTACATGTGCTGTAAGACCTTGCTTTTTCCATAAGAACATAAATAAATCACGCTTGTAATCCCCGAAGGGTTAGGCGGAGGTATACTATGTTTAAGTCTCATGTAATAGGGGCCGAGCCTATTCCCATCAACCGGGCACAAATCCAGACTCCGTGGCCGCTAATTTTAAGTTTAAATTAAGGACATTTCTGATGGAAAAACCCAATAACACTTTGCCCGACCTGAGAACGACTAATTAAAGCTTCATAGGATCACCAAATCAGACTATCGCAGTTTCTTCTGAATATCCATTTCTCAAATTGATCTAGAACACTTCCTCTGCCATTTTTATTTTTATTACATTTGCTTCTCACAGTGCGCAAAGCGTCAACACCAATTCAAGCAAACAATGTTTGACCAACATTCTCATATGAAACCTTGAGGAAATGAGTTTCATTTAAACTAATCCAGGCCAACATTTCATCCAATATTTGACCAATAATCTGTAACATATCGAAGCAAGTTGCGTTAAGGGGTATGGTGGCTGTAATTTGATTAAAATATGATACGCAACCTTAACAAAAATGGCTTAACAGAGTGATAATCATTAAAATCAATAATACAACCCTCTAATTTTATTTATTCCCATTGAATGACTTTTTCATGAAATAGTCATTCAATACATACGTGTTACAGTCACGATCGTTCGATCGTGATTGTAACACGTATGTATTGTCAGGCTGTATGTTCTACAGCCTGACACTGACCTGCAAATTGCAAAAAACGTAAGAAAATTTGAATTTCACGGGCTACCCTGGCGCTTCCACCTTAATACCAAAACCGAGCCAACATTTCATCCAATGTTTGACCAACAATCTCTAGTGTGCTTGCATCCTGGAGGAAGCAAGTTCCTAGTATGTTTGCAAACGATGCATCCGCTGCGACTGCACTAATGCGAGCGCAAATTATCTTATCTCTCGGAGTTTTGCTAGCTATGTGAATGTGGATAGCATATGAAGGATGCAGTGGATATTTGTGTTTAGGATTTCATTTTACTTTGTCTTTAAAATACCTTCTGCTATTTTGTTATACAACAGGACTAATAGTATCCAATGGAGGACCTAGTCTCAGCATTGCTGCAATCGGTGGTTCTGAATTTTCTGTCGTCGTTGTTTGAAAACTGACAGTAAGTCAATTTTAGGGCGTTTCTAGGGTTTCTGGGTATGCTCCAAAATAATGAAGTATGTCAGAAAAGCAAATAAACCTCCTGGAAGTGTTAGATGCCGAAGGTAAAATGGTAATCTATACTATATAATTTTAAAGAGGTAAAATTTGTTTGTAAGTTTAGATGTATAGGGTAAACTTCGGAACTACTGATCCGTTTTTCAAAATTTTTTCACTAACGGGAAGCTGAGTTTCATAGGTTTAAAACGTTCCCGTGGATGAATTTGAAAGGAGCGAAAGCTAGCGATCAATACTCACACTACAGTTTTTAAAAGTATTTTATCACATTAACACCGATATCCTCAGACATTTCAACATTCCACCCACCTAAATCGACTCAAGTACGAATCTAAGTCACTGCTATCAAAAGCAAAACGTTGCTAAATCTAGCAAATTTGCACAAACGATTAAAAAGCAGTAATACTACCACACTGGCTCGAACAAAGCCTAGGGCTATTGGAGCTACGGTGTTGGGGGTGATGAAGTGGAAGTTCAGAAGGCTTATTTTCCATAGAGGAGTTTAATTCAATTCGAACATCATTTGAAGTACTGCACAGATAGATTGATTAAACTGTGGTCACAAAACAGGGACCCCTAAATTTGTTTGTCATCCGTTAAAGGACTCATAGTTTACTGTAGTAGAGCAAGATTCTATGGCTGCCAGGTTCACTTATTTTCTGAATAAGAAAATGTATGAGATTGAGTACGGTAGTGTTAGTGTATACTGTGTCGCTGTACTGCTTATCGGCTAGCTTGGGCCGACGGCCAATTTTCAGATGCTCAAGTTACGTAAAAATATTACTCACTTTTGTATAAAAGTCTGAGTGGTGATTTTTAATATTATGCTGAAAAGAAAATATTGTTAAAAATTTTCAACACTGTCAAACACTTCCTGTTGAAATTTCTGTTAGGCGCTTTGATTTTACTTATAGTCCTAGTCTCAGGGAATAATTTAAGTACTTATTGAGAGCAGCAAAATTTGGTTTGACAAATCTCAAGTTTGTTGAAGAACATGATCCTTCTGAATGTTTCCATAACATGGCAACACCAAGAATGAAAAGATAGGCGGGTAATGAGGAAAAAATAGCAGAGACGACCCTGGGCCAAGCGACAAAGGAAACCTCGGATTTGAATTTAAATGAACACAAAAATGAAAAATATCAAAGAGACGAGTCCTGAAGGTTATTTTTTGTGCTCCTAATGGATGTCTCAATTCATTATGTTTGATATGTCGTGATACGTCTTAATGTTTTCAGTTTTTATGTATGTTTCGGTTTTGACTTTTGGGATTTTGTATGTTTGGCCTCTTATCTTTGGTAGCCAAGGAATACTTTGTTATTTTTTGTTGATCGCTAATTAAAAAAACCTGCACCTCGTAAAGATGAAAAACCTGCACCTTAATCTCAAGCAACAGCTGCTAAGACAAAAGAGTCTTCTTTATCTGATGACAGTGAAGAAGATTCAGATACTAGTATGTATTACAGAAGTGCATTAGCAACATCCTATTAACCTAGGCTGAAAATGGATTCATACCAGGGAAAAGAGGAAAGCATCAGAAGGAGATTCTGATTCAGTTGCACCTGCCAAGAAACCCTACAGTAATTTCGAAAAGAATAAATAAATAAAATAAAATAAATAAATAAATATCACTGGACATTACACACAGCGCCATCTAGTGCCACACTAAGCAACGAGGCTTGTGTCGTGGACACCGGACAGTTGATATATTACACAGATACTTTTTTCAGAATTTCGAAAAGAGTACATTATAGTGTGTCAACTCACAAAAAATAAAAGAGAATGGATCAGGTAAGCCAGCTCCCTTCCGCCGAGTAGCATCAAAGCCTAAAGAAGTGGGTCTTAAACTAAACTCATTCGACGCTAAGAGTGGTTTACGTGGGTCATGGGGTGAGCGTACTAATCAAGACTTGAAACACACACGCGGCAAGTCAAGCATGAGAAGACGAAGAATAAAGGGGCTCATATCGCGGTGGAGTGATCGATACAGGTGTCACTCCATAAAATTCGACGATAGGACCGTGTCTCTCACTGAAGATAGGTCCACAGGCTGCTTCGCATTCCAGCCCCACTTTTTACGATGGTATCTATTTTATCCTGACTTATACGCAAACTGTATTGCTTTATGTAGATGCAGATAATTTTTCAAACTTCTTACTTAGCTTATACATAAAACGAGCCAACATTTCATCCAATATTCCAACAATTTATAGTGTTTGTATCCTGGAAAAAGCAAATGTTCCTAGCATGTTTGCAAACGAAGCGATAACGATGCAAACGATGCGATATATAATAATAATAAAATAGTGATTTGAGTATCCTAGAATCAAGAAAGCTTCTTGGACCAGACTCAAGTTTGCTCGTTCTTTTTTGATTGTCTGGTTGCTCTTTTCTCATGTGCCGGTGAAATGTTTAAAACTGACAAGTCAACATTAGCAACAACATTAAAATCTCAGTTCGAAATAGTTGAGCCCACGAATATGAATGTTGAGATCGTTGTTGGATTTTATTACTTGCACTTGATCGGATCTTCAATGCCCTCAAACTTTTAAAAAAATTGTGGAGTCAATACTCATTGAACTTTGTTCATCAACTGCTGACGAAAAACATTAAATTTTCGGCCGTTATTTTGCGCGATCAATCAAAGATTGTGAACGTCAAAATCAGCAGGAACACACAGGCGCGTTTTTGCGTTTCTCCGTTTTCGAGTTTCTCGCAAGCGTCCCGGCGCTATTATCGCGACAGTGTGTGGGATCGCATGCGTCTCAATACCAAATGTTCTAAGAACTCATATCGCAGAACGCAGAAACGCACGCGTCCTACTTCTATTGTGACGTTATTATCGCGGCAGTGTGTAACTTCGTAGCCGTCCCAATACATAATATACTAAAAACATATTTCGCAATATCGCAGGACGCAGAAACGCAAAAACGCACCTGTGTGTGGGAGCCTTAATTCTGGTCCTCAACAAACTAGGCCTAGAGATTTTATGCAGTCTTAAAAATAATCGTTTCAAAGAAGCTTTGGTACAGTTTTTAGTTAACTACTGGGAAAATGACCATTTAGCAATATTAATCAAAAACAAAATTGTGAGTAGAAGAACACTGCTATTCTTATAAAACTCACCGAAATTGCGTTATAAAAACATCAGAAAATAATTACGAGTGTCATCACGAAGAGGCGGATACAAGAATAGTTTTTCACGCTCACAATGTAGCACCAGGTTCAAGAATTTATGCATAAAATTCCTGATTCTGAAATTTGGCTTGCTAGTTCAGGGACAAAGAAAAAAAGTAGTAATGACGTGAATTGTATCCTAGCATTGAAATTAATATTTAATCTGTGCCTAAGTCTACCTGCTTAACCCGGAACCCGGAAATACCCGGAAAATTAAAGACCTTTAAATTTTTTTTTCGAAAAACAAGACGTACCAAAAATGATTAGCTTCATTCATTTACTGACGCGAAAAAATATACGTTGTACAAGAATTTACGGAGCAACGCTTCTCTGTCACACATATTTACCTAAACTTCATAGCCTGGCTACCGTTATCTATGAACAAATTTTCACGAACAACCCTATACTACTCTACTCGCAATAATAGGCTTGTGTCCTGAAAAAATCTAATTAGTCCGTCAGATTATCAAAAAATATTTGACACATATTTTTTCGTTTGTTACGTAAACCAAAATTGACGAAGATACGACGCTTTTAAAATTCTCAATACGTCACGCCGTGTAATTTTTAGTGCGTTGTGACGTCACGAGCCCCCACTCTCGAGTTTTGATGCGTTTTATCTTTGTCAATATTCATTGATTTACAAAACCAAAAAATACGTGTCCATTATTTTCCAATACTCTAACTGACGTACTAAAGAGATTTGCAATTTATTGATGGTGGAAACTAGCCTATTCATCGATGATACCTGTTCATTCGATAGATGAGCGCAATTACTAATATCAATTTACCTGTTTGTACGCGGCTACCAGGTAATAGGGAACAGAAATAGTAAGCTACCGGTCAACTGCATAGAGCGAATGTTGTATAGGTACTTTCGATTAGACTGATTCGTTTATCAACCAAGACAGTCAAATTTGAAAAATAATATTTTTTTTATAATTTTAATTAGGTAATCGTAGCCATTAACATTTTTTTACGACAACCCTATTGGTAGACATTCACAAACATAATTATTTTATTTGTTAAAATATTATTTTCACCTGGATATCAAATTGGTGAAGGTCGTTCTTACTTGGGATCTTAGACTAGTAGAGAAGGAAAAAGACTTCTAGCACAGCAAGAACTTATCAGACTTTTATTCGCCATACTACTTTTTGGAGAAATAATCATCAACATCTTCATTCTACTGCCCTTATCCCAATTTATTTGGGGTCGGCGCAACAGTATGTTGATAGAAAACATTATTGTTCTATACTTTTCTATTACTTTTTGGAGAAATATTTGAAGACGAACTAAAATCTTGAATCGAGATCGACCAACACAACAAAACAATGCCAGAAAACTTTAGCTTAACCGAAACCAAGAAAATAAAACTTATTGAATAACGCAAATAAACTAACGAAGTCAACGTTGAAAGTATAATCTTTGAAATCAGCTCTAACAACAAAACAATAGCCCAAACTAAGTGCAGTAAGAATCTTCTTAAAACAAACCAACAATCAACAACTATCCTAAAACCAAAAAACCAAAATTCACACGAATATTTTCTCTTTCAAAAAAATTTCTGCAGCCGCAGAAGCTGAAAATTCCTAATGACAGTAGTTGAGAACTCATTTGTTATTTTGCGTTTTTATTTAGGTATGTGACATATAAACAGATACGTTGCATATTATTTAAATTTTCATTTAAAATATCAAAATGGTTAATAATTATTTTAATTAAAAAGGTAGGTATATAATTTATAGCGGCACTACAACAACATAGTACAAAAGTACTGCAGCGCCATCTATGTCACAAATTAAAAACTAAAATCAAATTCTTAGATGGCACTAGTGTCGTTATCGTTGAAATATTTAATTCTGTTAAATATGCTAAGATATATAATTATTATTATTTTGATAAGGATAAATACTCTGTCGGTAAAAACACATTTGCAAATGAAGCATTACTTGTGAGTCAATCTTCAAAGATAGACATAATGCTGTCGTGGACTTTTTTTGAACTTTTTAAGCGGAATAATTCCTTAATACATTATTATGTTATTTGTGTGTGTGTGTGTTACTGTTTAAGCAGCGCATGCCCAGAAAGGACGTTTTTTTCCTCTTAATCTATATAAAAATATAATAAAATTGTAGTTTGCTTATATTGTCTGTTTGTCGGATTGTTTATTCGTTTGAACGCGCATCACGTAAAAACCCCTCATTGTAATCAAAATCGAAATATTGTAAGATAAGAAAGATTGTTGTGAGTTACATTTAGCGTTTATTATTTTTTTTTAGTAGTATTTCATTAAAATCAACCAACAGACGCAAAAGATATTAATATTTTAAATTTAGTCATTAACCTCATTCGCAATTTCTATGAAAAATTTACGCAAATATGTTTTAGTCATAGTTTTGTTTTATTTATCCTTTTGTCTTTACTCTTTGCATGGAAGTAATAAGTACTACATACAACAACAACTCTTACTGGCTCCGAAAGAGAGGATCTGCGAATTTAGTCCCATTCTAATTAATAAGTACTACATACAACAGCTACTCTTACTGGCTCCGAAAGAGAGGATCTGCGAATTTAGTCCCATTCTAATTAATAAGTACTACATACAACAGCTACTCTTACTGGCTCAGAAAGAGAGGATCTGCGAATTTAGTCCCATTCTAATTAATAAGTACTACATACAACAGCTACTCTTACTGGCTCAGAAAGAGAGGATCTGCGAATTTTGTCCCATTCTAATTAATAAGTACTACATACAACAGCTACTCTTACTGGCTCCGAAAGAGAGGATCTGCGAATTTAGTCCCATTCTAATTAATAAGTACTACATACAACAGCTACTCTTACTGGCTCAGAAAGAGAGGATCTGCGAATTTAGTCCCATTCTAATTAATAAGTACTACATACAACAGCTACTCTTACTGGCTCAGAAAGAGAGGATCTGCGAATTTAGTCCCATTCTAATTAATAAGTACTACATACAACAGCTACTCTTACTGGCTCAGAAAGAGAGGATCTGCGAATTTAGTCCCATTCTAATTAATAAGTACTACATACAACAGCTACTCTTACTGGCTCAGAAAGAGAGGATCTGCGAATTTAGTCCCATTCTAATTAATAAGTACTACATACAACAGCTACTCTTACTGGCTCAGAAAGAGAGGATCTGCGAATTTTGTCCCATTCTAATTAATAAGTACTACATACAACAGCTACTCTTACTGGCTCCGAAAGAGAGGATCTGCGAATTTAGTCCCATTCTAATAAGGTCACCATTAATTTTATGCAAAAAGTGGGACATAGTGGAAATAGCTGAGATAATAACTAAATAAATTAAATTAAAAAATGATTTGGAATTTTCGTTTCCGTGGCAATTAAATTAAAAATAAAACAATATAGGAATAAATTCAATATTAGATGGCGGCAGATATTATGTTTTAAAAAATTCAAACTGAAGCTTATTTAGATAACCAAAATTACTGTTACTTGGATTTATTTTATTATATTCAATGGTATACCTGTGAATTACTGATGTATTGGATTTTCTTAAATAGTTAAATAAACAATATCCCACAAAATAAAAATTATTTTATTATATTTATTTCATTATGGGGACACTACCAAAATAGGACAATGACGTTGTCAAATTTAACCACGACCATATTTTTTCAATGATACTAAAGAAAATATTTTCGTTTGAATGGTTTGAATATTAAAACAGGCAAATTAGTCTTTAAAAAACCGGCCAAGTGACAGTTGAACTCGCGTGGAGAGGGTTCCGTACAATGCCAAAGTCTTATTTTCACACTTCTCACTTTATTTTCAATTGATATAATTTTTATTGTAATGTACAAGCAATGAACTATATTTTTTATCAGGGGGGCGTGTGGTCTCTTTTCGTCTTCTTCCATGAATAAAATCAAAACTATTTATTTTACAATAATAACATTAATATATTTGAGATCCTCATAACAACCCCTTTTATTTGATATATGAGACAGTAAGGTTTGCAAAACTTTTTTTATATTCCTAATGTAACCCCCGAAAATGACCCTTGTTTAAAAAAATATTTATTTACTATGCACATCTGTGTTTGAGTCATAGGATTACACCATCCTACCAAATCTCAAATGATTTGGTCCAGTAGATTCAGAGCAAATTGGCTGTGACAGACAGATGTACAGACAGACAGACAGACGCACGAGTGATCCTATAAGGGTTCCTTTTCTTTAATTTTTTATACGGAACCCTAAAAAGTATTGTTTTTTGTTTTATAATTTAGTTGTTCCCCTTTTATTTAATTTTGTTTGATTGTTTTGTCCTGTGCGAATCTAATTAATACTTCTTCTTTGTTTATTTCTCTCAACCGGTGCTAAATAAAACGTGTGAAATTTCAGGCGGGTCTTTAAAACAAAAATCAACATGATCATATTGATATTTCGTGATACAAGATTGGAAGATATCCAGTAACCATTTCATCGACATTATTACTACTGCAGTGGGTATATCAATGAGTGTAGCGCATAAAATCAATTCCCATTCACTGAATTTCCTATGCAAAGCCAGTCTTACCATCTAAGTATTACAGTACCTATTACAATGATCACTTACTTGTAATAGGCTCCAGGTCGTAGCCGTCTGAAGCAATCACCGTAATGTTATGACCATCGACAGACAGTTCAATGGGACAGTTCAGGAACTCAGCGTTGATTACACGAAAACGGTACTTGTAGCCCTGGAAATAAGGTTGGGTTTTAGTTGTGTGTGTTAGTGTAGGAGTTTCTTTGATGGTAGTGCTTATATAAGCGTTTGAGTTTAAGTGGGAGATTTGGGTGTTGAATCGGAACAAGTTTAACATTATAATGATAATCTTGGTAAAGGTTGATTGACTGACAATCTTCTGTGTCGGTCACTGAGTGTTTTGGCACTACAGTGCCACAAAAGTACTTGAATTTCTGATGTGTGTGGACTTAAAGAGACGGAATCTCTTGTGGAACTACCTTCTTACAGTAATTGATGATTTTTCAAAAAGGTCTCAGTGTATTTCCTTATAGAAGAATTCAGAAGTCCTACCCTAGTATCTATAGTCTATAGTTAGAGTAATTACCTAAGCAATCATTTTTATGCAATAGACAAAAATTTGAGTGAGCCAAGAACCGTCAAAGAAAGCAAAGCTAAAAATTCTATTTTTTGTCAGTTCAGTTTAGGTTTTGATGTTTTTCTTCACCAAAGCAAGTGATGATGTGGAGTGTGAAGTGAGTGATGACAATATGTACATGAACCCAATAAATCAGAGGTGCGTGTCTTGGGTTCAAACTCAAGACCTATGACTGTTTTGTAAGTCCGACGGTCACACCGCTAGGCTATCACTGCTATGTCAAGCCAAGTAATGCATTAAAAAAAAAGCCTAAAAATTGCATTGATTCGATTCGAACAAATCGGTTCAACATTGATCCAAACTAAATGCGATTAATGTGGTTAATTAATAAAACTATCCACTAAGGAATCAAATTTTCCTTCATCAAAATTTGAATAAGACTACTCACACAACAAAATACTCTTACCAAAGAAAAACCCAGTACTGGGTAGTACCATACGGTATTACCCAGTACTAGCCGGGTTGTGGAGGTAAGATAGGCAGTCGTTGCATGTAAAATACTGGTATTCAGCTGCATCTGGTTAGACTGGAAGCTGACCTCAACATAGAAGGGAAGAGGCGAAGAGGCTAGGCAGATGATGATGAAAATTATATCAAGACCTCACCTGCTCAACATTGAACCTTGCGGCCTGCATATACATGGGCTTAGCAGTCTCATTGAAGACCTTGAACCTGCCCACTCCGTTGACGAGAAGCGTCGGTGGCTTGTTATCACCCCTCGAGTGATGATGATCAGTGAACATGCCCATAGCTAGGTCGTGGATCCAGTCTGTCACCAGCATTACGTGTTCGGACCTGTGGAAGAAATCATTGGAGAGTTTTCGTGAATTTTAAAATCCTATAAACCTATCCTGATTTCTTTGGTGATAAATATAAAAACACACCGAAAAGGGCATCGTAAAAGGTGAGAAAAATAAAACAAGAACCGGTGCCACATCACGTGGTCAGTGGTCAAAAATAGTAAGTCACTATCATTCTCTTAGAGCAGCGGTGGCCCAGTGGTGGCGGCCCCGACTTACGAACAGTAAGTCGTGGGTTCGAACCCAGACAGGCACACATTACTTTGTGTAATTTATATCATCACCACTGCTCTCAAAACGGTGAAGGAAAACATCGTGAGGGAACCGGCATGTCCTAGAACCAAAAATTCGATGACGTGTGACATCTACCAATCCGCACTGGGCCCGCGTGGTGGATTATAGCCCATTCCCTCTCATTGAGAGGAGGCCGTGTCCCAGCAGCGTGAACATTATAGGCTGATGATGATCATTCTCTTGCTTTTATCCGAATTTATTTGGGATCGACGCAGCCATGTCTTTTTCTTCCATACTTCTCTTTTACTCGTAATATCAGCAATCGCCCCATTTCTACCAATATCATCCTTCACACAGTCCATCCATCGTTTCTTTGGTTACCCTCTACCCTATATAGCCGTCTACATCCATACTCAACATTTTATTCTTTATTGCACACAAAATTAAAAACACCCTATAACGTTCTTGCTGCGGCATAAACAGGTATCCCCCTGGTGAGACTGAGCGGCTCATAATCCACTATGTGGGCCTAGCTTAGGGTTGCCATTCGTCTCGATACGTCGGGACATGTCGCCGTTATTAACAGTGGTGTCCCGACGTCCTGACAATCTATAAAATGTTCCGACAAACATAGTCGAGCGCAGAGCTACAAGTTTCTAAAATATAAAAAGGAATGATGTTAATTAATTGATAAGTTATCCTTGATAATTAATAAATGATATAATCCCTAATGGTTTTGTTTTAAAGATTCCTTTTTTAATTTGCGATGCGATGGTTTTGCTATTGCCCTTGTTTATATGAAACTCCCGCGCACCGACGAACACAGTAAATACTAAAAAGGACCCCAAAATGTAAATGTCTCCACGGGGCGTTGGGGATTTATGGCAACCCTAGCCTAGCTGCATTCGGTTAAACTGGAAGCTGACCCCAATCAAGTTGGGAAAAGGCTAAGCAGATGATGAAACATCAAACCGCTTAACGTAATCTTCTAACTGAACCTCAAAATCAGAGTATTGACAAACTAAATACCCAAATAAACAAACAAAACCAACACTTTGACTTTTACAGAACATTCACCAGATGTTTGTTTGTCCGCACCTTTCTCTGTATGTACTTTCAATATTGACACAAACGAGACTTCGGGACGAAGCTAGTCAGGTAGCAATGGATAAAGAGTAAGAAAAAAATATAGAGGCGAAACCAAAAACACGCCAACTCAGTAACTGTAGGTATTGTGTAGGCCTGATAGGCAGTCGCTCCATATGAAATACTGGTATTCAGCTGCATCCAATTAGACTGGAAGCCGACCCCAACGTGATAGGGAAAAATCTACACAAACATTAATTGATGAAATAAGTATTCAGGAATACTTATTTTATCAAGGCTGCTTTTAAAACCGACAATTTTTACCGCGAAAAAAGTGTTAGATTCAATCCGAACACAATCTGAATGAAGGCACGTTTTATAATAATATAACAGTAAAGTAGGAAACTAATATGCTGATCTGTTTCGATCAAAACCTTCAGCACAGATCTGTACGGGCTCGAAGCGAGATTGTGGGCCGAAAAAAAGCTGTTTGGGTAGAATAGGCGCACGCTCAAAGGACAGTGAAAGAGTATCGCATCTCACAGCTTCCCTTTTCTATGCAGTGTCTAATACGATTTCAAAGATACGACCTTTCCGTTAAACTAGTTGATATTTGATTTTATTACAGAAACCCTTTAGATGTTGCAGGGGATTTTAAATAGGTTAATCGGTGCTGGGTCAGTTAGCAATAGCCAGAGAAGGAAAATATCCTGTGTAATGATATTTCATTACACAGGATACTTTCCTTCTCTATGCCTCATTTCTGTTTACAAGCCAAAGTATAATTATCACTTGCTTCGGTCTGTGCTTCGGTGAAGGAAAAATCGTGAGGAAACCAGCATGCCTGAAAGATATTTCTTGACGGCATGTAAAAGCCAAGTCAGAGGCCCAAGGGCGGCATAAAAACTCTGACACCAGGTTACTAACCACACGATAAAGAAATACAAGCCAATAGCCAATACCCTTAACGAAGCCGAGAGGCAATTGTTCTCCCTGTCATTGCGATATTTTTTTGTTCTGGACCCTGCCTGGAAATCTTCTAGTTACGGAGACACTGGAAGTCAAAATTCCAACTTTTAAAAAAGTTTGTTTTTTTTTCGATACCACTTTTTAATTTTATAAACTTTACTTTTAATACCTCCATGACCCGTTTACAATTCAATGCATCCATCAGCACAACTTTTTGAGTTGCACTTTACGGTAAAAGTCATTTTTATTTTTTATGGGAAAAATATTTCCCCAAAAAAAAAAACGTTTGCTAGCAATAATTTTTACCTAGAGTTACTGTGTTTGGTGCACGTGAATACGCGTTTCCGGGTTTTACTAAGGGACTGAAACCGCGTTTCGCATGCCCTAGTGTACAGAATGCTTGGTTGACGGTTTCGTGAAGACTCCCTATACACCTTGTATTGCCGCTGTCGCTCAAAATTACCAAGTGTATTTTCTTAACTTTCAAGTACTTGTCTTATAAATAGATATCAATTACAACTTACCTATCATAGTCATACAATCTGCCGTGAGCATCCTGGGACTTGGGTTTCCTTACGACGAAGACTCCGGCGGCACCATCAGCTCGTTGCATGCCAGAGTGGGAATGCCAGAAGTGGGTGCCAGCGTGAGTAGCGTTGAACTGGTACCTAGAAAGAGAAAGGTTTTCATGAGAAGGTGTCTTTTAGATACTAGTTTTTGCTTGCGGCTTCGCTCCCGTTATGTACGGAAATTATCCCACGGTAGCCTGCACTTGAGAATAATGTAGCTTCTCGTTAGTAAAAGAATTTTCGGAATCGGAGCAGGAGTTCGAAAGATTATCTCCTTACATCCAAACATACAAACTTACACTACCTACTACGTCTCGTGCTCGCAAGTGCGACTGCTGAGCGTGGGGTACTACTATGTTTGATTCCTAGGTCGGGCAAAGTGTTATTGTCATTTTCCATTAGGAATTTCTTAATTTACGCGAACCGTGTTTATGAGAGGCAGTAAAACTATAAATAATACCTCCCGCGACGAAGGCTAAACTCTGCCGAGATTGCCGCCATGACGGAATACGTTATATAGGACTATTATTTACAGATATTTTTAAGTTACGGAAAACGTTATATAGGAACGTTATATTTACAGATATTTTTAAGTTTTTGTCAACATGCATCATTGTTTGTGAGTATTGCTTTCATCTTGAACTAAGTTAAATATTTTTTAATTCAGAACAGATTCAACTGAATCACGTATTACAAACGACTGCAATTTGACCTCTACCTCTCAAATAATAAAGGATATTGACATCCCAAAATTCATCGTAAAATCATTTGAAGTAATAAACTTAATTTGAAATGTAGAAGTACTCAGTACTGTAATTAAAGAAAGACCTATAGAGATTTTACTTTGATCCCGTCTCAATCAAAGAAAAGGGGATTATAGACTTTATTATTGTACTCCAATAAAGGGTGGATCCAAGGAATATTAGTAATTTATTTTACTTATGAAGAGGTCGTGGGTAAGAACCGCAAAAGTTGACAGATCAAAGTTACACTGCCAAGGTTTAACCGCCTTTTTACCCGGTTTTTAAAGATCAAAATAGAAAAACAAAGACAATTAAAACAAGCCACTAAGCTGAAGTGGGACTGGAATGGCCAATGAGCTGTGGGCCAAAATAGCCACTTTCTGGAGCCCTGACACAGCCAGAAGGCGTTGGGGCAAACCTCGTAGAAGATGGTGGGACATGCTGGAAAAGACCAGCGACCAGTGGTCCACATTGGCCTTGGATCGAAACAACTGAAAGTCACGGGGAGAGGCCTTTACCCAGCAGTGAGATGATGCAGGCTGTAAAACAGTATCAGTATAATAACAAAACACAATCCTCACCTGAACGTGGTTTCAGGTAGTATAGGGCACTGCGTCACATACGGCGTCCCATCCATATAAGGCGTTCCCTTCTGATGCTGCCCATGCCAATGTACCGTAGTTCCTTCTGTCATCAGGTCATTCTCCACGTCTACAATCACACGGTCATGTTGACACACCTGAAAATGAATGGAGAACTGTTTGAAAATGGTTTTTGTTTTTAAGGCCAATGTTGTATGTACGGTCGAACAAGCTATTTGGTTTACAGTTTAACTAACAAATTATATTGTAAAATATAAACCAAATAGCTTGTTCGACCGTACAGATGCAGGTGTAAGCTAAATCTTATTACGATGCTGGTTGCGGCCAAACGCAAGTCTATTTATTTATTGATAACGAAGAGATAAATAGTTAAACAATTGAAATAAATCTTCTGGAGATTTAGTAACAGACGGGAGGTTAGATAAATATTTTTTTTAAACTAAAACCCGACTACTGAAAAATCACGCGCTAAAAAGTATGAAACGAAAAAAAATAAGCTCGTTTGAAATTGATAAGTACCTACAAACCATTAAATAATTATCAAACAGCTTACACGTTATATATTTTAATGTCATCGTGTGCCTGGCCTTTTCTCAATTTTTTTTTTTTTTGGATGGGAAATCATCAAATGACTTTTCCCGCTCTGGGCGGGGCAGGAGGGAGTGTCAGACTTTTACTGACTAAAACCCATCCATGTTCCTTCATCGCCCTTTGTGTTCCGGGGCCACGGTATCTCTTTCGAACAGTCCCGCAACCCCGGAAAGTTTATAACCTTGATAAAAATATAGGATGTTGGGGTCAGCTTTTAGTCTAACCGACCCGTCCTATTTTAATGTATAGCCGTGGTCGAATGCCACTCTGGCCTCAAGTTAATAATCCCCTACTACTGCTAGAATGTATTGTTTTTTTCACCAATGATATCTCGATTTGTCAAATTATGGTAAGTAGTTCAGAAGTTACGAGGGAACAGATACGCATACAATTCATACCGGTCAAAATAAAAACCCTCCTTTTTGCTTCGCTATAGTCGGGTAAAAAGACGGAAGTTACGAGTATTTCTTCAATGTATTTTATCAAATTCTCATCATTGAATTTCCACGAATTGGTTTTACGTCAAAAGCTATGTTAATTAAAATTCAATAAGGAAATACGATGACTTTTAGTTAATTAAATTTCGCATAAAGCGTCAGTATTTTGGTCTCAGCTTGAGCTGTGTGTTAAGCTTCCATTCTTCTCCACAGAGATCTACGCTTTAGGCCTGAATTGCTGTCACGCTGTCGGTGGATCGCGCACGGTCGGTCGCGTACTTCAGCGAGAAAAACAGTAGCAAATACGCGCTGTTGACGTCAGCGTTGCAGTATGGTGCGATATAGAACACAATGTATACTCGTACGGTCGAACAAGCTATTTGGTTTACAGTTTAACCCACAAATTACATTGTAAAGTGTAAACCAAATAGCTTGTTCGACCGTACACGCGACCGACGCACGCGACTGAAGTCAGTGCGACAGGAATTCAGGCCTTAGAATTGCAACTACAGTAATTTCACAAATTATTATGCCTTGTGACTGTGACTTTAGCTTCTAATTTTTTTTTTTTGACATTTAAAAGTGCCTGTATCCCTGTGCCTGGTCTGATTAACATAAATGCTTTAAGTTTGAGTTTTAATTTTTTTTTTACCTTGTTTTATACTCTAATAACATTGTAATTGCGAAAGTTTGTGAGGATGGATGAATAGATGGATGTGGGTCACTCTTTCACGCCAAAACTACTGAGCGGATTTGAATGAAATTTGGCACACACAACCTGGATTAACATACAGGATACTTTTTATACCGAACGTACTCCACGCGGGCGTAGCCGCGGGCATAAGGGCTAGTTATCCTATAAAAGCTTTTACTGGTCAAAAAACACGAGCGTAAATCCTTTCAACAATCCCAAAATGTTGACTAACAATGGTGTTGCCATACTTTTAGTTAACAAGGCCCAATTAAAACTAGTTCGAAATTTCACCCAAAATTAAAACTACAGCGCTAATTGTGACAATATTTCTCGTCGTCCTACATTTTCTCTGGGAAACAAAAAATGGGAAAACACATTTTTCTCAAAAGAACAGTCACTATAATCTATATATTATTATTAATTAATACGTAGAGCAAAAACTTTGTAGCCCTTTTAACGAAAATTACGCGTACGTTTGGCACAGATAAAGTTCATGTGAACGTCAGGAAATCGAAATAGGAACGATCACGTGAGGAAATCTGCATGCCTGAGAGATATTTTTTTATGTAAAGCCAAGTTAGAGGCTCATTGGCAGCATAAAAACTCTGACACCAAGTTAGGTAAGCACACGAAAAATAAATAAATAATAATTTCACACTCACCTCCACGGCTGGTCCAGGCATTTTTCTATTAACCACATTCAAAGGTCTGTTCATCCCATCAGCTGGTATGCAATCAGGCCTAGAACAATCCGTCAAATTGTATGGACAATCGTAGCAAGCCTTGCTCATCGTCTGATACCATTCCAGTACAAAATGATAATAACATATCATTGGTTCCTCTCCTTCTCTACATTCCCTATGGCAAGGATGATCTCCATTCATCAATTCTCCTGTCACTTCGTCATACCTAACGTGAGCCCTTATCTTAGCATTTTTGACATTCCTGCTGATGACTGTCTCCTTTTCATCCTGTATCATTCTGATTGGATGCTTAGTTGGAAGACTTTTGGGTTCAATTTTCAATACGTTAGTACTGTTCGGTTTGGTCGCCACCAGCACTCTTGAAGCACTTTCTGGTGCAATGTGATGGAAATCTTCTGAGATTGTTGCGTTCTGTTCGTCATCGTCTATTACGAAGACGTAGGAGCCGTTGGTCTGTTGTCTGCCTTGTCTGAATTCGGTGTTTTGTGTGTTGTCTTCGAATGTTGTTGTTTCAAATGGTTCTGCTGTTTCCGTCTGTGTGTTGATTCCGTTTATGTCTGTAACAAAACAATCTCTAATTAGCAAGTGCAACAGAATGTTATGCCTCTTTCGTTGAAGAGTTATGTAGAAATGTACTTATAGCACATTACGCCAGCTATTTTTAATAAAAGGCTAGCATGTAGTCTTTAATTGCACCAAAATTCAGACTCTGAGCTACTGAGAAACTCAGAAAATACCCAGTAACACTTAGCCTTGGAATCGATAAGCACGTTTCTATAATAGCTTAGCTTTAATAGTTTTTGCTTTATGTAGGTACGAAAATATTGTCTCGATAACAATGCAAATCATTATTGCCCCTTTGCAATAAAGTTCAATTGAAAATATGAGAATGTGTGAACTCACCATTAAAGTAAAGTAACTTTTAAATTAATAACATCAATCGTATAAGATAAACACAATGAATTCAACTGCTTTTTTAATAGGTAATACACCGATTATCATCATCATCATCATCATCAGCCTATATTGTTCCCACTGCAGGGACACGGCCTCCTCTCAATTAGAGATTATACAAATCACTAATTCAATATACAACATCACAGCAAAGATAGAGCCGGCTACATAGTTTGATATATCAACATGTCCTAAATGTATTTCAAACCATTCGTTGTTAGCCAAAAGACACTTACAAATGTTCTAACATTCAAATACTAACTTTCTCAACCAAATCTAGTCCATTAATCCCTAATCCTGGCAGCTCTATAATCTATCAATGATCCCTAAAATCACTTGTCAGTAACATCGGGAAAATCCCTAACCCGATCACCGATCATTACAAGAACATTTGAATTGTAAATCTGGTCATCAACCGGGTGATATACCCACAAAATAGATAAGAACAAAAGGCTTACTCCTTACATGCAACGGGTGAAAACAGGCACACGTACACATAGACACGTACGTACGGCATTCTCAAACAAATGACAGTTCGCTGTACGTCTTTTTCTTCTTCGTTCGCCGGCACGACAATTTTTACATTTTGCTAGCCCAGAACTTCGCCATTTCCACCGCGTTATCGGTGGCAGCGTAAAGATCACATCGGCTACATGTTTTTGGGCTAAGAGGGTAGGATAGAAGATGGAGCATAGTTTGTGATACAGCCCCTTGCTGTTTCATTGCGGTAGTCCCACATGTTGGAGTAGATGTAACTCCAACATGTAGGGCTCCCACTTGAGTCCAGAGACAATTCAAGGATTTCCAGCTGGACCACGGAAGGTTCGACCCTGTAGAAAGATGAAGCGTGTCGATGTGTGCCTGCGTTTTCTATCGTTGTATGAAACCGACCTTCTTAAGCTATCTTTTTTGTGGTAAAGCTGTCGCTTACTCCATTAAACATTTAACAGGTCTTTAGAAACCGATTTTATTTTAACCCTACAGAAGAGGGGATTATGATAATTTTGTAGTTAGGGGTTTTGGAGTGGACGGGTCTCTCATCGATGTCTTTGGGCACATGCTTATTAATTTCAATTTGTGAATTTTACTTTTGGACAAAGGTTTGCAATTGACATAATTGCTGCGGTTGGCAGAAGGATTTGTGATAAAACACCTACCTCAGAAAGTATCAAGTATATTCTTTGCCAAGAAACAGACTTTCCTTCATATTAAAAGCACACGCAGCGCGAAGACAAAATTTTTGTGAGTATAAATCATGGAGATTTCGCCAATCATGTTTAATTCCCATGTAATGGGGGCGAGCCTATTGCCATCAACCGGGTACAAATCTAGACTCCGTGGCTGCTACTGAGAAATTCTCGATGAAAAAACCCAATAACCCTTTGCCCGACCCGGAACTCGAACCTAGGACCTCATGCTCAGCAGTCGCGCTTGCGATCACTAGACTAAAGTGGCTATGTATTCTACGTATTTACATGTATACCACATAAAACAGAGAAGAATATAACTAGGTACCACATCCTTTATTCAATATTAAACGAGTTTCGTCGAATCTAAATAGAATCCTTATTTATTAGGCACGTTGTAAACAACTTTATTTATTGACAGGCCAGACATTTAGGAAATGAAACGTATGAACGAAGGACTTATTCATAATTTATCCATTCTGACACTTTTTGACTATGTTTACAGCGAGAATTTGAAACGATTTTAAAAGAATGTTTGTGTTTGCGACAACTGGAATAAATTATGCATTGCATCTAAAAATATACCTAGAAGAGTGATGAATATGAATGTTGATGGATGGAGAGGCAGAAGAAGACCAAGCAAACAATGGATTGTGTGAGGAACGATATGAAAGAGAAAGGAGTAAATGATAGAGTGACGGTTAACAGAGGAGAATGGAAGAAAAAAACGTGTTGCGCCGACCCTAAAGTAACATGAAACAGGGGCAGGAAGCCGATGACTAACCAGAGACCAAACCCTCAGAGCGAATTCTGATGCGCTTGATTTGAGGAAACCTATGAAGAGCGATCATCATTATTGAACTGCCCTATGGGTAATTGATCCGATGAAATAGGTTTCATCAGATCCATTACCCATAGGGCAACCATAGGGTTCCCGCTTAGTGTATGTGCGCGCATTTTGAGGTTATAATTTTCGGGAATCACTGCGCAGGCACACGGGATTTAAATACCAGTACGGTTTTGCCTCGTATCGGGCTATGCTATACGGAGCACCGAGGCCTTGTGTTTTGGACTATATATAAGTGGTACGAGAATTGGTGTGAACAAGGCGTTGTTGGACGGCGAACTGACAAAGGCGAGTCAGAACCCTGCCGCAGACCATCGCAAGGTTCACAAACATACACATATACATAAAAACTTACTCAAACTTGCGAGTGGTCGACGAACGATATCGACTCGAAGCAAGGGTTGGTCAATTAGGTTAAGTTAAGCATAAGTATTAGCTGGCGCGTATCGCGTCCAATTTGCTCTCGTCAGGGTAAACTGTTTGTTGGCTACTCATCTATGGGCCTGTGAAATGCCCGGTTGGTCCTGGCGAGAACATATTTTTGTGAGATTCTATCTATTAGGTAGGCCCAATAGATAGAATCTCACAAAACTTTTCAACAATATTGCGTAACACGGAAAACATCTTTAAAATTTAAAAGCCCGTAAATGTTTCGAAGATTTTAATTAAATAATTTCCTCTCAACTGTTAATTAAGTTTTAAAAGTTGGCCAAACATCGATTACGCGAGTTTGTTGATCGGTACTCGAGACTGGCTTCAAATGCTCAAGTCTTGGTATTAACTGTGACTTAATTCCTGAACTCGGCTACGATTGGCTTGCGTGTGTTGGCTTAAGGTAGGATAATGTTTTTTTTTTAGAGACCCACTGATTTTTAATAAATTGTGACTATGCATTGCTCGTGTCAGATTTTGTGATCAATTTCATAGGTTTTAAATTTTTGCACAGTAGCCTGTTTTTTTTCTAAAACAAGTCCTTTTAGCATCAGCTATCTGCTAGTAAATTAAAGTCAGTCCCGCCGTTTCGGAGACTAGCCGCAATAAACAGACTGACTGACACAATTTTTATGATATTTTTAAAAGGCGCTATTATAGACAGATGGCCAATATAATAGGCACTAAGCTAAAGCCAGTTTATTTTGAAATATACTAAAAGAAATGCGTGGTTAACCCGACATTAAGATCACAAAAAATGGATTTTTATTCAGCTTTTGATTTGTGAAGATTCCCGTCCCGTCCAGCGCTTTTCGAGCTCGCCATTTTGTTCAAACCTTTCAAGCGTTTGATCTCTTATAGATTTCGGGAAATATAAACTTCCTTTTCCTTTAAATAACTGTAATCAAAGAGTTTTTACTCTTGACGCAAGAAAGTTGGAATTTGAAGGATCAAAATAAATTCTCAATAAAAGAACCGGAGGCTTTTTAATTCTATTTGCTTAATGAGATTGAACTCTATGAATAGATGTTCTATAGTTAGACATTGAGGTAAATACCCTTTCATAAATTATTTGTATAGTAGCTTATTTGATTTGGTTATTATTTTTTTTGTGTTTATCAATTTACAATGGAATAATTATATTTGTTTTTTATTGTTGACATGATTATTGTATTTCAGTCTTTATAATTCATTTTTGTTTTTAATGTTCTGTTTGATTTTTGATATTTTAAATTTATTTCAATATTATTATTCTTTAATTACTTAATTTATTGTTATTTTATGACAATGTTTTAAATAATAACATTTCTGGACATTTGCACGTCACATCATGTGGCAAACATGCTGTACCTAACAATGTTGTTCTTGTCTTCTCTCGTCTTGTTATCATCTTGCATGCATGTATTTTCTTGTATGTATGACACATGTTTAGCAAATAAAATATTATCTTATCTTATTAATAATATACAAGGTGTTATATATGTATTTCTGGTTTTCAAAGTTAAGAACTTTAATAAATGTAGGTGGATCAATGACCGCTATTGGTGTCGATTCTGTTGTGCACAAACTAAACATAATTTAGGCTATTGTTATCTTTTTCTCTCTAATAAAACGATAAAGAGACGGATGTAATTTAGAGCTGTCAAATTTAGTTGGAACTAATATTTCCGTACAAATGAAGGGTGCACGTAAAACACGTCGACTAAAAACACGGTGAAGCGCAAGGCATAAACTAGTTTGACATCTCTAACTTAGTTCATAGCTATAGCCGTCCTTTTCTCGCACTGCCTTTTAGTAAAAGATAGCAATAGCCTAAATTAAGTTTAGTGTATGCACAACAGAATCGACACCATTGTCAAGTTAACTGGCAGCAACTATAGAAACTATTTTGAAAAAAAAACTCAACAAAAAATCAACTCATCATAAAAAGCCAGTTTTTTCGTGACGTCATTAACTAACGTCACGTGTTGCCAGGTACGGCACGTCACGCCTTAAATGGCACGGGGAATTCTTTAGTTTAAACTTATTAATATTTAGTCAATATTTAATTATTTGTGATATTTACTTTTGTTATGACGTAGGGAGAGTTGTTTAAATCTTGGGACAAGAAGAATATTTATTCTTCTTATTCCATAAATAACATCACGCCTATAATCCTCCAAGGGTAAGACAAAGGTGTTTCTAAATAGTACACCCATATTGTAACCACCCAGTTAAATTAAAGTCCCATGTAATAGGGAGCGCCCATTGCCATCAACCGGACACAAATCAAGAATCGCGAGCATAAGCTAGTGAAACATATTACTAGTGGTAATGTGTACCAATACTGCCTCGCCGTTGGTCTAGAAGTCGATAGTGAGACTGCGGAGCATGTGGTCCTTGGATCGATTCCCAGGTCTGTCAAAGTGTCATTGGGTTTCTCCATCAGGAATTTCTCCGTAGCAGTCACGGAGTCTGGATATGTGACCGGTTGATGCCAATGACCACGACCCCTATTACATGGGACTTAAACATAACTGGCGAAATGTAAGTGTAGTATTAGGTACTCCTCTGCCTAACCCTTAGGGGATTACAGGCTAGATGTTGTGATATGTGTACTAATACTTATTCCCCCCGGAAAACTTTTTCCAACCAAAAGCGTATTTCCCACACTCATCTCATAAGTAACCAACAACAACTACCACTATTTACTGCGTTTAGTCGCCACTCAATCGCACGACAGTCGCGCGACTATCGTCCCCTACCAATCAAGGTTGTACCGACTCTCGAGTTAATCGCTCCATTCATCTCAGATCCGATACTACGACCAAACCGTTTTGATACTTGACCCAAAGTTTGATATAAGTTACTAATGTCAGAACCAGACGCTTCACTCGAATGAGTAGTTCACTCGGATGAAAGTTCACTTTTGTTTATTTTGCTTTAATTTATTTTTACTTGTAGTAACAAATGCTGAATTAAACACAAAAAAAAAGATAAAAATGAACAGAAAGTGAAGCGCCTGAGCGTTCAGCATTTAGAAGTATTGACGCTACCCTTTATTTCTGTCACTGTCTCAAAACTGTCGAACTACAAGTGTAAGAGATTATCTAAGCCAAAGCACGTGCTTTTAACGTGGATTAATCTCGACCTCATCTTATAGTTAAATGTGAAGGATAGATTTTTTCTTTCGTCATTATTATGGTATGTCGAGTAATTTTTTCTTTCGCAATAAAAGGTCATATCGGATGAGTCAATTATTTGATTAGTTTTAAATTACAACAAAAAGTTTGTTATTGTCGATGTTTGTTATTGAAAGGGTTACGTCAACAGGTTTTATGAATATTTGTTCAGTATAAAGATGATGTTTGCTTATTTAATTTTCATAAGTTATGAGTTGTGTGCAGTAATTATTCTAGCTTTTTAAAAAACGTCTTGTAAAAAGCCAATAAGCTTTTAGCAACTTTTTCTTCTGTCCAAACAAGCCCTAGGAAAATAAAATAAATTATGATAAGAGGTATGAAAATAAAAAAAGTTGCGTAAAATATAATTATCTTGTATAGAGGTCAACATGACATAAGTGTTATTATAAATGCTCTTTTTGATACATTAATTTATGAATACTAATTTTATGAATTGCATTTAAAGTGCAATAAATACATCATGACAATTTTTAGGCAATTTGATATTTTTCTAAATAATTACATTGAAACGATGTTATAGCGTTGTTATATCAATCACTTAAGTATAGTATAGTCATACTCGTAAGTAAAATTAGCAAAACGAAAATGCGTACTTAGAGTTTATGTTTAATATACACAGCCTGAAAAATAAGGAAACAAAAATGAACTCACCTGTTAAGTTATAGGTATTTCCCACAGCTTATTTTGGAATTTATTTAGTTACGAGTAAATACAAATATCTCTCATTTTTCGTTACGTAATATTTCTAACAATTACGTCATTAGAATTATAGCAACGTATTTTCAGACTAATCTAATGATAATTAGCCACATATCTACGTGAAACTTACGTGACATTAGGAGAACTCTCCAACCAACATACGGTTAATTTACTTCAGCGACTAATTTGCAATAAAATTATTTATTATTTCAAAGTACTACTCAAACAATGCATCGTAAAAATATTTAATACTTTGCACGGATACAACACACAGTTGTTTGTAGTCACCTCGTAAAAATGGCCAGTGTCTGAATTTCTATTGTAATTTTGTGAGTACCAAGTCAATATGTAAGAAACTTGTTTTTCCGTATGCCAAGATAGTTTTTGTTCCGTATCTATTGATGCAAATATTAGAATTTACATAGGTATATTTTTTGCTCATAGAGTAAATTAAATAATGATGACAGCTGCGACTATGTAGAGAAATATCTTGAGTTTTATCATAATTGAAGAAATTATTATCAGTAAGTATTTTTTCAGTAAAAAACTACCATTACTACTTAATGAGAGTTTGTTAAAGTTAATTAAATATTTAACAAAATCGTTGTATCAGTCTTAACGAATTTCAGGGTCCAGAAAAATTCTATACAAAACTCGGAAGTATCAAAACTTCTTGATCCCCGTATATCGATCTCGCAATCCATTGAGAGTCGAGAGTCCCGCGGTGTCCCAAACGCTACACGAGATAGCTCACGTGTCCAGTTATTGGCATAGCCCATGTTTGTACAGTAGAAAAACAGGATTACTGGCAGAAATATTTAGGAGAAACTCAGGGTTCCTAAGGGCCTTGACAAGCATTCGCTTTTAAAAGGTTTCGTATTTCTACTTGCCTCATGCCTTCATCACGTGGCGAAGTCTAGTACACTACTTCGCCACGTGATGAAGATGATGACACCTGAGGTTCCGTATAAGTTCTAAACAAGACTGACGAAGGAAATACTGGTCACCGTAAACATCGTAAGATTACGCCTAGGTATTTCCCCAAGTAGCTAAGGCTTGTCTGTTTTTAGGGTTCCGTACCCAAAGTGTAAAAACGGGACCCTATTACTAAGACTCCACTGTCCGTCCGTCTGTCTGTCACCAGGCATACAGCCTGAACCGTTACAGCTAGACAGTTACAATTTACACAGATGATGTATTTCTGTTGACAACAAATACTAAAAACAGAATAAAATTAATATTTAAGGGGGCCCTCCCATACAACAAACGTAATTTTTTGCCGTATTGTCTAATGTTGTAGAGATAATGGTACGGAACCCTTCGTGCGCGAGTCAAACTCGCACTTGGCTGGTTTTTTTTTACTACCACCAAAACTTCGCAGAAGCTTCTAGATACCTCTGAAATGAAACTAAACAACATGCGTCAGTGCATAAGCCCATTATATTAGGAGTAAACAGTTCAATGAAGGAATCCTTTGGTCTAGTGGTCCCAAGTACAACTGCTGAGCGTGAGGTCCTGGATTCGATTCCCGGGTCGGGCAAAGTGTTATTGGATTTTTCAATCAGGAATTTGTTAATAGCAGGCAAGGAGTCTGGCGCCACGTTGATGGCAATAGGCTCGCCCCCTATTACATGGGACTCAAACATAACTGGCGAAATGTGGGTGTACTATAAGGTACACCTCTGCCTAACCCTTCGGGGATTACAGTCGTAATGTTATGTTGTAAACAGTTCAATATTTTCAAGACGTGTAACATTTTGAACTACTGTCATCACTATAGTACGTCCCAACCAACTTGATACTTCGTCAATTGTGTAGATTGACTACCTTAATCTTGGCACAGATACAATTGAGCAGATCAATCGATGTGAATACATTGGTACTGCAATCTACAGAGAGTCGGAGATTCTGTGCGCTCCTGAATTGAATTCGACACTATTTCAGAGGTGCCACCTAATCGTAGACGTGCAAATTCGAGGAATGGTGTGGCTAAGTGAATTTGAGACTTAGTTTCGGTTGTAATAGGAGTTAATTTTGCGTGTTGTTTGTTGTTTAAAACAAGTTTTGATACTCGACGTTGAGCTACTTTAATCAAAATGGTGGTAAAATATCGCAACGTAATAAGCCTTAGATCTCAGACCTAAAGTAAAATTGGTACTCTAGAAAAATCACATTGAACAAAATTCTGTACAAAAAATATTGAAAAACAGAACAAAAAAATAACGAACAATAATCCGGCAAAAATTACTCGCCCAAAAAATCTTAGGCTTAGTGTATACAGACGTTTTAAGCTAATTTTTCGCTGAGTACTCATCGAAGCATTTGAATGGAGAATTCTCAACACAAGTGGGGTCGATGCTTAACCCCAGCTTCGAGGGGATTTCCATAATAATTTAAGAGGCCGATACTGTATATATTTTTACCTTTTCTGTTAAAGAAATTTTTTAGGTAAGTTGTTCTCAAATTGGGTATCGTTTTGTTTCCACTTTATTTAATGGGTCAACAATGTTTTTGTGTGCTGTTCTAAATTTGTGTGGGCTGCTGTTTTAATATAAGGTATTTTTTTTCTGATACATAATTTAAGAAGAAGATTTAGCCAAGTTTTAAATATTAACCAATATTGTTATCAATAACAAACATCCTATATTATAAATGCGAACGTTTGTGAGGATAGAGGACTGTTACTCTTTCTACGCAAAAACTACTAACCGGATTTGAATAAAATTTGGATACACACAGGATACTTTTATCTCGGTAGTACGATGCCGTGGGACATTACCGAACTCCACGTGGGCGAAGACGCGGGAATAAGCTGGTTTATAATAATTCAAACTTTTTACAAACTTTGTACTACTTTAAATCAAGTCTAGACGGTAAAAAAATTCAATAAATAAAAAAAATAAAAAATACTTTATATCATAACTCCACAGCGAAAGCTGTAATAAATTATATGATTTCACAAAAAAATATCGAGTGAAAAAATTCATAGTGTTCATTTTCGAGCTAAAATTTGGTCTGTACTAAGCTTAACCCGCTAAGCCGGATGAATAAGGATGTTTCATGTGTTATGCTATAAAACAAAATATTAATTTAAAAAGTTATATTGAGTTTTTCAGTGGGTCCAAAGCCCGCGAGGCCAGGGATTCTGACTTTTTATTTTTAGAACATACGACTGCCTCTATGGTCTAGCAGATCGCAAGCGTTTTAGCTGGGTACGAGGTTCTTGGTTCTATTCCGGAGTCGAGCAAAGTAGTATTGGGTTCTTCCATCAGATTCAGTAGCTTAGAGTGGTTGGTTTTAAAGCACTTATAGCCTAACGGTGGTGGTTCCTGTACGTATTGTATAATTATCAAAAAAGGAAAACATCGTGGGGAAATCAAACGAACATGCCTGACAGATATTTCTCGACGGTATGTAAAGCCAAATCAGAGACCTATGGGTCGCATAAAAACTCTGACACCAGATTAGGCACTATACCACACGAAACGGAAGAAGAGATTATAGAAGTAAAATATGATTGAGTGTTAATGAGACCATTATTATCTTCCTGCGCTTGTCCCGTGTTACTTGGGGTCGGCTCAACACCTTTTTAGGGTTCCGTACCTCAAAAGATAAAAAAGGAACCCTTTTAGGATTACTCTCTTGTCCGTCTGTCTGTCCGTGTGTCACCATCAATTTTCTCAAGAACGAGTGGACCTAGCAAGTTGAAATTTGTACCAGATACTGAGATCTAAAGATATTAGGTATATAAAAATCACGGTCCTGAGTTAAAACGATAAAAAGATATAGCCCATTTAGATTTTCGCGAAAACTTGAAAGTACCAAAATTTACCTTAATTTTCAATGTTTTTTATTTTACGGACTTTCACCTTCACTTGTGCTGTACTTAGCTTTTAACCAAAATTGACAATAAAATTCTAGATCAACCGGAATTATATATTTATTGTAGGTTTTGGGTCGAAAACCTATATGGTAGTTCCCGTTGATTTAAAATCATGAAATTTAGCGAGAAGCAATATCTTACAGCACATGTAAAGGGTAAAATCTGAAAACTGTAAAAATGTAGTTTAATAACAAAATACCTACAAGATTATACGGAACCTTCCTCGGTGCGCGAGTCCAACTCGCACTTGGCCGGCTTTTTTTCTTCCTTTCTCCTCTTCTCGTCACGCTATCACTTACTTGTTTTTCTTTCACATCATACCTCATACGACTCATCCATCGTTTCCTTAGTCTTCCTCTCCCATCCCATCCATCACCATTTATATTAAGACCAGTACTTAAAATTCTATTGACCACAAATAAATATAACGCTTTTTATGCTAAATCAATACAGCATCTGTCAATGAAGCGTTCAACCATATTTGATTTCAATAATTCAGAACAATAGCGTATAACTGTAATATTTAATTTAGGTGTATTTACACACCTGCTCATTAGGTGTGAGTTTTAATTAATATGATAATTATTCACACTATTTTGCATAAACTCCGCCGGGAGTTATACCTAACATTTTCGAATAGAAGAACAGTTTTCAGGACTAAAATAATGTGTTTGAGAAATTGGAAACAAACAATTTTGTTAGTTCATTTGTAAATGTCTGTTGTCTAAATTATTGTGTAGTTCTATGTTAGTTTAAAGTTGGTGCGTATTTTGCTAAAATCTGGGACTCTATTTACATGACTGTCCCGTTGGTCTAGTTGTCACAGGTCCTGGGTTCGATTCTCGGGTCGGATAAATTGATATTGGGTTTTTTCATCAGGAATTTTTCAGTAGCAGTCGCGGAGTTTAAATTCGTACCCGGTTGATGGTCCTAGGCTCGCTCTTTGTTATATGGGACTTAAACACAACTGGCGAAATGTGGGTGTAAGGGATAACAGGCGTCGAGACGGAATGGGACGCCGTCACCTCCTTCTGCGAAGCAGTAATGCTAGTGAAGGAGGTGGCGGAACGTGAGAGGGACAGAACCTCACAGCGTCCCGGCCGCCGCGGGAGACGCCCCGGGCGTTCTTAACGTTCGCCTGACGCTTTATTAACTACATCAAGCCAAAATGAGATGATTCACTTACTTAAAAATATACAATGACCTCTTCAAACATGAACTCCATTCGTGTGGCAACAAGGCTGTCTGTTTAGATGAAGATTATCATGTTCTTGCATCAGTTTACTCGGCCACTTCGCATTACGTTAAAGTTATTGTGAAATATTGACTGCCATTGTACAGTTGACTAAAGAGATATGTTAACATATAGTTGTCTGGTAGGTATTTGAGTGTAGTTTTTGTATTGGTCTATGCCCGATGTTATATAGAAGTATGAGGAATACTGTGGACAATTTTTCATCCACTATTGAATAGATAAACCTATCAAGGTGTTGTGTTTGATTGACTATACACGGCACACTGTGCTGTGTAACAATTTTGGTGCACCATAAGTTATATTTTATCATTTATTTTTATGCGCAAAGCCCGCCACACTATTCCCAAATGCTTTCAGGCTTTCAGGAGTTGCAGTGGTGCAACTCCTGAAAGCCAGAATCAACAGTAACGACCACCAGAAAAGCGCCGAGACAATGAAGCTCGACCAAGTCCCTGAGAAACAATTTAACTGTCTTGGATCCCACAACGAAATTAATCAGAAAAAAATAGAGAAGTAGAAGTAGAAAAAACATTATAATAATATTTTATTTTTTTCTTTCACAAAAAGTACTTAGTATAAATTACAAATAAAATGCATATAACAGTTGTAATTGTACACAACAGTTTTAGCATCTGTAGCCGAACTAGGAAGAACCTGTATTTCGGCTTACAGCGCCAACCCCCTCGAGTTACATATCATAAGATTCTTATAAGCTTGCATTTGACAATGCCTTTGAATAATACGTACTCTTATATGAAGCTCTATTGGAGCTTATTATAATCGTGGTATGATCCTCTCTTTGTGTGTTGTGCTATGTGAATGAGTGAGTGTACATTATTTCCACAAAGTATATTCTATCTATCAGTTATTCGTTTGCAAAATATTATGAAGTTATGGTACTTAAGTATATATCTTGGCATAGTTATGAAAAGGTATCAAAATCTTTAAAAGCAACTGGCAAAAAAACATGCACGTAATTTAAACTGTAAACAAACGCAAACAAGACTTCTATGATCAAGTCGTTGCCAAAGCTTGTTGCATGCAGACAATCGCATAAGTAGTTTGCCTGCATACTTAACTGTTTTGTCGTTTGTACTTTTAGTTTTATTACCCGTAATAATATTTTTGATGATGCATTAGATTAGATTATAATCATATTTAATTGTGATTTATAAGATTTAAGGCCATTGAGAGCCGTAATGACCTTGTTTTCTTTGAAACAAAGAGACCCAGTTTCCTATTGTGCATGCGTAGGTTCGTATTGCGCCAAAACGATTGCCAAAGACCTTAAGGTTGAAGGGCCAGGGTAGGCCACGAAATTCAAATTTTCTAACGGTTTTTGCAATTTGCAGGTTCGTTTCAGGTTTATGTTGATTCAAATATGATTCGCGACCGTAACAAATATGGCTTGACAGAGTTATAGTCATCTAAATCATCAATAAAGTTCAATTATTCTTATTGACATTGACTTTTTCATGAAACGTATCAAGCATGACAAAAAACTATTCTTCCAGTATCCGTTTAGTGAAATTAACTCTGTCAGCCCGTTCCTACCTTTTGGGCCAGAATATCAGCGCTGTTTCATTTTTTTTTAATGTTGCAGCTGAGATACAGAGGGGGCTTTTACAGGGCCAATAATAATTTAGTTGAATGTAGTTATGTTTTATTTTTAATATTTTTTTTGCATGTTTTCTTTTTTTTTTGTCCTGTGCGAGTCAAATAAATACTTTTTCTTTCTTTCTTTCTTTTTCATACTCTAACGGCTTAACGTATTTAGATTTAATTTGGCTTACGTGTAGAACGTGTTCTCTAAATTTACTTTTCATCCCAACAGTGCGTTCCCAAGAGATTATTTCCGACCTCCAAGAAATCGTTAATAAAAGTTGGTAATAAACAAACTTTTCACTTACTTATAAGAACAACTAAGAGAATCGCCGGGACGACCTGGCCGCAGCTCCTGTGATACATCTTGGCGTATCTGGAACAAAAATACACGTACATCTGTTATTGTATGTCGTGACTGAGCTCAAGGGATTATGTGGTGAAAGAAAGAAATTGTGGAGGTAATACATAAGCTGTGTGTGTTTATGTATCTTTTGTGTAATAGGCGAGATGACAAAAAAAAACCAATTAGTCCGTCAGTTAGATTATCAAAAAATATTTGACCCGTGTTTTTTCTTTTGTTACGTAAACCAAAATTGACGAAGATATGAGGCTTTTAAAATAATTCTCAACACGTCACGCCTAGGTATTATTTTTAGCTAGTTCTGACGTCACGAGCCCCCACTCCCGAGTTTTGATGCGTTTTATCTTTGTCAATTTTCATTGATTCACAAAAAAAAAAAATACGTGTCCATTAATTTCCAATACTCTAACTGACGGACTAAATAGATTTGCAATTTTTTGATACTGTCGTCATGCCTATAATAGAAGACTAGCTTCTGCCAGCGGCTTCGCCCGCGTGAAGATAGATAACTGTCCAATGGGATTTTACTACTGCGATAAAAAGTATCCTATGTTTTAATCCAGGTTATAAACTAACTGTGTGCAAAAAAAAGTAACAATCTTCCAAACATCCATAGATTCTCACAAACTTTCGAATTTATAATATTAGTAATATACCATCTCAACATGAATGATGTAACCAAGATTTTGTAACAATATTTTGATTTAAAAGAGTGTCCATGGAGTTTCTTGCCCGTTCTTCTCCATAGAGATCTACGCTAGGGAATGGGCAACTACAGTACTTTCACAGTTTTTATGTCTTGTGACTGGGACTGTAGCTACATTTAATTTTCATCTTTGTTTCGACAATTCAAAAGTGCTTGTAACTGGCCTACTTGAAAGACCTGCTTTGATTTTGATTTTGATTTTGAGTAGGATAGAAGATGATATTGGCAACAGACATGGTGGTAAGAGAAGGTTTACTGCTAAAAGAAATAAAATAATAAAAAGTAACTGATAAAGCTTTTATTTATTTTCAGTTCCTCAATTTTGATTGAATCATTTATTATTTTTGTAAAACATTTTTGTGCCTGACAGTTCATTTGATCAAAAATTGCTGTGAATTAAATGAATCAAATCGGAGGCATCGGCCACAGGTGCCTCGACCACTGGGGGCCTAAGCCACGGACCCTTTCTTGGGTGAGTAGGAGTTTAAGTATAGTAGTGGTATCTTAATATAATTATGTATTTTATCAACTGACTTCGCACACGGCGTTTATTTACGCGCCGTCGTCGATACAACGCCAATACACGCAGGTCCAAAAAAGGCCCGATTTAAATCGTCGCAATATTTTACTGTATACTTAGCACATGCTTTTATGTATAGCTATGTTTCTTAAATTTAATCTGGGAATCGTTTGTCACGTTTCTTTGCAAAACCTACATTTATTGCTCACATTTAAAAGGTTTATTAAAGCTTCACCCTACTCCTTACGTAAATACCCATTGTTTAAAAAAAAACAGTTAACAACATTTTCCAAAAATGGTAAGACAAGCTTCTGGTTTTAACAAAGCTTGGTTCAAAAACCCCATAAAACGCAGTCTTGTCCGCGTAGATTCCAAGGTGTTTCACATTCCAAATCGAAGGAGGAGAAACGCCGTACTATCTTAGAAATGTTCGTTTTTGGTAATTATTGAAGCGATTTCGAGAATTCGCTCTCACCCGATTGTGTGAAATTGAAAAGAGGGTACTGAGTTAGAAATTGTGGTGGTTCAAACTGTTGTAAATACTGTTATAATAAAGTTCTAATCAGCTTGCACTACAAAGCAGTTGTTACGTCAGTCACTGCGGCCGAATAGTGCGAAATGGGTGGTTTTTTGCGATTTACAAAAAATCTAGTGATTGGACTAAAAAAGTAAAACATATAAGACCTGCTTTAAAATTAGTTCAGTTAGTGTGCAAAGTTTCATGATCTAATTTGAAGTACTTTTTGAATACCAGCGGTTTATTGTTCGATTTGGAGGTAACTTTGGATTTTTTTTCTATCAATAAAAGTTTATGAAATCGTGTTTTCGTCACACATGGGATTTAGCATTAATCCTCAACTTTACCATATATTTATTTCAAAATTAATTCTGCAGTATTTTAGGAGTAACGGAGGATCATGCTAAGCCATTTGAGGGATATATAGCCCTCAATGTGCCGTTTCTCAAGTACAAACGCAAGCGTATCAAGCTACCCGAAACTGTATCTGATAACTGTGTGTTGTTTTTTTCTTTCGCGATATAGTTGAAAACCTATTAAAGAAAGCCAGATTTTATTTTATAGTATAAAGTATTGAAATAAAGTGCATGTCCGACTACAGCATCTGCAGTTTATAAAAATAAAATTTTCTCGAACATAACAATTTTATCAATTTTGAAAAACGCTCACCCATCCCCAACAAAAACCATGGCAGCTGGTATAGGAAATCTCTATATGAATGAGGTCGTTGCATTTGGCGTCAGAAAAAAGTCTCATTTATGTCGGGGTTTCCCCTACGACCCGGAGATAAAAGGTAGACCTGTGGTTTTACCAGTCGTTTGTTGTATCCGTTTCGTTAAAAAAACTGGTTGTGTATCTCTTTACAAAGTAAGAAGGTACATGTGATGGTCTATATGACCTACACCCACACACTATTTTGCCTTTGGTCTTCAAGTCCAAGATTCTACAAACGGCAATAGTTGGGGCCTTAGGGCATCCAAAGGACCAAAATGTAAATAGTAAGAAAACATGTATAATAAAATAAAAAAGCATTTGATAAAACTTTTCATAAAACTTCTTGGTATAATTATGGATCCTAACATTAGATCACGTTTTTATTTTAATTTTTATACAAGGTGTAACATAATAAACGCAAGACCTCCTATGTGGTCTCTCGAACCATGAAACTGAACAACTTTTGTTCTATGAGTTCTTGAAATTCGCAAAAAAAACTGATTCGAACAGCAGATCATGTGCAATAAATGTATGGTAAAACTGAAAAAAAAAACGTTATAAATTTCCAAAAGTCATGGAACATAAGTTGTTCGGTTTCATAGTCTGAAACACCACACGAGAGGTCTTGCGTTTATTATGTTACATCCTGTATTTATAAAGGACCAAACACGTGATAAATTTAAAATACCTATTCGATATAATTTAACCCATCAACACAAAAGTTAAATAAAATAAATGAACAGACTTTTTTATGCTAAACTTTCCGTAGAACATATAATTTCCCATAGAAGTTTGGTTTGACTTATGAAAACTGGTTATGGACGTAAAAAGCCAACAACCTGTCCTTCTAAAGTTTGCGGTTTTTCATCATCGCATGTAATCATCATTAGGCTTGTAATTTATTTAAGGTATTTTATTATATCTACAGTTTTAGGAGGAAAACACGTAATTTGCGTGACTGCCTTGTTGGTCTAGTATTTGTAATCGCAATCTCTGAGTTTGTTTCGGTGTTTCTTCTCAGAGTAGGTACAAAAAAAAACACAAAAAGTTCATTCCGTAGCGTAAAAAATGGCACATATTTTTTTCGGAACATTTTTTCAGAGTGCCTCCTCGCATTCTGAATTTATTTACAAATAGATTAATGAGGTAGATAAGTCACCTAATTAAATCTTTACACCTCATAAATCAGCAGGAAACACTTAAAATATTCATATCACCTTGCATAAGTGCTAAAAATCTGTTACATTTTGACATAATCATTTGAGTAAATGTTTTGAGAGCATACTTAAAAAAAAAATGGCTGACCGCAATTAGCTTGCTTAATGCGTTATGTCATTTGTAACATACACTTTGAACTGGTTTAGTTTTTTTGTTTAGTAATTATGAATTCTATCTTTTGTCCGCGAAGTATCGTCTGCATACAAGGTGGCAATTCATAACATCACGCCTGTAATCCCCAAAGGGTTAAGCAGAGGTGTAAACCTTATAGTACACCTACATTTCAGTTATGTTTAAGTCTAATATATTGCCAACAACCGGGCACAAATATAAATAAAAAATATAAATATAATTATCGCTTGACATAACACACAGCGCCATCTAGTGCCACACTAAGCAACGAGGCTTGTGTCGTGGACACCAGATAGTTGATTTATAGATACTTTTTGTTTGTAAATACATACTTATTATACATATAAACATCCACGACTCGGAAACAAATATCCATGCTCATCCCACAAACATTTGCTCCTACCGGGATTCGAACCCGGGACCCTAAGAACTTAAGGCAGCATCACTACCGCTGCGCCATTCGGGTCGCGGTTCGTTTCGGGATGCGCAATCCAGTCTCCGTGGTTGCTACTGAGAAATTCCTGATGGAAAAACCCAATATCACATTTCCCGACCCGGGAATCGACCCCAGGATCTGATGCTCAGCAGTCCCGTTTGCTACCACTAGACCAATGAGGCAGTCAGGTGGCCAAATAGCTAGAGGTGGCGATTCACTAACCTGCATTTATCAATGCGGTGATTTTAACTCGCTATACTAAACAACTTTCGTTCATATCCCATTTTATTACATGAACTACCCGTTATTACAAGTGCTAGGAATTTGAAACACTTAGCCAGACCAATTTGTAGCAACAATGCCCTCAAGCTAAGGCATCCAACTAACAATCTAAAGCCAGTAATCCTAAACTATTAAACTATCAAATTCAAACCAGTCTTAGCACTAGAACAGTTTAGTTTGAGGTGTAAACAGGAGCAAACAATGCGCTGTGAGATAGTTGCTATAGATGTTGCGACTTAGCATGGCAATAACGGTCATTGACCTACATTTTTCAATTGACGTTCTCCATTTAACGAATCAAGTAATACTGGGTTTTTTCATTAAGAGAGTTTCACTAGGAGCGTAGTCAGAATTTGTGTCCAGAAGGACTAACAAAAACGATATTCAATCAGCAACGATATTCTCTAAAATGGGTATTGAATTGAAATAAGCTAGCGAAAATTTTCTAACAATTCCGTTGAAAACCATTGTAAAAATATGAAACACTTTGAAAACGTTTGACTATGTCTCCTCAGTTAATAGCAATAAAATTGAGTTACTTTATTTGATGGACAGAATGCTTGGTTGATGGATTCCTGAAGGATCTGATTAGACCTTGTATACTGATATTATCAAGATGTAAAGTCTCGAAGTAAGGTGTAATCTTCCAAACTACTTCTACTCGATCCGATTCCAAAAATTATTTCCCTAATAGGAAACTACATTATTCTCGAGTACACAGGACACTGGACAGGTCCACTCAAATCTGTGTGGTTCTTTCTTCAAAAGACCATCTCAGACACTAATCTGCATAGTCCTCATGTGAATTGAGCAAGATTATGTCTGGACTTCAAAAGAGACTATGACCTCTGAGTTTGTTTCGGCTGTTTCTTCTCAGAGTAGTCAGGTACGAAACACCGGCCCCATCTAGTTTTAAAAAGTGACGTGTAAAAGTGTTTGTAAAAACCTACTTGCAAAATAAACATCATTTATCTTTTATCATTAGTATCATAAGCCATACTTAAAACAAGGGCAAAGCCGCTGACAAATGCTAGTGACGACATAAAATACATCCTTGGTTCTGCCCTTCGTTCCCCTACAGGGAATCTAAACATTATAATATTATTTATATCAAAACAAATTGCACTCCAGACGTATCCTTCTTTGAAGCCAAGCCGTCGCACTTGACACCGTGACAGTTGCAATACGGACACTGACACGTAGGACACGTCCCGTAGACGTGGCTTGCTAACTACTGCATTTGTAATACGCAGAGGAAACCGCTCAACGTTTCGGGTCGTATACAGCGTGTACCAGAAAGGTACGGTCATATTTCAGGGTGAGATTTAGACTAAAAAACTGAACAAGTTTCTCTATTGGACCACCGTCGAAATCGTGAAGAAAAATCAGCTGTTCGGTACAAAACTTCAAAGCGATTGCTGCTGATATAGGTGCACTGGGCGCGTTTCATGGTGCCAAAACCAACTGGTCTATAGGAATTTTCGTTATCAACGATCAACGAATATGAGACTACGTCGAAGCTGCTTTGGGTCGCTGTTTCAAAATCGCTCTAAGACCTTAGCAAGAAAGAGCTAAATTAAATTGTCCCTTTTTGTAACGAAATAATAACTTAAAATCAATTTAATGCCATAGTCATCGACCTTAATAGTACATTTCCACCGAGCCAGTGTAAAGTACTGGTATTCAGCTGCATCCAGTTAGCCTAGAAGCCGACTCTAACATTAATAGCATTGTTGAGAAAAAGCTAAGCAGATGAGCACAGTCCCAGGCGGGCTTTCTGCCAATTCCCCCACTTCGAACATTTCCATATAAAATCTCTCCTTTTGTTTCCTTGTTCACATTGCCAAACATTGCACCACATTAACAAATGATGTTAGTTAACAGTCATTTACCTTTGCCAAACTTTGATGAATAAATACCTGTGTAAATGTGTAAGTTTTTTAAATAAGAAGAAGGCCGTGGCTTTGTCGATGATAATTATGTTGAATAACCTTCGATAATTAAATGTTAGATATTTGACGTAAATAATTGTTTATTGATAGCGTTTGCTCGTCCTAGTATTTGCAAAGTCGGTAGTTTTTCTTGTTGAAATGTAGAAACAATACTCTTTATCTACTTATTTGAGATATTTTAAGCATTGAAACGAATTTTGATTAACCTGGTCCTAGGTTCCGCGATACCATATTTTTCTGTATCTTGATGAATCTCTTTCAGTAAGCAGTGATAGCCTAGTGAGTTCGAACCCAAGACACGCACTTCAGATTATTCCTATTCATGTGCGTATTGTATAATTATTATCACTTGCTTCGGTGAAGGAAAACATCGTGAGGAAACCTGCAAGCCCGAGAAATATTTCTCGACGGCATGTAAAGCCAAGTCAGAGGCCTAAGGGCGGCATAAAAACTCTGACACCACGTTACGCACTAACCACACGATAAATAAAAAAAGATCTCATCCACATTTGAACTGAAAACTTTTCTAATGCCATCTCTCGTCTTCACATGCTCATACCATGACGACCTTCACCCAAATAACAGCCCAAAACGTCACGAATGACAGTTAATAAAACACTAACAAAAGACCAAACTCATTACATAGATTCATCCGCCATTAAACCTTAATACAAGTGCATAACGACATATTATTATTTGATTGTGGGTCCCGTTTAATGACCTTTGGGCGCGTATTCTGAACTGTGGTACGATCTAAAAACGATTAATTAAAATATAGGAGACCGTATACTATGTCGAGTATAACAGATGGGTAACTATACGCTTCCTGTGTACATCGTAAGAGGTGACTAAGGGGTCATAAAAAGGATGGATAGGATTGTTCAAATGTCAGTTGTAGTAGTACGAATCATCTTTCTCCGGCTGAGCTATTTCATGATTTACGGTATTTTTAATACGTTATTGGTTTTACGTAAATGATGAAATTGTTCAATTGAATGTTCCACCATAAATCTGTAAAATATTGTTTAAAAACCGGCCAAGTGCGAGTCAGACTCGCGCATTAAGGGGCTCCCCCATGGCACACTAGCGCCACTTTAGTAAAAAAATCAGAACTCGTTAAATACACAAAAAATATAAAGTCTGTTTGACAAAATCAATGCTTTAGAGTTCTAGATTATTGCGTCTATTTAATTCATTAAAATATACTTCACTGTAGTTACAGTTAGAAAAATTGCTAAAAACGGCCGTTTTTTTCCATTTTGTATCTGTAACGACAGCGAGCTATGTTTCAATGAGTTAAGCAGACGTAAATAATTTAGAAGACCAAATGATTGATTTTGTCAATCAGATTTTATATTAATTGTGTATTTAACGAGTTCTGATTTTTTTACTAAAGTGGCGCTAGTGTGCATGGGGGAGCCCCTTAAGGGATCCGTACCCGCGTAGTAGCGGGGCCTCCTTTAATTTGCTGTCCTGTTGTTTACCCTTCGGGTAACCCTAAAGAGCCGAATGTGCAAAGAGTCATCATTAATATAGTCAGGATCAACAATCATTCAAACGCCTTTTTGTCCGCTAATGACACTTGAGTCTTTGCCTAAAAATAACCTCACATCACCATCAATAAAAATAATATTAAAATTGCATACAAAATAACTACAAGAAATAAATCTTCAACGATGCAATAGCATTGAAAAATGCATTAGTAATTTATTTTAATTTAAATATGAAAAACGTTAATTAAGATTTACATTGAAATCTTCTTCGATGTTTCTAGGACACGTTAATTTTAATTTGTTTCGTCAAACGATGTTAGTATCACGTGAGTCAATTAAGATAATAATATTAGAAAATTTGTTTCAATGATAAAAATAAAAGCGTTTAATACAAAATTACAAACTATTTGTTTCACAGTAAAATTGGAACATCAAATGAAATATATTTTAATATGCCAAGTACATTATTTTAAATTTGAAGCTAGACAAAATAATTAAATCACTAGAATAAAAGTACTTTACACGGTCCGAAAACCGTAATAAAGTATTTTACTACATAATTAAGTATTTTACATTAATTGTTTACATAAAAATTTGCTGCAAGCTAAATTCTACAATGAATTATTATTTTACAACGTCAATAATACCACAACGAATTAGGTGTTTGAAATCTCCACCAACGATAGTCTTTACAAAAAGAATACATTTTACACAGAAATGTCATCGCTTCAGAATCGTCATTAAACATCAGAATACGTGAATACCATCGATATTACGTCAAACGCAATGTATGTCAATGACGTTTACAACGATTACTGTTTTGAGAATACTAACGCAGAATATTGTGCAGAAGTCATACTTGAACATTTGTCTTTATTTGTCGTAACAATAGATGCGAATTTGATAGTTTTAGAGACATTTAAAGATATTTTGGACTAGGCTGACAAAAATAGAAGGAGATAAGGTTTGCAGCAATAAAAGGCCTGGATAAAAATACGAAACCAAACAAAGTAATAGATAGAAAATGTAGGAGATGGAGAAATAGACCAATGAGTTTATAATAGGAGAGATATACGTAATTAAAGTAAAAGGCGAAATAATTTAAATACTAATAATATAGAACGCACCAGTGCAGAATGATATGGCAAGAAAGGAGATGACGAGTAATAGAGAAGTTTGGAAGAAGAAGACATTCTGCCCCAAATTAATTGGGATAAGAGCAGGAGAATGGTAATGATAATATAACGTACCAATCAATAGTAGATGACACATTTCTTAGATTTTTTGGTTCTAGGATAAAAATACATCGTTCTTAAAATTCACTAATAGACGGCTTAGCTATCATTGTTTTAGAAGATTTAAGACAACACTGTACAGCTCATGGCAGACAGTCTCGACAGAGATAACGAAAAAATCGCTAACTTTCGGTTGCAATAATAATGCTTGCGAGAAACGCATCTTGGATGTAGAGACTTGCTTTACTCGCAAGCATCATTATTGCAACCGAATATATTCGTTAGTAGTACTATCTATAATGGCCCAGGCCCAGTAGACCCAGTGGCCCAGTAGAGTTGCAGTGTAGGTGAGTTGACGAAAACCACAGACTTCACGGTCCCAAGTTGATTGTAAAGTTACACGAAGTTATGTTGGATGTTAATCTGCGGTTTACTCGCTAAGGTAGCTGTTGGTCAACTAATGTTTAATATAAGAAATAAACATAAAATTAATTAAGAAAAGTACATAAGTCACGGCGTCAGCAAATGACAAATACCAAACTGCAAAACGAAAACCATATGAAATTGAAACTTTACCAACACCTACGTGAGCAAGCCATAATTATAACGGTAGATCACTTGTAGTAGACCTTCGGTACACACATTATAGTGTGTGTTTAAGTACGCTGCTCTGTTATACAATAGAAAGTAATTCGTTTTGACATTGAACTGATGCGCGGTAGACATAAGTTCAATAGAAGCCTACTCGCTTTTAACGATGTACGTGACGAGATTTGAAATTATGCGTATTTTATTTTTAGACCAGAGATTTATTACCTAGATGCTGTTTCGTTAAGAATAATAAAGTGCTGTTAAAAATAAGGCTACATCCTTGATGATAATAATAAAATGGCATTATATCAGCCCGGAATCACCTACTGCTAGATATACGCCTCCCCTTTTTTCTGCCGCATTAGATTGGCAAGTAAAACTATGGCAGATAATGGCCTATATTGGCCACACTGCTAAGATAGGACACAAATCGCTTTCTCATGAATATAGGCAGAGATTCGCCACTCGAGACCAATGCGAGTTGGTAGATGTCACATCATGTCCTCGATTTTTTATTAAATGCCCGTTGCTTTGTGATGTTGTCCTTGTTAACTGTCAAAGACTAAAACTTTATAACTTTTTAGTAATAATGAGAATTAAAACTTCATCTAATAGAATAAAGGAAAGCGGATAAAAGTAATTGCGGAAGAAACGCTAAGCCGAAAATAAGTATCAAATAAATCTTATAGATAATAGAACCATAAAACAAAAGAATTTAGTTAGTTAGTTAGTGCTAATAATAGTTATTCCGTGATGGTAGAATTGAAAAACAAACCATTGTAATATATCAGTTGGTTCATATGTAAACAGGCAAGAATCGTGAAATAATTGGTTCATCGATTATTACTCGTACCTTATGCTCGTCATTGATATAAAACGATACTCAAGTTGATCTTGTTTTGAGCAAAGATTCAAAGGCATTTGATTCGAAATTTTTGTAAGTATAGTTTAAAGAGACCTGCCTTGTTGCCAAACGCCTGGAGTCTGGATTTGCTCGCTCCTTTTACATGGGACTTACTTATGATTGAGGAAATAATGATGTACTTCTACACAACCCTTCAGGATAACAGGTTCCCACCTGTACAACAACATAATCTCCCGGTTATGTTGAATTGAATATGGTAATGCCAAATAATCAATCCGACTCGAAGGACCAAAATTTATTTGCTCAAATTTTTTGTCAAAATTCTCCTTTACATCTAAAATATCAAAACAAATGCTACGAAAAATGTATAACTGAAAACTTGCAAACATTTCCATTCTAACATTACAAACTTTAAATCGTTTTCTCAACACAATCACTGGAAAACGATAGCCAACATCTTTCAGCGATTCGGTCACGTATTCCCAAGCACTTTAGTACTTAATATCTTTACGTGTTCAATAAAAGACCTTACGTGTATTGTTCGAGTTATTCTTTTTAAGTACTTTAACTTCTTTTACACCTATTCATAATCTTAAGTCGTTAATTATATCTCTTTAGTGCGCTCGTTACCCTATTAACAATACATGTTAATATAGCGTGTGCACTTATTAACATAGATGAACTTTAGGAAAATATTTATGTTATAAAATGTGCTAAAACACAGTACGATGACGAAAAGATCAAGATAAATAAAGACTAATGACGAAAACAGCTTGTGTTGTACCAAGAATCCGAAGACATTGTGATATCCGGGTACCCACGCTAGGCCGGCTTGGTGGATTACGCTCACTTTCTTTTACGAAGAGGAGGCTTGTGTCCCAGCAGTGGGAACAATACTGATTATTTTACAGGAAAGATGTTAAATAAACAGAAAGTAAGTCCTTTAGAATTCTTTTTCGTGTCGTTAGTGTCTAACCTGGTGTCAAAGTTTTTATATCGCCTATGAGCTTCTGGCTTGGCTTTACATGCGCTCGAGAAATATTTCTCAGACATTTCCGTCACCAAAGCAAGAAATAATAATCCAATACGCAATACGAAAAATCAGAGGTGCGAGAGTTGGGTTCGAACTCGAGACCTATGACTTGGCAGTCCAATGGCCACACCACTAGAATCACTGCTTAAAATAATTGTAAACTATCAAAATTAGATGCACACAGTGACTTCGTTAAAAGCACCCTGTTTACGATTATGGCTTTTCGTATCTGCCTTTACTTTAGTCACGCTCATCAACTTAACTTGGTCCTTAAAGATTTGCATGCTTCGATTGCTAGTGATTGTGCATACATAAAATTAGTCACGTCTAGAAAATTAGTGTCTGTTTTTCTTTTGTTAAAAATCTTTTTAATTGGTACTAAAGATATCTTGTGACTGAGTGTTCCATTTTCATGTTCGCATCTAAAAAAAATTACGGAAATCTAGTCGCTCTGGTGGGATTGAAACGAACATATCTGCCGTAAGTGAGATCTGATCTGTGGTTTAAATAATCTCTGTTTGATTGCAAGACGAAGTCTGAGGGACGAACCAGACCCCTATCTAACGGACTGGCTCGGCAAGGTAGAGGACTCTGTAACTCTCATGGAAGACTGATTTCTACTGCAGGATTTGGCTAGATGGGTTTGTCTACCGACCTCTACTACCATTTAACCTTTTAAACGCCATTGTCACATATACTTGACCAGCAAGCGAGTGGCTTGTATACCAACGACACAAATATGTGACACAAAATGCGGTTCACACCAAATAAAATAGTTTTGGAATCCATATTCTTCTTGTAGGTATTTGCGGTGAATTTGTGGCTTGGCGTGGATGGTATGCTCTGACGTTCAAAAGTTTAATAAATAATTTTACATGACAGTATAATAAGTACAGTAAAATGAGGCCATTTGTGTTTTCGGTACAGCCAGTCAGTACAGTCAGTAACAGCCAATCAAAGTGTTGCTACAGTTTGTAAAATAACTTCTACCATACACCAACGGACAGTTATCGATATTGGTTCGAAATTCTGGGTCGTCCCAAATAGCCCCCAAAACCCAAATAGAACCCAAGAGAAAAATGAGTAGAGAGTCAAGCCCCAGCATCGGTAGATTAATAATGTAAAAGTAGTCTTTTATATATCTAGAAACCCGGATCTCACAGGATGTAAGAGACTACTTATTTTTGCGCAACTCAATACCAAACACAGCATTAATAACCTTAGGTTTTCAGATCCCATCTTTGCATAAATAATGACGGATACAGACATTACAACTAACTGTTATCTTAGAACTAGTAATTAGCTCAAGGGAACTATGGCAACTCCGAGAAAGAAACCTTCAAAATAATCAAAAAGTGTCTTGAAGCAAAGTCCTTGTAAGAAAACAGAATTTATTTGGACAGTTTCTTAGCTATATTTCTTATTACATTATCTTTTCGTGAGTGATGGTTGAGGAAAACCCTGCTTACAAGGCTGCAAGAGCCTTGTCATAGACATTGGTAAAAGGAAAGAGCGATGGCGCGTGACAAACATTGTTTAAGAATTGTGAATGAACGTGTCGAAGGCCTTCTTAAAATCTAAAATTGGTTAAAGGTCGACTTTTGATTTGTCGCGTGGATGAAAACGTGGAATGGCTGATATTCAAGAGCGTATCAGTGAATGTCCGCAATGAGAGTATAATAGGGCTGTATGTCAATAGTAATGGCCATACCTATTCAGTTCAACAGGTCACTTGTAGATTTTTTGAAGATATGACTAAAATGGCAGCGGTGGCCCGTAGTGGCGGCCCCGACTTACGTACAGTAAGTCGTGGGTTCGAACCTAGACAGGCACACATTACATTGCGTAATTTATTTCATCACCACTGCTCTCAAAACGGTGAAGAAAAATATCGTGAGGAAACCGGCATGTCCTAGAACCAAAAAATTTGAAGACATGTGACATCTACCAATACGCACTGGGCCCACGTGGTGGATTACAGCCCATTCCGTCTCATCATGAGAGGAGACCGTTTCCCAGCAGTGGGAACATTATAGGTTGATGATGATGACTAAAATAAAATAGACGTATGATTTTATTAATGACTGGCGTATTCTGTTGTCTTCACATTACAGGAAAATTTATATAGACTTCAAACGTTAATAAAAACAATGAGCAGAAGCTTTTATCACTAAATAAACGTTTTCGAAGGTTTTTAAAATATTTTAGTTAAAAAAATCATCATCAGTCGTCCTTACTTTACTACTAAAGAATTGAGATCAACCACACGACTCAAATTTTTGCCACATACTTAAGAAGGCCACTGCTTTGTAGTCCAAGAAGAGGCCCATATTATGCAATGGAACATGCTATGTAAATGATGATGACACGCATGTTGGGGGCACTTGGGGGTAATTTTCAGGTACGTACCTTGAGATGAATATATATAAATGATGAATCATATTGCCAAGTTTTAACAGGGGTACGCTTTACTAGTTTTACCCATGACTTGTGGCCCTCTTTACATTCATCATCATCATCAGAATACCAGCGCTGTGACGTTTTTTTTTTTTAAAATGTTGCAGCACCATGCTGAAATTTTGCCTTTTGGCTTAGTACAGGACCAATTTCATTCCATGTTTTTTTTTTTCATTTTTCTCTGTTTAATTTTTTTTTATTAGCTGTACTGTTAGTTTAACCATTTTAATTTGTGTTTTGTCCTTTGCGGGCTAATAAATGTTTTTTCTTTCTTTCTTTCATCACAATCATTTCAGCCGAAAAACGAATGTTTACATTATTCGTTAATAATGAATTACGACGGACCGAAATACATTGTGGAACTTATTGGTATCCGGGATCAAAGGACCACTTTTTGCCACGACGGACCAATAAATGTTGGCATCAAAATTGATAAAACAAAGAACAAATTCAATAGTTTCTCACAAAACCAACACTTGTTAATAGTACTGAAGGTCTAGTGCTAGCAATCAGTCATTTTGTAAACACATGAAGCAAATGCATTACCTAACCTATTTGTTTAACACTTAGGTTTCAATTCCTAAGGTATCTGTCTTACTACTAGCGAGCGACTACCTATCGACGGTTTTTCGGTCAAGAAACGTACTTGTGTAGGTCTGACAATACAATAGTATATTAGTAGTTAATAACTAATTGTTCACAATGCTGGCGAGGCTCTCTCTACTAGTTGCATCGACAACAGCTATCAAAGAAAAGACTAGCTCAGAGAAGCTCGCTTGGCAGGCAGAACACTCTTTCACTCTTTGTGGGTACATTCCCATACCAGCAAGTAACTGGAAGCGAGCAATTGCCTGTCTCGCACATTCACTCATGGACCAGTGATAAAACTGTCTGAATTACAGACTCGCTGTTTCGTCTACTCGTTTCATTGTAGCTCTTTACCGCGTCTCGCTAATCGCCGGCAGGGGGACAGATGCCGAAGATGATAGAACGCTTCAATCGAACCGACGCGAGGTCAAGGTTGAGTCGTATATTGGTACCATTTGGTGCTATGTACAATATTACCGTGAGATACTTACCGGGTGAGATTAGGACCTAAGGACCTCTTCCTAATACTTCCCGTCTGAGGGAGTCAGTTAGAAATTGATCCACATGGATTGATTGTTAGGGTTATTATTTTAAAATTCGGAAAAATTACAATACCGGACGTGTCTGGACAAATCCATACGAATGGTAACACTAATCATGCTAGGAATTGAAGTTTTCTAAACTAATAGCTGTTGCCCGCGACTTCGTTCGAGTGGAAATTTCATGTGTATATGTGAGACAAAAAAAAATGCCTACGATCTATTCTCAGATCTACGAAATATACACACAAAAAATGTAATCAAAATCGGTCAAGTCTTGAGGAGTTTAAAAACACTGTGACACGAGATTTTTATATATTAGATTAGATTAGAATCCCCGGAACTAATGATCTAATTCTTAAAATTATTTCTCTGGCAGAAAACTACATTATTCATGGATGCTTTAAATAGGCTACAATTATAAAATTATATTTATATCATGCATATTAGCCGAGCTATCACATTTGCAGACGAAGGCGCAAGCAGTGTTGTTGTTTTGATTAAAACCGTGTTATAAGTAAGTAACTGTCTAGACAATCGACAAAAGACAATCTCCGAAAGAAGCCATATAAAACAAAGGCCTTGGTCTACATTTAAATAAGGAATCATGTGGCAATGTGATAGCAGGGGATGATGATACTCGTAGTCCTATTAATTTAGTTTTTTCTAATGGCCTAAGCACACGGCGCAGATGACGCGCGTATACGCGCGTCAAATGAGATTTGAACGCAACCTTGTAACCTAAGCACACGGGGCGATCGTGAAACGCGCGTCTACTCCGCGTGTACGCGCAGATAACAACAACAGATACAGACGCGCTGTAGTCGCTCGTAGCTTCCGCGTTTTGGTCAGAGACTCCTCATCAGTTATACAATGGCGTCGGTTAAGACAACACTGCTTACGCTGGCTTTGACCCCTTTGTACGGGCTTCAAACGAGTTTTGAACGGGCGTTTGTATCGCCTTTTACGCGCGTTTGAATCTATAAAAACGCAAAAATCGGCATCTACGGCGCAGAAAACGCGTGTCGTCTGCGCGTTTAAAATACGCCGTGTGCTAGGGCTCTAAGGAGTATTTATAAGACCATGTTTAGTCCTACTAGACTGGGTAAAGAACTCCTTTCTACTCCTTTTTTTTTCTTCTCTATCTTTCTTTCTCAGTCCAGACCCGCAAGGGATCAAAAAACGGTATCCACTCATCCTTTTTGGTCTTTTCAACCATCTCCGTCTAAGCCTTCGTAGTTATTAAAGTTAGGTACATAGGCACATCGTAATTATGATTTTATGAAAGTCGCTGACCGTGTTTTTAGTAGTTTTATTTATATAATACAGTATTTAAAACCATTAACACTAAATTTAATACCTAATCCTTTTACATGGTCTTCTTTCTTTATCGTGTGGTTAGTGCCTAACCTGGTGTCAGAGTTTTTATGCCGCCCATGGGCCTCTGACTGGGTTTTACATGCCGTCGAGAAATATCTCTCAGACATGCTGGTTTCCTCACGATGTTTTCCTTCACCTAAGCAAGTGGTGACATAGTAGGTACATTATATTGTCATTTGCTCTTCTTTTACAATGTACAGTAAGCCAAGCCAAACTAATTAATTTTATTATTGTTTTAACATAAAAATAAACATAATTACCCTTTTTATAGCTGCAGGCATTTGAGATAAAACTAAAGACGTAAACAGTTCTTTAAACAATGTAAACTTATAACAGAAATATTTGGAGTAAAATATTTTATATGTATTTTTATTTATATTGATACTGTTTCATACAGGACTTTGCATGTATACAAAAAAAGTGGACTACACTCGGGAAACCCATTAAAAATATTAAAAAAGATTGCAGTTTTAAAATTAATTAACCAAGTAAACCACATAAATAATAACACCGTTGATTTCTAAAAACTTTGTGAAGCTACATTAACTATGTAACGAGATGTATCTATCATTTCTTATGCAGCTCCTTCACCCAAGACCGAACCTAACTGTGCCCAGTGGGCTGAATACACATAACGCAGAAAAAAATATATAGAAAAAAATACACAGTTTTGCACTGCACAGTCTGCTGACGTCTAGCGGTTAATTAATCAAGTTGAAGGCTCAAGTGATTTTTTTTCGTACTTTGTGGTTTTTTGTCTAGAGTGATGACTGTACTAATAGGTACGGGTATTTTGATGATCTTGGGAAGAATTGGAATTTATGACTTTGTAAGTAATTAAAAAGTTAATGAAAAGTTTTGAAAAATAAAGAACGATGACAATTTTGTCTCGTTTGTTTATTTGAGACTACTAGTGTGCAAGAGATGGCGGGACGAGCTAGACAAAACCAACGACCAGTGGTCCATATTGGCCCTGGATCGAAGGATTCGGAAGTCACGGGGGGAGGCTTTTACCCAGTAGTGGGATGGCACAAGCTTACAGTAACTAGTGATAGAACCTCAATATTAAGCTTTGTCTAAATGACTGACCAGTGACCATAATTGAAAATCGTGACGTCTCATAAAATGCGGCTTATGTCAACTATAAATATTTCGCGTTTATCTCACAAATCAAATCTCTAATACCTACTAACTATAAAAAATCTCAGAATCTAGCATTAAAGCGAAAAGTTCTGGAGTGGCGACCGCGAACCGGAAGACTTTGCGTTGGAAGGCCTCCAACTAGGTGGACCGATGACCTAGTGAAGGTTGCGGGAATCCGCTAGATGCGAGTCGCACGGGACCGGTCAATGTGGCGACACTTGTGGGGACCTATGTCCAGCAGTGGACGTCTTTCGGCTGAAATGATGATGATGATGATGAATCTAGCATTTAATTTCGATACAACTTAAATGCTATATAAAGAGGATAATACCGGAAAACCTTGGTCATCATCATAAAAATGTGAATTGGTTAATGCTACTAATGCATTAGTCATAAAATATTAATTTGATGACCCGAATGGCGCAGCGGTAGTGAGGCTGCCTTACGTTTTTAGGGTCCCGGGTTCGAATCCCGGTCGGAGCAAATGTTTGTGTGTAAGCATGGGCATTTTTTTCCGAGTCATGGATGTTTATATGTATAATAAGTATGTATTTATAAACAAAAAGTATCTATGTAGTCTATCAACTATCTGGTGTCCACGACACAAGCCTCGTTGCTTAGTGTGGCACTAGATGGCGCTGTGTGTAATGTCCAGCGATATTTATTTATTATTATTTATTAATTATAATAAGTAGTATCTTTGTGCTTTACCTGTATATTTTATGTATTTTTCAATATTATTAAGTGTTTTGTGTGTACATGAATAAATAAATGATCAATTAATACACGCGTGTGTATACGCTGTAATGCTTTAAGCAGATAAAATATATCGACGGACATCATTAAAGATAGAATATTGCCAGGGTAAAAATAACTTAAAGATATTTATATCCTTATTTAGATAAAACAAATGCGTTTATATACATTACTAGCTTAGGTCACGCAGTTTCACCCGCGTTGTTCCTGTTCCCGTTGGAGTACGGGGATAAAATATACCCTATGTTACTCAGGGTGAATGTAGCTTTCTAATCGTGAAATTTTTTTTTAAATCGGCGCAGTAGTTTTTGAGTTTATTCATTACAAACATACATACACACACACAAAAATACAAATCTTTTCTCTTTATAATATTAGTGTAGACAAAGTTTAATCCAGATAAGCATTAATAATTGAAAAAAAAACTGGTCGAAAATTATTAAAATTAATATAATTATGAGGTGTGAAGATCAAGGTTTCTTTTCACGCCTTATTTACTTTAAGACTCAAATTATATCGCAATTGTGTTTTTTTATCCTTAATCTCAAGATCGCGAATTAGATGAACCACTAATCTTGTAAGTTGGCAGAAGAATAAAAAATAGAGGCAAAAAAAAAACAAAGTTTCTCGTAATAAAACAATAGAACTATACGATAGACCATGACAAGTTAATTATAGTTATTTTATTAAGGTATGCAGACGTATAGAGCAATTACTGTTTCCTAGAGCTTTTAAAGTATTATATACCTACTATCTTGACATTTTATTTATTGTTTACCAATAAAATTGTAGTTTTAAGTGAGGCTAAATTGCTACGAATTTCTAGATAAATTTATAAAAATATTGTCTGATTACTCACATAAAATTGTTACAAATGCGACGAACCTCGTTATTTTTTTTTTTTTTTAAGTTATGCAAATATCCACGGATGTGGAGTAATATGAAGATTTATGACGCAAATATAAACTCGGAAACCTGCTCAAAACTTGTTAGTGGCTTGTCATTTCACATACAAAATCCAAAAAACTTTAGCAAAAATTGCAGAACAAAGGACCAAAAAATTTTAACCGTACATTAGGACCACATTTTTCCGCAATCATAAAAAACTAGCCTAACTACTAAAAATGGACGCTGCGTCCACTTAGATTCAAAAATTCGTTTTGTCATCAATTAAGATGCTCTCACCACGGGGACTTTCTTTCGCCGAGGGGAATGCAAAATACAAGGAAAAATTAACATTTTTTATACGAATGTCGTGTATTTTCCCCCTTTTTCTGGTTTTTGAGACGTAAAACTAAGGTTGAGAGAGCTCAGTTAAACAAACGGTCATCGTGTTTATTTTGTTAGGGACGATAATAATTATTGCTTGTCTTATGTAGCTTTGTACACAATACACATCTGACTAGCCTTTTCCCAATTATGTTAAATTCTGCTTCCAGTCTATTCGGATAGAGCTGAATTCTTGCATCTATTGATGCTTAAATTACTTGTTAGCGTGTCGCTCCGATGATGTGCAAAAAGGACCGGCAGGACACAATATCAAATGGCCCATCGTTTTTGAGGTAACAACACATTTACACTCTGTCATCTATGAATCTCCACCTGAACAGGTTTTCCTTGCTTTGGCAAATCTGTGTCCGGAGTGCACTAAAAGGCTTTCAGGTCAGCCATGGCAACTCGTGTCCAGCTTATTTTAACAAGAAACTTCATAAGACTTTGTTTCTATTTTCGGGTCATGCTTGAAAATCAAGTGCCCAACTACCAACACTGACTTGCGTGTCGTATCGATTCTTTATACCAAACGATTACGAGTACTGTCGGTGAGATAATCAAGTATTTTTCTCGCTAAACGTCAATTATACGATTGAAGCAAAAAACTCACGGAATCGTTTTAAACGTGAGTGATAGGATTGTTATTTATTTTAATTTATTGCTTGAGAGCTTCTTTGGGATTCAAAGTCAAGGTTGATTGTTTTATTTGTCTAATATTTTAGGCAAGTATCGTTCGTTAAGAAAGGTTTATGGACTGGCTAAGCAGTGTAGATGATAAAAGCTTTGGTCGATTCGTCAAAAAGAAACAAAATTGTTACCTTGGCATCACGTACCTACTTTCCCGGACACGTTTAAGAAACCATTGTGAAAGCAAGGGGGGCTCGTGGCTGAATAATAACAGCCATACGAGTCGATCTTCAAGGTAAAGCAGTGCTTGCCAAGATCGGTCTGTGGATGGGTGGCCAATCTATTACAAACTGAATTTCCTCCGTGTCTCGGAAATCACGTTAAACTGTTGGTCTCGGCTATAATTTGTAGATCTTTGACAGGCGTAACAGATAGTCAGTGCTCCGAAATTCTGACAACCAGTCTTACCAAAGGGTATCGCATTATCCAATACTAACTGGGTGGTGGAGGTCAGAATTCAATCATCATTATCATTATCATTTCAGCCGAAAGACGTCCACTGCTGGACATGGGCCTCCCCCAAAGGGGGGTTTTTGCCATAATTGCCGAGCTTGGCAGGCGGGTTGGCGATCGCAGTGCGTCTGATACAAAAGCACAGAGAACGCTGCTGCCCATTCTCTGGTAAGAATGAATAGAATTCAATCGCTTCATATAAAATACTGGTATTCAGCGGCATCCGGTTAAACTGGTAGCCTACCCCAAAATATATAGTTGGGAAAAACCTAGCCTAGGATGACGATGTGGGACCTAGATCATTATCTCCACATCGCCGCATTTTCATAAGCATTTTCATCAGCCAGTGTGACGTAAATAGAACTGCATGGAATATGACCTCTGGGTTTATTACTAAACTTCCTCCATAAAGTGCTCTATTACTTTTAGTACTAGTATAGTTTGTCATTACAATTCAAAAACACGACAACACTATTGTATAATAAATTCTCCTACTCTCAAGTCGGCAGATTGGCTACTGGCTTGGTGCACCTGACGTGCTTAGGAAGTATCACCTAGCTGAGGCTGTTTTAATGCAAATTGCGTAATGAGCAAGAATAAGATGGTAATCTTTTGTTACATAGCAACGTTAAGAGACATCGGCAAGACAACAAGTCCATACATAGGTGATCATCATCTGCCTATCTTTTTCCCAACTTTGTTGGAGTCTATACTTCTAATTGACCTGGATGCAGCTCGATACCAGTATTTAACACGGAACGATCGTCTATCATGTCCATGGAGTTTCTTGCCCGTTCTTCTCCATAGAGATCTACGCTAGGGAATGGGCAACTACAGTACTTTCTCAAGTTATTATGCCTTGTGACTGGGACTGTAGCTTCGCTTTTTTTGGATTTTTGACATTCAAAAGTGCCGTAATGGTCTAATTGGAATAAATGCTTTGAGTTTGAGTTTGAGTCTATCTGACCTGCACGACCTTGTTCCTAGGTATCACAAAACGCCTTGGTAAGACATGGTTGTCTGCCTTCCAATCAATACGGATGCAGCTGAATACCAGTATTTCACATGGCGCGACTGTCTGACTTCAACAATGCAAGTATGGATTACCCCCTTGGTAAGACTTGGTAGTCAGACTTCGAGCTTCTGACTACCACTAAAGATAGGTATTTCTGAGAAATCATCATTATAATATTTTAGTGTTGGTAAAACCTATTGCTATAGAACCAGTATAAAGTTAATACCCTCAGGTAATTTCCTACTTTGAATAATAAAATTACTAATATTCTGAATACTAGGAAACTATAATTAAACTACTTAAATGGAACTAGGATGTAGGTAGATAACACCTAAATCCATATTAATGTTCCAAATGTGAAAGTGATTCTGTCTGTTTGTCTGTTACCTATTAATTAACAACATAATGGCCAAATGAATTTCCATGAGGAGTAGACCAAACAGGCATGAACAGGGTATACTTTTCGCATAAGTAGACCATGACCTGGGTGATGTTGAAGGGAACTAGATCTCGCTGCACCCCGACGCAAGTGTGCGAGTGGTGTGGTTTTACACTGGTGTGGTTTTAGTCAGCACGAGCCTGACAGGTCCCTCCGATCTTGCCAGGACGGAGGACATCTACTGAGGTTTTCCACATTGAGAAAAAAAATGATACCATAATAGGGAACTTCTGACACAGATAGACTATGATTTGGGCTAGATTAGGTTAAAAGGACAAAAGTACTTTTTATCTCAGCAGTATCACATGAAATCAAAAACACCGAAACACAGAATAGTATTAATGAAATAATTTCCGACGCCCAGGTGAAGACGTGAGCAAAAGCTAGTACCGAATATACGAATAAATCTTTTCACTAGATAAAGCCCGCATTTCAATGATAAATTCATGCATAATTCAGGACTATGGTTACCGATTTAACTCTTCAGCTATGTCTTTGTTAGTTTAGACTGAATATACTAATGTCCCCAATAGGGTATATGCATGATTTTTTTTTATCACTCTAAACAAAGCGTATTAACATCAGAAATAGCAAAGTGAAATTATTTTTTTTATATCTAAAAAAAACACTAAATTAAAAGCGTTTGCTTATTAGACAGAGATCCGATACAGCGAATGACGTCATTCGCTGCATTGAAGTACAAAATTCATACTAAATTTCGTTTATCTAGAAAGAGACAGAAACAAAAGTTTATATAGTTATAACATTTGTGTTGTTTGGCCGATTTATGTTTGGTTTTCGCTTTTTGTTAGTATTTGTATGGTACTATAACATTTCATATAGAACATAAAAATGAAAATTTGTGCATACTCCCTTATTAAAAATGGATAGTTTTATATTCCTATTAACTCACACCTTTTTCTCATGGAGGGAGGCAAAAACCACAGAACGCCTCATGCTACGATCCTTTTTTACTTTTCTTGATTCCTCCACGTTTATACATCTGGTTATACACGCACGCCGGTTGCGAACACTACGCACCTGACCTTTCTGATGAACACCTCCAATAAGATCAGTGCCACTAACATTTGCCTTGTAATACTATCTAAATACTTTTTGATTATACATGTAGTTTACTGTCTCTTCACCCTGAATAACTCATATTTAACTCATGGTCCCAAATTGTTTTAATTTAAAAAAAAAAGTTGTGGCCAAGGATGACTTATTGGGACTGAAAAGACAGCAAATGACCCCTTATTTCGGCCTATTCAGTTTGGCAAACAATGCACCAAACACCCTGTACATTGTTCTCCTTCCTTTCTTTTTTTTGTGGCTTTTCATTCTTCCTCACAACTTGATCATACCAAATACATCTATACCATGCTAGCTACATCATGAATAGTTTTCTTCAAGAAATCACTTTACAAGGCAGCCTAATGACATAACAGAACCTTCGATCCCCAACGTCCCTCACGTAACCAACATTTTAATGCTGCATACTAATAGACCCAAGCGGATCCTGGGAAAACACGACATATTGACACCAGGATACTATGCATTGATGTCACTACAATCGAATGTAGGTTGCTATGGCATTTTAATTTGTAAGCGGATCTAGGGATTGTGCGATCCTACATGTTTATGATCGCCTGGTACTGCGGATCTAAGGACCACTAATTAGATGACAGATTTGACCCCCAAACAGCAGAAAAGACATCTACAGATTGTAGGTTGTTACTTGTTGCTGTGGTGGCATTTAATTTGTAAGCGGATCTAGGAATTGTGTGTGGATCTTAGGACCACCTAAATATCAATAAAAACAAATATTTTTGTATATTAGCGATTCTATAATATTAATAAGTAAGGTTTATTCCATAATGTATTTATTGCGACTAATTTTAGTTAACCTACTATTTATTTACCTAAATCAGACAATCAGTACTCATGTCTGTCTTATTACTTCGCTTATCACCGTATACGCTTGATTGTATCCATGTGCATTCCTATTTTTAAGATAGATCCGGTGATGATATAAAACATACGAAGCTTTATGTTCCGGAACTAATTTATTAGTGTAGGTATTGTCTCTACCGACAACTATGTTTATATTAGTTACAATACTCACAAATTAGAATACTGATAAAGATACTGCATAATTTATCGATACGATTAAAATGATGAAAATTCAGTTGTGTTTTAGGTTTTAAATTTGATTTTAGGACCTTATTACAGTCTAAACAAGGTGACATTACTTTTTAAACGATAACGATTACTGAAAATTCGAAAGTGCATTGAAAATGCGACCTAAAAGTTGGTATCATCTTGTTGAAAGAGATTGTAGATATTAGAAATGCTTCAACAATGATTGTAATTTGTTATTAGTTTTTTTAAGAAAACAATCGCACTGGCTGGCTAAGGTCTAGACTTGTGAGCAAGCAATAAAAATGAGGATGCAGTAAGACCGCGAAATAGTTTTGCAAGCAAGATTTTTTAATAAAAAATAACGTTTATAAAATACAAACGAAGATTCACCTTATTCAAGGATAATAACAAAAGGAATTTAAGGCAAAATGGTTTTATCGAACTTTAACATAACCTTTTCAATTCACAAAGTTTTAATTCGAATGTATTTGAATTGTCGATGATGATCTTTAAGTAGGCACACTCTTACGAAAAATACTGCTAAAGATAAACTAAGAAGTTTATGGCTAATTTAATAATTTTATCACCGTTTAAATAAAGTATTAAGTATGTAGATTAATGTCATGGTATATGAACAGTGTTGCCAACGCCGTACTCAGTAGTGGGAGAAAACAGGGTGTTGATTATGATGATAATATTTGTAACAAAACCAAAACACACATGACATGTGTAACAAAATGGCAATGGGCTTGCCCCATATTACATGGGACTTAAACATCTAGCGAAATTTTGGAGTACTAATGGGTGCACCTCTGCCTAAGCCTTCGGTAATTACAGGCGTGATGTTATGTGTAACAAAATAACTCTTTCTAGAATTGTATTTTAGATCTGGATGTCCAGTTAATTCACCTAAGATGTGCGTTTCGTATAATTATTACTTGTTTGGCTAAAGAAAAAATCGTGAGGAAATTAGACTAGCATACCTGAGACATATTTCTCGACGGCATGTAAAGCCAAGTCAGAGGCCCATGGGCGGCATAAAAACTCTGACACCAGGTTAGTCACTAACCATACGAAAAGAAGAAGATTCACGATTAAATACACCTAAAACGTTCTAGAGCAAATTACTCTTTTGAAAATAAAAGTATTAGAGTCATAAGTCTTCAAACACTCAGCGAGTACAACGCATAAAATTCGCAAATCTCAATCAAGACTAATAAAGAGCAGACAATCTTTATAAAGAGCGATGAATCAAAAGGAAGTCCTCATTTTGCGTAGGTTCTATAATCACCTATTTATTGTCTTGACTCTAACTAAACATTATACTGGTTATGATTTCGCTGCAACCTAACCTGGTTCATATACGGTCAAGGCAATATGTGTTGAGCAAGATCGTAAACTGTTTAGAATACTTAGCTCGAAGGACCAGCGTATTTTGGTATGCGGCAAATTAGGGAACTAGATTTAAATGTACGGAATTTTGATAGTTAGGTTTGACAGCCAGCGCTGTCATGAAATGTCAGATTAAACTGGACAGTTATTAAGTAGATTATAAAAGTGAGAGTAATTACGTTTTTGTGTGATCTGCATTGTGAATAAATTTTGATGTTGTTTTGTTTGAATACCGTTTTATTTCAAAAGACTGCGGATCGGATTGTTAAGTTTTGTTATAATTATTTTATTCATCTCTTAACGCACTGATAACATTTTTTAATAAAGATAAGATAAGATTAAGATATAATTATAATTACGGGTGAAGCTTTAGAAACTATTGGGTTAAAAACGTTATTATTATTAATATGAAAAAGATTTTCATATTTACATATTTTTGATGTAATTAAGATCGATTGCAATACATAATAATTATAAATATTTTATTTAATAATTTACCTAAACATCTGTTGCATAAATGCACTACTTTTGATATATTCAATATTAATTAAGTAAAACACTAAAGGTAATATAATTTTAAAATCACTTCGGTGATTGCGCTTAATGGAGTTCACTGCTAAAACCTTCGAAAAATAACTAAAATAAAAATAAATAGGTAAACATTCGTGAAAAAATACTTACAAATATCTCCAATAAAAAAAAAAAAACTAAAAATCACCCACACACTCACACATAATTCAAATAAAAAAACTGTCACTTCAATTCTAAAATTCCAAAATCAAATGTTTATTTATTTATTTTCGCAACTGCCACTCTTTACACTTTGAATTTCAAACCGCGTTCGCGAACGCTACATATGGTTGGTAGTCGGTAAATGACCATTGAGCCGTTCTATATCACCTGTTGAAGCTAGGGCTGTCACTATTGACTCAGTCTTTCACAAATATTTTACCTCTGACAAAGCAACCCAAAACCAGCTTTATTGTGCCGATAATAAAGGTCGCTGTAACTTTTATACACTCAACAGCAAGAATTATGGGGGGACTGCCCAACAAACGTGTTTACGCGCTGCTTTTGATCGTGGATCATTTAGGTATCATCTTGTTGGGAGATGTATCTAAGACGTATTTAGTGACGTGTGGTCCTAGAGGTTGAGGTTTATTGTGTGGTATATACGGGTGATTGATGGTTTTTTGAGTGAATGTTATGCAAATCATTTAAGAGGGAAATGTTTAGATAAGTTCTGAATCGAAGACCCAAAGGATTTTTTTTTTCAGTTATTATTAATAAAGTTATCAATTTAAAGGCCGTCTAATACCCCCGTGCTCCTTGCATAGCTCCTAAGGAAAACCCGTTACGGACATGCACTTATGTGAAATAAAAAAAGGTCAGGATAGTAATTATACAATAGGCAGTTTACATCTACTTTTGTTAACGTAAGAGGTGATGGTCGAGTCCGTCGTGTCATTCACACCAAACAAGGGATCTTGATCTTGCATGCTTAATTAATTTATAAGATAACTAGCTTTCTATATCAACACACACAGTCATTGATATCTGCAGCTGTCATTTGTTTATTGGTCTTTTTATCCGCACTAGTAGAAACTTCAAATTCGTCTGAAAGGACCACTTTTTGTTGGATGTTTTTTTAACGGTAACGATCTTATCTGATCTAAAAGGTCAAATAAGCAGGGATTTACCAACAACAACTAAACTTTGTTATGGTTCGTTTACTACTTTCTCAGTTATCACAGAGCTTTTATATGTATAGACTGATATCGTAAATATCATCGGTCTCCTTCCATTCTTCTGTTTTTTCGTTCCTTTGGTGTCCCTATAGTGGGTGGAAGGGGGACGTCGACACACAAATGAATGATTTTTTAAATTGCCGATTAAAAATTTATATGTGGGGAATGATTTATGTACCTATTGAACACGTGGTATTTGTTGGTGCGACGATTTCGTCCGTCGACGGGACTTTTACTGGCAGATAGCAGCTGATGTTATAACTAACTTAAAGGCTACTTTTATGTTAAACAAATAATGAGGGTCCCGTGCAAAAAAATTAATACCCCTGAAATTGGTAACAAAATCCGATTCCAAAAGGGAAGTAGTATATTTTTAATTAGTCATAGTCGGGAAGTAGGTCTGAAGTTGCCTGAGGAGCGGGTTGAAAGTAATACTTTTCAGCCCGGAGAATCGTTTTCAACTGACAGCTGTCAAATTATAAAAAATAATCATTAATTCTTATAATGAACCATGTTCCAACTTTCTATACAGCCACGATGTAAAATTGAAATAACATAAAGTTAAGTATTAATTAAAGAATATATATTATTTAAATAACTTTATTAAAATTCAGTTTCAACTATTTCTTTAAAATAACATAGATTTGTGCAAAAGATTTACCTATTTTTCGATGATGAAAATGAAAAATAGATAATGGCTGAATAGCTGGCCGGCCACAGAAAAAAAAGGAAAATAGGCATGAAAGCGGCAATCCGATCTTCATTTGTTTTTTCGAGTTGATTCATGTTTTTATTTTTACTTTCCTTGTATTCGTAATGAAAACCACAGTGTTTACCTTGGGTCCCTCGAACTATTAGCGCCTTCACTGCGCTGGGGCACCAAACCCCGTCTCGGGACTAAATAAGTTACTTTCACCCCTATGGTAACAATGTACTAATAATAATTTCACGCAAATGTAGGTCCGGGGCAACAGCTAATCCTGTATATGCCCCTCATACAGCCATCCACTTTCACACACATTTTGCTTCATAATATTGTTGTCTGATTTTCCACGACTCCAAAGACCAAAAACTCAACTCTAAGTTAACAAATATTGGCAACCCTACCAAGTGCATCTCCGCTTAAACCGCGCGTACACTTGCGACCTTGCCGCGTGAGAGGCGATTTTTGGCGCCAACCACCAAGCATACTTGCATCTATCACGTACCAATTTAGCTTTACCGTTTACGATAGTGTACCAACGGGTTTTAAAGAGTAGCAAGTGTATGGGCCTGTAGGGTTTTAGCCACGTGCATATTTGGTAATTGACTGGATTACGAACAAGCACACAAGTTTGTACGCAAACAAGCAAGAGGCTTGTGTCCAAGTCTGTCTTGTGTTCAAGCAGGTTATAATGTTTTTTTGTTCCAAGCAGGTTGTGATTGTGATGTTACTAATATCAAAACAAAGTAACATTACATTACATCACGCCTGTAATCCCCTAATGGCTAGGCAGAGGTGAATTAGTACAGCCACATTTCGTCATCATCATCATCATCTCAGCCGAAAGACGTCCACTGCTGGACATGGGCCTCCCCCAAAGGGGGGTTTTGCCATAATCGCCACGCTTGGCAGGCGGGTTGGCGATCGCAGTGCGGTTGTTACAAAAGCACAGAGAACGCTGTGCCCATTCTCTGGTACGTTCTTTACATTTCGTCAGTTATTTTTAAATCCCATATAATATAGGTCGAGCCTATTGCCATCAACCAGATTCCGTGGCTGATACTGAGAAATTCGTGATGGAAAAACCCAATAACACTTCGCAGCAGTCGCGCTTGTCGACCACTAGACGGACTATACCCAAGGCAGAATGCAAAACTTTGAATTTGGAAAGTCCATGGAGTTACCTACGAGTTATGCTATCAATTACCACATCAATATTACACAGCAGACATCTCCTAATTGATGTACCTAATAGGTTAAAGCCCAATAAATAACACTTTCTTCTTAATAGCATTTAATCTAATTTACATAACAAGGTACCGATTGATATATTGTTTGTCGAAAGATGCTAAAAACTCCAAAAAGAAGTCGGAAAGCATCTCTTTTTGGCGATAAATTTACGTAATTTTCTCATTCCTATGCTGAGCTTGGATTGCTAACGCATATTAATTTCGTGGATACTTGGAGGTCTCCTAATATGGAAAAGAAGTCACATGGCACGTGTTGATCCTTGCTTAAACGACATAACTGCACAAAATATCACGCTTGTAATCTCCAAAGGGTTAGGGAGAGTCCCTAAAGTACATCCACATTTCGTCAGTCTACTCTTAATACATCAACCGGGCACAATTTCAGACGCTTGCTACTGCTGGCATCCCCAACATTTTATTTTCATACATTTTAGTCTTGCAACACTGCGTGCATGAAGATTCTCTTGAAATTACTCTCTTGAAGGAAAACATGCCACAAGCCCAATTTCACAAACCCTTAAAAATACAAAATCATACAGCTACTGTGAAATTCCTGATGAAAAACATAAAAAATAATATTTGCCAAAAATCAAAGAGATCAGATTTTATCATCATCATCATCATCAGCCTATAATGTTCCCACTGCTGGGACACGGCCTCCTCTCAGTGAGAGGGATTTTATGTTATAATTAATTTATTCTAGGAAAAATTAAGGATATCACCATCGCGTTTCCATGAATTTCCAGATTGATTTAATTGGGAAATGTTCAGTTCAGTTCAGAAAGAGTTATGAATTTATGTATGATTCATTCTAGGTATTTTTCTCTAAAAATAAAATCACATAGCAAACATATACTATATTTGAAGTTCAACACGTTATATGCGAAAACTCTCAATTCCAATAAAAGAATAATGTTTCCGTTAATTTTCGTGCAATCACCTCAAACTTGTACCGTTTATTGGAATCATTCTTGCGATATATAAAGGTTACTGAAACAAAAGACTATCTATTACAACGCAAAGAATTATGTAAGAAACATTTCTATACCAAGAAATCTTCACTACGTCAACATTTACGCTTAAGTAAAGTTTGTTTACGTTACGTTTTGTCACAGGAGTATGTTAGCATAGAATAACGGTAAAATATTTTGCTTCAGAGGCTAAAATAATAGGTAGATTCCTCAGTATTAAAAATCAAAAGTAAAAAGGCTAAAAATTAGCAATCGAGAACAAAAAAAAACCGCATCAAACTGCACCATTGCACTCCTGCACGCATAGCATGGGTAGAAACGGGTTTTGTCGAAGAAAGAAAATAATATAATTTAATAATTTCTTCGATCTTTCCGTCCACAAAACTCCTTTCTACACGAAGAGCAGTAGTAAAACTAGCTCTCTTAAAAAATATCCGCCGTCGTTCCATCCTCGCCGTCGAGGCCCGTCGCGACGCCCCGGTCCTTGCCCCCCCGACCCTTGCTCGAGCCAGCCCGCGAAGCTGTGCCTGTAGTTTTAAGCCCGTCCATAAATAATGATCTTGTTCCGATCGAGCATGTCCCTAGCTGTCCTCCCCCAGCGACGCCCTAGCCTGAGGTTCGTCCCCACAAGAGGTGTCCCTAGCATGAAGTCTTAATACTTAATAACTATTTTTAAAGTATTAATGCCCCTGGCTGGAGGCCTTACACTCAAGGCACCCACATGATGGTGCAGTTAAGCAGACGACAACCTCCTAAGTTGACCTGCCAGATGCCATTCACAAAAAATACTATATTACACATTGTAGTTTAAGGTTCTACAATTTTTGTAACAAAATCAATGTTGGACCAAAGGACCATTTCGAGTGCAAGTTAAGGGCAGGTAGTCCCAATTTTCCCAATTTTACATAACTTTCATTCAATAGTAAACAAACAAATAGTGTTTTTTTAAAGCCAAAAAAAATAGATATTATAGTTGACTATATCTACTTCGATAATTTGTGGTTCAAAACATGATATCGGAAACTTCACTCGATTAAAAAAAAAACCGAACAGGAGCCTAATTCGAATATTTTGGTATGTTTTCTTTATTTTTCTTGAAGAATATGAAAGTTTTACTTCCAAAAAAAATATCTAAGCAAAGTAAATAACATATAGAACAATAATTTGTGGTTACATTTTGCAAAAGAGTTTAATCCTTTTAATAATAAATTATTATATAATAAAGCGGCTTGCGTACGTGGATTCAGTCGCCCGCCAGGCATTGACGAGGTAGTTCCTATGTCCCTTTTGCTGGCGCACGGCTGTCCCGCCGATTTATCGAACTATTTATTCATAGGACGTAGTGTAAATATAACAGTATTGTCTTTTTTAACCGACTTAAAAAAAGGAGGAGGTTTCTCAATTTGACCGTAGGATAACTTCGTCGTTTATAAACCGATTATCATGATATTTTTTTTTTGTTGGTAAAAAGATATTCCAAGGGTAGTACCATGACACCATGACCACGACATGAAACCAGGATCTGATGATGGCATCCTAGAGAAATCGAGGGGAACCTTTGAACATCGTAGTGCGACTAGTGCGTTTGGTTTTTTTTTTCATTGAGTATTTTAAAGCACTAGTAGTGCTTAAAGAAAGTCTGGAGTCGATCTGATGATGGAACCCGAAGACAGTCGAGGGCACTCCTCAACGATTCACAACAATTACCTGGTGTTTGGGCTTGATTAATTTGTATTGATGAGAACTTTACACCTAAATTGGTTGTGGCTATCATTAGGGCTCTGATGATAAAGACGAAGGACAGTCAAAGGAACTCCTCAATGTTTTACAGTAGCTACCTTGTGTTTGGATTTTATTCATTTCTATTGATGAGAACTTTGCGCCTATATGGGTTATAAGTGCCATTAGTTGCATTAAGTGCCATTGGTCTGATGATGGAGACCATAGACAGTCGAGGGAATTCCTCAACGATTTACAGTAGTTACCTTTTGTTGGGCTTCCTTCAAATGGTTCCATATGCCAAAATGTTCCGTTCGTACAAAAATAATACCTAATTAAGATTGATGTTTGCGTAGCAAATATTTGTATAGGATATTACAATTAAAAATGTGACAAATGGTGGCAAAATCAAACAAAACAAGTCAATAACTTCTGAAGCTAAAAATATTTTTAACTTTTTTTGAAGTCGGTTTTATTTTTTGCAAAAAAGTTTTTTTGTTAGGTATTAGTTTTATTCTTTTGTTTGTGAAGTAGTAAGGGGAATAAAAATAAAAACAAGCAAGTAGCTAGGTATGAAGTGTTATTTTATCGTAGTTGCTTTTGCCATTTGTTAGTATGTGGTAGAAATACATTTTTAACCGACTTAAAAAAAAAGAGGTTTCTCAATTCGACCGTTTTTTTTTTTTATGTGTCGCGCATATCTTCGTCGTTTATTAACCGATTTTGATGATTCTTTTTTGTTGGAAAGGGTATACCTCGAAGTTGGTCCCGTTCAAACTTCATATATATGGATTTGATGATGAGTTTCGGAGAGAGACAACGGAACTCTTCAAAAAATGACAGGCAAATTAACCGCGATTGCAGCAATCACTTGTATGTTTATGGTTGACACAACATAACATCACGCCTGTATGCTCTGAGCGGGTACGTAGATGTGTACGATACACCCACATTTCGACAGTTAGGTCTGTTAACTTCCATTTTTATACTTTTTTACTCTTATTATCATGTAAAATAAATGCTTAGCAAATATTTGTATAGAATATATTACAACTAATTAAGGAAATATAAAAAAAAAAACTTTTTTGTAAAAAATAAAACTGACAAGAAGTCGGAAGTTTGTATGTGTCATGTAATGACGCTACTCATCTTCACGCAAACCATCACAGGGTGTTTATAATACCGTTAGATTATTATCTGTCTTGCGAGATTGTGAACTCTCGAAAGATTGTGAACCTGTCCCTGATTGGTCAGTCATGTGACAGATACAACAAATAAAGCGGGTGTCACTTCGTGAGATAAAAACAATGTAAGAAACTTAGTCAAATAATTGAATTAATTACGACTTGCAGCATTTTGCATTTACAATATCTATTCAAATTAATTAATTAATTAATTATTACATTTAAATGTTAGGTTTTCGCAATTACTACCTATTATAATAAATCAAGCTAACAATTTAATAAAATAAGTTGACGTACTGCCTACACGACACGCTTACCTATACTGTGACACTTTGCTCGGCTTGGGTTCAAGTCGGCGACGCGTGCGCACGGCTCGTTTCGCGTAAAGGGTGGTAGCGTTAAATACCTACTTTGCTTGGCGTAGCCGGCCTTAATGGATGTCACGTTTTTTAGAATTACTGGCTCTAGGATAACTTCTTTCCTCACGATGGTTTTTCTTCTCCATTTTGACACAATATTACTTCAATATCCCAAGAAAGGTGAGTAAAGACGTCACTAATCGATTTACGCTTTTAAACCCACATGCATTAGGTACTTATTATTACGAAATTCTTGTAAAGGTTTACCTTTACGATTTACGTCAATGTATTTATTATTAAAGAATTTTCCTTTACATTTAAGGCCCCTCTTTAGATGAAAGAGGAAAATTCTTTAAAAATGAGTGAGTGAACTTAATAGATGCACTTAGACAAATAGGTACAGTTACTCCTAGTATTTTTTGTTTAGATATGTTACTCGTAATTTCGGGCAGTCACACTAGTTTTGAAGTTAACCTCTCGTATCACTCACCGATGACATCGAGTGGTAGTAAACCTGAATCGTAAACGTGACTTACCATGTGTTTGAAAACATGAATGAAGAAACCAGAATAGAAATAGTTCTTCTTTTGATTTTTACCTTGGTGTGTCTTATTAGAGAATTCGACTCTGAGTTCGGCTGCAATAGACTTAAAATTAGAAAATCATTAGGCATTTTTTGGTAGTTTCTAACTGAAATGGCTGACTGGTAAGGTTCATGTTTAAGTAACCACTAAACAAATTATTTTACTCTCAAACTCATTATTGGGTGATCTTTGAAAGCTTGTAAAAAAATAAACATTATCTGGTACCTTAATGTGATGAAATGTGTTATAGAACTGGCCTCGACCAGATGCACATTTTTACCGAACTGCTCTACATAGAGCTAGTTTATTAGGGCTTCTTCCTAAAATCCCCCTAGCCTAGTGGTGTTACCGTCCGACTGTCAAGTCATAGGTCTAGAGTTCTAAAACACGCACCTCTGATTTTTCGGATTCATGTGTATTGTATATTATTATTATTTATTTAGTACAGTATTTAAAACCATTAACACTAAATTAAATACCTAATCCTTTTACTCGGTCTTATAATTATCACTTGCTTCGGTCAAGAAAAACATTGTGAGGAAAATACTGCATGCCTGATAGATATTTCTCGGCGGTATGTAAAGTCAAGTCAGAGGCCCGGGAGAGCAGAAAAACTCTTACACCAGGTTAGGCAATAACCACACGAAAAATAAACAAGATGAAGGTCAAAAATGTGCTGACAACATTTACAATTTGGAAGAACATAGCTTGACAGAAACAAGAAAATTGCAAGGTACAGGGACGATTCCTCCACCATGGGGACGTTTATTCCGCCACTTTTCAAGCTAACATAGTAGGAAGTTCAAAAAGTCCTCAGCTTAATTTGAATAAGTGATTTATGATTTTGACTCCATGCATTATACAACAAGGTGTTTGGTCCATCGTTTGCCAAATTGAACGGGTTGAAATAAGGGGTCATTTGCGGTGTCTTTTTATTTCAATAGGCTAGTTTCCACCATTAATAAATTGCAAATCTATTTAGTCCGTCAGTTAGAGTATTGAAAAATAATGGACACGTATTTTTTGTTGTTGTAAATCAATGAATATTGACAAAGATAAAACGCATCAAAACTCCGGAGTGGGGGCTCGTGACGTCACAACGCACTAAAAATTATACCACGGCGTGACGTATAGAGAATTTCAAAAGCGTCGTATCTTCTTAAATTTTGGTTTACGTAACAAAAGAAAAAACACGTGTCCAATATTTTTTGGACATCTATCTGACGGACTAATTGGTTTTTTTTAGTCATCTACCCTATTGTTTTTTTTGAATAAATTCCTCATCCCATAACTTTTATAACTTAAACATATTTACATACAATAGCATCATTGTCCTGCCCATATCCCGATTTCCATACTTCTCTATTACTCTTCATATTCATGATCAGCCATATCATCCTTCACACAGTCCATCCATCGTTACTTTGGTCTTCCCCTGACAATATCGTTCATATCATTCTCCTGGGCCGGCAGTCTCGACAGAGATAGCGACAAATTCGCTAATTTTTGATCGCTGATTACTAACGAATAAATTCAGTTGCAATAATAATGCTTGCGTGTAAAACAAGTCTCTACATCCAAGATGCGTTTGTCGCAAGCATCATCATTGCAACCGAATTTATTCGTTAGTAATTAGCAATTGAAAGTTAGCGATTTTGTCGTTAACTCTGTCGAGACTGCCAGCCCAGCTCTTTTCCCAATTAATTTGGGGTCGGCGCACCATGTTCTTCCATACATCAACTTAAACACACATACCAACAACTATACTATGTTCCTAGCTACTCTCAAACTGTGCTCAAACTGAAACACTAACAAAACAGTATCAGTTACGAAATCCCAACTTCTCGCCGCCGGATTTAATTAAGAACATGTTTTTACCTACCTACTAGGTTTACGAAACAGGTCACATTCTTGAAGTATTTATTACATGCTGTATCGCTTACATGTGAATATTTAACTTGAGTATTAACAATATTCAAGTTAAATAAATATAACTATAATATATTATCCTTTAAACTAAGGCTCAACAAAATATTGTGTAAACCACTTTTTCTTTTTGATTCATACTGGAAGTTCACGTGTGTTACTCGTGGTTAAATAATAACAGCCGTTCGGGTCGATATTTAGGTTAAGCCGCGCTTGCCTAGGTTGGTCCGTGGATGGGTCGCCGTGGATGGGTGGTCGATGGTCGACGACTGCCAAAGATCTACAAATGGCAGTCGTAAAAGGTAGTCAGTCAAAATCAAAATCAAAATCAAAATCAAAGCATTTATTTCAAGTAAGCCAGTTACAGGCACTTTTGAATTGTCGAAACAAAGATGAAAATTAAATGTAGCTACAGTCCCAGTCACAAGACATAAAAACTGTGAAAGTACTGTAGTTGCCCATTCCCTAGCGTAGATCTATATGGAGAAGAACGGGCAAGAAACTCCATGGACACTCTTTTAAATCAGAATATTGTTACAAAATCTTGGTTACATCATTCATGTTCAGATGGTATATTATGTGAGAACAATGTAGCAAGATGTGCACGTTAAAAGTGTCCACAGCAAAAACACACAAACAAAAAAAATACAATTGAAAATAATTCATTCAAATAAGCCATGGCAACTAAGAGATGACCAGTCACAACTGACAGCGCCCGTTCACGGACATGACGCATGGATCAGCACCATTCAACTCAACCATTTTGAAGGGAACTAAATGATCCGACACATGCGCCACCATCAGCGAGACATTTGAGTGAGCATGACATACTCTAAACCGCCAGGGCACATTCAAGTCAAGAAAAGACGTAGGTTTCCAGTGAATGATAGCTTTCTAGTACATAGTACTCACACAATATGGGCTATGCATTTATATAATACTAAGGAGATTGAATCTATACAATGCAAAGATAGTTGTACAATCTTCAGCAGCTCCAACAATACATTTTAATGCTATCAATTTATGCGCCCCTGTCCTTGTGGAGCAGGACCAGCATTGAGCCAAGCATTTTTATCAGCGATATAATCGCTCAATTTGTCAATTTTTGCTTGCTTACATAGTGTGCGTTTAATGCATGTTTTAAATTTCGTCTCATTCAGTTCAAGAATACTTTGTGGAATTTTATTATAGCATCTCAAACAGTACCCCATGAAAGATGAGTCTACTTTAGCGAGTCGGAAACCTGGCTGAACTAGTTGGTCCCTATTTCTAGTACTGTAATTATGTCTGTCACCCCTTTTACCAAAAAGGTGCAGATTTTTTCTGACGTACATTATGTTTTCGTAGATGTATTGACAATGTACGGTCATGATGCCAATATCCTTAAACAGTTCCCTTAGAGAATCGCGCTTACGAAGATTATATATGGCCCTGATGGCTCTTTTCTGCAGAATAAATATAGACTCAATATCTGCAGCCCGTCCCCACAGTAAAATTCCATAAGACATTATACTATGAAAGTAACTAAAATAAACCAGTCTAGCGGTATCTACATCAGTATACTGACGGATTTTTCTAATGGCATAGGCTGCTGAACTTAGCCGCCCCGCAAGAGAAGTCAAATGAGAACCCCATTGTAGCCTTGAATCAAGCGTAATCCCCAGGAAAACCGTTTTATCTACGAATTCAAGTTTCTCTTTATTCAATATTATATCACAATCACTACTTTTAACATTCGGTAAAGCAAATGTTATGCATTTGGTTTTTTTTTCATTTAATACCAAATTGTTTGCTGTGAACCAATTTTGGACCTGAAGTAGGGCATTATTCAAATCATCTAGATTTTGGGCCCGCCTATTTATCTTAAAAATTAGGGAAGTGTCATCAGCAAATAACACCATATTTTGCGGTTGGTTTTTCAGTAAATAGGGAAGATCATTTATATATACTAGAAAGAGAAAAGGACCCAATATTGAGCCTTGTGGAACCCCCATTTTTACTTTTAAACCCTGTGAATTAACACCATTTATTTGAACATGTTGTTGTCTATCATTCAAATAAGATTTTACCAAACTAAGTGCAAGTTTACCCAGTCCGTAATGCTCAAGTTTCAAAAGTAATGTGTCGTGATTTACGCAATCAAACGCTTTGGAGAGGTCACAAAAAATTCCCATGGCGTCTTGAGACTCTTCCCACGCAGTAAATATGTGCTTTAATAAGGTTACACCGGCGTCAGTTGTACAACGTCCCTTGGTGAAGCCATACTGTTGATCATGTAAGATTCTGTTGGTGTTAAAATGATAGAGCATTTGATTAAGCATTACTTTTTCGAAAACCTTGCTAAAAACTGGTAACACGGATACAGGTCTATAATTATTAGTATCTTTACTGTCTCCGGATTTGAAAAGAGGTATGACTTTACTGTATTTCATTAAATCAGGGAAAACTCCTTGGTCTACACATAAATTAAAAATTAAAGCTAAGTAAGGGGCTATAGTCTCAAGTATGGATGTACAAACTTTGACAGACATTCCCCATAGATCTTCGGTTAGTTTGATTTTTATTTGCCGGAAAGTTTTAATAACTATCATAGGGTTAATGTGTTTAAATTTAAATTCAGCCAGGCAGCCAGACACATTCGCCTTTAATAAGCCAATTGAGAGTTCAGGTGAGGAAATAAGAGCCTCCGTTGTTTTTAGTGGTATATCGGTAAAGAAATTTACAAATTCTTGAGCTACTTCCTGATTTGAGCTTTTAGGACCACACGCTGTATCTAATGTGTAGCTAGTGTTACGTATTTTCTTCCTGTTAGTCTCGTTATTTATAACTTTCCAAACTGTCTTTATTTTATTTTCTGCTGTTTTGATCTTGTTGCTAATGTGCAGTGCTTTAGCAACCTTGCACGTATTTCTAAAAATTTTTGAATACTTAGCAACATACTTGTTAAAAGTTTCAGTGTTTATAAAAGGCTTAAGGCCATAAAGCTCAAATAGTCTTTCCCTACTTTTTCTGATACCTCTAGTTGCCCAATCACTAAATATGAATTTAGGGCAAATACTTTTTGTCTTCTTTTCAAAAGTTTTATTGAATTCCGTGTGAACTATTGAAAAGAAACGATCATACAATTGATCTATATTAATATCATCAAGGCTCATAACACTTAACTTGTTCTGTAGCGAAATATTATACCTATTTAATCTGCTAGAAGTTATAGGTCTAAATTTAATTTGAACTTTTTGCAATGGGGGTGTATTACACCTAAAGGTTACAGTTTGTCCGCTATGGTCAGACGGCAGACAATTTACTATTGCTTTATCTAAGTAATCACAATCGCAGAAAATATTATCTATACAAGTAGCAGAAGATGGAGTGACTCTAGTAGGTTCTTTAAAAGTGTTGGTCAAGTCAAATGACTTAAAAAGATTTAATAAGCGACTGCTATTTGAGCATTCTTCTAAAATATTGATATTAAAATCACCACAAATAATTATAGATTTATTACTGGCTGCAAGTTTTGCCATCACATCTTCCATTATTGATTCGAATAAGGAAAAGTTTTGATAGTTTGGGGGTCTGTACACACACACAATTACATGCTTATCTAGCTCAACACAGGACAGTTCAACGCAATGTTCAACCGAGAGACCTACTATGTCATTACGTTGCTTATATTTAAAACAATTTTTTATTAATATTAGGGAACCTCCACGAAGCATAGTTTTACGGTTAAAGCAGCTACCCACCATATAGTTCTCATAATTGATAAGCATTTGGTAATCCTTTAGCCAATGTTCAGTAAAACAAATAATGTCAAACTTACTATTCAGTGAACAGTGGCTCGAAAGTCTGACAACCAGTCTTACCAAGGGGGGATCGTATTATCCAGTACTAACGATGGGTTGTGGAGGTCAGATAGGCAGTAGCTCCATATAAAAATCCAAAAATAATAATAAGATAAAATCCCAATATTACTTTACCGGGGAATCGAACTACGAGGCAGCGACAGTCTTTACAAATGATTAATTTACAAATTGCCATTTTTGTTGGTCCTTCGAGGCGACAAGAAAATAATGCGGCCCTTTATAAGCAAATAGGTTATTTTTAATTTATTCACGGGCATAAAATGAGTTAATTTATAGGTACAAGTATTTTAAAAGGATTTTTCCTAATGCGTTAACCTACGAAGCGGATACCTACCAGTTTTATGATTAATAGACAAAATTGTTTTATTTTGTAATGATTTTCCCTAATATTAATCACCGTCTTATGTTTATTACGAGTATATATCATCGTACTTAGGTATTAAAATAAACATCAAGGTTTTCTAAAGGTTAAGAAATAACTAAATAAGTGTGTTAAAGAGCTTTTTCAAAAAGAAAACATAAACAATTACGTCACTACTCGATATGACTCTTAATGACTTATCATTTCAGAAAATTAGGAAGTCGGCTGCCACCGAATAACAAGGCGAGAGGTATGAAAGTCACTGTAAATCATCACGCAAAAACACTGTAAATGGTATTTGCTGTATCTCATGAACCGCGATAGACATTTAAAATTACACAGATTTAATTCTGTTGCCGCTATAATTAACAACAAATACTAAAATCAGAATAAAATAAATAGTCAAGTGGGGCTCCCATACAACAAACGTGTTTTTTTCTAATGTTGTATTGATAATGGTACGGAACCCTTCGTGTGCGAGTCCGACTTGCACTTGGCCGGTTTTTATTAATTGAAAAAGTAAGACTAACAACTAACAAGTGGCGTGCGATCGATAAGGAATGTTGTAGGCTAATGATGATGTAAGACTACTTGCAAATTACCAATCAATTGAATTTATCAAGAATTTCTCCGCCGTAAGAAAAGTCACAACCATAAAACATCTTTACACATAATTTATTTATTAAAAGACATGAGTTCCATCACATACAAAAACAATAGAACATCACGACTCATGCATAGATTTCATAACATGAATCTCGGAATATAAGTAAGGCAAATAATAAATATGACCAAGGTGCAGGTAAGACCTAGAATCAATAAGTCATCTGGAAAATCAATTATTATTGCGGTAAGTATTTTACTCATAGATGAGCTAACGAAATTACAAATATTTTCCTATACAAAACAATCGTCATAATTGTAGGTACTTTACCACTGCAGGGTTATCCCCCAGAAAGAATTCCTTACATCTACACCATCCGAGATGACGATGGATCTTATAAAAAAATCGTTGCAAAACAAAGGTCGAACAAATCAAATAGATGTGAACGCTATACCTAATTATGGAGTTAAACAGAGGGGCAGAACCGTATTTTTATTAATATCCTTTTCGGAAAGTTTTTAATACTAGCTTCACTTGGATTACTACTAGATTTTGATCGTTATAAAGCGCAGACCACACCATCCTCTTGCGAGTGAGCTGGGCGAGCTTCGTTTCTCCTCTTTTCATTTTTCTTCGGTTAGGCACATTCGATAGTTCGCGGTGTGAATCAAAGTATGAAAAAAAGAGGTGAAACGATGCCCGCCCGGCTCGCTCGCTCGCTTGCTGGCTGGTGGTGTGGCTTGCGCTTTAACTGACGTTCAAAAAGGAAGGTGTGATTAGTATTTTTATTTTTTATATAGGATCTGTTTACGGAAATTTTAGTGTTATTTATAACGATTCGTAAGATCCATAATTATAGATAGTTTTCACTACTGAAATTAGTAGTCATATTTATAAAAGTGGAAACAATATTACCCAAGGACCAGAACCACCAAACCAAATGAACGGTCCGAATCAATCCTCAGTCCCGTTAGGCCAAAGGAAAATCAAATCGAATCGCCTCTTTGGCACTAAAATAATAAAATCCTTGCTTTAATCCAGGATCCACCGTTGTAATCCCTTAGAGTAACAAGTCCAAACGATGCGTTGCATACCGTAAAGTAAGATAACGTCGTTTTTATTCCAAGAAACTACTACGGTCTGATTCACTTACGGTGTTTCTTAAGTTCTCCGTTTATGTATAAATTTAAATTTAACCTAGCCGTGTAAATTAGGTACCGTTATTCGCCTTTAGGAACCAAGTACTTTTGGTATTCGTCTTAAAGGACCAAAATGGAAATACTGATATTTGTAAAATGAAGCTTTCAGATGCATGTTGTGCCTATAATACCTAATCGATAAAACAGTCCTGTTAGAATAATTAAATTCTTAAATAATCCACATTTCGCAACCAGAAGATCTTACTTTACACATCTTTTTGACATACATTTGCGCTTAAAAAAGAATTAAATTCAAGATAATACCAAAAGACAAAACACTTAAAATGATCCCAAAAAACTGCAAACAAATGGACTTCTAAAATTTTTAACAAAATAAAATTAATGCTATCTGAACTGAGACCATAGTGGTATTTCCTATCATTATAAGGATAAAACTTGGTAAAAAAAACATTATGTAAGCACGTAGCTGTAAGGTCGTTATGTTTTTTATTAGATTCCTAAGATTACGACAATTAATGAACGTTAAAGGAAGCTGGTAGGAATAAAACATACACGAACATAAGAAGACTAGTAAATATGAAAAGGTATAAAATAATTCTTCTAACAAAAACGAATGACTGTTCGAAGATTCAATATAAAAGAACTTTAGAAGAGAACCTCACATAGGAGTAGCCGATTAGAAGAAAAACTGCTTTCGTTCTTATACCCAAGTCTTTTCTTCTACATGTCGCTGGCTCAGACCAAGTAAAAAACCAAGACATAGCGCTGCTAACAATAAAGTGAGGCCAGCGCAATTTACGTCTCGCTCTGCTCATACATGCTCACACGCACACATTTACAACAAACTACAATTGAACTACTCCTCAATAAATGCACAACATGTTTACGAAATCGGCCTCACTTCTCTGTTCGTAGAGTTCCGTCTTAACTTTTGTTTTTGGTCTGAGTGTACATGGCGAGATGTAATTTTGACGGCCTCACATTGCTGTTAGCAGAGTTCCGTCTTTACCTTTTTATTTGGTCTGAGGTCGCTGGCAGTTTAGGACCGGTATTTGAAATACTGACGATTTTAAATTATGTTGAACCTTAAGTTCACCACTATCACGACGTTTTCAGTGGCAGAGAGCACAGATGGGAGCATTTTTTGGGGCATAGAGGGCATCACATGTAATGTCAATGTCATTACACGTGTAATGTCTAAGTAGTTTGCGGCTAAAAGTCATCTTACGTGCTAATTAATGTCCCACAATGCATAAACTCAAAATCCTTTAAAATTTGCTAGCTTACTATTGCATAGAACATAGATGACCTTTGATTGCTGAAGGTTAAAATTCCGAAAAAAACAGTTTCCACAGATTCGGTGGTTAGAAAAATATAAACAATGAAATAATCATTTTATTGTTTAATTATTGTATTGTGTAGCAGGATACAAAACCGCAAATAAAATAGAACTTACCCGGCCATTAGGATTTTTTTTTAGTAAAGACTTTAATTACTAGAAAAACTGAAATCCTACCTTATACCTAAGTAATTTGCAAAAGAAAAAACAGCAAAAATGGATGCAAACGAATAAGAAACTGATGTGCAGATATTAACATAATAATCACATTAGAGCATAGTCAATCTTGCAAAAAGGTATTGTAAGATGAACACTGAACAAAAAGAATGATTTGCTCGTCCAGGGGGCCTAGTCTGCTATTACAATACTGTCACAATGATTTATCATTGATTTCATAATTGTTGATTTTGACAAGTTTGGTAATCTACTATATAATGGCGTCATTATGACTTTCCAATGATCAACCACTAACACTCCATTGAAAGAAATAGCATAAAATGATAATCTAAAAATGAATGACTGACTTACGGGGTAATCTGCTAAATGATGATAGATCATTGTGACACTATTGTAATAGCAGACTAGGCCCCCTGATGTACGGCAAATAAATCTATTGGCTAATTTAGCAACGGCCAATAACAAATCATTATCAGTAAACTTTTGCTTTTATCCCAATCCATTTGGGGTCGGTGCAGGGTGTCTTCTTCTTCCATTTATCTCATCAGACAGCTCCTTTCTTGTCATATCATGCTTTTACAGTCCATCCATCGTTTCTTTGGTCTTCTTCTACTCCTTCACATTCATACTCAGAACTTTCCTCACGACATTTTCCTCTTCCCTCCGCATCCCATGACCATACCACGACAACCGATTACCACATAAATTTTCAGTCACCGGCGCAAGAATAGAATAGAATAGAATAGAATACTCTTTATTATGTACACCATTAAAATACAGGTACATTAAGTTTATACAAAAGAACATCACGCCTGCCTTTCCCCAAGTATATACACAATCAGCAGGCCTGAATTCTTGTCGCGCTGACGGTCGGACCCGTACGGTCGGTCGTGACGTCAGCGGGAACAAAATACGGCTGTCGGTCGCCGCTGACGTCAGCGTCGCAGTATGGTGCTATATAGAAAACAATGTAAACGCGGTGGCCCAGTAGAGCAGCGGTGGCCCAGTGGTGGCGGCCCCGACTTAGGAATAGTAAGTCGTGGGTTCGAACCCAGACAGACAGGCGCATTACTTTGTGTAATTAATTTCATCACCACTGCTCTCTAAACGGTGAAGGAAAACATCGTGAGGAAACCGGCATGTCCTACAACCAAAAATTCTAAGACATGTGACATCTACCAATCCGCACGGGGCCCGCGTGGTGGATTATAGCCCATTCCCTCTCATTGAGAGGAGGCCGTGTCCCAGCTGTGGGAACATTATAGGCTGATGATGATGATAATGATGATGTATACTCGTACGCGACCGACCATGCGCAACCGACCGTCATCGTGACAGTAATTCAGGTCTAAGTCCCATGTAATAGGGAGTGAGCCTATAGTCATCAACCGGGCACTAATCTAAACTCCTAGCTATTACTAAAAAATCCAGATGATAAAACCTAATAACACTTTATACGACCTAGATTACAGCGGGTTTTACTTCAGTAATAGCATTGTGAACACAAGACCAACGAAGCTGTCTGTAAGCACCTTACCTAGGAGGTACAATCAGCCAAAAAAAAAACTCACCTTTTTCTCACAAGTTGAGCTTCAAGGAAGTAGGAGTCAACAACAGACTCACGACGCCGACGTTGACCAGACCATTGTCACAGTGAGGACTCGCGTGGACAAATGAACTGTATCTACCGTAATTAGATCTTTAAATGTTTCACGTAGATTTAGGCTAGGTTAAGGGTAAGTTGAGTTAGGATTTATGTAAAAACCTTTATTTGGTCCTTCTGCCCGTAAGTATGGCTTGAGGTACAATTAATGTTATTAAAAGATTTTAGTTTTTATGTTCAGTGATAAAAGTAAGCGAGAAACTGTTTTTAACCTAAGAAATCCAAGATTCTATGAGACTTATTATGTAGAGAAAGTTTACTACAACAGCCCATAACGTCCACTGCTGGACATAAGCCTCTCCCATGATGGGAGGAATTTGCCGTAATCTCCACGCTTGGCAGGCGGATTGGAGATCGCAGTGATGAAAGACTAACAGAAAACGCTGCTGCCCATTCTCTGGTCTACGGAGGCGCAAGGTGTTCTGCCTCAGACATTAGTCGCCTTATACGACACCCGTGAGTGTTATGGGTTGGTTCTATTCTACTCTGCCGGATACCACACGGCTAACTCACTTTTTCGGCTAACTTAAGAGAAAGTTTATCTTTCAAATGAGGCAATTGGTTTCTTCTAGGCACATCATCGCTTCACATCAGGCGAGTTGAGGCCAAACGCGAACCTAATTAGTATTAACAAAAAAATCTGCATTTAATTAATCTTTTCTACTTTCCTCGCAGATGGTGATACAAACATTTAAAAGTTAGTAATAAATCAAAATGTTGTGCTTTCGCCACAAGGATAAATATTTTATGATAACTTTGTTATGGCATAATAAGGAAAGTCCAAAATAATAATCAAAATTTTGATACTCTGCGTCATCATCGCTTAGGTTTTTTGCATTTATGATTTTATATAACTCAAATTGGTGCGTGTTTTATACATTGGGATTAGCAGATTACGTAAGATTGCGTATACACGTCATCATTATTTTGAAGTTTTAATATGGCCTGTGCTGTTTTAGAAAGTTAAAAACAAAGCTTCAGGTGGCCTACCATTGCCTCTTATAGCTGCATGTAGCGGAGATGAGAATGTGAGGTGGATGTGTGAAGAACGGATGAGGTAAGGTACGACTTTATTAAAGGAAGATTAAAAGTTGGGCCAGTTACTGAAAAGTTGACTTCATATGGACATATGATGAGGAGGGACGAATCGCATGTGGCTAAAAGAGTGATGGATGGAGAGGGAGAGGAAGACCAAAGAAACGATGGATGGATTGTGTGAGGAATGGAAGGGAGGAAAGGAATATGAAAGATATATAAGGAGTAAATGACGCTATCATCTACTCCTTAAGCTTTGACGGTTGTCAGAGGAAAATGGAAGAAAAAAAACGTGTTGTGCCGACTCCAAGTAACATGGGGTACGGGCAGAAAGGATTAGATGGCGTTCTGATGTGGTAGTGTCTATGAGTACATGCTGAGAGTACATGCAATCAGCGTGCGACCAGATGTATGATCATGGACGGTTCTATAGTTTTAGCCTATCCCTTGGGAAAAAGACGCAAGTTTATGTAAGCATATGTGTATTAATAACGATACTCATATCTCTAAAATTGACGTTCAAAATATTCAGACAAGACACACTAACCCTTAACGCGTGTCAAAATACCGTATCTCTAAAACACTGAAAATCCACCACGCTCATTAGAATAGCTTAATAGCAAACCACTATTCACTAATTTGATACAAGACTGTGTACGCACAGAAGTATACTGACGTAAGTACGACAAATAAAAGACGTGAGTTTGAGGAACAGAATATTTTTTAGCAATGCAATGTGTCTTTATGGGTAAAACTAAAGATATCACGATAGACTATCACGTGTTGAGAGGGACAAAAAGATTAAATAAACAGTTGTTTCCTAGTCTTTTTAACCGCAAAAAAGGAGAAGGTCTTTCAGAGTTGAAATGACGTTATACTATGACGTTTAACTGTCAGTAGTTTACGAAATACAAAGTGCAAAAAGACTCTTCACGAAACCGTCAACCAACACAACAAACAACTTCGTTCTTTCTTTTGGGGTGAAAAATCACGCTAATAGTAAAACTAAATGCGCACTCAAAACACGATAGTGATGGATGCATTGAATAGCAAACGGGTCATGGAGGTTTTTAAAGTAAAGTTATAATCTTCAAAACCAGTATTTTTTTAATTCCTGAAAGAGATGAAACTTTCACTTCCAATATCTCTGTATCTAGAAGGTTCCCAGGTATGGTCTGGAACAACACTTTCGACAGTCAGTCATATTCAGTCCTATAAAACCAAAAATATTTCGAAACTTGCAACTAACATGGACCAAGATCATAAACTACGTGAAAATAAAACCAGAGTTCAAGACCACAATAACTGCCATTGACATTCAAACTAGATACTCGAACTATACAGCTACACCGATACGTAAAATATCTCTAACTGCTCACCGCGTTGGCATTGTGTACCAATCAAAGTTCCAGGCAATCTGCTTATTGTCGCCAGACGTACCTACTCATGCAAATTTAAATCTTACGTCTAGCTAGCGGGAAGACATATTTATGAACCCAGGTAAAAGTGTTGTGGCTTAAGAGAGTTACTTTGTGTTAGTTTTCAGATTCCAAGTTGGTAAGTTTTAGTTTTGCGTAGAGGAAAAAGGATCATGTAATGTTTTATGTGGTTCAGATTCTTGGGCGATATCTTGGTGGGCAAGAGAATTACTGGGGTTTGATACATTAATTAATTAGTTGTAAGGATTGTTGCTTCGTAAATTCATGTATCTTCACAAAAAAAAACAATTAAAAAGAAAAATAATACAGAAAGGATACTATAGACCCATTGGTTTACAATCAAAAATGTTTTGGTGATTTTCCAGATTTAGTTTTAATTTAGTATACTGTCCTTTAGTTAGTTAGTATGACGGTATGACGTATTGGTCAAATTTTGCAACTAAATTTCAAACCAGTTCATCTCCCTATTCGATTGAGCTGAAATTTTGCACACAGCTTTGGTTTTGGTGACAAGTTTTGAGTATGAATGTATAAAAGTAGAGGAAGACCAAAGAAACGATGGATGGACTGTGTGAACAATGATATGGCAAGAAAAGATGGCTCTGATGAGATGATGAGTAATAGATAGAGAAGTATAGAAGAAGAAGACAGTATGCTGCGCCGATCCCAAATAAATTGGGATAAGGAAAATGATTATGATTACCGGATACCTAGTTTCAACTTGTCTAAAGAAAGGCAAAGTTCTTTTGGCCAAAAGGTGAATGGTCTGATTATATTATTAGTAGCATCCTCTGAAAGTGATGACTCAATATCCGTTTGTTATAAGAAACCCAAATAGACCAAGTTAATTTTAAGGACCAGTCTTTAAAGCGATCAAAGTTTTAAGTAACGTGGTGGACCCATACAAAAGTACTTTCAATGAAAGTTTATCTTAAAAACGTTTAGTAATAATTTCCCCAATTTATTTAAGTTCGGCGCAGCATGTCTTCGTCTTCAATACTTGTCTATTACTCGTCATGTCAGCAGTCACCTCTTTACATATTTCATCCTTCACACAGTCCATCCATCGTTGCTTTGGTTTTCCATCCACCACATTCATACTCATAACTGTCCTCAGTACATTTTTTTGATTCCACTGCATTCGCGACGTTGCGTTGGAAGGTCTCCCACTAGGTGGACCGATGACCTGGTGAAGGTTGCGGGAATCTGCTGGATGCGAGTCGCACGGGACCGGTCAATGTGGCGACACTTGGGGGAGGCCTATGTCCAGCAGTGGACGTCTTTCGGCTGAAATGATGAATGATGACCGCATTCGCGCATTCTAACTTCGACATGCCATGACATTGAAACCTAATTTCGACAACTATACATACGCTTGCTTTTTTCTCAGGAGAGTAGACAGAAACTACAAAACGAACAGCTTCGATCCCATGACTCATTTTCAGTCTTTTATTCCCTATTGACACATAATATTCCGAACTCAGCCACAGTTGTGCCCAGACCGGACGTCCATACTACATTTTGTTTTTGTTTTGTTTTCATTGACAGTTCGTGTAAATTCAGCAAACAGTTTGCGACATCACATCCGTGTGTCACTTGTTTGTACGTAAATACTCCTACTTTTTGTTTGTCCTACTTTATTAGTAGTTCACCTACACTAGTAATTGTGAATAAATGTTGGAGAACTGTGACAAGTACTGGCTAGTTTAATGTCAGTTTGGCATTTGCACATTCATGCAAAAACTTTTTCCATTTTCCCATGATGTTTGGCAGATAATAGAACGTCACCTGGCTACGACCCTTACATACTCCTTCATATGCTTCGTCCGCGTTTATACAAGGTGTAAACGGACCCTTTACGAAGTCGTCAACCAAGAATGATGTACATCAAACTAAGTAACTCTACACAAAAATTATCGCTGGGAAACGACTTTTTTTTGGTGAAAAATCACATTGTAACCGACTCAAAACATTGTGCTGATGGATCCATTGAATAATAAACAATTCATAGAGGTATTTAAATAAAACTAGTTTAAAATTAAAAAAAAAGCCTTGTGAAAAAGTTGAAACTTTGACCTCCAATATTACCGTATCTAGAAAGTTTCTAGGTATGGTCCAGAACAAAAAATGATCGCAATTACGATGACGGGGAGAACAAGTGCCTTTCGGCTTCGTTAAGCGTCTAATAACCTCTATATCTCGTCATAACTGACCTTTCGGAAGATTAACATCACCAATCAGGTCAGTTTATTTGTATGAAAAAAAAGGCAGTTTTAAAAAGTTTTTGGTCCTTCGATCCACCAACTCTTTTTCGGATCGATATATTATCTGAACTCTCGTTAGCAAAAAGTTTTTTTTAGACATTACTTTGTACCCTATCACTATGTTTTCTTATTTAACCCAAAGATTGACTGGTAGAGAATGCCTTGTGGCATTAAGTCCGCCTATGTACCACTATTGTACATGAAGTTTAAATAAATAAATTATTCTTACGAGTTTTTACACAGCAAAAAACTTTTGATTACACAGTTATTTGACCGCAAAAGTCATAAACAAAATTAAATAGAAATCAAGATAAATCATTAGTATTCTCATCTTCCTAAAACAACAGATAACTTATTTAAACTTATTTAAAAATTTTTATGTGTTTCATTCACGGCATATTTTTTTTCCTCGTACTCAATTGAATTCCCTAGATAATTTCACTTGAAACTGCTTAGAGCAATAACGTAATAAGAGCTAGTTGAGTTTTGTAGAATAAGGAAATAGATCGTAAGTGCATTCCACAGTAAACAAGATGTTTTAGAAATAACCAAAAACATCTTTGGGAATCTTGCTATGAAACCAGATTTGAAATCGTAAGAAAAACTAAACATTTTTGTGAGCTTAACTTGACAAAATGTAGAAAACAGTGGTAATTGTTTATTACTCGGTACCAATAAAAGATGTTCTTTTAATTCACACATTACACCTTGTATAAAAAGAAACGGAAGAGTCGGATGAATGTTCGGCACGGTTGGCGCAGTGACCGAGCGATTGGCTGCTGCGCTGCCGTGCGTGTCGCGGGTTCGAAACCTGCACGGACAATATAATCTACAGGTAGTTGTTCCGGCTCTGGCTGTTTGTGAATGTGAGTTTAAATGTTTGTAAACAAACCCACGATACAGGAGAAATTCCTAGTGTTGGGCAAAGTATTGTTTCAATAAATCATAATTTATCTTATCCCAATTTATTTGGGGTCGGCGCAGCATGTCTTCTTCTTCCATACTTGTCGATTACTCGTCATCTCAACAGATACCTTCTTTCTAGCCATATCATCCTTCACACAGTCAGTCAATAAATAAAATAAAACACTACTGGTACTGGTCAGATATCCATGTAACTTGGTGATTTGAATGTGGTCCTAGCTTCCGCGACTGGTCACAATTATAAAGTATTTCAATTGAATTCCAATACCAAGACTGAATCTCTGAAAACCAAGGAGCTTTATAATAATTAAAACTAAAAAGCATAACATAAAGATAACAGCAAAACAAAAGCTGAGAAAAATCTACGAACATATTAAATTAAAGTCCTGTGTGGGCTTCACAATAAACAATGTCAGAGAAAAAAAATACAGAAAATTGTTTACTATCTAGGTACTCGTAACACATAATTAGATACAATTATACTTTGTTTCATAATAAGAACGATATGATGACTTTTCTTAAAAGTTTTAATATAAACCAGTCCGTTTGTAATTTAATGAATATCTGGTTTAACAAAGGAATCTGGTGGTAAGAAACTTATTCCATGTCTTTCTTAAAGTTTGAAGTTAGGTTAAACTTTAGACTTCTAGAATTCAAGAACACAGAACACTGTTTTTCATGAAGGACCAGAACTTGTTGTTGAAACCTGGTCAAAGTTTGTGGTTTCCGCCCATTTTCTAACATCACAATAAAACTAAATAACCACACAAAAGTTTTTAAAGAGAACAAAAGCTTTATAACACCTAACAAAGTCGCGAGAAGAGCTAATTTACCGTTCGAGTTATATATAATGTTTCTATGATACCAATTCACATCTCAATTCACGATTCTTAGAAAAAACTGGCCAAGTTCGAGTCGGGCTCGCGCATGAAGGGTTCCGTACCACCGTAGAAGGAGCCCCCATTAATTTTTAATTTGTTTTTATTATAATTGTTATAGCAGAGCAGAGCAGAAATCCGTTGAAAAAAATCCCGCAGTCACGCCTCCCGTTGCTGCAAAAAATTTAACTGTCTACCTACTCTACTTCAAGAGATACAGCCTGCTGACAGACAGACGAAAGGACAGCGGAGGCTTAGTAATATTGGTTACCCTTTGGGTACGGAACCCTGAAAGGACTCACGTGATGATCCGGACGCAGATCACGCGAGACCTCGGTCGTTAACGATTATATTTAGATATTCGGTAATTTAAGAGTCATTCTTGAATCAACAACATGACTAGACTTTGTTACTACCTACATTAGGTCTATAGTCCTAGACCCGAAAATTCAAAGACATATAGTGATATCCACCAAGTTACTACAAGTACAAGAGGCCCGCGTGGTTGTTTCAAAAATCGAAATCAAAAGTCATTGACAGAGGTCCGTTCAGACTACACACCCATTTATTCAAACTAGACCCATAATCAGGACTTTATAGAACGTCATAATTTGACAAGGTAGTTAGAATAGGGGAGGAGTTCTGAGTTCGATTCCCGAGTCGGACAAAGTGTTGTTGGGTTTTTTCCATCAAGAATTGGTCAGTGGCAGCCAAAGAGGCTGGATTTGTGTTTGGCTGATGGCAATAGGCTCGCCCCCTATAACATGGAACTTAAACATTTAAAACATACATAATTGGCAAAATATGGAGTATACAACCAACACTCAGGAAATATAAGGCATGAAGGTACAGACGTATCATGTTAATCAAAAGCAAATACTGCTCCATTAGGTAATTACCGTCCGGTGTAATTACAAACAACTATCACGAGATCAAATCTTAAAGTAATTAGCATAATCCGACCGTATTACAGCCTAATTAACAGGTAACCTAGGTGATATATTATTCCCGTGTTAATTCTAATCTGACTGTGTGACAAAATAATGTAGTACATTGTTTCTAATTTATTATACACTACGTAATTACTACACTACGTACCTGACGGTTGTCCGCGACCTTTCCCGCATGAAATTATTCTCGAATCGGGTTTTGTTAACAATTTCATGTATTTTTTGTTTTTTTATTTTGCAGGGAATCTTATTCCTTTCTCTAAAACAAAATTAGCCTAAGATACGCCAGTAAGAATCCCATTAAAATCGGTCTAGATAGACAAGAATTAAAAAAGTATTTTTTATTAAATCAGCAATAATCTGTTTTTTTGAAATTACAAATAGACACCTTCTATTTTATTTATTTCGACGCCTGGTTATTTCTTTATAGCAATTTGTAGACATGAGCAATTGTTATTTCAGCATTATTATTTCATAAGGCGTTTGATAAAAAAGTTACAGTGAAAACGTCAATGCTACCTTAAAACTGTTATATTGAAGAAGAGAAGAAGAAGTTTCATAGAACAGCAGATTCTTAACCTACAACCGGAACTCTAGAATCAGCCTTTTAAGGCCATTCTAACCCTAAAATTAGCAACTTTATTTGTTGTGGTTCAAACTTCGTTTGAAATTTTGTTAGAATAAAGTTCTAATCAGCTTGCTCTACAAAGCGATTGTTACGTCAGTCACTGCGGCCGAATAGTGCGAAATTAGTGGTTTTTTTGCGATTTACAAAAAAATCTATTGATTAGACTAAAAAAATAAAACACATAAGTATGACCTGCTTTATAGTTAGTTAGTTATATGCAAAGTTTCATGATCTAATTTCAAGTACTTTTTGAATACCAGCAGTTTATTGTTCGATTTGGAGGTAACTTTGGATTTTTTTTCTATCAAGAAAAGTTTATGGTTTCGTGTTTTCGTCACACATAGGACTCAGCATTAATCCTCAACTTTACCATATATTTATTTCAAAATTAATGCTGCAATATTTTAGGAGTAACGGAGGATCATGTTAACCCATTTGAGGGATATATACCCCTTAACATTGCCACCACCAATTTGACTAACTCCTAAAACAATAAATCTATACAATTGAAAACTCTGAAGGCACCAAAAATGGTGTTTATTGCATTAACTAACAACCGTAACAACAATACGTTGTAGAATTTTACGACTCCCTGTAGAACAGTAGATCGAACGATTGCAATTCGTGCTTTAGACATCTACGTGAGGTACCTACGCAGAGATAGGTAATCTATATAAGCAAGCAGTAATCTGGCTAATCTATTTTATGGGTCACACTTGTAATTTCCGAAGAGTTAGGCTAATGTGTACCTAAGAACACCCACCAACTTTCCAGTTTACCTATGTTTAACCAGGCACAAATTCGGACTCCGTGGCTGATACAGAGAAATTCCTGATGTAAAACCGAATAACAATTTGCCCGGCCTGGGAATCTGGGAATCGAACCCAGGATAGTAGCCTGCTATTATAAGCCTTTAATGTTCCCACTGGTGAGACACAGGCCTCCCTGTTTAAGAGAATGGGAATGGGGGTGGCTGTTATTTTTTTTGTTTGTTTAGTTGACTATTATTTCTATCATCGTTCTGATAGGCTCTCGCTGGCTCGAACCCTGAAAGGTAAATTTTAAATCGATGCTCTTACCAGTGGAACTGCTCGCAAGTCTCATTGATCTTATTTAACGGTTTATGCACACACTACATACAGAAAAGAAGAAAGGAATAGAAAAATAAGCGTCTCTCTTTATTTACTCTCCTTTCGCAGGTGCGAAAGGAGAGTAAATAAAAAGAGATGTAGACATAGTCTTAAACATAAGGTCAAAGGTCACTGAACGAGAGTCCTTCAAAAAGGTCAGGACACAGAGCAGATGCATTTGCAGCCGGCGCGCGTGTGTAGCCAGATGAATGAACGCGCGCAAAGCAAAAAGAGTAAGACGTAGGTACCGGAGCACGTGGCGTTCTGTAGTTTTTTCTTTCATTGGCAAAAAGGCGTGTACTTATGTATGATATACCTAGCTGTTCTATTTTAAAACTTGCCCGTGACTTATTATACCTGCCTAGCCTTTTCCCAAACTACGTTACGGTTAGCTTCCATTAAACTGAATGCAGCTAAATACCAGTATTTTACATGAAGCTACTGCCTATCTGACCTCCACATCCCAGTAACTGGTTAATATCATACCCCTTGGTAAGACTGAACGTCAGGCTTTTGCCTTCTGACTACTCGTAACGACAAAGATCTACAAATGATAGCCGTGACCAACTTCTTAACGTTCTTTTTGAGGTACGGTAGGACACTCATCCTCACTGAATTTCACGGACCAACCTCGGCAAGCACGGCTTATCTTTTTTTTTCGGATGGGAAATCATCAAATGACTTCTCCCGCTCTGGGTGGAGCAGGAGGGAGTGTCAGACTTTTACTGACTAAAACCCATCCATGTTCCATCATCGCCCTTTGTGTTCCGGGGCCACTGTATCTCTTTCGAACAGTCCCGCAACCCCGGCAGGCATCGGTCCTTGCGGACCCCTTCCTTTTTGCTGACTCTCATTGAGGCGCGCGTGGAACACGAACGCGCCGTCGACACGGCCTGTCGTCATGAGACGGACGGACGGCGAGCTAGCCCATAGCCCACCGTCTACAGGCCCGCGCCTACGGTGGCCCCCGACGCCCGGGGCGTCTCCCGCGGCGGCCGGGAGTCTGTGAGGTTCTCTCCCTCTCACGTTCCGCCACCTCCTTCTCTAGCATTACTGCTTCGCAGAAGGAGGTGACGGCGTCCCATTCCGTCTCGCTCCGGACCATGGCTTGCACCAGGGCCGGACGCGAGAGGTCGCCGCCGCCAATTGCCGCTTCGGGAGGTAGCCCCCGGCCACCGTAGGCGCGGGCCTGTGGACGGTGAGCTATGGGCTAGCTCGCCGTCCGTCCGTCTCATGACGACAGGCCGTGTCGACGGAGCGTTCGTGTTCCCCGCGCGCCTCAAAGAGAGTCAGCAAAAAGGAAGGGGTCCGCAAGGACCGATGCCTGCTGGGGTTGCGGGACTGTTCGAAAGAGATACCGTGGCCCCGGAACATAAAGGGCGATTAAGGAACATGGATGGGCTTTAGTCAGTAAAAGTCTGACACTCACTCCTGCTCCGCCCAGAGCGGGAGAAGTCATTTTTTTTTTTTTTTTTTTTTTTTTTTATTTAAAGAAATTCTAATACAGAGGTGTTGCTTAATTCTAAACTCGCCAAACTTTTACGTTTGATGGCGAGAGGCGAAAAATGCGATGAATTCCCATCCGAAAAAAAAAAAAAAAAAGGACACAGCGGTCTCCGCCCACACGGGGCACACCTCCACCGTGTGCTCCACCATGTCCTTCGGTCGATCCTCGCAGTGGAAACACCCGGGCGTTTCCTCCCGCCCGATTCGGTGCAGGAACCTCCCGAAACAACTGTGTCCGGTGAGGACCTGCGTCAGGCGGAAGGTGAGGACGCCGTGGCGTCTCTCAAGCCACTCCTCAAAGAGGGGACTTATAGACACTATTGTGGCGTGCCCTGCACGGGGTTGCGACAGTCGCTCTCTCCATGTCGCCATGAGATCCCGCCGAAAGTCTGTCCGCTGAGCGACAATTTGTCGCGGCAGCGGAGTTTCCTCCCGGCGTAGCGCCTCCTCGCCCGCCATTCATGTAGGCGAGACTATCGCCTCCAGATCCCATGGCGGCAATCCGGCAAGGAGGCTCGCCGCCTCGCGGGAAATCGTACGGTACCCCCGGGCCAGCTTTACGGCTACCACCTTTAGCACGGCTTAACCTTGAAGATCGACTCGTTCGGCTGTTATGATCGGGAGCAGGGTCCAAGCTACCGGTGGTTAGGGCTCCAGAGATGAGAAACTAATTTATATTATTATTCGAATATTACTATTTTTAATCACTATTATGACGTTGGAAGTTGGACCGATGACCTGGTCAAGGTTGCGAGTCGCACGGGACCGGTCAATGTGGTGACACTTGGGGGAGGCCTATGTCCAGCAGTGGACGTCTTTCGGCTGAAATGATGATAAGACGTTAAAACAAAGTTATTTCTTACCGATTATTGTGTTAACGACTATGGCTTTTACTATCATCTAATAAAGTGTAAGATTTAGTCTCGCAAGACCCTCACATCCGTAGACGCATCCGCAACTGGAATGAGGTTACGAGTAGTTTCTCCTATAGGAACTAACAATAACACTAGTAACTAAAACGAATCTGGACTTAAAATACACAAACTTGGACTTAAGGGGGTGGTATCTACTAAGAGAGATGTGAGAGGTTTTCTCCATGTAACTTCTCTTTGATGAGTGAATATAAAGGTACAAAAAATATATATTATGTTGCTTAGTAGACTCTAAAATTTAATTGGTACTATTGAAATAATTCTAACTTTATTATTACTATATGAAAAAAATCTTCAAAGTGAAGCTTTTTTCACTTATTTTGAGTTACCAATTTCAAAAGAAATCCTAGTCATAAAATTCCATATTTTAGAAATAATTGCAGAAAATAGGAAATTTTCAAAAACACTACATTACATCGACAACAATGAACAAAGAAACAGACCAAATTAGCGTTTAATGAATGCACGCAGGTCACACTATTACGCTACAATATGAATTCGTCGAATTTAAAGTTTATTCATAAAAGAAAAAAAAAAATTTAAGGAAAGGAAAGGAAGGAATTTTTTTTTTTTTTACTGCTCCACTCCTCTAGGAACTCAAAAAAAAAATCCCATAAAAATCCGACCACTATAAACTTCGTTCCACCTTATTGTCTAATTGCACTCGACTACAGCCTTAAGTTTGCCATAACGTCGCAGAAGTTCTAGTACAATCATCATCAGCATCACTATCTTGCTCTTATACCAATTCATTTGTGGTCGGCGCAGCATATCTTCTTCTTCCATACTTCTCTATTACTCGTCACCTCACCAGACACCTCCTTTCTTGCCATATCATTCTTTATACAGTCCATGCATCGTTTCTTTGGTCTTCCTCTACTCTTATACCCATCCACATTCATTCTCAGAACTTTCCTTAAGACATTTTGAAGTTCTGACACCACATAAGTCAAAGTGAAAGAACTGCATAATTATAACTAGGCAACAGTACAGAACCTTTTTTTTTTATTTGTGTTCACTGCATAATGTTAGATGAGACGTTCCTTCTATCTGATTGGCTGAAACAACACGTCTTCCGGTTCTTAAGGGTCGGTTTACACCCTGTGTTACTATCCAGTCACGAAGCTGTCAACGAAGAATTCTGTACATCAAACTAAGTAAGTAGTTTTTCGGGTGAAAAATCACGTTTTACGGTATGACTCAATGTTACGCACTCAAAACATTGTGCTAATGGATGCATTGCATAGTACGGGGGTCGTGGAGGTATTTAAAGTAAAGGAATAACATTTAAAACTTGATTTAAAAAAAATACTTGTGAAAAAGTTGGGACCTTGACCCCCAATATCTCCGAAACTAGAAGGTTTCCAGGTAAGGTCTAAAACAAAAATATATCGCAATGACGTCGAGAACAAGTGTCTTTCGGCTTTGTTAAGGGTGCTTTTACAACTAATATTCACTTAAAACAATAAAAAAAAAATTCGAAGACATGTGACATCTACCAATCCGCACTGGGCCCGCATGGTGGATTATAGCCCATTTCCCTCTCATTGAGAGGAGGCCGTTTCCCAGCAGTGGGAACATTATAGGCTAATGATGATGATGATACACTTAAAACGTATGCTTTGATTAAATTTCAAATCGTTCAGTGGTCCTAAAATGTATACTTAGGTACAATTGTTTCAGAAAATTGGTGGAATTTTTGTGTGTACATTTTGGCAGAACTACTCGTACATAAGATAATTGTGTTCCAAGCATGTTTTTCCCGAAAATAAACCTTTTTATTTGCCTAATGTATTTCAAGAGATGATAACAATATAAATTGATAAGGAACCCCGAGACTTCTAAAACATACAAATGTCTATAACAATTGATAAGACTCTTATCAGATCTCATAAGTGCTGTCATTAGCGAAATATTATCATTTAAATAGAAATGATAACTGTTTAAAATAAGTGTTTTTAAAAGCTACCTCTTCTACATTCCTGAATTTCTGAAAAGGCAATATAAACTCAGTTAATTAAACGAGTATGAAACTTAATGGTATAATTTGCACATAGACAAATTTTTTTGACAAAATGTGGATGAAAATAAGCCAACCGTATGAAGAAATCTCCATATGGCCATGAATAGGAGTTCTTATCGCAGACGTGTCTCGGGATATTATTTACGTCATAAAATATGTTTAAATAAGAGAAGAAAAATAAGACTGTCTGCAGATAAGTTTTTTCGTAGAATAGGATAAAAATGTTCATACTCTATCTGAAGAAGAAAACTTAAGATCTAAATCTAGACAGTTACGATTCATGCACTAAATAAACTAATTTATGTTAAAACATACCTTCAATTAAGACTCCAGAAACTGAAATTTGTCGTTGCTGACATGTGAAATCACTAAGTTTAACTTGAAACTAGTCAATAGAATTCCAAAAAAGTCTAAACGTTACTCATCAAAGCTATAGAAAAACGCAGTTTCTTTTTGAAAATCTTCATTTTTCTCTTCACAAACGGATCCACTGTGCCAATCTCCAAAAAGTTCCAACAAATTATGAAAAAAAAGATCACTGAATAAAACCTCTTTAAAAAAAAATCACTGGCTGAAAGACTCGCGACCCGCTCCAATCGATGAAGCCATTAGATTGAACTTTCGCGGCAAAATTCAAAAATAGTACCGAACCCGCGTCACTTAACAAAAATGGCGACGACTACCGTACGGAAATAGTTAAGTGGAAGCTATTTTGACCGTTACTCTGCTGTGCATTATTTATTTCTATTGGAAAATTAGTCTTTAATGGTGTGATTGGTGCGTAGCATATCGTAGAGCATCTGTACCCACGCGGTATTCGTGTACGACTGAGGCACTGAGGCCCATACATACGTCTGAGTCGACAAATATTCAGTTTAATAATTTAAGACCACTGTATATAGTATGGGATTCTGTGTATCACGTTCTCATATGACACTCGGGTACATGTGTGACGCAATGGGAATGACAGTGAGGAGATGAAACGTACTTCAAATAAATTAAATCTTTTGTGTGAAAATGTTAAGCACAAATATTTTGCGTTAAATACCTACCCTGATATGAAATAAACAGCTTCTATCATAAATCATAAATGACGAAAAGGGATAGGTCAAACCAACACGGACAAATTGCGGACGCTCCGGACACGACAATGACAGATTTAACGGTACCTACTGTATTTATATGGAAGTGTCCACTATCCAGGACACACAGTAACAGATTCTTTAATGAAGGCCCATAATATCATGTAAAGCCTCTTTTAGGCTGTTCACCTCATCATCGTCATCATTTCAGCCCGTGATCACCCACTGTTGGACCTCCCCTTTCTTCTGCTACTCTTTTCGGTTTTGTGCGTCCCTGATCCTTTCGTTTCCCGAGATCTTGACGATATCGTCAACCGAACTCGCTTTCACTTGCTTTTCTGTTCACCTAAAATGCCAAATTTCTTTCCAGAGATGTCATAAGCACCCCATTCTAAATTTCCCTCCGTACTTCTTTTTCTTCGTCCATATTAACCACAGAACCTCCCATCCTTTGATCTACCCAAACTCCTTTCGGTTCGTTCACATTCATGCCTCAGGCCACACATGTGCCTTTTCCAGTACATCATCATATACCTAGCCTTTTTCCAACTATGAGGTGGTCCAGTCTAACTAGATGCAGCTGAGTAACAGTATTTAACATGGAGCGAATGCCTATCTGACCTCCAAAACTCTGTTAGTTAGGAGTAAAACGATACCCCAAGGGGTAGTCTTACTAAGGTAAAACAGATTGTCAGACTTTCGGGTCAGTGCCTTTTCCAATACAACTTTAAATCACGCATGTCAGACTGGGCTCTATGTCAAATGTTCCTATTGTACACTCACAGTTCAATGACTGCGGATATTATATCATTTCGTCTCTGTTAGCCTATTGCTCTATTTCGGTCCATACAGATCCCTAGACTAAAATGAGAGCACGGTTCCTCTGCAATAAAATGAAAGTGAAATATAACATAAACATCACGACTGTAATCCCCGAATGGTTAGGCACAGGTACACATAATAGTACACCCATATTTCGCCATTTATGTCTTGGCTTCCAGTCTAACCGGATGCAGCTGAGTACCAGTATTTTACATGTAGTGACTGCTTATCTGACCTCCACTACCCAGTTAGTACTGGGTTATATGGCACCCCTTGGTAAGACTGGTTGTCGGACAAATGCCAGCCGGGACCAATGGCTTAACGTGCTTTTCGAGGCACAAAGGAAACTCGGTGTGTAATGGGTGGTCACCTATCCACAGACCAACCTAGGCAAGCGCAGCTCAACCTAACAAAAATTGATGTTATCATTAAGCCACGAGATCCTCTAAGGTGTTATTCATGTCTTGGCGAAAAAATTATCCCAATTTGCTCTGCAAAAGACGACTTGATTGATTTGATCGATTCGATTCGGAAATCATTGAGATACCTTGATCTAGCATTCAGTATTAGCTCGAAAATTATGATGTAGCGAAAAGTAATCAGTATAAAATGCTAGTCTGTCTTCAGAAAGACTTTGATCCCTAACTGACAGCGGTACCTTCTAAAACCTTATTGAGTAATATTTTATCACACTTACATCATAATATTCTGTATCATTATTGAATGTAAATTATATGAGAAACATTATCTAAAGATAAAAGACGATATCTTATCCGGAATTCAAAGTTATACATCCTCCTAAATATTGCGCAAGCCCATAAAGAATAAAAAGAAATAAATAAACGTTTGAATATTTAGATTTTAGTAGTTTGTTTCTTATTAGTTAGCAATAGGAAGTCATTCTGTGAGTTCTTTTGACAGAAGTAACTCTAGTTATAAGAATGATAGTCAAATTGTCGCGCAGCGGACAGACTTCCGGCGTGATCTCATGGCGACATGGAGAGAGCGACTGTCGCAACCCCGTGCAGGGCACGCCACAATAGTGGCGGTAAGTCCCCTCTTTGAGGAGTGGCTTGAGAGACGCCACGGCGTCCTCACCTTCCGCCTGACGCAGGTCCTCACCGGACACGGTGTTTTCGGGAGGTTCCTGCACCGAATCGGGCGGGAGGAAACGCCCGGGTGTTTCCACTGCGAGGATCGACCGGAGGACACGGTGGAGCACACGGTGGAGGTGTGCCCCGCGTGGGCGGAGCACCGCCGTGTCCTCGAAGCGGCGATTGGCGGCGGCGACCTCTCGCGTCCGGCCCTGGTGCAAGCCATGGTCCGGAGCGTGACGGAATGGGACGCCGTCACCTCCTTCTGCGAAGCAGTAATGCTAGAGAAGGAGGTGGCGGAACGTGAGAGGGAGAGAACCTCACAGCGTCCCGGCCGCCGCGGGAGACGCCCCGGGCGTCGGGGGCCACCACGTGGCCCCCGGCCACCGTAGGCGCGGGCCTGTGGACGGTGGGCTATGGGCTAGCTCGCCGTCCGTCCGTCTCATGACGACAGGCCGTGTCGACGGCGCGTCCGTGTTCCACGCGCGCCTCAAAGAGAGTCAGCAAAAAGGAAGGGGTCCGAAAGGACCGATGCCTGCCGGGGTTGCGGGACTATTCGAAAGAGATACCGTGGCCCCGGAACACAAAGGGCGATGAAGGAACATGGATGGGTTTTAGTCAGTAAAAGTCTGACACTCCCTCCTGCTCCGCCCAGAGCGGGAGAAGTCATTTGATGATTTCCCATCCGAAAAAAAAAAAAAAAAAAAAAAAAAATACCGACCTTTAAATTCATATCAATTCTAGCGTTTCTAAGTTGTGTAGGTACATCAAAGTAGTTGATAATAATCTTATTATCGTCGTTGTCCCCCTTATTTCAATTTATTTAGTGTTCGCACAGCATGTCTTCTTTAGAAAACATCGTGAGGAAACGCCTGAGAGATATTTCTTGACGGCATGTAAAGCCAATTCAGAGGCCCATGGGCGTCATAACAAAAAAGCCCTGACACCAGATATAGGCACTAACCAGAACCACACGATAAAGAACATCATCATCATCAGACTCCTTTCTTGCCATATTATTATTATCCTTCACACAGTTTAACAAATCTCATTATTATTATAACAACCTGGATTCACCTACTCCTGCGTATAGCTAGCTTTCTTTTCTGCTACCCTCCACGATTCCGTATATCACTCTTCCAGGTTTCTCGATACATTTATTGCTCAACCCAATTTTGGTCATCACAGGTTTCTTTAACCTGACGTTGGCTATTATGTGGCCACGCCTAGCCAGATAGCTGTTTAGAGGGGCTGAAAGAAGGCGTTGTCCTCCCTTCGCCGACGCCCGGTATATCTTTCTTTTTTTATTTGGGACAAGCCTGCCACACTGTTCCCAAACCACTGTAACTCCTGAAAGCCAGAATCAACAGTGGCGATCACCAGAAAAGCGCCGAGACAATGAAGCTCGACGAAGTCCCAGAGAATGAATTTAACTGTCTTGGATCCCGCAACGAAATTAAATATATCTGCGACTATCGGTATATCTGCTGCGGGTCGGGAGAGTGGTCTCGACCTCCCTCAACGTTTCCGCAGCCTCCTTCTGTGAGATGACCGTTTCACAGAAGAAGATCACTACATCCCAGGTATCTGCGCACCCGACCATCGAGCGAGCGATGGCCGGCAGCGACAGGTCGGTCCGATTTCTATAACGACGGCACGGCGCGGCTCCGCCCATGTGGCACACTCTGCCAGCGTATCCCGCGCCGCGTCTTCTACGACAGTAAACGTAGTGATCGCCTAGCCAGATCTAGTCCGGCCTATACTATTGCCGCACCGTAACTGGCTAAGAAAATGTTCTGATCCATTCATTACCATGTTAAACAGAGTAAAACACAGGGTTCTAAGAAATTTCGTCTCCCTTCTTGTTTTCTCAACTACTAACTTTCATTTCTAATCTTATCATGTAAAACACCTTTTATTGTGATACGGTACGACAGCTGCTGTGCCAAATGCGTAGAGATAGTAACTAAACTACATACAACGTTTGTCTTTCAATAAACACGTTCCGACTTGCAAGATATTCATCTTATCGATCACCCCCCGGCAAATCAAGCAGCTGTTCTCATCGCTGGAAGCCAACGCAAATATGACGCTGGACTACTTCTATCTATCTATCATGGGGTTTTGGTTTCCGCACTTAATCCTTAAAATGGACCATTGTGCGTGAGCCATGGTGGCCGTTTACTCCAACCAGACCACCTCCCTCCTGGCTGGACTACTTTGATATAGACTGGTTTGGATTTTCCAATAGTTTTCGCTAAAGAGAAGCGGTGGAAGAAGAAAAGAGAGGCATATGTCTTGCAGCAGGAAAAGCTAGCCAAATAATAGTAATGGGTCTAAAAAGCCTCTTCTCGAAGCCGAAAGGCACTTGTTCTCCCCGTCAATGCGTTTTTTTTTATCTAAACCATACCTGGGAAACTTCTAGTGACGGAAAGGTCAAAGTTACACGTTTTGTCTCACCTCTTTACTATTCAGTGCGATATTTCACCCAAAAAAAGGCGTTTCCCAACCACCATTTTTGCGTAGAGTCGACGGCTTTGTGTAGGGTCTGTTACACCTTGAATTATAACTGAATAAAAGGTCATGTTGGTTGCTAATTCTGTCTGACATTAATCAATGTTAACTACTCTTACACAGCCATGTGAGGACAAACACTTTTGCTGGGTTAATAGCGATGGAGAAAAAAGACTTGGACTTGATGGAGCATTTCCTTGTGTGTTGTTCTTCCCATGACGTTATGGCGGTTTTAAAATGTTATTAATCCAAAACTCAGAAAATCTGTAATTACAAACAAAAGTGGTAACAACAACTCTATACTCATACTTTAACACAAGAGCCTTGTTTCAATAATTTTATTGTACTTAGACTGAACGCCGCCTACGAGGTACGCCTTAGAATGTACCGTCAGCAACACAGATGTGTACCGTCAACAAAACAGGCGAGAATAAACAGACAATTAAACACCGCTAACATAAAGAGGAGTAATTACGAAATGTACAGCTGGCAAAAAAGGTAGGAATTAAAATTAAGGGTGGAATAAAATGCAAAAATAATGTAAACATTGCGATGCCAGATGGGTTCCGTTTGAAAATAGGCTTTATGGGAAGAATTATCCTAATGAATTGATGGAATGTACTGTCAATGACGCAAAACTGTTGAATTATACGTGCAAGGTAGAGATCGGGAGCTTGTGTGAGTAGAGACACGTGCTAAACTAAATATAGTTTCCTTTTTCGTGCTTTTCGGTGTTGGAAATTTGTTCAATTTTAAACAAAATTTTACCCCCTGTTTAATACGGTTTCAGTTATAGTTTTAATAATATTTAAACTTGAAAACCATGTACCTAATGTATGTTTGCACTATAGTGGAAACTAAATCTTTAAAAATTATATGGGACCACTGCGCCAGCTTCCAAATGAAAAAAGAAGAATTAAATCAAACCAGTAATTACGGAGAAATCGGTGAAAATACATGTATAAAAAAAACAGGTGGAATACATAACCACCCTCTTTTTTAGAAATCGGTTAAAAATAACTAAAGTAACCATTACAAGCCAGACGACCAACTCTCACATGCACATGGAATGACGTCACAACTGATTGTAACAAGGGTTATGAGTTAATGACGTCATCGTTTCAATGTCGCCAGCGGACGCTCTGTAAGGCGGCTGTCCCACCGCTCGTGATTAGCGAGAATCGAATAGAGCTAGCAATTACTAAAAACGCGGTTTGACGGAGCTCTTGCCGACAATGTGATGTGATCATCTCTGTCTAGCTTCTTCTCAACCATGTCGACCGGATGCAGCTGAATACCAGTATTTGATTCAGGATGACTGCCTAAATTGACCTCCACAACCCAGTAAAAAACTATAATCCCTTGGTAAGACTGGTTGTCAGAGGTTCAGGCCACTGACTAGCTGTAACGACTGCCAAAGATCTACAAATGACAGCCGGAACCATCGTCTTAGCGTGCTTTCCGAGGCACGGAGGAAAATCGGCATAGTAATGAATGTATGACAAGATTAACAAGCACTGCACCATAAAGATCTACTAATGCGGCTCTTTAGCCACTAGCCTGAAGTGTTAGCGATCAACTATTAGTATACGCACAACTTGCTTAGAGACAGGGAACTTAAAATCTTTCGAACGTTTCTTTATGACGAAGAAGATAGCTTTAGTCGCTTCCTCTTCAGCAGTGGGACATGTACTTTACAGGGACATTGGATGCTTGTCACTCACAATCAGAGTATTTTTACACTGATTTGCATGTGAATCTTTATGTGCGCTTTGTTCTTGACTAAGAATGTTGCGTGTTGCATTGATCCTGGTAAAGGGAATTTGGGATATTTTGGCTCTCGTCCGGCCGGTGCATTTAAAGGTCATGCCATGGTTAAGGCACAAACATTAAGCTAGAAATGAGGAAATAATTTTTACTATCTGTGGGTACCTACTGTCAAAAGGTGACTAAAGAATCCAATGTTCTCCAGTCTTCTCATAGTAACTGCGATGAAAAATCTGTCTACCAAGATAAAAGTCTCTCATTGTCACAGAATATTAGGCTGGTGTTCAGCTGCATCTGGTCAGACTGAGCGCCTATTCCTCCTGCTACTAACACAACTTAAAACTATCCTTGGGTCACCAGCTAACTAGAGAAAACAAAACTGAAATTCCATTCTTAATTTGAACGCATGAACGAGGGGAATGCACACTTAAATGCGTTCGTCATTTGTTGGTCCTTCAAATGATCGCGTACGCAACATGACCATCACTGTCGATGCTCTTTTCATAATGCATCCTTAAATGCGTATATTACTAAAGTGGTTCAGTGCGTCGCATTTCATGTACTGTTATTTTACAGATAGCTATACTTCTGATTGAGCATCACTTTCAAAATAACATCATCATAATTATGCGTAGTCTTTCCCCAACAATTTTCGGGTCGCCATCCAGTCAAAACGGATGCAGCTAAATACCAGTATTTTACATGGAGCGACTGCCTGTCTGACCTCCACAACCCGGTAGGCACTGGGTAATATGATACCCCTTGGTAAGACTGGTTGCCAGACTTTCAGACCACAAACTACCTGTAACGACTGTCAAAGATCTACAAATGGCCGCCGCGACCAGCTTAACGTCCTTTCCGGGGCACGGAGGAAACTCGGTACCGTATGTAATGAGTGGACACCAATCCACGGACCAAGCTATGTAAGCAGAGCTTAACCCAAAGATCTGATATTATTAAGCCAGAGCTCCTAGGCTAGGCAGTTGCTCCATGTAATGTATGGTATTTTTCACAAGTTACGTTATACGACACATGTAATCATGGGCGACCCTTTCGTCACTAACCAGACTTCAGGTCGCTTCTGAAAAAAATTATGAAAACGACACAAATAGGTACTTTTTTCAACCAGGAGCCCACGCTACCACTAGACGAGACCAACAAAGAAGTCACCATAATTTCACATAGTCTCACTTTCTTTCTAAATAAAATGCCCTGTCTCCTTTGCACTAAAATTCGGTCCCTTTCAAGACCTCGTAAAGTTACACAACATTACCACTATGCTATCTTTACCATTAAACCCCTATCTACCCGCCGCTCCACCCCCTAAGGGGTGTATTAATACTTTATCACGATCGCCCCCCAGGTTTTTACGGAGCCATAATATGCAAACTGTTTATGACTATTTCACGATAGTGCCGGATCTTTGCACCTTAAAAAGGAAGACTGGATTTTGATACTAGAACTTTGAAAGTGATTTTGGATTTAAAAGGCCATTTTATTTTGTAGTATTCACTGATGTAGCCAGGTGACATTGGAATGCCTGTCAATCAAATGGGGCATTGCCCCTAAAAAACATTTTGCGGTAACGTTTGCTGATAAAATAAATCAGGTACCTATGAAAGTATTAATTCTAGGCACATTCATCATTAGGCCTGTTTTAAAAAAGATGAAAGGGAGTCGTCTGTCTTAGTATGGGCATGTCTTCTTCTTATCGTATAGATTTTCCTTCTAATTACACGATGTGGGCCCAGTAGGTGGCCACGTTTATTCCAGCGGTAGAGGCGCTGTACAGGTCGTCAAGAGTGCAGGTAGACGGACACCTGGAACACTCCAGCAGGTGGGGCATTGTTTGGTCCGGAGCGCCGCACTCGCACTCGGTGTTGGAAGAACCAATTATACCCCATTTTGCCAGGTTATGTTTGCAGCGGCCGACTTGGGTACGCAATCGATTCAGAGCATTCCAAATAGGCCACTGTTGTTCAGTATGGACATGTGATGAGAAGGGATGGGACACATGTGACTAAAAGAGTGGTGAGTATAAATGTTGATGGTTGGAGAAGAAGAGGACGACCAAAGAAAATTTGAATGTATTGTGTGAGGAGTGATATGAAAGAAAAGGGAATAAATGATAACGTGACGATTGACAGGGGTGAGTGGAAGAAAAAACTTGTTAACTGAAATAAATCATTGGAAAATTACAGGTTCCTGGTTCTGGGACTCATGCCTACTTTCTAGGAGATGCAACGGGTCGTCGCCGTAATACACCACCTAGGCCCACTCCCATCACACATAATTTATTTGTTATAAAAACTGCCAGTCAGCAAATTTGTTAACTGTCCAATAATTGTCCGTCGAAAATAGCATGTTTTGCCAAAAAGATTCTACTGCTACTCCAATCAAAATTCAAAACCCAACTTTAACAACCCAATTAATTTCTCTAAACTATTCGTAGCTTTAGCCAAAAATCACAATATTGATCTTTCACCCGGTTCATTTCCTCTCAACATCAAAACAATCAGAACGAAAATAATTCTCATTATGAACAGTTTACCAACTGAAATTTTATTGTGGGAACGCGGGAAAGCTGTTAAAGACATTCAAAGTGCCATTTTATGGCTGGCTACACTGAAATGGCTGTATCATAGGGATAATTTGAAGGGTGACGCTGTTTTATGCGGTCGTTAATTACGCGTTCTCTTTTTGACGGGGTGCGAAGAATAATTTAAGTAATTGGTGGTTGAATGTACGATTTCTACGTTTGAGAACACGTGTGCCGAAATGTTGATTCGATTTTTTCCTTTAAATGGCAAATAAATTAGGAATTCCCCTGGGTAAAAATTGAGCAATCCATCGAAACTCTGAAACTCACCGACCGACAAAGCACAGCCTAAACCACACGATTAAGAGCCATAAAATGTCGGAAGAGACTTTTGTAACGAGCATGAGCACTCATGAAAGATTTTTGAAAGTTTATCCATAAAAGTTTGCATAGAAGATCGTCATTTTTGCCGAAGAGAAATTCCATAAGGTACACAGGTTTTACTTCAAAACGCATCCAATATCTTTGTTTTTATTAGCTTCCTATTCCTACTACAACTAAAATAATGACACGGACTCCTAAGTCACAGGATCTACTTACTGATTTAGGAGTCAGGGTTTACTCTATCTGTATGACTTTAATTAACTGAAATTCATGCGACTTATTGTTTTAGGCCCGAAATTGTATAAATACCAATTCTGAAATATAACATTACATTGGGTTAAGACTAGAAAAGATAGAACACGTAGCGAATTTCTGGATTGACTCAACTTAGATTGCCATTGACACGCTAAGAAGAACTAGTAATGACCTAAGTCTGAATTCGACTCACCCTTTATGTCCAAACGCACAATTATTAAAGTTCACTTCCAATTGAATAACAAAAGTCACTACATTAACATAAGAGAATGGAAACATAGGGAAAACTGAAAGCAAGTACCAAGATTATGTTGAGTTTGTTTGAGATAAGATAGGATGAATCTTGTCATACAACGTCGATAAGTCTTGATCGTGATCATGACATTTAAAGTGTGCACAACACTTGAAGAAACTACTTCAGGTTCCTGATAGGGATTTATTTTCCTGTAATGTACTTATTGTGGCATCTGTAGGTCGTGGCTTAATAATAACAGCCGCTCTGGTTGATCTTAAGATTAAGCCGCGGTTGCTTAGGTTCATCCGTGGATGGGTTACATTCTAAATTTCCTCCGTGCTTCGGAAAGCACGTTAAGCTGTTGGTCCCGGCTGTCATTTGTAGATCTATGACAGTCGTTATAGGTAGGCGAGTGGCCCGAAAGTCTGATAACCAGTCTAACCAAGGGGTATCACCCAGTACTAACTGAGTGGTGGTGGTCAGATAGGCAGTCGCTCCACGTAAAATACTGGTATTTAGCTGCATCCGGTTAGAATGGAGGCCGACCCCAACATAGTTGGGAAAAGGCTCGGCTGATGACCTTTTGAGGCACCTGTGGTGTTGACTCGTCAATTGTTACCTAAATAGGTGGTCAAGAATTAAGGTCTTGTTTATTATTACAGTGACTGTGGAAAAAGTGGGTTTTATGAAGAGTAACCTAAGAAACTGAGAGAGTATGGTAACTCGTTTAATATTTTCTAAATGAGAAAGCTGAATCTAAATTCTCGGTAAATTACTGGAGTTACCGAAATAGCTTGAAGAATTAGCAACATCAAGTGACAGTGGACCGGCCAAGTTTGTCGAAGGAAAGTGAAGACCGTGTAACGCCAAAATGTAGTGTGGGTAGCCCCCAAGCTATATCAATGGACGACCTTGAGTTGGTAGCTGGGTCAGACTGGATGCAGAAGATAGAAGACAAGATATTGTGGCACAGCCTTCTAGCAGTGGACTGCGATAGTCTGAGTTAATTAGTTATGCTGCTTAAGAGTAAAATTATCTAAAGACTTATTTCAAAGTGTTGGGCAGTTCTCATAGTCGTAACCTCCGAGCTTCAAAGAATCTACTCCTCCAAATTCCTTCGCACCGTACAGGCTTCATGTCAAATTCTTACGCTATCTCTACTATAAAGCTCTGGAACGCGCTACCTTTTGGCATTAAAAAAGCTGAAAACAAATTCACTTTCAAAAGAAAAGTTCGTAACTACTATTTAAGTCAGAATAGATAGCTCTCAATTTGAAGTCGTCATAATAATTATTATTAGGTTTCTTGATATTGTCTTTTTAATTTTTGAAATTTTTAGACATTACTTTGTACCCTATCACTATGTTTTCCTATTTAACCCAAAGGTTGACTGGTAGAGAATGCCTTGTGGCATTAAGTCCGCCTATGTACCACTATTGTACATGAAGTTTAAATAAATAAATAAAATTGTAAATTGGGTGGAAATGATCGTGCGTGTATTACTAGATGTAATGAACGTGCTCCAAGCAAAAGGAGCATAATAATAAGAAGGAGCAATATTAAGATCGTAGTTATAGGCATTTCGAAAGACAAGAGGACAGGAAAAAAAAACGTAGATGGATTTTGTGGGAATACTGTGGAAGAAAACCGGCCAAGAGCGAGTCGGACTCGCACACCGAGGGTTCCGTACAAACTTAACTTTGCTGTTCGATCCTTATAAACAGCTATTGCACCAACCGCAAATAATAAGTTTGTAATAGTAAAATCGCTTTTTTTTGTTAACACAACATAATATTTACGGTTTTCAGGTTTTTCCCTTTATTATGTGCTGTAATACTTTGATTCTCCCCAAATTTCGTGATTCTAGGTCAATGGGAACTACCACATAGGTTTTCGACCCAGAACCTATAGGGTACTTCCGGTTGACCTAGAACTGTCAATTTTGGTTAAAAGCAACGTCTTACAGCACAAGTAAAGGGAAAAGTACGAAAAATAAAAAAAAATAAAAAATTAGGGTAAATTTTGTTACAAACACAAGTTTTCGCGAAAATCTAAATTTGCCCTTATCTTTTTATGATGTTGACTCAGGACCTTGATTTTTAAACACCTAATAGGGACTATAGACTTCAGTATCTGGTATAAATTACTACTTGCCAGGTCCACCGAGGCTGAGAAAATCGGTGGTGACAGACAAACGGACAGACGGACAGACTGACAGACGAACAGACGAACAAGAAAGTGATCCTATAAGGGTTCCTTTCTTACCTTCTGAAGTACGGAACCCCAAAAAAGGAGTAAATAAGAGAATGGAAGAGGAAAACGTGTTGCGCCGACCCCAAGTAATATAATAGGACAAGAGGGAGAGGGTCAAGAGGGTATAGAGGAGCTCGTGGCTAAATAATAACAGCCGCTTGGGCCGATCTTTAGGTTAAGCCGTGCTTACCTAGGTTGGTCTGTGGATGGGTGACCACCCTTACATACCGAGTGTCCTCCGTGCCTCGGTAAGCACGTTAAGCTGTTGGTCCCGGCTGTCATTTGTAGATCTTTGACAGTCGTTACAGGTAGTCAGTGGCCAAAAAAGTATGACAACCTGTCTTACCAAGGGGTATCGTATTACCCAGTGCTAACTGGGTTGTGGAGGTCAGATAGGCAGTCGCTCCATGTAAAATACTGGTATTCAGCTGCATCCGGTTAGACTGGAAGCCGACCCCAACGTAGTTGGGAAAAGGCTAGGCAGATGATAATGATGAGTATATAATAGGACAAGGACAGAAAGATGATGAATAGGCACTCTGAAGTATCTGCCTACTCCCATGGCTTTAGTTTAATGTATGGCAAGAAATAAAATAAACGGCTATACACGCAACTTGTGCATATAATTATGTCAGAGAAATATAATCGATAAAGAAAAATGCGTTGTTAAGGCTCATGAAAATTGAAGATTATTGTGCAATGGATAGTAATCAGAAAATCCCTCTTACTTGGACATATTTAGGTCTTATCATCTGAGTGCTTTATTTTAAAATAAGGCGGGTTATCTAGTTGCCATATAAGTATAGCCAATACGTTGCAGCTGTTTAAAGACATAACAGTGGTGTCGATTCTGTTGTGCACTAACTAAACTTAATTTGGGCCATTGCTATCTTTTTCTCTCTATTATAACGAGAAAGAGACGGACGTAATTTAGAGCTGTCAAATTTAATTGGAACTAATATTTCCATACAAACGTAGGGTGCACGTAAAAACGTTTCGACTAAAAACACGGTGAAGTGCAAGGCATAAACTAGTTTGACATCTCTAACTTAGTTTATAGCTATAGCCGTCCATTTCTCGCACTGCCTTTAAGTAAAAGATAGCACTAGCCTAAATTAAGTTTAGTCTGTGCACAACAGAATCGATACCAGTTTATACATCTTAACACGAAAAGAATCAAAAGACAACATGAATGAATGATTTGATATTCTTTCTTAGTTATTAAATCAAGTCACTAACTTATCATCTGAGTTTACCTGCATTAGATGATTCACACTAGATCTATGAGCTGATCTATCGAGCTGAGTTATGTGAAACTGAAGAAGCCCTGTGTCTATTTATTTATTTATTTAGTACAGTATTTGAGAGCAGCGGTGGCCCAGTGGTGGCGGCCCCGACTTACGAACAGTAAGACGTGGGTTCAAACCCAGGCAGGCGGCATTACTTTGTGTAATTTATTTCATCACCACTGCTCTCAAAACGGTGAAGGAAAACATCGTGAGGAAACCGGCATGTCCTAGAACCAAAAATTCGAAGACATGTGACATCTACCAACCCGCACTGGGCCCGCGTGGTGGATTATAGTCCATACGCAAAATACGCGCTTTGACGTGGAGTTGCGGACACCAGCCCGTTATACAATACAATACAGTATTTAAAACCATTAACACTAAATTAAATACCTAATCCTTTTACTCGGTCTTCTCGCAGAACCACAAACATTCCAATAATATCGTCTAGGATGTGAGCTGATGATGACATCAGCTCACATCCTAGACACAGGGCTTCTTCAGTTTCACATAACTCAGCTCAATCATCTAGTGTGAATCATCTAATGCAGGTAAACTCAGATGATAAGTTAGTGGCTTGATTTAATAACAAAGAAAGAATAACAAATCATTCATTCATGTTGTCTTTTGGTTATTTTCGTGTTTCCACCCATTCCATGTAAAAATCGGGGCTCCAACTAGCCTGAGGGCGTCCACTACAGTGCATGCAAACATAAGTGCCTAATATAGGGCAAACATAGGTACCTACATTTATTAAAAGGAGATCTGAAGTCTTTTCTGATCAATTTGAAAATGCTCCAACGGCCAGACTCCGACAGAAGTGGCCAGTACCTACACTGCCAATCTTAACTGACTTCTTCAAGATGCATAGAATATATGGATGTAGATAGATTGCCTTCACTGTCGTCTGTTACGAATATGGCAACCATTTTAAAGAGTAATGCAATACAGCTAGTCCCGGAAAGCGTGATTAAACATTCGTGTTGCATAATAAAGTACTGTTTAAGTAGCCTATTAATTATCTCAATAAAGTTGTAATATCATCCTGCAGGATCGTTTTCTATACCGCCGTAATACTTACCTACTCGTGATAGAGACTAGAGTGAATTCTTAGATATATACCTACCTACATGCATACCTATAATCAATCATTTCCCTAAACAAAACTGTCCGTAGCAACAAGACTGCATGCGCAAGACTGCCGAGTCTGCTGATATTAGGTTCGATTATTTGTTGTTGAGTATGAGTTTATCAAACAGGAATTTCACACTAACAGCCTGAAATTTTTGATCGATTGATGGCGATAAATCGCAGCCCTGAACCTACTAGATTATGTTGCACTAATTTAAATTGTGCGCTTTTAATTAGGGTACCAATTCATTTAGTATCTATGTCTCGAATTGTGTAAGTGAAAAACGGGCATTCTAACGGGCAAAATGTTAAACACATATCCTTCTGCTTTCCTCTATAAAGAATTCAAGCACAGTGTTATGATGTTAAGATCCACATACCTACAATCAAGATCATGACCTTATCTTGAATAAGAAGTTATGCAAATGTCTGAATAGAAAAGTTCCAAAAAAAAACACAAAACAAAACAAAAACCTTTTAATCGCACTACACCATAACGTGCTAGAATTCATCACTGAGTCATGGTGCGTAATCGTCCAATAAATGATAAATAACTTTAAATGCGGGACATGCATTGCCTATCATGATTGTCTTTAAATTGACACATGCAATGCTCATCCTCATTAAATAATACTATAATTAAAAACCAAGGTCTCTTCCATAAAGGATCACGTTTTCTAGATAAAGTTTTAAATACTATAGATTTAATTGTAAAGTATTCATATGTTACCTACATAATGAATAGATATGAAAGAAAAACGTTTTCAAAAACAGGTCTAGCCAGTTGCCTGCGTAGCCCCCGCGAATTTTATAATTTGTGACGTGCGTGTGTGGCTAAAGTAGCCTAGTGTGGGAAAAGTAGGTATTGATTAATAATATGTAAGTATTTAGGTAAAAACCTGGGTTGGTAATTTGGTAAACGTTAACGGCAAATTTTCGAAAAAGAAAGATACTTTTTTCATTTATGAAGGCTGTATGATTAAAAAAAAAAAACTCACATCCAGTATTTAGAAATTGGCAACACTGTGAAACCTGTCGACATAACTGTCAATGAGAAGTGACATGCGGTTCATAGATTTCAATTTCAGTATGATCTATTTTATTCTTCAAATTATTTGTGTTTAAACATAAAAATTTCACGTGTAATGTCGTTATTTGACAACGCTGTTTTCAATTCCACCCTTTACGAGGCTCTGTATCTTCAAATCGGGGATACTTTGTCGTTCGCAAAGGATTTCTTCGATTCGTGTGTATCATCGTTACCGATTGAAAGTTTTCCTAAATCTATTGTTTTCACCGAGTTAACCTTCTACGACGAGCTAGCGGAGGTTTTCTACTTCAACGAGTTCCAATTTTTGTTGCTGAAGACGTTTTTCTTGATTTTGTTGTTTACATTGTTATTGATTTTTATTTCGTGGAGAGTGTACGGCAAACGTATCTCAGAGCGGTTTATGAAACCGGGTGAGTCATTTTTTGTACATGTTTTTGTTATTTGGGGTACACTGCATGATTTACGTAATCTAGAGAAGTGTAAGTATCGATTGGTACCTATTTTTTTTTGTAAAACATCATCGCCTTCTAATAACGGCTGTTTCGTTAGTTCGTGAGTATTTCTGTTGTTTTTTTATTGTTCTCTTGTGTTTCCTTCCTTATTCATGACGATATATTGGCTTATTTGCATAATTGAATCTAAATCTATGCTAATTTGATGCCATGCACATTTTACATCTAGAAGATGTTGTACTTATTGATCTACTTCAAATAAAATCTTAAATGTTTTACGCAATATGTTCTGCATACCAAACTGGACCTTTGGAAATTATTAAAAACTAAAAAGGAAATGATAGCTGATATTTGTAATTTTGCATACAATTTTTTTTCTCCCCAACCATGTAAACTGGCTGTGTTCTATTTGATGTACAATAAAATCTATTCTATTGTATCCATCTATTTAACAAAAGCTTTTTTTGCACAAAAGATACTATTGATAAAAATTGTGTAATACAAACTCTTTGGAACAAAAACAATATTAGTCATCCAAACAGCTGTGTAATCACATGATCTGATTCAGAAATATTATCTGTTGTGAGATCTTGACATTGTGTTGTTTTTTTAAAACATTAAACGAAATTTATGTTTTTTTAAACAACAATCTAATAAAAGCTTTTGATCAACAAGCCAACAAAATATTCTATTTATTGATAGCGTCTCGGGTGTCCTCGAGTTGTATACTCCTCTATATTATTGGGGAGTAAACTACCCGCTGGTAGTTTATTATAATATAATACTAATTCCATTCTTATCCTATTGCAAAAGTGTGTTATCTTTTCACTACTGAATAGATATTGATGAAAATAATCATGCATCTAGCTAGACATAGAATTTTTCTTTATCTGTGTTGTATCTTCTTGTGGGGTAATTTCAACCATCCATAAAAGTGGAGCCACTAGTACTAGTATTAGTTTATTTTATCTGTATATGTGTATTAGTATCAATCTGAACTCTTGTTAGTAAAAAGTTTTTTTTTAGACATTACTTTGTACCCTATCACTATGTTTTCCTATTTAACCCAAAGGTTGACTGGTAGAGAATGCCTTGTGGCATTAAGTCCGCCTATGTAGGTACCACTATTGTACATGAAGTTTAAATAAATAAATAAATAAAAGCTAGCCAATAATGTGACTAATGCCTGAAACTGTTCCTCATCAAATAAATTCAAAGTGCATTGAAGAACACCTGAATAGGGTTTACAATGAAACTCGGTAAACAGGTATTTTTTCCTCTGAAACCACATATTGGAAATTGCCAGCACAAAGCAATGACAAATAAAGCAAGGTTACACAGCCCAGTCCACTGAAGCTACCTAATACACTGTACTAGTGCTATAAATGTAGGGTAGGTAGAATTGATCAATACTTGACATGACTGGATTGGACTCGACACAAATATTTTATTGTGATTAAGCATAATTTAAAAAAAAAGTTCTCAAAAACGGTGAAGAAAAACATTGTGAGGAAACCGGCATGTCCTAGAACCAAAAACATTCGAAGACATGTGACATCTACCAATCCGCACTGGGCCCGCATGGTGGATTATAGCCCATTCCCTCTCATAGAGAGGAGGCCTGTGTCCCAGCAGTGGGAACATTAATAGGCTGATGATGATGATGATGATGAAGTATAATTTATAGAGATTATAGATAAAGACAGTGTCATACTAAAAAAGATTTTTAAAATAATATTTTTTCCTTTACATTTTGTAAGGTACGTATTTGATTGATTTTTCATACCCATTTACCTAGTTTATTTGTCATTATTATGTTTTGATACTTTAGTTAGAGTTTCCCCGAAACCCATCATATTACAGCTTTTATTTTTTATGTGGGCAATTTACCATTACGCTGTTGCAGGGTTAAGATATTTGATTATATTTAAGTTATCATAACCTGTAATCGTAAATATCAAAATATGAGTTGATGTCTTGGGAGATATCAAGCATATTATTCTTATTTTCTGACCATAAAAATAAAAATATGTCCACCATAAAATAAAAAATATGTTTACAGCAACTTCAGCCACAATAGAACAACTCAAAGAAAGCGTATCAAAACTAAAACTACCTAAAGAACACACACCAAGAATCTAACAACAATGACAGATCGAATAAAAAAATTCTTCCAAAAGAAGAAGGTAGATGCCAAATTCAAGATGGCCGGCCCGGGGCACAAGTTGAGCGAGTCAACGTTGAGCAGTAACAGCTCTCATGCGTCAAGGAAAGAGGCTCCTGTAAAAAGGTCTGGCTTGTCGGAGGAGAGTAAAGTGGCCGCTGAAGCAGCTTTGGCAAGGTTGACCCAGAAGAGGGAGAATCCATCTTTCAATACTTCTTTGGCTGCTATACAGGTTGGTTTATGTTCAGAAAGAAGTTTTTGTTTCTTATACTTTTCTTTTGCTTGTATTTCAGAACTAAATGTCTTTAAATATACCCTGTTAGTCAGTCGAGGAACATCATTGTAGACCATCTCAATGTCTTCGACTCAATCAGAGAAATAACTGAAGAGAACTGAGAGTTCCTGGGAATCAGATTCTAGCCCTCTTCTTGCTATTAAACAAATAATACACGCCGTGTTACAAGTAAAAAAAAAACGAGTAAAAATAATTATGTCCATACTGTTTAAACACCAAGAGTCACATTATACAGCTCTTTAAAACACTCACACTTCACCTTTCTAAATATTTGAGCTGGAAAGGAGTGGTACACAAACTCTTTAGGAACACAGTTTCTTTATTTGTTAACACTAGTCTATTAGTCTTATTATAATTTCAGGCGCAAGTAAAGAAAGAGCTAGAGAACGAAAGAGCCGAGGCGGCCGCGGCATCATCGTCGGCATCCAAGGCAACACCGTCAGAGTTCAAGGCAACACCGTCGGAGCAACGGTCGCGCGATCCTGAAGATCTGCCGAGGAACTTTGTCGCCAGTGGTGTTTATTTCAAGTAAGTTGTTAGAAAACTTAGTTATTGTTGTAACTTGATAGTGTGTTATTTTACTATTAAACTATCCATTCTAAAGAAAAATTATCCCTTAAATTGACAAAAAATGCGTGATTTAGCGTCAACGTCAAATACTGTTATTCTCATACTACGTTTTGTTGGCATAATTATGAAATATAATATCGCTGGATATCGCTGGACATTACACACAGCGCCATCCAGTGCCACACTAAGCAACGAGGCTTGTGTCGTGGATCGTGGACCAGATAGTTGATACATAGATACTTTTTGTTTGTAAATACATACTTATTATACATATAAACATCCATGACTCGGAAACAAATGCCCATGCTCATCATCACACAAACATTTGCTCCGGCCGGGATTCGAACCCGGGACCCTAAGAACGTAAGGCAGCCTCACTTCCGCTGCGCCATTTGGGTCGTCTAAAATAAACATGTTCTTTAGACTTAGAGGGAGATCCAAACATTAGGTAAAAACAACGAAATATTATGAATAGTGGATTTTGGTGGCTTTGGCAGGTATCGGATAACAAGTTACATCACACCGTAAATCGTGAGTTTTTGATATTACACTTATGTAATATTAAAAAATCACGCTCAACAATTCCAGCCCACGAATCATCCATGAACATTATACTTAGGCTAGTATGATGATACACCTCCACTGCCAGACACTTTGTGAGATCGAAAACCCCCGCCAGACACCTTCAAAATATATTAAATTGTGTGTGAACTTCGCATTCATGGGATCTTGGTCCATTTTGCTTGCAGATGTCCATTGATAAGCAACGACATCCTACCACGGGATGAATGGAAGAAGAACATCAAGATATTTCTGTATGAACAGCTAGAAGAAGAGAGAGGGCTCACCGCTTGTCTCATCATTCAGTCTTGTAACAATAATAGGGAAAAGGTATGTGAATCCGCTGGATACGAGTCGCACGGGACCGGTCAATGTGGCGACACTTCGGAGAGGCCTATGCCCAGCAGTGGACGTCTTTTGGCTGAATTGATGATGATAATGTGAAACTCCATCAGTTTTGAAGTTTCCCCCCTTTGTCTTGAAAATTGTTGGCTCTGGTAAACGTGTCACCGTTGGCCCAATGTTCTTTGCCATTGAAATCTCAACGCAACTTTATGTTCTTACTGATTAGTTGACTATGCAGGGTGTAAACGAACCCCTCACTAAGCCGTCAACACAGCATTTTGTACATCAAACTAAGTATCTCAACGCAAAAATGACTGCTATGAAACGACTTTTGGTTTATTTGGGGTGAAAAATCATGTTTTACGGTAGGACTTAATGTAACACACATAAAACTTAGTGCTGATGGATGCATTGAATAATACGGGGGTCGTGGAGGTATTTAAAGTAGAATTATAACATTAAGAACTTGTATTTGACCCCCAATATCACCATAACTAGAAGTTAACTGGGAGAACAAGTGCACACAAGGTTACTTTTACACCCATTTTAAAATTTAAAAGTATAAATATTCTGTGCAACGTGTGATAAAACCTTGAAATTTTTCCAGGTGGACACATGTGTGGAGACACTGTGCAAGTATTTAGAGAACATTATTACAAACCCTGAAGAAGAGAAGTTCCAGAAAATAAGAATGAGTAACAGGTATGTTATAAACACAATTCATTTTAATGCAAGGCTTGTCAAAATCATTTTGTGCATAATTTTCTGAGATTTTTTGTCAAAAAAAGAAACAAAATTCACCGACTTCTGACAGTAAAGTCATTTTCCACATTTTAGCGATTTGAAGTCAGTTATTCTTTTTGCAAAAAAGTTCAGGGATACACTCTGTTGGACTTCCAATGCTTGGTTCAATACAGAGAGTTGAAAATCCAGTGCACGTTAAAATCCCCCTTTCGTATACTGATGAGACATGGGACACACCTCTGCTTGCCCTTCACACACTTACATCTTCGGGGACATATCACATAAAGGGTGTAAACGGACCCTTCACGAAGCCGTCAACCTAGCATTCTGTACATCAAACTAAGTTCTACGCAAAAAATTTATTATTGCTGGGAAACGACTTTTTTTGGGTGAAAAATCATATTTTACCGTAAAACTCAACGTAACGCACCCAAAGCATTGTGCTTATAGCATTAAAAAAATCTTGTGAAAAAGTTGGAACTTTGACCTCCAATATCTCTGGAACTAGAAGGTTCCCAGGTATGGTCCGCAACAAAAAGATGATCACAATGACAAGTGCCTTTTGGCTTCGTTAAGGGTCTATTTACACCCTTGTATATCTTTTTCAGAGCATTTCAAGAACGCGTTCTCCCAATAGAAGGTTCGATGGAGTTGCTCCTAGCGGCCGGTTTCGTTCAGCAGAAGGTGACGAACGCAGACGGAATGGAAGAAGATTACCTGGTGTTTCAAAAGGATAATGTGCCTTCCATTGAGAGTTTGGTTGTAAGTACTAAGTAGGATAGATTCATATAATTTTAGATTGTAAAAGTAATAGTGTAGCGGCAAAACAGCAATGTAGTACAAAAAGAACTACAGCACTATCTATGCTACACGTGAAGAACTAACATCAAAATTCCAAAATGGCGATTTTGAAGTTCTCCGCGACTTCCATATAAGAAACACCCGAAAACAACTGTCAACTGTGTGTATATTTAAGTATGTATAAATTTATTGCATAATTAGTATTTTATGAATATATATATATATATATTATATATATATTTATATTTATTTATACATAGGGAATATATACAATAATAAGACTATAATCAAACCTACAAGTATGTGTACGCAAGTATGGACTACCAAGCCTGCCTACTGGGCTACCTCAAGTAATTTTTCTGTTTCCATATAGTTTAACTTTATCAACCATTTGATAATTTTAGTTTTACACTCAATTTTAATACAGTTCGCTATATTTATAATTTTTATATTACACCCGTCTGGTCGGAAGATCCTTTTATTTTATTTTATTTTTTATTTATTTAAAGTTCTCCACGACTTCCATATAAGAAACACCCGAAAACAACTGTCGGGCACATAGCCCTAAAGAAAATAAATAAATATATATATATATATATTATAAAAACGTTTATTCATCTCCACAAGTTAGTTACATTATGAGTGCTTCTTTATTTTTGTCTGCAACCCATCCCTGCTTCTCATGGGTTTAATTTAAACATTTTTCTTATGTGAAAATTTGTCAATAGTTCTCTATATTTCTAGGGTCTAATAGAAGGTCTTAGAACAGCGGAGCCCATTCAGCTAGAGCTGGACAGAAATCTGCAAGTGTTGCTGCCTTCACAGGCAGCTCATATGATACAGCTGCCGCCTTCGTTCTACGCGATGTCTCCTGAGGAGATCAAGAGAGAACAGCAATTGAGGTGAGATAATAATATATTAGATATCTTATCACTTTATTTTTTACTAGGTTATGCCCGCGGCTTCGCCCGCGTGTAGTTCGTTATTAGGCTTGAGTACTGAAAAAATCGAAATAGTTGACCCGTAGTTTTTCTTTTGTTACGTAAACCAAAATTGACGAAGATACGACTTAAAGTTCTCAATACGTCACGCCGTGGTAACATTTTTTGTGCGTTCTGACGTCACGAGCCCCCACTCCCGAGTTTTGATGCGTTTTATCTTTGTCAATATTTATTGATTTACAAAAACAAATACGTGTCAATTATTTTCCAATGCTCTAACTGACGGACTGAATAGATTTGCAATTTATTGATGGTGGAAACTAGTCTATTGTCCCACGGGATCATACTACCGGGATAAGAAGTATCCGGTTAATGTGTTAATTCAGGTTATAAACTATCTGTGCTAAATTCGTTCAGTAGTTTTTGAGTACTTATAATATTAGTGTGATTCTTATCCGTATCTGACCGTGGCATGACTTTGGGCCATATCAGAATAACAGCGCTGTGACTTTTTTTTTTAAATGTTACAGCACCATGCTTAGGTAGGGAGCAGCGGAGGCCCAGTGGTGGCGGCCCCGACTTACGAACAGTAAGTCGTGGGTTCGAACCCTCACAGGCGCATTAATTTGTGTAATTTATTTCATCACCAATGCTCTCAAAACGGTGAAGAAAACATCGTGAGGAAACCGGCATGTCCTAGAACCAAAAATTCAAAGACATGTGACATCTACCAATCCGCACTGGGCCCGCGTGGTGGATTATAGCCCTTACGCAAAATACGCGCTTTGACGTGGAGTTGCGGACACCAGCCTGTTATACAATATACAGGGTGTAAAAGACTTCGTCACGAAGCCGTCAACCAAGCAATCTGTACATCAAACTAAGTAACTTTACGCAAAAAATATTGCTGGGAAACTACTTTTTTTTTGGGGTGACAAATCATGTTTTGTGGTAGAACTCAATGTAACGCACTCAAAACATTGTGTTGATGGATGCATTGAATAGTACGGGGGTCGTGGAGGTGTTTAAAGTAAAAATCTTGCATTAAAAACTTGTATTTAGAAAAAAACTTGTCAAAAAGTTGGAACTTTGACCCCCAATATCTCCGTAACTAGAAGGTTCCCAGGTATAGTGTAGAACAAAAAAATGATCGCAATGACGAGGAGAACAAGTGCCTTTCGGCTTCGTTAAGAGGTGTTTTACACCCTTTTTTTTGTGTTTTGTCCTGTGCGGACTAATAAATAGTTTTTAAAAAAGTGTTTTAAGTTTAACTGCTTGTGTTTTTGTCTGTCTGTGGCACCGTAGCTCTTAAACGGGTGAACCGATTTGTAAGCGGTCTTTTATTATTTGAAAGCAGATTTTCTAGCGATCAAAATCGGTACAGCCATTTCAAGGCCACCCGCTCTTTTGTTAGCTGCGGTAGGGATCTTAGACACATAACGGCCCAATCTGATAGTATTTCATTTGAGATAATATAACTGTACTTATTTTTAAATGTTCGCTTTTCTTTTTTGCGTTGAGGGTTTTTAGTTTTTCAAAAAAAAAATGATTATCATGATCAATTGATCATCCTTTGACGTGGAATCGAAACATTTAAATATTTCATTATTATTCTCATTTCAGACAGTCGCCTCACTTATACCCATTAATCGTTTTCATTTATTTATTGAATTGATGATATAATTATTACCAACAGGCAAGAAGCTATAGAGAAGAGTCAAATGCTGAGAACTAAAGCTATGAGAGAAAAGGATGAACTGAGAGAAATGCGCAAATACAAGTTTGCTATTATTCGAGTACGCTTCCCCGATGGCATTTTACTGCAGGTAATATTATTATTAAATTATATGTTCTCGGAGCTTAATCCAAAATGTTACTTAGAAATGTTTAAAAGTGGACTATATTTTTATTGTTACTGGCAATTTTATGTGTTAATACTCGAGGGGTTTGGCGCTGATAGTCGAAATACAGGCTCTGCCTAGTTTGGCTACAGGTGACTACACCACATAAACTGACCTAAATTAGCCTTTTAAAACATTTTGTAACCTATGTCTAAGATTTCTTTAAATAAACTTATTATTATTATTTGCAATTTTTGTATTTTTGAAAAAATGCATTTTCATATTTTCAGGGAACATTCTCAGTGTACGAACGCTACAATGAAATCCACGAATTCGTTCGTGAAAACTTAGAACACGACCTCCCATTCGTGCTAAACACACCAACAGGTCATAAGTTAATCCCCGAAGAAGACGCCAATAAGACCCTAATTGACCTTCGAATTGTACCGGCAACAATACTAACTTTCGCTTGGCACTCGTCTGTGGCGGAACAAATTCAAAATAGCCCAAATAAGGATGTGTTTTTGAAGCCAGAAGTCATGGTTTTGGTGCAAGAAGTGTAAGGTATATTATTGATGATGTATTATACGGATCTGGTGCAAAATGGCCCTTATTAATAAGGGAATAGAGTACTCACACGCGTGCTTAGTTAGAAACAACAACTTACAGTTGTTCAATGAGAAAATAACTTTGTCAAGCGGGCTTGAAATATTCGGCTCATATTTTCTCTAACAGCTGGTTTTAGAGGGATATCTTGATATATGTACGGTAAGGGAAATTAATTGTTAAATTTAAAATAAATATATTGTTGCAAATTGATGGGGAAGACCGTTAAAATCTAATTGTAGGTGGCGCGACCATAGCTAGGTCTCAATCTGACCAATGAGTCAAGCTATTTTGAAATAAATGGCATTAACAGATTTTCACAAAACTGTCAAACAATGACAGTTGTCATTTAAGTTAGAAGTTAATATGCTCAACAACTAATTTTCTCGACTATACATGGGCCATTTTGTACCTGAGCCTTGATTGTATGCAAAGAATTATTTATTTTAAGTACCCCCTTTTAATGACTGTTAAGTAATTGATGTTTAGAATTTCTGTAGTTCTGCGGCTCAGGTACTGACTCAAAGTCAAGGAGAAATTAACAGATGAATGGAAAATTGGCCACTGACATTCCAAAGATTATATGATCATTATATTCCCTATTTGAATCGGATTCAATTTCAAGGGTTTTAAATTTGTTGTTCTTTTTATGGTTCCGTACCCGAAGATTAAAAACGGGACCCTATTACCAAGACTTCGCTGTCCGTCCGTCTGTCTGTCACCAGGCTGTATCTCATGAACCGTGAGAGCTAGACAGTTGAAATTTTCACAGGCGATGTATTTCTTTTGCCGCTGTTGTTAACAACAGACTAAAAACAGAATAAAATAAATATTTAAGGGGGGCTCCCATACAACAAACGTGATATTTTTACCGTTTTGTCTTGTGTTGTACAGATAATGGTACGGAACACTTCGTGCACGGTCCAACTTGCACTAGGCTGGTTTTTTTTCTAAAATAAAAGTAGCCTAAGTTATAGCATCAGCTATCTGCCAGTAAAAGTCCGGTTAAAATCGATCCAGCCGTTTCGGAGATTAGCCGGAACAAACAGGCAAAGAGACAAAAATAAAAACAGTAAAAAACGTTTTTTTTTGTTATATGTACATAAAGATACTTTCATGTGCATTCAGTAAAAAGCTGTTATTCTGAATTTAAATACAGACACTTCATTCGTTAAATACTCCGTGTCCTCTAAGCCGTAGAACTATTGTAGCGAGCCCATAGATCAAGCATTAGTTGGGTGAGCAGGGGTGTTAGTGACGCGCACTAGTATTCACTAGTAATGGACGGTGCACTAATGAACTTTAGTTACGTTTACGCTGACTTTTAAGACTTTAGTGGAGCTCGTGTCTAAATAAATACAGACGGGTCTATCTTCAAGGTCAAGCAGCGCTTGCCTAGGTCAGTTTGTGGATGGGTTGGGTGGGCCCATTACATACCGAGTTTCGTCCGTGCCTCGAAAACACGTTAAGTCGTTAAGCCGTTGGTCCCGGCTGTCATTTGTAGAATTTGGAAATGTAAGGGACATTGAGCGTGCTTTTGAATTTTCAACTCTAGGCATTCAAGCGAATGATGCATTTACGGGGTTATAGGTACTTCTGAATCCATTATAAAAAAGTCAGCGTGTATGTAAATAGTTGTATGTCTCACTGTATCCAGACATATTCTTATAAAAAGCCTGAAAAGAAAAATGTTGAATTTTGTGATATAAACTGAAAGTTGCATATTAATGTACGGTTATGTATGTAATGGAAATTATTTAATAAACGTATTATAAATTATGGAATATGTTTAGATATTTATTTAGGCCTTCACCTTATAATATAGTCGTTGAAATCTATCTTAATATCAAGTTTATTCTGTAGATGCCGTTAAAGCCACCAATCGAAATCGAATTTCAACTTTATTCGACAGAGATTATCACTTTTAATGTGTCCTGTCAATATATTATTGCACTAAAATCGCCTTTAAAGCTAAGGCACGATAGATGCCAAAACACAGTGGCAAATTATAAGAAATGGCTTCCATATAGTGCATTAAATTTGATAGTCCACAATTTGTTGTCTTAAAATTCTCATCCTCACACCTATTCCTTCCATCTGTCGCACTAGCCCACATTTAAATGTAAGAAATTTAGTCATATATTTTTCTTCAGAAGTTAAATAAAATAGGTCAAAATAACTGAAAAATCAGGGAAACATCTAGGTACAATTTAAAAGGTCCACTCGACATGTAGGCTAAAAGTGTAAAAGTTTTGGGACATGCGCATTTTCTATTGAGGCTATGCCCCTTGGATTTGAAAGGAATGAAGAAGTCATGAGAAAAGTAATGTTCTAATTTAGTGTACAAGGATGTTTTGGCGCGTGGCCCAAATTAGAACTAACAAGCAACGCTATGAGAATAGAGAGTATAAAATAGCCTACAACGCCAAAAACCAAAAAGCCAACAACTTGTATTATCATTTATAATTTCTCCAAAATAATTCGTGAATAGTCTATTATTATCTCTCCCTGACAATAAAATGTAAGCGCCAAAACATCTTTGTAACTTATATTGTATTAAGTCCCTGCAATGAAATATTAAACTCTTGCAGCCGCACGCAAAGACGACACTTTCAGGTGCACTTCACCCAGCATATGGGTCTTTGTTCGTGTGCCCACAACCCGCATCCGATCTCGTCGTCATAATTAGAGATAGGTGACTTGTATTAATGCCCAGAACCCGACTAGCGAGTCCACAGCTAAGTACACTTTAAAATTAATCAAACGCCGTCACATGATGCGGGGTTATTGCCTAACAAACTCGCATTTACATTTTGAAAATTAAATAAATACCCATTACGTAAATTGTGGCGTCTCTGATTGCAGCAATACACTGATCTACGGCGTTTGACGGTTTATCCATAGAAAATGAGTAGAAAGTATGAGTATGATGCGTATATCGCTTGTTAGCGACAATAATAACATAACTAGAAAAATAAGAAATATAGTTTACACTAAATGAAATGTTTATTTTACGTATTTCGTTACTTAATTTAATACTTACTTTCGTTAATTTTATGTTCAAGTACAAACCACATCGAAAAATCTTAATAGGGAAAATGACACCATAAAACAATAATTCCAAGACACCAATCACTAAAAAAATACTTTATTTTGGGCTTGAAAACCCGATTTATTTTCAATTAATTACCAAATTCGATTTTTAGTTGCTTTAAAATCAATAAAAAGTCGAGTCATTGAGTTGAATAAACAGTGACGTCACAGTTGGCTATTGCCATACAAAATCTATGAGAGAACCGCGTTTTGACAGCTCTTAAAAAGTATCTCAATTGATTGGTGTGTCATCTACCCTATTGTTGAGGTATGTCATACTTACATACATACAAACGAGTGATATGGTGTCCCTTAAATGACAACATTGGAACCAGAGTGATCTAGGGTACAATAGTATGTAAGTGCACATCATTACTTAAATCAGTGGGGCATACCTCCACTTAGCAGACCGGAACAATGGGGGCTACCGTTTTCAGCTCACCAGATGGCGCCACTGTCGAGTAAGGTCTTGTCAATAATTCTATTTTATTCTTTAAAATACCAATAACGTCTTAAAAAGTTTATTTTATTACGTATAACAACATAAACTTCAGATACATATTTACAATATTCTTCCTAAAATTAGCAAGCATGAAACATTTAAAAACCATTCTACCTCCACAACCATTCTACCTCCAAGTACTATCAAATAAGATCCTAAGTTGCTACTTAAAATCTTCAAGTCATAATCAGGAATGGCTGTCTAGAACACAATCGTGAGTGTATAAATACCGTGATAAAAAAGCACGCAACGCGCGAACACTATGACATCTGACATTTTGGAAGACCTTACTCTACACGAACGCCTCTAGCGGCGAATTTATGCGCGATAGCCCCCATTCTATAGTGACATGTTGTTGTGATCCCTCAAGGAAGAAAGCACTGAAGAGCGCTTAGATCAGTGTGGCATGGAAGAATTATAATTTTTCCCTCAGTATTGGTAAAAATGTCACTTAGGTCACGCTGGTTCTGTCGACAATTTATGTTCTTTTTGCATAGACAATCGTCGAACACCGTCGATCAATGTGCCCCTTACGACCCGTTTTCTATAATTTGCTTAGGTGTAACTGTTAGTTAATATGCCTACGTCTCGTAGCCATCGATGTTTCTATAAATAAAGTTAGCTTGGAATATCCTATCCGGGTCACTTACCTGTCACTCGGGGCACTGAGATTTATAGAAGAAATGTTTATTAGGAAGTTATTTAAAATGGCCCGTTAAGTTTATAGTTTAATCCATATACTACAACAGGATTGCGGTGACAAGACTGGCATGTCTTCGAAATCGTGGACACGTACGCTCGTCGGTGCTACGTAGCGCCAAAGTTTTCGCTCTCCAAGCACTGTTCGTTTCACTAAGAGAATTGTATAATCTATGTTATAATGAAACACGTTTATGTATATTGAGGAATAAATAAAAAACAAGAAGTTATTTTTTTGCGTTTTTATTCATTAGTATTTATTTACAAAGTGAATTAATTTACTGAAAGTAGAATATGGCTTGAATTTATTAGACGGCTACAGTTGTTACTTTTAGAATGGCAATATCGGTCAATGACCCACTGAAAGTCTGATTCCAGACAAGAAAGTGATCTTATAAGGGTTCCTTTTTTACCTTTTGAGGTACAGAACCCTAAAAACAGAAATAAGCAAGCAAGCAAGCAACCTGATTGACATCTATCGTAATCCACAGCGTTTTAACTATATGTAAGACGATATTGTTCTTTGTTTTGGTTCGTGCTTAGGTACAAAAAAAAGGTCAGTGACCGCTATAGCCGTGCTAAAAGGCAACATCTATAGAAGATTATGCTGCGCCGGCCCCTTATTAATTGTCATCTTACAATATTAGCAATCGGAAACAGAAAAGCGGTCGTATAAGTTCACAATCAGGTTTTTCAGCTTATTCAATGGCATAAAATTGGCATGTCGAAAACAAGTAACCGAACTGTATTAAAGTAACCGGACTGCAAATTGTAAATACTTTTGTAATTTCCTTCATTTTGATACCTTACTTGATAGGTTTGGTTGAAAAATTACTTACAATTTAGCGCCAAAAATCCGCCAACTTTTTTTTTTTCTTTATCACCTATATAAGGACACTTGGGTTTTTTAGACAAATCTAATAATACCTAAATCTTTAGTTATAAAGAAATTACAAACATGATACGCGCGAAAAACAACACTTCCTTGGCAGTCATGTAATTACCCATCTGTTTCTTAGTTCGACATGACGTCACAATTTACAAAATCGCTATTCTTATTTCATGCACACACTAAAGTAAATGTTATCTAAAGAGACCGGATTATATGCAAATGCATGCTTGCATATGCATTTGCATACAGTGGTGTTTTTTGAAGATAAAGCATATTTTAGCTATAGTCGGAATATCCTGCATATTTGGGCATGTTTCCTTTAATTTTATCTGCTCCTAACTGAAAAAATGCAAAAAAGTGCCAAAGGTGATACCCACAAAAACACACCTGAATTCAAATAGAGCCCTTTGATCTGAGTGGATTGATGATCTAATCTTTTACTCTGGACGCTCTTAGTGTGCACGTCTTTCTACATCGTTCTCACATATATGTATAATCTCAAAATTAATGATGTAACCAAGATTTTGTAACAATATTTTGATTTTAAAAGAGTGTCCATGGAGTTTCTTGCCCGTTCTTCTCCATAGAGATCTACTTTAGGGAATGGGCAACTACAGTACTTTCTCAAGTTATTATGCCTTGTGACTGGGACTGTAGCTTTGATTTTCTTTTTTGTATTTTTTACATTCAAAAGTGCCGTAATGGTCTAATTGAAATAAATGCTTTGAGTTTGAGTTTGTAGAACAATTGGTATCAATTTATAATAATATTTTAACTAATACAAGGCTCAATCGTACTAGTAATAATTAGTAATAAAATTGGGTTTTCATAAATAAAAAACTAGTCGAAAATGCATAACAGTAAATTAAAAACAATTTTGTAGTACTCACTCATTTCAATTTTACGTTGCATATTTTGAGTATTTATGGTGCATATTGGCATGGATATTTCGAAGATTTTATGCTGCATATAATCCGGTCTCTAGTTATGTACATAGATTTAAATAGAAATTTCGTTTGTGGATCCAGCTAACGAAACTGGGAGTTTGTTATTAACCATGACGGATTTCGTGCAGTCCTCTGTCTTGTAAATGCCGATCAGACGGTTGCAAACCTCGAACATGTTGTATCTAAGTGAGATAATGATGAACTGAGCGTTTTTGGTGCGTTCCTGAAAATAGAGAGACAATGAGAAGGTTTATTTTGGACAAGCTGTTGTCCGCCACTTTCTATACAAATATATAATAATAATACTATAAAAAGGAAAGATTAGTATTTTTGTATGTAACGAATAAACTTAAAAACTCCTGCACCGATTTGAAAAATTCTTTCAGCAATGGATAGCTACATTATCAGCGAGTAACATAGGCTATATTTTATCCCCGTACTCCCACGGGAACGGGAACTACGCGGGTGAAACCGTGTGACGTCCGCTAGTCTATAAAAATAATACTTCCCCTATTTGAATCGGATTTTATTAACAATTTCAAAGGTTTTTTTTTTGCACGGAACCCTAATCCTTTTTCTAAAACAAAAGTAGCTTTAGTTACGCCTTAAAACATCAGCTATCTGTCAGTAAATGTCTCCTCAAAATCGGTCGGCGAGTCGTTTCGGAGATTAGCCGGAACAATAGACAGACAGACCGACAAATTTTTATTTATTTTCTGTTATTTAAAGTACCGCATATAGTTTCATTTGCAATCAGTAAAAAGCTCTTACTTTGAAATAACAAAAGACACTTCAATTTTATTTATTTGTATAGAATGGTTTGTTGCTATTTGGTTGATTACTTCAATCAAAGTTCTAGAAGAGTGATTATTAGGTATTCCTAAATTACACATGACCAGTGAATCGGGAAATGGTAGTTAGTATATTTACCCGATTCAAGTAGGTGTATCATGATTTTTTTATAACATAATCCAGGAGGTTGTCGTCTGCTAAATTGGACTACCCTGTGGATGCCTTGAGTGTAAGGCCTCTAGCCAGGGGCAAAAAACCTTAAGGGACATAGCATTAAGGGGATCTACCTATGAAAAGGATCCTACTGATCGCCTTATAGTGGACAAAAAGTAGTCGAAACACATCATTCACGCAAAATTTGTTGCAGACTTTTTGTCTGTTGCACACAAAAAGTCTGTCGTCTGCGCTGCCCCTAAAACTAAGCGTCAGCACGCTTAGGCCACCCCCTAAGGGGTACCTAGTAGTAGCCTCGGCTTAGGGCGTCGCTGGGGGAGGATAGCTGTAAAACATCTATATAAGGTCCCATTAAAATAGCTAGAGAAGTGACATGCTGGATCGGAACGAGACCATTATTTAGGGAAATGTTTAAAACTACAGGCTTCGAATTTAATACACCATTATTTTTAGGTTGTTCTGGAACCGAAAGCTATAAACTCGATCATCGAACTCGGAACGATTGGGACAACTTTTTTTCTAAAAATATCAAAAGAAAATAATAGTAAACATAAATCATTAAGCCTACTGTTTCTTTTTTATATTTTTTAATGTTTTTTTTAGAGGTTTGGAAGGAGAAAGGGGAGGCCTTTGCCCAGCAGTGGGACATTCAAACAGGCTAACAAAAAAAAAGTTTTTTTTTAGTTTTATATTTCTTATATTTAAAAATTTAAAAATGTTAAAAATATGTGTATAAATGAATAAACAAATAAAAATAATGAATTTCATTTTTATTTTTAGTAATTATAAAATAAAATAATTAAAATTATCGTGTTTTTTTTTTCAAAAAATAATATAAAAGTTCACGAAAAATTATTTTTTTGTAATTTTTTTTTTAATACTGCCAAATGTTTCTGAGTTCGATGATCGAGTTTATGGCTTTCGGTTCGAAAACGACCTAAAATAAACCGTATATAAAGGAAAGGCTTACCTTAATATAATTAGCGACAATGGATACATTCTTGAAGTCTAACGCTGCGTCGATCTCGTCCATGACATACAATGGGGTTGGCTTGTAGTAATGTAACGCGAAGACTAACGCTAGCGAAGACAGTGTCTTCTCGCCACCGGAGAGATTCGATATGTTCTTCCATGATTTGTTTGGAGGCCGGACACTGCAAGGAAAAAAGGTTTTGGTTGTTATTAGCGATATTTCTTTTAATGTGAAACATCTATATTAGGTCCCATTAAAATTTGTCCATCTATTTTCATCATCATCATCATCATCATTATCATTTCAGCCGAAAGACGTCCACTGCTGTACATTGACCATATGACATATGAGTCTGTTTTACTGCCTAGTCGTGTATATAAGGTCCCATTAAAATAGATGGACAAATTTTAACACAGCGCGCAGCGTTTAATACGTCTAACCAAAGATTTTAAAGCAAAAAAAAAACACAGATGAAAGTGATTTTATTTTGTGCGTAAATACCTACTATCTTACACAACACTATCCTCAAAAGGTGATGTGTAGTCAACTGAAAGTTACTGTGGTTAAATACAGAATGATATTAACAGAACTGACTAGGTACTTACGAGGGCGATAAAGGATGTGATTATTCTAGAGTGCCGACTATTTATTACTTTAGGTCAAAATAAAATCACTTAAATCAGTGTTTTTTTTGCTTGGAAATCTTTGGTTAGACTTACTGAACCCCGTGTTAAAATTTGCCAATCTATTTTAATTTTATATACACGATCAGGCAGTCATATGTCATAGATAATGCCGTGACGAAAGATAGCATGACGCTGTCATGGCGTAATGCCTCCTCTATGCCACGTAAATCAACCTTTTCCCATTAGAATTAAGTTTGTTTTGAAAAGATTGTTGATCCACATACTCCGATTTTGAAAGTTCAACGCTACTTTTTTTTTGTTTTTTTTTCGGATGGGAAATCATCGAATGACTCCTCCCGCTCTGGGCGGAGCAGGAGGGAGTGTCAGACTTTTACTGACTAAAACTCATCCATGTTCCTTCATCGCCCTTTGTGTTCCGGGGTCACGGTATCTCTTTCGAACAGTCCCGCAACCCCGGCAGGAAGTTCCACGCTACTCAGTTAGTGATGTAGTTAGGTCGTATGCAGATTTGATCGAAAGATATAGATAAAAGAGAATACTTTAATCTAATATTTATTGTGTAATATTAGAATCTCTAAGTCCCAAAATTCATAAGTACACTTAATTGATTTTATTAATTAAGAATTCTAATATTAACTTAGATGTTTCACATCTGCCGGGCGTCCCGTAACGGCCAATTTTTTTCTTTGTTTTGGCTCAAATTAATGGTAGAAATTTGAAAAATTAGAAACATTGAGTGTTCTGTTGGATTTTTGATTTTTTGGAACTACAATGTTTGTTTGTGATTTTTTGGAACTACAATATTTATGTCACACATGATAAACATCAAATTCTATTGCAAGCGAAAATGAAGAAAGAGACTATTAATTACAATAACATAACTTCCGTAATCCCCGAAGGTATAGGCAGAGGTGTACCTAATACTACACCCACATTATGTTTTGAAGTCCCATGTAATAGGGGGCAAACCTATTGCCATCAATTGGGCACTAATCCAGACTCCGTGGCTGCTACAGAGAAATTGCTTATAGAAAAACCCAATAACACTTTACCCGGGATTCGAAACACCACCATCGACCACGAGACCAACGAGGCAGTAATTACAATTAATACAAACAATTTTTACCACTTATTGCTGAAGTAAATTATCAATTAACTGGCAATAGAAAACGAATGAATAATCTAATAGTCTAAATACATAATTATATTGTATTTGGTGTTAAAGTTAGTTGTACGAAGTCGAACAAATTGCTAGTACAAACAAATACATTTTACTTAAAAAATCAACTATTTATATGTACCTGAAAATGATACCCTCAGTGAAAGGATCCAGAGAGTCAACTAGCTCCAATTCGGCATCACCTCCCAAAGTGATCATTTGATACATTTCCTTTAACTTCCCTGTTATTGTGTTGAAGCCTGTAAAACAATAAAAATAAGGTTTTATTTTCCATAAACTACAACAACGTTTTTGAGGATCGTTCACATTTCATCATCATCATTATTTCAGCCGACAGACGTCCACTGCTGGACATAGGCCTCCCCTACGTGTCGCCACATGTCCCGGTCCCGAACGAGTCGCATCCAGCGGATTCCCGCAACCTTCACCAGATCATCGGTCCACCTAGTCACTAATAAGAGGCCTTCCAACGCAACGTCTTCCGGTTCGCGATCGCCATCTCCAGAACTTCTATCGTTCACATCTATCGATTATATTATAATTAATGAATGTTTAAAATAAGTGGTTTGCCTTTAACATCCTCATTTCTGGCTGGGACAAATTCCTGACACAATCCACCCATCGATCCTTTCGTCTCTTTATCCATCAACATTTATATTCATCACTTTTTTATTCACATGTTTTGGTATCTGATGAGGAGGGATCAACCCTCCTTATCAGATACCAAAACAGACGATACAACTTTTCTGTAACTGGTGCAACTTTCAAACTTCCTCAACGGCCATTATCTATAACTTACTTACGTATAACTGTTAGTTAATATGCCTACGGCTCGTAGCTATCGGTTTTCTATAAACAAAGTTAGCCTATCCGCGTCACCTACCTGTCACTCGGCAGACTGTGATTCATAGAAAATACAAAAACTTTTCTGTGACGTTTTGTTTCTAACCGTCCGTAAGCTGAATGTCAAACAGTTAGAGATAGCAACTTTCCGTTACATGTTAATAAATTATTGAAAACGGCCGTAAAGCTACATTATATTTGTTTGAGCAACGCTTACCACTCAAGAAATCTGTAGTTCTTTTCTTCTTTAGTTGGTCGTAGAGTGCTCTCATTTCGTTTCTTTTAGTAGTAATTTCATCAAGTTCTGCTGCCCTACGTAGATATAATTCTTCTTTGGCTTTGTAATCCTGAAAAAAAAAAAAACAATGTTTTGATTAAGGCTGATGCTCCAGGTTAGCCCGCGAAATTCATTTTTTTTTTACGTTTATTGCAATTTGCAGGCCAGTGCTAGATTGTATGTTGATTAAAATATCGTTCGCGGTTGTAAGACGTATGTAGTTACAGAATTATAATCAAAATCATCAATACAACCCTCCAAGTTCATAAAGGTGTAGAAATTACTTTTTCCGTTTTTTTTTGTTCCTACACCTTTATGAACTGGGAGGGTTGTATTGATGAAATTACATACGTCTTACAGCCGCGAATAATATTTTAATCAACATACAACCTAGCACTGGCCTGCAAATTGCAAAAAAACGTAAGATAATTTGAATTTCGCGGGCTGGTTGGAGCATTCACCTTAACATGAGATTATTTTAGTTCATTCTTCAATTAAAAATGACGTTCCCTGGGTTCGATTCCCGGATCGGGTAGTGTTATTGGATTTTTCCATCAGGCAGGTATTTCTCAGTAGCAGCTGCGGAGTCTGGGTTTGTGCTCGGTTGATGGCAATAAGCTCGCCCCCTATTACATGGGCCTTAAACATAATGTGGCTGTACTATTAGGTACACGTCTGCCTAACCCGTCTGGGATTAGAGGCGTAACGTTATGTTAAGTTCACATTTAACCCTCTGTATCATGTTGTAGACTGTAAGCAACATACCGTTTGATCTCTCATAAAATTCAAATGGTTCATTTTTTGTCGTCATATTGCACTGTAGTCCGTGGTCTACAAACCGAAGTATAGAAGTAGTACTAATAAATTTTACTAGATGGCGTTATGTGTCGCAAATCAAACTTCATTTGTCAGTTGTGGGTAATTTGAACAAGTGCGTGCGTGCTTCTATTTCAAAAATAGTTAATAATTCGTTTTTGGACGTGTTTTAGGTGTTATTTTGAAACATGGATAGGTAAGTGTCTGAATTTGAATATCTAAAGTTATCTTTACGAAAATATTGTCTTGTTTTGTTTATTTTTTTTTAATTCTTGTTTGTTGCTCGTAGGCTACATTGAACGAAAAGGAGAATTTATTATGAGTAGTTCTGTATGAGGGCAAACGTGTTTATAGGAGTTTTTTTTATGTTCTAGGAGGGCTCGGAAGCAATCCCTTGCGGACGAGTACATTGCTGCAGCGCTGGAAGATGGTGCGGATAGTGAGGATGGGCTAGATTATGACGATGACAGCCTTGCGGACCCTGATTTTATACCCGAACTGGAAACATTCGAAGATGACAATGTGGCGTTGGACATTGACATGGATTCTCTAATCGAAACTTTAGAAGATGACCACGAAAACCCATCGACTAGCGCAGAAATTGCCCCGTCAAACGTAAGTGTTCCTCAGCTTTCTTCAGCTCAAGACAACCAACAACTGAGCAACGAGCAATCCCAACGTAAAAAAAAGCCCGCCAAGTTGACATTACGCTGGAAGAAAAAAAATCTTGAGTTGAATGCCGAGCAGCTCATGTTCAAGGGAAACAAGACCTTGGGTCCTGATCTTCTAGAACTAGATACTCCCATACAGTTCTTTTTGTACCTGTTTCCTCAAGAACTCATACAAAAGATTGCAGAAGAGACAAACCTTTACCGAGTTCAAAAGGATCCCAATAACACTTTACATATGACAGAAATGGATGTCAGGCAATTCATCGGTATATGTAATGTCTCTTATCCAGTTACCTAGAGTTACTAATCATTGGAGCCCAATCCTGGGTACAACACTAATTCAAGAAACTATGCCATTGAATAAATTTGAGAAAATTCGCCAGACTTTACATTTCAATGATAACAGCCAGGACCTTGCCAGAAACAACCCTGAACATGACCGAATTTTCAAAATAAGATCGGTGGTGGACTCTTTGAATGAGGTCTACAGCAAAGTTCCATTGGAAGAGCACCTTTGCGTTGACGAGCAAATGTGCTCCACTAAAGCACGAAATACATTGAAGAGATACAATCCCAACAAACCACACAAATGGGGTTACAAAATCTTCGTGTTGAGTGGCGTTTCTGGATTCGCTTATAAAACTGAAATTGAAACTGGTAAGGAGAATGGTGTCCTACAAGAAGAGCCTGATTTGGGTGCATCATCCAACGTCGTCATAAGACTAGCGCGCATAATTCCAAGACACCAGAATTTCCAGCTATATTTTGATAATTATTTTACCTCTCTTCGTTTGTTGGAGTATCTGGCTAAAGAAGGTATCCACAGTCTTGGTACAATGAGAAGAAATAGAATACCAGATTGTAAATTGCAAGCAGAAAAGGAAATTATGAAAAAAGAACGGGGTTATTCAGAAGAATACGTAGCTGACGTCAACGGAATCGATGTGTCGACTGTTGCTTGGAAGGATAACAAAATAGTCGTCCTTGCTTCAACTTTTGCTGGACAAAAACCAGAAGCTGATGTTCGAAGATGGGACAAGCAAAAGTCAAAGTATGTGACTATAAAGCGACCCTATGTAGTTGGAGAGTACAATCGTCACATGGGTGGGGTCGACCTCATCGACAGCATCATGGGCATCTACAAGATACGGCTACGTAGTAAACGATGGCAGGTGCGCTTATTCTACCATTATCTAGACCTCACGATGGCTAATGCATGGTTACTTTATAAAAGAGTCTCAAAATACAAAAATCTTTCAGCATCAAGCATTTTATCATCAGCAGATTTTCGTCAGGAGGTTGCAGTGACCCTATGTAAAATGGGTACAAAGTCTGGTATGTCTGGCCGGCGTTCGCTGGAGACTGAGATTCAAGCCAAAAAGCACAAAGGACCTGCACAATACGTACCGCCAATGGCAGTACGCCAAGACCAGATAGGCCACTGGCCGCAATGGTCTGAAAAAAAAATGAGATGCAAGCTTCCAAAGTGCGTTGGATTTACGTATAACATGTGTGAGAAATGTGGGGTAGCACTGTGTTATACCAAAACTAAGAATTGTTTCAGAAATTTTCACCTATCATAATTTTTTCTGAAAAAGGTTTCTATAGTAATTCATAGTCGACGAACATACATTTTTAGTCTTATGGTTCAGTGTTGCTTTCAAGCAACACTCCCCTTTTTTTTAAATAACTGATAAACTATTTTAATAAATGAAAAATACTGAAACACGTTTATTTTATTATGTCGTTAAAAACCCGAATCCAAAATATTTGAAAAATCCACGTTCTTGAGTGATAGAGGGTATATTTTTACCGATTAATTTTAACCGAACTGACATGAACGTCAACTCAAAAGTGTTTATACGACGTATTTTTGTAGGTTTTCGTATCACGTTAATATACAATGTGTTTGGCTACCGGTTACCGATTCATTTCTATTTTATTTTTTAGGCTCTATAAGCTAATTTTTCATGAAAATGTATTTAATAATTTGATAGCCTCGTGTTTTACCCTTGCAATAAAATTTTTGCACGTCTCTAGGCCTCTTACTTTCAAAGATATTAGCATTTCATTGAACATAACCTAGATCAGCCGATTAGTAAAATAAAATGGCTGCCATTCGCGGGGTGTGTTAAGTTAGGAGTATTTATGAACATTTATTTGTCGAAAGAAATGAGTATAAAGGGTGTAAAACACCTCTTAACGAAGCCGCCGCCGCCGCCTCTCCTCGTCATTGCGATCATTTTTTGTTCTACACCATACCTGGGAACCTACTAATTACGGAGATATTGGGGGTCAAAGTTCCAACTGTTTGACAAGTTTTTTTTTAAATACAAGTTTTTAATGTAAGATTTTTACTTTAAACACCTCCACGACCCTCGTACTATTCAATCCATCCATCCGCACAATGTTTTGAATGCGTTACATTGAGTTCTACCACAAAACATGATTTTTCACCCAAAAAAAAAAGTTGTTTCCCAGCAATATTTTTTGCGTAAAGTTACTTAGTTTGATGTACAGAATGCTTGGTTGACGGCTTCGTGATGAGGTCTTTTACACCCTGTATAATATGCCCTTAAAGTCATTGTATAATGAAAATCCATCCTTCGTAATATGTTTTTTTTTTGTCATATGAGCTATTAAAATCTATCTTTGAAGATACCTGTATAGCCTGTATATTAGGCTTCTTGTCTCCGATTCTGTTCTTCTGCGCAGTCAGTCGGTGCCTCAACTCATCAACCTCGGCCTCTTCCAACTCTTCAGTAGTGTGCGTTACTAACGGAGGTACGGGTTCGATTCCTGGGATGCCTTCGATACCCGGGTCTTCTAGTTTTAGAGATCGGAGCTGTGAAAAAGATAATAATAGGCTTGTCAACTGAGAACACCTAATTAGTCCGTCAGTTAGATTATCAAAAAAATATTTGACCCGTATTTTTTCATTTGTTACGTAAACCAAAATTGACGAAGATTCGACACTTTTAAAATTCTCAATACGTCACGCCGTGGTATAATTTATAGTGCGTTCTGACGTCACGAGCCCCCACTCCCGAGTTTTGATGCGTTTTATCTTTGCCAATATTCATTGATTTACAAAAACAAAAAATACGTGTCCATTATTTTCCAATCTCTATTCTAACTGACGGACTAAAAAGATTTGCAGTTTATTGATGGTGGAAACTAGCCTATTGTATTACTGTAGTAGTACTCGCCCGGCGACAAATAAAGCTATATAAATAATAATATGCTTAAAAAAAAGGCTATATAAAACACAAACACAAAATAAAATAAAAACAAAATGACTTGATTCCCAAATAGAAAATCCTTATGCTGGGATCGAACTCGAAAGCGCTGTGCCCCGAGACCAGCTGACTTGTTGTAAACCGTGTCGAATATGTAGATCTTATGCTGCTTCAACAGGTCGGTATCGGTCGGGATTGTTCGGGCCGGGTTCGATCGCCACGCTCGCCACGAATTTTTCAATTTGTTTATTTGGTTTACCCGCGTCTATAGATGTTTCACATCAAAATATATTTACCTCTCTCTCCCACTGGGGCGTTTTGCCCTGACACTCCTGTATGGATTTCTCCATTTTCATAACCAAGTTGTTCGACTCCAAGCGTTCAGCTTTAATTTTATTCTCTTTGCTCTGAAGTTTATGTATTTCTTGTTTCAACTCCGAGAACTCTTCCGTGCCTTCGTTGATTTGTTCATCTATCTGGAATTGGAAAAGGAAATTAATTTTAAATATTTAATTGGAGACTGCCTCGTTGGTAGAAAGGTCGCAAGCGCGACTACTGAGCATGAGGTCCTGGGTTCGATTCCCGGGTCGGGCAAAGTGTTATTCTATCCTAAGTTCCTAGCAGTGATAGCCTAGTGGTGTGACTGTCGGACTGCTAAGCCGATAGTCTTGAGTTCGGACCCAAGACACGCACCTCTGATTTTTCGGATTCATGTGCGTATAGTATAATTATCACTTGCTTCGGTGAAGGAAAACATCGTGAGGAAACCAGTATACCTGAGAGATATTTATCGACGGCATATAAAGCCAAGTCAGAGCCCCATGGGTGGCATAAATAATCTAGACACACCACACTCTAGTTAGACACACCACACGATAAATAAGAAGACAGTGTTATTGGGTTTTTTCATCAGGAATTTCTCAGTGGCTGCCACGGTGTTTGGATTCGTGCCTGGTTGGCAATAGGCTCACCCCCATTGCTCTTATTTTGATATTTTAAACAGACACTTTTATTTAGTTTATTAATTTTACTTATTTTAGATACCAATGGTCGGATTTGATATAATATTTTTGCGTTTGATAGCCCATTTCACTCACGAACGAGCAAACGGAGAAACGACGGGTAAAACCGCGTGGCACAGCTAGTCGTCATCTGCCTAGCCTTTTCCCAACCATCTTGGGGTCGGCTTCCAGTCTTACCGGATGCTGCTGAATACGAATATTTTACATGGAGCGACTGCCTATCTGAACTCCACATCCCAGTTATTACTGGGTAATACGATACCCATTGGTAAGACTGGTTGCCACATTTTCGGGCCACTGTAACGACTGTCGAAAGATCTACAAACGACATCCGAAACCAACGGCTTAACGTGCTTTCCAAGGCACGGAGGGAGCTCGGTATGTAATGGGTGGTCACCCATCCACGGACCAACCTAAGCAAGCGCAGCTTAACCTGCACACCGACCCGAGCGGCTGTTATTATTCTGCCACGAGCTACTCACAGGCACAGTTAGTAATAAATTTAAAACGTAGGTTACCTCTTCTAATTCTTTCTGTAACTTTGCAGTGTCCAAAGTAAGTTCTTTCTTCTGATTGTTCAATGTTTCTAAGTTTCTCTGTGTCTCTGTCAGATCTGCTTCCATCTGCTGGATTTTGTCTTTCGCTCTCTTCGAGTTTCTGTATAAAAAGTGTAAATTATACGATAACAGATTATAATGTTGTTGTTGTTTGTTTGTTGTCGTTGTTGTTGTTGTTTATTTGTCGTTGTTTTGTTGTTTGTTTGTTTGTTGTTGTTTATGTTTACTTGTGTTTACAGACATTTACATACTTACGTACTGCAAACAAATGCGTGTAATAATCCATTTGTGTTTATGTTAGAGTTTAAATTGTAGGGTCTAGTTACTCCATACCATTTATTAATAATAATAATAATCATTTTATTATCAGGCAACTAAGGCCCATAGGTAAAATACACAAAATAATAATTAACAGTAATAACATACTAATACATATTTTTAACTATACGGGACTAAAACTATACACGCAACGTTGTCGGCGTCGTGTTTCGCTGCGTGGTGTCGCGTAACCGCCCTCGGAAACGTCGGTATACGACACCTTTCGGCCAAAAGTCCTCCTTCATGCAGGTCTGTAGACGGTGGGTTGGAACTCGTACCACGAATGACTTAAAGTTGATGTTTTGGCGCGATTCCAACCTTTCGACCCTCAGAGTCCAGTTGGTCTTCACTTTCAAATACTGCACCACTTCCTCAGTTGTAGTGGAGTGATGCAGACGTGAAATGTACAGCTGCGTCGTAGGCACAGCAGGACGCAGCAGCATGTTGGGTCCACTCGGTGCGGTACCACACAGAGGTTACGGACAGGACAGGCTTCTTCTTCTTCCTCCTTTCCACTTTAGTGAAGCCCTCCTCATCAACATCAACTTGGCTTGTTCTTGGCACGGAGCTACGGACCGCAGCCAGGGCTGGTTGAGCGCCCATTTTCAATTTTTCCCCTTTCCTGGTTTGTCGCATAGGCTGCGACGCATCAGTTTTACCGCTGGTGACAATAGCAGCATAGGCACGTTTTGGGGTCGACATTCCTACGCGTGACGTATCTGCAGCCGGTGTTGTGGCGCGGGCGACGACGGCGGCGAGCGGCACTTGCTCAGCGCTATCGGCAGCTGGTGACGCACTCGTGTTCGCCGATTCAAAACTGCCGATGGTTGCCTTTTGCGCCCCTCGACGTGTGTTCACCTTTGAGGCCTCAGGTGACCCAATTTCCGAACCCACGTTGCGCAATAATGCTATTTCCGCACGTAGTTCAGTATTAGTTTTTTCTGAAACCTCCATTCTGGACTGCATCCTGGTCATCTCCGCTTTCAAGGTAGTGATGTTCTTTAGCAGCCGCGTAACGTCGACGTGATCGAAAGTGACGGGAGGCAGTTTACTTAGCTCCTTCGCCACGAAATCTGGCACGTCGTCCGGGTCAGTCTTCTTCAACATATCGATGATATCTTGAAGGCTCTTCTCAGTTCCATCTCTGCGCCGAGAGGGCATCTGGTCCAGTTTTCCAAGGGACTGGAACAGCAAGAGTTTTCCGCTGCTGATGTCATCCTCCTTGAAATTGGACCGGCAAATCTGCAGGATGCTCACCTCGTCCATGTAGTCGATGGCATGGACTAGGAATGCCAGCAATTCATTTACTATAAGTTGTTTTGAACTCATAGTTATAACGAGCAGCGGCTATGGCCGCGCAACACGCGAATAAAATTCGTGCCGTGCACAGTGGAAACACATCCGTGTTCGAGCGCGCATCGCACTCGCAGAAATTATGATTACAATGAAAAGAAGAAAATTTGATTTATCTATCAACATTGAGCGCGTATACAAAGTTCTCTCGTGAGGAGGGGATTGGACTGCAGGATTAAGTCATGTCTATCATTAAAAAAGGTGTGTGCAAAATTTCAGCTAAATCGATTGGGAGGAACTGGCTTGAAATTCAGTTGCAAGATTTGACCAATACATATTAACTAACAAGGCAAATTAAATAAAAGCTTATAAATAGAGTAAGCTACCGTTTAACTTAAGGCTGGGCGCTGACCTAGCGAAACGTGGTACGGTTGTCAGTGCCAAACAAAACTGACCTTGCGCTTGTTAAAATAAAGATGAGGTGAGAAAAAATGTGCGCGTCGTGGTTAAAGTCAAATTATATATTTTCGACCTTATATCAAGGGACACAATCCTGATATTTGTTTGAAATTGACAACCATCAAGCCTAAAAAGAATACCATGGAAAATAAAGATTATTCAAACTTACCTCTTGCTAGTGTTAATAGCGACCTTCAGCTTGGTAATCTCAGAGTTCACTTTGTCTATCTTTTTAATGAGCTCGTTCACAGCTTTCTGTAGGTCCTTCACTCTGCCGCCGGCGACCGCTGTTATCTGTATGTCAACTTCTTGTACCTCTTCTTCGACCTGTTAATATTGTAATATGAAATAAATTATACAGGGTGTAAACAGACTCTTCACCAAGCCGTCAACCAAGCATTCTGTACAACAAACTAAGAAACTCTATGCAAAAATTTTTGCTGGGAAATGACTTTTTTTTTTGGAGTAAAAAAAACACGTTTTTCGGTAGTACTCAATGTAACTCACTTAAAACATTGTGCTGGTGGATGGATTGAATAGTACGGGTGCCGTGAAGGTGTTTAAAGTGAAAATTATACATTAAAAACATGTATTAAAAAAAAAAAACTTGTGAGAAAGTTGGAACTTTGACCCCCAATATCTCCGTAACTAGAAGGTTCCCATGTATCAGGTTCCAGTATGGTCTAGCTGGAACAAAAAAATGATCCTAATGACGGGGAGAACAAGTGCCTTTTTCCTTTATCTAATATTAGATTTTGTGAGTTTTTATTTCTACCGGTGAATTACATAACCCTAAATTAATCAAGATCACGGTGATTTTGACTGCCTCGTTGGTCTAATGCAGTCATGTCAAAGATACGTGTGTAATGTCCAGCGATATTTATTTATTAATTAGGTAGGTGGTACACCTCTGCATAATCCTTTATTCGGGGACTACAGGCGTAAAGTCGTTATGTGATGCAAAGTCAGAGACATAATATTTGTGAAAGGACTCAAAGTCGATGGACAGTTCGCGTGTTACAATACATCCAATCGTTATATAGCGCTACTAACATAATTTTTAAGTTTTATTTATTTTTAACACCCTTGCTCGTAAAGCTGATGTAATTCCACCGGTTTTAAATATGTAAAGCGGGTCATAAAAAACGCGTGTGTTACCAAAGCAAATAGTTAAGTTATAGTCCATACAAATTCCATAACAGTATTATTTGCCATTTCAAATATGGAACTGATCGCCGCCGCACGACTCCAGCTAGTGAGCAGCGCGCTGCTATTCAAACAAATTTTACGCCTTTGTAATATTAGTATACATACTCGTATATCTATGGGCCATTTGCAGCCTGAAATAATTGATGTTGTTGCTTGCTGTCACACAATCGGGGAAAAAGATTGACTTACTTCGCCAGCATCCCGTTTAGCCCTATCCAGTTTCTTTTGAGCAGCTTCAAGTGTTGCTTCCAAGTTCGCTTTCTGTTCGGGATCTACCTTGCTAGCTGCCACCTTTGCTTCTTGTTGCTTGATTTGATTCTGTAAAAATGTTCAAATCATTTAGTAATGTTAATGAATACGGTATTGTGTGGTTAGCAGAAAGCACTGAAAACCAGCGCTGTGCTGTGGGTCCCCATAGCACAGCATCATGCTGAGTGGTAACCTGCTTGGCGCAGACAGGACGTGCAAGCTTTTAAGTCTTTTTTTTGTTCCGTCCTCTTGATTGTATAAATATTTGTTATGCGTTGTATGTTTATTGTTATTTTGTTTCTTTCATTTTGTATGATACACGTCATGTCCCTGCGATATATATTTTTTTCTTTGATGTGTGATAATTTCGAAGTTGTCATCGTTACTGCACTTTGTGGAGATGATACTTACGCCGGGAGCAACAAACAATGCGTTACCGTGCTTCGGGTAACAGATCTCGGCAAAAAGTGACAGTCCAGGAATGTGAGGCCTGCTTTGTGTAGAATCCCGATGGATCTCTTGAACGCATAATATGTCACAATGCGTTTGGCGACAGAATTCAGAAGAGATATCTGCTTTATCCCGAGAGAACCGTTCGATGTTGATCGAGATTACACACAATGCTGGTTTTGTAAGTGGACTGCCACTTTGGACTTTGGCCCTGAGAAGGGCCGATTACAACTTATATTTGCCATAGTGGTGAAAGGATTAACCAATCGGAAGAAGTCGTCGATTGCACAAGGTGCGCCGGACGTATCAGGGGGTTGGTAGAATACGTCACTCGGGGAGGCTCCTTTCATGTACCCCTAGGCTTTCTTTTTTCTTTCATATCTAATGTATTACAGAATTTGAAAGTTGATGGTAAGTACAATAATGTTGCAAGATTGAGCTACGGAACAAACATCGTTTAAAATGGATTTATATAACTTAATACTTGATTAAGTCATACAAAAAAGGTTATAAAAAAAAACCGGCTAAGTGCGAGTCCGACTCGCGCATGAAGGGTTCCGTACCATAGTAGTAGGGGAGCCCCTTCAATTTGCTGTTATAGCGGCCACAGAAATACAACATCTGTGAAAATTTCAACTGTCTAGCTAACACGGTTCATGAGATACAGCCTTGTGACAGACAGACGGACAGTGGAGTGTTAGTAATAGTGTCCTGTTTTTACCCTTTGGGTACGGAACCCTAAAAACCAATCAATATTTTAACCATTAACAAAAAAGATTAAAATATCACGCAGCTATGTATCGCACCGAACATTACGTTGCGGACTCACATTAGTCATCAATTATCCCGATTTCAGGGATACAGTCTGCCACTTTTCACACTTATGCCTTAAGTAATAAGGTTGAAAAGTAATCTACCGTCGTCAACTCGGTAGTAGTACATCTAAGCGTGGATTTATAAGTCAAAGTAAATGACATTAATTCGGATGCGCTTGGCCAAATGCTATGAAGCAAGGGCCATACTAAGACGTTAAATAAATAAATAGCAGTTCATTTGGGAACAATAACACAAGACTAGGTAAACAGGTAAAACGATGGTAGCTGCAAAAGTGTAAACTGCAGCGCAGAAAAAAAAATAGGGTGAACACAACATTTGGATCATTAAACTCAGCTTCGACTAAGAAGAACGATAGGTTCCTTCAACCTTTTCACCAAAATTTGAACCCTCGCGACGTAGTGATCTTCAAACTGATCCAACAATTTACTTAAAGAAGCTAAAAATGTTTGATTTCATAAATGACAGATGCTATCATTCACCAATTTTATATTATAAGCATATCAGGGGTGCGTTTAAGTCAATTATCCAGTTTAAAATTTATACTGACTAAACGTCAAACACCCCGTTCAAGCACACCGCGAGGTGAAAAATTAAACTGACTAAAATTTAATCAGCCCCGTTCACGGTCGTCCGCTGGTATAAGTTTTCGCCTGACTAGGATAAATTTTAGCGACCTTTTTACCTCGCTAAATTTTAGTCTGCTGTCAGATTGACATTGACATTGAGCTGTTTGTTGTTTTATTTGCTCGATTCGCGCCCCAGAAACGAATATTTCTACGGAGTACTTTAATTTTATTTGTGGATCATGGACTGTTGTTGAGTTGGAATGATAGTTGTTACTTGTTTTACAAGCTGAGCTGTCAATTGAATTTGATAGTTAACATTGATTTAGACCATAGTAGACCTATGACTCCGTTCCGCGAACCCTCGATAAATAGTTTAATTTTTATCCGGCGAAAATTTCGCCGGCTTGCTTAAACGTACCCCAGGCTCCATTAATTCAACCCTTTTACCAGAATTTGGACCAATCCAACGTAGGCCCAGCAGTATGTCAGTAAAACTAGTATTGATTGTTGGAAATTAACTGGAATGCAGGCAGAAATGGCTGCTTTCATAAGGGAAATGAGCTAGTTTGATTATCATGCACTATTATATATAAGAGGGAATATAAAAATGGCTTTTATACGAACCACTATCGGTGCCATAGTCCGTAACTTGACGGCGACGAAAACGAAATATACTCATATATTTGTACGTGGACGAGCTGATTCCGAGCTCGACGCGAGCGCTTACTTCGTTGGGGGATACAGGAGGATCCTTTGAAACTGAGTGGAATTAGTACCAATAAGAACAGTTCTAATCCAACATGTTAGAGGACAAAAGCCGTTCACAATGCTATCACAAACTCGGTGTCGTTAGTCAAAAATGAATCTAACTAGAAGAAACGGATTATTTAATTGAAAATTATAAGAAAAAAAATATTTTTTTTAGTCAAATCACCTATTCCGATATTGTTGCTTTCAGAGCAAGTGCCTGTTTAGTTGTTGAATGGATTGGATCAAGAATTCTGAGAATGTGTTAACATCTTAAATGGTCCCCCCTCTGCATTTCTCCACTGTTCTAGTTGAAACTAATTTAGTTGAGCTACTTGCGCGTTCCCAGTGCCTCCACCTGAATTCATCAACGAAGTAAGCGCTCGCGTCGAGCTCAGAACCAGCTCGTTCACGTACAAACATGTTCATCGCCATCAAGTGACGGACAATGGCACCGATAGTGGTTCGAATAAAATCCATTTTTTTTATTCCCCCTTATATAATAGTGCATGACAGTCAAAGTAGATCATTTTCCTTATGAAAGCAGCCATTTCTGACTGCATTCGAGTTAATTTCCAACAATCAATACCAATTTTACATAAATACTGCTGGGCCTACGTTGGATTGGTCCAAATTCTGGTAAAAGGGTTGAATTGAATGAGCCTGCCCCCATAGCCAAGTTACAAACGTTTCGTATCGATTCTCTTTCTACAATCGTAAACGCCTCGGCGCGGCGTAAGCGATTGTAGAAAGCGTTAAATTGGTAGCCAAGTTGACACGACTGAGTCGATCGCTCGTTCTCTAATGTCTGTAGAAAAAACCTATACTTTAGTCTATGGTGAGCGTTCCTACCAAAGAGTATAGCGATCAACATTGTAAAAACGATAACATTCTATTCTATCATTTTGAACGATGTAAACTTGTCTACGAATTTTCTATTAGTTTGTGTTGATCACGTGATTTAACGTTGAGATGAATAGCGTTAACGATTGTAGATTGTCAACTAGGTTAAGCCTACTGCTGATTATATGCTTATAATATGAAATTGATCAATGATAGCATCATAATGTCCTTTATGAATTCGAACATTATTGTCTTGTTTACAGTCAATTGTTGGACCAGTTTGAAGTCAGCTTTGCGTAAATACTGCTAAATCCGTTAGAAATCATGTTACTAAGTCGAATGGTTCAAGAAGCCTGCCTTTGTTCTTTTCTTAAATGTTGGTTCGAACTGAGTCAAATGAGCTTGAGCTGCATTGCTTGTGCTTATAGACGGCTCGGATCTATCAACCCGCTATGCTCAATGTAGAAAAGTCTCGCAGTAGAAGGCTCCGAGTCTGTGGTAATCATAGTGTACGCTAGGCGACATAAGTAGCGAACGAATGCAGCGGATGCGATGCGGATAGAATTCATGTTTTCAAATTCTCCTTATACTATACGTTGCGCCATGGTAAGTACCAGTCGAAGCAGCATATATTTATTTTATCTCTTGCGAAATCAATTACATTTGCCACAGTGTAGTCGTAGAATAGCATCTCGTTTGTGACCATTGACATCGAGGCTCTTACAGCGAGCTTTGAACCATAAACCAGGCAAGTTGTAACTGCATTTGGCACGCAGTTCGAGTGGATCGACCTGGAAACCTATCAATGACCCTCCTTATGCCCTGTGTAATAAAGTTGCTTGCTACGGTTTGTGTTGATGAATCGTGTCTCAAAGCATAGGCTACGTGGCGAACTGCTGCACGGTAGCAAACATGATAAAATTGTTCTAATATGAATTATGTCTAATTAACTTCTAAATATAAGTGACTTGCCCAAACCGCAGGCGCAGATTTTATGAAACAAACAAGTAAACGGAACTCCAATTAATGTGTCTATCGTGTAAACAAAAGGATTGCCCCCGCGAAGCCAAGGTCACGGATACCGCCCGCGGCGGACGCCCCGCGTCGAAACGCCTTTATCTCAATGACGTCACTCTTATCATGACTCGTCATTGTGTATCCGCGCGTCGCATGTAAGTGTTCATTGAAGTTAATGATATCGGTGCCTTGAGTACCGTATTATTTTTGATAGGCTATAAAAATCAATTATCACTTTTTTGTTTGATAACAGTCCATCCACAGCTGCTACGCGCTATTTCAGCACCAGTAGCAACTTTTAATCATTATTTAACAAAATATAAATCGTAATCTAATAAAGCTAAAAGTTCCGTAGATTATTACACAGTATAATAGCATAATAAATTAAGTCTAGATGGCGTTAGCCGTGTGGTATCCGGCAGAGTAGAATAGAACCAACCCATTACACTCACGGGTGTCGTATAAGGCGACTAATGTCTGAGGCAGAACACCTTGCGCCTCCGTAGACCAGAGAATGGGCAGCAGCGTTTTCTGTTAGTCTTTCATCACTGCGATCTCCAATCCGCCTGCCAAGCGTGGAGATTACGGCAAATTCCTCCCATCATGGGAGAGGCTTATGTCCAGCAGTGGACGTTATGGGCTGTTGTAGTTGGACGTTATGAGCTGTTATAGTAGTAGTAGTAGTAGATGGCGTTGTCGTCACGTAAACAACGCGCGAATAAATTAGTACATAACAACAACGTTCAAAACTTCAAAATTACTTCCACCCACAATATAGATAACGAACTCTTGATAAAAGAATACATATCCTTAGTTCGCTAATAAGTTAACTAGTTAAATAGTCAATTACTCAGGGTACCGACTCGGGTGGAAAGAGTCTTGAGTTCGAATCCCGCATGCGACGAGCACTTTTTGTGTTTTCATATTAGTGGTATGATTAATTGAACTCAATAAAAAGAAAAATCATAATTGAGTAACAAAAAATAACTTGAAATTAAATAATTTGAGTCATTAATATGAACTTTCTGGAGAACATTACGTATGTTCATCAGTAGTTCATCAGTATGTTTGTACGTGAACGAGCTGATTCTGAGCTCGACGAAAGCGCTTACTTCGTTGAGGATTACAGGTGGATCCATTCGAACTCAGTGGAATTAATATCAACAAGAACAGGTTCAATCCAACATGTTAAAGGACAAAAGCCGTTCACAATGCTATCGCAAACTCGACGTCGTTATTCAAATGGATCTAACTAGAAAAAAATGGAATAATTTATTGAAAACAAAGGAAAAAAATTTTTTTTTTCAAGTTTTTTTCATTCAAATCCGATGTTGTTGCTTTCGAAACAAGTGCCTGTTTAGTTGTTAGATGGATTGGATCACGAATTCTGAGAATGTGTTAGCAACTTAAATGGTCTCCCACTGCATTTCTCCGCTGTTCTATAGTTGAAACTGATTTAGTTGAGCTACTTGCGCGCTCCCAGTGCCTCCACCTGAATTCCTCAACGAAGTAAGCGCTCGCGTCGAGCTCAGAACCAGCTCGTTCACGTACAAACATACTGCTCATCGCCATCAAGTGACGGACGACGGCGGCGATAACAGTTCGTATAAAATTCATGTTTTATTTTTCCCCTTAATTATATATTGATGCATGATTAATCGAAGTAGCTTATTTACTCTTATTCATGATAGTCACAGTAGCATAATATATTATATTATTAATTTTTATCTGTTTTCCTGTCACTCTTTCGTTTGTATTTGTTTCAATTTTTAAAGAACCGCTTTTGATTAAACGCACAGTGAGTTTGGTTTGAGGATCGATAATTGTATTATCGATTGAAAAATCGACGCATTTACGTTACGTTTACGGGGTGTAAACGTAACGTAAATGCGTCGATTTTGCGCTCGTGCTAGGACTTCGGGTAAGGTACCGGCTACCTTATTCTTTGCACTTACAAAAAGGCTTATTTTAGACCACTCTTCTAGGTCTAAGAAACCATGATCAATATTGCTTGCATTCCACACCCATAAGTAACTCGTGAAAAATAAAAGCCAAGGTCCGTGAAACACCGATGTTAATGACTCACTTTTGGCCGAAATTAGTTACAATTTACTTCGATTTCAGAAATTTGCTTAGTTCTACTCCAGTGTGTTTGGATTTTAAGACCCAGCATTAAAAAGATCAGAGGCAGGCTCAATCAAAGCTTTGACCAGACACCCGCACAAGACCCCAGTCAGTAATACGACTTGATTTCAAACAGATCCAACAGGAGTTAAGTAAAATTGGTATTAATATTAACTGGAACGAAGGCAAAAATGGGCGATTTCATAAAGGAAATAAGCTACTTCGACAATCATGCTCAAATATATAATAAGGGGAAAAATAAAACATGGATTTTATACGGACCGTTGCCGCCGCCATCGTCCATCACTTGACGGCGATGAACAGAATGTTAGTACGTGAACCAGCTGATTCTGAGCTCGACGCGAGCGCTTACTTCGTTGAGAAATTCAGGCGGATCCATTTGAACTCAGTGGAATTAGTCTCAACTAGAACAGTTTTAATACAACAAGTAAGGGGACAGAGACCATTTACGATGCTATCACATACTCGGACTCGGCAGGCGTGATCAATACTGTCGACACACTCTAATCCAAATGAATCTGACTACACGAAATGGAATGATTAATTGAAGACTTTTAAGAAACAAAAAAAAATCATATGTAACCCAAATTGATGAAGGCATCAGGCGTGATCAATACTGTCGACACACTCTAATCCAAATGAATCTGACTACACGAAATGGAATGATTAATGACGACTTTTAAGAAACAAAAAAAAATCATATGTAACCCAAATTGATGAAAGCATTTCATCACTGTGTTACATATGGCATTTTTTTTGTTTGTTTTGTAGTCAAAATCTATTCCGGTACTGTTGCTTTCGGAGTAAATGTTTAGTTGTTTAAGACATCATCGTAAATGGTCTCCGTCCCCTTACATGTTGTATTAAAACTGTTCCAGTTGAGACTAATTCCACTGAGTTCAAATGGATCCGCCTGAATTCCTCAACGAAGTAAGCGCTCGCGTCGAGCTCAGAACCAGCTCGTTCACGTGCAAACATACTGCTCATCGCCGTCAAGTGACGGACGACAGCGACGACAACAGTTCGTATAAAATTCATGTTTTATTTTTCCCCTTATATATTGGTGCATGATAGTCGAAGTAGCTTATTGATGGTATGAAAGCAGTCATTTTTGTCTGCATTCCAGTTAATTTCCAACAATTGACTGTTCATCGTATTAAACTGATATTGAATCATTTGAAATTGACTATAAATAAGTAAAAAATGAGCGATTTCACCAATATTACATGGGGAAAAATAGAACATGGATTTTATACGAACAACTACGTCGTCGTACATGTTAAAACTGTTCTAATATTGGTTCTGTAAACTTAAGTTTCAATTATAACTGACTCGCACATACCGGGGACTTTAATTAATAAACAAATAAGGTAAAGGAAACCCTAACCATTATGTGTACGATAAACAAAATGAATATACCCCCGCGAACCCAAGGCCGGATACACAGATACTGCCGACGGCGCATCGCCGCGTCGAATCGCCTTTATCTTAATGACGTCACTTTTATCATGACTCGTCATTGTGTTTCCGCGCGTCGCATGTATGTTTTCATTGAAGTCTATGATATCGGTGCCTTGAGTACCGTATATTTTTTTGTAGGCTATAAAAATAAATTATCACTTTTTGTTTCCAGTCTATTGCTGCAGCGCGCTATTTCAGTACGAGTAGCAACTTTTAAACAATATTTAACAAAATATAAATCGAAATCTAATAAAGCTCAAAGTACCGTAGATTATTACACATTATGCTTGGACTAATTTATAGGGTGATTGGTATAAATTAATAAATAAATAAATATCGCTGGACATTACACACAGCGCCATCCAGTGCCACACTAAGCAACGAGGCTTGTGTCGTGGACACCAGATAGTTGATATACTACACAGATACTTTTTTTTTTGTTTGTAAATACATGCTTAATATACATATAAACATCCATGACTCGGAAACAAATGCCCATGCTCAACACACAAACATTTGCTCCGACCGGGATTCGAACCCGGGACTCTAAGAACATAAGGCAGCCTCACTACCGCTGCGCCATTCGGGTCGTTATTGGTATAAATTCAAGCCCAAGCCTAAAAATTTACTTTAACTTTTAAGGTTTTTCTGGAATGAAAGCAATGATGACACCTGCGCGAGTTTTAGCGGACGCCCTTATGGTTAAAATGTATGCATGCCCTCCGAGGTCAAGGTCAAGTGTTTTATCGGAATGACTCCACTCAAATGATACGTAATTTTAACAATAGTGTCGTAATATTATGCAAAAACAAATGTGCAATTTTGTCAAATTGTGACGTAACCGCGAAAAAAATTGCGCAATTCCAAAATGCCGCGCTCGCGGCTTAGCTATTGTTATGTACGGAAATTAACCCACGGGAACATTTAAATGTAGCCTATGACACTCTGGGACAATATACTCGTAGCTTCCCGTTAGTAAAATAATTTTCGGAATCGGATCAGAAGTTCTGAAGATTACTCCCTACATAAAAATTACCTACATACTAATTTTACCGTTATAATATTAGTACTTACATAAATTGTTGTGCACTTTTGTCAAATGTTATGCGCGCTCTACATTCTCGCGAGATCCTCGCTGAGAATGTCGGCAAGAATCTCAGTGAGAATCTCGCGAGAACTTCTTTGGGTACATATTTATTTATTTATTTAAACTTCATGTACAATAGTGGTACATAACCGGACTTAATGCCACAAGGTATTCTCTACCAGTCAACCTTTGGGTTAAATAGGAAAACATAGTGATAGGGTACAAAGTAATGTCTAAAAAAAACTTTTTGTTAACGAGAGTTTAGATTGATACTAATACACATATACAGATAAAATAAACTAATAGATATTTTAACAAATACCAAAAATTAAAAAGAAAATAACAAGAAACCTAGGTTCTCGCTACTGTTCACACGCTCGATGACGATGGATGCAGAATTAACTGTTGCGACAAGCTTATTGCTGTGCGCATTTGCATATTTATAATTTTTAATATAGATAATATAATTTATATATATTTATATATGACGATTTGGACTCGTTTCGGACTGATTGGCCAGAGGAGGCAAAACACCGGGAGAAATGGAAGGGAATGGGGGAAGCCTTTGCCCAGCAGTGGGACAGAATAGGCTTATTAAAAAAAAAATGTAATATAATTTATATTTTTTAAATTTGTATTCTACAAAGTCCGTTCTGCTTGAAAATATTCTAGAAATGTCAATTCTAGTTCGTCCAAATCCGGCTCATATTGATGCTCATATAACGCACAACTCTTCTAATCGGCGTGTCGCTCGCTACTGAGAAACAAGCGAGTGTGGAGTCAACACAAGTTCTCGTCTGTTCTCCCGTTCTTTGTCTCGCGCCAAAAAACCGACAAAAATCGGAGAACAAGGCGAGAACCTGAGAAGATTATGAGAATCGGTTCTACATTCTTAGTTCTTGTGTTTTTCTCGCGTTCTCACGAGGTTCTCGCGAGAATGTAGAGCGCGCTTTACGTAATATCTTAAAAACTGCGAAATGTCGTCCTATGAATTAACCCTGGTCATGGTCTACCAGTGTGTCAAATATCTTCAAAATCCGTTCAGCGTCCAGACTTACTATCGTATTAATAACTAGCGAACGTCACGCGGTTTCACCCGCGTAGTTCCCGTTCCCGTGGGAATACAGGGATAAAATATAGCCTATGTTACTCGCAGATAATGTAGCTATTCATTCATCATCTGCCTAGCCTTTTAACAACTATGTTGAGGTCGGCTTCCAGTTTTACCGGATGCAGCTGAATACCAGTATTTTATATGGAGCGACTGCCTATCTGACCTACACAACCCAGTTAGTACCGGGTTATACGATACCCCTTGGTAAGACTGGTTGTCAGACTTTTTGGGCCTCTGACTAGCTAACGACTATCAAAGATCTACAAATGACAGCTGGGACCAACGGCTTAACGTGCTTTCCGCGGCACGGAGGAAACTAAAATTTTAACGAACGAAGTCGCGGGTTACAGCTACTACTTATTATTAATTAGATATTAGATATCCTACCTTGATAACAGGAACTTGTTCAACCAAACTCTTGATCTCGATATTGAGTTTGTTGAGCGTAGTCTTTCCATCGCGTACGCTCCGTTGTAGCTCAGCCAATGTCTCTTCTAGTTCTGCTTGCTCGTTACGTATTTCTGTACACCTGCAAAGAGTACGATGCATTGATTTCGCCGTAAAAATTCGACATTAAAAGACTCCTTTCAAGTAAATGTTGAAAATTCTACCGTAACAAACACTATATAAAGATCACGTGTCTGTGTAATGTCTTAAACCGTTAATTCTAATATAACAAGTGCGAGTCGGAGTCGCGCACGAAAGGTTCCGTACCATTAACTAAAAAAAAATCACGTTTGTTGTACGGGAGCCCCACATAAATATTTATTTTATTGTTTTTAGTACTTATTTGTTGTCATAGCGGCAACAGAAATACATCATCTTTGAAAATTTTAACTGTCTAGCTATCACGGTTCATGAGGAGCTGCCTTTTGACAGACAGACAGACAGACGGACAGACGGACAGTGGAGCCTTAGCAATAGGGACCTTTTTTTTTATGTATGGCATAGCTCGCAGTTCAGTCTAGGAGACTGGCTACTGCTTAACCGGGCTAGTCCTGTGAATGCCTTGAATTTAAGGCCTCCAGCCAGAAGCATAACTAAAAACTAAGCGACCACGCATTAAGGGCACCCCCTGTGGGGTACGAACCTCGGCTTAGGGCGTCGCTGGGGGGGGGGCAGCAAGGGGACAGGCTGGATCTGAGTTAAATTAATTAGGGGCTGGTTTAATACTACTGGCTCAGCATTGCGGGCTGGCTAGACCAAGGGTCGCGGGGGGGTTAAACGGGGACGTCGCGCCGGACCTCGGCGGGCCTTTACTACTTTCCTGTAAGAGGGTAATAGCATCGTCGGGGGTGATAAGAGTATGCCTTGGACGGCGGGCTGAACTGATACGCGATGGGTCGTATCGGGCGGCCGATGCGATCAGGGGGTTTCTATGCTTAACAGCTGAATCGAAAAAACCCTTTGCAAGACGTTTCATGAATTGCTGTATGGTAGGGATATAATAGGGTCCCGTTTTAACTTTTAGGTACGGAAACCTAAAAAACCGCATTGAACCCATTTGGGAGCTCGATGATCCAGACATACACGAAGATACACAGAACGACAGACCCGTCAAACTTATAACACCACTCTACCTTCTAAAATAATCATATCTTCTTGTATAATTATCACTTACTTCGGTGAAGGAGAACATCGTGAGGAAACCAGCACGCGAACGAACTTTGGTTCCAAATAATCTACCACCCCGCACTAGGCCCGCGTAGTGGTTTACGGTCCGCTCCCTTTTACGGAGAGGACGCCCTAATTGCAGCAGTAGTAACATTATTGACCGGTCGTGATGGCTAAGGTTATCGAAAAAAAGGTCAGTCGCGCTCGCGTTTCACTAGATAGAAGATTAAAAAGCAGAGTGAATTTAGCAGTAAGAAATATGAATATTTTACTAAGCCAGCGCGAAGCAAGCTAGCACATGAGTGCCTTGCGCAACGGCAAACAAAAGACTGGCGCGTGAGCAGAGCACGAGCAGGCGACGACGGAGACAGCCGATGATCCCCGGCTTCGTAGTGCGGCGCCGATGCCGCTACAGAATCAACTGTTTTAACAGTTGAATTAAAACTTGAGTCACAAAATAGATAGAGTGTCAGAAGGTTAGCTCAATACAACGAGCGTAAGCAGGCGTAAGCACACTAGAAGAGTACGTACGACGATCTCAAACATAATGTCAGACGCGAGTGCGATTGCACTCGCTGTACACTAAGCTTTTTATGTCGCTTGTTAAGAAAATAAGAAATAAAATGTTTTTTTTTTTAAATTAGACTAAAAATATTTTCATTACATTGCCAATATTTTTTTGAAAATAAACTTTTTATAAAAAAAATGAAAGGTTTATTTTCCGTATTTCATTACTTAATTTTATGCCTACTTTCGTTGATTTTATATTCAACTACAAATAACATTTAAAATTTCATACATACGTGTTTCGTCTACTGCAAATCTAGCTACCAAAATTAGGTTTGCTGTAAAAAAACCAAAACCTGGGATAAGCTCAAACTCAAACTCGAAGCATTTATTTCAATTAGACCATTACGGCACTTTTGAATGTCAAAAAGCTCGCCATTGTACGGTCGAACAAGCTATTTGGTTTACAGTTTAACCCACAAATTAAATTGCATAATGTAATGCGATAAAAATAGCTTGTTCGACCGTGCATAAGCTATATTATTGCAATTTATACAAATATATATTTGTTATTTTGTGTGCAATAAAGAGAGAGATGTGTCCGTGCGTTTTCGCTCTCTGTATGGAGTTAAACTTCTGTACCTATCATCAATATGCTCAAGTGACGACACCCAAATTTGACGCTTCCGATGTATTTCAAAAGATGGCGTTATTTTCAACTATAGTAAAATCTAAATATGGCACCACCCAGACCTACATTATCTATATCTATACTAATATTTAAAGAGGAAAGATTTGATTGTTTGTTTGTTTGTGTGTTTGTTACGATTTAACTCTAAAACTACTTGACCGATTTTAAAAATACTTTCAGCAATGGATAGGTACATTATCAGCGAGTAACATAGGCTATATTATCCCCGTACTCCCACGCGAACGGGAACTACGCGGGTGAAACCGCGTGACGTCCGCTAGTCGTGTATAAACAAAAATATGTGTGGTATACTACCACTAAAAACAAGACTACTGAAAAATCAATACGCTCTAATTAAATTCGGGGTTTACAAGGTAAAATCGACTCCTCTATTTTGAAGTAGGTTAAAATGTAGCCTATGTTACCCGGATCATAATAACGAATCGATTGACACCTTGTATTGTATTGTATTGTATAGCGGGCTGGTGTCCGCAACTCCACGTCAAAGCGCGTATTTTGCGTACGGGATTGATTGATTGGCATACATAGATTGACACCTTATTCATCAAAATCGGATGAATAGTTTAGGCGCTACGGAGGAACATCACAATTATTAGAGCAGCGGTGGCCCAGTGGTGGCGGCCCCGACTTACGAACAGTAATTCGTGGGTTCGAACCCAGACAGGCGCATTACTTTGTGTTATTTATATCATCACCACTGCTCTCAAAACGACGAAGGAAAACATCGTGAGGAAACCATGGCACCAGGCATGTCCTGGAACCATAATTTCGAAGACATGCGACATCAACCAGTCAACCCGTCGTAGATCTAGCAAACGACCCAAGAGCTAGACTGACCCGACACTATACTGAAGACATCCCGGACGTCAGCCTGTACGAGATTAGGATGGCTCTGAAGCAGCTCAAAAACAACAAGGCCCCGGGTGATGACGGAATTACGGCCGAACTCCTGAAGGCGGGTGGAAAACCGGTACTTAAGGCCCTTCAGAAGCTGTTTAATTCCGTCATACTTGAGGGAAAAACGCCACAGGCATGGTGCAGGGGTGTGGTGGTACTCTTCTTCAAGAAGGGTGACAATGCCCGGTTGAAGAATTATAGGCCCATCTCACTTCTAAGCCATGTCTACAAGTTGTTTTCAAGAGTCATCACGAATCGTCTCGCGCGCAGGTTTGACGATTTCCAGCCTCTCGAACAAGCCGGTTTCCGGAAAGGCTTTAGCACCGTGGACCACATACATACGCTGCGGCAGGTTATACAGAAGACCGAAGAGTATAACCTACCCTTCTGTTTAGCGTTTGTGGACTACGAGAAAGCCTTCGATTCGATCGAGACCTGGGCTGTACTGCAGTCTCTCCAACGGTGCCAAATCGACTATCGGTACATCGAGGTGTTGAAGTGTTTGTACAAAAACGCCACCATGTCAGTCCGACTTCAGGACCAAGCCTCGGAACCTATCCTCCTGCAGCGAGGTGTTAGACAGGGAGACGTCATATCTCCGAAACTGTTCACCGCTGCACTGGAGGATGTCTTAAAGGTTCTGGACTGGAGAGGGCTAGGCATTAACGTCAATGGCGAGTACATCACCCACCTTCGGTTTTCCGACGATATAGTGGTCATGGCTGAAACCATGGAGGACCTCAGCACAATGCTCGATGACCTCAGTAGTTTCCGGAAGAGTGGGTCTTAAAATGAACATGGACAAAACCAAAGTCATGTTGAATGCCCATGTCACACCCATTCCTATCAAGATCGGAGACTCCACACTCGAAGTTGTAGACGATTATGTGTACCTGGGACAAACGGTCCAGTTAGGTAGGTCTAATTTCGAGAAAGAGGTCAATCGTCGAATCCGACTCGGTTGGGCAGCGTTCGGGAGGTTGCGCGGTATCTTCTCGTCCAACTTACCACAGTGTCTCAAGACGAAAGTCTATGACCAGTGTGTGTTGCCAGTGATTACATACGGGACCGAAACGTGGGCGCTCACAATGGGCCTCATCAGAAGGCTTAAAGTCACCCAAAGGGCAATGGAGAGGGCTATGCTCGGAGTTTCCTTGCGTGATCGAATCAGAAATGAAGACATCCGCAAGAGAACCAGGGTCACCGAACCCGAAGCCCGAAGAATTGCCAAACTTAAGTGGCAGTGGGCAGGGCACATTGCTCGCAGAACGGATGGCCGATGAGGCCGAAAAGTTCTGGAGTGGCGACCGCGAAACCGGAAGACGTTGCGTTGGAAGGCCTCCCACTAGGTGGACCGATGACCTGGTGAAGGTTGCGGGAATCCGCTGGATGCGAGTCGCACGGGACCGGTCAATGTGGCGACACTTGGGGGAGGCCTATGTCCAGCAGTGGACGTCTTTCGGCTGAAATGATGATGATGATGCGACATCTACCAATCCGCACGGGGCGCGCGTGTTGGATTATAGCCAATTCCCTCTCATTGAGGCGAGGGCTGTGTCCCAGAAGTGGGAACATTATAGGCTGATGATGACGATGATGGAGGAACATACGTTAATACAAACATACATACATAGACTGCTAAAATCATAACCATTCCTTTTGGCTTCGCCGTAGTCGGGTAAAAATAGACCTTAAGGTGACGTACCTTTGTTCCATTTTCGCCAATTTCTCTTCATTAGCCCTCATCACTCTTGGGTCCTGTTCACTGGTGTCCTGTTGTACTGAACTGGACATTCTGCCTCGCATCGTGGTCTTACCGCCACCGGACATGGTTCCTAAAAGATAATTTTCATGATTACTTGTCGTTTAGTAATATTAGGAGGCCAGATTGTATATTGCAGTGTTTTTCAACCTGTGGGTCAAAGCCTCTATAGGTCGCAAGAGGTCGCGAAAACTATCTCAATAAACAAAACAATAAATACCCTAGAAAGATAGATTTATTATGAAAATGTTACTTAAATGATATAAACATTTGTGTGTTCATACAAATTAACAAAATAAAAACCTTTTAGTACTCATTCATCTTATTGAGGTTTCGCTTGTTTGTCATTTACTTATTTCTCCCATCGTGGATCCGTTTTTGCTACATTGAGAATTAAATCGAATTCCAAATATTTAAAAAAACCTGTGTTAAATACATAATTATGTTATCTACATATTATATTAATTATCTGAATCCTAATTATGCAAATGCATACAAATTTTGTAAGGATTTAATATTTGTAATTTAATAAAATAAATGAAAAAAAAAGCGAAGGGTAGGGGGGGTCGCCAAATATTTTTTCATACTATGGGGTGGGTGTCATGTAAAATGTTGAAAACCACTGGTATATTGAATCTCGAAGTACTATTTCACAATTATTGGTCTTCACTATGCAACTGTAGATTATGAGGGGGATGAAGAACAGGGTGTTCTTTATCCCCCAAAGAATAGGGAAAATCGGTCAGCGGGTCGTCTTAGCCGCTTAGATTAGTCAAACCTTCAATGGTTTCTATGGTCAAGCTCAACCTGATACTGCAATAGGCTAGTTTTCACCATCAATAAATTGCAAATCTATTTAGTTCGTCAGTTAGAGTATTGGAAAATAATGGACACGTATTTTTTGTTTTTGTAAATCAATGAATATTGACAAAGATAAAACGCATCTAAACTCGGGAGGGAGTGGGGCCTCGTGACGTCACAACGCACTAAAAATTATAGGACGGCGTGACGTATTGATAATTTTAAAAGCGTCGTATATTCGTCAATTTCGGGTTTACGTAACAACAGAAAAAATACGTGTCAAATATGTTTTGATAATCTAACTGACGGACTAATTAGTTTTTTTCAGGACAAGCCTATAAAATTGAAAAATTCCGAAAAAAAATCTAAGTCCTCGCGCCATAGCGCCCCTAAGGCTACACTCCAACCTTGGCGGACAACTTTAGCTACGCGATTTAGGAATTTGATGTTAGTTCTTTATTTGTGACGTACATGTTCCTGTAGTACTTTTTGTACTATGTTGCTGTAATACTTTTTGTACTATGTTGATTTAGTACTTTTTTAATATGTTGCTGTAATACTTTTTGTACTATGTTGTTGTAGTACTTTTTGTACTATGTTGCTGTAGTACTTTTTGTACTATGTTGCTGTAATAATTTTGTACTATGTTGCTGTAGTACTTTTTGTACTATGTTGCTGTAGTACTTTTTGTACTATGTTGCTGTAATACTTTTTGTACTATGTTGCTGTAGTACTTTTTGTAGTGCCGCTAAAGTTGAAACTATTCATTACTAGCTGTTACCCGCGACTTCATTCTAGTGGAATTTAATCAAAAATATTTGTTAAATTACTTGACTTTACTTGATTACATACATTGTAAAACAAAAGTTGTGATAAATGAAAAAAAACCCACAAGTATGAAATATATTGCATGTTGAACCTCATAAAAGCGCGATAAGAACCAGTTTTCAGTGTAAGTGTATTGAAAAAATAAAAATAAAAGTCACCAGCAATCTCGATAACGTCTCCTTTCAGCGTGACGACGCGTTGTAGGACGCGAGTAGCATGTACTATAATATTATATCTCACCAGCAATCTCGATAACGTCTCCTTTCAGCGTGACGACTCTGTATCGCGTGTGTCCGTACGCGATGCGCGACGCCTGCTCTAAGTCGTTAGCGACCAGAGTGTCGCGCAACGCGTAGTAGAACGCTGGTAGCACGCGCTGGTCTTTCACTTTTACTAGGTCGAAGAGGCGAGGAGCGTTTTCGGGGCTAAAAAAATGGGCAGCATTAAAACACGAAGATAATCCAGGACTAAGTCGTAAATACGGGACATCACGGGGACCGCTGTTGTCTAATGTCCCACTATATTGTCTAATGTCCCACTATATTGTCTAATGTCCCACTATATTGTCTAATATCCCACTTTATTGTCTAATGTCCCCCTATATTGTCTAATCCACTATATTTTCTTATGTCCTATATGGTTAAGGATATAACTTACAAGCTACTCCGTCGCTCATACGTGTCCCTCAAATGTTCCTGCTTGTCAAGAGCTATGAACGTCGCTCGACCGATGTCGTGTCGTTTTAGATGTTCGACGCAAGCTTGTGCTGTTTCCACTGTGTCGACGACTATGTTGTCGAGGGCTCCGCAACAGGTTGATATGGCTACGTCGTATTTTGTGTCTATGCCTCCTAGGTCACCCTGGAACAAGTTTTGTTGATCGAGTAATGTCGGTAGTAACTTGTATGTCATGGTTAGTAATATAATTATGTATTAATACTAGTGGACATCACGCGGTTTTACCCGCATAGTTCCCGTTCCCGTGGGAGTACGGAGATAAAATATAGCCTATGTTACTCGCTGATAATGTAGCTATCCATTGCTGAAAGTTTTTTTCAAATCGGTGCAGGAGTTTTTAAGTTTATTCGTTACATACAAAAATACAAATCTTTCCTTTTTATAATATTAGTATAGATTACCGGCTAAACCAGCTATCAGGCCAAAGTTAAGCAAGCGGTGGGCATAAGCTACATTCAAGTTAGTGGCTGTGTAATTGCTATGTTTGGGGTATATCTTTTTGATGTGAAACATCTATAGGCGCGGGTAAACCAAAAACACGCGACGCGATTTTGCCGCGACGCATGCCGTGACAAAACAAATGTAAATCGCGTGTTTGAAGCAGCATAAGATCTACATATTCGATACGGTTTACAACAAGTTAGCTGGTCTTGGGGCACAGAGCGCTGAATTACAATCTCGCGACTTCGAGTTCTATTCCAGCATAAGGATTTTCTTTTATTTTATTTTATGTGTTTGTTTTTTACCTATTTTGAGTTTTAAGCATATTACTTGTACAAAACAATTTCGATGTTTCACATCTGTCAGGCGACCCGCGAAGGCTCACTTTTTTTTTTAAATACACAGTTGGACTGAAATACGCGACCAACCAGCTCTGAGCCCGCATGGTGGATTACAAAAAACCACAGCTTTTTCATGTTAGTTCAAACTTACCAATCGTCCAAATATTCCCGGTAGCCCTCCATTCCTCTTCTCCTTCATCAGCGCATCAATCACTCTGTTACGAGACGTGTTAGCGCTCATAGCTTGTCGAGATTCTTCTAGTTGTGCTCTGAAAGATATAAACTTTTATTATTACGGGACATTTCACTACCCGGTTCATTCAGCCGGTTTCATTTAATGTCTAACAACATACCTCAACGGTCTCACTTCACTTATAATCTTCCCCTCTTCTTTCTTCAAATGTTGCAGTTTGTTGTTAATTTCACCCAGTTTAGCCTCGTTTGCTGGCACATTTCGAGACAATTCAGCTTGCAAACTGAAAAAAAAAAAAACAACAAAACACTCCCAGTTTTTAGAAGTCCTGGCTGTTTATGTTTTTTGATAGCATTCCTACACTGGAAAGTTTAGGATAGAATGCAATTCGATTTGTAGTCCCATTATCTGCCTAGCCTTTTCCCAACTATGTTGGGGTCGGCTTTCAGTCATAACCGGATGTAGCCAGAATGGAACAAATGCCTATCTGACTTACACAACCCAGTTAGTACTGGGCAACACAATACCCATTGGTAAGACTCGTTGTCTAGGCTTTCGGGCCTCTCAACTACCTATATGCACTGTCAAACATCTACAATTGTAACGGCTTAACATGTTTTCTGACGCACGGAGGAAACTCGGCATGTAATGCGTGGTCACCTATCCACGGACCTTGCCAAGCGCGGTTTAACCTGAAGATAAACCCGGGCGTGAGTATGAGGTTCTGAATTCGATTCCCAAGTCGAGCAAAGTGTTATTGGGTTTTTCCTTCAGGAATTTCTCAGTAGCAGCCACGGAGTCTGGATTTGTGCTTGATTAATGAGAAAAGACGCGCTCCTTATTACCTGGGACTTAAACAAAACTGGCGAAATGTGGATGTACTATTAATTACACCTATGCCCTTCGTGGATTACAGGCATAATTATGATTTTATGATGAGAAAATACTCACGGTCTCTTCTCCTCTAACGCCGTTCTCGCGTTTTCATAAGTTTCCTTCATCATTTCCAATTTATCAACTTCCTTCTTTTCTGTACTAAGATATATCTTGAGTTCTGATTCGGCTAACTTGCAGCGGTTATTAGCTTCGTCGACGATTTTCTTTAGGGCCATGAGTTTGGCTTGTAGACGGTCTTTTGTTTCTTGTAGGCCTTGGGTTTGTGTTCTGTTGAGAGATTTTGAACTTTAGTTTTATGGTATGTGGTTGAGTTTTCTTCGCGACAAAAATAGAAGCCGGTAATTTGTTGATTTTTAACCTTAGTTTAAGGATAAACGGTTCAGTTTCTATTGCAACTGAAATAGATATTGCTGATATCTTAGCAGTTTTAAAGTGGTGGATTTTGAATTTAATCATAAATACATATGGTTTAGTTTCTATTGCAATCAAAAAGATATGTGTCTGTTAGCTTTGTCTACAATTTTCAATAAGCCTATGGTCTGCAGACAGTATTTTGTTTCTTGCAAGATTTGTGTTCTGTTGAGAGGTGGGAAGTGAGTTTAGTGGATTTTGAAGCTTAAGTTAAGGGCTAGTAGGTTTAGTTTACATTGAAACTATTTAACACAGATATTGCTGGGGTTCCAGCAGTTTTGTATTAGTGGACTTTTATACTCTAGCCTTTTCCCAATAACGTAGGGGTCGCATTCATGGGCGTGCGCCCCTAAGAGGCAATTAGGCAAAGCCTACCCTACCAACTGGGCATTCATTATAACGAACTAACTATGTAATAAAATATCACATTATGTACAAAATATAAAAAAAAAGTTCAAACTCCTGTTAGAATACTTATAGCAAGTCGCTCCCGCGTCACGCAACTAACACTTTACTGGAAGTTACTACAAAGGTTGGAGCTCCGCCGGACAGGCAAGCACTGGACTTGCCTTAAACCCATTGATAATTTTACGCACACATTGGCACATTGGTGCATATTTTCGTGTATATAAACTGCACACATGTATAGATTGCAGTAATTTTAGGGCGGTAACTCCTGCGAGTGTAGCTGGGCTGCTGGGCTGATTGGCTGCTACAACACAAGGCCAGGATTCAAGGTGGATGTTCTTTAGCCCGCGAAATTCAAATTTCCTTACGTTTTTTGCAATTTGCAGGCCAGTGCTAGGGTGTATGTTCAATGTTGATTAAAATAATGATTCCTGGGGGTTATTGGCGCGTATTATTATTATAATAATCAATAATATTATTGTTATTATATTTTACTTCATGGGTGTCGTTTTTGGGGTTGGTGATAATGAAAATGAGGTCAAAATGAAAATCCAAGATGGCGCCGACGAAAATTTTCAGTTTTTTCTTCATGGGTGTCGTTTTCGAGGTTATTGGGGTTGGTGATAATGAAAATGAGGTCAAAATGAAAATCCAAGATGGCGCCGATGAAAATTTTCAGTTTTTTCTTCATGGGTGTCGTTTTCGAGGTTGTTGGGGTTGGTGATAATGAAAATGAGGTCAAAATGAAAATCCAAGATGGCGCCGATGAAAATTTACAGTTTTTTCTTCATGGGTGTCGTTTTCGAGGTTATTGGGGTTGGTGATAATGAAAATGAGGTCAAAATGAAAATCCAAGATGGCGCCGATGAAAATTTTCAGTTTTTTCTTCATGGGTGTCGTTTTCGAGGTTATTGGGGTTGGTGATAATGAAAATGAGGCCAAAATGAAAATCCAAGATGGCGCCGATGAAAATTTTCAGTTTTTTCTTCATGGGTGTCGTTTTCGAGGTTATTGGGGTTGGTGATAATGAAAATGAGGTCAAAATGAAAATCCAAGATGGCGCCGATGAAAATTTTCATTTTTTCTTCATGGGTGTCGTTTTCGAGGTTATTGGGGTTGGTGATAATGAAAATGAGGTCAAAATGAAAATCCAAGATGGCGCCGCTGAAAATTTTTTTTTGCTATCATTATTTCGTGGCCTACCCTTCGTGGAATACTACTGCACGCCACTGGTCGCATTCCACTTAAGGTTACACAAAATATCCTGTTAAGAAAGTATATTATTATAGTTCTGTTCAAATATAATGGTGGCTCGGAAGTTAGCTGCAAGTGACGGTCAGGGCATTATACAGTCAAAACGATGAGTCCTCTGCGCCTCGCTGATACCTAAAATTGTGTTCTGCGCAGCATTACGTTGCATGTTCTGAGCCGCCATTATGTTTGAACCGTTTTACCTGCACATACCGTCAATCGCAGCTAACTTCCGAGCCGCCATAAAGTTTGAACCGTTTTACCTTCACAGGCCATCACTCGCACCTAATTTCCGGGCCGCCAAAAAGTTTGAACATAACTATACATCACATTTATTTACCTGACGCTAGCAACAGTTGTTTGTAGTTCTTCTTCTGCTATACCCTTCTGTTCTGTGTGTCTGACAAGAAGCCTCTCACATTCTTCTATTTCTCTCTGATTTCTCTCGGGTATCTGGGAAATTAAAAACATTTCAAAGAGTGAGAAAAGGCGGTATAATATAAAGTCATCATCGCATCTGCCTAGCCATTTCCCAATTATGTTGGGGTCGGCTTACAGTCTAACCGGATGCAGCTACCAGTTTTTACATGAAGCGACTACCTATCTGACCTCCAAACGCAGTTACTGAGTACTACGATTCCCTCGGTAAGACTGGTTGTCCGATTTTTGGGCCACTGACTATCTGAAACGACTGTCAAAGATCTACAAATGACAGCCGGGTCTAACGGCTCAACGTGCTTTCCGAGGCACGGAGGAAACTCAGTCAAATTAATATAAAAAATTTAAATGAAAAAATCCATGGACCCAAGGATGAGTTATTGAGGCTGGAGAGACAGCATATGATCCTTACTTTCGGCCCGTTGTCAATTTGGCAAACGACCAAACACCCTGTATAATAGGCATGACGAAAGTATCAAAAAATTGAAAATCTGTTTAGTCCGTCAGTTAAAGTCATCATCATTCTCTTGCCCTTATCCCAATTCATTTGTGGTCGGCGCAGCATGTCTTCTTCCTCCACACTTCTCTATTTTTCGTCATCTCATCAGACACTTCTTTTCTTGCCATATCATTCTTAACACAGTCCATCCATCGTTTCTTTGGTCTTCCTCTACTCATATACCCATCCACATTCATACTCAAAACTTTCTTCACGACATTTTCCTCATTCCTCCGCATCACATGCCCATACCACGACAATCGATTATCACAGAACTTTTCAGTCACCGGAGCCACTTTCAGACTTCCTCTTATATACTCATTTCTTACTTTATCCATTCGAGTAACACCACACGTCCCCCTTAGCATCCTCATCTCCGCGACATGCAAATGCCGTTCATTCATCCCTTTTGTGGCCCAACATTCTAATCCATACAAGACAGCAGTTTTGTAAATCAATGAACATTGACAAAGATAAAACGCATCAAAACCCGGGAGTGGGGCCTCGTGACGTCAGAACTAGATAAAATTATACCAAGGCGTGACGTATTTAGAATTTTAAATGCGTCATATCTTCGTCAATTTTGGTTTACGTAACAAAAGAAAAAACACGTGTCAAATATTTTCGATAATCTAACTGACGGACTAATTACATTTTTTTTGTCGTCTCGCCTATTGTGCCCGTCGTAAAACCTAAATAAAACTAACCTAATTCAAATGTGGACAATGAACCTTTGTTGGTAGTTCTTTACACTGTACCTACACTAAGTCATCATCAATCATCATCATCAGCCTATTAATGTTCCCACTGCTGGGACACAGGCCTCCTCTTTATGAGAGAAACCCTACACTAAGTGAAACTACTAAATCCTTACCAATTCCAAATCAATAAGCTTTGCCTTCTCCTGTTCAATCAGTGTGTCTAAATTCTTCTTCTTCTTGTTACTCTGTGTGAGGTCCGCTTGTGTGGTTACAGTCTTTCTCTTGCAGCCCTGAAGCTTTTCTGCTAATTCCTCTTTCTTTTTGCGGAGGACGTCGTATTTTCTAGAATAGAAAGTAGGTCAGAATAAGTAGACCTCTTGCTACGGTGAAAGGAAACATTGTGAGGAAACTAGCATGCCTGAGAGGTATACAGGGTGTAAACAGACTCTTCACGAAGCCGTCAACCAAGAATTCTGTACATCAAACTCAGTAACTCTATGCAAAAATTATTGCTGGGAAACGACTTTTTTCTGGGGTGAAAAATCACGTTTCAAAACATTGTGCTTATGGACGCATTTAATAGTAAACGGGTTTTGGAGGTATTTAAAGTAAAGTTATGCCCTTAAAAACTAGTATTTGAAAAAAATGTAGTGAAAAAGTTGGAACTTTGACCTGCAATATCTAAGTAACTAGTAGGTTTCCAGGCATGGTGTAGAACAAAAAAATGATCGTGTAGCGGAATATTCCACCTCACAGATATAATACAGCACGTAGGGTATCTCGACAATTTTGTGTTCAAACTAACTTTTACATGTACCCACTATGCATTAATTTTTATTAGCAGATTTTGTATATAAGGGACCATTTTTTCGAAATATATTCATTCCATTATTCAACCTCACCACGAGTCTCATTTTCATACCCTGCGTATCTAACAGTGGTGACCCCGACTGAAGAAGCTCCAAGAAGCAAAAATGAACCCGAGTACTACGAAAACGAGCGATGGAAGCGAAACAGCATTACCGCAAAAAGATTCTCACTAACTGTCAGCCGTCTCGTACAACCAACGGATACCGCCTCTATGGAGAAACAGAATCAAGCTTTGGTTCCTGCAATTTGAAGCGATCGTGTCTGCTGGAAAACTAAGCGACAAGGAACTATCAGAGCTGCTCATCCGCCAACTCGACCTACAAGATCTAGACGAAATTCAAGACATCATGTTCGATACCAGAAATGCAACAGAAAACAACAGATACGCCACCATGAAGATGAGGCTCATTCAAACCTACGACGAGAGCGACCACACTAAACTCGAACGGTTACTGTCCAACGTGGACTAGGAGATCTGAAGCCATCGCAACTACTACGCCGCATGCAAAATTTAGCCGGTAACAACATCGCTGACAACACGCTGCGTGTTATATGGACGAAACACCTACCGCCATCGGTACGCGCCATTCTAGCTGTGAGCGAAACAATAGCCAAGAAAACCGAACTAAACGAGTTAGCAATAATGGCCGACAAAATGCTGGAACAACTTCACCACCAAATATCAGCAGTACACAACACGTCGTCACCGTCAACACCATCCACTCCACCTGTGGCTACAAATCATGAAAACGCTTTACTTCACGCGAAGATCGACATGTTGGCGAAAGAAATATCGGAATTAAAAACACACCACAGCCGCTACGGAAGGCAGCGCGGGCGCAACTGGCGAGGCGCGCGTCATCGATCACGCAGTTCATACAGATCGCCGCATGGTAACCGCCGGTCGGACTCAAATCAACAACGGACCGAGTACAACGACAATTCCGTTTGTTACTTTCATCGAAAGTTCGGCGGGCAAGCGCGAAAATGTACTAGGCCATGTACTTATGAAGAAAAGCACCCTTTAAACTCGGGAAACTAAAGCAGGTGATAGCAGAGACGGAAACTAGCACCTGGGAAAAATCACACCGTCTATTTCTGAAAGACAAAAAGACAAATCAAAGCTTTCTCATCGACACTGGTGCAAACATATCCGTCATTCCTCGAAAACGCTGCGAAATCCTGAAGCCGACCGCATTCAAACTATATGCAGCAAACAACACACAAATAGCTACCTTCGGTGAAAAAACCTTAGACCTAGATTTCAACCTGAGACGACCATTCAGATGGAAGTTCATAGTAGCAGCAGTCAGTAAGCCCATCATCGGCGCTGATTTTTTGAAGCACCATCACCTATTAGTCGACCTCGCTGGAAAATGTTTAATCGACAAGATAACTAACTTGTCAGTGAAGACGTCCATTTGCAAATCGACAGAACCAACCATCAGTACCATAGACCTGGAACAAAAATATCATGATATTTTGTCGGAATTCCCAGATATTACAAGACTAACCACTATGAAAAAAACTCCGAAGCACAACGTCGAGCATCACATCGAAACAACAGGGCCGCCATTATACTGCAAAGCTCGACCACTGACACCTCACCGTTACGAAGCTGCGAAGAAAGAATTCCAAACAATGATGGAACAGGGCTTATGCCGACCAAGCAAGAGCCCCTGGGCCAGTCCACTTCACGTGGTACCCAAACCAAACGGAGACTTATGCGTATGTGGAGACTACAGAAGATTAAATGCCATAACCAAACCAGACCGATATCCGGTACCACGTTTGAAGGATTTCACTTACCAATTGCACGGGAAGCAGGTATTCTCAACGCTTGACCTAAATAGGGCATACCAACAATTGCCTGTTCTGGAAGAGCACATCGAAAAATCAGCCATCATCACACCATTCGGGCTATTTGAATTTCCCCGGATGTGCCCAGGACTGAAAAATGCTGGACAGACTTTCCAGCGTTTTATTCACGAGGTACTCCACGGACTCGATTTTGCCTACCCTTTTGTGGATGACATCATCATAAGTTCCAGCACAGAAGAAGAACACAGACAACATTTACGAGCCGTCCTACAACGACTGAACAAATACGGCATCACTATAAATCCATCGAAATGTGTACTAGGCAAGAAAGTGATCAAGTTCCTGGGACACTCTGTCTCACCAGACGGCATCAAACCACCAGCAGAAAAAGTTGAAGCAATCACCAATTTTCCACTACCCACAACTATTGAACAATTGAGAAGATTCCTTGGCACCGTCAATTTCTACAGAGACTGCATTTTAAAGGCAGCTGAAATACAAGCACCTCTAAACGCATATTTGCACAACAGCAAGAAACGAGACAAAACAAAGATTGTATGGAACGACAGAGCCAAGAAGGCATTTGAGCTATGTAAAGCAGGCTTACAAAACGCAGCATTACTAGCTCACCCCTCTCATAACGCACCGATCGCATTGATGACTGACGCCTCTGATAAGTGCGCCGGTGCTGTATTGCAACAATATGTACACAACAAATGGCAGCCACTGGGATATTTCTCCAAAGCATTGTCAAACGCGCAAGTCAAATATAGCACATTCGACAGAGAACTTTTAGCTATATACATGGCCGTCAAGCATTTCAGAAAAATGTTCGAAGGAAGACATCTTATAATATTCACCGACCACAAGCCGCTAACCTATGCGATAAATAAAACATCGACAGACAGCGAGACACCGCGCCGAGCCAGACAACTCATGTACATCAGTGAATTCACAAACGACATTCGTCATATCAGCGGGAAAGACAACATAGTCGCAGACTCATTATCACGGATCAACACAGAAACCATCACCTGTCCTACAACGATCGACTACAAGCAACTAGCTACAGCGCAAGAAAGAGACAGCACTATACATGACTTAATGAAGCAAAGCAACTTACAATTGAAGCGCATAGTCCTACCAAACACAAACTGCAAAATACTATGCGAAACATCAACACAACATATTCGCCCGTACCTACCCGAAACATTTCGCCGAGCAGCGTACGAAAGTGTACATAACCTCAGTCACCCCGGCACGCGCACAACAAGAAAAATACTTAAGGAAAAATACTTCTGGCCATCAATGAACGCTGACGCGGGACGATGGTCGAAAGCCTGTGAAGCCTGTCAAAAGTCAAAAGTTAGTCGACATACAACGAGTCAAATTGCAACATTCCCACCATCGGAACGATTCCAACATATCCATGTCGACATTGTTGGGCCCCTACCACCATCACAACATGGACACAAGTACCTGCTCACTATTATGGACCGGTACACGCGATGGCCCGAAGCATTACCTCTCCACGACATAACTGCAGAAACAATAGTCAAAATGATATATGAAGGCTGGATATCAAGATTTGGTTGTCCAATCACGATAACAAGCGATCAAGGTCGTCAGTTTGAGAGCCATCTCTTTTCTGAATTAATGAAGCTAATGGGAATAAACAGAACAAGAACAACCGCATATCACCCACAATCAAATGGAATCATCGAACGCTGGCACCGCTCACTCAAAGCCGCACTTACCGCGCGCTGCGCTACTAGTGCGAACGGAAAGTGGTTTGACGAGTTACCGACTGTACTACTCGGACTGCGCGCGGCTACTCGCAGCGACACGGGGATTAGTCCTGCACAATACACCTACGGAACATCGCTACGATTACTAGGAGATTTTTTTGTTGAAACAAAAAGAAGCCCAATGAGTCATGATTTCGTCGAACAGCTGCGACTCACTATCAACGCATACCAACCAGCCGAGACCACGCATAGCAACAACAACATGTTTGTACACTCCGACCTACGTACCTGCGAAAACGTTTACCTACGTAAAGATTGCACGAAAAAACCACTACAGCCGACATATGAAGGCCCATATCCCGTATTGGAAAGAAGTGAGAAATACTACAAGCTCCAACTACCAGGAAGAGTAACCAACGTCTCGATCGACCGACTGAAGCCTGCCTACACTATGAACGAACAAGGACATGATGACACACAGAGAACAACGCGATCAGGACGAATAGTGAAACCAGTTGTACGCTTCGCTTGAGGGGGTGTACTGTAGCGGAATATTCCACCTCACAGATATAATACAGCACGTAGGGTATCTCGACAATTTTGTGTTCAAACTAACTTTTACATGTACCCACTCACTATGCATTAATTTTTATTAGCAGATTTTGTATATAAGGGACCATTTTTTCGAAATATAGTCATTCCATTATTCAACCTCACCACGAGTCTCATTTTCATACCCTGCGTATCTAACAATCGCAATGACGGGGAGAAAAAATGCCTTTCGGCTTCGTTAAGAGTCTATTTAAACACTTTATACAGCGGCCCATGGGCGGCATAAAAACTCTGACACCAGGTTAGGCACTAACCACATGATAAAGAAGAAATAGATCTCTAAAGTTTTTTATTGTTTTATTTAGACATAGGAAGTTTTAGTTAATGTTCACCTGATTACGGCTAAATTAAAGGTAGTTTTACGCTTACTTACTACAAAAGATATAATATTGTTTTTAAGACTAAATTAAACGTTTTTTTGGCAATGAGTTATTGAAAATGGCCAATATAAGGTAATAGGCATGACGACAATATCAAAAAATTGCAAATCTATTTAGTCCGTCAGAGTATTGGATATTAATGGAAACGTTTTTTTTTTTTTTCGGTCGGCGAGACTGGCCGAAGAGGGGCGCCACCCGGGCATGACTGCTCGCGGGTCTGGCGAAGAGGTGGGTGCACCTGGCAGCTCCGATGTGGAGCGTAAGGCCAGGTTCGCAAAGGAGGTGGAAGCCGCAATAACGGGCGTGGCCTTGAAGGTGAAGACATCTTCAAAACTCAAGGCCATACCCGTGGCTTCCGCCTCCATCATGGCGGCTGCAGAGGCCAACTTTGCGGGGCCTTCCCCTTCTCCTCCTCCGATAGGGGGAGAGGAGGTAGCCAAACTGCGGGCGGAGGTAGCTCGCCTGACGACCGCTACGGAGGTTCTCCAAAAGGAGAATGCCAAGCTCCATGCAGACCTGGCCAGTCTGCGTGAGGCTGGCTCCCGCGGAGTGCCTCAGAATGGGGGCCGGCAGCAGCGACAGAGCCAGCCTGCGCCGGTGGAGAGCCAGGTCCTGAACCTGGTTCGGCAGGAGCTGGCTTCCTTCCAGGCGCGGTTCTCCGTCCTGGAGGGAATTGTCCTGCGCCGTCCCCTGGCGGCAAGCAAGGCAGCCATGGGCCCGAAGGCGGCCTCCTATGCGGCTGCTGCGGCCTCAGCACCCGGACCGGGGCCATCCAGCCAGGCCTCTGGCAGGGCTGTGGCGCCCCCACGGCGTCGAAACCGGCGCCGGTTAAGAAGGCCAAAAAAGGGAAGGGCAAGGCAGCTGCACAGGTGGATACTGTGGCAACGCCAGTGACTACGGCGAATGGGCCAGTGCCTGCGGCACAGCAGCCGCCGCCGCCACCAACGCCTCCCAGCCCCCTACACGTCCCTCGGCTGAAGCCGGATGGCAGTGGTCGGGGAGAAAAAGAAGGGGCGAAAGGCGGCCAAAAAGGCCCGAAACGAGGAGCGGCAGCGCCAGCACAAGGCGCGAAAGATCGCGGCTAGGCTCCGCGCCCCGAAGACCGCAGCTGTAGTGATAACACTACAGCTGGACGCGGAAAAAAGGGGCGTGTCCTACCGCGACCTTCTGGCGAAGGCGAAAGAGGCGGTTAACCTCGGTGAGCTTGGGATCACCGGGGGCCTCCGGCTTAAAGTCACAGCGACAGGGGCCCGATTGCTGGAGATTCCCGGTGAAACCAGCAGCTCGTCCGCTGACGCTCTGGCTGAAAAGCTCAGAGCGTCCCTAGACGCGGACAAGGCCCGAGTGTCCAGGCCCGTCAGATGCGCAGACCTGCGCATCCTGGGCCTGGACGACTCGGTGACCGAGGAGGAAGTGGTGGCTGCCGTCGCCAGGTCCGGAGGGTGCCCTGCCGATCAGGTCAGGGCAGGCGCCCTTCGCCCGGACTCCACGGGTATGCATACCGTTACGGTATGCTGCCCGGTGACGGCGGCTAAAACTATAGTGGAGTGCCGAAGGCTACTGGTGGGCTGGGTTTCAGCGCAGGTAAAGCTGCTGGAGCCCAGACCTCTGAGGTGCTACCGCTGCCATGTGGGACACCACGTGTCAGTACGGTGCGCCTCGGAGGTGGACCGCAGCGGACTCTGTTTCCGTTGCAGTCAGCCCGGTCATGTGTCCGCAGCTTGCTGCGCCACGCCGCACTGCGGTGCATGTGCGGCGGCTGGCAAGCCGGCCGATCACCGGGCTGGGAGCAAGGCCTGCGCTCCACCCACCAAGGCCATCAGAGGCAAAGGTAGGCCCTCCGCCGCCACCGCCACCGTCGCCTCCGCCGCAGTCGCAACTGCCGCCGCTGCCGCCGCCGCTGCCGCTGTCGCCGCCACAGTGGGGCCCCAACAAGGGGCCAGGGAGGAGGAAGCGGTAATGGAGTGCCAATAACGGCCCCATTACGCTTCCTCCAAGCGAATATCAACCACTGCGCCTGTGCTCAGGATCTGTTGCTCCAGAGCATGGCGCAGTGGTCGATAAACATCGCTGTGGTCGCTGAGCCGTATTTCGTCCAGCCCAGGGATGACTGGGTGGACGACCTTAGCGGCTCAGTGACCATAGTGTCGTCGGCCGCCGCCGGTACCCCGACCCTTGAAGGTGTCAGGAGGGGTCAGGGTTGCGTAGCAGCACGGTTCGGGGAGATCGTAGTGGTGGGAGTCTACTTCTCCCCGAATCGAACTCTCGCCGAGCTCCACAACTCTCTCGCAGAGTTGAGTGTTGTCGTCGGAAACCATTCCCTCCCCGTGCTTGTCCTCGGGGACTTCAATGCCAAGAACTTGGCTTGGGGTTCTCGTTGTACAGACGTGCGGGGAAGGATGGTGGAGGACTGGGCTCTGGAGAAGGGCCTGGTCGTCCTAAATCGGGGTTCTGTTCCCACGTGTGTGCGGATGCGGGGCGAGTCGGTGGTGGACATTTCGTTCGCTAGCCCCGCTCTGTCGCCGCGTGTCGTTGACTGGCGTGTCATGGAGGGGGTGGAGACCTATTCCGACCACCGGTACATCCGGTTTGACGTCTCCACCCAGACCTCAAGCGCGCTAGTCCAACAGGCCCCGAGTGGTCCGCGTTGGGCGCTGAAGCAGCTGGACCGGAGCTCCTCCTGGAAGCCTCGATCGTGCAGGCCTGGGTGACATCACCAGACAGGCCTGCCGACATTAACAATGAGGCAGGGTGGTTCCAGGAGGCCATGTCCGATATATGCGACGTGGCAATGCCCCGAGTCCGGCCAGGAAGCGCCCGACGTCAGGTGTACTGGTGGTCGCGAGAGCTGACGTCTCTGCGCGAGGCGTGCGTGGCTGCGCGACACCTGTACGCCAGGCATCGCAGGCTCCGCATTCGTCCACCGAATGCGGCAGCCATCGAGGCGGAGCTTTATGAGGGGTACAGAGCGGCGAAGACCGCCCTCCGCGAGGCTGTCCTGCGGGCCAGGGATCTGGCCCGCGAGGAGATGCTTGGGACTCTCGACAGAGATCCGCCCTTATAAGATGGTGCGGGATAAACTCCGCACCTGGGCCCCCCACTGACGCAGAGTCTCCGGCCTGAGCTCGTGGAGGACGTGGTGAGCACTCTGTTCCCCACGCGGGGAGAACATCCCCCCCCGCCTATGGCTCCGCCACCTGCGGTGCTGGAAGCGGACCACCAGGATGACGACGACGCCACTCCGGAAGTGACTGGGGTAGACCTGAGAGTGGCGGTACGCAGGCTCACTGCCAAAAATACCGCCCCGGGACCTTGCGGCTTGCCTGGCAAAGCCTGGGTCCTGGCCTCGGAGGCTCTCAGGCCCCGACTGGAGGGGCTCCTAAGCGCATGCTTGGAGAGGGGCCAGTTCCCGCTTCGTTGGAAGACGGGGAAGCTGGTCCTCATTCGGAAGCCGGGGCGCAGACTCTGCGTCCGCATACGCATAAGCTCTTTGAAAGAGTAATTGCAAACCGCCTCGCCGAGCACCTTGCGGGGACGGGGCCGGATCTTGCGAAACACCAATTCGGTTTCCGCAAGGGGCGCTCTACGGTGGACGCCATCATGCGCGTGAGAGCCCTCACGACGGGGGATGCGGTGTCCCGGGGTGGGGTTGTCTTGGCGGTGTCTCTTGACATCGCCAACGCCTCCAACTCCATGCCCTGGAGCTGCATTAGGGAGGCACTCCGGTATCACCGGGTGCCGACCTACCTCCGTCGTGTGGTCGGGGATTACTTGACGGACAGAGCCGTCATCTACCCCGGTCGCAGCGGAGAATGGAAACGGCGAGAGATGTCGTGCGGTGTTCCACAGGGATCGGTTCTAGGGCCTTCCTTGTGGAACATCGGGTACGACTGGGTGCTGCGCGCCGACCTCCCTAGCGGCGTCAGCGTGGTCTGCTATGCAGACGACACGCTGGTGATGGCACAAGGGGGGTCGCACGAGGCGGCGGCCGAAATAATGACACGCGGGGTTGCGATAGTCGTCGAGAGGATCCGGCAACTGGGTCTCGAGGTGGCATTGCACAAGTCTGAGGCCATGTGCTTTCATGGGCCTCGGAATGCGCCACCTCCGGGATCCTCAACTGACGGTAGGAGGGGTATCCGTCGGCGTCGAGTCGACGCTGAAGTACCTGGGACTCGTCCTCGACAGCCGATGGAACTTCGTGGAGCATTTCCGACGTTTGGCCCCCAAACTGGAACGGACTGGGGCTGCTTTCAGGCGGCTTCTGCCCAACCTGGGGGGGCCAAACGCCTCCTGCCGGAAGCTCTACGCGGGAGTCGTGCGGTCCATGGCCCTTTACGGGGCCCCGGTGTGGGCGCGTTCATTGAGGCGGCGAGCCACCCACTACCTGAACGCGCCCCAAAAGGTGGTAGCCGTAAGGCTGGCCCGTGGGTACCGCACGATCTCCCGTGAGGCGGCGTGCCTCCTTGCCGGATTGCCGCCATGGGATCTGGAGGCAATTGTCCTCGCGCGCCTGCACGAATGGCGCACGGAGGTGCTACGCCGGGGGGAAACTCCGCTGCCGCGGCAAATTGTCGCACAGCGGACAGACTTCCGGCATGATCTCATGGCGACATGGAGAGAGCGACTGTTGCAACCCCGTGCAGGGCACGCCACAATACTGGCGGTAAGTCCCCTCTTTGAGGAGTGGCTTGAGAGACGCCACGGCGTCCTCACCTTCCGCCTGACGCAGGTCCTCACCGGACACGGTTGTTTCGGGAGGTTCCTGCACCGAGTCGGGCGGGAGGAAACGCCCGGGTGTTTCCATTGCGAGGATCGACCGGAGGACACGGTGGAGGTGTGCCCCGCGTGGGCGGAGCACCGCCGTGTCCTCGAAGCGGCGATTGGCGGCGGGACCTCTCGCTTCCGGCCCTGGTGCAAGCCATGGTCCGGAGCGAGACGGAATGGGACGCCGTCACCTCCTTCTGCGAAGCAGTAATGCTAGAGAAGGAGGTGGCGGAACGTGAGAGGGAGAGAACCTCACAGCGTCCCGGCCGCCACCACGTGGCCCCCGGCCACCGTAGGCGCGGGCCTGTGGACGGTGGGCTATGGGCTAGCTCACCGTCCGTCCGTCTCATGACGACAGGCCGTGTCGACGGCGCGTTCGTGTTCCACGCGCGCCTCAAAGAGAGTCAGCAAAAGGAAGGGGTCCGCAAGGACCGACGCCTGCCGGGGTTGCGGGACTGTTCGAAAGAGATACCGTGGCCCCGGAACACAAAGGGCGATGAAGGAACATGGATGGGTTTTAGTCAGTAAAAGTCTGACACTCCCTCCTGCTCCGCCCAGAGCGGGAGAAGTCATTTGATGATTTCCCATCAGAAAAAAAAAAAAGAAAAAAAGGGGGCTCGTGACATCAGAACTAGGTAAAAATTATACCTAGGCGAGGCGTGACGTATTGGGAATTTTAAAAGCGTCATATCTTCGTCAATTTTGGTTTACGTAACAAAAGAAAAAACACGGGTCAAATATTTTTTGATAATCTAACTGACGGACTAATTAGTTTTTTTTTTGTCGTCTCGCTTATATGTGACTTACTTTGTACCCTCTTTAAATACATCACTTTTCTCTTTCAACTCGTCTTGAACCTTCTTCAGCTTGTCATCAATGGCTGCTAGATTAACTTTCAAATCCTGAAGATCTCCCTGTTTGGTTTCTATTATTTTGTTGGTCTCGTGGCTGGAAAGGAATGTAAGAAGTGTGTCAAAGTATGGTTTTTTTTTTTTTTTTAATTTTTGGGACTACCTGCCACACTATTCCCAAACTACTGTAACTCCTGAAAGCCAGAATCAACAGTGGCGACCACCAGAAACGCGCTGAGGCAATGAAACTCGACGAAGTCCCAGAGAAAGAATTTAACTGAACTTAATCAGAAAAGTATAATGGAGGAGTAGGAAAAACCCGTAATTTTCACTTCCCTCCATATCAGCAGGAGACAGAATTAAACAAGGCCAATAGGCACACCAATAGGCACAAAGGGATGTTTACAACTGGGATAGGCCCAGTTGCCTAGCACCACGGATAAATATTACCATAAATGGGTCCTAAGTTGTGAGCTGTTATATTTGATTCCAATAATAGGTCTGGCAAAAACGCTTGAACGCAGTAAATAACTCCGGATGTAACCTATACACTATCCAACATAATATTGCGTTCATTCAGAAAGCATGTGAAGCAATTGGACTGCAGTTAGAGTTCCAATAAAGTATATTCTATTCTATTACTTACATGTATTTCTGCAGCAGCGTATTCCTAGTCCTCAGCGTGGTATTGGTCAAGTTCATCAGATCGACGGCTTCTCTCATTGGAGCTTCAAGCTTTATCTTCTCTTGTTCAACCAATCGGACTCGGTTGAGTTTCTCTTTGCGCATCTCACTGTACTCTTCTACTTTGAAAGCTAGCTTTTCTATTGGTTCCTGTGGTAAATAAATTAAGTGGTATGGTTTGTTTCTTCTCAGAGTAGTCCAGAAATAGACTATTTGTGTTTCTTCCAGTTTAAAATAGTGTTGTATAAATAAAAGAGTTTGTTAAAACTACTTATAGAAATGAATATAATTTTTAAACGGGATCGAATATTTTGACCTACCTACTAATCTGCACTAATCTGACCTATCTAAATCTTTTTTTATTCAACTGCCAAAGAAGGGCTGTTTTTCACACGTATCTGTTTCTTTGTAAATTTAATTATAACCTCGTATATCTACATGGATTTCGACCATTAAGGTATCGTTAGATTCGTCTCAAAAACCCAAGTTTCCGTAGACAGGGGTTTTAAATTGCGGATTTTTTTGCTAAATTAATTTTAAGTCGTTAATAAATTTTTTTCAACCAAACCTATAGAGTAGGGTATTAAAATCCCTCCTTATCAAAAGGTCTAAGTAGCTAAATGTCCAACAGCGCGAAACGTCTAATGAGCAGTAAGTCTGATTAGCAAAATGTCCATGTAGCAAAACGTCCAACTATCAGATGGTCTGTACAGCAGAACATCTATTTAGCAAAAAGTAATTTTTAAAATGTGTACACTCATAATAGAAAGTAAGTCATTTGTAAATTACATTAAATTTAATCACTGTTTTAAGCTTTCAAAGTTTTTAACTTTACTTAAAATGACACGTGTTGTGATAAGGACTCAAAACCTGTTGATACTGTGAGTGTGTTTTGTCGTGACTTAGTGTCGAGTTCCGGTAGTGCGCATAGCAAAAGACAAGGAAAGAGGCTAGACAGATTTGTCTGCTCCTAACATTTTTTTTCCATCCACCCGCATTCTCCAGTCAACCCGCGATCATGGCGCTTGCAACAGTGTCGAAATATCGGAAACTCAAAATGAAGATATCCTTGTGTAAAACAAATTAGTAATGCTAATCAAATAGAATTCATGACGTTAAGTGTCATTCACCATAAAAAAAGTCTGTATGTAAATATTATAATGTCCATTCCCTTTCCTATGCAAAGTGTGTGTTGAATTTTGTGCCTGAGTGTCCAGACATTTTGAGAATCTGACTTTTTGCTAAATAGATGTTCTGCTATACAGACCATCTGATAGTTGGACGTTTTGCTACATAGACATTTTGCTAATCAGACTTACTGCTCATTAGACGTTTCGCGCTGTTGGACATTTAGCTACTTAGACCTTTTGATCAGGAGGGATTAAAATTAGGGAAATTAAAAGGAGATTTTATATATATATTTATATAGGTACATAATACAATTTGTGGTCGGGTTTTTTGATACTTTTAATTAAATATTACTATGTCACATTCCCAAGATATCAGCTTTCATAGTTAGATACCTGTTTTTTGAGGTAAAACTATGGATTAGTACAGGCTATACCAAAAATAATGATTTTAACTTAAGTACCTACTAAATTTAAAATAATGTCTACTTAATGAACTTGCAAACATTTCCGACATTCTAAAATAAAACGTCTGACCATAATTTGCCTATCAACTGATCAGGTGTGTTTTTTTTACATTTGACAGTGTCAACCACCAATCACAACACCTTAAAACATTTGATTGAAATTCATACCTTGTATCTTGATGTGCCAATAATATCTTCCAAGTACTCCAGCATACCTGACTCATGTTCATTCACGGCCTTTGGCTTCATCATAGCAATTTGTTCTACTTCGCCCTGTTAAAAACATCAGTTAAGAATTTATTAAACGCCTGTTATCCCCAAAGAGGTTAGGCAGAGGGATACGTAATAGTCAACCCACACTTCGCCAGTTATGTTTAAGTACCATATATTAGGGGGTGATCGTACTGCCATCAAACAGGCACAAATCCAGATTTTGTGGGGGCTACTGAGAAATTCCTGACGGTAAAACCCAATAACACATTGCCCGACCTGGGAATCGACCCCAGGACCTCGTGCTCAGCAGTTGTGCTTGCGATCATGAGACAGACCAACAAGGCTGAACGAGGAAGTCAATAAGGCAATTTATATAATTGCCTAGAAAAAAGGAAACCACAGTTTAGATTAAATTTGAGTCTAGTTATTAGTCAAATATCAGAATGATTTAATCAGGGTGTACTCTATGGGGGCTATCGCGCATGAATTTGCCGCTAGAGGCGTTCGTGTAGACTAAGGTCTTCCGAAATGTCAGATGTCATACAGTGTTCGCGCGTTGCGTGCTTTTTATCACGTATTTATACTAATACTCACGATTGTGTTCTAGACTAAGCCATTCCTGATTAATTATAACTTGAAGATTTTAAGTAGCAACTTAGGATCTTATTTGTTAGTACTTGGAGGTAGAATGATTTTTAAATGTTTCATGCTTGCTAATTTTAGGGAGAATATTGTAAATATGAATCTGAAGTTTACACTATGTTGTTATACGTAATAAAATAAACTTTTTATGACGTTATTGGTACTTTAAACTATAAAATAGAATTATTGACAAGACCTTACTCGACAGTGGCGCCATCTGGTGAGCTAAAAAACAAGCTATCGTTTTTTAGCTCACCAGATGGCGCCACTGTCGCTGTGGTGTCACTGTCGCTGGGCTTCCCCATTGTATTATGGTATCTATATAAAGCATTTTTCAGGACGATTCACTGTAATAAGTATTGCTTAGATGTTCATCTCTATAGTAATTTTTAAATACTACCCCAAACTCGCACTCTATAACATGGGTTGTGTTGTAAATCATAACGCAAAACGGTGGTACACTACTATAAAAAAACAATAACAATTATTGACATAAAACATTGTACAGAGAGCAGCGGTGGCCCAGTGGTGGCGGCCCCGACTTACGAACAGTAAGTCGTGGTATGTGGGATTCTCTTACTCCTGCGTAGTTGGAACTGTGTTGCAGAAGCCAGTGTCATCCCCAAATAAAATGATACAATTTTTACTTTGTTTATTATGAAAAAAATAATATGATAAAAGCCAAACTCACCTGCAAAATCAAGAACCGATTATGGTCTAAATCAATGCCATTTGATCGCAGCATCCGAGCTACTTCTTTGAACTGAACCCTCCTTCCATTCAGGGTGTAGAATGATGAGCTGTCTCTAAAGGCCGTTCTAGATACCACAATCTCACTGTCTGGAACTACTGTGAAGTCATCTCCTTCCTGTATTATAAGGGAAATAGATTATAAAAACTAGCACCTCGCCCGCGACCTCATCCGCGAAAATTATGATAGCTCGGCTAATTTGCATGATTTATATTAATAGTTTGTTACTTCCTGATAATTTAGCTTTCTATTGGTAAAAAAAAATTAAAATCGGTTCAGTAGTTTCGGAGCTTATTCGGTACAAACAAATAAGCAAACCAAAATTCTTTTCCTCTTTATAATCCTACTAATACCCTACCAATATTATAAAAGTCGAAAGTTTGTGAGTATGTATGGATGTATGGATGTTTGTTACTCTTTCATGCAAAAACTACTGAACAGATTTGGATTAAATTTTGCACACAGATAGTTTATAACCTGGATTAAAACATAGGATTCTTTTTATCCTGGTGGTAAGATCCCATGGGAAAATTAACAAACTTCACTCAGGTGAAGCCGCTGGCAGAAGCTAGTATTAGTATAGATTTCCCTTCACTGTGTGTAATTTTTTCTTTAAACAAGTGATTATTCACACAACAGACTAATAATAAGTAAATGGCTTGATTTTAATATTTTAAAAGTGATTGCAGCATCTTTTTTTTTTTTTGCAAAAAAACATTGCCCCACACTAGGAATTTCTCCTGTATTGTGGGTGCGCTTACAAACATTTAAACTCACATACACAAACCGCCAGACCCGGAACAACTATCTGTAGGCCATACAAATATTTGTACCGTGCGGGGATCGAACCCGCGACATGCAGTGCAGCAGTCAATCGCTCAACCACTGTGCCAACCGTGTCATCAGTATCTTTGGCAAGAGAAGTTACTATACAAATGTAGTAGGTGACATAAATGAAATGTATACTAAGAAAATACTTTTAACCTTTTGAACACCAGAGCATAAACATATGCATGTGCCCTCTAGGTCAAGCCACCACTTTTTGTCACATATTTGTGTCATTTGGCATACAGGGCATGCGCATGCTTGTCACTTATATGTGACAATGGTGTTAACAAACATGTTTTTATACTATTAAAATACTTTGTAGTGGTTTTGACTTTGAGTGGTGTTGAGTGGCTGACTTGATCAAGTAATTGAGAATTTAGGTGAGAGAAATTGAAAATGTGGTCAAAATTTATAGGTAAATAAATATCAATTAACATACCCCATCAATAATCTTACAGAAATGTACTGTAACACATGCACTTTTAACATTAGGGTACTTGCTGGAGGAGTGTATAAGAACTGAAATCTTTTTTGATCTGATCTTCGTGGCTCGGTACCCAAATACAAAGAGCATAGAGTCTATGACGTTACTCTTTCCACTGCCATTCGGGCCTATGATTGCTGTGAAGCTCTGAAAAAGATTTATACATACTTAGCTTGAATAAAATAAAACATACACTTGATAAATTAACCTCTGTCTTTTTATAAATAAGTGGGTTAAAATCTAAAATTACAGACAACTAACTAACACGGTAGATAATATAAGACAAATCAAAGCAGATTACGGATACATTTAAGCTTCAACAATATAGACTGGGTTAAACAAACTGCTAAATGAAAACAACAAAGTTTTTAGTAGTAAATGCTTACAAAACTGCATTGTTTTAGGCATTATAACCTTGTATTTTTTGTTTTAACAATCTTTACCTTGTGAAAGGGTCCCAATTTTATTACGCCAGCGTAACTCTTGAAGTTTTCATTGACAATTCGAGTAATAATCAGCCTTGGGCCTGTAGTATCGAAAGTCAGCGCCGGTTTTGGCGCAGGCGGTATATAGATATCACCTATACGAACTCCACCTTCTTCATCATCAGAAATGTGGTCTATATCACGATGCAGGCCTGAATCTTGATTATCTTGATTTTGATGTGATTGCGATGTCGAAGGCCCGGCAATTGAAGCGTCTTCAACATCCATCGCTTCGTCCTCTGCCCTTCTCTTATTCATCTTTTGTGTCATCGCTGCAAAAACCCCAGTTCCGAACTTCCAACCTCCAACAAAATTATTGGATTATCAACAATAACAATAAAACAAAACAACAAACCGTTTTAAAAATTTAGAGCGCGTTCTTTCTTTGACAGTATAGGCGTTCTACTCCACAGATTACTAAGGCGACGTTCCGAATTATGCTGTAATCGATTTGAGCGTCCACAAACCCGTTCCGAATTAAATTACCGTGAGCGCGATATCGATGTCCCTTGAATCGTCATAGATGACGTCATGACATGCGCCATCTTGCGATTACACCGACCATGCCCCAGATCCAGACAGGTCTGCACAAGTCGGCACGCGGGGAAAAAACTCCTCAGTATTTTGGATTTTTAGCGTACATCGTGGTTTATTTTCAGTGAATACAGTAGTATTAAACAATGGTTACTTGTTCTGTGCGTGAATGGTGATAATCATAGAAATAAACCTGAAAATTGCACATTTCATAAGTAAATACTCAGGACCACTCACTGATAAGACGCGTTTATTTTTGGTTAAAATTTGCCTTTTTACCTGTTTAAAATATAAAATAATACCAATGTTTTTGTTTACTTTCATATTTTGTATAGCTAAAAGTCCATTTGTTGATAATTTACATGATTTTGGTGAATAGTTTGTTCATAAATCTATTTTTACATGTACGTGATATGAAACCTTCTTATCTAATAAGGAGATTGTCGTAGTAATGTCAAATCGTGGTGACAAACGATTTGTTTGTCTAAAATACGCTATGTAATTTTATTGTTGAATAAAACCAAGACCAAGACAAAACCAAAGGAAGGTTTTGTCTTTATTCTGTATCAATTTATTCAAAAATAATTGTTATCGCCTATTAATATCAAGCACGATGTCTCAAGAGAAAGTAACTCAATATCTTCGACCCGATCGTTTTGACGTGGAGCCTGCTGCACCCGGTGCCGATCTAAAGTGGGCCCACTGGAAATACACCTTTGAGAACTTCATCGCACAACAAGGATCGCCCGATGAATCGCTCAAACTAAAGGTACTTGTCAACCACATTTCGCCAACAATCTTCAACAACATCCGCTCCTGCACTAAGTACAGCGACGCAATAGGCAAACTTAATGATGCCTATGAAAAGAAACAGAACATAACCTTGGCAAGGCATCGACTTACGACTAGGAAACAACAGCCTGGAGAAAACATCTCAGAATACTCTCGAGCGCTTAATATCCTTGCTCATGACTGTAATTTTAAAGCAGTGACAGCGGAAGAACACCAGAACGAAGCCATACGTGGGACATTTATCAGTGGGATCATAGCAAGCAAAATAAAAGAACGGCTTCTAGAAAAATCTCTGACACTAGAAGAGACTTTGAACCTTGCGATTACCTTGGAAACTGCCGAGAACACCTCTCAACTACTAGTACAATCTCCTTCCTTCAATCCTAATTCTGTTAATGCTGCCACTGAGGCAGAAACACGAACGCAGCCGAACCTAGCAACAACACATCGCCGTCGTTGTTTCTTTTGCGGAGGTAATATTCATCAAAGATTAAAATGCCCCGCCCGCAACGTGGAATGCCAACTCTGTTCGAAGCGTGGTCATTTTGCCAAGGTCTGCAGAAGCTCTAACCGCGATTCTACTAATAACTTTACAAATGCAGCTGTCACAGATGATGATACGCAAGTACAATCTGCCGGCTTCCAACTATCAGCATTTTCTGCCGCTTCTCCTTCTAGTCTCAACAAAGCAACAACTCCCATTACTCTAAACAACTACCGCGCTGATGCACTCGTCGATACTGGCAGTTCCATCAGCTTCATTGACAAAAATCTCGCTCAAATTTTGAAACTCAAACTTAAGCCTTGTAGACAAGCTATAACACTCGCATCTCTCAACAACGTTTCCTACGTCGATGGATTATGTTACGCGACGATTCAAATAGGTGGCCATATACACCGAAACCAGCCTTTATTGATCATCAATAATCTTTGCGCCGACGTTATTATTGGACATGACCTACTCCAAAAGCATTCTTCTCTTGAACTTCAGTTTGGAGGTGATAAACAACCGTTAATAGTCTGCAACGTACTAGAGGCTTCCGTTCCGCCTGTATCAGTATTTACGAATCTTTCTCCAAATATCAAACCAATCGCAATCCGCTCAAGACGCCACTCACAAGAAGATCAAGATTTCATATCGAACGAAATAAACAATTTGATCAAGGATAAAGTTATTGAGCCCAGTGTGTCACCCTGGAGGGCTCAGGTTCTTGTCGCTGGAGGAGGGCACCATCGAAAACGTCTTGTGATCGACTATTCACAGACTATAAACAGATTTACGGAGCTTGACGCATACCCTCTTCCAAGTATCGATTCTATTATAACGCGAGTATCACAGTACAACTTATTTAGTCAAATAGACCTCAAAAGTGCATATCATCAGGTGCCCATTCTGGCAAAAGAACGAAAATATACCGCTTTTGAAGCATGCGGGAACCTATATCAGTTCACACGGATTCCCTTTGGAGTAACGAACGGCGTGGCAGCTTTTCAGATTTTTTTTTACAATATATCATCGATTCGGAGAACCTCAAAGGCACATTCGCTTACCTGGACGATGTCACTGTATGTGGTGTCAATAAAGAGGACCATGACGAAAACCTTCGCAAGTTTACGGAAGCTGCTGGAAAGTACAAACTTACGCTTAATACTAACAAATGCACGTTCGAAGCGGAGTCAATCAACCTCCTTGGTTATAACATACAAAAAAACATTATCAAACCAGACGAGAACCGTCTTGAACCCCTAATGAATCTTCCTGTTCCAACTGACTCAGTAGCCTTGAAAAGAGCCCTTGGCCTATTCGCTCACTATTCGAAATGGGTAGCAAACTTCTCATCCAAATTAAGACCACTGGTCGAAGCAATATTTCCCTTATCTCAAGACGCTATTAATTCTTTTAACGACCTCAAGAAGGACATTGCTAAATCGGCCTTGGCTGGAATTGACGAGAAGGAAATATTCTCGGTCGAAACATCGGAGTTTGCAATTGCAGGCACTTTCTGATTGGACGACATTTCGTACTAATCACAGACCAACGATCTGTAGCATTTATGTTTAACCAGGCGCACTCTAATAAGATAAAAAACGAGAAAATCGAGAGATGGCGCCTGGAGCTTTCCTGTTTCAAGTACGACATAATCTATCGGCCAGGCAGCCAGAACTTTGCTGCTGATGCCTTATCAAGAGTTTGCATCCACATCGACAGCAACTCTCCAAGCAAACTCATTTCTCTACATAACTCTCTTTGCCACCCTGGTATTTCACGCATGACTCATTGGGTACGATCCAAAAATCTACCCTATTCAATCGAAGACATCAAAAGAATGACCGCTGCCTGTCCAGTATGCGCCGAAATCAAACCCCGTTACATAAGAAATGAAGGGCGCCTCATAAAAGCTACATCACCATTCGAGAGATTAAACTTAGATTTTAAAGGCCCACTTCCCTCAAAAACTTCAAATAAGTACATTCTAACCATAATTGATGAGTTTAGTCGGTTCCCTTTTGCTTATGCCTGTAAAGACATGACGTCGGCAACGGTTATAAAATGCTTAGTTGATCTGTTCTCCACATTTGGCACGCCAGCATACATACATTCCGATAGAGGGACGTCTTTCTTATCGGATGAGCTCAGAAAGTACCTGACGTCACTTGGTACTGCATGCAGTCGCACTACTCCATATAACCCACAAGGGAATGGCTTGGTTGAACGCTTAAATGGAACTTTGTGGCGTACGATTCAGCTGTATCTTCGCTCCAACAACGCTGACATTAGTGACTGGGAGAAGGGCTTGCCTCCAGCCCTACATTCTATTAGATCCTTGCTTTGCACGGGAACTAACGCCACTCCTCACGAGCGCATGTTCAATCATCCTCGTCGCTCAGGAAATGGACAATCACTACCGACATGGCTCCACTCTCCAGGGCCAGTCTTCATGAAGAAAAACGTACGAAACTCCAAATATGAGCCTGTGGTAGAAGAAGTGGAACTACTACAATGCAATCCTGAATACTCTTATGTACGCCTACCTGATGGCCGTGAGACAACTGTTTCGAATAGATCCCTGGCGCCTCTTCCATATACAGTAGATGACGAAGAAAACTCCGACGATGAACCAGAAGAATTTTTTGAAGCAGCTGGGCCAGCTGAAGTTGAAGACGTAGAAGTTCCTCGTAGTTCTACTCGAGAAAGAAGGCCTCCGGCTTATCTTCATGACTACGTTTCTTCATAGAGCATGGGTGAATGATATGAAACCTTCTTATCTAATAAGGAGATTGTCGTAGTAATGTCAAATCGTGGTGACAAACGATTTATTTGTCTAAAATACGCTATGTAATTTTATTGTTGAATAAAACCAAGATTTCCTTTGGTTTTGTCTTTATTCTGTATCAGTACGCTAGGGATTGACTTAAATTTATCGATACTATCGATATTTTATCTTGAATATTAACTATGAAAATAAATGCTACCTTACGTTTACTGTCTGTTAACTAAACCATTTAATCAGGAAAAAGTTAATTAACTTTTAACAAATACTTACATAAACTAATTTTATTGTTTTGTATAATTTGTACAACAGATTCCCTTTACGTATATACACTATACGTATAATTCGAGGAAAATGGTTGAGATTCATTGGGTGCGTTGATTGGAATCCAAAGACGTGATACAACTTTGTTTACAGATTGAAAATTTTATTCTTGAAAATAATAAAATCAGTCAAGGTCAAAATCCACAAAACAAATCAACAAAAAAAAAACCAACCACAAAATCGAAACGTTTCGTTGTTGAAATCTACAATTTGCCAAGCTGTACTTCTTTGCTCTAGTAATATTGAAGTAGCGTCCCATCAGTGAACACTTGGTCTAATATCATTATTAAAGGCAGCAATTTACTCTTTATACTTTAGACAAGTTTTCTCTTTTGAGGGCAGCTACTTCTTATATTATATTAGAAGATAATTATGGCTTATTTTTGAGTTTGGATAGCCAAAATTTGGACCAAGATATTTTAAGTGGTCGTAGATATTTAATAATGGAACACATTATAGAAATTTACTTTGACATTCGACTTAAACATGAATGTAAACTTAATAATTTAGGAAAGAAAATGTAACGAACCAGTTTAATAAGATTTTTCTGTTTGAAGGTCAGTATTGAGCGATTTTTACTTAACTAACGCACACACTGACAAATCAATTGGTCACGCTTTATCGCGTTGTCAGTTCGTCGGTATATACTAAGTATAAGGTAAAAACAAATATCATTTTTGACAGCGCTCACGGTGATATTTATTTGGGGCATTGGACCTGTCATTCAAAACCAGTCACAGTGATATTAGATTCACGATCCTTTTTCATCTTGCTATATTTCCATAAGGGAATTTCTTCTCCCTCCCACGCTTTGTTGGTCTATATTTACTAAGTCTATGGTTTTTACAGGTTGTGTTGTTTAGTTTGATTGAAAAAAAATTAAATGAGTTTCAAACTCATGAACAATTTAATTACATTTAAAAAGGTGGAAATTAAAGGCCAGTGCTGCAAAGTCTGTCCAAGTCGCATAATACACTCAGAAAGAAGGACTGCCCCCCGGTTAAACTCGGAGATACCAGCTTTCCACGTAAAAGTTGTGCTATATACTTTGGAATTAATTTGGACCGCCGCCGTTTGACCTGACATCAACACATCATAGCCAAAAAAGATGAACTCTCATCCAGATTAAAAAAAACTTGACTGGTTGCTGGGCTACAACTCAACTAGAAATAATACAAATGCTAAGCTAATACAAAGTACCTAGTATTAAAGCCCGTTTGGATGTACGGGATACAGCTCTGGGGAAGCGCAAGCAACTCCAGTTTAACCATCTTGCAGCGACAACAAAACAAAATACCACCCACAATAGCCAATGTCTCAAGGTTCACTACAAACGCTGAAATCCACCAACAACTAGCCATTCCCACACTACAGTTAGGAGATTCGGAATGTAGCAGGGAAATATAAAGAATGACTAGCCATTCACCCAAATGAGCTAGCTCGTCAGTTGACACAACGAAAGTTCTACATGCTCCGCTTGAAGCGCCACAGTATCACGGCACTAGAAGTCAGTAAAGCCATAACACCTGCGAGTAGATGGCATCACTGGAAGCCACACTCTACACTACAAGCAACACGGACGGAACTCATCCGCTCATAGTCCGAGGACTGATTGCAGATAAAGGCTGCGTTCCGAATTAAGCTGTAATTGATTTTAGCGTCCACAAACCCGTTCCGAATTACCGTGAGCGCGATATCGATGTCCCTTGAATCGTCATAGATGACGTCATGACATGCGCGATCTTGCGATTACACCGACCATGCCTCAAATAAATATCACCGTGAGCGCTGTCAAAAATGACATTTGTTTTTACAGGTTGTGTTGTTTTGTTTGATTGAAAAAAATTTAGATGAGTTTCAAATTCATGAACAATTTAATGACCGTTGCATCTATAAATAATAAATAAATAAATAATAAAATTTTATTCAAAAATATATGAGGTAAACGTTTACAGTTTTTCTTAAATCTATGACAAGTTCACCCATGCTTTGAGCCTGAACTAGGTAATCCTGTGTTTCAGGCGCTTTGAGGTAACATTAATTTATTAAATAATCATAAATCATATTAATATTATTGGTACCAATGTAAAAAGGTATATAAAATTATACTATTTTAACTAAGCTAATATAAAAAATAACAATAATATGGACAATATTTACTTTAGCACAAGTAATAACTTCTCTGTATCTTCATAGGACATAGTTTGAAGAGCTTTCTTAAGGATTTTCTTGCAGTTATTGTGATTTAAAGAGTAGATGCTTACTTTTTCATTTAGCCTGTTATAGAGTAGGGGTCCGAGGTACATATAAAACTTGGCTGTGAAAGCGTGTTTTGTACTTTTTTGAGGGCAAACTATATCTTTCCGTCTTTTTTTAGTGAATTCAGTGCTGTATGGAAGTGCTGCGTGTTGTTTTAGTACAGTGCTCATAATAAATAACTGTCGAACTGTTAATACTTCACAAGATTTATACAGGAGGTTAGTGGGGAAAAGGAAAGGGCGGCAAGTAGCCACCTTGAGAATAGCTCTTTGAGCTCTTTCAATGGGCAATAACAGAGTTTTACTTGCCCCACCCCATGAAGTAATGCAGTAAGTTAGAATTGACTGACAAAGAGCAAAATATACTTGCCTAAGTATTTTTGGATCTGTAATAAATCGTAGTTTTTTGAATACGAATATCAGCTTACGAATTCTATTATTTAGAGCTTCCATATGTTGTTTGAAGGAAAGGGTTTCGTCTATTATAATACCCAGGTATTTTATTTTATCAGTCTTCTTAATATTGGGACACTTACACTGGCTATCTGCAGGGACTGGGCAACAATGAGCATGCAACGCTGAGGGGATATTGGATATATGCTTGCGCATCGAAAACTTAATATAATTTGTCTTCTCTGCATTTAGAGTTAGTGAGTTATTTTGAAGCCATTTGTTTACAATATTAAATCCGTGTTGCGCAAGCTTGAAGACTTCATTTTCTGAGTCAGCCGAAAAAAGTAAAGCAGTGTCGTCAGCGTAAGTAATGATAGTACCATGCTCTAGCTTTAGATTGCAAAGGTCATTAATGTAGATCAAAAACAGGGTGGGCCCTAGAATACTTCCTTGGGGAACACCAAAAAATGAGTTTTTTTGAACATCGCTGAGAACATCGCCAATCTTTACGCACTGGGAACGATCTTCTAAATAACTTTTGAATATTTTCAATTGGGTGCCTCTTACACCCATGATCTCAAGCTTGCGCAATAGAATTGGAATGGAAACTGTGTCAAAAGCTTTGGCGAGGTCCAGGAAAATTCCTACTGTGTGGTTACCCTTGTCAAGTTCTTGCGCTAGATAGTCAGTCAGATGATGTACCGCATCGGCAGTTGAAACTTTAGGTCTAAATCCAAACTGCCTTTCAGACAGAATAGATTTGTCTTCCAAATATTTCAACAACCTTTTGTTTATTATTTTCTCCAATATTTTTGACATAGAAGGAAGTAAAGAAATAGGTCTATAATTTGTCACTTGCTCTTTGCTGCCTGATTTATATACAGGGATAATTACAGCTTTTTTGAGACACTCTGGGAAATGTCCTGAAGATAAACAAATGCGGAAAATATAGGTCAGTGGTGGTACCACAATGTCCTTGAATCTTTTAATAATTTTATTTGAAATGTTGTCCCAGCCAACTGCACAGTCTTCTTTCAAGGTCATGATTATACTATCTACCTCAGTCTCGTCAGTATCAAGCAGCGCGAAGGATGTTAAAGCAGTGTTAGAAGTTAAAGGAAAGTTCGTCATGTTTTGGGATTGACCCAGATTTTTTTCTGCTAGAGATTTACCCACATTAACAAAGAAATTATTTGCTATGTTAGCGGATTCCACTGGTGACGAGTGTGCTTGTAATAAACTTGAAGATGACTCATATTGTTTTGTAGTATACGTTGCGTCTTTAATATAAGTCCATATCTTTTTACTATTTGTTCCAGCCTTTTCCAATGCTACTTTGTCATAGTTGCTTTTAATTTTCCTAAGAAGATCATTACAGAAATTTCGATATCTTTTGTACGAAAGTTGCAATACAACATTTTCTGGATTAGATTTAGCTTTCATATGCAGTTTATCCCTATGTTTCATACAGCGAATAAGACCTGATGTGATCCATGGTTTTATGTTGTGATTTTTGTTGCTCAACTGCGATACGACTGTGTTTTTCTGAATTGCATTTCGTAGGTTTTCAATTACAAACAACATGCAAAACTGCGGGTCAGCGGAATTATAGACTGGATCAAAATCGATGACGCGTAAATCTTCTTCAAGTCTATTTATATTCAATTTAGAAATTTTGCGAGTGCCTTGTTTAGGTAATTTGCAATTTAGGGTTAGTAGGGCAGCATTATGATCGGTTATTGTTGCGTTAACAACAAGTGCAAGTGAGGGGAAATTCGATTTAAGCATAATATGATCCAAACAGGAGCCACTGTGATGTGTAGGAAAGCTGTGTGCTGGGAGCAGGCCATGAAAGGCGCATAGGTTGAGGTAGTCCTGAGCAGAAGCATCAGCACTTCCTGGAAGAATATTGATATTAATATCTCCAATTAAAATCGTGTTTTTGATGGATGACAGGTTCTGCAAGGTCTCATTCAGAGAGTCTGTAAAATTGGTAGTATTTTTAAAAGACGGAGGTCGATATAATGCTAATATCGCAAAATCTGATCCAATTTTAACTAACAATCTGTTACAGTCGTGCATATCAGGTTCCTCAACAGAGACGTTCAGATGATGTCTTGCATAAACTATCACACCATCATTTTGGTTGTAATTTATTGTACTTCTATACATATTATATCCCGGGATTAGTGGTATGTTATATTGTTTGGCAAGCCAGCATTCGGTTAAAACAATAACGTCACAATTTATGTTTAGCCGTTGCTGAAATGTACTAAAGCTATCAAAATTCTTAAAAACACTGCGAATATTTTGTGTTATTATGGTTAGTGGAGATTTGTAGCCGGATAAATATTGTTTGCAGTTTTCAGCTTCACAGACTTTGGACTCAGATACAGAGAAATTATCTAAATCATTAATTAAACTATTTATCATAATTGTAGTCTAAATAAGAATATAAAATAAAAAGGTCAGAAAAATACCTAATTTACGGCGCTCTTAGGCGCCTCCATAATCTACAGAATTGATGTACCTCTTTTCAGCCATAATTTTCGCCGGGCAGTCAGCAGCACCTGTGTTATGCTTGTCTGGCTTTTTGAAATGCAAGCAAGTAGCGCATTTTGGTTCATCAGTCTTTTTTGGACATTCTTTTACTGAGTGACCTTGATCACCACAGTGACCGCAGGTATACGAGGTCTGTCGACATGACTTGGCCGCATGTCCATACTGCTGACACTTATAGCATCGTGTGACCAAAGTAAAGTCTCTCACAGGGCATGATGACCAATTTACAAAAACTCGGTCTTGTGATATCAGGGCTTTGCGTATGACTGCAGATACCTCAACAATGTAATTACATGTCTCCGAGTCTTTCTTACCTGACTTATGACTTAACTTAATTAGGCTCAAAAACGTCTCAAGGCTGCAATCCTTAAGTTTTTCGGCTAGGTTTTGGTTGTACACACAGGTGAAAACCTCAAGTTCTTGCATGGATGTCGGCACTCCTATAATTACAACCCTAGGCTTTCTTTTATGGGGCTCGTCGACTGTTAGGCCTGATTTGGTAAGCTGCACCGATTGTCTCAGCTTCTCAATGTCATCCTTCGTCTCGGTGCTGATGATAACACCGCCGTTCTTCGTCTTGCGCAGGCCTCTCACGTGGAGCTTCAATTGTTCGGGTCTGATAATTTTCTGGACAAGGGTTTTCGTCTCATCGCTGGTCTTCAATTTGTCACTGGGATAGATGGCCACAGAACTTACATGACTTGGCTGGATAAAATTATTGGCACCTTTCTTTACCATGTCAGCAAAGGAAGATCCCTGGGCAGGTTTCGTCGACTCTTCTATACTCAGCTTAAGGTTCTGTAGCTGCTGCGAAAGATCGAGTTGATTTTCCAGAGTTCTGACGGCATATTGCGATTGGAGGGCTTTAGCTTTGACGGACTGGTACATGACGGCCATCTGCGAGGTTCCGTAACTGACCTTCCGGGTTAGGTTAATGATGCGTGTTTTCTGCTCCACATTCAGCTTTCCCTCATTTGCAATAACGCACACCTCCTTCAGGTTCTGTTCGATAGTCGACATCCAGTTCTGAAGTTCTGCCGTCGAGACAACTGCAGGGGCATCGTTCCTTTGGATAGGCGCTTGAGGGGTAGAGGCGGGTACGGCAACGGGCACAGGTGTAGATGTGGGTACGGCAACGGGCACAGGGGTAGAGGTGGGTACGATCACGGGCAGAGGTGCACAGGGGCCGGGCACAGGTGTAGAAGGCGGGGACCGAACACATTTACTACTCCGGTTGAATGGACTGTCCTCCATCATGAACCGGGATAATATTATATTGTTCCTGTTAAACACCGGTCATTTCTACTAATAATACACCTTACACAAATGTACTGTACAAGTATACGTTACTACTGGCTATTTGTAACTAGGTCCAATTTTGCAAGTGATTATTTGTTTATTGCAATAATTGTTCGATACGTCTGTTCACTACGACCGGCAATTATGCAATCCATGTAATTTGTAAGTCGTGGGAAGGGGTAAATCTTTGCCGGGAGCCAAATACGCTATTATAAACAACGCTTTCGTCATCCTTTTCATCACTGGACGAATCGTCGAACTTTATATCAAAATCTGAGTTATCAGAGTCGATAGAGTCAACCAACATAACTTCCATTTTCAAAAATAGGTCTTGTGAAATGTTTTGGTTTGGGGTTATGTTCACTGTCAACGCGTTCACGAGCGTTCCGAATTGATGACAGCTCTTAGCTGTCATAATCGTGATATCTATATCGGAACGCAAAATATCGATGTGAGCGCTGTGAGCGATTATTTTCTAATACGGAATGCACCCAAAGTAAAAGAAAAAAAAAACTGTCAATGCTCTACTGTCAAGTGTCAGTTCTCGTTCTGTCACAACAAATGATCAAAAATGGCGAACCGCACGGTAAAAGACGCGAAGTCAATACGAGGCACAAATCCTCAATATTTGATAGAAAAGATCATCAGATCTCGTATATACGATTCTAAATACTGGAAGGAAGAATGTTTCGCTCTGACTGCAGAGTTACTAGTGGACAAGGCTATGGAATTACGATACGTCGGCGGCGTGCACGGAGGTTTCATCTATCCGACGCCGTTTTTGTGTTTAGTTTTAAAAATGCTGCAAATCCAGCCTGAGAAGGACATTGTAGTAGAATTTATAAAGAATGAAGAGTTCAAATATGTGCGTGCCTTAGGAGCATTTTACATGAGACTTACAGGAACCTCGGTTGATTGTTACAAATATTTGGAACCTCTTTACAATGATAATAGGAAGTTGAGGAGGCAGAACAGGGAAGGCCAATTCGAGATAGTACACGTAGATGAGTTTATAGACGAGTTACTTCGTGAGGAGCGCCTGTGTGACGTCATTTTGCCAAGAATACAGAAGCGTCCTTTTCTGGAGGAGAATAATGAGTTAGAACCCAAAGTTTCGGCCCTGGACGATGATTTGGACGAGGATATGCCGTCCGATGATGAAAACGTTGATACTGATGTGAAGGAGATCAAGAGGGAAAAAGAACGAAGGGGAGATCGAGACAGGAGACGGGACAGGTTAGTTTGTAAACCAACTGAAGCAGTATCTATTATTATAGTACTCTGAAGGTACACACCAAACAAAATTTTGAAGATAGCCTTAAATAGCAGCCTAATGTTAGACACCCTAGATACAAATGCTACTCTGATCTTTTACTATAACTTACTAATTCTCCATTCATAGCACTGGCATTTGTTTGCAAGCTATTTAGGAGACAACTTGACTGCATTTACTAAGTAACAAAATGTCTCATGTATCCCAAACCCCAAGATACGGACTGTCTAATATGGGGCTCGGGTAGCAAGTAACATTCAGTAACTTATGTGTACCTACTCCTAATGATGAAATAACATGAATAGCTTATAAAAGTAGGTACTTTTATAAGATATTCATATTATTTCATTCTGTAATGAACCTTTGAGGAGCTTGTGGCTAAATAATAACAGCAGCATGGGTCGATCTTCAGGTTAAGTCGCGCTTGCCTGGGTTGGTCCGTGGATGGGTGACCACCCATTACATACCAAGTTTCCCCTGTACCTTGGTAAGCACTTTAAGCTATTGGTCCAGGCTGTCATTTGTAGATCTTTGATGGTTGTTACAGGTAAGTCTGACAACCAGTCTTACCAAGGGGTATTGTATTCCCCAGTACTAACTGGGTTGTGTAGGTCAGATAAGCAGTTATTCCACATAAAATACTGGTATTCAGCTGCATCCAGACTGGAAGCCGACCCCAACATCATTGGGAAAAGGCTAGGCAGATAATGTTGAACCCTTGAAGCTATCCGATGATTATTATTATGTGTATTATGAAAAAAAAAAAAAAAAAAAAAAATTCTTATAATGGACTTTATAGTCGTAGTAGTAGTTTATAAAGTCCATTTTAACAATTTTTAACGTGATTCATAATTATTACGATTCTGCTAAAGCGGCCATTTTAGACCCGCTGTATCATAAACTATTTCCCATTTCTCACTTTCAGGTCAAGAGAACGCGACAATAGACGCGAAAAAGACCGCAAAAGAGAACGCTCCCGAAGCAGAGACCGTGACCGTAATAGAAGAGAGAGGGAACGTGAACGAGAAAGGGAAAAGGAACGTGAGAAAGAAAGAGAAAAAGAACGGTCTAGAGAACAAAGGGACAGGGAACGAGAGAAAGAAAGGAGAGATCGAGGGGATAGAGATAGACATGATGTTGATAGGAGAAGAGATAGGGGGAGGTATTGATAAGAATAAATGAGTGTAGTTTTTAATTGGTTGTTTTATTAAAATGGAAAACATTGTGAGGAAGCCATCAGGCCCAAGAGATATTTCTCGATGGCATGTAAGGCCAATTCTGAGGCCCATGGGTGACATAAAAACTCTGACACCAGGTTAGGCGCTAACCACACGGTAAAGAAAGAGAATCAATATGGTCATTTTATTGATTGAAATTACCTACTTAATTGTAACTGTCACCCTGCTATATAAAAAAGTGTGACAAGCAGTCTTACCAAGGGGTATTGTATTGCCCAGTACTAACTGGGTTGTGGAGGTCAGATAGGCAGTCACTTCATGTAAAATACTGATATTCAGCTGCATCCGGTGAGACTGAAAGCCGACCCCAACATAGTTGGGAAAAGGCTAGACAGATGACCATGCTATTCAAAGAAATGAATGTTAGTTGTAGTTTGTACGGGGTATGAGTTATTTCATTGGTTACTGCTAGCCAGCATCGTCCCACTGCCAGGCAAAGGCCTGTCCCCATGACTGTTCTTTCGATCCAGGGCTAATCCTCTTCCTGCCCTTATCCCATGTTACTTGCGGTCGGCGCAACACGTTTTTTTCTTCCATTATCCTCTGTCAACCGTCACGCTATTAGTTACTTCTCTTCATCGAGCACAAATCCCAATGGAGCGGTAATTTCGGGCCAGCCGCCTCCGCCTAATCTATGGCCTCCGCAACGAATAAGTGATTTGTCCCTTATAAATATTACGCTCGCTGTTTTAGTGAGAGAGAGAGTGTTTGACCTTGGGTCAGCCAATCAGAGCATAGTGAAGGCAGGCAAGACGACAAAAAAATCTAATAAGTCCGTCAGATAGATTTCCAAAAAATATTGGACACATTTTTTCTTTTGTTACCTACTTAAACCAAAATTGACGAAGATATTATGACGCTTTTAAAATTCTCATACGTCACGCCTTGGTATAATGAAAAATAATTCTGACGTTACGAGCCCCCACTCCCGAGTTTTGGTGCGTTTTATCTTTGTCAATATTCATTGATTTACACAAACAAAAAATATATTGTGTCCATTATTTTCCAATGCTAACTGACGGACTAAATAGATTTGCAATTTTTTGATACTGCCGTCATGCCTATTGTTTTCAAACAAATTATGTAACATTTCTGCTCTATTGGGGTATATGCTCAATGCTTCTCTTTAAAAAACTTTTTTTTTGGAAATATGTAGGTAAATAACACAATCCATCTATTGTTTCCCTGGTCTTCTCTGCATCCATCGACGTTTATATTTATTACATACTTATAAAGTCACATGCGCTTCGTCTTGCCCTCATCGCATGCCCATAAACCAAGACAGTTGATTCCTTTTCAACATTTCTGTAACTAGCGCAACTTTCAAACTTCCTCTGCTAGACTCAAATCCATCGTTGTCACACACATCCATCTCAGCATTCTCATCTCCGCTACATGCAATCTTTGTAGCTAATTAATTGCAGTCAGTCAAAATCAGACTATTGCTAAAAACAAAAAGTTCTGGAAGAAATTATTATCAGGGATTTTGATTTACGTTAATAAAAAGATAAATAAAAAAATAAAAATAAAATAAAAAAGAAACACAAATTAATTGATGTGTATATTTAAAAAAAAATGTATTGCTAAGATAACAATGTCATAAAAATAATTCTCTGTCTAATAAACAATTCATTTACAAGTAGGTACATTCAATTTCATTAGCATTATGTACAACATTTTATTAGTACAGTAGTATTTAACCTTTTGAACGCCATTGTCACATATACGTGACAAGCGAGCGCGTGCCCTGTACGCCAAACGAAACAAATATATGACATAATGGTAGGTGAAATTGAGGCTTGGCTTGCCAAGCGCGTGCGTTTATGCTCTGGCGTTCAAAAGGTTAACTACTAGACGACTAAAATATCCAAAAAGGCTAGGCAGATCATCATGTATTGCCGCTATAACAACAAATAATAAAAATGAAAGAGGGATCCCCTACTACGATGGTACAGAACCCTTCATGCGCGAGTCCGACTCGCACTTGGCCGGTTTTTTTTCTTAGTCAGCGTCGAGGTTGGGGATAGCAATATTTTTGGTTGGTACTTAGCGAGTTACAAAATTAGCGCCATTTAAAAGTTTTTAGTTACAATATCTAGGAAGAACTCTTTAAATTCTTAACACATGAGCGTTTAAGATTTCGACTATCTACATAATTATGTACAGAATATTTTTTTTTTTGAACATCTATCTAAAATTCTTTATCTTTGTTAGGACTAAAATGCATGAAGCATTCACGTAAATTCATTATTAGATAGGTAATAAACAATTTTCCTATTTTATTTTATTACCATAAGTTTTTTTTTCAACTGTTGGCAATACAACGTCAAATTAAAATTAACCAAAAATAATGGAGTTTTCTGGACCGTGACAGCTCAAGTCTTTATCGAGGTGCGAGCAATACCGTTGGCGTTAGGGCCCCTGACTCCCCTGGCAAGAATATTGTGGCGCCCACTTAGGGAAATCATTATCAAGTGTTAATTTTTTTGTTGAACGAATTTTACGAATGTGAACGTATAACGTAACGTTTGTCGTGTCAGCCCCAGACCTAGGCGCCCCATGACGCCCCCCACCCCCTAACGCCGGCACTGGGAGTGAGCGAAGTGCGCTCCATAAATTAGAACTTTCTGGACCGCGATAAGTTAATATTTTTTTGTAGGTACTCATTACGGGCTTCTTATCGGGCATCTTATCAAGAAGTATTTGAGCTGTAAATAAGATTTTATGATATTTTTCTTCATCACGTCGGGGGCCCCGTATCTATGCTAATATTATATCATCTGCCTAGCCTTGTCCCAACTATGTTGGGGTCGGCTTCCAGTTTTACATGATGCAGCTGAATACCAGTATTTTACATAGAGCGACTGCCTACCTGACCTCCACAACCCAGTTAGTACCGGGAATTACGATACCTCTTGGTAAGACTGGTTGTCAGACTTTTTGGGCCTCTGTCAAAGATCTACAAATGACAGCCGGGACCAACGGCTTTACGTGCTTTCCGAGGCACGGAGGAAAGTCGGTACCTATGTAAGGGGTGGTCACCCATCCACAGACCAACCTAGGCAAGCACGGCTTAACCAAACGATCGACCCGAGCGCATGTTATTTAGCCACGAGCTCCTCGCTCCTCTATACTAATATTATAAAGAGGTAAAATTTGTTTGTAAGTTTGTATGTAAGGGTTCATACAGACAAGCGGCACGTTGCCAACTGCAGATAAACTGCAGCCGTCGACACACATTTACGCGGCATGCCACAACTGCAAGCGTCGCCACACGTCGACGGCTGTCGCTTGGCGCGTCGACGGCAGCCGTCGACAGGTGGCGATGGCTGCAGTTTATCTGCCGTTGGTAACGTGCCGCTCGTCTGTAAGAACCCTAAAGGGTAATCTTCGGAAATACTCAGATCCTATTCCGAAAATTCTTTCACTAATGGGAAGCTACATTATCCCCGAGTGTCATTGGCTACATTTAGAACGTTGCCGTGGATTAATTTCCGTACATAACGGGAGCGAGGCCGCGAGCAACAGCTAGTCGCTGATACGGCGGTAGCTACGCCCCTGATTGGAATCAGCTCCAACATAGTTCGGAAAAGGCTAAACCCTAAAGCCCCTTGGTTGAGATGATTTACTTAAATTTATGCCCATAAAGCCTGTGGAGTTTTTCCAGTTATTTTCATTTGACCTTGTATTGTGGATTAAATTTAAATATACTACAATTTCATAACACTAATTTCATAAATAATACGTTATTTTATTGTTCATGTTATTACAATAGGTATTATTTTTTTAGACTATTTGGAATGAGGGCTAGCTAAGTTATTGATTAAGTTTAGCACTAACATATAAAAACATTATTTGTTATGTACTTGGAAGCAGCAGTTAGAACCTTGAAATTGAAAATAACAACGCTTTTGTACAGCTAAAGAATCTTTCGAAAGTTTCGGATCCCGTAACCGTAAACCGCAACAACGCCCAACCACAATGACAGATCTATGGTTAAACGCACACTTATCAGAGGCGAAGAAAGCGAAAGAATCGAATTTAGAATTACTTTTAAGAAATCCTATGAAACCTCGCACAGTTACCCGCGACGAATCGGACGAATAGGTAACGTTATACGTATGATAGAACGTTTCGTCCTGTCGTCCGGCACGATCGATTCTTTCGGCGCCGACAAATGTGCGTTTATCTCTATGAAATAATAGAGACAGCTTGCGGTTTTGATCGCATTTGGAAGCGCACCTTAAAGTTTATATTATCGAACTAAATTGGTTAGCGCGCGTAAAGCGTATAACGTTGCTGCTACCTTCAGTGTAATGGAAGCCTTTTGTTGATATTCAGAGCAGCGAGCTCGAGGTTTTAAAGTAGATAAGATTCCTTGCAAACGCCAAAAGCTATGGTTTACATTATGTTATAGGCGGCGTAACTAGTCTGAATGATATTATAAACCGACTTAAAAAGAACGCACAATTTTTTTAATGTGGCACTTTCGGGAGATACTATTTCATTTAATTAACACAGATTGTTTTAAAATAACATGGAGGTTAGATAGTATAGCGCACTAAAGAGCCCTTTACAGAAATTAACAAAAGAAAAAGTTATGCCAACTACTCAAATGCGCATAACAACATGCACATTTGCGCAAAACATGGACACAAACTGTCTTGCGCGCATGTGGTTAATTTTACAAGCCTTCAGAGTGGCAAAAATGCCTTTTTTATATCTCTAATATCATTATAATTATAACAAACGCAACAATAAAAATCATAGACAAAACAATTCACATTTTACAAAAATCATAGACACTCTTCAGCACTAGAGTTCCGACTCAAAGAGTTTTTAATCATGCCACTGATTGAAGGCACGCTAAACTTTGGCTAGAAGGTCGGCGCGTGCATTATGAAGATTCTCTGTTCTTCTTTCTTGATCCATTTGAGGAGACGGTCTACTGCTTTGATCGCTTGGTCTTTTTCCATTAGGGGGTCGAATGTCACATATAGTTCGAACCCGTTTGTTACCTGAAATTGTTGGTAATTTGATAAAAGAGAAAGATAAGGTGGACATTTAAAAAGTTAAGTTTGTATGTAATTATTGCAAAAATTATGGCAAAATTTGATTGGATATTAATTGATTAACAGAAAGCGAAGAACAATGTGTCGTGGCACTGTTTGAGCGAGGCCTATAAGATAAGTCAATTGATCATTTGGTTGGTTATGGTTATAGACCGTTCACAAGAACCTAAAAGTGAATTCTATAGTACACTACAGCCTAATTGCATATTGCGCTTAGTCAGAATCCTTTTATTTTGTCAAATCAACAAAATTTATAAGCGTATATGCGTTGTTTACGTTGTCGATCATACGATTTTTTTAAACATGATGTATATGATTATGCACATGAATCTCCATGAATTCAAATGCATTGTGATTGATTTACGCAATAATTGATGTACTAGCCAAAATTAAAATAAATAAAGCAACACTACAAACGTTGTTAGCTTGTTAGTAAAACTACAAACCCTGCGTGTGCAGTACAACAATGCTTTTCGGATACTGCTGTCGCTGCCTCGTTTCTGTAGCGCGTCAGGGATGTTCGCAGTAGCGCGTACAGACGACTTCTTTGCGATCATTCGTAAAAGATCCGCCTCACTACTGCGTCTGATGCGGGGCAGCGACAACAGTCTTCTGAGTGTTGTTGCTAATAAGACTGAGGGCCACCTTATGGGGCACCTGTGCGCAGTGCATGTACTGTTGCCAGGTGTCTCCGTGAGGTGGCGTAATTAAGTATTATTAGTTAGTGTGTGTTTTAGTCTATTATACTAACATAGGTTAAGGAATACTAACACATTTATGGGTTCTACCTGAAATAAAGATAAATAAAATAAATAAAAACACTTACCCAAGCTAAAATAGTATCACTAGAATTCGACCGGAAAATCAACTTCGCGGGCGTCGAAGTACAATGTATGAAACTGCAAAACCTCCTGTAATTCCTCACATAGTCAATATCCGACAGCTTTTCCACCTTCTTCACCATTATATCGCCACCTTCTTTATGTCTCATCCTGTAATCCTGTAGCTTATCCAGACTAATAGGGTCGGAAGTGAACAGTTGCGCGGTAGATTTGCATTTGTACATAAAGTGTCGGATTTCGGGTATCCCTATATGTTTCAAAGGGTTTGTTGTAGGTAATTCTTCGTTTCTGTTCAAGGCATCGTTGATAGCGACCAGGCAGTTAGAACGGCGTAGTTTTTCGGCTATGGTGTGCTTAGCTTGGGAGAGAGGGAAGAATGCGTCGCGTTGTACTGTGAGTAGGAGGAGGCAGGCTTGGCAGTCTTCGGAAATATACGATACGTGGCCGTGGAGGAATCCTCTGTAATTTAAAATAATGTATTATTAATGACATAAAACAGTATCATGGCTGTATCTTCCGTACTTATTGTACACCGACATGTCCCATGTAATAGCCCAACCAAATATTCAGACCAGACCAGACTCCAGGCTGCTACTGATAAAATCCTGGTAAAATACCCAATAAAACTGCCCCGCAAATCAAACCCAGCATCCAAGAGCTAGGAATTTCCTTTCGAAATGAAATAGGAAAGAGACACAATCAACACGATAATATTGGGGATCGCTGTTAATATTTTAGAGGGCTTAAAATCTGTTCCTATGTTATATCATGCAACTAAAGTCATATTTTACGGTAGGTACCTGGGGTTGCATTTAATATCGGCCTTTTTTTTCGATATTGATTAAATTGTTTTGTTCATTTTGTTCAATTCGGCTAATGCGACCAAAAATTACCACTTAAAAATTGACACAAATACAACAGTAAGAAACACACTCACGTGGAATCAAACTTCGGCAAACAAATTGGGGTCCAACTCTCAGCAGTCTTGAAGGACTCTGAGCTCCGAACCAGATTGAAAAGCAGATGTATATCAGACGGATGTAAGGTATACTTCTTCATTCGAACTAGCGTGATCAGTTGGTTTCCGGCCAGCATTATAGCGAAGACTAAGTCTCGTATTTTGTTGCAGGTTGACTGGATGGCGCTTGTTATGTTTTCTCTTGCTTTTTCTGGGAGAGGAAGGCAACGGACTGCTCCTGAAAAATTTATTGTATCTGTTAGTATGATTTCAACTGTTATGGTGTTCAAGGTCTTGTATTTTAAACAACAGGGGGCCTAAAATGGCCGCATTAGCTGAATTATAATAGGATCATAATATTAATTACGTTACTACGTCGCCTGTGACTATTTTAAGAATTTTAACGCGATTCATAATATTATTACGAGTCTGCTAAAGCGGTCATTTTAGGCTCCCAGCTTATTAGTTCAATAATTGTGTACTAATGTTACGCGCACTGCATGGCCTTCTCCGCTCACATAATAAAAATGCAGGATCCTTCTCCATAAATATAAGTAAGGCCTTCTCCACTCACATAATAAGAATGCAGGATCCTTCTCTATTTAAATATAATTAAGGCCTTCTCACTCACCTAATAAGAAAGCAGGATCCTTCTCCATAAATATAAGTAAGGCCTTCTCCACTCACATAATAAGAATGCAGGATCCTTCTCTATTTAAATATAATTAAGGCCTTCTCACTCACCTAATAAGAAAGCAGGATCCTTCTCCATTAATATAAGTAAAGCATTCTCCACTCACCTAATAAAAATGTAGGATCCTTCTCCATAAATATAAGTAAGGCCTTCTCCACTCACTTATTAAGAATGCAGGATCCTTCTCCATAAATATATGTAAGGCCTTCTCCACTCACTTATTAAGAATGCAGGATCCTTCTCCATTAATGTAAGTAAGGCCTTCTCCACTCACCTAATAAGAATGCAGGATCCTTCTCCATAAATATAAGTAAGTGGTCAATAAGTCGCTCAGCCCCCGACAGTAGCCTACGTAGGTCATAGTTCCTTCTTTGTTCGAATATTCTGTTCAGCTGCGTTAGTGTAAGTACTGAAACTATTTGATTAAATGCATACCTGAAAGTTACGACAACATTTATTTTTATAAAGTACGAAAATAATGATTTATGTAGGTAGTAAATTACTCAAAGCTACTTTAAAACTCCACTCATTGGCAGTACTTTTAAGGTTTCCATCAACCAATCTAATCAAATTGATAGCTGTGAAAACACGTGATTGTGGCCTTAAATTTTTGTTTAGGTCACGGGGTAACACGAGTTGAGAAGCCCAGCCCAAATTCTTCTAGACTTAATGACTGAATTATAATCAGAATATGATTATATTCAAATGATTTTTGCCAGATATGAGAGACCCGCGTTTTGACAGCTCTTAAAAAGTATCTCAATTGATTGGTGTGTTATCTACCCCATTCCGGAGGGGACCGTAACCGCAATCCGTGAACTGATTGTGATTGATGCCAGTGACACGACAACGGGTGGTTGTCGTGTTAGGGTCTGCTTCCAGTCTAACCAGATGCACCTGAATACCAGTATTTTACATGGGGCGACTACCTATCTGACCTCCACAGCCCAGTCATTACTGGGTAATACAATATCCCTCAGTAAGACTGGTTGTCAGAATTTCGGGACAACGACGACTGACTACCTGTTATGTCTGTCAAAGGTCTACAAATGACAACCAGGACCAACGGCTTAACATGCTTTCCGAGTCACATAGGAAATTGGGTATGTATTGGGTGGTCAGCACTCCATGGACCAACTTAGGCAAGCGCAGCTTAATCTGAAGATGGAGCCGAGCGGCAGTTATTATTTAGCCACAATGTCGCAGAATGTAGGACTTAAAATACTCATAGAATCTACACACTGTGGTCTGTCATTGCATATAGGCGTTTTTCTAATGCGGTTGCAATTGGGGACCATTTTGGAAAAGTCACCTATATTGCACTTTAGAGTTCAATTCTTTCATAAATTTTTAAGGATTAATTTTTTTTGATCTACTTACGTTAACTGTAAAACAAGTTGTGTTTCACTCTCATTTGACTTGGATACCGCAACCAGTATCAAAGGTCCCTTCACCAAGAACACGGCCTTACAATCTTTAGTGGTGATAGATCTCAATATATCCTGGTTCTGCTCCTCAACCACGCTTACTAGAGCTTGGATGACACCGCATAGACCCGCTAACTTATCTTCGTTACCATACCTGAAATTATTTTAAAACAATAGAATTATTTGGGTAGGAAAATCCCTTGAATTACCTAATAAGTACTTCATTTTATTTTCCCTGAAAATTTGAAATAAATAAAAAAGTATGAATGATTGATGATGGTAGGAAAAGTAAATAATTTTTAAGTTAAGTTAATTAGTTAATTTAATTAGTATGAGTATGGCTGCCAAGCTAAAATGGAGCAGGGAAAAACAGAGTTGTGAGTTAAAACTACAAAATATATAGTAATAAAGTAATAAATATATAGTACATAGTAAATGCCAACGGGTCCGTCCCAGGTAGAAATAGGTTGTTGAAAAAGAATCTTTCCTCAAAGATTAGCCACAGTTGGCTATGGATTGGAAGGGAAACGAGGCCTTTATCTTGCACTGGGACGTAGATAGCTATTAGAGTAGAGGAAGACCAAAGGAATGATCAATGGACCATGTGAAGGATATGGCCAGAATATATGGATATGCTGAGCTTCCCAGATGGATTGGGATAAGGGCAAGAGCATGATAAATAATAAATATGAGCTACGTCCATATCACCTACTCATTCTGGCCCTATGAATACTCAAGATATACTTGCCTAGAATAAATAGGTTTACCAGCAGAACTCAGTATAAAGACATGTTTCTCTTTGTTCACCAGTTCTGGCGTTTGAAGGTAATCATCCTTTTCATTGTCCGTGTCATCACCATTCTGTTCCATCAAGTTTGAGTTGCTTGTTGATGCAGATATTGACTCCTGAAAAACCAGAAAAATTGATAAAAAATTAAAAAGAAATATTTTATTATTAGGCTGGAGAAAATTGTTACTTGATCACAAAGAAGTAAAAAAAACTTACATCTTTAGTCTGTAAATCATCGCTCGACTTTGTGGCTTTTATCGGAGCAGCACTCTCCCCAATTTCACTTTGAATCTCACTAATAGTACTGTTTATTGCAGTCAGTGATATATTGCGCTCTTGAAGACTGGAACTCATCTCAGAGGCGAACTCCTCGAACGAATCTGTAGGATTTAGGATGCTGTCGTGACATGCACCAGGCTCCAAATCATCTGGAGGGTGCTCCTCAATGATAACCGTAGGAACATCTTTGGATGTGGAAGCCATGACGAGTAATTTTCAATATTAAATATCTAAATTATGATAAAATATTTTACTACTGCAAAACGGCATCAATAACGTTAGAGTTAATGTGTTCCATCGTCAACTTATTATGAAACGATTAGCTACCGGTGGTCCCTTTTACACACTTTAATTTTTGATCGGTTAACTCGCTCTAACACTCAAGATTTCCTCTTTCAGCAACGGAACGCGGAAATATAGGTGGCTTGTCATTGTGACAGTGTGACATTTCTATGATTGACACTTTAATGACACTGACACAGCATTGAATGTTGCCCTATTTCATTTAAAAGAAAAAGTATACAAAAATATTTTACATGTCAAAAGAGTCTAATAATAAATATTATTTTGCTAGTACATAACATGACGCCTGTAATTCGCGAAGGCTTAGGCACAGGTGTACATAACCTAAGAGGGTAACACACTTCATAGTGCTCTAATTATTAGTAGTAGTTAGAGCTAAGAACAATCATTGCCAAAAATCAAAACCTAGCAATGGTTCAAAGCAAATTTTACAGTAGAACAAAAAAACGATTTGTCAACTATGAATTAATAAAATTTATATAATAAATTATATAATTATGTATAGTGTATTCAAGACGCCTTTAAAAATATTTAGCAACGTGTTTCAAGATCGTGTTAGACTCCGTAAATACTCTTGCTTTCAATTTTTACGTACCTATAACGAGCCGAAAGGCGCAGCGGTGGTGAGGTTGCCTTACGCTCTTAGGGTCCCGGGTTCGAATCCCCGTTAGTGCAAATGTTTGTGTGATAAACATGGACATTTGTTTCCGAGTCATGGATGTTTATAATGTCTATTAAGTTATTATGTATTTACAAACAAAAAGTATCTATGTAGTAGGAATATCAACTATCTGGCAATTTGCAGGCCAGTGCTAGGTTGTATGTTGAATAAAACATTGTTCGCGATTGTAAGACGTATGTAGTTACAGAATTATAATCATCAAAATCATCAATACTCCACTCTAAGTTCATAAAGGTCAATGACTTTGACCTTGGAAAAATCGTTCCTCGACTTTTATGAACTTAGAGGGTTGTATTGATGATTTTGATGATTATAATTCTGTAACTATATACGTCTTACAATCGCAAACAATATTTGAATCAACATACAACCTAGCACTGGTCTGTAAATTGCAAAAAACGTTAGAAAATTTGAATTTCGCGGGCTGGTTGGAGCATCCACCTTAAGGTGATGCAGAGATAAAACATAGAAGGTGCAATAATGCAGAAAATTAATAAAGTAAGTAATACTCACATAATTACAAAATGTAAGAAAAACACTTTAAGCAATAAAAATAAACTCTCAACACGCAGATAATACAACCGATATTCAGTTATCTGCAACTAAAGTACCATCGAGTAGAAATGTAAAAAGGAATTCAAGCAGAACAATGTAACAAATTGTCGGCGATTGGACACAGGGTCTAGCGAGCAATGCCTCATGACCGACCATGCGGAAGACGCTGATAACTCCTCACTCTTAGTCCTAACTGAGAGTACTTACCTACTCATAAACGATCGTTCGGTAATGTTCCGTGAGGAAATATTGGCGGAAATCTTGAACGTTTACTCGGGGTCATTTGTTGAAGTATGCATCGTTAGACGATTGTTAGGTTATAGTTGATTATGTGATGAAGTGGCATCAGCAATCCGGTCGCTGCCGATTCAGTGGAAGCATTGTGAAAAATTAATTTGTTTGATGCGATGCGTCTGACGCTTACGATGCGGACATCATGTGGACGCTTATCTAAATAGGTACTTAAATGCTTTATGGTATTCACCAAGTCGCACTGGGCCTGTATGGTGAGTTTCGGCCAATTTCTTCTTCTTTGAGTTTGGCCACAGAGAAGAGACGTTTGTCCCAGCAGTGGGAATATTGTAGGCTGATACGCATTTACTATTTATTATGTGTGTTAGTAAACGAGGCCACAAAACGGTACGTTTGGCGCAGTGGCTGAGCGATTGGCTGTAGCGCTGCGTGTTGCGGGTTAATTCGATCCCCGCACGTATCAAATATTTGTATGATTTGCAGGTAGCTGTTCCGGGCTTGGCTGATTGTGTAGGTACGTGAGTTTAAATGTTTGTAAACGAGCCCACGTTACAGGAGAAATTCGTAGTGTGGGGCAAAGTTTAAAAAAAGAAGTGCATGAAAAGAGGTCATCGTCATCATCATCATCATCAGCCTATTAATGTTCCCACTGCTGGGACACAGGCCTCCTCTATATGAAAAGAGGTAGACTTGCTAAATCGCAGATAAAAGGTTTTCAGTGGGATAGTTTTTGGCGCAGGCTTACAGTGCTTTCCTAGGGACCGCCGTACCAAACTCTTTAATGCTACTGAGAAATCCTAATGAGTTATCAAGCCCGCACCAGTGTCGCACCGGCGTTCATGAGGGTAACGGGTGAGTCTAGTATTGTGTATACCCAGAGATTGACTTAATTTAATAGAATCTGAACATTCTAGTAGGTACCAATATTGTCCAGCACACCTCTCATCTTCTGCACGACTCAAGCTTCGCTTGCTTCTTCAAGACATCATAAACTCTATATCATTGGTCTTGTTATCACTAGCGTGACTGCTGAGTATGAGGTCCTGGGTTCGATTCCCAGGTCGGGCAAAGTGTTATTGGGTTTTTCCATCAGGAATTTCTCAGTAACAGCCGTGGACTTTGGATTTGTGACCCCGCCCAATATTACATGAGACGGACAAGCTATTGTAAAAAAAAACAAGTTTGTTAATGATAATAAGTTATGGAAGAGTCGAGTCTCCTAACACAGACTTTAGACGCCTAAAAGGAAACTCCAATCACTAGTTTAAATTAAAAAAAAACTTGACAAAAACAATAAATCATTTTTAATTATTTATTTAACATAACTGGCCAACTGTTAGGCACACCTCTATGTAACCCTTTGGAGATAACACGGCGTGATGTTATCCTAAAGACCTAAACCCTAACCATCTCATTAGGCTCTCCCCCAAAATAACTCAACAAATACCTGGACGTTATTCTATTTCTTACTTAAACAGGGTTGTATCGCTTTATATTGCGCCCTACACTGCACCCTTGTTTAAATAAACGTCTTATTTGGCCCTCATCCGTAATAGCTACGTGAGATGCAAGTAAATTCGGGGCCAGGAAACTTTTTTCTTTCGCGACAACTCTTGGAGTGTAGAAAACAAGAGATGTGTCATTATTTTTGGTGGGAATTAAGATATAATTATCTTCGAAATTCTAATGTTGATAGTGCTACAGAATGTGATTCGGCAGCATTTCTTGAAAAGCAAAGTCATCATCTACCTTTTCCCAACTATATTGGGGTCGGCTTTCAGCCTAAACGGATGCAGCTGAATGCCAGTGTAAGTATTTTACATGGAACGACTGCCTATCTGACCTTCACAATCCAGTTAGTACTGACTACGAACAGCCACTCGGGTCGATCTTCAAGGTTAAGTCGCGCTTGCCTAAGTTGTTCCGAGGATGAGTGACCGTCATTACTCATCGAGTTTCCTCTATATCTCGAAAAGCACGTTAAGTCGTTGGTCCCAGCCCGGCTGTCATTTAATTTTGTAGTTCTTTGACAGTCGTTACAGGTAGTCAGAGTCCCTAAAGTCTGACAACCCCAATCTTACCAAGGGGTTCCGTATTAAGTTTAGTTTTGCCACAAATACCGCATTGACTTCTTTTCTAAGATCCTTGTATAAAAGTCCCGGTATCTAATTTATTCGGCCTCCAAGAGAATTATTGTCATTCATGAATATGAATTGCTTTGTTTAAACTGATCAAATTTTTATTAAACCTCTACCCACGACCTGTGCTGTATTTTTTTATGGAAGATATATTATTATGGTGGATTATTAGCTCGGTTTTTATTTGAAGATGGTGGTTTAAAGCGCAGGCCACACCGCCAGCAAGCGAGCGAGTGAGCGAGCCGAGAAAGCATCGTTTCACCTTTTTTCATACTTTGGTTCACCCCACTTACTACAGAGCTAAACTACGTCAGCGATACAAACGAAATATCCGACAAAGCCAGCGATGATTTGCATTCAACTCCCCAGTGCGCCCTCCCGCTCGCTCGGGTCGCATTTTTCGGTGTGGACCCACATAGTTTAGCTCGCCAAGCTTCTCACTCGCTCGCTTGCTAGCTGGCGGTGTGGCCTGCGCTTTGGAGTCGTCAATAATTTTATATGGGTTTTTTTACGGTATCGTCATCCACAGCTCTGAATATGACATTGATGGGAATAAAAGTGTGCAGACTGGGCTCAAGACCGAAAAGATAATGGCTAACAGCCTTATTCATAAAAAATCCTTAATTGAGGTTTGATCGGTCTGTTAGTTAGCAGACTGATTAAGCTTGTTAGACGGTTGTCCAGAAGTATGATTCATAAACGTTTGCTAGCAGTCAGCTAGTTAATGAGCTGCTGATAGACGGATTAGACACGTTATGTTGGCCATCTTGACTAATAAAAGACAAAAAATAGACTCATCGAGAATTAAAAAAAAATTGACAGCAGTGACAGCAAATTAGCGGGAAAACGCAATTTTTTACAAAGACACACGAGCTTAGTTTAGTTTCTTGCGATTTTAAAAATGAATGCCACCAAAAAAAAGAGTGATAATTGGACAGCGGAGGATAAAGTAAGAAAAGCAATTCATTTACCTTTGTTTCGTATTATGTGTGAAGTGCATCATTGCTTACCTACGTTCCTATTGAATCTATACACTGAACGCCCTTTTCAGATATTACTTTAAGAGCTAGTTAGAGATAGAGTTTGAGTTATCGAAAACTAAAATACGGACACCAACAGAAACAGAAGCAAGGTCGCTGCGTGGGCGGACCTTCTCAAAAGGAAGGCCATCAAATCGTTGGTAGTATTATTATTTATTATACCTATGTTACACCTTTTTCCCAATGAGAGTTTATAAAGTTACAAGTACTTAATTAAATTACTGTCATTCAAAACACAATGTCGTTAATACAAACAGCTATTACCTATTCCACTTCGGTTTTAGTTTCAATATCATGGGAAAAGGGGCAGAACGAACGGTCACGCAATTAAAAAATCAGTGGGGTACATTAAAATCCGCCGAGAAACGGAAAGTTAGCGCAGAAAAACAAGATAGGCGGAAGGTTAAGGCGGAAGGTGGCCGCGCCCTCGCGGCAAGACCCCACTCATTGTAGCGCCATACGAGCCTGGTTGCCGCACGACTTCGATTCGGACTCAATAAATCAGTTTGGTACGATTTGGTTAAGTATATAATATTTTTTTTTATATTTTACTTTTGTTTTAATGCTGTAAATGTCCACAAGTTTCAGTTTGAAATACCTAGCTATAGCTTGGACTATAATCAATATCATGAATGATATATTTCAGGGTCGTATTAAACCTAATTAAGAGGATTTTTAAATACAAATTCCTGAAACATATTTTCCAGGATTTTTGCTCTTGTCAAAGTCAGCTGTGCAAATTTGCGGCGGACATTTTGTGACTTAGCAGGGAGATAAGGGAGGGTCAACAGTCCTCTAACTTTATCAGAGCCTTGATAGACTGATTAGCGTTAACAGACGTTTATGAATCATGTTTTTTAGCATCGGGCCTTCAAGGAGGCTCTAAATTTTTATGAATAAGGCTGTAAATGTTTATGTTTTTCTCAATGGATTTCTGCCACCTTTGGTAACTAGAGACTGTTCTTTCATCTGTCTGAATACTGTCTCGATATGGTCTTTAAACAGCCACCAGCAAGCAAGTCAACCAAAGACATGACTAACTAACTAACTAATTTATTCAAGCTAGTCTAGTCAACCTTTCGGTTGCAAGTAAGAGTAAAGCTCCAGGGTCGCCCGCCAAAACATAGTTAATTTAATCCCATTGAATGATTTTTCCATGAAATAGCCATTCTATGCGATTAAATAAATTTAGAGTGTTGTATTGTATTGATGATTTTAAGGTGAATGCTCAAACCAGCCCGCGAAATTCAAATGTTCTTACGTTTTTTCGCAATTTGCAGGCCAGTGCTAGCTTGTATGTTGATTAAAATATTGTTCGCGACTGTAAGACGTATGTAGTTACAGAATTATAATCATCAAAATCATCAATACAACCCTCCAAGTTCATATAACTCGATTGAATGAATATTTCAAAAAAAAGTCATTCAATCGAATTACATGAACTTGTATATGGTTGTATTGATGATTTTGATGATAATATTTCTGTAACTACATACGTCTTACAACCGCGAATAATATTTTAATCGACATAAAACTTAGCACTGGCCTGGAAATTGCAAAAAACTTAAAAAAAAATGAATTTCGCGGGCTACCCTGTGGCGTCAGCCTTAAACACAATAATTCTGTAAATACATGTATCATATTTTGTTTAAGATAAGCTTTTCGACTTTGATAAGTCTTATACTGACCTGAATATTTCAAATAACGTAAGAATTTTTTTATTTCGTGGGCCAACCTGTCGCTTCCACCCTAACATTAATATTCGAGCTCAAATAAGTCTCGTCAAAATCGGTCCCACCGTTTCGGATTAGCCAGAACAAACAGGCAGACAGACAGATAAAAAATTGTGTGTGTGTGTTTTCTTATATGAACCTACAACGTACCAAATAGAGCAGTATGAAATCAGCCTAAAGATGTTTAATATTTTTAAAGTTTCGGCCCTATACTTGTCTTGTTAACATCACACAAGCCACGACCCCGCGAAACATGCATCTCACTAATGAACGGGAAACCATGTACCATTAATTAATGATGAAAATAACGAGTCCTATACAATTTACTGATGACTATTACATCGAGTACATACTTCAATGGGTTGCGGTGGGGCAATTATTTTCGTGTTGGTTAAAATTTAATGGAAGCTGGTATTCGTGGTTGTTTTGAATATTATTAATATGAGCAATGACATTATCTGGTAATCATGATATACGTCACGCCTGTAATCCTCACCCTTAAACAAAAGTTTGTTTAACTCCCATCCTCAGATCCCCCACATTTCAAAATATAATTTCCTTCTTCAAATAAATTCTACCATCAATAATAACAATGGAACATTATAAATTCCTGTCACATTGCATTCTTATTTGTAACAAACTGTATGACATAACGGAAAGGCATCACGTACCATAAATTTGTCTTCTGACAACTTTTTAGACGGTGTTGCCACCAGTAAAAAAGCGTTGGCAATAAAACAAGCATTTGTAAGAGTTCTCGACTTGTGAGAGTGAAGTTTTAGAATTCCATGATCCACGTATAAGAAGGCCCTACTGTTGGCTTAGTCGATGGAACTTACAAGCCGATAATAATAAGTTATTTGGTTTGAGAATGTATTTTTGAATTAAAAACTTCTTTAGACGCGTTGATCACTTTTTGGGTGAACAAAAATCACGGAACTCGCGTGACCGTCACGTACGCTTTTCGTAGCACTCGTAGCGCACGCGTAGCAGTACTTAGGCGTGCGCGGGGCACAACCCGTAGCAGGGCTACGATTGGGGCGGGGCCTGAGGGGGGGAGAGGGGAGGGGGAGAAAAAGAAATAGTAAATGAAGACACAAATAAACATAAAAAATTGCACACACAGCTCGACGATACAATTCACAAGTTACTTAGTTTTCACTTCTACCGGCAGTCCCCAAAGATTGCCCAGCATGTTTTGTTTTTTTGTAAACTGTTTTTGTGCCCGGTTGATGGTAACAGGCACGCCCACTATTACATGGGACTCAAACATAACTGGCGACTACAAGAGTGATGTTATATTATTGTTATTGAAAGCCTAGTAAATAGAACGTTACTCAATGCCTTTGATATTAATGTAATTTCTTAGAGTTTATTATTAATTGCAAAAATATGTGATACGATCGGCTGATAATTTTCTTTTCACAAACCGGGAGTAGGTGTAGAGAGATTTATCTCCACTCTTAAGAACAAAAAAAAAACGAAATCATATGGTGATAAAACGCGTGGGTTTCTTTTAATGTTTTGGGAAGCTCATAATCAGTTTATCTGATTTGAGTAAGGAGTGCTTTATACTGTTATCTCTACATTGTTTTTCGTTGACTGTCATATTACTCCAAAATTCTAGTATTGTTGTAAACTTACTAGCAATTACTTTTAAATACTCTTACAAAAACATGGTTCTATATTTGTATTCAAAGTCTTAATTTTTGCATTTATCATAGTTATTTAGTAAAAATTGAAACAAAAAAAAAAGGAATAAATGTAGCTTTAATTAGAATGAAAAGAGAAAATTAGATTTTTATCCCTAAAATTTGAACGCGCATACAAAGTTTCGCGCCTCTGCTAATGTCGTGGAGACGATTCTGACTGCAGGATCACATCATGTCTGTCATAAAAAGTATTGTCGCCATAACCAAAGGTGTGTGTCAAATAGGCGAGACGACAAAAAAAAACTAATTAGTCCGTCAGTTAGATTATCAAAAAATATTTGACCCGTGTTTTTTCTTTTGTTACGTAAACCCAAATTGACGAAGATATGACGCTTTTAAAATTCTCAACACGTCACGCCTAGGTATAATTTTTACCTAGTTCTGACATCACGAGCCCCCACTCCCGAATTTTGATGCGTTTTATCTTTGTCAATATTCATTGATTTACAAAAACAAAAAATACGTGTACATTAATTTCCAATACTCTAACTGACGGACTAAATAGATTTGCAATTTTTTGATACTGTCGTCATGCCTATTTCAGCTCAATCAGTTGGGAGGAACTGGGTTGAAAGATTTGACTAACACAAACAACTAACTAACAAGGCAAGTTAATTAAAAGCTTATAATAATTATTAAATACGTTTTACTTTGAGCTTTCAGTATAATCATTATTTCACTAAAGTTGATTGATATCTACTCATATTATTTAACAAGCTGTGCCCTGTGACCTTGGTGAAATAATTATAAAAATTACTTCCCTATTTAAATCGAATTTGACTAACTTATTATACTTAACTATTTATAGGGTTTTTTTTTTGCACGGAACCCTTTTTCTGGAATCAAAGTAGCATAATTAAGTTACTCCTTACAACATCAGCTATCTGCCAGCAAAAGGTCCCGTTAAATCGGTCCATCCGTTTCAGAGTTTAGGCGGAACAAACAGATAGACATACAGACAAAAATTAAATAAAATGTGTTTTTGTTATAGGTATCGTATCACATAGGGTACTTATAACAAAAACACATTTTATAATTCTATTCACATTCAATAAAAAGTTGTTATTTTGAAATTACAAACAGACACTTACATTTTATTTATTTGCATAGAAGAGGATTGCCCGAAGTAATCATAGTAGGGGTGTCCTGTGTTCCGGAGTTTCTGACAACTTATGAGGAAGTGAGTGAGTTTTGAGGAGTTCAGTGATCGAGGAGGCTTTGTCTTATTGTGTGTGTCACCGCGGGATTAAGTGCTGTCAGACTAAAGACTGAGGATACAATGTTTGTTTGTTCGAAGATGTCACACTCAATTATAATGTTTGGGTTCAAATCGTAGGTAGACTATGATATAGCGTATCCCATGAGATAACTATAAAGATGATTAGGGAATTACACTCACGTAATTGGCAGTGGTAGTACCTAAGGTAATAAGTTGGCTAAAGGTAAATCGTTAGATGTTAATCAAATTCGATTAATCACGAGCAGACTGAAGGCCCCAGTATAAACGCGCGATGTAAACGTAGCAACTTAAAAAAAAAAAAACATTACGTCACTCTTGTAATCCATAAACCTATCTTTAGTCCACCTACATTTTTCCAGTTATGTTTCACGTCCTATCTAAAATGGGCGAGCCTATAGCCATCAATAACCCACACAATTACTTTATTACTTTTGGGAAATCATCAAATGACTCCTCCCGCTCTGGGGAGAGGGAGTGTCAGACTTTTACTGACTAAAACCCATCCATGTTCCTTCATCGCTCTTTGTGTTCCGGGGCCACGGTATCTCTTTCTAACAGTCCCGCAGCCCCGGCAGACATCGGTCCTTGCGGACCCCGGTTAAAAAGGAAGGGGTCCTCCTTTTTAACCGACTTCAAAAAAGGAGGAGGTCATATTATGTTCGTGTGTATTTTTTTTTGTATGTTACCTGATTTCTCCCCCATTTGGGGACCGATTCTCAAAATTCTTTTTTTATTTGAAAGAATATACCCCTGAGGTGTTTTCATTTAAATTTGGTGAAGGTCTGATGCTGAACATCGGAGATATACAATAGAACTCTTCAAAAATAGACGGCAAACCTGTCGTCATTGCTGCAATCGCTTGGATGTTAATTGTTTATACAACATCATGACGTAACATCACGCGTGTTCTGAGGGGGTACGCAGATGTGTACAATATACCCAGATTTTGAAAGTTAGGTATGATTGCGGATGGATGGACAAAGATTTTATTGGCCTATCAGAAGTATTGTGAGAGGAATTTACGAATGCGTGAACCTTTACTTTGTTATTTTAATTAATGTTATCTCTTACTCTAAGCTTTTAGTTCTAGTTTTAGTTACAGTAATTAGTTTAATTAAATACAACCGTTGTTATTAAATACATGTTAAGTTCCATTCATTGGGATAAGCCTATTACCACAGAATAATTAGTACAAGTACTATTACCATGACATGTGTTGTTAATAATGTAAAATAATTCATGACGACTTTTTTGGGTGCAACTAAAAATGGAAAAATAAATAAAAAAACGTCACCGACTTCTGAAGCTGGGCCTTTGTTTGATTGATTTGGTGTTTTTCTCACTGGCTTCTGAAGTTAAAGTTATTTTTCACTTTTTTGTGTTTTTTTTGAAGTCGGTTTTATTTTTTGAAAAAAAGTTTTTGCTGACTCTCTTTGAAACGCGCGTGGAACAATAACGCGCCGTCGACACGGCCTGTCGTCATGGACGGCGAGCTAGCCCATAGCTCTCCGTCCACAGGCCCACACCTACGGTGGCCGGGGGCTACCACGTGGCCACCGACGCCCGGGGCGTGTCCCGCGGCGGCCGGGACGTGAGGTTCTCTCCCTCTCACGTTCCGCCAGCTCCTTCTCTAGCATTACTGCTTCGCAGAAGGAGGTGACGGTGTCCCAATAATACTTTGGCCGGCCTAGGAATCGAATCCATGACCTTTATGGTATGAATAAAGTTGTCATCATTCTCCTGGCCCTTATCCCAATTCATTTGTGGTCGGCGCAGCATGTCTTCTTCTTCCATACTTCTGTATTACTCGTCATCTCATCAGACACCTCCTTTCGTGCCATATCATCTTCCACACAGTTCATCCATCTTTTCTTTGGTCTTCCTCTACTCCTATATATAAATAAAGTCTTAATAAATATTCTGTGCAAAACGAGTACCTTCAACTTGAAAGTCGTTACGTTTATACAGCCCGTTCGTACTAGGCTCACCGCAGAAGGTGCCTTTCGGTAAAATAATAAGAGAAAATGTTCTGAAGGATACGCTGACATGGCAATAGTTGCGTCAAGAACTAATATTACTAGAGTAAGCGAAATTGGATTTAAACAGGTCAATCTATTGGATGTATATGAACCGAAATATCTTGTGATATAGGTATATGAAAATGTAATTATAGAAATTGTGTAAGTAACTAGTGTGAAGACTATTTAATACACTCTTACATGGAATCGGAATTGGTGGAATTATAGATAGCAGAGCACAGATTACGCGTCACCGTTACTCGTATATGGTTGAAGTTGAAGACCCGAACAAAGCGTTATGCTTCCACATTTTATGTGTGAACCGCTAGTCTCTGGAATTCACTGCCGGTTTCTGTGTTTCACGATCATTATAATCTTGATCTCTTCAAAGTTGGAGTGAATGGGTTTCTTTCAGGCAAGCGTGCTCCAGGCCGCATCATCAGGCCAGTTACGGTCAAAAGCAAGCAAATTTAGAAACAAGCTTTTAAATATCGGTGTGACGTATTTTCTTTTTCATATTCTTCTCGGTCGTGTCGGATCATTCAGTTCCCTTCAAAATGGTTGAGTTGAATGGTGCTGATCCATGCCTCATGTTCGTGAACGGGCGCTGTCAGTTGTGACTGGTCATCTCTTAGTTGCCATGGCTTATTTGTATGTTTATTTTTGAATTGTATTTTTTGTTTTTACTATGGACACTTTTAACGTGCACATCTTGCTACATTGATCTCACATAATATACCATCTCAACATGAATGATGTAACCAAGATTTTGTAACAATATTTTGATTTAAAAGAGTGTCCATGGAGTTTCTTGCCCGTTCTTCTCCATAGAGATCTACGCTAGGGAATGGGCAACTACAGTACTTTCACAGTTTTTATGTCTTGTGACTGGGACTGTAGCTACATTTAATTTTCATCTTTGTTTCGACAATTCAAAAGTGCCTGTAACTGGCCTACTTGAAATAAATGCTTTGATTTTGATTTTTTTTCTCTCCAAACCCTTATAATTCATATATAGCATGAGGGTGCACAAAAAACATGATCAGTTTATTACATTTTCACTGCTGAGAAATAGGTATATATCTTTGAGGAAATTCATAGGCTTAAAAAAATCTAATAAAGACATTATAAATTATGTTCCATAGCTGCAATAATAAGGGTTATTTGATACCGTCGCCCCTCGCATATTCTCCCTTACATAAAGGTTTGTAACAAATTGTCTGTGACAAAAATCTCGCATATACCCAAGCCGATGGGTATTACCACAGACCACGTAGGCGCCACGGCGGTCGATGACAGAGGCGGCATTGAGACAACTTACCATACAAACCAGGCATGTCATCGTTTACCCAAAACACAAATGACGTATAGAAAACTGACAGCTGTCAACGCAGTTTGTGACAGTTCTTTTGAGCTCACTTTTGACGCAACAATTTTCATCTGTACTGCCGTCTCTAGAAGCTGCCGTGATTCCGTGTTCTGTTCGTATTACCTTCTACGAATGAGCTACATAATTTTCCTAAAATATATTCATGTCTGACTGGGAAAGACGAGGGGAAACGGGAAAACATATTACTGGATATTTGTAGCTTACTAGCTTTGCTTGCGAGTTCTTTTCCTTGGTATCATTTTACCTGTGTAGATTGTATTCCTTTGGAAGGTTTGAACCACTGTAGTTAGGGTTACTAGAATCTCTCGGACAACTAACGAATACATAGATTTGTTATTTTCCTTGCCTTGTCTTCTATAATTATTTTCATTTTCTCTCTTTTATGTTGCATTTGCCATGGTTTATCTCTGAACCAACTTAAAATTAACTAGTTTTAATTCATAAACCTATTAGTGGGTTGTATGACCAAGGGGACGCCGGATGGCTTTGTAAAACTTTCTTAGGCCTCCAAAGAATATCAATGTATGAACATTTCAATGAGTTTAGTTGTAGTTAAAGTAATTATGGATAAAGTCTTAAATATTAGCAAGATAATATATTCTAATATAATATCTACTAGGACTATTGTCCTCCATAATATCGATCGTTTAAACGGTGTGGAATTCACTGCATGCTGGCTTCTCTGTTCACCGATGATTTTTAAACTGAATCTATTCTAAGTTCGAGTGAATCTGTTTCGTTGACGAATTGCGGCCAAACGCAAGCCTATTTAGGATAAAAAAGCGATTCGAAGACGTTTGCTAGAGGCTCGAGGCTTTCTCTCTCCCTCTCTATCTATCCTTCTCTAATGTATAAAATAAAAGTATAACAATACCTAAACGAACACACAAAACTTGTCTTTGTCTTTTTTAAACTTTCACGATCAGAACACATTATAAAACATAAATGTGTAAACGGGTATTTTCGCGAATTTCATAAAAAAAAACATTCATCATCATCCATCATCGTTCGTTCATCGTTCATTCATCGTTCATTCATCGTTCATTTTCATTTAAAATTCGCGAAAATACCCGTTTACATTATGTTTTATAAAACTTGTCTTATTTGTTTACCAAAGAGAAGACCAGTCTACAATGTAGTGACGCAGTACATCAAAAGTTATATTCGCTGAGTCGTCGGACGATTCAGCAATGATCTTACATTGTAGAGAATATTATTAAAGACGAACGGACTCGTTTTTCCTTTTACTAAGGAATATTTAGAAGACAGCTATTCTTAAATCGTATCGACTCGAATGGCGCAACAAATGTCCATACTCATCACACAAACATTTGCCCCTACTAGGATTCGAACGTAAGGCAGCCATGCCTTACGTTCCCGGGCTTCCCGAGGCATGGGCTTGGGTTTTCCGAGTCATGGATGTTTGTTTATATGTATAATAGGTATGTATTTCCAAACAAAAAGTATCTATGTAGTATATCAACTATCTGGTGTCCACGACACAAGCCTCGTTGCTTAGTGTGGCTCTAGATGGTGCTGTGTGTAATGTCTAGCGATATTTATGAATTATCCAGTAAATGGGTTGTGGAAGTCAGATAGGCAGTCGGTTCAGCCTGACTGTGAAGCCAACGGCCCAACCCCACACATAGAGTTGGGAAAAGGCTGGGCAGATGATAATGCTAAAACTATTCGTAGATTTGTGGCAATCTTGGTTTACTCCTAATATATTGCAAAGTCTCATTTCACTCATCACATTTAGTTTAGTCAGAATAGCTGTATGCAAGCTCCTTGCATGTTTTTGTGCTAGGTACAAGCATGTGTATTTCAAGTTGAGTAGTGAGTATTGTTAATGCTTAAGGGCGCTTAATAGCGGCTTTGTTTCGATTCTCAATCGATCAGTGTTTTTTCTTTTACGGCCGTTTTCTATAACTTACTTACGTATAACTGTTGGTTAATGTGCCTTCTTCCTTTGCTATCGATGCTTCTATAAACAAAGAATATCCTATCCGTGTCACCTTATACCTGTCATTTGATTCATAGAAAAATCAAAGAAAGCTTTTCTGTGACGTTTTGTTTTTAACCGTCCAGTAAGCAAAATGTCAAACAGACAGAGATAACAACCTACCGAAACCGGCTAGTCAGTTTTGAAAATGGCCGTTAACTAGTTCTATGCTTGAACGGCATTTGAATAAGCCTCATTAACAACGTTACATACGTAACATTAAGTAAGTTATCCTTTTAGGCAACTTTGTATCGTTTTATTTTCTGCAATAGCTGGTAAAAGAAATGATAAGAAAGTTGCTTAAGATATACGTACACTTCTTATGCAGTAGATAGTACATTCTCACCTTTTTCGAGTATTTCGCGAACACCTCGAGCATCCTATGAAGATGACAGTTTTATAACTCGGAACGCATTCGCTAGCAAATTATATCTACCGCTGGCGAATTTTATAGAAACTTTATTACCGGTTATGAGACAACATTTAGGAGACGAAGATATTAAGTTTCGCAACAATAGAAGAGTTTTTCTTATTGTTTGTTTGTTTTCATGAAATACTCTTTAAGGGCATTAAAATTAAAGGGAATTTGTCATTAGCAGCCACGGAGTTCGAGTTTGTGCCAGTTTGATTAGGATTTTGAATAGGTACGGCCCTATTACATGGGACTTAAACATAACTGGCCATATGTGGTATATTTATGCCTAACAGTTCGGAGATTTCAGTTGATGTTATGGTCTGATAAGTTACGAAAACCAACTGGTTACGAACACATTAAAAAAATTACCACTTGTAACACAAAATTAAACTACAGAATAGTTTAATTTTGTGTTACAAGAGAATAAAGAAATCATTAATTAGACACAAAGGGATTCATATTTTACAGTTTATTAAAAATAAATTTTTATTAGTCAAAGGATCAATAAAATTAGTATGTACATTATATACATACTACAACTAGAACTATATATAATTACAAAAATAAAAACTAAAAGTAAGTACCTCCATATATACAACGACGCCAATAGGCGTCAAAGTACTCCTCTTCCAAAATAAATTAAATCACATCCTAATTATTTACAAGCAACTATAGACGGATAATTACAACCCAATAACGTTTGATCCCATAACAAATTAGCTGGACATTTAAAATCCTTAGCTGTTAAACCACCAGCACCATCTTTCATGCAATATAGAAATCTCGAACAGTCTCCAGGCTTTGCTGTATAACCTTCTTTTGTACAAACATTGTTTGGAGCAACAGTAGGGGCCACTGTTGTACTAGAAGAAACATTACTAGATGACTCAGTTGTACTAGCACTTGCTCCATTAATACCTAGTCCTATATTAATAGCTTTAAGCAAAGGATTGGGTCCATCTCCACACATTCCATGGAAGTCATCAGTCTCGATACTCCATACCATAATCTTAGTGATATTCAACTGTTTCGCGTATGCGATTTTATCAGCAATCGATTTGGCGTCGTCGTATGAAACCCAGTCTTTGCCCTTGACAGCGTACGGTACTTCAGCGAGAGAGTCGAAGCGTTCGGTCCAGGATTCGGTCTGGAGTTTTTGGCAGAACTGAAATCAGTAAAAGTCGGTGGATTAGGTTTTGCATACACACATGATACTTGGCTAAAAATACTATGTGAACAATGCAAAGACAGTCGGCTCAAACGTAATAAAGATAATGCTGGATAGGTAATGATGATCTTTGGGGCTATAGATTATCACTTTGAGTAAGCCCTTAAGTCCAAGTTGTATCATCATCACCATCATCATATCAGCGCGGAATCACTCACTACTGGGTAATAGACTTCCCCTTTTTTCTGCCACACTTCCCGGCTCGGTGCTTCCCATATCCAGATGTTTCCCGTGACTTTAAAAATGCTATACTTATTCACTACTTATAATTATTGTGCTTTATGGTAGAATCTTTTGCTTACTTCATTATATCCTATAAAACCATCAGTAGCAGTATATGGTCCTGTTATACCACTGCTAGATGATGGGGCTCTCACACCGTTCTTGGCAGCACTCGCCAATGTGAATGTCCTGCCGTAGAACGGAACACCAAGTGCAATTTTTTCTGGAGGACAACCTGAAAAGATAAATAAGTACCAAATAGATGAAGAGGATGTACATACACAGTAAATATGGAGAAAGGTTGAATTATGGAAGAGTTATTAGGACGTGTGTTTTTTTGATTTAATTTAAGTTTGTGTCTGTGACTTTGCGACTAAAAGCATTTCTGTGTAATAACAGTAGCTAATTTTAGTGAGATAGCTGCTACTTCAGTAGATACTTTTATTGCCTTACCTACTTGCCTAGTTTAGACGTTCTCACGTTGATGTGTGCATCGAGAACGTCTAAAGAAACTTTCTTACCTGCACCAATCCAATACTTCAAAGATTGTTCAACAGTGTTCATATCCTCATCAACTGCACCTTCGTCTCCTTCTCCTTTATGAAGAGGAGCGTTGTGTCCAGTGACAGGATCCCAAGCACCGTTCATGTCATATGCCATTATGCTTACCATGTCCAAGTATCTGAAATTAAACTTGTATCATGCTGAATCCTAAACCGCCTGATTCCCTAGAGTCTGTTAGATATTTTAGGTCCGACTCTCAGTCTGTGGAAACAATGATGATGCATCAAATGGCAACAGAGCAAATTTATGGTCGACTCATGTCAAAATCTAGTCTTTTTCTTCTTCGTTATCGTGTGGTTAGTGCCTAACCTGGTGTCAGTTTTTTATGCCGATCATGGACCTCTGACTTGGTTTTACATGCCGTCGAAAAATATTTCTCAAGCATGCTGGCTTCTTCACGAGGTTTTCCTTCACAGAAGTAAGTGATAATTATACAATATGCACATGAATCCAAAATATCAGAGGTGCGTGTCTTGAGTTGTAACTTGAGACCTATGACTTGAAAATCTGCTTATGTTTTTGGATTTGTCGGTCAAAAGGCAGTCTATGATCGATCATATTTCACGTCCCGCTTAAGCTTACTTTCTTCGGCTAACTGTTTTACTGTGCCTTCCAAACATTCTTATAAAGTGTATGCGTGGACATTAAAGTGTGACATCAAAAAAGGATTTTGATTTCTCCAGGCCGTAAATTTATCCTCACACCAAACCCAACCACCAAAAACTTGATATCATTTTGGAATATGCCCGCAACAAGAATAGGGTATTATTAATCTAATTCTGAAGTAGTACTAAATACTTCAGTTCATTTTTGTTTCCAGAAATTGTTCTGTGTTGTGTGTTTTATTTTTAAATAATAATTTTGGAGCTTAATAATAAAAAAAAATCTTTTTATTTGATGTTTTTAAAGCATATAACTTAACTTTGATTTACAAGACCAATTTTTTTTAAACTATTTGTTTTTATTAGAATTATTTTTATTTTAATATTTATTATAGGAAACTTAATTTTTATTTCTAGCACTGCACAAAGAATAGCTCCGTAAACAACAACAACTAAAAATGTTTAATTAACTTACTTTGAAATACCCTTAACATCATAAGACTGTGACGCCGAAGCCTTTATCGCGGACACAGCAGCCGTGAGCAACAGTCCTTCCTTATCAAACACTGCTCTCAATTCCCTCAACAGAGCAGTAAAGTTATCAATGTCTGCTACTCCGTGGACTGTGTCCCTGCGGTTAGGGTACTCCCAGTCTATGTCTAAACCATCGAAGTCGTGTTCTGTTATCATCTTCAGGGCGCTGTCTATAAAGTTCTGTCTCAGTGTAGGACTTGCTGCCATCTATAATGTATTGGTGAATGATTGTATTAGTTGGCCATTGTTAATATTTTAAGTGGTCGATAGGACAGGATGATGAGGCTCAATGAGGACCCGCTGGTTAAGTTCGTTGGCTTAGTAAAATACACAAGCAAAATACACACAAGTAAAATATTATAGGTGTAAACGGATCCATCACGAAGCCGTCAACCAAGCATTCTGTACATCAAACTAAGTACCTAAATACTTAACTCTACGCATTTTTTTTTTGCAGGGATACGATTTTTTTTTTGGTGTAAAAAATTACGTCTTACAAACACAATGTTTTAAGTTGAAAACATTGCGATGATGGATGCATTGAGTTGTTCAGGGGTTGGAGGTTAGAACATAAAAACTTGTGTTGAAAAATCTTGTGAAAAAATTATTTGGCTTTATGACAGACGGTAATAATAGAATTCTGTATCGAGTTTGGTTCAGCTTTGTTGAATAATAGATACAAGTAATAGATAGAGTAGATACAAATAATACACCGCATTAGAAATCATGCGGGAGCAGAGCTTCTAAAGGATCTTTGAACTAAAGCATTTACACACAGACAATTAAATTAAGTTCTATATTAAACAGTAATATCCATTCTCTGAAAAGTTAAAGCAGAATGAAAAAATCGCTGCCATCGCGTCAAAAAAACTTCATCAAACTTAAACTACGATTACATAAACTACTACTACTATTTTTAGAAAAGTAAACTTACGGTCGAGAACTTAGCAGATCCTTCATTCCACCCGCCGACCGCCAGAAGTGTTTTTAAATTCTCATTTTGATTTTTCAAAGCGTTGAATTTTCCAAAGTTATCTGAAAAATTTTAGAACATTGTAGGATGCCAAGCCAACACTAGGCAAGAAAATAACTTGCTTTTGTGTAACATCATGTCCAAGATAGGGCACAATGTAACGCACTTTTCATTGAACTGATGGATGCATTGATGTATGTATCTGCCTAGCCTTTTCCCAACTATGTTGGGGTCGGCTTCCAGTATAACCGGCTGCAGCAGAATACCAGTATTTTACATGGGGCGACCACACATCTGACCTCCACAACCCAGTTACTACCGGGTAATATGACACCCTTGGTAAGACTGGTTGTCAGACTTTTTGAGCCACTGACTACTTAAAGACTGTCAAAGATCTACAAATGACAGCCGGGACCAACGGCTTAACGTGCTTTCCGAGGCACGGAGGAAACTCGGTATGTAATGGGTCACCCATCCACAGACCAACCTAGGCAAGCACGGCTTAACCTAAAGATCGATAGTATCGACATACAGGGGTCATAAAGGTATTCAAAGTAAAGTTACAACATTTTAAGTTACATTCTAAGTTAAACATTTTGTTAAAGTCGTATCTAGAAGGATCCCAGGTATGGTACAGAACGGAGCAGCGGTGGCCCAGTGGTGGCGGCCCCGACTTACGAACAGTAAGTCATGGGTTCGAACCCAGACAGGCGCATTACTTAGTGTAATTTATTTCATCACCACTGCTCTCAAAACGGTGAAGGAAAACATCGTGAGGAAACCGGCATGTCCTAGAACCAAAAAATTCGAAGACATGTGACATCTACCAATCCGCACTGGGCCCGCGTGGTGGATATGGTGGCCCATACGCAAAATACGCGCTTTGACGTGGAGTTGCGGACACCAGCCCGTTATACAATACAATACAGAACCAAAAAAATCGGGTGGGGATGTATCGGTTAAAAGTTATCTGAAAATTTTAGGTATGTAAGCTTACGGATAAACTGACATGGTATTATTATTAACACATAAAACGGGATATTTCGGCGCTGTTGCAAGCACCATGGTCACGTATAAACTGAAGTTATTCCGGGTAGGTGTTAATGAACAACAGCGCCGAAATATCGGGAACTCAAAACAAACAGTAAACTTGATAAATATCTCGTTTTTAGTGTTAATGATAATTAATTAAGTACTTAGCATGTACATAGGCGTTTGAAAAACAGGGTGGAAAGTTCTTCAATTTCCATAGAACACGGGGCTCCACCGACCAGACAGGTGACGTGTCTGATGGGGTTTTACTAGACTGTTGTTAAAACTCCGACATCTCAACACGGGTACTTACCCTATGTTGAGTTGAGATGTCGGAGTTTGACATTAACTTTAATGTAGTTAGAATGTGGTGATATTGATAGCGTCTTATATTATTAGTTCCTATATTTGACACACATTAATGTGGTAAACGGAATGTAAGATATGTGATTAAAGATGGCGAAACACTATAAAACGACGAAGACGTGTGCTAGACTTATCATTTAAAATAAATTCAGTTTGTTCAAAAATCAACCTGTTTTACTCTGAGCCCATATTCCCACATTAATCAAATCAAATTCAAAATTTAAATTCAAAATAATTTATTTCAATCCGTTTAGGATCATAATTGCACACACACACTTGAAATACAAATTAACAATTATAAAATAACAATTACGGCATCAATGAAATCAGAATCTCAAGAGTTCTTGAAACGGTACTTACTGATCGATTATCTGCAAAGCCCCGTGAGTATGGCACACAAATGTTGAGTGACAGTAGCTGTACATTGATGACTATCAAAGTCACTTGAGTTGTAGCATTATTAAATCCATGGATCCAAGTGTCGAATGAGTTGCCGCCTTATAGACAAAGTTGTTTTTTTTAATGGCATCGCTCTTGTTTACCTAAGAAGCTCGCTTTTTGTAAGGCCTCCAGCCAGGGGCAAACACTTTTAAACTAAGCGACAGTGCGCTTATGGGCTAGCTCGCCTTCCGTCCGTCTCATGACGACGGCGCGTTCGTGTTCCACGCGCGCCTCAAAGAGAGTCAGCAAAAGGAAGGGGTCCGCAAGGGCCGATGCTTGCCGGGGCTGCGGGACTATTCGAAAGAGATACCGTGGCAACACAAAGGGCGAAGAAGGAACATGGATTGGTTTTAGTCAGTAAAAGTCTGACACTCCCTCCTGCTGCGCCCAGAGCGGGAGAAGTCATTTGATGATTTTCCATCAAAAAAAAAAGGAAAAAAGGGCACGCATTGTGGGGTCCAAGCCTCAGCTAAAGGCGTCGCTGAGGAGCAAGGGTCGGGGGGGGGGGGGAGGGGCGAAGTTGATTAATTCTCAAGTACTTTACTACAATAATTCCAACAGATTACGATTAAAAACAGAACTTGTTTTGTTGTGGTTTGTATATGTGTGTCGAAATTATTGTTGGAAAGGTACGTGAGAATTAATCAACTCCAAACTCTCTACTCGTCATCTTTCTGCCCTTATTTCACTCTATTTGGGGTCGGCACAATACGTTTTCTCCTTCCATTCTCCCCTGTCACACGTAACGGCATCATTTACTCCTTTTTCATATTATGCTTTACATGATCCATCCATCTACTAATTTAACAAAATAATTTCAACTCACCCCGTCCATTATTATCAGGTAGATCTAAATAAGGGTCTAAGGAGACGATATTTCCCTCAGTATCCAGTCCAACAAAGGCGTAGATCAGATGTGTGCACAGTTGTGTATTGATATCTGCCACGTCGAACTTCCCCTGACCGTATCTGTAAGTGGCCCACGTCCCGTAGTAACAAACTACTGCTCCTGAAAAATTTAATGATTATTGTTTAAGTACTGCACTTCGGATGTCTGAAAGGGTCATTATCTGCCAAGCCTTTTCCCAACTATATTGGTGTCGGCTTTCAGTCTTACCGGATGCAGCTGAATACCAGTATTTTACATGGAGCGACTGCCTATCTGACCTCCACAGCCCAGTTAGTACCGGGTAATATGATACCCCTTGGTAAGACTGGTTGTCAGACTTTTTGGGCCACTGACTACTTAACGACTGTCAAAGATCTACAAATGACAGCCGGGACCAACGGCTTAACGTGCTTTCCGAGGCACGGGGGAAAGTCGGTACGTAATTGATGATCACCCATCCATGGACCGACCTAGGCAAGCACGGCTTAACCTGAAGATTATGATAACTATGATGATTTCACTCACTTTCACTCGCCACAAGATAGCTTACTGCCAGCACAACAAACAAACACAAATTAACAGTCAACATTGTACTTGTTATTTCTTGACTGTTTATTTCTCGAATAAAATACTTCCTTTATACATTTACCCTCTTATCATAAGTATCTAAATAAATACATTTGATAGCACTTGTATATCGCATAGTGTGATTGTTGTTAGTTTTATCTTGTAATTTGTCTTTTGTTTTCTAGAGCACATTTACACGGTTGTTTAGTTGGTCAAGTGGTCGCAAACGCGATTGCTGAGCATGGTCCTGGGTTCAATTGAATCGTTCCATCAGATATTTCTCAGTGTTTGGACTTGTGCCCGGTTGATGGCAATAGGCTCGCCCCCTATTACAGGGGACTTAAACATAACAGGCGAAATGCGGGTGTATTATTAGGTACACCTCTGCCTGATGTTATGTTATTTAGACGGAGTCAGATTCTTGACTGGAGAGAATGTGCAACGTTGTGTCGACGGTAACCATGTGTTGTAAACGAGAACCATATGAGCATGTGTAACCATCATTATCACTTCCTGCATTTGACCCAAGTGGCTTGGACCTGGCGCAATACGTTTTTAGGGCTCCGTCACTTCCGGGGCTGCGGGACTCCGTGGCTGCGGGACTGTTCGAAAGACATACCTACCGTGGCCTCGGAACACAAAGGGCGAAGAAGGAACATGGATGTGTTTTAGTCAGTAAAAGTCTGACACTCCCTCCTGCTCCGCCCAAAGCGGGAGGAGGCATTTAATGATTTCCCATCCGAAAAAAAAAAGAGGGGTCCGTCACTACCGTCCCACAAAAATTAAAAAAATTGGTAAGACGCAAGGTCTTAGAACACAAGTAAAAGAAACAATCAGAAAATTGTTAATTTGTAACATTACGTGGTAAATCCGTCAATATTGTGCGTGAAACTTACATTTTCAGTTGAAAAACATGTTCTTCCATATATTCAGTACGATGAACATGTTTTAGACCTTAAGTCTTGCCATTTTGATTCAAAATCAAGTACTCAATAGGTTTTGATTTATTGGCTAGTGTTAAAATATTCGGCATAAATACTTTTTTTTATCTTTGACTTAGAAGGTTGATTTGCAGCTCCAAGGGACAATAGAACTAAATATTTGACATGAATTTCAACTTGACCTTTTCACTCATTTTTTCACGGGTTTTTGACACATACAGATAGACAGGCGGACATCGAAGTAAGAAAAAGGGTTCCGTTTTTCTTTTAGCCCTAAAAAAGTATTGCGCCGTATCCAAGTAACATGAGCTAAGGGCAGGTGCAGGATAGTAATACATGTACACATAAAGCAAAGATGGTTCATGTGGCTCTTGGTTATAACTCATGTTTCTCGCATACGAAACTCGTATGGACATTTTAGCCAGCCGAGAAACGCTCTCCGTGTAAATGAGCTCTAGGAAACAAATGACAAGATATAATAATAATATAGATAGTGAACTATACTTAATATTAAAAAGATGTTAGTTTATATTTAAGGGGTAATCTTCGGAACTACTAATTCGATTCCGATTCCTTCACTAGGGAAGCTACATCATCCCCGAGTGTCATAGGCTACATATAAAAAGTTCCCGTGAGTATACTCCGTACATAACGGGAGTGAAGCAGCGAGCAAAAACTAGTTCACGATTAAATGCATGGAACAAACATTTTTATTGTAACCACAATAAAGCTTAAGAAAGTTGTCGCTTGACACCCCACACAGTTATACAGTTACATGAATTGAAACAGTACAGTTATATGAATTTTTCAAGTGGGCGTGAATGGCCAAATCCGATACTATAAGGAATAGCGAAAAATACTCAACTTTGGCCGCGCTATGTATCGCACTTAGCGGACCTCAGCTGCCGTGCAAGTACGTAGGAATCGATTCGATAAATCTGACAGTCATTCTCGACAAAATGAGTTTATAACAAAGATAAAAAGTCATTTTGTCGAGAATAACTGTCAGATTTATCGAATCGATTCCTACGTACTTGCACTGCAGATACGATAGGTATAAAGGTGTAGTTACACTTGACTGTACGTAACAGGTTCATGTTCAAAGATCATCTCAGAGACTAACTGAAACTTAACTTAGATGACTTACTAAAGGTCACAGCATAGTATGCTGCAACTACACAGCTGCAGCACGACGTCGCCTCGAATTTAGGCTACGGCTAGCCGCTAGCTAGCCAACTACGCAGGGTCCGCGAGGGCGAGGTGCAAGCTCGCGGTCCGCGCGTGCTGTCACCGCGAACACAATTGCTATATATGGAATTTTTGATCGACGTTGTATCGCTGGCGACTCGGAGACTGCACGCCGTGGGCTTTTTGACATTGACATTATGAAATATATTATACGACACACGATTTATTGCTCTAATTTGAATGGCATGTTAATTGCTGGGTTGGAGGTGGTGCCAGTGCGGTGCCGGTATAGTGTGCCATGCCCTTAACAAGATTACAGGAATAAATAATTATGATTCATGATAAAAATAACAACAATCAATCTCGATCAGAGATAGAGAAGTGCAATTATATGTATTTATTTAGATACTTCTGATAAGAAAGCTTGTACAAAGAATGTATTTTATTCGTGAAAAAACAGTCTATGAATAACAGACAAAATGTTGGCTGTGAATTTGTGTTTGTTAGTGATGGTGGCTTTAGGCCACACTGTGGAAACCGAAAGTGAGTGAAAAAAAAACCTTTACAAGCTCCATTGCTCTTCGACAAACCTTGAGTTTTCACATTTCGACGAGCTTACGCTAAAGTGAGATAGGAAGGTCGCCCTTCATAAGCGTCCTTGTGAAACAGTAGCTTCTTAATACTCGTGTAATTTTATAGGGGCAGTAGTATGTTACTACGGCACATGGGCTACTTACAGAACCAGTCAGGGTAAGTTCGATGTGGCAGACATCAATCCACAACTGTGCACACATCTGATCTACGCCTTTGTTGGACTGGATACTGAGGGAAATGTCGTCTCTTTAGATCCTTATTTAGATCTACCTGATAATAATGGACGAGGTGAGTTGAAATTATTTTACTAATAGCACTTTTCTATGGAAAATGAAGAACTATTCACCTTGTTATTATAAATAGCCAATATCCTTGAGCTTACTTGATTTTCTTTCATGTGTCCCACTGTTGGGCAAAGTCCTCCCCTTTCTTCTTCCAAACCTCTCTATCTTGTGCGATATTTGGCCATGTTTGCCCCGAAAACAAAATCAGATCGTCACAAAACCTTCGCCGCGGTCTACCCCCAAAAGCTTTTAAACTTACATAACGAGTGTAAAACCCTCTTAACGAAACCAAGAAGCACTTGTTCTTCACATTGTCATTTTTTTGACGTGAAACGTCATTAAAATCGGTACCATACACGGGGTACCATGTCAGAAAACCGGACCGTAACGAATTGATCCATATCGTCTGACATTAATAACTACAAAACTATTCATCGTAGAAACATGATTTAGTGTCATTATTTAGCTGAACCCGAATGGCGCAGCGGTACTGAGGCTGCCTTACGTTCTTAGGGTCCTGGGTTCGAATCCCGGTAGAAGCAAATGTTTGTGTGATGAGCATGGACATTTGTTTCCGAGTCATGGATGTTTATATGTATAATAAGTATGTATTTACAAACAAAAAGTATCTATGTAATATATCAACTATCTGGTGTCCACGACACAAGCCCCGTTGCTTAGTGTGGCACTAGATGGCGCTGTGTGTAATGTCCAGCGATATTTATTTATTTATTTATTTATTTAGCTTATATAGTCAGCTCGCTGCTAAGACCTTGAGTTTGCATCGGGGCCGGGCGGGGTGGTGGGGGAGGGGAAAAACGGAAAGCGGCGCTCTCGCTGGTTTCTATTCAGTATAACTCACGACTCGCGATTCTTTCGTGTATTTACAGAGTTCATTTAGACCAATTGATTTCAATAATAATAAATGTGACTTGGACGATATTTGTAGTTAAAAATAACCAATAAGTGTAAAAAATTAAATAAAACGGAGATAAGGCTGACATATTGATTCGGGTCGTCGTGACTGATATGTGATATAGACGTTTCACATTAAAACCAACAGCCGTGTGCACCGAAACAGCCCCACCCGATTTTTTTTGTACTGGACCACTGGGATCCTTCTAGATATGACTTTATTAAAATGTTTAATTTAGAACGTCACTTAAAATGTGTAACTTAAAATGTTTAACTTTACTTTGACTACCTTCATGACCCCTGTATTATACGTCAATGCATCCATCAGTTCAATGAAAAGTGCGTTACATTGTGCGCTATCTTGGACATGATGTTACACAAAAGCAAGTTATTTTCTTGCCTAGTGTTGGCTTGGCATCCTACAATGTTCTTAAATTTTTCAGATAACTTTGGAAAATTCAACGCTTTGAAAAATCTAAATGAGAATTTAAAAACACTTCTGGCGGTCGGCGGGTGGAATGAAGGATCTGCCAAGTTCTCGACCGTAAGTTTACATTTTCTAATAATGAGTTTGATCAAGTTTTTCTGACGCGGTAATAGTAAAATCTTTCTTGTTTTACTTTTAGCAGTATGGATATGACTAAAAGTTTCTATACATATTCATTTCATTTTACTTCCTACTAATATTATAAATGCGAAAGTTTGTGAGGATCGATGGATGGATGTTTGTTACTCTTTTACACAAAAATCACTGTACGGATTTGCATGACATTTTTCACACAGATAGTTTACAACCTGGAACAATTATCCAAATTTACGCAGGTAAAGCTGCGGATGCTGCATCAAAATCAAAATGTGTTAGTCACAATGTTTGAAGTAAAACACAATTTTTGTTTTTACATAAACTTGTCACTAGTTCACTTGATGTAAGTCGGTTCATGGGTCTCATCATCAAGGATTGATTCTTTAAGCAGGTTGATTTATGGTAAATGATCCGAGATGTGTATGTTAATTTGGATATGCCACCGCGATTTGAATAGTTTTGAAACTTTAATATTATTCTAGTCGTCAGAGTAGGTCAGGATGTTCATTAACCTAACCGTTAACCTGATTTAGTTTCCCGTATTGTTATAGTTTATCCAATAATAGATTTATAGTATTAGATTCATAACTCGGCGAAGAGGGTCTTTTGTCTAAAAAGAGAAAAAGATAAGGATCTCAGAGTTTTCAGACGGGATTTTTCATTAATAATGTTTATAAATCGCATTTCCATGTAATGATCGCATTTTGTGATTACCAAAAATCTATATTCCTACTCCGATCCTTGGTCATCATCTACTGCCATGTCGACAACTTGAAATATTAACCATGGCCAACTAATAAAATCATTCACTAATACCTTACAGATGGCAGCAAGTCCCGCAATGAGACAGAACTTTATAGACAGCGCCCTAGAGATGATAACAGAACACGGCTTCGATGGGTTAGACATAGACTGGGAGTACCCTAACCGCAGGGACACAGTCCATGGAATAGCAGACATTGATAACTTTACTGCTCTGTTGAGGGAATTGAGAGCAGTGTTTGATAAGGAAGGACTGTTGCTCACGGCTGCTGTGTCCGCGATAAAGGCTTCGGCGTCACAGTCTTATGATGTTAAGGGTATTTCGAAGTAAGTAGCCTTTTGCTTTCTTTTCATTACCAGTTTAAGCCCGCAGCATAATTCTTAAGAAAAACTGCCAACAGGAATTACGCTAATTACATAAACGACGACAAAATGATGTTGGAAGCCGATAAGCTAGACATTAATTAATATGATCACACAGTTTTATACCTTTTCTGTGTTTTGGATAATATTTTAGATTACTTCAACGACGTGGTAGATTAGATAGTCTTGAATCTAGAGCACATTGAATGGAATCGGTACAATTTAATTTCCAGATACTTGGACATGATGAATATAATGGCATATGACATGAACGGCGCTTGGGACCCTGTTACTGGACATAACGCTCCTCTTCATAAAGGAGAAGGAGACGAAGGTGCAGTGGATAAAGATATGAATACTGTTGAACAATCCTTGAAGTATTGGATTGATGCAGGTAAGCAAAATTACAGAATTAGGCGTTACTTTGCGGAAATCCATCACATCTCCTGAGAATGCCCTATTGAAGGGCGAAACACGTGTCGAGTATGGGTTTGGGGGCATAGCATGCTAATTATTATTGCTTATCCTGCTTTTGCATATGTTTGGGGGCTGTAGGGCGGTCCTGCATCCAGGCCTGGATCTTTTATCGCAAAATTAAAGCTAAATATTTTGCATAACAATTAATTCAGGTAAGAAATATTCACACCATCGCCACCATGGATAAAACAAATCACTTTAGTCTGAGCATTGCGAGTTGACTTGGATATGCAAAATATTGCAAATATTGCACACCCTACGGCAGATTATGTCGGCGAGCCTATTCCCTGTATATATAGATGCTCTGTGTCGGCGAGCGATATGTGCTAAAGTGTCAACTTTCTGACAGAAGATGTTATCCTAGTGACATATAACAGAAATCATGGTATTTTGTGAGTTTTCAGTCTTGTATATTATAAAAACTTCTTTGAACTTTAACCTTTTTCACACGTTGTATTTCTCACCTCTTTCTCTTTTCAGGTTGTCCTCCAGAGAAAATAGCACTTGGTGTTCCGTTCTACGGCAGGTCATTTACATTGACGAGTGCTGCCAACAATGGTGTGAGAGACCCGTCATCCGGGGATGGTATAACAGGACCATATACCGCTACTAATGGTTTCATAGGATATAATGAAGTAAGTAAAAGATTCGCCCATCTTAAGGTTAAAGCACAGTTATAAGCCATAGGATTAGGTACACGTGATCAACAGAGGAAGTTCGAAAGTGGCGCCGAGTGACTCAAAAGTTGTGCTTATCTGGTTATCGTGGTATAGACATGTGATGTGGACGTGAGGAAAATTTTGAGTATGAATGTGGATGGCTATAAGAGTTGAGGACCAAAGAAAGGATCGATAGACTGTGTGAAGGATGATATGGCTAAAAAGGAGGTGACCGCTGATATGACGAGTAAAGAAGAAGTATGGAAGAAGGAGAAAATGGGAGAAGGATAAAAAAGGATAAAAAAAGGAGAAATTGGGATAAAAGCAGAATATAATGATGATAAAAAGGTCAAAAATGTGTCTATCAGAAAATCTTATATCAATTCAATATAATTATAATAAACAGATAGGGTGGAAGGGATACCAAGGGTTGCCACGTGTTCAGTTCATCATTCTGAATGGGGCATATTGAAGTGTTTAAATTGTCATCGGTTTAAAAAAAAAACCTGCTGTTACAGACGTTACGACCGTGTTGGTATTACACTTTTGTAGGAAACAGATTAATTCAATTTCTTTGTGGTTTTGATACTTTTGTTTGGACAAAAATACAGTTTAGCCAAAATGTATTTACCCATAACATATTCCAATAATTTAATCACCAAGCTTCACTAACTGTGTGCTTTATAAAATCACTACAGAACCAATGCTAAAAGAGACTAGAAAATCTCTCAGCGAGAATCGCAAGTTTAAAAACATAATCCACGTAGCAAAGAGTAACTTTAAAAAACTTCACCATTACAGCCACGATTACAAACGAAGCAAAAATCGAAACAACACCCGTAAAAAACTTTCCTTCAACTATACCAGGTCAAAGTATCTTCCTACGCATGAGGTTGAACATGAAAACAATAAGCAAGTAGATTCGCAGCATCCAGAACTACAGTATGATGCAGTTCGACCATTAAACTAGTAAGAAAGCGAGGCAACACACCCTTACATCAAACTTATTCCTTCATAAGAACAACTGACACCCAAGTTTTGAAAACTTTGTCCGACTCAAAGCTGCAGATGGCATAAATTAAATTTTGGTGTTTCGTTTCACAAGGACGGCTACAATTACCTTTGTAGAGCAATCGAGATTATTCAGTGTCTATTTTGCTTGGATTGTTTCTGTCTTAACTTGCCACAGAACTTTGCTCTTTATATCATTTACAACAACACGTGTTATTGTAAAATAATGATTTACTGGTTCTTCCCGTCATTGCGGCAATTTTTTTTTGCACTGGACCATATCTGGTGAAGGTCAAAGTTCCAACTTTTTAACAAGTTTAAGTGTTTATTTATTTAATCATTACTATACACACAAGAGAGAACATAAGGAAACATTATCACATAACTTAGTGTACAAAGGCACAGCTTATTTCAAAATAAATGAAACTGAATGAATGAATGTTCTTACTTTGTTTGAAATACTTCCGTGATTCATATTCTAGCCAATCGTCTATCATGGAACGTTGAACCGTGACTTTTGGCACCAAGGAAAGTCGTTTCCCAGCAATATTTTTTGCGAAGTGTTACTTTTGATGTACGGAATACTTGGTTGACGGCTATGAGATGGGTCCTTTAACACTCTGTTAAAGTACTCACAAGTATTACCAGGCACTGTGGTCTCCGGCCCTGGTGCAAGCCATGGTCCGGAGCGAGACGGAATGGGACGCCGTCACCTCCTTCTGCGAAGCAGTAATGCTAGAGAAGGAGGTGGCGGAACGTGAGAGGGACAGAACCTCACAGCGTCCCGGCCGCCGCGGGAGACGCCCCAGGCGTCGGGGGCCACCGCGTGGCCCCCGGCCACCGTAGGCGCGGGCCTGTGGACGGTGGGCTATGGGCTAGCTCGCCGTCCGTCCGTCTCATGACGACAGGCCGTGTCGACGGCGCATTCGTGTTTCACGCGCGCCACAAAGAGAGTCAGCAAAAAGGAAGGGGTCCGCAAGGACCGATGCCTGCCGGGGTTGCGGGGTCTTTTACTAACTATTAATAGAAAGATACGCCTAGGTCGCGCTTCTACTGATCGAATAGGGTTCGATTCCAACACCCGTTTTTTTTGCTTTGCATTATCATTCTTCATCATTACCTCCCCAACCTTCTCTCAACTATGTTGGAGCCAACTGCCTTTGCATTGCTGAAATATCCATACTAGTTTAGCAAGCATACTTTTTTAACACCTTATCCACTAATTCTATTGATTTCAGTTCTGCTATAAACTGCAGGCCGAATCCTGGACCGAACTTGTCGACTCTCTCGCTCAAGTACCGTACGCCGTCAAGGGCAAATACTGGGTTACCTACGACGACGCCAAATCGATTAGTGCCAAAATCGCATACGCGAAACAGTTGAACATCACTAAGATTATGGTATGGAGTATCGAGACTGATGACTTCCATGGAATGTGTGGGAATGGACCCAATCCTTTGCTTAACGCTATTAATATAGGACTAGGTATTAATGGAGCTAGTGCTAGTACAACTGAGTCGCCAAGTAATGTTTCTTCTAGTATAGCAGTGTCCCCTAGTGTTGCCCCAAATAATCTTTGTAAAAAAGAAGGTTATACAGTAAAGCCTGGAGACAGTTCGAGATATCTATATTGCAAGAAAGATGGTGCTGGTGGATTAACAGCTAAGGAGTACAAATGTCCAGCTAATCTGTTATGGGATCAAACTGTTTTGGGTTGTAATTATCCGTCTATGGTTGTGTTTGGCTTGTAGCTCTGTACACTGATGAATTATTTGGAAAAATAATCAATGGAAGCAATATTTGTGAAGTTAGAGGCAGCAACATGTATTCATCATTCTTTTAACATAAGATTTTAAATACATTGTAGATAACTATTGTATCATGTATACCTATTTTAAGCGATAATTATAATTATTCTGCATGTAATATATAACCACATTTTAAATAATCGAGTTTGCTTCCATACGAAACTGCATTTGCGAATGATTCAATTCTATTTCCAAATTTGACGTTGAAAGTGCCTTTAATGGCATAATGGAAATAAATGGTTTGGCTTTGATTTAATGAAAATGAATAATAAGGTAGTGACGTCATCCGGGGCTGCGGGACTGTTCGAAAGAGATACCGTGACCCCGGAACACAAAGGGCGATGAAGGAACATGGATGGGTTTTAGTCAGTAAAAGTCTGACACTCCCTTCCGCTCCGCCCAGAGCGGGAGGAGTCATTTGATGACTTCCCATCCGAAAAAAAAGGTAGTGACGTTATTTCGTTTTTAATAAACGAGCTTTGAATAAAAATCCTATTTAATTTAGTTTATTTCTGTCTGATTCATTGATTCCTTTTTTCTATCTTTTTGGGACGAGAAACTCAACACATATAACTGATACTTGTTTGATATTTATTCTATTTACATAACTTAACGGCACGAATGTAATCCCCGAAGGCTTGGGCAGTGGCATACCTAATAGTACACCCACATTTCGCCAGTTATGTTTAAGTCCCATGTTATAGGGGGCGAACCTATTGCCATCAACCAGGAAGAAGTTCAGACTCCGTGGTAGCTACTGATAAATTCCTGATGGAAAAACCCAATAACACTTTGCCCGAGCCGGGAATCGAACCCAGGATCTCATGCTCATATTCTATTTAACCTTGTTATTTAAATAGCTTCAGAGAATTAAGATTACTTGCCTTGCAGAATTCCTTAGGAAAATTACCAATCTATCTTTATCTTTATTGCACACAAAATAAAATATAAATTGCAACAAAATTGCTTATGTACAATCTATCTACGAGTACTTAGCTTAAGAATTAATTAATTTATAGTACCTAGGTTATCTTCTTCGAGTATCAATAACATGTGGTTGCTGTAGCCAATTATTTCATAATTCTCCTGCCCTTATCCTAATCTATTTGTGTTCGGTGCAGCATGTCTACTTTTTCCTTAATTACCTAGGTTATCTTCTTCGAGTGTCAATAACATGTGGTTGCTGTTGCCAATGATTGCATCATTCTTTGCCCTTATCCTAATCTATTTATGTTCGGTGCAGCAAGTCTTCTTTTTCCTTAATTACCTAGGTTATCTTCTTCGAGTGTCAATAACATGTGGTTGCTGTTGCCAATGATTTCATCATTCTCTTGCCCTTATCCTAATCTATTTGTGTTCGGTGCAGCATGTCTTCTTTTTATGGAAAAAGAAGACATCCTGCACCGTACACAAACCTAGAACCAATTACCTAGGTTATCTTCTTCAAGTGTCAATAACACGTAGTTGCTGTTGCCAATGATTTCATCATTCTCTGCTCTTATCCTAATCTATTTGGGTTCGGTGCAGCTTGTCTTCTTTTTCCATAATTACCTAGCTTATCTTCTTCGAGTGTCAATAACACGTAGTTGCTGTTGCCAATGATTTCATAATTCTCCTGCCCTTATCCTAATCTATTTGGGTTCGGTGCAGCTTGTCTTCTTTTTCCATAATTACCTAGTTTATCTTCTTCGAGTGTCAATAACATGTGGTTGCTGTTGGCAATGATTTCATAATTCTCCTGCCCTTAGCCTAATTTATTTGGGTTCGTTGCAGCATGTCTTCTTTTTCCATAATTACCTAGGTTCTCTTCTACGAGTGTCAATAACATGTGATTGCTGTTGCCAATGATTTCATCATTCTTCTGCCCTTATCCGAATTTATTTGGGGTCGGCGCAGCATGTCTTCTCCTTCCATACTTCTCTATTACTCGTCACCTCATCAGATACCTCCTTTCTTGCTTGTATATCAGTCGTCAGTTATCCACATACCAACATTAGGGTTCCGTACCCAAACGGTAAAAACGGGACCCTATTACTAAGACTTCACTGTCCGTCCGTCCGTTTGTCTGTCACCAGGCTGTATCTCTTGAACCGTGATAGCTAAACAGTTGAAATTTTCACAGATGATGTATTTCTGTTGCCGCTATAACAACAAATACTACAAACAGAATATTTAAGTGGGGCTCCCATACAACACACGTGATTTTTTTGCCGTTTTTTGCTCGATATTAATAACGGCAACAGGTAGACGCTTGAAAAATTCACAAAATATTTAGTTGCATATTTATTTTAAAAGTAAATAATTAAAATAAAATAACTATGTTTAAGGGGGGCTCCCATACAACAAACGTGTTTTTTTTCGTTTTGTCTATAAATGTTGTATGGATATTAAGGTACGGAACCCTTCGTGCGCGGGTCTGACTCGCACTTGGCCGATTTTTATAAACTTACCTTATGCCATTTTACTTTATAATCTGAGCAGGATACTTTCACTATTTTGAAACAGAACAGTTTTTACTTAGTTACACTTGAAACTGTTGTACAGACGCCAGCACATCAAGCTACCCGAAACTGTCAAACTTTTCCAATTAACCTTGAACCTAATGCTTTAACGATAAAGTTGAAGATCTATTAAAGAAATTTAACAGATTGTAGTAGCTTTATGTCTGGTATATTACGTACTTTTCTTATCGATTCAGTAATTTCATAAATCAAAACAATTATGGCTTATCGTTGATTTGAAGTGGACTATAGAGAACTTATGTACATGCTAACTGTTACAAAATTACTAATAACTACTTCGTTGGTGGAATGTTTATGAGTGTTTAAGGATAATAATGACGATGACTAAGAGAACTATACTGACAACTAGCGTGATGATATATTAAAAACAAAAAAAAAAAATGCTGGACATTACACACTGCGCTATCTAGGTGCCACACTTAGCAACGAGGCTTATGTCGTGGACACCGGATAGTTGATATACTACATAGATACTTTTTGTTTGTAAATACATACTTAATATTCATAAACAAAATGTCCATGCCCATCACACAAACATTTGCTCCTAGCGGGATTCGAAACCGGGACCCTAAGAACGTAAGGCAACCTCACTACCGCTGCGCCATTCGGGTCGTCAAAATAAACAAATGATAAAGAAATTAGGTCACTCCATATGTCAAGATAGTGTATTCATTAAATACTAGCTTTTAAACTCGGCTTCGCTCGCATGTGGGCGACAAATTATCCCAATATGGGAATGCCGCACGCTAATGAAAAGTCTTAACCCAGTTGATGGTCTATCCGTATGTTAAATTTCCCCGTAATTCGTAAAACTGTTAAGCTGAAAAGGCGCAACAAATAAACAAAAACAAACTACAGTTTACTTTCACATCGTATATTATTAGTAACGCTAAAGATTCAAAGGTATTTCTACGGTATAAGATTTAAAATTGCCCGTTCAACGCCCGTAAAAAGAAAATTCTTTGTAGAAGAGACTTTATTATCATCACTCTCAATTATGAGCACGAACGAACACTCTTAAACATTAAACAGAGCTTGCATACAAAGGCACATTTTCGTAAACCCTAATAAAAAATAGAAACAAAATGCCAAGTTAAAGTGCAATATACAACAAAAGGCACGCCTCGTATTTCTTCTGCAGCGAGAAAAAAAGAAAAAACGTCCAAGAGAACTACATTTTTAAATTCTCATTAGTTCGTTTGCTTGAAGGGCATCACAATTTCATTCCTACCCAAACATGATTGTTTACAAGCATTTGCAGCATGAAATTGATTACTAAAACTCCAAACGGGCCGAAAACTCGCGAGAGAAAATTGAATTTTTAAAACCATACAAGGCTTTTATGCGGGGTATGGTCTAGTTTTATTTCGAAAAACATTGCAGTAATAATTTAGGCAGGCCGACGGCTAGCCGCTCAAATAAAAGTCGAAAAAATGTCTACTGCCCACACACATGTGCTTTTTCGGCCTATGTGGAACTATGTCCATGTATTTGCTATCTCTACGACCGCTGGGGCAACGGCAAAATGGATTCCGTGTGGGTTTCAAAGTTCTTTGTCCCGATATTGACTTTCAAGTGTTTTGCGACGTTTTTTAGCAATTCTGCTATAGTTGCATCGTAATTTTTGTGGCGTTCATGTTTGTTCCTTATACAATAGATTCTTTTGTTAGTAGTTTGCGTAGAAAAACTCTACTAATAAAACCTTGCAGCGTTATCTTTCAAACGGGTCATCCGTTTGAATAATCTGAACTAGTATTGCCATAAGCTACTTATGTACCACGTGCAGTTATTTCGTCGCTTATACTTCGAACGGGTGCAAAATGTACAGATATGACAAAAAATATTACCATTAGTTGACATTTGACGACCCGAATAGCGCAGCGGTAGTGAGGCTGCCTTAGATTCTTAGGGTGTCCGGGTTCGAATCCCGGTAGGAGCAAATGTTTGTGTGATGAGCATGGACATTTGTTTCAGAGTCATGGATGTTTATATGTATAATAAGTATGTATTTACAAACAAAAAGTATCTATGTAGTATATCAACTATCTGGTGACCACGACACAAGCCTCGTTGCTTAGTGTGGCACTAGATGGCGCTGTGTGTAATGTCCAGCGATATTTATTTATTTATTAGTGCTTCAGGGTCAAATCTCTAAACGATGGTAAAACCGCCTCATAATACATTTTAAAGATAAGAAGAATTAAGCGGACACACGGACAAACTAGAAAGCGGTTTCTTTTAAATAATATTATCTATATAAAGGGTGTAAAATACTCAAACGAAGCCGAAGGGCACTTGTCCTCCCTGTCTTTGCGATATTTTTTTTGTTCTAGACAAATCCAACTTTGCACAAGTTTTTTTTTTAAATACACCTTTTGTATGTAAGATTTTTACTTTAAACACCTTCACGACTCCCGTACTATTCAATCCATCCTTCAGCACAATTTTCTAAGTGCATAACATTGAATTCTATCGAAAAGTCAGATTTTTAACCCCCCCAAAAAATTATTGCTTAGGCTTACTTAGTTTGATGTACAGAATGCTTGGTTGGCGGCTTCGTAAAGAGTCTGTTTACACCCTGTACCTATATATACATATTTCATTAAGAGCTCAGATCTGATTGCCCATAACCAACAATAGTATCAGTAATTAGTGCTAATCAGTGTAATCAGATTGATGATAACGGCTCAATAAATAAATGTGTCAACTATAATGATTAATCATAGAGTTTTTTGATATAAATAGATAATGCCGTTAATGGACTTCATACGCCAGAGTGGTCCCACGTTGGATGCCACATTTGGCATCACACCAGTCCCAAATTGGGTATCGCACCACATCAGTCCCACGCTGGGCGCTACATCAGCCCCACGTTGGGCGCCACATGGGTCTCACGTTGGGCGCCACTATTAAGTGGCACTGGCAATGGAAATAGAACAGCATCCTGAATCTCGATTACCAAGATAAGATTATTCTCACCTAGTTGTTACCAACCATTTAGCACTAGTGACCACAATATTACAAGCTGATTTTATTTAATTAGTAGCCTTTCTATAGCAACAATGCCATAATCAAAATCATCGAATATTGTGAGGCTACAATTTATAACATCAGTAATCATATGTACTGATCTGTGCATAGCAGTTAGATGTTCATGCTCGCTACACTTGAATCGAAGCTAACAAACTCGATTACTAGGGATTGTCGATTGAAAATCGAGTGGATTTTTGGAACGAAGTTTTAATCACCGACTTTTTTACTGCCTCATTGACGAGGGTTCTTGGGTTCGATTTCTGGGTTGACCAAAGTGTTCTAGCAATTTTCACTACTGCCGTTTTGAAATGGATTGCAAAAAAAAGTTTTTTTTTTTTAGATTTTCAACAAAAAAAATAAAGCTGCAACCCAGGTGTTGAAATATAATATTTTCGTATCCACAAACCTTAAACTACAGTAAATAGTTTTATGTGGTCGTAAATCCGTAGTACGTCCTCATACCATCGAATATTGAATACGTTTGGAGTGCCGAATGCACTAACAACCAGTTCTCAAATATATTTCAACTGTAAATTTTTATTTTGATTAGAATAAAAATTTTGATACGATTTTTTTGTTAGAACATAACTCTTGCTGCCCTGTCAGCCATTTGTGATGTAAACGCACACCGGACGGACGTATTGGTGTGAAAAAATGGGTTTGAAACCGTTTTCCGGAATTATTTTAATGCTAGTCGGATCGTTTTAAAATACGTGCTAGTCTGCATCCTGTTTTTTTTTCAGTCTAATCGCTATATTTCTGTAATAATAAATAAAAATCTGAAATATCTGGTACGAATATGGGCGCAAAACATTTTTACAGATTATTATTTCATTTTAAGCCATTTTTTGAACCCATTTTCGAGTTTGTGTAAATGGACAATGTCGATACAGACTGACATTCATCCTTATTTTATGCACTTATTTAAACACCAAAATAAGTCTTGAATATTTATCTTTATGCGTCTGCAATGTGTACTTACCTAAAAACCTCGTCCAAGTGACGGCCACATAATATACACACATACCTTTCAAAATCTGACATCTCAATTCATATGCCTCATCACTCACAACTTTACACACAGGTGCTTATCAAAGTAATAAATTACAATAGGAACAATCTCTGACTTGAGAAACATTTATTAATCCATTACTACAAACAGAGGGAGTCACATTGTTACTTTACAATCGCAAGGAGCTTTCGTAAGGCTGGCTATTCTCTGTGCGATTAAGAATTACGACAGAGAGAGATCACAGTTAAAACGAAACTGTTACCACACCTATCTATTTTCTTCTTTAAACTTTTCTTTGCTGTGTTTTTATCGCTAGCAAAACAAATACAGGACAGAAAATGAGAAACATACCAAAACATCTTACCTGTACTCAAACGTCGAAGGGTTATTTTGGGACAATCCCGCCACACCATTCCCAAACCACTGCAACTCCTGAAAGCTAGAATCAACAGTGGCGACCACCAGCCTCAGACCAAATAAACAGGTAAAGACGGAACTCTGCGAACAGCAAAGTGAGGCCCGTCAAATTACGTCTCGCCGTGTACAACATGTTGCGCATTTATTGAGACATAGTTTAATTGTAGTTTGATGTACGTGTGTGCGTATAAGAACAGAGCGAGACGTAATTTGCGTGGCTTCTCTTTATTGTTCGCAGCGCCATGTCTTGGTTTTTTACTTGGTCTGAACCACCAGCAAAGTGCTGAGACAATGAAGAGCGAAGTCCCAGAAAAATTTAAGGGTTAGGTAGCTGTTCCTATAGAATCAATATAGAAGGTAGAAGGAATATAGAAGGTTGATGGACATCAACGAGCACAAATTAAGACTCTGGATTGTTACTGAGAAATGACTAACGAAAAAATCTAATAGCAATATGCCCGAGAAACGAATCTAGTAACCCCATGCTCAGAGGTCACGCTTACTGCGACCACGAGACCAACGGGACAGTCGGGAAAACGAACAATAATATTAAAACAAAACGAAAACTACCCAAAACCGGCGAAAAAAGCGCAGTATAATGTTGCGGCATTAAAAACTAAAAACTTGGTCAATGTGCTGGTTTTCAGATAAGACCTCTATGCTGCACTACGGGCAGTAACGAAAATAATTATAATGACTTTATCTCTTATTACAGTTGGATAAATGCGGGTGTTCGATAGTACTTTCGTCTACGATAATAAATAAAACAGTTAAAACTATCATCTTGAATTTTTTAGCTCTCCTTAGAAAAAAATCCTGGAGAACTGAAAAATTTGAAACAAAAACATACCGGTAGCATCCTAATTAAAACAGAATCTCTTTTATTTAATAACCGTTTATCCTTCTCGATTGCGAACAGCAAATAAACAAATGAAAATCGCAAATACTACAGCAAGCCTTTTGTGTTTGCAAAACAAGAACAACGTTTGTTTTAGGATGTTTGTACGTGAGCATTTCAAAACAGTGCGAACGTTTCGTCGTGAAAGATTTATAGGAAAATTATGAGTCATTTTATAAAATTTGTTTGCAAATATTTGTTCTTTATTTGTAGAAATGTTAATTCAGAAGGCTCATTTTTTGTCGTCGTTTTGGGGAGAGACACTGGGATAGAATTCGGTAGGAACACTCCTTGACGTTTTTGTGAGCATGGAATGGACGTAATTTTTTATAACAGTAGTTATAAATAAAAGATAACGGGCTATAAATCTGCGGTCACATATTACTTATCGTCAAACGTAACGTTAAACGTAGTCATGTACAGTCGAGGACTTAAATTGATGAGCCACTTGCCACTACTCGTATTTTAGCCGTGTAATACAAATCGGGTTAAGTCGGTAATTTTCGTACACGTGAATGTATAAAAGTGCAAAATAAAGTCCTCAACTCTACCATTTCCGACGGGCCGTCAGAATATGGTAACAGTTATTTGGATCTTCTTCTGTAATGAAAAACGTCGTAAGGAAACCAAAATGCCTGAGAGATATTTCTCGACTGCATGTAAAGCCAAGTCAAAGGCCCGTGGGCACCATAAAAACTCTAACACCAGGTTAGGCACTAACCACACGATAAATAAAGAAGAGAGGAAATTATTTAGATGTAGATTGGCCACTAAGACCGAAAATCGGCCAGGAGGGCTATATTTAGTATACACTAAAGTGATATTTGTATTTACGAGTAAATATTGTTTTGTATTTAAATTGTGGGACTTCTGCTTGAAAACATTTATTTGAAAACACTTCTTCAAAAGCATTTATAGTATATTTTAAGCCATTGTTTTATTCTGTTTTGCTAACAATAATGATTGTGTTTGTGTGCTATATTGAAATAAATCTTGATTCAATATGTGTTTACCAGTTAACGATTCGTAAACATTTAAGAGATTTGTTTTGCTGTTTTAGTCTTCTGCGATATATTATTACGATTTAGTATATGTGTATTCTTTTATGACAATTATTTTGATGATTTCGTCTTATACCATAAAACTGACTGCTTCGTTGGTCTAGTGACTGCAAGCGCGACTGCTGATCATGAGGTCCTGGTTTCGATTCCCGGGTCTGGCAAAGTGTTATTGGGTTTTTCCATTAGAAATTTTCTCAGTAGCAGCCACGGAGCTTGGATCTGTGCTCGGTTGATGGCAATAGGCTCGCCTCCTATTATATGGGACGAAATGTAGGTTTACTATAAGGTACACCTCTGCCGAAACCTTCCGGGATTACAGGCGTGGTGTTATGTTCAATAACACGAAATGAAAAACTGCAAGACGAAATGAACATTAATATTGAACCCCGTATAATATTCAATCAATGGTACGTACGAATAATGAAGTAAATTCTACTTCACAACAATGAACTGCTTCAAAAGGAATTTGCATGCCAACGCTTGCCAATCATCAACGTTGGCAAAAATTCCATTGATTCCTTAAACTATGGAAATTGGGCATTTCAGTTCACATTCGGAGTTGGATGAGGGTAAAAAGAGTTTTACAATTTTTTTTTCGTGTATTTTATCGTGCCTTTTTGTGACGTAGACACGGATATCGTAGACGATTTTTTTTTGTGTATGAATTCCCTTTATATAAATAATATTAAAATAAATTATTATGCTTGCCTGTGGTCTGTGGTTGAATGACCACCACATACTGAGTTTCCTCCTTGCCCCGTTAAGCCGTTGGTTCAGGCTGTCATTTGTTGATCTTTGACAGGTAGTACAGGTAGTCAATGGCCCGTAAGTCTGTCAAACGGTCTTACCAAGGGGTATCATATTACCCAGTAATCTCAGTACTAACTAGATGGTGGAGGTCAGATTGGCAGTCGCCTTATGTAAGATACTGGAATTCAGCTCCATCCAGTTAGACTGGAAGACCCCAACATAGCTTGGAAAAGGCTAGGCCGACGATGATAATATATGCTAATTTAATTTATGTATGACGTTGAAGTTTGAAGTTTGGCACCTATATTTTGTCCGTCATTGATGGTATTTCGATTATAAGTTTTTTGCAGGACAGGTGAGGTGATCTAGACAATATTCTCAGAATATCTCAGCAACATTTAATGCTCGTAACATAGGACCTTTCTAGGAGGCTCACTACTAAAGGCACTGCTAAATATAATCTTCTTTATTTAAAAACTCTTCCATCGCAATATAGACAATCAGAAATGTGCAGCTAACATGACGGCAAAAGTAATAGAGTAGGTGACAAATAGAATTCTGTCGATAACTTCTGCCAAATCTTTCTTATCACCAAACGTTCTTTGGTTCTTATCACTCTCCATCTCTTCTACATCTCTTGTTATTGGAGTGGCCTGAGGGTCATCATCTTCTTGGATAGAGTAGCCTCCATTCCTGTTTGATGAACCCTGAAAGGAGGTTTTATTGGTATGGTTAAGAAAATTCTGGAGTGCGAGTCTGATTGTGCCCAGGAGCTGTAATCTATTAGCTAGTTTAAACCTTTTAAGACGTGTTTTGTCAAAATAGGTGTCCAAGCTAGTATCACATGAGATAACTGGCGGAATGTGGATGATAATGGTACCCTCTGCCGAAACATTCGGGAAAACCGGCGTTAGGTTATTTAGTCAAAGTATGAAAATCTTATTAAGTTGGTTATTGTGTTTAATTTACAGTCGTTCCCAATATGCTCCATAAAAACCAAAAGATTTTTGTGAAAATCTACAACATCTGTCGTCAACTGAGAAATCCAACCAAACGTTCTATCAGTTGATAGCGTTCATTCATAGTATTTTGGAACCAGAAAAAATATTGGGACATAGGCCTGTTATTTGTGGGCTGGGCAGAAATGAGTCCCCATTGTCCAGGCCAGTGGATGTTGGCCATGTTGTTATTTTCAAAACTACTAGACTACTTAGAGAAAATTAAAATGTTTTACCAAATAAGCAGGCAAGCAAAGAAGAGCTCTGAAAATATATGCGGTCATAAGACTCTGCATAGTCGCGGTGTTTCGGATTTTGTCTACGGCAGCTGTCATCAGAAGGGCCTGGATCAGCATTGCTACCAACACACCCATCAGAACGGTAGTGTAGAGTACCACTGAAAAGTGAAACGAAAATTATTCATCATCAAACATTCAATCATTTATCATCTCATTACTACACTATGTTCCAACTTTTTCTGGGTTGAATTGTACTGGATGGACTCTGGAAACGTACGTGTTTTTTTTTCTCTTGTAGTAATGGCTTCTCGAATGTCAACCTATGCGGCTGGCTTCTGCTTAACCGGACTATAGAAAATCTGTTTCTGTTACCCTGCTCTATTCGGAGGCTGGGCAAAGGGCGCACTCGATGACTACCAGATCTTTCGATCTAGAGCTAATGTAGATTGGGTATCGGTCGTTTATTTGTTTAGCTGTTATTACTATCTTTTACGGGGTCTGCTGTGACGCCTTTTGGATGTGTCAGGGTCCGCGAAGTGGTTAGAACACAGCCCATTGGACACATACGGCAGACGTGACCAGCCCAATCTCACTTCAGTCATAAGATATTATACAATGGAAATGCATTGCTCCTCACGAAAAAGGAATCTTGAAACATGAGTTGAAAAGCTAAATGGCGACATCTGCGTTTAAACCAAACTGAAAACAAATAAGCTGTTTTAACTGTTAAACAAATAAAAATACTTACAGACAGATGGTAAGGTATGCGAAGGTACCAAGTAGTCGATGTAACAGAGTCCCATAGATATAACGATGGTGCAACCGGCAAAGAACCAAATTCTGCTCATGGTTAGGGGTTCACTCCAGAATGACATTAGCACGAACACCAACAACACTGAAAAAAGCAAAATACTAAGAACAATAGTAAGTGTCTTAAACAAATAAAAGCCATATTAAAGAAAATTAAAGTGAAAAAGATAGAAATTATAATTTGCACCGTTATAGAGTAAATAACTGTTGGAGTACATCAGGGAACTACCTTCGGACCAACGTTCAATGCTTTTAATAATGCTATTTATGCAATTATGACGATGAGAATATTTGTAGCCAGAACCAATTTATATTCTTAGAAATTAAACCGAACTTTGTTTACATCAAATTTCATACTTTACTTTTCGACAAGTTACGCAAAACATTAAAAAACAAGAGTACAAAAAACTAAAGCAATATTAATTAATAGATTAACGATGGATAAACTGTAGGCTGATGATATGGCTAGAAAGGGAGTACTCAGATGATTACCAGAGAGGTATGGAAGGAAAGATGTCTTCTTTTTTTTGTCTTTTGTTCTTTTTTTTTGTCTTTTTTTTATTGGTCATTATTCATTTGCCCTTATACCAATAAGGGCAAATGAATAATGACCAATAAAAAGTACCTATCAACGGTGTATAAAACACAATATTATAAGCGGTAGCCTTCCTCTTCAGGTTGACATTGATGATCAGCCGGTCACTCTGATGAGTTTGATTGTCATCACTGATGTACACCCGGTTCCAGATTGTAGGCTTTATTATCACCTGCTTTGTTACTACTTCCCATTCGTTATCAATAACGTCGTCTATATCTGAAAACTAGAAAGTGGTATTAGATATTTTTTAACACCCTTGCTCGTAAAGCTGATGTAATTCCACCGGTTTTAAATATGTAAAGCGGGTCATAAAAAACGCGTGTGTTACCAAAGCAAATAGTTAAGTTATAGTCCATACAAAGTCCATAACAGTATTATTTGCCATTTCAAATATGGAACTGATCGCCGCCGCACGACTCCAGCTAGTGAACAGCGCGCTGTTGCTATTCAAATTTCGAACTAATCGCCGCGCGGCACCAGTCAGTAGGCAGCGCTAGCGCGCTGTTAAAATGGCGGGAAAGCAACAGTGTGCATTCACAGATTAAGTTTACATAAAATAAAAAACAGTTTATTCGGTAATTTAAAAATTTGGCTGCATGCTCTAGCGTCTTTGCCAACATTTTCACGCAGCCACGGTAGAAAATAATCCTCGCGCCATTTTTCTCAAATTTTCTTTTCTTTGTGAAAAGACAGGGACTTGTATTGTGAATATCTTTTTTTTTCTGTTTTCTCGCAAATGTGTTAAAAAACGTCGTACGATATACGTGCGTATTGGTTATAACATGCTCGGCTCAATTACGCCCTCGCCTTCGGCTCGGGCTGAAATTCCGCCTCGCATGTTATAACCATCTTAACGCACTAATATCGTAATGTACTATTGTTACCGCTTGAAGTAAACTGGCTGATTAATTAATGATACTGTAAAATTAGGCTTTACGAAACTTCTTTATTTTTAATGATTTTATTTATGAACAAAAGCGAAGTAGTTTTTAAGGATCGCAGCGCATAAAAACTCGTGAAATTATGTATGTACACGTACACGAAAAAAATGCTAGGGTGTTTTAGGTAATTAATTAAATACCTTATAGACCAGATTGACTGCGTCGTTGGTCTAGAGGTCGCAATCGCGACTGATGAGTATGAGGTCCTGGGTTCGATTCCCAGGTCTGGTAAATTGTTATTGGGTTTTTCCATCAGGGATTTTTCAGTAGCAGCTACGGAGCCTAGATTCGTGCTCGATTGATGGCAATAGGTTCGCCCCCTACTACATGGGACTTAAACATAACTCGCGAAATATGGGTGTCTAATATGTACTTACACCTCTGTCCAACCCTTCGGGGATTACAGGCGTGATGTTATGTGTAAACAAGACAGTGTTTTAACTTACGATATGCATTTTGCTGTCATTTGGCTCTATGATCTCTACATTTATTCGCTCATGAGCCTCCCATGGTTGAATCACAATGGAGCACATGTATTCATCTCGGGGCCACCTGGGTTTAGAAAAAAAAACTTTATAGCGTATGTTCAAATGTACTTATGTCAGGTGGTTTTGGGTTTGTCTCCACCGATCACAGTATCAGATCACGTTAGCCACGGATCACAGCGAGTTGTATCCACTGATAATTGTTAGAAAGTTTCCACCTGTCCACCATAAACTGCTGATTGTGAAAAATCTACGCCGTTATACTTATACTTTTCCGATTTGTCATAAAATTTCTGCCTTTGGAAATTAAGCGCTATACAGGTCGTGTCAGCATCCTCAAAATAAAACTATCACATTTGTTGTGCAAATTAAGGGTACATTTCCTTGCTTTACAAGATTCCCCACCTCTCTCTCACCCCCTATTACATAGGACTTAAATAAAACTGGAGAAATATGGATCCACTATAGGTGCACCTCCTCCTAACGCAGGGAAACACAAGAGTGATTTACTTATTGTATTTAAAACAGTAAATACAAACTCCTTTCTCGCAACTACTCAACAATATCACTTCTACTGAAGCAACAGACTCGAATTATTCTCAGTAAAACAGAACACTTTATTCCGTACCATTTATATAACTAGATTGAATCGCAAACTTACTTGCTCAAGCCCGGTGGGGAATCAACGCACCAAGTGTAAACTTTGGTCTGGAAATGGAAAGTCGCTTCTCCACTGTAAACCATTGATATTAGATCTGAGTTTCTGGCGTCAAATACTGCTGAGTTGTCCGAACTAGAATAATGGGGAAGAATAATTTATAACAGGGAAATGAACAATTACATTTTTTTTTACAATTTTTATACATGGTGTATACATTCATGTGTACAAGTTACTTATTCCTTAGTTCATAAGCAGTGTCCAATAGATCTTGGTAGAAACCACACGTCGTTTCATTCCAAAAGTTAATAGAGCGAAACCTCAACCTTATCACCTTAACAGTTGTACAATTTAAAAAAATATTATTTCATACTTTCAGAAGGTTAAAATAAGCTAAGTAATAATCATTACATAGCTTACTTTTTTTTTTTTAGCTTTTTTATTACTAATTAAAATAAACAATATAATTGTTAAAAAGCAACCCTGTCCAATCCTAAAGGGACATACCTATAGGTATATCAATGACATTACCAAATAAAATACGAAAAATAAAATAGTCATGAAAGTAAAAAATGCACGGTTTTTGACCCAAATTACCACCATTTCGCTAAATCTCACACAAACTCAAAATGTGACGTCACTACCCGCGAAGGCCCCTTTTTTTTCGGATGGGAAATCATCAAATGACTTCTCCCGCTCTGGGCGGAGCAGGAGGGAGTATCAGACTTTTACTGACTAAAACCCATCCATGTTCCTTCATCGCGCTTTGTGTTCCGGGGCCTCGGTATCTCTTTCGAACAGTCCCGCAACCCCTCCAAAGTAAATTTCCTTATTGTAGTACATTTTATTAAATTTCTATCGGGGTATTTTTGTCTGTTAAAAAGGATTACTTAAATAGAATTAATATAAATTGAATATATTGTAGGTATATTTGACGACCCGAATAACGCAGCGGTACTGAGGCTGCCTTACGTTCTTAGGGTCCCGGGTTCGGGTCCGGTAGAAGCAAATGTTTGTGTGATGAGCATGGACATTTGTTTCCGAGTCATTGATGTTTATATGTATAATAAGTATGTATTTACAAACAAAAAGTATCTACGTAGTAAATCAACTATCTGGTGTCCACGACACAAGCCTCGTTGCTTAGTGTGACACTAGATGGCGCTGTGTGTAATGTCCAGCGATATTTATTTTATTATTTTTGGATAATTTTCCGATAAACTACTTAATTATTAGTGAAGCTAAAACCGAAATCATTATTTATTTACCCAACTTATCTCGCTCAAGATGTCGTCGATAAAGTTACTGAACCAAAGTATCAACAAGACGATGCTAGGTTAAAGAATTATTTATTCATAGTATATTCATGAGCTTGTGATAGCTTTGAGCTTCAGGCTATCTCAGGCATACCGATGTGTTAATCAAATATAAGAAACTTCAAACAGCAAAGGAATATAGGTATTAATTAACTTTTAGATGAAGCTAGGAGACAGGTATTTAAGTCTTCGAATATTGAAGAATTTGTTAATGATTTTCTGATGAGGTCCAATTTTTTTTTGGGAATTTATTCTAAATGCCTTTCGGATTCTATTAGGTTAGCTTCTTCTTTTTGATTAAGATCTATTTTTGCATGACAAAAAGTCTCATGTGCGTTTGTTTGCGCTTCACGCAAATGGACCTAAAGAGTTCTTGAAGCGCGGTCATGACGTTTGAGCCTTACGTTTCGTTGGAGTATGTATTTTTTGCAAGGGAACTGATCTTAAAAAGTTAGAGAACGTTCATTATTAGTCATCATTTTTAATATTTGACATTTGTGTCCCACTTCAGGGTAAAGCCCCATTCCTTCCTTCCACTTATTATTCGCCAATCCTTAAGAAAAGAGTTGAGTTCGTCCCGCCATCTCCTTCTGGGTCTGCCGCGTTGCCGTTTGCTGCTGTTTGGGACCCATTGTGTGGTTACTTTAGTCCATAGCTCCTCTGGCATGCGACAGATGTGGCCAGCCTAGCTCCATTTAAGCTTGGCAGCCATATGATCTACATCGGCAATTTGAGTTTTGGAACGCAGAATCGAGTTCCTACGTCAGTAAGTTTAACTTCAAGGATACTGCGCTCCATTTTAGCTCGTTATTAGAAGTGGTGGTTAATAAGACAAGCATGGACGCTAGATCGCTACCTAAAAATGTATGAATCGCATTGGAAGTGGCGCAGTTTTTAGCAAACTCAATTAGAAAAATTGAGCATCGGACTCGCGCGGTTACGTACCATCGTAGTAATGTTTAATTTATGCCCCTTCCAATTTTAAAATTTATTTTTATTATTTGTTATTTTAGCGGATAGATGGATGGACGGACAGCGGAGGCGTAGTAATAGGGTCTCGTTGGTACCCTACGGAACCTTAAAAACTATCGAGCCAGAAGCAGCGATACCAAAAGAAGTTAGTATAAATGATAATTGCTTACTTAAACACGTAGAACTTAGGCCTCCAAATCTGTCCTTGTCTGAACTTGAGGCTGACTGTTCCGTTGAATTTGACTGGATACCACGCCATGCTGTCATCCGTCCAGCTCTGGAATAGAGCAAATTGACTGAAGGATCCATTATTCGTTAAGCCGTTGGTCCCGGCTGTCATTTGTAAATCTTTCGACAGTCGTTACAGGTAGTCGGTGGGCTGAAAGTCTGACAACCAGTCTTACCAAGGTGTATCACAGTAACTAGTACTAACTGGGTTGCGGAGATCAGATAGGCAGTCGCTCCATATACTAGTACTAGCCTATCTGACCTCAGGTCGGATCGGGCAAAGTGTTATTGGGGTTTTTCCATAGGGAATTTCTCAGTAGCAGCCACGTAGTCTGGATTTATGCCCCGTTAATGGCAATTGGTTCGCCCATAGGGGGCATAAACATCAATGGAGAAATATGGGTGTACCGTTAGGTGCACCTCTGCCTAACTCTGACAGGATCTAGGGATTATAGGCGTGATGATATGAATATAGATCTAATAATGATACGTACAGTAACAACCGACATCGCAGTGATAAGCTTGGACTGGAAGGCATCATATTTGACGTTAGTGACCTTCACACCGAGTCTTACGTCCATGGTAGGTTTGGGCGATATCCATGGCATCCGGTATAACAAACGAGACCTCTTCAGTTGGTCAGATATTGAGAGAGGCGGTTCGATTTCTTTTGAGTCTGGTGTAGCTGTGAATTATAAAATATGGTTCAGTGTAAAGTCGGTTTATGGATAATAATTTTACGTGATAACGTAATTTTTCATGATATTAGTGATTTTAACTTAAAAGAAATAAAAATCAAAATTCATCCCCCTTTTCCCCCCCTTAAGGATTGAAATTCTAACAACACCGTTGCGTTAGCTTCCAAAAAATTCTTAAAATTTTATAAAGGACTTTCCATACACAAGTTAATCCCCTTTTTTAACCCTTTGGGGGTGGAATTATCAAAAACGCTAAGACACATGTAAAATTAATTTTCAATCGTCAGCCTAAACACAAATTTAAGATAATAACTTTAAAACTGACGGACTTTCATACAAACTTTCATCCCCTATTTATGCCCTTAGGTGTTGAATTTCAAAAAGTCCTTCTTTAATCCTTGTCTACATTATATAGGGAACCATTGTGCAAAATTTCAGTTTTCTAGGTCCAAGGGTTTGGGGCTAGGAGTTGATCGACTGGCGCGCGGAACGGTGTGACACTTCTTCGTGCATGCAGGCGGTGTTCATTCATCGATTTATAAGACGTTATCACATCAAACAATTTTGAGATTTTGTGGAATATCAGGTTTTTATAAGTTTTTAAACTGACATGGCCACTAATATTATTAACACTGATAACGGGACATTTACAATGTTTACTGATTGTTTTGAGCAAACATCATGGTGCTTGCAACGACGCCGAAATATCCGGAACTCAAAACAAACAGTAAACATGGTAAATATGATATATGTTAATAAAATTATCTGGTTTTTCTCTAGACGAAAAAGTGAGATGTATCTGTCTTATTAATGTATAATTGACAAACTAATAACTATGCATAATTGTTGACTGCCTTGTTACTAATAGAAGTCGCAAGGTTCAATTCTCGAGTCGGGCAAATTATAGTTGGGTCTTCCTACAGGAATTTCTTGGTAACAGCGTAGAGTTTGGACTTGGCTTAGCTGTTACTGAGAATTCCGGGTGGCAAAATTCAATAACACTTTGCCTGACCCGGGATTCGAACCAAAGACCTCATGCACAGCAGTCGCACTTTTGACCACTAGACAGGCAGTCGAACCAATAATAATCTGCTGAACCATACTGAGCAAGCAAATAGCTTTAACAAAAATAAAACTACAGAAATTCCTTACCAAAATCTTATATTAAAAAAGATATGAGCTCTTAACACTTACATTCAGTTCCATTGCCACCCGGTACTGGACAGTCGTATAGAAATTTCGCTTCCACTCCAGTCCACGAGGCGAAACTAAAGTATTTAATTTCAAGGGGGCTAACATCCGAATAGGTCAGCAAAGGTAATACTTCGCCCTCCTTGCCAAATTCTATTAGACCAGCTGTAATTGAATATTGGACAACGTTAGTAGTTTCTAGACTGTGGTTATATCTGCCTGGTTTTGGATCGAATAGTTTCCCACCCGCACGCAAAATACGCGCTTTGACGTGGAGTTGCGGACACCAGCCCGTTAAACAATACAATACAATACAATCTGCCTGGTTATAGTGAATTTTAATTTATATTGGGATAAATAAAGAGCTGATTCCTGAGATCCTCCAAAATATAGGTTGTAAACAGATCCTTCACGAAGTCGTCAACTAAGCATTTTGTACATCAAACTAAGTAACTCTACGTAAAAATTTTTGCTGGGAAACGAGTTTTTTGGGGTGAAATTAACACTCAATGTAACGCACTCAAAACATTGTGCTGATGGATGCATTGAACGGGGGTCGTACGGGGGTCGTGGAGGTATGTTTTTAAAATAAAGTTATGACATTATGTTCAATTTGCGATTTTACATTGGTATTCTCAGAAATTTTTTTGCCAGAAAATTTTGTTCTAAACATTAGAAACGTATTTTGTTACCAATCATTAAAATTCCAAAGACTATTTTACTATTTATGGAACTTGGACAATTTAATTAACTTATACAGCAACTTGGTTAAAGGGAATAATTTTCTGGAGTATTCCAAGTTAGCTAGAGTATGTTTTGCTTTTACAAATAGGGTTTTATAACGTGCAGGGTTTCTTAAAATGTATTACATTAAGTTGCTAAACTTATTTCGATGAGAAGATTGGAATTAAAGATTTCGAGTATATTTTAAAATAACTTCTATGGTTACGAATAGATTCAAACTCTTTTAGGTTTGCTCATCGCGCGAGTGTGAGGTGTTGTGCCATCAACGGATTTCATACAAGCCAGAAACTACTTCGCCGCCCGAACGTGCCGACGAACGTTGTTGTATAGGTCATAGGGCATCGGGTAACTTCTAATCCCACTAGACTAGAGCATTGGATACTTATAATCCAGGTGGTACGTTCTCGTGGTATCACATCCGATCTCCATGCGTTCGAAACCACGTGCAAAAGATAGTAATGTATATGTCGCAGGCATATCGTAGAACACGCCTTATTTTTGGAATTTTCAGTATTTTATTCGGTCGTTTCTTCTTGCTGACGCCGCTTTGTCGAACGTATCGCCACCACAATCCGGCTGAACGTGAAGACGCCGCATTATATAACAGCGACGTTTTGCAATCCGGCGCGCCATTAAGTAATACGGCGTGTTATACGAATTGGCTGCGACATATACGTGATAAGTATGAATGCCTCTCTAAAATAATAATTAACCTGCAGACTTGGTTTTACATAATTAACAAAGTCTACAACTTCGGTCACCAGTCAAATAATAATTCTTATCCTGGTTTTTGTGAAAAAACTTTAATATTATTTAGTCTTTAGCTTTTATTCACTAAAAAGAACTGGAAGGTAGGAATTTAAAGTTGAGTTTAAAATTCGATCAAAAACTCATAAAATAATTTAAGTGCCTAAAACTTTTCAAAAGACAGTAACCGGCTGTTGTATTTTGTCTTAACTGATAAAGTATTAAAGAAAAGTCACTTATTTACATTACTTTGAAAGTGAACAAGAAAAAATTCGTCCCAGAAGACCACAAAATCGACGTTAAGCGTTATATTCGCATGAAAAGATCACTTTATCGTTTATAGAGTTCTCACAGATACTCAATAGCTTGTTAATATGAAGCGAACGTTCAAAGGTGATGCATTCCCGTCACGTGTGCAAGTAGTTCATACTCAATGCGACAGGTGGCGCTATTAAGCCACTATCGTGAAGTACGTTGGGCTGAATGCGTACCGATACAACCACGACCGCAAGACTGAAAGCACCAGTTTCATTTTTTTTTATCTTTTCTGAATGTCGGGATTTTCGTATCAATCAGGGTTTCTGCCTGTGTTTGATGATGAATCGTTTCCATCTTAATCCTGCGTCTATCAACTGGGTTTGTTTTGTTTTCAATATTATAGATCCATACGGTACGGTACGGTACGGTACATGTAGTTGGGCCACAAAAGGGATGATTATAAGGAAGGCATTTGGCTTACAGAGAATGATAATAATAAGAAATTAGTACATTAATGAGGAAGTCTGAAAGTGGCGCCGGTGACTGAAAAGTTGTGTGGTAATCGGTTGTCTTGGTATGGGCGGAGAAATTTATGGAAGATGTTTTCAGGAAAGTGAAAGTGGATGTAAATGTGGATAGGTATAAGAGTAGAGGAAGACCAAAGAAACGATGGATAGAATTTGTAAAGGATGATATAGCAAGCAAAGAGGTATTTGATGAGATGACGAGTAATAGAGAAGTATGGAAGAAGAAGAAGTCTTGCTGCGCTGACTCCAAATAAATTGAGATAAAGAATTAGAGAATGATGTCTGTTGTACCTATCTACAATATGTACTGTGTACACAATCATGGTCCGTTGGTTTTTTATGTAATGTCCGTTTTCCGATATTCTATCACATGAGTTGATGTGACATCGATGCCTGAAACACGTACAGCGCACGTGTGAGGCATCAATGGATTTCATACAAATCAATGCGACGTGAGATTCAAGCGGTGTCGTATGAGAATCACCTAGAATTAATTCTAACTATGAATTCTACTAATATTACCTATCAATGCGAAAGTTTGACAGGATGGATGGATGTATGCATGTTTGTTACTCTTTCACGCAAAAACTACGAACCGGATTTGTATGAAATTTGGCACACAGATAGTTTATAACCTGGATACTACTATAGGATACTTTTTATCCCGGTAGTTAGTTCGGCTCAATAAGGGTTTTTGGGATTTTATTTGACACCAGATGTCACTACGTTAAACAACTGTCAAATTGTACTGAATTGTATGCTAGTGAAACTTTTTACCGAAATTTCTGACTGTTTTACAATATAAATATGGATCACGTACAACAAAAAGTAGCTGAACTAAAGATTAAGCTTCTTAGTACTGCAAAAGTCAGTGGTACAAGGAAAAACTTAACGAAAGGTAACTTATGCGGCCACATTAATAAAAGGTAACTTATGCGGCACAACACTGAGGCATTTTATCAATGATTTAAAAGATAATTAAATGAAAAATAATCGTAAACTACAAGAAACTCGTGTATTTCGCGTGATAAATGTTTAGACCTTACATCAGTGCTGCCACCTTTTGGTTTTGTCATTTCAGAAAACCCTCATTGCCGCACTGTACTCGGGTGAAGCCACAGGCATAAGCTAGATCAGCATTATGTTGTCATAACTAAATTAGTCATCCAAAACACAATTCCGACCATCTTATTCACTGACCAACCATTTTCATCCTTACCTTGTGAAATCCTAATATAGAATCCTCGGAGTTCAAAACTGGATAATATTCTTGGTGTTTTGGCCGAGCTTCGGGCGTTTCTCTTCAAGTTACGGCGCAGCTCTGTGAACTGGTTGCCGCCGCCGCCAACCACTGCGGAATGAGGTTACTGGTTATTTAGTTAACCTTAATGTTGAGGACGACGGTGATTGGCGCTTGTTTCAGGGAATAGAGAAGTTAAATGTTGTTGCTAATCTTTACGTTGTATAAAACAAAGTCACTCCTGCTGTTTGTACGCTTAGATCTTTTAAACTACGCAACGGATTTTAATGCAGTTTTCAGCAAGTAGATAGATAGAGTGATTCAAGAGGAAGGTTGTTGCAGTTAGTGCGAAGCTGGGGTGGGTAGTTTTGAATAAGGCTGTATTAACCCGGCGAGGATGTGGTGAAAATAGTAACGTGGAGGTTGTGGAGGGTCTTATTGACCCTGTATATAATTGGGTTTAAAATACCTAAATTTATATTAAAGTACCAAATATTAATCAATATTATTTATATTACATGTCATTTTTACGGTTTTATCGAAATAAAACGCAGATAGGAGTACAAAATATTATAATTAAATCACTTTTAGCAAAGTACTACAAAATAATCAACTTTTGCATAAACTTTCTAAACTTACACTAGAAACAACAAAAAATAAGTAACTTCTTAGACGATTAACTTTTAATTTGGTACATACGTAGAGATCAATTAGTTGCAATTACAGTCTTATCATCAATTATGAACTACAAATCATTATTGTCTGTGATTGTAGCACAATCCTGGCAGAATGAAATAGTGTGTTCTGGACAAATATACTTATGGCAATCTTCACAAACATTGGCTGTCTTGCGATGGCGGGCATAAGGACATACTTGGCACCTTTTTCGTACACCTGGAACCCTAACAGGTGCTTCTTGTTCAGGTTCTCCGATGAATTCTGTGATTCTCTTGCGTAGCTGTCTCGGCAATTGAGGTGTTTCTTTGCGGCCCTTCAAGTGTTCAGTAACAAGCAATCGGCCTAATGTTTTTTATAAAATTGCGACGCTTCTGAATAGTCTGCGTGTTAGACCTGTGTATAATATACGCGTTGATGCCAGCCATATTGAGCATTGCATAGAAGACAGTGAGAGGCCATTTTTTCGAGTTGCGACTAACATTGTATGTCGCCGACATCTCTCACATCACTGGCCATCCGATTCCTCTCCTTCTGACATATGTGGGTTCTGATGTTGCAATTCAGATAGTGGTACGTTATCCTCGCCATCACTGCTTGCATTTTGCTCAGTATCACTATCTTGACTGCGCGTACTCAAATGATCTTCCTTTTCGCTACCGTCGGATAACAAGTCGTTTTCACTGTCAGACTGCGTTAAAACAAGACGTATGCGCTCATCCTCAAGCTCCTGGCTATTCATTGTGGACGAAAAAACCTAAAATTATAATAATATTGAGTAAAAAATATAATTCAAACCTTACATAAAAATGTTACATCGCGGTTGTCGCGGGGTCATATTTACCCTGTCTGACTGCACGCACGTGTTGCTCCCGTCGCAGGCGGCGGCCGACTGAACAGGGGCGCGGGGCGCGCGCGCCTGTCCCTTAGCAACAGCTATTGTGACGTTCAAAACTCTTCAATCGCAGAATAAAAAACTACACACGATTAAAAATTGACAGGGTCAGAATGACCCCTCCACATCCTCGCCGGGAGAGAGAGATACCGAGCTAATAGTGAGTCAATTGTAAAACCGGTTCAAAAATCTGTGCGAATATTCAAAGAGTCTTGGAATATGATACAAAGACCTCATTTGCCATGTTTATTATGAAAAGACATAAGGATATAAAAACCGGCCAAGTACGAGTTGCACTCGCGCACTAAGAGTTCCGTATCTTCGTAGTTGGGGAGGCAACAGAAATACACATTCTGTGAAAATTTCAAATTGAATTTGAATACCTATTACAGATCTTGAGATACAGCACGCTGACAGACAGACGGACGGACGGATATTGGAGGGTAACCAACGGGATTCTATAACTAAGGTCTGAATTCCTCTTACGCTGATGTCAGTAGCGTACCGCCGTAGTGTACGCTTTTGATAATTAACCCGTTCATTAGCTGCACCTTACTTACGCAAGCGAAGACGGCTTCAACGTAAAATATATCACATTCACCCAATTCCACGCTGGCAAGCGAGACCGGCCCGCGGAATACGCGCGTAGCAACGTACGCGCCGCTGTAGTCAGCGTCACAATATGGTGCTATATAGAACACAATGTAATACACGAACGCGCGACCGACGTACGCGACCGACATCAGCGTAGAGGAATTCAGGCCTTAGTAATAGGATTCCGTTGGTTACCCTACGGGTACGGAACAACTTGGCCGGTTTTTTTTAAATGTGTTTAAGTTTCTAAAGCAAAACTCACCAATCTCATATACAGGATCACTGAACCCGGGCCTCATTACAGGCGACAGCAGGATATGTCCATTACTCGTCGCTTGTATTCCGAGATGCATCTCGAACATCGTGTCAGAATCCTTTATAATCGCCTTCAGGTTATCACTGTCCACGCTGTAGAAGGTCTTGTAGTTGTACCCATCCGTGCAGATATGTTCCTTGCATTTTTGGGCCACTAGGGGCGAAAAGAAAAGGAATGGTGATTAGGTATAATGAGTGAAAAAATATTTGCAAAAAAAAAAAAAAATTAGGAAGTCGGTTGTTTTTTTTTTGCAAATAAATTTTCTATTTGATCCTATTTAGTTGAAGCAACCCAGTGAAAATTAACGTTAAAATAAAAAAAACACGATGTAGTTCTGCTTGTGAATCTTTTGCAACTTCAAAAACTTGTGCTTTATGCGCACCATGCGATGAACTGCGATTTTTTTTTTTTTTTTACCTTTTGCTCTAAAACTAAAAACTATGCATTTTTGACAAAAGAAAAATGATAAAAGTAATAAAGTTTTAATCTTTATCCACAACCAATAATCGAATAATCTTATCATTCGTAAAAGTTAAGAAGGATTTTTACATTCACATACATACATCATACATACGTAAACTCGGGCTTTTTAGAACGCTACCTCCTACGATCCGGACATACGAGTACTCCTTTTGCCTCGTCCACGTTCATACATCAGGTCATACACGCACGCCGGTTGCGAGTACTACGCACCTGACCTTTCTGAAGTACCTCACCAATAAGGTCAGTGTATGCCACTCACACCTGCCTTGTGAATACCTTTTGTTTTGTTAGTCGCCTTTCACTCATCCTCTCCACATGACCAAACAAGCATAAGCTTCGCATACTCTTTTAAATTTTTGTCTTTTAAATCGCAACTTTCTCGTATAAACTCATTCTTCAATTTATCATTCAGAGTAACACCACTACTGCATTTTTATATTAAATGCTTAAAAAAACTCCAATATGCCTTTGTTTAGTGCACAACTAACAATAAATTGTGTTACCTACAACAATTACAATTATTTTTCTAAAATTATTAACACATTTTAGAAAAAAAAATACTCACTTTTATGCGTAAACACATAAGTTTGATTTTGAGCCTCCACGTATTTTAGTAACAAACAAAATACAACAAAAAAGAATGTCTTTAACATTTTCACTTAATAAAAATAACTGGAAAAGAACAACTTTATTATAACACAGCAGAATGTAATGCTTAAAATAAGTTCAAATAGGACCATCTGTTATAATGTGTGCGGTATGCCGACAGAGCCACTACTGTAATTAACTGATTGTTGTAATGTAATTATTTTATCTGTCATTTCCTGAATATGAGATGATAAACTATAAAAACAGTTTGCGTGATGTGTGCTTCATGAAAGAGTAGCTGTTAAAAGTTTAATAAGTTTTACAATGTTAAAAAAATAATTTCCGCGTTTTAGTGTTTTTTTTGGGAAAAAACTTTTATTTTATTTTATTCTTTTAGAGATCCGTACCTTTTTTTTTCGGATGATAAATCATCAAATGACCCGTTCCGCTCTGGGCGGAGCAGAAGGGAGTGTCAGACTTTTACTGACTAAAACCCATCCATGTTCCTTTATTGCCCTTTGCGTTCCAGGGCCGCGGTATCTCTTTCGAGCAGTCCCATAGTCCGCGACGTCCGTACCTCAGTCGGCAAAAACGGAAACCTCATAGGAACACTTTGTTGTCCATGTCTGTTTTTCCGTATGAAATGACCCTTTTTCTCAGGAAAGTGTGGAGGTATCGAGCTAAATTATTATCAAATAATCAGGTCACAAAAATCAAACTTGTAAGTCAATGCGATCAAAAGATTGACCGTTTATGTCGCATAATTTTCGCTTTCACAAGGGAATCAAAACCTATAGTTGACCTAGAATCATGCAATTCGGAATGAAGCTGTCTTACAGCACAAGTAAAGGAAAAAAAAAAAGTGAAAACAGATCCACTTTTCGAGAGTCACCTTGCAATACAAAATTGATTTAAATGTTATCTGCAGTTCTGCATTCATAAAACAAAGCAAAAATTAACTCTCATATCATACCCAACAGATCACGGAGGAAGCGACAGTCTCTTATCAGCCGGACGCGATAAAGCTGCAGTAACACAACTACAACTAAAATACCGTTATTATTTATATTAGGGCTTATCCTTTTCACAGTATAAAGTTAACCAGTAAACCAACTAAGCCCTTTTCGATTCTTTTTTAATTTTTTTTTTACTATCTTTTGCCAGCGGCTTTGCTCGCGTAATTTATTTTTTTTTTTTTTTTGCAATTAGGTTTTTACAAACACTTTTACACGTCACTTTTTAAAACTAGATGGGGACGGTGTTTCGTACCTGACTACTCTGAGAAGAAACAGCCGAAACAAACTCAGAGGTCATAGTCTCTTTTGAAGTCCAGACATAATCTTGCTCAATTCACATGAGGACTATGCAGATTAGAACCACACAGATTTGAGTGGACCTGTCTAGTCATTGCAAGCATTTGTCAGTTATCGTGTAGCTCGACTTATAACTCAAGGAGCTCAACGAAACGACGAACAATACCAAAGAAAGGACATTTGGGTAGGTCGCTTATAGTACTCAAACTGACAGACAGTTGTGGGAAAAAATAAACAATAAATAAAAATGTGACCCACATGGTCCCCACATTCACAATAATCAAATAAAATGAATAACAAGTTCTTTTTAAAATGAATGTAAATAAAAATCACAAAAATCATTAAATGTCACAATGATAATAAAAAGTAAAATACTTATTTTTTTTAATTAATTAATTAATTAAATTTAAATTTTGACAGTTAAACTCTTAACACACTACTGAAGTTTCTTTAAAAAACCTAATTCAATAATGATTTAAAAGATACATGGCGCCATCTATTATCGTTAGAACATTATTGTTGTTTTCTTCGTGAGCAGTATTTTTTTTTGGGATGAAAGATAGCCTATGACCGTGTCTGTATATCTGACAACGTATTTGCAAAATTTCCGAATGATCCGTTCTGTGGTTTAGGTGTGAAAAGTTAACAAACAAACAAACTTTCCTACTTTCGCATTTATAAAATTAGTTAGGATAGGATTAGGATTTATTTATATGTATCATAAAATCACACCTGTGATCCCGAAGGGTTAGACAAAGATGCTCCTAATAGTACACCTACATTTCGCCAGTTACGTTTAAGTCCCATGTAATAGGGGGAAACCTATTGCCGTCAACCGGCACTAATCCAGACTCCGTGGTTGCTACTTAAAACCCAATAAATATTTTCCCGATCCGGGGATCGCACCCAGGCCCTCATGCTGGACCAACAAAGGAGAACCCAAGCTGACTAATTTTTATTCCTAGTTGCAATACTGTATTAATGCTAATATGTCTACTGTGTCCATACTTTGTTAGCAATTCAACTTTGTTTAATGTTTTATTACATGTTTTGTACATTTCGAATGTTTGTAGTTTTGGCAGGTTTTGTTACCTGAAACTAAAATTACGTTGTATTAGAATATCAGTGCGGAAATATTTCATTACATTCTAGTTTTGGTTCCACATGGCATAATAGAATTTGTATTTTTTAAACTCTGGTTGTGGTTGCATACGTTATAGGTACGCTTTTATAAATAAGGATATCATTGAAATATGTATTAACGTGGTTAAAATAAGGTTTAAAAAAGAAACGATGAACGAACTGTATGAAGGATAATTTGGATAGAAAGAAGATGAATCGGTACCAAGATGACAACTTATCTATACCATTTTTATTATACAAATATGAAAATAAAATTGAGGTATCTGTTTGTAATTTCAATATAACGGCGTTTGGCTGAATGCCTAAGAAAGTATATACTGTACTTACAACAATTAATTTATTTTTATTATTTTTGTCTGTTTGTTCCAACTAACAATATTTAATCCAACTAACAAGTTTAATCTCCGAAACGGCTGTACAGATTTTGACGGGGCTTTTACTGGCAGATAATGGCTCTGTGCAAAAAAGTTAAAAACCCATGAAATTGTTGACAAATTCCGATTCAAACAGGGAAGTAATATTTTTTTATAATAATTTCCTACGGTCGAAAGTCGCGGGCCACAGCTAGTATTTACTAATATCACAGACCAATACAAATTAGGCTAAGGGAGGAATTTTGATTACTATCCAGGTCTTTAAAAAATATATGTCATGTAACTTTTTAATTTATGTCATTTTAAATGAAAACTCAAGTTTTTTTATTGCTGTTTTAATTTTGAACAACTTTACAGGGTGTAAACAGACTTCACGAAGCCGTTAACCAAGCATTCTGTACATCAAACTAAGTAACCCTACGCAAAAAAAATTGCTGGTAATGTCTTGTTTTTTGGAGGTGAAAAATCACGTTTTACGGTAAAACTCAATGGGAAAAAACGCAATCAAAATATTGTGCTGAACAGTGTGGGGGTCGTGGAGGTGTTTAAAGTTGTTACATTAATAACATGTATTTAAAAAAAAACTTGTGAAAAAGTTGGAACTTGGACCCCAGTATCTCCGTAACTAGATGGTTCCCAGGTATGGTCTAGAACAAAAAAAATATCGCAATGATTATTATTATTATTATTTTTGGTTATAAGTCCAACATAAAACTAAACTATAGTGTCATCCTGAATTTCGACAGTTTACTCTCACAAACAAGATTTAGTTTAACAATCAAACTAAATCAACCAGCCAGTTTCAAAATTGGAACGAAAAAAACAAATCAATACATTCGAACATAACTGAAGTCTACAGCACAATTTCGCCACAGACTATTATAAAACGTCGATTGATCTTCCTCGGCGACGGTATAAAGGCGACTCCAGACTGCAATTTGGAATTCAATCAGGTTTTTCTCCCTTTCTCCGCTCCGGTGAAGCTGTGTAAATTTCTACCCGTTTTATTAATGCTATTCCATTATTTTACTGTTAATATTCTATTGGTTTAAAGGGAATCAGTTTGTTCTTTTACTATTACGTTCTTATTTTTCTTTGTTTTACCCGTTTTTGATAGAGCAAGTCAGATGTTTTGATGAAATATGTAGCTTCTAAAATTTTGTAGAAACCTAACAAGATAACCACGAATTAATGATTTGTGAATTAAAACGTAAATAGTTAAAATTATGCTTCGACTGCCTCACTAGTTTAGTAGTCGCAATCGCGACTGCTACGCACGAGGTTCTTAGTTCGATTCCGGGGTCGAGCAAAGTACTATTGGGTTTTTCCATCAGGAATTTTCTCAGTAGCAGCTACGGAGCCCGGATCTGTGCCCGGTTGATGGCAATAGCTTCGTCCCCTATTACATGGAACTTAAACATAACTGGCGAAATGTGGGTGTAGGTAATATTATATTAGGTAACCTCTCTGCCTAACCCTACGGGGATTACAGGCGTAATGTTACACTAGTATCTCATCCCCCTTTCTAACATAATCACTCTTTAATTTCCAACTATTCTTAGTTCCATCATTCCTACTCCAGCAAATCCATCGTTAAGTCAGCGCTGCAATTAGCGTCAATCATAAAGCGGTAAGCGTACCGTCTTGAGCGACGAGTATTTATACCGTCAGTCACTACTTGAGCTTAAAGCGATTTTAGGTCGAGTTGTGGAGGAAAATTGGTGACTTTTGAGTTGAAGGTTTTTCTTGTTTGTGATATTATTTGTTTCTTTATTTGGGTATTGTTACTTTCAATTTGGTGCTGACCCAATTTAAGTTTGATTTGGGGTTCTATTGGAAGATTTTGCTCAAGCTTGGCTGTGTAGCTTAGGCTATGCTCAAGTTTTGTGTGGGCTGGTTTAAGTCTATGAATTTCTTCCACATTAAACGTTTCTTATAGTTATTCTTTGCACATGTCATCATCATCACCAATAACATTCAACTGTCTTCTCCCAATGGGGGCTATCGCGCATGAATTCGCCGCTAGAGGCGTTCGTGTAGACTAAGGTCTTCCGAACTCAGTCAGATATCATACAGTGTTCGCGCGTTGCGTGGTGATTTTTAAATGTTTCATGCTTGCTAATTTTAGAAAGAATATTGTAAAAATGTATCTGAAGTTTACACTATGTTGTTATGCGTAATAAAATAAACTTTTTATGACGTTATTGGTACTTAAAAGTATAAAATAGAATTATTGACAAGACCTTACTCGACAGTGTCGCCATCTGGTGAGCTCAAAAACGATATACCCCATTCTTTGGAGTCGGCGCAGCATGTTTTCTTCTTCCATACTTCTCTATTACTCGTCATTTCAGAAATCACCTCTTTTCTAGCCATTTCATCCCACAATCACATCACACAGTCGATCTTTTTGGTCTTCCTCTACTCTTCATACACAAAAATTTCCTTATGACATTTTCCACATTTGTTCGCATCATATGCCCCATACTGTATTGGAAAGAACGGTTGTCATGACAACCGTTCTTTCCAATACACTCAAAATCCTTGACACAAACGTCCGACACTTGTTTCGTTCTCAAATTCTCGAAGCTTTAAACCGTGACATGTCTAACAACTCGTTAATGAGGGTCGGTACAGCCATTGGCTTAAAATCTTTGCCGGATTTGGTTTGTGAATTAGGACTGCACCTAATTGTGGAGTACGGATCAATCTTGTGCTGTCAGGAAGCGGCGGATGTTGGTTTAAAGATTTATGTTTAGTACCGTGAAGTTCAGCAATGGTTAATTGTAATATAATACAAATTGAAAACTCTAACTAACCAAGTTTGAGTTCAATGGCCGTTTAAAAATCTTTATTATTTTCAATATATCATAGATGACGTGACGATGACAATCTAGCATAGAAAATGTGTAAGATCCCAAAGTAGATCCAAAACTCCATCTTGTTTTGGATCCAGAGATAGTATACAAACAATGTTTCCAGCAGAGATATCCAAGACATGGAGGTGATGGACAAGAGGGTTCCCTCCACCATGTACCAGAGAAAGAGACATTATTTTAAGGTAAACTATTTAACTAGGAAGTCCATGAAAGTGTGGCGGCACCTATCACGCTACATACGACCTACGCATCAGACCTGGCTCATGCAAATACTACATCGCGCAAGCAGGTTTTCCTCGCGTTATCTTTAAAGATTCCTGACAACGACCATCGCGGACGATAGCCCACTTCCTTCCACATCATAGATCCGAGGGTCTTCTCTCTTCAACGAGGGATAAGGAACTTAACAATCTGTTCCTTAAAACAAAACGCGTATGAGTCAATTATAATCACTGAGTAGAAGAAACAAGCACAGGCCAAAGTAAAACTCGACTCTTAGGTCTAAAAAAATGGTAGACGTCATTAAATCAATACCCGAGAATCCCTCAGAAAAAAAGGGAACCAATTAATGCAGACGTCCAAGCAAGCGATACCCAATTTATAGGGGATCAAACGGGTATACGATATTATCCCTTACGGTTACAAGTAAGTTATAAACTTTGAGCATGTTATCTTTGATATACACCTGGGGACACGATACGATATCAGGTTGGGTGCCCCGAAAGGGATAAGGTTAAATATGGTAATATTTATCTTGCTGTAATAAAAATGTTGAATACTAGCTGTGTCCTGCAGATACGCTTGAGAACTTTAAGCTATTATTTTCATGACCTAAGCTTAAAATTAAATTAAAGAAGCAAGTCGTTTAGAAGTCTATGTGCATTAACGGACATTAGACATTCTGAGAGACTTAATGCTTGTATGTTTTAGTAAACGCGAATACTGTTCCTATTTGACCCAAAGGTTCGATTGTGAGGTTGGTAGAGAATGCCTTGTGGCCTAAAGTTCGCCTATGTACCACTCTTGTTTATGAACTATCAATAAAAAAACGCAGAAAAAGCTAATACTAAAATCACTCAAACGTAGTAATGTTTCCGTTGCTGTCTTGAATCTATGTATTATTTAGATCTGACAGTGATGGTAATGCTTAGTCAAGCATAAAAAAAAAAACAAAATAACGCATAATTAGCTGATAGTGACCCCGCAGCAAGGACATAGAACTCTGTAAGAAAGAAGTAGGCCGTCCTCCACTAAGTTAGCATAGTGCAGATTGATAGATGTCACATGACTTCGAATTTTTGTTTCGAAAGACATGCCTACTTCCTCACGATGTTGACCTCAGCAAATTATCTTGCCCTATTAGTATTCCTTATCAAAATACGACAGCACCAAGCGTACCAAACCAAATAATCCTTCAAAATCTTGAAAGCGCTTCAATTGCTTCACCCGCATATACAAGTGTATCCTGTCATAAATTATGTCATTTAACGCCGCAACATACCGCGGCGCCACCGTCGACACACGATGTTTACCAGCAATTAAATATCAATTTTGTAAACATTAATCATCGTACGAATTGTTATAAATGTGGCGACGTTCGGAAGCTGTAAACACTTCGGCGTGACATAGGAGCTTCTGTTCGGGCCAACTTCGGGAGAGTTCGTAGGTGTTCGTGTAATTATGTTTCGATGAATTGGTTTTGTGAGGTGTGGTTGGTGCGGTATTTTGCTAGTAGGTAAGTAATCCTTTTTCATTAGCATAGCAAATCAGCTTATACCATCACGGTTGGCGCAGTGGCTGAGCGATTGGCTGCCGCGCTGCGTAACGTGGGTTCGATTCCTGCACGGAACAAATATTTGTATGGCCAGATGGGTCTGGCTGTTTGTGTATGTACGTTTAAATGTTTAAGACCTACAATAAATCCCATAGTAAAAATTCCTAATGTGGGGCAAAGTGACAAAAAAAGTTTCTTCTTCTGTGCCACATTTTTATTGTCTTCTCAATGTGCAGGTCAACAAGTCGAACCTGTACGAGTTAATAGATGTAACAAGTCTTCAAAATTTGTGTTTACCATCATAAGAGAAATGGTGTTAAAACAATTTGCACAAAGAAACTTGCGTTTCCTTGATCAACACTGATTTGCTGAAAGTTCAGTTTCAGCTCGATGTCCCACACCGCTCTCATCCAAGTTAGACGCTCTTCCTACCACTGAGTCACAAGATCTACCCGTTAAGAGGTCTTGTTCTTAGTACTGATGTTGATTGATGGTACTTCCTAATGTTTCGCTTTACGTCACACAATTATCGCCTCTATTAATATACACATTTTAAATTACTATCGCTTGGGTTAGCTTCATGCTCATGCGACCTGATCGTGTGTTGTAGTAGTGACTAAGGAAACAAATGCCACCATGTACCTCTGGACTGTTGAAAGAACCCTAAAACACTACCCAACTTAAAAATCAAAAGAACTTTCTTCCTGAGCTTTATAATGATTTCATTTAAAAACATTTTACTTGAGAACGCTACTAATAAATAAATTAAAATTAAGAGACAATGAACAAAGAGAAAAAGCAAGAATAAACCAATGATAATTCGGAATGCAATAAAGCATATCGATATTAAATTAACTCTCTAACAAAAGACGATTCAATAGGAATTAAATGTGTTAACTAGCCTAACTTGACTTGCGGTGTTATTAAATTTTCTAATAATCTTAAATGTACTCAAAGTTCAGTGTATTGTTTGATAATAGTGAAAACATGATATAATAATTGCGGACAATTGAAGTCATAACGATCGAACAACTAGAATCAGTGTTATTGTGGGAAAAAAAACCGGTGTTTACATTGGCTATAAACATTACAACAGTGATAAAGTGTCGAAATTAGTGGAAGAGGACTGTTCTTGAACGATCTGCAGTGTGGACCTTTAACTTTGGGTCGTTTTTCCGAACACAGTGACTTTATTATTATTGATCTTTATTATTGATCTATAATATTGATTTTTGGGCCATTTGTCTACCCTCAAATTCTACTTTCATCCTATCTGCAGCAAAATTTAAATCAACGCCATCTACTGAACCTACTGTGTACCTGTATAACTGCGTAGCCCACACTGTTAACTGACTGATTGATTGATTGATCTTCACTTCATCGAGCTTTTCCATCATTGAGATAGGTGGCGCTGCATGTCCCTTGTTATCCAGGCTGTACTCTTTACTGTTGCAAATCGAGCGAACGATAGATCAATAAGTTTTCTGATCTTCACGTCAGGTGGCGCCACTATTACCTTCCTTGCCTAATAACAAACTGCACAATTATTCAATAAATCAAGATGAACTGCAACGGATGCAACAATGTGCTGGCATCTGATGCTGGTTACCTGATGTGTAATTTGTGCCATAGTGGTTATCATCACGAGTGCCTAAATTTTTCTCTGCAACAATTTATGGCGTTTACTATTGAGTTCAAGACTGCCTGGAAATGTCCCCCGTGTTGCAACATTACACGTCGCACCCGACCTAATTTGGACACACCCGTACGTTCCAGCACGCAGGTTCCAGCATATGTAGATAATTCCATGAATATGTCGTGCGATAACATGGAACAACGACCACCCTCGCCTTGCACTCCGCCATGTATGTATGCGTCACTTTCTACAAGAGTTGAAAATGACTCCACAACGGTGCTTATAGAAAACCAAATTCAGTCTTTTACCCTAGAACTGAACAAAACATTACAAGGATGGCGATCTGATATCGATCGTACCATGGCGTTGTTTAAGGAAGACATTAAAAACACTTTGAAGGATTGTCGAGCAGAGATGGAGGCCAGCATGCTCAGTTATCACGAAAGTGTTAAAAACAGTTTGGCCGATATGAAGCAGGAGCTGGGCTCTGTCTGCGCTGCCCAAGCTGACCTCAAGAGAGATGTGAAGAAAATAAACGATGATATGTCCAGTCTCAAAAATTCGCTCGAGTTCCATGCAAGCGAACAGGTTGACCTCAGGGGACGTGTTGAAGATATTGTACGTCTGCAGGCGGAGCAATCAGCCACTTAGACAACCTATTTGGAATCCAAAATTGAAGCGCTTGAACAGCAAGCTAGGCAATGCAATCTAGAAATTTGTAACGTACCAGACAAGCGTGGTGAAAACCTCTTGCAAGTGTTGGGGGCGATTGGAGATGCCATTGGCTTCCCCATACCTCAAAAGGAAATAATAGCCATCCACAGAGTACCTCACGCCCACCAACAAACAAACAGGCCAAAGAATATTATTGTGAAATTCTCCACACGCATATTGCGCGATAATGTTCTTAGCTCATTTCGGCTGGCTAAGACACTGAAAACGGATCAAATAGGTTTAACTGGGTCTTCAACAAATATTTATATTAACCAACACTTAACTTTAAAAAACAAAATATTATTTCGGAAATGTAAAGAAGCGGCAAAACTTCACCAGTATAATTACGTTTGGATTAAGAATGGCACTGTCCTTGTACGTAAGAAAGACGGTGAAGCTGCTTTTGCGATTAGATCTGATGCAGATATTGTTAAAATCAATACTGATTGTAATTATGTCGGTAATAAGACTAATACTCAGTAATCATTGTATGTTTACTATCTACTGTTCTGTTTATTCTCTCGATATTTGTAATTACTGCATTGTGTTAACTGTCCTTATAAGTCTGCTATTGATATTATTGTCTGTACTGTGCATGTTTTATTGTGTTTGTAAATTGTCTACCGTTCTTTACCATGTTATAAATTGTGAAACAACTCCTAACTCAACTCACTCCTTATAAATTCAACCTATCTGTTTATAACAGTCAAAATTAACTGTTCTGTTGCTAAGAAATACGTTGCTGTCGTTATTATAAAGTGTTGCGATCTATACTGTCTCCTAATTCAACACACTCAACCAATTACATTTATTTTTACTACAATTTCTGCCATTTTGTTAATTAAATCCTTAGTATATTTGCTGCTTGAACACACTCTTATCATTTATACACATTTATATTTTATTATTACCAATGTCGAATAAAAATATCACCATTTACTACCAAAATTGCAGGGGTATTCGCACAAAATTAAACCAGTTACTCACCAATATCCTCATGAATACATACGATATAATCATATTAACTGAAACCTGGCTAACACCTGACATTTATGATAGTGAGTTCATAGACCAGCGTTATCTTGTGTACCGTTGTGATCGTGATCGCACTGCTACTAATAAACTAGACGGTGGAGGTGTACTGATTGCTGTTTTACGCACTTTAAAACCTTCTGAATTAGGTCTTTCAACCACACAGTGTAGGGATCTCTCACACACTCACATTGAACACATTATGGTTGAGTTGCCTAGCTCTGTCAACAATAAAAGACACATTGTGAGTGCTGCCTACATAGCACCTAAGACTTCTACAATAGTATATGACAAGCACTTTGAATTGTTGCAAGAAGTTTTAGGCCACTCTAGTGTTGATAGTTTTTTTGTTATTGGAGACTATAATCTCCCTGAAGCTAATTGGCTAGTATCCTCTACAACAGGTATATCGAACATTGCGAAATCATATTCTGGAGGACCTTCGGCCTGTGCAAATCTACAGATCTTGATTTCCGTCTTGGGTGCTTCTCAATTTAACAATATAGTGAATGACAAAGGCAAAATTCTTGATCCAGTTATTTCCAATAAGTCCTGTAATGTTTCTCATATATCAACTACATTACTTCCGATTGACACCTATCATCCTGTTCTGTCGTGTGAGACATGTCTTAACGTCCAAATCACTCCAATGACTAAAACTCCTCTTCACAAATATTGTTTTCATAAGGCCAAGTTTGACAATATTAATAGTAACATACAGCAACTAAATTGTTCTGAATTGTTATGCCCTTTGAAATCTGAAAAGGCTCTGGACAAATTTTACACTGAAATGGATAATATTATTAAACAAGACACTCCATTGGCCCGACCTAGATCAGTCAGCTATCCCATATGGTTCTCTCGTACTCTTATAACTATTTCTAAAAAGAAAGAAAAGTCATGGATCAAGTGGAAGAAATATAATAACATTTCTGACTTTGAATCATTTTCAAATTATAGAAAACAGTTTAAAGAGATATGTCTTAAGTGTTTCAGATCGTATATTGGTTCTGTAGAGGATAATCTGGGCAAAAACATAAAATACTTCTGGACCTATGTTTCCAATCGAAAAGACAAGCCTGGAATCCCGTCTAAACTTCAATACAAAAATGATGAAACAAATGATCCAAACACGGCGTGTAATATGTTTTCTGACTTTTTTTACTCTGTATATGAGCCGACGTCCCCTTTGTTGCCTCATTGGAAGCCTCCGCAGGACAATAACGCACTACACGATGTCTCTATTTGCGACCTTTCTTTTAGTGAAGAGAAGATATTGAAGGAGCTTAACTCCTTAGATCCAGCGAAGGGCCCAGGTCCTGATGGACTTTCGCCTTACTTCCTTAGGAATACTGCGACTTCCATCTGTAAACCTCTATTTATTATTTATAATAAATGTATATCTGAGGGAGTTGTGCCTAATGTGTGGAAGCATGCGTATGTTGTGCCTGTTCACAAAAGTGGATCCAAACGCAGCGTGGAACACTATCGTCCCATTTCCATCCTGCCTGCACTGTCGAAACTCTTTGAAAGGTTAGTTCATAATGAAATCTACCCTGTACTCCACAACATCATAATTCCACAACAGCACGGTTTTGTTAAGCGTCGGTCGACTAATACTAATTTATTATTATTTTCTAGCTTTTTGTTTGATTGTGTTGACAGCCGTGTACAGGTAGACGCAGTGTATACGGACTTCTGTAAAGCCTTCGACAAGGTTGACCATGAAATACTGCTAAATAAAATAGCGTTCAACGGTATTCGTGGTAATCTTCTGAGGTGGTTTACCTCTTATATTACCAACCGCAGTCAGAGGGTTGTAATCAATGGTCATCAATCAAACATCGCACAAGTCACCTCAGGTGTGCCTCAAGGCTCTATACTTGGTCCCCTTTTGTTTTGTTTATTTTATATATAAATGACATCAGCCAATGCTTTCGCAATACCAAATTTTTATTATATGCCGACGACCTCAAATTATATAGAGCCATACGACAACCAAGTGATTGCCTTCTGCTGCAGCAAGATTTGGACAGACTATCCTGTTATTGTCAGGAAAATAAGTTGCAACTAAGTTTACCTAAATGCAATTTCTTAAACTTCTACTACAACAGCCCATAACGTCCACTGCTGGACATAAGCCTCTCCCATGATGGGAGGAATTTGCCGTAATCTCCACGCTTGGCAGGCGGATTGGAGATCGCAGTGATGAAAGACTAACAGAAAACGCTGCTGCCCATTCTCTGGTCTACGGAGGCGCAAGGTGTTCTGCCTCAGACATTAGTCGCCTTATACGACACCCGTGAGTGTAATGGGTTGGTTCTATTCTACTCTGCCGGATACCACACGGCTTAAACTTTACAAAAAATAAAATCAAAATTAACTATACATATACGTTGTGCAATGCCCCCCTACTTAAAGTGGATTCTATTCGAGATCTCGGTGTTATTCTTGATTGTAAGCTTTGCTTAGATCTACACATAGGAAAAATTGTTAATAAAGCGTATCAATTGTACGGATTTGTAATGCGTTCAACTGTCGACTTTAAAAAGCCATTTTCTTATTTATGCTTATATAAGTCTCTTGTACGCTCTCAACTAGAGTACGCCGTGTCCGTCTGGAGTCCTTACTATAAAAAGTACGTTGAAATGATTGAGTGTGTTCAATACAAGTTCTTGCGAGCTATGCATTACAGATGCTACGGATATTACTTGCCGTACCAAGATTTACTTGCTAAGTATAAGCTCGCAACACTCGAAAACAGACGTAGGTACTTAGAAGCTATGAATTTATATAATATTGCTCAAAATAAATTTGACTGTATTGAACTGTCCAATATGTTATGTTATGCGGTTCCTAGGACGGTCCACAAGCGAAAGGTGCGCGCTGGCAGATTATTTTCCGTGGGCACTTGCAAGTCCAACTCTGGCCAGCGTTCGCCTGTTCGCAGAATGGTCGATTCCTACAACAGTACTTTCGAGCAAATTGATATTTCTGCATGTTCTCCGTACAAGTTTAAACGTCTTATACTCAAAGAACTTTCTTAATTATTTATACACCTTCTTACACTGTTTTTCTTCTTTACATGATCTTATATAATATCTCGCATTTGTAACCCTAGCGATTATTTCACTGTCAAGTACCTTAGAGTTAATCTGTGAACAGCGTTGTGGGCTGCAATATTGTCTATAAGCTTTGTATATGTTTCTTATGTCTATGTTTTATATTGCAGTTGTTTGTTGTTCCTTTTGAATAAAATAAAAATAAAATAAAATAAAATAAAAACAATATTACAATTTCTTATTTAAAAGAACGTATTTTTTTCTACAAACTCGTATCATTAAAAATCGCACCTTTTGATAAATTAGACTATCAGACCCAATTAAAAATCGAACCTTTGTGACTACAGTAATAAAGGTTATATTCCTAGTTACGGCCATTTCTTTGCATCTTACAGTTTTAATTAAAAACTGTATTGAGCAAAGACACTAAACAGATGGGAACAGAAGACCGACTATAAAGGGTGTAAATGGGTGCTTCACGAAGCCGAAAGGCACTTGTTCTTTCCATTATTTCTATTTGTTTTATTCTGGACCATACCAAGGAACCTACTAGTTACGGACATTAGTTACGGTTATTGGAGGTCAAAGTGCCAACTTTTTCACAAGATTTTTTTTTTTTCAAATACTTGTTTTTAAGGTCATAACTTTACTTTAAATACCTCCAAAACCCGTTTACTATTCAATGCGTCCATAAGCACAATGTTTTTAGTGTGTTACATTGAGTTTTACCGTAAAAGGTGATTTCTAACCCCAAAAAAGTCGTTTCCTAGCAATAATTTTTGCGTAGAGTTACTTAGTTTGATGTACAGAATGCTTGGTTGACGGCTTCGTGAAGAGTCAGTTTACGCTCTGTATACAAAGACCGAGAATAGACGAAATCACACCAAAGCGTATACCTACAGGGCGGAAATCTTTACCTAACTGCAAGCTTTGTACCCCTGCCGCGACCGTGTCTAAATTCTTGTTGGCCCTAAAATGCAAGCCTTCTACTACGGCGTTGTGAATGGCAAATCTGATCTAACTGCATGGTTTAGGGTTCAGAGGGCAGGATAAGGAGATTTGCTTCATACCTCCCTCAGTTATTTTACATGTGTTAGCAACTCACAGGATTATAATTACCAACCTTGTAGCAACGATCATAGAGATCAAAATAAAATCACTAGATGCAGAATCAGAGGTCAAATAAATTCTAAGGGACTTCTTAGCATGTTGATGGCTATCTAAATTGTGTCAGCCTAGAACTGAGCTACTAGTTGGGTTAGTAACTTTCAGTAGCGTCCGTCATTTCCTGTAGTGAACAAACAACAGGGCACGTAGGACACGATATCCCCATCGTTTATGGAACAGTACCACATTTACACTCCAGGGCAGAGTCATTAATGAATCTCCACCTGAGCAGGTTCTCTTTGCTGCGACCAACGTAACTTCTAGGTCAGCCCTGGCAACTCATGTCCAGGTGAAAGGCCAGGTGGCCTACCATGACGTCTTAAAGCAGGATCGTTTTAATCTTGTTCCAGTGTGGGTAAGAGACGGAGCTATAGAGGACGTCTAGCGCCATCTCTTTCCCACACTGGAACAAGATTAAAACGATCCTGCTTTAAGACGTTATGGTAGGCCACCTGTACTCGCATATCAAACGGCAAGTGCATTTGGACGTGAGTAGTCTATGTGTGCATGCACTTGCGTAAGAAGTTGACTTTCTGTCCCAATCTATTCTATGGCAAAACTGTCGGTATTCGAAAGCGGTCGTCGGCAATTTTGGGCTTTCCACTTTGTACCGAACGGATCAAACAAATTAAAAGCTGCCCTTTTGTTCTTTAATTTATTTGACCTGTGCCGATAAATAGGTTTTTTTGTTTGTTTTTATTTATCGGCGGCTTATTGCGAATGTTTCCAGAAATGATTTATTTGAGTTTTGGGAGTTTTTGATTATTGGTTTGCTGTGAAATGTTTTGGGATCGAGTACTTTTGGGAACAAGTTCAATGGTTTCATTAATGTTTGGTTCCTATATTGAATGCGGAGTTGTTGTTTTCTAATTGGGCGTTTCGTGGTTTTCCTTTCGTCAGTATTGGGAACCACGTAGAGGCACCTGACTGATCGTATTGTGTTGTGTTGTTCTTTCAAATACAATTTGTGTGTTTTAGTTTTAATACAATGAAGTCCATACCGTTCTATTGGTGTTTTGGTTTGAAAATCACAAATGGGTTTTCCAAATATTCATGGGCTATTAAAAAAAAACTATGAATTTAACGCTAGAGTCGATCAGATTTCTCGAAATTAGCAATTTTTCGGAGGTGAAAACTTTCCAAAATAATTAAAAAGTTAAATAAAAAAGTAGAGGAAGACCAAAAACGATGGATGGACTCTGTGAAGGATGATTTGGCAAGAAAGGAGGTGTCTGATGAGATAACGAATATTATGGAAGAAGAAGACATGCTGCGCCGACCCCAAATAAATCGGGATAACGACAGAAGAATCATGGTGATGAATTAAAAAGTTCGATAATTCCAAAACAACTGAGTTTGGTCTCGAAGTTAACGAGGTTAATTTTGTTCAAGGAATACCCTACTCTGTATTACAGTAGGTAAATTATCTCATAGAAAACCTTTGTAACAATAAATGAATATCTACAAAGTCATATCTAATTCACAGATAATTAAATTATTATTGCATCTGTGGGTACGACACCAAAGCATTCCTTCCTAAAGTTCATTCCACACAAAGCAGAACGTTGGATACAAACACAAAACTTAATGCATTGTTATTGGTATACGCCGTAATTAAATTCAATGTGTAATTAGATGTTATTGCGTCTTTGTATTCTAGTTTGTACGGCTTTAAAAGCAGCGAGGGCGTACTTACCAAGTGAAAAAGACCGCTAGCATCGTCGCTAGGAAAGGAAAATTCCGGAAAAATATTCTACGTGTCTACGTAATGGGCTATTCAAAATTACAAGTATTGAAGTTTAGGATGATCAAAGTAAAGGCAATGTTTGTATTAGCCAGCCTGAGATATAGACGATTGTAGGTTTATGCAAATAGTTTTTTTTTTGTAATGTATCCCTTAAAGTGATTGATTAAACTGGTATTAATATTGGGGTATGAAGACCAGGGTGTCAAGTTCTTCATCCCCCATAGAAAAGGGAGGCGAATAGACGGGTGTTGAGACTAGTGGGCGGCTCTACAGTAGTTGTTGTTGTGTTTATAGTCTTAAGTCGCGGATAACATTAACTGCGCGATTTGGAATTTTGATGTTAGTCCTCGATTTGTGCCATAGATGGCGAAGTAGTACTTTTGGACCATGTTGCTGTAGTACTTTTTGTAGTGCTGCTACAATATAAACTTTTTCAAAAGACGAACATTGACAAAGTGACATTCAACCAGTGATCATGATGATGGGAAAGTCAGAAAAATCTTAAACATATCGTTTTCGAAACTACTGTATCGGTTCATTTTATACATCTTCCGATCGAACTCATCAATAACGTAAAACTCAAAGCTGAGACTACGATATTTTTCGCTCGTTTCAAGGCCTGACTTACCACAGTCAGATCGAGAAATAGAGACGCGCCTAGACGATTATCGACTACGCGTCTTGACAGATCCCTTAATGGGATCCAAGGGAGTACCACTCAATTATCCAAGAGGGTTATTGCCAATATTCGTACAATGCTAGGGGATCCGTCAGGCTACATTTTAGGGGTTATATTTTTGTTTTTATTTGATTGGAGATGTATGGTTTCAATTGAGTGAAGGATTTTTAGAGGCGGGTAAATGGTAATGGTGGTAATTTTAGGCTTTTCGTAAAGAGTAATAGTTGATTTGCTTAAGGATGAGTAGTTATACTCATCCATAAGCAAATCCTTAAGCAAATCAACTATTACTCTTACACGAAAAGCATAAAACGTAAAAGGACATTAGAGGTCGTATATTCAACACATTGCGTAAAAACAAGGTATCATTTCATGTGGTGATGTCATGTTATTTATTTCTTGCCCGCTCTTCCATAAAGACTCACGTCTTGGAACGCGCAACTACCTTCAACTTTTACCCGACTACGGCGAAGGGTTATTGATTAACTTAAGTTGACTCTTTGAGAATTCAAAAGTTCAAAATATTAGAATATCTTTTGAATTTAGTAAAAGAATGTTTTATTAAACAAGGATTACCTTTTCAGTCAAATACCTAGGTACGTACTTAGGTACGCACTACGAGAGACAAGTCTCTCGGGGACAGAAATCTAATCTAACTCAGGACTATCCCGAAATCCACAAAAAGCTGGTGATTCCATTCGTTCCAGTATCTACCCGAATCAAGTTTGTCGTAATGTTACCTTTATACCGACCGTAATAGATACGCCCTCACAAATACAATGGCTGCTATCTGTATTTAACTTATAAATGAGATCAATAGACCACCTTTGTCTGATGCGCGATATCACAACCATTTTAAACTCTAAAGTTTGTATGTGTGTGTTTATGTTAGTCACTCATTCACGCTGAAACGGCTTAACGTATTTGGATGAAAAGGCTTTGATTGAATTATTTGGCTTGCCTTACAACAGCCATTTTATTTTAGTTTCAAAATAGCGTATACGCATTAAACTAGTAAATTAATAATCAATAGGCATCAGTACAAATAAGTGTATCAGTACAAACAAGACATGGGAAAATCTTCTAAAGCATCACGTTTCAGAGATATAAGCTGTCAAAATTGGAACAAAATGGCGGAAATTAGGCTTCATTCTAAAATCTGCTAACACCTTTTACAAAGACAGACTATAAAACAACAACAACAACATCAGCCCATAACGTCCACTGCTGGACATAAGCCTCTCCCATGATGGGAGGAATTTGCCGTAATCTCCACGCTTGGCAGGCGGATTGGAGATCGCAGTGATGAAAGACTAACAGAAAACGCTGCTGCCCATTCTCTGGTCTACGGAGGCGCAAGGTGTTCTGCCTCAGACATTAGTTGCCTTATACGACACCCGTGAGTGTGGGTTGGTTCTATTCTACTCTGCCGGATACCACACGGCCTATGGCAAGACAGACTATGGCTGTGAATAAGTTATATTATATGCAACTGAACATTTCTGTGGAATTAAAAAAACGAATTATTTATACAGTTCTTACACAACGAACTTTTTTGTTATAAAAACTACGTTACATTATTCGCGACGCGAGCTAAGCCACGGACAAACACTAGTTTTATTTCTAAATCAGATGAACAGACAACCTTTGTCTAATCCGCGATATAAACTATAGCAACGATGTCCATTGCTGCTTTGTCAAGTGTTACGATATGGGTATTGTTTTTTAGTAAAGCAATGTTTGCTGTTTATTGTATTGTCACGTTTCAGGATAAAAGTGTCAGCTCGTGGAGAGACGACACGAGCTTTGAATACCACTGTGTTGGTCATTTATAAATATTTAATGGCCATTGTAAACTTAATCATCGGGATGTTTAGTTGCGGTTAAGGAATAAGTTTTTTTGTTTTGCAACTGGTTGCTAACAAAGAGTTAAAATTCCCAATTCGAAACTGGTTGCGAATCGCAGTTGCGAAAACGGCCGGAGGGGTTAATAAGTTACTAATATAAAGAACACCAGGAGCTCGTAGCTAAATAATAACAGCCGCTCGGATCAATCTTCAGGTTAAGCTGCGCTTGCCTAGGTTAGTCTGTGGATGGGTGACCACACATACCAAATTTCCTCCGTGCCTCAGAAAGCAGGTAAAGCTGTTGGTCCCGGCTGTCATTTGTAGATCTTTGACAGTTGTTACAGGTAGTCAGTGGCCGGAAAGTCTGACAACCAGTCTTACTAAAGAGTATCGTCTTACCCAGTACTAACTGGGTTGTGGAGGTCAGATAGGTAGTCGCTCCGTGTGAAGTACTGGTATTCAGCTGCTTCCGGCTAGACTGGTAGGCGACCCCGACATAGTTGGGAAAAGGCTAGGCAGATGATCATATCAACTGCTCTATGACAATAACCCTGTCTAATTCCCTTTGTTAAATCCCCATTTTCCCCATTTCCAATAACTTTATCACTCACTTTATAACTCTTCATAATTTCAGCTTTCATGCAACATTTTTCAATGGCGTCAAACACAAGCTCGTTTTACCATGATATTCGATAAATTCTGCTCACAGACATGGGAGCAAGAACGAATATATTAGTCATCCAATTAGAACGGTGCCCTGCGATTGGTCAACGGAGATTTCAGTCTCAGGCCAATCATGAGGACAGAGTTGTGAGGATAAGCCCTTAGTTGAATGTTGTGGTTTTGGTTGTTCTATTTCTAACCGTCGCAAACTTATACCGTGATTTTTTAACGAATTACGATTATATACCGATAAAACTTTAGAAAAAGACTGCAGACTTGGCAAATATATATTTAGTTGAACCTCAAATATTTTTTGGTATTCTAAGATAATAACAAAAAAGACAATAGTATATTCATAGATAAATGAGTTTTTTTGTGACGTTTTAAATAATAATATTAATATTTCCCATTTTAGTTTCCTAAAACTATTAAAATCGATACACTAATATAGCAAAAAGTAAAAAAAAAAAAACACATAGGTTCGTCTTTTCGAAATAGACATGATCATTAAAAGGCCAATAATCATTTAATATTTACCTTCTTATCTTAATTCTTCTTAATTAAGAGTAAATACATCATACTTATTTTTTGACAGTACAACCAATCACCACAAAAAAAAAAAAACAAAAAATATGTGCGTTCACATCCGCCCTATACTCTCCCCGTCTTCGGCCCATTACACACATTCGAGTAATCCTAACGTGACACCCAATGCATTGTAATGCGACATTATTCGCTCCAGTAGTTTTATCTCATTCGGACAGTGTGAACGAGGCTTCAGGGACTCCTGTGGCCTAAATTTAGTAACATGTGTGGGTTTATGAAAAAGGTAAAAATATGGTATCGTTTTTTTTCAGATTTGTAGAGCAATTTTGCCATGGTTGAATGGGTTTTAGTTGAGATGAATGAAGGAGAAATTGAAGAAATAATGTTCTGTACTTGTCTAAGATCTCGTGGCTAAATAATAACAGTTGTATTGGTAGATCTTCAAGGTTAAGCCGTCCTTGCTAAGGTCGGCCCGTAGATGGGTGACCATTCATTACATACTGACTTTTCTCCGTGACTAGGAAAGCACGTTAAGGTGGAGGTCCCTGCTGTCAACTGTCAGGCGAGATCGTTGGAAAGTCGGGGAAATTTTTAACTTTGCCAATATCTCCGTTACTAGAAGGTTCTCAGGGATGATCCATTATAAAATGTTCGTAATAACGGGAACAATAAGTTTCTCCCGGCTTTGTTAAGGGAGTTTTTACACCCGTTACATTACGTACAATAATTAGGTGACTTTTTCTCCGTAAACAAAAATCTTCTCTAACAAAATGGCAGACCAAGAAAAATTGATATCCGTTTCGCCGTCGGTCAAAGAAACTCAATGAAAAGACCGTCTGATACAGCAATAATTAGGAAGTGACCGACTGCAATTGTTAGCAGAATAATACGCACAGATGTCCTCCATTTGTCAATCTGGCTTCCCTTCATTGGCTTTGTTGGAGCTTTCTGCCGTTTTCTAGCTAAGGATTGGTTTGTGGGTTATTTTGTTCTATCGACGCAAAAAGAGCTGCGTTGTAAGTTTGCAGCATTTGCTTGTCTGTCTAAAATGTGCATTATTGAAACATCACAAATCCTTTAGATAGGCGTGATGAATACACTATACCTGTGTATAAAATTATTGCGCCCTTGCTTTTACGTGCGGCTTTACTCGTGTTATGATCAGAAAGTATGGTTTAGGCGCAAAAGGCCTAATTCTCAAAATGGCAACAGAGTCGCAAAAGGACTAGTTCTCGAAATTGCCAATTCGTAAAAGGACTAATTCTTAAAATGCCCATATCGCAAAACGACGGAATCGGTTTAGCAGTTCCGAAGATACTCTACACGTAAGTATAGAATACACAAAATTAATCTTAGCAAAAGACTTTTGCCCGCAACTGTAGTGGTTTGAAATTAATTCCTAGGATATCTACAAACATCGAAATTCGTGAAACTGTTAAAACGTGAAAGGTAAGAGTTTTCGCATAATAAGTATGAATGTATGTATAGCAAGCAATTTCGGGAACATCTTTATCGATGTATACCTGTCAAACGCTGAAAGTGAAAATTTTCCGTACTTAAAACGAGCAGAAAAATACCTACACCGCATTATTTGAGAAGACACCATTGTTTTGTTACTTCGGAAAAAATGATCAAGATATAAGGAACAAAAAACATCCCTGTTCCATATGCATGAGTATCTTTTTGTGACGCCGCGAGTAATAAATGTCATGCTGACGCGACGCGAACGATATTGAAGATCTCGCATGTCTTCCATTCTGTTCTTCACTAATATTATAAATGGGAATGCTGTCTAGGAGTACTTGTTTCATTTTCTTACCCTGCCAACGCTGTTCACAACTATTTTTTCTCCAACCAGTCTAACTGGATGCAGCTATACCAGTATTTTTAACATAATAATAATAATCATCAAAAATCTTAGGAGGCGCTCGCTTGGCAGCTGGATCAAGGGCTTGATTCAGTGCGCAGTACTCCTGGACACGACACGTATTGTTACGAGGTTCCTCTCGCAAGAGCCCTGACCACCGGCAGCTCGGACCCTGTTCCCAGCGCTGGTGGGCTAGTGTTTTTTATATTTTTAAATGTTTTTTTATATAGTTTTATTAAGAAATATTTAAAAATGTTAAAAATATGTGTTTAAATGAATAAACGATTAATCATTTTATTATCAGGCAACTAAGGCCCCCATATAAAAAAAAATATAATAACAATGTTGTTTATTACAAATATTCAATACGCCCGAATGCATAAATCACAGAGACGCTTCAGTACCTGCTGTTTTCACATGAAGTGAAAACCTATCTGACCTCTACAGTTCTTTTAGTACTGGGTAATACGATTCCCTTTGGTAAGACTGGTTGCCAGAATTTCGGGTCACTGACTACCAATAGAAAGAGACCCATGATCAAGAATAGACTTCTATGGGATGGGGCAATCCCTTACGACTACCGTCCTAGTATTATTCAGTGCACTAAGTATCAGTTACAAAAACCTGACGTCTCTCCATTTACGCTTCTTCAAAATAAACCTTTCTTAACCAATAAACTATTTATGCAGCACTTAAGAAATAAAGAAATCGTGCCATTGAAGTCTGTCTCAAAAGCTAAAGGACCCAAATTTCGGGTGCGTTCAATAGACGGCAAATAATGAACCTTCACATACGATGGAAAAACTCTTCAAATCACTTGGGACGCCTCTATTAAATTGAGAGAGATATTTATTTTGAAGTTGCTTGCCTGCGCGAAACATCTTTAGTTGACCGTGTCCGGTTACTTCGGCGAGCTTCGGTTGAATTCGTGGATGTAAAGTAGGTAATGGTATGATTGTGTGGATATATTTTGTTCGAAAATATTGATGCAGTGGCTAAGCGATTGTCTGCTGCATTACGTGTAGCGGGTTCGATCTCCACACGGAACAACTATTTGTATGGTCTACAGATAGTTGTTCCGGGTCTCGCTGTTTGATGAGACTTTAAATATTTGTAAACGCACCCACGGTATAGGAGAAATTCTTAAAGTGGGGCAACGTTTAAAAAGGATGACAAAACCTGTGATGTTTCTTTTTTCTTTAATTTGAGCAAGTAGATAGTAGATACGTTACGTTACCTTATTTTTCATTAAACACATTTTTTTAAAACCACTCCTGCAAGTAAGATGAAATAATTCTGCATGTAAACCTCGAGACATATTGGTCTTTAGCAGACATTTCAATTTCAACCCATTCGAGAATAGGTGCTATTTCTCAAGTAGCATTCAATTTCTTAGGGGTGAAAAGTCTAATTTATTACATACGGGAACGCGGAACTATTCCTGGATGCGATACAAATATCTACGAGTGGTTGAATCTAATTTGTTAGTTTTGATCGTAGCAAGAGAAGTAATACAATATGCACACATAAACAGTCCTATTAAACAACTTTCCTAAATAAACACACATTAGATTTGTGAAAAAAAAATTGCTTTTTATATATGACACGACTTCGTGTGACGTGAATTGCGATGCCACTTGCGTCAAACTACATGAGTTTCTCTTGCTGTTTTAGGGTTCCGTACCTCAAAAGGAAAAAAACGGAACCCTTATAAGATCACTTTCTTGTCCGTCTGTCCGTCTGTCACCACCGATTTTCTCAGGAACGGGTGGACCTAGCAAGTTGAAATTTATACCAGATACTGAGGTCTATTAGATGTATAAAAATCAAGGTCCTCAGTCAACACGTTACAAAGATATGGGCAAATTTAGATTTTCGCGAAAACTTGTAAGTACCAAATTTACCTTAATTTTCAACTTTTTTATTTTTCAAACTTTTCCCTAAGACCTTGCTTTTAACCAAAATTGACAATTCTAGGTCAACCTGAAGTACCCTATAGGTTTTGGGTCGAAAACCTATATGGTGGTTCCTGTTGACCTGTTGAAATTTGGCAAAAAGCAAGATCTTACAGCACATGTAAAGGGAAAAGTCTGAAAACTGTAAATATGTAGTTTAATAACAAAAAAAAGGCTATTTTACTATTACAAACTTATTATTTGCAGTTGAAGAAATAGCAGTTTCTAGGGATCGAACAGCAAAGTTAAGTTTGTCATTTAAAAAGTTTGTACGGAACCCTCGGTGCGCGAGTCCGACTCGCTCTTGGTCGTTTTTTTTTGTGTGAGAAGCGTCACTCCACAAGATGTGTCATGGTGACTCGTAGCATCATGCTCTTTCATTTGTTTTTTCGCTTTTCGCTGGCTATTAGAGTAGAGGAAGACCAAAGAAACGATGGATGGACTGTGTGAAGGATGAAATAGCTAGGAAGGAGGCGACTGCTGTGATGACGAGTAATAGAGAAGTACGGAAGAAAAAGTCATCCTGCGCCGACCTCAAATAAATTGGGATAAGGTCAAGAGAATAGTGATAATGATGCTGTTGCCATCACAAGATGCGTGAAGCACGTGGCAAAGAAATAACAGCAAACATAGTATTCTATATTTATCTATGAGTAGGTATCTACGGATATATCAAGGAAGAAAGAAAGAAAGAAAAAGCATTTATTAGCCCACACAGAACTAAAAATGGTTAAACTAACACTACAACTAATAAAATTAGACAAAGAGAAAAAAAATTAAATGAAATTTGTCCTGTACTAGGCCAAAAGGCTCCTATCTCAGCACCAGCTATCAGCAGCTATCACCGACTAACGGTCCCCTACCTGCCAAATACTAACAAAAGATCTGACAGATATCCTGTACCACGGGCAAGGAGCAAATCTGCCCGAAAGCACTACAACAACCTGGCACCACGCCTCTACTTCAAATTTTGCCAGTATAAACTCCAGAGTAATTTCCAGATAAAAAAATCCCTTCGGCAAGCCGCAGGAGGAGGTAGATTTCGAAGAAGGTTCCACCCATATTTATTCTGGAAATTCAGAGGCTATAGCTAGCCACAGCTGCGCTGGCTGATTTTTTGTTTGAATTTTTTTGTTTTTGTTAGAAGTACTTACCTCCTTGATGAATACGTCAGTTGCCAAAAGACTTGGTCGTCATGGCAACGAATTTGTTGATGCTTGACAATTAAACGTCTTAATGGTTATCATACATTTTAAAATCCTCCCATGAGTTTAGCATGGAAACACCCTCAATTTTTCAGTTATTATTTTTTATTTCGAAAACTATAAGTTTTATCGCTAAACTTTGAAAGTAAAAATTGTAGAGTAAACAATTTGCTTTAAAAAAGAAATTTTTGCGACTAATTTTTTTGTCTAAAAATTTTGGAAATTTTGACCCCCTCCCCAAGTTAGGGGTTGCATCAAAAAAAGTTAAAATTTATCCGTATTTTTACTCTGAATGATTAAAAATGTTAAACGGTTCAAAAATTTTCCAAAGGAAAAAAGTTATGCCCAAAAAACTGATTTTTGAAAAACCGCCTTCTCGCCCATTCACGAACTGAACCTAAGTTTTGACCCTTTCGATTTTTGGGCCAAGTTTGAAAGCAATCGGTGCATAATTGCGACCTGTAGACTGTGGCAAAATTTTGCTTGGCGCCCCACATACATACGTATACATATATATATAAACTTTTTAACCAGCGGTTGATTTGGGCTCTAGGGGTCATAACTAGACCCCCTATGGTGAAATTTTCGGAAAACTCAACTTTAGGTGCAAGACCAATAGGTAGATTTTTTCTGACGAAATCTGCCTAAAAGGAAATAGTACTTTGGCTGGAAAACTATAGCTTCGATGAGACTGAAATCCTTTATTTTAACCTAGTGACAATACTCATAACACACACACACACACCAGCACACATACGCCATCTCTATTCCATTCTTGTCTTAGGAAATGTGCCCTTATTTTATTTTACCAAATTTAAAAAAAAAACTGCTAGTTTTTGTCATTTAATCTTAAGTTTTATATTAAGTCAATTTCTACAATAGATTTAAATTTAGTTTTAGTAAATTTTTATAAAGTAGTTGCAGTAAGCACTGTCTAAGCTTCCATAAATGTAACCGGCAAAACCTCATCCCCTGTCATACAGGTTATCCTAGTTCAGTGGTTGAGACAACACTAATGTAATGCTTTTGAAGTTATAGAAAATAAATTATTACTATTACTATTCTAATTCCACACTTCTCTGTTGAAGGCTTGTCACAATAAAAGTAAAACCCGCCAATATAATGTACATTTAGCGAAAGAACTTTCCAGAAAAAATGTGCCACTACATCGTGCCCAATATTGACAGGCTTATTGAACAAAAAGTGTCGTGTCACTCCTCGTAATGAATTTTTGGGCACGTTTTTAGTTTGGAGTGGTAAGTTATGTCGTTGTTTGGTTATATTTTATGTTGAGCAATTTCTGTGGATACGGGATCACGTTGGGAAGATCAGTGGTGACCTTGAATTTGGTTACAAGGAGCTCTACAATCTGATTTCCAAGTATGATCTACACTACATACTAAAAACGTCTTTTTCACATGCGGTTAGAGAAAACATACAAAACCACCGGGTATGTAATACATACGTAATATAATAATGATAATGTTTATTTAAAGAACGCTTAGACATAAGTTACATAATATTTTAAAAGGCTAGTTTAGGTTAGTATACTCGTAAGTGGTGTAGTCACCTGTAGCCGAACTAGGCAGAGCCTGCATTTCGACTATCAGTGCCAAAACCCTCGAATATTAAACATATAAAATTGCCATTAACATTTCATTTGTTTCTTGTCATCATCATCATCAGCCTATTAATGTTCCCACTGCTGGGACACGGGCCTCCTCTCTATGAGAGGGAATGGGCTATAACCCACCACGCGGGCCCAGTGCGGATTGGTAGATGTCACATGTCTTCGAATTTTTTGGTTCTAGGACATGCCGGTTCATCACGATGTTTTCCTTCACCGTTTTGAGAGCAGTGGTGATGAAAATAAATTACACAAAGTAACGCGCCTGTCTGGGTTCGAACCCACGACTTGCTATTCGCAAGTCGGGGCCGCCACCACTGGGCCACCGCTGCTCTCTCTCTCTCTGCTTGTTTCTTGTACAAAATCATTTTAACAATTTATAATATATTTCATCATCATCATCATCATCAGCCTATAATGTTCCCACTGCTGGGACACAGGCCATAATATATTTATTTTAACTACATTTTTTTAAATACAAAAAAATAAAAAGAAAGAGGTTTTGTGTAGTGTTTGCATGCAGAGTCTCTTATTTGTGTGAGATAGGAATGTACGTGTCTGATGTGTATAAGGATGTGTGTGGTGTTGTCTAGTGTTCAGTTGTGTGTTGTGGTGTGAGTGAGTGTGCGCGCGTTTGTGTGTATGTTATGAGAGATGTATTTATATTGTACACTAGCGGACGTCACGTGGTTTCACCGCGGATAAAATATAGCCTATGTTACTCAGGGTGAATGTAGCTTTCTAAAGGTGAAAGAATTTTTGAAATCGGCGCAGTAGTTTTTGAGTTTATTCAATACAAACATACATACACACACACAAAAATACAAATCTTTCTTCTTTATAATATTATTATATATTATATATAATAGTGTAGATGTACAAAAACTTTTTCACATGAGGTTAGGAAAACATAAAAAACAACCGGACCGTATGTTATTCGTTCTCGTTCATATTCATAATTATATGCACGGGTTGCGTATTCCCAGAAAAGTTTTATAAGAGTAACATTATATCAAGCCTATAATTCCCGAAGGTCTAGACAAATGACTGCTTATGAAACCTTATCATAATTTATGTTAAGGTCCATGATATTAACAACAGCCGCCGGAACAAATTCAAACCCCGACTGCTACTGAGAAATTCCTGATGGAAAAACGCAATAACTTTTCTCTGACCTGAGAATCAAACCCTCAGGACCTCATGAGACGTGCTCAGTGGCCTGCGATGCCTACAAACAAGCCAGTTATTAAATCGGATCAGTTTCAAACAAATTAGTGTAGGATTTGTTCGAAATAGGCCAAATAAAAGCACAGATTTCTTTAATAAACTTGATATTTATTTTATTACGTCTTTGCAGCTAACGTCCTTCGTCTTTCTCCCTGTATTCCAGTCTCCCTACTTTCACCTTGTTTAACATTGCTTGCTTTCTCTTTCACTCCTAGACTATTTCATACTTTCGTCTCTTTCATTCAACATGTTTCACATCTGTCATTCATCTTTACGTTTCATTCCACTCGTCTATCATAACATTCCGTACCTACATGAGTGACATACTCGTAAGAACACGGCAGCGTATTCGTGCGACCGTCAACTTTGGTTGTAATAGCACGCGGAGTTACTAAACTGTCCCTCCTCTCTAGAGGCCCATGTTGGTTTCATACCAAACTTTTCCGGACTTGACCAAGTATTTCGCCCAAAAAAATTTGGTGCTCCAATTTATTCAGTAGGTGTCTTTAAGTCTAAAGTCAGCCGGGGGATCACACTGAGTGCTTACGTAATATAATCTTATCTACCTTTACATTGATAACACGATACGGCAAAATCCTGATTTCCCTAAGGACTGTGCTTTCTGGAACCAAAAACTCACCATTTGTGGTATCACTGCTCATTTATTATGAGTGGAGCTAAGAAGTGGAATTCATTTCTGGAAGTTTTGGTCAGAAGTGAACTTACGTCATTTTATTAATTCAGAATTTTAGGCGTGAATTCTTGTCGCGCTGACGGTCGGTCGCGTACGAGTATACCTTGTGTTAAACATACTGCAACGCTGATGTCAGCGGCGACTGACAGGCGTATTTTGTTCTCGCTGACGTCACGACCGACCGTACGCAACAGACCGTCAGAGCGACAAGAATTCAGGCTTTATAAATATAACTGTATGTTACTGGGTAAGTTCTATGTATGTGAAGCGGTTTCCCAAGTCACCAGACCGATTTTATGGTCACCTGTAGGTGCAAGCGAAAGGTGAATGAAATGGATACGTCATCAAAACTGTCTGTCGGGGGGGTTCTACCTAATAGAGTGTCTGGCAGTGGAGGAGGTAAATCAGCTTAGTAATATCAAAATATAAAGTTTAAAAAAATGATGTTGGTCTGGCGGTCTCGGGTTCTCCCTCTGGGTATATGTAGCAGTTACTCCGCAAGTCGCGTGACTCAGAACATAACATCACGCCTGTAATAGTTTAAAAAGTTATGTTTAAGTCACATGTCATACGCGGCAAGCTTTTGTCATCAACCGTCACGAATCCAGACTCCGTGGCTGCTATCGAGAAATTCCTGATGAAAAAACCCAAAAACAATTTACCCAACCCGGGAATCGAAGCCAGGAAGATCAGCAGTCTCGATTGCGAACACTAGACCAATGAGGCGGTCGCGTGACTCATGGTATACTTTAAACCACTTTTTTGTCCGTAGTTACTATCGCAAGACACGTGTCGATTAAGCGTGTGACTCAAAGCCGAGTGGTAAGAATATAAGAACTGTGAATTCCGCCAATATTGGTATCTCTACCATGTCTTTAAGGAATAGGTAGGCAAAAATCAGCTAATTTCAAAATTGAGTCGCCAACACTGTCCACCTCCTACTATATTTTCTCGATCGAAAATTATTTGAAAGTTTTCCGCCCAATTTGAATCCCACGATTTAGGGTTAATTGCTTTGATATCGATTCCTCACGCCTATGATACCCGAGTTAGTGTACCCCGTGGTACACCACCAGCACAGGCGACTGTTCCCTGTAGTTCATCCAAACTTCTGCAGTATTGTTTAAGTTAAACGATCTAGACTTCAGCCTCACTTTAAAATGATGTCTTTTGGCTCCGTAACATCCTACTTCCTCCTATCACACTAATCACTATCACTACATATTATAAAACAAAGTCGCCCGCCGCATCTGTCCCTATGTATGCTTAGATCTTTAAAACTACGCAACGGATTTTGATGCTGTTTTTTTTTATAGAAGGAGTGATTCAAGAGGAAGGTTTTAATATATAGTTTGCGGGCAAGCAAAGCCGCGGACATCAGCTAGTAAATTATAAATGCGAAAGTTTGTATGTATGTGTCTATGTTTGTTACTCTTTCACGCAAAAACTACTAAACGGATTCGTATGAAATTTAGCACACAGATAGTTTATAACCTGGATTAATACATGGGATACTTTTCGTCCCAGTAATATGATCCCGTAGGACAATTATCGAACTCGACGCGGACGAAGCCGGGCTAAGCTAGTTCTCAATATTTATGACAAATGTATCTGCTCCTCGTTATAACATCCTAGCATAATATAACCAAAATACTCGAGCTCTTTAAGCACAACATCGACTTCATACACCAATAGTAGTGTCAGGGTGTAAGTATCAAAAAGACAGCAATACATTAACTGAAGTGATGTCACCATTGTCTCAGCTGGAGTCCTTTCCACGTGACCTGGTTGCAGCGGACCGGATACATCACTTGTGTACTTTTGAATGGGAGAGGTTATAGTGTGATGTTAGCTTGTTCGGGAATTCATCTGAAATGATATGATATCGCGGCTGTAATCTCCGAAGGGTTAAGCAGAAGTGTACTTAATAGTACACCCACAATTCGCCAGTTTTGTTTAAGTCCCATGTTGTAGGAGGGCGAGCTTAGTGCCTCTTCTTCTTTGCGTGTCGATAGACTCAAATAATACCCGACCAACCGAGAATATTGTAAGGTCTGGCAATCTCTTAACCGTTTGCGGGCAAAGGTTGGCCGCTGTAGAAATAATCTGGCTTTATGGGGTATCATCGACCCGTCCCAAAGACAATGTCAGTGTGGAGCACCTTCCAGGATTTAAACGAAGCCAACGACAGAGCTGTGCAGCTTATTGCCAACAACCGGGCACAAATCCACACTCCGTAGCTGCTACTGAGAAATTCCTGGTGGGAAAACCTAATAACACTTTGCCCGACCTGGGAATCGAACCCCGGACCTCATACTCAGCAGTCGCGTACGCGTCCACTAGACCAACGAGGCAGTTTGAGTTGTTACATACAAATTCAGCCTTTTTCGTTCCCAATGCTTGGTCTCAAGCCTCTACCCATTAAAGGCCGGCCGCACATATGGCGGAGCGCAGCGCGAAGCATTTTTCACTGTCAAACTATAATCGACATTGTCCTCATTGAAATAATATCTAAAATTAATGAATCCGAGAATGCGCGCACCCGCGCGCAGTCAGTTAATTGATTATGGCGATATTATCGTCCTTGCCACGTTTTTCTATAGACTCGCATTTAGGCTGTGTCCGCGAGCGAGAGAATCGCGGCGTTATTTTCGTATAGAAATGTGTTGCATACCCCGATTCCCTCGCTCGTAGAGGCGGCCCCTAAGAGAGAGTGAGCCATAATCCATTACGTAAGCCCAGTGCAAGATGGTGGTTCACTTGCACTTGTGGCACTTGTTCTCCCCGTCATTGCGATATTTTTTTTGTTCCAGACCATTCCTGGGAACCTTTTAATTACGGAGGTATTGAGGGTCAAAGTTCCAACTTTATCACAAGTTTTTTTTCAAATACTAGTTTTCAAGGTCCATCATCACCCCAAAACAAAGTCATTTCCCAGCAAACATTTCTGCTTAGTCACTTAGTTTGATGTACAGAATGCTTGGTTGACGGCTTCGTGAAGGGCGCGTTTACACCCTGTATGAGAAGATTTCTATTTTCTAGCCTAAAACAAGAAACTAACAGACTAAAAATTGATATCCTTACTAACGAAATAATAATCTCTAACATTAACATGAACGATCATCAATCATTCATTCAAAATCCTTTTCAATTCGTTCACGGTCACCGGCGTATCTCACTTAAAACTTTAAGTGGGGTTCTCGAGTTTCGAAATTCAAAATTTCCAGATAAACCCTAAAGCTTATCTTTGGGATTAGGATTATCCGGACTTTGTAGGCAGCCTGTTATCGACTTTTAAAGTTCAAGCAGTTTTTTTTTAATGTTTTGACATACAAAAAAACTGTTCGAACTTTATCGAACGTGATAAACTCAAAATTGGATGGCTTTAAGAAAAAGGAATTAAGCGGGTGTTGTGTGTAAATGGAAAATGAGTTTTAAAGTTATGTAGCTAGTATTCAAAACTGCATGTTTCTGGTTTATCGCTTGATTCATTGTTTCTTCACGCCATCCAATTAGTTTCCAATACCTGCCAATGTTTTTTTTTTAACTTGTTGTTCAGGATTAGATATTATAATTCGGGGGTGCGTGTTTATTTTCCAAAGGCCTTTGGTACTAAAATTATTTTAATTTAGTTGTTCGTTGGGATTTTAATTCTGCAATTTAAATTAGTTTTACTTTCATGACACGTACGATGTTCTTTGACAGACAATGTTAATCCAGTGGTTTTTGAAAACGTGAGTATGTTGATGATTCCAGGTCTTTTTCTAGATTGTAAAATTAATTATTTTGAGATAAGTAATTAATTTATTTTATCATTTATGTACACACAAAAGAGAACATAAGGAAACATCGTAACAAAACGTAGAGTACAAAGACAGCTTTGTTTAACTTAATTTATTATATTCAGTACCACCCCAAATTTTTTTTTTAAATTTTTTTGAGCATGATATCAATTTTATTCGTCTAAATGTTTTTGAAGTGAAAACTTCTTTAGGCGCGTTGAGCACTTTTGGGTGAACAAAAATAATGGAACTCGTGTCATCGTTCGTTTGTGTTCGCTAAAACTCGAGAATGGCTGGGCCGATTCAGCAAATTTTGGTTTTCAAATGTTTGTTGTCCAGGGAAGGTTTAAACGGGAAAAAAATGAGAAAACAAAAAAAAAACAATTCTCTAAAATCCAAAAATTATAATCTAATAGCTGACGATACAATTCACAAGTTACTTAGTTTTCACTTCTATCGGCAGTCCCCAAAGACTGGCCTGCATGTTTTTTTTTTGTGTATGTTCAATTTCGATAATCCACACCTTCCCACCACTTTGTCATCATGAGAAGCTTTTTAAACTATGAATTGGCCACTATTCTCCAACGAAAAACACACAATCTTACTACTAATATAAATGTGAAAGTTTGTGGAATGAATCCATCCAGATGGATGTCTGTTACTCTTTCTCTCAAAAAACTACTGAACGGATTTGGATGCAATTTGGCACACCGATCGTTTATAACCTGAATTAACAAATACAGTTGATTTCTCTTAAAATTACCTTTGAATTAATATGAACTGAATATGTGGTAACAGTTTATATGTCAGTGTCCCTTCGCTTCCACCTTGTAAAATACCTTTTATCCTGGTAGCAAGAACCCTTGGGAAAATAACCAAACTCCACGCGGACGAAGCCTCGAGGCTTCGCCCACGTGGAGTTCGGTGTAGCAAATGCTCGAGCATTTGCTAGTCCTCAATAAAAACACAAACGCCCTCTCAAATCTGCCGCACAAGAAAACTACGTACTAGATAAAACCTACTTTCACACTCCACCGTGTTTTAGCCAACACGTTGAGTCCTATTTGTAAACCAGCGCAGGTAACGTACCCAGACGTGCGTTGTGACCGTGAGCATTGATTTAAATCATAGATGTGCTGTCGTGCTCGAGCTCGTGGCTAAACAATAACAGTCGCACGGGTCGATCTTCGATTCATCACAAATAACATACCGACTTACCTCCGTGGCTCGGAAAGCACGTTAAACTGTTGGTCCCAGCTGTCACTTGTAGATCATTAACAGTCTTTACAAATAGTCAGTGGAACGAAAGTCTGACAACCAGTGTTACCAAAGTGTATCCTGGTGTTTGGAGTTCAGATAGTTCGTCGCTATGCTTGTGAAATATTGGATGCATCCGGTTAGAATGGAAGTCGACTCCAACATAGTTGGGAGAAAGCTAGGCAGATGATGATTGTGCCCTCACCGTACTTAGATCGCGCGAAAAGGTGAGTACACATACCACATGAAACGAAAGATACGATGTGCCGTATGAGTGAGCGAGACAAATACTATTTACAACTCATTGCTTGTCAACGAAATAGAAACCTGAACATTTTTTGGCGTGGTGTGGCGAATCTATGGTTTAAATCAGTGACCGCGAGCGAGTTTAGTAACTGGCTAAAAACTGATGCGGACGAAATACCCCTACAAGGTTTTTGAAAAAAAAAAGCAAGTTACTAAAAAGAGTTTGAGGTTTAGCTTGACATCCCCAACACTTAAAACACTGTCAACTCTAACAGAGTTGACAGTGTTTTAAGTGTTGGGGATGTAGTTTAAGGATTTAGGAGACCACGTTTTCGAAGCTTGTGTTTTGGATCAATAATTTGGTAGGTAATTATAGTTAAATTATGTATTTATCTCTGTTACAATTTTATGTAACTAGCTGTGCCTTGAAACTTTTATAAAAATATCACTTCCATATTTGGGAAGTTCAAATATTTTTATTTATTTCAAGGGTCTTGATTTTTTTGCTCAGAACCCTAATCTTTTTTCTAAAATAAAAGTAGCCTAAGTTACTCCTTATAACATCACCTATCTCCCAATAGAAGACCTGTCAAAACCGTTTCGGAGACGGAACAAACAGACGGACAGATAAATACAAAAATTTAAATAATAAGAATAGAAAGAAAGAAATATCTTGTGGCAATAAGTCCGCCTATGTACCACTCTTGTATAAGAAGTTTATTAAATAAAAAAAAATCGGACCTACACGACTTTCTCGAGAAATATTAAGATTAGCACTAAATAACAAAAGAAAAGAAATAAAACAATCGCGACGTCTAAGTACTTAAACAATTGTTTAATTGTCTGTCGAACTCCGTCGCAATTTCTATGACTTTCACAAGTATTTATGAAAAAGTTTGATTCATAAAAACTTATGATGAACGAGCTTACGAATTCTTAGTTATTAAGTGAATTGTTTTGTTTTAAGTAATGTTCTTAGTTCAGAATAAAATATTTTTGGAATAAATTGAGATCAAAACGATGAAAAATTTTTTTGGCTTTGGGGCTTTAAAATTACCTACTTGTCAGAAATGTTATAATTTTGTCTACGATTTATTTTGTATTTTCAATTCATTATTATACATTGAAATTAATTACCACAATACATATTTGTCTGTTGTCTAATAATGTTGGTCCTTCGAGCCGGATCTTTGGTCGTCTTCTTTGAGGTTGTCTAGTCCTTTGGATGGGCGCAAAAATTTCTGTGATTTATGCTAAATGAGTTTAATGTTGTACTATTCATAATATCAATAGCCATCGTCATCATTTCAAAAACTCAGTAAATGCCCAGGATTTATTCCGATCTGCCCCTACCGGTCTGTCACCACTTGTGGCAGTTGCAACTATTTTTACCACCACTGCTGATTCAGTCGCATTTGCTCCTTCCTACCTATGTCTTTTATTCAGCTAGCTCAGGAGCCAGACCAGCCAGCAAAGCATTTTGGGTACCAACTTCACTGGTAGCAGTTTTGATTTGAACTCCTTTCTCTGTTTTAAACTTTAATTACAGGATAAAAAGGAGTCTGAAAGGAGAGAAAAACCAGAAACGTCTAAATAAAAATTCAGGAACATTGTATCTAGAATCTAAAAGGTAAAATCAGCCGTAGCGATCCCGGCGACAAAATAAACAGGAGTCGGAAAGGCGTAGAATAAAAATAAACCACACAGTGACACTAGTACATATGATTGTTGCGAGAACATCAGTGGCGAGGATACGGTGAAAACTATTGTTTGTAGAAAGGAACTATTAATTTTCTGGAATTCCTTTCGCTCGTTTCTATTTCAGAGAAACTATCTTGTCAAAGGTGTTATTCTTTACAGTGTACTTGTTGTAAATGATTCCGATTTTTAACCCCCGACGCAAAAACGACGGGGTGGTATAAGATTGACGTGTCTGTCTGTGTGTGTCTGTCTATGGCACTGTAGCGAACGGATGAACCGATTTTGATTTTGATTTTTTTTTGTTTGAAAGATGAATTAGTCGGGAGTGTTCTTAGCTATTTTGGATGAAAATCGGTCCAAGATGGCCGCCGCCACAAAATGGCGCATTACATATTTTTTCACAACTCCTTCAATATGGGTATCAAAGTAAAGGGCTTTACTAGTAGAATAATGTAAACTATATTGAAACGGAATATTAACTAACGAAATGAAAATTAAAAACTAGAAAATATTTTTTTTGTCCTATCAATGCCCTAAGATTGAGGAGGAAAGTGGAGTGATGACTGGTACCTAGGACCTATCGAATTATTTTTTATTTAGCTTTTTGACGAATAAAAAACCTGATTAAACACTAAATTACCTGAATCTTAATACGCAAGAAAATAAAAGAAATGATATAAAATAAATTAAGGAGCCCCTACAAAATTCATGAAAAAAAAAAAAAACCCCCGACACAAAAAATAAGTTTGACCCTATGTGTCGGGGGTTTTTTAAATTTTTAGGGTTCCGATCACTCGTGCGTCTGTCTGTCTGTACGTCTGTCTGTCACAGCCAGTTTGCTCCGAATCTACTGGACCAAATCAGGTGAAATTTGGTAGGATAGTGTAATCCTATGAACCAAACACAAAGCAAGTGTAAAGTAATTTTTTTTTTTTAAATAAGGGTAATTTTCGGGGGACAAATTAGGAAATTTAAAAAAGTTTTGTAAACCTTATTATGTCATATATCAAATGAAAGGGGTCGTTATGAGGATCTCAAATATATTTTTGTTATTATTGTAAAATAAATAGTTTTGATTTTATTCATGGAAGAAGACGAAAATTGACCATACCCCTCCTGATCTCCGAAACTACAAAGCCTAAAATTTTGAAAAAATATCCAAAATGTAGTTCATTGCTTGTAGAATAAAGGAAAACCTATAAGAATTATATGAATTGAAAATAAAGTGGTTAACTCAATATAAGAATTTGGCATTGTACGTAACCCTCTCCACGCGAGTTCAACTCTCACTTGGAAGGTTTTTTAATTTATTGTAACTTGTACATATAACTGTTACGAAAACAGACGCTCTACAGTCAAAGGTATTCATATATTTTGGATTAAAGCCATTTTCTCAGGAATTAACCGTAATTTTACACTACTACAATAATTTAATATCTGATACTGAATGTCCCGTTGGTATCGTGGTCGTAAGCACGACTGCTGAGCATGGGGACCTGATTTCAATTCTCGGGTCGGGCAGAAAACCACGAGTTTTTCCATTAGGAATTTCTCAGTAGTAGCCCGGAGTTTGGAAGTTGGAAAGCACGTTAAGCCATTGATGCTGCTTCTGAACTCTCTTCGGTTGTGTCGGATTGACGTCCCATCGGTATATGAGCGAAAGGGAATAAAGAATGCACCTGTGCCTGCGCACACACTTGTGCACTATAATATCTCCCGCGCCGATGGCTAATTTCCACTTAGATTGGCCGCCGTGATCGAAAACGGTCAGGAGGACTATATTTAATACTACTTGACTATATATAATAGTTGTAATTTACTAATGAAGAAAAAGAGAAGACTCGTTAACAAAAAAACAAAAAAAAAATTTTTTTTTTACAAACCGAATCCTAACAGTAACGATTACAACAAAAATATCAGGCAAATGGGCGACGAGAGCGGGTAAGTCAAGATAAGTCAACCTTTTCCACTAATTCAGCATGATTTTTTTAAATAAACAGCTGCTCCACGACATCTATATTCTATAATCTAGGAGTTCGACAGCGAACACCTCTCGAAATATTTTCTGCGGCGAATATTGGAAAATGTTTGCCTGCCGTGCCGATTGATTTGATTTGCGCCCGCCCGCCAAAGGTTGCCAAAGGTAGTTGTCGGAATCAACACCTTGAATTTGGTGTCTAACAAATGTGCATAAATATACGGGATGTTGTAGATATTTTACATTTTGGTTTACATGATAGAAGGAGGAAGAAAATATTGTGAAGAAAGTTTTGATTATGAATGTGAATATACAAACAGTGCAGCCAACGCTGTTCGTCTACATAGCTAAAACGGTTTTGTTTTTGTAGTGTTCTGGATTTAGATCTTTTGGACACACTTTTTGTTTTTGGGATTCCGTACAAAAAATGAAAAAAAAACGGAACCCTTATAGGATCACTCGTGCGTCTGTCTGTCTATCCGTCCGTCTGTCACAGCAAATTTGCACTGAATCTACTGGACCAAATCAGGTGAAATTTGGTAGGATGGTGTAATCCTATGACCCAAACACAGATGTGCAAAGTAAATAATATTTTTTTATTTCTTCTTGTCCCTAATCTTCATCTACACTATATAATATAATATATAATTTAATAATTTACACTAATAATCATTATCACTATACATATTATACAACAAAGTCGCCTGCCGCGTCTGTTTGTCCCTATGTATGCTCAAATCTTTAAAACTACGCAACGGATTTTGATACAAGTTTTTTTAATAGATAGAGTGATTCAAGAGGAAGGTTTAGTATATAATTTGCGGGCGGGCAAAGCCGCGGGCATCAGTTAGTAATATTATAAAGAGGAAAGATTTGTATGTTTGTAATGAATAAACTTAAAAACTACTGCGCCGATTTCAAAAATTCTTTAACCATTAGAAAGCTACATTCACCCTTAGTAACATAGGCTTTATTTTATCCCTTTACTCCCACAGGAACGGAAACTACGCGGGCGAAACCGCGTGAAGTCCGCTAGTATTCAATAAGTCAAATGTCAATGCATGACTGCAAACTTGTTATTTACATGGTTACTAAATGCCGATTTTAATTGTTATTTTATTTGAATTGTAAGTGACAGTGATTTTAGTGTGCGAGAATGGATGTATGGATGTTTGTTACTCTTTCACGCAAAAACTACAGAACGGATTTGGATAATATTTTGCACACAGATAGTTTATAGCCTAGATTAAAATCTTAATATACTATTTCTCTATAATCGGGTAGTAAGATCCCATCGAACAATTATCAAACCTCACGCGGGCGAAGCCGCTGGCAAAAGCTAGTTATAAATAAATAAATAGTTATAAAGGTTGGGAAAGATCACAGAAACGCTGGATGGACTGTGTGAAAGATGATAGAGCTAGAAAGATGGTGACTACTCAGATGACAACTAATTAAGAAGTTAGATTAGACCCCGCCTACCAAAAGTTGCTGAACGTGGTCAGAAAGAAATGGTAGATAGGCCAAGTTGTCTGAAACAACACCTTGAATTTGGTACCTAATCATCATCGTCATCCTCATCAGCCTATTAATGGTCCCACTGCTGGGACACAGGCCTCCTCTCTAAGAGAGGGAATGGGCTATAATCTACTAAGCGGGCTCAGTGCGGATTGGTAGATGTCACAATCATGTCTTCGAATTTTTTGGTTCTAGGACATGCTAGTTTCCTCACGATGTTTTAATTCACCTTTTTGAGAGCAGTGGTGATGAAATAAATTACACAAAGTAATACGCCTGTCTGGGTTCGAATCCAATACTTACTGTTCGTAAGTCGAGGCTGCCACCACTGGGCCACTGCTCCACTGGGCCACCGCTGCTCTTGGTATCTAATTCTCTAAATCTCCGCATAATTGTTAAAAAAAAAACTAATTTGTACACCTCACTAGGTAAAACATGTATGGACCTACCCTACTTCACTAAGATCTTGCTCGATTTGTGTGTAAACGCATGTTTTTAACAAATAAAATATCTTTATCTTTATCTAATAAATGTGCATAAATATACAGAATGTGGAAGGTGTTTCACATTTTAGTTGAATTTTAGTGGTGAAGCTTACAGTCTGAAAAGAATATCCAAGGTGCCCTTCACGAAACCATCAACCAAGCATTCTGTCCATAAAGTTATGTAACTATACTCCAAAATGATTGCTAGGTTTTTTTTTGGGGTTAAAAATCATGTTTAAAGGTAGGACTCAATATAACGCACCCAAAACATTGTGCTGATGGATTTATTCAATACTACAGGGTTCATGGCGCACATTCTGTAGTGAACTTATTAGTCGCCACGTAAAGACTCCTTAAGAGTCTATATGTCTATATCTATATGTCTACAGCAACTAACCAAACTCCTCATGAAATGATGTTTGTACATAGTAGAAAAGCTAATAACGGACATTCGGTACCTACTTGGCTTTTAACACCCGTTCCTGTCCTACTCAAAAAGCACAACAGAACCAACAAATACTCTCCCATAGTCGAGGAAGTCGAGCTGTTGTGTTTGTGAGACTAGGCGTCGGGCGAGAAACAACCGTGTCTAATAGACATTTAGCCCCAACAGGAATAGAAAGCGGGGAAGAAGACGAACGCACTGAAACTGTAGAAACAGAAAGTGACTCCTCCTTTGCCTCTACAGAGAGTACTGCACCAGATACTCCTTCGATTCGGCCAACTACAAGAAATAGAAGACCACCTGCCTACGACACCTCAAGCTAGAATGCAGCGGGGGAGAATGTGGTGAACTTATTAGTCGCCACATAAAGACTCCTTAAGAGTCTTTATGCTTTTCAGTGTTTGAAGTTGTCATGGTATACTATCTAATCTCTGTACAAATTATAAGTTGAATAAAGCAAACATTTGGTAATTCGTTATTGTTATTTCATAACACATTTAAAACGTGTGTTTTTAAAAATACGTCTGAAAAAGTTGGAATTTTGACCTTCAATATTTCCGTAAGTGAAAAACTACCAGGTGTAGTACAGAACAAAAAAAAACGTGACGGGAAGAACTACCTACCTACTTCTGTAAGGGTTCGTATTGGTAGGTGTTTTATGTATTGCGTTCGACTCCAGGTAAGTAGCCCAGAGTAAGTATTTGTGAAAGGCTAATGGCAATATACTCACCCCATATTATATGGAACTTAAACCAAGGGCTAAAATTTCCTATGCTTTACAAACAAAAATATTTGAATTTGAATTTGCAACTCTTATGATATTTGGTACGGAGTTGAGGAATATTATAGAGATGGGAAGTAAACTATCCTATCCACGAACAAAGCACGTTTAGTCGATTTTTAATTAATTTATTAACGGGGGTATTTATCAAATGTTTTGGGTCAGTTAGTGAACCGGTAGCTTTGCAAGTGTAAACAAGCGGGCCAGTTAGTGAACCGGTAGCTGTTCAGTGGCAAAAGTACAGATGTCAATTGCAGTTTCTAAACTAAACAGCCTCGTAAAAAACATCAGCTTTTATCTAAGAATAAACTATCTTGTTTCGAAACTAAATCAAAACGAGAGACAGAACCTGTAGTTAAAAAAAACAACTATCAATGTTACCTGTCTAAAAAATTCTTCGAAAAGAGGCTCAAAAGAACCAAAAAGGCTATCACAGTAATTATTCATGTAAATGTGAAAAGTTTTCGACCAATTCTCAAAATGTAGCGGTCACAATTCTGTCACAACTTTGTAGACTTTTACTTTTAAGAATTTATTCTGAAACAGCATATAAATGGACATAATTACTATCGTCTTTCAAGATTATTATAGGCTTTGTTTAAAGCAAGTGTAAGTTTAAATAAGAGTGTTCGTTTATTCAAAAACTTTTTGCTACATTTTATAAATGTGAAAGTTTGTGAGTTAGCGTTAACTATCGTTTACAAACTACTACTCTGTTTATCTTTTTATAATGGATTTTTCGAAAATACATATTTGTGTATTTTGCTTGTGTTATCGCAGGTCAATGTAACCAGGTTATCTCAAGGTCTAGGAATTTCTTCTCTTAGTTTATCTCACGTAACTTTTATCTTAAGTTGTTTACTTTAGAGGATAGTACGGTAGGTAAGTAATGTTCGTGGAATCGGGAAGGGAACCGTTTGTGTTAAGAGTTCAATATATAAGACAGTTCACATGTAGTTGATTCGCATTTATACTACTACATTACGCGTATAAAGTGCTGTAATCATGATACGATTTATTCTGTTGTGTTTTCTATTAATGACATTGAAAAGTGTTTTGTCCGTGTCTCCTCTTCATGTTAACTGTACCACAATTAACTGTTATGCTTCGTACGAGATTTCACCACGGCCTCGCTCTGAACGGGTTGTGTCTCTATTGGAATACCAGTACAGCTATGGAAACACCCCGTTGGCCCGCCATCACATAATCCAGTACGCTACGATGAGGGAGGGTGATGAGGGAGGGAGACGACAGGGGACACTTCAGACGTCTATACGAACAAGTTCTGACGGTGGCAGCCAGTAACGTCGGATTGAGACTAGAAGATTTGGAACATATAGATTTATGGAGAAATCGCTTGGAAGATCTACCGTCGATACTGCGAAATCATTTTCAACCTTCGAATCAAATAACAATAGCTCAAGAAGTGTACGCATGGCTACCGTTCAACATTTTGATTGGACCGAGACCTCAATCGAGAAGCGATGATCAACGAAGCAATTCTGTAGAAGACAGCGCATACGTAATAGTGGGACAACCACGATATGAACAATTACGAGGAATGTACGATGACATTACTCGGTACGTGAGAGGTGCTCAGCGCGATCTTACGTCTTTAATAGATGCAATGATTGATTTGATAAGGATCACAGCACAACCGTACGAGTTCAACATAGACCAATGGCGCATTCATGTAACGAGGCATCAGTATGCTATTGCTACTCCAGCTATAGTTGCCGATTCATCTTACCGTCAGCTGGTGCCTGACGATTACTGCAGTGAAACCGCTGAGGAGGCTTTCAATCGGTACAACCCTTCCGAATTCGTCATGGTACAACGCAGCCGAAGAAGTGTGCATAAAGGATACATCCTTTATGCACACTTCTTCTTCTTCTTCTTCTTAAAGACAAAGCTGGCGTCAAGTACGACCGCTATTGTGTCAATAGTTTGAACGTTCTTAGTGAGCTGGTGAAACACCATGTGTTAGCAATCGATGGTAATGAATTGGATATCGTTCATACTACTAAACCCTCAGATTGTAACCCTGCACTAGCTAGCGCTGGGGGCGGAGTGGTAGGTGGGCTGTCTGCGTTCGGTGCTTGCTTGTTGGTAGGGGGTGTATACAGGGTGGAATTTTGTAATGCCACCTGGAGGGAAAGTACTCTTAATACTGCAGATAGAAAATTTTACTCAAAGGAAACATTCCTTTATTTTTGAATAGAAAGCAAACTGCATTCAAAGATTTTCAAAAATTCTCTTCTCCCACACCCGGGAATCGAACCGGCTAAAATCTGAAAAAATTATACCCTGTACTTTTATTGCATCGATCGTTAGGGTCAATTATAAGGATGAAATCTCTCTAACAAACATGATAAATTAAATGAAAGGCAAACCAGGAAATCTTAAATTAATTTAATTATTTACAAAAAATGGTAAACTAACTAATTAGTTGCTCGAAATGGGCTCCATTCTCTTGGATACACAAATTTATTCTTTTAACAAATTCATTTCTAGTAACCTTTAATAAAGTATTGTGGTGATTATTATAAATCGTATTCTGAACTTCAACTCTCAACTCGTTGTCATTCGCATAAGATTTCATGAAAATTTGATTTTTTACATATCCCCACAAAAAAAAATCTAATGGGGTGAGATCTGGCGATCTCGCAGGCCATCTGATTGTGCCGTTTGTACCAATCCAGGTATTAAAATGGTTATTAATGTAGGCAGTAGTGATTCTGCTGTTATGTGCTGGAGCACCATCTTGCTGTAGAATTATTTGGTTTCGCTCTTCCTCGGGGAAACCATTTAACTCGTTTCTTATGAGATCCAGTATTTCAATATACTTGACAGTGTTTAAATGACCTTCGTACACGTGGACTAACACTACATTATTTCTCATAATTCCTTCCGAGTTATGATTACGAGTATGTCGCAAAGGAGTCTTGTAGCCTCCACCCGTCTGATTTCCCACCTTAATAGGATGTATGAATAAAAACGAGTGTGCACTATTAATCTTATAATTTAATCGTTAAAACGTTACAAATAACATTAAAAAAAAACAAACGTTATAACGTTAGAAACTAAAAACGCTAAATGACTACGTTGAGAAAAACCCGGATAGTCTATAGTCGGAGGCACACGAAATTTGCATGGTCACAGGTTGCTATTTTGTCTGTCGTCACTACTGCAGGGAAAAACACCTCCCTGTAGCTGTAGGCGAGTCCCCGCAGCTGGCTGAGGATGGAAGGAGGCCGACGAGCTGTGCAGCGTGGTACGGTGATGTCGCACGTAGGTTGATGGAGATGGCGCGGGCGACCGTCGCCGAACCTTATCGATGGCACGGGCGGGTGGCCCGGTGAAACAGCGTCCCGGTGCGTAATAGCCCGGGGCGTGGAACCGCAGTGCGGAGTCTCACTGGTAAGCCTCAGCGTAGATCCTGGAACCACCGTACCAGCTTGTTACTATCCGGCCAGAAATCCTCCGTGCTGGGACACCATCCACGACCACAGGGAGACATTGCCCAACCAGTGGTATTGTTGTGGTATTGTTGTATTGTCGCGGTGGTGGTGACCAGAACGGAGTTTACATTTACAGGCAGAATCAGCAAATACACAGAAACAGTTAAAAACAATAGTTGGGAAACGATTACGTTACTAATTGAAAAAGAAGAAAATTAATAGCAAAATATGTGGGTGGCAGAATATTTGATGGCATGGTCCCAGTTCAGCAATATACCAAGCGGTTTTAATAGTGCTAATTGAATACAATGAAATAAGCCGCTGCCAATGATTAATCATGTAATGACGAAAACACAGTATAAAGATTAGCTAGCAAAAATGCATGATGAGTTGCGAGATTTTGTGTGCTACCTAAAACTTACCCTCAATCGGGATCTGCACTGTTCACACTTAACTTAATTTGCACTCTTGAACAAGGGGTTGTAATCCCTGAGAGAACTTTCAAAATGATTTAATAAAGTTATCGTGTCCGCTAGGGCGCTAGACACGACGCGAAGTAAGAACGTGTGTTCTCTGGGGACGGTTTTATGACCACTGACCGCTTGGCGTCTACATGTCCCACGGCACGTAGGCTAGGCGCTACTCCCCGCGCGCCACACCTGCCTCCGCGCATTCCCAGCCGCAATCGTTCTAGACTAAACTTCTATCTTACTATAAGGCAATAATTATTATTTGTCGTTGATTGTCGTAACGTTCCGTTACAGTCTGCATTACAAAAGATGGATGTTAGTTAAAGAGCTCTAACTTGACTCATTGAATTTGTAACTTCAAATTTCCTGGTTTTCCTTTCATTTAATTTATCATGTTTGTTAGAGAGATTTCATCCTTATAATTGACCCTAACGTTCGATGCAATAAAAGTACAGCGTATAATTTTGTCAGATTTTAGCCGGTTCGATTCCCGGGTGTGGGAGAAGAGCATTTTCGAAAATCTTTGAATGCAGTTTGCTTTCTATTCAAAAATAAAGGAATGTTTCCTTTGAGTAAAATTTTCTATCTGCAGTATTAAGAGTACTTTCCCTCCAGGTGGCATTACAAAATTCCACCCTGTATATTCCTGTAGCGGGGTGGTTTGGGTGTGCTATTGGCAGTGCGCTGTATGGCGTCGCTGGGGCCGCGGTGGCCTCCAGTGTTAGTGTTGCTACTTGTAAAACATGAATTACCTACAAAACTAAGATATAAATAACCGCACGTTAATATAAAGCAAGTATCAGAGGTCATCAATATTATATATTTATCACATGTTGTACTAAATTATTGTTGAACTAATAAATTTTAATGAACTTTTTGAATGCAGTCGTATTTTTATTAGTGTTACACTTTCAGCATTTTAATTTTTTTCAATTATGATGTTGGTCTCCACGGAGAAAATCGTTCCGTATGATGGTGGTGGATACTTTCTGTATAATATACGCCCTTTAACCAAGCAATAGCAATAAGATTAGACTCCATGAGGATACTACTTAAAAAAAAACCGACTTTTAAGAAAACCTTACGTGTGTTTTTGCAAAAAGTTTTTGTTTAAATTGGTGCTAAAATAACATTATTCACCTTTTTCAAATATAAAGCTGTTGAAAAACAAAAACAATGAATGTATAATATTAAAACACAGTCTTAAATCCATACCAATCAATCAATCCAAATCTTAAGACTAACACAATTCGATTCGTCCTTCAGGAATACAAATCAGGAACAAAACTCTGTTTGTCCCTCAAACGGAACAAAGTTTTTGTTCCATAGAGGTGACCCTAAACTTAGTGGGGTAGTTTCGCAATAAATCGTTCACTCCGTTGACAATCGAAATCCTTCGGCCATGAGGTACTTAATTTATTTAGATCTTGGTTGATGTTGATGTTTGTTATATTCATATTTCATCGAATTTTCTTTCATCCTTTTCAAGCGTTGATGGAATCAAATTACCTGTGAAGTCTTTTCACAGGACAAGTAACGTATTTGTAAAGATTACGATTTATAAATAAACGTTCCACGAGTTGGTACTTTTGGAATCCTTTTATCCCCTTAAAGTGTAAATGATCAGAAAAAGTGATATCTCGCCATCACCGTCCCAAGGACGCACAGATAAACAATCTAATTCTTAAAATGCCTGACGTTTTCGATATCAGGCTCAGGCTCTATGCTATAATGAGTGTAAAAATATCCTTAACGAACCCAAAAAGTCTTCAGAGAACCTTCCAGTTACGGATATGTTGGGAGTCAAAGTTCCAACTTTTTCACAAGTTTTTTTTTCCATGTGCCGCCTACAATATTTGTCAGCTTTGAAGTATTCCCTTGTGTAAATAAACGTACTCGATTCAAATCTCAATTTAAAATCGAGATACAAGTTTTTAATGTCATAACTTTACTTCAAAAACCTCCGCGACCCTCGTACTATTCAATGCATTCATCAGCATAATGTTTTGAGTGCGTTACATTGAGTCCTCCAGATTTTTCCCTCCCAAAAAAAAAGTGGTTTCACAGCAATACGTAGTTGTTGCGTAGTTGCTTGGTTGACGGCTTCTTGAAGGGTCTGTTTACACCTTCTATCTCTATCCAACCACTCCCTAGGCGATTCTCACATGCGTCCATGCAGCCTCACTGCGTGGACGAGTGGTGTCATGTGAGAATCGCGAAAGGCGGCAAAGCAAATGTAATGGCGGTGCACCGCGTAAAGAGCCGGTGGGCGCCTCTCGTCCGTTACACCGCACCGCCCGACCGCGCGGACGAGCGGCGTAGTGTGTGAATTGCCTTAGAAATATTAGACGTTATACGCCCATAAAGACTATGTTTATGAACTGGCAATACTTTTTCTATCGTGTGGTTGGTGCCTAACCTGCCCGCTTAGCATAAACGCCGTAGAAACGAAAGAGAATCGACAAATCTTTTGTTCATCTGTTATTTTGTTGATTCAATGACAGATGAACAAAAGATTTGTCGATCCTCTTTTGTTTCTACAGCGTTCATGCTAAGCGGGCAGGTGTCAGAGTTTTTATGCCGCCCATGGATGGGCCTCAGACTTGGCTTTACATGCCGTCGAGAAACATCTATTAGACATGCTGGTTTCCTCACGATGTTTTTTTCACCGAAGCAAGTGAATTATACATTACTATGAACCGAAAAATCAGAAGTGCGTGTTTTGGGTTCAAACTCGAGACCTATGACTTGGTTATCCGACTGTCACTCCACTAGCCTATCACTGCTCGACTATCAAGTTACAAATAATTTACTGAAATATCTGTAAGTCCGGTGTTCGCATCCATTCCGCTATTTGACAGACGCAGCGGGGTTAGGGGTTTAGCCGCAAAATCATATACCGCCATCTGAGTTTCAAAACGTGCAGATAAAGTACCCTCTGCTCTGCTACAAACGCCACCGTGAAAAAGCCAACAATATTTATTTAACACGAAGAAGAAGAAGAAGAATAGACAGGTCTTAAATGTGAGAAGAATGAGTACTCACGCACTGACCATGATTAGATGAGTTCAACTCGACCGATCTATCTGAATAACTCATGAGTTACAACGATTCTATCAACGGATCTATCCGTCTCTCTCGCGCACGTCTGCAGATGAGTACGAGTGAGAGAGACGGGTAGATCCGAATATACGGACGAAACGGTAGAGAGTAGGGCCTCAGAGTCTGTAAGTTCTCAGGTTCCCTTGAACTTAGGGACTAAGGTACCAAATACTTGTATTTACAAATTCTCAACAGTTAGTATTGTCAAACAGTTCGTTTACAAGTTCCAGCCACTCAAAGGGTGAAAGTTTATTGGTTTGCGTTCGACATTGACGTGACACAAACATCTATAAATTGTTCAGTTCGCTCGCTGCGGCGGATATTCTGAATGTCTGATAGTTACAACTGACAGATATTGGCTTGAACTAAATGTTTCAGGATAAGAATAAAACCTTGGGGTAAATGAAAGTAGCGATATCGACAATAGGAAAGATAGTCGAATCAAAATGCCAATAAAATTCTGCTAACGCCAATCTTGCGTGCTCTCATCTTCGCACGAGTAAACAAGAATAGATTATACCGTGGCGAGCAAATCGACTTGTTTTGGAAACAAAATATATTTATGTATTACAAAATGATTAAAAACTTTTTTGCAAAAAATAAAACCGACTTCAAAAAACACAAAAAAGAGAAAAATAACTTTAGCTTCAGAAGTCGGTGGCAAAAAAAACTGAATCAAACAAATAAGTCACCGACTTCTGAAGCTAAAGTTATTTTTCTCTTTTTTGTGTTTTTTGAAGTCGGTTTTATTTTTTGCAAAAAAGTATTTAATAATTTTTTCAATCAAAAAGTTTTTTATTATGATCATTTTGGAATTTGTAAAAATAATTAGTCATCCAACAAAAAAATCTTACATTAAAAACTTGTGGGTATTTAAAAAAAAGTTGCAACTTTGACCCCTAATATCTACGTAACTAGAAGGTTCCCAGGTATGGTATAGAACAAAAAAAATATCGCAATGACGGGGAAAACAAGTGCCTTTCGGCTTCGTTAAGAGCCTTTTTACACCCTAACTGGCCGTGATCCGTAGCTAACGTGATCTGATACTGTGATCGGTGGAGACAAACCCTTTATAAAAAGATTAGTGATTAGATTAGTGATTAGGGATAGATTAGTGATAGATTTATAAAACAATGGATGTTGGGCCACAAAAGGGATGAATGAAAGGCATTTGCATGCCGCGGAGATTATGATGCTAAGGGGATGTGTGTTACGCGAATGGATAAAGTAAGAAATGAGTATATAAGAGGAAGTCTGAAAGTAGAACCGGCGACTGAAAAGTTGTGTGGTAATCGGTTGTCGTGGCATGGGCATGTGATGCGGAGGAATGAGGCAAATGTCGTGAGGAAAGTTTTGAGTATGAATGTGGATGGGTATATGAGTAGAGGAAGACCAAAGAAACGATGGATGGACTGTGTTAAGAATGATATGGCAAGAAAAGAAGTGTCTGATGAGATGACGAAAAATAGAGAAGTATGGAAGAAGAAGACATGCTGCGCCGACCCCAAATGAATAGGGATAAGGGTAAGAGAAGATTAGTATAATTATGTTTTATGCAGTATTGTCTCGTCCCTCTTCTTGCTCGTATAATCCATTCAAAGGTTGTCTTGAAAATATCGCATTTAGCGATAAGACCGCTTGTTGTGTTCCGATAAGAGGAATGTCTTCATTTGTAAATGTTACTAGTATGGTATACATATTGAAAGTTCTATTTTATTGTATGTATTCTATTCTCGGCCCACGTGCACTCACTCTCCCAGAGAAGAGATCTATGTGCCAATTTCCTCATTAGGCTGATGTATGGACGTGGCAACGAGCAAGCTAGACAACAAGATTGGTGACAGCTGAGCGGAAACCCTAATGAGCCGATAGTACTTTTAGAAAAGTGAACAACTGGTGTTACTGAAAATGCACAAACGAACAAAATTCCCAAGTTTTTGCAAACACACCAATTGCGTTCCAACTTCAAACCATCGCGGGATAACAATCGTATTTGAGCTCCAAGAAAATGCATGCAAAACTGCTTTCAATTTTATCATCGTAGCATCCATTTTGTTAAAGTCTTTCTACCATTTACGTCTTAAAATGGGGGCAAAAGATAAAGCGATTTAACGGCACTAAGATGCAAATAGGATATCTTAGCTTGTGGAGTGCCAACAAGATTTGGAGAAGCTTAATTTGATATAGGACCTTATTCTAATTTGTATTACCAGGACTTCTGGGATGGAATGATGTGAGACAGTCTTTGTGTGAGTTGAGGTTTCTGTACTACATCGAATTATAAATATTTGCCAGATAACCATATTGCAATTTAATTAAAAATTACACCGAGGATTAGTTTTTATTCTAATAGAAAACCTAAATTAAAATAATAAGTCAGAAAAGTTAGTTAGTAAGTTATCTCTTGTTATTAAGGTTAAACTGATTTAAGTTAACAAACGTATTTAGGTATTCGTTGTGAAAGAAAAAGAAAGACAGTTTATTTTTTTATCTTTGGAAATTTTTAATGGATGTTCGCCGCTGTGGGGCTAGCAGCCCTCGGTTCGTCTATCAGACTGACTAAAACCACACGGTGTTCCTCCTCATCAATTTTGGCTGTGGTGCGGGGACAAAATTGCGTTTAGTGTGACGGTTTGCTTGCGACAATCCCGTCTCGTAGGTTGATTTTACACGTGCCTAAGTGCATAAAAAACATTATCAAACCGACCATTTGCGAGTCGGAGTCGCACACCGAGGGTTCCGTATAATCTTGTAGGTATTTTGTTATTAAACTACATATTTACATTTTTCAGATTTTTCCCTTTACATGTGCTGTAAGACATTGCTTCTCGCCAAATTTCATGATTCGGTCAACGGGAACTACCCTAAAGGTTTTCGACCCAAAACCTATAGGGTACTTCCGGTTTACCTAGAATTGACAATTTTGGTTAAAAGCAAGGTCTTACAGTACAAGTAAAGGAAAACTTCTGAAAAATAAAAAAGTTGTAAATTAAAGTAAATTTTGGTACTTACTTACAAGTTTTCGCGAAAATCTAAATTTGCCCATATCTTTTTATCGTGTTGACTCAGTATCTGGTATAAATTTCATCTTGCTAGGTCCACCTGTTCCTGAGAAAATCGGTGGTGACACACGGACAGACGGAGGTCAAGAGAGTGATCTTATAAAGGTTCCTTTTTTTACCTTTTAAGAAACTGAATACTTTACACAAACAAAAGAGATCAATATTGTGTGTCTCACGGCTGCCCAAATAGGCACAGCAGTGCAGTGGGTCTTAGTGGTTTATCAACACCAAGCATATGAAAAACCACCTATAAGTCCCAAAAATAAATCTTTCCACACTGTTATAAGTACTCCATAAATCTTTTCTTCGACCAAACGATGCATATGATATATTATTATTGAAATTGATGATTGGATAAGGTCATTTCTATAAGTCAGTCGGCGGATTCCCGGCGTCCACACCCTAATGCACAGTGATTTAGTGGCTCATGGAGTAATCGGGAAAAAGATATTGGTTGAGGTGGGTTTTCTAGGTACTTTTGTTCGACTAGGATGTGAATAAACATGGTTTCCTAGGCCGATATTAAGCCTGAAATGCTGTCAAATAGTTTTATCAAGGAGTTCCGGCTGTCATTTGTAAATGATAATAATAAATGATGTTTATTTTGCAAGTAGGTTTTTACAAACACTTTTACAAGGCATTTTTAAAACTAAATGGGGCCGGTGTTTCGTACCTGACTACTCTGAGAAGAAACAGCCGAAACAAACTGAGAGGTCATAGTCTCTTTTGTAGTCCAGACATAATCTTGCTCTATTCATATGAGGACTATGCAGATTAGTGTCTGAGATGCATAGTACCACACAGATTTGAGTGGACCTGTCCAGTGAGTGCAAGCATTTGTCAGTTATCGTGTAGCTCGACTTATAACTCAAGAAGCTCAACGACACGACAAACAATACCAAAGAAAGGACATTTGGGTAGATTGTTTATAGTACTCAAACTGCCAGACAATCGTGGGAAAAAACAAACAAGAAATGAAATAAAATTGTGACCCACATGGTCTTTACATTCACAATAGATGTAGATCTTTGATATACAACCAGTCTTACCAAGGTTTATCGTATTACCCCACTAACTTAGTTTTGGAGGCCAGATAGGCAGTAGCACTGTGTAAAATGCTAGAACTTAGTTACATCTGGCTATACTGGAAGTCGACCCCGACAAAGTTGGGAAAAGGCTTTTTAATGTGTTGTATACAGTGTGTACATAAATAGTAAAATAAATAAATAAACTCTGTATAATGAATGATCTGTTAATTAAAACTGTGGTCTCATTCTTTACCAGGTCTTTAAGTTCTAGCAGCCCAGGGTCTTGTGTGTTAGTGTGATATATAAGTCCTTTAATTCAAATGAGTAAAAACTATAATTTTAACAACAAGTCATTGAAACTGGATATAGGAAAATATTGTTTTTATGAGAAAATATAACATCATGACGGTATATTTGGACACATTTCTCCAAAAACACCATCTGCCACAATTTCTCACGAGCTTTTCACAGCGCCTTTTCACATTCGCACAGTTCACAATAGAATGACGGCACAGCATTTTTATTTCCTTGTAAATATCTCTTGGGTGCTTAATATTCGTCTCATAAGGCATGAGTCGGGACGTGGTATGTGTTACGTGTGTATGAACGTTGATGTACGGAGAATGGAAAGGGTTAGATAAAATTTGAGTTTTTTAAAATGTGTACATAGATAAAAATCATCATCGGCCTTGTCTTTTCCTAATTATGTTGGGAACGGCTTCCACTTTAACCGTATACAGCTAAACTTGAACATGGAGCAGTTGCTCCAGGTAATATAGGCAGTTGCGGTTGGCTTCCACTTTAACCGTATACAGCTAAACTTGAACATGGAGCAGTTGCTCCAGGTAATATAGGCAGTTGCCTATATTACCTCCACAACCCAGTTCTTACTGGGTAATAAGACAGCCTTGGTAAGATTAGTTGTCTGTCAAAGATCAACAAATGGCAGCCGGGACCAACGTCTTAACGTGCTTACCGAGGGACGGAGGAAACTTGATACGCAATGTAACATCGACCCCGTATGGCTGTTTTTATTTAGCAATGAACTCCGAATTAATGTGGAACAAGATGACATGATATAACGTCCAACAAGTTTAGACCGAGATTGTACCTATAGTACACCCGTACATTTGGCCAGTTATGTTTCAAGTCCACTGCAATAAGGGGCGAGTCTATTGCCATCAGCAGGGCTCAGACCAACAGTAAATGGGTGGATGATATTCAAAAGATCGCGGTTAAGACACCGATTAGTCTTGCGCAGACCAGAAAGCATAAACCTAAAGGTAGGAGACTTATGTTCCGCAGTGGCTGTAACAAGGCTTCCAATTATGAAATATTCTATTGAGTAGAATCTGCTCGATACACGCTTGTATTTTCAAAGAAAAGTAATGTAACATTTTTTCTTAAAAAATACGTTGTTTCATTATACAGAAACTGAAATTCTGAAGCATAGTTAAATTATGTAAGAACATGAAAAAATGTCGCCTTGAGAATTGTTTTCGTCGAAAACATGGATTTATCTAGCAAAACCTACGCAGTTCTTGAGTAGGTTTACCATTTATGTATGACGTGTTATATATTTTTTGCCATGACGAGTTTTTTATACAAAATATTTGGTTAGTTTTCAAAATATTTACTTTTCAGTCATGCTCTCTGGAGAAACGAAAAATTATGCTTGCTTTTATGTAGAAATAGTTGGTTTAATTAGCATGTAATAGGGGGCGACCCTATTGATATCAACCCGACACGTACAAGACTCCGGGGAACGTAATTGTACACAAAAAAAAAATTGTTTCCCAGTAATAATTTTTGCGTAGAGTTACTTAGTTTGATGTACAGAATGCTTGGTTGACGGTTCGGCGGACGGTCGTGAAGGGTCTGTTTACATTTTGTATTTCTATTGGAATGTCAGTGTCCGGAACCCTTTTGCTATTTATCCGTGTCCCCCGTGACCCTCGAGAGCTGAGGCCACTTCCATAGAAACTTATAAAATAATGCATAAGTATTGTATGTTGAATATAACACGAAGTGCGGTTAATCAAAATACTAATGTCATGTTATACGCCTTATTATTTGCCAGTAGCACAAAATGGCGGCCGTACTCATGAAGAAAGCGTATTTAATAAACTTTAGTTTCCTCCGGTTTTAGTTTTCTATGTCTGGTGAAGTAGTGGAATTTAATATAAAATGCTCTTATACTGTTAATGTCTGTCCTAATTTCCATATTGATTCTGTATAATATAATATAATGACGTCACTTAGCTAACTATTCATTCAAACTAAACGTGTATGCTACATAGCAAGTTGAATAAAAGCTTGTAAAAAATGGATACCACTGATTTACGCTTAGCAATATTGGCCATAGAAGTTTAGTAGCATTATAATATTCATCGCCTTACAATATAGCCACCTTAAGAAAAAAAAAGTAAAATCCAAGATGGCGTCAACGTAAATTTTAGGTTTTTTCTGATAAAACAAGTTTTTTCATATGAAACATGGTGACATTTTCATGTTTCTTAGACGCGGACAAAGTCGCGAGTAGACGCTAGAATAGCCAAAATACTAAGTATGTTGTTACTACGTTCTCCAGAGCTCTGCCTACCCATGAACAACCACAGCAACATCAAAGCAAGACACCCCTCCACTCCAAACATCTTTCAATGAACGGCCTCCCAATGAACTCCTAAATCAAACACAAAGGAACGTTCACGATTACCCGCTGATAACTCAGCATCAATATTGATAAGCCGTGAACACATAGAGAAGGTGAATCGGTAATGAATCAACATTTCTAACTGTAATTTAATGTGTTCTGTTTGAGTTCCACAAATTGTGATTGTTTATTCTTCGTCTCAACTGTCTGTTCATAGCTTTAGTTTTGTGGAGACGTTTGAAGTGTTACTTCTTTGTAATTGTTTTTATTTGCAAAAGGTTGGGGTTTTTTTTCATTGTATGTTTCTGTTTAAGTCTGTCGCTCATGATGAGAAAGATTTAGCAGCTTACATGGTTATGTATGCTGCTAAAACTTTCTCACCATGAGCGAGCATTTGCATAGAGTCACGCGCAAACCAGTTATGGTTATATAACTGGTTTGCGCGTGAATCTACGCAAAAATTATTGCTGGGAAAAGATTTTTTTTTTGGGGTTAAAAATCACGGTTTACGGTAGAACTCAATGTAACGGACTCAAAACATTATGCTGATGAATGTATTGAATAGTGCGAGGTATTTAAAGTAAAGTTATAACACATTTTTTTTTATTTTTTTTTAACATGTAAAACAGTTGGAACTTTGACCGTCCTTGGTTTCTCCGTAACTAGAAGGTTCCAAGGTATAGTCTAGAATGAAAAATGATAGCAATGACGGGGAGAACATGTGCCTTTTGGCTTCGTTAAGAGTACTGTTAAACCCATTAAGGTGAATACTCCAACCAGCCCGCGAAATTCAAATTTTCTTACGTTTTTTTGCAATTTGGAACCAAAAAAAAGCAGAAAAAGTCATTTCTACACCTTTATGAACTTGGAGGGTTGTATTGATGATTATAATTCTGTAACTACTTACGTCTTACAGCCGCGAATAATATTTTAATCAACATACAGCCTAGCACTGGCCTGCAAATTGCAAAAAACGTAAGAAAATTTGAATTTCGCGGGCTGGTTGGAGCATTCACATTTTTTTTTTTTTTTCGGATAGAAATTCATCAAATGACTTCTCCCGCTCTGGGCGGAGCAGGAGGGAGTGTTAGACTTTTACTGGCTAAAACCCATCCATGTTCCTTCATCGCCCTTTTTGTTCCGGGGCCACGGTATCTCTTTCGAACAGTCCCGCAACCCCGGCAGGCATCGGTCCTTGCGGACCCCTTCCTTTTGCTGATTCTCTTTGAGGCGCGCGTGGAACACGAACGCGCCGTCGACACGGCCTGTCGTCATGAGACGGACGGACGGACGCCGGGGCGTCTCCCGCGGCGTTGGAGCATTCACCTTAAAGAAGCATGTCGTTATTATGATCCTTTTGGAATTTGTAAAAATACTTAGTTATCCAACTTTTCCCAATTTTGCTTTTTAACTTTGGATCAGTCTGTGCGGCTGTTATTACTTAGTATTTTGTAGTTATTATTATAAGGTGGCTTTTAAACGATTGAAAATAGCCTTAAAACCAAATAAACCCAAGAAAGAAAGTCCTTACGAACGATACGAGTATTAAAATATTAATACGATCCTGCTCTCCTATTGCAAGAACCCTAACTACAGAACTAATTAATAATGAGTTCCCATTAAAACGGTCGGCACTTATTAATATTCTTCCTCACTCCAACTTACACGATCACTACTACCAATAACCTCATCCCGTACTCCTATATGAAATTTCTCCAATTTAATATATTAATAGTTTCGCGAGAAAGGCAGAAGTTCAGCCCACAAAATGTTTTAGTTCAAAATGGAGTTCACTTCACGTGCTCTAGTAGGTAAATTAATTAAACTCTGAAAGCGCTATATGAGGTATCTTCAGGACAAGTCTACTGATGAATTCAATAAAAAGTTTGGTAACTTTGCCTGAGGGATGTAACTGGAAGTTGCGATTTGGGTTCCTTGTGGCTCGAGCATTTCTATGATGTTCACTTGTTTCAGTTGATGAGCAATCTACAAAGAAAGATTCGCTCCTTTACTATCTAGTGTGAATTCTTTGGAATCTTTGTCATCACAACATAACATCACGCCTTTTATCACCGAAGGGTTACGCAGAGGTGTGCCTCATAGTACACCCAAATCTCGTTCAGGTCAGTTATGTTTAAGTCCCATGGGGTGAGCCTATTGCCAACAACCGGGCACGAATCCAGACTTCGTGGCTGTTACTGAGAAATTGCTGATTTAAAACCCCAATAACAATTTGTTCGACCCGGGAATCGAACCCAGGATCTCATGCCCAGCAGACGGGACTGCGACCAACACACCAACGAGGCAGTTGGGATCTTTTCTTTTCTAGGTTACTGTTACTATTAGCCTATGTGATCCCACAGCTGGACAAAGGCCTTTGGACTTCCAAATTCTTCGATTGAGGGCCAATGTGGACCACTAGTCGTTGGTTCTGTCTAGCTCGTCCCGCCATCTCCTGCGAGGTCTACCCACAGGTATCCCTTCACCAGATGTAAACTATTCACAAAAGTATAATAAAAAAAGCCATTTAATGGGGTGGCGAAGGCAAAGTACTCGTAAATCTCAGATGGTTCCACCATAGCTGGTCTCAATCTGACCGGTTACCGATGAGGTTAAGCTATTTTGAAATATAAAATGACATTACCACATTTTCAACCAACAACAATGTTGGGAACCAGCTATGCTAGCGCCATTAATTCCAGTTTCCTTCCCCATTAAGACAACGTTGTAGACTCGTTGTATATTATGTAGGTGCTTACTTTTAATTTTATTTTTGTAATTATATATAGTTCTAGTTCTAGTATCTATAATTATATTGTAAAAATATATCCATGTATATATTAATTAAGACAACCAATATTATGTCACGGTTGGTACTTTTGAGCATAGAATAAAACTTTTGAGCAAACAATAATGTTCTGTATGCAGTCCAACTTTGTGAAAACACACTATCAACACTACAATCGATACTTTCTTCGTTCGTTGCACAAGATTGCAACTTACATATTTATTTACCCGTCGACGTACCTTTGGGATTCTTTCTCAACCAACTGAAGATTGTTATAAATAATATTACGTTGAGTTTCGATGGGTAGATGAAGAATACATTGCAACTCTGACTGCATGCATTTTGAGGGTTGCGCTTGGGTTAGAGTCGCTTCATATTAATTTAGTTAACGAAAAGTGTTAATGTTCTGTCAATTGGGGTGTATATTTAGATAATGTCTGATAGAGAGGTATGTATGACTAAGACCGTGATATTTTGCGGTGAGCCCAAAACAAGAATCTGAGGGTCTGAAATATTAGTCGTCGAGAGGATCCGGCAAATGGGTCTCGAGGTGGCATTGCACAAGTCCGAGGCCATGTGCTTTCATGGGCCTCGGAACGCGCCACCTCCGGCATCCTCACTTACGGTAGGAGGGGTATCCATCGGCGTCGAGTCGACTTTAAAGTACCTAGGACTCGTCCTCGACAGCCGGTGGAACTTCGTGGAGCATTTCCGACGTTTTCCCCCCAAACTGAAACGGACTGGGGCTGCCTTCGGTGGCTCCTGCCCAACCTGGGGGGCCAAACGCCTCCTGCCGGAGGCTCTACGCGGGAGTTGTGCGGTCCATAGCCCTTTACGGGTGGGCGCGTTCCTTGAGGCGGAGAGCCGCCCACTACCTGAACGCGCCCCAAAAGGTGGTAGCCGTAAGGCTGGCCCGTGGGTACCGCACGATCTCCCGCGAGGCGGCGCGAGCCTGCTTGCCGGATTGCCGCCATGGGATCTGGAGGCGATAGTCCTCGCGCGCCTGCACGAATGGCACTCGGAGGCGCTACGCCGGGGGGAAACTCCGCTGCCGCGGCAAATTGTCGCTCAGCGGACAAACTTCCGGCGTGATCTCATGGCGACATGGAGAGAGCGACTGTCGCAACCCCGTGCAGGGTACGTCACAATAGTGGCGATAAGTCCCCTCTTTGAGGAGTGGCTTGAGAGGGTGTGCTTGCCACGGCGTCCTCACCTTCCGCCTGCGGCAGGACCTCACCGGACACGGTTGTTTCGGGAGATTCCTGCACCGAATCGGGCGGGACTTATTCAAGCCATGGTCCGGAGCGAGACGAAATGGGACGCCGTCACCTCCTTCTGTGAAGCAGTAATGCTAGAGAAGGAGGTGGCCGAACGTGAGAGCGAGAGAACCTCACGTCCCGGCCGCCGCGGGAGATGCCCCGGGCGTCGGGGGCAGTAAACAGTGGGCTATGAGCTAGCTCGCCGTCCGTCCGTCTCATGACGACAGGCCGTGTCGACGGCGCGTTCGTGTTCCACGCGTGCCTCAAAGAGAGTCAGCAATAGGAAGGGGTCCGCAATGACCAATGCCTGCCGGGGTTGCGGGACTGTTTGAAAGAGATACCGTAACTCCGGAACACAAAGGGCGATGAAGGAACATGGATGGGTTTTAGTCAGTAAAAGTCTCACACTCCCGCCTGCTCCACCAAGAGCGGGAGGAGTCATTTGAGGATTTCCCATCCGGAAAAAAAAAGTTTAGACAATTTTTAAAGGATTTTCTAATCAGCAAAGTATGATTGAAATTAAGTAACTTATTTTATTTTTAAATTTGATTACGGGCATATTAATTTAAATTTTATTTTGTCTACAGTATTGCATGGTGTGTATTTGTCTCTGATTATTTGATTTTTAACTAACATTATTTATAAGTGTACCTATTAACTAATTTATGGATCTGTTAGAACCGGGTCCCGATGTAGGTTTTTAAAAAAGAAAATTACTTTTGGCTAAAATAAACTTGTATATTAAATCAAATAAAAGACACGAGTGCAAGATACATGTGCACGGTAGGACGGTTGGGAGACGACTGGAGTGCTGGACTGTGGCGAGGGGGAGAGAGGAATGAGAGGATGCTGCGTCAGCAGCAGGAATGCAGCGTAGGCTGCTGAGTAGACCAGAAGGGGTACAGATGAGGGATGTAACAGATCGTTGTGTCTGATGCAAATAAATAAATTAAAAGCGCACAAGGAACATTTCAAAGAGAATAAACTTGAGTTTGGCTGACAACACATACAAACAAACAAACAAACACACAAACATATTTTGACACAAGTTTCTAGTAATTATTTTCCGATAATCTTGCAACTTGTAAGCTAGTAACTAGTCAGCCAGCAACTAGTCAGCTAGCTACTAGAACTAGTACGCTAGTATTTAATTGTAACTAGTTTTTTGTTACTATAGTGCACAAACTGTGTCCCAGAGTAGATACGCTATTGGCCTATTACGCTAATGCTAAAAAGCTAGATCTAATTCTATAAGCCTCAATGGAGCTACAAAAGTTTTGAAAGGCCCATGACTTTACCTCCAAACACCACTCTTGAAACATATGACATACAGTTAAAAACAATTAGTTGCACAATCGCTAACAGTCGTAATATCTACAATATATCCACACTGTTCGAAGATACAAAGTTGAACGTGCTAGCTAGCGAACGTTTTATCTCGGCTCTCAATTATTAATACTGTCCTTATATTAATATGCATGTGTGAATATCATTTAGAATAGCTATAATGTGAATGATTTATGTGATATGTTAACGTGCTTTTGTTTTGGCGTGTGATGTTTGTTTGTTACAAGAAACCGCAATGAAAGCTAAATAGACTATACCTCGTTGGTCTAGTGGTTCAATTTCCAGGTCGGGTAGTGTTGTAGGCTTTTTACATCAGGACCTTATCAGCAGCATCTAAGGAGGCTGTATTTCTGCCCGGATAATAGCAATAGGCCCGATTTGGAGAGCAGCGGTGGCCCAGTGGTGGCGGCCCCGACTTACGAACAGTAAGTCGTGGGTTCGAACCCAGACAGGCGCATTACTTTGTGTAATTTATTTCATCACCACTGCTCTCAAAACGGTGAAGGAAAACATCGTGAGGAAACCGGCATGTCCTAGAACCAAAAAATTCGAAGACATGTGACATCTACCGATCTGCACTGGGCCCGCGTGGTGGATTATAGCCCATTTCCTCTCATAGAGAGAAGGCCTGTGTCCCAGCAGTGGGAACATTGATAGGCTGATGATGACTATTACTTGGGACTTAAATATAACTGGTGAAATGTGGGTGTAATAGGTTCGCCTCTGCCGTACCCATAACTTAATGTACCAGTATTTAACAGAAAGCCTTCCTATCTGAGCTCCCAATCCAGTTACTGATGAAATGATGTTTATTTTTGCAAGTAGGTTCTTACAAACATTTTTACACGTCATTTTTTTAAAACTAGATGGGGCCGGCGGTTCGTGCCTGACTACTCTGAGAAGAAACAGCTGAAACAAACTCAGAGGTCATAGTCTCTTTTGAAGTCCAGACATAATCTTGTTCAATTCAGATGAGGACTATGCAGATTAGTGTCTGAGATGGTCTTTTCATTAAAGAACCACACAGATTTCAGTGGACCTGTCCAGTCAGTGCAAGCATTTGTCAGTTATCGTATAGCTTGACTTATAACACAAGGAGCTCAACGAAACGCCGAACAATACCAAAGAAAGGACATTTGAGTAGGTCGCTTATAGTACTCAAACTGCCAGACAGTCGTGGGGAAAAGAATAAAATAAAATATGTGACCCACATGGTCCTCACGTTCACAATAATTAAATAAAATTAACACTAATTTACAAAACGAATGTCAAAAAATTTAAATATAAACATTAAATGTCACAATAATAATAAAAAGTAAAATACCTAACAAAATAAGTATTCATGTCAGATCAATACATGTCACATAAAATAAAGTAAAAAATAATAAAATACTGAACTAAGTATTCATGTCAAAATCATTCAATGTCAAAGTGTATTCTGGTTAACAAACTCTTGGAGTCGGACTCCGTAATAACTATCCAATGATTCTAATGATTATAATTATGTTGAATACATGTTGCGAATCATATTTTGATCAACACACAACCTGATACCGGCCTATCATCAGCCTATAGCAGTCCAATGCTGGACATAGGCTTCTTCTGCAGCTCGCCACTTAACTCGATTTTCGGCAACTCTCATCCAGTTGCTACCACCCTGCGAAGATCGTCGCTCTACCGAGCCTGAAAGCGTCTCAACTTACGCTTGCCGGTTTAAGAACACGTCTACCCCAACGGTCATCGGTACTATGGCTAATATGGCCAGCCCATTAACCGGCCTGCCAGTCACGTGCGAAGAATTTCAGGGGGTACCAAGCTTACCATAGCACATACTTTTTACCATTAAATTATTAGCCATTGGGCTATTACTACTACGTAACAGCACGAACAAAATATGTGCTGAGTTCAACTGCGGTCAGCTGGCCGCAGTTCTCTCAGTTGCTTGCTGCAGCATCTATATACGGGGCTAGCCAACCCCCGCGCGCCCCGCACTGCGCACAGATTTTGTTCGGCGTTCGCGCTGTCTTCTATAAACGTAGTAGTAATAGCTCAATGTTTACAGCAGCACTTTACGAAACGATCCAATTGACTAAAAAAAACACCTTTGAAAAACCTCAGCTTTTGAAAACCGCTCCCTTTTAACCGAAAACGTGAAGCAGAGCAGCCAACAGATTTAGATTCCACCGGACCATGCGTTCTATTTTGTAAATGACATAGCATACAATTCTCCTCTCGCTGACCGTAATTCAAAGTTACTCTGGTTTACTAAACCACAGTGTAAAGTTAACCAGTAAACTAACTAGGCCCTTTTTCTGAAATCAAACGCGTGTGGCAAGCTAAACTTTTTGTAATGTTCTTCTTCTTTTCGTGTGGTTAGTGTCTAACTTATAAGTTAAGAGTTTTTAAGCAGCTCATTTAGGTCTCTGGCTTGGCTTTACATGTATTAGGGGCGAGCCTATTATGTACCGGGCCACCATCCGTGGCGTTACTGAGAAATTTCTAATGGAAAAATCCAACACCTAACACTTTTTCACTTTGGAATCGAACCAAAGAACTCACGCTCCGCGGTAGCGCTTGGTTGAAACACTGTTTGTAACCACTATGTCTTCTGTGACCAAACGAAAGTTTTCTGTCTGTGTCTGTTGGTGGCAAAACTGTAAATTTAAAGTGGAGTTCCTCTCAGGAGGATATTTCAATAGCCCTGTATATCTGTTTCTCTGATGTTTGTAAAACACCTTTCAATTGTTTCTTGATGTCTCTTTTGTTTTGAATTTTGGAGTTTATTGTAAGTTTGTGGGAAGGTTTGTTTTGAAAGATTGAATGTATACAGTTGTGATGAAATATTCTTTCTAGAACTTGCAACGTCTTCCTGTGAGCTAGAGTTATCTTGTTTCACTAGTTTCTACCAATGGCTTCACCCGAATTAATTTTGATAACTAGATGTGGGTAGCTCATTAAAGGTTTTATAAATAAAAAATACCTTACTATGGGCCTAGGCTGATATTATGTCACTCAATCATAATGACAACAAGGGAAGCATTATGTTAAGTGTTTTTTTTTTAACAAAAAAGCTCCTAACATGTAAATAATAATAATTATCAACATCATCATCACTTCAGCCAAAAGACGTCCACTGCTGGACATAGTCCTCCCCCAAGTGTCACCACATTGACTGGTCCCGCGCGACTCGCATCCAGTGGATCCCCGCAACCTTCACCAAGTCATCGGTCCACCTAGTACAAATTATTTTCATCAAAAACGAATAACCCATAGTAATCCCATAGTTATTTCTAGAAACACAAAACAAAACGTAGGTAACTACATTTTGCAGGTACGAAACCACACTTTAATCTCACCCCAGCACCTGGGGATTAGTGCTATAATCGAATATTTAAACAACTTGGCAAGGGACACTTAATAAATGTGATGCTCAGATACATCATTTATTCATGTTAAAGTTGGGGCTACTGATTATGTTTTGTGAGGAGTCGGCTTAACTATTTTAGGCTGTGGTGTGGTGGATTTGTGAAGGGTTTTGTCGAGTTAAATAAATAATAATAATAAATAAATATCGCCGGACATTACACAAAGCGCCATCTAGTGCCACAATTAGCAACGAGACTTGTGTCGTGGACACCAGATAGTTTGTATTTTTTTGGGACAAGCCTGCCACACTGTTCCCAAACCACTGTAACTCCTGAAAGCCAGAATCAACAGTGGCGACCACCAGAAAAGCGCCGAGACAATGAAGCTCGACGAAGTCCCAGAGAATGAATTTAACTGTCTTGGATCCCGCAACGAAATTAATCAGAAAAGTAGAGTGGAGTAGGAAAAAACCGTAATTTCCACTTCCCTCCATTTCAGCAGAAGACAGAACGAAACAAGGCCAATAGGCACAAAGGGACGTTTACAACTGGGATAGGCCCAGTTGCCTAGCACCACGGATAAATATTAACAGTAATGGGTTCTAAGTTGTGAGCTGTTATATTTGATTCCAATAATAGGTATGGCAAAAACGCTTGAACGCACGGAAATTTGTTCTAGTTTCCACAAGGTCTGTATAGTAAATAACTCCGGATGAACCAGATAGTTGATATACTACATAGATACTTTTTGTTTGTAAATACATACTTATTATACATATAAACATCCATGACTCGGAATCAAATGTCCATACTCATCACACAAACATTTGCTCTTACCGGGATTTGGACCCGGGACCCTAAGAACGTAAGGCAGCGTCACTACCACTGCACCATTCGGGTCGTCGTATAACAATCGTAGTTGAACCGGAATACTTAGTTTCTAGTGAAAATTCTTTTTGCATTTTCTTGCGTCGTTGGCTTATGGAAGTCGTCTTATGGAAAACTGCCGAAGAGACTTTTGTCGACAGCTTGTGAAGCTAAGTCAGCGTAAACATTCAGACACCAGGTTAGGCACTAACGCCTGCCGGGGCTGCAGGAGCCTGCCGGGGCTATGGGACTGTTCGAAAAAGATACCGTGGCCCCGGAACACAAAGGGCGAAGAAGGAACATGGATGGGTTTTAGTAAGTAAAAGTCTGACACTCCCTCCTGCTCCGCCCAGAGCGGGAGGAGTCATATGATAACTTCCCATCCAAAAAAAAAAAATGGTTTGGCACTATCCACACAATTAAGAAAGAAAGACTTGGAAAACTGCCGAGTTACCAGAGTCGAAAACTGCCGAGTTACCAGAGTCGAGTCTAGTCTTATTACATTTGTTTTAGAGGAATTTTTCAGTACAACTCGGAGTTTGTCTATGTGCGAGTATCTCACTATCATCTGCCTAGCATTTCCGGGATTCGGACCCAGGACCCTAAGAACGTAAGGCAGCGTCACTACCACTGCGCCATTCTGTTGCACCATTTTTGTTGGGGTGGGCATCCACTCAAACCAGATCCAGCTGAATACCAGTATTTTACATGGAACAACTGCCTATCTGATTATCTATCTGATTGTTAGTACTAGGTTATAAATGTTGCCATACAACGTGGCAACGCTGCCAGTCTCTTGGGCACATTACCAGCTGACAGCGTTGAGAAGTATTTTGAAACCCTTTTATAATTTGTTATTATTTGCTTTTAATTCTCATAATGTACATTACACAGACACAACACACATTACATTACACACGCCCACACACACACACACATCACATTAATAATTTTTTTCATGTACATAGTTAATAAACAATAATTAAAATTGCAAAACAAAACACAAAGAACTACATCAAAGACATACACACATAAAGTGCATAGAGAGTCCAACAGTGTATGATCTAATTAACTCTATATCCACGAACTTCTCTCTCAAGTAGACGTGAAGTAAAAGTCTTGTATCAAGTTATGATTGCCACGAGCGAGCTACTCGATGTTGCTTATTTTTGGGGCCAGGAGATGGGCGGATAGTTTAGGCAAAAGATTTGGATCTTTTGTTTTCTGTTTAGGGTCTTCGAGGTCGAAAACTTAGGATATTCTTTCTATTGCACCCCCAAACAACCTGTTAAAGTTCCACTAACTTCGATTCTTCGAAATAGTTTCCAGTTACCTCACCTTTTCCCAACGTGTCGACTGGATTAAGTATCCACAATCGCTTTCTACTCTTATACTATCTAAATAATTAATATGTTAAAGAGAAAATATGTTTTTGTTAGTACCGAATAAGCCCCAAAACTACTAGACCGACTTAAACCATTTTTTACCAATTGAAAGCTAAATTATCAGGAAGTAACATAAGCTATAAATTATGTTTATATCACACAAATTAGTCGAGCTATCACATGTTTTGCGGACGAAGTCGCGTGCATGTGGCAGTCCAGAATAAATAACCACACACTGATGGACACATATTTACAAATTTGAATGTCTACCGAGACTACCATTACAGCTTGTTTGTAATGTCTTTAAAGTAATAGCTTGTTAGACTTCCACTGGACGATACAGACGTTTCCGTAGCCATGGTAACGCCATGGAATTTGAGGATTGTATACCGAGAGCCAGTGAGGTACTCGTAGAGAAGAAAGCAGGAGTTGAATTTGCTTTTATTTGTGTTTGGTCTGTGGAAAGTTATCTTTTCAGCGAAAAGACCACTATTGGCCACTTTCAGACAACCTATGAGCATCAGGCATCTCAAAACTTTAAGACGGCTTATGCGACGCTACTAAAACCTGGTTTTACAATTTAGGAACCATTTCGAACCGTGGACCTATCTTATGTCTCATATACATGTAGGTTTATCTAAACTTATCTTACAAAGAGGTAAAATTTGTTTGTAAGTTTGTATGTAGGGTTGTAGGGGAAGATCTTTGGAACTACTGATCTGATTAAGAAGAGTTTCATATATTTAAAACGTTTTCATGGGATAGTTTACAAGCATAAGGCGAGCGAAGCCTTAGGCAAAACCCTAGTTAGCTATCATAAGCTCATCATGGGTGACGTCACGTAAAAATCACCGTTGAACCAACAGACACTACACACATCTGGTCGGAGGATTCTCTCTTTTCAATCGAGGGTTAGGAACTTTACACCCTGCTCTTCTTAATATATATTTTATTGTTAACCGGTACTGTCCCACTGCTGGGCAAAGGCCTCCCCCAATTCCTTCCCTTTGCTCTTTTCCCGTGACTTCTAAGAAAGAAAAATATTTATTTGGAACAAGCACAGGAACTAAAACACAAAAAGAATAAAAAAAAAGAATCTAAAACTAAATAATAAAAAGAAGACCTGTGCGAGGCCAAAAAGGCTCCTATCTCAGCATGACCAACTGACCATGACCGACCATGTTCTTCTCGGACCAACCCTCGCGGTACGCGTCCAAATCGTCTCCAAACCTCTTTCTGAGTCGGCCTCGGTGGCGCCGTCCGTCTTCAGGCAACCATCGTGTGGAGACTTTTGTCCAGAGTTCTTAAGTAAAATCGGTATTTTGAAATAATAAACAGATTACATTTTATTTATTTGTCTGTTGGTATGTATGTATAGAAGAGGCTTGTAGGTACACTGCGTGGGAAAATACAGATTGTAAATTATTATGTCTGGTTATTGTCAGCTCACCAAAGATTTAAACTTTTAGAATCCCTTTGCCGATGCCGTGTTAAAATGTGTCACGTTTTTGTTTCATTGGCGACGACATTTGCATAGCTCTCTCTCGCTCAGTCACACTGAAAATCGTAAGTGTCTATAGTTCCATGCGAGATGTGTGGTCTCAGTGTTCCACAACGCATCACCTTTACTCAGCACGCTCACTGACTCTTCTGAGTTTAAACTTAGCTTAAATTTTCCAATGTTACAAAATACAAAGCATTGGGGTAAGTTCCTTGCTGATGCATTTTAAAGACTTCTATGACAGGAGGTATAATTCAAAGACAGCGCTGGCTGTTGAGAGTAGCCTGAAGGTTGGTGTAGGCATTTTTTTTTTTTTTTAAACAATGTCCAGCACCAGGAATTTATCCTGAATCGTGGGTGCGTTTAATAAATAAAATAAAATGGAAATAAAATAAATAAGCCTTTTATTTCCTGTAAATTTACATTTCTTATAATATCAATCCGCACTGGGCCCGCGTGGTGGATTATAGCCCATTCCCTATCATAGAGAGGAGGCCTGTGTCCCAGCAGTGGGAACATTGATAGGCTGATGGTGATGATGATGATACATGTTTTAATGTGATTTATTCTGTTATTTATTTACTTATTTACTACTTGCTTCATATAACTTTATCTGTATCTAATGTTTATGTACCTATAATTAAATAAATAACATAATTAAATACATTTTTTTTACTATTTCTATTAATCTTCAACTATTTATGATAATAATATGTTAATTTGTCTAATCTAATTTTATTTAATCTACAGGAAACCCAGAATGGGTAAAGGCCTCCTCTAGTGATGCCTATTTGACTCTGTCTTGAGCTACTTGTCTCCAGTTTGGACCAGCTATTGTTTTAATATCGTCTGCCGATCTTGCATTAGTTTACAAACATACACAAACAGCTGACCTGAAACAACATCCTATATGCCATACAAATATTTGTTCCATGTGGCACTCAGCCACTGAGCCAACCGTGTCGTCAAATTCGATGATTTATAATATTTTTTTAAGTACAGTCAGGACTCATCTAACGATTTAAATCTTTGCCCAAAGCCTGTTTAATAGACCGTTCGGAAACATGTTCTTCCATTCGAAATATTCTATTGAATTTCCGCTTTCTATTCATACTGTACCACGAAACTCCCAAAACATTTATTCCTTGGTTCTGTGAAGATACTTCCGTATCCAATACTGAAATTCAGTTGATAATGACGTCATTTACAAGCGTTCCGACTGTTTACCGCGACATTTCAACAAGTAATGAAACAATAATAATGTTGCTGACATGTTGAGCACGACAACATTTTGCTTTTGGAACTCTGCAGTTTGCTTTTTGAGGCTCTGTGTACGTACGGTGCTTAATTTGTAAGGTTTACTGAATGTTTACCTTGACATCGTCATCTGCCTAGCCTTTTCCCAACTATGTTGAGGTCGGTTTCCAGTCTAACTGGATGCATCTGAATACCAGTATTTTACATGGAGCGACTGCCTATCTGACCTCCACAACCCAGTCAGTACTGGGTAATATGATACCCCTTGGTAAATTGGTTGTCAAACTTTCGGGCCACTGACTACTTAACGACTGTCAAAGATCTACAATTAACAGCCGGAACCAACGGCTAAACGTGCTGTCCGAGGCATGGAGGAAACTCGGTCTTCACCCATCCACGGACCAACCTAGGCAAACGCGGCTTAGCCTGAAGATCGACTCGAGCGGCTGTTATTATAGAGCCACGAGCTCCTCTTCTCATGTTTATCTTGTAATAACGTAATCTAATGGTGTTTTGGAACATTTGAAGTTTCAATGACGATGAAAGCCCCGTTGTCCGTAGAAATTTTGAAATTGTTTTGTAAAAACAAGATGGCGTCGTTTGTACCGATTATTGGCACGTGCCGAAAACTTCATACAGCTATACTTACTACTGATGGAAAGTATGTTATTGCTTCAAAAACTATATACCGTATATATCTATTAATTTGCGATTTTTCACTATGTGTACAACACTTGTATAAGAATAAATGAAAAAAATATTTTGGACTTGCACAGGTTGCTTCATCATCTTCATTCTCCTACCGTCACCGTCACCGTCAACAGCCTATAGTTTACCCACTGCTGGGACACGGCCTTCTCTCAATGAGAGGGAATGGGCTATAATCCACCACGCAGGCCCAGTGCGGATTGGTATATTCTCCTACACATATCCCAATTTATTTGTGGTCGGCGCAGCATGTCGTCTTCTTCCATATTTCTCTATTACTCGTCATCTCAGCAGTCACCTCCTTTCTAGCTAAATCATCTTCGCACAGGAGAGACATTTACAGTATTTGTACATAAGTCATAACTTCAGTTTTGGCATCTAGAAACTTAACAAGTTTGAATACGAAATCAAAACATATAACGTCAATAAAAGTTCTACAGAAAAAAAAACCTATGAATAAAAGAAGACCCCCATAAACTTAAAAAAAAACCTGTGAATCTGGCTACCAACCTTGTCAACATAAAAACGACAAAAGGGGTCCACAAAACGCCAAGTCATGAGGAGAATAGCCTGTACCGTTCTAAGATGTATGAGGTACCCACTTTAATATTCTATTTCCGAAGGATATGTAGTTCCCCTGAATTATTACTCAACGGATTCCTCTTTGTGTGTTACGGAGGTAATAGTGCTAGTTTCTTTATACTTTGATAGATGTCGCCACTGTCTGAGAACGTGAGCTGGTGATGAATCGCGTTGAGAGTGAAAAGTTTTAAAAGGTAAGTGGAAAGTTCTGTTGGTGAGAATCAATTGAGTGTTGGCGAAATATTTCTGGGTGGAAAATGTTGAGAATTATTTACGAACGTACATCGGGATACTCTCTTTCTTAATGTTGTTTTGACGAAGTTTGTCTCAATATCTTTTTACTTTTGTTTTCGGTTTGTGTCTCCACTCTCCATTAAGTAATTGAAGAAATAAAAGAAAGTATTGGTGAGTCAATATTTTATTTTGGCCATATTGAATTAATAACATACTGTTCATCTGATTTAGCATGAACTAACGTAAAAGTCCCAGTTACTGGGTAACATGGTAGATATTACCTGTTGGCAAGACAAAGAGCAACTATAGGTAGTAATAATAGGGCTTCTGACCTACCTTGGTCAACTGCTAAATGTGCGTTCCGAGTCACGTTCTTTTTACGTACTCTCCGTTTAGTGGAGAGAGGGGTCTTAGCATCTAATTGAGGGTCCATCCATCCACAGAGCAGCGAAGCAGCGGTGGCCCAGCGGTGGCGGCTCCGTTTCAAGTCACTTACTTAGGCTTAAGTCGTGGGTTCGAACCCAGACAGGCACATTACTTTGTATTATTTATTTCATCATCACGGCTCTCAAAACGGTGAGGGAAAACATCGTGAGGAATCTGCCATGTCCTAGAAACAAAAATTCGAAAACATGGGACATCTAGCAACCCGTACTGGGCCCACGTGGTTGATTTTAGCCCATTCCCTCTCATAGAAAAGAGGCCTGTGTCCCAGAAGTGAGAACTTTATGTTATAGGCTGATTATGTTATCCTATGCATCCGCAGAGAGCCCTGCAAGTGTTGCTTAACCTTGAAGATCGACCCGAGTAGCCACGACATACGACGAGTAGTTTTTTCCATGGTAAAGTAAGAAAATAACACCAAAAACGTTTACACCCAAATACTTTGCCCCTTCATTACAATTTTATACGTTTCTAATCCGATTACCGAAAGGGACGTAATTTAGTGCTAGTTTAGTGATAAGCGCCCGCTGTCCTTTCTCCACAGTGACGGGGTTAGTTCGGAATTAATTATCTTGTTCTATTTATTCGGGAATTGCGCTTGAATATTTTATAAGGAGGCCGTCGTCACGTGCTGGGAGGTGTACTGTCTGAGACATAATATTGTGAGAGAAATGTGTTGTGTTCCTTTTCTGGGACTTCTTTTGGGTGGGAAGGATTGAATTTGTCTTTTTGTTCCTAGTTTTGATAATGGTCGTGGAAAATGTTGTTTTTGCTGGTTTATAAGTAACTTCTGCACCATAAGATAATAATTTGGCGTCGCACAGGGTATAATAAGATGCGTATTGTGTAGTTACTCGTATACAATACACACACAATATAAAAAAATATAGTTTAAAAATCATAAATATAATAAAGCTTATTAATTATATACTTATTTTTTTTATACTTCATTATTAAAACTACGTGTACCGCTATTAATGTGTTCTACTTTTATTATTTATTTATGTATTAAAAATACCCAGCCAAAAAAATTGTCTGTCTCACTAACAAGGTGTCAAGTCAATATTTCTTTAGTTTCCAGATCGCTGGGAGAGTTAATAAATGCATTAAGAGCTGACTAATTGATCGTCGGGGGATCGAACCGACGATCTTCTTGGTACGGTCCCAATGCTTCGTCATGATGCGACTCAGGGTTGCCTCTAGAAGTACCATATTTTACACAAATAACAATTATTTTTGTTCTTAGATACCGTTTCCGTTACGTTCAGGGTTCCGTTGCCAAATAGTAAAAACGGAACCCTTATAGATTGGTCCTGTCCGTCTGTCTATCTTTCTGTCCGTCCGTATGTCACAGCCATTTAACTCCGAGACTATTGGTACCACACAGTTGAAATTCGGAAAGTAGGTGCCTTCTATGAACCGCTACACAAATATCCCCTCGCCTTAGCCTCGTTGCTTAGTGTGGCACTAGATGGCGCTGTGTGTTAATGTCCAGTGATATATTTATTCATTTAATATGATGTGATATTATTAAAAAAAAACCTCGTATGTAACTGTGTGGGGTGTCTATCGATAGGTCTTAAAAATATTAGTGAGACTCATTAAATCCTTTTTTCTTAAATTAATGGTTGATATTTGCTTCTAAAGTGGTAAAAATTATGTCTCTCATTCTAATTTATAAACTAAGAAGAGATAAATTTTGAAAAAACATAGGTTTGTAGAAAGTAAAAAAAAAACAACTAACCAGAGATCGCAAACATACGAAACGATCCGTCAAACCATTCAATTCCCACGCTAAACTTCTTGCAGTAATAGTAAGAGGGTGTGTATTTTTCTTGGCACAATGCACTTACACCCGAGTGCTTCCTTTGTTTCTTTTTCCAATTGGGTTCTATTGACGGGAACCGTTTTATTGGGCTGGTCGCTCGATGTATTAGGAACGAAAAAAAACGGTTTTGTTAAATGTTGCTATGAGGAGTTTTAGTTGGGTTATCTTCTGGCTAACTGTAACTTCTGAAAGACGTAAACAAAATAACTTAACGTAAACAACTTTAGGGGAGCTCGTGGCTACATAATAACAGCCGCTCGAGTTGATCTTTAGGTTAAGTGGTGCTTGCCTAGGTTGGTCTGTGGATGGGTGACCACCCATTACATACTGAGTTTCCTCCGTGCCTTATAAAGTACGTTAAGCAGTTGGTCCCGGCTGTCAATTTTGTAGATCTTTGACAGTCGTTACAGGTATTCAGTGACCCAAAAAGTCTGACAACCAGTCTTACCAAGGGGTACAGTATTACCCAGTACTAACTGGGTAGTGGAGGTCAGATATACAGTCGCTCCATGTAAAAAACTGGTATTCAGCTGCATCAGGTTAGACTGGAAGCTGACCCCAACATAGTTGGGAAAAGGCTAGACAGATGATGACAACTTTAAGGGTAATGAAGGACATGGTTTAAAATTCCTCATCGTCATTAAAAAGGAAGGATCCTCCGGCCAGACTGGTGAGCTACTGCTCTACGGTAAGGCCCGGAATCCACCAAAATGGAGATGAGCGCCGATGTGTGAAGCGGAGAGGAGATACGCAGAGTGGCACGCCGCCCGCTCACGTCTCTTCGTGTCTGCTAGCCTAAACAATTGCAAGATATCGCCAATTTGCTCAACCGTTTCCACTAAAGCTAAGCTGAGATATCATCATTCTTTTGCCCTTATCCCAATTCATTTGTGGTCGGCGCGGCATGTCTTCTGCTTTCATACTTCTCTATTTTTCGTCATCTCATCAGACACTTCTTTTCTTGCCATATCATTCTTAAAACAGTCCAACCATCTTTTCTTTGGTTTTCCTCTAATCATATACCCATCCGCATTTATACTCAAAACTTTCCTCGTGACATTTTCCTCATTCCTCCGCATCACGTGCCCATACCACGACAACCGATTACCACACAACTTTTCAGTCACCGACGCCACTAAAGCTAAGCGTAGACGAGAAGTTTAAATAACGAAATTATATTAGTGGTTTAAAACACAAATCTCCCCTCTTCTAGTCACGTCTCCTACTCTTTTTAAAACAATTAAATATCCACCCATTTTTTTCTAAGTGCAAGCCCTAGAACTCAACACTTCATGCATATTGAGGAGGGCGTACAACCTCAGTTCGCTCATCAATTGAGTGGGCTGTAATTGTCGACTTTCGGCCGTTGCATTTCACCTCACCGTGCTGCAATAATACGAGCATTTTGTATCGCTAAATTGAACCCGAATTGTTCGTACCGCAATGATGTAGTTGTGATTTCGTAGAACAAAAGTCTTTCAATATAGGAGTAACTTTTCTTTAGATTCCTGCAAGACAAAATAGGATCTATCAAAATTTTAGTCTTACCAAATCATTGTCATCATCGTCGTGCTGTTGTCCCAAATATATGCAATTTATCTCAATTTTCTATAAAGAATAATGGCCCTTGGCTCATGGCGTGTTTTGAGTCGCCTTAGATTTCTATAATTTATATTCATGTTTGGTAAACCTTTCGTCTTTCTTTATTAGTATTTATTATTAACCTACTCGTAGCAAGCTTACAATTCCAACAAGATACACACATAAACATACCCTAACGTTCACATCAACAGATAAACAGCCTCTCCATGTAACATATCTATCTATCCAATGACTGATGACGCGTCCGTCTCGGACCGCAGTCGTAAACACCGCTGAGTGTGACGTCTCAATGATGCGTCTCCGAGTAAATCACGGAGATTGATGGTCTTGTACCAGTGACTGATGGATGCTGGGTAGAATTGGTTGTACCTAGTTGGTTGAGAGGCTTGGCTTAAAATTACGATACATAGTAATAATTTTACGTTCGTATTTCCCGTGGATGAGGAGAGAGATGTAAGATCACCAGTTTTTTATGTACTCGCTAGCTTATGCCCGCGGCTTTACCCGCGTGTAGTTCGGTAATTGTCCCTCGGGTAAATAAGCTATGTGTTTGGTAAACAAATCAACCTATTGCCACAGAGTGACATTACAATGGAGGGGGATATGCTTAGAGTTTTCCAGCGCGATCGAATTCATAAATGAAGAGATTCACCGGGGAACCAAGGTAATTGACATAGCCCGAATAATTGCCAAAGTGGGCAGGACATCTTGCTCATAGCTTAGCTGTCTGATGTGGCTGAAATGTTCTGGAGTGGTGACCACGTACTATAAGGTGCAGCGTTGGAAAGCCTCCCAAAAAGCCAACCAATGACCTAGTGATGGTCGTGGGAAAACGCTGCTCGCTGGATGCGAGAAACACTTGTTTTAAGTCCACCTGAGATGTCTGTGTCCAGCAGTGTTCTATGTCTAGCAGTGAGTTCTATGTCCTGCAATGTTCTATGTCCAGCAGTGGCCGTCTTTCGGCTGACAATAAACCATTGGGTTCAAATAAAGACTCCAGAGTAATTCTTTTGCTACCACTACGTTTCAGCTAAATGACAAAAACATGGCCAAGCTGAAAAGATGACGCAGTAAAGTAAGTAAGTAGTAATACTGACTGAGTACCTAATTGCGTTGCGTTAAGCAGATGGTAGTCTGCTGAAAAATACTGCCAATTAGGATGCTAAGGTAATCCACGAATCGTCCGCCTCGTTGGTTACAAATAGAGATGGGCTAAATATGACTTTGACAGTTGATGTAAATAGGCTTGCCCTTTGTTATATGGGACTGACAATTAACGAAATGTGGGTGTTCTATAGGTAAAGCTCTGCCTTACTCGGGAACTAAAGCCATGACGTTATGTTATTATTCGCAAAAAATATACCACAATTCCTTACATTTGCACAAAGCCATAACAACACTAAACTATAAAAGAAGTAAGTAATACATGGCAAACCTTTAATCATGCCTGTTAACCCTCTCCATTCAATGAAAGAGGACGACTAAACGCATGCCTTTGCCTTTTTGTCGATGTCGGGTCGTCCTTTAAGGGTTGAAACACCGTGCTCAAACTTGGATATTATCTAAGGCTCCGGACACACCAAGCGAATTTGCTTGAACTAAATAAATAAACGTGCAAAAAAAAAATGTTTCCCATTTAGTATGTACACTAGGCATGAACAGTGGTAGCTGTGCGAACTCACTGTCTTATTCCATTTGTTCGTCAATTAAGGTTAGTTACTGTAGGTTATTTTATTTTTAACCGACTTCAAAAAAGGAGGTGGTTACATGTGCGTGTGTGTATTTTTCTTAATGTGTTTTACCTGATTTCTTTCCCATTTGTAGACTGATTCTCAAAATTCTTTTTTTATTTGAAAGAGTTCTGAAGTGGTCCCATTTAAATTTGGTAAAGATCTGATGCTGATCTTCGGAGATATACAATGGAACTCTTCAAAAATAGACGGCAAATCTGTCGTCATTGCTGCAATCGCTTGGATATTTATTGTATATACAACATCATGTAACATCACGCGTGTATGCTCTGAGGAGGTACGCAGATGTGTACAATACACCTAGATAGAAAGTTTGTCGGTGACAAAAACACTATGTCAATCAAACAAAGGTCACCGACTTCTGAAGCTTGGCCTTTGTTTTATTGTTTTGGTGTTTTTGTCACCGGCTTCTGAAGCTTTTTTGTGTTTTTTGTTAGTGTTTTTTTTAAGTCGGTTTTATAAATGTATTATATATTACTGAAATAAATTAAGACAGTGCATTTTACTTAGACTTAAACTGGAAGCCAACTCCAATTAAATTGGGGTCGGCAAATCCGGGAAATTTATCTGATGATGACTGTATTTAAGCCGTATACCTCGAAAAAAAATTGTAAAAACAAAGGTATTTTTAAATTCGCGGCAAATTTTCTAGCGTGACCACATTCGCATTCACAGCGACTGTTTGCTCCATGTGACCGAAGCTTTAGCGAGTTTCTGGTCGAAGTAACCCTAAAGCTGGAATGTAAGAATTTTCAACTATCCCGCTACAGTGTGAGTAATGTTACCGGTAGCTTTAAACAAAGTTCAGGTAGTTTGGATTACGATGCTTTGACGTGCAAAGATAGTTTTGAAATTTTATTTTTGGAATTAAAAAAAAATGTGGTTCTACACATTTTTTTTACTTTTGTTTGCAATTCGACGCGATTGATTGAGGATAGAGACCTACAACTTTTAATGGTGAAAATGTAAGAATAATTCAATGTTTCTTAAAAAGAAACCCACCCCCAATTGTTACGTAAACGGTAGTATTCACGGAAAAGTCTCGATCTTTCTTGCATCTAGAGATTTTTTTTTAACTTCCCTTTAACGTTCGTAAATTATGATATTTATTTAATTATCATAATTTTGATGTTAAAACTGAGACACAATAATTATGTTGTTGACCGATGACCTGGTGAAAGTTGCGGGGATCCGCTGGATGCGAGTCGCACGGGTCCGGTCAATGTGGCGTCACTTGAGGGACGCCTATGTCCAGCAGTGGACGTCTTTCGGCTGAAATGATGATGATGATGATGTTGTTATGCATTACCTACTTACGTAAAATATCGCGAAGGAAATAATTCCTAATGGACTTAAAAAGGAGCAAAATACTTATAATAATATTTTTCCCTCTAAAAGTATTTGTCCAGGAAAATACTACAACCATTATTTCTATTGTCTTTTAAAATCTTCGTCTCAGTGTAAGACGCAATTCAATTACATGAGGCTATCGGTCAACATCAGGTGGACAACAAACCAGGTAAGCTTTGAGTTTTTTAAGTTTAAAATAACATTAAATTTGAATTTTATGTTAATTCAAATTGCTTTTTATTCTTCTGTTTGTGTGACCGCGTTATTCTTCTTTTACGAAACAAATTTTGCATTTTTCATTATCATTTCGAATTTATTTAGCTTGACAATATACAGGTAGTAAACAACCTCATCACGAAGCCGTCAACCAAGCATTATGTACATCAAACTAAGTAACTTTAGGCAAAAATTATTGTTGGGAAACGACTTTTTTTTTGGGGTGAAAAATCATGTTTTGTGGTAGAATACAAAACATTGTGCTGATGGATGGATTGAATAGTACGGGGGTCGTGGAGGTGTTTAAAGTAAAAATCTTACAATAAAAACTTGCCAAAAAGTTGGAACTTCGACCCCCAATTCCTCCGTAACTAGAAGGTTCCCAGGTATGGTGTAGAACAAAAAAATGATCGCAATGACGGGGAAAACAAGTGCCTTTCAGCTTCGTTAAGAGGTTTTTACACCCTCTTTATGCTTAGATTTTTTTTTTTTTTTTTTTTTTTAGATTTTCTTTATAATGGTGTGTGAATTAATGATATCCATTATTCCGCATTTCATTTGAAAACAAAGTAACAGGAAGTTCAAATCAACAATTTCTTTGACAAGTATTGATTATGAGAAGAGTTGATTCCATTTAGATCACCCTTTTAGAAGAGCATAATTATACCCACACACATACCTAATATAAGTCCTGCCATTTTTTGACTGAGCCTCCAATGTCTAACTGCTGGGAAAAGGCCTCCCCATAACCATTCACTCTTCTCTCCGTACGGTTTTCTCTGATCAATCTTTAAAAATGCCTCTAACGGCCGTTTTCTGTAACTTACTTACTTAAAACTGTTGGTTAGTGTGCCATCTTCCGTAGCTATCAGTGTTTCTATAAACAAAAAATATCCTAGCCTTAAAAAAAAAATATCTTATCCTAACCAAGAGTGACAACTCTTGGTTCATAGAAAATCAAAGAAAGCTTTTCTGTAACGTTTTATTTCTAACCGTCCAGTATGCAAAATGTCAAATAGACCTACCGAAACCGGCTAGTAAGTTAGAAAATGGCCGTAAGTCGTCACGTTTTCGATGACGACTCTGGCTCATCAGTCCTGATGCCTTCTACAGACATGGCGGCCCGTCCAATCCCACTCCAACCCAGCAGTTTTTTGCCCACATCAGCGAAACCAGTTTTTGTCCTGCTGTTAAAGACTTTGTTATAAATCTTTTGTCAGGGACATAAAATATTCTTGTATTACAGTTAATGCTGAAAAATTAATCCTATAAGAGACCTTACCGTTCCAAGATCTTTCTCTGTCATTAGTAGATCTGACAAAGCGATATTCGATAAGATTCTGAAGCCATTTTAACAACAAAGCAAAATGTCAAACTCCTCAACAACTGTGAAACAAGGTAATGAAATAGAAAAACATCGAAGACACACTAGTTGCAATATTGTTCTTATTTATTTAGACGCAAGCATGTGTTTTCTTACAAACTTACATCTTTCAGTTCACCAAATAAAAAATACAACCTTTTCTTGCAGCAGTAAGGTTGAATTTTCCGTAAAGAACATTCAAGTCAAGTGAAAATTTGGGTTGTCAGGTACCTATGACTCGGTAGGAAATAGGTAGTAGGTACGGAACCACGCACGGTCCCAAGGAAATTGCGATGTTTTATTCTATTTGCTGAACAGTTGTCGGTCGATAGGAAATATAGTGAAGGATTTCTGAGCAGATGTAATATCAGAACGACTTAGGGTTGCTGCCGGGAAACGTGAACGACTTTTCTGCAGAAAATTGTTTTAGGTTGACGTTACTTTAAGTTGAAATTTTATAATGCCTTGTTGCAGAAGATTGAAATCGTTTTCTCGACAGCGAAATAAAGAACGTAAATAAAAAACGTTTTCGAAAATAAAACTATCTTTCAATAAATCGGCCAAGTGTGGCAAATAGGCGAGACCCTTTAATTTTGCGACAACAGAAATACACATTCTGTGAAAATTTCGGGTCGACTGTCTACCTATTAGGGATCATAAGATTATAGTCCGCTGACAGACAGACGGACGGACGGACAGTGGAGGCTAAGTTATAGGATCCCGTTCGTACCCTTCGGGTACGGAACCCTAACAACTAGGTAGTAGTAATAGGGAGCGAGCATATTGTCATCAACCGGGCACGAATCCAGACTGCGTGGCTGCTACTGAGAAGTTCCAGACCAGACTCTACGTCTCTCTACCAATGAGTCTTAAGGTCTTAGATACCGGATAATGAGATAACTTAGAAAAGCTGGTTGAAGCGGCGAATGTAGACCGAATAAGACTACGTGAGGTTTCACCTACTAGTTGGTCGAAGTCAGATCAGATCAAAACGCTTACGGGACTCTTACCATTGCTCTTTTCCCATACTATTTGGGATCGGCGCAACACGTTTTCTTCTTCCCTTCTCCCCTGTTAGACGTCACGGCATCATTTACTCCTTTCTTTTTCATATCATTCCTCACACAATTCATCGATCTTTTCTTGGGCCTTCCTCTCCCTCTCCATTGATCAACATAGGTACTACTTTTAGTCATTACTAAAAGTAGTTCCTATGTTGATCGATGTTGTTGTTGTCGTTGTCGTTAAAAACTTGTCAACTGAAATCATAAATTTACAAGTTAAAAAGCTGTTTGTCAGTTCAAGTAATTGATATCCAAAAATCATAGTTTCGATCACACAAAAATCATTCTATCTGTATATTACAGCTCAAGTGCCCAATTCTTTACAAACACACAAGTGTGACAATAAACACAACAATTTCTCACAAAGAACATCGCACGCGATAAATACAGCTAGGAACAGCCGACAAAACCGTAATGCCGTCAAATCCCTCATTTGTCAGTTGTATGGTAGCCCTAGTAGGTGACATGACACAAAAACGAGGAATAGAGAAGGTCAACTAATATGTTACGGCTATTTAGAAGATGGATCTCACACTGGGAACTTGGAGCGAATTTCAACAAAGAAACTGATCGCGATTAGTGGTTCTAAACAGCGTTCACGAGATGTAAGTGGCCACATAGGTAAGAGTAAAGTACACACATATGTAAGTTGTCCGCTTCAAAATTTGCAAACCATTTTTCGACCACTTGTTGGTATCCGATTGATTAACTCAACGGTTAATAGCACGGTCACGAATATATGCATTTGCGATCAATGTTGATGGGTAAACCTAATTTTATTATTTTAATTTGAATAAAAGCTTTTTTAAAAAACACAAAATTATCCTTTTGTGCTACAAGCAGGGTAGTATGCCCCAGATCTACTACTGCTGTCGTCCAAATAAACAAAAGACTATCATCAAAAGATGCGTATGAGCAATAAGTGGTTACAATTAGGAGTCAACAATTAGAGATAGGTCACGCGAGGTATCTGCAACGAAGCACAGTGACAATAACCCGTCACATATAAGAGGATCCCTAAACCAATCCGGCTTTGAAATAAAAAAAGCTTGAATGGGGAAGGCTGGTCAAAGCTGTTTGTAGATGGCGCGTACATAGCTTAGACCCAATCTTACCAATGAGGTCAATCTATTTTGAAATATAAAATGACATTGACAGATTTTCAACCAATGACGAGGTTTGGTTCATGCGCTGCTAGCGCCATTAGTTCCACCAGTTGCCCACCCCATTGTGTGTTTGTTAGAAGTAGAATTTCTGCTTCTACCCATAATGTGGTAGACGGGAGGATTTGTGATGTCACGACATAAGTACTACTTACTTTATTTTGGGGGAGTATGGGTACGTGCGTATAGATTGCATCTGATATGTCTAGTATTACATGGGGGGGTTCAATGTCTTCAGTAAATGCCCCTGATTCTGCTTCTTTGGTCACTCAATCAGAATCAGGGGCAATTACTGAAGATATTGAGTCTTCAGTAAATGCCCCTGATTATAATTCTTTGGTCATAGGCATCTAATAGTTAGTTGTAGGCTTAGACTATGATGTTTGTAGTGTCTTTTACTAATTTATCTACCTAGCCAACTATGTCAGGATCGGCTTCCGATCTAATCGGTTGTAGCTGAATACCAGCATTTAACATAGAACGGCTCTTCATTCCAGCTACAACACTAGGAAGAGTCTCTTGTAAACTTTGATGTTCAAAAAGTGTTGATTTTCAGCCTAATTTGAATAAATGACTTTGATCTTTTTGTCTAGGTAATAAATGAACAGCCATTGATAGGACCGTCTCCTACATATTGTAGTGGCTTTTTATGGTAGGCTAATATTTGCAACTTTCACAGCTGTTCAATGCAGTGGTTTTAAGAAGAGCTGTGTCGTAGCATGCTTTTGAAATGAAAAGGAAAATAAAACGGATACTCTCCGATGTCCCTTTAAATTACAAGATACCATCTATAGAGTATTATCATGGTTGGTGGATGTACAGGAAGAGGAAGACCAAGGATATGATGGGTGGATTGTGTGAAAGAAAAAGGTGTAAATGATTGGGTGAAAAACAAAACTGGTTGCGCCGACCTCAAATAACATGAGACAAGGGCAGAAAGATGAAGATAATGAGAGCATTATCATCTCTTGCACATCAGTAGTTCCAACCAATATATCGCCCGAAATAAAACACAACATTTCACCGCAACCCCATTTGGAGCAGCGACACACCAATAACTCATAACTAAATTACTTGACAATTAAGTCAGTCGCGCCAAAACCACTTGGCACCATGGTGAGGCAACAAAAGAGCGTCCAAATGCAAATGTTACGAGGGGACGTCACTACCCATAATGTTATAAATAACTATGGAATGCATCTTGTGTTATTGTGCTGGCACGGACGGTAAACTTTGGGCTGGAATTTATGGAAACATACATGTGACTGTGGTGGGGTTTTATTGTGGGTAGTACGAGTTTTTAAACGTGTTAAGAGAAGTTTTCTTCTGTCACAGATAATTTAGTGAATGGAGGCTTTGTCAGCATCTCTGTTGAAACACAGGATGTGTAGATGTGAAGTAATGAATTGACGGCTTTTAAGATATCACTTTAATATAGTAAATGAAGTATGGCAAAAAGAAGACAAAAGAAAATAGAGAAAGAAAAGTAAAAATTGGGCCAATAAATACTGGTGTTCAGCTGCATCCGGTTAGACTGGAGGCCGACCCCAACATAGTTGGGAAAAGGCTAAGGAGATGATGATGAGTGCAGAAAAGACAAACCATACGAAAAGCCTCTACTTACCGGAACTGATTTGCTGTGGAAAATAGTTTACGGCTTATTTCAAAGGTAAGTAAGAAAACAGTAAACTATTTGATAGCTTTGTGTTTTAATTCAGAATTTCAATCAATACAAGTCGCACTGGGTTCTTTTTTTTTTTAATAAAAATCGTCACAAATGTTGGATGATAAAGAGTAAAAAAAATGTCTTATATATCTTACATCAACACCCTGTTTGAAAACTACCCTGTTTTGAAACTTGGATTACAGAATGTAGTCAACATTTCCTCACGTCGCTACCAACCTTTATACGTAATTTTACAGAAGTACTCTAATTCATCCAAATATTTCTCCATGCCTCGTAAAATTACTCCCAGAGAGAAATATTCTTGAAAGCCTCAAATTAAAGCAATAGTCTGAGAACAGTTATGTCGTTTAGAGGCTCATTTAGAGAAATATAATTTTGTTTATATACTAATTAAGGTAGAATGTTTGAAGTAATGACTTCTCCTTTTCAACAATTGCACAGTTACTTTTAAATTTGTGTCGTAGATGAGTCCCGTTATGACAAAGCTCTTAGACTATTAATTTGCTTTCGTAATGTTCGTTATTCGCAAATACGCGATAGTATTTGCGTTTAAGAAACCTGTACTTTCATGTGACTGCGTAGAGTCAGCGCCTTAAAGCCTTTTTCGACTTCGTTGCTTTCAGTTATTTTAATTATATTATACTGATCCTAGCTTTGATTAAATGGAGTTTATGTGCACTGAAAAAACAACTTGGTTTCTAGTTACCGAATTTTCATTAGATAGTTACAAAAGTATTTAGTTGCTGTGGTGACTGCCAAACGTTTGGGTACAGTAACAAAACAAATTTAGTTACTTAATTTAGATCATATTACAAAACTGTTTAGTAAGATATAACATAACAGTTTGATTAAAGACTGCTGAACTGTTTGGCATGAGATAGCTAAAGCATTGGGTAAGATACAACATAACAGTTTAGTTAACAAATGCTGAACTGTTTGGTATGATATAGCTAAACTGTTTAGTAAGATATAACATAACAGTTTGATTAACGACTGCTGAACTGTTTGGTATGAGATAGCTAAAGCATTGGGTAAGATACAACATAACAGTTTAGTTAACAAATGCTGAACTGTTTGGTATGATATAGCTAAACTGTTTAGTAAGATATAACATAACAGTTTGATTAACGACTGCTGAACTGTTTGGTATGAGATAGCTAAAGCATTGGGTAAGATACAACATAACAGTTTAGTTAACAAATGCTGAACTGTTTGGTATGATATAGCTAAACTGTTTAGTAAGATATAACATAACAGTTTGATTAACGACTGCTGAACTGTTTGGTATGAGATAGCTAAAGCATTGGGTAAGATACAACATAACAGTTTAGTTAACAAATGCTGAACTGTTTGGTATGATATAGCTAAACTGTTTAGTAAGATATAACATAACAGTTTGATTAACGACTGCTGAACTGTTTGGTATGAGATAGCTAAAGCATTGGGTAAGATACAACATAACAGTTTAGTTAACAAATGCTGAACTGTTTGGTATGATATAGCTAAACTGTTTAGTAAGATATAACATAACAGTTTGATTAACGACTGCTGAACTGTTTGGTATGAGATAGCTAAAGCATTGGGTAAGATACAACATAACAGTTTAGTTAACAAATGCTGAACTGTTTGGTATGATATAGCTAAACTGTTTAGTAAGATATAACATAACAGTTTAGTTAACAAATGCTGAACTGTTTGGTATGATATAGCTAAACTGTTTAGTAAGATATAACATAACAGTTTGATTAACGACTGCTGAACTGTTTGGTATGAGATAGCTAAAGCATTGGGTAAGATACAACATAACAGTTTAGTTAACAAATGCTGAACTGTTTGGTATGATATAGCTAAACTGTTTAGTAAGATATAACATAACAGTTTGATTAACGACTGCTGAACTGTTTGGTATGAGATAGCTAAAGCATTGGGTAAGATACAACATAACAGTTTAGTTAACAAATGCTGAACTGTTTGGTATGATATAGCTAAACTGTTTAGTAAGATATAACATAACAGTTTGATTAAAGACTGCTGAACTGTTTGGCATGAGATAGCTAAAGCATTGGGTAAGATACAACATAACAGTTTGGTTAGCTACTGCTGAACTGTTTGGTATGATATAACTCTATATATTGGTTAACGTTAGCTAAACTGTTTGGTGATAGGTACCAACCTATTTGGTAAGATGTTTGGTAAAGGTAACTAAATTGTTGATTACGACCGTGCTGTGATTACGACCGAGCTATTTAGCTAAAATAGCTAAATAGCTCGGTCGTAATCGCGGCCGATCTGTTTAGCTAAAAACAACAATACGTCTTGTGAGGAAATTGATACGCGGCGCTAGTTCATTTTTTGGCGTTTGCTCACGAGATGTATTGCTGCTTTTAGTTGAAGAGACTGAAATCAAAGAAAATATACATCTATATCTTTTAGTATTTCAATTATTTGAGTACAAATGACAATATTATGATTAAATAACATTTATTTATTTGAGAAACGAAGGATAAAATTATGATTAAGTATTAACACACAAAATATCCATAAAGGTCATGGCACACTACACAAGCACCGCACCAGCACAGCTGTTGCCCGACGTTGCCTCGAATTTAGGCTCCGGCGCGCCGTCCACCTGCGGGCCGCGCTTTGTTTATTCCATCTTTCAACCCTTGAAAATGTGCTTCGAGTAAAGCACGATCTCCTATGGCAGAAAAGAGAGCATGTATGTGTTCTTTGGATAACACAAGCAGCGCATCCAACGTTATGCCTTCCTCTAAAACAAAACAAAACACAAATTTTATTTTAAGGATAAATCTTAGCACACGTAGCATATTTTAAACTTTTTAATTTTCACTACTGAGAAGAGAGTCCACGACTCGATGAGGAGATGATAAGTTTATAACAAAAATCTAACTTTATTATGTGCATGAACATTTTAATTGTTACCTACCTTTAAACTACTCCTTGTATTTTGAGAGACCGCAAGAATCCAGATGGTCTTCGACAGATTTATCGCCCTTGACAAGCTTTGCAGTCGCTCTCAGGAAAATACTTATTCTAGAAGGCCGCGACAGATACTTATCTAGGCGGGCGTGTGTGAACTTCAAGACTACCTATATATCCCTGCCAGCATTTGGAATTACTTTGGAAAACACTGAACACATCACTCTCTTGACACTTTTTACTTAAACGCGACGAACCTGTTACTAGTTTGGAAATAGAATGAGCTAGAAAACAAAATATTCTCAATGCAAGTTCATAGTAACTAAATTGTTTAGGAAAAAATACCAAAACATTATTTAAAAATTATTAATGTGTTTAGCATCAAATTGCTATACAGTATGGTACCGAACTACCAAACATTTGTTAAATTGCTGCTAAATTTTGGTTGGAAATTTCTCAAGTGGTTTAGATAATAGTTACAAATGAAAGAGCACAGAACTACTAAATATTAGTTGTATAGATTACAGTTAGTTGCTGTCTGCAAATATTTAGCTATATTGCATTAGCTGCTACTACTAAGGAGTTTGGGATCCAGTTACTGGGCCTTGACTGTGGCAGCTCAATCACCTACATAGTTTTATTTCACTTATTTCTGAGAACCTACCTTAAGGCCCTGTCTAACCCTAAAATTAGCAATTCTATTTGTGGTGGTTCAAACTTTGTTTGAAATACTGTTAGAATAAAGTTCTAATCAGCTTGCACTACAAAGTCGTTGTTAAGTCAGTCACTGCGTGCCGAATAGTGCGAAATGAGTGGTTTCTTGCGATTTACAGAAATATATTGATTGGACTAAAAAAATAAATAACATAAGACCTGCTTTATAGTTATTTCAGTTAGTATAAAAAGTTTCAGGATCTAATTTGAAGTATTTTATGATTGCCAGCGGTTTATTGTTCAGTTTAGAGGTATCTTTGGGATTTACTCTATCGAGAATATTTTATGGAATCGTGTTTTCGCTAAACATAGGACTTAACATTACTCCTCAACTTTACCATATATTTATTTCAAAATTAATGCTGCAGTATTTTAGGCGTAACGGAAGATCATGCTAAGGCATTTGAGGTAGTATTGGCCCTTAATTCTTTTTAACCCCGACAAAAAAGAGAGGTGTTATAAATTTGACATGTCTGTATCTGTCCATCTGTATTTCTGACCGTGGCTCCTAAATGAATGGTCCGATTTTGATGCGGTTTTTTCGTTTGAAAGCTGACGTGATCGAGCGTGTTCTCTTCTTAGCTATAAATCTATAATTTATGAAGATCTGTTCAGGTGGTTGATAATTACAGCTCATTTCCTACTTGGAAAAATGGGGGCTCTTTTAAATTTTCAATTTAATAAGTACTTGTTTTCTTAAAAATATATAATTGATACAATATAATACCCAAACACGTAACAAACATCAATGTTCATCACAAAAATGTTTGTCCTGGTTCGGAATCGAACCCACGACCTACAGCATGGCAGGCAGGGCTACTACCAACTGAGCCGTGAGACCAGCCAAACAGTGTTGCTATCAATTACTAACAGGAGTTAGTAATTAATAGCTCATTTATAAAAACAGAGCTAATAATAGCTAAGCGGTTTAGTAAACACCTATATTTTAGTAATAAGTTACCAAATGCTTTAGTTGTCGGTAACTCAACAGGTTTTAACAAAATAATAAATGTAGCCACAGCTAAATTAATTTTGAAAACAGAGCTGAACTTTAGTAACAATTAACTATAATATAGTAAATATTCAAGTAGCTGAACTGTTCAGTTAATCTATTTTTTTCAGTGTGTCACGTCTTCACTCCTTAACGGCTGTACCCTGGACAACACCATGTTCTGTGTGATATAGGACACTTTTTATCCCGGTCAACGCGGACAAAGTCGTGGGTAAAAGCTAGTAAATAATGATGGGATCGTATGGTGTAATAATAGAGTCACTTTGGTGAAAACTTTAGCGAGATCAAAAGAAAACTTGAATAAACTTAATTATAATGTCTATCGTGGTACATCGTTCCTTGCACGTATCGCTTTATTGCATTTTGCTCTCTTTCTTTCTTACTATTTTACCTTTCAGTTGCACCGTTGCTTAGGTTCGCTTTTACTCAAAATTCATTCCACATAAGAGTTAATATTCTTATTACCAACAAGTGATTCAAGATGTTTTTGTTTTAAACTTTCAGTTGTGAAGTACATCAGCCACATCATTCAAATCTTTACCTACCCACTGGTGCGTACAAAGTCTCTTTTAGCTTACCAAAGCGTCAAATGAAAATTGCCCTAAAATATTCGATTCTTCGTTCAGACCGTAAAAACAGGAGATAGAAATTCATCCAATGGGGTTGTCGCATAAAATGTATTATCGAGAAACTGGACCTCTGATTTCATTTCATGATATTAAGTGGACCATTTTATGGGCAATAAAACTTTCTTTTGAATACGTGGCCCCAGAGATATTATATGGAGTTTTGAATTAGATGTATGGCTTCTTATATTCGTATATTTCTTTAGCGGGGACGTTGAATTTCAATTTGGTTTTTATTCCGTAATTTTTTGCTGTCTATCTACCATAATTTTGTTTATGGATTGGATGGTATTTCATAGGGACATATCTTTGACAGAATACTACTTTGTGTGACCTTTAAACTAGATCATGTAAATTACTTGAGTTTATCAGTTCATTACGTGTTTCATCAGATGGTGAAAATAAATTAAATCAATAAATTAAATAAATCAACCATAATCAACAATGTTTATTGGGGTTGGCTTGTTAGGCATAGGTTTAGCCATTAGTCCACCCACATTTCGCCAGTTATGTTTCAGGAGCCGATTGCTATCAACCGGGCACAAATTCAGACTCCGTGGCTGCTACTGAGAACTCATGCTCAGCAGTCGCGCTTGAGACCACGTGACCAACGAAGCATCATAAATAAAATTTTTGAATTTCGATTTAATTACATAAAGGTGCTAGGACCAAATTGACCAACATCAATTTCCTTAGATGAACTTCGGTGCTTTTCTACAATTTTCGCGAACACAAACACACAAACGATATTGAAGTTTTCTAACATCCCAGAATTTTATCGAATCAATTTATTTAATTTAACAGAAACGTTTACAGAACTTAAATAATCAAATATTTTCGGTGGAAACTTTTGGAACAATTCAAGTCGAACTGCGCAATCTAACTCTTCAACGTTTCTTGGTACGGACGTTCGATAAATTTATTTCCAAAGTTTCAGTTTAGTGTATTCGATGCAGGTCAATACATTTGAGCTGGAGCTAAAGTATCTGTGCTCGTAGTTTTGAATCGAAGTGATTTAGGGATCGTGCGGACTTCGTGTGTTTTGCAGATGAGTTTTTGGAATCTTTTGTCTGAACTGTCGCAGTGTTTTGTGATTCTATTTTAAAGTAACTGCCATCAACTGTGACAATGGAATTTTAAATCCAGTTACGGAACGAAAATACCAATCGATCTAAGGGTCAAGCAAATTATCAGTTTATTTGTTTTAAGAGACTTGCTGTATTTAGATAGCATTGTAAAGTTACTCATTTTTCAAGATATCATAATGACTACAGTACTTCATAGAAGTAGCTTTCTACTCCCTTTGATTGTGATTGTGGATAAGAGTAGAGAAAGACCAAAGAAACAATGGATCGACTATGTGAAGGATGATCTAGCAGGAAAGGAGGTGTCTGATGAGATGACAAGTAATAGAGAAGTATGGAAGAAGAAGAAGACATGTTGCGCCGACCACAAATGAATTTGTGTAAGAGACTGCTGATAAGTAAAAGATAGATCTAATTGTAAAAAAGAGAGAAGAAAATTATGCAAAATAATAAAGCATTAAGTAAGAAACAGCAGTTTTATAAATCATTGAATCAAAACCCAGCCCCTTTCAAATAAAACTACGAAATTAGTAGACACAATTCCGCTTCAACATTCAGTATCGCACAAGTTGCGGGTAAGAGTAAGTGAACGATTTCTTTTGTAGCCAACTTGTGCATTCCGGTTGGGTGCAGTAAAGGCTGTATTGCAAGACAAATTGTGAGTCTGCTACTATACGTAGAGGGGCATTCGCTGTGAGGTCGGGCTTTTTGGAGTTGGTTTAGAATTTGGAGAAGTTCTTGAGCGTTTTGTGGAAGTGTTGGGAATTTCTGGGTCAAGCTTGTTTTAACTAGCTTATTGACTTTTACTGGTTTGGTCATGAATCTCATGATACTTCATATCCATCTTTCATTTGAATACGACTGGACTTTTGCGAACGTATGGCGTTTAACAAATACTGCTAAAAGTATTATTTTCTTTTCTTTGTCATTGTTATTATATTTATGATCCTCAATACCCTAATGGTCTAAATAGGAGAGTGCCTTTCAAGTGTTTAGTATTTCTACGACTTCCAACAATGTAAGCTTTTCGCTATTTTGACGTCAATTTAATTAATTTGTGACTCTTTTATCTGCGTGTCCGTTTTCATTGATAGAACGAAAATTGTTACATCGTTGCTGATTCATCATCACCAGTCTCCTGCCCTTATCCCAATTTATTTGGAGTCAGCGCAGCATGTCTTCTTCTTCCATATTTCTCTATTACTCGTCATCTCAGCAGTCAATCGTTCCTGATTAAAGACTGCATTTTTCCAAATGTCCAAACTTGTTTTCTGTTTGAGTTTTTACTAGTCCAGCTATATCTGCAGCGTTGAATATATTGACACTCACGAGAGTGCAAAGTCCATCATCTCGGACACTGCAATTTATGTGAAATCTTTTGTTAAGGTTTCGTGTTTATATTCGAAGCTCCTCGGTTATGATTTCTCTTATTTCTTACTTACTTTTTTTTGGTAAATGTATTATCATCAAAACCATCGATACGGTCATCTTTTATAGACAATCTCTTTTTCGTGATGACTGCACACAGCTTCTGGTTCATGTTTTAAAATGAAATTCATTGCATTCTCTTTCTCTTTATATTTCCGGATAAATTCAATTCAATGATTATAATTCATATTCATATTCATGATTATAATACTTTTACTCGAATACGTATTTATTAACAATAACTAAAGTGCAATAAAATTGAATTCCATAACGTTTGCAATGATGGCTATATTTATTGTTTCAGATGATAAATGAATGATATACGACTACGTGAGACGGATGAAATATTCGTTGAGTGTTATTGAAAGTTGATTGTCCTATTAAGGTTAAAACTTTAATATTTTTCTAAAAACCTTATAATATGTTATACCACGAAAGATTAATATTTTGTATGCAAAATAAGGTTCTGGTTTACAAAGAATATTTAGTGGGAATAAAATATTTAAACGTGGTTTGAGATATAACTACGTAAACCAAATAACTATAGTACTTACTAGTGATACAGATACAAAAAAAGCACAAATCCTACTATACTACTAATATTATAAATGCGGAAGTTTGCGAGGAGCTATGGATGGATGGTATTTGTTATTCTTTCACGCAATACTGCTGATCGGATTTAGATAAAATTTGGCACACAGATCGTTTATAACCTGGATTAACACATTGAATTTTTTTTAGAAGAAAGCATTGCAACTACCTGAATATAAAAGAGGTAGAGGACGACACCCGGCTACGTGGTGACGAAGCTCCTATTGGAGGAAGAACTGCCCTACCCGACAACCGAGGAACAATCTGTCCTGAGTTGTCAGGTTGGGCAGTTCTTCTTGGCGCCAGAAAATAAGGAAAACCGACCCCATCATTAGTAGAATAGAGCTAGGAAGAAGAAGAAGACTTACAGTTTCCTAAAATATTAAGGTATAAGTAACTTATAATAATTAATTAAATTACTAAGATCCTGCAATAATTCAAGTTATGATTGAGATAATTTGCTTTCATTTACAGGTGGTCATCCTCTTCTTTTTTAAAACAATGGAAAATAAAATTTAATTTGTTTTTTTTAATATAAACTCTTACTGGTTTGTAAGCACGGATCATGTCACCACAAAAGTTAACTTTTACTAACGTTATACATACTTGCAACTTAATTCCAAAGCAGGTTTCATCGCAAGAGAAAATTACATCTGAACGATATTAGAACACAGCTAGTTAGAGTAATAATATTATGGTAGGGTTGACACTATTCCTAACATTATAGTAAACTTACATTGATAGAAGGAATGTTTTTTTCTTTTTTTCAAGCCTGTGTTTGGTTGCAACTCGCCTGTTATGAAGCGATGCCATTTTGTGAAATATATTGGAAAAACAAAATGGCGGTATTAGTTAAAATTTTAGGCGAAAGATCCTTGTACGACTAGCAAGCATTGCGGCAATTTTATTAACAACTAACTGTTACCCACAACCTTCATCAGCTTGAAATTGTTATAAAAAAAAGAAACTTTATTTGAATTGAATTTTGTTAACAATTTTACAAAAACTCAAATATGGGTTAAAGTATTTTTGCCGTTTCGGAGATTAACCGGAAGAAACAGACAAACAAAATAAATCAAATGTTTTTCTGTTATAAGTACAGTATCTACTTTCATGCGTTCAGTAAATAGCTCTTACAAACATAACCCCCCTTTTAGGATTCGTGGCTTCAGGTAAAAAATAAAACTATATCACGTTCTCCACGAAACAGCCTTCAAAATATAACTAGTTCGAACACAAAATGCTGTAAAGCACACTACCAACATTGTCTCCCAGTGGATGAACACGACGACAGTAAGTCCTGTATGTTATTGTTAGGCGAAAGCCCCGCTAAATCCTCTTAAATTAAATTTTAAGCTAGATAAATCTAATGCCATTAAAATATTCAAATCTTGTTCATAATGTTCTAGAGCCTTTAAATGTGGATCGTTAAGGACAATGTCGGATTTACTTTTGCTATTTCGATAATTGGGGAGTATTTTGGTGAAAGGTGGTGGAAATTGGTTTGGGGGAGAAAGTGATTATGGGTAATTTTTTAGGGTAATGGAGTTAAGAGTTAAATGATGACGATGAATCATTTCATATTATAATAAACAGATATGTTATACACCTACAAAACCACCGAAAAAAGTGTTTAGCGAGGCAGCGCCAGCTCACATACACGCAGTGACGCAGAATAAAGGCAAAACGAGCCAATTGGCCCGTTTTCGAGTCTTCACGATCGCGCGCTCACATCATATCTGTTTATTATTATTATCATTGTGATGAATGAACAAAATACAAGATAAATGATAATGATGATGATTGAACCGAAAATTCAGGGTGATTTTGGAAACGTTGGCAATACTTTAAGGGCGTGTAGTACTCATAAAAATGAACAACTTTTACTATGAGACTGACCACGAAATTGCGAAAAGTGGAGACGAAAAACATGGAGAAGAAAACATATCAGCTGCTGTCTAGTTTTTGAGTTACGCATCCAACAATGTATGGAGCAGCTGGTATTTTTCACATCTAGGAACTCAATAAAAAAAATCGCAAGAAAATCTGACGTTAAAAACTTCGTTCCACCTTTTGAGTATTTTTTAATAAGTCCCTTTACCCGAAAAGGTAAGGGTGGGTAAGGGTGCATAGGTGTACTTAAGTATATTTCGGGTATAGCTAATCTTGTAATATTTATGTGGTGTAAATTTTCTTCTACTTCACCACGTCTCAAAGAGAATAGTGAACAAAACATTTCCTACACAAAAAATAAAACAGAAGTGAGCACCCTAACTTAAGTTAGGAAAGTCTCGTCCGGACGAACTACAATTAAAATGCTTAATTAATGGCTTGATCTCCTGAATATGTAAAACTAGGAGCTGAAACGAACCTTATCTCACTTTTAGAACTCCAAAAAACATTTTTCATTAACAAAATGGCGTAGCTCAAACAGTTTTAACGTAAGAGGACGGAGTGGAGGCAAAACTCACAATTAAAGACTTGTTCAACGCAATTTTGGAACAATGATGACTGTTTGACAATTCACGAAGTTTGTCCTTTACAGAAGGGCCGTTTTCGTTGGTATATCTAGGCTAAGAACTCTTCTAAATACTTGAGTGAGTGTTTGTTGATTCCCTAACACAAATATGTCGTGTAGTGTACCGTCAATCCGACATATTATATTGTCTTGGTGTCTTGGGGAGCTTTAGTGGTCTAATGTCGAATGGGGTGGCTTATGTATTGTTTGAAGGTAGGCAGGAGGAGGTTTCTAGTGTGATTACGTATTAGTTACTAGGGTCACAGACTATATACGACAATTTTATTTTTGTATTGTTAACTATTTTGTATTTATTGTTGCCATCGCGGATAAAACCTCGATGAAGTTGACACAGGAGTGATTCTGGATGTTTCGCGAACGTCACGCGTATCAGTTCTCCTGGCCGGCTCAGCTGCCGAAGCAACTGTAAGCTCACGGAGGTATTTTTTTAGTGGGCGCAAGGTCCACATAACGAAGCCGTCTCCCCAGACGGTGCGATATGCATCAGGCATTAAAAATGGAGTGTGGAGATTGGCACAAACAAACAGAGGCGCCATACAGAAAGTGACGGACGTGGAATCGGCCTGTGGATGATAATGATGAAGCACTATTTTGTTTTCTCCTTCATTGAAAAATGAAAATGAATGAAAAATGTTTATTAGTCCCAAAACAGTTACATGGAATATATAAATGAGACATCCCCAGTAGATAATTGATAATACTTGTGTTGGGGGTATCTCGCTCTTTCCCTTAATATTAACAATATTGAGACTAATGCACAAGTTAATACAAAAAGTAACTAAAATTAAATTTAAAAATTAACAGTAGGTAAATGACTTATAAACTAATTAGCAGCTCTTTGTGTAACTGTAGTTGTATGCTTAAGTAAAATTGTATGTGCGCCTTGTTCTTAAACAGGGTTTGTAGTGATGTCTGTGTGTGTGTGTATATGTGTTTGTTAAAGTGATCTTCTTTGAAGTGCCGATGTGTTTGAAGCAATACATAGATTAAACTTCATTGTTCCGGTCTTTGATCGTTTTGCAGCAGGGAAGTGCTACAGCAGTTCCCTGCTACACATGAGGCTCTCAATTCAGATCGAATTTTAGCAAGTCTCAACCGGCTGCTACCAGCCACTTTGTGACTGTCATCTTTTTGAACTTCAGCCTGTAATACCAATGCTGGAAACCATAGTGACCATTGCTAGTAAACAATAGCTTCCCTTAATGCGTAAACAATCCCAATCAATCAATTTAATTTAATCCATGACTGAATGTTGATGTCCAAATGATTGCTGGGATCAGTAATTGCAATTAAATCATTATGATGTTAACCTATTTTTGTTTTAATGTGAACACTCATACTGTTTACTGTAATGAAATGGTGTCCGTATTCATAAATTTCGACTTTTTGAAAACGATTTTTTTGTTGATGGACCAATTTTTTTATATCTAGCTCTTTTAGACCTTACTCTTGTCAGGTTATCGTCTAACCTTGGATACAATATTGTGTATGAGACCATGATAGATTGGAGGAAGACCAAAGAGACGATGGATGGACTGTATGAATGATGATATGGCTAAAAAGGTGATAACTGTTGAGATGACGAGTTATAGAGAAGTATGGACGAAGAAGACAATGCTGCGCCGATCCCAAGTAAATTGGGAAAAGGAGAACACAATGGTGATGACAGTTAAGAGACCATGATTGCTGAGTTTGGTTCGGCATTTCTTCTCAGAGATCAGTCCGATAGGAACGGATAATAACAGACTTAAAAAAAAAAAAAAAGTGTCTTTTAGAGATCATCTTACAGAAATAAATATTATCCTCATTAATTACTAAGGCGCTATTTATAAAACGTAGGTATCATTCAGCAACTTATACATTCTGCTAAAAATATTCACAAACGTACAAAATCCACGAACGTACATTCAACAAAAGCTAGCAAAACGGCTTATAATACTGCTTTCAGGGAAACCAATGTCGAGTTAAAAGTATATTGTGATGTAACGTTGTTACCAGAGCACTCATTAAAATAACAGGCATGCCAAACCAAAGTTAACATCACATTCACAAAATAAATAAACTGAAACAAAATTTTAATCATCCAAATGAATTATATTTAAACAATGAGGCAAACAAACATTTCAGCGAAGTTCCTTAATGAAGAAAGCCAGGGGTAAGGAAGTTTCTCGAACTTCAGGTAGAATTAATATGAGTATTTTGCTTAAAACCGCGTTTTCTTTGATAAACGGTGCACGAAAATTGTACTCGCATATTTATTCGGGACTGTTAATATACGGTACGCTTTGGAATATAAATAAAATAAAAACTTCTTACAGACATATCAGTTGGTAGCATTGTTTGTTTGGGTCCGTAATGTTGGTAGTAATTTGTCATGGAAAGGTTGTCGTCATTGCGGTGACGCGTCAGCAACGTTCGCAAGGTTTATTCTGTTGACATTGGCGACAATGTTCGACAGTAATAAAGTGACAAACACAGCGTGTTTGATATGTTTTTTGACGGCTGATGAATGTTGTCCTGATGACAACGCAACGTCAGGATATTTTTCCCTGACGGGTTGACAAAATATTTAGGGAAAGGTTAACTGTCCGCTATATTTGTGTTTGCGGTAATATAGTAGAAAAAGGTATTTCCGCATGTGTGCAATTTATCTTCGTGAACGTGTTTTTCCGTAAACCGTATTCACACTGAGAAAACACTATCCACATTTTGTTTAGGAATGACCTTGGGAATTAACATAAAATGTTTAAAATTATTTATTTACCATCAATAGCATCTACAGCCCGACTTCACCCTGCCTGCTGGGTGTAGGCCTCTTTTTATTTGTGCTAAGCTCCACGTTCATGTGCCAGCCTCATCTAGGATATTCCCGCGATGACAACAATGTCGTCTGCCCATCTCACCGCTGGACGACCCGCTCACGCATATAATTCCATAACGCGATTACCAATTTCGAAAGCCTTTGTACGTCTTCGGATTTCAACGTTAGGAACTCGAACTCGAGCTGTATGCCGAACATGGAACACTCCATGGCTCTCTGTGCCACTGCCAGTCTCACAGCCTCCTGCGTGAGCGTCCATATTAAACTGCACCGTAAGTCGTTGTGGACTGAGCACGCTGGTTGTAAACGCGTGAAATGTCGTCGTGAAATTTGGTAAACGTAGCCCTTACAAGCTGTATTCTCGGGATATCTCCTTTTGTTGATTCTCTTTGCCAAATGAAAGCATATGGCCAAGATAGACCACTACACTACTACTACTGTACTGGTAAACCATCTCCAAGTTTTCTTTTCTAGCTTTGACAGAATATTACTGTAGAATATTCTTTGTTACATTAAAGTATCTCAAAAGCTTACCCAGCTAAAACCTACGCAGTCATTTCTAAGCATACAAAATGGCCACTATTCTGTTTCAAATACCAAAGACAAACAGCCAGTCGTTTTCTAATTACCTGTGAAGTACTAACATACTTCCAAAACCAACCGACTGACCGCACGATGTAAAGCATTCACGTAAATTGAACCAGTAATTACCACTTTCGCAAACAGGACGGAACCGGTTCAATCCGGTTCCTGTAAACGTTAGTCTAATATACGAACCGGTTTTTGTTGGTGTTCGCAGTTTAATTTTAGAGACCGTTAGGTCATCGGAGTTAATTAGTAGAGGTGTTTAATTGGATATTGTTTTTTGAGTGTTTTAATGTGAAATTTGAAGACATGTGACATCTACCAACCCGCACTGGGCCCGTGTGGTGGATTGCAGCCCACTAGGGACTGGGGTGCAATACACCACGCGGGCATAAAATCGCAACTTACAACTTACTATTTATTGCCTGTCTCAACAATAGTAGTTGCGTTGTTCTAGTTGTTCAACAGACATTTTATGAGGAAGTTAAAAAAATATATATAATTATATAATATATAAAATCCTTTCATAATCTTTTGGGAAGCTTAAAATAATTGATAATCGCGGAAGACATCCCGTAAGTGAGAACATAAGTTTAAAGTTTCATCATTTTTCAGATTGTGATTGTTAGTACTACGTTAGAACGAAATTGAGGCACTGCCGTTGAATACTGTAATGTTTGTGTTTTTACATGGTTTTTTTACTTACATTTTTGGATATTATTAACCTGAAAATTTAAGCATTCGTCCTCCCTAGGTAGCTTCATGCTCATTTCTTGGAGGCTTAGCAACGGCTTTAGCCTTTTACCTTGTAATTCATGTTATTATTCAAGTTTTTTCTGTAGACTTTTATCTCTTTTAAATCTTTGTTTACCTTTGTAATGTCAGTTAGTGACAGGCCTAGTTTTATTTTTAATTTATTGCTGGAGCTAGTTGTAGGTCGTATAGGTAAATCACATCGACCTCAGTATCTTTTCTTTTTATTGTGTTCTAGAAATTCCAAATTATAAAATGTCAATCATCTGGAGATAACAGGAGCCTGGTGGTGGATTTGGCAGTCTACGTCTGGAGCTGAAAGGCATCACAAGTCTGGAAGAGTGACCAGAGGAAGTTTTCCTCTACTGTGATTTATAAGTTAATGTGTACCTGTGCCATGACTTAGCATCTGTTGCCCAGGCTACAGGAGTGGCGACCCTCCATCCTTGCTTACAATCTGATTAAATTGACGTCTTCCATCTCAGCAGAAAAAAAAAACTGACGTCCTCCGGCACTGCGGGAGGAAAATTGACGGCCTTCGCTTTCTCGGCTGCAATGACGAAGCCTGATATACCTCGACCAGTTTTACCGATGGCAGACGAAGAATGATGAGAACCTCAACCGGTATCCTTTTTTTTTTCGGATGGGAAATCATCAAATGACTTCTCTCGCTCTGGGCGGAGCAGGAGGGAGTGTCAGACTTTTACTGACTAAAACCCATCCATGTTCCTTTATCGCCCTTTGTGTTCCGGGGCCACGGTATCTCTTTCGAACAGTCCCGCAACCCCGGCAGGCATCGGTCCTTGCGGACCCCTTCTTTTTTGCTGACTCTCTTTGAGGCGCGCGTGGAACACGAACGCGCCGTCAACACGGCCTGTCGTCATGAGACGGACGGATGGCGAGCTAGCCCATAGCCCACCGTCCACAGGCCCGCGTATTCGTACCGGTATCCTTGAAGGAAGACTGAAGCCTGACGTCCCTCGGCCACTACTACAGCCCAGAGGCCCGCCTTTCTCCAGTTTATCTCACGTTTATTTTCATTTTCATCCACCCGCTTCTCTAACCTAGTTTAGTTATCTTCTAGCTCCAAATAGGTAGGCCCTAGGTTATTTAATATTAAATTCTTACATATAACTCGTCCCCTTGACTATTTCTTTTAACAGTGCTCCCCTCCAGACTAAAAGTTAGGTAGGTGAGTGCTCAGTGTGACATTACAGTTTTCTGGATCCTACCGGGAAAATGTAACGTAACAATACTAAACACCGGTTCTCGTCCGATCACTGAAGTAAAGCAAAATTTGGCGTGGTCAGTACTTGGATGGGTGACCGCCTGGGAAAGCCACGTATATGATGTCAATCCAAACGTCTTAATAGATTTTAACTACAAAAAACGGTGTAACCATTAGGTAATATATAAAAGAAGAAACTGACTGACTGACTGACTGACTGACTGACTGACTGACTGACTGACTGACTGACTGACTGACATATCTATCAACGCACAGCCCAAACCGCTGGGTCTACAGATTCCAAATTTGGCAAGTAGGTTCCTTATGTGGTCTAGGGGTGCACTAATAAAGGATTTTTCAAAATTCACCCCCTAAGGGGGTTAAACGGGGCTCCAAAGTTTGTATGGGGAAACAAGATTAGTTAGACTATTTTATTTGAAACTTCACAGGAGTGCTTCTTTTGATAAATGATTAGAAACGGGTCTCCGGGTTTTTCAGAATTCAACCCCTAAGAGGGGAAATGGGGTGACAAAGTCTAAAAATCAATGCACAGCCTAAACCGCTGAGTCTAGAGATTACAAATTTGGCACATATGTTCTTTAAGTGGTCTAGGGGTGCAACAAGACAGGATTTTTTTAAATGTATCCCTTAAGGGGATGAAACGGGAGTTGAAAGTTGTATGGGGAAACAAGATTAGGTAACACTGTTTTATTCAAAACTTCACAGGAGTACTCCTATCGAAAAATGAGTTAACATTTGTGTTTCAGGTTTTTTCAGAATTCAACCCATAAAGGGGGAAATGGGGTAACAAAGTCAGAAAATCAACATCGGTATTGTTTGTATGGTGTATCGGGTCGGAAGTGTGACAAAAACAACGATTTTAAGATTTAATGTGGCGGACCTGAAATACCATTATCATACCCTGTTGGGGTGCGATGGGGTTGAAATGTCTAAAAATCAGTATGGGTGTCGATACCGAGATTATCAGGGGTGCTGACTATGAATATGGCATTTATTTTGAGATCCAGAAGACGACGGATTCGACTTCTATACAGGGTTATTGTTGATTTATTGTGATGATTGTGATAACGATGATGATGATTGTGATAATAATGATGATGATTGTGACAACGATGATGATGATTGAGATGACGATTTTGATAATGATGATGATGATTGTTATACTGATGATGATGATTGTGATAACAGTGATGGTGATTGTGATGGTGATTTTGATGAAGATAGTGATGGTGATTGTGATTGTAATTGTGATGGTGATTGTGATAGTGATGGTGATTGAGATAATGATTGTGATAATGATGGTGGTTGTGATAGTGATGGTGATTGTGATGGTGATTGTGATAATGATGGTGATTGTGATTGTGATAGTGATGGTGACTGTGATAATGATTGTGATAATAATGGTGGTTGTGATGATTATGAAATTTGGCACATAGATAGTTCATAACCTGGATTAACACGTAGGACACTATTTATCCCTATAAGATCCAGTGGGACGGTTACCGAACTTTACGCGGGCGAAGCCGCGGGCAACAGCTAGTTAGGTAATAAAATTCCACATTTACTGAATTCAAGGACTAGAGACCTAGGTTTTTAAAAATCAAAAGCTTTCGACACGACTAAACCCGAAATAAAAAACTACCAAGGGTTACATATTTACAGGCACACGGTTACAATTTCAATATAAAGTACATCTAGGAACAATGACTGACAAGTGCCGTACAATCGCGCGCAAAAGTGACAAGCCGCGACCGGTACAGTCGAGCACGAAATCGCTTTTGTTACCGACGCGTTGACATATTGGTAGTATTGGCACTATCGACCGTTTTCTTCAAAGGTACGGTTTCCAACGATAAAAAATGTTGTCCGGTACCATGGTATGAGTATTTATTTTCGTACCGGCTTTGTTGAAGCCATATTGTGCGACGCCCACACATCAAAACGTTGGCATCGTGCTACCGATTACTTGAAAGTACAAAAAAGTAGTCATAGTGCGAAAGAAGGCATCGTGCTACGAAATCGTATTGATAGTAATATAAAAAAAATCATGAAAGCTCAGTGTCTTTTTTTATTCTTTAATACCTAAGATTTCTAAGAATAGCCATGAATAGGAAAACTAAGTACCTATTCAGAAACTTCTAAGTATTTGCTGTGTACATTATGTTACCTTTTCAGTCAGGATTCATTGAAGTTTGATTAATTTATTTTTACTTTATTCTTTTAAGAATTTTGAATAAACGGGAATTGAATCAGGTAACAAGAGTTGGATTGAGAACGGTGAGCCCATACAAGAGCATCTAGAACAGTGGCAATAGCTTTGATAGCGTGTCATGAGTGTGTGAGAATGCTTGTCTTTGATTTTTTGGTTCTAGGACGCGTTCTTGGCTAGTTACAGGCACTTTGGAATCAGAGGTTTTCTTTTTCAGGTATTAAAAAAAAACTTAGTTTCCAAGAACTCTATAGATGGCGTTGAACTGACTACGAAAGTTGGTGCCAAAGCAAAAACGCTTGGAAAAAAAAACATTGCGTCCCGTCACATACGCTCGTTGACTGACACTTTCGTTTGCTTAACCTTCCGAATATAACCTAGTTTTCTCGCGCTTTGTTAAAATCCGTTTTTTTAGGTTTTGTTCCTTGCATTAACGTACTGAGTTCAGCGCCATCTATTCAGCGACTAGGGAAGAGCTAAAAAGAAAATCCCTCATTGTCGAAACAAAGACAACAATTACAGTCACAAGGCATAAAAACTGTGAAAGTCCTGTAGTAAAAGTGCTGTAGTAGTACCTGTAATGACAGTCAAAGATCAATTTACATTTTTCGATACTAACAGGAGTTAAAGCTAGTTAATCAACTCAATATACCTCTAACTAACGCTGCATTTAACCCGAAAAAAAAACACCCAAACATTCCATAGATCATTCTCCACATTAACCGGGGACTACGCACATTCGCTGGCAACATCCCGGTAAACGCTAGTAAGTAGTAATGGCATTATTGATGGGCGCGCTTGTTTACGGCAGGGAGACTTATGTATTGCATTATTGCTGACGCTTTCCTGTCGAGCACTATTCTGTATTAACTATAGGCGTCGGTACAGGATGTTTGGGATAATTTGGGTAGATTCATTTTATCTATTCAATACCTGAGATACAGGTTTATTCCGAATTAAGATAGAATGCAATTATTAATGACCTCTGGTTTAAGGGCCAAAATATTTACAATACAAAGTAGTATTTTGTGATGTCGCGCGATGGGTGATTCTTCTATTACTTTCGCGTTATTCTGAAATACTATCAAATTTAACCAATTTAAAATATCAGCTTTATTAATTATTTGACCGGGTTGCGTAAATTAAATTGATTATTTATGTCTTTTGTGACAAACTCCTGAATATTGACTAGGCAAAACTACACCTTGTATAGATCATTTTTTTATTGAAATAAATCATTTCAATAAACAATTCCAATTACCTAAAATGGTTTCGGATAAACGGAATACCATACGTTAATGTCCAATCAATAGTAGGTACTCGATAATTTAAAATAACACTTTCTTAGGCTGACCGTAAGCAAAGATTCAAGTTTTTAAAGATTTAAGTATTTCCCGTCGATAAGTATCTCTCAGGCATGCTGGTTTCCTGATGTTTTCCTTCACCGAAGCATGTGAAATTATACAATACGCACTTGAATCCGAAAAATCAGAGCTGCGTGTCATGGGTTCGAACTCGAGACCTATGGCCCGGTTTCTAGTTTTTGAGCGAAGCGGAGAGCAGATGTGCAAGATTCGACCAATCACCGGAGAGACGAGAAACGCGATGTAGATTTAAACCAATGTGATTGGTCGGTTTTCTTCCACTCCGCTCGTCTCCACTTTGGTGGAAATCGGGTCTATATGACTTGGTAGTTCGACGGTCACACCACACAAAGAAAAAACAAAGAAAGTAACAAACAGAGACAGTATTAAACCTCATAATCTAAACAGAAATGCGTGAAAACGCATACCTTTACTCAAGTAGTCTGCTACGGAATAGAATATTTCGTAGGTCATTGACACAAGCATGTTATTCTTTGTCAAGTAAACAGAATCGTAAATACGTGTAGATTGAATTGCTTGTAGGGAGACGAACCATTGTGTTCGTGTATTATGCGTCAGGATTGAAATTCTTTTTATAGAGTTTGTGGTTTCCGTGGATGTGTGAAAATGCCTTGTCATCACAAAAACTGTGGTTAAAATGTAAATATTGAGCAGAATAAGCACGACTACATAGGTATTTTTCGCTTTGCTTTGTGCGGATTTATTTTGTATTTACTTTTAATTGCGGCTTCACCCATATGGTCGTTGAAAATTATCCCTTGCGTACCTGCAAGCGAGATAAATAAAACCGTCATAACTCAGGTTATAATCTACTTGCGAGCCAAATTTTATTGTAATCCGTGCAGCATTCTAGGCGTGAAAGGTAACTGACAAACACACATAGTCACTTTCGCATTTAAACAGTTTTAGTATGGATTTTTGTTTATCATGGGTTTTTGAGGAATTTGATCAGAAGTTTTTCACTTCAACCGCCACTTTTAGGTATTTGTTTGGTACTTCCCACCTAACCGACAAAATTGCATGGTTCATTTCATTATGCATACAAAGCCGCAAAAACACATCCTTCATTATATAGACTTCGGAGACAAATGACTTCTATAAAGTAGGCTCTTCAAAAAAGAGCTCTATCTTTTCAAATATTAGGTCTTATCTTGTCACATATTAATCTGTGGCAATCAGTCACTATTCCGAATATAATTTTCGAACATTTTCTTCAGAATTTTCGAAATTCGGAAATATCAAGTTATCAAACAGCCTGTATAAGGAATTATAACAAATGGCGTATACTCAGTGATGTATGTTGGTATGATGCGGCATCAATCTACAGGATGTTCGATTCTGACGTAAAACTATTAGTTCGTAGGGCTATGAGTTATTTGGGCACAGCCTTTTGATGAAGTAGTCAACTTTTGTTGAAAGTTGAGGGATGATATGTTACTTAGGGATTTATTGGCAAGTATTATTAATGTTTGATAGAGAATAAATAGAGAGAAATGAAATTATCGTGAAATACTGCAATCAAGTCTTATCAAAGACAAATGGTGTCTGCCATCAACATATACTCATCCAAATCAGCAAGAAACAAGAATCGGGGCGCCCCACAGACAAAACAAAATCATCAGGTATCCAGGAGCCAGCCGGCCCTCTTCAGCGAGCTCCGGTGAGTCCCTTCTACCTTTCCCGTTAGATATAGTCCACTTGCCCATCAAATAGAATCATTCTTTAACATTTTTCATGGTTTTCAAAATTCAAATTCAAATTTGACCATGAAAAATGTTAAAGAATGTTTCTTGAAAATGTCGCGAGGAAAGTTTTGGATATTAATGTGCATGGCTATAAATAGACAGAAGAAACGATGGACGGGCTGTGTGAAGGATGTTATGGTTAGATAGGAGGTGACTGCTGAGATGACGAGTAACAGAGAAGTATGGAAGAAGAAGACATGCTGCGCCGACCACAAATAATTTTTGATAAGGATAGGAGAATGGTGATAATGATGATTGAGTGATGTGCTGTGGACCTGATAGTACACCCACATTTTGCCAGATAAGTTTTCAAATCAATATCAACAATCAATAACGGCGAGTCTATTGCCATTAACCGGGCACAAATCCAGACTCCGTGGCTGCTTCTGAAAAATTCCTGATGGAAAAACTAAATAACACTGCCGAACTGGGAATCGAAACCAGGTCCTCGAACTAGACCAGCGAGGGAGTCAGTTTACTTCTAGGTATTTTATTTTTGTTTAGTCTTTCATGTTTACACTGTCTACATTTCAATTGCACAAAAATGACAAGTGGAAGTGCGGAGTCTCCTATTACAAGCAATTCCTTGCTTAGAAAGTGATCTACAATAATATTATGTATCGAAATGCCTATTGTAATTGAAATAAACGTTTTTATTTATTTATCAGGTAAAAATACTTGTCTACCCCATTGAAAAAGCCCTGAGTTTCTACGAACATAATGATCACGGATAAAAATCATAATCCACGAAAAACCGTTCCAATTAATACAAGCACATTTAATTACTTCCCCAAAACGCATAAATGTTGCCTAAACTTTTGTTTTTCCTGATATATAAATAAAGCGAGTTTACAATGTTCCTAACAAAATATAGGCAAACGTGACGTGGAAATCCGCTAGCCGTGTGAGCTGCATTCGCTATGCAAATTTTATTATACCAGATGAAAATATATGGCGCTGGTTGGCTTAATAAGTTTCGTATATATGTGGATTATGGTACTTTGTAAGATGAAGTGGAGAGTAGTCCAACTGTGCATTGATTATCTGCATACATAAATTAAGATCCACTCGATGCGAGACGCACGGGACCAGTCAATGTGGCGACACTTGGGGGAGGCCTATGCCCAGTAGTGGACGTCTTTTGGCTGAAATGGTGATGATGATGATACTTAAAGTTACGCCTTTTTAACACGTTTTTTAGCTTCACCTGTAACTAACTCTGTAAAAATCTTAGAAGGTAAATTTGACCCAATTCCCGGTTTCCGATTGAGCTGAAATTTGGCATACATGTTTAGTTTGAATGACAATGCATGGTTTGATAATTAGTGACGTCTTTCTAAATCCAATATGGCGTCTTTCTGAATCAAATACTCCCAAAGATGGTAGACTAGTTACTTTTAATGCATTTCCATCATAATATGGGCATCAAATAAAAGGGTTTGTAGAGAAAAGTACGAGAAATCGTGTTTTTTGTTTTTTTTTCCCCAAGGAGTTAGGCAGAAACTACCGATGGCAGTCTTTAAAGGACTTACTGACCTTATTGGCGACGTTCTAATTCTGATAATTTGATTCGTCAATCGTTCTGTGATCTCTTTTTGTTTCTGGATTGAGTTTTGTCAACTTTTGTTATTTCTGTCGCGTTGGTATACTGGTGATTCTTGTGTTTTTGTATATTTTCTGTGGCTAGGCTAGTATCCTTTAGGATTGGTCGCTGTGACCAAAATTTGATCAGGATTAGATTGCAAGATTTCGTTTCTTTAAATCTGTCTAGTAAATAAAGATGTAATGGTAAAATACCTATTATTAGTTGAAAAAAAAAACAATATAATAATATTATTTATTTAATAGATAACATTCTTATCGGGGAGATATTTCTTGACGGTATGTAAAGCTAAGTGAGAGGCCCATGAGCAGCATAAAAACTCTGACACCGGTTGGACACTAAACACGCGAAAAAGATCGAGAATAGATAACATTTAGAGAGGGGACAATAACTGAAAATAAAAACCCACCATTGCTACTTTATTCAGTGTGAACCATTCATCAAATATATCCAAGAAGTATTTTGCATTGTACTACTACACTACTACAACAGCCCATAACGTCCACTGCTGGACATAAGCCTCTCCCATGATGGGAGGAATTTGCCGTAATCTCCACGCTTGGCAGGCGGATTGGAGATCGCAGTGTTGAAAGACTAACAGAAAACGCTGCTGCCCATTCTCTGGTCTACGGAGGCGCAAGGTGTTCTGCCTCAGATATTAGTCGCCTTATACGACACCTGTGATTGTAAAGGGTTGGTTCTATTCTACTCTGCCGGATACCACACGGCTTTTGCATTGTAACTGTGTACAAAATACTTGTCTGTTCACACCCGTAATTTCGGGCCGCACCACACAACACGTCATTTTCAATCATACCTTTGAAGCTTTCAGCTTTGACGAATTGATTTTGCACTTTTAAAAAAAGGTCAGTTTTTTTTTATTCAACACAAAGCATTTTTGTCGAAATATTTTACGGTGATTGACATTTACACCTGATTTTTTTCAATAGTTTATTGTGTGAGCTTCGGTATTATTTTTCATCAGGTTTTTATGCGTGAAGTGTGTGACGGGCGGTACGAAGCTCGCTTTTTAATATGCCATTTTAGGACTTAGGTACCTAAGGATTTAGGGATCCATATTTTATATTAAAAAAAATGGTTGGGAAAATGCCTGTTTAATATTATATATTATTGCGAATTTTAGCTGGAGTTTATTTTAAACTTATTAATTATTATTTTTTTTTTCTAATAAAAGTAGCAAGTTTCATGAAAGCTTTTTTTATTTAAATGGATACTCTTGACCACAATCTTGTTCTGAGGGCAGAGATGATTTTCATTGTTCCTATTTACATAATCATTAAATACTAGCTGACCCACGCAACTTCGTCAGCGTCACATGAGAGAGAGAGAAGGTTAGAGAGAGTGTGCGACAACCTTAAAAGATAGACATTTACGCTATTGCGGACTTTTTTAAAACTTTTTAAGAGGAACAATTCCGTCATACATGATTGTAGCGTAACTATTAACCGTTTACGCCGTAACTATTAACCGTTTACGCAGCGTACGCAACGGTAGCTCTCAAAAGGTATTTTTTCCGGTTTTTTGCAGCGTGATGTTATAACGTATAGCCTTCCTCGTTAAATGGGCTATCCAACACTAAAATATGTTTTTTTAACTCGAACTTGTAGTTCCTGAAATTAGCGCGTTCAACCAACCAACCAAACAAGCAAACTTTTTAGCTTTCATAATTTTAGTATAGATTCAAGTTAGTAACAATTTAATTATTCGGAAATATTTACATTAATCGCTTAAATATTCTTCTTATGTTTTTCCAAATAAGGGCTTTCCTCGACAGCCTTTCGTTTTCATCCTTAGACACTTGATTACAGTCATACTCCGTCTAGGTCGAAAGTTCTCATTAAAGATGCTGTAAACTCTTGAGGACCTCCTCCCGTTTCCATCGTCAGGGTTTCGAAGAAAGTCATACTCTAGTTAGGTTTAAAGTTCTCATCAAGATGCATGAAATGAGCCCAAACCCGATATAGCCGCTGTAAACTCTTTAGGACCTCTTGCATCTGCCTTCCGCCCCCCATCGTCAGACCTTCGAAGAAAGTCATACTCTAGTTAGGTTTAAAGTTCTCATCAAGATGCATGAAATGAGCCCAAACACGATATAGCTCCTGTAAACTCTTGAGGACCTCTTGCAACTGCCTTCCGTCTCCATCGTCAGACCTTCGATGACAGTCATACTCTAGACATGCCTTAAGTTCTCACCGAGGTGCATGAAATGAGGCCAATAACAATATAGCTGTTAATATAATATGCGTAAACTGCGTATGGATTATTGATTATTGCGAATAGCACAGTACAGTTCTTGCACAGCAAGAACACGTGAATTTATTAGGCTTCTGTTTGCTATACTACTTTTTGCAGAAATCATCATCATCGTACAGTTATCCCAATTTATTTCTTCTTTCTTATTTCTTTATTACTGTTTGGAAAAATATTTGACGAAAAAAAATGAGAAATAAAAACAATTTTATTACAAAAAAAACAATTTGGAAACCTCAGCAAAAAAATATTTAAACAAATCACAAAAAGTGAAAATAATGTTGGGGTTTGAACTTACAACGCCGTGGTTAACAGAGCGGTCATGATACCGCTAGGCTATGTACTTCGTTGCCATAAGCTGCGCAAAGCAGTAAAATACGCCTGACAATTACCTTTTACAATATGTACTGAAAGATAGAAAGACATGAAAATATTAGCACATCATCGTCGTCTCTTCGTCTATACAAAGAGGATAAAATGCATATTATAAAGGATAACTCATAAAGTAACGAAGCAAGAAATCGGTGAACAAATATAATTTAAAAAGAAGATGCTGGTGGAAACATAACCTCTTCTTTTTTTAGAAGTCGGTTACAAAAAGACTAAAATCCTCTCGAATATCCGAAAACGGATTGCTATAAAAATATTAACAAACAGTTTATTTATTTTATTCGAATAATATTTTAATAAAATTGTTGATCCTTAACAACCGTAACATGTGGAACAGGAATTAAAGTTATATTTATATTATTGTAATAAATTGAAAATTGTATCCCACGATACTGTTTTATTCGTTTTGTATTTGTTTTTTTTTTGTTGGAGTATTCATGCTAAAACTGAGGAGTTGTTGAGATACAAACGCCAGCACATCAAGCTACCCGAAACTGTCAAATTTTCTCAATTGAACCTAATACTTAGTTAAAGTTGAAAATTTGACAAATTGTAGTAAACCTGACGTGGTGTCTGTACATGCTGCTTCAGAGAAAAGACTGTCGAAATTTTATTCGTTTGCTGTGTGAATTCTTTCAAAATGTAATTTAGATTGTAACGGTATAATTCTTGAAAACCCAATGACCTCTCAATTAGAAATGAAAAAACTGTGTTAAATGGCATTAAAGAAAATAAAACAAAAGAAAAATAAATAAACAAAGCTTTTAATGCCAAAAGGGCCTCAGCTCAGCATAATGCCAGATGGCAACACAAGGTATACCAATTGCTCGGTGGTGGCGACCTCTCGCGTCCGGCCCTGGATCAGTCCATGGTCCGGAGCGAGACGAAATGGGAAGCCGTCACCTCCTACTGCGAAGCAGTCATGCTAGCGAAGGAGGCGGCGGAACGTGAGAGGGAAAGAACCTCACGTACCAGCCACCGCGGGAGACGCACTGGGCGTCGGGGGCCACGATGGTGGCCTCCGACCACCGTAGGCGTGGGCCTGTGAACGGTGAGCTATGGGCTTGCCGTCCGTCCGTCTCATGTCGACAGGCCGTGTCGACGGCGCGTTCGTGGCTCTTTAGTAAATTGATTCCGCTCATTTGGATCCCGCGGGATCAGTTGACTAAATTCACGCCCGCCTCAAAGAGATGTCAGCAAATGGAAGGGCAAGGGCCGATGCCTGCCGGGGCTGCGGGACTGTTCGAAAGAGATACCGTGGCCCTGGAACACAAAGGGCGATGAAGGAACATGGATGGGTTTTAGTCAGTAAAAGTTTGACACTCTCTCCCGAGAGCGGGAGGAGTCATTTGATGAAATCCCATTCGAAAAAAAAAAGGTATACCAATTGCTATGAAAACCAATTGCTATGAAAGAAATCACTGGCTAGCGGTCTACAGTCGTTATAAGAATACCAGTATTTTACCGAACAGAGAGTTCTAAAAACAGTTTCAATTCTTTTACCAGCCCCGTTGAAGTATTTTTTTATGCCGTTAAATTACCATCTTAAACAACGTTTTGAATTCACAGTAATCATTAATTTTGATACAGTAGAAGCGTATTAATAAATTGAACAAAAATACATGCACATGTTGTTGTTATTTCCTGGAAATAATTAACCTTCTATACCGTTTAGATTGAGAGATGCACTGAATAGATTGTTACAGAAGGTCTTCTCCATACAGTGGATGAAAACAGGCCCTTTCACATACAAGTTGTAAACGGACCCTTCACGATGCCATCAACCAAGCATTCACATCAAGTAAAATAATTATACTAATTAAAATTATAGCTGGGAAATGAATTTTCTTTTTTTCGACGACCCGAATGGCGCAGCGGTGTTGAGACTGCCTTACGTTCTTAGGATCCCGGGTTCGAATCCCGGTTGGAGCAAATGTTTGTGTGATGAGCATGGACATTGTTTCTGAGTCATGGATGTTTATATGTATAATAAGTATGTATTTACAAACAAAAAGTATCTATTATTAGTAGTATTTCAACTATCTGGTGTCCACAACACAAGCCTCGTTGATTTATGTGGCACTAGATGGCGCTGTGTGTTAATGTCCAGCGCTATTTATATTTTTGCGGACAAAAAATATCTTTTACGGTAAGATTCAATGTAACGCAATGAAAACATTAAGCTCATGGATGCATTGAATAGTATGGGTTCAAGGAGGTATTTAAAGTAACGTTACAAGATTAAAAACTTAAATTATAAAAAGAAATACTTAAAATTTGGAGCTTTGATCCCCAATATCTCGAATCTTCCCAGGTATGGTCCAGAACAAAAAATGATTACAAAGACGAGGAGAACAAGGGCCTTTCGGCTTTGTTAAGGGTATATTTACACCATGTTACATAGACCTATATTGTATGTATGTGGAGATCTTAAGCAAATGGCAGTTGCAGTCATCAGTGCGGTTGCACTTGCTGTACAGTAAAAACCAGACAAGGTATGCGCTTTCAAATTAGCACGGATGTCGCACTACAGAGCAATACCCTACAGATACAAACTTTGCACTGCCCCGCTTTATAGACTAGTACACTTATTTTCTGCATTTGCAGTTGGTCGCATCAGTCACTCAATAGTATTATAGAATTGCAAATCCATATTTTTTAAATTTCTCTACAAAACAGTGAAGTATTTTTATCTTGGTGTTCTAATCATCGCGCATTCGTATTTTGAACGTTAGACGATAATTGCCGAAGCGCATACTTATTCTGGTAGATCTGTAGGTACTATCTCATACAATGGGTGTAAACTACCTTTCACCCTTATGTTCTAGGTAAAAAGGTTGAAAAATGTCCCGTATGTTGTAAGTTTACCTTATGTAATGTGCTATTCCATGACAGATATAACATTCCTCCTCTCCGATTCTCAAAGCCCCCCTTTGACTTACAACGAATTTGTTACTTCTGGGAAATCTAAACAAATCTATTACAAAGTTAAAAGAAAAAAAAGTACAATTTGTGTACAAAATCTTACCGGTACATGAAATAAATAATTCACATTCTACAAATCAGGTTGTCAAGTACCAATATATCCCCCAAGGTGGGTACATGACCTCAAATTGAAAGCAGTGCTTGACTCCTTAAAGGGATCCCTAAAGGCGCTCCTTAAGGGCCATAAATCAAAAGAAATCTCGGAGCAATGTAGGGGACTGTATATCAAAAGAGAGGGTGAAACAATCTACCGGGACGTTGCAGATGAACTGACAGATATTTAGGGGAGGCTTATCGTTTACTGGGTAGTTATGGATCGTATTAGGATAGGCGTTAAGGATGTTATGTGTAGATTCGTTTTTGAAGATACATATATGAACATGGACAAGGCAAAAGAATTTTGTCAGGACCGTGGCAGGTAAGAGGTGAGACTCTGTGGTTTCTATCGATCCCTGGAAGAAGGTGTGAATTTATGTTTGTTTCATTTATTTATTTATATACAAAAAATATTTAACAGGACATTACATTCAGATAGAAGAGCACAAAGGCACTGTGAAGTGTATGGAGCTAGTAAAACAACCTCGTTAGCTGTGAGCTGGTTTATTACTACTTGACCAGAAGGGAGCGCGCGTCGCAGCGCGCGCTGAGTATCGATACTTATACATACATACATATCATTCCCTCCCAATTAGTTTTTGAACCTGTAGACAAACAATACACAAATTTAAACACAATCGATTCGTTAAATGAACTAATGAAACTCTTAAAAATATTTCTTATAGTCTATTATTTTTCTAACACGCTTCGACGTTTGGCGTGTGAGTGTGGGTGACGGAACCGGGAGTTCGTGGATCGGGCTCAAAGCGGCGGAGGCGGTATCGCCTGCCTGCTCGCTTGCAGGCCCTGCCAGACCAAGCTGCGCTGACGGACTGACCCCGGTGGATGTCTCTGCATCTATCCCTCTCTCACACTCTTCGCCCCGACAATCCGCCCAATTATCATCATCCTTTTCTTCAATAACAATAGAACCTCGCGACTCAACATTCCCAACCGCCGGCACATCTACCGCGGTCTGACCGTATGGGTTTTCCATTACAGGTTCATCCGGTTCATTCAGAATTACTGAACTCGTAGAATCCGACGACGGTTGAGCTTGATGAGATACGCCTGTCCCCCAATTTGATAATAACCTATCATTCCTACCTCTATACTTAAAAATCTGATCTACGTGTCTTATACACTCGACATTAAAGATCGTGGATTTTTATTTTGAACATACGGTTGCCTATTTTCTGCGTTACAGTTCCCAATTGCCATGACTCCTTCCGTGCACTGTACCATCGTACACAAACAATATCACTAACATTAAATTGACGTTTCCCAATGTCTGGATTTGGCGCGAGTTTATTTGAGTCATCCGAGGGCATTATTAAATCTAACCGAGATCGTAAGTTCCGTCCTAACATTAACTTAGCGGGCGTTTCTCCGGTGGTACAATGCACAGTGTTTCTGTAATTGAACAAATAGCCCAGTAGCTGTTCGTTAATTTGACACAATGGAAGATTATCCCTAATTACACACTTTAGCATCTTTTTACATGTTCGGACCGAGTTTTCGGCTTGACCGTTGCTTGGCGGGTGATAAATAGGCGTCGTCATATATTTGATACCGTTACTATTACAGAAGGTTTTAAACTCCAATGAGTTAATTTTAGCATCGTTATCCGATATTATAACATTTGGAATACCGAAAATTGAAAAAATTGCCTTTAATTTCGTAATCAGCGCTTTTGAAGAAAGTCCGTTATGCATGTGCAAGCATTCCAACCATTTGCTGAACGAATCAACCACAACGAGATATACCCTTTGGCCTACTGTCATATAATCTATGTGGAGGCGCTGCCAGGGCGCGCCGGCAGAGGGCCAGGGCTCGGAAGGGGCGCGCGGGGGCGCGGCGCGCACGCTGACGCACGTCGCGCACCCGCCGATCCAACGCTCGATGTCGGCATCGATTCCTGGCCACCACATTCTCCCTCTGGCATTACTCTTTGTTTTAATAATACCTAGATGCGTGTCGTGCAGTTCACGTAACATTATCTCTCTAAGCGACTGTGGGATCACAATCCTATGCCCTCTAAATAGACATCCGTTTTCATATTGCAGGTCTGACTTACATTGAAAATACGGCAGTACTGATGTGCAATTTATTTTACGAGGCCAGCCGCTTATCAAGTACCTTACAACAGTTTGAATAGTCTTATCGCTCGCTGTGGCCCGGGTGACGACACGAGTAGTAATGGCGGGGGAAACTTCATCTAAAAACCTAAGCGTATAATAGGTATCTATATCGCTTTCATTTCCTTCGTTTTTACAAGCTAACGGTGCACGAGAAAAATAATCCGCTACTGAATTCTTATCGCCCGCCACATATTGTACAACATAATTGTAAGCAGATAAATAAATAGCGTATCTTTGCAGTCGCAGCGCAGTCGTCACCGGTATACCCGTCTTATTATTAAATATCGATACTAGGGGTCTATGATCGGTTCTTAGTATAAACGGCTCGCTGCGACCATAGAGGTACTGATGGAAACGTTTCACTCCATAAATTATAGCGGTCGCCTCCTTTTGGATTTGGCTGTAATTTCGCTCACTAGTAGATAACGAACGAGACGCGTAAGCTAGGGGTCGCTCTTGGCCGTCGGAAGTCTGTTGAGCTAGCACGGCGCCGAGCCCGGTGGGGCCCGCGTCCACTGTGAGCACGAGCTGCGCGCGCGGCTCGAAGTGCGCCAGCACGCGTTCCGAGGCCAGCTCGCGGCGCACGGCACCATGGCGTCGCGCTGCCTATCTGTCCACACCCATACCGCGTCTTTACATAACAGTTCGTGTAAAGGACTGAGAAGTGACGAGGCATTAGGTATAAAATTTCTATAATAGTTGACTATACCTACAAACCTTTTTACCTCGGTCACATTGGTTGGCTCTGGCGCGCTCATTATGGCCTTGACCTTGTCCGGGTTGGTCATTAAACCGGATTTGCTTATAACGTAGCCTAGATACGTAACGCTGTCTTTAAAAAAGGCACATTTGTCTTTCTGTAAACGTAAACCGGCATCATTTAACCTACGTAGAACTTCATGTAACCTACCAATGTGTGACTTCCTATCTGGGCCTGTGATGCAAATGTCATCGAGCCAAACGCTAACACCATCTATTCCCGTGAGTAGGGCCTCCATTGATTTTTGAAAAATCGCCGGTGCATTAGCTAGACCATATACTAGCCTGGTATACATATAAAGGCCCTTATGAGTACTTATAGTTGTAAGTGGCTGTGACGAGTCCTCTAAAATAAATTGATTGTACGCATTTTTTAGATCAATTTTGCTGTACATTTCACAACCGCCGATTTTAGCAAATACCTCCTCGATCCGGGGCAGGGGGTATTTTTCTATTATTAGGTCTCGGTTCAGTGTAACCGAAAAATCGCCTGCGATTCTGACGTTCCCGTTTTCTTTCAAAACGGGTGCTATTGGTGTCGCATATTCTGAATGCTCAACAGATATTAAAATACCCGCATCAACCAAACGCTGTAACTCTTTCTCGACCTTATCCTTAAGCGCAAAGGGTTACAGTTCGTGGTTTAAAATACTTCGGTACGGAATGTTCTTTAACTTGTAACTTTACTTTAAATCTATTGAACGAGCCTAATTCATCACGCCATAGATTGGGGAATTTACCAAGCAATTCCGAAATATCCGTATCAGTACCTGCCTTGGTTTGTACTGAGTTCAAACTAGTGGTCAAAACTAAATTAAAAGCGGACATAAAATTTCTACCAAGCAATGGAGGGCCCCCGTTTTCAATAACAAATATTTTAATAATTTTCCTCATATTATTATTTAACGCTTCTATAGTAAAAACCCCCAGGGGAGATATTTTATGTCCGTTGTATAAACACATTTTAACATTGCACTGTTCTAACGGATACTGCGAAAAATTATACCGATACAATTGATCTGAAATTACACTGCCACCTGAATCTGAGTCAAGTTCCATCAATATCCTATAATTACCTAAAATCAAATCTATTTGTATTGGCTTGTCATACCTTAAATTAAAGTTCTGGCATTCCTCACAACCCGCGTCCTGAACACTGCATTTCTGATCAGTTTTGACGTGGTACACGCACGAATCTTTCGTAGTGCACACTTTTTTTAAGTGCCCCTTACGACCGCACTTTAGACTTTATCACTGTTATGGTTTTTCATTACACAAACCGCACATCGTGCGCCTGCGCCATTGTCACTGGCACCGGCGCCGACGCCGACGCTGCCGCCGCCGCTGCCGTTGCCGCCACCACGACCCCGACTGAACTTGTCTGGGAATCCTGCGCGATAAATTGGCTCTTCCTTTACCAAACTTACGTCGCTGGTTACGCCGGAATTGAGCATGACCTTGCTTCTTTGGCGCAGGCCGCTTGCTCCGCCATTTCAATAGCCCGCGCTAACGTCAGCGCAGAAGGGCTCTGTTCGAACAACTTGTCCCTTTCTGGACCGGCATTCAGGCCGAGGACAAAACGATCCCTAAGGTTCGTTATAAAGCAGAACCGAAGTCGCAATATACAGCTAAACCTCGTATTCGTGCCGCCCATTCCCCCAATGTTTCGCCTGACTTCCTGGTAGCACCAAAAAATTTTGCCTTGTCGACAAATGAGCATTTCTTTGGCTTAAAATGGCCATCGAGTAATTCCACAAGCTCGCTGAATGTTAGCGTTTCTAATTCCTTCGGAAATGCTAGGTTGAGTACTAGACGGTAGGTCTCCTCCGTGAGATGAGTCAGTAAAATTCCACTTTTCGTTTCATCTTTTACACTGTTGATTTTTAAAAACTGAGTCAATTTGCCTTTGTAAATTAACCATTCACTTATTTTATGATCGAACACGGATAAAGTTCATAAATAAGTGGTCATTTTTTTTTTTGCGCGTGGGTATACCGACTTCGTCGCCAGTGAAGTGTATGGAGCTAGTAAAACAACCTCGTTAGCTGTGAGCTGGTTTATTACTACCTGACCAGAAGGGAGCGCGCGTCGCAGCGCGCGCTGAGTATCGATACTTATACATACATACATATCACACTGCTTATTTTATAAGCCGGAGTACTTCTTTTTTTTTTCGGATGGGAAATTATCAAATGACTCCTCCCGCTCTGGGCGGAGCAGGAGGGAGTGTCAGACTAAAACCCATACATGTTCCTTTATCGCCCTTTGTGTTCCGGGGTCACGGTATCTCTTTCGAACAGTCCCGGAACCCAAGCCAGCATGCCTGAGAGATATTTCTCGACGACATGTAAAGCCAAGTCAGAGATCCAGGGTGACATAAAAACTATGACACCGGATTAGGCACTAACCACACGAGCACTATCCAGACAGAATACATAGCTATAGAATAATAATTATAGATAGTGTTGCTATTAAAACTAAACAAGCTAATAGAACTACTACACGACCCTCAAAAGTGTATAAAATTCTTAACATTAAAACAAACATAACCCTACTCATATAGTTTTAAAACAGTACTCCCAAGAATATTTATGGATGCGTAACGTTCATGCAACTGCAGTAATATTGTAGAAATGCTAGTATTACAAAGAAGGTAGACGTTATGGCCGTAAGTGATATTATTTGATATTAAATTTTTTGTTCTTTTTAGTATTTTTCTACTCATTTTTGAGTTTATTGAAATGTTCTTTACGAAATATTGAGATTCATTTTTGTAGAAATAAAATCTAAGTTTCAAAATAACGTAAATTCTCCTTGTGATAGAGAGGATTCTATTTATTAGCTGCTCATTCAGCTGATAAAATCAAGCGACGGGGTAAGTAAATATCTAGTGATTATAATTAGGGACAAAAATTTAAAATAGTATTCTTAGATGGTTTGGTAATGTAGAGCGGGTGAGTGAAAGGTGACTAACAAAAGGTATTTACAAGGCAGATGTGAGTAAAAAAACGCAGGGACGGGACGCCCTAGAAGAACATACACTGACCTTATTGATGTGGTTCTTCAGAAAGATCAGTACATAGTACTCGTAACCGATGTGCGTGTCTGACCAGATGCATGCGTCGAGTACTCGGGCTGGTCTCGAGAATTTAGCTGACACTTGCCTACGATTAATATCTCAGTGGGGCGATCGAAACCGTCTGACCTTTGCACCGCAAAAAACTTATCAACTAATTTTAAAAGGTAATCTTAAATCGTGGCCTAGTATTAAATTTAATAGCGTTCCCGTGAAAAGAAAGCAATCCGTGTGCTACCTTGGTTTGGTCTTAGAGAGAAATTTTTCATTCATAGATCATATAAAAACTGTCGGTGAAAAAGCTAAAAAAAACTTTTATGCCTTAACGAGAATATCAAAATCTACGTGGGGTCTGTCATTTATAACTTTAAAGACCATTTATGGGGCTACTTACTTGGGGTGTATGTGCTACGGGGCACCTGTCTGGGCCGATAGGGCCACCATAGGAGCGGCACGACGTAAATTGCTTCAAAGCCAGCGTTTGGCTTTGATATTCTTATGCAAAGCGTATAGGACGGTTAGTACTGAAGCCTTACCGGTACTTGCAGGTGTACTTCCAGTTGATCTTGAAGTGCAGCGACGGGCTGCAATGTACTATAACGCACGTGAGACCGCGGACGCAGACTTTTTAACCCTACGTGACCGTGTTAAGATTGCTAGATTATTCAAACCACAGACGTCTGGGAGGAACTTTTGTCTGAATGGCAAGGTAGGTGGGATAATTCCATCAAGGGCCGACACCTCCACCAGTTCTTTCCATCCGTTCGTGAACGGCTGGCCAAGACATGGTTGGAGGTTGATCACTGTGTTGCTCAATTTCTCACCGGTCATGGTAACTTTAAGAGTAAATTATTTTCCTTTAAGCTTGTTGACTCGCCTTTTTGTCAATGTTCCACATCTGACTGCGAATATGAACAATCAGCACATCACATTTTATGGGAGTGCAGTCTTTGGCAGAATGAACGCAACATTATGTTGTATAGTGTACAGGTTACATCCGGAGTTATTTACTATACAGACCTTGTGGAAACTAGAACAAATTTCCGTGCGTTCAAGCGTTTTTGCCATACCTATTATTGGAATCAAATATAACAGCTCACAACTTAGGACCCATTAATGTTAATATTTATCCGTGGTGCTAGGCAACTGGGCCTATCCCAGTTGTAAACGTCCCTTTGTGCCTATTGGCCTTGTCTCGTTCTGTCTCCTGCTGAAATGGAGGGAAGTGGAAATTACGGTTTTACTCCTCCACTATACTTTTCTGATTAATTTCGTTGCGGGATCCAAGACAGTTAAATTCATTCTCTGGGACTTCGTCGAGCTTCATTGTCTCGGCGCTTTTCTGGTGGTCGCCACTGTTGATTCTGGCTTTCAGGAGTTACAGTGGCTTGGGAACAGTGTGGCGGGCTTGACCAGATGCATGAACGTCGACGAGGCAAAAGGAGTATGACAAGATTGTAGCAGGTGGCGTTGGTTCTGCTTGCCCCCATGGGAAATAGGCGTGAGATATATGTAATTGGGATAGACTACTTACATCAAATTTCAAGCGAAAAAGACGAAGTTTAAGTCGATTTAAAGTTCAAGCAACGTAAGCAAACGTAATACTGAAAGATTTAAGTCCAAAAACGGTGTTCGTGTATATTTTTCATGAACTCCTTCAAAAGCATAATGAAAATTAAAACAACAATAAAAGTTGCCTCTCTACAAAATATTCTGAAATGTTATACTAATATATAGTTTTATTTAGACGCACAATGAAAAGAAAGAAAAAACATAGCAGTGCAACAGCTAGATTCCACAAATGTTGGTATTATTTTAAAATGAAAATGAAACAAAATTAAATAGAGTTTTCAACACGAATGTTGGTTATCTTGCCAAATTAAATTCAGAGCCAGATAAATAATGATAACATTAAAATATTCATGGCGAATGAAAAGAACATTTTTTAGGGTTCTTCAGTAAAATGCGGTTGAGAGTTTGTGATTTTGTCATATCCGAGGACGTTGTAGTGTTGTATTATTTTAGGGTAGAATTCACAATTTCAGTATAATTTAAGATGCAGCTCAGTCTTTCTCATTCATTCTTTGCTTCGCATTTAATTTGACTGCCTCGTCGCAAGCGAGCATAAGGTCCTGGGTTCGATTTTAACTTCGGGCAAAGTTATAAGGTTTTTACATCAGAAAATTTTCAGTAGCAGCCATGGAGTCTGGATTCGTGCCCGGTTAATGTGAACTCTTTGTGTTGAGCCATGTCGGTACTTTGGTTATTGCAAAATAACCAAAGTACCGACATGGATCTCCTCACTTTTGATTCGATTTGATTTCTTGCAAAGAGACTCCAAGCATAGCCCTTTCCATTGCCCATTGACATTTTCCAGTCACCTTGAGCTTTTTTTATGCACTTTGTGAGCGATCACGTCGCAGTGGCGTTAGTCATTAGTGAAAGGCTTTCGTCTTGAGACACTGTGGTATTTTGGGCGTGAAGAAATGGCGTAGCTTCCGCAACACTGTCTAGCCGAGTGGTTGTCCCAAGTATACATATTCGTCAACCATTTCGAGCGTGGATCCTTCGATCTTTACGGAAGTTGGTGATTGACATTCGACATGAGCGTTGTCTAGTCCATGTTCATTTTAGTGAAAAAGAAATATTAAAAACCTATATTATAACCGACGGAGCTATCCAGGTCGCTACATACTGGTCAGATAAAACCTGTGTCAACGATTCTAAAAAAATAATAATAACTATTACGTCACTACGGAACCCAATCCCTTAACAAGCTTTTATTTCAGATTCTACTTTAATTTCGGCAAGACTCAATTAGATTAACATAATTAAGTAGAATTTTATAATGAATGAGAATTCTAGAATTTTACACGAGTATTACAACTGAAATGTAAGCAAGACGAAATTATTCACTATTTTGAGACCTTCAAACTGTAGCCGGATGCTTATTCAAATACTTAGTTTACTTAGGAAAGAGGAATTGAGGATCTATTAAGTTCCGTTAGGCATAAATTGGAGTAAAACAACTATCTTTTCCATAAAGATGAGGCTAAAATGGAATGAAATTCAACCAAAAGTAGGTACTCAAAATAAAACAATTGCTTTAAGGAACCATAATATAAAGAGAGAGAGAGCTGTAGAAACACGGAAGTTTATCCATGTTTGGAATATGGAATCAAATGTAGAGGATGTTCGTGATTATTTGCGACAGCTATGTCCCACAGCAACCTGTACAGTCAACGAACTCACGCCTAGAGGACACTACAAGTCTTATAAAATTGGAATTCCTGTTCCGTTCTTTGAGAAGATTTTTTCGGTCGATGTCTGGCCAGTAAATGCCCAAATTAAACTCTGGTTTCCCTATATACGTCGTTATAAATATAAGAAGCAGGAATTAACACAAACTCAGCATATCGTGGCTCAGGCCACCCACAGTAAACCTATCAAAATAACAACAATCGACATCTTTTATCAAAATGTTCGCGGATTAAAGACAAAACTCATGATGTGGAGAACCAATTTACTATTATTAGAATATGATATTATTGCTGTAACGGAATCATTTCTCGATCACTCGGTTGAAGACTCTGAAGTTACCTGTAACGGCTACAGCGTTATACGACGAGATTGTGGTACTCCGTGCGGCGGTGTGATGCTCCTGTCACGGGCTGATCTACTCATGAATCGACACCGGGATCTTGAAACGGTTAGCGGTGAAGATCTGTGGGTATCATGTGATATAGATGGCCGCTTGATATTTGTATGTGTAGTGTACATAAAGCCCAGTGCAACTGATAACGACTATATGTCGTGGTTTTGTAAAGTTGAGAGTTTCATACAAACCATAAAGAGCACTGTTTTCATATGTGGTGATTTAAATTTAAATAGTGCTTCGGTTAATATTAATAATTATTTTTGTTATTTTCTGTCATTTTGTAGAATGGCTGAGAAGAATGTTGTGAAGAATCTGCATGGAGGTATACTAGATGTAGTGTTGGTTCACGAGAGCGTCGACGTATCTATAAGCGAGTCAGAAGGTATGGTACCACCCGATAATTACCACCCTCCACTGGATATTACTTTAAAGTTTGACACAGCTTCTCATGTTCGTCCTATGCCAGCTAGTAATAATGATCGGTCTAAGGACTGGAATTTTAATAAGTGCGATTATAAATGTCTTTGTACTCTACTTAATGAGGAATCTTGGAGTACCGTAATAGAGTCAACTGATATTACTTTTTGCACGAATAGTTTTTATGAAATTATTTATAATTTCTTTAACGAATGTATGCCAAAAAAACTGCGCAATACAGCTAGTCGCAAACGTTATCCAGTTTGGTACACCCGTGACATAATAACAGATCGTCGAAATAAACACAAACTACATCAAACTTGGAAAAAGTCTACATGTTTAACGGTATACATAGCATTTTCTGATTTAAGAGCAAACCTTAAGCACCGCATTGTCAAAGCATATAATTCACATTTACATCATGTTGAACGTAATATAAGAGTCAACCCGCGACAGTTTTGGCAGCACATATCCACCCTTCGATGCAAAGGAGGCTTTGAGCCTATAATCAACTATCAGGGTCAATCACTGTCGGGTATCGATGCCGCTAATGCTTTTGCTGATTTCTTTGCCAGTGTTTTCTTACCTGAAACACCTGATTTAAATGTCTCCCAAATATGTGCTCTTGAAACATGTAGCAATAGTAACTCCGTCAGTTTAATTAATTTTTCAACTAACGATGTAGAACGTGGTATCAGTAAATTAAAACTCAGTAGTTCTGTTGGACCGGATAACATTCCAGCTAATACCCTTCAACTGTCTAAAACTTCCATAGCCATCCCTCTATGTCATATATTCAACTTATCATTAACCACTGGAAAATACCCAACTCAATGGAAATTCTCTAGGGTTACTCCTATACCGAAGACAAGGTTGAAATCATCAGTTGAAGACTACAGGCCTATTGCTATATTGTCTGCCCCTGCTAAAGTATTTGAACACATTTTATATAAGGAAATTCAAAGACAAGTCGATATTTATTTGTGCAATGAAGAACATGGTTTTCGCAACAAAAAGTCAGTTGACACCAATTTGCTAACATTAGTTGATTTTATTTCTTCTCAAATGGACCGCGGACAGCAAGTAGATGTGCTGTATTTCGATTTTCGTAAGGCCTTTGACAGAATTAATAACGACATCTTGTTACGCAAGTTAAGTGCCATAGGATTTACACGCAGTCTTCTTCTTCTGTTTTCTGACTATCTCCGGGACCGTCAGCAATTTGTTCGCCTTGGCTCATACAATTCACATGCGTATCATACACGATCAGGCGTGAGTCAGGGTTCCATTTTAGGTCCCTTGCTTTTTTGATTATGGTAAACGATCTGCCACAAATAATAAAACACTCGAAATGTCTACTTTACGCCGATGACCTGAAAATATATGCAACAGTAAACTCCGTGTCTGACTGTATAGCTCTCCTTGAGTAAGGACTGCCACTAATAAAATGGAATTTAACACCTCTAAATGTCAACTTATGAGCTTTGGTCGTATGCGGAACCCAATACAGTACGACTACAGTGTGAACAACGAGTTTATAACCAGAGTGTCGACAGTGAAAGACCTCGGTGTACTGTTTGATAGCAAACTGACCTTTCATACACACATTATAAGCTTGGCTAAAAAATCATTCAGACGCTTAGGTTTTGTTTTACGTAACTTTCAAGGTTTTAATAACCAGGCAGTTATCGAGCTCTTGTTCAACGCCTTAGTTCGGTGCAAGCTCGAAACCAGCGCTTGTATATGGAATCCTCATGAGGTTACCTATACACTCATGCTGGAAAAAGTGCAAAAAGCTTTTCTCAGGTACCTTTACAAACATGTATTTGGATATTATCCATATATGTATCCTACTAAGTTTCTTTTAGGATGTTTGAATTTTAATTCCCTTAAAGTCAGGCGTGCTGTTGGCCAACTAACAATTGCGTATAAAATTACACATGGTTATACCAACGCTTCGGAATTACATGCTGAGCTGTGTCAATTATTTGTTCCAAATAATTATATTCGCTCTAGGAAACATAAACTGTTTAATGTTCCATTTACTCGCACTGTAGCCCGATCCACTTCGCCTGTACCACGTATGCTTACGATCCTCAACGCTCTCGTGGAGACCAACCCTGGATTGGACTTGTTTGCTGATGAATGGAAGACGATATTATTGGAATGTTTGTGGTTCTGCGAGAAGACCGAGTAAAAGGATTAGGTATTTAATTTAGTGTTAATGGTTTTAAATACTGTACTAAATAAATAAATAAATAATAATAATAATACCACAATAATCAAGCAATAAAACAGCTTCAAAATCTAAGAATACTATAGAGAAATTCCTGATGAAATAAACCAAATAACACTTTTTGCTCAATCTGGAAATCTAATCAAGGACCACAGCGTTCAACGGTCACACCTCTGAGCGCTTCAGTATTTCTTGCTTCTGCAAGGCTAACTTTCATCATTATCATTTCAGCCGAAAGACGTCCACTGCTGGACATAGGCTTCCCCCAAGTGTCGCCACATTGACCGGTCTCGTGCGACTCGCATCCAGCGGGTCTCCGCAACCTTCACCAGGTCACCACACAAATGAACACGAAACTGAATAGGTACTAAAACCAAAACCATCTTCTCATTTTGTCGACCAATTCAGCTTTCAGAAGTCAAGGCCCATAATTCATCTGGACAGACAAAAAGGCTGCAAGTCTTGCTTTACATTTGAATGGAAGGTTTATTGCATTAAAATAATAATCACGACTCTCTTCGCATTAAGGGAGTTCTCGCCGTGACCTATATACGATAAAAACCGGCCAAGTGCGAGTTGGACTTGAACACGAACAGATCAGTAACAACGCCGAAAAAAAATTGTGTTTTTTTATAATTTGTTGTGATAGCGAGACCAAAGAAGCGGTGGATATATGTACTAATGAAAGATGAAATGGCTAGAAAGGAGGTGACTGCTGAGAAGACATGCTGCACCTACCCCTAATTAATTGGGATAACGACGGGAAAATGATGATGTATGACGATGATGAGCGACCATAGTCACACCCTGTGAAAATTTAAAGTATCTTTCTTATTACCGTTCAAAAGATACAGCCTTGTAACAGACGTACAGTACAGTACCACGTACGGTACAGACGGACTCACCGATGTACACACAGAAGGACACACGGACAGACAGAAGAACATAAAAGTGGACAGAGAGACGGACGAACAGACAGACAGACAGATAGACATACATTTCTTTCAGCTTACTGTACTTTAACTTTTTTTTCTTGTGAACCCAAAATACCACTCAAAAATATTTAGGGGGAATCCGGGACCGCGGTCCTGGTCCCAAAAGCCCCTACCCGACAAACAGTGGAACCTAAGTAATAGGGTTCCGTTAGCACCCTTTTGGTACGGAACCCTAAAAATGGTGGCTGAAGTCGTTAAAAGTACGGCCTTTTGTATTGCAGCTATGTTGCGTTTGAAGTTTCGGAGTAAAAAGGTGGGACTTTATAGGTAGAGTTTGAGTGTTCTTGGCGACTTGAAGTAATCTTTCGGTGCTCGAGGTGTGTGGTGCGACCTTAGTGAGGTGGAAGTGCGAGGTGTGTGTAAGAGCAAGGTTGTGGTTATACTGTTCGGAACCTGGTGTAGACTTAGTGGTGAATCGTTGTTTTAAGAGGTGAATAGATAAACATACAGAGTGTATACGGACCCTTTACGAAGTCAACGAAGCATTCTGTACATCAAACTAAGTAACTCTATATAAGTAAAATTATAACATGTGAAAAGGTTGAAACTTTGACCCCTAAATATCTCCGTAACTAGAAGGTTCCCAGGTATAGTCTAGAACAAAAAAATAATCGCAATGACGCGTGACGGGGAGAACAAGTGCCTTTCGTCTTCGTTATGGGTACCATTAACAGCCATTACAGAGGTAGTCCCCGAGTATGACTAAAAAAATCAAGTCTTAATTTTTTTTATTTAGCTTTTAATTGCCTTAACAATCACATTTCTTACAAAACAAGTCACTTAACATTTCATTAAACGTTAAATTTAACAATATCTTTAACATTTTGATAAAATATCACGTGTTGTTACACATTTCACCTTTTTTAACATTATATTTAGTATTTCGTTTTTTTTTTTTTAACATTTATCATTTCATTAAACTAAGTTTTAAACATTTTATGAAGTCTAATCAAGTCCAAGTCGGTGGTGCTTGCAATATAAGGTACATTATATTGCAAGCACCAGTGTTTTTTCAAGAAATGTAACAATTTAAGTACTGCCGACAAACTGTCCTGCAGTTTGGCAGAAGATTTGTGAAATACTTCTAAGTAACTTTTTGTTGAAATAAATTTAAAAAAAAATTTGAAGGATTTTGGGACACCTTGCTACGGTTATATCATATAATCAGGAACGTCCAATTTTCATGAATGAAAACGGCATGTAACAAGTTAACAGTAGAAATATAATAATATTTCTTCTAAAGTAAGGAGTCTGGGAAAACTTGCATGCCTTGACTTGAAATACTTGTTTTCATATAAATATCTTCAGTACCTCAAACTTCTAATGCTTTCCCTCGTATCAATAAACCAGCTAGACATAACTATAAAAAATATGATGGTTTCTCCACTACAGTGAGAGTATGGTAATGCATTAACGATGACCGAAACTTGGAGCGATATTCATACAAAGTTACGGCAACTAGTAATCTATTATGCATCAGTACTTCTCCAAGATGGAAACTTGTTCAATATGCGTCAGTTTGGCTCGACGACAAAAACTTTACTTGGCGAAGATAGCAATACAAACGTGGCGTACAATACTTCTGCTGTAATTATAAGCTTTTATTTAACTTGCACTGTTCGTATGTATGAATTCAAGTTTTGCAAACAATTTTTCGACCACTTGTTGGTAACCGATTTAGCTGAAATTTTGCATACACCTTTAGTTTTGGTGACAATACATTTTTATGACAGACATAACTTGATCCTGCAGCCAGGATTGCCTCCTTATGAGAGAATTCCTTGACGGTTAATAGCACTGGCAAGAAAATTTGTATACGTGTTTAATATTGATGGATAAACCAATTTTAAATTTTAATAAAAGCGTTTTTTTTAAAGGTTACTTTTATTTTTATAGTCAACTAGCTTTAGTCCGAAACTTTGCTCGCATTGAGATTGAAAAGTATACCTACAAATACGTACCTAAAAAAAAGTACAACCTAAAGATAAGGATAATTATCATAAAAAAGTCAAGAATCGATCAAACCGGACACCGCTCCAGACATGACGCCTCCACACCGATACTCGTACTTACTAATTGATCAGTTAATGTCAAACTCCCCATGTCTAGAACTGCGTCTACAATTTCTCTACTCTACTGATCAAAGTTCGCCATCCCCTACTCAATAATATTTCTGAACGACAACCAACAAATCAACGTTCCAAGTTCAAATCGTCGTGTGTTTGTGATGTTGCGCGTCAGCCAGTTCCGCTGGCCGGAACTTCCGGCGAGCCAATAGAGCCACCGAGTATTAGAAAACATCGGCGGAATATGTAAGTAGTGAATCTCTTTAATAGCAACATGTGGGTGGTTGTTGTGGTGATGTAATCAGGGAGTTCGTGTGTAGTGTTCATGGTCAGAATATGATGAGGAACGAAATAGCTGGGTTTCTATTAGTTATCAACGATTATTGATTTTATGGTCGTTGGTCTCGTAGTTGCAAACACGACTAATAACATGAAGTCCTGGGTTCAATTAGACTTTGCCACTGACTACTTAACGACTGTCCAAAATCTACAATTGACAGCCGGGACCAACGGCTTAACGATCCGACGCACGGATCAAACTTGGTATGAAATGGGTGGTCACCCATATACGGACCAACGTAAGCATGCGCAGGTTAACTTGAAGATGGACCTGACCCGTGTATAATAATAATAATAAATCCATTTATTTCAGGTAATTATCACGCATTGCCAAATAAAAATTAATAAAAGATAAAAACATCATTGCAAAAAAATAAAAATAAAATCAGACTCAATCAACTAGAATTCAATCAAATTAAATCCAAAATCTAAGTCAACAAATTAATAAATCAGAATAAATTAAACAAATCAAATTTAATTTAATAAAATAAAAAAAATAAAAAAATAAATCGTAAAATTAAAATAAATTGAAATGTAACGATGTCAAAATAAATACATACAACAACAACAACAACAGCCCATAACGTCCACTGCTGGACACAAGCCTCTCCCATGATGGGAGGAATTTGCCGTAATCTCCACGCTTGGCAGGCGGGATGGAGATCGCAGTGATGAAAGACGAACAGAAAACGCTGCTGCCCATTCTCTGGTCTACGGAGGCGCAAGGTGTTCTGCCTCAGACATTAGTCGCCTCATACGACACCCGTGAGTGTAATGGGTTGGTTCTATTCTACTCTGCCGGATACCACACGGCTTGAAAATGAAAAAATAAATACATATTTGAATAATAATAAAATTATTCAATTATTAAAATTTGAAGTTATTTAATATTTAACTTCTTCACAGTCAACCTGCATAATAGGGTAAAAAAGAAGAATACAAAACTAAAATCGTTCTTTAAATATCCGAACACGAATACCACATTAGTGAAATACCGTTCCGGAATTCCGTCCTCCTAATTGGACTCAAACAAAGTATGCATTCCCATTCTTCCTTAAGCGATGTACCGTCTTTTTGCCAAGGATATAATAAACGTGCATGGTTGCTTGGCGAACAGAAATGTAACAAAGGGATTCTTGAGATAGCGCAGAGGAATAAGGTGAAGTCTTTGGAAAAATGGTTTGGTTTCAGTTTATTAAAAAAAAAGCACAAGGAATAACGCTTTGTATACAACTGATTAGTAGTGTTCATGTCATAATTAATTTGATTAGTTTAAAAAACAAAAATCTAAACAAATTCACACGCTTCCTTGTATTGTACACATAACATCACGCCTGTAATCCCCGAAGTGTTAGGCAGAGGTGTACCTAATAGTAAACTCACAGTTCGCCAGTTATGTTTGAAGTTCCATTTAATTGGGGGCGAGCCTGTGGCCATCAAACAGGCACAAATACAGACTCCGTGGCTGATGCTGAGAAGGAAGGGAAAACGCAATAACACTTTACCCGACCCGGGAATCGAACCCAGTACCTCATGCTCAGCAGTCGCGCTTACGACCCCTTGACCAACGAGCTTAACGTTACGAACTTCATTTACAGCAATATAATTTTTAGCTCTATGAAACAATTTGTCGTATCTATGAAATAGGTGACACATTTACTAAAAAAAACTTTCTAGTTTCAAAGGAATTTCAAATGACCAGTTAATTTAATTAGTTGTCACTGAATAATGAACCGTTAATTAGAAATACCTTCGACACTAAAATGTCCCCAATATTTAACTCCAAGAATAGCTTAAATCGCTCTTTGAACGGTTTCCGTTGAAATATGACAAAGTTCTGAGTTAGGTAAAATTCGTGGCACCTTGCGCCCTTGTCCAAATAAGAGTAAGGACACAGCGCATGAGAGCAGCGGGAAGCAGACGCGACTTATTGCAAATTAAAGACAGACAAAATTGTATGAAAACTGAACCGAAACGGACTCGCAAAGTCAAAGGGTTCCGTATTTTTATTCCGGTTTTTCCATTAAAAACATTCTCAGCAGCCACTTAGTCTGGATTTGTGCCCGATTGTCGGGAATAGGCTCGGCCTACATTACATGGGACTCAAACTTAACTGTCGAAATGTGGGTGTAATATTAGGTACACCTCTGCCTAAACCTTCAAGGCTATCAGGAGTAATGTTACATAGATAGATAGAATACTCATACTTTACACCAAAACTATTACACAGTTCGTTTACAATATTGCTCCTACTCTATGGGTATTGAATTTTCTCATCAGGAATTTCTCAGTAGCAGCCACGGAGTCTGGATTTGCACCCGATTGATGGCAATAGGCTCACCCCCTGCTATATGGGACTTAAACATAACTGGCGAAATGTAGGTGTACAATTAGGTACCCCTGTACCTAATCCATGGTACAACGGCCTAAGTTATGTTGTTTTTCAACCACCCCAAGAAGGCAAGTAACACTTTCTTCTCCAACAGTTTGAATCCCCGCTCCCGCGTCTTATTTCCCAATGTCCTTACCAAGAGTACTTCCCGGCTAAAGTGAGTAACTTTGACGCGTGGTAACTGTTGGAACATTAGCCGAGCTCGCTCAAAACTTGAAGAACTCGAGACCTTGACAAGTTAAGCTTCAGTAATTACTGTTGCGTATTTAGTTCCATTTTTGAAAAGACGCGACTATACAATGTTATGGCCTATGGGTGATTGTGTGCAAGTGATTGTGTTTTGTTTTGACGTATATTGTAGACTGTGACATGTGTTTTTTTAATATGATTGGCCCAGAATTCAGATGCGATTTCCGCTCGCTGATACAGTCATAAGAAGCAGGTGTCAGAGCAAGCACCGCAATATAGAGGTGGTCCATTGTCTGTGGAGACGAGTCGCAAATACACTTGAGATCTGGAGGCTAAATCACGTAACTAAAGAAGTGCAGTTGCATTGCAGTTGCAGTTAAGTTTCGATCAAAACAACGCTTTTCGTATTCTCTACCGCTGTCAGACACGCTCGCGTCAAGTTCGCGTCACGCGAGCGCAATAACAGCATTCTACTGTTGCGCGTCTTTGGTGCGTGCTTCGGATCGCAACATGATCTACACACATCAAAAGTATCTAGGGATCAACATATATTTTTGCAATAACTTTTCTCCTGATTGATATTAATTAAAATTTTCTTTAAGGATTCATCAAATAAAGTGTTTTCGTTTGTCACAGTAACGATAAACCAAGTCACCTTTGCATTAATAAAGAAATTTGCCATTTTCCTAATAAAGGGATTTTTGACATTTGAACCACTAACATTAAAGTTCGAAAAAAAGACTGAAATAACAGTTTTCTTTAAAATTTTATTGGGTAACTTAAACAATTAATAATCCGTGTTTCTACCGCGAACACTAACAACACAAGAACATCGGTTTGGCATACTCAAAATGAGTTCATCCAAATCACGCTGTGGAATGGCCGCCCATGTTCGTTGCAACAACAAAAAAAGGTCTTCTTGCGACTGGATACCCTCCATATTCGGCAGAGCTCTTCTCTGTAGCATATCCCATGCATGCTCAATCGGGTTCAAGTCTGGCGACTGAGCAGGCCAGGGCAGGACATTGATGTTAGCTGCGGCGAGAGTCTGTCTTACAACTCTTGCGGTGTGCGGTCGTGCATTATCATGCATTAACTGAAATAAGGGACCGATTTGCACTTGTAGAGGAACGATGACGTCTGATACAATCGTCTCAGCATAAATTTGAGCGTTGAGGTTGCCTCTGATCCAAATCAACTCAGTTCTTCCGCCGATCCAAATACCCGCCCATACCATGATGGTTCCACCACTATAAGGATGGACTTCCTGGCAGGATTTTAATCGCTGTTGGCGTCCAGGGGTTCTCCAGTGTCGTATACGTCTTGTATCCGGTCTCATACCAAAACGAGACTCATCAGAAAAGCACACGAAACGCCATTGTTCTTCTGCCCAATTTCTGTGTTCAAGAGCCCATTGATATCGAATCCTACGATTGTGCATTGCTATAGGTGGTACCCGTAGCGGTCTTCGGGAATGAAGGTTCACTTCATGCAAGCGGTTTCTGACTGTTTGGTCGCTAATTAAGTTCCCTGAAGAGTGATGAAGCCTCACGGCTAACATCATGGCGGTTATTGTTGGAGCTCTTCGAGTTAAGATTTGAATGTATCGGTCTTGTCTCCGTGTGGTGCAGCGATACCGTCCTCCATGGCGCTCAGCCACGGTACCAGTGCTTCGGTAACGTGTCCAAAGTCGACTGATAACACTCTGACTTGTATTCAGAGCTAAAGCTACAGTACGTTGCCGGGAACCAGCTTCTATCATTCCCACGGCTCTGAGCATTTCTTCCCTGCTTAAATGACGTCGCCGCTCCATAATAACGTTGGTTTTAATCAGTAGTAGGGAAACAGTAGCACTAATAATGTCTTCAATGCGTTGTATGTTTTTATAGGGAAAATATTGACAGCTTATTTTCATCTTTTACTCGAATTTGATTGAGAGTTCCTGATTCAAATTATGAAATGCACCAAAAAGGATCCATATAAATTTATAAAATCATAAATTTATTACAAAGCCACATCTCAATCTCAAGAAATCCGCATAAAAATGCTTGATCCCTAGACATTTTTGATGTGTGTATATTCTACTAAGTAAGAAAAAACACTAAAATCTGTACTGGGGTATTATTTTAATAACGTCATATTCATTGAAATGTAATCGATTCTATTCGATTATTTAGTGAGTAACATATTTTCTCTCAAATGGCCACACCATAAGTGCAGTTCACGCGCAGCTTACGCGCAGTTCAAAGATTACAAGAATACCGTTTATCACTCGAACTTGAACTTAACTACAACTGCACTACGACATCATCGGCGCGTCATAAAATTACGTGAAGACATGAACATTGTCTTAGCTACAGCGGATTATTACTGAAACATTGTGACATTAAAATTTGTAAAAAATATAATATGTCAAAAGAATGTCAAAAATATATTAAATTGACATGTTATTGATAATCTTTTGTTTAAATCCTGTTGGAATATTCCTAGGCCAGAGACAACTGATTATGTGTACCAGGAATTGAACTGTCGACCCGTAGTACAGAGCTAATCACTCAGACTCCACGCTAACCGTGTCAATTTCAAAATCTACGCAGAAATATGTTTTGCTTGTCAAGTGGTCCCAGTTCCATCTGTCTATTACTGACGCTCTTAAGAGATTTCCGAAATCATGATAATTTATTTAAGTTTAAATATAAGGAACTAGTTTATGCCCGCGGCTTCGCCCGTGTGGAGTTCGGTTATGGTCGCACAAGATAGTACTGTGTTAATAATCTGGTTCCAAACACCTGAAAATACTTCACTGCTAGCCTGGCGATCCGTGGCCGGTCGGTAGGGTAGTCAGTCAAAAATGAGAAATTGAAATCATATTTTTTGAGAGAAAACATTTGATTGAGTCAATATTAATTGATCATTTACGATTGACCTTGAATGCAGGAGTTCGTCCATTGATAGGTCTCTTACATCACTCCAGAAAACGAGGTATAAAATGATAAATTATTCTATTGATTAATATTTAATAAATTAATTCTAAACTCTCTAGTATCTTAATCCTAAGTCTAAATTCCCATAAGAGATTGAAGCTTTCAAACTTTCTATTCCACTGACTGTAATTGCGGTCTTAATATCACCAGGATTTACGCCCGTCTAAACAGGATAGTATTCAAGTTATTCGGATTTAATAATGTTACCCAGAATAAAATTAATTTATTTTATTTAATTCAATGTCCTCTTGCAGTTTCCTTCATGTGAAGATTGCCAATGAGGCTAAGAAAGTCGTAGACATGACTTTTATTTATCTTAATTTTCAATAATTACGACTTTTCGGATTTTCGACAGTGTTAATGCTGTTTTGAATCGCTGATTGGCTCACTTTTTGTTACTCGACTGCAAACTGGCGACGCAAAGTTTGTTTGTTTCGTGGCGCTGTGAAGACCAAACGCGTGGCCCGATTTTGATGATTCTTACGTCAATTGATTCGTCTTAAACTTGCGAGTGTTACTAAAGACTACTATTACAAATTTAAATCGTGTTCAAGAGCTGTAAGTCTAATAATTGCTATGGAATATTATCACTGACAGCTCTTGAACGTAATTTAGTTTTGTATCGTTCAAGTTAAGCTCCAATGGTTAAACCGACCCTTAGGTTGAAAATCACGTTTCAATTGAAAGGAACGAGACAACCAACCGCTACCCCCTGTATGGAAATCAACTACCACCTTCACGCTTAAAGAGATGTAAAAGCTTTTTAAGCTATACAACCTCCATAGAAGACGGTGCGTCACTGTGGAGAAACAAACATCCCATCCCTTCAAATTTCATCAATCCGAAAGAACACCTGCCAACCGGATACGATTTACAGTGGCCAATCTGGAAATTTGGAATCTTAACCGATAGCGAGCTCAGGTTAGCCGCTAAGATAATAATCTGGCCAAATTGGGTATCCTCGATCTATCCCAAACAGATTGCCAGTGTGGACGTCCTCTGCAGGATATGCTTCACCTCCTGTAATGCCCATCCTCACAACCACTTGAACTCTCAATGACTTAATCGAAGCAAAAGATAGAGCTGTGCAGGTGGCTACATACTGGTCTAACACAATTCGAGTTCATCGACACGTAAAGAAGAAGAAGAATATGGAATAAGCACGTAATTTTTTCTTCATTTAAATCAAAAAAATACAGTACTGTCAACCCAAGAAAAGTATTAAAAGTTAAGTTCAACTACTGCATGTCGCACAAAAATAATATTAAACTCCTGCAATTTTCTACGATAGTTCAAACGTCCGTAGCTGTCGCGGCCATGATGTGACGTCATAAAATTGCAATAACAGTATTATAATACAATTTTAGTGAAACTTTAAGCACTTCTCAAATAAAAGTGTTTTTTTGACACAATGAACTTTGACGTCACTACCGGCGTTATCGAGGACGATGCGTTTTGAGAGTGCGTTCCGTTTCACCAAAAACATGCTACATAAAACAGTAAATTGTAAAATAAGTGATTTATTAGAAACATAAACAAGTGTACCACAATGTTTTTATGCGCCAATACAAGGCATTTTTCATAAATAAAAAGAGTTTTGTATTTCATGCATATTCCCTATTGAAACAGGAGCCATACCCAAAAACAAATTAAAACGATAACAGTGTATCTACTATCTTCATAGCTCTACATCCACTCCTGTAGTAATAACTCGGGGATAGGTCGCTCCGCCGCTTTCAGACACATTTTGAGGAAATCCTTCCATATGCAATGAGAAACCCATTCCGGCTGCACGAAAAACTTCCTTTTTTAACATTGCAAAACTGATTTAGTGTTTGTAATATATTTTGCATATTTCCTGTGGATCCGACTGCCCGGCACTTTTAACTTTGCCCGTTGAAATAACTTTATTTTCGGGTTAACGTTCGTTTTAATGGTTATTTTTTATAAAAAGTTGGCTATATTAACTCGTGGGGTAATGTATCACGGTGACTTTTTTATTGTACAGACCTAGTGATCTGGAATAGGCTTTGTATTTGATTAACTTCTTTGAACGGAGTCCAGTGGGTAAGTATTTTTTCGGGTTTTTAAGGGTTCCGTACCCAAAGGGTAAAAAAGGCTATTACTATGACTCCACTGTCCGTCCGTCCGTCTGTCTGTCACCAGACTGTATCTCATGAACCGTGATAGCTTGACAGTTGAAATTTTCACAGAATGTGTTGCCGTTATAACAACAAATACTAAAAACAGAATAAAATAAATTAATTCCATATTATTATAACAACAAACGTGAGTTTTTCTGCTCAATATTAATAACGGCAACAGGTAAACTCTTGAAATATTCACAGAATATTTAGTTGTATATTCAATTTGAAAATAAATAATTAAATTAAAATAAAATAAATATTTAGGGGAGGCTCCCATACAACAAACGTCTAATGTTGTGTACATAATGGCACGGAACCCTTCGTGCGCGATTCCGACTCGCACTCCGGCCAGTTTTTTCATCTCTTCCGGCATTGCTCACGAGGCCTGTCATTAATTGTAGATCTTTGAAAGTCGTTATAAGTTATAAGACAACCAGTGTTACCAAGAGGTATTGAATAGCTCAACACTAACTGGGCTGTGGAGATCAGATAGGCAGTCGCTCCATGTAAAAGTATTCAACTGCATCAAGTTACTGGAAGCCGACCGTAATATAGTTGAGAAAAGACCTAGGCAGATGATAATGCTTTTTTGTCTCTTTCTTTTTTGGCAGATAAGTATTAGTTCAATAGGTCGTCACAGCATGTCTTCTTTTTCCATACTTCTCTATTAGTCGTCATCTTGTGAGTGATTCCCCTTCCTAGCCAAATCATCTTTCATATAATCCTCAATCCATTTATCGTTTCTTTGGAAATCAAAACAACATCCTGGAAACTGAAAAACTGAACAAAACAGAACCTTTAAAAATAATTAAGAACATACGAATAAAACCACAGCATCTCTTTCCTTTAAAAGTACAATCACTCGGCGCACTTAAAGGACATCCCGTAATTAAGTAATGTTGATAATCAGTAAGTGGGTCTTAATAGCTACTCGCCCAAAATTAATGCATGCCCGCCCCGGACGAATACATCCATCCGGGTCAAAGATGAGCGAACAGCATTCGATTCCACTCGCTCTAATTTCGCATTCGAATAAACAATCGCGATGTTATTCGAATTATTCGATTTGACTGGGTCTGAGCTGTCGGATTTAATCGGTTTAGTTAGCCATGTCGCACACGATTTGTTTAGAATCGTTATGAAAATTCAAACAATGTTTTTTGGTGAAAGCTGCAGTGATGCCGTGTGAGAATAAAATAAGAGTCTTTGATATGCATTAACGGTACACTTGATGCTATAACGCTTTAGGAACAATATTAGCTTCTAGCGAAATGTTCTGTTATGTTGGTAGTTTCTAGAACATTACACAGGTTGTAAGGGATAGCCCTCCGCAGACTGATGGAGTAAATTCAGTATATCATACTACGATGACCGGTACAAGTAATTATTTCAGGATCGTTATGGGAATCCAATAAATTCCGTTGGTTTGATTTCGTCATATGCAATGTATCTTTAACGTGGCGAAACGCACATAGTGAACGGCAGGCGCGACGACGAGAGAGACGAGCAATCGAAAAAATCAAATAAGCAAGGTAACTTGCTGTAAAATATTTATTAGTTTGACCAATCGAATAATTCAAATACGCACATCACTACACAGGGTTACTTGCTATAAAATATTTAAGCAAATCGGGTGCCATTACTGATTCATTAGTCAAGCTCCGTAGGGACAGGACTTAATTCATTTTAAATCGAGGTTAGATAAATTTTACAAGCTGTAAAGTTTTGGGACTCTGAGAGTTTGACGGTAAGAGGATGACAGCTATAAATCCGTTTTTCATTTCGGATATGTTTTAAAACGATGTGGAATTTACTGGGAATAGGGTATATGCATGATTTTTTTAATATCTATTAAATACTAAGTTATAAGTATTTGAATCTGCTGATTAGACAGAGAGATCCGATACAGCGAATGACGTCATTCGCTGCATCGACGTACAAAATCCATACTAAATTCCGTTTATGTAGAAAGAGATAGAAACAAAAGTTTAAATGGTTGTAACTTTTGTGTTGTTTGGCTGATTTATGTCTTGTTTTCGCTTTTTGTCATAATTTTATAGTACTTTAACATTCCGTATCGAAATAAAAAAAAGAAAATGTATGCATGTTCCCTATTTTGTCATGAATTTTACTGAAATTGCTATCATGGCTACCTCATAGGTCTAGTGGTTGTAAGCGAGACTACTGAGCATGAGGTCCTGGGTTCGGTTCCCGGGACGGGTAATGTGTGTTGTGCTATCAGGAATTTCTCAGCAGCAGCCACGATCTGGTATTGTGTTAATAAAATTCGTTTTTGCAAAAACGTCTACATTGGTTCAAAGGCCTACCCTAATCTTCACTACGAATTCTTGTGATTTCTTGAATTCAGAATAAAGAATTTCATTAGTACAACGTAGACTATAATTTATGAGCACCAAAAGATTAAGCATGCCGGAAAAGGCGTCTATAATAAGATTTCTTCATTACGTATTAATGCACTACTCCTTGAAGATATAACTCGCAACAATAACAACACGAAACAGCCTTAAACAACTCTCTTTAAAACCCATAAAGAAGCTTAATACAACTCCATAAACTCCAACTTCGAACGACAAAACAAAAGAACACGATCTAAATGAGTAATTGCTTATTTAAGTCACCGCGGTAAGGAGTAGTGAAGTAGTATTTTCAACAACAAACAGTAATGTATCTTGTTTAGTAACTTTAAAAGTTTCCCATCGTACGGGAAGCCACCAGACTTCTTTTAAGTTATTGACTTATTGACTTTTAAAACTAGTGCGCTAGTAGTGCGAGGTCAATGCTTTCGATACGAAAGGATTTATTTTTGAGGACGAAATAGCTTTGTTGGTGGACTGTGCAGTTTGATGAGGTTAGAAGTGAGGGTATTGTGTTTTTCTTTAGGAACAGATGATTTTGTCGCGTGTTGAATATAAATGTTATGGATAGAGAGGGAGAGGAAGACCAAGGAAACGATAGATAGATTTTGTGAGGAATGATGTGAAAGAAATAGGAGTAAATAGCGTGACTGTTGACAGAGGAAAATGGAAGAAGGAAGCGTTTTGCCCCGACCCAAAGTAACATGGGACAAGGCCAGGAAGATTATTGTTTAATGTCCCATTTAGTCGCACTATAGCTCGATCCACTTCCCATAAACCGCGTATGCTTACGATGCTTAATGCGCTCGAGGAGACCAACCCTGGATTGGACTTGTTTGCTAATGAATGGAAGACGGTAATGTTAGAATGTTTGTGGTTCTGTGAGAAGACCGAGTGAAAGGATTATTTAAGTTAGTACTAATGGTTTGCTCATCATTATCTGCCTAGCCTTTTCCCAACTATGTTGGAATTGGCTTCCAGTCTAACCGGATGCAGCTGAATACCTGTATTCTACATGAAGCGACTGCCTATCTGACCTTCACAACCAAGTTAGTACTGGGTAATACGATACCTCTTGGTAAGACTGGTACTGGATCTTGGTGGCTGGTGGAATGGTTTGCTGTACTTAGTAAATAAATGAGGATGTTAAACTTTTCGGTCACCGTCACATTTTATCCATTTGCGTAACACCACACATACCCTTTAGCATTTTCATCTCAGTAGGTCCTCAATTATTGGTCACTTGAAATTCAAACGCTAAGTCACCAACAAAACGCAGTTCACAAAAACATGCCACACACATAGCCACTAAAACTAGACAGATTAAAGACCAAATGAACCTCGAACGAGCCGCCAATAACAACAACGTATACAAGTTAAACCAGCACTAAACCAAAGTTGGGACTCTTGCATCAAAGTAACGACTGTAACTACTTTAACCGCACGTGAGCGGAATCTATAAGTCTGTCAAATGTTTGTACTAAGTACGAGTATATTGGGACTTTGTACCGACTAAGGCTCACTAGATAACAATGTTATTCGTAAGTTGCACTGACAGAAGTACTTATTCAATATACTCATGCGAATTAGACTGGTATTTTTATTTATTCGCGAGAAGAAGAAAACAAAGAGTTTATGGCTGTTTGACATCCGTCATGACGTGACATGATGACATAACGCGGCGTGCGACGCCGCGGGCAACATCGTACTTTGCCATATGTTTGTGTTTGGGCGTGTGATAACACGGACCGCTGCACGCACCGCCTCTCCGTAAACAGAAAAAAAGCACTACAAGTCGCGCAACGCGCTGCCCGACGCGACGCACCGCGTCTCCAGAAATGAGCACTGAGTCGTTTGTGATGACAACTTAATGCTTGTAATCCGCGAAGAGTTACGTAAAGGTGTTTTTCAGGGTTCCATACCCGAAGGGTAACCAATGGGACCCTGTTACACAGCCCCCGCTGCCCGTCCGTCCGTTCCTCCGTTTGTCTGTCAGCGGGCTGTATCTCATGATCCCTAATAGGTAGACAGTTGAAATTGTCACAGCTTGTGTACTTCTGTTGCCGCTATAACAACAAATAATAAAAATAAATTAAAGGGGCTTCCCTATTACGATGTTACGGAATCCTTCTTGAGCGAGTCCAACTCGCACCTGGCTGGTTTTTTTACACTAAATAGCCTTTCGCTCGGCCGCTACTCGCCTCATGTGAAGCGATGATACGGCCTTGAATACAAGAAACCGATTTAATCCAACTTTGAAGACATACAGATTATAATCATCGAAAATAAGAGAAATCGGCAGTGAATTCCACAGACTGGCGAATCGCACAAAATATAAGGAAGCAAAGTATTTTATTCGGGTCCGTGAGACTTTAACCATATAACGGTGACGCTTTGCCGTATCTCTGCTCGTCCTCAGGGCATACTATGTATGTGTATAACATATCATGCACGATACCCACGCCCACTAGAACTTTATAACTACGTTTAAAACATGCAACTAATTAACTTAGAAGCTTCCTACATCTGAACCGCAATGGATGCCTTTTAACTTTGCAGTTGGTTAAAAATTCTCACAAGTTGTATGCCCTGTAAGACTAGCAATCCTTTTAGTGTTCCAGTAATGTTGCTAGCAAGTGTTTTTTGTTGAGTTTGCTTTCAATTAGACGTGCTTGAAAAGATGGTCGGTTTCACTCTTGTGAATCGGAAATTCTGTTGTTTTTTCAAAGGTTTTAAATGCTTGCTCGCGGTATGGGCTCACTTAACCCTATTGAATGACTTTTTTATGAAATAGTTATTGAATGAGATTAAATTAACTTAGGGGGTTGTATCATCATCATCATCATCAGCCTATAATGTTCCCACTGCTGAGACACGGCCTCCTCTCAATGAGAGGGAATGGGCTATAATCCACCACGCGGGCCCAGTGCGGATTGGTAGATGTCACATGTCTTTGAATTTTTGGTTCTAGGACATGCCGGTTTCCTCACGATGTTTTCCTTGTATAGATGATTCTATAACTACATACGTGTTACGGACGACTACGGACAACATACAACCTAACACAGACCTGCAAACTGAAAAAATCTAAAAAAAAATTGAATTTCGCGAAAACTCTGTCGTTTTCACCTTAATATCAAATTGTACCTTCAATCACTAATAGTTTACGAATTGCTGCATGATAAGAAAATATTTTTACATTAACAAATAGCTGACTATATCAAAATCAAACCTATTGACGGCCGAAATCCATCATAACTCACAAACACGAACCAAACACTAGTGATGCGCCATCAAAACATCGACAAATCATTGACAAGTGAAGCCCCGCTCATTTCGCCAATACATCCAATAATCTGCTGATCTCACCATTGGCCTCAAGCAGGCTTGCGTAACTGTTGTCATTAGTCAAAGTGACCGCCGCATAAATTATATGCCCAATTAGTTACATTGATGGCCGTCGGCGATTAGAGATATCTGGATCAAGTGTGGGTTTGATACAGGGGTGGGAAGTGTGAGTGGGAACGCTGCGGTTTTTCTTTTTAGAGATCTCAAAAACACCAAACGATCCCACAAATTAATTGACTGTCTGCCATTTTTCACCCTTATTTATGCCCTAAATCATAAGGTTGAAAAGTGAACTCGATAGTACCACGCGGGGTTAATGCTTGTTGGTATACTCCATGCTTTGCAGTAAACGAAATTTCCTTATGAGTATCAAATAATATGTATGTATAAAGCATTTGGCCACAGATCTCCTAATCTATACTTAATATTATAAAGAGGAAAGATTTGTATTTTTGTAAGTTTGTAATGAATAAACTCAAAAACTACTGGACCGATTTCAAAAATTTTTTCAGCATTAGAATGCTATATTATCCCTGAGTAACATAAGCACCCGTGGGAAGCCGGGACGGGTCGCTAGTATGGTATATTTGACAATTAAAATCCAATTAATGCTTGCAATTTGAAATTTTCTGAACCGGCACCAAAACAAATGGTTTTGGTGGTATGGACGTGTGTATTTTCTTCAAGACATGAAGTGAAAGCTAAATGATACACTGCAATACACAGCCATATCGTATTGCTAAAAAGTTATGAAATGTTTTGTACTGTAATATTTTCCGAGAAAGACAGACAAACAGGCCTTAGCTATCAGTCACTGAATCACGCCGTCTACTTTCAAAATATTGACCCGTACGTTTACAAAAACCGCGCTATATCTTAACTTACTGCGTCATCAGCCTACTTATACAGTGATGTATAGCCGTGTAGATTATTGTTAAACAAATACAATACATACTGCTTCTGAATTATTTACTACATATTATATGATCAAACGAACTTACAAGTGAAGTTCGATCTTTATTATGATGAGTTGCTTCATTTGAAGATATGATTATAACAACGTAGTTTCCTTTACTTACTTGGTAACTTCGCACATTTTTTAAAGATTTTAATTTTAAAACGGTTAATTGGCCGTACCGCTGCGCCTGTGCCTCTGTGTTGACACTGACGTTTAGTTCATTTTTTAGAGTCAAGTAATGGTATGATACAAAACTTTCTCCGAAACTGGGAACTATCCTTATGTTAGGGAGGGAGGGAGATCATATCTTCAAATGAAGCAACTCATCATAATAAAGATCGAACTTCACTTGTAAGTTCGTTTGATCATATATTATAATTCGTTGCTTCATTCTTCAGATATGATTATAACAACGTAGATGTTAAGAGTCAGAAAGTTTTGGACTGGAGAGAGAAATAAACAATAAGATTATAAACAGTATCGTTTTATTTATCGATAAATCAGTCTTGTGTCTACAGCTTCTTAATTGTAAAGGTATTTTTACATAACAACTTAAATTAACTCAACAAAGTTCTTATTGTTAAAACTTAAACAAAAGCATTTCTGAACTGTATAATAAACGTTTATAATAACGATAGGTCTTCTAATGGTAAGCAGACGGACCTGGCAAATTCGCCTTCGTTTATAATAGACCTGTTATAGAAACGAGCAAATGAATTAGAGGAACTAGTCCACCCTGCGGTTTTGCGAATCGTTTCTATATTAACTCCAGCCAAGTTCGCGGCCGACGTGGCCGCATGTCGTGTGCTATGTGCGCCGAATATGCTGATATCGACGCCACTCTCTGACAGCATGTGTTTGATCCATCTACTGATGGTTTGCGAGGTAGCAGCTTTGTGTGGCCGTTTGTACGTCAACAACAGACTAGATGTACTCTCAGGTCTTATGTTTTTAGTGATAGAAATATAATCTGAGAGAACTGTAGCTGGGCAAATGGAAGTATTTTCCCTGAAGTATGGCAGGAACAAGACCGGCTGTTCCCTACCAGGTGCGGACGTCTTGATGATGTCCGTTATTACAATTTTTATTCCGTTATCTGAGAAACATATGTTCTCGAGTTTAATTAATGAAAGTGTTTGTACCCTGTGAGCGGTGCAGATTGCTAAAAGGATCACAAGTTTTTTTGTGATTTTGTCTAGAGGTAGCTCTTTGTTAGGGAACCAAGTTGCAATAAAATTTAAAACCAGTTGGGGATTCCAAGTGGTGGAATATTTCGGTCTTAAAGGTCTTAATTTATACGCGCCTTTAAGGAGACGTTTAATAGATTCGTCTGAGCCAATATTATTGCCTATAAGGGCTGATAGAGCAGACCGATGAGAGTTTAGGCTGCCATATGCACACCCACTATTAAATTGCGACGTTAGAAATGACAGTATAGAAGATTTCGGAGGGAAAAATACATTAATTTTGTTTACCGTACAATATTGCCACCATAGCTTAAGTGAAGTATTGTATTGCTGAATAGTACTGTTAGAAAAGGATGATAGCATCAGCGTAGTTGAGTCTGCACATGGCAGGCACCCCGTTGGCTGTAAGCTTGCCGGAGAGCCTCGCGACACCCAGGGTAAGGTTCTTGTGCAAGGGGTGGAATTCTCTGAAATGAGATTGCAAAAGGTATTTATTGGGGTTTAAATAAACCACTTCGGAAACTATAAGGTTTTGTAACAATGGGAACCACGGTTGTGATGGCCAGTTAGGATATACTAGTATGCCGCATGCATTATCGTCGATGATTTTTCTAAGGCATTTTAATATAGTGGAAAATGGTGGAAAAGCGTAGAAGTAATAAGTATTCCAATCTAAGGTAAATGCATCGACAGATACTGCATCGGGGTCTTGTCTCCATGATACGAATCTGGTACACTTGGCATTATCGCGAGAGGCGAATAAGTCTATTTCCGGTTGACCAAAATATTTTATAATATCCTGGAAGGCATCATTGGACAGGGACCATTCAGTATCCGGATTAACGATTCTGGATGCGGCATCAGCACGGTTTTCTTTCGTATTTATGTATGACGCGAATACCCAAAGGTCACGCTGCTCACACCATTTCCAAAGAGACCTGGCCAGGTCATTTAAGTGTGGGTATTGAATACCCCCCATGCGATTCACGTAACTGATTGCAGTCGTATTGTCCATGCGAAGTAATATTGCACAGTTGGTTACATCGCTGGTAAATGACTTTAATCCTAAAAAGGCTGCCATTAGCTCTAGGTAGTTGATATGGCATTCCTTTTCTGACAACTTCCATTTACCATGTACTTGAGCATTCTTGCAAACAGAACCCCAACCTGACCTTGACGCATCTGTATAAATATCGATTTCAAAATTAGGCTGTCGCATAAAATTACGAGTTGTACCGATATTTGACAGCCACCAGCACAAATCTTCTAATACAATATTAGGTAACTTAATTTTGACTTCATAATTATTATTATGTTTCAGTAGCGCAAGGTACTTTTGTCGCTCTAAAATCTTTGTGTATAACCAAGCGTACTTAACGGCCGGGCAAGCAGCGACTAATATACCGATAAAACGAGCTAATTCGCGAATTGAACATGAAGGTAATTTTGTAAACTTAGTAACCAATTCGGCAATGTTACGTCGCTTTTCGGCTGGCAATTCTATATTGAGGCTTCTGGTATCATAACAAAATCCTAAGTACTTGCAAGATTGTTGTGGTTTTAACATACTTTTGTCATAGTTGACGACGAAACCTAAAAACTCGAGTAGTTTCAAAGTTTCGTTTACATTACTAAGACACTTCTCATACGTTTCTCCTATACATAAGATATCGTCTAAATAACATACTGACTGGAAACCGCGATGTCTAAGGTAAGTTATAACTTCTTTCATTATTTTAGTAAATACCCGCGGGGCTACGGATAAACCGAACGGCATGCAATTAAAACTAAAAGTTTTAGCTTTTTGCGAGTTATTGGGCTTAAATTGAAATTTTAAATATTTACGGTCATCATGCCTAATTGCTAAGAGGAAATATGCATCTTTCAAATCGATAGTGGCTAGGTATCCGTTGCGTGGTATCAATTTGCATGCTGTTCGGTAATCCTCCATTTTAAAATGATCGTTATTTATTAACTTATTTAGGGATTTCAAATTTAATATGAAGCGGTTATCGCCGTTAGGTTTCTTAGTCAGAAATATTTTAGATATGAACTGATCTTTAGTTACGTAGCACTCTGAGACGGCCCCTAATGCTTTTAGTTTATTAATTGCTTTCATCATGTCTGATTTTTCATTATATGATGATAGGTTATTTTTAGGTATTATTGATTGACTTACAGGCATAAGAAAAGGTATTGGATATCCATTTTGTAACCAATCAAGAATTACATTGTTGTTGGTTATTTTTAACCATCGATCATAAAAGTGGGTAAGTCTACCCGCATGTACCTGTGCTAACGGTGACTCTGAGCAGGCGCTCGCGGCTTGTCCTGTGAAGCAGGGCGTTGTGTTTGAGCTGACGGCATGTATGGGCGGCGATTCCCTGCTGGCGCCGGCCTCCTGTATGCACCCCGCCCCCCCCTGTTCGCCGGGTATCGAGGAGGCGGGTTCCAGTTTCCCTGGTACGCCGGGCGTGTGTTAGGCTGTTGAGGCGGTTTTGGCACCTTCGCAGTCTTCTTTATGGAAAGGCCTTGTTTTTCAATGGCCTTGGCGGCTTTAATTTTCTCTGATAAGGACGAGCCAAACAGTGATTCGTCCCTTTCGGACTCATTTATTATATTTAAGAAAGCCTTGTCCAAACTAGGAGTGATTAACTTTACTCGAGTCTGGGTTGCTAAGTAATGTGAGTCACATAGTAGGCGGCAACCGTTGCTCAAATGTTTCATGGCTTGCACCTTGTTATCGCTCTTTAGCAGCAGATCCATGCCTCTGTTGATGGCAGTGATACCCGTACCTAGTTGCTGTTGAGACGCTGTAAGTGTCTTGTCGCGATTACGCACCATGTCTGGTACCGCCGCTGAGATTTCTGCGTTTAATTTTGGCGCCTGTAGAAACCTACAATTGTCTGGCACAAGGTACTCTTTCAGTAGCACATCTTTACTTTCCTTAGGCATACCCTTCCTCAGCAAAGGAAGCCACAATTGTGATAAATTACCGTGAATGTTGTCACCATAGTCAGGTGAGTCTGACGTGGATTCGCCGAGCGCTGACAGCAGATCAGGATCTAGTTCAGGTTCTACGCTGGAACAGGTTTCCTCTTGAGGACAGGGTGCCGCCTGACCGTCGTGTTGGTCGGGGTTATCACCGAGTTCCGGTTCCACTGCTTGCGAATCATCGTGTAAACCCAGGGTACCCAGGGCCTCGACAGACTCTTCGTTACCTGTAATTACGATTTGCAATTAAGGTTGTGAAGATAATAATTTGAGGGTAGCGGAAAAATAAAGTGGCCGAATGGAATTTAGCACGTTAACGGTACATCTACTTTAGATTGTACGTATTTATGTGCTTCTTTGTCACCGTTGAAGACTCGCAGTCAACCCCGATGCAGTATTATAAAATAATTTTCATTTAGTTTTGAAAAAATGTCAAAGTTATTGACTCGCAGTCAATCCCAGAGCATAAACAAAACTGTTAATTAGTTTTACTAATCACTTTCGGAAGTGATTAGAACGCACTCACTAATTAATGCATTGTTGCTTACCTTCGTCATCTGATGAAGATATTTGTAACGGTCTAATTTTTCGTCGATGTTTAACTTTTTCTTCTATTTTTCGAATTTTTCTAGCATAGTGCTCAATTCTTGATTGCGCGCTCCTTTTTGGCATGTTGCTTAACGGGTGCGTGCGATAGTTACCGCGCACGAAAAAGGAATGAACTAAACGTCAGTGTCAACACAGAGGCACAGGCGCAGCGGTACGGCCAATTAACCGTTTTAAAATTAAAATCTTTAAAAAATGTGCGAAGTTACCAAGTAAGTAAAGGAAACTACGTTGTTATAATCATATCTGAAGAATGAAGCAACGAATTATAATCATATTTATATGCCTTAAGCCTTGCAGAAGATTGGTCGTGGCGTTGATGTCTTCAATATGAATACAATATGTAGATACGGTCAGCAGCAAAATAGCTTGGCAAAAAATCGAAGCTGTTTTAAAATCAAGACAAAAAAAGAACCTGAATTTTATTGTAAAAGTGACAACGTAATTATTAGCTTTGGTTGAGGACTTTACCTTGCCTTTCGTACCAAAATGCAGTGAGTCTTCATGAGAGTACGAAGTAAAAGAAAATTTAACATAACATCACCCAGATATGAGCCCCAAAAGCTACGGATAAAGGTACATCCGTTTCGGTATTTATCAATAGTGTGGCCGATAAAATAATTAATTAATACTCCTGGACAAAATATAAATTGTTAGAAGCTTCCTCTTTCTGGAGTTTAGCTCGAACTTGATAATGTCAACGTCTGAAATAAATAAATAAATAAATCTGCCTAGCCTTTTCCCAACTATATTGGGGTTGGCTTCCAGTCTAACCGGATGCAGCTGAATACCAGTATTTTACATGCAGCGACTGTTTATCTGACCTTCACTAACCCTGTTACTGGGTAAAATGGTGCCCCTTGGTAAGACTGGTTGTCAGACTTCCGGGCCACTAACTACCTGTAGGTAACGACTGTCATCTACAAATGACAGCCGAGATCAACGGCTTAGCGTGCTTTTCGAGGGACGGATGAAACTTGGTATGTGATGGGTGGCCATCCATCCACGGACTAACCTAGGCAACCGCTGCTTGACCTGGAGATGTACCCGAGCGGCTAGTTGTTATTTAGCCACGAGGTCCTTTTTTTTTAATGAAGGAATAAAATTTATTTCATTTAGTTTCAATTAACAGAAGCTAAAATCCAATGAGTTTTTTTTTTGTACTACTTGTATTAAATAACAAACTCCAGTGAAAATACGAGAATTGAATGCTAACGAAGTTTTTTATTAGATCAATTGTGTTTTTCTTTTACGGAAGTGTTACAGCAGTCAATTTTATAACTGTATTGCATAATTACCGATACAGCCTGGTGACAGACAGAAAGTGGAGTCTTAGTAATAGGATCCCGTTTTTACCCTTTGGGTACGGAACCCTAAAAACACTATTAAGAAGGCCCAGTACCAGATTTTATTTAATTTGCTTTTCCTCCGTTTACCAAAACGAAAACATCGTGAGGAAACCAGCATTTCTTGGACCCAAAAATTTGTACACTCGTGATATCTCATTAACCCGCACTAGGCCTGTGTGGTGGATTACAGCTCACCTCATGTTAAATGGGCAACAGGCCATTTCTCTGTGAGGAGTCACAGAGAAATGGCCATTTAACATAAGGCTGATTATGCTGTGCTTTTGAAAAAAACGTGCCTCGCTACTCAGGAGAGTGAGAGTTAGTCGCAACAGCATCCTGAGAACTGTACCGGAGAGCTACAGCTCTCCAATATTGTAATTTTTCTTGTGCAGAGGGTAATTGGTACTAACACTAGATAATAAGTTATTTAACATTAGGTTACTAACACTCTATGGATCTTTTTGTGTCCAAAATAAAATAAATAATAAAAAAATTGAGGCAATTACATTTCGAATGATATTGTAAGACATTATTTATTTCAAGCCGTGTCTCATAGGATTTCTCATCTACAAAAACGACTAACTTAAAATAAAAGAATTAAAATGTGGTGTGGGCCGCGCGGCGCGTCTGCTTTCTAATAATAATAATAATAAATCATTTATTTCGAGCAACAAAACTCATAGTGTTAGTAACAATATACTTACAAACTATGTTAGTAAAACACTTACATCTAATGTGCTTCTTTTGTTGTTTTACAGTTTGGTTTTTAATTTTTAAAATACTTTTTTTTTATTTACAGCTTATTAGTTTAATAATGTGACAGATTTGACAGGTCATTTACTTATTGTCGTTTTTTTTTAACTTTTTAAAATATACATTTGTACTGGCAACTAAGCCTTGAGTGGCAAGCTAAGACTTGCATCGTACAGACCTTTATCTGACTGTACACAGTATAAACTAGTGAGGTACCTAAAGTGTCTAAATCAAAATGTACGTGAAAGCCAGTTTTAGAGCCTGTGCTCTCTACAGAGTGCTTTTGTGGTGATGTGTGGATAAACCCATCTACCTATTTACTATACAACGTGTAAATGAACCTTCCACGAAGCAAGCACTCTGTACATCAAATTAAGTAACTCTAACCAATAATTGGGAAACGACTTTTTTGTTGGGATGAACTAAATAGATGTTCTGATAGTTGGACGTTTTGCTTTAAGGACATTTTGCTAATTAGACTTACTGATCAATAGACGTTTCGAGCTGTTGGACGTTTAGCTACTTAGACCTTCTGATCAGGAGGGGAAAAATCACGTTTTACGGTATGGTATCTATTAGCACAATGTAGAGTCCTAGTCTCTAGAGTGCTAATAGATGCATTGTGTAGTTAGGGGGTCATGTATTTATTTAAAGTAAAGTTGTAACATTAAAAATTTGTATAAAAAAAAAAAAAAAACTTGTGAAGGAACTTTGAAATCCTATATCTCCGTAACTACAGGGTTCCCAGGTATGGTCCAGAGCAAAAATATGATCGCAATGACGGGGAGAACACCTGGGGAGGTGCCTTTCGGCAACGTTCAGTATTTTTAGACCCACTTTACTTACACCCACAAATTGATGGTTATGTTAATACATAGTCCTGGATTATAATCCAAGACTCCGAAAATGTTGTCTTGAAATCTGTAAGTTTTTACCTGGCGTGTGTGGCGCCAGATAATAAGGTGTAGATTATCCCAAAAAAACCCTATACCAGGTAATCAATTCTAACCGGCACTGGGCCCGAGTGGTCCTCAACTCATTCGAGCGTTTTCTGTTTCGAGGAGGGGTTTTGGATTGGGAATATAATTGGCTGATTGGGAAAGTACACCTAACCTTGCTTGCAAACAATCCAGAAATTTTAGATTAAATTAAACATTAAATGAACATAACAAAACATCACACCGGAAATCCCCAAAGGGTACCTAATAATACACCCACATTTCGTCAGTTATGTTTTAAGTCCCATGTAATAGGGAGCGAACATATTGCCATCAACCGGGCACAAAGCTAGACTCCGTGGCCGCTACTGAGAAATTCCTGATGGAAAATCCCAATAACACTTTGCCCGACCCGGGTATCGAACCCAGGATCTCATGTTCCACAATCAGCGCTTGCGATCATACGGCTAAGGAGACAGTTAACCAGTCAAATTGTTTCCAATTTAATTAAAATTATAATAAGCAGCAAGCCACATATACGGCAGATGTAATTCAGGTCATTGCATAAGAGAAAACAGTACCAAAACACAACAACATACATAAGTGCTTCATGGTTGAATAAAATTCTAAATGCTGACCACGAGATTTTTTGGCACCATTTCAAGTCATACTTCGGACGTGTTGTGAATTCTTTAGGAGCCTTTAGAGTCTGGTTTATGTCTACTTACGAGCACATTATATGTACAAAGGCTGTTCTATTATATTAGGAGGAGGAAGTACAAAATATATCCGGCTTCGTCTTCATGCATCGTTTTTAATATCATCTTGTACTCGTATGTCGGTTGAGAGTTCACATTTGGGTTCCTATTGATATTTTTTAAAGTGAAGAATTTTTGTCATTAACAAGACTGTTCGAGGTAATGTATATCATGGAGTTTCATGCCAGTTTTTATCCATGGGATACGACCAACTAAGCTGTTTCTGTTGATCGATTCAAAATATTTTAAGCACATGTGTAGGTATATGAAATGCAATATTTTCAGCTTGAATTTGTCTCATATCAGGGTCATTTGCATTGATTCGTCTTTGCCATTCCAGCCTACCATCTTTATGAGGTAACCAGTCTATCAATATGAAGTTATCGTTCTGTAGCATTCTTTTAGTTGTGACATCTTTACTAGAGACGTCTAATTAGTACATGGGTCTGCAATGTGAAACACTAACATTAACCAAAACAAACTTAACAAAAACTAGAATTCACAGATCATAAAACACAACAGTTTAGTAGTTCACACTACTTACCTTTACTAAGACTTTACCTAGACCTCCAAAAAAGTCCATAATTTTCACGTAATGTGCCATCATTACAAAAACGCCGACTATCCTCACTTTGTACGCCTAACAGCGACTAAGGACGCTAGTTTTTAGTAAGCAAGTAATAAGCGCGTGCCGTAAGAGACGAATACGCCGGAATAAGCGCGTACGCACGTTCGATTTTTTTAATCTCAAAATGGGGCGCGCATGTAGGCATGTAAACCAAACACTAAGGAGTTTTTTTTTTTCATAAGTGAGTGTATATTACTTAGATCATTGAGTCATCGCGACTTGACTTGGAATACTTGACCACGATGCTCAGACAAACGAAACAGACACGCTCGTTTCGCTTGTCGCATTTCAAATCGCCTGATGCTGAAACGGCGTAAATAACAATACTAAATAGTTTCCCAAACCACTAACTAACAGCGCTTAAGACTTCCTCAGGCTCTAAGGAAACGGTAAATAAAAACGACCGTAATTCTGTGAATGTTTCAAGTTTTCTCACTGTTTTGCAGTTAAAATAATAGCATTGCTACTGGGTACCACTTTTGTACGTCAAGTTTCTGAGAAAAGAAAAGGATGATTTATTTAATTATGTAATTCTTCCGGAGTCGTCTTGGAGTCATGAAAAATGTCTGTTTGTTGTCCTAGGTAAGTTTCATGAGAGTGCTGTAGTGAAGAATTCGTGCAATTTCTGGATGTTTCATTATGCGACATTGTAACGTTGCTGGCTGCAGCTGTAAAATGCTTTGAATAAATACTTCGTGAAAGCAGGTTTTAATTATAATAACGTTATGATTAAAACAGATATACATAATTGACCAAAATCAAATGTGTTTATCAGCGGGATTATTATGTTACACATTTATATCGGTAATGTCTTTCATTTTGACAATTCAGCATCATTCATTGCGTTGCTTCTGTTGTCGTATAGACAAAGGCGATTTTCAAGTCGTTCGTCCGCTGGGTTGGGCGAAGGATGAGCCTCGACCATCACCTTAGGAGACTCAAATTGCGCCGCTGCTGGGTCAAGGGTTTGATTTAGCAGAAAGCAATACTTCTGGATACGGCACGTATGGTGAGGAGATTCCTCTCTCTAAAGCCCTGACCACCGGCAACCTATAGCTTGTTTCTGACGCCGATGCAGGGCTAGGTACTATTTTTTAATATTTTTTAATGTTTTTTTATTTGGTTTTGTTTTATCCAGCTACTACAAACTGTCAAATTTATTTAATAGATTTTTAACTTTATCGTTAAACCAAAAGGTTCAAGGTTGATTCGGAAAATTTGACAGTTTCGGGTAGCTTATTGTGCTGGCGTCTGAAAAGAAAATAAATGAATGAGTCAATGGTTTGTCTGATTAAAATAAATGATGAAAATATAACTTAGACAATAAAGATATCATTTAAAAGGATAGGATTAACAACACCGAAAAAAACAAACATAATAATTAACTACAAATCTCAGCACTGCTTGCAATAAAATATAACGAAAAATAATTTATAAAATCTCACAGTCTAAGTGAAATGTATGGCACACTAGGATTTACTGCGCGACGTAATCAGAATTAATTCTGCACCTACTTTACTTAGCAGAGACTTTAGAAGAACTTGAGTGTGTTTTACAGAATTTTAGTTTTAATTTCCTAGGATGTATTAGATTTGAAGAGATCCTTAATTAAAGTGCTTACGAGTAATAATGTATTTATTTAAAGGACATTGAGTAAGTGAGTGTAGAATTTACAATTATTCTCTCTTTTTGAAAGTGATAAAGGAAGAAGCAAGCTAGAAAATAGCTCGACCAATCAAGCGTCATTGCAAGAATTGAATTCCGAGTTTATTAGCGACAGTTTTTTTTTATTACATGATATTGCAATGCATAACATTTCCATTAGTTTTTATTTATCTTGCAATGTTTGTGTGTTTGTTTTTGGCTTTGTTTGACTTCCTCATAATCTGCGTTAATTTGATTTGATTTTTTATATGTTGTTTAAGTTTTGATAACAATGGATTTTCATGATAAGCATGACCTGATTCTATTCCCAGGATTGGCTCCAGATAAGCGAACTCCTGAACGGTCAATAGAACAGACAAGAAATTTTCATCAATGATAGCTTGTGATAAAGTCTACCATCGCCCGGCTGATGGGCTCAGGGTTGGGTCCAGAAACAAGATCTTCTCAAACGTCAAAAAAGCGTTTTGTTAAGAAAATTTTACAAATCATCTTGTTATTAAAAACATTCGATCACTTTAATTACGTATTCCTTGTGCAAATGTGAATCAATGTGATTGTCCTTCGACGTTTAAGAGTAGTGATGATAAACTTAAAGTACCTAATAGTACTCGTATAACTTAGTCAGATTCTAAGTCATGACCAAAAACTCGCAAGCCCTTACCGATGCTTCAACAGGGCTTTAATATTTTTTCTCTTTTCGGAAAATATCTTCTGCTGGAGAAAAGTCTCCTCAAGTGTGTCCATGTTAACTGGTACTACGCATATTGCATTCATTAGAACATTACCACATTATCACTCGTAACATTACGCCTGCAATCCCCAAACGGTGCAAGGGAGATGTACATGTACAATTTGTACATATAGCTCATCTACATTTTGCCGTTGATCCCATGTAATAGGGGCGAAGCTATTGCCATCAACTGGACGCAAATTCAAATTGCAGTCTGCTACTTAGAAGTTTCTGATGGAAAAACGCAATAACACTTTATCCCATCTACAAATTGAACTAAACAGAATATCAGGCACACAAAACGTATTATTGTATATTTGGTTTTATAACAACAATTAAATTAACACTTCATGGTTATCAAAATGTCTACAAGACACAATTTGAGGTCTACAAAGATTTGTGACGCATTTAGGTTAAATTTTAGTGTCAGTAAAATAGACCTGTGGGTCTAAATTTAGGGGGTGCTCATTAATTGTGCCGTGGGACCGCGAGGACAGAGGATGGGTGCTACGTTTCAACATTACAATGTAAGTAAGACATAGGTCTTGATGTGGGGGAAGATTGAGAGCATCTCGTAAATTAGTGGTTGCAAGCCTGCTGAACATGAGGTCTTGGGTTCAATTCCCAGGTCGGGAAAAGTGTTATTGGGTTTTACTATCAGGAATTAATTTCAGTAACAGCCACGGAGTTAGGATTTGTGCCCAGATGATGGCAATAGTCCCCTACTACATGGGCCTTAAAACATAACGGGCGAAATGTGGGTGTTTTAGGTACACCTCTGCCTAACCCTGCGGAGATTACGGGTGTGAAGTAATGACAACTAATAGATAAATGTGTCTTGGGAGAAAACTGAAGTGCCTATGAAAACCTTTAACATTCTTACTGCAAAGTAAGGGCGTGCACCATCTTCTGAACCCACAATGTTTTGGAACATTCTGTCTTAACTACAAGTACTAAAGTTTGTTTTCGTATCTTAACTTAATTTCAGTATGGATATGGGCTAATGCCAATACTTGAGAGTAATGTTATGAGCTTTAATAAGCTCGTAACTTTACTCTTATGTAACTTCTTTACTCAGCCAATTACATTGCAAGGAAAGTAGTAAAACAAAAATAGAAGCGTTTGCTGAAGGTAGGTTAAAACCCACTAACTTCTTACTATTACTGTTAGCCACTGTATGTCATCCCACTGCTTGGCGAAGGCTTCCTTCATGACTTCCAAATCTTCCGATCTAGGGCTAATGTGGACCACTGGTCGTTGGGTGTGTCCAGTTCAACCCGCCATCTTCTGCGAGGTCTACTTCGTCGCCTTCTGGCTTTGAGGGCTCTGTATTGTCGTTATTTTAGCGCACATGTAAGTTTATGCTCGCGGCTTCGCCCGCGTGGAGTCCGGTAATGTCCCAGGGGATTGTACTACCGGGAAAAATAGTATTCAATGTGTCTGTGTGCCAAATTTCATTCAATCAGTCGTTTTTGCACAAAAAAATAACAAACATTTGATCGATCCATCCTCACAAACTTCCGCATTCATAATATTTAGCTTTAATTTTGAACTAAGAATTTTCTTCGCAACTTCAACACCTAGGAATTATTTGTCTCCAATAACCCGTCCACTTATCACATATTCCGCCATTTGCATAAAACTCCTCCAAAGAATACAACTTAAATAGAGGTTTGCATTTTAAATTTTTAACAAAAAAAAAAGAGAAACTGTTTTAAACCCGCTTCTCGCTATAAAGCGCTTTTGTTCAGCGCCACAAATGGCTGAAACTGCCAACTCGTGATTATTTTCAAGAAAAACATTATTCAAATTCGCTAACAGTCTCAGAAGGTATTAAATTCTTTTTAAAACGAAATGATACGGTGAAGTATCTGCTTTGCAGTTGAAGCTTGAATAATACGCTATTTAGCTGTTCCATTTGGATAAAGGGTGTTTCCAAGTTTGTTTTCTCCTTTATGTTTTTTGCCAGCGTATTTGTATGTGCTTTGTCCTTTGTTTTGCCGTGGTTGTACAATTTAAGAATCTCAATATTACTGTCTGGGACCATGCTGTGAACACCAATCCTCTTGCAAAATGTGAAGATTTAGGATCTGATCCCGTAGTTGATTGATTGATCTTGGGTCTCTTCCTAGCCTGGTCATCTATTTTTAATTATTATTTTTATATATTACTCAAGTTGCAAATTTTTTCGTCACTCAATGGACGCCTGTTGGAGGAAATCGCCGTCAAGGTAGACCGCGACGAAGACGTGTGACGATCTGATCTTGTTTGTGAGGCGAATATGTCCATACATCGCATAAGATAGAGAGATTTGGAAGGAGAAAGGGGAGGGATTTGCCCAGCAGTGGGACACTCAATAGGCTCACAACAAAAAACTATATTTTGGGCACTTGTGATTCACCAATAACTAATCACTTACCCGATGTACGTACGTACTTAATTATTGAGGAAGTTAGCTCTTCTTCTTCTCTTGAAAAAGCGCTAAACCATCATGAATAACGTAGTAACTATGCAAAAACTCTATAAGACTGAAAATTAAAGCATGCTACTAGAACCCTTCTAACTTACGAAAACAAGGGTTTAGGAAAAAGGTCCCAGAAATCTATGTCATCAAAACATACCCTTTCTTCCCACTTCCCCTTCACCGCCACATCCAATTAAAGCCTATTTTCCTTTGAACACCGAGCAGAAAAAACACGAAATAATAAGACGATTAAATATCCCTGGTCCTAAATAAATATAAGGCTACTCGCCGAGATTTTTGCTTAGGCAGCGTCTAGGGACAAATGTCTCTAATTAAATTTCGTTTTCTATAGAATATTTTTGTTTAAAAAAAGAAGAATGGAATGGAATACGAAATGCCTGGTTTTTGTGTTGTTTATTTTGTGTGAAGACCTTGGAAGGAATTTAGTACAATCAGCATGTCACTTTCCCACAGCTGGAACTCAGAACACCTCTCTGTGAGTAGAAGTGGGCCGTAATCCACCACGCAGGTCCAATGTACCAGCATTGGTGGACGTCACATGTCTTCGCTTTTTGGTTCTGTGATATGCGTCATCACGGCATTACATTATTTTTCATTGTTGCATTATTTTTCATTATTTTTTTGGAAAAATTATGTACAGTTGGGTTCAAACCCCTATCAATCGTTAGTTGTGGCCGTAATTATTAGGCTACGTTCGACGGAAATCCGCGATATGCTAGATTACTCTGCATATAGGTAATCCATTCAGCCAGATTGTTTCCGATAAGAGTTCAATTCATAGAAAAACAGAACAGCCTACAAATTTTTGCGGCTACAGTTTCCGATTGCGGTAACATGCATTCGGCCAGGTTTTATTTAAAATACGCATACGCCAATGCAGTCCTCCTTTGGCGGTGGTTATTAAACCGCGAGGGAATTGTTGGCTTTTCATTTGGCCTTTCTATGGACCAGATAGTCGAGGTTTGTGTGATCGTTCTGGGTATCAAGGTTTTGTTGAGAACGCGTAGCAAAGAAAAATCAACTGACTGTCTCATTGGTCTAGTGGACGCAAGCACGACTGCTGAGCACGAGGTCCTGGGATCAACTTCCAGGTTGGACAAAATGTTATTGGGGTTTTCTATTAGGAATTTCACAGTAGCAGCAGATTTATGCCTGGTTTATGACAGTAGATTCATCCTTATTTCATACAAACTGGCGATTAGAACAAAGTTTATATAGTGTAAACGGGCAGTTCACGAACCCATCAACCTAACATTCTGTAAAAAAAAATCTTTCATTTTTCATTCTGTGAAAAATCACGTAATACGGTAGGACTCAATGTAACGCACTCAAAACATTGTGCTGATAGAGATGCACGACCTCCGCACTATTCCATAATAGTACGAGGGTCGTGGAGGTATTTAAAGTAAAATTGAGCATTAAGAACTTGTATTGCAAAACTTCTAAATACTGCGAAACAAGAAGGTTTCCCGGCATGGTCTAGTACAAAAAACATGATCGCAATGTCGGGAAAAACAAGTGCCTCTCCGCTTCGTTAAAAAGCGATTTTTACACCCATTAGAAATGAACTAATCACGCCACGTGTAGAGCAAACATGCGCATAGTTTTTCAAGGGAAATACCAACGTTTTAGTGTTATGACTCGGTAAAAGCTGTCGATCAATATTGATCGAAAAATCACTAATCTTAACGAACGATGCGAATTCGTTCGCGGTTTTAAGCATGAATACAGTTTATCGATATTGTCAGCTATGGAACTAATCCTGTAATGGAAATGGACATCACTGTTTATTTTTCGGAATGTATTTTCGATATTTCGTGGTTAGGCCTATATTTCACATTTTTGTTTTTTGACTTTCGGTTGCTAATAGGTGATTTTAATGTAAATTAATAAAATATAGTTGAAAGATTACTTTGAAGGTTTAAAAATATTGATTGACTGTCCATTTTAATTGAGATTGCTAATCAATTCTTAATGTTGTGATTGAAAAGTAATTATTTCTATAAACTGGCATGTTTCTGAAATAAAAACGTAATAGTGATATTTCAGGTTTTCTCGCTACTAATATGAGGAGACGTGCGGTCGTGTGATCGGTCACACTTGTTCGTGAGGCCCACTAGTCCTGCGACTAGGAGATTTGTTTAGGCTTCATACAGAACCAATTTAGTTTAATATGGAATAAGTATGTCATAAATTGATTTTTTTTCGGTTGTTTTGTTTTTATTTAATTTTGTTTTATTGTTTTGTACTGTCAGTCAATTAAATACTTTTTCTTTATTTCTTTCAGAACTTTTATTTTATCGTACAACATGGTCTATGTTGTACTGTACCGTGTCTGGTGGGGGTACCCATCAGAATATGTTGTACTTGCAGCGACGCATTTGGCTTCGAAGTCGGTAGTAATGCGACATAACCCACTAGCTGTGCTCCTTAGACGACGGGTTTCCGTAAGGATTTCCCCATATAAATAAAAGGTTTGTTCCACTATCTCTGGGCCAGAAAGTCGAGATATTCCAAATAAAATTGCACACAAATGGCTGTGCACAAATATTCTAGATTGCTCACCTTTGGTTGCAATGATAGGACGAGTTTACAAGTTCTGGTAGAACGTACTTATGATAAAAGTACTAGGCTTGCATATAGTCAAGATGGTATACCTCAAAAAGTACGAAGTTCACTGACAGTCTGCTACTTTTCACTCTTATGCCCTACGTAATAAGGTTGAGAAGTGGACCGTCAGTCAACTCGGTAGTACATAGCACCAAGGTCACTTTGACCTCTAAAGTAATTGAACTTTGTTTCCTTACCCAACTAAAACCCCAAATAAATGAAATTACCAGCCAATACATCACTTATTGATCCCTCTTCCAGTAATCCAATTATCCGTAATCCAATCCAGAGTCTTGATTCCTCGACTTACGTTACAGGGTACGATAAGCCACGAAGACTAATGTTTTGAACCAACAACTTACAGTTTGTTGTTGGTAAAAACTACTGATCGTTATTTAAAATTAGTGTAAAGTAAGGTTTAACAAGCGTTGTCTGTTAGTCTTTCATCACTGCGATCTCCAATCCGCCTGCCAAGCGTGGAGATTATGGCAAATTCCTCCCATCATGGGAGAGGCTTATGTCCAGCAGTGGATGTTATGGGCTGTTGTAGTTGTAGCAGGTTTAACAAGAGTTTGCTGACTATCAATTTAATGATTCTCCTACCTTTATCCCAATTTATATGGAGTCGGCGCAGCATGTCTTCTTCTTCTATACTTCTCTGTTACTCGTCATCTCAGCAGTCACCTTCTTTCTGGCCATAACATCATTTACACAGTTTATTTGGTCTTCCCTTACTCCTACAGATATCCACATTCATACTCAAAACTTTCCTCATTCCTCCAAATCACATGCCCATACCATTTAGGATACTATACCATCTAGTAATTTTGCTATAATGTAAAACATTGCATTCATAATAGATTACACTTAAGTAACACACACGATTATTATACTCAGAATAACTAGGGCTATCGTATTACCCAGTACCAACTAGGATGTGGAGGTCAGATAGGCAGTCGCTCCATGTAAAATACTGGTATTCAGCTGCATTTGGTTACACTGAAAGCCGACCCCAACAGAGTTGGGAAAACGCGAGGTAGATGATGACATACGACTCAATACGTATAGGTACCGGGGATTAAAGACTCGTTATTTTATGTAGGAAACGAGGATTAAGGATTACTGTTTTCCATGAAATTGGAGTTGGTACCTATTGATTTAAATCCAGATATTTAGGAAAGTTATAACACTTAATCCAAGGGGAAACAGTTATATGTCTTCGATTGAACACTTCTTTGTGCCTAGTTGATGCCAATATGCTCGCCCCCTATTACATGGGACTTAAACATAAATACACTAGACTTGAGTATAGCAAAATGAGAGTGAACTATTAGATACAACTCTGCCTAACCCTCAGGGATTACAGGAGTGATGTCGTTGTAATATCTTCGATGGAGTATGTGAGCAGAATTATCCTCACACAAAATAAAAGGGTTGTTGATAAATCCCATCCACTCATGCATAGCATGATATTCTGATACAGGTCATAACGCTTGATCAAATAACTTTGAAATATCTGAAAGGAAAAATAAAATAAAACAAAAGAAACAACGACTCCAGATATGTATGTATATCCTTTCACAACACTATACTCATACCTGCAAAACTCCGAAAACATAGTCTTTAGGAAACGTATCTTTCATGTTTTGGTTCAAAAACAAATTTAATTTTATTACAAAAGTTGTCCGCCATCTTTTATCCGATGCACCTTGGTTGACGCACTCAAGGATAGCCATGCATGAATGTTCGCAAGATTTTTGGCAAAACAACAGAGACCGCGCGACATAAATATTCCGAGTCAGCGTGTTGTTTAAGTTTTTGAATAATTCCCAACTGAGTTTGTCATAAATCATGAATTTGAAGATTTTAATATTGGGAAGTTAAAGATGTTTGTAGTGTTTTCTTTTGAAGTAGAAAATGGAAGAGAGTAAAAAACAGGATTTTCCAGACGAAATACTTAAAAGTTTGTTACCAGTTATGGTGCCTGATGGAAAAGAGGGTAGCTTTGATTTTCTTTATCTGAAATAATTCTGAAATAGGTAGATGGAATATCTCGATACGCATCAGGACTAACCACAGATTGTATTCACCCAATACTGAGAATGGGCATCTCTTTTCTTGTGCCATTCTCCACGGTCCCACGTTTCTTTTGCCAGTTCTTGGACACCATTTGGTGACAGCCTTAGTCCACCTGTCATCACTGCGCCTTGCTAGACGTCCTGCTCAACTCCATTTGAGTTCCGTAACGCGAGTTTTCGATACATAGCTTATATTAATTTGTTACATGATATGATTACAAGTTAAGACATTGTGAGTCTGATTAAGATGTCTAAACCATGTTAATGCTCCGTCAAGACTAAAACTGGTGCCACAAAATACCAAACAGACTGCTAAACAGCGACAGAGAAAGGTACACCAATAAATAACCACAAAATTCAATTATCGGCAAAATCACCAATCGCTGAACATAAGATATATTGTAATTACCCAAGTTTCGACTTGATATTTATCAACGTAAAACATTTTAACTACGCATGCCGGCTGAAATTGGCCCAAATATTCCAGTAAAATAGATAAAACTTTTAACTTCACATCTTAATCCTTTCTCCATCGGAATGGAAAATTTCGCCCCCAAAGTTGGGGAGAGTGGCGAGTTTCGGAAATGTTCGTTTCCATGTTTGGCTAAATTCAGACACAAGTTTAAGCTCATAAATTCATTGGAATAAGATCCGAATACACTTCATAGGTATTATATCTGCTTTCTAAGCAAAAGGGGAGGGACATGATCTCATGATCAAGCTTCAATGTCCCCATTTCTGGAACACAAACCCACTCTCTATCAGAGGTAGAAGGCTGTAATCTACCATGCATACATTTACTAGTAGTCCTATAGTAATACGAGTGCCTGTGCTGAATAAATGACACTCAGAAAATATTTTCTTGACTTGTGTTTCTGGAATATTTTCGCTAAAATCTGTGCTGCCGCGCTCTAAGCTCTTTATAAAGCTGCCTAGCGCTGTCCCAACTATGTGTGTTGTGGCTGGCTACCAACCTAACCAAATGAAGCTAGAATTTTATATGAAGCGACTGCCTGTCTGACCTCTACAATTCAATAACTGAGTCTCGGCTTAACCTGATCACGTTTCAACACATTTAATTCAGCTCGTTGTCTAGTCGCATTAATCATCATCATTTCAGCCGCAAGACGTCCACTGCTGACATAGGCCTCCCCCAAGTGTCGCCACACTGGCCGGTCCCGTGCGACTCGCATTGCTTGAACTTAAACGAATGACGACTTTTTCGCTTTTATTGTACGGATTTAAAGCTCTTTTTCGCAAGCCAGTTCCCCATAAATAAGTATGGTCACTTCGTAACAAGCTCTTAAATCTGACAACCTGTCTTTTCTAGTCATACAAATATTGACAGTCTTTCTTGGTACCAAGGTCTTTCAAGGTCTTTCAAGGTTCCCCTTGGTAAGCTGCAATTGAAAAAACAAAAACCGTCAAGAAAGACTGTCAATATTTCTCGAATTGAAAGGCACAGAAAATGTTGAATGAATTCACTTGATTGTTGCACGACCGGTTGCTCCCTAACAACCCGACGTTCGAGTTAATCTCCGAATAATTGGTTTTCGAATACGATTTTCCGAATCGCTCACGGCAATTTTCGAGGAAATTCTTGGCCCCTTTAATTTACATGAACAAAAACGTTGAGCTCCCTCATTTTTATTCTTATTTTGTAATGATGGAGAAAAAAATACAAAGGCCTCGTGGAATAAAAAAAAAACATTTAATTCGAGGATCATAGACTCATAATAGAAATCATACAAAATCATAGTCACATTACATTGTACACAATATATACCAATAACAGTCACATGGGACGATATGTAAGGTTAATCAAGGCTTGCCAAGATAGATCCGTAGATAGGCGTTCGACCACTCCGAGCCTTAGTAAGCAAGTTGTAACGTTGGTCTCGGCTGTCATTCATCAATATTTGACAGACGTACGAGTAGTCTGAAAGTCTGACAACTGGTCTATATCGTCATCATCATCATCAATAGCCCGACTTCATCCACTGCTGGGCGTAGGCCTCTATTTGCTTGTGCCAAGCTCCATGTGCCTATATGCCTATATTGTCTGCCCATCTCGCCGCCAGACGACCAACACTTCTCTCTCCAGTCCTTGGACACCACTCGCACTAGTTTTACCAAACGTTATTGTGTTACCGAGCAGTTCGTCGACTATTTCGCTCCTTTTAAAATATTTGTACTCAACCTGCATTCGGTTAGACTGAAAGATGACTCTAACATAAGAAAGGGCTAGGCAGAAGTCATGAGTGAAGAAAAATAAAGGTACTTACAAGTGGACAGTCTCCTTAACCAGTCTCCTAAGCAATGTGTCTAAAAAGTTTTTCAATAAGACCTTTCGAAAGGTAAATAGAAAGGTTGGCATTTAAACAAGCCCCCCTTTAAGGGGTAGGCATGTAATTATTTCTGTAAATGTGGAAACTTTGCTGCGTTGAGAGTTAACCCTTACCGATTAACAGTTAAGGCGAAGTTTCCGAGATAATTGCCGATTCTCCAAGGCTTTCTTTATCGTTTCTCGAAAATTTGAATGCTTGTTTTTTGTTGGATACTTTAGGGAGAAGGTAGCACCTTTATAAATTTAATTAAGGTTGAATTTATGGAATCATTCTTCACCGTCTCTTCTTTTGGAATCGTTCTTGACTGCCTCGTTGGTCGAATGGTCGCAAACGAGACTGTTGGGCATGAGGTTCCCAGGTCGGGCAAAGTGTTACTGGGTTTTGCCATCAGGAATTTCTCAGTAGCAGCCCGGTTATTGGCAAGAGCTCGCCCCCCTATTGTATGGCACTTCAACATAACTGGCGAAATGTGGGTGTACTATTAGGTACAACTCTGCCTAACCCTTCAGGCGCGATATTATGTGCATTCGTCAATCGTTACAAGCTGCTGTCGGAGAATAACGTTAAACTATTTTGAGATGAAGCAGTAAACTGCAGTCCTCACAGTTTGGTTTACGATTGCAGCTTGATGTTCGGATGCTGCTGTGAAATTCTCTGTCATTTTATCTTAACGTAAGTGCCTTTAATGCGGGGAGATCTCTTCAATCTATAGATTGTATCTATATAAGGATTTTTTGGTGTGTTCATCCATAACGCTATAGTCAAATGCCAAAAGATCCTTGAAGCACTTTCCCAAAACGTTAGTAGATGCAAAAATGTCACAAAAAGCCAGGACAAATGACGTAATGGTTGAAACTATAGGTCTTTTCTTTTAATTTGTAGATAAGAAGCTAATTTAAAAAATGTCCAGCTATATTTATATATTTTTATTTATTTGGAGGATGGAAGCCACTAGATCCTAGATTACCAAATAAAATAAAGACTTTTATGATAATATTTTATCTTTTAATTTTTAACGTTATACATAGTTTTTACATAACATACCATCGCTCTAGCTCCATCTTTTATATTGACAAATAAGTGTCAAAAAAAGGTAAAAAAATAAGAAATACATACTGGCAATACTTATTAAAATACTATAACTAATAAGGTTGGTCGGTTCACAACAAAATCTATTCTACAAAAAACTTATCACAACATAAAAGGTTAGCCAGAGGTGGACCTCTATAATACAGTCACGAACAATAAAATGGAAAAACCCACTAACACTTTGCCCGACCCGGGAATCGAACCCAGTAACTTATACTGAGCGGTCGCATGCGCGTCTGCTCGACTAACGAGGCAGTCAAAAGAATACAAAAGAACAAGGATATTTTAACAATTTCCAGAAAACCAACTCGTACAATAACATAAGATATTAAATAAAGTACACAACTCATCCGTAATGTGTCGTTCACGTGATACCGGGCGATTTAGTTGCGAAAACCCATAATGATTATGTGAATGAGTGGGAAGGAGCGTGGTTCCAGTGTTACCGGGGAACATGGGCATCGAATGGCACCAATATCCTTGGGATTTTTTAGGTTCCGTCAAAATGTTAAGAACAAATCAACTGCGGATACCAGACACTGGATACCAGACTTTAGAACATTATTTGTCGAATTCCTTGGTCAGCCAAGGAATTCGACAAATAATAGGAGCGCATATCGCAGTTTTTGGCGTCTTAAAATGCTGAATCGCAGCAACATCGCCTGTTCTCAACTGTGTTGGAGTCCGCTTCCATTACAACCGAATGAGGCTCGATAACAGTATTTTACATAAAGCGTTTGCCTATTTAACCACAACCCCATAACTGTGTGGGAATTGCCATAAGTAATGTTTAAACCTTTTCATTTTATATCGCTACAAATCAAGGTCGCAGCAGACACAAGATAATAAGGCAGGACGCCTTGAATGACTTCTTCATGAATTGGCGAGAAGAAGCACAATATCAGAAGAAATAGGGAGAGGTCTTTTTCTCAGAAGTGGAGTAAATAGGGCAAACAAAAAGAAAGCCATAACATTGTCGCTGTCACTGAGACCACACCAAAACCCGCGCCCGCGGAACTTAAGTTGGACATTAAACTATTATTACAATGTTCTATTATGAAAATCATTAGTATAGGTAATAGCTTTTAGGCTGTTAGTAACATTTGTGCCTGCTGTTTACTTTGGTAAGCCGTTTAAGTGCTAAGTGGATTCAGATAGAATATAACAGTAGGCAGTAAACCACTGCCATATCTCGCCATTTTTGAAATTAGGCTTGTGCAATTTGGGACAAGCACTGCTAGGAACTGGATAGAAATTCTGACTTCAGAACGCTATTGAAACTTAGAGCTAAAAACTTAACTTCAGGATCGAACCGAAAGGGCCTTTTTTACCGTCCGTCGTGGGCCCGGCGGAGGGGTCTGTCAGAACCCTCCGTCATTGTAGTATTTTATAGGTCCACAAGACATGGGGTCCTGTTCCGTGTCAGTCTCAATTTCATCTATAAGTCAAACATCAATATAATTGATAACGTCCAGTATAACAGTAATTAAATAAGCAATCGACCACCCTTACTACCGGGGTGGTAGATGGGAATAAAAGGTAAACGCAAAAACGCCACTAGTTATTCCCATCCACCACCCCGGGTGGTACTGGGGGTGGTAGATGGGAATAAAGGTTAGTTAGCGCAGTGGTTGGCCGATTGGCTGCTGTGCTGCATGTCGCGGAGTCGAATCCCATACGGAACAAATATTTGTATGGCCTACAGGTAGTTGTTCCGGGATTGGCTGTTTGTGTATGTGACTTAATATTTGTAAACGCACCCACGATACAGGAAAAATTCCTGGTATGGTCATACCGTTAAAAAAATAGAAGGTTTAAAGAATATGGTACTTAATAATAACGTAACTTGGAAAGCCGAAGGAAAATCATCAACTAAGCCAACTATAATCCAGCCCTTGGCACCACACAAACATTATTAATCCTGATACAATTTCCAAAAAATCATTGTCAGTCAAGTAATCCCCACAATTTACAATATTACCACAGACCTAATCATGCAAATACCACATTAATCAAACAATTCATACCTAACCACATATTCCGGTAACAACGTGTTGAAACGAACACCCAACACTATTAATAGTACCCATTATTAATATGACCCATTATTATTAATACCACATGTTATCTGAGCATTGAGTTCCGGAATTGTAGATAACTTTGTTTGCTTTGATCGTATTTGAATTTATTTAACAGAACAAAGACACAGTATGAAAATAGCCAGTAAACCAATCCGTTTTGTGAAATTATACAAAGGGTTTAGTTCAGGTTAAGCCGCGCTTGCCTAGGTTGATCTGTGAATAGTGGACCACCCATTACGTACAGAGTTTTTTCCGAGACTTGGAAAGCACGTTAAGCCGTTGGTCCCGGCTGTCATTTGAAAATCTTTGACAGTCGTTTCAGGAAGTCAGTGTCCCGCAAGACTGACAACCAGTCTTACCAATAGGCTATAAGGCAGTGGTTCCCAACCTGTGGTCCGCGGACCACCGGTGGTCCCACAGAGTACTTTTATAGCAAGAACTTCGAATATGGTCCGCGAAAGGTTAAAATGTTATCGTACTTTTTCAGTTGCACAGAAGAGGTAGGCTCAACCCAACCTAATTGAAAACTTATCAGAGGCCAGGTGCTAAAATTTTTTAAACTTGCTGCGCTCGCTCTTGCAAGATTCGTATCTCGATACGCATTTCTACAAAAATCAACTTACTTATTCCTATTTCTGTACGAATGGTGGCTAAATTTTTTGAGTTCACTTCGATCGCTCTTGTATCTTTCACTTGGATTCACCCCCCTAGATAAAATCCTGTCGGTGTCCATGTTTATCTATGAGCTTTTTTTCTCTGCTAACACTATATATACCAAAGTGGTCCCTGGTCCAAGAAAGGTTGGGAACCACTGCTATAAGGGGTATGGAGGTCAGATAGGCAGTTGCTCCATGTAAAAAACTGGTGTTCAGCAGCAGTCGTATATATTTTTGCGGGCGGGGTTGCTGTATCCTGCACAGGCTTGGATCTTTTCCACAGAATTAAAACTAAATGTTTTGCATTACATTTTAAATGTAAATGGATTATCGTAAAGTTACTTCGATTCTATAATTTACGTTATATCTTGCAAAATCTGGTGTCCAGAGTCTGTCTGAAGTCCAACCCGGTCGGTTCGACCTTTACTTGTTTGCATGCTTAGAATTTGTGTAAACGCTTTGTGTGAGCCAATTCAGAGCATTTTGTTTCTAGTTGAATTACTGTATATGAATACTAATATTCTGTTCTGTGACAATGATGTCGTTTGGAACGTTTAGTTCATAATAGTGTTGTGGTTTTTGTGATACAGGTTGTCAGATAGGTTGAGGTCATCTGATGGTTTATTGAATAGAATAACTGTGTGTGACCATACTATGAATTCGATAAAATTATCACGCTTGTATTTTGGATGGAAAAGGTATAGGTGTATGATATATATAGGTTTTTGAGTTTAAAGACGTTATTTACAAAATAAATAAAATTAATCATATTGTGTCATGTATTATTGAACCAGTTAGTTAGATTATATAATTCAAGACCTCAAGCTGTTTCTAAGTATTTCAAGATAAGATAACATCACGCCTTTGTATTCCCCAAGAGTAAGACTAAGTATTTCTATGGGTAAAAACCCAAAACCAGTTTTCCTGATTGTCCGATGATTCCAGAATCAGTAGTCGTTTCGACAGGGCTTCTCCAAAAAGCTAGGCATCTGTCTAACCCTATATTCTTATTGTCTTATATCCTAATTAAGGTCATGGTCTATCTGAGTGAAAAAATCTATCTCTTTATCAAGCAAGGCGTACAAATGTAGTACAGACAGACGGAGAGAGTCACTTTCACATAATTACATTAATATGGATTGAGAATAAAAATCCCAAGTGAAAACATAAACGATATTAAATGATAAATATTCAGTTATTTTTTCTGTTGACTGACAATACCGTTAGCAATACCAACGGTTCCTGGAATACTCGTTATTGTAACAGTCGAATATCAGGAGTATTCATGAGTATTGGAGTAATCCTCCGAAGAGGTCATCCAATTATTGTCGAGTATGAAGTAACGTATACTGTGGTGGTATTTTTTAAAACTTTTCGTTATTGACATAAGGGTGTTTTTTGGTTGAAAAATAACAATACGATGGTAGGTTGATAGCAAAAGACTTTTTGCCGAAGTACTAGATTTATGACGGGTTGGGGGCAATAGGTCGATCTTCAGCTTAAGTGCGCTTGCCTGGGTTGGTCCGTGGATGGGTTACATACCGAGTTTCCTCCATGCCTCTGAAAGCATGTTAAATGTTAAACCGTTGGTCCCGGTTGTCAATTCTAGATCTTTGACAGTCGTTACTGGTAGTCAGTGCCCTGAAAGAGTGGTATCGTTTTACCTAGTATTAACTGGGTTGTGGAGTCGCTCCATGTAAAATACTGGTACTCACCTGCATCCGGTTAGACTGGAAGTCGACCTCAACATAGTTGGAAAAAGGCTAAGATGAGGGCAATAGGCTCTCTCCTATCATAAACATTATCCACCATCCGACTTCAACCACTACAAAGTTTAGGCTTCTCTTTACTTGTGCCAAGCGCCATGTTCCAGTGCTCGCGCCAGTGCGCCAGTGCGCCAGTACGCTATGGTTGCCTATCCGACTCAGGAGGTCCCTTAGATCTCTCTGCATGCTCTTCACGATTATAAACGATCCATGTGCTCCCGATTATCTTAAGACTTATTTCAAAGTGTTGGGCAGTTCTCATAGTCGTAACCTTCGAGCTTCAAAGAATCTACTCCTCCAAATTCCTTCGCACCGTACAGGCTTTATGTCAAATTCTTACGCTATCTCTACTATAAAGCTCTGGAACGCGCTACCTTTTGGCATTAAAAAGGCTGAAAGCAAATTCACTTTCAAAAGAAAAGTTCGTAACTATTCTATAAGTCAGACTAAATAGCTCTCAATTTGAAGTCTAGTCATAATAATTATGATTATATTTCTCGTATTTTCTTTTTAATTTTTGGTATTTGATAAAATATCTACTAGTTTATTTTATCTTGTATATGTGTATTAGAATCAATTTATCTATCTATATAAATAAAAACAAAAGGCCTGACTGACTGACTAACTCACTCATCAACGCCCAGCCTAAACCCTTGGACCTAATAAGCTGAAACTTTGCACAGAGGTTTTCTTTATAATGTAGACAAGGAATAATGAAGGGTTTTTTGAAATTCAACCCCTAAGGCAGTTAAATAGGGGATGAAAGTTTGTATGAAAGTCAGTCAGTTTTAAAGTTAGGATCTTCAAATCTTGTGTTGAGGCTGACAATTAAAAATTAATTTAAACGTGTCTTAGTGTTTTTGATAATTCTACCCCCAAAGGGTTAAAAAGGGGGATGACGTTGTGTAGTACTTAATTTTCGAAGTAAAAATCATTAAATTTATTATTTAGGCGTATGGTTGGAAGCTAAAGCAACGGTGTTGTTAGAATTTCAATCCATATGGGGGTGAAAAGAGTGATGAAATTTTGTTTTTAATTAAAGTTTTTAAGTTAAAATCATTAATATTTCGGCTTATGGTTGGAAACTAACACAACATACATTGTTGTTGTTTTTTTTTTCATTTCAACCCACAAGATGATGAAAGGGGATGATGAAGTTTTGTGTTGAAGTTGTTCATTCGCTAAATTATGTATTCAAATCTTCTTAAATATCCATAAGAAGAAACTGACTGACACATCAACGCACATCCCAAACCGCTGGGTCTACAGACTCCAAATTTGGCAAGTAGGTTAAGGAACCTACTTGCCAAATTTCCACACCACATAAGGATGTGGTCTAGGGGTGCACTATGAAAGGATTATTCAAAATTCACCCCTTAAATTTTGTACCCTAATCACTATGTTTTCCTATTTACCCAAATAGGTTGACTGGTAGAGAATGCCTTGTGGCATTAAGTCCACCTATGTACCACTATTGTACATGAAGTTTAAATAAATAAATATCATTCTCCTGCCCTTCTTCCAATTTATTTGGGGTCGGCGCAGCATGTCTTCTTCTTCTAAACTTCTCTATAACTCGTCATCTCAGCAGTCACCTTCGTTCTGGCCATATCTCGTGGAAGTTAATCATATCTGGCGGAATAATTATGATATGAGTCTTCTACAGTTATATATCTGCCGAACCCTATCGGGAATACACGCGAGATATTATTGCGTATGTTCATTCAGACTAGTTAATCAAGTAAGGAAATATTATATCAGTAAAACCTTATTGGTTTACGCTAAAAGCACCACGAATAAAGCCATATTGATATTTTTCCATTCATTGTACTACCTAAGAAATAAGGAAATATCAATTCCTGTGTTGGATTCATTCCAAAAATGTTGTCTGTCTTTGACGAGATAAAGGCTAGCAGAAACAATAGGTTTCGCGATTGGGCAAAACTCTGACTTTGATTTTGCGGCTTCGGAGTTCGGTGAATAGTGGTTGTGTTCTAGTATTTCTTGGGTTTGTTTTCGTATACTTAAGAACATAAAATATTAGTACAAAGGAGAGTCTAAGAGTGGTGCCGGTGACTGAAAAGTTGTGTGGTAATCGGTTGGCTTGTTAAGGGCATGTGATATGGAGGAATGAGGCAAAGTCGTGAGAAAAGTTTTGAAAGAATGTGCGTGGGTATAAAGAAAGAAAGAAAGAAAAATTATTTATTAAACTCACACAGGACATAATAAAAACAAAAAGATAGAATACATTATGACAAATTTATATAAAAAATGGGATGGGGGTATGGGAAAAATGAAAAACAATCAAATTGGTCCTGTGCAAGGCCAAAAGGCAGCCAAAAGGCCAAATCTCAGCAAGGTGCTGATATAAGAGTAGAGGAAGACTGTGTGAAGGATGATATGGCACGAAAGGAGGTGTCTAATGAGATGACTAGTAATAGAGAAGTCAAATCATCGCACTATCCCTCAAAGCAACGGCTTTGATAACGGATATTGGTAACGACCAATGTGCCATCATAGATCGAATTTCACAGCCACATCCACGCTGTTAGTAAATAGTGGTAGATGACATCGTCAAAGACCACTACTTCACTAGTACCAGATTGTCAACGTTTGATTCTGCACACTCTGAAGAGTAACGCGCGCATTACAATCGAGGTGGACGGCAACGCTTCTCATTTCAAAATTGCGTCAAAGCACATCAGGAGTCGCTTCGGGTTTTGAACAAAAAAATCAGCTGTTCCATGAAAGAGAAATGTTTAATCAAAATGGTTAAAGTGAATAGAACAATTGATTGTATTGTTAATGGCAAAAAATTACCAACATAACATCACGCCAGTAATACCCAAAGGGTTAGGCAGAGGAGTACCTGATGGTACACCCACATTTCACAAGTTATGTTTTAAGTCCCATTAGGAAGCGAGCCTATTGCCATCAATTGGGCACAAATCCAGACTCTGTGGCTGCTACTCAGAAATTTCTCTCATGGAAATTCCCAATATAATTTTGCCCTACCTGGGAATCGAACCCAGGACCTAATGCTCAGCAGTCGCGCTTACGACCACTAGACCAATGAGACTGTCGTGTTTTTTTTACCGGCAACAATTTCAATGCTATAAAATTGTTGTACCTACTGAAACCCATTCATCATGCATTTGATACCCATATGCGTCTTCGTAAGGCGCTAACATACTAAAATCATAGTACGTTTATATAAAGTACGTGTATGGTACAAGCTCCCTAACACTGTCTATCGTACATGGTACAATAGGCTTACGTTATAAAAACTTAGTTCACAATCACCAGGACAATGCCATCGTATTACAAAGTATCTCATGTCGCTATACGCCTCGCCGCCTCTTTTGTTTCATGCTTTATCAATCTAAACGCCATGCTACTCGCTTGGCCGGCGCCCAGTAAAGGAATGCTGTTTTTATTTTAGATTCTGAGCGCCTGATTTTGTCATTGTTATACGTGCTTTCGTTACGAGCGAATGTTTGATGTTGAAGTGTTATTTGGGTTCTGTAACCTTTTCATTTTATATAGTTTTTCTTTTTGTTTATTTGCCTATACTGTTTCTCTTCCGGGCAAAAGCCTTCCCCCATAAAAATAACTCTTTTTTACATAACATCTAGCCTGTAATCCTCGCAGGTTTAGGCAGAGGTGTACCCTTATAGTAAACCCACATTTCGCCAGGTATGTTTAGGTCCCATGTAATATTTATAATTTTCTTGTTTAATATTCTGAATCAACAGCAAATTTATTTTATTATACAGCTGCAAATAAATTATATCGCTATAAAAGAATCAACAAAAACCAAGAGAACCCATTGCATATTGTTGTAGGTTTTCATTTTGTATTGGGACGCGTTGTCAGGTGATGGATTACTGGTATGAAACTGATTAAAAATGCATGCAAGGGAAGTGCTTTGTCCCGCTTATAAATTAACACTTTGTCTTTAGGGTAATCTGATTTTCTCTGAATAATCATTCGGAGATTACAGGCATTATGTTATGTTATGTTATGTTTTACAAAAGAAAAGCTAAATGAAAGATACAAGGCATATAATCAGTAGTGAGTAGAACAAGTATTATAATGGCTACAAATGTCTGAAATCGTATTAGTTGCCAAACATAGGTTTCAAGCATACGTTTTCGTAAATATAACATTAACTGGAAAGTAACTCAGTCGTCTAAAAAATAAATATCTTCGAAGAATCTAGAACAAGGTTCTTTAAACAGAATGTCGCCATTGTTACTGAGTGTGGCGCACTTAGCGTTAAAAACCGCTTCGAGTCGCGCCCTGCTGTACAAATCAATTGAGGTTTCTGTGTTTGTGGGTGTTGGTGAGGTTGATACTTTTGTTTTATTGATTTTATATATGTGTGAGCATAATCACTTAAACTAAACATCATCATAATATTTTTGATTATTCACTAATACACTTTATTTGACCCTATCTGACTCCGACGACTTTTTTTTTAATGTTAAAGTTTCATGTTGAGATTGGGGACTTTTTGGCCTCGTCTTCGTTTTGTTTGTCTTAATTTATTTCTTTATTATTATCTTTTTGTTTTATTGTTCATTAACCCATTTTTTGTTATGTGCTATGCGAGACAAATAAACATTTTTCTTTATTTCTTATCATGCTTTTTACCCGAAGTGACAGATAGAGGTGTGCGTTTACTCACGTATGGCTATTATGCTTCAGCCTCATGCAACAGGGAGACAATCTCCTGGCTGTTGCAAGGTAATTTTTGATAAAAAAAACCTAACAACACTTTGTCCGACTTCATGCCCAGCAAGAATTATGACTTCAATCTAACTCGTATTTTATGTTTCATGTATTTCAATACCATACATTGGACTACCCACAGTACCACATACATACAATATGTCCGAACAACAAACACTGAAATAAATCAGCGCGCAGTGAATTGCTTATTTGCTGCTACGGCGTAGCTCGCGTAGCGCTACGTCAGCTAGCAACCGCGTAGAGTTTCGTTGTTTAGAAAACGGTTGCTGCGTTTTGCTTTGTTCTTTGTTAAAGTTAATGTGGATTATAAGGCGAAAGGTATGTCAGTTTAAATGGCTAAGTTGGGTCACTGTTAACGACATATACTACACACTTCAGGGCTGCTACTTAATAATAAAAAATCCTGATGGAAAAACACAATAATAATTGGCTCATCAATTGCGCTTCAGACAACTAGACCAACGAGGCATTAATATAAAAAAAATAACTGAAACCTAAGACAATCTGATGAAATGAAGTACTGTTTTTCAGAAACGCGATTCCTATAACCGACATAGTTAACAAACTATGACTTCCGTATCTACGACACAAAGTCTTAATCACTCCCCTAATTTTTACATGTATTCCTTAAAAATATTTTCGCAGCAAAAATGCACATATGAAGAGAAAATTCTACCACGTTCAAATTGGTGCGCTTAAAAATAAATCTGATGGCAGACAAATGATTTACCTAAGCGTTTTCGGATAAGGACGGACACGGTTGCCCTGCTCGCCGACTCCATTACACTTATTACGAACCTTAAGAGCAGGCCACACCGCCAGCTAGCGAGCGAACGAGCAAAATCGATTTTGCTCGTTCGGTTCACACCACGAACTACTGAACTCAGCTACGTCAGTGATACAAACGATGCGAACGAAATATCTGACGATGCCCCTCGCCTCGCTTTGCCCGCCAGCTCGCTCACTTGCTAGCTGTCGGTGTGGCTAGCGCTTTAAGCCTGAGTGTACATGGTAGCTAGGTGAGTATTTTTTATGAAATAAAAAATACTAAGAGTTATTTGTAGATGTTTTGGTGTGGGATTTTTTGTTAACTTGATTGCGGCTGTAATATGATAATAAAAATAGTATTTTTTCATGTAAAAATAAAAAAAAAACAAAGGCTTAGTTAGATAAGTCGCTTAAATATTATATTAGTATTTTTTTTTTTTAATACGTATACTCTGTAACAATTAAATTGGAAACTTCAGACAGTAAAAGATGCTTACACTCATCACTGTGCATGAAAACATTTTGAAGACATCTCATCACTTTGCCTATTTAAAAAAATAAAACAATTTGATGTTAATTTATAAAGCGCAGTAATAAAAAACTGCTCACTTAAGAAATCAAATAAAAGCATTTTCAATTAATTAATAAAAGTGCTCTGTAACCCGACACATTTGTTTGCACAGACCCCGATCGACTTCTTCAATACGACATACAAACATGAAATCCAGAACACAAACACGGAACTCAAAGATTTGACCAACAATTTTAATAGTTTGCGATGTCGTAAAAGCTTGCTCAATTATGTTGAGTGTGTACCTACCTTTTTTTTTTTATTTTCGGACGGGATATCATCAAATGACTTCTCCCGCTCTGGGCGGAGCAGGAGGGAGTGTCAGACTTTTTTGCTGACTCTCTTTGCGAACTTTGCTTTGAACACGAACGCGCCGTCGACACGGCCTGTCGTCATGAGACGGACAGACGGCGAGCTAGCCCATAGCCCACCGTCCACAGGCCCGCGCCTACGGTGGCCGGGGGCCATGTGGTGGCCCCCGACGCCCGGGGCGTCTCCCATGGCAGCCGGGACGCTGTGAGGTTCTCTCCTTCTCACGGTCCGCCACCTCCTTCTCTAGCATTACTGCTTCGCAGAAGGAGGTGAAGGCGTCCCATTCCGTCTCGCTCCGGACCATGGCTTGCACCAGGGCCGGACGCGAGAGGTCGCCGCCGCCGTGTGTACCTACCTTACTCTAACTTAAGCACTTTCGAGTCTCATTATTTTGTTGTCAGGTTGGTCAAGTGGTCGCAAGCGCGACTGCTGACCGTGTCTGACTGTGGTCCGTCAAAGTTCTATTGGGTTTTTCCATCAGGAATTCTTTATTAGCAGCCAGGGTGGCTGCGTCTTACCCCGACCCTTGAAGGTGTCAGGTAGGGTCGGGGGTGCGTAGCAGCACGGTTCGGGGAGATCGTAGCGGTGGTCTACTTCTCCCTGAACCGAACTCTCGCCGAGTTCCACAACTCTCTCGCAGAGTTGAGTGTTGTCGTCGGAAACCATTCCCTCCCCGTGCTTGTCCTCGGGGACTTCAATGCCAAGAACTTAGCTTGGGGTTCTCGTTGTACAGACGTGCGGTGAAGGATGGTGGAGAACTGGGCTCTGGAGAAGGGCCTGGTCGTCCTAAATCGGGGTTCTGTTCCTACGTGTGTTCGGATGCGGGGCGAGTCGGTGGTGGACATTTCATTCGTTAGCCCCGCTCTGTCGCCGCGTGTCGTTGACTGGCGTGTCATGGAGGGGGTGGAGACCTATTCCGACCACCGGTACATCCGGTTTGACGTCTCCACCCTGACCTCAAACGCGCCGGTCCAACAGGCCCCGAGTAGTCCACGTTGGGCGCTAAATCAGCTGGACCGGAAGCTCCAGCTGGAAGCCTCGATCGTGCAGGCCTGGGTGACATCACCAGACAGGCCTGCCGACATTAACAATGAGGCAGGGTGGTTCCAGGAGGCCATGTCTGATATATGCGACGTGGCAATGCCCCGAGTCCGGCCAGGAAGCGCCCGACGTCAGGTGTACTGGTGATCGCGAGAGCTGACGTCTCTGCACGAGGCGTGCGTGGCTGCGCGACACATTCGCCCACCGAATGCGGCAGCCATCGAGGCGGAGCTTTATGCGGGGTACAGAGCGGTGAAGACCGCCCTCCGGAGTTGATGCTGGGGACTCTCAACAGAGATCCGTGAGGGCGCCCTTACAAGATGGTGCGGGATAAACTCCGCACCTGGGCCCCCCCACTGACGCAGAGTCTCCGGCCTGAGCTCGTGGAGGACGTGGTGAGCACTCTGTTCCCTACGCGGGGAGAACATCCGCCCAAGCCTATGGCTCCACCACCTACGGTGCTGGAAGCGGACCACCAGGATGACGACGACGACACTCCGGAAGTGACTGGGGTAGACCTGAGAGTGGCGGTACGCAGGCTCAGTGCCAAAAATACCGCCCGGGACCCGACGGCTTGCCTGGCAAAGCCTGGGTCCTGGCCTCGGAACTCTCGGGCCCCGACTGGAGGGATTCCTAAGCGCATGCTTGGAGAGGGGCCAGTTCCCGCTTCGTTGGAAGACGGGGAAGCTGGTCCTCATTCGGAGGCCGGGGCGCCCTGCGGACTCTCCGTCCGCATACCGGCCCATAGTGTTGCTCGACGAGGTGGGCAAGCTCTTTGAAAGAGTAATTGCAAACCGCCTCGCCGAGCACCTTGCGGGGACGGGGCTGGATCGAAGAAAACACAGTGTCTCACGCTACATGTCGCATTTTGCAGCCACAGTATGGGTTTATAAGTAGTCCGTCTGAACGCAGCCTTGTCGGTACTGGATTGCTTAAAATCTGCTTTACAGTTTCAATTCTATGAAGTGAAAGAATTTCAGGTTATTCGTACATTACTCAACAATCGGAAATCTTCTATGAGTGTGCAAACGTTAAATCTAGTCATGACTTTGTTTTCGATAAAAAGGCAGAATACAGAAAATAGTTATTGAATAATTTCAACCAGTCTTACTAAGGGTTGTGAAGGTCAGATAGGCGCTCGCTCTATGTAACATTATATATTCAGCTGCATCCTGGTTAGACTGGAAGCCGACCCCAACGTAGTTGATGATGGTGGATAAATAATTATGCTAGTAATTTTAGAAGGTCTATTAAAAGGGGCGAGCTTGCTGCTATAAACTATGATTGTCGTAGACAAAATTGGAACACTTAATGCTTAAAAGCACGACTGCTATCGTAGATGTAACATCCAGCAAGCCGTTCTGTGCATCGTTGCAGTTAATATTTCCCCTCCCTTGCACAGACGGAAGATCTATGGTGTCACTAATGTCTAAGTCATTAATGGGGACATAATAGACTGAATTTGTACAATTTATTCGAGTTACTATTACCATAACAACACGTCTGTAGTCCCCAAAGGCTTAGGCAGAGGTGCACGTAATAGTACACCTACATTTCGCCAGTTTTGTTTAAGTCCTATGTAAAAGGGCTTAAACATAATTCCTATCCAAAAGCTTATTGCCAACAAACCGGCACTGGCTACTGAGAAATTCCTGAAGGAAGAACCCAATAACACTTTGTCCGACCTGGAAATCGAACCCAGGACCTTATGCTCAGCAGTTACGCTTGCGACCACAAGACTAGCGAGGCAGCAACGACGGTACCGATAAACCATTTTACCAGGCTTCTTTTCCCATAGCATTTCGTTCGGTGTCACAACCAGAAATAAAAAACTGTCCTAAATGCTAACACACTCTAGCTCCCTGAATATTCAATATCAGGCCCCCACACCCATGGTCACAGTTGGGGTAACAGCGTCCAGTGATTACCATAAGCATTGTGACGAAAGAATTTCTGGTCACGTTCGTGTTTTGTTTTGCCGAGAGAGAAATATTACAATGATTGTTTAGTTAAATGTATGTGGCTTTGTATGATGTTTATACGACCGAAAGAGAAGGGCGAAAATTAATTATTTATTATGTTATGTGGTGCTTGAAATGATGACGTATTTTTTGCCAACAAAGGACTGAATAACAGTTTTTTGTACGTGCTACCATTGCCGTGCAATTAGATCTCTGGCTTATCAGTCAATGTATTTGAGTCCCTTAACCGGAAGTTTCTCAGCTGAACACTGACGAATCATTTCAACACTTTAAGTAAACAATAAATTACGAGAAACTTCTTTTAAATTTAAATCCACACAATACCACAATAAAACAAAGTGCAGTAAATCCACCTCATGAAGATATAAAATAATGAAGTGTGAAGTCTAGTGTGATTCCTGAAAACTGGTACATTTGTATCAATACAAAATTATATGTATTTCGTCTCTGCAAATCCAAAACGTTTTAAAAGTTTTATGAAGTAACTTAGAATCTTAATTGATTCTAAGTTACTTCATAAAACTCAACTATGCAGCATTTCAGTTTTTATTAATTTACTGCATCTAACACCTTTCACATAATTATGAGCAGCGTTGCAGTTAGGTATCTAAAACAGCTGTACCAGCCCAAAACAATATGAACAAGTGTAACATCACTGATATACAAATCAAATGCAAAAGACCGATCTTCTTTTTTAATAAGTAGGCCCAGAACTTAGCAATGAACTTACGGCTATCACTACCGTTCATCAATTTTTGCAATGTGCATAACATGCTGGACACGATACCAGGTGTCCCGTTGTTTTTGGAACAGCACCACATTTGTGTTCCAGGCTGGAATCGGCAACATATAAAGGGTGTAAAACATCTCTTAACGAAGCCGAAACACACTTGTTTTCCTCGTCATTGCGATCATTTTTTTGTTCTACACAATACCTGGGAACCTTCTAGTTACGGAGATATTGGGGGTCAAAGTTCCAAGTTTTTGGCAAGTTTTTTTTTATATACAAGTTTTTAATGTAAGATTTTTACTTTAAATATCTCCAGCACAATGTTTTGAGTGCGTTACATGGAGTTCTACCATAAAACATGATTTTTCACCCCAAAAAAAAAGTCGTTTCCCAGCAATAATTTTTGCGTAAAGTTACTTAGTTTGATGTACAGAATGCTTGGTTGACGGCTTCGTGATGAGGTCTTTTACACCCTGTATATATGTCTCCATCGGAGCAGGTTTCCCCTACATCGACGAACCTATGTCCGGAGTCTATTAAATAATTTCCAGGTTAGCCAAAAGTCCAGTCATCATCTGCTTAGCCTTTTTCTAACCATGTCAGGGTCGGCTTCCAGCCTAACCGGATGCAAACTGAATACCAGTATTTTACATGGATCGACTGCCTATCTGACCTCCACAACCCAGTCAGTACTAGGTTATACGATACCCCTTGGTAAGACTGGTAGTCAGACTTTCGCGTCACCGACTACCTGTAACGACTGTTAAGTATCTACAATTGACAGCCGGGATCAACGTGCTTTCCGAGACACGGAGGAAGAAGTCAAAAGTTTGCCATCCCGAACGTTTTGTTATTTCACAACTGACCTTCTTTATCTCTCTACTCATTGACCCCCCTCCCCCTTTTTTAACACAACATTGCTTAATAGTTGTGGGCAGGTCGACCTGGCTAATGGTTCCTGCGGTCTCCTTCAAGCATTCTGTAAAACAAGGCATTTTAAAAACATTTTTAGAGCTACGTGTTACGGTTTCTGTGGTTGCCTGAAGTTTGACAGGAATTTGGAGTTTTAATATTTATCATTTTGTTGTTTTTGTCGCAGGATGTCGGTTTTAAAGATGCTATTTATAATTTTCGAGGTATTTTAGCTTTGACTTTGCTGAATTTATTTAAGGTATTATCACATAACTGTTGTTGATCTTTGTTCTGAGCGATTTTATCGTAACATGGCCGTATTTAACATAATTTTACCAAATAAACTAGACTGAAAACCTAGTCCTAGTAAACCTATCTAGTGGTAATCTCTGTTACCATGATTGCTGTATGATGACAATCGTTTTAATGAAAGATAAATATTTTAATTTAAAAGTTCGTTCTCTTATAAATTTCGGGGAATTTACATCCCCAGCTACAACACAACAACTTTTGTTTTTCGTGGACTTGGTTTTACATGCTGTCGAGAAATATCTCGCGGGCATGTTTGGTTTCTTCACGATAGTTTCCTTCACCGAAACTAGTGAAACTTATTATGATAATCATACAATACGCACATGAATCCGAAAAATCAGAGATGTGTGTCGTAATCTATGACTTGGTAGTCTAATAGTCACACCACTGGGCTATCGCTCCTTTTTTAATAAAATCCTTAAAAGAAAGAAGATTACTTCGATCACCACGTTACCACTAGCTAAAAGTAATCTTAATAAAGTAGATACAAAAACCAATTTCTAAAAATTCTTCCTTAAACCATATGAACCATCAAATACCACAACTCGCTGACGGTAACCAATAAAATTAGAACACAATAGAAATCAGAAATATAATAAAACTTTAAACGATTTTCAATTCAAGACAGAATTGCTTGGTTCTTAGAGAAAGAGATAAATCTGGGTCGCGAGATCGAGTGATACAATTTATGTGTTGCCAGACTCCTAATGCAATTGAACGCATTGTGAGGCGAACAAAGATTCAGCTTAGTTCTATTATTATATTACGTAATAAAGAACGTGAAGAAAATAGATAGAGGCTTGAAAGTCCGTGGTGTGACTTTGAGGGTATTTTTGCGAGTCGTAATCTGCCAATAGGTGAGAAGCACGTGGCTAAATAATAATAGCCCCACACGTCGAACATCGAGGCTTAGTAGCACTTACCAAGATCTGTCCGTAGATGGGTGACCAGTTAAGAAGAGAGACCACGTTAAGACGTAGGTACCTAGGTAGGTCATTTGAAGATCATTGGTAGTCGTTACAGGTAGTCAGTGCCCCGAAAGTCTGACAACTTGTCTTACCAAGGGTATTGTTTTATTAAGTACTAACTGGGTGGTGGATTTCAGACTCCATGTAAAACACTTGTACTGCTGCATCTGTGGTAACTGGAAGCCGATCCCAGCATAGTTGGGAAAAAGCTAGGCACGCTGGTCGCCGGTCGCTGTCTTAACCGTCATGCTCGGCTTATGCACAGCTGACATGAAAACGAATGTAAATAGAATAAGACAATGCTAGGTGGAATGAAAACACTTAAATCTCACACATTTTCTATAGCTCGTCCAGCACAATCAATGAATAATTTGAGAATGTCTTTGAAAGGTCCTTCAAACTTGACATTTGATATTTTTTGCCCAGTTACAAGATATTAATCATATGACGTGACAGAAAATTAAAAATGGTGGACTAAATAAAAATAACCGACTTAAAAAAAATACCAGAAAGTGGAAAATAACTTTACTTTCGGAAGTCGTGGACTTTTCTTTGGTTATTGTAAAATATATAATTATTTGCAAAAAAGTTAAGAATAATGTTATAGTGCCGATGCAAAGGTAATACAATTTTTATGGAACTACCACATACATTCTGAGCAAATAAATGAATATTATATTCTATTCCCTGCGAGAGGTTCTTCTACCGAATTAAAAAATAAGCACCTAAATCGGACAAGTAATTACGGAGAAATCGGAGAACATACATGAAAAAAAAGATGCGGTTATTTCATCACCACTGCTCTCAAAAACGGTGAAGGAAAACATCGTGAGGAAACCGGCATGTCCTAGAACCAGAAATTCGAAGACGTGTAACATCTACCAATCCGCACTGGGCCCGCGTGGTAGAAGCCCTTACGCAAAATACGCGCTTTAACGTGGAGTTGCGAACATCAGTCCGTTATACAATACAATACAATGCTGGAGGAATACATAACCTACTCCTTTTCTAAGGCGGTTAACTATCATAAAATCAAACATTCCTTTTCCTCTTGTTTTGTTTAACATTTACCTATTGTTACGCTAACAACATCGTAAGCAAAGCCTACAAAACCGCAAGCAATAGAAACTTTATGAAAACATACCTATCTACAACGGAAACCTAAAATTTTCTGCTACAACCCAAATTTTATTAGGCTGTCTGCACACATGTTTATCGGCCATAAACTTGAAAGACGGCTATAAGACGCCGAATCGAAAGTTGTGAGTGAATAATTTAGAGTGAGTGAGCTATTCCGTTCACGTGAACTATATGCGTGCTGTTTACTGCGGAACCACACTGGCTGTCTCATTTATAAGGGTGTGTTACATTGGCTGTTCATTCGAAGGTGTGGGAATGTTGCCCACAAGAATCGTGTGTAATAAAGTAAACTAAACTTCCACTAGAAACGTATTTAATAGACCAGACAAAAACCGAGAACATCAAGAGAAAATTCCAGCTGTCAGACTTGTGTCCACTTGACACCTTCTCCCTATATATAAGGATGGGCGTAGCATTCAGTGATGTGCCGCCACACCACCCCCCTTGGAGTTTGGAAAACCTGCAGAAAGATAATTAGGAAATCTAATTACGCGTCCGGACCTTGTGGTTTGTACCGGACGTTGACCATCTGGGTTTTCTATTACCGACTTCGATGCATCTTCAGATGAATCGGACAAAATAAAGGCAGGTTTGACACGATCTATTGTGACTGTCACTGGTCCTCTTTGTAATTCTACAGTGACGGTCTTATCTGTCCTCTCTAACACAGGATACGGCCCTGAATATGGCGGTTCTAAAGATCCTCGAGGTGCGCCTTTTCTAATAAAGACGTGTTTGCAAGTCTTGAGGTCCTTGTGCACAAATACAGAAGCTGGAGAGTGTCGAGCTGCTTCTTGTGGCTTCAAAAATGACATGTTATGTCTCAGTTGCGAGACAAAATCTGGCGGTCTCACCTGGTTATTCTTAGTTGATTGGAAGAACTCATCCGGTATTCTCAAGCGCTCACCATACACCATTTTAGCGACGGAGCATTGCAGGTCTTCTTTCCAAGCTGTGCGCACGCCGAGCAGGACGACAGGTAAAACGTCTGTCCAGCTCTGCTCTCCGTGAGCCATGATGGCAGCCTTCAAAGTGCGGTGAAACCTCTCAACCATCCCATTCGCTGCAGGGTGGTAAGCAGTCGTGTGGCGCAGCTGGACTCCGCAAAAATTTGTAAGAGCTTTGAAAAGGTGGGAGGTAAATTGACGACCCCTATCTGTTGTCAATGTCTCTGGACAACCGAAACGCGAAATCCATAACTCATAGAATGCCTTTGCTACTGTTTCAGCTGTAATGTCCTGCAGCGGCTGTACTTCTGGCCAACGTGTGTATCTGTCGACAGCTGTGAGACAGTATTTGTAGTCGCGAGATGATGGCATTGGTCCGATTAAATCAATATGCACGTGACTGAATCGTGATTGTGGCAGCTTGAAATTGCCTAGAGGAGATGAAACATGACGGTGTACTTTGGTCTTTTGGCAAGCTTCACAAGTTTGAACCCAATCGCGACAATCCTTTCGAGCTGAGGGCCAAATAAATCTATCAGTTACCATCTTTGTAGTTGACCTCGTTCCGGGATGGCTCATCGAGTGAATGGAGTTGAAAATCTGCCGACGCAGCTCCTTTGTAGCAAAAGGTCGAGGCCTCGGCAGAGAAACGTCGCAGTATAAAGTGACGCTTGTACCTGGTATAGTCATTTGTTCCAACTTCAATGAGGTTGAGCGATTGGAGATAATAGTCTGTAGCTCGGTGTCATGTTTCTGAGAACGAGCTAGTTGTTCTAATGTAGGAGGTGACGCTACAGCTTCGATGCGTGTCAACGTATCGGCAGGGATGTTGTCTTTTCCCGAAATGTGTCTTATGTCCGTTGTAAATTGCGACACGAAATCGAGATGATTAAATTGTCTAGGTGAGCACTTCTGCTTGTTCTGCAAGAAAGCGTAGGTGATTGGCTTGTGATCCGTATATATAACAAAGTGTCTACCTTCGATCATATAGCGGAAATGTTTAACGCTTTCGTATATCGCCAGCAACTCTCGATCATAGGCGCTATATAGCTGTTGGGATTTGTTCACTTGACACCTTCTCCCTATAAATAAGGAAGGGTGTAGCATTCAGTGATGTGCTGCCACAAAGGTATAGCTTTGTTTTTTATGTTTTGATGGTTATCATTATCATTTCGGCCGAAAGACGTCCACTGCTGGACATAGGCCGCCCTCAAGTGTAGCCACATTGACCGGTCCCGTGCGTCTTGCGTCCAGCGGATCCCCGCAACCTTCACCAGGTGACCAGGTCATTGGTCCACCTAGTGGGAGGACTTCCGATGCGGGTCTCCACGATAATATCTATATTTTCACGCTTACATTATGAGAAGGTCTACTTTAGGTAGCTTTAAGTCTCATATAATAGGGGACTATCCTATTGCCCTCAACCGCACAGAAATCCAGACTCCGTGGCTGTTACTAAGAAATTCCTGATCGAACAACCCAATAACGTTTTGCCCGACCCGGGAATTGAACCCAGGACCTCATGCTTAGTAGTCGCGCTTGCGACCACGTCGACCAACAAGGCAGTCATAAAAAAAAATATATTCATAATTATATTATATTTATTACATGTATGCCTGTAATGAAATCCTTCAAACTGCAAAAATTTATGGCTCAGAAAATAATTGTCCCGGGTCTGTATAAGACTGTTTTATCTATAAACACACTCATGAAACAGGAAAATCCCCAATGCAACGGCTTATAAAACCGAGGAAATCAAAAATAAATTTTCCTCCGTTACCGTGAGCGATTTCATGCCAGTGTAAACGTACTTTATATAGCTCATACAATTTTTATTACATGTGTGTGCTGTAAACATTTGCAGGGCCGGCTCTAAGTTGTTTATGAGAATTTATGTACTAACAGTCTGATTTTATGGGGCCCTTAATATTATTATGTTTAGTATTTGGACTTTAAATTGAGATAATAACGTTGTGGAAGTTTTCCGATACAGGGGTATGTATGTAAGGCCCCTTCTCGAACAGCGAGGGTGTTAGTATATGGTTGATTCGAATGCTTTCTATTTGTTGGGATTTATTATATTTGACCTGTGTCAATCGGTGTTAAGTGGAAATTATGGTGTTCTTACTACTCCGCTATAGTTTTCTGATACATTTCGTTGCGGGATCCAAGACAGTTAAAATTTTCTGCGACTTCGTCGAGCTTCATTGTCTCGGCGCTTTTCTGGTGGTCGCCACTGTTGATTCTGGCGCACAGGAGTTACAATGGTTTGGGAATAGTGTGGCGTAGGCTTGTGTATAGCGACACACGTTCGTGTCAGTTGTCTATATCGAGCTGTGACATTTTTAAATGTTACAGCACCATGCCGAGATATGGGCCTTTTGGCTTCGTACAGGACCAGTGTTTGTTTTGAATTAGTTTTATTTTATCTTTTTGTTGTTTTCTTTTTATTTAATTTTGTTTTATTGTATTGTCCTTTGCGAGTCAAACAAATTCTTTTTCTTTCATTCTTTTCTTCTTTGAGTACCGTGGCCCCGTAAGGCCCATGGTGGTCACTCGTAACATGCTCTAATAAAGCCAAATCTTTCTTTTGTTTCTTTCATGTGTCGCTTGAAATAAATAGCTCGAGGCGAAACGGTTGGGCCTATTATTTCAAGTGTGTTGGCCAATTTCATACCAAAGAAAGTCCAGGTTTAAAGAACATAACAAAGAAAAGAACATTCTTGTTGAAACTTCCCAATAAGGCACTTTAGTCATCGTGTTAAGACAATCAACAGAAACATTTGAAGCAAAGCTTTGCTTCAGATGTTTCTGTTCTGTTTTTGGGGGTATCACTAAACTAGAACAGCTGTTCTAGTTTAGTGATACCCCTACTTTGCCTACTGCTTTTTCCAAACTCAAAGTCAACCAAAAAACATTTCAATTACCTTCCTCATAAAATCCCCCTTACAAAAAACAACAAGAAACTCCCCCAAATCCAATCTTATTTACATTAGATAAACATGCTTAATAAAACTGCAAGACCTTGGCAAGAATATCAAGAACACTGAAGGAGAAAAAAATCCGCCCCAACTTTGTGGACGCCAGATCATTACCGAAATACTCCGACCGTAAAATGAAGTTATAAAACGGAGGGGCGAGGGGGGGAGGGTATCTCCAAATTATGTGTTTACTTTTAAACGTTAGCCACAATAGGTTTTCTGAGGGCCTTGTTTTCGAGAGTAAGACGTCGTTAGATTTTGATTGGGTTTTTTGACAGTGGATGGCTTAGTATAGTCCAGTCTTACCAATGAATTGGGTTTTCCAGTAAACTGGGTTGTGGAGGTCAGCAGGGCTATTACGTATCTTTCTGATATCCAGTGACTATCAAGTTTCGGTTGTACGAGAATGTCATAATGTTGGTATTACGTATCGCACTGAGTGGATATCACTTTACGGTGACTAACAGCCCGGATACGGTGTAGCGTCTTTTACGAAAGCCACTTCAAACTCAGTTGTCATCAATTTGTTGTCCACTATGCTTACATAATCGAAATAATATAAGTACCGATACGAAAGCGTGTGTCAAAATGGGTTACGGTGACTATCAGCCACGATGACAACCAATGACGTCGTATTTGAACGCAAATGGTCATACGAAACTAACCTTTTGACAGTTAATTGATGGACACTGAGCCCAGTTACTATCATTTTGAGCTGTCAACAGAGATACGTAATAGCTCTACAGATAGGCACTCGCTCAAGTAAAATACTGGCATTGATAACCTAGAAACTGACCTCAATACAGTTTGAAAAAGGATTGGCAAAATTATGACATGGCTAAGCATTGCAATTGAACCTTTTAAATTAGGTACTGGCCATTTTACTTTATCTTTTTTATATCTGTCAGACTCTGTCAGTATCACATTTTTTATTTTGTTTGACAAGTAAAGAAGGTACCTAAATATCATTCGGCGTTATTGACGCATTTTATGTAGGTACCTAAACGGCATAAACGCAATATAAGTTGAGTAAGTAAGATTCTATTGTGATATGATTGTGATTTTGAATATTAATAACATCACGCCTGTAACCCCCGAAGGAATAGGCAGAGGTCTAGCTAATAGTGCACTAACATTTTTTGTTCATCCGACTCCGTGGTCATCCGGAAATACTGATGGAAAAACCCAACAACACTGCCCGACCTGAAAATTGAACACAGGACCTCATGCTCACTGTTATGTAGTCGTGCTTGTGACCACTAGACCAACGGAGCAGTCTTTTGTTCCTAATTTTTATTTACTCATACTAGTCAAAATAAAAACCAACAAAACTCAAAGTGGGCCTAAAAATCATCCACGTACTCGACCACTACACATCCAACTAAAGTACACACATATAACTACCTATACCAGGCAGAGTTTTTGACAACTCGTTTGGTACAGTACGAGTTATAGCTAACAGGATGTTCAATAGGCCGCACACAATATGTGTTCCGGTAGCTCGGTACAAATATTTGTATGCCCTACAGATATTTGCTTTGGGTTCGGGTTATAGCGTTCGGCATTTGTGTTGAAGAACAAGAGGAATCATGCAAGTTATTTATTCGTTTTCCATTATTATAAATCATTTATTATATCTTATTAAGAAAAGGAAAAGGCTTCAAAAAACGGCAAATTTCCGCCATTTTATTTTATTTTCAAAAAAGCGGCCACTCATAAAACCTATCTATTAATATTGGTTTTATGCATGGCCACAACGTTGAAAAAAACTGGCGGAAGTTAGGCCGGCCATTTAATTAAAACCCGTTTACAAAAACTTTCTTCTCATGGCTGTGCCTGTATCAAAAGAAGCTGTGTTTAAGTAAAACCACTTTGCTGTTTTTATTGAATTGTATTCTAATTAAAAAAAACAGTTCTAGGTATAGAAACCCCCTTTAAGAAGTAGGCAGACGTCATGATCAGACTAATCCAAAAAAAAAAACAGGAAAATCATAGCATTTCGACATTCACTTGGTAAAGGATTACCCACTCAAGATCCAACTCAGAAATATCCACCGCAGTTCCACAAGAAACCTCTTTCAGAAACTGGACGTTCCTCTAAAGTTTTTCACCACTCCCAAAACCATTTTATCATCGCCACATCACGCGATAAACCCGCAGAAGGAAGCTGCAATATTAAATCTATCTGGCAGCCTTCAAAGCGTTTGAGGTCGTTAAAATCCCGTCAGTTTTACGACAGAACATCGAATCCATATTTTGAAAAGATAATAACTCGAACAGATATGAAATCGCTTTGACGTTAACTTTAGTACTGAGTTAAATGTATACTTGTGTATAAGATATGGTGTGCCTGGCGTTTCTCTTTCTTCTTTATTAAGATGATACTTTGCCTCATCATCAAGCGTCTCATCCCATATCAAGTTAAGATCCTAAGTGAGCCTAGAAAAAGTGACATTCTATCGGCTGTGGAAAAGCGATAAAAGTATGAGATTTACATATTTATGCTACCGTCCCACAGTCGTTTTAAAAGTACGAAACGCTTAAAGCAATTGCCACTAATCAAGACTCTTCACTTTTTATCAAAAGGCAAAATGTTACAGTGGAACAGTCTGCCCGGAACCATCAAATCGTTTTCTTTTTATCACGATTAATATGAATGCCTCGTTGGTCTTGTGGTCGCAATCGCGACTACTGAACATGAGGTCCTGGGTTTGATTCCCAGGTCGGGCAAAGTTTTATTGGGTTTTTCCACCAGAAAATTCTCAACAGCAGCTACGGAGCCTAGATTTGTGCCCGATTGATGGTAATTGACTCGCCTCACCCTTCTGGGATTTCAGGCTTGATGTTTTGTTATGTTATGAGTAACATCATAAAATTGATCGGCAAAATTTTACGACTTTTATCGCCCTTTGTTTTTGTGAGGCGTCTAAGACTTGGTTCTTTTTCTGATTATATAAGTACCTAAGTAACTTCGTATTCCTTTAGGTAGGTAGTTTGGTATGTAATATGATCGCTCCATTAATCTGTACTCAATCCCTGTGATATTTGTTCTGGCTAAAGGAGATGGATTGGTTCCAAAAATGTTACGTATATCGTAATTGTTTACTATATGTTTCTTAGATTTATTTTAGTGTCTGAACTGATCAGAACGAATTTAGGGACAAAATGGTAAAACGATTTGTCCAACAGAACGTAGTACGAAAAAATACACTCACACATTCATCACCATCACCTCCCTAGCCTTTTCCCAACTATGTTGGGGTCGGCTTCCAGTCTAACAAGTTTCAACTGAATACCAGTATTTTACATGGAGCCACTGCCTATCTGACACAAACATTACAACTGATAAAAAGCGAATATTGCCTCATCAACTCCCTAGCCATTTCTCAACAATGTTTCCTTTATTCCAACATTTATTTATTTTAATTCAGTATGTACATTATTTACAAATCTATTAAAATAAACTAAGCGGTTAGCTTAGTTTATTTTAAACTTAAAAAAAAACAAAAAATGGCGTCAAAATAATCCTTCTCAACACTGTCAACTGGTAATGTCCCCAAGAGACTGGCGGCGTTACCATTATTCCAACTGGATATTTAATAGTTGAATACCAGAATTTTACCCACTTACTAAGTAACACCTTAAATTACTTGAATTTTTTTTATGAATAAGTATAGAATATAAGAATAAGAACACACACACACTGCTGCACCTAAATGTACACTTTTGTAATATTTACTTTTTAAATAAATTATTCTTATATTCTTATATTCTTATTCTACCTTAAATTACTTGAAATTTTTTTATGGTTAATTTACTCGCCGTACCTCAGATCCAGACTAAAAAAACTTAGCGTGAGCCATCCCTAATGAAAACAAATCATCACTATCCATCTCCGGCTCTTATCCCAAATTATTTTTCGTCGCCGCAGCATGTCTTCTTCCCCATATTTCTCTACTACTCGTCATCTCATCAGACACTCCACTCCGTTCTTGCCATATCATCCTTCACACAGTCCATCCATCGGTCTTTGGTCTGCCGCTACTCTTATGATCCACATTCGTATTCAGAACTTTCCTTGCGACATTCCTCAGAATCATAAGATCTTTCCTTGAATTTGTATGTATTTTCTAGCAAATTAACATTTTTGATTTGATTTGATAAAATGAAATTTATTTATTTGCCAGAATACAGGTGCTTACATGATATGGTAAAATAATTTTAGTTTCACTTTTCATTTTAGTTTTTTTTTGTTTTTTATTAAATTTAATCACAGGCCCATACCAAGCTTACCGATCACCATACAACTTTTCAGTCACCGGCGCAACAAACCACATTCCTTTAATGTTTTTCCATTTTGCAAACAATCGAATCTTCACAAAGTCAAACAACAGCACCCGTCTTATCCCTGTTCCGTCATAAAATATAGAATTCTACTCGTAACAGGGAGCAGTGATCACCGGTATAAATGATGTCCATTAGGTTGGCGCGGACGACGTGTTTGAGAAATAACCCTTTAGATGCAGCTGCAGACGTGGCGAGGGAAATGCTACTTTCGGACACACGGACGGCAGCATTCTGCGGGTTATGTTTTTGTTAGAGTGGGGTTTTTTGTTTGAAGTGCAATTTTGTTGTATTTGTAACACTTCTTGTAAGAATACGTGGTGGTAAATGTACAGTTTTTTTTGTAGTTTAACCTGAGAGACGCGTTGGTAATGCTTAACCGTCACGTCAAATGTAATGTCAGAAATGTTATGTAATGTCACAATTTACAATGAATATTTTGTTAACGTGTCAATTTGGTACATCAGTTTCCCTCAACAGCCTTACGTTTTCATCCTTAGACACTCGATGTCAATCATACTCTAGCTAGGTAGATTTGGTATAACTATGAATCGGTCATGGAAAGTTCTCATCAAAGTGCATGAAATGCGCCGAGACACGATAAAGCTGCTGTCTTATAGGAATCGAACCTGGGATTTCATGCTCACCAGTTACGTTTGCGACCACTAGATAAACTTTCTTCGCGTATAGTAAAGAAGGACACTTTAATAAGACTAGCTCAGATAAACTGACAGCATCAATTTTGGATCTATCGAAATGTCTGCTTAAAAGAAGAATTTTATTGCCTTTGACTGTTTGACATTTTTTCCGGCATTTGGCTTTTTTTTTTTTATTAGGGTTTTAAGTACTACACACTATTCATTTAAATAACAGAACCAAAGCATCGACAGCGATTCAATCAGATGGAACCACTTTGATCTATTATGTCATGATTACGTACAAAAAGGTTCCAATCTTAAAATCATAATACTAACCCATCAAACAAAACCAACTTCACAAAAAAAAGAAAATCATAATTCTAAAATCAAAAACGATGTTAGGTCCATTAAGGTTTCAAACAAAAAACCTAAAGTTCCGAACACACCTGTTAAATTCCCAGGAATTATTAGAAGGCACCGAAGTGGTTTTCTTAGAGGCTCTGTAAAAATGGCCTAAATAATTCGGGGCTAGATTATTCTGGGTCCAAATGAAGGAATGACAATGGTCTCTTGTTGTAAAAATTGTGGCTCCCTAGCGGACAATCTGGAGTTTACGTTTCGCGTAATCAACTTGGAAGTATTTAAGTCTTCGAGACTTTTTGTTTGTTTGTATTATCTGTATATGTTTTGGTCATTCGTGAAAACTTTTTTTAAGTAGACACTAGTAGAGCTGAAAATACTCGAGGAGCTCATGGCTAAGTAATAACAGCCGCTAAGGTGATCTTCAAGTTAAGCCGCGCTTGCCTGGGTTGGTCCGTGGAAGGGTTACCACCTATTACATACCGTGTTTCCCTTGTGAAAGCACTTAAAGCCTTTGATCCCGGCTGTCATTTGATGATCTTTGACAGCCGTTACAGATAGTCAGTGTCCCGAAAGTCTGACAACCAGTCTTACCAAGGGGTATCATACTTATAATACCCACTACTAATTGGGTTGTGGAGGTCAGATAGGCAGTCGCTCTATGTAAAATACTGCATCATTCATTCAGCTGCATCCGGTTAGACTGAAAGCCGACCTCAAACTAGTTGGGAAAAGGCTAGGCAGATGATGAAAACCGAAAATACTAATTGCATTATCGGTATGCAAGTAATTTTGAATGTCATTGTGCAATAACTATTTCTGAATGAGAGGAGAATGTTTCAATTCCATACTTGTATACTTTTGTACACGTCTTACATGTTTACTTGCTGTGGCACACGTTTCATCTGCGTATCTTTCTGATTACCCGTAACGCTGTCAAAAATCTATAAATGAGAGAACACACCAAAAGTGCAAGAGGCACGGAACAGAGGTGTCTCGAAATGAAATGGATGGTCATTGGTCACTCATCCACGAACCGACCGTGGCAAACGTTGCTTAACCTTAATCGAATTCCATTTTTTATTTATTTAAATTTAAATCCAATTCAAGTTATTCGCCAGTGTGTCTCGCTAAGCTATAACGGCGCCCTGTAGCGCGGTGTTTAGATTGTTACTAATGTAAAAATGCATTTGTTCTTTGTTTCCTTATAGCGAAACATTGTGATATTGTTTGTTTTACTGTTTAGATGCCTTGATTTCCTGGTAGCAATTTTTAACTCGAGACTTTTCCGGAAACACTGACAGCATCTGAGTTGGTCTATTGTTCGCAAACGCGACTGCTGATCATGAGTTCCTGGGTTCGATTCCCAGGTCGTGCAAAGTCTATGGGGTTTTTCCATCAGCAATTTCTCAGTAACAGCTACGGAGTCGGATTTGCGCCCGGTTGATGGCAATAGGCTTGCATTTATTACATGGGACTTAAATATAACTGACGAAATGTGGGTGTATTATTAGGTACACCTCTACTTAACCCTTTCAATCAAATCCAATCATGTCTTCTTCTTTCATACTTCTCTGTCACTCGTCATCTCATCAGCCACCTTCTTTCTTGCCATATCATCCTTCACACAGTCCATCCATCGTTTCTTTGGTCTTCCTCTACTCATATAGCCATCTAATGCGTTGCCCATCAGTTAATAAATTAATATAACACCAAACGTATGTTTCCTTTGATATATTAGTGTAATCCATTCTAGCAAAAGACACATAGTGTATATCCCCAAACAATGCCCAAAATACCTCACGAATACCCACTAAAATACCTACAGAATTTAGACTTGAAAGGACTGAACTACTATACAATTCCATTTGTGAGTCTCAGGTCAGTAAGCGCCAGCGACACCTGAATAATTCAGCCGGTCAACCGCACAGGAATGTTATGTTTTAACTGATGGAGTAATCGTGAATGTACTTTGGAGGCTAGAGGGATCACGTGGGTGAAGGTCAGATAGGGTGATCGTCTTATGTCTGTTTCTTTTTCTTTATCGTGTGGTTAGGTAGCTAACCGGAGATTTATGCCACCCATGGGCGTCTGACTTACATGCCGTCGAGAAATATCTCTCAGGCATGCTGGTTTTCTCACGATGTGCTCCGTCACCAAAGCATGTGATAATTATACAGTACACACATGAATCCGAAAAATCAGAGGTGGGTCTTAGGTTCGAATTTGAGACTTTTGACATGGCAATCCGACCGACACACCATTGCACTATAACTGCTTCAAGTCTGTTTAGTATAAGTATTGGTTGATCGTCTTTTTTTAGCATATCCATAGAATGTGTTATGGTTTTTTGGAGGAGGAACTCGCGGCTAAATAAAAACAGCCACTCGGCTCGATCTTCAAGTTAAGCCGCGCTTGTCGAGGTTGGTCCGTGGATTGATGACCACCACCTACATACCGAGTTTCCTCCGTGTGCCTTGGAAAGCACGCTAAGCCGTTGGTCCGGGCTGTCAATTTTAGACCTTTGAAAGTCGGTATGTAGTCAGTGGCCCGAAAGTCTGACAACCAGTCTTACCCAGGGGTATCGTATTACCCAGTATTAATTGGGTTGTGGGGGTCAGATAGTCAGTCGTTCCATGAAAAATACTGGTATTCAGCTGCATCCGGTTAGACTGGAAGCCGACCCCAACGTTGTTGGGAAAAGGCTCGGCAGATGATGATGTGTCCTTTGTCAATGTGGTCATAATATCATCAACGTCATTCTCTTGCCCTGACACGGTTGCTTTTGAAACATCAACCTTTTTGGCACACACTTTACTGATACGTTTTTCATTTTATCTTTGAAGTAAAAAGATTGATAATAGCTATTTATTCACCAAGGGGAGTAATGCACAGATTACTAATCGAGGGTGCATTTAATGTGCACGTGAACCACACGAGTTTAGTAATCTGTACTTACCCTCGAGTGATATATACTGTTTTATACTACACTTACTGACATGTGGCACGCCTAAGAGACCAGAGATGAACCAAAAGGGTGACTGCATGGGCAGGCCCTCAAGGCAAAAGAAAAAGTGGTAGACCTGTAGATAGATGGGAAGATGAGCTCAAAAAAAGAGCAGGCCCCAACTGGATTCAAGTAGCTCAATCTAGAGAGGACTGGCTATCTTTGGGGGAGGCCTTCACCTGCAGAGGAGTTCTAGCAGACAACGAAACATTTAAGTTAAGGTAAAATAAAACTAACAACTAAATTTAAGAATTTAAGAACTAAACATAATTTTACTAACAGAAATTGTCATATTGAAATAAAAATCAAAAATTCATGTACAATTATTTTTTTAAACTAACACCTTAGACTAAGAAACTTTACTTAAGCACCTACTAACAAAAATACTTCCACAGTTTAATAGAATCTAATTCTACAGTTAAATAGAATCTAAGGTATTTTTCTTTTGTGTTTTGCTAGAAATAAAAGGCTTTTTTATTTTATTATATTTATACTACACTTAAGCACAAAGAAGTAAAAGACAAAATAGCAAAAAAAGCATTTTATTAAAAAGTTATATTGACATTGTTACAATAAATTGTAACAAACTTCACCAAGAAAATAGTCTCTACAAAATACGTCAACCAACAATAAGTCTTTTTTTTTTTAATTTTAGTTCGTCATACAGTTTTCGCGACAAAAGACGTTAGAGAAGGTAAGAACGCCCCGTTTCGCAGGTTCCAACTTACGCGCGTGTTAAAGTCAGAGAGTGTTATAAATCTCTTACTCTAACGCATAGAGGTTTGAAGTTTGCCGGCCGTGTTGGAATGTATGCTACCTGCTTTAAAAGTGCTAGTGGCCAGTATTTGTTATGGTAAAATTAAATCGTTTAATTGCCAACATCATCAAGATTAAAAAAAACAAACCGCGTTAGTAATGGATTACTACCCTGATTTTCAGGGCAGTAATGAAATTCCATACAGTATAACTGCCTAGATTTTTGAGAAGGTTTAATGAACAGTTTTTAAGCCTTTTAATGGGGTAGTATTGGTACACTTACTAAGTGTAGTATAAAATAACATTGTTTGCAATTCTAATCGACGACGACGATTTTTAACGATAGGTGCATTATGCAAATGCGCCTCAAAGTAATATAATGTTAGATAATTTAAACATTAACCAATCCTCGTTATCGATCTTTACCGTGTCCGATGAAAGCTGTTAATTTAATTGATGATTTCCCGTTAATGTATCAATAGTCAGTTCATTGAATACTATAATCACAAATATTTGATTATACTTAATAATGAAACCTGTTATTACATTGCTATATAAATTATACCATTACAATTAATGAATTACTGCCAGTCATCAAAGCTTTAATGCTTTAGTAAACCTAGTTATGGTCTGTACAATAGTTATCATTTTTCTGCATTTATCCCAATTTATTTGGAGTCCGGCGCGCGGATTTGTGTTCTTCCATACTTCTCTATTACTCGTCCATCTTATCAGACACCTCCTTTCTTGCTATATCATCCTTCACACAGTCCATCCATCGTGTCTTTGGTCTTCCTCTACTCATATACCCATCCACATTCATACTCAAAACTTTCCTCACGACAACATTTTCCTCTTCCCTCCGCATCACACGCCCATACCACGACAACCGATTACCACACAACTTTTCAGTCACCGGCTCTACTTTCAGACTTCCTCTTATATGTACTTACTCACTTCTTATTTTATCAATTCGCGTAACACCACCCATGCTTATTAACATAATCATCTCACTCACATGCAAATGGCTTTCATTCATGACCTGTTACAATAGTATCAGATGAAAAGGTAAACAAATGGGTCCCAAAACGTTCGTATGTACATAAGAACATTTTGGGACCAAGAAGTATGCCGATTTGTAGTGACTAGTCTATAAAGTTCTCAACAGCCGGGTTGAGTCGTGGATAGGTGCTGACCACCCATCACATTCCAAGTTTCCTCCATGCTTCGGAAAGCACGTTAAGCCGTTGATCCCGGCTGTCAATTTTAGGTCTTTTTCAGTAGTTACAGGTAGTCAGTGGCCCAAAAGTCTGACATCCAGTTTCACCAAGGGGTATCCTATTACCCAGTACTAACTGTTGTGGAGGTCAGATAGGCAGTCGCCCCATTTAAAATACTGGTATTGAGCTGCATCTGGTTAGACTGGAAGCCGACCGCAACATAGTTGGAAAAAAGCTAGGCAGATGAATTGATTATTTGAAATGTACCTCGATTCGAACTCATTGTGTCAGAGATAGTAAGTAAGTAGGTAATAAAGTGATTTGAATTTGTACAAATAATAAAATTGTTGCCAATATCAAAATCAAAATAAAAGCATTTATTTCAAGTAGCCCAGTTACAGGCACTTTTGAACTGTCGAAACAAAGAAGAAAATTAAATGTAGCTATAGTCCCAGTCACAAGACATAAAACTGTGAAAGTACTGTAGATGCCCATTCCCTAGCGTACATCTCTATGGAGTAGTACGGGCAAGAAACTCCATGGACACTCTCTTAAATCAGAATGTTTCTACAAAACCTAGTTGGTTAGGTACATCATTCATGTTGAGATGGTACATTATGTGAGAACGATGTAGCAAGACGTGCACGTTAAAAGTGTCCATAAAAACAAAAAAATCAATTGAAAAATAAAATAATTCATTCAAATAAGCCGTGGAGCAAAGGTAATGAAATACCAAGTGGCACTAATACCTTTCAGTGAGAGATTGTGAAAGAATTTAACCTAAACAGTATTTGCTTACTCTTTCATTACGTACTTTTGCAACAGTATGGACTACAACCTACACCTCTTATTTTGTTGGCAGTTTTAGCCTTCACTAAGCCTATACTTAGAAAGGGTTTCTTTGTCGTCACAAACTGGGTTATTAAGTAATAAGGTATATGCATGATTTTTTATCACTCTAAACAAAGCGTATTATATCAGAAATAGCAAAGTAAAATTATTCTTCAATATCTATAAAAAATACTAAGTTATAAGCATTTGAAACTGTTGATTAGACAGAGAGATCCGATACAGCGAATGACGGCATTCGCTGCATCGACATATTCCGTTTAACTAGAAAGAAGTAGAAACAAAAGTTTAAATGGTTATAACTTGTGTGTTGTTTGGCCGATTAATGTCTTGTTTTCGCTTTTTGTCATTATTTTTATAGTACTTTAACATTCAGTATCGAAATAAAAAAAAAAATACGCATATTCCCTTCTATATATACCTACAACTGCCTGAGCATGCGGTCCTGCGTTCGATTCCCCGGTCGGGCAAAGTATCAGGTATTGGGTTTTTTGATCAGGAATTTCTCAGTAGCAGCCACAGAGTTTGAATCTGTGCCCGGTTGATGACAACCGGCTCTCACCCACTATGACATGGAACTTGTCCATAACTGGTAAAACGTATGTGTACTAACCTCTGCGTAACCCTTAATAACACGCGTGATGTTATGATTTTTTGTAGCAGCCACGGAACCTGGATTTAGATAGATAGATAGATAGATAAACCATTTATTTAGTGCACACAAAAGACATAGCACAACACACAGAAGTACAATTTACATGTATAAAACAAGGTGCCAATTTACAAAAAGAAAAACATATTTACGAAATAAGTATAGTAACACCATGACATAATTCAATTAAACTAAAATAACAAGTAACAAGGTGCAGTGTGCGTCTCAAGGTTGCACCAAATGGGAGTCCAGCTCAGCATGTGTCAGGCATGCACCAGACGCTGATATATGATATATTTGTGTACGGTTGACAGATGCTCGCCTCCTAATAGTAGTAAGTGGGTGTACTTACTATTAGGGTCACCTCTGTCAAACCCCTACAGGGGAGTGCGTGATGTTGCGTTTACCACCCTTTATCGATAAATTGGTGAATGCAGCACAATACCTGCCTTGGGCCTGGCAAGAATAGATCCATCAATGTAACCATCTGATACCATCTATACAGGCTAAGGCTTGCACCAGGGCCAGGGCCGGGGAAGGGGCTCCCCGGCCCTGGCCCTGGTGCAAGCCTTAGTCCGGAGCGAGACGGAATGGGACGCCGTCACCTCCTTCTGCGAAGCAGTAATGCTAGAGAACGAGGTGGCGGAACGTGAGAGGGAGAGAACCTCACAGCGTCCCGGCCGCCGCGGGAGACGCCCCGGCCGTCATTTGATGATTTCCCATCTGAAAAAAAAAATTAAAAATACCATCTATACAAATATATACAATTGAAGTGTCTGTTTGTAATTTCAAATTAACAGCTTTTTAATGAATGCTTATGAAAGTATATCTGTCTGTCTCTTTGCTCTGGCTAATTTTCGAAACGGCTGGACCGAATTTGACGGGACTTTTACTGGCAGATAGCTGATGTTAACAGCTAGCATTCAATATAATCATAATGATACCCACTAAAGTATAAACAGAAAATCAAATAGTCCACTTGGTTCTACGCTAAACTTAACTATCTCAACGCGGAGAAACAGTTTCGCAAACTAAAATAAAAACAAAATGCTTAAAATAACTTAAACACTTCAAAGTTTAAAAGCTAAGTTATTAAATAAAAACATAATAGAAGATCCGTAGATTAATTGGAGTGAAACAATAGTGCAACTTCGCGAGATAATTAAAATAAACTTGAGCAAAGTTACAGGATAGTTCAGGCAGGTGATGTTGCGTTTGAACTTAGTTGGGGACTAGGACAATAGTTGAGAGAGTATACTAGTGTACTCAATGCTTTTTGCAATCATAAAATGCATTTGATTATTTATAGATTCCTAAGAGTGGTTTTCAGCGAACACTGAACACCCAGTTTCGTTAAACTAATTATTTGAAAAGTATTTAAATTATATTAAATCTTAACAACACGTGTCAGTGCGATTAACTAAAATTAATCTTAAAACTCAACTCAACTCTCTTGGTAGCGGCATGGATGAATCTGTATGTTGTAGATAATTTACCAATAAAGTAAATTATACCAAATGTTGAAAAAAAAAATTTAGTTTGATGGTCAAATTACATAAAATATTATATCAATCATGTTATATGTAGTCTATGTTTTTTTTAAGTCGTTTTTATGTATGTTTTTTTACTTCTACAATGATTTTTTTATACAAGCGCCAGTCACAAGCCAGTTATTACGTCTCAACTATGCTATTCAACTTGCCGTTTTGTACGACGATTATAAATGTACCAAAAGACATTTTAACTAGGTATCGAAGTACAATACCTTTTTCAAAGCGCTCTTGCAGCAAGTTTTTCAGATAAAGGAAGCAGTGAGTTGCAAAAGTAAGCGTAATGCGTGGTCACGCATAAAAAAACAATATACGTTTCGTGTTGAGAACCTCCTCCTTTTTTGTCGTCGACAAAAATTCACTATATATTATAAAACAAAGTCTTCCGCCGCGTCTGTCTGTCTGTTCGCGATAAACTCAAAAACGACTTCTACTACTACTACTACGATTTTTATGCTGTTTTCACCAGTGGATAGAGTAGTTCTCGAGGAAGGTTTAATTATATAATTTGTCAAGTTTTTGTATAGATTGGCTAAAATATTACGATATTTGTTGGAGGTGTCGGAAAAAAATAAGCCATCTGGGGGCTTTACTTTTGGTCACAATAACCGACATGCACGCGGGCGAAGTCGCGGGCATCAGCTAGTTAGTAATAAAAGAACGACATTTCAAGCAATTTAAACTGTCTAATCACATAACAATATCCTTCAATTTGTCTACTCTAAAAATAAACTCCCACAGAACATTCTTTCGAAACAAATTATTGCTAACGGCACAAAAATATACGACTACATTTTGCACCTCCGAACGGAACCCGAACATTTAATAACTCCGTACTAAGAAATGAAATAAATTCCCCGAATGCCGTGCTACGTCATATATTTTTCTTCCACGAAATGTAACAACTAGGTTACTGGACTGTGAACCAATTGCGGAGTTTTGGAACATTTTCGAACTTAGGTAGCACTTTAACTTTTTTAATGTGATTACGTACACACTACACATGTACTGACGCTGAAAACAATGGTATCGGCACGGACTCTCGGGTTGTAGATAGAGTTGAAACCCAGGCAGGTTTTTACATAACATCACGCCTGTGATCCCCGAAGGGCTAGGCAGAGGTGTACCTAATAGTGCACCCACTTTTCGCCAGTTATGTTTTTAAGTCCCATTTAATAGGAAGCAAGCCTATTGCCCTCAACCGGGCACAAATTCACACTCCATGGCAGCAACTGAGAATGTCATAATGGATTAAACCTTTAAAAAAAACTAACACTTTGCCCGACCTGGTAATCGAACCCAGGACCTCATGCTCAGCAGTCACGCTTGCAACCACTAGAATAACGAGGTAAAAATTTGAAAACCCGAATTTCCTGGAACCGAAAAAAAACTGTACATAACATCAATCAACCCTCACCGGACCGTGTGGTAGATTATAACCAATTCCCTATCATAGAGAGAGAACCTGTATCCCAGCAGTGGAGAAATTATAGGCTGATTATACAGTGTATCTTTACTAGACGGAAATCAGTCTGACTTAACTAACTTACATTAAAACCGTCCAATAAGAACTGTTAGCTCATGATAAAAAAAGATAACCGTATCGTGTATGATTTCTGTGAATTTGGAAAAGTAATGAGAAAGTGTGTCAACTGTAATGGGCTAGTTTCCACCATCAATACATTGAAAATCTATTTAGTCTGTCAGTTCGAGCATTGGAAAATAGTAGACACGTATTTTTTGTTTTTATAAATCTATGAATATTGACAAAGATAAAACGCATCAAAACTCGGGAGTGCTAGCTCGTGACGTCAGGACAACGGTCAACGCACTAAAAAGTTATACCACGGCGGGCGTGTCGTATTGAGAATTAATAAAAGCGTCGTATCTTCGTCAATTTTGGTTTACGTAACAAAAGAAAAAATACGGGTCAAATATTTTTTGATAATCTAACTGACGGACTAATTAGATTTTTTTTGTCATCTACCCTATCGTCGCTCTTAGTATCTATCACGTCCCAGGTTTGCCACCCCTGGTTCTTTCCAATCTGAGGTCGTTTGAAACTTAAGCTGTTTGAATGAAAATCGGCGCAAGTCTGCTTCAAATCACAATATCTCGCATCGTAGGTCGTAACCATTCGGATAAGAAGTTTTAAAGTGTACATAATAACCGTGCACAGGCTAATCGTTGTCAATTTACCAAGATAATTATTATATTATGTTAGTATTTTTGTCATGCACCCTCTTTGTATATATACGTAAAGTAAATCGGTAACGCGTCTGTAAATCTAGTCGATGGTTACAGGTCAACCATCCAGGAACTGACATGAGCTGGCGTTGCTTAACCTTTTTAAGGTTTGACACGTTCAGCTGTTATTATTTAGCCACGAGCCACTTGATTAAGAGGAAGGATAGCGTTTAAATATGAGGTCTTATTTATCATGCGATACTTGCGGTAGAATTCCTTGACAAAACTTATATTTTTTAAATGGTATAGTATTTAAACGAGCGAAAATAAAATGAAAGGTGTCAAAAATAGTGAATTTGTGCTACTGAAATACTAATTGGGCGTGAAACAGTGAGCAAATACTACTTTTAAAAACGGTGACTTGAAAATACAAATTTGAATCACTGGTTGTTCAATACGATCAGTGTGATAAATACAAGGGCTCAGTAAAATGACGAAAACAAACTTACTTACCACTAAATTGTAGATAAGGCGTAGCCGTAGCTCCACTGCGTGGGGCAGGGTTTAAAGAAACCTTACAAGAAGGGGATGCCGGGGCCTTAGTACACGCGCTTTGCCCGCACACTAGACCCCGCCATCGCCGTCGAAACTAACCTGTCGAGTTGGGGTGTCACAAGTACTGAGCTCGTTTCGCTCGCTCTTGCTTCTCATGTACTTCTTGCCGCCATGACTGGATAAATAGTTACTGACTTGGTATATAGTTGCCCATTCAGTATATTAGTCGCTCCTGACTTCCCTGCGAGTCCCGAAAAAGTGAAAGCCAGTTAATGGGCTGTGTAGGTGAGATAATCAGTCACTCCAGGTACAGTACTGGTATCCGGTAGCATTTATTGAAAATTCAACATAAGAAAAGACGGGCCGTTGTTACGCATTAGGTACTTTGTAAGTAGGCACACGATTGTGCTTATGCTGGTCTACTCAGTCTACTGGTTTACTCGGTCTACTAGTCTACTCAGTCTTCTGGTTTACTCAGTCTTCTAGTCCACTTAGTCTACTGGTCTACTCGGTCTACTGGTCTACTCAGTCTACTGGTCTACTCAGTCTTCTGGTCTACTCGGTCTACTGGTCTAATCGGTCTACTGGTCTACTCAGTCTACTGTTCTACTCAGTCTACTGGTCTACTCAGTCTTCTGGTCCACTTAGTCTTCTGGTCTACTCGGTCTACTGGTCTACCCGGTCTACTGGTCTACTCAGTCTTCTGGTCTACTCGGTCTTCTGGTCTACTCGGTCTACTGATCTACTCGGTCTACTGGTCTACCCAGTCTTCTGGTCTACTCGGTCTACTGATCTACTCGGTCTACTGGTCTACCCAGTCTTTTGGTCTACTCGGTCTACTGGTCTAATCGGTCTACTGTTCTACTCAGTCTACTGGTCTACTCAGTCTTCTGGTCCACTTAGTCTTCTGGTCTACTCGGTCTTCTAGTCTACTCAGTCGTCTGGTCCACTAGTCTTTTGGTCTACTCGGTCTACTGACCTACACGGTCTACTGGTCTACTCAGTTTACTGGTCAACTCGGTCTACTGGTCTACTCAGTCTACTGGTCTACTCGGTCTACTAGTCTACTCAGTCTTCTGGTCTTCTCGGTCTTCTGGTCTACTGATCTACTCAGTCTTCTGGTCTACTCAGTCTTCTGGTCTGCTCGGTCTACTGGTCTACTCAGTCTTTTGGTCTGCTTAGTCTTTTTATCTACTCGGTCCAGTAGACTCGGACCAGTAGTCTACTCGCTCTACTAGTCTACTCAGTCTACTGGTCCACTAATTGGTCTTACTGGTCCACTCAGTCTAATGGTCTACTCAGTCTACTTATCTACTCGGTCCACTTAGTAGCATCCAGTTAGGTGAAGCTTAGTGTTGGTGAAAACCGGCATTTAAGCATCCAGTTAGGGGACACTTAGTGTTGGTGAAAACGGCCAATTAGGCATTGAGTTAAGCATCCAGTTAGGTGACAATTTCGTTGGTGAAAACAGGCAATTAGGCATCCAGTTAGAGTACAATTATTGTTGGTGAAAACAGGCAATTAGGCATTGAGTTAGGCATCCAGTTAGGTGACGCTTAGTGTTGGTGAAAACCGGCATTTAGGCATCCAGTTAAGCATCCAGTTAGGTGACACTTAAGTTGGTGAAAACAGGCAATTAAGCATTCAATTAGGTGACGCTTAGTGTTGGTGAAAACGGCCAATTAGGCATTGAGTTAAGCATCCAGTTAGGTGACACTTAAGTTGGTGAAAACAGGCAATTAGGCATCCAGTTAGGTGACGCTTAGTGTTGGTGAAAACGGCCAATTAGGCATTGAGTTAAGCATCCAGTTAGGTGACACTTCAGTTGGTGAAAACAGGCAAATAGGCATCCAGTTAGGTGACGCTTAGTGTTGGTGAAAACGGCCAATTAGGCATTGAGTTAAGCATCCAGTTAGGTGACACTTTAGTTGGTGAAAACAGGCAATTAGGCTGTTAGGGTACAATTATTGTTGATGAAAACAGGCAATTAGGCATCCAGTTGGGGACACTTAGTGTTGGTGAAAACGGGCAATTAGGCATTGAGTTAAGCATTCAGTTAGGTGACAATTTAGTTGGTGAAAACAGGCAATTAGGCATCCAGTTAGGGTACAATTATTGTTGGTGAAAACAGGCAATTAGGCTTTGAGTTAGGCATCCAGTTAGGTGACGCTTAGTGTTGGTGAAAACGGCCAATTAGGCATTAAGTTAAGCATCCAGTTAGGTGACACTAGTTTGTGAAATAAGGCATTTAGGCATCCAGTTGGGGACACAGTATTGGAGAAAACGGGCAATTAGGCATTGAGTTAAGCCATCCAGTTAAGTGACACTTAAGTTGGTGATAACAGGCAATTAGGCATCCAGTTAGGTGATGCTTAGTGTTGGTGAAAACGGCCAATTAGGCATTGAGTTAAGCATCCAGTTAGGTGACACTTTAGTTTGTGAAATAAGGCAATTAGGCATCCAGTTGGGGACACTTAGTATTGGTGAAAACGGGCAATTAGGCATTGAGTTAAGCCATCCAGTTAGGTGACACTTAAGTTGGTGAAAAAATCAAAATCAAAATCAAAGCATTTATTTCAAGTAGGCCAGTTACAGGCACTTTTGAATTGTCGAAACAAAGATGAAAATTAAATGTAGCTACAGTCCCAGTCACAAGACATAAAAACTGTGAAAGTACTGTAGTTGCCCATTCCCTAGCGTAGATCTCTATGGAGAAGAACGGGCAAGAAACTCCATGGACAGTCTTTTAAATCAGAATATTGTTACAAAATCTTGGTTACATCATTCATGTTGAGATGGTATATTATGTGAGAACAATGTAGCAAGATGTGCACGTTAAAAGTGTCCACAACAAAAACACACAAACAAAAAAAATACAATTCAAAATAATTCATTCAAATAAGCCATGGCAACCAAGAGATGACCAGTCACAACCGACAGCGCCCGTTCACGGACATGACGCATGGATCAGCACCATTCAACTCAACCATTTTAAAGGGAACTAAATGATCCGACACACGCGCCACCATCAGCGAGACATTTGAGTGAGCATGACATACTCTAAACCGCCAGGGCACATTCAAGTCAAGAAAAGACGTAGGTTTCCAGTGAATGATAGCTTTCTAGTACATAGTACTCACACAATATGGGCTATGCATTTATATAATACTAAAGAGATTGAATCTATACAATGCAAAGATAGTTGTACAATCTTCAGCAGCTCCAACAATACATTTTAATGCTATCAATTTATGCGCCCCTGTCCTTGTGGAGCAGGACCAGCATTGAGCCAAGCATTTTTATCAGCGATATAATCGCTCAACTTGTAATATGTTTGCTTACATAGTGTGCGTTTAATGCATGTTTTAAATTTCGTCTCATTCAGTTCAAGAATACTTTGTGGAATTTTATTATAGCATCTCAAACAGTACCCCATGAAAGATGAGTCTACTTTAGCGAGTCGGAAACCTGGCTGAACTAGTTGGTCCCTATTTCTAGTACTGTAATTATGTCTGTCACCCCTTTTACCAAAAAGGTGTAGATTTTTTCTGACGTACATTATGTTTTCGTAGATGTATTGACAATGTACCGTCATGATGCCAATATCCTTAAACAGTTCCCTTAGAGAATCGCGATTACGAAGATTATATATGGCCCTGATGGCTCTTTTCTGCAGAATAAATATAGACTCAATATCTGCAGCCCGTCCCCACAGTAAAATGCCATAAGACATTATACTATGAAAGTAACTAAAATAAACCAGTCTAGCGGTATCTACATCAGTATACTGACGGATTTTTCTAATGGCATAGGCTGCTGAACTTAGCCGCCCCGCAAGAGAAGTCAAATGAGAACCCCATTGTAGCCTTGAATCAAGCGTAATCCCCAGGAAAACCGTTTTATCTACGAATTCAAGTTTCTCTTTATTCAATATTATATCACAATCACTACTTTTAACATTCGGTAAAGCAAATCTTATGCATTTGGTTTTTTTTTCATTTAATACCAAATTGTTTGCTGTGAACCAATTTTGGACCTGAAGTAGGGCATTATTCATTTCATCTAGATTTTGGGCCCGCCTATTTATCTTAAAAATTAGGGAAGTGTCATCAGCAAATAACACCATATTTTGCGGTTGGTTTTTCAGTAAATAGGGTAGATCATTTATATATACTAGAAAGAGAAAAGGACCCAATATTGAGCCTTGTGGAACCCCCATTTTTACTTTTAAACCCTGTGAATTAACACCATTTATTTGAACATGTTGTTGTCTATCATTCAAATAAGATTTTACCAAACTAAGTGCAAGTTTACCCAGTCCGTAATGCTCAAGTTTCAAAAGTAATGTGTCGTGATTTACGCAATCAAACGCTTTGGAGAGGTCACAAAAAATTCCTATGGCGTCTTGAGACTCTTCCCTCGCAGTAAATATGTGCTTTAATAAGGTTACACCGGCGTCAGTTGTACAACGTCCCTTGGTGAAGCCATACTGTTGATCATGTAAGATTCTGTTGGTGTTAAAATGATAGAGCATTTGATTAAGCATTACTTTTTCGAAAACCTTGCTAAAAACTTCTAACACGGATACAGGTCTATAATCATTAGTATCTTTACTGTCTCCGGATTTGAAAAGAGGTATGACTTTACTGTATTTCATTAAATCAGGGAAAACTCCTTGGTCTACACATAAATTAAAAATTAAAGCTAAGTAAGGGGCTATAGTCTCAAGTATGGATGTACAAACTTTGACAGACATTCCCCATAGATCTTCGGTTAGTTTGATTTTTATTTGCCGGAAAGTTTTAATAACTATCATAGGGTTAATGTGTTTAAATTTAAATTCAGCCAGGCAGCCAGACACATTCGCCTTTAATAAGCCAATTGAGAGTTCAGGTGAGGAAATAAGAGCCTCCGTTGTTTTTAGTGGTATATTGGTAAAGAAATTTACAAATTCTTGAGCTACTTCCTGATTTGAGCTTTTAGGACCACACGCTGTATCTAATGTGTAGCTAGTGTTACGTATTTTCTTCCTGTTAGTCTCGGTATTTATAACTTTCCAAACTGTCTTTATTTTATTTTCTGCTGTTTTGATCGTGTTGCTAATGTGCAGTGCTTTAGCAACCTTGCACGTGTTTCTAAAAAATTTTTAATACTTAGCAACATACTTGTTAAAAGTTTCAGTGTTTATAAAAGGCTTAAGGCCATAAAGCTCAAATAGTCTTTCCCTACTTTTTCTGATACCTCTAGTTGCCCAATCACTAATTATATGAATTTAGGGCAAATACTTTTTGTCTTCTTTTCAAAAGTTTTATTGAATTCCGTGTGAACTATTGAAAAGAAACGATCATACAATTGATCTATATTAATATCATCAAGGCTCATAGCACTTAACTTGTTCTGTAGCGAAATATTAGACCTATTTAATCTGCTAGAAGTTATAGGTCTAAATTTAATTTGAACTTTTTGCAATGGGGGTGTATTACACCTAAAGGTTACAGTTTGTCCGCTATGGTCAGAAGGCAGACAATTTACTATTGCTTTATCTAAGTAATCACAATCGCAGAAAATATTATCTATACAAGTAGCAGAAGATGGAGTGACTCTAGTAGGTTCTTTAAAAGTGTTGGTCAAGTCAAATGACTTAAAAAGATTTAATAAGCGACTGCTATTTGAGCATTCTTCTAAAATATTGATATTAAAATCACCACAAATAATTATAGATTTATTACTGGCTGCAAGTTTTGCCATCACATCTTCCGTTATTGATTTAAATAAGGAAAAGTTTTGATAGTTTGGGGGTCTGTACACACACACAATTACATGCTTATCTAGCTCAACACAGGACAGTTCAACGCAATGTTCAACCGAGAGACGTCTGTCATTACGTTGCTTATATTTAAAACAATTTTTTATTAATATTAGGGAACCTCCACGAAGCATTGTTTTACGGTTAAAGCAGCTACCCACCATATAGTTCTCATAATTGATAAGCATTTGGTAATCCTTTAGCCAATGTTCAGTAAAACAAATAATGTCAAACTTACTATTTTCTAAAAACAATTCAATTTCTAATAATTTGGAAGAAATGCCTTGGATATTTTGGTGGAATAATTTTAAAGTGTTCTGCTGAGGCCCTTTTTTGCTAACTAATTGAGTGCAAGAAGATACGTTGGTAGGATTAACAATATTGTTAATCGTACCTCCTGTTGTCTCATTTTCTAGTTTAAATTAATATTTGGAGTGAGGCCGGAGACTCCCGTGCCATCCTCAGACAACAAGACCCTATCACTAATACTAATAGACCCTAATTGAGAATTCTCCACGGTGACACATGGATCCTCCTCAGTACAATGTTTGTAAACATTTATAGCATTAATGCTATATTCATCTAAAGTCACCTGTACATTAGTATTACTACTAATAGTCGCAGTGTTAATAATGGAACTAAACTTAGACATACTATTTATGTCTGTGTGAATATTATAAGCTAATAGCCGAGTTATTTTGTGTCTACATCTAATAGGTAGATACACCTTACCCCGTGTCGACTTCAGTTTACCAACAATAGTGTTGATATCCAGATATATAAGTCTGTCACTATAGTGACCTACTAAAAAATGTACATGGTTATTTAACATATGTATATAGTTGTTTTTTCTATTACCCAAATTTTCAAAAAATGGAAAAGCACACAATATTATTTTATTACAATTTAACTTCAACAAATCTGAAACACAGTCAGTGATGTCTTCATTTTTAATCTTGGAACTATTACCAACACATATAGTAACGGTGGTACTAGGATCACAAACAGTCTTTGTTACTGTTGCCATAATCTGTTTGTAGGTTGACCCTGGCATGCAATAATTTTGGGTACAATAACTCAGGTTATTACTGATTAATTTCCCTAACCCTCTACCTATACTATCAGAGAACATAACTGAAAGATTAGAACCAAGACTATTTGGTGAGACAAAATTACCTAAGTCAGGTATTGTATCTTGGGTGGAAATACAGTCCTGAGTACTCACAGCTAGGGACGGGTCCTCCGTTGCCTCAAGCTGGAGGGCATCATTGCTGGATTCCCTCTGACAAGTACACTGAGTGTTGCTGAGAGTCAGCGAGTCCACTTTGTCTACCAATGCATGTGTAGCAAGAATATGCTCTTTAATTTGATTTTGAGAGCCTTCATATTTATTATATAATGATTTTAGTGACTTATTAAGAGCCTGTATTTCTGATTGTAAGCGCTGAGTGTCAATTTCATAAATATTTATACTATCTTCCAATTTAATCTGATAGTTATTTAATTTATTAACTAGAGAAACACGTTCTTTCCTTAATTGAATATTTTTGGAATGGTGTTTTTGTTGTTTCTTATATTTATTACATTTTTTAATGATTCTATTTAATCGTGCATATTTCTTAATTTTATTTTGACTAAGTTTATGGCTGTAGTTATGCTTTAGTAAGGAGTCCTCTGTAAGGTCTATTGTTATAATGGAATGAGGGTTGCAATTTGTATTAACTAATTCATTATACAAATGTTCAGTTTCCAAAGCCTGAGTATGATCCTTTTCCTTTTTCAAATTTAAAAGTTTGACATTTGCATGGACTAATTCATCCTCTAGGTCCCTAATTTTACATAAAGCCTCCTCATACAAGTTGCTACAAGAGTTGAACCCATCCGTGACCGCCCTTAGTTGATCCCGTTCATTGACAACATTCAAGAATTCCTGATGTAGGTCTACTAGCTCCCGTTTTAAGCTCGAGTTTTTGCTATTTACGTTAATGACCTCCTCCTCACTGTCTTCTCTCTCCTGCAACAGCTGTTGGCATTGGAGTTTAGAGTCCTTAAGTTCTTGGAGGGCCGTTCTCAATTTTAGCTCCATATCCTGAGCAGTAGCCTTACGGGTCATCACAGGCATGGTTTCCGGATTTGTTACTGAAAATTGGAAACAAAGAAACAGTGAGAACTAATAGGATAGACCAATGAAGAGAATTTAGAGATAAAAAAGGGGAAAAACAGGGAAAAAGTTCGTGTTACTCTGAAATGAGGTAGGCTGCTATATTAGCTTGACAAGAATGATATTAGCTTACTGAATAATTAATTTTATTGCTTCAATCAGAATTTTACTTTCTTATTGTTTTACTTTTTCATGTGGGTAGATTGCCTGGACTAAAAACTTATGATTATTACAATATTACTTCAAGACGTTAATAAAACAACTGTCACGAACTTTATATTTAACTAATATTGAAAATATTGATGTAAGCAAGTTTAAGTCGTTAGAATTTTACTTTTTACGAAATGACAATTGTCAACAATGCAATCTAGAACCATCTAAATTAGCAAAAAAAACACAAAAACTATACTAGAATTGGCGTGGACGTGTTCTAAAGTTACGATTATGGGACAATTGAGTGCTATTCTAAATATAAAAGTAAACAAATACTCCCCGTTTAAATCCGTAGTCCGAACATCAGCTGTTGTTTTTAGGTTACCGGTAACGTCGTTACGTCGCCGTACAACCGAATCCTTTTTTAATAAACAGGAAAATAATTTTCCTGGGTATTTACACATTTAAAATACGATATAACATATGATTACACCTTAATTTAACTTAATAACTATTTAAATTTAATTTTAAAATACGGAAACGAGCATTAAGGCATCCAGTTAGGTGACGCTCAGTGTTAATGACAACGGGCATTTAGGCATTGAGTTAGGTGACGCTCAGTGTTAATGACAACGGGCATTTAGGCATTGAGTTAGGTGACACTACGTGTTAATGAAAACAGGCAATTAGGCATTGAGGTAAGCATCCAGTTAAGGAAAATTTCCGGTTTTTTCTACATGGGTGTCGTTTTCGTGGTTATTGGGGTTGGTGATAATGAAAATGAGGTCAAAATTGAAAATCCAACATGGCGCCGACGAAAATTTTCAGTTTTTTCTTCATTGGTGTCGTTTTCGAGGTTTATGGGATCGCTGATAATGAAAATGAGGTCAAATGAAAATCTAAGATGGCGCCAATGAAAATTTTCAGTTTTTTCGTCATGGGTGTCATTTTCGTGGTTTTTGGGGTCGCTGATATCGAAAATGCGGCCAAAATGAAAATCCAAGATGGCGCCGATGAAAATTTTCAGTTTTTTCTTAATGGGTGTCGTTTTCGAGGTTTTTGGGGTCGCTGATAATGAAAATGAGGTCAAAATGAAAATCCAAGATGGCGCAAAATTTTAAGTTTTTTTTTCATGGGTGTCATTTTCGTTGTTTTTGCGGTCGCTGATAATAAAAATGAGGTCAAAATGAACATCCAAGATGGCGCCGACGAAAATTTTTAGTTTTATTTTCATGGGTGTCATTTTCGTGGTTTTTGGGGTCGCTGATAATGAAAATGAGAACAAAATGAAAATCCAGAATGGCGCAGATGAAAATTTTTTTTGCTATCATTATTTCGTGGCCTACCCGTCGTGGAATACTACTGCACGCCACTGGGTCTGAGGATAAGTAACGATCCATTACATATTGACTTCCCGGAAAGTCCCGAAAAAGTGAAAGCCAGTTAATGGGCTGTGTAGGTGAGATAATCAGTCACTCCAGGTACAGTACTGGTATCCAGTAGCATTTATTAAAAATTCAACATAAGAAAAGACGGGCCGTTAATAACAAGGGTTTACATTAGGTACTTTGTAAGTAGGCACATGATTGTGCCTATGCTGATCTATTCAGTCTACTGGTCTACTAGTCTTCTGGTCTACTCAGTCTTCTGGTCCAACTTAGTCTTCTGGTCTACTCGGTCTACTGGTCTACTCGGTCTACTTGGTCTATTCAGTCTTTTGGTCTACTCGGTCTACTGGTCTACTCGGTGTACTGGTCTACTCAGTCTACTGGTCTACTCGGTCTACTGGTCTACTTGGTCTACTGGTCTACTCGGTCTACTGGTCTACTCGGTCTACTGGTCTACTCAGTCTACTGGTCTACTCAGTCTACTGGTCAACTCAATCTTCTGGTCTTCCCGGTCTACTAGTCTAATCAGTAATCTGGTCTACTCAATCTTCTGGTCCACTTAGTCTTCTGGTCTACTCAGCCCACTGGTCTACTCGGTCTACTGGTCTACTCGGTCTTCTAGTCTACTCAGTCTTCTGGTCCACTTAGTCTCCTGGTCTACTCGGTCTACTGGTATACTCGGTCTACTGGTCTACTCGGCCCACTGGTCTTCTCGGTCTTCTGGTCTACTGATCTACTCAGTCTTCTGGTCTAATCAGTTTACTGGTCTACTCAGTCTACTGGTCTACTCGGTCTACTGGTCTACTTAGTCTTCTGGTCTTCTCGGTCTTCTGGTCTACTGATCTACTCGGTCTACTGGTCTACTCAGTCTACTGGTCAACTCGGTCTACTGGTCTACTCGGTCTACTGGTCTTTTCGGTCTACTGGTCTACTCGGTCTACTGGTCTACTCGGTCTACTGGTCTACTTGGTCTACTGGTCTTCTCGGTCTTCTGGTCTACTGATCTACTCAGTCTTCTGGTCTGCTCAGTCTTCTGGTCCACTTAGTCTTCTGGTGTACTCGGTCTACTGGTGTACTCGGTCTACTGGTCTACTCAGTCTTCTGGTCTACTCGGTCTACTGGTCTACTTGGTCTACTGGTGTACTCGGTCTACTGGTCTATTCGGTCTACTGGTCTACTCGGTCTTCTAGTCTACTCAGTCTTCTGGTCCACTTAGTCTTCTGGTCTACTCGGTCTACTGGTCTACTCGTTCTTCTGGTCTACTCGGTCCACTGGTCTACTTAGTCTTCTGGTCTTCTCGGTCTTCTGGTCTACTGATCTACTCGGTCTACTGGTCTACTCAGTCTACTGGTCAACTAGGTCTACTGGTCTACTCGGTCTACTGGTCTTTTTGGTCTACTGGTCTTCTCGGTCTACTGGTCAACTCGGTCTACTGGTCTACTCGGTCTACTGGTCTACTCGGTCTACTGGTCTACTCGGTCTACTGGTCTACTTGGTCTACTGGTCTACTCGGTCTACTGGTCTACTCAGTCTACAGGTCAACTCGGTCTACTGGTCTACTCGGTCTACTGGTCTTTTCGGTCTACTGGTCTACTCGGTCTACTGGTCTACTCGGTCTACTGGTCTACTTGGTCTACTGGTCTTCTCGGTCTTCTGGTCTACTGATCTACTCAGTCTTCTGGTCTACTCAGTCTTCTGGTCTGCTCAGTCTTCTGGTCCACTTAGTCTTCTGGTCTACTCGGTCTACTGGTGTACTCGGTCTACTGGTCTACTCAGTCTTCTGGTCTACTGGTCTACTGGTATGCTCGGTCTACTGGTCTACTCAGTCTACTGGTCTACTCAGTCTACTGGTCTACTCAGTCTTCTGGTCTACTTAGTCTTCTGGTCTACTCCGTCTACTGGTCTACTCGGTCTACTGGTCTACTCAGTCTTCTGGTCTACTCGGTCTACTGGTCTACTCGGTCTACTGGTCTACTCGGTCTATTGGTCTACTCGGTCTACTGGTCTACTCAGTCTACTGGTCTACTCAGTCTACTTGGTCAATTAAATCTTCTGGTCTTCCCGGTCGACTAGTCCACTTAGTCTTCTGGTCTACTCAGCCCGCTGGTCTACTCGGTCTACTGGTCTACTCGGTCTTCTAGTCTACTCAGTCCTCTGGACCACTTAGTCTTCTGGTCTACTCGGTCTACGGATCTACTCGGTCTACTGGTCTACTCGGTCTACTGGTCTACTCAGTTTACAAGTCTACTCAGTCTACTGGTCTTCTCGGTCTACTAGTCTACTCAGTTTACAAGTCTACTCAGTCTACTGGTCTTCTCGGTCTACTGGTCTACTCAGTCTTCTGGTGTGTTAGTGTTGGTGAAAACAGGCAATTAGGTATTGAGTTAAGCATCCAGTTAGGTGACACTTAAGTTGGTAAAAACAGGCAATTAGGCATCCAGTTGGGGACACTTAGTATTGGTGAAAACGGGCAATTAGGCATTGAGTTAAGCCATCCAGTTAGGTGACACTTAAGTTGGTGAAACGAGCATTAAGGAATCCAGTTAGGTGACGCTTAGTGTTGGTGAAAATGGGCATTCAGGGATCCAGTTAGGGGACACTTAGTGTTGGTGAAAACGGCCAATTAGGAATTGAGTTAGGAATCCAGTTAGGTGACGCTAAGTGTTGGTGAAAACGGGCAATTAGGCATCCAATTAGGTGACACTTACTGTTAATCAAAACAGGCAATTAGGCATTGAGTTAAGCATCCAGTTAAGAGAAATTTCCGGTTTTTTCTACATGGGTGTCGTTTTCGTGGTTATTGGGGTTGGTGATAATAATAATGAGGTCAAAATTGGAAATCCAAAATGGCACCGACGAAATTTTTTTAGTTTTTTCTTCATCGGTGTCATTTTCGTGGTTTTTGGGGTCGCTGATATTGAAAATGAGGCCAAAATGAAAATTTAAGATGGCGCCGATGAAAATTTTCAGTTTTTTCTTAATGGGTGTCGTTTTCGAGGTTTTTGGGGTCGCTGATAATGAAAATGAGGTCAAAATGAACATCCAAGATGGCGCCGACGAAAATTTTTAGTTTTATTTTCATGGGTGTCATTTTCGTGGTTTTTGGGGTCGCTGATAATGAAAATGAGAACAAAATAAAAATCCAGAATGGCGCAGATGAAATTTTTTTTTTGCTACCATTATTTCGTGGCCTACCCGTCGTGGAATACTACTGCACGCCACTGGGTCTGAGGATAAGTAACGATCCATTACATATTGACTTCCCGGCAAGTCCCGAAAAAGTGAAAGCCAGTTAATGGGCTGTGTAGGTGAGATAATCAGTCACTCCAGGTACAGTACTGGTATCCGGTAGCATTTATTGAAAATTCAACAAGAAAAGACGGGCCGTTGTTAACAATGGTTTACATTAGGTACTTTGTAAGTAGGCACATGATTGTGCCTATGCTGGTCTATTCAGTCTACTGGTCTACTAGTCTTCTGGTCTACTCAGTCTTCTGGTCCAACATAGTCTTCTGGTCTACTCGGTCTACTGGTCTACTCGGTCTACTTGGTCTATTCAGTCTTTTGGTCTACTCGGTCTACTGGTCTACTCGGTGTACTGGTCTACTCAGTCTACTGGTCTTCTCGGTCTACTGGTCTACTCAGTCTTCTGGTGTGTTAGTGTTGGTGAAAACAGGCAATTAGGTATTGAGTTAAGCATCCAGTTAGGTGACACTTAAGTTGGTAAAAACAGGCAATTAGGCATCCAGTTGGGGACACTTAGTATTGGTGAAAACGGGCAATTAGGCATTGAGTTAAGCCATCCAGTTAGGTGACGCTTAGTGTTGGTGAAAATGGGCATTTAGGGATCCAGTTAGGGGACACTTAGTGTTGGTGAAAACGGCCAATTAGGAATTGAGTTGGGAATCCAGTTAGGTGAAGCTAAATGTTGGTGAAAACGGGCAATTAGGCATCCAGTTAGGTGACACTTAGTGTTAATCAAAACAGGCAATTAGGCATTGAGTTAAGCATCCAGTTAAGGGAAATTTCCGGTTTTTTCTACATGGGTGTCGTTTTCGTGGTTATTGGGGTTGGTGATAATGATAATGAGGTCAAAATTGGAAATCCAAAAAGGCGCCGACGAAATTTTTTTAGTTTTTTCTTCATGGGTGTCATTTTCGTGGTTTTTGGGGTCGCTGATATTGAAAATGAGGCCAAATGAAAATCTAAGATGGCGCCAATGAACATTTTCAGTTTTTTCGTCATGGGTGTCATTTTCGAGGTTTTTGGGGTCGCTGATATCGAAAATGAGGCCAAAATGAAAATCCAAGATGGCGCCGATGAAAATTTTCAGTTTTTTTTTATGGGTGTCATTTTCGTTGTTTTTGCGGTCGCTGATGATAAAAATGAGGTCAAAATGAACATCCAAGTTGGCGCCGACGAAAATTTTTAGTTTTATTTTCATGGGTGTCATTTTCGTGGTTTTTGGGGTCGCTGATAATGAAAATGAGAACAAAATGAAAATCCAGAATGGCGCAGATGAACATTTTTTTTTGCTATCATTATTTCGTGGCCTACCCGTCGTGGAATACTACTGCACGCCACTGGGTCTGAGGATAAGTAACGATTTATTACATATTGACTTCCCGGCAAGTCCCGAAAAAGTGAAAGCCAGTTAATGGGCTGTGTAGGTGAGATAATCAGTCACTCCAGGTACAGTACTGGTATCCGGTAGCATTTATTGAAAATTCAACATAAGAAAAGACGGGCCGTTGTTAACAATGGTTTACATTAGGTACTTTGTAAGTAGGCACATGATTGTGCCTATGCTGGTCTATTCAGTCTACTAGTCTTCTGGTCTACTCAGTCTTCTGGTCCAACTTAGTCTTCTGGTCTACTCGGTCTACTGGTCTACTCGGTCTACTGGTCTACTCAGTCAACTGGTCTACTCAGTCTTCTGGTCCACTTAGTCTTCTGGTCTACTCGGTCTACTGGTGTACTCGGTCTACTGGTCTACTCAGTCTTCTGGTCTTCTCGATCTACTGGTCTACTTGGTCTACTGGTCTACGCGGTCTACTGGTCTACTCGGTCTACTGGTCTACTCAGTCTACTGGTCTACTCGGTCTACTGGTCTACTCAGTCTACTGGTCAACTCAATCTTCTGGTCTTCCCGGTCTACAAGTCTACTCAGTAATCTGGTCTACTCAGTCTTCTGGTCCACTTAGTCTTCTGGTCTACTCAGCCCACTGGTCTACTCGGTCCACTGGTCTTCTCGGTCTTCTGGTCTACTGATCTACTCAGTCTTCTGGTCTAATCAGTTTACGGGTCTACTCAGTCTACTGGTCAACTCAATCTTCTGGTCTTCCCGGTCTACTGGTCTACTCAGTCTACTGGTCTACTCGGTCTACTGGTCTTCTTAGTCTTCTGGTCTTCTCGGTCTTCTGGTCTACTGATCTACTCGGTCTACTGGTCTACTCAGTCTACTGGTCAACTCAGTCTACTGGTCTACTCGGTCTACTGGTCTTTTCGGTCTACTGGTCTTCTCGGTCTACTGGTCAACTCGGTCTACTGGTCTACTCGGTCTACTGGTCTACTCGGTATTCTGGTCTTCTCGGTCTTCTGGTCTACTCGTTCTACTGGTCTACTCGGTCTACTGGTCTACTCAGTCTACTGGTCTACTTAGTCTACTGGTCTACTCGGTCTACTGGTCTACTCAGTCTACAGGTCAACTCGGTCTACTGGTCTACTCGGTCTACTGGTCTACTCAGTCTTCTGGTCTTCTCGATCTACTGGTCTACTTGGTCTACTGGTCTACACGGTCTACTGGTCTACTCGGTCTACTGGTCTACTCAGTCTACTGGTCTACTCGGTCTACTGGTCTACTCAGTCTACTGGTCAATTCAATCTTCTGGTCTTCCCGGTCTACAAGTCTACTCAGTAATCTGGTCTACTCAGTCTTCTGGTCCACTTAGTCTTCTGGTCTACTCAGCCCACTGGTCTACTCGGTCTACTGGTCCACTTAGTCTTCTGGTCTACTGATCTACTCAGTCTTCTGGTCTAATCAGTTTACGGGTCTACTCAGTCTACTGGTCAACTCAATCTTCTGGTCTTCCCGGTCTACTAGTCTACTCAGTAATCTGGTCTACTCAGTCTTCTGGTCCACTTAGTCTTCTGGTCTACTCAGCCCACTGGTCTACTCGGTCTACTGGTCCACTTAGTCTTCTGGTCTACTCAGCCCACTGGTCTACTCGGTGTACTGGTCCACTTAGTCTTCTGGTCTACTCGGTCTACTGGTCTACTCGGTCTACTGGTCGACCCGGTCTACTTGGTCTATTCAGTCTTTTGGTCTACTCGGTCTACTGGTCTACTCGGTGTACTGGTCTACTCAGTCTACTGGTCTACTCAGTCAACTGGTCTACTCAGTCTTCTGGTCCACTTAGTCTTCTGGTCTACTGGTGTACTCGGTCTACTGGTCTACTCAGTAATCTGGTCTTCTCAGTCTTCTGGTCCACTTAGTCTTCTGGTCTACTCAGCCCACTGGTCTACTCGGTCCACTGGTCTTCTCGGTCTTCTGGTCTACTGATCTACTCAGTCTTCTGGTCTTATCAGTTTACGGGTCTACTCAGTCTACTGGTCAACTCAATCTTCTGGTCTTCCCGGTCTACTAGTCTACTCAGTAATCTGGTCTACTCATTCTTCTGGTCCACTTAGTCTTCTGGTCTACTCAGCCCACTGGTCTTACTCGGTCTACTGGTCCACTTAGTGTTCTGGTCTACTCGGTCTACTGGTCTACTCGGTCCACTGGTCTTCTCGGTCTTCTGGTCTACTGATCTACTCAGTCTTCTGGTCCACTTAGTCTTCTGGTCTACTCGGTCTACTGGTCTACTCGGTCTACTGGTCTACTCGGTCCACTGGTCTTCTCGGTCTTCTAGTCTACTGATCTACTCAGTCTTCTGGTCTAATCAGTTTACTGGTCTACTCAGCCCACTGGTCTACTCGGTACACTGGTCTTCTCAATCTTCTGGTCTACTAATCTACTCAGTCTTCTGGTCTAATCAGTTTACTGGTCTACTCAGTCTACTGGTCTACTCGGTCTACTGGTCTACTAGTCTTCTCGGTCTTCTGGTCTTCTCGGTCTACTGGTCTATTCGGTCTACTGGTCTACTCAGTCTACTGGTCTACTCGGTCTACTGGTCTACTCGGTCTACTGGTCTATTCAGTCTACCGGTCTACTCAGTCTACTGGTCTACTTAGTCTTCTGGTCTCCTCAGTCTACTTGGTCAATTTAATCTTCTGGTCTTCCCGGTCGACTAGTCTACTCAGTCAACTGGTCTACTCAGACTTCTGGTCCACTTAGTCTTCTGGTCTACTCAGCCCACTGGTCTACTCGGTCCACTGGTCTTCTCAATCTTCTGGTCTACTGATCTACTCAGTCTTCTGGTCTAATCAGTTTACTGGTCTACTCAGTCTACTTGTCTACTCGGTCTACTGGTCTACTAGTCTTCTCGGTCTTCTGGTCTACTCGGTTTACTGGTCTACTCGGTCTACTGGTCTACTCAGTCTTCTGGTCTACTCGGTCTACTGGTCTACTCGGTCTACTGGTCTACTAAGTCTTCTAGTCTGCTCAGTCTTCTGGTCCACTTAGTCTACTGGTCTACTCGGTCTACTGGTCTACTCGGTCTACTGGTCTACTCGGTCTACTGGTCTACTCGGTCTTCTAGTCTACTCGGTCTACTGGTCTACTCGGTCTACTGGTCTAATCGGTCCACTGGTCTTCTCGGTCTTCTGGTCTACTGATCTACTCAGTCTTCTGGTCTTATCAGTTTACGGGTCTACTCAGTCTACTGGTCAACTCAATCTTCTGGTCTTCCCAGTCTACTAGTCTACTCAGTAATCTGGTCTACTCAGTCTTCTGGTCTACTCAGTCTTCTGGTCCACTTAGTCTTCTGGTCTACTCAGCCCACTGGTCTACTCGGTCCACTGGTCTTCTCGGTCTTCTGGTCTACTGATCTACTCAGTCTTCTGGTCTTATCAGTTTACGGGTCTACTCAGTCTACTGGTCAACTCAATCTTCTGGTCTTCCCAGTCTACTAGTCTACTCAGTAATCTGGTCTACTCAGTCTTCTGGTCTACTTAGTCTTCTGGTCTATTCAGCCCACTGGTCTACTCGGTCTACTGGTCCACTTAGTCTTCTGGTCTACTCGGTCTACTGGTCTACTCGGTCTACTGGTCTACTCGGTCCACTGGTCTTCTCGGTCTTCTGGTCTACTGATCTACTCAGTCTTCTGGTCCACTTAGTCTTCTGGTCTACTCGGTCTACTGGTCTACTCGGTCTACTGGTCTACTGGTCCACTGGTCTTCTCGGTCTTCTAGTCTACTGGTCTACTCAGTCTTCTAGTCTACTCAGTCTTCTGGTCCACTTAGTCTACTGGTCTACTCGGTCTACTGGTCTACTCGGTCTACTGGTCTACTCGGTCTTCTGGTCTACTCGGTCTACTGGTCTACTCGGTCTTCTGGTCTACTTAGTCTTCTGGTCTACTCGGTCTTCTGGTGTACTCGGACTACTGGTCTATTCGGTCTACTGGTCTACTCAGTCTACTGGTCTACTCGGTCTACTGGTCTACTCGGTCTACTGGTCTATTCAGTCTACCGGTCTACTCAGTCTACTGGTCTACTCAGTCTTCTGGTCTACTCAGTCTACTTGGTCAATTCAATCTTCTGGTCTTCCCGGTCGACTAGTCTACTCAGTCTTCTGGTCTACTCAGTCTTCTGGTCCACTTAGTCTTCTGGTCGACTCAGTCTACTGGTCTACTCAGTCTACTGATCTACTCGGTCTACTGGTCTACTCAGTCTACTGGTCAACTCGGTCTACTGGTCTACTCGGTCTACTGGTCTACTCAGTCTTCTGGTCTACTCGGTCTACTGGTCTACCCAAACTTTTGGTCTACCCGGTCTACTGGTCTACTCGGTCTTGTATTCTACTCAGTCTTCTGGTCCACTTAGTCTTCTGGTCTACTCGGTCTACTGATCTACTCGGTCTACTGGTCTACTCAGTCTTCTGTTCTACTCAGTCTTCTGGTCCACTTAAGTCTTCTGGTCTACTCGGTCTACTGATCTACTGGTCTACTCGTTCTACTGGTATACTCGGTCTACTGGTCTACTCGTTCTACTAGTCTTTCGGTCTACTGGTCTACTCGGTCTACTGGTCTACTGGTATGCTCGGTCTACTGGTCTACTCAGTCTACTGGTCTACTCAGTCTACTGGTCTACTCAGTCTTCTGGTCTACTTAGTCTTCTGGTCTACTCGGTCTACTGGTCTACTCGGTCTACTGGTCTACTCAGTCTTTTGGTCTACTCGGTCTACTGATCTACTCGGTCTACTGGTCTACTCAGTCTTCTGTTCTACTCAGTCTTCTGGTCCACTTAAGTCTTCTGGTCTACTTAGTCTTCTGGTCTACTCGGTCTACTGGTCTACTCGGTCTTCTGGTCTACTTAGTCTTCTGGTCTACTCGGTCTACTAGTCTACTCAGTAATCTGGTCTACTCAGTCTTTTGGTCCACTTAGTCTTGTGGTCTACTCAGCCCACTGGTCTACTCGGTCCACTGGTCTTCTCGGTCTTCTGGTCTACTGATCTACTCAGTCTTCTGGTCTACTCGATCTACTGGTCTACTTGGTCTACTGGTCTACTCGGTCTACTAGTCTACTCGGTCTACTGGTCTACTCAGTCTACTGGTCTACTCAGTCTACTGGTCTACTCAGTCTACTGGTCAACTCAATCTTTTGGTCTTCCCGGTCTACTAGTCTACTCAGTAATCTGGTCTACTCAGTCTTCTGGTCCACTTAGTCTTCTGGTCTACTCAGCCCACTGGTCTACTCGGTCCACTGGTCTTCTCGGTCTTCTGGTCTACTGATCTACTCAGTCTTCTGGTCTAATCAGTTTACGGGTCTACTCAGTCTACTTTTCAACTCAATCTTCTGGTCTTCCCGGTCTACTAGTCTACTCAGTAATCTGGTCTACTCAGTCTTCTGATCCACTTAGTCTTCTGGTCTACTCAGCCCACTGGTCAACTCGGTCTACTGGTCCACTTAGTCTTCTGGTCTACTCGGTCTAATGGTCTACTCGGTCTACTGGTCTACTCAGTCCACTGGTCTTCTCGGTCTTCTGGTCTATTGATCTACTCAGTCTTCTGGTCTAATCAGTTTACTGGTCTACTCAGTCTACTGGTCTACTCGGTCTACTGGTCTACTTAGTCTTCTGGTCTTCTCGGTCTTCTGGTCTACTGATCTACGCGGTCTACTGGTCTACTCAGTCTACTCGTCAACTCGGTTTACTGGTCTACTCGGTCTACTGGTCTTTTCGGTCTCCTGGTCTACTCTGTCTACTGGTCTACTCGGTCTACTGGTCTACTCGGTCTACTGGTCTACTTAGTCTTCTGGTCTTCTCGGTCTTCTGGTCTACTGATCAACGCGGTCTACTGGTCTACTCAGTCTACTGGTCAACTCGGTTTACTGGTCTACTCGGTCTTCTGGTCTTCTCGGTCTTCTGGTCTACTCGGTCTACTGGTCTACTCGGTCTACTGGTCTACTCGGTCTACTGGTCTACTCGGTCTACTGGTCTACTCGGTCTACTGGTCTACTCGGTCTATTGGTCTACTAAGTCTACTTGGTCAATTAAATCTTCTGGTCTTCCCGGTCGACTAGTCTACTCAGTCTTCTGGTCTACTCAGTCTTATGGTCCACTTAGTCTTCTGGTCTACTCAGCCCGCTGGTCTACTCGGTCTACTGGTCTACTCGGTCTTCTAGTCTACTCAGTCTTCTGGACCACTTAGTCTTCTGGTCTACTCGGTCTACGGATCTACTCGGTCTACTGGTATACTCGGTCTACTGGTCTACTCAGTTTACAAGTCTACTCAGTCTACTGGTCTTCTCGGTCTACTGGTCTACTCGGTCTACGGATCTACTCGGTCTACTGGTCTTCTCGGTCTACTGGTCTACTCAGTCTTCTGGTGTGTTAGTGTTGGTGAAAACAGGCAATTAGGTATTGAGTTAAGCAACCAGTTAGGTGACACTTAAGTTGGTAAAAACAGGCAATTAGGCATCCAGTTGGGGACACTTAGTATTGGTGAAAACGGGCAATTACGCATTGAGTTAAGCCATCCAGTTTGGTGAAACTTAAGTTGGTGAAACGAGCATTAAGGCATCCAGTTAGGTGACGCTTAGTGTTGGTGAAAATGGGCATTTAGGGATCCAGTTAGGGGACACTTAGTGTTGGTGAAAACGGCCAATTAGGAATTGAGTTAGGAATCCAGTTAGGTGACGCTAAGTGTTGGTGAAAACGGGCAATTAGTCATCTAGTTAGGTGACACTTAGTGTTAATCAAAACAGGCAATTAGGCATTGAGTTAAGCATCCAGTTACGGGAAATTTCCGGTTTTTTCTACATGGGTGTCGTTTTCGTGGTTATTGGGTATGGTGATAATGATAATGAGGTCTTAATTGGAAATCCAAGATGGCGCCGACGAATTTTTTTTAGTTTTTTCTTCATTGGTGTCGTTTTCGAGGTTTTTGGGGTCGCTGATAATGAAAATGAGGTCAAAATGAAAATCCAAGATGGCGCCGAAGAAAATTTTTAGTTTTTTTTTCATGGGTGTCATTTTCGTTGTTTTTGCGGTCGCTGATAATAAAAATGAGGTCAAAATGAACATCCAAGATGGCGCCGACAAAAATTTTTAGTTTTATTTTCATGGGTGTCATTTTTGTGGTTTTTGGGGTCGCTGATAATTAAAATGAGAACAAAATGAAAATCCAGAATGGCGCAGATAAAAATTTTTTTTTGCTATCATTATTTCGTGGCCTACCCGTCGTGGAACACTACTGCACGCCACTGGGTCTGAGGATAAGTAACGATCCATTACATATTGACTTCCCGGCAAGTCCCGAAAAAGTGAAAGCCAGTTAATGGGCTGTGTAGGTGAGATAATCAGTCACTCCAGGTACAGTACTGGTATCCGGTAGCATTTATTGAAAATTCAACATAAGAAAAGACGGGCCGTTGTTAACAATGGTTTACATTAGGTACTTTGTAAGTAGGCACATGATTGTGCCTATGCTGGTCTATTCAGTCTACTGGTCTACTAGTCTTCTGGTCTACTCAGTCTTCTTGTCCAACTTAGTCTACCGGTCTACTCGGTCTACTGGTCTACTCGGTCTACTGGTCTACTCGGTCTACTTGGTCTATTCAGTCTTTTGGTCTACTCGGTCTACTGGTCTACTCGGTGTACTGGTCTACTCAGTCTACTGGTCTACTCAGTCAACTGGTCTACTCAGTCTTCTGGTCCACTTAGTCTTCTGGTCTACTGGTGTACTCGGTCTACTGGTCTTCTCAGTCTTCTGGTCTACTCGATCTACTTGGTCTACTAGTCTACTCGGTCTACTGGTCTACTCAGTCTACTGGTCTACTCAGTCTACTGGTCTACTCAGTCTACTGGTCAACTCAATCTTCTGGTCTTCCCGGTCTACAAGTCTACTCAGTAATCTGGTCTACTCAGTCTTCTGGTCCACTTAGTCTTCTGGTCTACTCAGCCCACTGGTCTACTCGGTCCACTGGTCTTCTCGGTCTTCTGGTCTACTGATCTACTCAGTCTTCTGGTCTAATCAGTTTACGGGTCTACTCAGTCTACTGGTCAACTCAATCTTCTGGTCTTCCCGGTCTACTGGTCTACTCAGTCTACTGGTCTACTCGGTCTACTGGTCTTCTTAGTCTTCTGGTCTTCTCGGTCTTCTGGTCTACTGATCTACTCGGTCTACTGGTCTACTCAGTCTACTGGTCAACTCAGTCTACTGGTCTACTCGGTCTACTGGTCTTTTCGGTCTACTGGTCTTCTCGGTCTACTGGTCAACTCGGTCTACTGGTCTACTCGGTCTACTGGTCTACTCGGTATTCTGGTCTTCTCGGTCTTCTGGTCTACTCGTTCTACTGGTCTACTCGGTCTACTGGTCTACTCAGTCTACTGGTCTACTTAGTCTACTGGTCTACTCGGTCTACTGGTCTACTCAGTCTACAGGTCAACTCGGTCTACTGGTCTACTCGGTCTACTGGTCTACTCAGTCTTCTGGTCTTCTCGATCTACTGGTCTACTTGGTCTACTGGTCTACACGGTCTACTGGTCTACTCGGTCTACTGGTCTACTCAGTCTACTGGTCTACTCGGTCTACTGGTCTACTCAGTCTACTGGTCAATTCAATCTTCTGGTCTTCCCGGTCTACAAGTCTACTCAGTAATCTGGTCTACTCAGTCTTCTGGTCCACTTAGTCTTCTGGTCTACTTAGCCCACTGGTCTACTCGGTGCACTGGTCTTCTCGGTCTTCTGGTCTACTGATCTACTCAGTCTTCTGGTCTAATCAGTTTACGGGTCTACTCAGTCTACTGGTCAACTCAATCTTCTGGTCTTCCCGGTCTACTAGTCTACTCAGTAATCTGGTCTACTCAGTCTTCTGGTCCACTTAGTCTTCTGGTCTACTCAGCCCACTGGTCTACTCGGTCTACTGGTCCACTTAGTCTTCTGGTCTACTCAGCCCACTGGTCTACTCGGTGTACTGGTCCACTTAGTCTTCTGGTCTACTCGGTCTACTGGTCTACTCGGTCTACTGGTCGACCCGGTCTACTTGGTCTATTCAGTCTTTTGGTCTACTCGGTCTACTGGTCTACTCGGTGTACTGGTCTACTCAGTCTACTGGTCTACTCAGTCAACTGGTCTACTCAGTCTTCTGGTCCACTTAGTCTTCTGGTCTACTGGTGTACTCGGTCTACTGGTCTACTCAGTAATCTGGTCTTCTCAGTCTTCTGGTCCACTTAGTCTTCTGGTCTACTCAGCCCACTGGTCTACTCGGTCCACTGGTCTTCTCGGTCTTCTGGTCTACTGATCTACTCAGTCTTCTGGTCTTATCAGTTTACGGGTCTACTCAGTCTACTGGTCAACTCAATCTTCTGGTCTTCCCGGTCTACTAGTCTACTCAGTAATCTGGTCTACTCATTCTTCTGGTCCACTTAGTCTTCTGGTCTACTCAGCCCACTGGTCTTACTCGGTCTACTGGTCCACTTAGTGTTCTGGTCTACTCGGTCTACTGGTCTACTCGGTCCACTGGTCTTCTCGGTCTTCTGGTCTACTGATCTACTCAGTCTTCTGGTCCACTTAGTCTTCTGGTCTACTCGGTCTACTGGTCTACTCGGTCTACTGGTCTACTCGGTCCACTGGTCTTCTCGGTCTTCTAGTCTACTGATCTACTCAGTCTTCTGGTCTAATCAGTTTACTGGTCTACTCAGCCCACTGGTCTACTCGGTACACTGGTCTTCTCAATCTTCTGGTCTACTAATCTACTCAGTCTTCTGGTCTAATCAGTTTACTGGTCTACTCAGTCTACTGGTCTACTCGGTCTACTGGTCTACTAGTCTTCTCGGTCTTCTGGTCTTCTCGGTCTACTGGTCTATTCGGTCTACTGGTCTACTCAGTCTACTGGTCTACTCGGTCTACTGGTCTACTCGGTCTACTGGTCTATTCAGTCTACCGGTCTACTCAGTCTACTGGTCTACTTAGTCTTCTGGTCTCCTCAGTCTACTTGGTCAATTTAATCTTCTGGTCTTCCCGGTCGACTAGTCTACTCAGTCAACTGGTCTACTCAGACTTCTGGTCCACTTAGTCTTCTGGTCTACTCAGCCCACTGGTCTACTCGGTCCACTGGTCTTCTCAATCTTCTGGTCTACTGATCTACTCAGTCTTCTGGTCTAATCAGTTTACTGGTCTACTCAGTCTACTTGTCTACTCGGTCTACTGGTCTACTAGTCTTCTCGGTCTTCTGGTCTACTCGGTTTACTGGTCTACTCGGTCTACTGGTCTACTCAGTCTTCTGGTCTACTCGGTCTACTGGTCTACTCGGTCTACTGGTCTACTAAGTCTTCTAGTCTGCTCAGTCTTCTGGTCCACTTAGTCTACTGGTCTACTCGGTCTACTGGTCTACTCGGTCTACTGGTCTACTCGGTCTACTGGTCTACTCGGTCTTCTAGTCTACTCGGTCTACTGGTCTACTCGGTCTACTGGTCTAATCGGTCCACTGGTCTTCTCGGTCTTCTGGTCTACTGATCTACTCAGTCTTCTGGTCTTATCAGTTTACGGGTCTACTCAGTCTACTGGTCAACTCAATCTTCTGGTCTTCCCAGTCTACTAGTCTACTCAGTAATCTGGTCTACTCAGTCTTCTGGTCTACTCAGTCTTCTGGTCCACTTAGTCTTCTGGTCTACTCAGCCCACTGGTCTACTCGGTCCACTGGTCTTCTCGGTCTTCTGGTCTACTGATCTACTCAGTCTTCTGGTCTTATCAGTTTACGGGTCTACTCAGTCTACTGGTCTTCCCAGTCTACTAGTCTACTCAGTAATCTGGTCTACTCAGTCTTCTGGTCTACTTAGTCTTCTGGTCTATTCAGCCCACTGGTCTACTCGGTCTACTGGTCCACTTAGTCTTCTGGTCTACTCGGTCTACTGGTCTACTCGGTCTACTGGTCTACTCGGTCCACTGGTCTTCTCGGTCTTCTGGTCTACTGATCTACTCAGTCTTCTGGTCCACTTAGTCTTCTGGTCTACTCGGTCTACTGGTCTACTCGGTCTACTGGTCTACTGGTCCACTGGTCTTCTCGGTCTTCTAGTCTACTGGTCTACTCAGTCTTCTAGTCTACTCAGTCTTCTGGTCCACTTAGTCTACTGGTCTACTCGGTCTACTGGTCTACTCGGTCTACTGGTCTACTCGGTCTTCTGGTCTACTCGGTCTACTGGTCTACTCGGTCTTCTGGTCTACTTAGTCTTCTGGTCTACTCGGTCTTCTGGTGTACTCGGACTACTGGTCTATTCGGTCTACTGGTCTACTCAGTCTACTGGTCTACTCGGTCTACTGGTCTACTCGGTCTACTGGTCTATTCAGTCTACCGGTCTACTCAGTCTACTGGTCTACTCAGTCTTCTGGTCTACTCAGTCTACTTGGTCAATTCAATCTTCTGGTCTTCCCGGTCGACTAGTCTACTCAGTCTTCTGGTCTACTCAGTCTTCTGGTCCACTTAGTCTTCTGGTCGACTCAGTCTACTGGTCTACTCAGTCTACTGATCTACTCGGTCTACTGGTCTACTCAGTCTACTGGTCAACTCGGTCTACTGGTCTACTCGGTCTACTGGTCTACTCAGTCTTCTGGTCTACTCGGTCTACTGGTCTACCCAAACTTTTGGTCTACCCGGTCTACTGGTCTACTCGGTCTTGTATTCTACTCAGTCTTCTGGTCCACTTAGTCTTCTGGTCTACTCGGTCTACTGATCTACTCGGTCTACTGGTCTACTCAGTCTTCTGTTCTACTCAGTCTTCTGGTCCACTTAAGTCTTCTGGTCTACTCGGTCTACTGATCTACTGGTCTACTCGTTCTACTGGTATACTCGGTCTACTGGTCTACTCGTTCTACTAGTCTTTCGGTCTACTGGTCTACTCGGTCTACTGGTCTACTGGTATGCTCGGTCTACTGGTCTACTCAGTCTACTGGTCTACTCAGTCTACTGGTCTACTCAGTCTTCTGGTCTACTTAGTCTTCTGGTCTACTCGGTCTACTGGTCTACTCGGTCTACTGGTCTACTCAGTCTTTTGGTCTACTCGGTCTACTGATCTACTCGGTCTACTGGTCTACTCAGTCTTCTGTTCTACTCAGTCTTCTGGTCCACTTAAGTCTTCTGGTCTACTTAGTCTTCTGGTCTACTCGGTCTACTGGTCTACTCGGTCTTCTGGTCTACTTAGTCTTCTGGTCTACTCGGTCTACTAGTCTACTCAGTAATCTGGTCTACTCAGTCTTTTGGTCCACTTAGTCTTGTGGTCTACTCAGCCCACTGGTCTACTCGGTCCACTGGTCTTCTCGGTCTTCTGGTCTACTGATCTACTCAGTCTTCTGGTCTACTCGATCTACTGGTCTACTTGGTCTACTGGTCTACTCGGTCTACTAGTCTACTCGGTCTACTGGTCTACTCAGTCTACTGGTCTACTCAGTCTACTGGTCTACTCAGTCTACTGGTCAACTCAATCTTTTGGTCTTCCCGGTCTACTAGTCTACTCAGTAATCTGGTCTACTCAGTCTTCTGGTCCACTTAGTCTTCTGGTCTACTCAGCCCACTGGTCTACTCGGTCCACTGGTCTTCTCGGTCTTCTGGTCTACTGATCTACTCAGTCTTCTGGTCTAATCAGTTTACGGGTCTACTCAGTCTACTTTTCAACTCAATCTTCTGGTCTTCCCGGTCTACTAGTCTACTCAGTAATCTGGTCTACTCAGTCTTCTGATCCACTTAGTCTTCTGGTCTACTCAGCCCACTGGTCAACTCGGTCTACTGGTCCACTTAGTCTTCTGGTCTACTCGGTCTAATGGTCTACTCGGTCTACTGGTCTACTCAGTCCACTGGTCTTCTCGGTCTTCTGGTCTATTGATCTACTCAGTCTTCTGGTCTAATCAGTTTACTGGTCTACTCAGTCTACTGGTCTACTCGGTCTACTGGTCTACTTAGTCTTCTGGTCTTCTCGGTCTTCTGGTCTACTGATCTACGCGGTCTACTGGTCTACTCAGTCTACTCGTCAACTCGGTTTACTGGTCTACTCGGTCTACTGGTCTTTTCGGTCTCCTGGTCTACTCTGTCTACTGGTCTACTCGGTCTACTGGTCTACTCGGTCTACTGGTCTACTTAGTCTTCTGGTCTTCTCGGTCTTCTGGTCTACTGATCAACGCGGTCTACTGGTCTACTCAGTCTACTGGTCAACTCGGTTTACTGGTCTACTCGGTCTTCTGGTCTTCTCGGTCTTCTGGTCTACTCGGTCTACTGGTCTACTCGGTCTACTGGTCTACTCGGTCTACTGGTCTACTCGGTCTACTGGTCTACTCGGTCTACTGGTCTACTCGGTCTATTGGTCTACTAAGTCTACTTGGTCAATTAAATCTTCTGGTCTTCCCGGTCGACTAGTCTACTCAGTCTTCTGGTCTACTCAGTCTTATGGTCCACTTAGTCTTCTGGTCTACTCAGCCCGCTGGTCTACTCGGTCTACTGGTCTACTCGGTCTTCTAGTCTACTCAGTCTTCTGGACCACTTAGTCTTCTGGTCTACTCGGTCTACGGATCTACTCGGTCTACTGGTATACTCGGTCTACTGGTCTACTCAGTTTACAAGTCTACTCAGTCTACTGGTCTTCTCGGTCTACTGGTCTACTCGGTCTACGGATCTACTCGGTCTACTGGTCTTCTCGGTCTACTGGTCTACTCAGTCTTCTGGTGTGTTAGTGTTGGTGAAAACAGGCAATTAGGTATTGAGTTAAGCAACCAGTTAGGTGACACTTAAGTTGGTAAAAACAGGCAATTAGGCATCCAGTTGGGGACACTTAGTATTGGTGAAAACGGGCAATTACGCATTGAGTTAAGCCATCCAGTTTGGTGAAACTTAAGTTGGTGAAACGAGCATTAAGGCATCCAGTTAGGTGACGCTTAGTGTTGGTGAAAATGGGCATTTAGGGATCCAGTTAGGGGACACTTAGTGTTGGTGAAAACGGCCAATTAGGAATTGAGTTAGGAATCCAGTTAGGTGACGCTAAGTGTTGGTGAAAACGGGCAATTAGTCATCCAGTTAGGTGACACTTAGTGTTAATCAAAACAGGCAATTAGGCATTGAGTTAAGCATCCAGTTACGGGAAATTTCCGGTTTTTTCTACATGGGTGTCGTTTTCGTGGTTATTGGGTATGGTGATAATGATAATGAGGTCTTAATTGGAAATCCAAGATGGCGCCGACGAATTTTTTTTAGTTTTTTCTTCATTGGTGTCGTTTTCGAGGTTTTTGGGGTCGCTGATAATGAAAATGAGGTCAAAATGAAAATCCAAGATGGCGCCGAAGAAAATTTTTAGTTTTTTTTTCATGGGTGTCATTTTCGTTGTTTTTGCGGTCGCTGATAATAAAAATGAGGTCAAAATGAACATCCAAGATGGCGCCGACAAAAATTTTTAGTTTTATTTTCATGGGTGTCATTTTCGTGGTTTTTGGGGTCGCTGATAATTAAAATGAGAACAAAATGAAAATCCAGAATGGCGCAGATAAAAATTTTTTTTTGCTATCATTATTTCGTGGCCTACCCGTCGTGGAACACTACTGCACGCCACTGGGTCTGAGGATAAGTAACGATCCATTACATATTGACTTCCCGGCAAGTCCCGAAAAAGTGAAAGCCAGTTAATGGGCTGTGTAGGTGAGATAATCAGTCACTCCAGGTACAGTACTGGTATCCGGTAGCATTTATTGAAAATTCAACATAAGAAAAGACGGGCCGTTGTTAACAATGGTTTACATTAGGTACTTTGTAAGTAGGCACATGATTGTGCCTATGCTGGTCTATTCAGTCTACTGGTCTACTAGTCTTCTGGTCTACTCAGTCTTCTTGTCCAACTTAGTCTACCGGTCTACTCGGTCTACTGGTCTACTCGGTCTACTGGTCTACTCGGTCTACTTGGTCTATTCAGTCTTTTGGTCTACTCGGTCTACTGGTCTACTCGGTGTACTGGTCTACTCAGTCTACTGGTCTACTCAGTCAACTGGTCTACTCAGTCTTCTGGTCCACTTAGTCTTCTGGTCTACTGGTGTACTCGGTCTACTGGTCTTCTCAGTCTTCTGGTCTACTCGATCTACTTGGTCTACTAGTCTACTCGGTCTACTGGTCTACTCAGTCTACTGGTCTACTCAGTCTACTGGTCTACTCAGTCTACTGGTCAACTCAATCTTCTGGTCTTCCCGGTCCACTAGTCTACTCAGTAATCTGGTCTTCTCAGTCTTCTGGTCCACTTAGTCTTCTGGTCTACTCAGCCCACTGGTCTACTCGGTCCACTGGTCTTCTCGGTCTTCTGGTCTACTGATCTACTCAGTCTTCTGGTCTTATCAGTTTACGGGTCTACTCAGTCTACTGGTCAACTCAATCTTCTGGTCTTCCCGGTCTACTAGTCTACTCAGTAATCTGGTCTACTCATTCTTCTGGTCCACTTAGTCTTCTGGTCTACTCAGCCCACTGGTCTACTCGGCCTAATGGTCCACTTAGTGTTCTGGTCTACTCGGTCTACTGGTCTACTCGGTCTACTGGTCTACTCGGTCCACTGGTCTTCTCGGTCTTCTGGTCTACTGATCTACTCAGTCTTCTGGTCCACTTAGTCTTAGGGTCTACTCGGTCTACTGGTCTACTCGGTCCACTGGTCTTCTCGGTCTTCTAGTCTACTGATCTACTCAGTCTTCTGGTCTAATCAGTTTACTGGTCTACTCAGCCCACTGGTCTACTCGGTACACTGGTCTTCTCAATCTTCTGGTCTACTGATCTACTCAGTCTTCTGGTCTAATCAGTTTACTGGTCTACTCAGTCTACTGGTCTACTCGGTCTACTGGTCTACTAGTCTTCTCGGTCTTCTGGTCTTCTCGGTCTACTGGTCTATTCTGTCTACTGGTCTACTCAGTCTACTGGTCTACTCGGTCTACTGGTCTACTCGGTCTACTGGTCTATTCAGTCTACCGGTCTACTCAGTCTACTGGTCTACTTAGTCTTTTGGTCTCCTCAGTCTACTTGGTCAATTCAATCTTCTGGTCTTCCCGGTCGACTAGTCTACTCAGTCAACTGGTCTACTCAGTCTTCTGGTCCACTTAGTCTTCTGGTCTACTCAGCCCACTGGTCTACTCGGTCCACTGGTCTTCTCAATCTTCTGGTCTACTGATCTACTCAGTCTTCTGGTCTAATCAGTTTACTGGTCTACTCAGTCTACTGGTCTACTCGGTCTACTGGTCTACTAGTCTTCTCGGTCTTTTGGTCTACTCGGTTTACTGGTCTACTCGGTCTACTGGTCTACTCAGTCTTCTGGTCTACTCGGTCTACTGGTCTACTCGGTCTACTGGTCTACTCAGTCTTCTAGTCTACTCAGTCTTCTGGTCCACTTAGTCTACTGGTCTACTCGGTCTACTGGTCTACTCGGTCTACTGGTCTACTCGGTCTACTGGTCTTTTCGGTCTACTGGTCTACTCGGTCTACTGGTCTAATCGGTCTACTGGTCTACTCAGTCTTCTGGTCTACTTGGTCTTCTGGTCTACTCGGTCTTCTAGTCTACTCGGTCTACTGGTCTATTCGGTCTACTGGTCTACTCAGTCTACTGGTCTACTCGGTCTACTGGTCTACTCGGTCTACTGGTCTATTCAGTCTACCGGTCTACTCAGTCTACTGGTCTACTCAGTCTTCTGGTCTACTCAGTCTACTTGGTCAATTCAATCTTCTGGTCTTCCCGGTCGACTAGTCTACTCAGTCTTCTGGTCTACTCAGTCTTCTGGTCCACTTAGTCTTCTGGTCTACTCAGCCCACTGGTCTACTCGGTCCACTGGTCTTCTCGGTCTTCTGGTCTACTGATCTACTCAGTCTTCTGGTCTTATCAGTTTACGGGTCTACTCAGTCTACTGGTCAACTCAAACTTCTGGTCTTCCCAGTCTACTAGTCTACTCAGTAATCTGGTCTACTCAGTTTTCTGGTCCACTTAGTCTTCTGGTCTATTCAACCCACTGGTCTACTCGGTCTACTGGTCTACTCGGTCCACTGGTTTTCTCGGTCTTCTAGTCTACTGATCTACTCAGTCTTCTGGTCTAATCAGTTTACTGGTCTACTGGTCCACTGGTCTTCTCGGTCTTCTAGTCTACTGGTCTACTCAGTCTTCTAGTCTACTCAGTCTTCTGGTCCACTTAGTCTACTGGTCTACTCGGTCTACTGGTCTACTCGGTCTACTGGTCTACTCGGTCTACTGGTCTACTCGGTCTTCTGGTCTACTCGGTCTACTGGTCTACTCGGTCTACTGGTCTACTCGGTCTACTGGTCTAATCGGTCTAATCGGTCTACTGGTCTACTCAGTCTTCTGGTCTACTTAGTCTTCTGGTCTACTCGGTCTTCTGGTGTACTCGGTCTACTGGTCTATTCGGTCTACTGGTCTACTCAGTCTACTGGTCTACTCGGTCTACTGGTCTACTCGGTCTACTGGTCTATTCAGTCTACCGGTCTACTCAGTCTACTGGTCTACTCAGTCTTCTGGTCTACTCAGTCTACTTGGTCAATTCAATCTTCTGGTCTTACCGGTCGACTAGTCTACTCAGTCTTCTGGTCTACTCAGTCTTCTGGTCTACTTAGTCTTCTGGTCTCCTCAGTCTACTTGGTCAATTCAATCTTCTGGTCTTCCCGGTCGACTAGTCTACTCAGTCAACTGGTCTACTCAGTCCTCTGGTCCACTTAGTCTTCTGGTCTACTCAGCCCACTGGTCTACTCGGTCCACTGGTCTTCTCAATCTTCTGGTCTACTGATCTACTCAGTCTTCTGGTCTAATCAGTTTACTGGTCTACTCAGTCTACTGGTCTACTCGGTCTACTGGTCTACTAGTCTTCTCGGTCTACTGGTCTACTCGGTTTACTGGTCTACTCGGTCTACTGGTCTACTCGGTCTACTGGTCTACTCGGTCTACTGGTCTACTCGGTCTACTGGTCTTTTCGGTCTACTGGTCTACTCGGTCTACTGGTCTAATCGGTCTACTGGTCTACTCAGTCTTCTGGTCTAATTAGTTTTCTGGTCTACTCGGTCTTCTAGTCTACTCGGTCTACTGGTCTATTCGGTCTACTGGTCTACTCAGTCTACTGGTCTACTCGGTCTACTGGTCTACTCGGTCTACTGGTCTATTCAGTCTACCGGTCTACTCAGCCCACTGGTCTACTCGGTCCACTGGTCTTCTCGGTCTTCTGGTCTACTGATCTACTCAGTCTTCTGGTCTTATCAGTTTACGGGTCTACTCAGTCTACTGGTCAACTCAATCTTCTGGTCTTCCCAGTCTACTAGTCTACTCAGTAATCTGGTCTACTCAGTCTTCTGGTCCACTTAGTCTTCTGGTCTATTCAGCCCACTGGTCTACTCGGTCTACTGGTCCACTTAGTCTTCTGGTCTACTCGGTCTACTGGTCTACTCGGTCCACTGGTCTTCTCGGTCTTCTGGTCTACTGATCTACTCAGTCTTCTGGTCCACTTAGTCTTCTGGTCTACTCGGTCTACTGGTCTACTCGGTCTACTGGTCCACTCGGTCCACTGGTCTTCTCGGTCTTCTAGTCTACTGGTCTACTCAGTCTTCTAGTCTACTCAGTCTTCTGGTCCACTTAGTCTACTGGTCTACTCGGTCTACTGGTCTACTCGGTCTACTGGTCTACTCAGTCTACTGGTCTACTCGGTCTACTGGTCTACTCGGTCTACTGGTCTATTCAGTCTACCGGTCTACTCAGTCTACTGGTCTACTCAGTCTTCTGGTCTACTCAGTCTACATGGTCAATTCAATCTTCTGGTCTTCCCGGTCGACTAGTCTACTCAGTCTTCTGGTCTACTCAGTCTTCTGGTCCACTTAGTCTTCTGGTCTACTCAGCCCACTGGTCTACTCGGTCCACTGGTCTTCTCGGTCTTCTGGTCTACTGATCTACTCAGTCTTCTGGTCTTATCAGTTTACGGGTCTACTCAGTCTACTGGTCAACTCAATCTTCTGGTCTTCCCAGTCTACTAGTCTACTCAGTAATCTGGTCTACTCAGTCTTCTGGTCCACTTAGTCTTCTGGTCTATTCAGCCCACTGGTCTACTCGGTCTACTGGTCCACTTAGTCTTCTGGTCTACTCGGTCTACTGGTCTACTCGGTCTACTGGTCTACTCGGTCCACTGGTCTTCTCGGTCTTCTGGTCTACTGATCTACTCAGTCTTCTGGTCCACTTAGTCTTCTGGTCTACTCGGTCTACTGGTCTACTCGGTCTACTGGTCTACTCGGTCCACTGGTCTTCTCGGTCTTCTAGTCTACTGGTCTACTCAGTCTTCTAGTCTACTCAGTCTTCTGGTCCACTTAGTCTACTGGTCTACTCGGTCTACTGGTCTACTCGGTCTACTGGTCTACTCAGTCTTCTGGTCCACTTAAGTCTTCTGGTCTATTCGGTCTACTGATCTACTCGGTCTACTGGTCTACTCAGTCTTCTGTTCTACTCAGTCTTCTGGTACCCTTAAGTCTTCTTGTCTACTCGGTTTACTGATCTACTCGCTCTACTGGTCTACCCAGTCTTCTGGTCTACTCGGTTTACTGATCTACGCGGTCTACTGGTCTACTCAGTCTACTCGTCAACTCGGTTTACTGGTCTACTCGGTCTACTGGTCTTTTCGGTCTCCTGGTCTACTCTGTCTACTGGTCTACTCGGTCTACTGGTCTACTCGGTCTACTGGTCTACTTAGTCTTCTGGTCTTCTCGGTCTTCTGGTCTACTGATCAACGCGGTCTACTGGTCTACTCAGTCTACTGGTCAACTCGGTCTACTGGTCTACTCGGTCTTCTGGTCTTCTCGGTCTTCTGGTCTACTCGGTCTACTGGTCTACTCGGTCTACTGGTCTACTCGGTCTACTGGTCTACTCGGTCTACTGGTCTACTCGGTCTACTGGTCTACTCGGTCTATTGGTCTACTTGGTCTACTGGTCTACTCAGTCTACTGGTCTACTAAGTCTACTTAGTCAATTAAATCTTCTGGTCTTCCCGGTCGACTAGTCTACTCAGTCTTCTGGTCTACTCAGTCTTATGGTCCACTTAGTCTTCTGGTCTACTCAGCCCGCTGGTCTACTCGGTCTACTGGTCTACTCGGTCTTCTAGTCTACTCAGTCTTCTGGACCACTTAGTCTTCTGGTCTACTCGGTCTACGGATCTACTCGGTCTACTGGTATACTCGGTCTACTGGTCTACTCAGTTTACAAGTCTACTCAGTCTACTGGTCTTCTCGGTCTACTGGTCTACTCGGTCTACGGATCTACTCGGTCTACTGGTCTTCTCGGTCTACTGGTCTACTCAGTCTTCTGGTGTGTTAGTGTTGGTGAAAACAGGCAATTAGGTATTGAGTTAAGCAACCAGTTAGGTGACACTTAAGTTGGTAAAAACAGGCAATTAGGCATCCGGTTGGGGACACTTAGTATTGGTGAAAACGGGCAATTACGCATTGAGTTAAGCCATCCAGTTTGGTGAAACTTAAGTTGGTGAAACGAGCATTAAGGCATCCAGTTAGGTGACGCTTAGTGTTGGTGAAAATGGGCATTTAGGGATCCAGTTAGGGGACACTTAGTGTTGGTGAAAACGGCCAATTAGGAATTGAGTTAGGAATCCAGTTAGGTGACGCTAAGTGTTGGTGAAAACGGGCAATTAGTCATCCAGTTAGGTGACACTTAGTGTTAATCAAAACAGGCAATTAGGCATTGAGTTAAGCATCCAGTTACGGGAAATTTCCGGTTTTTTCTACATGGGTGTCGTTTTCGTGGTTATTGGGTATGGTGATAATGATAATGAGGTCTTAATTGGAAATCCAAGATGGCGCCGACGAAATTTTTTTAGTTTTTTCTTCATTGGTGTCGTTTTCGAGGTTTATAGGATCGCTGATAATGAAAATGAGGTCAAATGAAAATCCAAGATGGTGCCGATGAACATTTTCGGTTTTTTCTACATGGGTGTCGTTTTCGTGGTTATCGGGGTTGGTGATAATGAAAATAGGTCAAAATGAAAATCCAAGATGGCGCCGATGAAAATTTTTAGTTTTTTCGTCATAAGTGTCATTTTCGTGGTTTTTGGGGTCGCTGATATTGAAAATGAGGCCAAAATGAAAATCCAAGATGGCGCCGATGAAAATTTTCAGTTTTTTCTTAATGGGTGTCGTTTTCGAGGTTTTTGGGGTCGCTGATAATGAAAATGAGGTCAAAATGAAAATCCAAGATGGCGCCGAAGAAAATTTTTAGTTTTTTTTTCATGGGTGTCATTTTCGTTGTTTTTGCGGTCGCTGATAATAAAAATGAGGTCAAAATGAACATCCAAGATGGCGCCGACAAAAATTTTTAGTTTTATTTTCATGGGTGTCATTTTCATGGTTTTTGGGGTCGCTGATAATTAAAATGAGAACAAAATGAAAATCCAGAATGGCGCAGATAAAAATTTTTTTTTGCTATCATTATTTCGTGGCCTACCCGTCGTGGAACACTACTGCACGCCACTGGGTCTGAGGATAAGTAACGATCCATTACATATTGACTTCCCGGCAAGTCCCGAAAAAGTGAAAGCCAGTTAATGAACTGTGTAGGTGAGATAATCAGTCACTCCAGGTACAGTACTGGTATCCGGTAGCATTTATTGAAAATTCAACATAAGAAAAGACGGGCCGTTGTTAACAATGGTTTACATTAGGTACTTTGTAAGTAGGCACATGATTGTGCCTATGCTGGTCTATTCAGTCTACTGGTCTACTAGTCTTCTGGTCTACTCAGTCTTCTTGTCCAACTTAGTCTACCGGTCTACTCGGTCTACTGGTCTACTCGGTCTACTGGTCTACTCGGTCTACTTGGTCTATTCAGTCTTTTGGTCTACTCGGTCTACTGGTCTACTCGGTGTACTGGTCTACTCAGTCTACTGGTCTACTCAGTCAACTGGTCTACTCAGTCTTCTGGTCCACTTAGTCTTCTGGTCTACTGGTGTACTCGGTCTACTGGTCTTCTCAGTCTTCTGGTCTACTCGATCTACTTGGTCTACTAGTCTACTCGGTCTACTGGTCTACTCAGTCTACTGGTCTACTCAGTCTACTGGTCTACTCAGTCTACTGGTCTACTCAGTCTACTGGTCAACTCAATCTTCTGGTCTTCCCGGTCCACTAGTCTACTCAGTAATCTGGTCTTCTCAGTCTTCTGGTCCACTTAGTCTTCTGGTCTACTCAGCCCACTGGTCTACTCGGTCCACTGGTCTTCTCGGTCTTCTGGTCTACTGATCTACTCAGTCTTCTGGTCTTATCAGTTTACGGGTCTACTCAGTCTACTGGTCAACTCAATCTTCTGGTCTTCCCGGTCTACTAGTCTACTCAGTAATCTGGTCTACTCATTCTTCTGGTCCACTTAGTCTTCTGGTCTACTCAGCCCACTGGTCTACTCGGCCTAATGGTCCACTTAGTGTTCTGGTCTACTCGGTCTACTGGTCTACTCGGTCTACTGGTCTACTCGGTCCACTGGTCTTCTCGGTCTTCTGGTCTACTGATCTACTCAGTCTTCTGGTCCACTTAGTCTTAGGGTCTACTCGGTCTACTGGTCTACTCGGTCTACTGGTCTACTCGGTCCACTGGTCTTCTCGGTCTTCTAGTCTACTGATCTACTCAGTCTTCTGGTCTAATCAGTTTACTGGTCTACTCAGCCCACTGGTCTACTCGGTACACTGGTCTTCTCAATCTTCTGGTCTACTGATCTACTCAGTCTTCTGGTCTAATCAGTTTACTGGTCTACTCAGTCTACTGGTCTACTCGGTCTACTGGTGTACTAGTCTTCTCGGTCTTCTGGTCTTCTCGGTCTACTGGTCTATTCGGTCTACTGGTCTACTCAGTCTACTGGTCTACTCGGTCTACTGGTCTACTCGGTCTACTGGTCTATTCAGTCTACCGGTCTACTCAGTCTACTGGTCTACTTAGTCTTCTGGTCTCCTCAGTCTACTTGGTCAATTCAATCTTCTGGTCTTCCCGGTCGACTAGTCTACTCAGTCAACTGGTCTACTCAGTCTTCTGGTCCACTTAGTCTTCTGGTCTACTCAGCCCACTGGTCTACTCGGTCCACTGGTCTTCTCAATCTTCTGGTCTACTGATCTACTCAGTCTTCTGGTCTAATCAGTTTACTGGTCTACTCAGTCTACTGGTCTACTCGGTCTACTGGTCTACTAGTCTTCTCGGTCTTCTGGTCTACTCGGTTTACTGGTCTACTCGGTCTACTGGTCTACTCAGTCTTCTGGTCTACTCGGTCTACTGGTCTACTCGGTCTACTGGTCTACTCAGTCTTCTAGTCTACTCAGTCTTCTGGTCCACTTAGTCTACTGGTATACTCGGTCTACTGGTCTACTCGGTCTACTGGTCTACTCGGTCTACTGGTCTTTTCGGTCTACTGGTCTACTCGGTCTACTGGTCTAATCGGTCTACTGGTCTACTCAGTCTTCTGGTCTACTTGGTCTTCTGGTCTACTCGGTCTTCTAGTCTACTCGGTCTACTGGTCTATTCGGTCTACTGGTCTACTCAGTCTACTGGTCTACTCGGTCTACTGGTCTACTCGGTCTACTGGTCTATTCAGTCTACCGGTCTACTCAGTCTACTGGTCTACTCAGTCTTCTGGTCTACTCAGTCTACTTGGTCAATTCAATCTTCTGGTCTTCCCGGTCGACTAGTCTACTCAGTCTTCTGGTCTACTCAGTCTTCTGGTCCACTTAGTCTTCTGGTCTACTCAGCCCACTGGTCTACTCGGTCCACTGGTCTTCTCGGTCTTCTGGTCTACTGATCTACTCAGTCTTCTGGTCTTATCAGTTTACGGGTCTACTCAGTCTACTGGTCAACTCAATCTTCTGGTCTTCCCAGTCTACTAGTCTACTCAGTAATCTGGTCTACTCAGTCTTCTGGTCCACTTAGTCTTCTGGTCTATTCAACCCACTGGTCTACTTGGTCTACTGGTCTACTCGGTCCACTGGTTTTCTCGGTCTTCTAGTCTACTGATCTACTCAGTCTTCTGGTCTAATCAGTTTACTGGTCTACTGGTCCACTGGTCTTCTCGGTCTTCTAGTCTACTGGTCTACTCAGTCTTCTAGTCTACTCAGTCTTCTGGTCCACTTAGTCTACTGGTCTACTCGGTCTACTGGTCTACTCGGTCTACTGGTCTACTCGGTCTACTGGTCTACTCGGTCTTCTGGTCTACTCGGTCTACTGGTCTACTCGGTCTACTGGTCTACTCGGTCTACTGGTCTACTCGGTCCACTGGTTTTCTCGGTCTTCTAGTCTACTGATCTACTCAGTCTTCTGGTCTAATCAGTTTACTGGTCTACTGGTCCACTGGTCTTCTCGGTCTTCTAGTCTACTGGTCTACTCAGTCTTCTAGTCTACTCAGTCTTCTGGTCCACTTAGTCTACTGGTCTACTCGGTATACTGGTCTACTCGGTCTACTGGTCTACTCGGTCTACTGGTCTACTCGGTCTTCTGGTCTACTCGGTCTACTGGTCTACTCAGTCTACTGGTCTACTCGGTCTACTGGTCTAATCGGTCTACTGGTCTACTCAGTCTTCTGGTCTACTTAGTCTTCTGGTCTACTCGGTCTTCTGGTGTACTCGGTCTACTGGTCTATTCGGTCTACTGGTCTACTCAGTCTACTGGTCTACTCGGTCTACTGGTCTACTCGGTCTACTGGTCTATTCAGTCTACCGGTCTACTCAGTCTACTGGTCTACTCAGTCTTCTGGTCTACTCAGTCTACTTGGTCAATTCAATCTTCTGGTCTTCCCGGTCGACTAGTCTACTCAGTCTTCTGGTCTACTCAGTCTTCTGGTCTACTTAGTCTTCTGGTCTCCTCAGTCTACTTGGTCAATTCAATCTTCTGGTCTTCCCGGTCGACTAGTCTACTCAGTCAACTGGTCTACTCAGTCCTCTGGTCCACTTAGTCTTCTGGTCTACTCAGCCCACTGGTCTACTCGGTCCACTGGTCTTCTCAATCTTCTGGTCTACTGATCTACTCAGTCTTCTGGTCTAATCAGTTTACTGGTCTACTCAGTCTACTGGTCTACTCGGTCTACTGGTCTACTAGTCTTCTCGGTCTTCTGGTCTACTCGGTTTACTGGTCTACTCGGTCTACTGGTCTACTCGGTTTACTGGTCTACTCGGTCTACTGGTCTACTCGGTCTACTGGTCTTTTCGGTCTACTGGTCTACTCGGTCTACTGGTCTAATCGGTCTACTGGTCTACTCAGTCTTCTGGTCTACTTAGTCTTCTGGTCTACTCGGTCTTCTAGTCTACTCGGTCTACTGGTCTATTCGGTCTACTGGTCCACTCAGTCTACTGGTTCACTCGGTCTACTGGTCTACTCGGTCTACTGGTCTATTCAGTCTACCGGTCTACTCAGTCTACTGGTCTACTCAGTCTTCTGGTCTACTCAGTCTACTTGGTCAATTCAATCTTCTGGTCTTCCTGGTCGACTAGTCTACTCAGTCTTCTGGTCTACTCAGTCTTCTGGTCCACTTAGTCTTCTGGTCTACTCAGCCCACTGGTCTACTCGGTCCACTGGTCTTCTCGGTCTTCTGGTCTACTGATCTACTCAGTCTTCTGGTCTTATCAGTTTACGGGTCTACTCAGTCTACTGGTCAACTCAATCTTCTGGTCTTCCCAGTCTACTAGTCTACTCAGTAATCTGGTCTACTCAGTCTTCTGGTCCACTTAGTCTTCTGGTCTATTCAGCCCACTGGTTTACTCGGTCTACTGGTCCACTTAGTCTTCTGGTCTACTCGGTCTACTGGTCTACTCGGTCCACTGGTCTTCTCGGTCTTCTGGTCTACTGATCTACTCAGTCTTCTGGTCCACTTAGTCTTATGGTCTACTCGGTCTACTGGTCTACTCGGTCTACTGGTCTACTCGGTCCACTGGTTCTCTCGGTCTTCTAGTCTACTGATCTACTTAGTCTTCTGGTCTACTCGGTCTTCTAGTCTACTCGGTCTACTGGTCTATTCGGTCTACTGGTCTACTCAGTCTACTGGTTCACTCGGTCTACTGGTCTACTCGGTCTACTGGTCTATTCAGTCTACCGGTCTACTCAGTCTACTGGTCTACTCAGTCTTCTGGTCTACTCAGTCTACTTGGTCAATTCAATCTTCTGGTCTTCCTGGTCGACTAGTCTACTCAGTCTTCTGGTCTACTCAGTCTTCTGGTCCACTTAGTCTTCTGGTCTACTGAGCCCACTGGTCTACTCGGTCCACTGGTCTTCTCGGTCTTCTGGTCTACTGATCTACTCAGTCTTCTGGTCTTATCAGTTTACGGGTCTACTCAGTCTACTGGTCAACTCAATCTTCTGGTCTTCCCAGTCTACTAGTCTACTCAGTAATCTGGTCTACTCAGTCTTCTGGTCCACTTAGTCTTCTGGTCTATTCAGCCCACTGGTCTACTCGGTCTACTGGTCCACTTAGTCTTCTGGTCTACTCGGTCTACTGGTCTACTCGGTCTACTGGTCTACTCGGTCCACTGGTCTTCTCGGTCTTCTGGTCTACTGATCTACTCAGTCTTCTGGTCCACTTAGTCTTCTGGTCCACTTAGTCTACTGGTCTACTCGGTCTACTGGTCTACTCGGTCTACTGGTCTACTCGGTCTACTGGTCTATTCAGTCTACCGGTGTACTCAGTCTACTGGTCTACTCAGTCTTCTGGTCTACTCAGTCTACTTGGTCAATTCAATCTTCTGGTCTTCCCGGTCGACTAGTCTACTCAGTCTTCTGGTCTACTCAGTCTTCTGGTCCACTTAGTCTTCTGGTCTACTCAGCCCACTGGTCTACTCGGTCCACTGGTCTTCTCAATCTTCTGGTCTACTGATCTACTCAGTCTTCTGGTCTAATCAGTTTACTGGTCTACTCAGTCTACTGGTCTACTCGGTCTACTGGTCAACTAGTCTTCTCGGTCTTCTGGTCTACTCGGTTTACTAGTCTACTCGGTCTACTGGTCTACTCAGTCTTCTGGTCTACTCGGTCTACTAGTCTACTCGGTCTACTGGTCTACTCAGTCTTCTAGTCTACTCAGTCTTCTGGTCCACTTAGTCTACTGGTCTACTCGGTCTACTTGTCTACTCGGTCTACTGGTCTACTCGGTCTACTGGTCTACTCGGTCTACTGGTCTACTCGGTCTACTGGTCTTTTCGGTCTACTGGTCTACTCAGTCTTCTGGTCCACTTAGTCTACTGGTCTACTCGGTCTACTGGTCTACTCGGTCTACTGGTCTACTCAGTCTACTGGTCTACTCGGTCTACTGGTCTACTCGGTCTACTGGTCTATTCAGTCTACCGGTCTACTGGTCTAATCGGTCTACTGGTCTACTCAGTCTTCTGGTCTACTTAGTCTTCTGGTCTACTCGGTCTTCTAGTCTACTCGGTCTACTGGTCTACTCGGTCTTCTAGTCTACTCAGTCTTCTGGACCACTTAGTCTTCTGGTCTACTCGGTCTACGGATCTACTCGGTCTACTGGTATACTCGGTCTACTGGTCAACTCAGTTTACAAGTCTACTCAGTCTACTGGTCTACTCGGTCTACTGGTCTACTCGGTCTACTGGTCTATTCAGTCTACCGGTCTACTCAGTCTACTGGTCTACTCAGTCTACATGGTCAATTCAATCTTCTGGTCTTCCCGGTCGACTAGTCTACTCAGTCTTCTGGTCTACTCAGTCTTCTGGTCCACTTAGTCTTCTGGTCTACTCAGCCCACTGGTCTACTCGGTCCACTGGTCTTCTCGGTCTTCTGGTCTACTGATCTACTCAGTCTTCTGGTCTTATCAGTTTACGGGTCTACTCAGTCTACTGGTCAACTCAATCTTCTGGTCTATTCAGCCCACTGGTCTACTCGGTCTACTGGTCCACTTAGTCTTCTGGTCTACTCGGTCTACTGGTCTACTCGGTCCACTGGTCTTCTCGGTCTTCTGGTCTACTGATCTACTCAGTCTTCTGGTCCACTTAGTCTTCTGGTCTACTCGGTCTACTGGTCTACTCGGTCTACTGGTCTACTCGGTCCACTGGTCTTCTCGGTCTTCTGGTCTACTGATCTACTCAGTCTTCTGGTCCACTTAGTCTTCTGGTCTACTCGGTCTACTGGTCTACTCGGTCTACTGGTCTACTCGGTCTACTGGTCTACTCGGTCCACTGGTCTTCTCGGTCTTCTAGTCTACTGGTCTACTCAGTCTTCTAGTCTACTCAGTCTTCTGGTCCACTTAGTCTACTGGTCTACTCGGTCTACTGGTCTACTCGGTCTACTGGTCTACTCGGTCCACTGGTCTTCTCGGTCTTCTAGTCTACTGGTCTACTCAGTCTTCTAGTCTACTCAGTCTTCTGGTCTTATCAGTTTACGGGTCTACTCAGTCTACTGGTCAACTCAATCTTCTGGTCTTCCCAGTCTACTAGTCTACTCAGTAATCTGGTCTACTCAGTCTTCTGGTCCACTTAGTCTTCTGGTCTATTCAGCCCACTGGTCTACTCGGTCTACTGGTCCACTTAGTCTTCTGGTCTACTCGGTCTACTGGTCTACTCGGTCTACTGGTCTACTCGGTCCACTGGTCTTCTCGGTCTTCTGGTCTACTGATCTACTCAGTCTTCTGGTCCACTTAGTCTTCTGGTCTACTCGGTCTACTGGTCTACTCGGTCTACTGGTCTACTCGGTCCACTGGTCTTCTCGGTCTTCTAGTCTACTGGTCTACTCAGTCTTCTAGTCTACTCAGTCTTCTGGTCCACTTAGTCTACTGGTCTACTCGGTCTACTGGTCTACTCGGTCTACTGGTCTACTCAGTCTACTGGTCTACTCGGTCTACTGGTCTACTCGGTCTACTGGTCTATTCAGTCTACCGGTCTACTGGTCTAATCGGTCTACTGGTCTACTCAGTCTTCTGGTCTACTTAGTCTTCTGGTCTACTCGGTCTTCTAGTCTACTCGGTCTACTGGTCTATTCGGTCTACTGGTCTACTCAGTCTACTGGTCTACTCGGTCTACTGGTCTACTCGGTCTACTGGTCTATTCAGTCTACCGGTCTACTCAGTCTACTGGTCTACTCAGTCTTCTGGTCTACTCAGTCTACTTGGTCAATTCAATCTTCTGGTCTTCCCGGTCGACTAGTCTACTCAGTCTTCTGGTCTACTCAGTCTTCTGGTCCACTTAGTCTTCTGGTCTATTCAGCCCACTGGTCTACTCGGTCTACTGGTCCACTTAGTCTTCTGGTCTACTCGGTCTACTGGTCTACTCGGTCTACTGGTCTACTCGGTCCACTGGTCTTCTCGGTCTTCTGGTCTACTGATCTACTCAGTCTTCTGGTCCACTTAGTCTTCTGGTCTACTCGGTCTACTGGTCTACTCGGTCTACTGGTCTACTCGGTCCACTGGTTCTCTCGGTCTTCTAGTCTACTGATCTACTCAGTCTTCTGGTCTAATCAGTTTACTGGTCTACTGGTCCACTGGTCTTCTCGGCCTTCTAGTCTACTGGTCTACTCAGTCTTTTAGTCTACTCAGTCTTCTGGTCCACTTAGTCTACTGGTCTACTCGGTCTACTGGTCTACTCGGTCTACTGGTCTACTCGGTCTACTGGTCTATTCAGTCTACCGGTCTACTCAGTCTACTGGTCTACTCAGTCTTCTGGTCTACTCAGTCTACTTGGTCAATTCAATCTTCTGGTCTTCCCGGTCGACTAGTCTACTCAGTCTTCTGGTCTACTCAGTCTTCTGGTCCACTTAGTCTTCTGGTCGACTCAGTCTACTGGTCTACTCAGTCTACTGATCTACTCGGTCTACTGGTCTATTCGGTCTACTGGTCTACTCAGTCTACTGGTCTTCTCAGTCTACTGGTCTACTCAGTCTTCTGGTCTACTCAGTCTTCTTGGTCAATTCAATCTTCTGGTCTTCCCGGTCGACTAGTCTACTCAGTCTTCTGGTCTACTCAGTCTTCTGGTCTACTCAGTCTTCTGGTCCACTTAGTCTTCTGGTCGACTCGGTCTACTGGTCTACTCAGTCTACTGGTCAACTCGGTCTACTGGTCTACTCGGTCTACTGGTCTACTCAGTCTTCTGGTCTACTCGGTCTACTGGTCTACCCAAACTTTTGGTCTACCCGGTCTACTGGTCTACTCGGTCTTGTAGTCTACTCAGCCCACTGGTCTACTCGGTCCACTGGTCTTCTCGGTCTTCTGGTCTACTGATCTACTCAGTCTTCTGGTCTTATCAGTTTACGGGTCTACTCAGTCTACTGGTCAACTCAATCTTCTGGTCTTCCCAGTCTACTAGTCTACTCAGTAATCTGGTCTACTCAGTCTTCTGGTCCACTTAGTCTTCTGGTCTATTCAGCCCACTGGTCTACTCGGTCTACTGGTCCACTTAGTCTTCTGGTCTACTCGGTCTACTGGTCTACTAGTCTTCTCGGTCTTCTGGTCTACTCGGTTTACTAGTCTACTCGGTCTACTGGTCTACTCAGTCTTCTGGTCTACTCGGTCTACTAGTCTACTCGGTCTACTGGTCTACTCAGTCTTCTAGTCTACTCAGTCTTCTGGTCCACTTAGTCTACTGGTCTACTCGGTCTACTTGTCTACTCGGTCTACTGGTCTACTCGGTCTACTGGTCTACTCGGTCTACTGGTCTACTCGGTCTACTGGTCTTTTCGGTCTACTGGTCTACTCGGTCTACTGGTCTAATCGGTCTACTGGTCTACTCAGTCTTCTGGTCTAATTAGTTTTCTGGTCTACTCGGTCTTCTAGTCTACTCGGTCTACTGGTCTATTCGGTCTACTGGTCTACTCAGTCTACTGGTCTACTCGGTCTACTGGTCTACTCGGTCTACTGGTCTATTCAGTCTACCGGTCTACTCAGTCTACTGGTCTACTCAGTCTTCTGGTCTACTCAGTCTACATGGTCAATTCAATCTTCTGGTCTTCCCGGTCGACTAGTCTACTCAGTCTTCTGGTCTACTCAGTCTTCTGGTCCACTTAGTCTTCTGGTCTACTCAGCCCACTGGTCTACTCGGTCCACTGGTCTTCTCGGTCTTCTGGTCTACTGATCTACTCAGTCTTCTGGTCTTATCAGTTTACGGGTCTACTCAGTCTACTGGTCAACTCAATCTTCTGGTCTTCCCAGTCTACTAGTCTACTCAGTAATCTGGTCTACTCAGTCTTCTGGTCCACTTAGTCTTCTGGTCTATTCAGCCCACTGGTCTACTCGGTCTACTGGTCCACTTAGTCTTCTGGTCTACTCGGTCTACTGGTCTACTCGGTCCACTGGTCTTCTCGGTCTTCTGGTCTACTGATCTACTCAGTCTTCTGGTCCACTTAGTCTTCTGGTCTACTCGGTCTACTGGTCTACTCGGTCTACTGGTCTACTCGGTCTACTGGTCTACTCGGTCCACTGGTCTTCTCGGTCTTCTAGTCTACTGGTCTACTCAGTCTTCTAGTCTACTCAGTCTTCTGGTATACTTAGTCTACTGGTCTACTCGGTCTACTGGTCTACTCGGTCTACTGGTCTACTCAGTCTACTGGTCTACTCGGTCTACTGGTCTACTCGGTCTACTGGTCTATTCAGTCTACCGGTCTACTCAGTCTACTGGTCTACTCAGTCTTCTGGTCTACTCAGTCTACATGGTCAATTCAATCTTCTGGTCTTCCCGGTCGACTAGTCTACTCAGTCTTCTGGTCTACTCAGTCTTCTGGTCCACTTAGTCTTCTGGTCTACTCAGCCCACTGGTCTACTCGGTCCACTGGTCTTCTCGGTCTTCTGGTCTACTGATCTACTCAGTCTTCTGGTCTTATCAGTTTACGGGTCTACTCAGTCTACTGGTCAACTCAATCTTCTGGTCTTCCCAGTCTACTAGTCTACTCAGTAATCTGGTCTACTCAGTCTTCTGGTCCACTTAGTCTTCTGGTCTATTCAGCCCACTGGTCTACTCGGTCTACTGGTCCACTTAGTCTTCTGGTCTACTCGGTCTACTGGTCTACTCGGTCTACTGGTCTACTCGGTCCACTGGTCTTCTCGGTCTTCTGGTCTACTGATCTACTCAGTCTTCTGGTCCACTTAGTCTTCTGGTCTACTCGGTCTACTGGTCTACTCAGTCTACTGGTCTACTCGGTCTACTGGTCTACTCGGTCTACTGGTCTTTTCAGTCTACCGGTCTACTCAGTCTACTGGTCTACTCAGTCTTCTGGTCTACTCAGTCTACATGGTCAATTCAATCTTCTGGTCTTCCCGGTCGACTAGTCTACTCAGTCTTCTGGTCTACTCAGTCTTCTGGTCCACTTAGTCTTCTGGTCTTCTCAGCCCACTGGTCTACTCGGTCCACTGGTCTTCTCGGTCTTCTGGTCTACTGATCTACTCAGTCTTCTGGTCTTATCAGTTTACGGGTCTACTCAGTCTACTGGTCAACTCAATCTTCGGGTCTTCCCAGTCTACTAGTCTACTCAGTAATCTGGTCTACTCAGTCTTCTGGTCCACTTAGTCTTCTGGTCTATTCAGCCCACTGGTCTACTCGGTCTACTGGTCCACTTAGTCTTCTGGTCTACTCGGTCTACTGGTCTACTCGGTCTACTGGTCTACTCGGTCCACTGGTCTTCTCGGTCTTCTGGTCTACTGATCTACTCAGTCTTCTGGTCCACTTAGTCTTCTGGTCTACTCGGTCTACTGGTCTACTCGGTCTACTGGTCTACTCGGTCCACTGGTCTTCTCGGTCTTCTAGTCTACTGGTCTACTCAGTCTTCTAGTCTACTCAGTCTTCTGGTCCACTTAGTCTACTGGTCTACTCGGTCTACTGGTCTACTCAGTCCACTGGTCTACTCGGTCTACTGGTCTACTCGGTCTACTGGTCTATTCAGTCTACCGGTCTACTGGTCTAATCGGTCTACTTAGTCTTCTGGTCTACTTAGTCTTCTGGTCTACTCGGTCTTCTAGTCTACTCGGTCTACTGGTCTATTCGGTCTACTGGTCTACTCAGTCTTATGGTCCACTTAGTCTTCTGGTCTACTCAGCCCGCTGGTCTACTCGGTCTACTGGTCTACTCGGTCTTCTAGTCTACTCAGTCTTCTGGACCACTTAGTCTTCTGGTCTACTCGGTCTACGGATCTACTCGGTCTACTGGTATACTCGGTCTACTGGTCAACTCAGTTTACAAGTCTACTCAGTCTACTGGTCTACTCGGTCTACTGGTCTACTCGGTCTACTGGTCTATTCAGTCTACCGGTCTACTCAGTCTACTGGTCTACTCAGTCTACATGGTCAATTCAATCTTCTGGTCTTCCCGGTCGACTAGTCTACTCAGTCTTCTGGTCTACTCAGTCTTCTGGTCCACTTAGTCTTCTGGTCTACTCAGCCCACTGGTCTACTCGGTCCACTGGTCTTCTCGGTCTTCTGGTCTACTGATCTACTCAGTCTTCTGGTCTTATCAGTTTACGGGTCTACTCAGTCTACTGGTCAACTCAATCTTCTGGTCTATTCAGCCCACTGGTCTACTCGGTCTACTGGTCCACTTAGTCTTCTGGTCTACTCGGTCTACTGGTCTACTCGGTCCACTGGTCTTCTCGGTCTTCTGGTCTACTGATCTACTCAGTCTTCTGGTCCACTTAGTCTTCTGGTCTACTCGGTCTACTGGTCTACTCGGTCTACTGGTCTACTCGGTCCACTGGTCTTCTCGGTCTTCTGGTCTACTGATCTACTCAGTCTTCTGGTCCACTTAGTCTTCTGGTCTACTCGGTCTACTGGTCTACTCGGTCTACTGGTCTACTCGGTCTACTGGTCTACTCGGTCCACTGGTCTTCTCGGTCTTCTAGTCTACTGGTCTACTCAGTCTTCTAGTCTACTCAGTCTTCTGGTCCACTTAGTCTACTGGTCTACTCGGTCTACTGGTCTACTCGGTCTACTGGTCTACTCGGTCCACTGGTCTTCTCGGTCTTCTAGTCTACTGGTCTACTCAGTCTTCTAGTCTACTCAGTCTTCTGGTCTTATCAGTTTACGGGTCTACTCAGTCTACTGGTCAACTCAATCTTCTGGTCTTCCCAGTCTACTAGTCTACTCAGTAATCTGGTCTACTCAGTCTTCTGGTCCACTTAGTCTTCTGGTCTATTCAGCCCACTGGTCTACTCGGTCTACTGGTCCACTTAGTCTTCTGGTCTACTCGGTCTACTGGTCTACTCGGTCTACTGGTCTACTCGGTCCACTGGTCTTCTCGGTCTTCTGGTCTACTGATCTACTCAGTCTTCTGGTCCACTTAGTCTTCTGGTCTACTCGGTCTACTGGTCTACTCGGTCTACTGGTCTACTCGGTCCACTGGTCTTCTCGGTCTTCTAGTCTACTGGTCTACTCAGTCTTCTAGTCTACTCAGTCTTCTGGTCCACTTAGTCTACTGGTCTACTCGGTCTACTGGTCTACTCGGTCTACTCGGTCTTCTAGTCTACTCGGTCTACTGGTCTATTCGGTCTACTGGTCTACTCAGTCTACTGGTCTACTCGGTCTACTGGTCTACTCGGTCTACTGGTCTACTCAGTCTTCTGGTCTACTTAGTCTTCTGGTCTACTCGGTCTTCTAGTCTACTCGGTCTACTGGTCTATTCGGTCTACTGGTCTACTCAGTCTACTGGTCTACTCGGTCTACTGGTCTACTCGGTCTACTGGTCTATTCAGTCTACCGGTCTACTCAGTCTACTGGTCTACTCAGTCTTCTGGTCTACTCAGTCTACTTGGTCAATTCAATCTTCTGGTCTTCCCGGTCGACTAGTCTACTCAGTCTTCTGGTCTACTCAGTCTTCTGGTCCACTTAGTCTTCTGGTCTATTCAGCCCACTGGTCTACTCGGTCTACTGGTCCACTTAGTCTTCTGGTCTACTCGGTCTACTGGTCTACTCGGTCTACTGGTCTACTCGGTCCACTGGTCTTCTCGGTCTTCTGGTCTACTGATCTACTCAGTCTTCTGGTCCACTTAGTCTTCTGGTCTACTCGGTCTACTGGTCTACTCGGTCTACTGGTCTACTCGGTCTACTGGTCTACTCGGTCTACTGGTCTATTCAGTCTACCGGTCTACTCAGTCTACTGGTCTACTCAGTCTTCTGGTCTACTCAGTCTACTTGGTCAATTCAATCTTCTGGTCTTCCCGGTCGACTAGTCTACTCAGTCTTCTGGTCTACTCAGTCTTCTGGTCCACTTAGTCTTCTGGTCGACTCAGTCTACTGGTCTACTCAGTCTACTGATCTACTCGGTCTACTGGTCTATTCGGTCTACTGGTCTACTCAGTCTACTGGTCTTCTCAGTCTACTGGTCTACTCAGTCTTCTGGTCTACTCAGTCTTCTTGGTCAATTCAATCTTCTGGTCTTCCCGGTCGACTAGTCTACTCAGTCTTCTGGTCTACTCAGTCTTCTGGTCTACTCAGTCTTCTGGTCCACTTAGTCTTCTGGTCGACTCGGTCTACTGGTCTACTCAGTCTACTGGTCAACTCGGTCTACTGGTCTACTCGGTCTACTGGTCTACTCAGTCTTCTGGTCTACTCGGTCTACTGGTCTACCCAAACTTTTGGTCTACCCGGTCTACTGGTCTACTCGGTCTTGTAGTCTACTCAGTCTTCTGGTCCACTTAGTCTTCTGGTCTACTCGGTCTACTGATCTACTCGGTCTACTGGTCTACTCAGTCTTCTGTTCTACTCAGTCTTCTGGTCCACTTAAGTCTTCTGGTCTATTCGGTCTACTGATCTACTCGGTCTACTGGTCTACTCAGTCTTCTGGTCTACTCAGTCTTCTGGTCCACTTAGTCTTCTGGTCTACTCAGCCCACTGGTCTACTCGGTCCACTGGTCTTCTCGGTCTTCTGGTCTACTGATCTACTCAGTCTTCTGGTCTTATCAGTTTACGGGTCTACTCAGTCTACTGGTCAACTCAATCTTCTGGTCTTCCCAGTCTACTAGTCTACTCAGTAATCTGGTCTACTCAGTCTTCTGGTCCACTTAGTCTTCTGGTCTATTCAGCCCACTGGTCTACTCGGTCTACTGGTCCACTTAGTCTTCTGGTCTACTCGGTCTACTGGTCTACTAGTCTTCTCGGTCTTCTGGTCTACTCGGTTTACTAGTCTACTCGGTCTACTGGTCTACTCAGTCTTCTGGTCTACTCGGTCTACTAGTCTACTCGGTCTACTGGTCTACTCAGTCTTCTAGTCTACTCAGTCTTCTGGTCCACTTAGTCTACTGGTCTACTCGGTCTACTTGTCTACTCGGTCTACTGGTCTACTCGGTCTACTGGTCTACTCGGTCTACTGGTCTACTCGGTCTACTGGTCTTTTCGGTCTACTGGTCTACTCGGTCTACTGGTCTAATCGGTCTACTGGTCTACTCAGTCTTCTGGTCTAATTAGTTTTCTGGTCTACTCGGTCTTCTAGTCTACTCGGTCTACTGGTCTATTCGGTCTACTGGTCTACTCAGTCTACTGGTCTACTCGGTCTACTGGTCTACTCGGTCTACTGGTCTATTCAGTCTACCGGTCTACTCAGTCTACTGGTCTACTCAGTCTTCTGGTCTACTCAGTCTACATGGTCAATTCAATCTTCTGGTCTTCCCGGTCGACTAGTCTACTCAGTCTTCTGGTCTACTCAGTCTTCTGGTCCACTTAGTCTTCTGGTCTACTCAGCCCACTGGTCTACTCGGTCCACTGGTCTTCTCGGTCTTCTGGTCTACTGATCTACTCAGTCTTCTGGTCTTATCAGTTTACGGGTCTACTCAGTCTACTGGTCAACTCAATCTTCTGGTCTTCCCAGTCTACTAGTCTACTCAGTAATCTGGTCTACTCAGTCTTCTGGTCCACTTAGTCTTCTGGTCTATTCAGCCCACTGGTCTACTCGGTCTACTGGTCCACTTAGTCTTCTGGTCTACTCGGTCTACTGATCTACTCGGTCTACTGGTCTACTCAGTCTTCTGGTCTACTCAGTCTTCTGGTCCACTTAGTCTTCTGGTCTACTCAGCCCACTGGTCTACTCGGTCCACTGGTCTTCTCGGTCTTCTGGTCTACTGATCTACTCAGTCTTCTGGTCTTATCAGTTTACGGGTCTACTCAGTCTACTGGTCAACTCAATCTTCTGGTCTTCCCAGTCTACTAGTCTACTCAGTAATCTGGTCTACTCAGTCTTCTGGTCCACTTAGTCTTCTGGTCTATTCAGCCCACTGGTCTACTCGGTCTACTGGTCCACTTAGTCTTCTGGTCTACTCGGTCTACTGGTCTACTAGTCTTCTCGGTCTTCTGGTCTACTCGGTTTACTAGTCTACTCGGTCTACTGGTCTACTCAGTCTTCTGGTCTACTCGGTCTACTAGTCTACTCGGTCTACTGGTCTACTCAGTCTTCTAGTCTACTCAGTCTTCTGGTCCACTTAGTCTACTGGTCTACTCGGTCTACTTGTCTACTCGGTCTACTGGTCTACTCGGTCTACTGGTCTACTCGGTCTACTGGTCTACTCGGTCTACTGGTCTTTTCGGTCTACTGGTCTACTCGGTCTACTGGTCTAATCGGTCTACTGGTCTACTCAGTCTTCTGGTCTACTGATCTACTCAGTCTTCTGGTCTTATCAGTTTACGGGTCTACTCAGTCTACTGGTCAACTCAATCTTCTGGTCTTCCCAGTCTACTAGTCTACTCAGTAATCTGGTCTACTCAGTCTTCTGGTCCACTTAGTCTTCTGGTCTATTCAGCCCACTGGTCTACTCGGTCTACTGGTCCACTTAGTCTTCTGGTCTACTCGGTCTACTGGTCTACTCGGTCCACTGGTCTTCTCGGTCTTCTGGTCTACTGATCTACTCAGTCTTCTGGTCCACTTAGTCTTCTGGTCTACTCGGTCTACTGGTCTACTCGGTCTACTGGTCTACTCGGTCTACTGGTCTACTCGGTCCACTGGTCTTCTCGGTCTTCTAGTCTACTGGTCTACTCAGTCTTCTAGTCTACTCAGTCTTCTGGTCCACTTAGTCTACTGGTCTACTCGGTCTACTGGTCTACTCGGTCTACTGGTCTACTCAGTCTACTGGTCTACTCGGTCTACTGGTCTACTCGGTCTACTGGTCTATTCAGTCTACCGGTCTACTCAGTCTACTGGTCTACTCAGTCTTCTGGTCTACTCAGTCTACATGGTCAATTCAATCTTCTGGTCTTCCCGGTCGACTAGTCTACTCAGTCTTCTGGTCTACTCAGTCTTCTGGTCCACTTAGTCTTCTGGTCTACTCAGCCCACTGGTCTACTCGGTCCACTGGTCTTCTCGGTCTTCTGGTCTACTGATCTACTCAGTCTTCTGGTCTTATCAGTTTACGGGTCTACTCAGTCTACTGGTCAACTCAATCTTCTGGTCTTCCCAGTCTACTAGTCTACTCAGTAATCTGGTCTACTCAGTCTTCTGGTCCACTTAGTCTTCTGGTCTATTCAGCCCACTGGTCTACTCGGTCTACTGGTCCACTTAGTCTTCTGGTCTACTCGGTCTACTGGTCTACTCGGTCTACTGGTCTACTCGGTCCACTGGTCTTCTCGGTCTTCTGGTCTACTGATCTACTCAGTCTTCTGGTCCACTTAGTCTTCTGGTCTACTCGGTCTACTGGTCTACTCGGTCTACTGGTCTACTCGGTCCACTGGTCTTCTCGGTCTTCTAGTCTACTGGTCTACTCAGTCTTCTAGTCTACTCAGTCTTCTGGTCTACTCAGCCCACTGGTCTACTCGGTCCACTGGTCTTCTCGGTCTTCTGGTCTACTGATCTACTCAGTCTTCTGGTCTTATCAGTTTACGGGTCTACTCAGTCTACTGGTCAACTCAATCTTCTGGTCTTCCCAGTCTACTAGTCTACTCAGTAATCTGGTCTACTCAGTCTTCTGGTCCACTTAGTCTTCTGGTCTATTCAGCCCACTGGTCTACTCGGTCTACTGGTCCACTTAGTCTTCTGGTCTACTCGGTCTACTGGTCTACTCGGTCCACTGGTCTTCTCGGTCTTCTGGTCTACTGATCTACTCAGTCTTCTGGTCCACTTAGTCTTCTGGTCTACTCGGTCTACTGGTCTACTCGGTCTACTGGTCTACTCGGTCCACTGGTCTTCTCGGTCTTCTAGTCTACTGGTCTACTCAGTCTTATAGTCTACTCAGTCTTCTGGTCCACTTAGTCTACTGGTCTACTCGGTCTACTGGTCTACTCGGTCTACTGGTCTACTCAGTCTACTGGTCTACTCGGTCTACTGGTCTATTCAGTCTACCGGTCTACTGGTCTAATCGGTCTACTGGTCTACTCAGTCTTCTGGTCTACTTAGTCTTCTGGTCTACTCGGTCTTCTAGTCTACTCGGTCTACTGGTCTATTCGGTCTACTGGTCTACTCAGTCTACTGGTCTACTCGGTCTACTGGTCTACTCGGTCTACTGGTCTATTCAGTCTACCGGTCTACTCAGTCTACTGGTCTACTCAGTCTTCTGGTCTACTCAGTCTACTTGGTCAATTCAATCTTCTGGTCTTCCCGGTCGACTAGTCTACTCAGTCTTCTGGTCTACTCAGTCTTCTGGTCCACTTAGTCTTCTGGTCTATTCAGCCCACTGGTCTACTCGGTCTACTGGTCCACTTAGTCTTCTGGTCTACTCGGTCTACTGGTCTACTCGGTCTACTGGTCTACTCGGTCCACTGGTCTTCTCGGTCTTCTGGTCTACTGATCTACTCAGTCTTCTGGTCCACTTAGTCTTCTGGTCTACTCGGTCTACTGGTCTACTCGGTCTACTGGTCTACTCGGTCCACTGGTTCTCTCGGTCTTCTAGTCTACTGATCTACTCAGTCTTCTGGTCTAATCAGTTTACTGGTCTACTGGTCCACTGGTCTTCTCGGTCTTCTAGTCTACTGGTCTACTCAGTCTTTTAGTCTACTCAGTCTTCTGGTCCACTTAGTCTACTGGTCTACTCGGTCTACTGGTCTACTCGGTCTACTGGTCTACTCGGTCTACTGGTCTATTCAGTCTACCGGTCTACTCAGTCTTCTGGTCTACTCAGTCTTCTGGTCCACTTAGTCTTCTGGTCGACTCGGTCTACTGGTCTACTCAGTCTACTGGTCAACTCGGTCTACTGGTCTACTCGGTCTACTGGTCTACTCAGTCTTCTGGTCTACTCGGTCTACTGGTCTACCCAAACTTTTGGTCTACCCGGTCTACTGGTCTACTCGGTCTTGTAGTCTACTCAGTCTTCTGGTCCACTTAGTCTTCTGGTCTACTCGGTCTACTGATCTACTCGGTCTACTGGTCTACTCAGTCTTCTGTTCTACTCAGTCTTCTGGTCCACTTAAGTCTTCTGGTCTATTCGGTCTACTGATCTACTCGGTCTACTGGTCTACTCAGTCTTCTGGTCTACTCAGTCTTCTGGTCCACTTAGTCTTCTGGTCTACTCAGCCCACTGGTCTACTCGGTCCACTGGTCTTCTCGGTCTTCTGGTCTACTGATCTACTCAGTCTTCTGGTCTTATCAGTTTACGGGTCTACTCAGTCTACTGGTCAACTCAATCTTCTGGTCTTCCCGGTCGACTAGTCTACTCAGTCTTCTGGTCTACTCAGTCTTCTGGTCTACTCAGTCTTCTGGTCCACTTAGTCTTCTGGTCGACTCGGTCTACTGGTCTACTCAGTCTACTGGTCAACTCGGTCTACTGGTCTACTCGGTCTACTGGTCTACTCAGTCTTCTGGTCTACTCGGTCTACTGGTCTACCCAAACTTTTGGTCTACCCGGTCTACTGGTCTACTCGGTCTTGTAGTCTACTCAGTCTTCTGGTCCACTTAGTCTTCTGGTCTACTCGGTCTACTGATCTACTCGGTCTACTGGTCTACTCAGTCTTCTGTTCTACTCAGTCTTCTGGTCCACTTAAGTCTTCTGGTCTATTCGGTCTACTGATCTACTCGGTCTACTGGTCTACTCAGTCTTCTGGTCTACTCAGTCTTCTGGTCCACTTAGTCTTCTGGTCTACTCAGCCCACTGGTCTACTCGGTCCACTGGTCTTCTCGGTCTTCTGGTCTACTGATCTACTCAGTCTTCTGGTCTTATCAGTTTACGGGTCTACTCAGTCTACTGGTCAACTCAATCTTCTGGTCTTCCCAGTCTACTAGTCTACTCAGTAATCTGGTCTACTCAGTCTTCTGGTCCACTTAGTCTTCTGGTCTATTCAGCCCACTGGTCTACTCGGTCTACTGGTCCACTTAGTCTTCTGGTCTACTCGGTCTACTGGTCTACTCGGTCTACTGGTCTACTCGGTCCACTGGTCTTCTCGGTCTTCTGGTCTACTGATCTACTCAGTCTTCTGGTCCACTTAGTCTTATGGTCTACTCGGTCTACTGGTCTACTCGGTCTACTGGTCTACTCGGTCCACTGGTTCTCTCGGTCTTCTAGTCTACTGATCTACTCAGTCTTCTGGTCTAATCAGTTTACTGGTCTACTGGTCCACTGGTCTTCTCGGTCTTCTAGTCTACTGGTCTACTCAGTCTTTTAGTCTACTCAGTCTTCTGGTCCACTTAGTCTACTGGTCTACTCGGTCTACTGGTCTACTCGGTCTACTGGTCTACTCGGTCTACTGGTCTATTCAGTCTACCGGTCTACTCAGTCTACTGGTCTACTCAGTCTTCTGGTCTACTCAGTCTACTTGGTCAATTCAATCTTCTGGTCTTCCCGGTCGACTAGTCTACTCAGTCTTCTGGTCTACTCAGTCTTCTGGTCCACTTAGTCTTCTGGTCTACTCAGCCCACTGGTCTACTCGGTCCACTGGTCTTCTCAATCTTCTGGTCTACTGATCTACTCAGTCTTCTGGTCTAATCAGTTTACTGGTCTACTCAGTCTACTGGTCTACTCGGTCTACTGGTCAACTAGTCTTCTCGGTCTTCTGGTCTACTCGGTTTACTAGTCTACTCGGTCTACTGGTCTACTCAGTCTTCTGTTCTACTCGGTCTACTGGTCTACTCGGTCTACTGGTCTACTCAGTCTTCTAGTCTACTCAGTCTTCTGGTCCACTTAGTCTACTGGTCTACTCGGTCTACTTGTCTACTCGGTCTACTGGTCTACTCGGTCTACTGGTCTACTCGGTCTACTGGTCTACTCGGTCTACTGGTCTTTTCGGTCTACTGGTCTACTCGGTCTACTGGTCTAATCGGTCTACTGGTCTACTCAGTCTTCTGGTCTTATTAGTTTTCTGGTCTACTCGGTCTTCTAGTCTACTCGGTCTACTGGTCTATTCGGTCTACTGGTCTACTCAGTCTACTGGTCTACTCGGTCTACTGGTCTACTCGGTCTACTGGTCTATTCAGTCTACCGGTCTACTCAGTCTACTGGTCTACTCAGTCTTCTGGTCTACTCAGTCTACATGGTCAATTCAATCTTCTGGTCTTCCCGGTCGACTAGTCTACTCAGTCTTCTGGTCTACTCAGTCTTCTGGTCCACTTAGTCTTCTGGTCTACTCAGCCCACTGGTCTACTCGGTCCACTGGTCTTCTCGGTCTTCTGGTCTACTGATCTACTCAGTCTTCTGGTCTTATCAGTTTACGGGTCTACTCAGTCTACTGGTCAACTCAATCTTCTGGTCTTCCCAGTCTACTAGTCTACTCAGTAATCTGGTCTACTCAGTCTTCTGGTCCACTTAGTCTTCTGGTCTATTCAGCCCACTGGTCTACTCGGTCTACTGGTCCACTTAGTCTTCTGGTCTACTCGGTCTACTGGTCTACTCGGTCCACTGGTCTTCTCGGTCTTCTGGTCTACTGATCTACTCAGTCTTCTGGTCCACTTAGTCTTCTGGTCTACTCGGTCTACTGGTCTACTCGGTCTACTGGTCTACTCGGTCTACTGGTCTACTCGGTCCACTGGTCTTCTCGGTCTTCTAGTCTACTGGTCTACTCAGTCTTCTAGTCTACTCAGTCTTCTGGTCCACTTAGTCTACTGGTCTACTCGGTCTACTGGTCTACTCGGTCTACTGGTCTACTCAGTCTACTGGTCTACTCGGTCTACTGGTCTACTCGGTCTACTGGTCTATTCAGTCTACCGGTCTACTCAGTCTACTGGTCTACTCAGTCTTCTGGTCTACTCAGTCTACATAATCAATTCAATCTTCTGGTCTTCCCGGTCGACTAGTCTACTCAGTCTTCTGGTCTACTCAGTCTTCTGGTCCACTTAGTCTTCTGGTCTACTCAGCCCACTGGTCTACTCGGTCCACTGGTCTTCTCGGTCTTCTGGTCTACTGATCTACTCAGTCTTCTGGTCTTATCAGTTTACGGGTCTACTCAGTCTACTGGTCAACTCAATCTTCTGGTCTTCCCAGTCTACTAGTCTACTCAGTAATCTGGTCTACTCAGTCTTCTGGTCCACTTAGTCTTCTGGTCTATTCAGCCCACTGGTCTACTCGGTCTACTGGTCCACTTAGTCTTCTGGTCTACTCGGTCTACTGGTCTACTCGGTCTACTGGTCTACTCGGTCCACTGGTCTTCTCGGTCTTCTGGTCTACTGATCTACTCAGTCTTCTGGTCCACTTAGTCTTCTGGTCTACTCGGTCTACTGGTCTACTCGGTCTACTGGTCTACTCGGTCCACTGGTCTTCTCGGTCTTCTAGTCTACTGGTCTACTCAGTCTTATAGTCTACTCAGTCTTCTGGTCCACTTAGTCTACTGGTCTACTCGGTCTACTGGTCTACTCGGTCTACTGGTCTACTCAGTCTACTGGTCTACTCGGTCTACTGGTCTACTCGGTCTACTGGTCTATTCAGTCTACCGGTCTACTGGTCTAATCGGTCTACTGGTCTACTCAGTCTTCTGGTCTACTTAGTCTTCTGGTCTACTCGGTCTTCTAGTCTACTCGGTCTACTGGTCTATTCGGTCTACTGGTCTACTCAGTCTACTGGTCTACTCGGTCTACTGGTCTACTCGGTCTACTGGTCTATGCAGTCTACCGGTCTACTCAGTCTACTGGTCTACTCAGTCTTCTGGTCTACTCAGTCTACTTGGTCAATTCAATCTTCTGGTCTTCCCGGTCGACTAGTCTACTCAGTCTTCTGGTCTACTCAGTCTTCTGGTCCACTTAGTCTTCTGGTCTATTCAGCCCACTGGTCTACTCGGTCTACTGGTCCACTTAGTCTTCTGGTCTACTCGGTCTACTGGTCTACTCGGTCTACTGGTCTACTCGGTCCACTGGTCTTCTCGGTCTTCTGGTCTACTGATCTACTCAGTCTTCTGGTCCACTTAGTCTTCTGGTCTACTCGGTCTACTGGTCTACTCGGTCTACTGGTCTACTCGGTCCACTGGTTCTCTCGGTCTTCTAGTCTACTGATCTACTCAGTCTTCTGGTCTAATCAGTTTACTGGTCTACTGGTCCACTGGTCTTCTCGGTCTTCTAGTCTACTGGTCTACTCAGTCTTTTAGTCTACTCAGTCTTCTGGTCCACTTAGTCTACTGGTCTACTCGGTCTACTGGTCTACTCGGTCTACTGGTCTACTCGGTCTACTGGTCTATTCAGTCTACCGGTCTACTCAGTCTACTGGTCTACTCAGTCTTCTGGTCTACTCAGTCTACTTGGTCAATTCAATCTTCTGGTCTTCCCGGTCGACTAGTCTACTCAGTCTTCTGGTCTACTCAGTCTTCTGGTCCACTTAGTCTTCTGGTCGACTCAGTCTACTGGTCTACTCAGTCTACTGATCTACTCGGTCTACTGGTCTATTCGGTCTACTGGTCTACTCAGTCTACTGGTCTACTCGGTCCACTGGTCTTCTCGGTCTTCTGGTCTACTGATCTACTCAGTCTTCTGGTCTTATCAGTTTACGGGTCTACTCAGTCTACTGGTCAACTCAATCTTCTGGTCTTCCCAGTCTACTAGTCTACTCAGTAATCTGGTCTACTCAGTCTTCTGGTCCACTTAGTCTTCTGGTCTATTCAGCCCACTGGTCTACTCGGTCTACTGGTCCACTTAGTCTTCTGGTCTACTCGGTCTACTGGTCTACTCGGTCCACTGGTCTTCTCGGTCTTCTGGTCTACTGATCTACTCAGTCTTCTGGTCCACTTAGTCTTCTGGTCTACTCGGTCTACTGGTCTACTCGGTCTACTGGTCTACTCGGTCTACTGGTCTACTCGGTCCACTGGTCTTCTCGGTCTTCTGGTCTACTGATCTACTCAGTCTTCTGGTCCACTTAGTCTTCTGGTCTACTCGGTCTTCTAGTCTACTCAGTCTTCTGGTCCACTTAGTCTACTGGTCTACTCGGTCTACTGGTCTACTCGGTCTACTGGTCTACTCAGTCTACTGGTCTACTCGGTCTACTGGTCTACTCGGTCTACTGGTCTATTCAGTCTACCGGTCTACTCAGTCTACTGGTCTACTCAGTCTTCTGGTCTACTCAGTCTACATGGTCAATTCAATCTTCTGGTCTTCCCGGTCGACTAGTCTACTCAGTCTTCTGGTCTACTCAGTCTTCTGGTCCACTTAGTCTTCTGGTCTACTCAGCCCACTGGTCTACTCGGTCCACTGGTCTTCTCGGTCTTCTGGTCTACTGATCTACTCAGTCTTCTGGTCTTATCAGTTTACGGGTCTACTCAGTCTACTGGTCAACTCAATCTTCTGGTCTTCCCAGTCTACTAGTCTACTCAGTAATCTGGTCTACTCAGTCTTCTGGTCCACTTAGTCTTCTGGTCTATTCAGCCCACTGGTCTACTCGGTCTACTGGTCCACTTAGTCTTCTGGTCTACTCGGTCTACTGGTCTACTCGGTCTACTGGTCTACTCGGTCCACTGGTCTTCTCGGTCTTCTGGTCTACTGATCTACTCAGTCTTCTGGTCCACTTAGTCTTCTGGTCTACTCGGTCTACTGGTCTACTCGGTCTACTGGTCTACTCGGTCCACTGGTCTTCTCGGTCTTCTAGTCTACTGGTCTACTCAGTCTTCTAGTCTACTCAGTCTTCTGGTCCACTTAGTCTACTGGTCTACTCGGTCTACTGGTCTACTCGGTCTACTGGTCTACTCAGTCTACTGGTCTACTCGGTCTACTGGTCTACTCGGTCTACTGGTCTATTCAGTCTTCTGGTCTACTCAGTCTTCTTGGTCAATTCAATCTTCTGGTCTTCCCGGTCGACTAGTCTACTCAGTCTTCTGGTCTACTCAGTCTTCTGGTCTACTCAGTCTTCTGGTCCACTTAGTCTTCTGGTCGACTCGGTCTACTGGTCTACTCAGTCTACTGGTCAACTCGGTCTACTGGTCTACTCGGTCTACTGGTCTACTCAGTCTTCTGGTCTACTCGGTCTACTGGTCTACCCAAACTTTTGGTCTACCCGGTCTACTGGTCTACTCGGTCTTGTAGTCTACTCAGTCTTCTGGTCCACTTAGTCTTCTGGTCTACTCGGTCTACTGATCTACTCGGTCTACTGGTCTACTCAGTCTTCTGTTCTACTCAGTCTTCTGGTCCACTTAAGTCTTCTGGTCTATTCGGTCTACTGATCTACTCGGTCTACTGGTCTACTCAGTCTTCTGGTCTACTCAGTCTTCTGGTCCACTTAGTCTTCTGGTCTACTCAGCCCACTGGTCTACTCGGTCCACTGGTCTTCTCGGTCTTCTGGTCTACTGATCTACTCAGTCTTCTGGTCTTATCAGTTTACGAGTCTACTCAGTCTACTGGTCAACTCAATCTTTTGGTCTTCCCAGTCTACTAGTCTACTCAGTAATCTGGTCTACTCAGTCTTCTGGTCCACTTAGTCTTCTGGTCTATTCAGCCCACTGGTCTACTCGGTCTACTGGTCCACTTAGTCTTCTGGTCTACTCGGTCTACTGGTCTACTCGGTCTACTGGTCTACTCGGTCCACTGGTCTTCTCGGTCTTCTGGTCTACTGATCTACTCAGTCTTCTGGTCCACTTAGTCTTATGGTCTACTCGGTCTACTGGTCTACTCGGTCTACTGGTCTACTCGGTCCACTGGTTCTCTCGGTCTTCTAGTCTACTGATCTACTCAGTCTTCTGGTCTAATCAGTTTACTGGTCTACTGGTCCACTGGTCTTCTCGGTCTTCTAGTCTACTGGTCTACTCAGTCTTTTAGTCTACTCAGTCTTCTGGTCCACTTAGTCTACTGGTCTACTCGGTCTACTGGTCTACTCGGTCTACTGGTCTACTCGGTCTACTGGTCTATTCAGTCTACCGGTCTACTCAGTCTACTGGTCTACTCAGTCTTCTGGTCTACTCAGTCTACTTGGTCAATTCAATCTTCTGGTCTTCCCGGTCGACTAGTCTACTCAGTCTTCTGGTCTACTCAGTCTTCTGGTCCACTTAGTCTTCTGGTCTACTCAGCCCACTGGTCTACTCGGTCCACTGGTCTTCTCAATCTTCTGGTCTACTGATCTACTCAGTCTTCTGGTCTAATCAGTTTACTGGTCTACTCAGTCTACTGGTCTACTCGGTCTACTGGTCAACTAGTCTTCTCGGTCTTCTGTTCTACTCGGTTTACTAGTCTACTCGGTCTACTGGTCTACTCAGTCTTCTGGTCTACTCGGTCTACTGGTCTACTCGGTCTACTGGTCTACTCAGTCTTCTAGTCTACTCAGTCTTCTGGTCCACTTAGTCTACTGGTCTACTCGGTCTACTTGTCTACTCGGTCTACTGGTCTACTCGGTCTACTGGTCTACTCGGTCTACTGGTCTACTCGGTCTACTGGTCTTTTCGGTCTACTGGTCTACTCGGTCTACTGGTCTAATCGGTCTACTGGTCTACTCAGTCTTCTGGTCTACTCAGTCTTCTGGTCCACTTAGTCTACTGGTCTACTCGGTCTACTGGTCTACTCGGTCTACTGGTCTACTCAGTCTACTGGTCTACTCGGTCTACTGGTCTACTCGGTCTACTGGTCTATTCAGTCTACCGGTCTACTGGTCTAATCGGTCTACTGGTCTACTCAGTCTTCTGGTCTACTTAGTCTTCTGGTCTACTCGGTCTTCTAGTCTACTCGGTCTACTGGTCTATTCGGTCTACTGGTCTACTCAGTCTACTGGTCTACTCGGTCTACTGGTCTACTCGGTCTACTGGTCTATTCAGTCTACCGGTCTACTCAGTCTACTGGTCTACTCAGTCTTCTGGTCTACTCAGTCTACTTGGTCAATTCAATCTTCTGGTCTTCCCGGTCGACTAGTCTACTCAGTCTTCTGGTCTAGTCAGTCTTCTGGTCCACTTAGTCTTCTGGTCTATTCAGCCCACTGGTCTACTCGGTCTACTGGTCCACTTAGTCTTCTGGTCTACTCGGTCTACTGGTCTACTCGGTCTACTGGTCTACTCGGTCCACTGGTCTTCTCGGTCTTCTGGTCTACTGATCTACTCAGTCTTCTGGTCCACTTAGTCTTCTGGTCTACTCGGTCTACTGGTCTACTCGGTCTACTGGTCTACTCGGTCCACTGGTTCTCTCGGTCTTCTAGTCTACTGATCTACTCAGTCTTCTGGTCTAATCAGTTTACTGGTCTACTGGTCCACTGGTCTTCTCGGTCTTCTAGTCTACTGGTCTACTCAGTCTTTTAGTCTACTCAGTCTTCTGGTCCACTTAGTCTACTGGTCTACTCGGTCTACTGGTCTACTCGGTCTACTGGTCTACTCGGTCTACTGGTCTATTCAGTCTACCGGTCTACTCAGTCTACTGGTCTACTCAGTCTTCTGGTCTACTCAGTCTACTTGGTCAATTCAATCTTCTGGTCTTCCCGGTCGACTAGTCTACTCAGTCTTCTGGTCTACTCAGTCTTCTGGTCCACTTAGTCTTCTGGTCGACTCAGTCTACTGGTCTACTCAGTCTACTGATCTACTCGGTCTACTGGTCTATTCGGTCTACTGGTCTACTCAGTCTACTGGTCTTCTCAGTCTACTGGTCTACTCAGTCTTCTGGTCTACTCAGTCTTCTTGGTCAATTCAATCTTCTGGTCTTCCCGGTCGACTAGTCTACTCAGTCTTCTGGTCTACTCAGTCTTCTGGTCTACTCAGTCTTCTGGTCCACTTAGTCTTCTGGTCGACTCGGTCTACTGGTCTACTCAGTCTACTGGTCAACTCGGTCTACTGGTCTACTCGGTCTACTGGTCTACTCAGTCTTCTGGTCTACTCGGTCTACTGGTCTACCCAAACTTTTGGTCTACCCGGTCTACTGGTCTACTCGGTCTTGTAGTCTACTCAGTCTTCTGGTCCACTTAGTCTTCTGGTCTACTCGGTCTACTGATCTACTCGGTCTACTGGTCTACTCAGTCTTCTGTTCTACTCAGTCTTCTGGTCCTCTTAAGTCTTCTGGTCTATTCGGTCTACTGATCTACTCGGTCTACTGGTCTACTCAGTCTTCTGTTCTACTCAGTCTTCTGGTACCCTTAAGTCTTCTTGTCTACTCGGTTTACTGATCTACTCGCTCTACTGGTCTACCCAGTCTTCTGGTCTACTCGGTTTACTGATCTACGCGGTCTACTGGTCTACTCAGTCTACTCGTCAACTCGGTTTACTGGTCTACTCGGTCTACTGGTCTACCCAAACTTTTGGTCTACCCGGTCTACTGGTCTACTCGGTCTTGTAGTCTACTCAGTCTTCTGGTCCACTTAGTCTTCTGGTCTACTCGGTCTACTGATCTACTCGGTCTACTGGTCTACTCAGTCTTCTGTTCTACTCAGTCTTCTGGTCCACTTAAGTCTTCTGGTCTATTCGGTCTACTGATCTACTCGGTCTACTGGTCTACTCAGTCTTCTGGTCTACTCAGTCTTCTGGTCCACTTAGTCTTCTGGTCTACTCAGCCCACTGGTCTACTCGGTCCACTGGTCTTCTCGGTCTTCTGGTCTACTGATCTACTCAGTCTTCTGGTCTTATCAGTTTACGGGTCTACTCAGTCTACTGGTCAACTCAATCTTCTGGTCTTCCCAGTCTACTAGTCTACTCAGTAATCTGGTCTACTCAGTCTTCTGGTCCACTTAGTCTTCTGGTCTATTCAGCCCACTGGTCTACTCGGTCTACTGGTCCACTTAGTCTTCTGGTCTACTCGGTCTACTGGTCTACTCGGTCTACTGGTCTACTCGGTCCACTGGTCTTCTCGGTCTTCTGGTCTACTGATCTACTCAGTCTTCTGGTCCACTTAGTCTTATGGTCTACTCGGTCTACTGGTCTACTCGGTCTACTGGTCTACTCGGTCCACTGGTTCTCTCGGTCTTCTAGTCTACTGATCTACTCAGTCTTCTGGTCTAATCAGTTTACTGGTCTACTGGTCCACTGGTCTTCTCGGTCTTCTAGTCTACTGGTCTACTCAGTCTTTTAGTCTACTCAGTCTTCTGGTCCACTTAGTCTACTGGTCTACTCGGTCTACTGGTCTACTCGGTCTACTGGTCTACTCGGTCTACTGGTCTATTCAGTCTACCGGTCTACTCAGTCTACTGGTCTACTCAGTCTTCTGGTCTACTCAGTCTACTTGGTCAATTCAATCTTCTGGTCTTCCCGGTCGACTAGTCTACTCAGTCTTCTGGTCTACTCAGTCTTCTGGTCCACTTAGTCTTCTGGTCTACTCAGCCCACTGGTCTACTCGGTCCACTGGTCTTCTCAATCTTCTGGTCTACTGATCTACTCAGTCTTCTGGTCTAATCAGTTTACTGGTCTACTCAGTCTACTGGTCTACTCGGTCTACTGGTCAACTAGTCTTCTCGGTCTTCTGGTCTACTCGGTTTACTAGTCTACTCGGTCTACTGGTCTACTCAGTCTTCTGGTCTACTCGGTCTACTGGTCTACTCGGTCTACTGGTCTACTCAGTCTTCTAGTCTACTCAGTCTTCTGGTCCACTTAGTCTACTGGTCTACTCGGTCTACTTGTCTACTCGGTCTACTGGTCTACTCGGTCTACTGGTCTACTCGGTCTACTGGTCTACTCGGTCTACTGGTCTTTTCGGTCTACTGGTCTACTCGGTCTACTGGTCTAATCGGTCTACTGGTCTACTCAGTCTTCTGGTCTTATTAGTTTTCTGGTCTACTCGGTCTTCTAGTCTACTCGGTCTACTGGTCTATTCGGTCTACTGGTCTACTCAGTCTACTGGTCTACTCGGTCTACTGGTCTACTCGGTCTACTGGTCTATTCAGTCTACCGGTCTACTCAGTCTACTGGTCTACTCAGTCTTCTGGTCTACTCAGTCTACATGGTCAATTCAATCTTCTGGTCTTCCCGGTCGACTAGTCTACTCAGTCTTCTGGTCTACTCAGTCTTCTGGTCCACTTAGTCTTCTGGTCTACTCAGCCCACTGGTCTACTCGGTCCACTGGTCTTCTCGGTCTTCTGGTCTACTGATCTACTCAGTCTTCTGGTCTTATCAGTTTACGGGTCTACTCAGTCTACTGGTCAACTCAATCTTCTGGTCTTCCCAGTCTACTAGTCTACTCAGTAATCTGGTCTACTCAGTCTTCTGGTCCACTTAGTCTTCTGGTCTATTCAGCCCACTGGTCTACTCGGTCTACTGGTCCACTTAGTCTTCTGGTCTACTCGGTCTACTGGTCTACTCGGTCCACTGGTCTTCTCGGTCTTCTGGTCTACTGATCTACTCAGTCTTCTGGTCCACTTAGTCTTCTGGTCTACTCGGTCTACTGGTCTACTCGGTCTACTGGTCTACTCGGTCCACTGGTCTTCTCGGTCTTCTAGTCTACTGGTCTACTCAGTCTTCTAGTCTACTCAGTCTTCTGGTCCACTTAGTCTACTGGTCTACTCGGTCTACTGGTCTACTCGGTCTACTGGTCTACTCAGTCTACTGGTCTACTCGGTCTACTGGTCTACTCGGTCTACTGGTCTATTCAGTCTACCGGTCTACTCAGTCTACTGGTCTACTCAGTCTTCTGGTCTACTCAGTCTACTTGGTCAATTCAATCTTCTGGTCTTCCCGGTCGACTAGTCTACTCAGTCTTCTGGTCTACTCAGTCTTCTGGTCCACTTAGTCTTCTGGTCTATTCAGCCCACTGGTCTACTCGGTCTACTGGTCCACTTAGTCTTCTGGTCTACTCGGTCTACTGGTCTTCTCGGTCTTCTGGTCTACTGATCTACTCAGTCTTCTGGTCCACTTAGTCTTCTGGTCTACTCGGTCTACTGGTCTACTCGGTCTACTGGTCTACTCGGTCCACTGGTCTTCTCGGTCTTCTGGTCTACTGATCTACTCAGTCTTCTGGTCCACTTAGTCTTCTGGTCTACTCGGTCTACTGGTCTACTCGGTCTACTGGTCTACTCGGTCCACTGGTTCTCTCGGTCTTCTAGTCTACTGATCTACTCAGTCTTCTGGTCTAATCAGTTTACTGGTCTACTGGTCCACTGGTCTTCTCGGTCTTCTAGTCTACTGGTCTACTCAGTCTTTTAGTCTACTCAGTCTTCTGGTCCACTTAGTCTACTGGTCTACTCGGTCTACTGGTCTACTCGGTCTACTGGTCTATTCAGTCTACCGGTCTACTCAGTCTACTGGTCTACTCAGTCTTCTGGTCTACTCAGTCTACTTGGTCAATTCAATCTTCTGGTCTTCCCGGTCGACTAGTCTACTCAGTCTTCTGGTCTACTCAGTCTTCTGGTCCACTTAGTCTTCTGGTCGACTCAGTCTACTGGTCTACTCAGTCTACTGATCTACTCGGTCTACTGGTCTATTCGGTCTACTGGTCTACTCAGTCTACTGGTCTACTCGGTCCACTGGTCTTCTCGGTCTTCTGGTCTACTGATCTACTCAGTCTTCTGGTCTTATCAGTTTACGGGTCTACTCAGTCTACTGGTCAACTCAATCTTCTGGTCTTCCCAGTCTACTAGTCTACTCAGTAATCTGGTCTACTCAGTCTTCTGGTCCACTTAGTCTTCTGGTCTATTCAGCCCACTGGTCTACTCGGTCTACTGGTCCACTTAGTCTTCTGGTCTACTCGGTCTACTGGTCTACTCGGTCCACTGGTCTTCTCGGTCTTCTGGTCTACTGATCTACTCAGTCTTCTGGTCCACTTAGTCTTCTGGTCTACTCGGTCTACTGGTCTACTCGGTCTACTGGTCTACTCGGTCTACTGGTCTACTCGGTCCACTGGTCTTCTCGGTCTTCTGGTCTACTGATCTACTCAGTCTTCTGGTCCACTTAGTCTTCTGGTCTACTCGGTCTTCTAGTCTACTCAGTCTTCTGGTCCACTTAGTCTACTGGTCTACTCGGTCTACTGGTCTACTGGTCTACTCAGTCTACTGGTCTACTCGGTCTACTGGTCTACTCGGTCTACTGGTCTATTCAGTCTACCGGTCTACTCAGTCTACTGGTCTACTCAGTCTTCTGGTCTACTCAGTCTACATGGTCAATTCAATCTTCTGGTCTTCCCGGTCGACTAGTCTACTCAGTCTTCTGGTCTACTCAGTCTTCTGGTCCACTTAGTCTTCTGGTCTACTCAGCCCACTGGTCTACTCGGTCCACTGGTCTTCTCGGTCTTCTGGTCTACTGATCTACTCAGTCTTCTGGTCTTATCAGTTTACGGGTCTACTCAGTCTACTGGTCAACTCAATCTTCTGGTCTTCCCAGTCTACTAGTCTACTCAGTAATCTGGTCTACTCAGTCTTCTGGTCCACTTAGTCTTCTGGTCTATTCAGCCCACTGGTCTACTCGGTCTACTGGTCCACTTAGTCTTCTGGTCTACTCGGTCTACTGGTCTACTCGGTCTACTGGTCTACTCGGTCCACTGGTCTTCTCGGTCTTCTGGTCTACTGATCTACTCAGTCTTCTGGTCCACTTAGTCTTCTGGTCTACTCGGTCTACTGGTCTACTCGGTCTACTGGTCTACTCGGTCCACTGGTCTTCTCGGTCTTCTAGTCTACTGGTCTACTCAGTCTTCTAGTCTACTCAGTCTTCTGGTCCACTTAGTCTACTGGTCTACTCGGTCTACTGGTCTACTCGGTCTACTGGTCTACTCAGTCTACTGGTCTACTCGGTCTACTGGTCTACTCGGTCTACTGGTCTATTCAGTCTTCTGGTCTACTCAGTCTTCTTGGTCAATTCAATCTTCTGGTCTTCCCGGTCGACTAGTCTACTCAGTCTTCTGGTCTACTCAGTCTTCTGGTCTACTCAGTCTTCTGGTCCACTTAGTCTTCTGGTCGACTCGGTCTACTGGTCTACTCAGTCTACTGGTCAACTCGGTCTACTGGTCTACTCGGTCTACTGGTCTACTCAGTCTTCTGGTCTACTCGGTCTACTGGTCTACCCAAACTTTTGGTCTACCCGGTCTACTGGTCTACTCGGTCTTGTAGTCTACTCAGTCTTCTGGTCCACTTAGTCTTCTGGTCTACTCGGTCTACTGATCTACTCGGTCTACTGGTCTACTCAGTCTTCTGTTCTACTCAGTCTTCTGGTCCACTTAAGTCTTCTGGTCTATTCGGTCTACTGATCTACTCGGTCTACTGGTCTACTCAGTCTTCTGGTCTACTCAGTCTTCTGGTCCACTTAGTCTTCTGGTCTACTCAGCCCACTGGTCTACTCGGTCCACTGGTCTTCTCGGTCTTCTGGTCTACTGATCTACTCAGTCTTCTGGTCTTATCAGTTTACGAGTCTACTCAGTCTACTGGTCAACTCAATCTTCTGGTCTTCCCAGTCTACTAGTCTACTCAGTAATCTGGTCTACTCAGTCTTCTGGTCCACTTAGTCTTCTGGTCTATTCAGCCCACTGGTCTACTCGGTCTACTGGTCCACTTAGTCTTCTGGTCTACTCGGTCTACTGGTCTACTCGGTCTACTGGTCTACTCGGTCCACTGGTCTTCTCGGTCTTCTGGTCTACTGATCTACTCAGTCTTCTGGTCCACTTAGTCTTATGGTCTACTCGGTCTACTGGTCTACTCGGTCTACTGGTCTACTCGGTCCACTGGTTCTCTCGGTCTTCTAGTCTACTGATCTACTCAGTCTTCTGGTCTAATCAGTTTACTGGTCTACTGGTCCACTGGTCTTCTCGGTCTTCTAGTCTACTGGTCTACTCAGTCTTTTAGTCTACTCAGTCTTCTGGTCCACTTAGTCTACTGGTCTACTCGGTCTACTGGTCTACTCGGTCTACTGGTCTACTCGGTCTACTGGTCTATTCAGTCTACCGGTCTACTCAGTCTACTGGTCTACTCAGTCTTCTGGTCTACTCAGTCTACTTGGTCAATTCAATCTTCTGGTCTTCCCGGTCGACTAGTCTACTCAGTCTTCTGGTCTACTCAGTCTTCTGGTCCACTTAGTCTTCTGGTCTACTCAGCCCACTGGTCTACTCGGTCCACTGGTCTTCTCAATCTTCTGGTCTACTGATCTACTCAGTCTTCTGGTCTAATCAGTTTACTGGTCTACTCAGTCTACTGGTCTACTCGGTCTACTGGTCAACTAGTCTTCTCGGTCTTCTGGTCTACTCGGTTTACTAGTCTACTCGGTCTACTGGTCTACTCAGTCTTCTGGTCTACTCGGTCTACTGGTCTACTCGGTCTACTGGTCTACTCAGTCTTCTAGTCTACTCAGTCTTCTGGTCCACTTAGTCTACTGGTCTACTCGGTCTACTTGTCTACTCGGTCTACTGGTCTACTCGGTCTACTGGTCTACTCGGTCTACTGGTCTACTCGGTCTACTGGTCTTTTCGGTCTACTGGTCTACTCGGTCTACTGGTCTAATCGGTCTACTGGTCTACTCAGTCTTCTGGTCTAATTAGTTTTCTGGTCTACTCGGTCTTCTAGTCTACTCGGTCTACTGGTCTATTCGGTCTACTGGTCTACTCAGTCTACTGGTCTACTCGGTCTACTGGTCTACTCGGTCTACTGGTCTATTCAGTCTACCGGTCTACTCAGTCTACTGGTCTACTCAGTCTTCTGGTCTACTCAGTCTACATGGTCAATTCAATCTTCTGGTCTTCCCGGTCGACTAGTCTACTCAGTCTTCTGGTCTACTCAGTCTTCTGGTCCACTTAGTCTTCTGGTCTACTCAGCCCACTGGTCTACTCGGTCCACTGGTCTTCTCGGTCTTCTGGTCTACTGATCTACTCAGTCTTCTGGTCTTATCAGTTTACGGGTCTACTCAGTCTACTGGTCAACTCAATCTTCTGGTCTTCCCAGTCTACTAGTCTACTCAGTAATCTGGTCTACTCAGTCTTCTGGTCCACTTAGTCTTCTGGTCTATTCAGCCCACTGGTCTACTCGGTCTACTGGTCCACTTAGTCTTCTGGTCTACTCGGTCTACTGGTCTACTCGGTCCACTGGTCTTCTCGGTCTTCTGGTCTACTGATCTACTCAGTCTTCTGGTCCACTTAGTCTTCTGGTCTACTCGGTCTACTGGTCTACTCGGTCTACTGGTCTACTCGGTCTACTGGTCTACTCGGTCCACTGGTCTTCTCGGTCTTCTAGTCTACTGGTCTACTCAGTCTTCTAGTCTACTCAGTCTTCTGGTCCACTTAGTCTACTGGTCTACTCGGTCTACTGGTCTACTCGGTCTACTGGTCTACTCAGTCTACTGGTCTACTCGGTCTACTGGTCTACTCGGTCTACTGGTCTATTCAGTCTACCGGTCTACTCAGTCTTCTGGTCTACTCAGTCTACATGGTCAATTCAATCTTCTGGTCTTCCCGGTCGACTAGTCTACTCAGTCTTCTGGTCTACTCAGTCTTCTGGTCCACTTAGTCTTCTGGTCTACTCAGCTCACTGGTCTACTCGGTCCACTGGTCTTCTCGGTCTTCTGGTCTACTGATCTACTCAGTCTTCTGGTCTTATCAGTTTACGGGTCTACTCAGTCTACTGGTCAACTCAATCTTCTGGTCTTCCCAGTCTACTAGTCTACTCAGTAATCTGGTCTACTCAGTCTTCTGGTCCACTTAGTCTTCTGGTCTATTCAGCCCACTGGTCTACTCGGTCTACTGGTCCACTTAGTCTTCTGGTCTACTCGGTCTACTGGTCTACTCGGTCTACTGGTCTACTCGGTCCACTGGTCTTCTCGGTCTTCTGGTCTACTGATCTACTCAGTCTTCTGGTCCACTTAGTCTTCTGGTCTACTCGGTCTACTGGTCTACTCGGTCTACTGGTCTACTCGGTCCACTGGTCTTCTCGGTCTTCTAGTCTACTGATCTACTCAGTCTTCTAGTCTACTCAGTCTTCTGGTCCACTTAGTCTACTGGTCTACTCGGTCTACTGGTCTACTCGGTCTACTGGTCTACTCAGTCTACTGGTCTACTCGGTCTACTGGTCTACTCGGTCTACTGGTCTATTCAGTCTACCGGTCTACTGGTCTAATCGGTCTACTGGTCTACTCAGTCTTCTGGTCTACTTAGTCTTCTGGTCTACTCGGTCTTCTAGTCTTCTCGGTCTACTGGTCTATTCGGTCTACTGGTCTACTCAGTCTACTGGTCTACTCGGTCTACTGGTCTACTCGGTCTACTGGTCTATTCAGTCTACCGGTCTACTCAGTCTACTGGTCTACTCAGTCTTCTGGTCTACTCAGTCTTCTGGTCCACTTAGTCTTCTGGTCTATTCAGCCCACTGGTCTACTCGGTCTACTGGTCCACTTAGTCTTCTGGTCTACTCGGTCTACTGGTCTACTCGGTCTACTGGTCTACTCGGTCCACTGGTCTTCTCGGTCTTCTGGTCTACTGATCTACTCAGTCTTCTGGTCCACTTAGTCTTCTGGTCTACTCGGTCTACTGGTCTACTCGGTCTACTGGTCTACTCGGTCCACTGGTTCTCTCGGTCTTCTAGTCTACTGATCTACTCAGTCTTCTGGTCTAATCAGTTTACTGGTCTACTGGTCCACTGGTCTTCTCGGTCTTCTAGTCTACTGGTCTACTCAGTCTTTTAGTCTACTCAGTCTTCTGGTCCACTTAGTCTACTGGTCTACTCGGTCTACTGGTCTACTCGGTCTACTGGTCTACTCGGTCTACTGGTCTATTCAGTCTACCGGTCTACTCAGTCTACTGGTCTACTCAGTCTTCTGGTCTACTCAGTCTACTTGGTCAATTCAATCTTCTGGTCTTCCCGGTCGACTAGTCTACTCAGTCTTCTGGTCTACTCAGTCTTCTGGTCCACTTAGTCTTCTGGTCGACTCAGTCTACTGGTCTACTCAGTCTACTGATCTACTCGGTCTACTGGTCTATTCGGTCTACTGGTCTACTCAGTCTACTGGTCTTCTCAGTCTACTGGTCTACTCAGTCTTCTGGTCTACTCAGTCTTCTTGGTCAATTCAATCTTCTGGTCTTCCCGGTCGACTAGTCTACTCAGTCTTCTGGTCTACTCAGTCTTCTGGTCTACTCAGTCTTCTGGTCCACTTAGTCTTCTGGTCGACTCGGTCTACTGGTCTACTCAGTCTACTGGTCAACTCGGTCTACTGGTCTACTCGGTCTACTGGTCTACTCAGTCTTCTGGTCTACTCGGTCTACTGGTCTACCCAAACTTTTGGTCTACCCGGTCTACTGGTCTACTCGGTCTTGTAGTCTACTCAGTCTTCTGGTCCACTTAGTCTTCTGGTCTACTCGGTCTACTGATCTACTCGGTCTACTGGTCTACTCAGTCTTCTGTTCTACTCAGTCTTCTGGTCCTCTTAAGTCTTCTGGTCTATTCGGTCTACTGATCTACTCGGTCTACTGGTCTACTCAGTCTTCTGTTCTACTCAGTCTTCTGGTACCCTTAAGTCTTCTTGTCTACTCGGTTTACTGATCTACTCGCTCTACTGGTCTACCCAGTCTTCTGGTCTACTCGGTTTACTGATCTACGCGGTCTACTGGTCTACTCAGTCTACTCGTCAACTCGGTTTACTGGTCTACTCGGTCTACTGGTCTTTTCGGTCTCCTGGTCTACTCTGTCTACTGGTCTACTCGGTCTACTGGTCTACTCGGTCTACTGGTCTACTTAGTCTTCTGGTCTTCTCGGTCTTCTGGTCTACTGATCAACGCGGTCTACTGGTCTACTCAGTCTACTGGTCAACTCGGTCTACTGGTCTACTCGGTCTTCTGGTCTTCTCGGTCTTCTGGTCTACTCGGTCTACTGGTCTACTCGGTCTACTGGTCTACTCGGTCTACTGGTCTACTCGGTCTACTGGTCTACTCGGTCTACTGGTCTACTCGGTCTATTGGTCTACTTGGTCTACTGGTCTACTCAGTCTACTGGTCTACTAAGTCTACTTGGTCAATTAAATCTTCTGGTCTTCCCGGTCGACTAGTCTACTCAGTCTTCTGGTCTACTCAGTCTTCTGGTCCACTTAGTCTTCTGGTCTATTCAGCCCACTGGTCTACTCGGTCTACTGGTCCACTTAGTCTTCTGGTCTATTCAGCCCACTGGTCTACTCGGTCTACTGGTCCACTTAGTCTTCTGGTCTACTCGGTCTACTGGTCTACTCGGTCTACTGGTCTACTCGGTCCACTGGTCTTCTCGGTCTTCTGGTCTACTGATCTACTCAGTCTTCTGGTCCACTTAGTCTTCTGGTCTACTCGGTCTACTGGTCTACTCGGTCTACTGGTCTACTCGGTCCACTGGTCTTCTCGGTCTTCTAGTCTACTGGTCTACTCAGTCTTCTAGTCTACTCAGTCTTCTGGTCCACTTAGTCTACTGGTCTACTCGGTCTACTGGTCTACTCGGTCTACTGGTCTACTCAGTCTACTGGTCTACTCGGTCTACTGGTCTACTCGGTCTACTGGTCTATTCAGTCTTCTGGTCTACTCAGTCTTCTTGGTCAATTCAATCTTCTGGTCTTCCCGGTCGACTAGTCTACTCAGTCTTCTGGTCTACTCAGTCTTCTGGTCTACTCAGTCTTCTGGTCCACTTAGTCTTCTGGTCGACTCGGTCTACTGGTCTACTCAGTCTACTGGTCAACTCGGTCTACTGGTCTACTCGGTCTACTGGTCTACTCAGTCTTCTGGTCTACTCGGTCTACTGGTCTACCCAAACTTTTGGTCTACCCGGTCTACTGGTCTACTCGGTCTTGTAGTCTACTCAGTCTTCTGGTCCACTTAGTCTTCTGGTCTACTCGGTCTACTGATCTACTCGGTCTACTGGTCTACTCAGTCTTCTGTTCTACTCAGTCTTCTGGTCCACTTAAGTCTTCTGGTCTATTCGGTCTACTGATCTACTCGGTCTACTGGTCTACTCAGTCTTCTGGTCTACTCAGTCTTCTGGTCCACTTAGTCTTCTGGTCTACTCAGCCCACTGGTCTACTCGGTCCACTGGTCTTCTCGGTCTTCTGGTCTACTGATCTACTCAGTCTTCTGGTCTTATCAGTTTACGAGTCTACTCAGTCTACTGGTCAACTCAATCTTTTGGTCTTCCCAGTCTACTAGTCTACTCAGTAATCTGGTCTACTCAGTCTTCTGGTCCACTTAGTCTTCTGGTCTATTCAGCCCACTGGTCTACTCGGTCTACTGGTCCACTTAGTCTTCTGGTCTACTCGGTCTACTGGTCTACTCGGTCTACTGGTCTACTCGGTCCACTGGTCTTCTCGGTCTTCTGGTCTACTGATCTACTCAGTCTTCTGGTCCACTTAGTCTTATGGTCTACTCGGTCTACTGGTCTACTCGGTCTACTGGTCTACTCGGTCCACTGGTTCTCTCGGTCTTCTAGTCTACTGATCTACTCAGTCTTCTGGTCTAATCAGTTTACTGGTCTACTGGTCCACTGGTCTTCTCGGTCTTCTAGTCTACTGGTCTACTCAGTCTTTTAGTCTACTCAGTCTTCTGGTCCACTTAGTCTACTGGTCTACTCGGTCTACTGGTCTACTCGGTCTACTGGTCTACTCGGTCTACTGGTCTATTCAGTCTACCGGTCTACTCAGTCTACTGGTCTACTCAGTCTTCTGGTCTACTCAGTCTACTTGGTCAATTCAATCTTCTGGTCTTCCCGGTCGACTAGTCTACTCAGTCTTCTGGTCTACTCAGTCTTCTGGTCCACTTAGTCTTCTGGTCTACTCAGCCCACTGGTCTACTCGGTCCACTGGTCTTCTCAATCTTCTGGTCTACTGATCTACTCAGTCTTCTGGTCTAATCAGTTTACTGGTCTACTCAGTCTACTGGTCTACTCGGTCTACTGGTCAACTAGTCTTCTCGGTCTTCTGTTCTACTCGGTTTACTAGTCTACTCGGTCTACTGGTCTACTCAGTCTTCTGGTCTACTCGGTCTACTGGTCTACTCGGTCTACTGGTCTACTCAGTCTTCTAGTCTACTCAGTCTTCTGGTCCACTTAGTCTACTGGTCTACTCGGTCTACTTGTCTACTCGGTCTACTGGTCTACTCGGTCTACTGGTCTACTCGGTCTACTGGTCTACTCGGTCTACTGGTCTTTTCGGTCTACTGGTCTACTCGGTCTACTGGTCTAATCGGTCTACTGGTCTACTCAGTCTTCTGGTCTACTCAGTCTTCTGGTCCACTTAGTCTACTGGTCTACTCGGTCTACTGGTCTACTCGGTCTACTGGTCTACTCAGTCTACTGGTCTACTCGGTCTACTGGTCTACTCGGTCTACTGGTCTATTCAGTCTACCGGTCTACTGGTCTAATCGGTCTACTGGTCTACTCAGTCTTCTGGTCTACTTAGTCTTCTGGTCTACTCGGTCTTCTAGTCTACTCGGTCTACTGGTCTATTCGGTCTACTGGTCTACTCAGTCTACTGGTCTACTCGGTCTACTGGTCTACTCGGTCTACTGGTCTATTCAGTCTACCGGTCTACTCAGTCTACTGGTCTACTCAGTCTTCTGGTCTACTCAGTCTACTTGGTCAATTCAATCTTCTGGTCTTCCCGGTCGACTAGTCTACTCAGTCTTCTGGTCTAGTCAGTCTTCTGGTCCACTTAGTCTTCTGGTCTATTCAGCCCACTGGTCTACTCGGTCTACTGGTCCACTTAGTCTTCTGGTCTACTCGGTCTACTGGTCTACTCGGTCTACTGGTCTACTCGGTCCACTGGTCTTCTCGGTCTTCTGGTCTACTGATCTACTCAGTCTTCTGGTCCACTTAGTCTTCTGGTCTACTCGGTCTACTGGTCTACTCGGTCTACTGGTCTACTCGGTCCACTGGTTCTCTCGGTCTTCTAGTCTACTGATCTACTCAGTCTTCTGGTCTAATCAGTTTACTGGTCTACTGGTCCACTGGTCTTCTCGGTCTTCTAGTCTACTGGTCTACTCAGTCTTTTAGTCTACTCAGTCTTCTGGTCCACTTAGTCTACTGGTCTACTCGGTCTACTGGTCTACTCGGTCTACTGGTCTACTCGGTCTACTGGTCTATTCAGTCTACCGGTCTACTCAGTCTACTGGTCTACTCAGTCTTCTGGTCTACTCAGTCTACTTGGTCAATTCAATCTTCTGGTCTTCCCGGTCGACTAGTCTACTCAGTCTTCTGGTCTACTCAGTCTTCTGGTCCACTTAGTCTTCTGGTCGACTCAGTCTACTGGTCTACTCAGTCTACTGATCTACTCGGTCTACTGGTCTATTCGGTCTACTGGTCTACTCAGTCTACTGGTCTTCTCAGTCTACTGGTCTACTCAGTCTTCTGGTCTACTCAGTCTTCTTGGTCAATTCAATCTTCTGGTCTTCCCGGTCGACTAGTCTACTCAGTCTTCTGGTCTACTCAGTCTTCTGGTCTACTCAGTCTTCTGGTCCACTTAGTCTTCTGGTCGACTCGGTCTACTGGTCTACTCAGTCTACTGGTCAACTCGGTCTACTGGTCTACTCGGTCTACTGGTCTACTCAGTCTTCTGGTCTACTCGGTCTACTGGTCTACCCAAACTTTTGGTCTACCCGGTCTACTGGTCTACTCGGTCTTGTAGTCTACTCAGTCTTCTGGTCCACTTAGTCTTCTGGTCTACTCGGTCTACTGATCTACTCGGTCTACTGGTCTACTCAGTCTTCTGTTCTACTCAGTCTTCTGGTCCTCTTAAGTCTTCTGGTCTATTCGGTCTACTGATCTACTCGGTCTACTGGTCTACTCAGTCTTCTGTTCTACTCAGTCTTCTGGTACCCTTAAGTCTTCTTGTCTACTCGGTTTACTGATCTACTCGCTCTACTGGTCTACCCAGTCTTCTGGTCTACTCGGTTTACTGATCTACGCGGTCTACTGGTCTACTCAGTCTACTCGTCAACTCGGTTTACTGGTCTACTCGGTCTACTGGTCTACCCAAACTTTTGGTCTACCCGGTCTACTGGTCTACTCGGTCTTGTAGTCTACTCAGTCTTCTGGTCCACTTAGTCTTCTGGTCTACTCGGTCTACTGATCTACTCGGTCTACTGGTCTACTCAGTCTTCTGTTCTACTCAGTCTTCTGGTCCACTTAAGTCTTCTGGTCTATTCGGTCTACTGATCTACTCGGTCTACTGGTCTACTCAGTCTTCTGGTCTACTCAGTCTTCTGGTCCACTTAGTCTTCTGGTCTACTCAGCCCACTGGTCTACTCGGTCCACTGGTCTTCTCGGTCTTCTGGTCTACTGATCTACTCAGTCTTCTGGTCTTATCAGTTTACGGGTCTACTCAGTCTACTGGTCAACTCAATCTTCTGGTCTTCCCAGTCTACTAGTCTACTCAGTAATCTGGTCTACTCAGTCTTCTGGTCCACTTAGTCTTCTGGTCTATTCAGCCCACTGGTCTACTCGGTCTACTGGTCCACTTAGTCTTCTGGTCTACTCGGTCTACTGGTCTACTCGGTCTACTGGTCTACTCGGTCCACTGGTCTTCTCGGTCTTCTGGTCTACTGATCTACTCAGTCTTCTGGTCCACTTAGTCTTATGGTCTACTCGGTCTACTGGTCTACTCGGTCTACTGGTCTACTCGGTCCACTGGTTCTCTCGGTCTTCTAGTCTACTGATCTACTCAGTCTTCTGGTCTAATCAGTTTACTGGTCTACTGGTCCACTGGTCTTCTCGGTCTTCTAGTCTACTGGTCTACTCAGTCTTTTAGTCTACTCAGTCTTCTGGTCCACTTAGTCTACTGGTCTACTCGGTCTACTGGTCTACTCGGTCTACTGGTCTACTCGGTCTACTGGTCTATTCAGTCTACCGGTCTACTCAGTCTACTGGTCTACTCAGTCTTCTGGTCTACTCAGTCTACTTGGTCAATTCAATCTTCTGGTCTTCCCGGTCGACTAGTCTACTCAGTCTTCTGGTCTACTCAGTCTTCTGGTCCACTTAGTCTTCTGGTCTACTCAGCCCACTGGTCTACTCGGTCCACTGGTCTTCTCAATCTTCTGGTCTACTGATCTACTCAGTCTTCTGGTCTAATCAGTTTACTGGTCTACTCAGTCTACTGGTCTACTCGGTCTACTGGTCAACTAGTCTTCTCGGTCTTCTGGTCTACTCGGTTTACTAGTCTACTCGGTCTACTGGTCTACTCAGTCTTCTGGTCTACTCGGTCTACTGGTCTACTCGGTCTACTGGTCTACTCAGTCTTCTAGTCTACTCAGTCTTCTGGTCCACTTAGTCTACTGGTCTACTCGGTCTACTTGTCTACTCGGTCTACTGGTCTACTCGGTCTACTGGTCTACTCGGTCTACTGGTCTACTCGGTCTACTGGTCTTTTCGGTCTACTGGTCTACTCGGTCTACTGGTCTAATCGGTCTACTGGTCTACTCAGTCTTCTGGTCTTATTAGTTTTCTGGTCTACTCGGTCTTCTAGTCTACTCGGTCTACTGGTCTATTCGGTCTACTGGTCTACTCAGTCTACTGGTCTACTCGGTCTACTGGTCTACTCGGTCTACTGGTCTATTCAGTCTACCGGTCTACTCAGTCTACTGGTCTACTCAGTCTTCTGGTCTACTCAGTCTACATGGTCAATTCAATCTTCTGGTCTTCCCGGTCGACTAGTCTACTCAGTCTTCTGGTCTACTCAGTCTTCTGGTCCACTTAGTCTTCTGGTCTACTCAGCCCACTGGTCTACTCGGTCCACTGGTCTTCTCGGTCTTCTGGTCTACTGATCTACTCAGTCTTCTGGTCTTATCAGTTTACGGGTCTACTCAGTCTACTGGTCAACTCAATCTTCTGGTCTTCCCAGTCTACTAGTCTACTCAGTAATCTGGTCTACTCAGTCTTCTGGTCCACTTAGTCTTCTGGTCTATTCAGCCCACTGGTCTACTCGGTCTACTGGTCCACTTAGTCTTCTGGTCTACTCGGTCTACTGGTCTACTCGGTCCACTGGTCTTCTCGGTCTTCTGGTCTACTGATCTACTCAGTCTTCTGGTCCACTTAGTCTTCTGGTCTACTCGGTCTACTGGTCTACTCGGTCTACTGGTCTACTCGGTCCACTGGTCTTCTCGGTCTTCTAGTCTACTGGTCTACTCAGTCTTCTAGTCTACTCAGTCTTCTGGTCCACTTAGTCTACTGGTCTACTCGGTCTACTGGTCTACTCGGTCTACTGGTCTACTCAGTCTACTGGTCTACTCGGTCTACTGGTCTACTCGGTCTACTGGTCTATTCAGTCTACCGGTCTACTCAGTCTACTGGTCTACTCAGTCTTCTGGTCTACTCAGTCTACTTGGTCAATTCAATCTTCTGGTCTTCCCGGTCGACTAGTCTACTCAGTCTTCTGGTCTACTCAGTCTTCTGGTCCACTTAGTCTTCTGGTCTATTCAGCCCACTGGTCTACTCGGTCTACTGGTCCACTTAGTCTTCTGGTCTACTCGGTCTACTGGTCTTCTCGGTCTTCTGGTCTACTGATCTACTCAGTCTTCTGGTCCACTTAGTCTTCTGGTCTACTCGGTCTACTGGTCTACTCGGTCTACTGGTCTACTCGGTCCACTGGTCTTCTCGGTCTTCTGGTCTACTGATCTACTCAGTCTTCTGGTCCACTTAGTCTTCTGGTCTACTCGGTCTACTGGTCTACTCGGTCTACTGGTCTACTCGGTCCACTGGTTCTCTCGGTCTTCTAGTCTACTGATCTACTCAGTCTTCTGGTCTAATCAGTTTACTGGTCTACTGGTCCACTGGTCTTCTCGGTCTTCTAGTCTACTGGTCTACTCAGTCTTTTAGTCTACTCAGTCTTCTGGTCCACTTAGTCTACTGGTCTACTCGGTCTACTGGTCTACTCGGTCTACTGGTCTATTCAGTCTACCGGTCTACTCAGTCTACTGGTCTACTCAGTCTTCTGGTCTACTCAGTCTACTTGGTCAATTCAATCTTCTGGTCTTCCCGGTCGACTAGTCTACTCAGTCTTCTGGTCTACTCAGTCTTCTGGTCCACTTAGTCTTCTGGTCGACTCAGTCTACTGGTCTACTCAGTCTACTGATCTACTCGGTCTACTGGTCTATTCGGTCTACTGGTCTACTCAGTCTACTGGTCTACTCGGTCCACTGGTCTTCTCGGTCTTCTGGTCTACTGATCTACTCAGTCTTCTGGTCTTATCAGTTTACGGGTCTACTCAGTCTACTGGTCAACTCAATCTTCTGGTCTTCCCAGTCTACTAGTCTACTCAGTAATCTGGTCTACTCAGTCTTCTGGTCCACTTAGTCTTCTGGTCTATTCAGCCCACTGGTCTACTCGGTCTACTGGTCCACTTAGTCTTCTGGTCTACTCGGTCTACTGGTCTACTCGGTCCACTGGTCTTCTCGGTCTTCTGGTCTACTGATCTACTCAGTCTTCTGGTCCACTTAGTCTTCTGGTCTACTCGGTCTACTGGTCTACTCGGTCTACTGGTCTACTCGGTCTACTGGTCTACTCGGTCCACTGGTCTTCTCGGTCTTCTGGTCTACTGATCTACTCAGTCTTCTGGTCCACTTAGTCTTCTGGTCTACTCGGTCTTCTAGTCTACTCAGTCTTCTGGTCCACTTAGTCTACTGGTCTACTCGGTCTACTGGTCTACTGGTCTACTCAGTCTACTGGTCTACTCGGTCTACTGGTCTACTCGGTCTACTGGTCTATTCAGTCTACCGGTCTACTCAGTCTACTGGTCTACTCAGTCTTCTGGTCTACTCAGTCTACATGGTCAATTCAATCTTCTGGTCTTCCCGGTCGACTAGTCTACTCAGTCTTCTGGTCTACTCAGTCTTCTGGTCCACTTAGTCTTCTGGTCTACTCAGCCCACTGGTCTACTCGGTCCACTGGTCTTCTCGGTCTTCTGGTCTACTGATCTACTCAGTCTTCTGGTCTTATCAGTTTACGGGTCTACTCAGTCTACTGGTCAACTCAATCTTCTGGTCTTCCCAGTCTACTAGTCTACTCAGTAATCTGGTCTACTCAGTCTTCTGGTCCACTTAGTCTTCTGGTCTATTCAGCCCACTGGTCTACTCGGTCTACTGGTCCACTTAGTCTTCTGGTCTACTCGGTCTACTGGTCTACTCGGTCTACTGGTCTACTCGGTCCACTGGTCTTCTCGGTCTTCTGGTCTACTGATCTACTCAGTCTTCTGGTCCACTTAGTCTTCTGGTCTACTCGGTCTACTGGTCTACTCGGTCTACTGGTCTACTCGGTCCACTGGTCTTCTCGGTCTTCTAGTCTACTGGTCTACTCAGTCTTCTAGTCTACTCAGTCTTCTGGTCCACTTAGTCTACTGGTCTACTCGGTCTACTGGTCTACTCGGTCTACTGGTCTACTCAGTCTACTGGTCTACTCGGTCTACTGGTCTACTCGGTCTACTGGTCTATTCAGTCTTCTGGTCTACTCAGTCTTCTTGGTCAATTCAATCTTCTGGTCTTCCCGGTCGACTAGTCTACTCAGTCTTCTGGTCTACTCAGTCTTCTGGTCTACTCAGTCTTCTGGTCCACTTAGTCTTCTGGTCGACTCGGTCTACTGGTCTACTCAGTCTACTGGTCAACTCGGTCTACTGGTCTACTCGGTCTACTGGTCTACTCAGTCTTCTGGTCTACTCGGTCTACTGGTCTACCCAAACTTTTGGTCTACCCGGTCTACTGGTCTACTCGGTCTTGTAGTCTACTCAGTCTTCTGGTCCACTTAGTCTTCTGGTCTACTCGGTCTACTGATCTACTCGGTCTACTGGTCTACTCAGTCTTCTGTTCTACTCAGTCTTCTGGTCCACTTAAGTCTTCTGGTCTATTCGGTCTACTGATCTACTCGGTCTACTGGTCTACTCAGTCTTCTGGTCTACTCAGTCTTCTGGTCCACTTAGTCTTCTGGTCTACTCAGCCCACTGGTCTACTCGGTCCACTGGTCTTCTCGGTCTTCTGGTCTACTGATCTACTCAGTCTTCTGGTCTTATCAGTTTACGAGTCTACTCAGTCTACTGGTCAACTCAATCTTCTGGTCTTCCCAGTCTACTAGTCTACTCAGTAATCTGGTCTACTCAGTCTTCTGGTCCACTTAGTCTTCTGGTCTATTCAGCCCACTGGTCTACTCGGTCTACTGGTCCACTTAGTCTTCTGGTCTACTCGGTCTACTGGTCTACTCGGTCTACTGGTCTACTCGGTCCACTGGTCTTCTCGGTCTTCTGGTCTACTGATCTACTCAGTCTTCTGGTCCACTTAGTCTTATGGTCTACTCGGTCTACTGGTCTACTCGGTCTACTGGTCTACTCGGTCCACTGGTTCTCTCGGTCTTCTAGTCTACTGATCTACTCAGTCTTCTGGTCTAATCAGTTTACTGGTCTACTGGTCCACTGGTCTTCTCGGTCTTCTAGTCTACTGGTCTACTCAGTCTTTTAGTCTACTCAGTCTTCTGGTCCACTTAGTCTACTGGTCTACTCGGTCTACTGGTCTACTCGGTCTACTGGTCTACTCGGTCTACTGGTCTATTCAGTCTACCGGTCTACTCAGTCTACTGGTCTACTCAGTCTTCTGGTCTACTCAGTCTACTTGGTCAATTCAATCTTCTGGTCTTCCCGGTCGACTAGTCTACTCAGTCTTCTGGTCTACTCAGTCTTCTGGTCCACTTAGTCTTCTGGTCTACTCAGCCCACTGGTCTACTCGGTCCACTGGTCTTCTCAATCTTCTGGTCTACTGATCTACTCAGTCTTCTGGTCTAATCAGTTTACTGGTCTACTCAGTCTACTGGTCTACTCGGTCTACTGGTCAACTAGTCTTCTCGGTCTTCTGGTCTACTCGGTTTACTAGTCTACTCGGTCTACTGGTCTACTCAGTCTTCTGGTCTACTCGGTCTACTGGTCTACTCGGTCTACTGGTCTACTCAGTCTTCTAGTCTACTCAGTCTTCTGGTCCACTTAGTCTACTGGTCTACTCGGTCTACTTGTCTACTCGGTCTACTGGTCTACTCGGTCTACTGGTCTACTCGGTCTACTGGTCTACTCGGTCTACTGGTCTTTTCGGTCTACTGGTCTACTCGGTCTACTGGTCTAATCGGTCTACTGGTCTACTCAGTCTTCTGGTCTAATTAGTTTTCTGGTCTACTCGGTCTTCTAGTCTACTCGGTCTACTGGTCTATTCGGTCTACTGGTCTACTCAGTCTACTGGTCTACTCGGTCTACTGGTCTACTCGGTCTACTGGTCTATTCAGTCTACCGGTCTACTCAGTCTACTGGTCTACTCAGTCTTCTGGTCTACTCAGTCTACATGGTCAATTCAATCTTCTGGTCTTCCCGGTCGACTAGTCTACTCAGTCTTCTGGTCTACTCAGTCTTCTGGTCCACTTAGTCTTCTGGTCTACTCAGCCCACTGGTCTACTCGGTCCACTGGTCTTCTCGGTCTTCTGGTCTACTGATCTACTCAGTCTTCTGGTCTTATCAGTTTACGGGTCTACTCAGTCTACTGGTCAACTCAATCTTCTGGTCTTCCCAGTCTACTAGTCTACTCAGTAATCTGGTCTACTCAGTCTTCTGGTCCACTTAGTCTTCTGGTCTATTCAGCCCACTGGTCTACTCGGTCTACTGGTCCACTTAGTCTTCTGGTCTACTCGGTCTACTGGTCTACTCGGTCCACTGGTCTTCTCGGTCTTCTGGTCTACTGATCTACTCAGTCTTCTGGTCCACTTAGTCTTCTGGTCTACTCGGTCTACTGGTCTACTCGGTCTACTGGTCTACTCGGTCTACTGGTCTACTCGGTCCACTGGTCTTCTCGGTCTTCTAGTCTACTGGTCTACTCAGTCTTCTAGTCTACTCAGTCTTCTGGTCCACTTAGTCTACTGGTCTACTCGGTCTACTGGTCTACTCGGTCTACTGGTCTACTCAGTCTACTGGTCTACTCGGTCTACTGGTCTACTCGGTCTACTGGTCTATTCAGTCTACCGGTCTACTCAGTCTTCTGGTCTACTCAGTCTACATGGTCAATTCAATCTTCTGGTCTTCCCGGTCGACTAGTCTACTCAGTCTTCTGGTCTACTCAGTCTTCTGGTCCACTTAGTCTTCTGGTCTACTCAGCTCACTGGTCTACTCGGTCCACTGGTCTTCTCGGTCTTCTGGTCTACTGATCTACTCAGTCTTCTGGTCTTATCAGTTTACGGGTCTACTCAGTCTACTGGTCAACTCAATCTTCTGGTCTTCCCAGTCTACTAGTCTACTCAGTAATCTGGTCTACTCAGTCTTCTGGTCCACTTAGTCTTCTGGTCTATTCAGCCCACTGGTCTACTCGGTCTACTGGTCCACTTAGTCTTCTGGTCTACTCGGTCTACTGGTCTACTCGGTCTACTGGTCTACTCGGTCCACTGGTCTTCTCGGTCTTCTGGTCTACTGATCTACTCAGTCTTCTGGTCCACTTAGTCTTCTGGTCTACTCGGTCTACTGGTCTACTCGGTCTACTGGTCTACTCGGTCCACTGGTCTTCTCGGTCTTCTAGTCTACTGATCTACTCAGTCTTCTAGTCTACTCAGTCTTCTGGTCCACTTAGTCTACTGGTCTACTCGGTCTACTGGTCTACTCGGTCTACTGGTCTACTCAGTCTACTGGTCTACTCGGTCTACTGGTCTACTCGGTCTACTGGTCTATTCAGTCTACCGGTCTACTGGTCTAATCGGTCTACTGGTCTACTCAGTCTTCTGGTCTACTTAGTCTTCTGGTCTACTCGGTCTTCTAGTCTTCTCGGTCTACTGGTCTATTCGGTCTACTGGTCTACTCAGTCTACTGGTCTACTCGGTCTACTGGTCTACTCGGTCTACTGGTCTATTCAGTCTACCGGTCTACTCAGTCTACTGGTCTACTCAGTCTTCTGGTCTACTCAGTCTTCTGGTCCACTTAGTCTTCTGGTCTATTCAGCCCACTGGTCTACTCGGTCTACTGGTCCACTTAGTCTTCTGGTCTACTCGGTCTACTGGTCTACTCGGTCTACTGGTCTACTCGGTCCACTGGTCTTCTCGGTCTTCTGGTCTACTGATCTACTCAGTCTTCTGGTCCACTTAGTCTTCTGGTCTACTCGGTCTACTGGTCTACTCGGTCTACTGGTCTACTCGGTCCACTGGTTCTCTCGGTCTTCTAGTCTACTGATCTACTCAGTCTTCTGGTCTAATCAGTTTACTGGTCTACTGGTCCACTGGTCTTCTCGGTCTTCTAGTCTACTGGTCTACTCAGTCTTTTAGTCTACTCAGTCTTCTGGTCCACTTAGTCTACTGGTCTACTCGGTCTACTGGTCTACTCGGTCTACTGGTCTACTCGGTCTACTGGTCTATTCAGTCTACCGGTCTACTCAGTCTACTGGTCTACTCAGTCTTCTGGTCTACTCAGTCTACTTGGTCAATTCAATCTTCTGGTCTTCCCGGTCGACTAGTCTACTCAGTCTTCTGGTCTACTCAGTCTTCTGGTCCACTTAGTCTTCTGGTCGACTCAGTCTACTGGTCTACTCAGTCTACTGATCTACTCGGTCTACTGGTCTATTCGGTCTACTGGTCTACTCAGTCTACTGGTCTTCTCAGTCTACTGGTCTACTCAGTCTTCTGGTCTACTCAGTCTTCTTGGTCAATTCAATCTTCTGGTCTTCCCGGTCGACTAGTCTACTCAGTCTTCTGGTCTACTCAGTCTTCTGGTCTACTCAGTCTTCTGGTCCACTTAGTCTTCTGGTCGACTCGGTCTACTGGTCTACTCAGTCTACTGGTCAACTCGGTCTACTGGTCTACTCGGTCTACTGGTCTACTCAGTCTTCTGGTCTACTCGGTCTACTGGTCTACCCAAACTTTTGGTCTACCCGGTCTACTGGTCTACTCGGTCTTGTAGTCTACTCAGTCTTCTGGTCCACTTAGTCTTCTGGTCTACTCGGTCTACTGATCTACTCGGTCTACTGGTCTACTCAGTCTTCTGTTCTACTCAGTCTTCTGGTCCTCTTAAGTCTTCTGGTCTATTCGGTCTACTGATCTACTCGGTCTACTGGTCTACTCAGTCTTCTGTTCTACTCAGTCTTCTGGTACCCTTAAGTCTTCTTGTCTACTCGGTTTACTGATCTACTCGCTCTACTGGTCTACCCAGTCTTCTGGTCTACTCGGTTTACTGATCTACGCGGTCTACTGGTCTACTCAGTCTACTCGTCAACTCGGTTTACTGGTCTACTCGGTCTACTGGTCTTTTCGGTCTCCTGGTCTACTCTGTCTACTGGTCTACTCGGTCTACTGGTCTACTCGGTCTACTGGTCTACTTAGTCTTCTGGTCTTCTCGGTCTTCTGGTCTACTGATCAACGCGGTCTACTGGTCTACTCAGTCTACTGGTCAACTCGGTCTACTGGTCTACTCGGTCTTCTGGTCTTCTCGGTCTTCTGGTCTACTCGGTCTACTGGTCTACTCGGTCTACTGGTCTACTCGGTCTACTGGTCTACTCGGTCTACTGGTCTACTCGGTCTACTGGTCTACTCGGTCTATTGGTCTACTTGGTCTACTGGTCTACTCAGTCTACTGGTCTACTAAGTCTACTTGGTCAATTAAATCTTCTGGTCTTCCCGGTCGACTAGTCTACTCAGTCTTCTGGTCTACTCAGTCTTATGGTCCACTTAGTCTTCTGGTCTACTCAGCCCGCTGGTCTACTCGGTCTACTGGTCTACTCGGTCTTCTAGTCTACTCAGTCTTCTGGACCACTTAGTCTTCTGGTCTACTCGGTCTACGGATCTACTCGGTCTACTGGTATACTCGGTCTACTGGTCTACTCAGTTTACAAGTCTACTCAGTCTACTGGTCTTCTCGGTCTACTGGTCTACTCGGTCTACGGATCTACTCGGTCTACTGGTCTTCTCGGTCTACTGGTCTACTCAGTCTTCTGGTGTGTTAGTGTTGGTGAAAACAGGCAATTAGGTATTGAGTTAAGCAACCAGTTAGGTGACACTTAAGTTGGTAAAAACAGGCAATTAGGCATCCAGTTGGGGACACTTAGTATTGGTGAAAACGGGCAATTACGCATTGAGTTAAGCCATCCAGTTTGGTGAAACTTAAGTTGGTGAAACGAGCATTAAGGCATCCAGTTAGGTGACGCTTAGTGTTGGTGAAAATGGGCATTTAGGGATCCAGTTAGGGGACACTTAGTGTTGGTGAAAACGGCCAATTAGGAATTGAGTTAGGAATCCAGTTAGGTGACGCTAAGTGTTGGTGAAAACGGGCAATTAGTCATCCAGTTAGGTGACACTTAGTGTTAATCAAAACAGGCAATTAGGCATTGAGTTAAGCATCCAGTTACGGGAAATTTCCGGTTTTTTCTACATGGGTGTCGTTTTCGTGGTTATTGGGTATGGTGATAATGATAATGAGGTCTTAATTGGAAATCCAAGATGGCGCCGACGAAATTTTTTTAGTTTTTTCTTCATTGGTGTCGTTTTCGAGGTTTATAGGATCGCTGATAATGAAAATGAGGTCAAATGAAAATCCAAGATGGTGCCGATGAACATTTTCGGTTTTTTCTACATGGGTGTCGTTTTCGTGGTTATCGGGGTTGGTGATAATGAAAATAGGTCAAAATGAAAATCCAAGATGGCGCCGATGAAAATTTTTAGTTTTTTCGTCATAAGTGTCATTTTCGTGGTTTTTGGGGTCGCTGATATTGAAAATGAGGCCAAAATGAAAATCCAAGATGGCGCCGATGAAAATTTTCAGTTTTTTCTTAATGGGTGTCGTTTTCGAGGTTTTTGGGGTCGCTGATAATGAAAATGAGGTCAAAATGAAAATCCAAGATGGCGCCGAAGAAAATTTTTAGTTTTTTTTTCATGGGTGTCATTTTCGTTGTTTTTGCGGTCGCTGATAATAAAAATGAGGTCAAAATGAACATCCAAGATGGCGCCGACAAAAATTTTTAGTTTTATTTTCATGGGTGTCATTTTCGTGGTTTTTGGGGTCGCTGATAATTAAAATGAGAACAAAATGAAAATCCAGAATGGCGCAGATAAAAATTTTTTTTTGCTATCATTATTTCGTGGCCTACCCGTCGTGGAACACTACTGCACGCCACTGGGTCTGAGGATAAGTAACGATCCATTACATATTGACTTCCCGGCAAGTCCCGAAAAAGTGAAAGCCAGTTAATGGGCTGTGTAGGTGAGATAATCAGTCACTCCAGGTACAGTACTGGTATCCGGTAGCATTTATTGAAAATTCAACATAAGAAAAGACGGGCCGTTGTTAACAATGGTTTACATTAGGTACTTTGTAAGTAGGCACATGATTGTGCCTATGCTGGTCTATTCAGTCTACTGGTCTACTAGTCTTCTGGTCTACTCAGTCTTCTTGTCCAACTTAGTCTACCGGTCTACTCGGTCTACTGGTCTACTCGGTCTACTGGTCTACTCGGTCTACTTGGTCTATTCAGTCTTTTGGTCTACTCGGTCTACTGGTCTACTCGGTGTACTGGTCTACTCAGTCTACTGGTCTACTCAGTCAACTGGTCTACTCAGTCTTCTGGTCCACTTAGTCTTCTGGTCTACTGGTGTACTCGGTCTACTGGTCTTCTCAGTCTTCTGGTCTACTCGATCTACTTGGTCTACTAGTCTACTCGGTCTACTGGTCTACTCAGTCTACTGGTCTACTCAGTCTACTGGTCTACTCAGTCTACTGGTCTACTCAGTCTACTGGTCAACTCAATCTTCTGGTCTTCCCGGTCCACTAGTCTACTCAGTAATCTGGTCTTCTCAGTCTTCTGGTCCACTTAGTCTTCTGGTCTACTCAGCCCACTGGTCTACTCGGTCCACTGGTCTTCTCGGTCTTCTGGTCTACTGATCTACTCAGTCTTCTGGTCTTATCAGTTTACGGGTCTACTCAGTCTACTGGTCAACTCAATCTTCTGGTCTTCCCGGTCTACTAGTCTACTCAGTAATCTGGTCTACTCATTCTTCTGGTCCACTTAGTCTTCTGGTCTACTCAGCCCACTGGTCTACTCGGCCTAATGGTCCACTTAGTGTTCTGGTCTACTCGGTCTACTGGTCTACTCGGTCTACTGGTCTACTCGGTCCACTGGTCTTCTCGGTCTTCTGGTCTACTGATCTACTCAGTCTTCTGGTCCACTTAGTCTTAGGGTCTACTCGGTCTACTGGTCTACTCGGTCCACTGGTCTTCTCGGTCTTCTAGTCTACTGATCTACTCAGTCTTCTGGTCTAATCAGTTTACTGGTCTACTCAGCCCACTGGTCTACTCGGTACACTGGTCTTCTCAATCTTCTGGTCTACTGATCTACTCAGTCTTCTGGTCTAATCAGTTTACTGGTCTACTCAGTCTACTGGTCTACTCGGTCTACTGGTGTACTAGTCTTCTCGGTCTTCTGGTCTTCTCGGTCTACTGGTCTATTCGGTCTACTGGTCTACTCAGTCTACTGGTCTACTCGGTCTACTGGTCTACTCGGTCTACTGGTCTATTCAGTCTACCGGTCTACTCAGTCTACTGGTCTACTTAGTCTTCTGGTCTCCTCAGTCTACTTGGTCAATTCAATCTTCTGGTCTTCCCGGTCGACTAGTCTACTCAGTCAACTGGTCTACTCAGTCTTCTGGTCCACTTAGTCTTCTGGTCTACTCAGCCCACTGGTCTACTCGGTCCACTGGTCTTCTCAATCTTCTGGTCTACTGATCTACTCAGTCTTCTGGTCTAATCAGTTTACTGGTCTACTCAGTCTACTGGTCTACTCGGTCTACTGGTCTACTAGTCTTCTCGGTCTTCTGGTCTACTCGGTTTACTGGTCTACTCGGTCTACTGGTCTACTCAGTCTTCTGGTCTACTCGGTCTACTGGTCTACTCGGTCTACTGGTCAACTCAATCTTCTGGTCTTCCCAGTCTACTAGTCTACTCAGTAATCTGGTCTACTCAGTCTTCTGGTCCACTTAGTCTTCTGGTCTATTCAGCCCACTGGTCTACTCGGTCTACTGGTCCACTTAGTCTTCTGGTCTACTCGGTCTACTGGTCTACTCGGTCTACTGGTCTACTCGGTCCACTGGTCTTCTCGGTCTTCTGGTCTACTGATCTACTCAGTCTTCTGGTCCACTTAGTCTTCTGGTCTACTCGGTCTACTGGTCTACTCGGTCTACTGGTCTACTCGGTCCACTGGTCTTCTCGGTCTTCTAGTCTACTGATCTACTCAGTCTTCTGGTCTAATCAGTTTACTGGTCTACTGGTCCACTGGTCTTCTCGGTCTTCTAGTCTACTGGTCTACTCAGTCTTCTAGTCTACTCAGTCTTCTAGTCTACTCAGTCTTCTGGTCCACTTAGTCTACTGGTCTACTCGGTCTACTGGTCTACTCGGTCTACTGGTCTACTCGGTCTACTGGTCTACTCGGTCTACTGGTCTACTCGGTCTTCTGGTCTACTCGGTCTACTGGTCTACTCGGTCTACTGGTCTACTCGGTCTACTGGTCTAATCGGTCTACTGGTCTACTCAGTCTTCTGGTCTACTTAGTCTTCTGGTCTACTCGGTCTTCTGGTGTACTCGGTCTACTGGTCTATTCGGTCTACTGGTCTACTCAGTCTACTGGTCTACTCGGTCTACTGGTCTACTCGGTCTACTGGTCTATTCAGTCTACCGGTCTACTCAGTCTACTGGTCTACTCAGTCTTCTGGACTACTCATTCTACTTGGTCAATTCAATCTTCTGGTCTTCCCGGTCGACTAGTCTACTCAGTCTTCTGGTCCACTTAGTCTACTGGTCTACTCAGTCTACTGGTCTACTCGGTCTACTGGTCTACTAGTCTTCTCGGTCTTCTGGTCTACTCGGTTTACTGGTCTACTCGGTCTACTGGTCTACTCAGTCTTCTGGTCTACTCGGTCTACTGGTCTACTCGGTCTACTGGTCAACTCAATCTTCTGGTCTTCCCAGTCTACTAGTCTACTCAGTAATCTGGTCTACTCAGTCTTCTGGTCCACTTAGTCTTCTGGTCTATTCAGCCCACTGGTCTACTCGGTCTACTGGTCCACTTAGTCTTCTGGTCTACTCGGTCTACTGGTCTACTCGGTCTACTGGTCTACTCGGTCCACTGGTCTTCTCGGTCTTCTGGTCTACTGATCTACTCAGTCTTCTGGTCCACTTAGTCTTCTGGTCTACTCGGTCTACTGGTCTACTCGGTCTACTGGTCTACTCGGTCCACTGGTCTTCTCGGTCTTCTAGTCTACTGATCTACTCAGTCTTCTGGTCTAATCAGTTTACTGGTCTACTGGTCCACTGGTCTTCTCGGTCTTCTAGTCTACTGGTCTACTCAGTCTTCTAGTCTACTCAGTCTTCTAGTCTACTCAGTCTTCTGGTCCACTTAGTCTACTGGTCTACTCGGTCTACTGGTCTACTCGGTCTACTGGTCTACTCGGTCTACTGGTCTACTCGGTCTTCTGGTCTACTCGGTCTACTGGTCTACTCGGTCTACTGGTCTACTCGGTCTACTGGTCTAATCGGTCTACTGGTCTACTCAGTCTTCTGGTCTACTTAGTCTTCTGGTCTACTCGGTCTTCTGGTGTACTCGGTCTTCTGGTCTACTCGGTTTACTGGTCTACTCGGTCTACTGGTCTACTCAGTCTTCTGGTCTACTCGGTCTACTGGTCTACTCGGTCTACTGGTCAACTCAATCTTCTGGTCTTCCCAGTCTACTAGTCTACTCAGTAATCTGGTCTACTCAGTCTTCTGGTCCACTTAGTCTTCTGGTCTATTCAGCCCACTGGTCTACTCGGTCTACTGGTCCACTTAGTCTTCTGGTCTACTCGGTCTACTGGTCTACTCGGTCTACTGGTCTACTCGGTCCACTGGTCTTCTCGGTCTTCTGGTCTACTGATCTACTCAGTCTTCTGGTCCACTTAGTCTTCTGGTCTACTCGGTCTACTGGTCTACTCGGTCTACTGGTCTACTCGGTCCACTGGTCTTCTCGGTCTTCTAGTCTACTGATCTACTCAGTCTTCTGGTCTAATCAGTTTACTGGTCTACTGGTCCACTGGTCTTCTCGGTCTTCTAGTCTACTGGTCTACTCAGTCTTCTAGTCTACTCAGTCTTCTGGTCCACTTAGTCTACTGGTCTACTCGGTCTTCTGGTCTACTCGGTCTACTGGTCTACTCGGTCTACTTGTCTACTCGGTCTACTGGTCTACTCGGTCTACTGGTCTACTCGGTCTACTGGTCTACTCGGTCTACTGGTCTTTTCGGTCTACTGGTCTACTCGGTCTACTGGTCTAATCGGTCTACTGGTCTACTCAGTCTTCTGGTCTAATTAGTTTTCTGGTCTACTCGGTCTTCTAGTCTACTCGGTCTACTGGTCTATTCGGTCTACTGGTCTACTCAGTCTACTGGTCTACTCGGTCTACTGGTCTACTCGGTCTACTGGTCTATTCAGTCTACCGGCCTACTCAGTCTACTGGTCTACTCAGTCTTCTGGTCTACTCAGTCTACATGGTCAATTCAATCTTCTGGTCTTCCCGGTCGACTAGTCTACTCAGTCTTCTGGTCTACTCAGTCTTCTGGTCCACTTAGTCTTCTGGTCTACTCAGCCCACTGGTCTACTCGGTCCACTGGTCTTCTCGGTCTTCTGGTCTACTGATCTACTCAGTCTTCTGGTCTTATCAGTTTACGGGTCTACTCAGTCTACTGGTCAACTCAATCTTCTGGTCTTCCCAGTCTACTAGTCTACTCAGTAATCTGGTCTACTCAGTCTTCTGGTCCACTTAGTCTTCTGGTCGACTCAGTCTACTGGTCTACTCAGTCTACTGATCTACTCGGTCTACTGGTCTATTCGGTCTACTGGTCTACTCAGTCTACTGGTCTTCTCAGTCTACTGGTCTACTCAGTCTTCTGGTCTACTCAGTCTTCTTGGTCAATTCAATCTTCTGGTCTTCCCGGTCGACTAGTCTACTCAGTCTTCTGGTCTACTCAGTCTTCTGGTCTACTCAGTCTTCTGGTCCACTTAGTCTTCTGGTCGACTCGGTCTACTGGTCTACTCAGTCTACTGGTCAACTCGGTCTACTGGTCTACTCGGTCTACTGGTCTACTCAGTCTTCTGGTCTACTCGGTCTACTGGTCTACCCAAACTTTTGGTCTACCCGGTCTACTGGTCTACTCGGTCTTGTAGTCTACTCAGTCTTCTGGTCCACTTAGTCTTCTGGTCTACTCGGTCTACTGATCTACTCGGTCTACTGGTCTACTCAGTCTTCTGTTCTACTCAGTCTTCTGGTCCTCTTAAGTCTTCTGGTCTATTCGGTCTACTGATCTACTCGGTCTACTGGTCTACTCAGTCTTCTGTTCTACTCAGTCTTCTGGTACCCTTAAGTCTTCTTGTCTACTCGGTTTACTGATCTACTCGCTCTACTGGTCTACCCAGTCTTCTGGTCTACTCGGTTTACTGATCTACGCGGTCTACTGGTCTACTCAGTCTACTCGTCAACTCGGTTTACTGGTCTACTCGGTCTACTGGTCTTTTCGGTCTCCTGGTCTACTCTGTCTACTGGTCTACTCGGTCTACTGGTCTACTCGGTCTACTGGTCTACTTAGTCTTCTGGTCTTCTCGGTCTTCTGGTCTACTGATCAACGCGGTCTACTGGTCTACTCAGTCTACTGGTCAACTCGGTCTACTGGTCTACTCGGTCTTCTGGTCTTCTCGGTCTTCTGGTCTACTCGGTCTACTGGTCTACTCGGTCTACTGGTCTACTCGGTCTACTGGTCTACTCGGTCTACTGGTCTACTCGGTCTACTGGTCTACTCGGTCTATTGGTCTACTTGGTCTACTGGTCTACTCAGTCTACTGGTCTACTAAGTCTACTTGGTCAATTAAATCTTCTGGTCTTCCCGGTCGACTAGTCTACTCAGTCTTCTGGTCTACTCAGTCTTATGGTCCACTTAGTCTTCTGGTCTACTCAGCCCGCTGGTCTACTCGGTCTACTGGTCTACTCGGTCTTCTAGTCTACTCAGTCTTCTGGACCACTTAGTCTTCTGGTCTACTCGGTCTACGGATCTACTCGGTCTACTGGTATACTCGGTCTACTGGTCTACTCAGTTTACAAGTCTACTCAGTCTACTGGTCTTCTCGGTCTACTGGTCTACTCGGTCTACGGATCTACTCGGTCTACTGGTCTTCTCGGTCTACTGGTCTACTCAGTCTTCTGGTGTGTTAGTGTTGGTGAAAACAGGCAATTAGGTATTGAGTTAAGCAACCAGTTAGGTGACACTTAAGTTGGTAAAAACAGGCAATTAGGCATCCAGTTGGGGACACTTAGTATTGGTGAAAACGGGCAATTACGCATTGAGTTAAGCCATCCAGTTTGGTGAAACTTAAGTTGGTGAAACGAGCATTAAGGCATCCAGTTAGGTGACGCTTAGTGTTGGTGAAAATGGGCATTTAGGGATCCAGTTAGGGGACACTTAGTGTTGGTGAAAACGGCCAATTAGGAATTGAGTTAGGAATCCAGTTAGGTGACGCTAAGTGTTGGTGAAAACGGGCAATTAGTCATCCAGTTAGGTGACACTACTGGTGGTCTTCTGGTCTAATCAGTTTACTGGTCTACTGGTCCACTGGTCTTCTCGGTCTTCTAGTCTACTGGTCTACTCAGTCTTCTAGTCTACTCAGTCTTCTGGACTACTCATTCTACTTGGTCAATTCAATCTTCTGGTCTTCCCGGTCGACTAGTCTACTCAGTCTTCTGGTCCACTTAGTCTACTGGTCTACTCAGTCTACTGGTCTACTCGGTCTACTGGTCTACTAGTCTTCTCGGTCTTCTGGTCTACTCGGTTTACTGGTCTACTCGGTCTACTGGTCTACTCAGTCTTCTGGTCTACTCGGTCTACTGGTCTACTCGGTCTACTGGTCAACTCAATCTTCTGGTCTTCCCAGTCTACTAGTCTACTCAGTAATCTGGTCTACTCAGTCTTCTGGTCCACTTAGTCTTCTGGTCTATTCAGCCCACTGGTCTACTCGGTCTACTGGTCCACTTAGTCTTCTGGTCTACTCGGTCTACTGGTCTACTCGGTCTACTGGTCTACTCGGTCCACTGGTCTTCTCGGTCTTCTGGTCTACTGATCTACTCAGTCTTCTGGTCCACTTAGTCTTCTGGTCTACTCGGTCTACTGGTCTACTCGGTCTACTGGTCTACTCGGTCCACTGGTCTTCTCGGTCTTCTAGTCTACTGATCTACTCAGTCTTCTGGTCTAATCAGTTTACTGGTCTACTGGTCCACTGGTCTTCTCGGTCTTCTAGTCTACTGGTCTACTCAGTCTTCTAGTCTACTCAGTCTTCTAGTCTACTCAGTCTTCTGGTCCACTTAGTCTACTGGTCTACTCGGTCTACTGGTCTACTCGGTCTACTGGTCTACTCGGTCTACTGGTCTACTCGGTCTTCTGGTCTACTCGGTCTACTGGTCTACTCGGTCTACTGGTCTACTCGGTCTACTGGTCTAATCGGTCTACTGGTCTACTCAGTCTTCTGGTCTACTTAGTCTTCTGGTCTACTCGGTCTTCTGGTGTACTCGGTCTTCTGGTCTACTCGGTTTACTGGTCTACTCGGTCTACTGGTCTACTCAGTCTTCTGGTCTACTCGGTCTACTGGTCTACTCGGTCTACTGGTCAACTCAATCTTCTGGTCTTCCCAGTCTACTAGTCTACTCAGTAATCTGGTCTACTCAGTCTTCTGGTCCACTTAGTCTTCTGGTCTATTCAGCCCACTGGTCTACTCGGTCTACTGGTCCACTTAGTCTTCTGGTCTACTCGGTCTACTGGTCTACTCGGTCTACTGGTCTACTCGGTCCACTGGTCTTCTCGGTCTTCTGGTCTACTGATCTACTCAGTCTTCTGGTCCACTTAGTCTTCTGGTCTACTCGGTCTACTGGTCTACTCGGTCTACTGGTCTACTCGGTCCACTGGTCTTCTCGGTCTTCTAGTCTACTGATCTACTCAGTCTTCTGGTCTAATCAGTTTACTGGTCTACTGGTCCACTGGTCTTCTCGGTCTTCTAGTCTACTGGTCTACTCAGTCTTCTAGTCTACTCAGTCTTCTGGTCCACTTAGTCTACTGGTCTACTCGGTCTTCTGGTCTACTCGGTCTACTGGTCTACTCGGTCTACTTGTCTACTCGGTCTACTGGTCTACTCGGTCTACTGGTCTACTCGGTCTACTGGTCTACTCGGTCTACTGGTCTTTTCGGTCTACTGGTCTACTCGGTCTACTGGTCTAATCGGTCTACTGGTCTACTCAGTCTTCTGGTCTAATTAGTTTTCTGGTCTACTCGGTCTTCTAGTCTACTCGGTCTACTGGTCTATTCGGTCTACTGGTCTACTCAGTCTACTGGTCTACTCGGTCTACTGGTCTATTCGGTCTACGGGTCTATTCAGTCTACCGGCCTACTCAGTCTACTGGTCTACTCAGTCTTCTGGTCTACTCAGTCTACATGGTCAATTCAATCTTCTGGTCTTCCCGGTCGACTAGTCTACTCAGTCTTCTGGTCTACTCAGTCTTCTGGTCCACTTAGTCTTCTGGTCTACTCAGCCCACTGGTCTACTCGGTCCACTGGTCTTCTCGGTCTTCTGGTCTACTGATCTACTCAGTCTTCTGGTCTTATCAGTTTACGGGTCTACTCAGTCTACTGGTCAACTCAATCTTCTGGTCTTCCCAGTCTACTAGTCTACTCAGTAATCTGGTCTACTCAGTCTTCTGGTCCACTTAGTCTTCTGGTCTATTCAGCCCACTGGTCTACTCGGTCTACTGGTCCACTTAGTCTTCTGGTCTACTCGGTCTACTGGTCTACTCGGTTTACTGGTCTACTCGGTCCACTGGTCTTCTCGGTCTTCTGGTCTACTGATCTACTCAGTCTTCTGGTCCACTTAGTCTTCTGGTCTACTCGGTCTACTGGTCTACTCGGTCTACTGGTCTACTCGGTCCACTGGTCTTCTCGGTCTTCTAGTCTACTGGTCTACTCAGTCTTCTAGTCTACTCAGTCTTCTGGTCCACTTAGTCTACTGGTCTACTCGGTCTACTGGTCTACTCGGTCTACTGGTCTACTCAGTCTACTGGTCTACTCGGTCTACTGGTCTACTCGGTCTACTGGTCTATTCAGTCTACCGGTCTACTGGTCTAATCGGTCTACTGGTCTACTCAGTCTTCTGGTCTACTTAGTCTTCTGGTCTACTCGGTCTTCTAGTCTACTCGGTCTACTGGTCTATTCGGTCTACTGGTCTACTCAGTCTACTGGTCTACTCGGTCTACTGGTCTACTCGGTCTACTGGTCTATTCAGTCTACCGGTCTACTCAGTCTACTGGTCTACTCAGTCTTCTGGTCTACTCAGTCTACTTGGTCAATTCAATCTTCTGGTCTTCCCGGTCGACTAGTCTACTCAGTCTTCTGGTCTACTCAGTCTTCTGGTCCACTTAGTCTTCTGGTCTATTCAGCCCACTGGTCTACTCGGTCTACTGGTCCACTTAGTCTTCTGGTCTACTCGGTCTACTGGTCTACTCGGTCTACTGGTCTACTCAGTCAACTGGTCTACTCAGTCTTCTGGTCCACTTAGTCTTCTGGTCTACTGGTGTACTCGGTCTACTGGTCTTCTCAGTCTTCTGGTCTACTCGATCTACTTGGTCTACTAGTCTACTCGGTCTACTGGTCTACTCAGTCTACTGGTCTACTCAGTCTACTGGTCTACTCAGTCTACTGGTCTACTCAGTCTACTGGTCAACTCAATCTTCTGGTCTTCCCGGTCCACTAGTCTACTCAGTAATCTGGTCTTCTCAGTCTTCTGGTCCACTTAGTCTTCTGGTCTACTCAGCCCACTGGTCTACTCGGTCCACTGGTCTTCTCGGTCTTCTGGTCTACTGATCTACTCAGTCTTCTGGTCTTATCAGTTTACGGGTCTACTCAGTCTACTGGTCAACTCAATCTTCTGGTCTTCCCGGTCTACTAGTCTACTCAGTAATCTGGTCTACTCATTCTTCTGGTCCACTTAGTCTTCTGGTCTACTCAGCCCACTGGTCTACTCGGCCTAATGGTCCACTTAGTGTTCTGGTCTACTCGGTCTACTGGTCTACTCGGTCTACTGGTCTACTCGGTCTTCTGGACCACTTAGTCTTCTGGTCTACTCGGTCTACGGATCTACTCGGTCTACTGGTATACTCGGTCTACTGGTCTACTCAGTTTACAAGTCTACTCAGTCTACTGGTCTTCTCGGTCTACTGGTCTACTCGGTCTACGGATCTACTCGGTCTACTGGTCTTCTCGGTCTACTGGTCTACTCAGTCTTCTGGTGTGTTAGTGTTGGTGAAAACAGGCAATTAGGTATTGAGTTAAGCAACCAGTTAGGTGACACTTAAGTTGGTAAAAACAGGCAATTAGGCATCCAGTTGGGGACACTTAGTATTGGTGAAAACGGGCAATTACGCATTGAGTTAAGCCATCCAGTTTGGTGAAACTTAAGTTGGTGAAACGAGCATTAAGGCATCCAGTTAGGTGACGCTTAGTGTTGGTGAAAATGGGCATTTAGGGATCCAGTTAGGGGACACTTAGTGTTGGTGAAAACGGCCAATTAGGAATTGAGTTAGGAATCCAGTTAGGTGACGCTAAGTGTTGGTGAAAACGGGCAATTAGTCATCCAGTTAGGTGACACTTAGTGTTAATCAAAACAGGCAATTAGGCATTGAGTTAAGCATCCAGTTACGGGAAATTTCCGGTTTTTTCTACATGGGTGTCGTTTTCGTGGTTATTGGGTATGGTGATAATGATAATGAGGTCTTAATTGGAAATCCAAGATGGCGCCGACGAAATTTTTTTAGTTTTTTCTTCATTGGTGTCGTTTTCGAGGTTTATAGGATCGCTGATAATGAAAATGAGGTCAAATGAAAATCCAAGATGGTGCCGATGAACATTTTCGGTTTTTTCTACATGGGTGTCGTTTTCGTGGTTATCGGGGTTGGTGATAATGAAAATAGGTCAAAATGAAAATCCAAGATGGCGCCGATGAAAATTTTTAGTTTTTTCGTCATAAGTGTCATTTTCGTGGTTTTTGGGGTCGCTGATATTGAAAATGAGGCCAAAATGAAAATCCAAGATGGCGCCGATGAAAATTTTCAGTTTTTTCTTAATGGGTGTCGTTTTCGAGGTTTTTGGGGTCGCTGATAATGAAAATGAGGTCAAAATGAAAATCCAAGATGGCGCCGAAGAAAATTTTTAGTTTTTTTTTCATGGGTGTCATTTTCGTTGTTTTTGCGGTCGCTGATAATAAAAATGAGGTCAAAATGAACATCCAAGATGTCGCCGACAAAAATTTTTAGTTTTATTTTCATGGGTGTCATTTTCGTGGTTTTTGGGGTCGCTGATAATTAAAATGAGAACAAAATGAAAATCCAGAATGGCGCAGATAAAAATTTTTTTTTGCTATCATTATTTCGTGGCCTACCCGTCGTGGAACACTACTGCACGCCACTGGGTCTGAGGATAAGTAACGATCCATTACATATTGACTTCCCGGCAAGTCCCGAAAAAGTGAAAGCCAGTTAATGGGCTGTGTAGGTGAGATAATCAGTCACTCCAGGTACAGTACTGGTATCCGGTAGCATTTATTGAAAATTCAACATAAGAAAAGACGGGCCGTTGTTAACAATGGTTTACATTAGGTACTTTGTAAGTAGGCACATGATTGTGCCTATGCTGGTCTATTCAGTCTACTGGTCTACTAGTCTTCTGGTCTACTCAGTCTTCTTGTCCAACTTAGTCTACCGGTCTACTCGGTCTACTGGTCTACTCGGTCTACTGGTCTACTCGGTCTACTTGGTCTATTCAGTCTTTTGGTCTACTCGGTCTACTGGTCTACTCGGTGTACTGGTCTACTCAGTCTACTGGTCTACTCAGTCAACTGGTCTACTCAGTCTTCTGGTCCACTTAGTCTTCTGGTCTACTGGTGTACTCGGTCTACTGGTCTTCTCAGTCTTCTGGTCTACTCGATCTACTTGGTCTACTAGTCTACTCGGTCTACTGGTCTACTCAGTCTACTGGTCTACTCAGTCTACTGGTCTACTCAGTCTACTGGTCTACTCAGTCTACTGGTCTACTCAGTCTACTGGTCAACTCAATCTTCTGGTCTTCCCGGTCCACTAGTCTACTCAGTAATCTGGTCTTCTCAGTCTTCTGGTCCACTTAGTCTTCTGGTCTACTCAGCCCACTGGTCTACTCGGTCCACTGGTCTTCTCGGTCTTCTGGTCTACTGATCTACTCAGTCTTCTGGTCTTATCAGTTTACGGGTCTACTCAGTCTACTGGTCAACTCAATCTTCTGGTCTTCCCGGTCTACTAGTCTACTCAGTAATCTGGTCTACTCATTCTTCTGGTCCACTTAGTCTTCTGGTCTACTCAGCCCACTGGTCTACTCGGCCTAATGGTCCACTTAGTGTTCTGGTCTACTCGGTCTACTGGTCTACTCGGTCTACTGGTCTACTCGGTCCACTGGTCTTCTCGGTCTTCTGGTCTACTGATCTACTCAGTCTTCTGGTCCACTTAGTCTTAGGGTCTACTCGGTCTACTGGTCTACTCGGTCTACTGGTCTACTCGGTCCACTGGTCTTCTCGGTCTTCTAGTCTACTGATCTACTCAGTCTTCTGGTCTAATCAGTTTACTGGTCTACTCAGCCCACTGGTCTACTCGGTACACTGGTCTTCTCAATCTTCTGGTCTACTGATCTACTCAGTCTTCTGGTCTAATCAGTTTACTGGTCTACTCAGTCTACTGGTCTACTCGGTCTACTGGTGTACTAGTCTTCTCGGTCTTCTGGTCTTCTCGGTCTACTGGTCTATTCGGTCTACTGGTCTACTCAGTCTACTGGTCTACTCGGTCTACTGGTCTACTCGGTCTACTGGTCTATTCAGTCTACCGGTCTACTCAGTCTACTGGTCTACTTAGTCTTCTGGTCTCCTCAGTCTACTTGGTCAATTCAATCTTCTGGTCTTCCCGGTCGACTAGTCTACTCAGTCAACTGGTCTACTCAGTCTTCTGGTCCACTTAGTCTTCTGGTCTACTCAGCCCACTGGTCTACTCGGTCCACTGGTCTTCTCAATCTTCTGGTCTACTGATCTACTCAGTCTTCTGGTCTAATCAGTTTACTGGTCTACTCAGTCTACTGGTCTACTCGGTCTACTGGTCTACTAGTCTTCTCGGTCTTCTGGTCTACTCGGTTTACTGGTCTACTCGGTCTACTGGTCTACTCAGTCTTCTGGTCTACTCGGTCTACTGGTCTACTCGGTCTACTGGTCAACTCAATCTTCTGGTCTTCCCAGTCTACTAGTCTACTCAGTGATCTGGTCTACTCAGTCTTCTGGTCCACTTAGTCTTCTGGTCTATTCAGCCCACTGGTCTACTCGGTCTACTGGTCCACTTAGTCTTCTGGTCTACTCGGTCTACTGGTCTACTCGGTCTACTGGTCTACTCGGTCCACTGGTCTTCTCGGTCTTCTGGTCTACTGATCTACTCAGTCTTCTGGTCCACTTAGTCTTCTGGTCTACTCGGTCTACTGGTCTACTCGGTCTACTGGTCTACTCGGTCCACTGGTCTTCTCGGTCTTCTAGTCTACTGATCTACTCAGTCTTCTGGTCTACTCGGTTTACTGGTCTACTCGGTCTACTGGTCTACTCAGTCTTCTGGTCTACTCGGTCTACTGGTCTACTCGGTCTACTGGTCAACTCAATCTTCTGGTCTTCCCAGTCTACTAGTCTACTCAGTAATCTGGTCTACTCAGTCTTCTGGTCCACTTAGTCTTCTGGTCTATTCAGCCCACTGGTCTACTCGGTCTACTGGTCCACTTAGTCTTCTGGTCTACTCGGTCTACTGGTCTACTCGGTCTACTGGTCTACTCGGTCCACTGGTCTTCTCGGTCTTCTGGTCTACTGATCTACTCAGTCTTCTAGTCTACTCAGTCTTCTGGTCCACTTAGTCTACTGGTCTACTCGGTCTACTGGTCTACTCGGTCTACTGGTCTACTCGGTCTACTGGTCTACTCGGTCTACTGGTCTACTCGGTCTTCTGGTCTACTCGGTCTACTGGTCTACTCGGTCTACTGGTCTACTCGGTCTACTGGTCTAATCGGTCTACTGGTCTACTCAGTCTTCTGGTCTACTTAGTCTTCTGGTCTACTCGGTCTTCTGGTGTACTCGGTCTACTGGTCTATTCGGTCTACTGGTCTACTCAGTCTACTGGTCTACTCGGTCTACTGGTCTACTCGGTCTACTGGTCTATTCAGTCTACCGGTCTACTCAGTCTACTGGTCTACTCAGTCTTCTGGACTACTCATTCTACTTGGTCAATTCAATCTTCTGGTCTTCCCGGTCGACTAGTCTACTCAGTCTTCTGGTCCACTTAGTCTACTGGTCTACTCAGTCTACTGGTCTACTCGGTCTACTGGTCTACTAGTCTTCTCGGTCTTCTGGTCTACTCGGTTTACTGGTCTACTCGGTCTACTGGTCTACTCAGTCTTCTGGTCTACTCGGTCTACTGGTCTACTCGGTCTACTGGTCAACTCAATCTTCTGGTCTTCCCAGTCTACTAGTCTACTCAGTAATCTGGTCTACTCAGTCTTCTGGTCCACTTAGTCTTCTGGTCTATTCAGCCCACTGGTCTACTCGGTCTACTGGTCCACTTAGTCTTCTGGTCTACTCGGTCTACTGGTCTACTCGGTCTACTGGTCTACTCGGTCCACTGGTCTTCTCGGTCTTCTGGTCTACTGATCTACTCAGTCTTCTGGTCCACTTAGTCTTCTGGTCTACTCGGTCTACTGGTCTACTCGGTCTACTGGTCTACTCGGTCCACTGGTCTTCTCGGTCTTCTAGTCTACTGATCTACTCAGTCTTCTGGTCTAATCAGTTTACTGGTCTACTGGTCCACTGGTCTTCTCGGTCTTCTAGTCTACTGGTCTACTCAGTCTTCTAGTCTACTCAGTCTTCTAGTCTACTCAGTCTTCTGGTCCACTTAGTCTACTGGTCTACTCGGTCTACTGGTCTACTCGGTCTACTGGTCTACTCGGTCTACTGGTCTACTCGGTCTTCTGGTCTACTCGGTCTACTGGTCTACTCGGTCTACTGGTCTACTCGGTCTACTGGTCTACTCAGTCTTCTGGTCTACTTAGTCTTCTGGTCTACTCGGTCTTCTGGTGTACTCGGTCTTCTGGTCTACTCGGTTTACTGGTCTACTCGGTCTACTGGTCTACTCAGTCTTCTGGTCTACTCGGTCTACTGGTCTACTCGGTCTACTGGTCAACTCAATCTTCTGGTCTTCCCAGTCTACTAGTCTACTCAGTAATCTGGTCTACTCAGTCTTCTGGTCCACTTAGTCTTCTGGTCTATTCAGCCCACTGGTCTACTCGGTCTACTGGTCCACTTAGTCTTCTGGTCTACTCGGTCTACTGGTCTACTCGGTCTACTGGTCTACTCGGTCCACTGGTCTTCTCGGTCTTCTGGTCTACTGATCTACTCAGTCTTCTGGTCCACTTAGTCTTCTGGTCTACTCGGTCTACTGGTCTACTCGGTCTACTGGTCTACTCGGTCCACTGGTCTTCTCGGTCTTCTAGTCTACTGATCTACTCAGTCTTCTGGTCTAATCAGTTTACTGGTCTACTGGTCCACTGGTCTTCTCGGTCTTCTAGTCTACTGGTCTACTCAGTCTTCTAGTCTACTCAGTCTTCTGGACCACTTAGTCTACTGGTCTACTCGGTCTTCTGGTCTACTCGGTCTACTGGTCTACTCGGTCTACTTGTCTACTCGGTCTACTGGTCTACTCGGTCTACTGGTCTACTCGGTCTACTGGTCTACTTGGTCTACTGGTCTTTTCGGTCTACTGGTCTACTCGGTCTACTGGTCTAATCGGTCTACTGGTCTACTCAGTCTTCTGGTCTAATTAGTTTTCTGGTCTACTCGGTCTTCTAGTCTACTCGGTCTACTGGTCTATTCGGTCTACTGGTCTACTCAGTCTACTGGTCTACTCGGTCTACTGGTCTACTCGGTCTACTGGTCTATTCAGTCTACCGGCCTACTCAGTCTACTGGTCTACTCAGTCTTCTGGTCTACTCAGTCTACATGGTCAATTCAATCTTCTGGTCTTCCCGGTCGACTAGTCTACTCAGTCTTCTGGTCTACTCAGTCTTCTGGTCCACTTAGTCTTCTGGTCTACTCAGCCCACTGGTCTACTCGGTCCACTGGTCTTCTCGGTCTTCTGGTCTACTGATCTACTCAGTCTTCTGGTCTTATCAGTTTACGGGTCTACTCAGTCTACTGGTCAACTCAATCTTCTGGTCTTCCCAGTCTACTAGTCTACTCAGTAATCTGGTCTACTCAGTCTTCTGGTCCACTTAGTCTTCTGGTCTATTCAGCCCACTGGTCTACTCGGTCTACTGGTCCACTTAGTCTTCTGGTCTACTCGGTCTACTGGTCTACTCGGTCTACTGGTCTACTCGGTCCACTGGTCTTCTCGGTCTTCTGGTCTACTGATCTACTCAGTCTTCTGGTCCACTTAGTCTTCTGGTCTACTCGGTCTACTGGTCTACTCGGTCTACTGGTCTACTCGGTCCACTGGTCTTCTCGGTCTTCTAGTCTACTGGTCTACTCAGTCTTCTAGTCTACTCAGTCTTCTGGTCCACTTAGTCTACTGGTCTACTCGGTCTACTGGTCTACTCGGTCTACTGGTCTACTCAGTCTACTGGTCTACTCGGTCTACTGGTCTACTCGGTCTACTGGTCTATTCAGTCTACCGGTCTACTGGTCTAATCGGTCTACTGGTCTACTCAGTCTTCTGGTCTACTTAGTCTTCTGGTCTACTCGGTCTTCTAGTCTACTCGGTCTACTGGTCTATTCGGTCTACTGGTCTACTCAGTCTACTGGTCTACTCGGTCTACTGGTCTACTCGGTCTACTGGTCTATTCAGTCTACCGGTCTACTCAGTCTACTGGTCTACTCAGTCTTCTGGTCTACTCAGTCTACTTGGTCAATTCAATCTTCTGGTCTTCCCGGTCGACTAGTCTACTCAGTCTTCTGGTCTACTCAGTCTTCTGGTCCACTTAGTCTTCTGGTCTATTCAGCCCACTGGTCTACTCGGTCTACTGGTCCACTTAGTCTTCTGGTCTACTCGGTCTACTGGTCTACTCGGTCTACTGGTCTACTCAGTCAACTGGTCTACTCAGTCTTCTGGTCCACTTAGTCTTCTGGTCTACTGGTGTACTCGGTCTACTGGTCTTCTCAGTCTTCTGGTCTACTCGATCTACTTGGGCTACTAGTCTACTCGGTCTACTGGTCTACTCAGTCTACTGGTCTACTCAGTCTACTGGTCTACTCAGTCTACTGGTCTACTCAGTCTACTGGTCAACTCAATCTTCTGGTCTTCCCGGTCCACTAGTCTACTCAGTAATCTGGTCTTCTCAGTCTTCTGGTCCACTTAGTCTTCTGGTCTACTCAGCCCACTGGTCTACTCGGTCCACTGGTCTTCTCGGTCTTCTGGTCTACTGATCTACTCAGTCTTCTGGTCTTATCAGTTTACGGGTCTACTCAGTCTACTGGTCAACTCAATCTTCTGGTCTTCCCGGTCTACTAGTCTACTCAGTAATCTGGTCTACTCATTCTTCTGGTCCACTTAGTCTTCTGGTCTACTCAGCCCACTGGTCTACTCGGCCTAATGGTCCACTTAGTGTTCTGGTCTACTCGGTGTACTGGTCTACTCGGTCCACTGGTCTTCTCGGTCTTCTGGTCTACTGATCTACTCAGTCTTCTGGTCCACTTAGTCTTAGGGTCTACTCGGTCTACTGGTCTACTCGGTCTACTGGTCTACTCGGTCCACTGGTCTTCTCGGTCTTCTAGTCTACTGATCTACTCAGTCTTCTGGTCTAATCAGTTTACTGGTTTACTCAGCCCACTGGTCTACTCGGTACACTGGTCTTCTCAATCTTCTGGTCTACTGATCTACTCAGTCTTCTGGTCTAATCAGTTTACTGGTCTACTCAGTCTACTGGTCTACTCGGTCTACTGGTGTACTAGTCTTCTCGGTCTTCTGGTCTTCTCGGTCTACTGGTCTATTCGGTCTACTGGTCTACTCAGTCTACTGGTCTACTCGGTCTACTGGTCTACTCGGTCTACTGGTCTATTCAGTCTACCGGTCTACTCAGTCTACTGGTCTACTTAGTCTTCTGGTCTCCTCAGTCTACTTGGTCAATTCAATCTTCTGGTCTTCCCGGTCGACTAGTCTACTCAGTCAACTGGTCTACTCAGTCTTCTGGTCCACTTAGTCTTCTGGTCTACTCAGCCCACTGGTCTACTCGGTCCACTGGTCTTCTCAATCTTCTGGTCTACTGATCTACTCAGTCTTCTGGTCTAATCAGTTTACTGGTCTACTCAGTCTACTGGTCTACTCGGTCTACTGGTCTACTAGTCTTCTCGGTCTTCTGGTCTACTCGGTTTACTGGTCTACTCGGTCTACTGGTCTACTCAGTCTTCTGGTCTACTCGGTCTACTGGTCTACTCGGTCTACTGGTCAACTCAATCTTCTGGTCTTCCCAGTCTACTAGTCTACTCAGTAATCTGGTCTACTCAGTCTTCTGGTCCACTTAGTCTTCTGGTCTATTCAGCCCACTGGTCTACTCGGTCTACTGGTCCACTTAGTCTTCTGGTCTACTCGGTCCACTGGTCTTCTCGGTCTTCTGGTCTACTGATCTACTCAGTCTTCTGGTCCACTTAGTCTTCTGGTCTACTCGGTCTACTGGTCTACTCGGTCTACTGGTCTACTCGGTCCACTGGTCTTCTCGGTCTTCTAGTCTACTGATCTACTCAGTCTTCTGGTCTAATCAGTTTACTGGTCTACTGGTCCACTGGTCTTCTCGGTCTTCTAGTCTACTGGTCTACTCAGTCTTCTAGTCTACTCAGTCTTCTAGTCTACTCAGTCTTCTGGTCCACTTAGTCTTCTGGTCTACTCGGTCTACTGGTCTACTCGGTCTACTGGTCTACTCGGTCTACTGGTCTAATCGGTCTACTGGTCTACTCAGTCTTCTGGTCTACTTAGTCTTCTGGTCTACTCGGTCTTCTGGTGTACTCGGTCTACTGGTCTATTCGGTCTACTGGTCTACTCAGTCTACTGGTCTACTCGGTCTACTGGTCTACTCGGTCTACTGGTCTACTCGGTCTACTGGTCTACTTAGTCTTCTTGTCTTCTCGGTCTTCTGGTCTACTGATCAACGCGGTCTACTGGTCTACTCAGTCTACTGGTCAACTCGGTCTACTGGTCTACTCGGTCTTCTGGTCTTCTCGGTCTTCTGGTCTACTCGGTCTACTGGTCTACTCGGTCTACTGGTCTACTCGGTCTACTGGTCTACTCGGTCTACTGGTCTACTCGGTCTACTGGTCTACTCGGTCTATTGGTCTACTTGGTCTACTGGTCTACTCAGTCTACTGGTCTACTAAGTCTACTTGGTCAATTAAATCTTCTGGTCTTCCCGGTCGACACATTAATCCTATGATAGTTATTAAAACTTTCCGGCAAATAAAAATCAAACTAACCGAAGATCTATGGGGAATGTCTGTCAAAGTTTGTACATCCATACTTGAGACTATAGCCCCTTACTTAGCTTTAATTTTTAATTTATGTGTAGACCAAGGAGTTTTCCCTGATTTAATGAAATACAGTAAAGTCATACCTCTTTTCAAATCCGGAGACAGTAAAGATACTAATAATTATAGACCTGTATCCGTGTTACCAGTTTTTAGCAAGGTTTTTGAAAAAGTAATGCTTAATCAAATGCTCTATCATTTTAACACCAACAGAATCTTACATGATCAACAGTATGGCTTCACCAAGGGACGTTGTACAACTGACGCCGGTGTAACCTTATTAAAGCACATATTTACTGCGTGGGAAGAGTCTCAAGACGCCATAGGAATTTTTTGTGACCTCTCCAAAGCGTTTGATTGCGTAAATCACGACACATTACTTTTGAAACTTGAGCATTACGGACTGGGTAAACTCGCACTTAGTTTGGTAAAATCTTATTTGAATGATAGACAACAACATGTTCAAATAAATGGTGTTAATTCACAGGGTTTAAAAGTAAAAATGGGGGTTCCACAAGGCTCAATATTGGGTCCTTTTCTCTTTCTAGTATATATAAATGATCTTCCCTATTTACTGAAAAACCAACCGCAAAATATGGTTTTATTTGCTGATGACACTTCCCTAATTTTTAAAATAAATAGGCGGGCCCAAAATCTAGATGACGTGAATAATGCCCTACTTCAGGTCCAAAATTGGTTCACAGCAAACAATTTGGTATTAAATGAAAAAAAAACCAAATGCATAAGATTTGCTTTACCGAATGTTAAAAGTAGTGATTGTGATATAATATTGAATAAAGAGAAACTTGAATTCGTAGATAAAACGGTTTTCCTGGGGATTACGCTTGATTCAAGGCTACAATGGGGTTCTCATTTGACTTCTCTTGCGGGGCGGCTAAGTTCAGCAGCCTATGCCATTAGAAAAATCCGTCAGTATACTGATGTAGATACCGCTAGACTGGTTTATTTTAGTTACTTTCATAGTATAATGTCTTATGGCATTTTACTGTGGGGACGGGCTGCAGATATTGAGTCTATATTTATTCTGCAGAAAAGAGCCATCAGGGCCATATATAATCTTCGTAAGCGCGATTCTCTAAGAGAATTGTTTAAGGATATTGGCATCATGACAGTACATTGTCAATACATCTACGAAAACATAATGTACGTCAGAAAAAATCTGCACCTTTTTGGTAAAAGGGGTGACAGACATAATTACAGTACTAGAAATAGGGACCAACTAGTTCAGCCAGGTTTCCGACTCGCTAAAGTAGACTCATCTTTCATGGGGTACTGTTTAAGATGCTATAATAAAATTCCACAAAGTATTCTTGAACTGAATGAGACGAAATTTAAAACATGCATTAAACGCACACTATGTAAGCAAGCATATTACAAGTTGAGCGATTATATCGCTGATAAAAATGCTTGGCTCAATGCTGGTCCTGCTCCACAAGGACAGGGGCGCATAAATTGATAGCATTAAAATGTATTGTTGGAGCTGCTGAAGATTGTACAACTATCTTTGCATTGTATAGATTCAATCTCCTTAGTATTATATAAATGCATAGCCCATATTGTGTGAGTACTATGTACTAGAAAGCTATCATTTACTGGAAACCTACGTCTTTTCTTGACTTGAATGTGCCCTGGCGGTTTAGAGTATGTCATGCTCACTCAAATGTCTCGCTGATGGTGGCGCATGTGTCGGATCATTTAGTTCCCTTCAAAATGGTTGAGTTGAATGGTGCTGATCCATGCGTCATGTCCGTGAACGGGCGCTGTCAGTTGTGACTGGTCATCTCTTAGTTGCCATGGCTTATTTGAATGAATTATTTTGAATTGTATTTTTTTTGTTTGTGTGTTTTTGCTGTGGACACTTTTAACGTGCACATCTTGCTACATTGTTCTCACATAATATACCATCTCAACATGAATGATGTAACCAAGATTTTGTAACAATATTCTGATTTAAAAGAGTGTCCATGGAGTTTCTTGCCCGTTCTTCTCCATAGAGATCTACGCTAGGGAATGGGCAACTACAGTACTTTCACAGTTTTTATGTCTTGTGACTGGGACTGTAGCTACATTTAATTTTCATCTTTGTTTCGACAATTCAAAAGTGCCTGTAACTGGCTTACTTGAAATAAATGCTTTGATGATTGATGATGATCGACTAGTCTACTCAGTCTTCTGGTCTACTCAGTCTTATGGTCCACTTAGTCTTCTGGTCTACTCAGCCCGCTGGTCTACTCGGTCTACTGGTCTACTCGGTCTTCTAGTCTACTCAGTCTTCTGGACCACTTAGTCTTCTGGTCTACTCGGTCTACGGATCTACTCGGTCTACTGGTATACTCGGTCTACTGGTCTACTCAGTTTACAAGTCTACTCAGTCTACTGGTCTTCTCGGTCTACTGGTCTACTCGGTCTACGGATCTACTCGGTCTACTGGTCTTCTCGGTCTACTGGTCTACTCAGTCTTCTGGTGTGTTAGTGTTGGTGAAAACAGGCAATTAGGTATTGAGTTAAGCAACCAGTTAGGTGACACTTAAGTTGGTAAAAACAGGCAATTAGGCATCCAGTTGGGGACACTTAGTATTGGTGAAAACGGGCAATTACGCATTGAGTTAAGCCATCCAGTTTGGTGAAACTTAAGTTGGTGAAACGAGCATTAAGGCATCCAGTTAGGTGACGCTTAGTGTTGGTGAAAATGGGCATTTAGGGATCCAGTTAGGGGACACTTAGTGTTGGTGAAAACGGCCAATTAGGAATTGAGTTAGGAATCCAGTTAGGTGACGCTAAGTGTTGGTGAAAACGGGCAATTAGTCATCCAGTTAGGTGACACTTAGTGTTAATCAAAACAGGCAATTAGGCATTGAGTTAAGCATCCAGTTACGGGAAATTTCCGGTTTTTTCTACATGGGTGTCGTTTTCGTGGTTATTGGGTATGGTGATAATGATAATGAGGTCTTAATTGGAAATCCAAGATGGCGCCGACGAAATTTTTTTAGTTTTTTCTTCATTGGTGTCGTTTTCGAGGTTTATAGGATCGCTGATAATGAAAATGAGGTCAAATGAAAATCCAAGATGGTGCCGATGAACATTTTCGGTTTTTTCTACATGGGTGTCGTTTTCGTGGTTATCGGGGTTGGTGATAATGAAAATAGGTCAAAATGAAAATTCAAGATGGCGCCGATGAATATTTTTAGTTTTTTCGTCATAAGTGTCATTTTCGTGGTTTTTGGGGTCGCTGATATTGAAAATGAGGCCAAAATGAAAATCCAAGATGGCGCCGATGAAAATTTTCAGTTTTTTCTTAATGGGTGTCGTTTTCGAGGTTTTTGGGGTCGCTGATAATGAAAATGAGGTCAAAATGAAAATCCAAGATGGCGCCGAAGAAAATTTTTAGTTTTTTTTTCATGGGTGTCATTTTCGTTGTTTTTGCGGTCGCTGATAATAAAAATGAGGTCAAAATGAACATCCAAGATGGCGCCGACAAAAATTTTTAGTTTTATTTTCATGGGTGTCATTTTCGTGGTTTTTGGGGTCGCTGATAATTAAAATGAGAACAAAATGAAAATCCAGAATGGCGCAGATAAAAATTTTTTTTTGCTATCATTATTTCGTGGCCTACCCGTCGTGGAACACTACTGCACGCCACTGGGTCTGAGGATAAGTAACGATCCATTACATATTGACTTCCCGGCAAGTCCCGAAAAAGTGAAAGCCAGTTAATGGGCTGTGTAGGTGAGATAATCAGTCACTCCAGGTACAGTACTGGTATCCGGTAGCATTTATTGAAAATTCAACATAAGAAAAGACGGGCCGTTGTTAACAATGGTTTACATTAGGTACTTTGTAAGTAGGCACATGATTGTGCCTATGCTGGTCTATTCAGTCTACTGGTCTACTAGTCTTCTGGTCTACTCAGTCTTCTTGTCCAACTTAGTCTACCGGTCTACTCGGTCTACTGGTCTACTCGGTCTACTGGTCTACTCGGTCTACTTGGTCTATTCAGTCTTTTGGTCTACTCGGTCTACTGGTCTACTCGGTGTACTGGTCTACTCAGTCTACTGGTCTACTCAGTCAACTGGTCTACTCAGTCTTCTGGTCCACTTAGTCTTCTGGTCTACTGGTGTACTCGGTCTACTGGTCTTCTCAGTCTTCTGGTCTACTCGATCTACTTGGTCTACTAGTCTACTCGGTCTACTGGTCTACTCAGTCTACTGGTCTACTCAGTCTACTGGTCTACTCAGTCTACTGGTCTACTCAGTCTACTGGTCAACTCAATCTTCTGGTCTTCCCAGTCCACTAGTCTACTCAGTAATCTGGTCTTCTCAGTCTTCTGGTCCACTTAGTCTTCTGGTCTACTCAGCCCACTGGTCTACTCGGTCCACTGGTCTTCTCGGTCTTCTGGTCTACTGATCTACTCAGTCTTCTGGTCTTATCAGTTTACGGGTCTACTCAGTCTACTGGTCAACTCAATCTTCTGGTCTTGTCGGTCTACTAGTCTACTCAGTAATCTGGTCTACTCATTCTTCTGGTCCACTTAGTCATCTGGTCTACTCAGCCCACTGGTCTACTCGGCCTAATGGTCCACTTAGTGTTCTGGTCTACTCGGTCTACTGGTCTACTCGGTCTACTGGTCTACTCGGTCCACTGGTCTTCTCGGTCTTCTGGTCTACTGATCTACTCAGTCTTCTGGTCCACTTAGTCTTAGGGTCTACTCGGTCTACTGGTCTACTCGGTCTACTGGTCTACTCGGTCCACTGGTCTTCTCGGTCTTCTAGTCTACTGATCTACTCAGTCTTCTGGTCTAATCAGTTTACTGGTCTACTCAGCCCACTGGTCTACTCGGTACACTGGTCTTCTCAATCTTCTGGTCTACTGATCTACTCAGTCTTCTGGTCTAATCAGTTTACTGGTCTACTCAGTCTACTGGTCTACTCGGTCTACTGGTCTACTAGTCTTCTCGGTCTTCTGGTCTACTCAGTCTACTGGTCTACTCAGTCAACTGGTCTACTCAGTCTTCTGGTCCACTTAGTCTTCTGGTCTACTGGTGTACTCGGTCTACTGGTCTTCTCAGTCTTCTGGTCTACTCGATCTACTTGGTCTACTAGTCTACTCGGTCTACTGGTCTACTCAGTCTACTGGTCTACTCAGTCTACTGGTCTACTCAGTCTACTGGTCTACTCAGTCTACTGGTCAACTCAATCTTCTGGTCTTCCCAGTCCACTAGTCTACTCAGTAATCTGGTCTTCTCAGTCTTCTGGTCCACTTAGTCTTCTGGTCTACTCAGCCCACTGGTCTACTCGGTCCACTGGTCTTCTCGGTCTTCTGGTCTACTGATCTACTCAGTCTTCTGGTCTTATCAGTTTACGGGTCTACTCAGTCTACTGGTCAACTCAATCTTCTGGTCTTGTCGGTCTACTAGTCTACTCAGTAATCTGGTCTACTCATTCTTCTGGTCCACTTAGTCATCTGGTCTACTCAGCCCACTGGTCTACTCGGCCTAATGGTCCACTTAGTGTTCTGGTCTACTCGGTCTACTGGTCTACTCGGTCTACTGGTCTACTCGGTCCACTGGTCTTCTCGGTCTTCTGGTCTACTGATCTACTCAGTCTTCTGGTCCACTTAGTCTTAGGGTCTACTCGGTCTACTGGTCTACTCGGTCTACTGGTCTACTCGGTCCACTGGTCTTCTCGGTCTTCTAGTCTACTGATCTACTCAGTCTTCTGGTCTAATCAGTTTACTGGTCTACTCAGCCCACTGGTCTACTCGGTACACTGGTCTTCTCAATCTTCTGGTCTACTGATCTACTCAGTCTTCTGGTCTAATCAGTTTACTGGTCTACTCAGTCTACTGGTCTACTCGGTCTACTGGTCTACTAGTCTTCTCGGTCTTCTGGTCTTCTCGGTCTACTGGTCTATTCGGTCTACTGGTCTACTCAGTCTACTGGTCTACTCGGTCTACTGGTCTACTCGGTCTACTGGTCTATTCAGTCTACCGGTCTACTCAGTCTACTGGTCTACTTAGTCTTCTGGTCTCCTCAGTCTACTTGGTCAATTCAATCTTCTGGTCTTCCCGGTCGACTAGTCTACTCAGTCAACTGGTCTACTCAGTCTTCTGGTCCACTTAGTCTTCTGGTCTACTCAGCCCACTGGTCTACTCGGTCCACTGGTCTTCTCAATCTTCTGGTCTACTGATCTACTCAGTCTTCTGGTCTAATCAGTTTACTGGTCTACTCAGTCTACTGGTCTACTCGGTCTACTGGTCTACTAGTCTTCTCGGTCTTCTGGTCTACTCGGTTTACTGGTCTACTCGGTCCACTGGTCTACTCAGTCTTCTGGTCTACTCGGTCTACTGGTCTACTCGGTCTACTGGTCTACTCAGTCTTCTAGTCTACTCAGTCTTCTGGTCCACTTAGTCTACTGGTCTACTCGGTCTACTGGTCTACTCGGTCTACTGGTCTACTCGGTCTACTGGTCTTTTCGGTCTACTGGTCTACTCGGTCTACTGGTCTAATCGGTCTACTGGTCTACTCAGTCTTCTGGTCTACTTGGTCTTCTGGTCTACTCGGTCTTCTAGTCTACTCGGTCTACTGGTCTTTTCGGTCTACTGGTCTACTCGGTCTACTGGTCTAATCGGTCTACTGGTCTACTCAGTCTTCTGGTCTACTTGGTCTTCTGGTCTACTCGGTCTTCTAGTCTACTCGGTCTACTGGTCTATTCGGTCTACTGGTCTACTCAGTCTACTGGTCTACTCGGTCTACTGGTCTACTCGGTCTACTGGTCTATTCAGTCTACCGGTCTACTCAGTCTACTGGTCTACTCAGTCTACTGGTCAACTCAATCTTCTGGTCTTCCCAGTCTACTAGTCTACTCAGTAATCTGGTCTACTCAGTCTTCTGGTCCACTTAGTCTTCTGGTCTATTCAACCCACTGGTCTACTCGGTCTACTGGTCTACTCGGTCCACTGGTTTTCTCGGTCTTCTAGTCTACTGATCTACTCAGTCTTCTGGTCTAATCAGTTTACTGGTCTACTGGTCCACTGGTCTTCTCGGTCTTCTAGTCTACTGGTCTACTCAGTCTTCTAGTCTACTCAGTCTTCTGGTCCACTTAGTCTACTGGTCTACTCGGTCTACTGGTCTACTCGGTCTACTGGTCTACTCGGTCTACTGGTCTACTCGGTCTTCTGGTCTACTCGGTCTACTGGTCTACTCGGTCTACTGGTCTACTCGGTCTACTGGTCTAATCGGTCTACTGGTCTACTCAGTCTTCTGGTCTACTTAGTCTTCTGGTCTACTCGGTCTTCTGGTGTACTCGGTCTACTGGTCTATTCGGTCTACTGGTCTACTCAGTCTACTGGTCTACTCGGTCTACTGGTCTACTCGGTCTACTGGTCTATTCAGTCTACCGGTCTACTCAGTCTACTGGTCTACTCAGTCTTCTGGTCTACTCAGTCTACTTGGTCAATTCAATCTTCTGGTCTTCCCGGTCGACTAGTCTACTCAGTCTTCTGGTCTACTCAGTCTTCTGGTCTACTTAGTCTTCTGGTCTCCTCAGTCTACTTGGTCAATTCAATCTTCTGGTCTTCCCGGTCGACTAGTCTACTCAGTCAACTGGTCTACTCAGTCCTCTGGTCCACTTAGTCTTCTGGTCTACTCAGCCCACTGGTCTACTCGGTCCACTGGTCTTCTCAATCTTCTGGTCTACTGATCTACTCAGTCTTCTGGTCTAATCAGTTTACTGGTCTACTCAGTCTACTGGTCTACTCGGTCTACTGGTCTACTAGTCTTCTCGGTCTTCTGGTCTACTCGGTTTACTGGTCTACTCGGTCTACTGGTCTACTCGGTTTACTGGTCTACTCGGTCTACTGGTCTACTCGGTCTACTGGTCTTTTCGGTCTACTGGTCTACTCGGTCTACTGGTCTAATCGGTCTACTGGTCTACTCAGTCTTCTGGTCTACTTAGTCTTCTGGTCTACTCGGTCTTCTAGTCTACTCGGTCTACTGGTCTATTCGGTCTACTGGTCTACTCAGTCTACTGGTCTACTCGGTCTACTGGTCTACTCGGTCTACTGGTCTATTCAGTCTACCGGTCTACTCAGTCTACTGGTCTACTCAGTCTTCTGGTCTACTCAGTCTACTTGGTCAATTCAATCTTCTGGTCTTCCTGGTCGACTAGTCTACTCAGTCTTCTGGTCTACTCAGTCTTCTGGTCCACTTAGTCTTCTGGTCTACTCAGCCCACTGGTCTACTCGGTCCACTGGTCTTCTCGGTCTTCTGGTCTACTGATCTACTCAGTCTTCTGGTCTTATCAGTTTACGGGTCTACTCAGTCTACTGGTCAACTCAATCTTCTGGTCTTCCCAGTCTACTAGTCTACTCAGTAATCTGGTCTACTCAGTCTTCTGGTCCACTTAGTCTTCTGGTCTATTCAGCCCACTGGTCTACTCGGTCTACTGGTCCACTTAGTCTTCTGGTCTACTCGGTCTACTGGTCTACTCGGTCTACTGGTCTACTCGGTCCACTGGTCTTCTCGGTCTTCTGGTCTACTGATCTACTCAGTCTTCTGGTCCACTTAGTCTTCTGGTCTACTCGGTCTACTGGTCTACTCGGTCTACTGGTCTACTCGGTCCACTGGTCTTCTCGGTCTTCTAGTCTACTGATCTACTCAGTCTTCTGGTCTAATCAGTTTACTGGTCTACTGGTCCACTGGTCTTCTCGGTCTTCTAGTCTACTGGTCTACTCAGTCTTCTAGTCTACTCAGTCTTCTAGTCTACTCAGTCTTCTGGTCCACTTAGTCTACTGGTCTACTCGGTCTACTGGTCTACTCGGTCTACTGGTCTACTCGGTCTACTGGTCTACTCGGTCTTCTGGTCTACTCGGTCTACTGGTCTACTCGGTCTACTGGTCTACTCGGTCTACTGGTCTAATCGGTCTACTGGTCTACTCAGTCTTCTGGTCTACTTAGTCTTCTGGTCTACTCGGTCTTCTGGTGTACTCGGTCTACTGGTCTATTCGGTCTACTGGTCTACTCAGTCTACTGGTCTACTCGGTCTACTGGTCTACTCGGTCTACTGGTCTATTCAGTCTACCGGTCTACTCAGTCTACTGGTCTACTCAGTCTTCTGGTCTACTCATTCTACTTGGTCAATTCAATCTTCTGGTCTTCCCGGTCGACTAGTCTACTCAGTCTTCTGGTCTACTCAGTTTTCTGGTCTACTTAGTCTTCTGGTCTCCTCAGTCTACTTGGTCAATTCAATCTTCTGGTCTTCCCGGTCGACTAGTCTACTCAGTCAACCGGTCTACTCAGTCTTCTGGTCCACTTAGTCTTCTGGTCTACTCAGCCCACTGGTCTACTCGGTCCACTGGTCTTCTCAATCTTCTGGTCTACTGATCTACTCAGTCTTCTGGTCTAATCAGTTTACTGGTCTACTCAGTCTACTGGTCTACTCGGTCTACTGGTCAACTAGTCTTCTCGGTCTTCTGGTCTACTCGGTTTACTAGTCTACTCGGTCTACTGGTCTACTCAGTCTTCTGGTCTACTCGGTCTACTGGTCTACTCGGTCTACTGGTCTACTCAGTCTTCTAGTCTACTCAGTCTTCTGGTCCACTTAGTCTACTGGTCTACTCGGTCTACTTGTCTACTCGGTCTACTGGTCTACTCGGTCTACTGGTCTACTCGGTCTACTGGTCTACTCGGTCTACTGGTCTTTTCGGTCTACTGGTCTACTCGGTCTACTGGTCTAATCGGTCTACTGGTCTACTCAGTCTTCTGGTCTAATTAGTTTTCTGGTCTACTCGGTCTTCTAGTCTACTCGGTCTACTGGTCTATTCGGTCTACTGGTCTACTCAGTCTACTGGTCTACTCGGTCTACTGGTCTACTCGGTCTACTGGTCTATTCAGTCTACCGGTCTACTCAGTCTACTGGTCTACTCAGTCTTCTGGTCTACTCAGTCTACATGGTCAATTCAATCTTCTGGTCTTCCCGGTCGACTAGTCTACTCAGTCTTCTGGTCTACTCAGTCTTCTGGTCCACTTAGTCTTCTGGTCTACTCAGCCCACTGGTCTACTCGGTCCACTGGTCTTCTCGGTCTTCTGGTCTACTGATCTACTCAGTCTTCTGGTCTTATCAGTTTACGGGTCTACTCTGTCTACTGGTCAACTCAATCTTCTGGTCTTCCCAGTCTACTAGTCTACTCAGTAATCTGGTCTACTCAGTCTTCTGGTCCACTTAGTCTTCTGGTCTATTCAGCCCACTGGTCTACTCGGTCTACTGGTCCACTTAGTCTTCTGGTCTACTCGGTCTACTGGTCTACTCGGTCTACTGGTCTACTCGGTCCACTGGTCTTCTCGGTCTTCTGGTCTACTGATCTACTCAGTCTTCTGGTCCACTTAGTCTTCTGGTCTTTTCGGTCTACTGGTCTACTCGGTCTACTGGTCTACTCGGTCCACTGGTCTTCTCGGTCTTCTAGTCTACTGGTCTACTCAGTCTTCTAGTCTACTCAGTCTTCTGGTCCACTTAGTCTACCGGTCTACTCGGTCTACTGGTCTACTCGGTCTACTGGTCTACTCAGTCTACTGGTCTACTCGGTCTACTGGTCTACTCGGTCTACTGGTCTATTCAGTCTACCGGTCTACTCAGTCTACTGGTCTACTCAGTCTTCTGGTCTACTCAGTCTACATGGTCAATTCAATCTTCTGGTCTTCCCGGTCGACTAGTCTACTCAGTCTTCTGGTCTACTCAGTCTTCTGGTCCACTTAGTCTTCTGGTCTACTCAGCCCACTGGTCTACTCGGTCCACTGGTCTTCTCGGTCTTCTGGTCTACTGATCTACTCAGTCTTCTGGTCTTATCAGTTTACGGGTCTACTCAGTCTACTGGTCAACTCAATCTTCTGGTCTTCCCAGTCTACTAGTCTACTCAGTAATCTGGTCTACTCAGTCTTCTGGTCCACTTAGTCTTCTGGTCTATTCAGCCCACTGGTCTACTCGGTCTACTGGTCCACTTAGTCTTCTGGTCTACTCGGTCTACTGGTCTACTCGGTCCACTGGTCTTCTCGGTCTTCTGGTCTACTGATCTACTCAGTCTTCTGGTCCACTTAGTCTTCTGGTCTACTCGGTCTACTGGTCTACTCGGTCTACTGGTCTACTCGGTCCACTGGTCTTCTCGGTCTTCTAGTCTACTGGTCTACTCAGTCTTCTAGTCTACTCAGTCTTCTGGTCCACTTAGTCTACTGGTCTACTCGGTCTACTGGTCTACTCGGTCTACTGGTCTACTCAGTCTACTGGTCTTCTCGGTCTACTGGTCTACTCGGTCTACTGGTCTATTCAGTCTACCGGTCTACTGGTCTAATCGGTCTACTGGTCTACTCAGTCTTCTGGTCTACTTAGTCTTCTGGTCTACTCGGTCTTCTAGTCTACTCGGTCTACTGGTCTATTCGGTCTACTGGTCTACTCAGTCTACTGGTCTACTCGGTCTACTGGTCTACTCGGTCTACTGGTCTATTCAGTCTACCGGTCTACTCAGTCTACTGGTCTACTCAGTCTTCTGGTCTACTCAGTCTACTTGGTCAATTCAATCTTCTGGTCTTCCCGGTCGACTAGTCTACTCAGTCTTCTGGTCTACTCAGTCTTCTGGTCCACTTAGTCTTCTGGTCTATTCAGCCCACTGGTCTACTCGGTCTACTGGTCCACTTAGTCTTCTGGTCTACTCGGTCTACTGGTCTACTCGGTCTACTGGTCTACTCGGTCCACTGGTCTTCTCGGTCTTCTGGTCTACTGATCTACTCAGTCTTCTGGTCCACTTAGTCTTCTGGTCTACTCGGTCTACTGGTCTACTCGGTCTACTGGTCTACTCGGTCCACTGGTTCTCTCGGTCTTCTAGTCTACTGATCTACTCAGTCTTCTGGTCTAATCAGTTTACTGGTCTACTGGTCCACTGGTCTTCTCGGTCTTCTAGTCTACTGGTCTACTCAGTCTTTTAGTCTACTCAGTCTTCTGGTCCACTTAGTCTACTGGTCTACTCGGTCTACTGGTCTACTCGGTCTACTGGTCTACTCGGTCTACTGGTCTATTCAGTCTACCGGTCTACTCAGTCTACTGGTCTACTCAGTCTTCTGGTCTACTCAGTCTACTTGGTCAATTCAATCTTCTGGTCTTCCCGGTCGACTAGTCTACTCAGTCTTCTGGTCTACTCAGTCTTCTGGTCCACTTAGTCTTCTGGTCGACTCAGTCTACTGGTCTACTCAGTCTACTGATCTACTCGGTCTACTGGTCTATTCGGTCTACTGGTCTACTCAGTCTACTGGTCTTCTCAGTCTACTGGTCTACTCAGTCTTCTGGTCTACTCAGTCTACTTGGTCAATTCAATCTTCTGGTCTTCCCGGTCAACTAGTCTACTCAGTCTTCTGGTCTACTCAGTCTTCTGGTCCACTTAGTCTTCTGGTCGACTCGGTCTACTGGTCTACTCAGTCTACTGGTCAACTCGGTCTACTGGTCTACTCGGTCTACTGGTCTACTCAGTCTTCTGGTCTACTCGGTATACTGGTCTACCCAAACTTTTGGTCTACCCGGTCTACTGGTCTACTCGGTCTTGTAGTCTACTCAGTCTTCTGGTCCACTTAGTCTTCTGGTCTACTCGGTCTACTGATCTACTCGGTCTACTGGTCTACTCAGTCTTCTGTTCTACTCAGTCTTCTGGTCCACTTAAGTCTTCTGGTCTATTCGGTCTACTGATCTACTCGGTCTACTGGTCTACTCAGTCTACTGGTCTACTCGGTCTACTGGTCTACTCGGTCTACTGGTCTATTCAGTCTACCGGTCTACTCAGTCTACTGGTCTACTCAGTCTTCTGGTCTACTCAGTCTACTTGGTCAATTCAATCTTCTGGTCTTCCCGGTCGACTAGTCTACTCAGTCTTCTGGTCTACTCAGTCTTCTGGTCCACTTAGTCTTCTGGTCTACTCGGTCTACTGGTCCACTTAGTCTTCTGGTCTACTCGGTCTACTGGTCTACTCGGTCTACTGGTCTACTCGGTCCACTGGTCTTCTCGGTCTTCTGGTCCACTTAGTCTTCTGGTCTACTCAGCCCACTGGTCTACTCGGTCCACTGGTCTTCTCGGTCTTCTGGTCTACTGATCTACTCAGTCTTCTGGTCTTATCAGTTTACGGGTCTACTCAGTCTACTGGTCAACTCAATCTTCTGGTCTTGTCGGTCTACTAGTCTACTCAGTAATCTGGTCTACTCATTCTTCTGGTCCACTTAGTCATCTGGTCTACTCAGCCCACTGGTCTACTCGGCCTAATGGTCCACTTAGTGTTCTGGTCTACTCGGTCTACTGGTCTACTCGGTCTACTGGTCTACTCGGTCCACTGGTCTTCTCGGTCTTCTGGTCTACTGATCTACTCAGTCTTCTGGTCCACTTAGTCTTAGGGTCTACTCGGTCTACTGGTCTACTCGGTCTACTGGTCTACTCGGTCCACTGGTCTTCTCGGTCTTCTAGTCTACTGATCTACTCAGTCTTCTGGTCTAATCAGTTTACTGGTCTACTCAGCCCACTGGTCTACTCGGTACACTGGTCTTCTCAATCTTCTGGTCTACTGATCTACTCAGTCTTCTGGTCTAATCAGTTTACTGGTCTACTCAGTCTACTGGTCTACTCGGTCTACTGGTCTACTAGTCTTCTCGGTCTTCTGGTCTTCTCGGTCTACTGGTCTATTCGGTCTACTGGTCTACTCAGTCTACTGGTCTACTCGGTCTACTGGTCTACTCGGTCTACTGGTCTATTCAGTCTACCGGTCTACTCAGTCTACTGGTCTACTTAGTCTTCTGGTCTCCTCAGTCTACTTGGTCAATTCAATCTTCTGGTCTTCCCGGTCGACTAGTCTACTCAGTCAACTGGTCTACTCAGTCTTCTGGTCCACTTAGTCTTCTGGTCTACTCAGCCCACTGGTCTACTCGGTCCACTGGTCTTCTCAATCTTCTGGTCTACTGATCTACTCAGTCTTCTGGTCTAATCAGTTTACTGGTCTACTCAGTCTACTGGTCTACTCGGTCTACTGGTCTACTAGTCTTCTCGGTCTTCTGGTCTACTCGGTTTACTGGTCTACTCGGTCCACTGGTCTACTCAGTCTTCTGGTCTACTCGGTCTACTGGTCTACTCGGTCTACTGGTCTACTCAGTCTTCTAGTCTACTCAGTCTTCTGGTCCACTTAGTCTACTGGTCTACTCGGTCTACTGGTCTACTCGGTCTACTGGTCTACTCGGTCTACTGGTCTTTTCGGTCTACTGGTCTACTCGGTCTACTGGTCTAATCGGTCTACTGGTCTACTCAGTCTTCTGGTCTACTTGGTCTTCTGGTCTACTCGGTCTTCTAGTCTACTCGGTCTACTGGTCTATTCGGTCTACTGGTCTACTCAGTCTACTGGTCTACTCGGTCTACTGGTCTACTCGGTCTACTGGTCTATTCAGTCTACCGGTCTACTCAGTCTACTGGTCTACTCAGTCTTCTGGTCTACTCAGTCTACTTGGTCAATTCAATCTTCTGGTCTTCCCGGTCGACTAGTCTACTCAGTCTTCTGGTCTACTCAGTCTTCTGGTCCACTTAGTCTTCTGGTCTACTCAGCCCACTGGTCTACTCGGTCCACTGGTCTTCTCGGTCTTCTGGTCTACTGATCTACTCAGTCTTCTGGTCTTATCAGTTTACGGGTCTACTCAGTCTACTGGTCAACTCAATCTTCTGGTCTTCCCAGTCTACTAGTCTACTCAGTAATCTGGTCTACTCAGTCTTCTGGTCCACTTAGTCTTCTGGTCTATTCAACCCACTGGTCTACTCGGTCTACTGGTCTACTCGGTCCACTGGTTTTCTCGGTCTTCTAGTCTACTGATCTACTCAGTCTTCTGGTCTAATCAGTTTACTGGTCTACTGGTCCACTGGTCTTCTCGGTCTTCTAGTCTACTGGTCTACTCAGTCTTCTAGTCTACTCAGTCTTCTGGTCCACTTAGTCTACTGGTCTACTCGGTCTACTGGTCTACTCGGTCTACTGGTCTACTCGGTCTACTGGTCTACTCGGTCTTCTGGTCTACTCGGTCTACTGGTCTACTCGGTCTACTGGTCTACTCGGTCTACTGGTCTAATCGGTCTACTGGTCTACTCAGTCTTCTGGTCTACTTAGTCTTCTGGTCTACTCGGTCTTCTGGTGTACTCGGTCTACTGGTCTATTCGGTCTACTGGTCTACTCAGTCTACTGGTCTACTCGGTCTACTGGTCTACTCGGTCTACTGGTCTATTCAGTCTACCGGTCTACTCAGTCTACTGGTCTACTCAGTCTTCTGGTCTACTCAGTCTACTTGGTCAATTCAATCTTCTGGTCTTCCCGGTCGACTAGTCTACTCAGTCTTCTGGTCTACTCAGTCTTCTGGTCTACTTAGTCTTCTGGTCTCCTCAGTCTACTTGGTCAATTCAATCTTCTGGTCTTCCCGGTCGACTAGTCTACTCAGTCAACTGGTCTACTCAGTCCTCTGGTCCACTTAGTCTTCTGGTCTACTCAGCCCACTGGTCTACTCGGTCCACTGGTCTTCTCAATCTTCTGGTCTACTGATCTACTCAGTCTTCTGGTCTAATCAGTTTACTGGTCTACTCAGTCTACTGGTCTACTCGGTCTACTGGTCTACTAGTCTTCTCGGTCTTCTGGTCTACTCGGTTTACTGGTCTACTCGGTCTACTGGTCTACTCGGTTTACTGGTCTACTCGGTCTACTGGTCTACTCGGTCTACTGGTCTTTTCGGTCTACTGGTCTACTCGGTCTACTGGTCTAATCGGTCTACTGGTCTACTCAGTCTTCTGGTCTACTTAGTCTTCTGGTCTACTCGGTCTTCTAGTCTACTCGGTCTACTGGTCTATTCGGTCTACTGGTCTACTCAGTCTACTGGTCTACTCGGTCTACTGGTCTACTCGGTCTACTGGTCTATTCAGTCTACCGGTCTACTCAGTCTACTGGTCTACTCAGTCTTCTGGTCTACTCAGTCTACTTGGTCAATTCAATCTTCTGGTCTTCCTGGTCGACTAGTCTACTCAGTCTTCTGGTCTACTCAGTCTTCTGGTCCACTTAGTCTTCTGGTCTACTCAGCCCACTGGTCTACTCGGTCCACTGGTCTTCTCGGTCTTCTGGTCTACTGATCTACTCAGTCTTCTGGTCTTATCAGTTTACGGGTCTACTCAGTCTACTGGTCAACTCAATCTTCTGGTCTTCCCAGTCTACTAGTCTACTCAGTAATCTGGTCTACTCAGTCTTCTGGTCCACTTAGTCTTCTGGTCTATTCAGCCCACTGGTCTACTCGGTCTACTGGTCCACTTAGTCTTCTGGTCTACTCGGTCTACTGGTCTACTCGGTCTACTGGTCTACTCGGTCCACTGGTCTTCTCGGTCTTCTGGTCTACTGATCTACTCAGTCTTCTGGTCCACTTAGTCTTCTGGTCTACTCGGTCTACTGGTCTACTCGGTCTACTGGTCTACTCGGTCCACTGGTCTTCTCGGTCTTCTAGTCTACTGATCTACTCAGTCTTCTGGTCTAATCAGTTTACTGGTCTACTGGTCCACTGGTCTTCTCGGTCTTCTAGTCTACTGGTCTACTCAGTCTTCTAGTCTACTCAGTCTTCTAGTCTACTCAGTCTTCTGGTCCACTTAGTCTACTGGTCTACTCGGTCTACTGGTCTACTCGGTCTACTGGTCTACTCGGTCTACTGGTCTACTCGGTCTTCTGGTCTACTCGGTCTACTGGTCTACTCGGTCTACTGGTCTACTCGGTCTACTGGTCTAATCGGTCTACTGGTCTACTCAGTCTTCTGGTCTACTTAGTCTTCTGGTCTACTCGGTCTTCTGGTGTACTCGGTCTACTGGTCTATTCGGTCTACTGGTCTACTCAGTCTACTGGTCTACTCGGTCTACTGGTCTACTCGGTCTACTGGTCTATTCAGTCTACCGGTCTACTCATTCTACTTGGTCAATTCAATCTTCTGGTCTTCCCGGTCGACTAGTCTACTCAGTCTTCTGGTCTACTCAGTTTTCTGGTCTACTTAGTCTTCTGGTCTCCTCAGTCTACTTGGTCAATTCAATCTTCTGGTCTTCCCGGTCGACTAGTCTACTCAGTCAACCGGTCTACTCAGTCTTCTGGTCCACTTAGTCTTCTGGTCTACTCAGCCCACTGGTCTACTCGGTCCACTGGTCTTCTCAATCTTCTGGTCTACTGATCTACTCAGTCTTCTGGTCTAATCAGTTTACTGGTCTACTCAGTCTACTGGTCTACTCGGTCTACTGGTCAACTAGTCTTCTCGGTCTTCTGGTCTACTCGGTTTACTAGTCTACTCGGTCTACTGGTCTACTCAGTCTTCTGGTCTACTCGGTCTACTGGTCTACTCGGTCTACTGGTCTACTCAGTCTTCTAGTCTACTCAGTCTTCTGGTCCACTTAGTCTACTGGTCTACTCGGTCTACTTGTCTACTCGGTCTACTGGTCTACTCGGTCTACTGGTCTACTCGGTCTACTGGTCTACTCGGTCTACTGGTCTTTTCGGTCTACTGGTCTACTCGGTCTACTGGTCTAATCGGTCTACTGGTCTACTCAGTCTTCTGGTCTAATTAGTTTTCTGGTCTACTCGGTCTTCTAGTCTACTCGGTCTACTGGTCTATTCGGTCTACTGGTCTACTCAGTCTACTGGTCTACTCGGTCTACTGGTCTACTCGGTCTACTGGTCTATTCAGTCTACCGGTCTACTCAGTCTACTGGTCTACTCAGTCTTCTGGTCTACTCAGTCTACATGGTCAATTCAATCTTCTGGTCTTCCCGGTCGACTAGTCTACTCAGTCTTCTGGTCTACTCAGTCTTCTGGTCCACTTAGTCTTCTGGTCTACTCAGCCCACTGGTCTACTCGGTCCACTGGTCTTCTCGGTCTTCTGGTCTACTGATCTACTCAGTCTTCTGGTCTTATCAGTTTACGGGTCTACTCTGTCTACTGGTCAACTCAATCTTCTGGTCTTCCCAGTCTACTAGTCTACTCAGTAATCTGGTCTACTCAGTCTTCTGGTCCACTTAGTCTTCTGGTCTATTCAGCCCACTGGTCTACTCGGTCTACTGGTCCACTTAGTCTTCTGGTCTACTCGGTCTACTGGTCTACTCGGTCTACTGGTCTACTCGGTCCACTGGTCTTCTCGGTCCACTGGTCTTCTCGGTCTTCTAGTCTACTGGTCTACTCAGTCTTCTAGTCTACTCAGTCTTCTGGTCCACTTAGTCTACCGGTCTACTCGGTCTACTGGTCTACTCGGTCTACTGGTCTACTCAGTCTACTGGTCTACTCGGTCTACTGGTCTACTCGGTCTACTGGTCTACTCGGTCTACTGGTCTACTCGGTCCACTGGTCTTCTCGGTCTTCTAGTCTACTGGTCTACTCAGTCTTCTAGTCTACTCAGTCTTCTGGTCCACTTAGTCTACCGGTCTACTCGGTCTACTGGTCTACTCGGTCTACTGGTCTACTCAGTCTACTGGTCTACTCGGTCTACTGGTCTACTCGGTCTACTGGTCTATTCAGTCTACCGGTCTACTCAGTCTACTGGTCTACTCAGTCTTCTGGTCTACTCAGTCTACATGGTCAATTCAATCTTCTGGTCTTCCCGGTCGACTAGTCTACTCAGTCTTCTGGTCTACTCAGTCTTCTGGTCCACTTAGTCTTCTGGTCTACTCAGCCCACTGGTCTACTCGGTCCACTGGTCTTCTCGGTCTTCTGGTCTACTGATCTACTCAGTCTTCTGGTCTTATCAGTTTACGGGTCTACTCAGTCTACTGGTCAACTCAATCTTCTGGTCTTCCCAGTCTACTAGTCTACTCAGTAATCTGGTCTACTCAGTCTTCTGGTCCACTTAGTCTTCTGGTCTATTCAGCCCACTGGTCTACTCGGTCTACTGGTCCACTTAGTCTTCTGGTCTACTCGGTCTACTGGTCTACTCGGTCCACTGGTCTTCTCGGTCTTCTGGTCTACTGATCTACTCAGTCTTCTGGTCCACTTAGTCTTCTGGTCTACTCGGTCTACTGGTCTACTCGGTCTACTGGTCTACTCGGTCCACTGGTCTTCTCGGTCTTCTAGTCTACTGGTCTACTCAGTCTTCTAGTCTACTCAGTCTTCTGGTCCACTTAGTCTACTGGTCTACTCGGTCTACTGGTCTACTCAGTCTACTGGTCTTCTCGGTCTACTGGTCTACTCGGTCTACTGGTCTATTCAGTCTACCGGTCTACTGGTCTAATCGGTCTACTGGTCTACTCAGTCTTCTGGTCTTCTCGGTCTACTGGTCTACTCGGTCTACTGGTCTATTCAGTCTACCGGTCTACTGGTCTAATCGGTCTACTGGTCTACTCAGTCTTCTGGTCTACTTAGTCTTCTGGTCTACTCGGTCTTCTAGTCTACTCGGTCTACTGGTCTATTCGGTCTACTGGTCTACTCAGTCTACTGGTCTACTCGGTCTACTGGTCTACTCGGTCTACTGGTCTATTCAGTCTACCGGTCTACTCAGTCTACTGGTCTACTCAGTCTTCTGGTCTACTCAGTCTACTTGGTCAATTCAATCTTCTGGTCTTCCCGGTCGACTAGTCTACTCAGTCTTCTGGTCTACTCAGTCTTCTGGTCCACTTAGTCTTCTGGTCTATTCAGCCCACTGGTCTACTCGGTCTACTGGTCCACTTAGTCTTCTGGTCTACTCGGTCTACTGGTCTACTCGGTCTACTGGTCTACTCGGTACACTGGTCTTCTCGGTCTTCTGGTCTACTGATCTACTCAGTCTTCTGGTCCACTTAGTCTTCTGGTCTACTCGGTCTACTAGTCTACTCGGTCTACTGGTCTACTGGTCCACTGGTCTTCTCGGTCTTCTAGTCTACTGGTCTACTCAGTCTTTTAGTCTACTCAGTCTTCTGGTCCACTTAGTCTACTGGTCTACTCGGTCTACTGGTCTACTCGGTCTACTGGTCTACTCGGTCTACTGGTCTATTCAGTCTACCGGTCTACTCAGTCTACTGGTCTACTCGGTCTACTGGTCTACTCGGTCTACTGGTCTATTCAGTCTACCGGTCTACTCAGTCTACTGGTCTACTCAGTCTTCTGGTCTACTCAGTCTACTTGGTCAATTCAATCTTCTGGTCTTCCCGGTCGACTAGTCTACTCAGTCTTCTGGTCTACTCAGTCTTCTGGTCCACTTAGTCTTCTGGTCTATTCAGCCCACTGGTCTACTCGGTCTACTGGTCCACTTAGTCTTCTGGTCTACTCGGTCTACTGGTCTACTCGGTCTACTGGTCTACTCGGTACACTGGTCTTCTCGGTCTTCTGGTCTACTGATCTACTCAGTCTTCTGGTCCACTTAGTCTTCTGGTCTACTCGGTCTACTAGTCTACTCGGTCTACTGGTCTACTCGGTCCACTGGTTCTCTCGGTCTTCTAGTCTACTGATCTACTCAGTCTTCTGGTCTAATCAGTTTACTGGTCTACTGGTCCACTGGTCTTCTCGGTCTTCTAGTCTACTGGTCTACTCAGTCTTTTAGTCTACTCAGTCTTCTGGTCCACTTAGTCTACTGGTCTACTCGGTCTACTGGTCTACTCGGTCTACTGGTCTACTCGGTCTACTGGTCTATTCAGTCTACCGGTCTACTCAGTCTACTGGTCTACTCAGTCTTCTGGTCTACTCAGTCTACTTGGTCAATTCAATCTTCTGGTCTTCCCGGTCGACTAGTCTACTCAGTCTTCTGGTCTACTCAGTCTTCTGGTCCACTTAGTCTTCTGGTCGACTCAGTCTACTGGTCTACTCAGTCTACTGATCTACTCGGTCTACTGGTCTATTCGGTCTACTGGTCTACTCAGTCTACTGGTCTTCTCAGTCTACTGGTCTACTCAGTCTTCTGGTCTACTCAGTCTACTTGGTCAATTCAATCTTCTGGTCTTCCCGGTCAACTAGTCTACTCAGTCTTCTGGTCTACTCAGTCTTCTGGTCCACTTAGTCTTCTGGTCGACTCGGTCTACTGGTCTACTCAGTCTACTGGTCAACTCGGTCTACTGGTCTACTCGGTCTACTGGTCTACTCAGTCTTCTGGTCTACTCGGTATACTGGTCTACCCAAACTTTTGGTCTACCCGGTCTACTGGTCTACTCGGTCTTGTAGTCTACTCAGTCTTCTGGTCCACTTAGTCTTCTGGTCTACTCGGTCTACTGATCTACTCGGTCTACTGGTCTACTCAGTCTTCTGTTCTACTCAGTCTTCTGGTCCACTTAAGTCTTCTGGTCTATTCGGTCTACTGATCTACTCGGTCTACTGGTCTACTCAGTCTACTGGTCTACTCGGTCTACTGGTCTACTCGGTCTACTGGTCTATTCAGTCTACCGGTCTACTCAGTCTACTGGTCTACTCAGTCTTCTGGTCTACTCAGTCTACTTGGTCAATTCAATCTTCTGGTCTTCCCGGTCGACTAGTCTACTCAGTCTTCTGGTCTACTCAGTCTTCTGGTCCACTTAGTCTTCTGGTCTACTCGGTCTACTGGTCCACTTAGTCTTCTGGTCTACTCGGTCTACTGGTCTACTCGGTCTACTGGTCTACTCGGTCCACTGGTCTTCTCGGTCTTCTGGTCTACTGATCTACTCAGTCTTCTGGTCCACTTAGTCTTCTGGTCTACTCGGTCTACTGGTCTACTCGGTCTACTGGTCTACTCGGTCCACTGGTTCTCTCGGTCTTCTAGTCTACTGATCTACTCAGTCTTCTGGTCTAATCAGTTTACTGGTCTACTGGTCCACTGGTCTTCTCGGTCTTCTAGTCTACTGGTCTACTCAGTCTTTTAGTCTACTCAGTCTTCTGGTCCACTTAGTCTACTGGTCTACTCGGTCTACTGGTCTACTCGGTCTACTGGTCTACTCGGTCTACTGGTCTATACAGTCTACCGGTCTACTCAGTCTACTGGTCTACTCAGTCTTCTGGTCTACTCAGTCTACTTGGTCAATTCAATCTTCTGGTCTTCCCGGTCGACTAGTCTACTCAGTCTTCTGGTCTACTCAGTCTTCTGGTCCACTTAGTCTTCTGGTCGACTCAGTCTACTGGTCTACTCAGTCTACTGATCTACTCGGTCTACTGGTCTATTCGGTCTACTGGTCTACTCAGTCTACTGGTCTTCTCAGTCTACTGGTCTACTCAGTCTTCTGGTCTACTCAGTCTACTTGGTCAATTCAATCTTCTGGTCTTCCCGGTCGACTAGTCTACTCAGTCTTCTGGTCTACTCAGTCTTCTGGTCCACTTAGTCTTCTGGTCGACTCGGTCTACTGGTCTACTCAGTCTACTGGTCAACTCGGTCTACTGGTCTACTCGGTCTACTGGTCTACTCAGTCTTCTGGTCTACTCGGTCTACTGGTCTACCCAAACTTTTGGTCTACCCGGTCTACTGGTCTACTCGGTCTTGTAGTCTACACAGTCTTCTGGTCCACTTAGTCTTCTGGTCTACTCGGTCTACTGATCTACTCGGTCTACTGGTCTACTCAGTCTTCTGTTCTACTCAGTCTTCTGGTCCACTTAAGTCTTCTGGTCTATTCGGTCTACTGATCTACTCGGTCTACTGGTCTACTCAGTCTTCTGTTCTACTCAGTCTTCTGGTACCCTTAAGTCTTCTTGTCTACTCGGTTTACTGATCTACTCGCTCTACTGGTCTACCCAGTCTTCTTGTCTACTCGGTTTACTGATCTACTCGGTCTACTGGTCTACCCAAACTTTTGGTCTACCCGGTCTACTGGTTTACTCGGTCTTGTAGTCTACTCAGTCTTCTGGTCCACTTAGTCTTCTGGTCTACTCGGTCTACTGATCTACTCGGTCTACTGGTCTACTCGTTCTACTGGTATACTCGGTCTACTGGTCTACTCGTTCTACTGGTCTTTCGGTCTACTGGTCTACTCGGTCTACTGGTCTACTCGGTCTACGGATCTACTCGGTCTACTGGTCTTCTCGGTCTACTGGTCTACTCAGTCTTCTGGTGTGTTAGTGTTGGTGAAAACAGGCAATTAGGTATTGAGTTAAGCAACCAGTTAAGTGACACTTAAGTTGGTAAAAACAGGCAATTAGGCATCCAGTTGGGGACACTTAGTATTGGTGAAAACGGGCAATTACGCATTGAGTTAAGCCATCCAGTTTGGTGAAACTTAAGTTGGTGAAACGAGCATTAAGGCATCCAGTTAGGTGACGCTTAGTGTTGGTGAAAATGGGCATTTAGGGATCCAGTTAGGGGACACTTAGTGTTGGTGAAAACGGCCAATTAGGAATTGAGTTAGGAATCCAGTTAGGTGACGCTAAGTGTTGGTGAAAACGGGCAATTAGTCATCCAGTTAGGTGACACTTAGTGTTAATCAAAACAGGCAATTAGGCATTGAGTTAAGCATCCAGTTACTGGAAATTTCCGGTTTTTTCTACATGGGTGTCGTTTTCGAGGTTTATAGGATCGCTGATAATGAAAATGAGGTCAAATGAAAATCCAAGATGGTGCCGATGAACATTTTCGGTTTTTTCTACATGGGTGTCGTTTTCGTGGTTATCGGGGTTGGTGATAATGAAAATAGGTCAAAATGAAAATTCAAGATGGCGCCGATGAAAATTTTTAGTTTTTTCGTCATAAGTGTCATTTTCGTGGTTTTTGGGGTCGCTGATATTGAAAATGAGGCCAAAATGAAAATCCAAGATGGCGCCGATGAAAATTTTCAGTTTTTTCTTAATGGGTGTCGTTTTCGAGGTTTTTGGGGTCGCTGATAATGAAAATGAGGTCAAAATGAAAATCCAAGATGGCGCCGAAGAAAATTTTTAGTTTTTTTTTCATGGGTGTCATTTTCGTTGTTTTTGCGGTCGCTGATAATAAAAATGAGGTCAAAATGAACATCCAAGATGGCGCCGACAAAAATTTTTAGTTTTATTTTCATGGGTGTCATTTTCGTGGTTTTTGGGGTCGCTGATAATTAAAATGAGAACAAAATGAAAATCCAGAATGGCGCAGATAAAAATTTTTTTTTGCTATCATTATTTCGTGGCCTACCCGTCGTGGAACACTACTGCACGCCACTGGGTCTGAGGATAAGTAACGATCCATTACATATTGACTTCCCGGCAAGTCCCGAAAAAGTGAAAGCCAGTTAATGGGCTGTGTAGGTGAGATAATCAGTCACTCCAGGTACAGTACTGGTATCCGGTAGCATTTATTGAAAATTCAACATAAGAAAAGACGGGCCGTTGTTAACAATGGTTTACATTAGGTACTTTGTAAGTAGGCACATGATTGTGCCTATGCTGGTCTATTCAGTCTACTGGTCTACTAGTCTTCTGGTCTACTCAGTCTTCTTGTCCAACTTAGTCTACCGGTCTACTCGGTCTACTGGTCTACTCGGTCTACTGGTCTACTCGGTCTACTTGGTCTATTCAGTCTTTTGGTCTACTCGGTCTACTGGTCTACTCGGTGTACTGGTCTACTCAGTCTACTGGTCTACTCAGTCAACTGGTCTACTCAGTCTTCTGGTCCACTTAGTCTTCTGGTCTACTGGTGTACTCGGTCTACTGGTCTTCTCAGTCTTCTGGTCTACTCGATCTACTTGGTCTACTAGTCTACTCGGTCTACTGGTCTACTCAGTCTACTGGTCTACTCAGTCTACTGGTCTACTCAGTCTACTGGTCTACTCAGTCTACTGGTCAACTCAATCTTCTGGTCTTCCCGGTCCACTAGTCTACTCAGTAATCTGGTCTTCTCAGTCTTCTGGTCCACTTAGTCTTCTGGTCTACTCAGCCCACTGGTCTACTCGGTCCACTGGTCTTCTCGGTCTTCTGGTCTACTGATCTACTCAGTCTTCTGGTCTTATCAGTTTACGGGTCTACTCAGTCTACTGGTCAACTCAATCTTCTGGTCTTGTCGGTCTACTAGTCTACTCAGTAATCTGGTCTACTCATTCTTCTGGTCCACTTAGTCTTCTGGTCTACTCAGCCCACTGGTCTACTCGGCCTAATGGTCCACTTAGTGTTCTGGTCTACTCGGTCTACTGGTCTACTCGGTCTACTGGTCTACTCGGTCCACTGGTCTTCTCGGTCTTCTGGTCTACTGATCTACTCAGTCTTCTGGTCCACTTAGTCTTAGGGTCTACTCGGTCTACTGGTCTACTCGGTCTACTGGTCTACTCGGTCCACTGGTCTTCTCGGTCTTCTAGTCTACTGATCTACTCAGTCTTCTGGTCTAATCAGTTTACTGGTCTACTCAGCCCACTGGTCTACTCGGTACACTGGTCTTCTCAATCTTCTGGTCTACTGATCTACTCAGTCTTCTGGTCTAATCAGTTTACTGGTCTACTCAGTCTACTGGTCTACTCGGTCTACTGGTCTACTAGTCTTCTCGGTCTTCTGGTCTTCTCGGTCTACTGGTCTATTCGGTCTACTGGTCTACTCAGTCTACTGGTCTACTCGGTCTACTGGTCTACTCGGTCTACTGGTCTATTCAGTCTACCGGTCTACTCAGTCTACTGGTCTACTTAGTCTTCTGGTCTCCTCAGTCTACTTGGTCAATTCAATCTTCTGGTCTTCCCGGTCGACTAGTCTACTCAGTCAACTGGTCTACTCAGTCTACTGGTCTACTCGGTCTACTGGTCTACTCGGTCTACTGGTCTATTCAGTCTACCGGTCTACTCAGTCTACTGGTCTACTTAGTCTTCTGGTCTCCTCAGTCTACTTGGTCAATTCAATCTTCTGGTCTTCCCGGTCGACTAGTCTACTCAGTCAACTGGTCTACTCAGTCTTCTGGTCCACTTAGTCTTCTGGTCTACTCAGCCCACTGGTCTACTCGGTCCACTGGTCTTCTCAATCTTCTGGTCTACCGGTCTACTCGGTCTACTGGTCTACTCGGTCTACTGGTCTACTCGGTCTACTTGGTCTATTCAGTCTTTTGGTCTACTCGGTCTACTGGTCTACTCGGTGTACTGGTCTACTCAGTCTACTGGTCTACTCAGTCAACTGGTCTACTCAGTCTTCTGGTCCACTTAGTCTTCTGGTCTACTGGTGTACTCGGTCTACTGGTCTTCTCAGTCTTCTGGTCTACTCGATCTACTTGGTCTACTAGTCTACTCGGTCTACTGGTCTACTCAGTCTACTGGTCTACTCAGTCTACTGGTCTACTCAGTCTACTGGTCTACTCAGTCTACTGGTCAACTCAATCTTCTGGTCTTCCCGGTCCACTAGTCTACTCAGTAATCTGGTCTTCTCAGTCTTCTGGTCCACTTAGTCTTCTGGTCTACTCAGCCCACTGGTCTACTCGGTCCACTGGTCTTCTCGGTCTTCTGGTCTACTGATCTACTCAGTCTTCTGGTCTTATCAGTTTACGGGTCTACTCAGTCTACTGGTCAACTCAATCTTCTGGTCTTGTCGGTCTACTAGTCTACTCAGTAATCTGGTCTACTCATTCTTCTGGTCCACTTAGTCTTCTGGTCTACTCAGCCCACTGGTCTACTCGGCCTAATGGTCCACTTAGTGTTCTGGTCTACTCGGTCTACTGGTCTACTCGGTCTACTGGTCTACTCGGTCCACTGGTCTTCTCGGTCTTCTGGTCTACTGATCTACTCAGTCTTCTGGTCCACTTAGTCTTAGGGTCTACTCGGTCTACTGGTCTACTCGGTCTACTGGTCTACTCGGTCCACTGGTCTTCTCGGTCTTCTAGTCTACTGATCTACTCAGTCTTCTGGTCTAATCAGTTTACTGGTCTACTCAGCCCACTGGTCTACTCGGTACTTTGGTCTTCTCAATCTTCTGGTCTACTGATCTACTCAGTCTTCTGGTCTAATCAGTTTACTGGTCTACTCAGTCTACTGGTCTACTCGGTCTACTGGTCTACTAGTCTTCTCGGTCTTCTGGTCTTCTCGGTCTACTGGTCTATTCGGTCTACTGGTCTACTCAGTCTACTGGTCTACTCGGTCTACTGGTCTACTCGGTCTACTGGTCTATTCAGTCTACCGGTCTACTCAGTCTACTGGTCTACTTAGTCTTCTGGTCTCCTCAGTCTACTTGGTCAATTCAATCTTCTGGTCTTCCCGGTCGACTAGTCTACTCAGTCAACTGGTCTACTCAGTCTTCTGGTCCACTTAGTCTTCTGGTCTACTCAGCCCACTGGTCTACTCGGTCCACTGGTCTTCTCAATCTTCTGGTCTACTGATCTACTCAGTCTTCTGGTCTAATCAGTTTACTGGTCTACTCAGTCTACTGGTCTACTCGGTCTACTGGTCTACTAGTCTTCTCGGTCTTCTGGTCTACTCGGTTTACTGGTCTACTCGGTCTACTGGTCTACTCAGTCTTCTGGTCTACTCGGTCTACTGGTCTACTCGGTCTACTGGTCTACTCAGTCTTCTAGTCTACTCAGTCTTCTGGTCCACTTAGTCTACTGGTCTACTCGGTCTACTGGTCTACTCGGTCTACTGGTCTACTCGGTCTACTGGTCTTTTCGGTCTACTGGTCTACTCGGTCTACTGGTCTAATCGGTCTACTGGTCTACTCAGTCTTCTGGTCTACTTGGTCTTCTGGTCTACTCGGTCTTCTAGTCTACTCGGTCTACTGGTCTATTCGGTCTACTGGTCTACTCAGTCTACTGGTCTACTCGGTCTACTGGTCTACTCGGTCTACTGGTCTATTCAGTCTACCGGTCTACTCAGTCTACTGGTCTACTCAGTCTTCTGGTCTACTCAGTCTACTTGGTCAATTCAATCTTCTGGTCTTCCCGGTCGACTAGTCTACTCAGTCTTCTGGTCTACTCAGTCTTCTGGTCCACTTAGTCTTCTGGTCTACTCAGCCCACTGGTCTACTCGGTCCACTGGTCTTCTCGGTCTTCTGGTCTACTGATCTACTCAGTCTTCTGGTCTTATCAGTTTACGGGTCTACTCAGTCTACTGGTCAACTCAATCTTCTGGTCTTCCCAGTCTACTAGTCTACTCAGTAATCTGGTCTACTCAGTCTTCTGGTCCACTTAGTCTTCTGGTCTATTCAACCCACTGGTCTACTCGGTCTACTGGTCTACTCGGTCCACTGGTTTTCTCGGTCTTCTAGTCTACTGATCTACTCAGTCTTCTGGTCTAATCAGTTTACGGGTCTACTGGTCCACTGGTCTTCTCGGTCTTCTAGTCTACTGGTCTACTCAGTCTTCTAGTCTACTCAGTCTTCTGGTCCACTTAGTCTACTGGTCTACTCGGTCTACTGGTCTACTCGGTCTACTGGTCTACTCGGTCTACTGGTCTACTCGGTCTTCTGGTCTACTCGGTCTACTGGTCTACTCGGTCTACTGGTCTACTCGGTCTACTGGTCTAATCGGTCTACTGGTCTACTCAGTCTTCTGGTCTACTTAGTCTTCTGGTCTACTCGGTCTTCTGGTGTACTCGGTCTACTGGTCTATTCGGTCTACTGGTCTACTCAGTCTACTGGTCTACTCGGTCTACTGGTCTACTCGGTCTACTGGTCTATTCAGTCTACCGGTCTACTCAGTCTACTGGTCTACTCAGTCTTCTGGTCTACTCAGTCTACTTGGTCAATTCAATATTCTGGTCTTCCCGGTCGACTAGTCTACTCAGTCTTCTGGTCTACTCAGTCTTCTGGTCTACTTAGTCTTCTGGTCTCCTCAGTCTACTTGGTCAATTCAATCTTCTGGTCTTCCCGGTCGACTAGTCTACTCAGTCAACTGGTCTACTCAGTCCTCTGGTCCACTTAGTCTTCTGGTCTACTCAGCCCACTGGTCTACTCGGTCCACTGGTCTTCTCAATCTTCTAGTCTACTGATCTACTCAGTCTTCTGGTCTAATCAATTTACTGGTCTACTCAGTCTACTGGTCTACTCGGTCTACTGGTCTACTAGTCTTCTCGGTCTTCTGGTCTACTCGGTTTACTGGTCTACTCGGTCTACTGGTCTACTCGGTTTACTGGTCTACTCGGTCTACTGGTCTACTCGGTCTACTGGTCTTTTCGGTCTACTGGTCTACTCGGTCTACTGGTCTAATCGGTCTACTGGTCTACTCAGTCTTCTGGTCTACTTAGTCTTCTGGTCTACTCGGTCTTCTAGTCTACTCGGTCTACTGGTCTATTCGGTCTACTGGTCTACTCAGTCTACTGGTCTACTCGGTCTACTGGTCTACTCGGTCTACTGGTCTATTCAGTCTACCGGTCTACTCAGTCTACTGGTCTACTCAGTCTTCTGGTCTTCTCAGTCTACTTGGTCAATTCAATCTTCTGGTCTTCCTGGTCGACTAGTCTACTCAGTCTTCTGGTCTACTCAGTCTTCTGGTCCACTTAGTCTTCTGGTCTACTCAGCCCACTGGTCTACTCGGTCCACTGGTCTTCTCGGTCTTCTGGTCTACTGATCTACTCAGTCTTCTGGTCTTATCAGTTTACGGGTCTACTCAGTCTACTGGTCAACTCAATCTTCTGGTCTTCCCAGTCTACTAGTCTACTCAGTAATCTGGTCTACTCAGTCTTCTGGTCCACTTAGTCTTCTGGTCTATTCAGCCCACTGGTCTACTCGGTCTACTGGTCCACTTAGTCTTCTGGTCTACTCGGTCTACTGGTCTACTCGGTCTACTGGTCTACTCGGTCTACTGGTCTACTCGGTCTTCTGGTCTACTCGGTCTACTGGTCTACTCGGTCTACTGGTCTACTCGGTCTACTGGTCTAATCGGTCTACTGGTCTACTCAGTCTTCTGGTCTACTTAGTCTTCTGGTCTACTCGGTCTTCTGGTGTACTCGGTCTACTGGTCTATTCGGTCTACTGGTCTACTCAGTCTACTGGTCTACTCGGTCTACTGGTCTACTCGGTCTACTGGTCTATTCAGTCTACCGGTCTACTCAGTCTACTGGTCTACTCAGTCTTCTGGTCTACTCATTCTACTTGGTCAATTCAATCTTCTGGTCTTCCCGGTCGACTAGTCTACTCAGTCTTCTGGTCTACTCAGTTTTCTGGTCTACTTAGTCTTCTGGTCTCCTCAGTCTACTTGGTCAATTCAATCTTCTGGTCTTCCCGGTCGACTAGTCTACTCAGTCAACCGGTCTACTCAGTCTTCTGGTCCACTTAGTCTTCTGGTCTACTCAGCCCACTGGTCTACTCGGTCCACTGGTCTTCTCAATCTTCTGGTCTACTGATCTACTCAGTCTTCTGGTCTAATCAGTTTACTGGTCTACTCAGTCTACTGGTCTACTCGGTCTACTGGTCAACTAGTCTTCTCGGTCTTCTGGTCTACTCGGTTTACTAGTCTACTCGGTCTACTGGTCTACTCAGTCTTCTGGTCTACTCGGTCTACTGGTCTACTCGGTCTACTGGTCTACTCAGTCTTCTAGTCTACTCAGTCTTCTGGTCCACTTAGTCTACTGGTCTACTCGGTCTACTTGTCTACTCGGTCTACTGGTCTACTCGGTCTACTGGTCTACTCGGTCTACTGGTCTACTCGGTCTACTGGTCTTTTCGGTCTACTGGTCTACTCGGTCTACTGGTCTAATCGGTCTACTGGTCTACTCAGTCTTCTGGTCTAATTAGTTTTCTGGTCTACTCGGTCTTCTAGTCTACTCGGTCTACTGGTCTATTCGGTCTACTGGTCTACTCAGTCTACTGGTCTACTCGGTCTACTGGTCTACTCGGTCTACTGGTCTATTCGGTCTACTGGTCTACTCAGTCTACTGGTCTACTCGGTCTACTGGTCTACTCAGTCTACATGGTCAATTCAATCTTCTGGTCTTCCCGGTCGACTAGTCTACTCAGTCTTCTGGTCTACTCAGTCTTCTGGTCCACTTAGTCTTCTGGTCTACTCAGCCCACTGGTCTACTCGGTCCACTGGTCTTCTCGGTCTTCTGGTCTACTGATCTACTCAGTCTTCTGGTCTTATCAGTTTACGGGTCTACTCAGTCTACTGGTCAACTCAATCTTCTGGTCTTCCCAGTCTACTAGTCTACTCAGTAATCTGGTCTACTCAGTCTTCTGGTCCACTTAGTCTTCTGGTCTATTCAGCCCACTGGTCTACTCGGTCTACTGGTCCACTTAGTCTTCTGGTCTACTCGGTCTACTGGTCTACTCGGTCTACTGGTCTACTCGGTCTACTGGTCTACTCGGTCCACTGGTCTTCTCGGTCTTCTGGTCTACTGATCTACTCAGTCTTCTGGTCCACTTAGTCTTCTGGTCTACTCGGTCTACTGGTCTACTCGGTCTACTGGTCTACTCGGTCCACTGGTCTTCTCGGTCTTCTAGTCTACTGGTCTACTCAGTCTTCTAGTCTACTCAGTCTTCTGGTCCACTTAGTCTACTGGTCTACACGGTCTACTGGTCTACTCGGTCTACTGGTCTACTCAGTCTACTGGTCTACTCGGTCTACTGGTCTACTCGGTCTACTGGTCTATTCAGTCTACCGGTCTACTCAGTCTACTGGTCTACTCAGTCTTCTGGTCTACTCAGTCTACATGGTCAATTCAATCTTCTGGTCTTCCCGGTCGACTAGTCTACTCAGTCTTCTGGTCTACTCAGTCTTCTGGTCCACTTAGTCTTCTGGTCTACTCAGCCCACTGGTCTACTCGGTCCACTGGTCTTCTCGGTCTTCTGGTCTACTGATCTACTCAGTCTTCTGGTCTTATCAGTTTACGGGTCTACTCAGTCTACTGGTCAACTCAATCTTCTGGTCTTCCCAGTCTACTAGTCTACTCAGTAATCTGGTCTACTCAGTCTTCTGGTCCACTTAGTCTTCTGGTCTATTCAGCCCACTGGTCTACTCGGTCTACTGGTCCACTTAGTCTTCTGGTCTACTCGGTCTACTGGTCTACTCGGTCTACTGGTCTACTCGGTCCACTGGTCTTCTCGGTCTTCTGGTCTACTGATCTACTCAGTCTTCTGGTCCACTTAGTCTTCTGGTCTACTCGGTCTACTGGTCTACTCGGTCTACTGGTCTACTCGGTCCACTGGTCTTCTCGGTCTTCTAGTCTACTGGTCTACTCAGTCTTCTAGTCTACTCAGTCTTCTGGTCCACTTAGTCTACTGGTCTACTCGGTCTACTGGTCTACTCGGTCTACTGGTCTACTTAGTCTACTGGTCTTCTCGGTCTACTGGTCTACTCGGTCTACTGGTCTATTCAGTCTACCGGTCTACTGGTCTAATCGGTCTACTGGTCTACTCAGTCTTCTGGTCTACTTAGTCTTCTGGTCTACTCGGTCTTCTAGTCTACTCGGTCTACTGGTCTATTCGGTCTACTGGTCTACTCAGTCTACTGGTCTACTCGGTCTACTGGTCTACTCGGTCTACTGGTCTATTCAGTCTACCGGTCTACTCAGTCTACTGGTCTACTCAGTCTTCTGGTCTACTCAGTCTACTTGGTCAATTCAATCTTCTGGTCTTCCCGGTCGACTAGTCTACTCAGTCTTCTGGTCTACTCAGTCTTCTGGTCCACTTAGTCTTCTGGTCTATTCAGCCCACTGGTCTACTCGGTCTACTGGTCCACTTAGTCTTCTGGTCTACTCGGTCTACTGGTCTACTCGGTCTACTGGTCTACTCGGTCCACTGGTCTTCTCGGTCTTCTGGTCTACTGATCTACTCAGTCTTCTGGTCCACTTAGTCTTCTGGTCTACTCGGTCTACTGGTCTACTCGGTCTACTGGTCTACTCGGTCCACTGGTTCTCTCGGTCTTCTAGTCTACTGATCTACTCAGTCTTCTGGTCTAATCAGTTTACTGGTCTACTGGTCCACTGGTCTTCTCGGTCTTCTAGTCTACTGGTCTACTCAGTCTTTTAGTCTACTCAGTCTTCTGGTCCACTTAGTCTACTGGTCTACTCGGTCTACTGGTCTACTCGGTCTACTGGTCTACTCGGTCTACTGGTCTATTCAGTCTACCGGTCTACTCAGTCTACTGGTCTACTCAGTCTTCTGGTCTACTCAGTCTACTTGGTCAATTCAATCTTCTGGTCTTCCCGGTCGACTAGTCTACTCAGTCTTCTGGTCTACTCAGTCTTCTGGTCCACTTAGTCTTCTGGTCGACTCAGTCTACTGGTCTACTCAGTCTACTGATCTACTCGGTCTACTGGTCTATTCGGTCTACTGGTCTACTCAGTCTACTGGTCTTCTCAGTCTACTGGTCTACTCAGTCTTCTGGTCTACTCAGTCTACTTGGTCAATTCAATCTTCTGGTCTTCCCGGTCGACTAGTCTACTCAGTCTTCTGGTCTACTCAGTCTTCTGGTCCACTTAGTCTTCTGGTCGACTCGGTCTACTGGTCTACTCAGTCTACTGGTCAACTCGGTCTACTGGTCTACTCGGTCTACTGGTCTACTCAGTCTTCTGGTCTACTCGGTATACTGGTCTACCCAAACTTTTGGTCTACCCGGTCTACTGGTCTACTCGGTCTTGTAGTCTACTCAGTCTTCTGGTCCACTTAGTCTTCTGGTCTACTCGGTCTACTGATCTACTCGGTCTACTGGTCTACTCAGTCTTCTGTTCTACTCAGTCTTCTGGTCCACTTAAGTCTTCTGGTCTATTCGGTCTACTGATCTACTCGGTCTACTGGTCTACTCAGTCTACTGGTCTACTCGGTCTACTGGTCTACTCGGTCTACTGGTCTATTCAGTCTACCGGTCTACTCAGTCTACTGGTCTACTCAGTCTTCTGGTCTACTCAGTCTACTTGGTCAATTCAATCTTCTGGTCTTCCCGGTCGACTAGTCTACTCAGTCTTCTGGTCTACTCAGTCTTCTGGTCCACTTAGTCTTCTGGTCTACTCGGTCTACTGGTCTACTTAGTCTTCTGGTCTACTCGGTCTACTGGTCTACTCGGTCTACTGGTCTACTCGGTCCACTGGTCTTCTCGGTCTTCTGGTCTACTGATCTACTCAGTCTTCTGGTCCACTTAGTCTTCTGGTCTACTCGGTCTACTGGTCTACTCGGTCTACTGGTCTACTCGGTCCACTGGTTCTCTCGGTCTTCTAGTCTACTGATCTACTCAGTCTTCTGGTCTAATCAGTTTACTGGTCTACTGGTCCACTGGTCTTCTCGGTCTTCTAGTCTACTGGTCTACTCAGTCTTTTAGTCTACTCAGTCTTCTGGTCCACTTAGTCTACTGGTCTACTCGGTCTACTGGTCTACTCGGTCTACTGGTCTACTCGGTCTACTGGTCTATACAGTCTACCGGTCTACTCAGTCTACTGGTCTACTCAGTCTTCTGGTCTACTCAGTCTACTTGGTCAATTCAATCTTCTGATCTTCCCGGTCGACTAGTCTACTCAGTCTTCTGGTCTACTCAGTCTTCTGGTCTACTCAGTCTTCTGGTCCACTTAGTCTTCTGGTCGACTCAGTCTACTGGTCTACTCAGTCTACTGATCTACTCGGTCTACTGGTCTATTCGGTCTACTGGTCTACTCAGTCTACTGGTCTTCTCAGTCTACTGGTCTACTCAGTCTTCTGGTCTACTCAGTCTACTTGGTCAATTCAATCTTCTGGTCTTCCCGGTCGACTAGTCTACTCAGTCTTCTGGTCTACTCAGTCTTCTGGTCCACTTAGTCTTCTGGTCGACTCGGTCTACTGGTCTACTCAGTCTACTGGTCAACTCGGTCTACTGGTCTACTCGGTCTACTGGTCTACTCAGTCTTCTGGTCTACTCGGTCTACTGGTCTACCCAAACTTTTGGTCTACCCGGTCTACTGGTCTACTCGGTCTTGTAGTCTACTCAGTCTTCTGGTCCACTTAGTCTTCTGGTCTACTCGGTCTACTGATCTACTCGGTCTACTGGTCTACTCAGTCTTCTGTTCTACTCAGTCTTCTGGTCCACTTAAGTCTTCTGGTCTATTCGGTCTACTGATCTACTCGGTCTACTGGTCTACTCAGTCTTCTGTTCTACTCAGTCTTCTGGTACCCTTAAGTCTTCTTGTCTACTCGGTTTACTGATCTACTCGCTCTACTGGTCTACCCAGTCTTCTTGTCTACTCGGTTTACTGATCTACTCGGTCTACTGGTCTACCCAAACTTTTGGTCTACCCGGTCTACTGGTTTACTCGGTCTTGTAGTCTACTCAGTCTTCTGGTCCACTTAGTCTTCTGGTCTACTCGGTCTACTGATCTACTCGGTCTACTGGTCTACTCGTTCTACTGGTATACTCGGTCTACTGGTCTACTCGTTCTACTGGTCTTTCGGTCTACTGGTCTACTCGGTCTACTGGTCTACTGGTATGCTCGGTCTACTGGTCTACTCAGTCTACTGGTCTACTCAGTCTACTGGTGTACCCAGTCTTTTGGTCTACTCGGTCTACTTGGTCAATTCAATCTTCTGGTCTTCCCGGTCGACTAGTCTACTCAGTCTTCTGGTCTACTCAGTCTTCTGGTCCACTTAGTCTTCTGGTCGACTCGGTCTACTGGTCTACTCAGTCTACTGGTCAACTCGGTCTACTGGTCTACTCGGTCTACTGGTCTACTCAGTCTTCTGGTCTACTCGGTCTACTGGTCTACCCAAACTTTTGGTCTACCCGGTGTACTGGTCTACTCGGTCTTGTAGTCTACTCAGTCTTCTGGTCCACTTAGTCTTCTGGTCTACTCGGTCTACTGATCTACTCGGTCTACTGGTCTACTCAGTCTTCTGTTCTACTCAGTCTTCTGGTCCACTTAAGTCTTCTGGTCTATTCGGTCTACTGATCTACTCGGTCTACTGGTCTACTCAGTCTACTGGTCTACTCGGTCTACTGGTCTACTCGGTCTACTGGTCTATTCAGTCTACCGGTCTACTCAGTCTACTGGTCTACTCAGTCTTCTGGTCTACTCAGTCTACTTGGTCAATTCAATCTTCTGGTCTTCCCGGTCGACTAGTCTACTCAGTCTTCTGGTCTACTCAGTCTTCTGGTCCACTTAGTCTTCTGGTCTACTCGGTCTACTGGTCCACTTAGTCTTCTGGTCTACTCGGTCTACTGGTCTACTCGGTCTACTGGTCTACTCGGTCCACTGGTCTTCTCGGTCTTCTGGTCTACTGATCTACTCAGTCTTCTGGTCCACTTAGTCTTCTGGTCTACTCGGTCTACTGGTCTACTCGGTCTACTGGTCTACTCGGTCCACTGGTTCTCTCGGTCTTCTAGTCTACTGATCTACTCAGTCTTCTGGTCTAATCAGTTTACTGGTCTACTGGTCCACTGGTCTTCTCGGTCTTCTAGTCTACTGGTCTACTCGGTCTTGTAGTCTACTCAGTCTTCTGGTCCACTTAGTCTTCTGGTCTACTCGGTCTACTGATCTACTCGGTCTACTGGTCTACTCAGTCTTCTGTTCTACTCAGTCTTCTGGTCCACTTAAGTCTTCTGGTCTATTCGGTCTACTGATCTACTCGGTCTACTGGTCTACTCAGTCTTCTGTTCTACTCAGTCTTCTGGTACCCTTAAGTCTTCTTGTCTACTCGGTTTACTGATCTACTCGCTCTACTGGTCTACCCAGTCTTCTTGTCTACTCGGTTTACTGATCTACTCGGTCTACTGGTCTACCCAAACTTTTGGTCTACCCGGTCTACTGGTTTACTCGGTCTTGTAGTCTACTCAGTCTTCTGGTCCACTTAGTCTTCTGGTCTACTCGGTCTACTGATCTACTCGGTCTACTGGTCTACTCGTTCTACTGGTATACTCGGTCTACTGGTCTACTCGTTCTACTGGTCTTTCGGTCTACTGGTCTACTCGGTCTACTGGTCTACTGGTATGCTCGGTCTACTGGTCTACTCAGTCTACTGGTCTACTCAGTCTACTGGTGTACCCAGTCTTTTGGTCTACTCGGTCTACTGGTCTACTCGGTCTTCTAGTCTACTCAGTCTTCTGGTCCACTTAGTCTACTGGTCTACTCGGTCTACTGGTCTACTCGGTCCACTGGTCTTCTCAGTCTTCTGGTCTACTGATCTACTCAGTCTTCTGGTCCACTTAGTCTTCTGGTCTACTCGGTCTACTGGTCTACTCGGTCTACTGGTCTACTCGGTCTACTGGTCTACTCGGTCTACTGGTCTACTCGGTCTTCTGGTCTACTCGGTCTACTGGTCTACTCGGTCTACTGGTCTACTCGGTCTACTGGTCTAATCGGTCTACTGGTCTACTCAGTCTTCTGGTCTACTTAGTCTTCTGGTCTACTCGGTCTTCTGGTGTACTCGGTCTACTGGTCTATTCGGTCTACTGGTCTACTCAGTCTACTGGTCTACTCGGTCTACTGGTCTACTCGGTCTACTGGTCTATTCAGTCTACCGGTCTACTCAGTCTACTGGTCTACTCAGTCTTCTGGTCTACTCAGTCTACTTGGTCAATTCAATCTTCTGGTCTTCCCGGTCGACTAGTCTACTCAGTCTTCTGGTCTACTCAGTCTTCTGGTCCACTTAGTCTTCTGGTCGACTCAGTCTACTGGTCTACTCAGTCTACTGATCTACTTGGTCTACTGGTCTACTCAGTCTACTGGTCAACTCGGTCTACTGGTCTACTCGGTCTACTGGTCTACTCAGTCTTCCGGTCTACTCGGTCTACTGGTCTACCCAAACTTTTGGTCTACCCGGTCTACTGGTCTACTCGGTCTTGTAGTCTACTCAGTCTTCTGGTCCACTTAGTCTTCTGGTCTACTCGGTCTACTGATCTACTCGGTCTACTGGTCTACTCAGTCTTCTGTTCTACTCAGTCTTCTGGTCCACTTAAGTCTTCTGGTCTATTCGGTCTACTGATCTACTCGGTCTACTGGTCTACTCAGTCTTCTGTTCTACTCAGTCTCCTGGTCCCCTTAAGTCTTCTTGTCTACTCGGTTTACTGATCTACTCGGTCTTCTGGTCTACCCAGTCTTCTGGTCTACTCGGTTTACTGATCTACTCGGTCTACTGGTCTACCCAAACTTTTGGTCTACCCGGTCTACTGGTTTACTCGGTCTTGTAGTCTACTCAGTCTTCTGGTCCACTTAGTCTTCTGGTCTACTCGGTCTACTGGTCTACTCGTTTTACTGGTATACTCGGTCTACTGGTCTACTCGTTCTACTGGTCTGTCGGTCTACTGGTCTACTCGGTCTACTGGTCTACTGGTATGCTCGGTCTACTGGTCTACTCAGTCTTTTGGTCTACTCAGTCTTCTGGTCTACTTAGTCTTCTGGTCTACTCGGTCTACTGGTCTACTCGGTCTACTGGTCTACTCAGTCTTCTGGTCTACTCGGTCTACTGATCTACTCGGTCTACTGGTCTACTCAGTCTTCTGTTCTACTTAGTCTTCTGGTCCACTTAAGTCTTCTGGTCTACTCGGTTTACTGATCTACTCGGTCTACTGGTCTACTCGGTTTACTGATCTACTCGGTCTACTGGTAAACCCAGTCTTCTAGTCTACTCGGTCTACTGATCTACTCGGTCTACTGGTGTACCCAGTCTTTTGGTCTACTCGGTCTACTGGTCTATTAGGTCTTCTAGTCTACTCAGTCTTCTGGTCCACTTAGTCTACTGGTCTACTCGGTCTACGGATTTACTCGTCCTACTGGTCTACCCAGCCTTTTGGTCGACTCGGTCTACTGGTCTAATCAGTCTACTGGTCTACTCAGTCTACTGGTCGACTCAGTCTACTGGTCTACTCGGTCTACTGATCTACTCGGTCTTGTAGTCTACTCAGTCTTCTGGTCCACTTAGTCTTCTGATCTACTCGGTCTACTGATCTACTCGGTCTACTGGTCTACTCAGTCTTCTGTTCTACTTAGTCTTCTGGTCCACTTAAGTCTTTTGGTCTTCTCGGTTTACTGATCTACTCTGCCACTGGTCTACCCAGTCTTCTGGTCTACTCGGTCTATTGATCTACTCGGTCTACTGGTCTACTCGTTCTACTGGTATACTCGGTCTACTGGTCTACTGGTATGCTCGGTCTACTGGTCTTTCGGTCTACTGGTCTACTCGGTCTACTGGTCTACTGGTATGCTCGGTCTACTGGTCTACTCAGTTTACTGGTTTACTCAGTCTACTGGTCTACTCAGTCTTCTGGTCTACTTAGTCTTCTGGTCTACTCGGTCTACTGGTCTACTCGGTCTACTGGTCTACTCAGTCTTCTGGTCTACTCGGTCTACTGGTCTTTTCGGTCTACTGGTCTACTCGGTCTACTGGTCTACTCGGTCTACTGGTCTACTCAGTCTACTGGTCTACTCAGTCTACTTGGTCAATTCAATCTTCTGGTCTTCCCGGTCGACTAGTCTACTCAGTCTTCTGGTCTACTCAGTCTTATGGTCCACTTAGTCTTCTGGTCTATTTAGCCCGCTGGTCTACTCGGTCTACTGGTCTACTCGGTCTTCTAGTCTACTCAGTCTTCTGGACCACTTAGTCTTCTGGTCTACTCGGTCTACGGATCTACTCGGTCTACTGGTCTACTATCGGTCTACTGGTCTACTCAGTTTACAAGTCTACTCAGTCTACTGGTCTTCTCGGTCTACTGGTCTACTCAGTTTACAAGTCTACTCAGTCTACTGGTCTTCTCGGTCTACTGGTCTACTCAGTCTTCTGGTGTGTTAGTGTTGGTGAAAACAGGCAATTAGGTATTGAGTTAAGCATCCAGTTAGGTTACACTTAAGTTGGTAAAAACAGGCAATTAGGCATCCAGTTGGGGACACTTAGTATTGGTGAAAACGGGCAATTAGGCATTGAGTTAAGCCATCCAGTTAGGTGACACTTAAGTTGGTGAAACGAGCATTAAGGCATCCAGTTAGGTGACGCTTAGTGTTGGTGAAAATGGGCATTTAGGGATCTAGTTAGGGGACACTTAGTGTTGGTGAAAACGGCCAATTAGGAATTGAGTTAGGAATCCAGTTAGGTGACGCTAAGTGTTGGTGAAAACGGGCAATTAGACATCCAGTTAGGTAACACTTAGTGTTAATCAAAACAGGCAATTAGGCATTGAGTTAAGCATCCAGTTAAGGGAAATTTCCGGTTTTTTCTACATGGGTGTCGTTTTCGTGGTTTATAGGATCGAAAATAAGGTCAAAATGAAAATCCAAGATGGTGCCGATGAAAATTTTCGGTTTTTCTACATGGGTGTCGTTTTCGTGGTTATCGGGGTTGGTGATAATGAAAATGAGGTCAAAATGAAAATCCAAGATGGCGCCGATGATAATTTTCAGTTTTTTCGTCATGGGTGTCAGTTTCGTGGTTTTTAGGGTCGCTGATAAATAAAATGACGCCAAAATGAAAATCCAAGATGGCGCCGACGAAAATTTTCAGTTTTTTCTTCATTGGTGTCGTTTTCGAGGTTTATGGGGTCGCTGATAATGAAAATGAGGTCAAAATGAACATCCAAGATGGCGCCGACGAATTTTTTTTTTTTTTTCATGGGTGTCATTTTCCTGGTTTTTGGGGTCGCTGATAATGAAAATGAGAAGAAAATGAAAATCCAAGATGGCGCCGACGAAAATTTCCGATATTTTCTACATGGGTGTCGTTTTTGTGGTTTTTGGGGTCGCTAATGAAAATGAGGTCAAAATGAAAATCCAGAATGCCGCAGACGAAAATTTTTTTTTGCCATTATTATTTCGTGGCCTACCCGTCGTGGAATACTACTGCACGCCACTGGGTCCGAGTATAAGTTACGATCCATTACATACTGACTTCCCGGGAGTCCCGAAAAAGTGAAAGCCAGTCAATGGGCTGTGTATTTATTTATTTATTTAATTTTAAAGAAAGCTTACAGACTAATAACAATCTTGAATATCATGCATAAGTAGTGACATTTGCTAATTACAAGCTTCCACATGTATTATATCTAATTAGTTAAGAGTTATAACTTGCGTTGACCAGTTACAGCGATTTAAGTAAGTAAACAGATTACAATCTATACATATGTTGCGATAAATAATATACTAAGTATGTCAAGTCGTGCAGTATCAAAATTAAAAGCTATTTATGATTGTCACCAAAATATTCCTTGTTTAGAATCTTTCTAATTTTGTGTGCGCTGGTGCAAAATAAATCGATTTCCAGGTGTGATGGTAAACTATTGAGAGCTATAACACTACGTATGCAGAAGGCGTTGCGCCTGTACTTTGTCGATGCGAATGGTACATGGAGTAGAGGCCGTTTTCTTAGGTTGTTCAGATTAGTGCGAAGATGTATTTTGCTGAGTAGTTCAGGACAATCAACCGAGCCGTTTGCGATGTTCACTAAAAAACAGACATCACTTATATTACGCCTTACTTCCAACGGTAAGAAATGATATCGCTTACAACGGTGTTCATAGTCGACTGAGAATTGCCCAGCCTTAAAGTCTAAGTACCTCAAAAATTTCCTCTGAACAGACTCAATACGAAATTTGTAAATCTCATATTGAGGGTTCCATACTTGCGAAACATACTCAAGGTGGCTACGCACTAAGGAACAATACAGAACTTTTAATGGTTTTAGCGAACGAAAGCTAGAACAAGCTCTAATAATGAAGCCCAAGGCTTTGAACGCCTTGTTGACAACTGTTTCTATATGATCATCAAAAAGCAGCTTGCTGTCGTGTACCACACCAAGATCTCTGATACTAGTTTCCTTACTTATGTAAGTACCATCTAGTGTATACCCTGGGCCAATAATAGATTTCTGGCGAGTAAATACTACGTGAAAACATTTGGATACATTTAGTTGTAATTTGTTGGTTTTGCAATATTGTACGAATCTGTCAAGGTCTGACTGAAGTAGCTCAGTATCAGATAATGTGCGTATGGACTTTAGAACCTTCATGTCATCTGCATATAATAGGATATGAGAGTTTCCAAAGCATTTTTCTATATCCGAAATAAATATTGTAAACAATAACGGTCCTAAGATTGAGCCTTGGGGCACTCCCGATGGGACAGATTTCCATCCAGACGTGTATCCACGTAAAACCACAGCCTGCGTTCGATTATCTATGTACGATGAAAACCACCGATATAGATCACCGTGAATTCCGGCGGAGAATAGCTTCTGAAGAAGCACTCGATGATCTATACGGTCAAAACATTTGCTGTAGTCCGTGTATATCGCGTCGACCTGGCATCGTTCATCCATCCCAGTGGTTATAATTTCATTGGATAGTATCAGGTTGGAGGCGGTTGACCGTTTTCTGAGGAAACCATGTTGTTCGTCGCCGAGATGGCGTTGCATAGCTGAGTAAACTTCCGTGTGTACTACTCGTTCAAGTACTTTAGAGAAAAGACACAATTTAGATATGGGGCGGTAGTTTTCTATTTGAGACTTATCCCCCTTTTTAAAAATCGGTGTAATAAATGCCGATTTCCAAATCTTCGGGACAATACCCTCCCTCAACGACCGCTCAAACAGCACACAGACTGGAGCCACCAGGCTCTTTGCACAATTAATTATGAAGATGGGGGGTATCAAATCAGGCCCACCAGATTTAGATGGGTCCAAACCTATAAGTAGCTTGTGTACCGTCTCCGGACACACGCTGACCGTGCTCAGGTTCACCGAGCTAGCAGGATGAATGTCGTTATTACCATCCAGATCATCAGATTCTGAGTCAGGTTCTTGGAAGGTAGACTGAAAGTAAGTAGAAAAAAGCTCAGTGATACCCTCCCCGGTGTCTGCAGACGAGTCCATATAGTGTAATACGTTAGGTAATGTATTACCACTTCTTTTGCTTTTGATATACGACCAGAAACATTTGGGATTTTTGGCGATTGAGGATTCTATTTTTTCCATATAAGCATCAAAACAAACCGCCTCTAATTCCTTAGCTCGATTTCGCAGGAGAGAAAAAGAGTGGTAATCGGATAAGTTGCCGTAATTTTTGTATTTGTTATGGTATTTGTGTTTTTCTTTTAGTATTTTTATTAAAGCACTAGTGTACCAGGGGGGGTGTGTTGATTTTTTACATGTAGTTGAGATAATCAGTCACTCCAGGTACAGTACTGGTATCCGGTAGCATTTATTAAAAATTCAACATAAGAAAAGACGGGCCGTTGTTAACAATGGTTTACATTAGGTACTTTGTAAGTAGGCACACGATTGTGCTTATGCTGGTCTACTTAGTCTACCGGTTTACTCGGTCTACTAGTCTACTCAGTCTTCTGGTCTACTCGGTCTACTGGTCTACTCAGTCTTCTGGTCTACTCGGTCTACTGGTCTACTCGGTGTACTTGTCTACTCAGTCTACTGGTCTACTCAGTCTTCTGGTCCACTTAGTCTTCTGGTCTACTCGGTTTACTGGTCTACTCGGTCTACTGGTCTACTCAGTCTTCTGGTCTACTCGGTCTACTGGTCTACTCGGTCTACTGGTCTACTCAGTCTTCTTGTACAATTAGTCTACTCGGTTTACTGGTCTACTCGGTCTACTGGTCTACTCAGTCTTCTGGTCTACTTGGTCTACTGGTCTACTGGTCTACTCGGTCTACTGGTCTACTCGGTCTACTGGTCTACTCAGTCTACTGGTCTATTCAGTCTTCTGGTCTTCTCGGTCTACTAGTCTACTCAGTCTTCTGGTCTATTCAGTCTTCTGGTCCACTTAGTCTTCTGGTCTACTCAGCACACTGGTCTACTCGGTCTACTGGTCTACTCGGTCTTCTAGTCTACTCAGTCTTCTGGTCCACTTAGTCTTCTGGTCTACTCGGTCTACTGATCTACTTGGTCTACTCAGTCTTCTGGTCTACCTAGTCTTCTGGTCCACTTAAGTCTTCTGGTCTACTCGTTTTACTGATCTACTCGGTCTACTGGTCTACCCAATCTTCTGGTCTACTCGGTCTACTGGTCTACCCAGTCTTTTGGTCTACTCGGTCTACTGGTCTACTCGGTCTTCTAGTCTACTCAGTCTTCTGGTCCACTTAGTCTTCTGGTCTACTCGGTCTACTGATCTACTCGGTCTACTGGTCTACCCAGTCTTTTGGTCTACTCGGTCTACTGGTCTACTCGGTCTTCTAGTCTACTCAGTCTTCTGGTCCACTTAGTCTTTCGGTCTACTCGGTCTACTGATCTACTCGGTCTACTGGTCTACTCAGTCTACTGGTCAACTCGGTCTATTGGTCTACTCGGTCTACTGGTCTACTCGGTCTACTGGTCTACTCGTTCTACTGGTCTACTCGGTCTACTGGTCTACTCAGTCTTCTGGTCTACTCAGTCTACTTGGTCAATTCAATCTTCTGGTCTTCCCGGTCGACTAGTCTACTCAGTCTTCTGGTCTACTCAGTCTTCTGGTCCACTTAGTCTTCTGGTCTACTCGGTCTACTGGTCTACTTAGTCTTCTGGTCTACTCGGTCTACTGGTCTACTCGGTCTACTGGTCTACTCGGTCCACTGGTCTTCTCGGTCTTCTGGTCTACTGATCTACTCAGTCTTCTGGTCCACTTAGTCTTCTGGTCTACTCGGTCTACTGGTCTACTCGGTCTACTGGTCTACTCGGTCCACTGGTTCTCTCGGTCTTCTAGTCTACTGATCTACTCAGTCTTCTGGTCTAATCAGTTTACTGGTCTACTGGTCCACTGGTCTTCTCGGTCTTCTAGTCTACTGGTCTACTCAGTCTTTTAGTCTACTCAGTCTTCTGGTCCACTTAGTCTACTGGTCTACTCGGTCTACTGGTCTACTCGGTCTACTGGTCTACTCGGTCTACTGGTCTATACAGTCTACCGGTCTACTCAGTCTACTGGTCTACTCAGTCTTCTGGTCTACTCAGTCTACTTGGTCAATTCAATCTTCTGATCTTCCCGGTCGACTAGTCTACTCAGTCTTCTGGTCTACTCAGTCTTCTGGTCTACTCAGTCTTCTGGTCCACTTAGTCTTCTGGTCGACTCAGTCTACTGGTCTACTCAGTCTACTGATCTACTCGGTCTACTGGTCTATTCGGTCTACTGGTCTACTCAGTCTACTGGTCTTCTCAGTCTACTGGTCTACTCAGTCTTCTGGTCTACTCAGTCTACTTGGTCAATTCAATCTTCTGGTCTTCCCGGTCGACTAGTCTACTCAGTCTTCTGGTCTACTCAGTCTTCTGGTCCACTTAGTCTTCTGGTCGACTCGGTCTACTGGTCTACTCAGTCTACTGGTCAACTCGGTCTACTGGTCTACTCGGTCTACTGGTCTACTCAGTCTTCTGGTCTACTCGGTCTACTGGTCTACCCAAACTTTTGGTCTACCCGGTCTACTGGTCTACTCGGTCTTGTAGTCTACTCAGTCTTCTGGTCCACTTAGTCTTCTGGTCTACTCGGTCTACTGATCTACTCGGTCTACTGGTCTACTCAGTCTTCTGTTCTACTCAGTCTTCTGGTCCACTTAAGTCTTCTGGTCTATTCGGTCTACTGATCTACTCGGTCTACTGGTCTACTCAGTCTTCTGTTCTACTCAGTCTTCTGGTACCCTTAAGTCTTCTTGTCTACTCGGTTTACTGATCTACTCGCTCTACTGGTCTACCCAGTCTTCTTGTCTACTCGGTTTACTGATCTACTCGGTCTACTGGTCTACCCAAACTTTTGGTCTACCCGGTCTACTGGTTTACTCGGTCTTGTAGTCTACTCAGTCTTCTGGTCCACTTAGTCTTCTGGTCTACTCGGTCTACTGATCTACTCGGTCTACTGGTCTACTCGTTCTACTGGTATACTCGGTCTACTGGTCTACTCGTTCTACTGGTCTTTCGGTCTACTGGTCTACTCGGTCTACTGGTCTACTGGTATGCTCGGTCTACTGGTCTACTCAGTCTACTGGTCTACTCAGTCTACTGGTGTACCCAGTCTTTTGGTCTACTCGGTCTACTTGGTCAATTCAATCTTCTGGTCTTCCCGGTCGACTAGTCTACTCAGTCTTCTGGTCTACTCAGTCTTCTGGTCCACTTAGTCTTCTGGTCGACTCGGTCTACTGGTCTACTCAGTCTACTGGTCAACTCGGTCTACTGGTCTACTCGGTCTACTGGTCTACTCAGTCTTCTGGTCTACTCGGTCTACTGGTCTACCCAAACTTTTGGTCTACCCGGTGTACTGGTCTACTCGGTCTTGTAGTCTACTCAGTCTTCTGGTCCACTTAGTCTTCTGGTCTACTCGGTCTACTGATCTACTCGGTCTACTGGTCTACTCAGTCTTCTGTTCTACTCAGTCTTCTGGTCCACTTAAGTCTTCTGGTCTATTCGGTCTACTGATCTACTCGGTCTACTGGTCTACTCAGTCTACTGGTCTACTCGGTCTACTGGTCTACTCGGTCTACTGGTCTATTCAGTCTACCGGTCTACTCAGTCTACTGGTCTACTCAGTCTTCTGGTCTACTCAGTCTACTTGGTCAATTCAATCTTCTGGTCTTCCCGGTCGACTAGTCTACTCAGTCTTCTGGTCTACTCAGTCTTCTGGTCCACTTAGTCTTCTGGTCTACTCGGTCTACTGGTCCACTTAGTCTTCTGGTCTACTCGGTCTACTGGTCTACTCGGTCTACTGGTCTACTCGGTCCACTGGTCTTCTCGGTCTTCTGGTCTACTGATCTACTCAGTCTTCTGGTCCACTTAGTCTTCTGGTCTACTCGGTCTACTGGTCTACTCGGTCTACTGGTCTACTCGGTCCACTGGTTCTCTCGGTCTTCTAGTCTACTGATCTACTCAGTCTTCTGGTCTAATCAGTTTACTGGTCTACTGGTCCACTGGTCTTCTCGGTCTTCTAGTCTACTGGTCTACTCGGTCTTGTAGTCTACTCAGTCTTCTGGTCCACTTAGTCTTCTGGTCTACTCGGTCTACTGATCTACTCGGTCTACTGGTCTACTCAGTCTTCTGTTCTACTCAGTCTTCTGGTCCACTTAAGTCTTCTGGTCTATTCGGTCTACTGATCTACTCGGTCTACTGGTCTACTCAGTCTTCTGTTCTACTCAGTCTTCTGGTACCCTTAAGTCTTCTTGTCTACTCGGTTTACTGATCTACTCGCTCTACTGGTCTACCCAGTCTTCTTGTCTACTCGGTTTACTGATCTACTCGGTCTACTGGTCTACCCAAACTTTTGGTCTACCCGGTCTACTGGTTTACTCGGTCTTGTAGTCTACTCAGTCTTCTGGTCCACTTAGTCTTCTGGTCTACTCGGTCTACTGATCTACTCGGTCTACTGGTCTACTCGTTCTACTGGTATACTCGGTCTACTGGTCTACTCGTTCTACTGGTCTTTCGGTCTACTGGTCTACTCGGTCTACTGGTCTACTGGTATGCTCGGTCTACTGGTCTACTCAGTCTACTGGTCTACTCAGTCTACTGGTGTACCCAGTCTTTTGGTCTACTCGGTCTACTGGTCTACTCGGTCTTCTAGTCTACTCAGTCTTCTGGTCCACTTAGTCTACTGGTCTACTCGGTCTACTGGTCTACTCGGTCCACTGGTCTTCTCAGTCTTCTGGTCTACTGATCTACTCAGTCTTCTGGTCCACTTAGTCTTCTGGTCTACTCGGTCTACTGGTCTACTCGGTCTACTGGTCTACTCGGTCTACTGGTCTACTCGGTCTACTGGTCTACTCGGTCTTCTGGTCTACTCGGTCTACTGGTCTACTCGGTCTACTGGTCTACTCGGTCTACTGGTCTAATCGGTCTACTGGTCTACTCAGTCTTCTGGTCTACTTAGTCTTCTGGTCTACTCGGTCTTCTGGTGTACTCGGTCTACTGGTCTATTCGGTCTACTGGTCTACTCAGTCTACTGGTCTACTCGGTCTACTGGTCTACTCGGTCTACTGGTCTATTCAGTCTACCGGTCTACTCAGTCTACTGGTCTACTCAGTCTTCTGGTCTACTCAGTCTACTTGGTCAATTCAATCTTCTGGTCTTCCCGGTCGACTAGTCTACTCAGTCTTCTGGTCTACTCAGTCTTCTGGTCCACTTAGTCTTCTGGTCGACTCAGTCTACTGGTCTACTCAGTCTACTGATCTACTTGGTCTACTGGTCTACTCAGTCTACTGGTCAACTCGGTCTACTGGTCTACTCGGTCTACTGGTCTACTCAGTCTTCCGGTCTACTCGGTCTACTGGTCTACCCAAACTTTTGGTCTACCCGGTCTACTGGTCTACTCGGTCTTGTAGTCTACTCAGTCTTCTGGTCCACTTAGTCTTCTGGTCTACTCGGTCTACTGATCTACTCGGTCTACTGGTCTACTCAGTCTTCTGTTCTACTCAGTCTTCTGGTCCACTTAAGTCTTCTGGTCTATTCGGTCTACTGATCTACTCGGTCTACTGGTCTACTCAGTCTTCTGTTCTACTCAGTCTCCTGGTCCCCTTAAGTCTTCTTGTCTACTCGGTTTACTGATCTACTCGGTCTTCTGGTCTACCCAGTCTTCTGGTCTACTCGGTTTACTGATCTACTCGGTCTACTGGTCTACCCAAACTTTTGGTCTACCCGGTCTACTGGTTTACTCGGTCTTGTAGTCTACTCAGTCTTCTGGTCCACTTAGTCTTCTGGTCTACTCGGTCTACTGGTCTACTCGTTTTACTGGTATACTCGGTCTACTGGTCTACTCGTTCTACTGGTCTGTCGGTCTACTGGTCTACTCGGTCTACTGGTCTACTGGTATGCTCGGTCTACTGGTCTACTCAGTCTTTTGGTCTACTCAGTCTTCTGGTCTACTTAGTCTTCTGGTCTACTCGGTCTACTGGTCTACTCGGTCTACTGGTCTACTCAGTCTTCTGGTCTACTCGGTCTACTGATCTACTCGGTCTACTGGTCTACTCAGTCTTCTGTTCTACTTAGTCTTCTGGTCCACTTAAGTCTTCTGGTCTACTCGGTTTACTGATCTACTCGGTCTACTGGTCTACTCGGTTTACTGATCTACTCGGTCTACTGGTAAACCCAGTCTTCTAGTCTACTCGGTCTACTGATCTACTCGGTCTACTGGTGTACCCAGTCTTTTGGTCTACTCGGTCTACTGGTCTATTAGGTCTTCTAGTCTACTCAGTCTTCTGGTCCACTTAGTCTACTGGTCTACTCGGTCTACGGATTTACTCGTCCTACTGGTCTACCCAGCCTTTTGGTCGACTCGGTCTACTGGTCTAATCAGTCTACTGGTCTACTCAGTCTACTGGTCGACTCAGTCTACTGGTCTACTCGGTCTACTGATCTACTCGGTCTTGTAGTCTACTCAGTCTTCTGGTCCACTTAGTCTTCTGATCTACTCGGTCTACTGATCTACTCGGTCTACTGGTCTACTCAGTCTTCTGTTCTACTTAGTCTTCTGGTCCACTTAAGTCTTTTGGTCTTCTCGGTTTACTGATCTACTCTGCCACTGGTCTACCCAGTCTTCTGGTCTACTCGGTCTATTGATCTACTCGGTCTACTGGTCTACTCGTTCTACTGGTATACTCGGTCTACTGGTCTACTGGTATGCTCGGTCTACTGGTCTTTCGGTCTACTGGTCTACTCGGTCTACTGGTCTACTGGTATGCTCGGTCTACTGGTCTACTCAGTTTACTGGTTTACTCAGTCTACTGGTCTACTCAGTCTTCTGGTCTACTTAGTCTTCTGGTCTACTCGGTCTACTGGTCTACTCGGTCTACTGGTCTACTCAGTCTTCTGGTCTACTCGGTCTACTGGTCTTTTCGGTCTACTGGTCTACTCGGTCTACTGGTCTACTCGGTCTACTGGTCTACTCAGTCTACTGGTCTACTCAGTCTACTTGGTCAATTCAATCTTCTGGTCTTCCCGGTCGACTAGTCTACTCAGTCTTCTGGTCTACTCAGTCTTATGGTCCACTTAGTCTTCTGGTCTATTTAGCCCGCTGGTCTACTCGGTCTACTGGTCTACTCGGTCTTCTAGTCTACTCAGTCTTCTGGACCACTTAGTCTTCTGGTCTACTCGGTCTACGGATCTACTCGGTCTACTGGTCTACTATCGGTCTACTGGTCTACTCAGTTTACAAGTCTACTCAGTCTACTGGTCTTCTCGGTCTACTGGTCTACTCAGTTTACAAGTCTACTCAGTCTACTGGTCTTCTCGGTCTACTGGTCTACTCAGTCTTCTGGTGTGTTAGTGTTGGTGAAAACAGGCAATTAGGTATTGAGTTAAGCATCCAGTTAGGTTACACTTAAGTTGGTAAAAACAGGCAATTAGGCATCCAGTTGGGGACACTTAGTATTGGTGAAAACGGGCAATTAGGCATTGAGTTAAGCCATCCAGTTAGGTGACACTTAAGTTGGTGAAACGAGCATTAAGGCATCCAGTTAGGTGACGCTTAGTGTTGGTGAAAATGGGCATTTAGGGATCTAGTTAGGGGACACTTAGTGTTGGTGAAAACGGCCAATTAGGAATTGAGTTAGGAATCCAGTTAGGTGACGCTAAGTGTTGGTGAAAACGGGCAATTAGACATCCAGTTAGGTAACACTTAGTGTTAATCAAAACAGGCAATTAGGCATTGAGTTAAGCATCCAGTTAAGGGAAATTTCCGGTTTTTTCTACATGGGTGTCGTTTTCGTGGTTTATAGGATCGAAAATAAGGTCAAAATGAAAATCCAAGATGGTGCCGATGAAAATTTTCGGTTTTTCTACATGGGTGTCGTTTTCGTGGTTATCGGGGTTGGTGATAATGAAAATGAGGTCAAAATGAAAATCCAAGATGGCGCCGATGATAATTTTCAGTTTTTTCGTCATGGGTGTCAGTTTCGTGGTTTTTAGGGTCGCTGATAAATAAAATGACGCCAAAATGAAAATCCAAGATGGCGCCGACGAAAATTTTCAGTTTTTTCTTCATTGGTGTCGTTTTCGAGGTTTATGGGGTCGCTGATAATGAAAATGAGGTCAAAATGAACATCCAAGATGGCGCCGACGAATTTTTTTTTTTTTTTCATGGGTGTCATTTTCCTGGTTTTTGGGGTCGCTGATAATGAAAATGAGAAGAAAATGAAAATCCAAGATGGCGCCGACGAAAATTTCCGATATTTTCTACATGGGTGTCGTTTTTGTGGTTTTTGGGGTCGCTAATGAAAATGAGGTCAAAATGAAAATCCAGAATGCCGCAGACGAAAATTTTTTTTTGCCATTATTATTTCGTGGCCTACCCGTCGTGGAATACTACTGCACGCCACTGGGTCCGAGTATAAGTTACGATCCATTACATACTGACTTCCCGGGAGTCCCGAAAAAGTGAAAGCCAGTCAATGGGCTGTGTATTTATTTATTTATTTAATTTTAAAGAAAGCTTACAGACTAATAACAATCTTGAATATCATGCATAAGTAGTGACATTTGCTAATTACAAGCTTCCACATGTATTATATCTAATTAGTTAAGAGTTATAACTTGCGTTGACCAGTTACAGCGATTTAAGTAAGTAAACAGATTACAATCTATACATATGTTGCGATAAATAATATACTAAGTATGTCAAGTCGTGCAGTATCAAAATTAAAAGCTATTTATGATTGTCACCAAAATATTCCTTGTTTAGAATCTTTCTAATTTTGTGTGCGCTGGTGCAAAATAAATCGATTTCCAGGTGTGATGGTAAACTATTGAGAGCTATAACACTACGTATGCAGAAGGCGTTGCGCCTGTACTTTGTCGATGCGAATGGTACATGGAGTAGAGGCCGTTTTCTTAGGTTGTTCAGATTAGTGCGAAGATGTATTTTGCTGAGTAGTTCAGGACAATCAACCGAGCCGTTTGCGATGTTCACTAAAAAACAGACATCACTTATATTACGCCTTACTTCCAACGGTAAGAAATGATATCGCTTACAACGGTGTTCATAGTCGACTGAGAATTGCCCAGCCTTAAAGTCTAAGTACCTCAAAAATTTCCTCTGAACAGACTCAATACGAAATTTGTAAATCTCATATTGAGGGTTCCATACTTGCGAAACATACTCAAGGTGGCTACGCACTAAGGAACAATACAGAACTTTTAATGGTTTTAGCGAACGAAAGCTAGAACAAGCTCTAATAATGAAGCCCAAGGCTTTGAACGCCTTGTTGACAACTGTTTCTATATGATCATCAAAAAGCAGCTTGCTGTCGTGTACCACACCAAGATCTCTGATACTAGTTTCCTTACTTATGTAAGTACCATCTAGTGTATACCCTGGGCCAATAATAGATTTCTGGCGAGTAAATACTACGTGAAAACATTTGGATACATTTAGTTGTAATTTGTTGGTTTTGCAATATTGTACGAATCTGTCAAGGTCTGACTGAAGTAGCTCAGTATCAGATAATGTGCGTATGGACTTTAGAACCTTCATGTCATCTGCATATAATAGGATATGAGAGTTTCCAAAGCATTTTTCTATATCCGAAATAAATATTGTAAACAATAACGGTCCTAAGATTGAGCCTTGGGGCACTCCCGATGGGACAGATTTCCATCCAGACGTGTATCCACGTAAAACCACAGCCTGCGTTCGATTATCTATGTACGATGAAAACCACCGATATAGATCACCGTGAATTCCGGCGGAGAATAGCTTCTGAAGAAGCACTCGATGATCTATACGGTCAAAACATTTGCTGTAGTCCGTGTATATCGCGTCGACCTGGCATCGTTCATCCATCCCAGTGGTTATAATTTCATTGGATAGTATCAGGTTGGAGGCGGTTGACCGTTTTCTGAGGAAACCATGTTGTTCGTCGCCGAGATGGCGTTGCATAGCTGAGTAAACTTCCGTGTGTACTACTCGTTCAAGTACTTTAGAGAAAAGACACAATTTAGATATGGGGCGGTAGTTTTCTATTTGAGACTTATCCCCCTTTTTAAAAATCGGTGTAATAAATGCCGATTTCCAAATCTTCGGGACAATACCCTCCCTCAACGACCGCTCAAACAGCACACAGACTGGAGCCACCAGGCTCTTTGCACAATTAATTATGAAGATGGGGGGTATCAAATCAGGCCCACCAGATTTAGATGGGTCCAAACCTATAAGTAGCTTGTGTACCGTCTCCGGACACACGCTGACCGTGCTCAGGTTCACCGAGCTAGCAGGATGAATGTCGTTATTACCATCCAGATCATCAGATTCTGAGTCAGGTTCTTGGAAGGTAGACTGAAAGTAAGTAGAAAAAAGCTCAGTGATACCCTCCCCGGTGTCTGCAGACGAGTCCATATAGTGTAATACGTTAGGTAATGTATTACCACTTCTTTTGCTTTTGATATACGACCAGAAACATTTGGGATTTTTGGCGATTGAGGATTCTATTTTTTCCATATAAGCATCAAAACAAACCGCCTCTAATTCCTTAGCTCGATTTCGCAGGAGAGAAAAAGAGTGGTAATCGGATAAGTTGCCGTAATTTTTGTATTTGTTATGGTATTTGTGTTTTTCTTTTAGTATTTTTATTAAAGCACTAGTGTACCAGGGGGGGTGTGTTGATTTTTTACATGTAGTTGAGATAATCAGTCACTCCAGGTACAGTACTGGTATCCGGTAGCATTTATTAAAAATTCAACATAAGAAAAGACGGGCCGTTGTTAACAATGGTTTACATTAGGTACTTTGTAAGTAGGCACACGATTGTGCTTATGCTGGTCTACTTAGTCTACCGGTTTACTCGGTCTACTAGTCTACTCAGTCTTCTGGTCTACTCGGTCTACTGGTCTACTCAGTCTTCTGGTCTACTCGGTCTACTGGTCTACTCGGTGTACTTGTCTACTCAGTCTACTGGTCTACTCAGTCTTCTGGTCCACTTAGTCTTCTGGTCTACTCGGTTTACTGGTCTACTCGGTCTACTGGTCTACTCAGTCTTCTGGTCTACTCGGTCTACTGGTCTACTCGGTCTACTGGTCTACTCAGTCTTCTTGTACAATTAGTCTACTCGGTTTACTGGTCTACTCGGTCTACTGGTCTACTCAGTCTTCTGGTCTACTTGGTCTACTGGTCTACTGGTCTACTCGGTCTACTGGTCTACTCGGTCTACTGGTCTACTCAGTCTACTGGTCTATTCAGTCTTCTGGTCTTCTCGGTCTACTAGTCTACTCAGTCTTCTGGTCTATTCAGTCTTCTGGTCCACTTAGTCTTCTGGTCTACTCAGCACACTGGTCTACTCGGTCTACTGGTCTACTCGGTCTTCTAGTCTACTCAGTCTTCTGGTCCACTTAGTCTTCTGGTCTACTCGGTCTACTGATCTACTTGGTCTACTCAGTCTTCTGGTCTACCTAGTCTTCTGGTCCACTTAAGTCTTCTGGTCTACTCGTTTTACTGATCTACTCGGTCTACTGGTCTACCCAATCTTCTGGTCTACTCGGTCTACTGGTCTACCCAGTCTTTTGGTCTACTCGGTCTACTGGTCTACTCGGTCTTCTAGTCTACTCAGTCTTCTGGTCCACTTAGTCTTCTGGTCTACTCGGTCTACTGATCTACTCGGTCTACTGGTCTACCCAGTCTTTTGGTCTACTCGGTCTACTGGTCTACTCGGTCTTCTAGTCTACTCAGTCTTCTGGTCCACTTAGTCTTTCGGTCTACTCGGTCTACTGATCTACTCGGTCTACTGGTCTACTCAGTCTACTGGTCAACTCGGTCTATTGGTCTACTCGGTCTACTGGTCTACTCGGTCTACTGGTCTACTCGTTCTACTGGTCTACTCGGTCTACTGGTCTACTCGATCTTCTGGTCTACTCGGTCTACTGTTCTTCTCGGTCTACTGGTCTATTCAGTTTACTGGTCTACTCAGTCTACTGGTCTACTCGGTCTACTGGTCTACTCAGTCTTCTGGTCTTCTCGTTCTTCTGGTCTACTGATCTACTCAGTCTTCTGGTCTACTCAGTCTTCTGGTCTGCTCGGTCTACTGGTCTACTCAGTCTTTTGGTCTGCTTAGTCTTTTTATCTACTCGGTCTACTGGTCTACTCGCTCTACTGGTCTACTCAGTCTACTGGTCCTAAACTCAACTCAACTCAAAGCATTTATTTCAATTAGACCATTACGGCACTTTTGAATGTCAAAATTACAAATAAAAAACAAAGCTACAGTCCCAGTCACAAGGCATAATAGCTTGAGAAAGTAAGTACTGTAGTTGCCCATTCCCTAGCGTAGATCTCTATGGAGAAGAACGGGCAAGAAACTCCATGGACACTCTTTTGAATCAAAATATTGTTACAAAATCTTGGTTACATCATTAATTTTGAAATTATACATACGAGTATATGTGAGAACGATGTAGAAAGACGTGCACATGAAGAGCGTCCAGAGTTGAAAAAGACAACAATTTAACAACAAACGAATTAACAAGAACCCTGGCAGCCAAGAGATGACCAGTCCCAACAGACAGCGCCCGCTCACGAACATGACGCGCGCATCGGCGCCATTCAACTCAACCATATTTGAGGGAATTAAATGACCCAACACACCCGCCACCATCAGCGAGACATTTGAGTGAGCATGACATTCTCTCAGCCACCAAGGCAAATTCAAGTCAATGAAAGATAACTAAATGTAAATGGTGGCTGAACAATACAATGTACTCACACATGTGCTATGCAATTATATAATACTAAGAACTGGAATCTACACAATGCAAGTAGGTATATTTTTACAATCTTCTGCCGCTTCCACAATACATCAACATGGGAATCAATTCTTCTTCTTCTTCTTTGCGTGTCGATAGACTCAAATAATGCCCGAGCAGTACAATCAATTTAGTTTGTTCCTATAGTTGTGAAGCAGGACCAGCATTTAGCCAAGCATTTTTATCATCAATGTAATCTCCCAACTTATAATATGCTTGCCTACATAGTGTGCGTTTTATACAGGATTTAAATTTCGTCTCGTTCAGTTGAAGAACGTGGGGAGGTATTTTATTGTAACATTTCAAACTACCCCATGAAAGATGAATCTACTTTAGCAAGCCTGAAACCTGGCTGAACTAGTTGGTCCCTATTTCTAGTGTTTTATTGGTGTCTGTCACCTCTTCTACTGAATAAATGCCGATTTTTCCTAACGTACATGATGTTTTCATAGATGTATTGACAAGGTACGGTCATGATATTAATTTCCTTAAACAGTTCTCTAATGCCCGGTTTCTGAGGCACTTTTAACGGTGGTTTATCTATTCATTAGCGCTATTGGTTCGATAACTTGTGAAAGTGCGTTTCCGAACACCGCGATGTAAGTTAAACGCTGTTTAAACTGAGGTCAACTTAACTGTCCAATTTGCGGCGTTTATCGGTTCCATAACTATTTTTTGACGTTTCATTTCTCAAACTACGTCAACTTTAAGGTTATATTATATATGTACCTACTTGTAACGTGTAGCTATTATTGTAATAAATTGCCTTTTACTGGCAAATATTAAAAGTTGGTAAAAATATTCAAAGGAGGAAACAATCAGTGTTAGCATAATGAATACGAGCAGCTCATCAGAGTCTGATTTGGAAGTAATGGAGTTTATTTTTAATATATCAGTACCCAGAAACCTAAGACGTAGGAGGAATCCTTTCGAAATGTTTACGGATGAAGAATTTCAATTGAGATATCGCTTTGATAAGAACACTGTGATACACCTAAGTGATATTATTAGCCCTGCTCTAGCTCCTGTTACGCATCGCAAATTTACACTGTCTGTTTTGGAACAAATTTTTATTGCATTAAGATTTTATGCTACAGGTACTTTCCAAGTAGTAATTGGTGATGACATAAATGTTCACAAAACGACTGTATCAAGAGTAGTGTTTAAAGTTAGCAAGGAAATTGCAAAGCTGGCTACAAGTTACATAGGTATGCCAAATTTTGATGACCTGAGAGAAGTCAAGGCACAATTTTATAATATAGCTGGATTTCCAAATGTAATTGGTTGTGTAGATGGATCCCACATACCAATTCAATCTCCTGGAGGTGAGCAAGCAGAACTATTTAGAAATAGAAAAGGTTTCTTTTCTATTAATGTACAAGTTGTGTGCGATGCGATGTTACACATCCGTGATATAGATGCCCGCTGGCATGGATCATCACATGACAGTACCGTGTATCATAACTCATTCCTGCGAGCGCGGCTGGATAACAATGAGATAGATGGTCACCTCCTGGGAGACAGTGCTTATCCTTGTGGAAGGTTCATGATGACGCCAATTTTAAATCCAGCTACAAATGCGGAAAGACGTTATAATGACACACAAATCAAGACCAGAAACACAGTTGAAAGGACATTTGGTGTATGGAAAAGAAGATTCGCATGCCTTTCTCAAAAATTAAGATTAAAATTAGATCACACATTAGCTGTAATTGTTGCAACAGCCGTGTTACATAATATAGCTCTACATCAAAATGATACTGTAATAATTGATTCTGCTCCTGAAGAAGATATTGATACAGAACCCACTGAACGATCCCTTTCCTCTGAAGGAAACCATTTTCGTCGGTTATTGTTGGAACAATATTTTAGGTTGGTAAGGTTTTTCAGCAATATTTTATGTTGTACATACTAAGTGAACACAAAATAAAAAACAAATGATATGAGTATATAATATGTATATTTTTTTAAATTACAAGTTCTGAAATGAAGATGCTAACAACCAAAAGGAAACAAATATGGGAGTTTCATTGATTCAAATCGTAATAAAGAGAATTCTTTTAGAATATGCTTCTAGGGACCTAGAATTTAAAAAGAAGAATTTTAATATCAAGACTATTTTCATGACCCATTTATAAATTAAAATTCTTCTTTTTATATTCTAGGTCCATTTTTGCATTTACTAGAAGAATTTTTTTTAATTCGATATCAACATCCAGTAAAATTTTTGTTTTTTCTAATTTCATTACTTCTTGTTGTCGTTGAATCTCTAATATTTTTAACCTTTTACTTGTAATCTTCATTAATTTGCTTCTGATTCTTTCTTTTAATAATTGAAGCACTCAGATTATTTAATTGTTTTTTCTTCGTTTCAGTTAAACAAAGTTTCTTTGTGCTTGGTGTGCTGTCTAAATCCTTCATGAGCGGTGACATTGGTGAAATAGGTCTCTAGGTCTTTACTGACTTCATGGAACATTCAACTTGATTGACTACCAGAACGTGCGTGGTTTACGTACGAAAACAAACATAGTGTTTCGCGGAGTATGTCTCAGTTCCTACGATATCATTATATTTTCGGAGACATGGCTAGATGATAGTTTTAACAACAGTGAATTGTTTGATGGACGTTACCTCGTTTGGAGACGCGATCGTGACTACTCCCGAACCGGTCAGTTGCGTGGTGGTGGTGTACTGATAGCGGTGAAACATGATCTTACAATAGTTGAGAGGTTGGATTGGCGTAGTTCTGCGGAGGATATTTGGCTATCTTTAATCCTTAAAAGGTCCAAACCTCAGGTTACTTACAATTTGCATATATGTGCACTTTACTTGTGCAAGGAAAATCTAGGTAATTCTTATAGTACTCAGTTGCGTAATTTCACAGATAGTCTCAACAACTTAATTTTGACCCATCCACTTGACAAGTTTTTGTTAGTGGACAATTTCGGTAATGATGTCGAGTGGTGTGATGTTGACATAGTTGCCAATGGTGAGTTAATCCCGCAAAATATATCTTCTCAGCATTTGATTCATTTCTTCGATACAATGCAAACATTTAACATGTCACAGTATAACGGTGAGCGGAACATTAACTGTAGATTACTTGATCTTGTATTCTGTAACGATACTGTGACTGTTTCGGGGTGTACGGACCCGCTTGCTCTGCCTATTGATCTTCATCACAAACCTTTAATTATTGAGACAAAATTTATTGAAATTGAAAAACTTGTCGACAAACCTAAGCAATGTTATATCTTCTCGAAGGGCAATTATGATGCTATTAAATCTGAACTGGATCTAATTAACTGGCCCCAGCTGTTACAGTCAACGAGCTTGGAAGACGCCGTCACAATTTTTTATAGTAAACTATATGAGCTTAGGGATAAACATATCCCATTAAAATCGGTAAAACAGTCCTCTTATCCTCCTTGGTATACCCCAGCACTAATTAAAATTATTAGAGAAAAACATAAGTATCATAAAAAATATAAACGATATAGTAGGTTATCTGATTATCACTCATTTTCATTACTGCGTACCAGAGTTTTTGAGCTGGAAAAAACTTGTTATGACAATTATATAACAAACATTGAGGCTTCTATTGTAAAAAATCCTAAATTTTTCTGGACGTTCGTAAAAAGTAAGCGAAGAGCTGGCTCCTTTCCTAATGAGATGTTCTACCGAGAGACCTCTGTGAACACAGGACAGGATATTAGCAACCTCTTTGCTACCTATTTCCAGTCCTCCTTTTTGGAACCTGATTCAACGGCTGATGATGAACTTAGTGATCAATGTAGTAATACTGCAATGTCTGTCAGCACAGTTGACATAAACCACTCACGTATATTGAAGCTGCTGAAATCTTTAGACCTCAGTAAATCAGGTGGACCTGACCTAATTCCTCCTATATTCATAGTCTCTTGTGCTGATAGTCTTGTTGAACCCATTTGTATCCTATTCAAGCGCTCTCTTTCCGAGGGTAAAGTTCCGAAGATTTGGAAGTCAGCTTTTGTCACTCCTGTCTTTAAAAAGGGGGATAAAGCTAATATTGAAAACTATCGCCCCATATCAAAGATTTGCCTTTTTTCTAAAATTCTTGAACGTATAGTTTATACTGATGTCTACGCGGCTCTCAAGTCAATTCTTGGTGAGGAGCAGCACGGTTTTGTTAGGAACCGCTCGACCACTTCGAACTTACTTCTGTCACAAGAGTTTATTACAAACGGCATGGCACAGCGTCAAGTTGACGTCATTTATACCGACTATAGTAAGTGTTTTGACCGTATTGATCATTGCATGTTGCTAAAGAAGCTGTTTCTCGCCGGTATACACGGTGACCTGTACCGGTGGTTCTCCTCCTATATAGAGAACAGAACACAAGCTATCGTGCTTCAGGGCTACACCTCTGGTTGGAATTCTGTCCCTTCAGGCGTACCTCAAGGCTCCATTTTGGGTCCTCTGTTATTTGTATTGTTCATTGCTGATATCAAACAATGTTTTCGTCATTCGTATATTTTACTTTATGCTGATGACATGAAGATTCATAAAGTTGTGCGAGACATGTCTGATGCATGCCAGTTACAAGACGACCTGCATAGGTTTGAAATATATTGCATCCGTAATAAACTCCAATTAAATGTATCTAAATGCTTCCTCCTAACATTTTCACGTTGTACTTCTTTAATAAAGTTTGGTTACACCTTGAACGGTCAGCTCGTTAGCAGGCAAAATAGCATAAGAGATTTAGGGGTAATCATAGACAGCAAGCTTCTGTTCGATCAACATGTGAATAGTATAGTTGCAAGGGCATCAAAAGCTATGGGATTTATACTACGCACCACGGCTTGTTTCCGATCCCTTAAACCAGTTAAGATCTTGTATTGTTCGTTCGTGCGCAGCCATTTAGAATACGCGTCTCAAGTTTGGAACCCGCAGTATGAGACTTATAAGTCCCGTATTGAAGGCGTCCAAAGAAAATTTCTACGTTATCTAGATTATAGGGCTCAGCAATACTCAGATAACTACGAGCACCGCTGCAGACGGTACCACTTCCTTCCTCTGGAGATGAGACGTTATATTGGGGACATGAGTCTACTTTTGGGTATCGCAAATGGCCACATCGACTGTCCTGAACTCGTTGCTAATCTGTCATTACGCACGAATCTGATGGGATTACGTCAACGGCCAATATTAAATGTACCTTTCGCAATGACTAATTATAGGCGGAATGTATTCTCAATAAGAAGTGCACTTAGTTTCAATAGGCTTCCTAGGGACCTTAATGTCGACTTGTTCTGCACTAGTGTGGCGACCTTAAGACGGCTATTGGCACAGCCATTTTTCAAGGACAGTTAATTTATCATTAACTTGTATGTACTTTCTTCTTTTTTTTATCGACTTTATTTTGTTAACCATATGTGGAGGCTTGTTATTAGCAATTGTTAAATTTTACATTATTTATTTCATTGGTTTGTTAGTCTGTAAGCCTTCTTTAAAATAATATAAAAAAAAAAAAAAAAAAAAAAAAAAAAGATTAAAAGTTGATTTGGTTCCAGAGATCAAATCTTCTTCAATTATAAGGATTTCTTGAGAAGTACCCGGATGTGCATCTCCATCTGGTAATTGTGTTTCAATATCTGTAATAATTAAATAAAACATTGTTACTACTGTGTACTTGATGATTGTACTGTCATGTAAAACACGTAACACTGATATAATGTCACTTAATAATTATGTGTAATATGGTATAATATCTAAAAGAAAGCCTGCTAATTGAGTAGGTACATAATTATATTGTATGTGAATTTGTAATTGTTTTTTTTATAATTTTTATAAAAAGCAGCACTAATAAAGAACCTAGATGCTAGATGCATTGCAAATGAGAAAAATTAACCATTAAACATAATGTTATGTACGGTCGAACAAGCTATTTGGTTTACATTTTACAATGTAATTTGTGGGTTAAACTGTAAACCAAATAGCTTGTTCGACCTTACTATGTTAGGAAACTCTTTGAACTTACCTAAATTGTAATATGGTGCGGATGAGTCAAATTCGTTAGGCAATGGTTTGAATTGAGGAGTCAGTAAGGCCACAACTTTCTCATCAATTTCGGTTGTCTTAGGACAAAATGTTCCACCTCCTGTCTTGTACATCTCGGACTGAAATTAAAATTTAACATGAATTAATTACATTCATGGCACTATTGTGTAACATAATGATAGTCAATGAATATATTACTCTGTAGCACATGAGAATTAAATAGGTAATTGTGTATAACATAGATAAGTACGCTTTGGGGTCGATTTGCACTCCTAAAATATATATTAAGACTTACAAAATAAGTACAAGCAGTACATTTACAGGGATACGACTTACCTTATCATCGCTCATATTTTTTCTCGCCTTTTTCTTGATGTTATCATATAGGGCATGTAACTGCTTTTCAGTCCTAAATCCAGTTTCCGAGACAGCATTAAATTTCTTACTTAGATCCATCCAAGCTTGTTTCTTGGCATCTACAGAAGTCCCGTCCGTTCTTTTGTTGTCGATTATGTGCAAAAATTCTTTAGCCACTTCGATAAGAAGCATCTTCTCTCTTTCAGTAAAATTTTTACTGCGTTTTCCAGATTCCATTATGATTAAAAGAATGGTTATTAAATAGCAAATACGGTTTATCTTAAAAAATCACACGCGAAGCAAAAACAATGAAGTGAAACGAGACGAGAGTCGAGAACAAGAGAAAGACGACGTTTCGTTTTAAACACGATTGACAGTGCTCACAGATAAAGTCGACAATGATGTCGTTCATAAATAAATGACTTATCATATCTTTTTAACTAAAACAGTGCTAAGCTACTTAAATACTCTCGAAAAAAATATTCTAGTAAATAAAACTAATAATGAAGACGAATTAAACTAATAAAATCAATTTTAGACTCGATCTTTTAAACAGAGCCATCTAGCGGCAAATAAGGAACTAGTTATCAGTTACATAGTTAATGTATGGCTTGTTGCGTGTTCAGAAACACAGTGACAGTTAACCGACGTTTATCTTACGCTTAACTTTAATGAATCAATAGTTAGTGAGAAGTTATCTGGGGACTTCAGAAACCGGGCATAAGAGAATCGCGTCTACGTAATTCATAAATAGCTCTGATGGCTCTTTTCTCCAGAATAAATATATAATATATAGATTCCTGGGGGTTATTGGCGCGTATTATTATTATAATAATCAATAATAATATTGTTACGTTTTTCTTCATGGGTGTCGTTTTCGTGGTATATGGGGTTGGTGATAATGAAAATGTGGTCAAAATGAAAATCCAAGATGGCGTTGATGAAAATTTCCGGTTTTTTCTACATGGGTGTCGTTTTCGTGGTTATTGGGGTTGGTGTTAATGAAAATGAGGTCAAAATGAAAATCCAAGATGGCGCCGATGAAAATTTCTGGTTTTTTCTACATGGGTGTCGTTTTCGTGGTTATTGGGGTTGGTGGTAATGAAAATGAGGTCAAAATGAAAATCCAAGATGGTGCCGATGAAAATTTTCGGTTTTTTTCTACATGGGTGTCGTTTTCGTGGTTTTTGGGGTCGCTGATAATGAAAATGAGGCCAAAATGAAAAGCCAAGATGGCGCCGATAAAAATTTTCGGTTTTTTCTACATGGGTGTCGTTTTCGTGGTTATTGGGGTCGCTGATAATGAAAATTAGGCCAAAATGAAAATCCAAGATGGCGCCGATTAAAATTTTCAGTTTTTTCTTCATGGGTGTCGTTTTCAAGGTTTTTGGGGTCGCTGATAATGAAAATGAAGTCAAAATGAAAATCCAAGATGGCGACGCCGAAAATTTTCAGTTTTTTCTTCATGGGTGTCGTTTTCGAGGTTTTTGCGGTCGCTGATAATGAAAATGAGGTGAAAATGAAAATCCAAGATGGCGCCTACGAAAATTTCCGGCTTTTTCTACATGGTGTCGTTTTTGTGGTTTTTGGGGTCGCTAATGAAAATGAGGTCAAAATAAAAATCCTAAATGGCGCAGACGAAAATTTTTTTTTGCTATCATTATTTCGTGGCCTACCCTTCGTGGAATACTTCTGCACGCCACTGTATACATATATCTGAGAACGATGTAGAAAGACGTGTACACTAAGAGCGTCCAGAGTAAAAGATTAGATCAACAATTTATGAATAAAGTAATTAAAATGAACCTTGGCAGCTAAGAGATGACCAGTCCCAACTGACAGCGCTCGTTCACAAACATGACGCATGTACCGGCGCCATTCATCTCAACCATATTGAAGGGAACTAAATGACCCAACACACCCGCCACCATCAGCGAGATATTTAAGTGAGCATGACATTCTCTCAGCCACCAAGGCATATTCAAGTCAATGAAAGATAACTAAATGTAAATGGTGGCTGAACAGTACAAAGTACTCACACATGTGCTATGCAATTATATAATACTAAGAACTGGAATCTATATCATGCAAGTATATTTTTACAATCTTCTGCAGCTTCCACAATACATTAACATGGGAATCAATTCTTCATCTTCTTCTTTACGTGTCGATGGACTCAAACAATGCCCGACCCGAACAATCAATTAATTTGCCCCCCCCCCCCCCCCCTATGGTTGTGGAGCAGGACCAGCATTTAGCCAAGCATTTTTATCATCAATGTAATCCCCCAACTTATAATATGCTTGCCTACATAGTGTGCGTTTTATACAAGATTTAAATTTCGTGGGGAGTAGAACAGTACCCCATGAAAGATGAATCCACTTTAGCAAGCCTGAAACCTGGCTGAACTAGTTGGTCCCTATTTATAGTGTTATAGTGGTGTCTGTCACCTCTCTTACTGAATAAATGCCGATTTTTCCTAACGTACATGATGTTTTCATAGATGTATTGACAAGGTACTGTCATGATATTAATTTCCTTAAACAGTTCACCTAAAGAATCGCGTCTACGTAATTCATAAATGGCTCTGATGGCTCTTTTCTGCAGAATAAATATAGACTCGATGTCTGCAGCCCGTCCCCATAGTAAAATACCGTATGACATAATACTATGAAAATAACTGAAATAGACCAGCCTCGCGGTATCAACGTCAGTAAATTGACGGATTTTTCTAAGAGCATTTATGCTGCTGAGCTCAGCCGTCCAGCAAGAGATGTTAGATGAGGACCCCATTGTAACCTTGAGTCGAGCGTGATTCCCATAAAAACCGTTTTATCGACAAATTCTAGTTTATCTTGATTCAATATTATGACACAATCACTACTTTAACATTTGGTAGAGCAAATCTAATGCATTTAGTTTTTTTCCCATTTAGTACTAAATTATTAACGGTAAACCAATTGTGGACCTGCAGTAGGGCGTTATTTACGTCATCAAGATTAGTGGCACGTCTGTTTATTTTAAATATTGAAGAAGTATCGTCAGCAAACAACACCATATGCGGATGGTTGTTAAATAGATGGGGTAGGTCATTAATATATACTAAAAAGAGGAAGGGACCCAATATCGAACCTATATTGGCAACAATAGTCCTGTCAGTGGTGATGGATTGATCCTAGTACAATGTGATACTGCTTTTTTTGAGAACTGGGTCTTGCACATACCTATAGTACGGCACTTCCGATTCCACAAGGCTGTATTTTAGAGCAAGTTGCTGATGGATAATCCTGGCTACAAGGTTGTGTCTATGGAATTACTCTCTCTTGTCCATCAAGACCACATCTCGATGCATCCCTACGTCGGTTTCTAGGAAATATTCCCAGAGACTGCATATCTCGCGAATGAGGAGAGTCCTTGCGTTTAAAAAGCCTCGACCCCAACACTTCCGCGGAATATAGTCACATAATCGAAGAACGTGGGTAATGCATTCGATATGCTGTCAACAATTTACGGGCCTCTAATGTTTCAGCCCTAATATTCTTATTATTAAAATAATCAGTCTGTGACTCGCGTGCGGAGTAACGTTAGTAAAATAATGAATAAGTACGAATTAAAAGAAACTCTGGAGATCAAAAATAAAGACAAAAAGACTTCTTCTCCAGAGGCGATACGAATATTCGCGCGATACTTTAGCCCCAAAAATTGCAATTTCTTATAATTCATAAAATCCGGATTCGATTTTGAAATCCGGATTTGGAAATCGAGTGAAAATGTACTGATATACGGATTTTTCGGATTACGGATAGTCCGGATTGCATTCCCTAGTCGCTGATAATGAAAATGAGGTCAAAATGAAAATCCAAGATGGTGCCGATAAAAATTTTCGGTTTTTTCTACATGGGTGTCGTTTTCGTGGTTATTGGGGTTGGTGATAATGAAAATGAGGTCAAAATGAAAATCCAAGATGGCGCCGATGAAAATTTTCAGGTTTTTCGTCATGGGTGTCATTTTCGTGGCTTTTGGGGTCGCTGATAATGAAAATGAGGCCAAAATGAAAATCCAAGATGGCGCCGATGAAAATTTTCAGTTTTTTCTTCATGGGTGTCGTTTTCGAGGTTTTTGGGGTCGCTGATGATAAAAATGAGGTCAAAATGAACATCCAAGATGGCGCCGACGAAAATTTTGAGTTTTTTCTTCATGGGTGTCATTTTCGTGGGTTTTGGGGTCGCTGATAATGAAAATGAGGCCAAAATGAAAATCCAAGATGGCGCCGATGAAAATTTTCAGTTTTTTCTTCATGGGTGTCGTTTTCGAGGTTTTTGGGGTCGCTGATGATAAAAATGAGGTCAAAATGAACATCCAAGATGGCGCCGACGAAAATTTTGAGTTTTTTCTTCATGGGTGTCATTTTCGTGGGTTTTGGGGTCGCTGATAATGAAAATGAGGTGAAAATGAAAATCCAAGATGGCGCCGACGAAAATTTACGGTTTTTTCTACATGGGTGTCGTTTTTGTGGTTTTTGGGGTCGCTAATGAAAAAGAGGTCAAAATGAAAATCCAAAATGGCTCAGACGAAATTTTTTTTTTTTCTATCATTATTTCGTGGCCTACCCTTCGTGGAATACTACTGCACGCCACTGCGCTCATTACATTTTTATTCACCCGATTAATAATTTTCCCTTTTCTGACTGATGACTGACCTCTATACGTTAGCAAAGGTTACAAATCCTAAAAGAATAACCCTAATTCCAGCCAAGGCCAAGTCAATACATAACCCAATATACCTTGTTTACCTCACCTTAGGTAACTACCAAACAGTCTTGATAGTTTCCACATTAATCTACGAAATAGGTCTAAAGAACAACAAATGTATTGGGGAATCGGCGCAGATTGCCCGTCCTATGCCAAATATGCTATCAATTCTATAAAAAGTTTTCATATTACGTTCATATAATAAATAGATTAAATGAGACAGTCGGTGGTTTATTTTTATTTATTTATTTAGTATTGAGCTAAAAGGCTGTCGTTGCCAAGTTTGTAAATTAATAGATGTATAAATAGACTGTTTATTTAGTTAGTAGTGAAGTGCGAAATTATAATTTACTAGTTGTTGTTCCGCGTGAAATTACTTCCATAATTGAATCGAATTTAGTTAACAATTTAAAGGATTTTGATTTTTTCGCACGGACCCCAATCTTTTTTCTAAATAAAAGCCGATGTTACTTCTTAAAACATCAGCTGTCTGCCAGTAAAAGTGCTGTCGAAATCAGTCCACCCGTTTAGGAGAGAACAAACAGACAGACAGACAAAAATGAAAAAAATATACATAAGTGCCGTATACATATACTTTCAGATGCATTCAGTAAAAAGCTGTTATTTTGAAATTTCAAACAGACACTTCATTTTTATTTATTTGTGTTGAAGATATGATTATGCTTGTTCGAAAACCCTCTGGGCTCCTCTTAGAACAGCTTTTTGAATGCTCATAATATTGCTATGTACCTACTACCGCGTTTACTAACGATCAATCAATTTTCAACCTTATATTTCAGAACATCATCATCATCGGCATAACCTTTTCCCAAGTTTTATTGGGGTCGGCTTCTGGTCCAACCGGATGCAGCTCAATACCAGTATTTTACATGGAGCGATTGCCTATCTGACCTCCACAACCCAGTTAGTACTGGGTAATAGGATACCCCTTTTTTTTTTTTTTTTTTCGGATGGGAAATCATCAAAAGCCTTCTCCCGCTCTGGGCGGAGCAGGAGGGAGTGTCAGACTTTTACTGACTAAAACCCATCCATGTTCCTTAGTCGCCCTTTGTGTTCCGGGGCCACGGTATCTCTTTCGAACAGTCCCGCAACCCCGGCAGGCATCGGTCCTTGCGGACCCCTTCCTTTTTGCTGACTCTCTTTGAGGCGCGCGTGGAACACGAACGCGCCGTCGACACGGCCTGTCGTCATGAGACGGACGGACGGCGAGCTAGCCCATAGCCCACAGTCCATAGGATACCCCTTGGTAAGACTGTTTGTCATATTTTTTGGGCCACTGACTACCTGTAACGACTGTCAAAGATCTACAATAAGAGCCCGGACCAACTGCTTAACGTGCTTTCCGAGGCACGGAGGAAACTCGGTATGTAATGATGGTCACCCATCCACAGACCAACCTAGGCAAGCATGGCTTAACCTAACGATCGACCCGAGCGGCTGTTATTATTTAGCCACGAACTCCTCAAAAGTTCAAACAGACACTTCAATTTTATTTATTTGTTCAAAAGATATGATTATGCTTGTTCGAAAACACTTTTTTTTTTTTTTTTTTTTTTTCGGATGGGAATTCCTAAAATGACTTCTCCCGCTCTGGGCGGAGCAGGAGGGAGTGTCAGACTTTTACTGACTAAAACCCATCCATGTTCCTTCATCGCCCTTTGTGTTCCGGGGCCACGGTATCTCTTTCGAACAGTCCCGCAACCCCGGCAGAAGAGTTCGAAAACCCTCTAGGCTTCTCTTAGAACAGCCTTTTGAATGCCCTTAATATCGCTATATACTACCGCGTTTACAAACAATCAACCAATTTTCAACCTTATTACTCAGAGCAAAAGGGTCATGGTCGACCGTCAGTGCTGCAGAGACTTAACACCACAGACTGCGATCAGTCTGTGGTGTTAAGACTATCAACACAGTCTCTACATGCAACTCCTAGTGTGCACGTGCACCACAATGTTCAATCTTGTTTAGTATTATATTTCGATAAATTACTAATAGCTTGTGTTATGCACGGATACATAGTTAAAGTTCTTGATAGCTTTAGTGGCAAAATTTTAGTTCGCGAGTTAGTGACTAAAACGGGAGTGGAGTAAATGACAGCTGATAGCGATTTAAAAATCGTTTTAGGAATCCATTCCTTGCGTTAAGGGAACTAATAGTTTTTAGTTATAGCCGTGGAAGAGCTCATGGTTATATAGTAACATCCGCACAGGTCGATCTTCAAGGTTAAGCCGCGGTTTGCCAAGCTCGGTCTGAGGATGGGTGACCATCATTACATACTGAGCTTTCTTCGTGCCTCGGAAAGTATATGGCCGTTGGTCCCAGCTGTTGTTTGTAAATGTTTAACAGTCGTTACAGGTAGTCAGTGGCCTGAAATTCTGACAACCGGTCTTAACAAGGGGTACCGTGTTACCCAGTACTAGCTGGGTTGTGGAGGTCAGATACAGATAAGGTGGCAATGTCTCCATGACAAGGAAGCGTTTTGGCCCCTGCAGTTTTTGATAATGGTAACTTCCAGAATTGTACTATCGGCGACACTCCCGCCTGATAGCTAATTTTTGCTTGCACTTGCAACATAGAAACGCTCTCTAGCCCCGTGCTGTTGACTTTGTATTGAAATAATGAATTAAAAGATACCGATCGGCCGAGCGCACTGACGACGCACGCCCAACGAGAGTTATTGTTATTTTGCGCACCAACGTTGACACTTTCCTAATAGGTCTAAACTTTAGAGGGGCGTGGCTTGGCGCCTCCGCATGTTTTAAGCGATAAAAAATTTAACTGTTGAGGCGGAAAAGATGACAACTTTACCTATAGACCTATTTCATAGCAAAACCGGCGGCGCCGGTTGCGACCGCCGGTCATATGTTTTAACATCCATAGACTTGTATAATGGAGTTTACTGTCAAGCGTGCGCCGGTCATTTAAATCGCACTTAGGAAACGTCTTGCTCTGAAATAGGCCTTAGGTGGGCCTGGTGATTGGTGCCTAATATATTTTGTACCAATCAGCGATCTACTATGACTTGCACCAACCAATTTGAATCTAAACTCAGTGAACGCCAAATATTTAGTTCCACTATTTGTTTTGGTAAACTGATGTTTCAAATTGCGGTAATAAACATCGCTACCATAATTAGAATTCGGTTGTAAATTAAATTCTGGTTCGTAACACTTCCTGAAACAATAATTTTGCTAGACAGTAATTGAGCTTGTTAGTTTAGATATTAAAGAGGTGCAGAGCTCTTCGCTAAATAATAACAGCAACATGAGTCGATTTCCAAGGTTGAGCCGCCCTTGCCTAGGTCGGTCCGTGGATCGGAAAGCACGTTGAGTCATTGGTCCCGGCTGTCGTTTATAGATCCTTGATAGTTGCTAAAGGTAGGCCTTCCCGGCCTGGGGGTTGTGGGGATCAGATAGGAAGATGCTCTATGTAAAATAGTGGTATTCAGCTGCATCTGGTTAGACTGGAAGCTGACCCTGCTGGTCAGCGAGGTTGGTTGAAGTTGCGAGAGACCGAAACTCTTGGGGGCGGTTGATTGGAGTTGGAGTATACGATTAGCAATAAAAAACAGTATTAAAAAAAAGGGAATCTAGCGGTTAACCCGATGCTGCAATAAAATTTGTAGATTTTTATTTTCGCGCTCCATATCGCCCTTAAGGCTACACTCCAATCCAGAATGGTCCTTCAAAGCAGATCCAGACACCATCATCATTTTTTTGCCCTTATCCCAATTAATTTGTGGTCGGCGCAGCATGTCTTCTTCTCCTATACTTCTCTATTACTCGTCATCTCATCGAAACCTCCTTTCTAGCCATATCATCCTTTACACAGTCCATTCATCGTTTCTTTGGTCTTTTTCTCTTATGCCCATCCACATTCATACTCAAAACTTTGTATGAAGATCCAAATATACCAAAGTAAATTCAAAGCAAAAGTGCTTTCAAGAGTGCACCTAAATAAGCTTCAAATGCACAATCTAACTACTAGGCTAGACAAATTAGAAAAATTAAAGGGTTAACCTTGGAATGAGAGATAGTAAGCTATAAACTTGTATAAACCTTTATTTTGGTACCCTAAAACTTGTCTCAAAACCTACTTATCGCAGGTTGTCCGCGACTACAGATATTCCAAGGTCAAAGATCAAAAATCGATTGTTTACACATTTATTGCAAATATCTCGTTTCTTATGGGTTTGGTGCCCAAATAAAGGCTTATACAACTTTATAGCATACTATCTCTCATTCCGAGGTGAAACCCCTAATTTTCCTGGTCTATACAGTGACTTAGTAACAGAATTAACACCTAAAAGCTAAAATCTAAATCATTAATTTAATTTATATCACTATTTCGTGCGTATCACGTTGCAATAGCAGAGTTAACAATAATCAGCAATATATCTTCATTTGCGTTCACAGCTGTTGGAACTGAATCTATTAATAATACAATAACAGTAAAGGTTTTAATGGTGGTTGTGAATGCATTAAATACATGTTAGTTTGCATTATTACGTATGTATTTAGTGTACCAACATACCGCGGTCTTTGATTAATGTTTCAGGGTATGCGTTAATAAAATGTGTCCCATTGTAATAATAAATATGCATGAAATAACACGACTGTGCTCACTGAAGGGGCTGCAGTTACATCGTCCTTTCTGCCCTTATCCCAAGCTACTTTAGGTCAGCGCAACACTATTTTTTCTTCTTCTTTTCTCCTTTGTTGTCCATTACGCTATTGGACACTGCTCCTTATCATCTCCATTTCTATTCATCATTCTTCTATTCACCTTTCATCCCTTCTCATCACATAAATATGTCCATACCAGGAGAAACGTACAATCGTAAGTACACCTTTAAATATTGATAGACCATGTGCCTAACATGGCGTCAGAGTTTTTATGCCGCCCATAGGCCTCTGACTTGGCTTTACATGCCGTCGAGAAATATCTCTCAGGCATGCTGGTTTGTCCTTCACCATCTTAACCGAGTCAGAGTGTCGTCAAACACAAATCCTTCCACAATACCAAAAAGAATCCCCCCACAAGAGAAATCGATCCAATACACAACCCGGAACAAAGCAATCCATGGCCTAATCATACAAACTTACTATCACGGATCAAAATTGTTAAATGGCCAACGTTTCCACTTGACGGGGGTAGCAAACAGCCATAAATTTGAGGCGCACTATACCGGAACTACTATCTCAGTGTAAACGCCCCGATGTGCTATGTCACAAATAGTGATGGCAGTAAGCGAGTTGCCATTCGATTTGGGAAAGTTCTCGATTATTTTCGCTCATATCGAGACTTATTTTTAGAGCTACTGCAGTTAACTGCTCCAAGTCACTAGAAATCCACAGTCCCTAGACGTTCCCGGCGCAAAGGTGCCCATGACACTTGCAGCGTTTCCGCGCTGAATTGCCAGGGCTAGCCTCTGCACCAGGAAAACACCAGAGCGTCGGCCACTGCCCCTTTCTTTAAGTCACCGGCCAATCTCCGCCACAAATTTGATAGCGTTGGACCCCCAGCAACCAGTGGTTTCTACTGCCAAAGGGACAAAATAATACTTCGGCTCTAGGGCTGCATATTTGGCCCGCTTTTTGAGAGCGGCTGATTCAGCCGCGGCACCTAGTGACCCGACAGTACGAGAGCAATGACAGCAACTTAACGTGTGGTGGCCGTTGGCCTCCATTCTGGACCCGCAGATGCATATATGTGGTTCATAGACATCGCAGCCCAGGCGGAGGGCCACCGCCACCCGCAAAGAGTCGTCATCAAGTAAATATGTAGCAGTATAGATTTAAATAGTTAAAAAATGTCCTACTGGTTCCTGCAGGTGAGTTATCCATGACATTATTTTTAGTGTGCTCCTGGCGTCCGAGATTTCTATTTTTACCCTTTTATTTGGAACACACTTATTCTTATATTCACAATTTTGTATGGAAACAGTAATTTGTCACAGTTTTCACCAAACACGTCTCTTTTTATTTTTTTTTACATTACAATTGGCTACCGCGTTTATAAAATATTACGGTTTTATTTCGTAACTTGAAAAGCATTTGTCTCACTCACATTGATGACTGTAGACATATTTGTACAGATGCCAGCAAACTATCCGAAACTGTCAAATTTTCCCAATCAACCTTGAGCCTAATGTTTTAGCGATAAAGTTGAAAATCTATTAAAGAAATTTGACAGATTGTAGTAGCTTGATGCGCTAGCGTCTGTACATTCTTCTCAGTGGTAACTCTTTTTCACGCGTCCTAAGGAATTAGGTCTTTGAATAACATTGTATTTTATACATTTTTATTTTCTACTCCTAACCTACTTCCAAGAAAAAATAAGATTCGACTGGATCGATCGCCATCTTATCACGGTTCGAAACAATCGTAAATCGAATTCGACTCCTCCGAAAACGACTCGACTAAATCTCCAAACTCGATACTTAAAACATCTCGGTTATGCCCAACACTAGTTACAACGACACAACTTGAAACAAAGCCGGGAATTCCTCGTATTTTTAACGATATACGAGGCTTTTTGTGTGAATTGCATTCGGATGTGCTACCAAGTGACAGCCGTAGAGATAGACATGTTATAAAATGTTTCCTTTTTTCCATACAACTATTCGGGATCTGAGTGAAGTTTACGCATGATATAGGGTGTAGTGTTTTCGTCTTGGGTCGTTTTTTTTTGGAGAGTTTTGGAGAAGCTGGGAAATGTGTGTAAAAAGCCTTTTACTGTGTAGATAGGTTTTTTTGAAACCTTGGAATAGGAACCTCATAGTGGACTATAAAAGATTGAGTTGCATTAAAAGCACTTACTCTACAGTAAGGCCGAAAAACGTTAACGAGCAATTGGTTACTAGTTGGTAAAAAATATTGTCTTAAAAATCGCACAACATGTAAAAATTTAGAAAAGGAAGCACTTTGTAGAATGCGTCAAGAAGCATTAAAATTAGGGAAAAACCCTGAATAAAAGTAAAAATAACGGCCGGAAAAGGCCATAAAAGGCTCTTTCTGAAAAAATATTGCAACAAATTAACACAGGCACGTTACAAAACAGTATTGTTACCTCAGAAAACCTCCAATAACGAGCGATTCATCATTTAAAAAAAGAACGCCTCGTTTCGTCCGCCCCGTTAGTAGTAAACAATCGATGAATTATTATCAGTCTCTCGCAGGCTTCTATTCACTGACGCACCGGCTATACAAAAAGAGAAAAAAATAATGTTCACCTGTGCTATTATTGTTGTGGTGAAAAATATGAATTATTCAAAAGGTAGGCACCTAACGTTCGTGATTTGTTTCCCGGGTTTTGTTCCTTCAGAAAAAATCGGGCAGTTTTTCGCGAATTTTTAAACGCGGATTTTTGCTTCTTTTTTTAATTTTTTTTCTGAATGCCGAAGGTTCGGTAACGAACTGGACGGGCGATACTATGGTAGATTTATTGCTGGTAGGTAGTACATGAATTTTGGGATTTGTTAGTGGCCTGTACTGCAGGTATAGTTTTGACAAAGGATAACATCCCGTTTTCCCGTCAGGTGTTCAGACTATGAGAGATTACAACAACATAACATCGACTGTAATCCCTGACATATTAGGCAGAGGTGAGGCCAATAGTACACCTACATATCGACAGTTATGTTCAAATTCTATGTAATAGGGGGCGACCCTATTGCCATGAACCAGGCACAAATCCAGACGTTTATTTGGTGCAAATAATAAGCATCGCGTTTTATTTCATGAATATAATTATTGAGCAGATACGCCATTCTGACTTTCTATGGCAAGAAAGGACGTGTCTGATAAGATAATGAGTAATAGAGATGTATGGAAAAATAATAAAATGCTGCGCCGACCACAAATAAATACGAATAAGGAGAATGATCATACGTCCTTCTGTGCATTTGTCCCAGAATACTTACTGATTTGATTTATTCATTTTTCCAGTCTTATTAATGGGTACCGCGCGTATTACCCAGTACTAACTGGGTTGTGGAGGTCAGATAGGCAGTCGCTCTATGTTCTGATATTCAGATGTATCCAATAAGACTGGAAGCCGACCCCAATAAAGGCTAGGCAGATAATGGTGTCGATTCTGTTGTGCACAAACTAAACTTAATTTATGCTATTGCTATCTTTTCCTAAAAGGCAATGTGAGGAAAGGACGGCTATAGATATGAACTAAGTTAGAGATGTCAAACTAGTATAAGCCTTGCGCTTCACCGTGGTTTTAGTCGACATGTTTTTACGTGCTCCCTTTATTTGTATAGAAATATTAGTTCCAAGTAAATTACGTCCGTCTCTTTCTCGTTTTATTAGAGAAAAAAAGATAGCAATAGCCTAAATTAAGTTTAGTTGATGCACAACAGAATCGACACCAATGTCTATTTATTTCAGTTTATTAGAGACAGCAGCGGTCTTTGAGTTTCAAGTCTTCTTATATCTTACAGGTTCAACTTAGTGTGAATAATGCTTAGGGCGAGAGCTAGAAACTGCTGCTGTTAGCACTTACTTTGACTTACGCCCGTATCTATAAATACGAGTAAGCCGAGGTTATAACTTGAGTAAAAATCAGTTCTGTAGTTTAGTACTTGCTTGAAGTTAGAAGTTTCAAAAATTAAAATTCTACTGGTTTGGTTTCTTTGACGGTTCTTACTACGTTTAAATTCTTGTCAATAGGCGAGATGACAAAAAAAAACTAATTAGTCCGTCGGTTAGATTATCAAAAAATATTTGACCCGTGTTTTTTCTTTTGTTACGTAAACCAAAATTAACGAAGATATTATGACGCTTTTAAAATTCTCAATCCGTCACACCTAGGTATGCTTTTTCCTAGTTCTGACGTCACGAGCCCCCACTCCCGAGTTTTGATGCGTTTTATCTTTGTCAATATTCATTGATTAATTGTCCATTAATTTCCAATACTCTAACTGACGGTCTAAATAGATTTGAAATTTTTTGATACTGTCGTCATGCCTATTGCATAAAAATGGTTGCGTAATTTAAATTGATTATGGATACTAGGGTACATATTCGTCATATTCTCGTGTGTGACTTGCTCTTGTAATTTGACAATTGTAGGACAGTGACAAAAATAACACTAACACATAGTACATGCTTACACAACGTTTTTTCATCCCGGCCGTTGATGGTTTTGAAGGGTTAATTTAAATAAAATAACAAGAATACAATTATTACCTTCTTTATTTTTTATTATTTCCCGTTTATTTCAATAGTACATTATCAGCTAGAATTATGATCAATTTAATGCACAATTAGGTAAATAATTATATTGTAGACAAGAATGTAGGAAGTTTTATTTAGATTCAAAATAAGATATGGAATGTTTATTTTTACAAGAGAGAGCATATGTAAGTTTCCTGACACATAAAAAAAAGGTAAAATGCATTTAAAGAAGTTAGTTGTCAAGCAAATTGACAACCACTATTTTACTGTTTAATAATGTCAAATGTTATTTAAATATTAAAAAAAAAACAGTTAAGTTGATGGTCAACTTGTTTAAGTTTGATTACTTAAATTTGAAATAGAAAAAACACAGAGTAGGTAGTAAACAGAAAGCCTGATGCCACCGCTTAAAAATACATTGTGATATACAGGAATATATAGCTCTATCTTTTTTCCACACTGAAGCAATCTTTAAAAAGAAACTGCTAGAATTGGTGGGTACGGTCCCAATTGTAACTATAACAAAATGCTTGTTGTTTTGTTGAGTTTATGATTATTGTAATGGTTACTTTATCGTGTGAAAAGGGGGAAATTCTTAAGCTTTACAGAGATTTGGATTATTATGAAATTTGGTTTTAAAATGTGTTTGTATAAAAAAAACAGTCACCGAAGAAGATAAAAGTGAATGGATGGATAAAAAGATGTCTGTATTTTTGGTAAATTACAGCCACAGGCTGATCATGATTAAAACAGATAATTTGGTATAATGGCTGATCATAAGGTATGAAAAAGACAAACTATTGAGCGCTTTTCCTTATAGTTAGGTATTGAATGAGCAAGTTTTTTTTGTCTTCGTAGAAATCGGTAATTATTTTAATTGATTAATTTAAAATAATGTGAATGTTTCCGCTATAGCAATTATTTGCTTTCAAGCTAAACTACATAACACTCAATAATTTGTCTTTTAAATACTTTAGCTTTTAATACTTACAGGTAATATAGCTCACATAGTTTTATGTATTAGGATTATACAGTTTTAGAATTAAATAAACCATTTCATGAACATATTCCTTTTCTTACAAACTTAATTCTTAACCAACTTCATAATTATATACAATTAATTATATCTTTAACATTTTATTTTATACAATTATATAATGCACCATCAATTTTAAAGTATAGCAAATAAAATTAACTAATAACATTCAATAGCTCGTTCTTTTATTTTAAACACAGCCTCGTAGCTACTTTTCAATGTATTTTATTTGTTTAACCGAACGTAATAATTAATTATTTGTTAGGTATAAGTTAGTGAGTAGTATAATTTATTTGAATTTTTTTTTTCAAATAACCATGTAGGAATAACGTTCCTTAAATAATATCATCTTTATACATAGAAATCTACGTAATATAAAAATAAAAATACAATAATCAGTTTAGAATGCTGTTTTGGAATGTATACTGTTCAGTTACATAAAAATATTTATCTGAGAATTTAAAACTTGTGACAATTATCCATATAAACTTCAATAATATTTAAACTAACAAAACAGTATTATTAAATTCTCATTCCTTTCGCATACAATAATTATTTTGGACTAACACTTATTTATAAGAAATATTAACATTATTATAATTAAAAATTAACGTTATTAATAATTTAGTTTGTAAATATTTACAAACAATTACTATAATAATTATTTACACAAATTATTCTATATAATCAGTCTATGTTAACAGTATATTTCCTAAATATTATTTAGTTATATTTTAAGCGCGCATTATTTTACGACACATTTTATTTCAGGAGGATACATCACCTCTTATTGCATTATTTAAATCTTTCTTCCGCGTGGGAATGAGATGGGTGAATACATCTTGTATAAGTCCATCTCCTTCCAGCATTATAAAAAGTGGTGCTTAGTCCCAGGTGAAATAACAGTTTATGAATACAAAAAGGATTTATTTAAAAAAATGCACGCTCGAATATAACCAGTTGTTAATAATTAGACATTAACTATAAATATCGGAACAGTAATTCATAATCTTTACTTTCAATTCCTTTACAGAAAATGATAAACCAGTAAAAGAGAAAAATATAGTCACGTGCACTGCTAAGTTAAAACTTTGCAGAATTTAAAATCGGTTCTCTCGAGAATTATCCATTGCAACACTGACCAATTTCGTAATAGTATAAATTCTAAAATTTTACAATCTTTACAATATAAAATAATAATGAATATAGTAGGATAAAATCACTTTTGAATGTTGCTAAGTGTACACATATTAGTTTTCCTAGCTTTGACTTTCCACGGTTATTTAATTCGATTCTAGTATCGGGCTATTTTGTTCAATTACAGGGCTAATGAATGACAATTAGAATGGGTAGTGAGCGATCAGGATTGGCCAATATACTTACCCACTTCGTCATACTCCTTCCCTTATCCCAATTAATTAGGGTCGGTGCAGTACGTCAATCACCTTACGCACTCAATGACGCTAAACGGTCGAGACACAGAGGGGTGAGTAAATGAAGTGCTTGGCACATGTTCAGTAGAAGTGGTTTATTTCGACTTTGAAATGTATGTTTCTGAGGGCTGGACTGGTGCCGTGTCGACGGCGCGTTTGTGTTCAACGCGCGCCTCAAAGAGAGTCAGCAAAAGGAAGAGGTCCGCAAGGGCCGACGCCTGCCGGGGCTGCGGGACCGTTCGAAAGAGATACCGTGGCTCCGGAAAACAAAAGGCAAAGAAAGAACGTGGATGGGTTTTAGTCAGTAAAAGTCTGACACTCCCATCCACTCCGCGTGGTGGGAGAGTGGGAGGAAGTTCTCATTTGATGATGTCCAATCCGAAAAAAAAAATACTGGTCATTGAAAGTGAATCTAATGTTTTCATGTGTAAAAAATAAGTCAAACTGGTATGGACATATTGCGGAGCGGTTACAGACATCGGTCAATTTTATTGTATAGGTCAGTGTCATTGCGTCCAGAATTGGTTCGTCGTACTGGTTTGAGCGAACCTTCGTATTTGTTTAGAAGTGCCCGTCTCCGGAATTGCGTCCGCATTTAGTTTTTACCAGTTTAACGGAGAGTCCGTTAAACTGGTAAAAGTAACTGGTAGAGTTTAACTAAAACACTCTTCACGTTATTCCGTAACAAAAAAAATATTACGAACAAAAAACTACACAAACTTGAAATGAAAGTTTAGAAAGAGACATTATACATTTTTATTCCAATCAAATTGTTTCAAACCCTGACATCTCTAAATATTGTATTTTACGTACAAATTATTTATTCTAAAACATGTAAGCATTACAGCTATCTTATTGACGTCCCGCTGTACCTTTGGAGAAGAAGTTGTAGGATGAATTGGAGAAGCAATACCATTATAGTTGGCAGGCAGATTTCAGTCGCGGCACCTGGTGAAGAAAGGATTTTTGTTACTGCATTTGTTATTTGAAACACTGAAGACCTTAGTCTATTTCATGAGGAAGCAAATATGGTCTAAAGATCCGGAAAATTGACCCCACCCAATCCTAGTCTAGTCTATAGAAGCACCGAAACTTTCACCCAAATTCTCAGAGATATACGGCCATACAAAGTCTTCAAACACCCTTTTTATTTGTGTTAACCATATCCCGATTTTCACCTTGTTCTATTTTGGGATATCGTTGGCATAAAACAACACGGAAAGATTTTTTAAAATTCTTTGTTTGGGGTTTCATCATACAGACAGGGTTTAAAAAGACCCATCATATAGCCGTCAACCAAGAATTCTGTAAATCAAACTAAGTAAGGTTCCCAGTTTGGTCCGGTACAAAAATAAATTGCAATACTAGGAAGAACAAGTGCCTTTTGGGTTCGATAAAAACATCACCAAAATCAAAGCATTTATTTCAAGTAGGCCAGTTACAGGCACTATTGAATTGTCGAAACAATGATGAAAATTAAATGTAGCTACAGTCCCAGTCACAAGACATAAAAACTGTGAAAGTTGCCCATTCTCTATGGAGAAGAACGGGCAAGAAACTCCATGGACACTCTTTTAAATCAAAATATTGTAACAAAATCTTGGTGAAAACATTCATGTTGAGATGGTATATTATGTGAGAACAATGTAGCAAGATGAAACCCGTTATTTTATTACGCTTTCTCACTAGTTTAAAGGTTTAAATCATCGGTATTGGTTTATACAATAGTATTGGTCATTTTATTGCTACGCTTTCTTCAATATTTACCCGTGAGACTTCTACCTAAAGCAGAAGCGGGATTAGCGCTCCGCTCCCGTAAAACTAACGTGTGACTCGTCAATTTCCAAACGTCGAAAATCGATGCTTCACATCTGCAACAAAGAACAAAATAAGTGATTTCACGATGGTATCATATCACAAGTAAAAAGGTTTAACATTGAGTATAGTGTTACTCAGGAACTGATTTGTGAAGGAGTTCGGTCGATGAAGTCGCTTCATTTAGGCTGTTATCACAGGACACCGTTCGCCTACAGTTTGCCTAAGAAAGTTATTATATAAACCGTGGTCATTACAACCTTTTATTGAGATTGATGACGATGACCACGAAATCGCAAGAGACTTTGTGAAGACGTTATTGAGATCAAACGAAATATACATAAAAACCATTCGCATCTTACCGTATCATGAGTGTAGGCACAGGCGAATGCACGGCTGCCTCTAACTCCAGCGTTGCTAAACTGGACGCGTAGCCATTGCTGAAGTTGAGCACATGGTTGGCGGTGAAGCCGGGCACCTTAAAACAAACCACTTTATAAAACATAACCAGTAATCTGGACCTCGACACACCTATTCGATTCTATGCTGAATCGAATCTGTAAGGAAGAATGGTAGTTTTAATAGGTTTAAGAAATGATAAATAAGTTATTGAAGATTTCGGTACGTAACTTTAGTGCTTCTATAAAATATTTCAAAAATAAAGCAGATACCAGAAAACTTTACACCTCAAAATCGATTATCAAATAAAAATTCTTACGAGTACGAGTACGCGTAGAGCATCTTCTGATGCAACTCACAAACTAGTTAGGTATACATTCACCATGAGACGTCATTTCAATAAGTATCGTTGCTTGTATCGTTTGTATGCAACGTGCAGAACTTTGAAGAAGTATTTTGAACTTTCTGTGTATCTCACTACATACGTCTTTATGATCACGCGTTGATTTTACACTCGATGAAGTATTTCACAGTGAAGTCTCTGTACCCTACATACTCCGTGGTCCCCCACTGATTAGCCGGCGTCATAACTTACCATTTGCTCATTGACGAACCACGTGACGTTGGCAGCGGGTAGCGACGGCGGTGACGAACAGTTCACCCTTATGTGGTCCCCGCCGATGTACGAGATACGATCTGACGTCACGTTTGGACTTGTAAGTGGTGGTTCTGTTGGAGGAAAGGGACTTTATTAGTGCTGTATTGAAGGCATTTTAAATAATGCCTAAGTACACCCGCCAGCACATGAAGATACCACAAACTGACAAATTTCTTCAAATGATTTTAAACCATAAAATGTTAAAAAAAAAAAAATTGTCAGTTTTTGGTAACTAGATGCGCTGGCGACTGTATAAGCACTCTATTGGATTTTCAACACTCGAATCTGGGAGGAAAGTTAAATTTCGAATAGAACAATACTGCATAATATTTGGGTGTTCATTTCGTTGCTGTTTGTTGTTGTTTAAGTAAAAACGAGCAACTGTTTAGGTACTGTTAAATAGGTTAGTAACTCAAAAATTTTACATAGCTAGAACTGGAACTCTTTTGAACAATAAAGATGTTTAATGAAGCTTTTAGTGGAACTCAAAATAACAAGCAAGAGCTTAAATGCCATAATAAAACTGTTTCAGTTCTTAGAGAAACATTTTGATTTAAAATTCCGAGTAAACTTAATACAATCCCAGTAATTGCTCTTGTTAACTTCATAGAAGTCGTGTCGTTCTCCATGAAAAACACGTTATTCCATTAGGATCATTAATTATACTCAAAGGCAGATTAATAATAATGGCTTGATTTATTGATTGAGGACCTTGAGCAGAACATTGGCACACATAAAACTGAACACCGAAATACATTGTTCGTTTTACAAACTCAAACAAAACAACTGGAACAATACACGCAGGTTTTAATCAATTTTTTTTCCTACCTTTTCACTCACTGAGCGTGAACCGGGATTCAATTTGAAATTCGAAGCAGAGCAGACCATCGACAGTTCGCGATATTATAACATTGACCTTAAAATGCATTACTGTAATAAAAATAAAGACACCAACAGAAGGATAAGAGTCAATATGAGAAAATTGATGAGATTCAATACAATTTAAGGATATTTCTGATTCGAAGTATGACTGATTCTTGTCCAGGGGATCTTTAGTTTAGTAATGCAATGTCGGAAACAAGGATGGAACATTCGGGTTAACACGTAAGTAATCATGCAGATGATATGGGATAGACCAATACGTTAGACAATAAAGTCAACCAGCAAGAAACTTTTATGCCACACTAGGTGAGAAGCGCAGTTTGAATAAGTGACAAATAGCGGTTCGCATAAGTGAAGTCCGATGAGATGGCAACCCATCACATCCAGGGAGAAATCAGTAGTAGGACCAAAGGCTTAATAACGCTGCCTGAAACATAGTCTGTTGACAGTTAGTATAGTCGGTTTTCAGTCGACGCGAAATCCGACTACGATTCTCACCAAACAAAGTCACATTGCCAAATAAAAACCGGCCAAGAGCGAGTCGGACTCGCGCACCGAGGGTTCCGTACAAACTAATTAAAGGACAAACTTAACTTTGCTGTTCGATCCCTAGAAACGGTTATTGCGTTAACCGCAAATTATAAGTTTGTTATAGTAAAATCAGTTTTTTTTTTTTTAAACTACATCGTTACGGTTTTCAGATTTTATCGTTTACATGTGCTGTAAGACCTTATACATTTCGTGATTCTAGGTCAACGGGAACTACCATATAGGTTTTCGACCCAAAACCTATAGGGTACTTCCGGTTGGCCTAGAATTGTCAATTTTGGTTAAAAGCAAGGTCATAGCACAATTATAGGAAAAATTCCGAAAAATAAAAAAAGTTGGTAATTAAGGTAACTTTTGGTGCTTACAAGTTTTCGCGAACTAAGTCACGTGACTAATGCGCTGGTGAGGGGCTAATAGGGACTATAGATTTCAGTATCTGGTATAAATTTCAACTTGCTAGGTCCACCCGTTCCTGAGAAAATCGGTGGTGACAGACGGACAGACGGACAAGAAAGAAAGTGATCTTATAAGGGTTTCTTTTTTTACCTTTTAAGGTACGGAACCCTAAAGATCAGTTACTGACAAAAAAGCGTTCGTCTGCCTCCAGCCTGCGTCCACTGATTGGTGAAAACTAAAAGCCCGTGCTCTCTCATTGAAAACGAACCGGTCGGTTATTTTTGCCGACGAAAAGCCAGCTGTATTGTGAATATGCAATATTTCAGCAAACCTAATAAAAGATTCGGCAAAAGGGTATTGGTGGCAGATGGTGAACGGACTACCCTCCCTGACAGATAACTGGACGCTTTTGTTCCAAACTATATAATTTGGAAAGTGGGGAAGTGGAGATTATTCGTTCGGCAGTTGTTTCAGTTTTGATTGAATGTCAGATTATGTTTTAACAAATTACCAGCGATCAACTGAGTATCGGGAAAATGATGATGTGGAGGAAACAAATGACGAACAAAGAACAGATATTTTCGGTTTGAATTTGGTTTAGAAGGTCGGTTGAATAATATTTTGATGATGCTGATAGATGAGCTGATGCTGATATAATTTTGTCATGTCTATTCTATATTTTGGTTTCTGTTACGTCCTGAGTAAGTTTAATAAACACTTTTTCTTTCTTTCTTTAGGAGATCCAAATTGTCGACAAGAAGTCGACACTTTTTCTTTCTTTCTTTAGGAGATCCAAATTGTCGACTTCTTCATTAAGTAAAATATGGATGTCAGCTTGCCTATGCTATTGAATACTATATCTATATAATGAATTTGGTGATAAAAAAAATTCATTGTTTTGAGTTCAATGTCGCTTGAGAAAGACTTGTAATAGTTTCAATCTTAATGTTTTTAACAAATAAATTGTCAAGATGAACATTATCACTAGCTTCGTTGAAAGAAAAAAAAAATCGTGATGAAACTAAACTAGCATGCCTGAGAGATATTCCATAGGCCCATCGGCACTAATCACACGAAAAAGAGAGAAGAAGAAAGAATGAACAAATAGATTAACAAAATTAAAAATAAGGACCACTCATCTACAACTCTACTCTTTGCATAGTCCAATTAGTCGTAAATCAAAAAGTCTGAGCCTGGAATAACCAGATTAGAGAGGACCTAATTAAACAAAAAGTAAAACGAAATATACCTTATTAAATAAATAACCCTACCTTTTATTTCTCTCCAAAAAGCCGGCAAAATTATTCACAGAAACTAAGAACGAATTTAAAAGAAAATTTGTTTTACAAGACATTAACCCTACATTTGCCTCTGGTGAAGGAAAGACTGCAATTTATTTATGCAAATGTCGGATAGAGGACTTTTACATATTTTTGTACCCGAAAATTTTCAACGAAATGAATTAAAATTTGGAGATTTTTTGTGAACAGCTGCGTGGATTAAGTGTAGGCTTGAAAAATGTGTTGTTTGGTGTCCTGAGACGATGTTAAATCTGAGGATTATACAAAAGACAGAGATAGGAGCATAAAACCTTCTCGGTTTTGAATAGGAAGAATTGATGAGATTTTTGGCAAAAAAAAAAATGTTTTATGCAGTCTGGTTTAACAAACGCGATTGCCAAATGGTACCCGCAATTGCAACGCAACATTGCTTTTAAACAAGATGGTTGTTTAACTAATGCTCTTTTCAATAATAAATTGTTAGCGTTTTGAATACTTTCAGGAACAATAGTTTGACCTAACATTAAATTTTAATAGTTTTCTGCTATAAATATATTTGGCGTGGATATTATAATTTATCAAGCTAACTTTTGAGTGCATATTCTTTATTTTTTAAGATAGAAAATAATTTATTGTAATTATTACAAATATATACATTATATACATTATTTGCATTGCCTGCAAGTATGAAAACTAAAATAAACGAATGACTTCAGGCCCTCAGACTACTATATAGAAATCCAATAGTTTTATTTTTCTTGGCAATCTCCAAAGTCTTCTATCTACGTTTTAAAAAGGGTAAACAACTCACCGACTACTACCATCATGGCTGCCTTGATGTCTGTATGAAACAGTGGTGCATCCGCTGACACTTCACACTGGTACTCCCCCGTCAGCGTGCGGTCTACCTCGGTTAACACCACCCGGTTTTGGTCTGATGCTGCTACCTGTACGAAAAAAAATACTTAGATCCTGCCAGCCCCAGTCTGTGCAGACTTTTCTTATTGTCTTCTTAACATTACAGAATTAATTAAGAGGTCGTAATACAATCTGCAAACGAGGATCATTCTCATTTAGCCTATGAATAAAAGCAGTATCTTGCTGTACTGCCTCTCCAATTGCACGCTATTTAGCTCGATCCACGGCTGCTCTCATATACAAAAATAATGGAAAATTGCAGTCACTAATAACGGGTAATTGACAATTTGAGCATGACTAATAAAGTATTCATAGGTGAACACATCAGTAACAAAAACAAAGTGTAAACAAGGTACTGGCACATGTTTCTTCGTGCATTAGGCATAAGTTACACAGCATAGTGGTCACCAGTACGCTGTAATCGAAAGTCTTACCAAGGGGTATCGTATTACTCAATACTAACTGGGTTGTGGAGGTCAGATAGGCAGTCGCTCCATATAAAATACTGGTATTCAGCAGCATCCGGTTGAGGTGAGTATTAGTGAACTAAGTGTTTAGTTGATATTGGTAACTTGTTTGTTGATTGAATACGTTTTTGTGGTAGCACTTCAACCAAAAACGGCTCAAACATATAACATAGCAATTAGGTTATTGTATAATTATGCGCCGTTTGTGAATTCACAATAATTCAATAAGAGTAAGACTGAAAGTATTAACTGGGTTGTGGCGGTCAGATAGGGAGTCGGTCCATGTAAAATACTGGTATTCAGCTGCATCCGATTAGACTAGAAGCCGACCCCAACATAGTTGGGAACAGGCTAGGCAGATGATGATAGTGGTCACTAGGCTGGCTAAGCGGCTGTATCCTAAATCAACCTAACAGGATAACAAAACGTTCACAGTTTGGACCGGTAGGTAATAAGGTGCTGGAAAACAAAAACAAAGAATATTTTCTACAAAACTAGATGTTCCACTTACGTCAACTTTAATCTCAGCTACTGGGAAGACTTTAGTCGCTGGTGATTCCTTCGGCACAAACCGGTAGAACTCTATCATGTTCCTGTACCATCTGATGGAGTACAACTGTGCCCCTTCCAGTTCATAGGAACACTTTAGTTCCGCGTCGTGGCCCGTTAGCACCGCTTTAGGTACGTGGATCTGGAGTGATTTGAGTGAATTCACTGTACCTGGGGACAAAATTTAAATTGTTAGTGTATTTATAAATAACGTTCACGGCAATCGGCTCAAAGCGAGGCCATTTCGAAAAGTCTGGACACTGCCTAGATGGTAGAGGTAAAATCTTGTTTGCATGATATTAGGAGCTTACTTTTACATACAGATTTTTTAGGATCATTGAAAATTATTAAAATGACCAGATGTATGGACGTGGATGAGGCAAAAAGAGTATTGTAAGGGTCGTAGCGGGTGGCGGTCTGTAGTTTCTGCCTACCTCCATAGGAAAATGGCGTGAGTTTATAAATGTATGAAAATTACATTACAAAATACATATAATACATACAAAAAAATAAAAAAAACGAGTTTACAATTTTTATTTGAGTTCCTTATATTTCGCCGGTGTTGCAAGCACCATCAATAAACTACCACGGATAAACTAATGAATAATAAAAATAAAAAGGTAAATATCCCGTTTTTAGTGTTAATGATAGCTTTATTGACCATGCCAGTTTAATAGCTTATATTTCAGTACCTGTTAAAACGGTTTTCACGATATTTGGCAATTTGTAAAATAAAAAATGTAAGGATCAAATAAATTTACCATAAAACGGACGGTTGCCACCTAATTCTTTTTAAACTCTAAACGGATTGTCGCAGTTATTATTATAACTCGTTCCAACGCGAAAAAATAAGCCTCTTCGCTACTGGACTCTACCTAACCGTAACTCATTTAGGGGAAAAAAGCCAGAACTTCCCAAAAAAATGAAATGTATGAAGGAAAAAGACATTGTCGGACTTAATAATAAAGTCAGTCGTAATAGGCAATTTATTTTCATTGTCACTTCTCTGAGACTACGTATAAAAGTTAATAACTTACTCCCGGGGCACTGACATTGACAAAACAGCTTCTTCGTTACATTTTTTTTTGTCACAGACTAAAAAAGTAACAAAAATTTCAGAGGTGTGAATTTTTTAGGTGAAAAACTGTGAAGTGTCTTTTTATGTTGACTGTATTTTGTTTTTTTGTGATGCTCTAATTTTCTTATTTGAGGTCTCTTGTGAGGATGTAAGTAAGGGTGGATTTAACATACGCATTTTTGTAGGCTAATACAGAACACGTGATAGTGTGGTTCCCCCACACATTTTCGAAAATAAATTATGTACGTTGTGAGAATCTCCTTCTTCTACATTAGTTAGCATCGAAACTAGATTTATGAAAACCTGAAAAAAAAACATTTACGTTAGTTAAACTATAGCACACACAAAGTAAAAATCCTTTCCAATCAAAAAATATCACAGCGAAAATGCACTTAAAACAAAAATCTTCCCCAACTAAGATTCCACAAACACGAATTAACCCAGAAAACACGTTATCTATCCAACAACACCACTTTAACGTGGCTTAAAAATGTTAAAATACTCAAACATTTCCTCAGTCTGTACCAGGAGACTAGACGAAGCAAGGAGGTAGCCTCATCAGATTTTACGATAGCGCTCGTACAGAACATTTTTACCTTGAGCACTCTTGGAGGTGCGTCAAGTAAATACCTACTTTATGACAGCTCGTTAGAAGTTAGACTATAACGCTAAACGAACGTCTCTGCTGTTATCGTGGCTTTTGCTCTCCGAATCTGCCACTTAATACTTCTTCAAGTTATTATTGCCTGGTAGTTTCGTTTGTATTTAGTATCGAAATGTATGCATGGTTTTTATGTAAAGGGAGGTATTTTTCTGTCGGTTTACTACCTTACTAATACCACATTCATTTGTAAGAATCTAGTTAAAAAAAAATACTTAGTAATTAGCCACTTTTTAGGGCAAAAGTGAAATGAACAGTATGCCTAAAGTCTTTTAAATGGAGTATGTTGATTGGTAACATTTCGTGTCGTGACGGCTCATGCAATCAATCAACATGCAACCAATGAGCACGCGGGATTTGATTCAAAAAGTCACAGGTGTGTCTAAAATTATGGTAACCCCAAAGTACCTTTTCTCAAAATTTTATCGCTACCACCAAAATGATGTACGGGCCATACATTCTGCGATTTTCAGCTCAGGTTTAAGATATTCATATCAGAAATCGCAGTTAAACGTAGCCCACATTGAGGCATGATATTTTAAGCACGACTTTTATATTCAACATGGTATTGCGCCAAACAGCAGGCAAACAAAGAGATAAAAGCTTTTTAAATCTCCGAATTTATGGTTTGTTTGCGCTAACGGAATACTATTTGGTAAATCCTAGCGTTTGTGGACCGATATTATTTTAATATGAAGGGTACGGCACATATTTTATGCCGAATCACGAATCTGATCACTGTGTAAAGTTTTGTACACGAATTTCGGTCTGGAAAATGTGGATAGATGAGATTTTTTCTAGTGCTATGATTTGTGTTCAGTGCAAATTTGTTTCTGTCCTGTTTTGAAAAGAAGGGTAATTTATCTTATCGTTACGTAAGCCAGAATGAAAAGAATGTAGGTTGCTACCTTGTATCTGAAACTACTGAACTGGTTTGAAACAAATGACATACATCGGTGAATTCGTTCTGATACCTACAAAATGGCGTCGCTGGGATTCAAAATGGCCGATCAAACAAAACGTTTGATGTGAAATAGTTATAATCATTTAAGTTTCATCTCAACGGTAATAATAAAGAGATGTTGCTGAAGTTCTTTTAATCTAAAATGGTGCCATCAGATTTCAAAATGGCGGACACTAGACCCGATAGTTTATAATTATTATCATAATAATTTTAGTTTTAATACAATTCCAGTTATTTTTCTTATCCCACTTTACAGTGAGAGCCATTTGGTAGGAATTTGCCCCCGTTTCGAGGCAAATACAGCCATGATTTGACATGCCGCCAAGCACTGCGTTTGACAGTTGACAGTGACGGGTTAGACGGCTGCCATTGCCTAGTTCGCTGTCGCTTGCAAAGTGCCTTCCGCTTCTAAGCGTTTAAAAACCATTACGGGTTTAATTTTATGTAATTTATTCAAATTACAGCGCGCAAACGGTGCCTTTTGCGCAATTTAATTTTTTTATCTTATATTATAGTTAATGTACTGTCAAATGATGCGTGTTATAAGCATTATTAATCTATAGTGTTCTTAATTCTGTTCACAGGTCCCCCCATCTGTGAAAAAGGCCTGTAATGCCTGCTTTTACAGGAAGGAACAGTTTTTGATACAGATTTTTTAACGGATTAGCTACTTGAAATTACTTGTAAACTGACAAAAACGAAATTGAAGTGTGACCTGTAGATTTTTAATAAAAAAGGAGAGGAACTGAGAAACAAGATCAATATTGACAGTCACAATAAGCACACCCACATTATTTTCACGCTAATTTTACACTCTTGTTCTCAGCACATTTGTTACAGCGGAATTTGTTAAACAAGAAAGCCGATCCGAAGAAGCTGCTACCTACACATATTCAGCCTTAATCCGTCTCATGCCGATCGGCAAATTCTGTTGAAATTCATTACTGAATCATGCTACGGTCGGCTCTGAAAATTTTGACCGCCATACTGTGCCGACTGAAGCCAAACCCGAATGCGTGTGTCGCACCACTGGCACAAAAAAAAACAAATACAGGAAACCATTAAAACAAAATAAAAACCGTAACGAAACCGGAGCACATTCAGTGATCTGTAAAGGTCCGATACTGTTCAGCATGGACCACTATCGTTTAAATTTACGCGGTTACAATGTGAAATAAATACCGGAGACAGATTCGATAGGAGCGGCAATTGGATACCTAGTGCACTTGGTCAGTCCTGCGATTGGTGGAGAGTATTTTTGGGTAAACTGTGGTTAGTGGCAGACAGATGTTTCCAAATCTTGCTGTGGGTATCGTTAACTTTGATCAAAGTTTAGACTTGAGGCAAAAAAAATATAGCAAAAACTACAATAAGGAATTTATTTGAATAACACACAATGTTGCGCCAAAGATAAAACTGAAATGTACACAAAAATCGAACTATGGTATTAGATTTTCAACTTTCCGCTCTGAGGTGAGCTTTGAAAATCCAACGTTGTACGTTTTTATTCAGGCTTTCGTGTAAGTGTCGCTTAGTATTACAGGAAACGTTCAGTAGACTCACACACAAGCACTCGTTATTGTAAGGACGTAACGTGCGCATTTCAAAAAGATGCAAGTTTTTATTGGGATGCTCATTACATTAAAATCAATCTTCTGCAATGAACACTCGGTTGTTGAGAACAACCGAGTTAATACTGGGTAATACGATAGCCCTTGGTAAGACCTGGTTGTCAGACTTTCGGGCCACTGACTACCTGTAACGACTGTCAAAGATCTACAAAACACAGCCGGGCTTAACATGTACAACGTCAACATCTCCCAATAATTGGTATTATCCGCTTACTTCACGCCATCATTAAAAAGAGTCAGTACAATTTAATTCCCAAGCCTCTTTAACGAAGCTTGGTAGAATCGACAATGCGCTGACACACACTCGGGCGTCGGTTTTAACGAATCGAAACAAAACACGAGCACACGAAACGTGGGCTCAAAAATGGAAAACCAATTTCGTTTCGCCGTCCACCGACCGAAACTCGTTTGACACAAGTTTTAAAATAAAAACTATCGACGCTTGAATAGGTTTTCAATCACGATTTCGGATGTTAGGCAAAGGGACTGGAATCATGGTTGGATTTTGAAGTACTCTTGTTTTTTGGACAGAAGCTCAGTCGTTGTGTGACGCAACAAAATATTCGAAAAACAAAAAAATAGGCTATGGCTGTTAAATTGGAACGAACCATCTTGTTTTTTTTTTAACAGTTTCTCAAATACACTTCAACAAACTTATCTGTGCAGTAGGTAAAACACAGAACTAAAATAAATGTAACAAGTTTTGTGCGGGACAATAAAAATATATAGTGTAAAGTGATAGTAATACATAGACACTGATAGAACAGTATATAAAATGGCATAGCGATACATAGACTGATAGTTTTAGTGTTTTGTTTTGTGTACTTAATAGGCTTAGCGTTACGAGTATAGAAGTTTATTATGTTGTGTTTTTTGTTGATTTTATATTTTTGTATGATAGTTCCTGATATAAAGATCTCGATAACATATAGTTATATATAGGTTCACATAGAAAAAGTTAGTAAATAACACTCCTTTTTTTGGGCAGTCGTGTAAAAACGCAAATATTAAATAAATAAATATCGCTGGACATTAACACACAGTGCCATCTAGTGCCACACTAAGCAACGAAGCTTGTGTCGTGGACACCAGATAGTTTAGTTATTACTACATAGATACTTTTTGTTTCTAAATACATACTTATTGTACATATAAACATCCATGACTCGGAAACAAATATCCATGCTCATCACACAAACATTTGCTCCAACCGGGATTCGAACCCGAGACCCTAAGAACGCGGTGAAACGGTTCTCGTTACAGTCAAGTTTCTCAGTACTTAAGCTAACTTGTGCAACATTTTCCTGCTTTTTTGCTTTGTTTTGATTGGATTTAAGTTTTTCCGTGTTTTTTGAAAACTAATTGTAAACGAATGTGATTAGCTAGTTACTCAAAAAATTATGTAAAAAAATCGGGCCATTTTAGTCATTCGACACAGCAGTCGGCAAGCTGTCTCCTAATAAACAGAAAAAAGAAGCTCATCAGTGGTTTTACTCCTCACCAAATCCAGCAGTTCAAGTGTGCTACATTGCACACGTTTGACATACCGATGAAATTTTTTGTGACAAGCAACGCTATCTTGTACTCACACATAAAGTGGTCATATTATAGTACCTTACAAAATATCCTTGCAGCACTCTTAAACCTAAGCTAACAGGCTACCATAGTAGTGTAGACTATTTTCATTAAATACTTGAAATAAAAAATAAAGGCACATAAGTATTTTGTCAAGCGTTGCAGAATCAAACACATTCTAAGTATTCATTTATCTGTGAGCACATGAATAGTAAAATTGCTCAATTTAGTTGTAATTTATGAGCAGTAGAGCAATAATAATTGTACCTAATATAGTCACTTTAAAGCTCTCTTCTAAACGCTCTGAAGGCTGTTACTTTGAGAAAAATCACTCAACAATATTTACGAATGAATGAAACACTATTTGAATGAAAATAAGAAATGATTGAAACGTTTATTCTTGTTATATCTTTTTAACCTAGAGCCGTTGTTGTTAAGGTGGATGCTCCGGGGTAGCCCGCGAAATTCATATTTTCTTACGTTTTTTTGCAATTTGCAGGCCAGTGCTACGTATTATTCGCGGCTGTAAGACGTATGTAGTTACAGAATTATATTCATCAAAATCATCAATACAACCTTCAAAATTCATGAAAAATAACTTATTCAAGGTCATTCCTGCACCTTTGTGAACTTGGAGGGTTGTATTGATTATTATATTATTATGCCTATACCTACGCATACCGTCACACCTGTAAATCCCAAAGGTTACTATACTATAACCATATTTCCCCAGTTACATGCCATTTATATTTGAAGTGAAAACTTCTATAGGCGCGCCGCGCGTTGAGCACTTTTTGGGTGAACACAAATCATGGAACTCTCATCATCGAATAATCGTTAGAACGTCACCGAACGATTTGACTAATTCAAAGCGTTCGGTGACGTTCTAACGATTAGTCAAAATCAACCTTATTGAATTAAGATAAAGTTTATATCAATCCATGATTCTATAGTTACTTAGTTTTCACTTCTATCGGCAGTCCCCAAAGACTGCCCCGATTTGTTTTTTATCCTAAATGGGGTTGTGTTGGGCCGAAACTCGCCTGATGTGCAGCGATGACGTGGCCTAGGGGGAACACGCTTGCCTAGAAGAAACCGATTCACTCGAACTTTGAAGAGGTCTTGGATTACAATGATCGGGAAACAGAGAAGCCAGTAGAGAATTCCACAGACTGGCGGTTCGCACAATACATGTCATGGGCGAGCGCAACGAAGAGGCAATTATACCAAGCCTACCCTACCAACTGGGGGAATTATTATAACTAATGAACTATGTAATAAACTAACACTTTGTACAAAATATTAAAAAAAAGTTCTAACTCCTGTTCGAATACTTATAGCAATTTTTCGCGCCCGTGTTACGTAACTAACACTGTACTGGAAGTTGCTACGAAGCTCGACGCTCACCCGCCGGACGCATCTTATAGGCAAGCAATCCACTTGCCTTAATCCCATTGATAAATTTACGCACACAGCGGCACATTGGTGCATATTTTCGTGTGTATGAACCGCACACATGTATAGATTGCAGCCATTTGTGGGCGGTAACTCCTGCGAGTGTAGCTGGGCTATGATTGGCTGCTACAACACAAGGCCAGGATTCAAGGTGGATGTTCTTTAGCCCGCGAAATTCAAATTTTCTTACGTTTTTTTGCAATTTGCAGGCCAGTGCTATGTTGTATGTTGATTAAAATGTGACTACATACGTCTTACAGCCGCAAATCATATAATCATCAACATACAACCTAGCACTGGCCTGCAAATTGCAAAAAATGTGAGGAAATTTGAATTTCGCGGGCTACCGTGCAGCAATGCACTAAGCAGGGTTGGTTCCGGTTCCTTTCCAAATTAAATATAAATTTAGTGGATTTTGTATTATCCTGCAAAATTTTGTTTATCACTGTTGTGAACCAACTCGATATGAAAATGATGCAATTTTATTTGGTCGTATTTTTCCATCGACAAATTAGAAATTATATTTTTCTGAAGGAAGCCATTATTGTTTCATTGTGACAAGCAATTTATATCGCGATCTTGAATGTTTTAATTTTAACATATTAAGTTATTTACACATTTGTTTTGAAACAGAAAACGTACATTTAACAGTAACAGTAGTGTAAATATTAATTTTGTTGTGTATTAATTGTTTATTCACCTAACAATGGTGTTTACTTGTGAAGTTTGTGCTGATAATGTGTGTTTGTTAGAAGTTAAAGGCAATAAGTTTTCTCTATTATCGTATAATGACAAGCTTCAAGTTGTGTCTAAAGGTAGATGTGTACCCGAATTACGAGAATTAATCCAAAAATATGGTAATCCAGCGCGTACTCGTCATTTCAATCCTCAAAATTATGCAACATTTACCTGGCTGTGTGGCTGTATACATACAAATAAATTATTTTGTTTTCCGTGCATTTTGTTTAATACTTCCAGTAAGTGGAGTGAGGGATTTATTGATTTGCATAATTTTCATTCCTCGGCCAAAAAGCATGACCTATCAGAAAAACATATAGAGGCTTGCTTAAAGTTAAATACATTTGGTAAATCACGTATTGAAACTAGTATTAACAGCCAGTTAAGATTAGATATAGAAAGGCATAATTCTAAAGTAGATAGGAATAGAAATATTTTTCAAAGACTGATCGATGTCGTATGCTTTCTGGGAAAACAAGAATTAGCTTTTCGCGGCCACGATGAATCATTATCATCAATGAATAGAGGTAATTATTTAGAAACAGTAGATTTATTAGCAAAGTATGATGGAGTTTTAGAAACCCACTTACAAAATGCAAGTACCTCATTCACGGGCATGTCGAACAGAACGCAAAATGATTTGATCTCGAGCGTTGCATCTGTGATGAGTGATATTATTAAAGACGAAATTAAACAGTCCGATTATGTTGCTGTCATGGTGGATGAAACATCGGACATAAGCGGCCGAGAACAATAATTAGTTCTGATTTTAAGATATTTTCGTGATTCCGAAGTAGTGGATCGATTTATTAAATACGTAGATGTCAGCGCGGATCGGACCGCTATAGCTTTAAGTTCTATAATTTTGGAAATTTTAGAAAACTTAGATTGTCATTCTAAATTAATTGCACAAACTTATGACGGGGCAGCAGTTTTATCCTCTCAAATTAACGGCGTACAGGCTTTGGTGAGGCAAAAATGTCCGCAAGCTATGTATGTTTGGTGTTCCGCACATGTATTAAATTTAGTTTTATCGAAATCTTTTGAACGGGTTCCTGAAACCAAACGCTTTTTTAGTATAATAAAATCAATTGCGGTTTTTTTTCACAGTAGTACGAAACGAATGGCGTATTATAACGACTTTGCCGTTATGAAAAAGCTGCCTCGTGTCGCGGAAACAAGGTGGACATATCACTCGCGCACGTTAAATATAATTAAAAACGAGTCCACACACCTCCTCCAGTTGTTTAAAGAAATGAATGAAAATACACAACACTGGGATGGTGATACATTGTCACAAGTCACTTCATTGTTATTTAACATGAAAGAATTTGAATTCAATTTTTTTTTAAAAACCTTCGCGGATATTTTTGCTGAAACCGATGTTTTATACGACATTATACAGAAAAAAACTTGTGACATCGCGTATTGTGTTAAAAAGATAAAACAATTCGAGTCATTTTTAGCTCGTTACAGAGACAAGTTCGAGAACAATTATGATGCAACTGCCCTCATAACCGGACCACCCAAAAGAAAGCGCAATGTCGATAATATAAAAATACACTATCGGCGAATTTTTAACGAAATTATTGATAATGTACTCACCGAATTAAGAGATCGTTATATGAATATAAAAAATTTGAAATTCTTTGAGTTACTTTCTTATGAGAATTTTAGTAAATATAGTGAACAATTCCCTGAAAAAGAAATCAGAGAATTCACTAATACTTATCAGGCAAATTTTAATTTTGATAGATTAAAAAATGAATTGCGCTGTATTTATAGATCGCCTGAATTTGCGAATTGTAGCATATATGATATCATTCAAAATTTGTATAAAAGTAACTTAGATAAAGTTTTTTCAGAAGTTTTGCGTTTGGCGAAGTTTATTGTTACTATCCCAGCAAGCAGCGCATCGGCAGAACGTTCATTTTCGTCCTTAAAACGTATCTACACCTATTTACGAAACACACAAAGTCAGCAACGACTCACAAATCTATCTTTAATTTCTATAGAAAAAGAATTAATGGTCGAACTACGACGCAAGCCTACTTTTTATGACGAGGTCTTAAAATCATATTTGAAAAAGGATAGGCGAGTAGATTTAATTTATAAATGAGTTGATTTTTTTACAGATTTCAAATCCATAGTTAACTTATTAAATATATTTATACATGCGAATCACAATGAAATAGGGCCTTCAAAGGCCGCTTCGGATATCTTGCAAGTGACGTGTTCTGTAACTATCACCCACTCACTTGGTTAAGATATTTGAGGTGGCAGAATCTTTCTTCTGTTTGCATCGTTAGAAAATCGTGAGTTGAACCTTGAATAATGAGGTGAGTTCTTGAATTCTTGCATTTATAACTTTTGTTTTTACAGGCTTATTTTCAAATATTATAAATCAATAAATGTGACTACTTTGAGGATTGAGGGCCATCATAATTATGTAGAGCGACGGACGTTGTGGAGTTGCGCGTTTTTTTTTTTTGCTATCATTATTTCGTGGCCTACCCAGCCTGGTAGACGACTGCACGCCGCTGATACATGTGGAAGCATAGCGCTTAGTTCGGGTTCATAGAACTTGAACCACATTACGGTGACGCTTCGCCGTATCTTTGCTCATCTGATAATGAAATGAGGATGTTTATCTACCTAAAAACCTAGACAAACTTAGACAATACTGTCGCAAGTTGTAATCGTCTAATATATAAAAATCTCTTGTCACAGTGTTTGTTATCGAACTCCTCGGAAACGGCTTTAGCGATTTTATGAAATCTTTTGTGTATATTTGGTAGGTCTGAATAGGTCGGCCTGAATAGGTCGTATGTAATTTTTTAGTCTCACACATACACATCAAAATTTCCACGCGGGCAACAGCTAGTAACTCTATAAAAACAACAATAGTAATGTTGCGAAACAGTTTCATTGCTAAAATTGACTGGAAAAAAACATGTTTTGAAATTGTCTGCAGTCTTATGTATAAGAAAATATCCTTTAGAATTGTAAGCTTCCCTTTACACGCATATACATGGAAGTAAATACTTAAGTATATTAATGCTATAAGCAATAAACTCCCCTAAATAGCTGAATATATAATTCCAAGCCATTTAACCAACCGCGGAAGCAACGCGAGGGGTTCCTGATTTGAATTGATGTTTGTCTGTGTGTCCGTTCAAGCATACTTAATTTGGGAGGAAATTTTGCTTGGCGGAATTGAATTACTGGTGATTTGGAAATTGGATCGTTCATAATATTTACTTTCTTCTTTTAATACTTTTTTGATAACGAATTTGTATTTTTAGTACTATAAGTCTTATATAAATCTACACAGGAAGTGTTGTTCAAATGTTATTTGCGACCATTGTTTGCGAGTTCAGATTTTATATTTCGTTCTTACTTCCATCTGTACATACAAGTCCATATTGTTTGTAAAAGCAGTATCTCAAAGTCTTGTAACCAGTTTTTTTTTTGTTATCGAGTCTCTTCGACTCGACTCTTAGATGATTTCCAATTTGAATTCGTTGTGTCCTATTTTTTTCTCGCATTCGTTGTAAGAAAATAGTGTTAGCTTAGAGTAGCCAGAACAAGGAAAAAATAATGAATAGTTTTCAAGTACATGTCTTGGTTTCTTAATACATCAGAGAAACTCTCTAAGTACTAGTTTAAAAACATGAGAAAAAAAAAACCATACAGGTTTCATCATCATTTAGACTTTTCCTAACTATGTTGGAGAGGTTTCGCTTCTCACCGGATACAGCTGATTATCAGTATTTTACATGGAGCGACGGTATACCGGGAAAAAAATAATAAGGGAAAATATGACTGAATATTGAAACAGTTTTACTAAGGGGTTTCGTATCTATTCGTAGTACGATCGAACAAGCTATTTGGTTTACATTTTACAATGTAATTTGTGGGTTAAATTGCAAACCAAATAGCTTGTGCGACCGTACTACGAATAGATACGAAACCCTTTAGTAAAACTGTTTCAATATTCAGTCATATTTTCCCTTATTATTTTTTTCCCCGTATACCAAGTGAAGTTTTAAAAACATCGATGGTTTCCTCGCCCCCGATATTGTTTTCAATAAAAACAGAAAACCGAACCGAAACGTTTTAGCGGTAAAAGGGGTAAAAACCGGTAATTGCGGAGCACAGCTGATGTTTCTCTGCTGCACTTTTTCCCCTCGTTTCTTGCTTGTTTCCTTTCAAACAAGCTTATTAAGATATTGTTAATGGATTTTTCTTTTATGTATTATTATTCTGGGCGAAATGCTCAGATTTTTCTGCTAGATAATTCTTGGGGAATAATAGTAGATTATGCACCAAGGGGATAAAGCAGTGTCTTACATCACGGGCACTATTTTGATTCCCGAACGCAGCGAGGCATTCTAGGGATCCCGAGTGGAGCGAGGGAGTCTTGATTTAACTCCTGAGTGGAGCGAGGGTAGAATCCTGAAAGAAGTGAGGGATTTAAGCTAGCCCAAGATGAAAACACCTTTATCCCCAAGGAGCATACTCTACTTATTCCTATTGCGAGGAAATAAAAACCAATTGGATTTTTATTAAAACTGTCAAAATGTTACGTCACGAAGGACCCGAACCTGTTAATTAAAAAAAAACAAATGGAAATCGGGCTACTGTTGAGTGGGCCAACCCTTATACAAAATGAACAAACATGAGAGTTCATACATAATCTAGACAGTGACATCTTCACTGTAAAGTTCTCCCAGCATTTTTGTGTCACGTTAATTATGGTCCCGCAGGAAACGTGTGACGTTTTGTGCAATTTATTTGTGAGTAACCTCGCCTCATACCGCCTGTGTTAGGGTAAACATCCTGTAGGAATTAGTGGGATATTCCTGACGATGACTGTTGCGAGTCGGTGTTTATAATCTGCACTCTAATTAGGGAATATGCATAAAAAAAACCTTTTTTTTATTTCGATACGGAATGTTAAAGTACTACTACTACAATAAAAGTAATGACAAAAAGCGAAAACAAGACATAAATCGGCCAAACAACACAAAATTTATGAAAGATTTTGTACGTCGATGCAGTGAATGACGTCATTCGCTGTAACGGATCTCTCAGTCTAATCAGCAGTTTCAAATGCTTATAACTTAGTATTTTTTTATGGATATTAAAAAAATAATTTCACTTTGCTATTTTTGATGAACGCTTTGTTTAGAGTGATAAAAAAAAACATGCATATACCCTATTGTGTAATTTGAAAAGTCAGAAAAGGTTTTTTTTTGCAAATTGACTGCCAACTACAATTTATTATTATAATTTTCAATTCACACGACACATTAACATAGTGTATGAATTTGACAAACAAATAATTTGACTGCACTGGCAATTCGAACTGTTATGTGATTTGAGAGTACTTACGTACTACCTTTTTTTTTTTTTTTTTTCGTATGGGAAATCGTCAAATGACTTCTCCCGCTCTGGGCGGAGCAGGAGGGAGTGTCAGACTTTTACTGACTAAAACCTATCCATGTTCCTTCATCGCCCTTTGTGTTCCGGGGCCACGGTATCTCTTTCGAATAGTCCCGCAACCCCGGACTTACGTACTACCCTGAAACACCTTTATCCATTTGTTCTAGTGCTGATAAGCGAATAAATTTTGAAACATGGATTTTTTGTAATAGATAAAGTAAAAGCTAATGAAATTATGACTTTCTTATGTAACTACCTAGAGTACATACCTACAATTCTAATATTACTCTTGGCAAATAATAAATCTCTTTTATTTTTACCAAAAAATATATGTGGGAAGCTCTTATATGTTTACGCAAAGAAATGTGTGGGCTACCTAAGAGAGTGCTTAATGGCATAACGGAAATAGACAAATAGTATTGTTACCGCAATAAACAAACAGGCACATTCTCTTGATAAGTTGTTAATTTAATAGGATAAGATTAATCTTAAGTACAATGAGTAAATAAAGATACTCTTAGAATAGAATATTCTTTATTATATACACTGTACAAGTAACATTCATAAAATAATCAGTAATATTCCTCTTTCCTCGTACAGGACCAATTTTATTGTTTTATATTTTGTCTAAGTGTTTATTCAACATTTTTTTTTGTTTTGTCCTGTGTGAGTCTAGTAAATACTTTTTCTTTCTTTCTTTATCACAAAGGGTGACACATTGGGCGGTCTCGTCGTTAAAAGCGATGTTTTCAAGACCACATTACTACGTAATTGACGCAATTTTTACCTACCGAAAAGGAATTATTTTGTTCCAAACCGAAGCTAAAGAAAATACACCTTCAAAATAGAAGTCGTACGCCCCAGTAAGCTTATTACCCACCTACAATTCTTAATAAAATACATCTTAGGCTGAGATTCATAGACCGCACTTTAACTTTACTTTAATGGAAAGATCTACTTTCACCCAAAAATATATTTCTTAGTTCTGTCAAGCTCTTCTTTACTTTCCAAAAATTATACTTTGCTTATTAAAGGCTAAGTAGTCGATAATCATGACTTTGGCCTCAAAGTAAACTTTACATTACTATACGTATAAATAATGTAGTCCTTCATGAAAAACTAATTTCTTAAGAACCGAAGCATATTTTATTTTGGTTGGGTTATAGCTCAAAACGTCATGTCGATTTGACATTTATAGTGTGTTTGTATTTTGGCGGTTCGTCGTGTCGTTTGTTTTCTTGCCTAACTTTATGATAATATATTTTTCTAACGAATTTTGCTGTGTCTACCGGTTTCTGATATTCCTAATAATCTTCCCGACCCTGGCTTGTTTTAACGGACTTGATGACTACTACCTGACTGACAATTGTTGCAAATACTACCTACCTGGTTACCGATCCAAGGCGGTATCGGAATTCGGGAGTCCTTAGGCAATGCGTAGATCGAATCAAATAAGTAAATTAAATATAAAAATTGAATTTTACGTACAAGCAGTAAACAGAACGTCAACGTCAACGATGTTTCGTTTCGTTCCACGTAATACATGTTTTTTTCCAAACACCTAGTTTTGATATAAAATGATAATAATATTAATATAAATCTAAGCAAGAGCACGTTATAAACACTCGTCTTGAATAATATGTTAATAACTATTTTTTTTAGGAAATAAAACTTGATTTAAAAATATGTTCTCCAAAACATTTATGCGTTTAACGTAACAGCCACACGTCTTTCCCTAAACTTTACTTTGGAGCCTTACTTTTCTAAGGAAAGTCAAGCAACTGTCTCTGAAATTAAATAAATTGAAAGTAAACTTCGGTAATACAAAGCTTACTTTATGAAGACTCCTTTGCTGTAAAGTAAAGTGTGGTCTGTGAATCTCAGCCTTAGAGATAACAAACGGATACACTTCTCCGAATTCAGCACAAAAATATGGTACCTCCAAAATAGCTACAGGAAAACGGAACGTTGTCCATTATTGTCCAATATATTACGCTCACATGGTAACCCTACCGTTTCGATGTCACAAAAGAGAAATTTCGTTGGGAAGTTGTGATAAACTGCCTCGGTAGAGGAAGTTCCGTTACTGATTAGCGCAGAAAAGAATTTTCTGTAATGTTGTTTGTACGACGCGACGGCTTATTTCTGTGTACGGCGTTTTTCTCGTTTTTAGGGTTCGATATTTAAGGTGTAAACGGACCTTTCACGAAGCCATTAACTAACTTTACGCAAAAATTATTGCATGGTAATGACTTTTTTTTTGGGATGACATAATCACGTTTGACGGTTGGACTCAACGTAACGCATTTAAAAAGAAGTGCTGATAGATGCATTGAATTGTATGGGCTGTGGAGGTTCTTATAATAAAGTTATAAACTTATAACATTAAAAACATGAGTTACAAAAAAAAACTTGTAAAAAGTTGGAACTTTGACCCCCAATATCCCCGTAACTAGAAGGTATAGAACAAAATAAAAATCACAATGACGGGGAGAACAAGGGCCTTGCGGCTTCTTATGGGTACTTTTACACCCATTATGTAGATGGAAAGCTCTGTTCCTACTTTCACCAGTCTGTATCGGTCGTTAGAAATCCAACCACCAATACAGACTGGTGAAAGTACAAACACCACGCACCAGGCTCATTGGCTGAAACAACGCGTCTTCCGATTATCGAGCAAACGGCATCAAAAATGAGAATGACAAAACCGCTAACAATTGCGTAAGTCAATTGGTGTTAGAAATTCAACGACGATTTGCGTGTTTTGTCGAGTTTGGTTTATTGACCCGGATATTGATATTTTAAATAATTAATCAATCGAACTGGATACAGCTGAATATTTATCATTAGTTTACATGGAGCGACTGCCCATTGGCCTCCAAAACCTAGCCGATGAGTAATAAAAATTGTAAGAGGAGTTTTCAGACTTGCGGGCTTATAATAAAATCAATTAATAATCAATAAGTTTTTTCTATTCAAACTGTTTTAAAAAGACTGCTTATTTATAAAATTAAAAATCTTTTTTTCTAATTTTCTTGATTTTCCTAACTTAGATGTTTATGTACCGTATTTTGCAGATCCAAGAATGTGGATTGAAATCAATTACCCTTCCTTACTAAATCATAAACGAACATTGTACAGAACCTTTTAATGTTATCGAGCTCCAGAAATAATAATACAACAGGTATTTCTTTCAGAACAACAATACATTTGTACGTCTTGTATACGGGCCTTTAACTAAGCGTAGGTTTTATCGTATTTCCTTTCCATTGAAACATTTTAGTATTATCTCGTTTTAGGAACTCGTTGCTTTCCTGTGTCGACAATATTTTGTAGTGTCGCGTTTTTATAAGATTTTATCTGGGTAGGGGATAGATTTAATAAAGTGTGTGCTTCTTCTATACAAATAAATAAGATTGAAGTGTCTGTTCATAATTTCAAAAAACAGCTTTTAGTTAAATGCAAATGAAACGACTCGTATTTATGGTACTTAGAACAAAAAAAATTTTTTTTGTCTGTTTGTTTGGCTAATCTCTGAAACGGCTGGACCGATTTAGACGTCGACGACGACGAAAGTCAAAGGGTAAAGAGCACCAGTCTACATGAACTTGTTTCTATTTCTCTTTAAAGAATAACAGGAGGTAATCTGAAAATAAAGATAATTAAAAAAACACGTGTAGCTGTAGAAGTCTACACGTGTTTGTGTGCGAATTTAAATCACTTTCTTCATCTTAAAATCTACGGAACTCTGCTGACAGACTCGCAACCTTTTTATTTTTGGTGTGGGGATACGTAATGAATGTCCTCTGCCCTGGGAAGAGCGGAGAGGTGTGTTGTCAGACTCGTACTGACAAAAACGTTGAAACCTTTACTATCCCCAACATGAATTAATGTTTGTGTTGACGGAAAAAATATGATTGTTTCCATTTAAATCCATTTAAATGGGCAACCTTGAAAAAAGTAGTTCACTCGGGCAGCGACCTCCACCCAAATCCTCCATTATTATTATTATTCCCAGAAACCATAATTGAAATTCGTATTCCCAAAACGAATTTATATAACAAGATTATTTTAATTGTAATCTTTTACCGAGCATTTGCATGAATTGCTTTTGGCATGAAATAATCAGTTTGTATTCTATCTCGGCATTATAAATTGAAATTGTTCAATCTAGAATTAAAAGGCAAAGTTTTAAGCTTAATGATTTTGATTCGTGAGGATGTTTCAATGGAAATTGTGCCATGTTTTCCTTGACTTACGTGTTTTTTTCCGGTTGAAGTTAAAAAAAACGCGCAAAAGATTTTGATTTATTCATGATGATACTAAAAATAGTTATATGCCAGTTCAAGATTATTTATAATTAGTGTTCAAACTGACTGTGAAAAGTCTTTATTGTTTAAATTACACATTTGTGGCTATATATAATTACAAAAATAAAAACTAAAAGTAAGAACCTCCATATATACAACGACGTCAATAAGCGTCAAAGTACTCCTCCGCATCGCTGTCACTCGGAAACGTACCCAGAAGACTGGCAGCATTGCCACGTTGAATGGCAATGCTAATTCTTTGGCCAAAGAAAAAGCCAGCCCTCTGGTCACGCGAAGTGTCGACCAGTCGGTAAGAGATTTCCTTAAAAAGGAGACGCGCACTCGGACCCCATGAAAAAAAAAACAACTGACTGTTATAAGAACTCATCCTATTCGTTGTTGTAGCTTTAATTACTTTTCGCTTCAGAGCTAAAATCTCAAATCTAAAGAGCTCTGAAGCTTAAATTTCTTCAATCTAAAAGATTAGCTACACCTCTTGAGCAACTTATTCAAAAACTCGCCTACTCCAAAGTTCCCACTTAAAATTTGCAAATCCTCCAATAAACAAAAGGTAAGCGAGTCTTCAATCATGATATTTCACACGGGAACACTTTGATCCATGGAATGTTCGAGATCTCTCTCGAACGCCTTCTAATTTATCAGCTTTCCACTTCGATTACTTAAGCACACCAGAATGATTCGCCCCATTATGTTTTTGCCTTACATTTGAACGCAGTGATATTTTATTTTAAGGCGCGAGGTGAATATTTTATAGATTAATATCACTTTATTGAGATATTCGGTTTCTAGGTCGTCTTTGTTTCTTCATGAGCGATTATATTGGAAAGGTCACGTTAAGACATTCTAATGAGATATTCTTTGAAGATAATATGAATCTTAATACCATTATAAATGCAAAAGTTTGTGTGTTTGAGTATAAATGTTTGTTCTTCTTTCACGCAAAAGTGGTTGAACGGATTTGCGTAAAATTTGGCACACAAATACTTTATAACCAGAACATAGGATACTTTTAAACCCGGTAGTACGATCCCGTGGGACAATTTCCGAAGAAGCCACGGGCTTATGCTAGTCTAGTATAATATTTTAATACTAAAATTACTCTTTTTGTCTGTTAACATTTCTCACCTAAAATGGCTGAATGAATTTGAATAAAATTTGAAAATCTTAGCAGTAATATTTCAATTCAATTATGAAAAGTAGTGGTATTCACTAGTATCCAAACATCGTCATATTCAAAAATTACTTCAAAGCTCAATCTTAGGACCTACCTATCTTTGAACAAAGGAAAGCTGAAATGGATTATATTCCAATCCAGCACTAACTTTAATAGTCTTCTTTTTATCTAAATTTACTGTTAAACAAACTACCGTAGAGAGTTATATTACTAAGTGGCAATAAAATCGATGAAGCCTTGTCCAATGTTGATCAGACTTACTGACTGGAATTTGCAATCTTTAGACTCTAGAAATAAGGAATTACAAAATGAATACTTATCGGCGCTCCAGATCAGTAATAAGATATTGCAATATTGGAAACTTTGAGCTTTTTACTGTTTAGATTTTACTGAAGCAGATTACGTTCCTTTGTCTGTTTTGTCTTTAGATTTATTGGTGTTTTAAAGTTGAAATAATGAGGTGACTCTTCATTGAGAGATAATTATACAATTTGACAGAATATGGTCAATTCTTTGGTGGACTCTTCACATGACTAAAAGGCTGACCTATTTGTATAAGAATCAGCATTGATATACTCATTTATGATAGTAGGTAAATGTGGCGCTTGAAGTTTTAAGAATTTAATATCAAATTATGAGTATAATAACGTGTTTATTATAATTATTTTCCTACAATTGTTTTGCTAAAGTGTTCTAAAACAAATAGCTATCACAGAAAAACTAATATTTGTATCAACAGACTGTTTTGAACTAATGGTACATCAATCAATAATAAAACAGATCCATACACTAGGACCGTTTATGTCTTACACTTTGGTTTAGAACTGCAGATTTTTTAACAACAAATTTCACATTTACGGCATCAATAATTCTACTAATTCCATGGCAAAAGTTTCTGTCACGATATATTCGACCGTATGTGTTTACAAATAACGTCTTCTAAAACAGCACTCAGTCAAAATAAAACACTGTCAATCCCTTTCCGGCTATACAAGAACTTGCTCCCTTCACAAAAAGGTTCCGATCCTCCTTGCCCTTTTTCAAATAGTATAAAGATACCAAAACAACCTTCTAACTCACAACTTTCTTACTATATTTAAAGGCCTTCCTTTGTTAAGTCACATGAGCTAAGTGCAAAATCGCATTAGCATTCTAAAATATGCGGATAGGCAAACTTTTCGTCTATTGTACCTCCATCTTGGTAGCGGCAACTCTTGAAAACAGTTAATCACTTAAGTTTTCGATAATGTCTTATACTCGTACGAAGTTGTGTTCTCGTGTTTCTGGTGTAGCGTGTAAGAGTTGTAATGAGTTTGATAGGTGTGAGGTTTTTTTTGTTAGAATTCGGGTGTTGCCTTGAATACCAACGTGTTATCTGCACCTCGTCTTGAAAGAGGACTTTTGGCACGCTATTTTAGGAACTACGATATTATCAAGGATAAACGCTAGCATGTTGCATTTGGCTCGTAACATTATTAGATATTTAGACGCAGTTAAACAAAAAACATTATGTAGGCCAATTAGTACTTCTTTTTTTCTGAAAATGCAAAAACAAATCTCATGAAATTTAGGATGTTAAATAATTAGAATGAAAGAGTTTTACATCGGACTTTGTCATTGAGCTAAGTCGCTTACCTTAAACTTTTCGTCAGAGTTTCATCAGAGTTTCAACAAAGAAAGTTACTTGAATTCAAATTATAATTTGGCAAGACATTAAACTCGTCTAAAACAGCCTATATTTTAATGTTTCCCTCTTTAAGTGAAATATCTAAATATTCACACTTTACAAAGACAAGTAATGATGCTAATGAACAAGTTACTAATTATTATTATTATTTAAGAAGTAAGCTTATGCCCCTTATCGCCAACACAGGGCAACAGTAAAATAAATTCCTAAATTAAAACGCTTTGTTTCATTTGATCATTCTAGGATCAAGCTCAAGAGCTGAAATTGCTATGTAATGTAATTTGGACGTTAATTGTCACTTAACAATAATATGACATAAAATATGACCAATAATGACACAATATTTTTCCTTCCTTGCCTTGAATCAACGCAAACTCCAATTTAAAAACCCATCAAAATTGTTTTTACATTAATATCGAACACAACACCGAAACGGCGTGAAATATGACAACATATTTCACTTTGTTGAACAAAAAACCGCAGGAACAAATTCTACAAGCGTCGTTATTGATATTTATCACAAATACCTGACATGTTAAATGAGATTTTGGCAATAATAATAAATGTAAGAAATTACTTCTCGTCTCTTATAATAAAGTTATAAAAAACCGTGAAGGGGAAGCATGTCTCAGCCAGGGAAACTTCGTTGCGTGGCTCGAAGCAAAGATTTTTATTATTCAAAAGCTTTGCCCGTGACGGCTTGATGAATGTTGTAAAGAAGTTCAAATTTTATTTCTCGCTAAAACGAATGGAAGTTATAAAATTTACGATTCGACTGTGAATAATATAATTCTGTTTGTTGTACGCTGAGAAACGACAGTTTTAATGGCTTTTTTAATTTTTTTGGATAGGTTGTTTCGTGATTTTATGAAGACGTAAATCGCTTTTGACTTTAATTAATGTGCCAGTTGCATTAAACATAGGAACACTTTAATCAAATTTACATTTTTACCTATGTCTAGACATAAATGATATCTTATTTAGCTCAAAGAACGTCAAAATATTTGTCATCGCCATTTTCATTTTAGGATAGAGTCCTAAAGGATTCCAAAGTACCGACCATCTTTAGCTCGTTTCTTTTACAGATTATTATAAAGTGATCTATATATCTTTATCATCTTAAGACACATAATAGATCACACGTGTCCAACCCACTCAACCGTAACTAACCAGTTGCATACCAACTGCAAACTTCTGGACCAGAACCTCTTTGGAGCGTGTTCCCGGTTATTTCCAGCTGAATTACCAAAACATATTGTAGCAGACAGAGAGAGCCGAACATTAGAGGTTTTGCCTACTCGCCTTTGTTCTAATAATTGCTACTGTAAGGACTGTTAAGGACCCTATTGTCGTTGTATAACCGTTGAATACTGGGGGCTTTTGTGCTTTAGTATTTTTGGCTTATCGCGATGAGATCTTCATATTCACTCGTTTAGTAGCTTAGCGGGGCATTGTGAAATGTAAAGTTGCTGTCGTTGTGTTATTACGGGATTATTCTTAACCTCGTTTTTGGATTATGATTTTGTTGATCTCTTTTTAGGGTTCCGTAGCCAAATGGCAAAAAACGGAACCCTTATGGATTCGTTATGTCTGTCTGTCCGTCTGTATGTCACAGCCATTTTTTTCGAAACTATAAGAACTAAGCTGTTAAAACTTGGTAAGTAGATGTATTTTGTAAACCGCATTAAGATTTTCACACAAAAATAGAAAAAAAAACAATAAATTTTGGGGGTTCCCCATACTTAGAACTGAAGCTCAAAAAATTTTTGCATTAGACCCATACGTGTGGGGTATTTATGGATAGGTCTTCAAAAATTATATTGAGGTTTTAATATCATTTTTACCTAAACTGAATAGTTTGCGCGAGAGACACTTCCAAAGTGGTAAAATGTGTGTCCCTCCCCCTGTAACTTCTAAAATAAGAGAATGATAAAACTAAAAAAATATATGATGTACTAATATGTACATGATATATTTTTTTAGTTGTAAACTTTCACCGAAAATTGGTTTGAACGAGGTCTAGTAAGTAGATTTTTTTTTTAATACGTCTTAGATCGTAAACCGCAATTTACCTTTCATTCAATAAAGTTTGTGCGGAACCCTCGGTGTGCGAGTCCGACTTGCTCTTGGCCGGTTCTTTTGATCTGGCTACTTTGGTTTTTGGATAATCAATGTGGAAACTATCTTACTAACTCTCTATGTGAATTTTTTTGTGTCAACTCTTTTAAAGAGAGGGATGACTCGAGAACTTGATGTTAGGGGTTAATAGAGAGGAGACGCCCCGGGCGTCGGGGGCCACCACGTGGCCCCCGGCCACCGTAGGCGCGGGCCTGTGGACGGTGGGCTATGGGCTAGCTCGCCGTCCGTCCGTCTCATGACGACAGGCCGTGTCGACGGCGCGTTCGTGTTCCACGCGCGCCTCAAAGAGAGTCAGCAAAAAGGAAGGGGTCCGCAAGGACCGATGCCTGCCGGGGTTGCGGGACTGTTCGAAAGAGATACCGTGGCCCCGGAACACAAAGGGCGATGAAGGAACATGGATGGGTTTTAGTCAGTAAAAGTCTGACACACCCTCCTGCTCCGCCCAGAGCGGGAGAAGTCATTTGATGATTTCCCATCCGAAAAAAAAAAAAAAAAAAAAAGGGGTTAATAGAGAAGAAGACATACTGCTCCGACCCCAAATAAATTGGAATAAGGGTAGGAGAATGATGTATTATTTCGTTTAAAGGGCTTTTAAAAAAATGTGGGTGATCTTTGCCGTAACATAGGTACCATAAGGGCACATGTGCGGGATTACGTGGGATCTAGCAAAAACCTTAACTACAGCCTACAATTACCTAATAAATAAAAACGCTCTTGTCTAAAGGTACGAGGTACGTTTAGACTACGACATTAATTCATTAATGTCTACTGTTTACACGGATTTTTTGTGTCTGAGTAGTCTCTATTTTGTAAGTGATAGTGTCCGAGCTGTTGACACGCAAACTAGTTAGTGATGCTCGGCCAGCACGGATCAACGTCGTACAGCCGCTATTGCTAATATTTATTTATTTATTAAAACTTTATGCACATAATGTACAAAGGTGGACTTAATGCCTTGGGCATTTTCTACCAGTCTACCTTAGGGCGATGCAGAGACAAAACAGTAGGTGCAACAGAACAGAAATTTTTGAAGAATAAAATATAATAATAAATACTTATATACATACATACAACAAAATATACAAAGTGAGGAAAGAAAAAAAAAACCTAGATGAAGAAAACCAACAAATAAATTGTGGGACAAGTCTGCCAACTATATTGTTATAAAAAATCGCAAAAGACGAAAAAAGAAGTATTTGGGTACACCAGTGGATTACAAAAAGGCTCTATGACGTTGACGACCCGAATGGTGCAGCGGTAGTGAGGCTGCCTTACGTTCTTAGGGTCCCGGGTTCGAATCCCGGTCAGAGCAAAATGTTTGTGTTAGGAGCATGGACATTTGTTTCCGAGTCATGGATGTTTATATGTATAATAAGTATGTATTTACAAACAAAAAGTATCTAAGTAGTATATCAACTATCTGGTGTCCACGACACAAGCCTCGTTGCTTAGTGTGGCACTAGATGGCGCTGTGTGTATTGTCCAGCGATATTTATTTATTTATTTTATTTATTTTAATTTTATAGTATACTGCTCTATTTTTATTTATATTATATTTACTCTATTTTTATAATCACTGAATAAAACATTCCAAAGCTTTGGTAGCCCTTCTACAAAAATTATAAGGCTTTTTGTGGTCTTCTTGCTCCACGTAAAACTCATTTTGTCTACTCAAACGCGATGCGGTGTATTGAAAATTTCAAACCTGTTTGAAACCATTTCAACTACACTAGACACTTGGACACAGCGTGTTCACACAGCGTCTGATGCGACACTAATTATCGTGTCACAATAAATTTTGCAATTAGAGACACTCGTGTACTTATAGATACTCGATGTATACACTGAGTGTACCGTGTTTAATGTCGTAGTCTTAACAGCGCATTACTATTAAAGTGAAAGCGCATTGGGTAGCCAGAAATTTTCAGAACAGTGTCGGGTTGTATGCTGATTAAATAAAATACTTTTTCATTGAATGGGATTCAATTAATGAACTTAGAGTGTTGTATGGATGATTTTAATTATTATAATTCTGTAACTACATACGTGTGATGGTAGCGAAACATATTTTGTTTAACATATAGCCTTAAATTAACCTGCAAATTGCAAAAAACCTTAGATAATTTGAATTTAACGTAACTTTACGTACTTAAGTTCTAGCTTAGAGCACATACGGGCACGTCACGACGATCCCAAGATTCGGACTAAGCACTGACATATTGCACTAGCTCGTGCTTAATATGACAAATGACGCTCGCCGACGCTCACCACCGCCTCGAGGGATACCTCAAGGAGGAAGGTATAGACTGGTTAGATCATATAGACAGATGATGGACAGACTAATGATCGTACAAAGATTAATGACGTCATCAATAAGACATTTGGTAGATGGTCAATGGTGTATTTAAGTTTGTAGAATGGTCTAAAAGTATGTATTTACTTTGAATCAGGGTATTTTTTGCCACGATTTGGTTCCACGAAACAGTGAACGGAGTAACTGTGATATTTTTACTCAACGAGAACTATTACCGTTCTACTCAATATTCTATTTTTACAGCAACTTAAAATAATATCTAGGCTAGATGGAATTTCACAAAATTACATGGATCTGTTACATGATATCATACTAGGCAGAAACTTCTAGAAAAAATCAAAAGTGGAACAGAATTTAGATCAAATTCTGGATAAAAAATTTCTGCCAAATAGGTGGCTCTAATTACGGTAAAGGAAAACATTTTATGGTCTGGTATGATCCGGTAGAACAAAAATTTTGGAGACGTGATATCCATCTATCCGTACTGTGCCCCCGTGGTGGATTACAGCCCACTGAATCTCGCAGAGAGATAGTGTATGTCTCAGCAGTAAATAATATACTGATAAAAATAGACTGACTAAGATTTTGCAATAGCTTATCGAAAACGTAGACATAGTTGGTAAATAGCGAAACAAGAATGGTCAAAACACGGTCACCACAGAAAACAAATTATCCATTCTTCTACAATTAACAAGAGCACAAATTAAAACGAGTGATTAAGGACGCAATTAAACATCAGCAAACAGTAATTAGCAAACAGCCAGCGCCATACGGAATTGTCGAAAACACATTTCAACAGTTTTCATAAAATTGTCTCTCACAGATTGAAAAATGGTAGTTACAGTGAACATCCCATTTCTGCAACTGAAATATAAAAATTCAACTTTATTTAAAACATTAATCAAGGTGCCGAGTCTTTTATGAATAATGATAGCTTTGAGATAGAAATCCTATAACGCTCCTTTGCTAGGATCCAACCCTTGCAAATGGCCTTGATGTTGACAGTTTCTTAACTGAATGCTGGTGTGTGCTATTCATCATTGTCCTGCATTCCTTATTCAAATTTAATTTAGGTTGGTGTTGCGTCTTCTTCGTTCATACATCTCAGTTAACGATCGAACGCCACGAACGCCAGACGTTATTTTATAAAATCTGAAACTTTATCTGTGGAAGTACCATATTATAGGAGTAGTTTCTTGCCCATTTATAAACGTTATAACGTAACATAATAATTTATTCAAATAAACAGATTGTAGATTTACAACTTTTTTACTATAAACATTTGTTTAACAGAAGATACATAACATGACAATTTTAAATTAAAATAAACTAAAGTACCCTAAAACTACAAACTTAAAAAAAGTCTTACTATCTAAAAATACTTAATAATAAGAAATAAATAAATTAAATAATTTAATTCATTTGTTACAAGATCCATATAGGTAGCTACATTAATATTAATGCATTCACAATTGTTAGTCAATAAGTTTTCTTTTAAGTTTATAGTTTAGTTTAGTGTACCTACATTCACAATAATTAATTCACAATTGTTAGTCAATAAGTTTTTTTTTTAAGTTTATAATTTAGGTTAGTTTAGTTTAGTGTAGCTACATTCATAACAATACATTCACAATTGTTAGTCAATAAGTTTTTTATTTAAGTTTATAGTTTAGGTTAGTTTAGTTTAGTGTAGCTACATTCATAATAATGCATTCACAATTGTTAGTCAATAAGTTTTTTTTTTAAGTTTTTAGTTTAGGTTAGTTTAGTTTAGTGTAGCTACATTAATAATAATGCATTCACAATTGTTAGTCAATAAGTTTTTTTTTAAGTTTATAGTTTAAGTCGTGGTGGCTTTGGTAGATATATATAGGTAACAAAGGTGTGGCCGTGTGGTATCCGGCAGAGTAGAATTGAACCAACCCATTACACTCACGGGTGTCGTATAAGGCGACTAATGTCTGAGGCAGAACACCTTGCGCCTCCGTAGACCAGAGAATGTGCAGCAGCGTTTTCTGTTAGTCTTTCATCACTGCGATCTCCAATCCCCCTGCCAAGCGTGGAGATTACGGCAAATTCCTCCCATCATGGGAGAGGCTTATGTCCAGCAGTGGACGTTATGGGCTGTTGTAGTAGTAGCAGTAACAAAGGTGTGCTAAATATCTGCTATGTTACGTAATACTATAAAGCGTTTTTTTATATTACATTAAGACGTATGATGATCTACCTCCTCCACTGTCAGATACTTTGTGTGCTAGATAAAAAAAAACACGTTTTATAGTATGACGTAAGTTAGCAGCTATGTAGGCACACCTTTACATAAAATCCAATTGTTCATACCTTTATTAAGGTACTTCTACAGAAAAAGTTTCATCTTTTATAAAATGATAAAGGTCTCTGCCGGTCATCTGCCTCTATCACCTTTTATTGGCCATCTAAAGGCAAAATTAGGTGGCCACATCGATAGAGAAATTGCATAAAAAAATAAGGATAAATTTCAATGATTTTACCCTTTCATTGAAGAAATTGTTGTGACTAATTTGTCTGATCTAATAAAACTTCAGCGGGGTGTGTGCCTAACAGACACAGACTTACACCATTGTAAGTGTGTCCCTAGTTAAACATTAATTCAGTATTTTTTATGCTTTTTGTAATGGACCTTTTTCCACCAGGAATATCGCAGTCACAGGCACTGAGTCTGGATTTGCCCGCGGTTGATGGTAATTGACTCGCCTCCTACTAGTCCAATGGGACTTAAACATAACTGGCGAAATCTTGGTGTACTATTAGGCACACCTCTGTTGAACCCTTCGGGGATTATAGGCGTGATGTTATGTTGTTTTTTAGCAATGTTTTATGAATTTCTGTCAAACACCTTCGGATTGTGATATAGTGTTAGAAAATTGATAAACAAATGCCAAATTGTTTTTACCAATTCGCGAATATTATTACAACAAGAAACACGACTTGTTAAAGTACATGAACCCTTAACAAAGCCTCCATACACCCACATAACAACCAACAACATACATTCGTAAGATTTTAATTCACATTGAAAATGAACGCGAGAAAAGAACGGTTGAGCTGAAGTATTCCGAGCAGAACTTCCAACTTTTCACTTCCATTCTTTAAGAGTTAAAAAGAGGACAAAAAAGGGTTCAAAATAAGCTGTGAATAGCTACCCGTCTTGTATTTAGTTCTTGTGTACACTTGTGATTATTGGAGACGGGTATTGTTACGTTGTGTTTTCTTAGGGGTCTCTAGATTAGACCATTTGTATCATTTAGTTTGAATGTGGTGAAGATACGAGTTGTAAGAAATAAAATTAATTTCATTTTTGGTATTGGTATTGTGACACATTTTGTTTAAGTATTTTATTTTACAACACATCTTTTACATTTTTAAATATTCCAATATAAAACAATATATAAAAAAACATTTAAAAATATAAAAATTGTAGCCCACCAGCGCTGGGAATAGGGTCCGAGCTGCCGGTGGTCAGTGCTCTTGAGAAAGGAACCACCTAACAATACGCGACGTGTCCAGAAGTACTGCTTTCTGAATCAAGCCCTTGATCCAGCTGCCAAGCGAGAGCCTGCTAAGATGTTGGTTGTAATACATAATTTATTAATGAATTTAAATATTCAAGTAAGAAAGTAAACATGATGGGTGGACTGTGTTAAAGATGATTAGGCTAGAAATGAAATGATTGCTGAGATTACGATTATAAAGAAGTATGTGGAAGAAGAAGTCATGCTGCGCCAATCCCAGATATATCGGGATACAGACAATAGAATGATAATGGTTAACAATTTTTATCATGATGGTGATAATAAGAAAGACAAAACTGACAGAAGATGAATACAGTTTAACCAACATCAAGAATATTATTAAAGAATCAGACGATAAAAGATTCTACTGTTTTAAACCACCACGTGTAGCTTAGATTTTTAAAATTTCGTTATGATATCGACAGGTTTATTCATAGACACTGCGCAAAAAATCTCGTTACTTAACACGGACCTACGTTTTGATCGGATCCAATGAACTAGAAAATTGGTATTCACTAGCTCTCGGCTTTAACAAAACAGTTTCTAAACTTATAAGCCAGACCTTTTTTAATAAAAATGATCAACAAAGCTCTGTGAACAAATTAGCTCTCACAACAAAACAAGAAGCAGAAACCGAATCCTTGAAACTTGTAAACTATAAAACTTCTAATATAAAATTTTCAAACACTAATTAACTATAAAAGGATGTTAACTTACTTTAATTAAACAACTCGCGCGGCGAACTTTATTCGCTTTAAGAAGTTTATTTAATTTTGTTGGTAAGAATGGAAGAAACAAAGAAGAAGCAAAACAAGTGAGCGTGAGAGAAACTTGCCGAAATATCGGAGGGGTAATAAATCCAAGTAAAGTCTAGAACTTAAAAAGCTAGCTGCCAGAGGTGTATTGGTAGCAAATAAAATTGCTCGCGAATTCGAGAGCAGCTTAGCAAATGCCGACACGTTAATACCAACTATCGGTGTGTCTTTTTAATGCTTCATTTGCGTTGTTTCATTCTTTTGTTGGGCTTCGCTGATCTGGAACTAAATGAATAATGAGTCTTTTCGTGCGGAATTTGTTTTATTTTTTTATTCTGTATTTGTGATTCTGTGTATTTTATCTTTATCGGTTTCACCTTTGATTATCGTCTTCATTAAAAATCAAAATCAATTAAAATCAAAGCATTTATTTCAAGTAGGCCAGTTACAGGCACTTTTGAATTGTCGAAACAAAGATGAAAATTAAATGTAGCTACAGAGACATAAAAACTGTGAAAGTACTGTAGTTGCCCATTCCCTAGTGTAGATCTCTATGGAGAGGAACGGGCAAAGAAACTCCATGGACACTCTTTTAAATCAAAATATTGTTATAAAATCTACATCATACATGTTGAGATGGTATATTTTCTATGGTATATGTTCATTTCCTCTAATAGTGCATTGTGGTTTCCTTAAAGTCTGGCAAGAGGTTTTCCATTTCCCCACAGATAATGGCCCACCCTCCATCTGGCACCGTATGCTATCACCTGCGTACTTGATGATCTATTTACTGCATCAGTGAGCGAGGTTCGCGTGGTTGAGTTTTGGGCTAAACACATTTGAACATTTTGCCATCGATATGCTAAGAAGAAGAAGTTTTCCTAATGGTATTGTATTACCCGGTAACGTTAGTGGAGGTTAGATAGATAGTTGCTCGATGCTGCATACCTGTACTCAGGATCTCGTTAGACTAGAAGCCGGCTCTAAGATGGTTGAGAAAAGGCTAGGAAGATGATGATGTTGACGTTCCTTAATCGTTCGATGGTGTTAATTTTTCTTCTATTTCTACATCTACAATAATATTATAAATAGGTAAGATTTGTATTTTTGTATGTTTGTAATGAATAAACTCAAAAACTACTGCGCCGATTTCAAAAATTCTTTCACCATTAGAAAGCTACATTCACCCTGAGTAACATAGGCTATATTTTATCCCAATACTCCCACGGGAACGGGAACTACGCGGGTGAAACCGCGTGACATCTGCTAGTTATTAATATTCTGATCGTATCTTTGACAATTTATTTTCAGTTTACACAACGCAAGATCATTTTTTTAGGGTCCCGTACCCAAAGGGTAAAAACGGAACTAAGACTCCACGTCTGTCCGTCTGTCTGTCACCAGGCTGTATCTCATGAACCGTGATAGCAAGACAGTTGAAATTTTCACAGATGATGTACTTTAGTTGCCGCTATAACAACAAACAGAATACAATAAATATTTAAGGGAGGCTTCCATACCACAAACGTGATTTTTTTGCCGGTTTGTATAATGTTGTATAGTGGTAGTTCGACTCGCACTTGACCGGTTTTGATCATTATGATTTACTCCTTTCTGACCATACTCTGCCTACTATAACTATATTTTATCAAACAACCTTTTGCGAATTATCATTCAGTAAACTGAGTCACGCGTCTGATTTTGAAGTATTCAGAATAACCAATTCAAGATCATATTTTCTTGACGTATCTTTATTTAATCCTCATCACGCACACATTTCAGTCTTCGAATTCTTTCATCGAGAAAATTCGAAACACTTAAAACAAATTGTACGCAATTTTTTACCCAGTCATTTGGTTTATGAGACAAAATGCTTACAAGATGCGATCCGTTTCCCGCCAGGCTTATCAGACATTTACTCGTATATACGATTTATCACGAGTCCCAGGCGTGAAAGGAAACGACCGTAGAAACCGACACGTACGCAATAAAATGTAACGCGCGTAGTAGTTTAAAAGGCACAATCGATGATTTAGATCATTAGATGTGTCCTCAATGTACTTAGGTCTTGGAAAAAAGTGTTTACATTGAGATGACGATAATTCTATAATTTCTGCTTCAGAAAATTGTACATCATCATCATCTGCCTAGCCTTTTCCCAAGTTTTATTGGGGTCGGCTTCCAGTCTAACCGGATGCAGCTGAATACCAGTATTTTACATGGAGCGACTGCCCATCTGATCTCCATAACCCAGTTAGTACTGGGTTACTACGTAATACGATACCCCTTGGTAAGACTGGTTGTCTGACTTTTTGGGCCACTGTCTACCTGTAACGACTGTCAAAGATCACAAATGACAGCCGGGACCAACTGCTTAACGTGCTTTCCGAGGCACGGAGGAAACTCGGTATGTATGTATTTTCGGACTTTTGCCTTTATTTGTGCTGTAAAAAAGGTCTTACAGCACTTGAAATAAAGGCAAAAGTCAAAGCAAGGGCTTTTAACCAAAATTGACAATTCTAGGTCAACCAGAAGTACCCTATAGGTTTTGGGTCGAAAACCTATATGGTAGTTCCCGTTGACCTAGAATCATGAAATTTGGCGAGAAGCAATGTCTTACAGCACATGTAAAGGGAAAAATCTAAAAACCGTAAATATGTAGTATAATAACAAAATACCTACAAGATTATACGGAACCCACGGTACGCGAGTCCAACTCGCACGGCATGCCGGTGTTTCGTGTGGTTTGTGCCTAACCTGCTGTCAGGGTTTTTATGGTGAAATTGTCTTCTCTAAAAACCTCCACCAAAACCACAACCAAAGTCTTAAACTTATTTGATCGATGGAAGGCGACGTTCAAATGAGTTTAGTCAAATATATGCATGTTCAAAGGAACTGCTTAATGAATATGCAGAATAACCCTGTATGATGTTTTGTACCTACAAGCTGGTACATGATTTCACTTGGGGCTTGTTACACCGTGGTGTAATATTTTCGGTGTAACGTTTTATTTCTATAATGAATTTTGAAACGATAGTGAGAAAAGTTAAGTTTGTGAATATCACTAGCTTTGTTTATAAATGTACTAGTTTTTAACCGCGGCTTCGCTTGCATTAATTTAAAATTTGATAATCTATTCGGGATGTACTCTGCGTCAAATAATATAATTCAATCATGATTCGAAAGACACGTGGTGCCATCTATTATCATAAGAACGTTATTGTTGTTTTTCTCGGGAACAGTACTTTTTTTCGGAATAAAAAAATAAAATAAAAATGAAAAAGCGTTTATTCGTGGTGACATCGTATTAATACGTAAAATGTTACTTCTGCCAAACTGTAAAGCAGTTTGTTGGCAGATGTAGCTCCCATATAAAACATTCTGCTTTTATGTTACCACTACTCTAGGTACTTTTGCATCAATATAACGAACTAATTAACTACGTTAACTAAAACTCAACACTAATATTTTACAATAGCACAAAAAGGCTGACCAGTAGTGAATTGAAATTGAAATGCCACGAAAATTCAAAATGCTAATAACCTTAGGTCCGTTTCCGTACACCTGACAACGTATATGCAAAATTTCAGGATTATTGGTGCAGTGGTTTAGGCGTCAAAAGGTTTAGGTACAAACAAGCTTACTACTCCTCTCGGGGTTCGTTATGGGTCTTTTAACACCAATTAAAAGTGGGTCAACAACATATTAAACTAATGCTTTCAGTAAAATCTACCTACACTTAATATTATAAAGAGGTACACTTTGTTTGTAAATTTGTATGTAGGGGGTTCGGAACTACTGATCCGATTAAATGATAAATGATAAATGATGTTTATTTTGCAAGTAGGTTTTTACAAACACTTTTACACGTAATTTTTTTTTTTAAACTAGATGGGGCCGGTGTTTCGTACCTGACTACTTTGAGAAGAAACAGCCGAAACAAACTCAGAGGTCATAGTCTCTTTTGTCCAGACATAATTTTGCTCAATTCACATGAGGACTATGCAGATTAGTGTCTGAGATGGTCTTTTGAAGAAAGAACCACACAGATTTGAGTGGACCTGTCCAGTCAGTGCAAGCATTTGTTTTTGTGGTTTGTTGAATTCATTTACTAACAGGAAGCTACATTATCTCCGAGTGTCATTGGCTACATTTGAAACGTTACCGTGGGCCCGTGAGTTAATTTCCGTACATAACGGAAGCGAAGCCGCGAGCAAATGCTAGTGTGATATTATATACGAATGGTGCAGCGGTAGTAAGACTGCCTTACGTTCTTAGGGTCCCGGTTTCGAATCCCGGTAGGAGCAAATGTTTGTGTGATGAGCATGGACATTTGTTTCCGAGTCAGTCATGGATGTTTATATGTATAATAAGTATGTATTTACAAACAAAAACAGTATCTATGTAGTATATTAACTATCTGGTGTCCACGACACAAGCCTCGTTGCTTAGTGTGGCACTAGATGGCGCTGTGTGTATTGTCTAGCGATATTTATTATTTATTATTATATCCATTTCACTTTTCAGAAGCAACGAAAGCGATACTCATTTCCAGCACGAACCCCACGCCTTCCTACACTTACAAAATTAATTGAATCAGAATTGTATTCATAATTTTCTCCGCTCCAGAATCATCGAGCCCAACTAATATCATTTCTGTACCATTACAGTTACTCGCAGCATCACTATCCAAACTCATCCCATCTGGTTTACATTATGCAGTATCATGGAATCTGCCTAACTATTTCCTACCACCGTTAATTTTAATTACTGCACTTACATTAGTACCTAATATTCAACCTCTATGGTCATACATGGCTATAGATGGCCCATTCACAGTGGTCGTTGTTGGAAGTTTATTGAAAGCATAGAGTTGGGTTTTGTGTGGCAGATGTGAAAAGGAAAATTATGGAGTTCATTATTATTTGAATTGAATAATAATTTTCGCTTCGATAGTGGTTTGAATTGAGATGTGGTGTAATTATTTCCTACGGTCTTGTGAAAGTTTAATGATATTTAAATTGGTTCTCAATAACGTTTCTATGTTTACTCAATTATTATCAGTTTGATTGAATATCGTCCTCCAGTAGAGATAACAAATAAGGCCTTACTGCTGAATTTTCACTTCACATATGTTTGGCCCAATATTCAGCTTTATGTGAACTCTTCTCATTGACGCAGTCATAAAATTATCAAGCGCACAGATATATAACATGCAGCATTATCCCTCTTATTACGCTCTGGAAAATTCTCAGAAGAAAAAAATATATTTGAGGGCTTTGTCAATCGGGCCTGTGGATGGTGAGCTATGGGCTAGCTCGCCGTCCGTCCGTCTCATGACGACAGGCCGTGTCGACAGCGCGTTCGTGTTCCACGCGCGCCTCAAAGAGAGTCAGCAAAAGGAAGGGGTCCGCAAGGGCAGACGCCTGCCGGAGCTGCGGGACTGTTCGAAAGAGATACCGTGGCTACGGAACACAAAGAGCAAAGAAGGGACATGGATGGGTTTTAGTCAGTAAAAGTCTGACACTCCCTTCCGCTCCGCCCAGAGTGGGAGGGGTCATTTGATGATTTTCTATCCATAAAAAGGGCTTAGTCAATAGTGAAGAACAAAAAAAAAAAAAGTACGATACTTGTACCATATTAAGTCATCATTAACTTTCTACCCTTGTCCCATATGTTACTTGGAGTCGACGCAATACGTTTTTTTCTTTCATTCTCCTCTGTCAACGGCCACGCTATCATTAACACCTTTTTCCTTCATACCATTCCTCACACAACCCATCCATCGTTTCCTTGGTCTTCCTCTCCCTTTTCATCCATCAACATTATTAATCACTCTCTATCTTTCTTGTGCAAGATCAAAAAGTAAAGGCAAAAAAACAGTGCCCTAAAAAAAACAAAAGACAAAAGAAATTTTCAAATAATGAACCGAAGAATTTCACCTACTTCATAATCTCCCTCACACTAAATCCCCTATCACACCGAACATAACCTTAAAAATAAATACCCTATACACTTAAAGCCGTACTTATAATGAGTACGGTGTAACGTATGGCTACGATAACGCCCTTTAAGCAAGCGTAACGCGGTGCGCGCTTTCATCCAATGTAGGTTAAAAGCAAGTTGCATTAAGGTGGCTTGATACGGCGATACTGTACTGTAACGTGCTTCAGTGTTCGGTGTGTGTTATAGACACGTCGAATGCCTATATTTTGGTGAAGATATGTGTTTTGTTGAGTCTTTTGAATGCAAAGTTATTAATCCTGTGCTATGTTATAATATCCGACCGTCTTTATAAAGAAGGAAGACCTCCGGCGAGCTGCAAACTGAAAAGAAGAATTATATCTAGAGAATTTTTTATTGGAACTTATTTTTATATTAGTAACGACTTGAGGACTGTAACACATCTACTTGATCCTATCAAAATAAATGGATAAAGGCAGACTTGTTCAATTAAAATTTAATTAGGGGAACATTTACAAGTAGACAAAACAATACAGCTAATTATAAAAAATCTACCTAGCACGCACTCTAGGATAGTTTTATAGTTCACGCACTTAGTTGGTTAGGACTGCACTAGTTCAGCACTGTAGGAGAGACGGGAACAGGCGTCAGGGTAGCAGGTCAATACCTGGGCAACTTCGAGGTTCATCTTCAGGAAACCTCTGCAGGAAGGGCGTCGTGCAGATCTCAGAGTCCACCAGGTCAGCTCTGTAGTAAGGCAGTATAGATCTCAGGGCCAGACGTCAGGATAGCTTTGCGAGACAAGTAGCAAGTCAGGCACGAAGACAGCTTCCGAAGATCGGGAGTAGAGGTACCAGGCGGAATCTTTAGCAGAATCCCCTCGGTAATATAGAAATGTAACAGCAAAAACCAAACTGTTTACACACGCCAAATTGTCAAACTGTCAATTACTTTTTAATTCTCTTCCTACCTTAGTCTATGATGATTTTTTATTTCAGCAATTTTTAAAGTTAATAAATCGAATAAGATCGATTGCCGAGTGTAAAACATAAACAAATAAAAAGGATGATAAATAGTTTCGCGCACGTAGGTCGGTTAACTAGTGTCGGCGTTATGGGAATCGCAAAATAAGTACTTGATTTACATAATGAAGGAGTAAGTTTAATAAAATAAATTACAAGGAGCAAGAATGCCGACCGACCGAACCCGGAGACGAAAAGTTACTGACTGAATTCTACATTTGAACAATTATCTAAAAAACTTGGGATACGGTTGGAGCGGCACGTTACCAACCGAAAACTGTACAACGGTTTCTGCAGCTAGGTAACACAATAAAAATAGCACAGTTAAACATAATACAAAAGAAACAGAACCGTCGGCATCTCAACAAAATATCAAAGGCTACTCTAAATTCTTAAAGCTAATATAAACAATAAGCAAATTGGGCAAGGCCCTACCATTAACTATTATTATCCTTGCATAAAACCTTGCAATAAAACATCTGCAGGCTTGCCGTGAGAACCTAAAGCTAGCGGTACTTAACAGTTTACTTAAAATACTTACATACTAATTTCACTAAAGTAATACCTATAATATTAATACATAATTAATGAAGGCGCTACAATAGTATTATGAATGATGAATATAAAGTGTAAGTATAGCATGATACTATAGGAACTAGTACGAGTTTTGACGTTTTTCGTAACGTAAATACGTCGATTTTTTAATCGAGAATACGATTATCCTAAAGCATTTTAGTTAAATTCTTTAAAACGAGCACAATCAATAACATCCATAATTAAGAATAAATTCTTAAAATTATAAAAATATTATATTAATGTGAAACGAGAAAATCAACGTATTTACGTTAACACCGTGCGCTGTGCTAGTGCCTCTGTCCCAGCTTTACACTTTGAACTTTAAACATTCTACATACAATCACAATTTATTTTATTATTTATTTATTTATTTTTGTTTTTTTTTTATTTATTTATTTAATGTACCTATGTATTGTGGCGAGAAATAAATCTTTATCTTATCTTATCTTATCTTATTAAGCAACAAAAACCTGTCACGCATGTCATGTGGCAAGAGGTTTTCATTAAAAATAGATGGAAAAGAATATAAGAGATGGAAATTACAGCATTTACTTACATAGGTACATACATAACCTAACGGTTAGCAGAAACCAAAGCATTTACATGTTAATTTTAAATAACAGTGTTTAACTAAAAACTGCTTTAGAGCTCTATAACTCCGTAATTTTAATTCTGCATACAACATATAAAAATTAAAAAAAAATCTCCCATAAAAACAGTTTATTCGATTACGCTTTATGTCATTTTCCACACTTGGCTCTACCATTTCCCGTAAACCAGTATTGTATTGTGTATTGTATAACGGGCTGGTGTCCGCAACTCCACGTCAAAGCGCGTATTTTGCGTATAGGCTATAATCCACCACGCGGGCCCAGTGCGGATTGGTAGATGTCACATGTCTTCGAATTTTTGGTTCTAGACATGCCGGTTTCCTTACAATGTTTTCCTTCACCGTTTTGAGAGCAGTGGTGATGAAATAAATACAATACACAAAGTAATGCGCCTGCCTGGGTTTGAACCCACGACTTACTGTTCGTAAGTCAGGGCCGCCACCACTGGGCCACCGTTGCTCTCTCGTAAACCAGTAATCATTTACTGTAATTTCTGTAACCGTCTCTGTAATTATGGTAAATGAGCTCCCAAATATACAGGTAATTACGACAACAACCACGATCTACCGCATATGGCACCAATGAGCGTCATTCTGATCGTAAAGAGAGCGCAAATAAATGGCTCATAACATCACGTGTAATGAGGTGAGCTGCTGTTTGCAACTATTTTTGGGACAAGTTCAAACTACATAATGACGTAATGGTTATTGTTTACTGACAGAAAACAAACTTTAGAGCATGTAAATAGACCCATTACGAAGTCAAAAGGTACTTGTTTTCCTCGTCACTGCGATAATTTTTTTGTTTTACACCATCCCTGGGAACCTTCTAGTTACGGAGATATTGGGGTCAAAGTTCCAACTTTTTTTTTTAATACAAGTTTTCAATGTTATAGCTTTACTTTAAAAACCTCCATGACCCGTTTACTACTCAATGCATCCATCAACACAATGTTTTAAATGCATTACACTGAGTTTTACCGTAAAATGTGATTTTTCACCTAAAAAAAAAAGTTGTTTCCCAACAACATTTTTTTCGCAGAGTTACTCAGTTTGATGTACAGAATGCTTGGTTGATGGCTTCGTGAAGGGTCTGTTTACACCCTGTATAATATGTACATTAACAAACAGACACGATAAAACACGTGTGATTGAGCAAGCCTATGCCCATCAGTGGACTGCTGGTAGGCTGTTGATGATGGTGACTGATGATGATAAAACAAACAAAGTAACAATACTAACAATAAACTAAAAATGCCATAAAAAACCTCCACCTTAACGCTGTCAACAGGTAATGTGCCCAAAAGACCGGTGGTATTGCCACGTTGTATGGAAACGTTTACTCTCTCCTCTCATACTCAAATCAAATCTAGGATACCTTTTATCACAGGACTATGGTCCCGTGGGGTAATATTCGTCTAACGCGCGGACAAAACCATAAAGTAGTATTAAAAAGAAATCACGCAGTTAGGTACAATTCAAGCAATGATAAATAGATTACGAGCGAAGTTTGTCTTTGACCAAAACAGAAAAATGGGGCTTTCAAAAATTGAACTGAAAGAAACGGTTTCTACCATAGAACATACATAACTTAATTATTCTTGAATTCAAACACTTAGTTCCTAGTAACGCTACACATGAATTCAAAGCTCCAAAAAGATGCAATCAACATTCTGTTTGGTACTAAACGGAGGTATTTGTAAACGTTGATTCGAGTGCTAGACCAGTTGTTGAGATGGGAGATTGTATGTGCGATGCAAGTTACGAACTGTAGCTGATCACAATAGAGAGGAAGGTTACAAAAGAATAAGATTCTGAATTTGATTCTGCTCCTAATTGTTCAAATCAGAACTTGATAGAAGATGCAGATAAATTTGTGGATAGATAGTTTAGGCAAATTTTGCCAATTTTCAGTACAGCGTCGTTAAAGTTCTAACACCACGTAAGTCAAAAATAGCAACTTTACAGAAGCTTGAAAAAACTGCATTTTTATACCTTAAATAATACCATTTTATAATTTGTGTTTACTTAAAATTATATAGAAACGTTGTTTGCTCAACATTTCAAAACCGCCAAAAATGACTTACAACTTAAACTGTTAAATCTTCAACGACGAAAGGGAAATCTATAGGGATTCGATCTGTCCTGAACATTTTTGAATTTCATTTTTCAAATTAAATTCGAAAGCATCATGTTATTGAAGAAAAGAACAGTAAGCAAAACAAAGACAAGAAGTGAAAAAAAAAATGATCTCATAGCGAAATGCGACACAACATAATAATATCATAAAGAAAAAAAAAGAAAGAAATTCATACCTATGCCGCTTCTTCTTCGTGTGGTTAGTGGCTAACCTGGTGTCAAAGTCTTTTATGAAGCCCATGGACCTTTGACTTGGCTTTACATACCGTCAAGAAATATCTCTCAGACATGCTGGTTTCCTCACGATGTTTTCCTAATGCCACTAAAATGTAAATTTGAAACAAAGTACAGCGCCTCCGTTCACAAATTGTACTATCAAGCCAGCAAGAATATGTAAGGATTGCACACAAGAGACCGAACGAGCGAAGCTTTGCGATTTCTTCCTGTAAATTGGAAAAATAAGAGGTGGTACGTGTCAGTACTATTGCTAACAAATATTATTAACTATTGTATGGATTGTTAGTGTTGGCACATAAAATCGCAGAGGCGAAGTGATTATAAAACTCTAAAACTGGGACAGAAGGTATGCGGATAGAGAAAAGGTAAAAAAAAGAATTCCAAACGCAGGTTGTTAAAAGTTATGGAATCGGGAGTTACTTTGCTAAAATTTGAATTCATGACATCGTATGTTATGTAAAATATTTAGTGTTAATTCCACGAAAAAGATCCAGGCTTGGATGCAGGATGTAGCACCGCTCTCCCGCCCACAAAAAGTATGCACATGCAGGAAAAACAATAATTTGTATGACATGCACCCGAACCTATACTGAAAAATGAATCTGATTGCTTTTACTGAAGAAGAAAGTGATAGAGTGGAGACCACGGACGAGACGGAGGAATGTGGGATGATAACCGACTAGGTGGACAGATCTCATTATAGTGGCTGGAAAATCTGGATGAAAAAAAAAACTGTGACACAAAACCGCCTTACAGATTACGTTATTTATGATGAAGAAGTACCTATTGCTACAAATAAAGTTTGAACTGTCTATGAAATACTCTTTTTTAAAGAATGGAGAAAAATTGAAGACGTTCGGGACAGAAGAGGCCTTTGCAATGGGACATATAATTATTCAATTTTACAATAATATTGGGATCCCAAAACTTTGAATTCTGCTGAAATTTACAAGAACCCACTTAATAAAATGAATTATGTGTTCAAAAGGCACTGTCAAAGTTAGCTCTTGAACAGAAAACCGATTTATTTCAAACGCAAGTAATTGGATGCAAATGTCATAGCTATCACATTTCCCAGATTGAGTGAAATACGGTAAAATTACTCTGAAGTCTGCAAAGAGACTTTTTGCATAAAAGGTAAAATGGTTTTCTTTGAAACCATAATTAATTTTAAATCGTATTAAAAGTAATTATGGCTGTTCAAGGAACCAGATGAAAGTATGCGACAAAGTTAAAGTATATTTAAATTATAATTAGTTCTGTTAAGAAACGCTTATTATTAAAAATGTAACTGTACAGTAAGAAACTGTGTACAGTATTAATCATTTTTAAAATTAAGTTTTTAATTATTCTTCCTAACAAACCCTTTTAATTGATATCCATTTCATAAGGGTGCATAAAAAATAACTAGTCCGTTAGTCTGTCCATCTTTGGAAGTCCGCCATATTGGATTTAGAATGACGTCACTTAGCTAACTATACATTGTCATCCAAACTAAACATATTGTATGCAAAATTTCAGCTCTATCGTTTGGGCATAACTGTTATAAAACTCAGTTGCAAGATTTGACCTAATTAAACAAACAAAAATTGCATGTTAAATATAAGCCTGAAAAATAATATCATTTGGAGTAGCATTGACCTTGAAAACGGCTACAACCAGGTTGTAGATTCAAACCCAGATAGACAGTTTAGGTACTATTTATGTCTATGTTATTTCTTCACCAATGTTCTCAACACGGTAAATAATCAGCGTATAATTTTGTTACTGCTGAGATACGTGCCTCCTCTCTATGAATGGGAATAGGCCGTAAAAGACCACACGGGCCAGTGCGGCAGGCGGATGGGTTCGGTTCTAGAACAGGTCTGTTTCCTTGTTGTTATATTTTCTTTCACAGTTTTAAAACCGGTAGTGACTAAATCATCATCATCATCACATTCCTGCCCTTGTTCTATGTTATTTGGGGGTGGCGCATCAGTCTTTTTCTTCCATTGTCCCTTGTCAATCATCACGCTATCATTTACTCCTTTTTTCTTCATATCATTCCTGACACAATTCATCCATCTTTTCTTTGGCCTTCCTCTCCTACTCGATCCATCAACATTTATATTCATTACTCTTTTAGTCACATGCGATTGATCCCTCCTCATCACATGCCCACACCAAGACCGCCGTAGATTTGGTGGTGTCAAAATAAATTACACAAAGTTATGTCGCTGCTGAACACGACCAAAAAATTTTAAACCACTAGGACAACTCTCTGGACTTTCACAAAATAAAATTCCAATTAACATCATGAACCAGATAAAACAAACAGAAACATACTTCCAAACCAATGAAACAATAAAGAGAAACACGAAAACAGTATAAGAGAACAAAATACATAGTTACTTCGGGGAAACCAAGCTTGAATTTTGTTTTGAAATCGGCAAATGGAAAAAAACAAGAAGTAAGCGGTGACTTGGGATTCGATGATGCTTTTAGTTTGGATTACAATTTGCGTACACAATGTGCCAACGAAGCTTGAGTTCCCATAATAACTGACTTCGCTACTGCTTTGTTTGTTGGGTACGTCAAATTAGGGAAATTGTTTGACACAGTTGTATTTTTAAACGAATTAGATGGTTGGATTTTTTTGACGACTGATGGTGCTATGTAGAGTTTTATATTAGACTTTGTACGGGTACTTATGTTACTCAAGGATAATGTTACGGTGAAAGATTTTTTGAAATCGGTCTAGTAGTTTTTGAGTTTATTCGTTACAAATATACAAATCTTTCCTCTTCATAATATTAGCATAGATAGCAATAAGGTCAATTGAGAGCATGTTTTGAGGCACAGAGGCCTGGAAAAGAGATGGAACATAGCTTGGACGCATAGTTCCTCATCCTGCTGCCATTTGATCAAGGTAACTTCAGGCCCAAACATACCGTCAAGTGACCTCTTCGCTGTCACCCGTGATGCCATGGAAGTGACGAAATTATGAACCAACATAATTTAATAATAATGTCATGCTAGCTACAGACAAGATGAATATTCGAAAATAACAATGGAGCCTAATTTTAGAAGCCCAAAATGTTCTTTTGCAATTTTAGAATACACGAAAAACGCAGAATCTATAAAAATATGTGGTCCTCAGAAAAAAAATACAAAAAACAATTTTGTTTCGCTCAACACAATCAAAAACAGCCACGATGTTATGTTACATTATTTAAACAGAAAACACAATCCCAAAGAGGTTCCCTAATTTAAATTAAGACCAAGTAAATACTCGCTAACATTTCTTAAGATTATAATTTCGCAAGTTTCCAAGGCTAAATCTTTTCCCAAACGCAATTATGTAAGAAAACCTTCTCTGAAAGCCGGGGAGGCTAATTACGGGATTGCGGCCATGTTACAGGTTACTTACAGTCAAGAACAGATTCCACCTAGTTATTATAATATAATTTCGTAATGGTTATTACTTCACTACACTTCCCTCCGCGCACTCGCTCGGGTTGGATGCAATCTATTTCGCTGTTGATTTTAATTACGATTTTCGTGTTCCGTGATCGATTCCCGGCTCGTGAGTTGTTACTAGTTGTGTGCTATTGTGCTAAGTGCTGGTATCGTAAGTTTTTTAGTGTTTTTACGTCGGTTTTACTGGTATTTTAGTTAATTTCGTTTACTTTCGGTGAGTACATTTACTTTCTTTGGTGTGTGGGTACCTCTAAATAATTTTATCGTCCGTTAATTCTGTTACTTTGCTTACGTTCTAATAGTTTATTTGAATTTCATAATTTATAATATGTTGTCCATTAATGATGACCCGCCTGACCGTGGCAGAGATGCATTCCATACACCCGGGTCGCCGACGACCTCCGCTAGCTCAACAAAACGTTTGTTTCGCGAAATGTCTCCTTCGTACATCTCGCCCGAGGATAGGTCAAAACGGCTACACACATCCAACTCAATTGAGAAGCCTTCGCCAATATTAAACGCCAGTACTGCGAGCAATGACAACTATTGCGATTTAGTTTCATCGGCGTCTGCATATCTCTCAAAAATTAACGACCTTGTTAATGATCAAGGGTCCCGCATTAATGTCGCAAATAAATCAGCCATCATGGACATGACTCAGCGCGTAACGGCCATTGTTTCTTTGTTAGCCATAAAATCATCCTCCAACGAAACCAAATTAGCCAATGCGAAACGCGAATTGGATAAAATTAAATTAAATCCTACTAACGTCAATACTAGTGATTATAACAAATCTTCGTATGCGGATTCTTTGAAACTTCGTCTACCTAAAGTTGGGCCAGCTGTTGAGTCGCGCGCCCCCCTTCCGTGCGTCGTCGCCTACCCTACCGCTGAGCGGTTAGCCGATTACTCGTCATCGTCCGCGACTAAACAAGCGCTAATGAAAGCGATTAAGCCTAGTGATGACGGATTTCAAATAGTAGGCGTTAAGAAAACCGCGAAATCTGGCGTTGTATTACGTGTCGCTAATGACAACCAAATAAAAAAGTTGCAATCGGTCGATGCTATTAGGTCCGCCGGCTTAAGACTTGAAAAACCGAAAGGCCGAAGGCCTCGTATATTAGTTAAGGACGTCCCATCCTCAATGGAAGACAATGCTTTTCTGCACGCGCTATACCGTCAAAACATTAAAGACGAGGTGCCAATAAATGAGGATGATTTTATTAAGTCTACTAAAATTATTCGTAGGCGTTCCTTAGATAATGGTCGCAAGTGGATAGGCATTGAAATCGAGTCCACAGTTCGTAAACATTTAGTGTCCACCAAAGATAAATTATTTATTGATTGGGCGACTTGCCGTTTCATCGATGATGTCGAAGTAGTTCGTTGTTTACATTGCCAACAGTTTGGTCACGTTAAGAAACACTGCGTTAATAAATCACCTACCTGTGCCAACTGCTCCGAAGCACATGAAACAAATAACTGCCCGCACAAGGATAATTTAAATTTTATACCGACTTGCGTGGCGTGTAAACGTTTTAAAAAACCGTTTGACCATCGTTGCGGGTCTCCCGAGTGTACCACGTACAAACTTAAGCTCGAACAGTTAATCCTCAACACCAACTACTAAAATAATGGATAGTTTAACTATAGGACAATTAAATCTCCACAACGATAGGGTGGCGACCTCTGAATTAGACAAATTAATTATCGATTATAACTTAGACATAGTACTTGTTCAAGAACAATACCAGAACGCTCGCTTACGTCACAAAGTAGTTCAGCTGGACAGCAAAGCACGAGCCGGAATTTACGTGGCGCGTTCTTCTAACTTTACAGTAACGTCTTTGCGTAACCTCATGACGCCCCACTGTGCCGTTGCGGAAGTCTCATCAGCTTCTTTTAAAGTTTACGTTGTGAGCTGTTACTTTCAATACTCAGACCCTGTTGCTCCTCATATACATAACCTCCGTCATGTCTTACAGTCACTCGCGGGCTGTAAAGTTATCGTTGGCGCTGATGTTAACGCGTCATCGTCTCTGTGGTATGGCAAGGTTAGGTCTACGGATTTCGACCGACGTTGTGCTGTTGAAGATTTTATAGCTGAAATGAACTTATCAATTCATAATACCCCAGATGCACCACCTACTTTTTGCAGCCCAATGGGCGAATCTTGTATTGACGTCACACTTTCTAATGCAGACGTACGCTTGGATAGGTGGCGTGTCCTACCAGATGCGTCTTGTAGTGATCATCGCCTGATCGTGTACGAATTTGTTCCGGTGTCTTCTCAAGGTCCATCTCATATCACTGGTAATTTTAGATATAAAAGTAAAGGCGCGAATTGGGAATTCTTTAGCTCGCTTTTTGCGTGTCACGCCAAAGACTTCACTCGTGATGGGCTGTCAGCTGAAGAAAGTGCTGAAATTATGTCAGACACCTTCACTTACTGTGCTGACATCGCCATTGGTCGCGCATCTATGACCAACATCCATAGATGTGATTGGTGGTGTGACTACTTAATTGAACAACGTAAAAGCTATCGCCGAGCGCGTAGGCATTTAAACAAGCTTAAAAAACAAAAGGTCACCGGAGACCCACTCAACTTTGCTTTAAATGCGTTTAGAGTTGCCAAGTCCCGCTACAGAGCATCGGTGGAAAAATCCAAGGGTAAATTACTGCGAAAAATAGTAGAAAAATTAGATAAAGAAGGTCCGTGGTCTCCTTTGTATCACGAATTCAAAGCTAATCGATCAGTCGACCTGGCGTTTGTCCAGAACATTAAAGTCAATAATAAACACACCACCGGTATTGAGGAAACAACCGAAGTTCTATTAAATAGTCTGATTCCTGATGATTCGCCGGTAAATGACAATGACTACCATCAACAGATCAGAGCGTGGGCTGCTGTGCCACCTGAATCACCAGCGTCAGACCTTCCATCCATTGACGAATTCATTAATGTTGTCAGGAAACTGCCTCTTAACAAATCATCAGGTGAAGATAAAATATCTAATCGGATGATAATAGAAGCGTGTAAAACAGCGGGCGACGCCATTCTATCTGTTTTCAACCGATGTATTGCGGACGGCGTTTTCCCTCGCGTATGGCGACGTGGCTTTATACGAATAATTCCAAAAAGTGGTGATAAGCCACCGGACGACCCTAAGTCGTACAGGCCCATAACCCTACTGCCATCTTTAGGAAAACTCCTGGAGCGCCTTATCGTTCCACGTTTGCTGCCAGACGGGCCAAAGTTTCATAACAACCAATTCGGTTTCACCGTGGGAAAATCTACCGTAGACGCGGCACTTTCTGTTAGAAAAATTGTTAATAACTCGGAACACAAGTACGTGGTTGGAATCTTTTTAGATATTTCCGGGGCCTTTGATAACGCATGGTGGCCGATGCTACTACTTAAACTGAAGAATCGTGGCTGCTATAAAAACATATATAATCTTGTTTATTCTTACTTTTTAAATGGTTCCGCGAAACTCAAACTCGGTCATTATTCTATGTCAAAGTCCCTTACCATGGGATGTCCTCAGGGGTCGGTAATCGCTCCGTATGTATGGAATTTAGGTTTTGATGATTTTCTCGCGATTCCCCTTCCTCCCGGCTGTTCATTAACCGGTTACGCGGACGACGGCCTGCTGCTCATTCAGTCGAGTACTCGGGCTGGTCTAGAGAATTTAGCTGATACTTGCCTACGATTAATATCTCAGTGGGGCGATCGAAACCGTCTGACCTTTGCACCGCAAAAAACTTATCAACTAATTTTAAAAGGTAATCTTAAATCGTGGCCTAGTATTAAATTTAATAACGTTCCCGTGAAAAGAAAGCAATCCGTGTGCTACCTTGGTTTGGTCTTAGAGAGAAATTTTTCATTCATAGATCATATAAAAACTGTCGGTGAAAAAGCTAAAAAGAACTTTTATGCCTTAACGAGAATATCAAAATCTACGTGGGGTCTGTCATTTATAACTTTAAAGACCATTTATGGGGCTACTTACTTGGGGTGTATGTGCTACGGGGCACCTGTCTGGGCCGATAGGGCCACCATAGGAGCGGCACGACGTAAATTGCTTCAAAGCCAGCGTTTGGCTTTGATATTCTTATGCAAAGCGTATAGGACGGTTAGTACTGAAGCCTTACCGGTACTTGCAGGTGTACTTCCAGTTGATCTTGAAGTGCAGCGACGGGCTGCAATGTACTATAACGCACGTGAGACCGCGGACGCAGACTTTTTAACCCTACGTGACCGTGTTAAGATTGCTAGATTATTTAAACCGCAGACCGACGTCTGGGAGGAACTTTTGTCTGAATGGCAAGGTAGGTGGGATAATTCCATCAAGGGCCGACACCTCCACCAGTTCTTTCCATCCGTTCGTGAGCGGCTGGCCAGGACATGGTTGGATGTTGATCACTGTGTTGCCCAATTTCTCACCGGTCATGGTAACTTTAAGAGTAAATTATTTTCCTTCAAGCTTGTTGACTCGCCTTTTTGTCAATGTTCCACATCTGACTGCGAATATGAACAATCAGCACATCACATTTTATGGGAGTGCAGTCTTTGGCAGAATGAACGCAACATTATGTTGGATAGTGTACAGGTTACATCCGGAGTTATTTACTATACAGACCTTGTGGAAACTAGAACAAATTTCCGTGCGTTCAAGCGTTTTTGCCATACCTATTATTGGAATCAAATATAACAGCTCACAACTTAGGACCCATTAATGTTAATATTTATCCGTGGTGCTAGGCAACTGGGCCTATCCCAGTTGTAAACGTCCCTTTGTGCCTATTGGCCTTGTTTCGTTCTGTCTCCTGCTGAAACGGAGGGAAGTGGAAATTACGGTTTTTTCCTACTCCTCCACTATACTTTTCTGATTAATTTCGTTGCGGGATCCAAGACAGTTAAATTCATTCTCTGGGACTTCGTCGAGCTTCATTGTCTCGGCGCTTTTCTGGTGGTCGCCACTGTTGATTCTGGCTTTCAGGAGTTACAGTGGTTTGGGAACAGTGTGGCGGGCTTGTCCCAATAAAAAAAAATAAAAAAAAAAAAAAAAAAAAATGGTTATTATAAAGGAGAACATGTAGAGCAGACAATAAGATAGAGTTTTAGAAATGGATAATATTAGACGAATTCGATTTCTGCTAGCCTTTTCCCCAACAATGTTGGAGTTAACTAAGCTAAACATGCTTACAAAAATAGTAAAGAGGCCCCCGCCTCGTCACTATTTTTGACTTTTTGACTCAAGTTAATAACCTTTGAAATTTAGTAAAAAGAATAGAGGACCAAAACTTTAAAATATGATTTAGCCATCAAGAATTTCTAGGCAGCAACCAGGCCTAAATTTGTGCCCGGTTGATGGCAATAAGCTCGCCCTTATACTCTCGCGAGACCCTCCGGGACAGCGTGAGTGCAAGAGTAAAGCCAAGATGGGAACACTGAGGCGATACGAGTGCTATCATTTGTTGGTAGTCATAAACATAGCTGATTAAAATACCTCGGAACTTCCCGCAAACTAGCTAAACTAACTTAACTAAAAAGTCTGAAGTAGGGTCCAATACTTAGTGAATGACCTCCTCTATACGCGAATTTGCTATGCCGGGTCCAGACCTATTGACCGTGTATACACACTTGCATTCAGCGAGAGTGTTCAGCCACCTTTGAATATACCTAACCATTCTGACAAAATGTGGGTGTTCTATACACCGCTGCCTTACACTTCGGTATAATACGCGTAATGTTATGTATGTAACAGACCTTAAATCAAAACATTGATCATAATTCAGTTTATTTGTGGTCGGCGCAACATGTCTTCTTCTTCCATATGACGTGCTTACTACTTAATTTCTCGTCATCTCATCAGACGACTTCTATGAAAGGCATTCCAAGTTAAAATAATTATAAATTCATCACCATTTCCAGAAGCATAGTTTGAAGTTCTAATACTCTGAACACATGTAGGAAACATACATATAAGTACGTAATATATAATCCATTGTTAGCAAGGTAACTTCGAAATTACCTACGGATAGATTTTGCCCGCAACTTAGCTCGCTTTGGATATATCGCGTGAATTTCGGATATAAACTTACCGGTTGATTTTCCTGTACAAACTTCAATACCCACTGCACTCTTCATTAATGGTTAATAATTTATTGTTGGTTTTGGAAATTATAAGTTCTGGCTTTTGCCCTCGGCTTCGATTGAGTGGAGGTCGGAAATTGTCTCATGGGAAACTACCTGGTTTCGGAGTCTCTTATATCCATACCCAGGTGATCCCTGACCAGCATAGATATTATTCACAACGCTTCGATTCAATTCCGATTCGGAAAGTCGTATGTCTATCTTTTTTTGGCATTACGAAAACGAGCGAGATAGACACACGACTTTGCGAATCGGAATCGAATCGAAGCGTTGTGAATAGCTATGCTGGTCTACCTAATGTTCGAGATTAGAGAGGTAGTCGGAGTTTCCTGTGACTCTTTCTTAGGCCGAGATATGATGTAAGAGACCCTTACAAAGCGAATACTTTGACTTCATTAATAAATTAGCAAATTTTATTTTTTTAACGATTTTTTTTTATTTTTTTTTTAAATATAAATAATATTTAAAAGGAATTTGGCAAAAATTTATGTTCACTTGTTTATCAAAACATTTTGAAAATTATATAGACATGTTCTGATTATAATTCTGTCTTACATTTCTAGTTTGATAGTTGTGCCATAGTGATAAAAATAAAGCTCACAGTACTTGATAATTAATATTGCCGGTATCGGCACACTTCGCAACGGCTTAACTAACTTTTATTAAAATGAAGATAATTATAATAATTAATCGTTTAGGGGAAACTGGTTTGGAATTTCAGTTGCAAGATTTGACCAACACTTATTATTAAATAAGCAAGTAATAAAAGCTAATAAAATATACAGAAATCTGCGGTGAGTTAGAACGTGGTTATTAGTTGTATATTGTATAACGGGCTGGTGTCCGCAACTCCACGTCAAAGCGCGTATTTTGCGTATGGGCTATATATAAATCACCACGCGGACCCAGAGCGGATTGGTAGATGGCACATGTCTTCGAATTTTTGGTTCTAGGACCATGCAGGTTTCCTCACTATGTTTTCCTTCACCGTTTTGAGAGCAGTGATGAAATAAATTACACAAAGTAATGCGCCTGTCTGGGTTCGAACCCACGACTATTCGTAAGTCGGGGCCGCCACCACTGGGCCACCGTTCGTGGGTATTAGTTACTAGGTCATTGAAGTGCTCCGTATGTTTAGATAACTTATAGATAATAGAGTGAATCTAGTTCAATGTATTTGTTCTAGTAAACTTGGCAGCCAAGCGTACGAGCGCTGTGGGCATTAACAGATTTAATTTTAGCAACTCCAAAGTTTTTATTGGAAGCAATTCGTTCAGCAGTAACGTTCGGAAGCAATATGATTCTTCAGATGCAATTACAGTTCTGAAAAGATCTTGGTTAAAACTTTTATTATGATTAGTAATTTTATTCGATTTGAGCTTTAACCCTATGTTTGACCGACTTCCAAAAGCAGGAGGTTATTAGTACCTCTGAATCTTTTTTTGTGTATCATCATCATAATCGTTTCAGCCGAAAGACGTCCACTTCTGGACATAGGCCTCTCCCAAGTGTTGCCATATTGACCAGTCCCGTGCGTCTCACATCCAGCGGATCCCAGCAACCTTCACCCGGTTCACCTAGTGGGAGACCTTCCAACGCAACGTCATTCGGTTTGCGGTCGCCACTCCAGAACTTTTCAGCCCCATCAGCCATCCGTTCTGAGAGCAATGTGTGTGTTGTTTTTGTTCGTGTGCAAACGATAATTTTGAACCACGTCGGCCGATTTCAAAGATTCTTTTTTGGTTGAGTTCTGTGGAGTAGTTTTTGAGGTATCGTCCATAATGCCTAATTAATTAACTACGCTACGCCTATGTTGATAATGATGTTATGATACCATTACTTGTCGATGTACAATAATCCCTTAAAAATAATGTATGTAGGATACTTTGGAAGAGTACTCATCCGTGGTCCTATTTGAGTCTCATTTAAGTTTTGTGAAGATTTGATTGAAAACCTTTGGAGATAGACAACAGAACTCTTCAATGAATTACAGCAATATATATTTTATTTTTGTTGCATAAGATGGCCTTGGCACAAAAATATAAAAAAGATTCCACAAAAATCCTCCAACATCCTTTTCCATTTCAACCCTCCGAACCTCTTGTTCATTACAATATCACCGAAGAAAATACCAAACTCGAGTCTCCGCTGACTTGAACCAAAACTTTGAGCATACGGCTTTGTGCCAAATTCCACAAAATTTGGTTAACTAACGTTGTGACTCGTTAGGTATCATAGAGAGGGTAGATTTTCATACCAGTATTGCGACGCGCTCAATGCAGTTTCACATCTACGCTTATTGATTTTGGCAAAATGTTTTAAAAACCTTGAAGATGGAACTGTCTGGGATAAGTAATGGAGTTTCTAAGATTGTTTTGTTTGGTAAGAACAAAGAAACAATGTTCAGACTGTGTGAAGGATAATGTGGCAAGAAAGGAAGTGCCTGATGAGATAACGAGTAATAGAAATCTATAGAGTTAAAAGACGTGCTGCGCCGACCCTAAATAAACTCGCAAGAGAATCATGATGAAGTGATGGGAATTCTAGATCTGTGTCAGCGTTCAAGGAAATTGAGCAATGCCGATGTTTTGAAGGCTTTTGACTGTTGAGCACTAGTTTTAATACTAAACAATTAAAGACTTGATTGGGGTAGCTGTTTAGCGAATGGATTTTTGAGCTTCATCTCTAGGGTTTGCTTGCTTAACTTTAAAATTCTTTAAATTATTTAGGGTTAGTGGTTCTGGGTATTGGTGCTTTTGGAAGGTATGGTTAAACTATCTCCATAGGACCAACATCGTCTCATTTCTGTATGCTTAAGGAAGACCTCTTTATAGATAGTTGCCTCAGGGATGTGGCTCAACAGACGTTGCACAGAGGGGCCCCGGATATTGTCTTTTAAGAGGAAACGGTGCCCCCCTTCATGTGCGGATTGTGACCATCGGGGTGGTTTTGTGCGGTAAGATTCCCACACTCCCCAGTTTTATCCCCAAAGACCGGCCGCCTTTTACAGGTTTCCCCCCGAAGACAAAAAAGGGCTACCATCGTTATCACGAAAAAATATACATAACATTAGGAAAAAAAACATTTTGTTACAGAGTAGACACAAACAACTTTTAACGAACCCAACAAGTCTTAAAACTATTTTTAAACTCCAAACAAGGAAGCATCCAAAAATAAAGTTCCCCAAAATTAATATTCAAATTCCGACAGCGAAACTTCGTGACAATATTGATGCTATACAGCCCGAAGTTTGAACTAATAGTGTTTAACGTGTAACAATAATCAGGCTAGTCCCAAGCGAGTACGCTGCCAAATTAAATATGAGCAAAGTTTCAGTAAACGCCACGCGGTGGGGCGAATTGGTTCACTTGGACCAACTCGTGCAATTTACTAGTACGGAGCCACTCCTGATAGCCGAGTGTGCGTTTCGTTGAATATTAATTATTGCTTGTCAGTTTGTTGGTACAAAATGGAATTTATATGGCTTAGCTTGGTTAGATGTTGTTTGGGCCGGACACCTAATATTAAGGTTTACAGTTTTGTGTTGTTTACCAAATTGGAGCTGACATGAAGTGTTGTTTATTGTTTTTCGGTAGTTTTTGACGTCTAGCTAAATAGCGTTTGAGAACTTCCCTTCTGTGAACAAGGCGTTAGTCAGATTCTATACCAATCTACTTCGTTTTTAAAGTGCCTCAACTTAAATTTTTTGATTCACTTCTTCTGTAAGACTACTGTTAACATCAACATCATTCTCTTGCTCTTATCCCAATTCATTTGTGGCCGGCGCAGCATGTAATTTTTCTTTCATACTTCTCTATTGCTTGTCATCTCATCAGACACCTCGTTTTGTGCCATATCACTGTATTACGAATATATTCACTGCTTTTAGAACATCACACACACTTTAGCATCTAAAATATTTTATTTAAATCTGGCTGTTTTGCTTTTATCCCAACTTAATAGGGGGGGCAGCATGTCTTATTTCATATTTCTTTATTAGTTCTCATCACAGTATTTATTTGTATCCCCACATAAAATATTCACATAACATACAAAAAAACTTTACCACCCACCATCATAAATTCATCATCACGCCTGTTTAAAATTTCAACACTAAAGTTCAGGTGCAATATCACCCAAAACTAACTCAGAATTATCACGAATTAATTCAACAGCCCCGCGAACAATCTCGACTACTTAGCCAAGTTTAGCACATTGTTAAGTTTAAATGAGTCTTAGTTTATCTTAGAATCTCTGTAAACCGCATGTTAGCCTCGGTTCGATGTTGGAAAACATTCGGGGAGCTTCGTTATTATGCTCGTCTTAATGATTGAAGGTTTTAATTTGGAGTAGAAACTTTTTTTGATTCATTATCAAAACAAATTGTTTTTTTCGTTACCTTATTTTGTCAAGGTTTACTATGGTTTCCCTTTATTGATTTACTGAATCTTTTGTGGATTATGCTTCCTCTCCGTCAACAAATTTTTAGCCACTGTGCGTGTAACGTGTCTCCGTGGAATATATCGGTCTATCACAGTTCAAGGTTTCATTTGTGTTCATGTCATTTTGCTCTCCATAGAGATATATGCTTTGGAATGGGAAACTACAGTACTTTCACAGTTTTTATGCTTTGTGACCGGGACTGTACGGATTTTGAGTTTCTCAAAAAATTTCAGAGTTTGCTTGTTTATCCGTTCTTTTATAGGTTATTTTAAACTCTGTTTTTCAAAGAAGTTGGATAAGTAATCATCATCTTCATCATCAGCCTATTAATGTTCCCACTGCTGGGACACAGGCCTCCTCTCTATGAGAAGGATAAGTAATGCTAACGAGTTATTAAATTTAAATGAGTCCTAGCGTCTTAGAATCTGTGCAAACCGCATTAGGTTAGCCTCGGTTCGATGTTGAAAACATTCGGGGAACTTCGTTGGGTTCGTCTAAATTATTGAAGGTTTTAATTTGGAGGTCAACAGCATTAAGACTGGAAAGTTTTGTTGATTCATTACGTAAACTAGAAAATTAAATTGTTTTAATTATTTTGGGCTTAAGTCAGTTATTTTGTTAGAGTTTATTATTGGTTTCTCTTTTATAATTTACTTTATCTTTAGTGATTTGTTCTCACAGAGAGGAAACCTTTTACACAGCAGTAGTTATTAACCTGATTTTGCTTATCGTTTTGTGGATTTTCTTCTTCGTCAAATTAGTTATCAATAATCTGTAAGTTTGTATGTAGCGGGTAAAATCTTCGGAACTACTTCCGATTCCGAAAATTCTTTCACTAACGGGAAGCTACATTATCGCTGAGTGTCATAGGCATTTAATTCACATCCCATGGGTTAATTTCCGTACATAACGGAAGCCAAGCCTCGAGCAAAAGCTAGTTGTTTAATAATTGTTTGACCATTTCAATAGCGTGCAGAAAAATATGTGTTAATGTACAATATGAATAACTTTCACGTACAATGTCCTTATAATGAACGTTAATAAATTCTTCAAGAATGCCTAGAAGTATAATTTGAATTTGAATTAATAGCGTGGCACTTACATTCCTTTTAGTTATTTTAATAGCAACTAATGTACATTTCTGACATGAAAAATGTACTCTATGTAATTTAAATATAGGTACATACCTTCCTACTAAAGGATTGCTTAAGGTGGAACCGCCAGGGTGGCCTGAGTTTTTTTTTTTTTTTTCATTTTGCAGGTTAGTGTCAGGCTGTATATTGAACAAAATATGATTCGACACCTTAACACGTATGTATTTACAGAATTATATTAAAATTATTAAAAATTCAATCATCATTCAAGTTCATGTAATTCAATTGAATGAGTATTTCATGAAAAAGTCATTTAAAGGTTTACTATGGGATTTTTATTTGAGTAGCAACGCCATATTTCCTGGCGCTGGCGCTTCTCACTTAAACCGGTACTGTCAAATCGTGGACTCGGCTCGGGACACGTTCACTACTCTACTGATACACATACCAACTTGTTCTCTCAATGTCCGTATGTCTCTAGCAGCGCACTTTGTGTGTCTGTCTGTAGGCCATACAAATACTTGTACGGTGCGGGAATCAAATCCACTGAACCAACTGTGTCGCCAAAAAAAAAACAATATGGACATAGTGCAGAACATTTCGTTTATTGACCGTGGTACCACCAAGCGATCCAGTAAAAAAAACTTACGTACGTAACGTACCCGTGGTACCACTAGGATTGGTACATAAGATCAACAATCATAATCTCAACATTGAAAATCTTTAAAACCATAATCATAAATAACTTTGCAATAAACTGTTTTAGACATATCACCACTTCGGTACATTTTTGCACCCATGCAAATTAGAGACGGACTTCATAATAAACTTAGGAAAGAACACATTTAGAAAAACCCACCACTTCTAGTTTACCACACCCATCAAGAATAACGCAAAAATTTCCCAGGATTTGTCAACTTGATTTATTACAGCTAATAGTTTTTATGTGAACTTAATAATACCAGTATTTAAATTTTACATTTTACCCTCTACAATTTACACTGTAATTCCAAACGTAACGGCCGTTTATAAAGTTCAAATTACCTTGTAAGTACTTTACATTTTTCTTATATTTGTCAGGGAGAGGTAATGGGCACGTTACAAATTATAAAATTTTAATTGGCCTTTACTTGTTCACGTCAAGAAAATGGTATTTGAGGCATTTATACGGTTAATATTGGTACTTAAAACGCGATAAATGGTTGGATAAAGTAAAACGATAATTTTGTTTGACACGCAAAGTGTTTTGATATTATAAATGTTTTTTAAAAGTGAAATAAAAATGAAGTTTACTAAATTCTGTTGTTATCTACGAAGTTGCTCTTTCGTGATAGATAAGGGAATGAAAAGTTGATTAGTCGCACAGCTCCTTTATAATAATTACATTTTGTTAATTGTGAGTTTACTACTGTTTTTACACGAACTGCCCAAAAAAGGAGTGTTATGTTTTCAGGGTTCATGTATGTATGTTTGTGAGTTTCTTTATGGTATCAAATTAAAGGGTTCATCATGAGGATTTTAAAATGGCATATCAAGACCATAATTTAAAAAAAATGTATTATTTATTTATACAAGATACGCGCAGATGACTAGGTAGGTTTGTGAACTTTAAAGTGAAAAATGTACACCAAAATAAATAAAATGCGAAATTTTTCTTTTAATCGTAACTAAAAAGTAAAAAAAAAAAATAACTCGTGACTTTAAATAAAAACTGAAAGGAAAAAAAACGAGTTCAATAATAAATTCTAATACGGAACATATTGACTGCAACAGTCGGGACCCATATTGGATGTAATGATTTTAGTCTAGATAATGGGTCCCGACTGTTGTTCCGTATTTATTAAAAGTTATTCGTTATTTTTCACGCAGTCGGGTTTTTTAGTCCACACACATTTCAGCCAATGGCTTAATTGTCAAGAGCCTCAAACAAAACATGAGCGGCTCTCGTTAGGCAGCTAGATCAAGTGCTTGATTCAGAAAGCGGTACTCCTGGACACCGATCGTATTGCTAGGAGGTTCTTTTCCTGGAGCCCTGACCAATGGTAGCTTGTTCTCGATACCGGTGGCCGACGGTTTGTATATATATTTTTTTAAGGAATTATTGAGAAGAAAAATGCACCAAGCAGGTTATATAATTGAAAATATATATAAATATAAATAAAATTACAGAAATTAATCGCATTTCAAGCGAAACTAACGAATTCAAAACAAAATCGTTCTTTCAAAATACATTCAAATACCACTTATTACACCACTCACCTAAACCAAATCAATTAAACTACCCAACGATATCTTCCACTCTTTGAAAATTTTCTAGCTCCAACGTCTCATTAAAGAAGTACCACAAAAGTGCATTTCATTTGCCGACCGCCAATAAATTGAAGGCTTTCAGATCAAGATATTACCGTAATGGCTTCCGCTGGATTAAAAAATAAACTATCATCAGCAAGCCAGCTAATGGGATTGGAGTTGAAAAAAGTGTGGAAGTAAAGGTGAGTATTAGTGAACTAAGTGTTTTAGCTGATATTGGTAACTTGTTTGTTGATTGAATACGTTTTTTGTGGTAACACTTCAACCAAGAACGGCTCAAACATATAAATAGCAATTAGGATATTGTATATGCGCCGTTTGAGAATTCACAATAATTCAATAAGAGTAAGTCTGAAAGTATTGACTGGGTTGTGGAGGTCAAATAGGCAGTCGCTCTATGTAAATACTGGTATTCAGCAGCATCCGGTTAGACTGGAAGCCGACCCCAAAATAGGGCTAAGCAGATGATGAAGAGAAAGTCAGAAAGTGTCGTCAGTGACTGTAAAGTTGTGTGGTATCGGTTATCGTGGTATGGACGTGTATTGAGGAGGAAAGAGGAAAATATCGTGAGGAAAATTTGAGGATAAATGTAGAAATGTTGATGGCTATAAGAGAAGAGGAAGACCTAACAAACGATGGATGGACGGTGTGACCTCAAACTCAAAGCATTTAGGTATTTCAATTAGACCATCACGACACTTTCGAATGTCAAAAATACAATAAAAAAACAAAGCTACAGTCCCAGTCACAAGACATAATAATTTGAGAAAGTACGGTCGAACAAGCTATTTGGTTTACAGTTTAATCCACAAATTACATTGTAAAATGTATACCAAATAGCTTGTTTGACCGTACTGTAGTTGCTTATTCCCTAGCGTAGATCTCTATGGAGAAGAACGGGCAAGAAACTCCATGGACACTCTTTTAAATACAAAATATAGGATAGGATGCCATGGGTAGAAAAAAGTGACTGCTGAGACGACGAGTAATAGAGAACTACCTGACAAGAAGACATGCTGCGCCGACCTGAAATGGATAAGGGCAGGGGAATTTATGACCTTTTTCAAACTCTTACAATAATTATAAGATGACGGTATCAATAATTTTGATAAAAGAGAAAGAACCCAAGATAAAAAGTAAAAATAAACTACCATGAAATAATAAACGCTGAATAGACTCATCTCAAATGCCAGCGTTAAATGGAATCAAACGCTTACAATATTAGAGAGCCGGTATCAATTATATGAAACAATGTTTAGGCAGACGCAAACTGCGTTAAAATGCAAATCGGAATCAGAACCTATTGTGCGACTGTGTATGTATCTCTGTAATAGTAACTCGGTAATAGTATTGTGATATTGTGGGGTCAGGGCTTACTGGTAAGCGGAGATGGGAGCGGAGCGATAAACAGATAATCATTTTAACAAGACTGCTTCGTTGGTATTGTGATTGCTAGCAGGACTGCTGAGCAATAGGTCCTGGGTTCGGTTCCCAGGTCGGGTAAAGTGCTATCGGGTTTTTCCATAAGAAATTTCTCAATAGCAGCCACGGAGTCTGGATTTGTGCCCGGTTGATGGCAATAAGCTTGCCCCCTACTATATTATGGGGCATTCAAAAAATATAACTGGCGAAATTTGGTTGTACTACTAGGTCGAACCCATTGAAGCTCTCTTGGTGGAACGGCCCTCCTGTCTCAAATGGAGGAGTTTGTGACCCAGCTGAAATTGGAGAAAACTACCAAATGAGTGTAAGTTATTTGCTGATTGTTGTTGTACAAATTATGTTAGACTAAAATAATGATTAAATATGTTTAATGAAGAGAGACAAGACGGAAAAAGTGGATTGTGTGAGAAAAGATATTATGAAAAAAAAAGATATTGAAGCGAAAGGCATGACAGTTGACCTTAGCCAACATAGAACAAGAGCAGAAATATGACAATATTGGTACCTCACCCCATCGACAGGTAGCGATGATCTATCTAGAAATCAAAGAGCAAAGCGACTGTCAGAACATTTGGTAGTTATAATTATGTTGAATATGAAATCGAGGAGCTCGTGGCTAAATAATAACAGTCACTCGGGTTAATCTTCAGGTTAAACCGTGCTTGCCAAGGTTTGTCTGTGGATGAGTGACCAACCATTACATACCGAGTTTCTTCCGTGCCTCGGAGAGCACTTTAAGCCGTTTGGTCCCGGCTGTTATTTGTAGATCTTTGACAGTCGTTAGGCAGTCAGTGGCCCAAAAAGTCTGACAACCAGTCTTACCAAGGGGTATCGTATTACCCGGTACTAACTGGGTTGTGGAGGTCACATAGGCAGTCGCTCCAAGTAAAATCCTGGTATTCAGCTGCAACCAGTAAGACTGGAAGCCAACCCCAACGTACTTGGGAAAGGGCTATGCAAATGATGTTGAATATGAAATCAGGCAATATAACTAAAAATCTAATGATCAAAGGAGACACAACTCCTGTGGTCATGGATGCTAAAGTTCAGGAATTAAATGAAGTGAAGATTAAGTTGATCGCTCAAACTAATCCTTCTAAGTTGTTGTAGGCTTTAGTACCTCAGTAACATGACTACCTAGCTAGACTGTAGATAAATTTCTTAGTACGCGTTTCGACTTACGTAAAGCTTAGAATAACAGTAAATTAATTCAATTCAATGAACTGAGTTTTCTTGTTACAAATGTTTTATTTGTCTTATGCTCTATTATTTAACCGACTCAGATGCTTAAAGAAAGAATTGGTACTGGATGATTTTACAACTTTTTTTTACCAATATGTTTCCAAGTCACAGTATTGCACAGCCAGCTGCACCTTCCAGGATTTAAACCAAACCAACGAAGGAGTTGTGCAAGTGGGTGTACACTGGTCGGGTATTATTTGAGTCCATCGACACACTAAAGAACAATATATATTTTTTTCTTTTACCTTGAACGGGAGATTCGATTCTCAAGTTCGTTAAGCGACTTTTTAAATCAACATTTATTGTTCCACTACTGGGTTTGCCCTGCAGAACAAAGAGAATCACTAAGAGGAGGCTTTTCTCTTTTCCCTGTGAGGTCTTCTCCAGCCAATCTCCTATTAATGCCTCTAAGTCATCTTGCCAACGTTTCCTGGGCCTCTCACGCGGCGACAACTGCAGGGTTTGCCCTGGAGCTCCAGAGCAAAGAGGCTTATGAAGAGGGAACTATTCTCTTTTAACTGTGTGGTATTTACCAGCCAATCCTATTAATGCCTCTAAGTCATATCACCAACGTTTGTAGGCCTCGCTCGCGACGACAATTGACTTACTCCAAAATAATATTCCAGTAGAGTAGACAAATTGGGTTAAAAGCTCGACGACGTAATCAAAACAAATAGGCGTACGTTCCCGCTAATCTGACTGTCATGTGTCCGCACCATATTTTCCGCATATATATTAATTCATAACTCAGCGGGAGTATTCAGGTCAAGCGATCCTAAATCATTTGCGGGGGCTCACATTACTTCTACGCAGAATGACCCTGTTGAAATCCGTACTTATATTATAAATGTGAAAGTCACTCTATGTCTGTCTGTCTGTATGTCTGTTTGTATGTTATCTTTTCATTCTTTAACGGCTGGACGTATTTGGAAGTTTGACACCGAGCAAATCCATCCTCGTTTGGCGTTTTTTTACTTTTTTCGTATCCATGGTACGTCTTACAAAATTGCTTGTGGCAAAAATGTGGCCGTGTCACAGCGTCAGTTACGTATTTTATGTCCTCTAAAGTGCAAGCGTAGAGTCTCTATGGTTACAAGTCAATTGTTCACTTTGACCTGGCTTAGTTATTTATTTTAATCCCGGTAGTAAGTTCCCTTGGGTAAGTTCTGACCTCAAAACGGGTGAAGCCGCGGGCGAAAGCTAGTGATTAATAAATATACTTCTGGTGTATAATGGCCAATCCATTACTTAATAGTTGAGGAATTTCATTTTATTAATTTATTTTAGGCGGACTTTTTTTTTCCAAGAATTTAGACCTCGCTGTTTCGGAGCTTGATAAATTAGTTCTGACAGCAAACACTCAAATTTTATTACAAACTTTTTATAAGCTTTGCTTTCTAAGATCACTTTCAAAATTAAAGTATTACAATCATTATCTAAAATGTTTAAAGGGACACTAATTAAATTTTATCCTTGTGATTTTATAATTCATCAGACTGTCGTCCACGTAGCGTTTTCCCAACTATGTCGAGTTCGGCTTCCAGTCTAACTGGGTGCAGCTGATTACCACCAGTATTTTACTAGAAGGGGCTGCCTCCGCGTCTACAACCCCGTTAGTACTGGGTAATACGATACCCATTGATAAGACTGGTTCATAAGACTGTGTAAATAGCATTAAATGTACAAGTCCAAAAAGGGCCAAAAATAATACGCGAAAAAGGACCATAAAATCCAGTACAAGTTCATCATAACCACATATATTTTCCCGTAATATTTCTAAGGACTTTAGTCCAGTCCTGTCATTTCTAGGCCATTTAACATAATATAATCTACGTTGTTTACTCCCAGACACAAAGATACGTATTTAAGTCAGGATTAAACATAATTTATTACGGTCATATAAAAAGGTGCTGAAAACGGCCTAATAAATTGAGTCGTTTTATTTACATTCTCATTAGAAAATTAAATTAGTATAAATGTAAGTAAGTAATTAATGAATGAGGACAGTGAAGGAGTGGTAATTAAGAACTCTATGAACTCAAAACTTTAGAAGGTTTTTGTTTGTACTCTTTCTAATACAAGGCCTGATTGAATTATCTATCTCTCTCTAGACTCTGCAGACAAAGGTGTGTTAAAATCGAAATACGACAAAAAAAACGATTTGGTGCCTTTTTTGGGCTTAACGATTGCATACAATGTAGTTACTTGAGTTATTAGTTCTTTTTATGTATAAACTCTGACTGTAGAATTGTAGATTCAAGACGTGATGACGCTTAAAAAGTATAGCTAGCCAATTTTAAAAAAGATTGTTAAGATTACATGTTTGCGGTGAGCTTAGATACACAAAAAAAAAAAAAAATTCTGACACATACTCAAGTTTCAAGATTTCGTTTTAAACCAAATATACAGGCTAACTGTACCAGAAAAATCAACAAAGCCTTCCCATAAAATATGAAACTCGAACTCCAAACCTCGAAGTAAGCGTAAAGTCTATAAATCTAAGATAGGAATCGGTAGTGAAAACTTGCGAGCAAATTCCTATAAGCTTTGCAATAAACCACTTCCTTCCTCGCAAGTTGTAGAATCCATCATGTCATACAAACAATTATGTTCAACATGATCTCACCAGATCCCAGCCCGAAAGACTAATTTCCCCTGACCCATTTCACCGAACATTAATCTTTTACTTCACGCGGACAAAAAGACCGCAAAATCAATGAGTGTAAAAGACAGTTTTAAGGTACGTAATTGTCCCATTATCACACTCACAGTAATATCAGGTCGCAAAAAAACTGCCCAAAAAGAGCTCAGTGCAAACAATGAAAATGCTGTGTTGCAAATGATCTCCTCGAAAAAATAATGAAGGCTGGAGGCTGGACCTCACTTGAGAAAACGACCCACATTATATGGTTGTGAGTAAAATGTGTACGTGCTTCGGACATTTTAAAAGGATAATATCTTGGAGGGCCTTTGCGGCACTTTTGAAGGAATTATGGGGTTTTTTTTTAAAGTACCTTTATGAGGCAAATGGTTCTCTGGTTGGTACACAAAGCTAACCTACTTGGTGATCCTAAATAGTTTGATAGGTACGGCGTTTGTAGTTTACATTATGCTTATTAGTTGATCTAATTGAAGTTTTGTCATCATCATCATCATCATCAGCCTATTAATGTTCCCACTGCTGGGACACAGGCCTCCTCTCTATGAGAGGGAATGGGCTATAATCCACCACGCGGGCCCAGTGCGGATTGGTAGATGTCACATGTCTTCGAATTTTTTGGTTCTAGGACATGCCGGTTTCCTCACGATGTTTTCCATCACCGTTTTGAGAGCAGTTGTGATGAAATAAATTACACAAAATAATGCGCCTGTCTGGGTTCGAACCCACGACTTACTGTTCGTAAGTCGGGGCCGCCACCACTGGGCCACCGCTGCTCTCAAAAGTTAAAGTTAAGTGAAGTTTTGTACTATAAGGTAATAGTTATAGAGTTTGAACTAGAAAGGTTATTTTGACCTGAATAAAATCTACTTTTGAGATAAAAATGTGAAGTACCTTTTTACTCATTAAATATAATATGATTTAAGTTTTATAAAATACAGATTAAAGTAAACAGATAAGTGCTTCAAATATCACTTTATTTGCTGATTAATTTCACAAAATTATTAAACCACATTTATTAAAATGCTGCTGCCTGCGCAGCAAAAAGACGTTATCATATACCACTCGTTAAGAGCATAACTTTCCAGTACTGCTAGCCTATATCATCCCACTGTTGGACAAAGGCTCCCATGACTTCCAAATTCTTCGATCCAGGGACAATGTGAACCTTTCCATTAGTGAAAGTTTTTTTTTTGTTTAATTGCACAAACTTACGAACTAACCTTCATTATAATAGGTGTATAACGAGCTACCAAAATAACTCCATCAGGAGAAAAAGAAAACAGAGTAAATCAAACAGTCGTTGACATACGCAATGCGACAATTAATACTGATTAAAACCACGACAAAATAACGCTTGTTAGTGCCGCAAATTACGGTATGACGTCATTAATCATAGGTCGCTTTGAATGTTAAGGTGGTATCACACCGGAACGCCGGCGAGGTAAAGAGTGGATGGGATAGACGAGATTTGAAATCTCGCTGGTTTCACATCAAAACCGTTAACCTTAACTTATAAATTGAAGTCGTGAATTTGAACTCAAACAGGCGCATTACTTTGTGTTATTTATTTTAATACCAGTGCTCTCAAAATGGTGAATGAAAACATTATAAAGAAACCAGCATGTCTTAGAACCAAACATTTGAAGACATCTACCAACCCGCAATGGTATATTGGATGGAATGGAGCACAGGCTCATAGAGAGGCCTATGTCTCAGCAGTGAGACATTACAGTCTGATTGTGCAATGTTTACATAACAAAAGATTACTATCAAGAGACCATGCGGGAATCCGATAGCCATTGCGAGATGTATGTATCGTTTTGTTAAGTAACCAATAACTCTATTCGCAGTAATATATTTCAATGTACCAAACAATATTACACATCCTCATACAATTCCACACCAAAGATGGGAGGGGAGGGATGAGATTTGAAATTATGCCATACGAATTCTCGCCCATCCCATCAACTTATCATCTCGCCGTGCCGCGCCGGTGTGAAATAACCTTTACCAACTATATTCCCTGTTGACTCAACATAGTAGTAGTTGTAACGAGCTAATACACTTCATATTTTTCTTTTGATACGAGAACAATATGGAAATTTGCAAAGTACATAATTCGAGCTTGAACATACTGTACTTGCTCTATTATACTTTACGGTTTTTGCTACCGGTGTTGATTTAATAGAGGATGAAGGTACAGTCGCCAGATTCTCATTCTCATTCGATTTTGAACTTAACCGTAAACATTTTATGGCTTAAAATCATTTGGAGAAATTTGACAGTTTACGGTAACTTTTGATGTGTTGGCGATTGTACATCTAATTGAATGCAGAAAGTCTAATAGGTATGCTTTTTTTCTTCTACTTCTTCTTCTTCAGGAAAGCGGGGTAAAAGCTTAACACACAATCCCAACGGTATTTTGGCAGTTTAGCTAATTTTGTTGCGATTTTTGCGTTGTCGAGCAATGAATTACGAATATCCTTCAAAATCATTCGGATTATAAAAGAAAATTGTGTCAATCGAGGTGCCCCTAATCTTTGGTTATATCTGTACTAAACCTGTAAACAAAGAGTCAACAAAAAGAAACTGCGAATTTTGGAATTGTTAGAATAATAATGAAGACAAAGACTTATTGAATACTTATAAAATTGTGAACTGTAACTTAATCAAGACACGATTTAAACCTTTAAAGCAACTGTCGAATTCAATCAGTTATCGATAGCTTCTGACCTTTTACAATAAAGTCTTACAAATTGAAATAGTAGCTTTAGTAACTTAAAATGTACACCACGTCCTTCGACTTACAACAGTATTTCAAGAAACAGAATCGTCTTCCAATCTATTTTGTGACCCGTCCAACCGAATTATTTTCTTATTTCTATCTGATTGCCTTTCAATATACTTACAATATTATTATGTTTCATCAGTAGAAACAATAATTTGTGGGCAGAAAAAAAAAACAAAAAAATATGGTCCTTGACAAAGATTGAAATCGTTAGACGTTAGTCTCGCTCACTCATATTGTTAATCATATATTTTGTTCCATTTGGAATGTGTGGAATCAGACCAATTTTTCAAGCAATCTCAGTACAGTAAAGGCACATCTAAATAGTAAAACTATTGGAACCTGCATGAGGAGGGACGAATCGCAAGTGACTAAAAGAGTGATGTATTTAATGTTGATGTATTGAGTGGGAGAGGAAGACCAAAGAAAAGATGGATGGATTATGTAACTAACGATATTAAGAAGGAAAAATGAGTAAATGATAGCGTGACGATTGACAGGGGAGAATGGACGAAAAAAACGTTTTGCGCCGACCCCTAAGTAACATGGGACAAGGCCAGGAAGATAATCGAAAAAACTAAGAAAAGAAGAAGAAAGCTAGGAAGTTATCTGGTCTGATCGGTTCGGTGTGGCGGTTAACCCAACCAAGTGCCAGGCCATCATTGTAGGGACCCCCCATAGCCTGAGAAGGATGAATGGTTTAACGGTGCCACCGGTTACCTTTGACGGAACAGTAATCCCGTTTAGCTCTGACGTCAAGGATTTGGGTTTGCATGTGCACACTTGCCTTGACTGGCGTAAGCAGGTTGCGATTGTGAGCAAGAAAGTCACCGGAACGTTGCGGTCGCTCTACCGGCTGAAAAATATTCTCTCATTACACATTAAGGCTATGCTTGTACAGTCCCTAATCTTAATTTTTTGAAGAAATATCGCCTATAAAAATGAATCCTCTATAGCAAAGGTATTTATAAAGTGATCAATTTAAATCAATCAAAGTAATAAAGGCAGTAGAGCAAGTTGAATACTAAAATTAAACTCAAGACAGAATCGTCGTTATCGTATCAACGACGACGATTGTTGAATTGAAGCGAAAAAGTTAGTTTTAAAGAAGAAGTAGACGAGAACGGTATCTCCATTAGATGTTTTCAATGAAGCAAGTTAGGTGTTTTATTGTTTGATGTGAATGCTAACATGCAACTTCCAGCAATCTGTTTATTACAATTTTCTTTTTAAAATAAAAAAGGCTTGCGTTTGGCCTCAACGCGTCTGATGTGAACCGATGAAACGGACTAGAGTGGATCACGCTTGCCTAGAAGAAACCGATTCACTCGAACTTTGAAGAGACCTAAATTATTTCGATCGGGAAACAGAGAAGCCTGCAGTAAATTCCACACCAATTAATAATTTCGTGATTGATTTGAGTAAGATTTTCCGTCGTCCTTACTTCACTGCCGAAGATTGCGACGTAGGTACTGACACTGACATGGGCACTGGCTTAGACACAGTGACGTTATATTTTAGCGAGAACTGCGATTAAAAAAAAATTGGATTCATAGGCGTATTGTAAAATTTATCATTTGCTTCATTTGCTACCATTTGCGCCTAAAGAAGAAGACTGGATTATAACGCGTACCAAGATATACGATCAAACGAAGCGTGGACCATTAATTAGATACGTATCCAATCTCTAAACATATAAATTAAATTATTCCAAATCTCCTTCCACTTAACTCTGCAAAATCAGAATCACTAGAAATTCTTCTTACACTACAATTAATATTCTCATCTCAAGAGCCAACGAACGATATAATCTTTATACACCAGGTTTCCAGAAAGAAGTTTTTTCAAATGAAACTGAGAATTTCAATCAGACCATCGTCGGCGACCGCGGTTTTAACAAAGGAATAAAAATCATTGTTAGGTAGAAATTGGAGTCCAAGTATTACTTTGGAAGATGCAATTTTTATTTTAAAAGCGTCGCCTCGGGGTCGAATTGAAGAGAAATAATACAGATACTGGGATGAGGGTTGGAATAACAAGCATTTATTAGTAACGGAATGACGTTTTCTTTCAATTCGTTTTAAAATGTTGAAAGATATCAAGAGCAGTATTTTTATTTTATTATTTTATTTAGTATAGGAATAATAGTCTGAGAAAAGAATACAATACATAATGCTCTAAAAAAAAACTTCATCCTCCACAGAAAAGAGAGGATTGACCGACCATATGGGTGTTTTGTTTGGTGGGCTATTACCCGACAGTCATACTAAACTATTGATGAATACGTAAAACTAGACTCGTACCACAATAGCAACATGAAACCACCTGGATGCAAGAAGGACAGGAGCGTTTGAAGTGGTGACGTTTGGGAGAGGCCTATGTCAAGCGGTGACAAACAAAAGCAAGTCATGCCGTTTCTTAGGCTGAAAAAGCATCAGCAACGATGATGATGAATCACCATATTTTTCTACCCACAGGTATGTATAAGTAAGATGAAAACCAAATCAATGTTAAACCTTCCCACACTTTTCAACTGCTACTGTGGGCCTGCGTCATCCCTCTGCTGGACAAAGGCCTCTCCCGTGACTGCCAGGTCTTTCGATCCAGGGCAAATGTGGGCCACTGGTCGCTGGCATTGTCCAGCTTGCTTTTTAACTACCCCGAAATAAAACTCCATAAAGATAAAATCAAAATATCTTATTTCATATAGGTCTTCATATGCACAAAAAAAAACGTCGAGGAAAAGGTGCACGGTTCGGGTTATTTGATTCCTATAGAAAAGAACCGGAAAAAAACACCATGGTTACTCTTTTTTCCATACAACATCGCCTACTCTATGTTCAATTAAATCATGGCAAATTCTCCAACTTCTATGTGTTTCAGCTTTTCCACATATGGCCTAGTGCTGACATCACACGAGCATATACTTCGTCAACTGGCTATCCCAACACGTGAAGCTGTCATCTAAAGTGAACGGTGCCCGGTCTCAGTTACCTAGAGGTGTTTGCAATAACATTAGGCGCAGTACCGTATCAATTTCGAGGAAATAGTATAACATATTCACTTTGGTATTGTATGGCAAGGTGCGGGCTTTGTCTGGAGTTATTTAGCATGTGATAAGAGGCTCTTTGTTGAATTGATTGGGATTGTAACAAAGTTGTATAGTTGAAGTAGTAGTAGTAGTTGTGTTGTATTAATTAATTAATAATATTGTTTGTTGAATAATGGTCCTTCGGTGTGTGAAGCAGTCACCTCCGTTTTAGCAGTATGACTATAAAGGAGGTGACTGCTGAGAAGATGTGTAATAGAGAAGTATGAAGAAGAAGAAAATATTGAGCCGACCCCAAACAAATTGGTGTTAATCGATTAATCATAATTATTATTTCTGATTATTGGTCCTTCGATACAGGTGCAGGCCAATGAAAGACCAATAAAAGCATGATTATGATAAAATATACTAAAACCTGTTTAATGTATTGTATTTGTGTACTATACAGCGAAGCAAGTGCAATGTCCAAATGTGGCTATAGTATGACAAATAAATGGCATCATTTATTTGTCATACCAAAGACTCGTATAAAACTGTACGGAAATTCTAATGAACATTTTCAAAACACTGAAATAGAATCGGCCGTTTATCCAGACATTTTTCATCTCAATTCAAATTAAAACTCGCATAAAATTTAACAGAAATTTTATAACACATTTCGAAACGCTGAAACAGAACCAGGAAAACGATTCAGAACCAAATTTTAAGGTAAATGTGGGTAACACAATATCCCCGTGAAGCTGTGTCATTTTTTTAGGAGTACTTTAGCGTGAGGACAAAACGGTGTGGGCCCGTGCCGCGGAATTAATGAGGTGATTTGTCTCCTCGCAGAATAAGGAAGAGTCATAGCCTCAAATTGAATGGAATTCAATTTATCGGTAGAATGTCGGGCTCTCAGTTAATGGGCCCTCGGAATGTTTATTTGCTTTTTATACGCTTAAATGCAAAGTTATAAGGCCCGGCCTCTTTCAACCGAATTCACTGATGGCATTCTTCATTGAGTACCGTTATTAGACGGAAAACAATGTTTTATAGAAAATTGAGCGTTTATTGTTCGTCATTTTCGAAATTATGTAGCCTCCTTTCTGTTATAAACTGAACTTCTTATTGAAGAAAATCTCATTTAAAAAGAGGGGTGCCCGTGGCTTAATAGCTATCGTTTGGGATTTTCTTAGAAAGTTAAGCCACGCTTGAATGGGTTGCCGTTTTTTCAACAACACCAACTTTTTTATCCTGATTGTGTTCACCTTATTTTCTTAAACCAGCTGAGCTACTGAAATCAAATGAATTTTCATGAATGAGTATAGCAATCATGATTTGCTGAACTTTTTTTTTCTAGTCTGCTCGGTCCCACTCCTGGGCAAAGGCCTCCCTCCACTCCTTCCACTTCTCACGAACCCGCGCGTCCTCCTACCTGTTCAGACGGAACTTGTCTAGTTCGTCCTGCCATCTCCTTCGTGGCCTGCCGCGACCTCGCCTTACTGTGTCAGGGCACCAGTTTCCTGTTATTTTGACCCACAGTTGGTCCGGAATGCGGCAGACATATCCTGCCCAGTCCCATTTGAGTTGGGCAGACTTTAGAGCCACGTCAGCTATATTTGTTTTGGAGCGCAGTCTTGTGTTTCGAACTCGATCCGTTAATTTAACACCTAGTATACTGCGCTCCATTGCTCGTTGGCAAACCTTGAGTTTGAACTTCTGGATGTTTGACAAAGACCAAGTCTGTGCACCATAGGTTAATACGAGGAGAATACACATGTCCATAAGTTTGCGTTTCAGTGCCATTGGCAACTCACCTTTGAATAGTTCCTTCATGGACCAGTGGCTCTTCTAGGCATTTTCTGTTCGTCTTCTTTGTCTTGCCTCGCCTGGAAAGAAACTGAACTTACTTATTCCAATTTATTTGGGGTTGGAGCAGCATGTCTTCTTCTTCCATATTCATTAGTAGCCACCTACTTTCTACATAACTCATCCAGAGATTCATGTATATTGTCAAGCTGTGGTATAAGGCGTGTACCAAAAAGGCATGGTCATATTTCAGAGTTTGATTCAGACCATCAAACAGAACAACTTTCTCTGAGTCCACCATCGAAACTATAAAAATACTAGCCGTCCAGCAGCAGCAGCTGACACCTGGTATCGTCCCAAATGTGTATATCCTAATCTCGCCTAGTGTGCTGTCGGATTTTGTGTGACGTAAGGTATGATTCTTACATCACACAATTTACTGTCTCCTAAAGTAAGATTCAGTTTGAGTTTCAGATAATTCTCTAACCCTTGATCATTGCTACACCCTTGCGACTGTGGAGTAAACAAATAAAATAAGTGATTCATAGCATGAGACCAGACTACCTGAAACATTGACTTACGCACGTGTCGCTTCACGCAAGTATCATCGCTTGAAACCATGAATAGAGCCTAACGTCTAGCTCCATAAGACAAGATAACAATGAGAGAATCCTGATGAAAACGTACAGCCAAATCATCATGAATGAATGAAAAATGTCAACGGTTAGTAACCCCTAATAAACTGTCGGTATAAATGGTTTGGTCCTTGCATCCGAAGCTGTGACAGTAACAGGGAGTAATGGGACCATATTATGCTTGCCGTCATCATTATGTTGGCTTTATTCCAAATGTATTTGGAACTTTTGGACTATAAAGACAGTGGATTCTTGTGTTTAACACTGTGGGTCTTGACTTCTGAAATAAAGGCTTTATAATAATTTCGACTTATTATAGGCAATGCTAAATTTTACTTTTGGCTTTCTTCTGTGATTGTTTTAATATAATGTGGCTGATTTCAGAGACTTAACTAACATACAAGTTGAATGTTGATCTACATTTTAAGAGAATGAACACGCCCGTCCAACGTGGAGTCGTATTGAGTCTGTCAGCAAGAGACTCCAATTTTATTGTCCAATAAGAGAGATGATTAAATGAGGTTTAAGAAGAATCAATCATCGAAAGATCAACTTCGGCAAATGTCACCAGTTTTCAAATTACTATTCGAATTCCAAACAAATCCATTTCCATTCCAATTAATTAATACATCTTCATGACTCATAAGCCACTCGGTTTTAAAATAAAGCGCTTATAACACTTCACTGACATAACTTCAGTCGTTACTGAATTTAGTCAAGTATAATCAAGTTAAATAACTTGCTGAATGCGATTATACTCGAGACTAAATTCAGTACGAACTGAATTTAGACGACTAAATTCAGTGAAGTGTAATAAGCGCTTATGAATACAAAAATACAAACACAATCATCCAAATTAAAAACAAAAGAGTAAAGTTTAACTAAATTTATACTGTCACTTACGGGATATCTTAACCCGCGATCGTGATCATGGCGCTTGTAATAGCGTCGAAATATCGGGAGCTCAAAATAAATATCAATCATGGAAGATACAGGGTGTAAAAGACCTCATCACGAAGCCGTCAACCAAGCATTCTGTACAACAAACTAAGTAACTTTACGAAAAAATTATTGCTGGGAAACGACTTTTTTTTGGGTGAAAAATCATGTTTTGTGGTAGAACTCAATGTAACGCACTCAAAACATTGTGTTGATGGATGGATTGAATAGTACGGGGGTCGTGGAGGTGTTTAAAGTAAAAATTTCACATTAAAAACTTGTATTAAAAAAAAAACTTGTTGAAAAGTTGGAACTTTGACCCCCAATATCTCCGTAACTAGAAGGTTCCCAGGTATGGTGTAGAACAAAAAAATGATCGCAATGACAAGTAGAACAAGTGCCTTTCGGCTTCGTTAAGATGTGTTTCACACCCTATAAGTATAGTCGGTCGACTATGAAATCTCGAAAAAAAATCTGCTGATGCCTACATTTTTTCGAGTTAAACCGTGAAAGCATAAAACAGTGTTTAAAGTGTAACTGTCAAAAGAAAATTCAAAGGACCAAAGTAGTCTAACATGTAAACAAAACAGTCTCTCACTCCCATAGAACTTGGTGTAGTTCAGCCAGCAATGGCTGTAATATCACCTGCGTTATAGCAACCACAGGTGGAAACCACATCGATGGTAAGTCCCTTATAAACTGTTATAACTTATTAGGGTTACGGGTAGTCGTGAACCTATTGACAGTTATAATGCAAGTCGCTGTCTTATGCGCTGATTAAAATTACTTACATAATAATTATGGCATGTTTATCTTTCTATGGAATAAACATTTAAGGATATACATCCTAAGGATGTACATCCTTAAATGTAAAACATCCTTAAATGTAATACATCCTTAAACGCTGCTGTTACATATTATGTAAGACAATGTATATTTACACACTATTATCGTGTCAGTATGTAGAGCAAGGAATTTTTATACGGTTTTGACCACAATTTATTGAATTTATTCTGGATGAGTTTTGTATGTGATGCATTTTATTATAGAAAGAAAAAGTATTTGTCTTGCACAGGTCAAATTAAAATGGTAAAGTTAACAATAAAACAAAATTCGAATACAAAAATCATGAGAAAAAAATAAATTAAAACCAGCTTTGGTCCTGTACGAGACCAAAAGGCCCCATCTCAGCATAGTGCTGTTGGTTTTAAAAAAAGTCACAGCGCTGGTATTCTGATAGGGTCCAAAATGATGCCACGGATTACCGTGGCATCACTTTGGGCCCAATAGTGTAAGTGCAATATATTAGTATTGCACTTACATGATTATAAAAAAGAAATCTTAAGTCGGAAAAGCCTTGCGAGGCAAGGGCGGGTTACTGGTTTAGTAGTACAAAGATTATTACAGCCTACAAAACATAAACAGCCAGATCAAACCAGCTATAAAATTTGATTTGGCAACATTTCATCACCAAATGCGGCACACCAAACCCTCACTTTAATCAAATAAAAAGCTTCCAACGCCAACATATTAGATACAAAACATTACCCATACATTAGTCCAGTATACTCATACATAATCTGTAGCACTAAACACACAGAATAAACAAGTACAGAAGCTCCATGTAACGGGTGAAAACTCACGTACATAGACATACGTACAGCGAGTGCAAGCGCACTCGCGACTGTCATTTGTTTGACAACGCGGTACGTTTGCGTCTATGTGTTCGTTCTTGTACGTGCTAGTCTTCTGTACCTATTTATTCTGTGGTAAACGTCTGTAGTAATAAAGTAAGAAACGTATTAAGGCTTCGTATGTATTAATATTGGTATCGTATTTACGGTTACAGGTCCTCGTAAAACCGGTTGGTAATAACCACTCAATATTATTATTAGTGAGTTGTCTGAGTGTACTGTTTTGTATGGTTGTTAAAGTGTAATGGGCTATTTTATGTTTTTTTGTGACTCAAGCAAAGAGTCAATTTACAACTGGAATAAGTGCTTGACCACGTACAATATTGGCAAGGTCATACCAGTGAAAATTATAGTTTGATTACGTTTCAAAGGATAAATTTTCAGTAGGAGAACAGTGTAACTTTGTAGGTATTCCTTCGAAAACTAGGAATGAAATATCTTTGGACCAGTTTTATGTGATATAGGACCAAGATTCTCTGAGGAAGCTTTAATCGGGTTTTCGAAGAACTGGAGCTGAAGCAAGGAAAACTATCATTACTCCACAACCCTATTAGTAATACGATACCCCCTTGGTAAGACTGGTTGGCAGACTTCCGGGCCTCTCGATCTTCAAATGATAGTCGGGAGGCACTGAGGAAACTCGGTACGAAATGGGTGGTCATCCATCCACGAACCAACATAGGCAAGCTCAGGCATCTTCAGGTTAAGACCTGAAGATGCCCGAGTGGCTGTTATAAAATAATAACAGCCACTCGGGCATCTTCTCCACCACAAACTCCTCAAAGAAGTTTATTTTAATTTATGAGACAATGGAGTTGGAACACATAAAGAATCAGTTTTGATACAGCATCATTGTGAATGTACCAAAAATTCTTTAGACCCTGTTTTTTAACCAAAATAACAGCCTTGTTTTCCTAAAATCGGGACCGATTTTCCATAACCAAACACACGAACCTAACAATAACATTTCAATCTCCTTGTTTTTAACTCTATTTTCTATTACCACCTTTTTATCACCAAGAGAATGGCGGACGAGACATGAAAAGCCCTCGAGTTTCTCGCAATTCAATAACAATAAAAAGGCAATAAACCCTATATTATTTATTGACGACTTCCTATTTCAAGTCAGGACTAACGGCACCACAAATTGACTGAGATATTGTACGTTTTTTCGCTTATTCAACAAAACAGGATACGTAGGAAACCATAAAACGTTTGTAGAGAGTTCAATGTTTGACCTGGAAGTCGGGAATTTTGTAGGATTTGAGTTTTAGTATACAATAGAATATTCAATTAAAGCCACAAAATAAAAGAGTGTTAGGTAAACCGAAGTCATTTTGAATCAAATAATTTACAGACCGATTCAATGTTAGCTTTGATTTTATGTTAATCCAACCATGATCATCTGCCTAGCCTTTTTCCAACTATGTTGGGGTTGTCTTCCAGTCTAACCAGCCGATTACCAGTACTACATGGAGCAACTGCCTATCTGACCTCTACAACCAAGTTACTACTGGGTAATACGATACCCCTTGGTACTACCAACCCTTGTTACTGGTGGGACAATAGAGGGCCACTGCACCGACTACTTGTAACGACGGTCAAAGATCTTTAATTGATTGCCGGGAGCACGTGCTTTCCGAAGCTCGGAGAAAACTCGGTAAGTGATGGGTGATCACTTGAAGATCAAACCGAACTGAGCGGCTTTTATTATTTGGCTACGAGCTCAGATTGTAAAAAGATGTTTGGCATAGACTGAATGCGGAACGCCGAGAACTGGGTGTTAAGGCGTTACTTGAAAAAAACCTATGTCTAGTAATGAACTGAGAAAAGCGAAGTTGATTAAAGCTGTTTTTATAAGTTACTAGCTCCCCTAGTAACTTACAAATTATTTCCACCGAAATTTTCCAGAACCAGTTCCATATCAGAAGTAACATTCTATATCCTATTAGTTCCCTCGCAAACAATTTGCGTAAGCCAAAAAATCTCACAAAAAAAGACATGTTTTCTGCCAAATCCAATCAAATCAGCAGAATTTTTTCCTCAAAAAAGATCTTTACCAAAAAACACATGAGTATCCTTCGTAAATAATAATATATCTTTGCCTACCTCAGTGTCACTTCCATTTTCTGGTCGAAATGATTCATGAAGAGGAGGGCCAATTTATGTGTGAGCTTGGTCAGCTATATTCTGATGGTCATCGTTGGGCTAAACTGAGCCATTTGGATTTTACGGAGCGTTACCATGGTTACGATATTTATGATAATGATATTAGGCCTCGTCGTCGATGGTGGTCGTCATTTAGAAAAGTGATTGACCAGTGTTTTTGTGATGTTATGGGTAGATGTGTGGTTATGGATCCTTTTCAGGTTGTAAATATTATTGCGTTATTGCTTTGGTTTTATTGCGTAGGTTTTACTTAAAGTACATAGTATTTATACATATAGTATTGACTGCCTCGTTGGTTTATCATGTACACCCACATTTCACATGTCATTTAAGTCCCATGTAATAGGAGCCGAACCGGGCACAAATACAGAGTCCATGGCTGCTACTGAGAAATTACTGATGTAAAAACCCAATGCCCGACCTGGGAATCGAACCCAGGACCTAATGCTCATCAGTCGCGCTTGCGACCACTAGACCAAGGAGGCAGTCAAAAGTAACTAGTAAGTAATATTTGAGCAAAATGTGCATAAATTATTTCAATTTTTCATTACTTTTAACAGAAATCGTTGTCAGCCGATAAAAAAATTCTCCGACATTCATTTTCCATCGTAAAAATCAAGAGTAATAAATTAAAGCACAAATCAAACGTTCGGAAAAGGAAATTAATATTGAAACTCTTATTACACTTCATTTCTTATCCCAAAGTTACGGATAAAAGATTTCTATAATATTACATTTTTTTGCTTCCCTCTCTTTTTATACCCGAGATGGCACCTACCCTAAAAAAAACATTCTATTATAATAAACAAAAGAACAATGACCTATAAAAAAAGATACTTCCTATCTTTATCTTTCTTAAAATAAATAAAACTTCAATACACTACAGACTTCATTAACGATGCGTCAAAGCCGAATAAAAGAAAAGCTTTTTGGCATTAAATAAGGATTGACAAATGACTTGGCGGCAAGAAAAAGATATATCTGTGGAAATGTACAAATAAAACGGTTTTCACGTAAAGAATAGCACGTGGATAGAGAACATGATACATACGATCATATAAAAGAACAAGCAATTGATAGAAGTTTCTCATTAACCGACTTCAAAACAGGAGGAGGTTCGTTCTTTTGATGTTTTTTATAGTCTTAACGAACCACCAATATTTGACGACCCGAATAGCGCAGCGGTAGTGAGGCTTACGTTCTTAGGGTCCTGGGTTCGAATCCCTATAGGTAGCCGCAAATGTTTGTGTGATCAGCATGGACAATTTGTTTCCGAGTCATGGATGTTTTTAAGTATAATAAATATCTATTTACAAACTAAAAGTATCTATGTAGTATATCAACTATCTGGTGTCCACGACACAAGCCTCGTTGTTTAGTGTGGCACTAGATGGCGCTGTGTTTAATGTCCAGCGATATTTATTTTACATTTATTTATTTATTTAAAAACATGGCTCAAAACAATTTTGATCAATTATAAATATTGATAATTGTCTCGTTAGTCTAGTAATCGCAAGCGCTACAGCTGAGCATGAGGTCCTGGGTTCAATTCCCGGGTGAGGCAAAGGGTCATTGGGTTTTTCCATCAGAACTTTTTTCGTACTTTGAAAGCATGTTACATAAAGGGTAATTATCGAAACAACACGCCTCACATTAATTTGTGTCATTACATATTCTTCTCACAAATGACCTAAATGACCTCTTTCGCATATTTCACGACTCACCCTTTAGGGTTTCATAACACAATCATTTTAGGATGATACAACACAAACTATCTAATGTAACACAACGGCTAGGGCGGTATATAACGTCAGGGTTTGATTGATTGATCCGTTGGCGTAGAAGCCTGCCGAAATGGGTGAGGCGTCAAAAGATAAAAGAAGCAAATAACAATATATTTAGAACTAAGAGTTGTTTCTATTTTAGTGGTAAACAACCATGCGGGGGCCTAAAATAGCCGCTCTATCAGAATTATATATCACGTTAAAAATATAAATTCTTAAAATAGTCTTTAAACAATAAATATGTGCGAGGCTCAACGCCTTCACACAATTGGGAGCAGCCAAGAAGATCTGTCGATGGGGTGCAACGATCAGAAAACGCTCGCCGAGAAGAAACTCTTAACTCAGAGGTTACGTGCGTCCTGTCCTTGTTTTGTTGATTTCACAGCAGCGCGCAGCGGTCACAGTTTTAAGAGATGCTCGTTGCGTTTACTTTGGAATTATTAGTTGTACACAGAATAAGAGTTCCTCAGTTTTTAGACGTACGTGGATGACCTTAAAGACCATTACAAGAATTTTAAATTTTTAACGTGATTCATAATATTATGATTCTGTTAAAGCAGCCATTTTAGGCCCCCAGGTCGTGATCTTTGTCTATGAATATGAGCAATACGGTATTATAGAGACTTAACCTTTGGTCGTAATTTATAAGTTTTTTTTTTTTTTAGAATAAGCAATGTTTAGAGTTTGGAGTTTAGTTCCAATAATATTATCTGAGTCTAAATATCGTACGCTTTTTATTTATAAACTACACATAGAAGGGGCTTCCTCTGTGTGAAGTTTGCACAGAGGTACCATAAAACATTTTATTAACTACTTGTTTATGAGTTAACTTCTTTAATTCGTATTTTTTCTTCTTGGATTATGTTGATTGTTATCAACAGAGACCAACATGTTTGTTGGTCTCTTATTAACTTCTTGTAACATTGTAAACTTAATTCATGACAAGAATTTGTGTGGGACACTACAACTAAAAAGGTAAAGTCAGTGACTTTGTTTTTTTTTTCACTGACTTTTTGCCACCGACTTGCTATGGTAAAGTTATTTTTTTTACAAAAAAATGTTTCATTCTTCATCGTTAACTCTTCTTCACTGTCAAAATGTCACTGACAGCCTTTTCAGTAAAAATCATACAATATTAATCATTCCCAGCTTTGTATATGAAGAATAGAAACAGCATTAAAATAATCGATTTTCCGTTCCGATTATTGGCCCAATTTATTTCGTACGGTAAAGCTATAAGCATGTATACGGAAGGTAGGGAAGGCATACATCGTCTTGCTCTTAATCTTTATCTTCCCTTCGGGATCAGTAAGCTAAAATGTAGGTATCTATTGGTATGCTGGTGTTTTGGTACTTAGTTTATTGTTATGTGGAAACTAAGAAATACATTTCTTGGCACGAAACATGACGTATAACAAAAAAAAAACACAATAATAAAAATAATAATAGTCGTATCAGCCCATGGCTTAATTGCCAAGAGCGTAGATCAGTACCTGAGGAGGCTCTCGTTAGGGCACGCCACAATAGTGGCGGTAAGTCCCCTCTTTGAGGAGTGGCTTGAGAGACGCCACGGCGTCCTCACCTTCCGCCTGACGCAGGTCCTCACCGGACACGGTGTTTTCGGGAGGTTCCTGCACCGAATCGGGCGGGAGGAAACGCCCGGGTGTTTCCACTGCGAGGATCGACCGGAGGACACGGTGGAGCACACGGTGGAGGTGTGCCCCGCGTGGGCGGAGCACCGCCGTGTCCTCGAAGCGGCGATTGGCGGCGGCGACCTCTCGCGTCCGGCCCTGGTGCAAGCCATGGTCCGGAGCGAGACGGAATGGGACGCCATCACCTCCTTCTGCGAAGCAGTAATGCTAGAGAAGGAGGTGGCGGAACGTGAGAGGGAGGGAACCTCACAGCGTCTCGGCCGCCGCGGGAGACGCCCCGGGCGTCGGGGGCCACCACGTGGCCCCCGGCCACCGTAGGCGCGGGCCTGTGGACGGTGGGCTATGGGCTAGCTCGCCGCCCGTCCGTCTCATGACGACAGGCCGTGTCGACGGCGCGTTCGTGTTCCACGCGCGCCTCAAAGAGAGTCAGCAAAAAGGAAGGGGTCCGAAAGGACCGATGCCTGCCGGGGTTGCGGGACTATTCGAAAGAGATACCGTGGCCCCGGAACACAAAGGGCGATGAAGGAACATGGATGGGTTTTAGTCAGTAAAAGTCTGACACTCCCTCCTGCTCCGCCCAGAGCGGGAGAAGTAATTTGATGATTTCCCATCCGAAAAAAAAAAAAAAAAAAAAAAAGGAGGCTCTCGTTAGGCAGCTGGATCAAGGGCTTGATTCAGAAAGCGGTAATCCTGGACACGGCTCGTATTGTTAGTGTTGTTCCTCTCTCTGGAGCCCTGACCGCCGGTAGCTTGGACCCTGTTCCCGATACCGGTGGGCTACAATTTTTTATATTTTTAAATGTTTTTTATATATTTTTTTAATTTATATTTAAAAATGTAACAAATTTGTTTATCGATGAATAAAGGAAAAAATAAGAATATTAAACTGGAAAATATGCGTCAAGTTCACGTAAAACGGCAATCACTCAGCTTATTTAATTATTTACCATACTTCAACTTTTTGGAAATGGCGTAGTAAGCGTTTGTGCGTTTGTTTCGGGATTCTTCTCTATACATCATACTTTCGTTATTTCCGTGCCATAGTCTTTAATCTCCTTCTCATAAATCTATATATTAAATTCATAAGCACATGGAGTAACTTCCTTAAGACTTATCTAAATCTTTACCGATTTAACAGTATAGGTACCAAGATACAAACGAACAAGACAGTAAGAAGCATGATAAAACAAAAGAAAAACACAAATCTGATCGCGAAGCCTTTAAATAAAACGATGAAGCGGCTAGCAGATTTTTTGCAGTATTCATGCTTTAAACAAGAACTAAAGCAACTGAGGACTGCTCGATGTACATAGTTCTGCAGTTCCCCTATAATAAAAAGTACGAATAAACAAATAGCTATAATAAGTCACCGAGTAACGGCTACAGAACAACTTTACGCTCCGAGCCATTTTTAAGCACCAAAGAAAAATGGTAGGTGTACCAAAAAATGGTACGCAATAAAAATGAAAGCTTTTTTATTTATTCAACACTTTCCTTTCTTTATAGCCGCGCGATTTTGCTTCCAAAAATCCTTTTGGACCTCTGGGAGGTAATTTAGGATGAGAAATAACAATATCCTTTGGCGCAAGGGAATCCTTTGCAAGAGACATAAATATATAATTGTATTAATTTTAAGAAGGATGTTGAATTTAATGCTGTTAATTATCTTCGGAGTGGGCGCTTTTCGTATTGGAATCGTACCACAGAATAGATTTGTCAGAAGGCCGGTCTCATAATTAAAGCGAAGCAAAGAAAACAGGTGCACACACACATAGACAGGCGCGTACTTACTCCGCAGTAGACCTACTAGCATTAAGATGCAGCTTTTCAAATGGTCGACATCGGCTCACACGGCTGTGTATGTGCACAGCGTTTACACGAATTCTGAGCATGCAGGTCGGGGTTGTCGCATAGAACCAAATGGTTACGTTCTATGAGTGTAATAGCAAAAGGTTTAAATGATAACCCTGATTTTTATAATTACGATGATAGCTAACGAAAATGGACGCTCACATGCACTCACCGCCTACGTATAGTGATTTTATACAAATGCCAGTCGGGAGCTCGCGATTGTGCCTGCACTCACTGTACGTGAAGGGTGTTGATGTGTGCGAGAGTTTTCTCTCGTCGTTTGTAACCGGCCTTCTGGTGTTTAGCTGCTCCATGGCAGTACTCTGGGATGTTATTATTAGCTAAATTGGGGGCTTTCATGTGGGTGTTCTGTTTCATACAAGATTTAAATGCGGTTGGCAAAAGGTTTTTACAATAATTATGTTTGTGATGTAATTAAAATTATCTTTTGATGTAACTGTAATTATGTTTTGCGACGTTTCTGGTTTGGTTACTTTTGTTTGGGTAGTCTTGTTGTTAATTGAGGAATGGACATAGCCTAAATGAGCTGTGTAAGTTGGTTATGAACATGCTACTAGGTCATAATAGATAACATAACACCCCTTTTTTTTTGGATGGGAAATCATCAAATGACTTCTCCCGCTCTGGGCGGAGCAGAAGGGAGTGTCAGACTTTTACTGACTAAAACCTATCCATGTTCCTTCATCGCCCTTTGTGTTCCGGGGCCACGGTATCTCTTTTGAACAGTCCCAGCCCCGGAAAAAAAAGAGTCTATGCACCCGAAACGACAAAATTGAAAATTTTTGCGAGTGGGTTTTTGGGTCTGAAATACAAAAGTTCAAAAAAAAAACAAACATTCTCTATAATTAGTCATCATTTAGAGTACTGACAGCATTCAGATATTCAAGCATAGCACCTTTAAAACACGAAGTTATAGCCTTGAAATAAGCGAGTGTTTTATTCCAGAGTTCAATTTCATTTTCATTTCAAACTTTTTAAAGGACAAACTTAACTTTGCTGTTCGATCCCATAAAACGGCTATTGCACCAACCGTAAATAAAAAGTTTGTAATAGTAAAATCCGTTTTTTTTTGTTTTAAACTACATAATTATTACGGTTTTCAGATTTGTTTCCTTGACATCTGCTGTAAAACCTTGCTTTTTGTCAAATTTCGTGATTCTAGGTCAACGGAAACTACCTTATAGGTTTTCGAATACACGGACAGACAGACGGACAAGAGAGTGATCTTATAAGGGTTCCTTGTTTACCTTTTGAGGTACAGAACCCTAAAAAAATCGATTTTCACCCAGAAGTACTTTCAATAGAGATTCAATTAAAACAACACTATTCCGGTACTTAAAGACCAATATTCTGTCCAATAATTCTGTTTCAGATACACGAGGTTGCACGATCGTTTGGAATGAAAAATAGAGGAACAAAAAATAAGAAATAAAAAGGTTGTTTAAATGATTGTTAACAAAGGCCTTTCAGAAGAACCTTTTACAAAGAGAGTAATGCTGATTTGTCGGTTTATATTGTATTTATATTAGGCTTTTATTTGAGGTCCGAGGATTTAATTTTGTTGTAGGTGTGGCGGCTACGTAGGTAGTAACATATAAACGTGTTTTTGGGGTCCAAACAGTAATGAAAATATAAATTAGGAAGTACCAACCGTATTTCTAATTTTTTATGTTATAATAGTTTTACAAACAGTTTAAATCAAACTGGTGGCTCAGTTCTGGTATGACCCAAATTAGACTCCCATCAACACGCTAAGAAGAAGTTGTTCTTTAAACGTTCCCCTAGAAAAGTGTGTTCAAAGTCTTTGTCTGTTAAGATACTGGAGACAGATCATACAAATAATAGGTTTTGTTTAGAACTGTTCTTAATAAGGAACCAGTTTCTAAAGATATTATTTAGTTCAACTTCTCGAGTGTCGGTTTTTGATGATACTCTATCATCGATTGATGATAGAGTATCATCAATTGATCTGAAAAACAGGCTGCCTTCCTTTGCTACATCCACAAACACCGCTTACACGTGTCGAACTTGTACCCGTAAAACAGAAATGTAAATTAAAGATAAAAGGACTATTAACTTAATTCCCGATTCCGCACAGTTGTTAATGGTTATTTTTATTGTAGCAATTATACAATGATATGATAAGGACTATAAAATAACACTTTATTTTACAAAGAGGGAGAAAAATATTTTGTTACGAAACGTGGGATTTTCAATCGACAAAAAAGACTTCAAAATATATTTTTTTTATAAAACAAAATCGTATTATATTTTTTATGTTTATAATTTTATCTTATTTTTATACCTACTAAATAGGCGTTTGGCAGCAACTCGCCTGATAAGAAGCGAAGACGTAGCCTAGGGTGGAGTACGCTTGCTTAGAAGAAACCGATTCACTTGAACTTTGAATAGATCCAGATTATAATGAGCAGGGAACAGAGAAACCGGCAGTGAATTCCACAGAACAAGAATGTGTACTTCTAAATGACACATTCTTCTCCTGTGCGTACTACTGGTTACTACTGGTTACGGGTAATCTTCATTACCCGTAAATATCGTTACATTGACTCAAGCACTAAAAAAAGAATTCAGTTTTTTTTTACTCACACAATAATCTTAAATCTTTTTATATATATATCTTAACAAATGTACAAAATATTTAACTCTCATACGAAAGGACCCGACGTTTATATCTTCTTCTTTTTATCTGTTCGTATATTTCTGACCCACACATAGAAACAGATAACTAGGTACATAATCACATTTAACAGGTAGATTACTACAATACCTTTTCTGAGTCTCAAGGAGGATTTATAGCTATGAGTCGGGACCTCCAAGATTAAGTGCTTTATTATCTTAAAGTATGCAAATAATAAAATGGTTGAAAATATTAAGTTACATTTTTGAGAGAATTTTCACCTCTTTTTTTGTCTGCAAAGTTTGTGAACTGTCTGCTTTACTACTAAGGTAGGACTTACTTAAATTATCATTTCATAAAGGTAGCGTTTCATCATTTACTACAAAAAGGTGGCGATTACAGATTGATATTTTTTTCCTAGTTGCATCCTTTTGCCGATAACAAGGGACCAACAGCTTAACGTGCTTTCCGAAGCCCAGAGCGAAATTGGTGTATAATGAGTGGTCACCCATCCACGAACCAACCTAGGCAAGCACAAGTATTTAATCTCTACTACTATTGTGTGATCATCGATTATTTTAATATGTTCAACCACATAAAACAGAAAAAAGTGGTGATATTTTCTCAATTCAAAATGTTTGGGATTACATTCATGATCAAAACATTCGAAAATTATGAAAAGTAGCATCCGAAATATTATAAAAAGATACAAAAACTCTTACAATTTTACGTAAAAAACCGCTTCCAAATCCTTAATAACCCGCAAAACATTTAACACCCAAACAAAATATCGTCCTAAACATTTTTATATCCCCAGTACCCCAAACATAGGGCCGAAATTATCTCCTTATAAATGTAACAAAATAAACGCTCCGTTTACGATGTCACAATAAACAATTCCTATGCCTTTGTCGGACTTATTAAGTAGAAAGCTTGGATGAACGTAACTATGGATTACTCACTGTGTATATACCGTGTCATTTTTATTGTTTTATATATCACGCGCCCGCGACTTCGTCCGCAATAAATGTGATAGCTCGGGTAATTTGTATAATATAAATATAATTTATAACCTATGTTACTTCCTATTATTTAAGCTTTCCATTGGTGTCAAAATGGATAAAATCGGAAAAGTATTTTTTTGGAGCTTGTTCGGTACAAACAAACAAAAGTCTTTCTTTCCTATTTTGGTAGAACGCTTCATCATCTGCCTAGCCTTTTCCCAAATATCTTGGGGTCGGCCAGTCTAACTGCATGTGGCTCAATACCAATATTTTACATGGAGCGACTGCCTATTTGACCTCTACAACTCAGTTAGTATTGGTTAATACGATACCCCTTGGTAAGTTGGTTGTCAGACTTTCGGGTCACTGACTACCTGTAACGACTGTCAATAATTTAGGTACGAATGATAGTTAGGACCAACGGCATAACGTGCATTCTGAGGCACAGAGACAACTTGGTATATAATGGGTCAAGTCAAATCTCTCTCTTTATCTCAATAATTTTGTTACAAGTACCTGAATACCTATTACCGATACTGAAACCCGTATTGAAGGATAATAAAAAAATGGTTCAATGTTCATTTGGATTCCATACAATCATGTATGAAGCATGAAGTAATTTGAAGAACGTACCGTAGTATAATATATATCTCGTTCGTAATCCACAAACAAATAAATAAGAATTGATTCAGTCTACCAACGCTCATTATAGAGATCTATTGATGTTGTTTCATGAAATAGAAGAAGCAAACGAAATTGTTTCAAGTAAATAAGAAATGTAGGAGTAGGTAGAAAAAATACGAGTCTTGTTTTTGGTTTAGGATTAAAAGAAAATAAACAGGTTAAGGACGAATTGGATTCCGCATGATTAGTACACACCTGTCTGACCAATGAGAGACCATTTTTGTAATTGGACACTCTTCATATAAATAAAGATAGGACAATTTTCTCTTCTACTGAATTCTCAAAACAGAATCTACAAAAGAAAAGTAACTTGTCGAATTCGAAATTCGAACAAAACATAAAACATCACGCTGTTTTTGTAAAGTAGTAAGGTAGTAGGTCAGTGTACATGTCTCTGGAGTAATGAACACAAAAATTATATCGTCGAGGTAAACTATAACAAAATCCTTATTTCCCTGCACACATTTCACTGTTGGTGTCATACAATACTATTATCATGACCTTTTAAATGACGCAGAATACGATTTGATACAGCGTTGGGGACGGAGCCCAAAGGCGCTCATTCTCCTTTGGTTCTAGGACATGCCGATTTCCTCACGAAGTTTCCTTTCACCCATTTGGTTTTCGCCACTGCCATAAAGCAGGCGCAAATCCTGAATCCAGGAAAATCTTGTTTCACAAGTGTATTTTGTATAACAGCGGATAAAGATAATGGATGCTTCGCCTCGGAAACATTGAACGATTTGAAAAATTCAGTTTACGTTGAAGAGTAAACTGCAGCTACATATGCAGTGCGGTATCTGATATCTGATATTTGTTGCTTGTTTGTTGTATCTCAGCTGGAGTGAAGTTTTCGATCGTTTATGCTCTTGTTCTTCGGGTAGTATTATTTGAGCATCTCTAACACCAAATAAGATCTAATTCAATACTTTTTCTTAGCGTGTTTGTGGCAATCTAAATTGATTTAACTGAAAATTGTGCTCAGAGTTCGGTGCCTTCAGTAGCGTCCATTAGTTAGTTCCTGTAATGAGTAGACAACAAGACAAGAAGGACACAATTTAAAGTCGATGTACGGCGTGCGTTTATGACCAGATGTATGAATGTGGACGAAGCAAAAGGACTATGTAAGGATCGTAGCGTGTCTGCGTTCTGTGGTTTCTGCCTAACCCCATGAGAAAAAGGCGTGAATTTATGTATGTATGTCCTATGTAGAACAGAACCACATATTCACTTAGATCAGTTCAATTTTTTCCTTGGTCAGGGGCTAAGTGTTGCCATACAACGTGGCAACGCCGCCAGTCTCTTGGTTACATTACCAGCTGACAGCGTTGAGGAGGAGTTTTTCGATGCCCTTTTATAGTTTGTTGTTAGTTTATTTATTTTAGTTTATTTAATACTTCGTTTTTAATTAATTATGTAAAGTTTATAAAATAAAACCTCAGAAATTCGATCAGTTCAATAATATTGTATCCTTTAGTAGTAATCGTTCTTTCCCTTTCAGACTATTTGATTTGTTTCTTCTATTTTCATCAAGACCTATGATATCGCTGAACTGACATGTTATCTTGTATACTGCATTTTTTCGCCGCAAAATAATCACATTTTAGAATAAATACGACTAAAATATTCACCTTACTATTTCTGCCCGCTAGACCAATAAATCAGCCAGACATAGAAGTTTTATATCAGTAAAAAATAAACTTTAGGAAGTTACTTCAAAATATATCTTAAATCACTAATGGAAAATAAAGAGATAGTTCATAAATTATAACAAATTGTTTACCTGTGGACGATGAGGTAGGTGATCTATTTTCAACAGTGACAATTACTATTTAATAAAATCAGTAGGCAGGCAGCGCACAGCATAAAAGAGTCTACCTACTACACCGTACCATACCATAATCGTACTATGAACGTAGCGTATCGACACCACTAAAACATTATCGCCAACAATTGATGACGCTCCGTGCTTGGCACGCATCGTCAACATGACACGCATGAAATCCTAAAAGGGTTAGCCAGAGCTGTGCGTAATGGTACCCCCACATTTCGCCAGTTATGTTCAAGTCCCAAGTAAAAGGGTTCAAGCCCATTGCCATGAACCTAGCAACAATCCAGACACTGTAGGCTGTGCTACTGAGTTATTTCTGAAGGTTTTGATAAAACCTTGATGAGTAATAATAATAGGCAATAAATACCGTCCAAAACTTTGTCTTTCATCAGTTATTTGATTACAAAATGATCATTGAGTTGGTTGCTCTGTTGTATATTTCATGCATCTGGTCAAAACCGTGTTCACCGAATCAGTTACTCAATTTAAGTAATCGACTGGTTTTTGTTTCATTTATATTGATCTGCATTGGTTTTGTGGGTTTCATTGAGCATTGTCCTTTACAACCTTTGATTTAATCAAAAGTTTATAATATACAGGGTGTAAACGGACCCTTATACGACGTGCCATCAACCAAGCATTCTATACATCAAACTATGTAAGTCTACGCAAAAATTACTGCTGGGAAACGACTTTTTTTAAGGTGTAATATCACGTTTTAAGGTAAAACTCAATGTAACACACTTAAAACAGTGTGCTGATGGACGCATTTAATAGTAAACGTGTTATGGAGGTATTTAAAGTAAAGTAAAAAAAAAACTTATGAAAAAGTTGGAACTTTGACCTCCAATCTTTTTTTTTTTTTCAGAACAAAAAAAATATCGCAACGACGGGAAGAACAAGTGCCTTTCGGCTTTGATAATGGTCTATTTACTTATTTACCCTTTATATAAAATGGTATCAACCACTCAGCCTATTGCTTTCCACTGCTGGAAATAGGCCTCCTCCAATCTGCGCCACAACATCCTGCCCTCAGCTTTCCACATACATTCTTACCCTGGGCAAGCTGGCTGAAACCCTTTTTAATGACGAGAAATCGGAATACGTAGAGTTTATTCGCCCAATCTTCAGGGAAGTATGAATACACACGTATAAAATATATGAATCACAAACTATGTATTAACTAAAATTAGTTTGGCAGCAGTTTGAAACTTTTATGTTAACATGAAAATAATTAAAACTATGTTTTTATCCATCTAAACTGTGTTAGCACTATTTGTAATATATTCAATTTATATTTTAATGGTTAGTTAGTGGCCGCCGAAACCATTGGCTTCGACTAAAACAACATAGTATTTACTATTTATAATTAACACAAATTTTATTTAAAGCGCAAAATTATTCTATAAATAATTATACGTCATTCTACATAACAAAACATCACGCCTGTAATCCCCGAATGGTTAGGCAGAGGTGTACCTAAAATAGTACACCCACATTTCGCCAGTTAAGTTTAAAGTGCAATAGGGATCGAGCCTATTGTCATCAACCGGGCACAAATCCAAACTCCGTGGCTGCTGCTACGTAATTTAGTAATTTTACCTATAAAATTATAATCCTTTCCGTATAATTCTATTATTATTTTGGTATTTCAGTTCACGAGTAGGTATTATTTACTAATGATCCACGAGGCTATTATTAACCAATTAAGAACAGCAATTTATCAAACCAAACCAGCCGCTCACGCACCAGAAACTATCAAATAATTAGATCTAGCACCACTCAACAAAAACTCAAAGCCAAAGAAAACTAATTATGGTCTTATTAATCTAAATCATCCAAATCCCAAGGAGGAAAATAAAGAAAATATAAATACTTCGGTTGATACGATCTTAATTTAAGACAGCCTCGAGGGAGTTGTTCATAAAAAGAAAATGTTGAAGAGAAATACGTAAACAAGGGAGAACAAACGAATACAATAATGAGACACCGAAATCTTGTGGCGATTGCTAACAATATAGAAAGACTAGCACATTGTCCGCGACTTCGTCCGCAAAAATTGTGATAGCTCGGTTAAAAGGGCAATGCAACTTTTGCCATACATGTTTGTCTGTCATGTTCTTTTCGCCAAAGATGAAACATAGGCCATTTGTTAGTGGAACTGTTTGAGAATAAATAAATAAATAAATAATAAATATCGCTGGACATTACAGACAGCGCCATCTAGTGCCACACGATAGTTGATATACTACACAGATACTTTTTGTTTGTAAATACATACTTATTATACATATAAACATCCATGACTCGGAAACAAATGTCCACGCTCATGACACAAACATTTGTTCCTACCGGGATTCGAACCCGGAACCCTAAGAACGTAAGGCAGCCTCAGCCCTTTAATTTTTCTGAAATAAAAATACTCCGTGTGTCATATTTTAAGTTTCCTAATGATAAATACTAGTCGGCAATTCTAATGAGTCATTCTGCGTCACAAATAATTTAAAAAGAAATTAAATAAAAAAAATACTCAACCAACTGTTACCGAACCAACTTAGAGAGTGTTCAATTGCTGTTAGTTTTTCAGCAGGCGTTATTTTTGTGTGTGATATTTTATGTTTCCCATTGATAAATACTACTCTGCAACTTTAATGAGGTATTCTGCGTCATAAATATCACTTATGATTGTATTTTCATTTAATTATAAAATAAGAAAAATAGGTAACGCCTGACAAAAAGATACTAGCAATACTTCCCTCGATATCTTCGTTTGGTTACGGTTTATTGACCTGGTTCTTTTTGTTATTGATTCCTCGTACTGTCCTCTAACACATAACCTAGGTTTCATTTCTAGCGAAAGGAAAAAAGTAAATCATGCCAAAAATTAACATTGGCTTTTATAGCCTATGTTACTGCTTAATAATGTAGCTTTCTATTGGTGAAAAACTTGTTAAAATCGGTCCAGAAGTTTCGAAGCTTCTTCGGTACAAACAAAAAATATTTCATCTTTACAGAAATTGTATAGTCTTTCGCAGATGTTGGGGAATCTTCAAAACACATTTGTGGTAATGGAATTTTTGTCGGACACTTGAACACGTTTCCCGTTTCAGATTTAAAATGTAAGGATTTGAGTTTCGTGAAGGATCATTTTAGCGTTTATTTTGTGCGTTATTTGCCTTTTGATGTGTTTCTTCAATGGTTTTCGTGTAATTTCAAAGGATTTTTGGGAGGGTTGTATTTTAAGGAGGTTCTTGGCGATAAAAAGTGTTTGATTACACAACGTACAAAAAAAGAGAAATGGGTAAATATTCATAAAATAATCTTTCGTGACGATGTTTACTATTTTTAAGAAAGATAATGAATATCCCATGAAAGAATTTAATTATTACATTTTTGTGTAAATGAAAAATGTACAAAAAATCTTCATAACTGCCTCGTTGGTCGAGTGGTCACAATCGGAACTGGTGACCATGAGGTCCTGGGTGCGATTCCCGGGTTGGGCAAAGTGTTATTAGGATTTTCAATCTGGATTTTTTCTCAGTAGCAGCCACTGAGTTGATGGCAATGGGTTCGCCCCCTATGACGTGAAACTTAAAAAATAGCTGGCGAAATGTAAGTGTACTATTAGGTACACCTCTGCCTAACCCTTCGGGGATTACAGGCGTGATGTTATGTTTGTTCTTTAAAACTATTTCCAACGTTACTGAAAAGCGAATTATTCTTCTGGTTAAAAATTCATCTCCAATTTTTATCGAAGAAACCTTTTATGATTTGAAGTAGCATTATGTTGACAATATTGTAATTATCAATATGAAAAATAACGGTTTTTTTTTTCAAGAATGTCATCTCGCAGTTCAACCTTTTTAAATATTTTTTGTTTTTTTGTTATTTAACCGGACTATCATGTGGCTGCCTTGAGTGTAAGGTCTCCAGCCAGGGGTAAATAACGAAGCAGTACCTACCCATTTGTACCTTCTCAGACTTGTACATTAATTAATTAAATAGTAGCCAGGACACCTGCGAGGTTAACAAACAAACACGCAGTAACTATGTTTTGAATAAGTAACATCTGGTAGGTAATGAAGTATCTAGGAATCCAGCACGCTTTAATATTTTATCCAAAATAGTACGTTAGGACAAAATTCTGCATAATTATTATTATTATATACGACCTGTTTTTTTTATATCCCATAACTCTAGGGTATGATTGAGACCATATCAAAGAATCAACTGGCATATGAATTATGCTTCAATCATCCTTTTTTTTTAATTTTTCATACAATATAATTCGGCAAAGTCACGATTATTAACGTAAAACACCCTTTTTTTTCTGGGCGGAGCAGGAGGAAGTGTCAGACTTTTACTGACTAAAACCCATCCATGTTCCTTCATCGCCCTTTGTGTTCCGGGGCCACGGTATCTCTTTCGAACAGTCCCGCCACCCCGGCAGGCATCGGTCCTTGCAGACCCCTTCCTATTGCTGACTCTCGTTGAGGCGCGCGTGGAACACGAACGCGCCGTCGACACGGCCTGTCGTCATGAGACAGACGGACGGCGAGCTAACCCATAGCCCACCGTCCACAGGCCCGCGACGTAAAACACCCTTACGTGAAATATGACAACGTCGCGTTTTCTTAGCTTTAAATATGAATGATTGGTTTGAATTCAAATGAATTACTCGTATTTAACAATGAAACTTAGAAACATATTTTATAATTATGATTGATGATATCTCCGAAACTATGCATTTTTGGACCACCTATTCTAGGAGTTTTAGTATTATTTTTACCTACAGAATATAACCCTAGAGTTATGGGATATAAAAAAAACAGGTTGGATATTTTTTTTTGAACTTTTATTAATCAATAAACGAGAGCAGCGGTGGCCCAGTGTTGGCGGCCCCGACTTACGGACAGTAAGTCGTGGGTTCGAACCCAGTCAGGCGCATTACTTTGTGTAATTTACTTCATCACCACTGCTCTCAAAACGGTGAAGGAAAACATCGTGAGGATACAAATGTCACATGTCCTAGAACTAAAAATTCGAAGACATGTGACATCTACCAATCCGAACTGGGCCCGTGTGGTGGCCCATTCCCTCTCATTGAGAGGAGGTCGTGTCCTAGCAGTGGGAACATTATAGGCTGATGATGATGAATCAATAAACAATCAAATAAATATTTAGACTGCCTCATTGGTCTATATTATATCCCATGAAAGAATTTAACCATTACATTTCTAGTTAATTGTGTAAATGGAAAAGTAACAAAAAATCTCCATAACTGCCTCGTTGGTCGAGTGGTCGCAATCGTGACTGGTGAGCATGAGGTCCTGGGTTCGATTCCCAGGTCGGGCAAAGTGTTATTGGGTTTACCATCAGGAATTTCTCAGTAGCATTCATGGAGTCTGGATTTGTGCCCGGTTGACAGCAATAGGTACGCTCTCTATTACATAGGACTTAAACATAACTGGCGAAATGTGGGTGTACTATTAGGTACAACTATGCATAACCTTCACGGATTACAGGCTTGATGTTATGTTATGATTTTGGAATCGAAATTAGGTTTAAAATCATCGTACAATACCATGGCATCAGCATCGTTTGAGCTCGAGCCGTTCGATTTTTTGTCTATACTGCTACGCGCTCTTAAAAGTACCGTGACGGCATTGCTTCGGATCGGATTCAGCTAGTGAAAATGAGACGAAGTCACGTCCTCGCATCGATCTGGTAAATTAATTATAGATAAATGCAAAAGTTTAGATGGATGTTTGTAACCGTTGAACGGATCTGGGTGAAATTTAGCACAGAGATAGATTATAGTCTCTTTTATTCAAGAAGTATAATCCCGCGGGCAATTCTCGAACTCCACGTTGGCGAAGTCGCGGGAATAAGCTAGTTATTTACTGCACCTGATACGAGCTTAGAATACTGTTTTTTTTTTCGCGTAAAGTTGAGAGCTTGTAAAAAATACTGTGTTAATATATAATTCCAGTATGAAAAAGACGAACCAGATAGCAACTGGTATTAAAAATATATGAAATTTAACATTAAAATGCAGCTCTAAATAACACAGGAGAGTAAAACAATTAAAGTTATCGACAAAAATTGCAATCATTCGATATTCAAATATTTTACTATATCATTTGGTTTGGAACGGTGTCAGGTAAAATTCTATAAGTTTTTGGAAATATTCCAAGAATTTAAAAATATTCACTTACCAATGAAATGCAGTGCTATGCAAATGAACACTGAATGTAGTAGAGTTGTCATTTTGATCATTGTTGTTTCTTCTCTGTTGTCCACTTCGAAACACTATTCATTTTATATTATATTATCCACATTTATTTTATTCTCATCCATATTATTCACAACACTCACATCTTTATCAATCACTTATTTGTCTTTATGTAACAGTTTCATGTTTGGATTAATCGAATCAATCGCGTTCAACAATCGAATCAGTCTCGCCTCCTGATTATCGAGATTCGATTCTCGAGATAATCTCTCGTAAGACGGTGAGGTCGAAATATCCGTTGCGGGTTCTGCCACGTTTCAAGTCTCCTGTAACAAAGTGGAGTAATTTGATCAAGTCTAGGAATTTGAATACGATTTCCATATTGGATGCTTACACTACACGCTAAACCTTGGGTGTGTGCCAAAGATGTACTCCAAAGATGTTACGTGGATTCCCATGCTAATCCAGTGATAAAAGAAAAACATGGACTCGTAAGAGCAGTGGTAAGAGCATGAATTTTAAAGCTTTTATGTAAATGAGATCATAATTATTACACTTAAAACTGCTAATGAACTTTCACCTGTAATACTACTTAGTAAAAACCCAATCTTTGAAATGAAAACTGTTAGTACAAAATTTCTATTTGTAAGGTTCAATTCTCCGGACGTCGATCTGTCTGATAGGATATTCTAGAAATAAAAGCATTTGGACAATGGAGTATTCGACATTCAACTTCACCAATAAAATTCAAATTATTCTTTTGCTGGAAGAAAGCTAGCGGTTTCTCCAAGTGAATGAGTAGAAACAATTAAATGAACATTAAAATGCTTTACAAGAAAAACGAGTGTAGTTAGCAAAAGAAGTAATTTTTCACCATCAGTGTACATTTGTACATTTTCGTTTCGACCAAAACTAAAACCACAAATTCTGGAACTCACCGAGTAACGACTATAAGTTTTGGTAAACTTGCTAGTTTGTAAGATTGATTAGTTTAAAGAATTGGATTTTGCGGCTAAAGGTATTCTGATTAATTCGGTTTTCGTGGTTTATCTGTTTTGTTTATTTATTAGAGTTACCGTTTTTATAAAGTTAATTCGTTCAAAATTCGTTCGTTCATTCAGTCTCTTATTTTATTCTGTACCAGTAATTTTATGAAACCACAAGTTTCAACAAAGTTTTAAAATATTAGAATTACGATATTTCGTCTTATTAAATAAGAATAACTAAGATTTTTCAGGGGCAGAATCCTTCATATTCCTTGCAATTTTCAAAAATCCTACTTAAGTGCTCAATTTCGTTCGTTCGTCAACTCTTGTGATAATTTTATGCTACTAAATTTAGTGGTATAGGTTGTGCATTGATAGTTGGTGAATTTAGGTTTGTAATTAATTGAAGACTGAAACTACTATGTTTTGCCTCTGCATCACCCTAAGTTGGCTGATAAAAAATGCCCAAGGCATTAATTCCGCCTTTGTATAGTGTTTTTTTTCAACATTATGTGCACATAGTTTTATTAAATAATAAGAGTGTAACTTTCTTTGAGTTGCCAAATAACACACTACATCATCATCATCATCATTTCAGCCGAAAGACGTCCACTGCTGGACATAGTCCTCCCCCGAGTGTCGCCACATTGACCGGTCCCGTGCGACTCGCATCCAGCGGATTCCCGCAACCTTTACCAGGTCATCGGTCCACCTAGTTGGGAGGCCTTCCAACGCAACGTCTTCCGGTTCGCGGTCGCCACTCCAGAACTTTTCGGCCCCATCGGCCATCCGTTCTGCGAGCAATGTGCCCTGCCCACTGCCACTTAAGTTTGGCAGTTCTTCGGGCTACGTCGGTGACCCTGGTGCTCTTGTGGATGTCTTCATTTCTGATTCGATCACGCAAGGAAACTCTGAGCATAGCCCTCTCCATTGCCCTTTGGGTGATTTTAAGCCTTCTGATGAGGCCCATTGTGAGCGACCACGTTTCGGTCCCGTATGTAATAACTGGCAACACACACTACAGACCAGACGAAAACAAAAAATGCCAAAAAAGATTTCACCCATATAAACTTGATAGCACCGCCATTAAAAACGCTATTCGCACCTCCACGCTCAAACTCATAAACACCAGCAACATTTATGACGTAGATAAATAAACAAACATCTCACATTCACGGCCCAACACTAGGCATCTGTGTTCTAGAACATACACACAAATCATGGGCACAAACATGCAGACTTGAAACCAACATCTGTACGACATGGTGTTTGCTGTCGTGTGGGAAGCGCGCTATGTCTTGCATTGTGTAGTTGTGCATGCATCTTTGATTGCGTGTTCAAAATCGGAACTAACTTCTCCATATTGTTTTTTTTTAAATCATTATCTGCCTAGCCTTTTTCCAGTTTAACCGGATACAGCTGATTACCAGTATTTTATATGGAGCGACTGCCTATCTGACCTCCACAACCCAGTTAGTACTGGTAATAGTTTCGTAGGGAAAAAAGCTAGATGGATATATAAACAGAGTAATATTTCTGATGTTTTAATTTGTGTAATGTGTCAGCAACCAGATTGCGGCTTGACAAGTTAAATTGCGTCTCGATAAGAAAACAAAATAATCATAGAAAAATTACATTAAAAAAAGATCTAAAATTCTTATTTTGTTATGTATAAAATCGCCGAGGTTTTCCATCAATGTCTAACTTGTACCAGTTTTTTAGTTAGCAGAGATGGATGTTTATAAAACTTATAAAACGTAATTTATTTATGTTATATACTTTATAAGTAGTAATATAATAATCCCTGTCAAATTTTTATTGATCATAGCAAAAATGGTGCTCTGTCACTAGTTGTATTTCACGCAAGTGAAATTGTAGAATCGCCTAGTTTCTGCCTGTTATGTTTAATTATATTATATTTTTATATATTATAAAGGGTGTAAAACACCTCTTAACGAAGCCGAAAGGCACTTGTTTTCCCCGTCATTGCAATCATTTTTTTGTCCCACACCATACCTGGAAACCTTTTAGTTACGGAGATATTGGGGGTAAAAGTTCCAACTTTTTGACAGGTTTTTTTTTAAATACAAGTTTTTAATGTAAGATTTTTACTCCCAGCAATAATTTTTGCTTAAAGTTACTTAGTTTGATGTAACAGAATGCTTGGTTGACGGCTTCGTGATGAGGTCTTTTACACCCTGCATATATTCTGCCAACTCCAACTTAACATACTTCAATGAAAAAGTATATTATCCCCCGCTCATTGCTTACTCGACCTGGAGAGACAGCTCACAGATAAAATTTCCCAAGCGGGGTCGTATAAAGGACATTCAACCTTACCTTTTCTTCACTCAGTTGATCTTTAATCAAATAAACGAGATAGGCAGCAGGACTGACCCTAAGTAAATCATTCAGCAAAAATCTGAACCCTTTAGGTCTCAGGTCAAACGGAAGGACTTTATTTATGAGGAAATTGGTCTCGGAATATTCAACTTGGGAATGATTAACGGGTTCAGTTTTGTGCCGTTTATTTGGTCAGCTACTTCTCCTAATTTAAATTTTCTAAGGTCAATAACTTTTAACATGCTAAACGTAATTCCTGTTACTGTCGCACAGATCTAGGCTCTTGTCATCTCGGGACTTGGGGCACCCCGACGAGTTTAGGTTCCAAGGGTATCGTGGAGTCTTGAGAGCGAACGAAGGGAGTGAACGAAGGGAGCGAACTAAGACACCACCATTCCATTCGTATTAGGTTACTTTAGTAACGGAAGATAGAGACAAGAACAATAAGATGTGTACATCAAAGCATATGCTAAGTAAAGTTTATAGATCCCGGCCTCAGCCTATTAAAGATCTACTGCTGGAACATTATGAAAGTACAAATTGTCATAAAAATCATTCTTGGCAAAGGGGTCGGTAGCTAACTTCTTTATTACAAGTATTACTGTTTCTTTTACTACAATTATTACACTTACTGCGCACAAGGTGAGTTCGGTTGTATGTGACTACAATAATGCATTCCTAATTAAAAGGTTTTAGTCCTCGAATTTAGCTCCGAGATGCATTCGCTGTCCCAACGCGCCCAAAACTGTTGCCAGAGCTGTTCTACTCTCTAGTAGCGACTCAACCGATGTCATCGCTTATCATCTTCACAGACCGGTTCAGTAAGCAGGTCTGTAAAGGTAACTGTTTTTACAAAAACTTGCAAACAAAAAGATATTTTAAGGCGCTATGTTCTAAATAATGTAAGAATGAAGAAGATCAGTTCAAAACAGACTCCCCAACCAAACTTTACTAAAACAAAGGCCCATCTAATTTGTAATATAATCTACGCATAATTACCTCTAACCTCCTTGTTCCGAGTTGTGTTACGAAGCCATTTTATGAATATTTCAGAAGACTGCATAATTCCCCCAAGATTTGGGAACAAACTTTAATGCAATGTTAATTTGACGGCACCAGGGAACCCGCTTCCGTACGTTGGTAGGTCGTACGTGTATGAAAGTTTGTTCGTAAGTTTTATTTGGGAGTTCAGTGATTGTTTTGTCTTCTTTTAATTCGGAGACTTGAGCTTCATTAGCTATTATTTACTTTCATTTAAAACAAAGTGCGCGCGAACCTCGTCGGCGTAAAATTATTATTAAATAGTACTTCCCCATTACTCATATTTGGAGTTTAGGATTGGTGTCCTAAAACATTGACACAGGGTCACGGCATGCCACGACGGAAATGGTGGGACATAATAATAGTTCCCTATTTGAATTTGATTTTGCTAAAAAATTTCAATAAAATTTTTTTTTTTTTTTTTTAAATGAAAGTATTTGATATCTATATTTAATGACCTGAGCAAATTGTGTCGCATTTATAACGCTGCTTCTAATTTACTTTTATCACTAACAGACAACAAAAGTTTGTATGGTAATTCGTTATTTTTGCCAATTACTTACTTCTGCAAGTACATAATGAAGAGCAATATTTCTGCAGAACGAAAAATACTGTTGCAGCTAGGCATTCTCAGCAGTTGTACTTAAATAATATCAATTCTCTCACCACTTTAAAACGTCAAGGCGGGTGGAAGTCCAATACGGTTGCAGAAGGCTATATTGAAGGCTCCATAGAAAATAAGTCGAAAATCTGTAAGCGTATAGTGGAAACAATAAGTCTGAATTAGACCTCGGATCCTTGGGCTGCTTACAGTGTCAAACATGAAGTTTCCTATTAGGCGTTAATTTGAGCCCTGTTCCAGGCAGAACGGATTCAAAGCGAATACTGTATGTGTACGGATATTAAATACCAACTCTGCCTTCCAAATGTTCTATATCATGAGAAATTATATTGTTTCCTTTATTTTGTGTAGGTTTTAGTCGTTTCCTGTGGATTTTACGCTTGTTAAATGACGGGATTAAGGCTCATATAAATTGGTGTTTTATTTAATTTAAATTACATCTGCTGGTAACTCGCTTGGTGTTTATTGAATACTTTTTTAATGAACATTTGTGCAGGTATTATACATATTCAGTTAAAGAATGAAAAGACGAGGCACTTCCTATCTTGTACAAAATCTTTGGATGATAATGACAAAATCTTCAGTTTTTGATTAAGTTCATAATAGAAGCCTATTTATGAACTGAACCGACGAATCATAGCCAAGGGATTTTTCAACATTAAGTTTTAACCAGAAACAGTTCGAGTACACTCACACAATTAACACAATCCATCCCTTTTTGTTTAGCCTACCTCTCCCTCTCTATCGATCAAAATTCAAGTTTATCACTCTTTTAGAAACAATACGGTCACATAAAGTATTAAAACAGACCTCAGACGTGCCTTTGTTTAACTAACTTAATTCTTTCAAAACAGTAGCACTATAGACGGGCCTGTGGACGGTGGGCTATAGGCTATCTCGCCGTCCGTCCGTCTCATGACGACAGGCCGTGTCGACGGCGCGTTCGTGTTCCACGCGCGCCTCAAAGAGAGTCAGCAAAAAGGAAGGGGTCCGCAAGGACCGATGCCTGCCGGGGTTGCGGGACTGTTCGAAAGAGATACCGTGGCCCCGGAACACAAAGGGCGATGAAGGAATGTTCCTTCATCGCCCTTTGTGTTCCGTGTGGATGGGTTTTAGTCAGTAAAAGTCTGACACTCCCTCCTGCTCCGCCCAGAGCGGGAGAAGTCATTTGATGATTTCCGATACAAAAAAAAAAAAAAGTAGCACTATAGAATCTACATATAATGACGCTACATTATTCAGCTAGAAGAACCTCGCTTGAATTCCTTTTAATCATATTTTAATGTGGTGGTTATTCCCAGTTCTGACTTCGTTGGGGCTTTCAAGTTCTCATTCAACTACTTCACTGACTTTGTACGTTTTCTTCAAATGGAATATCTTTGTTGGTATATGATGCTCTTTTAAACTTCGTTTGAATTTTGAGAAGATCTTTTTGCGATTCAAAGTGCACGTAAGGTTGTGCAGTGAATTTGAAGATTGGGAAAATAGCATTTTTTTTTTAGTATTTTCCCAAAACTATACGACATAAAATCACAAATGTAATCTTGAAGAGTCTGCCAGACTTATAGTACGACTCTCTCGTTGGTCTAGTGGACGCAAGCGGGACTACTGAGCATGAGGTTCTGGGTTCGATTCCCGTGTCAGGCAAAGGGTTTTTTTCCATTAGGAATTTCTTAGTAGCAGCTACGGAGTCTGGATTTGTGCTGGTAGATGGCAATAGGCTCGCCCCCTATTCATCATCATCTTTCTGCCTATTCTCTTTCGCTTTCTTCCATTTCTCCCCTGTCAAACGTCACGGCATCATTACTCGACTGCCCAAAAACAGGAGTGTTATGTATGTATTCATGTATGTATGTATGTATGTTTGTATGTGTGTATGTTTGTATGTATGTATTCATGTATGAATGTATGTATGTATGTTTGTGAGTTTCTTTAAGCCACCATAACTTCTAAACGCCAAACCCGATTTCGATGTATGTACGTGGTATCGTAAATTTTTGTATGGAACATATTGACTGCAACAGTCGGAACCCATTAAATAAGAGTTTTCTAGATTAATCATTACATCCAATATGGGTCAAGATTTTGGTTCAAGGTTTATATAAGATTTGTACGATGTTACAAATCTTATATAAACCATGAACCAAAATCTTAGTGACAGCTTGTTACCCAGTTTATTGAGGTCACCCTAATTTATTCTCAATTTCTTATAACAAAATTGTATTTTCAACTTTAGTGACTCTCTAAACAACGATGTTAACTTGCTTATTAAAAATTGTGCTATTACGAAAATTCTAATAATAAATACTGTTAGCCTGCGTTAGCCCACTGTTATCACCATTCCTGCCCTTATCCCAATTTATCTGGGTCAGCGCAGCATGTCTTCTTTTTCCATCCTTCTCTATTCCTCGTCATCTCGTCATCAGACACCTCCTTTCTTGCCTTATCATCCTTAACACTGTCCATCCATCGTTTCTTTGGTCTCCCTCTACTTTTACACCCATCAACATTTATCCTCAAAAAGTCAAAGGCTTACGACTTCCAAATTACAAATAGCAGCTCTTTATATATAAGTAAATTTATGTTTCTAAAATGATCTCAAAAACACCCAAAGCGTACTCGTTAAACCTTGCATAAACGACCGGTACATTGGTGACATCACCGCCTCTATCTGTCATTATGCTATTATCTCCAATGCAAAGGATACGTACGATCATATGTGATCATTTACGTCTCGTAAGTACTTGTTTCGGATCGTTTGCATGTTTGAGAGAACGATCCGCCTAACACATTCCATTTACCACTGCGTTCGTGCGAAATTGAAAGGTCGTATGTACGAAATTTGGTCGTTCACGTTTTGGTATATTTGGTGTTTGGCGCTTTTGGAAATTATGCTGTGGACTAATTTGTGTTTGGGAATGTTGGTATGGCTTTTAGCGTTTGCGAAATTTGATAGTGTACGTTTGATAAAGGCAAGACTTATAAACTTACTTAATATGTGAAAGCATGAAGCTAAAGCGGCATCCAAAATAAGTCAGATTATTAAGAAAAATATATTTTTAATTAATTCCATATTGTTTGACCAAAAAAATCATGGATACTCGTAGAACTGTGTCAAAGATGATAAACGGAACGGCTATAAAAGCTACTGAGATTATAGTAAGTATTGAGAAGAAAGGCATACTGCGCCGACCCCAAATGAATTGGGATAACGGCAACACGGTTTGTCTGCAATTTTCAAGGATTAGTCCTCGAAAATTGCAGACAAACACACATGAAAAATATTTTTATAACATCACAAAATTAAATCGCTCAGAACTTAATCTGCAAACTCCTTAATTTCTCTCTAATAAAACGAGAGCAACACCACTCAATATTGATTTTAATAATTACCACCACAAAAGCCGTAATTCAATATCACGAAGCCAAACATACGCCCTTTCGATTTGAAACAGCGTTGCTGTGAACATTAGGTCCAATTCATTCCATTACCATTCGATACTCGTTAATCGGAATGCTTTTAAACTGTTTACCCGGCAAAATTGAATTCACCGAGTTTATCTAAGGGAACATCTTTCTGCGGTACCGACGCAAATTGAACGTGTTTCACTGAGTATACTTAAATAGGGTTACGACTTAATGATGGCTGTGTTAAGAGTGGAATGAGAAAACTGAATAAGGGTCCTTGAACTTGTTAGACTTTAATAATATTATTTTGATTGGTGTGTGTACATTTTTCAGGCGTGTAGGTGGATAAAAACTTTTGGCAAAAGTACTACTGATTTCACTGAAGGTTGACTACTTTTCAACCTAATTACGTAGGGCATAAGGGTAAAAAGTGGCAGCCCGTCTGTGAAATCGTTAGTACCTAGTTTTAAAAGAAATATTTCTATATAACAACAACAGCCTATAACGTCCACTGCTGGACATAAGCCTCTCCCATGATGGGAGGAATTTGCCGTAATCTCCACGCTTGGCAGGCGGATTGGAGATCGCAGTGATGAAAGACTAACAGAAAACGCTGCTACCCATTCTTTGGTCTACGGAAGCGAAAGGTGTTCTGCCTCAGACATTATTCGCCTTATACGACACCCGTGAGTGTAATGGGTTGGTTCTATTCTACTCTGCCAAATACCACACGGCTTTACTTTTCTATATAAAGTGAAAAATAATCCGTCTACCATTCGGTTCGTCTCCGACTGCTCGCAATTTTGTTTGGAAATTCTTATGAAAGACTGAACTCTTTCCAAAATACTTTCAATCTTAGTTCTTTATCCTTTTATTCGAAAATGAGCTTACATTATGCGTATAGTAGTTAATTATTTAACCTTGTCTTTTTGGGATCCTTATTCATCATCATCTGGTTAGTCTTGTCCCAAAATAGTTGGGGCCGGCTTCCAGTCCAACTTGGTGTAGCTGAACTCTTGTATTTTCAAAAGGTTGGGTGTTCGACTTTCAGGCAACTGACTACATGCCACATCCCACTCTGGATTTTTATTATCTTGCTTATTGATTCCATCTATTTTTCAAAGTCTGCACTACGGTCAACGTAATGACCCCGTTCTAAATTCCTACCTTTCAAATTAAAACAGAAAGTAATAAATGAACTTTCCGAAATGTCCTCTTCACAGGGATCGCATTTGAAAGTGACAGGAAACAAAGAACATTTTTGTTAAAAAGTTGGAAGTTCCACGGTATTGGGCAACACTCAATTTACTTCCTTTATTAAAGTTTGGTGTTTCAAGAATAATTTGAATAAGTATTCTAAAGTATTTTGATGAAGTTGGTGATCTTGTTCCTTGGAGTTTTACTTATGGTGTCAAAAATTGTATTTATTATTGTAGACTATTTAAAGAGACTGACATTGATCGCATTATAACTTCGTGTTATTTTTTTTTTTTCTAAAACCTCGACGTTGAAAATTGTTTTTGTTTAGGAATCATTACTATAACCACTTTCAACAAGATTGACATTATTATAATTTTCAGTAATCAATAAAAGAGAAAAATGTATTGGATTGCCATAAAAATCGAATGACTTATTTAGAAACCTGCCTTCAAAACTATCCGTCATCGTCCCTATAACCCGATTTCTATTCGTTTCTGAACATACAACATACAACTTCTTTATTTCCTCTTGTTGAGCCATAACATCTTGCATACTTAAATGATGTTCTTATTTCAATACATTCTAAACAATATTATGAATAAAATTTCCCTTACCTCATAACATAAACCAACCCCACAAAAGACGTAAACTTAACAAAGAACCCTTCACCAGCACCATGTGTGTAATGGAACGAAAAGCTTAGTAGGTGTAATAAAAACACTAAAACCGAGTGAACAATAGCTCTAAGCTTGGCTGTCGGGTTTATTGTAACAAATCGTCGACCAGGTGTCGTTTATGTTGTGCCGATGTCTCAAGGAACATCTCCGGCTCCAAAACGTATAGAACTATTTTGTTGCGGTCGATTGAACATTTTCTAGTGCTTTAGTGTTACTATAAAGTTGGAGTAGTTTTTTTGATGGTAGCCGAGATCTAACTCTATTGGGGATTGGGATGTTATGTTGCTTGTGTGTTATTAAAACTCAATGTCTTCTATTCTAGTATGTACTAAAAGAGTTTCTATTCATTCACATAAAAGCCTAGCGCACTCTACTGCAGTCAAACTACATACTGTTGTCTGAATTGTATTTTTAATACGGCAATAGTGTTTTCCAAACCAACTGTCAGTGTCACTGAAAGAAGGCCAGTGTCATAACAGTGTGGAAACATCATAATGTTTCCATTATCAGTCTTATTTGCATAATCTGTCTAGCAGATGCAATTTATGATAAAATCGTAATCACAGGCCCCTAATTATCCAATATTGAAAATTAAGCTATCGCGGTAATCACATCATCTGCTTAGCTTTTACTCTCCATTTGGGGTCGGCTTCCAGTGTAACCGGATGCAGCTGAATACAAGTATTTTATATGGAGCGACTGCCTATCTGACCTCCACAACGATTATACGATACCCAAGACTGGTTGCCACGTTCAGGCCACTGCAAAGACTGTCAAAGACCTAAAAATGACATGCGGGACCAATGGCTTAACGTGTTTTCCGGTTCAAGGAAATAATTCGGTATGGAATGGGTATTCACCCATCCACGGACCAACCTAGGTGAGCACAGCTTAAGTTAATGATCGACCCGAGCGGCTGTTATTACTATATCACATGTTTTGACTAAATAACTGATAATTGTATATGATTGATTCTAGGTTATAAACAGAAGCTACCGGTAAGACTTGTATACTCTTTCACATTACTTAGAAAACCTACCTTACTAATCCTAACTTACTCTTACAACATAGCACCATACTTGATCATTATCAACCTAAAATGTTCCCACTGCTGGGACACGGTCTCCTCTCATGATGTGAGGGAATGGGCTATAATCCACCACGCGGGCCCAGTGCGGATTTGTAGATGTCACATGTCTTTGAATTTTTGGTTCTAGGACATGCCGGTTTCCTCACGATGTTTTCTTCACCGTTCCATACTTGATAGTCACAGTCTATTCAAAATTCATCAAACCTCACGTGCAATTCGTGAATAATCGATTTGCAGCTCAACACTGCTCCCACTGGACGGACAGGGAAACATGGCTTCGATCGAAATGTGTTTAGGGTTCTGCCAAACTTGTAACAGTATACTAAAGGCATTTGTACTAGTAATCGAAGTTTGACAGATGTCGATACATGCTCTCCATACAACAAGTTAAAGTTGTTAGTTGTATGAGTTGGTAGAACTTGACTCCTGATAGGTGAAGTCATGTCAAGTCGTATTGCCAACTGAATTCTTGGATACTAGCTACGCGCTTGAGCGAGACTCTTGTTTTGACAGCGACTGCAGAAATAAGAAAAACGAAATTGCAGCAAGTAACCGAGACGCGAGGTCTCACCCGAAAAAAAGAAGTGACACACGCGCGTGTCAGAAACGTGTTGGTAGAGGCAACTGCGTTAGAGGGAGCAGCGGTGGCCCAGCGGTGGCGGCCCCGACTTTCGAACAGTAAGTCGTGGGTTCGAACCCAGGCAGGCGCATTATTTTGTGTAATTTATTTCATCACTACTGCTCTCAAAACGGTGAAGGAAAACATCGTGAGGAAACCGGCATGTCCTAGAACCAAAAAATTCGAAGAGTGTGACATCTACCAATCCACACTGGGCCCGCGTGTTGAATTATAACCCATTCCCTCTCATAGAAAGGAGGCATGTGTCCCAGCAGTGGGAACATTAATAGGCTGATGATGCTGATGATGATGAGAGGCAACTAAGGTGGGAATATACATCATCATCTGCCTAGTCTTTTCCCAAGTATTTTGGGATCGGCTTTCAGTCCCACCAGATTCAGTTGAATACCAGTATTTTACATGGAGTGTTTGCCTATCTGTCTTCCACAACCTAGTTAGTACTTGTAAATAATAATCGAGCGATACCTCTTGGAAAGACAGACTTTCAGACCACTGAAACGACGATCAAAGATCTACAATTGACAGCCGAGACCAACTGTTTAACGTGCCTGCCGAGACACGCAAGAAAAGAAGGTGAGAATGTTCATTAGTGTTAAAACTGATTCTAGTAATACATTAAATGTGAGATTGTTTCTTCTGACATTAATTAAAGAAGCAAGATAGTCTAATTTATAAATCAAGACATTTCTATAGGTATTTTGAAAACAAACGCTTAAAATGAGGTGCCAGAAATTAGATACTTTTTTTTTTTTTTTTTTTTTTCGGATGGGTAATCATCAAATGACTTCTCCCGCTCTGGGCGGAGCAGGAGGGAGTGTCAGACTTTTACTGACTAAAACCCATCCATGTTCCTTCATCGCCCTTTGTGTTCCGGGGCCACGGTATCTCTTTCGAATAGTCCCGCAACCCCGGCAGGCATCGGTCCTTTCGGACCCCTTCCTTTTTGCTGACTCTCTTTGAGGCGCGCGTGGAACACGAACGCGCCGTCGACACGGCCTGTCGTCATGAGACGGACGGACGGCGAGCTAGCCCATAGCCCACCGTCCACAGGCCCGCGCCTACGGTGGCCGGGCCGGGGCGTCTCCCGCGGCGGCCGGGACGCTGTGAGGTTCTCTCCCTCTCACGTTCCGCCACCTCCTTCTCTAGCATTACTGCTTCGCAGAAGGAGGTGACGGCGTCCCATTCCGTCTCGCTCCGGACCATGGCTTGCACCAGGGCCGGACGCGAGAGGTCGCCGCCGCCAATCGCCGCTTCGAGGACACCGGCGGTGCTCCGCCCACGCGGGGCACACCTCCACCGTATGCTCCACCGTGTCCTCCGGTCGATCCTCGCAGTGGAAACACCCGGGCGTTTCCTCCCGCCCGATTCGGTGCAGGAACCTCCCGAAAACACCGTGTCCGGTGAGGACCTGCGTCAGGCGGAAGGTGAGGACGCCGTGGCGTCTCTCAAGCCACTCCTCAAAGAGGGGACTTACCGCCAGAAATTAGATACTTTCAAAGGTATTTTTGATGAACAAGGTTATTGTGTTATGTTATGTTTTACAGAAGCTTGTTACATGATATTATTATGACATCGGATGTAATTCCAGGCTGTAATATACTTTTAGCACTTCCACATTTTGTCAACTATGCTTGAGTCTTATATATGTGTAATAGAGCGCCAGCTTATTGCAAATTAAACGGGTACCTATCCGGACTCCGGGCAGCTCCTGAGAAAATCCTGATGGTAAAACTCAGAAGTTTGGTATTTTGCTCAGCCTGTTTGCAATAGGCATGACGACAGTATCAAAAAATTGCAAATCTATTTAGTCTGTCAGTTAGAGTATTGGAAATTAATGGTCACGTATTTTTTGTTTTTGTAAATCAATGAAAATTGACAAAGATAAAACGCATCAAAACTCAGGAGTGGGGCTCGTGACGTCAGAACCAGCTAAAAATTATACCTAGGCGTGACGTATTGAGAATTTTAAAAGCGTCATATTATCATCGTCAATTTTGGTTTACGTAACAAAAGAAAAAACACGGGCTAAATATTTTTTGATAATCTAACTGACGGTCTAATTAGTTTTTTTTTGTCGTCTCGCCTATTCTCTGTATGTCCTTATTTTCAGTCAAACATTTAGAAAAAACAGGTTTAGCTACTTTTTATACACCGTTAAAACTTCTCCACAAACTTCCACCTAACACTTTTTCAGTCCAACAACTTAATGAGTCATTCACTTACTTCCATTCAAAGGATAAAATAAATTAAATTCTACTTTATGCAGTGTAAAAACTAAGGCAAAAGCAATACAGAGGCAAATTAAAAAGCCTACCCCCACTTCTCATTCATTCAGCAGGGAACGAGCTGAATTTGTAGCATGAAAGCCATCTAGCTATCTCCGTTAATACTATTCATATTTTTACGACTCCCATGAAATCTGCGGTTGACTTTTTAGATTCCCAAATACGCTTGCTCTTTTGTAACTGGATAATAATTTTGGAATGTTTATGGATATTTTGTGTATTGGGATTTTTGGCTGAGTTGGTTGCAGTAAAGAAAACTGAAGGACAGATATTTTTTCCCCAATTCAGTGCTAAGGGGCAGTATCCAGAAACTGGGTCATGGAAGTCAGATAGGCAGTTTGTCTAAAATCCACGTATTCATCTGCATTCAGTTAGACTGGCAGCTGACCTCAACGTAGGTGGGGAAAGGTAAGACAAATGAGGAGGACTAGAGGCTGCGACAAATTGACTTTCTATGAACGATAACAATGATGGACTAGTCAAAAATGTATTCAATTGACCTATGCTACCGAATATCAAGTTGACAGTCTGTTGATGTATTCAATTGACCTATGCTACCGAATATCAAGTTGACAGTTGATGTATTAAATTGACCTATGCTACCCAATATCAAGTTGACAGTTGATGTAGAACACTTTGAAAGCGATTGTTTATTGTCTAGGCCCCCCTGGGCCACATTCAATCATCGACAGTACTTGAATATTTTCTCCTAACAAAATAATGTGTCAAAAACAGACAAAGGTCAACAACGATATTCGCTGACCTCTAACTCCGTCGCAGATAAACTATCAAAAAAGACACATTACTCAATAAAGTATTACTCTAAATCAATCTCAACCACCGAATGATTACTATCAACACACTAAATCTATTTTTCCGAACTCCCCGATCGAAAACATGTTTGTCTGCATGGAAAATATTTGCCGAACCCTCAAGTTCTGCGACGATGGTGTGCGAAGGCTTCTTTTGTTAAAATTTAGAAGGTGACGAAGACGAAAAGGTCTGCTAAAAATAAGTTTTATCCAGATTACTGTCACGTTTCCCAAAGCTGGTGAGCGTTGTATTATAATTTTCTACCGGGATAATGACCTAACCTAGGTCATGGTCTTTTTATTACCATTTTTTTTTGTCCCAGTGCAGCGCAAAGACGTCCCTTCCACCCTTCCACTTCTTCTTCTTCAGCCCTTGGTCACCCAATGCTGAGTGTAGGTCTCTTCCAAATCTTTCCACTTTTGGTTATTTTGTGTCCTTCTTCCTAAGCCTATCCATAACCGTTATTAGCCAATCTTTGGGAAGCATCGAGTTCGTCCCGCCATCTCCTTTTAGTCCTGCCACGTTGCCGTTTACGGCCGTTTGGAGCAGAATTTTGTAATTTTGTTTTTCATTTTTATTTATCAGAAAGACACATTTAAAAGTTTTACAAAAACAATTTAAAAATAAAACTGAGCATTTCCAACAAAAGTGAATCGGTGGTGCCTGTACTAATGATTAAAATCATTGTATCACAGACACCAGCGCCTTCCAGAATAGGTTACATAAAAAAGAAAAATCGAACGTACAAAGTGAACTAGTCTAGTAGGTACTAAAGATATTTAAATGGTCATATACTAGTTTTAAAATAAAGTAATTTAAAAATAAAATAACAAAAAAGAGAAAATAATGAATACTATAAACTAAAATTAAAATTAAGCCACTTAATTACTTAAAGTCGAATGTTTGTGCTTGTGCGTGCACGAAAGTACACAGGTGAGTGTTTCTGTATGTGTGTGTATAGAGTGAGTGTAAATGTGAGTGTATGTATGTCCGTTTCTCAAATAGGAACATTTATTGGATTGGTTTGAGAAGATCTTCAGTTTCCTGGTAGTTTAACTTTAGTAAGAGGATTTGTAGTTCTTTTTCACAATTATTTTTTTTCATCAGTGTTTCACTTTAGCTCAAAGCTCCTCCGGCATTCGACAGATGTGGCTGTGGTCACGGTCTACCCTGTCATTAATTTAATCAAAATCAAAAGTCATTTATTCAAATTAGGATAATCAGCACTTTTTGAACGTCAAAGTTTACAAGAGAGAGAGTCCCCCAAAATTTGAATACATTTCGATTTGCGAAAGGCGGATTCAAGTGTTAAGGTGAAAAGATAATAGACAGACAGAAAGACAAATAGACACAGTTACTTTGATTTCTTAGTAAAACCTAGATTTGTATTCAGTTACTCTCTTGTTACCAACCCCTATCAGACTTAAAACATAACACACAGAATGTGGTTTTAGACTCAAATTTCGGAAGTTTCTACACCAACATTTTAATTGTTTTTTTTTTAATTGTTTAAAATACGCCTGCATTTTTAAAAAGATTTATCATGATTTACTATTTACGTTATGATTTAGTGTGTGTCATCGCGTGATTTGGACTTTGTATTGCCTCTTTGGTCTAGTGGTTGAAAGTGCTTGCGGTCCTAGGTTCGATACCCGGGTCGGGCCAAGTGTTATTGGGATTTTATACCAGGAACTTCTCAGTAGCAGCCTCTCCTCCTATTACAGGGGACTTAAACATAACTAGGTACATCTCCGGTTAATCCTTCGGGAATTACAGGCGTGATGTTCTGTTATGTTATCTGTCATTCACACCGTCACTTCACTTCGACGTTCGTTCTTTCATACACGTTCGTTTGATTCATCGTTCGATTTTATACATTTTGTGCAATGCCAATGCGTTATCCTGAAGAACTATATTTCTATTTGTACTAGTTATAAATAAAGACCTTATTTCGTTACTACCAAGTCTAGAATTAACTTGGCCAAGCAGCAGCAAGTCCATTTTTTTTTTTACTTTGTAAATGTGCCAAACGTATCGGCAACTTTGTTTTGATTAAGGTTCTGTAGCCGCCACCGTCTTGAATGAGTTAGTTAACTTCGCTGCCTGAAACTTGGGCATCCTCGCTACTCGGCGGGTATCCTAGGCAATATAAAGTCAATCTATCAAAGTTTGCTTCTGATTCTACGTACCGACGGGACGGTTGGATTACATCATACAAGATACGATGTCTACAGACTACTTTTTCTAAGAATATACGACTGAATACAATAATATTATAAATAAAACGTCAACGACGGTAACGCTACGGTTGGGTTAATGGTTTTGTAACCAAAGCATTTAATAAAACAAGGAAGTTACCTCTTCAGATCTGCCAGAAACACCAAAAAGTGCCTCGGCTGGAAAATTTGTGGAAAAAAAACAGTACAACACTTTTGTGATAAAAATTGTTTTACGATTCACACTGTTCACCCCGTCATTGCGATTTTTTTTTTTTTATGTGGACCGTCCAATCTGTCCTATTCTATGAATCGATCAGCACAATGTTTTGAGTGCGCTACATTGACGTCCTACCGTAAAACGTGATTTTTTACTCCCAAAACAATGTCGTAACCAGCATTAATTTTGGCGTAGCGTGGCGTTACTTGGTGTGATGTACGGAATGCTTGTTTGACGGCTTCTTGAACGGGCTATTTAAACCTTGTATATTACACCTTTCTCAGAAAATCCCGAAATCTCGCATCGTATGCACACACATCCGATTACCACGCAACTTTTCAGTCACCGGCGCTACTATCATATAAAAAAAAATGACTTTGCTGCCTAAAAAATATCCCACCATGCAATTAACATCAAACATAACATCCTCTAATACAACACACTCAGTCACCAGGGACACTGAGCGCCTGATATTACACCTCTGTCGTCTAAACCTCCCTTGAGAACATAGGTGTGACGTATATTCTCACAGGACAGTATCATATTCGCAGGTGAAGGCAAGAAACAGAATAGAAAGACACAGAAGGCCGGTTTCAAACAACGAACACACGCACACATGGACAACCATCACGTGATTGGTTTTAAAAATAGTCCCAAAGCCTTCAATCCTGGAGAACCTATAGTTTTTGATCACACCATCTGCATTTGCATTTTCTTGCAGGAAGGAGGTAGGTGCTGCATTCTAGATCCAGGCCTAGATCTAGTTTTTAGCAGTAATGAGTGAGTAGTTTATTATTATTATTTATTTATATTTATTTTGTTTAATGACATTAGTCTAAGCTGTGGTGGACATTGGTGTGCCGCCCATACATGTTTGCCCACTATCCTTTCTTTTAATGATTGTGATTTTTTTATTGAAATTTATTATTAAGAACTAGATTTTAGTACACATTTTCTACCGAGAGTTTAACACGCCAGAAAGGTAGCCCAATATTCTTTTTTAATCACTCACTAATTATTATTTCTAATGAAACATAGGTTCATCACTCAGAACTTCGAACCTAAAATTCGCTAAAACAAAAGAAAGCTCCTACATCCAAGTTAGGCCTAGGTGTAGTGTTTTGTTTTCTCCTGTTGTTCGGACAAGGCCTTCTTTACTGTATTTTGTGGTAGAAGCCGTTGTGAATAAATGACGCAGGCAAGACTTTGGTGCTATAAGACGCGGCTTATGAAGTTTCAGTACTTATAGACCGAGGTGGTCGTACGGTGTTATAATACGGTCTACTTAGCTGTTAGTACTAAGAGTTGTTAGCAAGTGGGCGTTTGAAACTTTGATTCTTGGTAAGGAAATTGAGTAGTTCGTGTATTAAAGTGGTTGGTGATTTTGTTTAGAAAGGTCACATGTGTAGTATTCAGAGCCGGCGTGCGTGTACATACATGGTGTAATCAACCTCATCACGAAGCCGTCAACCAAGCATTCTGTACATCAAACTAAGTAACTTTACATAAAAATTATTGCTGGGAAACGACTTTTTTTTTGATAAAAATACGACGAATGTGAATAAAAGAGAAACTATCAAAAATTGCACTTCAGCGTTCACTGACGGCCGACCACTTTTGACGTTTATGCCCTGAATTATACGATTGAAACCGTAACTGAATTGACCGTCAGTGAACGCGGTAATACATAAAAGTTGTGAAAAACAAACATTTACAAAGCAAAATCATCCGTATCTATCATAATAACGTTCACCATTTCCGTCAAACATCTAAGAAGGCTTCTCTAAACAGTTGTATTCCGAAATCTTTTTTTAAATAAAATATCATTTTTACAAGTCTATCTAAAACAGCACTTTTTGTACTACTATCTCTTCTCGAAACTGAACAGACTCATCTTGATAACGTAAGAATCCATTTGAAAACACTTCATGCGATGTTTAAGTATCTATTTCACAATCTCCTAAGGATTGTTTAGACGTATCTCTTCTGCCCAGTGAACTTGCGCCAGTTACTTGCCTAAACTTGAAACTTTTTGGAACGTCTACATTTCACGTTATTATCTCTTGTGAGTCTAGTAAAACTTAAATGTAGGCATTTCAACTTTAAGGCGTAACTTACTTTTATTACAGAAAAACAATAAGGGGTCCGTGCAAAAAAAAAAAATCCCTTTAAATTGTTAACAAAATCGCATTCAAAAACGGTAGTCATATTTTTTTAAATAATTTCACGCGAACGCCACTTATAAGTAACATTATAATGCTACTCCTGAAGTGAAGTAATAATCACTGAGATTAGATATCATTGAGGAGCTCGTGGCTAAATAATAACAGCCGCTCAGGTCGATCTTTAGGTTAAGCCGTGCTTGCCTGGGTTGGTCTGTGAATGGGTGACCACCTTTACATACCGAGTTTCCTAAGTGCCTCGGAAAGCACGTTAAGCTGTTGGTCCCGGGTGTCATTTTTAGATCTTTGACAGTCGTTACAGGTAGTCAGTGGCCCAAAAAGTCTGACAACCAGTCTAACCAAGGGGTATCGTGTTACCCAGTACTAACTGGGTTGTGTAGGTCAGATAGGCAGTCGCTCCATGTATAATACTGGTATTCAGCTGCATCCGGTAAGACCCGAACCGACCTGGAAGCCGACCCCGACATAGTTGGGAAAAGGCTAGGCAGATGATGATTAGAGATCATTGAGTCATGTCTGAAAGCTTGTACAGCATCTACTTTATCTATCTTTTTGCTTGGCACAAAGGAAAGGGATCTTCAGAATCGGATCAAAAAGAGACCAATGCCAAAATCCGTGTAGACAAAGAACGTAAAAAAACAAAACACCTTATCCTTACTCACGACCAACAATCTTTGGTCCGAACTAGAAATAAAGAAAGAAAGAAAACATATTTATTTGGAATAAGCCGCAAGTGTTCACAACAAAATCAAAATACTAATAAAAAAATTAAAAAAAATACTTAAAACTACACAATAAAAAACTTAAAACTAAACAGAAAAAAGAAACAAATAATATTGTGTGTCTCACGGCTGCGCCAAATAAGCCCAGTTCAGCAAACTGCCGAGCAGCTAGTGCCCGACGCTGGTTTTCAACTGGACCTGAGATGGTGATGTCACGGACATAAAACAGTTTTGTGGTGTGCGTGTTCTAATAAGATATGTGTATGTAAGAATAGATGCTTAAATAGAATAAATGTGTGTAAAATAACTAGTACCCATTACTCAACCGCCACGTCTAAACGCTCCCCAGATCCCAGATCCAAGTCACGAGTGCTATCAGGAAGCAACCCACGCCACTCTCCCGTCCAAGATTTTAAAGTCCGCTTCAGAACCGTACAGTGGAATTTTTTAACGAACTAGATACCGAAATAAATTGTTGTGAAGTGAATTTTCTTAGATAGAAAAGGGTTTAATTGAAAGTCTTGAATTTTGAGGGTTTAGACAAAAACTTAGATACAGACGTACATAAACTCACGCCTATATCATGGGGGCAGGCAGAAATTACATAACGCTATCTACTACGATCATTACTTGGCTTTCGCCTCGTCCAAGTTCTTAAAGTGGGTTATATTGAGTCCTACTGTAAAACGTGATTTTTAGCCTCTCAAAAAAAAAGTTGTTCCCAGCAATAATTTTTGTGTAGAGTTAGTTAGTTTGATGTACAGAATGCTTGGTTGACGGATTCGTGAATGGTCTGTTTACACCTTGTATGTTTTTAGTTTAATCTTAAAATCTTGAATTCACTGACTGACAGCCAACACACAACCTACACTACTGGATCTAGACGCATGAAAAGTTGCAAAATAATTCTTAACATAACATATTCGTACTCTCTTTGAATACGAAGAAAGGATTTTGAAAAATTCATTCCATAAAGCGACTTAATAGGGAACAAAAGATTATTTTACTTACCGATGAGGAATATCATGGTTACTAAGCATGAGGTTTTGGGTTCGATTCCCAGGTCAGGCAAAGTGTCATTGGGTTTTTCCTTAAGGTATTTCTAATTACGTGCTACAGAGTCTGGATTTGCGCCCGGTTGATGGCAATAAACCCGCTCTCCATTACATGGGACTTAAAAACATAACCAGTGAAATGTGGGTGTACTATTAAGTACACCTCTACCTAACCCTTTGAGGATTACAGGCGTGATGTTATGTTTGAGAAATACCATCGGGCCCACGCCTTGCCATAAAATAATTTTAAATGTTAAAATAAGAGAGAATATTGAGAGCAGCGGTGGCCTAGTGGTGGCGGCCCCGACTTACGAACAGTGAGGCGTGGGTTCGAACCCAGACAGGCGCATTACTTTGTGTAATTTATTTCATCACCACTGCTCTCAAAACAGTGAAGGAAAACATCTTGAGGAAACCGGCATGTCCTAGAACCAAAAATTCGAAGACATGTGACATCTACCAATCTGCACTGGGCCCGCGTGGTGGTTTATAGCCCATTCCCTCTCATAAAGGGGAGGCCTGTGTCCCAGCAGTGAGAACATTAATAGGCTGATGATGATGATGATGATGAAATAAAATAACACATCTATTAAATTACACCTACCCATTGAACTTTGCCTTTTCAACACAAAAGGTCAATAGTTAAAATTTAAAAGCCACCCAATGTAATACAATGTTTTAATTTGAGTCTAATGACCCATTTTACGAAGAAATGCAATCAGTATTCTTTTGCAATCGCTGTGACAGTATAAATCGACTTTAACTCTACCACTCCACTGTAATGAAGGAACGAAAATGTAAATAAGTGTCAGTGGTGTTGAATTAACTTTAAACGATACTAAGAATAGATACCAAGATAAGAACATAGTACACCAAGACAAGAATAGATACTAAGACAAGAATAGATAGATTGTTGTGATATTACCACGTAATTAGCGATAACTTAGAAGTATAGAGTTCTTCTTATGTAACAATGTAAACGTGCTAAAAAAAAATTTTTGAATGAGAAATTCGCAAGGAGAAGGAAAAATAATTTTGACTGTTAGACATATTTTAAAAATCCTTGGTAACCGACTGATCACGAAATCTGTTGGCTTTAACACTGGCACACATTAGTGGTGTAAGCAATACAGGGTGTAAACAGACTCATCCCTAAGCCGTCAACCAAGCATTCTGTACATCAAACTAACTTTATGACATCCGTAACTTTATGCAAAAATTATTACTGGATAACGACTTTTTTTGGGTGAAAAATCATGTTTTGTGGTAGAACTCAATGTAACGCACTCAAAACATTGTGCTGATGGATAGATTGAATAGTAAGGGAGTCGTGGAGCTGTTTAAAAATTTGAAAAAGTTACGTTACACGTTTTTTGACATTGGAAATGTCTTTTCGTTCGCTATAGGCTCCGATTTCACGAAAAAGTGCGATCCCCTTATATCTCGGATCGGATAATTGTGAAGATGATATTCACAAGAGCTGTAAGGTGCAAAAAGAATTATTCGAGAAAGTCAAAAACGAAAAAAGTTATGGCCGAAATAGTAAAAAAAAAAGAATTCAATATTTTCCGAATTTTAGATTTTGGCGCTCGATATTTTGGAAACGAAAAATGATATAAAAATCTGAGAAAAGTTCTAATGGGCAATCTAGTCGGCTACAATTTGAGCCTAAAACAAAGACGACCGGGTTAAGGGTTTATTCTGTAGACTAACCTTTTTGAAAAAAAAACCCAAAATAACAGAACGACATGATAATTATCATTAAACGTTGTAGTTTTATTTTGTAACATTTTCCTTATCCCGACTTTCTTGTCACTCAGCGACAATATTTTTTCGAATTCTGTAGATTCATTTCCAATGTGCTCGATAGTCGTGTCAGGTACGAAATCTGTGTTTGATTTTTACTATCCCCTCTCAGCCGTCACGGTGTCCTTTACTCCTATTTCTTTCAAATTTCCTTCTATCGTCGATGTTAGCTCTACCAATCATGGTTGTTTCTTGAACACTGCCATTCAAATATTATTAATATTAATTTAATAAGCAGTTATTATGTTAGATCCAACATAATTAAATATTTTTTTAAAACTTTGTCCAACACTTGAAATGACTCTTGTAGCGTGGATGCGTTTACAAATATTTGAACTCACATACACAAACAATCAGACCAGTAACAACAATCTGTAGGCCATATGAATATTTGTTTCGAATGGAAATCAAAACTACGATACGCAGCACAGCAGTCAATCACGCGCCAACGGTGCCGACAATGTTCTAAATACATCAAAAATAATCTCATCACCGATCTGTTCTGCTAGCCTCGTAATTACCGCAACATTTCATCAACATCATCGTTTGTCCATACCGCAACACCTATGTTTCCTAATGACGAAGAGTTAGTAGAATATCAAATTTTCACAACAAAGCCCATCAACGCTTCGCTTCGATTTCAACAAATTGTGTGTCTGTAATTGGATTTTCTAGTTTGGCAAATTTTCAGTTTCACCTCGGGATTAGAATCGTGTTCGATAAATGTCGATGAAGTTTCCAATCATGTCGGGACCTAGTAACGGTGAATGACCAGACCTCTTTGCACTTATAGCCTTCTGGTAATTTTGGTAGATGTTACATAATTATTGCTGAGTAAGCCTGAGGCTTTTCGAGGAAATGTTTTTTGGATTTCTGGGAATAATTATCAATTATATATCGCCTTGAGTTACCAAGGTACCTTTCGGTTAATCCAATATTAACCAAAAGATACCTTGGTATCTTGTTCACTTGGTATCCTTGTTTATTTTCTAACTGTGGAGACTTGTAAATGGCTTTTCGTTGTTTGTATCATTACAATACAAACATGTATTGTTATCTGTAAGCCACCCAAATGCAATAAAAATAAATAAATAAATAAATTTATAAAGGAGCAATATTTGATTAGTATACATTTTGTAATCACGTTCTCGAAAACATCTGCAACGATTTCGATGAAAGTTGCAATATTGGGCTTTACGGGCCGCTAACAATCGATCTCGCTAGGTCTCGTATCTGGGAAAATTTGTTTTCTCTATTTTCATCCGAACAAAGGATAATTATTAATGATGCATTATTTTTCATTGTGTTTAAAGATGGATTCAACAATATTTACGATCACGGTCATTTGAGAATTATTCATCTTAACCTTCCTAGACTTTTGCAAACCACGTTGGAGTAAGTTGTTAGACTAACCGCAGCAATCTAAGATCATTTTACATTTTTTTTTAATTCTTCATATTCCGTAGAGTGAACGTCAAAAAACATATACTGTCTCTTACGGGATATCTTCCGTAATTATCCATTATTCTGAGCTCCCGGTATCATCCCGCGATCATGGCTCTTGCACCTTGGGCGAAATACCAGGAGTTTAGAATAATGTATAATCAAAGAAGATATCCCGTAAGTGACAGTATAAGTTTAATTCTAAACAGTGAAAGCACACAGTGGCCAAAAACATATTATTTTCAGTAGAAAGAATTCGAGACTTGTCCGACATCAGCTACCAAGAATCAATCTTCCCAAAAAACCTCTAATTATAGCAAAACCTAGTCAATACTCTTTCAACGAGAACCCATTAGGTGTAACCCACGTATTCAAACCACAATTTCTAGAAGTGTTCCGTAACTGTAATAACAAACGAATGTCGTTAGTGCATTAGGAAGGCCCGTCCTGCTATATTCAAAGCCACGCGCGATCTCCATTTTGTATGGCCGCCATTTTGATATATGGCTTCGAAACGACGTATAGTTTTGAGTGGATGGTTTTAAAAATTGTGCGCTGTCTCTAATATGTTTAGGTTTTGGTGTACCCAGCAGTAGCTGGGTACACCAAAACCAGCAGTAGCTGGGTAGCTTTAAAGTCATTGTAGCTAAGTTAAACGTTTACAGATAAATATTGAGAACTGTTTCATTATAGATGTTACAGGCAGAATTTTTTTTAGAAACTGTAGAACAATTTGATTCAATTTGGGCAGAAATCAATTCAACAACCAGTCTTACCAAGGGAGGGGGTATTATCCAGTACTAACTGGGTTGTAGAGGTCAGATATATAGCGCTCCATGTAATACTGGTATTGAACTGCAACCGGTTAGACTGGAAGCCGACCCCAACATAGTTGGAAAAAAGCTAGGCAGATGATGATGATGTAGAAATTTTTGAGAGAAGGTATGGCAAATACAAGCAAAGAAATCATACAAAACAAACATCGTGAAGCTTATGTTAACACTGTTGAAGATTGCTGCCATACGAAAAACCTCGAAAGCGATTTCCACTTACGTGTCCCTCTAATTTTGTAGATTAAAAACCTTTGGGAATTACAGGCATGATGTAACGCCTGTGATCCCAGAATGGTTAGGCAGAGATGTACCTAATACACTGGCCTGCAAAAATAAGTATCACACTTTTAAAATTGCAATAAATTTTTAAGTACACAAGATATACTTTCGAAACAAAAAGAACTTGAAAAAGAGTTTAATTTTGTACATAAAAATTAATAAATCTCTGACTTCTATAGTCTAGAAAAAAAAAAAAGTGTAGTAAGTACTTAGTTTTGCAGGCCACTGTAGTATACCCACATTTCGCCAGTTATGGTCTTAATTTATCCCATGTAATAGGGGGTGAGCCTATTGTCATCAACCAGGCACAAATCTAGACTCCGTGGCTGCTACTAAGAAATTCCTGACTGAAAAACCCAATGACTAGACCAGTGAGACAGTCAACTATTTTCTTTTCTAACTTATATGAGTAAGCCTTGGGAACCTACCTAGTCATTCAAATGATTCTAATCAACTGCAGTACCTAATAAGACTCCCTACCTAAATATCAGCCTCCCTTTCTTAACAAGATGTGAAACGAGAAAGAAAATCTAATCGAGGGATTTTCTCCTACATTTCTTGCCCCACTTTTTTCGAATACTTCTGTACTAAAAAAGGGACCTTCTTTTTATTTGATTTGTCTTGTCTCAATCTAGAAACTGTGCCGTTAGAGGCTGTGAGACAGAATTTACAGTGTTAAGAGTTTTTTGCCGTAATAGTCTTGATTTTATGTTGGAATTTGAGGTTTAAGAATGAAATTGTTTTAAGAATAGCTTTAAACAAGAAAGGATTAACGATAGTCAGGTTTTTGAAATCGAATCGACTAATGGATGTTTAGTTTTTACTGTTTAAATGAAGAAGCATTAATCAGAGCGTTAGTTTTCTGTGTGGGTGTAATTTCAGGCCATCTTGTCCATGTATTACAGAGACTGACGGTCTGCCACTTTTCACCCTTAAGTAATAAGGTTGAAAAAATGATAGGCTGGCAGTTTACTCGGTAGTACATTACGATGATATGAAAAAGAATCATCAGATAGTTATCAAGCATCTAGTCTTTTTAAAAGGTCCGTAAAGATTCAGAATTTGATTGTATAATTCAAATTCCGAATCTCTACAACTAACGTTTACTTTAAAAACGAAAAAACGTTGTATGGCAACACTTAGCCTCTGGGGAAGGTAAAACCCATCCCTTTGGTTATGGGAAGTGTCAAATAACTGTTTTGAAGATTCTTTATAAAGGCACTTACACCCCACGGCTCCAGAGTTTCAACCCCAAAACGGTTCGAAAATACATTATTTAATACATACATTTTTTCTTCACCACCGAAAACCTCATTACAAATTCCACACGCTCGTCTCATCAAAACGAATAAAAGAAATTACCTTACCAACTCATTAGCTCGGTCTAAATTAAACTTTGCCAATTCTTTTTAGTAGGTACTCTAGCACTAAACTGTGGACACTTGAAACACAGCATAGACAGGTACAGAAGGTCAGTTTCATATAACGAGCGAGAACAGGTGCACGCACACATAGACGCGTACGTACGGCGATCTCAAACAAATGACACGCGAGTGCGCATGCACTCGCTGTACGTGAAGCGTGTCTATGTATGTCAGGAGATACACATATTCCTACATCTTCCTAGCCATTCCTATGTTTGAGTCGGCTTCCAGTCTAACCAGCATTTTACAGATGTAGCTCTATAGACCAGCATTTTATATTGAGCGACTGCCTTTCTGACCTCTACATCCCAGTTATTTGGTAACACGGTATTCCTTGTCAAGGCATTGTCAGAATTTCGGGCTTCTTTCTGACTATACCTGTTACGACTGTCAAAGATGTACAAATGACAATCCAGACCAACTGCTGTTTACCGAGGTCCCTACTCCTCAGTCGTGCATTCTTGACAGAATGGTCGTGGTTGAAGATGATGCATTTTCTTTGGATGACGTAGCCCTTGCGATGCGCCTCCACTTGTTCCGGTCTTCAGCGTCTCGGGAGCTTTGAACTATGGACGTTTGTGTTGCAGCTTTTCTATGGTCTGTCCAACGCGTAGGTGATTGACCGCGTGACCTCTTGCCTTCTACTTGCCCCTGGACAAGAAGTCGTTCCATGGAGCGTTCATTTCGAACAATGTGGCCGAAGTATTTGAGGATTCGTATCTGTACAGTCGACGATAACCTCTCCTTGATTCTAAGTTCCTCCAAGATCGAGACATTGGTCCGAGACCACGTTTCCGAGGTAGGAGGAGGTTTTGTTTGGTGTATCATCCACAAACCGATCTTAGCAAACGTTGCTTACCTCGAAGATCAACCCACGCAATTGTTACCATGTAGCTACGAGCCTCTCACACAAATACGCACACATACTATGTAACAATATTCTGATTTAAAAGAGTGTCCATGGAGTTTCTTGCCCGTTCTTCTCCATAGAGATCTACGCTAGGGAATGGGCAACTACAGTACTTTCACAGTTTTTATGTCTTGTGACTGGGACTGTAGCTACATTTAATTTTCATCTTTGTTTCGACAATTCAAAAGTGCCTGTAACTGGCTTACTTGAAATAAATGCTTTGATTTTGATTTTGATTGATTTTGATTTTGACGCGTGTCAATGTGTGCGACCGTGTTCGCTCTCTGTGTGGACTTAGGAGTATAGACCTTCTGTAGCTTCTGCCTTGCGTTTGACGATTGTCCAACTATCGTTGAAGCCCCCTCGTTTAGATCCACGTGACGTAATTGGCCGGGTAATGACCTCTTGAAACACGGCTGAATTCGTAATGTAGTGTCACTGATTTGTATGCAAAGGTCTGGAACATTACAATTTGGTTTTGAATGAGGAATTATAATATGCGGGATAATGTGTGTGATTCTCTAAAATTGGCAGTTTGTAGTCAGAATTATTATAATTAGCTTGGATTTTCCTATTGCAGAGCAAATGCCACCACTCTTTTTCCACTTATCTCTGTCTAGATCTATTTGAGTGGTATTTTTTGAAGAAGTCCAGATGTAACCGTATCCCCTAAAAAGCTAGGCAGATGATGGTCCTGTACGGTAACACATAATAAATGTAATATAGTGCTATACAGGGTGTAAACAATCTCATCACGAAGCCGTCAACCAAGCATTCTGTACATTAAACTAGGTAACTTTACGCAAAAAATATTGCTGGAAAACGACTTTTTTTTTGGGTGAAAAATCATGTTTTGTGGTAGATCTCAATATAACGCATTCAAAACATTGTGCTGGTGGATGGATTGAATAGTACGGGGTCGTGGAGGTGTTTAAAGTAAAAATCTTACAATAATAATTTGTATTAAAAAAAATTGGTCAAAAAGTTCTAGAAGGTTCCCAGGTATGGTGTAGAACAAAAAAATTATCGCAATGACGAAGAGAACAAGTGCCTTTCGGCTTCGTTAAGAGGTTTTTTACACCCTTTATAGTACAGTCATTTTATCATTACGCCAGCTATGTTTAATGTCCATGTAATTGTATCAACTGGGTACAAATCTAAACGCTGAGTTTCTACTTATGAAGACCAACAAGTTAGTAAATAACCATAATAGAAGGATAAATGATAAAATCAGCCTAGCAACGTATTTACCTACGTAATTTTCTCTCTAAATCTAAATTCATTAATTAAGGCATCAACTACAAACTCTTCGTGATTGATAAACTAAATTAAAGGAACCAAGTTGTCGATAAAGGCTGGAATTGGATACATAAATAGAAACGATTTAGCTAACCTTGGAATTAATGGAAACCTTATTTCTTTGGCCATCTTTGAACGTTTAATTCGGCCCCTCGTTTTTAATGTTTTTGTATTATTCTTGGCTTGGAGATTTGCGCTACTTATACAGTCAAAGTCAAATTATTTAGCTGTCTTAATATTTAAAAGAGGTAAAGTTTGTATGTAGCTGGTAATCTTTGCAACTACTGATCCGATTCTGAAAGAATTTCACTGACGGTAAGAAACATTATTCCCGGATTCATTGGCTATAACGTAATTATATAACGTATAACTTGAAAAGTAGTTACTAGTGGTACTACTTTTTAAGTCTGAACTAATTTACTTGTAAGTCACCTATAATTGTACACGTACAGATAATAAAGACACAAGATAGTATACAGCAAGTATCAGAAAGACAATCATCATCATGTCAACTAAATACGAAAAAAATCTACTGTCCTCTTGTTAACCGTCACGCTATCATTTATACCTTTTTCTTCCATATTATTCCTCACACAATCCATCCATCGTTTTCTTGATCTTCCACTAATTCTCCATCCATCAACATTTATATTCATCACTCTTTTAGTCACATGTGATTCGTCCCTCCTCATCACATGCTCATACCAAGACAGTCGATTCCCTTCAAACTTTTCTGTAACTGGCGCAATTTTCAAACTTCCTCTGATATACTCATTCCTTATTTTATCCATTCTTGTCACACCACACATCCACCTTAACATTCTCTTTTCCACTGCATGCAATCTTTTTTCATCCATCTTCTTCACAGTTCAGATATTTAAAAACAAATTCGAGGAAAATACCAAATATTTGAACACAGAAACCAAATCCCCTGAGGTCTCGCTTGACAGCAATCGTGGTAATTTCTAGACCCATCTCAGACGTCCTTGAACCTCAATCGAAATGATTAACGATACTGTTTCGGTCTGATATTTGATCTTTGATTCGATTAGGTTAACCTCGGGCCCATGTTTAGGTAAACTTGAATCTAAGAATAGGCTTGTTGCTTTTAGTAAGTGTCTCTATAAACTATATTATAGGGTAAGTACTGTGGAGGTTCTACTTCGATGGCCTCGTTAATCACCCTCCGTGAATGTATACTCTTTATATAGTATAAAATAAGGTCACTTTTCGTATCTGTTCACACCATCAAACACCCATGTTTTTCTAAACTGCGCTACAATTTTGATGAGGTAAAGGGTGTTAACCATCACAGTTATATTTGAGCAACACGACAAAAGATTCTTGTACTTTCTTTTCTTGCCACTTACTGCCTCAGAATTTGTATATCAAACGTAAGGTACACTACACATAACAAATAAATTTCGATGTTTTTCCAGCCACAAATAAGAAAGAAACAGGCGTGTCGCTCTGAACAACTTAGACTGACTTTATACACTATGTAAAAAGTGTGAAAACATCGTTAACTTCAGTGTCGTTTACCATGAGGTGTGATAGTGAACAAACGGATCAACAAAATCATGAAATGACGTCCGACGTTTTCAGAAGGACAGTATTAGAGAGGCTATTTACCCCTACAGTAGTCGACACTGGTACAAAATCAAAAAAATCTCTAAAACTGTAAGCGTTAGTTTCTTGGGCCAATAATTACTTTTAAATGAATAATTGAGAGACGCACTCAGTGATATAGATTAATATACCTTTGTGCGAACGTGTCACAGGAGCTCCGGGATCTAGGATCTACACACTTAGTCCGCGGGAACAATTACGTAAGTATTTTTTAAAGTATTTATTTTTATTTAATTTACGTTAAAATTCGCATAAATTCCAAATTAGAATCGAGCTGTATTTTATTAAGTTCTGTTTTTTGAAATTCGAATTACTTTTAACTTCTTTTTAGTAAAAAAAAAATGGACAATCGACAAGCTGCACCGATTGAGGCGTCGGTCGTTGTGATCTCGATTAGAGTAGAGCGATGCCTGTTATTTTTGTTGTGGTTTAAAGAAGTTTTTTATTTTTATTAGCAATTATGACACAGAGGTTGTGATTATGTTTAATTGATTTTATCTAGTTAAGAAAACTGTAATGATTGTATTTTCATAAGTAAATTAAAGAAATAATGTTTAAATGTTTTTTTTTTTAATTTCAATTTAAAAATGGAATACGAATGTAGTTCATGCGACTACTGCTGTCTCATTTAGATGCGTGACTACGGCAGGGTTAAGCAGTTATAACTTAGTGGTGTGGTCATCGGACTGCTAAGTCAAAGGTCTCGAGTTCGAAGGCAAGACACGCGCCTCTGTTTTTTCAGATTCACGTGAGTGATGTATAATTGTCACTTGCCTCGGTGAAGGAAACCATCTTGTGGAAACCAGCATGCCTTAGAGATATTTTTTAACGGCATCGACATGTAAAACCAAGTCTGGCACCGGATGGGGCACTTACCACACGAGAAAGAAAAAAGATTTCAGAAAGGCGATGCTTCATCTTCAAAGATTTTATTTATTTCCTCTAAACATACAAATATCCTTACAGGCTAGACCCAATGCGATATTGTAGCACACTTAAAATTTAAATAATTTAACTGTTTTTGACATAGCAAATTCTATAAGTAGCTGTTCATGTAAATTCACACAAAGCGCAACAGAATATTTCCAAGTCTTCAGCAATGAGGTTGAGAGCGCGGAGCACGCTCGTGAGCGCCTGGCGCAGCAAGTTAGTACGCGCGCGTGGTTCTACCAGCAACTGCGGCTGACGACGACGACCCACATACCCGTCTGGCACGGCTAGCTCCACTCTTCGCAATATATCCGCATTGTGTATCTTCCCTCTAATTACCTTAAAGATATAAGTCACTAGTGTGAGTTGCCTCCTGACCCTTAGTTCATTATATCCGACCATTCCCAAGACAAGATACCACATGAACGTCCTCAGCTGTACTTTTACATTCTGAATCATCGAAACGACAAAAGGAAATACCATTTTCCTCTCTCACGCTACACTACAGCCCGGAATAGCAAGCTATACTTCACAATAACATCTGCAATAACAAATAGCCGTAAGCGTTCACAAATCGCCTCTTTTGTTACCTAATTCCAGGCTTATGTCCGTAACACAGCTGTGTCCAATTTATTGCTTAACCTTTCCTCCTTTACCGGATAGAATTGAAGACAATAAATTATACTTCAAACCCAAATAAGGGCAGTAAGTTACGATCCACACAAATACCGGGTTAATGGTCGATCAGGCTAGATAGATTAGATGGCTGCGAAAAACAATATGGCGGACTCGCTATGTGACGATAAAATCGGCTAAATTAAATTTTGGTGACTTTTTGTGATTATCGGTGGCATGGCTTGATTTGTCAAATTGTGACAATATCATTCCAAAGTCTATCTAGCAAGCCCATAATATAGTACAGTTTGATACAAGTGGGGAAACTTTGTGTTTGCAGCCAAGGCGGTATTCACTCCCGAGCCGCAGGCGAGGGTGATATGGAGCCGAGAACTGCAGTAATAAATGCCCACGTGTATCAAACCTAAAAAGGGCAATAAGTTACGATCCACACAAATACCGGGTTAATGGTCGATCAGGCTAGATAGATTAGATGGCTGCGAAAAACATCATGGCGGAGTCGCTATGTGACGATAAAATCGGCAAAATTAAATTTTGATTACTTTTTTGTGAACAGTGGCACATGAAATTGTTGGCTTGATTTATCAAATTGTGACAATATCATTCCAAAGTCTAAGCATCTAGCAAGCCCATAATATCGTACATTTTGATACAAGTGGGGAACCTTTGTGTTTGCAGCCAAGGCGGTATTCACTCCCGAGCCGCAGGCGAGGGTGTTATGGAGCCGAGAACTGCAGTAATAAATGCCCACGTGTATCAAACCTAAAAAGGGCAGTATGTTACGATCCACACAAATACCGGGTTAGTGGTCGATCAGGCCAGATAGATTAGATGGCTGCGAAAAACAATATGGCGGGGTCACTATGTGACGATAAAATCGGCTAAATTCAATTTTGGGGTCAATTTTTGTGAACATGGAAGAGTAACGGGTTCTTGAATGTGAGTGGGAAATGAATTGTAGCTGTGATTTGTAACATTATGACAATCTAATTTCATAGTCTAAGCATCTAGCAGGCCCAAAAATACTTGCCATGGTTTCAGAACATCAAGTGAGCCCAAAAGTATACAGGATGGTGATTTAGTAACTGGCATCCATCATGATCTACGAATGTCGGTACCCTGTATGTAAGTAGGTAATGTTGTTTTGTCTTCTGACAAAAAACTTCTTTGCAAGAAAGTTGGTGACTTTTGTTTGTTTCATTGGTTTTTTTGCCAGCGACTTCATTAAGTTATTTTTCACTTTTTAATTCTTTTTTTTTAGGTTATTTTTTTGCAATAATGTTTTTAGCCTTTTTACCCGACTGCCAAGGAAGAGTTATTAGTTGTAGTGTCACACACAAATCCTTGCCAAGTATCAAATTTACATTGTAACTAGAAGTTTTTAGCACATCATCCACATTGACGAATAAGAAAAAGTGCATATTATAACAGAGGATAACTCATAAAGTACCAAAGCAAAGTTAGTTAAATTTATATGGGACCACCGCGCAAGCTTCGTCTATCAAAAATCACTTAAATGGGACCAGTAATCACGGAGAAATCGGTGAACAAGTATGAAAACAAAAAATGATGCTGCTGGAATGCATGACCTGCTTCTCTTTCAGAAGCTGGTTAAACAAAACATCAATTTCTTTTCTAGCAAATATTGAACAAGCTACATTTTTATCGACTATATCAAGATAAAGGGATAGTATTAGGCGCCTAGACAGTAATAGGCATCTCCATCATTGATACAGCGATCACTCGTCCCTTTTCCAAATGCGTGTGTTGATGACAACAATTTTTCTATAGACGACAGCTTATTCTAGATCTTTCACTAATCTATCTCTAGTCTCGAGTCTCGAACTAATACGAAGAGAAAATCGTTTTCGAAATATACTATTGAAACAATATACACTTTGTAACTTTTATAAGTAATTTTCTCATACTGTTTTGATTGTGATTTTGTGTTTATGAACATAGTATTTTGAATTCTAATTATTGTAAAATTTTAAGTAGATCTTATTCAAAGTTCCAATCATTAAATCGAAAATCGCGTATGAATCTTGCTCGGTATACTTTCTCGATTCTCAGGTCGGGATGTAGTGCGGTAAATTCAGTCTTATTAATTAAAAAGAATATAATTAACGAAAAAGTTGCACCAGTCTCAAAAAAGCTTCAAATGACAAAGTGAAAATAACAGAATAAACATAAATGTACAATATTCATATTCATTTTCAGAATACTGAATTGATTTACGAGTATTCTGGACGTAATATTTGCAGATAAAAAATATGAAAATCTTCGACAACAACAAAAAATATTCGCAACTCAAAAGTATCCGATTAATCTATCGTAGCAGGAGAACCGTGTCAGTTGGCACTTTTAATAATAAAACCGTTTCCCGAAAATACCGGCTTGTTTTTGACTCTTTCGTGAGCCAATTTTGAAACAATTCGGGCATTCCTTTCTCGGGACACCAGGATCAAACACCACTTTTTTAAATCGTATTGTCTATAACGATAAGTAGAGTAACCAGCGTATCAAGTACAAATGGTCAAATCTCATACGATTTTTAAATTCAGCTTAAAATCATTTGGAGAAAGACAGTTTGTAGTTAACGTTTAACAAAAGTGCCGGACGAGCTGGAGAAGGGCGCTGAAACACGCACTAAAGTCATTTGATGATTTCCCATCCGAAAAAAAAAAAGGATAGACCAAGTAAATATGTATTCTTGGAGTAGGTCTTCTTTCAGAGGGAGCAGGCCACAATCCAGCACACGGGCCCAATGCGGGCTGGTAGAAGTTACATGTCTTCAATTTTTGTTACTAGGATTTTCTCAAGATATTTTCTTTCATTGCTTTGGTGATGAAATATAAATTATATATTAACCGCAATCTACCGCTCGTAAGTTAGAACTCATACTAATGGACTACAAATGTCTTGTTCATTTCATTGTTCGATTCATTGTAAATTATAACCAGCTGGACATCATAAAACAAATTCCATTTTCAATTCACAAAGTTTGTAAATTCGTTTTAAATTTTATAAAAAGAGGTTTATAAAAGATAAATTAATTACTCTCTGTGGCTGGCCAGTCAATAAACGGAAGCTGGTCTATTTAGATAAAGTTTTAGGGTTCCGTACTGAAAGAGTGTAAACGGGACATCATTACTAAGGCGGGCCCTATCAAAAGGCTGTATCTTATAAAATGTAAAGGGCAGACACTTGTAATTTTCACAGAGTGTGTATTACTAAGACCGCTTTAACAACAAACAACATAAAATAAATACAAGGGTCTCTACCAGAAACGTGTTTGCTACTAAATTATAAATAAAAAAATGTTAAATATTGTACTACTGTAGTACGGAACCCTTCGTGTGCAAGTCTGACCAACCCTTGGCCGGTTGTTATTTTTTCTGTGAGGACAGGCTAATGGAATAGGGTTCTAACGTTCTGAATAGTTTTATTGTATGGGGAATGCGTAGTCAAGGGGATCGCGAAACGTGACTATGTGTTTATAGATTGTTGTGCACTTGTGCCTCACTTGTCTTTATTAATCGTTGGGGGGAGCTTTTTTTCTTAACTCCCATGTTCTTTTTTTTTAATTCAAAACCAGTTGTATCGTTTCTCCGGGACTTGATGAGTTTCATTACCTCGGCGCTTTTCTCGAGGTCATTACTGTTGATTGTGGCTTTGAAGAGTTACAGTTGTAGTGAGGAAGAAATGTGGAGAGGTGGCTAACAAATTGTGTTACCTAGGATGACATATTTTCATTTCAAAGTTACCGTCCTATGTTAAAGTCAGATCTAGACGAGCCAAGCGGCTTGGCCGTTTCGTTACTACAAGAACAGAGAAAAGTAATGAACAGTGGATACGTTTTTACCTTACACCCATGTGAATGTAATGAAATGATCAAGCCACATATTTTGACTAAGGTGTAGAGTTTGTGAAGTTAGACCTTGTAGAGTTAGGGCGAGTATAGTTGAAGCTTGACTCTACATGAGATCTGATGACTTTTTGACAGTGTGAGTCACGTCTTGGCAACATTTTACTTGAAAATGTTTTTGATGGGATACTTGTTTTGAAAAGTTCAATTAGAGCGAAGTTTATAACCACGGCAACTGTTACAAATAACAATGCCCGCGTGGAGTTCAGTAGTTTTCCCCTGGGATCGTACTATCCGGATAAAAAGTATCCTAAGTGTTAATTCAAATAATAGACTATTCGCAAAATTTCATATAAATCCGTTCATTAGGTTTTGCTTGAAAGAGTAACAAACAAACATACATCCTCACAAACTTTTGCTTTTTTATTAGAAAAAAGGAGTGAAATTAATTCACCATGTTCATTTCCTTGACCAAGAGGAAGCTAATACCATAATCCTGCCATATCATGCATATCCAATACTCTGGAAATGCAACATTAAAATTAATTGTCAACTCCCATACATTATTGTTACTAGGCTGGGGAGGTCAGATAAGCAGTCGCTCCATGTGAAGTACTGGTATTCAGCTGCACCCTTCTGGGAATCTCTGTAAATTATCGATCATTGTCTGTAAATAATGTTACGATTAGCGATACTTTGATTGAAGAAAACAACAATTGAATTACAATCAAACAACTAGCAAACATTGAAATCCAAACTTAACACCAAAAGGACCAGCCAGGATATTGCCAATCTAAAACCAAAGGACCAGAAAAAAAAATGAAAGAACCGTAATTTATCTAACACGAAGCGCTGAATAAGGACAATTTATATTTCACCGATGTGCGGAACTTCTGGCACACACACAGTTCTCTCCTTCGTTTTCTGCGCACGGCCGCTTGCTCTAATGAAGTTTGCGTTTGTGTAACTAGTCTGTTCGGGGGTATTTCGGTGTGATGGCAACACGATGTGTTTCGTCTTTAATAGGAGAAGGTAAAAGTGCTAAGTGGTGGTGCATTGTATTGAAAACTTTAAATGGTTTAGGTACGCAAAGTTTATCAATAAAAAGTTTGTAATTTAAAAATAACAGATTTTTATTGAATGCATGTGAAAGTAATACGGTACTTATAACAAAAAACCTTTTTTTTGTCTGTCTGTTTGTTCCGGTTAATCTTCGAAACAGCTGGACCGATTTTAACGGATTCTTTACTGACAGATAGCTGATATTGTACGAAGTAACTACTTTTATTTTAGATAATTAATTATAGTTTATTGCTATAAAATGGAAACCCTTGAAATTGTTAACAAAATCCGATTGAAACAGGGAAGCAATATTTTTTTATCATTTCACGCGGATGAAAGTCGCGGGCAATAGTCAGTGTTTAGTAAACCTTATAATATTATTTTTTATTTTTGTCTTATCAAGTTCAGATAGGACACACACCTCGTCTGTTGGGTTCTGCTTGTTACATTTTACCCTATAAAGAATCTGTTGAACCTAATACCAAAATTGATTTCCCAATCTAGATTTACGCTAAGCCCTAAAAGTCTGATAAGTAGCGATATCCTTTCATAACTCACGTATTTACAACTAAAAGGGAATATATACGTAAATAGGGACTGAATATCGGACCCCTGGAATTTATTGGACGACCTTTTTGCTCCCTGTAACAAAATGAAGGAAGGTAGTTGTTTTAGATTTAGAATGATTGTGTTGTAAAAAAAGAGTTATGGATATTTCTAGGCAGTTTAGGGCTCTCTCTCCCCCCTTTCTCTATCTCTCTTCATTTCCTAAACTTTAGGGCCTAAGAAAAGGTTAGATTGGGCCAAGCCTGTCTTTTGGATAGACTACTGGGTGTAGTCCTATTGTCCCCGTTGCCGTAAACCCCATTGCTGGGAAAAACAAGATGACGGTTACGATGGGGATAACGTAGCTTTCCGTTATTATTATAGGATTATAGCTAGCTCATATGTCCCACTGCTGGGCAAAATTTCCTTCCATTCTTTCCAACGGCCACGATTCTATGCTACTTCTTTCCAATTCTCATAGAAGACATCCAGTTCATCACGCCATCTCCTTCGTGGTCTGCCGCGTCCCGTGTCACTGTTTCAGAGCACCAATCCTGAGTTTTACAGGCCCATAGCTCGTTCGTGAAAGAATTTTTGAAATTGGATCAGTAGTTCCAAAGATACAAAAACAAATTTTACCTCTTTATAATATTAGTACAGAAGTAAAGATGTCATCCTCACAAACAAATTCGTCAAAAGAAAACCAAACATGAATCTTACTAAGACAACACCTCGCATCCCCCAAACAAGTTATCTGTTTGACTTAACACCCCACCGCGCCCGTCAAAGCAATGGATGTAAGTTTTATGTAAGGAAATGGGCAATAGTTGTGGGGCACGCTACATTGCCCATCGCTTAGTATAACGCGTTTGAGTAATGACTGTCTTTTGTTTGTTTGTGTGAATTTGGTTTTACTGGCTTCTGCTTTGAGATTTGAGATTTTTGGAAATCGCAAAAAAGCACTCATTTCGCACTATTCGGCCGCAGTGACTGACGTAACAACCACTATGTCGTGCAAGCTGATTAGAACTTTATTCTAACAGTATTTCAAACGAAGTTTGAACCAACACAAATACAGTTGCTTATTTAGCTCATGTAATCGCAGTAGAGTAAATATTTAGATACAATACATTTCTCAGGGTTCCGTACCCGATGGGTAATATTACTAAGCCTCCGCTGTCTCTCCGTCTGTGTGTCTGTGTGTCAGCGGGCTGTATCTCATGATCCGTAATAACTAGACAGTTTAAATTTTCAAAGAATGACTGTTTTCTGTTGACGCTATAACAAAAAATAAATCAACGGTTGCTCCTCTACTACGAAGGTACGCAACCCTTCATATGCGAGTCTGGCTCGCACTTGGGCGGATTTTAATGTATTGTCTCTTTGTACATATATAAAATCACGTAACACTATGTTCATACACGCTAATCTCCAAAACCACATAACCGATTTCAATGAAATGTGAACATCTGTGGGTTGGTTCCTGTTTGAAAGTTTTGTACTAGTTAAGTTACGTGCAACCGTACGACGCCGCACACCGTCATTCTTCTGCCCTATCCCAATTTATTTATTTTCAACACATTTGCTCAAAAATGCATTTACGGAGCCTGTATACATTGTTCGAAACTTAAAAATTACGCACCATACAACGGAACGTGCGGTAAAATAGGTACTCTCACCTAAGTACCTATTTTACCGCATACCCCGTTGTATAGCAACGTGCGTATTCTTTACGGTTATTTTTTAATGAGGTCAAATTGAAAACCCAAGATGGCGCCGACGAAAATTTTCGGATTTTTCTTTATAGGTGTCGTTTTTGTGGGTTTTGGGGTCGCTGATAATGAAAATGAGGTGAAAATGAAAATCCAAGATGGCGCCGATTAATGTTTTCGGTTTTTTCTTCATGAGTGTCGTTTTCATGGTTTTTGGGGTCGCTGTTTGTTTCATTACATATTGTACTCTTTTCTCGCAAATGTGTTGAAAAACATTGTATGACACACGTGCAGTAATTAGTATTTACAAACTCATGACTATAGTAAGCCCTCGACTTCATCTCGGACTTACATTCGTCTACTCGTTTGTAAAAACCAACTTACCGCACTAGTATCATAAATAACTATTTCTTCTTCCATCTTCTCTATTACTCGTCATCTCAGCTTGCATTTCCTTTCTAGCCATATCATGCTTCACACACTCCATCCATAGTTTCTTTGTTCATCCTCCACTCCTATAGACATCCACATTCATACTCAAAATATTCCACACTACATTTTGTCGACGCCGCACCGGGGCGGGTCACTAGCGAGCTTATAAGAATCATTGGTCCTACAAAGAAGAGCTCAGTATGTAGTGGCGAATCAATCAGTTAATTAGATTACCGCTGATAAGAGCTGTTTGCTGAAAGTGCGCTATGCCTACATTTCAGCAGGTATCGACTAGCTCCAACAGGCTATTTTAATTCACCCCTATGGGATGTAATTTCTGGTCACTGCACCCCCCCTCCCCTATCATATTAATTATACTATTTTAGGTACACCTCTGCCTAGCCTTTCAGCGATTACAGGTGTGATGATAAGTAATAGCGGTGTGTATTGATGATAGTGGTAATAAAGTGAAATGACCATGATATATGACTTTAATGAATTTGACACTATAGACGCTGTTATACAGAATTCAGTAAGATCATGCCCCGTTTGAAGGCAAAATAAACAAAAAACGAATATAGTAGCCATGTAATATTACGAGTAATAGTTTCAAATTCAAGTAAAACTTACCTTAATTTGGCTAAACGTGTTATAGATACCATTCCGTGTAAATAGTCCCATTACGTAACTACTTATTCCGTTATTTACATAAACAAACCTATACGGGCCACATTGGTCCCAAAAACCCGATAGCAATAAAATTATTCCGTACGATTAAACTGTTTTCGTTAAAACCACGAACGAACAAACATACTTTCGCATATTGACGTTTTACTGCGACCAAATTATCCGTAAATACGTACCTAGAGGATGTCGAAATCGTGCGAATTTGTAAACTGAATGAAACTGAAAAACTCAGATTTCTTAGTCATAAGGATGCTATAATTATTCTTCTTAGTCGTTCACTCTTGACAGAGTGGCCATGGGTGGTCGCCCACAACTGCGGTCGCGTTCTTTTTCCATCGTTCTGTATTGGCTGCATGGAGAGCACATTCTGCCACAGGAATCTTGGTTAGTGATCGACCACATGGTCTCGTCCTTCGGCTCTACCCTGAATTACCAATCGTTCCATAGAATCATTGTTGCGGGTAACGCGTCAAAGAATCCGTAATTGCACAAGCGACGACAGTTTTTGTTTAATATTGAGTTCTTCGAGTGTATACTCGAAGACTACTAATATTAATGTGTACTTAATCATACGATTGAGTACACATTAATACACACATCAAAAATGTCTAGGGATCAAGCATTTTTATGCGGATTTCTTGAGATTGAGATGTGGCTTTGTAATAAATTTATGATTTTATAAATTTATATGGATCCTTTTTGGTGCATTTCATAATTTGAATCAGGAACTCTCAATCAAATTCGAGTAAAAGATGAAAATAAGCTGTCAATATTTTCCCTATAAAAACATACAACGCATTGAAGACATTATTAGTGCTACTGTTTCCCTACTACTGATTAAAACCAACGTTATTATGGAGCGGCGACGTCATTTAAGCAGGGAAGAAATGCTCAGAGCCGTGGGAATGATAGAAGCTGGTTCCCGGCAACGTACTGTAGCTTTAGCTCTGAATACAAGTCAGAGTGTTATCAGTCGACTTTGGACACGTTACCGAAGCACTGGTACCGTGGCTGAGCGCCATGGAGGACGGTATCGCTGCACCACACGGAGACAAGACCGATACATTCAAATCTTAACTCGAAGAGCTCCAACAATAACCGCCATGATGTTAGCCGTGAGGCTTCATCACTCTTCAGGGAACTTAATTAGCGACCAAACAGTCAGAAACCGCTTGCATGAAGTGAACCTTCATTCCCGAAGACCGCTACGGGTACCACCTATAGCAATGCACAATCGTAGGATTCGATATCAATGGGCTCTTGAACACAGAAATTGGGCAGAAGAACAATGGCGTTTCGTGTGCTTTTCTGATGAGTCTCGTTTTGGTATGAGACCGGATACAAGACGTATACGACACTGGAGAACCCCTGGACGCCAACAGCGATTAAAATCCTGCCAGGAAGTCCATCCTTATAGTGGTGGAACCATCATGGTATGGGCGGGTATTTGGATCGGCGGAAGAACTGAGTTGATTTGGATCAGAGGCAACCTCAACGCTCAAATTTATGCTGAGACGATTGTATCAGACGTCATCGTTCCTCTACAAGTGCAAATCGGTCCCTTATTTCAGTTAATGCATGATAATGCACGACCGCACACCGCAAGAGTTGTAAGACAGACTCTCGCCGCAGCTAACATCAATGTCCTGCCCTGGCCTGCTCAGTCGCCAGACTTGAACCCGATTGAGCATGCATGGGATATGCTACAGAGAAGAGCTCTGCCGAATATGGAGGGTATCCAGTCGCAAGAAGACCTTTTTTTGTTGTTGCAACGAACATGGGCGGCCATTCCACAGCGTGATTTGGATGAACTCATTTTGAGTATGCCAAACCGATGTTCTTGTGTTGTTAGTGTTCGCGGTAGAAACACGGATTATTAATTGTTTAAGTTACCCAATAAAATTTTAAAGAAAACTGTTATTTCAGTCTTTTTTTCGAACTTTAATGTTAGTGGTTCAAATGTCAAAAATCCCTTTATTAGGAAAATGGCAAATTTCTTTATTAATGCAAAGGTGACTTGGTTTATCGTTACTGTGACAAACGAAAACACTTTATTTGATGAATCCTTAAAGAAAATTTTAATTAATATCAATCAGGAGAAAAGTTATTGCAAAAATATATGTTGATCCCTAGATACTTTTGATGTGTGTAGTAGTAGTCTTCGAGTCACATTCATAGTAACGGATAATTTAGTAAATTCAGTAATTTATGGGCCTAGGGCTTCAAACAAAGTGACATAAATCAATGACTTTAGTGGAAAAGTCAAAAATGTATTGGACTGAATAGCCTTTCTCTAACTATGTACATTGGGGTCGGCTTCCAATCTAATCGGATGCAGCTGTATGCCTGTATTTTGCATCACTGATACGGTTACTGGGTAACACGATACCAGTTGTTAAGACTGGTTGTCAGGCTTGGGATTCTGTCTACCCGTATTTATAATATCAATATTTTAATTTACTTTAACAAAAAGACACGACATCATCCAACAATATTGTAAAAGCGTAAAACATCAGGGAAATTTAGTTATAACCAGAAATAGCGCAGTCAATCAGCGAAGCCAGGAGGCGCATTTATCAGTCCTCGTTCAAATTTGAGCACATCAATCGTATTCCCGGCTCCGTAATGGAAAAACGCCAGTGATTTGAGTCCATTTGTTGATTTAATCCCATAAAATGGAGATTAAAATTGTCAGATTGGGAAAAGTCAATGATATCGCACAGTCAATGAACCTGGAGTATCGTAATCCCTTTAGCCTGTAGCTCAAGCATTCATCATTTCGAGTGTGACATATTTTTTTTGCATAACTGTGGTAGCAAAAAGATCAGTAAATCAAACGGCGTATAACTCTTTTTTGAATTATCTCGGGTTTCAGACTTATAGTTGGCTGGGGGCCTAAGAATGGAGAGTAATAACGATTTAATATGATGAATGGTTTAAGAGCATGTTTCTTCTTGCCAGGAATCATGTTCATAATTCAGTAAGATTCTACAGGTTTAACGTCTACACTCTAAACTGAAGATACAAGATATTAACGGGCTGTCAAGGAATATGATTCCCCAGATTGTTTTGTGCTACCTTTGATTGTGAATGTAGATGGCTATAAGAGTAGAGGAAGACCAAAGAAACTATGGATGGACTGTGTGAAGGGTGATGTGGCTAGACAGGAGGTGACTGCTGAGATGACAAGTAATAGAAGTGTCGAAAAAGAAGACATGCCTCGCCGACCTCAAATAAATTGAGGTAAGGATGATTTGATAAAATATCTATTAGTTTATTTTATTTGTGTATATGTATCAATATACTTATATTATTTAACTAACTTCTTGTTTACGAGAATTTATAATATACTTATATAAATTCTCGTAAACAAGAAGTTAGTTTTTAGACATTATTTTGTACCCTATCACTATGTTTTCCTATTTAACCCAAAGCTTGACTGGTAGAGAATGCCTTATGGCATTAAGTCCGCCTATGTACTACTATTGCACATGAAGTTTAAATAAATAAGGGCAGGATAATTTAAACTAAGATAATTTAAAAGACCCAACCTTGAACTCCAGTTCTTCTGGTGCAAATGAATAACCACTGGTCATTAGTTTTGTCAAGCTCGTCACGCCTACTTCTTTGTTATGTGTAGCTAGTAAAATACGGGTATAGTAAAAACCTCTGCTAAACTCTTTCGAAAGAAAATTATCGTTATGTTAAGCGAACTTTTATTTCAACGCTCATCCCAAATTAACAGTTAAAAACATCTACTTTAAAAATCTTGAATTCATTCATTCAGGTCATATAATTATGTTACCTGAATGATATTTTTAATTATCACATTTTTACCGTAGAACTGAGTGCCAAGGAAAAATGCATTTTTTTTTTTTATTCCAAACGGGCATAAATATTGTACAGATTTTTTAATATCGCCGAATGCCGATAGGGAATTAATCGGCCACACGGTGTGTCGTCAAATAAAACAAATTCCTTTAGGGGGGGAGCCCTAATCATGACAAATAACAACCGAACCATCCAAAACCCAACACAATATTCACAGCCCACAATAAAAAACCCCTTTTCACTTTGAACTACAATTTAAAATTTGTCTTTCTTTACAATTTACCCTTCATAAACACCCAGTTGTTAGCCGCAGCGGGCCGCAATTGTCTTTGAGTCCTTTGTGTTAAAAGTGGAGTAGATTGTGGCAATTCGGAACGTTTGTTAGCAGTATCTATAATAAAGGGTTTAGTTGTGAAAGAATGTGGTGAGCAGGAAAATTAAGATTGTAAGGACTGTGCTGGTGACGAGACCTTGAAGAAGATAATCATTGCTGTGCAGTAGGATTAGGGAAAATTGCCAGAAGAGAGAAAGAAGACCAAATAACAGAAAGGTGGATTTCCTGGACGCTAAATATACACATACTATTTTTTTTTACTATTTTATATCTTCTTTAGTTATCTATACTTAAAGAAGTAAAATTTGTTTGTATTTATGGGGTAATCTTCGGAACTACTTATCCGATTCCGAAAATTCTTTCACTAACGGGAAGCTACATTATTCCCGAGTGTCATAGACTACATTTAAAACTTTCTGGTGATATTTCCGTACCTAAAGGGAGCAAAGACACGAGCAAAAGCTAGTCGCTTGTAAAATAACGAAGAAGACCTATTCCACGAGACGCCAAGATAATTTTAATAATCCAAATCATAAAACGTTCCATAATCATCCAATGAAACATGTTGATTTTCAAGATTACATTGTCAGTCGTAATATTGTCCCAAAATAAAGTATAATTAACGCCGGTAATGAAAAATTTAATTGCGCCGAATAAGTCTGTGCAAGATGTGGCCCATTTTCACAAATGGAGTTACGCAACTCATCAACGTTCGTTGTATTAAAAGCTGAGGGCTAAAAGGCATAAATACTGTATCATATGGCTTTAATACGATTGTGAGAGAATTTGAAATGACTCCAAATATTCTGTTAATTGTTTGGTTAGAAATCCCAAAGCAAATATGACAGCGACAACTTTGCCTTTTAGTGCCATTTTGAGCTTTGAATTTTGATATTAAAAGCAGTAATCTTTGTTCTGAAACTTCACCAAAAATTATACACAATAAGTTCTAAACGAGCATTAAAGATGTAAATTTTCTGAAAAGTTTCACAAAATAAATTAGAAAAGATTATAAGGGACCCAACCCTTCACTCACTGATGACACTCCGAGTAAATGAAAAATAGATTTGGACGATTTCACCCGAAGAAAAAGTAGCACCAATAAAAAACGCGTCATAAAATATCTTCCGAACCCTAAAAAACCTTTTACCTTTTACAATCTGAACAAAAAAGGTTGTTCGTATGTCTTTTCCCTCTTCTCCCTTCATAATATTCAGGCAAAAACTGACAGTATTAGGTTCCTCCTCACGTTCTGCCGTTCGCGTGTGGACGAGGTTTAAATAACGCATTGATAGGTAGCTACCGTACAATTGTAACTGAGCTTTTCTCGCTGCGAAAATTCGTTTTTGCTCAGCCCGAAGCGGTGTGGATTTTGTGTGATCATTTCGGGAGAAATTATCTTTGGATTTGGAAGTACGGGTTTTAAAAGTTAGACGTAGAGGATTATAGCAATGATATTATTTGAAAAAAATTTCAGAACTTATAGAAGTGGCAAATACTAAAACAAAATCTCTAATGGAAAAACAAGAATTGAGTGTCCTAAAAAATACAGACCAAGCAATAAAAGGGATCAATCACAAAGATCAAACGTATCGCAACAAGAAACAAGTTCAAAATGTTAGTAATACAAACGCTACTTTTCTCAACACAGATAAAAGGCCTTTTGTTACTAAGGCGTAACTTGCAGAGTCAGGACAAAAGTAATTACAAATGTTAGTTCGTAGCAGCCGTTCATTAATATGCTAATACCGTAGCGGGGGCACCATCGAACTCCGAATTGGCGCAAAAGAACTCTGCAGAGCAAAAAATGGGAGTTGAATTTTAAAAAGGGGAACCCACTGTAGCTTATTTTGATGCTGAAAGTGAGTAGGGTTAATTAATTTGCGCTTTTATTTGCCTACGTTGATTGTATTTCTGTTTTGCTTGGTAAGACACTTTTTTGGTCAGGTTGCGGCACCAATTATGAGACTGCATTTTTTTTTTTGAGAGAAATTTTGACGGCTTACCCAAACAGATAAAAATAAATGCACACCGTTTAGAGGGTTCTAGAGTGTAAAATTTGAATTTCGCAGCTGTATATTTGGATTTTAGTCGGTGAATTTGGATAGAGGTACATAAATTACTACTGCGCGCTACTGTGAAATTCGAACAGCTAAACTTATGAAATTGTACTAAATGGGTTTTGGCGTGTGGTTCTACATACAAATGCCGGAATTGCTACCGTTTCTCTTGTTTTGGGTATTGTAAACTGGAATTGCTATGATATACCAGAAAGGTGAGCCAACGACACTGCCAATTCATTAGCCAATCTTGAAGGCTTGACTACTAACGAAGTTTGCTTGTAAAACCTCATTTCTCGTATACACGATGGGCCATGCTGGTCACATCAACTGTGAAGACATAACCACAGTATAAACCTTTTGTATACTAATGGAGCAGACGCTAAAATGTAGCCAACGTGAGCTTATGTGCTCAGAATTAATAATGAAACCACATTTTTCTTGCAGCGTATAGCAGCTAAGTGTACGAATAAGGATGGGACCACGTTCCCAATTATCGATAAGCGCCCGTAATAACTTCTATCGACACTAAAACACCGCTTTTTATTAAAATGCATAAAAATCCGTTATCATAAATTGTAATCTTGCATGCTTTGGGAGAAAAATGGGGAATAATATTAAACTTACATGGTCGTAATTTATTTTATATGCTTTCTTGCAGATTTAAGGGAGATGAAAAACGCGTATTATTAAATTATTATGGGATAAGTTGCGATGACGCTGAGAAAGATATTGGTTACAAGTACCAAGTATTTAAGCCATAAGAGGTAAGAAATAGATATTTTATGATTTGCTAATGATAATTTTGCATGAGACGATCATCATCATTTCAGCCGGAAAACATCCACTGCTGGTCATAGGCCTCCCCCAAGTGTCGCCACATTGACCGTTTCCGTGCGTCTCGCATCCAGCGGATCCCTGTAACCTTCACTGGGTTACCGGTCCACCTAGTGGAAGGCCTTGCAACGCAACGTCTTCCGGTTCGTGGTCGCCACTCCAGAACTTTTCGGCCTCATCGGCCATCCGTTCTGCGAGCAATGTGCCCTGTCCACTGTCACTTAAGTTTGGCAATTCTTCGGGCTACGTCGGTAGCCTTCGATCAAGGAAAGTATTATTGGATGTTCTCGATCAAAGAACTCAGGAAGGAAGCACAAAATTTACAAAGGTCGATCAACTAATTCTTCGTTAAATCAAAACCAGTAACAGAAACACAGATTTTTTTCCGAATTCAATATTAGTTTTAACCCACAGAACCTAGATCAACGCAACAAACTTTTCATATCGCCCTTCTACAACCAAGTTTATATTACAGCTTCATTTTCAGCTAAATTGATACTGGTGCAGTAAAAACCCAGGTGGGAGAACAATCTCATAGGAATAAAAATGTTATAGACTGGGTTTATAGGGCGTTCGATACACCCAATTACTTTTGTGCAAGAAGGCTTAATGATGATGAACAATTTTGATGGCGATGCAAGAATTGAGACTTTTGATAACAATTTCGCTCAAGTGGTACTTCATGATGGTGATAATGACGTAGACGTTAAAAGATTGATGAGTTTTAAATTCTTTTTAGTGCAGTGTCTTGATGAAACATCTTTGAAGAAATTGGAGAAAAAATGATGTTACAGCTGGTACAACCGTTTAATAGATAGAATGGGAAATGTTGCTAGTAATGGATTAAACTGGATAGAATTTAAATTAGGAACAGTAGACTTATGGCAAACAAAACCCATAGAAAACTTCATAAAGACACCAATAGAAAATGAAACAACAGCAATCTAGCTGGAATCTCCATAATTATATATATATATTCTTTTGCTCTAGTTTCTATTTATTTGAAAACAGCGCGGCATACAACTATTCTTCTTTCATATGTTTCTACCATCTTTACAGCAGATTTTTTTTAAATTAACGATCAAATATTGAAATGTGGAGGAGGGTTTTGAATACGTGGTAACCGTTTTAACGTCGGTGTCTCTCTTACCATGTATAGTTTGAACCTAAATGAACAACACAAAAATAAAATGGCACTTTAATATTGTCACTTTACCATTCATTATTTTTTGCACCAAGCTAACGAAATTATAAAAAAAAACACCAAGCTCCATGCACTATAAAGCCAATATGCAAGTTGATTGAACGATAATGTTTTTTAAACTCACAAAGACCGGCCTTCTACTTCCAATTTATACTTCATTACAGTAATTTTAAGTTAAGTAAGCGTGAAAGGGATGGCTAATGAAATGATTTTATGAATAGCCGTGTTGTTGAACTTCCCATTATTTATGCTGGATGCGGTCTTTGAACTGTGATCTTTGTTGTAAATGGCACTAGGGCCAAAGAAGTTGACTTGAAGTTAGGGCTATACTGCATTGGAATAGCTAACAATCTGAATGAACAGTGTCCTAAGCAGAGTCGTAGTGTAACTGTGTGGTAGTTTTATCTTAATTCGTTCAGCCAATACGCCGTGAAGATGTAAAAGAGATATAACAGACATATCATCATACAAAGTTACTTTTGCTTTATTATGTAATTAGTATGGATAGTATGAACAATAGCTCTGCTCGGGCGAAAATAGAGAAAACGATTTTTCCTAGCAACGAGACCTAGCTAGATCGATTTTTCGCCCCTGTTAACTTTCATCGAAATTGTTAGAGCCGTTTTCGAGAACGTGATTACAAATATATACAAAATTGCTCATTTAGTAGTATGGGATAGCACGACTATATTTATTAATTCACTATAGGAATTATCTTTGCTACTGCCAAAATTGATGAGAAGATGTGGTTTTTATTTGAGTCAAGTAGGTATTACAATTTTATCTTGGGCAGCTGATTATTTTTTTTGCGATTGCGATGATGGTCCCATTTTTCAGTTTGATAGTCTGTATCACACCTTTACATAGGACAATAGGTACTCATCTGTATCAGATCTAACAAAATAGACAATGAGTCTCGTACATTTTACCAACAAAATGTTACAGGAAAACGCGTTGGATCAGATCAATCATGTTTGTGATTATTTTGATGTTATTGGCCACAAATCAAACAAATTCTCGTGGCAATACTGTTGAAGCTGAATTAGTTTAAGTGACACCAATTGACATTCAAGCACTGAGTCATAATTTTCCACTCTCAACGTTAACAGAACAGGCGTTCGTTTTTATTCAAATTCGTATGGTTCTCGAATCCTACTAAGTTTTATATCCCTTATCTTCTGCCCTCAAAGTTTCTTCATTAGGAAAATACTAAAGGTCTGTTAGGTGGAAAGTTTTGATCCCGGATAATTACTACGTTTACACACTGTTTTAGTAAGAGAGGGTAAAGGTTCATTTACATGAGGAGAGTTTGTCGCCTCGAATAGGTGATTATTAAAAGGAGGTGTACCGGTGTCGACAAAAAGAACATTACAACATTAGCAACACCTATGACACCAATTAAGAATTAGAAAGAAACAAAATCCTGCGTCGTGATATTAGAGATCTCCTTGAGATATGAACCTAAAGAAAAACCAGACAACATTAAATGGGCAGTACCCCGCCAGACACAATACAATTCTTCCCTTCCAATGAGGGATGAAGAACTTAACACAGCCTGTTCCTCATTACCTCTACAGAGGTGACAAAATTATGGAAATGAGTAGACGTGAGAAAATGATTTTACACCAGAAAGATGAAGTAATGAATATGAAAACAGTAAGAAGAATTAAGTTGAAGTTTTGGTTGATGTAGTGTGTGAATGTGTGTTAGTGTAGGTGTTATTGGTGTACCAGTCTTATGTTAAACAAACGAATGGATTTCTTGTCGTTTTGGTATTATACTTGCATGAAACCCGATGATCGCTTCAAAATCCTATTACGGGATGTGAGACAATTTGTTACATCATCAAAGATGAGTTTTTGATTCTCGTTTGAGTCATGTACTCAAACGAGAATCAAAACCTCATCTTTGATGTGCCATAATCACCTAGCGAGTTTTTTCTACGACATTTGCATTGATTCTACCTATTGTCGAGCGTGAAACAGTCCCAATATAAACGAGCCTTGTATCCTCCATAATTTACGAGTTGTCACAAACCAAATTTTAGTTTAAAGTAAATGCCTACTAGAGTGTTGAGTAATCATGATTAATTATACGATCAAAGATGAAGGCCTTTGCCTCATTTAGTAGAGGGAAGTTCAAAACATTTGTTATATCAGGAGGCGTTATTAATGATGCCTTAGTTGATAATGTAGATATAAAATTTGAATATGTTTTTAGTGACGTAGATGAAGAAATGTTTTGAGATGATGATACGATAATGTAGTCAACAATGTAGCAAGAATTTTAAAGGGTTGTAATTCTGCGTTGGGCTGGTGGAGACACTATCACAGACAAAGTGCTTAACGAACACGTAAGGGGGAGTTTCAAAGTAATGCCCATTATTGAGAAGACTACAGAGTCCAGGCTGAGGTGGTACGGACATATTATGCGTAGACCTGATGACCATATTGTGAAAAAGAGCTTATCCTTGGCTTCAATAAAGAGAGGGAGATGTAGACCGCAAACTACCTGGATGACAAATGTTCGAAAAGACATGAAAAAGCTTGGCCTTTCAGATGACGATGGTTACCAGCGAAGTAAATTTAAAGATTATAAGATGTAGATAGGTGGCCAAACAATAAAATATCGAGACCTTGGAATGCACGTTCAGCCGTTGATCTTGATCAATCGAAAATCTTTGACAACAACGGGTAGTCAAAAGCTTAAAAGTTTGACAACCAATTTCATCCAAGGGTATCGCGTTACCGTTACCAGTAATATAATTATTATGTTATAGAGATCACATAGGCAGTCGCTCCATGTTAAATTTTCGTATTCAGCTGAGTTCGTTTATACTGGAAGCCGACCCAACATAATTATAAAAGGCTTGACAAATGATGAGTCTAGTAAGAACTGAGGGTCAAGAAATATCAATAAAAATATGAGTTAACGTTATAAACTAATAGCAAAATTAACTACACACGTTGCACAAAGAGTAATATCATACCAGATTGGTTATTAATAAAATAATTAAAAAGAAAATCTTATAAAGATTTATTGAAAATTGCCAGAGCAAAGTAGGTTCTCAAACAATTAAAATATTGAAAGGTAAAATTATGTTTCGTGTTAAAATTCATGAAAACTTCAACTCGCCTATAAAATGAATTTCCATATTTTTACATACTTAAACTTTTTTTGCATATATTACATACTTGAACTATAAGGTTTTAAAGTTTAATAATTATGTAATTTTAACCTGATGTGCATTGTTCCAAATTACTATAAAATAGTTGTAGGTATTTTGTTCTTAAAGTGCAAATTTACGGTTTTCTGTTTTCATTTTTAGGGTTCCGTAGTCAACTAGGAACCCTTATAGTTTCGCCATGTCTGTCCGTCCGTCTGTCCGTCCTCGCTTAATCTCTGTGACCGTTAACACTAGAAAGCTGAAATTTGGTACCAATATGTATATCAATCACGCCGACAAAGTGATAAAATAAAAATTGGAAAAAAATGTTTTATTAGGGTAGCCCCCCTATATGTAAAGTGGGAAGTGATTTTTTTTTAATTTCAACCCTAACGTGTGATATATTGTTGGAAAGGTATTTAAAAATGAATAGGGGTTTTCTAAAATCATTTTTTGATAATGTCAATAATTTCGGAAATAATCGCTCCAAAAGTAAAAAACAATGTGTGTGTCCCTCTCTAACTTTTGAACCATAAGTTTAGAAAATATGAAAAAAATCTGAAAAGTAGAACTTTATAAGGACTTTCTAGGAAAATCATTTTGAACTTGATAGAAACAACAGTTTTTGTACAAAAAAGACAAAAAGTTGTACAAAATAACTTCGCGCGGAGCGCTGCTGGAGCGCGAACATAATGGACCTTTAAACTCATAAGTGGGAACACTTATTGTGACGGACGGGAAACTATGGAACCCTACACTGAGCGTGGCCCGACACGCTCTTGGCCGGTTTTTATTTTTTCTTTACATGTGCTGTAAGACATTTGCTTCTTGTCAAATTTCATGATCCTAGGTCAACGGGAAGTACCCTATTGGTTTTTATTCCCGTGTAAAATGCCACATAAACGGACGTCATCTCTTTTGATCGCGTTGACTTCAAGTTTGATTCTTTCACTGCTCCAAGGAGTAGAGCAGATTTGAGTGTTTGATATTAGTTGTAGAGTTCTTGGTACCTAATACGATATTTCTTGATAAGACTGGTTGTCAGACTTTCAGGCTCCTGACTACCTGTAACGACTGTCAAAGATCGACAAATGACAGCCGGCCTAACGTGCTTTCCAAGGTATATAAAAAACTCGGTATGTAATGGGTCCCATCCGCAGACCAACCTAAACAAGCACGAAGCTACCTAAAGATTTTATTATTAAGTTATGAGTTATTTATTATTATTTTAGCCGTGTGGTATCCGGCAGAGTAGAATAGAACCAACCCATTACATTCACGGGTGTCGTATAAGGCGACTAATGTCTGAGGCAGAACACCTTGCGCCTCCGTAGACCAGAGAATGGGCAGCAGCGTTTTCTGTTAGTCTTTCATCACTGCGATCTCCAATCCGCCTGCCAAGCGTGGAGATTACGGCAAATTCCCCCCATCATGGGAGAGGCTTATGTCCAGCAGTGGACGTTATGGGCTGTTGTTGTTGAGTTATTAATAAGCCACGAGCTCCTCGGTGGGAACTTTATCAGCTGATTATAATTATACTAAGGTTGAATATATTAGGACTTCATATCTTTAGTCTGAAACCTCAAAATATCTAGATCTTCGATATTTCTTAGTAAAGTGAATTCGATACCGCGAAGCCACACTTTCAATCCAGTAATGTAATACTCTAGATGTAGTACTTAGATATAATACAAAGAAGCTGAGATTTGTAGAGAGAGCTAACACGATATCAAGGCACGTGATTCTAATATTTATCTAAGTATTAGAAGCTTAGTTCTAATGCTTCGAGATTTATCGGTTTATTGACGAATATAAATATCAGTAGTTCTTATCATGAATGTGGATGGGTAGAGGAGTAAAGGAAGATCACAGAAATTATGGATGGACTGTGTAAAGGATGATACAACAATTGCTTAGAGCAAGCATCATTTATGAAAACGTTCGATTTTAATAAATAAATTAATATTATTAGCTAAGTGTTCTTTCTTACAACGGTGAAGGAAAACCTCGTTAGAAAATTAGCATGTCCTAGATACACAACAAATTTGAACAGATCCACCAAAGTGAACTTGACCCGCGAGGTGGATTAAGAATTCCCCTCTCACTCTCATAGAGAGGAGTTCTCAATGATTATGCTTTTTTTCTTGACTTGCTTTCATTATCATCATCATCAGCCGTTGTTGCCACTGCTGGGACACGGCCTCCTCTCAATGAGAGGTAATGTGCTATAATTCACCACGCGGGCCCAGTGCGGATTGGTAGATGTCACATGTCTTCATGTCATGTCATGATTGTCATGACTTTATTTATTCCATAATTTTAATTTATTTGTAGCTACAGTCAGTAACTTTTTAAATACATTATCTTAAAAATTTTGCTCGTTTATTATTTACATTTTAATTGTACGGTCGACCAAGCTATTTGGTTTACATTTTAACATGAAAATTACATTGTAAAATGTAAACCAAATAGCTTGGTCAACCGTACATTCTAACAGCCACAGGATCGCCAACAAAGCCAATGACACGGCAACCGACCCCCTCAAAACCATCAAATTTGACAATCCATGGTCAAAGTAAATCAAAAATAAAAACCAATCACCCCATCCTACCTTGTTCAATATCAAATACGTTCTATATACTCCTCAAATCATACTGACAGTCCAATACAACATATTCGACGACGTGACATACTCACTGAAGCAGAAAACCAAACAGAAAAATTCGCGGTTCGTTACATACAAGTATATAGAAGAAAAAATATTCCGTGAGCCTCATCAAACTCTGTGAATAACCCGTTGGCCACGAAACACACGCTACACGACGCGACACGCACACAAATGAAAGAAGTAGTAGAGGATGTTAACAATCTTCGTTCCGCCAATAATTACCTTCTACGATATCCTTTTTATTTCACTGGTTTGATCAAATCTCCTCTCTTTGCGCAGGCGGACTTTCTTTGAAATGCGTTACCTCGGCTTACATTCAAAGTGAAAGCTCAAAAACACGTGTATTATATAAGAAGATTATTAGATTTATCTCAGAATTAAATTGTAGTGGTTTTCCTTGTGATATTTAACTTAATTATATATTTTGTTATATTTATGTATAAATGGATTTATTCTTGTATTTTAATTCTAAAATATTGTCTATTTTGTTTCTGTTATTGCAACTACTATGTATTGTCTCTGCATCACGCTAAGGTAGACTGGTAAAAAATGCCCAAGGAATTAAGTCCGCCTTTGTACAGTTTTTACTTGAGCTTAAAGTTATAATAAAAAAAATACTACAAAGTGACATGCGGAACCGACGGTACTCACGCGAAGAAAACAAATGACGGCAGCGGGTGTCTCTTAGCTCAAGTCGTAATATGTGAGGTCGTGAATGGAGCCTTAGGTATGTTCGATACCAAGTTTTGTAGAAGAAGGAATATCGTTCGCATGTACTTTCACCTTACGGTTTACCAAATATTCAAGGTTGTATTATGAAAATTTATTTGGCTCACGACCAGCTTTTTCTGTGGTATTCACAGGTTTGATTGTATGTGATAGTCACCGATTCGAGGGACTGACCTTGGCAAGCCGCGGTTAATGTTTAACAAAAAATAAAACATTTTGACATGTTTTCCCAGAATGATTCAAGGGATTCAGCTTATTTCTTTTTTTTTTTTTTGTTAAAAATGCTATATGTGTAAGTTTTATTTTCTCATTATTGTAAATTCTAGAAAATTAATAATAATTTTATTGTTTTAGTAATTTCCTCGCTTTCCAAACACTGAGCCAGTAACCTGAGTCTAGGTTCTCCTATATTCTTAAAACTGAACTAATAACAAGAGCGAATCGGACTCGCCCACCGAGGGTTCCGTACAAACTTTTTAAAGAACAAACTTAACTTTGCTGTTCGATCCCTAGAAACGGCCTACCTTTTGAGATACGGAACCCTAAAAAATAACCATTCTAGAGGTTAAATCGAACACTTCCAATAATTGCATAATAATTAATTCTGTTGATTAAAGCGGTTATCACTAAACGTTGTTTAATAACATCCAAGTTTTCGACCACATTATAATTAGGTTCGTTAATGTATGTGGTCAACGTGCTTCAGTTCATTACAGGATTCCTAACACCCAAAAAGCCACACCTAAAATTGAGCTAGTGGATTTTCAACTCTACACTTAACGCTGAAAGTCGAAAAATCAAGGACGTGATTTTATTTAAGCGTTAATTTAGGTGGTGGCGAAGTGTTCGTGAAAACAGGCATCACGCTGTTATTTCAGTGCATGGAATACCATTCATGGAGAGTTTCCGTGCAGCGTGCTAGCTTTCATTGTAAACAATAGGAGCTAATATAATAGCTAAAATATTTAGTTTGGCTGTGCAAATTTTGTAAATGCACCGCGTTAGATCCTTATATTGTAAAATTATACTACAATATATATAATTCTAACGTTATGCCTGTATTCCCAGGAGGTTTAGGCAGAGGTGTATCTATAGCACTCCCATATTTCACTAGTCATGTTTAAGTCTCATGTTTAAAATAGGAGAACAGTTAGCTGGGCACAATGCAAGAGGCCAGACTGCTACTGAGATATTCTTAACGGAAAACCCAATAACACTTTGCCTGAATTGAACCCAAAATCGCATGCTCAATAAAAGCGTTTGCGGCTACTAGACCAATGAGTATAATTAGTCCTATTTTTAACTTTATCCCAGAAAAATATAAAAGGTAACTAACTTAGTCAGATAGTTCTTGCCAGTATATCTGATTCCGATAATGTTGAAAATATTCCCACAGTAAAACGATAGATTCAGCGAAATATTCGACTATTACTTTACCCTTATTTTCTATCCACTTAGGAATACCTCCATCGTTATGATTTCAGAATATAAGTAAAACTCAAAATAAGGCGAATTCAGCTAGAAAATATTGTACGACCTAAAAATACTGTATGTGTACCTTTACGCCTCGCCTCTACCCACGCATTGAATTTAATACAAAAGACTACCAAAATGCGATGGCGAAGCTAACAAAAGAATAAAAGCCTTGACAATTCATCTCTGAATCAGCAAAAACCTAAAACGCCTGAGGAAACTCTTACACTGAAATATGGTAATCAAAGACTACAGAATCAGTTAACAGGGGAAAGATATTCCGTTTTACATTGCCAGTTCAACAGTATTGAAGTATTCCGAAAGTTTGCAGGCAAAGTATGTACACATCGCAAAACTGTAAAGTATGCGGGTGTCTGCAGTACAACTAACGCCATCTACATACTGCGTAAATAATTTTAAATAAAATAAATTTATAGATGTTTCTCAAAATGCTGCTAATTTGAAGTGGGTCTTGGCTGGCCACGTCTGCCGTAGGCCTAATGAGCTTTGAGCCGAAAGGGCGGGAGAATTATAATCTGTATTTGATTCGATAGAATACGCGAACGAACAAAACTCATAAAATCGATTTTCATCATCATCATCAGCCTATTAATGTTCCCACTGCTGGGACACAGGCCTCCTCTCTATGAGAGTGAATGGGCTATAACCCACCACGCTGCCCCAGTGCGTATTGGTAGATGTCACATGTCTTCGAATTTTTTGGTTCTAGGACATGCCGGTTTCCTCACGATGTTTTCCTTCACCGTTTTTAGAGCAGTGGTGATGAAATAAATTATACAAAGTAATGCGCCTGTCTGGGTTCAAACTCACGACTTACTGTTCGTAAGTCGGGGCCGCCACCACTGGGCCACCGCTGCTCTCAAATTGCGCGATTTTATCGAAATGCAAAACAATGTGGAGAAGAATTGCCCGCACACTTATTCTTTTTGCCGTCGATACCTCATGAATATGAAGAAGTCAGTGCATTATCGAAATCTATCGTCTGTTTGAAGCTGAATTTATTCCATTTTTCAAATCATGAAGAATGTGTTTCGATACAATATTCATGAGAAGAATATTTTGCAGACTTTGAGAACACGTTTTCATTAAAATAATGTATTCTAGTTATTGTATTTGTTTGTAAGTTTTGTGGATTTATTGTGCCTGTTTTAAATAAGGTTTTTGTATTGTTAATGTTTTCTAGAAAACTTTTACGGCTTGTATAGTAAAGTAGGGTTAGAAAAATAATGAAAGTCAGAAGTATAGTATTAGTTGGTTTACCGTTAAGTCTGTAATCAACATACGCTGATTAGAGACTTAACGGTACATATATGTAAATACATTTTATTATCTAAAGAACTATTTGCATTCTAACTGCATTTAAAAATACGATCAAAGGGAACTTTTTAGCTGCCGGGGTTGCGGGGCTGTTCGAAAGAGATACCGTGGCCCCGGAACACAAAGGGCTATGACGGAACATGGATGGGTTTTAGTCAGTAAAAGTCTGACACTCCCTCCTGCTCCGCCCAGAGCGGGAGAAGTCATTTGATGATTTCCCATCCGAAAAAAAGGGACCTTTTTAGGACCTAATATAACATCACGTCTACACACATCAAAAGTATCTAGGGATCAACATATATTTTTGCAATAACTTTTCTCCTGATTGATATTAATTAAAATTTTCTTTAAGGATTCATCAAATAAAGTGTTTTCGTTTGTCACAGTAACGATAAACCAAGTCACCTTTGCATTAATAAAGAAATTTGCCATTTTCCTAATAAAGGGATTTTTGACATTTGAACCACTAACATTAAAGTTCGAAAAAAAGACTGAAATAACAGTTTTCTTTAAAATTTTATTGGGTAACTTAAACAATTAATAATCCGTGTTTCTACCGCGAACACTAATAACACAAGAACATCGGTTTGGCATACTCAAAATGAGTTCATCCAAATCACGCTGTGGAATGGCCGCCCATGTACGTTGCAACAACAAAAAAAGGTCTTCTTGCGACTGGATACCCTCCATATTCGGCAGAGCTCTTCTCTGTAGCATATCCCATGCATGCTCAATCGGGTTCAAGTCTGGCGACTGAGCAGGCCAGGGCAGGACATTGATGTTAGCTGCGGCGAGAGTCTGTCTTACAACTCTTGCGGTGTGCGGTCGTGCATTATCATGCATTAACTGAAATAAGGGACCGATTTGCACTTGTAGAGGAACGATGACGTCTGATACAATCGTCTCAGCATAAATTTGAGCGTTGAGGTTGCCTCTGATCCAAATCAACTCAGTTCTTCCGCCGATCCAAATACCCGCCCATACCATGATGGTTCCACCACTATAAGGATGGACTTCCTGGCAGGATTTTAATCGCTGTTGGCGTCCAGGGGTTCTCCAGTGTCGTATACGTCTTGTATCCGGTCTCATACCAAAACGAGACTCATCAGAAAAGCACACGAAACGCCATTGTTCTTCTGCCCAATTTCTGTGTTCAAGAGCCCATTGATATCGAATCCTACGATTGTGCATTGCTATAGGTGGTACCCGTAGCGGTCTTCGGGAATGAAGGTTCACTTCATGCAAGCGGTTTCTGACTGTTTGGTCGCTAATTAAGTTCCCTGAAGAGTGATGAAGCCTCACGGCTAACATCATGGCGGTTATTGTTGGAGCTCTTCGAGTTAAGATTTGAATGTATCGGTCTTGTCTCCGTGTGGTGCAGCGATACCGTCCTCCATGGCGCTCAGCCACGGTACCAGTGCTTCGGTAACGTGTCCAAAGTCGACTGATAACACTCTGACTTGTATTCAGAGCTAAAGCTACAGTACGTTGCCGGGAACCAGCTTCTATCATTCCCACGGCTCTGAGCATTTCTTCCCTGCTTAAATGACGTCGCCGCTCCATAATAACGTTGGTTTTAATCAGTAGTAGGGAAACAGTAGCACTAATAATGTCTTCAATGCGTTGTATGTTTTTATAGGGAAAATATTGACAGCTTATTTTCATCTTTTACTCGAATTTGATTGAGAGTTCCTGATTCAAATTATGAAATGCACCAAAAAGGATCCATATAAATTTATAAAATCATAAATTTATTACAAAGCCACATCTCAATCTCAAGAAATCCGCATAAAAATGCTTGATCCCTAGACATTTTTGATGTGTGTATAATCCCGAAGGGTATAGCAGAAGTTTACCTAATAGTACACCCACATTTTGCCACTTATGTTTAAGTCCCAAGTGGCGAGCCTATTGCCATCAACCGGGCACAAATCCAGACTACTGAGAAATTTTTGATGAAAAACCCCAATAAAACTTTGCCCGATCCGGGAATCGAATCCAGGACCACACACTCAGCAGTCACTCAGACTTGCGACCACTGGACCAACAAATCAATACATTTTCACCGCAACCGCAACTCTAAAAAAACCGGCCAAGAGCGAGTCGGACTCGCGCACCGAGGGTTCCGTACAAACTTTTTAAAGGAAAAACTTAACTTTGCTGTTCGATCCCTAGAAACGGCTATTGCACCAACCGCAACGAATAAGTTTGTAATAGTAAAATGCTTTTTTTTGGTATTAAACTACATATTTACGGTTTTCACACTTTTCTCTTTGCATGTACTGTAAGACCTTTTTTTTTTTAGGTCAACGCCATATTGGCGAAAACCAATATGGTAGTTCTCGTTGACCTAGAATCACGAAATTTGTCAATTTTGGTTAAAAGCAAGGTCTTACAGTACAAGTAAAGGGAAACGTCCGAAAAATAAAAAAAGTTGAAAATAAAGGTAAATTTTGGTACTTACAAGTTTTCGTAAAAATCTAAATTTGCCCATATCTTTGTATGATGTTGACTCAGGACCTTGATTTTTGAGGACTTTTTCAGGACTTTATTTTTTTCTTAACCTAATAGGGACTATAGACCTCAGTATATGGTATAAATTTCAAGTTGCTAGGTCCACCCGTTCCTGAGAAAATCGGTGGTAACAGACAGACAGACGGACAAGAAAGTGATCTTATAAGGGCTCTGTTTTTTCCTTTCGAGGTATGGAACCCTAAAAATCACCAAACAAACATACCTAAATAATGCTGTAATATTTAAAACGCTTTTAGAAGTTGCCCGCAAATACTACGCCAGATAAAATGTTAGTTTACGAACCGGAGGACTTTCCTGCTTATTTATATACGTGGTTCACAAAAAGTTTTAAACTGATACGGTTTGTGTGGGTAATAATTTTTGGCATAGCATTAGTTTTTGGGTTGTGTTGATAAAAAGTTTTTATGGATCTAGTTACCTATTAGATTTTAGATAGCTCATGTTAAAAGTACACTTACGACCATTTTCAATAACTTACTGTTCGGTTTCGGTAGGTTGCTATCTCTGTCTGTTTGACATTTTGCTAACAGACGGATACGGTACAGAAACAAAACGTCACAGAAAATCTTTCTTTGATTTTTCTATGATGCAAGTGACAGGTATGTGACGCGGATTGGATAATTCAAGCTAACTTTGTTTATAGAAACACCGACAGCAACGAAACGTGGCATATTAACTGACAGTTATACGTAAGTAAGTTATAGAAAACAGGCCTTAGTCACACATGCATGAACAGTAGTATAATTAGGATAAAAGGTGAAGTCGACGATACGACGGTAAATGAAAACACTGGCATAGTAATATTTTTGAACTATCAAATAAATCCTAATATCGATAGAAAAAAAAACAATAGGCATGACGACTGTTGGATTTGGGGCTAAATAAACCAGGATTGAACTATAAAATAGGGATTTATTGATACAGATGCACAGTACAATCATCGTTGCTAAGTAATAGCCGACCATGAAGCAGAGTGACATGACAGTGACAGAGACAGCAACTGTTTGACATACAATGACATCTTTAAACTGTTTGGTTTATACACTTTACTCTAACACCTGATTAGACCAAACAGTCTGTACACCAAGATTAGAGACACAATTAAAATGTTTATCTTTACACAGAGATTTGGTCAAAACATCTGCAGGCATTTGTTCAGTAGGCAAATATTCTAATTTTACAATTTTGTCCTTTATTATTTGTCTTACATAATGATGCCTAATATCAATATGCTTGCTTCGACTTTGATTAATTTGACTGTTACATATTTTCTGTGCTGACTGACTATCATTAAACAGGATCACTGGCAAGTATTCACCTAGACATTCATGTAAGAAATTTCTAATAAATGTAGCTTCCTTGGCTCCTTCACATAAGGCCATATATTCACTCTCTGTGGTGGACAGGGCGACAGTTCTCTGTTTGCGGCTCTCCCATGACACAGCAGAATTACCTATTTTGAATGCATAACCCGTGTAAGAGCGTTGGTCTAGTTGGTTTGATGCCCAATCTGCATCCACATATCCTGTCACAGACAATGTAGATTTTTCATATACTATGTAGTAATCCATAGTTCCTCTCAAATATCGTAAAACCCGTTTTGCTGCTTTCCAGTGTGTTTCAGAGTGACAATTATTAAACTGGCTCAATACACTTGCTGCATGAGCAATATCAGGTCGTGTGCATACTGCTATATACATAATACATCCAATGAGGCTTCTGTATCTAGTGTCAGTCTCAGTTTTATCTCCTTTTTCAAACTTCATACTCTGCCATGTTGAACTGCTGTAATACTTTCTGTATGTAAGTTCTTTGATCAAGAATAATTTTATTATTTTCTTGATTTAATCGCATTCCCAATATATGTGTAGCACGGCCAAGGTCTTTCATTTCAAATATTCTCTTCAGTTCCTCCTTTAACTTATTTTTCTCTGGTGTATCCTTACTAAAAATCAAAATATCATCAACATACAAAGCTAATATGATGAGATTGCCTTTTCCATCCGATTTTATGTATACATTCAGTCAAAAAAGTATCGGGAATGGATGATTTGTTTATGGTTCCAAATTCAAATTTTTGTTTTTTTGTAGTTGTTAGATTGGCACAACTGTTTTCCACTTTGGCGCGGAGTTTGAGTTGCATCTGTTATTTATATTAAATACAGTGCTGGTTTTAGTAATATCATATATAGCGTATATTGCGAATTTCATAATAGACAAAAATATCGAACAAAGAGTTTGTCTTAAATTTTGCATCGCCAATGGAATTTCGTGTTCGGAGTCACTGAAAATGTTACAGAAGGCTTACGGTGAATCGACTTTATCAAAAACTCGTGCTTATGAGTGGTTCAAAGCGTTCAAAAGCGGTCGAGATGTGATGGAAGATTTGCCTCGCTCTGATAGGCCGTCAACGTCTGCAACTGAAGTTAACATCGCAAAAGTGAAGAAAATAGTGACTGAAAATCCCCATTCAACTCTGAGAGAGATAGCCGCCGAGTTTTCTGTATCTCACGAGTCGATCCGTACCATTTTAACTAATCATTTGGGTATGAAACATGTTGCTGCTCGGCTAGTCCCAAAAGATCTGAATTTTCTCCAAAAACTCAATCGCATGAAAGTCGCTGAGGACATGCTAGAACAAGTCAGTTCGGACCCAACATTCATGAAACGCATTGTTACTGGTGACGAGACGTGGGTTTACGAGTTTGACATGCAAACTAGTCAACAAGCTTCGGAGTGGCGCCTTCCAACTGAACCGAAACCGAAAAAACCACGCCAAAGTCGATCAAAAGTCAAAGTCATGTTGACTGTTTTCTTTGACTATCGCGGTGTTGTGCACTCTGAATTCTTACCGGAAGGTCTAACGGTAAATAAAGAATATTATTTGAGCGTTATGCGGCGTTTAAGAGAGCAAATTCGACGAAAAAGGCCAGATTTGTGGAAAGAAAATTCTTGGATTTTGCACCACGACAATGCGCCTTCGCACAAGGCTATCATTGTAAACGAATTTTTGACCAAACACTCAACAAATACCATCCAGCAACCACCATATTCACCAGATATGGCTCCTGCTGACTTTTTTCTTTTTCCTAAACTCAAATTATCACTTCGTGGCACCCGTTTTCAATCGATAGAAGACATAAAGGAGAATTCGCGGCGAGAACTGAACTCAATTCCGGAAGCAGCGTTTAAAAAATGTTTTGATGAATGGATTATTCGTTGGCGCAAGTGTATCGTTTCTAAAGGAGCATACTTTGAAGGTGATAAAATAAATTTGGATGAATAACAGACATTTTGTGTATTATTGATCTTTTCCCGGTACTTTCTTGACAGAGTAGTACACAAGGCTCATTAAGTGATTTTTTGAACTGGAGGTCTGTCAAAACATTATCTATTTTATCATACCAGGCTTTTGATGCTTGCTTAAGTCCATATATTGCTTTATTTAATTTAAATACATGGGTTTCCTTGCCCTTTACTTTGTATCCATCTGGCTGTTCCATGTATACCGTCTCCTTTAATTCTCCATTAAAGAAGGCCGTCTTCACATCCATGTGATCTACATACATGTCTAAGTTGACTGCCAGGGCAAGCAGGGTACGTATTGTAGAGTACCTCACCACCGGTGCATATGTCAGAGTGATCTATGCCATATTCCTGGGTAAATCCTTTGGCTACAAGACGAGCTTTATAACGAAGAAGCTGTCCTTCAGACCCAAGTTTCTTCTTAAAAACCTATTTACACTTCACAGGTTTCTTTCCATCAGGTAATAATGTTAGGTTCCAAGCTTTATTCTTTACAAATGATTTATATTCATCTATTATAGCTTCCTTCCAGTGCTCTTTTTCAGGTCCTGACAGTGCCTCATGTATTGTCTGTGGTTCATCACCGTGACTTGCTGCTGTCATGGCCACCACTGCATTAGTCGTCTCTTCAAAGACTCACAAGATCACTTGACTCTTGATCCATAGTCACATCAGGATTCCATGTGACATCATTGGGGTCGTCGACATGGCTAGAATCAGAAGAGCTTGTTTGAGACAATTCTATGACACTCCTATTGCAGTCAGTTGGCTCCACATGACTATTTTCAATAGAGCTCACATCAAAATTCTTATTTGTGAGTTCTAACTGAGAATCATTAATGCAGTTTTCCTGATTAGATATCACATCTTTATACATTTTCTCTTCTAAGAATTGTACATCTCTAGATTTGATAATTTTGGAAGGATTTTCAGGATCAACTAAGCGATATCCTTTGGACTCACTACAATATCCAACATGAATATATTTTTTACTCTTTGGATCCAATTTTGTACGCTTTTCATATGGAATCATTGCATAAGCGACACAGCCAAATACTCTTAAATCAGATAAATTGACTTTCTTACCAGACCATTTTTCTTCAGCTGTGGTACCTCTCACCGCCTTTTTTTTTTTTTTTTTTTTTTTTCGGATGGGAAATCATCAAATGACTTCTCCCGCTCTGGGCGGAGCAGGAGGGAGTGTCAGACTTTTACTGACTAAAACCCATCCATGTTCCTTCATCGCCCTTTGTGTTCCGGGGCCGCGGTATCTCTTTCGAACAGTCCCGCAACCCCGGCAGGCATCGGTCCTTGCGGACCCCTTCCTTTTTGCTGACTCTCTTTGAGGCGCGCGTGGAACACGAACGCGCCGTCGACACGGCCTGTCGTCATCAGACGGACGGACGGCGAGCTAGCCCATAGCCCACCGTCCACAGGCCCGCGCCTACGGTGGCCGGGGGCCACGTGGTGGCCCCCGACGCCCGGGGCGTCTCCCGCGGCGGCCGGGACGCTGTGAGGTTCTCTCCCTCTCACGTTCCGCCACCTCCTTCTCTAGCATTACTGCTTCGCAGAAGGAGGTGACGGCGTCCCATTCCGTCTCGCTCCGGACCATGGCTTGCACCAGGGCCGGACGCGAGAGGTCGCCGCCGCCAATCGCCGCTTCGAGGACACGGCGGTGCTCTGCCCACGCGGGGCACACCTCCACCGTGTGCTCCACCGTGTCCTCCGGTCGATCCTCGCAGTGGAAACACCCGGGCGTTTCCTCCCGCCCGATTCGGTGCAGGAACCTCCCGAAAACACCGTGTCCGGTGAGGACCTGCGTCAGGCGGAAGGTGAGGACGCCGTGGCGTCTCTCCAGCCACTCCTCAAAGAGGGGACTTATCGCCACTATCGTGGCGTGCCCTGCACGGGGTTGCGACAGTCGCTCTCTCCATGTCGCCATGAGATCCCGCCGGAAGTCTGTCCGCTGAGCGACAATTTGTCGCGGCAGCGGAGTTTCCCCCCGGCGAAGCGCCTCCGCGCGCCATTCATGCAGGCGCGCGAGGACTATCGCCTCCAGATCCCATGGCGGCAATCCGGCAAGGAGGCACGCCGCCTCGCGGGCGATCGTGCGGTACCCACGGGCCAGCCTTACGGCTACCACCTTTTGGGGCGCGTTCAGGTAGTGGGCTGCACGCAGCCTCAAGGAACGCGCCCACACCGGGGCCCCGTAAAGGGCCATGGACCGCACGACTCCCGCGTAGAGCCTCCGGCAGGAGGCGTTTGGCCCCCCCAAGTTGGGCAGGAGCCGCCTGAAGGCAGCCCCAGTCCGTTCCAGTTTGGGGGCCAAACGTCGGAAGTGCTCCACGAAGTTCCACCGGCTGTCGAGGACGAGTCCTAGGTACTTCAAAGTCGACTCGACACCGATGGATACCCCTCCTACCGTGAGTAAGGATCCCGGAGGTGGCGCATTCCGAGGCCCATGAAAGCACATGGCCTCAGACTTGTGCAATGCCACCTCGAGACCCAGTTGCCGGATCCTCTCAACGACAATCGCAACCCCGCGTGTCATGATTTCGGCCGCCGCCTCGTGCGACCCCCCCTGTGCCAGCACCAGCGTGTCGTCTGCATAGCAGACCAACCTCTCACCGCCTTACTGGGTGATTTATTCTTGATGAATATTGCCATATTCAATGCTTCCGCCCAGAACCTCCGATCCATTCCAGCATCTTGCAGCATGCATCGTCCGGCCTCGACAATTGTCCAAATGGCCCGTTCTGCCACGCCATTCTGCTGCGGGGAGTATGGCACTGTCAATTGATGCTCGATGCCATGCTCTTGTAGAAACTTCTGGAACTGTTTATTAACATATTCACAACCATTGTCCGTTCTAAGAGCCTTTATTTTTAAATTAGTCTGATTTTCTACTAGACTTGTGAAAATCTTAAACACTGGCAATACTTCATCTTTACTCTTAAGAAAATAACCAAATGCCATTCTTGTAAAGTCGTCTATAAAGGTTAATAGATATTTACTGCCACTAAAAGAGGAAACTGACATTGGTCCGCACAAGTCAGAGTGTATAAGACCTAGCTTCTCAGTAGCTCTATTAAAAGACCTTTTTGGGAATGGTAATCTACTCTGTTTCCCCTCAAGACATGCTACACAAGGAGTATGTTCGCTATCAATGTAATCAATGCCAATGGCCATACCTTTTTTAAGTAAATCCATACTTCGCCTATTCAGGTGTCCAAGTCTGCGATGCCATAATGCCTGGGATAGCACCGCATCGCACAGGTTCACAGCCTCCGTTTCATGTTCCATAGACTGGTTCACTTGCAATGGATTACCCAAATCCATCGATTGACAGGCTGCAATCAACTCTCTTGTGTTTGTTGACTGCTGACATATTGTGTCTAACTGATAAACACCGTTGACCTTCGTAGCACTGGCAACTATATTTTGCCACAATAAAAATTGCACTTCTTTGAGTCAAAGTGTACATCAAGTCCTTTGGCTGCCATTTTTCCGACAGAAATAAGGTTTGTTGACAATCCCGGCACATAAATAACCTCAACTATTTTAGTTGTTTGTTTGTGTCCTTCCAACAACAATTCCACATCACCGTGTCCTTCACTATGCATCTTTTGATTATTTGCCACTGTCACTGAACGCGGAGTATGCACAACATAGTTTTGTAGTAAGTTTTTGTTGTGTGTCATGTGACAAGTCGCGCCAGAGTCCACATACCAAGCATTCGAGTTGATATCCACAGCTAACGCTGTCAATAACGTTCCGTTCCAAGCTTTTTCGCATTTATCAGTTTTGTCACTCCGTTTATCATTTTTAATTGTTTTTGTAGGACAGTTTCTAGCATAATGATTAGGTTTTTTGCATATGAAGCACTTAACCTTGTTAAGTTGTTTGCTGTCGACACCTTTTGTTTTCCGGTTTGTAAGCATTGCACTTTCTTCACCCTTGTCAATGTCCCTACGCAAATTTTCTTGTAACAATTTACTTTTTACTATTTCACTGCACAATTTTATGTTCGAATTTTCCAACGCCATAATAAGTGGGTCGTAGTTTGGCGGTAAACCACTTAACATTAACACTGACAGGAAATCATCGTCTAATGGAGCATTTATATCCCGTAGTTGTTGATCCAAGTCTGTGATCTTCAGGAGGTACGCTTCCATGTCGCTAAATTGTTCCAATTTAAGTCCAAACAATGTACGTAAAAGTCCAAGTCTTCTACACAGCCCTCTGTCTTCATACGCCGTTTTCAAATTCCTCCAGGCTTCATACCCAGTTGCTGCATTCCGTACATGAGAAAAAGACGACTGCTGCACCATTAAACATATTTTTGCGAGTGTCTTTTGTTGTTTACGTTCGTCGGTGACCTTGGTTGTCCCCGGCGTAGACTCGTCGATGCAGTCCCATAAATCTTCATGTATTAAATACATACGCATTAAAAACTTCCAATTTCCATAGTTTGAAATTCCGTTAAGTTTTTCAAAGTTTACTGAAATTCCTGGACTTGATGCTGATGACGTTGCCATAGTAGACAATGGCGAGCCTCGATATTGAGATGCCGGCTGTGTTGGCTGTAGCATACTTTCTTTTGGCCTTTTGCACCAAAACTATTTTCGTACTTTTATTTACCACGTATCCTGGGCCTATAACCTGTTGGATTTGGGGCTAAATAAACCAGGTTTGAAATATAAAATAGGGATTTATTGATACAGATGCACAGTACAATCAACGTTGCTAAGTAATAGCCGACCATGAAGCAGAGTGACATGACAGTGACAGAGACAGCAACTGTTTGACATACAATGACATCTTTAAACTGTTTGGTTTATACACTTTACTCTAACAACGACAGTTTTAAAAAAATTGCAAATCTGTTTAGTCCGTCAGTTAGAGTATTAGAAATTAATGGACACGTATTTTTTGTTTTTGTAAATCAATGAATATTGACAAAGACAAAACGCATCAAAAGTCGGGAGTGGGGGCTCGTGACGTCAGAACTAGATAAAAAATATACCTAGGCGTGACGTATTGAGAATTTTGAAAGCGTCATAACTTCGTCAATTTTGGTTTACGTAACAAAAGAAAAAGCACGGGTCAAATATTTTTTGATAATTTTTTGTCGTCTCGCCTATTCTAACATCATTTAAAGGTAAGAAAGGTAAGAATGCAAAAAATTAAAAGTAATGGCCTGTGACTTAACGCCATTAGGTATACGAAGTTTAATTTATTGTCGTATTGTCATCTCTACCTTGCATACATAATATTCCCACTGATGGGACAAATCTTCTCTGTAATGAAGAGTGGGTGATAATAGACTAGCTCCATACGGATTCGTGGATAACACAGTCATACCTCCTAATTTTCAGTTCAAAGATATGTCAACTGACAAGACATGTACAAATTGGAGACTTTGGCACACCTTTGGAGACCTGATGTCCTGAAATACAGGCTTTCGTCTAGCTTAGGCACCAATCTCCCACAGTTTGAAAAAACGCATTTGTATTGTTCACGAAACCTAATATAATAATGTTCCTACGTATTGTGGCGAGAAATAAATCTTTATCTTAACTTAAATGGGACTGGGCATTAACTGTTGGCTAACGGTTTATAGAAGACACCTACCTTCCAAATTTTAAATTTTCGGAGTAAAATGGCTGTGACAAACGAACAGACGAATCAATAAGGGTTCCTTTTTTTGGTACTAGGAAACGGAACCCTAAAAACATCTATTTATCCTCAAGACCACACGGAAAAATGCATTCATCTTTTCTAAAACTTAGATACAGAATACATTCTGTATCTACGTTTTAGACCTGCCAAAAGAAACTAAAAGATCTTCATGGTATCTTCAAAAGACAGCTGGGACGTATGTTTAAAAAAAAAAACAATCATTCAACGGGATAGTACTGGGTAAAAAAATATTGCTTACAATTCTGAACGTCCTGGCGAAATTGGACATATGGGAAAGAAACATAATATCTGGTGTGGTACGTACGCCCATGATTTACAGGGAATACTGAGGATTTTTTTGTAGTTGCGAAACAAAGTTTGACGGACTAACAAACACCTAAACACCGTGTCCTCCGGTCGGTCCTTCGGATCCTTCACGAAGCCGTCAACGAAGCATTCTGTACATCAAATTAAGTAACTAGGCAAAAATTTTTGCTAGGAAACAAATTCTTTTTTTGGGTGAAAAGTCACTTTTAACGATAGGACTCAATGTAACGCAACTCAGAACATTATGCTGATACGAGTAGTTGCATTAAATAGTACAGGGGCCGTGAAGGTATTTAAAATAAAGTTTTTTTAGTTTTTTAGTTTTACTTGTATTTTTTTTAGAGTTAGGACGTTGACCCCCAATATCTCCTTAACAAGAAGGGTTTCCAGGTATGGTCCGAAATAAAAAATGATTGCAATGACGGGGAGAACAAACTGCCTTTGGGCTTCGTTATGGGTATTTTACACTTATTACTATTCATCGCACTTTGTGTTCCGGGTCACGGTATCTCTTTCGAACAGTCCCGCAACTCCGGCAGGCATCGGTCCTTGCCCTTCCTATTGCTGGCTCTCTTTGAGGCGCGCGTGGAACACGAACGCGCCGTCGACACGGCCTGTCGTCATGAGACGGACGGATGCCGAGCTAGCCCATAGCCCACCGTCCACAGGCTCGCGCCTACGGTGGCCCCCGACGCCCGGGGCGTCTTGCGCGGCGGCCGGGATGTGAGGTTCTCTTCCTCTCACGATCCGCCAACTCCTTCTCTAGCATTACTGCTTCGCAGAAGGAGGTGACGGCGTCCCATTACGTCTCGCTCCGGACCATGACTTGTACCAGGGCCGGACGCGAGAGGTCGCTGCCGCCGATCGCCGTTTTGAGGACACGGCGTTGCTCCACCCACGCGGGGTCCTCCGTTCGATCCTCGCAGTGGAAACATCCGGGCGGTTCCTCCCGCCCGATTCGGTGCAGGAACCTCCCGAAACAACCGTGTCCGGTGAGGACCTGCGTCAGGCGGAAGGTGAGGACGCCGTGGCGTCTTTCAAGCCACTCCTCAAAAAGGGGACTTATCGCCACTATTGTGGCGTGCCCTGCACGGGGTTGCGACAGTCGCTCTCTCCATGTCGCCATGAGATCACGCCGGAAGTCTGTCCGCTGCGCGACATTTTGCCGCGGCAGTTACTATTATAGCCTGAAGTAAACAATCACCTTCCCTTGCTACAAAACTTAGATTTCTGACACAACTAATATAAATGAATCAATAAGATAGGTCATTGCCTTTAGCTAGCTGCAAAGCTTGTAACATCAGCAAGCGGTAGGTACTTATAACTTAAGCCATCACGATGAGTTAAGTACCTCTACAATTAATTCGTTACTACGAATCCCCTGATGCAGAACCCTATTCAAGTCTTTGATCTGTTAATCTGCTGTTAAATCTCAGTTTAGCTCAGCGATAGTTCCCTAAACAACGATTGAACTTGTGATTTGACAGTAGCTTTATTGACTTCGGTAAATTTAGGTTACGTTATGGTATGAAATAAATACTAGATTTTAACCGTAGCTTCGTTCTCATGGAGGTTGGAAATGATTCCACAAACATGTTCTACATGTGTTTAAAATTTCAACTAAATTCGGTCAGTAGTTTTTACGTGAATGAGTAACAAGCATGTAATTATTTTATGCTGTCTTGGTTTCCGTATGTTTTTTCTCGGGTGACCACTGAAAACCAGCGCTGCCTTCTGATAAATCAATATTTTTACTTTCAACACCAAACAGCATAATTATTATGATAATGTTTCTTCACATCAGTGTAAGAATTTACACTATTGGATCATCGGATCAGTAGTCCCGAAGATTACCCGCCACATCCAAACATACAAAATTTACCTCGTTATAATATTGAGTAAAGAAAAGTATTGTTTCTTTTTAACTACCATGTTGTTATATTGTTAGGTTATCCGAGAGCAAATAATAGCTATTTTGTTTAATGACATGAACTGGAAACGAAATTCTGTACGACACGCACATCATTACAAAGAAATGTAAAGATTCGATAACATCGTTTTTCCAAAAATTTTTTTACGCACGGCAACGCAAACCATACTTTTTCCGTCTAAGCTGACCTCTAATTGTAGCAAAAGCTTATAAAATACGAGGTTAACTTATACTAGAACTGGAAAATTAGTATAGCATGAGGATTTGGGTGCTTTTCCAATTCTAAGCACTGTGTTATTTATCAGAAACTGAGGAGTGGATTGGATCCGGGGTTGTGGGACTGTTCGAAAGAGATACCGTGACCCCGGAACACAAAGGGCGATAAAGGAACATGGATTGGTTTTAGTCAGTAAAAGTCTGACACTCCCTCCTGCTCCGCCCAGAGCGGGAGAAGTCATTTGATGATTTCCCATCCGAAAAAAAAAAGAGTGGATTGGATTTTAGATTTATGCCGTTGATAGCGTTGATAGGCTTGGCCCTTATTCATGCAAATGTACTACAGGTGGGTACACCTTTAACTAACCGGATAACCTTTAGGAGAAGAACAGGCGTGACGTCATGTACAGCAAAAAGCGTCCTCCTGTGTACACTATCCGTTCTACTGCCACTGGTACTAGCGTAACGGGTTCCTAGAAAAATACTAGGCGGTTCAAACTGGATATTGGAACTGGCGATATGGCTCGTTTGAGCAAGCTTTATTTTATTGGGGTGCTCGCTAATCACGCTTCTATGAAACATTAAATATAAGATTTTTTTTCTAGTCGCAATCAGGTATTACAAATTAAAAAAAAAAAACTTTAATTCGGATAAGTAACATATATGGGTTAGTAAAAACAAAAAGATAATTATCTATTTGACAACAAGGCGGTTGTTTAAAATGAATCTTTGAACAACATCACCTAACAAACGAGAATCCAACCTCCCCGCTATGGTCTTGAGGATGGAGTTTCAGCTGTCCCGCACTCTGCAGAGCAAAGATGCATATTTCTGTCTGACTATGGCGTGGAAGCCATCGACGCTTGCTTGTGCAAACATACCTGATGCACTACAGAAACGGGGAGAAATTTTTGACTTGCCAACTCGCACTGGGCCAGCGTGGTGTATTATAGCCCATTCCCTCTCATAGAGAGGAGGCCTGTGTCCCAGCAGTGGGAACACTATTATAGGCTGATTATGCTTATGTTATGCTTATGAAATAGGTTCACACATTCTATACATAAATAATGCACTATCACAATTATCACCAAGTCGTCTGAAAAATAGCTGGAATCGATTAACGATTCCAGCTATTTTCATTTTTAAACATAAATTATCGCCAGGTGTTGATCCTAATCTTTACTTTTTAACTTTAAGCTTCTGTTCGGTCTCTGTACACCAAAGTACTTTTTATAGTACCTAAACAATACTATCTCCCAACTCAGCCCAAAGCCGAAACACCAAAACTTTTACCAAACCAAAAAAGCAGAGGGAAAATAAAGACAACACAACTAAACTGACCGTTCAGGACTATCCGATATAAATAGAAAAGTACGCCCCACTACACGTACGACTACTCGACATCTAGTCGCCTTTATTTATGGCATACTCCCGCACAAAGGGTGGGGCGTTATGCCACTGAGGAACCGAGGTAGAAGGACCAGCCTTAAACATGCTCAACAAAAAAGAGAACTTTTTTTTTAATGCCGAATAGTCTTTTGTTTGAAACCTGAAAAATCTCTCTTTTTAAACCAAATACGTTGCGGCTGCAACGCATCGCATTTTTAACGAACTTCAAAAAATGGAGGACGTTATGGTATTCCACCAGCATCTTTTTTTTTCATGTGTTTCTTCACTGATTTCTCCACGATTACTGGTCCGATTTAAGTGATTCTTTTTTTATATAAAAGAAGCAAATATAAATTGTATTAATTATGCGTATTAATTTATGAGTTATCCTCTATAATGAACATTTTTTCGTCATTTGAGAGGATGTTGAGCTAATATTTTCTTGTTATAATACAAAATTGATACTTGCCAAAGATTCTACTAATAAATAAAAAACTTTTTTAGCAAAAAATATAACTGACTTAAAAAAAAAACACAAAAAGAAAAACACAAAAAAGTGGTATCTCACAAGCATATAATCCCCTCCTTTTTTGAAGTCGGTTAAAAACCGGCCAAGAGCGAGTCGGACTCGCGCACCGAGGGTTCCGTACAAACTTTTTAAAGGACAAACTTAACTTTGCTATTTGATCCCTAGAAACGGCTATTGCACCAACCGCAAATAATAAGTTTGTAATAGTAAAATCGTTTTTTTTTTTGTTATTAAACTACATATTTACAGTTTTCAGACTTTTTCCTTTACATGTTTTGTAAGACCTTGGTTTTTGCCAAATTTCGTGATTTTAGGTCAACGGGAACTACCACATAGGTTTTCGAAACAAAACCTATAGGGTACTTCCGGTTGACCTAGAATTGTCAATTTTGGTTAAAAGCAAGGTCTTACAGAACAAGTAAAGGGAAAAGTTCGAAAAATAAAAAAAAATGAAAATTAAGGTAAATTTTAGTACTTACAATCTTTCGCGAAAATCTAAATATGATATCTTTTTATCGTGTTTTTTGTACACCTAATCCCTATTAGGTCAGACCAGATACTAAGATCTATAGTCCCTACTTTGATCTTAGTATCTGGTAGAAATTTCAACTGCCATTCATGAGAAAACGGTGGTAACAGACGGACGGACAGACGGACAAGAAAGTGATCTTATAAGGGTTTCTTTCTTACCGTTTGAGGTACAGAATCCCAAAAATGATTTGACACAAATCATTGTGGAACCTTATTGTAAGTCATCATTACAAAAGAGCATTACAAAATTGGTTCGAAATAAAAATCATAGTAGCCTTGGCATAGACAGCCCAGGGTGTTCCCAGAGCTGGGACACAGGCCTCCTCTGTATGAGAGAGAATTGGCTGTAATCCACTCTGCGGTCAGAAAACAATTTTGTTGATAGTACCAAACTTGGAGACGAGCTAACCTTCTCACCACAACACGAACAATTCTCATACACGTGCCGGCAACAATTAATAATTAATTTAGTACAGTCGACCTCGACCTTATTGTAATTTGGCAACAATCCTTATTACAACTTGACTAAGGTCCAAACTCTCTACTCTCACTTGGAAGCGCCAGAGTAGCCAGTGTCTTTTTCATTAAATTTTCATTCAATGGGATTTAATGAAATAAAAAAAAATCACTAATGACTATTAGTGATTTTAATTATTATAATTCTGTAAATACATTGTATTACGGTCGCGAATCATATAATAGTTTGTTCAACATACAGATAAACACTAACCTTAACCGAAATGTAAAAACCGCCCCAAGAAAAGGTACGATAGGCGAATTTATACTCAGCCAATTTTGGGCTAATTTGACGATATTAAAAAAAAAAACTAGATTTACAGTTATCACTAAGACCAATAGTGATTGAGTTTTTTTTTTTCATAATTATGTCTAGCTACAATTGGTGAATTTATGTTAAGCCATTAAAGTTGCTGGATAAATGTCTAAAATTCCTTGATTTCCAGTCATCGCTAGAATCAACATTGATTGAATTATTTTGCAAACACTAGCTATACAAATTGTTAATTAATGCTGAGCAATTTTGGGCATTAAAACTACTGTTGAAACGTCTAAAATGCCTTGATTTTAAGGCTCCGCTGTAACGGATGGAGATTCAGTTATTTTTTACTTAGAACTGGTCCTTCTGTTCTCGTTTGTGTGGTTGTGCGAATAAAACTATTTTTATACAGCACCCTGTATTATTTGTCGCATAAAAAATGTACGGCCAAAATAAATACGAAACGATTTATCGCAGTATGTAGGCAGATTGGTTCCCAGAAATGTACAATTACGTACTTAGATAAGGGAAATTATTAATCAAGCGAATACAAATTAAATCGGCTACTATTAATAGGATACTTCACAATTTGTACAAATTTTATAATTTATTGTAATTCAAAGGTCAGACAGGTCAAATATGTCATTACCCAATATTGAGAGGCCTTTGGTAAACTATTAATTTACAGGTTCAATAACATAACATAACATCACGCCTGTAATCCCCGAAGGATTAGGCAGAGGTGTACCTAATAGTACACCCACATTTTGCCAGTTATTTTTGTGTCTCATGTATTAGGGGGGAGCCTATTTCCATCAACCGGGCTCAAATACAGACTCCGTGGCTTCCTAATGGAAAACTCATCACATTTTGCCCGACCCGGGGTTCGAACCCACGACCTCATGATTCATTCATTCATTCACCTCATAATTCATCTTTAATAATAATAAATATTAGGTACTGCCTAAATAATTACATCACAAAGGTCAGCAATTCTTTGATACGCCCACCCAGCAGTTATTGGCTCATTATTATTTCCATTAATGGGCATTATTAACCGATATATCTTTATCAGCTTCCATTTATCTGATGATTTATTTGACTTATCAAATGAAATGATATTTTAAGTAACGTCTCTAGGGTAAATTATTGTTAATAGGAATTGTAATGATTTATACTGGGCTGGTCTCTGGATCGATTGTTATTTAATAGAACTTAATAATAGAGTGTATATGAAGGGTTTTGAACAAAACAAACCAGGATTCAAGTACTTAATGCAAATGCATGCTGAATGTTATTTCTTTTAATCAATCATCAACATATTAATTACATGTAATTATATTAAAATCTCAAAAACATATTACAATATAAAAATTATTAGCTCATCCAGCATCGGGAAAAGGGTCCGAGTTACCGGTGGTCAGGGCTCTTGAGAGAGGAACCTCCCAACAATACGCCTCGTGTCCAGAAGTACTGCGTTCCGAATCCGGGTTCCAAGCGAAAGCCAAATAGATGTATTATAAAGTTAAATCTTCCCGAAATAATTTTCTAACTAAATAATGGTGAAAACTGTATCAAATTACGGTGCTTATAAAAGAAACAACGCATTAAAATTAACAAATCATTATTTTATACTCTATTCACTTCACTGTACTCTAGAATTTCCCTTCACTCTCACAGACACAAACAACACCCACAAAAAAAAAAAAACTGGATTCAAACCAACAGCACGTCCCGTAGAAGTCAATCAAGCTGTCAATTAAACGTTAGTTTCTTTGCGGCCATTAAAGTTGACCCACAAAAAGGTTTACTGGCTAGTGGCTGAACGACATTTGATACAATAACTTCTTCAACCTCCACTTAGTTTAGATCCTTGACCTCAATAAAACTCAGATTAAAACTTTGGTCCTTCGATTTGGGCACTAAGCACTAGAAAATTGGTCTTTTGGTACTCAATGTGTGTTATAAAGTTTCTTAATTTTATCTTAATTTAAGACTTTCAAACGCACCAAGAATAGAATAGAAAAGAATAGTTTTGTATTTAGAAATTATGGATTAAGATACATTAAATTTCAGCCATAATTTTTACTATTCGGCATGCAAACATTTACATTATTTATAAAACATTTAAAACACTTTTTATTATAAAACATTTTTTACTTGTATCTATCAAACTAGATAAATAAAATTAATCAGCAATATTTTCTCTGTTACAAACTCAATTACGTATTTTATATTTCTTAATAAAGTTCATAATCAGCCTATTATGTTACAATGCTGGGATACGCGACTGTGGTCCTCATATAAGGGCAAGAAAGAATCATTATTCTACGGGCCCAGTTGATTGGTGGATGTAAAAAATTGTTTTTTAAATTTTAGTGTACGACATTCTGGTTTCCTTGCAATATTTCCTTTCACCATTTTGAGAGCAACGGGCTACAAGGAGTTGCTCCATAATAAATACGGTACCGTATTATCTGTTTAGCCTTTTCCTGACTGTTGGGTTTGGCTTCCAGTCCAACTGAATGCAACTGAAAACCAGTATGTTATATAGAGCAATTACTTAACTGACTGACAGTTACTGCATGGGAAACACGATATCCTTGGACTGGTTTATTTATTTATTTATGGCTCTCCAACAACTTATTCACTAATACATATACAATAAACACAGTAGAATTTTCAGATTACAGTGAACTTGTCAATTAAAGGAGTGCACAACACTTGCAAAATTATAAGAGTTTAACATAAAGCATAAAGCAGTACACTACGCAAACTAATTACAAAATAAAAAGACAGAATACAGGTTGACAGGTTGTCAGACTTTCGGGTTTCACAGAATACCTATGACTTCATATTGTTTTCTCTTTTGTTCTTAAAGTGGGACAAAAACACATTAGTCATGTCAACCTGACGCACGGTGCGAGTTGTAACCCAACTGAGAGAGACCAAAATTATTTCGCAGTTAGGTTTAGTAGGTAGGTTTTGTTTTACTATGTCCCAGAAAAGGCAATAACCAACATTTTTTTCAAATTTCTTTAAGGTTCTCCAAATTCAAGATCATGGTTTCTATGAACACTTTGTTCTACTACCCAGAAGTCCTGATGTAAAAACCCATTAACAGTTTGTCTGACCTGGGAATCGAATCCAGGACATCATGGTCAGCAGTCGCGCAACTACAGTATATTCTCAAGTTACATATTATGTCGTGTGACTGGGACTGTAGCTTTGTTTTTGTTTTTTTTTTGTATTTGTGACATTCAAAAGTGCTGTAATGTTCTAATTGAATGATATGCTTTGAGTTTGAGTTTGAAGGCAGTCACGATTTTATGACTCGATGGTGATGATTCGATCAGTGATTCAATGTGTAATACGTACCCATTCATCTCTTATCTTCCTAGCTAACAAATCTCCGTTTAGACAGAAGTACAAACATAACTGTCTCCAAACAAAACTTTAAGATCAAGCGATTAATAGATAAATTGGTAGATATCAGTGTCTAAATTGAAGCTTTTAACTTTTACAACAGATGAAAGACAATTAAAAGCTAAATTGAGTTAGATTAAAATAATTTATTTAAATAATCACGCATTCCGAATATTCATAGTAAAAAGACCTCAGCAATAAAAGTATTTGAACTTTCTATCGTTTTATTTGAAGTCGTAAGAATTTTATCAAAACCCTTACTCTCAAACGGACCTATAAAATAATTGGTCCTTCGAGTCTCAACCTACGGTTACTATTTGGAGGTATGCAAGCAATTTTAAATCCTAATAACATTTAATTTCTCTATCCCCTTGTCGAAAATTGCAAGCATTCAGAACACGACTGTTGTGTCCTCATTTTATTAAATCATCAATTGGAACAGCTGGCGCTTTGTTACTGACAATTGACGACACATTGACAGCTTGCAAAGAGTACTTCAGTAATTTTCGGATCGAATGTGAACATTTCATTTTAATTAAGCACATATCATATTAATTGAAGTTTATAGTGTTTTCTAGAATGACCAGAAATACAAGATGTTAACGGACTCTTCACGAAGCCATCAACTAAGCATTCTGTACACCAAACTAAGTAACTCTACGCAAAAATTATGGATGTGAAACAACTTTTTTTTTAGTGAAAAATCACGTTTTACGGACGGACTCAATGTAACACACTCAAAATATCGTGCTAATGGATGCCTTGAATAATACGGGGGTCGTGAAGACATATAGAGTAAAGTTATTACATTAAAAACTTGAATAAAAAAAATTTACTTGTGAAAAACTTGGAACTTTGACCTGCAGGTATGGTCTAGAACAAAACAAATATCTCAATGATGAGAACAAATGCGTTTCGGCTTCATTAAGAGTGCTTTTACACCCACTACATAAGTTTACGTAAGGTGCAGTCTACAGTACACCCAGACTTCTCCGCTTATGTTTGAGTCCCACATAAAAGGGGGAGAGCCTATTGCCATTAATCGGGCATACATAACCAGACACCTCCGGTAGAAAAACTTACCACCACTTTTCCCGAACCCAAGACCTCATGATCAGCAGAACCGCAAGCGACTTCTAAACCAACGAAGCAGTAAAACAAATGAATATTAATGATAGATATCTAGAATTGGTCCTTTATTTCGACTCATAAAGCCTATAATCAGAATTGAGTGGGCTATAAAATTATAATGTACTGGTTTATGATAACTGGTATTTATGTGATGTTTGTGTGAATGGTTGAATTATTTGGGACTATCGATTTATAGAGAGGATAAGTTAGGGATCCCTGGATTTTGCATAACACTCATTTACGTAGGTTTCGTCAGAAAAAATCAACCTATTGGTCTTGCACCTAAAGTAAGTCGAGGGGAAAGCACCTAAAGGATAGGGGCCTAGTTCTAGTTACCCCTAGAGCCCAAATCAACCGCTGGTTAAAAAGTAATATGGTGGTGTGGTGGTATATGGTGGATAATATATATATATATATATATATATGTATGTATACGTATGTATGTGGGGCACCAAGCAAAATTTTGCCACACTCTACAGGTCGCAATTATGCACCGATTGCTTTCAAACTTGTCCCAAAAATCGAAAGGGTCAAAACTTAGGTTAAGTTCGTGAATGGGCGGAATCCGTCCATGGGGGGCGGCGAGGGGGCGGTTTTTCGAAAATCTGTTTTTTGAACAGTTTAACATTTTTATCATTCAGAGTAAGAATACGAACAATTTTAAATTTAAACTTCTTGATGCAACCCAACTTGGGGAGGGAATTGAAATTTTCAAATTTTTTATAAAAAAAAAAATATATCTCCGAAACGGTAAACATTTTTAGTGTCGCAATTTTTTTTTTGAAAGCACATTGTTTAATCTACAATTTTCACTATTAAAGTTTAGCGATAAAACTTGTAGTTTTCGAAATAAAAAATAATAACTGAAAAATTAAGGGCGTTTCCATGCTAAACTCTTAAGGATGGATTTTAAAATTTATGATAACCATTCATAACCATTAAGACGTTTAATTATCAAACGTCAACAAAGTCGTTGCTATGACGACCAAGTCTTTTGGCATCTGACGTATTCATAAAGGAGGTACTGCAAACAAAAACAAAAAAATACTGACAAAAATCGGCCAGCGCAGCTGTGGCTAGCCTCTGAATTTCCAGAATAAATATGGGTGGAACCTTCTTCGAAATCTACTTCTTCCTGCGGCACGCGGTTTCGCCCGCGTGAGTTTGACAATTGTCCCACGGAATCGTACTTCCGGGATAATACTCGAAGTACTTCAGGTACAAGTGTGTAACATTGGTGATTACCAGTGAGGCGCCATTGAGACCCGAGCCGTTAGGTGAGGGTCTTAAGAGAGCCGAGGACGGTAATCAATACACACGTGTATCATACGACGTTTTTAACACACTTGTAAAGAAGATAATAATAAAAAATCATTTTACAATAGAAACTTTTCTATGAACAAAGCATTGAGATGCTTTGTTCATAGAAAAGTGTCTATTGTACCAATAAAATAAAAAACCCTTTAACTCACTTAAGAATAATAGCAATGTAATAGTCACAGTTTGATTTACGAAGTTGCATGAAATGAGCAAGCAATAGGTACATTAATTTATTTGTAGGTACTATTGATCACGATATTTTTTGTATCGAAACTTTTTTAAGAACAAAGCAACTCAACCAATAAAATAAAAAAAACATAAAACTCACTTGTGAACAATAGCAATGAAAAAGTCACAGTTTGATCACAGGTGTCATTATGTGCCTAATTGCGGTGAAATTATAGCCATTTTATGAGCAAGTGTGTTGAAAAAAAGTATTTTATGTCTTATTCCATGTTATAAACTATCTGCCAAATTTCATCCAAATCCGTTCAGTAGTTTTGGCGTGAAAGAGTAACAAACAGCCATTCATCCATCCCCACAAAGTTTCGCATTAATTATGATATTAGTAGGATTACCTTATATGACTCAAATCTGAGTACCAAGAGACACTAATCTACATAGTTTTCATATGACCTGATCCAGATTATATCTGGACTTTAAAAGAGACTAAGACCTCTGAGTTTTTTGGCTGTTTCTTCTCAGAGAGAAACAGCGGACTCATATAGTTAAAAAAAAAGACTAAGTGTATTTATTTTTTGGAAAAACCTATTTTCAAAATAAACATGCATACATTCATAACATCAAGCCTGTTATCCCCGAAGGGTTAGGCAGAGGTGTACCTAATAGTACACTCACATCTCGCCAGTTATGTTTAAGTCCCATGTAATAGGGAGCGACCCTATTGCCGTCCTTTATCATTTATAAATACCTGTAATCTGTACGACTGTTTGTACCTACTAAATATATTTCTGCTTATACCTCTCTAACCGTATAGCACTTATTTGCAAACCACGTCCCAAGGATTGTCTTACGACTAATTGAAACTGCTTGATCAATTAATGATAATTCACGTAATTCAATTAATATGCATGAAATAGTACATAGAGTAATATTAACTGTATTGCTAATTGCGTTAATTGAATGTATATTCACGGTATAATTGTTGCGGATCTTGTTACAAACTGTCCCTAAGGTGCCACTGGGGCAAAAGGACCAGAACTTTTATTGTTTTGGTTTGTAATTGTACATTTAATCTGAATGGTGTAATTTTCTTTTATTTTAAATCGACTTCAAAACATGAAGGTTACGCATTCAGTAAATGTCTTTTTTTTAAAGTAAGTGCATCGATTTCTGTGAGAGTCTAGTAATTCATGCATTATTTGATCATTATCTAGCCCGTTTAGAAGTTTTTATGATATGTTTTAACTGACTCCTCAAAAAGTAGGTCATTTATAACATTTATTCATGTATTATGTTCAGTCTATTATTCGTGAAGGAAAACATCGTGGAGAAACCAAACCAGCATGCCTGAGAGAAATTGCATGCCATGGGTGGCATAAAAACTCTGACATCAGGTTAGGCACTAATCAACTATGTTAAGGTCTTCCACCAACCAGCTAACCGGATGCAACTAAAAACCAGTATTTTACATGGAGCGACTGGATGCGATGGAGCATCTGACCACAACCCAGGTAGTATTTAATATACCGATGCCTTTGGTAAGACTGGTTGTCAGGCTTTTGGGCCACTGGCTACCTGTAACGACTGTCAAAGATCTACAAATGACTACATTTTTTTGTAAATTAATATAATTAAGGCTATAAACATTTTAAACACTTTTTTAAGCTTTCGCGGCTTACAACTAAACTTGTATTGTCACTTAGGGACTTTATCGGGAGCTCAAAACAATTACCAATCACGGAGGATATCCCGTAAGTGACATTATAAGTTTATAAACATTTTGTCTACACCTATTTCTTTACCTAGATGATGGTAATTACATGAAAATCCAATCAATCATTACACCTCTGTCTACATAAATATCTTAATGTACTTTCTTACTATGCAAAATGTATGCTCTTATATTCAACGAGCACTAATCAAATTCGTATTTAACGAAGCTTGCTCTGATCTGAGCCAAGAACATCGCACAATTAATTCAATATCAGTGAGAAAACAATTCATTTTCCCGACAACGTTTCTCTAATAATTTTACATTGTTTCTAACTAATTTGCGTATGAGCTAAAGGAAATTATAACTTACTAGCTCGTTGGAAATTTTCTCGAAGGAATATACTTTAGGGATAAAAAGTATCCTATGTCATTGTCTAACCTAGGTCATGGTCTACTTGCATGTCATATTGCGTCGATTTTTTATCAAAATAAACATAATTACTTTCGTATTTATAACATTAGTATGAATAAACATTAAAAATACAGGAGGATATGTGTATATTACGACCTGTCAAGACTACCTAAAAAACAAAAAAAAAACTGTTGAAAAAAAGAGCTTTAGAGACTTGAACCTATGTCTTCATAACGCCAGTAAAACCCGGGTCCTTCTTGAGGGTGATACGAAAAAAGACACATTATTATTCCCCGGTCGTGCCGACAACTATTAAGATAAAGTTTAGTACATTAATAACAGTGGTGAAGGGTCTAAGTTTTCTTGAGTGTACCTAGCGGAAAATTATAGATTTTAGTTCCAACAGCCGCTTTTGAGAGACTGAAAGGAATCGTGTTACGAAAATTTTTCTTTGCTACATAAATGCTGTAGGAATTAATCACATCTATAAGGCTATAAAAATATGTTATTATATCACTTAGCTCGTGTACGTATCTAAATTTTAATTCAAAATACATCTTTGGCAACACTCAATAAAAGTAATATATATTATAATTATTATTATAATATAATATATTAATATATATATTAATATAATATAATAAATTAACAAATTAATTAAAATTAATTTAATAATATAATATATTAATACATAATTTTTTTTCTCAATTCCGGTCATGCAAAAAAACTGAAAAGATGATTGGAGCACTGTTATTTGAATTATATATTTCGTCTTAGTCTAAAGCTAGTTTTTACGATTATTTTTTGATATAATAAAAGTAAAAACTTACCATTGTCCACAAAACAACACTAAACACAAAAAAAATATTTAAAAACTCACTATGTCAACCACATCACAAACGAAAATTTAAATTTCATAATTACAAACGTCAAGTTAATCGAGACACGTTTACCGATACAATTTCTATGTAAATCGTCCTGTTTCTCAATCACAACACAATAAATCCAATTAATAAGCTCACGTTTATTCGTCTATTATCGGAATTGGTACGTTCATTCGTTCGCCGGCGACACGTGCGCGCGGTACGGCGGTCGAGCGGAGACTGAAAATGAAAATGCGTTCCCTCAACGTTCTCCAACGATTCAAGCTGAGCGTTGCATACCACTGCCGTGTGCACTGCTGCATATTTTTTGAATTTCGAACCACTAAAGAATTTTTGTCTTTGGTGCCAGTACTCTTTTAATACAAAACTCTTTTGACGACATAGTGTTTACAGACAAAAGGGATTTTTGTGAACATAACAAGATTATTCCATCGCTTTATGAGGATGTGAGGGTGTGTATTATGTATGTATCGTCACGTTTTTCCTTACTGAGTAAATAGGGCTTCAATCCCTTTTATTAGTAGTTCGTTTGTATTGTGTGAGCTATATACAATAACATGGGGAAACTTTTGTGTGTTATCTGTATTTATAAGTTCGCAACTGTTATTCTGAGTAGGTTATGTGAGAAAGTATTTAGTAACCAATTTAAAACTTTATCGTTTATCCGAGTTTGGCTTTGTTTTAGTGGTTGTAGTGAGTGATACATAAGGTTTAGTATTGTTTAGCATAACTTTTGTGTACGACTTCATTCGCATTCAAACTTGAACCTTCCGTTTGACCAAATCAAGGGTCGAGTTTCGGAAACTCTTTCCTTAGTACAACGAGCTCCATTCTATAAACAAAATGACTTCTTATTTTTCATTTGTTATAAGTGTTTGTTGTCTGCAAGACAGTATAAAACTATTTATTAATATTATGAGAAGAAGGGATGTGTGAATGTGTCAAATTTCTATAATACTATACTAGCTTTTGCCCGCGGTTTCGCTCCCGTTATGTACGGAAATTGAACCACGGGAATGTTTTTAACGTAGCTTAAAACACTTGCGGATAATTTAGCTTCCCATAAGTGAAAGAATTTTCGGAATCGGATCAGTAGTTCCAAAGATTACCCCCTACATACAAACTTTTTTCTCTTTATAATATTGGTACAGATTAATGAAGGTGGTAGTTGCTACGAGGCTACGAGTCTACGATATTTCGTAGACTCGTAGCACTCATGTGCTACGCTGGCGTAGCGAATATATTTTTTTTCTTTCATTATTTCACTTTTTAGTAAAAACGTTTTCAACTGATATTGACATATTTTACACGTGCGCGAAATTAAATGATTTAGTTGAAAAATAGCTTTTATTTTACTCAAACTAATAACTATTTTAATAAAAACTCTTAAAGTGATCAAATCAATTACGAACTCAATCTTAAGTCTTAACAATTTGTTTGAAGACTGAACTAAGTTTATTCATTAAATAAGTTAAGTTAGTTACATTTTTTTAATCACTTGGAAATAATTTCGGTAAGTACTAAAATAATTGCAAAATTTGGCTCTTAATTTTTCGGAATGAGGTTAGAGTACGCTTTGTACGTGGTCCGTAATGAGATATTGTTACGTTTAAAAAGGTTTAATTGTGAATTCTTTTTGCTCTAGGTATCATTTTATTTAATGTATTAGCAGTGCTGAGCAAGAGGTCTTGGGATCGATTCCCGGTTCGGGAAAGTGTTATTGGGTTTTTCCATCAGAAATTTCTCGGTAGCAGCCACGGAGTGTGGATTCGTGGCCGATTGATAGCAATAAACATAACTGGTGAAATGGTGGTGTACTATGCCTAACCCTTCGGGAATTACAGGCGTGATGTTCTGTTATGAAGAAATGGATCACGATATTTTTTCAAAGTCCCTCGGATTGTGGTAAAGATAACGTTATGTAATTGGGATGCAAGATTGCACTACAATATACAACATAATATCACGCCTTTAATCCCCAAAGGATTAGGCAAAGATGTACCTAATGGTACACCCACATTTCGTCAGTTATGTTCAAGTCCCATGTAATGAGGGCAAGTCTAGTGCCATCAACCGGGTGTGAATCCAGACTCCGCGGCTGCTACTAAGAAATTCCTGATGGAAAACCACTAACTCTTTGCCCGATCTGGAAATCGAACCCAGGACCTCATGCTCAGCAGCCGCGCTTGCAACCACTATAGTTGGTGCCAGTTAAGATGAGAATAGCGGTCATTGCCCTTTCCATAATATCTCTTCGTACGAACCAAAACAAATAAACCATCATGTACCGTTTTTCATTACAAAAAATGTTGAAGATCACGATAGATGACGATTTCCGACTTGAACAGGCTTATTTCTGGTTTTCAAAGTTAAGAAGTTTAATAAATGTAGGTGGGTCAATGACCGCTATTCTCATCTTATCTGGCACCGACTATAGACCAATGAGGTAGTCTAGTCAATATATAACTTGCTTACAAAAGCAACCAAGCAAAATTTAAGGCACTGTTGATATTATTGCCTACAAAATACACACATCAAAAGTATCTAGGGATCAACATATATTTTTGCAATAACTTTTCTCCTGATTGATATTAATTAAAATTTTCTTTAAGGATTCATCAAATAAAGTGTTTTCGTTTGTCACAGTAACGATAAACCAAGTCACCTTTGCATTAATAAAGAAATTTGCCATTTTCCTAATAAAGGGATTTTTGACATTTGAACCACTAACATTAAAGTTCGAAAAAAAGACTGAAATAACAGTTTTCTTTAAAATTTTATTGGGTAACTTAAACAATTAATAATCCGTGTTTCTACCGCGAACACTAACAACACAAGAACATCGGTTTGGCATACTCAAAATGAGTTCATCCAAATCACGCTGTGGAATGGCCGCCCATGTTCGTTGCAACAACAAAAAAAGGTCTTCTTGCGACTGGATACCCTCCATATTCGGCAGAGCTCTTCTCTGTAGCATATCCCATGCATGCTCAATCGGGTTCAAGTCTGGCGACTGAGCAGGCCAGGGCAGGACATTGATGTTAGCTGCGGCGAGAGTCTGTCTTACAACTCTTGCGGTGTGCGGTCGTGCATTATCATGCATTAACTGAAATAAGGGACCGATTTGCACTTGTAGAGGAACGATGACGTCTGATACAATCGTCTCAGCATAAATTTGAGCGTTGAGGTTGCCTCTGATCCAAATCAACTCAGTTCTTCCGCCGATCCAAATACCCGCCCATACCATGATGGTTCCACCACTATAAGGATGGACTTCCTGGCAGGATTTTAATCGCTGTTGGCGTCCAGGGGTTCTCCAGTGTCGTATACGTCTTGTATCCGGTCTCATACCAAAACGAGACTCATCAGAAAAGCACACGAAACGCCATTGTTCTTCTGCCCAATTTCTGTGTTCAAGAGCCCATTGATATCGAATCCTACGATTGTGCATTGCTATAGGTGGTACCCGTAGCGGTCTTCGGGAATGAAGGTTCACTTCATGCAAGCGGTTTCTGACTGTTTGGTCGCTAATTAAGTTCCCTGAAGAGTGATGAAGCCTCACGGCTAACATCATGGCGGTTATTGTTGGAGCTCTTCGAGTTAAGATTTGAATGTATCGGTCTTGTCTCCGTGTGGTGCAGCGATACCGTCCTCCATGGCGCTCAGCCACGGTACCAGTGCTTCGGTAACGTGTCCAAAGTCGACTGATAACACTCTGACTTGTATTCAGAGCTAAAGCTACAGTACGTTGCCGGGAACCAGCTTCTATCATTCCCACGGCTCTGAGCATTTCTTCCCTGCTTAAATGACGTCGCCGCTCCATAATAACGTTGGTTTTAATCAGTAGTAGGGAAACAGTAGCACTAATAATGTCTTCAATGCGTTGTATGTTTTTATAGGGAAAATATTGACAGCTTATTTTCATCTTTTACTCGAATTTGATTGAGAGTTCCTGATTCAAATTATGAAATGCACCAAAAAGGATCCATATAAATTTATAAAATCATAAATTTATTACAAAGCCACATCTCAATCTCAAGAAATCCGCATAAAAATGCTTGATCCCTAGACATTTTTGATGTGTGTATGTTAAGCTAAAAATATGGAACCAAAGTAGGACGGACACGTTCACGTACACGTTCTACACGTTTCAATGAAAAAGTTTTGTAGGACAAATCAATTTACATTACAGAAGAGTTTTTGCGTAGTTAGTTTTTCAATTATATTTCGGTATCTATAAATTGTTAGTTTGTTTTAAGATTTATTGATGTCTATGGTGCCTAGGTGAATTGACGTATTTTTTTTGGCCAACCAGAATCAATTAAAAAAGACAGGGACAATTGTAAAGACAATTAATTTTGCTTAAAGATTAGAACTAATTGGCGGAGCAATGAGGAAAATGTCGCAACGAAAGTTTTTAGCATGAATGTGGATGGGAATAAGAGTAGAGGAAGACCAAAGAAACGATGGATGGACTGTGTGAAGGATGATATGGCTAGAAAGGAGGAGACTGATGAGATGACGAGTAATAGAGAAGTATGGAAGAAGAAGACATGCTACGCCGACCCCAAATGAATTCCTTACCACGATATCCGATTACCACACCACTTTTTTGTCACAGGCGCCAATTTCAGACTTAAATTTGTGTACTTATTCCTTAATGTATTTGTTACTTTCCTAATACACACTATAAGATTAAATACAAAGTAACTAAACCTTAACCAAGAAAATGTCCTCCAAAACATCTGCAGGTGTACCCACATAGCAACATCATCTTAGAACAATAACACAGTTTCAATGACTAAGCAGAACTGGACGACACAATGCAAGATGGCGCCCGTATCTGTCAGTTATGACATATGACATAAGAGAGCTGTCATGTGCGGATGACCCTAGATTACTTGAGTGTACGGTTGTATGTACCGGGGTCTATTGTTGGGTTTGTAAGTGTCGTTGTGAGCCGTTTTGTTAAGTACAAGGTTGGAAGTATTTTACCTGACAGGTGGTTGAATAATCATAAGCTGGAATATTATACGGTGTTTATTGTAGTCGGAGGTTAGAGGGAAGGCTCATTTCGAAGCAACTGGTTGCTGTTTCAACTTGTTGGGATTACGAGTATAGATCTCAAAGATTACCTGAAACTAGGATAAAGATCTACTAGCATCTCCATATGACACACTAGCTGTAGCCCCCGACCTTCAATCGCGTGAAATTATTATAAAAAATATTATTTCCCCATTAGAATCGGATGTTGTTAACAATTTCAAGGGTTTTTTTTTTTGCACGAAACCCTAATTTCTTTTTCCAAAATGAAAGTAGCCTAAGTTACTCCATCATAACATCAGCTATCTGCTATCAAAATCGCTCCCGCCGTTTCGGAGATAAGCCGGAACAAACAGATAGACAAACAGACAGACGGACAAACAGATAGACAAACAAACATTTAAAAACTATGCATTCAGTAAAAACTTGTTATTTTGAACTTACAAACAGTAATTTTCACTTTTTTATAAACAATAGAAGGAAGTATTCAAAGAAAGTCCTCACCTATGTACATCTAACCAACATCTCTGACTACTCCAGTAACCAACACTCATTAATGAAAACGCAAAAAATTAAGCATTTAACCAACATCAAATTAGGACGTAGAAGTTTTTGTCATCATTAGTAGTAATTGGTTCAGAATGAGCATTTCCATTCCCACCTGTATTTACATAGCAAATGGGCAAAATCGGCTAATGGTTCCGCGTTTCGGTGGCAGGGAATTGTGCAAAACGGGAATAATTCCCGGCTAGGGATGGGCTGTAATAAGATCAAGTTGGGGGGGGTTGATGATAAATTTTGGAGGTGGTAGTTGACAACACACGTCATCATTGTTGTTGATACACATCGGGGTCGAACTCTCTTAGCTTTCTTGAGCTGAATACCAGTATTTTATATATAGCGACTGCTTATCTGACCTCCACAACCCAGTTTGTACTGGGTAATACGACTGAAACTCAAACTCAAAGCATTTATTTATAATTAGACCATTACGGCACTTTTGAATGTCAAAATTACAAATAAAAAACAAAGCTACAGTCCCACAAGGCATAATAACCTGAGAAAGTACTGTAGTTGCCCATTCCCTAGCGTAGATCTCTATGGAGAAGAACGGGCAAGAAACTCCATTTGAATCAAAATATTGTTACAAAATGTTGGTTACATCATTAATTTTGAAATTATACATATATGTGAGAACGATGTAGAAAGACGTGCACATTAAGAGCGTCCAGAGTAGAAAATAAGAACAATTTAACAACAAACGAATTAAAATGAACCCTGGCAGCTAAGAGATGACCAGTCCCAGCTGACAGCGCCCGTTCACGAACATGACGCGTGTATCGCCATTCAACTCAACCATATTGAAGGGAACTAAATTACCCGACACACCCGCCACCATCAGCGAGACATTTGAGTGAGCATGACATTCTCTCAGCCACCAAGGCAAATTCAAGTCAATGAAAGATAACTAAATGTAAATGGTGGCTGAACAATACAAAGTACTCACACATGTGCTATGCAATTATATAATACTAAGAACTGGAATCTACACAATGCAAGTATATTTTTACAATCTTCTGCAGCTTCCACAATACATCAACATGGGAATCAATTCTTCTTCTTCTTCTTTGCGTGTCGTTATACTCAAATAATGCCCGACCAGTACAATCAATTAGTTTGCCCCTATGGTTGTGGATACGATACCTCTTGGTAAGACTAGTCATAAAATCATTTACAAATGAAACAAAATCTTAACGTAACATCACGCCTGGCACAGAGTAATCTAGGTAAGTTTAGGAAGAGATGAAGCCTATAGCTCACCCACATTACCACTTATAAAAGGACCCCAGCACATGCCATCAATCCAGACTAGAATCCAGACTACGGGCTACTACCTCTTCTTAATCTCAACTCGATGAACCATGTCAAATAACCCTCACTGGAATGCCTCGTTGATTTAGTAGTCACTAATGCGAGTGCTAAACGTGGGCTTCAAGTTTTATTGATATCCAACCTGGAACCTACGTTTATCTACGTGCCAAAATCTCGGCTTAAGAATCAAGGTTCATTACCAAATCTTAGCAACAATAACGTTAAGTATATGTAGGTGTTTATCGTCTTGTAATTCCCTTTAATTAAAGGTCAGTCTTCTCACAAACAAGACAATGATCTGGTCCTGCTGTCTATTAAGAGGTCCTTTGATGTATTCTTAGAAACAGCCTAAAGTTCGTCTTAATGTTCAGTTAATTAGAATGGCCTTGATCCCTATTACATGTAAATGGATACTCTCTTAAAGGAAGCTTGACTTGTATCCTTTTCGAAACATGAGTTTTGGAACTAACTTCTGTTTGAAATCGGAAACTGTAAAACATTGAGAATAGTTTAAGAAAACCTATAAAGAATAAGAGTATTGACTCTTAATCTTTATTGCACACAAAATTTAAAATATACACACAAAATTAAAATATATAGTGTGTCGTCAGTGGACTCGGCCGATAGGTATCTTTTCATTCATTATTTCGATACAAAGTCAACGGGGCGGAGCTAGAGAGCATTTCTATGTTGTAAGTGCAAGCAGAAATTAGCTAAGTGGTGGTCAGGCGGGAGTGTCCTCGATAGTACAACGGCGAGCTTAACCCAGAATTAGGTTTTCTTACAGCAAACCTTATTTCTGTTGCCTGTTACATTATTTCTGTTGCGGGATTTGCAGAAGAGGATATATACTTATGTGCACAAACGATACAGTTAAAAACTTAAATTAACTTATTTTATACACTAAACTAATGCATACAATATAATATACGCAAGACATACAATATATATACACTTACAATCATATAAAAACTTTTTACAAACTGTAATCATGTTGAAAGGAAATGTTCTTTAATGTTGTTTTCTTGAACACATTTAACGATGGGCTAGCAAGGAGTGTGGAAGTGAATTCCAAAGGCGCACAGCACGAACAGTAAATTAACCATCATATACCATCCTAATACCTTACCTAATGTATTATTTAACCAAGAGCAAAGCAAAGGAGCAGCGATAATGGTGTAACTGTCGGACGGCCAAGTCATAGGTCTCGAGTTCGAAACCAAGACCTCTGATTTTTCAGACCCATGAGCGTATTATATAATTATCACTTGCTTCGATGAAGCAAAACATCGTGTAGAAACCAGGATGCCTGAGAGATATTTCTCGACGCCATGTAAAAGCCAAGTCAGAGGCCCACAGAAACTCTGACACCAGGTTAAGCACTAACCACAACGATAAAGAAAGATTTAACCAAAAGACATACACTTTAAGGGGACTCTCACGGTGTCTGTGATCAGACTGCACGACTGATTGAAACCCGTACGCTCATCGCCTCTCTGCACCGCTACAAAATCCGCTACGCTGCCTCCGCCATCGCGTGAAAACCACCTTACTGCTGTTACGCTGTTGAACTCACGAAGTGATCTTCATCATCATCATCATCATCATCATCTTCCTGCCCTTGTCCCATTTTTCGTCTACGCAACCCGGTTTCTACTACCATGCTCCCCAGTCAGAAGTCACGGCATTATTTACTCTTTTCTGTTTCATATAATTTCTCACACAATTTACCCACCATTTCCAACCACATCTACACTAATCTACACTATGTGATATATAAAAATAGTTTAAAAGAACCACTATCAAAGTGTTCACGAGCTACAAGTAGAAGTTAGACGTATCATGATATATATTAATATTATAAAGAGGTAAGATTTGTTTTTTTTTTGTATTTTGGTGTGTGTACGTATGTTTGTAATGAATAAACTCAAAAACTACTGCGCCGATTTCAAAAATTCTTTCACCATTAGAAAGTTACATTCACCCTGAGTAATATAGACTATATTTTATCCTCGTACTCCTACGGGAACGGGAACTACGCGGGTGAAACCGCGTGACGTCCGCTAGTGTTTTATAATCTGAATGTTACTACCTGATCTGATTCGTAGTATGGGAAGTTGAATCCCAGGACGGACAAAGTGTTGTTTAGTTTTTCTAGCAGGAACTTTTCAGTAGCAGCCAGAGTTTAAAATTATTTGTGCCTGGTTTATGACAACAGGCTCTCTCCATAACTTAAACGTAACTGACGAAATGTGGGTATATACTATAATTATTTAATACGCACACATCAGCCAAACTTTTCGGAGAGGTTTTTTTCGGAAATTTTTACTCAAAATTTCCTTTAAAACAAAAGCCGATTTAACAAGTTCAATAGCCTATAGAGAGGTCTATAGGTTTTACCGGTAACGTCAAAAATACCTTGGAGAATATTCTGTTATCTGCGTCAGCCCGCCCTCGTATCTTACAAATAAAACGCGCTTCGGAAACAATTGGGTCGATTGATTGATTGCCATACACAATGCGTATAGCTCGCGCGTTGGAGTAGGAATCCCAGACGATTTGTAGAGTACTATTTGTAGTTCGTTTCAAGTAACGCAGAACTATGTTTTATTCAGAATTGTTCTACTGTTCGCAAGTATTACTGCTGAGTAAGTAGAGGTCCTGGATTCTATTCTTGAGTCGGGTAAAGCATTGTTGGTTGGTTCAACTAGGAATTTATAGGTAGCAACCTGGAGTTTGGATTTGTGTCCAGGTGATGGCAATAGGCGTGATCTCATGATTGTTATATTTTAAACTAAGTGAGGGTAGCACTCATAATATCATGGATACATTTCGTTTTCATGTTTTTCTAAAACGACTCCTCAGAAGAAATGACGAAAAATATTGATATTTTCAGAACAATGTGTAACCGATTTTTACCGACCTTATCCCAATTTATTCGCGGTCGGGGTAGCATGTCTTCTTCTGACATACTTCTCTATTACTCGTATTCTTTTCGCAATACCATTCTTTATAGCTACTAATTGTTTTCATGAACTCAAGCTAACAAGTCACATCCACTTCCGAAGACGCGCTCTACAGCTTATCAGATACTTAAGTGCTAAGCCTATAAAAGTCGTAATCTATAATCAATACCCGCTCAACACCTAAGCATTATCCGGCAAAATTAGGAAGTCGTACGCACCCATAATGAAAATGCGACAACGTTATTATCCCAGTTTTTGTTGGATAACCTCATTAGAGGGGACTTTAAAGTAACTTTGTGAAAACACGGACTTTGATGGATAGGGGCTACGAACTCGAATGATACTCGGTATTATGTTGGGTGGCTGGGTAAACGGTGGACATTATTTTGAAGAATCAATTAATTTGTTCAATTACTTTGACACAGTATTGTTTCATTCTTGTTTGAAATAATAAACTCTGGGCTCTTACCAGAGCTTCCATGAGGTCCTGAGTTCAATTCCCAGGTCGGGCTAAGTGTTATTACACAAATTCCCAGTAGCAGCCATGGAGTCTGGATTTGTCCCGGTTGATGTCAATAACTTATTAAATGGGGGTGTACTTTTAATAGTATTCTTCTGTTGAACCCTTCGGGGATATTAAGCGTGATGTTAATGTTATGTTATGTATGATCTAGTGTTGATGACTATGGAAATTATATGTGAAATACTCGCTTTTTAGCGCATGCTCTCATTTCTAAGCGTCATCAGTACTACGTTTAATATGGTCGGTCCATTGCTACTTCAGTTTACTTATTTTGTGAGCTATGTCGAAAACGAAGTAATGTACATATTTAAATAAAACAAACCTTTGTCAATAGATTACCCCAGTGGTTAAGAATCTTTCAGACACAGCTTGGTAGTCTGGAATTGTACCCAACTGATAACAATTCGCTCATCACGTAGGATTAAATGTATTTGGCAAAACGTGCGTATTTTGACATCTTTACTACGAAGTTTGACGACCCCAATGGCGCAGCGGTAGCCTTACGTCCTTAGGGTCCCGGGTTCGAATCCTGGTAGGAGCAAAAGTTTATGTGATGAGCATGGACATTTGATTCCGAGTCATGGATGTTTATGTGTATAATATATTATTTATTTACAAACAAAATATATCAACACTGTTTGGTTTCCACAACACAAGCCTCGTTGGTTAGTGTAGCACTAGATGGCGCTGTATGTAATCCAGCGATATTTATTTATTTACTCCCTTCGGGAAATACAGACTTAAAAGAGGTTTAGGTTTAACATCTAGGTTATGTTTATTAGTCCGGTCCCAATACATACATAAATTCTCGCCTTTTTCCCATGGGGGTAGGCAGAAACTACAGAACACCACATGCTTTGATCCTTACATACTCCTTTTGCCTCATCCACGTTCATACATCTGGTCATACACGCACACCAATGACGTCCTCTAAAGAGAGTCTATTTTTTAATATTTTTTAACTATTTTATTTTATATATCACTTCACTATCACTACATATTATAAAACAAAGTCCCCAGCCGCGTCTGTCTGTCCCTATGTATGCTTACATCTTTAAAACTCCGCAACGGATTTTGATGCGGGTTTTTTATTAGATAGAGTGATTCAATAGGAAGGTTTAAGTATATAATTTGTCAAGCGGGCGAAGCCGCGGGCATCAGCTAGTTGGTTATAATTGTATCAGTTACACATGTCATAAGCATACATTTTAATATAATCATGTCCCATAACAAGTCCACAGTTTAACAAGCCACACTTTCAAAACGAAGTTAGTACAGATTCTGTTGTTTTATGAAATATGGATGGGCTCATCGACATTGACGATAATTTATCGAAATGTCACCGCCAGAGTGCAGACGAGGTATTTAGTTAATGTCGTAGATGTTTGTATTCAGTTTGTTTTGTTTTGAGTTGAGTTTAGTCCACGTGTGACGGATTAGGCTGGGAAAGTCATTAGTGGTGGAGTGTATTGATGAGATATTTTTCTTTTTGTCATATTTGTCTTAATTTATTTCACTATAGCTAGCTGGTATAATAGTCTGTTCCTAACTATTTAGGGGTCGGTTTCCATTCTAACCAGATGCAGCTAAATACCAGTATTTTACAAAGAGCGACTGCCTGTCTGACCTCTACAAACCAGTTCGTATTGTATAATACGATACCCTTTAGGACTCTAGCGCCACTGACAACCTGTTGTAGTAATGATTGTCAAAGATTTACAAATGACAGCCGGGACCAACACGGTTTTATGTGCTTTCCGAGGTCAGACGAAACTCGGAATGTAATGGGTGGTCACCCATCCACGGACCAACCCAATATCGACCTGTTTCAGATCAGTTTCTCAGTCATCATCATCATCTGCCTAGCCTTTTCCCAACTATGTTGGGGTCGGCTTCCAGTTTTACCGGATGCAGCTGAATACCAGTATTTTACATGGAGCGACTGCCTATCTGATCAGATTCTCAGTGATTCTAGAGTAAAGTCTGGTATTTAAGTAGACTTGAAATTGACTCCTACTGGCTTAGTAAAAGGCTAAACAGATCACGATGCTGTTAATTCAGTTTTGAACATTGTGAAAACATAGAATAAGCAGTATCGCAGGAGATAGCGGGACGAGCAGGACAGAACTAACGACCAGTGGTCCACGTTGGCCCAGGATCGACGGATTTGGAAGTCATGGGGAGAGGCCTTTGCCCAGCAGTGGGATGACAGAGGCAAACAGTAACATGGAATAATACACATAAATTCCACAACTTATACTAAAGTTTTTATCAAGACAAAAATCTTCCAAGATTACAAACCCAAGTTGAACCACCAAAACCCCAATAAGATATCTACAATATGACGTAGACATCTGGTCAAATTACAAGCACCCCATGGGATAGTTAGTTAACTCTACATCTATACAAATAAATAAAATTAAAGTGTCTGTTTGTAGTATAAATAACAGCGTTTTACTGAATGCTTATGAAAGTATAATAATATACGGTACTTTAACAAAAACACATTTTATTTTTTTATTTCTGTCTGTCTGTTGGTTCCGGGTAATCTTCGAAACGGCCACACTGATTTTGACGGGATTTTTACTGGCAGATAGCTGATGTTGTAATAACTTAGGCTACTTTATTATGAGAAAAAGAATTAGGGTTGGAAAATTTGTAGGTATGTTTGGATCTAGACGGAATCTTCGCAATTGCCGATCCAATTCCGAAAATTCTTTCATTAATAGGAAACTGCAAGTTCATGATAATTCATGAACTATACACATAAGGTTACCACGTATCCAGAACATCATTCCGAAACTCCCACCACCCACATAAATTATGTTTTTTTTTCCACTGGTTTTCAAAAAAATCAGCTGTTGTTTACCGGATGACTATATCACTTTCCAAAAAAAATGGGTATATTAGGTGAACGGAGTAGAAGCTTATGGCATACGGTCTAGTTTTTTTTTTTTTTTTAATTGATCCTTCATGAAAAAACGCTACAAATTTCAAGAAAACTTGTCATACTAGAACAAAGAAAGAGAAATTTTGATTTTTGAAAATGTTTTTTGATTTTTTTGTTCGCAAGTAAGTATGCCAAGTAAGTCTAAGTATGCCATATGCTTCTACTCCGTTCACCTATTATACCCATTATTTTTGGAAAGTGATAAAAAAGTCATCCTGTATATTTCAACCGCACTTTTTTGGAGGAACAGCTGATTTTATTTCAAGTAACCGATGAAAAATTCTAACAAAAACTAAAATGTTTTCGAAGTATAATTTTCGACAGAAACTCGAGCAAAGCTGCGAACAAAAGCTAGTTGCGGATAAAACGAGGGTAGGGTTTTCCATGATTAGATTCCGCTTGGATAAGCTCAACCAATTAGTACTATAGTTAGTTGCCCAATTTAAACGCACCTTTGGAGTTTTGTGTTTGAAATTCAGTTTATGGGGAAGACGTTTTGGCCCCTTTGGACTTAGTTCTAGGTTTCGGGTATTATAAATAAAATAACACCGTAATTGGGTAAAATATTTATGATCTTACAATGTTTTGATAAGGCAAAAAGCAATGGCAAAAAGGTTTACATAATTTTAACGGAACCCTATTACTAAACCTCCGCTGTCCGTCCGTCCGTCTGTCTATTTTGTATAAATCATTTCATTTCATTTCATTTATTCAATAACAATAACAATTGTGTCTGAATGCGTTACATAAATAGGTTAAAAAATATACCATCACTAAACCAAATTACAAAATTATACTATCTAAATAGTGATAAGCACTATTCGTCTAGACGTATTACATCATAGTAGGTAGTCAAAAAATGGTACGTTTGGTTTTCATACGGATCGTGATACTTGCGTTATCCAGTATATCTACAGGGTGTAAACAGACCCTTCACGAATCCGTCAACAAAGTATTCTGTACATCGAACTGAGTACTTTGCGCAAAAATTATTGGTAGGAACTACTTTTTTTTTGGGGTGAAATAGGTATCACATTTGAAGACAAAGCTAAACGCATTCAACACTTTGTGCTGATGGATGCATTGCGTAGTAAACGGTTCATGGAGGTTTTTAAAATGAAGATACAAAATTAAAAACTTATACTAAAAAAAAAACTTGTGAAAAAGTTGGAATTTTGTCCCCCAATATCTCCGTAACTAGAAGGCACCCAAGTATGGTCCAGAACAAAAAAAATATAAAAAAATTAACTTTGATGCCATGCGTCAAGAAACATAATATAAAAGTAGAAAAGAGATTTATTTATAGAGCAACATAATCTCAGAACAATACTCGACACGTGTTTCCCCACTCCACGAGGCATTTCCAAGAGCTTTTGAGTTATCAATCAGAAACTAAGACTGAAATCACATTTAATTTTGTCAGCATTTATTTGCATGTACCTGGTTTGTCTTGGTCACACTTGTACGCATCGTGAGTCAAAGGCTGTGTTAGATGGTTTTCGCATTATTATTATTATTTATTTATTAATCAAACATGGTAAGTAAACTTATAAACTAAGCCCCACAAAACCGTTGTAATGGTTTGACTGTAAGAAGCATACCATCGAGTAGAAGGAATGGGGCAGGCCTTCGCACAGGAGTATGACAATATTAATCAATGTTGATAAATGTGATCTCTACTTTAATCGTTCACTTAATAAATTCATTTTTGAACGGCCAAAAAAACGCTAGGCACTTATTTCAGCAGAATATCACTCAACACAATAAACACAACATCTAAATGACTATCGGCTGAGCTTCGACCTTGACCCTGACCGTAACAAAATGGTTAGGAAGTGGGAACAGTTTCCCGTCCTCTTTTCCTCGCGTGAAAACCACCTTACTGCTGTTACGCTGTTGAACTCACGAAGTGATCTTCATCATCATCATCATCATCATCATCTTCCTGCCCTTGTCCCATTTTTCGTCTACGCAACCCGGTTTCTACTACCATGCTCCCCAGTCAGAAGTCACGGCATTATTTACTCTTTTCTGTTTCATATAATTTCTCACACAATTTACCCACCATTTCCAACCACATCTACACTAATCTACACTATGTGATATATAAAAAATAGTTTAAAAGAACCACTATCAAAGTGTTCACGAGCTACAAGTAGAAGTTAGACGTATCATGATATATATTAATATTATAAAGAGGTAAGATTTGTTTTTTTTTTTGTATTTTGGTGTGTGTACGTATGTTTGTAATGAATAAACTCAAAAACTACTGCGCCGATTTCAAAAATTCTTTCACCATTAGAAAGTTACATTCACCCTGAGTAATATAGACTATATTTTATCCTCGTACTCCTACGGGAACGGGAACTACGCGGGTGAAACCGCGTGACGTCCGCTAGTGTTTTATAATCTGAATGTTACTACCTAATCTGATTCGTAGTATGGGAAGTTGAATCCCAGGACGGACAAAGTGTTGTTTAGTTTTTCTAGCAGGAACTTTTCAGTAGCAGCCAGAGTTTAAAATTATTTGTGCCTGGTTTATGACAACAGGCTCTCTCCATAACTTAAACGTAACTGACGAAATGTGGGTATATACTATAATTATTTTATTACGCACACATCAGCCAAACTTTTCGGAGAGGTTTTTTTCGGAAATTTTTACTCAAAATTTCCTTTAAAACAAAAGCCGATTTAACAAGTTCAATAGCCTATAGAGAGGTCTATAGGTTTTACCGGTAACGTCAAAAATACCTTGGAGAATATTCTGTTATCTGCGTCAGCCCGCCCTCGTATCTTACAAATAAAACGCGCTTCGGAAACAATTGGGTCGATTGATTGATTGCCATACACAATGCGTATAGCTCGCGCGTTGGAGTAGGAATCCCAGACGATTTGTAGAGTACTATTTGTAGTTCGTTTCAAGTAACGCAAACTATGTTTTATTCAGAATTGTTCTACTGTTCGCAAGTATTACTGCTGTGTAAGTAGAGGTCCTGGATTCTATTCTTGAGTCGGGTAAAGCATTGTTGGTTGGTTCAACTAGGAATTTATCGGTAGCAACCTGGAGTCTGGATTTGTGTCCAGGTGATGGCAATAGGCGTGATCTCATGATTGTTATATTTTAAACTAAGTGAGGGTAGCACTCATAATATCATGGATACATTTCGTTTTCATGTTTTTCTAAAACGACTCCTCAGAAGAAATGACGAAAAATATTGATATTTTCAGAACAATGTGTAACCGATTTTTACCGACCTTATCCCAATTTATTCGCGGTCGGGGTAGCATGTCTTCTTCTGACATATTTCTCTATTACTCGTATTTTTTTCGCAATACCATTCTTTATAGCTACTAATTGTTTTCATGAACTCAAGCTAACAAGTCACATCCACTTCCGAAGACGCGCTCTACAGCTTATCAGATACTTAAGTGCTAAGCCTATAAAAGTCGTAATCTATAATCAATACCCGCTCAACACCTAAGCATTATCCGGCAAAATTAGGAAGTCGTACGCACCCATAATGAAAATGCGACAACGTTATTATCCCAGTTTTTGTTGGATAACCTCATTAGAGGGGACTTTAAAGTAACTTTGTGAAAACACGGACTTTGATGGATAGGGGCTACGAACTCGAATGATACTCGGTATTATGTTGGGTGGCTGGGTAAACGGTGGACATTATTTTGAAGAATCAATTAATTTGTTCAATTACTTTGACACAGTATTGTTTCATTCTTGTTTGAAATAATAAACTCTGGGCTCTTACCAGAGCTTCCATGAGGTCCTGAGTTCAATTCCCAGGTCGGGCTAAGTGTTATTACACAAATTCCCAGTAGCAGCCATGGAGTCTGGATTTGTCCCGGTTGATGTCAATAACTTATTAAATGGGGGTGTACTTTTAATAGTATTCTTCTGTTGAACCCTTCGGGGATATTAAGCGTGATGTTAATGTTATGTTATGTATGATCTAGTGTTGATGACTATGGAAATTATATGTGAAATACTCGCTTTTTAGCGCATGCTCTCATTTCTAAGCGTCATCAGTACTACGTTTAATATGGTCGGTCCATTGCTACTTCAGTTTACTTATTTTGTGAGCTATGTCGAAAACGAAGTAATGTACATATTTAAATAAAACAAACCTTTGTCAATAGATTACCCCAGTGGTTAAGAATCTTTCAGACACAGCTTGGTAGTCTGGAATTGTACCCAACTGATAACAATTCGCTCATCACGTAGGATTAAATGTATTTGGCAAAACGTGCGTATTTTGACATCTTTACTACGAAGTTTGACGACCCCAATGGCGCAGCGGTAGCGAGGCTGCCTTACGTCCTTAGGGTCCCGGGTTCGAATCCTGGTAGGAGCAAAAGTTTATGTGATGAGCATGGACATTTGATTCCGAGTCATGGATGTTTATGTGTATAATATATTATTTATTTACAAACAAAATATATCAACACTGTTTGGTTTCCACAACATTAGCCTCGTTGGTTAGTGTAGCACTAGATGGCGCTGTATGTAATCCAGCGATATTTATTTATTTACTCCCTTCGGGAAATACAGACTTAAAAGAGGTTTAGGTTTAACATCTAGGTTATGTTTATTAGTCCGGTCCCAATACATACATAAATTCTCGCCTTTTTCCCATGGGGGTAGGCAGAAACTACAGAACACCACATGCTTTGATCCTTACATACTCCTTTTGCCTCATCCACGTTCATACATCTGGTCATACACGCACACCAATGACGTCCTCTAAAGAGAGTCTATTTTTTAATATTTTTTAACTATTTTATTTTATATATCACTTCACTATCACTACATATTATAAAACAAAGTCCCCAGCCGCGTCTGTCTGTCCCTATGTATGCTTACATCTTTAAAACTCCGCAACGGATTTTGATGCGGGTTTTTTATTAGATAGAGTGATTCAATAGGAAGGTTTAAGTATATAATTTGTCAAGCGGGCGAAGCCGCGGGCATCAGCTAGTTGGTTATAATTGTATCAGTTACACATGTCATAAGCATACATTTTAATATAATCATGTCCCATAACAAGTCCACAGTTTAACAAGCCACACTTTCAAAACGAAGTTAGTACAGATTCTGTTGTTTTATGAAATATGGATGGGCTCATCGACATTGACGATAATTTATCGAAATGTCACCGCCAGAGTGCAGACGAGGTATTTAGTTAATGTCGTAGATGTTTGTATTCAGTTTGTTTTGTTTTGAGTTGAGTTTAGTCCACGTGTGACGGATTAGGCTGGGAAAGTCATTAGTGGTGGAGTGTATTGATGAGATATTTTTCTTTTTGTCATATTTGTCTTAATTTATTTCACTATAGCTAGCTGGTATAATAGTCTGTTCCTAACTATTTAGGGGTCGGTTTCCATTCTAACCAGATGCAGCTAAATACCAGTATTTTACAAAGAGCGACTGCCTGTCTGACCTCTACAAACCAGTTCGTATTGTATAATACGATACCCTTTAGGACTCTAGCGCCACTGACAACCTGTTGTAGTAATGATTGTCAAAGATTTACAAATGACAGCCGGGACCAACACGGTTTTATGTGCTTTCCGAGGTCAGACGAAACTCGGAATGTAATGGGTGGTCACCCATCCACGGACCAACCCAATATCGACCTGTTTCAGATCAGTTTCTCAGTCATCATCATCATCTGCCTAGCCTTTTCCCAACTATGTTGGGGTCGGCTTCCAGTTTTACCGGATGCAGCTGAATACCAGTATTTTACATGGAGCGACTGCCTATCTGATCAGATTCTCAGTGATTCTAGAGTAAAGTCTGGTATTTAAGTAGACTTGAAATTGACTCCTACTGGCTTAGTAAAAGGCTAAACAGATCACGATGCTGTTAATTCAGTTTTGAACATTGTGAAAACATAGAATAAGCAGTATCGCAGGAGATAGCGGGACGAGCAGGACAGAACTAACGACCAGTGGTCCACGTTGGCCCAGGATCGACGGATTTGGAAGTCATGGGGAGAGGCCTTTGCCCAGCAGTGGGATGACAGAGGCAAACAGTAACATGGAATGATACACATAAATTCCACAACTTATACTAAAGTTTTTATCAAGACAAAAATCTTCCAAGATTACAAACCCAAGTTGAACCACCAAAACCCCAATAAGATATCTACAATATGACGTAGACATCTGGTCAAATTACAAGCACCCCATGGGATAGTTAGTTAACTCTACATCTATACAAATAAATAAAATTAAAGTGTCTGTTTGTAGTATAAATAACAGCGTTTTACTGAATGCTTATGAAAGTATAATAATATACGGTACTTTAACAAAAACACATTTTATTTTTTTATTTCTGTCTGTCTGTTGGTTCCGGGTAATCTTCGAAACGGCCACACTGATTTTGACGGGATTTTTACTGGCAGATAGCTGATGTTGTAATAACTTAGGCTACTTTATTATGAGAAAAAGAATTAGGGTTGGAAAATTTGTAGGTATGTTTGGATCTAGACGGAATCTTCGCAATTGCCGATCCAATTCCGAAAATTCTTTCATTAATAGGAAACTGCAAGTTTATGATAATTCATGAACTATACACATAAGGTTACCACGTATCCAGAACATCATTCCGAAACTCCCACCACCCACATAAATTATGTTTTTTTTTCACTGGTTTTCAAAAAAATCAGCTGTTGTTTACCGGATGACTATATCACTTTCCAAAAAAAATGGGTATATTAGGTGAACGGAGTAGAAGCTTATGGCATACGGTCTAGTTTTTTTTTTTTTTTTAATTGATCCTTCATGAAAAAACGCTACAAATTTCAAGAAAACTTGTCATACTAGAACAAAGAAAGAGAAATTTTGATTTTTGAAAATGTTTTTTGATTTTTTTGTTCGCAAGTAAGTATGCCAAGTAAGTCTAAGTATGCCATATGCTTCTACTCCGTTCACCTATTATACCCATTATTTTTGGAAAGTGATAAAAAAGTCATCCTGTATATTTCAACCGCACTTTTTTGGAGGAACAGCTGATTTTATTTCAAGTAACCGATGAAAAATTCTAACAAAAACTAAAATGTTTTCGAAGTATAATTTTCGACAGAAACTCGAGCAAAGCTGCGAACAAAAGCTAGTTGCGGATAAAACGAGGGTAGGGTTTTCCATGATTAGATTCCGCTTGGATAAGCTCAACCAATTAGTACTATAGTTAGTTGCCCAATTTAAACGCACCTTTGGAGTTTTGTGTTTGAAATTCAGTTTATGGGGAAGACGTTTTGGCCCCTTTGGACTTAGTTCTAGGTTTCGGGTATTATAAATAAAATAACACCGTAATTGGGTAAAATATTTATGATCTTACAATGTTTTGATAAGGCAAAAAGCAATGGCAAAAAGGTTTACATAATTTTAACGGAACCCTATTACTAAACCTCCGCTGTCCGTCCGTCCGTCTGTCTATTTTGTATAAATCATTTCATTTCATTTCATTTATTCAATAACAATAACAATTGTGTCTGAATGCGTTACATAAATAGGTTAAAAAATATACCATCACTAAACCAAATTACAAAATTATACTATCTAAATAGTGATAAGCACTATTCGTCTAGACGTATTACATCATAGTAGGTAGTCAAAAAATGGTACGTTTGGTTTTCATACGGATCGTGATACTTGCGTTATCCAGTATATCTACAGGGTGTAAACAGACCCTTCACGAATCCGTCAACAAAGTATTCTGTACATCGAACTGAGTACTTTGCGCAAAAATTATTGGTAGGAACTACTTTTTTTTTGGGGTGAAATAGGTATCACATTTGAAGACAAAGCTAAACGCATTCAACACTTTGTGCTGATGGATGCATTGCGTAGTAAACGGTTCATGGAGGTTTTTAAAATGAAGATACAAAATTAAAAACTTATACTAAAAAAAAAACTTGTGAAAAAGTTGGAATTTTGTCCCCCAATATCTCCGTAACTAGAAGGCACCCAAGTATGGTCCAGAACAAAAAAAATATAAAAAAATTAACTTTGATGCCATGCGTCAAGAAACATAATATAAAAGTAGAAAAGAGATTTATTTATAGAGCAACATAATCTCAGAACAATACTCGACACGTGTTTCCCCACTCCACGAGGCATTTCCAAGAGCTTTTGAGTTATCAATCAGAAACTAAGACTGAAATCACATTTAATTTTGTCAGCATTTATTTGCATGTACCTGGTTTGTCTTGGTCACACTTGTACGCATCGTGAGTCAAAGGCTGTGTTAGATGGTTTTCGCATTATTATTATTATTTATTTATTAATCAAACATGGTAAGTAAACTTATAAACTAAGCCCCACAAAACCGTTGTAATGGTTTGACTGTAAGAAGCATACCATCGAGTAGAAGGAATGGGGCAGGCCTTCGCACAGGAGTATGACAATATTAATCAATGTTGATAAATGTGATCTCTACTTTAATCGTTCACTTAATAAATTCATTTTTGAACGGCCAAAAAAACGCTAGGCACTTATTTCAGCAGAATATCACTCAACACAATAAACACAACATCTAAATGACTATCGGCTGAGCTTCGACCTTGACCCTGACCGTAACAAAATGGTTAGGAAGTGGGAACAGTTTCCCGTCCTCGTTTTTTGTTTTCCCCAATTCTCTTTTAATTAATTTTGCCGCGGGTGACAAGGCATTTATAGGAAAATTCTCTGGGGCAAGCGGTTGTTTTATGTTGTTTTTTTTTTGGAAACCAATTAGAGCTCACTTTAGGAGTTACTGTGTTGAATGTTACGTCTTATTTGATTTTTTGAAGGAATGTTATTTACAGGTCGTTTTATTGAATTAGTGCTAAGATTTTTAAATATCTTCGTTTTGGAAAATATCTTTAGGCAACTCAACTGGGATACCCTTGGCATTAATATAAATGGGGAAAAATTGCACCACCTAAGGTTCGCAGACGATCTCATTTTGTTCGCAGAATATCCCATCACACTACGAACAATGCTGCAACAACTAGCATCAGAAAGTAAAAAGACGGCATTATCAATTAATACAAGCAAAACTAAATTAATGAGAAAACAAGACCGAAGTCAAAATTGAGGTGGGCGAAGATGAGATCGAATACGTAAACGAATATGTATATCTGGGTCAAGAAGAAAGAAAGAAGTAGAAAGCCCAGTAAACAACACCTGGCAAAGGTACTGGTCATTCAGGGAAATAGTGGAAAAATAAATCTGTGCCCATCTCGGAAAAGAGAACCGTCTACAACACCTGCATACTTCCATGACTAACCTACGGCTGCCAGACCTGGCCATTAACACAGAAGATTGAACAAAGACTAGGTGTATTCCAAAGAGTAATGGAAAGGATCAGATGGGTCTAAGGCTGAAAGACAAATGTAAAATAGGAACACCACAAAAGTAGCAGATGTTAAAGTAAAAGCACGAACCCTAAAATGGAAATCGACAGTTCACAAATAACGAGGACACAAAAACAAAAATGGACCAAAAAAGTTACAGAATGGTACCCGAGGGACGGAAAAAAACATAGAGGAAGGCAGATCAAAATATGGGAGGATGATCTGCTTAAGGGTTAGAGGAGTATAGCAAGGGATCGATAAATGTGGAGGGAACCTGAGGAGGCCTATGTCGTAAGACAGCCTGTCCTGGTAGCTGATAAGACGTAGAAATAAAAGGAAAATATATGTATAATTTAAGTTTAGTTAAAGTTATAATTTAAGTATAGTTAACGTTACGTTACGTTACACGTATAATATAAGTTTAGTTCTCCACCAGTAGTCGGGTAAACGGATGTTTGTCATGTAGGATCACCGGTGTCTTCGTCTCTTCCTTGACTGTCACGTGTCCTATTCTTCCTCGTACCTTGAGTACTTGATAATCAAAGTAGGGTCCAGTCTATATAGGTTGCTGGAATTGGGCGCCGGCTTCCCCTTCACAAGTAGCTGGATCTCTTCCTCGCATTTCACTCGCCGCGCAAGATTCAACTAGCCCTGAAGAATAAATAGAAATCCGAAAATCAAGTCTGAAGAAGTCTCAAGAATCCTCAAATCCTCATACAGTCCACCACAATAACCATGGTCATTCAAACGCAGAGCAGCACCCAATCACTCCGTCACTGCGTGAACTGTATCGACAAATTATGGGTGATACGCGTGCTAGACTAGAGCTTCTAGACCTCATTAAAACGATTACACTGTAAGGCCCCTAGCACACGGCGTATTTTAAACGCACAGACGACGCGCGTTTTCTGCGCCATTGATTCGATTTTTGCATTTTGGTAGATTCAAACGCGCGTAAAACGCAATACAAACGCGCGTGTAAAGCGCATTTGAAACTCGTTAGAAGCCCGTACAAAGGGGCAAAGCCAGCATAAGCAGTGTTGTTTCAACCGACGCCATTGTACAACTAACGAGGAGTCTCAGACCAAAACGCGGAAACTACAAGCGACTAAAGCGCCTCTGTATCGCTGTATCTGCGCGTAAAATCGCAGTAGACGCACGTTTCACGATCGCTCTGTGTGTTAAGGTTACAAGGTTGCATTCAAATTTCGTTTGAAGCGCGTATACGCGCGTTACCTGTGCGTCGTTTGCGCGTTTAAAATACGCTGTGTGCTAGGGGCCTAACATTCACGTAATTCTGTACCTATAAGTATTCACATGTACTCTCAATATCTAACCTCTAGACGTCCTTTGTAACAACACGTCGAAGGTTTAGAAACGTGCCGTTGTAATCTTTGAGCTAATACTAAATACGTGTAAAAAAGTTGAAAGCAAAAAATTACTGATCATTATTTTTTACAAAGATATTATTGTTGCATGCTCAGAAGAAATATGCTTTGTGTTTTGTGTGAATTGTGCTGTAATAATAGAAATTAAGTTTATCTGTAGGTTAAATATCCCAATTGTAAAAATAAATGTTTGGGCTTATAAGAGATGTTATTTACTTTGACTTTGGTTCATTAGAGACCCCAAGTTGGTTCAGATCAGTTTATAGTTATAGAATAACAATGATATTATTGATAGCTTTAGAAAAAAAAAATAACAAAACCGATTTTTTTTCCCATATTTGGTTATTTTGTTTTTTTTTTCATTAATCATCACCTCCTAAGGGCCAAGGGCTTGATTCAGAGAGCAGTACACTTAGACACGGCATGCATAGTGAAGAGGTTCCTCTCTCTGGAGCCCTGACCACCGGGGATCTGAGACTTTTGCGCGAAAACATTTGCGCGAAAGATACGTGCGCGAACCCACTTGCGCAAAAAGACATATGCGCGCATGGACTTTTGCGCGATTGGACTTTTGCGCGCCAGGACACTTGCGCGAATGGACTTTGCGCGACTACACTTTTGCGCGACTTTTTCATCATGGGTGTCGTTTTCATGGTTTTCGGGGTGAGCGAGGGCAAGATGGCACCGACGAAAATTTTAGTTTTTCATCATAAAAGTCAGGAAAACAACACCCATGAAGAAACAACTGAAAATTTACGTCCCGTTTAGTTACTCATTTCAGTCCAGTCACGCAAGTGTCCATTCGCGCAAGTGTCCAAGCGCCCATATGTCTTTTCGCGCAAGTGTCTTTCGCGCAAATGTCTTTCGCGTAAAAGTGTCTTTCGTCGCGCAAAAGTCCATGCGCGCATGTCTTTTCGCGCAAGTGTCTTTATACCGACCACCGGCAGCCTGGGCCTTGTTCCTGATGCCGATGGGCTGCTACTTTTTGAGTTTGTTTCAAAAACTGTAAAATAATATGGTGCAGAAATGGATAAATGAGAATCATTAAAAGACTTTTTGCAATCCGTTGTACACAACAAAACCTTCGTAGTACCTAAACTTACTGTTTTGTCTACATACTCTGTAGTCCAGTGAGGCCGGCCACAATATAAATATGGACAGTAGGGAAACTACCTACAGACGCTCGATACCGCACACTCACACTAACATGCGCATCGACAGGGCCCCCGAGCGGACGTGCTGTCAGTAGCACGTGCCGCGCCGAGACGAGTGGTCATGTTTATGTTTATATCTCCTAATCTTTTTAAAAATGCCACGAACGTACCTATTGTGTGGTATACGGCTGTTTGAATTTTTTACACAATTAAATTCAATAATAAAGAATTTCGAACGTGTCGTAGCAGAAGAAAGTATTTTTCTATAAATAATTTGTAATAACGAAGAAATTTTTGTTAGTAATAAAGGTATTTTTCATGTAATAGTTTTTTAATGGATAGGTATCACACGCATTTTCAGATTGAAACGCGGTACGGTTCGCAGCCACTCATGAGCCCTGCACGCGCGCCGCCTGCGCTGCGGCGGCGGTTAGCGCGCGCCCGCTCCGACGAGCGTACGAAACGTTATCGTCCAACCGCGGCTCGCTCCCGCCAAAACTTACGCCGTAATGACAAAGGTAAAGATCTATAGTTCTACAAGTTGTTGTGTGTTAATATTAAACTGTTTTCCGTGTTTAAACTATCGTTTTTTTTTTAGATCAACCGACGCCATAAGATTGAATAAAAATGTTTAGAAAAAAACAATATCAATAACATTAAAAGGGACAACCCTATGGCTTCAATGGAGCGTAGGTAATTATTGCATCAACTAGGATTAGTTTCGGTACTGTCCATATTTATACTGTGCCAGTGGCGTTGACATTGAAGTGGTGCCACACGTTACTCAATGGGGGCTATCGCGCATGAATCCGCCGCTAGAGGCGTTCGTGTAGAGTAAGGTCTTTTTTTTTTTTTTTTTGGGACAAGCCTGCCACACTGTTCCCAAACCACTGTAACTCCTGAAAGCCAGAATCAACAGTGGCGACCACCAGAAAAGCGCCGAGACAATGAAGCTCGACGAAGTCCCAGAGAATGAATTTAACTGTCTTGGATCCCGCAACGAAATTAATCAGAAAAGAATAGTGGAGGAGTAGGAAAAAACCGTAATTTCCACTTCCCTCCATTTCAGCAGGAGACAGAACGAAACAAGGCCAATAGGCACAAAGGGACGTTTACAACTGGGATAGGCCCAGTTGCCTAGCACCACGGATAAATATTAACATTAATGGGTCCTAAGTTGTGGGTCCTAAGAGTAACGTCTTCCGAAATGTCAAATGTCATACAGTGTTTGCACGTTGCGTGCTTTTTTATACTAATACTCACGATTGTGTTCTAGACTGAGCCATTCCTGATTAATTATGACTTAAAGATTTTAAGTAGGAACTTAGGATCTCATTTGTTAGTACTTGGAGGTAGAATGATTTTTAAATGTTTCATGCTTGCTCATTTTAGGGAGAATATTGTAAATATGTATCTAAAGTTTTACACTAGTTTGTTATACGTAATAAAATAAACTTTTAATGACGTTATTGGTACTTTAAAGAAAAGTAAAATAGAATTATTGACAAGAGCTTACTCGACAGTGACGCCATCTGGTGAGCTCAAAAACGATAGAACGAAGTTGTGACAGTAAACTGAGCCGTATGGGAGAGCGGTTGATTTGCTAATCTATACCATAAGATCAATAGTGGTTAGGTTGAATTTTGGGAAACGTTCGTGTTAGAAATGGATTATTTGAAATTCAAGAACCATTTTCTACTGTTACTTTTATTACACCTGTGATTCCAGATATAAAATCAGATATGCCGATAATTCCTCATTAATCTAGTGGCCGCAATTGCGACAAGGCGGATATGAGTGGCAATGCCGGGAGGGGACGCCCTAGAAGCACATACACTGACCTAATTGGTGAGATCCTTCAGGAAAGTCTCGACAGAGATAACGACAAATCGCTAACTATTGATTGCGATTTTGTCGTTAACTCTGTCGCGACTGCTGGCGCGATGATAATGCTTGCGAGTAACGCAGGTCTCAGGTCTCTACATCAAAGAAGCGTTTCTCGCAAGCATCATCATTGCAACCGAATTTATTTGTTAGTAATTTAGCAATCGAAAATTAGCGATTTTGTCGTTATCTCAGTCGAGACTGCCTTGGTGCGTAATATTTGCAACCCGCGTACATGTATGACCAGGTGTATGAACGTGAACGACGCAAGACGAGTATGTAAGGATCAAAGTTCTGTAGTTTCTGCCTACCCCTATGGGAAAAAGGCGTGAGTTTATGTATATATACCAATATTATAAACAAGTGAAAGTTTGTAAATTTGTATGTAGTGGATAATCTCCGGAACTAATAATTCAATTCGAAAAAAAAAATTAACTAACAAAGCTACATTATTCGTGAGTTTTATTTATATCATGCATATTAGCCGAATTATCACAATTATTGCAAACGAAGTTGCGGGCGAAGTGCTAGTTAGTGTATGTATATAAAACGTGTGAAGCTGGGGCGGCATGCTAGTCAAAAATAAGTCAGTGCTTTGCCACTTTCTTCAAACTTAATCATCGTCTCTTAATTTCAGTTCAATTACTGAGAAGGAGCATTGTTACGCCATTAAAATTAATATGATTGGTTTATATTTTAGTCTCAGTATATTAAAGCTAATGGACTTACCAAGCCTTAATGTTATTTCTGCCAGCTCAAACTAAATCCATCACATCGTGCGGTCAGCCATTTTGTTATTTTGATGTACAGGTTGTTTCTAAAATATATGTGTTATTCTTTTAAAATACTGCTATATCTAGCGGTAGTTTTGATTCTTGTGATTAACTTGGTTTATAGCTGAAACAAAACAATTATTATTTCTAAAATCCTGTAGAACGCCCAGTCCGCGACTTCAGATGATGTCAGCACATAGGTCCACAAGGGCCGGAGCTGCGGGACTGTTCGAAAGAGATACCACGGCCCTGGAATACAAAGGGCTAAGAGGGAACTTGGATGGGTTTTAGTCAGTGAAAGTCTGACACTTCCTTCCGCTCCGCCAAGCGGGAGAGGTCATTTGATGATTTCCCATCCAAAAAAAAAACACACACGACACACTCGTGTTTCACTTGATTTCGTCGCGAAAATACCATCGCTCGACAATTTGCATCGCGGTGACTCATAACATGATCTAAGCAATTTCTATCATTTGTTTTATTCACAGTCGCTGTCAAAATAAGCGTGTCGCTTGAGCGCGTTGATCGTGGCCACGTTAAACTGTTGGGAACGTTTAGCGCCACGAATAAATCATTGAGAGTGTAGCATTGGAGCTACAGCTTGACGCACTTTAGGTCTACTACTGTTACAGCTATATAAGCTAACTTGCAACGACATGGCTTTAAGGCGTATTTTTTGTCCAATCTAAAAGTATTCCATGCAGTATTCTATTAAATAGATTTTTAATGTCGAAGGATTTGGTAACAGTCTGTATAAAAGCTATTAAGAGTTACTCCTATTGTATTCACTTTTCATTAGCTTTACCTTTCAGATATCATTGAGAAATCTTTTTGTATTCAAATTAATGTAGTCATTTATTCAAATGAGGGACAAATGAAATAGTTAAGGGTCAAAGACATTCAAATATTTACGAGCGATAGACAGGACAAGACGTATAAAATCGTAATCCAAAACTTATCACTATTTGGGTAACAAGTCGTTCTGTCTATTGTCATACGGTCGCTTGTCTGGTAGGCTTCGTGTGTCAAAATCGACAACGTTCGGGATGAAAATTATTGCATGACAATGCTCCCAATGTCTGCTCTCTAACTGTTTTAAATCTCTTTGTTAACAATGAGAATATAATATCATTGTTTGTTAAGGGTTAATGTTGAAAGGAGAAAAGTACGGCTCCATTCAATCCTGGGCCCAGGTGTTAATTAAATAAAGACTCATTTGAGAGAGGACTTAATATCATGTCCTCACTGAAAATTTGGCAGAATTTGGTAATCAAGGAATCGAGTTATGTGGAATATAGTAAAAGTACGATTGTCACTTTTTAGGGTTCTATAGCCAAAAAAACTATTGGATATTTTCTGTGACAACCGCAGATATAACTTGGTTTTAATGGTCTGTGTTCGAAACAAAACGAAATACAAGATAAGATAAGATAAGATATTTTATTTGCATAAAACATGGTATACAACGTGTTATTAAAAAAAAACATTAGATCGGACATGTTTTGCTTAATATTAGAGCATGCAAACTTGCTTATTAAAAATACATTATGAATTCATATTAAAAAATCATTAATGCAATAGAAGTTATTATTATTGAGCCATTTATATAATTGGATTTTAAATAATTTACAATTTAATGTTTTAAACATTTTTGGTAATTTATTATAGAGACGTACACACATAGCCACAGAGTTTTTATTATATTTCGCTGATCGAGGCAGTACATCTAGCACAAGTGTATATTGGTCACGTCGAATTCGAGAGCTTACTTCCTCTGCTGTTTTAAATACACACATCAAAAGTATCTAGGGATCAACATATATTTTTGCAATAACTTTTCTCCTGATTGATATTAATTAAAATTTTCTTTAAGGATTCATCAAATAAAGTGTTTTCGTTTGTCACAGTAACGATAAACCAAGTCACCTTTGCATTAATAAAGAAATTTGCCATTTTCCTAATAAAGGGATTTTTGACATTTGAACCACTAACATTAAAGTTCGAAAAAAAGACTGAAATAACAGTTTTCTTTAAAATTTTATTGGGTAACTTAAACAATTAATAATCCGTGTTTCTACCGCGAACACTAACAACACAAGAACATCGGTTTGGCATACTCAAAATGAGTTCATCCAAATCACGCTGTGGAATGGCCGCCCATGTTCGTTGCAACAACAAAAAAAGGTCTTCTTGCGACTGGATACCCTCCATATTCGGCAGAGCTCTTCTCTGTAGCATATCCCATGCATGCTCAATCGGGTTCAAGTCTGGCGACTGAGCAGGCCAGGGCAGGACATTGATGTTAGCTGCGGCGAGAGTCTGTCTTACAACTCTTGCGGTGTGCGGTCGTGCATTATCATGCATTAACTGAAATAAGGGACCGATTTGCACTTGTAGAGGAACGATGACGTCTGATACAATCGTCTCAGCATAAATTTGAGCGTTGAGGTTGCCTCTGATCCAAATCAACTCAGTTCTTCCGCCGATCCAAATACCCGCCCATACCATGATGGTTCCACCACTATAAGGATGGACTTCCTGGCAGGATTTTAATCGCTGTTGGCGTCCAGGGGTTCTCCAGTGTCGTATACGTCTTGTATCCGGTCTCATACCAAAACGAGACTCATCAGAAAAGCACACGAAACGCCATTGTTCTTCTGCCCAATTTCTGTGTTCAAGAGCCCATTGATATCGAATCCTACGATTGTGCATTGCTATAGGTGGTACCCGTAGCGGTCTTCGGGAATGAAGGTTCACTTCATGCAAGCGGTTTCTGACTGTTTGGTCGCTAATTAAGTTCCCTGAAGAGTGATGAAGCCTCACGGCTAACATCATGGCGGTTATTGTTGGAGCTCTTCGAGTTAAGATTTGAATGTATCGGTCTTGTCTCCGTGTGGTGCAGCGATACCGTCCTCCATGGCGCTCAGCCACGGTACCAGTGCTTCGGTAACGTGTCCAAAGTCGACTGATAACACTCTGACTTGTATTCAGAGCTAAAGCTACAGTACGTTGCCGGGAACCAGCTTCTATCATTCCCACGGCTCTGAGCATTTCTTCCCTGCTTAAATGACGTCGCCGCTCCATAATAACGTTGGTTTTAATCAGTAGTAGGGAAACAGTAGCACTAATAATGTCTTCAATGCGTTGTATGTTTTTATAGGGAAAATATTGACAGCTTATTTTCATCTTTTACTCGAATTTGATTGAGAGTTCCTGATTCAAATTATGAAATGCACCAAAAAGGATCCATATAAATTTATAAAATCATAAATTTATTACAAAGCCACATCTCAATCTCAAGAAATCCGCATAAAAATGCTTGATCCCTAGACATTTTTGATGTGTGTAGTTCTTTGTGTTTTTGAACGAACATGCATGCTTCATATACATATAATGAAGGTAACGGTAGCAAACACAAACTTTTCTTTTGCGGTGATTTAAAAAATACTGTCGGTGCGTTAATATACATCCCATCTTTGAAACCCTTTTTTTTTTTTTTTTTTTTTTCGGATGGGAAATCATCAAATGACTTCTCCCGCTCTGGGCGGAGCAGGAGGGAGTGTCAGACTTTTACTAACTAAAACCCATCCATGTTCCTTCATCGCCCTTTGTGTTCCGGGGCCACGGTATCTCTTTCGAATAGTCCCGCAACCCCGGCAGGCATCGGTCCTTGCCCCCCCCTTTTTATCTTCATTGTATATGGTTCGCACTCGTTTTTTCGACTGCCAGTCGATGATCAGACTTGTTAACCTGTTAAATAGTCATGGAACTAATAAGTACTAGACTAAGATATAGTACTTAATCGATTATTTTGTACTTTAATGCTACTTTTTTCGCTTCCTAGATGGTAAAATGCTGCTGTATTTTATGATTTCCTTGAGATAAAAAATTGCGAATTTTCTGGGACATATTTCAACTTGTTAACAGCTGGGCCCAGAAAAAACCCGCCTCGTTTAAGACAAACTTATGTAGTAATGAGTATGTTAGTCATATTTAGCTTTTAATTGTGACCAAAATTGTCTATTACAGCATTTAATTTAGATTAATATCTTAGCATATATAAACCTAACAGAATTAAAATATTTCAACGATAACGACACCATTAGGAATTTGATACCATTTAAGGCTCGGTCACACCGGATGCGTAGCGTGACGTGACGCGTACACGCATCAGTTTTATGTATGTTGTGTTGTATTGATGTATGAAATTGTAAGAAAGATGCCAGACCAGATGCGTGACGTGTGCACGTGCGTCACTCACGCACGCAGAGCCGCATCTACTGACAAACCGAGTCCGCGCGCGTGTGTAGAGAAACGGCAACGTCGCACACGCGCCTGCAGTGATGATGTTGTATTATATGGCGCTCCCTGTTAGATGCCATACTGGGCACGCACGCACACGCATCGGTCATTGCTGGAGACAATTATAAAGGAAAAACTAATTGAAATATTTAATTTTTACTTTTATTAAAATCATGGACCCAAAGTTTTTTTGTAGCAGCAAAAGATCCTTGGCATAGCATTAGCAGCAGTAACGCTTCTTCATCAGGAGAACTCCTGTTGTCTAACATCTTTCCGCTAAATGCTCTCAACTCAATACGGCTGCTGACAATATGGCTCGTACGCGCGTGTTGTAGTTACCTGCGTGACGTGACGCCGCCGCGCGACGTGTGCTGCACCGGTCTTGGCCGGTGTGACAGGGCTCGCACGCGCATGCGAACGTCACGTCGCACATCACGTCACGCTACGCAACCGGTGTGACCGGGCCTTTAGGAATTTGATTTTAGTTCTTTATTTGTGACATAGATGGCGCTGACTACAGCACCATCATACAGCCAACAGCACAAAAATACTAACTTTTGTACTATGTTGTTGTAGTGCCGCTATAAATTAAATACCTACCTTTTTTAAATAAAATAATGACTTACCATTTTGAAATTTTAAAATTTAAATAATAGGCTACCTGTTTATAGTTTATAAGGAACATACCTAAAATAAAAAAGCAAAATATCAAATGAGTTGTAAACTACTGTCATTAGGAATTATGTCTGTTGGCTTCCAGCTTCTGCGGCTGCAGAATTTTATTTGAAAGAGAAAATATTCCTGTGTTGGTTTTTGGTTTTACGATAGTTGTAAGATAGTGGTTTGTTTAAGATGATTCTTACTACACTTACTTTGGGCTATTGTTTTGTTGTTAGAGCTGATTTCACGATTATACTTTCAACGTTGACTTCGTTAGTTCATTTTTGTAAGTCTTATTTTCTTGGTTTCGGTTAAGTAAAAGTTTTCTGGCATTGTTTTGTTGTGGTGGTCGATCTCGATTCAAGATTTTAGTTCGTAATCAAATATTTCTCCAAAAAGTAATAGGAAAGTATAGAACAAGAAAATATGCTCCACCGACCCCAAATAAATTGGGATAAGGGCAGTAACATAAAGATGTTGATGATGATTTCTCCAAAAAGTAGTATGGCGAATTGTAGTAAAGAATATACCCGTAATATTTAGGTTTTATTTAACAAAAATCAACATATTGATACAATGACACAATCCTGAGAACTCAGTTTCTTCTTTAAAATAGAACGTTCAATAACCAAGGAGTTAATATTATAATACCACATTCTCCTGGGCTTATTTATTATCTTACGTAATCAGCTAGATGAGCAGGAGGACGTCGTACTCTTTCAGAACGACGCAGAGTCTCTTTCATGATGTTCTGTGGCTAGACCATCTCATTCTGGGAATCTCGCTGGCCTTCTGTCTCACGCTCATCGCTATCAACTGCATCGATGTACTCGTCGTCATCATTGGAATCAGCTTCATCCTGTTCTAAAGAAGATTCCCTAGCAGGAGCTCAGTGTCGATTAGATACGACAACTTCTCTACCACTGCTCAAGCGCACACGAGAATGTTGAGGATTACTTTCCAGAGTTTCTACTTCTTCAACCAATGGATCATATTTACTAGTTCGATTCTATGTAGGCATCGACTGACCAGTTGAGGATCTCTTGGCGTGAGAGAACATCCGCTCATGGGGCGTACTGTTTGTAGCCGTGCAAAGAAGTGATCTTACAGAATGCAGAGCCTGAGTTAAAACTGACTCCCATTTGGTTATAGGTAGATCATGGCTTTTCAGAGCCAATTGTACTGTTCGCCAAATAATTTCATTGTATCTCTGTAGTGTGTGTTACGGTGTAGTGTAGCTCGTAGCAATGCCCTTCTGGTGAAGAAAGTCTTTCATCTCTTTTGAAAGAAAAGAAGTGCCACGATCTGAGTGTACGTAAGTTGGCATTCCAAATATAGAAAATAAATCGGTCAGTTTATTATTTACCGTGTTTGTACTCAAGTCTGGGCAGGGATATGCAAATGGAAATCGGGAATATTCATCCACAATCGTAAGGATATATCGATTGTTCCCAGTACCATCTGAGGGAAGTGGACCTTTAAAATCTATCGATATTCTTTCGAATGGGGCCAACGCTTTTATTAGGTTTCCCATGTTTTTTTGGAAACGAGGCTTTACTTCTGCACATATGGAACAATTCGCAGTAATACGTTTTATCTCTTCAGTGAAGTAAGGTAAATTTTTGCTTTGAACCCAATGGAGCATTCTTGGTACTCCAGGATGTCACAAGGTTTTATGCAGTTCTTTGAGTGCATTTTCTGAACTATGTACAGAGACTACTAATGATGCATTGGCTCTTGATAAAGCATCAGCTGCTATATTTTCCTTTCCAGGGCGATAAACTATGTCAAAATTGTATTCAGAAAGTTCCAATCGCCAACGTTGTATTTTGTCATTTTTAATTCTTGACGCATGCTGCTGATTGAAAATAAATGCGACCGATTTTTGGTCAGTTATCAGTTTGAACTCTTGTCCGATGAGGAATTGTCTCCATTTTCGAAGACATTCGACTATAGCCGCGGCCTTCCTTTCTATGGCTGGGTGATTCCGTTCGCGGGCTTCTCGAGAAAAACGCAACAGGTCTGCCTTCTTGTGACAGAGTTCCCGGGATAGCATAGTCGTGAAGCGTCTGTTTCAACAACAAATTGTATGTTGTCGTCAATCGCGTTTACTGCTGATCTGGCTATCTCTTGCTTTAGAGTGTTAAAAGCGTTTACTGCCTCAGAACCGAGAGGGAACGGCCATGCGAAACGAGGGACTGAATTTTATGAGAGAATCTTGGCACATATTTAGAATAGTGAGTAAATAATCCCAATGCTCGCCGGAGCGATGCCGAGTCTGGAGGCAGAGGCAGCTCTAATAGTGGACGTAGACGATCCGTTCATATTAAATTCTAGAATACTTATCTCTTTACGCTCGTCACCATGGAGAGCGCAAGGCTCTCCATGGTGACGAGCTAGGTTCTATAATACCATCAGCTAGTAATTTCTTTATTTCAGTACGAATAAACTGCATATTACCATCTGAGTATCTTCGCGATTTAACGGCTATTGGCTTGCAGTCTAGTAAGAGATTCGGGAATAGACAGATTGGATTGACGTTGGCTTGAGATAGTGCACATAATTTCAATAAAGCTCCAGATCCGCCGAAATACATTTCTAATGTATTATGTTTCTTAAGAATATCATGGCCGATTTTGACATCCGTATATAAGTTTTCCATTATTAATAAGTTCACTTGAAAACTATGACCTTGAAGATCGATATTGACGGAACAGAGTGCATCTACCTTTGTTTTTAGTTTTGATGCTGCCATACTGACATGTTGGTAGCATGAGCTCTTTTGTATATTGTATTGACAAACTAGTCGGCTGTCTATAAAACTAGCAGTACTCCCTGTATCAATCAATGCTCTGGCTACAAATAATCCGTTTATTTAGCTTTATCGAGATCAGTTGTAGCGGCCACGATACATGATAATAATTTCTGCAACTCTCCATTTTCCATGTGTTTGTTCGGTTCTTCAATAGCATTAATAAAAGCATTCCGTTGTGGTGGCGCAGTCACTGCACTTTTGCACACTTTTGAAAAATGCCCCCTTTTTCCACATTTGAGGCAGATTGTACCAGCAGCCGGACAATTTTGCCGGGCATGTCTTGTTATTTCCACAGAAATAGCATAATTCTTGGCGATGAGTTCACTGATTGTTATTGGGGACCGCATTGACAAAGGTACTAATACTCGATTTCTGGTAATCATCACTGTGTATTTGCCCCATCTCTAGAGCGCGGGCCTGCTTGAATGCGTCGTCTAAAGTGGGTGTGCTATTTTCCAACAGTCTTTGACGTACTATGGAAGACGAAAGTCCGGATATGAAAGCGTCTCTAATAAAATCACTTTCGTTTTGTTCAGCTGTTACTTGTTTAAAATTGCATTCTTTTGAAAACAGTTTCAGGGCTTGTAGATATTGGTCGATGGACTCACCTGGTTGTTGCGCTCGTTTTGCTAATTTGTGCCTGGAATATATTTCGTTAGCTGGCTTCAGAAATAGTCCATCCAGTCTCTTTATACCAGTATCGTAATCAGTGCAATCCTGTAGGAGCATAAAAGTTGTAGAGGACAGATGATTAGTTAGTAATTGGAATTTAGTCTCTTTTGCAATAGTTTTCTCGTTCGTAGTTATAGCTGTCAGAAAATTTTGAAATGTGTTTTTCCAATGTGTCCACTGAGAGGACAGATCTTGGCTTGATGACGGGTCTCCGTCGAAACGTTCTGGTCGTAGATATTTTTTCATTTTGTTTAATAAATTGTAGTAAAGAATATACTCGTAATATTTAGGTTTTATTTAACAAAATTCAACATATTGATACAATGACACAACCAATCCTGACAACTCAGTTTCTTCTTTAAAATAGGACGTTCAATAACCAAAGAGTTAATATTATAATACCACACGAATAGAAGTCTGATATTTAAGTTCTTGCTGTGCTAGAAGTCTTTTTCCTTCTCTACTTGCAAATTATCAATAATTAAAACGCAGTTTGGATTTAAAAATGTATGTCACAGAGAGTTTCTTAATTTATGTATTTAGGAATTTTGTTTATTTTTGTCGGGAATTGTTAGAAAAGTATACGCTTCGGCAATCAAGGTACATCTTCGAAAATACGAGATCTAATATGATTGCCTAGGCCCTATTCTCCTTCTTTCTTATCGATGGCACGTTTTATCAAATTATTAAGAAGGTGGTTACGTTAATCGTGGCGTCAGTACTGCGATTTTGACAGTAAGTCCTACAAATCGCAGGTGTAGGGATCGTAAAAAGTAGTGCTTGGCGCTATGGTGACCTAACACTCCTTTCCAGTATTGATTGAAATAAATAACACTATGATGCGTTGAAAAACCAAACTTAAGCTTTGCATCTGTGGGGATCTCACTGCGGCCAACGTTCGTGTTAATTCGGAAACATGAAGATTACCGATTACCGCATATTGTTTTTGGTTCCATTACTGAATACGTTAAATTCTAGCTTTTACAGCATTTTTCAGTACAAGTTTTTGCATATTCTCTCTTTTGTTTTCTATCGGCTTTAATGCATTTATTTGCGTCGTTCATAAACTTCTTGTTAGCGTATCGATGGCTCGGGGTTGCGGGACTGTCCGGGGTTGTGGGACTGTCCGGGGTTGCGGGACTGTTCGAAAGAGATACCGTGGCCCCGGAACACAAAGGGCGATGAAGGAACATGGATGGGTTTTAGTCAGTAAAAGTCTGACACTCCCTCCTGCTCCGCCCAGAGCGGGAGAAGTCATTTGATGATTTCCCATCCGAAAAAAAAAAAAAAAAAAAGCGTATCGATGGCAATCTATATTGATGCCCCCTAGAAATTGACTACGTGTTCCTCTAATCTTAAAACAACGATGTACTAAAAGGATTTGGTTAAAATTAACAGTAAGCCAGTTTATTAGTATATTATTTTGTTACGGATGTTAGGAATATACCACGACTTCACGTTCCCATGTAATGTTCCCTGAAAATTCCAAAAGAATACGAGCTGATGTGAGCGAAGTCGCGGGTACAGTTAGTGTTCTCATAAGGGTAATGCCTCTCGGATTTGACGACCTTAAAAAGGCGACAGAAATATTATCTGAAGGTTTTTGAAATTCTTCCTATCCATTGATTCTTAGGTAAAAGGGTGCTCGTCAGAGTAAACAACTAAATCATCATCTGTCGTATCTAGTTTGGTCCGCAGATGGGTGGCCACCCATTACATAATCGAGTTTCCTCCGTCCCTCGGAAAGCAGCCACAAAGCCTAGCCTAGCCTTTTCCCAACTATGATGGGGTCGGCTCCCAGGCTAAACGGTTGCAGCTGAATACCAGTATTTTACATGGAGCGACTGCCAACTGACCTCCACAACCCTGTTAGTTCTGGGTAATACGATACCGCTTGGTAAGACTGGTTATCAGACAACAACTAAATGAACGTTGTTAAATTATTAAAAAATATACGGCATTTTGATTGATGTCACACAACAACGGCTGAGAAAAGCAGAGATCCTGCTGCAGCGAAATTTCCTACGGATCTATGTTCAGCTGAATGATGAAACTGAACTAAGTTAATGTAATACTTTGTCAGTCTTTAAACAAACGAAGTTTCACCGTAAAAGAATCTCTCAAAACTTCAGTTTTAAGAAATTATAGTTGCTCGAATGTTCGCCCCATCTGTACAAGAGTAAAAAGTAAACAGGAAAAATAAATATAGAAAATATACGGTACCCGCCGTCTCCATCACACACAGCCCGTGTGGTAAATTTATGCGGTTTTTATCAAAATACAGAGAAAATAAAACATATTCCCGATTCATAATTTATTTGCATGAAGAGGTCCGTTTTAGTTTTAAATATGTAGGTTGACTTTTGATGTTAGTATTATTTGTGTTTTCTTCATGTAAACCGACGTTATTTGGGCATGAGTGGTTCTGTATTATAGAATTTCTTTTTGTATCTCATTCAACTTCCCATCGTAATCTATTGTAACCTTGTGTCAGAGTGAGACAGGCGAAAGACATAATTGTAGTGTGAATAGTAAGAGCCGGATAGTTTACTGTACCAAAGTTTCATACATACAAGGTATCTGACCCTTCACGAATCCGTCAACCAAGCATTTTGTAACTGACGCCAAGTTACTCTACGCAAAAATTATTGCTGGGACATTTACCGGGGAGGAAAATCACGTTTTACAGTAGGACTCTGCATTGAATCGGTCGTGAAGGTATTTAAAGTAACGTTGTCACATTAAAAACTTGTATTTAAAAATAGTTGAAACTTTGACTCCTAATAGCTCCTTAAGGCTCCAAGGTTCTTAGGTATGCTCCAGAGCAAAAAATGATCGCAATGACGTCCCCGTCATTGCGATCATTTTGTTGTTGTTTTGTTTAAGTGCTCTTCGGCTTCGTTACGGGTATTTATTTACACCTATCATAATAATAATAGTAAATTTATTTTTCTCCCACAAAGTACAGTAAAGTTACAATATAGAGGTGTTACAAATATTAGATGTACAAAGGTTTGTCGGAGTCAGGAGTTCAAACTAGGATACCTTGTGCTATGGGCCCCCCTCGCCGAGATTGGGATTATGACAATTTTAGAGCGACATGTCATTGTAGGATTGTAAAAAAGAATTACAAGAAAAAGTACTAACGAAAAAATGAAATAAAATCAAAAAAATAAAAATAAAAATGCGTGTGTGTGTTTGTGTGTGAAGTGTGAGTGTGAAGTGGAAGGTGTCGTATCTGGTGTGGTGTTTTGTGTTTGAGTGACTACTGGTTCTACTTGTCTGTAGCTGAGCATCAGCATCTAAATCCCCAAGTTCGACAGTGTCATTGTGTCATTGACACTGGCTCGGCCACCATTAAGGATTTTAATTTTAATAACACAAAAAAATTGTCACTAATTAGTCGAAATTTGTCGCCAAATATCAGAATTTGTCGGTCACTGGATCAAAAGATATTAAGGATATTATTCTCCCGCTCTGGGCGGAGCAGGAGGGAATGTCAGACTTTTACTGACTAAAACCCATCCATGTTCCTTCATCGCCCTTTGTGTTCCGGGGCCACGGTATCTGTTTCGAACAGTCCCGCAACCCCGGCAGGCATCGGTCCTTGCGGACCCCTTCCTTTTTGCTGACTCTCTTTGAGGCGCGCGTGGAACACGAACGCGCCGTTGACACGGCCTGTTGTCATGAGACGGACGGACGGCGAGCTAGCCCATAGCCCACCGTCCACAGGCCCGCGCCTACGATGGCCGGGGGCCACGTGGTGACCCCCGACGCCCGGGGCGTCTCCCACGGCGGCCGGGACGTTGTAAGGTTCTCTCCCTCTCACGTTCCGCCACCTCCTTCTCTAGCATTACTGCTTCGCAGAAGGAGGTGACGGCGTCCAATTCCGTCTTGCTCCGGACCATGGCTTGCACCAGGGCCGGACGCGAGAGGTCGCCGCCGCCAATCGCCGCTTCGAGGACACGGCGGTGCTCCGCCCACGCGGGGCACACCTCCACCGTGTGCTCCACCGTGTCCTCCGGTCGATCCTCGCAATGGAAACACCCGGGCGTTTCCTCCCACCCGATTCGGTGCAGGAACCTCCCGAAACAACCGTGTCCGGTGAGGACCTGCGTCAGGCGGAAGGTGAGGACGCCGTGGCGTCTCTCAAGCCACTCTTCAAAGAGGGGACTTACCGCCACTATTGTGGCGTGCCCTGCATGGGGTTGCGACAGTCGCTCTCTCCATGTCGCCATGAGATCATGCCGGAAGTCTGTCCGCTGCGCGACAATTTGCCGCGGCAGCGGAGTGTCCCCCCGGCGTAGCACCTCCGCGCGCCATTCGTGCAGGCGCGCGAATACTATTGCCTCCAGATCCCATGGCGGCAATCCGGCAAGGAGGCACGCCGCCTCACGGGAGATCGTGTGGTACCCACGGGCCAGCCTTACGGCTACGTAAAGGGCCATGGACCGCACGACTCCCGCGTAGAGCTTCCGGTAGGAGGCGTTTGGCCCCCCCAGGTTGGGCAGGAGCCGCCTGAAGGCAGCCCCGCTCCGTTCCAGTTTGGGGGCCAAACGTCGGAAATGCTCCACGAAGTTCCATCGGCTGTCGAGGACGAGTCCCAGGTACTTAAGCGTCGACTCGACGCCGACGGATACCCCTCCTACCGTCAGTGAGGATCCCGGAGGTGGTGCATTCCGAGGCCCATGAAAGCACATGGCCTCGGACTTGTGCAATGCCACCTCGAGACCCAGTTGCCGGATCCTCTCAACGACTATCGCAACCCCGCGTGTCATAGCTTCGGCCGCCGCCTCGTGCGACCCCCCCTGTGCCAGCACCAGCGTGTCGTCAGCGTAGCAAACTACGCTGACACCGCTAGGGAGGTCGGCGCGCAGCACCCAGTCGTACCCGATGTTCCTCAAGGATGGCCCTAGAACCGATCCCTGCGGAACACCGCACGACATCTCTCGCCGGTTCCATTCTCCACTGCGACTGGGGTAAATGACTGCCCTGTCCGTCAGGTAGTCCCCGACCACTCGACGGAGGTAGGTCGGCACCCGGTGATACCGGAGTGCCTCCCTTATGCAGCTCCAGGGCATGGAGTTGAAGGCATTGGCGATGTCGAGAGACACCGCCAAGACAACCCCACCCCTGCACACCGCATCCCCCGTCGTGAGGGCTCTCACGCGCATGATGGCGTCCACCGTAGAGCGCCCCTTGCGGAAACCAAATGGGTGTTCCGCAAGATCCGGCCCCGTCCCCGTAAGGTGCTCGGCGAGGCGGTTTGCAATGACTCTTTCAAAGAGCTTGCCCACCTCGTCGAGCAGCACTATGGGCCGGTATGCGGACGGAGAGTCCGCAGGGCGCCCCGGCTTCCGGATGAGGACCAGCTTCCCCGTCTTCCAACGAAGGGGGAACTGGCCTCTCTCCAAGCATGCGCTTAGGAGCCCCTCCAGTTGGGGCCCGAGAGCCTCCGAGGCCAGGACCCAGGCTTTGCCAGGCAAGCCGTCGGGTCCCGGGGCGGTATTTTTGGCACCGAGCCTGCGTACCGCCACTCTCAGGTCTACCCCAGTCAATTCCGGAGCGTTGTCGTCGTCGTCCTGTTGGTCCGCTTCCAGCATCGCAGGCGGCGGAGCCATAGGCGGGGGTGGATGTTTCCCTCGCGAAGGGAACAGAGTGCTCACCACGTTCTCCACGAGCTCAGGCCGGAGACTCTGCGTAAGTGGAGGGGGCCAGGTGCGGAGCTTATCCCGCACCATCTTGTAAGGACGCCCCCACAGATCTCTGTCGAGAGTCCCCAGCATCTCCTCGCGGGCCTGATCCCTGGTCCGCAGGACAGCCTCGCGGAGGGCGGTCTTCGCCGCTCTGTACCCCTCATAAAGCTCCACCTCAATGGCTGCCGCATCCGGTGGGCGGATGCGGAGCCTGCGATGCCTGGCGTACAGGTGTCGCGCAGCCACGCACGCCTCGCGCAGAGACGTCAGCTCTCGCGACCACCAATACACCTGACGCCGGGTGCTTTTTGGCCGAACACGGGGTATTGCCACGTCGCAGATGTCGGACATGGCCTCCTGGAACCACCCTGCCTCATTGTTAATGTCGGCAGGCCTGTCCAGTGATGTCACCCAGGCCTGCACGATCGAGGCTTCCAGGAGGAGCTCCCGGTCCAGCTGCTTCAGCGCCCAACGCGGACCGCTCGGGGCCTGTTGGACCGGCGCGCAAACCAGGGCACCTAGCGTAGATTTGAATAGTCGAAGAGCTAGATTGAACATTAGATTTTTATTTTATTGTTTTAAATCGAATTTCGACTATACCTTACTAATTGAACTCATCGTATCTTCTAAACTAAGACCCGTTTAAATCTGTGACTTGGCGACAAATTGTGACAAATTGGCGACAAAATATGGAAGACAACAGATGTTCGCTATTTGCCCTAGTTTTTGAATGTGGCCAAGCTGGGGAGACCCTCTCCAGATCGGCTACCTATAAACCCTATAAGCACTTGTAACCCTTATATATTTTGAACCAATGACCGACGAATTTTGATATTTGGAGACAAATTTTGACTAATTAGCGACAATTTTTTTGTGTTATCAAAATTAAAATCCCTGATGGTGGCCGAGCCAGACGTGTCAATGACACAATGACACTGTCGAACTTGGGTATTCAGATGCTGATGCTCAGCCACAGACCAGTAGAACCAGTAGACCAACAAGACTGTCGATCATTATTATCATCATTCACACAATCTCTCACAGTAAGACAGGCGAATTATAGTCGATGTTTGCATAAAAATCGTGTCTTTTCCCAAATTATGTGCGTCTGGTTTAACCCGGAAAGTTTGCATAATTACTTCAATTTTATAAAATCTGCTTTGGATGCCGGAGAAACAGAACTCAAAGGTTATGTGGAAGAGGGGAAGTTTACTTGGAAAACGCCTTTGTCCGACAAGCTGCCGCGTTTGAAGAATTTACCTTTTAATACTGATCTCTGGAAGAAAGGCCAAATGGCACGATCGATATTGTATCGCAAAGATTTCACGCTAGTTCGTGGCTAAATAATAACAGCCGTTCGGTCAATCTTTAGGTTAAGGGCGTGACTAGGTTGGTCTGGGGATAAGTGACCACCCATTACGTATCGAGTTTCCTCTCTGCCTCAGAAAGCACATTAAGCCGTTGGTACCGGCTTTTATTTGTAGATCGTTGACAATCGTTACAGATAGTATGTGGCCTAAAAGTCTGACAACCATTCTTCCCAATGGGTATTGTATCACCTAGTACTAAATGGGTTGTGGAGGTCAGAAAGGCAGTCGCTGCATGTAAAATACTGGCATTCAGCTGCATCCGGTTAGACTGGAAGCCGACGCCAACATAGTTGGGAAAAGGCTAGGCAGATGGTGATTTCATACCAGTTGCAGCGTTTTTTGACGTTTCAAAGTAAATTTCATTCAACTCACATGGCCTCTTCCAAGGTGCGCCACAACAACTTATCGTCCAACTTCTACATTAATAATCTTCTCTAACCATCTTTTTTGTCGTTTGTCCATCTAGCTGGGAGACGTACCACGCTACACTTACTAACACGCGGTCTCCACTCCAGGAATCATATGCTCCATCGACCATCGGTCCTTCGAAAGACATAGCCAGCCCACTGCCACTTCAGCTTACTTACTCTGTAGGTAAGGTTTGTCGGTAGCTACAGTTCTTTTACAGATAATTTCATTTCTTTCAAAAAATCTCTGAAAAATGACCCGCTCCTTCTGCTATCGTGTGGTTAGTGCTTAACCTGGTATCAAAGTTTTATGCCGCCCAAGGCCCAAGGGCCTCTGACATTGCTTTACATGCCGTCAAGATATATTTCTCAGGCATGCTGGTTTTCTCACGATGTTTACCTTCACTGAAGCATGTGATAATTACACAATACGCACATGAATCCGAAAAATCAAAGTTCTTGGGTTTGAACTCGAGACCAATGTCACAGCAATAGACTATCACTGGTATCTTTTTATGGCCTTCTCGATATCACGCCGAGTAACCTTGAAAATGATCACCCTAACTTCCAGTGTCCACGTCAGTAAAGCAAATTCCCGAATGCACAATAAATAAAAAAGAAAACTTAGAAATTCATATAAATACAATTAAAATAATAGAGCAAACACAAACATATAATTATTATCTGCTAGAATAACACCTAGTGCACACTGTCGCATTTCCGGACATAAGTTCTCCGAATAGCTACCATTAAAATAAGCTTTAAAATAATCCGGTCACCATTCGCAAAGACATAGTAGTGGAAGCGGCGTTTGGTCGCAGATGTGTCCCGGCGACTAGGAAACTTTGAAAACTGAATTTTCTTTTTGTTTTCCGAATGAAGTTCGCTCTATTTTTTTTTCTATGTCGGAGTTTCGATGCATAATTTTATTTTTTTAGAGGAATATCGTTTTAGAAACGTTTGCGTGTTTTTGGGACTGTGTAGTTAAAACCATAGTTTATTTTTTAAGTTATTTGCAGTTATTGATAGAGTAAAAGGCTAAGGTCCGAATTCCTGCTACGTTGAAGTCGGTCGCGCGTACGAATATACATTATGTTCTAAAAGCGCCATACTGCGACGCTGACGTGACGTCAGCGGCGCGTATAGTGTTACTGTATTTCTTGCTGACTTACGCGACTGACTATACGCGACCAACATCAGCATAGCAGGAATTCAGGCCTAAGGCTTTTCTCAGTTTAGAAGCACGAAAATTACTTTAAAAAAAAACTGTGTTTGTTTTCAGACTTACTCGAATAGACCGTACAATTCTAGAAATATAAAAGTTCTATACCTTCTAGAAATGTATCTATTAGTGGTAAATTCCTACTTATTTATCTGGGCTAGGGACACAACAATCATCTCAACCTCACCCCTAAAAAATACACGTGCCGAATAATTTCTCTTCAACATCACAAAACGCGAAATCAACATTAAAGTGTAGGCAACTTGAAAGCCTATCATGTACTTTCAACATGTGTTTATGTAATGTACCATGAAATTGGCAAGCTATTGGAATTGAAACACGAACAAAATACCCAATAAAATTGTGAAAAGGCTTTGTTTTTACATGTACAAAATACTTTTTTTACTCCATTCTAGAACACTCCATTTATTTCTGTAAGAACCGCGTTTAGGAATTCAAGAGTTTGTTTTTTTGCAATAGTTTGGGTTGTTTTCTAACCCAGAGAAATTCATGGAATAAATACGTTTGAAGATAGCTAGATTAAACAGTTTAGTATGAATTGGTTTTGAGAATGTTGTTGATCAAAAGAAAAACTAAGTACCTCGCCTACGAACACCGATAACTGTAATGATTCCATCATATTGTGCTACAAATATTTGCGAAATTTAAAGGTGACTGTGAAATTGGTGTGCACCTTAACAAATCTGCATTTGTCATTATTTTTTACTGACTACGACAAAGCAAGAACAAGAGACTCTGCGAGCACACTCTCAAAATCATGAAGGAGCGGCGTGATATGATCCTGCAGTCTTCAGACGTGGCATGTAAATACCGGCTGCTCAATAGACGGATCTCTAAATCTTTGAAGAGCGACCTCCGCCACTTTAATTCCGAGGGTATTAAAGACGCGATTGAGCGGAATAAAGGCTCCAAGGTATTTACAAAAGATCTGGCTATTGGGCAGCTCACGAAACTGAAGACCGACGATGGCAGGATCTTATCCGCCAAACCGGAGCTTCTGAGGGAGATAGAGAGCTTCTATGGACAGTTGTACACGTCAACCAGTAAACCCGTTGTAGATCTAGCAAACGACCCAAGAGCTAGCCTGACCCGACACTATACCGAAGACATCCCGGACGTCAGCCTGTACGAGATTAGGACGGCTCTGAAGCAGCTTAAAAACAACAAGGCACCGGGTGATGACGGAATTACGGCCGAACTCCTGACGGCGGGTGTAAAACTGGTATTTAAGGCCCTTCAGAAGCTGTTTAATGCTGCCATACTTGAGGGAAAAACGCCACACGCATGGTGTGGTGGTACTCTTCTTCAAGAAGGGTGACAATGCCCGGTTGAAGAATTATAGACCCATCTCACTTCTAAGCCATGTCTACAAGTGGTTTTCAAGAGTCAACTACAAGTTATTTTAAATAATGAAGCATCGCGATCGTTAGAAGCGTCATCGTCACCTTGTTTCACAGCATTACTTTTATGACCTGAGTAATAATAAATAATCACTATTCCTAAATAAATATCAGATAATAGAACATTGCCCTCCACGTTTCGAACGAAGCTTTTAAACTCCCAAAGAATCCGTTATTACTAGCTGGAATGAAAATCAATCGCACCTTTATGGTTGAATCTTTTGAAAGAAGTGTGGCTTCCGCAGGGATAAGGAGTTACGGCTAGTTTTCGAAAGTGCTTTCAATACGGTTATACTCATTCTTTTTCATTATAAATAGTCGTAGATGGTGGCCATTGTTTATCAGTAGACGTTTGATGATTATTTTATTTACATTTTGATGGAAAGCTGTTATATTATTTTGTAACTGTGTGTTTGGCGTTCTTCAAGTAGTATAATAGACCCCACACTAACTAGTAAAAATAATTTACATTTTGTTTATTGTAATACTAGCTTTTGTCCAAGAAACTTATCACACGGGAACTTATTTCTGGTATAAAAGCTATCCTATTTCTAACGTAGGTCATGATTTAATTTATTCAGCCGGTATGATCTGTAAGGATTACGGATATACAGAGTGACTTTGACATTTATTAGTACGGATATAGCTTGTTTGTTCAGTTTTGTCTAAATTTTATTTTGAATAGCCTTTTATGTTATCGAAATAGTCATCTTTCCAATCTAATTCATAACAAATAAACGAATCCAATTCAAAAACACATCTATAAATTGGAAATCCAATCACGATAATAATTCAAACTGAAAACCTACACAAACGCGACACGAACAGATCGTTTTAACAGCTGCACAATTAGAATAAACGTATAAGCATTATTTAAATAACCTGTTTCAAAAGCCTTATCCAGAATAACGCTGAATTTTCCTTTGGATGGCGCTTGAAAGCGCTGGAGCGAGTAACATTCACATCTGTGTGTTCCGCACCTCCTGCATTCAAGTTTTATAGCGATAATTACAGAGATTATAAAGGGGAACGTCTTTGTTATCCTTGTTCTTTCTTCTCTTTTTAACAGCCTATTAAAGATAAAGACGTAAAATAAAGGGGAGTTAATCCGTTTACTCGCCTCTTGGGAGACAATAGGCTCGGATACAACAACAAATTTAAGTTTGTAACGTGTGCTGTTTTATGCCTTATAGCTCTGTAAGTAAAGGTCAAAATTCAATAGCAATAAATGGGGGACATATTTTGATGGTAATGGAACGATAAACGATAATTGTAATGTAACCGAGGTTTTATGATTTGGGTCCTTCATCAAAATGTTACCGTCATCTGATGCAGTAAAGTAGGAGATAAAATCAATTGTCTACTTTATTGAAAAACATAATATGTTTTGAGTTACGTCTGTGAATATCGTCAAATAAATCAAGTCTATGGAATGTTCTAAACCTTTTTCTTTGAGACAGCAAAGTTATGTTTTCCTTTTTTATCTCATTCGGGTTTCTACTAACCTTTAAATTTCCTATAAATCCTGGGTAAAGTCATTGACGCGCAAAATAAAACCATGAATTTAGTATTTATGATTGTATCCCGTTGACCGTAACAACGTACACTGCTCCTTGCGACTGCTGAGCGTCGGGTCATGGATTCGAGCCCAGGACGGGCCAAAAGTGATTTTGAGTTTTTTTACAAGGTTTTTCTCAGTAAGCATCTCGGAGTTTTTAAGTTGGCGGTATGATATCCCCAGAAAGCACGTAGGCCCTGCGTTTGATCTCTTTTCGGTCATATCAGATTGCCGCCCCATCGGCGTAAGAGAGTACATAGACATCACATTTGAATATTAATTTATTTCTTCGTCTTTTTTGTATCGCCGGCACGAAAATTTTTATATTTTATTCGCACTGAAGTTCGACACTTCCACCGCGTCGTCGCAGAGGTCACTTCGGCTGCATGATTTTGGACTAAGAGGGCAGAAATAGGAGGTGAAGCATATATCTGAACATTGAACTAACATTGTATCATAGCCCCAGCTCTACGCAGCCTTACAAAATAATAACCAACCTCCTTCCAAAGCACACATTCCCAAGATTTGAGAGAAACAAGTAAGTGCAGTATAGGGGTATAATAACAATGTATATTTCTTCCATAAACATCCTAGCTTTAAGCGAAGCTTCAACGTTCAGTCTTGCAAACAAAAAGCTAACTCCTCAGAACATACTGTTTGATATTTTCTTTGTGAAATAAAACGGATAGTTTAGGAAGTAAGCCTGTTTATCCGGAACCCTAGGTTTCATTGAAGACTGCAGTTAAGTAAGGAATATGGCTCGTATTTCAGAGTTAAGCAAGCCTCTTGATAAATGGAAGTTTCTTTGGGAAATTGCAACAACATCAAGGATGATGTTGGATGATGCTTGATTTTTTTTTTGATTAAATGTTTTTTTTAACAGCCGTTAGTTCCGGCTGTCATTTGTAGATCTTTCACAGTCGTAATTGTTGATCGAGGCTGTCGTAACAGGTCAGTGACTAGAAAATCGAACAACCATCAGTCTTACAAAGGGGAATCGTATTACCCAGTAATAACTTTGTTGTGGAGGTGAGATAAGCTGTCGCTCCGTGTAAAATACTAGTATTCAGCTGCATCCGGTGAGACTGGAAGCCGACCCCAACAAAGTTGAGAAAAAGCTAGGCAGATGAAAAAATGTTTTTATTTTACTGTGTCAAGTATTTTTTACCACTTGCAGAACAAACAAAAAAAACATCATAATGTCTAAAAAGATATTCTGACCCACAGAAATAAAAATAAATACAGACACTTAATGCAGAAATTAATAATTCTACGTCTTGTTTACGAATATGAAAGTTGAATTCTCCAATTTCTCTAACAGGTATCCCTATTTCTTACCTTCCAGGAAAACGTAATTCTTAGGGTCCGTTCATAACCTCAACCGATGTTTCGAATCAATCAGGCACGGATTCTGGATTCAGGCACGGATTCTGGATTTGTATTCGGTTGATCGCAAATAGGCTCGCCCACAAATAGGCTGGGATTTAAACATAACTGGCGAAATGTAGGGCACTATTACCTCTGTTTAGGGATTACAATGTTTCGTTATGTAAGTTTATCTTCACACTCCGTAACATATTTTATAGTACTACTCTAACTGTAGATCATGCCCGAAGATCCGACGGTTTCATCTTACTCCTAAAATAAACACAACCAGTAGGCTAATTCACGTAACTAAAGAAGTGCTGTTGCAGTGCAGTTGGAGTTAAGATTCGATCAAAACAACGCTTTTCGTATTCTCTACCGCTGTCAGACACGCTCGCGTCAAGTTCGCGTCACGCGAGCGCAATAACGGCATTCTACTGTTGTGCGTCTTTGGTGCGTGCTTCGGCACGCAACACGATCGGTATTCTACTAAGTAAGAGAAAGCACTAAAATCGGTGCTGGGGTATTATTTTAACATTTTAATAACGTCATATTCATTGAAATGTAATCGATTCTATTCGATTATATTTAGTGAGTAATATTTTTTCCCTCTTATGGCCACACCATAAGTAATTTTGGTAGAGTTTGGTTGTCGTACAGTTGACGTGCAATTCAAGCGCAGCTTACGCGCAGTTCAAAGATTACAAGAATACCGTTTATCACTCCAACTTGAACTTAACTGCAACTGCACTACAATTTCATCGGCGCGTCATAAAATTACGTGAATTAACCCTCAGGTCAGATTTAGCATTCAACCTCTAAGTTACTCGTAGGTGACTAAAGTGCCAAGTAAACAACCAAACAAACTTTGAGACACGTATTTATTTAAAACATAGACACATATTTGAATTGAATTAATATTGTCTAGACCGTCTGGACAACTGGTCTGGAGACTTTGGAGGTGCGTCTGGTGTTGGTTGACCGCCTTAGCCGGGGTGGACTTCTTCGGTATTGGCTGTTGCTTGATAAACTGCGTTCTGGAGTGAGACGCATCAGGTCTGGGCACCTAGAAGCAAACGTTTAGGCTTATGATAAATTATGTTTATTTTGCAAGTAGGTTTTGACAAACACTTTTACACGTCATTTAAAACTAGATGGGGCCGGTGTTTCGTACCTGACTACTTTGAGAAGAAACAGCCGAAACAAACTCAGAGGGCTCTTTTGAAGTCCAGACATAATCTTGCTCAATTCACATGACTATGCAGATTAGTGTCGGAGATGGTCTTTTGAATAAAGAACCACACAGATTCGAGTGGACCTGTCCAGTCAGTGCAAGCATTTGTCAGTTATCGTGTAGCTCGACTTATAACTCAAGGAGCTCAACGAAACGACGAACAATACCAAAGAAAGGACATTTGGGTAGGTCGCTTATAGTACTCAAACTGTGTGGGAACAGACAAACAAAAAATAAAAATGTGTCCCACATGGTATGATATATCATTTATAATATTAGTAAAGATATTGATGAGTAGAATGAGATAAGATCTAGTAAGATATAGAGGTTTACTCCTAGGGTGGCAAAAAAAAAAAGATGGTGTATTTTGTTCCATCAATAATTTATTTTACTTGGAATATTTATTTTTGAACTTCACGGATTTCTCTTCAAAAACAGAAACGCAATTTACAAATTAAATTTGACCACCCTCAAAGACTAATTCCGTTTAAAAAAAAATGATTTTCATAACATTTTATTATTGAAACTAAATCGGCAGAAACCGATTTTAAGATTACATTTCCATAAGCTCAGAAAAAGGACCGCTTAACCTTTTATGGAAATAAACTGGGCCTTAAATCGTGGCCTGAACAAATAAGGAAGGGACTGGCCTCGCCACCCTGACGGTTAAAAATAACATATAGAAATAATATAGTAGGAACTGATAATATTCTTACGGGGTCTTAAAGCGTTATCATGAATCTACATAATGTTATCGTTTGTTGAAGATTTAAAACTTCCTTTAAATGGAGAATGTTAAGAACCTTTTTTTCGTATATTAAGATTGTACGGAAAAGTTTTACAGCTTACAACCAACCTTAAATTAGGCAGGCTGCTTAGGGCTGCATTCATATTCTCAAAGGATTTTGAAAATAAAAGTAATTTAAGAAAAAAACGAGGCAGTCTTTGGGGATTGCCGATAGAAGTGAAAACATAAAGTACACAGGCCCCTTCCCAGTCGTAGCACTGGTTATGCCCCGCGCATGACTATGTGGTGCTACGCCGTAGCGGATCCCCTACGAGTGCTACGAAGCGTTACCGCACGTTACGTCAAGTGACGAAGAGTTCAATGTTTTTCCTTCACCCAAAAAGTGCTCAACGCGCCTAAAGAAACTTAAAAAAATTGCCACTTCAGTTGAGCTTTATTAATTTAAAAGTGCGGTCTGTTTTCTAAAATATAGAAACTAGCTGATGCGCGCTGCTTCGCCCGGATCGTACTCATCATTTCATCATCATCATTTCAGCGGAAAGACGTCCACTGCTGGACATAGGCCTCCCCGAGCGTCGCCACATTGACCGGTCCCGAGCGACTTGCATCCAGCGGATTCCCGCAACCTTCACCAGGTCATCGGTCCACCTAGTGGGAGGCCTTCCAACGCAACGTCTACCGGTTCGCGGTCGCCACTCCAGAACTTTTCGGCCCTATCGGCCATCCGTTCTGCGAGCAATGTGCCCTGCCCAATGCCACTTAAGTTTGGCAATTCTCGTAACGTCGGTAACCTTGGTTCTCTTGCGGATGTCTTCATTTCTGATTCGATCGCGCAAGGAAACTCCGAGCATAGCCCTCTCCATTGCCCTTTGGGTGACTTTAAGCCTTCTGATGAGGCCCATTGTGAGCGACTAAGTTTCGGTCCCGTATGTAATCATTGGCAACACACAGGTCATAGACTTTCGTCTTGAGACACTGTGGTAAGTTGGACGAGAAGATACCGCGCAACTTCCCGAACGCTGCCCAGCCGAGTCGGATTCGACGATTGACGATTTTCTGGAAGTTAGACCTACCTAACTGGACCGTTTGTCCCAGGTACACATAATCGTCTACAACTTCGAGTGTAGAGTCCCCGATAAGAATGGGTGTGTCATGGGCGTTCAACATGACCTTGGTTTTGTCCATGTTCATTTTAAGACCCACTCTTCCGGAAGCTCTACTGAGGTCATCGAGCATTTTACTGAGGTCCTCCATGGTCTCAGCCATGACCACTATATCGTCGGCAAACCGAAGATGAGTGATGTACTCGCCATTGACGTTGATGCCTAGCCCTCTCCAGTCCAGAACCTTGAAGACATCCTCCAGTGCAGCGGTGAACAATTTCGGAGATATGACGTCTCCCTGTCTCACACCTCACTGCAGGAGGATAGGTTCCGAGGCTTGGTCCTGAAGTCGGACTGACATGGTGGCGTTTTTGTACAAACACTTCAACACCTCGATGTACCGATAGTCGATTTGGCACCGTTGGAGAGACTGCAGATACTGCAGACTGCAGAGCTCGACAGCCCAGGTCTCGATCGAATGGAAGGCTTTCTCGTAGTCCACAAACGCTAAAAAGAGGGACAGGTTATACTCTTCGGTCTTCTGTATAACCTGCCGCAGCGTATGAATGTGGTCCACAGTGCTAAAGCCTTTTTGGAACCCAGCTTGTTCAAGAGGCAGGAAATCGTCAAACCTGCGCGCGAGGCGATTCGTGATGACTCTTGAAAACAACTTGTAGACATGGCTTAGAAGTGAGATGGGCCCATAATTCTTCAACCGAGCATTGTCACCCTTTTTGAAGAAGAGTACCACCACACCCCTGCACCATGCCTGTGGCGTTTTTCCCTCAAGTATGACGGAATTAAACAGCTTCTGAAGGGCCCTAAGTAACGGTTTTCCACCCGCCTTCAGGAGTTCGGCCGTAATTCCGTCATCACCCGGTTCCTTGTTGTTTTTGAGTTGCTTCAGAGCCATCCGCGGATCGTACTACTGGGATTAAAAGTATCATATGTGTTAATCCAGGTTACTAACAATCTGTGTGCCAAATTTCATCCAAATTCGGTCAGTAATTTTGCACATTCTTGCGTGAAAGATTAACAAACATCCATGCATCTTTACAAACTTTCGTATTTACAATATTGTTATAGTAGGAAGTTGCTGAAAGCCCGGTTGACGACAATCGGCTCGCCCCCTTTTAAATGGGACCTAAATTTAACTGCTGAAATGTAGATGTAGTACTAATACTACATCCACATTTCAGCAGTTAAATTTAGGTCCCATTTGGTCCATTGGTTTGGTGTACCTAAGTACACCGTACCAGATTACTGTAATCGCCAACAGCCGTAATGTTATGTTCATGTAATTTCTGAATACTGTATTAGAACTATTATACTCACTTGTAAATCTCAGAGGTGATAAAGTTATCATTCTTGCACCTCGCAGTCCATTTCGACCAATACTGAAAACCATGTTTCTCTGCGATCAGAAGCGCGCACGCGGTGTCATCTCGAATGTCGTCATCTAGTAGTGCTGTGTGACAAATAATGCGAATAAGTTAGTCGATCAGCAAGTAGGTATTACTTATCAGTAAAATTGTTTAAAATTCAGAGGGTTGGGCAAGTAGGTCTTTCTTTATCGTGTGGTTAGTGCCTAACCTGGTGTCAGAGTTTTCATGCCGCCCATGGGCCTCAGACTTGGCTTTACATGCTGTCGAGAAATATCTCTCAGGCATGCTGGTTTCCTCATGATGTTTTCCATCACCGAAGCAAGTGATATTTATACAGTACCACGTCTAAGCCACTAAGTTAAATAAGGGTTATAAAACAAAAGTAAATAAACTAATGTAAAATGTAATTGTGTTTGTTCCGCTACTTCTTCTTTTCAGCTAAAACACAAGGAATTAGTGAAGAGCTGGTATTTTAGGGAACTGTATAGTGTGTGTGTGTGTGTGTAGTTTTGTGCTGATTCTTAATCTTGATTAATACAGGCTCTCGCAATAATTTGCAAAATAAATTGAACTGTCTCTTAAAACAAATATCTGTAAACTATGATGAAAATAATAACATATACTACACTCAAACTAAACTCAAATTAAAATCAAACCAGACTCAAATTAAAATCAAACCAGACTCAAATTAAAATCAAACCAAACACAAACTAAACTCAAACTAGACTATAGACTAATAGTTACGCCTCTGCTTAACCCTTTGGGGATGACAGGCGTGATTTGTGTGTATGTGTTATGACGAAAATATTAACCAATCAACAAGGTGATTTCTTAGGGGTGGACAGTCCAAGGTGCGGGATGTAAGTACAGTGCTTATTATGTATCCCAGTTGCTGACGATATTTTACCACTTTTAATGAAAATGCATGATAGTAGATGACGAAAATATTAACCAATCAACAAGGTGATTTCTTAGGGGTGGACAGTCCAAGGTGTGGGATGTAAGTACAGTGCTTAATAAGTATCCAAGTTGCTGACGATATTTTACCACTTTTAATGAAAATGCATGATATCAGATGACGAAAATATTTACCAATCAACAAGGTGATTTCTTAGGGGTGGACAGTCCAAGGTGCGGGGTGTAAGTACAGTGCTTAATAAGTATCCCAGTTGCTGACGATATTTTACCACTATTAATGTATCTGTTATCATTAACGAATAACTATGGAAAATTGATAAATTAATCAATCTAAGCGACGCGCGTGTGGCACACGAGATTAACTAATGAGATTCATTAATTTACTTCGTAAACAGATAAATTGGAATAATAGACTGCTCGACTAAAGGTCGACGTACAATGTACATCACTGCAACAAAGGTCACATCTGCAATCTCGTCTTTCCGTTTTAAAGCATCACAAAACTGTATTTTTAACTACACGACTGCCCAAAAAAAGGAGTGGTGTTATGTTTTCAGGGTTCATGTATGTATTGAATGTTTGTGAGTTTCTTTATTCCACCATAACTTCTAAACGCCTAAACTATTTTAGTTGCAGCCACACTAGTAAGTAGTGTCTTCTGAACAGCTTTAGGTTTTTCATCTTTACTGCTACCATCACTATCAGATGAGGATCCTTTTTTAGCTGAAGCCTTAATAGCTGGTTTCACAGGTTTAGGTTTCTGGAGAGCTTTCTGTGGTACTTTTTGATAATCATCGCTGTCATCACTGTCATCTGAGGATTCTTGCTTTTAGCTGGTGTAAACATAGCAAGATGTTTAGCTGGGGTGGCCTTCGGAGTTGATTTGGCAGGTGTCTTGGGCTTTTCGTCTTCGCCATCGTCACTATCATCTGATGATTTTGCCTTTTTAGCTAGTTTGGTTTTTAGCGAACAATTCGTTCGCAATAGAGTGAGTGAAATCCAAGAAGCTACGACCGGAGAGATCAACTTGCTCTGACGCATTTCTTTTTTTTTTGTCTTTCTTCTCTTTGCAGTCCTTACCAAAGTATCTTCAGTGTCCTGCACATTTAGACGCTCTGCTATGGCTGCAGGTATTTTACTTTATTTTCTTTTTTTTTGGTCCGGAGCGAGACGGAATGGGACGCCGTCACCTCCTTCTGCGAAGCAGTAATGCTAGAGAAGGAGGTGGCGGAACGTGAGAGGGAGAGAACCTCACAGCGACCTGGGCGCCGCGGGAGACGCCCTGGGCGTCGGGGGCGTCGTGTGAAAAAAGTGAAAAGTGGAAAAGTGCGACCGACACACTAACGCGACCCTACACTTCGCGGAGTTGCCTTCTGAACACTGCGGAGTTTGCGCTGACCGCTGACGCCTGTACTACGGAGTTGCCTGATGTGGTGCTCGGAGTGCCTTCCTGCTGGCTTGGTCTGACGCCAGTAATACGGAGTAGGTTTTCTATAATAACTGTATTTTTTTACCCCCCACTGCAAATTCATTAAATTTATTTGTGAGGAGTAAGTAGATGTGACACTAGCTTTCGCCCGCGGCTTTGCTCGCGTTAATTTAGCATTTGCAAACAATTCGGGTTGTACTCTGCTAGTTGTTTGGCCGTTGCAACCATGGTTTCAGAATGGAACATTATGGGCCATGAACCATGTTTCTGGTTATGGTTTTCTGCAAATCCCTAGTTTAGGATCCGGAACCTCGGCGTTTATAATGTTATCTATTTGGTTGGGACGCAGCTTTTCTTTTAACCAAATAAGAATGTGCACATGTAGTAGGCCCCGTTGTTACCATGCACTAAAATACATGTGACACTCGACGTTTCCAGATACTTTTCTCTTTGTTATAACATTCATTAGTTTTTGGACCTATAAACGAAACACGCGGGCAACTAAGTCATGTCGGTCAGTAGTTCTTTGCCCAGGCATTACATGTGCTGTAATTTTCTTCCATGAGGGATTGCAGGTGAAAGTTCAGGCCTACCATTAGTGCATACATAGGCGAAAGCGTCTTGTGTATGTTACCGTAAAATTGTAAATCTCGTTTTATTTTCTATCTAGCGAGATTTTAGAGTCTCGAAAGATTGTCAACCGAACACACCTACTGCTTACAATTTAACGCATTATTTTTCGATAGATTATAATATTTTTACGTGAAACCGTAAAATTGTGAAATGTATCACAACAGCTTGAGTTTGTCTCTAATTGTGAAATGTATCACAACAGCTTGAGTTTGTCTCTAATTGTGAAATGTATCACAACAGCTTGAGTTTGGTCTCTCCTTCCGGATAAACGCTGCCGCATTCTTGTTATATATGTAGAATGTACTTGCTGGTCTATCCATTTCTTTCTTGTAAATTAAAGCAAGAATCACAATAACCATCAGCTCCAGAAACGTCGTCATTAAAATGTTATTCAATTTTATATGCTTTTCTTGTTCCGAATCACTGGCGCTATTACTGTCTCCCGAAACGTTTCGGGCGATGATGACTTCCTTATCCTCAGTTTTTGAGTAACGTTTTCCCATTTTGCTTTTTGTTCACGTCTCGTATGGCACAGCTAGAGTCAATCATACTCGTCGTGCTTATAACATTCCATTTGATAAACATTACAACTTGGTCAATTGGTAGGAATCCACCGCGTTTGCAGATTGCACCCGCTATCCGATAGCTCGCAAGCGCAGCTCCCAGAACGTTTGTGGCACAGTCGCCATGAAGTATGGAGGTTGATTCAAACACGTCCTTTCAATACAACCATTTATTACTGACTTCGGTAACATAAAGGTTTCTTACTGCTAAGTACTACCCACTTCACTCTTTTTTAAAACGTTGCCCTACTCTAAGAATTTCTTCTGTATTGTGGGTGCGTTTAAACACAAACATTTAAGCTCACATACACAAACAGACAGACGTCCCATCTATACGAAAGAAAAAAACAAATAAATGTTGATGTAGAGAACGAAAATTACGTGTTTGAGCAAAGCTAAAATCACTCAATCACTCAGCCACACAATGTCACCAAAACATTTAGTAACAAAATCCTTATTACAGAGAAACCGAGAGAACTTACGAAACCAAATAAACTGTAGTAATGCTCGTAAAAATGTTGCTTAACTTCCTCCACTACAGAATCCTGATTTATACTTTCTTACTTTAATATTTCCACTCGAGTGGTACAAAGATAACGTGAGACCTACTATGGGGTTTCGAAAACTCATTCATATTCTCGATAACTCACTCATATTCTCGATAACTTCTCCTAACCTCTAACTGCGTGATTAATCTGATCTACATGGCATTTTCAGTTGCACGATGGTTTTACATACCAATAACATATCAAGTAAAATAAAGTCACTCTCTATGCCTGTACGCGTTGTTGTTTTAAACTACGTAACGGATTTTGGTGTGGTTTTCACGATAATTTTGCAAATTTATTTAGTTAGCCCGTATTATCTCACTCCTGGGCAAAGGCCTCCTCACATTCCTTCCACTTTTCTCGATGGTATGCTTCTATTCGCCAATTCGCGAGGAAGCGATCTCACCATCTCCTCTTTGTCGGCTTTGTTTGTTTAATTTACTAAAAATTTACTTGATATGGCTTTAAAAATATCCATGCTTTGATATGTCGCAAAATCAGTAATGTGCCCGTGCCGTGCTAAGAGGGAGCTGACTGCCAGTCTCAAATAAATTCGTATTTTTCAAGTAACCTGGCTTATTTTTCGACCGACATCTTTGATTTACAACCTCATGATAAGCAAAATACCCGTAGATGTATTTGAAGAAGTGCCAACCTCAAAAAAATAAGGTCGTAACTCCGCCGTTATGTTGCCGAAATTACCTACATAATACAAATAGGCACTTAAAGCTTTTGTTGCCATCTTCCTCTATGGGAACAAAGAAAATCTTCGTTACCGTGTTGGTTTATAAGAAAGGGAAGACATAATACAAAATATGAGATATTTCGTGTCGTTCAATTTATAAAGATCAAATTAAGGTCGATAATCTTTTCCATATTTTTTTAGGAATAAAGAAGACATTAAAGTTGAAGATGTTATAGCTATTCTTCGATTAAACGGATTTGTGTATATCGAAAGATTTTCTAATAATACTGGTCATTTAAATAAACAGTTTCAAGTTCATAAAACACTTACCTCAATATTCAACTAATAGTAGTAAAACTTCACTGTGTTATCTGAAAACACGATTGTTTTTCAAATACTGACCAATTAAGTTACAGACGGGCTGGTCTAGTTTGTGTATACCTTAGTAGCCCCAAGAGCCGAATATCAAATCAATTCTGAATTTTACTAATCCGAAAACTTAGAACGTTGATAAAACTAAAAAGACTGAAATAACACTAGATGTCAATGAGCAAAACTATATTGATGTCAATGAGCAAGATCAGGTCCTTTACAGAAATCAAGAAGAGCCAACGAAGAAAGAAATAACTCAATCACACACTCAAACTATGAAAAAAAGGTCTAAAAAAGAGAGCAGAGAGGCAAAAAAGAGAGAAAGTGTGAAAAGTACTTTAAAAAAATATGACAAAAATGATCATCATTACTACAATCGGTTGTTTCTATACAGTATACGAGTAGAAGAAAAACAGCAAAAAGGAAAAGATATAAAGTTTGAGAGAAGTAAATCAAATTGAAAATAAAAAAGACAATCATTAGTACTCTAAACAGTAGTAACAGTAACATAACCAAAACGCTACACAATACACACTTGACCAACCCCCATAAAGTTTTGATGTAAAACGTGGAACATAAAATCTCGAGCTTCGAATTGTTTGCAATGTCGTTCACGTTTGCTACAGTGATGTCTTTGTCAATTACTTACTTTGTAATACTGTGACAGTTACAAATGTAGCAGCTCAAGCTTGTGAAGTAGAAGAATGTCTTTAATAAAGATTGGAATATGTTGGGTATGTTTGAATAGGGTGGCTGAAATTTTGAAGAGCAATTTATAGAATATTTCAATAACTATGTTCGAAAATATGTCTGTCGGAGACTCTTTTGCCATGCCTTGCTATCCGAGTAACTGGTATCAATCTTCATTATTAAACGTATTCAGGCCAATGTTGTTTTTAAAACCAATAATGTCCCAATGCTGGCCTCCATCAAATTGTTTCAGAAATTGTTTTCTTTTAGCATCCTAAATCAGCCCATGTGGTGCGCGTCAAGTGGGTAATGAAAAAATTACGAATTCTATCTTAAACTAGCAGGAACAGATAAATATCATTGAAGTATGTACCTTCGCAAGTCAAGTTACAGAGTCCGCCGCGTTTCTTTTCTCGGCACCACTCTTTGGGAATCTGGAAGTACAAATTAGAAGTTTAGCTTAATATTAGCTGCTACATTTACATGTTTTCTTACTAGTTAATGCCCGCGCCTTCACCCGCGTGGAGTTCGATAATTGTCCCACGGGATCATTTATTTATTTATTTAACACTTCAAGCACAGGGGCGGACTTAATGCCACATCGTTCTACCGGGATTAAAAGTATCCTATGTGTTAACCAGGTTATAAGCTATCTCTATGTTAAATTTCATCCAAATCCGTTCAGTAGTTTTTGAGTGAAAGAGTAACGAACCATCAATCCTCACAAACTTTCGCATTTGTAATATTAGTAGGCTACGAAGTAAGATTAAAAAAATTCTGAAATGGATTGCTTGAACATTACCTGGTATAATCCATAGAATTTCTTCCCACTAGGTGTCTCTTTGAACGCACTGGTTTCCTTTCTGCTCACTTTTTCGATCAAACACACCCCTGAAACAAAAAAGTCATCGTTAAAGATCAGAAAACCATAATATTATTATATTAATTCTGCTTTACAGAAACTTGCGCTTTTTAACCATAAGGGAGGCAGAAATAGAACTTTTTAACCATAGGGGAGACAGAAATAGAACTTTTTAACCATAGGGGAGGCAGAACGACACCTGCTACGATCCTTTCATACAACTTTTGCTTCGTCAACATTCAATACATGGACCTATCCGAAGAATGTCACATTTCTATCTTCGAACTATCCTATGCCTTGAGAGTAAGGCCTCCAGCCACATTTCTATCTAAAGTAATCATCTCGGAAATATAATCTATGCCATAATTTACTGATTCTAAGAAAGATCTCGTTTTATTAAATTCCATTTAATTACCTACTGTCCCTTCCTCGAATTTCTATGTTTATTAATAAAGAGAAAGTTAATTAACAACAATTAGGAGCATTTTCGCATTCTTAACCGCAAATTAAGGTCAAGCCAACAAAGTTTCCCCTCTCAATTGGTCTATTATTGCCACAGACCCTGCAAAGGTACAATACTCGAATATTTCATAATTATTATTATTGAAACAGCTGTACTAAACAGTAAAGTAGAACAGAAGGTCTGCTCCATTCAACGAGTGTAAATGCACGTACACATACGACATGTTTAACGAACGGTGAGTGCAAGCGCACTCGTGACTGGCATTTGGCTGAGATCGAGCGGTACAGCAAGGTACCTAAATCTGTCAAATTTTCCCAATCAACCTTGAACCTATGCTTTAGGGATAAACTTGAAAATTTATTAAATAAATTTGATAGATTGTAGTACCTTGATGTGCTGGCGTCTGTACGCATACGTTCATTCACGAGCTAAACACTGTGACGACTGCTTTAGTGGGTTAATCAATTGTTAATAAAAAAACTAGCTGTGCCGCGCGGTTTCTCCCGCGTGGTGGGAATAAAAAATACGCCTAGGGGTATAAAAAATAGCCTACGACCTATTCTCAGACCTACCAAATTTACACAAAAAAATCATATGAATCGGACAAGCCGTTTCGGAGGAGTTCGATAACAAACACTGTGACACTAGATTTTTAAATATTAGAAAATTAGATAACAAGAACAACTCAGAGCTGTGCATTTGACCTGCAACACACGCTGAGGTATGAGGCGCATAGTGCCGCGCAACAGACAACAGAAAAATATGTATTTCGATATTCTCTACATACCATGTCAGTCCATGCATGAACAGCTTGACTGTACAGTGCACAGGCAATAAGGCTTAAGTTGCAACTATTGGAAGATGCATTGAGGATATGAAGGGAGTATGAGATCACAGGAACCTAGGGACCTATACCGAGCAAAGGGAGAATTCAGGCTGTAGATGATGATGATGATAATAATAATAATAGTTTATTTCAAAATGGGATTGCAAAGTTTACAAATGTTGCATTTATAAAAATTTTAGGTTCAACTATACAATATGAAAATATGATGATGAGATTTCTGTACGAATACTAAGAAGTCTAAGTGCGCTTATGCTAGTTTTCGCTGCTTAATGGAGCTGACCTTCTGACTATGCTGCCTATTAACTCAAAAGTGTAAAGGTTATTAACATTCGAACTTCAAGGTCAAGGTCACGCTACAGTAGATACCGGGGATCAATTAGTGAAAGATAATATCCCGAGAGAGATCCGCAGACAATTTGCTGGTATTGCATTGCATTAATATAAGTTAAACAATTAGTAGTACTAGCTAGGTAGGTACTGAATTTTTTTAGAATACTAGCTTCTGTCACCGGCTTCACCCACGTGAAGTTTGATAATTGTCCCATGGGATCTTACTACCCGGATAAAAATATCCTATGCGTTAATCCAGGTTATAAACTATCTGTGTGCAAAATTTCATCCAAATCCGTTCAGTAGTTTTTGCGTGAAAGAGTAACAAACATCCATACATCCATACTCACAAACTTTTGCATTTATAAAATAAACCTTCAAATAAAAAAAAAAACATTTCAGTGTTTGAACAATGGATATTGGACAAAAACCTTTATGAAATGCAATTTTCAAATTAAGATAAAAAAGTCTTTTGATTATTTCCATTAGTGCAAATTATTCGTTAATAGTAGTCCAAATACGGCCGAAACATGCCAATTAATAATATGTTATCAGCCTCACATTCTCAGACTGGGGGGCCTAGCCTGCTATTACAATAGTGTCACAACGATCTATCATTGGTTTCATAATTGTTGAACGATGCCATTGTCATTTTGTTAAAAGTTCGTAATCTGCTAACTTCATAATGGTCGATCATTGGTCGGTCAATGGTCTCGTAATAGAATTGTGTTACAATGACATTGTTGTATTGCCATTATTATAAAACCTGTTGATGGAAATGATTTTCGAAAAACTAGAATTAAATTTGAACTTCTAATCATGCCAGATTTCATTTATATATATTTTTACATATTATTTATTAGTGTTCTATGCAATTTGAAGTAGTAAGAAGTTCGTAAATAGAAAAAAAAAACATCAATTCAATAATATTTTATCTGTTTAGCTGTCAAAGTCAAATGTGACATTACTGCTTACTGACATTTTATCTGTTTTTATTTCTAGCGGCCGGTGTTTTGATTTATTTTTATTTATGTGTTTTAAATTATCTTTAATATAGAAGTTTATATTTATTGCAATACAAAATGGTGTTAATTGAGCAAATTTCTGCTGGAACTGTCAAAATTTTTGCAGATTACCGCGTAAGTCAGTCATACATTAAAATTTGTCATTGTGTACGAGATTACCATTCTATGCTATTTCTTGTGAGTGGAGTGTCAGTGGTTTATCATTGGAAAGCCATAATGACGCCATTATATAGTAGATTACCAAACTTGTCAAAATCAACAATTATGAAATCAACGATAGATCATTGTGACACTATTGTAATAGCAAACTAGGCCCCCTGTACTTCAAGATATAACTACATTAGAACAATCAATACCAAGACAACGAATCGAATCCCGAATTCGTTCTTCAACGCATCTTCAATAAAAACCCTTTCAAAAGTACTTTTAAATACAAGCTTGTCTGTACCCTAAAGCGATTCTATTTAAAACTGAAGTTCCAAGGTCAGTGGTCTTTGTGTACTACGTTCAAGGTCAAGTTCCAAGGTCATTGTTTGTGTACATCGCCAAGTTAGTTTCTTTTGTGTTTCTTGAATGGCGATGGCCTGAGCGGACAGTAGATATTATTGAATGGATGAATTTTGTTCGATATTTATGGGATTAAATAGAATTTATGTACTGAAAGGTTCAAAAAGATTACATGTAGCGGAGATGAGAATATTGAGACGGATGTGTGGAGTGACAGAAAAGTTTAATAGAAATTTGTTTGGCTTGAAAATCAGATTAAGGAATGAAAAACACGTGACTGATTAATATAAAAGTTAATTGATGGAGACGGAAAGGAAGGCCTCAGAAAAGACGTATTTATTGTGTGAGGAATGAGGTCAGGGACAAGATTGTGACAAGAAGATAAATTAATGACAGTTTCGTATATTCAAAATCAAAAATCAAAGCATTTATTTCAAGTAGGCCAGTTACAGTCACTTTTGAATTGTCGAAACAAAGATGAAAATTAAATGTAGCTACACGCTACAGTCCCAGTCACAACACATAAAACTGTGAAAGTACTATTCAAGACTGGATACTAATGTTCGGCTATGGGACTGCAATGCCAGTCCATTGTGTATTAGCAATTTTAGTTATCTGAGAAGACTAGTCGTGAAGTAATCTAGTAAAACTTTTTTTTAGGTTTTACCAATAGCCTGCTAAAATCAGTCAGTTTGAGCTCTATTAGTGTCTTTATAAATAAATATGAGAATTATGTTAAATATAGAAAAGAGTAACACTATAACTTACCAGAATTGAATCAAAAACTGAGAACGTAGAGGCCTTAAAAGTTATGTTAATTTTGTTTAATAAAGATTTACATCACCAACATCATCAACAACAACTTCAACAACAACTTCATCATCGTCATCAACTTGATCACCTTGACACAGGCAAATCTATTTAAAGAATCAAAACTAGATTTAAGGGCCCCTTTTTTGAAATTTACGTTTCTAGATCGAGTTGTTTTCAGAGAAATCATCATATTTAAATCCGTAAAAAAATATATAGTACAGATACATCTTTGATCTAGTGACTTTTTTGGTTAAAAACACATTATTTAACATTTTGCTCAATAAAAAAAAAATCTGAAGTAAAGTCAATTTTGAAAGTATTTTAAGTTTTATGAGACTTGGGGGAACGCAACTTTTATGAAAATTTAACATTTCATTTACTAATCAAGTTTGACAGGGATATTTTTGGATAAATTTATAATATGGCACTTATTTTTTTTTTAATAAAATAAATACGTGAAAACGGCACGCGCGCACCGCGCCATTGTCCTGCCGGACGTCATCGAGGGAGGACCTATGCGACTTTTGCTCGCAACCACAAATTATCGTTGCCGCGCGCGTAAATAAACGTGTGTATTATAAGTAATTGAAATGGCGAATAGAAAAAACAAAATTAAGAAAAAAAGGGTATCTGAAGTGAAGAAAATCCGAAAGTGTATTGCGTAAGTACTTATTCTATAAATACGTCACAATATAATTAAGTACTCCTCTACACAGACCAGCGAAGTCAGTATGACTAGAATTTTAAATCTATAATGGAAACATTCTTATACCTTTACAAAGTGCAGTTTTGCATCCTGGTCAAATTCAAGGAGATGTAAGTACCTAGGTAAGTTGTGTTTTGTTTTTATTATTACATTCTTTTATTATGTTTATGAAGATTTGAAACAAATTGAACAATGGCTATCGGTCACTACTTGTACTCACTAGGTAAGTACCTAGAGCACGGGTTATGGTCGCGCTGCGTTTAGTAGGTAGAAATCGGCCGGCCGCGCGGCGCCTCGCACAGACCGTCGACACTCACGCATACAGCGACATGTCGCGCGATGGGTGATTCTGTTTATTAGGTACTTTCGTATTATTCTGAAATACTGTCAAAACACTTTACAATAGAAGCTTTTTATACACCGTGACTTTTTAGTCGTCTTACAACGGCAGCCCACTTCATGTATCCAATGAGTAGAACACGAATAAAAAAATAGGTATTTATGAGATTTGAATAATTTATAAATAAAAATTACGCACCTTGACGGTCCGAACCTTGTAGGCCTTGCGCGCACTGCCTTGCGTTTTTCTAACGCATAATCTGTGAAGTATGGAGTATCATAGAAGTGCGCGCACTGCGGTGAAATAAACGCATGCGGTGAAATCGCCGTTGGCCTCTCGCTGCAAATTTGAGGAGAATCTACCGCAAAAAATTTTGTATCGCATAGAGATCTAGGAAGCGCCGCGCACTGCGGTGAAATAAACGCACGTTTTAACCGACTTCAAAAAAAAGGAGGAAGTTATCAATTCGGGTGTATTTTTTACCATCATTTTTTTTATGTTTGTAACCTCAGAACTCCGTCGTTTATGGACCGATTTGCAATTTTTTTTTTTCATATAAGATATGCTTCCACATTGGTCCCAATTTTTTCCAAATCCAGTTCTGATGATGGAATCCATGAGGAATCGAAGGAACTCCTCAAATATTATGCATACAGTCAAAAAGTAACATTTGATGAAGTGGAACTGATGAAGATAATTATGAAACAATCTGTGATTTTAAATAGTAAGATTACAAAAATGACAAATATTGTGTCACATTATTATAATGAAACTGAATGATGTTAGAAATTTAAGTTAGTCTTTTAAATAATAAATATTTTCTTCTATCGACATTTTTATTTCTTAGTCCCCGCACTATGCGAGTGATATTCGTAGGTGTGCTTCGTGGAATAGGAAATTAATTATATTAATTTTTTATTTGAAGCCCACCTACGGGTGTGCTAAGTGGAATACTTTAGGTGTGCTTTGTCTGTTTGTGCTTCGTTTGGGTGTGCTTCATGGAATACCTCTTTATTTTTTATTTTATCATATTATAATTAATCATATTTGTCTTTCATTATATTACTCACCAAATCTTCTACAACCATTCTTTAAGTTCTACAGCATCCTGTAGAACTTAAAGAATGGTTGTAGAAGATTTGGTGATTTTTTGGCCACGGTATTCTGATAAGACAGTCTCGTGAATGAAAAGGTAGGCGATATCATCATATTGCCTACCTTTTCATTCACGAGACTGTCTTATCAGAATACCGTGGCCCTGGAACGCAAAGGGCAACCGAAGGAACAGGGTGGATTTTAGTCAGTACAAGTCTGACAGTCCCTTCCGCTCCACCCAGAGCGGCAGGACTCATTTGATGATTTTACCAAGCAATAAAAAAAAGTCATACATTTATAACAATATACCTAAGTGTATTAGTGTTTACAGTCAATAGTGCAGTGGACAGCACATCAAGCTATACGTTTTTGTTGCAAACAAGCTATTATTATCAGCACGCCAATAATATTTGAACTACTGATTTATTTATCTATACTGTGGCGTGCTCGCCCGCTGCCATAGGTCACCGGAGTTCATATCGCGACGGCTCCTGTGCAACGCGGACGCAAGCCGTCTCGGTGCGTAAAATGCCTAAACTTTCGGAATAAGGGGCCCTTAACAAAAAAAACTAAACACTTGGTTTCTCCCACGCTATAAAGCGGGAAACAAGTACAGTACAATCAACAATAAAATAAAAATTAAATAAATATTTTCTCACTGCACTTCTTCGAATAACCGCACTACGATTTAAATCTATTTGGGTTTCCCAAACTACATTTTACTGGTCTTTTAGTCATGCTAGTCATTTACCCATATCATGTTAGTACATAAAAAAATAACTAGTCACCACCATTCAACGCCATCTTGGGGAGTCCGCGGAGTCCGCTTTATTGGATTGAGTATGACGTAACTTGCATTGTCTTCCAAACTAAACGTATAGGTATGAAAAATTTCAATTCAATCGATTCAACCGATTTAGCATATTGGTATGGTTTAAAAACTATGCCATAACAACAACAACAACAACAACAGCCCATAACGTCCACTGCTGGACATAAGCCTCTCCCATGATGGGAGGAATTTTCCGTAATCTCCACGCTTGGCAGGCGGATTGGAGATCGCAGTGATGAAAGACTAACAGAAAACGCTGCTGCCCATTCTCTGGTGTACGGAAGCGCAAGGTGTTCTGCCTCAGACATTAGTCGCCTTATACGACACCCGTGAGTGTAGTGGGCCATAACATCACACCTGTATTCCATAAAAAGTAAGGCCGTTTCAGTTTCACTACTTAAGCTTTTTATATCACATGTAACAGGGAGTCTATTACATCAACCGATCACAAATTCTGACTCCGGGCTCCAATTACAAAATCCTAATGGAAAAACCAAAATGGATATCGAAACTAAAATCACATGCTAAGATCCGCTTGCGACGTCTAGGCCTACGAGGCAATCCAAACTATCCCACTAATGTACCTATGCTTACGCCTCAATCACGTAAAAACGGCAGAACGTATTTTTATGGAAAGCACACAGATAATTTAAAACCTGGATAACACTTAAGATCCTTTGTATCTCATTATAGGTAGTTAGTTTATTCTATGCATGATTATTCTCTTGATACAATAGTTTTCTTTCCTCTTTACAAGCTAAATGTTCGATGTTCATGTTAAAGATCATAATTCTACTTTCCAAAGAACTTTTATAGCCGTAGTACATGACTCCAGTATTGCACTTTCGTGCATAATCACACTTCTATGCTAATCTAATGCAGTTTAATTAACTTTTTTGAATTTAAACATTTTTCCTATTTAAATTATTATGTCAGAACGATAAAACTTGTTAGGGTTCCGTACCCCTAAAGGTAAAAAAGGAACCCTTATAAGATCACTCTCTTGTCCGTTTGTCAGTGTGTCACCACCGATTTTCTCAGGAAGGGGTGGATCTAGCAAGTTGAAATTTATACCAAATACTGAGGTCTATAGTCCCTATTAGGTGTATAAAAATCAAAGTCCTGAGTCAACACAATGAAAAGATTGGACAAATTTAGATTTTCGCGAAAACTTGTACCAAAATTAAAAAAAAACCTAAATTTTCAACTTTAATTATTTTTCGAAATTTTCTCTTAACTTGTGTGAAAAACCTTGCTTTTAACCAAAATTGTCAATTCTAGGTAAGCCGGAAGTACCCTATAGATTTCGGGTCGAAAATCTATATGGTAGTTCCCGTTAACCTAGAATCACGAAATTTAGCAAGAAGCAATGTAGAGCACATGTAAAGGAAAAAAAACTGAAAACCGTAAATATGTAGTTTCCTAACCAAATACCTACAAGTTTTTAAGGAACCCTTGGTGCGCGAGTCCAACTCGGACTTGGCCGGTTTTTGTGATGTGAATGTGTGTGTTGTGTTCGATGGCTATGTAATGGCAATAAACAAAAATATTAATAACAAGTTCTACTGGTATTGTTCCTATAAATAAAAATACTGTTGTAATAGCACTCAAGATATGTGATAAAATAAATAAACGGAAATTTGAAAATAAATTAAATGAATTTTAAATTTTATTTTTACCATTGGTATACTTGAGTGTCTCTTGTATTCTTTATAAAAAGTATTCAGTACAGTGATTGTACGGTCTACGTACATTAACTTTACTTCTGGCTGACACGGCGAATCATTAAGTTCACTTGTCACTACAAATAGGTACTTACTTAGTGTGCAAACTTACCAACACGCGGAACAGACGTACATGTAAGAATCATCAACCTTACAACACTAGTACTAAATATACTTTTGGTTTACTGTGAAGTATTTAACATGTTGGACACACTCGCTACCTAACACACAAACTGTTATAGTGTAGGTACAGTTCAGGAACTAATCTGTCCCGTACAGTGATATTTCGATACAATAATTGGCGATGCATTGATCGCTCGATCAAACAAAAATTCGATATTTTGAACACTCGATCAAACAAAAATTCGATATTTTGAACACTCGCTCTATTGAGTGTACTATGTATTGAATGTTCGATTTATTAACCATTCGATATTATGAACGTTCGAGCATTTGGAAGTTCGATGTATAGTTGTCGATCAATTGATATTCGATTATTTGGCATTCGATATGGCATAATAGACCCTTTCTTGCCATATCCAGTCCAGTCTATCCATCGTTTGTCTGGTCTTCGTCTACTCTCATACCCATCCACATTCAAAACTTTCCACACGACATTTTCCTTATACTCACGACATTCAATGAAGTCGTACTGTCGGATTTTCAACCCTCGTTGCAGAACCGTCAGTTGAAACTAGATAAGTGCAAAAAGATTGAGGTATTTGTTGTAGTGCCGCCAAGTGTAATATGAAAACGAGCATTTAGTATCTAGTTACAGTCATCCTAACTATGAAACCAAATACATAAAGTGCCAGGTTCAAAGAAATCTTCATATTGCTTCCCAGTATGACGTAACCTTAAAAGGTGACTGAAGATACTCTCAAGAGAATAAATACGGGAATTATTCATACATTGTAGAATACATCATCATTTAATTAGAACTTTATCATATTCTTCACCTCTGCAAGTTTTCTGGCAAGGATAGCAAACAAAAAGAAAATCTTCGCTTTTCACAACCGCTTCTGCTTAGCATAAGGTCCGTTTTTCAGTAACCGGCACGGAGTATGGATTTAACACGAAGGCCTCCTCCAGCTCTTTCCATTTTGCTTTTGTTTGGGTTAACCTGTGCCATATAGGACCCGCATATTTAAAATATAATACTGGCCTTTAAAAATTTTATTTTTGTAATATTTACAACATACCTCACTATCAGCCCAGGAGATCTTGATAACATAGATTATCTCCAATACAGCTGGAGGACATTTAGGTAATAATAATTTCATGTTTAAGACTGGTTTTGAACTGTGTTAGTAAAACCATATCTAGATATTTCTCGTAAATAAAACTTCGCGGGCTTCCAGCGCTGAATTTGTTTTGACAGCAAAGCACAAAACTTGCGTAAAAATATATACAAAAAGAATTTTAGGGTGACTGTAATCAAAATATTTTAATAAAAGGAAATGAGTATCGAGTGGTAGTAAATGAATGATACTGATAATGATATCGAGTGGTAGTAAGAATGTCTTTTATAATTCCCTTTTATTATTTTTCGGTTAGTTTAGTTACTTTTGTTATTTTAAATTTTTCATAGGTTAGGTTTTTTTGTATGTTTCCATTAGGTTAGGTTTCTTGGTTTTTTTTTTCTTTATTAAAATGCCTCGCAAACGTAGTTCCAACTTAGGAAGGAGCTCATCGCGAGCCCGAGCAGCGAAAATTGCTTGATCCCAAGAATCCTCCGTTCATGCCTAATTAAGAAGGCAAGAACAAGCGGAGCGACAAGCAGCTTTGAGAGCTGATGAGACATCTTCTCAAAACCAGGAAAGACTGGAGGGCCAAGCCACCTGTCAAGCTCCTCTGAGAGTCTAGAGAAACAAGCCGAAAGCCAGTCCAGCCCAGCGGCAAGCAGTCATTACTCATTAGAGCGACAGAGACTCCAGCACAGTCGCAGGCGAGAAGGACCGCTCTTGCAGAAATGCAAACGGAACGCCGACGAATTTTATGCGTCACAGTTGGCCCGTATTTAATAATTCTGGATTTGAATACGATCCTATAGTAGATTACAAAAATCATACTTTAGTTGTTGTTGGTTTGATGAATGCTCTGCGGGGATGTGTTGTTCCATTGGCAAAGTTTCCCTTCCTTTACTTGATGAACCAGAAGAACCGCTGAAAACCCTATATTTATATGTTGCAGATGAATCACGGCGCTTATTAAATACAGGGTGTAAAAGACCTCATCACGAAGCCGTCAACCAAGCATTGTGTACATCAAACTAAGTAACTTTACGCAAAAAAAAATGCGGGGTATCAACTTTTTTTTTTTGGGGTGAAAAATCATATTTTGTGGTAGAACTCAATCTAACGCAATCAAAACATTATGCTGATGGATGGATTGAAGAGTACGGGGGTCGTGGAGATGTTTTAACTTGTATTTAAAAAAAAACTTGTCAAAAAGTTGGAACTTTGACCCCCCAATATCTCCGTAACTAGAAGGTTCCCAGGTATGGTGTAGAACAAAAAAATTATCGCCATGACGGGGAGAACAAGTGCCTTTCGGCTTCGTTAAGAGGTGTTTTACACCCTTTATATTCAGAAAGTGCAATAATATTATTTCTCCTAATCATGATTTGTCCAAATGATAACTTCGCCGAAATTTATATCACATGTCATAAAATGAGGCTCCGGCGGTCCCACGCTAGCTTATCGTCGCAGATGTGTTTAACGTTAAAGGCTTCATGCAGGGCACGCCACAATAGTGGCGATAAGTCTCCACTTTGAGGAGTGGCTCTCTAGCCACTCCTCAAAGTGGAGACTTATCGCCAGGTGCTACGGCGTCCTCACCTTCCGCCTGACGCAGGTCCTCACCTTCCGCCTGACGCAGGTCCTCACCGGACATGGCTGTTTCGGGAGGTTCCTGCACCAAATCGGGTGGAAGGAAACGCCCGGGTGCTTCCATTGCGAGGATCGATACGGTGGCATCGCCGTGTCCTAGAAGTGGCGATCGGCGGCGGCGACCTCACGCGTCCGGCCCTGGTTCAATCCATAGTCCGGAGCGAGACGAAATGGAATGGGACGCCGTCACCTCCTTTTGCGAAGCAGTAATGCTAGAGAAGGAGGTGGCGGAACGTGAGAGGGAGAGAGCCTCATGTCCCGGCCACCGTAGGCGCGGGCCTGTGGACGGAAAACTATGGGCTAGCTCGCCGTTCGTCCGTCTCATGACGACAGGCCGTGTCGACGGCACGTTTGTGTTCCACGCGCGCCTCAAAGAGAGTCAGCAAAAAGGAAGGGGTCTGCAAGGGCCGATGCCTGCCGGGGTTGCGGGACTGTTCGAAAGAGATACCGTGGCCCCGGAACAGAAAGAGGATGAAGGAACATGAATGGGTTTTGGTCAGTAAAAGTCTGACACTCCCTCCTGCTCCGCCCAGAGCGGGAGGAGTCATTTGATGATTTTCCAACCGAAAAAAAAAAAAAAAAATCGGGATTTTGAACATTATAAGTTTATAGCAAACGTGTTATGGATAATGATTTTAGAACAAGCAATTTTAGGAGAAGAAATGGAGTACCTTTATTACCGGTAATGTTACATAACCAAAATGTATTGATAAATACCTTTAAAACCGCAATAGAAAACTGGCTTCAAGAATTATAAGGTCGTTATCGATGCTGATCGAACTGCGCGTGGCCGCTTTAATGCACCGACAATAATGAAGTTGCTGTCATAGTGAGTGCCGGCCAGTTCGCTTCATGAGACAGTGTTACAAACACTGACTCCCATAACCAACACCCACTACCAAAACTGACTACTCATAAGTTCTACGATTCTTCACAGTACCCGTTAATTTTTAGCAAGGGATAGTCAAGATACTATTTTGATATACCACTTATTAATCCCACTACGAAACAGCCAGTTCCCAATAAGAAAGTTTCCTGTATGGATTTTTACGCCTACCACGTGATGCTTCGAGAAAATGATTTTAACCTTCTTTTACGGTCAAGACAGATGTTCCACCAATTTTTAGTAGATATGTAGGTACGTCAAAGTCGAGACTGAACGTCTTTACAGTTCTTAAAACCAGAAAAAACTACGAGCTGAAAATTACATTCAGCAAGATGCGATTAGCACGAATGGAAATTGGTAATATAAACCCCAACGATTTAAGCCGAATTGTTATTCTTCCCTCTACGCTATCTGCATGAATATACACAAGACGCTTTCGCCTATGTGCGCACTTACGACAGGCCTGACCTATTCCTGACTTTCACCTGCAATCCCTCATGGAAGGAAATAACAGAAGAGCTTATGCCTGGGCAAAGAACTTCTGACCGACATGACTTAGTTGCTCGCGTGTTTCGTTTAAAGGTCCACAAACTAATGAATATTATTTCAAAGGGAAAAGTATTTGGAAACGTCCAGTGCCACATGTATTACGTACTGTTGCCGTACACTTAGAAAAAAATGGACAGCGTGTTTTCTTTAATTAACGTAATTTCCAGGACAGGATTTCATCACCTCTTAAAACCACTTTAACAGCCTTTTTCGAGTCCTTCGTTGTTATACATGGAACACCTCAAGAAGGGAGTGGAAACGCCCCGTTCAAGGAACGCCTGTTGAAGATTGGCCTGGGGTAAAATCATCGGACGCCCTTGATCGTGTAAATACCGTCCATGTGACGTACTTGAACTTGAACATTGCAGGTTGCAGGGGTATATTTGGAAAAGCCATGCTTTTTTACCATGGCCAGCTATATGTTGCATGCTCGCGTGTGCCCAATACCCAGAATTTATACGTATTATCGCCAAATAGAAGGACATACAACATTGTACATAGGAGCGTCCTAGAATAATATTCCGTTCTGACCCCCATGACTGCAACGGCCATACAACAAACAGAGCACAACCCGAATTGATTGTCAAATTCTAAATTAACGCGAGCGAAGCCACGGACGAAAGCTAATAAAATAATAATTTATTATTTAATGTTAGAGCGGCAACAGAAATACACATTCTGTGAAAATTTCAACTATCTACCTATTACGGATCATGAGATACAGCCCGCTGACAGACAGATAGACGGACGGCGGTGGCTTAGTAATGTCTTCGGCTGCGGAACCCTAGCGACAGACGGAATAAACGGCTTGACGTATTTTTCGAAGAACGCGCAACGGAGGGTTCTTGTCTGGCAAGAAACAGTCACGGACTAGCAAAAGAAATTGGGAAATATAGTAACTACTTACATTGTCCCAAAAACATATCATTAGGCATTCCAATCCTTAGTAACTCTCTCACTAATTTACACCTAGTCTCAAATCTTTTACCACTAACCGCACTTATCATCACTAAACACAGAACAAAAACTAAGACACGTGCGTTCCACATAGCTGTATCTTTATTTATGAACGTAAACACACAAGCCATTATTTAATTAAGATGATTAATACTCTTATCTCAAAGGGATAAAGTCTAGTTTTGTAGAGACAAGATTCTCAATGTCAAATGATAGTCAATGGTCAGATGTGTAGCGTATTTTCCGCTAAGTTTTTTTGCATGTTAATATACCGGTCTTCTGACCTATTAATAAAGTACATAGGTAACTATTGTATTTAGTTCGTTTCATGTTCAAGACGATTTACGATTTTGTTATTGTTTAAACCGTAATGTGTACTTTATCTTTGAAGATATAATATATATATAAATATACATATATATATATATATATATAGGATTCAGTTTTTAAGCAAACACGTTGTTGTAATATAATTTTAAATTAGGTTAATTATATTGCTGTTTTCCAATTCCGAAAAATACATTTTTCCCCGTTTTTGCAACATTTTTCATTGATGTTCCGCTCCTATTGGCCGTAGCGTGATGTTATGTTATGAAATCTTAGCCTTCCTCGATAAATGGGCTATCCAACATTAAAAGATTTTTGGAATTCGAACCAGTAGTTCCTGAGATTAGCGCGTCCAACCAAACAAACAAAGAAACTCTTCAGCTTTAATTAGTATCTAAGTTTGATTTTTCAGAACGTTACTCTCCAAATTAGGTAGCTATAACGACAACAAGCATACTTAGTTAGTTAACTAGCAAATTACTTAGTTAGTTAACTACCAAATAAAACAGCAGAGAGGTAAAGAAATTACAGCAACTAGTTTTCCAGGTGTCTTAAATACATTGTTAGAAATAACGCTCAAGAATGTTTTGTGAAGCTAATAATACGTGCATTGTAGGTGCTGTTAGTATTAAAAGTTGATAACTTTGAAGTTGCTTAATTTGCTATTTCATCTTTATTGTTAACTCGTAAGCTAAATTCAATTCAGGCAAATATTGACAAGAAGAATTATTAGAAATAGCTACTGCAGCAATTGGCATGACGACAGTATCAAAAAATAGCAAATCTATTTAGTCGTTAGAGTATTGGAAATTAATGGACACGTATTTTTTGTTTTTGTAAATCAATGAATATTGACAAAGATAAAACGCATCAAAACTCGGGAGTGGGGGCTCGTGACGTCAGAACTAGCTAAAAATTATACCTAGGCGTGTCGTATTGAGAATTTTAAAAGCGTCATATCTTCGTCTCGTCAATGTTGGTTTACGTAACAAAAGAAAAAACACGGGTCAAATATTTTTTGATAATCTAACTGACGGACTAATTAGTTTTTTTTTGTCGTCTCGCCTATTGTCAATCTTTATTTTTTGTTTTTTTTTTCTGTTGTATTCTAAATGTTAGTTATGCGTTGTATGTTTATTATTATTTTTTCTTATTTTAGATGTACGTCATTTCCAATGAGAAAATTTACGAGTCCGTGATTAGACCTGTCGAACTGTATGGATCAGAATGTTTGGCTGTGAAAAAGATGGATAAAAACGATGTCATGTATCGGAAATGAGAATGTTGAGATATATGTGTGGTGTAACAAGAATGGATAAAATATGGAATGAGCATATTAGAAGAAGTTTAAGTTGCGCCTGTTACAGAAAAAGTGAAAGATAGTCGTTCGTTTTGGTATGGATATGTAATGCGGAGGGATAAAACGCATGTGACTAAAAGAGTGATGGACATGAAGTTGAGAGATTGAGAGGGAGAGGAAGGACAAAGAAAAAATGGATGGATTGTGTGAGGAATGATATTAAAGAGAAACGAGTAAATCATGCCGTGAAGTCTGACAGGGGAGAAGGAAGAAGAAAATTCTCCTTAATTGAAACTTAACTGGTGAAATGTACTATAGATTCTCTCCTGCCCAACCCTTTGACGATTACAAGTGTGATGTTCTGTAATAGTAAATATAACTACTTGTCAAATACTTACAGTTACCTAAAAAACTCCTTTGAATTCCTTTAATTTTCACTAGCTGGCTTGTGAGACGGCCATCTTGAAAAGTTTATACTTTCACATAAATCACTTAAAATTAAATAAAATACTGGTAAAATGACTAAAATCCGCATATCAAATACTAAAGCAATCACAATTTAAAAATATATATTAATATATATATTTTTTTTATTAATTTTCGATTCAGCGTATTTATCACGTCATGTGTCTAATGAATGAGTTGAACGACGTTCAATTTCAATTTATATAACCACTTAATTATGAAAACATATGAAGTGTCATTGCCACTTGACTGTATTTCTAATATTTCCCGTTAAGAGAGACAAAAAATATTTGTCATTCTAACTCTTGAAGTGTTTTTTAACGAATGAAAGAAAAATTTCGTTTACCAGCAAAATGTATTATTATAATATATAAATATATATATATACTAGCTTAAGCCCGCGACTTTGTCACGTTTCAAAATGTTGGCATCATTCTATCGATTACTTAGAACTGCAAAAAATGGTCAGTTTTGATCTCAGTCATTTTTATTTGTTTTAGTACTAATATGTTTTATATTCTAGGTCTTTTAAAAAAAATATTCGTAATGGGGAAGGCTGGTCAAAGCTGATTGTAAATGGCGCGTCTACAGGGTGTAAACAACCTCATCACGAATCCGTCAACCAAGCATTTTGTGCATCAAACTAAGAAACTTTACGCTAAAATTATTGCTGGGAAACGACTTTTTTTTTGGGGTGAAAAATCCAGTGTAGTGGTAGAACTCAATGTAACACACTCAATACATTGTGCAAAAAAATCTCACAATATCAACTTGTATTAAAAAAAAAAACTTGTCAAAAAGTTGGAACTTTGACCCCCAATATCTCCGCAACTAGAAGGTTCCCAGATATGGTGTAGAACAAAAAAATGATCGCAATGACGGGGAGAACAAGTGTCTTTCGTTAAGAGGTTTTTTACACCCTTTATAGCTTAGATCCAATCTGACCAATGAGGTCAAACTATTTTGAAATATAAAATGACATTGACAGATTTTCAACCAATGACGATGTTTGGTGCAAGCGATTCTAGCGCCATTAGTTACACAGTTGCCATCCCCAATAATTAGTCAACTGGAGATCATCCTACTTCATACTAATAGTATAAATGCTAATAATATATTCCACGCAAAAACTACTGACCGGATGTGAATGAAATTTGGCACACAGATAGTTTATAACCTCGATTAACACATAGAATAGGTACTTATTATCAAAGTACTACGATCTCGTGGGACAGTACTAGTGTTGCCCAAAATCGGTCTTGGTCTTGCAGTCTTGGTCTTGTTCTTGCATTTTTGCAAGACCAAGACCAAGACCGACTTATTGTAGCAAGACCAAGACCAAGACTGAACCCTGCAAGACTTGAGCAAGAACAAGACTAAGCCTGCAAGACTCTTGCGTCTCGCAGTTAAGTCAAACTGAGATTTGGGCGTGTTGGTATTTGGTTTCAATCCCGATTTTGATAGACGTTCCCCAGTTTCAAAACCGTATTGTCATAACACTAAAAGGTATTGTATTGATTATTATATATTTCGACTATTTATTAAGTAGGTAGCCTGTTACTTACAAATATGTTCCCATGTGATAAAAATGTATCTAGCATAACTTTCTAGCAAAGTTCATACCTTGTAGGTATATTTACCTATAGTATTATGTTATGCTTGTATAAGTCTAATGTGCAGATCTAACGTTAGTAGATTGGTAATCATTATGTAGGTACTTATGTTTTAGTCAGTAAAAGTCTGACACTCCCTCCTGCTCCGCCCAGAGCGGGAGAAGTCATTTGATGATTTCCCATCCGAAAAAAAAAAAAAAAAAGGTACTTATGTTTCAAAGTTTATATTATCCTTCTATTCAGCAAAATTTAAAACTAACAGCGAGTCGAGTAAGTCTAGTACTAGAAGCAGTTTTTAAGCCAGCCGTGTTATGGTACAGACGCCAGCACATCAAGTTACTACAATATGCCAAATTTCTTTAACATGTTTTCAACTTTTTCGCTAAATCATTAAGGTTCATGGTTGATTGGGAAAATTTGACGTTGCGCGAATAAACCGTTGGTCGGTCGGTGCATTACGTACCTACTTATTTGATAATTTACCGACAAAAACGCCGCGGTGTATTAAAGACTGTGCAACAAGTGTATCACAGCATTTGACACTGTTTGAGCGCCGCATTCGCCACCACAGAGTATGGACAGAAGCATACAAAATTGTTACCTATTTTTATGGTAGGGTTGGCACAAGAGGATAAAATTAAATGACCTTGAAGATGTCTCAGCAGTAGGTATAAATTGAATGAGTTATAGAAGATACATTCTCACAATCACTCGAATCCGAACACTACAGCGGGCGGGATAATAATAGCCAGTACACGTACAGAAAATCATTAAAGGTACCTACATAGAGTTAGTAATTACGCTTAGGTACTAAATTGCGTCATTTTTTTAAATTATTGTCAAGTTAATTTTATTAATTTGGTGGTTACTACACTATGCCTGTGTCAATTTAAGCTCAACATGTACCTACATTACGTTGTTCTAAGATCTAAACTAACGTGTTTATTATTTAGCAATAGGCTAATAGGTATTTAAAAGTAGTCTAGTCTAAGTAGTAGAGTCTCGCAAGACTTGCGAGATTCTTGCTGCAAGACCAAGACCAAGACCAAGACTGAGAGCGCAATACCAAGACCAAGACCAAGACCAGGTGTATTGACGCAAGACCAAGACCAAGACTGGCTAAGGTCTCGTCTTGGTCTTGCATTTGGGCAACACTAGACAGTACCGAACACCACGCGAGCGTAGCCGCAGGCATCAGCTAGTTCATCATAAATATGTTTTCACTATTGGCGTCATTTAATAAATCATTGATTGACATGAAAAATCACATGATTAGGTACGTGATGAACTCGTCACAGATAAGTCACTATCTTTCAACAAGATATTAATTTTATATAGACTCCTCTTTAGTGCAAAGGTGATTGATACTGATAACATCAATTACCTACTATAGTGTATTCACGGAGACGAGTTAGTATAGCGCCTTCTCTATCACACATTATCATACAAATGACAAAGACAAAAAAACTTTTTTAGGGTCAGTGGGAGTTAACAATACCTTAGAAATGTAAATGCGCGTTCGAACTGCGTTTCTTAAAAGTTCACTTAGTTTATACTTCCTGCTTCATCTGTCGTATTTGAGAGCCATTTATTTGGTAAGAATTTTTTTTATAGGTATTTTTTTAATATATTTGATAGATATGAAGGAAATCAATAAAACTGAGAGTTAATTATTAAATTTAGGTAATTTATTATATTATAATATACAAGTTCATAGCATATCATCACTCTCTGAAAAGTCCGTTTCACAAGCCGCCAAGTCCTCAGGTAAGCATGTAACAAATCTACTCGCTCCTATTAAATAAAAGGATAAGCAGACTTGTTCAATTAAAATTTAATTAGGTATAAAAAATACAGCAAAATATTAAAAACCTACCTAGCACGCACTCTAGGATTGTTTTTTAGGTGTCGCACTTAGTTGGTTATGAAGTTCAGCACTGTAGGAAAGACGGGAACAGGCGTCAGGGTAGCTGGTCAATACCTGGGCAACTTCGAGGTTCCGTTTCAGGAAACCTCTGCAGGAAGGGCGTCGTACAGATCTCCAGGTCAGCCCTGTAGTAAGGCAGGCGAGACAAGTAGCAGCTTCAGAAGATCGGAAGTAGAGGTTCCAGATCTGTAAATAACTTCCAAAGATCGGGAGAAGAGACACCAGGCGGAATCTTTAGTGGAATCCCCTGGTTAATATAGATATGTACGAGAAACCAAACTGTTTTCTTATGCAGATTCAGATTCAGATCAGATTCAAATGGTAGACCTTCTCTAGCCGTTCGTCAGCTCGTTTTTCCAAGTAGTCTTCTTTTTTTTAATTTTTTTAATATTACTTTTCTTGTGGCCGTCATCTCATCTGACAAGTGTAGTCGGCCAGGACTTATCCATGAGTGCGTAAAGAATTTTTTAGATATAATTTAATTTTAAGTTATTTATTATACAATCGTAATAATCTCTATAATACAATAGCTAAACACATATTGATAAAAATTATTTAAATTTTATAAACCAAAAATCATCATAGACTAATGTAGGAAGAGAATTAAAAAGTAATTGACAGTTTGACGATGATTTGGCGTGTCACAACATGAAAATTATGATATTTTATTTCAGCAATTTTTAAGTTTGAGCCGTAATTACATCGATTTGTTGAGTGTAAAAATATAAACAATAAAAAGGATGATAAATAGTATTATAAATGATGAATATAAAGTGTAAGTATAGCATAATACTATAAGCAATCAATCATAAAATCCAATAAACAAACCAGTTCACGAGTTGAGCATACAGTCACAAGTAAGAGCACGTCTGCGTAGTACGCGAAGCATGAGTAAACTAAAAAGTACTCGTACTGTTTACACCGCCTTAGCGTTTATCTCTGACCAATCGCAGTTAAAAAAATGTGTGAGTGAGATAGCGCTCTACTAACTCGTCTCCGTGAATACACTATAGTAATGTTACTCGCGACTTACTGTGCGCATCTTTGAATGGGTCAAACGGGTGTCGTATAACCTGTTCAAACCAGTTTTATTATCATCACTATTATTTGTTGCGTGTGTAACGTTGGTCTATCCATTATCCAACACTAAAAGACTTTTTCAATTTGAACCAGTAGTTCTCGAGATTGAGCGGGTTTAACCTAAAAAAATCTTAAGTTTTACCGTACCTCAAAAGGTAAAAAAGGAACCCTTATAAGATCATCTCTTGTCCGTCTGTCTGTCCGTGTGCCACAAGTTGAAATTTATACCAGATACTGAAGTTTATAGTCCCTATTAGGTGTATGAAAATGAAGGTCCTGAGTTAACACTATAAAAAGATATGGGCAAATTTAGATTTTCGCGAAAACTTGTAAGTACAAAAATTTACCATAATTTTCAACTTTTTTTTAACGATCTTCGTAAGAAAGCTGCCTTGCGAAGATCGTCGCACCACCGAGCCTGAGGGCGTTTAGCCTAACGGTCATTGGTTCTAATGCCGGCCCATTGCCACTTCAGCTTACTTATTCTGTGAGCTATGTCGACAACTCTGGTTCTCTGTCGGGTCACCACGTTAATGTAATTGATTGTAATCTTATTCTCGTAGACTACTTAGTAGTGGTTTCTATGTATTATGTAGTATTTAAGATTACAATCAGAATCCGCAAAGCTTCAAAGTCCAACCGACTCTTAATCTAAACGTCTAAACTAACATTATAAAGAGGAAAGATTTGATTTTTGTTTAATTTTTTTTGTTTACCATTTTACTCAAGAACTACTCAACCGATTTGAAAAATTCTTTCATCATTAGAAAGCTAAATCTCTACATAATTTTTACGGACGAAGTGTCGGGCGAAGTGATATACTACTCTGTCAAGAAAGTACCGGGAAAAGATCAATAATACACAAAATGTCTGTTATTCATCCAAATTTATTTTATCACCTTCAAAGTATGCTCCTTTAGAAACGATACACTTGCGCCAACGAATAATCCATTCATCAAAACATTTTTTACACGCTGCTTCCGGAATTGAGTTCAATTCTCGCCGCGAATTCTCCTTTATGTCTTCTATCGATTGAAAACGGGTGCCACGAAGTGGTAATTTGAGTTTAGGAAAACGAAAAAAGTCAGCAGGAGCCATATCTGGTGAATATGGTGGTAGCTGGATGGTATTTGTTGAGTGTTTGGTCAAAAATTCGTTCACAATGATAGCCTTGTGCGAAGGCGCATTGTCGTGGTGCAAAATCCAAGAATTTTCTTTCCACAAATCTGGCCTTTTTCGTCGAATTTGCTCTCTTAAACGCCGCATAACGCTCAAATAATATTCTTTATTTACCGTTAGACCTTCCGGTAAGAATTCAGAGTGCACAACACCAGTCATGTTGACTGTTTTCTTTGACTATCGCAAAGAAAACAGTCAACATGACTTTGACTTTTGATCAACTTTGGCGTGGTTTTTTCGGTTTCGGTTCAGTTGGAAGGCGCCACTCCGAAGCTTGTTGACTAGTTTGCATGTCAAACTCGTAAACCCACGTCTCGTCACCAGTAACAATGCGTTTCATGAATGTTGGGTCCGAACTGACTCGTTCTAGCATGTCCTCAGCGACTTTCATGCGATTGAGTTTTTGGAGAAAATTCAGATCTTTTGGGACTAGCCGAGCAGCAACATGTTTCATACCCAAATGATTAGTTAAAATGGTACGGATCGACTCGTGAGATACAGAAAGTTCGGCGGCTATCTCTCTCAGAGTTGAATGGGGATTTTCAATCACTATTTTCTTCACTTTTGCGATGTTAACTTCAGTTGCAGACGTTGACGGCCTACCAGAGCGAGGCAAATCTTCCATCACATCTCGACCGCTTTTGAACGCTTTGAACCACTCATAAGCACGAGTTTTTGATAAAGTCGATTCACCGTAAGCCTTCTGTAACATTTTCAGTGACTCCGAACACGAAATTCCATTGGCGATGCAAAATTTAAGACAAACTCTTTGTTCGATATTTTTGTCCATTATGAAATTCGCAATACACACTATATATGATATTACTAAAACCAGCACTGTATTTAATATAAATAACAGATGCAACTCAAACTCCGCGCCAAAATGGAAAACAGTTGTGCCAATCTAACAACTACAAAAAAACAAAAATTTGAATTTGGAACCATAAACAAATCATCCATTCCCGATACTTTTTTGACTGAATGTACTAAAGGGTGGAACGGACATTGGTGCACAAACGATTGCCACGTATTCAGTACACCGTTACGAATCTTTCTATCGATAATAGAAACTTTTTAAAGGTAATTTAATAAAAGAACTGCTTTTTCCTACAAAAGTACAGAAGTTCGGTACATCAAGCTACTACCTATAATCTATCAAATTTCTTTAATAGATTTTCAACTTTATCGCTAAAGCATTCGGTTCAAGTTTGATTGGGAAAATTTTACAGTTTTGGGTAGTTTGATGTGCTGACGTCAGTACAACACCTACATGGCCAAACGAATGTATGGAATTATCTGCGCAAACGGTTCGTAATGATGTACTCTGAATACGTGATTACCGTTTGTGCTTCGATGTGCCTTCCACTCTAGATTTTTTCTTACCTCCCCACGACCTAATGCAAAAACTTGCCATACCTACACCAATAGTGCTCAGACTTTCAGACTTTACCTTGTCAGTCAGACAGACACAAGAGTGTTTTATACGCCTAAAGAGAAAAATAAGAATGGAGCAGGGATTGTAAATCGGGGACTTGTAAATCAGTTCGTCTAGAAAAGTACTTCTACTATGTATGTTGCGGGTTCTTCATCGAAGTAGCATTGATGTATTTTTGCGTTTCGAACGTCGTAATCTAAACTGTATAGTAAGAGACAAATAATTGGGTTTCTCCTGACTTTGGCTGGTGTTTGTTTATTTTACAAGAGGGCCTAATAAGAGGTCCTTTTTTTCGTATGGGAAATCATCAAATGATTCCCGCTCTGGGCGGAGCGGGAGGTATGTCAGACTTTTACTGACTAAAACCCATCCATGTTCCTTCTTTGCCCTTTGTGTTCCGGGGCCACGGTATCTCTTTCGAACAGTCCCGCAGCCCTGGCAGATAAGAGGTCCTCGGGTCTTTATCATTATTATTTTTACAAATAGCTTTTTACTAAATTTACATGTATACGGTACTTATAACACATTTAAATTTTTGTCTGTCTGTCTGTTTGTTCCGGCTAATCTCCAAAACTGCTCAACCAATTTAGACAGGATTTTTACTAGCAGTTAGCTGTCTGTCGATGGACTACTTCTGTTACTTATAGAGAAAAGATTAGGGTTCCGTGCAAAACCCAAGGAATTGTTAAGATAATCCGTAATACCTAAGCCCTTTTATCCGCACACTATATATTACAACTTTCCTCCCAAAATAATTTCAATATCAAAAACCGGCAGGGCAAACTATGAATCGCGCTAAAAACTCCATACATTTGTGGGCTAAACTAGTTATTTCCAGAATTTGTTAGAGCGCTTTCATACGAGGGATTTTTTTTTGGGGAAGGCCCGCTTTTGTACCTACGGTCTGGTCGGTATTGATTGAGTTACTATAGAGCTCGTTTTTGGATTGTTTTTGGTGGAGACGTCCATGGATTATTTTGTGGCTTAACAGGAAATGGCTGAGGCAGTTTGTAACCGGTTTTTTGATAATAAAATCTGAGTTGTTGGAGTATCTGCTCCTTTTTTACCGCCCAATCGTAATGACAAAACGCATTGACAAGACTGATGTCAATTGCAGTGCAGTGAAGTAGCACTGATAGCCTACTGGTGTGACCGTACCTGAGTCAGTTCGACCCAAGACACGCACCTCTGATTTTAAGGGCCTATACTACTTCAAATGGCTTAGCATGATCCTCCGTTACGCCTAAAATACTGCAGCATTAATTTTGAAATAAATATATGGTAAAGTTGAGGATTAATGTTAAGTCCTGTATTTGGCAAAAACACGATTCCATAAAATTTTCTCGATAGAAAAAAATCCCAAAGTTACCTTTAAATTGAATAATAAACCGCTGGCAATCATAAAATACTTCAAATTAGATCATGAAACTTTTTATACTAACTGAACTAACTATAAAGCAGGTCTTATATTATTTATTTTTTTAGTCCAATTAATAGATTTTTTGTAAATCGCAAAAAACCACTAATTTCGCACTATTCGGCCCGCAGTGACTGACGTAACAACCACTTTGTAGTGCAAGCTGATTAGAACTTTATTCTAACAGAATTTCAAACGAAGTTTGAACTACCAAATATAGAGTTGCTAATTTGAGGTAGTATTAGGCTCTTAAGGATTCATGTGCGTATTGTATATACCTAGAGGACGTCACGTGGTTTCACCCGCGTATTTCCCGTTCCCGTAGGAGTACAGGGATAAAATATAGCCTATGTTACTTGCTAATAATGTAGCTATGCATTGCTGAATTTTTTTTTCAAATCGGTCCAGTCGTTTTTAAGTTTATTCGTTACATACAAAAATACAAATGTTTCCTCTTAATAATATTAGTATAGATTTTCACTGGCTTGTCGGTGGAGGAAACCACCGTGAGGAAACCAAACCAGCATGCCTGAAAGATCATTTCTTGAAGGCATGTAAAGCCAAGTCAGAGACCCTTACGTGGCTAAAGAATATCCTTCAAAATTGTACCAACATTTTCCACTGTTAAAAATAACTACCCAGCTTAAACTAAAACAACACCGCAGTCACATTCAAATCATAGACTTTAAAAAGAATATTAAAACCTGCTTAGTTTAATTCGAGACCCAGCCTGAACGTCGCCATCTTTAAATGCAAATCTCTAACATTACGAATGAAAGTTAAAGAGCAAAAGTCGGGTAGATATAAAGTTTTAATTATAAGAAGAAGGTAGGTACACCCTGTACTCGGTGATTTGCATAGAGAGACTTAGTCTTTATGTTGTTATCTAATCAGTATTGTGATTAAGTACCTTGTGGTGATCTGTGTTTGGGTTGACATTTAAATCAGTAGTATTTACCATAGTTGATTATACTGAACTAAAGAAATAATCTCTAGTGGACAATTAACTATTATTTTATTTGATGAGCTTGTGGTTTATCTTTAGATTAAGCCGCTCTTATCTAGGTTGGTCTATGTATGGGTGACCACCTATTACATACCGAGCTTCCTCCATGCCTCGGAAACCATGTTAAGCCGCTGGTCCCGGCTGTTATTTATAGATCTTTGGCAGTCGTTACAATAGTCAGTGGCCCGAAAGTCTGACAACCAGTCTTACCAAGGAGTATCGTATTACTCAGTACAAACTGGGTTGTGGAGGTCAGGTAGGCAGTCGCTTCATGAAAAATGCTGGTATTCAGCTGCATTCGGTTAGACTGGAAGCTGACCGCAACATAGTTGGAAAAGGCTAGGCAGATGAGTATAAACCATCTGCCTGCCCGACTGCCTTGTTGGTCTAGTAGTCGCAAACGTGACCGCTGAACGTCTTCCCAGCAGGCTTATCTAAGTTGACAATCTACAATCGTTAATGCTAGTAGAAAACTAATCAAATGTATGGGAATGACATCATCTCAACGATAAATCACGTAATCAACACAACCGAATAGAAAATTCGTAGACAAGTTTACATCGTTCAAAACGATAGAATAGAATGTTATCATTTCTACAATGTTGATCGCTATAGATACTCTTTTGTAGGAACGCTCACCATATACTAAAGTGTAGGTTTTTTCTACAGACATTAGAGAACGAGCGATCGACTCAGCCGTATCAACTTCTACCAATTTAGCGCTTTCTACAATCGCTTACGCCGAGGTGTTTACGATTGTAGAAAGATAATCGATATGAAACGTTTGTAACTTGGCTAGGCCTGCAGGTCGGACAAAGTGTAATTGGGTTTTTCCACCAGGAATTCAGAAGCAGCCACGGAGTCTGGATTCGTGCCTGGTTGATAGCAATGGCTCACCCCCTGTTACATGGGACTTAAATATGACCAAATATTTTGATACGTGTTGTTATTTTACTATAAATACAATCTTCTATTTTCGGCGTTCAATTTGCTAAGTGGTTACTTCTGAGTAACTACTAACTTCTACTTTCTTGATAGAAAACCCACAACACTGCCCGACCGGGAAATCGAACCTAGAAAGAAAGAAAGAAAGAAAAAGCACTTATTAGCCCGCACGGGACAAAACACACAAATAAAAATGATTAAACTAACACTACAACTAATAAAATTAGACAATAAAAAAAATAAAAAAAATGAAATGAATTTTTTCCTGTACTAGGCCAAAAGGCCCCTATCTAAGCATGGTGCTGTAACATTAAAAAAAACGTTACAGCGCTGGTATTCTGATAGGGCCCAGAGTGATGCCACAGTCAGATACGGATAAAATAATAAATATGTCGGATCCGGTCATGAGTACGGACGGGCGAATGTATCGAAAGCGCGCCAGTGGTGACATCACGCGACCTACTTACCAGTCTACCTCACCATGGCGGCTTCTACAGAGTCCTGATGTTAACAACATGCGGCGAGGCAGGGATTCTGTGTCTGATCGCAGCAGAGTTAAGACGTCTTGAAACTGTACCCGATTCATTGTGCCCAGTGTTAATGTGTCAAAGTGTAATGTCAAGTAATTTTTTAGACTCAGTGTATCTGTTTGAAAAGAGTAACCATGGAGTTTCTTGCTGGTTCTTCTTCATGGAAACGACCAACCCGAACCGTGCAATGTGAAATAAAATATTGTATCGCATCCAGTGAGTTTTCATAGCACGAAACCCGTGTTCTGCCCACAAAATGCTCGACCCTAGCGAAATAAATCCTGACGAATCCGACAAATACATAAAGTGTAAACGAAAAAATAATACAAATAAGTGAAGAATAAATGAAGAAGATACTAATTACATCTACACCCTACGTAACCACCATGATTTTCACAGGCAACACTGACGAACAGAGACGCGGGCGCAGACATACATATTTATTCTGTGATTTGTTTGGTACAATATGTTATCGAAGAGAAATCAAAACACAACAATCTACAGTCTATAACTAGATAATTAACCTAGGATTAAACCTAGGACCATGCACGTGATATTATGTTATGTTACAAACCATAGTTGATTATACCAACCTATAGAAATACTACCTAAAGGATAATTTACGCTATTACGATCATCATTCATCATCAATTCATCATCCTGCCTTATACTAATTTATTTGGGGTCAGCGCAACAGATCTTGTTCTTCCATATTTCTCTATTAATCGTCGTCTCAGCAGTCATCACCTTCCAAGCCAATTTTTCACTCAGTTCGCCTATATGGTTTCTTTGGTCTTCCTCATTCATACTCCAAGCTTTCTTTATGATATTTTTTTCTCATTTAATTAAAACTGATGCATACTATACTACAATAGCCCATAACGTCCACTGCTGGACATAAGCCTCTCCCATGATGGGAGGAATTTGCCGTAATCTCCACGCTTGGCAGGCGGATTGGAGATCGCAGTGATGAAAGACTAACAGAAAACGCTGCTGCCCATTCTCTGGTCTACGGAGGCGCAAGGTGTTCTGCCTCAGACATTAGTCGCCTTATACGACACCCGTGAGTGTAATGGGTTGGTTCTATTCTACTCTGCCGGATACCACACGGCTGATGCATACAAACACTGAAATAATTAAGAAATCCAAATATATTTGCAGGCGTTGAATGTTATGCAACTGTAACTTCGTCGCTAGCTTCAAAATATTAAATAGTTAAAATCTTGTGAGAACCAAGCGAGTTAACTGAGCGAAACAGCACCAACTGCGTGCCAAGAAACTTCCACGACAGTGTCATAATACGATACGCACTACTGTTTCCCTATAAGCCGCAACATTTCCTACGTCACCCTCTTGTACGAGGGTATAGGTGAAACAATATAAATAAAATGTCCCTTTACCGTATGTATTACTAAGGTCCTTTCACGATGCCGTCAACCTTGCATTTTGTACATCAAAATAAGTAACCAAACGCAAAAATTACTGCTGGGAAACGATTTTTTTTTGGGGTGAAAAATCACGTTTTACGGTATATAGGACTCAATGTAACGGACTCAAAATATTGTGCTGATGAGGTGCATTGAATATTACAGGTATCACAAAAAAAAAACCGGCCAAGTGCGAGTAGAACTCGCGTGGAGAGGGTTCCGTACAATGCCAAAGTCAAATTTACCACTTTATTTTCAATTGATAGAATTCTTATAGGTTTTCCTGTATTCTACAAGCAATGAACTATAACGCGCTGGCCCCGCATCGCTCCGTGTGTGTTGCGCTTTAACACTTCACTGAGCTCTAGACATTTCGCATTCTGCTTTGGTACTCCAAAGGCAATCTTATCTGGATACAGAACATTCCATCAAATAATTGATTGGTTCAAAGTCGCTTCGAGAGAGTTTGATCCACCCCATTCGATCCACGTATACAATCAGTTTGAAATTGAGGCCCAGTTATAGCAATCACAAACCTGAGACTGCGTTTATTCTCTTCAAACAGTAGCGGCAGTACAAAAAGTATAAAAAGTACTACAGCACCATCAATGATAGACAAATGAAGAATTAACATCAAAATCCTAAATCGTTCAGTTAAAGTTATCCGCGACTTGTCGGCAAATTGTCGAGCAGTAGCTAGCCAGACTGCCTTTTGGTCGGAGGATCCTCTCTTTTCTATGGGAGATGAAGATCCTCTCTTTTCTATGGGAGATGAAGATCTTTACACCCTGTTCATCATAACCCTACAAGACTACACACCGGTCAACTTGCAGTTTTTCGAACAAATGAGTACCTACCATATGATCGCGACGATCCCATATACATAAGTTCTACCTATCACTTATTTATACAGTAAGGTACGGTGGAAAAATGCTGCTAGTCGCTCACTCCCATCCAATCACAGTCCAAATAGAATGACATCGTGCAAAAAACCCGATACAGTTATCGAAAATCGTACAGTTATGAGCACAAATACATATTCAGCACTTCGCAATATTTTAGATATCCTATTACCCAGTACTAGCTGGGTTGTGGAGGTCAGATAGGCAGTCGCTCTATGTAAAATAATAGTATTCAGCTGCATCCGGTAAGACTGGAAGCCGACCCCATTATAGTTGGGAAAATGCTAGGCAGATGATGGCTCAGCCAAATTGTTATTGTTAATGGGTTTTTGCATCAGGAATTTCTCAGTAGCAATCGCAGAATCTGGATTTGTGACTGGTTGCTGGCAATAGGCTCGTTCCCTATTACATGGGACTCAAACATAACTGGCAAAATGTGGTTGTTCTATTAGGTACACTGCCTAGCCCTTCGGGGATTACAGGCGTAATGTTATTTTTGGGGGTATGAAGAACAGGGTGTAAAGCTCTTCATCCCCCATAGAAAAGGGAGGATCCTCCGACCAGACGGGTGTTGTGTCTGGTGGGCCACTGACCGACAGTTGTTGTCGGGTTCTTGTACATAGTCTTAAGTCGCTGATAACTCTGCTTGCGCGATGTAGGAATTCTTATGTGTTTCGCTGTTTAGTTCGTCGTTCGTGTCATACATAGATGGCGCTGTAGTACCTTTGTGCTACGTTGTTTTTGTAGTGCCGCTACATATTAATTAGGGAAATTAAAACCGATTTTAACGTGAAATAACTTAGTTTCTACATAATATGGCTTTCAAAATACTATGTTCGTACAGTAGGAGAAAATCACTTTCAAAATGTTGCTTCATGGATACATATTAGTGCACACTGCGCGTGTCTGTACAAATTGCAATTCCTACATTCAGAACCAATAACTAGTTTAGTGGCAATCCGTTTGCGCCTCACAACTAGCCTCAGATAATCACAGAGGAGCATCTGTGTCCTTTGTCGGTGCTGCATATTGTATGTACGTACATGCATACTTTATATACTGTACTTTATACATGTATTGTACTGCAGCCTGAGTTACACGGTTAATATTGGAAATGAAAACGGTTGAAATATTTGTAGAGTAAGTAATGAGGTCGGTTGTTTTGATTGGATTTCGCTACAGGAACTGTTATTGTTTTTTGACGTAAACAGAATTATTTTATTTTTGCAAAAAATAAAACCGACTTCAAAAACACAAAAAAGTGAAAAATAACTTTAGCTTCAGAAGTCGGTGGCAAAAAAAAAACTGAATCAAACAAACAAAAGTCACCGACGAAAGACACCGACGAATAAAGTTTTTTTTTCCATTTTTAGGGGGAACTCTTCAATATAATAGACAGCAAATTTGTCGTGATTGCTGCAATCGCTTGAATGTTTATTGTTTACACAACATCATGACGTAACATCACGCCAAGCCATCTATTATTGAAGAGTTCCCTTGTATATCTCCGAAAATCAGCATCAGCTTGGAAGAATATTATTTCGCGGTGGTCCCATTTAAGTTTAATGAATAAACTTAAATGGGACCACCGCGAAATAATATTCTTCCAAGTAAAAAAATAACCATCAAAATCGGTTCACAATTGGCGAAGTTATTGCTGAACATACACAAAAAAAAAAGAAAATTTGACGAATTCTTAACCTCCTCCTTTTGGAAGTCGGTTAAAAATAATTAACTAGTTTTTGCCCGCAGCTTCGCTCACCTTATTACACGGGAAAGATGAAAATATATCCTGTGATACTCGTGGATAATGTAGCTTCCCATTAGTGAAAGAATTACGGAATGGGATCAGTAATTCCGGAGATTATCCCCTACGTCTATACTTACAAACTTTACCTCTTTATTAATTAACTAGCTGATGCCCACGTCTTCGCCCACCTTATGGTCGTCAATTATCCTACGGAAACATTTTAAATATAGCCTACGATACTCGGGAATAATTTAGATTCTCATTATTGAAAGAATTAGGAAAAAAAACGGATCAGATGTTCCGAAGATTATCGCTAATAAACTTACAAACAAACTTTTTACCTCTTTAAAATATAAGTATAGATATTTATACCTATTTATTATTTATAAGTATCATAAGTAGATATTTTTTCCCTAAAGATATTTTGGGATAGATATCCTTTTGCCAACGCATTGCTAAAACACTTTGCATAGAGATAATAATTATCGGTATCAAGTTAAGGAAGGAAGTTAAGGAATTTAACAAACAATATGTTTTTATTTTCGAATTCTTTTTAAGGTCAGGTAACTTCAGTGTAATTATTAATTGTTTCACCAAGTGAACGAGCATGCTACATTGTATTAAATACCAATACCAAGTATAAAATAAATTTCAGCTCTCACCAAAGAAAACCCATCCAATTTACACCACTGCACAAACATTGAAAGAAATCATGCATAAAACAAAATAAATGCAAAATGTCTGCGCCAACCTGATTACATACAGACGGGGCATCAACCCTCAAATCCTCAAATAAACAGCATCATCTAACACAAATATACTAAATTGAATTCAACCCTAAAATGCTACAATATCGGATCGTGTAAACAAGTTTATACCCTTTGTAGAAACGATTGTATTCACCACCAAAACTGGTTCGACCTTTGAAATCATCTGATCCGATTCTCAGGACGTTTCAAAACGAGTTATAGTACGCGACCTGTGGGGTTGGGGTTGTAAGACAGCGGGGTTATCTTAACCCTTTACGGCTAAAGGGTTCTTGCGGTTTAAAGGTCAATTTATTAGATTCTGTAGTGGGCAAAGACGGTTTAGATTACGAACAATAGGGTTGTTCATGGAAAGAATGTTCATGGTAAGAGTGAAAATGCTGAAATTTTTGAACATTTAAAATGTGATCGTTGATTTCATGGCCCGATGAAATAAGACTTAAGTTAAAAAAGAAAAATCGAAAGCAAGGTAAACTTTTATTGAAAGGTATTGTAACTCTATCATGCTAAAAGGTAAATTAGATTAAACTTGAGATTGTTTGCCAATTAGCCCTTTTAGGAAATTGATTTCACCACAACTATTTTATTAAAATCGTGACTGAAATGTTTTTTTGTCATAATATCGGGTTTTATGATAAAATAATGGACAACACTGCAATAATACAAGGTGGAAGGGGGACGCTGACGTAATAAGGGTCTTCAGAACATCATTCTGAACTTCGGAGAGTCACATAGAAATTTTTCTAGCTCTTCACAACTATACGTATGTTGGGATCGGTACCCATTCTAACTGGCTGTAGCTGAATACATACCAGTCTTTTACATGGAACGACTGTTGATCTGACCTCCATAACCCGGTTAGTACTGAGTAACAAGATATTCCTTGACAAGACTGTATGTTGTGGTACGTACAGGTCCAGACTCGACGACTGCCAAAGAATTACGAATGACAGCCACAGGACCCACCGCTACACGATATAAAATGAAATCTTTGTGTTTATCCAAATGTTTGTCCATTGCTTTATTCCTGAAAACCACTGACAAGTCAACAAAAGATTCCTCCCTAAACTATCTTCTCTACTTCCATAAATCATTTCACTCCTAGCAGTGATGGCCTAGTGGTGTAACTGCCAAGTCGAGTCGAGTTCGAACCCAAGACACGCACCTCTGATTTTTCAGATTCATGTGCGTATTGCATAATTATCACTTGCTTCGGTGAAGGAAAATATCGTGGTGTACCCAGCGTGCCTGAGAGATATTTCTCGACGGCATGTAAAGCCAAGTCAGAGTTCCATGGGCGGCATAACAACTCTGACACCAGTTAAGGCACTAACCACACGATAAAGAAGAACATTTCACTCCTCAATCCCAGGATTATAAAGACTTCCAAGCTCAAACACTGCAATGAAATTAGCGCTATGTAACTATGTAAATAGTGGCTATTTTAATTACACAGACGGAGAGATAAAGTCGACACAGACGTAACGCTTTGAATGAAACATTTGATTCTAGTATCACAAAAGGAATTTGTGAGCAGTTTAGATGAAGTCTGAATTGTTGAATTTAGTTTTCTCGTTTTTGTTGGTATGAAATTTTGATTGGTAGTACTTTAGAATTCTGCAAGAGACCGCTTGACTTGAAGACGTGTCATATGTGGTCGCATTCCGCAGTAGTGGGAGAGCGGCGAAGACGAAGTCCCATAATGGAACTAGAGAATGGAATTATTCTGATACGGCAAGAGATAGAGAGAGGGGGATTTTAGAATTAAAATAGTACCAATAAAATTTGAGGGGTTTTTAATGCTGTTATACATAGATTGATGCAAAAAGTTCTTAAGACGTGATGACATAAGGTCTTAGCCCAGTTACACGACTGCGCTCCCACCCGGCAAAAAGAATATATTTCAAATATGGGCTATAAATATTTCTCTCTAGATATACTTTACATTGGCATTGACGGCGGTTAACCCGCTGACAGCGAGCTGTCTGCTAATTTTACGTTGCCAATTGTAGTAAATTATATCTAAAGAGCAATGCGTATAGCTCATATTTGAATTATGTTCTTTTTGCTGGGTGGGATCGGGAGTTGTTTATGTGGGCTAAGACCTTAACAGTACTAATAATTGTAATTATTAATCTTTGATGAAACTCAAAGAAACCCTTCATTTCAATTAGACCATTACAGGCCCATTTGAATGTCAGAAAAATGAAGCAACAGTTCCTGTCACAAGGCATTAAAACTTGTGAAAGTACTGTAGTTGCCCAGTTCAAAGCGCAGATCTCTATAAAGAAGAATGGGCAAGAAACTCAAATCAAAATTAAAAACCGAATCCAGCTCAATACTAATATTTACCTATCAGACTTCTGCAATCCAGTGACGGCGTAAGACAATATTTCTTGGTAAGACTGGCTGTCAAAAGGACAGAAGAAAATGATGATTTCTATAAACACTCCAAAAATGTTGGTTGGTAGTATTTTGTCAGTTAAAATAAAACAAAGTGGCAAAAGATTACAAGGTACGACCTAGTTTAGGAATTTATTTTAGTTCCCGTAAAAGCTAAAAAAATCATGATAAACACGACCAACGTACCCATCCCAAACATCCCTTTAATTAAATATTCCAAAAGAAAAACAGCTCACAGTCTTTTTTTTGTCACTTTTATGCAAATTCTTAGATCAACGTCGAAAAGCCATCAAGACTCAATCTCATTGAGGATGTAAATTCTCAGGTAAAATTGAAAATTCCTTCCTATAGTCCATTAGTGCTGTAAGCGGTCGCTATGGGACCAAACTCGGAGATTTCGGGTTGGTAATCTTTATTAAAGGATTTCCGAGAGCCAGTATTGATTAAGTTAACAATACCTATTTGAATTTGCATTTTGTTCCAGGATGAGCAATCAGTGAAGTACAGGATCTGAAGTCTCTCGAGAAAGGGTACTTTGGCTGAGTGGTTAGTACAAGGGAAGTGGATTTATTTATTTATTTTATGGATGGATGTTTCCTGGTATTCTGTGCAGTGAAATAATTTGTAAATGACAAAGATGGATGAACTATACAGGGGCTTGATTCCTAGTACATATTTTGCAAGGTAAAGGAACGGAGCACAAATTAATGCATTCCTCGAAAAACATTGAATAAATCAGGACAATGAATTTATATAACAAATACCTACTAAGTAAAATTTTCCAAATGCAAGGTGGAAACGAACCCTTCACGAAGCCGTCAACCAAGCATTCTTTCTGTACATCAAACTAAGTAACTCTAAAAATTATTGCTGGGAAACTTTTTTTTTTGGCTGAAAATTCACGTTACGACTCAATGTAACGCACTCAAAACATTGTACTTATAGATGCATTGAATAGTATAGGGGTCATGACGTAAGTCTTTAAAATAAAATAATAACACTTCAAAATTACTTAAGGTCCTGCCTAAGGGTGGCCTAAAAACCCCAAGCACCCAGCCTAAACTGAAGTCAATCAGTTTAGGCACTAACGATACGATAAAGAAAGAAGTATCACTTACAAACCTATTAAAAACACAAAATTTGGTAGCGCAAAATAACAACTTCATTCAGTCCCTATCTTTCATTATTTTCCGTAAAACACACTCGGGAAAGAACGACGGAAATAAGCCCCATAAAAACATACACATTTTGCCACTCTTTTAAAATAAACTAGAGAACAAAAATAGCAACTATGAACGTTGACAAGCTTGTATCTTTATTGGATATAGTGGCTGCGTTTGCAACGCGCTAAGAGTGGAAATTGCAGATGTAGAAACGTAGGTACAAAGAATGGACGCTTTTATGTAAGTAATGATGAATTCTCGACGTTCGTTCTTACTTGGTCTCGTGGTGCCAATCAATTTGATTACATTGTAAGCTGTACTGCGTTTGCATGTTACTACATTACTAATGTATTAGTTGGACAGTTTTCTTTTTTCTAGTTCTTCATCGTGGTTCTACGTTGAGCCAGTGTGAGTGCCCAAAGTTGATAGATGTGCAAAAGGAAACGCTAATACCCAGTAATGCATTGCCATGGACTGATGATGATGATAAATCTTAATACTTTCGTTTTTAAATAACTTTTGTTAAGTCGGGAACAAACTATCAACCAGATATTTTAAATATATATTTAGACGTTTCTCAGGACCAAGTGACTGACTATAAACAAACTTTCAGTGTAGCATTTCATACCTACCTTTTTTTGACTCAACATAATAGTCGCCTCCTTTCTAGCCACATCATCTTTGGCACAGCCGATCAATCGTTTCTTTAAAATTAAGGACAACCTCTTTTCGGGAATCATAACCAAGTCTCTTCCAAATTCTCTATCCCCACATAAAACCATCAAGTGGAAATAATTAGGGGTTACCACAAAAACAATTTGTGGGCCGTGACTCGGAGACTCATCCGCTAGCCGTTTGTTCTATACAGCGTCATTTGTGCCCCACTGTTGGTGCTGGACTTTGTTTTTTAATGACCGACGAATTATGGAGACGTTTGTTTTCAAAAGTGTGACTTATATAGCTTGTTTTCGCATAATATTGCTCCTTATAACAGAAAGAGACCTGCGTTCTGGTAGTGGAAATATTGTAGATGACTAAGCTTCTGCAAAACATTAAACATTGAATGTAATAATATTGCTTGTACCAGCCAGGAGCAAGTTGTGTTTACACAATTAAGGTAACAGACACTAAGCAAATATTCTATGTTTTCGTATTTGAGTGAGTAACCGTGATCTAACAATATGCTAAAATTCAAATTATCGCTTTGATAAAAAGCGAAGCTTTGCATTGTCCTGTGCGGGCTAATAAATGCTTTTTCTTTCTTTCTTTTGATGGATCTCGACAAAAATGTGTGACAAACGGACAGGAAAGTATTACTTTGAAGGTACTGATTTTCTTATGCGCGGAACATTAAAAATTACGAATGTACCTACACAGGTTATGAGAAAACATGTAATACAAAAATTGGCTCGGTAATCACGGAGAAATCGATGTACGAATATAAAAAAATTGGCGAATATATAAATACTTTCTTTTTTTAGAAGTCGGTTCAGAAAGGACGCATTATGTGAAAGATTAGGAAACTACGAAGGTTGTCTTCTTCTACTTTCATATGGTTAAGTGTCCAATCTGGTATCAGAGTTTTTATGCTGCCTATATGGGCCTCTGAATTGGCTTTACATGCCGTCGAGAAATATCTCTCAGGCATGCTGGTTTGGTTTCTATACGGTGTTTTATTTTGAGTTAAAAATGATACAGTTGTTTGAGAAAAAGAGAAAAGTTACTACTGTTACACTGATTCTGATTAAATTGGAAAAAGTACAGATGGCTGATCGTAATTCAAATTAAACCTATTCACTACTCCATAGATCTCGTTTTTGATCCTCTTTATCAATACTTCAGATTAATAATTACCTTGAATATTGATAATGCAAAGCCTGGAACTTTGCATTAGGTGTCGCTAAACAAAGATTATTTTAAGCATTTAAGCTTTGTTGAAATCAAAGCACATAAAAAGTTTTTATCAAACAAAAACGTTCCGAAATCCAAAATTGTATCTCCTATCGCGAACTTTGTCCAATTTACTGAAGCGATGTGAGTATTCCTCAGAGCATTTTCCTCTTAAAAGCAAAAATGGCGACATAAAACGATGTACTAAAACGAAAACAGTTTGACAGCAAACCATTCGACCAGGAAACACTTTTTGCAAATATTTCAACCACTTACAACCCAAAAGTTTCTTTATCCTTGACTTAGTGAGGTTTGGCGTTACAGTGAAAAGGGTCCACTCAATTTCCGTTCGCACTCGTCGCCTGAATGTATCATCTATCTCTGTTGCTCTAATTAGAATAGGGATATGTTAAAAAGGGAGGTGTGGCGTGTAGTTTCAAACGAGAGATAGCGATGTCAGAAACATTCCCCATTAAAATAGTTGTGTAGGAGTTACTTGTCGAAAATGTTCAAGTTAGGAGCGGCCAAATTATTTTACTTTGTGCTTTGGCGTTCTATGTAGTCCTTTGTTTCTTTCTACCAAATATTGTGCCACATTTGTCCGAAATTCTACGATGCGATTTGGAGTTTCTCCTTTTTATTTTTCCTGACTGCATTGCTTTTGCTCGAGTAAGGCACACACACACCTTGCGCAATATAAAATTGTTGTCACGGTAGTAAATGTTTGAGAGACTTGTTTGTTACAAAATGTTGTTTACCAAGCAAAGAGAGGATAATGATATTTTTAATAATGGGTATTATATTTTCGTGGTATAGACATGTTATGCGGAGGAATGAGTAAAATGTTGTGGGGAAAATATTGAGTATGAATGTAGATAGCTATAAGAGTAGAGGAAGACCAACGAAACGATAGATGGACTGTGTGAAGGATGATATGGCTAGAAAGGAGGTGTCTGATGAGATGACGAGTAATACAGAAGTATGGACATACTGCGCTGACCCTAATAAATTGGGATAGGGACAGGAGAATGATGATTGGCCCTTCCCGTGCCCCTTTTTTTTTCGGATGGGAAATCATCAAATGACTCCTCCCGCTCTGGGCGGAGCAGAAGGGGGTGTCAGACTTTTACTGATTAAAACCCACCCATGTTCCTTCATCGCCCTTTTGTGTTCCGGGGCCACGGTATCTCTTTCGAACAGTCCCGCAGCCCCGGCAGGCATCGGCCCTTGCGGACTCCTTCCTTTTGCGGACTCACTTTGAGGCGCACGTGGAACATGTACGCGCCGTCGACACGGCCTGTTGTCATAAGACGGACGGACGGCGAGCTAGCCCATAGCTCACCGTCCACAAGCCCACGCCTACGGCCGGGAGCCACCACGTGGGGCGTCGACGCCTGGGGCGTCTCCCACGGCGGCCGGGGCGTCTCCTACGGCGGCCGGGACGTCTCCCACGGTGGCCGGGACGTCTCCCACGACGGCCGGGACGTCTCCTACGGCAGCCGGGACGTCTCCCACGGCGGCCGGGATGTCTCCCACTACGGCTGGGACGTCTCCCACGGCGGCCAGGACGTCTCCCACGGCGGCCGAGACGTCTTCCACGGCGGCCGGGACGTCTCCCACGGCGGCCGGGACGTGAGGTTCTCTCCCTCTCACGTTCCGCCACCTCCTTCTCTAGCATGACTGCTTCGCAGAAGGAGGTGACGGCGTCCCATTCTGTTTCGTTTCGGACCATGGATTGGATTGATGGATTCCCGTGCCCCTAAGGGTTGAACAATACCGGTAGATTTTATTATAGGAAATCATACAAAACCAAAATGTTTTTCCTTTGAATTATATTCAATAAAATCGTGAAAAGGTTTCAAAGGTTACAAGTACCTATGTATTTAAGTTAATTTTGGACACATTTTTTTACGTTTTCTAAGCCTACTTTGATGTCTGTGACCTTTGGCTGTAACGCTAATTGGGCAAGAATTTTATTGAAAAATTGTACCTATTGTATTTTGGTAGTATAATGAGGGTACGAAAAGAAAGTTTCTCCCTCGTATATGATTGTTTTGATATAACATAACATCACGCCTGTAATCGCCGAGGAATTATACAGAGATGTACCTATTGGTACAACTCACATTTCGCCAGTTATGTTTTAAATTCTATGTTATACCCCTATTAGGTAATCTGACTTCAGTGGCCAATCTGGAATTTTCTTAACCGATTGCGGGATCGCTGAACAACGAATCTAGTCAAATGGGGTTTCTTTGACCCATCACAAATACAATGCAAGTGTGGAGCCTCTTAGCAGGATATTATGCCCTACCTGATCCTTTCCTGCGCAGCTAGCAACGATAGAGCCGTGGCCAATTAATGTCCAACCAATATGTAGCCACTACATACATACTGGTTGGATATAATTTGAGTCCATCGACACGCATAAAAGATGGGTGATCCCACCCATGCCTTTTGCCATCAACTAGGCAAAAATCCAAACTCCAAATGCTATTGAAAAATTTCTGATGGAACAACCCAATATCACCTGGTCCAAGGACCTCAGAACCTCATCATACTCATTAGTAGACCAAGTAACCAACAGACGTTAATACCGAAAATACCCATAAGGGCCAGAATAACCCTGCACTAAATCGGGCGGGAGGAAACGCCCGGGTGTTTCCACTACGAGGATCGACCGGAGGACACGGTGGAGCACACGGTGGAGGTGTGCCCCGCGTGGGCGAAGCACCGCCGTGTCCTCGTAGCGGCGATCAGGATGCCGTCACCTCCTTCTACGAAGCAGTAATGCTAGAAAAGAAGGGGGGCGGAACGTGAGAGAGAGAGAGAGACGCGGGAGACGCGCCGGGCGTCGGGGGCTACGTGGTGGCCCCCGGCCACAGTAGGCGCGGGCCTGTGGACGGAGAGCTATGGGCTAGCTCGCCGTCCGTCTGTCTCATGACGACAGGCCGTATCGACAGCGCGTTTGTGTTCCACGCGCGCCTTAAAGAGAGTCAGCAAAAAGGAAGGAGTCCGCAAGGGCAGATGTCTGCCGGGGCTGCGGGACTGTTCGAAAATTATACCGTGGCCCCGAAACACAAAGAGCGATGAAGGAACATGGATGGGTTTTAGTCAGTAAAAGTCTGACACTCCCTCCTGCTCCGCCCAGAGCGGGAGGAGTCATTTGATGATTTCCCATCAGAAAAAAATAATAAATAAAAGGGCCAGATTAACACCAAATTGTGTAAATTGAATGGATCTCGTTTTAATATTACTGCAACATTCACTTTGTGATTAAAATCTAGCATGGTTGAGGAGTACTTCTAAGTTGTATGTTTAGATAACACGATTCTATAACATTTTATTCATGTAAAAATACCTCAATGAATTATATATGGATCATATTTAAAAAAGTCGATCTATGTACAAATCAGGAGGTATCCGGTTTGCTTTTTTTAAACCCGTTGCTCATTCAGAATTTTCACAGCAAATCAAATCATTCGTTCTTAATTTAAAACAGCCAGTCACGTTGTCTAAAATAGCACTCAGAACTTGCAATAACACGATTCCTTTTATCTCTCTATCCGTTTGCAGAACGACAAAACGACAGATTCTCGAGAAAAACAAACAAAATGTCGTAAAAGTCAGATGAAGTCTTCCCCAATTAAGTTAATTGCGTTTTGTCGACAATCACCGAACGTCCTGATTGTGAATGTTCATTTTATAGCTCTATGAATCGTAATTAGGAATTAGCAGGACTTTGACCTTTGGGAAAAATGTGGTGAGCTTGGCTAGAGTACGATTAAAAGGTTATATAAGGTCACAATTCACCCGTTGCAATTTTGGCCGTAACCTATACATTTTATACTACACCATCATCTGTATAGCCTTTTCCCAGCTATTTAAGGTTCGGCTTCCAGTCCAGCCGAATGCAGCTGAATACCAGTAAGTGTGTTACATGGAGCGACTGCCTATCCTATATTTCACAACCTAGTGGATAATACGATATCTCATGGTAAGACTGAACTCGAACCACTGACTACCTTTAACAACTGTTAAAGTTCTACAAATGATATTCGGGACCATGGGTTTAAGGCTCTTTCCGGGCCCCGGAGTGGTCTCAATATACAAGGTGTAAACAGACCCTACAGAAAGCCGTCAACCAAGCAATCTGTACATCAAACTAAGTATAACAACTGTTAAAGTTCTACAAATGATATTCGGGACCATGGGTTTAAGGCTCTTTCCGGGCCCCGGAGTGGTCTCAATATACAAGGTGTAAACAGACCCTACAGAAAGCCGTCAACCAAGCAATCTGTACATCAAACTAAGTATAACAACTGTTAAAGTTCTACAAATGATATTCGGGACCATGGGTTTAAGGCTCTTTCCGGGCCCCGGAGTGGTCTCAATATACAAGGTGTAAACAGACCCTACAGAAAGCCGTCAACCAAGCAATCTGTACATCAAACTAAGTACGCAAAAATTGCTGGAAAACGACTTTTTTTTTGGGTGAAAAATCACGTTTTACAGTAGGATTTAAAGTAACGCACTCAAAACGTTGTGCTGATGGATGAATTGGCTAGTGCAGGTATTTCTAAAAAGAACTTGGGAAAATTGGAAATAGACCCCAAAATCTCCTTAAGTAGCGGGTTCCCAGGTATGGAAAAAAAAAGTGATGACGGGGAGAACAAGTCTTTCGGCTTCGTTAGAGGCACTTTAACACTTATTATGACGACACCTATATTGACGACCCGAATGGCGCAGCGGTGGTGAGGTTGCCTTACGTTCTTAGGGTCGCGGGGTGGAATCCCGGTTGGAGCAAATGTTTGTGTGATGAGCATGGACATTTGTTTCCGAGTCATGGATGTTTATATGTACTACTCTGTCAAGAAAGTACCGGGAAAAGATCAATAATACACAAAATGTCTGTTATTCATCCAAATTTATTTTATCACCTTCAAAGTATGCTCCTTTAGAAACGATACACTTGCGCCAACGAATAATCCATTCATCAAAACATTTTTTAAACGCTGCTTCCGGAATTGAGTTCAGTTCTCGCCGCGAATTCTCCTTTATGTCTTCTATCGATAGAAAACGGATGCCACGAAGTGGTAATTTGAGTTTAGGAAAAAGAAAAAAGTCAGCAGGAGCCATATCTGGTGAATATGGTGGTTGCTGGATAATATTTGTTGAGTGTTTGGTCAAAAATTCGTTCACAATGATAGCCTTGTGCGAAGGCGCATTGTCGTGGAGCAAAATCCAAATATTTTCTTTCCACAAATCTGGCCTTTTTCGTCGAATTTGCTCTCTTAAACGCCGCATAACGCTCAAATAATATTCTTTATTTACCGTTAGACCTTCCGGTAAGAATTCAGAGTGCACAACACCGCGATAGTCAAAGAAAACAGTCAACATGACTTTGACTTTTGATCGACTTTGGCGTGGTTTTTTCGGTTTCGGTTCAGTTGGAAGGCGCCACTTCGAAGCTTGTTGACTAGTTTGCATGTCAAACTCGTAAACCCACGTCTCGTCACCAGTAACAATGCGTTTCATGAATGTTGGGTCCGAACTGACTCGTTCTAGCATGTCCTCAGCGACTTTCATGCGATTGAGTTTTTGGAGAAAATTCAGATCTTTTGGGACTAGCCGAGCAGCAACATGTTTCATACCCAAATGATTAGTTAAAATGGTACGGATCGACTCGTAAGATACAGAAAGTTCGGCGGCTATCTCTCTCAGAGTTGAATGGTGTTTTTCAGTCACTATTTTCTTCACTTTTGCGATGTTAACTTCAGTTGCAGACGTTGACGGCCTACCAGAGCGAGGCAAATCTTCCATCACATCTCGACCGCTTTTGAACGCTTTGAACCACTCATAAGCACGAGTTTTTGATAAAGTCGATTCACCGTAAGCCTTCTGTAACATTTTCAGTGACTCCGAACACGAAATTCCATTGGCGATGCAAAATTTAAGACAAACTCTTTGTTCGATATTTTTGTCCATTATGAAATTCGCAATACACACTATATATGATATTACTAAAACCAGCACTGTATTTAATATAAATAACAGATGCAACTCAAACTCCGCGCCAAAATGGAAAACAGTTGTGCCAATCTAACAACTACAAAAAAACAAAAAAATTAATTTGGAACCATAAACAAATCATCCATTCCCGATACTTTTTTGACTGAATGTATAATAAGTATGTATTTACAAACAAAAAGTATCTATGTAGTATATCAACTATCTGGTGTCCACGACACAAGCCTTGTTGCTTAGTGTGGCACTAGATGGCGCTGTGTGTTAATGTCCAGCGATATTTATTCATTTATTTATTATTATAATCGACGGTCACCCATCCACGAACCGACCTCGGCAAGCGATACTTAACCAACCAGTGTGTCTGGTATTATTAAGTCACAAGCCCTTTTAAACATCGCACAAAGATGTTAATATCAAACCCAAATCTTTCCCTCTTCCGCACCTAATTATGCAATGACCATACAAAACCTCCTTTATACTCATCACGACGCAATAAAAGGAGGTTTTAAACGAGTTTTCAGAGTTAACGTCCTCAATTTTAAGGGGGAGACGACAACGCCTTGATAAATTACATTACGGTATGACAATTTGACTGAATGGGGCCAAGACAATGGCTACCGAGTTTGTAACACTGAATGAATGGGTGACCCGTTTTCTTCAAAGGTTTCTGCTTTCAGTATGTCCGTGTTAAAATTTTGTGGAGTATGTTATTCAGGTTGGGTGTTAGGAAATTAAGTTGAAGGTATTCTATAAGGTTTTAATGGAGTTTATTGAACTGGATTCGCAACATTGGTTGTTCTGGTCTTATTATTGTTATTATAGCTAGACCATTTATTGTCCCACTGCTGGGCTAATGCCCCCCTCTCCCCTCATTCCTCTTAACGGTCACGATTCTGTGTTACTTGTTGTTGTGGTCTTGAAATTCATTAATTCTTTTGCAATAGAATTGAATATTAGAATAAAACTTTTTGGTAATTCCTGGACTTTATGATTTTATCGTAACCTTGAAATGAATCAAATGGTGAACAAACATGCCAGTTTGATTTTGTTTATTGATAGAGAATAGGTTGGCAGTCCTTTTAAGCATTGCATGGCATAAGGTCTGGGGTTCGATATTCTCAGGTAGCCGCCCGTTGTCTGATGTGTTTGACGACCCGAATGGCGCAGCGGTAGTGGAATGCCTTACGTTCTTAGGGTCCCGGGTTCGAATCCCGGTTGGAGCAAATGTTTGTGTGATGAGCATGGACATTTGTTTCCGAGTCATGGATGTTTATATGTATAATATGTATGTATTTACAAACAAAAAGTATCTATGTAGTATATCAACTATCTGGTGTCCACGACACAAGCCTCGTTGCTTAGTGTGGCACTAGATGGCGCTGTGTGTTAATGTCCAGTGATAATATTTATTTATTTTATTTATTTATAAACAAAACTTGACGAAATGGAAGTCATCATCTCTGACATTATCCCAATTTATTGGGGGTCGGCGCAGCATGTCTTCTTCTTCTAAACTTCTCTACTACTTGTCATCTCATCAGACACCTCCTTTCATGCCATATTATGCTTTACACAGTCCATCCATCGTTTCTTTGATCTTTCAATTGACGAAATGGGAGTGTAGTAATAAAACTCTACCGAACCCTTCGGGGATACATGTAGAATATTGTTATGTATGTATTCAATTCTTAAGCAAGCAACTTAAAAACACAAGCAAAATTCACAAAATCCAAACAATTTACCAACACTTTAAACCTCAATTTAAACCCATTTAAGAAAACATAAGAAAAACGCTATAAAACATAAAAAAGTGCTCATATGACAAGCAGAAATATAACGTTCAAGCATCGTGCTCATAAGTTGCTCGAGAAGCCTTAGTTGTTTAGAGCTCGTCATTGCCCAGGCCGAGTTGAGCTATAAAAAACCGAGAGCACCCAAGAGCCTCTTCACTGGCATATTGCGCTCTTTCCGCTAACAACAAAAAATGGAAGCCTTCACTTATTACTATGGAGTTTCTATTCGAATATAATTTGCGTTTTGAAGTTGGAAATTGGGTTGGGTTAATGGGCTAGATTTGAAGCTCTAGTTAGGGTTCAGTAATTGTTAAAAGCAATCACTATTTAGTGTGGATTTCACAAATGAAACTATAAGCACATTTAAATGGCATCTATATTCCAAAGCACTAACAAAAGGGCTCATGAACGCGATTTAGACAGGCATTTAATTTGCACAATTTAGAATTTTTGTTCATGTATAATATAACTTCCCACCTTCATCAATGAACGCGATTTAGACAGGCATTTAATTTGCATAATTTAGATTTTTTGTTCATGTATCATATAACTTCCCACCTTCATCAATAAACGCGGTTTAGACAGGCATTTAATTTGCACAATTTAGAATTTTTGTTCATGTATAATATAACTTCCCACCTTCATCAATGAACGCGATTTAGACAGGCATTTAATTTGCATAATTTAGATTTTTTGTTCATGTATCATATAACTTCCCACCTTCATCAATAAACGCGGTTTAGACAGGCATTTAATTTGCACAATTTAGAATTTTTGTTCATGTATCATATAACTTCCCACCTTCGTCAATGAACGCGGCTTAGACAGGCATTTAATTTGCACAATTTAGAATTTTTGTTCATGTATCATATAACTTCCCACCTTCATCAATGAACGCAGTTTAGACAGGCATTTAATTTGCACAATTTAGAATTTTTGTTCATGTATCATATAACTTCCCACCTTCATCAATGAACGCGGTTTAGACAGGCATTTAATTTGCACAATTTAGAATTTTTGTTCATGTATCATATAACTTCCCACCTTCGTCAATGAACGCGGCTTAGACAGGCATTTATTTTGCACAATTTAGAATTTTTGTTCATGTATCATATAACTTCCCACCTTCATCAATAAATGCGGTTTAGACAGGCATTTAATTTACACAATTTAGAATTTTTGTTTATGTATCATATAACTTCCCACCTTTATCAATAAATGCGGTTTAGACAGTCATTTAATTTGCACAATTTAGAATTTTTGTTCATGTGTCACCCACCTTCATCATACTTCTCCTGCCCTTATCCCAATTTATTTGAGGTCTGCGCGGCTCACTTTTTCATAGTTATGACTAAAACGGTATTCTGAAAGTAATTTTGAATGTGGCAACGTGGATAACCTACCACAAGGTGAACCAATTGCTTGGTGAAGATCACCGAAATTTACGAATATTCTCGATGTGCTATATTTGGGTAGAAAGAGCAAGAGCAGCGGTGGCCCAGAGGTGGCGGCCCCGAATTACGAACAGTAAGTCGTGGGTTCGAACTCAGACAGGCGCATAACTTTGTGTAATTTATTTCATCACCACTGCTCTCAAAACGGTGAAGGAAAACATCGTGAGGAAACTGGCATGTCCTAGAACCAAAAAATTCGAAGACATGTGACATCTACCAATCCGCACTGGGCCCGCGTGGTGGATTATAGCCCATTCCCTCTCATAGAGAGGAGGCCTGTGTCCCAGCAGTGTGAACATTTGGGTAAGGCGTCCTTCGCCCAATACTGGGTGATTTCACATTTTTCGGACAAAATTATCATAATTATAAATATCAAATCTGATTCTCCTACTTAAATTAATGTTAACTAAAGATTATCTCAATCAGTCCTAAGACCTACGATCCTGAACATAGAAATACTCTTAAACAAACTAAACTGTAGAAGTCTCTGAAGTTCTTTGAAGAGGTAAGTCCCAGCCTAAAATTAAGATAAACTAAAGCTAATTAGTTAGGCGTTGTCTTTAGGATCGGATTTCAAAGTGGAAACACAAACTTGAACTTAAGAAAAACTAGTTTTAACTTTGTTGGTGTTTGAGATTATTTTAGAATTTTTCTTTGAGGTGTGGGTTCAGTTTCAATACTTAAAATGTATAGTTAAACTACACGGGGCCTAAAAAAAAAATAGGAAAATATGTATCACGTTAAAACTCTTAAAATGGTCACAGACGCAGTTAACATTATGAGTTGTCACTTTGTGACCATTTTCAGAATTGTAACGTAGTTATAGAAAGAACAAATATTTATCCGTCGCAAGAACTAGACGAGCATACAATTTTTATAGTACAGTGTATGTGTGTTGTGGGTGTATGTATGTGTGTATGTGTATGCAGTATGGAAGAGGAATGGATGCTTCAGCAGAATCATAACATGATTATGATTCTGCTAAAGCATCATTGATCACAGTATGATTTAAACCTCCAAGACTGAAACTGTCTGACTGTTTTTTTTTTTTAAATTTGGGAAGAATTTTTTTTTAATAGGTAAAGAATCTGTCCAATAGTTTTTTACAATATTATATGATTCAACACTCAATCACATCGGACCCAATATAAACCCTTGAGTAACGCTTCACATACAAAGCTGAATAAGTCATAATTCTGTCTAAGGTGGTAATGTCTTGTGTAATTGAAATAAAATTTGTTAAACCCTGCACCTAATCTGATAGTTGCAATTGCAATAATGGTAATACTCGTATCAATAATTATCTTTGCAACACTCCTCTCTTATCAAAGAAAGCCATTTAAGACAAGCTTCTCAAACGTTTATCCCATGTCACAACATTAGCCAATCAGCAAGCTTGAAACTGCTCACACAACGGCTTATAAACACGGTCAGATTCGTCATCCTCAGTTGAATTATGGTAATACGGAAATGACAAATGGGCATCCAATACTAAGCTATGTGAAAGCCCGCATGTTTGTCAAATGCTTCCGTCAGTCCATTGCATCAGTCTGGATGTCATTTCTATTGCTTTTGTATTCTGTGTTTGTTTAGGTGATCATGTTCGGTTTTACTCATTTCTGTGAAGTTATAGTAGAATTTATTTTTCGACAAATCTTAAAACTCTGACTAAAGCTTCTAGAAAATATAATGTTACGTTTTCCTTCAAAATTCTATCAAGTCCGAATAAAACAATTGCGTTAAAACAAATCACACTTCCACAAACATTTAGACCCAGACGTTTGTTATATCTGAAAGTCATACAAATGTACTTACAAATGTTTGTATTGTGCGAGAATTTTATTGCAAGCTTAAAACCGTTGGAAAAACCAATCAATTAGTTACGGCCAATCAAATTGCAGTTAATTTTTAAAGGCATTTTGTCCAGTATTTAAAGTCATTTTAACTTTTATTTCAATTATACTATTCTCAGCCACAACTCAACTGTCAAGTCTGTCAACTGTCGGCCAGCCATAAAATTGAAGTGAATTTCTATAGAAAAAATGGACAAGCAACTGAATAGCACTATTTTGGGTCTCATAAAATTTTCTAATATAAATTTTGAAATCACAAATTTTGTTATACTCATAAGCATATAATATATAAGCACAATTTACGAAAGGGCTTTAAAAAAAACAACCACCGATGATGGTGAAGATTACAAAATACTATTTACGTCACTCATAAGACAAAAATATCCAAATGGATACATTTTTAATAAAAACCCGTACCATATTTTCAATTACAGCACAAGAAAAAAACCAGCATGCCAAACAAATAGAACCACGTAATAACCATACTCCATAAAGCCGAAGGCACGACGCAGCCAAAAACAATGTAAGCCGCCGTCTTACACTGCATATTGCACTCGGCTAGGATTATACTGCGGCCACCGTACCAGCACGGATTTGAGACAAATTCGTTGCTTCATAAACGTGGTTCTTCGTGGAGTTTGGAAGGGAAGACGATATGCTTACTTAAATAGTTTATCATAGAATGTTCTTTAAGGTTTTTTTTCTGCGTAGTTATTGGCTTCCTCCTTTTGATCCATGGTTGTTTGATCTGCACGAGTCTCAGTCAGAGTTTAACAGAGATAACGACAAAATCGCTAACTTTTGATTGCTAATTACTAACGAATAAATTCGATTGCAATAAAGATGCTTGCGAGTAACGCAAGTCTCTACATCCAAGATGCGTTTCTCGCAAGCATCGTAATTGCAACCAAATTTATTTGTTAGTAATTAGCAATCGAAAGTTAGCGATATTGTCGTTAACTTTGTCAATCTTCTTTATGTCAATCTGGTTTTAGTCTACTTTTCATACTATCATCTCGATAGTGAAACACTACTTTTCTCGGGAGACAGCTTTTAATTTGAAGTGACTGTTTTATCCCGGGTTTCACAGTTTCTTCAATCAACACATGATTTCTCTCCGGTTGAGTTAGATAAGCGTTCCATTGGACTTGTGCAATATATTTCTTGCATTGATGGCTAGTTTTCATTACGTTTCAAATGATTATTAGTTATTTATTAGTTTAAATATAGCTCATACAACTATATATACAAATAATTTTAGAAATTGGATCAGGAGTTACAAAGGGGGTAATCCCCCTACAATCTACTTACATCCAAATGTAACCATTTTCAAGGTATCAACGACATAACTATACAAATAATAAAAACTCGTACGCTTTTGCTATAGAACCTCTGTAAGAAGATCAGCAATTTTTGGATTATTTATTAATTCCTCCAGTATTTCAAAATATTTTTGTTTTTATTGAACCATTCATTGTCTCTCAGCAATCAACTTCTACATACTCCAGAAAACACAAGAGTTAATTTGATGTAGGTTACGTCGAAATATTTCTTTGGCACATCCCCTTCCTTCTTTGATGTATGACCTCCTTTAATCCTTCGTTGTCTAGACATCATATCAAATTGTTACGAATATTGTTTTCAGGGATTGTCGATATTGTTCTCTTTTTAATATTCTTGTCTCTTCACTTCGATAGCTAAAGGATTTTGTCGGTAGTCGACATTTACATTTTGTGCGTTAGTTTCATATTATTTATGTCAATAATAAATAAATAAAATATCGCTGGACATTACACACAGCGCCATCTAGTGCCACACTAAGCAACGAGGCTTGTGTCGTGGACACCAGATAGTTGATATACTACTTAGATACTTTTTGTTTGTAAATACATACTTATTATACATATAAACATCCATGACTCGGAAACAAATGTCCATGCTCATCACACAAACATTTGCTTCTACCGGGATTCGAACCCGGGACCCTAAGAACGTAAAGCGGCCTCAGTACCGCTGCGCCATTCGGGTCGTCAAGGACTTCTTCACATGTTTCCTGTTGTTTTACTTGTAATCCCCAAAGGGTTAAGCAGAAGTGTATCTAATAATACACCCACATTTTGTCAGTTTTCGAATCCAGGACCTCATGTTCAGCAGTCGCGTTTGCAACCACTCGACCAACGAGGCAGTTTTACCTATACTAAGTTATAAAATATGAATTTGTAGAACACAGATCATTATAACGATCATTCCCACTAGTTCTACTAGACGGTTCTACGGTAGTACTAATGGGATTTTTTCCCACTAGTCCTACGATTTAAGGGTGGCATTACCGCTGAAGTATTTATTATTTATTTAACTATTCAAGCACAAAGTACAGAGGCAGACTTAAGTAAAGTGAAGTAAGACGGCACAGGCCGAAAAAAATCTCAACAGCATTCAAGATCCCTACATGTTTAATTTCCAAACAGCGTTTATCTTTCAAGATTGTAACAAAAACGAAATAAACATTCCCAAAAAAAATTCGCGACAATTTCACAACTCCTTTTTAAATCATTACCCAATAAATAAAATGGTATTGTTTCCGCCAGAAGTAAGCCTCACATAACGGCTTATTTCCCGCAAAGGGACACATAAATTGCCACCAAAGAAAATTTTTTGCGTTCAGTAAAAGAGAAATGTACAAAAACTTTTAAGTACAGACCGCTGCATTTCGTGAGAGATGCCGCGTTATATAGAGTGGTTGTAACCGGTATATTTTCTACTTCAACATTGTTTATACTGAGGTGCTAAATTGTGCAACCCATTTCTGCTCAGAAATTCTTTTGTTTTATTGTGGATGCAGATTTGAAGTTAATGGGCTATGAGAAGTAAGTTTGTCATGACATACTAAAAATAATATAAATACATAATACCAGCCTATAACTTTCCCGCTGTTTGGCAAAGGCCTCTTCTTATACAGAGAAGGCACGAGCATTTATCACCATGCTTGCTCAAGACGGGTTGGTGATATCAGACTTACATTAATTATAAGTCCCGGTTTCCTCACGATGTTTTCCTTCACTGATGTCTGTGATGTCAAAGATAAACATAGAAAGTAAAAGTAAATACTAACGTTTAAAAAATCCATTACAAGTCACAGGTGTTTAACATAAACCTCATATTATGAAATTGAAACTTGTCCCGATCCAAAGGATACACATTTCACAAAAATAGCAGAAATTGTCTTTATTAAAAAACTTAAAGCAAGTCTACTTAAAATGTCACTTACGGGATGTATCTTACGTGATTATTGTTTATTTTGAGCTTCCGATATTTCGACGCTGTTTCAAGCGCCATGATCGCGATCATGGCGCTTGCAACAGCGTTAATTGGAGACAACAAAACAAACAACGGAGGATATCCCGTAAGTGACATTTTAAGTATAGTTATGAACCGTGAAAGCTTAAAACAGTGTTTTAAGAAGGCTAATTGAATCAAATAGTTTACTGTTAAAACTACATATTTGCACCAAACAGACAAATCTATTATCAACACAAACTAATAACCCGTCCAAGTCAATAGGCGAGACGACAAAAAAAAATCGAATTAGTCCGTCAGTTTTTGTGTGTGTGTCGTCCGTCAGTGTTTTTTCTTTTGTTACGTAAACCAAAATTTACGAAGATATGACGCTTTTAAAATTCTCAATACGTCACGCCTTGGTATAATTTTTAGCTAGTTCTGACGTCACGAGCCCCCTCTCCCGAGTTTTAATGCGTTTTATCTTTGGACAATATTCATTGATTGACAAAAACAAAAAATACGTATCCATTAATTTCCAATACTCTAACTGACGGACTAAATAAATTTGCATTTGTTTGATACTGTCGTCATGCCTATTGCCCAGCGTAAACAGCTCTATACATATATCATGCACAACATTTTAATATCAAGTGCCAACTCACATCTGTGACATAGATCTCAACTGTAATAACGTTAGTCCGTGTTATATGCATTGTTTTACATAACATAACATCACGCCTTTAAATCCACGAAGGGTTAAGCAGAGGTGTACCTAAGAGTGCACCCACAATTCGCCAGTTATTACAGTTTACCCCAAAAACACTTTGTCTGACCTGGGAATCGAACCCAGGACCTCATGCTTAGCAGTTGCGCTGTCATTCGTTGATTTTGACAGTCGATGCGGGTAGTTGAAAGCCCAAACTCTGACAACCAGTCGGTCCATGAGGTATCGTGTTACAACTGGGTTCTGTAAGTCGAAAAGGCAGTCACTTCAGGTTAAATCCAGATTATTAGCTGCATCTAGGGAAGCTGACCCCTACATAGTTTTTAAAAGGCTAGGCAAAATATGTGACTGTAATGATGGCGTAGCGATATTTTTGTTTCAGAAATGATTTGGACCCAGTATAGGCCCTTGTGAAATTTATGTATTTCATATCCCGTAGTAAGTATCACATATCAGCAATCATAATTTGTCAATCCATTTCAATAATACCCTTTAGTTATGAGTACAATAATACTTACGAAGAACATGAACTATTACGATGTACTACCGTCAGCAATAAACGTCAGCAAAGGTCATAGCAAATACCCTAAATACATCATGAAAATATAACAAGATTAAATAAATAAAATTGAAGTGTCTGTTTGTTATATCAAGTAAATTACTAAATGCATTTGAAAGTGCTGATAACAAAAAATCATTTCTTTGAATTAGTTATGACTACAATAATACTTACGAAGAACATGAACTATTACGATGTACTACCGTCAGCAATAAACGTCAGCAAAGGTCATAGCAAATACCCTAAATACATCATGAAAATATAACAAGATTAAATAAATAAAATTGAAGTGTCTGTTTGTTATATCAAGTAAATTACTAAATGCATATGAAAGTGCTGATAGCAAAAAAACCTTTCTTTGAATTTTTGTCTGTCTGTTTGTCGGTCTATCTGTATGTCTGTTTGTTTTCAGCTAATCTCCGAATCGGGTAGACTGATCTTTACGGGACTTTCACTGGCAGATAGCTGATGTTATTAGGAGTACGGCTACTTTTATTTTAGAGAAAAGATTAGGGTTCCGTGCAAATAAATTAAAGCCCTTGACATTAGTGACAATATTCGATTCAGAAAGGGAAATAATATATTTTTTTTAATAATTCACGCGAACGTCGCGGGGTACAGCTAGTACATCATAAAAATATAACAAAATTATAGCTAATAAATAAACATAAGTCAATCAGGATTTACAAGATGGCTGGCTATATTTACGAGGCCGTTCCATTTGTGTTAATGGCCATATCAACTAAGAAAATAATCCTAATGCTACGGTAGAAATTCTTTTATTACAGTATAGGGAAAACGTTACTGTGTTGGTTTAGTCTGGTAGAAGAATGGATGGAAAGAAAAGAATAAAACAATAATTATAATTATCGGTTTCTGTTAATGGTTCATCATCATCATCGAGGAGCTCGTGGCTAAATAATAACAGCCGCTTGGGTCGATCTTTAGGTTAAGCCGTGCTTGCCTAGGTTGGTCTGTGGATGGGTCATCACCCTTACTTACCGAGTTTCCTCCGTGCCTCGGAAAGCACGTAAAGCAGTTGGTCCCGGCTGTCATTTGTAATTCTTTGACAGTCGTTATAATATACGTAGTCAGTTTCCCAAAAAGTCTGACAACCAGTCTTACCAAGGGGTATTGTATTACCCAGTACGACCTGGGTTGTGGAGGTCAGATAGGCAGTCGCTCCATGTAAAATACTGGTATTCAGCTGCAGCCGGTTAGACTGGAAGCCGACCCCAACATAGGGAAAAGGCTAGGCAGATGATGATGGTTCATCATCATCATCATTTCAGCCGAAAGACGTCCACTGCCTGGACATAGGCCTCCCCGAAGTGTCGCCACACAGACCGGTCCCGTGCGACTCGCATCCAACGGATTCCCGCAACTTGTTAATGGTTGATTGGGTTATATCGTTGTATCTGATTATGGCGTTAGTGTAGATGTCATCCTCATCACCAAGCACAGCTTTGTTCCAGTCACCGCCGAGTATTACTATCACCCCTACTACGGCGAAGCCAACAGGAAGGGTTATGATTTTAGCAGTCTATGTGTGTTTTTATTTACTCATGTTCCTCCGTAGCGCCTAAATTATTCATCCGATTTTGATGAGGTGTCAATCGATTCGTTATTATGGCCCGGCTAACATAGGCTACATTTTAACCGACTTCAATAATAGGATTATAGTGTGATTTTTCAGTACTTTGTCGTATTTTTTAGTGGTGGTATACCACACAAATTTTTGTTGTGCTAAATATAATTATCCTAAATGTCATATAATCACTGTTAAAAAGCTAAAAAGCTATAGTTATGAATAAGAGAACATCTCGCAAGAAAATTGTTTAACCGAAATAAAAAATGATATTAAATCTTTTAAAATACACATGATGAATGTATAAAAAAAAAATGATTACAATAACAAGTACATTTTTTATTGGGTATCCAAAGTAAAATCGTCGTTTAATAATTTTATAAGATTCTTTCATAAATGCCGTTTGATAAAACTCGTGCGATTCCAAACAAAGTAAATCAGAATTAGTATAGCAGCATCTTTCTTCAATATTGCCATCGTTATTTCCTCAAGTAATCTGCAGCAACATCGTTATCCTACGCATTGAAGCTTGAAATAAAATTGGCTTAAACTCGAACATCTTCGGAGCTCACTCTAACAATACTTAGATCTTGGCTGTATTATTTTTAAGTAATGGTATGTTTATTTGGTTATTGTTGCTCATTTTTACAAATTTTGTGAAAGCAGCATTTTTTATTTTAACATCACAGAAAGCAATTTCATCATTAGCATTTTCAGCTGTTGCTGAACTGTCTTTCACAGTCATTGAGTCATTATTTACTTAATCACCATGTTCAGCCAACCTATATGCGATTGTAATGAAATTAAGTTTTGTAGAAACATTTTTTCAAAGAGTTATGCAGATGTGTTCAAAATTGTTCATCTACATTTCACAGAGTTCAAGTTAGTTAGCTAAAAAGTGTAGAAAATCGCTTTCTTATCTTCCCCAACTAGCAATTTTGTCTTACGGATACGCTGATTTAAGAACTAAGGTGTTACAGCAGACTTACATGTGTCTAGACTATAACAGTACATCTTATAAAAGCATAATTTATGGCGTTTTGTACTAAAAGAATAAAACACTTGGTACGTGTTCTTATAGATGTGTATAAAGAATCGTTGTAAGACATTTATTAGCACAGTTGTCTTACAAGTGCATTTTTAAAGAGCATTTGCTCTTGAATATTATTTGCACTTAAAAAAGCATCTTAAAAGTACATTATTTCTTAGTAGAGTCTGCATTGAGTGTTTTATAACACTTATGACCTTAATAAACTTTTGCATAAAACTACTATAACAACCAACAAGTTGTAAGTGTGAATTGTCTTCTCTGAGTCAAATTAAAGAGAAGACGAATACTGGTAGAGCTCTATCAGAATATTTTGACTTTTAAAAGACTTGTGAACATTTTATTAAAAATGTCACGGCCGGGGGTCAATAACCACTATAAATAAAATCGGCCAAGTGCGAGTTGAACTCACGTGGAGAGGGTTCCGTACAATACCAATCAATGTTTTTATTCCATTGTGGTAATCTACAAGCAATTAACTATATTTTGTATTTTTTTCAAAATTTTGGGCTCGGAGTAGTTTCGAAATCAGGGAATGTGATCAGAATGATGATGATGATGAAATGATCAGGAATGGTTAATTTTCGTCTTTCCTTATGAATAAAATTAAAACTATTTATTTTAAATTATTAACAAAACTATATTTGAGATCCTCATAACGAGCCCTTTCATTTAATATATTATGACAGAGCAACGTCTGCAATTTTTTTTTTTATTTCCAAATTGTCTCCCGAAAATAACCCTTATTTTTAAAAAATATTTATTTACTTTGCACATCTCTGTTTGGATCATAGAATTAAACCATCCTACCAAATTTCACCTGATTTGGTCCAGTAGATACGCGCTTGTAGAGTAGTGCGTTTTAAAGACTTATGCATGTTTTGGCTCACCTAACATTATACCTACCACAAAATGGAATTTGAATGCCATGGTTTACAAAGGAACCCTAAATTTATTAAATGGCTACAAGTAGTTACCTTATGTAAGTGCTCAATAAGACCAAAAGGTTTAAAATTAACTTAGGTAGTGTGAAATAAGACATTTTAGTATTAAGCTTATCTTAGAGAAGAGTATTTGGTCTTATCAATCTCTAATGGCGTCAGTTTTTATTTTTACAATTAATTAATATATTTACTAATTTTCTAAATACATAACCAAGTGGGCCTGTGAAAATATTTCACTTTACTCCACAAAACATTCGAAGAAATGTACACCGTAAGTTATTTAAGTTCATAGACACATAATTATCAAGCAAATGAACTAAATGATCACAAGAAATAAAAATACTAGTAATTCAAATAATACATGACTTCACAATTAAACATTTTTTTATTTTATTTTTTCCAGCAGCTCTCGCGCACACTATTTCCTCCGTTGTGATAAATACTCCTATATTGAGCTTCCAGAGAACATTATAAGTTATTTTGGTATTACAACAGCAGTAACAAGATTATTGTAAGTGTAAAGTAATCTTCAATAAGAGCGTTATAAGTTGACTCTAAGCGAGAATTCTCTTATAAAGTGCGCCTAAATCGACACTTACAGTTGTTTGTAAGTATGCTAAAAGAGTAATAAAATATAGGTCTTGCCCTTATTTTGTACTTTCAATAGAATTGATATAAGCCGTTTGGTAGTTTATCTTTATCCAATAAATTTTTATCATTGTTATAGCTGATAGAATGTTACTTTGCCTAGACACCCAAATCTTAGTTTAGCGTTCTACATTTGCTATTTGTTTCATTCAGGCACCAAATATACTATTTACTACGGCTTCTTTTCTGAAAAACATTCACTTACGAATCCAACCACCTACACAACCGTTTAAACGTCCCTAATCTACCTCTAACTAACCCAAACACTATTTCACTAGTATCCAGTTCCAAATTACTATCCCCATCCTATCTAGCTTCATCTACACTGGGATTCTCATTCATACACCAAGTATAATCAAGCTCGTCTCTTTAATCGTTTGTACCGTCTAACGTGCATGGTGTAATACGTACCCAGGTATACCTACGTCATGTGTTGAGACGCCCGGCGCCCGTCTAATACGTCCGGGGCCAATGGTATTTACATATTGCGATTGCATTGGCAGTCTGATCTGGGTGTATTGGTACTGTGTTTGGTCGTGAATTGTGTGATTATTTTGAGGTTTAGAGGAAGTCTTTATCGTTAATTATTTTATAATCTTCTTCTTCTTAGCGTGTCGATGGCATCTAAATTGTTTCATCCCAGAACTGAGCCACTGGTATGGCGGCTTCAGTAGCACAACCATTTCAACCGTAATTTGAGATGATAGTCGAAAAGATCGAAAATGATACAAACTTGGTTGGTCCTATTTTCCGAATTTATAATTTTATATACCTTAGTGATTTTCCTAATTCTCCACATTGAATGTCTGATTCGCCAAATTATTGGAAATCATATAAGCTAAAGTACAATGAAATGTTGTCAAAAATGCTCTTGTTTTATCAGAATTATACTTAATTTGGTAGCAACAAAATATTAAGATCTATATATCTATTAATACTAGGATCAAAAAGCAGTGATAGCCTGGTGGTGTGACCGTCGTCGCACTGCAAAGTCAAAGGTCACAAGTTCGAACCTAAATCACGCACCTCTGATTTTTTGGATTAATATGAATATTCCATAATTATCTACTTGCTTCGTTGAAGGAAAACATCATGAGGAAACCAGCATGTCTGAGAGATATTTGTCAACGTTATGTAAAGAAAGTTAGAGGGCCATGCGTGGCATAAATACTCTGGCCCCAGATTAGGCACTAACCATAAAAAAACAATAAGAGGGACTTAAAATTATTGTGAAAAAACTTGTTATTATTACTGAAAAGCAAAATGGCTTGAATAGTTCCGATTTATACAAATATAAACATTAATTTATTAAAAAGTATTCGCCCCCGGGTGGGCTCGAACCACCAACCTTTCGGTTAACAGCCGAACGCGCTAGCCAATTGCGCCACGGAGGCGATGTGACTCAGTGCTAAAATAGACGATTTAAAAAAAACACTTTACAACGAGTAATATTAACCTTGAACCAATTAACTCTTTTATTCACCCGCTTTAAATAGACCCCGCCATTGTAAGTACATGTTATTAGGCCCCTTAGAATAGAAATAAAATAAAACATGTATTACTTTACACCTTGAAAGTTTTGTAGTTTATTGGATATAATTAAAGACCGAGAAGAAGAGAAGAGAAGATATTTTTAACGTGTGTAAGTGATATAAGTTTTAACTTTGTCACAGCACATTAAAAAAACACGGTACCCATGAAACATCTATGTTTTTATACAAAATTAGTTATAGTGTTTTTATTAATAATGACTTTATTGCCATCAAAAAGATGTTTAAAAATACTTGTACCATTCAAGACAAGTACATTTTATATTGTGTTAAATGACATAATTTAAATTATAACAATAAACACATACGAACTTAAATGTGGCTAATGATATGTCTATTGTTTTTTAATTATCACAAATTTTAATTATTTTCTAACACAATCAAACCATATCCGATTTAATAATAACAATTTTCAATTGATATAAGTCAAAAATCTCAGTCATAAAAAATGTAGCCGTTACAAAAATGTAAAACTTTAAATTATTTTTTCTCAAAATAAGGATTTTTGACTTGTACCACTGTTCACTAAAGGCACAGAAATAATGCCTCGTTTGAACATTATTCATTACTATTTAAAACTTGCTACTAGCTTATTCCCGCGGCTGCTAGCTTATTCCCGCGGCTGCGCCGATTTTAAAGAAACAAAGAGTTTTATGAATTTAATGTCTTTTGTGAAGATAATGTGTCTTTTTACAACGAATAATATCAACCTTGGTCAACCAATTAAATAATGCCTCGTTTGAACATTTTATTCATTACTATTTACAACTAGCTATTATCTTACTAGCTAGAAAGTTATCTCACGAGATCTTACTACCGGGATAAAAAATAATATGTGTAGCATATTAATTTATGCTCGCTACATTATGTGGTTAGGATTTATATTTACTTCGTTTATTATTATATGAAAACATTTAAAAATATGTAAAACAGTAGCCCACCAGCGCTGGGAACAGGGTCCGAGCTGCCGGTGGTCAGGGCTCTTGAGAGAGGAAGCTCCTAACAATACGTGCCGTGGCCAGAAGTACTGCTTTCTGAATCAAGCCCTTATATATGTATTTTTTTATTAGAGTAACAGTAAAATAACGTGCAATTGTAGTTTAACTGTTTAATTTGATAGACGGATTGAAATTTAAATTAATTATTGAAAAATCAATGAACCGATCGCTAATCAGTTCTTAAACATAAAATTAACATGACGGGTATGAAAACTAATCAAAAAAGAATTACAATGAAATATCAAACAAAATCATACAATATTAAGCGTAGATTACATTATGGTACGGTACAGTTTGCAAAGCATGTTTCGAAATCCAGTTCATTTTCAAAGCTATTGAATTTCAAACTAAAAGGAGATAAAGTTTAGCTTGTACGCATACCGCTTCTGACAATGTGAAAATCGGATTATTTTTGAGCTTTTCATGAACTGTGAGCTTTTTAACGAACTAGTATTAAATTGTGAACTCGCTATCTTTTTTATGATGGTGAAAAGTATCTGGGTAAAAAGTTCAATGAGTTTCAATGTGGGTTTATTTTTTTGTGATTTCAATACTGTATGGGATCCCAAACAATGTTTTACGCAATCAATCAAGCAAGCAACCCACGAACCCACCTGGCAGTAAGTGTTCACTGGCAACTCTTGCTATAAACATCTACAATACCAGAGACAAAAAGTCAGCAACGCTCTGTGGTGTTGCCATTTCAGAGACGAATCTTAAATCATCTTCTTTTTTTTCATTGGGTCAATTCAGTCAGAACGTAAAATTCCCGCGCAATTTTCTGGCTGCATTGAAAATATAACCGTATCACTATTGTTTAAAGTAGAAAATGGTATGAATATCAACGCAGACATAGAACGTTGCCTCACATATTCTTGCGACAAGTTGCGCACCTCCTCGTGCATGCTCGGGAGTCTTCGGGGATACCCGAAACCGCACGAGCAAGTTCTGACGTGCTCATACTACCGTTACCCAGTTTTTCGTGTAGGCTCGCGTTGACACACGTGTACAAACAGCCAGACCCGGAACAACTACCTGTAGACCATACAAATATTTGTTCCGTGCGGGAGAACCATTCGGTCAGCCACCGTGCCGTCCACAAGCCAAGTTTCCTACCAATTAAAAAAACATTTTACCACTTTCAGTCAGCACTACGTTATACCAGGAATATTCACGATAATACGCTGTACGCTTCGTAAACCATTCTCATGTAATACACCGGCGGGGTAGTGAAACATTAATAATTCATAAAAATTACCATCACTGGGAACATGGCTTTAAAATTTTACCGAAAAATTACGGGAAGTGGGATCAAGTTCGCATGAATGAGTGGTCTGGTATGCAGACACAATATTTTAGGCCTAGCATGGACGCGCAACGTAAAGGTAACTTCTCAACTAAAGTTAATTTGTTTGTTTTAGTGTTTTTTTTTCTGAGAGTCGGTAGTATATTTGCCTAGCAAATAAAAGCATGAATGCGGAGTATGAGGTCCCAGTTTCGATTCCCTTTTCAGGCGTTTTTCCATCAGGATTTCTCAATCAGCCACGATAAACAGAAATAATTCATCGGGGACTTAATTATGTACTTGGGTGTTTTAGTGTGAAGTCTTCTTCGTCTTTGTGTCGCTGGCAAGACAAGTTTTAGGGTTCCGTACCCAAAAGATAAAAACGGGACCCTGTCACGAATACTCCACTTTCCGTCTGTCCGTCTGTCTGTCACCAGGCTGTATCTCATGAATCGTGATAGCTAGACAGTTGAAAATCTCACAGATGATGTATTTTTGCTGTCGCTATAACAACAAATACAAAAACAGAATAAAATAAATATTTAAGGGGGGCTCCCATACAACAAACGTGATTTCTTTTTCTAATGTTATGTCACGGAACCCTTCGTGCGCGAGTCCAACTCGCACTTGTTATGTTTTCTTAACCCTCTTCCACCGCGTCATCGGTGGCAGCGCAAAGGTCACTTCGGCTGCATATTTTTGGGCTAAGAGGGCGGGATAGGGGGTGGAGCTCTTTTTTGTGACACAGTTCCACAACCACATTAGTGAAGCCCTCATTATAAGTTGTATATATTGTATAACGGGCTGGTGTCCGCAACTCCACGTCAAAGCGCGTATTTTGGGTATGGGCTATAATCCACCACGCGGGCCCAGTGCGGATTGGTAGATGTCACATGTCTTCGAATTTTTGGTTCTAGGACATGCCGGTTTCCTCACGATGTTTTCCTTCACCGTTTTGAGAGCAGTGGTGATGAAATAAATTACACAAAGTAATGCGCCTGTCTGGGTTTGAACCCACGACTTACTGTTCGTAAGTCGGGGCCGCCACCACTAGGCCACCGCTGCTCTCCTCATTATAAGTTACTATTTGAGATATATTTTCATTCTGTTAGTCTTTTGCCCAGATTTCATACAAAATTGCCCAGTGTCCTTTAATAGGATATTGAATTCATGTCGTTGATGGTTGATTATGACCCTGTTAATTTTCATTTAAAAGCATGACTGTGTTACTATACGACATTCAATTGACTTGGATCTTTTCAATGTTCGAGTATAATGGTCAAATGAACTTTTACAATCTAAAACACGTTGATCTAATTACTTTTATTGTTTCCTTGAATGAACCTTGGAAATGATACCAACAAGCCTGAAAATATAATAGGTAGAATTACGGTTTCATGAATTATTAGTAAAACATGGAAATGATATGTGTGTACTCAAGTGTTTAAATTCCAAGAAGGTCATTATAATGTCATGGGTAATGTTGGCCAAGAAAAAATGTGTTGTGTCTCAACTCATCAATACAGTGGGAGGTTGGATCTTATGGTGGAATTAATGTGGGTGTACTTATAAGTACACCTTTGCCTAACCCTTCGGGAATTACAGGTGCGATATTATAATAATATTATAATCTATCGCACTGTTCACGTCCTTACACGTACAGACGACACGCGAATATGTCACTTGTACAAGTGACATATTCGCGTGTCGTCCGTCACAGGTCGCCGTCGCAAGAGGCATCACCTGAGTATCGTCGTGTCACAAATCGTGGTGCGATGACTAGTGGGAGCATACCCTGAGTCATCAGTAGGCTGAGCAAAGAATAATTCGACGATCGACGTGCCTAAAATTTACAAATTCTATAATTTATTTATTCGGTCTTCCTCTACTCTTAGAGCTATCCTCATTCATACTCGAAACTTTCCTCACGACATTTCCCTCATTCCTCTGCATCACATGCCCATACCACGACAACCGATTATCACACAACTTTCAGACTTCCTCTAATTTAATAATTTCTTATTTAATCCATGTTCTTCTTCTTATTTAATCATGTGTTTGTGGAATTTTCATCACAGCCACATGCAAATTCCTTTCATTCATCCCTTTTGAAAATTCACTGCTGTTTTTGCGCATCCTTTTATCAACACTACATCAATAATAATTCGATACAGAAAGGCAAAACAGATACCAATCCGGCTACGCTGATTCGATAACTGTTTCATTTACCAATTCCGAGCACGGACCACTTAAAAATAAACATAAAATCTTACAATGTATGCACAAATTAAAACACAGAATATTTCGAACAATACGAATTAATTAATCGGACGAAATGAATTGAAAACCGTCAATTTTAAAACTCGTTTTAATTTACATTACTTGCATGTTTAAATACCATTAAGTCTCGTTTTTTTTTGGGTTCAGAGGAGCAATTGGTGATTGAGTTGAGCAATTAATTATTTTTTGATAAAATGTTTATAGTTATGACACTACTTGGTCTGTGTTTGGTAAATATATTTGTTATCATTTCAGTCACATCGACCAGTCCTGCGGAGGTATTTTAATAAATACCACTTCTAGCTTAATAAGCTTGGCTTCGTTCTGAATAGGTGGTAGAGTAATTTAACATATAGGGCGGCAACTGTACTTGCTAAAAACCAAAAACTGCGCAAATACAATAATTGGTTATGTGTGTTAGCCGTTTCTCATGGTCCATGGGGTCCGAGTGCCCCACCTCTTTCGGAATATTAGGTACTAGATCATTGCTCGACTCTTCACGTTACCAGAGGGATGGCCTATTTTTGGCTACAAAATCAGCATGGGTGTTTTTACCCTTTATAGCAGAACTTTTTGTTTCATAATATTACTTTGCATAACAGGAGATAGCATAAATTTCATATGCATAAGAATTAAAAGTAGAACCATCTTATCGCAGAAAGTTCACAGTCAGAATCATCTTTTGGCATAAATTTCGTATCGATAGTCATTAAAAGGCAGAACTATCATATTACAGAAAGTTTACAGTTAGAATCATCTTTTGGCATACATTTCGTTATGCATAATAATAGAAAGCCTTATCTATCACATAACAAAATATTCATAGTTAGAATAATTTTGTATTTCTTACCATAATAATAAAATTTATTGAACATTATTTTTTTTCGCCACAAACATACGACGATAATGTTAATTGCTGCATATTTCTGATCAGGCAAGCATACATCATGCATGCAGCAAGCATGCAGTATGCAAATATGCAAGCAGGCATGTAGCATGCAAGCAAGCATGTAGTATGCAAGTAAGCATGCAGAGTGCAAGCAAGCATGCAACATGCAGCAGGCATGGTTTCTGTCACGGCTCCGGCGCTGCAGGATTCCGGCGGTCCCACGCGAGCTAATCGTTGCAGATGTGTTTTACGCTCACCACCGCAGCTTCGCCGCAAGCCTAAGCAGCCTCAGCTACGGCGGCGAGCGTTAAAACCACCTGCTCCTCAGCTCACGGGCCGCTTCACCCCTCCGCGCCTACGCGAATTTAAATTACACTCTCATTACGGTAGGGCGGCAAGACTACGTGGAGTCGGTTTTGGAGCAATTCGTTTCTGTCATTAACTTTTTTAGCGTAACATATTGTCTTTTTAAGACAATATTTTAATTCTAATTTAAAGTTAAATGGATTCCAAATGGAATTCTGCCATCTTCATAGTATGCCAAGTGAAATTGTACCAAATAATTGTCGCTCTAAATAAACGTTATTCTAAACGAAATTATGCGGAATTTGAACATTGCCAAAGGTAGTTATGCCAAATAAAATTCTGCCATCTTAAAAGTATGCCATTGTAAATTTGGGCATATAAACATTCGGCCAAGCAATGCATTAACTATTTTTTATGCCTTAAAAATATTCATAGAAAGAAGATTATGCCAAGTGTGTTATGCTAAATAAATTTCGGAGCATCAAGATTCTGCCAGATAGAAGGAACCCAATCAGCATTGCCATCCAACGTGGTAATGGTACCGGCGTTCAGGGCACTTTTTTCCGTTGACAGCGATGCGGATAAATTTCTTGACGTCCTGTGGGTAATTATTTTTCCCTTTTCATACTTATACAGATTATTATTGTAAGTCTATCTAGTCTAGTAGTATCTACTATTCACACAACATGCGTTTTTGCTTCATTCAAATCAGAGGATATAAAAAATAAAACAAATCAAAATATTTGTGACAATATTTTATTGACTTCTACTAAACTGCGATATATTTATTCATGTATCGCTTCTACTTCTGCTACTTCTCCTGCTTCTGTACTACTAATCTTTTTCTTCTTCTAAAACTGACATTACTAGTGTGAAGAAAGACATCCCGGTTTTGATAAACTGGAAAAAAAAACTATTTTAGAAAAATCAGAATTCTGTTTAGGTGGGTCTATTTTTTCATAAACTACTAAGTACTAGAATAGAGGGCACTTGGATTCAAAAGTCACAATTTGATCACGAGCGGAAACAACCATTGAAAGATATATTATTGCTTAGAGCTTTCCACGAGTCACCGCTCTGCGATTTGCAACGCAACGATAATCTCGCGAAGGAGACAAGTGATACACGTGCATCAGTTAATCGAAAAGTATGTAAACTGTATGGATGGTACATCGATTATACCAGAACATATGGAATAAGTAAATGTACATTTACTCATAATAAATTCTTAAATCTTTATGACATTATGCTATCTGCTTACCCAGGTAAACGTCGGCAAAGACAGCGTAATAGTTCCAAATATGTAAATAGGCATTCGTTGACTGAGAGCCATGTTGAAGATCAGCACGTTGATCCTATGGCTTCTGCTGAAGATGTACCATTTCTCTGTGACCGCCTTCTCCAATGCTTCACACTGCAATTGTTAAAATTAAGTGATTTTAAAATGCTATCAACAAGACTTGAAGATAACCAGTGGAGCAAAGGATAGATTGTACAAAATATAAAATAAATACGGAGGGTAAAATGACATAAGAAAAGTTTCAAGTATGAATAATAGCTACAAGAATTGAGGAGGACCAAAGAAACGATAGATGGCCTGTGTAGAAGATAATATATTATGACCAGAAAGGGGTCGACTATTGAGATCGAGTAATAGAGAAGTACGAAAGAAAAAAACATTCAGCGCCAACCCAAAATAAATTGGGACAAGAGCGACAGAAAGAACAATTTTGAAGAGCTGGCTGAGAAAATAATGAAATGATGGAGATATTGTAAAAGGTGATATGACTATGAATGGGTTGTCTACTGAAAAGAATATAATAAGACTATATGAATATAGGTACCTATATACGGTCGAACAAGCTATTCGGTTTACATTTTACAATGTAGTTTGTGGGTTAAACTGTAAACCAAATAGCTTGTTCGACCGTACATACTGTGGCGGCACATCACTTAATGCTACGCCCATCCTTATTTTCCTGAGCGAGGTGTCAAAGGGGACACAATACTGACAGATGGAATTTTCTCTGGATGTTCTCAGTTTTGTCTAATCTATTAAATACATTTCTAGTGGAAGTGTAGTTTACTTTATTACACACGAATCTTGTGAACAACATTCCACGTACCTAAGAAAGGGGTAACCGAACAGGTGATAGAGTTTTACTTAAAGTTTTGGGGCAAAGACCTGATCATTGTAGATCCTCTCAAGAACAGAAAAATTTGAGAGTGAGACGTGTTGTACCAGCTCATAATGTGTGAGGATATAATATTGATCAATCAATTTTCCAATTACTACTAAAATAGAAACGAATATAAAATGTTGATGGATGGAGAGGGAGAGAAAGACCAGAGAAAAGATGGATGGATTGTATGATGAATGATATTTAAAAAAATCATTTTTTGCAACAAAATAAAACCGACTTAAAAAAAAAAGTTTTTTTGAAGAGTTCCATTGTATATCTCCGAAGATCATGATCAGATCTTAACCAAATTTAAATGATACCTTCTCAAGAACATACTCTTTCAAATAAAAAAAGATTTTTTAGAATCGCTCCACAAATGAAGGGAAATCGGTGAACATACGTAAAATAAAGTAATAAAATTACACAAAAAATGATACCGCGTTGATGTCTTTTTGAAGGCCCTTTCTTGGTTATTATACTCTATGTTTAGACCACACGACTATAGTAAAAAAATGTTAATAAAATTAAAACTACTGGGCCAAACTATGTTAAATTTTTATGGAACCAAATGGCAACTATTCCGCATCAGACTAAAGAAGAAACACGTAAATCGGATCATAAATCTCAACGTAATTGGTGTACATAAATAAAAAAATTATAATACCAATCGAATTGAGAACCTCCTACTGTTTGAAGTCGGTTAAAAAAGAATCAATGATAGCGTGACGGTTGACAGAGGAGAATGGAAGAAAAAAACGAGTTACACCGACCCCAAAAAATACGGAAAAAGACAGAAAGATGATTTTTATGCTATTATACTACTCACCTCATTCTCGACTTGCTGTCCCATCAAACAGAACATCAACACAACCAGTATAAAGCATAACTCGTGGACGTAATACTTCATCGTGTCTAAAGACAATTTATTCTGAAACCGAAACTTTTTGGTTAATGAAACAAAACTAGTTAGTTCTACTTGCACTGCGGCAGCCGAGGATACTAAATAATAGAGTGTATCAGGTTCACCTTGTAGTTTAAGTGCAGTTTGTTTTGTGATAGTTGGTGAATTCGTTGCTTTGTTTTTGCATAACCACTGGCTTCACTGTCACAAATGACAATATTTTTTGAAGCGGTCTGTATTTATTAGACTTTTAAGAAAATTACACGCTTCAACTAACTTATCCGTGCAGGCGGTAATAAATGTAGGTACCGTGTTTGACATATCGATGCGAATTTTTATGAAATGCAACGCCACCTCATACTGTAAGATTAACTTTTCGATAGCTTATGTCAATCCAATAAAATATGTTTGAGTTTTCTATCTAATCGTTGATAATGCTGACAGAATATTGCTTTGTCTGGGCCTTTTGATTAGAAACAGTAATGGGTTCATTACGTGAAAGTTCATTTTCAAAATCATTGAACTAGTCTATTGCAATTAATTGCTGAACATTTTATTATACTGTTGTTAGCAAAGTAATTAAATTTAAAAAATTTATGCATAAAACTTAAAATATTTAACTTTACCGTCTGGGATTAAAGGTCACCTAGAGTTTAATACAATATCAAACCACAAGAATCGATCCCAATTAATGCTACAGAAAAAAAAAGTATACATTTCAAAATTCTTAACATCAATCCAAATAATAATTTAGACAATCACAAAAATGAAGGCAGGTTTCAAAATTTTGATACTGAATTATACAAAATCCATTTTAGTAGTTATTCGAATAAAATCTAAATGTTTCGTATAATACTTTAAGGTTGTCTTTCCACGAAATATGTGTATAGCGAGAGATGTGTATAATACCAATAGATTTTGCAAAAACTAACTTAGCTTTGGTGGAAAACGGCTTAGCCGTTTTAATAATGTAAACTTTAGATGCGCGAGTCGTCTAGCTATCTCAGGCCCCCCGTTCACCACCTCGGGTGATGCGTCTGGCGTCGAACAGTAAACGCTCGCGTAACATGTTCTTTTCACGTGAGCACCGTTGCTACTCAAGTCGCGGACTTGTAACTTGTGCCACCTCTAAGGCTGTTGCCTATCTGACCACATGCCGACCTTTTTATTGGGACAAGCCCGCCACACTATTCCCAAATCACTGTTACTCCTGAAAGCCAGAATCAACAGTGGCGACCACCAGAAAAGCGCCGAGACAATGCTCGACGAAGTCCTAGAGAATGAATTTAACTGTCTTGGATCCCGCAACGAAATTAATCAGAAAAGTATAGTGGTGGAGTAGGAAAAACCCGTAATTTCCACTTTCCTCCATATCAGCAGGAGACAGAACGAAACATGGCCAATAGGCACAAAGGAACGTTTACAACTGGGATAGGCCCAGTTGCCTAGCACCACGGATAAATATTAACATTAATGGGTCCTAAGTTGTGAGCTGTTATACAACAACAACAACAACAACAGCCCATAACGTCCACTGCTGGACATAAGCCTCTCCCATGATGGGAGGAATTTGCCGTAATCTCCACGCTTGGCAGGCGGATTGGAGATCGCAGTATGAAAGACTAACAGAAAACGCTGCTGCCCATTCTCTGGTCTACGGAGGCGCAAGGTGTTCTGCCTCAGACATTAGTCGCCTTATACGACACCCGTGAGTATAGTGGGTTGGTTCTATTCTACTCTGCCGGATACCACACGGCTAACTGCCGGATACCACACGGCTAGCTGTTATATTCGATTCCAATATTAGGTATGTGAAAAACGCTTGACCGCACGGAAATTTGTTCTTTCCACAAGGTCTGTATAGTAAATAACTCCAGATGTAACCTAAACATGCCGACTGCGACTAAACGTCATTTACCCGATAATCACGACCGAGTTCTGTGTTCACTACTGCTCTAGATTATACAGACAGTTCATGAATACGTCTATTGTGTCATCACGACACCTAAACAAACAACTTTTACCTAAAAACTTTCATTATTTTCTCTGTTACGCCATTTTTAACCGACTTCAAAAACGGAGGAGGTTATATACATTCGTGTGTATGTATTTTTTTTTATTTTACAAGCGTTAATAAGATACACATAAATGTGTCTGGCGTAGCTTCCACATAGCTCACCGCTTAGATGCCTCGCACATCGACGATGGAATACTAACCTTATCTGAAAACTCAAACATCTCAATCAAACTCAACAAATCAACTTCTAAATCAAACTTCTATTAATACAAAAGGGCCGAGCCCCCGACCGAGTACCCAAGTACCAAGTACCAAGTACCAAGTACTCGAGTACCGAGTACCCGAGCGATAAAATTAAATTAACATAATTACCAAAGTTTGCTTTACTTACCGATATAGCGATTTTCACAGAGCACACACATACTAACATTATAGCGACCAATATCAATGTTAGGTAAAATGGACGGCAGATAACATTGAGCCGATTGCTGAAACTATAAAAATAAATATGTATTTAGATTCACGATTTTGTAGTTACTGGGAAAGTTTTAACGACGATTTTATCTTCCAAATTATATTCAAGTGTTGTTGTTGTATGAAGACCCGTTTGCACCACCAGCAATGAGGGCATTTCAGCAATTAAACTACACCCGATCAGCACATCTGAACTGCGTTCAAGAGCTATCAATATTCAATTATAATATTTATTTATTTTGTTAGTCTATTGTGTATCCCACTGCTGGGCAAAAGCCTCCCCTTTCTTCTTCCAAACCTCTCTATTATGTGCGACCTCTGGGCATTATTAATTAATTTTTAATTATTTTGTTGGGGGTGGTCACTGTCAATATTCAAAATAGCAATGATGATACTGACTGAACTCTTGTACGCCGTTTAGATATCGTGCTGATCGCTTTCATATTCGGATCAGATAGGTTTAGAAGTAAACGTGTTCTTTTGAACACGTTTACTTTTAAACCTATCTGATCCCGTTCCTCGTTCTGCTTCAGTCAATATTTTGAAGATGACACAGATAGTGGTGCTTTAAACTTTTTAATGCTGAAAGTATTTAAGCCACTGTTCAGTTTCTGTCAAACGCTTGAAGACAGATTGGTGCTTTTATTAAAGGTTTAGCGTTAAGCGCTACTAGTAAGTTGTGTATGATTCAAGTGGGGCTCAACGGATAATTGTAACTGAAAATTAAACGATAAGCAAGACATTAATTTAGAAAAAAGTTTGGAATAATAATATTAATAGTATGTAGGTTTTCTTTTTTAATTCAATAACTGTATTTCGGAGTAGTAGCTGTAGGATTAATAATGATTTAATTAACAGAATTTTCTTAATTTCCAGAAAACTGAGATTACGCCTGTCCTCTAATTTGTCTGGGATTTTGAAAGTGATTCTCATTTGTCTCAGTGATCCTATTATCATTATTTTTTCGAAACGACTATTTACAAACCTAGTTAGTATCTGTTGGATAATTAATAATATTTTTAATGCCCTTGTAAACTCACGTTTTTTTTTCATATAATGTTTTTTCCAAATCTCAAGCCTTCTAAGGGCAGTTTCAGGTACTAACCTGAAACTCTAAGTTTTTGTCCTAACCAAACCAAACTTCGCGGAAATACGCACTTTATACAAAAACACGCGTTCATATTGTTCAGAGAACGCGTGGCATCGCCAACCGCCTTCTGATTTTTCAAACAAATGAGTGACATACGAATACGCCGATCGCGTATTCGCGCGATCGATCGCTTCAGTTAAGACGCTGTATAACACACAAATATTCTCTACGAACCACTAAATATTCGCATTACCTTTTAATTTTCACGTAATGGTCCACACACTGACACAACACCAAGGTGCAGTATTTTTGCCATCTGTCATCTTGAACATCAGTAATTTCTAATACCAATTCATTAATATGAAGAAGTATGAACGTCAAGATCCTGGTCTGACGAATGACTTGACCAAGTAGGAGGATTATTGTTGATTGTAGACCTGGGTATGCTGGGGCAAAAAGCTCTTGTTATTAGCTCAGTAGAAGTTAAAATGAATGGATTTAATGGGTATTTTCCTTTTACTGCCATGCTGGCCTGGTCGCGAGTCTCAAATAATGAGGTGACTGCATAACACACTTACATTTCCAATAATATTTCTTTTGTCCACCACCACCTCAGCCGAAAGACGTCCACTGCTGGACATGGGCCTCCCCCAAAGGGGGGGTTTTGCCATAATCGCCCCGCTTGGCAGGCGGGTTGGCGATCGCAGTACGGTTGTTACAAAAGCACAGAGAGCGCTGCTGCCCATTCTCTGGTAAGTCCCTTAGTCGCCTCTTACGACACCCACGGGAAGATATGGGATGGTGCTATTCTTTACGTCCAACACCATACAGACAATTTCTTTTGTCAATTCATCGATATTCAGTGCATTTATTCGTTTTCGAGCAGAAGAAGTTTTCAAAGATGTAGCAATATACCTATTACAGTTTTTTTTTTTCAAAATCTTGCGATTGTGGTTGAGAAGTGTGATTATTTATGCCTTTGGGGTGCTGGTTTTATCAGCATACTGATATGCAGAGTAATAATATCTAGCCTAAAGCCATCCTCGTGAAGGTCAAGAGAATCCACTGATTGGGAGAACCACAAGACAGGCAGACGTGACGAGGTTTGGGAGAGGCGTATATCCAGTTGTGTTCGTTTGTCAGCTAAAATAATGATAATGAATACCTAAAATATTAACTTGTAGTGTCTTTCTTTCTTTTTTTTTTTCGTGTGGTTGGTGCCTAACTTGGTGTCAGAATTTGTATGCCGCCCTTGGGCCTCTTACTTGGCTTTACATGCTGTCAAGAAATATCTCTCAGGCATGCTGGTTTCTTCACGATGTTTTCCTTTACTAAAGCAAGTGGTGATAATTATACTTATATTGCGCAAACACTGTTTTAAACTTTCACGGTTTAAAACTAAACTTAAACCGTGATTGTTTATGTCAATATTATTGTGGATTAGTGATTTAAAACGAATTCTAATGTATTGTCTACTTAATTGGGTAGTTAAAGAACCTAAAACCTCCATTCAAGACACAAATACGAACCGATTATAGCAGAAATCCTTCTCGAAATAACCTGAACACAATTTCCCAGAAATTCGTTTTCAACAAAGACTGTGAAGACATTGATAAATGCTTAGATTTATTCTGATCTTCTAGACGTGCGCTATAGTCTTGAGATTCAATAAACTGAACGATCAAAACACATTTATTCAATGGATTTAAAATATTTAGAAGTATAATGCGACCTTGGCAGTTTGTCCTGGCAACCTGGGTTATAAAACGTGCTGAGGGTTTATTATTGAATCTACGGTCGCAACATGAGCACCCCAATTGCGTAACACACTTTGAATTGCTATTCGTAGAATTTAGAAGCGTCCTAAGCTGTTTCTTACATTTTTGGAAAATTCATCTGCTTGATAGCAATGTTCTTGTTAAATTATCAAAATGAAAGGCATTTCTGTATTTTTTTATAGGAGAAGCCGGCTACTTTATTCCAGAAAGCTAGCATCAAAAGTGGCGACCACCAGAAAAGCGCGAAACTTGACGAAATCCCAGATAAACAGTTTAACTGTCTTGGATCCCACATCGAAATTGATCAGAAAATAAAGGAGGAGTAGGATAGATAGAAAATCATAATTTCCACTTCTCTCCATCATCATCATCAGCCTATAATGTTCCCACTGCTGGGACACGGCCTCCTCTCAATGAGAGGGAATGGGCTATAATCCACCACGCGGGCCCAGTGCGGATTGGTAGATGTCACGTCTTCGAATTTTTGGTTCTAGGACATGCCGGTTTCCTCACGATGTTTTCCTTCACCGTTTTGAGAGCAGTGGTGATGAAATAAATTACACAAAGTAATGTGTAATTTATTTCTGTTCGTAAGTCGGGGCCGCCACCACTGAGCCACCGCTGCTCTCACTGGGCCACTGCTGCTCTCTTCTCTCCACATCAGCAGGAAACAGGACAAAACAAGGCCAATAAGCACAAAGGGTTTGGGCTTTGGGCAAGCGTTGACCAAAAATGCAGGCAACTGGGATTAGCCCAGTTGCCTACATTTCTGGTTTCCTTTCTTATTTGGTGCTGGTGTAAGAGAAGAGTTATTTCTTTTCTTTCATTCAATAGTTAGAAAGTGGGGATTTACATACCAATGCAGCAAAGATAACCAGCATAAGCATGAAATATAAATGATACAATGTAAACTGTGTAGTCCTCCAAGCTCCAGGGGAACCACATATCGAAAGCTAAAACAATTAAGAGACGCTATTTAACACTGAATTAATATAATAAAAAAAAATGATTAGTTTTAATTAGTTAAGCAGTCAAAATAACCACGATGTAGAGCTCTCACAGCCAGAGGACGACGTGTCATATCTCGTGGGTGATGGCGGGATGAATTAGACAAAGCCAATGCTCAATGCTGTGGTCCACATTCCCTATATCGATAAAATTTGAAGTCATGGGGAAAACCCTTTGCTCAACACTGACGCAGGCTTACTGCAACAGTTTATTAAGATCTTTGTTACATTAACTTTAATCTTACCGCCTGCATTTTATATGTTTTCTACTATAATGAACATGACATGTCTATTCATAATATTAAAAACATTAAAAGCAAACTTACCCAAAAGACGCAAAGACTTATCCTCTCGAACAACCATCCCATAGATAGGACTGCAGAGATACAATGTGGCAACCAAGAACACGCTAGCCACATACGTCTTCAGCAGCACACCAGAATACTTAATTACCTTCTCTTGTGAATCAAACACCAGATTCCTCAATTCTCCAATCTTTTCTCCTCCATGATGCACCATTGAAATATGCTTGATCAACGGCATTTCCATCATAGCATCTCTAAAAGCCATCTCTTCAAGGAATTTACGAAATTTATTTCGAAAAACGAGGCAAACACCCAAAGAAATCGTCATGATAACTCCGGTAGTCCAGATACAAGCTCCTTGGATGCAGAGAAGGAAATCAGATACATTGTTCACGACAAAACCGGTGGTGAAGATAAAACAGAAGACACCAATGATGAAGTTGAAGGTTTGCAAAAGAAGCCACGGGTTGGAGTTCCATTTTTTTGTGGCGAAAATGGGAATTCCGGCGAAGGAAAGGACCCGGTGGAACGTAAGGAAAGTGTCATCCATTTTGAATCGGTAAATGGTGTTGGAAAAGAATAGCAAGTCGTTTTTATTGGGGCTTAAATTGGTACAGTCGAGGACAAGAGCGGTGATGTATTAAAAAAAGCTTTTATTTTCATGGGTGTGGTGGTTTTTAAATTTTTTATCCTTTAATATTTTATTATTTATTATATTTTTTATCCTTTCCTAATGTGCTTACTTCAACGAACTACGTACAACACGAACGACCGCACGAACAGCCGCTCGGATCAATTTTCAGGTTAAGCCTCTAGGTTGGTCTGTGGATGGGTGATGACCACCCAGTACTTACCAAGTTTCTTCCATGCCTCGGAAAGCACGTTAAACCGTTGGTCAGTATTATCAACGGGTAAAATGTATCGTCTTCCGCAGTACTAACTGGGTTCTGGAGGTCAGATAGGCGACTGCCTATCCATGTAAAATACTAAAATTCAGCTGCATCCGGTTACACTGTAAGCCGACCCTAACATAGTTGGGAAAAGGCTTAGTAGATGATGATGCGACATACATGCATACATAGGCTCATGACTTTTTTTTTGTCCGTAAGCAGAAATTTCAGAACGCCACCTGCTACAATCCTCACAAAAATAATAAAAAATGAACTTACACAATTTTACTAACACCATCGTCGACAACAGTACCTGTCATACCAATCATCTTGGGATATACTTAAAAAAAATTACAAAATGATATACGAGGAACGTGGCAGTGTATGTACGAGTATAAATGCTTCAGTGACACCCCTTTGATATTTTGATTTGGAAAGCTAAGAAGATATTCTCTTTGATAGCAACTTGAGTGACATCCAACCAGTATTTCTTATTAGGTTTTTTTACCTTTTTGCCTATAATTTCGTCTTTGACACACATCAGAAATACTTTTTTTTCTTTATTTGAAGGTGTTTTTTTTTGATAACTTTCTTATTTTTTAAAGAGGTTACTGAATGAGAATACTCTATTTGTATTATGGTATTCTAGATTTAGATTTTTTAATAGTATTTTTTTCAAGTCATTGTTAATGGACTGATGTTTTAACAATATTTTGACTTTGGGTTTAAAAAAAATATATAAAGAAGTATGGAGAAATTGTATTAAGTAATTCTATGGTAAAAAACACGAATTATTAAGATCTTCAACCTTCTAATAAAATCAAACTTTTATTACCACTAAAAATTAAATTCATCGTTGAACCTTGATAGCCTGAGGCGAAATTGTAACAATTTGTGTAAAATCATTTCCTTTTGTTCGTTCGCTTAGTAAAATTTTTATTAAGTTTTAATTGGGAAGCTCATGCAGGAGGATATTGTAATGATAATAAATTCAAGGGGATCATTTTCTATCATAACATTTCCTACTTCCGCTATTTGATAATAAATCCTACTTAATTTTGTTTGTAAAACGTTTTTATTGTTTTGTAATGTTCCTCTTCATTTACATAAGGATTTTCTCTTGATACATCGTGCACGACAATTCCTAAAACGGATTTTAAAAACAGAAAACCCAATTTATCCATACTTCTCGATTACTCGTCCTCTACGCCAGTCACATTTTATCAATCCATATCACAAAAAAATTGGCCAAGTGCGAGTTAAACTCGCGTGGAGAGGGTTCCGTACAAAGCCAAAGTCTTATATTGAGTTTACCACTTTATTTTCAATTGATAGAATTCTTATAAGTTTTACTGTAATCTACAAGCAATGAACTATTTTTGTATTTTTTCAAAATTTAACGCTCAGTAGTTTCGGAGATCAGTGGGGGAATGGTCAATTTTGATCTTCTTTCATAAATAAAATCAAAACTATTTATTTTACAATAACAACAAAAATATATTTGAGATCTTAATAACTTGCCCTTTCATTTGATATGTGACACAGTAAGGTTTGCAAAACTTTTTTTTTACTTTCCTCATTTGTCCCCCGAATGACTCTCAGTTTCAAAAAATATATAGTTACTTTGCAAATCTGTATTTGAGTCATAGGATTACACCATCGTACTAAATTACACCTGATTTGGTCCTGTAGATTCGGAGCAAATTGGTTATGGCAGACGGACGGACAGACAGACAGACGCACGAGTGATCCCATAAGAGTTCCGTTTTTTTAGGTTTTTGCACGGAACCCTAAAAACAACAGTATTCCAGTACATCAAAATCAACAAAACCCTGATTTCTCGACTTGCCAAGTTCCTCTATTTACTTCCCTCTCCACATAGACACCATTCGTCAGTCGTATACAAATATCATAAATCTAATATCTTTGTGTTTTTACTGTTATTTTTCATCCGCGCGACTATTCTGTGAGTTTATTCTCTATGTGCCGGAGTGATTTATGTGTCGGCACTCTATTATGGGCCATGGCTTATTAGCTTGATTGAGACAGTTTCTCTGTAGTTGTCAATGATCAGGGATCACTTGCCAAAGTCGGTCAGAGAATGGATGACCATTCATTACATACAGAGTTTCCTTCGTGCCTAAAGCACGTTAAACGTTGGTCCCGGCTGTTATTTATATATCTTTGACAGCCGTTACAGGTAGTCAGTAGCCAGAAAGTCTGACAACCAGTCTTACCAAAGGGTATCGTTTTACCCAGTACTAACTGAAAGCCCGAAAAATAAAACCCGTTGCCCGTCAAAGCTTACAAGTGGTAGGTCGTGGCAGTCAGATAGGCAGTCGCTCCATATAAAATACTGGTATTCAGCTGCATCGTCGGAAATAAAATATCAAGTCTCACATAAGCTGAAATAATAGCAGATGAACAAAAGCCTCGAAGCGTCGCTGAGCATGAGGTCCTAGGTTCGATTCCCAGGTCAGGGATTTTTCCATCAGGAATTTCTCATAAGCTGCATAAGCTGTCTAGATTTGTACCTGGTTGATTGCAATAGGCTCGCCCCCTATTACATGGGATCTAAACATAACTGGCAAAATGTAGGTGTGGCTTCAGGGATTACAAGGCGTGATTGTATGAACAAAGCGTAATACATAGACCCTTTAAAATCAACTTAACACTTCAGCTTACTCCTTTTCCAAGTGCAAATAATCGCGTGTTTCCTAGTGCTATAAATAATTTAGCTTTCCATTACAGAGTCCCATTGATATAATTCTCCGTAGCAATAAATGGTACACAAATGAAGTGGCGAGTACATTTGCTATGACAAATGGTCGGTTCGCTTCGGGAAATATACTCGCTACTATTTTTATTAACGCGCGTTCTCATTGAATTTTTTTTAAGTAATTGAGGGTATTGATACTAAGTTATGATATTATTTGGATGCTGTGTGATTATTATAATAATTATGTTTTTAAGGTGGACCGATAAATTGGTAAATGCCGCAGGAATTCAGTGGATGTGAGAAGCTAATAAATGATATATAAAGCGATAATAATAATAAACAGTATTTATTAATCCTATGTAACAATATGTGTGAAAAAAAGAAACAAAACTTGGTCAAACTCATTGTCCCTGCAGTAACTACGTTGCAGGCTGAATACACTAAGTTACGGACAACCAAGTAGTGTAAGACCTTTTTCGCCCGTGGTCCCTTCTGGTATTCCCTGGAATGGGACCACGGAGGTTTTATGACGCGGGCTCGCTTCGTTCGCATATTAAATAACACTCTTTGACTGCTGTCGTTAGTGTTTTGTGTCATTTGATTCACATACATACATACGCTCTCACCTTTTTCCAGGGGTAGGCAGAACGCCTGCTACAATTCATACATGCTCCCTTTGGTCATCCACGTTCGTACATCTGGCCATACTCGCACGCCGCCGGTTGCGAGTACTACGCACCTGACCTTTCTGAAGAAAACCTCATCAATAAGCTCAGAGTATGTCCTTCTAGGGCGTCCCATCCCGGCGTTGCCACTTACATCTGCCTTGTAAATACCAATTCAATTTAATTGATTCCTTCATTCAAACAAGAAAAAACAAAATACTGTCGCCTTTTTACTCTAGAAAAGTAGAAGGTCTCTAAAGCAGTGCATACATAACTCACAGACAACAGTGAGCCACTCCATCTTACAGAAGAAAGGGCGTGAACGAACAACTTAACAAGTAAACAAGATTTATTCATACACAACGCAACGACACAAGAATTCACATACATTTGGCAACGACCCAACTACAAATAAGAAGAAGATAGATTCGAAAAAACTGGGAAAGTGCAAGTCGGTGTCGTACATGAAGGGATCCGTACTACCGTATAATATAGGTTTTTAAATAATATATAATATTTAAAAATACGGTTCTTGTATGAGGACTCATTTAATTTTTAACTCTGTTGCATAGCGGAAGAGCTACGGGCTAAAGTAACCACACAATGGGTTCCAAACAGCAGCAAATGGCAACGTGCAAGCCCAGAAGGAGATGGCGGGACGAACTCGACTCTTTTCAGAAGGATTGGCGAATAACAGCACTGAATATTGATACGTAGGAAGAGGGCCTTTTCCCAGCAGTGGGACACAGATGGCTTACGATAGTAATTTGTGTGTAATACACACTGTAAAAAAATCAATAGTATATGTCTATTACGGGTCAAAAGATACAGCTAGACAAATAGACGGATGGACAAACATCGGAGTCTTACTCTCGTATTTATAGTTTTAAAGTAATTACTTGAGTTTAAGTAATTAATTACTTACTTAATATGCATTTTGTTTATACAATAGACAAGGATTTAAACGAAGTAAGAACCCTCAAAAAAAAGGCAAAGCTAAGAATTCAACTAAACTACAGAATAAAAATCGTATCTTAAGTTACTACTTTTACTCAAGTAAGATTACTTTGACTTGTTTATAGACACGGGTGTTAGTAATAGAGTCCCGTTGTCATTCTATGGGTACGGAACGCTAAAAATGAATTAACTTCCAAAACAGTGGGATAGTAGAGAAATATTTTTATATTTTTCTACATTGTGATTCGCCCCCCAGTGGGGCTGCAATAACATGCCGGTTGGCAATCCCTTGAATACAGTGAAAATAAAAATATTATTCCTACTGTTTGGATTGGTTAGGGAGTTGTATAGAGTTGTTTGTCCGAATCTAGCGATTATAATGTACAGTTTTTTCAAGTAACAAGTTTTTCGTGCATTTTAGAATTAAGTAATTTTTTGCCTGCCTCGTTGGTGTTGGCAGCTGTGGTCACAATCGCATAGCATGAGGTCCTAGGTTCGACTCTTGGGTCGGGCAAATTACGGTAGTAAAAAACCCAATAGCCCGCTGTTGGGTTTTCTCAGTTCCTCCACGGAGTCAGGATTTGTATTCGGTTAATGGCAATAGGCTTGCCGTCTATTACATGGAACTCAAATATAACTGGCGAATAAAATATAATGTACTATTAGGTACACCTCTAATATGAAGATTAACCCTTTGTCTCCTCATAAGTTTACTACTTACTTAATAAAATCCCACATCTTCATATAGCATAATGCAGCTTAACACAAAGAACAAAACTAAAAACAAATAATAATGAATGTCGTTTCCTACGCTTATCTCCTCACACACTCAATTTCCTCTAACTGCATAACTTACTTAGCAACTTCTACATAGCTTACACGCAGAATAGTTCAGAAGATCAGTTCTATACAACGAACGAAAACTCGCGCACGCACGCATAGTCGTGTACGTATGGCGATTTCAAACAAATGTCAGTCTCGAAAGTGCTTGCATTCGCTGTACGTTTGCGTAAGCTGCCTACCGTCCCATCATCATCTGCGTAGCCTTTTCTCAACTATGTTGGGGTCGGCTTTCAGTCTAACCAGATGAAGTAGAATACCAGTATTTTACATGGAGCGACTGCCTATCTAACCTCTACAATCCAGTTAGCACTGGCTAATACGAAACCTCTTTGTAAAGACTGGTTGTTAGACTTTCGGACCACTGACTACCTGTATCGTCTGTCAAAGACCTACAAATGGCAGCTGGGCTTACCGTGCTTCCCGAGGCACGGATGAAACTCGGTATGTAATGGGTGGTCTTCCATCCACGGACCAACCTAGGCAAGCGCGGCCTAACCTAAAGATCGACCCGAGTGGATGTCATTATTTAGTCACGAGTTCCTCTTGAGCTACCTAGCGGTATTCTAGTTTGAGGTCGGCTTTGAATCCAACTAGATGAAGCTGTATACCAATATTTTTTCATGAACTCTCGACACGACTGCTTGTTAGTCCGATTGACAGATTTTCAAACTTAGTGATTTATCAATATCATTTTCGTGCCCTTATCCCAATTCATTTGGGGTCGGGGCAGCATGTCTTCTTTTTCCATACTTCTCTATTACTCGTCATCTCATCAGTCTCCTCCTTTCGTACCATATCATCCTTCACACAGTCCATCCATCGTTTCTTTGGTCTTCCTCTACTCTTATACCCATCCACATTCATATTGAAGACTGTGATTGTGCTATGCTTTGTATGGAGTCACCCTTCTGCGTCTATTAATTTTGTAGTGTACAGGATGGCCGCGGGCATTTCCTTTGTGAATCCTGCTAAGGACTTAGTGTGAACATATTAGATGTTGCCTTACCTTGCGTTTGCACGTCGGATGAGTTACGCGAGCCAATTATGAGAGTTGCTACGTTGCTGTTTCTGATTGAATCTTGTGGGCGTTTATAGGTGAACGCATTTACGCAGTGAGTGTGAATGGCATAATAGCATTTTGGTGATAACAGGAGTCGTGGTTTGCCTTCAGGTTTATTAAAGCTGTTTCTGAAAACCCCTGGTTTCTTCAAAGGAGAAGTTCCATGATGTTGATGGCACTAGGTATATATAGTTGATTTAAATTATATTAAAAATCAAAACAAGGAAAACGAGTGTAATAAAAAATTAATTCACTAATAAAGACTTAGAAATTTCTAACTAAATCAAGGAAATAAACATTCTCATCTTCAATTGCATGTAGCGGAGATAGGAATGTTGAAGTGGATGTGTGAGTATTATAAAGGAAGTTTTTAAAGTGGCCTGTTACAGAAAAATTAAAAGGAAGTCGTTTGTCTTGGTATGGAGAAAATGTAATTAGAAGGCATGAAACGCATGTGACTAAAAGAGTGATGAATATGAACGTTGACGGATAGAGAGAGGGAAGCCAAAGAATAGAACGATGGGTTGTGAGGGTAGCAAGATGATGATATACACAATATTGGACGTTTTTTTGGTCCCATCGGATCCCTTTTCAAAATGTTATTTTTTCTCAAAAAAATAAAATAGCTTGAAGTGGTTTTACCAACTCTATAGACATGCTATTTGTGTTTCTATCTAAGTTAATGTTGTGCTTAGAGTATCCTTGATTTACCGATTTAATATCACAAATGTATAGACTCCAGCACATCTCTTTGAGCATTATTTGTTCTCACAAAAACTGTAAAAAGAATATATTCTAACATCGCGCGTGTATTCCCGAAGGTTTGGGGAGAGTTGTACAGCGCATCCATATTTTTTATTCAGTTATGTTTAAGTCCTAGTCTTACCGAGGAGTATTATATTACCCAGCAGGAACTGGGTTGTGCAGGTCAGATAGGTAGTTTCTCCATGTAAAATTCTGATATACAGCCGCATACGGTTAGACTGGAAGCCGTCAGCCGACCCAAACAAAGTTGGGAAAAAGCTACTAAAGCTAGGCAGATGATGTTGATTTTTAGGTTCCATGTAGTAGGGGGTAAACTTATTACTATCAATCAGGCAGCTCCGAAGTGTTACTGGGAAATTGCTGACGGAAAAACCTTCTATGGCGACAAAAAACAAAATCCCTCGCTCAGCGGCAGCAATAGTGAACACCAAACCAAATGTGACAGTTACCACAACGAGTAACGAGGTAGAATATTATATTCTATGACGTCATTCTATATTTAATGATTACGATGCATGAGTCATTTCGTTTAGAGGTGATAAAGGATTTTATGATGAAAATAAGGAGAAGCGTACATCTTGTCAACGAATGTCAATAGTAAAATTATTATGCATCCTTTATTTATTTTCCTTACGTGTTTATTACATTTATAAATAATATTTTTATAAAACATTAAAGAACATAAAAAGACATAAAAAAATAAAAAGTCTGATACCGAGAACCAGGGTCCAAGCTACCAGGGCTCCAGAGAAAGGAACCTTCTAATGATACGAACCATGTCCAGGAGTACCGCGTTCTGAATTAAGCCCTTGTTCCAGCTGCCTAACGAGAGCCCCCGCAGGCATGGGTCGAGGATTTTAGCAATTAAAAACACAATCACAATCACAATGATTGCTGAGTTCACAACCCACGACAACCTCGCGAACCAAATCAAGATACTTGATTTTCTTACCTTTCTCGACTATTACGAGGTTCTAAATGCATGACGAATTAATATTAAAACAATAATAAATCTATTTATTTTTAAGTTCAGTCTCATAGCGTTAGTTACTATTTACAAAAACAACACCCAATTCGATCGCATTCTGAAGGATTTTGAGAAAGTACGTAATACATTTTTCTCCTTACGCTTGAAAAACTCGTCTACTCATCAACGTTAAAAACGTTTACTGTTCTGTGTTTATGATTCAACTAATGTACAAAAAAATGTAAATTTTATTATCTAATAAATTAAGTAGAGTAAACTAACTACATACATTATTAGTTAACTATTAAATAAACTAACAACAAACTATAAAAGGGCATCAAAAAACTCCTCCTCAACGCTATCAGCTGGTAATGTAACCAAGAGACTAGCGGCTTTGCCGCGTTGTATGGCAACACTTAGCCTCTAGCCAAGGTTAAAAACTAGCTCTTGTGGCAAGGGAAGCGTTACCTAGGTATTTCGAAAATTCCTTAAACAGGCTATAAACACTTTAATCTTTATCCAATAACTGTGCAAAGGGCTTAGACAAAGTAAAATTGTGTGTGTTGGAAAATTCAATAATGCAATAAGCTACCTATAAGTTTATGTTAATAAGGTAGAAAGCCGTTTGTAAAAATACAAAACGCTTTAGAAATGATTGTCTACTTGTCTAGACCCTCCGGTATTCTTTTGAATAATTTCCAACACATTAACATTCATTTATTCACGAATACACAACAGATTTTTGTCTCGGTAACCTTGAATACAAATCCAACACAATAATCCTTTATCAAAATGATAGACAGACTCAAGCCAAAAATACCAAACAAGACTCCGTTTACAAAGCCAAGAATAACACTATTGAGACACTAACTCACTTCAAAAACATAAAAGAACCCTTTCTCTTCGAATGTGGCTATAGAAAAAACCATTGCAACCAAAAACATCGCATTCTTATACCCCACATACATTTATTTTATTGTAACGAGCAAGCTACACGGTTATATGGAGTCACAAATTCTGAATAACATATCTCTATTTTGCTGAAGAAATCTCGATATCAGCGAGACAAGTGAAGCCAAACATAATAAATCATATCCTGTAGTTTTGTCAGGAGAATTCTAAACATCGTTCGATATAGCTATCTTTGAAGCGAAAATGCTATCTGTATTTAGTGTTTTCATGACTGTTTTGGAAGAACAAGTGAAAATGTATACAGGGTTTGACAAATTAATTAGAACTAAAACTTACTACTATTTATAAATGCGAAAGTTTGGATGGATGAATGGATGTTTGTAACTCAATCACGCCAAAACGGTTGAACGGATCTGGATAAAATTTGGCACAGAGATAGAAAATAGTCGGTAATAAGACATAGGCTCGCACATAATAATTTTTCCACGCAAACGAAGTTGCGGGCGACAGCTAGTATACATATAATTAAATTTAAAAATTATTTAGCCTAAGATAACGCACTAAAAGCTAATGACAATATTAAAACACACAAGCTTATTTCAAAATAACAAGTTGAAACACTCACAAACCCTTTAATAAAGATAATATGACACATTATTGTTATAAATTAAATAAATAATTCCCTTCTGTTACCGACCATAATGGTACAGAAAATGGTCCGTTGGCAACGCAAATACTTCCACCCAAAAAGTTAGTCCCACATAAGTTCCAGGACTTAAAAGTTCTATTATCACGAACTGAGCACCAATACCGCCATCCTTTACATCAATTTCTCCCAATTTATCAACTCTTAGATCCACTATTTCTATAGCATTTATCCCTCCTTTTTGAGAATTATTCACATTAACAGTTTCAGATTTCATATAATCTTCAGGGTCCTGTTCAAAATATTTGCTATATATCTTTTTCGATTCCGCATCTTTGTATCCAACGAAAAAATCACTGCAAGTTGCACTGACGATGTAGATGACATTTAAAATAATAATCTTGAAAGTCATTTTGTGTTTGATCTTAATGACGATGAAATTAGAACTGACGAGAAGGTAATGAAAATATTGTCTAAAGAAGATTGCGTAAGCATGAATGAAAATATTGTCTTTCAGAATAATATTTACGCTGTGCAGGTCCATATACAACGTAAACATTATTTGTTGTACTCATAAGACGTACAATACACTGAAGCAAGCATTGACCATAAAAATAATGATTATGTAATTTCCTAAGAATACCTTTAAGATAAGGCACCTTTTATAGAAACTCGTGAATTAACGTGAACTATTTACATGTATTTTCCAATACGACATCACATTGTGCTAATTTGTGTTCTATATAAATCCACCACATTTCCTGATTCATTTATTCGTATTCCAGCATTCGTTTAGCTTTTAAATTTAATATTTTTAAAGTTAAAGCTAAAAACTAAGCCAAAAATGTATTTTAAATCTTTAATTTTGTTACTTTCGTTGCTATATTTGACGTCAGTGGAATCGAACGACATTGTGCTTGGACTGGCAACGCCATACTCAAAGAAGATATACAGTGCTATCAAAATTGCGAATCCTGCAATATGGCGGAGAGAAGACGATGTGATGGTCAGCGCTCCCAACCACGAACTAATAAACGCTGTTTACATCACAGACCTAAGACCAGATAAAGAAGGAGAAGCATATATAGAAGCTGGAGGACTTGGAAGCAGGACTGTCACAATAGCGTTAAGGAGTCCATCCATTTTGAGGGGATACAAGTTTTCTATTGAAGTTTACGCTCAGACCATACATCCAGGGTACGCTCCAAGTATACCAATCCAACCAGTATATCCAAAAGCAAGGTTAAGTGGAACTGGTGGTCAGTACCCCCAAACATACAACGCTGGATACCCTACTGGAAGCATCTATCCTAACAGTTACCCACATTACAAGAAGTGATAGTGATAAAGTGTTAAACAAATATCAGTGGTGACGTGACTATTATTGTGTATTGAATAGTAAACATCTATTGATTTGTTAAGCATGACAATGTTAATTGAGTAGTCGTAACATACAATCCATCGTGATCCATGTCGTAATGATAGTGATGATTAAAATTTCCATGAAGAATTGATTCATGTATGAATTCCAGTACAATTGTACTTGAATTCACAAGGGTACAACCACAAGTATGTAAACAATTGTTGTTACTTGTAATTCTTCGTTGTATTGTCTCTTATAGAAAAATAAACTTTTGTTTGTTTTTTCTTTATTTTCTTCTACTTCGTCCCAATAACTTGTAGGTGCTTGATCTTTGAGAATTAAAACATTTATTAATGTTTCTCTTAACAAAAAACAAGGTAGTTTTAAAAGGTCGCAAAACTTATAAAAGCCCCGAGGCCGTAATGTATACCTACAATTTTAGAACACTTATTTGTATTTTGAAAAATAGGGAAGACCAAAGAAACGGTTAATTACCTGTGTGAAATATAATAGGAATATAGCTAAACTGAGGGTGACTACTGAGATTACAAAACAGAGAAGTATGGAAGAAGATTTGCTGCTTGGGACTTGGGATAAGGACTAGAGAATCATGAATATGTCTGACGGCTGCGACGACAACGTATTGAGGGGCAGTTTAGAAGAAGCCTACGCCCTGTTCACCAGTGAACTGCTGCAAAAAGCTGTTGATTAAATAGAATACGAGTTAAAAACCTTATTTTACCTACTTCAAACGTAAGATTCTATGAGGAAACAAAGAACAAAAGCAAATATCATAACAATAATTATTCAAAACCTACCCTTATATTCCAAAACATAGAACCTCATAACACACTCAAGGTAGAACGGGAACAAGATAACCACGAAACAAAGGGACAATAAAATCTTAAACAACATTTATCTAACGTGTGGATCAGATAATGGGACACCATAGACCCCACATCCAGTTACGAGCCGCATTATTAATATTCAGCATGCGCGAAAATGATTTAATGCCTGCTACGTTGCAGTTTCGAGTGGTATTGTCATGGAATAGTAGATACAGAAGGTAAGATGAATGAGGAGAGAGAGAGAGACAAAAAACCCAATAGATTGCATGAAGATTGAATATTGAAGAAGAAGTAAATGATAGTGTAACGGTTGACATGGGAGAAAGGAAGAAAAATATGTGATACAATCCCATTAAACTTAAGACGAGGCCGCGAGTGTAGGAATATGATGAAAAGATCAGCAGCAAATACAAGGAACTACAAGGGCACGCACATATAAATGCGTACGTTCAGACGGCGATCGAACGGTGCTTGCACTCGCTGTACATGAGGTTTGTCTATGTGTGCGTGCGTTTTTGTTTGTTGTATGAGATAGACTTTCTGTACTATTTTGTAGTGCTGCTATGTAGAGAGAATAACTCTCCGTACGTCGTCGAACGTGTCCCTTTTAAAATATTACTTACTGTTCTGTACAAATTGTTGTCAATATTTTTGATGGGATGTGTTGAGTTGCATCTGTAGTTTTATTTGGATTTTTTATTAGCATGTCTCTTTTTCCTGTGTGCCTTTTTTCAGTAAATTCAATTTGGCAATTTTAGTTTAATTAGAAAGTTGAGTAATTTGAATATGCATATGAAAAATATTTTAAATAGTGAATCATTTTACAAATGAATCTATATCTACGCTGATATTATAAAGAGTTAAACTTTGTTAGTTTGTATTTAGTTGTAATCTCCAGAATGAATGATAAAATTCTAAAAAAAACTTACTGGCAGAAAGCTACATTATTTGTGGGTGATATAAATTGTAAATAATATTTATATCATGCATATTAGCCGAGATATCACCATTTTTGCGGATGAAGTTGCGGGAAAAGTGCTTGTGATTTCATAAAACTATCGACTTTTTAACTGTCTTCAGTAACGAGTAATATGCTCAAAATCGGTGTCCTGCCCTCCATCTACCTCCATATGAATTTTATTATGAATTTAAAACGTATATAATGACATTTGACATAAATCATTCAGATAAACACACGATAACCAGCCAAACTCATTACAAACAAAAGAAAATCTAAAACGAAAAGCTATTCCTTTACTGAATTCCTTTTACAAACAGTAAGTTGGAAAGAAATTGCCACTCAATATTATCGCTGGCCAACCCCGGACAAATCTACTCGATACGTTGAGAAATTAAAACGCTTCGCAAAATGAGAACAGCTATTTGCTTGAAGGTGTGAAAGAGTCCTTATGGTTCCGTACTGAAATGGTAAACTATTAACTTATAGTGCGACTTGGTCTAATTTTATTGACTTGTTATTTAAACAGAGTGTTTTGTTTAAGTGGGAGCATAATATGAGAAATATAACCTCCTTCTTTTTGAAGTCGGTTAAAAATAAAAAATCTGTAAGACATAACTGCCGAGTTTTTCTTTACAAATTTAAGTTCTCTTAAGTTCTTTGTTATAAAAACAATTTTAAAAATGCCATTCGACTGTATTTGTGTATTTCATTGTCATCATCTACTCCAATTTATTTGAGGTCATCTTTAATTGTATGGGATTCCAAAGTTTTTTAAGAAAACTAAACCGTGCGATCCAATAATTTTAAAAAGTCATTATAAAAATGTGAGCATTTCATTCAGAGATACGAAACCCTCGATGCCCAACACGTGCCCGCTCTTTGCTCTTTTTTTAGACCAGTTAGTAAAGAGGTCCAGGTAATGTTTGCTGACTCGAAATCATTTTATTGGACCGCTCCTGAACGGAGTTTGGGTGTGAGTTTAATATTCTTCACTAATTCGTTTATTGTAACGAGTGGATATGGACGGAGATTTTTTCTAATCGAATTTGGTAGATTTTTAAATATTCTGACTTGTATAAAAGGGAATCGTGATTGGGTTCAATGAAATCTTTTACTATGGATTTTTCATACTATTCGAGAATTAACACTGTTATTCTCCTTTTAGACCTGTGAATGGCAGATCTATATCTTTACATACTTTAGTGGTTCTTTGTGACTGTATATGGTGTCCGCGTTGTTTTCGTTGTCTTTCTATCGGAACATCTGTGCTTAATCTTTAGAGGATTGCAGGCGTGATGTTTTGTTATGATTATGATTGTGTTATGATTTGTGCCCAGTTGATGTCAATAGGCTCGCTCCCTATTACATAGAACTTACAAACATAACTAACCAAATGTGGGTGTACTTTTAGGTACACCTCTGCCTAATCCTTCGGGGATTACAGGCGTGATGTTATGTTATGTATCTTAGAATGTCTTCAAAAACATAAATTAATAATAATAAATTAATTAATAAATATCGCTGGACATTACACACAGCGCCATCCAGTGCCACACTAAGCAACGAGGCTTGTGTCGTGGACACCAGATAGTTGATATACTACATAGATACAGATAAAGAAACAGACACAGAGACACACATAGACACAGACACATAGAGACACATAAAAACACACAGAGACAGACACATAGAGACAGATATAGATAAAGTATGTTTTATACAATACTAATACCAAGTACAAGTCAAATCTCACGTATGATCTGACTAATTGCTCCCTATCGCTTACCGGCTCGTTAGCAAGCCCTCGTCTCGATAGATCCTTATACTCCGTGCGAGCTAACAGCACTTAGTGCTCCATTAAAAATGCGCTCCTATATTTTTAAATGCAAAATTCAAATTCCAATGGCCCAATTTTTTCGACAATCCAAACAAAGAAGGAGGTTATTTATATAGAGTCGACAAAACGACTGATATTGATTTATGGTGCGTAATGTCCTTAACAATTCCGAATGGGGTCTTTCGCTGGGGTCCGGGTGGCAGCAGAAAATTGAGGTCAGACTTTGTGTAGTTTAGGGAAACAAATGCATGCAGGTAGTATATAGGGGCTGGATTTATAGCAGAATTCTTTTTCTGCAACTTCTGTCATTGGGGCTAGTAAAATGTCTTTACATAATCCCTCAGTGGAGTAATTGTTATTCTTCTAGTATAAATATAATTATTGGTCTTCTTCTAATGGTATTCTTCTTCATTAAATAAAAGATTGATTAAAAGATATTCTTTCTACTTTTTTTAGTAATACATATTTTAAGTTTTTGAAAATGTAATTTGTATCCACTCTAAAATCATCAATAACACTTACGTCATAGCACTGCTGGGCAAAGACCCATGACTTCCAGTTGTTTTTATCCAAGGCTAATATGGACCACTGGTCATTGGTTCTTTCCAGGTCGTCCCACCATCTTCTACGAGGTCTGCCGCGACGTCTTCTGACTGTATCAGGCAGGGCTCCAGAAAATGGCTATTTCGCCCCACAACTCATTGGGTATAATAACAATTACACCTACATCAGCAAAATCAAGACCCTTGTCTTTCCCATCACCATTCCCTTCCTCACAAATTAACAATTTATTAATAATTATTTCACTCCACCCAAATTAAATACCCTTACATAACCAAGTAATATTTTCTCTGTCCCAATAAATAACAAAAAGATTATTCATCGAATACTCAACTGTTAGTCAAGGTAAACTCAGCAAAAACAATACATTAAGATTCAGTTGCCGACCTGGCCGTCTATAGAAGAAAATCGCTTTAATTTGCCGCGCACTATTTGCTGGCTTGAGCAAATATTGGCACTGACTATTGGTCTCCACTATCCGTAGTGGAACAATCACACTTGAGTGGATGACTCGGACCACTGTAAAGGATTTCGAGAAGTATTAAGAGGAGATTCTTATTGTTAGCTGTCTTAAGAGATAAAGTTTTAAAGATGTCTTGTGTTGTATTTAGTTTGTCTTGGTACAATATTTTATTGGCTTTCCTTTTTATTCTGTTCGATTTTAAACTCTCAGTCTCCTATGTTTTATGGCTCGAATAACATCTTTATGATTCTCTTACCAACGATTGTTCTTCTTACTGTCTCACTACAGGGCAAAGCCCTCCTTTCATAAAAATAAGGCATATTACTCAATATGCTTCTCTTGTCATGTCTTCCTCTACTTCTATAGCCATCCACATTCATAATTAATTTCGATTTCAGATTTGAGACATAAATTATTCATTATAAGGTTCAAGGTTTCCGTACAATGTTTTCCTTCACTGATGTCACTGATTTCCAAGATAAACCTTCGGGATTCTTTTACCATCATTCTACAAAAGTATTTGTCCAAAGCTATCTTATTTGTAAACTGCAGTCAAGCTCACTCCTAGAAGCTAAAAGGACTTAAAGTATTTTTCTAATTGAAACTATTGGCGAGATCCTGTACTACGATTAAACGATTCCACAGGCTACAGACTGAGACATTGTCGGGAATGTTCGTGATAAATCAAGATTAATGCTGCTGTAATTGTGATTTCTCGTGTACAATCACTTTGATTTCTTTTTTTACTCTCTTGAACATTGAAAATTTATTGGAGTTTAATGGATTTAACAGGGCTATTAATAGTGGGCTTGCTATTAGTTTAAATCGTGTGGTGCGTCATTAGATTTATGATTTAGAAGTTAAAATAGGATTTGGTTTAAGTGGAATTGAAATAGACTGAACAAGCTCTCAAGCCTTTGCAAATAATAAGGGTTAGATAAATAGGTAATAGAAGGACAGGTGTCGGGGATGGATTGTGTGAGGAATGATATGAAGGAAAAAGGAGTCAATGATAGATAGCGTGACAATTGACGAGGAACAATGGAAGGAAAAACCGACCCCAAATAACATGAGACATGGCAGAAAGAAGGGGAGGATGATGAGGTGTCAGATTTACAGGAACTTCTATAGCCAGAATGAATTTCGGAATTTAACTATGGGTATGAAAGAAATCCATCTCCACCACCTGCCCGCGTAGCATGACCATCATAGAAACGGGTTTCTTCAAAGAAAGAATCGACAAAATTACAGTTTTCTTTTATTCATCTGTCATGTTGTCGATTCTTTCTTCGAAGAAATCCGTTCTTACGATAGTCATGCTACTCGGGCGGAACGGCTGCAGCTGAACTAATTAGCCAACATGTCAAAAAGGGCAATTTATCCTTACTATGAAGATACAAATATGAAGATGACAAAACACAATAACAAGACGAAGGTTTTAAAGATAATATCTCCACATTACCTTTAAAGAAGCAAGTAAGTTTAGATTCAAGTCAGACAATATCCCTATATCAACACAAATTCCTCATTTCTTCTTTATCACATCGAACATTTGAATACTTTTATATAAGGCTAGTTATCTCTCAACGACCTCATTTAGAGAGGTGGTAACATTTTTCTTGTAACCTCATTCATACTGATTGACTCAGGGTTACATAAAATAAATTGCCCTTCCATCGAACCAAGCACGTTTGAAACAAAAAATATATTACTATCGAGTTATTGATTTGCTCGAGAAAAATATATTAATATGATGGCTAAGGGTTCTTACAGACGAGAGGCACGTTGCAAACGGCAGATAAACTGCCGACGCACCGGGCAGCAGCCGCCGAAGCGTCGATGACTGCCGTCGACGAGTGGCGACGCTTGCAGTTGTGGCATGCCGCGTAAATGTGTGTCGACGGCTGCCGTTGACGCGCCGGTGGCAGTCGCCGACGCTACAACAGCAAGCGTCGACGGCAGCCGTCGACGGGCGGCGACGGCTGTAGTTTATCTGCAGTTGGCAACGTGCCTCTCGTTTGTAAGAACCCTAACTGGTGGGAACTATGGTATAATTTGTGGGAACATTTATAGTTTTAGGGCCTTGATTTGGGGAGTTATCTCACGGGAATTTTAGATGAAAAGCTGTTCTATCCATAACTAGCTTATAGTCTAACTGTATGATAACATAACATACCATCACGCCTGTAATCCCCGAAGAGTTAGGCAAAGATGTACCTATAATTAATAGTACACCCACATTTTACGCCAGTTATGTTTAACCCATGAAATAGAAGGCGAGCTCATTGCCATTAACCGGTAACAGATCCAGATTCCGTGGCTGCTACTGAGATTTTCCTGATGGAAGAGCCAATAACACTTTGCCCGACCCGGGAATTGAACCCAAGGCCTCATGCTCAGCAGTCTCAGAATCCAGTCAGACAGACATACAAAGCTACATCATAATTTATACGTAATGTTTAATTTGGATTGATAGTTCCCAGAAAGAGGTTCAACTTTTAACTTATCATTTGCTTAACCAGTTAAAACTAGTTTTTTTTTATCATAATTATATATTTTCCTATGCATTTATTAAAAAGCTGTTATTTTAAAATTACATACGGACCCATTCAATTTTACTCGTTTGTATAGATAATTGTACCAATACAAACTCCAGGAATCACATTTTACCGGAAATTTCCTCAATACACGTTGCGCAAACAATTTGCCAAACTGATTCCTTATCGCAACAACGAGCGAAGAATAACAGTCACTTCAGACGACGACAATAAATCTTTTGTGGAAAAAAGTAACTCGACAATAATTTTAGATCTTACTACCAATTCCATCTCAAATGATTCCGAATGGCTTCACTAAATATCACCAATTATTTTCATTGCCTTCTCAAACTGCTTAATGCCAGCATAATGCTAATAAAAGCGCGAGGGGCTATCGAGTGATCATTATAACGAGGATAATTCAGTTTGACAGACTTCTAAGAGATAAGTTATTCACAACTTTTCGGGAGACCTCTGTCTTTTGAATAAATTTTCAATGAACTTTCTAAAACGAGTTTGACAAGTTTTGATTGGTGTGAATACTTTAGAAGATTTTATGCCGTGATTCCGGTAGGTTCGCCTTTAAATATTTACATTTTTTAGCTTAAAAATTATGATGCGATTATTATCTTTGACCAGGTATTTTCAACAACAACATTTTCCTTATTTACGATTTTGCTTAAGCTTTTTATCATTCTTATTGTTAAAGGTAATTACTACAATCTACCTATTATCCTACCTTTATGTGTTTGTTTATCTCAAGAAGTAAAAGAATAACATCGAATGCCTAGCTTAGCTTAATAATCTGTGGTAGTCGTAAAAAGTAATAGTCGTAATTAGTTTGGAGTACCACAAGGAACAATATTAGGCCCAGACATGAAATGTAAACCTAATAACCTAAGAGTTTTAATTTTAATGAGATATGAGGTAGTTGTTTCTTAAACAGTGGCCAGTAAGGAATTATTACAAATAAACCTAAGCAAAACAAGACCATAAGCGAGGAATAAAGATATTAATAAGTCTGCAAACAAAATAGTAATATTGAGGTTGTAACCTACGCTGCTTCATTTGCTCCGTCCCTGCTAAAAGCAAATTCATATCAAATCATTTCCGCAGTTAGGATAACAAAGAATAATACAATCTTCTTAATGCTGCAATAACAGAAAACTTCAATAACGTACCAACTATTTTGGAAGTCAAAACAGATCCTAAAGTTCGGGACCTAAGAACTGCAAACATAACTTTATTAGACTGAATGTATGTAATAGTTCCATAAAAGTTAACTGCTAGTATTTGCTTAAGTACCGTCGGGAAACGTATAGAAAGTATGTCGACCAACCTAAAAAGAACTCTACCTTAACTCCAGAGTCCTTCTAAAAATTCTTCGGCCGAAGAAATGACGTCGACGGGGGAGGTCACCTTAATTTAGATTTTCTGCTCTCAAGGCGACGCATTTCCAGTCTTAGAACAAAAGCTGGAACACCGATTGATACTTTTAAGAACCTTGTGCACCAAGAAACAAAGTCCATAATGGCTTAACAGAGAGCATGACCTTATAAGAATATTGGGTGACGAAAAGGTTCGCGAAAAGCGTGGAATGGGTAAAGGAAAAATTTAATCCTTTGTCAGTTTGTTAACGGTTCATTTCAGTTTTGTAATATAAAGGAGTTTAGATTTCCCAACTGTATTTTGTTGTGTAATCTGGTACATAAACTTTTTTTCTAATTAAGAAAGGAAATTTATTTTTATTTTTGTAGATAAAGCTGTTCTCCTTTTCTTTGCAGTAACATATTCATTGTTTTATTAGTTTCCTAAGTTATGACCACAATATTAGCAAGGATACCTCAATCAGCGACTGTCATCATCAATCCAGTTATTTAATTTGGTAGCTATGCTAATGCTGTGCTAACGCGTTATGCTTTGGCGCATTTACAGCCTTGGTAGTGCGACTTGCGATACGCGAGCGCGTCTTTTTAAAGTGAAAACTTCTTTAGGCGCGTTTAGCACTTTTTAGGTGAAGGAAAAACATTGAATTCATCGTCACTTGGTGTAACGTGCGGTCACGCTTTATAGCACTTGTAGGCGATCCGCTACGGCGTAGCACAACAGAGGCATGCGCGGAGCATAACCAGTGCTACGACTGGGGAGAGGATTGTGTATTTTTTGTTTTCACTTCTATCGGCAGTCCCCAAAGACTGCCCCGATTTTTTTTCCTTCACTCGACCACCATCAGTTTGCTATTTGCGCCTGTGTGAATTGTGGCATACATCTTTGATTTGTTTTTACCCTGGTCGTTGATGCAGAACGCGTGTCGCTCCTGGTCGTTTGCCCGTATTCGAGCGATCCAATGACTTAACTGTAATTCGGGCACCTGATGCATTTATTACACTGGTCAACACAACGGAATACGACTTAACAATTATAATAAAACATAAGATGAAGCCAGACGAGTTTGTCCGAAGACGGGTGTACTCGACTCAGTTTATTTACACTTGGTCGTTTTCCCAAATTCCATAGGCAAATTGAATTCAGGCGAAAACCATGATCTAAAAAATAGAAATCTTTAGCTACAAGACCAAAGTTCGACTCTAAAGATTTCCCTGTTTCTTTCTTTGCAGTTTTATCACAAGTTTGGCAGTAACATCGCACTTACCACAGTGGTGCAACCTCTAAAATATGAAAATTGAATCTTGTTACTTCTGTTTGGTCAGTGCGGACATCAATATTACTACCTATAGTACTTACCTATTTGATGCTGCGTCATTACATTTTACTATTTACATTTTTATTTTGATAGCAGCCTTTTCCGGTGGGTGAATTGGAAAGAAAAACTAAAATAAAAAGAATCCTATGTGCTAACCCAAGTAATAGTGTACCTTTGTGCAAGAGTAACTGACGGTTCAGTTACTCTTGCATTAATACGTCTTTTATTTGTTTAGAATTAGTATAAAGTTCACTCTGTATCACTCAGTAAACTACTGCTATAGTATAATCTAAAATTACTTAAATGTTTCTGGGTGTCAAAGAATTAAATGGCTTATGCGGTAATTGATTTTGTCACATAATGGTATCAGTCCTAGAGCAGTGGTTATCTAGATATACAGAATAAGATGCTTGGGTTCGAACCCAAACTCGACAGCTCGTAAGTCGCAGACATTACCACTAGACTACCACCGCTCACTATTGCAAACTTATCGTATTTATATTTTCACACAAGACAATAATAATCTCCTACCACACTACCCAAAGTTTCATTCACTCACTAATTGAACATCCTAACCCTACCTTTCTCAGTCACAGTTGCGGTGTAGACTCTCAATTATTAGTTCACTCCTAAGATAGTTCGAAAACCAACATGACCAAAAACTGGAACTCCAAACTTTTCTAATAACAGTTCTTTGGAACAACTGCCAGTGTCCAAGAAGTTTTAGCTAAAGATTGTTTAACCTAGGGGTGAAAAACCTATGGCGAGCTTGCCAAAGGTGATGGCACGGAAAACGGTTTTGTTTTTATAAAATTTGCATTTGTTATGCTTCTTTCTTCTTTCTTACGTTGTGTTTTGATTAGTCGTTCTTTTGCAAACGGTTTGATCTTTTAAGTTGTTGGTACTGAAAACGGTTTTGTTTTTATAAAATTTGCATTTGTTATGCTTTCTTCTTTCTTACGGTGTGTTTTGTTTAGTCGTTCTTTTACAAACGGTTTGATCTTTTAAGTTGTTGGTACTGAAAACGGATTTGTTTTTATATAATTTGCATTTGTTATGCTTTCTTCTTTCTTACGTTGTGTTTTGTTTAGTCGTTCTTTTGCAAATGGTTTGATCTTTTAAATTGTTCGTGGTAAACTTTTAGTCTGTTCCAGCTGTGGATAAGTTTTAGTTAACTTATTTGGTAGATTCTAACATACTTTTGTTCTGTTTTTTAGACTGTGTCTGTTCGAAAAATATAGTTGTAACTGTCTTGTTTGTGTTAAGGCACACTCACAAGACAGTTTCAACTGTATTTAACAATTTAGGTTTACTTGTATACCCATTTTTTAAATATTGTTTAGCTACTTTCTTGTTAACATGACACTAACGCCGAGTTCTATAAAATTTACTTAGCACGTCCTTTATCTTAGACATGTAGTTTAACAGGTTGGCCACAGTGACAGGAACAACATTTCGTCGTAGTAAGTGCTAAGTAACGTTAATTTGATCTCGGCCTCTCGGATCAAATCAAAATCTTAAATCTCTTATTCTACAACTTTTCTTTTTTCTTTAGCCTATTTGTGTGTCTCATAGCTGTGCAAAGGCCTTTTTTCCTGTGTATCAAACAAGATCAGATTGTCACACCCTTTTATAACTTACTATGTATTAAATAGCTGCGGTGAAATCTTGGCTAACCAGTTCTTCGTTTTACCATCTTAAACAACCATTTCCCTCTGAAATCGAGAGATAAGGGACTCAGTGCTATATTTTTTCGCCCTCGATTCCGATAGAATTACAGCACTAATTGAAACGAATACTGCGTTTGTAGATCAAGGAAGAGATTAGATAAGCCAGAGGATTGGCAGTGGAACTTCTGACGGCTGCGAGTAAGGTGAATTTTGGGAATAAACGGTTGGAATGATGTATATCAGCTGTGAAAATAAACTAATTTGGAATTTTATGAAGAACAAGTGTAAGGAGTGGTTAGGCATCCGGCCCTGGTGCAAGCCATGGTCTAGAGCGAGACGGAATGGGACGCCGTCACCTCCTTCTGCGAAGCAGTAATGCTAGAGAAGGAGGTGGCGGAACGTGAGAGGGAGAGAACCTCACAGCGTCCCGAGACGTCCCGAGACGCCCCGGGCGTCGGGGGCCACAAAGTGGCCCCCGGCCACCGTAGGCGCGGGCCTGTGGACGGTGGGCTATGGGCTAGCTCGCCGTCCGTCCGTCTCATGACGACAGGCCGTGTCGACGGTGCGTTCGTGTTCCACGCGCGCCTCAAAGAGAGTCAGCGAAAAGGAAGGGGTCCGCAAGGACCGATGCCTGCCGGGGTTGCGGGACTGTTCGAAAGAGATACCGTGGCCCCGGAACACAAAGGGCGATGAAGGAACATGGATTTGTTTTAGTCAGTAAAAGTTTGACACTCCCTCTGGCCCCTCCCTCTGTCTCAAATCTCAATCATATGACTGTGACTTCTGATGACTTCTCCCACTCTGGGCGGAGCAGGAGCTCCGCCCAGAGCGGGAGAAGTCATTTGATGATTTCCCATCCGAAAAAAAAAAAGGGTTGGTTATGCAATGGTGTTACATGTAATAGGGGCGAGCCTATTGCTATCATCCCGAAAAAACCTAAGACTCTACCTTATTGCTACTGAACAATGATTGATGGAAAAATCCAACAACACTTTGCACGACCTGGGAAACCAACCTTTATTTTCCCAATGGCGCTGGCAAACAATATACGAACGACGCAAAATATCATTCGAACATCATCATCATCATCATCATTTCAGCCGAAAGACGTCCACTGCTGGTCATAGGCCTCCCCCAAGTGTCGCCACATTGACCGGTCCCGTGCGACTTGGATCCCCGCAACCTTCACCGGGACATCGGTCCATCTAGTGGGAGGCCTTCTAACGCAACGTCTTCCGGTTCGCGGTCGCCACTCCAGATCTTGGCCCCATGGGTCATCCGTTCATCCATTCGTACATATTTGGCTGTAAAAATAAACAGCTATGATGTGATATCAGCATACGCGACAGCTTCCAGCCTAGCCGGATACCTTCTACATGGACAGCTGAATATGTGATCTCCAAAACTTTGGTATTGGGTAACACGAAACCCCTTGCTTCGTTGGTCTAGTGGTTGTTATCGCAACTACTGAGCATAATAAGGTCCTGGGTTTAATTTCCAGTCGTCAATAAAGCGTCGTCGAGCAAAGATCGGGAATTTCTCAGTAGCAGCCACGGAGTCCGGATTAATTTGTGCATGAGTTATTATGGGCCTATAAAGTAACTGGTGAAATGTGGGTGTACTCTTACCTCTGCCTAACTCTTCGGGGATTACAGGCGCGATGTTATGTATGTTTAAGTAATTCGATTGAATTTTCAAGTTCCTACCTACTGTTTAAAACTTGTGTTTTACATCGTACCAGTTTAAAATTAAAGCGAATGCAGAAAACAAAACTTTTCTTCTATACTTTGTTAACCTAACGGAACAAAATTTACGAACTTCACTTGTTAATCAAAATTTCAAGGCGAGGCAGCACAAATCCCATTCAATTACGGAACAGGATTTAATATTCAGCAACATGTGGTATACAAAACAAAATATTACAATAGCTATGTCCTGTAGGAGTTGGCTGTGGATATTGTATGTGGCTGGCTCTCTGGAGCCTGTAACAAGATCTTGCAGAGTAGTGTAATGTAGAGGCGACAGACTTTATTTTGAGGATCGCTTACCTTAAGGCGATTACATGAGCTAAACGCGAGTTTTATAATGCAAAAAAGCAGTGAACATCAGAATGACTGGCCAAAATCACCGATAATACCTATTTGCCACTATTTGATACCTTTTTATAAATAATTGGTACCTAATTAATAACTGAGAAAATGTATTTAAAAATTGGGCAGTCATTCTGATGTCGGGGTGACTGCCCACATTTAGAATCTCCACGTAAGGGCTCTAAAATTTTATTTCCCCTTTACAAAAATTTAGTACCTATTTGATACCTAAAAATATATTTTGTCTAGATTTTTAGGGCAAAGAATAAAGATTTTATTAGAGTTTTTTTTACTAGGTTAAATAATACAGTTTTTTTTTTTCAATTCTTTGCAATTAAGTTAAATTTACACGATTATTAATAATATTATACCACAAATCAATAACAATTTCCGACTGCAAGTTACTGATAAAAGCTAACATGTGGGTAGAACTATTTTTTTTTTTAATATCGTTGTCATCAATAGAACGTTGCTCTATAAAAAATCTTCGCACGGCACCGGTCAAAGTGGCGACACTTGGGGAAGGCCTATTTCCAGCAGTGGACGTGTTTTGGCTAAAATGATGATGATGATGATGACAAAATATTTATTCTTTGCCCTAAAAATCTAGAAATAATATATGTTTAGGTATCAAATAGGTACTAAATTTTGTAAAGGCTAATTGATATTTTGGAGCCCTTACGTGGAGATTCTAAATGTGGGCAGTCATCCTGACATCAGAATGACTGCCAAATTTTTAAATTCATTTTCTCAGTTATTAATTAGGTACCAATTATTTACACAAAGGTATCAAATAGTGGCAAATAGGTATTAGATTTTAGTAATATTTTAAAGATGATCGGTTATTTTGGCCAGTCATTCTGATGTTCACAAAAAAGCATATGATTCACTGCAGTAAACAAAACCAGAAAAATATATGATATTCTTCAGGATATATGCTAGTACGATAGTGTTTTGAAAACATAATACAACAAATTTTATTTGATAGAAAAAAATCACGAACTTATCTCTAAAAAAATCTTTTAACGAGTAAAAACCATACTAAAATAATTCTACAAGCAATTGTGTTTTACTTTTTTTGTCCAATCAATAGATTTTTTGTAAATCGCAAAAAACCACTCATTTCGCACTATTCGGCCGCAGTGACTGACGTAACAACCACTTTGTCGTGCAAGCTGATTAGAACTTTATTCTAACAGTATTTCAAACGAAGTTTGAACCAACACAAATACAGTTGCTTATTTAGCTCATGTAATCGCCTTAAGGTGAAAGCTTTCAAATTCAAATTTTCTTACGGTTTTTGCTATTTGCAGGCCAGTGCTAGGTTATATGTTGAAAAGACTTTTTCTGTTTTTTTTTGGTTCCTACTTTATGAACTTCGAGGGTAGTATTGATGATTTTGATGATTATAATTCTGTAACTACATACGTCTTACAGCCGCGACTAATATTTTAATCAGCATACAACCTAGCACTGGCCTGCAAATTGCAAAAAACGTAAGAAAATTTGAATTTCGCGGGCTGGTTGGAGCATTCACCTTAATGCCATTTTTTTTTGTAGAAAGTTATGAGGTCAATGAGTCAACATCATTATCGTGCTTTTTTCCCAATTCATTTGTGGTCGGCGTGCGTGAGCATGTCTTCTTCTCCCATACTTCTCTAGTCCTCGTCATCTCAGCAGTCAACTCCTTTCTAGCCACATCATCTTTCACACAAATCCATCATCACATGTCAATAAGTAAGTAACTGGACCTAATTATGATAATATTATATCATTAGAAAGGAAATTGTTTCGGTGAAGGAAAACATGGTGAGGAAACCAAACCAGCGTGCCTGAGAGGGTATTTCTCGACGGAACGTAAAGCCAAGTCAGAAACCCAAAGGCGGCATTAAAAGTCTGACACCAGGTTAGGTACTAACCACACGAAAAAAAGGAACTGTGATACAGGTTGAGTGACAGTGATAATTTGCAATTGCATGGGTACTTATATTTGTATTTTTGTCATCATTATCAACGAAACGCTGTCAATCAAAAATATTCAATCTCTGGATTCACACCTATGCTACAAATCATCATAAACCTATAATGTCCCCACTGCTGGGACACGGTCTCCTCTCATGATGAGAGGGAATGGGCTATAATCTACCACGCGGGCCCAGTGCGGATTGGTAGATGTCACATGTTTTGAATTTTTGGTTCTAGGACATGCCAGTTTCCTCACGATGTTTTCCTTCACCGTTTTGAGATCAGTGGTGATGAAATAAAATACATAAAGTAATGTTCAAACCTGGGTTCGAACCCACGACTTACTGTTGATAAATCGGGGCCGCCACCACTGGGCCACCGCTGCTACAAATATTTATGTCTTGGTTCTGAAATGGCACCCACGGTACGCCAAATATTCCTGTAGGTAAATTATTTCTCAGGAGAGGAGGTAAAGAATAACGGGAGGTAAAAGCAATTTTTATTTAGAAGAACTACTAAAAATGTCTAAGAAAATAACAAGATGGCCAAATTCTGCACACTACTCTGTACCTAGTTCAGTTTTCATACAAAGTACGAGTAACATAACCGTTCGGCACAATATCGCTGCACTGGCGTCGTCTGACATTGCTCACACTATACATACCTAAACTTTTGTCTTAAATATTAGGTAAATCATATTTGGATCACTCCTAAACTAAGTCGAGCCTTTTAAACTAAGCACGCACTTCGATAAACAACTCATTTTAAGCCTATTACCAGGACATAAAATAAATATTAATAACATAAAATAAAATAAAACAAATTCTTGCTCATTAAGCAAGAATTTGTTTTATTTTTTTAACTGTAAAATGGAAAAGTAAAACCTGTTTTGCAAAACTACAAACGACCTTAAACAAACACCAAAAAGTTGAAAATAAGTTGCTTCGGAAGCCGGTGGCCAAAACAGTGAATCAAACTAACAAAAATCACCGACTTTCAAGCCTGAGCTATTTTAGTTAGTTGTGTTTTTTTTGGCAAAAATGTGTTTTTATCGTCTAAATAGACACACCAGTACTTATAGCTATGGAAATTTCATTTCCAATTTATTCGATTTCACATTTCTAAGACACTAAAAATGTGCAAAGTTTTCTCAATGCAGATCCCAAACATTTTCCAGATCGCCACTTCACTGCTGAACGCTGCATGCATTTTTAAGCATTGAATCTATTCTGTCCAAGATTCGACTTCTTCAGCAAGGACGGAATTGGACAAAATAGATAGATGTTTGCGGAGACCTGAATCATATTTAATTAGTATTAGTAGGCGTTGAAAGTTGTTGATGAATGGAGAGGGAGAGGAAGACCAAGAAAACGATGGATGGATTTTGTGAGGAATGATATGAATGAATAAGGTGAAAAAAAATAGGGTTGAGCCGACCCCAAGTCACATGGGATGGGAATACATAAGTATGGAATCCCAAATACATTGGGATAAGGGCAGGATAATGAAAAGGTTCATTCATCATCAGCCTATTAATGTTCCCACAGCTGGGACGTGCGGCATCCTCTTAATGAGAGGGAATGGGCTATAATCCACCACGCGGGCCCAGTGCGGATTGGTAGATGTCACATGTCTTCGAATTTTTGGTTTTAGGACATGCCGGTCTCCTCACGTTGTTTTCCTTCACCGTTTTGAGAGCAGTGGTGATGAAATAAATTACACAAAGTAAGGCGCCTGTCTGGGTTCGAACCCACGACTTACTGTTCGTAAATTGGGGCCGCCACCACTGGGCCACCGCTGCTCTCCACCACTGAGCCGCCGCTGCTCTCCACCACTGAGCCACCGCTGCTCTCCACCACTGAGCCGCCGCTGCTCTCCACCACTGAGCCGCCGCTGCTCTCCACCACTGAGCCGCCGCTGCTCTCCACCACTGAGCCGCCGCTGCTCTCCACCACTGAGCCACCGCTGCTCTCCACCACTGAGCCGCCGCTGCTCTCCACCACTGAGCCGCCGCTGCTCTCCACCACTGAGCCGCCGCTGCTCTCCACCACTGAGCCGCCGCTGCTCTCCACCACTGAGCCGCCGCTGCTCTCCACCACTGAGCCACCGCTGCTCTCCACCACTGAGCCGCCGCTGCTCTCCACCACTGAGCCGCCGCTGCTCTCCACCACTGAGCCGCCGCTGCTCTCCACCACTGAGCCGCCGCTGCTCTCCACCACTGAGCCACCGCTGCTCTCCACCACTGAGCCGCCGCTGCTCTCCACCACTGAGCCGCCGCTGCTCTCCACCACTGAGCCGCCACTGCTCTAAAAGGTTCATTACGATCTATTAATAATCGTGGTAGGTATTATTTAGAAATAGGCTTTTAAACTATTTATAATTTATCAGAATGCATCGTCTTCTCAACCATGTTGGGGTTGGCAGTCATATCGGATACAGCTGAAAATCTGTATTTTACTTGGAGTGACTGCCTATCGGTCCTCCATAACCCAGTATTCGGTAATACAGTACCATTTGGTAAGACTGGTTATCAGACTTTCGGGCCACGGACTACCTGTTACGACAGACAAAGATGTACAAATGACAGCCGGGACCAACGACGTAACGTGCTTTCCGAGGCACAGAGGAAGCTGGGTATGTAATGGGGGGTCACTGGTCTGTCTATGGATGGGTGACTACCCATCAATAGATAGACCATCGCAAGCATAGCTTAACCATGAAGATCGACCCGTATGACTGTTATTATTTAGCTACGAGCACCACCTTAAATTGAATAAACCTAACTATATGAACATATACGAAATGAATCCCACTAATGTAATCGTTTAGTAATCAACGATCACAGGAACACGGAACTGTTTTAATTACCTGCCAAATGTCGAGTTGAAATTGATTCGATTCCGGTAATGTTACGCAATTTTGTGAACCCACGCTATACTAGGGGTAGGGACATATTGGTTGCGTGGGAGGGTAATGAAACCACTGAACTGAGTGTGCGACTTTTGATGGTGTAGAATTACTCGAACATACATGATTAAAAAATGGTTTGCATCTCTAAATGGCATCAAAAACAAAAGACCAAGACCAAGACAAGCCAAGAGCAAGACCTCTTGTGTGTCTCAGACAATGAAACTGAACAAATTTTGTTCTATTACGTTTGATTTATAACTTTTTTTGTACTTTTACCGTACATGTTGATCAGCTAATCGCGTCAGTTCTTACAGAAAGTCCAATTTTTTTTGCGAATTTTTAGAACTCGTAGAACAAAAGCCTCATGGTCCGAGAAACCACACGGGGTTCTTGCGTTTATTATGTTACACCTTGTATTTGGGTAAAGCATGAAATTGTACGAAAGCAATCGATGCAGATATGATATGAATTTTGGCGTGCTTATTTGTAACACACATGTGGCCTACCATGACGTCTTAAAGCAGGACTGTTTTAATCTTCTTCCAGAGTAAGAAAGAGATGGCGCTAGACGTCCTCTATAGCTCCGTCACTCACACTTGAGTGACATGAAAACAATCCTGCTTTAAGACGTCATGGTAACCCCCCTGGTCACAATACCACAATCTGTGCAAGTGTACAGTTGCAGGTTCAAACTCGCCACCTCTGTCTGGTTAGCACAAACCATAACCCGTACACTATTACCGCTTGTTCTATTTGTGACTTCTCGATCTGTCAGACTTGTACTGACTAAACCACACCGGAGTTCTCTCGCACACTTGCGTCGGGTGCAGTGGGATCTAGTTTCCTCTAAGCACTGCCTAGTAAGGGCAGCTTCCCTCAACTTTTTGAGCAATTTCGATCTGCATTCACAGATTTTGGAAAAAAGTGTGCAGTCGTCAAAAGAAAAGCTTAAATTTTCACGGATATTTTTTTGTTTGATCTTCCATCTTAAAAGTAATAAATCTTCTCCCGCTACAATAGTTTTAAAAACCCTGACTCCCCAAAATTGAACAGCATTTTCAATCGGCGACTCAAAGGACCAAGTTTACGAGTTCAATATAGACATTCCCGCGTCGCGAGTAAATCACTTAGTTCACCTGGCTTTACTGTATGTACCAAGTGTAATGATTTAGCTATAAAAGTAGGGACAATTCTGTCCTTTCTTTGTCAATTGACATACCTAAGGGATGCAATGGATTATTGTATTATGATTTAGCTATAAAAGTAGGGACAATTCTGTCCTTTCTTTGTCAATTGACATACCTAAGGGATGCAATGGATTATTGTATTTAACGATTTTCATTATGTACGAAGAATCTTTTTTAAACGGCAGAGTTCATTAAACAGAATGTAACAGAATAAGACCTTGTTTAAAAATTAGCTATCCGAAATTATTTTGAGAAATATAGACCTTTGTAGGTAAATTTTATCGATCACTTATGATCTATAAAGGGTAAACTATCTTACTTTAGTGGTTTTCTTTTATATTAAATGGGCCTACTCTTGACCTGCTACACAATCTTGGTTGGAGGAAACAGATGTGTGCGACGATGGTACGACGAAAAATTACATTTCAACTGTACGAACAGCAATTCCTATAGAAACCTCATTAGGAGAGTGATTTATGGCATCTTATTATCCTCGTGTCATCATCTGCCCAGCTACGAGTATATTGGCGTCAGTTTTCAGTTCAAACCGATGCAGCAGAATACACGACAGTAACACGATATCCTCAGTAAGATTTTGTAGTCATACTTTCGGGTTTCTGACCTACTTTTAATTTGTAAGCTAGGACCAAACTTTAATCATGTTTAAAGACAATCTTGAAATGTCATTGTTAACGGATTTAGGTCTTAGGCAGGTCTTAGGTCAGTGGGAAAAGCAATCTTCTATTGCAATAGTCCTATGACAGTTTTCCATATTTCATAATATTAGGTAATTTTATTCGTAGAATTGAATAGCCCGTTTAGAAATAACATTAAAATTCGGATGCAGAATTAAGTATCGAGCTCCTCTGTTGGCTAATACACTATCAAATAATAATGAATACATGAATACTTAGTTTAGTGTTTTATTATTTTATTTTTTATTTTATTTTATGTTACATTTACATATTGATTTGACAGGAATATTTACGTATCTTACTTTTTTATTATTATTGACATATGATTTTTGTGATTTTTGTTGAGATTGATTTTGTAAATTATTATTAATTTTATTTGATTATTGTGAATGTGGGAACCATGTGGGTTTCATTTTTATTTTATTTTTGTTGGTTTTCTTTTTTTTTCCCACAACTGTCTGGCAGTTTGAGTACTATAAGCGACCTACCCAAATGTCCTTTCTTTGGTATTGTTCGTCGTTTCGTTGAGCTCCTTGAGTTATAAGTCGAGCTACACGATAACTGACAAATGCTTGCACTGACTGAACAGGTCCACTCAAATCTGTGTGGTTCTTTCTTCAAAAGACCATCTCAGACACTAATCTGCATAGTCCTCATGTGAATTGAGCAAGATTCTGTCTGGACTTCAAAAGAGACTATGACCTCTGAGTTTGTTTCGGCTGCTTCTTCTCTGAGTAGTCAGGTACGAAACACCGGCCCCACCTAGTTTAAAAAAAATGACGTTTAAAAGTGTTTGTAAAAACCTACTTGCAAAATAAACATCATTTATCATTTAATATTTTAATTCATTTTTTTTTTTTGAAGATCATATCATTAAATTCGACGCGAACGAAAGTCGCGGTCTACAGCTAATGTACCGAAGCACTTACTCGCAAGATGCATGATATGAAAAGAACGAAACTTAATTCTGTATCCGAAAAAAAAACGAAAACCATTAACATTATTTTTAAACGAGTTATTAAATTCTACGAAATAAATTACTGGAGGCTGACCCCAGCACAGTTGGGAAAAGGCTAGACAGATGATGAGTGTATTAGCCAACATTAAAAGTTTTAGCAGCTAAAGAATATTATTCCTCATCCAAAAATAAAACGAACTTCTCGTAAAATTAACATGTTTATTTAGGCACAGCAACATAAATGCATTGTTTTACAATGAGCTTGGCTTGACAGAATTCAAGCCATCATTTATAACATTAGTAGACCAGCTACTAGTTTCAATATTTTGTTGATTTTATAAGTATTGTTTAAATTACAGGAATTTGAGACCATTATAAACTTCATGCGTCATAATTGGATCTAAGTATAAAACGCTTCGCAACTTTATCTCTTTATCTTCGATTAAATAGGATTTTCTAAAAAAACCGGCCCAGTGCGAGTCGGACTCGCGCATTTTTAATTTAATATTTGTTGTTATAGCAGCAACAGATGGGTATAATATACATGCTTTAAACAACTGTCTACCTTTTACTGATCAGACCGCTGACAGATAGACGGACGGACAGCGGAGGCTTAGTAATAGGGTACCCTCCGGGTAAGGAACCCCAAAAATCAAACTGTTTTAGTGGCGTTTCGCCGTATCTTAACCAAAACCATAATTCTGAATTTGATACGGTCGCAAAATCGCAACCTAAAAGCTTTGGTTACTACACTGCGTATAGATGGATTGCACGACACACATAAGTACACAAAAAGAACAACAAAACTGTCACCCCTGACAGTGTACAACAATTAACAATAATCTAACACTACTGAAAACAACCACGGTCTAATAAGGCTGGCTCATAAATATGGCTCTTCTGCTGAATCTTCTGGCGTTTCTCTTGCCTCTTGCAGCTGTTCTCTTATCGCGTGGTGGTGACGCTCTGTTTGGTGGGTGTACCCAGTCAGGACACCTGAAATCAAAATATTTATATTAGTACAAATTGAAAGTATAGTTTTAAATGGGGCTTAAGCAGTGATAGCTTATTGATGTGACCGTCGGACTTTCAAGACATAGGTCTCAACGTCAATCGAACACGCACCTCTGATTTTTCGGATTCATGTGCATTGTACGTATTGTATAATTATCACTTGCCTCGGCGAAGGTAAACATCGTGAAGAAACCAGCATGCCTACATGCGCAGCATGCATATTCCTCAACGGCATGTAAATCTATGTCAGAGGCCCAGGGGCGGCCTGGGCCTCCGACATAGTTTCACATGCCGTTAATAATATTTTTTTTTAGGTTAATACATAACCTGGTGTCAGATTGTTTATCGGCCATAAACAATCTGACACCAGGTTAGGTATTAACCACACAAAAAAAAACAAAGGGATGGAATGGGATCTACTAATTTAAATCGGATAGCCAATATACAGGGTTATTTTTCAATGACCAGCCAAATTTTCAGAGTTAGCTTTTAGAATCGATAATATTTTCGTTAATATGAAAAAAATATGTTTTTAAATAAAATTAAATTCCTGTCCACCACTAAAAAGCGAACGTGTGGATATTGCAACAGCACAATTCAGTTGAACAACCTAGATAGGTAGCAGTTAGCACATACATAAATTTGGCGGAGCATGCACGCACACACGTGCATTGATTCCCACTAGGTTTATGATTTAGGAAATTTTTAGGTCATTTTTAAATGAATGCTATTATTTTATTTAAAATTTTTCGACAATAATATTTACAATTCTCTTTTGGTTTGTTATGTAGATCTTAATTTTAAATTTTAGCTGGTCATTGAAAACTAACCCTGTATAGACACAGATATACCAGGGGCCCATCCATGGTACTAAAAAAACGGATACAGGCCGAATACCTTAACCGCCTCCTTTTCAAAAGTCGTAAGAACCCTCGACCTTCACCAGGTCAGCGGTCTACCTTGTTTACTGCATAATATCAATATAATAAATTCAACGTTAACGAGTGAGTTTATGAATGAGAATCATTTTCCTCAAAGAGATACCATCATTAACGTTTTGGTTTTTACGCTGTACCTATGTGTAGCGAAGCGTGACTTTGTTTTTATAAATAAATCGGCTATGTACAATAAAAAAAAACTTGTTCTGTTGGTAGTGGTACCTCTTCTTTTTTTTCTAGCCCGACTTAAACAGTTACTACACTGACAACATTATAATAGGCAACATTGTATTAGATAAATTATGAGTATCAATAAGTATCAGTCATCAATGAGTATGAATAGTGGCCACTAGGCCACTACATTCAAATATTGCTTAGGTCGTATCTACTGAGATACGACCTCGATTTACGAGTTCTGGGACTTAGATTCGAACCCAGGCAGAAACATTTCTTTATGTAAATTATTTAGCACCACTGCTTTTAAAAGTCGTTTGTCTTGGTATGGACATCTAATGAGGAGAGATGAACCGCATGTGACTAAAAGAGTGATGGATATGAATGTTTATGGATGGAAAGGGAGAAGCAGGCTAAAGAAAAAATAGATGGATTGTGTGAGGAATGATATATGAAATATTTTTCATATAACATTCCTTTTGAAGGAAAATATAATGACCACCAAAAATAATTTTGTGACTACTAACATCTACCACCTAAAATATCAATTGATCACCAAATTTAGTAAATTGAGCACCATATTTAAATGAGGTGGTTGATGACAAACTAGTTTTGCCTAGGCAGACTTGGGGCACCCCGACTTTTTTTATAAACCATTCAGAAGTACTCGTAGGAGCCCCGCGCTGTGTGTCCGTCGACCGGGTCTCCCTCGACTCGGATGCAAGAGCATACCAGTTCAATTTCTGTTGGTCATTAACAAAAAAATAAATTTTTGGTTCTGATTTCACGATAAAATGGAAATTAATGTTGGTGATCATTTACTAATTTTGGCAATTAAAAGTGATTTTTTTGCCGTTACATTTTTCTAAATCTTGTGGTTCGTTGATTGTATGCCATTCTTTTTTTTAGGGGAGAATGGATGAAAAAATCGTGTTGCGCCGACCCCAAGTAGAGCTCAAGGGCAGAAAGATAATGATGCTCTCAAAAACGATGAATGAAAACATTGTAAAATTCGCTACTATGATTCCAATCACAAAAACGAAAAAAAGTTTAATATGTCTGAGGGTTAGCAGCTTAGTAAACGTCGTAATTCCACAAGACCGTCGCTCAAAAGCACTTCTTTTCTTCATAGTGTTTTAGCTGGGGAGAAGAATTATGTACAATCTCTTCTCCAACTCTTCTTAGTGTAATTCACTTGTATGATGAGATAATAACGTTCCCACAGCTGGGACAAAGGCATCCTATCTGTGAGAGGGGGCAGAATTAGCGCAAAATCAGACTTTTAGGCCCAAATTTCGTTGTCTTTTTTTTTTGTTACATCCACACAACTTCATCTTTGCCGTCATCACAAACATAAGTAAACATTTGTCTTTTGGTCCGCACTGTGTAGGTACATATTATTTAAGCCGTGTGTCTATATTTGTAGTACAATATTTTGCAAATGCGTAAGTATATTTAACTAAGACAATGCACACAAAACACAGGATCAAAAGATTATGTAAAGTATAGGGTTTGTAGATTCTCAAGTTTTTGACCATTACGGCATCAATTGTTTTCCGACACACACGGTCGTACTTACAACGTCCGAAAGATACACAAATTCTGCAGACGTCCGAGCTTATCGAGAAGTTCCTCAGTCGCATCAAGAAAACAGACATCAGCTTAGTCTAGAAGAGGTAGAAGATGAGACTTAGCCATTCTAAATTCAAAAATAGAGGGTCTTTTGAAGCCGCTTAAGAGAATACCAACAAAACACCCTCCTGCTAACTTCAACAATGTGGACATGCCAAGATAGGTTGCATTCCAAGAATACACTTTTTTTTTTTTTCGGGTGGGAAATCATCAAATGACTTCTCCCGCTCTGGGCGGAGCAGGAGGGAGTGTCAGACTTTTACTGACTAAAACCCATCCATGTTCCTTCATTTCCCTTTGTGTTCCGGGGTCACGGTATCTCTTTCCAACAGTCCCGCAATCCCGGCGCAGTCCCGCAACCCCGGCTCTAAGAATACACCTAAGTCCCCAACTTTCTTGGAGTATTGTATAGCGATATCAACGTAACACACACAACAACACAACAGGCGGGAGGAACTGATGAAAATACGTTAAATGATGGTGAAATAACTGCATCAATAATGTAGTTTATAAGATCAGACACACAAATAACTAGCGACTTTGTGTTAACTTATTTATAGATATAGATAGACGTATAGCTGATAAAGATTGTGTTTCTATAAAACTAGAAGATGATTATAATGTTATCACGACAGATAATAAGAGCCAACAAAGTAGTCGTAATTACTCAAGATAAAACAACGATGTATAAAATATGGCCTCATAAAGGGCTCGTTATACCTCCTTCAAAACTTGATTAAATCATTGAACAGGCATTAGACATGCCATGCAAATGAAAAGTCACAGAAAAAGAATACGTCACGAAGTCACGATATAACTTTAACCACGCTACCGATATTTTATTGCAAAAGACATGCAATAATAAGCAAATCTACAAGGCAAGGGAAATTGCCTCCAGAAATCCCTGTTCCATTTTTGAGAGGCTCCTGGCTAAGAAACAGCTGGAATAGAAAGAGAGAAAACAATATTTGATCCAGGTTCGATAGATCTGCGAAGTTAAGCTGTTCTTGCAAAGTTAATACAAGGCTTATATGGAACCTTCACGAAGCCGTCAACCAAGCATTCTGTACATCAAACTAAGTAACTGTACGCGAAAATTATGCTGGGAAACGACTTTTTATTTTGAGGTGAAAACTCAATGTCCACACTTAAAACATTGTGCTGATAGTGGCATTGTAAAGCAAACGGATCATAGAGGTAATTAAAGTAAAGTTTAAATCCTTAAATACTAATATTATAAAAAATAAGATCTGGATTGGCATTCTGTCTGTGTTTGCGAATGGCAAAAGCATGACCGAAACTCGAGCGGGACATGTTATTTTCGACGTTTAGTTTCCAACATCAAAACGGCGAAGGAAACTAAATAATTATTTTCTAAATGCCTTCAAATAAATGAGAACTTTAAACAGACTTGGTCTATATTTGAATCGGTAATATTCATACTACACTGGTAAAAAAAGTTTTGTAACCAGCCCATATTGTCCCACTCCTGGGCAAAGACGGGAGCCTCCATTCCTTCCTTTACTACGGGTCTGATATTATAACTTCCTATAAATCTTTCTTTAATGAGCTTTGCTTAGTTAAAGTTATAGATATTGTATAAAATAAGTAAAAATTAAGTGTCCGCAGTAATAATCTTTACTTATATACCGTTTGAACCGCTCCCGCAGACAAACCTTGAAAACAGTTTTGTGGGGCATAGTGGTTCGTAAGTAAAGATTTTTGTAAACTTTGTTTTGGTAAATAAATAAAATAAAAATCTTACTTCTCGATATCAGGCAGGGTTTGACCCTTGCACCTCGCCTCCCATTTCGACCAGTACTTGAAGCCTTCTGCCTCGAACACTTTTACGGCACAAACACCATCGTCTTTGATGTCTTCATCTAGTAGTGCTGTAAACAAAAAAGGTATTATTTAGTAACTTATTATTTACATTGCAAACTCCTGCATCCCCAACGGTTGAAGTTTTCATCTTCTTCGTTTAACAAACTCGACTGAACTGACTTTTGACTGAAGATCAATCATAATTTATGTAGGTAGGCTTATGGTTCAAACGCTTCCGGAGCAATTGGACAAATTAGCAACTGGACACAGTACAGTCATGAAAAATTACAAAATATAATATAATCAATAAGATTTATTTTAACGCATTTTATCCAAAAATTGGCCTAACGGAAACGAATTCTCTAAAGCAACTCTAGATTTTGGTGGTTCAAGTTAACTGAAATTTTCTTGTGTAAATATAACCAATCAAAAGTTAGTACTTTTGATAGGTTTTAATAAGTATTAGGTGATAAAGTATTTTAATCATTCTGGGTAGCCGAATGAGTGGTGGGTTAGGAATACTAGAAACTATAATTGAAATACCGCTTTGAACTTATGCCATCCTAGTACTTTTGGGGTACATCACGAGTTTTTCCCGTGGTCCAGTGGTGACAAAGTCGTTGGTGACGACTGGGAATAGACGATTAATTCACTCCTACTATGTAATTGTTTAGATCTTTTGAATCATATAGGGAAAAGAATTTACTGCATCACTGTACAATAACGTCATCAGCTTGCTTCACCCAGGTGGAGAACCTTGGCGAAGCACGGGTCCAGACCCCGTAGGCGTTCTAAATTTGCATGCTGAGTTTACCTATAAGTGATTGTACACTATTGTTAATATGTTTTTGCTTGTTTTTATGCCCTTAGCTAGTGTAAAAAATTGTTGGTAAACCAATAAATAAATAAATAAATAAATAAGCATGTCACGTCTGAAATTTTAGTCCTAGTTGTTCAAATCGAAGCTTTAAAAGTGTCTGCTCTTGCGCCCCTTGCCCGCTGAAGCAAGTCGTCCACTTTCCTATCTTGACCATTCTTTATTTCCAACTCATCCACTTTAATTATGTCATGGACTGTACACTTTCTGTCCAGTTGCTAATCTGTCCAGCTGAAAATCTGTCTAGTTGCTCCGGAGGCATTCAAACTCAAGACCTGAGACGATAAGTGTGAACAGAGAAACCCATGATCTGGATGAGTTTCTGTCTAATTATTTTGAACGGCTTAATAAGAAATTTCATATTTTGCAAGCGAAAACTGAATCATAAATCAGAGACAGTTTACCAATTTGTACCAATCATATTTTAGAACAAGCTAAGAATTATTTGACAGTGGTCTCACCTTCGCAAGTAATGTCACACTTCCCACCTTTCTTGCCTTCCTTGCACCATTCACTTCCTATCTGAAATTACAATGAGTTTAGTTTCAAATAAAGGTCACATAATCAGGTTTATCATAGTCCTTTTAAGGCCCACGGTCTGTTAGGCTATTCTCTTCCCAGGCTTTGATTTGATTATGAACTGTGCTAATTCTTTAGATCGGAGACAATACCCAAAACAACATCTTACGTATATGAATATGCAGCATCTTCAACTTGCTTAAAATAATTAGACTAAACAAGTATGGTTGATGATTGTGTAACACACAACTAACAGATCAACTATGAAGACACAAAACTAAATATTCAGAAAGGAAAGAAATTATAAACTTACTTGAAACAATCCATAATACTTTCTTCTAGGACTCTTCACAATCATCGCTGATGTATTTCTGTCACTCCCTTGTTCTATCAGACATACCCCTGAAATTAACAGAAATATAGTTTGAGAGAGCTAGAACGATATATTTGGACTCTTGCAAGGCGGGGTAAGGCAGTCAGCAGGGTAGTAGCGAAACGACTAAATATTCGTAGAGGAGATCGCTAATCACCAACTGAAGAGAACTTGAACTTTAAATGCTTTAATGAGGAAAGTGTTGTGAGAAAAGTTTTGAGTAAGAATGTGGATGACTATAAGAGTAGAGAAAGACTGGAAAGAAACGATGGATGGACTGTGTGAAGGATGATATGGCTAGAAAAGCGGTGACTGCTGAGATGACGAGTTCTTATGGAGAAGTATGGAAAAGAAGACATGCTGCGCCGAACCCAAATAAACTGGGATAAGGACAGGAGAATGATGATCACAGAAACATAAAAGTCTCAATATGGACCGAATATGTATGGTCGAACAAGCTATTTGGTTTACAGTTTAACCAACAAATTACATTGTAAAATGTAAACCAAATAGCTTGTTCGACCGTACTATTAAGTTTATTTGATCTCTCTACGTCATATAAAAAATACACACAATGGCATTGAAAATACGAAGAATTTTGTAATCAGCAAACAACAGTTGATAAAATACATAAATATTTTTACAGCTGATTAAGACATTTTAATGCCTTTTCTTCGGAACAACTGACAGGTCAAACAAAATATATAATTCTTAGGTAAACGGTATTTCCTGTCAACGCACTGCGCTGTTTACAAACGTCATAATTATTATTTATTTACACAAATTATTTAATTAGTTATTCTACCACATTTCGTTGACGTACTTCTAACAGAAATATTAAAATAAACCTATATATTCCGGGAACGTGCCCAGAAGACTGGCCATTTAATGGCAATGCCACGTTGAATGGTATTGCTAATTCTTTGTCGTTCTACAGTCTTTTTTTTTTGTTAATATTTAGTTTTTATTAATTTTTATAGTTTGTAAATCATTACATCGATAATTATCTATTGACTGCTAGATCATTTGTGTCAAATACTCGTATATTATTAAGAGCAATGAAACACCAAATTCTGGCTCTCGGAAAACCTAACAATATCAGAATTTATTGATGTTTTTTTGCGCAAAACTACTGCAGTAAGTTTACAGGTGGGCCGTAGTTACAGATGCTAATAATGATGACTAATACTTCATTGTTGTACACACCAGACGGTAGATTGACCTTCGGTCAAGGTGTAACGAATAGTATTAAGTGGAGTGATTATATTTGTGTTTAGGGACTCTTTTGCACCGTACAGAAAATAAACGAAACATAAAATCTCATGTTATTTCCCTCGAAGAAGTAAGCAGTTCCATATATCACGACAGTTATAGGTGAGTCTAGTAATAACACTGCCATAACGCTAGCTATACCAACATTGTACACAGCCCTCGTCTAAGTGGTGAATGAGTTATATCAATCAAGGAAAATCTTGACTCCAAGACTGCTAATGACATTGTCACACTTTGTCTGATCTGATGAATGAATGTAGGACCAATTCAGCAGCAGCACTTGCGACTAAGTATTTTGGGGATAATACTTCATAGTTTATCTTACAACAATTACAGCGTATCTTTAGAAGTTTAAGGCAAAGACATCATACCACAGAATCCCAAGTGTTTCACCTTGATCAATAGACCTTTAGATGCAATCGTCAATCGATCGATGTGTGCGTCAATGTGGTATATGAGAGAGCAAAAACTAAAGAGGTAAACTTGATGTTAAAACCTACGCATAATTTTGTACCTACTACAAATTGATGTTACGCAAGAAACCATATGATCATAATCTCAATTGTTATTATACCCGTTGGGATTTCCAGTCATCTACCGAGACCACTGAAAATAATTTCAATCATCTTTTTACGTCACGTAACATAAACACGCCAGTAGTCCCCGAGGCCGAGATTTACCTACACCTATATTTCGCCAGTTATGTTTAAGTCCCATGTAAGGCTACTGGCACAAACTTAGGCTTCGTGGCGCTAATGAAAAATTCCTAATGGAAAAACCCAGTAACGCTTCGACTGATTCGGACATCAAACCCAGGGCCTCGTGCTCAGTAGTCGCGATTGCGACCACTAGACCATCGATGTCATCATCATTATCATCATCATCATCAGCTTATAATATTCCCACTGCTGGGACACGGCGTCCTCTCAATGAGAGGGAACCAACGATGTCACTGGAAAAAAAACAAGTGACTGGAGAGAATGGAAGAATCGTGTTGCGCCAACCAAGTGACGAGGGTAAAGATCAGGAAGATGAAGATTGTGGCTAACAAGCCGATACTGCATCACCTGATAGTAAAAGTTAATGTATATTAACATTTGACATCCGTAGACAGAGAATGCTATAGACACCTGCAAAGCGTGTCACAGAAAGAGACAAAACATTAAAAAAATGGTTAAAATACTAAGTAAATTGTTCACAACTAAATATAAGATAAATAATTTAACTATAAAGCACATAAAACTGTATTTTTCATTTATTTCGTTATATTTATTCAAACTTTGTTTAGCAAAGTAGTTTGCTCCACTTTGAAAAACGTGGCACGCGGAGTGAAACAAAAAATCTCATCGTTCTGTTTCATTTCTTAACACGACATCGGCGTAATTCGCTCTTTTTTCTTGCGTGAATGCAACCAAAGATATCAAGATTAGTCTATAGCAGTTTGGTGTTAGGATTTACCAAAAATTCGGGCCAGGCCTACTCTTATACATTTAATTTATCTTAGCATTCAAACGCACAGAGATGATGACAAACGACGATAGCCTACTAGAAGCATTTACCATAAAGCCGTTTTAACAGTTTCCACGGCTTTTGTTGTCGTTTTAAGTGCAATATTTTTATGAAACAATACATATAATAATGATAACCGAGCGAGTTATCCTACATCCTACTAATATTATAAATGCGTATGTTTGTGAGGATGGATGGATGGATGGATGGATGTTTGTTCTGCTCTTTCACGCAATAACTACGAAAAGGAGTTAGATGAAATTTAGCACACAGGTATTTAAACTGGATCCCGTGGGACAGCCGAACACCACGTGGGCGAAACCGCATGCATAAACTAGTAAACTAAAATTATTGTAATCATCATCAGCCTATAATGTTCCCACTGCTGGGACACGGCCTCCTCTCAATGAGAGGGAAACTATTGTAATACGTTATATTAACATATTGGAAAAAAAAAACGAGTTTGCCTAGCATAAACTTAAAAGACAAAACGTAAAAGACGTGAGTATGTGTCATTTTAGGATCATTATCGAAACCAATCCACAGATAAAAAATAACCACGCGTAACACTAACCCACGCTTGAATATCAATCATTTGATTGCCACCAAAAACCAAATGTTCAAACAAGGAAAACCCATTGACAAAATCATGACTCGCAATCAGTATTAATGAGAGAATACAATGGGTACAACTAACAATACGTAAATACATTGTATGTATGTATTTACATTTATACACACACACGCACATATATAAATGACCGTAGATAATTGTAACTTCTTTCGTTTCTCACGGATCCGGAAAAAATTGAAAATGTAGAATATGGCTCTTCGCAGAATTTTGTCAAAACAGTCTTTGGACCGACTCTTATTAATGATTTGAGTGTGCTTATACACTCACAAGAACAGGCACAGAGAGCATAGTAGAAGATGACAAGAATCTACTGAAAAAATTGCTGACACAAGATCTGTTCTGCCAGATGTGCACTTTTTCTCAGTCTAAGTTTAAGGAATCGAATGTAAGTTTTAAGTACCGTCATCACCATCTGCCTTTTCCCAACTATGTTGGGGTTGGCTTCCATCCTAACCGGATGCAGCTGAATACCAGTATTTTACATGGAGCGACTGCCTATCTGACCTCCACAACCCAGTTAGTACTGGGTTATACGATACCACTTGGTAAGGCTGGTTGTCAGACTTTTTGGGCCACTGACTACCTGTAACGACTGTCAAAGATCTAGAAATGACAGCCGGGACCAACAGCTAACGTGCTTTCCGAGGCACGGAGGAAACCCGGTGTGTAAGGGTTGTTCACCCATCCACAGACCAACCTAGGCAAGCACAGCTTAACCTAAAGATCGACCCGAGCAGCTGTTGTTATTTAGCTCCTCTAATAATTAAATCCTCTTTAAATTTTTAGTACCGTAAGGTACTGGAATGGAGATGGAATTGTAGTTTTAAAAGAGTGTGCTCCTAAAGTGTCATAATAAGATTATTTTTACCATGCTCAGGGGCATCCCCAAATACCAGTACACTAGAGGCACTAGAGCCAGGTTGGCCTAGAGATTGATGGATATGTGTGACAAGTTAATGATGGATGGAATGTGTGAAGGATGACATGGCTAAAAAGGAGGTGACTGCTGAGAGAATAGCGAGAAAGAGTAATAGAGAAGTATGGAAGAAGAAGACATGATGCGCCGACCACAAATTAATTGAGATAAGGGCAGGAAATTGATAAACTAATTAGTCTATAGATGCCAGTATCATCAACACCAGTCGCGTCAAGTATGTATTTGGCCATAGTTACTAATTGTTTAACTCGTCATCGATCATTAATTTGATTTAATGGATGCTTACAAACGCTGCATCTGTTTTTAACTTCAAGGACACTGCGTATTGTTATAGACAAGCTGTCAATAATATAATCAGCAGGCACATCTGTCTTATCTGCCAAACAATGACACAGTATAACCTTGTTTTAATCTAGAAACGCAGACTGAAGTGGCAGCCCGCCACACTATTCCCAAACTACTGTAACTCCTGAAAGCCAGAATCAACAGTGGCAATCACCAGAAAAGCGCTAAGACAGTGAAGCTTGACGAAGTCCCAGAAAAGCAATTTAGCTGCATTGGATCCCTCAACGATATTAATCAGAAAAGTGTAGCGGAGGAGTAGGAAAACCATAATTTTCAAACTGATGTGAATGGCAGTGGGCTAGCTACGTTTGTTGAAGAACTGGTGACTGGTAGAGCAAACGATCTTTAGAGTGAAAACAGGGCATCGGCAAGAATAGTATACGACGATCCAGCTAGATGTACTGGCTAGAGCAGTCTGTATGAGGAAGAAAACAGGACGCTGTGGCGCAGCTGGGGAGACGTTTTGTGTCCAACAGTGCACGTAGTTTGATTAGGAGTTTTGAATTCATGAATTGATTGACTGCCTCACGTCGGTCGAGTGGTCGCAAGCACAATTGCTGAGCATGAGGTATTGGGTTCGATTCCCGGGTCAGGCAAAGTGTTGCTAGGTTTTTCCATCAGGAATTTTGCGGTAGCAGCCACGGAATCTGGGTTTGTGCCCGGTTGATGGCAAAAGCCCCACCCACATACATGGGACTTAAAACATAAGTGTACTATTAGTTACACCTCTGCGTAACCCTTTGGGTATTACAAGCGTGATGTTATGTAAGGATTGATTGTGGTGTGATGATATCGGTACTAACTGTCAAGGAGTTATGAACACCTGTAATGTGTAAGTACATTTGAGTGTGACCACTCTTGTAAAGTAAGCCATTTGAAGTAGATGATAAAACTGGTATCGATTTTCTGAACTCGTACTATAAAACAACTGGGACCGATAGTTTGACTCCACAACACGGCTCAATGATTCGGCAGTACTTAAGGAAAGTGACAGTTCTGTTAGCATCCACTATACTAACCACAGTTTCGCAATTATAATCATTAGAGACACGCCGCGCCGTATTAAACAATAGATTTTATAATTATAATGCAAATAAATCTAAGATAAATATAGGTCCATTGTCAGTTGGCCAATGTTCAAACAATAAATATGGTTGGCCAAAACTATTCTGATTTTCAATGCAGAAACCAACCAGTAATTACCCCAGAGCATATAATCCACGACAGATTAATATGTCACAAATTACTGTTGAAATATAGACGCAGTATTGTAAATAATTACACTACAGAATAAACGCGGCAAAAAATAAAAACAAACAACTCACAATTACTAAGAAAAGTCCTTGAAAAATTATTTTTCAGCAGCTCCCGAGTCAACTGGCATCTTGTATAAACTTTAGCTTGTAGTCCCAAACATAATGTTAGAACTAAAACGATTTGAACGACACGTGCGCTCGCCATGACGACCGGCTTCGTACTGATAGCAGAATCTGTTTACTAATATGTATTATGTATGCGTCTACGCACCTTTGACATTTCGTTTCATGCTTTGAGGAAATTGTTGCAAACCGGTGCAATATTTGTGACGGTTCTGAATGACTGACATTATATTGTTTGTCTGGTAATTTGTGTAGGTAGTGGCGTTGATGCTTATTTTACTATTATTAGATTGGTAGATACAAGTCGACCGGAGGATACACTGGTTTATTTTCTGGTTATCTGTTAAAATACGAATATACTTATTTTTTTCCCGACTGCCTTGCTGGTCTAGTGGTCACAGGCGTCACTGCTGAGGTGACGTCCTGCTTTCGGTTTCATATTTTGACGGCGATTTTTCATTTGGAATTTCTGTATTTCTTCCCGGTTGTCGGCAATAGCCTTGTCAATTGAAAAAATCAGTTCGTCAGTTATATTATCAAAAAATATTTGACCCGTATTTTTTCTTTCGTTACGTAAACTAAAATTGACGAAGATAAAGTCAAAGTCAAAGTCAAAATTGTCTTTTAAAATTCTCAATACGTCACACGCCGTGGTATAATTTTTAGTGCGTTCTGACGTACCTACTGAGCCCCCACTTCCGAGTTTTGATGCGTTTTATTTTTGTCAATATTCATTGATTTACAAAAACTAAAAATATATATCCATTATTTTCCAATACTCTGACGGACTAAATAGATATGCAATTTATTAATGGTGGAAACTAGCCTATTGGCCCGTCCTCTATTACACGGGACTTTAACACACATGGCGAAATGTGAATATACCATAGGTCCGTTCTTCGGAGATTACAGGCTTGAAGTTCGAACTGCATTTCTAATCGTCTTCTTCCTCTCATACGCACAATTATTGTAGATATTATCTATTGCACGCCATTTTGTAGTCTTGGGCCTCTTTCGTCCGAAATCTTCCCTGCGATTTTAACCAAATTGTCGTTTCTCCTTGAACTTGCTTTGTTCTAGTTCCTGAAAACAATTCTTAGTATTTATTTCAGATTTTTTACACTCTCTATTTTTATTCTCTATTCTCTGTCTATTTTCTGGTCTTCATCACAAGTAACAATACATACCTACTACATTCTCAGTTTCCACTATATCATTTGTCTGACGGTCATTGTACCTATCTTGACCACCTTCAAAGAATCACATCCACAACGTGCCAAAGGAATATCAATTAATATCATATATAAAATCCTAAGTCAGGGGAAACCGCAAGTGTCAAAACATCTAGAAACTGAACGCGGGTCTTTCCCATTGTGATTTGTAATTCACAGTGGTATACATATTACATTCGTGAAACCTGGTTCTGCTTTGATTACTATTGTTACCAGTGGCTTTGAATTATGTGGGTTATAATCAAATGATATATATGTATATATTCTTTATCATCGTCTTCCTGCCCTAGTAGCATATTATTTGGAGTTAAACACATCCTTTTATTCCATTCTCAACTGTTAACAGACACGCTATTATTCATTTATCATTTCATATTTTCGTTAGTTTTCCTCTTCCGCTCCATCCATCAAAATGTATATTTATCACTCTTTCAGTCACATGCATTTCTTCTCTCTTCTGTCAGTAGCTTATGTCAGTGCATCATTGTCAAGTTTCTTCTTTATAGCGTGTCGATGGAAATCTATATTGTGTCGGCCCAGGGCTGCGCCTTCTGTAACGTCCATCAGTTCCTGATGTAACAAACAACAGGACACGCAAGACACGATATTATTGCCCCATCGTCCGCGGAACAGCACCACATTTACAGTCCAGGGCAGAGTCATCAATGAATCAACCTGGCCAACCTGGGTTCGGAATCTATCGTCATTATGATAGATTATCACTTTGTTTAGGCTTTGTCACTGGTCTATAAGTCAGTTACATCCGTCAATATGAGAATGGCTCTAAGTTTGTATATTGGTCAGTATCCCATGAGACTTTTCTCTTTATTTATGATTTATTTGATATGAATACTAAACATTTGACTGGAAGTCTCGTTGTTCTAGTATATGAGGTCCTGGGTTCTGTTTTAAGGTTGGGAAGTGTTACTACGTTTTTCCATCGAGAGTTTCTTACTAGTAGCCACGAAGTCTAGATTTGTGTCCTATTGATGGCATTATGCTCGACCTCTATTACGTGGGACTAAAACATAACTAACGAATTGTGGATATACTTAGTATACAGCTTTGCCTAATCCTTCTTGGATTACAAGTGTAATGGCATACCATTACACTTGTCGTCGTACTTGTAGTCTGTAAATATGATAGACAGACATACTGTCTATCATATTTACAGACTGATCAATGAGATTTTCAATTGTAAATATAATTTGCGTCAAATACTAAATGTAAAAACACATAAAACGCATTAGCGTATCTACGAGCCCTGAACTTTGCTATCACTGCAGCTATGTATAACATTTGGAAATACCCGCGCAATTAACTTTACCTCTACGAGATGATAAGAGATTTATCTCTATAACCATTATAACTGTGCATTCCGAGAATGTTAGCGGCTGTTTTAATAAGTATTTGTTTACATTCTGCTTGATTTTGCCTATATTTAGGACGATCCTAAACGCCCCCTTTTGCAACGTGGTTGTCGTGATGTGTCAACGTTTAAACAAACTGACAATCTATCAGCGACTAGCTGTTCCCCGCGGTTTTCGTTTTGTTTCTGTTTTTACTCGACTTCGATTACAAGTTTTTTTGTATTTAATATAATCTTCAATGATCGTTAAATAGCAAAAAAAAACTATTCTATTTATGCTAACAAAATGATATTTTTCTTTTTTTTTACTCTATCACAATGCTGTCCTATTTGATCCAAAGGTCGACTGGTAGAAAATGTGACTTGTGGCAGTAAATCTAGCTTTGTACTACTCTTGCATACATTTATGAAGTCTAAACAAATAAAAAAAAACAGTTTAAGAATTGTGGGAATAACATGCTTATTATAAAATAGTAGGTTTTCACGTAAAGTTATCAACAAACAATTATTTTACAGGGAAAACCAACGTCAGACATCCCTTCCCTTGGGCTAAACTGTTTACAAGAATATTAATATTTTAATGGGACAGGATGTTTTGAATACTAATTAAAGGAAAATAATTAAGTATATGAATCAGCCTGTAAGTTATTCGTTGTATAATTATCACTTGCTTAAAGAAGCACGAAGCACGAAGAAGAAGAAACACGCACGACGAAGAAGAACGGAGACAACGACGACGACACGAGACGACGTGTAGAAGCAGCGTGAGGGAACCAGCATGAAACACTTCTCGACGGCATGTACAGCCAAGTCAGAGTCCCATAGGTGACATAAAAACTCTGACACCAGGTTAGGCACTAACTACACGATAAAGAAAGAAAAACAAGAATTTGCGTGGTATACTACCAGTAAAAAACCCGACTACTGAAAAATCACGTTCTAATTAAATTCGGGGTTTACAAGGTAAATTCGATTCCTCTATTTTGAAGTCGGTTAAAATTTTAGCCTACGTTACCCGGGCTATAATAACGAATCGATTGATACTTCATTTATCAAAATCAGACGAATAGTTTAGGCACTATGGTGGAACATACGTAAATACATACATACATACATAGACTGCTAAAATCATAACCCTTTGGCTTCGCCGTAGTCGGGTAAAAAAGAAGAAATCAAGTAAGTTGGGATGTAGGAGGTAATCTTTGTTTCGAAATATGGCGGTACAGTTGGTTAAACGCTGTCGAGCACAATTGAATCGCGAGGTTCAGTGCCTCAGGGGAGACCTCCATAATGTCCCCTCAGGGATGTGTCCTGATAGGCGTTGTACAGGGCGATGTTCAGATCGGTCGTTTGAGAACTTACGGTGTCGCCTTCCATATGCTGATTGTGATCACCAGGGTGGTTCTACATAACACCACGCCTACAATCCCCGAAGGGTAAGGCAGAGGTGTACATACCTAATAGTACACCGACATTTCCCCAGTTGTTTGAAGTCCCATGTAATAGGGGACGAGCCTATTGCCATCAACTGGCATAAATCTAGATTCCGTGGCTGCTATTGAGAATTTTCTGATGGAAAACCCAATAGCACTTTTGCCCGACCCGGGAATCAAACCCAGGACCTCATGCTCGGCAGTCGCGTTTGCGACCACTAGACCTACGAGGCAGTCTGGGTGGTTTTAGTGAGGTATAATCTTACACGCTCCGGTCTTATCCCCTGCACGTAAGCTTTTCTCCGTTTAAAAAAAAATCTGTCGATTGTAGAATCTGTCAAATTTAGAATCTGTCAAATGTAGAATCTGTCAAATGTATAATCTGTCAAATGTAGAATCTGTCAAATCGAGAATCTGTCAAATATAGAATCTGTCAAATGTAGAATCTGTCAAATGTAGAATCTGTCAAATGTAGAATATGTCAAATGTAGAATCTGTCAAATGTAGAATCTGTCATATGTAGAATCTGTCAAATGTAGAATATGATGTCAAAAGTAGAATATGTCAAATGTAGACTAAACGATTATCTTCGGTGTGCAATACGTCATGAACAGTATCTATTAAATTTTGCCAACTTTTAAGCTTAAATACCTTGATCTTAGTACTATAAAAGAATTTTAAGCAAAGCATTTAATGTTGAGCTAATAAGGTGGTTGACTTAAGCTAACTTCAACAGTTTTTGTTAAATATTTTTTTCAAGGAAATGCAAAAAAACTTGACAAAATTGACGAAAAGGAATAAGGAAAATCAATAACTAAAACACCGACATTTGTTAATATTTTATTTAAGAAAATGGAAATGGCATCACATAAATTATTTATTTACATAATTTAAACTAATTAAAGCAGAACGTAAAGGTTCTTTGAAAACATTAACTTAAATGCGGTTTGGACGCGATACGTTAATTACAATGCAAATAAAGCTCAAATACCATACAACGCATGTTATAGAATTTCAAAAACTTTTAATAGAAAGTTAGAAGAAATACCTTTGCTTACGAAAAGAAGCCTTAACGTTGTTGATATACAGTACTATACTCCATGTATCAATCGAACGACACACATATACACAAATCACAATTTTTTACTGCATCCTCTAATAAACATCATCATCTGCTCCGCCTTTTAGTTGGAAATAGGGTAGATGACAAAAAAAATCTAATTAGTCCGTCAGATAGATTTTCAAAAAACATTGGACACATATTTTTTTTTTTTCACGTAAACAAAAAATGAAGACGATACAGTGCGACGAAAACTCGTGTGACGTCACATTTAAAAACGTTTTTACTCAAATGTGACGTCTCATGATCTTTGACACGTTTTATCTTCGTATTTTTTATTAATTTGATATAACAAAAAACACGTATTTAATATTTTTCGATAATCTAATTGACGGACTAAACAGAATCATATTTTTTTAGTCAGTCATCATCCCTATTATGTTGCAGTCAGCTTCCAGTCTAATCGGATGCAGCTGAACAATAGTCCTATTTTATATTAAGCGACTGTCAATCTGACACGACATCCTTGGCTAGGCTGGTTGTCAGATTTTCGGGCTTCTGACCACCCCGTAACGACTGGCCAAAAGATACGAATGAAACCAAAAGCTTAGCAGATAAACAAGATATATCACGAACAAAAACAAACCTTAGCACTGTTGACACACAAACGTAAATCTCCTTGACACTACATTCAGCGGGGAATTGCGGGGGACTCAATCGTAATTTTCATTGCATCTCACATGCAGGCAACTTGTGTATGTGTGCGAACGTCAAATGACGAATATATGAAACAGTAGCTACTTCCCAGGTTGGCTGGAAATTGGGAATGTTTTGTGAGAGAATGCATTCCTTGCCGCCTCATTGAGTGAGGCTTTCCTTTGACAACTGAAATGGCATACTGGAGCCGATTCCCGCTTCCAGGCAAATATTTGTATGGGCCACAGATATTTGTTCGGAACCGCCATGCTCTTGGCAATCTGTATATGTGACAGTAAGAGAACTTTGTTTGTTTAAACCCGGCCTTGAATGAGTAATACTTTTGAAGAATTCTGTGATTGGAGTCAAAGTCTTCAAGATCTTAAATACGTCGCTTACATGGTCATTGTTTTCAACTTAGCTTGTCTCTAACTGGTCCATCCAAAAGTTTTTAAAACGATTTTTTGTACAAGAAACACCAATGATTGATTCCCTGTCAGTTTGCAAGCTAACTCACACAATATCTAGGCAATCTAAATATTGGTTCCAAACCTAACCTAACCATTGCTCCAATCAGGCAATCAAACAGTTCTAGTGTATTTAAGTATTGGACGGCCTTAAACACAACATTACTGAAAAGAGCATTATCGTCGAGCACTTTTTCTACCACGATCTAGATCCTATATATTATATTATTTCTTCTATCTTTCTATTATGACTAAAAATAACAATATACGCATGACATTCTGTAGACTTTTATTTCACTAGCCGTTTGGCAGCACGGCTTGCCGACACAGCAGAGTTTACTCGGTGAGTTTTCAGTCGCACGATAAAATTGCAAATTAATGGAATCTTACCAATTAATATTATACAAAGTGGAGTGCGTGATAGGTTCGGAAAAATGCGGCCAAGTCGACAAAGACTACAGGATTGTAATTTCTTACTTCTGCTGGCAAATCAGGTAAGACGTTTACTAAAAAGTCATCATTAACTTCAGTATCCATCTCATTTTACACATCATCTGCCTAGCCATTTCCTAACTTTGTTGGGTCCGGCTTCCAGTCTAACCGGAAGCAGCTGAATACCAGTATTTTACATGGAGCGACTGCTGATCTGACCTCCACAACCCAGTTAATACTGGGTGATACGATACACCTTGGTAATACTGGTTGTCAGACTTTCAGTTCCACCTCACATACGTTCCGATTCCATTTCATTTCGCTGATTATTTAAAATCTTTTACAGACTCAAGAAGGAGCACATATCTACCTGAACATGAGCGTTTAATGTGTTACTGAAAATTCTTCAGATTTCATGTTTCCAATACTGTCATACTTTGCATCGAATATGGGATTCCGTGCTCGCACTGATACAAGAAGGAAAAAATTATCCGCTTGTTATTCAACAGTTTTATAAGGAAAATGAATTCCAGTTTCAATAAGTGGTTTAGTTTGCCTATTGTCTGTAATTAATACATTTAAATTATAATTATAGTGACCACTTATTCTAATAACTATTTGTTGTAGAATTTCACCTACTTGACACAAATAATCTGGAATTTGTAACATAAGACTCTTGTTAGGTATACTGTTTTTCTTTCACTTTTAAACCATTCTAGAGCGAAGTTTATGATTCACAGAATCGGTTATAAAGACAAAGAATATATCCTCAGCTATCAATTAAATTTCAGGTTATTTTTATACAATATTTGAATAGTTTTACTTTCTCCTATAGTAAAGGTATTAATTAACTCTCTTGATCAACTACAGAAGTATTTGATTACCCTTGTTAGCTGAATTAAATTCTCAATTTTATCTGGATGATTTAAAAACATAATATAAATTCAAAATGTTAGAATAATTTCAACAAAAATATCGCGCTTATTATCGTAATTACATACAGACTTCACATTGACTATATCTTAATTAATAACGAAATGTATGAGCCTCGTGTTAATATATTAGTTTTAAACTAAATAATGTTTCAGAAATACGTCTTCACAGAAGATATATTTTATATTTTAGTAATTTATTAGAAGCTCGTCAACGTTTAGTTAATAAGCTACAACTTCGGGAAAGGGTAAATAGTAGGATCATAAGGGTACTTCAATCTCCCGGAGCAAAAAGATTTCAGAAGATCAGAACGTTCGAGTATTTAGATGTTCGATTAATTGAAATTCGATTATTTGGCATTCGAAATGGCATAGTACACCCGTAGAAAATACGCCATTAGAAGGTTTTTCAAGGGGGAAAATATAATGACCACCAAAAATAACTTTGTGACCACTAACATATCACCTAAAGTTCAATTCATCACCAAATTTAGTAAATTGAGCACCAAATTTTAATGCGGTGCTTGATGACGAACTAGTTTAGCCTAGACTGACTTAGGGCACCCCGACACGGATAGATTAGGTTAGAAAAGTATGGCGGGGTCGAATTAGCGAGTGAAGCGAGCGAATAGACCTCGCCATACCCTTCGTGGTTATTTTTTTATAAACCATTCAGAAGTAGGAGCCCTGGGCTCCGTCGACCGGGTCTCCCTCGACTCGGATGCAAGAGCATAACAGTTCAATTTCTGGTGGTCACTTAACTAAAAAAGTAAATTTTTGGTTCTAATTTCACGATAAAATGGGGTTTAATTTTGGTGATCATTTACTAATTTTGGCAATCAAAAGTGATTTTTTTGCCGTTACATTTTGCTATATCTGGTGGTTCGTTAATTGTATGCCTTTTAGTAATACGTACTTGAAATAGACCATACGCTGTATAATATTATTATTTTCAAAAAACAATTCAGAGAGGACCTAACACCACCCCTGCGGAAATCCAAAAAAGTGTAAATATTTTATCAGTGTGCCTTCGAGTGATAAAATTGCTACTCGTTTGTTTATAGTAAGTAATTTTTGATTAGTTCGTTATTATGAGGACCGCTTGATGAATGTTTTACAAAATTGCTTACTAGATGATAGAGTGCTAGTAGTGGATTCTTCTCAAACTAACGACTCACATGAGCAGAGTTGTAGATATTTACAAAGGACAGTCTGTTCGTATCATTTAAGTTTAACCTACTGACCCTTTCTCCGAAGTTGCGCATCAAAATCAGTCGATTTCAAGACTAACGAGAATCATTAGATATATATATTTAACATTTATATTAAAATTTACATAAACGCTAACTATTAAGTAGAATTAATTATTATCTCTCACAATGACGTTCCTATCACAAGCAAGAGGTGATTTTAAACATAACTTAGACTCAGTTATTACTGTTAAACAGTTCTATTTATACTTAGCTACTAAAATAACTTTATTCCCGTCTATTTTATTGTACTTTGATCTCTGAGATTTGATTACACAAATGTACATAATATCAATACGTCTAATATTTGATGCGGCGTAGAAGTTTAATATTTTATTTATGTTTATACAGTTAGTATCAAAACACAATGTTATTTGTGCCTAATTATTGACAGTAATTGTAGTAGTTTTAACCCAGTAAACATACGAAGTAAACTGAATTACTTTACGAGTACAAACAACATAAGTTTTAAATAAGACATTGATTTAAAATGAAACAACGGTCTTGATAATAGAGAGGTGCACAAGCATATACTTAAAACGACTGTTAACTTAACAAATATGTGAACAGGAAAAACTAATAAAAAATAAATCTTATGCGTAACTGTTAAATAATTTAAGAGTCCAAATTAGTGAGCCATTTGGAAATTCCGACATTAATAAACAAACAAATAACTATATTTTCATAACACCTAAATACATTTTGAATTTAATACATCATTAATAACCAATCAAAAATATATTATAATAATTTTCACGACTAGTACAACGAACTCTTCTGCTTAATTCATTTACACCTTCGAAGTTGCTGTCAACATGACATAGCTGGCCCGTGGAGTCTCTTCCTGCACTGGTTCCTGTCTAAAACACCTATGGGGTTCAAATCCCGCTGGTTTTTTCAGCATTTTCCTCACAAACCACACCAAGCCAATCACTATGACCATCAGACCAAGAGCCACGCCTATCAGCGCCGTATTTAAACTTTTGAAACCGGCCTTCATTTCTAAAGTTTCGAGCGACTCTATCAACTGTGGGACGACACAAATTGTTCGCCTTTCATCGACCTTATACTTTGAAATGGCTGCACAGACCTCGTAAGGTCCTCTTACGAAGCCTTCCATGGATATCTCTAAGCTCGATTGGCACGGAGTATCTTTCTGTGCTACCAAAGAACCTCTTGATAAAACAGCAAGAACGATGTAGCAGTTGTTGATGGGCCTTACGTCACTGGATAGTCTTTGGGAGCGAGGTAGTATGTACTGCGGTCTTTGTGGCAGTCCCAAGACTGATATGAGGACTGTTAGAACACCATCGCCCGTGACATTTGATCGAACCTCCGAGACTCTGAAATTAGATACTTTAATTAATAAAAACACTACGAACAATGATCATGAACGTCTGGTTATAAAGTGGAAAATCATCACACTTTTGCCTTTTTTACTAATTCGTTTGCGTTCGGTGCAACATGTTTTCTTCTCCCATACTTACCTATAATAATCATCTCAATAAGTAGCTTCTTGTTATTAGCCATTTTATCTTTCACTACAGTCTTTCTTTTGGTACAAAATCTCACCTCAAAGGATTGCTTTCTGGGGCTCGCGTTACTACTATAGGCACTACAGTAGCGAATGTGGCTCGTTGTCTGACTTGTATTGGAGCACCACAGCCTAGTACCAAGGAAAGGGGAACATCAGAACTGTCCATCTCTTCTAGTGCTATGCAGAATCTGAGGAACAACCAAACAATTGTAATAGGCATGACGACAGTATCAATAAATTCCAAGAGTCAGTTAAAATATTGGAAATTAATGGACACGTATTTTTTGTTTTTGTGAATCAATGAAAATTGACAAAGATAAAACGCATCAAAACTCGGGAGTGGGGGCTCGTGACGTCAGAACTAGCTAAAAATTATACCTAGGCGTGACGTATTGAGAATTTAAAAAGCGTTATATCTTCGTCAATTTTGGTTTACTTAACTAAAGAAAAAACACGGGTCAAATATTTTTTGATAATCTAACTGACGGACCAATTAGTTTTTTTTTGTCGTCTCGCCTATTAAGAAATTAGCGAGATAAATTCAACTAATGAAGTATGATCCCAGGTTATTATAATTAAACCTGTGCTGTCGCACTGCAGGGCAAAAGGAACTTTTAAATCTAAATATCCTGTTCTTATTGAATGCTTATTCCGCCATCTCTGTCTGGGCCTGCACCAGAGTCGCTTGGGGATTCAGGGGGTCCTACTTTACATAAAATAATTATCACTATGCTGCCACATGAACGATGCATGGTTTTACTGGCGGGAAGATTTTCATCATCATCTGCCTAGCCTTTTCCCAACTATGTTGGGGTCGGCTTCCAGTTTTACCGGCTGCAGCTGAATACCAGTATTTTACATGGAGCGACTGCCTATCTGACCTCCACAACCCAGTTAGTACAGGGCTGTTACTTCAGAGCCGTTGGAGTTGTACCAGTTACTTCAGAGCGCCTGATAAAGTTGTCACCGCAACATTATTTATTTCAGCACCACGTTCTTATATTTTGGTCAGGCGTAAACAGCTCAGAACGATCGACGATATCGCCATACACAATATGGGCAACGCTAGATATTATATCCACGGACGGTAACAAGCTTTTATGTGTTGTGAGAAGAATTCTGAACAATTCAGTATGGAGTGGTTTCAAAACTTTCGAAATTCTTTCATGAAATGGACGTGTTTTATAAGGTAGTAGTATCGTCTCAAAAACTAACAGTGGGGCGATTGCGTAACACACTACTAATTCCGAAGTAATTTTGACATGTTAAAAATATTCATTGCGTGATTTCATGGTCGAACTGACAAAGTTTTTAAACATAAATAATGAAGCAATGGTTGACGAATTTTCGTTCAAAATTGTTCGAGTAATGATAGATAAACTTATTACGCTATTTGAGATTTAACTAAAAACTAAAACCGCCTTCATATTGTAACTTAAGTAGGTTATGTTTATTCAGTTCTATTACCACTGAATACTATTTCACGTTAAATAAATAGCTTCCAAAAATATTGTTCGAATCCCAAATATTAACATTACATTTCGCGAGACTCTCAGTCGAAAATTAATTACCTACTTTAATGCGAACAAGTCCAATAAACTATTTCTCATTTCATATAATTATTCTGTTAGAGGAACTGAGGAATTGAAATAACATCTTACTACTAATATAAATGTGAAAGCATGAATGGATGGATGTTTGTTACCCAATCACGCCAGAACGGCTGAACGAATCTGGATTAAATTTGGCACAGAGAGATAGACTATAGTCTGGAATAGCACATAGTCTACATTTTAATCTCAGTAGGAGGATTTCGTGGGACAATAACCGAACTCCACGCGGGCGAAGACACTGGCTGAATCCAGTAATATTGCGAAAGTCTCTTTCACGCAAAAACTACTCGACGGATTTGTTTAAAATTTGGCACACACATAGTTTATAATCTGAATTGCTTTTATCCCACCAGCAGCATCCCGTGAGACTATTTCCGAACTCCACACAGGCAAAGCCGTGCGCATCTGTTAGTATAGTTACTCGTAACTCTGGTAAAGGAAATGAGAAATTGAAATAACATATAATATCATCCAAAGCCAGCTGAGCGGGTTAACCAGTTCCTACTAAATTAATTTCTATTATACCATCAAGGCCGACTTCTATTAAACTTTGGTACGGTTAAATGTTTAGTCTAACTCTTTAATGTATATTTGTGGTAATAACTTATTCAATGTTGATGTAAGTAATTAGAATATTAGTATGTTTGTGATTTCTTTGAATTGTGTTTTATGTATTTGATGAGGAGTTGCTTCTTAATGATTCATTTGGACAAAAGTTTGCATATTTGTTAATGTTTTTTTAATAACGTTAATAAGTTTAGTTAATACTAATAACCTAGTCGGTAAAAAAATTAATAACTACTATGTTTTTGGAAAATAAATGTGTTTGTCAAAAATATTGCTATGACCAGTTTCAAAGAGACATACAAAAATGCTCCTGAAATAGATATTACAAATAGTACAAGTGTCAGAAATATCGACACCTTCTATAGTCTATGTCGCAATACTTTTTCAGTTCATCATCCGTCTAGCCTTTTCCCAACTATGTTGGGGTCGGCTTCTAGTCTAACCAGATGCAGCTGAATACCAGTATTTTACAAAGAGCGACTGTCTATCTGACCTCCACAACCCACTTAGTACTGGGTAATACGATACCCCTTGGTAAGACTGGTTGTCAGACTTTTTGGGCCACTGACTACCTGTAACGACTGTCAAAGATCTACAAATGACAGCCGGGGCCAACGGCTTAACATTCTTTCCGAGGCACGGAGGAAACTCGGTAAGTAATGGGTGGTCACCCATCTTAAGCAAGTACGGCTTAACCTAAAGATGACCGGAGCGGCGGTTATTATTTAGTCACGAGCTCCCCCACTTTTTCACCTTCAGTTACCAAAATATATATTAAATTGAATCTATCTATCTATCATGGGGTTTTGGTTTCCGCACTTAATCCTTAAAATGGACCATTGTGCTTGAAAAAAAAAAAAATTTAATCTATTATCAGCTCTCGAGGACCAGCATTAACTTCAATACTCACGTATACTGATCAACAGCATCAATCTTCAGCCCCCTTAGAACCACATTGGCTGGGGCAGCTCTATGACAAGCCACATGCTTAGGCAGTCCTCCTGCCCTCGACACGGTGACTCCAGTACATCTGTACCGGCGGGTTGAAGGAGGGTCTACTGCCCAGGATAGGTGGACTTCTTCATCGTCGTACCAGGCGTCTATTAGACGAACCTGGTGAATGTAGAGGAAGATTTAAGTGGGTGATTGATAAAGTTCCTGAGCTACAATAATTAATAAATTAATTAATAAATTAAAATAAATAATTTATAAGGGTGTAAATAGACTCATCACGAAGCCGTCAACCAAGCATTCGTACATCAAACTACATAAGTAAATTTACATAAAACATATTGCTAAGAAACAACTTTTTATTGGGGTTAGGAATCATGTTTTGTGGTAGAACTCAATATAACGCAATGTACCCCTGGGCAGCGTCTTAGGCCCTCCGCTGTTTATACTGTACATAAATGATCTTCCAAAAGTAACAAGTCACCCTATGTCACTGTTTGCTGATGACAGCACTGTGACCATTAAGAGTACTGATGATCGAAACCACAGCGACGTTGTCACTCAGACAATAACCTCCATAGTGAAATGGCTAGATAATAATAATCTTTAAATAAATATTGATAAGACGAAATTAATGATGTTTAGCCAACGTGCGAATCCCAATATGACAGTATATGATGACAATAAAATTATAACACAAGTAGAGACATCAAAATTCCTAGGTTTAACCATTGACAAAAAATTTGACTGGAAAGCACACACGGAGGAGCTAACTAAAAAAATCAGCAAATCAGCCTATGCCCTATTCAAACTGACCCCAGTGATTAACGTCGATGCTTTAGTCACAGCTTACCATGGTTTGGTCAGTTCAGTATTGAGGTATGGTGTCATTTTCTGGGGTAACTCGACCAACAGGGAATTAGTTTTTAAAGCACAAAAAAGGTGCATTAGATCAATGTTTAGACTCCACAATTTAGATTCTTGCAAGCCATTCTTTATCAAATACAAATTGTTGACATTTCCGTGCTTATATATTTTTGAGGTAGCTGTATTTGTTAAGACCAATCCTACACCTGTTTTACAAAATAACATTTTATAACACACGAACTCGACCACAGAACAATAACTTGTGCGTTAAAAAGGTCCCACACAGCGTTGATGCAAAAAAGTGTTTTTTGTATGGCACCAATCATATACAAAAAAATGATCGCAATGACGAGGAGAAAAGTGCCTTTCGACTTCGTTATGAGTCTTTTTACACCCTTTATGATTTAGTTCTGTTCAAACTTTATGGCGGCTCGGAAGTTAGCTGCGAGTGATGACCTGCGCTTTATACAGTGAAGACGATGCCTCCTCTGCGCCACGCTGATACCTAAAAGCTAGATGTTCCAAGCCACCATAAAGTTTGAACCGTTAGGCCAGCCGTCACTTGTACTGAAAAACGGTTTACATTAATAGTCATATTGGCCATGGCTATTAAATTGTAATGTATGATTAACTGTACTAAAAACTGCAAGAAATGACATAAAATGCATTTGAAGATAGAAGTATTTTTATCTGATATCTTAGTCCAAGATATTTAAAACATGGATTGAAAAGCAATCTCCGAACGAATTCTAGCACCCACATATAAAAAACATGTTCATCAGACTACTAGTACAATAGCATGACTCATTGACTAACAAAAAGCCCAGTGATAAATTCTAAATCGCCCATAATTTATGCAAACAATAGAATTTAGCGTGACTACCAACTACGGATGCTAGCTTAATAAGGATTAAAAAAACATATAAACTCGATGACTAACTCTTAGATTTAAATCCTACACACTATTCAACGGATATACATAATTCTTATCCAGTTACAACTAAGCGCCTATGAACAATAATGCCAAGTGACTCATCGTGATCCGATAAAACTTGCTTTAAACGGTTGTTACAGATATAAAACATATTAGATCCAATATCGGGTGTTTCTTTATTGAATTTGAGAGGTTTTGTATCTTTTTAGTATGATTCATAATGCCCGTTTTTCTAGTTGAAAATGACATCTAAATGTATACATAAATATTATGATTGCACTGTTGAAATTTAGGCTCTCTGAGCATTGAAAATCAAACAATCATTGAGATCTTTTATTAGTGGAAACGCTTAATAATCTAAGACATCTATAAGCCTACGATTTTGAACAATATCATGATGTTATGTGAAATCCTGTAGAAGTAAAAAATTAAGGTTTATCGAAAATAAAAACTTTTCTTACCTTTGCCTCTGAAATAGGCAAATCCTCTTCAGCAGGAACTTCCAACTCCTCATCATATAAATCATCGTCTATCCCTTCTTGCTTGTCAACATAAACCTCTTCTGCATTATCATCAACATTAATCTTGTAATCATTCACAATAGAATTCGCTAGTACCTTATTAAAATCGTAGTTCGTATCTTTCTGTTTTAAGTCAGTATGTTCGAAATCATCGCACAGTTTGTTTTTAGATAATCTGGATAGCAGTGCCCCCTCTAAGTGTGGTGGGGTTGCACACACGGCAACAGATTTATCTGTTTGGGGCAGGTTTTTTGCCTCCCTCAACCACCTTGCGAATCCGGCCATTAGGCAATCGCAATTAAGAGGATTATCTGTGAAAGAGAGCAGAATTTATCTTTACGACCTCGAATAAATGTGGGTGAAGTTTACAGAGGAAGTTTAAAGTATGAGTAATTGCTTATTTGATTTCATGCTATTTAACTTTTTGTTATTTTCTGATAGGAAGGGAGTTAAATAACAGTATTGCACTGGCTCTTGTTTTAGTAGTGTAATGAGTTTTAATTTTATAGGTACGGACATTGCTGAACATTTTGTTACACTTTTAGTTGCATAATCAGCGTATGTTGATAGATGGAGAGAAAGAGGAAGCCCTTAGAAAAGATAAATAGATTGTGTGACGAATGATATGAAAGAAAAAAGAGTAAATGATGCCGTGACGTCTGACAGGGGAGAGTGGAAGAAGAAAACCTGTTGCGCCGATCCCAAGTAGAAAGAGACAAGGGCAGAAAGATTATGATGAATCAGCGTATCATAACATTCTGACTGCTGGGCCTACTCTTTAAGAGTGGAAATGAACTGCAGTTCACCACGCGGGCCCAGTGCAGGTTGGTAGATGTCACATTTGTTTTCAAATGTTTGGTTCAACCGTTTTGAGAGCAGTGGTGATGAAATAAATTACACAAAGTAATGCGCCTGACAGAGTTTGGACCCACGACCCCCTGACTAATTAGTGCGCTCTTAAATTATAGCAGTGATATCATAATGGTATGCCCCGTCGGACAAACAAGGCATAGGTCTCGAGTTCGAACCCCAAGACACGCATCTCTGATTTTTCGGATTGATGTGCGTATTGTATAACTACCACTGGCTTCAGTGGAGGAAAACATCGTCAAGAAACCAGCGTGCCCGAGAGATATTTCTCGACAGCATGTAAAGCCAAGTCAGAGGCCCATGGGCGGCATAAAAACACTGACACCAGTTTAAGCAATAACCACACAAAAAAGATAGAATTGAGATAATTTGTTTTAATGTTACAATATCAATTGAAAGTTTTTCTATATGTAAATTTTGCCAACATAAAATATTCATATCACACATTGTGGCGTTCCTCCCTTCTAAGACTGCCAAAAAACGCGCGAGAAAAATGAAGTAACATCAACAAAAGTGTCAGCAGTCAGGATCATTCCTCACAAAAAAGCCCATAAAGAGAGTTACAAAGGCAGAAATAGTTAAGAGTCATGCAACAATATAACAGGCGAATGTCGACGGGTGAACAAAGAGGCTTCGACGTCACCTCAATGAAACGTTGAGTATCGACAAATATCTGTGTGTTACATACTGGTAAAGAAGTGAGGCCAACAAGAATGTCGTCTATACAAGCTTTGCATCCTGCTCAAATTCAAGGAGGTATCAATGCTAATGATAAAATGGGTAGTTTTTTAGAAATCGGTAAGTGTAAACCACCCGTATTTAAACGCAACCCGTCTGTTACTAGCCCTATAACCGCGCCTTCACACACACAAATAAACGCAAACAGCGAGATTTCGCGCGATGCTTGATTCTGTTTATTACTTTCGTCTATTCTGAAATACTGTCAAAGTTAAATAAATAAATAAATATCGCTGGACAGCAGCTTTATTAATTATTGACCAGGTAGCGTAATTTAAATTGATTATTTATTTGTGACAAGCTCCTGAATTTTGACTAGGATGCAAAACTGCACCTTGTATAATGCGAATTTGGTGAAAACCGGTCAGTATATCACAGATAAAAATTTGGGTTAAAGGTTAAGTTTTAGTTGGTTCTACAAAGTTTGAGGATGGTCATCAACCTATAATGTTCCCACTGTTGGGACACGGTCTCCTCTCATTATGAGAGGGAGACTGGGGGATTGAGTATGTTATTAAAAAATATTATTCCAGAGAAATCAAGTGTAAAGTTGGAGCTTTAATTTTTTTATTGTAACTACACTAGAAGCAGGTATTTTCTTAGTTCAAACATTTCCGCCTTTTTATGATTTGATTATGATTTCATATGATAGCCTATGACGACGATCTGGGACTCATTCTTAACAGATTGATCGGAGAAGGCAAATTGCAAACCAAATTGGAAAGCCATGCGGCAGGCCTTTACCCAGCAGTGGGATACAACAAAAAAAAAGAAGATTTATAGGCTTAGTATAAAGAGCCTATAAACGTACATTCCAACTACAGGGAAACAAGCCACCGCTGTATGAGAGATTTTTCAGCTCTAGGACATGTCAGTTTCCTCGCGATGTTATCCTTCACCATTTTAACAGCAATTATGATGAAAATAAGTACACAACCGGTGTATCTGATGAATAGTCTTCACCAAATTTTCAACATTTTACCCAACCCGCTAGCCATCTTTCTCGTCCGTATGCCCCTTCAAAGTGCGTATCATCGCGCCTCCATTACCTTCAATGGTGAATCGGCTGAGTTCCTTGTGCAGTGCCAAAGCTCCGTCATCTATCATCGAGATATCGTTATCGTGGAGTAGTAGCTCGGTCAGCCGCCGGAGAGATTTCAAAGGCTCCGCCGATAAGGATCGGAGGAAATTGTGTGAAAGATCCAGGTGGACTAGATTCGTCAGCTGGGCTAAAGATGCACCTGTAGATGGAGACGAAGATTATTATAATGCTGGTAAGATAATATCATTATTTATTTAGAATAGAATAATTGTTACAACGGATTGTTTGCCCGTAACGGTCTAATTGAAACAAATGCTTTGAGTTTGTTTTACAAAACTGTTCCAAGCTTTCACGGCTTAAAACTAAGCTTCTATTGCCACTTACGGGACCAATGAAACAAACAAACCAAAAAACACAAAACGACAACAATCAAACAATGAACTATAACGGAAGATATCCCGTAGGTGACAATATAAGAAAATTTTGTTATACAATATTGCAAATTTTATGGTTACAATGACGGTCTTATCACTGATAGCGATATCTCCGGGACAACCTTTGAATGAACTTTACAAACAAAATATAAACGCGGGGGAGGGGGTAGTCTGCTAATACTATTTACTACTATACTAGACTTTCTTTGTTTTTTCTGGTTTTGATTTTCAGGTCACCGGAAATCCTCTAGTAGCAGACCGGAGTCTGGATTTCTGGATAATTTTATTAAATCAATTCTTATAGTAATATAAATAAAAATACGAAAGCGTCTATTGCGTTTTACCGATTTTGATATTTGGCACGACCAATCATCATCATCATCATCATAATACTGATGGGAATAGGACTCCCCTTTTTTCTGCCACACTTCCCGGTTCTGTGCGTCCTTTATCCAGGTGTTTCCCGCGACTTTGACGATGTCGTCGACCCAACGAGCTTTATTTACCTTTAGCTAGCTTTATGACTGATGAATTTTTATTCCAAAAATACGTTCCCTTGGGATAGGCAAAAGTTAATAATTTCATAAATCCAAAAATATTGTGAATAAGAAGTTTTCTTTTGAACCCACGCTAAATACTTGGGTTCAAAAGAAAACTAAACATAAACGAAGCACAAATAGTACAAATCCTTTGTTAGTTTTGAAACAAATTGGATCACACTAACTTTTATTCACATGAAGACACGCAAATCGTTAGATATTTTGTTAGTTCAAAAATAGAGATAACCCTTTCTAAAATTAGAAGTAAAAAAAACGTATAAACATCACGCCTGTAATCCCCGAAGGGTTAGGCAGAGGTGTACCTGTGAGTACACCCACATTTCGTCAGTTATGTTTTATGTCCCATGTAATAGGGGGCGAGGACTGTATTACGGAACTCCGAAGTTTAAAACTCCGATATACGGTCGAACAAGCTATTATTTGGTAAATTACATTGCAAAATGTAAACCAAATAGCTTGTTCGACCGTACGTTATTGAGAATGTTCGTTATCGCGAAGTACGTTACTCCGAAAGTACGCTATGACGAATTACGTTATTCAGAATGTTCGTTATCGCGAAGTACGTTACTCCGAAAGTACGCTATGACGAATTACGTTATTCAAAATGTTCGTCATCGCGAAGTACCGTTACTCCGAAAGTACGCTATGACGATTGCCATCAACCGGGCACAAATCCAGACTCCTTGGCTGCTTTTGAGAAATTCCTGATGGAGAAACCCAAAAAACACTTTGCCCGACCCGGGAATCGAACCCAGGACCTCATGCTAAACAGTCGCGCTTGCGACCACTCGACCTACGAGGCAGTCAAAAAAACGTGTTTCAAAAATACACTATGTTTTTCTCTACCTATATATTTTTGTGACGTCAGAATTTCATAAAAACCTTTTCCGAAAACAGTCTTACAAAATGTTATTTTGATTTTCTCTCTCAATGGTTGCCTCCAAATCTTATGTAAATGTTAAAAAAATACCTTTCCTCCTTATTTCCGTCGGTCCCGGCCTACTGTCGACATTTTTTTGCCGGAAATTAAAACGTCAAGGAATTGACTAAAAGCTTTAAATGGACATAATCTCTGTTCAACTAAACTAATCGAGAGGAAACAGGATAATACTAATGATTTTGGCTTCGGTTATCGAGAAAAAGATTTTTGTTTAATGTTTTTGGACAAAGTTGCTCACAATGTTGAGTATATTTGTGAGAAGACTGTTTTGAGGAAAAGGCTGATAATATTACTATCAAAATGTTATTAATAAATCTGTGTCATTGTTTTTTCCGTTTCTGGATGGAGTAATTCAACTTTAGAACTTACTATAATGAAAGCGCCATTTAATGAATTTAGAGCGTTGTATTGATGATTTTAATGATTATAATTCTGTAACTAAAACGCGTTGCGGTCGCGAATAATATTTTGTTCAACATACAGTCTGACACTGACCTGCAAAATGCAAAAAAGTAAGCGAATGAGAGCTTTCCTGTATGAGTATTTAAAAAAAAATGTTTCCAAGAACTCGGTAGATGGCGTTGAACTGACTACGTTACTAGGTGCCAAAGCCAAAACGCTTGGAAAAAAAACTTTGCGCCACGTCACATCGTTGACTGACACTTTCGTTTGCTTATGCTTCCGAATTTAACCATTACATCCGAGTGAAATAATGTGACGTCCCGTTCCTTGTAGTAACTTACCAAGTTCAGCGCCACCTATCCAGCGACTAGGGAAGAGTTAAAAAAGAAAATCCCTCATTTGAATTTTGCGGGTTATCTTGGCACTTTCACCTTAAGATTTAAATTTTTCGAGTGTTAAGTACATTACACTGAAATAAATACATCACACAAATCCTTATCCAGTATCAATTTCACATTGTAACTAGAAGTTATTATCAAACCATCCACAAAGACGAAGAAGAAAACGGAAGCAAAATCGGTGACATAAAAAAAAAAACTGGTGGAATACATTAACCTCCTCCTTTAGAAGTCTCTCCTTAGAAGTCAGTTAATAAAAGAAAGAAATCTTACCTGAGACAGCAACAATCTCATTATGAGACAGGTCCAGATGCGAGAGGTTCGCGATGTGCTTGAACGCGTAGTCTTCCAGAACATCTATTTGGTTGTTGTGCAAGTTCAAATGAGTTAAGTTCGTGAGCCCTGCGAAGATGGACCTCGTTAATTTAAAGGATTCTGCCTGGTTTTGTTATGGGGAGTTAATATTTTAGAGAAGCTATAGGTCGTTTAGTACGATGGTGTTAATAATATTTAAGTAAATATGTAGCCTAAAAGTACATTATGATATAAGTGCGGTAAGTTGAAAATTACAGCTGAGGCGATATTGCTAGCCCGAGCCGTAGGCGAGGGCTACAAGAAAGCAGAGGCTGTAATTATCAAAGCGCACGTATGTCATAGACTTTTTTTTAACATATTTGCGAGGAAATAAATAAAACGGACTCGGACTTTCTTAAACGAATAAATCTTTAATCACTCGTTAAAGCAGTTATAAAAATTTGAACAATTTGTAAAATTGATTATTACGCTGCTAGTTGAATTTTTAATGTTGTCAAGTTATTATTATTATATTTTATCTCCCAAAGTTAATTTTAATTATAAAATGTTTACCACTTTTCTGACATAAAAACTCTTTGCTAAGATTTAAAAAAGTACCGTTCGTTTTAGACGGAGCATCTTGATAAACCGTGCGTTTTACATTACAATAACGCACATGTACGTAATTAGATACAATACGATATTGAAATTGGTGAAATAAGAGACTCTTTACGAGCAAATGTGTTATAAAAAATATTAATTATACAAAAAGGCTAGGCAGGCAGGTGAACCTGGGGTTGCGGGACTGTTCGAAAGAGATACCGTGACCCCGGAACACAAAGGGCGATGAAGGAACATGGATGGGTTTTAGTCAGTAAGACTCTGACACTCCCTCCTGCTCCGCCCAGAGCGGGAGAAGTCATTTGATGATTTCCCAACCGAAAAAAAAAAAAAAAGGCATGTGTACCTAATAGTGCATCCGCATTTTGCCAGTTATGTAATAGTGGGCGAGCCTATTGCCGTCAACCGTGCACAAATCTAGACTCCGTGGCTGCTACTGAAAAATTCCTGATGGAAAAACCCAATAATGCTTTGCTCGACCCGGGAATCGAACCTAGGAGCTCATGTTCAGCAGTAGCGATTGCAACCACTAGACCTAAGGAATCAGTCATATAAAGGCGTTTAGTTTCATTGGAAATATTCACCCGTAGTCTGTTAGAAAATACATCTGAATTAACATAATGTTGATATCATTAATTCACACGCACATTTGTCAAGATTCACCGATTGGTTAAATAGAAATCTTGACATATGTATGCTGATATCGTTAATACATAAGTATCCAACACAAAATGAATGGCCGATCGTTTACTTTGTCTCACAAACTCCATGAACTAGGCACTATCGTATACAACTTGAGTTTAAAACATTGCATCAAAACCTTCTCTGTATTCTGAGAGAGAATTTTGACGTTTGACACAATTCACGACTGATCCATGCATGTATGCATGCAGCGATCGAAACGCATTCAGTATTCAAGCTTTGACAGATGTCTTGTACCGAATCAAGCGAGCGACGACGTTAAAATATGCCAACCGAACTATTTCGGGAGCTGAATTTAGAAAAATTAAAGAGATGCTTTGGAAAACAGATGTGAATGTAGAGAAGAAATCTTTTATCCATGCTAATATTATAAACTAGTTAGAGTCGGCGGCTTCGACCGCTTGGAGTTTGGTAATTGTCCCACGGTATCGTACTACCGGGATAAAAAGAGTCCTGTGTTAATCCATCCAAATCCGTGAAGTAGTTTTTGGGCGAAAAAGTAACAAACATCCATCCATCCGTTCATCCATCCATCCATCCATCCATCTAACAATCTATTCATCCATCCATCCATCTATCAATCCATCCATACATCTATCGATCCGCAGAAACTTTCACATTTCTAATAGCAATGCTGGCTGTCCCTTTGTCTGTAATTTAAGATTTATAAACATGTAGCTATGATCTAATTTAGGATCTTAGGATATATAGATAAGGCCGTGTCGACAGGCGCGTAGGCCGTGTCGACGGCGCCTTCGTGTTCCGCGCGCGCCTCAAAGAGAGTCAGCAAAAGGAAGGGGTCCGCAAGGAGAGATACCGTGGCCCCGGAACAAAAAGGGCGATGAAGGAACATGGATGGGTTTTAGTCAGTAAAAGTCTGACACTCCCTCCTGCTCCGCCCAGAGCGGGAGAAGTCATTTGAAGATTTCCCATCCGAAAAAAAAAAAAACAAAAAAATGATTTATAGATAGGACTTTTTATCCTATTAGTACTTTCCTGTAGGATAATTATCAACCTCCACGCATCATCATTTTCCTGCCCTGATCCCAATGTATTTGGGGTCGGCGCCAGGCCCGAAGGCACATAAGAAGCCGATTCCTGCCGGCTTTCCTTCGGGAAAAAGGCACTTTAAGTAGTGTTTAGGTGTCAGCGCAGCATGTCTTCTTCATCCATACTTCTCCATCAGACACCTTCTTTCTTACCATATCACCATTGCCGTGAGCAATAGCCAGTTAGACATAAATCAAAAGAAATCGTTTCTGCTGAGATACATAAGCCACGCGACGATGTGAATACTAAGTGTTGAAACAGATGACCGTTTTAAGGTGCGACTTAATATTGCGGCACGACTTTGCGATATCCTCAGTGGGAATAAATGCACAATAAATGAAGTTTCAATTCTTGATACAATCGGGCTGATGAATATCTCGTGACAAGTTGCATCTATGTGAAAAAGCAAAGGTAAATGCCTACCATTGGGTATTCTTTGAGTACAAGGAATTTTAAGGTTCATCATTTCAGCCCAGAATCACCCACTGTTGGTATAAACCTCCCCTTTCTTGTCTGTTCTGTGCGTCCCTTAACCGTCTGTTTCCCGCTATTTGACGATATCGTCAACCCAACGCGCTTTTGGATGGCCTTACAAGTTCAACTTCTTCAACCTTACATAGTATCGGTTTCTGAATTCGGTTCCTGAAAAATCTAATTAGTCCGTCAGTTAGATTTTCAAAAAATATTTGACACGTATTTTTTCTTTTGTTACGTAGACCAAAATTGACAAAGATACAACGCTTTTAAAATTCTCAATACGTCACTCCGTGCTATAATTTTTAGCACGTTGTGACGTCACGAGCCCCCATTCCCGAGTTTTGATGCGTTCTAACTTTGTCAATATTCATTGATTTACAAAAACAAAAAATACGTGTCCATTATTTTCCAATACTCTAACTGACGGACTAAATAGTTTCGCAATTTATTGGTGGTGGAAACTAGCCTATTTAACGATCGCGCAAAAACAAGGTGTTACCGTATTGTACAAACCATTTTACCAGTATTATAACTATGGTCTCACCTGACAAAGCTCCACGGCGTATACTGGCAAACGTGTTGTCTGACAACTGAAGCGTGGTGAGACAGCTCAGTGAAGGCACTGTGTAGGGGCCTAGTGGCCCTTCTAGTGCGTTACTTGATAGGTCTAGATCCCGCAACATGTGGGCCTCCTAGAAAAGAAATGATTTGATTATTATAAAAGTATTAACATTTTTTTACACGAAGCAGGCTTGCGTTTGGCCGCTACTCGTCTGATGTGAAGTGATAATGAGGACTAGGATGGAGCAGGCTTTCCTAGAACAAAGTGATTTACTTCAACATTGTAGAGATACAGACTATAATAAGCAGAAAAGCCCGCAGTAAACCAATGTACAAAGGCCAAAGCAAATAAGAAACCAGGGTCATCAGATATAGTTGCAGTTTTTTTAGAAACTATTTCACGTTTTTACATGAAATTTAATTATATAAAACAGATTTTAATATTTCTTTAAATTTAAACACTGTTTTCAGCTTTCACGGTTTAAAACTAAACTTATATTGCTCAAAAGTAGCAGCCGGCATCATAATAATGACTCCATAAAACCTGGTGATACTGTGAGTGTGTTTTGTCGTGACTTAGTGGCGAGTTCCAATAGTGCGCGTAGCAAAAGATAAAGAAAGAAGGTAGACAGATTTGTCTGCTCCTAACAATTTATTTTCCATCCACCCGCATTCTCCAGTCAACCCGCGATCATGGCGCTTGCAACAGCGTCGAAATATCGGGAGCTCAAAACTATTAACATTCACGGAAGATATCCCGTAACTGACAATATAAGTTCTATCAATTTAATTTAATTTCATTCGAAAACATGCATCGGTTTCTAAGAAAACTGCAACTATATCTGACGACACTGGTTACTTATTTGCTTCGGCCTCTGTACATGTAATTTATAGTACGGAGCGGATAGCGGAGGCCTAAGGCCCAGCAGTGGGAATGTTAAATGCAATTTATGCTTATTTTACACCAATAACATGCATAACAAAAATATTAAAAAAAAAAACATACAAACAAGGACCCCTTTTTCATGGAATTCCATTAAAATTACATACATTCGTTGAATAAGACTAATTTTATCCATTTTCTTCATCATAAATAAATTTATAGACGATTGGTATTAAGAGATTTATTGTAAGGTATTAGAAAACTAATTCTATTATGACTAACAGTTCCATGTGTAACCCACGTTGGGCGCCAGTAAGATTTAACCACAGAATAGATAATATACAGAAGGCCAACTCCATGCAATGAGTGCGTATTCAGGTGCACGCACACAGACGCGTACATACGGTGATGTCGAACAAATGCCAATCGCAAGTGTTCGGAACTAAATAGTAACAGCCACATGACTGTTCGATAGAGAGTCTACACTTGCCGAGGTCAGACCGTGAATGGGTAAGCATTCATAATATATCGAGATTCCCTCGTGCCAAGGAAAGCACATTAAGCCGTTGGTTCTGGCTATCATTTCGAGATCATTAACAGTCGTTACAAGTAGTCAATGTCTTGAAAGTTTGACAACATGTCTTACCCAGGGGTATCGTATTACCCAGTAACCTGGGTTATGGAAGTCAGATAGGCAGTCGTTCTAAGTAACATACTGGTATTCAGCTACATCCGGTTAGACTGGAAGCCGACGCAAACCTATTTGGGAAAAGATTATGCAGATGATGACGTTTTGCACTCGCTGTAGCTGAAGCATGTCTATATAATGTATGCGTGCATTTTCGCTAACTGTATGGAGCTGACCTTCTCTTATCTATTTATTTCATGACCCAACATACACGTTTGGACAAGCTAACAAAAAGGTTATCAGTACTTTGCTAATAATTTTTTTGATTAATCTTAATCGTAATTACTTTTAGAACTCGATAATTATTTCGTATTAATATCGGGAATTCATTTGCTTTTGTATAAAAATAACTCCTTTAATAGAATAAGTCTGGAACTAAGAATAAATTGCAAGTGTCATTTTATCAAAAAACGCTTTCAATCAATTACATAATATTTATTTAGAGCTATTACTTTTTCTTTCTAGGTAATGTTTCGTTTAGTGGAAAACTGTTGAGATTCAAATATTTTTTTGGAATTCCTCGTATCGATGTTCGAATAAAATTCTAAATATGATTTGTCAAAGACATAAATATTTCAAGAGTTTTGTCAGTGCTGTTTTCAGCAACGATATTAAATTAAATTTTCTTATCAATAAAATAATTGGACTTCTAGAACAAATTCAAATTCTAGATTTTAGCATATTCTTTAACTATTGCTTACATTTCAATATTATAGACATTTCTAAAATTAATTTAAAGTCACTTTCAGTACCTTTCAATTTCTTATTAATATTGCTAGATGAATAAAAAAAACTATGTCTAGAAAGCATTGTATTGATGTCTCTACAATATACGGATCTACCTACAATTGGCTAAGTTCGTGATTGCTATTTTTCAAAAGAAATGATGCTAGTCTTGAAACGTGGTCAACCACCAACTTTTTCCAGTGTACTTACTTCCCTTGTGGGGTAATTGCCAAACACATTATGGTACACAAAGCTAATCATTTTGACAATTCATCCACATACATTGCGTGATGTACGTTATCGAGTTGACGACTTATTCAAACATATGCAGCAATGGATTACGAATAAGAATTAATCTTACCTTTAAAGACGCCAAAGCTGGTACTTTCAGTAGATTTCCTCTAAGCCTCAGGACACTTAGCTTTACCAAAGGCAGGAATGCTCCTTCCGATATATCCGTGAGTTGGTTGTCGCTTATGTCCAAGTATGTCAGATTTGTGATACCCTGTGGATACAATATTTGGTTACATAAGTTCTAAAAAGCTAATTTTAATACCTTCAATATTATCTCAGGTCAAAAGCGTTGTTTTTGATAACGGCCTATTGGTTTTTCTATTTACTTCAACACTCACTAAATAAAGTCTTATCAAAGCTGTGCATCTTGAAGTTGGCAACGTCGCAAAAACCTATCAAATCACGCCACGTCACGTCTGCCGCATGCCCAGTGAGCTATCGGCCAAAATAGCCACTTTCTGGAGCCCTGACGCAGTCAGGAGGCATCGCGGCAGACCTCGTAGAAGATGGCGGGACAATCTAGATAAGATCAGCGACCAGTGGTCCACATTGGCCTTGGATCGAAACAACTGGAAGTCAAAGGGAGAGGCCTTTACCCAGCAATAGCATGATGCAGGCTAACAGTATCAGTATCGTTCAAAAGAAGAATTTCACTCACCTTAAATGAATTAGAGTCTAAAGTGTGAATTTTATTATTGGACAGATCCAGGCGATCCAAATTCAATAGTCGAGTTAATGCTTCTGTTGGTACTATTGGCAACTGATTGTTGGGCAAGCCTGAAACAAAAGAACTCGGATCAGTAATTAATTCAAAATTATTTCAATCACTTGTGTGTTGGTACGGTTGTTATTTTGTAGTCATAATAAAATTATACTTCATATTTTGCCTAGCTTTCTCTTATATACGTTGGGGTAAGCTTTCAGGTACGGAAGGGTCTTGGTATATTAGGAATGAACCTGTCAACGGATCACCACCATTTGACCTCATAAATTTCTTGATAAAAATAATTTAAAATATTGTAATAATCAGTTTTCTCGTAACTTCTGATGCCCTGATTATTATCTTAAACGGATAAAAGAGATATCGTATCCAAGGATAACTTTTTAACGATTTAATATTCCAACATTTCTCTTAGAATCATTTAAATAAATACAAATAATATAAACCCCTATAAAAACGACTTTAAACCGAAAATAATAATATTAAAACACAAAAATCTCGCTCATTACGCATTCTCGTCCCAATTTCAGCATCTATTAACATAAATACATTCTTAATTATTAAAGTTAAGTCTCGTTATGTAAGGGGATCGTGGCTAAATAATAAAAGCCACAGGGATCGATGTTCAAGGTTAAGCCGCAATTGCCTAGTTCGATCGTAGATGGGTGACCGTCCATCACATACCGACTTTTCTCCGTGCTTCGGAAAGCACGTTACACCGTTGGTCCCGGCTGTCATTAAAGTTTGTAGATCTTTGACAGTCGTTACAGGTAGTCAGTGGCCCGAAAGTCTGACAACCAGGCTTACCAAGGAGTATCGTGTTACCCAGTACTAACTGGGTTGTAGAAGTCAAATAGACAGTCGCTCCATGTAAAATACTGGTATTCGTTAGACTTCCAACCGACTCCAGTAGGGAAAAGACTAGGCGGATGATAAGTTGCTGCCGGAAAGAAAAGAGTTCCCAACATAAGTGCTGGGAAAAAGTTCCCAACATAGGTGCTGGGAAAAAGTTCCCAACATTGGTGCTGGGAAGAAGTTCCCAACATAGGTGCTGGGAACAATTTCCCAACATAGGTGCTGGGAAAAGTTCCCAACATAGGTGCTGGGAACAAGTTCCCAACATAGGTGCTGGGAAGAAGTTCCCAACATAGGTGCTGGGAAAAAGCTCCCAACATAGGTGCTGGGAACAAGTTCCCAACATAGGTGCTGGGAACAAGTTCCCAACATAGGTGCTGGGAAAAAGCTAGACATACGATGATGACTAAAATGATGATGAGATCCCGTTACATTACGAAACATTGAAAATATTACTGAAGTTGATGAAACTGTGCGGAGTAAAATATTGTTGCCTCCATCTGTAGTCGGCTCTCTTGGGAAATCAGGTAATGTAACGAAATTATGTAATTAAAAGAAAATACTTATACTTGGGAGATGTTTGGTTTTCAATATGCTAGGTTAAATTTACTCGTGTGTTGGTGAAGATTTATAGGTTATATATCAGTTTTTAAAACAGTACAGCGCCCCTTGTTAAACTGTTACTTTAAATACAGTAGGTACTTGAACGATTCTAGAGAACAATTTTCGAATCCGATATATGTATTTTTCGTCAGTTATTAAAAAAAAAAACAGCTGCTTCATACATTTTGACCGTGTAGCTGTAGGTATTGCAGTTTTGTATGAAACTGCAGATTTTAACTTGTATTTTAAACACCAGATACTCACAAACTGGTATATGTGTATGAGTAAGCCCAACCCAGCGTGGAACCTAAGTCTGTTTAATTACGCGACCTTCCTTTGTAACTCTCCCAAAATAACGTTTTGATGTATTCATGACCATTTTGCAGGTGCATAGCTATTTTCAACAACACCAGCATGTTCCTACGAACTGCTGAGCTAACCGTATCCGTAGAATAAGATAACCGAATAGAAGTGAAACTAGTACTTTCCTAAAAGCCCGTAGTGTCGCCAACATAATTACCTACTACCTCCCAACACAATGAGTAATATAAGACTAATAAGTATTAATATGAAATGCAAAAGGAATGAGCACTTAAGAGGAAGTTTAAAAGTGGTGCCGGTGACTGAAAAGTTGTGTGGTAATCGGTTATCGTGGTGTGAACATGTGATGAGGAGGACTGAGGAAAATATAGTGAGGAAAATGTCGAGTATGAAAGTAGATAAAAGTAGAGGAAGACCAAAAAAGTTATGAATGGTCTGTGTGAAGGGTGATATGGCTAGAAAGGAGGTGAGTGCTGAGATGACGAGTAATAGAGAAATATGAAAAAACAAGACATGCTGCGCCGCCCCAAATGAATTGGGATAAGATCAGGAGATTGATAATTAAGTATAATTTGAAAAGAGAAATGATTTTTGGTTCTATTCTGCAACAAATAGGCATTACGACAGTATCAAAAAATTGCAAATCTATTTATTCCGTCAGTTAGAGTATTGGAAATAAAAGGACACGAATTTTTGTTTTTGTAAATCAATGAATATTGACAATAATAAAACGCATCAAAACTCGGAAGTGGGGGCTCGTGACATCAGAACTGGCTAAAATTTATACCAAGGCGTGACGTATTGAGAATTTTAAAAGCGTCATATCTTCGTCAATTTTGGTTTACGTAACAAAAGAAAAAACACGAGTTAAATATTTTTTGATAATCTGATTGACGGACTTTTTTGTCGTCTCGCCTATTATTCTTTAAACCTTATGTTTTCAATCTGCGTTCACTTCAATCTCCAACTAATATGACTGTCATTTTAGGCTGCCTCGTTAGTCAAGTGGCCGCAACAGCGACTCCTGACCATGGGGTCCCGGGTTCGATTACCAGGTCGGACAGTGTTATTGTGTTTTACCATCAGGAATTTTTCAGTAGCAGTCACGGAGTCTAGATTTACAACAGAAGTTTCGTTTCTGCACCATTCTACTCTATGTCGTGTATTTTGATTGCAAATGGAATTAGGAAACAGCACACGAAACGGTGGTAGTTAACACAGTGGTTCAGTGGACTTAGTGTGTTGTGAGCTTCAATGTGTTGAGCAAACAGTGAGTGAACTTGTTAGTTTTGCTACATGCGGGATATTTCTTGGGGGACTTCGGGATTATTTTTGATGTCATGTTAGAAGAAATTAAAATATAATATGTAACCTTTATTTTTGTTTATCCTAAACCTGTTAAGCCTCGTTTTATATAACGGATAACTTCAATTATGAGATAAAATCGGGTAAGTATCGCAAAGAATAATGAGTTGTTCCCATCCTATATTTTGACGATTTATTTGTTCGCAAATGTAACCCACAAGTGATCAAGTATCACTATGATCTTGAATGAGCTTCGAACTATCATTTCCGAAGTAAAATTTTTCGTCCCCAATTAACCACAATATTTCAAAGCACATAATAGTTTCAGAATCACATTTTTATGCCCACTGATCTAAATAAAATAAAACTTTCTGATAGCAATCTTTGCTAACATAAAACATTATCTCTATTAGCATAAGATGTAAGTTTAAGGAAAAAAACACTCTCTTCTTTGCCAATATCCAACATATTAATATGTAGTTTCGTTGCTTATAAAAACAGGTCAAACACCACCAATATTGAACAACTTACCCAAAGCAAACAGAGTAGCGGACACGGTACTAAAAGCTCCTTGCTGTACCCTCCGTATATCCCCCGAGGATATCACCAGGCCGTGCAGGCCGACGCCGGCTAGCTCTGATACTGATGCCGATGACAACACTGACACTCCTCGTAAGGCGCAGTCCAGGAGTGATACTGCTGTGTTCTTGTTTCTGGCTTTCTGCTCTCTGAGATGCCGGCCGATTATCTGAGAAAGAGGGAGGGTATTTAGAAAATTAGAAATTCTTTTGGAAGTGCAGAAATTTCATTTGGGAGTGATATTCCCACTGCTGGGACACGGGCGCGGCGGGCGGGCGGAAACCGACCTAGTTGGGGTTGGTAAACCACATATCTTCGATTTTTTGGTTCTCGGACATGTCGGTTAGCTCACGACATATTGAGAGCACTGGTGATGAAATAAATTACACAAACTAATAAAGCCAACCAGCATAGCTATTCACAACGCTTCGATTCGATTTTCGATTCTGAAAGTCGTATGTCTATCTCGCTCGATTTCGTAATGTCAAAAAAAGATAGACATACGACTTTCCGAATCGAAAATCGAATCGAAGCGTTGTGAATAAGGGGCCTGAGGTCATACCCACCACTGCTCGGCCACCACCCCTCTACGAAGGATTTATGCGCAAAACATGAATACAAAATTGATACCTAATTCAAATTAGAGCAATTTGAATCCAAGGAATCCTTCAAAATTAAACTAATAAAAACAATTCGAGCCTAAAATCTACGAATCCTGAAACATTTACAAATTCATGGTGATTTGTGTCAGCCTTAATTTTCTTCTCGACAATTATTTAAAATGGATTCTCTGCCTAAGTAATGTTATTCTAAGATGCGGAACATTTTAATTAAACACTAGATGAACGGAATCTATTAATTACTGATCGGATTAATTAGGGGAAAAATATTTATCTAATTTTGGGGCTAGGAAGTTTTCGACGACGGAATTTGGGTAATTTTAGAAGGAAATAAATGGTTTGGAATGAAGTAGCGGTAGAAACATACGTTCTTAACTCTTTAAGTTATTAAGAGCCTAATTGTTGAAATGGTTACAGTAATTAAAACCCTTTCTGACCCATGGAACACCAAACACCATTAAATAGCTACTTTACAATGATGTTCTCAATTATTGTTTAGAAGCAAAGTCTAAAAGTAGGATAAATAGCTTTGTTTAAGATTTTTCTGGCTAGTCTGCGTGTGCAAAACTCAGACATTCACAGCAAAATCAAAAACAAATCGTGTGTACGGGGACCTCCCCCTTTGACACCTAGTCGTACTTAAATTATTAGAGATGATTCTAAAGCTGCGCTATCTGCATATTAACCGACTTAAAACTTGACTTTGGATCAATTTGACCCTTATATTTTATTCAAATTTCTAGCAACCAAAAAAAACGACGAAAAAAAAATTTTTCGAATACATATTATTATAAGGAATTAGGATGTTACAGTGCAAATTAACAAAATAATTTCAAGAATAAAATATATTATCACGCTTAACCACTTGAATTAAGAAAGAAGTTCCCTACAATTCAAATAAAAAGAGATTTCTTTAGAAATCATCACCTTTGTACTTTTTTCTGTTCCTTTCTGCTTTTTTTTTATTTAGTGTTTGCATAAATTGTTAAATAAATAAAATTAAAATCTATATTCACAGAATATCTGCTGAAACTATTATGTCAAAAGTATTCAAGTCGTGTGGTACTTAGGAAGGATTACTAAAAGCCGCTTTCGAGACGAGAGGAGCGCCGATCCGTTGTCGAACGTCCTACGAGGCAAATCTGTCATGTGTAGTACTAGGATGCCGTGATAGATGGAAAATATGACGCGCTATTGTCGGCTTGACAGTTGGAAAGATGATTAGCATAAAGATGTGTCTTGAGACGTGGGTGACATGTTTTGGTGAAGTAAATTTGTTGTTATTGTAGCAATGTAGTTGCTAAATTTTCGTCGGCATTTTTTTTTAATAATATTAAAAATTCATAAAGTCAGCTTAGAAAATACGAGAGGGAGCGTTGTTTTCTTTCACTGTTTTTACAAAAGTGATAATGAAATACATTTTAATTATTACTGAGAAGACTGTCAAAAAAAAACTACTACTGTCAAAAATATGACCCATATTAATCATATTTTTTTTTTTCGATTTAGTTTGCATACTTTATGCGGGCCACCAAATGACCTTTCTTTGGTATTGTTCGTCGAGTCGTTGAGCTTCATGAGTTAGGAGACGAGCTACACGATAACTGACAATATGCTTGCACTGATTGGACAGGTCTAGTTTCTTCTCAGAGTAGGCAGGTACGAAAACACCCCATCTAGTTGAAAACATAACATGATAAGAAAAAAAATGAAAAGTGTTTTTTTAAACCAATTTACAGCAATAAGTATGATTTACTGTAGTATAGAAAGTGCCTACCTAGATGCGAACCCTTGACACGAGTAAGTCGTCATCTTTACCACTGGACCACCACCGCTCTTGTCAATAAAATACCATATTTAATGTAACTATTTACACCACAAAATCCAAGATATTTAATAACTAATAACAAGTACCAATACCAACCAACTTAAGTTCTATACCAACATTGTTGGTCACAATAGCCCCAAAACAATACAGTTGGTCCCCACAATGTGTCTCTAAATATCCAATGGACCAAAAGCTGAGGTGGTGGTAGTACGAGTATTATGGGAATCGTATTTGTTCAGAACCGATGGACGTTGATTCCGAAACAATACCTTTCAGTAGGCCTTACTATGGGCCGGTGACAAATTGTGGTGCTCACTTAAAGTCACATTTTTCTTGCTGAAGTACGAAGAAACTCGAATTGTTTTTTGTTTTTATTTTTATGTTGTGTACTTAAATTGATTGATTGATGGAAGACATCTAGCCGATTTGCTGGGGTTCCGCTACTTCTTCCCAACTAAAATACTAGGAAGAGTGGGCGTTTTGGGGGACTGTCTCTTGTAAAAAGTGCTGATTATTCAGCCTAATTTGAATAAATGACTTTTGCTTTTGGTGTGCTGCTATTTCATGTACTGAGAGCAAATGAAAGTGAGTACATTTTGCCTAATAGATATAACTTTGGTCGAAAAACTCCGAACACAAAGTGGACATGTCAGAACACTAATGACGACATTGTAAGTTTTAGATGTACCTATATAAATTATTGTTAAATGAAATTACTTTTTTTTTAATTTAATTCCCTAAAATACTTGTCTTAATTTACCTACTTTGGTAACACAGATCCATTCCTTATTGAAATGAGAACTGAATTAGATTATTGAACTGAAATAAATCTGCTTTTCCCAGAACACACACTGAAAGGGTTTCTCTGTTAGATACTTCTGATAAGCAGATTGAAGTCTTTATTTGGACCCACACACCAACCTATTCTATAAAATGGGATGTAAAAATAACAGTGTTTATGTTATATTAATTTTATAACAATCTGTATGAACGTGAACGAGGCGAAAGGAATATATAGTACATCGTGTTTTCGGACAATATCGATAAACTTCATCCGGACTATGGGACCAAACTTTGAATCGCTAAAACAAAACAAAATGTATGGAACAGCTGTTTTTTTTTTTTTGCGATTCAGGGTTTGCTCCCATAGTAAAAGTAGTATCTACAATCATTATCGATCGAAGTTTATCGATATCGTCCGGAAACGTGTCGTATAAGTATTAAGGATCGTAGCTGGTGGCGTTCAGTAGTTTCTGCCCACCCCTATGGTAAAAAGGCGTAAGTATATGTTTGTAAAAAAATATTTTCAAAATATGGGTACTACTTTCAACCTTAACTCGTGGGGAAACAGCCGTTGAAAGACGAAAGAAAAAACATTTATTCGCACTGAACATGAGTCATGAGTCATGAGTGAGTGATGAGAGTATGGTGTCGGACGTAAAGAATAGCACCATCCCATATCTTCCCGTGGGTGTCGTAAGAGGCGACTAAGGGACTTACCAGAGAATGGGCAGCAGCGTTCTCTTTGCTTTTATAACAACCGTACTGCGATCGCCAACCCGCCTGCCAAGCGTGGCGATTATGGCAAAACCCCCCCTTTGGGGGAGGCCCATGTCCAGCAGTGGACGTCTTTCGGGTGAGGTGGTGAACATGAGTCATGAGTGTCATGGCACATATAAAATAAGCACGTAAAAAAAACCCTTCCCGTTGATTCCCTTATCTTCTCACTCCCTTCACGCATTCAACTCACCTCACTATCGAGTTCTCTTAGTACTTCTAACACCATCCACAATTCACTTGTACAGAGGCGTTCAGTAAACAAAAGCTATCGAATGGCAGGTGCGTGAATCGGCGAGACTTTGATAAGGGTCCGTGATCACATTCAGAGCTCTTCATGTCAATAAACGTCTCAGAATATACGGCCGTAAGTGCCTCTGACCGATTATGAAGAAATGAGCGGTGTGTGGGAGCAGTGGTGGGTATTGGTTGGGTTGGGTGATTGAGTTGTATGGGTGTAATGAGAAAAGTACATGTGTGGTATATTATTGGGGCTCATTTTACTACTTAACTTGGCTAGTCAGACTTGACTAGTGAGGCTTGGTAGTAGGATTTTTTTATCAGAAATTTCTCACTCACAGTGTCTATAATTATGCCCAGTTGATGGCAATAGGTTCACCCCATATTACTTGGGACTTAAACATAACTGGCGAAATGTGGGTGTGTACCTCTGCCTTATCCTTCGGGGATAGCAAGCGTGTAGTTATTTCATGGCAATGATTAACAAAAAAGTTTCAATAAATTTCAAAGAGTTAAAATTTTTGACCAAAAATCCGAACGTTTTTACTACAAATCATGATTATATTTTTGTCCTCCAGTCACATTTAGCATAGCAATATTTACAGAGTCCGTACCTCGTGGACCCGAAATAAGAAAAAAAGAGCAAAGACAAATAATATCCCTCAGAATTGTTCAACCAGTATTTAAACACTCGAAAATGGGGCTTCAAACGAATTTGGAAAATTCAAACAAATGCCTCCAGGCCCTTTGTAAATAAAAGTTGTACTTGTGTATATAAAGGATAGTTATTATTTTCTCTAAGTATTATTCGGTATTTAAATGAGTATGACCGATGAGTGGGTTGATAAAATAAAAGTATTTTCTTTGTTAACATAACAGTGCTTGATTTACGCCCAGTTGACGGCACTATAGTCTGCGCTAGATAAGTAGGAAACAAAGGTCATTAACCCGCATACATTTATTCAAATTCATAATTCCGAAAACAGAAATAATGACATAAACTTGTCCCGAAACTACCTTTATCGTGATCCTTGACTTTTTCTAGTAATAATAAACGATTCATAATGTATTGTCGGGGTACCTACGCAGAGAAATTAAGGAAAGAGCAATATCCTTTAAGTCCTACTTATCTGGTGCAGACTATAGACCCGTCTTCTATTACATGTGACTTAAACATAACTGGCGAAATGTGGGTGTACTATTAGATACACCTCTGCCTAACCCTTTGGGATTACACGTCTGATGTTATGTTACTTAAAGTTATTAGTAAGAAACTAAAAGGTGGAATAAATTCACAGGTTGGAAAAATCTGTGGACGGATGGCGTTCAGAAGGAAAAGAAATGTTGGTCATCCTGGGTGGCAACGGTAAGATTAAAAATTTTTTTAAAAAAAAAAAACTTGTGAAAAAGCTTTAACTTTAACCCCCAATATTTCCGTAACTAGAAAGTTCCCAGGTAGGGTCTAGAACAAAAAAAAACTGGCCAAGTGCGAGTTGAACTCGCGTGGAGAGGGTTCCGTACAATGTCAAAGTCTTATATTAGTTTACCACTTTATTTTCTATTGATAGAATTTATAAAGTTTTCCTGTACTCTCTCTACAAGCAATGAACTTTATTTTGTATTTTTTTCAATATTTTAGGCTCAGTTGTTTCTGACATCGGGGGGGAATGGTCAATGTTCGTCTTCTTTCATGAATAAAATAAAAACTATTTATTTTGCAATAACAACAAAAATATATTTGAGATCCTCTTATCGAGCCAGTAAGGTTTGCAAAACTTTTTTTTAATTTCCTAATTTGTCCCCCAAAAATGAACCTTGTTAAAAAAAAAAATACTTTGCACATCTGTGTTTGGATCTGTGTTTAGATACACCTTCCTACCAAATTTCACCTGATTTGGTCAAGTAGATTCGGAGAAAATTGGCTGTGATAGACGGACGTACGAGTGATCTTAAAGGGGTTCCGTTTTTTTTTTCATTTTTTGTACGGAACCCTAAAAAAAGTTGTGAAAAAATTTTAACTTTGACCCCCAATATCTCCGTAACTAGAAGGTTTCCAGGTAGGGTCTAGAACAAAAAAATATCGCAATGACGGAGAATACAACATTAACATCTTTTAACATCCATTAGATGATGATTATGATGATGAAGACATTCATAAAAAACCACCTAGACATGCGGATATTATAGATATCCGAGATTTAACATTTTAGGAATACCATTTCCAATGGGATGGCAAGGCAAAGTACCTAATGCAAAGTAAATCTCAGATGGCGTCAATATAGTTGGTCTCAATCTGACCAATGAGGTTAAGCTATTTTGAAATATAAAATGACATTAACACATTTTCAACCAATGACGATGTTCGGGTACCAACCATGCTAGCGCCATTAGTTCCATAGTTAGTCTCCCCATTCTCCCGATCTACAACTGCTAAAACAAAACAATATCGCGGGTCGGTCAACGACGACGATCGTTTACTTCCCGTTTCCTATATCCGTTCCTTTATACCGTCATCATACATTGGTCCCAATGTTGGTCCCAACGCTGCTAGTCCAACATGACTAAGAATTAGAATATTTTTATTTTCAATGACATTGTACAATAGTGGTCTTAAAAATATGTCTTTGATACTTGACTACATGTCTTGCCACGTATATTTCAGCAACGGAGCCTGGATTTGTGCCCAGTTGATGGAAATAGGCTCACCCCCTATTACATAAGACCTAAGCATAACTGAATCAGAACACATTACACCGTTCTGATTCGCTGGATCCAAGACAGTTAAATTGTTTCGTGGAGCTTCATTGTCTCGACAACACGAGACAATGAAGCTCCAAGACAACGATGGTTATCGAGGAGGAAAATGTTGCATTGCATGTTGTGTGAGGCTCCTACTTACTTATTATGGCCTGGTACTTTAAAGGCAAGAGACGTATTCTATACTGACGCTTACCAATGAAAAGCTTTTGATTTATATTGAAGAAAATATTGTTTATATGTTTCTTTGGTTTCGAAGAGCAGCGGTGGCCCAGTGGTGGCGGCCCCGACTTATGAACAGTAAGTCGTGGGTTCGAACCCAGACAGGTGCATTACTTTGTGTAATTTATTTCATCACCACTGCTCTCAAATGGTGAAGGAAAACATCGTGAGGAAACCGGCATGTCCTAGAACCAAAAATTCGAAGACATGTGATATCTACCAATCCGCACTGGACCCGCGTGGTGGATTATAGCCCATTCCTTCTCATTGAGAGGAAGCCGTGTCCCAGCAGTAGGAACATTATAGGCTGATGATCTATATTTTTCTTACCAACTGTACTTTTTGACACGCAAATTTACACTGGTGACGAATCAGGAATTCAATTCAAAGTCAAAAATTCATTTGTTTTCTTATGGTGGCGGGTCGGGACTTCTAGTATGGAAAAAGTTTTTTGTGACTAATCGGAATAGTGACGAGTCGAGTCATGACTCATCTGTACCCGGCTTTATATGAGTTGGATGCTATTGGGCCCAACATTGGAACGAACATGTGTAGACTCGTCGCTCTACGCAGTTTACTGCATTGATTCCAACTTCATCGAACTGGTGTATTGTTACCTATTGTTTTCATTGACATATGCTGTGAATATGTTTTGGTATTTTACAGGAACATGGTATACGAAATGAAGGTTATTTGATTTTTGTTGCCAAGATTCGCGTGACGCAAGTTTCACCTTTATTATTGGTGGAGAAGGCTCCATATTGAAATGGTTTAAACGATTTTGGAGAATGCATTTTATGAGTTTTTTGAAAGAGAGATTTGATAGAGGTATTGGAACACGTAGTTTATTAAAAATAAAAACCTTCCGGTCGTGAAAAACAGCAGATTTTTGTCGGGTTTTTTCCATCCAATGATATTTGAAAGTTTGCAGGAATTTCGAAAGTATACCCGGTTGGAATCGGATGAAACTCGTCTTCTATTACATGGAACTTTAACATTACGGCTCTCAAACTCAAGAAAATCGAAGCCAGAGCCAAGGCCTGTGTTCCAAACATAAATGGCGTAGGCGTACTAACCATCTCCACCTTCAAAAAAGAACAGCTAGTGTAATGTTACAAAAAGTAAAACCTACCTGTAATGCAGTATGATCTCCGGCACAGCGGAGCGTATGTGGTAGGTCGCAGGAGCATTCGGCAGCCGGTCGGGCAGACAAGCCAGGGCATCGCCACTGAGCATCAATGGCACTAAACCACGCGCACAGCACGCAAAACGCGCCCATTAGCCACATTCTGGAAAAGAAGAAGAAGAATTAGGTATTATCAAAGAAGAATGATGATCATAGCAGAAGACAAGCGAGATAGACAAAAAAAGAATATTAATGGGTGAGATTCTTGCTTTGGCTGTGAATAATTTTACTGACGCCAGCACATCAAACTACCCGAAGCAATAAAATTTTCCCAATCAACCATGAACATAACACTTTAGCGGTAAAGTTGAAAATCTATTAAAGAAATTTGATAGATTGTAGTAGCTCGTTGTATATGCTGGCGTCTGTACATAGAACAAAAGCTAGTTTTGCATAATATGAGACTAGTAATGTTGAAATAGTCCTTTGAAATGTGATTTCTTAGAACTGTGTGAAATAGATGATGAATAGAGACTATCCTAAAAGGAACAATGGCCTTTGGAGTAGACCAAGTCCTTGATAGAATTCCGCGAATCGGAAAATGTAGCACAGGACGCCCCAGGCTAGATGAAGCAACGATTGATTGTTGATCGTATGACGAATGATTTTGTAAGATGTCCAGAGGGCCTAGACATGACATTCTTACAGCGATCAGGTTAATGAAAAAGTCAAAAATGTCTTGTGTTGTTAAGCTACGGAAATTCTGGTAGTCGTGGTCAAGCCTGTATATAAATACGAAACGCTCCTAAACCGACTGCTAATTTGTCTCTTAGGGCTCGAGTACATACTGATTGCATTTCTGAAAAAAGAACATAAAAATTTCAAACTAAACGTATACGTAAGTCAAAAAAGAACATTTGGCCAGCAAACGAAATTTCCTAGAAATCGAAAACCACCAATTGGGTCGTCACGATAAATTACATATAGTTTCTGTCCCAGAAATACTAAACTTATGTGTGCCAGTACAACATGAATCAAAAACTTTGAACGTACTAGGACCGCATTAACAATACGGGGGCGAACAAAACAAAAAGTAGCATCATACAAAATTCTGAACTCGCTATAAAGTTGTGAAAGTACCAGGAGTGGGGTACCAAGTGGCATCTCAAGAGGCAATTCCGGTCATAATCCAAGGTACTTATAGAAGAATAGCTGGTGCAATGCGTGCTTGCGACGTAATGGGACGTTTCCACTGAGTGACGACCGGACGAGGGGAGTAGCGCATAAGAAGTGAGCGATTTTGTTGTGCTCTTGCAAGTTATACGCTGCTTACTTGTAACGATTTTGATGAAAATTGCAATATAGGAGTCAATCGAGGTAAGTCTCATATCTGGGAAAATTCGTCTCCTCTATTTTCTCCCTAGCATATCTCGATCGCCCAGTACTATAGAGAACACCAGTAAGTATCGTTATATAGAAAGTGGAAACATAATGATAAAATAAAATTAGAACTGAATTTGAACCTGAAGATACCTTAATTTTGAACGTAGGTAATTTGGCAACGTGCTAGGATTACGAGTATCAGGGTTGTGGAGATCAAACTGGCAGTCGCTCCATGTAAAATACTGGTATTCAGTTGCATCTGGTTAGACTGGACGAAGAAGAAGGATGATGGAACGATGAAGCTGACCCCAAAATAGTTAGAAAAAGACAAGGCAAATGATTAGGTAGTCATAGAGTCGTCAAAGTAGGATTGAATGGCAGGTATGTGAAAAATCCATAAAGAAAAATCTAGATGGACTTCCTGCTATCAGCTCATACCTTACGCCTCAACTGGCTACGTTGGGAACAAGCACGAGTTACATGACTATTGATAACAGTGGGTGATGGACGGCCATTGACCCGCCACTCCCGCTGCCTACAATTCACTGAGTCTGACTAACCTTCGCACCTCTTGACTGTGAGAATGATCTAGGTGTTTTTCTTTTGTTTCAGACAACTGAAGATCGGATGTTTTATAGGTGCAGTTAACGTGTTGTTTTTTTATTAAGGCTGGAATTGACTGTTTCCTTGAATATTTTAGCTGATGATATGGGAGAAAGCCTTTTCCCAGAAGCGGTTTGATGTGGCTAAGTATTTGTCTATGCTTTTTACGTAATTTTTTAAAATGAAATGAGAGTGAAGCAACTTTTCGGAATGTGGATGGTTTTTTAGGGTGCCTTATCCAAAGGGTTACTAACGGGACCCTCTTACTAAGCCTCCGCTGTCCGTCCATCCGTTTGTCTGTCAGCGGGCTGTATCTGATTTTCCGTAATAGGTAGACAGTTGAAATTTTCACCGAATGTAAAATGTAAAATTAAAATAAATTAATAATTAAAGTGATTTACGCATGCACGAATCCGAAACGCACTTAGCCGGTTTTCATTTGTGTTTTTTTTTATGTATCCTTACCATTTAATCTGTTGAGTAAACCCTAGTAGATTTAAACTATTTTTATCAGAATGAGTAAACGAAAGCCAATTATAGTAATCATCAGCCATCATTATTCCGATAAAGCCAAAAATTTATCTCTATAACCGCTATTGAATAAAAATGATAAATAATAAATAAAAATCTAAAATAAAATTCATTTAATTCAGGCAAGACGCCCATGCATTTTTCACAAATTTTCAAAATTAAAAAAAAAACAGAAAAGAAAATTAAATAAGAATGAAGTAAATTTACATTATAAATAATAGATTATTTAGTGTTTAAATACATGAGTATTTTTTTTTGCTCCACATCAGGTGAGTTGCGGCCAAAGGAAAGCATATTTAGCAAAAAAAAAACTTTAAACTATACAAAACAATTCTTTCAAATATCGTTTGTCCTTCAAACAGGTCCAAAGCACAAATCAAACAATATATTCTGTGGGCCGAAACTTTAACCGTCTTTTATTGATAACCCTATAAGCAAAAGGTTTAACTACAAAGGTTATAGGCGGGATTCAATAGAAGGCTTTGCCTTCGAAAACAGCCTTTTAAATACCTTCAGACGATAACACATGTATCGTGAAACGTGACGACTTTTTATCATAATTTTATTTTACTTTGTAAGAGGCTATTTGAAAAAGCTCGTCGTAGGTTTTTCCTATCATACAAATTTCATACAGCAATACACACAGTTCTTTATCATAATTCGCACCAACCGTTCACTTGACTCTTAAGGGCAGGACACCCTTATCACCCAATTAATGGTGAACCCTAAACCACCCTCATTTTCCCACTTCATGTAGATTTACGAGGGGTCAGTATACTCTGGTTGGTCTTTCACACGATATATCACCAAATGCTAGTGGTTTTGACAAGGGCCTCCCAGACTTTTGGGTGCAAACAGTGTTTTACGCAGCCAGTTATCATTTGCATTCTGATTTAGGGTTGGAGGACTTTTAAAAGGGACGGGTTTTTGAAGGGTTGAGTGTTCTTGTACTGAACGGGCTAAGTTCTGCTTGACATTGAATTGTGAGCGTTTTTAATATCAGTACCGATATTGTCATTATGAGATATGAATATACAGGATTAGTTTTCAATGACCAACCAACATTTAAAATTAAGATCTAGATATCAAACCAAAAGTGCATTTTAAATAATATTGACGAAAAAAAATAAATTAAATAATAGCATTCATTTGAAAATATCCTAAAAATTTCCTAAATCATAAATCTAGTGGGAATCAATGCACTTGTGTGCGTGCATGCACCGCCAAATGTATGTGTGTGCTAACTGCTACCTATCTAGGTTGTTGAACTGAATTGTGCAGTTGCAATATCCACACTTCCGAATTTTAGTGGTGGACAGGAATGAAATCTTATTTAAAAAAATGTTGTTATTTTTTCCATTAAGTATATCGAAAATATTATCGATTCTAAACCATCTCTGAAAATTTGGAAAAACTAACTCTGTATTTATTTCAGTTTTAATAATTCGTGCTACCGCGCTCACTATAGCTTGTTACTAAATAATAACAGCCGCACAGGTCGATTTTCAAGGTTAAGCCATGCTTGCCTAGGTTGGTCTATGGATGGGTGGTTACATAAAGACTGCTCGTGCCTCGGAAGATACGTTGAGGCATCCCCGGCAATCATTTTAAGATCTTTGACAGTCGTTACTGGTACTAGATGGCACAAAAGTCTGACAACCAGTTTCATCAAGGGGTATCGTATTACCCAGTACTAACTGAGTTGTGGAGGTCAGACAGGCTGGTATCTGGTTAAACTGGTAGTGGACCCAGACTAAGTAGGAAAAAGGATAGTCGTGATGATCAATGGGATTATAAAAACACAAAACTGTTTAATTTTTACAAAATTTCAAACCCATTTCGTAGGTACAAAATTAACTTTATCCAACCCCGATTTTTTTAAATCCTTTATTAACTCAAAAAAATAACTAATCTTGCTTATAAACGCTGACTCAAATTATAAGCCGCTTACCCTTCTAATAATCAAGAAACGACTAATTAAATTATATCAGAGGTTTGACTTTCCCGGACGAAGCCAATTTTTGAAAAGAAAAAAAAATAAGGAAGATTATAGTCTGTGAAATTAGCTCAGTAAGTAAAAGGGGAAGAAACGTTTTGCTTCAAATAAAATCGTTAAATAAAATCTGTTATTAGCATTGAATTTCTGTTTGGTAACCAGAAATTATTGTATTTAAAAATATAAGCCTGTTTTATTTACGCAGGATAACAAAACCTTTTCTATGTTAAAAATAGCTTTTGACTAATTAATAATAGCTAGTCGGGTCAATCTTCAGGTTAAGCCGCGCTTGACTAGGTTGGTCCGTGGATATTGAATGAGCCTCACTCAATGAACCCCACTCATTAAATACTGAGCTTCGTCCGTGCCTCGGAAAATCGCAAAACCACGTTAAGCCGTTGATTTTGGCTGTCATTTCAAGATCTTGGACAGTCGTTACAGGTATTTAATGGCCTGAAAGTCTGACAACCAGTCTTACTAAGAGGTATCGTATTACCCAGTACTAACTGCGTTGTGGAGGCCAGAGAGGCAGTCGCTCCATGTAAAATACTGGTATTTAGCTGCATCCCTTTTCCCAAATCCCTGCAACTCCTGATAGCCTGAATCAGCAGTAGCACGACCACCAAAAAAGCGCCGAAACAATGAAGCTCGACGAAGTCCCAGAGGAACAAATTAACTGTCTTGAATACCGCAATGAAATTAATCATAAAATAAAAGCGTAGGAGAAGAAACAAAATTGATAAATTATGTTTGTTGTGTATAACAAGACGAACAAATGATTAACAAATTATTCTATCATCTAAAAAAGTTGCAAAACAGTTTCCCAAATACTCTCATCCCTACTAAAGACTCCATACAAAAAAAAACTTCCAAACTTCCGATCGCACGATTAACTCAGTACCGAAAAACCATTTAACCAATAAAAAGAAATCACCAATACATAAATAAATACAATATCACTTTGCAATAGCCTATTCCGTATTGAGACAATAACGTTGACGGGAAATCAGAAAACGGATCCGGATTCGCAAGGCTGCCTGTCCACTGAAGCGGAGAAGAGAGCAGTGGAGCAGAGATGTGCGAATGACCAAAAGAATTGCATTAAATTGAAACTCCACTCCGCTCAGATTTTGTAGACATGGATTAGCGAAGTGTATTAAAAATTCATACATTTTAAAGGCGGAGTGTGGTAGTATAGCGGGCAGGGAGCGGAGCTAATAATGCGTGGGAAAAAGGTACCGCCATAGTCTAGCCCTTGACCCGACTGATGTTCAATTGATTTGTATGGGAGGAAAAGTTATTATACATATATATGAACCAGAAAAAACCGCAGCACAGCCCGCTTTAAATGTGACGAGACCTGACCTAGACTATTGAAGCTAGACCTAGAGATCTAGCTCCGCTCCACTTCAATGTACAAACACAGTTCGCAACACTGCTCCGCATGAAGCGCAGCCAGCGAGCGGTGGCGAGCGAGCGAACCGGGCGAGCATCCTCTCACCTCTTTTCATACTTTGGTTTAAACCACGAACTACAGAACTGAGCTACGTCAGCGGTACTTGAAACGATGCGAACTAAATATCCGACGATGCCAGCAAAGCTATTCGTTCGCTCGCTTGCTATCCGGCGGTGTGGCCTGCGCTTCCCTCACTCCTCCGCTCCGCTCCGCTTCCTCGCTCCGCCTCAATGGACAGGCAGCCTAACTGAGCCATTCATAGAATGACCCAAGTTCCGGACTCCGACCCGATCGGTTATCGCGAGGTCGTTCTGTCCTTGTCTTATTGTTTCTCTTTTCTTGGGCCATCACATTCGTGATCTAATAGAGTTGTAGCTGTTATTTTCTATGCTTCGATTATGGTAGGTGTTATTTTGTTTTGAAAGGTGTGATGATGAGATTTCTGTTTCTGGTTATCATTGAAAACATTCAGATGATAAATGAAACGGGTTTTTTTAACAAGCTTGTATTTTTTTTAACAAGCTTAAATTGAACGCGTATTCAAAGTTCCGTGTCCGTGCTATTAACCGGTGTGAAGTTCTCTCGTGAGAAGACAATCCTGGCAGCAAGATCAAGTCCTGTCAGTCATGAAAATGTATTGTCACCAGAACCAATGGTGTGTACAAAATTTCAGCTCAATCGGTTGGGTTTGAAATTCAGTTGCAAGATATGACCAATACATACTAACTAACTAACAAGGCAAGTTAAATAAAAGCTTATAATTACTTGAAGGTTTAATATAAGTTTTCACAAACACACGACAGCACCTAAATTAAAATTAAACAAACAAAAGCGTTCGTTAGGATTTCCTATCTTTGGCTTAGCGACGAGAGCTGAAATTCCAACAGATTAACAGACATTGCATTCATTAACACTTAGTGTAAAATGGGCATAATCTAATCAATATTTATAGGTCCTATAACAGGTAGGTGTTCCATCCGTAAAACAAATGCTAGTATTTGCCAATAGATTGGAATGGACACACATGAAAAAAAACAATTGGTTTGTTAAAGCCGTGAGATTCCAGAGTAGACACGTACTATTATTTTTTTATCTGAACTTTATCCTAGATTGGTGATAGGACAACAAATTAAAGAAAATATAAGATCTTTTTCGCTCGCAGTAGGAATTTGATTCCACGCATTTACTCGAGACGACTAGAATATTGTGTGTTGTTATGTGTTGTTTTTTTTATTATGGACAAGCCCGCCACACTATTCCTAAACCACTGTAACTCCTGAAAGCCAGAATCAACAGTGGCGACAACCAGAAAAGCGCCGAGACAATGAAGCTCGACGAAGTCCCAAGGAAACAATCTAACTGTCTTGGATCCCGCAACTAAACAATCAGAAACATATAGCGGAGAAGTAGTAATGTTTTATGTTAATGTCCTAAACATAATTAAACTTTATAAACTGAACTATTGAATGCACGTCTTAAAAACCGTTTAGTCTACATTTGACAGATTCTACTTTTGACATCGTATTCTACATTTGACAGATTCTACAATCGACAGATTCTATATTTGACAGATTCTACAATCGACAGATTCTATGTTTGTTTGAATACAAGACTGCCAAAAGATTACAAAACGTCCCAACGCTAATCTGCAAGACCAGACCAACTTCCCCGATCCATTGTTAGTGCAGCAGCATAATATAACGCGATCCAGTGTTTACTCCCGATCCACAGGGAAATGGTGTACTCTGTAAACTCTCGAAGGAGGTCCAAGCTTGTCCACTGGCTACATTGAATTTAGTGTTTGTTGTAGCGAAGTTTATGCGGTGTGGGGGAATTAGAGTTGCAGGAACATCTTACCTGATGGTATTTGGGCTTTAGAAATTCTTTGGGTAGGTGTGTCAATTCGCCTAATCGAAAATTAAGTCGGTTGAGTGATTGGCAATGGGCTCACTCCCTGCGACACATTATTTGATAGATTCCTAGAGTGGGGCAAAGGTTAAAAAGAAATGACGTGTGTGCTGGTTTTTTTAACAAAAGTATGATACTCGTACGTTTTTATGTAAAATGTACATTTACATTTTACATAAAAACGTACGAGTATCATACAAAAATAAAATATAGAATAGAATATTAAATTACATTTAATTTAATATAAAATACGATTTATGTAAAATTGTTCAATAAAAATGGGCGTATTGTTACAGGAGCTGAATAATTACTCTCATTAAGGACCTACTTACTAATCATGAACCTTTTCAGCAAATCGCATAGGAATTGAAAATCGCAACAATCGTAATAAAATGAAACACAAAACAGAACCCTCATAACTTTATTGAATTCACACTCAACTTTTAAAACGCCGTGAATTATTCGAAAACTGACGGTCTAGGCAAAGCGATATTTATTTATTTAACACTTCAAGCACAAAGTACAGAGGCGGACTTAACACCATAGGCATTTTCTACCAGCCATTTTAGGAAGCGTTTTGGATTGATTTAGGTCACCGAAAAGCCTAAGTTAATATTGATGAAGGTCCTTGAAAAACATGCAACTTATTGAAAACGACTCCCAATATTCCTAAGGAAGCAAGCGGCTTAATAAATCTCAATAGGTAGAACAATAGCAAGGAACAACTGTATTATTGTATAAACTTTTATAGATCTTTTGTTCCCCAGCTTGTAGTTTCATGCCTCAAAGAACATCAAACGTTATTCCGAGATTGAAACCATGCATTCGCTCCCATTTTCCATAAAATGGACAGGGATTTAAGGATTTCGAAAAGCTGCGATGCCTACATTTACGTATACACGATATTGTTTTTGATGGCTTTATGTTTTCAAAGTCTCGTGTCTGTCTATTCGTCCGCGTTGTTTTTTAATTCTTATGCGATTTATATATCGAAAAGTTTTTTTTTGTATTTATATTAAAGTTACAAATAATAGAGAAATTTCGAGCAAAGCAGGGACTGAGATGTTAATTATCTAAATTAACTAACTAATCTAGAGATTTTTAGGCCTTTTTTTTACAATAAAGAAAAATATTTTTTTTTTTAATCGTCGCCCCACACCATTAAGGTCTCCTGTATCGGTCAGTTTACAAACATTTCAACTTACATTCACAAACAGCATTCACATAATTATCATATTTCTACTGCAAATATTTTTTTTTATATACAGTAAAAGTGATGAGTACTCGTCATATTTGTTATCATCATCTCAGATAAAAGAAATGCACAGGAGTACAATACTGCTGTGCATTTTTTTTGGGACAAACCCGCCTTACTATTCCCAAACCACTGTAAAAGCCAGAATCAACAGTGGCGACCACCAGAAAAGTGCCGAGACAATGAATCTCGACGAAGTATGAAAGAATGAATTTAACTGTATTGGATCCCGCAACTAAATTAATCAGAAAAGTATAGCGGTGGAGTAGGAAAAAACCGTAATTTCCACTTCCCTCCATATCAGCAGGAGACAGAACGAAACAAGGCCAATAGGCACAAAGGGACGTTTACAACAGGGATAGGCCCAGTTGCCTAGCACCATGGATAAATCAAAATAGTAAATGAAATAATCGTATAATTAATGGGTCTTAACTTGTGAGCTGTTATATCTGCTTTGCATAACTGTTTATGAGTCTTTAGGGCTTGACCAAATCAGAACTAACTCCGAAATTTAGTTTTTTCTATTGTCTTCACCAAAGTTCACCAACATCATCCTACTGTCAACGGCAATTAAGCACCAAAAGATCTGACTAACTGAACCCTCAAACATCGTCAGAGACAAAAATTTACGTTATTTATCATCTGCCTAGCCTTTTCCCAACTATGTTGGGGTCGGCTTTCAGTTTAACCGGATGCAGCTAGTATTTTAAATGGAGCAACTGCCTATCTGACCTCTACTCTGTTAGTACTAGATAATACGATATCCTTTGGTAAGACTGGTTGTCAGAATTTCGCGCCACAGACTACCTGTAACGACTGTCAAAGATCTAGAAATGACAGCCGGGCCCAACGGTTTAACTTGCTTTCCGAGGCGCGGAGGAAACTCGGTATGTAATGGGTGGTTACCCATCCACGGACCAACCTAGGCAAGCAGGGCTTAACTTGAAGATCGACCCCAAACGGCTGCTGTTATTTAGCCATGGGTTCCTCCGAAAATCCACTTCATTGCAAAAGAAAAACATAACGCAAAAAATCCTCAACAAAAATTCGCAACGTAGAACCCTCAAAGCTTTGGAATAAATCCCTAGATTAAGCTAAGCCCTCATTGGTCCAGCTAAATCTATACAAGGGCCTGCATCTAACCGACCAATACAAAGCTTCGATTGTTAGTGCACGTCGGACGGCGTAGTACGTCGGAACAGCGTACTACGCCGAAACAACGCGGATGACAGGACAGGTTGCAGGATTATGATTTCCCAAATTGGGGACAATAACTGCTGTGAAATTTCTGGAAAACGTTGACATTTGAATTGAGAGATCAAGAGATTTGTGGTTCCTTAAATTGGGGAGCTCTGTGACGGTTTTGGGAGATAATTGGATGCTCAAGCTTAAATGACATGTTTTGAAATAAGATTGCGATTGACATTATAATCTTGGTTAAAGAAATATCCGGGTTGTCCTTCGTAGCAGTTTAGCCATCTTACTTTGTCCAGACTCTCTGATCTTTAGGAGACTTATTTTGTCAATCAGGTACATTAAAAGTGTCATCAATGTATAGGTCTCGATCGACTTATAAAAAGAAGAAGAATATGTGAAAATTGCAAGACAGTGCACTAGAAAATTACAACCAACAATCAAACCGTATACTCGTATAAAAACCAAAGATTCGTTAGTGAATTTGATCAACAGGCACATTACTTAAAACCTCATTTTGGTATTCGTAGTATATTTTGCACAATTATTATGCATTTCTTTTAAAAAAATGTTTGTTAAAATACACAAAATATGCTGAATAAATCCAATATTTACTCAGATCTAGATGCTCGCAGACACACAACAAACATTTTGGTCCTGAGATACGACTGCTTAGATTAAAATTGAAATCTGATACCACATAATTTTACACTGCCAGTTTCTCTGTTCTCTGATAATTATAATCTGGATCTATTCAAAATTCGACTGAATCGATTTTTTCTAGGCAAGCGTACCCACCCTGGGCCGCGTGATCGCTTCACATCAGGCGAGTTGCGGCCAAACTCAGGCCAATATAGTAGAAAATAATAATAATACACATATCTACAAATTGGCGAGCTTTTCCAGAATTGGGTTTTCTTTCAGTAAACCTAATTTTAATTGCGAGATTTGTAGAAGAGGATTTGTTTCTAGTACAATATACAACACACTATAGCATAATCAGCCTATAATGTTCCCACTGCTGGGACACAGGCCTCCTCTCTAAGAAAGGGAATGGGCTATAATCCACTACGCAGGTGCCCAATGCGGATTGGTAGATCACATCTCTTCGAATATTTGGTTCTAGTGACATGCCGGTTTCCTCACAATGTTTTCCTTCACCGTTTTGAGAGCACAACACACGATCTCAAACAAAATTCAATCTACATCGTAACAGCTTCCCCTTAAGCCCTATGCGTTACATATGCGTGCATTGTGCTAAGTGGATAATTGGGCTCTCACAGCCACTGATCGCAGGGAGGGCAAGCCGCTCGCAAGTGCAACCAGTAGCGTGGGATACCAGCTGAATATTAGGTAAGTTTGTTCGATTTAAATTTGGGTAAAATAATATTATAATATTACCAGTTTATTACTGTTAAACTGCAGAGCAAAAACCCTCGCTAAAACAGTGAAAGAAAGAGCAGTGATCAGCAATCAAATCAGGAGAATCAAATTAGAATAAGGATTAATAGGCAAGACGACAGTATCAAAAATTGCAAATCTATGTAGTCCGTCAGTTTGAGTATTGGAAAATAATGGACACGTATCTTCCGTGATTTTGTAATAATAATTGAATATCACAGAAGATATACCGTAAATAAGAGTCTAAAGTTTTTTCCTATAGTTACCTCTAGAAACAAACCTAAAAGTTGTACAGAGGTATTTTATTCTCTAGTGACGCTAAATTTTAAAGATCAGTTACGGCTTTACAAAAACAATTGAAGAATCTATATTATTTATATACCGAAGCGAACACGTGCTAATAGATCCGTCAAATTATATTTATAAAATAATACAAAAATAAAAAATATAATAGGACAGTGCTACATTATTTGAATAAACGAACTCGAATTTTGTTTAAATTCCGAAGTGTAAAAAATACGACATTGAATTATATCGTTATTTATTTATTGATTTTAACACAACAAACAACAGACAGCTAAACATTTAAAATGCGTGTTTTACTTTACTAGTTTCAATATAAAATTATTTTAGAGCAAACAACACTACGCTAAAATCATTCAAAATAAATGTAAGCTTTTTTATAACAATCTGAAACATCCAAACCAATTTCGAATACTGACATAACATCACGTCTGTAAGCCCCGCAGGGTTAGGCAGAGGTGTACCTAATAGTACACCCACATTTCGGCAGTTATGTGTAAGTCCCATGTAATAGGGGGCGAGCCTATTGCCAACAACCAGGCACAAATCTCTCCGTGGCTGCTACTCAGGAATTCCTGATGGAAAAACCTAATTACACCTGACCCCTTTTAAATAATATTAAATTAAGTGTATTAAATAATTTTTGATATTATAAAATCGCCATTGGTTACTGATTCAACGATTCTCAGTTATTTTTTGATTAATAAACTAGCTGGACAAATAAAATAAAATCGTAATACAATTCATTTTTCACAGCCAATGAAAATGATGGACTATTTGATCGAATTAATGGTTCCATGAGGAATTTATTCCGGAATAAAATTAATAAGTATTGGTGTCGATTCTGTTGTGCACAAACTAAACTTAATTTAGGCTATTGCTATCTTTTACTGAAAGGCAGTGCGAGAAAAGGACAGCTATAGCTATGAACTAAGTTAGAGATGTCAAACTTGTTTATGCCTTGCGCTTCACTGTGTTTTTAGTCGACATGTTTTTACGTGCACCCTTCATTTGTATAGAAATATTAGTTCCAACTAAATTTGACAGCTCTAAATTACGTCCGTATCTTTCTCGTTTTATTACAGAGAAAAAGATAGCAATAGCCTAAATTAAGTTTAGTTTGTGCACAACAGAATCGGTCTGTTTCCGGTACTTTATCTTGATGATCCAAAGTCGGTTCATATGACATTTGTCGGGTTAAAAACGAAGTATTAATTCATTAGCTTTGTTTTTATTTGTGTTTGGCTGTCTTCTGCTTAACCGGTCTATCCCGTGCTCAGCTAGGCTAATTGAAGTTTTTATACATAAACATTTTCATAAGAGTCTTCATTTAATAGAAAAAACATTTTCCTATTTATTTATAAGCTTACAATAACAAGAGTTCAAAAACTCTTTGATGTCGCGTAAACAATGTTAAATATTTCCTGTGAAGCACTAAACTTGGTGCATTTAGCATGTATTATTTGATCGTTGCTCCGTGCAACTGATGCTTGTTTCCACTGCACTAGATTTGTAACGGGGTATTTGGGGTTCATCATCTACCGAGCCTTTTCGTGACTTTGTTATGCACGGCTTCCAGTATCGTATCACCCAGTACTAACTGGATTGTGGGGGTCAGATAGGCAGTCGCTTCATGTAAAACATGATACCCCTGGACAGGACTGGTTGTCAGACTTTAAGGCTTATTGACGTAGCAATTAAAATCATTTTAAAAAAATACATAATATGTTCATCCATTAACGTTTATCTAATACTAGCGGACGTCACGCAGTTTCACCCGCGTAGTTCCCGTTCCCGTGGGAGTACGGGGATAAAATATAGCCTATGTTACTCACTGATAATGTAGCTATCCATTGCTGAAAGAATTTCGAAATTCGGTCGAGTGGTTTTAGAGTTAAAACGTAACAAACAAACAAACAAAAAATGAAATCTTTCCTTTTTAGAATATTAGATAGGAGATAACTGTGCGAAATGTGGGTGTACTAGTAAGGACACCTCTGCCTAGCCCTTCAGGGATTGCAGGCGTGATTGTATAACATGTGTTAATTTTATGAAATAGTTGACACTTGTATCCTCATTTAACTGTCATCATCATCAGCGTATAATGTTCCCACTGCTGGGACACGGCCTCCTCTCAATGAGAGGGAATGGGCTATAATCCACCACGCGGGCCCAGTGCGGATTAGTAGAGGTCACATGTCTTCGAATTTTTGGTTCTAGGACATGCCGGTTTCCTCACGATGTTTTCCTTCACCGTTTTGTGAGCAGTGGTGATGAAATAAATTACACAAAGTAATGCGTCTGTCTGGGTTCAAACCCACGACTTACTGTTCGTAAGTGTGGGCCGCCACCACTGGGCCACCGCTGCTCTCATTCATTCATCTCATTTAACTACAAAATTATGTTATAAAAAAGAACTACTTACACAAGTGGGGAAAACTTCAGTTCAATCGGATTACGGAAAGCGGATGACAAATTGATTTATTGAGGAGACACGTGTGGAATTGAAAAAGCTATATGCACTGGACGCCAGCAATTTGTGATTGCGAAGTGACGATTGCCCGACATTTTATAGGAGTAAACTTAATTTTGAATTTTAATGAGCTTTTTAGTTGATTGTCGCAACATGATTTTTTCTTCAATTCTCTTGTGTCAAGCTACTCGTATCATTGATTTCTTTTTCTTTCATGTCAATCCTAACACAATTTTTTTTTTAGTTTTTCTCTGTCTGTTTGTTTCGTCTAATCTCCGAAATGGCTGGACCGATTTTGACAGGATATTTACTGGCATAGCTGGTGTTGTTTGGAGTAACTTAGGTTTCTTTTATTTTAGAAAAAGGATTAGGGTTCCGTGTAAAAAAAGTAAAACCCTTGAAATTGTTACAAAAAATCCGATTCAAATAGAGAAGTAACATTTTTATTATAATTTTATGCGGATGAAGATCGCGGGTGACAACTAGTCATACATAAATAACACATAAAAAAAATATCTAGGTTGTCTGAATTTAGTGTACAATAGGCATGACAACAGTATCAAAAAATTGCAAATCTATTTAGTCCGTCAGTTAGAGTATTTGAAATTAGTGGACACGTATTTTTTGTTTTTGTAAATCAATGAATGTTGACAAAGATAAAACGCATACGCAAAACTCGGGAGTAGGGGCTCGTGACGTTAGAACTAGGTAAAAAATATACCTAGGCGTGACGTATTGAGAATTTTAAAAGCGTCATATCTTCGTCAATTTTGGTTTACGTAACAAAAGAAAAAACACTGGTCAAATATTTTTTGATAATCTAACTGACGGACTAATTCGTTTTTTTTTTTGTCGTCTCGCCTATTTTACTATTATTTCTCAACGGCATGTTAAGCCGAGTCAGAGGCCCATGGGTGGCATTAAAACTCTGACACCAGGTTAGGCACTAACCACACGATAAAGAATAAGAAGTGTACAATCACTATCACTCATATTATAAAACAAAGTCACCCGCCACGTCTCTCCCTATGTATGCTTAGATCTTTAAAACCACGCAACGGATTTTGATGCGGGTTTTTTTAATAGATAGAGTGATTCAAGAGGAAGGTTTTAGTATATAATTTGCGGGTGGAAAAGCCGCGGGCATCAGCTAAAAAATAAAAGCTAATTATATTCTATCTATCACGGATCGTTCTCAATTAAACGTCCCATCCACTATGCCGTTCAATTCCGAAGTGACGCCACACTCCCCTCAGCTCGAAGCAGTCTCAATATGTAAATAGAGGTTCACCATCCAAGGCTGCAATTTCAAGGCTCGGGACTCGATTAGCTTCGTGGACCGATCAGCCAATTACTTGGGCTCCCGTAGTGATAAATACGAACTGTGGGCACACCAATTACCATATAAATTCTGTTCTATTAAATAGAAAAATTACTCATAGATTCTTATGTTTTTTTTTCTTTTGTGCTGTGTAAGCAGTTTTATTTTTATTATGAGGCCCATTTTCACCATGACACGTACTTTTTAGCGGTACTTTTTTTTACAAGCCTACATCGTGTCTCACTGCTGGAAAGGGGAGCCCCGCAAACACGATCAGTAGGCTAATTCACGTAACTAAATAAGTGCTGTTGCCGTGTTAAGTTTCGATCAAAACAACGCTTTTCGTATTCTCTACCGCTGTCCGACACGCTCGCGTCAAGTTCGCGTCACGCGAGCCCAATAACGGCATTCTAGTGTTGCTCGTCTTTGGTGCGTGCTTCGGAACGCAACATGATCGGTATTCTACTAAGTAAGAAAAAGCACTAAAATCTGTGCTGGGGTATTATTTTATTATTTTAATAACGTCATATTCATTGAAATGTAATCGATTCTATTCGATTATATTTAGTGAGTAATATTTTTTCTCTCTTATGGCCACACCATAAGTAATTTTGGGAGAGTTTGGCTGTCGTACAGTTGACGTGCAATTCACGCGCAGCTTACGCGCAGTTCAAAGATTACAAGAATACCGTTTATCACTCGAACTTAAACTTAACTGCAACTGCACTACAACTTCATCGGCGCGTCATAAAATTACGTGATAATTCACGTAATTTCAGATCGATAGCTAGATAACCCTCAGATCGTCTGCAACTGTGTTCGACCGTATGCTATTTACAGAAAATTCAGCGATCTCTATCAATATTATCTTTCTGTCACAAACATGACTACGATGTCTCCCTCAATCGAAACGCTCCACAAATCGATATTGAAAAAAAAAATATACAAGCTAGAACAAACTACGGTCCTGCACACCACTGAATCTGCATTCCACGAAATCATAGGTACCGCGGTGAAAAAAACAAAACATGTGATCGAGTTTTGTGAATAGTTTTCAGGTTGAAAGTGTCAGTGGTTGAATATGTCTCTCATGCTCACGTTATTGAGTTTTTATCGTCAGGAATTTCTCAGTCGTAGCCTTTTTTTTTCGGATGGGAAATCATCAAATGACTTCTCCCGCTCTGGGCGGAGCAGGAGGGAGTGTCAGACTTTTACTGACTAAAACCCATCCATGTTCTTTCATCGCCTTTTGTGTTCCGGGGTCACGGTATCTCTTTCGAACAGTCCCGCAACCCCGGCAGGCATCGGTCCTTGCGGACCCCTTCCTTTTTGCTGACTCTCTTTGAGACGCGCGTGGAACACGAACGCGCCGTCGACACGGCCTGTCATCATGGCAATCTGGATTTGTTCCCGCTTGACAATGGGCTCGCAAAATGTGGGTGTACTATAATACTGCTCTGCATAATCCTTCGGGAAACACTTAGATGGCTATATTTAGATGCATTGTTACCATTTTATCGGTCGTAACCAGTATGTTTTTTTTGTTTTATTTAATTATTTAACGAGTATTCTGGAACCAGAGAATTCTGGTCTACGGAGGCGCAAGGTGTTCTGCCTCAGACATTAGTCGCCTTATATACGACACCCGTGAGTGTAATGGGTTGGTTCTATTCTACTCTGCCGGATACCACAAACAGTCCAGCAAAAGACCAAAAATCATCGTTTTGAACAAAGTGGGGACAGATCCCCAACAAGCCGTACCGTCTAATCAACGCACCCGAGCACTACGCTTAGCTCATATTAATTAGCTCGACTGATACCTGAGAGCTTGCAGTTAATTTAAACGTGCTGCGCTGTTTAACGTTGGATGAGAGCTGCGATTGCGGGCTCGAGTGTTTACGGGAGGTATTGATTCGGGGAATAGGAAGATGTGACTTCTTTGTTTGTTTACGATGCATGTCATGCCATTTTAAATGGTGATAAATCTAATTTTAATTTCCTGGAAACGCTCTAGGAAAAGTGAAAAGTTGATTGAAAGTCTGTCATCGTGTTATGGATATGTGATGCGGAGGTATGAGAAAAATGTTCAGTAGGTATGAATTGTGATAAGAGTAGAGGAAGATCAAAGAACCGATGGATGGACTGTGTGTGAAGGATGATATGGCTAGAAGAGGTGACTGCTGAATAATAACAGGCGCTCGGGTCGATCTGTCGGGGTTGCCTTAATTGGTCCGTGGATGGGTGACCACCCATTACATACCACTCGGTATGTAATGGGTGGTCACCCATCCACGGACCTCAGTGCCTCGGAAAACACGTTAAGCCGTTGGTCCCGGCTGTCATTCAAAGAACTTTGCCGTTACACGTAGTCACTGCCCCAAAAGGCTGACAACCAGTCTTATCAAGGAGTAGTAGTATTATTAGTATTACCCGGTACTAACTGGATTGTGTAGGTCTAGGAGGTGGACAGGCAGTCGCTCCATGTTAAATACTAGTATTCACTTACATCCAGTTAGACTGGAAGCTGACCCCAACGTAGTTAGGAAAAGGCTAGGCAGATCAACCAAAGAGTTGCACTCAAAAAGATCAATAAGACCAATCAATAAATCACACTGGCAGCTAGATTCAAAATGTAAATCAGTGCGGTAGTCGATTAATGACGAAGTTTCAGACGAAAAATCAGATACTAGTCTCCATAACAACATCCCTTTTCAACGATAACTACGTAAACTTTCCTAGTTCGTTGCCTCTCGCCTAAAATATCCAAAAACAAATGCCTGCGGCGGTGTTCCGTTCTGTAACTTGTTCTCATCCGGAGCGCACTTAGGTGCAGCGCGCACTAACGACTTTTTGTTGCTGAAATGTATTTTACAGTACTTACTATGCAACTGTTCTGTCAAAGGGAGGCGAATAGAAAGCTTTGGCAAACGAAAAACCTATAAGTAAGGTTTAATTTGTAAAATGTGCTAAACTACTCTTTAATAGGTGAATCTAATGAGCAACAAAAGGATCCCTATATTTTTTTTTCAGTCAATGGCATCAGGCTCGCAAAGAGCCTAAAGGAAGAGAAAAATAATCACAGCGGGTCTTTCTTGGAGATCCCAAGAATTATAGGAACTTCTACGGGCTAAACCGCATTTAAATTCGTGCTACCGTTACTTCGGAGCACAGGATATACAAGGTGTAAACGATTCTGTACATCAAACTAAATAACTCTACACAAACATTTTTGCTGGGAAATAACTTTATATGGGGTTAAAAGTCACGTTGTACGATAGGACTCAATGAGACACACCCAAAATATTGTGCTGATGGATTCATTAATAGTACGGAGGTCTTAAAGGTGTTCAAAGTAAAATTATAACATTAAAAAATTGTATTTAAAAAACACTTGTGAAAAAGTTTTAAATTTGACCCCATATATCTCCGTACCTACCTTTCTAGATACGGAGACATTGGGGGTCAAATTCCCAGGGATGTTCAAAAAAATCTGTCTTAAAAATTGCCTGTGTATTCATTTCCTAGGCGCGTTCCGTTGTTAAGCTCAAAGAGTACGGGTACCTCACTAGTTCATCTCTTTAATTGAGTTTCAAGTTTTTGATGCTGATTCCCTGCCATTGTACTGTTTTACACCTATAGAGAGTACGATGTATGAGAGTTTGTGTTTGTTTGAACTAAATGCGGGGTTTTGGCATTTTGTTCGGAAATAAGTAATTTTGTGTTTTTTTTCTTCTAGTTTTTGTGCAACTTGCCACGTTTGTGTTTAATTGTGTCAAATCTTGCAAATGAATTTAAAAACAGTTATCCCAAACCGATCGAGTTGAAATTTTTCATAGGTACCTACACGTTTCGTTTGGATGACAATGCATGATTAGTTAAGTGACGTCATTCTCAGCCGGGTTCAGTCATCAACTAGCACTACTGAGTCGGCGAAGATGGAGAAGTACGGAAGAACACATTTTGCGCTCAACTCAAATAACTTGGGATAACTGCAGATGAATGATAATTAACCAGCCTAACATCCCACTTATTTTTTTACCATATTCTGTCCTATAACCACTGCTAGCAAAGGCCTCCCCCAAATTCTTCCACGTACTATACACCCTATAACAAGTTATAACCCATGTTTCCACAGGTCAGTTTTAGGTAGATTTCGTCAGAAAAAATCTACCTATTGGTTTTGCACTTATAGTCGAGTATTCCGAAAAAATTTTTTTTCTGAAATGCTTGCTTGCTTATGACTTTTGTAGTAAAATTTTCTTTTATTTATTTATTAAAATCTCCCTTACAACTGCAACAAACCATTATAGGAATGTTCCTAATGCGATAGCTCGGTCTCATAATTAAATTTACTTATTTACAATATAAAAACTATGATAAACCTAAAAAAAAAAAACTAGTACTAGGAACAAATATCAACATCTAATATTAAATAATCATAGCTTCTGTACTACGTTCCCTAACTATAAAAACAAAATATATACATGATAACATAAAATAAACGGTATATATATTTTTTTCTATTTTTTTTTGTCAATAAATCTGGTATTATCGCGTATATATGGGTGTACTATTAGGTACAACCTTTGCCATACCCTTCGAGGATTACAGGCATGATGTTATGTTATTTATTTCTAGCAATAACAAAAATCTCACTCAATTTCCTCGACTGGTAATTTTAACAGTAACTGGTCCTTGCCTCGCAAATATCACGTAAGGTTCAAATCCACATCAAAAACAGTACAAAAAAAACAATTTTTCATACTCCTACATTCGCAAAAACACACATAAACTGAAAACTAAATGCATACAGTTCCTCCAACTTCATAAAATATGCATTAAATAACATCAAACTGTTGACAGTAGAAACAAAACGTTGCGTATACGTTTGCTATCTCCTATGTGCTGACTGCAACAGCTTAAGAAAATGTCATTACGCCCCAACGGGTCCCTATTCCCTAGCTCCGTGTACTGTGTTTTTGTTCTCGTATTTATTTAGAGATAGTTTGTGCGGCACAAATTCAGTTTTGAGTTAATTTGGGAATTCAATGAACAGTTTTTGTCAAGGGTTCTTGCGGTGAAGTGCAAGATAGTAGCTTTTTATCAGCTTTGACAGGAGAGCCGCTAAGCTGAAGTGGAACTGGGCCGGCCAGTAGCCATGTGTGCTGTACGCCCGACGAGCTGTGGCCCAAAATAACCACGATGTGGTGCCCAGCTGAGTCAGCCAAAACGAGCGACGCGGTAGACCCCACAGGAGATATTGTCCACATTAACAATAGATTGAAACATAAGGAAGTCATGGGGCCAATGGGGCCATGGTGCCTTTGCCCAGCAGTGGGATGACGCAGGGTTACGGTAACAGTCAGGAGAGCCTCCGTGTGTGATTGCTTGTTTCCCGTTTAGTTTAATTTAATTAAATGATCTTTGATGAAAATAATTGTTTTCTCCATTATCATAACCAGCCACAGCCACGCGGGCTAAGTCTGGTGGATGTCAGATATCTTCGCATTTTTGGTTCTATGTTTTAGAACCGAAATTGTGAAAATATCTGATTTCGCTTGATAAACATTCGCTTTATAAAAATTCACTCTTTATTATGAATCACTGTGGAAACAAATGTGTTGTTTTTGTGTGCGTATCCTTATAATGTATCCTTATAAATGTACCTGTAATTTCAACAGGTTTATATTTATACAACCTACTTAGATAACAGACGTATGAAATCAATGTTAACTTCAACAGAAATATGCAACTCTTTACATCTACTCTTACATCTACATTCTCACAGAACCTTCACTATATAGTGCGGCATGCTTTAACCGGATACGGTAGAATATCGACGTTTTAGACAGAACTACCGACGTCTAACTGACTTCCGCTACAGTACAGATATCGGAAGCCCGAGGAACGGTTGTTAAACCAATTTGTGGGGAGACCGTAAACCCTTAAACGTATTTTGTTGGTAGATATCGGTTACAATTGTTTTCTTTTGATAGATTTTCATACGAAGATCTGACTTTATTTGAGGCCAAATTACAAACTGGGAGTTACTACTCGTACTGATGATTGTAAAAAATATCCGAATGCGGTATGTAACACGAGTGGATAAAATAAGGAATGAATACTTAGGAGGAAGTCGATTATCGTGGTGTGAACATGTGATGCAGAGGAATGAGGAAAGTGTTGTGAGGAAAGTTTTGAGTAAGAATGTGGATGGGTATAAGAGTAGAGAAACTGTGTGAAGAATGATATGGCTAGAAAGGAGGTGTCTGATGAGATAACGAGTAATAATGAAGAAGAAGAAGTATGGAAGAAGAGAAGAAAGACATGCTCCGCCGACCCCAAATAAACTGTGATAAGGACAGGAGAATGATGCACGATGTTTGTGAAAAATATCAACATAGTATTGACAAATTGTAAACAGCGTGTCAACAACGGGGTAGATGACACACCAATCAATTGTGATACTTTTTAACAGCTGTCAAAACGCGGTTCTCTCATAGATTTTGTATGGCAATTCAACTCAATGACTCAACTATTTATTGATTTCAAAGCAACTAAAAATTGAATTTGGTAATTAATTGAAAATAAATCGGGTTTTCTGGCCCAAAATAACGTGCTTTTTGTAGAGATAGGTGTCTGGGAACCCTACCCTACTGTAGTTGGTTGAATATCTACCAAGCTCCAGTCGGACCACTTGATTTGGGTTTACTTTTGCTCTGTCGATAATTAATTTTTCGTTATAAAAACGGGTATCAGTGTGTTCATTATACTCGTACGTGAAGTTGACAAAGTGTAGTTAGTGCCTAACCTGATGTCAGAGTTTTTATGCTGCCCATGGGCCTCTGACTTGGCTTTACATGCCGTCAAGAAATATCTTTTAGACATTTTGGTTTCCTCGCGATGTTTTCTATCACCGAAGCAATATCTACTGAAAATCCTGTTGTCTCAAGTAACACAGCTCCTTTGAATCTGATTACCTTTTAATTTTCGGTTTGTCCCTCAAAACAGTCTCAGCAATTTAATAATTAAATAAGCAAGTGCCGAAAGATGCTTTCACAGTAACTAAAATAACTCCTACGGTATAACGTTTCAAACTCCAACCAAATCATTATGACAAGAAACAAAAGACAAAATGCAATTTTAGTTATTAATTAAATCCTTTGTTTTCCACTAGTTTGAGCTCGGTGTTGTATGTTTTAGTTTGCGGCAAATATGAACTTTGAGAGTAATAAATGGTGATACAGACAATGTTCTATTATTAAAGTTTTTATAGAGGAATCGAGGCTTTAGGCTGGTCTTACGTTATGTTCGCATTAGGAAATAGATCGAGTCTAAATGCTACTTTCTCGGCCTTTAAACTTGTGAATCACAAGAGGGGGCTTGTTCAAGTGGTACCACTTGACTAAGCCCGCTCTTGTGATTCACCAAAAGGAGATTGTTTTGGAGATTAATCGGAACAAACAAATAACCAGACAAATTTATTAAAGTTTTTTTATAAGTACCGTATAATATGTACGACTTTCAAATGCATTCAATAAAAAGCTGTTATTTTAAAATAACAAACAGACATTTCAATTTTATTTATTTGTAACTAGTATTACAGTATATGTATGTATAGATGAAAGGTCTTTTCCACAGGATGGCCCGTCCGACCCACTTGGTGCTCCTCTTCGTGACGTTAGGAGTGGTGCACACGTCCCAGGGGCACGCGCGTTCCTTCACCAGGTGCCAGCTGTCCAGGGAACTGCTGCGGTACAACTTCCCCAGGAGTATGATACCTAATTGTAAGTTTTGCTTGATTTTGTTACAAGTTTCAGGAGGTTAAAAGCTATTTTGGACTTCATAACCACGTAAGTCTGTCTATGTGGTCTGTTCCACCAAATCGTTTGCCTAGCCTGTTTACAAATAGCCATAGGAACGGTTTCCAGGCTAACCGAATGCAACTGAATAGCAGTATTTTACATGAAGCGACTAGTTTTCAGACTTTCGGGTTTTTGACTTCCCGTAACGACTGAAAACTACAAATGACAGCCGGGGTCAATTGCGTGGCTTCCCATCCACGGACCAACCTCCACTGTTACTATTTAGCCAATTATTTCACTCTAGCTATGGCCTGGTTCACCTACAGTACTAAAATAGTTAAGAGAACAATCCAAGTTTCCATTCGTCCAACAGCCTTAATTTCGTATAAGTATTATTTCATTACTGAAAATCCTTCGAACTCATAATTTGTGAAATGTGGGTGTGCTATTAGGTACCCCTACGGGGATAACAGGCGTGATGTTATGTTATGTTATTTACAACATCTCAGCCAAACGATGCTTAAAACACTCTTCAACAACGGACATTTTATTGTGCATTTTCACATTGATTTAAATCGGTACTTATAATACACCAGAAAAAAAAAACAAAATGAAAGCATTTATTTCAAGTAAGCCAGTTACAGGCACTTTTGAATTGTCGAAACAAAGATGAAAATTAAATGTATCTACAGTCCCAGTCACAAGACATAAAAACTGTGAAAGTACTGTAGTTGCCCATTCCCTAGCGTAGATCTCTATGGAGAAGAACGGGCAAGAAACTCCATGGACACTCTTTTAAATAAGAATATTGTTACAAAATCTTGGTTACATCATTCATGTTGAGATGGTATATTATGTGAGAACAATGTAGCAAGATGTGCACGTTAAAAGTGTCCACAGCAAAAACACACAAACAAAAAAATACAATTCAAAATAATTCATTCAAATAAGCCATGGCAACTAAGAGATGACCAGTCACAACTGACAGCGCCCGTTCACGGACATGACGCATGGATCAGCACCAGTTAAAAGTACTTGGGTTCTGTCAACCTCTTTACGAAGATTACTGTTTCCAATCTAACTACATAATACACAAGGAACAGCTCAAAACATACTGCTTCACCAACACAGAAGGTACACATGATTAACTCAATGCGACGCATCCAATACATTTACACACTGCTGCACATCAAAGACTCGCTGAGGATAAGGCTATTGTAGGCGATGCACTTTGGAATTAATCTTTGAAGGTTTTGGTGCTTATGTATGTATGGAGGTATGAAGGACTATGAGGCTGAACAGTGTTTATGAAAACTCTTTTAAGTTAGGTCGAGTTTTGCATTGTTAAGAAAATAATATATGAGAAAAACTGGAGAAATAAACGTGTATGCTAGGTGCTTTACTAAGCTTTGAGGTCAAAATAGTAACGGATTGTGCAAAGCTGTGAAGAAAAGAGAAAGACATTAATTTCAGACCTATAATAAAATTGTCCCTGGTTACAAGATTACAAATCGATAAGGTTTTAATAACTAAGCCTACAACATTTGCCAAAACTCCGATTTCCTTCTATATTTTACAGCTTTCGTTTTTATCATCCAAGAATTAACTAAAATAAGTACACACGTACACATAATTAAACCGCCAAGTAACAAATCTGACAAATATAAAAAGACATCGAAAAATTTCCACGTCAATGATGATTCCTTGATCAAAATTAACCTGAACTTCCTAATCAAACCTTGAACAAAACTAGGATCAAGTATTACCTTACTCAAGATTTAATGCATCGAGGAGTACCTCAGTTCCCTGGAGGCGCCTTTGAAACGATGGCACATAACCGTTGCATTAGCTGCAGCTAATAAGGTAACACTCAGGAGACCAGCGCGGTTCTAGTGCAACTAGGGGTATCTACCTAATTACATTTTTAATGTTGACTTTTTTTGGTTATGCGTTTGGGAATTATTTACCTAGATGGTTGAGTATTGCGGGTTGAAAATCTGCGATCATAGTCAACTTTTTGATTTTTATAGTAAATGTAATTGTTCTTTCTAAATATTTCTTTTTAAATATATATATGTTTCATTGTTGTTTTTCGATATTTATCAATGTTGAATTGTTGATTGTGAGGGTTTCAAATGAAAGGGTTGGCTGAGAAAATACGAGAAATAAAATCACAAATGACTTTAAAAGGGTTAGACTGATATTTACTTACATAGTACACTCACATTTCGCTAGTTATTTTACATTTTACAATTTCCTTCTAATTATCCTTGCTGTATAGAGAGCTTTGTTTTGCAAAATACATTTTATCCTTCAGTTTCATTTATATTAAACTAAGCAGAAAATACATATTGTATGAGAAATACATTTTGTTTTGTGAACTTAATCAAAGTTTCAGGGAAAAATGTTTTATCTCCGTTACTAAAATAATAATCCCTTTTATTTCACGAAAGATATTTGCGAACATAATTTAACCATAATAATATGGTTTCATCTTTTTTATGAAAAAAAGAAGTGAAAAAGACATGCTTTTATCACGCACTCAAATTATATATTTATTTTGAATTCAACTATCAACTTCTTCAAAGATAGAGTCATCTTCAAGCCATCCAAGTGAAATCTATTGGACTCATCAAAATGACCCCATATCACCCCAAAATCGAGTGGATTACTAATAGCCACTGAAGAGTTCTACGATCCACCTTCTGGCTCCATCATCAGACCCTCAATTTTATTGAAAACATAAAACACACTTTAGAGTGACGTTATTTTAATTCTCGTATTTTTCTCAGCAAACCCATATCATGGAAATACATAAAAAATTACTAGTCCACTTTCTTTGGGAATCTGCTATATTGGATTTAGAATGACGTCATAATGCTAACCATGCGTTGTCATCCAAACTAAGCATGACATGTATGCAAAATTTCAGCTCAATCGGAACCCGGGAAGTGGGTCAAATATAACTTCTAAAAATTTTTGACATAGTTACAGGTGAATTTAATAAAAGCGTGTTAATAAACAGCAAATTTTATACTTTTGTGCTTAAAAAAGCGACAAAACGACCGCTTCTCCTCCACAATTTAGTTGCTTGGTAAGGTAAAACGATACCTCTTTTTAGACTAGTTGCCACTGACCCATACAAAATAAAGTAACCTATCACAAACAAACACTATTCTCTCAAAAGAATACACTCAAAAATATCGTCAATAAGCACATACACATTCATAGCTAGATAATAAAAATACTATTAAAACTCTACAAGCAAATAAAGACCTTGTAGCAAAAGTTATAAAGCGTAATTTTGATGTTATCAATGAACGTAAAGATAAAATTTTACGACTTGCATTCGCGAGAGACGGAGGTCTTACCTGAATGCGCATTTTGCCTTGCTCTTTCTCCTCATCTATACAAATAAATAAAATTGAAACGTCTGTTTGTAATATCAAAATAACATATTCTTACTGAATGCTTAGGAGAATATTTACGGCACATATAACAAAAACTATATTTTTTTATTGTCTGTCTGTCTGTCTGTTTGTTCCGGCTAATATCCGAAACGGCTGGACCAATTTGACGGGACTTTTACTGGCAGATAGCTGATGTTATAAAGTCTAACAAAGCCTACTTTTATTTTAGAAAAATAATTAGGGTTACGTGTAAAACAATTAAAACTCTTGAAATTGGTAACAAAATCTGATTCTAAGCGAAGTTTTTTTTTTTTTTTAATAAATTCACGCTAATGAAAGTCGCGGTCAACAGCTAGTCTATGTATATGCGAGCATAAATCTAGTTGAATGTTAAAATAATGTAATCCTAAAACGTTGATTACCTCATAACTCTCAAGATTAAATTGAAATGCTTCGGTTTGATAGGAGCTTTTTAGTATTCTCTCAGGTTGCCAGCGTAGAGATATTTTTGTCATAAAATCTTTTGGAATATTTTTAGCTTTGTTTCTTTAGACTTCATGTTTTTTTTTTTCAAGTTTAAATACGTACAAAAAAAGTAAATATCCTTTTTTTAAACTATTAAAAAATAAGAAAGTTTTACTGATTTTAAATATTTCACACAGCACCCTGTTGTTAGATATTAAAGACAAGCTCGTCTTTGCACACGACACCCAAATTCTGAATTAGAATAATGAAATATTTTCTTTGTCAAAATACATCGGGAACCAAAACCGACTAACCAATATTATAAAAACATTGCTCCCCCAACAACAGCCAAAGCCAACAATAACAGAATAGAACAAACATCCCTCACCCCATCGATTACATCAATCCGCGGTAAGCAAAAGTAATACAATCCACAAAGATTGGATTCGTACAAACGAGGTTATCATAGCTTTGACTTATTCCCGATCACCACGGACGAATGTAATGAAGTTGCTACCAATCCCACAGATGCTTGTACTGAGGCCTTGGTCAGTGTGAGGAGCGTAAGCGGGCGCGATACATCAAACATTTAGCGATTTGTGATGCGACTGGTGTTTCGCAACCAGCGCCCGTCATTTCTTTCCGTCGTATATATCGTCTGCAGGTCTCGTGACATTGGTGTCAATTCTGTTGTGCACAAACTAAACTTAATTTGGGCTATTGCTATCTTATACTTAAAGGCAGCGCGAGAACAGGCCAGCTATAGCTATGAACTAAGTTAGAGATGTCAAACTAGTTTATGCCTTGCGCTTCACCGTGTTTTTAGTCGACATGTTTTTACGTGCACCCTTCAATTGTATGGAAATATTAGTTCCAACTAAATTTGGCAGCTCTAAATTACGTCCGTCTCTTTCTCGTTTTATTAGAGAGAAAAAGATAGCAATAGCCTAAATTAAGTTTAATTTGTGCACAACAGAATCGACACCATTCTGTAAACAACTAATTTCATTTGTTTTCTATTCTCCGCGGTTTCTGTTACACGACGTGTATTGCTTTAGCGTATAGCCCGTGGCCTAGCGATTAGGTGGCCCCAGTGCATCGTGAGCTGTCGAGGCTGGATGGGTTTCACCAGGGTTAAACAATGAGACCGTCGATTGCTACAAAGGGCTCAAACAAAGTGACAGTGTCTCTTGACGCAAGTTGCATCATCTACGCGTATAAGATCGTTTGGGCTTACGTGTTTACACGCGTGCCAGATTTTGCGCATAAAAAACCGAACCCGCGCGTATTACGGGGTGTTTGCGTGGGGTAAGTGGGCGCGCGGGAACGCGTTCTTCTTGGCTCGCGCTTAAAGCACATCAACACTCATACGAGTTGCACATGTGGCAAAAGGCGCGCGTATATACGCCTACAGGTGTTCCAAAAAACGAGCTTAGGTATACGCGCTGAAAATACGATAAACAGTAACTGCCCTAAATGGGATCTATACGCGCCGGCAACCGCGCCCGCTACCGCCCAAGTCACTGTGTGTTTGCCCTAAACGAGGACACAGAATGTCGTACTTACAGTCTTACAAAGGAGCTGAATTTGTCTCTTGTCAATTTAGGAATGGCTGAGAATATAAGGAATGCAATAACTGCTTGGCTCCTCCAAGCTAATAAGACATGTATAACAGAAATGGATTAGATTTGCTCGTGAATTTTCATTGGACTTCTAGATTCTGGATGATTTAGTAAATTACATTCATACATACAGTGTATTTTTCCTGACTTGTCTTGTTTTCGGTAAATCATAAGTGATTGTCATCAATCACACTATCATTGGCAGCCTTGTTAAACACATGATGAGTATAATAGGCCTCCTACCTTTCACGCTATGCTTCCCTGGTAAGTGTTATTCACGACAGACTTTTAACAATATACATAACATCTCACCTATAACTCCCGCAGGGTTAGGCAGAAGTGTACCCAATAATAGTACCCACACTTTATAAGGGCACATGTAGGCTTATGTGAAATAAAATATTTTGATTTTGAATTTCAAAATTTCACCCAAAATAAACCAAAAAGGGCACGCTAAATAAAACCGTTTCAAAAAGAATCGTAAATATTAAACATCAAATTAACAAAAACTATAAAAGTCGACACAGAAACTAGACAAGAAATAAGATTAAATCGATTTTAAAGAGGACTGTGACACCGTTGACACTGAATGTAATCTGCTTAGCGCGTCGAATATGTATGAATGTTCACGACGAAGCAAAAATGAAAGAACGTTTTTCCATTAGGAATTTTCTCAGTAGCAGCCACGGAATCTGGATTGTTGCCCAGTTGATGTCAATAGGCTCGCCCCCTGTAACATGGGACTTAAACTTAACTGTCGAAATGTAGTTGACTATTAAGTACATCTTTGCCTTCCTTCAGGGATTACAGTCGTTATGTTATGTTATGTATACGTTTGTATTTTGACATCGATTTAAAAACCACTTCCTTTCAAGAATAATCAGCCGCCATTTTACGTTTACTAACATAATAAAGTAACCTTAATCCAATCGAGCATAAAAGCCTTTAATCTTATCTATACTTCTCCGTATTCAGGAATCTCTTCAGAATCAGATATTATAGTATCTACTACGTACAAGCATTACAAACAAGTATATTACAATATATTTACAAGATGATTCAGATTGTAGTGTACCAGAATATCCATGTTTGAGCCGACTCAGCTTCGGATAACATCCCTACATTCGCTGTTAACATTGTTCGTAGAATAAGCTGCTGGGGAACGATATTGTGAGATAATAGCGTAGGTAATCACTCAGTTGAGCAAATTGACGTTTCGACGAATGATTGAGTAGATATTCGGTGAATTAATTTCGGTATTCGGTAATGTGATGACTGTTTTGAATACAAAACAACGAATTGGTCAAAATCACCTCTGATTTCCATGAGCGTATAACTTGCTTCGGTGAAGGAAAACATCGTGAGGAAACTAGCATGCCTGAGAGATATTTCTCGATCGCATATACTCGTAAAACCAAGTCAGAGGCCCATTGGCGGCATTAAAACTCTGACACCAGGTTAGACTGCACTAACCACACGATTAGGAAGATTGATAAAATATTAGTGTGTATACTGCAATGGAAAAGTGTGTTTGAAAAATGAATAATTATGAAGTAATATTACAATTTGGGCTATTTCATTTCGTATTCAGTGGACATGTGATGTAGAGGGACGAATCACATGTGACTAAAAGAGTGATTACTATAAATGTTGATGGATGGAGAGGGAGAGGAAGATGAAAAAAGATGGATGGATTTTGTGAGGATAGACATGAAACAAAAAGAAGTAAATTATATCGTGACGGTTGACAGTAGAGAATGAAAGAAAAAACGTGTTGCTTCGACCCCAAGTAACATGGGATACGGGCAGGAAGGTGATGATTGTATTGTATAACGGGCTGGTGTCCGCAACACGTCAAAGCGCGTATTATGCGTATGGGCTATAATCCACCACAGCCTATACCTATTGGCCTTGTTTCGTTCTGTCTCCTGCTGAAATGGAGGGAAGTGGAAATTACGGTTTTTTCCTACTCCTCCACTATACTTTTCTGATTAATTTCGTTGCGGGATCCAAGACAGTTAAATTCATTCTCTGGGACTTCGCCGAGCTTCATTGTCTCGGCGCTTTTCGGGTGGTCGCCACTGTTGATTCTGGCTTTCAGGAGTTACAGTGGTTTGGGAACAGTGTGGCGGGCTTGTCCAATTAAAAAAAAAAAAAAAACCACCACGCGGGCCCAGTGCGGATTGGTAGATGTCACATTTCTTCGAATTTTTGGTTCTAAAACATGCTGGTTTCCTCACGATGTTTTCCTTCAGCGTTTTGAGAGCAGTGGTGATGAAATAAATTACACAAAGTAATGCGCCTGTGAGGGTTCGAACCCACGACTTACTGTTCGTAAGTCGGGGCCACCACCACTGGGCCACCGCTGCTCTTCACAGGTGATGATGATGATGATCCAGTATTTGTGAGACAAAAGACCATGAACCTTTTTAACATTAACAAATTCCGCAGAATATTTTACATAAAAATCCAACATAAAATAAGACAGACCAGTTGTTTAGTCAAATTAAATTTCGTTGACTTCGAAATTCTTAATTCAGATAATAACATTAAGGCGGGCCACACTAAATGAATCGACTTTGCCCTTATTAAGCGTTCGCGCTAAACTTTCGGCGGAGAGATCTCCGATTTGCATAAAAAGGAGCTATTCAAATGACAAAACATCTACAGACAGATCCCCCTTTCATTTAAGTTTAAAATTGTTGGAGACATTTTAATTGATGCCGTGGAACTGGGGAATCGTTTAATGTGAATTAATTTGAACATGTACCTACCGATTTGGAATCAGAAGTGAGAATTTTGAATTGAAGGCTAAATTTTTGGTTTACGCTTGGTAGATACAGCATGAGTTTCATTAAATCGACTACAAGAGTTAGAGAAGATGTAGTGACAAACATTGAAAAGAGTATGCTTAGATAGTTTGGTCATCAGAATCAGAATCAGAATGCTTTATTTGTAAACATAGGTCAGATTACAATGGTGGTGTTACAGATAGGTAGGTCCTCTATGTTTTGCCCAGAGGCGCACAAATATATTTAATTACATTGTCTTTACTTATAACAACAATTTAGCTTTTAAAATAATTATCATAAAGTGGTAGAATAATATAAAATTATGTAGACTTTCACATTGGTAATAAAATCATGCATATTTCAATATAGAGAATGTGATCGATTTCAATAAATGTCAAATATGTTAGTTTACATGTCTTAATATTAATGCTAATGTCAATAAGATGTACATCGTCAAAATAGGTGAGGTGATGTACAATTTTCTGTAGCAGAAATTATAGAATTATCGTCCAAATATTCCTGTAGTGAGTAATAGCATTTATTTATCAATATTTTCTTAATAATGAGTGATTTATCAATATTTATCAATATTCTTAATAATGATTCTCATGTGGAGAGGATGAGTGAAAGGCGGCTAACAAGGCAGATGTAAATGACAACGTCTAGAGGGGACGCCCTAAAAGGACATAAAGGGTGTAAAACACCTCTTAACGAAGCCGAAAGGTAAAAGGTAAGGTAAGGTTCTCCTCGTCATTGCGATCATTTTTTTGTTCTACACCATACCTGGGAACCTTCTAGTTACGGAGATATTGGGGGTCAAAGTTCCAACTTTTTGACAAGTTTTTTTTTAAATACAAGTTTTTAATGTAAGATTTTTACTTTAAACACCTCCACGATCCCCGTACTATTCAATCCATCCATTCGCTCAATGTTTTGAGTGCGTTACATTGAGTTCTACCACAAAACACGACTTTTCACCCCAAAAAAAAAAAGTCGTTACCCAGCAATAATTTTTGCGTAAAGTTTATTTATTTATTTATTAAACTTACACACTATCTTCACAGGATGACCCCAATACAATAGTGGTTAGCAAACACACACCAGATACACACATCAACACGGTCTAGGGATATTTTTAAAAAAGCGAATTACTATCAATGTGTTAATTATTTATATGACATGTACCTATATGTTTAAAAGATACGTTATTTAATATTCTACCATTTTTTAATAATGGTTAAGGTATAGATTAAAATTTCAGGATTTTATGGAAAAAAAATGAAGCATAGACGGAAACCGAATATGAATGAACTTTTAATTTGTGAGTAAAAACTGAAAAAAATTGAAAAATCATTTAATTTGTGTTTATAAACTTGAAGTTAGTAGTCTGAGAAAGCGCCCATGATGTTCATAACACATCGGCAACGATTCGGCATGCTCAGAACAAGGTTGTCAATGTCTTGCTGCGGAATATTGTCCCATGTCCTTCTGAGGTGCGCAAAAAGTTGATCTTCTGTAGCCAGATTTTCAGGAACTTCCTTCAGAGCTCTTCTTTGCAGCATATCCCACGCATGCTCAATGGGATTTAGATCTGGCGATTGAGCAGGCCAGTCTAAGGCCCTAACATTATGTGTATGTAACCAAGCTGCTACCGTTCTCGCCGTGTGTGCCCGGGCATTGTCGTGCATGAGCAGGAAATCTTGCCCCATTTGTGTTCTGTGGGGCAAGATTACGGGCCCCAGCACCTGTTGGACGTATCGTTCTGCCGTCATATTGCCCTGCACCCAAACGAGATCCGTCCGTCCTCCAAGACGAATTCCTGCCCAAACCATAATTGTTCCTCGTTGGTATGGGTGAACTTCTTGAGGGTTCTGGAGACGGCTCCATCGTCCAGGAACTCGCCAAACACGCGTCCTTCGTGAATCTGGATGGAAGCCGAACCTGGATTCATCCGTGAACAGCACATTGGACCATTGGTCACGGCCCCAGTCCACGTGGTTCCGAACCCATTCTAATCGTCGTCCACGATTGCCTCTCCGTAAAGGTGGGACCCGGAGTTGTCTACGAGAGCGTAGATTGCTTTCATGCAGTCGCCTTCTTACAGTTTGGTCACTCACAAGCACTTGGTGTTCCACTCGCAGCCTTTGGACCAATTGAGTCGCCGTTGCATTTGGTTGTGCTCGCGCAGTAATTTGCAAAAATCGGTCTTGTCTGGGGGTAGTGATGCGACTTGGCCCCCGGTGCCTCTCCGCTACTTCACCTGTGGCACGATAGCGTGTCCACAATCTTGAAATTACATTTTGATGGGTCCCTATGGCCTCAGCAACATTACGCTGAACAGATCCAGCTTCCAGCATTCCCACAGCTCGTAACATCTCCCTCGCCCTCGTCAAATGTCGGCGTTGCATGGCTACAATACCTCAATTTTAACTTTATCTTTCGTTTAAAAATGAAAAAAAACTGTAACTAAACGTAATTCGTATTGTTTTCTAAATTTCGCACAAATGAAAATTCCCTCTCCTATACATCAAGACATTTTTATGCCACCGAAACAAAAGAATTTTCAAAAATTTGAATTTGGAATTAGTCTGAGATAAATTACAAACAAATCGGTGTATAAAAGATTCCAATGCGGCCAGTACTTTTCGAGTTATTTAATTGATTATGAAATATCCCTAGACCGTGTTGATGTGTATCCCTAGACCGTGTTGATGTGTGTATATAGTAAAACACCTTACGGCTAATACTTAAAAAACTAAACTTAAAAAATTTGAACAACGCAACACTAAAAACAATAAACTAAAATAATTAAATTATATGTACCTATACTATTCTTTTTTATACTGCTATAAAATCATAACCTAAACATATTTATATAAAATCAGACAACACAGAAAATTAATATTTAGATATAACTGACAAAATTCAACAAAACTCTTGCGAATTCACTCAGATTGCACGAGAATATGTCAATCCGCTCATGCACTTCGTTCAGTACACCTATTGTACGAGTGAGGGGTGTTTTTGACAGCAAGTTACTTAGTTTGATGTACAGAATGCTTGGTTGACGTCTTCGTGATGAGGTCTTTTACACCCTGTATACTGACCTTATTGGTGTAGTTCTTCAGAAAGGTCAGGTGCTCGCAACCGGCGTGCGTGTATGACTAGATGTACGAACGTGGACGAGAAAAAAGAGTATGTAATAGTCGTAGCAGGAGGCGTTCTGTGGTTTCTGCCTACCCCCATGGGAAAAAGACGTGAGATATGTATGTATGAGAATTAGAGAACTTGTAACGTAAAATTGAAACGGTGATTTTGTGAAAAAGAGTTTGAATACATCAAACTAAACGCCATCCGTACCACTAAACCTCGTTTAAAAGCTATCAGGTGTCAATATTCCATAGAAATTATGATAGCCAGTATCAGCTCTCGGACACGGTTAAGATGCCATCAATATCTGCCTAGCATTTCCCAACTATGTTGCAATCGTCTTCCAGTCCAACCGTATCCTCCATACCAGTATTTTACATGGAGCAACAGCTTAACCGACCTCCTCCACAACCAAAGTTAGTACTTAGTAATACGATACCTCTTGGTAAGACTGCTGTTGTTAGGCTTTCGGGTCACTGACTACCTATAACACGGTTAAGATCTGCTGATCGTATAATTTGATGGCTCACACCATTTTACAGTATCACACACAAACACTCACAGCTTGTAAAACAACTCTACTTTCAAGTCAAGTATTTCATCATCATTTACAATCCGTCGTGTGAAACTTTGCACTGAGAACTCCCCCCTTACATTTGTTCCCTCGGATTTTGCAAAGCGTCTGTGATCCAAGGAATAATTCTGGTCTCGTTAGACAAACGCGGTATCTCAAAAAAAACGAAAGTTCTGTTTTTTTTTGCACCGCAACTACGAGTAAATTGAAACATGGATGAGGCTTGATGACTTTTTATCACTTTCCAAAAAAAATGGGTATAATAGGAAACCAAGTAGAAGCAAATGGCATACTTACTTTTTTATTTTTTTTCGAAAAAAAAAGTTCAAAAAATTTCGAAATTCAAATCATACGCGCATTGCATATGATTTGAAATTCGATATATATTTTTTTTTTTTCAAAATGTCTCTTTCTTTCTTCGCCTAATATGAAAAGTTTACTTAAATTTTGTAGCGTTTTTTAATGATGAATGAATTTTTGTCTAATCTATGGAAAAAAAAAACTAGGTATGCCATAAGCTACTCCGTTCACCTAATTCCCATTTTTTTTGGAAAGTGATAAAAACGTCATCCGGTATTATTATAGGATTGGCACAAGAAAATAGAGGGCTATCATATACCCAGCAGTGGGTGAGATCGGGCTGTGGGTGATAATGATGATGATGTAATATTGAAGCATAAAAAAATGCATGTAAATCTCTTTTTTGTAAACACTAAAAGTGATATATTGACTACAAGCAAGTTACTGGGTACACAATACCCTTTGGCAAGGCAGTCATAATTTTGGGATTCTGACTACACATAACGACTGTCAAAGACTATGAATGACATCAAACCCCCCATCTCGACAGAGATAACGACAAAATCGCTAACTTTCGATTGCTAATTACTCACGAATAAATTCGGTTGTTATCTCTGTCGAGACTGGACCCTGGGACCAACGATGAAAATGACAAAATCATTACAATTTATTTCATCTACGCCTTTTTTCAACCAATCCTTTCCCTGTTTGCTCAAAACATGGATTTGTTGAGTTACCGCGTTTTATCTTACGGAAGCAGAAATTGTACTTATTTTTGGAGTTCAACATTTTGAGTTTTGTTCAAGTTGTACGGATAGCCTTGAGATTTGCTTCGAGTTGATTCCGGGTGAATACAGTGTCCTTGTTAAAAGCATTGTTATTATAATTCAATTATAGCTTTCAATCAGGGGTTCATTCTGTTTTAAAGGACCAAATTTTACAATTATTGTAAAATTTGGTCCTTCAAGAACTAGAGGACCAGGTTTCGTTTCTCGATAACAAACGTCGTCTTTTTTGTCGTACTTTGTGTAGGTACGTATTATTTTATTGTGTGGTGTCGGCGTGGTTTGGGTGCTGACTTTCAGAATTGTTGGTCGAACCCAGGTAGGCACATTACAAAAATCGCGACAAAAATCGCGTGGAAACCGGCAGGTCTAGAACCAAACAATCGTAGACATGTGCCATCTATAAACCAGCACTGGGACCGCGTGGTAAATGACAGCTCACTCCTTTTTACTGAGAGGCCTGTTTCCCAGCTGTGGAAACATAAGCTAAGACTCACCAAAGATCTAGGTTTCTCGATGTATACATAAAAAAAGTTGTTATTTTTGTCGGGTGTTTCAATTTTGTGTTTAGTACTAATACGTTATTTACTTAAACATTGATTTTTATCTTTGGAATCTTGTTTCAAGTTATATTTAGTTTATACACTTCTAGCTGTTACCCGCGACCTTCGTCCGCGTAAAATTAAAAGCTTACTTGAATCGGATTTTGTTAACAATTTCAAGGGTTTTTTTTGATTATTTTTCTAAAATAAAAGTAGGTAAGTTATTCCTTATAACATCAGCTATCTGCCAGTAAAAAACCCCTTAACAGTGGCTCAGCCGTTTCGGAGACTAGCCGGAACAAATGGACCAACAGACAGACAAAAATTTAAATAATTATGTTTTTGTCATAAGTGCCGTATATGTATACTTTCATATGCATTCATTAAAAAGCAATAGACTCTTTAATTTTATTTATTTGTTTAGATGTATAGATAAATTTGCTTCACTTTGTTATAGGGGTTTGCCTGATTGAGCACGCAAGCGGGAGAACAACTGACAAAGTGACCAATCACAATAACTCTTACACCAGCTATGGACTGTTCCAGGTAAGAGGACGAACTTGCTAACTAATAGAATATAACACTTATACTCGTCTAATCGTACGGCTTGTCAACTGAAAAAATCTAATAAGTCCGTCAGTTAGATTATCAAAAAATATTTGACCTGTATTTTTTCTTTTGTTACGTAAACCAAAATTGACGAAGAAACGACGCTTTTAAAATTTTCAATACGTCACGCCGTGGTATAAATTTTAGTGCGTTCTGACGTCACGAGCCCCCATTCCTGAGTTTTGATGCATTGATTTACAAAAACAAAATACGTGTCTATTATTTTCCAATGCTATATCTGACGGACTAAATAGATTTGCAATTTATTGATGATGGGAACTAGCCTTTTATTTGGCAGGTAGGTTTAAAAATGAAATGGGAGTCTTTTCGCAAAAAAAAGGTGCGATTAAATCTACGGCAACGCAAAGACAATAACATGCTTGGATAGGAAACTTGGGACAAAGCAAACTTAATAGTAATCTACTTGCAATAGGTTACTGAGTACTGTCAGTACAAGTGTAACGTGTTCGGCGGTTATTTAATTTGGCTTAAAACGACACTCAGCTAAAGGCATTACATTTTTTTTTCGCATTTCTATCGTTAAAATATTTTTAGTACCATAAGTATTTTTGACTAGAGAGCAACCTACTAATTTACTCATAAAACTTAAGACTCCCAGGACATAAAAAAACATATAATATTTTCCTTTAAAACCAAAACCGGATGGAAGAAACCACCATCTTCCTCCACCACATTAGATCCGGATATTTAAAATGTTCCCGATGTAACATTATTCCATTAATATTAATGCCTCCATTTTACACAGCTTAATACATAATTTAAGATCATTACGCGAGGCAGCTTCTATTAAATTAAAACACATTATGCCGTTAACATCATTATTATGTAGGCAAAATAACATCATTTTGAAGCGAAGACATTGTGAATTATCAATAAATAAACTTATGTAATTAACTTTAATCTCGTAGGGTTTAGTTTGAAATATTGTTATTGAGAAATATTGGGTGAGGTTATTACAATCGGAAGATTTTTTGTTTACGCAAAATGGTCCTGGAGTACGAAATTAGATTGATATTCGATTTCTCGATTTCCGTTTCTTTTTATTTCCTTTGTATTAGACGATTGTGGTTTCCCTGACTTAATAACTGAAATCCTAGTAATATGGTAAATGACTGGCGGTCCAGTCGTTTCGGAGAACAGCGGGAACAAACAGACGAAACAAATTTAAATGGTTTAATTTTTATAGGTACCGTAAATACTTTCAGATACATTCACTAAAAAGCTGTTATATTAAAATTACAAACTGTCATTTCAATTTTATTTATTTGTTTATATTGTATACATTAATGTTAAAAATGATATGCCAAGAAAAGAAGTGTCTGATAAGATGACGAAAAATAGAGAAGTGTGGAGAAAGAAGACATGCTGCGCCGACCCCAAATGAATTGGGATAAGGGCAAGAGAATGATGATTGTATACATTAATATTCAAATTAGTCTAAGATAATGACATTGTCGTTAACTTTCGACCGCTAAATTAACAATGAAAAAATTCAGTTGCAATAAAGATGCTTGCGAGAATCGCATCTTAAATGTAGAGACTTGCATTTCCCGCAAGCATAGTTATTGTAACCGAATTTTTTATTCACTTTTTTATTCATAGTCGAGACTGCCAGCCCTGTATTGCATCAAAATAATGTTAAACAGATTCCCAAAACGCCTGCCCTTCCCCAACCATTTCTAGTTTTTGCTTGAGAAGGATGCAAGAAACACTCCAGCAAGACATGTCTGTTAGGTTAAAAGACAAAATCAATATAATTTATTCCACTTTTCAACGAATCCTTTCAATTGATTGGAATCAGTAATTGTGTTTTAACACATGAGTGAAAGTGAAGGGAATAGAAAACGAAGTAATCTTTAGATCTTTTTCTAATTTCCGTGAAACTCAATGAGTAAATTGAACAAAACACAATACATTTTATCACAAAGTACTTAAATACCGTGTTTATCGTACTACTACATGCTCGTATTATAAAAGTGAAAGTTTGTGAGGATGGATGTTCGGTACTCTTAACTTTACAGATTATCTTACAAATCTTTGTGTTATTCTGACACAAACACAAATATTTATTAAACTATAATTTATACTGATGTTGTGTAAAAAATAACATGCGGGCGAAGCCGCGTGAGGAGTAGTTGGGATTCATTACTTCTAGTAAATTACTTGAGATTTTCAGTTTCCATCACTACATTGTTACAAGAAGTGCTTTCGTGTATAAGAAGCACTACATCCACACCACATTTATTAAAGCTCGGATGCAGAGCGCTGAGAGTTGATAATTGTTGAAGATTACAGACTGATAAGAAATGGTCCTTCGAGCCGCATATAAACCTTTATTGAAAAAAATGCTTACGGTTAGCATTTTCCATCTATATTTCTATTTAAAACTTGCTTACAACGAATATTTCTATAATTTATGTCGACACAATTAACGCAAAGTTGATTTATTTGCAACTGGCGTACGGTCGAATAAGCTATTTGGTTAACAGTTTAACCCACAAATTACATTGTAAAATGTAAACCAAATAGCTTGTTCGACCGTACCTAACTCGGCTTGTTTCAATACGGTTAAAATTACCCTATTACGTCATTAAAATCATCGATCAGTCTTAATTATTTGACGCGCAGGGACGCCGCATGTTGTTATTTAATGCAGTCGTTGTGACGGGATGCATTCGCTTTAAAAAAACTAATCAATTATCGGGAGTTGTGAATGTTTATTATTATTGTATTTACAGGATAACTTTGCTTATAATACGTGATGTTTTTATTTCTCTTGTTAGGAATTTCACTCGATTTTCTAAATTGTAAAAGTACGACTGTAATTTTAGGGTTTCCAAAATAAGTAAGACGGAAAACAAGCTTGTGTGTTTTTTTTAAATTAGTCCATTAAGAAACACAGGTTTTGTAGTTGTGATAAAAATAGCTTCCAAAATTTCGACATCGTCCTTTCTGCAGCTTTTCTATTTATTTATCTGTCTGTCAAACCTGCAATGTAAAGAGATGGTTCTAATGCAGTTCCTGTTTGAATCTGAAGTAAGGTCGACATACCTGGAACCAAATAAAACAGTGTTAACATTTTAAATAGTCAAATAGTTCTTCACAACTTCGTAAAGGTTGCGAAAATCCTCTGGAAGCGAGAAGCACACATAATATATTGTACATCGTAATAACATTTTAATGAAATCGTTACGAGTACTTCACAAAAAAATCGATTTTGAATTTGATAAGTGTGTTCATATTCAACCAGCTGCACATGTTCTGTAAAAATATCTAGATCTCGCAAAACACTCTAAAACGTAAAACACGTCAGCACTAATCACTCTCCCACACCAAAATCTCGTATGCCCCATTCATAAATCTACATTACAATTAGGAATCCAACGCATATTTGCATGATCACTAGCACTAATCAGTCGGTTTGGACATTATTCGTACATTACGCCACTCTAACAGATAGTCCAAAACTTGAATTTGAAATGTGTAGATCAGTCCGCATGATTTTGGGGAGAGTAATGAGCGTTTAGAAATTAGTTGCGAAATTTTGGTGATTGTGAATTTGTGGTCCTTCGAGCCGGATTAGTAATTTTGTTGTGATAATGATATTTTGACCTTAATTTCGTGATATCTACCCCGTTGGTCTAGTGGTAGCAAATGCTACTGCTTAACATGATGTCTTAAGTTCTATTTTCAGGTCGAGCAGTGTTATTGGGTTTTTTATCTGGAATTAGGCAGTAGCGGACTGAAGTCTCTGTTTGGCTGTAAGAAATAGGCACGCCCCCGTTATATTTTACATAAACCTAGCTTCCGAAATATAGGTACACCGCTAACTTTTTCGGAATTAGGCATGATGTTATGTGTCGCCATATCTTTAAAAATAACTCCAATTATATTAGTTGCCGTTTTTCTTTCTTTTACTTAACAAAAAGTCTTTATTTCCAATTCTAGTCTGCCTATGTCCAGCTTTTATTTGACTTTTTGACGGACACAAATCGATGCAATCAAACTCGATTCAGTTCTGAAGGACCAAAGTCGTTATTTCAATTGCCTACCAAAAACTCCAGTCCGTAAATAGTCCTGTTACTTTTTGACAGTTGAATATGACATACAGTACTTTTAATCCGTTACAAAAATTCAGTATATATCATCTTAAACAGTATCAGTAACAAATAAATAAACTGTCCCTAGTAGCGTTCTGTCGTACTAACGTTGCAGTAACACGTTCGTGTAATAAAATATATATTACGATCCGAGACTGTAAAATAAAGACGCAAGCACACAATGAAATTTTAATAGTGGTAACTTCGTGACTATTATTAAAGAGGTACATTATCATTTTCTTTTTATAATATAATATCACGCTTGTTTTTTTCATGCAGATGTAACCTATAGTGCCCATATCGCTAGGCATGTTTAACTATTTAAGTCCCATGTAATAGGGGCGAGCCTATCGCCATCAGCCGGCCACGAATCTAACCTCTTCATTTAAAAAAAGAAATCATTCTTATTTTCCGACAATAATACATGAAAACTGCAAGTTAGTTAGTTAGAAATAGTTTGTTAGCTAGTTAGTTAGCTCTCTGAATTGAAAAAGGTTGATAAAAATCGGCAAAAGTAACAATCACAATTAGAATATATATAAAATATATAATAGATTCAATAGTGCAAACTCGTTAAAACAAGCTAGATATTAAAGAATGTTTGCACAAAACAATTCAAGATATCGTCCACTTGCGACGACAGTGCGACATCTCGAATTACACGATTTTTTGTTTTACTGATATTCTGAATCGCGATCTCGCGTTCGATTATCTTCAAAAACGGGATATTTTTTACTGCAAAAACAACAAGGTAAATGAGAGAAAGAGATAAAATATCACAGTGTAGCGCTGTCTCGTTTTTTTATCTAGTTGGCTACGACACAGTGACAGTTCAGTTGTCACTTGAGCTTCGAGGTGTGAAGTGCTCTCGGTTTTCGTGAAAAACGTGACATCACGAGGTTACCACGATTTAGGTGATAAAGGTGAGTCTCTTTTATTAATTTTCTTTTATTCGACAATGTGGCACGTCATACTTATCACAGTGTTCTTGTAAAACATCGAGCGAAGTGAACGAGATAAGTTTTGGATGTCACGTTTTTCTTGTAAGAAAATCACAGTATCACCGCGTCATTTTTAATTGTAACGTTGTAGATGATACATGTTTCTCTTAAACTGGAAATATGTTGTGGGTCATTTGTTAATGTTCTGTTGTTGCAGAGTACATATTGATAAAATTGTATGGTATGTTCATTTGTCACGTTGTATACACTAAACAGCAATATAAAACTCCCGTTATCTTTACAGATGGGGACAAGATCTAAACGAATATTGCAATTAGCACAAAAAGAAATGGACGAGGCTTTGCCCAGTAGCAACCTAGTGGCTCGTAACAACCCGAGTTCAAAAACTGTTTACAACGATGAAACAGTTGACGACCAACAAACGACTCAAACTCATCTCCATCGCAGTGTATCACCGAGTTTATCTTCTTCAAGTACCTCAGTTGCTCGTAATAACCCGGATTTAAAAACTGTTAACGACGATGAAATAGTAGATGATCGAAAAACGACACAAACACATCGCCATCGCAGTGTATCGATGAGTTCATCTTCTTCGAGTGAATCGAGTAGCAGCTCTTCAAGTTCTTCATCTTTCTCTGAGGACAGATTGCCACCTGCGTTTTCCAGTACTTAAAGAAGATTTCTGAAGGGCAAAATTCAATGGACGTTGTTTTTTACTCCGACAACTGTGCTGGCCAGCAGAAGAATAAGTTCATGATGGCTATGTATCTCTATGCTGCTCAGAACCTTCGAAACATAAAGTCCATTACACACAAATTTCTCATTAAAGGACACACACAGAATGAGGGAGACTCGGCCCACTCCCAAATAGAACGCCAGGTAAAAAGGCAGTTGAGAAGTGGACCTATTTTTACACCTGAAGGATTTATTGGGGCGATCAAAGCTGCAAGAAAAAAGTCAGAGCCAATTCATGTAAATGAATTATGTTACAGTGACATTTATGATTGGAAGGCTGTTCTTAATCAAATGAATTTTGCGATTCACAAGGATGAAGATCAGAACGTCGTAAAAACTTCTGAAATAAAAGGGATTCGAGTGCTAAAAGATGATCCCCATGCGATCTACTATCGTACGTCTTACGCGGACGAAATGAAGAGAGCTGTGGTAATAAAAAAGAAGCCTGTTAATGCAATTCAACTAAAGAACGCCTTCGATAGAAAACCGGGATTGGCCGAAAAGAAAAAACAGGATCTTCTTTTACTGCTAAATGGTAACCACATTCCTGGCTATTACAGGGCATTTTTCGAAAGTTTGTAGTTCTTTTAAATTTGATACATTGTTTAAAATATACTTACTTTAATTACTTATAAGACTGATTTTATATGACTGATTAATCTCACTAATGTTCCTATGTTTTTGTTATTGTGTATTGATAATGTTCCTATGAGTATCAAACTGTTATTTAGTTATTATCTATAAAGTCGCTAGTTCCTAAGTCTCTACTTAGATAGGTCTTACGTACTATTTTGTTTTTGTAATAGTTTACGAAATTGTTTTTTTATAGTCTAGATTGTTACATTTTCACGTGCGCTTTGATACGAATTATTTTTTAGAATATGTAAAAGAAATGTGAGTATAGTACAAAATCTTCTACCCACTCGACAGCCAAGTGGACAGATCTAAGACAATACTAGTCAATCATACCTAATAGTTTACATAAGTGCCTAATTAAATAGCTAATAATGCCTTTACTTACAGGTGAAAAAATACAGTAGTGTCTTAATAATTATAACTTTTTTATAAGTCAAAGTGTAAGTTAACGTAACAAAATGGTATGATTAAAATAGTTACCACTATGTTGACTGATTCTATTATTCCTACAATAAAGAACTATTTTTCAAGAATAATGTTTTATTTTTATATAACTTGGTTAAATGTTAATTTATACGTCATCTTCAACGTGACAACTAAACTTACCACCTTGTAAACTTCCTTTTTTTCTGGACAACGTGATAAGTTTTCTTTTTTTTTTTCAAACTCTATAAATGAAGTTAATTTGGTTCCAAATGTGTTTTTTTTTTTTATATTTCATTTCAGTATTAGTTATACTCTATTAACCTCATACATAATAAAGCTATCTTGACAACAATTTAAGAGTTATGCTCATTTTGAAGTTTAAAAGTCGTTTTCTGTAAAATTACGGTTTTCGAGATGTTACACTGTCGTCGCAAGTGGACGATATCAAATTGTCAGCCGCTCGTACTCGACTTTTCGAATCCTGAATACTAACATGAATAAACTTACTGTCACTTACGGGCAGAGAGTATCCTAAAATTATACGGGCTTACGGGATATCTGCCGTTATCCCGCGATCATTAAGCAGTGATTAACATGAAAGTATTTCCCAAAAGTCATCACAAAAAGAATTAACTAGTAAGTAGCTCTATAGTTTCTATTACCTATCGGCTCTCAGCCAGATCATCGGACACAGAACCATAGTGTCCGCCTGTCCGGCCTACATTCGGACGATTACGTTGCAATCACTAGTCAGCCGGATGAGGTGTATTACCGGGAGATCTACTCGTGTTAATTTAAACAGAAGTGGGACGGTAGTGTTGTAACTCATCCCGGATGCAAGGACCATCCCGCGGTTATAAGTGTGAGAGAAAGGTTTTAGGGGTTTTTTTATAGATTTTTGTTTATGTTTGCTTTGTAGTCTACTGTCATTTGTAGATCTTTGACAGCTGCTACGGGTAGTCAGAGGCCTGAAAGTATGACGGTCATTATATCGGATCTTGTTCAAACCGATGCAGAGCGCTGAGAGTTAAAAGTGTAAAGATTACAGATTGATATAAAAGAAATAGTCCTTCGAGCCGGATATAAACCTTTATTGAAAAAAAAAATCTGTAAGCATATACCATCTATTTAAAGCTTGCTTACTACGAATATTTCAATAACTAATGTCGACACAATTAACGGAAATTTGATTTAGATGCATTCCGGATGCAAGGACCATCCCGCGGTTATAAGTGTGAGAGAAAGGTTTTAGAGTTATTTTTTATTAGATTTTTGTGTTTGTAAATGTGTGCTTTGAAGCCTGTTGGCATTTGTAGATTCTAGACAGCCGCTACGGGTTGTCAAAGGCCTGAAAGTCTGACAAACAGTCTTTATCGTTATCATAATCTGCTTAGCCTATTGTTAATATGATGGGGTCGGCTTACCGCATCCAACTGAAAGTTTTGGACATGGAGTAACTGCCTATATGAACTCCACAACCCAGTTAGACCTAGATAATACGATAACCCTTGGTAAGACTTGTCTAACTCGTCGGGCCACTGACTACCTGCAACTACTATCTAAGATTAACGAATGACAGCCGGAACCAATACTTTAACATGCTTTCCGAGACATGCCGGAAACTCTGTATGTAAATGTTCCAATCAATGTTCCACATCTGACTGCGAATATGAACAATCAGCACATCACATTTTATGGGAGTGCAGTCTTTGGCAGAATGAACGCAATATTATGTTGGATAGTGTACAGGTTACATCCGGAGTTATTTACTATACAGACCTTGTGGAAACTAGAACAAATTTCCGTGCGGTCAAGCGTTTTTGCCACACCTATTATTGGAATCAAATATAACAGCTCACAACTTAGGACCCATTAATGTTAATATTTTATCCGTGGTGCTAGGCAACTGGGCCTATCCCAGTCTTAAACGTCCCTTTGTGCCTATTGGCCTTGTTTCGTTCTGTCTCCTGCTGATATGGAGGGAAGTGGAAATCACAGTTTTTTCCTACTCCTCCAATATACTTTTCTGACATTCTCTGGGACTTCGTCGAGGTTCATTGTCTCGGCGCTTTTCTGGTGGTTGCCACTGTTGATTCTGGCTTTCAGGAGTAACAGTGGTTTGGGAAAAGAGTGGCAGGCTTGTCCCAAAAAAAAAACAAAAAACTCTGTACCTATGTAACGGGTTGTCACCCATCCATGGACCAACCTAGGCAAGCGCGACTTAACATAAAGATCGACCTGGTGGCTGTTCTTATTTTAGGTTGTGGAGGTCAGATAGGCAGTCGGTGTATGTAAATACTGTTGCAAGTTGTTGGACTGGAAGCCGACCCCAACATAGTTGGCAAAAGGCTAGGCAGATGATGATGTATTTTCCCTTATAGCCTGTGTTGTATAAATGTATTTTTTTTCCTTTATTATTTGCTTACTCCATGAAAGCAAATTTTCCAAACAACATAAAATTGTCATGGCCACTAAATATTGCAGTAACTTTGTGCGACAACAATATTTTTATCTTTCTAATGATATAAAACTTTATATTAGTACTATAAAAGAGATGCACTTTTAAAATAACCGTATGCCATCACTGCAGTTTTGAGTCAGATTTCAGGAAAATACTGTACACAGGGCGACACATCAAGCTATCCAGTATAACCTTACCTCACTTTGTATGAGCATCCCGTACAATGAGAGATCAGTTTAAACTGTTTTTGTATACCTTGATTGGTCGTGTAGGTACCTACACTACCTTTTTATACAAAAATAATATAAACATTACACAAAACACGTCATAATATTAGGAACGTCATTTGCAAACACAAACAACACCAACTCAACGCATCTTCAAAGGCTGCACTATCCATACCATATCCCAGGCATTCAAATCCTGTTCCCGCAATATCACACTCACAACACATCACTACAAAGCGTCCCGCGACCACCTGTGCGTACAACCGAAAACACTGACGGTCAACCAGTTTTCGCTCTTATGCTCTGAGTTATATGGTTGGAAAGTGGTCGACGGTCAGTGTCTCCAGCAGTACGTAGTAGGCACAAAGCTTCACCACAAACGTGCGAAATTATGCTCCTTTGAGTTACAACTTAACGCAATTCTACTGGATTGCGCCATGAACAAAGATTTAAATCATAGATTCGCCATACCGCGCCAAAAAATGTTCCCGTTTTTTTTTTGACAACGACAGAAAAAAAGAAAACGTTGGGTCTTGGACATACTGTAGATAAAAAAAAAAATACGTTTACAAAGTAAATCGTGCACGAGGCCTCAATATAGCTGTTGCGGCGCTGAGACTCAGCAATTTGAAAAGTCTTATCCCGCTCACTCAACCAGTCTTACCAAGGGGTATTGTAATACCCAGTACTAACTTTGTTGTGGGAGTCAAATAGGCAGTCTGCATCCAGGTAAACTGGAAGCCGACCCCAACATAGTAGGGGAAAGCCTAGGCAGACATGATGTCTCACTCAATCATACAGCACATCGTATCGTTTCCTAAAAGATCTGCGATTTCGACCTTTTTGCGCGACCTGAGTACGGTGAGGGCACATTTGTGAATTTACATCTACGGGCGTGAAGCTGTAGAGTCATGTTATCTACAGAACTTGAGTGATAACGCTACACTTGTATGAAGGAATGTGGATGAAAGGACCAAGCTATAGCTGAATGTGTATGGCATAGTTTTATGGAAATTGTTTATAGTGGGGATATGTATCAGGCGACTGACAATGTTGAAGTTTTCGAAATAATCGTCATAAGTCCTTTAATAGCTTGCGTGAAATATTCTGGTTTAGTTCTTGTGGTGGTATAGACATTCATTGTAACGAGGAGGGATGAAACGCATGTGACTAAAAGAGTGACGGACATGAATGTTGATGGATGGAGAGGGAGAGGAAGGTCAAAGAAAGAAGGTCAGATGGATGGATTGTGTGAGGAATGATATGAAAGAGAAAGGAGTAAATAATGTCGTGACGTCTGACAGGGGAGAAGGGAAGAAGAAAACGTGTTGCGCTGACCCCAAGTAGAATGAGACAACAGCAGCAAGATGATGTAGGTGAACGGTCAGGGTATGCAATAAAGAGTGAAGATTATTGCCCAGGATACGTTTAACACACACGTATCAACTCGGAAAGCGATCGTCACCGTATCAACTCGAGCAATTCAGTACTATTTATATGAAGCTCCCTACTGCAACGCACACTAATCGGAATCGTAACGTAATCGCCTCGCCTCGGGACAAGCTCACGAACCGCGGTGCGGTGCGTGGTCGACTTGCACTTCCAACGTACGGTTCTCCGTACCCTAGGCTCTCCGTACGCTTACGTCTCTTCGTTCTACACTTAACGTTCGGATTCAAATTGATTGAACTAGTGCCGGCTAGTCGTCAACCAGCGGTCGGCGAGCCGTAAGCGCGGCGTCACCTAGCTGTAGCCGAGTCGACGTGCCGGAGCTTCTGATCCGCTTACGTTCCGTGGGCGCCTGTTTGACTCCAAGAGGAAAGGCGAGGCGGTGACGATTGCTTTTCGAGTTGATATGTGTGCTACAAGCTTAAATCCCGTGGAATTTTATCAGTATGAACTTTAACACCCATAGAGGATGAATTAACAAAAATCTCTTTGCAAAATTACAAGCTTTTGGAATCAGGGATGCTGATAGATATACATGGCCTAAAGTTGTGCGTTTTCCTTTAATGAGTATGATTAAGATAAACTGATATAACATCATGCCTTGTAATTCCCGAAGGATTAGGCAGAGGTACATACCTAATAGTACACCCAAATTTCGCCAGTTATGTTTAAGTTCCATCTAAAAGGGGACGAGCTTATTGTCATCAGCCGGGCACAAATGCAGACTCCGTAGCTGATACTGAGAAATTCCTGTAGGAAATACCTAATCATACTTTGCGCGATCCGGGAATTGAACCCAGAACTTCGTGCTCAGCTGTTGCGCTTGCGACTACTTGTCCAACGAGGCATTAAGAAATATAAGATTTACGTTTTTCCATAGCAACATCAAAACAGAAACAAAAATTGCTTTCTCAAAGCGCACACTCAATATTTGCGCCCCCCACTCTATATCCTATAATATTTATCTACAACAAACATCGAACACACTCAACCATCTTACGAGATCTTACGAATTTAAGACAAACAACCCAAAACGAATTGAGAGACCTCCTATCTTCAATCACCGTTTCGCAAAAACAAATAGAGTTCTGATAAAATCATTCGCCAGTACATAGGGGATCATTTACTGAGGATAAACATGAGCCATGCGAGATGTTCGTCAAACGGAGGCTGAGGCTTCAGATTAGCAATCTCTGAGAAAGTATTAGTTCCCAAGACGTTATTTACCGAGCGCCTGATTTCAATCGGAGCTTCGATTTGCAGAGTGGAAAGCGCCTTGATAGAGATGGGTTGGGATATCGATAGGGAGGTGTGTCGATAGATTAGTTGCTAGGGCGTAATGCTATTGATAGGCATTGAACATGTACAGAAATATATGCAGGTATGCTCAGTTTTGAATCTTGAATTAAATATTATTTGAAAACAGGAAGCAAGAAGTCGAGAATATTTGTTTTGCATTTTTCTATTGCTGATGTAAAAGTTACATCAATAGCAATCGCATAATAATATATTGTATATCGGGCTGATGTCCGCAACTTTACGAACAACACACGATTGACGGTCTTGCACAGTTTATGCAAGTACATTACGTAATCTCTTTAAATAATGTGCAATCCCATAGATGCAATTACAGCAACGTACGACAACACTCAATTTGTCTCTAACTACATCTTTTTTTAATAGTGCGTACTTTATATCCCCTGGGCTAAGTTACCCTACCCCAAGTCATTCCACGAGCTTTTGTTCCGCGCCATCTCGAACCAACCCTCGTTATAGTTGCCTTAACCTTTAACCTCATTAATGTAAAACTATCGACAACCCACATAATCAAATCACCCACTCCTACAGCACTAAATCTCGATAGAGAAATAGATCTGAATTGATCCCGTCGCGGGCCCGCGGTACCGATCACTGAGGCGACAATGCAAACTGTACCTCCATCGCACGGTAGCGTGCCTCTGCACTTATAATTAGGTTGATATACAAGGTGGTGATTATGCCACCTGTAATCTTCAAAGAGGTGACCCTATCTGTCAAATTAAACTACTTTCCTAAAGAAACTCAGGTAGTTAATTTTTGAAAAATAAATCAAATTCCCTACCAACAGCAGACAGGCTATTTCGATGCATATGAAAAGTCTTTATTGTGGAAAATAACAGTTTACGGTAGTCCGAGTCTCACAAAGTGGTATCATATTACCCAGTAATAACTGGGTTGTACAGGTCAGATAGGCAGCTTTACCGGTTAGACTGAAAGCCTGCCCCAACATGGTTGGGAAATGGCTAGGCAGATAATAGTTTCTGCCCACATCATGTCGGCATGTGTGTGGAGGAGCTCGTGGCTAAATAATAACAGCCGCTCGGGTCGATCTTTAGGTTAAGCTGTGTTTGCCTAGGTTGGTCTGTGACCACTCATAACATACCGAGTTTCCTCCGTGCCTCGGAAAGCACGTTAAGCAGTTGGTCCCGGCTGTCATTTGTAGATCTTTGACAGTCGTTACGGTAGTCAGTGGCCCAAGAAGTCTGACAACCAGTCTTACCGTCTTACAGGTAATACGATACCCCTTGTATCGTATTACCCAGTACATACTGGGTTGTGGAGGGCGATTGCAGTCGCTCCATGTAAAATACTGGAATTCAGCTGCATCCGGTTACACTGGAAGCCGACTAAGATAGTTGGTAAAAAGCTAGGCAGATGATAATGATCTCTGCCCACATCATGTACGTTGTATTTCATAGGTAACGTTCACCCAGAACTAATTAAAAACAAATTTCAATAATATTACAGTTTCACAACCACCGTAGAAACGGGTTTCTTCGAAGAAAGAATCGACAAATCATTTGTTCACCTGTCATTTTGGAGTCATCCCATCCCAGTTATTTCCTATTCCTCCTTCACGACATACTTCACTCGAATCCGTTCTTCGATACTTTAATATTCACGTCTCTAAATTGTAATAACTTCAAAAGTTTACGCGCGATACGGATATATTGGTGATCGGTTATAAAACTCGTATTAATACGCCGACGACGGGTTGATACGCGTACCGATGGAAAGGTTATAAAAATCTTCCTTCAAATCCTTGATAGGTACAGTCAGCATCAAAAGTTGATGAGCACATTTAGATTTTCAAAATCGCTGTACACCGTATTATACCTAAATCGCTCAACATGACAAGCGCCAGAAATGAATGATTATCATAAAAGGGCATAAGTAGGTGTCCATCACTTTTCAAAAGTCGCTAAACAAAGTTATAGTAAAAAAAGCATAACATTCTTTGTCTCTAAAGTCTCTGAACAAATTTTTGACAAAAATAGCATAGCATCGTTTATCTCTAAAGTCCTTGAACAAAATGAAACGTTTTTTGAGTTTAATATGTGTGTGTATTTTTTTTCGGTAGGTATATATGTTTGGTATATAAATTAAGTAGACACATGCACATGTAAATCACCGCCCTTTTATTTATTATCAACAAAATTAAATTAAATGGTTCGATAAATAAATACCTACAGTTAATAATTATTATTTGTTTTAATTAAAAATCAAGAAATTTAAACTTTCATAATCAAATCAATGTTTTATAAACAAAAACAAAGTTATTTTTTTATCAATTACAATTATGATTAGGCTTAAACTACTTAGAATTAAAACCTAGTGTGTCCCCCATTGGCAACGATGACATTTTGGAGGCGTTCTCGCATGGAGTTTATCATATTTGGACAAGTATCTCGTCCCCTAAAATATTCCCAGATTTCTATGGCGTGATTTAGTAGATTTTCCCTTGTTCGAGGAGTGCTTTCATCCCAAGTCTGGACCATAAGCCCCCATAAGTTTTCAATGAGGTAAAGGTCCGGGCGGGCTCTTTGGTGGGAATGGAATTAAATAGAAATCTTCTTTTTACATTCAAGGGTAAACATTTTTTCAAATACCCACAACTGTTTCCCAAAGAATTGAATTAAAAAATTTGTGTGAATTTTGAAAATGAGTCTTATATGTGTGTACATATTCATATCATTCATAAAATAAGTCGACGGTATGAATTTGAACATAATCTGCGTGATTTTGAAAATGAGTTTTATTGCTTTACGAATTAGGTTACAATTCAATCGTAATATAGAAAGCTTAGATAACGTCGACGGAATAAATTTGAAAAATAGGCTTAAAAATGTGCTTACCGCTTGAACCACTTCTAATATTTCTCATTGATACTATGAAAAAAAAAACAAAATTATTTTGGAAAGTTAAATTCGAAATTTACATCCATTTAATTTTTTTTTATATGATTTAGTTTGGATAGGACAAGATTAGATTTATAACTCTGAAGATAGTAACGGCCACTTTTTTAGTTTGCAGTTCAGCTAAACAAAGTAATGTTCAGTAACTTTTGTTATCTAGGATGTTAAGTTATTTTTGGACGTTGCCGTGATTACACTAGATAACCAAAACAAGCATTTTATATTGTTCAGTGACTTTTGTAAAACTGAATGCTAAAATGTTTTCGGAAATTATAACGATCAGCAATTTTTGACAAAATGGTGTTCAGTGACCTTTGACGAGAAGTGTTCAGTTAATTTTAAACTTGAATGATGTTCATTCAATACTGGCGCCATATCTTGTTGAGCGATTTATGGGTGATATAGTGTACAGTGATTTTAAAAATCTGAATGTGGTCATCGACTTTTGATGCTGACTGTACTAAGGCACACTGATAATGGAAGTTAAGATGGCGTATGTAATTTTGTGCTCTTGTAAGAATATAGGTATTTGCGTTGGTACCTTTTCAGGGTGAGTTTTATTTCAAGTCGGGCGAAATAAATAATTGAGTTACGATTTTAACATAATACGAGTATAACATGACGCTTGTAATTCCCGAAGGAACTTAACGTAGTACCTAGAGGTATACCTAAGAGTTCACCCAAATTTCGATAGTTATTTTCAGTCCCATGTACTCGTAATAGTCGAGTCTATTGCCATCAACCAGGCACAAATCCAAACTCCGTGGCAGCTACTGAGAAATTTCTGAAGGAGAAACCCAATAATACTTTGCCCAACCAGACCAAAACTAAAATTAAATCCCACTCAATATCTCCTGAACATCACTGCGATTGAATATCACCGATACGTCGCCGACGCATTACTGAGTCGCGACGATCTTGTTATACCTCGGGAACAGGCTTCCCGCCGACGAGACTCAAGTGTCGAATAAACGTCATCTTCCCAGCACTATCTGCATAATCTATGTCGGCATTAATTTGGTGAGAGGTGCGATGGTTCGACGTGAATCATGTTGTATTGTAAAATGTAGTCTGAGCTATGGATTTGAGTGGATATTGAAGTTATAGGGTCATGAAGAACAGGTTGTGAAGTTCTTCACCCGCCATAGAAAAAGGAGGATCCTCCGACCAGACGGGTGTTCTGTCTAGTGGACTCCGGCCGATAATAGGCTTGTCGACTGAAAAAATCTAATTAGTCCATCAATTAGATTATCAAAAAAAATATAACCCGTATTTTTTCTTTTGTTCCGTAAACTTTTAAAATTCTCAATACGTCACGCCGTGATATAAATTTTAGTGCGTCTGACGTCACGAGCGGGACTCCCGAGTTTTGATGCGTTTTATCTTTTTTCGTCAATATTCATACAATTACAATAATATTCATACATAGTTTCCAATATCTAACTGATAGTCTCATCATGCCTATTTTGTTGTCAGGTTTTTCTATGCAGTCTTAAGCGGGATGGTGGGATGTTTTGATAACATAACCCCTATAGATTGAGCATTTTGCTCTACCAGTGAAATACTCTGAATTAAACCTAGGACCCCATTCTCGGCAGTGGTGTCGATTCTGTTGTGCACAAACTAAAATTAATTTAGGCTATTGCTATTTTTTTCTCTCTAATAAAACGAGAAAGAGACGGATGTAATTTAGAGCTGTCAAATTTAGTTCTAACTAATATTTCTATACAAATGAAGGGTGCACGTAAAAACTTGTCGAGTAAAAACACGGTAAAGCGCAAAGCATAAACTAGTTTGACATCTCTAACTTAGTTCATAGCTATAGCCGTCCTTTTCTCGCACTGCCTTTTAGTAAAAGATAGCAATAGCCTAAATTAAGTTTACTTTGTGCACAACAGAATCGACACCAATATCGTTTGCGACCACTACACCTAGGAGGCATTCAGTGTTCTGATATAGTACTTCTATAACCCACTTTTGTAATAGGTTCTATACATTAATTAATTCGCAAACAAAATAGTGTTAATTAACTCATCGGCATTTTATTTCACGACTCAATTCGGTGCAGTGATAATTAATCACTGAACGCGCTGTTCAAATTATGACGCGATCAAAACAATATACTATCATTGGAAATTTAATATTACTAAATTAATACGGTGAAGTTATGCAGTGAGGTCAGTAGAACAAAAATGGGCGACTTTATCTAAAAACTGCTTAGCATAAACTCCTGGATTCGATTACCGGGTCGGGCAAATTGTTTATTGGTCGTTCCATCAGGAACTTCTCAGTAGCAGCCATGTAGTCTGGATTTGTTCCTGGTTGATGGCAATAGGGTCGCCCCCTATTACATGGGACTTAAACTTAACTGGCGAAATGTGGGTGTACTATTCTAGTTATGTACACCTTTGCCTAAACCTTCGGGAATTACAGGCGTAAAGTTATGTTTATGTTAAGTGCCAATTATTTTATCCTGCCATACAACCTGAAGGTACAGAGTTGTTTTAGATTGATCTACTTGATTTTCTGGTTCATTAGCGATGAAAGAGAATCTTCAAGCAATCGATTTGCAAACGTCACGAAGGTAAGCCTCTGAATTCAATTGACAGACTTAAATTTTCTATTCGAATACGATTTTTGGGTCGTGTTTCCACAAGAAAAAACATTTGGTCTGAAGAACAGGGTGTAAAGATCTCCACACCCCCTGTAGAAAACAGAGGATCTTCCGACCAGACGGGTGTTATGTCTAGTGGGCCACTGACCGACAGTTGTCGGGTTCTTGTATATAGTCATAAGTCGCGGATAACTTTGCTTGCGCGATGTAGGATTTCTGACGTGTTTCGCTGTTAGTTTAACGTCTGTGTCATAGATGGCGCTGTAGTACTTTTTGTAGTGCCGCTACAGGTCTTTCTTCTTCTTTATAGTGCGGTTAGTGCCTAACCTGGTGTCAGAGTTTTATGGGCCTCTGACTTGGATTTACATGCCGTTGAGAAATATCTCTCAGGTATTCTGGTTTCCTCACGATGTTTTCCTTCACCGAATCAAGTGAATACATTTGGTCCTGAGTTCCGCGGTTCATATTTACATCTTATCTATAAGTTAAAATGAAAGGAAAACCATTTATCTCATTTTAGCCATCAAAAAAGCAAGTTTTGAATGTAAAAACTTACAAGAAAATATAATTGTCTCTGTCACCGAATGGCCTCGTTCCCATTATGTCGTGACGACAGATAATCGTGTTGTTTTAAGTGTCGTGGCTTGTGTATTTAAATGGAGGTATTCACGTATAGGACGACGCGATTACTGTCGTCCACGACTTTTGCCAACTAAAAACAACGATAAATTAATCGTCACGACATAGTGGGAACGGGGCCAATCAGTTCCGTTACAATAATAATTCTCATATGTACCACATTGCTTCAGCATAAAGAGTTTATATGGCAAACTCTGATCATCATCATCTGCCTAGGCTTTTCTCAACTATGTTGGGGTCGGCTTCCAGTCTAACCGGATCCAGCTGAATACCAGTATTTTACAAGAAGCGTCTGCCTATCTGACCTGCACAACCCAGTTAGTACTGGGTAATACAACTATCGACAACCCTTTTAATCAAGTCACCTACAACTTCTACAGCACTAAACCTTGACAGAGGAATAGATCTGAATTGATCCCGTCGCGGGATACCCTTCGGTAAGACTGGTTGTCAGGTGTGTATGGCGAACTCTAAATTAACGAATAACCATCAAATTATAAAAGTAATTTTTTCTTCGTTTTGGATCAATGGTACCGTTATAACGGTACCATTGAACCAAGCCAAAGACAACCAACCAACCACCACCACCAACCAAGCCAACTAACCACCCAACCACCACTTGGTCTTGGACTTGGTCTTGGTTGGTACCAAGTTTTTACTTACTATAGTAAGTAAAAAACTTTATTTACTTTCAAACATCAATGTCAACACAATACTCCTAATAGTGACAATTTGACTTTATACAACAAACATGAATAAATGTCCACTTATCACTGTACTGTTAACAGTACGAGCAAATATAGTGACATACAGTAACCAACCGTAAATATGTATACCGTACACGTATGCATACGTACGAGTATACCGTATGTATGTAGGTGGGTGGTATGTCATATCGAGTCTTACACTAGTATCTATTGTCAGTATAAGTAATTGTTTTAGTTTAGGTTATAATACTCGTGTAACTTAGGGCTACCGCACACTATAGACAAGACTGTCTTTAGACAGACAATTACCCTTCTAGTGCGAGCGAGAATACATAGTCTGTCTCGCTCGCACTAGTAGGGTAATTGTTTGTCTAAAGACAGTCTTGACTATAGTCATATAGTGTGCGGTAGCCCTTAAGCAACTACATATTTTTGAATTAAGTTAGAATTTTTAGCTTTGAATTCAAAGCTAAAAATTCTAACTTAACTACAAACAATTACTAAACTACAGAATAAAAATAACAATTACTTTTTTACTCAAGTAATCACTTATTTGACTTGTTCATACAGGGTGTTAACAACCTCATCACAAAGCCGTCAACCAAGCATTCTGTACATCAAACTATGTAACTCTACGCAAAAAATATCGCTGGGTTTTTTTTTTTTTTTGGGGTGAAAAATCACAATTTACGGTAGGACTCAACATAACGCACTCAAGACAATGCGCTGATGGATGCATTGAATAGTACGGGGATCAAGGAGGTATTTCAATTAAAGTTATAACATTAAATTTTTTATAAAAAAAAAAACATGTGAAAAAGTTGGAACTTTGACCATCGATATCTCCGTAAATAGAAGGTTCCCGAGTATAATACCAGAACAAGAAAATTATCGCAACGACAGGGAGAGCCTTTCTGCTTTGTTAAGGGTATTTTTACACCCATTAAATTATGTAGATGATTTGTATGTCATATCGAGTCTTAAAGATAAGTTCGGTTTTATAGAGCATCGTTTCTACCAGTCCATACTTGCGTGAGTCTCTTTCTAAAGTCCCATAACATTTGTCACCCTGTCTGTTTTATAGAGCAGCGTTTCTACCAGTCCATACTTGCGTGAGTCTCTTTCTAAAGTCCCATAACATTTGTCACCTTGTCTGTTTTATAGAGCAGCGTTTCTACCAGTCCATACTTGCGTGAGTCTCTTTCTAAAGTCCCATAACATTTGTCACCCTGTCTGTTTTATAGAGCAGCGTTTCTACCAGTCCATACTTGCGTGAGTCTCTTTCTAAAGTTCCATAACATTTGTCACCCTGTCTGTTTTATAGAGCAGCGTTTCTACCAGTCCATACTTGCGTGAGTCTCTTTCTAAAGTCCCATAACATTTGTCACCCTGTCTGTTTTATAGAGCATCGTTTCTACCAGTCCATACTTGCGTGAGTCTCTTTCTAAAGTCCCATAACATTTGTCACCCTGTCTGTTTTATAGAGCAGCGTTTCTACCAGTCCATACTTGCGTGAGTCTCTTTCTAAAGTCCCATAACATTTGTCACCCTGTCTGTTTTATAGAGCATCGTTTCTACCAGTCCATACTTGCGTGAGTCTCTTTCTAAAGTCCCATAACATTTGTCACCCTGTCTGTTTTATAGAGCAGCGTTTCTACCAGTCCATACTTGCGTGAGTCTCTTTCTAAAGTCCCATAACATTTGTCACCCTGTCTGTTTTATAGAGCATCGTTTCTACCAGTCCATACTTGCGTGAGTCTCTTTCTAAAGTCCCATAACATTTGTCACCCTGTCTGTTTTATAGAGCAGCGTTTCTACCAGTCCATACTTGCGTGAGTCTCTTTCTAAAGTCCCATAACATTTGTCACCCTGTCTGTTTTATAGAGCATCGTTTCTACCAGTCCATACTTGCGTGAGTCTCTTTCTAAAGTCCCATAACATTTGTCACCCTGTCTGTTTTATAGAGCAGCGTTTCTACCAGTCCATACTTGCGTGAGTCTCTTTCTAAAGTCCCATAACATTTGTCACCCTGTCTGTTTTATAGAGCATCGTTTCTACCAGTCCATACTTGCGTGAGTCTCTTTCTAAAGTCCCATAACATTTGTCACCCTGTCTGTTTTATAGAGCAGCGTTTCTACCAGTCCATACTTGCGTGAGTCTCTTTCTAAAGTCCCATAACATTTGTCACCCTGTCTGTTTTATAGAGCAGCGTTTCTACCAGTCCATACTTGCGTGAGTCTCTTTCTAAAGTCCCATAACATTTGTCACCCTGTCTGTTTGCGCCACATACTGTAGGTATGCAATACTGTATACAATACTACATGATACATACAGGTGCAGGGTGCAGGGTGCAGGTGCAGGTGTGAGGAGGTGGTGATGTACCATGATAATAAATGTGTTATATTACAGTATTATAGTGGTTGTATTATATATATATTGAGCAATAGGAAGGGGTCCGCAAGGACCGATGCCTGCCGGGGTTGCGGGACTGTTCGAAAGAGATACCGTGACCCCGGAACACAAAGGGCGATGAAGGAACATGGATGGGTTTTAGTCAGTAAAAGTCTGACACTCCCTCCTGCTCCGCCCAGAGCGGGAGAAGTCATTTGATGATTTCCCATCCGAAAAAAAAAAAAAAAAAAGGTATGCACATAAATGTAGGTAGGTACATTAATAGTATACCGTTAGACCAACATCTGAATTAATATAAAAGCTTGACAGCGTGGCGTGGGTGCATCGAACATGCGTGTGTCAACTAAAATTAATATGCATACTTTTCACAAGCATTTCAAACAACTAGCTTTCACAATAACTTGATAGAAACACATTATTGTTTAAATAAATACTTTTATCTTTTGAGCTAACAAAAGGTATTACAAGGCAGATGTGAGTGGCAACGCTGGGATGAGATGCCCTAGGACATAAACTGATCTTATTGGTGAGGTTCTTCAGAAAGGTCAGTTGCGTAGTACTCGCAACTGGCGTGCGTGTATGAGGAACGTTGACGGGGCAAAAGAAGTATTTAAGGATCGCAGCAGTTGGCGTTGTGTTTCTGCATAACCCCCATGGGAAAAAGTCGTGAGTTTATCTATGTAATGTCTTTTGAATATTTGAAATTCGTTAAAATTACACTTAATTAATGACTTCGGAAGAAAATGCTGGAGTGGGGACTACGGTCGGGACGGAGAAATGTGGAATGACTACCGACTAGGTGGACAGACGATCTCATGAAAGTGGCCGGAGGAAACTGGATTATAGCCACGACACAAAACCGCCAAAAGTTGAGAGATTTGGAAGAGACCTACCTACACTCAGCATTTGGTAGCTAAGGGTTGAAGACTCTTATCTTGATCTTCTCTTAGATTTAGCTTAATCCCATTGATTGATTGATCGTAGTTAATGAAACTTCTACGGAAACTTTCCAAATGCAATATGGCGACAACACGACATTGCAACTTTCATCATCTGACTAGCCTTTTCCCAACTATGTAGGGCTCGGCTTCCAGTCTATCCAGATGCAGCTGATTACCAGTATTTTACATGGAGCGACTGCTTATCTGACCTCCACAACACAGTTAGTACTGAGTAATACGATACCCCTTGGTAAGACTGGTTGTCAGACTTTCGGGCCACTGACTACCTGTAACGACTGTCAAAGATCTACAAATTAATGACAGCCGAGACCAACGGCTTAGCGTGCTTTTCGAGGCATGAAGGAAACTCTGTATATAAAAGGTGGCCACCCATCCACGGACCAGCCTAGGCAAGCGCGGCTTAACATTTAGGTTTAGCCACTCGCGTCGATGTTACATCTAACAGTCATTTCATTATTATTTATCCATGAGCTCCTCTACGACATTGCAACTTTGTCATTTACAAACTGCTGTTTTTCTATGAACTGTGCAATTATTTTTTTCAATATTTTAAGCCCCAAAACAATTTAATTCCATAATCCTCCAAATTTTAACTTATCCGAAAATCCTGTTTTAAAACGAAAAACCGTAAGCAGCAGAAAAAAAATCCCCATTTTGATTCGCAATTAACAAATCTGTATGCCCGTCATGTCCTGGACAAAAATCCTTTACGCGTTTATCCATAAAGCGAGCCATGTAAATGCAAATTTTCGCAACGACACGGCATGCCCACAGAGTCCTGTATTTTGTCAGCAAACACGTTTTTAATTAATTCGCTAATTTATTTGAAGCAACAGTGATGGGCAACGGATCGTTTTAGCCGGGATCCCGGGATGGGTGATTGGATTTGTGAAAGACAATTTGCTTGACACACTTGAGTGATACTGATACTGAGATGACAGTTTCGTTTTTTTTTTTTTTTAAATTGTATAATAATTGTAGTATATTCGCATTGGAAACAAGATCCAAGGTTTGGTCAATCGAAGCTTCAGTGAAAAAATTATCTTATACGAACCGCTGTCATATAATATGCCAATATCAATTTTTCAACAAGAAGATTGTACAAAATTATGGTGGAATAAAAAAACTCACAAACACATACATGAACCCTGAAAACACAACACTCCTTTTTTTGGGCAGTCGTGTAATAAATGAATAAAACCGTTCATTTAATTTCAATTTATAAAATAGATAGGTCAGATAGGCAGTCGCTCCATGTAAAATACTGGTATTCAGCTGCATCTGGTAAAACTGGAAGCCGACCCCAACATAGTTGGGAAAAGGCTAGGCAGATGATTTAATTTCAATTTATAACTGCCTGAGTTGCTTCAAATTGTTAATTAATTAAATTATATTAAAACGATTCCAAAAACAACTTACGTAGGTTTTTATGTAGCGTATTCTATTTTAATAATTAAAAGGCAAAGTTTACTTTAACAAAGCTTTCATTTTAATTAATTAAGTTTTTTACAATCATAGTGAAATATTTTTTTATAGTACTTCAATATACCTAAGTCTGAAGTACTTTCTAAAAAAATCCAACATTTTTTTTTATAATTCATTGCAAAAATATATTTTTAATACAAACATAACTTTGAACGATTCCATGTTTTTTTTTAAACCATATCATGAAATATTGACTACCTATACTTGATTCAGTAAAAAAAAGAACAATCCAAAAAATCCCGTGACCCACTTCCAAAACCCGATCCCGGAATTTGTATGCGCGCTTGAAATCACTAGCCGTCGATATTGACGATGGTGGCCGCTGGCGATATTATCCATGCCGCTACTTATTTGCGGCGTGTTGATTGGCTGTGGCCACCGGCGTCATTATTATGAGGTTATGGTGTAGCTGCTGTAATAGAACTTAATGAGTATGGATGGATGAAAAGTGTAAATCTACACTTCTACACTAATATTATAAAGAGGCAAGATTTGTATGTTTGTAACGAATAACTCAAAAAGAGAATACCGATTTCATTTTTTTTTACTATTAGAATACTACATTATCCCTGATTATAAATAAATATACGGGTGGTTATATTTATTATAAATGAATATAACCACCCGTGCGAAGTGGAAACACGAAGCAGTCATTTCAATTAGACTGTATTATACTGCATTATACTATTACTGTATTATAATAAAATGTATTCAAATATACTGTTTATCACTGTATCATTAATAGCTATTTATTCACCAAGGGGAGTAAGGCACAGATTACTAATCGAGTGTGCATTTGAGGCCCGACGCGAAGCGGAGGGCCGTGAACCACACGAGTTTAGTAATCTGTAGTTACCCTCGAGTGATATATTCTGCTTTATACTACACATAAGCACAAAGAAGTAAAAGACAAAATAGCAAAAAAGGCGTTTTATTAAAAAGTTATATTGACATTGTTACAATTGTTAAATGTTTTTAATTTTAGCGCGTCAAACAGTTTTCACGCCAAAAGACGTTAGAGAAGGTAAAAACGCCCCATTTCGCAGGTTCCAACTTACGCGCGTGTTAAAGCGAGAGAGTGTTATAAATCTCTCGCTCTACCGCATAGAGGTTTGAAGTTTGCCGGCCATGTCGAAATGTATGCTACCTGCTTTAAAAGTGCTAGTGGCCAATACTTTTTATGGTAAAATTAAATCGTTTGATTGCCAACGTCATCAAGACTTTAAAAAAAAAAAAAAAACGCGTTAGTAATGGATTACTACCCTGATTTTCAGGGCAGTAATGAAATTCCATACAATATAACTGCCTAGATTTTTGAGAATGTTTAATGAACAGCTTTCAAGCCTTTTAGTGGGGTAGTATTGGTACACTTACTAAGCAAGTGTAGTATAAAATCTTTTCTTTATTTTAGTAATTACACGTTTTATCTCAACATTCTCTTGATTGATTTTATTAGCTTATCCAGTGATAAAAGCAAATGCAGGCACACAAAACGGTGAAGGAAATCGGAATATCATGTGACATCCGCCAATCCGCACAGGACCGGCGTGGTAGATCACGGCCCCGTCTCTCACATAGTGGAGGCATGTGTACCAGCAGTGGGAACATTATAAGCTGCTTATATAACGCTAAACCTAGTTACTTATCTAAATATAAATAATCTAAGCTACCTTCTTTGAACCCCCACTCCTTATAACAAATACTTGGCAAATGGATTCATGACAGCAGAATACTTAATTTCAGGTGTCCGTTGCTGCCAATCTGCCCGATATCGTTGCATTATGGCCTCTTGCAACGTCCCCGGGCACAGAGAAGGTAGCTTACTCCTTACCCCAAGACCTTAGACATAATTTCTATGACAGCACTAATACCTAGTTTTGTTTTTCGCAGATCAACAACAAGGATTGGTGTAAGAAGGGCCGAAAAGGGGGACACTGCAATATTAAGTGTGAAGGTATTATTAATTTCATCATCATCATTATTTCAGCCGAAAGACGTCCACTGCTGGACAAAGACCTCCCCCAAGTGTCGCTATATTGACCGGTCCCGTGCGTCTCACATCCAGCGGATGCCTGCAACCTTCACCAGGTCATCGGTTCACCCTGTGGGAGGCCTTCCAACGCAACGTCTTTCGATTCGCGGTCACCGCTCAAGAACTGTTTGGCCCAATCGGCCATCCGTTCTACGAGCAATGTGCCCTGCCCTCTGCTACTTAAGTTTGGAAATTCTTCGGGCTACATCGGTAACCTTGGTTCACTTGCGGATGTCTTTATTTCTGATTCGATCACGCAAGGAAACTCCGAGCATAGCTCTCTCCATTATTAAATTGAATCCCATTAGTATTATTCGTCCTTCATCATCTCCGGCCGCCTCGTTCCACCTACTGCTAAGTTTACGTCTTCTTTCGTGTCATGTTTCCCTGGTCATTGCCAGTCTCATCCAAGTGTAATCCGTAATGTCCTGTCGATCATCCATAGTGCTGTTGATCTGCCAACTTTCGTTACCGTGTCTCGGTAACCTTTCTGTTAGGACTCTGGTCCATAATGGCACCACGTCTAAGTGCCCAGCCCACCTCAATTCCACCCATAACACATTTATTAGAAGGTTGTAATGTGATACCTACATGTATATGCAATATACTATATTTTGACTACAGTAAACACTACGTAGAGCGCCTTGTTCCCGAAGTGAAGCCGACAAGAATCGGCTTCTTAGGTGCCTTCGGGTCTGTTAAGTTCTTATGCTGAAACAGTCCAGTGAGTATGTAATAGTAAAGTGGCTGATGTAATTATAATTTGCAGGTTTTACTAAACGAAAGGTAAACTTGAATTAATACAAAGTTGGTTTTTCTATGCGCGCCTTAATAATTGTTATACATATTGTTATAAAAAATCCCTAATATTCCAAATACATCTTCAAATCAAAATGTGTGGTTTGTTGCTACCTATTTTAATTAGTACCTTTTACTCACAAATTCAGAAGTCTCATTCGACCTTCTAACAAACCTAGTTTATTATTTGGCGAGTTCTAAAATAATTCAATATTCTTCATCATTATAATATTAAAGAAAGAAAGTTCTAAACTTGTTACTCCTTGGTGTCCATTTTATTTCAAATAAAAAAACTTTTTTATTCAATCTCAGTTTCCCAAATTAGGTTTTTTTCCATCTAGAAAATGGGCAGACGTAGATTTTTTTCTTTATGCTGGACTTTAATGGAAGGTTTATTGAAAAATATTTCAAATCAGTTATAACTTATCATTTAGTGTTAGAAAAAGAACAATTATATTAGCAATAACAAAGGACCGCAATTTATGTGTTGTTGGTTCAATATTCGATACACAAGGTTCGATATTGGGTCCCTTCCTCTTTTTAGTGTACATAAATGACCTACCCAATTTATTTGACAACTACCCGCAATTGGTGTTGTTTGCAGACGATACTTCTTTAATATTTAGGATAAACAGACGTGCCACAAATCTGGACGACGTAAATAACGCCCTACTGCAGGTTCAGAATTGGTTTACCGCTAATAATTTAGTTCTAAATGGGAAAAAAAACAAAGTGCATTCGATTTGCTTTACCAAATGTCAAAAGTCGTGATTGTGACGTAGTATTGAATCAAGAGAAACTAGAATTTGTCGATAAAACGGTTTTCTTGGGAATCACGCTCGACTCAAGGCTACAATGGGGTCCTCATTTAACATCTCTTGCAGGACGGCTGAGCTCAGCAGCGTATGCTGTTAGGAAAATCCGTCAATTTACTGATGTTGATGCGGCGAGGCTAGTCTATTTTAGTTATTTTCATAGTATTATGTCATACGGTATTTTACTATGGGGACGCGCTGCAGACATCGAGTCTATATTTATTCTGCAGAAAAGGGCTATCAGAGCCATTTATGAATTACGTAGACGCGATTCTCTACTGTTTAAGGAAATTAATATCATGACAGTACCTTGTCAATACATCTATGAAAATATCATGTACGTTAGGAAAAATCTGCATTTATTCAGTAAAAGAGGTGACAGACACCACTATACTACTAGAAATAGGGACCAACTAGTTCAGCCAGGTTTCAGGCTTGCTAAAGTAGATTCATCTTTCATGGGGTACTGTTTAAAATGTTACAATAAAATACCTCCCCACATTCTACAACTGAATGAGACGAAATTTAAATCTTGTATAAAACGCACACTATGTAGGCAAGCATATTATAAGTTGGTGGATTACATTGATGATAAAAATGCTTGGCTCAATGCTGGTCCTGCTCCACAACCATAGGGGCAAACTAATTGGGCAAATTATTGTTCTAGCTGCAGAAGATTGTAAAAGTATCTTTGCTTTGTATAGATTCCATCTCCTAGTATTGTATAATTGCATAGCACATGTGAGGACCATGTATTTTTAAGCTACCATTTGCATTTAGTTATCTTTCATTGACTTGAATATGCCTTGGTGGCTGAGAGAAAGTCATGCTCACTCAAATATCTCGCTGATGGTGGCGGGTGTGTCGGGTCATTTAGTTCCCTTCAATATGGTTGAGTTGAATGGCGCCGATACACGCGTCTTGTTCGTGATCGGGCGCTGTCAGTTGGGACTGGTCATCTCTTAGCTGCCACGGTTCATTTTAATTACTTTATTTTTAATTTGTTGATTTAATGTTTTACTCTGGACGCTCATAATGTGCACGTCTTCCTACATCGTTCTCACATATATCTATAATCTCAACATGAATGATGTAACCAAGATTTTGTAACAATATTTTGATTTAAAAGAGTGTCCATGGAGTTTCTTGCCCGTTCTTCTCCATAGAGATCTACGCTAGGGAATGGGCAACTACAGTACTTTCTCAAGTTATTATGTCTTGTGTCTGGGACTGTAGCTTTGTTTTGTTTTTTTTTTGTATTTTTGACTTTCAAAAGTGCCATAATGGTCTAATTGAAATAAATCCTTTGAGTTTGAGTTTGAGTTTGAGTTGATGAAAGTCATATCATAATAGAAAAAATTACTTTTACGCTTTATAATATTTTTTTAAACCAATTGCTGTTTTACCCAAGCTCTCAGTTATAAACCTGCTATGCTGAGCAAATGGCAGATTAGGTGTAACGAGATTAGGTGTGGCTGCTGATAACATTAGCCACTATTTAAGTTAAATGACTTGTGATTGGAGACACTTATGTCCAAAATTGACAGCTTCAGTCTAATTATGGTCCATTGTCGTTGCTGACAAGAGCTGAGGGTTCTATTCCCAGACAGTGATACAACCAATATTTGAATAGCCTTATGGGTATTCAAGGTGTCAATAAAGTGAAGCTTGGAGCATGTTCGAGTATAGTACAGACGCCAGCATATCAAACTACTACAATCCGACAAAATAATATCATGAATAGATTTCCAACTTTATCGCTAAAGCATTAGGACTAAGGTTGATTGGGAAAATTTGACAGTTTCGGGTTTGTTGATGTGCTGGTCTGTACACCGTGAAGCTTTAATCATTAGGAGTCCGACATCATTTATGGGTTCTACCCTAGCAATGAGTTAATTACTAAATCTTCCATTTCTAATTCCAGATCTCCTGAACGAAGACCTGGCAGATGACGTGCGATGCGCCAAGCGTATCTACGACCGCGTCGGATTCAAGGCTTGGCCGACTTCCTTCTCCTATTGCAAGGAGAACAGCCTCCCAGACCTGTCAAGATGCTAAACACTCATAGGACAACTTCTTGGTCCTTTTACCCGCGTGTTCGTTAGTTTGTAAGATAGATTTATTTATAATATGCACACCAACAGCACAGTCACTTACAACTCAAATCACATAACATCTAATATTGGTATTTCAGTAACCATGCAAATAACAGAAATGCATGACATGATATATGAATATTAGAGACAAAGAAAAACAGTAATAAAAAGTGTGTCTAGTAGAACTCAATTTAGAACACTACAAAACAAACCAATTTGAGCTACTTAGACGTGCACTCATCGCATTGTTTAAATATGAAACGTCTGTATGAAGCGAAAATCATAGAGAAAAAATATTAATAGGGTAATCTGTCCGTTTGGACTTTTCATTATATTGCCTTGCCATACGTATTAGTAGATATTAAATGTGAGTTACCGCCAATTCAATCCGTGTTAACCATGCCGCCATTTTGTTAGAAAATATTTTATGTCACCACAAAACTATATGGAACTAGGATGAATTTAAAAGTTGGTCCTTTGAAGAAGTAAGGACCAAAATATGTGACAGGCCGGGAAAGTGCTTGGATGATGATTTATTTTTTATTTTATTGTTAAGATTTTTTTATTAAAGCGAGGTGATATTGTCAGCTATCACAGAGCTGGTAAAATTAAGGAGAAGAAAGTAAAATATATATTATCGTATATAATTGCTTCTTACTATCATTTTTGGGATATCATTAGCATTTTGAGTGTAGATAAGTATTTTGTTTATCGTATTTTTTTTTAGATATGTATGCAAAAGGACCATTATTTGTCTATTATTGTCCGTAACTTTATGAGAAAACTGCTTAATCTTTATTGTCCTAAACTTCTTGTCAACAGTCAGTCGGATCAGTTGACGTTTTTTGAAGTATATAAATTGTTCTTTACATATTTCCAAACATAAAATAAAGGCCCTTCTCCACATTTTAAAATATATCTCTTCGCTTTAATAAGACCAAAAATAAATCTAGATTTTCTATTTAGTTTAGCATAACATAAACCTATTAGCTCAAACATTTTATTAGAGTAATAAGTTCATAATCTTTTGAATTCATTATCTTTGTGGTTACCCGATAACTTTCTTCAAATACAATGCGTAGGTTCATGAAACCTAAAATTTTGAATATTACTATTATTTTGAAGTTTCGGGTAAAATTATGTATGCTTAAACATATCTATGTAAATTAGAGTAAGATAAGACTAAAGTTTTCTATATTTATACTTTTAGAATTCATTTGTTTTAATAAAGATTATTTAAATTTCTTAGAAAGGTTGTGTTTTATTTAATTCAGACTTATATCATAAAAATACTGGCTGCGACCTAGGACTGCTAAGCAAGAGGTCCTGGGTTCGATTCCCAGGTTGGGCAAAGAGATATTGTAGCAGCCACAGAGTCTTCAATTGCACCCACTTGATGTCATTAGGCTCACCCTCTATTACATTTAAATATAACTGATGAAATGTGGGTGTACTATTAGGTACCTACATCTCTGCCTAACCTTTCGAGGATTGCAGGCGTGAGATTTCGATGAAATCTGAACCACACTGTGATGTGTGACACGGTTAGGATATAGCATAATTTTGATCTCGGATAAATTCCCATGGGATAGTTTTTGAAATCCACGCAAGGGGAACCACGGGCAAAATCTGTGCTATTATACGTGTGTAGCAAGGTATCGTAGTATATCTTAAAACATAAACATATCACCATTAATTACAAAGTTTCAACTAGATAGGCCAAGACCATTGTTGTTCAAAATTTATTGAAATGATATTTTGGGCACAATAATGATTGTGTAACAGACTGAAAAAGGTAAACTTAAAAGCGATTTGATACATCCATTATTTATTTTGAATTAGAACTCGTTTTCCACAATCTTTTTCACAGTTATTAATTATTAAACCAAGCTAAACTTTTCAGTAACGTCCGGAATTATTAAGTACTGTAACGTTGGTAACGCCTACGAAATCTTGGTTCTAATAAACTCCCGTGTGTAATGTTGCTATAAGTATTTTTGCAGGCGTTCGTAACTTGTATTTACTTTACCAAATCCACATAAATCTCTGGACAATCGAGGGGTTATCAAATGCTTTATGTTAAAAAGGTTTTGACATAGAATACTATTTCATTTAAAATAGACTTTTGTTTTAGATTTTTCGATGATATTGAATTCCGTTGCGTAGAAATGTACAAAATAGAGTACACTCCCATCTTTCGAAACCCTCACTATAGTAATTGAATATAGCCGTTTCTATTATGTCGGTACTTTTAACTGAAAAAGTGAAAATGTACCTATCGAAGTAGAATTTAAGGTTAATAATTCAAAAACAAAAAATGACTTGATGCTCATGCCCTAGAAAAGAAGCATTACCTACAGCAATCTGCTTACATCATTTTATTATATAACTAGGTACATGTAGGTACTTGGGACTAAAACATGTAAGTTAGGTACTAAAAGAAAGTACCCATACCTCGTAGGTAATCATTGTTACTACTCAGTTAAACTTCGCCGACGTAGGTAGGTACTAGCTTATTTATGAGTAAGCGAAGGTACTGAAAAGTTACTTAAGTAGTTACTTTATATCATAACTTAGTCCATGGACTTAGTTACGGCCTGTGCTTAGAACATAATGGCTTGTCAGTGCATATTATACACAGGTTTAATAAAGTTTCAAACAGGTGTAATGGGGTAGATGACACACCAATCAATTGAGATACTTTTTAAGAGCTGTCAAAACGCGGTTCTCTCATAGATTTTGTATGGCAATAGCCAACTGTGGCGTCACTGTTTATTCAACTCAATGACTCAACTATTTATTGATTTCAAAGCAACTAAAAATCGAATTTGGCAATTAATTGAAAATAAATCGGGTTTTCAGGCCAAAAATAAAGTGGTTTTTTTAGAGATTGGTGGTCTTGGAATTATTGTTTTATGGTGTCATCTACCCTATTGACCTGACCACCAGCTCAAAACTTGAATCTTTACTTCAATAATTACTGTTTCTAGCTGTCTTCTATACTAATATTATAAAGAGGAAAGATTTGTATTTTTGTGTGTATGTTTGTAAAGAATAAACTCAAAAACTACTACGCCGATTTCAAAACTTCTTTTACCATTAGAAAGCTACATTCACCCTGAATAACATAGGCTATATTATATCTCCGTACTCCCATGGGTACAGGAACTACGCGGGTGAAACCGCGTGACGTCCGCTAGTCTTTTTATTAGGTATTTTATTTTATTTCTTAAGAAAACTTACAGCTAGGATACATGTACTTGACAGTTAGTGAGAGAAGGCCAATTAAAAGTTTTCACTGACATAAGGGCAGCACAAACAGTAGACAGGCAAGAGAAAGTAAGAAGTAAGCACAAGCTGAACAGATTTTAGTGAACTTCAAAGAAGTTTTTACAAGTATTTTTTTTTAGTTTAGGAACACTAGTGGAGAATAAATCAACACCATCAACACTCTGACACATCGAGATATATGCCCTGCTAGCTCTTATCATATAAGAGTTTTGTCGATAAATGCACCGCACAGAGGGAACATACAGAGGTTTATAATTCCTTAAAGTGAAGGATTCAACACGCAGCCCAATTTTACCCAACAGTTCAGAACAGTTAGTTGTTGAACCATTTGCCAAATTGAACAAGAATACCATGTCAGCAATTTTTCTCCGCTCAACTAGTGAAAGAATGTGGAACTTTCTGCAGCGACTGTATTAATTAGGTAAATAGGTTTTGGATCTATACTGAATGTTCCTTAAGAATTTCTTTTGAATGCTTTCGATGCGATTGATGTAAGTATTATAAACCGGATTCCATACTGGTGAGCAGTATTCGAGATGACTGCGTACAAAAGCACAATAAAGAATTTTGAGTGTTTTGAAATTTTTAAAATCGGCTGAAATCCTCAAGATGAAACCGAATGCCTTTGAAGCCTTTTTAATATTATTATCGATGTGTGTCAAAAAGAAGTTTCGAGTCAAATGTGACGCCTAAGTCTCTAATCGTATTCACTCTGGCTATTGAAGTGTTGGCTAGTTTGTAATCGTAAATAATAGGTTTAGGCTTACTAGTGAAGGTACACGTATAACATTTCGAGACGTTTAGATCCAGACGGTTGGCTATACAGTACTCTTGGAATCTGTCCAGATCATATTGGAGACGTTCAGCATCTTCATGTCGTCCGCAAACAAAAGATCTGTTGAGTTAGAGAAACATGAAGAGACGTTATTGATGAAAATGTTGAATAACAAGGGTCCCAGAAGCGATCCCTGTGGAATCCCTGAGGGGGATAATCATAGTTCTCGATGTGTACCAATTCAGAACAACAGTTTGACATCTGTTGGCCACATAAGATGAGAACCACCTGAAGAGATTTGCACTGATACCCATAGCCAATAGCTTACGCAGAAGTATAGCATGATCCAAGCGATCAAAACCCTTGCTATAGTCTGTGTAGACGAATGTACGTCTGTGAGACGTACATTCAGTTAGGTAGTCACCACAAAGAATGAGATTAGTGGTTGTGGACCGACCTCGCAGGAAACCATGTTGGCGGTCATTAATGCTTAATTTAAGACAAGCATAAAGCTGCTTGTATATTATTTTGTCCAGGATTTTAGCGAAAATGCATAATTTTGATAAGGGCCTGTAGTTTTCCACGAGATCTCTAGGCCCTTTTTTGTGGATCGGAGTGATTAACGCCGACTTCCAAATTGTAGGTACCTCACCTGAATTTAGGGACCGCCTGAATAGAAGTGAAAGAAGAAAAGTCAGGCCCAGCGCACACCGCTGGAGGCGCAGCGCAGCGCATTTGAAGACAACAATTTAATATAAACCTTAACTACCTTGATATACGGTCAATATAAGAATACATTTCGCACGCGGTACTCGGAGCGCCCTCAAGCTACTACAAGAGCATACAACAACAACAACAACAACAGCCTATAACGTCTACTGCTGGACATAAGCCTCTCCCATGATGGGAGGAATTTGCCGTAATCTCCACGCTTGGCAGGATCTACAAGAGCATGCGCGCGACCATATATCAAGGTAGTTAAGTTAAGGTTTATATTAAATTGTTCTAACTTCCATGATTATTATTTGTTTGGAGCTCCCGATATTTCGAATTTTAAAACAGTGTGCGGCTGTGTGTGGCTTCCTTTGCCCACGTAGAGCTCGGTAATTGTCCCACAGGATTGTACAACCGTGATAAAAAGTACCTATCCCATATTTTGTCAATCTAGGTTATAAAGTATCTGTGCGCCAAATTTGACCCAAATCCGTTAAACCGTTTTTTCGTGGAAGACGAACAAACATCCATACATCCTCACATACTTTCGCATTTATAATAAGTAAGTATCTAAGTCAAAGTCAAAGTCAAAATTATTTATTTGCAGTAAATGTGGTACAAAATATGGTAAAACTAATATGTAATGCAATGACAGATTTCGCCATAAAATGGGCATGCAAACATTAAAGAATAAGATGCTAATTTCAAAACACAATAACTATTATATATACTTATGTGAAACAAACATTAAATTAGGTAACGTAAAGTTACTCAGTACAAAACAAAAGTTTGCTGTTATACACTAAAAACTAAACAGAGAAATTGTTAACAGAAGGAAAATAAAATATTTAATAATTTAATTATACAAACATAACAACATAATATTTTGATAGGATTTTGCCATCACCTGGGCACAGAACCAGACTCCAGGATGTTAATAGGACATTTCCAATGAAAAACTCAACAGTACTGTCCAATTTGAAAACCCAGACCTCGTGCAATCCAGTTTTACAGGTACAGACGAAGTAATAATCAGTCTAAAGGCTTACCCCTGCTGAGAAACTGGCTATGTGATGTGGTTGGGAATGGGATGTAGGTAATCCAGGCCATTGGTTTTTGATGTAACAATAACATGTCTTCGAATTTTTGCGTTTCTAGGATATTATGTCAGTTTCCTCACGATATTATGAAAGATTTTCCTACAAAATCTTCTAATACCTATCCAGAAATCCTTATCAAAATGAAATAACTTGTGCGCCCAGATTTAGATCCCCAAAAAACTTCAAAAAGGCCCACAGTTCCAATAAACCCCGTAATCCATCAATTTCTCATATCACTAAAACGATTATACGTTATCAAATTAAAAGCTTGTTCGCAATCCTACGCTGCACGTCCCAATCACAGAGTAGATAGTTATACAGAAGGTCGGCTACATACAACGAGTACAACGCACATCATAGCTTCACAGGTTCACACTCGCACTGGTTTTTACGAGCCACTTGTCCACCAGCGCTTAATACCAATGGGTCTATGTACGTGCCACGTACGTACATGAGCATCGTGACCTTAAATATACGTTGATACACATTTTATGCAATGGCGCGAATGTCAGTTAAATCAAGGTTAATCAGTTTTTTTGGTTCGCATCATCTATGCTATGATGTACGACTCCTGTCTGCAGATGCACACGTGTCGACCAACGTCATAAACTTGTGTAAGTGTAAGTATTCAACTACAACAACTGCAAGCGAACCCACACGGCTGTCACTTGTTTGATATCACCGTAGTACGTACTTGACTATTTGTGTGCGTGCACCTGGTTTTGTATGAAGCTGACCTTTTGTTTCCTATTTATTCCGTACCCCACGTCTGTCCGTGGACGGTCCGGACCACTCGTTACAGATTTCAAAGCGGCGGATATTACTGCATGCGGTTTATTTTCTGTTTTATTTTCATACGTCCAGGGCTTGCACGGGTATCAAATCGACTTTGGAGGTATGCGGATAAAAAATTGAGGGAAAGCGCAATTTTGAAATGTGAGACTGGTATATTATTTTTATTGCTCTAATCTCTTGACCTTGTTGTTCTAAATAAATAATTATTTGATTTGATTTGATTAATTTAAATCGCCATTGTAAAGGTGAAAGAAAATATTATCGCTAGTGCGTTGGCCAATCCGCCCCCAAAGTTATCCCTTTGTCTCCATACTTTTTTCCTCCTCATTTTGACAAGATGTAAGATCTATGTATAGTAAAAAAAACAGACTAAAATTGTGAACATCCTGCTCTGTCTCTCTTCCGTTTCTTTTTGTTAGACGGGCAATCTTATTATGTAGTTGATTAATTTTGTGTTCTGCATACTGAGTGGCATTCGAAACTCACTCACATACAAAGTGTAAACGGACTATTCACGAAGCCGTCAACCAAGCATTCTGTACATCAAAGTAAGTAACCCTACACAAAAAATATTGCTGAGAAACGCCTTTTTTTGGGGTGAAATATCACGTTTTACGGTAAAACTCTTTACGCTTAAAACATTGTAATGATGGATGCATTGAATAGTAGATAGTATACATATAATTTGATCCATTGTGTGTCACTTTTGGGTCAAATGGCATAAGGGCAAGAGAATGGTGTCGTGTGTCATTTTCAACGTTCTCTCAGTTACATTTTAGGTATTTTTTGTTAGCAGCGATTTTGTTCGCAAACTATGAAAATTCTTCATTTTTAGAGGCATCCTTAGCAAGGCTCCACTCTCCAGCACACCGTGTGATGGAAGCCTCTGGGATACCCGTCAGCTCGGACGTCCAGCTGCATTACAGCGACGGCTTATGATATAAGTCTGTGCTTTCACTGTTCTCATCTCTCTGCGCCACAATTATTTATCATATAACTGTAGATTGTAGAAGTGGTGGGTAGAGAAAGGGATAGAAAAATACTTCTTTATTATCATTAACTAGTCAGTAATTTTTCTAAAACACTAATTATTGAAGACAGTCATGTCGATTCTGTTGTTCACAAACTAAACTTAATTTAGGCTATTGGTATCTTTTACTAAAAGGCAGTGCGAGAAAAGGACGGCCTATACCTATGAACTAAGTTACAGAAATCAAACTAGTTTATGCCTTGCGCTTCATCGTGTTTTTATTCGACATGTTTTTACGTGCACCCTTCATTTGTATGGAAATATTAGTTCCAACTAAATTTGACAGCTCTAAGATAGCTGACAGAATTTTACTGATAAAAAAGAAGGCTTCTTCTATCGATCAAAGCTTCGGCTTCAGCCAACTTTAGCTAAATTTTCGTCTTCAGCCAGTTTTTCGAAAGTTTTGGCTGGGGCCGAAGGTTTCAAACAAACACTGAAATTTAGTGAGCTGTTACGAATACAGGAGAGCGGAATGAAAGAGGTGACGCGGGGATCAGGGGTCATTTCGTTAAGTTGTTATTTTTGACAAGTTGCAAGGTAATTTTAATCATCTCGTTAAGTTGTTTAAATGCAGTCAACATTTGAATTTAAAATCATTATATTATTCACTTTTCAGTCGATTCCCTTTCAATTTTTCTGTAACAGACGCAATTTTTAAACTTCGGTCGGACACCAGCCTAATGAATTAAAGAGGTCTTTCAGTCCTACGTATTTGCCTATTTTTATTTTGCGCTATCGGCTCGTCACAATCATCTCTCAATGTGAAAACGCTCATGTCAGTTGTCACATGACGGAACACGATAGAAAAAAAACCAATATACTAGTACACATACAAAACATGATCCGTATATTGACACGCGATCCCCGGACCACTCAACACGGAAACAGTTTGTATCGGATGTGAAAATAAAACGAAAAAAAATTGTTCATCAGTTTTTGCTTCGACACGTCCAGAATTAATTTTTGAAGTTTGATACCTGTGTTTTGTGTATTGTTTTAGTGGGTTGTTCTGAACTGATTGTGTTTTCAAGTTGTAGTCCGTCCTAGCTGTCGTTTGTAGATCTTTGACGCCTGAGCACGAAGGCTTGGGTTTGATTCCTCTAGCTCGGGCTAACATTATTAGCAATTCTCATTGAGGTCTGAATTTGTTCCTAGTTGATGGCAACAGACTCACTTCTTTAAACATGAAACTTTAACATAGATGTGAGTGGCAACGCCCTGGCTAGAAGGACATACACTGACCTTATTGGTGTGGTTCTTGAGAAAGGTCAGGTGCGTAGTACAGACAAGGCAAGAGGAATTCGTAAGGATCGTGGCAGATGGCGATCAGAGGTCTCTGCGCGCCCACATGGGAAAAAGGCGTGAGTTTATTGTACACACATCAAAAAAAGTTTGTGATCACTAGCATAAGCTGATATAATTTTTTTAATTGAACTTTATCAAGAAAAAATTCTTGTTGTGTGTTTTCTTTAAATAGAAATACCCTGTTTGAAATTTAAAAAATAAGCACAATAATAAATAATAACAAGAAGAAGAAATCTAATAATAATCTACTGTTACAAAAAAGATTTCGGTTTTTCAAAGTGATCGCAAACTGTTTTTGATGTGTGTATGTCCAACGGTTCCCTATCCATTTGCCATAACCTCATGCCGGTAATCCTCGTAGGGTAAGCAGAGGTATACCTCATACACTCACATTTTGCCAGGATGTTTAAACCTCTTCCTCAACAATGTGCGAAAGGAGGAGTCTACTGCTCACCTAGTTTCATGGGACTACAAACTGATGCTATCTTTCTCTCACTTCAGGTTTCAACGCTTCCAAAGTTAAGATAGATAATTTAGATGCCAGCAAGGAGCGCTCCCGCTATTCAAATTTCCGGCTAGTTAGAAAGGAAATCCATATAAGGGCCAAGATACCTTTCATGTAGCTGCTGAGTTACATAAGCACCTCATACACGTATAATGTAACGAGATAAGTATCATCATGCATCTGATGGTGAAACTGACCGTGCATAGGGGATTTTAGGATTTTATCACACGCACGCAGATGACGCGCAAACGAGATTTGAACGCTACCTTGTAACTGCTCGTGTATACGCGCAGATACAGCGATACAGACGCGCTGTAGTCGCTCGTAGCTTCCGTGTTTTGTCAGAGTTAGTTGTACAATGGCGTCGGTTGAGACAACACCGATTACGCTGGCTTTGACCCTTTGTACGAGCTTCAAACGAGTTTGGAGTGCGCTTCACACGCGCGTTTGAATCTATAAAAACGCAAAAATCGGCATCTACGGCGCAGAAAACGCGCGTTCCTGAAACGCGCGTCGTCTACGCGTTTAAAATACGCCGTGTGCAAGGGGCCTTAAACTCGTTGTCGTTGCTCAAAACAAAAGAATGTTGGCAATACTGTTTTCTCCTCTACTTGTAGAAAAAACAAAAAGGTAGAACGTTCGGACCAACATCATCTTTATTATTACCCGACCGTGATGAGGAGGGATGCAACACATGTGAATACAAGAGTGATGAATTAATGTTGATGGATGGAGAGGCAGGGGAAGACCAAAGAAAAGATGGATGGATAGCGTCAGGAATGATATGAAGGAAAACGAAGTAAATGATAGCGTGGCGGTTGACAGGGGCGACCTCTCGTGTCCGGCCCTGGTTCAATCCATGGTCTGGAGCGAGACGGAATGGGAAGCCGTCATCTCCTTCTGCGAAGAAGTCATGCTAGCGAAGGAGGTGGCGGAACGTGAAAGGGAGAGAACGTTCCAACCGCCGCGGTAGACGCACCGGGCGTCGGGGGCCACGTGGTGGCACCCGGCCAACGTAGGCGCGTGCCTGTTGATGGTGAGCTATGGGCTAGGTCGCCGTCCGTCCGTCTTATATGACGACAGGCCGTGTCGACGGCGCGTTCGTGTTCCACGCGCGCCTCAAAGAGAGTCAGCAAAAGGAAGGGGTCCACAAGAGCCGATGCCTGCCGGGGTTGCGGGACTGTTCGAAAGAGATACCGTGGCCCCGGAACACAAAGGGCGATGAAGAAACATGGACGAGTTTAGTCAGTAAAAGTCTGACACTCCCTCCTGCTCCGCCCAGAGTGGGAGGAGTCATTTGATGATTTCCCATCCGAAAAAAAAAAGGGGAGAGTGGGAGAAAGAAACGTGTTGCGCCGAACCCGAATAACAAGGGACAAGCGTAGGAAGATGATATTTTCACCATCGAACCCGTGACCTCATGCTAATTAGTAGCACTTGCAACAACTAGACCAAAGAGGCAGTTTGATTCGACAAGGGAGTCATCTCCTGTCGAAACAAACTAGAGGATCATCAAAAAACTGATAAAGTACCTTTATCAGCTTCTGTTTGACTCAAAACTAATCAAGCACAAATAAGACTTACAAAGAGAAAACTATTAACAAATATGAACACACCACGAAAGATACTTCAAACCAAAAAAAACTGGCTATAACTGTATCCATGGACTAAACCAGAACTGTACAATAAGACAGTCCCATCCTTATCCGTTCACAGTGGTAGTTTGTGATGTGCTCGATCCATACATATCGTCTTGTGTTGTGTTGTGTCACATCACTCGCTTCCGGATAACCAGACCATGTACGATTGTAGGTTTTATTTTAAGGCTTTCTTTTAAATATTCAGAGTATTGTTTGTTTGTACTGGGCTATATTAAAAATCATATTGTTTATTTCTGTAAATTGGTTTTACAAAACACTTTTACATGTCACATCATTGTTATGTTTTAAAACAAGATGGGGCCGGTGTTTCGTACCTGACTACTCTAAGAAGAAACAGCCGAAACAAACTCACCAGAGATCACTGTCTCTTTTAAAGTCCAGAAATTGGTCGAGTCAAATGAAGACCATGCAGATTAGTGTCTTATTGAGATGGTCTTTAGAAGAAAGAACCACACAGATTTAAGTGGACCTGTCCACACCTGTGACCTATAAAATTGGTTATATATATAAAATCGGGAGCTCAAAACAAATAAATGATAATCACGGAAGAGATTCCGTGTGACAATTTAATTCAATTTCAATAATAAGTGACAATATAAGTTCAGCTGTGGGTGATTCCAGGCTGAAGGTACGATTCACGAAAGATGACCACTGCGCAGAAGGCATATTTTAGGTCTCTTTGGAGGTGCGGGGAGAGGCGCGGGCGGAATGCGTCAAGACTGGAGCGAACATAAATTATTTAACTAACATTTAAATATTATTTCGTTTTAAGTCTTTTCTTCATGAGTGTACATGCGCACACGGCCGCCATTTGTGGTCATTTTTCGTGAATCGTACTGTATTAAAATTAAGTTTTGACTCAATTAATTTATTATATAAATGACTGTAATGTTCATAAACTCAACAGCAAACCAGCATTGTGCTTTGCAGTGCCCTGACAGGGTTCATGTACAAAAACCGACAGTAATATTGTAAAATGTGTGATGTGCATGAGAGCAAATAAATAAATAAATTAATTCACGACAAGTTAAAGAACTTATTCTGAAAGGACTATGTGAAGGTATATTATGTCAATACTCGTAATAAACTCGAGTACCTACCTAGATGACACTCGAGTGAAGTCGGAACACGGCAGGTCGCTTGTTATCATTGGTATCTGGTATACAAGTTTAAATAATTAGATAGGAAAATTCAGAAACTCTTCTCTGTATTCTTCCATTTAATTTTTTCGTTTATTTCATTGAAATTTTGTCATTGCAAAAGTCAAACATCCTTTGAACCCCTTTCAAAGCAAACGGTAGAGAGGTAGGTAATATTGAACGATCGGAATGTCGGAATTACCCCATTTTACACCCAAAAACAGTATCCAAAACCCGTTTGACATAAATATGGAAGGTAAGAATGACCCAATTTCGACCTAAAAGTGGTTTCCGAATCCGAACTAATTTGCATGTGGTCCCCATTACCGGCTTTATCGCAGGTACGATCTAATTGACATTAATTAAGCGATTCCCCTTCAGATTATCGTTATACCGCTCCTAATTAATTGTTTATCGATACTAAATTGAATAATTAAGGTTAGACGGTAATAAAATTGGTTGAAGTGTTTACTTTTCACAGGTAGGTTCATCCTGTATCTTTTTTAGTTTTTTTTTTTTACCGATTTAAAGATTAAGAAATCAGCCTCCCCTCAGGTATAAAAAAATTTTAAGATTTACGTTTGATGAATTTTACCTTTTTGCTTAAAAAATATGTATGCTTCATGTAAGTTACATATATTTTTAATCTTGATCTGTCGCCCCGATCCAAAATTAAACAAGAATTTAAATCTTCCTGGTGGAATTTACACGATGTAAATTCCACCAGGAAGATGGACGCTGTAACTTATTTAAAATTGAAAAAAATTGTCCAACCGGTGACTTATTTAAAATTTATATTAATAGTCGACTGAATTTTGGTATGTTTCTTGGTTTCTAGACTTTTATTGACCAAAAGTGCAGTGATGACAGGTTCTCTTAATAATTGATAAAATTTCATTACTTAGTTTTAAAAGAGAGACTGCTATAGTAATAGTAGAAAGGAATTTTGATGTTGTGATGTGCCCTGACGCGTCCTACGGGAAATAAAATAGACCAATAAACTAAAATGGTTAATTTTTATTGATTCCCCCCGCTTGAAGATTAAAAGTACCGGTCCCTGCAGGTGAGTTATCCATGGCATTATTTTCAGTGTGCTCCTGGCGCCCGAGATTTCTATTTTTACCCTTTTATTTGAAACACACTTTTTCTTAGATTCCCAATTTTGTATGGAAACAGTAACTTGTCACAGTTTTCACCAAAAACATATTAATTATTAAAACTATTTACATTACAATACTTACATGAAGTAACAATTAAACCTAACAAAGCACTATTTAATGATGATACAAAGTACTCACAGAGTAGAGGAAGACCAAAGAAACGATGAATGGACTGTGTGAAGGATGATATGGCAAGAAAGGAGGTGTCTGGTGAGGTGACGAGTAATATCACCGAACCCAAATAAATTGGGATAAGGCAAGATAATAATGATATTGATGATGAATCCGCCAATTATCAGCTTAAACAGTAGAGACCAGAACCCATTCAACGAAGAACTAAAATAGTATTTCTCATGATTAAACATTTTTGTAAATTAAACCAGTTCCTTTTAGGGTGCCGTAGCTAAAAGGCAAAAAACGGAACCCTTATGGATTCGTCATGTCTGTCTGTCCGTCCGTAAGTCACAGCCACTTTTTTTTAAATTAGGTATTTTGACAGTACCAAGTTTATATGTTTTAGTAATACTCAGCCACTTTGCGAAATACATACACGAGCACGAATCACAAGAAGAACGTGAACTTAGAGAGAAAACTAGAAGAAACGTTATAAAAAATAAAATTGCACCGAAACTTAATATTACTAAACATTGCTCTAAATACCAAGCAGTAGAATTATTTAATAAGTTGCCTACTGACTTAAGATCATTGATTTACAAAGGTTCTCTATTCAAAGCCAAACTTAAAGCGTTCCTGTTGAATAAATGTTTATATTCTATAACTGAATTGGTGACAAATGATGGTGAATAGTTTATAGTATATTTAGTAATTTACCTTTTGACATTAAATATTTATTCAAGACATTATTCGATTTTTTGCATTTTAGAGAATAGATTTATAAGTAGGTATTTGACATAATAATATTTACAATAATTTATATAATTACTATTTACAATATTTATCATATGTTTTTATAGATTTTAAATTGAGTGAATTTTACTGTTTTTATATTCATAATTTGCTGTTTTAGCTATAAAATATTAATTAATGTACAAACTACCTCAACAAACTAATTCAAACACAATGCGAATTGTTATATGAATAAATAAATAAATATTTTTTTCCGAAACTGTAAGAACTATGCTGTTAAGTTTCAACGTAAGTAAATGTATTCTGTGAACCGCATTAAAATTTTTACACAAAAATAGAAAAAAAAACAGTAAATTTTGAGGGTTCCCCATACTTAGAACTGAAACTCAAAAATTATTTTTCATCAAACCCATACGTGTGGATAGGTCTTCAAAAATGATATTGATGTTTCAAAAATCATTTTTTTCTAAACTGAATAGTTTGCGCGAGAGACACTTATCCCCCTTCCACCCCCTGTAACTTCTAAAATAAGAGAACGATAAAACTAAAAAAATATATATGATGTACATTACCATGTAAACTTCCACCGAAAATTGGTTTGAACGAGATCTAGTAAGTAGTTTTTTTTAATACGTCGTTAATCGTAAACCGCAATTTACCTTTCATTCAATAAAGTTTGTGCGGAACCCTCGGTGTGCGAGTCCGACTCGCTCTTGGCCGGTTTTTTTACATAACCGTATACATTAAATCGATTTAAATGGAAAGTCATCGGTATTCGGTAAAACAAGATAAACAAGTACATACGGCGTATATCAAGCTGTAAAAATCCAGTGCAACTTAACCGCGCTTTAATTGAGCTTCCATTACACCGAGCGATCAGCTTATTCTGGTTTTGCATTATCAGTCGTCGTGTGTAGGTACATTTATCAAACCTACGTGACAGAACGTTATTTAAAATCATCGTTAAAATTCAAATTTCACTACTTTCCCATCGGAAAAATAACATAAACCCACAAAGTTACGAAACTTATCGATGTGAACGAATTTACTCGAATTAATCGAGTGATTTTCGTTCCGATTCAATTGTTTTGTAATCGAATAAAAATTGTGTGCGCTCGATTGAATTTGGTAATTGTTTATTTTGAAAATAGCTTCTGTATTAAAAAAGTAAACAGTCAATTGTTTTTCAATGTTCGTTATTTCAAATGAACTTGCATCGTTTGGGGAATATTTACTATGATATTATTCGGTTTAGGCCGGGATTACACATTTCCACAATCAGTCACCGACTATTCTTGTTTTTGTAATCGAAGCCCTAATGTCTTGTACTCGTAAATCTGTGTTAGCCGTCGCTCCTTTATTGTTAAACTTTGAATCTCTTTGTCTGTCCCTGTGTTTGTCAAATGTGTTTTGGTAAAATGTCGATTATTCGAACTATTCGATTTTATCGTATAAACGTAATCGGAAAACCACAATAACCTACAACTAACATTGAATATAACAACAGGCATAAAATAAAGATAAGTTATTCAAACACAACGAAAACACATAAAGTTTTCCATCACCAAACGTTATGGCGGAACGTTGCACCAAAACACGAAGTTTTCAGCCTACACAACGACAATAAACTATTGTTTTATTAATAATAACTATTATTTTATTGCTTTACACGTGGGAAACTGCTTTATTACAATTAATAGCGCAGCTTTATGACCACCCAATATTGTTTTAGAGAATTTTTGTTTTATCAGTTTATGAAAAGATTTGGCTTCAGTGACACCTTTTTAGCTTTCAAAATCTTTTTGTTTTCTCGACAAGACAAATTCCAAAAAGTCTGACATAAAACTATTCATTTACGAATCTTTATACTCCTATTAACTCCACAGGTGGGACGCGTGAAAACTTTTCCATAATGTCTTCGTGAAACCCAAAAACCCTAAATAATTATCCGTTTTTGACACCACATGGTTATAAAGTTCTAAAACAATGGTGGTTCACAGAATTGCATTGAAAACCAGCCTGCTTACACCACAGGGAGTTGAGCTTTTAGACAGAAGGCACTAAAAGTGTAAAAATGCAAGTGAAAAACATGATATAATTTAAGTGCATATGCCAGCACCCTTTTTGCTATAGGAAAATGTTGTTATGAGATCGCAATAGCGGTCATTGACCCATCTACATTTATTAAAGTTCTTATCTTTGTAAACCAAAAATAAGCCCGTTCAAGTCTTGAATTGTCATCTATCGTGATCTTCAATATTTTTGCTAATGAAAAACGATACATGGTTCATTGGTTTTGGTTCGTACGAAGAGATATGAGGGAAAGGGCAATGACCGCTATTGCGATCTTAACTGGCAGCAACTATAGAACAATAGGCTTGTGTCCTGAAAAAATCTAACTAGCCCGTCAGTTAGATTATCAAAAAATATTTGACACGTATTTTTTCTTTTGTTACGTAAACCAAAATTGACGAAGATACGACGCTTTTAAAATTCTCAATACGTCACGCCGTGCTATAATTTTTAGTGCGTTGTGGCGTCACGAGCCCCACTCCCGAGTTTTGATGCGTTTTATCTTTGTCAATAATCATTGATTTACAAAAACAAAAAATACGTGTCCATTATTTTCCAATACAACTGACGGATTAAATAGATTTGCAATTTATTGATGGTTAAAACTAGCCTATTCTGCAAGCTTAACCAAGTTGACAATCTACAATCGTTAACGCTAGTAGAAAACTAATTAAATGTATGGGAATGACATCATCGCAACGTTAAATCACGTGATCAACACAAACGAATAGAAAATTCGTAGACAAGTTTACATTGTTCAAAATTATAGAATATAATGTTATCGTTTCTACAATGTTGATCGCTATACTCTTTGGTAGGAACGCTCACCATAGACTAAAGTGTAGGTTTTTTCTACAGACATTAGAGAACGAGCGATCGACTCAGTCGTGTCAACTTGGCTACCAATTTAGCGCTTTCTACAATCGCTTACGCCGAAGCGTTTACGATTGTAGAAAGAGAATCGATATAAAACGTTTGTAACTTGGCTAGGCCTGCTGAGTATGTATGTGGATGGCTATAAGAGTAATGAAGGATAACGATAACGTTAGAAAGATGACGTCAGACATGAAGACTAATAGTAAAGTATGGAAGGCCTGTTGCTGTTGCACCGAACCCAAATAAATTGGAATATTGGCAGGAAAATAATGATTAGGATATTGAGATAAACCATGATAAAATTACAAGGACAACTAACCAACAAAATAAAAAAAAACAAAATCAAAGCATTTATTTCAAGTAGGCCAGTTACAGGCACTTTTGAAATGTCGAAACAAAGATGAAAATTAAATGAAGCTACAGTCCCAGTCACAAGACATAAAACTGTGAAAGTACTGTGGTAGTCCATTCCCTAGCGTAGATCTCTATGGAGAAGAACGGGCAAGAAACTCCATGGACACTCTTTTAAATCAAAATATTGTTACAAAATCTTGGTTACATCATTTAAGTTGAGATGGTATATTATGTGAGAACAATGTAGCAAGATGCGCACGTTAAAAGTGAGTTAAAGCGAGTTAAGAGTTCAACTTCTTTGACAATATCAAACCAAGTCTGCAATGAGTAACATCCATTGTTAAAAGGAATTCAGCTACTTGATTGAGGAGTTCCCAGTACCTAGATACAAACCGGCCCGAAATATCTCCATTTTTTTAAACCTCATTCATTACCAATGACACAATACTGACAACAATACATTCAGTACACAATACTAAATACATCTACAGAACCTCCTTTTCTATGTCGCACATATCAACGACAGAGATGACTCACAGATTCGGAATGATCAAGCCCTGTTTAAGTCACATGGAGTACCCACGATAACTCGCCCGACTCTCAGTTTTTAAGCCAAAAAGGTCCTTAATAACGTAAAAACTTGAACAATTACTCATTGATTCTTTCTTTTTCGTGTGGTTAGTAACTTGGTGTCAGTATTTTTATGCTGACTTGGCTTTACATTCCATCGAGAAATATCTGTCAGGCATGCGGTTTGGTGTCCTCACGATGTTACCTTTACCGAAGCAAATGATGTTAGCTTATACAATGCGCACATGAGTCCGAAAAATCAGAAGTGCGTGTCTACTCGAGGCCTATGACTTCTGCCGGGGTTGCGGGACTCTGCCGGGGTTGCGGGACTGTTCGAAAGAGATACCGTGGCCCCGGAACACAAAGGGTGACGAAGGAACATGGATGGGTTTTAGTCAGAAAAAGTTTGACACTCCCTCCTGCTCCGCCCAGAGCGGGAGACGTCATTGGAGGATTTCCCACCCGAAAAAAAAAAAACCGGCCAAGAGCGTGTCGGGCCACGCTCAGTGTAGGGTTCCGTAGTTTCCCGTCCGTCACAATAAGTGTTCCCACTTATGAGTTTAAAGGTGGGTATCCATTATGTTCGCGCTCCAGCTGCGCTCCGCGCTCCTGCAACTGCTCCCGGTAGTGGGTACGTGCGCGAACACGGAGCGCGCAACATTGCACGCTCCGCGGCAGGCGCCCCGACTCGTGACGGTTTTTAGCGCGAACACAAAGGGGAGCGATGTGTGTCAAAGGGGAGCGCATGTAGAAGTGCGCGCGACGTATCCATTGGAGCAGTTGCAGGAGCGCGGAGCGCTGCTGGAGCGCGAACATAGTGGTAACCCAACTTAAAAAATATGTAAACGAAGTTAAAAAAAATGCTTGCATATACGAATATACTACAAACTTAGTCCAGAAATTTTTTTGTACAACTTTTTGTCTTTTTTGTACAAAAACTGTTGTTTCCATCAAGTTCAAAATGATTTTCCTAGAAAGTCCTTATAAAGTTCTACTTTTCAGATTTTTTTCATATTTTCTAAACTTATGGTTCAAAAGTTGTTGAAACATTGTTTTTTACTTTTGGAGCGATTATTTCCGAAATTATTGACATTATCAAAAAATTATTTTAGGAAACCCCTATTCATTTTTAAATACCTTTCCAACAATATATCACACGTTAGGGTTGAAATTAAAAAAAAACACTTCCCACTTTACATTTATGGGGGCTACCCTAATAAAACATTTTTTTCCAATTTATTGGCGTGATTGATATACATATTGGTACCAAATTTCAGCTTTCTAGTGCTAACGGTCACAGAGATTAAGCGAGGACGGACAGACGGACGGACAGACATGGCGAAACTATAAGGGTTCCTAGTTGACTACGGAACCCTAAAAAGGCCTATGACTTAGTAGTCCGGACGGTCACACCACTAGGCAATCACTGCTATGCCCCTTGGTAACACAGGTTGTCAGACTTTCGTGTTTTTTCGTGTTTTGGACTACCAGAAACTGGCCTGCGTCGCTGTTATTTTAACCAACGAGCGTCTTACTCAAAAAACAACAGATAATTCTATGTTCTACTCAATTTGCCAACCGGCGTCCAAATTAACAAATCTTTTTATTATCCTTACTGCCATCTTCCATCTGCCTTCCTTTTTCCCAAACTGTGTTGGGGTGGGCTTCCAGTCTAACCTGATGCAACTGAGTACCAGTAGGTACTATACATGAAGCAACTGCCTATCTGACCTCCACAACTCGTGCTGGGTAATACGATACTTTGATTTTAATTACCCTAATACTGACAATTAATAAGGAGCTAGTACCACAAAATACGTCCTGTTTACACCGCAGGGAGTACGACATTCGTCTCAGCCTTCAGCCGAAGCCAAAAAGTCGGACAATGCCGCTAGTAATGTCACTCGAGCGAGATTCCCACGTCCCCTAGGTCATTGACTGACGTTCGTTTATCGATTGGCTCGCGATAGTTTTTGCGATCGATTCCAACGATCCTTCGGCCCGTAGGCCGACTAACGAGAGGTTGCTTCGATACCTATATTTTTATTTTTGTTAAGTTTTCATTTGTGTTCTTTGAAATTATTGTTTGTGACGGTTCTGTGTTTGTTTATTTATGGTTTTATTTTATCACAGTTTGGCTTGTTGGTGCTGTAAAATAAAATGGCTGGCTGGCAATTTTATGCTCAGACAAAGATTTTGAAATCATTTAGCGCTTTTCTAGTGTTTAAAGGGGCACAATCAGGAAACTGATGATTTTATTGGCTGGATTGTGCCTTTTTGGACAACAATACAAAATAGATTTCAGAAAGACGGTGTTTCAGAAGAAAGATTTCCTGAGGTGCCCTTCGGCAATATTTCAGCTATCGTGAATTCAGCATAATGCTATGGAGACAGAGCTGTATAGAAGAAGACGACATGATGCCTCCGAGGATGACCGAAAAAAACATATTTATTATGTTGCACCAACTAAATTTTTCCCATTAAACTGGTAGAGAATGACACTAAAAAAAATATTTATTATTTATTTATTTGTATTTACAACATCAACATTTTGAGTAATAATGAAGGCTATAAGAGTAGAGGAAGACCAAAGAAACGATGGATGGACTGTGTGAAGGATGATATGGCTAGAAATTAGGCGACTGCTGAGATGACGTAGTAGATAATAGAGAAGTATGGAAGAAGATATACTGCGCCGAACCCAAATAAATTGGGATAAGGGTTGGACATGGTGATGATGAAATCCAACAATCAAATTTGGTGCCGAAACAAGAAATAGAAAATGATTAGTTTATGATAGTTCAGCAGGTTTAGCCAAGTTGACAATCTACAATCGTTAACGCTAGTAGAAAAATAATCAAATGTATGGGAATGACATCATCTCAACGTTAAATCATGTGATCAACACAAACGAATAGAAAATTCGTAGACGAGTTTACATCGTTCAAAATCATAGAATGGAATGTTATCGTTTCTACAATGTTGATCGCTATACTCTGGTAGGAACGCTCACATAGACTATAGTGTAGGTTTTTTCTACAGACCTTAGAGAACGAGCGATCGACTCAGTCGTGTCAACTTGGCTACCAATTTAGCGCTATCTACAATCGCTTACGCCGAGGCGATTACGATTGTAGAAAGAGAATCGATATGAAACGTTTGTAACTTGGCTAGGCCTGCAGGTCAGTTAACTATGAGCAGTTGCCACCAGGAACTCATAACTACGCCAGGATTATAGCAAACTTTACACATCAATTTCCATCACTCCCTGCATTATGAACCTAAACATAATTCAAGCAATAGGCTCGCTCCCTATTACATGGGACTTAAACATGACAGGCGGAATGTTGGTGCACTATAAGGTACACCTGTGCGTAATCCTTTAAAGATTTCAAGCGTGATGTTATATTATGTAATTTACTACTCTGTCAAGAAAGTACCGGGAAAAGATCAATAATACACAAAATGTCTGTTATTCATCCAAATTTATTTTATCACCTTCAAAGTATGCTCCTTTAGAAACGATACACTTGCGCCAACGAATAATCCATTCATCAAAACATTTTTTAAACGCTGCTTCCGGAATTGAGTTCAGTTCTCGCCGCGAATTCTCCTTTATGTCTTCTATAGATTGATAACGGGTGCCACGAAGTGGTAATTTGAGTTTAGGAAAAAGAAAAAAGTCAGCAGGAGCCATATCTGGTGAATATGGTGGTTGCTGGATGGTATTTGTTGAGTGTTTGGTCAAAAATTCGTTCACAATGATAGCCTTGTGCGAAGGCGCATTGTCGTGGTGCAAAATCCAAGAATTTTCTTTCCACAAATCTGGCCTTTTTCGTCGAATTTGCTCTCTTAAACGCCGCATAACGCTCAAATAATATTCTTTATTTACCGTTAGACCTTCCGGTAAGAATTCAGAGTGCACAACACCGCGATAGTCAAAGAAAACAGTCAACATGACTTTGACTTTTGATCGACTTTGGCGTGGTTTTTTCGGTTTCGGTTCAGTTGGAAGGCGCCACTCCGAAGCTTGTTGACTAGTTTGCATGTCAAACTCGTAAACCCACGTCTCGTCACCAGTAACAATGCGTTTCATGAATGTTGGGTCCGAACTGACTCGTTCTAGCATGTCCTCAGCGACTTTCATGCGATTGAGTTTTTGGAGAAAATTCAGATCTTTTGGGACTAGCCAAGCAGCAACATGTTTCATACCCAAATGATTAGTTAAAATGGTACGGATCGACTCGTGAGATACAGAAAGTTCGGCGGCTATCTCTCTCAGAGTTGAATAGGGATTTTCAGTCACTATTTTCTTCACTTTTGCGATGTTAACTTCAGTTGCAGACGTTGACGGCCTACCAGAGCGAGGCAAATCTTCCATCACATCTCGACCGCTAATGAACGCTTTGAACCACTCATAAGCACGAGTTTTAGGTAAAGTCGATTCACCGTAAGCCTTCTGTAACATTTTCAGTGACTCCGAACACGAAATTCCATTGGCGATGCAAAATTTAAGACAAACTCTTTGTTCGATATTTTTGTCCATTATGAAATTCGCAATACACACTATATAGGATATTACTAAAACCAGCACTGTATTTAATATAAATAACAAATGCAACTCAAGCTCCGCGCCAAAATGGAAAACAGTTGTGCCAATCTAACAACTACAAAAAAACAAAAATTTGAATTTGGAACCATAAACAAATCATCCATTCCCGATACTTTTTTGACTGAATGTATCATGATCTTACGATCACTTGATAGAAATAAGTACTCGGACTTGCTACCCGGAGCTCATAACTACGACAGAGTTACGTCAAACTTAGATACGTATCCATCACTCTCACATTATGTATTGATACATCATTCATGACACATACTAATCATTGCCGAAAGCTTATTACTACAAGCAATTGTATGTGCTTGCACATTTATCTTCGATCCAAGGCAATGTATTGAACAGGGATCTATCTGCTATCAATAAGGGGTTGGTTTTGTATGAAGCTGAGATGAAGAGCGCTAGAAGACGAAAGTAGCTCGACTTGCAAGTTCGACATGTTACTACTGTCTCATAAAATTGACTTGAGTCAATTTCGAGGGTGTTTAATAATACGTAATTATTTCCTCCTTGGTCTAGTAGTCACAAGCGCCGACTGCTAAGCATGAAGTCTTAGGTTCGATTCCCAGGTCGGACATAGTGGTATTAGGTTTTTCCATCAGGAATTTCTCAGTAGCAGCCACGAAGTCTGGATTTGTGCTCGGTTGATGATTAGTTATGATGTCTTAGCAAAATAAACAAATCATTGTGTTATATTTGCTACACATGTTATATTGTTGGTTGCGAAACCCTAAATTCTTAAGACAATGACTAACACCGCGCTGCGCTCCGTACCGTGAGATTCGCCTTCTCAGCAATTCGATGTCGTGTGATCGAAGATTGTGCAATAGCAATGAATAATGTGAATTTAGTGCATTTGTGATTCACTCTTGTTTCTCATATCGAGCAATTGTCACGCATCTTAGTTTTACCGATTTTATTGTAATAATTATAATTAATTAAAGTCTCTAAGTATACTATATCGGTTTTCTTCGCATCCTCGACTGCAGCCGTACGTAATTGGCGCAGTCGGTAGGATACTCGCGGTCGGTTTCGCGTAAAAAAAAGGAAGATTTCCGTAAACGTAAAGCCGTCCGTGCGGCTATCCAGTCGCTCCAGAGTATCCCGAATCTACACGTCGTGCAGCATCGAGGAATCCAGACATTGATTACGCAAAAGTGGCCGATATAATGTTCATGTAAGTACATTAGATTATTTCTAGTGACCGCTTACTCCTAGCCTGTACTAATATACCTTTCCAAAATTTTCTTTCAAAGAAAATCAGGGAATTCTAGGTTAGTTAGAAGTAATAGGGAATCAGTTATAGACTCTATAAGAAATATTAATTTAGATTTATTATACGAAGACACAGAATCGTTTTCTGGGAAAATGTCTTTGGATTTAGATACCGTTTATAAAGCATTAAGGTTAGTACCCGAATTTGACGGGAACCCGAATGTGCTGACTAGATTTATTCAATTGTGTGATCATTTAGTTAAAGAATATTATAATGTTCAAGGTGGTTCCGAATTAATTAACTCCGCACTTATTAATGGCATATTAAATAAGATTGTAGGATCTGCTGCTCGCTTAATCAACTCAAGTGATTGGAATGGCATTCGTAGGGCAATAGGGTAAATAATTTTGCGGATCAAAGGGACGAGACAGCTCTTTATAGCGATTTATCTCTTTTAACACAGGGCTCTAACAATCCACAAGAATTCTATGAGCGTTGTCAGAACCTTTTCAGTACGATTATGACGTATGTTTCTTTACACGATACCTTAAAGACTACTATAGACGCAAAAAGGGATTTATATAAGAAATTAACGCTCCAGGCGTTTGTACGTGGATTAAAAGATCCTGTAGGATCACGCGTGCGTTGTATGCGCCCTCAAAGTATAGAACAAGCACTAGAATTTGTACATGAGGAAACTAATACCATGTATCTGCAAAACCGTAACGATCGTTTACCTGATAAAAGAAATAATGATAATAATCAGCCCGGTAACCATTTTAAATTACTATCTCAGCCGTTTAATATACCTCCTAGGTCTAACAATTACAGCATGCCAGGACCTTCACGATTCCAATTTCCAGCTCAACAACCAGCGCAGTGGAAACCTATTTATTTCCAACCCCGCCAGTTTGGTCCGACCCGAACTCAGCAAATATTTAGGGCACCCCCACCGAACTACAACCGTCAGAATAACCCAGTTCAAGTAGGCCAGCAGAATTCTCCTAACCAGCCTAGTGGATCAGCCCAACCACGTCCAATGAGTGGCGTTAGCCATTTCGTAAGCAGACAGTTACCGCCTACCAACGCTTTTCCTAGGCATGATTGGAACAAATCAGGAAATCCTCCACCCAGTAATTACTTTAAAACTCGGGAAATGCATTTTAGTGATTGTTATAATGACCCTTCGTTTAATGATTATTTTACCAATTATGATGGAGTTTATTACGATTTGTATGAGTACCCAGATTTGTACTATGAATATCAACCACTCCCTCAGGAATGTTTAGATTTTCCCCAGCAGTCTGAAAGCGTAAAAGAGGACGCCATAGAGTCTAAGGAGCAGGATTTTCAGAAAACGCCGAAGTCCGAAAAATTAAAATAGAAATAAATCTCCAAACGCAGCGGTACCTTCCGTACATACAAATCGCGTCGCCTCCTCTTAAGCTTTTAATAGATACCGGTGCGAACCAGTAATTTCTATGTCCTAAGGCTGTCGAAAATTATTTTAGTGATTTTCCGTTACATTATTCTCCTTTCGAAGTGCATAGTGTTCATGCTAAATCTAGAAGCGACTATTGAATTACTTTACCTATTTTTAATGAATTTAATGATCCAAGTACAGTTTCATTTGATATCTATAAGTTCCACGATTACTTTGATGGACTTATTGGTACCGATTTGTTAGAGGAATGGGAAGCTACGATAGATTATAAAAATAAATTATTTACAACTAAGTACGCGTCAAACCCTATTAAAGTCTACGATTCACGTAATACTAATTTATATGAGAACATTATCCCAGCAGGATCATCCAAGTTACTAAAAATTCCGATTAACGTTCGCGATGGAGATGCTTATATTCCTGAACAATCTATGTCAAACTGTATCATACGTGAATGCCTCACTACAGTTAAACAAAATAGAGGTTTATTAGAAGTACAAAACCCAAGTCGAAATGATATAATCTTTTCAATGGATCGTGCAATGCCTGCAGAAGTGCATAATGTTGAGTACACGCGCACTAAGCAACAAGCGCAACGCGTAAAAGACGTGCTATCGCGCCTTCGCACTGATCGTTTAAATGAAGAGGAACGCATTAATTTAGAATCATTGTGCTCGCAATATGCAGACGTTTTTTATATTGAAGGTGAACAATTAACATTCACAAATAAAATTAAACATTCAATTAAAACTACAGACGAGGTTCCAGTCTATACAAAAAGCTACAGATATCCATACATACATAGACAAGAAGTACAAGAACAGATAGGTAAGATGTTAGAACAAGGAATAATTAGACCTTCAAATTCCGCTTGGAGTTCTCCTATTTGGGTCGTAGCTAAGAAAGCTGACGCATCAGGAAAGGCTAAGTGGCGTATTGTAGTAGATTTTAGGAAACTTAATGAGAAAACCATAGACGATAAATACCCTATCCCTAATATAGCCGATGTCTTAGATAAATTAGGTAATTGCCAGTATTTTACTACGCTAGACTTAGCTAGTGGCTTCTATCAAGTTGAAATGGACCCCCAGGATATTACAAAAACAGCATTTAATGTAGAACATGGGCATTTTGAATTCCTAAGAATGCCCATGGGACTTAAAAATAGTCCATCAACTTTTCAAAGAGTGATGGATAATGTGTTGCGTGAACTCCAAAATACCATTTGTCTAGTATATTTAGATGATATAATAGTTTTCAGTACGTCATTGCAAGAGCACATAGTCAACCTAGAAAAAGTCTTTAAAAAATTACGCGAATCTAACTTTAAAATACAAATGGACAAATCTGAATTTCTTAAATTAGAAACCGCTTATCTAGGACATATTATAGGCAAAGATGGAATAAAGCCTAATCCAGATAAAATATCAGCAATACAAAAATATCCCTTACCTAAAACCCCAACTGAAATTAAAAGGTTTCTAGGACTTCTAGGCTATTATAGAAAATTTATCCCTGATTTCGCTAAATTAACCAAACCTTTAACTCAAAGCTTAAAGAAAAACTCTAAAATTACACTTGACCAGAATTATGTTGAATGCTTTGAAAAATGTAAGACACTTCTAGTGAATGATCCAGTCCTGCAATACCCTGATTTTAAAAAAGAGTTTATACTCACTACTGACGCTTCAAATTTGGCAATTGGCGCAGTACTTTCACAAGGTCATATTGGGTCCGATAAACCAATAGCTTATGCCTCGCGTACGCTTAATTCTAGTGAGATAAACTACAGCACTATAGAAAAGGAATTATTGGCTATAGTCTGGGCAACCAAATACTTCAGACCATATTTGTTCGGACGAAAATTTAAAATAGTGACCGACCATCGTCCTTTGCAATGGGTAATGAATATTAAAGAACCAAATTCCCGTTTAACTCGTTGGAGATTACGTCTAAGCGAATTTGATTTCTCAGTTATCTACAAGCAGGGAAAACATAACACTAATGCAGATGCTTTATCACGAATAGAAATTAATCATGAAGAAGTTAGTTCGATAATAGTTAACACCTCACAAGGCGCACCATCAGACTCAGATTCTAGAACTGAAAGTGCGGATTCTAGGACTTTAAGTGCCCATAGTGATTTAGAAAGTCCTATATTAGAAATCCTTATTTCCGATGACCCCCTTAATAAGTTTAATAAGCAAATTATTCTCAATGTTGTAGGAGATATAAAAGTAAGCCCAATATTTCTAAACCGTTTGAAACTCACACTAAAACTGTCATACAAATTTCAAAATCTAGTTTAGAACAAGACGTTATTAAAGCAATTAAAGAATATGTTAATCCGAAAGTAAGGACAGGTATTTTAATTAATCCTTCATTAGAGATGTATTCTATTATACCAGTAATTCAACAGTATTTTAAAAACTCTGCAATGAAATTAGTACTTACGAAAACAGAGGTAGAAAATGTTAAGGATTATTTCAAGCAACAAGAAATCATAAAAAAATATCATGAAGGAAAAACTTATCATAGAGGCATTAACGAGTGTTATCTAGCATTATCGCAGAGATGCTATTGGCCAAATATGAAAGAACATGTAGCGAAGTATATCAATGAATGTCAAATATGTGGGCAAGCTAAATATGATCGCAATCCAATAAGACCAAGGTTGCAAATTGTACCTCCGCCTACAAAGCCATTTGAAGTTGTACATTTAGATCTGCTTAGTATTGAAATGAATAAGTATATTATAATAGTAGATGCATTCTCTAAGTATGGTCAAGCATACTTCTTGAGAGATGCTACAACTATTAGCGTTGTTCAAGCTCTGTTAAAGTTTTCTACTCATCACGGAGTACCTTTAACTATTGTAACAGATAATGGTCCGGAATTTAACAATCAAATATTTTCTGAATTTACAAGATTGCACAAAATCCAACATCATAAAACCTGTCCTAATACACCCAATGAAAATGGAATGGTAGAACGACTAAATTCCACACTACTAGAACATCTGCGTATATTAAAATTGGAACATCGGGGAGAATCAGTTACTAATCTTATGACCTATGCTGTATTGGCATATAATAGTTCAATACATAGCTTTACGAAATGTAGGCCTATCGATATAATTACCGGTCATTTTGATCCCCGTGATCCTTTAGATATGAATCTATCGGAACATCTCTTACAGCAATATATCCAGGAACACCGTAAACAAATGTTAAAAGTATATGATATTCTCAACGACACTTCACTTCATCGCCGCACTGAAATTACTGAAAATATTAATAAGGATCGTGAACCTGAAAAAGACTATGAACCGGAGCAACAAGTTTTTATTAGAAATCCTTTATGCCATAGGCAAAAGTTAGCAGCTCGGTATACTCATGAAACAGTATTAGCCGATTTGCCTATTCATATTTATACTAAAAAGAAAAAAGGCGCTGTGCCTAAATCACGTCTAAAACGGGTGCCTAATAGTGCTCGTTTGTTAAAGGATACTGAAAATACTACTGGTTCTGACCCTGGCCCTGGCCCGTGCGGACGAGATAACGCTAGACAGTCTTAACGATGGACCAGGTATTTTGCCCTTCAATCTGGGACCCACAAGAATCATCTCACACTACCACTCCTTTCTCCAAATTATAAATCTTGATGATATGCGTAATAGTTTAGAAACCGTTAACGGACAATTGCAAAACCTTACGTCACACTTGAATAATATGTCGCGATCTCTCTATGAACCCCACGTTAAATATCTAGGTACTAAATTAGAAGAAATATCAGAACAATTAGAAACACTTGAAGTAAAACGCGTTAAAAAAGGCCTTATAGATGGTCTTGGATCAGTTATAAAAAGTATTTCAGGTAATTTAGATTATACTGATGCATTGAAATATGATAATGCCATTGCAATCTTAAAACAGAATGAAAATAATTTAGTAGCTGAAATGAATCACCAAATAAGTTTAAGCAAGCAGTGGGTTTCGCGTAGCTCAAACGTTACAGATAGAATAGTAGAAAATCAAAATAAAATGGAGAAAATTATCAATTCTATTTTAGTTAGCAGTAATAGACATGATACAGATATAACTGAATATGCTCATTTGGCACAGTTACTAATGATATTAGGAGATAATATAGATAATTTGTCTAAGGAACTCTACAAATTACAAAATTTGTTAGCATTCATTAGGGCTAAAAGTATTCATAATTCTATATTGAACTATGCTATGATTAAGGACTTGATGAATAGATTAGGCATGTTATATAATAAGGATCAATTTCTAGATATTAGTTTCAGAGAATATTTTGATATAATTAAGCTAGGATATTATTACAATAAGAATAAACTAGTGATAGTTTTGAAATTCCCAATAGTTTATCCTACTAACTTTATCCTATATAAATTATCCCTAGCTCCTAATCATGATAATAAAGTCCTGATTCCAACTTATCCTTTCATAGCGGTTCACGAAAAAGATCTATTGTACATGGAGACAGAATGTCCGAAGTACGGCCACGGTCACCTTTGCGAGGATAATTTAAGTCACCACCATGGCAAACAATCAGACTGTATCCAGCATCTCATACTACATCAGAAAATTAATGAATCCTGTCAATTTGCATCAGTCATCCTATCTTCTGAAGCTATGGAGCAGCTAGACGACCAACACTTCATTATAAGCTTTCCTAAACCTACGAAAGTTCGTTTAACTTGTACTGAAGATAACTATAGAATGCTAAAGGGGAGCTACTTATCTATCATACCTAAAGGCTGCGTGTTAAAAACTACAGCGTTTACTGCAAGCAATCGTCATGATCAAATTAAAGGAAAGATATTGAAAATTATGGACTTACCAACCATAAAGGAAAATTCATATAATATACCAATGAAAACTATAAAACTAGATACTATAGATCTTGGCAGTTTGCATTCAAGTAACTCTGAAATCACTCTACAAGAACCAGTAATGCTACAGTCGTCGAACATTGAAGCTATATACCATACTACTATACCGGTATACATACTATTATCCGGTGCATCTGTACTCATTATCATCATTATACTTCGCTGTCGTAGACTGAATCAACTACAGAAAGCTCCTGAAGAAAGCGATATAAAGGCTAAAGATAAAGAGGCATGTGACACAGAGATTGATCCAGCTTCGCCATCGACACTATTTTCGACTAGAGTTTTCAAATAGTTGCCGATCTCGTGGAGGGAGATGTTATATTGTTGGTTGCGAAACCCTAAATTCTTAAGACAATGACTAACACCGCGCTGCGCTCCGTACCGTGAGATTCGCCTTCTCAGCAATTCGATGTCGTGTGATCCAAGATTGTGCAATAGCAATGAATAATGTGAATTTAGTGCATTTGTGATTCACTCTTGTTTCTCATATCGAGCAATTGTCACGCATCTTAGTTTTACCGATTTTATTGTAATAATTATAATTAATTAAAGTCTCTAAGTATACTATATCGGTTTTCTTCGCATCCTCGACTGCAGCCGTACGTAATTCACAGAAAAACACTATTTGTTTTGGTCAGTGGTGTGGTTGTGATGCTGTTAACTAATTCAGATTTATCTTCCCTCACATTTAGACACAATTATTATTATTTATTTATTTATTAATCAATATGGTAAGTAAAGTTATAAACTAAGCCCCACAAAACCATTTTAATGGTTTGACTGTGGGGTCGGTGAGTCTCTAGACACTCATACATAAACAATACAGTAATAAGATGGATTAAGTTTCCGACTAAGTACATATTTTTGTTAGTATTAAGTATTAGTAACAATGGTGCCTAGGTACTAAGTTAGTATTGTTAGCATAATCATCACTTTTGCACGCGGGCGAAGCCGCGGGCATCAGCTAGTTATAAACATTTATAACTTAGTTAGATGTTTTGTTAGTAACAATAACTTATAAACTAGTGTTAGTAACATTTACTCGAAGCTGGGTGAGGCACGCCGATTCTGGGGAATGTCTCCTTGACTGCGTGCAGTTGTACCCACCACACCCAGATCGCAGAGTCTCACCCCAGCATCCACCCATATATATCTATAATATAACTTACACTTAGCACATATCTAAATAATATTTTTTTAATTTACTTCTAAACCTATTTTTATTTGTTTCACTCCTTACGCCTGCCGGCAGACTGTTCAATAGATAAGGTATTCGTTTTTTTAGGGTTCTGTCACCAAAGTAATTGGTGACTCTGGGTACATCGAATCTGCCAGCAGCCATAGATCGTGTGTTATGGTTGTTGAATACGTGAGTTAAGCTGAGCTCTTGGGTACCTTGGTAGTTAACTGCTAAAAGATATTTATGTTTGCAAGTGATAGGTAGAATTTTACACATCTTAAATAGTCCTATAGTCTCCTTTACAACTGTTTTTAGTTTTTTTAGTAACAAGTAGTTTTAAGAATCTAATTTGAAGAGCTTCTAATTTATCCAAGTTAGTTTTAAATGTTAATCCATAGCTGTCAAGAGCATAACTCATAATAGAATCTACTAATGACAAATAAATACACCTTAACACACTAATAGGAACTTTAAAGCTGAGGTGGTACATTTTACTTAATAATATTCTTAGTTTACTTGAAATATAGTCTACGTGTTGGGACCAAGAAAAGTTCTCATCTATTTTCATGCCAAGGTAGGTTACACAGGCGACTCTTTCAATAGGTTTACATTTACAGCCCAGTAAGTTATTATGGTGGCATATATACTCATGGGTAAATAAAGGTGGAGTCGGACTATGAGGTCGTAAGTATGGCGAATGAATTGTTATTATTATTGAACTAGCTGATGCCTGCGGCTTGGCCCGCTTGACAAATTATATGCTAAAACCTTCCTCTTGAATCACTCTATCCATTAAAAAAACCCGCATCATCCGTTGCGTAGTTTTAAAGATCTAAGCATACATAGGGACAGACAGACGCGGCGGGGGACTTTGTTTTATAATATGTAGTGATGATAGTGATAAATGAAATGAAACTAATCATTTTCTAACATTGTTTTTTTTTTTAAGATAAAAAAAGACATTTGAAAAGTGATAATGAGTGACTTAAAAACACTTTTTGTAACAATATACATTGGACCTTCCCAACTTAAATGGCTGTGAATAGACGCGCCGCGCGCAGTACACATAGTTTTATTTATACTCCGCAGTAGGTGAATATATGCGAATCAATCATACTGTCACATTTTAAACTGCACGCCGTAGAAGGAATGCCGACGTGTACTGAGACCAAGTTTTCTTTCTTTCTTCATCTTTTTTGCTTCAAAACCAAAGAAAAGTTTTCCAAGTATGCGTTTGTGTTAATATGCATTTAATCAATTTATGTTTGCTTTGTAGCTGGTGGACTGGTTGAAAGAAGATTACCATCGGCCTAGGTCTCATGGGAATATATTTCTTTCGTGTAGGTTTTAGACCGTTATTTTCACAATATGCTTTATTATATTTTAAACTTCTGTAGTTCAACTTTGTTACGGCCAAACGTCTTATCATACCCCTGGCCTTGGGGGTTACCATGACGTCTTAAAGCAGGATTGTTTTAATGTCACTCCAGTGTGGGAAAGTGACGGAGCTATAGAGGACGTCTAGCGCCATCTCTTTCTCACTCTGAAATAAGATTAAAACAGTCCTGCTTTAAGACGTCATGGTAGGCCACCTGATCCCAATTTCTTTGGGGTCGGCGCAGCATGTCTCTTCTTCCATACTTCTCTATTACTCGTCATCTCATCAGACACCTCCTTTCTTGCCATATCATTCTTCACACAGTCCATCAATCGTTTCTTAGGTCTTCCTCTACTCTTATACCCATCCACATTCATAAACTTTTTGTATTGTAATAAAAGATGTTTGAGGTCTTCTTAAAGATATAATAGTATATAAACAGTAAATATTTAATATTAATATTTAAGTACAGGAGATTTGCTCCGTTCACGGTCTCCATTTAGTAAGGAGGTTTGCCATAGGATGACATCTGTCAAACGCTAGTGACGTTCCGTTATTCCGTTACTACACATTTTAACCGACTTCCAAAAGGAGGAGGTTATGAATTCGTCTGTTTTTTTTTTTTGTTTGTATGTTCAGCGATATCTTCGCCAATATTATGAACCGATTTTGATGCTTCTTTTTTTGTTTGGGAGAATATTGCTCCGGTAAAGTTTGGTGAAGATCTGATGCTGATTTTCGGAGATATACAAGGGAACTCTTCAATAATAGACGGCAAATTGGTCGTGATTGCTGCAATCGCTTGAATGTGTATTGTTTACACAACATCACACCAGGCCCCTTATTCACAACGCTTCGATTCGATTTTCGATTCGGAAAGTCGTATGTCTATCTTTTTTTGACATTACGAAATCGAGCGAGATAGACATACGACTTTCCGAATCGAAAATCGAATCGAAGCGTTATGAATAGCCCTGCAGGCGTGAAAAACCGAATCAAACAAACAAAAGTCACCGACTTCTGAAGCTAAAGTTATTTTTATCTTTTTGGTTTTTGAAGTCCGTTTTATTTGTGGCAAAAAAGTTTTTTTTTTTTTCAGTTTTAATACAAACAGTTTCAATTAAAATCACTTAAAACGACCGCACTGGATTGTGTAGCAATATTTAAACAGCTGTTTCCAAACATGCCTGCAATTTATAAAATGGCTCATTTCTAACTAGTACATTCGATACGTTATAAAATTCAAAGTGATCAGTTTTATACCTTTTTTATCGATTCACAAAAACATTTTCTCCATCCAAAAGCTCAGGTGACAACGATTGGAACTTTATCTAAGTTGTCATCTAATGTATTCCAAAGTACTTAAACTTAAAAGTGCTATATTTCCGCATTCTATGGAAATGTGATTTTATGTTTTTCGTCTCGATATGTCTTTCTTGAACAGCCTTGTTGGTCGAGTGGTCGCAAGCGCGAACACTGAGCATGAGGTCCTGGGTTTGATTCCCGGGTCAGGCTAAGTGCTATTGGGTTTTTCATTAAGATTAATTTTTTCAAGGGGTAGCAGACCTGAGAACCTGATATAATTTCAGCTTGATACAACCTCGCGTTCTTGAGAAAAAGGGTCTTAACAGACGTACAGACGGACAACAAAGTGATCCTATAAGGGTTTTTTCCGTCTGAGTTACGGAACCCTAAAAATATTAATTTTTGGACATTAATAAGTACAAAAATCTATACAGATAGATTCTTTATCTTCACAGATCGTCTTGGGAAGCTTAATTGATACATAGTTCCGAGGTTAATTTAAAAATCCTCAAAAAATACTTCCAAGCAGAAAAACCAGTTGTCACATCAGCCACTTACCTCACTATTCATAGTAACAAAGCTTCTAACTCATTATACATATTATAGCATCTAAAATTGGACAGTAAAGGTGCTGGCTCACTCGTGGGCCACTCAGCCACTCGCGGGCCACGTTCACCCACGCCTGTGTGGGCGACTACAATGACAGAACGGTCGTGTTTCTGTTTGAAGGCAACGGTGAATTGTATGGGGTACAGTGATAGGCGCAAGCGGGGTGGTATTGAGGTACAAATTGTAAAAATAATATTAAATTCGTATTAAAAACGTATGAAACCTTGTGTATACAGACTGATAATAATCAGAGTGTGTTAGGCATGGTCAGGTATACAGAATGCAATGTTCTGTCTATATAAAAAGTACAAGAGTTATTTCCATAACGAAGATGAGCAACAAGAAAGGATTTTTGAAAAGTCCTCACCGTAAGGGGTTAAATAAGAAATGTTGGGATGTTGGGAGTTGGGATGCAGAAAACTACAATGACCACACGGCTTGTTATTACAGAAAATGTTTTCACCCGCTAAATATATGGTACGTATTGACAATAGGCGAGACGACAAAAAAAAACTACTTAGTCCGTCAGTTAAATTATCAAAAAATATTTGACCCGTATATTTTTCTTTTGTTACGTAAACCAAAATTTACGAAGATATGACGCTTTTAAAATTCTCAATACGTCACGCCTAGGTATAATTTTTAGCTAGTTCTGACGTCACGAGCCCCCACTCCAGAGTTATGGTGCGTTTTATCTTTGTCAATATTCATTGATTTACAAAAACAAAAAATACGTGTCCATTAATTTCCAATAATCTAACTGGCGGACTAAATAGATTTGCAATTTTTTGAAACTGTCGTCATGGCTATTATGATTTATGATGTAGGAGATAACGTTTGAATTATTTAAATCTAATAACCGTATTCACGCACTAGTTCAGTGAGTAAGGCGAGGTGAGTCAGATCTAACTTCATGATCTACGGTACGATCGCGTGTCGCTCCGCTACACTCTACCCGCGATCGCGTACCAACAAATCCGCAGTCTCAAAAAATACATAATTATTATAACAAATATCCCACAATTTATTTAAATTAGTTAGGCAATACATTCTCTATCAGAAGGCAATCGAATGTAGACTAAACCAAACATGGAAGTAATTTTGCATAAACTTAATGATGATAAAACTGGTTTTAAAATGCGTTTTGTCTGCTAAAACATCTGTTTCGTTTTCTTTGTTTTCTGAGGTTGAAGAGCAAGTTTTGTATTCAAATTAATTATAATTAAGTAGGTATCTAGGTTTGTCTTTGTCTTAGATTTTTTATCGTTGTCTTTAAAAATCGAGGAAATAAAAAATATGTGCTGTACTACCGAAGTCATTTCACATTATTACAACAATGCAACTAATCCCAACGAGGGGAATCGTATTACCCAGTATTAACTGACTGGGTTGTGGAGGTCAGATCTATAGGCAGTCGCTCCATGTAAAATACATGTATTCAGCTGCATCCGGTTAGACTGGAAGCCGACCCCAACATAGTTAGCTATAATTGTTAACCAAATGATGAATACAGTAGAAGCAAGTAATACATAAAAAGAAAGAATAAATTGTGAATTGCGTTTTAAATCTAAGTAGATACCTTAATATAAAAGAAGATGCGATATGCTTATTTGCTTAATGAAGCAAGCTTGATGCTGCTTTGTGGAGTATTTATAACTAATAAAAACAACATTTGCTAATGATAGATATACACACTCTCAAAGCATTAGATGATTAGACCGTTACAGGCACTTTTGAAAGTCAAATACAAAAGGATGGAGCGACAGTTGACAGTCACAAGGCATAATAACTTGTGAAAGTACTGTAGTTGCCCATTCTAAAGCGTAGATCTCTATGGAGAATTGGCAAGAAACTCCATGGACGATCTTTTAAATCTAAATATTTTTATAAGATCTTGATTTACATGGACACGTCACCCATCATATATGTAAATATTTGATTTGATTTTCATATATGTAAATTATTCAACAATAGGCTACTAGCTAGAGACAAAATGGCAACAGGAAGGAATCAAACTCAAACGTCACGATTCAACTAATCTATCGCGCCAGATCTCAAGGTTGATTCCACAATTGATAAAGATCTTAAATTAATGTGCCTAGAGGTCTAGACAAATTATCAAAACTGATGAATGGCACAGTCAATTAGTCAACACCTTTTACGTTGAAATTTGCGACTTAGGTCTAGATTTCTGAGAACTTTGGTACATAGGATGTCCAAATCTGAGCGTCTATGTCGTGGGATGTTGGATGAGAGTTGACAGTAAATTGTTTCAACTTTGCTTATTGCAAGGCTAATAAGTTGTGGCTATGTGGCTATATATATAGTGAAGTATATTTTAAATACATACAGACACATAACAGCACGCCTATAATTCCCGGAAGATTAGGCAGAAGTGCGCTAGAACATTTTACCAGTAATGTTTAAGTCCCATGAAAAAGAGGGGAGCCATCAACCAGGCACAAATCCAGACTCCCAGGCTGTTAAGAAAGAAAGAGAAAAAAACTAAGTAATAGGTAGGGTAGATGACACACCAATCAATTGACTTACTTTTTAAGAGCTGTCAAAACGCGGTTATCCCATGGATTTTCGTCCACTCAATGACTTAAGTATTTTTTGATTTCAAAGCAACTAAAAATCGCATTTGGCAATTAATTAAAAATAAATCGGGTTTTCAGGCCCAAAATAAAGTTTTTTTTTTTGAGAGAGTTGTCTTGGAATTATTTGTTTTATGGTGTCATCTACCCTATTCCTGTTAGAAAAACTCAATTACACATTGCCCGGGAATCAAACCCGGGACCTCGTCCACACCAGTCGCTCTTGCGACCACGAGACCGACGAGGCAGTTTCAGTACGAATAGCTATAAATATGAAAATAGTACCTACATAAGGCAGTATACATATTAGCCACTGTTCAATTTGGAGCCGCAACTTGAAAGGTTCGTTTGATTAGAGGGCTTCGGCCCATCTCGTATTTTTCCCATTTCGACAACTAAATAAAAGACGTGCGAAACAAGTGAAAAAGTGTGCCAACTCGTAACTATTTTAATCTTCATACATTGAATCGTAATTAAAAACATTTGATTCACGTAAGTGGCAACCGCGAATAGCAATCAATGCGCTGCTAATTATAAGATGTTGACCACACACTCTAATTGCTGACCATGGAAATACGATGAAGGGATTCGTTGGCTAAGGACATTGACATTACATCACGCCTATAATACCCAAAGGATTAGGCAGAAGTGGCCCTAATAGTACAGTTATGTTTAAGTCCCATGTAATAGATGTTTATGGCAACACAAAGTTAGTTTTAGTTTTTCAGTCTATGGTCAACAATTCATTGTCTATGTTTCTCTGTTCCGTTTGCTATTGAACGTGTGTGGTGTCTGTACATTACAGTGAGAATTAAAGTGTTTTATTATCAAGCAAGTTTCAATCGAGGGTCAAGAGACCAGAAATATACAGTCCACACGATCACACCAAAGATAGCCTCCGACATTAGACCTATGAGCTTATACTGAGGTGAAGCCGTCCACAATAGGGGGAGAGCCTATTACCATTAATGCAATGGATTGTGGAGGAAATTGGAAGAGTTTTCTACAAAGATACGTAAACTCACGCCTTTTTCCCATGGGGGTACGCAGAAACCACAGAGCGCTACCTGCTACGATCCCTACATACTAGACGACCCGAATGTAGTGTAGTGAGGCTGCCTTACGTTCTTAGGGTCCCGGGTTCGAATCCCGGTAGGAGCAAATGTTTGTGTGATGAACATGGACATTTGTTTCCCAGTCATGAATGTTTATATGTATAATAAGTATGTATTTACAAACAAAAAGTATCTATGTAGTATATCAACTATCTGGTGTCCACGACACAAGTCTCGTTGCTTAGTGTGGCACTAGATGGCGCTGTGTGTTATGTCTAGCGATATTTATTTATTTAAATACTCCTTTTGCGTCGTCAACGTTCATATTCATCATTAACATCATACATATCATCGGTACAAGTTACAAGTGACTTATATAATATTAACTAAAACTAGTTAACAAAGTGTTGTTGTTAGTGAACTTCAAACTAGACAGTTGGTCTGTATCTTGAGGCACGATACCAAAAAGGTTTCATTTATCTTACGAACCCTAGGACCAAAAATATTTCAAAAAGTCTCTTCTCGCATTGACTCATACTCCTTTTTTGGCACAATAAAATGTCAGCATTCGATTTTTTTATATTATCCTTTTATAAAAATAATAACATATTTCTGGTCCTAAGGTCCGGAATGTTACTAAGCTCATAAATTCAAAGAGTTTGCTTGTAATATATTCAGAACGTTTATGGACTGTCCTATTTAGCATTTTACCTTTAGACTTCTGTCACTAACAGCCAAAGCTTTATACATCTTTATTACTTTTTTATTACGACTTTTTATTGTCAATGGGACTAAAAAAACTGACTGTGATACCAACCGAACGTAAAATTCGAGATTACAACACTAGGTTATGGTAATCCGTTTGATATTCAGCTTAATAGTGATGTTAAATTATCGATAAAATGTTATCGAGAGACGATCTATACAAATCGGGTGCTGTCAATTTTTTGTGAGGTTTTAATGCATATTTAATATTGGTGAATGTATTCAGTGCTGTGAATTAATTAAAATATATTTGAAATTAATTGCTTCTTATCTGGAATATTTAGTTACACTTACTGCATTCGTTTTAGATGTTTATCTAAATAATAGATTGATCGATGTTTATAATGCAGGAATTTTTATATCAATGAACAGAACCTACAAACTCTCTATAGTTTATTAAGTATTCGAAATATAGGTATTCCGTCAACCTTGTTTCCATTTAACTAAGTAGGTACTTATGTACCTAAAATATTATCTAATCTAAAATAATTTCACAAAAGTTCAAGTTTGTATGCTTGGATGTAGGGGGTAATCTTTGGAACTACTGATCCAATTCCAAAAAATCTCTCACTAATGGAGAGCTACATTATCTCCGAGTGACATGCCATACTTATATGCGATGTTTCCATGTACTGCCGAAGCAAGTACATATAAAAAAATGTGGAACTCTTCACGATGTTGGGTGTCATCCAGCGCAGGAGCCATGCTAATCTTCTCTGTATCGTTCCAATTTTAGTATATGTACTGCTGCGGGCGCGTTCGTTTCAAATAAATGTAACTAAAATCATATTGTTAATATTTTAGCCAGCTTTCATGAACCAGCATACCGATAAATCTATAAATCAGCATCATTTCAATTAAGCGCCATTCATCAAAACCCCAGCACTATGATAACCATATATCACTCAAATGCACAAGAAACAAATCGATTCCCGTATCGATAACAACAATCGATTCCAACACCGATAACAACAATCGATTGTACAACACACTGGTTTCATTGATCGCCCGCCGTTGCCCATTCACATTTCGCGTAGGTTTGACGCCCGCAGCCATTGTACGTGCGCGTAGGAGGCTTTATAATCATTAATAATTACACTCGACGACCCGTTGACATGTAAATTAACGCTTTATGTCGATGTGTATACGAATCACGATTTCTGGTTCAATCGATAAGTAATTGATTGATGGGGCAGCACTTTCTCACGAGTTGTGATTTTTGATGTTTGTTTTTAGAGTTTGTTCAACATAACAACGTGCCTGTTTTTTGAAAGGTTGGCAGGTATCTATTGTACACCTACATTACGCCAGTTACGTTTGAGTCCCAAGTAAAAGGGGGCGAGCCTACTGCCATCAACCACATCACAGTCACACTACTGGCACAAATCTGACTGCTACCTACTGGTAAATGCTGACGCAAAACCCCAATAACGCTTTGTGTGACCTGAGAATCAAACCAAAGACCTCATGCTCAACTATACACTTTACTACTGTTGAGCCACCAACGAGGCAGTCGTATTCGTAAATTAACGCTTTCATAATATCGATAATAATATGTACACGAATCACGATTTCTAGTTCAATCGATAAGTAATAATTGATTGATGGGGCAACACTTTCTCACGGGTGAGATTTTATTGTTTTAATATTATTATTGTAGTTTTTACTTGTGTTAGAATTTGGATATTATTGTTATGCTAATGTAGTGACCTGGTTATTTTAAGGCTAAAATTGGAAAGTCTTAGTAGCTACTAGATTTCTATGAAGTTTGTTTGAAATCAACACAAAGCGATGACATTTTCACACTCGTTCCATGATAGAACTCATCCATCACTTTCCATCAGGCGTGATCGAGGTCAAGAGCAGGTGGCCTACCATGACGTCTAAAAGCAGGATCGTTTTAATCTTGTTCCAGTGTGGATAAGAGACGGAGTTATAGAGGACGTCTAGCGCCATCTCTTTCCCACACTGGAACAAGATTAAAACGATCCTGCTTTAAGACGTCATAGTAGGCCACCAGGCCCATTTTGTATTTTTTTTTTAATTGTTCTAACCTAAATCCGGGTCTACAATGGTAGTCTATAAATATAATCTTTCATATATGGATGACCTATCCACATTCCTACTGGATGGCTATAAGAGTAGAGGAAGATCAAAGGAACAATGGATGTACTGTGTGCAGGATGATATGGCTAGAAATTAGGTATCGATGAGATGACGAGTAATACAGAAGTATGGAAGAAGAAGACATGCTGCGCCGACCACAAATGAATTGGGATAAGAGCAAGAGAATGAACCTTTTTACGAATTGTATAAACGTAGTTCAATAGGCATGATAACTGTATCAAAAAATTGCAAATCTATTTAGTCCGTCAGTTAGAGTATTTGAAATTAATGGACACGTATTTTTTGTTTTTGTAAATCAGTGAATATTGACAAAGATACAACGCATCAAAACTCGGGAGTGGGGGCTCGTGACGTCAGAACTAGCTAAAAATTATACCTAGGCGTGACGGATTGAGAATTTTAAAAGCGTCGTATCTTCGTCAATTTTGGATTACGTAACAAAAGAAAAAATACGTGTCAAATATTTTTTGATAATCTAACTGACGGACTAATTAGTTTTTTTTTGTCGTCTCGCTTATTATTATTATCATATTATGATTCTGCTGAAGCGGATATTTTAGGTCCTCTGAAGAAACGCCCGGTGAGTTTATATAACTCTCTTACTTGATTAGCACAAAATATACGTATATGAATAAACTGCTCATCCGCTCATGCCACGATAAATTATTAGCCCGTCAACAAGTAACGGAGCTGACTACCCAGGGTGCACCGGACGTATCTACATTAAAATAAAAACCAATCGTACAGGCGATATTACTAAACTATGTCTTATCCCTTGCTACTATTTATACATGCGAAAGTTTGTGAGGATATACGGTACACGTTTGTTACTCTTTCACGCAAAAACTACTGAACGGATTTGGATGAAAATTGGCACACAGACAGTTTATAACCTGGATTAACTCATAAGATAATTTCTATTCCGTTAGTACGATCTCGTGGGACTATGACCGAACTCCACGCGGGCGAAGCCGCGAGCATAATTAATAAATAATATTAGTTATGTATAATGAATACGTTAATTTACATATGACAATTGTGTCTTCTTGCTCCGTTATGTTTATAAATACGTTTGCAGAACCGGATAGCTAGTAGCAAGACACTAGTATACAGCGTCACACACGCTGTATACTAGTATTAGTGTTTGATAAATATCGTTTTAGCAACTGTGCAAAATTTTAAAGCTAAAATAGATATTATACTTAAATTGCTCAGATCGTTACAGAGAAAAGAATTGATACAAAATGCAGTTAATTTGTTATGACAATAGAATTCCGTGTAGCGAACAGAATGTGTTAAATACACACATGCATATACACCTTTTTATTTTTATTTTTTCGGATGGGAATTCATCAAATGACTTCTCCCGCTCTGGGCGGAGCAGGAGGGAGTGTCAGACTTTTACTGACTAAAACCCATCCATGTTCCTTCATCGCCCTTTGTGTTCCGGGGACACGGTATCTCTTTCGAACAGTCCCGCAACCCCGGCAGGCATCGGTCCTTGCGGACCCCTTCCTTTTTGCTGACTCTCTAAATGCAGTTAATTTGTTATGACAATAGAATTCCGTGTAGCGACCAGAATGTGTTAAATACACACATGCACATACACCTACATGCTGTATTTAATTCTAGTAAAGTAGTTTCTGATATTCTTTGGAATGACATGAATTTGCAGAATGAAATTCCTTGAATCCTTTAGTATTTTAACGATTTTTTCTACATTCAAGGAATTTTATATATCACGCCTGTAATCCCCTAAAGGTTAGGCAGAGGTAGACCTAATAGTACGCCCACATTTCGCCACTTATGTTTAAGTCCCATGTAATACGGGCCGACCCTATTGCCATCAACGGGTACAAATCCAGACTCCGTGGCTGCTACTGACAAACTCCTGATGGAAAAACCCAATAGGTAACAATTTGCCCGACCCGGGAATCGAATCCAGGACCTTATGCTCAGCAGTCACGTTTGTGACCACTAGACCAACGAGGCAGAATTTTATTTACATTTAAGAATATAATTATCACTCCCACAGTGACACCTGTAAAACTACACCCTGTACACATCAGGGCACGCATATTGTGTCTGTGTTGAGTATTTCAAGGAATGCTTTGTACCGTTTCGGGGTATGCTCCTTGACTAGTAAGGAATACAGGCTACAGTTATTTATGTATGTATTGAAATGGTTCTTAGAAGACTGTATGTATTGTACTCGTAAGATAACCTGTATTTGACTGTAATTGTTTCATTATATAGTAGCTCTTTGTAAGAGAGTTGCACCTCATACAATGAAGATATCTATCACTACCATCATGATGTGCCTCGGAAAACACGTTAAACATTTGGTCCCAGTTATGATTCGCCACGGTCATGAGCCTGAAAATCTGACAACCAGTCCAGCCAAGGTGTATCATGTAACCTAGTACTAACTGGTTCGTGGAAGTCTCTCCATGTGAAATACTGGTACTCAGCTGCATCTGGTTAGACTGGAAGCCGACCCCAACATAGTTGGGAAAAGGTTCGGCAGATGAAGATAGCTTAAAAAATAATAGATGCATATAGCATTCTACCTACATGAAGAAAAACTAGGTGGTACGAAATGAGCTGTCGTTTTGTATGCAAATTGAATGTTGCAACTGCTGCCATATGAGCTCATCGGTCTCGGATCTAAACCGTGTGGTAACCGGCAGAGTAAAATAGAACCAACCCATTACACTCACGGGTGTCGTATAAGGCGACTAATGTCTGAGGCAGAACACCTTGCGCCTCCGTAGACCAGAGAATGGGCAGCAGCGTTTTCTGTTAGTCTTTCATCACTGCGATCTCCAATCCGCCTGCCAAGCATGGAGATTACGGCAAATTCCTCCCATCATGAGAGAGGCTTATGTCCAGCAGTGGACGTTATGGGCTGTTGTTGTTGAGCTCATCTGAACTATAATGGCTCATTTGACGCCCTAGTGTCTGCAGACGAACAGACTAGGTACTGAGATTTAATGAGACATATCGAAAATAACATGATGAATAATTCAAACACAAAACATTAACTTATTAAGCTTTAACTTTAGTCAAAAAAAACATTGTAAACCTGCGACGAAGTATTATATTATCTGTGACCTGCGTGAATATTTCGACGGGCTGTCAATGTTGCTAGACTGAGCCCTTAATTTAGTTGTCGCTTATACGATTCACATACGACACCGCTAGTCCGCGCGGTCGAAGACGGCGAAGCTGATTTTGTGGCGGCGATGCCGCCGACGCGCCGTGCCGTGCTGCTCGTCCGGTCGGGCGGTACACGTGGGTTGGTGTATTCCCGTTGGTCCCACTACCATGGCGCCACAAAACCGTCATTTCGTTGGCACCACTACCCTGCCCCACTGGTGGGGTCAAAGGGAAATCTGTCCAAAAGCCTATATTATTAATGAAAGAAGATTAAGTATTATTAATAAATAAATAAATATCGCTGGATATTATACATAGCGCCATCTAGTGCCACACTAAGCAACGAGGCTTGTGTCGTGGACACCAGATAGTTGATATACTACATGGATACTTTTTGTTTGTAAATACATTTATAAATGATACATATAAACATCCATGACTCGGAAACAAATGTCCATGCTCATCACACTAACATTTGCTCCTACCGGGATTCGAACCCGGGACCCTAAGAACGTAAGGCAGCCTCACTACCGCTGCGCCATTCGGGTCGTCAAGATTTTAAAATGGCAAAGACAATAATTGGGAGATGAGAAACAAAGATAGTAGTCAATAACAATAGTCTCACAGAGGCCAAAATCATGAAGAAGTATTTATGTATCAACAATGCTACAATGCGACGCGTGATCCGCTTCACACAAGACCGCGCGGATGAGCGGCGTCGTGTGATAATCGAAGGTCATTAATCTTGTAGGTACTCTTTAAGCAAAGACGATCTAAAAGAGCCGATCCCTATATCAGGCCAATCGATTTTAATGTACCCATATGTAACTAAAACCCGTCCGTATCAGTATTGAAATGCAACCACCCAATATCATCCATACATTACAGCAGAAACATTCCATTCTCATTCATTCATATGTTTTAATGAGACACGCGAGTATAGGGTTTCCATTTTATTTTTTGTAACCTCATAAAATATCCGTACATTTGCAAAAAAAAAGTCCGAACATCTTTCGTTTTAAAACGGTTTTTTTTTTCTTAAAATCACGATAAGTTTGATAATAAATATAAATATCGCTGGACATTGGGCGTTACTTTGCGGAAATCCATGACATTTAATGTAATGCAAAATATTTGGTTTTAATTCCGCGAAAAAAGAGACGCTTTATTAATTACCCCATTTGTCTAGGGGGTCAAATGCGCTACTCCTGAAAAAGAGATCCTGGGTTCGATTCCAACGTGTTATTGAGTTTTTCTGCCAGAAATTTCTCAGTAGCAGCTTGGACTCTATTCTCTGGCTCGGATTCATGCCCAGTTGATAGCAATAGGCTCACTCCCTATTATGTGGAACTTAAATATAACTGGCGACATATGGATTTAGCTACTAAGACACACCTCTGCTTAAGGCCAGGATCTTCCAATCGACCTGTTTTTGGTTGAGTCTTAAGGTATGAAATAGTCGTTGTTCGACTCCAGAAAAAATATTTGTTGTTGTTCATGAACTGTTCTTGATTATTCTTAGGCTCAAAACACGACAGTTGTTACTTCTCTCTATCATAAAAACATGCAAGGATAGGCAAGTTTTTGACTAAATTCAAGTTTTACTTAAGATCACACAACACACACTACACACAAAACAACGCACACTAAAAACACAACAACAGGAACACTATAAATAAAAAATACACTGAAAAATGAGAAAAATTACATGGTCTACATTATTCTGAGGTTACTTTTTTAATTAAAATATGTATTATTTTTATTTTAATAAATTAAAAACCACTCATTTCGCACTATTCGGCCCGCAGTGACTGACGTAACAACCACTTTGTAGTGCAAGCTGATTAGAACTTTATTCTAACAGTATTTCAAACGAAGTTTGAACCACTACAAATAGAGTTGCTAATTTTGGAAGATCCTAGCCTTAAACCCTTCGGGGATAACTGGTGTGACGATACCCTTACAAAATGAAAAGTCTGGATAAACGAAGAGCCATAAAACGGAACGTGTCCGACTAAATCTATGGTAACCCTACCCGCAAGTTTTCTCTCCGTTTCGTCACGGTGCGACATCAGCTGCCCACGCGCATTGGCTCAGTTGACGGAAGTATGCGTTCGTAGATTTACATTTTGTACGTACTATAGTGTGAGGTTATCAGAGGTAAACTGTTAGAATGGATTTGGAGTGATTTATTGTGGCTGATTGGTAATCGGGTGACAGTCTTGAAGTTATGGGTTCGATTAGATTGTTAAATGAATGTTACTCGCTCCCTTTCATAATAATAGAGTAAAATATGTATAATTATGTTAGTAAGAGTGTTACTAGGTCAATACACTTCAGCCAACTTATCTATGCTGGCGAGAAAACACAGAACTAAAATAAATGTACCAATTTTTAACAAATCGATGCTTTTTTTCTTGACAAGCAGTGCTGCCTTAAAATCCTTTACTATTCAATGCATCTCATCATCATCTGCCTAGCCTTTTCCCAACTATGTTGGGGTCGGCTTCAAGTTTTACCGGATGCAGTTGAATACCAGTATTTTACATGGAGCGACTGCCTATCTGACCTCCACAACCCAGTTAGTACTGGGTAATACGATACCCCTTGGTAAGACTGGTTGTCAGACTTTTTGGGCCGACTACCTAAGGACTGTCAAAGATCTACAAATGACAGCCGGGACTAACGGCTTAACGTGCTTTCCGAGGCAAAAACTCGATATGTAATGGGCGGTCACCCATCCACAGACCAACCTAGGCAAGCACGGCTTAACCTAACGATCGACCCGAGTGGCTGTTATTATATAGCCACGAGCTCCTCAATGCAACGCTATGCTATTCAATGCATCTATCAGGACAATATATTTTGATTGGGGTACATTGAGTTCTATCGTAAAAAGTTATTTTTCACCCCAAAAAAAAGACGTTTCCCAGCAATAATTTTTGCGTAGAGTTACTTAGTTTGATGTACAGAATGCTTGGTTGACGCCTTCGTAAAGGGTCCGTTTACACCCTGTATATTCCCGCTACTCATTGCTCTTCAACGCCATTTCACTATGATACAGTTTCACAACATTTAATCAACTGAAAATCAGCGCTGATTGTACCAACACCTGTTTACACAATTAATTAGAGAGCTACAATTAGGTATACATTGATTGTTACAAGCGGTTAGCAAGTGCTAACCGCTTGCACTTGCATCATGTGTAGTTCGCAATGATTTGCTAATGAAACGCAGTTAGCTTAAGAGTTATCAAGTTTATCGTCGCTTAGAATTTCCCCTTTTCCTATTTTTTTAAACATTTAGTTCATGATGAAGGTACACACATAATAAATAAAAAAAAAATCGGCCATTGTGAGAGTTGAACTCGCGTCGAGAGAGTTTCGTACAATGCCAAAGTCTTATATTGAGTATACCACTTTATTTTCAATTGATTGAATTCTTGTAGGTTTTCCTGTATTCTACAAGCAATGAACTATATATATATATTTTTTTTTTTAATTTTAGGCTCTGTATTTGCGGAGATCAGGGGGGAGAATGGGCAATTTTCGTCTTCTTTTATGAATAAAATCAAAACTATTTATTTTACAATAATAACAAAAATATATTTGAGATCCTCATAACGACCCCTTTCATTTGATATGACACAGTAAGGTTAGCAAAACTTTTCTTTTTAATTTGTACCCCGAAAATGACCCTTAATAAAAAAAAAATATTACTTTGCACATCTGTGTTTGGGTCATAAGATCCATCACCACACCATCCTATCAAATTTCACCTGATTTGGTCCAGTAGATTCGGAGCAAATTGGGTGTGACAGACAGACGTACAGACAGACAGACGCACGAGTGATCCTACAAGGGTTCCGTTTTTTTTTTTCATTTTTTGTACGGAACCTTAAAAACCCGACTGAAAAAAATTAAAAGCAAAAAATGAAAAAGAAGGCGAAGCCCTTTTGAATATAAAATTAAAATGAAAATGATTCCCGGGGCTTGAAAGTTTTTTTTTTAATTCCTTTTCTTTTATTCTCAGCTTTTTTATTCTGTAGATAATGTGATACATTTCCAGATACGATTTGTCATTTCAAATTTATCATCATCTGACTAAACTTTTGCCAAATTACTTTTCAATCAATCAATCAGTTTATTTGTGAAACATAGACACACTTACATATTTTAAATAATTATATAAGTTGCTTTTAATAATTTTTTGTAACCACTTTTAAAACTCTTTATTACTCCAACACCAACAATAATTGGCTAACAAACTACAACTCATGGTTAACAGATGGCCAATGGGGCCGAAAAGTTCTGGAGTGGCGGCCGCGAACCGGAAGACGTTGCGTTGGTAGGCCTCCCACTAGGTGGACCGATGACCTGGCGAAGATGCGAGTCGCACGGGACCGGTCAATGTGGCGACACTTGGGGGAGGCCTATGTCCAGCAGTGGACGTCTTGCGGCTGAAATGATGATGATTATGATGATGAAACTACAACTAAGTACCATCAACATCAAAACCAGCCTATTAATGTTCCCACTGCTGGGACACAGGCCTCCTCTCTAAGAGAGGGAATGGGCTATAATCCACCACGCGGGGCCAGTGCGGATTGGTAGATGTCACATGCCTTCGAATTTTTGGTTCTAGGCCATGCCGGTTTCCTCACGATGTTTTCCTTCACCGTTTTGAGAGCAGTGGTGATGAGATAAATTACACAAAGTAATGCGCCTGCCTGGGTTCGAACCCACGACTTACTGTTCGTAAGTCAGGGCCACTAAGTATGCATTGACATAAACCTTTAACCAGTTTGCAAATTATAATGCATTGTGGAACGATCCATCAATATTTTAAGCAGTTGCACTACACCAGTAGAATGATCGATCACTGTACGGTCGAACAAGCTATTTGGTTTACAGTTTAACCCACAAATTACATTGTAAAGTGTAAACCACAGTTGCGCGCGGGCGCTTATTATCGTTAGACGCGCTGTTCGCTCGACGCCAAACCGGTTTGAATCACCCGACTACGGCTCGAGTGTTATCGTTTGTATTTATTAAACTCATTACGATGTTATTTAAGAATGGCTAGCGGTAGCGATGAGTTAGATTCTTTTAACGATCGTGATAATTTGAGCAGAATGACAAGGGAAAACAGTGAGTTGACAAGTAGTATGGAAGAATTAAATCAAGTTGGAGATAATCAGGAGGTAGATATGTTGTGTGTGTCTCAACAACATTCGACAACAGAGATATCAAAAAGTAAGAGGAACCGAGAAATAAGCCAAGACGAGGATTGGACAACAGTTAACGGAAGAGGTAAAAAATATGCTAGAAGGAGTGAGATACATGATACAATTAGAATAGCAGAAGACAGAATAGAAGTAAGCGTTTCATCGACAAGTGTACTTCCGAAACAATTTAAATTGGCTAAAATTTTAAAATCTGAGAACATAGGTGACATCACACGAATAAAATACGTCAACCCTCACAAAGTGCTGATTGTATTTAGTAATGAAGATAGTTGTGATCGATTGATTAACTCCCAATACTTTAAGAATGAGGGTTATAAATGTCAAAGAACTTTGGAAACAATTCAGTCTTACGGGGTGGTGAAATATATTGACCAGGATTTATCTGAAGAAGAAATAGTGGAAGGTTTGGAGAGTGACATTCAGATAATAGGAGTGAAAAGGCTAAAACGCAGAAGTAGTTTAGATTCTCGATGGGAGCCATCGGAGGCAGTTCGTATATGTTTCATAGGGTCGTCGTTGCCCTCCTACATACATATATTTAACACAAGAGCAGAAGTTACCCCCTATAAATATCCAGTAACGCAATGTGCACGGTGTTGGCGATTTGGACACGTAATGAAATTATGCCCATCCAATAAAGTGATATGTCCAAAATGCAGTAGGAATCATACTAATTGCGCCACAGTGGATTACAAGTGTAATAATTGTTCCGGAAATCACATGACTTTAGCAAAGTCGTGTCCTGTATATGTTAAAGAGAAGAAGATCAGAGACCTGATGGCAGAATTCAACTGCACGTATAAGCGGGCCCTTACCATGTATGTCCCGCCAGAGCATCCTATAACGGAACCTGCTTCTAGAGGGGAGAATCAATACATAGTGACAGAAGAGATACAGAAGTCAAGTGAAGATCGCACTGTAGTTATTCCCTCTGAAAGTAAGAATACCTACGCAGACACAGTAAAAAGTAATCAAGATAATAAAAATCCAAAGAAAAAGAAGAATAGTAAAGAAAGGACGGGCACCCCCCTTCCCCCCCTCCCAATATATAGTAGCGAAGATATAGCAAAAGAAAGTTCTCAAGAGGCAGACAGCGACGTTGAAAGTAAAAAGTCAGAAGACAATAATAGAAGGAACAGTTCAAAAAGTAAAAGATCGAAAATTGGAGGGATATGGAGCCAATTAAAAGAAAAAATATTGAATCCAGAGTCGTCGTGGGAGAATAAAATAAAGAGCTGTGCATGTATACTGTTTGAATGGATCAAATCTATTATCATGAAGTACATTTTAGAAGTGCCAGTCCTTATTAACTTTAAACAATGGATCAACGAACTAACAGACCCTCAATGATCAATATCCTGCAGTGGAATGCTCAAAGCCTTCGGCCTAAAGCTATTGAGTTCGAAGCGTTATTAAATCAAGAGAAAGTGCATATCGCAATAATTAATGAAACGTGGTTTGATCCTGAAAGCAATTTTCGTATAAGTGGTTATAATATATTCAGAGAAGACCGTTATGACGGATATGGCGGCGTCGCAATATTAACTCATTGGTCCCTAAGAGCAAGTCGTGGTAGCACCAATATCAGCAATCCAGGTATACAGCTATTACATGTAAAGATTTCTAATTGCGAACATCTAGAAAATGTGATTACCGTTTATTGTCCTTCTTCAGTATACACTAGTAAAAGAGACTGGGACCATATCTTTTCTCTGAAGCAAGAAAGAACACTTATAGCTGGAGATTTCAATGGACACCATACAAACTGGTCATCTAAGACGGACGCAAGAGGTTTGCAACTGTTCGACTCCATATTCGATAACAATTACATTGCTCTTAATGATGGCACTTCGACACGAGTTAAATTGGTAAATGGTGTGCTACAAAGTACCTCTCCTGATTTGACCGTAGCATCCCTGGATTTGGCAATGAAGTTTAGTTGGCAAGTTATGAATGAGAACTTAGGGAGCGATCACCTAATTCTAAAAATTAAAACAGAAATGAATAATATAAATACGTACAAAATTAAAAGAAATTATAAAAAGGCAGATTGGACAAAATATAGACATATTGTAAATGAAAACCTAAATGTTTTAGACATACATACAGATAACCAAAAAGCATACGACAATTTTATTGAAGTCCTAAATGCTGCAGCGGATCAAAGCATACCTAAAATAAAAATTTGCGATAGTCCAATTCGACAACAGATGTTTAAACCTAAACCATATTGGTGTCAGGACTTATCACGTACAGTTGCTGAGCGACGTCTGGCCTTAGCTGAATTCAGGAAGAACCCTACGCCACAGAATTTAGACAAAATTCAAAGAAAAACCAGTAATACCCAGAGATTGATTCGGAATAGTAGGTTTGGCTCGTTTAGAAGTTTCTGTGATAGCATAGATAACACAATGTCAGCAGCCGAAGTGTACAGACGAATGAAGTGGCTCAAAGGCTATAAGACAGCAAGAGGTGCCGTGGATCAGGAGCAAACGGAAAAATTACTACGTAGTTTAACACCAGACTACGTAAGCCCTCCTCCACCTAATTTCATATCAGAAAATGAACAATTGAGAAGCCCGATTTCGATCCAAGAGCTTAATAACTGTATTAAACAGACTGATACCGCTCCCGGTGGGGACAATATTTCCTATTCCATGATCAGGCACTTACCAGATAAAGGAAAAATTGTTTTAGTTTCACTATACAACAGATTTTTACTTTCGGGCTTTGTCCCGAATCAATGGAGAGAGGTCAAAATAGTACCCATACCAAAACCAGGCCGGATTGCTGACTCTGTATCAGGTATCAGACCAATTGCTTTATTGTCATGTCCTTGTAAAGTCTTCCACACAATCTTAAACCGTAGACTAGAATGGTTTCTTGAAAGAAATAACTGTTTTTCACATGAAACAACCGGATTTAGGAGAACACGGTCTTGTGCTGACAACTTGGCTAGATTGGTATCGCGCATTCAGGAAGGGTTTTCGAAGGGCATTAGCACTTTGGGATGTTTTGTTGACATTGATAGCGCTTATAACAATATAAACTTAGTGGCCCTGTTAAAAATATTAGATGGGTTAGGAGTGGGAGCGGTGTTGTGCAGATACTTATGGGAATTCTTACATGAAAGACATCTATCAATTCAAACTAATGATGGTAGCACAGCAGTGAGGACCACTGGGACAGGCATTGCACAGGGCGATCCGCTATCCCCACTATTATTTAATGCAGCCACTTCAAATATTTGTCATAGTATAGCTGACGTGTTTGTGTCGCAATACGCAGACGACTTTGTATTATATATAGCTAGGAAACAAATTTCGGACTCCATTACCTTTATCCAGAATTCATTAAAATCGTTTCAATGTTTAATAGAAGAAGTAGGATTACAGATATCTTTTAGTAAAACAAAAATAATTTTATTCAGCAGGGGTAGAAATAGGAAAACATTTTCGGTAAATATAAACAATCATAAAATACAACAGGTGGATTGTGTAAAATATCTAGGTATGTGGCTGGACAAATCTTTGAAGTGGAAAAGGCATATTAACGAATTGCGGGAGAAGTGCTCAAGATTAGTAAATATATTTAAGGTACTAGCTGGATCCAAATGGGGAGTCCACCCGAAACATTTGAGACGCCTGTATATCTCAATGATCCGAAGTAGACTTGATTACTGTAGTTTTTTATTTGGTAATTACGCTAAAAGTCAATTGAATAAACTTAACGGAATCCAAAATTTATGTATGAGGATTATTGGGGGCTTCATTAGGAGCACTCCAATCCATGTTATGGAGAACGAACTCTGCTTACAGCCGCTACCAATTCGTAGAATATATTTGGCGGGAAAATTCTGGCTTAAATCTAGATCGGTAAAAGATAATGTGACTATAAATATTATTGGAGAATTGTCAAATCTGTGTGAGGGTCAATACTGGAGAAACAAGAAGATTCCATTATTAGTAGACATGCATAGGCAAACACAAGATTTACCTATTTATTCTAGTTCCATATTAGGTGTATTTTCGTTGGATACATGGCTCTCCAGCATTGACTTATCAAAGAACATCTCTTACGATATTCCGCATGTACGCATTCCAAAGAGATCAATGGATGTATTAGATTTAAGACAAAAGTGTGCCAAATACTTGAATGAAAATTACGGTTCGTTCTATCAACTTTATACAGACGGATCTAAGGATGCGCAGTATGCGGGAGCGGCTGTATTCGACCCTCAATTAAATAATACGCTTCAATTTAAAATTAAGGTTAATATTGCTGTAATGTACTGTGAGCTGATAGCGATTTCCGAAGCCCTGTCGTACGCGTTAACCCTTGACGCTCAGCATATTGTGGTTCTAACTGACTCTAAGAGTGCTTTATTGCATCTGGCTCGGCTACCCTCGAATTCTCGAGGTTCCCCGATAGCCTTAGTTATCCTCCAAACCATTTTAGAGCTGCGTATGACTGATAAAACTATAGCTTTACAGTGGATTCCATCTCATATTGGCATCATGGGCAATGAAAAAGCAGATCAGGCAGCAAAATTAGCTTCATCGGAAGGGATCACATACACTTGTTTACCGTTACACACAGATCAGGTTCAGACAGTCAAAAAGATCTGTAAAGACTTGTGGCAAGAATATTTTGATGAGAGGTCGCTCACCAAAGGCATATGGTACAGAACTATACAGGCAGGACCTTTTCGTTGCCCATGGTTCCAGGAGATGGAAGCCCATAGACAATATATTGTGACACTGCTGAGACTTCGGTCCGGGCACATTCCATCAAATAAATTTGCACATTTAATGGGTAAAACGGACTCACCTAATTGCACGGAGTGTAACGCGATCGAGGATGTTCACCATGTTTTGGTCGAGTGTGTCCGGAATGAAGCTCAGCGGCGACAGGTACTTGGGGATATGCAGTACAATATAGGGTTATGCAGCAGCTTCTTGGCCTTCCCCCTTTCGGAAGAGGCCAGGAAGTTGTGTGAATTGTACATGTGCCAATTAGGGCACAGGGATAATACTCCATAGTTAAGATAAGATTTGGATAAGATTTTGAAAAGTTAAGGTGTATCTAGCCATAAGAGTTATAGTATAATTAGAATTACGGGGCGACATCGTCATTGTTGACCGAGTCCCTTTAAATAAAGATTAAAAAAAAAAAAAAAAAAGTGTAAACCAAATAGCTTGTTCGGCTGTACATAGCCATACTTATATTATAAGCTAGCTACTGCCTGCGGCTTCACCCGCGTTGTGTTCGATAATAGGGATGATGACTGACTAAAAAAAAATGATTCTGTTTAGTCCGTCAGTTAGATTATCGAAAAATATTGGATACGTGTTTTTTTGTTTTATCAAATTAATAAAAATTGACGAAGATAAAACGTGTCAAAGATCATGAGTGGGGCTTGTGACGTCATATTTGAGTAAAAAATGTACTCAAATGTGACGTCACACGAGTTTTCGACGCACTGTATCGTCTTCATTTTTTGTTTACTTACGTGAAAAAATAAAAAAATCGTGTCCAATACTTTTTGGAAATCATATCTGACGGACTAATTAGTTTTTTTTTGTCAGCTACCCTATTGTCCCACTGGATTGTAGTACCGGGATAAAAAGTATCCTATGTGTTAATCTAAGTTATATAAACTGTGTGTGTGCCTTCCATTCAAATTCGTTAAGTAGTTTTAACGTGAAAGAGTAACAAACTCCATACATTTATCCATCCTAACAAACTTTCGCATTTATTAATAGTTGTAAGATAAGTTGGAAAGGACTATGTATGTCTGTTACCTGTTCAGGGTCTTCCAGACCATGACCCACTTGCTGGACTGTAAGGTGTCCATACATCAGCACTATACAACGTGCACCAGAAAACTGTGGTTGTATTTCAGGGTGTGCCACAGATCAAACTGAACAACTTTCTCCATGGAACCAGCATCGAATGGCAAAAAAAAAAATTTGCTATCCCATACATTTGGGTCGAGCAGGTATTGATTTTTTTTCCCGATTTTATGTTTACCCTATGGAGAAATATTTTCATGTTCAGACGTACCAACCATCTCAAAGAAGTCCTTATGGAGAAATATTTTCAGGTTCAGACGTACCAACCATCTCAAAGAAGTCCTCTCACACCTTAAATGCTAAATAATGATATTTAGGACACAGCTAAACCATGACCTACACTGGGATTTAGGATACTTTTTATCCCGATAGTTCGTTTTCATAGGATATGTCATGACAGGGAATCTTGCGGGCGAAGGCTATCAAGCTATATATGTACTACCACTATATATTTCCGGATAAGCTGACCTTGCATTGTATACTCTTTCCGTGCAATGGGACCTCAGCTTATACTGGAAATGTATAGATGACTCGCTTTCGTATCACTATCAGTGTATTAACAGATTACAATAATGTAATCTTAATTTACCTATCTTTTTTCTATTTCCTTTGTAATTAATTAATTAGTTCAGATAAAGCTAACATGTTACCTTTACTTGGGAAGAGACTGGACCCCACGCCACAGGGTATCCTAGTGTGGAGACCAGGGAATTTGTAAAAATCTAGTGCTTAAGGATCATTGTTTTCTTGTTACTAGCTTTTTAATATTGTACCTTGTTATGCGAACTGAATAAAAAAATGTCCCGGATATGTCGTGAATATGAGCTTCAATTAAGGAAGGAGGTATCAACATTTAAATGTCATTTTAGGGGATTAAGTATATTATGACTTCAAGTTCAAGGATGGGCGGACAAGGGATACGGTAACCAAGGATGAGCTCACAAAGGGCACGCCACAATAGTGGCGGTAAGTCCCCTCTTTGAGGAGTGGCTTGAGAGACGCCACGGCGTCCTCACCTTCCGCCTGACGCAGGTCCTCACCGGACACGGTGTTTTCGGGAGGTTCCTGCACCGAATCGGGCGGGAGGAAACGCCCGGGTGTTTCCACTGCGAGGATCGACCGGAGGACACGGTGGAGCACACGGTGGAGGTGTGCCCCGCGTGGGCGGAGCACCGCCGTGTCCTCGAAGCGGCGATTGGCGGCGGCGACCTCTCGCGTCCGGCCCTGGTGCAAGCCATGGTCCGGAGCGAGACGGAATGGGACGCCGTCACCTCCTTCTGCGAAGCAGTAATGCTAGAGAAGGAGGTGGCGGAACGTGAGAGAGAGAGAACCTCACAGCGTCCCGGCCGCCGGGCCTGTGGACGGTGGGCTATGGGCTAGCTCGCCGTCCGTCCGTCTCATGACGACAGGCCGTGTCGACGGCGCGTTCGTGTTCGAAGGGGTCCGAAAGGACCGATGCCTGCCGGGGTTGCGGGACTATTCGAAAGAGATACCGTGGCCCCGGAACACAAAGGGCGATGAAGGAACATGGATGGGTTTTAGTCAGTAAAAGCCTGACACTCCCTCCTGCTCCGCCCAGAGCGGGAGAAGTCATTTGATGGTTTCCCATCCGAAAAAAAAAAAAAAAAAAAAGTATGAGCTCACAATAATGCGTAATTTTCCAGTGCTTTTTATGAACGAACTAGATGGCGCTGATCAACCTTGGGAATAATAAAATGGCTCGTTTTTATGTCCACAAAGCCTTTACTGAAGTATGGAGTAACCTAACCTCGACTCGACGCACCAGGAGTATAGACGTAACGCAAAAACACTCTGAAGAACAATAGCAAAAACCATGCAAAAACTTGTAGTTCAGTTCAGTGATGCAAAAGAACAGTAGACTTTTTAGGTTAAAATGTTTGACAGAAACAGTTTGGTTCTTTACAGTTCTCACTTTTTATACAACAATGAATAATAAAGAAATTTTACTACACAATGAGTTTGACATGTGTCTAGGTTTTTTTTGCCCTGCTAAAAGATTTTACCATTGATCTTAAATATAATACGTAGTAAATTCTTTTTTCGTTGGATTTTACTAGAACACTGCTTGAAATTTCCAAAATTATCAGCGCCATCTATTGATATATACTGAAGCGTGGTGACAAACGTCAGTGGAAAATTCCTCATTGAAAATCACGGAAAGTATCCCGTGACAGTGCGAGTTTAGTTATGGTGAGAGTTACTTAGTAACTTTGCTAATGCTTATTGAGACAAGCCCGCTACACTATTCCCAAACCACTGTAACTCCTGAAAGCTGGAATCAGTAGTGGCCACCACCAGAAAAGCGCCGAGACAATGAAGCTCGAGGATGTCCCAGAGAAACAAATCCCGCAACGAAATTAATCAGAAAAGTATTTTGGAGGAGTAATTATATGTGCTAAAAAAACACCTGCCTGTTCCAGAAATACACATTTTAGTCAAAATCAGAGTGTAAACTTGCATTTTAAATGCAAACTTTCATGACAGCGCAAACAAAACACAAACTTTGAGCTGTCAACCTCGGCACCAACCTTACACAATATTAGTCTATTTTCTATTCATTGCCCCCAAAGACTAGACAAGTCCCCTGCCACTGGTTCCCCTACCAGTCTACCCCAACTGACCTAATTAAAAAGATGATCAATTATTAATATCCTCTAACTGAAACAAACCGCATCTATTTTCGTTTAATAAGGCCTAATTTTTGGTAGTGTTGATGTGGATAGAATTTATCGTACGGTGAAAGAATAAAATATTATTTGTAAAAAAAACATGCTTCAGAGTGATGTCATTTTATTTTTCGTTTTCTTTTCAGCAAATTCTTTCATTTGATAAGTCCCCATACCATGGGAATGCATAAAAAAAGACAAACCGCCATTTTTGGGAGTCAGCCATATTGGATTTAGAGACCTGGTTGAAGGATTGTCCCCTTTTTATGGCGGATGAAGAATGTTCTTCATACTCCTATAGCAAAATGTGCAGACGACATAGTCTGCATCGCTGGTAAAACCCAGACGAGGTTGTACAGGAACCTGGGGCTTGGAATAAGATAAAAGGATTTGACTAATTCTGTATTTCTTGCCTGTAATACCCGAAGGGGTAGGCAGACTTGTACCTAATAGTACACCCACATTTAGCCAGTTATGTTTAAGGCCCATGTAATAATGGACGAGCCTATTGCCACCAATCGGGCATAAATGCAGAAACCTTGGGGTGCTACTGAGGAATACCTGATACCTATAAATATATAAATTCCTGGAAAAACCCAATAAAAACTAGCCCGACCCGGGAATCGAACCCAGGACCTCATGCTCAGCAGTCGCGATTGCGACTACTAGACCAATGAGGCACTTTTCTTCATTTTATCTCACATTTCGCACTGAAATCCTATTCTGTACGGTCAAGGCACAGAATTCAATGATAATTTGTTTGACACGTAATTATTCAATTCTAGGTGTAAACTCAGGCAGAATTCATTACCCAGATTAATTAATTCTAAGAATAACAGTGAATTAGTGACGTATTTAAAGCAACGCAAACATTAATCCTAACTGCAAATTACTAAACCGAGCATTTATTAAGTTGTAAACAAAATAATCATTTAGTAAACGTAAATAAACAAGTATTATATTATATTACAAAGACGGACTTAAAGTTGCCAATATAAACACCCAAACCATTGAAACTCACATACACAAACAGTCAGACCCGGAACAACTACCTATAGGTAATACAAATATTTGTTCCGTGCTAGGATCGAACCCGCAATACGCAGCGCAACACTCAAACGCACACCCACTGCGCCAACCGTGCCGTATAGATTGTTGGCTTGATAATCACTTGCGCTTGGTCAATTTACTTTCCCTGCTTATATAAATAATTTACTTTAAAAATGTAAAAAATTTCGTGCAGACAACAAAAGAAACAGCGAAAAGATGGACTCTGATATTCAAATTACCTACTGATGAGGAAAATAGCGAAAGGGTACGCAAATGGTTGTTAATTATAGGAATTTAATAAGTGAATGGACTGTATCGAGAATTAAGTTTGAGATTATTCTCAAATGATAGTCTGAGACTATGGAGCTAATGGCTAGCTGAAATGGATTTGGTATAAATATTGTATTTCAGTCAGTGACCAGCAGAAAGGGGTTGGGGCGAAAAAGAAAGGATTGCGAACACTCACGATTGACCAGCTTTCACCTTTAGGTTTAAATTTCTTGAAGTTTCTTGATGTTTCCTTGATGATGAATCTTCTCCGCGTGCACGCGGTAACAAATCACCAAAATATTGTCCTTGCGGGTTTGCTTGAGTGTCCACCACGGTAATTACGCTTCACAAATATTACACAGTTGCGAGATCACTAATTAAGAGTTAGATTGGGCCAATAACTTAATTATATCGATTTTCTTCCTTTACTGCGCGCGCGCCATGCGACCGGAACGAAAGGGGTCGGCGAAGTGACGTGTGGAGGAAAGAGTTAGGGATGGGACATGTCACTGACTAACGAATACGAAAAAAATAGTAAGGTGTATCAAACAATATCGAACATTCCCCCCGCCTTGAAGGAACCCCTTCAAAAGAAGTGGGAGAAAGAGTGTTAAACTACGAAGTAAAGCTAAAGTTAATGAGGCAAAATTAATGCAAATTATTACTACGAACTAGATAAACTTTATGCATGCTGGCTGAGTGATTATTGAGTTGGTAATGGACACAGCTTTACGATCGGTCTTTTAAGTACACCGCTCTTGGTCCTAACTTCAGCGACGCGAGTTACTCCATCCCTTCCAGGGAACAACTTAGTGACAACACCGAGAGGCCACTGAAGAGGAGGTGCATTCTCCATGTTTAGTAGCACTACTGTGCCGACCAACACTGGATTTGCTGAGGTATTCCATTTCTCGCGACATTGGAGATTATGGAGATACTCCGACTTGAAACGAGTCCAGAATGACTGGATAAGAGAATCTAGCAGCGAAAATCGAGTAAGCAAATTAGCTCGTTCATTGCTGAGGTCAGCCGCAGGTAATAAAGAAAGTGGTGCGAGTGAAAGAAAATGCGCGGGCGTAAGAGCACTAGGTTCAGAAGGGTCTGAACTTAGCTGATAGAGAGGACGACTATTAAGAATTGCCTCAATTTGAATGAGGATTGTGTTCAATTCCTCATAAGTCAGAATCTGAGTCCCGATGACTTTAAATAAATGAGATTTAACGCATTTAATATTAGACTCCCATATGCCCCCAAAGTGAGGCGCACTGGGTGGATTAAGTTTCCAAGCTATACGATTGTTTGTCAACTCTTGAGTAAAAGTTTTAAAGTATTCCTCAGAGTGTAGAAATGTATGTAGCTCGTTAAGATAAGCCTTAGATGCAACAAAGTTAGTACCGTTGTCGCTGTACATACATTGACAAGGACCACGACGAGATAAAAACCTTTTGAAAGCATCCAAAAATGATGCCGAACTAAGCGATGAAGCAAGTTCTAGATGAACTGCCTTAGTTACTAGACAAATGAAAAGGCACAGGTACGCCTTTTGGCTGCGTACACCGCGCTTACGAGAAAAAGTTACATTAAATGGCCCAGCAAAGTCTACACCAGTATGTGAGAAGGCTTTGCTTTGCTCAACGCGACATTCTGGAAGATCTGACATAACGGGAAATGTAGGTTTTGGATTGAATCGAAAGCAAATATTACAGCGATGAGTACGCATACGTACGATGCGACGAGCCGATAAAATCCAAAACCTTTGTCTAAGTATCGATAATAACAAATTGGGACCTGTGTGAAAGTGTTTAACATGGTAAGCGTCAATAATAAGTTCAACGATATGTCCATTTCGAGGCAAAAGAATTGGATGTTTTTGCGAGTAATCTAACGACGAATTAGCGAGGCGACCTCCTACACGTAATATCCCTTGATCTAAGAAGGGGGAAAGTTTGCGTAACGCATGTGAACATAATTTTGATTTTTTAATTTTTTCTATATCTTCGTAAAAATACGTGTGTTGTACAGCTTTTACGATTGTCAATTCTGCGAAGTTCAAGTCTGACGCGGTTATGCAATTATTGCGTGGGAGCTTTTTTATGAACCGAAGCATATAAACCACACATCTAAGAAGTTTATCCCAGTTAGAGAACTTTAAACTTAGCGTTATAAGGAAATGCTCAGATTTATTCTTCGAAGCGAATACGGCTGACTTCTCCTCAGGCATTGGAGTAGAAGTAGGAGAAAAATCCGAAATAGGCCAATCATCGATTGGAAGCGATGCCCACGGTGGTCCAGTTAACCAAAGTTCATGTTGAACTAATTGTGAAGGCAATAGTCCACGCGACAGACAATCCGCGGGGTTTTGAGTACCCGGGATGAAACGAAAATAGTCCGACGAGAAATAGGTTTGGCACTGAGCTATTCTGTTAGCGACGAATGTGTTAAACCGATGAGGAGAAGAATGTACCCAGCACAGAGCAACTTGTGAATCCGAAAAAGCATACACATCCTCGATAGGATGTCGTTTTGAAATAGTGTCATAAGTTACCCTTAGTAATTTAGCCATTAGAAGAATACCACAAAGTTCGAGCCGAGCAAGTGTTACAGTTTTAATAGGAGCGACTTTAGATTTCGAACATAACAGCCGAACAATGGGTTTCTGATTATTATTCAAAACGTAGGTATAGACAACGCATCCATATGCCCTTTCGGATGCATCGGAAAACGCCAAGAGATAAAGCCGAGAATGCGAATCAACGCCCAAATGGCGGGAAAACGAAAGACTAGAAATTAATGGTAGTTCCGAAATAAACTGATGCCACAAACGGAGAACAGCTTCTGGAGGTTGGTCATCCCAGTCGAGTTTGAGAAGCCAAAGTTCCTTAATAAGCAATTTCGAATATAGAATAACTGGACCAACAAGACCAAGAATGTCATACAAGCGAGCTGTGACAGACAAAATCGCTCGTTTAGTACCTTCGGGATTAGGTGGCGTGACAGTGAATTTAAACGAGTCAGAAGATGGCAACCACTGAAGGCCGAGAATTTTAAACGATGTGTCTGTGTCGAAAGAGACTGATTCCGATTGGCGGTGAGTATCAGGAATAGTACAGAGCAAGTCAAGAGAATTACTCGTCCATTTCACTAGCTCAAAACCACCACGTTTCGAAAGCTGGATTAGATCGGATGCCATTCCAACCGCTTCCTCAAGGCTAGAAGCGGAGGAAGCTAGATCGTCCATGTACATGTCGCTTTTGTAACACGCTGCAAGCGAGAGGAAAACTATCACGCTCGTCATGAGCGAGTTGTCGCATAGTGCGCAATGCTAAAAACGGCGAAGAACGAAGGCCGAAGGTAACGCGATTAAATTGATAAGTCTCAATTGGAGCGTCATCCGAGAAACGATATAAGATTCTTTGATAAGAACGATGCGAAGGATGGACCTCGATGCAGAGGTACATTTGACGAACGTCAGCGAAAAAAGCGAATTCAAATACACGAACCCCTATAAGTATATGAAAGATATCATTTTGCAAGTTGCAGCCCGTATGCAAAACGTCATTAAGTGACAAACCGGAGTCTGTCTTAGCACTAGCGTCGAGTACGATACGAAGTTTAGTCGTTGATTTATCTTTACGAATAACAGGATGGTGAGGCAAATAAAATCCTGACTCGAGACAATCCTCTGGAGGGACGAGAGACAAATATTTTTTATTAAGATATTCCATGATAACGGCATTGTACTCCTCACGCAATCCAGGAGAACGCGCGAATTTACGTTCGAGAAATAAATATCTACGTTTTGCAGTTATAAAAGAATTGCCAAGCTGATCGACATTTTCCTTAAAAGGCAGATTAACAATATAACTACCATCGGCATTTCGAGTAGTAGTAGATGTATAAATATCTTCGCAAACCTGTTCGTCAGGGCTTATAAAATTTGAAGAAGGCACTTCTTCCAATTGCCAAAATCTCTGCAGCGAATCATTAATTTGTTCATGTGTAAAAGCGCAGAATGAACGAGTAGACTGAGGTGAAAATATGGTGGGTGCATTTCCCATTAAAATATATCCTAAACTAGTTTCGATTGCTGTAGGCAAATTATTACCAGGACTAATTTTATTAAATAACAAAATTTTACAATATGAATTGACACCCAACAGCATGTCAATTTGTCCGGGTGAATGATATTCATCATCGGCAAGCGGTAAATTATCTAAGTAATGAAGTGCGTTCACATCAATAAAAGCGTCTGGTAACTGTGACGTAATCCTGTCAACTACAAATGACTGCGAATTATACTTTGTCCCAGCGTCAAACCGAGATGTAAACAGAACCTTGGTCACGCCCAATATACGTTGAGATGCACCACCGATGCCTTGAACTTCAACAAACCGATTTTTATTCGAAACAAATAACGATAGACGTTTACAACACGAAGCTGTGATATAATCACTCTGCGATCCGGAATCAATTAAACATCGTACGAAATGCACACGATTATATTTATCTAAAACCTTTATTTTTGCGGTACTCAACAAAGTCGTTAACAACCTGTTATCAAAAAGGTCACGAGCAACACCACAAACAGACTTACTATTGTCATTGGGTGGCGAACTAGATTCCACTCCGCTTACGCTTAAGGTGTGGTCAACCTGATGAGAGGTAGCGGGAGCGGAAGCGACAGCGGGCAAACTTGATGCATTATTTTGCGAACCAGATGAACCAAAATGCAAGACTGAATGATGTTTCGACTTACAATGGCGACAAAAATTTTTTGATGGACACGATAAAACCTTGTGCCCGTGATTTAAACAATTAATGCACAACGAATTAGATTTCACAAAATTAAATCGTTCGTGAGGGGTCATTTTTGTAAAATCAGAACAAAAATATAGTTTATCATGTTTGTCTGACTTACACAAAATACAATTATCGGCTTTCTGAGCGACAAAGGCTTTTGTGGATTTTGGTTTTGAATTAGACAAGTTTTTAATTTGGCCATCTTGTTGAGGCTTGGAAACTAAAGGGCTAGAGCGTACTATTTTATCTTGTTCTTTAACGAATTCAACTAAATCATCATAAGAAGGTATGACTTTCTTGCGATGACTCATTTCGAATAACTTAACTGTCTCGGGATCTAACCTTTGCAATGCGAGATTTAACAAAATAAAGTCCGCAAGATCTTTCAAATCTACTTGTTTGAGCGCCCTAACGGCGGTATCAAATGTGTTTACAAATGACTCTAAACCGGTTATAGATTTAGCAGATATAGGTTTAAATTCTAATAGTTGATTTAAATATGAAGCGGCTAGAAAACGCGGATCATCATACTTATCTACGAGCGAGTTCCATAATATTTTATAATTCTCAGGTGTAGGTGGTATCCCTGCACACAAAGAAGCGGCGCTGCCGGTCAGCTTACCAACAAGAAAATGAATGCGTTCCGAGTCAGATAGTTGCGTGTTATCATGAACTACGCGCTTAAACTGATTATAAAACAGCGACCAATTACGAATATCGCCATCAAAGGAAACTAAATCGATACGAGGTAATTTCGGGAAATTATTCTTAGGCGTTTCCTTTATTTGAGATTGTTCTATTTTAAGTGAATTTACGACACGTTGAACCCGACAGTACAATTCCTCAAACGAAATCCAAGATTGGTAACTTATAGTAGCATTAGGATCCACTTTAATAGAACACGTATTGAAGGCGTCTAATACGCTTTGAAATTCATTACGTAAACTTTGAAGATTTGCGACATTATTTAAAAGTGACTCCCTACATGTTTCATCATTCATATCCTGTTTTGATAACTCGAATATATTTTGCATACGTTCGAAATGTGCATTACGTTTAGCTTGTAATAAGGCTAATCTATTTTTATTGTCGTCGTTCGACATGATTAAAAAACAATATGTAAAATGCGAATGTGTAAACTAAAAGGTGACGTAGGTGTAGAAATACGTAATAATTGTGTCTTGCCAAAATCAAAATCAAATAAGTAAACAATTTACCTATTTCCAACGCGAGCGTAACGAAGGTAAACGACAACGATAAGTACCTATGCGACAACAACGAATGGGGCCTTTCACACTTAATAACTCTTTGTAGGTATGTGTGCAAAAAACACCAATAAGTAGGTACCTACCTAGTAGGCTTCTCAATACGAACAACGAGATGCTCCCGAATAGAGCTCCTGAATACAACCTTAACGACTTATAGGTATGTACGAGGACGAATATTATGTATGAGTAAGCACTAATTAATGTACCTAATCGTTTTACGAATAAACGAACGAAGTGAAAATAAACGACGTTCAAGACCCAATTATACAGTTAATTATCGAATATACGAAACGAGTGGCAAGTAGCGGCATAGGAGCCACGGCTTGTTTATATACCTACGTATATCGGCGCGCGCTTTCGACAACGAACAATGAACGAACTAAGTGGAAATATATGCGTGTAGGTAATTGACCAATACTGTGTGTACGTAAACACCGACTAAATATATATTTTTTAATTAATGTGAGTATTATTACGATATTGAATACGTAAATATGTAATAATCAGTTACGAATACGAGTATAAGCTCAGCCAGCACAACACTGAATACCTAATGCAGTAATAGAACTCAACAGAGACGTGATATTTGATTGAGTAGGTATTTGTTCGAAATACGAATTTTAGTTAGATACAAGTATGAACTAGAACTATCCGGCTCGATGTGACCAAAAATATGATGAGGAAAATAGCGAAAGGGTACGCAAATGGTTGTTAATTATAGGAATTTAATAAGTGAATGGACTGTATCGAGAATTAAGTTTGAGATTATTCTCAAATGATAGTCTGAGACTATGGAGCTAATGGCTAGCTGAAATGGATTTGGTATAAATATTGTATTTCAGTCAGTGACCAGCAGAAAGGGGTTGGGGCGAAAAAGAAAGGATTGCGAACACTCACGATTGACCAGCTTTCACCTTTAGGTTTAAATTTCTTGAAGTTTCTTGATGTTTCCTTGATGATGAATCTTCTCCGCGTGCACGCGGTAACAAATCACCAAAATATTGTCCTTGCGGGTTTGCTTGAGTGTCCACCACGGTAATTACGCTTCACAAATATTACACAGTTGCGAGATCACTAATTAAGAGTTAGATTGGGCCAATAACTTAATTATATCGATTTTCTTCCTTTACTGCGCGCGCGCCATGCGACCGGAACGAAAGGGGTCGGCGAAGTGACGTGTGGAGGAAAGAGTTAGGGATGGGACATGTCACTGACTAACGAATACGAAAAAAATAGTAAGGTGTATCAAACAATATCGAACACCTACCTATGTGCATTCCCCATGAAACCAAAGATGCACCTCTAAATAAAATTTTAACTTTCTTGCCATAGTAATGATGGCTTTTATTACATCAGAAACTACGCAATCTAGCTATCGCTAGGCCTCACAAAATAAACATAAAATAAAAACTACAAAAAACATACGATGGTATCATCCTCCATTATTCCCGTCATCGCTAAACGCACTAAAAACAGAACAATGTTTCATCGTCAGACTCACGGAGCATATCTCCGGTCAGACCCTGTATTCAACTTATATACCACTTTACTAGGTTAATTTACACATATATAATGAACGTGGCACAGAATAGATAGATACACAGAAGGTCTTCTCTGTTATGCATTCAAAAACGAAAACGCACGCACACATAACCACGTTCAAGGTTCGTGAATTTCGGAAATTTTCAGTAGCAGCCTGGAGTTTCGAAGTCTGGTGAGGTGATACCGATATGCCTGGGAAAGCACGTTAAGTGGTTGGTGTTTGCGCAGACCCTTTTTTTTGTTTGGATGGGAAATCATCAAATGACTTCTCCCGCTCTGGGCGGAGCATGAGGGAATGTCAGACTTTTACTGACTAAAAACACATCCATGTTCCTTCTTTGTCCTTTGTGTTCCGGAGCCACGGTATCTCTTTCGAACAGTCCCGCAGCCCCGGCAGGCATCGGCCCTTCCTTTTGCTGACTCTCTTTGAGGCGCGCGTGGAACACGAACGCGTCGTCGACACGGCCTGTCGTCATGCGTCATAAGACAGACGGACGGCGAGCTAGTTTGCGCACACCCTTGTGCACTATTTATTTATGTTCATGTCCAGCGACATTTATTTATTATTATTATTTATTCATACACTATTTCCCTCATTGATGGCTATAACTCTCCGCTAAGATTACCCCTCCCTCGTGATCAAAAACGGTCAGGAGGACTAGTATTTTTACGGCAAGAGCAATCGCACACGCGGTGTTGCCACCTTGCGACTATCACTTGTTTGAGTTCGCCGTACGAGGTACGCCTCATGTGTATAAATAAAATAAAAATTAGTTTATTGGTATAACAAGTTTAGTTTTTAACAAAATTTTGTGATTGGATCCTCCTTTTAGGCAGATAGTGCCTGTGTTAGGAGAGCCCGCTCGTCCATAGCAAGTCGTGTCGTGTTATACAAAAAGCACAACGTATTATTATTATACTAAAACTTCATAAATTAAGATTAAGATTAGCTTACAATGTGTGTATGAGTGGGTGTAAGTTTGTGAGTGAGTATATGTGAGTGAGAGAGAGAGAGAGCGTGAGTGTGTGTACCTATGTGTGTGTTTGTGTGTCAAGGTTTCAGAAGTGTTTTGGTATCATTGTAGGTGAGCGTTTGTATCCATTCCATTATTATTTTTTACTGTCATAGTAGTTTTTAGGATAAATGAGAGGAGAAATATAGAGGTATCCTTTTGGACTTGTCTTTTCTGTGACATAGTTGTGACCATACTCTATCCATCATGTTCTACACGTGGGTGATATGAACAACCAATTAGGATTTGGTAACTCGAGGTTGCTTAACTTCTGATTGGGTATTGTTTTAATGTTATGTAAATATTTGTGGATGCAAATAGAAGAATATATTCATGAAAAGGTAACTGATAGTGATTCGAATGAGCACCGGTAAAACTTCATTTTATGAAATAGTAAATACTAAGTAGGTACACGACCCGAATGGCGTAGCGGTAGTGAGGCTGCCTTACGTTCTAAGGGTCCCGGGTTCGAATCCCGGTTGGAGCAAATGTTTGTGTGATGAGCATGGACATTTGTTTCCGAGTCATGGATGTTTATATGTATAATAAGTATGTATTTAGAAACAAAAAGTGTCTATGTAGTATATCAACTATCTGGTGTCCACGACACAAGCCTCGTTGCTTAGTGTGGCACTAGATGGGCTGTGTGTTAATGCCCAGCGATATTTATTTATTTATTTACATAACTGAAAATGTATTGGATGTATCAGAGGGCCACCAAAAAGTAATATTAGTGATAACGATAACAGAAAAGAAAAATAATTGACATAATTGGCTAATGGCTACCGAAAAATGTCCGTGTCCATTTTTTAGACCAAAAAGTTATTTTAGAAATGCGAAACGCTTTGTAAGTAATTTTCACTCGTCTAGGCCACCAGATTAGGTGAAAAAACCGATTTGGTAAAAAATCCATAAAAAAAAAAAAGAATTCGTTGTACAAGTATATACATTGTTTATGCCCTAGAGTGTAACTATGATGTGTACGTACATTCGATGGATGGGAAACTGTTTGCGAGATCCAGACAAAAGAATTTTATTAGGAACAAAACATGGAGTGACCTTTGTTGACGATCCTCCTACCTTTAAGTTCATGTAATTGTGATTTCCACCGGTCCAACTTCTAGGTAAACTAAAAACAAAATATAAAACCTTCTCTCAAACACTTTCTCTCTTAACAAAATAAAGTATAAAAGGTAGCAACAGAAAAGCCCAGAGCATTGGTCCCTCGGGACCAATCGCGGGCTTACCGGTCGCAACTATTAGAACTATATTTTTCTATTAATCCCAGCTATGGGATCGTAACGGCTGAATTATCGTTTAGTCCTTTTTATCCGGAATTGGACTGAAACTGGCACATTGTAGCTGAATTGCTTAGAAGCAAAGAGTATGGTAGTAGATACCTATGTTTTTTTCTATCCCTAAAATACTGAAAATAATACCGCAAATAAGTCTATAATTTATCTATACTATATACTAATATTATACTCAGAAACTACTGGACCGATTTTATCTATTTTTTCACCAATAGAAAGCTAAATTATCAGTAAGTAACATAGGCTATAAATTATATTTATATGATGCAAATTAGCCGAGCTATCACCATTTTTGCGTACAAAGTCGCGGGCAAAGTGCTAGTACTTCATAAAATAATGAACAAGGATAAGTCTATCAGATTTTTAGGACAAATGGACCGAATTTTGATAAAATGCTTGATTAACCACTATTTATTCTTAGGGTGTCGTTAACACTGAGGACACGCCGCTGTAACTGTGTTCACACCCGAAGAAGCTGTGTGTTAACGACACCTGCTTGCGGATTTCGCCGCCCACGCCGCTCCCACTGAGTTTGGTTTTCCGAAGACAAGAGCGTTTTATATTTTTCCAAATACATGAATGCAAATATGATAATGTTAGCCTCATAAAGTAGAGGTATGGTATGGCAATTGAAACTTTGACATTTCTGCCCACTATTCATGATGAAACTGCTGCAAGCTAAAGCTATAAGTATAACTCGAAGGGCCATTAACATTTGGAATGTTTATGAAGAGGTTTTTGTTATGTTATTTGGTTTATGTAAACATACGTACAAACTCAAACCGTCTATATCGGTTAGTCATTGGCCCGAAAGTCTGACAACCAGTCTTAAGTACCAAGGGGTATCGTATTAACCAGTACTAACTGGGTTCTGTAGGTCAGATAGGCATTCGCTCCATGTAAAATACTGGTATTCAGCTGCATCCAGTTAGCCGATCCCAACATAGTTGGGAAAAGGCTAGGCAGATGATGACTCATTTATAAATGCGACAGTAACTCTGACTGTCTGCTGTCTGTTACCTTTTCAGGCCTTTTTTACCTCGTTCCCGCGGGACAATTGCCACCTCAATACGGGCGACACTGCGAACGAAAACTAGTCTGATATAAGACAGCCCTAAATCAGGTACTAAAACATACAACGAACATAAAATATCGCTTAGCTTATACTGGCACTTACAGGACATCTTACGTGATTATATTACGGGATCACGGGATAAGTCATCCCGCGATCATGGCACTCGCGACAGCGTCGAAATATCGGGAGCTCAAAATAATTAATAATCACAGAACATATTCCCAAAGTGTCAGTATAAGTTTAGTTTTAAACCGTGAAAGCCTAAAACAGTGGTTAAAATATTGCTTGTTGTTCACAGGCGGAACACAGAAAGCTTGCTTGTAAACACTAAAGCGACTTAACAATCAATCTCCTAAACAAATCAGCCTAAATATTTCTTAAATCAACTGCCTAAAACCACTTAATCTTTCAAAGTATCTCTCCCACTGACAAGTTTAATCACGCCTACGGTTTGTGAAAGCGCACACAAACGTGAATGGCCTACGGACTGGTACAAGCGGCGAAACAGTTTAGTGTGCAGAAGAATTTACTAAAAGTAAGGGACCTACTGGAATGTATTTAAAACCATGTTGGCATAGGCGCAGCCGCTATTCTGTTTTTCTTTTGACCACGGCAAATCTCATGTTTTATCAAACGCAATGAAGAAAAGGTCCCATTACAGAAAAATGGCGCCATATTATAGAGTAATGTTTTCAGAACAATTTTTTTTGTTAATTTAGTACTGCACGACACGCTGCAATTGCATCCATCCATCTATAAGCGTTACTTTGTTATTGCTATTTGTTATTGGAGCGAGTTCCTATCTGACCTCCACAACCCAGTTAGTACTAGGTAATACCATACCCCTTGGTAAGACTAGTTGTCAGACTTTTGGGCCACTGACTACCTATTACGACTGTATAGATTTACAAATGACAGTCGGGACCAACGCCTTAACGTGCTTTCCGAGGCATAGAAGCAAATCAGTTTGTAATGTGGTCAGTCATCCACGGACCAATCTAGGCAAGCGCAGTTTAACTAAAGATCGACCCGAGTGGCTGTTATTAATAGCCACGAGCTCCTCAACTCAATAAATGTGGTTGAGCTGTCAAAATGAAAGACATTACCACTGTAAGTGTGATACGCAATGATCCCGTGGCTGAACATAATATAAACAACAGGACACCAATCACCTTTGCCACTGGTACAAAGCGGTCGCCTTGAGACTACAATAGCCCAATCACGTTACACCGCTAACTAGTAAATTCGCAGTGTTATGTGGGATGTGGGTGACATTCCTTAGATCTACGCAAATTGTTTCTATTGTTGAATGAGATTGTGGTAGGTGCTTTACATAAAGCTTAGGAAATGGGCGAACGAAAGGTGGTCATGAAAAACAGGAATTATTGATGGACTGGTTTAGTGAACGTTGGTTTGTTCAACTGTAATATAATAATTCAGTTTTAGTAGTAAACTCTGTTGTTATTTATTTTGCGATTGTCACCATAATTTTCTCATGTTTTTCCGTTTTCTTTTTTAGGGTTCCGTAACTACCTCAAAAGGTAAAAAAAGGAACCCTTATAAGATCACTCTCTTGTCAGTCTGTCCGTGTGTCACCACCAATTTTCTCAGGAACGGGTGGATCTAGAAAGTTGAAACTTATACCAGATACTGGGGTCTATAGTTCCTATTAGGTGTATAAAAATCAAGGTCCTGAGTCAACACGATAAGAAAATATGGGCAAATTTAGATTTTCGCAAAAACTTGTAAGTGTACCTACAAAAATGTACCTTAATTTTCAACTGTTTTTATGTTTTCGGAATTTTCCCTTTATTTGTGCTGTAAGACCTTTTAACCAAAATTGACAATTCTAGTTTTACTGGATTTCGGAGAAGCCCGAAAGAAGGTTGATGTAACCAATACCTGATGAAAGATTTCTGTCTTTAATAAACCTCGCAACTCAACTGACAATTTGTAGATTTCGAGAATAACACCCGGGCCGGGAAAAGTGCTATTGGATTTTTCCATCAGGGATTTCTCAGTGGCAGTCACGGAGTCTGGATTTGTGCCTGGTTGATAGCAATAGTTTCGTTCCCTATAACTTATGACTTAAACATAACTGGCGAAATGTACTATTAGGTACACCTCTGCCTAACGGCTCGGGGCTTACAGGTGTGATGTCATGTTTAACCCAACAGGTACATTTGTTAGTTTATTACCTATGAAAATTAGCCTAATTATAGCAGCAAAACAAGCCAATATAGCCACCCTACTAAACCAATAACAAACCTATAGAAAAAGCGATGACCCAACGACAAAGTAACTTTAATGAACAAAGCGTCACTACGGTCATAGAACATTATATTCACATACTGTATAAACTCTGTAAACCTTTGTTTTTGCGCGCCCCTGTTCTAGCGAACAATGGGCCGCTGATAGAGTGGGCTACCGCGGGATGCGGGACCCGGAGTCCGGGATTCAAGTGGTCTTGTATTTAGTGCTTGGGGGAGGGAAACTTTTGATTGAGTAAAATCAGTGTCTAGATATGTGAAAACTACTACTAAAGACTAATTATGGGCTTGAAAGAGAGTTAATTAGAAAATAAAAACGAAACGCCATGAAACTTTGTTTAAATTCAATGGGCAAAGATTTACTAAAATTAAGCAAATGGGTTCTGTCTGTATGCTACTGAAAAAATTCTTCGTTAATGGTATTAAGTCCCATGTCAAATATCTGTCTTTAGAAGACTTTAAAACTTAAACTTCTTCATTCCGGAAAAGCTTTGGGGCAAAATAGCAGGAAATTGTTGCCCTGACACAATGAGGCGGGGTCGCGGCAGGTGACGAAGGAGATGGTGTGACGAACTAGGGTCCTAAAATGGCTGCTTTGTCAGAATCATAATACGAATCACGTTTAATATTCTTAAAATGGACTTTATGATTGTGATCATAGAGTCCATTTCAAGTTTTTTTTTTAACCTGATTTATATTATGATTCTGCTAAAGCGGCCATTTTAGGCCCGCTGGACAGCTTCCACCAGTACTGGACAGAGGCTGCGTGGGTTTGCGAGAAATGGAAGGAGTGGAGGGAGGCCTTTACCCAGAAGTGGAATAGAGCAGGCTAGGAGAAAAAGAAAGAACTTCACACATTACACAGAGTTCACACCGACTTGAAATAACTCGGCGTCGAGTCTGTATTACTCTGTATATTGGGCGAATTGGGCGAAATGTGTGATAGCCTGCAATTTACAAGTAAAAAGTCAAGTCTTGGTGTCGAAATCATTTAGGTAGAAGATTATTAATCATCGCTGTGGCAATCCTCTGATAATGATTAGTGGAACCAAATGATTGATCGTGTGCTTCACTTTATACACCCACATTGAAACGAGGCCCTTGGGTATTGGGTAAATACCTTATAATAAGCTGCCACTGCTTTAAAAATGTAACTCACTTCAATCTTCTTTTCAATTCAGTCAGCATTTTATTTGCACTACATTCACACTCAAACTCTGAATTATCTATAAATTCTTCTCTTTATAACAACAATCTTGCATTATAAAATATAATAAAATTAATTTTAGTCCCGTAATCACGTAAAATACGGACGGAATCCCGGATAAAGCGTGTCAGCACTATGTTCAATGGGTTCACTATTATAATATTTTCGCGTCCCCTGGGCCTGCGTTGATTGGATGCTGCACAAGATAAACTTTGCTATGTTTATGCTTGTAATGGCGCGTGGCTTGACTTTAGCCACAGTAGACATGATTAGTATTAACATACAGTATTTCAGCTGCTTCGATTACCCAAGTAGCAGCGCTTGCAAAAGTTAGTCCGTGGATGGTTGACCACCCAACGCACGATATTCCGGTGGTTCTGGCTATCATTTGTAGATCTTTGACAGTTTTCAATTCAATTCAAGTCTTTATTGCATATCACATGTGTGTGTGTGTGTTTTTACAGTCAGTTGCCCGAAAATCTGACAGCCAATTTAACCAAGGGGTATCGTATTACCCAGAATACCAGAACGAACTGCGCTGTGGAGGTCAGATAGGCAGTCGCTCCATTTAAAATACTCGTATTCAACTGCTAGCAAATGATGTCGGTCTAGTTTTTTTACTGACTATCTTTATACTATGCTTTAGCTGTAGTACTTAGGGTCAGTTCACACCGCGGCGCTGCGCGTACATTTTAATAGAGCGAAATATAACTTTATTTGCTACACGAAAAGATACACGTTTCATTGTGAGAATTCAGAATACGTTGCACCATGCAGCGCTGCGACTCGCGGCGCGGCGCGCGTCGAAGAGATGCATCGCGACGCAGTCCGGCCGGTACGCGCAGCGTGCAAGCGTGGCGCTGCGCCTCAGCGGAACATGCCTACATTCGCCGCATGCACCCGCAGTCTACCATTTTCAAACGCATGAGAACGACGAGACAAGTCGCCACGGCGGCCTCAGATTGCGCATTGCGGCGTCGGACGGCGTCGCGTTGTATCGCGCGGCTTCACGCTACGCAGCGAGGCGTCTTCGTGCTGCCAACGATTTTATGATGTGCCTCGCGACGTTACAATGCGTCTCGCGGCGCAGCGCGAAATCACTGGCCTCTTCCAAGACCGTCGCGCCGCGCAGCGTCTCGGTGTGAACTAACGCTTAGGGGTAAAAGGTTACGTGCTACTTGGCTATAGTATTAAATCTTTTCAGGTTGCTTTTTAAGCTGTTTAAGCTGGCAGGAAAAGTGTGTCTTTTGACAATCTTTGGGGAAAATCTCTGTGCGGCTCGAAGGACCAGTATTTTCATGAAGTTTTTTTATACAGGAAAACTGTTTGATTCATATTTTGATAGTTTACAATTAAAAACTTCACAAATCCAATTGGCCACTTGCAACTGCACCCCTTCATTACATTATTGAAGCGCATCAGCGTACCATTTACAAATTTATAGATATGTAATGAGATAATTGTCATCATTAGGCGTACCAAATGAATATTTGGCGGGTAAATTTTAGTTAGTTTTCTAAAGCTACCTAAAGACATACATAATGTACTTTTCGTCCTGGAAAACTAGAAACATTACATATTGCGGTTGGCACAAATTCAGGTACGGTAAAACTCCTAAATAATGTTTGTCTTCTGTAGAATAAGATATCATCCAGTCACCCAGTAGCTAAGTATGTGTAAGACCTCATTCACGACTTCGGGCGTTGCGACTCGCATTGAACGATACACGCACGCTTCACTTGCTCCATCTCTCCGCAAAAAGCGTCACACCGACTCGCACGCAGGACACAAGGACAAGGACCGAGTTACCGTTATATTTTGATAATATTACCAATAACCATTATACTAACGATAAAAAAGTGAGGATATTAATAACGATAACCGATAAGTCCGTTAACGTTGTCAAAATACTAATATTAGTATCGGTAAAAGTAAGAATACTTATACCGGTTTATGCTACTAGGATAGTAGGGTATTTTGTGGAGAATGTAGGATGCAAGAACGAGTGTAGTGAGCTCAAATTTTTCCACTGTCAAAAGAATACCTATATCCTATCCGAATAGCTCGGTTAGGCATTCTTTTGATAAGCCCTAGGCTACGACACTGGCAGGAACTAAAAGGCCCCAAGTTTCACGGGACCCACTTGCCCAGAGTGGCTTACGGAAAAGACGGCCCTGGTAGTCTGGCTTGCTTGGCATGCTTTAGTTAGAGTATTCGATTTTTGTCAACTGGTTTTACGCGGTCGCAAGTCCCGTGGCTATAGAGGCAAGATATCACCCAGTAGCTCAGTACATGTAATAAGTAATGTACATTGTACAGTCGTAGCCAGCAGAGTGCCGTGTACAGCAGAAGTTAATACGTTTACTTGGGATAACAAAGTTTTCGTTCATTTTACATTTGTACGACTAAAGACGTACGTAGGTTCGTGCAGATGAAATACTAGGTACTATTTATCATTGTCTTAAATTTGCCAAGGATATTATAAAAATGGAAATCAGCTCGAAAATTTTAAAAACAAGAAATTTTATCTTCGACACTTTCAAACCGTAGTGGAATATTGTCTGTTATTGGGGGAAAAATTGTAGTGTACCTACTTCAGGCGTCCCATCTCATACCCGTTTTTTCTTGATCCAATTAAGTATTTTGGAGATAAATATTGACAGGGCTGATCTGATGATCAGCCTTGTCTCCCCAGAAGAGAGGGTCCCAGAAGCCCGAAAGTCTGATGACTTTAGGGCTTCTGGGGCCTTCCCTACTCGTTAACGTTTCGACCTTATATTCGGATTTATCCGTCTCTCTCGCGCACGTCTGCAGATGAGTGCGAGTGAGAGAAACGGATAGATCCGAATATACGGACGAAACGTCCCCTACTCTCTAGAGTAGGGGTTCTGATCCGTAACGACTCCGCCAAAGATCTACAAATGACAGCTGGGACCAACGTGCTTTCCGAGGCACATAGAAATCCAATAATTATGTAACGGATGCTCAGTTGGTCAGCCATCCACTAAACGACCTCAACAAGCGTCACTTATCCTCGTATTGTCTTAGCTGTTATATATCTTTCTATAATTCAAAACAAAAGGCCTGACTAAAATATATATTTGGGAACCTAGATATTCTGTATTCCAACCGGATTATAGACACACTACCTAAAAAAAAAATCTACAATTTACCAAAAATATTTTTAACCTAAATGAATTCACCTCTTTCCTCTAACTACTCTGTGCCAACACACAACACCGTATGCATATATGAACTGCCAGAATAATGGTGTTCATGCTTAAAAGCTTTCGCGGATAATCGTGCCGTTAATTATTACTACAACAGTTATAGTGTAACGAAACTCCATTATAATGCGGTACAGGGCGGTAAAATATTGGTGTTTTCATTACAGGAAGTTTGGTAATGGGATGTTATTCTGATTATGTTTTTGGCAATATGTGTTAGTAATATCAACTTGTTATTATCTCACTGTAATCTGAAGGGAATAGGAGGAGCTCGTGGCTAATTAATAACCGCGCACGGGTCGGTCTTCATGGCTATGTAGTGCTTGCCAAAGTTGGTCTGTGAATGAGTTTCGTCCGTGTTTCGGAAAGCACGCTAAGCCGTTGATCGCTTCTGCCGTTTGACAGTCGCCCGAAAATCTGACAACCACCCCTATGCCGCCCATGGACCTTTGACTTGGCTTAACATACCGTCGACAAATATCTCTCAGGCATGCTGGTTTCCTCACGAAGTTTTCCTTCACTGAACGCACACGAATCCGAAAAATCAAAGGTGCGTGCCTTGGGTTCGAACTCGAAACCTATGACATAGCAGTTCGGCGGTCACACCACTAGACTATCACTGGTTTTCGTTATCGATTATCGCAACGAAATAGGGCAATATAAAAAAGATTTTCCCACAGTCAAAGATATCAATCATTATCGATCAATCAACAAACACCAGCTAATCACCTGAATGATAAGCAAACCATCAGCAACAATATACATTCCCGAACCAACTTTCTAAACTCCCACTGACAAAGACAATGTATGTACACACCAACCAACATGAGTATACAATTATGTACAAGTTGACAAACTTGGTCGAAGCTAACTAAACTCAGAATAACTTGGACTTTGATATATTATGAAGATTGTTCGCCTGTGAACGCGAACTTTGGGGCGAAACAGCAACAACATAGGTTGCGTGATGCGACGGGTAAACGATAGTAAGTGGGCTTTTGTACCTTTGTACATGTTCATGAAGTTATAGTTGCTGTCAGTTAAGATTGCAATAGCGGTCATTGCCCTTTCCCTAAATCTCTTCGTACGAACCAAAACAAATGAACCATGTATCGTTTTTCATTAGAAAAAATGTTGAAGATCACGATAGATGACGATTCAAGACTTGAACAGGCTTGTTTGGATTTCAAAGTTGAGAACTTTAATAAATGTAGGAGGGTCAATGGCAGCAACTATACGAGTACATAGATAGGCTTTTGAAGAAGTTGTGTTCTGTCTGTGGTAAGAATAAGAATAATTTATTCAAAAAGGAAAAGAGGTAGGGAGAGGGAGGGGGGTGGGTAGGTTAAGAGAAAGTCTTCCTAATCTCATCAATCACTTCAGAAACAAACAAAAAAAAAATGTCCATGGAGTTTCCTGAAAATTCTTCTCTATCAGATCTACTATTTAAGAATGGGCAACTACAGTCCATTCACAGTTATTATGCCTGTGGCCAGACTGTACGTAGCTTATTTTTGACCATGCAAAAGTGCCTGTCTATTTAAAATAAATGCTTTGAGCTTGAGTTTAAAGGCGAACGCACGCTTATCCGCGCCGAAAGAACCGACCGCGCCGAAAGAAACATTTTCTCATCCGTATGACGTTACCTATTCGTCCGATTCGACGCGGATAAGTGTGCGAGGTTTCATAAGATTTCATACAAAGTAGGTAATTCTAAAATTCGATGTTGTCGGCTCCTTCGCTTCCTTCGGCTCTGATAAGTGTGCGTTCACCTTTAAAGTAGGACAGTATTATTTTTCTTAAACAACATAGTACTTACCTAACTTAGTAGTATTGCTGTCGTCACTAGGCAAAATCTCTATTCAGTTCACAAGTCCATAACTTAGAAAGAATGTTTAATCCTTTCAATACTTCGCAGTGTAATATTCAGAGAAAAAACTTTTTTAAACTGGTCCTTTGGATCGAATTGAGAACGATTGACGTAAACACTCCAGGGACTCTAAAATTATAACAGTTCTGTCTTTCTACAAGTATCAAAAAACAGTTTAAATGAAAGAGAATACAAAAGTATCTCCCTACAACCTTTCGTTCACATACTTTCGGTACAAAAAGTCTGAATGTACCAGATTCTCTCGAAACCGCTTAAAAAATAAACCTGTTATATTTAAATATTGGATGTACCTAGGCCGTCGCAGGTTGCCGTCGCCTACGATATTACAATAACCTAATTGTCTTGGTTTACACCTACGGCCGGTTGCGGGATGGGAGGCAGATATTTATGACGACCCGATTGGCGCAGCGGTAGTGAAGCAGCCTTACGTTCCCGGTAGGAGCAAATGTTTGTGTGATGAGCATGGGCATTTGTTTCCCGAGTCATGGATGTTTATATGTATAATAAGTATGTATTTACAAACAAAAAGTATCTGTGTAGTATATCAACTATCTGGTGTCCACGACACATGCCTCGTTGCTTAGTGTGGCACTAGATGGCGCTGTGTGTAATGTCCAACGATTCTAATTATTATTTATTTAGGGAGTTACCTATTGATATTCTTCTTTTTCTTGGGCCCACTCTGTGGCCACACTAAACATCAGATCATGTTCCTCCCGTACCCAAATACCAACTGAGACCGCGTGGACTCAAATGGTTGGATGTTCCGTGTGCACGCACAGTTTCTGACTCTAACACTTCCTTCGTTTGCGCTCTGGCAATGCTGAATGCTCTACTGACTTCGACACCGGAGTGTGACTTATTTGCCTCGAGATGGGTAGACCTACGACGTTGATGTTCGAGTTTCTGTGATGAACGAAAGTGATGTACTAGTGTATAACCGAATGACTTAATTTTTGTTATCAACCTCATCACGAAGCCGTCAACCAAGCAGCTGTACATCAAACTAAGTAACTTTACGCAAAATATATTGCTGGGAAACGACTTTTTTTTGGGGTGAAAAATCACGTTTTGTGGTAGAACTCAATGTAACGCACTCAAAACATTGTGCTGGTGGATGGATTGAGTAGTACGGGGGTCGTGGAGGTGTTTAAAGCAAAAATCTTACATTAAAAACTTGTATTTAAAAAAAAACTTGTTAAAAAGTTGGAACTTTGACCCCCAATATCTCCGTAACTAGAAGGTTCCCAGGTATGGTGTAGAACAAAAAAAAATGATCGCAATGACGGGGAGAAGAAGTACCTTTCGGCTTCCTTAAGAGGTTTTTTACTCCCTTTATAAGGACACAAGAAGAAGAAAAAGGGCCAATTTATTCGAGCACGTAATCAAAAGACCGATAAAAAACGATGATTAGCAAAGTAATCGATTCATTTTTTATAGGAACCGGACACAGTCCTATCATGGTCGAAAAGTTAGACAAATATGTTCTACGCCCACAGTTTTCTTACAATACAAGTTTTCCACAGTACCTAAGAGGTTCCGACGACATACCTACACATGTTAATTTACCGGAACTACCAACTAAATTATAATATTACCGATACCTACTGTGAATTTATGAATACTTTTATCGTTGTATCGATGTTGGACGATCCAACACTATGATAGTGCTGTACCTTTTTGATATATTAAACTGATATGGTATCGAATATTCAATTGAATGCTACAGCTGATAGATAGATAAATAGATGGACTACTTGAAAGATTAATCTTAGTTTGAAGAACACAGAGGTACTTTTTAGAAATCGCTCAGGATTGTAAATTTAGACAGCTGCGGTTATGCAAATAGCCAAGGATTTATGCCAGTTTTCACCAACACTGATGAGACCTAATGATAGCTACACTTAATTATATACCTATTTATAATACAGGGTGGAACATTTGATTTCTCAAAAACCGTTAGAGGGAGGGGCACGTGGGTAGCGGGGAATTGTGCGTCGCTTCATACAGTTTTAGTCACGATGGAGTGCTTCACGGGACAACAGCGTGCTTTTTATGCAAAACAATTTTACAAAAATAACGATTCCTACGTTACTGTTCGACGCCTATTTAAAATTGAATACGGATTACGCCTTATAAATGAGCGTCTAAGTATTAATTTAATTAAGGAACGATCCAGAATCATATACGCGTATGCGTTCGGTGGCTCAGGCAATATCAAGAACTAGTCTGAGCGAATTCAGCACCTGGACCTACCGATTTTTCTTGTGGGGATACCTAAAAAGTCGAGTGTACCTTAATAAACCGACAACCATAATAATATCCCAATTAAAAGAAAACATCAACGAGGAGATATCCGCAATCCCTCACAGCACCAGCATGTGTCAGTGAGTTTTCCAAAGTTTGCATAGTCGATTGCAGGAGTGCCAACGACGAGAATGGGCACATCTCGACGAAGTCATTTAAAAAAAAAACAACATACGTTGATTACGTTAAATTAATAATCAATAAAATAACATTTGTAGTTTTATTTCTATTCATGTTTCAAATGTGTAAAAACTTTATGGCCCATTATAAAGATGTTTTTTTTTTGTTTGTTTGTTTGAACCAAATAAGCTCCGAAACTACTTGACTGATTTTAACCATGTTTTCACTTAAAGAAAACTAAATTAATTTATCAGAAAGTAACATGAGCTAAAATTTATTTTTAAAAAATGTAGAGGTAATTAAAAAATACAAGAACCGAAACTTACGCGAGTGAAACCGCGGAACGCAGCAAGCTATATATTAAATTACAGTATCATTGATGAGACCTAAGTTAATGCCTTCATAAAAGCATCTCAGATCTCAGCGTTATGACTCGAAATTACAAGAATGCAATAGTTTATTTTACTCTCTAAGAGAAAAAATCTAAAAATATATTATTGAGATAGCTTAGGCAAAAAGCAGTCGAGCAGTCGGAAAACGTTAGTTTTAGTTCATAAAATAGCAAACTAAATTTTAAAATTCAATTCAAAGGTTTCAGCTTTTTTAATCTGTTTCATAACACCATTATAGTAGTCGCCATGTTATTACGTCATACGGCTTTGTAAAATTGTAAACTTAGAACGTCAACTGTCAACTACAAATATCACCGCATTTGTTTACACAGCCAACTGACGTCATGACCACAGAGCAATATGGCGTCCACTGCGTCCAGTATTTTCGTTAAATGCCGCGCCAAATTTGAAAATGCAAAATTTCAATGCATTTTATGGCACTTAACGATTGAATAAAATTTTTGAGATTTTTTTAGTGGTTCATTAGCACTATAGAAATTAATTGAGACACTTTTCAAAAATGGTTGTAATCATCATCATCTTCATCAGCCTATTAATGTTCCCACTGCTGGGACACAGGCCTTCTCTCTATGAGAGGGAATGGGCTATAATCCACCACGCGGGCCCAGTGCGGATTGGTAGATGTCACATGTCTTCGAATTTTTTAGTTCTAGGACATGCCGGTTTCCTCACGATGTTGTTGATGTTGTGGGTGTAATACCCTATCATAATATTGACACGTTTTTAAATGTTCCTACAGACCGACAGACCACAGACAAACCGAAATCCCATAAAACCGAATACAATAGCCACTAACAAAATGCTGTTTTATTGAGTTACCTTTAAAATCAGAATATCTTATTCTGGCCACACCATTTCGAAATGTCAAGCGGAGGTCTATTATCAGCACCCACGCTTTGTACGGCAACTCTGAAGTACCATGTGTGACTAAAACCAGTTCCTTGGCGGCTTTTTACATAAAACATTATTGTATTTTTCCTTATAATCGTTGCGATTTACTAAAGTGGGTTTCGTGATTCGTATTTAAAGGGCTTATACTACTAAGAGGAGGTTATCAGAAGATTTTAAATAGAATATCTGTTTTCCAGCGCCAGGGTAGCCTATCAATCATATTTTTATTAACATTCTAGCACTTCGACAGCGACTTCGTCCGCGAGAATTGTGCGGTTAATTCGCATGATATCAATATAATTTATAGCCTATGTTACTCGGTAAAGATGTAGCTTTCTAACGGCAAAAGAATTTTTGAAATCGGTCCAGTTGTTTTTCAGTTTATTCGTTATATACAAACATACAAATCTTTCCTCTTTATAATATTAGTGTAGATGTAAACCTGACACTGATCTGCTAATTGCAAAAAACGTTAGAAAAATTGAATTTTGCAGGCCACCTTAGCATAATTATCCTCCTTAACCACTTCTACCCGACTACGGAAAAAGGAGAGTTAGTAAGTAGACCAGTGTGTACACACACTGGTCAAAATACTTCATCTGCTACCCTGGCGTTTTCCCCTTAAGGGGACTATAGGAGCTAAAAGCGACTTTTATAATGCAAAAAAGCATATGATTCACTGCAATAAACAAAACCAAAAAAAATATTATATTCTTCAGGATATATGCTAGTATGATAGTGTTTTGAAAACATGAATACAAATAAATATTACTCGATAAAAAAAATTGGCTTAAACATAACTGGCGAAATGTGGGTGTCCTATTAGGCACACCTCTGCTTAACGCTTTAGGTATTAAAGGTTTGTTGTAATGTTATGTTAAGTATATTTAAATGTGTTTAAAACCCTTCAAACGATTTGGGAATCGTCAAGAGTATAGAGCTACGTGTGCGAGCGAACAATTTTGGTATGTCGATATGCGATTTGGATCGGAGGTTTCTTTTGGGCAAATTGTTGGGACTTCTGTGTTTGGTAATGTTTAGAATACTCGTTTGGCTTCCAGTTTCGTCCTTGTTTGTACACTAGTCATCTGTGGTAGGTACCAAATTTTTTTGTTTTTTTTTATTTTCGTGAAAGGATGTTTTGTTTTCTTTGTAGATGATTCCCTGAATGCATAATATTATAAATGTGAAAGTTTGTGAGGATGGATAGATGTTTATTACTCTTTCACGCAAAACCTACTGAACGGATTTGATAGAAATTTGGCACATAGATAGTATATAACCTGGATTAACATATACTTAGGATACTTTTTATCCTAGTAGTCTGATCCCGTGGGACAGTGACAGAACTTCACGCGGGCAAAGCCGCGGGTGTAAGCTAGTATGTAAAAAGACTAAGTCTTCCTCTGAAAGAAAAGTACCTAATTACTAATTTCTAGTAGGTTTTCTCAAAGTTCAAAATCAATTTCTTTAGTCCTTGACTTCTGAAAGAACCTTTTTACTAGCTGTTTAGCGCATACGGTGAAGGTGTTATTCGAAAAGGTTGATTAGTTTCTAAATAAAAAGTCTAAAATTATTGGTATTAATTGAGTTGGCTTTGAAATTAATACCTTTTTTTGAATTGTTCCAAGTGTGTTCTGTATAAAAATACCTATTATGTATTCCAATGATATATAAATAACTTACAAGTCCAGGCTGGACAACAAAATACAATACAACACAAAATAGTTTATTTACCAAACATTTAATAAAATAAACTAATCCCGTTTCACAATAATTATCACAGCTTTGGCCGCGAAAATATTGAATTAAATGCTACTATTAATTAGGAGCTTGTGGCTAAATAATAACAGCCGCTCGGGTCGATCTTTAGGTTAAGCTGTGCTTGCCTAGGTTGGTCTGTGGATGGGTGACCACCCATTACATACCGAGTTTCCTTCGTGCCACGGAAAGCACGTTAAACAGTTGGTCCCGGCTGTCTTTTGTGATCTTTGGCAGTCGTTACAGGTAGTCAGTGGCCCAAACAGTCTGACAACTAGTCTTACCAAGGGGTATCGTATTACCCAGTACTAACTGGGTTGTGGAGGTCAGATAGGCAGTCGCTCCTCGTAAAATACTGGTATTCAGCTGCATCCGGTTAGACTGGAAACCGACCCCAACATAGTTGGGGAAAGGCTAGGCAGATGATGCTACTATTAATTTTGGGAGCGCGTTGGAATGAAATGCATATAGAGTAACGGTAACTTATGCTATGTTAAATATTTCACATCAATCCGCTATTTGATTTATAATGACTTTTACTTTATGTGGTGATAATCTTAATTTACAGAAGTTTAACATTTTGCCGTTTATTTACAGTTCAACATTCTATCATGCAGTTACAACATACTTGTAATTATCCTAACTACACGACTGGCGAGAAGGACCAAAAATAAGAAAAAATGTTCCTAGTTTTAATGTATAAAAAGACCTTCGTCTTGACCACACCTTCAAACCCTCTGGATAAAAGAACGTAAGGCATTATTAATTATGATCTAAAAAATGCAGAAAGATTTTTCAATCATACTTCTGAATTAACTTTCGTTGCAATTAGCTTGTTAGAAGTCACATAGTATTTTTAAAAGTCAAAGTCAAGCCATTATATTTGAAACTCAAAGCCCATTCCAAACTAACTTCCTTCAATTCCCATCTTTCAATTAGAATCAAATTCTATTCAAACTGTAGATCTACGATTTCTTGTAACGTGTATTAAACTAATAAACGCTTAACTGAGGCATACAAACAAATCTTTAAACCCAGAACCAAGCCTGCAACCGCTAATTACATTCCTAAAACCCAACTCTTATTTATTATCCCAGAATCAATCACACATTTCGCAACCTTTAACAACTATTACTGCTTTCACATGCAAAGCTTCAATCAGAACTATAACTTGACCATCAATGGACACTAAACCTCATTGCAGGTCGTTAACATTCGCAAGTAGTGTGATTATTCAGATGGTAAACAAACAATATCAGCGCTTAGTCGAGACATTCAATTTAGTGCTGTGGTAAATTTGCGCGTGGGTCGAAAAATGTGCTGTCATGACGAAAAGGTATCGTCTAGTCTAGTCCATTCAAGCGGCTTTGTGGGTAAATAGAAACAGACAGTGGTTTGTAGAATCTCTAGATAGATTTGTTCAATTAGTTTTACTCAAGTTTCCGCCATGTTCTAAGGAAGTGTCTATTCTGTACCAGAATGAACTATAAAGATATAGTCGCGATAAGATAACGTTCTGGAAAACACATTTCAAGAAAATGAAACAAACAAAAACATTCAAATAGTAATTCAGCTAATTACACAGATAATGAGTCAGTGGTAGCTTCATAAAAGGCATATACAAATATTTTCTTAACAGTAATGAGTTAGTCATTAGTTCAATACACTCACCTTTCCCCTCTAATGAGCATTCATTGTCAACGAATCGCCCACCGTACGCTCAGGCGCAGGCACAACACTATGCATGACGTAACTTCCTATTACACTTCATTCATAAACTAAATCGATCGACTTAGTCAAACGTGGTACCGCACTATCCGAAAAACAAACGAACTATTCAAAAAATTCAGAACCCACTGTCACTGCTTTCGAAATTCGAAACCGACGTTTATTTTTTTTTTGTAACTTTTTTTTAGACAGCGCGTGTGTGTCAGTCGGTGCGCGCGCGCGTTTGAGCACGCGCCGAAGCCTCTGAGAATCGCCCCCGCGATTTTTGACGCGTGGGCCGAAGCCGGCCCCGAATTTGCGTAATATATGTAGGTATAATATAAAACAACTCAAATATTTACTATACAGTCCTCACTAGTTTACTTATATTGTCTGTTCAAATCGGAACGACCGCCGTCAGCAGGGGACCACATGAAAATGGCAAGCTTTCTTTATAAGCGTATGTTAGAATTTTAAATGAGTATCGAATAATGCATTCGACATAAAAAGCTATCGGCGTCTGCTAACAATATTATGTGAGCCGGTGCGTTGGGAAGCGACTTGTCGAGGAGTACCTTGTATGGAGAAACGAGTTCGTCTGCAGTCCCACACGTTCGACTTTTTGCCGTTCAGTGCAGGAAAGAGGTAGGGACCATCGACCAGGCTAAGATGACCTCCCTCGTCCCTTCACCAAATACGCAACGTTCGGGGTAGCGCAGTAACAAAAGGAGTAGCAAGGATCTACTTTGGATGGACGTTATCTGCTAAGGAAGGAGCATTGTACAGATCGTGTGCTTGCAAGCCACGTCCTGGCTTCAGCTTCATACATTTGTAATGAAATCGTCGAGTCGCTTCGGAGTCCTAATTAGACGTCTTCTATGGTGCCGAGAGAACGTTCAAGTAATGTTTTGGCATCTTAAATAGCTGGCATTTTCACTAAATGAAACCTTTTTTGTGGCTGAGATAATAAGCTGAAGAAAACAGTTTGATAAAAGTTTGCGGGTCGTAGGACCAGATTATCGTCGAGATTACTTTCTAAGGTTCTAAGGACTAAAAAGACGCGGCGGTGGAAATGGCGGAATTTCTTCTTTTGAGTTGGCAGCGAAAGTTCTATTCAGGGATCGACACTTACATACACACTTTATCAACGTAGAATGTATTAAAAAGTAGTGGAGCACATTTAATGACTTACATTGCATAATAAAAGCGAAAAAGATGTCAATCGACTGATTCGGTTCAACTGGTCGACGACCGACGCGCATATTCTTTATATTTTTAACCGACTTCTTTTTTCTTGTTGGCCTAGATGTTGATATCATGATGATCCCTCAACAACTTCTAGTTACAATGCAAAAATCAACTCTAGTAACAAACAAAGTCACCGACTTCCGAAAATAAACACTGTTTTAAGCTTTCATGGTTTAAAACTAAACTTATATCGTCACTTACGAGAGTTCGATACAAATAAAAATCACGGAAGATATCCCGTAAGTGACGATATAAGTACTTTTGGACTTCTTGATCTGTGAACCTTACTGAATGTCTCAATGGAGTTCTAAGCGTAAAATGTTTACTGCTTTTCACTACTACCGCTCTAGTCCTAACTTTTATGTGTGAAAGATAAAGGGAGTGTATAAAGTAGGTACTGGACCATTAGCTCGTGGCTAAATAATAACAGCCGCTCGGGTCGATCTTTAGGTTAAGCCGTGCTTGCCTAGGATGGTCTGTGGATGGGTGACCACCCATTACATACCGAGTTTCCTCCGTGCCTCGGAAAGCACGTTAAGCCGTTGGTCCCGGCTGTCATTTGTAGATCTTTGACAGTCGTTAAGTAGTCAGTGGCCCAAAAAGTCTGACAACCAGTCTTACCAAGGGGTATCGTATTACCCGGTACTAACTGGGTTGTGTTGAGCCGTGTGGTATCTGGCAGAGTAGAATAGAACCAACCCATTACACTCACGGGTGTCGTATAAGGCGACTAATGTCTGAGGCAGAACACCTTGCGCCTCCGTAGACCAGAGAATGGGCAGCAGCGTTTTCTGTTAGTCTTTCATCACTGCGATCTCCAATCCGCCTGCCAAGCGTGGAGATTACGGCAAATTCCTCCCATCATGGGAGAGGCTTATGTCCAGCAGTGGACGTTATGGGCTGTTGTAGTAGTACTGTTGTAGTAACTGGGTTGTGGAGGTCAGATAGGCAGTCGCTCCATGTAGAATATTGGTATTCAGCTGCATCCGGTTAGACTGGAAGCCGACCCCAACATAGTTGGGAAAAGGCTAGGCAGATGATGACTGGACCATTAGCCACCTGTGGCTTTATAGCATTCGTATGTGTAAAATCATGGATTATGTTATGCTGTAGTACATCAGCTATCAACATACCCTTACAAACAAAAGCTTTAAGAGAGATGGTTTCATACAAGGCTTATACGTGTTCTGATTAAGTCAGAAACTCTTGATACCCTTACAAACAAAAGCTTATAAGAGCTATGGTTTCATATAAGGTCTATAATATGTGTTCTGATTAAGGCAGGAACTCTAATAGTGCTATTTTATAAGTCTATTTAAGTTTTAAGATCATTCATACTTGTAACATATTCCTAGAGACGTATATAAGAAAGCTTTATGGAATATTTATAAGTGTAGTGGCATTATAAGCGCCTTTTACAAGTCTGATTCTTAATTAGTACTTATAAATACATTTAATAAGTACAGTCAACTTTAGGAGTGACTATACTAAGTGTTTTATTAGACTTCTGTAAAACTACTAACTACACAGGAGTACTGGACTTATATTGCTCTAATAAAGCACTTATGAGTCTTTATTAGAGCAATATAAGTCCTTTGGTCGTAATGGCAACATTTTGACATTATTATACAAATAATTTACTTCGAAAAAGTACTTCGCAACCTAATAATCACATGTAGTGAGTGACAAATACATGAGTAAGAAATTAGAAAATATACACACTAGCGTTTTGTAGGAAAGTATAATAAATTTATATAAAATACTTACGTTTTTATTACTTCGCAACCTCAGGGCGGTTTGTGATAACACTCTTATTAGGAGATCACAAAGAGGACTACAAGCCATATTACACTTAAATTAGTATTTTATATTATTTGTAAGAGGACTTTAAGGTTATTTACCCTTACTGCGCGCCATTGTAAGTCACTTGTAAGTTTATTTGTCATTATAAAAGTATCAGCAAGAGTCTTGTAAGTTTGAAAAGACTATTATATTTGTAAGATATTTGAAGAGATTTTTTGCTAGCTGGATATATTTTTTTAACTTTCAAAAAAAGGAGGACGTCATATATTCCATCAACATCGACAAAGATTTCTCTGTGATTTCTGGTCCGACGATATTTTTTCGTTTGGTAGAAGCAAGCATGCGCGGTGGTCCCATATAAAGTGTATCAACTTTAATTTTGTAGTTTTTATGTTATGTTCTATAATAGATACATATTTTTTTCAAATTCAAATTCATTTATGGATTTTTTATTTATTTTTTTCCCGACACGGGAATTGAACCCAGGACCTCATGCTCAGCAGGCATGATTTCGTTTTTTCTGGTCATGCAAAGCTGACGAGAAAAAAAAATTAATACAGTCTATTAAACTAGGCACAAATGAAAACAACAATAAAAGACACAAAACAGAGAATCTTAAATCAAAAGCCGAAATCACAAACATGAATGAACCTCTGAATGTGGGAACCATAACACTGTAACCGGAGAACTGGTGTGGGTGAACACTTTCCGACACCCACACCTCTTAATCCGAGGATTACATGCCGTTAGACTGTTTTGACATATTTTATAGTGCCTACACGATTGTGTGGTGACGAAATACTGAGAAACTATAAAAAAAATTGTCACTAATGAATTTTAGACTTTCATAACATCACGCCTGTTGTACTATTAAGGATTAAGCAGAGGTGTACTATCGAGGACACTCCCGCCTGACCACCACTAAGCTAAGTTTTGCTTGCACTCGCAACATAGAAACGCTCTCTAGCCCCGCCCCGTTGACTTTGTCGCTTTCCTTATAGGCCCAAACTTTAAGGGGGTGTGGCTCGGCGCCTCCGAATGATTTAAGCGAAAAACAATTTAAACTGGTCATGCGAAAAAGACCACGATAGTACCTAATGGTACACACATATTTTGCCAGCGTATAAGTCCCATATAATATGGGGCGAGCCTATTGCCATCAACCGGGCACAAATCTAGACTCCGTGGCTGCTACTGATAAATCATCTGCTTAGCTTTTTCCCAACATGTTGGAGTCGGCTTCCAGTCTAACTGGATGCAGCTGAATACCAGTATTTTACCTAAGAACTGAACTATTAAAAATTAATAAAACAATATAATGATATCTTACTTACTGTTTTTTTCCAAGGTTGATCTGGTCCTGGAGCAAAGCAAAATACCTTCTTCGTTTTTTCAGGCCACATGATTGAAACAATTTTGTCTTTGTATTGTATTATATTTGTTAAAACATTAAAAGAATAATCATCTTGAAGCTTAAAATGACTACCATGCGCATGTTAACTGAGAACACACATCACCTTTTTCCGCACATCACTTGTCCTAGAATTAATTCCACATAAATGACCCTTACCCCTTACCCCTTACCTTGAGAACCAAGGTTACCGACGTAGCCCGAAGAATTGCCAAACTTAATTGGCAGGGCACATTGCTCGCAGAACGGATGGCCGATGGGGCCGAAAAGTTCTGTCCCCTTATTCACAACGCTTCGATTCGATTTTCGATTCGGAAAGTCGTGTCTATTCCGCTCGATTTCGTAATGTTAAAAAAAGATAGACATACGACTTTCCGAATCGAAGCGTTGTGAATAGCTATGCAGGAGTGGCGACCGCGAACCGGAACACGTTGCGTTGGAAGGCCTTTCACTAGGTAGACCGAAGACCTGGAGAAGGTTGCGGGGATCCGCTGGATGCGAGTCGCACAGGACCGGGACATGTGGCGACACTTGAGGGAGGCCTATGTCCAGCAGTGGATGTCTTTCGGCTGAAATGATGATGCTGATGATGATGAAATGACACTTGCCGGATATGCTCCTCCTCATGTCCTGGCTATCATGCACAATCACCTGCACCTTTCAGCACTCGTGCAGTCGTCTACATACTGGCCTGACACAATTTAAGTTTAATCAACACGTAGGTTCTTGTTCAGAAAAAGAAATAGTAAGAAGATAAAGCCCCTCTTTGTTTTTTTTTTTCGGATGGGGCATCATCAAATGACTCTTCCCGCTCTGGGAGGAGCAGGAGGGAGTGTCAGACTTTTACTGACTACGCATCCATTTTCCTTCATCGCCCTTTGTGTTCCCCGGCCACGGTATCTCTTTTGCACAGTCCCGCAGCCCCGGAAGATAAAGACCCTTGGCTACAAAACCCTGTATGTTCAGAAACTACAATAACGGTAAACAAGAAAAAGAACCAAAACCTTAAAATTGGTCCTAGGTACTTTTTTTTACTTTTACCTGCTTTTCCATCGAACCTTTTACTAGGCATGGTAAACCTTATGTACTCGTAACACCTCTATTCAAGTTAATAGTAGAAACAATAATAACAAAACCCAAAACAGACAGTTCCCACACATTAACAGAGATATACCCAAAACCACGAAATTAATTCAAGCCTTCCCAAATTTAGATGTACTTTATCAATTTTACCATAATTAAATTATTCAAGATATTCACTTATACCTACACACCTCCTAAGCAGCCTAAAAGATACCAACATTACTGTACACTTCGAATTAAATTCTTTTAGTAACTGATTGTATGATATTTCAACCAAAACAAGATTTCTTTACACTTTCGTAAGTTACTTTTGGAACAGACTATGCACATCGAAAAAAGTTTGTGATCACTAGCTGGTGATATAATTTTTTAAATTGAACTTTATCAATAAAAAATCTTCGCTGTGTTTTCTAGAAATGTTTGAAATTTAAAAAAAGCACAATAACAAATAATAACAAAAAGAAGAAATAATAAAATCTACCGAAACAAAAAAGATTTTGATTTTTCAAAGTGATCGCAAACTTTTTTTGATGTGTGTACACTAGGCTTTTCGTAAAACGAGAGATCAGCTTATGCTGGAAAAGCATATGGCTTGGTATTTCGTTGTGCGATCAGTGGGCGTAAATAAATACCAGAATAATGTGATCATTTGGTAAAGAACTTTGTATGTGCCAGTTAAGAGTTTGTATTTAGTAAAGAATTTAGTCTATCCTTAAAAACTGGCTGGTCAGAATCGTGTTGCCAAGTACGGTTTTATTAAAATTTGAAATTGGAAGTATGACAAGGGTACCCAGGTAATTGACATCCTTCTGACCTGATTGGAATTTTAGGGTTTTGTTACATTTCTGTATTCGTATTTTCTTTGCAAATCAGTCATTTATTGACCTCATTTTAAGGCCAAATCAAGGTTAGAGTGTCAATGACAAGTCAGTATTCTTCAGTTTTAGATTCGATCCTAACTGGCTCAAATTATCTCTTCGAAAAAAGAATCTGTATTTCAGTTTATAACATCATGTGTGTGTGTGTGTGTGTGTCATCATGTTTTGATTGTTTTTTATTTTTCTCTTGTTAAATCATTTTGTCATGTCTATTCTATCTTTTTGTGTCTGTTATGTCCTGTGTGGGTTCAGGTGTACCTAATAGTACACCCACATTTCGACAGTTATGTTATAAGTCACATGTAATAGGGGGCTAGCCTATTGCCATCAACCGGGCACAAATGCAATCTATAATGTGGCCATGATGGAAAACCCAATAACAATTTGTTCGACCCCAATCGAACCCAGGACGTTTTACGGGTATTCAGATCACTCCCTTAAAATCACAACCTATCCTGTCGAACACATGTTTGTTATCATTTCTGATACTTTCTTGACCCAATGAGAAGGCTCCTTGTACTAAAGTACGAGGAGCCTTCTCCTTGGGTCAAGAAAGTATCAGAACTAAGTCAACAAAATCCTACTAATATTGTAAATGCGAAATTTTTCACGCGGGTGAAGCTAATGCAAGACTTTTTGTTTTGGTTATTGGTCCTTTTACCTTTTTCACATTAACAGCAAATATTAGGGTACATTCCAAATAATTATTTAACATTCTCAACTGTTTATTTTAATTATGTCACTATGCACATAATTATTTTCTTAAAGATAACATTATCTCCGAACATTTCTGAGTGAAATATGGTGGTCTTTATTATAAAGTAAGTTTTTTTAATTAATTACTATCGAGCTTTCATTTATAAATCTTATCTTAAAAGACGTTAAACATTTTTGAATGTATTGGTGACACCATACCATTTTGAAACACGTTTAAAAATATGTAAATCGAAGTCGATTCTCACTTGACACCACCGCTCGTCCGCGAGGTCGAGCCAGTGACCCGCGCGGTCGAGCGAGAAAAATAAGCGAGTGTATGAAAGATGTGAAAAAAAACGAAAGTATGCATATCACTCTTGCATTTCTACCATAGGATAGGATAACGTAGGCGTAAAATAGTAAGAGTTTGGAACTAAAATCCATCCAACTAAGCAATAATTGTTTGCGCATATAAACGAATGTCCGAAATATTGCTGGCAAAAATGTGACTTTTTGGAACTTTATATGGAGAAAACCCTTCAAGAAACTAAATGGGCATTCTTTTAAATCAAATCAAGTTCTCAATTAATAAAAAACATTGAACTAAACAAACAGACAAGTCAATAAAACGCGATAAAATCTAGTCTACTTAGAACGATTACATAATCCTCATTGGTCATTCATTAATACGTTGTGACCTAGACTCGATTAGGTCAGACTTAGTGCATTCCTAGATAAACTCATAGCTCAACGGTTCTGTGAATACTAATTTACACGTTTTTGTGAATCTAAACGAACATCACGTACCATAACGCCTCTAATCCCCGAGTGGTAAGACAGAGTTGCACTATTTGTGCTAATACTGATGTGTTGTAAGTTCACTGACGGTCGTCCCGTTTTCAACCTTATATATTAGGTCATAAAGGTGAAAAAAGGCCAACGACTGGCAGTGATTATAAGATTATCAAACAAATATGCGTATATATTGTAGCTATGAGTTTTATAACAGGTGTGTTTAGTCTTGATAACATGGTGGCGATTTAGATGTGGAGGGAGATAAAGACTAAGAAAACGATGGATGCCCAACTAGCAAAGTAATTTTATAAAAAAGACTATAAGTATATCATTACTAACAACGTCCTTATAAAGGAATTGCGGTAGACTATTTAACTTATAATAGAATTTTCCAAGCCTTAACATACTTAAGTGCATTAGTTTTTATATCTAGGTCTTATAGTTAGCTACAAGACTTACCTATAAAAGATGTAAAGGACATTTTTACTAGTAATAGCATATCAAAAGCTTAGATATTCTCAAGTGCATTTGCTTTTATATCTCAGTCTTGTAGTAAGCTACAAGATTATCTGATAGGACACTTTTAGGGATAAGTCTCTTATTTCTTCAGTAAAACTAAATAATCCAGAACATGTTGATCCTATTGTAGCATTTTGTGAGTGAACAAGATATTATAACATACTTAGCTGAGATCACTATAAGTTTTCGCCGTTATAGTTTTGCTCAAGACTCTTTTAAATCTAATAGTACTTGATAAGAGCGCTTCATGATCAAAAAAGCTTAAAAGCTACTAGATCAATGACTTGATTAGGAAACCTACAAGATCAGGAAGTAAATCAAGCGGGTTAAGTGCAAACGCAGGTGAAGTAAATGAGGGTTCCGCGACCAAAAATATTTTTTCACCCCTAGCCCTCCACTCAAAAAGTGAAGAAGTTGAAAATTGCGAAGAAAAATACGATTTACATATCGAAGAAACCACTGACAATAAAAAAAACTTGAATTGCTTAAAGATATGCAAATCTGGGCTATAAAATTTAATATACCTCACCTAGCCCTGAACGAACTATCTACTAATTTGAACAAAAGATTAAGTAATGTTACCCCACTTAAAATAAATACAACTACTTATCTTGTTATTTAAATCCAAAAAAAAGTAAAATTAAACATTAGCAGGCATTTTCTAAGGGAACCCTAATTTGGATTAAAATGGATAAAGGCGAGTTATCTGGACTAAAACTGCTTCAAGTACTAATTTACCTATAAAGTACTTACTTACTTGCTACAAGTACTAAATTACTTATAAAGTTCTACAAAGTAATTAATAAAGGGCAATTTCAAATTACGGCGAATATTCATAAGAAGTGATGAAACAACATACTAATTTGTGCTATTTTTCGGAGGGCATTGTAAAAACTAACTAAATTGCTGTACATATTTACAGTAAAAATTACTTCCCTACGAGTTCATACACTATATTTACGATATAAATAATATTCTACAATAATACAAAATGATAGTAATAGAAACTTATGTTTTTACTAGCTGTTGTCCGCGGCTTCGCCCACGTGTAATTCGGTAATTGTCCCCTGGATCATACTAAAGGGATAAATAGTGTCCTACGTGTTAATTCAGGTTATGAACTATCTATGTGCCAAATTTCATAATCATCACAATTATTACCATCACAACCACCATTATTATCACAATCATTATCACAATCACCATCACTATCACAATCACCAACATTATCAAAATCACCATCACAATCACCGTCACTATCACAATCACCAGCATCGTTATCACAATCACCATCACTATCTCAGTCACAATCACTATCACCATCACTGTCTCAATCACAATCACAATCATCGTTATCACAATCACTATTACAATCATTATCATCGTAATCACAACCATCATCATCATTTTCACAATCACCATCACAATCACAATCACCATCATAATCACCATCACAATCACCATCACAATCACTATCACAAACACCATCATTATTATCATCGTAATCACAACTATTATCATCGTATTCACAATCATCATCATCACAATCTCTATCCTCGTTATCACAAGCATCATTATCGTTATCACAATCATCATCATCACATCATCACAAACACCGTCACTATCACAATCACCATCATCGTTATCATAATCATCATCATCACATCATCACAAGCACCGTCACTATCACAATCACCATCATCGTTATCATAATCATCATCATCACAATCGCCATCATCGTTATCAAACTCATTATCATCGTAATCACAATCATGATCATCACAATATCCATCCTCGTTATCACAATCATCATAATCGTTATCACAATCATCATCATCATTACCACAATCACCATCACAATCACAATCACCATCACTACTACAGTCACAATCACTATCACCATCACAATTACCATCACCATCGCTGTCACCATCACAATCACCGTCACTATCACAATCACCATCACAATCACCAGCATCGTTATCACAATCACCATCACTATCACAGTCACAATCACTATCACCATCACTGTCACAATCACAATCACCATCATCGTTATCACAATCACTATTACAATCATTATCATCGTAATCACAACCATCATCATCTTTTTCACAATCATCATCACTGTCACAATCACCATCACAATCACAATCACAATCACAATCACAATCACAATCACAATCACAATCACAATCACCATCACGATCACCATCACCATCACCATCACCATCACCATCACTATCACCATCACCATCACCATCACAATCACAATCACAATCACTATCACTATCACTATCACAGTCACAATCACTATCACTATCACTATCACTATCACCATCAAATTTTTTGAAAAATCCTTTCTTAATGCATCCTTAAACCTCGTAAGGAACCTATGTGCCAAATTTGAAATCGCCAAATTTGAAATCTCTAAACTCAGTGGTTTGAGCTGTGCATTGATTTTTAGACTTTGTCACCCCATTTCCCCCTCTTAGGGGTTGAATTCTAGGGCACGCCACAATAGTGGCGGTAAGTCCCCTTTTTGAGGAGTGGCTTGAGAGACGCCACGGCGTCCTCACCTTCCGCCTGACGCAGGTCCTCACCGGACACGGTTGTTTCGGGAGGTTCCTGCACCGAATCGGGCGGGAGGAAACGCCCGGGTGTTTCCATTGCGAGGATCGACCGGAGGACACGGTGGAGCACACGGTGCGGGTGTGCCCCGCGTGGGCGGAGCACCGCCGTGTCCTCGAAGCGGCGATTGGCGGCGGCGACCTCTCGCGTCCGGCCCTGGTGCAAGCCATGCTCCGGAGCGAGACGGAATGGGACGCCGTCACCTCCTTCTGCGAAGCAGTAATGCTAGAGAAGGAGGTGGCGGAACGTGAGAGGGATCTGTCCCTCTCACGTTCCGCCACCTCCCACACACACACAGCGTCCCGGCCGCCGCGGGAGACACCCCGGGCGTCGGGGGCCACCACGTGGCCCTCGGCCACCGTAGGCGCGGGCCTGTGGACGGTGGGCTATGGGCTAGCTCGCCGTCCGTCCGTCTCATGACGACAGGCCGTGTCGACGGCGCGTTCGTGTTCCACGCGCGCCTCAAAGACAGTCAGCAAAAGGAAGGGGCACGCAAGGACCGATGCCTGCCGGGGTTGCGGGACTGTTCGAAAGAGATACCGTGGCCCCGGAACAAAAAGGGCGATGAAGGAACATGGATGGGTTTTAGTCAGTAAAAGTCTGACACTCCCTCCTGCTCCGCCCAGAGCGGGAGAAGTCATTTGATGATTTCCCATCCGAAAAAAAAATAAAAAAAGGGGTTGAATTCTGAAAAAACCTGAATCCTGTTTCTACTCTTTTATCAATAGGAGGAATATTTCCGGCGGGATCTCATGGCGACATGGAGAGACCGACTGTCGCAACCCCGTGCAGGGCACGCCCCAATAGTGGCGATAAGTCCCCTCTTTGAGGAGTGGCTTGAGAGACGCCACGGCGTCCTCACCTTCCGCCTGACACAGGTCCTCACCGGACACGGTTGTTTCGGAAGGTTCCTGCACCGAATCGGGCGGGAGGAAACGCCCGGGTGGTTCCACTGCGAGGATCGACCGGAGGACACGGTGGAGCACACGGTGGAGGTGTGCCCGGCGTGGGCGGAGCACCGCCATGTCCTCGAAGGGGCGATCGGCAGCGGCGAACTCTCGCGTCTGGCCCTGGTTTAAGCCATGGTCCGGAGCGAGACAGAATGGGACGCCGTCACCTCCTTCTGCGAAGCAGTAATGCTAGAGAAGGAGGTGGCGGAACGTGAGAGGGAGAGAGGGGCCACCGGGACGTAAGGTTCTTTCCGACGTAAGGTAGGCGCGGGCCTGTGGACGGTGGGCTATGGGCTAGCTCGCCGTCCGTCCGTCTCATGATGACAGGCCGTGTCGACGACGGCGCGTTCGTGTTCCACGCGCGCCTCAAAGAGAGTCAGCAAAAAGGCAAGGGCCCGATGCCTGCCGGGGCTGCGGGACTGTTCGAAAGAGATAAGTTCCGTGGCTCCGGAACACAAAGGGCGATGAAGGAACATGGATGGATTTTAGTCAGTAAAAGTCTGACACTCCCTCCTGCTGCGCCCTGAGCGAGGGGAGTGATTTGATGATTTACCTTCCAAAAAAAAAAATTCGTGAAAAGTGTCAGAACGTCAGTGAACTCGATAGTACATCCACATTTCGCCAGTTACTTATAAGTCTTATGTAATAGGGAGCGAACCTATTGCCATCTATCGGACACAATTCCAGACTTCGTGACTGCTACTGAAAAATCCGTGATGGAAAAACCCTATAACACTTTGCAATTGCAATTGAACCCAGGACCTCACGCTCAGCAGTGACGATTGCGAGCATTAGGCCAACGCGGCAGGGGTGGCAGTGATTATAAGAATATCAATCAAATTTGCGTAAATTGTAGCTATGATGAGTTTTTCAACAGGTGTTTTTAGTCTTAATAACATGGTAGCGAATTAAATGTGGAGGGAGAGAAAGACTAAGAAAACGATGGATGGATTCTGTGAGGAACCATGTGAAACAAAAAAAAGGAGTCAATGAAAGCATACCTATAGACAGCATAAAACCCATCCATGGGGTCCATCCTTAGAGGTCCGCTCAAATCCGTGTGGTTCTTTCTTCAAATGAAATGAAATGAAGTTTATTATGCAAGTAGGTTTTTACAAAACCTTTTACACGTCTTTTTTTTTAAACTAGATGGGCCAGTGTTTCGTACCTGACTACTCTGAGAAGAAACAGCCGAAACAAATTCAGAGGTCATAGTCTCTTCTCTTGCTCAATTCACATGAGGACTATGCATATTAGTGTCTGAGATGGTTTTTTATCATTTTTTTTTTTTTTTTTGTGGAGACCAACCCTGGACTGGACTTTGAATTTGCTGATGAATGGAAAACGATAATGTGGGAATGTTTGTGGTTCTGCGAGACTGAGTAAAAGGATTAGGTATTTAATTTAGTGTTAATGGTTTCTAACACTGTACTAAATAACTAAATAAATCGGGAGCTCAAATCAAAACAATAGCGTGACAGTTGACAGAGAAATGGAAGAAAACATTCAGTCACCCTGCGATCATGGCGCTTGCAACAGGCGTCGAAATATCGGGAGCTCACAATAAATGAAAATCACGGAATATATTCCGTAAGTGACAATGTAAGTTTACGTCATAAAAGCACAAGTTTTCCATATCCACCTACTTTACAACCACATGCACCACAAAAAAAGACTACGCAAACATCACAACGTGGGATTTTTCACAATGCGTCATAAAGCGAGAAATTAATCAAACAGGGCTTTCCTAAACTTATATTGTCACTTACGGGACATGTTCCGGGATTATTATTTTTTTTATAAGTATTCCGTAAGTGACAATATAAGTTTAGTTTTAAACCATGAAAGCTTAAAACAGGGCTTTCCTGTTTGAAAAGCGTAGAAAACAAGATCACAATAGTACCTACTCGTAATTATAAAATATCAACATTGTTAGTGTACCTCCACATTTCTTTACCTACTAATAACATAATGATGTGTATACGCCTTGTATAACAATATTGTCCAAATATTGAACAACGAAAATATATCTATTACAATGACATGTACCTTAAACATAACTGGCGAAGTGTGGGTAACTATTTTGTACGACACCCCTAGCCGAGCCATTCAGGAATTAAAGAAGTTATGTTATAAAACTAAGAAGTGAAGCTGAATAAAACCTTCTTTTAAACATAAATAAACAGGATACTCTTTTCATGACTGGAGGCACAGTATCGCGCTTACATATTTGTACCTCTACAACAGTGGTTCCCAACCTATGGTCCGCGGACCACCGGTGGTCCGCAAGAGCTTCGAATGTGGTCCTCGAAAACTTAACATGTTATTCGAACTTTTTAACTTGCACGGAAGATGCAAGCTCAACCCAACATAATTGAACCTATTAGAGTCGAGGTGCTGAATTTTTTCGAGAATCTACTAACTTATTCCTTTCTCCATAAGAATCATTGTAAAAAAATTCTAACTCACTTCGATCGCTTTTGTATCTTTCACTATCTTAAAACTAAAGCCAAGGTTTTCATCCCATTTACCAATTTTTGCATTATGTGAGATTCACACACCCTAGATATAATCCTGTCGGTGTCCAAGTTTATCTAGGACCTTATGGCCCCTGCTAACAATAAAGACAGTGTCGTAGTGGTCTAGTAGTAGTGTAGTCGTAGTGGTCCCTGGTCCAAGAAAGGTTGGGAACCACTGCTCTACAAGAACCTCATTATCCATTTAATTAGCTTAATGACGATGATTCCGTGAACGTCATTGTGTCCTCGGTAATTATGACAATGTATACTTGACAGAACATAGGTACTATAATTACATTGTATGCGTGATTGTTTATATTTAAGGCCTAACCAAACTACGTACTAGAATCATTATTTCTAAGACATGTGACATCAACTAACTCTCACCGGGTCGGCGTGGTGGATTCCGGCCCTGTCCCACACTCAGAAGGCCTGTGTCCCAGCTGTGGGAACGCTATAAGCTATAGTGCTTATGCTAAAGCTTATCCGAAATACATAGATGCTAGGACTGTCTTGTGATAAGTCATTATCATCAACGTAGTCTTTTAGAGCGAAAAATTGTTATATATGTGAAAGCAAGTTTAGTCTGTGTAGGTTGCAACCTCATACATATGTCACTTCTTTAATAATAAACTGACAGTGCTAAGCAACTCGCTGTTTCATTCACAGGTACGTAACAGTGGCGACGAGGGAACTATACAAAACGCGTGCAAAATGGCGGCCAATTATTTTGGTATCCTAAATACCTTTAACCATCTATCTCAAGATTGGGAGTCATTTAAACATCGTCTCCAGCTCCAGCAGTGGTACGAGTATATCGCCAACGACCTTGTGATTACTGACTAAACGGGTCTAAAACGCAATACGATATTCTTACGACACTCAACGAGTCCTCCTTCAAACTCACAAGCGACCTCGTGCTGGAGTTCCAGAACATTTTGGACGTCTTAGATAAACCGTTGTAATGTTCCAAATTCAAAACACGCTCCTGCAATGGATGGCTTCGTCCGTGAATTCGATACTTCGCGTGTTCTTTTTTCGAAAAGAATTACAATATTTCCATGCATGTTTGAGAAAAATATATTTTTTGTTGGGGGACTCGCACAGGCTCTGTGGCCATAGTAATACACACTCTTTGAAAATTTCAAGTGTCTACCAATCACGGTTCAAAAGCTACAGCCCGGTGACAGACAGCGAAATCATAGTAGGTAATAGGGTACACCTACCGTTATCACCTTTTGTGTACGAAACTCTTAAAAAGTATGGAAATAAAGCGTTATTACCTGTAGACGTACCGTCATTCCGGCCTTTCTTTCGAGTTTCCTCTTGAAAGAATTGTAATACTGAAAAATAGGGAGGGATACATTTTGACGAGGTATGCGAACATGTTGTAGGGAACAGCTGTTATTTTCGGGACAGTGTTTGGTCCCATACTAAAAGTTGTTCATAATGATGAGTACAATGACCCCATAGATACACCTTAAATACTGAAAGCAATATAGTTTTGAAAACACTAGGCAGATGATGAGCTGTCTAATGTAACACAAGAGAAGAATAAAGATCTGGTATAGACTAGGCTATCAGATCCAGTATGATAGCTGCAAAGTCTAACACTATTTCCCAAAGTAAATAAAATAAAACTATTCATTACACACTTCCTAAAGTTTGTCTATATTGTTTCAATAGGCTGGTTTCCACCATCAATAAATTTCAAATCTATTTAGTCCGTCAGTTAGAGTATTAGAAAATAATAGACACGTATTTTATTGTTGTTTTTGTAAATCAACGAATATTGACAAAGATAAAACGCATCAAAACTCGAGAGTCCCGCTCGTGACGTCACAACGCACTAAAAACGGCGGCGGCGGCGGCTAACACGGCGTGACGTATTGAGAATTTTAAAAGCGTCGTATCTTCGTCAATTTTGGTCTACGTAACAAAAGAAAAAACACGTGTCAAATATTTTTTGGAAATCTAACTGACGGACTAATTAGATTTTTACAGGACACAAGCCTATTACCGAACATAAGGCCTGCCATGCCATCAGCATTTCGATTATTAAATTAGGGATCCAGTGTCTAACAGACAACACCATTTCATATTTAAAGCGTATTTACATAAACAGCAAGATGGGTAGACGACATTATTGCCATCGCAGGTTAAACTTGGCTAAGGCTGGGCTGGCACAGAAGAGCGTTGAGATTGGCACAAATAAAAAGAGGCCTATATGTTATACAGAAGTTGGTGAAGTCCAGCTGTGTATGATGACAATGATGACCATGAAAAATCTGCAAAACCATCAAGACATAGGCATCGTGGAGCTGTGTAGCCAACCAAATTACACCTCAAATCCTGCCCTCTGTGCCAAACAAGCAGTCAAAAGTGATCTCTGAGAGTGCTCCAGCGTAATGAAGAAAAAGAGACAAAATGAGGGTGAAATAGTTAGCAAGGTATAGTATGATTCTTCAGAAGATAGGAAAGGAAAAACTAGTGACATAATAGTGTGAGGTGATAATAATAAGTCCAGATTCTAGAATGCTTTTATCTAAGATATTTCTCCTGAAAAAATCTAATAATGCAGCGGCAAAGATGACATGCATAGAAGTCACGCATGCATCATCTAGTATAAAATATTTAAATGCCCAATCAAAAAAAACACTTCATATTTTAAATTTGTTAGTGGGCTAACTGTTGACCTCGATTTCGTTTGATGTTGGAAAGCCGTGGGGATATCTTTTCATACAGATAGTTCTATAATTTCTTATGCTGTTTCCATTTCCTACAGTAGTGCCATTGAAGACAATGCTCCCCAAGGCTGGCTTAAAATAAGTAAGTACTTAAGTAGTAGATAAAACGACAAAAAATAGAACAGTATAATATTTACAATCATCCCAATGTAACTTCTTATCACGAGTAAGCAAAGAAACCACGTCATAGGTTCTTGAACTCTCAAATACGGTTTTATTAAAAACTGATTAGTATTTCATTCAATTGCTGGAATTGCGACACATTTACTGAATCATCGATCACTGGAACAGCTACTGATTTTGTTTTATCAATTATTACGTAGATTTCGTAAAGGAATAACACTGCATATTGAATTGTGCAGTTTAATTCCTTCGGCAATGGAAGTAGTCATACGTTGATGGATAGAGAGGGAGAGGAAGACCAAGGAAACGATGAATGGATTGTGTGAGGAATGATATGCAAGAAAATAAGTTAAAAAAAATAGAAAATGAGAAAGACACGTGTTGCGCCGAGCCCAAGTAACATGGGACAAGACTTGATGGACATCATTTCAGCCGAAAGACGTCCTGCTGTACATAGGCCTCCCCCAAGTGTCGCCACATTGACCAGTCCCGTGCGACTCGCATCCAGCGGATTCCCGCAACCTTCACCAGGTCATCGGTCCATCTAGTAGGAGGCCTTCCAACGTAACTTCTTCCTGTGCGCGGTCGCCACTGAAGAACTTATCATATGTGCATCGTGAATTACGGTCGGTCGCGTACGTCAGCGAGATATACAGTAGCAACATACGCGCCGCTGACGTCAGCGTCGCAATGTGGCGCTTTAAAGAACACAATGTATACTCGTACGCGCGACCGACGTACGCGACCGACATATTCCTAAGTTGGGGTCGGCTTTCTTTCTTTGTTTCATTCTTAGTCCATGAAAAATATTTCAAGGACGCTTTCATATACTTGTTCCACAGAAGGGATGAGAGCTGTACTCAGAATTCGGTAGAACCAAGCATTTTCTATCATATTGTGTGATCAATATAAAAGTTGATCATACAAGTTGATAGAAAATGGTAACTACATATCAACACGCCTGACACAATCCTCGAAGGGTTGGGCAGAGCCCCATGCCCCATTTAGAGAGAGACCCATTTCACCAGTTATGTTTAAGTCCCATGTAATAGGGGGCGAGCCTATTACCATCAACTGGGCACATATCCAGTCAGCGTGGCTGCTACAGAGAAAAAAAATTGATGGAGAAACCCAATAGCACTTTGCCCGACCTGGGAATCGATCCCAAGACGCTACATTAATATCATCAAGACGTGGAATTCAGCACCACTACACTAATCAACTCTGCCTATCGTAGTCCACAGCTGCACAAGACCTCTCCCAAGCTGTGTCACAACACTCTGTTCTTCGCCTTCTGCATCTAGAGTCTGACCCAGTCACCCTTACAGTCCAATTGACAATTATGATGGTACAGACGCCAGCACTTCAAGCTACTACAATCTGTCAAATTTTTCTAATAGATTTTCAACTTTATCGCTAAAGCATTAGTTTCAAGGTTGATTGGGAAAATTTGTCTGTTTCGGGTAGCTTGACGTGCTGGCGGCAGTACTAGAACTATGCTTAAATACAAACGGATTTTAAGAATCCCAGTACCTAAACTAATTACGAGCTTAGTCCTTGTTTTTAGGCTAATTGTTTTCCTCCTAATGACAGCATGACTACATTTTAATGAGCTTTAAATCCTGAGCAGTATTGTATCCATCAGTAATCACCTAATTACTTAACAATGCGCACAAAGTAGTAGCAAAACAGGATAAAAATCAAACACAATCAAAACATACGGGTCCCAAACTCACTCTCACACTAACCGTCGGTAACCCGATGCTCAATATCCGCTAACATCTCCCCCCAACCAGCCGTACAATTTGCATCGTACAAATATTCTACAACGTATTGTAATTTGTAATTAATACATCCACAGTTCCGTAGCTTTGATAGTTAGCTCGATAATTATTGTTTGTCCTGACCCAACACTTTGACCCTAAGATAAGGAGACTTCGTGTAGTGTTATTTGGTGTCCGGAGTGGGAACGAAACGGTCGAACATGGAATGATGTGCAATATGATTTTGTGTGTGATTTTTCTGTGTCTGTGCGTCACAGGATCTGTTTATGGATCGCCAAGTAAGTATCTTCTTATCTAATTACATTCTACCTAAAGATATAAGTAATACCTTACGTCAATGTCAGTAGGAATTTGAATATTTGGAATCAATTTCACACGTGCACCATTTAGTAATGCATCTATTGATTCGTATTTTTGATCGTGTTTTAAAGCGATTGAGTTTGTGTAAAAAACCTCGTTTTCGTCTGATATTGTTAGTTCAGTTATAATCTAAACAACCCGCCATATAGTTACATCATTTTTGACGTCTTAACAAGTTACAAAGCACAAACTTTAATTTAGATATTCAGATGTCTACGCTTTAGAATGAGCTGCAACCTTCAGCTAATTTTGTTGACTGTCCGATTCATTGACAATTGAAAAGTGCCTGTAAATGGTTTATTTGTCCAATTGACATAGGCCTGCTCATTTTAAAATATATTTACTGTTAGATAAAGCGGACTTCAACTTCACACGATTACCTTGATAAAACCAAGGCAGTGAGTGATACTCCAATGAACTTTGACATTGGAACATAGTACTAGCTAGATTATAGGTCTCTATTACATGTGATACGCACTTGAATTTTTCGAACAATATCAAACCATGTAGTCTTCAGGGCTTATCTTAGAAGTGTGTCTTAAAACCCTATATACGATTGATAATCTTTTTCTTCTTCTGGTGTTTCTCTAATTACTGAAGTTTGGTTGCCATTAGCTCCCCCAAATATTTCTCTTTGTCCATCTTCTTTGTCTTCGTGTCGCTGGCTCGATATTATACTGTACAGCAGGCTTAGCCAAGTTGACAATCTACAATCGTTAACGCTAGTAGAAAACTAATGAAATGTATGGGAATGACATCATCTCAACGTTAAATCACGTGATCAACACAAACGAATAGAAAATTCGTAGACAAGTTTACATCGTTCAAAGTGATAGAATAGAATGTTATCGTTTCTACGATGTTGATCGCTATAGGTACTCTTTGGTAAGATCGCTCATCATAGACTAAAGTGTAGGTTTTTTCTACGACATTAGAGAACGAGCGATCGACTCAGTCGTGTCAATTTGGCTACCTATTTAGCGACCATTTCTACAATCGCTTACGCCGAGGCGTTTACGATTGTAGAAAGAGAATCGATACGAAACGTTTGTAACTTGGCTAGGCCTGCTGCTTACGCCCGCGCCTTTGCCCGCGGCGTCGCGGTCACCCGCGTGGAGTTCGATCATTGTGCCACGGGATCATATTACCGGGATAAAAAGTATCCTGTGTTAAACTAGATTGTAAAGTTTCTGTGTGCCACATTTCAACCAAATCTGTTCAGTAGTTTTTGCGTGAAAGAGTAACAAACAAACATCCATCAATCCATTCATCCTCACAAACTTTCGCATTTCTAATATTAGTAGGATTAGCTCAAAACTTGGACCTTGGTGTCGATTCTGTTGTGCACAAACTAAACTTAATTTAGGATATTGCTATCTTGTATTAAAAGGCAGTGGGAGAAAAGGACGGCTATAGCTATGAACTAAGTTAGAGATGTCAAACTATTTTATGCCTTGCGCTTCACCGTGTTTTTAGTCGACATGTTTTTAAGTGCACCCTTCATTTGTATGGGAATATTAGTTCCAACTAAATTTGATAGTTCTAAATTACGTCCGTCTCTTTCTCGTTTTATTAAAGAGAAAAAGATAGCAATAGCCTAAATTAAGTTTAGTTTGTGCACAACAGAATCGACACCACTTTCACGGCTTCGTCGGCGGCAGTGCAGAGGTCGTTTTGGCTGCATGTTTTGGTCTTCATCCTTTATGAGATAGAACAGCTCAGCAACTCTAATGATTCCGGTCCATTCGCGGTGTTTCTTATTCTTGTACTTTAATGCTTCGGCCAACAACGCGTTTCTCCGCTACTTAGTTCATAAATATTAATTGCAGTCAGTGACTAAAATTAATAATAACCACTTCTAAAATTGGATCCCTCATTTTTATACCCTATTTACATTCGTCAAGAGGAAAACAACCGATCTACTAGTACCTATGTTATGTACAGAATTTACACGTGTTTGGTAACTGAAGATCCTTTAAATCTAATCATGTTGGTAATCTCCTCTCGAATATCTTAATCATTGATTCACATACAAAATTCTCAAGATTTCATAACAGATACAAAATCACAGATTGTAAGTACCGTAAGATCGTCTTTCAGCGAAGCCTTGGTAGTTGCGGTTAAAATATATCTAACAATGATGAACAGATATTTGTGTAGGTAAGTACTTAACTATAAAACCAAACCTAGATTATTAAGAACTGAGAAGCTAGACGAAACCGCATCGCTGCTACCCATTCCAAAATTACAATTAATTCGTTATCTATGGCCACTTAGTTTTTTAATAAAAACATTTTCAATTAAGTTAATATCGAAAGTTGAAAATTAATTTTGCAAACATTACAATACTTAAAATAAAATTGGTACCTATTTTATTTAAAACCTTCTATTCTAATAATTGAACGCAAAATGGAGGGTTTTGTTTGAACTTTTATCAACAATTGACATTGATCAGTCTAAGCTGGAATTAGAGATCCATGACCTTGTAATGATGTTAATTAAATTTAGAATTGGTCGTACTTACAATGATGAGTTTAAAAATCTCCTAAATACGAGTATACCTACGTCATGTATAGGTATCTGTCGTAGTTAAAATGAAAGAAGAAAGAAAAAGTATTTATTAAAGTTATTTCGTTATGTCCTGTGTAGACATAACAGAAACAAAAAGATAGAATAGACATGACAAAATTATATAAAAAAGTAAACATGAGAAAAATAAAAAAACAATCAAAAGCCAGTTAAATGTGATCATAAAATCATAACTCACGTATAACCGTTATACGTGAGTTATGATTTTATTATAACGAAAAGCAAAGATCTACAGTAAGTACTTACACAGCAGTCATTTTCATTGGCGCATTGGTCAGCATCATCTTTATGCCTTTGTTCCATGTTACTTGGGGTCAACGCAACACGTTGTTATCTTTTATTGTCCTCTATAAGCCCCTGTTATTATTATAGAGAATTGTAATTATTATATATTTTCTTTTATTAAACAATTACAATTCTCTTAATGCATGAAAATTATAATTTTTGAATTTAATTTAATAATGAAATTAATTAATGTATGAAAAATGGTAATTTATATTTTTATAATTTTAATTAAATAAATATTTGTATAAAAATGATAATTTATAAATTTGTATTATATATTGAAATTAATTTTAGAAAGAAATAATTTTGTATTTTTTATAATTTTGTTTTTTTTTTTAATTTGTTTTTTAAATGCAACTGTACTAAATACTTATAATAATTTAAATAAATTGTGATTATTTTGAAAGCTACGTTCAAATATGCAATTTTTAAATTGTGGTAGAATAAAGGCTATTTTTATTTATTTTATTTTATTTATAACCCCTTGTTATCCGTCACGCTATCCTTTACAAATTTTTCTTTTATCTTTTCTTTGGTCTTCCTCTCCCTCTCTATTAGTCAACATTTAGGGATATTTATCACTCTTTTAGTCAACTCACAAGCCATCCATTCCTCCTCATCACAAGTCCATACCAAGACAGACTTTCAAATCATCCATCTTAACATTCTCATCACATTAGCGCATTGGTAAATAACGATTAATCAAGACAGTTGATTCATTTAGCTCACCTAAGTCACTCGAACTCGACCACAAAACCTAGACGGTCGATTCGGCGTTCATTAACGAATATTGTTTACGGGTCTATAAAATGAGACTGTTACGTTTCTACTTATTTAATGGTACTTAGTTTGACTTAGTTGGAGCTTAAGACATCCCTAGACATTATTGTAGGCGGTATCTTGTTAGGATGAGTAACATCTTTGATAGCGGTTTGTTTGCCAGTCACAACCGTCAGCCGTCGTCTTTTTTTTGCTTGTCTATAATAATCTATAATAATATTAAAGAGGAAAGATTTGTATTTTTCTATGTAATTAATAAACTTAAAAACTACATACAGGACCGATTTGAAAAATTCTTTCACCGTTGGGAAGCTACAGTATCCCCGGGTGACATAGGCTACTTTTTATTCCTGTATTCCCACGGAAACGGGAACTACGCGGGTGAAATCGCGTGACGTCATAGTCATGGATGTTCTCCGCCCTGGTGTGGGCAAAAGGGTCTCTTACTGACTAATACCACACGATACTCTTCGGCTACCTTCGTTCGTTATTTGTCAGTGAATGAAAGGTAGGTTCGACTGTTCAAGTTTTCCGGGACATCGTCAAGCGGTTGGTCGACTTTTCACTTTTTGAATGATTATTTGTCAATGCTGATGGCATTGCCATCCAACAGTGCAATGCTGCCAGCCTTCAGGCCATATTTCCCGTTACGCGGATCGGATCTTTGGACGCCCTACAGATAATTCTTTCTTTATGATACCTACTTATTAGTTATATTTAGTTATAAAAATATGGAATTTATAGATGAGGGTGGAGTGAGGCTGTTACTGTTTCCATTAACCGGGCACAAATCCTGGCTATCGAGAGACCACTTCCAAATTGGGATGTATTGTATCACGTCATTCAGTCTGTGTCCATGAGATTAACAACTAAATTGCTCTGTTAGCCGCTGTTCCGTTGGCGCCTGTTACACATTTCAATATTTTACCGACAGTCTGTTGAATCAACCCAATGTCGCCCAAATTGGTGTTGAACTGAAGGGGAATGTTTCGGTCGAGAGGGAGAGCGCAACTGTGAGAAATTAATTTAAGGATGACGAGCCTTACCTACTAAATGCACCTGTTTTGTTTAGTAGCAGTTTTTTCTTGTGCCCTTTTTGCTTACGGGCACTTAAGAGCGGCCAACCCGCCATACATTTCGCGAGAATTTTGACAAACGCTCGTGCGTGATTATGCCGTTGTTACACATATACCTATCTTTAAATTTTTGGCACTGATAGGTATCTTGTGCGCTATATCTAGGCTTCTATCGAAGCAAAAACTAAAAATTTGTAGAAACAAATTCGGTATAAGCCTCCAAAAAATGCTGTTTTGCACAAATTTTACCTCAAGTTTGGCCGTTCATAAAGTAGGTACCTACTCATAATTTGTAAAAGTAAAGAAAATATCCTGATAGAAGCCTTGCAAATGTAGTGTAGATTCTAAATGACAAATATTTATTTCAAAAACTTTTAAGACTTATTCAAAAACACGTATTTCCTGGAACAAGTTTTATAAATTTTCGAACACTATTTTGCGTTCAATGTCCTCGCGTTAGGCGGAATGAGGTGCGCGGGTCACGAGTAGTGCGGGATCGGGGCTAGGTAAGACAGGGCAGTTGAAAGAATACCACCGCTGTGGCTCTGGATGAAAGAACAAGCTTTTCGACCATGCTCGCGTTGACGATAGGCGAGCCGGGAAGGGCCCTCTTCATGGAAAAACCAGTATTGTTTGTGTTTGGTTCAACTTGAGGATTATGGTGATAAATTGATCTGCTTTGCTTTAAGTATAATTAGTCTGACCAAGATCTCTCGAAATGTCCTACTTCATATAGAGATCGTATTTGAAATAAGTATCAAAATTATGCTTCCATTTGTGTTTTTATTTGTATATAACGCTGAGTGTTGTTATTGATTACAAAAATGTGGAATTTTGTACGTCAACAAAACTAGTTCACATCATCCGATGTTTATTGCTACCAAAACAACAAAATAGCCAGAATTCTCAGAACAATGTTATCAATATTTTTTAATTACCGCCAACAGGCCACAATTATCTGAAACTATATATTAGTCATTCGATTCCATAGTTGTTTACCATAAAAGCGAAGCGGGCCCTATCGCGACACTGGCTCCCTCTATGACCCAACATCCAAGGGGGTGAGACAAGGATCACTAAAATTCACTATTTATCTACTCGGCTAAATCTGTGAGCATCATCCCTTGATTTATGATACTACATAAATAACGGAGAGGACATAGGGCGCAGTCCCCATACATTTTACGTCAACTTTCGTTGGTAAAGTGTCTATTTATTAAAGTGCCTTAATCTACTTGAGTCTAGTGTTTTCTTAGGGTTCTGGCAGATTATAGAAGAGGGTCTTCATAAGTAGGGATCTAGCAGTCTAGCACTAAGGGTCTTAATAAAACTGGTCGAGCCAGACTTTTGTCTTTGCCGCAATATCAATATGATTAAAGGCGATTTAAACAAGGCTCATTATCATAATGTTACGGTTTTATTTATATATAAATATAAAGATTGTCAACATAGACCACATAAGTATACATATAAGTCTACTGCTGAGTTTGAGGTCCCAGGTTGGATGCCCTCGGGTGAAATGTTCGTCTAGAATTTCTCTGTAGCAACAAGGAGTCGCGATGCGGCTATTGGCTGGGCCCCTATTACATGCGTCTCTGACACAACTGCTAGTGCTGGTGGCGAAATTCGGGTGTACATGCCATAATAATTACCTACACCTCTACCTAACCCTTTGGAGATTACCAGCGTGACGGTATGTTTTGCTAATATTGAAAACTACGTCCACGTTCGTCGGATTCGATTAGCCTCTTGCTGGTTTTGAGCCAGTCTTAAAGGGATGCAATAAAGAGGAAGACGAGGATATAACGAGAGAGCCTTTCATTTCAATATTAGGCCATGAAGTAAACGATGAACAACTCAGTACAAATGATCGGATAATTAGCGAAGCAATATTTCCACTTTATCTATTTGAACACGTGTTTACGTTCATTATGAATAAGGGTAATTATTTAAATAGTCACTGAATGGGCTAAGTTCTAGCGATAACAAACTGACTTGTGACTGTGAGTGACCCATTATTATGTCTTTTATGAAGGATGTTTTACTTATTGCTTTCCAGGAACATACTATGTTGACTGTGTAACTACTTTTCCCACAATAGTTGTGGGAAAAGTAGTTACACAGTCAACATAGTATGTTCCTTGAAAGCAATAAGTAGTAAATACTAAATGGAATTTTATAAAACTGAAATGATTGTATGGAGTGCAATCTATTTTGTTTTATAGGTACGCATTAATCACTTTAGCTCTTCTGTTCACAAGCGTTTTTAGTGCTCTTTAGACCAAACATTTTAATACAATCTTATTCTAGTGGATTACGTTTCAAGGTGCGGGTAAAAGCTACGTAAATTGAAACGTACATCGACCAACTGTCATCTTGAAAAAAAACAATTTGACAGTTCTTGTCGGCTGGCTTATTGTTTGTAAACAAACGGCACTTTTATATAGCCAAAATTAATAACAAGATTATCTGTCTTAATTTATTAACAGTTTATATCTTTATTACAGATTCACTGAAGGATCCATACATTTGTGGACCACCGTCATGTGCAAGTAAGTAAAGTTTTTAGATTGTTGTAAAATTTGTAATACAACCAAACGATTCAGTTCCACACTTAAAATCGTGTTCTTTCTATTTCTAGAGTCGGAAAAGTTTAAGTATTTGCTAGACGTAATCTATTACTATGAGTACAAAGTCAATGTGGAGACTTATTTTGCTGGATCTAGTAATAATCGATCAACATTAGATGTCAGAGCTGTGGTAAGTAAACTCACCTATTACGATTATTATAACTACCCATATTACGTATTAGCTTATGCCCCCGGCTTCGCCCGTGTGGAGTTCGATAATAGCCCCACGGGATCATACAACTGGGATAAAAAGTACCTATCCTATGTGTTAATTCAAGTTATAAACTATATTGTGAGCAAATTTCATTAAAATCTGTAAAGTAGTTTTTGTGTGAAAGATTAACAAACATCTATCCAACCTCACAAACTTTCGCATTCACAATATTAGTAGGATTAACCACATGAGACAGAACTGTTTATTCATAAAAATATTAGCGTACCTATGTTTAATCATAGATTGTGTTTATGAATAAACCTCAAAATGAAAAACCGTAACACTTAAGAAAATGCTTTGTCCTGCTTTATCTGTATATTTTTAATTGCCAAACCTAACAAAGCACATGCTGAAAGTACAATAAAACAAACACAACCCAAAATTCTTGGCCAACTTAATGTAGATTGCAATAAACATGCTAGGAAAAAAAGTGCATAAATCAGCTCAGCTTAGCAGCCTAGATACTGATGGTCATTTACTACCTAGTTTCACAAAAATCTGCTTATTGAGCTATGAAGAGGGCATTGAAATCTAACTTATCGAACAGTAATCTACTTGTATTACCGTTAAACGGTCTTAGGTACAAAAAATAATGTTTTCTCGTACCTTTCCAGACTAAAATCCAGTTCATAACTCCATGCGAGGGTTTCCTGCAGCTGACAGATGTGACCCTTCTAGATCAAAATGAGGAGTATCCTGTGGAGAGAGCCGAGAAGTTCATACACGCTGTGTCTTTGTTTGACCTCAGGTGAGCATAAATACTGATTTCTCATGATTCTATCTTAGAATCTGCTTTTCTATCAGTCGCCTGCGAAATTGCAATGTTAAGCAGAATTAAACAATGTTGATTATACCCAGAAACCTTTAAGCCAGCATGCAGCTGTTAGACATGTTGCACAGCTAAAAACAAAGGTTGTGGTTGCAGTGTAGTTTAAAACCACCTTTTTTTTTTCGTATGGGATTTCATGAAATGACTCCTCCCGCTCTGGGCGGAGCGGAAGGGAGTGTCAGACTGTTCCTTCTTAGCCCATTGTTTACCAGGGCCGCGGTATCTCTTTCGAACAGTCCCGCAGCCCTGGCAGGCATCAGCCCTTGCGGACCCCTTCCTTATGCTGACATATCTTTGAGGCACGCGTGGAACACGAACGCCCCGTCGTCACGGCCTGTCGTCATGAGACGGACGGACGGCGAGCTAGCCCATAGCTCACCGTCCACAGGCCCGCGCCTACGGCGGCCGGGGCCACCACGTGGCACCCGACGCCAGGTGCCTCTCCCGCGGCGGCCGGGACGTGAGGTTCTCTCCCTCTCAAGTTCCGCCACTTCCTTCTCTAGCATGACTGCTTCGCAGAAGGAGGTGACGGCTTCCCATTCTGTCTCGCTCCGGACTCTAAAATTAATAGATAAAAATATTGCACTGGTCAATACTGTAAACATAGCCTGATACTCTATTTTACAGCAGGTATAGGGGCCTTAACTAAATTCTTTTTTTGGCCTGAACTGTCCCACTCCAGGGCAAAGTCCTCCCCATTCTTCCACTTTTGTCGATCTTCTTAGCGTGTCGATGACAATTAAAATTGAGACAGCCCAAAACTAAGGTAGGTGCTGGATGTAGCTAGGTTACTAGGGATATGATAGAAACAAAGTGCTCTGGTCTATAAAAAAAAAAACGGCCTAGAGCGAGTCGGACTTGCGCACCGAGGGTTCCGTATAAACTTTTTAAAGGACAAACTTAACTTTGCTGTTCGATCCCGTGAAACGGCTATTGCACCAGCCGCAAATAATAAGTTTGTAATAGTAAAATCGCTTTTTTTTTATTAAACTACATATTTACGGTTTTCAGACTTCCCCCTTTACATGTGCTGTAAGACCTTGCTTTTTGCCAAATTTCGTGATTCTAGGTCTACGGGAACTACCGTATAGGTTTTCGACCCAAAACCGATAGGGTACTTCCAGTTGACCTAGAATTGTCAATTTTGGTTAAAAGCAAGGTCTACACACACAGGCAAAGGAATAAGTCTTAAAAATAAAAAAAGTTTAAAATTAAGGTAAATTTTGGTACTTACAAGTTTTCGAGAAAATCTAAATTTGCCCATATCTTTTTATCGTGTTGTCTCAACACCTTGATTTTAATACAACTAATATGGACTATAGACATCAGTATCTGGTAAAAGTATCTGGTCTTGCTAGGTCCACCTGAGAAAATCGGTGGTGACAGACGGACGGACAGACGGACAAGAATGTGATCTTATAAGGGTTTCCTTTTTTTACCTTTTTAGGTACGGAACCCTAAAAAGTAGAAATTTTAATCCCTATGATTCTGTTCTTTTATTTTTTTAGGCCAAAGTATTTTGCCAGCATTATACATTAACGAAAATTATTTTTACCCTTTCAGATTTGCGTTCCACGATGGGCAAATATCAGAGATATGTCCGGACCCAGAGGAACAGGACTGGGTGCTCAACTTCAAGAGAGCGATCCTGGCGCTCTATCAGAACACCATGAAGAGATTTGATATCAACTTCAAAGGAGTCGAGGTATGTTTACAATCATAATAAGGTTTAATGCGTAATATTGCAATCGTAATATTACGCATTAAGTTTGGCAATTTTGCGGGCTACGTCGGTAACCTTGGTTCTCTTGCGGATGTCCTTATTTCTGATTTGATCACGCAAGGAACACCTAAAGAAAAGAAAAGTCACCCAAAGGGCAATGGAGAGGCTTAAGCCTTCTGATGAGGCCCATTGTGAGCGACCACGTTTCGTTCCCATATGTAATCACTGGCAACACACTTAAGTTGCAGTGGGCAGGGCACATTGCTCGCAGAACGTTCTGGAATGGCGACCGCGAACCGGAAGACGTTGCGTTGGAAGGCCTCCCACTAGGTGGAGCGATGACCTGGTGAAGGTTGCTGGTGGCTTTTTGTAGCAATAGAAATGAACTTTAAATATCGGTTATGTTTTATAATAAGTGTAAAAAAATATATATAAAAAATATAAAATATTATTGTTATACTGGACACCAACAAATATGTATCGTACCGTCATAGTTTCAATCCCATAAGGGTTTATTTCCACTTTGATACAACTCGTCTTCCTCGAGGATAAGGCCGAAAAGTTCTGGATTGGCGATCGCGAACCAGAAGACGTTGCGTTGGAAGGCCTCCCACTAGGTGGACCGATGACCTGGTGAAGGTTGCGGGAAACCGTTGGATGCGAGTCGCACGGGACCGGTCAATGTGGCGACACTTGGGGGAGGCCTATGTCCAGCAGTGGACGTCTTTCGCCTGAAATGATGATGATGATTACGTATTGCAAAAAATATTCTTGTCAATGTCTTGTACAGTTCAGGCTTCTTTCAGCTGTCAAGCGACCAATTCTATAATTAACGGACGATTCTATCTGCTGCTATCTCGTACCTGATTTTAGCTAAAATATTAATTAGGTATACAAAAACAGCAATAATAATGTGTCTAGTGATGACTCACATTACACTTACTTTCCCCACAGCAAGACATACACGGCACCTGTAACGTGGACTACGCAGTCCGAGGCCAGGAGAACACGAGTCTGGTGCTGGTGAAGACCAGGGACCTGTCGCAATGTACCAACAGATACAAGTACATGTCTATACTGCAGACTGTCCGATATGACTTCCAGAGTGTGAGTATTTGTTTTGATATCGGCAAAAACAGTTTAGTTCCTTTGTTTTCTTCCTAGTTTAGCTCTTTTGTGCTCATTCTTAAAGAGTGCTTATAGTGTTGCACCTTTTTTATACTCCTTTTAAATTACATTTATGCACCTTTGTATTCTTAAAGAGCACTAAGACTAGTCGAGCTTAGTACAGTTGCATTTCATATTAAAATGAACCTTATTGAAATATGCATAATGTAGTTAACATGCACATTTCTATAAGCGACGATATGCAGCGGTAGACTACAGAGTTTCATAGGAATTTAGAACATTGACTTTATGCAAATAAGATTAATTCCAGTTTATCAAACACTTGAGCTACTTGGCTTGAGTCGCAGCTTTAGTGCCTTTTTACAAGGAGGACAAAGGTGCACAACTACAAATTGCAAACTGAACCTTCACGAAGCCGTGAACCAAACACACCAACTCATTAACAAGAACACTAAAATTATTGCTGGGAAACAACTTTTTACTGTGAAAAATCACGGTTTGCTGTCGTAATGTAACGCAGTCAAGGGACAACAAGTGCACTTTTTTTAAGGATACTTTTACACCTAATAACGCTTTTAGTTCTTTAAGAAGGTGCACCTGTGGTGGTGTGGTTTATGTTTACATCTCAGCCGTATACTTGTGCACCTTGGTGCTCCTAAAAAGCCCACAATGTTCTTAAAACTTCCAAAGCATCCACAAGCAAAACATGCAGCAATTTTACAAGTAACTTTTCCTTACAGAAATTCCAAACCTGGCCAGTACTAAAATCGGAGTCCAAATGCCGTATTACAGTAGACCATCACATATACAAGGCGGTCAATTGCCGCGAGCGTCATTTGTTCGAGCCGTTCTCCGGCAAGAATTCCGGTGCTATGACCACTGTGGTCCAGGATCTACACCTGATTAGAGAAGTTAATAAGACCGATACTGAGGTTATTGATACGCAGCCTAAAGGTAAAATATTAGCTACTATTTGAAGACGTTTCTTACTTCATAGCTCGTTAATTCCCATATCGATAACGGAAATATGTTCATGTTTACCTAACTCAATCGTTCCATTTGCTGAAAATCTCCCACCTGGACATTAGTTGCCATGGCTGACCTGGAAGTCTTTAAATAGACTCTGAACCCAGGTTGGTCGCTGCAAGGAAAACGTGACGAGATTCATTGAAGACCTGGACTGTAAATTTAATAATAACAGCCGCTCGGGTCGATCTTTAGGTTAAGCCAAACCGAGTTTCCTCCGTGCCTCGGAAAGCACGTTAAGCAGTTGGTCCCGGGTAGATCTTTGACAGTCGTTACAGGTAGTCAGTGGCCCAAAAAGTCTGACAACCAGTCTTACCAAGGGGTATCGTATTACCCAGTACTAACTGGGTTGTGGAGGTCAGATAGGCAATCGCTCCATGTAAAATACTGGTATTCAGCTGCATCCGGTTAGACTGGAGGCTGACCCCAACATAGTTGGAAAAAGGCTAGGCAGATGATGACTGTAAATTTAATGCTGTTCCATAAACGATGGGGCACCTAATATCGTGTCCTGCGTGTCCTGTTGTTTGTTCACTACAGGATCTGATAGACGCTACTGAAAGCGCCAAACTCGAGGTTCAGTTCTGGGCCGACACAATTTCGATTGCCATAGACACGCTAAGAAGAAGAACAGAAATATGAAGTTATCCAATGTCCCCTTGTACATTGAGCATAGAGAATGCAATCTTTCTCCAATTTTGCGAAATTTATCTCGCACCCAAACTCACACGCAATCTCGTCAGATTTGCAAGATTGCACAGCGACTTATCCCATGACATTATAGGCGTGAATCTGTACATCTTGTTTTTTTCAGCTTGGGCAGCGATACCTCGTCGTTCGAACTTGCTACACCATCACCTGGTATATGTAGGAGACGATACTGGTGGACTCAAGTCTGCTAGAGATGTGCTCAAACTACTATGCATGTGAGTACCATTGATATCTGTAGATATATATTTACTTGGCTATTTTGCTGGCCATCTATATCTTACTGCGCCTTGATAAAAACCATATTCACTACAAACTAAATTTGTAAAACATTGTTCCAGTAACATGTTTTGTGTAGCTGAGAATTTGTTTCATACATAAACTATATGCACCAGCAACATGTTTCCAACAACACAAAAGAGTGTTGTAGCAACGTTGCACTTCTTTAGTTAACTGTAAATAAATATAAACATTAGTGTGCGTAACTGCGTACTGATTCGGAATCCGCTGCACACAAACACGTGCAGGCGTGTTTGCACTCCGGACAAGTTCAAAATTGTTGTGTCTTTGTTTCGTGTGATGCATATTCCGCATTCACAATGCGCCGTCACTCAAAATGCAGATTTAGACTGTCGATTTAATTTTAATATGCTTTCACAATACAAATTACAAACAATCTTGTCCATAACCCACGACATAAATAATTTATGTGAATAATTTCAGGGTAAAAGATACAACAGCAGATCACAATACCCTGAACATAGACGAAAATATGGATAGTGGTTCAACGGTCGGTCTATGGGGCCGCCTCGTGCGGTCTGCCAGACCACTGCACTACCCCGCGCTGTCGCAACTGTTGGCACGTGCGCCTTCCATATGCAAGCCGGCCTAGTAAGTGTTAACTAAGAAAGAGACACAGAGATATTTATTTATTTAGGGAAGCATATTATCACCTACAATTATTTACTTCTTGGGTCTGTACCCACCGATCACATTAATTTCCTTTCTGACCTTAATAAGACAATACCTTCATTTTTTTTACCAGCAAGCACATCCTAGACGCTCTCCCATACATCGCGAGCCCCGGCTCAGTGGAGCTGATCAAAGACATGATCATGAAGAACGCGGTCGACGAGGAGACCAGGCACGAGTGGCTCATGTCCATGGCTATGATACCGAGGTGAGTGGTGTGTGAGTGTGTTCAGCACTTCTAGACGCTCTCCCATACATCGCGAGTTACGATATCGATCAACCCACGCATAGCGCGCGACATGTATCTCTTATGTCATTATTCCTCATCTGCCAACCGTTTTCCAACTAAGTTGGGGTCGGCTTCAAGTCTAACCGATTCATCAATCAACTTTACATGGAGCGACTGCCTATCTGTCCTCAACAACCCGTTACTGGATAACTGGACATTGTCATCTCTCAGGTCAACCTATAAGGCTGGCTTTTGCTTAACCGGACTATCCTGTGCTTGCCTTGAGTGTCAGGCCTCCAGCAAAGCACCGAGAGTGCATATACCAACACAACAGCGCAATAATATGTTATCTTTTGACCAGAGCATAAACGCACGCGCAAGACCTCCACACCAAGCCACAATTTCACTATAATTTTGTCACATATTTTTGTCGTTTGGCGTACAGGGCAAGCGCTTGCTTGTCACGTATATGTGTCAATGATGGTCAAATTTAAGCATTAATTTATGTATTGCTTAGTGTTCTTAAAACGTGGATTAATATTTTATTTCAGACCAAAACTGCAGATGTTGGAAAGTATGCTAGAGTTACTTCAAAAACAGAAGAACGACAAAGTGGTCAGTTTCACCGTTTCGTCTATGGTACATTCTTATTGTAAACACAGTGGGAAAGAACGTGAGTAATATTTGATCATTTAACTTTTTTTTTTGTTTCGTTTAGTTATCCTCTTAGTTCCTTCCTTCTTCATCTTCTCAGCACATTTGCGTCCACTGCTGGACATATGCCTCTTACATGGTTCTCCCCATAATGGATGTGTTTATTCTAGAGTGCCGTCAATTTATTATTTTAGGTCAAAATAAAATTACTTTAAACAGTGTTTTTTTTGCTTGGAAATCTTTGGTTTGACGTACTGAACTCTGTGTTTAAATTTGTCCATCTATTGTAATGGGACGCTTATATATTGCTGTGAATCAAATTAAACCACAGCTAATGAAGTCAATATTTATTTCAGTACGAGTATGCTGTGAAGAAGAAACTCCTCAAGCCATCTTACTGGAGTTTGAAACTATCGTTAACGAGATTTACAGCAAAGGTGTTATTAAAACTAGAGAAGATCGGAAAAATGTAAGTACCTACTTACTTACTTACCCGTAAAACATGAAGCATATGTAGAACAAAAATAAACTACTTTACCTCTCAAATAATATTAATTTCTAATTTATTATTTTTTTCTATTTATGTACACACAAGAAAATAACATAATATTTGTAGGTACTGCTTATTTCATAAGATATTTCTGCCAGTAGACCTGCGAGGTTTTGACCGCCATAGTCGTGACATATACGTGACAAGCAAACGCGTGCCCTGTACGCCAAACGACACAAATATGTGACAAAATGGTTGGTGAAATTGTAACTTAGCGTGGAGGGCACACGTGTGCTTTTATGCTCTGGCGGTCATAGGGTTTATCATGATCACTAACGAAGACACTACTTTTAATATTGAACTGATAAAAAATATGAGAGCAGTTCCTGCAATCTAGTTCAAAATTTTGTATTTCGCTTCATGCTATTTAGAACTCAATTTCAGCTGTGATTTAGTTCATTGTAATATACTATAATTCCTTTTCAGATCAAAGTAGCAATCAAAGCCCTGGGCAACATTGGTGGATTCAGAAAGGAGTTCGCAGATGTCCTAATGAACATCATAGGTGATAGCTTCGCTCCTGTACCCGTTCGATTGTCGGCTGTGGACGCGTTTAGGAGAACGACTTGTGATGAAACACGGTAATGTTTACTCAAATTTTTAGTTTATCGATAACATTTGAGTTGTTTCAGCTCAGAACTACTACTATTTTGCTGTGAAACATATTTTGTTGTCACCATACCGTCATTCTAGTCACATAAGTTTTACTGTCACAACTTTTGATTACCTTGAATTTTCACCGTCATTGCCTGTATTTTGGCTGCATAATTACTCTATACTTACTCTACATTTTTTTTTTCATTTTCAAATTAATTTCTTTCTTAAAATAGATACGCAGAATACATCATCATCATCAGGCTATAATGTTCCCACTGCTGGGACACGGCCTCCTCTTAATGAGAGGGAATGGGCTATAATCCACCACGCGGGCCCAGTGCGGATTGGTAGATGTCACATGTCTTCGAATTTTTGGTTCTAGGACATGCCGGTTTCCTCACGATGTTTTCCTTCACCGTTTTGAGAGCAGTGGTGATGAAATAAATAACACAAAGCAATGCGCCTGTCTGGGTTCGAACCCACGACTTACTGTTCGTAAGTCGGGGCCGCCACCACTGGGCCACCGCTGCTCTCCGTAGAATACAAACGTAGAATACATATAATGGAATAATTTATTTCAATCAACACAGGATCATAAAATTCAACATAAAATAACACGTCTTAAACTACAGGTACTTACTAAACACTAAATATTTCGATGATGCCGCTGGAGCTGGTTCGAACTCAACGCATTAGGGATGTGCACATAAATTCTTACTTTTTTTTTCTATAACGTAGTAAGTGGCGCCACGTGCCACGATCCTAATCCTATTACGTATCTTTCTGATATCCAGTGACTATCAAGCTTCGGTTGTACACCGAACTTTGATGACAACCGAGAATGTCATAATATTGGTGTTACGTATCGCACTGAGTGGTTATCACTTTACGGTGACTAACAGCGCGGGTACGGTGTAACGTCTTTCACGGAAGCCACTTCAAACTCAGTTGTCATCAATTTGTTGTCCACTATGCTTACATAATCGAAATAATATAAGTATCGATACGAAAGCGTCTGTCAAAATGAGTTATGGTGACTATCAGCCACGATAACAACCAATGACGTTATATTTGATCGCGACTGGTCATACATAATACGAAACTAACCTTTTGACAGTTAATTGATGGACACTGTTACTATCATTTTATACGTAATAGCCCCACTGGTCATACACGCACACCAGTAGTTAGTTCTACATAACTGATTTAATGTTAATCAATTTATTACAGTGAATACTTCCTAGAAACATTCCGGGCTGATTACATGAACCTGGAAGTTCGACTCGCATCCTACATCCAAGTTATGAAGTGCCCCGACTTAGGAACGATAAGGAAGATCTTCCATACTCTTCAAGATGAGCCGGTTAATCAAGGTATGAAGTTTTACTATGATTGTCTCATTGGGTCTATAGTCTGCGCCAGATAAGTAGGAATTAAAGGTCATTGCTCTTTCCTTAATTTCTCTGCGTAGGTACCCCGACAATACATTATGAATCGTTTTTTATTACTAGAAAAGTCAAGGATCACGATAAAGGTAGTTTCGGGACAAGTTTATGTCATTATTTCTGTTTTCGGAATTATGTATTTGAATAAATGTATGCGGGTTAATGACCTTTATTTCCTACTTATCTGGCGCAGACTATAGTGGTCACAATCGCGACAGGAATTTCTCAGTAGCAGCCGCAGAGATTTGTGCCCGGTTGATGGCATTTGGCTCGCCCCCATGAGACTTAAACATAACTGGCGATATGTGGGTGTTCTTTTAGTACACCTCTGATAACCTTTCGGGGATTACAGGCTTGATGATGAAGTTTTACTTTCTGATTCTTTGAGAACCTCTAATCCGCAAAAGCATAAAACCAATTCAGACAATTTCGTTTTTTATTTCAGCGTAAGCAAGGTCAATATTTAATTGGTAGTGAAAACTGTTCCGAGCTGCTCTTTGTTAAAAGTCTGCGCTGCTTTCTTGAAGCATATTCACATCAAATCAAATCATCCATCCAATCAATAAAATCTTTTCAAATGCGTGGGCATTTATTACTGCAGTTCTCGGCTCCATAACAACCTCGCCTACGGCTCTGGTGTGAATTCCGCCTCGAATGCAATAACAAAGTTTCCCTACTTATATCAAAATATACTATTGTCAAACAGTAACAACCTTCGTCTGGAGTCACCTCAAGAACCTGGCCGAATCTTCTCTTCCATCTCGTGTCGAGATTCAGGGTCTGCTGTCCGGCAACCAGATACCGCATCTAGAGGATAGTCCAGACTTCAGGATGTATTCCAGGAATTACGAGCAGGGGATGTTCTTTGATCAGTATAATGCTGGTAAGTTCATCATGATATTTTTATTAATAACAAGCTGTTGCCCGCGACTATCGTCTGCTAATAGTTTCAACTATTATACAAATATGTATTACTTCCCTATTTGAATCAGATTTTGTATACAATTGCAAAGGGTTTACTACACATTTTTGCACGGAACCCTAATCCTTTTTCTGAAATAAAAGTTAGTTAAATACTCCCTATGAAATCAGCTATCTGCCAGTAAAACTCACGTCAAATTCGATCAAGCCGTTTCGAAGATTAGCTGGAACAAACAGACAGAAAGACAAAAAATGAAAAAGTTTTTTTTTTAAAGCACCGTATGTACTTTCAATACTCATTCAGTAAATGGCTGTTATTTTGATATTACAAACAGACACTTAAATTTTATTTATTTGTATAGATCAAAGACCAAGAATAGCACTCCTTGAACATTAAAATGACCAAAGACAGTCCCTTAAAACGCGAATACCCAGTCGCGTACTTGCAGTTTGTCATAGATGTGATCGCGGCGACCGTTTTCATACAGTTACCGACCAGTTGTTTAGGCTGCAGTCTGCATCATCATCAGACTACAGTAGTCCACTGCTGGACATAGGCCTCTTCAATCGCACACCACTCAACCGATTCTCAGCAACTCTCATCCAGTGGCTACCAGACACCCTGCAAAGATCGTCGCCCGCCTTTAGACATAAAAGTTACATATTTATATTTTGTCAACAGGTGGCAACTACGAAGCGAACGTGATCTTCACCCCAGACTCCTACATACCGCGCTCTTTCTCTCTCAATCTGACTGTCGACATGTTTGGAGAGTCTATCAACCTATTTGAGGTAAGACGAGTTTCACAGTTACTGTGCCATATTTAAGGGAGGCAGATTAACTTAAACTCGGTTTTAAATGGAACATAAGTTACTTTTGTACAAAACCGTTAAAAATCAAATAACCGATCAATTTAATTGAAAGCTGAACTTATGTCACCAGTGTTACTAAACTAAACAAAAATATGTTTTATGTGTTCTTTGAAGATCACTGAAATTTGTTCGTTCTTGTCATAATTCTCTCAGAGTGCTTACTTCTTACTTTCTCTTGCCTGTCTACTGTTTCTTGTGCTACTCTAATATCCTAGGCATAAGTTTTCTTCAGAAATAAAATATATAAAAAAAATATTTTTCAATACCAGATGAAAGCCCGCGGCGAGGGTTTCGAGCACTACTTCGAGCATTACTTCGGTAACAATGGTCCCCTGAACAAGAACAAGCTGACGGAGAAGGTCAGCAACCTTCGCTTCTTCAGGTCCACCAACGAGGCGGATGAAGTCAGAGAGAAGATCGATAACTTGGAGTATAAGAATGAGGCTTTGAAACACAGGTATGTGATTTTTTTGTCAATAGATCAGAAAATTCTTATTTTTTTTTTAGTAATGAATAGATTTCTACCTTTTCCTTCATCTACATCTGAAAATTGATTACAAATACATATTTAACAGTTCTAAATATACCTTTTATTGTTAATGCAACCAATTATTTAAGCTGTAATAATGTTAATTACTCAATAAAGGGATGAAAACAGTAGGCATTGGTGTCGATTCTGTTGCGCACAAACTAAACTTAATTTAGGCCATTGCTATCTTTTTCACTCTAATAAAACGAGAAAGAGACGGACGTGACTTAGAGCTGTCAAATTTAGATGAAACTAATATTTCCATACAAATGAAGGGTGCACGTGAAAACATGTCGACTAAAAACATGGTGAAACGCAAGGCATAAACTAGTTTGACATCTCTAACTTAGTTCATAGCTAGAGCCATCCTTTTCTCGCACTGCCTTTTAGTAAAAGATAGCAATAGCCTACATTAAGGTTAGTTTGTGAACAACAGAATCGACACCATTAACTTTCTGTGTTAATCGTTTCGTAACAACTTGCTAACCAACAGCAACCAACCAACCAACTCAATTTTTTTAAATAACACTAAGCGACAACGTTTTGTTTGCGTGATTTTCAACCATTTCATTGACTCTGAAAATCGAAAATTTAACAGCACTCTCTTGTATATTGTCAGCAGATCACCAGTTTTTTTTTTAATCTATAATTGGCTCACGTCTGACCTCTATTTCACCAATTTTTATATAAAACTTTCCTTGATTTTAGGTTCCCAATGGCCGAGCTAGGTATCAAAGTGTTTGGCAATGAGATCTCCTATTGGAATGCTGAAGGGGATGAAGAGATCATGAAGTCTTTGGCGCGATTGAACCCTCAACTGAGAGTGCTGGAGATTCTTTCTGGAAAGGTAGTGTATCCCATAATCATGTAATAGTGTTGCTGAATAAATTCCAACCAAAAGAAAAAAATGGAAATCTTTTCATGGAAAGTATTTAATGTAATAATATAATGTATGTATGTCCGTAGAAAGGCCTGTTAACTTACATCAGGTATCGTTTATTCTAGAAATCAAAACGAATTTAGCGTTCTTCTGTAAAACTAAGCTGTCAAAATTGTGCTTAAATGATGATGTGATTATGGCTAAAGCTAGCTAATTAAAGCTACTCAAAAAAGCCGAAACGTGAAAAATAGACCAATATTTTTATAAATCCCATAATTATGCTTAATTATACACATGTTTTATTTAAACTTTATAAGTATAGTATATATAGTGATGGTAGATTTTGGTCCTTCGAGCCGGATACATAGGCGGACTTTGTCGCAAAGCTTTTTCTACCAGTTAACCATTGGTTAAATAGAACAACATTGTGATGCAGTACAACAATAAACAAAAAAATAACCGTTTGTTTCAAGATAATTCTCTTATCCAACAGGAAATATCATACAACAAGGCCTCCCTATTCCTCGACACGACGTTCTCTGTACCAACAGGCTCGGGCCTACCGATGAACATGAACCTCATGGGAACCAGCTACGTCAACACCAAAATGTCTGGTACAGTCAACGACAAGTATACGCAGTCCGGTAATTTGGACTTTGAGGGGAAATTGAGACCCAGGTGAGTTTGTGTAGATAGTCTTCATCATCTGCCGAGCCTTTTCCCAAGTATTTTAAGGTCCGCTTCCAGTTGAACCGGATGCAGCTGGATACCAGTATTTAACATCAATCAAACTTGGAAGTCAACGCGATCAAAAGTTATGACCGTTTATGTCGTGTTATGTCGTTTGTGTATTTTGTGTGTACATAAATAAATAAATATTTTGCGATTTCACAAGGGAATTAAAGGCCTGAGGGGTACTTTCCGTTGACCTCAAAACATGAAATTTGGCAAGAAGCAAAGTCTTACAACACACGTAAAGGAAAAATAACCTTAAATATGTAGTTCAATAATAAAATACTTACAAGTACAAACTTGTAAGTATTTCGTATTCGGAACCCTCGGTGCGCGAGTCTAACTCGCATTTGGCTGGTTTTCTTCCATTATCTCCAAATAACAGACTTATAAGATACCCAAATTAAATATATCACCAACTCGTCATTAATTTTTCTATTTCCTTCTAGCGTGGCCGTAAACATTGCAGCAACAATGAGCGTAGACGCAGGCGGTCTTAGTTCCAGCGGTATTCGAGTGAACTGGCGATTATATACCGCTACTGCGGTCGAAGCCAGGCTCAGCATCAGAGGGCTAGCAATGTTAAAACTCGACCTGTCGCTGCCTATTGATAAGCAAGAGATATTCGCTGCCAAGTAAGTATTAGTTCTAGCGGTATCCGAGTGAACTGACGATTATATACCGCTACTGCGGTCGAAGCCAGGCTCAGCATCAGAGGGCTAGCAATGTTAAAACTCGACCTGTCGCTGCCTATTGATAAGCAAGAGATATTCGCTGCCAAGTAAGTATTAGTTCTAACGGTATCCGAGTGAACTGACGATTATATACCGCTACTGCGGTCGAAGCTAGACTCAGTATTAGAGGCCTGGTGATGGTGAAACTCGACCTGCCGCTGCCTATTGATAAGCAAAAGATATTCGCTGCCAAGTAAGTATGGTTCAAGTATTAGTTGTAGCGGTATCCGAGTGACCTGGCGATTATATACCGCTACTGCGGTCGAAGCTGGACTCAGTATTAGAGGCCTGGCGATCTTGAAACTCGACCTATCGCTGCCTATAGATAAGCAAGAGATATACGCTGCCAAGTAAGTATTAGTTCTAGCGGTATCCGAGTGACCTGGCGATTATATACCGCTACTGCGGTCGAAGCTAGACTCAGTATTAGAGGCCTGGCGATCTTGAAACTCGACCTATCGCTGCCTATAGATAAGCAAGAGATATTCGCTGCCAAGTAAGTATTAGTTCTAGCGGTATCCGAGTGAACTGACGATTATATACCGCTACTGCGGTCGAAGCTAGACTCAGTATTAGAGGCCTGGTGATGGTGAAACTCGACCTGTCGCTGCCTATTGATAAGCAAAAGATATTCGCTGCCAAGTAAGTATTAGTTCTAGCGGTATCCGAGTGAACTGACGATTATATACCGCTACTGCGGTCGAAGCCAGGCTCAGCATCAGAGGGCTGGCAATGTTAAAACTCGACCTGTCGCTGCCTATTGATAAGCAAGAGATATTCGCTGCCAAGTAAGTATTAGTTCTAGCGGTATCCGAGTGAACTGACGATTATATACCGCTACTGTGGTCGAAGCTAGACTCAGTATTAGAGGCCTGGTGATGGTGAAACTCGACCTGTCGCTGCCTATTGATAAGCAAAAGATATTCGCTGCCAAGTAAGTATGGTTCAAGTATTAGTTGTAGCGGTATCCGAGTGACCTGGCGATTATATACCGCTACTGCGGTCGAAGCTAGACTCAGTATTAGAGGCCTGGCGATCTTGAAACTCGACCTATCGCTGCCTATTGATAAGCAAGATATATTCGCGACCAAGTAAGTATTACTTAACGTCACCCCTATTTACGAAAGGACTTTATGGTACTGTAAAATCAAATGCGTCGTCCGTCCCGACGTCGACGAACCTTTTTGTGCAGACTTAGGTTAGGTTTAAACATGTACAATCATCATCATAGGCAGAGGCGTACCTAACAAATAAACCCTCATAAGAGAGAGCGAGCCTATTGCCATCAACTTGGCACAAAATAACGCATACTTTTTCTGGTTTAATTGTACATTTTTAAATGTACAATTAAAACAGAAAAAGTATGCGTTTCGTTAATCTCAGTATTTACAAATTAGTACGAACGTTTCGCCACATAACCCCCATAAGGGTAAAGCTTTTTTACATGTTTTTTTGCTCTCTTTCTCGAGGTCTCCTTAAAAACTTTTCCTACTGCCAACTTGAAAATGTGTTTTAAACAGCTGTTTTTAGATAATCAGACTGTTACCTTTTCTGCCTCATTTCAATTCACCATGTATATAAGTAACATGACTTTTCCCTATCATTAACACTAAAAACGGGATACTTAATATGTTTGTGTTGAGTTCTGTTTGTTCTAAGTGAAAAAAAAAACGAACAAGAAAGAGAATAGATCGATTTGTCTGCTCATAAACACCCGCAATAACGTTAACGTTTATCCGTGATCGTGCAACTCAAAACAAACAGTAAAAATGGTAAATATCTCGTTAATAGTGTCAGTCATGTCAGTTTAAAACTTATATGACTTTCCCCCCTCTAGGTCAGAACTAATAATCCTCCATGGCGACAAGGAGCAACAACAGCAAGGCCTGAACAAGAACAGAATAGAGCGGAACACTTGCAGTTGGTCCACCTTCGATAAGGCTATCGGTATCAAGATGTGTGCTTCTTACCAGGTTTGTTGAACTTACTTCATTTAGTTTTGTCGGGACTTCTTTTGACTACTTTAAAGTATTATCATCTAGTTTCTGATAGGCCAATCGATTCTTATAAATCATTTGGCATGAGATTTGACATTAGATTAATTTTGAATAACATAACGTAACATCAAATTAAATCAAATTGTGTTAGTATAGGACAACTTTAAATCTTTGCATAAGTAATTGAAAGTATTATTGCATGAAATAAAAGGTTTTTTTTTTTATATTTATTTATTTAACGTAACATCACGCCTGTAATCCCCGAAGGGCTACGCAGAGGTGTACCTAAAACTACACCCACATTTTAACAGTTATGTTTTAAGTCCCCTGTAATAGGACCGAGCCGATTGCCATCAACCGGGCACAAATCCGGACTCCGTGGCGGCTACTAAGAAATTCCTGATGTAAAAACCCAAATAACACTTTGCCCGACTCTCAAGCGCTTGCGTCCACTCGATCAACGAGGCTGTCACAGTAATAACTCTTTTCATATCGAAATGAAACCTTTTTACTTCTTTTTACAGTTCCCCAACATGACGAACCTTCGCAACGCACCATACTTCCTTATGAGTGGCCCAGCTAAGTACATCCTGTCTCTAGAGAAGGCAGACCCCACCGCCAACACATACGCCTTCCAGTACCGATGGGACAAGAACGAGACCAGCAATGTTGTTAGCTTCTCTTTTGATACGCCTGATAGTAAGGTAAGTCATGATCACCCATCTACGGACCGACCTCGGCAAGCATTGCTTAACCTTGAAGATCGCCTCGTGTTGCTGTTTTTATTGAGACATGACATGGTTTAACGTGCTTTCCGAGACACGGAGGGGTGTCTGTATGAAATAGATGATACTTAACTTATCCACAGACCTACCTCGCGAAAAGTAGCTTAACCGGCTGTAAATACTGTCTCTTAAGAAAGCAGACTGCTAACACGTAGGCGTTCACCTGTTTGACGACTGAAAAATTTCTGATGGAAAAACCCAATATAACAATTTTCCCAAACCGGGAATCGAATCCAGAACCTCATGCTCAGAAGTCACGATTGTGACCACTAAACCAACGAGGCAGTCCACTGCAGTAGAACACGCTAACATATTTCTTTTACCAATCAAGTTTTCACATAAGTGAAAAAATTAACCGCCTAACTTCTAAGAAAAAAAAACACTTTTAAGAAAATAACCGCCTTACTTCTAAGAAAATAACACTTCTAAGAAAATAACCTCCTAACTTCTAAGAAAAAAAAGACTTCTACGAAAATAACCTCCTAACTTCTAAGAAAAAAAACACTTCTAAGAAAATAACCTCCTAACTTCCTTCCTTAGGAAAAACGAATGATAAACGCAGTCCTCTCCCTCTCAAACACATCAAGCACTGCGCTCCTAACCCTCCAATCAGAGAAGAGTACTCTCATAGCGAAGGCAATGTACCGAAACATGCCGTACGACAAGTCTCTGTCAGCGAGTTTAGATGTCGATGGTCGAAAGCAATTTGATACTGTAATGTCGGTGAAGAGGCATGATATCAAGTATGGATACGTTTGGATACCGCACGCGTATTGGGTTGTGGATAATGAGAGGGTTGCTGAATTGTCTGGTGAGTTTTTTTTACAGATAGGTGTGCACTATCGAGAACACTCCCGTCTGATCATCACTAAGCTAATTTTTGCTTGCACTTACAACATAGTAACGCTCTCTAGCCCCGCCCCGTTGACTTTGTATAGAAATAATGAATGAAAAGATAGCGATCGGCCGAGCGACGACGCACGCCAAACGAGAGTTATTGTTATTTTGCGCGCCAAAGTTGATGCTTTCCTAATAGGTCTAAACTGTTAAGGGGGGCGGGCCTTGGCGCCTCCGCATGATTTAAGCGAAAAAATATTAACTGATCAGGCGTACTGTTCCTACACAAGCTACCCATAACTGACAAATTTTCCCAATCAACCTTGAACCTAATGCGATAGAGCGAAAGAGTTGGAATCTAAAAAAAATTTAGAGATTGCAGTAGCTTGATACAACTACTACTACTGTATTAAAATAGTGACCTCGAATAGGGAATATGCATGACATACAAAACTTTATTTATTTATTAAAAATGCCTTGTATTAGCCCATAAAAACATTGTGGTACACTTGTTTAAGTTGCTAATACATCATTTATTTTACTTTTTAATGTAGCATGTTTTTGGAGAAACGGAACGCACTCTCAAAACACGTCGTCCTCGATAACGCCGGTAGTGACGTCAAACTATGTGTCAAAAAAACACTTTTATTTGAAAAGTGCTTAAAGTTTCACGAGGATTTTATTATAATATTGTTATTGCAATTTTTTCTTGACTAGAGCACATACAATTAGTAAAATTATTCAATTAAGGGCAAAAAATTAGATGTAAACAAGGCAGTTTGCGGTAAATGACGTCACATAATGGCCGCGACAGCTAGAACTGTCGTAGAAAATTGCAGGAGTTTAATATTATTTTTAAGCGACAACCAGTAGTTGAACTTAACTTTTAATTCTTTTCTTGGGTTAATAGTACTGTATTTTATTGATTTAAGTGAAGAAAAAATTACGTGCATATTCCCTATTGGCTTGAGCCGATCGCAAAGAGCTTAAAACCGAATATTCTCACGCGTCGTTTCTTCCGATCCAGAACAAGACGAACGACCGACGTGTTTTTCTCTTTATTTTTGTATCGGTCTTATCCGCTTGTCATGTCTTTATCACACTCAAGTCGAAATATGCGAAATATCCGAAAAATTGTGTAGGAAGAACAGGCTTGCAAACCAAGATCCTCTATAAGTTACTGATACAATCTCCATTTCATTGAAATTACTTACTTTTTCTAATCAATGAGGAAGGCTGGTCGAAGCTGATTGTAGATGGCGCGTCCATAGCTTAGTCCCAATCTGACCAATGAGGTCAAACTATTTTGAAATATAAAATGACATTGACAGATTTTCAACCAATGACGATGTTTGGTACAAGCGATGCTAGCGCCATTAGTAATACAGTTGCCTTCCCCATTAGTAAATATTTTTTCGAGTTCATTGGCTGGCCTAAAACGCAGTAGTCAAACTATTTGGTTGAAATAATATTTGACTGAAGTAAGTTGGCATTGAATATTACTCACTAAAATATTAAAAGCACCTTATTTATTTAAAAGCACCAGTTTTATGATTATGTGTACGATCAACCATATTAAATTAACACGTTCTGGGTCGCATAGTCCACTGCGGCTCTCTCTAATCTCGCAAAAACCTGGCCTGTATCCCAGCAGTGGAGACATTACAGGCTGATAAAGCTTATCAATGTCAAAGTTCACACATAAACTACAACTCCTTTCCTTTCAGGCGTAATAAAAATAAAAACAAAAGGCAGTGTGACCCAAGGCGACATCGAAGCAGAATTCCAAACAAAGCAATTGGCCAGTCATCTCTTAGGATACTATACGGTGAACGGACCGACCCACGGCACCAAGTTACAGTTTGACTACCAGTTCTACAAGAGTCCGAAGCAAACTATAAAGATCGAGGGCATATACAGCGAGAAGACCGGCGGATTCAGACATGATATGTATGGGGATCTGTCTATGCAGTTTACGGCGTATCCGGGGTATAATTTCTATACTGTTTTGAGAAATATTGTAAGTAACTTTTTTCGTCTTTCTTCTATGTTTTTTGTTAAAATCGGGCTTGTACTCCTCAAATGGCAATTTGATTTGCACTTGGCTCAATCTAAGGATCGAATCCAGGATCAGACCAACAAACGAGGCACTCAGTTATCTACGAATAAAAATCTTTAATTTGTTCATTCACTGAGAGACAACGTTATGCCTTAATGTCTTGGTCTGCAAGGGCAAACATTTTTTCACAAGACTTCGAAAATTCACCCCTTAAGGTGAAAGCGTAAGGGTAGCCCGAGAAATTCAAATTTTCTTACGTTTTTTGCAATTTGCAGGCCAGTGCTAGGTTGTATGTAGATTAAAATATTGTTCGCGATTGTAAGACGGATGTAGTTATAGAATTATTTTCATTAAAATCTTCAATACAACCCTCCAAGTTCAGAAAGGTCGAGGAATGACTTTGACCTTGAAAAGGTCATTCCTCGACCTTTATAAAAACGTAAGAAAATTTGAATTTCGCAGGCTACCCTGGAGTATCCACTCAAGGGTAGCCCGCGAAATTATTATTTTTTTCTTACCTTTTAAGTTTTTACGGATGCAAAAGCCCATCGGGCCTTGCGGTTTTTTTAATTAGCTTTTACTCTTCCACTCTTGGGCAAAGGCATCTCCCAATTTTTAGCACCGTTAATAACCATAGTTTACTCAAACTATTTTTCATCGTCATAAAAGAATCTAACTTACAAAAATCGTTCACAGAAAACCCAAACCCACGTGGACATAGGCTTCAACGTGAGCGCGTCTCGAGAGACGAAAGCCGACCCCGCCTTCACATTCGGCTTCACTCGCGCCGAACATCTGACCGGCATGAGACTGGACACAAGACTCACCTTGCACCGACCTCATCTTATTGATATGAAGTTCCAATTTGAAGGAGTAAGTACTACTAGCTTTTAAGTATTTTACTAGCGGAGACCCAGTCTTACCAAGAAGTATCATATTATCCAGTATACGGGTCGTGGAAGTCAGATAGGCCGTCGCTCCATGCCCATGTAAAATACTGGTATTCAGCTGCATCCGGTTAGACTGGAAAGCTGACTCCAACATAGTTGGGGAAAAGCTAGGCTAGGAAGTTATTGCGGGTGGGTAAAAAACGAACAAGGAAAGGGGTAGATCGATTTGTCTGCTCATAAACACCCAGCCGCAATAACGACAGTTTATCCGTGATCATGGTGCTTGCAACTGAACACTCGTGAAGTCAGAATAAATAGTAAACATTGGCATGCATTGGCATTGTTCGTTTTCGAGGACAACATCGTGTGGAAACCGGCTTGTCCTAGAACCAAAAATTCGAAGACATGTGACATCTACCAATCCGCACTGGGCCCGCGAGGTGGAATATAGCCCATTCCCTCTCATTGAGAGGAGGCCGTATCCCAGCAGTGGGAACATTATGATGATGATGATGATGATTGGCAAATATTCCCTTTGTAGTGTTAGTGACCATTCATCATCATCAGCCTATAATGTTGTGAATGGGCTATAATCCACCACGCGGGCCCAGTGCGGATTGGTAGAGGTCGCATGTCTTCGAATTTTTGGTTCTAGGACATGCCGGTTTCCTCACGATGTTTTCATTCACAGTTTTGAGAGCAGTGGTGATGAAATAAATTACACAAAGTAATGCACCTGTCTGGGTTCGAACCCACGACTTGCTGTTCGTATGTCGCCACCGCTCCGTGACTATATTACTATAAGCCTATATTCTCCCACTGCAGGACAAAGACCTCCCTTCCCTCCTTCCACATTTCGCGATCTAGTGAGATTATAAGCCAATCTTTTGCGAAAGAGTCTATATAGCTCATCCCGCCATCACCTGGTTACCATGTCAGTTTAAAAACCTAGATACAGCACCTTTCTAATGTTACCCTTTTACCAACAGATCGGCCCAAAATACACAGCGCTAGCTCTCCTGAACTTCAACCCCAAGTCCCGCGAGATCCTCGTGTCCGGCTACTTGTTCTTCCCGCCGGGCACTCAGCTGTACTTGGACGCCGAGCTCAACATGACGCTGCCGACGTTGCACCCCTGTGTCATCAAGACGAAGGTGCATGAGAAGCAGCAGAATGACTTCCAAGTGAGTACTTTTGTTAATTTCATGCAAATATGATATTTAACTACTTCATAAACGCTTAAATTTTCTTTAACACTTACTAAAATTGTATGAATCAAACTTTATTAGATGTTTATCATCTACTGGACTGAACCATATGATAGTGCAAAAGTGTAAAATATTCTCCGCCCTAGAAAAGTGGAGCACCATTTTTCAGTAGTCAGAACTTCTATAATTTATTCGCGAAATACACATTTGTGTAAATCAACCACCCCTATCTGTGTCATTTTGAAATAAGGGCAAGTGTCACCTATTCATGTGCAAACAACTACGTATATATATACGTTTTGTGCGTGTGATTTTATTTTTCGCGAGAGTGAAACAAAAAATCATCTGGCCCTCAGTCCACTATCACTGATATATATTTTCGATTATTACTACAACCTATTAGATGACTTTATACATCACAACAACCCGCAATGAGTCCGCGTATAAGGAGGTGCTTTGTATACCAACTGTAGGAATATGAGAGGCTGATTCAGCTATGATGTACATCTAGGTATTTCTATCTCTCTCTCTCTCTCTCCGCCCAGGTAAACGCCGTAGGAGTATGGTTCACAGGCGTAGACTTCAACATCGACGCGTCTTACCAAGACCAGTCTAAGACCAATATGGCGTCACATCACCTGAAAGCGTTGATCAGCAGCACGCACTTCAAGAACATCGCTATGGATGGACGGTTCACGCAGGATAATAGGCAGATCACTTTTATTGGACAGGTTAGTAATAAATGACCCACAAATATACAGAATTTTATGCTGATACAGAACGTTGAGAATAGGATCTTATTCTTTGGGAAAACCGTGTACTGTCCAGGCTATTCTGACGCTTTCACCTTTGTGACTTTTTTTTTTATTTACCTACTTATAAATGAAACGAGAAAAAAATGGAAAAGGAATTGTCGAATAACATTGAATGTAATTTCCAAACAACTTTTTGACGACACCTTCTAGATTCTAGAAGGCTGTTAACATTCTAGAATCTAGATCATTATTTCTTCTTGAAAAAGAAGTGCATATTAGGAACCTGTGTTACAATGGCCGTAACCAGATAAAATATCAAACTGATTTTTATAGAATTATCTGTTGAAAAATGTGTTAATAATAGGCGAGACGACAAAAAAAAACTAATTAGTCCGTCAGTTAGATTATCAGAAAATATTTGACCCGTGTTTTTTCTTTTGTTACGTAAATCAAAATTGACGAAGATATGACGCTTTTAAAATTCTCAATACGTCACTCCTAGGTATAATTTTTAGCTAGTTCTGACGTCACGAGCCCCCACTCCCGAGTTTTGATGCGTTTTATCTTTGTCAATATTCATTGATTTACAAAAACAAAAAATACGTGTCTATTCATTTCCAATACTCTAACTGACGGACTAAATAGATTTGCAATTTTTTGATACTGTCGTCATGCCTATTATCAAACATTTGGTCTACTCAGTACCTAAATAAAACAGCGCCATTTCTATACTAATATTATAAAGAGGAAAGATTTAATTTTTTGTTTGGGTGTTTGTTACGATTTAACTCAAGAACTACTTAACCGATTTTTAAAATTCTTTCATTATTAAAAAGCTCCATCTTTACCGAGTAAAATAGGCTATAAAATATATTGATATAATGTGAATTAGCCGAGTTATCACAATTTTCGCGGACGAAGTCGCGCGTGAATTGCTAGTATTTTTATATTTTTCTTCTTATACCCTTTCTCTCGTCAACAGGGCGAATACAACGACGATCACTACAGAACACTCATCCGCTACATACTACTTTCCGAACAAAATTTCACGACGTACGTCGAAGTGGATATCGGCAAGAAAGCGTATAGTGTGAACCTGAACGCAGATCTGAATAACAACACTAATGTCAATATGGATATACATTTTGATCAGTAAGTGAATTTTATAATGAGTTACTAATTTATGAATCTTATAGTGTTGTAAATTTTTTTTCTTCCTTTTTTTCAAAACCTAGTTTTTATAGACTAAATATTATTACAAAAATACTACATTTTAGGCGAATTTCATTGCAAGTCCATGGTAATTGGCATTGTAAACGCCTTTATTTTTTAGCTTTATATCTAAACGCCTGTATATATATGGCGTGTGGTTGAGCGTACCGTGAAAACATCAATGTATTGGCTCAGCTACATATTTCGGAATATGCCGACTAGTTTCGAGCCTCAACAAAGCAAGCCAAATGCGGACTATCTTTTACTCAAGCACGCTCTTAAAATCGTAAACCCAAACTACTACCTTTATTCAAACTTTCAAAAAACCCTTTAAGGTGGAAGTGCCAGGATGGCTCGCAAATTCAATTTTTTTTACGTTTCAATGACTGTTTCATGACATAGTCATTAAATGGGATTACGGTCGCGAATCATATTATGTTTCACATACAGCCTAAACCTGACCTGCAAATTGCGAAAAGAATAAGAATATTTATATTTCGCGGGCTACCCTGGTGCTTCCCCATTGGTCAATGGTTTTTACGGTTTAAGAAATTTATTTCACTCAAAAAGAATACAATTATTCACTTCTATGATTAAACACATAATAATTAAGATACGATAAGCGACGGTTTCGCTTGGTAATAAACTAAAATTAAGTTGTAAAAAACGGCAAGAACTTACAATTTATAAATTATTTAGGTGGTGTTTTAATAGTCTTTCAAAAGTTGGAAGTGATGAGATTTTCTTTTTCGATAACCACTGCTGTTTACCACCCAGACTCCGCGACCTCCACCTGTCCTTCCAACGCTGGGTAACAGCTCGTCAGAAGCGACTGAGCGCCGCCTTCAACTGGGACGCGAACCGGGACCCCTCGCAGAAGATCAGCGTGGATGTCCAGCTGGACAACAAGGGTACTTGGCATCATGCTGGACATGTGTCGTTGTACTATCCGGGGAGGATGGTCAATGGAGAATTCGAGTTCCTTTTGAGAGGTAAGTAATTTGGTAATTTCAGATGTTTTTATTTATTTAAACTTTATGTACAAGGGTGGTTCATAGGCGGACTTAATGCCACATGGAAGAGGGGAGGCAGAGGGGGGGGGAAGGGGTTTTTCAGATTGTTTTTAACCGTGGTCGAACCGGATGTAGACATCATCATCTGCCATTCCCCAACTATGTTGGGGTCGGCTTCCAGTCTAACCGGATGCAGCTGAATACCAGTATTTTACATGCAGCGACTGCCTATCTGACCTCCACAACATACGATACCCCTTGGTAAGACTGGTTGTCAGACTTTTTGGGCCACTGACTAACTGTAACGACTGTCAAAGATCTACAAAATATGGCAGCCGGGACCAACTGATTAACGTGCTTTCCGAGGCACGGAGGAAACTCGGTATGTAATGGGTGGTCACCCATTCACAGACCAACCTAGGCAAGCACAGCTTAACCTAAAGATCGACCCGAGCGGCAGTTTTTATTCGACACGAGCTCCTCGAACCGCACAAAAAAATATTTTGCAAAATAAAACTTTCGGAAGTCACCTAGTAATCATGGAGTAAGCGATGAACATACATGAAAAAAATAAATCCTGGTGGAATACATAACTTCATCCTTTTTTAGAAGTCGGTAAATGAGCAACAAATACCGTTATCATTTTGCCAAACGTATTGTTATTATATTTTCGATATTTTGCGGAGTGGCAATTGCTCCAATATACTTAAATCACAAAACTATAAAAGCCTGTGTGATAGTCCACTATATCAACAGGTTTTTATTATTACGCCTTTAAACACTTTTATTACCTGACTATATTGCAGTGCAAGGTACTCACTATACTACTAAATCCAGATTCCGAAAAATCATTATCCCTATTGCCAAACTGACAAAAACTCCTTAAAATTTGATGGTTCTAAGTTAATTTCCTATTGAAATCTATTTGTTCCAGACTGGTTCTGCCAATGGCACATCCGCATGGGCTGGTCGGCCGAGTCGAACATTCTGTGGCGAGTGAAGATGTTTTCCGAGGCTCACAACGAGACCGTGTACGCCTTGCTGTCCAGTATGAACACGCCCTTCGCTGGCTGGAAAGATACTAGCTTCAATGTCATGTAAGTATGGCGAAAAGAACTAAGAATGGTTTGTTTGGATGATCTATTAAGTATAAAATAACATCACGCCTGTAATCTTCAAACGGTTAAGCAGAAGTGTACCTAATACTACACCCACATTTCACCAATTATGTTGAAGTCCCATGTAATAGGAAGCGAGCCTATTGCCATCAACCGGGTATAAATCTCTTCGACTCTGTGGCTGTTACTGAGAAATTCCTGATGGAAAAAACCCAGTAACGCTTTTGCTCGACCTGGGAATCGAACTCAGGAACCCGTGCTCAGTAGTCGGGCTTGCGGCCACTAGACTAAAAGGGTAGTCCAGGTGTTTGATTGATCTGTAGGTTAAAAATGAGCTAAAAGTGACATCGCGGCAAAATCAATCAAAAACGGTGGGATGAACGATTCTGATATTAAAACGACAGATCCTAACAGTGAAAAATCTTTTCACTTTTCATTCACGTATGCAAAAGTTTGAAAATCGCGCTCAACACATCTCAATTCGGAAAAGAGGCAACCCCGAAAGAAACACTCGAATAAAGTCAGGTACAAGTATCTTTTGGCGCATGGCTATATTCAGAACTAACGCCGCCATTTTGTTTTTTCAATACATTATCAAAACAATTTCACTAATGTCCCTAAACCGCGCCCCTCAGTCAGCTCCAAAAAATTCTTGATCACTGTACTAAGTGCCTCCCAAAATATTTTCTAAACGAATTTCAAATAACTAAAAAAAAACTTCCCCAATCATCTGCCTTTGACCCATGTTACTTGGTTTATATTAAAACCAAACCTAATGCAAAAGACTAATTCCCCCCACCAGGTGGCGCTACCACGACAATCTCCAAGCCCTAAACGGCAGCATGAACTGGCAAGAAGATTACCTAGCATTCAGCTTACTCGCTGACTATCTGTTCAAAACGAACGAGTTCTATGGCGAAATCAACGCGGTCGTCAACTCTACTATACCGACCTTACCCAAAGCGGCTGCCATAGCCAAACATAGGGTGATTTGGAAGAAGAGTGCTGATACGCTGCTTAGTTTCCAGGTAAGAATGAGCTATATTTTAAGGTGAGCAAGGTTTAGTTTTGTTTAGCGTGTAATGGTGCTTAAGATCATAAGTAGACTACCGGAGGCGGCGAAAACTTAAGAAAATCGATTGCAAGAGTGCAAACAGTTAAAAATGCACTTTACGTTTATAAGAATTAGGTGTAATTTGAAGATTACCAAGCATTCAGCATACTAGCCGATTATCTATTTAAAACAAATGAGTTCTACGGCGAAATCAACGCAGTTGTGAACTCGACTATACCTACTTTACCCAAAGCGGCTGGCATAGCCAAAGTAAGGGTGATTTGGAAGAACAGTGCTCATATGCAGCAGAGTTTCCAGAAAATCAGTCAACATTGATCTCTGTTTCGAAGTTTAAAAGGTTTAATTTACACTAAACCTTAGGTAGATTGCCCTAGGCGGCCGCAAGAACGTTTCGAAGAAGATTTTTTTTACACATGACTTGTATGAGTTTGTTTTGTTTCACTGAGATTGTTAGCTGATTGGAGGTCCACCTATGGTAGGTAAGTTATTTCCCTGGGAGATTTGATTGGTCGCTTAAATCTGATTAAAGAAACAAAAAAAATCGTATTGTTTTATTTATTAATTTCTTTCCATGATATTTTTTAATACTTACAGGTTTTAGATGATTAACACACTCTAAACATTTACACAATGGTGTCGATTCTGTTGTGCACAAACTAAACTTAATGTAGGCTATTGCTATCTTTTACTAAAAGGCAGTGCGAGAAAAGGACTGCTATAGCTATGAACTAAGTTAGAGATGTCAAACTAGTTTATGCCTTGCGCTTTCACCGTGTTTTTAGTCGTCATGTTTTTACGTGCACTCTTCATTTGTATAGAAATATTAGTTCCAACTAAATTTGACAGCTCTAAATTACGTCCGTCTCTTTCTTGTTTTATTAGAGAGGAAAAGATAGCAATAGCTTAAATTAAGTTTAGTTTGTGCACAACAGAATCGGCACCAATATAGGTAAGTAAAATTTTTATATTCACGTCTCAATATTATCCAACAATCCCATAATACACATGTATAATTTATATGATTATCTTTTTAAAGGAGATATTCAATTATTTTTTTTGTTTTTATGTAAAATTACAATATTCTTATCTTAAACTGTACGCCCCACTAAACTGTTTTCAGTTTTTCAGAGGGAAGTTAAATGACACAATCATTTATGGTTAAATCCATTTACAAACATTTCCTACACAGTAACATTACTTAATTCTAAAGTCAAACACATTCATAGCCTATTTTTTATTTAATACTTAAAGCACAAAGTCAGAGGTGGACTTTATGCCATAGGCATTTTTTACCAGTCAACCTATTCCTATGCCCTATATCCAATTTTTATAGCTTATTTACCAAGTTTAAGTTTCAATCTAACATTTAAAACAACTACCCCCTCTTATTTCTAAAAGCCACATACATTTACCACTGTCCAATGTCATTTCATCTTAATCTTCATCATAATTACACACTGTTTTATGCTTTCAAGGTTTAAAACTAATTTCATCTTATATGCCTAAACTCTTCCCAACTATGCTGGGGCCAGCTTCCAGTCTTACCAGATACAGCTTCCATTATTATCTTACATGGAGCTACTCCCTACGTCCACAATACAATGGTGTCGATTCTGTTGTGCACAAACTGAACTTAATTTAGGCTATTGCTACGTATTGGACGTAATTTAGAGCTGTCAAATTTAGTTGGAACTAATATTTCCATACAAATGTAGGGTGCACGTAAAAACATGGTGTAGCACAAGACATAAACTAGTTTGACATCTCTAACTTAGTTCATAGCTACAGACGTCCTTTTCTCGCACTGCCTTTTAGTAAAAGATAGCTATAGTCTAAATTAAGTTTAGTTTGTGCACAACAGAATCAACACCAGTAACACACACATTTAATCATAACCCTATTGTCCTGTGATCAGTGATCACATATACAACCCATTAATGATTGCATAAAAGTAGCTGTTTCCTCATAAGTTCTCAACAGCTTACTTGATTATATTTGATTTTGTTTCAAGTACAGTTTTCTTACTGAACATTGTAGATCCATAGAACTTGCTAAGATCTATAGAGCAAAGTTACGCTCATATTGCAAATGCTTCGTCAGAAAATAACCTTCTTGATGGAAATATAGTTAATCTTTGAATGGAACGCTACTGTACTTTACTTTAGATCACCCTGTCTGCTTTGGGCACAATGTGCAATGTGAAAACCAGCCAATACACACTACTGTTGCAACACTTCCAGTCTGCCAGTGTCATATAGTGACAACACAGCACGGTGAGCCTTCAAACTTTAAGTGATATAGTAACTGATAGACAATTTTTTGTTTGTTTACCTGGAAATATTTGATCTGGCTTTAAAAAGTTGAGGGATAGTGTGTTTAATAACATTCAACATTGATACAATAGTGTTTAAATGGTAACAACATTCAAAGTAAAGACATTTGAAACTAGACCATGGAAAGTAAACTTTATTTATTTGTGAAATATTTACTTATATGGTTTAGCAGTTATTGATAATATTGGCTGATTGCCACAATAAGACATTTATATAAGTATGTATTGTTAGCTCCCAGTCACTTTTTTCTCAATACTTATACAAAACTTGATTTAACAAGTCAAACTAATTAAACACAGAATGGAGTCATTTATTAATTAACCATCGAAGATGCAATGTTCCGTAGTCAAGTAGAGTTTATATCATTTTATTATCTAACAACAAATGACAACAAACTTAAATTCCATAACAACATTCACTAGAATTAAACTTATGTGTACTTCACTCATCACAACATTAACCGGATGTGTACTGCAGTCTATCAGAGGAAGAACTAAACATGTCGGATTAGGCCCCCAACATGTTCCTCTGACTGACCTCTTCATTTGAAGACTCAAACTCCAACTTCACGTCATCGTTCAGCCCATCGACATCCACCTCGTTCTCCGAAGCATTTAGCATGTTCAACGTAACCTGCCTCACAGGAATACTAGCATCTTCAAACGCCTTTTTCTTCAAAGTTGTGCGTATTTGGTTGACGGTTCGCCCTTTGATATGTTGGCTCAAATGGTTCAAATCAACTGCGAAGCGATGCACGCAAGCCCGTAGCATCTCGATCTCGTCGTCTGTCCACTTCCCACCAGGCTGCGAGTCGCCCATAGGGTGTAAAAGCTTCGTCATTTCGGCCAGTTTGTTGAATGCCGTCCCCGCTTCGCGAAATATCTCGCTGACTTTTGCAGCGGAATTATTCATTGTTGGATGGGAAAATTTTATTCAACCCGATGAGAAATAATAATGGCTGAGCAATACAGCTAATAATACACATGGAATTATTAATTTTCAATATTTCTGAGAAATCGGAGAAACGGTCACAAACAAACTCTAAATATTTTTTTATCAACTGACAGCTGACACTTTGTTTTATCTGTCAATGTCATTTATGTCAAAGACAAGTCGCGAACAACGGTCGCGTTCCATGTTTGGGTCTCGTTCAGAAAATAAATAATGTTCTTTTTACTTTCCGCGTTTTGTTATTTTTCTATTTCTATTAATAGAAGTGCATTTACCAAATATTTCATCTGATATTGTTAGGCTATAAATTGGCCGTTCTTGGTTTACTAGACTCGCATTTAACTTTTATTTTTGGCTACTCTTAGTACACCTGCGCAAGACACCTGTATCGGTGATTAAAAGACCAATGAAATAAATAAAAACTTTTCATTACAGTACAACGAAGATGGTCTTCTGTTGATCAACTCATCTTGGACATTGGATAGAGGTCCCACTGAGAACAATATCACTGGCAGAGTCAAACTTCTTACGCCCTTCGCAGTAAGTATTCCCACAAAACGGCATTTACTACAACATAACACATATTACCTTACCATGAAGGGGAAAATAGAAATTAACTGTTTTATTATACGACCATAGAAGTGGAAGGGGAGAAGTCCAATGAAATGGAAGAGGACAGGGTCCAATGTACGTTAACCGGGAATAATTTCAAACCCTGTGCTACTGACATTGGAACCACGGTATCTCGTTTAACGAACCTTGGCTTTAGAATAAATGAGAATCCAACAAGTATCACCAATAGTTTTATAAATCTAGATTGATGATGACTGATTAATGGAGGAGGTCAACCAGGCTATACCAACACTAAGCGAAGCCTAAATGCTATTCCACTGTATCAATAATTTGACCCTTCGACGCTATGCCAAACCTTCAAAACTGGCTAACGTTATTACGTTAGTGATAACAGGTATAAATTACGTTTCGCTGCATGCTTATACTTTTACAGATGAACTAACCAATAGTGTTTTTACAGGGTTACAGAAAAGGTTTCCTCCGCACTGAATTTGTGTTGGGCCACAAACGAGACATCAATGGCATCACATACCTCGACCTTGAAGGGAAAGTGCTGAAGATTTATGTTAATGGTAAGGCGTTTTTATCATTTCTTCAAATTAGATCTCACGACCAAGTGAAGTTCAATTTTGCAAGGTGGTTTCCACAACCAACGTAGCTTTGACATGTCTTTGATTTTTTTAACCAAGTTGCAGCTTGTAAACGACTGCACAGCTTGTCCACTTTATGAAGTCTTTTACATTTTCAAGTTCGGCCACGGAGTAGTGACTAAGATTTTGTTCAAGGTTGCACAAACATCTTTTGTTATGACTGTGTGAATAGGCTCGATTGGGGACTTAAAGTAATGTTTTGGTAGTCCAGCTTCGGTACCCCGAGACCCCCCATCGGTATCCCGCCTGCCCCTGCAGGCCTGCAGTCATCCACGCGTATATGTGAGGCACGATACTGTGGATAACGCTTTTATTTACTACTTGGATGACAGAGGGGTCATACAAGGATCCCAAGCATCTCTCTCACTAATAGTGTTCAGTTTCGGTCTTAATAGGACCATCACTCTCCATTGCCCGTGCTTATCTGGTTCAAAGCGAGGCTAATACATGTCCCAAGTCCTCCCTTGGGACATGTCATTTACTTGCTATTATAATTCTTATCTCCTCGACTGACCAAGGTTGACTGTCTCGTTGGTCGGGTCTGCTGGTGCATGAGGTCTTGGGTTCGATTCTCGGGTCGGGCAAAGTGTTATTAGGTTTTTCCATCAGGAGTTTCTCAGTTTCAGCCGCGGAGTCTGGAGTTGTACCAAGTTGATGGCAATATAGGCTCGCCCCCTATTGGCCCTATTACATAGGACTTAAACATTATTGACGAAATGTGGGTGTACTATTAGGTACACCTATGCCTAACTCTTCGCGGTTTACAAGCGTGATGTTATGTTACAGTTCTTACTATAAGGTTTATTTTCTCCCCCAGGTCACATGCGTCGCATAACCAACTGCATGTTGGTCGTGAACGTGACGAGTCCGATGGTGGAGTTCCCGCAGATGACAGCACGGTTCGGCTTTGTGGAAGCCGACCGGCATCTCGTCGCTATGGTGGTTACTACTAACTCCACTACTGGTAAGATTCATAATCTGCTCATAAACGTAACATAGATTTTAATTAATTTACTGTTAGCAAACTAAACGTCTTTCTATATCGTTCTCATATAAGTTAAATCTCAACTTGAATGAAGATTTTGTAACAATATTTAGATTTAAAAGAATGTACATGGAGTTTCATGCCCATTCTTCTGCATAGAAATCTACGCTTTAGAATGTGCAACTACATTACTTTCACAAGTTATTATACCTCGTGACTGGGACTGTAGCTTCACTCTCTTTGTTTTTCCGACATTCAAAAGTGCTTGTAATGGTCTAATTGAAATAAATGCTTTGAGTTTGAAACACTCACTCAAGAATATAGATGCACGCAAAAAAAAATCGGTAAATGTGCCATCAAGGCCCTTAGGTCTCGTGAAGCGTTTGAGCAAGCGAGACAAAACAACACAGACACATGATTTTTTTTGACGTTCTAGAGCGAATTTAAAGTCCAAATCTTGGGATGCCCTCAAATATCCTGAAAATTTAGTCTCATCATGCTAACTCCGATTCGTTAAGCTTTAACTAGAGTTAAGCCATGCGATAACTGATCAGACTGACTTACAGAAATTAACATCATAAATATTGTAATTGCTTATATCAATATTTTTTCCCTATGCCAGGTATCGAAGTGCTCCTCAAACTGTTATCGTTGCAAGACTTCCATGTGTTTGGTCATGTTGCTCTACCCATACAGTACCTCAACAGAGCTATGATCATCGCCAAACGAGCTCCAGAAGAGGTAAGATGTCATTTAAAAAAATAATACATTTATTCCTTACTTTTTTGTTCATGGTCTATTTTTTGTCCCACTGCTGGGCAAAGGCCTCCCCTTTCTCCCTCCAAACCTCTCTGTTTTGTGCAATTTCTCGCCCCGCTTGCCCCGCGAACATGATCAGTTCGTCACAGAACCTTCGCCGCGGTCCTCCCTCAGGCGTCCAGTAAGTGCCGATCTCTGCCCACCTGTCTGGGTGCATCCGTGCGACGTGGCCAGCCCACTCCCACTTTAGCTTGGCTGTTTCAACTTCAACAACAGCTACTTAAGGGTATTACATTGCTCGATGTCCTTGGAGATCTGGCCTTCGTAACAATGTTTAAAAATAAAGCGCCATCTGCTGACAGAGAATCAAACTATAACAACATTTGCTGATGATTAGATAAGATCACAGATGCGACGCAATATTGACACAGTATTTGCCTAATTTATTCGCTCTCTGGGAGGCAGTAGGTAATTTTTCAGTGTACAAAGTTATTTATTTGTGTTCACACTTACATTACGTATTTCTTTTGTTTGATATGAATATGTTGAATCAGGTTTGGTTGGGTTGGTGGCAACTGAGGTTTAAAAATAAAATAAAATACTTGCTGAAGGTCTGATGATGATCAGGTCAGCGCCCAACGGTTCTCAATAATGGAATCAGTTAGGAGGAACCAGTTTTCAATATTTGGCTAATTGATCACGGTTGCTACTACAGAACACCTGCCGAAGGTCTGATGATGACCAGATCAGCGCCCAACGGTTCTCAATAATGGAATTAGTTAGGAGGAACCAGTTTTCAATATTTGGCTAATTGATCACGGTTGCTACTACAGAACACCTGCCGAAGGTCTGATGATGATCAGATCAGCGCCCAACGGTTCTCAATAATGGAATCAGTTAGGAGGAACCAGTTTTCAATATTTGGCTAGTTGATCATGGTTGCTACTACAGAACACCTGCCGAAGGTCAGATGATGATCAGATCAGCGCCCAACGGTTCTCAATAATGGAATCAGTTAGGAGGAACCAGTTTTCAATATTTGGCTAGTTGATCATGGTTGCTACTACAGAACACCTGCCGAAGGTCTGATGATGACCAGATCAGCGCCCAACGGTTCTCAATAATGGAATCAGTTAGGAGGAACCAGTTTTCAATATTTGGCTAGTTGATCATGGTTGCTACTACAGAACACCTGCTGAAGGTCTGATGATGACCATATTAGAGATTAAAAGTTTATCAGTAATGGAAATAGACAGAAATACTCAGGTTCTAACATTTATCTAAGCATTCAACGGTTTTTGGTTATGAATATATTTAGGAAAATATAGTTTTTAACATTTATCTTATTATATATTAATAAAAGTATAAAATTAAACAAAATCCAAGTAATAAAGTAAATTAAAATACAAAAAGTGAAAATTAAAAATCAGTGAAATCTAAAAACCGTGAACAGGTTGGTTGGTCGCTAATTGGGTTTGGTAACTGTGTCAATTGTTCGCTTTCTTGAAGTTCACTAATATCTGGTTCTTGTGACTCCTCAGAATTTTGCATGATTTTTCTGTCTTCTTTCTTTTTTATGGCCTCTAAAATATACAGGGGATCTCTGATTGGCATATTTCGGCTATGACGTGGATCTAGCAGTTCTGGCAAAACACAATTTAAATAAAATGTACATAATTTTAATTTCATTTTATTTTCAAAAAAGTTCTCATCTCTATTGATGTATTCAACTTTTAAGGGTTTTAAGTCATTGGCCCATACTCCAAATAAACATTTAGCCATTCGAGTCACATGTAATTGACCTTGAATCTGGTAATACCAATTGTGGGATTTGTTGATCTGCAAAGCACCCGATTTATCTGCTACCCAAAAATTAACTTTTTTTTGTAATATGGCTTCTTCAAGCCCTATCTTGAACGCCGATAGTGGACATTTCACTTCCACTATCACATCTTCGCCAATAAGGCCATCTGGTGTAGCACCCAGATACGGAATTTCGGGGTCGATAAAAAGCCCACATGGTCTTATATCAACATTTTCTTGTCTGGATAACTGATCCAGCGCTTTCTTTTCGCTTTCCCTGCCGTGGTGTAACGGTGCAGCATCTATATTAATTTTATATAGCAGTTGTTTGACAATACTGGCACAACTAGTATCTGGTCTCATTTTAATGATCCTGCCAAAATTAGAGGCCGTCAATAAGGAGCGCCGTAGTTCAAGCCACTCACTTGACTCGCTCTGCAAAATGGTTCGTCTTTCAATTTGTCTTCTTTCTTCAGTATTTTTTTCTAAGTTAGCCAAAAACGTTTCCTCCATTTCTTTTAAAATAGAATCGCTCACATCTGGCTTCATACTGTGTTCACCATAATCTTTTTCTGTATCTTTTTCAGCAAGTGTCTGCCGTTTTGTATAATGGAGACGTTTCACGCTTCTTCTTTTTTTCTGATATTTTCTATCTAAGGTGCTCATTTTGCCCTTGGGACTTTCGCCAACAATTGTTTTATATAATATAGACATAGGTTTCCTTTTTGTATTAAAATTAACAGCTGACGCTGAACATCGAGTCTGGTATCCACGCCGGCACGAGTAATTTACCCTTTTACCACCAACAAATTTGGCTACAACGCTGTGAAAACTTTCCACAATATTACTGTCTACATCATGTACAAGACTTCTGGAATGACCTGCAATAGTATTAATGTAGTAGCATATTTTCTGCCACAGGGCACTTGTTAAAAAGTCTTGTGGTATGTTTTCTTCGGTTTGTAAACTGTTGCAGAAATAACTTTTACATTTTGTGTGGTTGTTAAAGGCATGTAAATGTACAGTTTGAATGTCTTCAAATATTTTTTGTGTGCAGTAATCTATATCTTCCGATGAGTTGTTATAGTTTTTGCTGCATTTTCGTATGGCTGACCTAATGGCCATAATGCGCTTTTTTGTTATCAATTTTCTGAATCTAATGGGATATTTTGTGTCAGTGATCAGGTTTTCCATTTTATTGCATAGGTTTCTTAAAAGGTGATTCCTACATTCCACTTTTTCAACAGTAAATTGAGGATAAGGTCTCGCTTCCAGTATTTTAGCGTACGTGCTAGAGTCGCCGTCGGAAATGAGGCGGCCATAAATTAAACCATACATTTCTATAGATGATTTGAAGCCTTCCACTATTATACTTGATTCCATGGCGGTGGATGATCCTGTAAAATTTTTAAAGCACTGGTGAACTCTTGGGTTTTGATTTTTGTTTTGGTCTTGCGCGCATATGCTACAATATTTATTCTTGATGCCAAGGAACAAAATTTTTTTTGTTTGTCTACCAATTATGGCTGCAGCTCCTGATAACGCTGAGTAATTCTTTCTATAAGACCTTTTACTCCAGCATCCATCAACAACAACATCAATAATGGGAATACCATCTTTACTGACGCGACCTTTTTCTAAAGCGATGATTTTTTCTTCTTCAGCAGCTTCATTCATTGATTTGATAAGTGCTTTATCAAAGGAATCAGAAACTGTATTGTGACGTTTTTGGTACACAGGCTCAGTCATCACGGGCAAGTCAAGTGCTGATAAAAATTCCTCTAACTGCGAATATCCTATACCAACTGAAACTGCACCTGCGACCGCTGCAGTATTAATATCCATATCCCCAGTGACATTACTAAGAGAAAATTTTTCTTTGCACATTAAACATTCTAATGTAAACTTAGAAGCAAGCCCAACGCGTTTCTCTCCTATTATTTTTAGACTTTGTACACCGCAGTTTAAAGCACCATGGCCGCCTATTTCTTGTATTTTAGAAAAAAAATAATCTATGTCTATTACTCTTCTTCCGGATACAATTTTTGTTTCAGTCTGTGAATGTTCTTCTTCAACAATCCAAGTTGGTGAAAAAGCTTCATCTTGTTCAAGCTAAAACAAAAATTCTTGTCAACAAAATGATTGATGTCGCCAATAAAAGTATAGTATACAGTATCTTATAAGTTTGTACAGCGGAAACAGAGTTTAAAAATATACTTGGCGTTAATTTATTTTACTATAAGTAGCTAATTAATAATACGTAAGTAGTTAAAGTAGTTTATTAATAAAAAGTCAATATTCAATTAAATACGGCCAGGCTAGATAGTGAACTCTGTTCTCCAAAGCAGGAGTTAAGGATGATGATGGACGATGCAATCGGGAATAACGCTAGGATCATTAGTTTACTTTACCAGCAATCTATAGACGGGACACCTCGAACAACTAGTGATCAAGTTTTTGTAAATGATGAACCTTAAATCTAATTTTCATCTAAAGAAATCGATAAATGGCGTAGTAAATAATAATGCGGTGGGTTACCGGCACATTTTGCACTGCCTCCTCTTCAAATGGTTTATCAGACAGTTCACATGTCTCGTCGGATTCCGACAATGGTTGATCCTCCTGATTTTGTAATCCAAATTTGTGCTGTTTTCTTAGTTGCCTGAAAAAATGAATTTTAGTTATATTTGTTTGACGTTTGTACTGCTTTATCTATAAGCTTGGTAATAGCCACACATCAGAATAAAAACAAATTGTTAAACAGGGTTTTTTCTTTCTTTTAGTATAAATATCATACAAAATGGCCCAGCCGTTCTATAGACAATTTAATATTTAGTTTTAATAAGACCTGTTTTCTCAATTTTTTTGGCAACATTTGGACAAGTTTATAAAAACTTTAAACAACACAAAGTGTTTCTCGTATACTCTAGTTTATTTGTATATTTTTTTTATATTATAAGCATTAAGGAATTCGTCTAGAAATTTAATTTTACCGAGCGTATTTTTAGGGTTTGAGCAATGTAATCCCCTTAAGTTATGGAGCGCATGGTGGTGTTTCTAACGCGAGCTGGTTGCTTGGCACCTATTATGCTGCGCTCCATCGCCCGCTGGCAAATCATAAGCTTGGACTTTAGTTGTTCAGGAAGTGACCAACTTTGTGCACTGTAAGTTACGACGAATTTTTCTTTACATCCCTTAACGATTCTTCATACCTTCCCTCAGTTGGACTTCAGAGTAGGTTGGGGCAAAATGGACTTCGGTTTCACCGGCATCTGGCACTGGCGGTCACCCATCAACTTCGTGTACTTATACAAGTTATACACACCTCTCGAAGGATTTGAGGAGAATGGGCTTGTACTGAAGAACATATACGGAGATGGACTTGATACTGAAGTCTCTATACGACTGTCTACGCATAAGGTAAGAAAATAACAAAATTGGCTTAATTAAATGTGAACAGAGTTGATTTTTGAATGATGAATAACATTGTTTAAAAATGCAAGATTAAGTAAATTGAACTTTGTGAAATGGAGTTCAAGTTTCTTATACCATAGCGAGTAATATTCTAATTTGTAAGTATCTATTCTAACCGATCTTTAGAGTGTAACCACGTTTATCAACGCGAAATCGGCTTGAGCTTGTCAAAATGAGCTTTATGTCCATACAATAAAAGTGAAATAGACATCATACGCCTCGTTTCGGTTCGAACGACGTGACTCGTCACCTTAATAAATAAATAAATAATAATAAATATCGCTGGACATTGCACACAGCGCCATCTAGTGCCACACTAAGCAACGAGGCTTGTATCGTGGACACCAGATAGTTGATATACTACATAGATACTTTTTTGTTTGTAAATACATACTTATTATACATTTAAACATCCATGACTCGGAAACAAATGTCCATCACACAAACATTTGCTTCTACCGGGATTCGAACCCGGGACCCTAAGAACGTAAGGCAGCCTCACTACCGCTGCGCCATTCGGGTCGTCCGATCCGGTCTGTGCGGTTAATAAGACCAATGATACATGATCAGCTCAAGCCGATTCCGTACAGATAACTGTGGTCTGCCTCAATTATAGCTTTAAATTACATAAATACTAACTCATCTTTCTCCTCCCCAGTTCGGCATAGCAATACTCCTAAAGGACAACGGCAAGGGTCTCCTCGACGTCCTCCAAGACAGATTCCAACACGAATCAAACGCAGGCTCGGACATGTTCATAGAGAACTTTGACACGAGAGCGCGCGTCGTGCTAGACACGCTGTACTACCCGACTATCACGTTCAACGCTCATCTCATGAAGGTCAGTGCTTAAAAACAAACAGGCTCAAGACTTGAGCAAGCATTATTCTCCTCCGCTTATACCATTTTTTTTGGGCGCAACATGTTTTTTTTTACACGTAATCTCAGCAGTAACCTCCTTTCTGGCAATATCATTCTTCACACAGTCCATGCATCGTTTCTTCCTCTACTCTTATAGCCACACACACACACAAACATTACACATAAATACAACATTAATACACATTAATACATTACATTAATACTCAAAACTGTCCTCATTGCTCCGCATCTCTCATCTCCATACCACAATATGAATAGAAGAACAAACTGTGGTTCCGATCTAATTAATTAGACGTCTCGTACTAAAATGCTCTCGTCGTTTTTCCTCCTAAAATATTGATATACTTTTTCATTCAAAAATCCAATATCTCTTATGGAACATCCTCTTGTAACTACACTAGTTTTTATATATTCTGGATGTAAGACATCCAGACGCAGACCGTTACCATGAATTCATTTCCACATGATTCTAAACCAACTAGCGTTAAAGGTTTCCTATTATGTTAACACGTATATTTAATGGTCTTCATGGTGCTAGTTAATTAGGGACCACCCTCCAACTATACTGATTAATAAAACTGTAACAGATAAAATAAATATGTTATGTCATCTTTGTAACAATGAAATTATTTATTCTTATTCTTACAGTTCGTAGGTCCAGATGAAGAGGACATAATGGAAGTGAACGCGACACTACACTTGCCTGACAAGCCACCCATTGTGTTGACAGATGTTTTTATATTGGAGGTAAGTTTAGTTTCTATAAATTGGTAGTATTCGTAATGGCTAAGGTTAGGCCATAGAAACTAGGGCCGTCATAAAACTCGTTGGGTCGACGATATCGTCAAAATCGCGGGAAACACCTGGATAAGGGACGCACAGAAACGGAAAGTGTGGTAGAAAAAAGGTGAGGACTTTACCCAGCAGTGGGTGATTACGGGCCGATATGATGGTGATGGTAGTATTCGAAGAACAAAATTTTTCAAAAACTTAAAGGCTTACAGCCTTATTCATAAAAAATCCTTAATTGAGGTTTGATGGGTCTGCTAGCAGTCAGCTAGCAGACTGTTGATGGGTCTGTTAGCTAGCAGACTGACGCGTTATGTTGGCCATCTTGACAAATCAAATGACAAAAAAGTTCCGTAGCAGCAAGTAACATAATATAAAAGTTCTTGTAGTTCGTTGTAACTTTGATCGATGTTTTAATAATAGTGTTTTTTTTTTTTTAATTAAGTTAAAACCAGTTTTGGGTGGAAGTTTACATGGTAATGTACATCATATATTTTTTTTAGTTTTATCATTCTATTATTTTAGAAGTTAAATGGGGGGGGGGGGACACATTTTACCACTTTGGAGGTGTCTCTTGCGCAAACTATTCAGTTTAGAAAAAAATGATATCAGAAACCTCAATATTATTTTTGAAGACCTATCCATAGAAACCTAGATACACACGTATGGGTTTGAAAAAAATAGTTTAGTTTCAGTTATAAGTATGGGGAACCACCAAAATTTAATGTTTTTTTTTTTTCTATTTTTGTGTGAAAATCTTAATGCGGTTCACAGAATACATCTACTTACCAAAGAGAAAAGATAAAATTTGACGATACAACCCCAAGATCAACTTTTATAAAAAGCGAGATGTTTGTTTTCCCGCCATTTCCGATCCGCATGTTTATGTTGTACCTAAGTGCAAAAAGCTGTAACTATGTTAATCATCGTAATTTTATTTTTTTCATATTTATTGTTAGTACACGTATCATCTTAAAAACCTAATTATGAGGATTTTTAAATACAAATTTCTGAAAATAAATTTTCCTGAATTTTTTTTTAATCTGCGTAACCCTCCCTTCACTAAAATTATCTTCGGTATGGTTTTTTGCTCTTGTCAAAGTCAACTGTTCAAATTTCCGGCGGCCATTTTGTGACTTAGCAGGGAGATAAAGGAGGGTCAACGGTCCTCTAACGTTAGCAGAGCCTTGATCGACTGATAGCGTTAACAGACGTTTATGAATCATGTTTTTAGCATCGGGTCTTCAAGGAGCCTTCAAGGAGGCTCTAACTTTTTATGAATAAGGCTGTCTAACTTTAGCAGAGCCTTGATGGACTGATTAGCGTTAATAGACGTTTATGAATCATGTTTTTTAGCATCGGGCCTTCAAGGCTCCTTCAAGGAGGCTCTTTTATGAATAAGGCTGTTAGTCAGCTAACAAAAACAGTACTTTTAGAGATTTTCAACGACTTATTCCCTGTTCTATCACAATATTTAACACGATTTTTTTAGCTTCACCTGTAACTGGCTATGTAAAAAATCTTAGAAGTTAAATTCGGCCCACTTCACGGTTTCCGATTGAGCTGAAATATTGCATACATGTTTAGTTTGGATGACAATGCATGGTAAGCTAAGTAATGTCATTCTCAATCCAAAATGGCGGACTCCCAAAGATGGTGAACTAGTTATTTTTATGCATTCCCATGATATGGGTAGCAAATGAAAGGGTTTATTGAGAAGAATTCGAAAAATCAAATTACGTCACTGTAAGTGTGTTTTTAATAGATATAATATTTTATTTATGAGGAGCTCGTGGCTAAATAATAACAGCCGCTCGGGCTGATCTTTAGGTTAAGCTTTTTGCCTAGGTTGGTCAGTGTATGGGTGACCACCCATTACATACCGAGTTTCCTCCGTGCCTCGGAAAGCACGTTAATCAGTTGGTCCCGGCTGTCATTTGTAGATCTTTGACAGTTGTTACAGGTAGACAGTGGTCCAAAAACTCAGACAACCAGTCTTACCAAGGGGTATCGTATTACCCAGTACTAACTGGGTTGTGGAGGTCGGATAGGCAGTCGCTCCATGTAAAATACTGGTATTCAGCTACATCCGGTTAGACTGGAAGCCGACCCCAACATAGTTGCTAAAAGGCTTCGCAGATAATGATGATAATATTTGATTTATATTCCTAACTTGTTTCACAGGAATACACAGTAATGAGAAACACGCTCAACCTGGTTACTCCGTTCCAAGCGGTGAAGGAACTGAAGTCGGTGTACACAGTCGATATCACGCTCGGAGAGAAGATCAATGTCACCTGTCTTGTTCTGCTGTATAACGGGACTTATTGGCATGAGGTGAGTAACACAACGGCCCGGTGATGAAATAAAATGTTGAATTTTTTTTTTTCTAATATTTGAATTTTCTTCTTTAGACAAACAATCAATTATGGGTAGTATAAACCTCACAAAAAGTACTAGAATAGCATGAATCCAAGATGTTAATTAAATTATGTTATTGTATTCATGACTATTAGAGCGATTCTTAAAATACATAACACCTTTTACTCATGCCAGCCTAGTACTTTTTGGGGTACATAATTTGTGCCATATTTCCGTCAATTAGATCCATTATGGGTCTGGCTAATGGGACTTTTGAGAAAAAAAAATCAGTAGATCCATCATGGATCTGGCCAATGGATATTCTGAGTATGAACGAGAAAATAAAGCTAGGTACTTTATTTTCTCGTTCATAAGTTAAAAAAAAAAATTAACCCCTGCATTTTTTTTGCCCTCCCGCGCTCTCTTTCTTTAACTATATACATAAAGATACTTTATCTTTACAATCTCGTAAGCTAAGAGTGTATTTTTAAATGTTTCGCGAACTTTTTTTTTTTAATGTTTCTAATTTAGTCGTACTGGCTTAGGGCGTATACACGTAGAACGCTAGTTGTCAGCGCTGGCAGGTTGGCGCCGATAATAGTCAGAGAGCTCATGAAGTCATGACTCTAAACCTAGTTCGATAAGACTCCCAGATGATCTATATATAATTAGTCACGTTATTAATTGTATTTTTATAAACCTGGAGAAAACCTGGAGGCGCTCTCCAGGTTTTCTGCATTGCAGCATCGTCATTTCGTGTTCCCAAATTTCAAAATTTCAAAATTTCAGATATGGTTTAGAATCGATCATATTTTCGATAAAACAAAAAAAATACAACATTTTTAAATAAAATTTCATTCCTGTCCACCACTAAAAAGCGTACGTGTGGATATTGCAACAGCACAATTCAGTTCAACAACCTAGATACGTAGCAGTACACACATAAATTTGGCCTGCACGCACACAAATGCATTGATTCCCACTAGGTTTATGATTTAGGAATTTTTTAGGACATTTTCAAATTAATGCTATTATTTTATTTTATATTTTTCGACAATAATATTTCAAATACACTTTTGGTTTGATATCTAGATCTTAATTTTAAATTTTGGCTGGTCATTGAAAACTAACCCTGTATATATCATCTGGGAGTCTTATCGAACTAGGTTTAGTGTCGTGGGCTCTCTAACTGTAAGCGCCGATAATTTCTGACAGCCAGCGTTCTACGTCTATACTCACTTATTAGGGAAATTAGGGTGCCACTTTGATTTGAAGAGGAATCTAAAGTAATTCTTCTACTTATGTAATCTATTACATTCCCAGATATCCTACAAAATATTCTACGAGTACGAATGCGGTGAAGACGATACGTACCAATCGTACGTCGCGTCCGTAGGCATAGCCACGCCCCTGACTGTTCTACCGGGGCTAGAAGCGAGAGTCGCAGCAAGGCTTGAAGATGCGTTGTGGAAGATGACTGCAGACATCGCTATGCCTTCGTTTACTATCACTGCGCTTGCTAGCTTGGAGGTAAGCAGAACATTAGCTTAGTAGTTATACAAGTATCTTTGGATCTGTGCGGGCTTAAGGCTGATGCTCTTGGTGATGCTCCCGCGAAATTCAAATTTTCTTACGTTTTTTGCAATTTGCAGGCCAGTGCTAGGTTGTATGTTGATTAAAATATTGTTCGCGACTGTAAGAAGTATGTAGTTACAGAATTATAATCATCAATATAACCCTCCAAGTTCATAAAGGTTGAGGAATGAGTTTGACCTTGAAAAAGTCGTTCCTCGACATTTATGAACTTGGAAAGAAAATTTGAATTTCGCGGGCTACCCTGACACTTTCACCTTAATCTGATCCTTCACGATGTTTCATTGAGTAAAATTATCTTTACATTGTATAAAACAAAGTCGCTCCCGCTGTTTGTACGCTTCGATCTTTTAAACTACGCAACGGATTTTAGTGCAGTTTTCAGCAATACAACGAGTGATTTAAGATAAAAGGTTGGTGGTGTTTAAGTACCTACATTGCACACGTGCGAAGCCGGGGCGGGTCCCTAGTTAGTAGTACAGTAGTACAAGTGTTTCGGGTATCTCTGGGGGCTTAACTATATCCTTCAAATTGTTTAATTCTCTAAACATCACGCCTGTCATCCCAAAGAGTTAGGCAGAGGTGTACCTAATAGTACACCCACATTTCGCTAGTTATGTTGAATGTAATAGGGCGAGCCTATTGCCATCAACCGGCCAACAAATCTGCTACTAAGAAATTCCTGATTGAAAAACCTAGTAACAGTTTTTCCGACCCGGGAATCGAACACAGGATACGCAGTCAGCGTGAACGATATACCAATTACCATTTTGCGGTCTACAGATGTGATGTTATGAATAGGCATGACGACAGTATCAAAAAATTGCAAATCTATTTAGTCCGTCAGTTAGAGTATTGGAAATTAATGGACACGTATTTTTTGTTTTTGTAAATCAATGAATATTGACAAAGATAAAACGCATCAAAACTCGGGAGTGGGGGCTCGTGACGTCAGGACTAGGTAAAAATTATACCTAGGCGTGACGTATTGAGAATTTTAAAAGCGTCATATCTTCGTCAATTTTGGTTTACGTAACAAAAGGAAAAACAATGGTCAAATATTTTTTGAAAATCTAACTGACGGGCTAATTAGTTTTTTTTTGTCGTCTCGCCTATTGTAATCATTTTCTCCTAACAGTTAGACGACCCGTTCGTGGAGACATCAGGCAGTTTGAACTTAACGTCGGCGTACTTAGAGGACTACTTCATCAAGATGCAGTTCAAGAAGGACTTCTCCGATGTGGAGAATGTGGTGGGGGGAGGGATACAGATACAGCAGGGCGAACAGAATAATTATGTGAGTATTATGAAAAGATTTCGGGTTTTTTCCAAGTGCTAAAAAATAGTTTGGATAAAGGGTCGTCCTTTAATCACGTGAGGTACAGGGGGCGAGGGGGCGTAGGGGTCGTCCTTTAATCACGTATATTTTTTCGTGTGACAAAAAATAAATAAATGTGTGACGTATATAATATTTTTTACCAATATCGGATTGATTTTAATTGTGTGACCAAATAAAAACCCGAGCAAGCGAATATGTGTCAAAAATATATTTTTACTGAATAAGGTTCTAAAAGTATCTGACTTTTTCAATAAATAAATATAGTAAATTTAATATACGGGGGAAGAGTGGTGGTCTAAAATCTCACATTATCACTTGCTTCGGTGAAGGCAAACATCGTGAGGAAACCAGCATGCCTGAGATATATTTCTCGACGGCATGTAAAGTCAAGTCAGAGGCCCATGGGCGGCATAAAAACTATGACACCAGGTTAAGGGCCTAACATGCCTCAAATGGCTTAGCATGATCCTCCGTTACGCCTAAAATACTGCAGCATTAATTTTGAAATATATATATATATGGTAAAGTTGAGGATTAATGCTAGGTATTATGTGTGACGAAAACACGATTCCATAAACTTTTCTTGATAGAAAAAAAAACGAAAGTTACCTCCAAATCGAACAATAAACCGCTGGTATTCAAAAAGTACTTGAAATTAGATCATGAAGCTTTGCATACTAACTGAACTAACTATAAAGCAGGTCTTATGTGTCTTATTTTTTTAGTCCATTCAATGGTTTTTTTGTAAATCGCAAAAAACCACTCATTTCGCACTATTCGGCCGCAGTGACTGACGTAACAACCGCTTTGTAGTGCAAGCTGATTAGAACTTTATTCTAACAGTATTTCAAACGAAGTTTGAACCACCACCAATAGTGTTGCTAATTTTAGGGTTAGAAGGGCCTTAAGCACTAACCACACGATCAAGAAAGAAGAAGTTAGAGTTTTTCCTTCAAAAGAGCCTTTTGCCTAATTAAAATAAATGGTGTTTGACTTTTGACTTTTACTTTGGCATATTCGACGACCCGTATGGCGCAGCGGTAGTAAGGGTTGCCTTACGTTCTTAGGGTCCCGGGTTCGAATCCCGGTCGGAGCAAATGTTTGTGTGATGAGCATGGGCATTAGTTTCCGAGTCATGGATGTTTATATGTATAATAAGTATGTATTTACAAACAAAAAGTATCTATGTAGTATATCAACTATCTGGTGTCCACGACACAAGCCTCGTTGCTTAGTGTGGCACTAGATGGCGCTGTGTGTAATGTCCAGCGATATTTATTATTTATTATTATTATTATATTTGCAAATGCTGTGACAAACTTAATACAATAAACCTTTTATCCCCATTTATCATTTTTTATTTTTATTTTTTACTTTTGTTTAGTCTTTCATGTTTACACTGTTCACATTTCAATTGCATAAAAATGACAAGTGGAAGTGCGGAGTCTCCTAATACAAGCAATTCCTTGCTTAAAAGGTGATCTCCAATAATATGTATCGAAATGCCTATTGTAATTGAAAAAAACGTTTTTTTTTTTTTTTTAACCTTCGTCTGTTAGCGAAGTAGACAATAGTTAATTAATGGCGTCAGACCGATTAGGTCGGGTCCACAGACAAAGGGATGTAAAACAATTTTCAACATTCTTCTCTCTATTTCAGCTATTCGCCGACGTAGTCTGGCGTCCGGCCCCGCACAGACACATCCGCTTCAAGTCCCGCGGCGCTCTAGTCCCCGTCCTGTCCCCCGCGGAACTGAGCCTCCTGTACAGCGAGGACATTTCGCGGACATTGTCCGTGGACTTCAACAGCGAGGACTATTACTACTCGCTGAAGGCGGACCAGAGCCAGACGTCTGTCAGTGCCGCGCTTAGCAGTCCGCATAAAGGATTTAGGTGAGGATTACCTTTTGCATTGTACGGTCGAACAAGCTATTTGGTTTACATTTTACAATGTAATTTGTTGGTTAAACTGTAAACCAAATAGCTTGTTCGACCGTACTATCGGGATTTAAAGTAACCTAAGTCCTAACCCAGGACATGGTTTCTTTTTGAATACTAAATAGACTTGCGTTTGGCCGCAACTCACAATTGACAGTTCTATTAAATGGCTATAACGCTGCAAATGGACTTGACAGTGTAAATTTGCATAATAATTAATTGCACTGACTGTAACGGAAATCGTTTCTGTTTTACAGCATGGTTCGACTCGATAAATGCATTGTTTAATTGCTTTATTTACGTTTTATTTTAATGTTCACTCTTTATTTTAGGGCTATCAAGATTATTGGCGAGTTTGAAGGAGATGACATCCGAGGATCATTCGTAACAGACACAACTGAATACAGCATTAGCGGAAAAGTTCTCACCAGAAAACCGCTTGAAGTAAGCTTAAATTAACATTAAACTCTAGAAGCTTCCTGCTTACCCTTCCCTGCTAAGTTAATAACCATTAAACCCCGCTAAATAATAAAATGTTAACATCAACATTATTACTCAATGGGGGAAAATATAATGATCACCAAAAATAATTTTGTGACCACTAACATCTATCACCTAAAATATCAATTGATCACCAAATTTAGTAAATTGAGCACGAAATTTTAATGAGGTGGTTTATGACAAACTAGTTTTGCCTAGGCCGACTTGGTGCACCCTGATATAAACCATTCAGAGGAGCCCCGGCTCCGTCGACCGGGTCTCCCTCGACTCGGATGGAAGAACATAACAGTTCAATTTCTGGTGGGCATTAACTTAAAAATAAATTTTTGGTTCTAATTTCACGATAAAATGGGGATTAATTTTGATGATCATTTACTAATTTTAGCAATCAAAAGTGATTTTTTTGCCGTTACATTTTGCTAAATCTGGTGGTTCGTTAATCTGGTGGTATTGTATGCCTTACTCAATTATAAAAAAAAAAAATGTGTTAATCCCTTTTAAGATACAGGATTTTTTTTGGGTCACAATATAAAAAAAGCCATACATCCAGCTACTAAAAAGCCCAAAATAAGTTTAATTTGGAAAATCGGTGACTTTTGTTAGTTTGATCGATTTTTACCACTGACTTCAAAAATTAAACTTATTTTGCACTTTTTAGTATTTGTTTTAGAACCTCCTCCTTTTGGAAGTCGGTCAAAAATAGAAGAGAACCCTGTCTTTGTCTTCGTATTCTTACTTATCTGTACTAGTTTTCTATTAAACATCACTAATGTTATCAAGGCTAATGTGAATAAAAGTTTATTTACTTACTAAGTTTAGACCCATTCCGAAATAGTTACCTCCTATGAAATAAGTAAGACAAATGTAATTTTAAAAAACTCTAAAGAGACCATAAATGTATTTCTTTTTATTTCACCCATAAATCGGCCCCGGAACCGTCGATTAAAATAAGAAAATACCAAAATCAAACGAACAGAGGGTTTAATATTCATTATTGTTCACAGATGGCGCTAACCCTACTTCCCAGAGGCCAAGGTGAAAGCATAGACATCCGCATCAAGTACGAGAACTCGCCCACTGTGTACACGCTGTCGGCCACGTTCTCTGGGCCAGTGTCTGCCACGCTACAGGCTAAGGCGGAGATGGAAGCCAACTTTACTGACATTAATGTTAACGTGAGTATTTTTTTAGACTTATGTTAGACTAGCTGTGCCCCGCGACCTTCGTCCGCGTAAAATTATTATAAAAATATTACTTCCCTGTTTGAATCGGATTTTGTAAACAATTTCAAGGGTTTTTGTAATATTTTTGCACGGAACCCTAATCCTTTTTCTCAAATAAAAGTAGCCTAACTTCTTATAGTTAAAGTCCTGTCAAAATCGGCTTAGCCGAAACAAACAGACACCGTACCGTATCTCTATCAAAAACGTACGACGTATGTCTTTAATATGCCTTCAGAAAAAGTTGTTATATTGATATAACAAACATTTTATTTATATTAACATTAACTAATCGTTAAACAATAGGAAAATGCATCGTCATCATCATCATCAGCCTATTAATGTTCCCACTGCTGGGACACATGCCTCCTCTCTATGGGAGGGAATATGCATAAATTTTTTTTTTTTTTATTTCGATACGGAATGTTAAAGTACTACAAAAATAATGACAAAAAACGAAAACAAGACATAAATCGGCCAAACAACACAAAAGTTATAACCATTTAAACTTTTGTTTCTATCTCTTTCTAGATAATCGGAATTTAGTATGGATTTTGTACGTCGATGCAGCGAATGATGTCATTTGCTGCATCGACGTACTACTCTGTCTAACCAGCAGTTTCAAATGCTTATAACTTATTAAAAAAATAATTTCACTTTGCTATTTCTAATGTTAATACGCTTTGTTTAGAGTGATAAAAAAAACCATGCATATTGACATAAATATTCTGGAGATTTATTAAAGGATGGAAGTAGAAGAGATTGAAAAAACTTTACCAAACCACCTGTATGTCGTCTCGCTTCTACATTTCATCCTGCCACAAACTATAGCGTTAATCATGTAAACTGTTTATTTTCACTCAACATACACACAATACGAATGTCTCTTTTCTGCAGCTGGACATACCCCAATCTAAATACAAGGACATTTACTTCAAATCTCGCGTCGACAACTACCCGGGGCTCAGGAAGGTGCTCAGTGTTCAGGCCGCGACGCCGCTCAACAGGATACGATACGTTAAAGGAGATACTGACTTTATGTAAGTTTCACTTATTATCTGCCTAGCCTTGTGTGTGCAACCAAGCATTCTGTACAATGTCTAAGTAACTTTACGCAAAAATTATTGCTGTGAAACGACTTTTTTTTTTAGGGTGAAAAATCATGTTTTGTGGTAGAACTCAATGTAATGCACTCAAAACATGGTCCTGGTGGATGGATTGAATAGTACGGGGGTCATGGAGGTGTTTAAAGTAAAAAACTTACATTAAAAACTTGTATTTAAAAAAAACTTGTCAAAAAGTTGGAACTTTGACCCCCAATATCTCCGTAACTAGGTTCCCAGGTATGGTGTAGAACAAAAAAATGATCGCAATGACGGGGAGAACAAGTGCCTTTCGGCTTCGTTAAGAGGTGTTTTACACCCTTTATATTGGGGTCAGCTTCCAGCCAGTCTAACCGGATACAGCTGAGTACCAGTATTTTACATTGAGCGACTGCCTATCTGCAGACCTCCACAACGCAGTTAGTATTGTGTGTAATACGATACCCCTTGGTAAGACTGGTTGTCAGACTTTCGGGGCACTGACTACCTGTAACGACTGTCAAAGATCTACAATTGACAGCCGGGACCAACCGCTTAGCGTGCTTTCTGAGGCACGGAGGAAACTCGGTATGTAATTAGCGGTCACCCATCCGCGGACCAACCTAGGCAAGCGCGGCTTAACCTGAAGATCGACCCAAGTGGCTGTTATTATTTAGTTGTTTAATTACATTTTAAAGTTCCCTATTTCATGTGATGTTATGACTCTAGGACTTTTTTTACGACGGAAGGACGTTACATTTAGGTGTTGTATTAATAGAATTGAAGAACCTCACAGACTAGGCTTGTGTCCTGAAAAAATCGAATTAATCCGTCAGTTAGATAGTATTTTTTCTTTTGTAACGTAAACCAAAATTGACGAAGATAGACGCTTTTAAAATTCACAATACGTCACGCCGTGCTATAATTTGTAGTGCGTTGTGACGTCACGAGCCCCCACTCCCGAGTTTTGATGCGTTTTATCTTTGTCAATATTCATTGATTTATAAAAACAAAAAAATACGTGTCCATTTTTTTCCAATACTCTAACTGACGGACTAAATAGATTTGCAATTTATTGATGGTGGAAACTAGCCTATTTTAGAATAATTAACCAACAATTTTTTTGCGTTTTAGATTCGGTCCCAAAACTGGTTACCTGTTATGCAAATATGAACTACCGGACATGCAAGGAGAAGGTGATCTCAAATGGAGCTTCTTACTCGGAGATCTGTTTATAAGGGTGAGTAAATGGAAACTTTCTATAATATTCCCTGCATAACGTCCATTTAAGAATCCCTAAAATAAGTTGCTACATAAGCTGCATAAAAATCTTTACCTAATGCGGTCCCGAAACTGTAAAATAGTACATTTTGATACAAGTGGAAAAAAGTTTGTTATTGTATTCGAGGCGGAGTTAACACCCGAGCCGCAGGCGAGAGTTGTTATTGAGCCGAGAACTGCAATAACAAAATATGTCCACGTGTATCAAACGACGTTTTTCAATACACTTTTGCAGAAATAAAATAAAAAAACGACAAATATTTTTGTCATGAATTATTAAAAGAACATTAAAATATTTTTGAGTTTAGAACACAAATAAATGTTAATTTGTTCATAAACGTTTATTATATTTTAATAATCATGGTTTTTAATGATATTCTATTTATAAACATTATTTAAATATTCAAAAAATATTAACGCCGTAAAGACGCTAAACTCTTTGCCGAGATTAAAAAAAAAAACAATCACCGCCGACTATAGGCATTGAACCAATTTGGACTAAGTATAGGTATAGTTATCTGTGGCAATTTTCATTCCCGCACACGTGTTGGAAAATGAGAAAAATCACTTAAAATCTTTCTCTTCCTTGGTCCTTTTTTGTGTTTCATTCTTATGGGTCGAAAAAGGGTGGTCAAACATCTGTGATTATTAACTGAGCCTGAGATTTTTTTAAGCAAAATATTTATATAATAATAAAAACTCTCAACTAAAACTCGGACTTTTTTTGTTTGACTACTATTGGTCCGCACAAAAATAGGCGGTAAACAGATGTGCATGGATTGTTTTAAAAATGCGCAGACTCAACTTTAGTCGACTGTGGTTCAAGATTTAACCAACAAATTACATTGTAAAATGTAAACCAAATAGCTTGTTCGACCGTACATATTTAGACTTATAATAACTGCATTTATCGATAAGAGTAGTGCGCTACACTACATCTGGCCAGAGACCAATGAGTACAAATACCAGGCATAATTTGCACTGTCTCGCTCTTTCTAGATTTTACTGCATATATCTCGCTTGGCTTTCTCTATAAATCGACTCAACAATAAAATAAAAAGCAAGCAAAATCACCAATCATACTTAGTCGCTACATGATCTTCTATCTCTTTCCCCCACAGGCTTTAGGCCACCAGCACGTGCAGGACATAGAGAAGAGCGTGGACCTGGACATCTACTTCGGTAACAGCACCACTCCGGACATGATGCAGAAGACTGATGCAGGGTTCAAGATGGATCTCGATCATGTTTGGGTGTAAGTATTACCGTGCATTTTAAATGGCACGAGAAATAAAATACAGGTAACTTGCTCTTGCTTAAAATAGATGATTCGATCTACATCGGTTTGTAAACCTCCAAAATATCAAACCTTTATTGTAAACCGAGCCTCATTCAAAGAGCACACGAAAGTCTTCTATATTAGTACTAGCTGCGCCCCGCGGTTTCACCCGGTTAAGTTGTGATCTCTATTTTTTTTAAATAAATTATAGCGTATTGTTACGAGCTGGGTATGGGATAAATTAATAACTACCGAAGAAACAACAAATAACTTTAATAATCACAAAACACTTATAACTCAATCACAAATACACTACTGATCACTATTCGCTTAGATGTCGCACTTCTAGTTCACTTCGATTCGCTTCGTTGTTTAATTAATTACTTTAAGGCCCCCAGCCAGGGCTTACAAGCTAAGGATTTAAATTAAATGAACGGTCACTAAGGGCACCCCCTGTGGGGTTCGGGCCTCGGCTTAGTGCGTCATTGATGAGAGGGCAGCAAGGGACAACAGGCTGGGTCGGATCATTAATTGGGGAATCGGTCGTTACTGCTCCCGCAAACACGTCGACTATTTATATAGCGATCGAACGTTCGAGAAATATCCACGACTTCTTAGAATCTTCTAGACAATTCCAAAGTGGGTCATTGTCCTTCGAGAAACTTCTACAACTTGTACAAAGTAAAGAAGTAGGTACTTTATGCCCTCGGCGTACGGTCGAAATTACAATGACAATTCCTGATGTTCTTTTGTAGGTAGTTTGCGAATTTGTACCTACATTATTCGAGACTCGTTCTACCTACTACTACCTACCTACCTACTTGTAGGTACCTACTACCGTAACTGTAGGTAAGTACGGGTCCGACGTAACAGTATGTTCCTGATATTTTAACTTTGTAGTGGTGAAAAAGGGTTAAAATCGGAGCTTATACGGTACAAAAAAACAAACAAAAATATCTTTCCTCTTTATAATGTTAGTATAGATAATCTGTTATTTCAATTTCAACCGTATTAAGTAACCAGAGCTTATGTGCAATTGTTTTTTTACGCGCTTGCGATAGAAGATAGATGATTTTGACTAACTTATTGAAAGTTTTTGTAAATATTGAATCAAGGCAATCATGAGGTGATATGATTTGCTCTTGTTGTTTTAATTTACCAACCAGTGTTTAAATTTTACAGAGTGTTAGTATTTTTTGGTATTCGTCGGTCTATTTATCGGTTTAATAATTAAATATTTATGTAATAATATATAATAATTAAACATATATGTATAATTTCAAAATTAATGATGTAACCAAGATTTCGTAACAATATTTTGATTCAAAAGAGTGTCCATGAAGTTTCTTGCCCGTTCTTCTCCATAGAGATCTACGCTAGGGAATGGGCAACTACAGTACTTTCTCAAGTTATTATGCCTTGTGACTGGGACTGTACCTTTGTTATTTATTTGTAATTTTGACATTCAAAAGTGCCGTAATGGTCTAATTGAAATAAATGCTTTGAGTTTGAGTTTAAATAATTACATTTGAACAATTACTAATATGAGGATACTGTCGTCACTATCACTACATATTATAAAACAAAGTCGCCCGCCACGTCTGTCCCAATGTATGCTTAGATCTTTAACATTTCATTTTTTTCTTTTATTTTCGCAGTATCGGTGGCAACACCTCATTCGGCGTCATAATGAACAAGCGCATCAACCTGATCATAAACGCGATCCTCCCCAAACCCAACGTGGACGTCCACACGCTGTACATCGACGTTGACATGGGCGACAACAACCAACCGCTCAGGACTTTAGAGGCGGAGTATAGGACTGACGTCACCAAGATTGTTACTGGCGTTAAAGGAGACGTGAGTTATTTTTCATGACCTTTACGTGTAGCGAGATTTGTACAGGAATCGTGTATGTTTCGGGGGTAAAAAGTAGCCTATGTTATTGTGAAAACCATAAACTATATCTATCTCAAAAATCACGGAAATCTGTCGCTCCGTTTCTGCGTTAAAGTGGAACACACATACACTCTTTTGTATTAAGACCTACATCAATCCAGAAACGTCTTCAAGCCAAAAGTCTTAATATAACCACACTTTTCTGGTAAACGCTGTATTAAGTTGGCTATTCATTATTTTGAAGAACCAGTATTTAGAAGTTATCGAATGTGATTTTTTACAATTACCTAAGAGTTTTATTTTAAGTAAGTAGTTTATATACTACTAGATGTACGTGACGTAATTTAAAGTCCTCCAGATTTGAATCTATAACTGGATTATAGATATAATTATATGATTTTACAAGCTACTTAGTTAAGTCAAGTCATCTTGTACAATAAAAATGGCTTCACATAATGTATCTACCTTTCGTAGTCATCACAGCTTCAAAATGCTACTTTCCCTCCATTTCAGATGCTATACCTAGCGGAAAGTTTCGACACCAACTCCACAATAACATGGACGTCAGCCGCGGGCTACAAACACATCGACAACATAGTGAAGTACAAATGGGACATCAACGGCTCCAACCATATCGACTACACGTTAAACTCGCCCATGGTTGACGGTGAATCCACGTTGAAGGTCAAGGGGTCCTATCAGAAGGATTTGGTGCATAAATATCATATTGTTAAGTGAGTATTTGAACCTTTTTACAGCCTGATCAAGACACTTGGGTGATGCTCCAGGGTAGCCCGCGAAATTCAAAATTGGAATTCAAAGGTTTAGGAACGACTTTTTCAAGGTCAAAGTCATTGCTAGACCTTTATGAACTTGGAGGGTTGAATTTATTTTATTTTTTTGGGTTAGTTTCCACCATCAATAAATTGCAAATCTATTTAGTCCGTCAGTTAGAGCATTGTAAAATAATGGACACGTATTTTTTGTTTTTGTAAATCAATGAATATTGACAAAGATAAAACGCATCAAAACTCGGGAGTGGGGGCTCGTGACGTCTAAGACACTTAAATCTCATGCAACAATGCCGATGAACCGATGATGTGGTGGTATATTACCGTTAACCTACGTCATCCCACAGCTGGAATAAAACCTCTTCCGATGACTTCTAGTTCTTTAGATTCAGAGTTTAAAGTACCCCCCCTCCCCACCTCAAGTTAAATTGCTGTCTTATGTTAAGCACGTCATTAAAAATACTATATTTTTATGCCATTAAGCGCCAAGACATGAAAAATTAATTAGTTTGGTTATCAAAAAATGTGACAGATTTAGATCAATCCTGATTTTACTGTCAAGTGAGAAGAGTTTAAGAGTTATTTGTCTTATAATTCACCAGCGGACGTCACGCGGTTTCACCCGCGTAGTTCCCGTTCCCGTGGGAGTACGGGGATAAAATATAGACTATGTTACACGCTGATAATGTAGCTATCCATTGCTGAAAGAATTTTTCAAATTGGTCCAGAAGTTTTTAAGTTTTTTTGTTACATACAAAAATACAAATCTTTCCTCTCTATAATATTAGTATAGATGGCAAATATAACATTACACTAAATTAGTTTATAGACATCTTGCGTCTTCTTACAAAATCTAGTTCCTTATTTATTAAGTTTTATTTTTTTAAACTTTCAATACAATTTGCTTTTATCTTTTCTAGGGGCAACATGCATCACCCGGGAGACAGTCAGATCGGTGAGATAGATCTGCGCTACGGCGGAGTCAGGCATACAGACGGACACTTCAACTTCACCACTCCATTCAAGAGGCTGCCTTGGTTGAAGTCTATATTTGATGTAAGTTTATTTTCATCAAGTTTACGATTAGATGGATAGTTTGTATGGGATTACAAACCTTACTAAATTATACTGGTGTTTTTGGCAATTCAGGGTAAAAGTTGAACAGGGCTCCAGGACTGTTCGAAAGAGATACCGTGGCTCCGGAAAAGGGTAAAAGTTGAAGTGCCAAACTGCAACTAAAGCAGAAATGTAGTTGACTGTATCTTGCGATAGTTTTTGGTAAACCATGTCAAAAACAACAGTCTCAACGAGTGCGCAGAGGCAGTACTCATACCTAGTAAAAACACCACAAATCATAGAGAAAAACTCTTTTTTCAAAGCTTTGTTTAATTGATTTATACTGGCATTCTATAACCATTTAAAGAATGACTTTCCATTATGCGACGCAACAGGCTTGTGTACTGAAAAAATCTAATTAGTCCGTCAGTTAGATTATCAAAAAATATTTGACTCGTATTTTTTTTTTTTTACGTAAAACAAAATTGCCGAAAATACGACGCTTTTAAAATTTTTAATACGTCACGCAGTGGTATAAGGTTAAGTGCGTTCTGACGTCACGAACGCATCAAAACTCGGAAGTGGGGGCTTCCTAGTTTTGATGCGTTTTATCTTTGTCAATATTCATTGATTTACAAGAACAAAAAATACGTGTCCATTATTTTCCAATACTCTAACTGACGGACTAAATATATTTGCAATTTATTGATGGTGGAAACTAGCCTATTCTTGACAATTTTCTTTCCGCCAACAGATAAACAACCTCGAAGAACAATCAGACAATAAAGTAAATCTATTCTGGCCAAACAAAACAGCATCCGTCAACATGACTCACCGCTACCACAAACAAGACAAGGGCTTCACACAAAACGGCATAATTTCCCTCTCCGTACCCTTAAGTACCCAACATCTTGTCAATACAGAATACTACTACATACAAGGGGACAAAACCAGCAATGGAAACGCAACAATCGACTTTGATCGAGAGAGATTCGTCAAAGGATCGTTTAATCAAATTTTGAGTAAGAGCTCTAGGAATTTGGACCTTGCTACTATGGATATAGAGGTGGAGAATGTACATACGCCTGTTGGGATTAAGTATATTCATGAGTATGATGAGACAGGAAATACTGTGAGTATCATTTAGTTATATTTTTTCGTGTGGAAACCTCTGATTAATATCAATCTCAAACCTCTTAGTACAACCAACTGTTTTCTGCTGTTATTTTTGTTTTTGTCATTCAGTCCTAATAAGAGAGTTCAATATCAAAATATTAGCATGTCAAATCTGGCTTCGAAAGATCCCGAGACTCAATTTTCTGTGCAATTGGACATGCCTAGATACTGTGAAACTTTATTTATTTGAATGAATAATACTTAATTAAAACTTATTCATTCAAATTGCACAAGAACCAATGCTTCCTAAACTCCTTGATCACAAAAGTCAGATCACCTTCTACTATTGACTTCGTCAAAACTCCACCTAACCATACTTCCCATTACAGGACGTAAAACAAGCGACAGTCTTCCACCTCCACAACGCAACAAAATTCAACGTAACTGGCAAACTAGACGTGTTCACATACGACATCGGCAAAGACTTGAAGCTGACCGCTATACACGGCAACAGAACTTGGACGTTCGACAATAAGTACGAGGCGGTCGATAAAGAGTTGAAGCAGGGAACTAACATCAAGTGGGCGGAGGACGTTTGGTTCAACTACAATCTGCATGTCACTAATATGACTACGGTAAGGTTTTTGATAAAAAAATATGGTCTGAAAATTCACTTGCCTGCAATTACACTCCCCACATACCTACAATTACACCGCTACGCACATTCAAATACACTCCCGAAAACACCTCCACATGCCTAGAAATGCACTTCCATATACACCTACAAACACACCCACATAAGCACCTCTACACACTTACCAAAATACCCTCACACATATCCCCAACACACACTCCGGAAAACACCCCACACACCCACAAAGACTACCCCACTCACTCACATCCTTGCTTACTAAGCCAGATAAGGTGAAAGGTAACGTGGGTTGATTTAGCTGGAGGATACCCCACACATCCATCCACCGGCCATCAGTTCTTCGATAGACAACGTCTATATGCACCATTTATTCTCTAAAACACACAACCACTCCACAGGCTGACACAGAATCCCAGCAACTAGTAATGAACGTCTGGTGGCCCTTACGAAGCTTCAACCTGGTCGCGCTGTACAACCTGCAAGACACGCTCCTGGACGGCTCGGCCCGCCTGCACTGGAACGTGAAGGAGGAGAACAAGACGGCCGAGCTGAGGGGGCGCTGGGAGAGCCCGCCCGTCGCGGAGGGGAACTTGCATCATGTGGACCTGTCGCTTGCTCATCCGTCGTTTAGGAAGGTAAGGACTACTAAATATTTGTTTGCCAATAAAAAAATATTTGGTCCCAGATTCTGTAAGGGTATTTAATTTTATTTGTTGACAATCTAATGTGAACTTATATGTATATTCAATCGAATTCAAAATTGGACTTGGTTCTATTGGTCAACAAAAACTTTTAACCTGACTCAAGAATCGAATTTGAAAAAATCGAAATCAGGTTCAGGAAATTAGGTTTAAAAAAAAACAATTTTGGGTTAAGCTCGCCATTGTACGAGGACATAAGCTATATTATTGTAATTTGTATGTAATATTTTTATTTTATGTGCAATTAAGAATAAGAATAAATGTCGACATATTATTCCAATAAGTGTGTCTTGTTGTGGTGTTCTGGAACGAATCAATTATTATTTTCTGTATAAACTGTCAGATATCAAACTAAGGTCGAAATTTAGCACTGATTACTGCGGAACACGATCAGTACATTTAAACCGCGTTTAGGTTTTAAATGGAAACTTATGTTTGAACATCGTTCCAAAATGCTCGAAAAATTTCGACATACAATCGACAGTACAATGCCTTAATGTGGATATAAAGGGTGTAAAACACCTCTTCACGAAGCCAAAAGGCACTTGTTCTCCCCGTCATTGCGATCATTTTTGTTCTACACCATACCTGGGAACCTAGTTACGGAGATATTGGGGGTCAAAGTTTCAACTTTTTGACAAGTTTTTTTTTTAATACAAGTTATTACTGTAAGATTTTTACTTTAAACACCTCCACAACCCCCGTACTATTCAATCCATACATCAGCACAATGTTTTGAGTGCGCTACACTGAGTTCTACAACAAAACATGATTTGTAACCCCAAAAAAAAAGTCGTTTCCCAGCAATAATTTTTGCGTAAAGTTACTTATTTTGATGTACAGAAAGCTTGGTTGACGGCTTCGTGATGAGGTTGTTTACACCCTGTAGAACATCAAGCTTTATGAAGTAAATTGATATATTCTAAAAACAATTGTTCTCTTTCAGGACGTAACCCTCAAAGGCCAATACTTATCAACACCATCAGTAATGTCCAACGTTTCCCTCGAACTACAATACTCAGACTACGAAAACGAATACCTGAAACTAAAGTCAATCCTAACGGACAATTCAAACGGACCCGTCAGAGACTACAAATTCGCCCTGACTTGTACACATCCGTCCACGAATCTGGACTTAGACATGAAGTCAGATATTAATATACGTAGTCATTGGTATTACTTCAATAACTTCTATCGGTTCCAGAAGTCGCTCTTCTATGAAAAGTTGAGACATAATAAGTTTTTGATTGATTCGGCGAATAGTGCTATTCATTGGGAGGTGAGTAGTTTTTACTTTAGTTTATTTTAATAATTATGTTCAATTGTGCAAATGTGTCTAAAAGAGGGGTTAATATAAATGTTGTTGGAGGGAGCTCGTGGCCAACTAATAGCAGCTGCTCGGGTCGATCTTTAGGTTAAGCCGTGCTTGCCTAGGTTTGTCTGTGGATGGGTGACCACCCATTACATACCGAGTTTCCTTCGTGCCTCGGAAAGCACGTTAAGCTGTTGGTCCCGGCTGTCATTTGTAGATCTTTGACAGTCGTTACAGGTAGTCAGTGGCACAAAATGTCTGACAACCTGTCTTACCAAGGGGTATCGTATTACCCAGTACTAACTGGCTTGTGGAGGTCAGATAGGCAGTCGCTCCATCTAAAATACTGGTATTTAGCTATCCGGTTAGACTGGAAGCCGACCCCAATAAACTTGGGAAAAGGCTAGGCAAATGAGGGAGAGGAACACCAAAGAACAATCCATCCATGTTGGATGGATTGTGTGAGGAATTATATAAAGGAAAAAGGAGTAAATGATAGCGTGACGAGTGACAGAGGAGAATGGAAGAAAAAAACATGTTGCGCCGACCCCAAGTAACATGGGACCAGGGCAGGAAGATAATTAAATGATGTAAACTGGATCCTTGATCCAGTGGTCGCAAGCAAGACTGCTGACCTTGAGGCAAAGGGTCCTATCTCAATAAAATTATCAATAAACTTACTGGTGAACATGATTTGAATGTTTTCAACACCGGTGTTTTTCGGCTTAAGCGTTTATTGGTAGAAGCTTTTTTTATAGATAAGTATAGTTTATTTGTGTATAACTGTAGTTTTTAGTATTTTTTCTCTTATAAATTTAAATTTTTAGGCTGTAGTATAAAGTAGTCGATCGTGTTGTTTTGTTGCATTACTTATGTTATGTATGTATTTTGTACCTACACCTCTTTCTTTGGTTAGCTCGGCTCTAAGGAGCTCGTGGCTATATAATAACAGCCGCTCGATTCGATCGTTAGGTTTAGCCGTGCTTGCCTAGGTTGGTCTGTGGATGGGTGACCGCCCATTACATACCGAGTTTCCTCCGTGTCTCGGAAAGCACGTTAAGCCTGTGGTCCCGGCTGTCATTTGTAGATCTTTGACAGTCGTTAGGTAGTCAGTGGCTCAAAAAGTCCAGTCTTACCAAGGGGTATCGTATTACCCTTTACTAACTGGGTTGTGGAGGTCAGATAGGCAGTCGCTCCATGTAAAATACTGGTATTCAGCTGCATTTGGTAAAACTGGAAGCCGACCCCAACATAGTTGGGAAAAGGCTAGGCAGATGATGACCTCTTTCTTTGGTTGTCTTTTCTTTTTCTTTTCTTTTTGTTTCGAGTGTTTTTTATCTGCGGAAACTTGTAAATGGCCTTCGAATTCGTATAGTTTAAGAACACTGTTTATATTAGCTGTAAGTTTCCCGAACAGTGTAAAATAAAATAAATAAAATAAAATCCCGGGAGCAAGACGACACGGTTGGCACAGTGGTTGAGCGATTGGCTGCTGCGCTGCGTGTTGCGGGTTCGATCCCCGCACGGTACAAATATTTGTATGGCCTACAGATAGTTGTTCCGGGTCTGGCTGTTTGTGTATGTGAGTTTAAATGTTTGTAAACGCACCCACGATACAGGAGAAATTCCTAGTGTGGGGCAACGTTTTATTAAAAAATATATATATATATATATACTATTGGGATTTTGCCTAGTAATAGGCTAACCCCAAATTACTTAGATTTTTGAGACTAGTGAAAGAATATAAATCAAAAAACGTAACTGTTTTCATAAATCCATGGAGTCTGTCAAAAAAAAGAAGAAGAAGAATCTCAGTACCATTAATTCGACCAAATTCTTGTACTTTCCAAAATTATTCTGGATCAAAAAAACTTTATTTTGTTCAATGTACATCGCTACTTTTCTTCGTCAACTAACACCGTCACTTATTTCCAGCGCGCAAACGAGACATACTTCTACAAAGTAAACGGTACTTGGGAGCTAGTGTACCCAGAGTACACGCTAAAGACATCCGTGAGCCGCCCGACTGGTAACGATACCGGTACCGCGACTCTGTATATGAAGAACAGATCTTTTGTAGCTCACTACAACAGTACTGATGGTAAGTATACTGAACTAGACGGTAACTAATAAGGTCAAACACAATCGTCCTACAAGAAAACTCCCTTTTTCCTTTATTAAAAAAAAAAATACTACAAGTAGATGCTGCAAATAAAGTATTACGCCTAGCGTATATGTTACCTTAGTTTAGGACCTAGCTAGAGAGCTACATCAAAACTAATGTTTTTTCTTCGAAAGTGTATTGAAAAACGTCGTTTGATACACGTGGGCATTTGTTACTGCAGTTTTCAGCTCCATAACAACCTCGCCTGCGGCTCAGGTGTGGATTTTGCCTCGACTGCAATTACAAAGCCTCCCCCCTTATATCAAAATGTACTATTATCGAATCATAATGCTAGATCATTAGAAAACACACAAGTAAACGATAATGCAAGAGATTTCATGACGAACATAACAACAACAACAACAACATCAGCCCATAACGTCCACTGCTGGACATAAGCCTCTCCCATGATGGGAGGAATTTGCCGTAATCTCCACGCTTGGCAGGCGGATTGGAGATCGCAGTAATGAAAGACTAACAGAAAACGCTGCTGCCCGTTCTCAGGTCTACGGAGGCGCAAGGTGTTCTGCCTCAGACATTAGTCGCCTTATACGACACCCGTGAGTGTAATGGGTTGGTTCTATTCTACTCTGCTGGATACCACACGGCTAGACACACGAACATATTTCTCCCATTTGCAACTTTTCCAGGTCTCATCTGCAAAAACCATGTTTATTTAAAATTCGTACTTGTAGCATTCAAATCCGTGCCTCTTAAAGCACGTTAAACCGTTGATCCCGGTTGTCATTTGTAGATCGTTCACAGTCGTTACAGGTAGTCAGTGGCCCGAAATTCTGACCACCAGTCACCACGGGGTAACATATGACCCAGTACTGACTGGGTTGGATAGGTTAGATAAGCAATCGCTCCGGAATCCGGTAAGACTGGAAGCCAACCACAACATGGAAAAAGGCTAGGCAGGCAATGATGACCTATACACACAAATGCTTACTAATGCTTACGGCATTAAATCCGCCTCTGTAGACGGATATAATGCCTTAAGCATTATTTACCAATCAACACCATTTACCATCTGTTCTTCTCTTTCAGATATCTCATACCACATGATAGGTCAAATCGTCGACACCCGTTACGCCAAATTCGACTCCTGGCGTAACTTCGACGACGTCGCCACCATCGACCTTGCGTCATACATCCGTCTGAACCATTCCCGACTCCTAACCAGCTCAGTGAAATGGCGACCGGAGATCTTTAGCGAAGTGAAGTCCCAAGCAGTGTATACTTTGAAGCTTCTATACGGCCAGGTCAATGATACCCTTGTTATAATAAAAGAAATGCCTATGGAAGCTCATTTAGCACTCAAAGCTATCTGGGTAGACGCCAAACCGAGAATTAGGGACTTTTTGGACGATTTGAACGATTTACACGTAATCAAAGACGATTTGGACGAGTTTGAGCGGTTCTTAAACCAGTCTTACAGCCATAATGACTTTTATGTTAAAGATATTGTCGAGTTTACGTACTACGTCTTAGATGAAATGGCTATACGGAATCATTTGGAAAGCTTGCCCGGAATTGTGAACGATATGTGGGGAATGATGGGAAATACGAGTCAATCGATCAAGCAGAGTCTGACATATATCGTCGATTCGATTAAAAAAGCGTATGCAAACTTTTTGGAGTCCGTCAACAAAGTTCTAGAAGCAGATTTCATGGAATTGGTTTCTGATAGACTCGAAGCGATGATTCTTCAATACGATACCTTTATAAGGGACTTGCATATGAAGTTCTTGGAGTATTGGGAAGAAACTTGGGTGAATGCGACGAATCGACTTTCGAAGTACTGGCATGAAGTTTTGAAGTCGATTGAGCCACTTTTCTTCAAAGTTTTGCATTATACGGAGTCGTTTGTGTTCACTGTGTGGAAGAATGTGATGGACTTCTTCTATAATAGGACCCAGGAGTTGACAGTATCACCTTATTTCAACTACGTGTCAACGTTTGGGCATGAGATGGATAAGTAAGTGTTTTTATATGTTTTTTTTACTTATAACATAAACATAATGTTATATCACGCCTATAATAATAAGGGATAGCTAGGCAGAGCCACATTTCGCTATTTATGTTTAAGTCCCATGTAATATGGGGCGAGCCTATTGCCATCAACTGCAACACGAATCCAGACTCCGTGGCTGCTACTGAAAATTCCTGATGAAAAAAACTCAATGACACTTTGCCCGACCCTGGAATCGAACCCAGATCCGTATGTTCGGAAGTCGCGTCCATATTTTATGTTCTCCTCCTAATACCCATCAAATTGGACAAGCCTCCCCAAGGAACATGAGCCAAAAAAATATTGGACTTATCACACTAATTTTCTCATCCGATGCGATATTTTGTACAAAAAAAAAAAAAAATTTGTTTATTTCTCTTCCACAAATAAAAAACATACAGTACTTATGTTGTAACATATATATATACAGGAAAAAGTATTTTATTTGTGGGAGACTGGCGCCTAAACTAAGCCGAGGCCTGTATTTTAGGAATGACAATTTATAAGAAGTACAATATTTTTCTTCGATCTAATAGGTATTGCGCTTTTTCTGTACACCCTGTATTAATATATATGATAAACTTATTTTTTCTCTACAGAATCTATAAGGATCTAATGAACAACGACCTAATTACGAACATAAAGAAATACTCCCAGAAACTGTTCAACGTAGTCTGGACCAAGATCGAGAAGTACATTCCCTTCAAAGACGAGTTCACGCAACTGTACGCAGAGTTCAGAAACGCTTGGCAGGACTTCTTGAAGACTAAGCAAGTGGTCTATGTTAGGGAGAAGGTATTAGTCAAATTGAACCATATTGTCATAATCTATGTTAGAGAATAGGTAAGATTTCGAACTTAATGTGCCGTACGTTAAGGTTGTTAGTTGGCTGTCTATACCCGTAGTGCAAATTGTCATGGAGAAGTAGATTCCGTTCAAAGACGAGTTCACGTAATTTTACGCAGAGCTCAGAAACACTTGTCAGGATTTTTTTTAAACTAAGCAAGTGGTTCATGTTAGGGAGAAGGTAAGAGTAAAATTGAACCTTACAAACATTGAATAAAGTTGAAAGTTAGACAAATCTTTAGCACAAAATGTTTTGCATGTTCCAAACGGTTTGAAAATGGTGAAAAGCTAAAGCATGGACATTGACCCCTAAACAGATGAATTAAGGCTGAGTTTCGAACAAATCTCACACTTCGTTTATTTTTCGGATCTCGCCTACGAGTATTCTACAAAAATGCTTGTTATTTATGGGTCCAAAAAAAAAATTATAACCTCAATTTTTATCCGCAAAAAAATGAATTTCAGCACGATGTTTAGGTCTCGGTGAAAATCCAACAGTTTGCCATTTATTTGGTAGGTCATCCATCCTGGGAAAGTAACTTTTTTCTAACTTTTTTTCTCTGTTCTAGTATCAAGAAGCATACGTCCGTCTAAAGTGGTGGTATGACTACTTCTTGATCGGCGAGGCACTGCAGACGGTCGGAGAGATCCTCTACGCCAAGCTCACGGACATGAGCAAGACTGCGCTACAGTATGAAGAATTGTAAGTTCATTTTTAGGGTTCCGTCCCTCAAAACACAAAAGGTAAAACGGAACCTTTTATGATTAGAAATTTTTATCAATACACAGGGCTTTTTATTTATTTATAAATCAATTGTGATATAAAAATAGTAGTGGCGATTTTAGTAATAAACAACAATGGATGCTGAAATACTCTAACGAGTGACGCGTAAAATCAGCTGTTCACTTCCTGCCTAGCTACAGAGTTCATCGAACTTGTCGTCGCGCTTGCCGTTCGCTACGTGCGTTTTGCAACAGTAACGATACATTGCGTATGAAGAAATAAAATAAATTTATTGGATCCCCATAACGTTCTACTGTCCTTTACTCCCTATTTTTGCTAACCACAAGTGAACTTTCAGACATCGCGCCCCAAAAACCAACTTCATATTCGACCCCCGAGTAGGCGCCATACTCCTCGAACAGAAACTCCCGATGTCCTGGCACGCGTTCAACCGCACGCCGGACTTCACCGAGATCGCGGAGTATCGCGCCGTCAAGGACTTCATGGACGAATGGCTGAACACCAACAAGAGCATTTGGTCGTTCTACTATGATATCAGACCTTATATGGACTTTGATAACTTGATGCCGCCTTTCGCTGGTGAGTTTTTCGTCTTTTTGAAAAAGATTTTTAACAACATTGTATGGTAACAAGGGTTGAACCACGAATCAGATGCAGACTTTTTGAAAACTAAATCTTATGGATATAAATTTATCACCTATGTAAATAAAATTGAAAGTGAGTTCCGTCTTTGGGACTGTCAAAGATTGGAATGTTAGGTTGCTTTTCTACTGAAGAGAAAATAGCAGATCGGAGTCGGGCAAGAGGCCCTACTCTCTAACGTTTAGTCCGTATATTCGGATATATCCGTCTCTCTCACTCGCACTCATCTGCAGACGTGCGCGAGAGAGGCGGATAGATCCGAATGAGTAGAGGTCCGGAAAGAGTAGGGCCCAAGAATTTACCCATCACATTGGTCACAAAACGACATCGCGACTCTTGTCTCGTCTGTGATTGGTCGATCCTGCCCGTTTTTACCCCGCTCCGCTTCAGTGGAATGCATCTAAGGATGTTCCACTGAAGCGGAGCGGCTCCTGCGATCCCTAAAAATTAAAAAGGTGAATCGTCGCTCTGTTTAGTTTCTCAATTTAAGAAACTGTACTATCGCTCCTGCTAACTTACAACAGAGTATGGAAACTACCCCGATCACAACATCTTGGTAGCAGCGTGACAAATGCTTCCAACGCTTCCAATGCTTCCAATGCTTTTTTTCAACGGTAACAGAACCTTCAATATAAAACCTACAGATTTTTCCCAATGATCTTACGCAGCAAGTCAAAAGCAACCTTACGTCAACGAGAATAAAGATCACTAAGATTTTGACTGTGATGCAAATTCAGTGGCAAACTAACCGAAAAAGTACAGTATTTAAACCTCACTTTTTTTTCCAGGCATGGCCATGATGACCGGCCAAGGCACCCTAGTAACATTCGACAAGCGCGTCTTCACGATCTCAGAAGCCGGCACGTTCCTCCTCAGCAAGGACTACAGACAGGACAACTTCACCGTCCTCATGGAGAGTAACGCCCAGGGGAGGTACAACCTCATTGTGTTGACTAGGAGGACGCTTGTGCATATTGATTTGTATAGAGAGGTGAGTTCGGCTATATAAAGACCTGCATAGCTATTCACAACGCTTCGATTCGATTCCGATTCGGAAAGTCGTATGTCTGTCTTTTTTTGGCATTACGAAAACGAGCGAGATAGACATGCGACTTTCGAAACGAATCGAAGCGTTGTGAATAGCTGTAAAACGTCTAAACTAACCTAACACGAAGGGGATGGCGGGGTCATAGTTCGCTCGCTAGCAGAACAGTGGTATATCTGCATGATATTGACCACACTGCCCCGTTGGTCGAATGGTAGCAAGCGCGACTACTGTCGGTCCTGCCGTGCAAGTACGTAGGAATCGATTCGATAAATCTGACAGTCATTCTCGACAAAATGATAACAAAGATAAATACTCATTTTGTCGAGAATAACTGTCAGATTTATCAAATCGATTACTACGTACTTGCACTGCTGGGTTCGATTCCCGGATCGGGAAAAAGTGTTCTTGGAGTTATTCCTTTAGGAATTTCTCAGTAGCAGCCACGGAGTCTGGAATTGTGCCCGTTTGATGGCAATAGGCTCACCCACTATTATACTACTATATAACTGGAGAAATGTGGGTGTACTAATAGGTACAAATCTGCCTAACCCTTCGGGGATGACAGTCGTGATGTTATGAATGTAAAAATAAACTGTAATTGAATCATTTATTATATTGAGCATCAATATAATAAATGATTACAGCCCGTTTAGTTTACTTTAGTTATTTCCATAGCGTGATGTCGTACGGTATTCTCTTGTGGGGCAATGCCGCCGATATTCAGACAATATTTGTTTTGCAAAAAAGGGCAATTCGTTCAATTTATAAATTAAGACCCAGATACTCCCTCAGAGAAAAATTTAAAGAGATTAATATTCTTACTGTGCCTTCTCAGTTTATTTATGAAAACCTTTTGTACGCACACAAAAATATTAATTTGTTTAAAAAATACAGTGATATCCACAACATAAATACGAGGAACAAACACAAATTTGTTGTTCCTGTAACGAGGCTCAAAAAAATAGGGGGTACGTTCAGATGCCAATGTATACGTTTTTACAATAAACTTCCGAGCCAAATTCAAGCACTAAGCCTAAATAAATTCAAATCGTTTATAAAACGGAAGCTGTGCTTGAAAGCCTACTATCATGTTAACAACTATCTCGAAGATAAAAAGGCTTGGGATTAAGCTGCTCCAATGAAATTTGCTCTGTGAATGTCGAAATTTCGGCCTTCGCTTGTTTATAATTAATTCCTTTCTTTTATACACTCTGACATTGAATGATTTGACATGAATACTTATTTCAGTATTTTTATTATTTTTTTACTTTTTTATTTTATTTTATGTTACATTTACCTACTGACTTGACAGGAATATTTACGTATCTTACTTTTTTATTATTATTGACATTTATGATTTTTGTGATTTTTATTGACATTGATTTTGTAAATTATTATTAATTTTATTTGATTATTGTGAATGTGGGGACCATGTGGGTTTCATTTTTATATATTTTTGTTTGTTTTTTTTTTTTTTTCTCCCACAACTGTCTGGCAGTTTGAGTACTATAAGCGACCTACCCAAATGTCCTTTCTTTGGTATTGTTCGTCGTTTCGTTGAGCTCCTTGAGTTATAAGTCGAGCTACACGATAACTGACAAATGCTTGCACTGACTGGACAGGTCCACTCAAATCTGTGTGGTTCTTTCTTCAAAAGACCATCTCAGACACTATTCTGCATAGTCCTCATGTGAATTAAGCAAAATTATGTCTGGACTTCAAAAGAGACTATGACCTCTGAGTTTGTTTCGGCTGTTTCTTCTCAGAGTAGTCAGGTACGAAACACCGGCCCCATCTAGTTTTAAAAAAAAACATGACGTGTAAAAGTGTTTGTAAAAACCTACTTGCAAAATAAACATCATTTATCATTTATCATTTAATGCCACTTAAATCTGGAACAATCGAATATGTTACTTATTCTACGAACGTAGATGTATATATTTCCCCAGGAGGAGGAGGAGCTCGTGGCTAAATAATAACAGCCACTTGGGTCTAACTTTAGGTTAAGCCGTGCTTGACTAGATTGGTCTGCGGATGGGTGACCACCCTTACATACCGAGTTTCCTCCGTGCCTCGGAAAGCACGTTAAGCCGTTGGTCCTGGCTGTCATTTGTAGATCTTTGACAGTCGTTACAGGTAGTCAGTGGCCCGAAAGGTTTGACAACCAGGGGGTATCGTATTACCCAGTACTAACTGGGCTGTGGAGGTCAGATAGGCAGTCGCTCCATGTAAAGTACTGGTATTCAGCTGCATCTGGTTAGACTGGAAGCCGACCCCAACATAGTTGGGAAAAGGCTAGGCAGATGATGATAATGTATATTTCCCCGAAAAAGTCATCACCCACCGCTAATAAACTTTTCTCACAAACCCTCCCAATTTTCACAGGAAGTATCCATCAGCAACACAGTGCTAAGCCTGCCCGCGTTGGTAGACGGACTCGTACTGGACAGACAGACGGACACACTGTCCGTACAAGGACACAACGGACTCGACATACAGTGCAACCTGCTCTTCCATACGTGCAAACTACATGTTTCAGGTATGTGTACTTTGAATAAGATATTGTTTGAATTTGTATCTCATGCTAGTGGATTGAAAGTCTCATATTTTTATTGCGTGACGTAATCCATACATCCTAATAGGTACGATTCCTGACAAAAACAAATATAATTCTGTTTAGTCACATCAGTTGATTATCGAAAAATATTTGATACGTGTTTTTTGTTTTATTAAATTAATAAAAATTGAGGAAGATAAAACGTGTCGAAGATTAGGAGTGGGGACTTGTGACGTCACTTTCCGGTAAAAATATACTCAAAGTTTTCGAGTTTTCGACGCACTGTATCGTCATCATTTTTTGTTTACATGAAAAAAGAAAAAATATGTGTAATATTTTTTTGGAAATCTGTCTCACTGACTAATTAGATTTTTTTGTCATCTACCCTATTAACCTATAGGCATACAAGATTTTTAACTGTTTAATTTAATCTCTAAGTCATCTCCGTTAGATTCCAAATTACTTTACTTTGAAGTGAATTTTTGGGAATTCTGTTTCTTAAAATTTTGTTTTTGCGCTACCACTAATTATGTCTGGAAACAGAATCGTTGGTCTAGTGGTTGCAATCGCGACTGCTGCTGCTGGTCCTGTGTTCGATTCCCGGGTCGGGGAAATTGTAATTGGACTTTTCCATCAGGAATTTCTCAATAACGGCCACGGAGTCTGGATTTTTACCCGGTTGATGGCAATAGGCAAATGGGGTATCGTATAACCCGATACTAACTGGGTTGTGGAGGTTAGATAGGCAGTCGCTCCATGTAAAATACTGGTATTCAGTTGCATCCGGTAAAACTGGAAGCCGACCCCAACATAGTTAGGAAAAGGCTAGGCAGATGATGACAATAGGCTCGACCCCTATTACAAGGGACTTAAACATAACTGGCGAAATGTGGGTGTACTATTAGGTACACCTCTGCCTCACCCTTCGAGGATTACAGGCGTGATGTTATGTTAAATAATCATTTTCAATTTTTTTTTTCTACTGGCAATGGTTATGATATTGTTTGCACACCAAAACACGTCAAAGAACTTGAAAAGTGAATGTTTTAAGAGGGCTATCACAATTTTTCTTGTATTTGCCATATCTTTATTTGATTTATGGCCACACAATTAAAAAAAAAAATGCCTTAGAAAGTTTGATTATTGCTCTCGGGAGTGTTCTAAATAAATATCACATTTTTTCTTAAATAAATATACAATAGCCTTCTTAATATTTACTATGTCACTTGTAGGTATAACCGTATTTTTTTCCTTAGGTTGGTACTACGCAAGCCTAGGCGGCCTCCTAGGCACATACAACAACGAGCAATACGACGATCTCCTTTTGCCCAACAACACGTTCACGACGTCAATCCCAACGCTGGGCCATGCGTGGAACATAGTGCCCAGCGCCAACCCCACTAACATCGAGAACAAAGATCTAAGGAATGATACGCAATGCGAGAAGTTCTTCCAGAATAAGGTGTCGCCTTTACATCCGTGTTTCTCTGTTGTGAGTATAAAGTTTTAGCAAATATTATTATAAAAATTAAATTTTCCCCGTTTTTGCTACATTTTTCATTAATGCTCCGCTCCTATTGGTTGTAGCGTGATGTTATATAACTTATAGCCTTTCTCGATATATGGGCTAACCAACACTAAAATATTTTTTCAATTCGAACCAGTAGTTCCTGACAATAGTGCATTCAACCAAACACACAAAATTTTTAGCTTTATAATATTTGTATAAATTTATTTATACAGACTGATACTTGCTGCACTTACAGTTTGCGCAAAAGCGTATAGCAAACCAACGGCATAACATTAACTTAATGGTTTTTATGCATTAATTAAGCATAGCTTTACAAAGTAAACATACCAAGATCTAAATCCCTACTCTCTAACGCTTCGTCCGTATATTCGGATCTATTCGTCTCTCTCGCACACGTCTGCAAATGAGTGTGAGTGAGCGAGACGGATATATCGGAATACACGGACGAAGTGTTAGAGAGTAGGGCCTCTGGTTTCTGAGCAATCAGGGCGTTTAATAGATTCATCGCCTGGGTTGTGGGTGCGCATATCGAGTTGCTTGGTTCCAGGTCTGCTTTGTTGTTCAACAAAACCTTCTGATTCAAATATGAACTATGTATATGTACTATGTATATTTCGTACTAAACTCCTTAAGGAACAGTTCTGTATATTGACGATTCCTAATATTGTGATCCCTTTCCTAGATACCATCGCAGCACTTTTACGCGGAGTGCATGGCGGGCGGCGACGCGTGCGCGCTAGCGAGCGCGTACAGGGAGCTGTGCCAGCACGAACACGTGCCCACACACATGCCTGACCACTGTCACCAGTAAGTGTATACGAAATCGTCTTATAAAGGCTATAACAAGACACTTCACGAAGCTGAAAGGCACTTATTCTCCCCGACATTGCGATATTTTTTTTGTTCTACACCATACCTGGGAACCTTCTATTTACGGAGATATTGGGGGTCAAAGTTCCAACTTTTTCACAAGTTTTTTTTTAATACTTGTTTTTAAAGGACGATTAAACACCTCCATGTCCCCAGTACTATTCAATCAATCCATCAGCACAATGTTTTGAGTGCGATACATTGAGTCCTATCGTAAAATGTGATTTTTCACCCCAAAAAAGAGTCGTTTCCTAGCAACAATTTTTGCGTAAAGTTACGAGTACTTAGTAACTTTAACGCTTGGTTGACGGCTTCGTGAAGGGTACGTTTACATCCTGTATGTTCTGTATTTTATTTTTAATGCCGGCTCGAGTGATGATAGCATAAGAGTGGACAATTACTTTTTCAACCGATTTCCAGAAATATTCGTGAGTATGTATTTTTTTTTCTTTCGGAAGAGGAAGCCCGCACGGTAGTCCCATATAAATCTTATTCACTTTACTTGAGTAGTTTACGAGTTAGCTCATTTAAAACGTCTGTTTGTGGTGTCATAGTTCCTGACCCGATTCTGATGAAATTCTTTTCGTTTTTTTATGTTGATGATTATCATAATTAAATAACTTCTAGTTATAGAAAATAATAAAGATAAAATGAAGATGATTAATAATAAAGAAGATGATAATAATGAAGATGATTGTGATTATTATGTGTGTTGTTTATTAATTATGGTTGATATATTGCTACGTAACGTTGTGTTATATACACTACTACGGTTAGTTGTTACATACTACAAGATAAATATAATGTTATTATGAAGTGAATGCCATTGTTTATATTAATACCTAATAAGTGACGAACCTTAAAAATTAAAATACATCAAGTTACAAATCTACATAATAGGCGAGACGACAAAAAAAACTAATTAGTCCGTCAGTTAGATTATCAGAAAATATTTGACCCGTATTTTTTCTTTTGTTACGTAAATCAAAATTGACTAAGATATGACGCTTTTAAAATTCCCAATACGTCACGCCTAGGTATAATTTTTAGGTAGTTCTGACGTCAAGAGCCCCCACTCCCGAGTTTTGATGCGTTTTATCTTTGTCAATATTCATTGATTTACAAAAACAAAAAATACGTGTCCATTAATTTCCAATACTCTAACTGACGGACTAAATAGATTTGCAATTTTTTGATACTGTCATCATGCCTATTAAAAAAACAGATTAAATCCAAAACTACCCTACAATTTCAAAATAAAAGAACTACCCGTCCTAAAAAACAATAAATTTGCGCCATTATTCTTATTTTTTCTTTTCCACAGATGCACAACCCCTCAAGGCGACGTAATAGAAGAGGGCGCGTTCCACATACTCCAGTACATCCCGAACTCGACCGACGTAGTGTTCATAGTGGAGGCGCAACATTGCAACAAGAACCTGCGCAAGACCAAGAACATGGACCTCTTCGTTGAGGCCTTCGATATCAAGATGCAGGCCAACGGGCTCTCTGATAACAGGTAACATCTCGCTACAATGGCCTGTACTCCGCGTCTCGTATCCAGTCTGTCTCAGCTACGTTTTTACTAACCGACCTCTAAAAAAAGAGGAGGTTATGTATTCCACCAGGATTCTTTGTTTTTTCAGTGATTTCTCCTATGTCCTTATGTCTTCTTCCATACTTCTCTATTACTCGTCATCTAATCAGTCTCTCCTTTCTAGCCATATCATCCTTCACACAGTCCATCCATCGTTTCTTTGGCCTTCCTCTACTCTTATACCCATCCACATTCATACTCAAAAGTTTCTTCACAACATTTTCCTCATTCCTCCGCATCACATGCCCATACCACGACAACCGATTACCACACAACTTTTCAGTCACCGGCGCCACTTTCAGACTTCCTCTTATGTACTCGTTTCTTATATTATCCGTTCGCGTAACACATACAAATACATCATTGCATCATCCTGGGTATAGAACCAAAAAGAAAGCTGGTCTTTACCATTACTTTCGCCTGTGAAAATATTCGTAATATATTTTTGTTCAGGTACGCCATCGTAGGCTTCGGTGGTCGCGGCGTGTACCGGCGGCCGCGTGCGCTCTACGTCAACAACAAGGTGTTCACCAACTCTATAGAGATCTCGCAGCATCTCGACAACTTTATTATTGGTAAGCATTACAATTGATCCATTACTTTTTAGAAATTTACTGTTGGGGTGGAATACGGCATTCCATAAATGCCCTAAATTGCATTTTATATTTCCACCGTCATTTTTATTTACATTTGAAGATCTTGCGAGAGTGCCACCAGTGGTAACACTGCATCATCATCCTACCCTCGTCCCACTCTACTCGGGTTCCATTCTCCCCTGTCAGACGGAAGACGGAATCATTTACTCCTTTCTATTTCATATCATTCCTCAAATCACGTTTAACGCTACGGAATAAAGGCGCTGCCGACAAATGTTCACCATTACGTACGATTGACTCCTTCTTAGCTTGTCCATTTGGAACCTTTGAATCGAATATTCTGAATTTAATAAAAAGGCTTTTGGCAAGAAGTACGTGAGACAAAGAAGCCTGTCGAAATGACAAACCCCTCGACTGTCATGCGACCTGAATCAAGAATCAGTTGAATGATGCGTATCTGTCTCGCGCTTTGTTCAGGTCGATTCGTTTGTTTCGCTAGTTACTCTAATTTGACCCTGTAAATAGAATCGTCATTATGTTTAAACAGACAAATCCGACCTGTCGCGCGGCAACCGCTCCAGTCGCTCGGACATGTTCGGCGCGCTGAGCTTCGCGACGCGCCTGCCGTTCCGCTCCGCCGTGCCGCGGACCTTCATACTCATGCCCTGCTCCAAGTGTGACTCCGCCTTCATGAGGGTAAGTGGAGCTACAGTTACACCAGATAATGTAAGCGCTTCGTTAATTACGGATGCGTTCAAAGTTAAATATTTTACGCTGCGTTCTGTTAATTAAAATTGATTTTTATATTTTCCCTGCTTTTAAAAATAAACTGATGGTATCCAATAATTACTTTAACAATTCACTACATATTGGTGATAATCTCATCTCGGGACCAAACTCTGTTCAAATTGACCACTGTTCTTTAAGAGTTTTGTCGATTCACGCTAAAAGCTGTGTTACGGAACCCCTTGTTAACAGGGTTTACTTTTAGTCTAATTATAAGGTAAAATCTTCGTCGTATCTATTTCTGTTGACTTACATAGATACTTGTTGTACTAAAATTCATTGATTTCCTAATTATAACCTACTGTTTGAGATGTATTTCAATTCTGTCGGTCTTTTGCCCATAATACATAGAAAAGTGCCCATGGTGCTTTCAAATACTTTTTTGTTTTTTATTTGTGGCAACAAAAAGTAACTTCTGTGAATGCACCATGAGCTGCCAACTCCTAAGGGTAATACAGAAATGATGTGAAGAGCCCTCTTACATTTTGGTGTTACGCTAATTGTACAATTTACTTAAAAAGGCAAATAACGAAAAAGTAGTCTATTATTATGAAAGTACAGGATATTTGTGAGATGAAAAAAATGTTGATGGTCTATATATTCAATAGAATCTACAAATTAGAGGTCCCAATTTGGAGTCGTGAGTTTTTGCCTAAACATGTATCGGGAGAATGATTATTACTAAATAAATAAGTTATCTAAAATTCGCTTTATTTTAAATGAATGTGTTTTTGCAGTTGGACTACTCGACGATCCTCCACAACCTAATGGAGAGCTCTGTCACACTTCACATTCTGATGGACGACGACTTCATGCTGTCCAAGAAACGAGCTGCTAAGTACCTGTTCGGTGAGTACAATTTTAAAAGCTAAGCACTGGTTACGAATTCTCCGAAACTAGTAAATCAGACATAAAAGAAATACGTAAAAGAATTTCCATGAATTAAACTGAACGCTATCAGCTCTCATCTAAACCGCGTTCAAGACTTTAATCATTATAAACGAATATTAACAGCTCTTGAAAGTGGTGTAAATGTGGGCGTGAAATTGGCCGTAAGCTGTATGGGAATATACAGTGATCTAAGAAACAATAGAAATGAGATTGGTTAAATATTTGACGGTAAACATAAAGTTACGAAACAGTAAATGGTGAAAATAACGGGTGTAAATATACTCTGCATCATCATCATCATTTCAGCCCAAAGACGTCCACTGCTGGACGTAGGCCTCCCCCAAATGGATCCTTAACGAAGCCGAAAGACTCTTGTTCTCCCCGTCATTGCTTTTTTTTTTGTATAGACTAGACCATACCCGGGAATCTTCTTGTTACAGGGATAGTGGGGGTCAATGTTCCAACTTTTTTACAAATTCTTTACGTTATCACTTGACTCCTCCCATAATGCGAGAGGCTTATGTCCAGCAGTGGACGTTATGGGCTGTTGTAGTAGTAGTGTAGTATCACTTTACTTAAAATACCACGACCCCCGTACTATTTAATGCATCCGTCAGCACAATGTTTTGAGTGCGTTACATTGAGAGAGAGAGAGAGAGTTACTTAGTCTGATGAACAGAATGCTTGGTTGACGGCTTCATAAAGGTTCCGTTTACAACTTGTTACATTGTCGTTTTCTTTACCCAGGCGTGGACAACACTCTAGCCTACACAAACAAGGACTATGAAAGACTAGTCGGAGATGCGGCGCTCAGGAAACAAGTGAAACTGCCCAAGGAGAAGCTCGGACTTTGTACCTCTCTCGCTATGGAGACTAACGGTAAGTAAACTCTCAGGTAAATAGTAACTGTTCACTTCAGATAATATCCTTAGAGATCTACGCTTTGAAATGGGCAACTTAAGTACTTGCACAAGTAATCATGCCTTGTGACTGGGACGGTAGCTTCTCTTTTTTTATTTTTCTGCCTGAAATGGTCTAAATGCTTTGAGTTTGAGTTTAAGTTATGCAATTAGGCGTAACTTTTAAAGACGACACGGTTGGCGCAGTGGCTGAGCGATTGACTGCTGCACTGCGTGTCGTGCGTTCGATCCCCGCACGGATCAAATATTTGTATGGCCTATAGATAGTTGTTCCGGGTCTAGCTGTGTTTGTATGTGATTTTAAATGTTTGTTAACGCACCCACGATACAGGAGAAATTCCTAGTATGAGGAAACGTTTAAAAAAACATCTGTACAAAACGAGTACACTACATAAGTACGAAAAACTTTATTCCGAAAAAGTACCTAATTACTATTCTCAAAATACTGAATTTTAATAGTCCGACTTATTGAATCCATTTTTTTTACCTCCATGTTGAGAATTAGGTACGCGGCAGAGGGCTTTTAAGGGGCATATATTTCATTATTTTTGCGTTTTCGAGATATAAGCAAATTTAGAAGAAAACCTGTTGCGACTCCAAGACGCGCTCTCGCTACGCTCGCATTTTACATTACACCACACCCACTTTCTGTCACAAATGTCGTCGTCGCCTTCGGCCTACGCTCCTCACGCCAGCTAGCAAGACTTTTAGGACAATTTTATCAGTTTACTCGAAGGATTGAAAATCGGAATATCGTTTTTCGGACTAACGATTTATCGAACATTTAATTCTTCGGACATATGAAAATCGAACAGCAAACAAATCGTTTTACGACTTTCGGAATTATGAATTCCAGGATTTTAAATAAGTAATAACCATTATAATTCTTCGGTATTATTAAATTCGGACTTTTGATAGTCGGAAAATCGAAATTCGGAATAAAATATTTCCATTTTTTGGTGTTCCCGTTCAAAACAGCTAGTTTTAATTCCGCTCGAAAACGAAATCTAGATTTGGATGCAGCAAAAATGCCGATGCTCTAATCATAATACAAACGGATACGTACATTAGACACGTGTTTCGACGTCCTCCGCATCGTCAGAATTGGCATTGTTCTAATTCCAAACCCCTCCATCCCCCAGGTACAATATTCGCGGGCGCCAAGCTCCAAGGCGACCGGCCCACCGCGCGTCGCTTCTCCACCGTCTTGGGAGCTCGCGCCGCCACCGCCACCGCGCGCTGCCTCGCTCCGCCGCGCTGTGAGTGTAGCGAGGGACGACTCACGTGCCGCCCGTGTGCCGACACACAGAGACTGGTAACTCAACTAAGTAGCTAGAACTAACTCAGACTCTTTATTGCATTCGTGTGTACATTTAGTTGTTACATATAAGGTGTATCTATTCATACACGAAATCTCTTAAGGGGTAAAGTGTACCTACTCATCATTATGAACAACTTTTAAGGGACCAAACCTTGAATCGTGAAAAAAAAACGGGGTGGGTTGGGGCACCATACTTAATAGATTGGACAAAACAAGCAACCAGTGAGTAGGCTGTATTGCAAGTTTGTTAAACAAATATAATTGTTACTTATCGAAAATAATAGGTCTTTACATGGTCTTTACCTATGTAATTGGAGATTTTATAACCAGCATTTTCAGATTAAATTATCTGTGGATTGGCGCGCAATTCGAAATTCAAATTTTTTTTTTTAAGTTTAGTTTGATGTACAGAATGCTTGGTTGACGGCTTCGTGATGAGGTAGTTTACACCCTGTCCCTGTCCACTCAGGTCTACGGTATCTTTCACCCTAGCCAGTTTTCAGGTCATAATACAATTTCTGAAAACAATTTTATCCACAGTTGGAGCTGTCATTCTTCAACTCAGATGACATCGACGAGCTCATCGATATGGCGATGGAACCTCCTACATTACCAGCGTTCAGATGAAGAGAATCTGGACTAGAATAATAGATTTAGTTTTACATACAAATACAACCTGCTTTAAAAGAAAAGCTTAAAAGTCAGGCTTTTGGCCAAAATAATTGGAAAATTAAGTCAGATATTCTAATTGAAATGGTGTTTAAAACTTTGGCCAACGGTTCAAATATGCTTTATTTCAAAACTTTGGCTTTTGAATATGATATCTTCAACAACATTGGCCAAAAATTTAAATTTGATACTTATCTTCTAAAACTTTGCTTAATATGACTACGCTGTCTTCCAAAAATATGCCATTTTATTCCATGAAATAATGTGCAAGAGAAAAAGATTCAAGGAAAGAAGATGAAGATTTTATTTACTTAAATTTTTAAATATACAAGAAGACTCAAAACTGACATTTATCTGTCGTATATTTTGTCACCTTTTCACCCAACTATTTATGTAATTAATGATGTTCTAGATGTTTCTAAATCTATATACATTTTGACGAGTTTTAACAAGAAAGTGATAGACTTACCTACCTATATTAGTAGAAAAAGTTCAAATATTAGTTTAATAGTTCAATATATTATAAGGACTAAATAGAAGTATGTTTTAAGAAATACAACTTATTTGAAACCTTATTTACTTAATAGTAGTGATTATTTTAAAATGCAGTGACGATGTAGACACATGTAGGATGTTTGCTGTGTACATATTTAATTATTTTGTAAGTATGACATTTAATAGAATATGAGGCAATAAAATATTTTTTATAAGAGAATTTTGTTTTAATCGATTTTAGAGTTCCATAGCCAAAAGATGCCAACGGGACCCTATTGACTGCCTCGTTGGTTTAGTGGCCGTAAGCGTGACTGCTGAGCACGAGGTCCTGGGTTCGATTCCCAGGTCGGGCAAGTGTTATTGGGTGTGTTTTCCCCCATCAGAAATTTCTCAGTTTCAGCCGAATCTGAATTTGTGCCCGGTTGATGGCAATAGGTTCGCCCCCTATTACATGGGACTTCAACATATCTGGCGAAATGTGGGGGTACTCCTAGAAGAAGTGAAGAAGAAGAAAGTAGAAGTGATAGGTGTTATGTTATGTTAGATTTAAGAGTTCCGTAGCTAAAAGGTGCCAAATGGGATCCTATGACTATAGCGCCTTGTTTTATCTTTTCTATTTTCATAAAATAGGCCGACAAATCAAAAGGTGTAAAATGAATAAAGCAAGTTTTTTAAAAGAAACTTTATTATAAACTACATACGTCTTAAAATCTTGGAATAAAATAACATTATCACAATCCTCTGCTACACTATATGAGTTACAATTTATTTTTAGTTACATCTTAGAGACGAATATAAGGACTCAATGTAATAGAACATTTAAAAGTTCAAATAGAACGACGCATTCTTGTTAAATTGTCTCTGGCTCTAAGGGCATATAACGGGCCAAGAATGTGCTCATAATGGTTCTTACAACTAGGTATGGTAAATATTGATATGTAGTCTGACTAAGTAGACATAGGTTTAAGCTGCATACAAGTAGTAGACAAAATTTAAAATGCTCTTACATACAAATGCCTGTTTTTAGCTAAAAATAAAGCGACATTATTATATATTTTAATATTTCAATTATATATTATATTTCAATTCTTGTGATGATTTAAATGTTGATGGATGGAGAGGGAGAGGAAGACCAAAAAAAAAAGGTAGATGGATAGATTGTGTGAGGAATTAAACTTTTTGAAAAAAAAAATGAATTAAACACTGGGCGGCTCGAGTATGCGTGCAGTTTGGCGTGGTGTGTTGCTATCTGTATGATAAAACTGTATTATTATGTTCCTTTACCTTTTTTAGTGATGTATTATTGTTAGGAAATTATGCGCTGTGTCCACGAGAACACTGCCAACAAACTGTCCTGCAGTTTGGCAGATTTGTGAAATACTCTTTGGTAACTTTTTGTTGAAATAAATAAATAAAAGAAAAAGGAGTAAACGACAGTGTGACGGTTGACAGAGGAGAATGGAAGAGAACAACGTGTTGCGGCCGACCCTAAGTAGAATAGGCTAAAGGCAGGAAAATTATGGGATTTTCAACTCTCGTTATGCATTTGTTTATCGCCTACTGTAAACGGGCATGAGAGCTTTTAATTTCCCAGTAATCAATCAAAAGGGTGCCAAAACGATCTTACTCTATGATAGATAAAATTGGAAGCAGACAATATAATATTTTTGATCTTAATCAAAACTCTGTAGACACAAAACTCTTTGGCAGGTCACTTATACAATTTATATGCTAGGGCAACACCGGCAATAAGTGCAACTCCTGTGGATAATTTATACAATAAGTTGTAAAGAACCTTATTCTGCCCACCAACAGAGTTCACAATCAAATTGTTCATGATGAAGACATTGTGGCTCTCTTCAATTAACGCGTTTTTCTCTTCTTCAGACATTTTCTCAGCGATCTCGTTCATAGCTTGTCTGTAGTCAATCTTTAGTTGAGCGATGTCGGTTCCAGTGAAGTCTGTCACTTTGTCTGTGTATGTTTCGGTTTTAGCGTTTTCTGAAACCAAATTGGTACAATCAGTTTAAAGTTGAACTCTTAGTTAGGCGGCTGTCATGAATTAGTACTAAGGTTCCCTTAAAATCAAATAGATTGGTTATGAAACCAGTTACATGGCGGGACGAGTTGGACAAAACCATTACCTATATATATTGTATTATTAGTCCTGGATCAAAAGAAATGGACGTCACAGGAAGACGGTCCATTAACACCTTGTATATTGAGAGCCTAACAAAACAATCATACTCACCATTACCAAACATCCTCCGTTTCTTAGCCAGGATCTGTCCACCGCTCAGCAGTCCCAAGTACAGGTGGTAGGCATACGCCATCAGCAGCCTAGGATTAGACCTCTCCAGCTCTTGCAGGTGCTCGATGTAATTCTCCAGAGCCATGGCCTTCGGTATTAACTGCCAGTTTTCACCAAGGTAGTGTGCTAGGTCTTCTTCAAAGGCCTTCTTTCTGTAATTTAAGAAAGACTGTTGTTTACTGTTGAAGAGTTATCAATACAATATATTTGACCTCTTTTTCCGATGTCAAGTTTCAGAATGCACCCTTTGAAGCGATAACATGATTTATTTCAGTGTTTCAAAAATTGGTTTGAAATTTTTGACTCTGTGTGCCATTTGGCAAGGCCGCCTCTATCTCTATCCAGTAAGATATTTTTTGGAAAATTACTATTATCGCTAAGAGATAACATAAATTTGTTATGGTTACAATATTTCTGAAGCTAAAAAGAAGTATTATTACAAACCTGTAGAGAGCCTTATTGAAGAACAGTTTGTCAAAGTCCGCCATCTTCAGCCTTTCCTTAGCATCCTCCAGATAGCCGAAGATGTGGTAGAATATGAACAGACCTCCGCCCCATACTTCTTCATCTCTTAAGGCTAAAACAATTAAATACAATGAATGCTCACATCATTGCTTATGAAAAGTACAATGGTGGCAAAAGGCCAAAAAACTACAAGGAGTCTTATTTATGGTAAGTTAATAAGGATATTTTTAGCAAAGGTTGGTATTTTTCATTTTATAAATCAGCCACTAAGGAAACTATCGTAAACGAAATACTGGTCATGGCCTTGCTAGATGTACAACTACCATAAATGATGAGCAAATATATCACTTGCCAAATATTGGGACATTGCATCATTTTGTTCAAGAATTGCACTCTGTCCACTGAAATAATCCCTTCAGTTCTCATAGTTTATGGGCTTTAATAACTCTACTTAGCACGTTTTACATCGTCGACAGCGACGCGTGTAAATTATCAGTTGGAATTTCCATTGTTTTCGCCCGAAGAAAAACTACAACTGCGTACGCAAAAGCATGAATTAAAACTATTAAACGCAAAGAAAAATGGAGGGTAATTAGGGTAAAAAGAATTGATTAATAATTTATAGATATAGATAGAGAACTTACAAAGAGCGAACTTCGCGTTGACTAGAGCATCACTGATGTTGTGTATTTTCCTCGTCGCTTTTCGCATGCGATTTGTAAATAAATCAGCATTTTCCGTCATTTTTCACTTTCAATTCAGTAGTCTATCGCACAAAAGAGCCGAACTCGCAAAATATTGATCCTGAATAACCATAAGGCATCAACGAATCTCGAGATGAACTGATGACAAAAAAACGATAACTTTTTGACTTTTGGAAAATTATTAACCCTTCCACTGATGATGGTGTTGAGTTAAAAAAAATGTCACAACTGTCAAATTTCATATGTTTTTGGAGGATTATAGTTAAAAAACAGTAATTTAGGTTGTGCAACTATAGAAAACGTAGAAATTATTAGGGATAAGTTTTATTTTCAGGCAAATAAAAACAACTCTTACGTTAGTATTAGACAACTGTAGTAGCAGCATGTTGTATTTTTACTGCCGATTTACTTCATGAATTTGGTGTGAATCTTTCCACCGAAGAATTAAATTACTTTCAGATATACACCTACCACTGCTTGTCTCTGCATCACCCAAAGGTTGAGAATGCCTATGGCATTAAATTCGACTTTGTACTTTGTGCTTGAAGTGTTAATTAATTACCTAGGTATATCAACAAAGTTTGTCAGATCGTGTATGACATACCTACCTCGCTAGAGTATATTATGTTCTGTGATGACATAGCGTAGCAGCCTAGGGTTAACCAATCAGCTGTTTTTGACGTTGGCCTTTATTTGACAGCTGTTGAAGAATTGCGTTTTGTTACTACAAGAGCAGGTTTTTCAAAATAAATTCCAGCAGTTAAAAAAATAATAATAATGATTATAGCCATTATTGAGGCAGCATATTATGGTCTTGTTATAAATTGTATAAATAAAACTAAGTGACTGGTGCTGCAATGTTAGCTGGCCTGCCGAAAGCATTTCATAAAGTTTTGACAAATATTTTTATACCACAGAGTACATTATTATTAACTGTGTTTTATACTGTGGTCATGTTTTATTATATAGAAGTAGATTTAATACTTTACGACCAATTAAATCAATTAAACATTACCTCGCCGGCTCTGTCTGTGATTCTACGCACGATACGATAACTATAAAAGTGCTACGTGATTCCCAATTTTGTTAAATTCTGAAGTATGGGTGACTCTCATAAAATAAAGGTAATTATAATGAGCGTGCTCTAATTTTAATAAAACCTAATTAGCTAAAGTAAACACAAAACCGCTTAGTGCAATAACTGTTATATAATTATTATAACCGACTGTGAATTATAAGATAATTTAAGTCTACACTTTAAATTAAAAGTATGTTAACGAGTTTTTGTTTATAAATTGATAAACTAATCAGTTTGACTTTGACATTTCCCAAATTGTTATCTAACCTCACTCTATTTTTCCGTCTCTAAATTACGAAATCGCAATGGCTTATGACTTAAAACAAGAAGACGACGTGAAAGATTATATAGAAAACCTCGGTATCGAGTACCGTTTCGGTTGCTACAAAGAACAAAAGCCGGAAGTGTGTCATCTTTTGGGTGATTACTTGGAGGCGATAAAGAAGGATTTTGAGAAGGCAGCAAGGGTGTTCAAAAGCAACTGTTTGGATTACAAATTCGGAAAATCATGTCTGAAAATAGGGAACTATACGCTAGTAGGCCGCGGGCGGGAGAAGGGCGATGCCGCGGAAGCGCTAACCTACTTTGAGAAGGGTTGTGAATATAATGAACCTGGAGCGTGCTTGCATGCTGGTATGCTACTGACAGCTACCGGTCCCAGCGTTAATGTGAAGCGAGATGTTCCGAAAGGTAAATTATTCATTGATATACAAATATTACCTACTAATAATAATAATAATAATAATAAGCCTTTTATTTCTCATCTCACAATATTTAACATTTTATATTAAGTACTACTTTATTTAAATTCAATAAGTGTTAGTTGTGTTAGTGTTTGTCTTATTCTAGTTAGTAGTGTTATTTGTTTGGGTATCTTTTGGAGATGTAGTCCCATATCGGGTAAAGGCCTCCTCCATCCGTTTCCAAGTCTCCCGATCTTTGGCAAGGGTCCGCCAGTTTGTGCCGGCAGTCTGGGCTATGTCGTCTGCCCATCGTTTGTATGGTCTTCCAACCTTTCTTTTCCCTGGTGGTCCTTTCCAGTTAGTGGCTCGTATCGTCCATCTGTCGTCAGTGAGCCTTGCGATATGTCCTGCCCACCGCCACTTTAGTGCTAGTGCTTGTGTTAGAGCATCTGTCAGCATAGTCTTTCCCCTAATTTTTGTACTTCGCACCTTGTGAATCTTTCTTATTCCTAGCATGCTCCTCTCCATTGCCCTCTGGGTGGTTGTAATTTTTTTCTTGGTTCTCTCGGTGTGGACCCATGTTTGGCAGCCGTATAATAGGCAGGGTAGTATACAAGTGTCCATTACTACTCTCTTGAGATTCAAGGAGTAGTGGCCTTTTAGGATTTCTTTTAGTGACCAATATTTTTGCCATGTGATGTTTACTCTCCTTAGTATTTCTTCTTCATTATTTGTTTTGCTGAATGTCACTTGTTTTCCTAGGTATGTATAAGTTTTTACATATTCTATGTGATTTCCCTTGACCCATATTGGTTTTTCATAACTATTCGTCATTACTCTAGTCTTGTTTGCATTCATTTCCAGACCTACCTTGGAGCTTTCCGTGGCTAATGAACAAATCATTTCCTCTAGAGTGTGTGGTGTTTCGGCCAGTATGACGATATCGTCTGCGAACCTTAGATGGTTAAGGTATCTCTTGCCTATTTTAATACCTTTGTGAGTCCAGTCTAGCTTCCTAAAGACAGTTTCCAAAACAGCTATGAATTTGTATTGTATTGTATTGTATAACGGGCTGGTGTCCGCAACTCCACGTCAAAGCGCGTATTTTGCGTGCGGGTGGGAAACTATTCTATCCATCCCAATTCCCCGAGAAAGGCCAGTAACGCCCCAGTGTTGCTGACTATCTCGCGGAGAGTACCTGGGTTACCAAAGTACTTTGCCCTGTATGTTGCAACCTCTGGGCAGTGCAGAAGCACGTGGGCTGCTGTCTCGTCTTCCTCCATGCAGGCACGGCACAGGGGGCTGTCTGTGACTCCTAAGACAAAGAGGTGTTTATTAAAAGAGCCATGTTCGGTAATGGCGGCTGTAACTGTGCGCATCTGTGGTTTAGTCAACCGCAGCGCGCGTTTGGTGAAGCGGCCATCGATAGCAGGAAGCGCTTCCTTGGCCTGCCTACACTCGCCGTGGTCCCGCCACAGCTTGTGGTGTTGTTCGCTAGTTCGTTTCCTTACCAGTGTGCGTAGGTATCCGGCTATGAAGAGTTTAGGTGAGATGGGGTCTCCTTGTCTCACGCCTCTTTCGATCTTGATTGGGTCCCCTATTGTTTCTAGTTTTACCTTACTAGTGCTGTTAGCATACATGTTCTTCAGAATGTTTATGTATTTTTCATCGACGTTGGAGAGTTTCAGTGCTTCCCAGATTGAGTTATGACTAATTGTATCGAAAGCCTTACTGTAATCAATGTATGCTAGATATAAAGGTTTGTTAAATTCTTTGTACTTCTCCATTGTTTGTTCCAGTGCCTGTAGGTGGTCAGTTGTACTAAAACCCGAACGGAAACCTGCTTGTTCTATTGGTTGTGAGTCATCAATTGTAGGTGCTATTCTACTTAGGATGATAGATGCAAACAATTTGTAAATACTTGCCATCAGACTAATTGGCCTGTAGTTGCCTATATCTAATGGATTTCCTTTTTTATAAATTAGTGTTATTTCTGAAGTGCACCATTGTTGTGGCACTATCTCAGCATCTAATATCATGTTGAAGAGCTTGGTGAAATGGTGGAGTAGAACAGGTGCTCCTAATTTAATGGCTTCGTTGGTTATACCGTCGGGTCCTGGGCTTTTCTCATCTTTTAGCTTTCTAATGTGGTCATATACTTCTCTTTCCGTTATTGGGTTTATTGTTGTTCTAGAATCATTACGGTCTTGTGTTTGTGGGGTGTCGTTATGTATCTTTCTCTTGTACATTTCTCTGTAAAAATTTGTAGCGTGGTTAATAATATCTTTTCTCGTTTTTGTTTCCCTTGTATTGTCTTCCAACTTCTGTATCCATGTTTTTTGTAGTTTCAGGTCTCTAAAGGCTCTTTTTGTACTTCTATGATTCTTAAGGTTTCTTGTGATTATGTCCTGTCTATGCTTTTTATAGTCTTGGTTAATAGATTTGTTGGTTACCTTGAATACTTCACTTAGCTCTTTTCTTATGATATTATCTTTGGGTTTTGTTTTTATTAGTTCAGTGCGTTTCTTTATTAGTTCCTCAGTTTCTCTACTAAATATTTTTTGTTGTTTTTTCTCTTGGTTACTTGTGTTTAGACTGTGCATCACGGATTCTTCTAAAGTGTTGTAGTAGTTTTGGATGCTCGGGGTCTCTTTAAAATTGGTTTCTAGATGTGATTGCAGGCTATTCACGTAACTTTTAATTTCATTGTCAGTTTTTAGATTTGTAGCTGTAGGTTTGTAGTTTTTTCTATCATTCCTTGGCTGTTTTAAATAGAGAGAGGCTCTTAAAAGTCTGTGGTCGGAAGGGAATTTTATATTGTTGAGTACTTCTGTGTTTGTGATGAGTTGGGGGTGGCTTGTTAGTATGAAATCTATTTCATTTGTTGTTTTCTGATCTGGTGAAATCCAGGTCCATCGTTTGTTTTTTCTTTTCTTGAAATATGTGTTCATAATAGGAAGCTTGTGTTCGAAAGCAAAGTCTAACAGTAGTTCACCCCGGTCATTTCGTTCGCCATATCCGTACTGACCCATTATTAAGTTTTCTCCTTCCTTGGGGTGTCCTATTTTAGCGTTAAAGTCGCCCATTAGTATCACTTTGTCGTCAGCTTTGGAGAGTGCTTCTGTGATGGTGTTGTAGAATTTCTGTATCTCTTCTTCACTCGCTTTCTCAGTGGGTGCATAGACTTGTATAAGTGAGAGGTGCAAGTCTTCTAGTTTCAATTGTAGCAAAGCAACCCTTTCTGACAGTCCTGTGAAGTTGATTATTTTGTTTTTAAATGTTTTCTTCAGTAAAAAGCCAACCCCGTGTTTTCCCTTGGTTTCTCCCATGTAACATAGAATGTAGTCTTTGTATTCTTCTATATTGCAACCTGTTCTTCTGACTTCGGAAAGACCCAAAATGTCGAAGTTAATATTTTCAAGAGCATATGTAAGTTGAAGATATCTTTCAGTTGTAGACAGGGATCTCACATTATATGTGCATATTTGTAGAGATTCACTTTTTGTCTTCCTTGTAATAGATGGAGGGTGGTGGTCGTTATTCCCCACGGGGACCAGCCGGCTTGGGGAATGTGATTTGTTGTTGTTGTTGTTTGTTTTTGTGTTTTTTCCTTTCTTCGGCTGTTGTGGGTAGTTTTTGATTGATTGCTATTGCTTATTGTTTCCGGTTTGTGAGTTGTGTCTGGAGCGGTTCATATATTCGAAAGCATTTGTTTTATTTATTTTACTTGGAGCCTTTGGTTGTGGGCTATCATCACCGTTAGACTGAGGTGGTGTGTCTGACGGGGCCCGTTTCCTCTTATCATTGCCTTTGTCTTGGTTTATTGTCCCTTTAATTATTAATTTATCATAACGGATGATTGCTAAGTTTCCATTTTTCTTTTCTTGTTGCTGTTGTTGTTTTAGCTCTTTCCTTATTTCCAAGACCTCTTTGGGAAAATCTTCACTGGCATATGTAGATGCTGGAAAGTATTTGTTATTTCTTAATATCTCAAGTTTTCTCCAAGCCAAAGTAAGTTTGACTAATATCGGTCTCCTTTTTTTGTCTTCTTTTTTCCCTAACCTTTGGACCTCACTGATTTCCCACATATCAAATTCTCGTATTCCTCTCTCAGTTACTATCTTGTTTATGAAATCCACGACCAAACTCATAAGTTCCTTGTTATTTTCCTCGGTTTCTTCTACGCCATGCAGTAGTATATTATTTCTCTTAACTTCCCTTTCTAACTTACTGACTTTCATTTTCAGTGTCGAAACCTCAGTTTTCAGTTTAAGGTTCTCTTTAACCAGTGGATTCAGCTTCTCTTCTATTGTTGCTGTAATACTTGCGGTTATTGAACTAGTGTGTTTCATGAAATCTTCTTTTAATTCATGCATCTTCGTGTCAATCTTCTCATCTATTTTCATTAGAAATAATTCCATCTGTTTGTCCATTTTCTACTGTTTGGTAGAATTTTTTTTATTGTTGTGACAAGTTTTCCGAGCTCTGGCAACACTATCCTGTGGCGTGACGTGACGTGACACTGACAACAGTTGTCACTGTCAAATATAAATTATTTGTCATTTAATGATTAATCAATTTTGTGGGGGTAGAATTGTTTTCACTGAGCGATTTCAAGTTTTTGATCGCTTTTTTCAGGCTTAATAACGAATTTCAGAGCTGGATAACACTATCACCACGAGATGGACACTTTAGCTGCACTTTGGTAGTATTATTAGTACTTAAATCACAGTTTTTCTTAGCAAATCACGAAATTATGGGAGAGCACTAGTGCTTCTGACAATCGTTGACAGTCGAAAAATTACCTACTGAGTGACCTTAATTTTGATAGTTAGCGTCCCTCACACAGAAAATCTATTAGATGTCAACCAAACTTCAAATGATACAAAAGTTCCTTTATTTAATGACAATATTTTCCATCATATTATGCTTAATTTGCCGAATGATTAACTGAGAAATGTTAATAACTTTAAACTATTCAATCATCATCGGTCTAGCTTTTCTCCTACTATGTTGGGGTCAGCTTCCAGTCTAACTGAATGCAGCGAAATATCTTAAAATTATTCCTTACAAGATTATATTTTCAGGTTACAACTACCTCAAGAAAAGCTGTGACCAAAATGATCCAATGGCATGTCACTACCTCTCCGGAATGTACTTGACTGGCGTACCAAAGAACGTAGCAGACTTCAACCCACACAAGCCTGACAAGAACGAAAACATTGAATACCTCATAAAATCGGACAAAAATCAAGCGTTTCAGTTTGCAAAGAAGGCTTGTGAACTCGGTAACATGTATGCTTGCGCCAATGTCAGTATGATGTACAAAAGAGGTGACGGTGTAGAGAAAAGTGCCGAAGAATCAAAGAAATTCTTTGAAATTGCACAAGCGTTACAGAAAGCTCATGAAACGACAAAAGAGATCAAGTTCCAACAAGGTTTAGATGGAAAATAGTTTTACATAGAAATCGGAAACTGCATTTATGTTTAATACTGTATAGTGTTTACCTCTTTAGATAGATTCAATGTACAAATCAAATAAATTATTGTTACATAAAATTGTCGGGTTTTTATTTCTTTATTAGGTTAACTCCACATTACATTACCTACTAATGCCCATTTTCACTAACAATAAGCGACACCTAAATTAAAGCAATAAAATGAATAGATGAATTTTCTACTTTCGGCGCTGAACCGAGAATTGTATACATTGGCTAAAATATAATGATATTTGTCGAAAAAAAAGAAAAGCCGTATGGGAGCTTTACTTTTGGTCGCGGTAACCGAAATCCACGCGGGCGAAGCCGCGAGCATCAGCTAGTGTATGATGTAAATACTATTAATAGCCGGTTAGGTTAGGTTATAATTTCTGGAGAGCACCCCCTAATACAAACCTACAAACAAATTTTACCTCATTATAATATTAGTGTACATAAATAATATTAGTATATACATAAATTATTTTAGTATACATAAATAATATTAGTATATACATAAATAATATTAGTATATACATAAATAATATTAGTATATACATAAATAATATTAGAATATACATAAATAATATTAGTATATACATAAATAATATTAGAATATACATAAATAATATTAGTATGCATAAATAAATCCTCATAATTTCCTGTAACTGTGACATGTGACTGCCTCGTTGGTCTAGTGCTCTAAGCACGACTGCTGTGCGTAAGGTTCTGGGTTCGTCTCCCGGGTCGGGCAGTGTTATTAGATTTTTCCATCAGGAATTTCACTGTAGCAGTCACGGAGTCTAGATTTGCGCCCGGTTGATGGCAATAGGCTCGCCCCCTATAACATGCGACTTAATCATAACTGGCGAAATGTGGGTGTACCATTAGATACACCTCTGCCTAACCCTTCGGGGATTGCAGGCGTTATGTTAAGTTAATTTCCTGTAAAATCTTCCACACACAGGTCGGCATCATCGGCGGCTCAGGGTTCGATGACCCCACTCTATTCGAGTACCAAGTTGAGAAAGAAGTCACGACTCCGTTCGGAAAGCCAGCCGATGTGCTGATTGAAGGACAGATCAAGGGAGTTCCCTGTGTGTTGCTGGCGAGGCATGGGAGGAAACATCAGTTTCAGCCAAGGTAAACTGCTCTTACATAATCCAAGACATTGAATAATTTTATTTAGATACAGGCTTTTGCTCGCGGCTTCGCTCCCGTTATGTACGGAAATTAACCCACGGGAAGGTTTGAAATTGAGTATGATACTCGGGAATAATGTAGCTTCCCGTGAAAGAATTTTCGGAATCGGATCAGTAGTTCCGAAGATAGCTCCCTACATACAAACTTACAGTAATATGTATTAATAAAGAATAGATAGTATAGATAATATATTATTTATGTGGAGTATGTCCCACTATTTCTTCTCAGTTATAACACTAGGAAGTCGTGAAGGGCGGGCGATATGAGAGACTGTCTCTTGTATACTTTAGCGTTCAAAAAGTGATGATTAGCGGCCTTATTTGAATAAATGACTTGATATTTTTACTATAATTAAGCGTTAACTCGTTAATCTAGAGATAAGCAATCGGAATTGTGTAATATAAACGGAGCGTGTCTTACCAATGTGTGCATACCTACTATAAAACGACTGAATTAGTTTACGTCAGGTCTAAAGTTTAACAGAGACTTGAGACGATGACTGGAAATTGTTACTGGGATTTCCATCAGAAATTTCTCAGTAGCAGCGAGTATGGATTTGTCCTCGGCGATAAAGATCGGTGGCGATAGGCTCGCCGACATGAGACTTCAATATAACTGGCGAAATACAACATAACTGGCGAAATACAACATAACTGGCGAAATACAACATAACTGGCGAAATACAACATAGCCAGCGAAATACAACATAGCCAGCGAAATACAACATAACTGGCGAAATATAACATAACTGGCGAAATACAACATAACTGGCGAAATACAACATAACTGGCGAAATACAACATAACTGGCGAAATACAACATAACTGGCGAAATACAACATAGCCGGCGAAATACAACATAACTGGCGAAATACAACATAACTGGCGAAATACAACATAACTGGCGAAATACAACAACTGGCGAAATACAACATAACTGGCGAAATACAACATAACTGGCGAAATACAACATAACTGGCGAAATACAACATAACGGCGGGGATTGTGATGATGTTACTTTGGCATATGTGCGTAATGAGGGATTTTCTTTTTAGCTCTTCCCTAGTCGCTGGACAGATGGCGCTGAACTTAGTACGTTAATCCAAGGAACGGAACTTAAAAATATATTTATTTATATTCGGAAGGTTAAGCAAACGAAAGTGTCAGTCAACGAGCGTATGGGGCGTGACGCAATGTTTTTTTTGCCAAGCGTTTTGGCTTTGGCACCAACTATCGTAGTCAGTTCAACGCCATCTATAGAGTTCTTGGAAACTAAGTTTTTCTTTAATACCTCAAAAAGAAAACCTCTCATTCACGTTTACCTAGTCTAATTAAATGCCTCTGCCTACTCTTTGGATAAGTACAAACGTGATGCCATTAATTAATATTAATAATTGTCTATATGTTTTTCTCCTAGCGACGTGAACTACCGTGCCAACATCTGGGCTCTGAAGCAGGCCGGATGTACTCACATCCTGGCGACCACAGCCACCGGGTCGCTGGTAGAGGAATACAAGCCTGGCGACCTTGTTATATTGAACGATTTTATTGACAGGTAAGGTGCATTGAATTAATTTTATTGAGAAATAGGTGTGCCCGAAATATTAAATAGGGAGGTATACCGTGGTCTGGTACCAATAGCTAGGTAAGTTAGTTTTTTTTTTAAGAGAAGTAGATCGGAAGTGGCGATTGATAAAACGTCGAGAAAACGTGCACGGTTCGGGTTGATGCCAGGAAAATACAAGGTTCAAATACGGAACTTAAAGCTTTTCTGACTTTAAATTAAATATGTGAGTTTAAACATACAACATTGATCGGAAGTTGGCGGCAAAAAAGTCAATGAAACAAATAAAATCACCGACTTCCGATAGTAAAGTTATTTTGGAAACCGACTTCCAAAAAACATTTTGTATTTTTTGGAAGTCGGTTTTTTTTGCCTGAACCGTTCAACTACATTTTTAAATTTTCAGAACCTGGGGTCGCAAATGCACATTCTACGACCGAACGGAAGGCGGTCCGAAGGGCGTGTGCCACCTACCAATGCACCCGGCATTCTGTGAGAGAGCTAGAAACGCTTTGATCACCTCCGCCAGAGCGAGGGGTTATAGTCACCATGAGACTGGCACGGCGGTTGCTATACAAGGACCTAGGTAAGTGCCATTCATCATTCTTCTGCCCTTATCCCAATTTATTTGTGGTCGGCGCAGCATATCTTCTTCTTCCATACTTCTCTATTACTCGTCATGTCATGACACCTTCCTCCTTGCCATAATATAATTATGGTAGGTGAAATTGTGGCTTGGCGTGGAGGGCACGTGCGTGCGTTTTTGCTCTGGCAGATGCGGTTTCTACTAAAGCACCACCTACTAATTGAATATTAAAACTTGCAGATTTTCGAGCAGAGCTGAGAGTTTGATGCACCGACAGTGGGGAGGTCATCTCGTAAACATGACCACAGTGCCAGAGGTAAATCCATGCCAACGTTTATAATATTAAACGTGAATGTCGTTCGGTAAAAATAAAGAACTGCTTTATTTTCAAAATCAAAATAAAAACCTTGCACAGTTCAGTAATTAGAGAAGAAAGAAAGAAAAAATATTAATTTGGGACAAGCACAGGAACTACAAAAATAATAATAATAAAAAAAAAAGAATCTAAAACTAAATAATAAAAATTAAGGCCTGTGCGAGGCCAAAAAGGCTCCTATCTCAGCATAGCGCACAGCTCAATAACACTTTGCCTGACCTGGGAATCGAACCCAGTACCTCATGCTAATCAATCGTGTTTGCGACCAATAGACCGACGAGGCAGTCAGGATACAGTTTATATGTCACCGTAAAATTGTAAATACCGTAAATATTCATCTATCTCGCGAGATTGTAAACTGTCGAAAGATTGTGAACCGTAACGTTTTTTAATTCATTTGTTGTCGAATGTAAACAAACAGTGTTTTGGTGGTTGTAAATTGATTTTGAATGAATTCTTTAGAATTAGTTATATGAAATTGTGGTGGAAGTAAAATGAATCTGTGTTTAACCCAGGCGCGGATACAGGCGGGGGCATTGGGTGCAATTGCCCCCCCCCCCCTGAACCGGACCAAATACGTCATTAGCCAAGCTTGACCTAGTTTGACGGAATTGAAACTAAATATTCTAGTTGTATATCTTGTCATGGGCGTCGCCAGGAGAAGGCAGCTGCCCCTAGGGGCTCAGGCTTTTCCTGCGTACTTTATTGTATTTCCTTGTACGTAATAAATTGTAGCGTAAAATGGAATCACTCAAATTTAAATTTTGTTTAACCCTGCGGAAAAACCTTTATCGAAAAGGCTCCTTTTTTACCTCTGGTCGGACTGGCACTCCAATTGGATTTTTGCATGCAGATCGACCAGTATTATAGACAGAGCCTGAAATAAATTAGGAGCAACTTGCCCCGAGGCCTATGCAATTATAGCAAAATAAATTATCTGAGGCAATGATGTTAAAAATTTCGAGCTCGTATCGCTCGCTCTTGCAATCTAGTTTTTCTTCACTTAACTTTGTCTATAAGAGGCCCAGGTAACTCCAGTTGCTCAAAACAATTCTAATAATCTGTTCAAGGTAGGTAAAGTGTTAAAATTTTGGAGCTCACTTCACTCGCTCTATAGACTATACTTTCTCTTGAAATTATCTTAAAGCCGACCAAGTAAGTCCTCTACGTAGGATCGAAACCATTCTAACCTGTCCAAGGCAAGGTGTCATAAAAATTTCGAGCTCGCTGCTCTCGCTCTTGCAGCCTACTTCCTCTTGAATGTTGCCTTTGTCTGAGAGTCGATCTAGTAACTCCAGTATGAAGGGTCTAAACAATTTTAACCTGCTTAAGGTAGAGTGTTAAAACTTTCGAGCTCGTTTCGCTCGCTCTTGGAGCCTTAGTTCATTTTGTTGACCAAAACCTGGTGACCTCCTTGTATCTTGCATATCATGGATTTCCGTAAAGTAACGCCTGATTCCATTTATTATCAAAAGATCATATTTTTTTTTTTATAAATTTTCCGTAAGATAGGTAAAATCAAACAAAAATTGTCCCCCCCTAAAGGAAATCCTGTATCCGCGCCTGGTTTAACCAAAGAAGTGCAGTTTGAATGATAAATAAGTTAGTGTTAGTCATTCTAACTCTCTGGAAACAGAACGGCCTACTGTAAGACAGACCAATCAGTTAATTGTCAACAGTTGACAATTAAACGCGCGATAGATTGTGATTTAACAGTTTCACTTCGATCGATTATAATCTACCGAAATATAATGCAGTAAATTATAAAACAAAAAAAATATAATGCTATAGAGAATGTTACTGTTCACAATCTTTCGACAGTTTACAATCTCGCGACATGCTTAGATTATATAATCAATCGGTATTTACAATTTTACGGTGACGTATACATTTTTAAAGGATGTTGTGGTCACTTTACAGGTGGTGCTGGCAAAGGAAGCAGGCTTAAGTTACGCAGCCGTCGCTCTAGTCACAGACTATGACTGCTGGAGGGAAAACGAGACATCTGTGAGTATATAATAAATACTACCAGCCTATTATTGTCCCACTGCTAGGCAAAGGCCTCTTCTCATACAGAGAAGGCACGAGCATTGATCACCACGCTTGCTCAAGACGGGTTGGCGATATCAGACTTACGTCTATAATACTTCTATACTAATCACTTCACTATCACTACATAATTATTATAAAACAAAGTCGCCCGCCGCGTCTGTTCCTATGTATGCTTAGATAAGGGGTTCCCAAACTTATTTTGTCTACTGCCCACTTTGAGAAAAAAATATTTTTAGCGCCCCCATTTTTTCACCTAAGTACTTAAAAACCGCTTTAACTTCAAACTATATTAATTTTTGTGACTCTAGAGTCCTCCAAGATGAAATTACAAATTGCCCCCTAAGCCTCTACACAACGCCCCCATTTTTTTTCTGGGTCTATTACTGCCCCCCTTTAGGCCTGCAGCGCCCACAAGGGGGCGTTATCGCCCACTTTAGGGAAGCCTGGCTTAGATCTTTAAAACTACGCAACGGATTTAGATGCGGGTTTTTTTAATAGATAGAGTGATTCGAAAGGAAGGTTTGAGTATATAATTTGCGGGCGGGCGAAGCCGCGGGCATCAGCTAGTAATGTTATAAAGAGGAAAGATTTGTATTTTTGTATGTAACGAATAAACTCAAAAAGTACTGGACCGATTTGAAAAATTCTTTCACCGTTGGGAAGCTACACTATCCCCGGGTGACATAGGCTACTTTTTATCTCTGTATTCCCACGGGAACTTTGAGGATTACAGGCGTGATGTTATGTTTATTAATATTTACTTACCTACAGGTATCAGTGAGCGAAGTAATGGCTATGCTAGGCAAGAGTGTAAAGAAAGCAGCTGACGTCATCATTGACGCGATCCAGATACTGGCCACCGAGACGGACCTCGAGTACTTGAATGCACATAAAGTAAGTCATACTTTGACCCTTTTTGTTTTTGCCGATTGGAAATCATCAAATGACTTCTCCCGCTCTGGGCGGAGCAGGAGGGAGTGTCAGACTTTTACTGACTAAAACCCATCCATGTTCCTTCATCGCCCTTTGTGTTCCGGGGTCACGGTATCTCTTTCGAACAGTCCCGCAACCCCGGCAGGCATCGGTCCTTGCGGACCCCTTCCTATTGCTGGCTCTCTTTGAGGCGCGCGTGGAACACGAACGCGCCGTCGACACGGCCTGTCGTCATGAGACGGACGGACGGCGAGCTAGCCAATAGCCCACCGTCCACAGGCCCGCGCCTACGGTGGCCGGGGACCACGTGGTGGCCCCCGACGCCCGGGGCGTCTCCCGCGGCGGCCGGGACGTGATGGTTTGAACCAGGGCCGGACGCGAGAGGTCGCCGCCGCCGATCGCCGCTTCGAGGACACGGCGGTGCCCCGCCCACGCGGGGCACACCTCCACCGTGTCCTCCGGTCGATCCTCGCAGTGGAAACACCTGCGTTTCGGTGCAGGAACCTCCCGAAACAAGCGTGTCCGGTGAGGACCTGCGTCAGGCGGAAGGTGAGGACGCCGTGGCGTCTCTCAAGCCACTCCTCAAAGAAGGGACTTATCGCCACTATTGTGGCGTGCCCTGCACGGGGTTGCGATAGTCGCTCTCTCCATGTCGCCATGAGATCTTGCCGGAAGTCTGTCCGCTGAGCGACAATTTGCCGCAGCAGCGGAGTTTCCCCCCGGCGTAGCGCCTCCGCGCGCCATTCATGCAGGCGCGCGAGGACTATCGCCTCCAGATCCCATGGCGGCTGGTACCCCTGGGCCAGCCGCGCCGGCTACTACCTTTTGGGGCGCGTTCAGGTAGTGGGCGGCTCGCCGCCTCAATGAACGCGCCCACACTGGGGCCCCGTAAAGGCCCATAGACCGCACGACTCCTGCGTAGAGCCGCCGGCAGGAGGCGTTCGGCCCCCCCAGGTTTTGCAGGAGCCGCCAGAAGGCAGCCCCGGTCCGTTCCAGTTTGGGGGCCAAACGTCGGAAGTGCTCCACGAAGTTCCATCGGCTGTCGATGACGAGTCCCAGGTACTTTAGCGTCGACGCCGACTGATACCCCTCTTACCGTCAGTGAGGATCCCGGAGGTGGCGCGAGGTCCATGAAAGCACATGGCCTCGGACTTGTGCAATGCCACCTCGAGACCCAGTTGCCGGATCCTCTCAACGACTATCGCAATCCCGCGTGTCATGACTTCTGCCGCCGCTTCGTGCGACCCCCCTTGTGCCAGCACCAGCGTGTCGTCTGCATAGCAGACCACGCTGACGCCGCTAGGTAGGTCGGCGCACAGCACCCAGTCGTAACCGATGTTCCACAAGGCCGGCCCTAAAACCGATCCCTGTGGAACACCGCATGACATCTCTCGCCGGTTCTATTCTCCGCTGCGACCGGGGTAGATGACGGCCCTGTCCGTCAAGTAATCCCCGACCACACGACGAAGGTAGGTCGGCACCCGGTGATACCGGAGTGCCTCCCTAATGCAGCTCCAAGGCATGGAGTTGAAGGCGTTGGCGATGTCGAGAGACACCGCCAATACAACCCCACCCCGGGACACTGCATCCCCCGTCGTGAGGGCTCTCACACGCGCATGATGGCGTCCACCGTAGAGCGCCTCTTGCGGAAACCAAACTGGTGTTCCGCAAGATCCGGCCCCGTCCCCACAAGGTGTTCGGCGAGGCGGTTTGCAATTACTTAACTTTAATTTTATTACTTAAGAGCTTGCCCACCTCGTCGAGCCGCACCACGGGCCGGTATGCGGACGCAAAGTCCGCAGGGCGTCCCGGCTTCCGAATGAGGACCAGCTTTCCCGTCTTCCAACAAAGCGAGAACTGGCCTCTCTCCAAGCATGCGCATAGGAGCCCCTCCAGTCGGGGCCTGAGAGCCTCCGAAACCAGGACTCAGTCTTTGGCAGGCAAGCCGTCGGGTCCCGGGGCGGTATTTTTGGTACTGAGCCTGCTTACCGCCACTCTCAGGTCTACCCCAGTCACTTCCGGAGCGTTGTCGTCGTCGTCCTGTTGGTCCGCTTCCAGCATCGCAGGCGGCGGAGCCATAGGTGGGGGGGGGGATGTTCCCCTCGCTAAGGGAACAGAATGCTCACCACGTCCTCCACGAGCTCAGGCCGGAGACTGCGTCAGTGGGGGGGGCCAGGTGCGGAGTTTATCCCGCACCATCTTGTAAAGGCGCCGAGAGTCCCCAGCATCTCCTCGCGGGCCAGATCCTTGGCCCGCAGGACAGCCTCGCGGAGGGCGGTCTTCGCCGCTCTGTAACCCTCATATAGCTCCGCCTCAATAGTTGCCGCATCCGGTGGGCGGATGCGGAGCCTGCGATGCCTGGCGTACAGGTGCCGCGCAGTAATGCACGCCTCGCGCAGAGACGTCAACTCTCGCGACCACTAGTACACCTGACGCCGGGCCCTTCCTGGCCGGACTCGGGGCATTACCACGTCACATATGTCGGACATGGCCTCCTGGAACCACCCTGCCTCATTGTTAATGTCGGCAGGCCTGTCCGCTGATGTCACCCAGGCCTGCACGATCGAGGCTTCCAGGAGGAGCTCCCGGTCCAGCTGCTTCAGCGCGCGCACCGCGAACCATTCCAGCGCGGACCACTCGGGGCCTGTTGGACCGGCGCGCTTGAGGTCTGGGTGGAGACGTCGGACCGGATGTACCGGTGGTCGGAATAGGTCTCCACCCCCTCCATGCCACGCCATGAAACAAATAACTGCCCGCACAAGGATAATTTAAATTTTATACCGACTTGCGTGGCGTGTAAACGTTATAAAAAACCGTTTGACCATCGTTGCGGGTTTCCCGAGTGTACCACGTACAAACTTAAGCTCGAACAGTTAATCCTCAACACCAACTACTAAAATAATGGATAGTTTAACTATAGGACAATTAAATCTCCACAACGATAGGGTGGCGACGTCTGAATTAGACAAATTAATTATCGATTATAACTTAGACATAGTTATACTTGTTCAAGAACAATACCAGAACGCTCGCTTACGTCACAAAGTAGTTCAGCTGGACAGCAAAGCACGAGCCGGAATTTACGTGGCGCGTTCTTCTAACTTTACAGTAACGTCTTTGCGTAACCTCATGACGCCCCACTGTGCCGTTGCGGAAGTCTCATCAGCTTCTTTTAAAGTTTACGTTGTGAGCTGTTACTTTCAATACTCAGACCCTGTTGCTTCTCATATACATAACCTCCGTCATGTCTTACAGTCACTCGCGGGCTGTAAAGTTATCGTTGGCGCTGATGTTAACGCGTCATCGTCTCTGTGGTATGGCAAGGTTAGGTCTACGGATTTCGACCGACGTTGTGCTGTTGAAGATTTTATAGCTGAAATGAACCTATTGTTACGTCGTACCCGTACTTACCTACAGTTACGGTAGTAGGTACCTAATAGTAGGTAGGTAGGTAAAACGAGTCCCGAATGATGTAGGTACAATTTCGCAAACTACCTACAAAAGAACATCATTGTAATTTCGACCGTACGCCGAGGGCATAAAGTACCTACTTCTTTCCTCTGTACAAGTTGTGGAATTGTCTAGAAGATTCTAGGAAGTCGTAGATATTTCTCGAACGTTCGATCGCCATATAAATAGTCGACGTGTTTGCGGGAGCAGTCAGTCTTATTTTGGCTACAGTACGAAGCGAATCGAAGTGAACTAGTAACTGCGATATCTAAGTGAATAGTGATCAGTAGTGTACTTGTGATTAAGTTTTAAGTGTTTTGTGATTATTATAGTTATTTGTTGTTTCTTCGGTAGTAATTAATTTATCCCATACCCAGCTCGTAACACTATCAATTCATAATACCCCAGATGCACCACCTACTTTTTGCAGCCCAATGGGCGAATCTTGTATTGACGTCACACTTTCTAGTGCAGACGTACGCTTGGATAGGTGGCGTGTCCTACCAGATACGTCTTGTAGTGATCATCGCCTGATCGTGTACGAATTTGTTCCGGTGTCTTCTCAAGGTCAATCTCATATCACTGGTAATTTTAGATATAAAAGTAAAGGCGCGAATTGGGAATTCTTTAGCTCGCTTTTTGCGTGTCACGCCAAAGACTTCACTCGTGATGGGCTGTCAGCTGAAGAAAGTGCTGAAATTATGTCAGACACCTTCACTTACTGTGCTGACATCGCCATTGGTCGCGCTTCTATGACCAACATCCATAGATGTGATTGGTGGTGTGACTACTTAATTGAACAACGTAAAAGCTATCGCCGAGCGCGTAGGCATTTAAACAAGCTTAAAAAACAAAAGGTCACCGGAGACCCACTCAACTTTGCTTTAAATGCGTTAAGAGTTGCCAAGTCCCGCTACAGAGCATCGGTGGAAAAAACCAAGGGTAATTTACTGCGAAAAATAGTAAAAAAATTAGATAAAGAAGGTCCGTGGTCTCCTTTGTATCACGGATTCAAAGCTAATCGATCAGTCGACCTGGCGTTTGTCCAGAACATTAAAGTAAATAATAAACACACCACCGGTATTGAGGAAACAACCGAAGTTCTATTAAATAGTCTGATACCTGATGATTCGCCGGTAAATGACAATGACTACCATCAACAGATCAGAGCGTGGGCTGCTGTGCCACCTGAATCACCAGCGTCAGACCTTCCATCCATTGACGAATTCATTAATGTTGTGAGGAAACTGCCTCTTAACAAATCATCAGGTGAAGATAAAATATCTAATCGGATGATAATAGAAGCGTGTAAAACAGCGGGCGACGCCATTCTATCTGTTTTCAACCGATGTATTGCGGACGGCGTTTTCCCTCGCGTATGGCGACGTGGCTTTATACGAATAATTCCAAAAAGTGGTGATAAGCCACCGGACGACCCTAAGTCGTACAGGCCCAAAACCCTACTGCCATCTTTAGGAAAACTCCTGGAGCGCCTTATCGTTCCACGTTTGCTGCCAGACGGGCCAAAGTTTCATAACAACCAATACGGTTTCACCGTGGGAAAATCTACCGTAGACGCGGCACTTTCTGTTAGAAAAATTGTTAATAACTCGGAACACAAGTAGTTGGAATCTTTTTAGATATTTCCGGGGCCTTTGATAACGCATGGTGGCCGATGCTACTACTTAAACTGAAGAATCGTGGCTGCTATAAAAACATATATAATCTTGTATAATCTTACTTTTTAAATGAAATAACTTTAAGAGTAAATTATTTTCCTTCAAGCTTGTTGACTCGCCTTTTTGTCAATGTTCCACATCTGACTGCGAATATGAACAATCAGCACATCACATTTTATGGGAGTGCAGTCTTTGGCAGAATGAACGCAACATTATGTTGGATAGTGTACAGGTTACATCCGGAGTTATTTACTATACAGACCTTGTGGAATCCAGAACAAATTTCCGTGCGTTCAAGCGTTTTTGCCATACCTATTATTGGAATCAAATATAACAGCTCACAACTTAGGACCCATTAATGTTAATATTTATCCGTGGTGCTAGGCAACTGGGCCGTGGGCCTATCCCAGTTGTAAACGTCCCTTTGTGCCTATTGGCCTTGTTTCGTTCTGTCTCCTGCTGAAATTACGGTTGTTTCCTACTCCTCCACTATACTTTTCTGATTAATTTCGTTGCGGGATCCAAGACAGTTAAATTCATTCTCTGGGACTTCGTCGAGCTTCATTGTCTCGGCGCTTTTCTGGTGGTCGCCACTGTTGATTCTGGCTTTCAGGAGTTACAGTGGTTTGGGAACAGTGTGGCGGGCTTGTCCCAAAAAAAAAAAAAATGCCACGCCAGTCAACAACACGCGGCGACAGAGCGGGGCTAGCGAACGAAATGTCCACCACCGACTTGCCCCGCATCCGCACACACGTGGGGAAAGAACCCCGATTTAGGAAGACCAGGCCCTTCTCCAGAGCCCAGTCCTCCACCATTCTTCCCCGCACGTCTGTGCAACGGGAACCCCAAGCCAAGTTCTTGGCATTGAAGTCCCCGAGGACAAGCACGGGGAGGGAATGGTTTCCGACGACAACACTCAACTCTTCGAGAGAGTTGTGGAACTAGGCGAGAGTTCGGCTCGGGGAGAAGTTGACTCCTACCACTACGATCTCCCCGAACGCTACGCACCCCCGACCCCTCCTGACACCCTCAAGGGTCGGGGTACCGGCGGCGGCCGACGACACTATGGTCACTGAGCCGCTAAGGTCCGCCACCCAGTCATCCCTGGGCTGGACAAAATACGGCTCAGCGACCACAGCGATGTTAATCGACCACTGCGCCATGCTCTGGAGCAACAGATCCTGAGCGCAGGCGCAGTGGTTGAAATTCGCTTGGAGGAAGCGTAATGGGGCCGTTATTGGCATTCCATTACCGCTTCCTCCGCTCGGATTCCCATACTTTGAGCCTTACCAACTTTACTTAGGATTTTAGATGCAAATTTTTAATTTATTTATTATATCTCTTACACAAAAACATTTTTTTTTTACAGTTTTCTACTCGCCAATCTTTACAGTTTGATGGCGAGAAGCGCTCGTTTATCATACATAACTAAAAATAAATATCAACCTTGTCTTACTTGAAATAAAGTAGTTGAAACGTTAGCCGGCGACATCCCACTGCTAGGTAAAGGCCTCTCCCCATGACTATCAGTTGTTTCGATCCAGAGGTAATGTTTAATGTGGTAATGGTCATTGGTTTTGTCAAACTCGTCCCGCCATCTTCTACGAGGTCTGCCGCGACGCCTTCTAGCTGTGTCAGCCTAGGGTTCCAGAAAGTAAATATTTTGGCCCACAGCTCATTGGGCATGCGGCAGACGTGGCCAGTCCAGTTCCACTTCAGATTAGCGGCTTTTTGAGCAACGTCAGTATTCATTGACATATTGCAATTCTTCACCATTCACTCTGAATCTATGTTTCCCATCGATAATTTTTGCGTAGAGTTACTTAGTTTGAGGTACAGAATGCTTGGTTGACGGCTTCGGGAAGGGTCCGTTTACACCTTGTATTTACTTTGTGGCCTAGAATCATGTATGAATTCAGGTTTAGGTCACGATGTAAACTACATTAATTTTGTCCAATGGGTTAATAATATTTTATTTTTCATTACAGGAACTGCAGTCGGCGTCTATCATGCTGAAACAATAAGCTACTGATCTGCAATAGACAATAAGCATAACCAATATATTATGTAAGAGTAAAACAACACGCATTTGTTAATTACATACTTTTTATGTTTTCGTTCTAAAATAAATAAATATTTTATCCAAAACTTATTTTATTGGAACATTGTCAATTAATGGCGATCTACCAAAAAATATTTAGGCAGCAAGTGATGGACTGCCAACCTACTGCTACCCAAGAAAAATACTCCTATGTAATATTTAACATTTTCAAACTGAATAAATATTTCCATATTTGATTTATTTCAGAGTATCTACCTTACCTAGTAAGAAAAAACAGTATTTGATTCTTTAATACTTACTGAATTAAAGAATCAAATACTTATCTCAATTTGAGCTTTAGGAAATGAGGTAGAACATCTCTATTTGTTTCATGACTTCATTTCAAGTCCTTGGCGCTCAGAGCACGTTAAATTCAATTCTGATTAGGGATGTGGTCTATGGTCTTTCTGCTATTTTATTTGTCTAAAATGTACCGTGTTTTTTTAACTACTTCAGTAACCATTTCAACTTTGTTAAATTCGCACTCCAGAGCCACAACATAAGCGACGCAAGACGCTTAGTTTGTGGCTTACCGAACATTTCACTTTTTAAATTCTTACTTTTTGAAGAATAAACGTTATTCAGAAATCAGAATCATCTTCTTCTGGTTCAACGTTCTTCACAGAATATTCCGAGTCCGATTCCACACCTTTTAAAATGTATAAAAGCGGATCCTAATGCAGTTCTTCATTCATTTCACTACCTTTTTGTTTACTTATTACTATTAGTAAAATAGAATAATACCTATTGTTATATGCAAAGTGAAAGAATCCGATTACTACTTGCAGTCTGCACTATGCCAAAGTGACCTTGACAGCCGTACGTTTATGACATCACAGAACGACTTCTATAATAGTCCGTGGCGCCTGGGGCACTGACAACTATTTGTTTTGTAGAGATGAGAATATAAATTATCGACAAGGATTGCCAACAACTATTTAATTCCGAGTCGGCACCCATCTCAAGGACGAAATTAGTCTATTTTCCCTTTGTGATTAAGTAGTTAACTAAGTTCATATTTTACTGACCTCAAATTGTTTTCGGTAATAATATTTATAAATATTTCAACGGGTGAAATCAAACAGTGACAACTTTCTTTCCTTGGCGTTCTGGGGACATTAAAAATGTTCGGAGTTTTTGTTTTTACCAATTTTACGGCAATTAGGGGCTTCTTTTGTGTGGAAAAATAAAAAAACAGGGTACTAGACAGTGCTGTTATTAAATAAAAACCTGTTCAATACAGTAAATTTATTTTTATAACATCGTTAAAATGAAGAGCTTCTAATGGAGTCGTGGCGCTGGTGTCACGAGAATCTGGAACTTCTATTGAAGTCCGTGGCGGTGAAAAGGCATAGGTATGACTTAGATATTATTTACAGTTGCAAAAATTATGTTTTAATCAACATACAACCTGACTGTCCTGAGACTGGCCAGCAAATTGCAAAAAACGTAAGAAAATTTTAATTTTCGGGCTACACTGGCATACCATCATAAAGAACACGGGCAAAAAAAAGTGGACTTCCCATACAAAATATCGGGTTGACTCACGCAATTACCTAAAGCTCTGGTTTCCGCCAATAGCGGTGGTGCCGTCATATTGCGGTCGTAATACAGCGGTCAATGACGTTACAAGAACGTTGTTCTATGAAAATGAATCGGCGTGGTTTCCTAGAGAGCGGTATTTGTCACCGTAACGTCAAAAACCGCTGCCGTCATCATTTGCATGACAGCCGTCTTTGCGGAGGTGAAGATTCCTGGAACGTTTTTGACATTGGAAATGTCTTTTCGTTCGCTCCAGTGTAGGCTCCGATTTCACAAAAAAGTGCGAACCCCATTAGATCTCGGAGAGTTGTGAAGATATGATATTCAAAAAAGGCTACGCACGAGAGCTGTAAGGTGCAAAGTTGCAAACAGAATTATAGAAAGTCAAAAACCAAAAAAGTTATGGCCGAAATAGTGAAAAAAATAGTACATTTTGATACAAGTGGAGAAAGTTTGTTATTGTATTCGAGGTGGAAATAACACCCGAGCCGCAGGCGAGGGTTGTTATTGAGCCGAGAACTGCAATAACAAATGTCCACGTGTATCAAACGACGTTTTACAATACACTTTTGAAGAATTATAATAAAAAAACGACAAATATTTTTGTCATGAATTATTATGAAACTATGATTTAAATTTTCTTTTTTTTCCGCGCTTTGTTTTCGCCAGGTTAAAGGAGAAGCAAAGGTTTATAGCCGCTAAACAGCTTAGTATGAAAAATAGAAAATTCAAATATTTTTGAGTTTAGAACACAATTAAATGTTTATTTGTTCATAAACGTTTATTTTATTCTAATAATCATGGTTTTTGATGATATTCTATTTATAAACAAAGTCAAAGTCAAAACATTTTTTGCGAACCAAGTGTAGGTAAAATGTGGTGTTAAGTTAAATTAGTACTTATGACCTAGCAGCCTTTTACAAACATTGCAATTTCACATTCGCCTGCATTAAACATTGTTATTAAACTCTTAATTTTATATTATTACAATTCAAAGTTTAATAACAATGTTTAATACATGCTAATTTAAAATGAGAAGGGCAAGGGACATTATTTAAATATTCAAAAAATATTAACGCCGTAAAGTCGCTTAACTCTTTGCCGAGATTAAAAAAAAAACAACCACCGCCGACTATAGGCATTGAACCAATTTGGACACGTGTCCCGCACGTAATCCCGCACACGTGTTGGAAAATGAGAAAAACGCACGCGTGTGAAATACATTGCATGTTGAACCTAATCGTAGTGCGAAAAGAACCAGTTTTCGAGGAAGTGTATTGAAGCTTTATTATTTCCCCTCTTAAAATGCACGCCTTTCAGGCAGTCATTTATTTATTCGTCCATGGGTTGTCTGATGTCGTCATCTGGTATTCTTGGAAATAATATCTAATATTTGTTTGATCATGCGGTTGACCACCTAAGATAGTATACTTACATCATTGAGTTAAATGTTAAATATAATAGAGATGCAAACCTCATTATAAATGTGTCAAAAAAAGTGTAACCACTATTTATACGCGACGACGTAGCTTTGCAACCACTAAACATTAAAATTCTGGTTAATTTATTATGTGTTTGTGATCTTGAATCGCACTCTTTCACTACGCATTTACCATTTTTTGTTGCCATGTCACTTCGGTAGGCGTCAAACAGAACACTGAACTGACATTAGCTACGAATATGACTGTGGTCATAATGTCCCGTGGCCCGTGGCAACGAATTGGATTGCTAATCTAGTGTAACATATATCTATGGTGTACATAAACAGGAAAGTCAAAACAAATAGGTAAATAATATAATAACCTTTAAATACAGTGCAATACATTTTTGTTTTTAATTTGTTTAGTTGCGTTTAGTTTTGAGTGTTGTTCCATCGTCAGTTCCGGAAGAAATCATAATAAAAAATATGGTTATTCATATTAGCCGTGAAACCTTATTGGCTATCTACGAGAAGAACAGAAGACCGATCATTCGAGTGGACGTGTGCCCAGGACCGAAACACCATAATACTTTTACGTGTGCTACAACTGATTGTTTGACAAAGGGAACTGTGAAATGGATATCCAAGATGTCTTATGCTCGAGAATTATATGAAAATCTGGAGTTTTCGACACACTACATCATGTTAGTGCTGACCTTAGCTACGTTGATCTACGGACTAACATCATGGTGCGTCTTACGAAAGTTTCGAAATTATAAAAACTACGTGTGCCTCAACGCAATTTTAACAAACTTCCTCGTCTCTTCGATGATGCAGATTACAAGTTATATCAATAGTACCACAGATAGCATAAAAGAATTATGTTTGTTTGCCATTATTACTGTATACCTATTAATGTACTTTGCAACAGTCAAGCACCACTGGTTGATTGTTATATGTCACATGTTTTACATGGACATAGTTAAAGTTTTCAATGTACATATCCGATGGAAGTACTTTAAGAGTGCCTTCTTTAGTTGGGGAGGGCCTCTAATAACAACGCTTATTCATTTCTTTGTTACTTCTGGTTATTTATTTGAATCTGATGTAAATCCTAGCGATGTAGGATTTATTATTTTCATCTTAACTGTGACAATAAATTGCTTGCTTTACTTTCGAATTGTATACTCACTTTGTCGTAGTTCGAAAGCGAGCGTACGTACGGCTATGAACAAATGGCGTCGCTTGTACATCGCCACTTTGATATTTATAGTGAGCGACATCATAGTGCTGTCTTTTCATATTATTTCATTTATGAATCACATAAAAACAACAAAGCAAGATACAAAAGCTTTTTCAGATAAAAGTCGTTACTTTGATGGAGCAATTTTAAAAAGAAAGCCTTTTCTCGAAACTAACAAATTAATACATTTTCTACAGATATTAATGTATAACTTAGGCCCATTACTTTTGAACGTTTATTTAGTTGTTGTAAGGAGTAATCGAGAGTTGTGGTATGAATTTTATGTTAATAAATTTAGTCATCGGTCGTTACCAGCAAGGAACCACGATATCAATACACAAGAAAGGGATAACTCGTGTCGTAACCCTGGCGATGTACAACCAGCGGTACATGGTGCATAAAACATTGTACCTACCTATTTTTTTAGTAATTGATAATTTGTAATTATAAACCTTCTTTTAAAGAAAAAATGTCTTTTGTGCTAATATTGTTGCACCACAACACAAATCACTCATCAGCTTCCTGCCCTTGTCTCTATATATGGGGTCGGCGCAACACATTTCATTTCATTTTCATTTTCTTCTTCCATTCCATTTCATCATAGATATATTAATAAAGAATTTTTATATTTCTATGCATTTCATTTACCTACTCCTTTCTCTTTCATATTTTTCATTCTTCATAAAATCTATTCATCTTTTTTTTGGCCTTTCTCTTCTCCGTCCATCAACATTCATGTCCATCACTCTTTTAAGGTGAACGAAGACTTAATCGCACCGCAGTCGCCGCATTCAAATTTTTTTATGCAATCTCGCACACAGCATAAACACAGATTGCATAGAACTTTTATACGAAGAATTGGAATGCGGCGACTGCGGTGCGGCTAAGTCTGCGTTCACCTTTAGTCACGTATGCGTTTCATCCCTTCTCTTCTTAGCTGTTTCCTATACTGTGCTATGGGTGTAAAACTACCCTTAACGAAACCCGTCATTGCGATCATTTTTTTATCTAGCTAGACAGATATTGGGGGTCAAGTTTCCAATTTTTTTCACAAGTTTTTAATGTTGTTACTTTACTTAGAATATGTCCACAAGCACTGTACTATGGAATGCATCCAACAGCACAATGTTTTGAGTGCGTTAATTACAAAAATTACATTGAGTCCTACTGTAAAACGTAATTTTCACTTCTCATGCTCTAAAAGAACGCCACTGCGAGGCGGGACTAAAGTGACCCTTTTAGTCTATATGGAGTAAAAGTGATTAGTTTTTAATTTCCTTCATGTGACATAAACAAACTTCAAAGGGTAAAAACGGGAACCTATTACTAAGAGTCTGCTGTCTGTAAGTCAGTCTGTCTGTCTGTCCGTCTGTCTGTTTATCCGTCTGACTAAATTGACTATTTATCTCGCACTCAAAGTGAAAAGTACAGTGACACACACGGCGCTAAAATCCCATTACAACTCGGTAAACTACCTCGAAAAGCCACTTGTTCTCCCCGTCATTGCGATCATTTTTTTGTTCTACACCATACCTGGGAACCTACATAAGGAGATATTGGGGGTGAACGTTCCAACTTTTTGACAAGTTTTTTTTTTAAATACAAGTTTTTAATGTAAGATTTTTATGAGTTTTTCATTGAGTTCTACCACAAAACATGATTTTTCACCCCCAAAAAAAAAGTCGTTTCCCAGCAATAATTTTTGCGTAATGTTACTTAGTTTGATGTACAGAATGCTTGGTTGACGGCTTCGTGATGAGGTCTTTTACACCCTGTATAATGGGTCATTTTAGCCCCTTGTATTACAATGTACTATTAGATTATTTACACAACAGTAGATAGAGAACAAAATAGTAGATTATACAACAATTGAAAAAAAGAGAAATTTAATTCGAGGGACATGGTTGGATCCCGTGAGCAGCGAAGGATTCTAGAGTAGAAACCTGAGCGGAGCGAGGGATACCAGAACCTAGATGTTTTTTTTTTCACGAGTTGTGTAGGTACCATCTCTCGGTGCCATCTCTGGGTCTTTTTACCATTGACTGCGAGAAAATAAATAGAAGTACAGTATTTATTTTTCTCGTGGGTTAATAACAGCAAATCGGGTCGATCTTCAAGGTTAAGCCGCGCTATCAAGGTCGGTCTGTGGATGGGTGACCACTAATTCATTACATACCGAGTTTCCTCCGTGTGTCGGAATGTACGTAAAGCCCTTGGTCAATCTTTCAAAGCAATTTTCGAAATTCAGTGTTATATTCTTTTTATTGTTCCAAATTCATGTTTTTATTCACTCAGTGAGTAAAAGATCGGTCATTATTCACTGTTATCGATGAATAAGATGCTTTATTTATAGAGCCCAGAACTGCACTAACAAGTTCCCTCGAATGTCAAACGACGTGTTTCAATACACTTTTGAAGAAATAAAATAAATAGAACGAGAAGTATTTTTGTCATGAATTATTAAAAAAGTATGATTTTAATTTTCTTTATTTCCGCGCTTTGCTTTCGCCAGGTTGAAGGAGAACCAAATGTATGAAGCCGCTAAACAGCCATTTATATAAAAATAGATTTTACAATACTTTTGAATTTAGAACACAAATAAATGTTAATTTGTAAATAAAAGTAAATATTAGTTTTAAATAATCATATTAATCTATGGTATTCTACATAAAAATACAATTTAAATATTCAAAAAATATTTACATACGCCGTAAAGACGTATATACAGGGCGTCCCACGGATATGCCACATGGAGGGAAAGTACATTGAATATTGTAGATGGAACATTTTACTGAAAGAAGACATTATTTGAATTAAAAAAATAAATTAAACTGCATTCATAGATATTTAAATAATTACATGGTTGAACCGGGAACCGAACCCGTTACACGAGGAAAATAATCACCCTGTAGCTTTATCATACCGATCGAAAGGCTTCATCATAAGGATTATTTTTTGCCAAATAACATAGTGTCAGAAATTAAAGGAGGACCATCAATCTTACCATTTTTAATACAAATATTAATCAATTTATCAAATGCTCAGATCTACTCCTAACCCCGTTAGATTTTTTTTATGGGGTTATGTAAAAAACATAGTTTACAAGAACCAGTCCACGAGGCCACGAAGATGAAAGTGTCCACGAGCTACAAGCAGAAGTTAGACGTATTATTCTAAAATATTCACCACAACAAGATCAGGAAGCATTCGTTTTGAGCATTTGATAGATAAATTGATTAATTTTGTTTTAAAAATGCTAAAATTCATGGTCTTCCTTTTATTTCTGACACTATGTTATTTAGCAAAAAATAATCCTTATGATGAAGCCTTTCGATCGGTATGATAAAACTACAGGCTGATTATTTTTCTCGTGTAACGGGTTCGATTCCCGGTTCAACCATGTAATTATTTAAATATCTATGAATGCAGTTTAAATTGTTTTTTAAATTCAAATAATGTCTTCTTTCAGTAAAATGTTCCATCTACAATATTATTTTATTTTTATTATTTTAGGAAAACTTACAGACTAATAACATAATAGTAACAAGATTATATAACTAAATTGCTAATTACAAGCCTCCACAGATAGATACAAAAGAAAATATATTAGTTCCTTATTACAAAATAATCTAACACTATTAATAATAGTGGTGCCGATTCCCTTGTTCACAAACTAAACTAAATTTAAGTTGAATGCATCTTTTTCTTTCTATTTCATTATGAAAAGGACAGAAGATAAAATTAGTTTAATCCTGTCAAATTAGTCAGCACCTGACGTAATTTGATGTAATTTTAGTAGTCAACTTTTTAATCGCGTCTAAAAGTTGTATGGCGCTGATTAATTTGACAGAACGTAACTAAAATTTATCTTCTGTCCTTTTCTTAATGAAATAGAAAGAAAAAGATGCACTGAATTTAAATTTGGTTTAGTTTGTAAACAAGGGAATCGGCACCACTGTCAAATTATTGACCAATTTCAAAGGTTGGTTGGTTTATTTAATTTAATTGTTTATAACTTAAGCTAACTTGTAAAATAAACGGTTCAAGAGCAAGAAGGTGCCTTCTGTACAAAAAATGGCTTTGCCAATAGTTTTCTTACGGTGCTTGCTTTGGTGCAGAATAGATCAATACCGGGCTCACAAGAAACTTCGTTAAAACTGCGACTGGCTCTTGGAAAGTATGCATTACGCCTATAATTAGAGTTCGCAAAAGGCACATGTAAGAGTGGTCGTTGTCGCAGTCCCATCTGATTAGTGCGTAACGTTAGTTTTGAAACAAGTTCAGGACAGTCGATTGAACCATTTGCGATATTAAGCAAGTAGCATACATCTCCAATATGACGTCTTCGGTCAAGTGGTAGAAAATGGTACCTCCTGCATCGGTGAGTGTAATCAACAGACACTTGCTTTGCCCTGTAATCAAGGTATTTAAGAAATTTTCTCTGGATGCCCAGACTGTGATGCATACTTGATGAAATTATTGGGGTTTGGATTCATTAAATAACTGTAATACGATTATAAGCGACGGACGTAGCAAGCCTTTATTTTAAACATAGACACACACTCTTGCCAGAGCTAAAACCATAGAGTATAAGATAACTTCTAAAAATAATTGTTGCCAATTTTTCAACACCCCCTCTCAACAAATATTTTTACATTTCAATACAAAGAGAAAAAATTAAACTTAACATAGGACACATTTGCATGAACTAATACAATTTCTAAATAAACATTATTCTTAACTTTGAATTACACATTTTTCAAAATAGCATCCCTATGTTTCTCAAATAAAATTTTACCCAATGGTTTTGTTAAGAGATCGGCCAAATTATTCTCTGACATTATATAATTCAAACAAACTTTTTTATTTTCTACATTTTCCACAATATAATGATATCTTATGTCTAAATGTTTCAACCTTTTATTATTCTCTTTATGATAGGCAAGCTTTATAACTGACTGGTTGTCTTCAAAAATATTAATTTCTACCTTAATGCTAAAATCTAAAAGTAAATTTTGTAACCAAATTGACTCACAAATTGCATTACTGAGTGCTATATACTCGGACGCAGTTGAGGACAAAGAAACAGAGTTTTGTTTTTTACAATTCCAGGAAACTAAACAATTAAATAAAAAGAACATGTATCCCGAAGTTGACTTACGGGTTACAGTATCTCCTGCCCAATCTGCATCAACAAATCCAAGTATGTTTGACTGATCACTTTCAAATATTAAACCTAGATCTAAAGTCCCTTTTATATAACGCAACACTCTTTTAATACACTTATATAAATACTCACTAGCTACATGTTGATATCTAGCAAGAAAGAATACACTTTTACATAAATCTGGTCTTGTGCCACACACAGCGTACATTAAGCTACCAATCATTTGCCTACATTTTTTCTCAACTTCCTGATTCTCAGAACTTTCCCTTTTCAGAAGGTCAAAATTAAAATTTTGTTCAATTGGTGTGCTAATAACTTTACAATCTGACATATGGTACATATGTAGAATTTTTAATAAATATTTTTTCTGATTTAATATTGTTTGAGAACCTTTCTGTTTTATTTCAATGCCTAAGTAGTTAGAAGCCAAACCCATATCTTTCATTTTAAAGTTATTCTTCAACTGATTTTTGAATAAATCTATCTCATTTCCAAATAACAAAATATCATCTACATAAAGAAGAACATACATTACTGTTTTATCCTGTCTCTTCATGTACAAACATGGATCATTTTTTGATTTCAAATATTTTTATGATATCATGAAGTCAAATTTTTTATTCCAATATTTTGGAGATTTTTTCAAGCCATACAGTGATCTATTTAACTTAGCAAATTGACCATTTTGAAGTTTTAGATAAACTAGCTCCTCAATGTCTCCATGAAGAAATGCTCCTACCACATCCATTTGATACACCGGATATTTGAGTTTATTTGCTACGGCCATGAATAAGCGGAATGTAGGTAATTTAGCTACAGGTGAGTACACATTGGAATCACAGTCACTCTGCTCGAATCCACGGGCAACTAACCTGGCTTTATACACTTTTTCACCATTTATTTCTTTTGTACACAACACCCACTTACTCGACACTACATCTGAACACTCCGGCACACTCTCCACTATTTCCCATGTATTATTCTCATTCAGAGTATCCAATTCCTTTTGTATCGCTTCTTTCCACTTGTTGCTTTCATCAGTACACATTGCTTCCTCATAAGTTATTGCTCCAACACTCGAGTAGCACTGATAATCCCCATACTTTTCAGGTTTCTTACGATTTCTCTTGGGATGTGAATATTTTTCTGTTTCTGACCTCTTCTCTTTACTTTCTTGTTCATCTGACGTAACTAATGTTTCGTTTTCTTTTTCAGATTCCTGGATCGACTGCTGCAACTTATTTTCTTCAGATTTTTGTGCTAACTGGTTATCTTTTTGCAGGTCTACTGGTGAATCAAGGCTTATGCACTCCGAGAAAACTGATCGCCGCTGTCCGTGAAATAATCGGGGATTTCTGAAGACGGATCATCACTTTCATCATCATTTTCGTGACATTTTATGTTGCAAACGTCAACAAAATTTTCCGAACATTTTGCGTTCTGAAACTCACTGCTATTTTTTGATTTTAAACTTTCATTCGATTTTATAGCATTGTTTTTAATAAAAACCACTTCACGTTTCACAAGAACGTCGTTTTTCTTTGGAAAATAAACACGAAAACCCTTTGACGTCTCCCCATAACCTACAAAGTAACCAATCTCAGACTTCGAGTCCCACTTACGTCTTTTTTGTTTCGGAATTAGAACTGCTACACTGGAACCGAATACCTGTAATTGGTTGATTTCAAACATTGATGTGTTGAACCACAATTCATATGGTGTGATATTCTTTACCCTACTTTTTCCTGTTCTATTTAACACGAAAACCGCTGTATTTACGGCCTCAGCCCACATGTTCTTGTTAAAATCTGTTGACAATAACATTGTTCTAGCGCATTCTGTTATTGTGCGAATCTCCCTCTCTGCCCTACCATTCTGTTCTGGTGTGTAAGGCACACTTGTTTGATGAATTACACCGAAACTTTCTAATAAACTTGACATTTCACGATTGACAAACTCAGTACCACAATCACTCCGTAGTATTCTTACTGAATAACCAAGATTCTTTGTCACAAAAAACACTTCACTTTTGCATACACTTCACTTTTTTGTTTAAGAAAATACACTGTCTTATATTTTGTGAAATCATCTTTTATTACAAGGTAGTACCTAGACCCACCTAATGATTCTACTTCCATTGGCCCACATAAATCTAAATGTAACATTTCACCCGGCTTTTCAGCATGTGACGCACTCAATGGAAACGATTGTTTATGTTGTTTACCTTCTAAACATGAAACACACTAACTTTTGTTACTCTCATTTACCTGAATTTACTTCTTTTTAAAATGTTTTTTACATGTTCTGTGTCCTGATGCCCTAACCTCTTATGCCATTCACTTAATGGAACAGATATGGCACATGAACTGTTTGAGTACTGAAACTCCATTATAAATAAGTTACCTTTTGGTTTGGACAAAGCAACACAATCACCATTATTATTATATATTTTACAACAATTACTATCCATTTTCATAGAAAAACCTTTATTAATTACCACTGTGACAGAGAATAAATTTACCTTTAACTCTGGCACAAAAAGAACATCATGCAAAGTTGTAGCAACCCAATCAACTCCGTTGTAAGCTTGTAGTTGTATGTTTCCAAGACCAGTGGCACGGATAGTAGAGCCATCACCTATAGTGACATTTCGAGGTTCATTTAACTCTTCAAACATTGAAAATAAATCTTTATCAAAACACATATGTTCAGTGGCTCCACTGTCCATAACCCATACATTTCCTCCTGTAAAAGTTGTCAATAGAGTTGCACTTAATGCATTACCTTTTGGTTTATTTTTGAACCAACAACTGTTCTCAGTGTGATTAGATTTCTTACAAATGCTACAGACTTTACCGTCTTTACCAATAAAATTAGAATTGTTTGACTTGCACTCACTTTTATAGTGTCCCACCTTACCGCACTTGAAACACTTTCTTGTTTTCTTCGCTGACTTTGTGACTAATGCTGTTGATGAAGCCTCCTCTGCACCTCTACCCCTTGATAGATAGCGCTGCTCCTCCACTAGTAACCGAGCTGTTAGCTCTGCCATAGTTTGCTTATCTTTAGGAGCTGACTCCCACGCAGACACAAAATGACAGTAGTGTACTGGTAAACAAGTATTTACTTTAGTTATGGCCATTGAAGAAGGGATTTCTGAGCCCAAGGCCTTCAGGTTACATAACAAGTCCTCTACTCTGGCCAAAAACTCGGACATAGTCTCCTTTTCGTCATATTTTAATGCAAAGAACTTTTCCTGTACTAAATGCAATGACAATTCTCCTTTTTGCTCAAAAATGGTGTGCAGTTTTTCCCAGATTTCTTGAGCTGTTTTACAACTCACTACCTGTGATATAACTTTGTCTGATAGACGCGTAACAATGATACATTGTGCTTTTGCGTCGCTAGGTACTGATCCACTTGGTATCCTCCTGTTTGATATTGTTGCCGTTGACATTGTCGTACAACCCTGCTGCCATCAACAGGACCCGGATTTTAAATTTCCACACGCTCCAATTGTGAGGACCCTCCAGTTTGGAGTTCCCGTCGATATTATTAAAATTTATTGATGTGTCCATCTTGTTATTCTCACCGTTTTTCGTTGCGATGACGATTTGACCTCGCCGGTACCTCGCTGATTTTGATGACGATTTGACCTCGCCGACCACGCCTGCACACGCCTGAGACGCTACGATGCTCCTTTTTTTCTTTCCAAGAAAACCCGCCTGACCAAAATGGCCGCCGAATATTTTTCGATTTCAACGCTATTTACCGCGTTTTTCGCCTTGGAAATCCAAACCCAATATTATCTCAGCAGTTACAGCGTTCTGGGCCCATAACCTGATGAAATTATTGGGGTTTGGACTCATTAAATAACTGTAATACGATTATAAGCGACGGACGTAGCAAGCCTTTATTTTAAACATAGACACACACTCTTGCCAGAGCTAAAACCATAGAGTATAAGATAACTTCTAAAAATAATTGTTGCCAATTTTTCAACAATACTCAAGGTGGCTACGTACGAACGAACAATACAGTACTTTGATCGGTTTTAGCGATCGGAAACATGCTGAGGTTCTCATTATAAACCCAAGTGCTTTTGACGCCTTATTTACTATACTATTAATATGCTGATCGAAGAGTAGCTTCCTGTCTTGTATAATACCAAGATCCCTAATACTATTGACTTTGCCTATAATATCGATATTGTATAGCTTGTATGTGGAATCGATTATAGACTTCTGACGAGTAAAAGTCATGTGGAAGCATTTTGAAACATTCAGTTCCAGCCGGTTACGTATATAGTAATCTTCAAATCTATTCAAATCATTTTGTAACAAGTGTGTATCAGATATGTTTCGGATAATTTTATGAACCTTCATAACGTCAGCATAAAGGTATATTCAAGGTAGTTTCCCTCCATGTGGTATATCCGTGGGACGCCCTGTATATTCCAATGCCGAAAAAAAAAATCCTTTCCGTATTTATGTATTGAACTGGCCCCTTATTCACGCTTCGATTCGATTTTGAATGGGGAAGGCTGGTCAAAACTGATTGTAGATGGCGCGTCTATAGCTTAGACCCAATCTGACCAATGAGGTAAAAAAATAAAATGAGATTGACAGATTTTTAACCAATGACGATGTTTGGTTCATGCGCTGATAGCGCCATTAGTTCCACCAGTTGCCCACCTTATTCGGAAAGTCGTATGTCTATTTTTTTTGACATTACGAAATCGAGCGAAATGGACATACGACTTTCCGAATTGAAAATCGAATCGAAGCGTTGTGAATAGCTATGCAGATTTGAACTTCGTATGATTATAGTGTTATATGTGGAAATTCTTATTTCCGCACACGTGCGGATAATTGAAAAAACATCGCACGTGTGTGAAATACATTGCATGTTGAACCTAATCGTAGTGCGATAAGAACCCGTTTTCGAGGAAGTGTATTGAAAACTAATTTAATGCAAATCAAGTCGCATACTCAATCAACTAGTTTTATAATTTTGTTGTATTTTTCCTTGAACGTTTAAGTAAAGTACGATCACAGTGTATCACTGGTACGTCTCGAAATATGATGTACTTATAGGTACCTACGACCTAGATATTGTTTTGTAACAAACAGCAAAATCAAAATAACTATTAAATTACTTCTAAAAACAGTGAAATACATTATTAATGTTTTTAATTTTCTTAGCTGCGTTTGCTTTTGCGTGTTGTTCCATCGTCAGTTCCGAAAGAAATCATTATAAAACAAGATAGGTACGCGCGAAAAACATAACCCTTCCTTGGCAGTCGGGTAAAAAATGGCTGTGCCGCCTGCAGCAGTACTTGCTATTCTTTCCGGGTACTACGTGTGTCCGGAAATAAAACACCATAATACTTTTACGTGTGCTACAAGTAATTGTTTGACAAGGGGAACTGTGAAATGGATATCCAAGATGTCTTATGCTCGAGAATTATATGAAAATCTGGAGTTTTCCACACACTACCTCATGTTAGTGCTGACCTTAGCTACGTTGATCTACGGACTAACATCATGGTGCGTCTTACGAAAGTTTCGAAATTATAAAAACTACGTGTGCCTCAACGCAATTTTAACAAACTTCCTCGTCTCTTCGATGATGCAGATTACAAGTTATATCAATAGTACCACAGATAGCATAAAAGAATTATGTTTGTTTGCCATTATTACTGTATATCTATTAATGTACTTTGCAACAGTCAAGCACCACTGGTTGATTGTTATATGTCACATGTTTTACATGGACATAGTTAAAGTTTTCAATGTACATATCCGATGGAAGTACTTTAAGAGTGCCTTCTTTAGTTGGGGAGGGCCTCTAATAACAACGCTTATTCATTTCTTTGTTACTTCTGGTTATTTATTTGAATCTGATGTAAATCCTAGCGATGTAGGATTTATTATTTTCATCTTAACTGTGACAATAAATTGCTTGCTTTACTTTCGAATTGTATACTCACTTTGTCGTAGTTCGAAAGCGAGCGTACGTACGGCTGTGAACAAATGGCGTCGCTTGTACATCGCCACTTTGATATTTATAATGAGCGATGTCTTATTGCTGTCTTTTCATATCATTTCGTTTATGAATCACTTAAACACAACAAAACAGGATACAAAAACTTTTTCAGATGAAAGTCGTTACTTTGATGGGGAACTTTTAAAAAGAAAGACATTTGTCGAAACTAACGATAACAAATTAATACATTTTCTACAGATATTAATGTATAACTTAGGCCCATTACTTTTGAACGTTTATTTGGTTGTTGTAAGGAGTAATCGAAAGTTGTGGTATGAATTTTATGTTAATAAATTTAGTCATCGGTCGTTACCAGCAAGGGACTACGATATCAATTCGCAAGAAAGAGATTACTCATGTCGTGACCCTAGTGATGTACAACCAGCGGTACATGGTACTTACATAAAACATGAAAACATGTATTTTTGTAGTAAGTAATTATTAATTTGATAATAAAAAAACCTTCATACAAAGAAAAAATGTATTTTTATTTGCTATTAGGTATTGTTGAACCACAACACAAATCTCTCATAATTTTTCTGCCCTTGTTCCATTCTATTTGGGGTCGGCGCAACACGTTTTCTTTTTCCATTCCATTTATGTAATTCTTCATACAATCCAACTTTTTTTGGCCTTCCTCTCCCTCTCCATCCACCAACATTCATGTCCATCACTCATAAAGTCACATGCGTTTCATCCCTCCTCATTACATGTCCGTACCAAGACAAACGAAATTCTTTTTTTTTTTTTTCAATTTTTCTGCCTCTTTCAAACTTAGATACTTATTCTTGCCATTCAACCATTCTTGTCACCCCACACATCCATCTCAGCATCTCATCTCCGCTACATGCAATCTTTTTCATCCATCTTCTTCACAGCCCAGGTGGCCTACCATGACGTCTAAAAGCAGGATCGTTTTAATCTTGTTCCAGTGTGGGAACGAGATGGCGCTAGACGTCCTCTATCGCTCAGTCTCTTACCCACACTGGAAATTAAAACGATCCTGCTTTAAGACGTCATGGTAGGCCACCTGCATTCTGATCCGACAGGTCTAATCACGGACTTGTGCAATGATAAATGATGTTTATTTTACAAACACTTTAACACGTCATTTTTTTAAACTACACACATCATAAATGTCTAGGGATCAAGCATTTTTATGCGGATTTCTTGAGATTGAGATGTGGCTTTGTAATAAATTTATGATTTTATAAATTTATATGGATCCTTTTTGGTGCATTTCATAATTTGAATCAGGAACTCTCAATCAAATTCGAGTAAAAGATGAAAATAAGCTGTCAATATTTTCCCTATAAAAACATACAACGCATTGAAGACATTATTAGTGCTACTGTTTCCCTACTACTGATTAAAACCAACGTTATTATGGAGCGGCGACGTCATTTAAGCAGGGAAGAAATGCTCAGAGCCGTGGGAATGATAGAAGCTGGTTCCCGGCAACGTACTGTAGCTTTAGCTCTGAATACAAGTCAGAGTGTTATCAGTCGACTTTGGACACGTTACCGAAGCACTGGTACCGTGGCTGAGCGCCATGGAGGACGGTATCGCTGCACCACACGGAGACAAGACCGATACATTCAAATCTTAACTCGAAGAGCTCCAACAATAACCGCCATGATGTTAGCCGTGAGGCTTCATCACTCTTCAGGGAACTTAATTAGCGACCAAACAGTCAGAAACCGCTTGCATGAAGTGAACCTTCATTCCCGAAGACCGCTACGGGTACCACCTATAGCAATGCACAATCGTAGGATTCGATATCAATGGGCTCTTGAACACAGAAATTGGGCAGAAGAACAATGGCGTTTCGTGTGCTTTTCTGATGAGTCTCGTTTTGGTATGAGACCGGATACAAGACGTATACGACACTGGAGAACCCCTGGACGCCAACAGCGATTAAAATCCTGCCAGGAAGTCCATCCTTATAGTGGTGGAACCATCATGGTATGGGCGGGTATTTGGATCGGCGGAAGAACTGAGTTGATTTGGATCAGAGGCAACCTCAACGCTAAAATTTATGCTGAGACGATTGTATCAGACGTCATCGTTCCTCTACAAGTGCAAATCGGTCCCTTATTTCAGTTAATGCATGATAATGCACGACCGCACACCGCAAGAGTTGTAAGACAGACTCTCGCCGCAGCTAACATCAATGTCCTGCCCTGGCCTGCTCAGTCGCCAGACTTGAACCCGATTGAGCATGCATGGGATATGCTACAGAGAAGAGCTCTGCCGAATATGGAGGGTATCCAGTCGCAAGAAGACCTTTTTTTGTTGTTGCAACGAACATGGGCGGCCATTCCACAGCGTGATTTGGATGAACTCATTTTGAGTATGCCAAACCGATGTTCTTGTGTTGTTAGTGTTCGCGGTAGAAACACGGATTATTAATTGTTTAAGTTACCCAATAAAATTTTAAAGAAAACTGTTATTTCAGTCTTTTTTTCGAACTTTAATGTTAGTGGTTCAAATGTCAAAAATCCCTTTATTAGGAAAATGGCAAATTTCTTTATTAATGCAAAGGTGACTTGGTTTATCGTTACTGTGACAAACGAAAACACTTTATTTGATGAATCCTTAAAGAAAATTTTAATTAATATCAATCAGGAGAAAAGTTATTGCAAAAATATATGTTGATCCCTAGATACTTTTGATGTGTGTATATATGGGGCCGGTGTTTCGTACCTGACTACTCTGAGAAGAAACAGCCGAAACAAACTCAGAGGTCATAGTCTCTTTTGCAGTCCAGACATAATATTGCTCAATTATTCACATGAGGACTACTATATTTTCCCCTTTACCTTGAGGGGCTGCAAGTTGTTCCAGTGACCTGTCGCCATTTTATCCACCCTGAATTGATCCGGTGCGTTACGTCCCGTTCTACTTCGCCATATCCTTGGACAAGCGACCCGAGACCCGGAACCGGTACCGGTACCGGAAGTGATCGGAGCAGATCGTTATGGGCGTTTCGCAAGAATTGTTATATGGGCGTACGGCACAGGACAGAAGACCGCCGAAATCGCAAGTAAATATTTAGTTTTGGTTCTACTCAATTTCAGGCCAACATTCTCCAGTCTTTGCCACCACACCCCCAATCTGCTCTTTTTTTTTGTCGTTTTCCTTCTTTTCTTCTATAAGACTACAACGTATTGTTTACAATAACTTTAAGACTGTTAATGATAAGTTCATTTGTAATGTGCATTTTAGTTGTTATTCACTACCGATGTTACTAGAAACAAGTCTGTCAGAGGCGGAACTTCATTTATTTAATTGTGTAATAAATAGGTATTATGTTTCGAACTAAAAATGAGGCAATCCAAGCACGCGAAGATTAATATTAAGGTTTAATTAATCATTGGAGCAGTCACTTGAGAACATTTGACATTAAAACTCATTTATGATACGCTTCGCAACTTGGTTAGTGTCAGCAAGCAAACATACAATTTATTCATTAATTTTTTTACATTCAACTCTTTATACCTACAATTTTAAAGATCATACTTATTTTATGAATTAGCTTAACCTTTTGAACGCCAGAGTATAAACGCACGCGCGTACCCTCCAGGCCAAGTCACAATTTCACCTTACATTTTGTCACATGGGTATTTGTGTCGTTTGGCGTACAGAGCACGCGCTTGCTTGGTCACGTATATGTGACCATGGCGTTTAAAAGGTTAAACGTCTTTTCTGAGAACTGAAGTGGACGAGTGTCAAATGTTGTCGCTGTTTGTAAATAAACGATGAAACCGATTTCATTATTTTATTTGTCGGAACATCATTTCCTTTGTAGTATGTTTAGATATTAGAGAATATCTAATTCTATTTCAGAATAAAAAATGAAATATGCACATCATTCAGCAAAACAAATAACCTAAACAAAAAACAGAGGCCAACACAACACAAGTAGCAACCAGACATATCACATACATCACCTATTCGAAGATGTGTTCTAACTTAAAACAACTGGCGAAATGTGGATAGACTATTAGGTACATCCCTGCCTAACCCTTAGGGGATTACAGACGTAAAGATATGTTTATGTGATCTAACTTTAAATCCACTTTTTGACTATTCCGAAAATATCACAAAAACTAGACGTCCTAGGAAAAACGACGTCTTTGGTCTAATTATTGTTGTGTGCCTCGTCAGGTTTTCGGGATATTGCATTTCCTGCTGGAGTAACGTTTTGCAGAATCGTTTATTTCTAAAACTATTGCATGTGCCCCTGTACAATAAACATACACGAGTAGCTCTTAATTTGTGCCCCATTTAGATTTAAGAAAATATTTATAATTTTCAAGTTATCGCGGTTTTGTGAAAACCCGAAAAAACATCGCAGCGGCTTAATGAAACAAAAGGTATAAGCAGCTCGCTGAAAACTGTATTCGGTCCTTCTTGACGCTAATAATAACCATACAAAGTTTCGAAACTGTTCATGCATGCGTTTTTGAATAATCTTGCTAAAAGTCAAAACGATGGTGTCATAACTTTGACGCCAAAATACAAGGAACCGGCTCAATCCCAGATGTGTAGGTGTCCACAGGGCATGAGGAGTGTTTAGGGGTCTGAAAGGATAGCAGGTGACACCTCCAGTCGACCATTTCAATTTGGCACACGATGCACCAAACACCCTATACGGTCAAAATGTGTTATAACGATATCGAGAGGACTAGGTACTCATATTTGATCGAGAAACCGATAGTCGTAGCTACTACAACTACACTACTACAACAGCCCATAACGTCGACTGCTGGACATAAGCCTCTCCCATGATGGGAGGAATTTGCCGTAATCTCCGCGCTTGGCAGGCGGATTGGAGATCGCAGTGATGAAAGACTAACAGAAAACGCTGCTGCATATTCTCTGGTCTACGGAGGCGCAAGGTGTTCTGCCTCAGACATTAGTCGCCTTATACGACACCCGTGAGTGTAATGGGTTGGTTCTATTCTACTCTACCGGATACTACACGGCTATTATATTCGTATATAGTCGTTCGTTATAGTCGTAGCAAACAGTGATATTTTTGAGGTTAAAAAAAATTACAAAATATATTTTTTTAAGTGCGTCTAGTGTAAAGAAGTCACAAACTGACTGAATAGTATGAGAAAAAGCGGGCTTTGATTTTACTGCTTACATGTGTATTTTGTTTCTGAGAATTACAAAAGTGCATACAATAAACACGTGTTTGTTTACTTTTGCGATCATAATAGCCATTAACCATTGACCTATGATTTTGGTCATGGCTCTTTTCGCACTTCTGTTAGGTTCAAAATGCAATGTATTTTACACTCGGGGACATTTTATTATTTATTTCTACTAGTGTTTTATTTCCACAGATAATAATAAGCAACAGTGGTGATTGTTTTTTTTAATCACAGTAAAGAGCCGCAAGTTTTTAAGGCCTTAATATTTTATGAATATTTAAATTATGTTTAAATAGAACATCATAATTCTGGGCCCGCGTGGTGGATTATACGCCCATACGCAAAATACGCGCTTTGACGTGGAGTTGCGGAAACCAGCCCGTTGTACAATACAATACAATACAAGAACATCATAATTATAAATGTTATCTATACAAATAAATAAAATTGAAGTGTCTGTTTGTAATTTCAAATTGATAAGCTATCAATTTGAAATTACAAACAGACACTTCAATTGGCTTCACTTCAAATTTCTGGATGAACACGAAAGTATATAAACAAAATTTATAACGGTTTTATAGTCTTGACACACATACCAATGTAATTCTATTTTTATACCTGGCCATAATTGTATAGGTATCAAGAAATTATATATTAAATAAAAAGCCATGTTATTCTTAGCAATATCCATTTATTCGTAGCCTAGTTAAAAACACATCATATAAAATGATTGAATCACTTATTGCCTAGACATTTCACACGCTTACGGTATACCCCACTGAGTGCTAGCTTCTTGGACATTGCTGGACTAAATTGTAGACATAGGTAGTAAATACATCACGACTGTAATCCCCGTAGGGCTAGGCAGAGGTGTAGATATAATATTAATAAATTTGCGACTAAACAAAAATATGTATAGTAACTAAAAAAACAAAAACGTAGAAAATATTTTACATTATTCGGTTATTACATATTTTGCGAGATAATCAAAAATGTTTGAGCGACTTTAAATAAATTAAATAAATCATGTATTTCAAAAGTATTCAGTTGTTTTGTCAGTTTTCAGTGACAATATTTTCAAGACAGCAAATAGGTAAGTTCAGAAGCTTTAACTTGACCAAGATTCTAAACAAATATATCGATCCAGATAAAGCTCCATTGATATATTATATTCAGCGGCATCCATGCAGATATTTTAAATCATGTAACATAGGGACACTGAAGTATTATAATAGAAGATTAAACCAATAGGCCTGTGTCCTCAAAAATCTCATTAGTCCGTCAGTTAGATTATCAAAAAATATTTGACACGTATTTTTTCTTTTGTTACGTAAACCAAAATTGACAAAGATACGACGCTTTTAAAATTCTCAATACGTCACGCCCGCGCCCTGGTATATATTTTAGTGCGTTCTGACGTCACGAGCCCCCACTCCCGAGTTTTGATGCGTTTTATCTTTGTCAATATTCATTGATTTACAAAAACAAAAATTACGTGTCCATTATTTTCCAATACTCTGACGGACTAAATAGATTTACAATTTATTGATGGTGAAAACTAGCCTATTCTAAAATCTAGAAATTGTTGATTGATTGGCCTCCCTTAACCTTTTGAACGCCATTGTCACATATCCATGACAAGCAAGCGCGTGCCCTGTACGCCGACACAAATATGTGACAAAAATGTGCGGTGCACTATAACACGAAATAAACAATTACATACTTTTAGAATCTCTATTCTTTTTGTGGGTATTTGCAGTGAAATTGTGGCTTGTCGTAGTTTGCGTGGAGGGCACGCGCGTGCTTTTATGTTCTGGCGTTAAAAGGGTCTAAACCAATTTGAAAAATGTCTGAAATCTAGAAAATGATTGATTGATACCCTTAAAATGAGCTCTTGGTTCACATGTGCAGGTATCACTTGACAGAACTGTTTTAATCACTATGTAGTAACTCATTACGGTTGAAATGCACTTTAAAAAATGTTTCATTTGTGTACCAAGAGCGATTTTTATTAAGCTTATTCGGATGTATAGCGCGTCATGATTCTTCCAAGCGCGTGGCCATAGTCGGCTAACGACGCCATCTTGGTTTTCCAAACAATAGGGAATATGCATGTCATTTTGCTCATCCCTTAAATCAATAAAATACAGTACTATCAACCCAAGAATTTTTTTATGTAAATTGTGCCTTATGTACATCATTTTTTTGCCTTTAATAGAATAATTTTACTAATTGTTGTTTGTGCTTTATTTAACCAAAAATTGCAGTAACAATATTATTAGTGAAACCATAAGTACTTTTTTGACACAGCTTTTGACGTCACCGGCGTTATTGAGGACGATGCGTTTTGAATTTGCGTTCAATGTATTAGAAATTAAACAAGTGTACCACAATGTTTTTAAGGGCCAATAAAGGGCATTTTTAAGAAATATAAAAGTTTTGTATTTCTTGCATATTCCCTATTTCACAAATGCTTACCAACGGCGCGGCGCTCTACTGATAATATAATTCAAGCAAAAAAGAACCATGACGCCTTGAATATAAAGTGAATTATCATGATTCCTTTCATAAAGTTTTGCCCAGCAATGTCGCCTATTGAGATCTCGTGTCATATTAGCACAAAAAACTGTAATCGTTGATAAAACCTAATCTAAGCCATTTTACGTATTTAAAAACTTGTGCATCGCTTTGTAAGACTTTGAAAAGTTATCCTTAGACTCTAGTTAAACCTATATTATTCTAGATTTTTCTTAGAAATGCATTCTCTGCAGTGTTTTCTCGAAAGAATGTATGAAATCTAGCGTTTGCTTTCTTAGTTTCCCTATACCGAACGTTTTCTTGAGTTAATTAAGCATTTTGACCGCCACGGACATTTTTGACAGTTTATTTTTCTTGTTATTCATACATACATTTCATATACACGAAAATCTTTTATTCTTTTAGAATCAAATGTTTCCTTATTCACGTATGAAAATGTTCTTTATCATTGTCATTAATGTTTTTTCAATTACTGAAGGTGTTCGTTCTAAAAAAATTGTATATATGTAAGTTCATAAATCTCTCCTAACTCCTAAACTGGTTAAACAAAGAGTAAGTGTTTATACAAGTTTCTCCTCTAATTTAAATTAGTTTTGCAGAACATGGCGGTCAAAAAAGTGAACACATAATATGTTTGATAATAATATAGTAAAAAAAAAAAAAAAAACTTTAATTTCTAGCTTCGAAGAGCGCTCCAGTGCTCCGGCTGATGTCAATGAAATATTTATAATAATCACTCCGTCTCCAAACGTCATGTATATATTTTAATATACGTTTTACGTTGCATTATTGTTACGATAATCACTGCTTCCCCATTCGACTACTGTCACTTGAAATTCATGTTGTTCTCCTCACAGCTGGAAAGGAAAGTAATTCGATTATAATTTTGCTCTTTGTGATTTCCCATAAAATACATCCACCTTTATGTAGGCAGACTGTTTCATGTGTTTGTTTCTTGGGTTTTTGTATGAAACCGCTCGGATCAATTGCACGTTAAGCCGTTGCTCCCGGCTGTCATTTGTAAATTCTTGACAGTCGTTACAGGTAGTCAGTGGCCCGAAAGCTAACAAGCAGTCTTACCAAGGGTTATCGTATTACCCAGTACTAACCGGGTTGTGATGATCAGATATTAGTGAGCAGTTGCTCCATGTTAAATACTGGTATTCAGTTAGATCCTGTTAGACTGAAATCGGATGATGGAATGCACACAACACAGATCATGTAAGAACACAAGATAAAAATAACTTTTCTAATATGAAAATAACTTTTCTAAGATGAAAATAACTTTTTTAAGATGAAAAAACTTTTCTAATATGAAAATCTTTTCTAAGATGAAAATAACTTTTTTAAGATTAAAAAACTTTTCTAAGATGAAAATAACTTTTTTAAGATGAAAATAACTTTTCTAAGATGAAAATAACTTTTCTAAGCTGAAAATAACTTTTCTAAGATGAAAATAACTTTTTTAAGATTAAAAAACTTTTCTAAGATGAAAATAACTTTTTTAAGATGAAAATAACTTTTCTAAGATGAAAATAACTTTTCTAAGCTGAAAATAACTTTTCTAAGATGAAAATAACTTTTCTAAGATGGAAATAACTTTTCGAAGATGAAAATAACTTTTCTAAGATAAAAATAACTTTTCTAAGATAAAAATAGCTTTACCCCCAGCTAGTCAGTTACCTTAGTTTTTCGTCCAAGGGTTTCTAGGATGCTGTCCAGGTATCATGTCGAGAAGGTACTGCCTCTGCGCCTCTGCCACGCGTTGCATCTCCGCCATGGCGGCCGCGCCTCCGCTGGAGTTAGAGCCGCCCTTACCGGCTGCGAGCGAACACAACATGAGCAGAATTGTGCTCACTGATATTGACGGAGCGTGGGTTTACAATACAGGGTGCAATGCAGGCAAGATTATCTGTTCAGTCCTTTAGTCGCCAGTGACGTACGACAATAAGCGCTCTAAAGGCCGTTTTCTGTAACTTACGTATAACTGTCAATTAATATGCCTACGTCTCGTAGCTATCGCTGTTTCTATAAACAAAGTTAGCTTGAAATATCCTATACGCGTCATCTACCTGTCACTTGATTCATAGATAAATCAAAAAAGATTTTCTGTGACGTTTTGTTTCTAACCGTCCGTAAGTTAAATGACATACAGACAGAGATAGCAACCTACCGATCTGTGAAGAACCTACCTGTGAAGCCCGACCGAATTGGTCTGACGCCATTGTTTAACTATTGAACAGATGAAGGTTTAGTAACTTATTGAAAATGACCGTAAGCGAATAAAGTCCGTCACGTGTGGTAAAAATGAAAAATAAAATGGTTGAGTGTTAAAATCTAATAATTTTTTGAAGACTAATTGCGGGAATAGTTAGAATAAGCAATATTACATGGGCATTTTTTGGAATACATAATGCCGTCGTTCCACTTAGAAAACTAGGAGTTTAACACAGTAAAATCTGGCACAAAAGCATAGCAAATAAAAAACTTGACAATAAAACCCTGTACTCATGGGAAACGAGTGGCAGAATATTCTTTTAGCATAGTTAAGTACAGGATATCTGGTCATTTGTTCACGATCCCGTGAAAAGGTTATGCAAACTATGCCCTTTACAAAAATGATTCATTTTTCAAATTAAACTGTTTAAACAATATTCAGCGTGCAACTTTCGCTTCGTTTGTTGCTGGCAGCTTATGTTTCCCATGAACACAGAGCTCAATAGATATAATAAAAAGTGTGTGTGTAATACGTACAACGCTTACCTAGCGCGGAGGCCTGCGCCATGGCGAGCTGGTACGTGTAGATGAGCGGAGAGAACTGCATCATGGCCGCCGCCGCCGCCGCCGGGGACATGCCGGACGTACCGCCCGCGCCCGACAGGCCTGCGGGGAGGGGGGGGGTTTGAAACATTACACTGTATAGAACTGCAACATGGAGGGGGGAGTATGAAACATTACGCTGTACAGAACCGCATCATGGAGGGGGGAGTATGAAACATTACACTGTACAGAACTGCATTTTGGAGGGGGGGAGTTTAAAACATTACACTGCTTAGAACTGCATAATGAAGGAGGTGGGGTGAAACATTATACGGTACAGAACTGCATAATGGAGGGGGGGTGTAATATTACACTGTACAGAACTGCAACATGGAGGGGGGAGTATGAAACATTACGCTGTACAGAACCGCATCATGGAGGGGGGAGTATGAAACATTACACTGTACAGAACTGCATTTTGGAGGGGGGGAGTTTAAAACATTACACTGCTTAGAACTGCATAATGAAGGAGGTGGGGTGAAACATTATACGGTACAGAACTGCATAATGGAGGGGGGGTGTAATATTACACTGTACAGAACTGTATTATGGAGGGAGGGTGTAACATTACACTGTACAGAACTGTATTATGGAGGGAGGGTGTAACATTACACTGTACCGAACTGTATTATGGAGGGAGGGTGTAACATTACACTGTACAGAACTGTATTATGGAGGGAGGGTGTAACATTACACTGTACAGAACTGAATTATGGAGGGAGGGTGTAACATTACACTGTACAGAACTGTATTATGGAGGGAGGGTGTAACATTACACTGTACAGAACTGTATTATGGAGGGAGGGTGTAACATTACACTGTACAGAACTGCTTGATGGAGAGGGTTAAAACGGGGGTTAAAACGTTACGCTGAACCGGACTTGTTCTAGGATTTTTCGAGCGTTTTAGTGCGACAAGTGCGTGTAACTGCGAGTGTAGGCGTTTGTCGTACGACTGGGTAAAAAGTAGACTCCCGATTGGGCCGCTTCAAATGCAATGTCTGCCAATCGGACTGTGGTTTATAAGTATCGGAAGACATCGCTATTTTTACGAGCTCCGATGCAAGGAAATTTTGAACCAAACTGACTTAGTCATCCCATGACCATTTTGATTTTTCTTCAATGAGACGTGTTTCCAAGATATTTGGTTCATCATCATCATCATCATTTCAGCCGAAACACGTCCACTGCTGGACATAAGCCTCCCCCAAGTGTCGCCACATTGACTGGTCCCGTGCAACTCGCATCCAGCGGATTCCCGCAACCTTCACCAGGTCATCGGTCCACTAACATGACCGATGAGTGGAAAGCTTACCAACACAACGTCTTACGGTTCGCGGTTGCCACTCCAAAACTTTTTGGCCATCGGCCATCCGTTCTGCGAGCAATGTGCCCTGCCCACTACCACTTAAGTTTGGCAATTCTGCTATATTATTTGGTTAGGGTAAAGATATTACGTGAACATGACCTCCAAATATCCTTACCATTTCGTACCATTCTCTTATATATTGTATACTCTCGAAAGATTGTGAACGCGGAACGCACCTCGCGCGCTGATTGGTTGAACGTCATGTGCCCCGCGCCGCCATATTTGTTTGTTAATTCGTTTGTTGTCGAATGTAAACGAACAGTGTTTTGGTAATTGTAAATTGATTTCGTGTTTAAAATAACTGACAGCTTTAGAATCAGTTATATGAAATTGTGGTGGAAGTAAAATTAATCTGTGATTAACCAAAGAAACAAACAGAACAGGGTCAGGTTCACAATCTTTCGAGAGTTTACAATCTCGTGAGATAGATTATAATCTAACGGAATTTACAATTTTACGGTGACATAAATATTTCAAACAGTAAAAGAGACTTTTAAACTACAAAATAAAGGAGTAAACTCAAACGGAACTACTACCTCGTAACAGCTGATGTTGCAGCGCCTGCATGGCGGCCGCGCTGTGCTGCTCAAACGCCATCTGCGCAGCCGCCGCCGCCGCCAGTTGCTATAGCAACACAAACAGGTTTTATTCAACAAAATATCACAACAGAATTGGAGATTACGTACAACAAGTGACAAAAAAGGGAATTCAATTCAAGGGTTTTTGTTGGATCCCGAGAGCAGCGAAGGATTCTAGAGTAGAATCCTAAGCGGAGCAAGGGATGCAAGTACCGATATGTTTTTTTTTTTTCACAAGTGTGTGTGTACTCTTACTTTTTACATTGGATGCGAGAAAATAAATAGTAGTGTAGTATTTATCACATTTCATTATATAATCGGTACTAACAGAACAAATGATTAAATATAAACATTAAAAATGTATAGTGAAATTAGAACAGTTTTCGAAATTCAGTGTTATATTCTTGTCAGCACGTTTTATTTATACATAATTCGTATAATTTATGCTTGTTCCAAACTAGTTTTTTTTTTATTCAGTTATCGATTTAAAATGTTTTTGATATAAACTTTTGATGTGTCGATGGTGTTATTACCTGTTGTTGCTTACTGCTGCTACTGTTTTGACTAGTGCTGCTTGATGATGATCCTGTAAAAAGAACAATGTATCACTATTGTATAATTTTAAAACAATCTCCCCGCCGCGCCGCTTCTGTCTGTCTGAACGCGACAAAGTCGAAAACTAGCGAACGTATTTTCATACGGGTTTCACCAATGGTTGTAGTGAATCAATTTCCTATTAATTTTGACTAACATATTTGGATAAATTAAAGAAAAAGATGACGAGATATAATGTTGTTTACCTTTTCCTTTCTTGGCTGGCACTTCACTGGTTTCTCTAGAGCGGTCCGAGTGGTGACTACGAAGCGACTCCGATGATGCTAAGGTTCTACAAAAACCAAAGTAAAATGTTAAAATACCGCGCTCTAACTTTCCCGAAAGGCTAGGTAGAGTGTATAAATAATAAACACATATTGCAGATTATGCTAAGAAGATTCCATCTAGTAAGAGTGTCACCTTGAGAACATTTTTCATTGAAAGATATGGAATGCTGGGTCAGTGTAGTCAGATATTTCGACCCGCCTTCATCACAAATCATTTAAGGCCGTTTTCAATAACTTACTTACGTATAACTGTCAGTTAATATGCCTACGTCTAGTAGCTATCGGTGTTTCTTTAAACAAAGTTAGCTTGAAATATCCTATCTGCGTCACCTGTCACTTGATTCGTAGAAAAATCAAAGAAAGCTTTTCTGTGACGTTTTGTTTCTATCGGTCCGTAAGCAAACAGACTATCGACTATCGTCATCAATACAACCCTCCAAGTTCATAAAGGTAGAGGAATGACTTTGACCTTGAAGAAGTTGTTCTTCGACCTTTATGAACTTGGAGGGTGGTATTGATGATTTTGATGAATATATTTCTGTAACTGCATACGTCTTACAGTAGCGAACAATATTTTAATCAACATACAACCTATCAATGGCCTGCAAATTGCAAAAAACGTAAGAAAATATGAATTTCGCGGGCTACCCCGGAGCATCCACCTTAAACGTACTCAAAACAGTTAAGTTAACGTCCTGTTCCTAACAAAAGTTTAAATTTGACAATGACAGGAGCGGAGTCCGATTGTGACATTTAGTGATGTGTGGTGTAGTGTGGGTATAGTTACCGTGGCGCGGGCGGCGGCGCGGGCGGCTTGCTGGGCGCGGGCGACGCCGCGGAGCCGCCCCGAGTGCTGCGCGACACCGACATCTGTACACACATGCAATCAGGGGTGTAACAACACGAAACGCAATCATTTTTGTTCTGGACCATACCTGACTGTTGCAGTCAATATGTCCTGTCTCCTGAACTTGTTTTATTCTTTTCAGTTTTTATTTAAAATTATTAGTTATTTTTAATGGGCTTAACATAAGAAAACACTGTAAAACGAAAAAAAAATATTAACAAAGCTTCAATGCCAAAAGGGCCTCAGCCCAGTATAATGTCATATAAACTATTAGTTCCTGAATGGGATGGGCCCAAATCGTCAGTCGACACGCATTTGGTGCAGGAAGACGGGCTTCTTCTTTTTTTAATTTCATTTTCGTAGGCGATTCTTGGGCCACCGTGGCGGCGTCGCTCGCTCTCTGCTACAGTTACCTGCGGGCGGTGCTGGTGCGAGTGCGCGGGCGGCGGCGCCTGGTGCGCGGAGAGCGCGGGCGCGGCGTGCGCGTGCGCGGGCGCGGGCGGCGGGGAGGCGGGCGGCGCGGCCAGGCGTCGCTCGCTCTCTGCTACAGTTACCTGCGGGCGGTGCTGGTGCGAGTGCGCGGGCGGCGGCGCCTGGTGCGCGGAGAGCGCGGGCGCGGCGTGCGCGTGCGCGGGCGCGGGCGGCGGGGAGGCGGGCGGCGCGGCCAGGCGTCGCTCGCTCTCTGCTACAGTTACCTGCGGGCGGTGCTGGTGCGAGTGCGCGGGCGGCGGCGCCTGGTGCGCGGAGAGCGCGGGCGCGGCGTGCGCGTGCGCGGGCGCGGGCGGCGGGGAGGCGGGCGGCGCGGCCAGGCGTCGCTCGCTCTCTGCTACAGTTACCTGCGGGCGGTGCTGGTGCGAGTGCGCGGGCGGCGGCGCCTGGTGCGCGGAGAGCGCGGGCGCGGCGTGCGCGTGCGCGGGCGCGGGCGGCGGGGAGGCGGGCGGCGCGGCCAGGCGTCGCTCGCTCTCTGCTACAGTTACCTGCGGGCGGTGCTGGTGCGAGTGCGCGGGCGGCGGCGCCTGGTGCGCGGAGAGCGCGGGCGCGGCGTGCGCGTGCGCGGGCGCGGGCGGCGGGGAGGCGGGCGGCGCGGCCAGGCGTCGCTCGCTCTCTGCTACAGTTACCTGCGGGCGGTGCTGGTGCGAGTGCGCGGGCGGCGGCGCCTGGTGCGCGGAGAGCGCGGGCGCGGCGTGCGCGTGCGCGGGCGCGGGCGGCGGGGAGGCGGGCGGCGCGGCCAGGCGTCGCTCGCTCTCTGCTACAGTTACCTGCGGGCGGTGCTGGTGCGAGTGCGCGGGCGGCGGCGCCTGGTGCGCGGAGAGCGCGGGCGCGGCGTGCGCGTGCGCGGGCGCGGGCGGCGGGGAGGCGGGCGGCGCGGCCAGGCGTCGCTCGCTCTCTGCTACAGTTACCTGCGGGCGGTGCTGGTGCGAGTGCGCGGGCGGCGGCGCCTGGTGCGCGGAGAGCGCGGGCGCGGCGTGCGCGTGCGCGGGCGCGGGCGGCGGGGAGGCGGGCGGCGCGGCCAGGCGTCGCTCGCTCTCTGCTACAGTTACCTGCGGGCGGTGCTGGTGCGAGTGCGCGGGCGGCGGCGCCTGGTGCGCGGAGAGCGCGGGCGCGGCGTGCGCGTGCGCGGGCGCGGGCGGCGGGGAGGCGGGCGGCGCGGCCAGGCGTCGCTCGCTCTCTGCTACAGTTACCTGCGGGCGGTGCTGGTGCGAGTGCGCGGGCGGCGGCGCCTGGTGCGCGGAGAGCGCGGGCGCGGCGTGCGCGTGCGCGGGCGCGGGCGGCGGGGAGGCGGGCGGCGCGGCCAGGCGTCGCTCGATCTCTTGCTCCTGCTGCAGGGCGCGCACGAACGCAGTCTTCAGGCGGGCCGTGTGCTCCGCCTACAGACCACAGGTAATCATACCATCCAGGTAATCGCCCTAGTGAGGCTATACTTCCACCGGATGAGGCGTCCAAGACTGGCTTTAATTTACTTATCACGAGTCGTACCACGCCTACGTGTAGTGAGAAGAAAGGATACTCGAAGCGCGAGATGGCTCATCAGTGAGAATTTAACGGCATCATGTAGATTAAACCGGGCCGCATCTACACGGACGGCGCGGCTCATGTGGGATTGTGCTATCACAAGTCGTTTGACCTCACTTTACACAATTTAGGTAGGATTGCCACGACTCCAGATATATCGCGAGGTTAAACGAGTTTCGAACTGGGGCGATTGCGTCTTTTACCTTGGTTATGAGTAGTCTTTTTGTAGATTTTTCAAAAAGCACAAATACAAATACACTCGAATATGGATTACCTAACTACAATAGACGCATAGATTCGTCGTAGCCCTTTGTTGGAAATTTTGTTACCCCACAAGCCAATTCACATTCATCCGGTGGAACTACAGACAATGCTAATTCTTATAGGACCCAGTTTTCTCTGTCTTAAGACATCAATACTTTTCACGTCTGTGGAGTTTCACTAATTAACGTAATTTGACCTTATGTCATACTTATAATTATCATCCATTCCGTGATAACGCGGAGAGTGTTGTAGGACCTATAAGAATTGCACGAAGAAAGTAGTGGGGGGGACTGCAAAAAATTTAGAAATATTTAGACCCTCACCCTCTTACAACTAAGATCTATCATATAACACCCCTCCACCACATTTAAAGTTACTTTTTTTAGCTTTTCCCACATTATAAGTATCAAGAAATTTGTTTTATTTTTGTTACTTTTTAGAAATTGTTTATTTCGGCACTTTGACCTTTAGTCAAATTATCAGTGAGTACTTTTTTTTTGCTCTTATAATGCAATTGCTATTAGCTGATATGTGGTCAAATTGAGTGTCATGCAGTCAGTTCCCCATTAGGGGCCGTCCTTTAATTACGTGAGGATTTTTAAACCACTTTTATACCCCTCCCCCTCGCTGACACGTCGTCGAAGTTTAGGTCGCATTCAATTTATTTATTGATAAAAATCTTTTACACGTCACAGATTAAATGCCATGTTTCGTCCCACCAAAAATACGTGATTGTCATATTATTCCATACCTCCGTTATGATTATTAATTATGAAACTTTCCTAACCAGAGGAACTACTACCTAACGCTTCGTCCATATTTCGGATCTATCCGTTTCTCTCCCTCGCACTCATCTGCAGACCTGCGCGAGAGAGACGGATAGATCCGAAACACGGACGAAGCGTTAGAGTAGGCCCTCAGGAGCGGGTGCCCCCCGTTAGAACCTCACGTGATTAAAGGACGACCCCCTTTATAATAGGTTTCATTTTTTGTAGCTCATTGTAGGCTATTTAAGCTGAGGGTTTTGCGTTTCTTTAGGAATAGTGAGCTGCAGTGCTACTGGATTTATACAGCATGTATCAAAAAAGGTGAGCTCATATTTGAGGGTGTGGTATAGAACTATAGACCATTAAACTGAGCAACTTTCTACATGGTATCACTTTCGTCGAAAAAATAATCATTTATCCTGTATAGTTTTAAATTTAGTAGAAAGATTTTTTTTTAATTTATTTAGTGACTTTTACAATCTTAATGTCAGTACCATGATTGCTATGTTCGTCCCATACAGAAAGTTCCTTAGATTGATGGTTTAGTGTAGACCATGAATTTTGATTTTCTATAGAAATTGACTACAGTTTTTATGCCTTGTGCCTGTCAATTAGTTGTTTTTGACAATTTAGTCGTGCCCGACAGCATAGCTATTACAAACACTTCGATTCGATTTCAATTCGATAAGTCGTTTTGTCTATATTTTTTGGCATTACGCTATGCTGGTCTAATAGACCATTATTTTTAGGTCGTTCTGGAACTGAAAGTCATAAACTCGATTATTGAACTTGGAACGATTGGGACTATTTTTATGTAAAAATAACAAAATATATATTTAATAAATTTTAATATTCGTGATTTTTTTCTCAAAAAAAATAAATAAAAAAAAAACACGAAAAATTAATCTATAGTTTTTTTTTTTTATTATTTGGAAAAAATAGTCCCAATCGTTTTGAGTTTGATGATCGAGTTTATGGTTTTCGGTTCCAGAACGACCTAAAATTAACCATGTGTAATAAATCTGAATAGCTATGCTGGACTATTTGAAATAAAAGCAGGGCAGTATGTTCCCTGACCTTGAGCGCCCGCTTGACGTTCCCGGACACGCAGAGCTCGCACAGGCGGCGCGCGCCGGGCGGCGGCGGCGCGGGCGTGAACGTGGCGTCGTGCCGCCGCGCCGCGCTGCCCGCGCCGCGCTCCCAGCGCCACACGGGCGTGAAGTCGCAGCCGCACTGCGCGCACACCGCCGGCACCGACGAGCGCGGCATGCTAGCGGGAAATCAAAACGCTAGTTTCCACCATCAATAAATTGCAAATCTATTTAGTCCGCCGGTAAGAAAATTGTTAGTATTGGAAAATAATGGACACGTATTTTTTGTTTTTGTAAATCAATGAATATTGACAAAGATAGAACGCATCAAAACTCGAGAGTGGGGGCTCGTGACGTCAGAACGCACTAAAATTATACCACGGCGTGACTTATTGAGAATTTTAAAAGCGTCGTATCTTCGTCATTTTTGGTTTACGTAACAAAAGAAAAAATACGGGTCAATTTTTTTTTGATAATCTAACTGACGGACTAATTATATTTTTTCAGTACACAATATTATTGTAAAACCGTAAGCAAATGGTCGACCCGCCATAAGCTGGTTATCAACCTGCCGTAGATGGGTGATAAGCCCGCCACAAGCGAGACAGCCCACCGCACACTGTACCAAGATATATGAGCTCGTTACCCAAAACTCCATTGTTTGACTAGATTTTTTTTTGTGTAGGGTATTTTTAATTCCTAAAATTGACAAAACACTGAAAACGATTTCGCAAGGGAACCGTCGATATCCTGTTCATACTTTTTGGTTGTATTCGTTTTTCACAAATTTCCGTTTCTTAGTATTTTTTTGTTACTCATGAAGTAATAAAGTTATCAGCCAATAATGTTCCCACTGCTGGGATTCGGAGGATTCCTCTTCCTCTCTATGATAGGGAATGGGCTATAATCCACCACGCGGACCCAGTGCGAGTTGGTAGATGTCACATGTCTTTGAATTTTTGGTCCTAGGACATGCCGGTTTCCTCACGATGTTTTCATTCACAGTTTTGAGAGCTGTGGTGATAAAATAAATTACACAAAGTAATGCGCCTGACTGGACCACTCGCACAACAAGAAGTAATGTTGCTACCAAAAAAAATTTGAGATAATAATGTTACCGGTCTTCAGCAGTAAGATAGTCCACAACATGCTCCAGTCCCACCAAGTAGACGAAGTCGGTGTTGCTGGGCGAGGGGATGAAGTTCATTTCTGGCGGCGGGGGCTTGGGAGGGGGGATCTGTACACAAAGTTTTATAATGTATAAGAGACTAGCGAACGTCACGCGATTTCACCCGCGTAGTTCCCGTTCCCTTGGGAATACGGGGATAAAAAGTAGCCAATGTCATCCGGGGATAGTGTAGCTTCCCAACGGTGAAAGAATTTTTCAAATCGGTCCAGTAGTTTATTCGTTACATACACTATATATCACCATCTTAGTAGTCGCCATGTTACAGCCAACTGACTTCATGACCACAGAGCAAAATGGCGTCCATTGCGTCCAGCGTTTTCGTCAAATTACGCGCAAAATTTGAAAATGCAAAATTTAAATGCATTTTTTTAGCACTTAACGATTGAATAAAAAATTTGTGATTTTTTTAGTTCATTCGTACTTCGTGGTTCAGTAGCACTAAAGAATCTAATTGAGACACTTTTCAAAAATGGGTGTAATACCCTATTCAAACAGACACTTCAATTTTATTCATTTGTACAGATACTACAAGTACTATAATGACTTACGGCCGTTTTCTATAACTTACTTGCGTATAACTGTTATTTAATATGACGTCTCGTTGCTATCGGTGTTTTTATAAACAAAGTTAGCTTGAAATATCGCGTCATCTACCTATCACTTTATTCATAGAAAAATCAAAGAAAGCTTTTCTGTGACGTTTTGTTTCTAACAGTCTGTAAGCTAAATGTCAAACATACAGAGATAGCAACCTTCCGTTACCTGTTAAACGGCCGTTAAACAACATACCTGAAGTAAGGTCTTCTCGAGCTGCTTCCGTAGCGCCAGTTTAGCGGCGGCCTGGCGTTGTGCAGGGGTCTGAGTGTCCTCAGAGCTGCGGGAACTGGCCTATAACATGCATACGATGTTGGTACTAAGGGCATTTAGGACTTTTGTTAAAGAATGTTAATATCTGGGGAGATTTTAATCCTTAGCAATGTCACATAGGGCGTGAGCTACATTAATGTTCGGCTTATTTAGCCTAAGCATTTTCGCCATTAGAGTTTAATTTCAAAATCAAACTACGGCTACGGCTGTTTAAAACCTTGACCTTTTTGACGGCACGGTTGGCGCAGTGGCTGAGCGATTGCCTACTGCGCTACGTGTCGCGGGTTTTATTCCCCGCACGGAACAAATATTTGTATGACCTACGTTTCTAAACGCACTCACGATACGGTAGAAATTCCTAGTGACCCCGGGGAAACGTATTAAAAAAACACGCAAAGCACAAAAGCGCCTTCGCGCTTAAAGGTGACAAGTTTAGTGTAAGCTACACTAAATTGACCAAAAATTGAGTCCTAGCATTTAAATAAATAAAGAAATGGAATAGATTGAACTACAAAGTACTGAGATGACATCACATTTCCATACTCACTGCATCGCTCGTACTACTGGTCACCGACGAATTGTCCTGGGGTTGCTTGCAATGTACAATTTATTATGAAAACTACTGTTTACTGACCCAAATTGCCTACAACCTTCTGTATCAAAATGAGTCACACCAACACATCAAAATATTACTATAAAAGTTACGGCATTTAATACGCTTACTCGTAGAAATAATAATAGTTTTTGTTTTATCGAAATCGGGCCAAGATTTCCAAAGGTACAGCGTTGCAAAGTTTCATTCACCGCATTTTTAAAATTGCGTTCCTTCGCACACTCGCAGCGTGACGTCACGCGGCGAGCGTCATGTCCGATTGCGGGTGATGCGGAGTTTACGTTCATAAAATTTAATTTGTAACGTAGTTCGCACTTATTATTTTAACTCTACGTGTGTTTCGCGTTCACAAAATTGAATTGTAAAGTAGTTTGCATTTATTATTTCGACTCGCAGCTCGCAGCGTGAAGTCACGTTCGTAGTAGAATTTTGCCGCGGAGGCCGTACTTTAACGTTTAATATCTCAGTCATTTTTGAAGTTAGAAAAAAAACAGATTCTTTTTTCTCGAGCTACCTATTTTTTAGACATGTTGATAACAAAAAACATTGGCGTGACTCATTGTTTATTTTTTACCCTATTGCAGAGTTGAACAGTCCTTTTAAAATGTTAGTAGTTCCAATACACTTCAGGCATTACTTCATTTGCAATAATTTACGAAGTTAACAAACATCTGCATAGTGTTCATGTGATTTGACCAAGATTATGGCTTATGCACCTTAAGGGCCGGCGCACATATGGCAGAGCGCAGCGCAGAACAGTTTTCACTGTAAAACTATTATCGACATTGTGCTCATTGAAATACTATCTAAAATCAATGAATCCGAGAATGCACGCATTTGCCCGCAGTCTGTTAATTGATTTACCCTACCATGACGTCTTAAAGTAGGACTGTTTTAATCTTATTCCAGAGTGAGAAAGTGATGGTGCTAGACGTCCTCTATAGCTCCGTCACTTTCTCACACTGGAGTGACAGAACAATCCTGCTTTAAGACGTCATGGTAACCCCCCTGTAGTGTTTGTAAAAACCAAAGTAAACATCATTTAACACTCCAAGAGATTTTAAAACTGTGTAGTGCTACGTTCAGGTTACATAATTCGGCACATCTGGGTCGCAAAAACGGTTTTTTTTTTATAAAGTTCGGGGAAAATCTCGAATTGTACCGAGCCGAGTCGGATGAAATTTAGCGGGTATAAATGCCAAACGGACTTCGATCCTTCGGCATGAGCTATGTTTTCGCTATAAAACTATGACAATGATGTAGGCATATCATTATTATGCGGCAATTACTACGGCTTCAGCAGTTTCAGTAAACATTTGTCAAATAATGCGTCTAATTGTTACCTTATTAGAGGACGCATGTTGGTTGGCGGGCGGCGGTGCCGGCGTGATGGTCACGGAAGGAGTTATGCTAGCCCCGCCGCTCGTGGATGACTGCAATACAAACAAACGGTTTCATATTTTGATCTTGTCAATGTACAGTGCAGTTGGGTACCCCAGTATCCTGGGTTCGAACGTAGATGCTTTTAAGGGGGGTACCTACATCGTGAACAATACCTACTCACTCCCGTTATACAATTGTGTTTTCCCTTTACGTCAACCAGGTGGCGCCAGTTGAGTTTCAGTACAAATTGACGTTTACGTTACACCCAACATGAATCTTGCAGAGTAAGCAAACTGAAAGTAGCAGTGAGGTGGCCTCGTTTATCGAAAGAGCTACATCGGCCATCGGGCCGATGTAGCAACGAGACTTGGAGTGGAGATCGCGTATCGCAAGCCCAGTTCTCACTCAGTCTGTCTCTCCAACCACCTTCTTAAGGTCGTCGGGTCTTAAGAAGGTAGCTGGAAGATATAGAATCGGCTGCAGAAAGCGGAGGACTAGGTGTTATGGCGAAGTTTTGGAGAGGCCCATGACCAACAGTAGAGTTGTAGCGACATCTATCGCGCTACATGTGAACTAATACTAATGCTATGGACGCGCCACCTACAATTAGCTTTGACCAGCCTTTCCCATTAGTCCGTCAGTTAGATTATCAAAAAAATATTTGACCCGTATTTTTTCTTTTGTTACGTAAACCAAAATTGACGAAATTTTTGATAATAAATTGAAGAATTTTTGAGAATTGATTAAAATTCTCAATACAATACTGTATATCATATCAAGGGCACGTTGATGCCGATTACTATACGCTTTTAAAATTCTCAATACGTCACGCCGTGGTATAATTTTATGTGCGTTCTGCCGTCACGAGCCCCCACTCCCGAGTTTTAATGCGTTTTATCTTTGTCAATACTCATTGATTTACAAAAACAAAAAATACGTGTCCATTATTTTCTAATACTCTAACTGACAGACTAAATAGATTTGCAATTTATTGATGGTGAAAACCAGCCTATTCAAAAGTGCCTGTAACTGGCCTACTTGAAATGAAAGCTTTGATTTAGACTATTTTAGATAGGTCAAAATGTACTGAACAGAGGATGTTTTTCGCGATTTCTTTCAGGTTTCTTCCCCTAGTAAAAGTTGTTTGTTACATACCTGTGAGCGGTACGGGCCGGGAGTGAGCGTGGCGCCGCCGGGTAAGCTTGAAGTGCGACGCGACGAGCTCGAAGTGTTAGATGGGGCGGTGGGAGTGTTGCTGTTAGTGCGCTGAAATAAACAACAATAAGGGTAAACGCACACTTATTAGAGCCGAAGGAAGCGAAGGAGCCGAAAGAATAGAATTTTACAATTACTTGTACGAAATCCTATGAAACCCCTCACACTTATCCGCGTAGCATCGGACGAGTAGATAACAGTATACGGATGAGAAAATGTTTCTTTCGGCGCGGATAAGTGTGCGTTCACCTTAAGGCGACTATAAGAGCTAAATTAGCAACTCTATTTGTGGTGGTTCAAACTTCGTTTGAGAGAGTCTGTTAGAATAAAGTTCTAACCAGCTTGCACTACAAAGTGGTTGTTACGTCAGTCACTGCGGGCCGAACAGTGCGAAATGAGTGGTTTATTGCGATTTACAAAAAATCTATTTATTGGACTAAACAAATAAAACACTATCATGTTAATTTGCTTGTAGAATTATTTGCCAAAAAATCAGAATGATGTATTTTAGTATGGTTTTTACTCGTTAAAGAAATTTTTAGAGATAAGTTCGTGATTTTTTTTATCGATATATGTGTAACAACTTCATAATCACGGACGAGCGCTTGTCAAAATTCTCGCGAAAAGTATGGCGGGTTGGCCGCTCTTAAGTTTTACCGTAAAACGTGATTATTCACCCAAAAAAATGTCATTTCCCAGCAATAATTTTTGCATAGGGTTACTTAGTTTGATGTATAGAATGCTTGGTTAACGGCTTAGTGAAGAGTTTGTTTACATTCTGTAATTAGTGCGCATAGTTTTATACAAACTAACTCTCATAGGTATTTCTCTAGAAAACCCTCTAACAGACGGAAAACCTGGACTTTTAAGGTCATTAAAATTCTGTTTGACAATTTTAGCAATATTATCTAGATCTTTGTGTTAATCTCTATCGAGTTCGTTCTGCCATTTCTTCCAGAGCGGAGATTCTTTCTCTATCGTGTGGTTAGTGCTTAACCTGGTGTCAGAGTTTTTATGCCGATCATAGCTTGGCTTTACATGCCGTTGAGAAATATCTCTCAGGCATGCTGGTATTCTCACAATCTTTTACTTCACCGAAGCAAGTGATATATTATACAATACGCACATGAATCCGAAAAATCGGAGGTGCGTGTTTGGGTTCGAACTTGAGTCCTATGACTTGGCAGTCAGACAGTCACAACACTAGACTATCACTGCTAAGATAAACGTTAAGAGCGGAGATGTTTCTTGGTTTGAGCGGACAAACAGCAGACACAGAGTCGAAGCACACATCGCCGGCTGTTTAAAAAAATCGCCTGTCTGCTCTGTTCCTCTCTTATTTGTTGCAAACCAATCCTTATAGTTCATAGCTTCTTCACCATCTGCCGAGCCTTTTCCCAACCATGTTAGGGTCGGCTTCCAGTCTAACCGGATGCAGCTGAGTATCAGTATTTTACATGGAACGACGGCCTATCTGACCTACACAACGCAGTTAGTACTGGGTAATACGAACCGACTTTCAGGCCACTGACTACCTGTAACGACTATCAAAGATCTACAAATGACAGCCGGGACCAACGACTTAACGTGCTTTCGTGCTTTTAAGGCATGGAGCTCATAGCTTCTTCAGGAAGCGAAATGATTGTGTTCTGAATAAGAAGAGAATAATATCTCACTTTGCTCTGTTGGTGCGCGGGCGGCGGCGCAGGAGTGACGGTAACACCGGGCGGTACCACGCACCCGCTACCTGCCAACGCCGTGCCCGTCGTCGAGTCCTGAGATAAAAGAACACAGATAAGATGTAACACAAGTGTAAAGAAAATAATAGCAGTCGGATCATAATTTGATTGGTCGGTTTCCACACGTGTCCGCACTTCTCCGTTTTGGTGGAATCGGGACCTTACGCTGGTTTCGAAAAGCAGGTAGCTTTCCACCAGCCGTTTAGGATGGCTTTCAGAAACTACATATAATGACATGGCATTTATGAACCCCATTGACGCATTCTACCATCGCGATAGCGTCGTTGAAGTTCTAACACCACGTAAGTCGTTTATGACATTTTGATTTTTGATGCCGTTTGCTAGAGAATAGGAAGACGCGTTGTTTCAGCCAATCACAGAAACAAGCAACTTCTCTAATTTGAAGTGAACACAAATTATAAATGGTATTGTACCATTACATGGTATAATTATACAGCTTTTTCAGTCTCCTGTAAAGTTGCTATTTTTGACTTACGTGGTGTTAGAACTTCGACGATGTCAGAGTTATATGCGCGATTAACACGAAAAAAAAATAGCACGAAAATAATAATAATTTTAGACCATTTTATTGTTACTTTTGGACTTCTATTGTTATAAAAGTCATAGGCACCAGGTCCAGAGGTAATGTAACCGGGTAGTAGCTATAAAATTATTACCTTAGTAGGCGGCAACCCAGTGGCTTGCTGTGACTGCCTCAGCTTCCTAAGCAGCACGAGCCGCGTCTCTTCGGCGCGTAGCTTCTCTCTCAGCGTGCGCAGGCGACGCTCGCGCTCCCATATCTCGGCGCTTGATAGTTCCTGAACAACAATAACATAAGGAAATTAAGTGTAAGAAGAATAGGGTAGATGAGACACCAATCAAAAGACATACTATTTAAGAGCTGTCAAAACGCGGTTCTCTCGTAGATTTTGTATGGCAATAGCAGGCTGTGACGTCACTGTTTGGTCAACTCAATGACTCAACTATTTATTGATTTCAAAGCAACTAAAAATCCAATTTGGCAATTAATTGAAAATAAATCGGGTTTTCAGGCCCAATATAAAGTCTTCTTTTTATGAGATTGGTGTCTTGGAATTATTGTTTTATGGTGTCATCTACCATATTATGGAATAGGATAAAACATAACATAACCTTCCCACGCCATCCCCGAAGGGTTAAGCAGTGGTGTACCTAATAGTACACCCACATTTAGCCAGTTATGTTTAAGTCCCATGTAAAAGGGGGCGAGCCTATTACTATCAACCGGGCAGTAGCAGCCACGGAGTCTCCATCAGACTCCGTGGCTGCTACTGCGAAATTCTTGTTAGAAAAACACTTTGCCCGACCCGAGAATCGAAACCCAGGACCTCATACTCAGAAGTCGTGCTTGCGAGCACTGGACCAACACGGCAGTCGCCAATAAAATGAAATTTTCTAAATTACTTTGTAGGTCTAACTTCGAGAAAGAGGTCAATCGTCGAATCCGACTCGGCTGGGCAGCGTTTGGGAAGCAGTGCGTTATCTTCACGTAAAATTTCCGCAGTGTCTCAAGACGAAAGTCTATAACCAGTGTGTGTTGCCAGTGATTACATACGGGACCGAAACGTGGTAGCTCGTAATGGGCCTTATCAGATGTCTTAAAGTCACCCAAAGGGCAATGGAGAGGGCTATGCTCGGAGTTTCTTTGCGCGATCGAATCAGAAATGAAGACATCCGCAAGAGAACCAGGGTCACCGACGTAGCCCGGAGAATTGCCAAACTTAAGTGGCAGTGGGCACATTGCTTGCAGAACGGATGGCCGATGGGGCCGAAAAGTTCTGGAGTGGCGACCGCGAACCGGAAGACGTTGCGTTGGAAGACCTCCCACTAGGTGGACCGATGACCTGGTGAAGGTTGCGGGAATCCGTTGGATGCGAGTCGCACGAGACCGGTCAATGTGGCGACACTTGGGGGAGGCCAGCAGTGGACGTCTTTCGGCTGAAATGATGAATGATGACTTTGTTGCACGTAGTGGATCACGTCGTGATAAACAGCTACACAAGTAGATCTTCCTGGTTAAGCAATGCTTGCCGAGGTCAGTCCGTGCATGGGTGACGATCCAATACATAACAAGACTCCTCCAAGCTTCGGAAAGCACGTTAAGCTTATGTTCCCGACTGTCATTTGAAATTATTGACAGTCGTTACGAGTAGCCGTAGAAGAGGTCTGACGATTTGTCTTAAGTACACATGGCGACACATCTACCTATGCACTTCCAGTATAACCTGACCTCTCTTAGTATGAGCTTCCCGTACAATAAGAGATCAGCTTAACTTAAAATGTCACTTACGGGATATCTTCCGTAATCAGTACTAATTTTGAGCTTCCGATATTTCCGACGCTGTTGCAAGCGCCATGATCGCGGGTTGACTGGAGAATGCGGGTGGATGGAAAAAATTGTTAGGAGCAGACAAATCTGCCTTGCATTCTCCAGTCAACCCGCGGTCATGGCGCTTGCAACAGAGTCGAAATAGCGGGAGCACAAAATTAATATTAATCACGAAAGATATCCCGTAAGTGACATTTTAAGTTTATTTACAAACCGTGAAGGCTTAAAACAGTGAGATCAGTTTAATTTGGTTTTGCATACCTTGATTGGTGATCATGCGTACAAGGTATATCCGTGTTTTAAAGTAGCAGAAAGCACTGAAGTTAAAGTGAAAGCGTGAGGGTAGCCCGCGAAATTCAATTTTTCTTACGTCTTTTGCAATTTGCAGGCCAATGGTAGGTTACGTCATCAAAATCATCAATACAACCCTTCAAATTCATAAAGGTCGAGGAATGACATTGACCTTGAAAAAGTCGTTCCTCAACCTTAAAGTTACAAACTCACTCTGTGTCCAGCAATAGGCAGCGGCGGTTCATTCTCGTCCTCTTCCGAGTCCTCATCGTCGCGAGGGTCGCGGGGAGACTCGGGCGCCGGCGCGGGCAGTGTACTCGGCGTTATCGACACGTTCACACCGCCCGAGTTTAGTTTACTGCTTACGTCTGTTGAGGAATAGGTAGGGATAAGGTGTATCTATTCATACACGAAATCTCTTAAGGGGTTATTGTACTTATCATTATGAACAACTTTTACTATGGGACCAAGCCCTGAATCGCGAAAAATGAATCAGCTGTTCCATACATTTCAGTTCACGCGATTTTCAGTGTTTGGTCCCATAGTAAAAGTTGTTCATAATGATCAGTACAATGAATGACCCCTTAAGAGATTTCGTGTATGAATAGATACACCTTTTATACACGAAAACCAATGAAGGTTATGTTACTAAGAAACCCGAAAGTGTAAGAATCACTCTTTCTACATTCTTCTTCTTTCATTATCGTTTGGTTAGTGCCTAACCTGGTGTCAGAATTTTTATGCCACCCATGGGTCTCTGACTTGGCTTTACATGCCGTCGAGAAATATCTCTCAGGCATGCTGGTTTCCCTAACGATGTTTTCCTTCACCGAAACCAGTGATAATTATACAATGCGCACATGAATCCGAAAAATCAGAGGTGCGTGTCTTGGGTACGAACTCGCGACCTATAGCTTGGCAGCCCGACGGTCACACCACTGAGCTATCACTGCTTTCCACTTAGTATCTGAGTTGTGAAAGTCAGACAGGCAGTGGTTCCAAGTAAAATAATAGTATTCACTTATTCAGCTGCATCTAGTCAGACTAAAAGCTGACCACAACGTAGTCGGGACCAGGCTAGGTATGTGAGGAATTCAATATGTTTCAAAATTGCAGAAGAATGACTAATGTACAAAAAGCGGTAGCCCACAACCTTTCAGCGTCCAATATGGAAGGCTGATCAAAGCTGATTGTAAAATTTGACCAATAAGGTCAAACTATTTTGAAATATAAAATGACATTGACAGATTTTCAACCAATGACGATGTTTGGCACAAGCTATGCTGGCGCCATTCGATTTACAATTGCCTTCCCCATTTCAAAAAGGCGATTACTGATGTAGATTCAGAATAAATCAAACTAGTACTTCGTCCGCAAAAATTGTGATAGCTCGGCTTTTATGCATGATATAAATACAATAAAGCAGCATAAAGCACCCACGAATAATGGAATTTTAGAATTGGATTATCAGTTCTGGAGATTACCCCATATATTAAAACTTACAAAAATATTTTACCTCTTCACAATATTAGTATAGATGGAACCTTTTATTTTTTGTCATCAATGGTTCCTTTAGCCTTGCCATGGCCAATCTGGGTTTACTTGTATAATATTTATTTGTCGTTTTCCTGTGCGTAAAATCATAGTTATTAGTTAATGAAATATTTATGTTTACTTAACTAATGTACGACACGTCATTTATTATAATATTATAAAGTATAAGTTTGTAATGTTTAGGAGGAACATGTTTGTTAATTGATAACGTATATGCTTGATTAGCTAATGCACATATTTGTTTTATAACACTACTCAAATTAGGCAAGAGTCATTAGGCAAACTGGGTCAATGTAATATCTCTGTGTAATCATTATATGATGTTTTGAAGGTAGCCGTAATACCTTAGTTAGTATCTTACGAATTAAAATAAAAAATGATAAAGAGCCGGCTATAGTTCGGTTCAAACTTAATGGCGGCTCGGAAGTTAGCTGCAAGTGACGGTCTGCGCATTATGCAGACAAAAAGATGCGTCATCTGCGCCCCGTTGATACCTAAAATTGTTGTCTGCGCAGCTTTACATTAAATGTCCCGAATCGCCATAAAGTTTAAAGCGTTATTCCTGCGCAAACCGTCACTCGCAGCTAACTTCCGAGCCGCCATTAAGTTTGAATCGAACTATACAAAAGTATGAGAGACGAAGACGACGCCTTACAAAATTGAACTTTTCGTAAAACTCGATGTGCTATATTGATTGTCAATGAACCCTGTCCATTAGGGCCGCATGGTGGGTCACAGACATCTTTTAAAGATAGGAAACCTGTGTACAAAGCAGTGGTAAAATCTCTTACTGATGAAACAGGTTGTAACAATAAAAGTGCAATACTTCTTTGGTGTAAATTTAGACCATAGACAACTTTCCGTAAGGAACATGGGTCTAACTGAAAGAAGGGACCAATGTTCCTTCGGGAATGTGATTCAATTTGGTGGTTTCAATCACAATCTAAAAGGTATAGCGCTTTTAGAGTAACACCTTGTATAATGACCACGGAGGCTGACTTCAGACACTCAGTTTGAAACTGAAGTGAATAATGGAAAGAGCTTCGAATATGTTTGTCTATGATTACATTTGTATAGATGTGTGTTAGTAGATGAGGCGCGGCCTGCCTGCTATTTTATTTTATTTTCAAAATAACAGCCACGGATAGCACCTGTATTATCAATAGCTGACATCAATAACAAATTCTTCTAAAAACCGTCACATTTCCCAGATAAAAGCTTTCAAAGTTAGAATCTTTTCACTGAAGGCACCATCTACCAGAATTATTGAAAACGTGCATAAAAGACTATCGGTAACACGTACCGAGAGGAATATTTTTCAACTTTGCAACACCGCTACCAGCTAACTTGTCTTCGTGGAACATCTGGTCCTGACGCATATCAAGAAGTTGTCTAAAACCTGTCAGTTATGAAAAGAGAATCATACTTTTAGAATAAGGCCTTTAAACCGAATTAATAATGACTGAACAGCCTGCGTTTGGTGTAATATAATCACCATAGTAAGGGCTAAAGCAGCCCACAAGTGAGGCGAAGCGTAACGTGGTTCTCACTGCCACCGTAACCGTCAGACAAATATCAACCTTGCCCTAGTTCAAATTCTGATGGCAAGTCGCCGGACACTAAACTGAGACGCCTACCATTGGCGCTCTAGAGCTAAGGGAGCTTTATTCAGCTTTACTTCAACTAACGCAAGGTCGATATTTGTTTGGCAGTGTCATCCGCGCCTTGCCAGTTCGGGCCCTAACGTAGCAAATAAGCAATCGAGCAAGAGGCAGATATTCAGGAAGTAATTCTTGCTACTCGTGCGTTAGTGAATAATCGGCCTGCCACAAACTGCCTTAACCTTTTATATGCCCCGCCAAGCCACAATTTCACCTAACATTTTGTTACATATTTGTGTCGTTGGGCGTACAGCGCATGCGCTTGCTTGTCACGTATATGTGACAATCACCACCGACCAAGCGGGCCCATTGCATGCTATCAATTAATTGCTAAATTACCGGTAAAAGGAGCCGGTGTAGGCATAGACGGCTTGCGGTGCGGAGGCGCGGCGGGCAGCAACACAATATCCGGACTCTCCGCATAGCTACGCTGTTCAGAGCGAGGGCGAAGCACCCGCTTGCCACTGGAGCCCTACACATTACACATACATACATTACTATTTGACATAGAAAGCAAAGGAGGGAAAGAATAACAATACTAGTATTCAATTGAATATTAAATAAAAAAAAAATGGTGCATGAAATTTATTCTAATGAAATAAATAAATCATTCGTTTTGGAGTAAATAGCTAACTACATTTTGTGTAAGTTTGATCAAAAAAACAGAGAATAAAAGTTTAAGCAAATTCAAAATCATAAAAAGGTATGGATATAAAAAAAACGATCATTATGTCAATACAATGAAAATGATAGAGGCATCTTCCTAGAATAATCACCATTTTTTTAGCCAAAGTAGATGACTATGGAAACTACCATTTATTGTACAGGCCTACCGCTCAAAATACACGGTAATTGAGGTAGCCACGCGGTTCGAGAGGGGAGGTGGAGACCTCCATCATTCTGCTGACGGGCATTAAAAAGGTAAACGCACACTTATCAGAGGCGAAGGAAGCGAAAGAGCCGAAATAACCGAATTTTAGCGCCGAATCGGACGAATAAATAACGTTATACAGGTTGCGGCACGAAACTCTAGCGCTGACCGTTATTGCGCCGAAATAAAAAATAAGAATGTCTTGGGGCGTGCGTTGCGCCGATTGGCTCTCCAGTCGTATAACATGCGCAGCTATCCCCTCCACGTTTCGTTCAGCGCTAGAGTTACGTGCCGCGACCTGTACTTATGATAGAAAGTTTTCTTCGGCGGGGTCGATTCTTTCGGCGCGGACAGGTGTACGTTCACCTTAAAACCCGTCCCGCCCCGCCCATTTACTTCAAACACCATCTCAGTTAAACTATAGGCCCGTACCAATTCTATGTGATGTAGTAAAGATAGTAAATAAACTAAGGTTTTTACTAATAATGTATCAAGCAATCTACTCACAATCCTGAGCTGTTGTACCTGAGTAACATCATTACAAATTGAATTTACTTTTCATATTCACACACTAAGCAACCAGGATTTTTAAGACAAGTCTAATTATCAGCCAAGGAGGTAATGTCTAAATAAAAACATTCTACAGAAAAAGAAGGCTGTGTAGTTTTGTTTCAGAAAAAAAAAACTATTTACAAACATTGCCTCAATTTAAGATTTATAAGTTTTCACATAACTCAAGTGTTATTGCGTATTCCATCAGGAATTTCTCAGTAACAGCCAGAGAGTTTTGATTTGTGCCTGGTTGATGGCTATAGGCTTACCGCTATTACATGGGACTTAAACATAAATGACGAAATGTGGGTGTACATAATATTAGGTGCACTTCTGCCTAACCCTACAGGGTTTACAGGCGTTATTTTATGGTTGTTTTGTTGTGTTTTCACGTACTCCAACCAACTTTGAAATGAATGCCGAAATATGCTGTATTCAAACAGTGCAAATTAATCAGGGGTTAATCAAGATGTCACTTAGAATTATTCAAAAGACATTTAAATCACAAATAGTATGGTCAAGTTGACATTAATCAATACTTAACTTTAAACAACCACATAAAAGAGTCTCAAATAGGTTTCATGCCTGGCTGCATAATATTAACTGTCTTATATCTTAAAATAAAATAGCATCCAGAGACACTATAACTCATTGATTACTATCAGATTACTGAAATAATTAATTTATTCTTAACGAGTTCAACCTTAAGATAGATTAGGTACAGGGAATTAGTCACATCATTAATTATAATATTTTCAGAGTTTTATATACAGAAAGATGATTTAATGGAAACTTTAGTTTTATTACATTGTATGTTTTGTTTTAGACTGATACTTACCCTGTCAATCTTTTTGAAGAGAGCAAAAAGAAAATTATGAGTTTTAGTTTTCATATTCTTAGTAATTATATCAATCAGATTATGCTGTTTTTACAGTCACAAGCTCTAATATGTTTCCCCAATAGGCAAGTTTTGAAGGTGATTTTCTCATACTGCATTGATTGTGTTTATATTGTTGCTCTAACATAGTATGATTGATCCCATACTATCATGAAATAAGTTACAATTTAGGGTGAAATCACATTCACACACACAGATCAGCATTCTCTTGCATATTTCATATTTTTCTCTTCCTTTCATTTAGCATTGCTACTCACTAAAGTAAGGTGTACTATTGCTCGATAAAGTGCTTTCGATGCAAATACTGATGCCTGACACCGGGCTTGTCTCCACCAATTATCACCTTTATGTGACAACACAAGAGATGCAGAGAGAGCATGTAAATATCATTTGACCATTATTTCACAGAAAGGTTGTTTTTCAGTTTTTTAAAGTGTTTGACATATTTGTGCTTGAGATTGTACATTATAAAATTCAACAAAGTGTGAACAGTTAGCTCATTCAAGTAGGTATTTAAAACATTCTTCACTTCATAATCATTACTTCCCTATAACGAGAAATCATAGGCCATCAATAATAATAAACCATAATGCTGTTATTAACTCTTCCTTATGCAAAACAATAACTAAAATTATCTATGAGTTGACCTCCAGCGGAGATCTATGTATGAGATATGAACAAAGGTATGTCTTGTAATAAGTAATAAGTGAAAGTGATGTACATGTGTGCCAGTGACATTTTTCTTTTACTTTGACTGCTTTTGCTGACTTTTATTTAAGTTAAATTAGATATTTATCATATTACTCACATGTGGTGGAGGTTGAGCAGGCGTTATAGTAAGCCCACTGGCCGTCAAAGCCCTCAGCTCGCTCAACTCAGGTGGCAATGCCCTGAATCATAAAAAAATTACATAATTCGACAATAATATGAAATGTAAACATATAAACAAGATTAAATAATTAAATCACCTGACGCTCAGGTCGACCGCCGAATCGTCTACGTCCATTACGGTTTAGTCACTTCTGTAACAATTACGTATCGCAATTATACACAAAATATTGAGGACATCAATCAATATATTATAAACAATACATATTTTAAACACCAACGCGCACAATCACCGTTTTGAATCGACAAAAGGTTGAACAATGCTTGGCTATTGATTATGTCGACATTTCAATGAAATAGGTAATCATTTAGATCGATTTTTTGTCCAAATGTAATGCACACGCACGCATCACCGGGATGACAATTGACAAGACAACGGTTCAATGGGCGCGAGTATCAAGATCCAGTGATAATTTTGGAAATATATACCTAATTTCAAACACCGGGCACTAGTCACATAACTTCTTTGTAAAGAAATCGCTTTATGAATGTTTTGCTGCAAGTTATACGAATTACAATTTGCGCTCTTGCAGTCACAACAGAATTCCACTCGCAGCCATTGATGACAGATAATACAGAAAATTAATTGAAACATAATTACACCACAGATATGACATAGACATCGAAGGCTCGTTTAAAATCTGTCATCTCTAATACTTTTCCTTTTCCATTGATACTCCACCCAAGAATGAAGAATACGTCTGTGGAAGAATCACTCACTCAACCCAGAATACTGCATCGATCGGGTATTTGGGTCCGAATGCTTTCAAACTAGATTAAAATTACAGCAGCCAAATTAAACTTCGGATTATTTTTAACTTTGGTCATTTCAATACATATTTTTATGCAGTCAGTATTTTCAACGATTGAAGTGTTACCAAAGCCTGGACTGCCTGGGAAGCCAAAGAGAGAGATCGAGAGATAGATTGAGATCCGAATTATATCCAAAGAACTGTGGGCCTGCCTGCTTCAGCAGAGAACAAGACTTCTAAGGGTACGGAAAAGAGAAGCTTTTTTACCTTAGAATAGGCTAATGGCACCATAGCCTCCGCATCGGCACATGCCAAATCTTTATAAAGAAGGGTAAATTAAAAATTCGGAAAGGTGGGGAAATTTTTTTAACTCTAGAGATAGAGTGAACTCTACTTTATTATTCTCTATGGCAATATGATGTCGACCATATGTCGACTATTTTGCTATTATTACTAATCTGTAACTCACTATGTCAATGTCAAATCGATTTTGATAACCCCGTCTTGTCAACTTGTCAAGTTCTGCAACTGCATGTGTTTACAAAATCATTGTTGAGCACAAATGTGAATTGTTTCGATAAAGTGTTCTATAAAAAAAATGCCAGGGCCAGACTTGTTATCAAGTCAAGGGCTTCGCCTTGACGGCCGTAGACCTAACGAACTTCGTCGTATTCAGTGCAAACTTGGTGTTTTCACTCAGCCGGATGGAAGCGCTTATTTGGAACAAGGAAACACCAAAGTTTTAGCTGCTGTTTACGGTCCCCACCAGGCAAGTTCAAATATTTCTACTATACTATGTTAAATGTGCAATATCAGACTAAGCACTCAAATTCGATAACTTATTTGTTTCTATATTATTATTCAACAACCGGTCTTTAGCAAAAACATAATTAAAATGGGTAAATTGCTTCTCACGTTGAACCTGCTTACACCACCTCCATCCTAGTGGGTTGGGTATAAATACGATTTTGCTTATTGTCTTTGACCATCAGAACTGTAGTAACAAATACTTGTTGTATCCATGATATTGATACATAAATCTAACAATCCGAATCCAAACATTAACTTTCCATAAGTTAACGTTTTTGCAGTCACCATATGGTGCACTATACAAGTTTTATTGCTGTTCGCCCCCTTTTAAATGGGACTTAATCAAAACAGGCTAATTGTGCGTGTACTATTAGGTACACCTCTGCCCAACCCTTTCAGGGATTACAGGCGTGATGTTGTGTTATTGCTATAAGGTAGCTTAATGTTCAGGAAGGTTAAGAGTAATCATTTGTTTCAGGCTTCAAAATCAAAAAGCTTACAAGACAGTGTTGCAGTCAACTGCCAGTTCAGCATGGCTACATTTGCCACAGGTAATTGCATTATAATAAAATTAAACATTCCCTAAAACTCTCAGAAATAACTTGGTTACTTGTTACTTAGTTTATGAAGCAGAAACATAAGTTAAACAATCGCCACCGATCAAAAGTAATCATAGGATAATAAGAGATAAAACTCAGGATGAAAATTACCTTATATCGACAATGGTAGCCATGGTAGTAAGTCTGCCTGTAACTTTTTCACAGAGGACTAGAACATAGACTACTTATCTTGGCTGTATCTTCCCATGGAATTCTTTTTGGAACAACACATGGATAAAGTTGCTGGCAAAAGCTAGAAACGTAACATATGAACGGCTGCATTATTTCATTACCTCTTTTATCGAGTGCCTTAATGCATGACGGATACTAATTAATGCAGCTGTCCGTACATTTAATTTTCAAGAATTAAAAAAAGTTTATAATCACCTCTGAATTTAACACACAACAGAGTTTGTCTCACACAAACAGAACAATGATCAAATATGTATAATTGACTGACTATGACACAGCCTTTGACTTACAACCGATTGTCTGAATACAATAGATTTCAAAAAAATGAAAAGATTTTAGATTATTACATCATGATAAAAGTTCATGAGTCATTATTTTGTTTTTATTTAGCCTATTAACTCCCATTGATGATAAAGACGTACCTAAGTCCTTTAGGAACTCATTTATTGTACCTTCCACTGTGCGTAGCGTCCAGTCCGTTTCTCAACCTTCTTTGAACTGGCCTCAACAGGACCATCCTTTTTAACCGACTTTCAAAAAGAGGAGGTTATCAAATCGTCAGTTTTTTTTTTTTTGTGTGTATGTTCAGCTTTTTTTCGCCAATTGCGAACCGATTTCGATGATTATTTTTTTATCTGGAAGAAAATTACTTTGAGGTGGTCCCGTTTAAATTTGGTGAAGATCTGATGGTGATCTTCGGAGAAATACAATGGAACTCTTCAATTATAGACAGCAAATCGGTCGTAATTGCTGCAATCACTTGGATGTTTGTTGTTTTCACAACATCATAACATATCATGACGCCTGTATGCTCTGCAGGTATGAAGATGTGTACAGTACACCCACATTTCGACAGTTAGGTATGTTAGGTTCCATTTTATTGGGGATAAGTCTATTACCATGACATGTTAAGAAATAAATGACTGCCTTGTTGGTCTAGTGGTGGCTCTCACTAACGCAACCAACTAAACACGCAACTCAGCATGAGGTCCTCGGTTCGATTCCCTGGTCGGGCAAAGTGTTATTGGGTTTTCCATCAGGAATTTCTCAGTAGCAGCCACGGAGTCTGGATTTCCGCCAGCGCTTGCCCCCTATTACATGGGACTTAAACATAACTGGCGAAATGTGGGTGTAGGTACATTTGGGTACACCTCAGCCCAACTCTTCGGGGATTACAGGCGTGATGTTATGTTAAAATAAATGTATAGCTAATATTTGTATAGGATATTACAACTAAAAATGGAAAAATGAAAAACTTTTTTGCGGTACGGTAGATTATATTTTGATTTATTCTTGTTTTTAGATTCCTTATTTTATTTTTTAACAGGGTGTTTATTTCTATAGAAAACCAAACAAAGAATTTTTCTTGATATAGTTCAAATTAAAAAATTATATCAGCTTATGCTAGTCATCACAAACTTTTTTTGATGTGTCTATGTGGGTTATCATAGGACAGTTTTTAAAAGAACTTATTGGCGACTATTACTCTGCTCTATAACATCATTATCATCCTTTCAACTTATAGTGATATCCAGCCTGTGAACTTCTAAAGCAGTGAATAGTTGTTATACATGTAATGGGGCAATCAAATGGCTCAAAGCAAAGATTGAGTTATTTATGTAAGTACTAAATCGGTGGAAAACTTAAACGTTTTAGTGTCTTAATGATTTATTATTTGTGATAGACCACATGATATAATACAGACTTTTCTATATTGTTTCAGGTGAACGAAAAAGCCGACCCCGTGGCGATCGAAAGTCACAAGAGATGTCAATGCACCTGAGACAGGCACTCATGGCTGCTATCAAAACAGAGCTGTACCCTCGATCACAGATTGACATCTACGTTGAAGTATTACAGGTGAGCCAAGTTTTGTTTGTTGTCTAGTTTACAGGCCTACTGTTTATAATAGAGAGAGACAGTGCCCGAGGAAACAGCGTGGTGCAGTAAGGGCGCTGACGCTCGATCGGCGGGCGAATGTATAATATACAGTGTACTCTGTGGGGTGAATGATAGCGCTTATAGGATAGGTTATAAATTATTTTCTTAGAAAATGTCAAAGACTAAAACAAATCGAAGATTTAATGGTTTTTCAAAAATGTTACTTTTAATATTGTGATTAGGACGGTTTTGGAGGTCGAAAAATTGGATTTGACTTTGACAACTACTTCATCACTTACATTTTATCATATAAAAAAATCATGTACCTACCTGATTTGATACAAGGCAACATCCCTTGTTTGGTACGATTTCCATGTAGGTACAGCGTGTCGATGACAATAAATCGAGTCACCCCATTTGGCGACGAGTTTCGCACTTTGAGTGTCGTCCATCAGCTGCTGTGACGGAGCAAGCAACAGAACAGGCAGGACACGATATAAAGTGTCCTATCGTTTGTGGAGCAACACCACATTCCACTCTAGGGCAGAGTCATCTACGCATCGCGCAGCTACCTCAGGCATCGCATCAGTTAGCGGAAGGTCTGTTGCTGCTGAACAAAGACATCACTGTTTAGTTTTCAAACTGCTACTTAGTGATTTTTTTATATCAACCTGCCTGTGACTGTCTATAGCCTAAAATAAATAAATAATAATAAATACTGCTGGACATTACACAGCGCCATCTAGTGCCACACTAAGCAACGAGGCTTGTGTCGTGGACACCAGATAGTTGATATACTACAGATACTTTTTTTGTTTGCAAATACATACTTATTATACATATAAACATCCATGACTCTGAAACAAACGTCCATGCTCAACACACAAACATTTGCTTTTACCAGGACCCTAAGAACGTAAGGCAGCGTCACTACCACTGCGCCATTCGGGTCGTAAAAATGATATTCAGTTCAGTTTGAAAACCTTTGCTCTCCTCTCTCTCTCCTACGCTACCGCTAAGAGAGCACTTAACCCATTTAATGCCTGGCACTATTGCTAGGTGGCTTGCCAAGGAACTTTACTGTTCCTCTACAGAGTCTACAGTATTTTTCTATCTACTGCAAATACAAACCTATAAACTCCTTTCCCATCACAGGCAGACGGCGGCGCGTACTGCGCAAGCGTGAACGCAGCGACTCTCGCGCTGATCGACGCCGGCATACCGATCAAGGCGTACGTGATAGCTTGTACCGCGTCCCTAGCATGGAAGGACGGTGCACCGGAACCTTTGGTCGATGTCAGCCATGTGGAGGAAGCGGCTGGAGGGGTCGTGTTGACTGTCGCTAGCTTACCTAGTACGGGTGAGTTGGGAAATAGGCGAGACGACAAAAAAAATCTAATTAGTCCGTCAGTTAGATTATCAAAAAATATTTGACGTGTTTTTCTTTTGTTACGTAAACCAGAATTGACGAAGATTTGAAGCTTTTAAAATTCTCAATACGTCACGCCTAGGTATAACTTTTAGCTAGTTCTGACGTCACGAGCCCCCACTCCCTATCTTTGTCAATATTCACTGATTTACAAAAACAAAAAAAATACGTGTCCATTAATTTCCAATACTCTATCTGACGGACTAAATAGATTTGCAATTTTTTTATACTGTCGTCATGCCTATTGTGGTGTATTGTAGTAATACAGATAGTGGCGGTACTTTTATACAAGCCTAAAAGCGAGGCTTGATTTTATAACCAACTACTCTTTAAGTGTTAGGGTTTCTGCAGTCTGCTTGCCTTATGGGCTTGCAGTATAGCTGGCCCCTAGGCATGCCACTGACTACAGCATAAAATAGTCGACCTATAATGTTCTCATTGTTGGGACATAGGCCTTTCAGTAAACGAAAGAGTCCCAAACCACAACTATGCACTATTACTACGTTATCTCATTTGTTGTCTTTTTTATTACAGAGGAAATTGGACTAATAGAAATGTCCCACAGACTACATTTGGATTATTTTGATACAGTCATGAGCCGGGCTATGCAGGGATGTAAGGATATTGAAGTAAGTTAACAATGATATCTCACCCCATCCCTACTTTGTACAGACGTCAGCATTTGAAGCTATCCATAAGTGCAAATTGTCCAATCAACCTAATGCTATGACGATAAAGTTGAAAATCTATTGAAGTTTCACAGATTGTAGCAGCTTGATGTGCATCTGTACCGTCATACGTGGAAGTGCCAGCGCAAACCATATCGTTCTGACCTTGAACTAATTGACCTCTTTGTGGTTCCATCTTAACATACACCATTCTGATAAATTTATCTTTTCAGGTAATTCTAGACAAAGCAGTGAGGGAACATTTAGCAGCGAGATGGAACAAATCAACAGATGATGTGGTTACCATTTGAAATAAACATTATTATTTTCACTTTTGCGTTCAATTTGTAACCCCAAGTATCAGTGATCAGTAATCTTCACTTTCAAAATTAGTGTGAGGCCAAAGTGGGAACGGATAGCGGAGCGGTCGGCGTGTAACGCAAACGCTTGAGACTTGGGTCAGTTTCCACTGCGGGAAAATCCTCGCGCCCTTTTTTTAATTTCACTGAATAAAGGACTATCAGTATTGCCTTTAGGTTTAAATTTGGTCTCTCTCGCATCCTCGAGAAGATGCTTTGTCTGCGTCGAATAGGCAGGCAATACTGACATCAAAAAAGTTCGCAAGGGTTTGCCCACTTGGTGGAAGTGACATTTATATGCCCACCAGCCTGATATATACACTCATCAAGTGAATAAATATAAAAACCCGCCCTGTTCGCTTAGGACACGTTGCTAAGGGCGCGCCTTCTGTCACCAGGGCTTGAACTAACTCCGCCATATTGTTTTTTCATTACAATTTTACCAACAAGACAATGGCATTCAAGCGCGAAAAGAATCAGTGGTTGTTATCTTAAACCTAATTATGCGAAATAAAACAAACAAAATAGACTTACATATTTATTAGAGATCTGAACAAAATAAGAAATTAAATTATATGTACAGTCTATGTTAAAACTAACTAAATTAGAGGTAAGTTAATAGGTACACACTTTTTCCATTACTTTGCTTATTGTATGGTAAACAAAAAAAACTTATTTATCGAAACGTTCTATGGCAAACGAAAAAGTGACGTAATTGAGTCAGCAAAAAATTGTTACAGCAATAGCCAGCATAACTAACGCAAAATGAAAGAAACAAAAAAATAAATATATTTTTTTAAATATCGGATGTTAATATCAGTCCATCCGTTCCTGTGATTGCACACACGAAATAAATAAAATGTATCTTTGAATAAATAAAACAAGTACTATATTGTACTCAATAAGTCCGCATTGTACAAAATTCCATAATATTGCACTCGCAAGGACTAATAAAAAAAAAATTGCTTCGTCCGAAGCCTTTGTTAAAACCGCTAATTTATTATAATTTTTAAAAATGTATAAAAGTTTTTTTTTCGTCTTTACCGCGTAACATAATTGCAATATTTTAAAATAACACGACCGTATAAAATATGCGTATATGACATTGCGAACAACAATGTAAAAGGTAAGGCCAAAATATTATTATGGGATATAATTTCATCTTAATATATTGAGTTGCTAAGGCACTCATCTACTTTATCATCTATATATAGAAAAAAAAATCTTATGCGTAAGCAAAAGTGAAAAAAAAGTGGGCGTTTGAAAAACAAAATGTCGTCCATCGCGTTACATGCCAAACAAATATCTCTCAATTCCAAAGGAGACTTAACCTAGTTGTATAATACGAATAAATGTTTTTCTCACATCTCTATGGCTCCGATGTATTAAGCTTTCGAATTAGCGACGGGGAAATGTTTCCAAAAAAAACCGACGAAGTAACAAGATCGTTACGAATATAGGTATCCTTCATACCCGTCGATTTTATGTTAACAAATAGATGAAGACGTACATTGTTTACCGCAAAAAAAATATTTCGTATAAAAATGTGATGCCTTTTAGTGACCATAAATTGACAAAAAAAATTGCACTTATAAAATTGCACAATCCAACGCAGTGATGTGTCTTTGACTTACACTTGCCTTATATTTTTTTCATTTGTAAATCATACCTTGCACGGATTAGGAGACTCCTTGCTCTAGAAATTAGTTTTTACTGTGCCATAATGTGACGCACGACCTTACATATATTGGTCGGAAGCTGTTTTCCTAATCTAAGAAGAAAAGACAACTGTATGCGTCCTCAGAAAACCAATACTAGTTCCGTTACCTAATCCGTGATACATTAAAACAGGCCTTACACCGAAGCTGACGTCACATTAACAATTATTTGGAGTATGTCTGCATAAACACTTGACAAATTCTGAGTGCATACTATTGTAAACTCCTTAGTATATTAATTGCGTGATAAGTTAATGTCAAGTGCCTATGATAATGATCTAGGAGTACAAACGCAGCAAAGAGATGTATTCTGCTGAATCTGTCGAGCGTGCAGCCCGACAAAAAAACGTTTAGATGGCAAAACTCAGAACTATGTATTTCATACCTGGCAATACCACGTTTCTTGCCAAACTCTACAATGTCAATGGCTTGTCACTGCTCAGGGTTGCCAGAAAATCTCTAAAAACGCCCTTATTTTTTTGTCAGATGTAAATGACAGCTAATAGAAGGAAAACGGTCATAAAGTAGAACTACTTCTACAACTCTTTGTGTTCTAACAGCTGCGGTGTTCATTCAACTTTGCATTCTGTGACATTGATTACAAGGTTTATTATTCAACTTCGGTGTGAAGGCCTTTTATAACAATTTAGAAGATCAGACGTCCTCGTGGCGTCGCTAACCCGAGAGCTGCTTAGTATACTTAAAGACAGCTATGGTAGAAAATACTAAGCTTTAATATAAGTGTAAATTGTGAAGTTGAACGCGTTTAGTTGGCGGCCACGGCCTCTGGCGCCGACGGTACTACTTTTTGACTAGAATCACCCACCGCCGCCGTATCTGTGGAATGAGAAAATGATTGTATCAGACATCGTATAACTCACTTGTAGTCATAACATATGAAGCAAGTAAACATCTTGTAGTTTTCATCAAGAATCTGGGATCACCAGACGAAAAGTAGAAAGGTAGCCAGTAAAAGTGAATTCTACACTCAAGTAATGATAGCAGAACAAGTACCGAGGGCGTTTTGAAGTGTGAATACTGACTATAACTGGCGAAATGTGGGCTTAGGTATAATCCTATCTAACCTTTTAGACAAAACGGGACAGGTGGTGATATTATGCTATGTGAATACTGGCTGAATAACTGGTGCGTTAACTACAAGTGCATTTCTCCTTAGCCTAAGAAAAGAAGTGCAGTGTTATGTTGTGTGAATACTGACCACTGCTAGTCTTGTTGGGTGAGTTGTGTGGCGAGCTGTTCTGCGACTCGCTGGTGCTACCCTCGTTCTCACCTGTCTCGCCGGCCGACGATGCAGCCTGAAATACATACAACAACAAATTCAACTCGATGAACTACCAATAAAATTCATCAAGGCAACGAAAGACTTCAATATAGCTTAATAATTATGAATATTCAGTTTCCGAATATCAAAACAAGTTTTGAAAGAAAAATTATACAATTTCGAATAACATTATAAATCTTTTAAACTATGCAACGGATTTTAATAGAGTTTTCAGCAATGGGTAGAGTGATTCAAAGGTTTATATGTATATGTTGCACCCGTGCGAAGCCAGGGCGGCTCTAGTATAATATTGGTTTTGATACACGAGCCACCACAAAAATCTTTAATTTATTGGATAATAGGGTAGTCGACACACCAATCAACAGACATACTTTTAAGAGCTGTCAAGACGCGGTTCTCTCATAGATTTTGTATGGCAATAGCACGCTTGACGTCACTATTTATTGATTTCAAAGCAACTAAAAATCGAATTTGGCAATTTATTGAAAATAAATCAGGGTTCAACCCAAACACACACTGTCATTTTAAATAGGAAATTCAGCTGACATTTCAAAACATTCAGGGTGTCTTAAAGGCACTATAATAGTTGAAATCCTCTAATATAAGTTAATAAGTTGCTAAAACAGTTTATCAAACATTTTATTGGTCGATAGAATAGAAGATAAAATTGAAAGTATATTCTAACCTGTTCCATTGATATAATAGATGTACTCACCCTATTCTTATTCCTTGGAATCCTTGGTTTGGGTCCCTTCGGCTCCTTAGTGGGGTCGAAGTGGCAGTCAAATATCTCAATCAGTTCTTTTATGTCTTCCTCCTTAGCTGACACGGTCAGCGATGACATTTGCTTCTCCAAGCCTGTAGAAATAATAATAGTAAAATAATGGATAATTTGTAAGCAGTCAAGTAATCAGTAATCACTAGAATCATGTCTTGAAATTCAAAGGTCTGGCCATTATTGAGGCGAGTTTCGCGTGGCTATTTGCATCAAAATGTTTTGATAATCATGTTGTCACGCTACTATATCCGCCAGTTTTTCCACACCTAAGTTGTAGTTAGATATAAATCGGAACAGAACGAGACATTTAAAAAAAACTTTCTATGGGAGGTTATTTCCGATCTAATGAGCTAAGATTGTTTAGTGAGACTGTATAAAGGGTGTAAAACACCTCTTAACGAAGCCGAAAGGCACTTGTTCTCCCCGTCATTGCGATCTTTTTTTTGTTCTACACCATACCTTATAGTTACGGAGATATTGGGGGTCAAAGTTCCAACATTTTGACTAAATACAAGTTTTTAATGTAGGATTTTTACTTTAAACACCTCCACGACTCCCATACTATTCAATCCATTCATCAGCACAATGTTTTGAGTGCGTTACATTGAATTCTACCACAAAACATGATTTTTCACCCCAAAAAAAAAAAGTTGTTTCCCAGCAATAATTTTTGCGTAAAGTTACTTAGTTTGATGTACAGAATGCTTGGTTGACGGCTTCGTGATGAAGTCTTTTACACCCTGTATATCATCTATATGGTCAGTGGCCCAAAAGTCTGACAACCAATCTTGTCTTACCAAGGGGTATCGTATTGCCCAGTACTAACTGGGTTGTGGAGGTCAGATAGGCAATCGCTTCATGAAAAATACTGGTATTCAACTACACCTGGTTAGACTGGAAGACGACCGCAATATAGTTGGGAAAAGGCTAGGCGGTTGATGATGTTATAGCGAATCTATGGAAGATTGATTGGCCACAAATAACACACTTTACACATAAAGATCCCTCCATACCGAAATTAGCAGCAGCATTCTTTTCAGCGAATCCAAATAAAAAGTAGTAATCTAGTCTACTACCCGACCCCAACATGATATAGCGAACTGCAATCCGATGATGACGTCTCATAGCTTACCCACAAGCTTCTGTTCCATCCAAGCATCCCGCAGCTGGTCGTACAGCAAGCCGGCGTCGGCCAGCAGACGGCGCAGCTGTGTGACGCGCTTGCGCTCGGGTCGCGCCGAGCGGAGCAGTGGCGCGAATACTGGCCGGAACGTGTTCTGTCTGAGATTGAGAAGTAAGAGGTTAGGTTGTAGGCTGAGAAATATGTATAAATAAACCCTCTACTTTATCCTTCGAGGAAAAGTGGAGTGATAATAATATTGATGATAATATGAAGTACAGATCACCTCTCTGGCCATCTTTTCTTGGAAATTTCTATCATCCATATCTTTAAACCTTTCCAAAGGCATAAAGTCCGCCTTATTATCTTTTACTAGCAGCACATCCCGGCTTCGCACGGGTGGACATTGATTTTCCTCTAATTCCCCCTCCCCCCTTATATTAATATAGACTATGACACTTACAAATAACGTGGCTTTCTATTGGTAGAAGATTTTTTTTAATAGGTTCAGTAGATCTAAATATTACGTCCTGCAACCTCACCTCTTTGTAATATTATTATAGACATAGATTTACAAAGTTTAGAGACACATTTGAATGAAGGCTTTAAAAAAATATCAGTACAAGACAGGAACAGGTTAACAGATATCCTTAGGTCCAGGTTCGCAATCCCGAGATGCATAATTAATTTTACAGATTTCCTATTTGCCAGTGTTTAGTAAGGAAATGTCGGTTCAGGCAATGTAAACCTGCTAATGGGATTACAAATTGACATATCAATAGAAGCTTACCTCTCCAGCAGCTTCTTAAGACTAGCGAGCGCCTCGAGCTCGGTGTGCACGGGCCGGGCCCAGGCACGCGCAGTCTCCACCATGTCCTTACTGGCGGACGCGCCCTCACCGCCCGCTCCTACTTCTTGCTGTTCTCCTGGTTTCATAAAAGGAATTATTATTTACATTTTACAATAAAGCCCAGAAACATCGAACAAAGAAGCAGTTTATCTTCGTTCACTACAGATTGCTGTCAAGAAGAGAACAAAAAAAAATAGTTTCATCATCATGTGCCTAGCCTTTTCCCAACTATGTTGGGGTCGGCTTTCCAGTCTAACCGGATGCAACGACGCAACGGGAACGACTGTCAAAGATCTACAAATGACAGCCGGGTCCAACTGATTAACGTGCTTTACGAGGCACGGAGGAAAGTCGGTATGTAATGGGTGGTCATCCACAGACTAACCTAGGCAAGCACGGCTTAACCTAAAGTTCGACTCGAATGGCTGTTATTATTTAGCCACAAGCTCATAAAAAAGAAATCTATCCAGTGAAAATTCTGCATCAAGAATTCAAGCATTTGGTAACTCATAATCAGTCTTATAGGTTTTTACAGCTAGGCTACAGGCCTCCCCACCCAGAGGGGCCCCGGTGCGGGCTGGTGTATGTCAAGTGTCTTCGAATTTGTTTCACAAGGCTAGTAAAATTTAATAGAATTCTCAACCAAAATTAAAGGGAAAATGACCCACAATATTCTTTTTTCAGACATAAAGGAAAATAAATAACAATATATTTATTGCTATGATAGTGCGGGACATGTATTTGTTTTTTCTATTACTTTATGCTAATAATAATTTACTTGAACCCAACCCTACTACATGGATTGAGATAAGTACTAAACTAATCACCATCCATTTTGCGAAAATTTAATTTGAGATAAGAACAGCAATAGAAGAGCACAGGTTTTGTACAGGTACAGAAAAGGAAACAGACTTAACTGTGACCTTTTTAAGACTGCTAAAGGATGAGGTCCCTTACCCTGTGCAAGATGCTCCACAATCCTGTAGGCAGCGGTAGCTCTCTCGAGCGCACTGTCCACGGACAGCGAGTCAGCGTCGAGCAACACTCGCGCCAACACACGCAGCGACACAGACTTCACTGTGGCCTTGCATTTGTCTGCGGCGAGAGCATAGCTGTCCGCGAAGCCGGCAACTATCGATTTGAAGCGGTCCAGAAGTTTGTACCTGTGGAAAAGGATAGAATTCAACAGCATGACCTTTCTCTCCCGGGTCTACACGAATGTCTTTTAATAACTAATGCCGTGGACAAAACAACAGCTAGCCAACCTTTGCCCAAAGAGGTTCGAGCGAAAAGTACAGAATATTGTATGTTATTTCGCGGACTGCATTCATTAGTGGCACGAATGAAAAGGAAGACAAAGACACGATTAAGCATGTGTGTGTCCATCGTTGAACATTTGTCACTATTGAATTCAGAGGCGATTCTAGTGCAAGTTTTCATACCTGAACCGCAAACTTCAAGTTTTGTCAGTGATAAAAAACTCATACTAGGCCCCACAGTTTGCTTCAACCTCCTGTCTTTTGCTTACCTACCTTAGACTGATTCTACAATCTGACTCTTATCAGACATCACCTGATTATTACGTTCTTTCAGAGTCACAAAATTATTTAAAATCAAATACGGAATTGAGGGGGGGGTCTGTATTTATGCTTTCGCGGTTGCACAACGACATGCTTTGCTTATGCTTTGCTTGGTAGTATAGATGCAGGCCTACCTTACTGCCTCCCTCAGAGGCGGTAGGGTGGCGGGGTCTTGAGGGGGAGCGCTACGGTCGTGTAGATCCTCAAGGCAAGTCCGGGGGATTCACCTTCACGAGGTTGCCACCCTGTTCTTGGTCTAATTCCATAAGAATTAGACGCAACAAAAACCCCCAGGCGCTTTTTTGTATTTTCCCGAAAGCCAGAATCCCAGGCCTAGGGCAATCCCACACCCCACTCCCATGATCCCACGCCCAGTCCCTCCCTCCTTTTTCCCTTTTCTCCTTTCGGTCCATGAGGACGGGCAACCTCAACTCCAAAAAAGCCCACAAAATCCAATAATGCAGAGTGGAAAAAATAATATTCCCCAGGTGGGTCCCGGCAATGCCGGGGAATCCCACACCGACTCGTCGGTCTGCCCCCACCGTAATCTGGGGGGGGGCACCAATCTGCCAATTAGTGCCGCGCCTTCTGCGCGGCTGGCTGCTTTGGCGCCAACAGCACTGGCTGCGGCTCACGCGCCACTCGACACAACCATGGCTGCGACTTCTGCGCCTACTGACCCAAAGACGGCTGCGATCTCAGCGCCCAAGACGGCTGCGATTTCTGCACCAACCACACTGACTAACGTTACACCACTTTCCACGAGGGCCTGGCAACAGAGCATCGTTCGGAACAGTGTAACAAACAACCCTGACAATGACAGTGACAAAGCACGACTCTCCAGCCTTAGCAGCGAACTCCGCGCGCTGGCACTCCAGCGCGAGAAGATCGAGGCAAGGTTGAAAGACATTGATTCTCTCGGGACGGGAAAGGAAGCGGAATCTGATGGTTCTGGCTTCATCTCTGTGGACGAAGTACGCATGCTGAAATCCAAGCGCGGAAAGATCCGGAACAGAGAAAGAGATCTCAACAACCGTTTGCGCAAAATCCGCGAAGGCAATAGCCAGCGCGAAGCGCAAACGGCTAGTTGTAAGGGAGTACGCGACCAGCCGCAAGTACGCGAAGGGGAAACCCAGCGCGGAAAGCAGCCGGACGCGGAAACGCGCGGGCAAGGACCAGTACGCGAAGGGGAAACCCAGCGCGGAACGTCACTGCCCGCACCAGGACCATCCGGAGGAAACGACCGGAACCGCACCGAGACGACCCAAGACCGACACCGGACTAAACAGAAGCGGGGCAAGCGGGCTGGGTTCTCACGCGGGGTGTCTCTGGCACAAAACACTGTGCCAAGCCCCTCAGAACCGCAACCCGGTCCAAGTGGCCAGGGAGCGGCGAAGAGGGTGCGACCGGATGACACTGCCTCACCGAGCACGCTCCAGGGGGACGCCAAACGCGTTAGAACCCAGGCCGCTCAAGGGGAGCAGAGAACCTACGCGCGAGCCACAAAGGACATCCCTGCGCGACTCGCCGTAGCTATCTGCCTCTCGCCTCCATCCCGTGACATGACGACTGACGAGACTGAGCACATTAAGCTTAGCCTCGAGGACCTCATCATGGACACGTGTACCGACCCCTCCAAATCCATCCCGGCCTTCCGCGGCTACCCTAGGGTAGCGGACGGCACGGTACAGATGTGGTGCGAGGACGACAGCGCCCTGACCTGGCTGACCCAGAACGTGCCAAAGATAGAACTGCCGAACACTGACGCGACACTGACTGTAATGAAACAGTCCGACGTACCGACCCGAGTCCGAGCAGCGCTCTTTGTACCCCGGTACAAAGGAGACATATCGCTGCTCCAGACTGTACTGACCCGACAGAACCCCTGGTACGACATCGGGAGGTGGTCGTTGTATAGGGCGACATCGGTCGGTGGCGATAACTATGGGACTTATTTGACCCTAGGCATCCCACCGGAAGAAGTCGAAAAGGTCTTGGGGAGGGAGCGGCGGATATCGTACCTACTTGGGTCGATATACGTGCGCTTTTTCCCCAAAACCCGTCCCTCCGACACCCAGACTGGAACTGACACCGAACTGACGAAACCGGCACCGACTGAGCTTGACTTGACCATGACTCAACTGGAAGAGGAGATGGCCAGAACGGCGATGGCTGATGCCGACGCTGTGGGGATGCCAACCTCACCACCAGGATGGACAGAGCAGCTGCTCACATCATCGCCAGCACCGAGCGAGGACCGGCACGGACTGGAGGAGGGGGGGGAAACATCCGATGGATCAATCTCCTCCTAACTCCACCCCACTGCCGCCCACATCCCGTCCCCTAAGCATAATCCAGACGAACCTCCAGCATAGCCAGACGGCCACCGCCTGCCTACGCAGGGCGCTGGAGGTGGAACCCTTAACCATTGCACTCATACAAGAGCCGTGGATCCGCAATAACAGAATATGCGGCCTTGGTAACATTGGAGGTAAGCTAATCCTCGACACACAAGGCACAGACAAACCACGAACCTGTGCTTATATACCCAAAGACGTACCCATCACCACACTCACGCAATTATGTTCCAGAGATCTAACAGCCGTCAGGATCAAAACTGACGACGATGCACCTGATATCGTCCTGGCCTCGGTATACATGCCAGGCGAGGATGATGACTGCCCACCAAAAGAGATGGCCGACCTGGTAAGGTACTGTGAAGACGCCAACCTGGACCTGGTCATCTGCACGGACTCGAACGCCCATCACCCGCTTTGGGGTTGCAACAAAGCCAACACTAGAGGTGAGGTACTATGCACATATCTGTTCTCCACTAACCTTAACATCGCAAACCGCGGATCGGAACCCACTTGGGTCACATCACGCGGACAAACAATCATTGACTTAACGCTGGCCTCGGAAAGCGCGACAAAACTTGTCTCTAACTGGCACGTATCCAACGAGCCTTCCTGCTCTGACCATAGAAGGATTCGCTTCTCACTAGTAGCTAACATAAAAAAACCCGAACCTAGACGCAACCCACGCCGTACCAATGTACCCGGCTACAAACGGCTGTTGGCCTCCCTACTAACACAGCACCAAACGCCTCAAACTCTGACGGATCCCAAGCAACTTGAGGACACTGTAACAAAACTCTCGGAATTTATAATCGAAGCCTACCACGCCTGCTGCAAACTAAAAGTTCAAAACACCAAGAGCAAGGGTAACTCCTGGTGGAATGCGGAACTTAGTAAACTCAGGCAAACCATGCGCAAGCAATTTAACAGAGCCAAAAACTCTAGACTACCAGAAGACTGGGACTCATACAAGAAAACACAATACACCTTCAAAAAACAAGTCAGGAACGCCAGCAGGGCCGCCTGGCGGAAATTCTGCGAAGAAATCGAATCAAACACCGAAGCCGCGCGTGTGAGAAAGATCCTATCTACCGATCAGGATCGCACCCTCGGGTCACTGAAAACCGCAGACAACACTTATACTAAGTCGGACTACGAAACAAGTAAAGTTCTTCTGGAAACCCACTTCCCAGACTGCAACCTCTCCGAGGACAGAACCTGGGAAAGGGAACCAATACACACACCAAATGATCAAGACTGGGCCAGAGCCCGCACCATAGTAACCGCAGAGAGAATAAAATGGGCAATCAAGACTTTCAAACCATATAAATCCTCAGGCTTAGACGAAATCTTTCCTGCCCTGCTACAATGGGGAGCAGACGTCCTAATGCCGTGGCTGACCGCCATATACCAAGCCTGTATAGCACACAAATACATACCACTTGCATGGCGAGAGGTGAAAGTTATTTTCATCCCTAAACCAGGCAAACCTGATTACACACAACCCAAGGCGTACAGACCAATAAGCCTGACATCTTTCCTACTGAAAACTCTCGAGAGACTCTGTGATCGACACATTCGGGACGGACCTCTTCGGGAGCGACCACTTCACAAACAACAACACGCATACTCCACAGGAAAATCAACAGAATCTGCACTACATAATGTCATCTCCAAGATCGAATGTGCAGTGGACCACAAATGCTCTTCACTAGCTGTCTTCATTGACATAGAAGGCGCTTTTGACAAAACCATCTTCCATAGCATCAACGCAGCCCTCGAGGAACACGGTGTGGACTCGACCCTGCGAGGATGGATCACGAATATGCTCAGACTAAGAGCCGTACAAGTTACGGTAAACGACACCACCAGAGCTATAGTGGCGAAGGGCTGCCCGCAAGGCGGTGTCCTCTCACCACTGCTATGGAACCTCGTAGTAGACAGCCTCATTAAGCGCCTCAATAACAGAGGCTACTACACGGTGGGCTATGCCGATGACCTGGCCATAATAATAAACGGCACACACGAAAACACACTATGCAACCTTATGCGCCAAGCCTTGAGGATAGTAGAAGACTGGTGCAAGGAATACAAACTAACAGTGAATCCTACTAAAACCGAACTCATTCTCTTCACAAAGAAAAGGAAGTTGGCAACTTTACAACTACCAAGCTTCTTTGGGACCACCCTAACCCTATCGACTGAAACCAAATACCTGGGTATATTTTTGGACAAACAGCTGAACTGGGCAAAACACACTGAGTACATAACCACAAAAGCCAGTATAGCCCTATGGCAATGTAAGAGACTGCTCGGGAGAAATTGGGGCATAAGCCCCAAAATCACCTACTGGCTATACACCGCAGTCATCCGACCAATCATTACATACGGCTCTTTAGTTTGGTGGCCCAGGACCAACCTAAGTACGACCCAAAAGGATCTCGAAAAATTACAAAGATTTGCCTGCGTGGCAATCACCGGCAGTATGAGAACTTCCCCTACTGCTGCCTTACAAGTAATGCTGGGGCTACCACCACTACACCTCGTCGTAAGAGAGGAGGCGGCCATAGCGACTTTCAGACTCGGAGTATCTGGCACCCTAAGTAACGATTCCAGAATTAAACACACACGCATCAGAGAAGATGCAATCAAGCAACAGCCTATGATGGCATCACCCAGCGACAGAATCCTGAAGACCCACTGCTTCCAAAAACACTACAACATAGAGCTCACGGCGGAGTTGTGTGACTACTCAGGTACAAAAGAGCTAAGAATCTACACTGATGGATCAAAAACCAACGACGGGACAGGTGTCGGGGTGTTCTCCGACGACCTAAACATCAAAATATCCAAACCCCTTGGAATACTCAACTCTGTTTACCAAGCAGAGTGTGTAGGTATTATCCAAGCAGCACACGCCATAGAGGCCAGGAAGGTTACGGATACTAATATCCGAATACTCTCCGACAGTGCCTCAGTCCTTCAATCCTTAAAGAGTAATCAGATAACGTCGAGACTGATACTAGAATGCCATAATGCCCTAGAACGAATCACGGCACTAAACCATAACACGGTAACACTACAATGGATCAAAGGTCACAGTGGATCACTTGGGAACGATGCGGCTGATGAACTTGCCAGAAGAGGATCCAACACAAAACCCTGCGGTCCCGAGCCCATTGTGCCCATTCCTTTCAAGCAGCTAAGAAGTTGGTTAAAGGAACACACTCGAATACAAGCGGAGAAATGGTGGACCTCGGCACCAGGATGTAGGCAATCCAAGGAAGCCATGCCATCCCTGGACACAAAGCTGACCAGGCGCCTTCTGCGCCTGGACAGGGATAGCCTACGACTGGTGGCGGGGACCATCACTGGACACTGTTCACTGAATAAACACTTCCATACCCTAGGAATCACTGACAGTCCCCTGTGCAGAGCATGCATGGGGGCGGAGGAAACGGTGGCGCATGTGCTCCTTGAGTGCACCGGCGTTATCAAGATTCGCGAGGAGACCCTGGGAACACCTAGATCCCTTGCGGATGCCCTGAGAAGACCGGGAAGTTTGATCTGCTTCTGGAGGGAGGTGGGCTGGTTGGAGTAAACGGCCACCATGGCTCACGCACAATGGTCCATTTTAAGGATTAAGTGCGGAAACCAAAACCCCATGATAGATAGATAATACGGAATTGAAAACTGCCTGTTAGAAAGACTCTATTCCGGATATACAGAACTACTATTTCACGTTACTAATTTAATCATTACTCTTCATACACTTATAAAAATACTTCTAATTGTCCCATAGAAACTACACTACACTTTCATTAATCTCTTACGAAAAAAACCCCAAAGCAAATATCGTACTGAACCATGCCTTAGAAGTTGCTAATTTTGAGGTTATGAACAATTTTCGTTATCCTGCTATCAAATTTGTTTAAAATAAAAATAAAATGTTGTTGTGTGTTTTGAAATAATTAAGTAATAGGTACTTCTCTGATCAATTAAAGACCATCACCAGTCGCCTTTGAACGTCATACTTAGGATACCAACAGCGGACGCCACATTAAACGAGGCGGTTTCTACGTTCTAACATGGTATCTTCATCATCATCAGCCTATTAATGTTCCCACTGCTGGGACAAAGGCCTCCTCTCTATGAGAGGGAATGGGCTATAATCCACCAAGGGGGTGCAGTGCGGATTGGTAGATGTCAAACTGTTTGGCAGACTTTTTATATGATATACAGATTTTGAATAAATAAACAAAAAAATAAAAAAACCGTCTTTGAATTTTTTGGTTTTAAGACATGCCGGTTTCCTCACGATGTTTTCCTTCACCGTTTTGAGAGCAGCGGTGATGAAATAAATTACACAAAGTAATGCACCACTGGGAAGGAATATTCTAAAACCATCAAGATCATTCCTTACCTAGTGAGGGCTTCCAGCAGCATGGTGGGGCTAAGACGTCGAGGCTCGTGGTAGATGAGGATCACGCTGCCATCGCCTTTCTCTTTCTCCAGCCAGTCCAAGAAGTCAGACAGGGCGGAAATCTCAGACTTTGTTTTCAATATCTGTGGGATTAATGAGGTTTTATGAGGAGGACACAGCAATTTAAATAAAATAATATTAAACATTGAATGGAACACTACACTGCGCTCAAAAACAGGGATCATAGACGTAGGCAAAAAGGCTGCCAGGCTCAAATGGGACTGGGTGGGCCACGTGAGCCGCATGCACGACGACCGCTGGGCAAAGGTGTCAACACGATGGGTGCCTGAGGATGGACGGCGCCGCCGAGGCCGGTTGGTTCAAGGTGGCGCAGGAGAGAAGAGTACCTGGAAGGATATGTGGGAGGTATTTGCCCAGCAGTGGGATATTCGAGGCAAAAAAAATAAAAATATGATTCGTTTTTCAATTCGGCTGCATTGGCAGTTGGACTAGTTGTAGATTTTTACATTGAGATTGAGCTTTTCCCCCGATCAGGATAATAATTCGAAATTCACATCATTGCCACATCTAGAGAGTTCAAACAAATAATTTATTATACTATCTAAGCGTTTCGACGTAACCCTCTCCGAAAACTCACGAAATAAGGCTTGTGTCCTGAAAAAATTTAAGTCCGTCAGCTAAATTATCAAAAAATATTTGACACGTATTTTTTCTTTTGTTACGTAAAAAAAAATTCACGAATGTACGACGCTTTCATAATTTTCAATACGTCACGCCGTGCTATAATTTTTAGTGCGTTGTGACGTCACGAGCCAGTCTTTTCAGATCTTTGTCAATATTCATTGATATATAAAAACAAAAAATACGTGTCCATTATTTTCCAATACTCTAACTGACGGACTAAATAGGTTTGCAATTTATTGATGGTGGAAACTAGCCTATTATCCCTCATATTTTGTCTGGAGTATTAAGTTAAGATTTTAAGATGGACGTTTATAAACAGTTAGGTATCCAGAAGGTTCCCAGTTCGTTTTTTACATAATGATATAAAAAAGAATGATTGATGGTTGATGAGCTTGATGATGATCAAGCTAAATATTCAGTTCTACTACTACTACAACAGCCCATAACATCCACTGCTGGACATAAGCCTTTCCCATGATGGGAGGAATTTGCCGTAATCTCCACACTTGGCAGGTGGATCGCAGTGATGAAAGAGTAACAGAAAACGCTGCTGCCCATTCTCTGGTCTACGGAGGTGCAAGGTGTTCTGCCTCAGACATTAGTCGCCTTATACGACACCCGTGAGTGTAATGGGTTGGTTCTATTCTACTCTGCCGGATACCACACGGCTTTAATATTCAGTTCAGTGTTGATGAATATCTGAGTACAACACTGAACTATATTTCGCAATTTTGTTCAGTAAATTAGTAAATTGATGAAAACAGAGCATTGACAGTTTTATGGGACATTGCCAACTTTACACAACCCTATTAAATGTGAGAACTGTTCTTTAGTTCTTACCTTATGAGTATTAGTGTCTTTGAGCATACGGTAGCGTCCCACAGTGACCACACGGACGTTGTGGCGACGACGCGCGCCCGGGTTGAGGTCCCCGTACGGCATGATGTACTGGGAGTACGACTGCTTCGGGGTATACGCAGCTATCTGGCATATCTGAAACAATTGGATAAAGATTTTGTTAGTTCATCATCATTTTATGTAGGTATTTATTAGCTGTTACCCGCTACCTTCGTGAAATGATTACAAAAATATTACTTTGAACCGGATTTTGTTAACAATTTCGGTCGCCAATTCTTTTTATCAAATAATAGTAGCCTAACTTACTCCTTACAACATCAGCTAGCCGTTTTGGAGATTAGCCGGACCAAATACACAGACCGGCAAACAGACAAAAATTTTTTTTTTTTTTTTTTAATACGAGTAGGTATCATATAACTTTCATATTGTATTTAGTATCATCTATCATGGGGTTTTGGTTTCCGCACTTAATCCTTAAAATGGACCATTGTGCGTTTGTATTTAGTAAAAAGCTGTTATTTTGAAACTACACACAGACACGTCAATTTTTTTTATTTGTATAGATGGTAGCTGACCCCAATATAGTTGGTTTCCCAACTATATTGGGGTCAGCTAACATCTATACATCAAACATCCAAACATCATCATCTGCCTAGTCTTTTCAGACTATAGCTGGTGCCAGTTAAGATCGTAATAGAGGTCATTGCTCCGACTTTCATCCCGATATCGAAATATTAGCGATACTGTCGCACCATCCGTACTAATCTATCGCAAAACTAATATCGCTTGAGTCTCATAATACATCCACAGAGTCCCACATACATAACGCAGTGCACAACCCAAAAAAAATAAGAAATCGAGCAAACGTACCCTACGAAATTAATTGTTTTAAATATTGTATTTTCGTTTTTAACACTATTTTAATTTACTGAGACAATTTTAAAAAAGTAAATATATTATTATGCATATTAAAATTAGGATCTGAGACTTTTGCGCGAAAGACGAAATTAATTGTTTTAAATATTGTATTTTCGTTTTTAACACTATTTTAATTTACTGAGACAATTTTAAAAAAGTAAATATATTATTATGCATATTAAAATTAGGATCTGAGACTTTTGCGCGAAAGACATTTGCGCGAAGGACACTTGTTGCGCGCACCCACTTGCGCGAAAAGACATATGCGCGCATGGACTTTTGCGCGAATGGACTTATGCGCGAAAGGGCGAAAGGAACCTTACGCGAATGCACACTTGCGCGATTGGACTTTTGCGCGACTTAATGGCCACTGAGGTTTAAACATAACATCACGCCTATTATTACTTAGTGGTGTTTTTTTTTGGTTTTTCCGTCATGAGTGTAGTTTTCATGATTTTTGGGGTCGCTGATAACGAAAATGAGGGTGATTTGTTGAAGTCTATCAGATCTAACTAAAGGCAAGGTGCCTGGTGGTTGGTTATCAAAAGTGCATTTGAATGGCCTAAATGAAATAAATAATTATTGACCTCATTTTCTTTATTCTTTAACCATGAAAACGACGGCAATAACAGAAAAACCGAAAATTTTCCTCGGCGCCATCTTGTTTTTGATTTTAACCTCATTTCGTTATCAACGACCCCGAAAACCATGAAAACGACACCCATGATTGAAAAACTAAAAATTTTCCTCGGTCCCATCTTGTATTTTATTTTGACCTCATTTTCGTTATCAGCGACCCCGAAAACCATGAAAACGACACCCATGACGGAAATACTAAAAAAAAACCGGACGCCATCTTGGATTTTCATTTTCGTAATCAACGACCCCGAAAACCATGAAAACGACGCCCATGACGGAATTACCAAAAAAATTTCTCGGCGCTATCTTGGTTTTTCATTTTGAACTCATTTCCGTAATCAACGACCCCGAAAACCATGAAAACGACGCCCATGACGGGAAAACCATAAGTATCTAAACATTCTTATGACATCACAAAAACTATCTCGTCACAAAAAATGACAATTCTGATCTTATGCCGTTTTCGCTTTACGAGGTCATCGCGTCAGGTGTGCAGCACATTATGGTCAAGGTGCGGGGGCCGCCATTTTAGAATGATGCCATTGCCCAAGTAACTAATATTAAGTGGGCTGACTGTGTGGAGCACATTAAAAAAATAGAAACAACAAGGATGGGTTTTGACCACGCCATCGACAAAACAATCGATGAATTTATTATTCATGTGTGACAGCGACAATTCAGTCTTCTGTAAGCGAAACCTAGAGAGAGAGTTCTAGCACTAGCACATGAGATAAGCACTAAATCTATTGCGCATCCAAATAGGTCGCTGCAAGCACAATTCTGAAAACTAAATTAAAATCTAAAATTGTGTTTTTATTTGTAGGTATATAAAATAATAATTTTATAAATTCAATACCTACTTATAAATGTAAAGGAAAAGTCAACCACGAGCGGGTTGCATACCATTAAATCGGACTCGAACTCACACTTTCTAGATTTTTTTTACGTCACACGTAAATTTATAATCATAAAATTAGTTTTCTAACAAAAAAAATATAAATTCGAATTGGAACAACACAAGATTCTCAACCCCTGTATGTCTAGCCGACTGGTACTACGATACTCTAGCGATATAAGCAAAGTATCGCTTATCGGTCGATTTAGGTAACTAGTAAGTGTCGTTATCGCTTTGTGATGAAAAACTTGGTAGGTAGGTATTAATGACCTCTATTACGATCTTAGCTGGCACCAACTATAGGCAGATGATGATGTTTGGATGTTTCCACTCACTGTTGAGTCACGGTAATATTATAATTATAATATTACCGTGGTTGAGTAGTTCAAGTAGTTGTGTTGAAGTGGTATCAGCCCCGACTTACGTAATGTAAGTACCACCGGTTCGAACCCAAGGAGTCACTTTATTTTGTGCATTTTTTTTTTAAATCAGTACTGATGTTATACTTCAGTTTAGTTAAGCACTGTTGCATTGCAGCATCTTGTTTTCAGTAACACAAAAACAGGATACATCAACCGTGCAACACGCACAATCCATGTGTTTGAAACGTGTTTCCAGTAACATCATGTTCCTGTAACCGCTGCAACAATATTACCACATCTTTTGTTATTATTACTAACTTTAAATAAGATGATTTTTTGCCATGGGAAAGGTAGTAACTACTGACTTCTGACAGGGGAGACCCAGTCAGAAGTCAGTAGTTCAATGATATTATTTTAATCATCTTATTTGGGAAGACGAAAACTTTTTGCGCCGACCCCAAATAGAAAGGGACCAGGGCAGAATACTTATGCTCTGTCCACCTTCATACATTCGTCATCTATCTACTACTACACTACTACTACAACAGCCCATAACGTCCACTGCTGGATATAAGCGTCTCCCATGATGGGAGGAATTTGCCGTAATCTCCACGCATGGCAGGCGGATTGGAGATCGCAGTGATGAAAGACTGACAGAAAACGCTGCTGCCCATTCTCTGGTCTACGGAGGCGCAAGGTGTTCTGCCTCAGGCATTAGTCGCCTTATACGACACCCGTAAGTATAATGGGTTGGTTCTATTCTACTCAGCCGGATACCACACGGCTAATCTATCTACACTAATATTATAAACGGGAAAGACCGATATTTTCAAAAATTCTTTCACCATTAGAAAGCTACATCTTCACCGAGTGACATAGGTTATAAATTATAATTGATATCATGCAAATTAGCCGAGCTATCACACTTTTCACGGACGAAGTCGCGGGCGAAGTGCTAGTAGGTCATAGGTACGCCGGCAGCGAGTACAACGCAACTGACTAAATTAAATGCCCGTATTATCACAAAATTACACCTTAATCCCATTTGGCTATCAGCCCAAGCGACCCCTATACTTGAGTCACACAGTGTTGCCATCTACATAATTAATTAGGCAATATTGTAAACAGTGCGACGTGCGGGCATCTCGAACGAGACAGGTAGCTGTCTGGACCATAAACGCTGTTTAATTGTATAGCAATAGCTGCGGGGAAACACGTGATTACAATGTGAGATACAGTTAAATTTATTTGAAGATGGTATGTTTTTATACTTACTGATACTTACAGATTATTTTTTACTGTGAATAAAATGCAATCCAAGATTACTTTGGGGCCTTAAAACATGCTCTTTGCAGAGGTGAAAAAGAAATACATCCTGCATCCTGTTTTTTTTTTTTAAGTACACAAATCGATAGAGTAAATGATAAAGAAAAATTCTGCTTGAAAACAGTGCCTTACTAACAAGTAATATGACCGTTACAGCGCCTCTAACCGTAACAGCGTTACCAGACCCAAAAAAAATGAAATATTTTCACACAAAGTGAATTTTTTGATGAACTATGATTTTGGTGGTAAAAATAGGTAAAAAATGCATAAAGTCAGTGGTAGGGTTAGAACTGGATATCACAGGTTACCTTTGATGTCCCGTGCTAGCCGCTCCAACCACCCTGACTTTGATATACAGCCGGAAAATTTGCGACCTCTTTCGTATCTGACAGATGCACTATTACTAGAATAAATATTGAAATTTTTCAGGAATTTTTAGAATTAAATGTATTACATTAATTAAATGATAATTAATATAGAAATTGTAGGTTTTCAGGTAATTATGTAAAAAATATTTAACTTTTTATAGATGGGTACTTGTAAAACTAGTACAAATTTTTCAACAATAATTTGTTTAGCACAAAATTTCGATACATTTATCGACTTTTCTTAACCATTAACCAGCTTCTATACTAGTCTACTGACCACCCACCGTAATAAAAAAAAAGAATAAACCTCAACAATGTTAGTAATACATCAGGAACTCCTCTAGCAAATATCAATAGGAACCAGAGATGAACCAGTTGAAAAAAATACCTACTTTCCCACTATAAGTAGTGCAAAGGTCCCTTCTCATACACAGAAGACAAATGAGCTTCTACTAATGTGTTCAAAAACAAGATTTTCTAAAATACTAAAAGTCGCCATTACGATTACACTTCGCTATTCAATCGCAACGTGCATATCAAATTTGAAAACAACATCAGTAATATGGTGAAGAGTTCCCTCGTGCGGTTACTATCATGGCTGCAGTAACAGGCCATCTATACCAAACAAATGTTTTGTCATCGGAACGGAACGAGTTTAAGAAGTTTCAACTTGATAGTTCAAGAGAAAGTTGTCCAAAACAAGCTTACAGAAAATTCACTTCAATATCAAGCCAAATAACAGCTTGTAAAATTTTTCTTCAAAAGCATGGACCGGCTGAAACGCAACAGGCACGTTATCATTAAAAAAACAGTTTTTAAGTAAACAGAAAAACATAAAAAAGCGGAGGAAAGTACAATACAATGATACCATACAGTTCTGTTAGTAAACCAAAGTAAAATGAACCTTAGCGAAAAGCGAACACCCATCTGGAAAATCTAATTGTTACTCAATCAGATGACGAGCGTATTCAATTTGTATCGAATATCGGATTAAGGGTTCACTCACACAGACGCGTCTCGACGCGATGCACGTCGCGTCCCGATGCAGTATCTCGTTCCAATCAAATTAAAATATGATGTGTCTAGGACTTAGGTCTAGGGCTCTAATTGACCTTGCTTGTATTTTATAGAAAGAGAAGCCGCGAGCCGTAGTGTGGATTGGATTTACCAATATGTCTGTAAACGCAACCATATCCTTCAACCCAGACCACAGGAACACCGCTTAGTAGAAGTTTCCACCACACCACCTACTTCTTATAGTGGCAGAATACTCTCAAAGACTTCTGCAATCCCAATTTTTGGGGTGACGCTGCCACCTCCTTTCTAGCCATATAACCTCCATACAGCCTATCCATCGTCGCTAGTAGAAAAAAAAACTCACCTCGTCGATAAGCCTCCTGCCAGTGGTATCCATGTCCCATCCGACGAGCGCGTACTTGCCGGGCGGCAAACCCGCCGGCTTCTCAGCGAGCGCTGGCGGCAACTCGTTGGTCGCCTCCATCTCGCCACCGTTCGCCTTCGCTTCGGACACCATTGCCATGTAGCTCTACGGCGGCGGGCTGGTGACAAAAGAAAAGGTCTATGTTGAAAATTGCCGTCTTTTTCAGTGTGTTAACAATAGGTCGAGATTTACGGAACGTTCTCTAACACTTATAATTCTGACAGTGTCGTATACTGTTAACAAAATCAAAAGTACCGACTGAAGAAGCACTGACCGTCAATTACACAAGACAGTCCCCAAAAAACGACCGCTCTTCGTCACTTCCTAGTGTTTTAGATGAGAAGATCAAGTGGCCGGGCAAACTCATCACCAAAAGACCTGTCTATAAAGTTAGAAGAACAAGTGCTGGGATAGAGACATGAACATGTTCAAAAGTCAGAGCATGAGCTCTCTCGGCCTTCGTATTTGTACTCTCAGTCTCAAAATAAGAATCCAGCCAGGACAAACAGACTGTTCAAATCATCAGTACAACCAAAGAAATTCAACTTGTAATTAATTCCAGAATAAAATGCCATTCTGAAAAGATATTTTATTAAATTCAGACAATGTTTTCTTACTAGTTATTGATTACTTTTAAACACACTGTTAGTCCTTATATTATTTACACATGTTTTGTCGGTTCGAAAACCGTGCAAGTGTGAAACAAAGTTCCATGAATTGACCCCAAATAAGTTGCTATAAATGTATACCACTCGACATAAATCTGCCCCATTGACCGCTACGACCAAATTTCTGATAAGTGTGCAAATACATACTAACAAAAGATTTTTTAAAGCAAATGATGGGGTTACATTGAAAAGGGGGAGCCCTCATGTCCTATTATTAAAATACGGTTACCCCTTGACCGCCCCAAAATCTTGCTCGTGGACTGTTTAAATTAAGTAATGTAATCTGAGATCTCATTGTATTGTATCCCTATTAATCTGGGTTCATTTTTAGCAAAACATCACAAAAACTTGTTCTGATGGAGACATAAAGACTGGAATATTTGCAACAAGGAAAAGGGTGAAATAGAGATTTCAACAAGTTTTTATGTGGAATTTTAAAGAGAATTCGACTACAAAACAGTTGCCGATAAGTTTTTACCCGACTGCAGCGAAGCCCAAAAGGAGGGTTATTAATTAACATGTGAATATCACGTTTACGAACGCCTCTCAGCTTACCAAGTAATTATGAAAATCATGTGAAATGCAAGCTGCACTATTTGCCGAACCGAAGTGGTAGCCCGACCTACCGGCGTCACTAAGGGAACTCTTAGTCACCCCCCAGTATTGATCAGGTACATCTAAGTGCTAAATTAATCATACTAAAAGGACATTGTACACTAGCGAAGCTATGCCTGTGGGACGAGGTATCCCGTATTTACAAAAAATGTATTCCCGAAACTGACCGTTAAAGATTTGAACTTCCATCTCCTTGGAAAATTAAAAAAAATCTAAAACACGACTGTACACCGTGCCGGCTCGCGCGGCTGTGCCGGCGCGAGATGATACTTCGTATTTATAATGTGTTCCCCACTGCGTCCTGGAAGGGCCGCCCGACTACCCATCCCATGTCTAGATCTCCCCTAGCTAGACGGATGGGGGCATGGGGCCCTTCCACCCAAACCACCCACTATCAAATGCATCATGGGGGGTACTGTTTCCGACGTAGCTACTCGTATTGCATACCTGTCTCCATTAATTTTGCTTGCAGTTATTGGATTTTATTTTTAATTTGCGAGAAATTGAGCGGCGGTTTATTCGCCTGCCAATATTACTTTGATTAGAATATTAAGTAAGTAGTTTCGAGGATATGGGTAATAAAAACTCTTTAGATCTTTATTTGATTTTGAAAGAGGTAGAGTTAAGATGATAACCTGCGTATGATGTGCATGACGCAAATAAACAGGAATAAAATGCGATTTATTTGATGATGACACTCTCATTTCATCGAAGTTAATAAAATAGCCTATAAGGATGCTATTTTGGTAAGGACCTAGGTCAACGACCTCGTCTCTATCTTGTGATAACAACGCGATCAATCCTTGCTGATAACCAAAAAAGGTGTCTGAAAACATTGCACTAAAAAACGAGAAATCGACTTTTGTGAACAGTTTAACAAATGATGAGTTTCACCCTCTACTCACCCCTTTTGTCTATAATAGTAAGCTTCTTCTATAATTGAAAGGAAAACCTATGAGTCATGTCTGTAGTACCTACCTACCTATTGCTAATACTGGTGAGTATTGGACTTGACCCTAGGTTGGTATGGGGTATACAGACTGGTAATAATAATTTAGTTACCAACGCAAGAACCGCAACACAATTTTACTTATTGGTTGGAAAACTAGAAGTCGTGGGGAACATTATCAGTAGGACTTGGTTTTGTTCAATCATGTGTAAGTTGGTCACAAATTATTAACTGTTACCCTAAATAACTGGAATGGATTAGGAGGTATTAGGTAGATGTTTGAAAATGGGAGGAATTTAATGTTTGTAATTTATTTTGAGAGCAGCGGTGGCCCAGTGGTGGCGGCCCCGACTTACGAACAATAAGTCGTGGGTTCGAACCAAGGCAGGCGCATTACTTTGTGTAATATATTTTATCACCACTGCTCTCAAAACCGGTTAAAGAAAACATCGTGAGGAAACCGGCATGTCCTAGAACCAAAAATTTAAAGACATGACTGTGACATCTACCAACCCGCACTGGGCCGGCGCACGGTGGGCTGGAAATCGGCTTTCATAGACTTAGGGATTTCAATTTGCAAGTGCCTGATTTTTTGCCGGATATCGCTTCTATTAGTCATTCATTACTATGTACAAAAATGACACCCGAGTTAATTCTGCCCAAAAACGAAGGAAATATAATTTTTTTACGAAAAATTTGTATGAAGCTAGTATGAAAAATCGAATTAAACGGCATGTTTAACCGTAATATCCTTGGAGGTGGTCATAGTGATAATTATTTATGATTTTTTGGTTGCCGATTTGACGAAAACTTAATGCCGTTTTTTTTTAAAAAATCGTCAAAATATTTTTATTTATTTTTACATGTAAAACGATCCCTTTTAGTGTCCAAATTAAAAAGTTCGATATGTTATTAACACAAATATTGAGAACACACAAAACAAGAAAAATTAAATAAAAAAATTGCTGTTTTTTGACACATTTTTATTAATTTAAATAAATAAAGATTATCAAACTCTTATTTAAGTAACATATAAAGTAATATTATATACAAAATAATTTAATTTAAGGAATTAATACTAAGCATTTGTAAAATAAAGTAAAATAAATAAAAAAAAAGACAAAATATCATTAAATATTACAAAAAAAAACCCAAACACACTCAAATACAAATTTACAAATATGTACATTTATAATTTTTTTTACAAATTTTCCTTATCACTCTCGTTGTCAGACTCCAATTCTGAGTCAGCATCCAGATTGGATCTATCCAAAAACTCGAACTCAGTTTCCTGAAATTGAATTAAGTCGAGAGTTTCAGCAAAAAAGCTCTGCTTTTTCTTGGCATCTAACTTAGGCCTTTGTGCACTTAGCAAAGGATCCGAAGAAACAACAAGCATATTTAAAATGTCTTGATTGGAATCCTGCCTACATCTTTTCCGCGAATGATGTTCTCGAAACCTCCTAAAATCTTTGTTTCGAGACTCTGAGGCTTCTTCCGAGAGAGTCCCAATCGGCACAATATTATTTTTCTCGATTATGTCAGCCCCATGGATTAATAATTTATGAACGGTTGACGACATGTAGTACCAGTCGTATAATAATACGTACTTTTCTGCTGTTTTGCGGGCACAATCTCTAAATTTTATTATATCGACCTGCTCTCCAAATTAATGTAATTGCTTGTAAAATTACAGCAAATCTTTTGATGAGGTCTTCATCCAAACCGGTTATAGCTGCGGTTTTATTAGAAAACTCAAAGAATTTTCTTGCAGTATTCCCGTCATTGGTGGTTCCCGAGCCTTGTTTTACTATATCAATCAACAGATTGAGCTCATCTTTGAATTTATTTTGAATTATTTTTTTCCTTGTCTGTAGCATTTCTTTGTGCTCATCACTTCTCGCTGCCTACCGTTTGAAATCGAGCCTGTATGCAATGTGTAACAGACATTCCATACAATTTATACGGGCGTGTAGGGATGACAAGCCAAATTCATACAGGTCAGAACACACAATTTTTGATGTTACAGCATCTAAGCGGTTCATTTCTGTAGGCTTTGCTAAGCACAGGTAGCACGATGCATTTGATCTAGCTTCAGAAAGGTAAGTGCAAACTTTAGCGTCGATCATCGTCATCATTAGTTCATGAGTCACTCTATTATTATTATTGCACTCTGTGGGGATAAGGGCCTTAATTTCTTCATCCATAACTTTATATGTTACTTAAATAAGAGTTTGATAATCTTTTTTTATTTAAATTAATAAAAATGTGTCAAAAAACAGCAATTTTTTTATTAAATTTTTCTTGTTTTGTGTGTTCTTAATATTTGGGTTAATAACGTTTCGAACTTTTTAACTTGGACACTAAAAGGGATCGTTTTACATGTAAAATTAAATAAAAATATTTTGACGATTTTTAAAAAAAAAAAGGCATTAAATTTATCGTCAAAACGGCAACCAAAAAATCATAAATAATTAGCACTATGACCACCTCCAAGGATATTACGGTTAAACATGCCGTTTAGGAGATAATTCGATTTTTCATACTAGCATCATACAAATTTTTCTTAAAAAAAATATATTTCCTTCGTTTTTGGGCAGAATTAACTTGGGTGTCATTTTTGTACATAGTAATGACTAATAGAAGCGATATCCGGCAAAAAATCAAGCACTTGCAAATTGAAATCCCTAAGTCTATGAAAGCCGATTTCCAGCCCACCGTGCGGCGTGGTGAATTATGGCCCATTCCCTCTCATAGAGAGGAGGCAGTGTGTCCCAGTAGTGCGAACATTATAAGCTGACTATGCTAGGATGCTAAATTATTTCCTTTTCAAAACATGATTAAACTGTTGAGAAGCCAGTATTTCCAAAAAAATACCTACAAAATATGCAAAATAATACATAAGTACTTATAAATATGAAAATGTAATTTATGGGAGTACCCCATTATTTATCTAAATAGCTTCAACAACTACATAATACTGGGGAATCCCAGAAACTTAACAAAGAAACTGGTAGTTTAGGATAAATAAGATAACTACCTACCTAATTCAACAATGTTGTATGAAACTTGACTAGTAAAAACAAGTCAAGAAACTATTTATGCCATAGAATCTGTACAAAGGCCAAATGCATTAAAAGTGCAAGTCATTTGTGGAGAAATGTAATGTTATGTCTGTTCTACATCACTGCAACAACCCTATCATCATTCATCATATGCCTAGCCTTTTTCCAGCTACGTTGGAGTCGGCTTCCAGTCTAACCGGAGCATTAAAAGAGCAGCGGTGGCCCAGTGGCGGCGGCCCCGACTTACGAACAGTAAGTCGTGGGTTCGAAACTTCGAAAGCAGACAGGCGCATTACTTTGTGTAATTTATTTCATCACCACTGCTCTCAAAACGGTGAAGGAAAACATCGTAAGGAAACCGGCATGCCCTAGAACCAAAAATTCGAAGACATGTGACATCTACCAATCCGCATTGGGCCCACATGGTGGATTATATATAGCCCATTCCCTCTCATTGAGAGGAGGCCGTGTCCCAGCAGTGGGAACATTATAGGCTGATGATATATGATGATGATGTGAAATACTGGTATTTATTAGACTGGAAGCCAATTCCAACATAGCTGGGATATGGTGAAAAGCATGGCAGATGATATCACTGCAACCCTATGCGATTGTACTGTACCAGACATCAATTTAGTCTCTGTTCTATCAACATACAAAGGCCAAGATCTATAAACAATACTTAGTTCAAGTTTTGACATAGACAGGTCACATATTTCCATCTCCATCTTGAAGTTTGACAGTTCTATGATAATGACAGAAATAATGCTAAGTCAAAGTACGCATGTAAGTAATGTTTATAGATACTTAGTGATCATTTTCAAACCGAATGCAGTAATTAACTAATTGATCATTATCACTATTTATTTGGGGTCAGCACATGGCTTCTTCTACCTTTATCATCTAACACACAGTCTATACATTGTGTCTACATCTTACCTTACTGTTATAGCAATCTACATCACATATTATAAAACAAAGTCCTCCACCTCCACCGCGCCTGTCTGTCTCTGATTTTCATGCTGTTATCACCAATGGATAGAGTGGTTCTCGAGGAAGGATTTAGTATATAATTTGTCAAGCGGGCAAACCGCAGACATCAGCTAGTTCATAATAAAAACTTTGCTCAGATTTTCCTGATTCCTCCCCAGGCGTACCGTGAAAATCAATTACCACAGAATTTTACAGTCAACAGTGCCATTTTCAGACTTATTCATATAATTATACGAATTTCTAGTTCATAAAGGAAAAGTGTAACAATATCCAAATAATTGATGGTGAAAAAGCTACTGTGTTGTACTTTGTCTCAATATTAGATAATAAATGTTGAGTCATAGAGTATTTACATTACTAAAAGTTTATATACAAAATATATAATATAATTGTTATAAGAACATGACACATCAGGATGTGTGATTAGAAACTTAAATATATTTATATAATGTTTAAATAGCAGCATGTTTCTCATAGGTATGTTTTCTTGTATGTTAATTGATGCATTGGCTTTGAGAATGGATTAATTAATATGCAGCATGTATCTAGCAAAATAGTCATATCGGAATGTATTTGACCGTTGTCACTTAATAATAAACAATAAGTGTTGTAGACAACAATTATATAGCAATACAATATTATTTGTAATCTCAAAACTATGAGTTTGTTCTTTATTAAACTCATAATTTCAAAACAAAAATTGGTGTTGATTTTGTTGTACACAAACTAAACTTAATTTAGGCTATTGCTATCTTTTTCTCTATAATAAAACGAGAAAAAGACGGACGTAATTTAGAGCTGTCAAATTTAGTTGAAACTAATATTTCTATACAAATGAAGGGTGCACATAAAAACATGTCGACTAAAAACACAGTGAAGCGCAAGGCATAAACCAGTTTGACATCTCTAACTTAGTTCATAGCTATAGCCGGCCTTTTCTCGCACTGACTTTTAGTAAAAGATAGCAATAGTCTAAATTAAGTTTAGTTTGTGCACAACAGAATCAACACCATTATTAATTTTTGTATTTTTATAGTCATAAAATACTGATAGCTAAGCTGTGAAAAATCTTCGCCGGCATTTACACCATTAATATTATCTGTTTCGCCTACCTACCTACTGATAATTTATTCCTTGATAATGTTGGAGTATGTAGGTATTTACTTATAAGTGTTTATTTAAGAATAGGCTATAATTTTTAGTAAAAATAATACGATAAGGGATGATAGATGTGTAAACACAGAGAATAGAGATACCGTATGTACATATTTGAGGGTTATAGTCATTAGAACCATTGGCATCAAGGAAATATGTTAATCTCATTGAAAACCGAAATAGGAAGGTGAAATCTATAACGTCGTCTGTCATTGTTATAAACAACAGTAAGTTTTGAGGCGTACGCTAAAAAACCGGCGCCCAAAACTAATCTATCATGTAAAAACAAAAAAATATTACGCCGAACACCGACTACCACTCCCACAACAGAAAAATAAAAAATATACTCCTAAAAGTTCAGGAACTCTTACAAACAATTTACATATCCTAGATTAGACTTAAAATAATCATAAATAAAGGGAATTTAAAATATAGGACACGTGGCGGTCTTTTTCTAGAGACATTTTGCCCCACCCCAGCACGTCAAAATAATTTCAATGTGATACTCACAACCTAAATGCAGTGATGATTGGATGAGTCCAAACAAATATGTTTACAGGAGATCTTTTTTGATGTCCCGCTAACGCTGCAAAGTAAAATAATTTGGTAAAAATATCACAAAATCTAAGCACGTGTGCGGCAAATGGCAAACCGCAATAGTAAGTGATGTGAAAGAAATTATTTATGTTTATCGACAAGAACGCGATTGACTATTGGGTCGAATGTAGTTTGTTGTTTATGACATTTTATCGTCATCTTTAGCTTCTACACAGTTATTTATACTAAAAATAATAATCTATTCAGCCTGCAATATTTTCAGACGAATTAAACTGTTATCACGTGACCATAAAAATATGATAAAATAGTTATATGCGATATTTTTATTACAGTGAAATCAGCTGTGAAATGAAATCAAAATATAAAATTGATTGATCTACAAAGGCAGTAAATTTTTCCATCGATTCAATTTTACGATAATGCAACCGAAGAACAACACTATCTCTACAGATATCGGGAAAAAACTTAGAAAAATATTGACACGTTCGAAAATTAACAAAAAGAAGGTTGCAAAACTAATTATCAGAAGGATTTTTTTTTTCAATTAAATAAATGTGTTATATTGTATTAAAAAAATAATTACTTAACATCAAACCTACGAAAAATAAATAAAATAACAAAACTAAACTAAAAAAAAATGTTGCAGGTTAATTTGAATGAGACAATATAGTTACTTGCATAATAGATTGGGTGGCCCCAAAGACTACAATAAGATAACATAGATTACTAAACTCTTTGATGAGGGCCCAATCAAAGACTACAATGTATATAGGGCCCAATAAATGTCTATCGTCATTATCTTTTCTTCTATTGCCCTGTGTAGCTCAAAGAGTAAAGTCTTCTTTTTAACACGATGTGGGCCCAGTAAGTGGCCAAGTTTATTCCAGCGGTAGAGGCACTGTACAGGTCGTCAAGAGTGCAGGTAGACTGACACCTGGTACATTCCAGCAGGTGGGGCATTGTTTGGTCCGGAGCGCCAAACTCGCATTCGGTGTTGGAAGAACCAATTATACCCCATTTTGCCAGGTACTAGGCCTACTAGGGTACGCAATCGATTCAGAGCTTTACAAATAGGCCACTGTTGTTCACTGCCGGGAGCCAGGTGTTCTTGTGGTGGTGGGCACTTCTCTTGCCATAACTTACTTCTTACTCTAAGTGGCCTGTCTGGGATTGCCTGAGTGGAGCGTAGGAAGCTTTTGCGGCTTTTGGGTCTGCCCGGGGTGGTTGTGTGGTCGTAGAGGGAATGTCGGGAATCGGATTCTTGGTTATTTTTATCCAGCGCGCATGCGACATCCCTTCGTACAGCAGGTGGTGCGATATCTACTAGCGGGTAGAGCTTAAAGTGGAGTCGGTTTTAGGCAACCCGTTATTATTCGACACGTCTCGTTTAGAGCAGTATCTACTTGCTTTGCATGAGCGGATCGGTACCACACTGGGCACGCAAATTCGCCAGCAGAAAAACATAGGGACATGTCGGTTGTTCGAAGAACATCGGGTGCTGCTACCCAGCTGGTGGAAAATGTGTGACGTAACAAATTGTTTCGGGTCGCGACCTTCTGTTTCGTACTATGACAGTGTGACTTATACGTTATGGCCCTATCCAACGTGATACCTTAATACTTTGGATTCGGGCAATGTTCTACATTATTTTCTCACCACGGAATGTTTAGTGTCCCGTTCGAGTCCCTATTGCGGAGGTGGACGTGTTAGATTGGTCGTTGGTATAGATGTTAAAAAGCATTGGCGCCAGCACACTGCCTTGAGGAAGACCTTCTTTTGCCGTCTCCATCTGCTCTTACTAGATTGGAAGTAAACTTGGAAACGGTGGTTGTGAGATCGCATATTATACGCACAAAGCCATGGTCGTTGGTAAGAGTGATTACTTTGTCAAGTAGTCTTTTGATATATAAGGTGTCGTAAGCTGCGGAAAGATCAACAAATACGACACCAGTGACTTTGTGACTCGTACCCGTTCTCCAAACATTCCGCTAGTCGGAATAAAGTAATTAAGTTTATGGGAGTATATATCTGAATGCGGTTGTCTAGTAGCTGCACTGAAACAAAATCGTAGTATCATAATCGTTTATTCTCCTATGTAATTAAATACGGATTTCACTTAAGCTTTATTTAGAGACAAGTTCTATTCCAGATAATATAACGTAAACGCAGATTTATGCCCGCGACAAGTACTATATTCTTCTTCATTTTAGTCGATCATTTTCTTATCAGTAAGAATTCGTTGCGTGCACACTATTTACACCATAGTTGTTGTCTTGTCAATGTCAAGTGGTCAAGTGTCAAATTGCCTGCCTCCGAGGGTTCTGTCACTTCTGTCTTTCTGTCAGTCTGTCACTTCCACCAAGCCACTTGCTGTGCTATTGCCTTATTATTAAATGGATACCGTTTTTTAAAGAATATTTACGATTTACTGTATACAATGACGGACAATATTGAGTTCTATCGAAATCAAATCGCAATAGCAAGAACAGAAATCAAAAACTTACGGTAAAACTGAAATATTCATTGATATCTAATTCAATGAACGAATTTCTTAATTCTTTAGACTTTTATTTCATTCTAGGGCGCAAGTTTCATCACTGAAACAGGAACATTCCAAGGAAGTAAGGTCGATAAAAGGCCATCTAAATGTTCTTCGGTGTGCAAACTGTGGAGATAGAGGTAATTTTACTTAAAACAATTTATACAATAACTTGTTCATTTTACGCCTGCATGCATTTAGAGAACGTAATTATTACTCGGAATGTAATCGATGCCAGTCTTACTGATTAATGGACTACTGGCTGTAGAAATCATACAATTTTGATCTACTCTTTCCTGTAAATTTCTTACAATGATATAAAAAGCATTTCTACCAATTTCTACACACACATTGAACTTTTTATTTCTGATTCATCATACTCAACAACTTAATATAATTAACATTAAATTACCATAAACATTAATAAAATTATAGGTATGCTAAAAATATAACGAATCTCAAGGTTATACAATGTGGTTTTTTTAATAAAGAATAGGTTATATTTACACTGTATCTTAGTTCTGTTTACTAATAAGCATGTGTTGCAGTCAAACCAAGCACTAATTTGTATATAGGTACTTTGCAACATTTAAAACTGAGTTTCGCCTACTGTATTGATTATATTTTCTGTTGTTATAAACATGGTATTTGTAATCCTCTTTTCTCAAGTGTCCATGATGAGCAATTCTCGCAAAAGCCATCTTATTTGTAGCTGATTATGTGTAATATTTGTTTACATCTCGAATGAAATTTTCCAGCAACAACAGTAGCAACAAATCACAATGGCGCCGAGATACACCCATTTGATCCGGAAACTCTTCCGTACAAACCTATTGGAGTCATTGAGACCGCATTTCACAATAAAAGGGGGGTTCCACGTCAACCCACAGTCATGGCCAATGCTAAAGGAACTGTTATTATTAATAACTGTGTGTTTAATAATCCGGATCATGCATTGATTGGATTGGAGGAGTTTTCGCATATATGGTTGGTATTTGAAATCTTTCTGTTCATCTTTCAAACACTTAGTTTTTTCTCAGCCTTTACTGTCCTACTGCTGGGCAAAGGCCTCACCATAGCCTTCCAGTTTTCTCTTTGTGCAGATTCACACCTTTATTTATTCCTTTAGGGTTTGGTTTAGTCCTTGGGAATTTACAAAAATTCCTATGTAGTACTAACCATCTTCAAATTAGGAAATCTTGTGTAAAATTGCAAGTGCAAGTGGTTAAAGTTGTTTGCACTGTCTGCCAGTGGGTAAATCAAGAATTTAAGAATTTTATTTAATCAATTTAAAAATTAACTATTTGTGTAATTTTATCATCTGCAGCAGTAAATGCTGTAATAATATGAACATTGTACAGTTATAAAATGGCTTTGTAAATACTTTCAGGATATTATTTCATTTCCATATGACGGAGAGCATGAATTCTCCAGCGAAAGTGGCGCCCCCACGGCTGCGTGGTGAGAGACGAGGCGTGTTCTCAACTAGGTCACCCCATCGGCCATGCCCTATTGGACTGTCCCTTGTCAAGATTGAGAGTATTGAAGGTATTTGCAATGAATTTGTAATATGGGTTAAACTGGTTGATGGGACACAATGGTGAATAGAGAAGACAAAAATAAGGTTCTTCGATTCTTATCAATAGACTCAAATAATACCCGTTCAGTATATTACCACCTGCACAACTCTGCCGTTGGCTTTGTTTAAATCCTGGAAGGTGCAGGTGGCTGTAAAGAATGGGCAAGAAAGGAGGTGGGGCATATCTGGCAAATCCACTAACACACACATGTATTGTATCAGGCTGGTGTCCGACACTCCATGTCCTAAGGTAGTATTTTGCATAAGGGTGGGAGAATTCAGAACCTAGCTCCGATTGATTGCATGTAGCGGAGATGAGATTGTTGAGATAGATGTGTGGAGTGATAAGAATGGATAAAGTATGGAATAAATATACATATTAGAGGAAGTTTATAAATGGCGCCTGTTACAGAAAAAATTAAAGGAAGTGGTTTGTCTTGGTATGGACATGAGGGATGAAACGCATGCAACTAAAAGAGTGATGGATGCAGAGAGAGAAATGAAGGCCAAAGAAAAGATGGATAGTTTCCCCAGCTAGTTTTATTTGACATTGTATATTATGTATGTTGCAGTCAAAACAGTGATTCGGTCAAAAACTTGTCAGGTGTCAATCCAGACCCTTATTAAGTTGAAATGCATTTTCTCTATTAAAAATGTTTCAGAACACCTCAAGGGTCATAAAAAAAAAACAAATAAGTTTCTTAATACATATAACATGACATATTATATCAATATTACATGACATATATCATTATTACATGAGACATGATTATTACATGACATATATTATATCAATATTTCCTTCTTACCACACAGGCAACAAAATCCATTTCTTGGGCGTGGACATGGTGAACGGTACCCCAGTGTTGGACGTAAAGCCGTACATACCACAATACGACTACCCGGCGCCAGCCTTCGTAGAGAACATGTCAGCACTTGTCCGGCCCGTCACAGAAGGCATCAGTGATGCTACGGCCACACTCGCTAGTCTACCTATTGTTGATGAGGCGTTTGATGCAAGGAGGTTGGTTAAACTTTTTTAAATCGTTTATGGCTTTTATATGCCTCCAGGTTGCCTGGGGAACACTCTCTTTAGAGATGGTTTTAGGTGTGACAACAGCAAGCCAATAACAATCTTATTGAGGTGCGATATTGCGATATGAGTTCTTAGAACATTGAAAGAAATGCAATTATCGCGCGATAATATCGCAGAGTTATTATCGCGCGATAATTGACGATCAATCTGACAGTGATGCCCAATCGTACTGTGATTCTGTGAAAGAACATTTTGCTGCGCGTCGCGGGACGGGTGTTGACCGTTAGCGGGTGAACGATAGAGCTCTTACTTCCGAGATATTTCAAATACCTTGCATATTTAAGGCTGATGCTCCAAGGTAGCCCGCGAAATTCAAATTTTCTTACGTTTTTTGCAATTTGCAGGCCAGTGCTAGGTTGTATGTTGATTAAAATATTATTCGCGGCTGTAAGACGTATCATCATAATTTCAGCCGAAAGACGTCCACTGCTGGACAAAGGCCTCCCCCAAGTGTCGCCACATTGACCAGTCCCGTGCGACTCGCATCCAACGGATTCCCACAACCTTCACCAGGTCATCGGTCCACCTAGTGGGAGGTCTTCCAACGCATCGTCTTCCGGTTCGCGGTCGCCACACTCCAGAACTTTTCGGCCCCATCGGCCATCCGTTCTGCGAGCAATGTGCCCTGCCCACTGCCACTTAAGTTTGGCAATTCTTCGGGCTACGTCGGTGACCCTGGTTCTCTTAGAGCATAGCCCTCTCCATTGCCCTTTGGGTGACTTTAAGCCTTCTGATAAGGCCTATTATGAGCGACCACGTTTCGGTCCCGTAAGTAATCACTCGCAACACACACTGGTCATAGACTTTCGTCTTGAAACACTGCGGTAAGTTGGACGAGAAGATACCGCGCAGCTTCCTGAACGCTGCTCAGCCGAGTCGGATTCGACCTAACCTAACTGGATCGTTTGTCCCAGGTACAGACAGGTACAGGTAAGACGTATGTAGTTACAGAATTATAATCATCAAAATCATTAATACAACCCTCCAAGTTCATGTAACTCGATTTAATGACTTTTTCATGAAATAGTCTTTCAATTGAGTTACAGGAACTTGGGAGGGTTGTAGGAACGACTTTTTCAAGGACAAAGTCATTCATACACCTTTATGAACTTTGAGGGTTGTATTGATGATTTTAATGATTCTGATTCTGTAACTACATACGTATATATTTTAATCAACATACAACCTAGCACTGGCCTGCAAATTGCAAAAAAAAGTAAGAAAATTTGAAGTTCGCGGGCTAGCTGGAGCATCCACCTTAAGCAAGACATCAATTTAGAAACGGTTATTATTTAAAAAGTTTAATTAGGACAATATACCTTTTATAATTAATTTCTTTCAGTGAAAAGTGAAATAATTAACTTACCACAGTTTGACCGCTGAGAGAATGCGTTCCTGACAGGTCGCGAGTATTAGTATTATTGGTGAAGTTACATAACTTATAGCTTATATAACTTACCTATTATTACCTTTTTTGCCCTATTAACAAAATATTTACAAGACAACAACTGAATCTATAATTTTAGTCGATATACTTACTACAACAGCCCATAACGTTCACTGCTGGACATAAGCCTCTCCCATGATGGGAGGAATTTGCCGTAATCTCCACGCTTGGCAGGCGGATTGGAGATCGCAGTGATGAAAGAGTAACAGAAAACGCTGCTGCCCATTCTCTGGTCTACGGAGGTGCAAGGTGTTCTGCCTCAGACATTAGTCGCCTTATACGACACCCGTGAGTGTAATGGGTTGGTTCTATTCTACTCTGCCGGATACCACACGGCGGAAATTACACACACACGGCTGTAATTTTATTCGATATAACGATCAGTTAATATAATAAACGATTGATATAATTTTAAAGTTACTAGTTTTTATAAGCATATAACCTACGTTGAATATAAAATCGTTTGATATACCACTCAAAAGACATAAAACTTATTTAGTCTAATACTCTAATATGATATAACGCGTGGTTTTTATTTCCCTGTAAAAAACATGCAAACAAGCATACACCATGCATGCAGCAGGCATGCAAACCAGCATACATGCAGCATGCAAGCAAGCATGCCGCAAGCATGCAACATGCAGCAGGCATGGTTTCTGTCACGGCTCTGGCGCTGCGGGGCTCCGGCGGTGTGAGTGTGCGAGTGTTAGAACCACCTGCTCCTCAGCTCGCGGGCCGACTCGCCCCTCCGCGCCTACGCGATTTTAAATAATACTCTAGGGGTAGGGCAGACAAGACTACGTGGAGTCGGTTTTGCAGCGATTCGTTTCTGTCACGATTTTCGATTAAATAAACGTTATGTCAATAATAAATATTTTAAACGAAAGGCCTTATAATTTTCAATTAAATAAACGTTTAAATATCTAATAAAGTTATAAGAAATAAGTTTTAGAGTATATAAATGTTATATCTAAAGAAAGTATATGAACAGTTGGTATAACTCATGTTTATTATATATTGTGAACGTGAAATGAAAATATACCAAATTTATATGTTATGAGACGCACCCGTTAGGAACGCATTCTCTCAGCGGCTAAACTGTAACGTAACTGCGTAGAGTAGTCTATTGTTCTTATTTTGGTATTGTTCACCGTGTCCTTGAGTTGAGTCGAGCTACACGATAATTGACAAATGCTTGCATTGATTAGACAGTTCCACTCAAATCTTTGTGGATTTGTCTTTAAAACACTATCCCAGACACTAATCTTCATGATCCTGCTGTGGCTTGACCAAGATTATGTCTGGACTTTAATAGGATAGTGTCCTCGTAAGTTGGTTACGGCTGTTTCTTCTCAGAGTAGGCAGGTACGAAACAACGTCCTAGTCTAGTTTTAAAACATAACTTAATGTGAAGTGTAAAAGTGTTTTTAAATTTTATTTTTCCAGTATCAGTCCACGGATAACAAACGCAATCGGAATAGACACATCCAGCCCGTCACCCCGTTCATCCTTCGAAGGGGAACCGTCTCCAGACCAGTCTAGCAACGTCAACACCCCCATATCGCCTTCATACGAATCACCATCAAGCGCCGATCGAGTCGACGGAAATTACCGAACTCCCCCGAACCCAAGACCTGATTCAGAACGAGGCGCGCCTGACGGACAAGAAAGATATACTCCTCCACAATCAGCCCATCTTACAAATATCACTCATGATGGTATCAGAGTGGCCCCGTGGATTTCAAATCCACCGTCACAAACGTATGACGTCAGATTCACCGACGATGCCCTCGCCAGACTAAATGAGTTGATCGGCGAAAGAGCACAAGCATTCAAATCAAATATAGAATGCTTGCTTTCTGAAGACCCGAGGTCTCAATATGTGAGGAATAGGTACCCAGATCATGAGTACAGCTGCGTACTAGAAGATTTATCAATCAGTTGCATTTTCGATGCTAGAACATTAGTTTGCTCTATTATAGCTATAAGAAATGCTGAAGATTTACAAACATAATCAAAGGATTATTGCCTTTTATATAATTTTATTGAAGCACATGAATAAGTCATCAGCACCATGTTTTGTTATAAATTTTATTATTGTGAATAAAATCAATCGTAAGAAAAATAAAAGAGTTTCTTTTCATAAAACATTACAAAAAAATACATCTTACAATAACAATAATATACACATACTTTTTTTTTTTCTAAATTATTTTTTTTTGGAAGTAAGAATCTCTAAAACTAAACATGGCGTAAATAAATATTGTTGCCAAATAATACTTAATCGACTAATTTTAATACGTAGGTTCAATTTTTTCATAATAATCTCAAAAATCACGCATGTTTTCGACAATTTGGAATGCCTTATTTTGATTAATCATTTCAACAACAGTCTCAAAAATTGCATTAAATGCACATACAAATGCTATAATCGTCATATAAAAAATCGTAAGTACTGAAAACAACATTCTTCAGTGTCAGCCCTGTTATTCTTTCTTATAAAACAGAATGTGTTTGCCAGAGCCAAAGCCGCCAACAGATTTTAAAATGTTGAGTTCTATAAATCTCACTTTATTGCCACGCATGGGAATCTTTTTCACTGTTTCGTCACATTCCCAGTTCACTTTGTCAGACATTTGGCTCCAAACTTTGCCGTCGATAGAAAATCTATATTGGATCTGTAAAATAGTTCCATTACCCGCATCTTCACGTGGCGTGTATTCTAATCGATCGATTTCAAAGACATTGTCTAAATCGAACATTAAGGAGATGACTTTTCCTTTCTGAGGGTCAGCTTGATTTGGCTTACCCCAATGTGTGTGCCATAGTGTCCCTGCATCCCCATCACTCAGTCTACACACTTCTTGACAAGGTTGACACTGAATATTACAAGTAACTTTGCATTTTTTAATTGCATTCTTTTGAGGATTTTCTTTTGTAGATATCACTATGTAGTAACTCCACTTTGAAACACCTATTTCGCTTGCAGATCGAACCCTGAATTTATGCTCAGAATCAAATGGAAAGCCTTCAAATGTGAATTTAGTATTTGTAATGTTAGTGAACACTGTTCCATCTCTTTCTATTTCGTAGTAAGCATCTTTCACTGCTCCCCAGCGTAAAGTGATAGTTGTCGCAGTTACTTCTTCATCTAAAGCTGTGAAACCAGATGGCACACCTAATGTAGTAATGACAGATAAGTTACTTCCAAATACTATACCCTTATTCTCAAAGTCTTTGAGTTTTATATGAACATCGTGTGTAGTAACATCTATCTTGTGTAATTTGAGTAGTAAACATTTTTGTTCCAGCTCTTCGCCACCGCAAGTTCTAAGGTACGGGTTTATCAACAGGTCTTCCTTAAAGAAATATGCGTCGTCTATTTTATTGAATTCTTCTTCAGTATTAACTCTTGTCATGTCAACAGATTCATTATTTATAGCTACTTTCACGTGTTGTACCGTTTTGGATGCCATTATTCTAACAAGAGTTGCTCTTTCTTTTACAATATTTTGATATTTTCCAATAGTTTTCTGAATATGAATGAGCAAATCGCCTGTCTGATTTGATGGAGGGCCAGTAACTTCTATGTTCGTTTTAGCGTAGTGGCCGCTTAAATAATCGGATGTAATACCATCGTCTTCATAAACTGCGAGGTTGGTCTCGCCATTAGGATAAATGTTGTACACTCTTACATCTCTCATTATTTCACTAGGATTGTTGTTTTGATTAGCCATTGGAATGATAGCACCGTCTTTTATAAAGATAGGAATCCTCCACAACGGTGTTTTTAAATGGTTCCACATTTTACCCCCTTGATATTTTTCTCCTGTCAAAAAATCAATCCACACTTGATTTTTGTTCGGTAGATAAACACCATTTCGTACCCAGTCATCCTCAGTGCCAATTTCTTGGTATACGGGAGCAACTAATATGGAAGGTCCCCACATGAATTGGTACTGAGAATCCTTAGTATATGCGCAGGTCTCTTGAGGGAATTCTAGGAACATTGCCCTGATCATCGGTAGTCCATGTATCGATTCATACGCTATCGTATAGTTGTAGGGTATCAGCATAGCTTTTAATTTCAAGTACGCTCTGTTTATACGTTTTGCTTCTTCATCAAAACTGAAAGGAGTTTTTGTTATGGAACCCCAACCGTCCATGTTTAACTGAAGAGGTGTAAAAGATTTCCATTGATAGTCTCTAATGTTTACAGATTTGCTGGAACCTCCGTAAATGCCATCCATATCGGAACCAACGATAGGTAATCCCGAGAGGCCAGCACCAATATACGTGGGTATATGAAAGCGTATGTATTCCCACTGTCCTCCAGTTTGGTCTCCAGTCCAAACAGCTGCGTGTCTTTGCGTGCCTGCCCAGCCATCGACTGTAATGATCATTGTTCGAGCCTTGTCTTTGGCTCCCTTGACAAATATGTTAGTTGCCTTCTCGATAGCACTCAGCCCAAAGGAATACCCAGCTCCAATCCAGGCTACATCACACTTGAGAGCTACTACCCCGGCCACACCGACTTCTTTGATTAAATCACGTTCTCCCTTCTTTGGATTTTTTGGATCTACAGGTTCTAAGTTAGACTCAGTCCAAAGCGCAACTTCAACTCCTTTTGCTCTTGCATAAATGGCAAACTGTTTCAGATTTTCAATATCGCCTTCTAAAGAGTCAGTTTGCCCATAACCACATCCATAACCATCGTTTGGAACAAACCAGCCCAACGGTATATCATTTCTCTGGTATCTACCAATCATTGCTCTTGCTGAAAATTGATAATTATTTTTTTCTCCGTTTAAAGATTCCAATATACCAACTTTACCATTCATGTCTTTAGGTTGATAGCACTTGTAATAGAACCCGTCTTCATATAAAATTGCGCCTTGTGTATCTGGTCCTACTTTGACCCAATAATCGCGATTAAATGCATTCAGATGTGCCTCGTAAAACGCGTATTCGGGCATAAATATAGGTTCACCGGTCAATTCGTAATAGTCATTTAAGATGTCTTTTGGATTGTTATTTATAAAAAAGAATGCATCGAATACATCTCCACGATGCGTAGTTTCGACAATATCGGAATGCTCTGAGCCAAAATCGTAGGTTCCTGGTTGCCATGTATTTCTCAAAACTCCGTAGCCGTTTGTTGACCAGTAGAATGGATTAGGAGACGTTACTCCCCCGTCTACCCAACTATTTGTATTTATAATATTTATTTTTTCTCCTTTATGTGTGAATCTTCCGTTCTGCATTCCTCCGCCGAAGAAATACTCGTCTTCGTGCTGCTGCAATGTCTGTTTGGCTACGTTTTGACCGTAATACAACGGCAATTTTTCTTTCAAAACCTCTTTGTTAGTTCTAATGTCACGTACCTCCATTGTCCCTTGCTTCTTATCAAACCGTATCGTTATTTTATTTGTGTAAACATTGTAGCATTGTTGTGTATTTTCGAGAACAGAATACTCAAACGATTTTGAGTCGTAGTCAGTGATATTTTTTGAGTTTATTCTCGCTTTGTCCGCGGGGTTGTTAGGTACTGGGTAGTCCAGAAATGTTCCAGTTGGTGACATGTAATATTTGAATACATGGCTATTTAAAATATAAAGTCTGGCCACTTCACCGGTATTGTATTGTATTATGAAGTATGTCTTGTCTTTAATAATCGACGTTATTCCTCCTATACTTTTCATATTTACGTCCTGATCCGGTCGAGTTTAGACAAGTACAGTTGCATTACCTGTAATAAAATAATATTTTATTAAATAAAACGTGAAGGCCTTTCTTGTGGAGTAGCCAGTTATGGTTAAATTATCTAGAAATTATTTTAGGTACAAGAGTATAAAATAATATCGTAGCTTTTGTTTAGCGCTTTACGTTTCTATGTCGCCGTATCATAGTTACCCATCTAATTTAATAGAATAATATGAATTTATTGTTGTTGTAGGTGGAGTTGGTTCACAAATAAAGGCGGTAAAATTAATAAAAAATGTATTTCTACAACATAGGTACCCTTAGCTTATAATAAAATTGTTCTGTGTGAAAAATACTTAGTAGAAAGATAATAAAATAAACAAAAGAGTAACACTGATTTACTATGAACAAACATAAATAAATAAACTAAACTAAATAGGAACTAGGTATTTACGTGTAGAAGAATTTAATAGAAATTTAAAATAAGAACAGTATTATAAACATAGGAGCATCTAATTTAGTGTGTAGTTCCAAAATGATTGTGGTACCTACAAGAAACAAAAATTTGGGGCAACCAAATAGATAATGTTGTAGGTACCTAGCTAGTCACAATCTGTGCTTGAAGGAAATGGGTACTCCTACAGTAGGTACAATATTATCTTCTAATTAAAGTCCTCTATCTAAAATGATAGGTATTGATAGCTTTAACTTGCACCCAAATAACACGGAAAAACATGTTTGATTTTCCATAAAAATTTAAGTTTAAATTCAAATTTACAGGTATTAAAATTATCTAATATCAAAAAAATACTTACGTGGACAAAACAACACCGGCACAATGATAATGAGTGCACTACGTGTGACTAGTTTGTTATTATATAGTTACTAAGTACCAATAAGACCTCGTAGGACACAAAAGAATATTATTTACATATAAAACAAATAGCACAACATTAATTTTGAGGAGACATAGGTTACAAAGTACACCGATAAGAACAATAACAGCAAATGTAGGTGGAATCAATACATATCTACAACTATGTTTAAACAACACAACAAGAATATTTTTCAACCTAGAATTGTGTACTCTTTGACAGTGTGTCAGAGTTTAATTTTAAATGGGCTTGATATCCTTTTTGGTGTTTGTCAGGAAAATCCGAAAACATGCGAAGAAATCTAAAATTCATTTATTTTAGGTAAAAACCAATTAGTGAACACAGCAATTATGATGCATAGCATCATTTGAAAAAATTGTTTAAAATGTAAAATTATAAATTAATCGACTAATTTACTAAAAATAAACTCTATGACGCTGACGTTTCGTTTTCGCTTGTTTGACATTTCCTAAAACTTTTGAGTTTTGTTGTTTGGTTGACGGCCAGACTCAGCGAAAATTTTGATTACTCATTAAAAACGAAAATCTGTTTAACTTTTACTAAATTCGCCTCAAATTCGAAGAAACCTATCCAAGGTAGATACACATTGTTAAGTTTACTCTAACCAGTTAAATAAACCATGCGAAATTTATCAAAACGCTTTGTCATGGTTCATAACCTATCCCGGTAAGTGAAATTATTTTCTTTTTTCAGATGTTTCTTACGCGTTCTGAATATGACCGTGGTGTGAACACATTCAGCCCTGAGGGAAGGCTGTTCCAAGTGGAATATGCGATTGAAGCGATTAAACTCGGATCGACGGCGATCGGCATCTGTACTTCGGAAGGAGTCGTTTTGGCCGTCGAAAAGAGGATCACTTCGCCTCTCATGGAGCCTACTACAATTGAAAAGATTGTGGAGGTGGACAGACATATTGCTTGTGCTGTCTCTGGATTGATGGCTGATTCTAGGTGAGATAATTTAGCACAAACTTTGTAACATTGCAGCATACAATTAATTGTCATTCGTTTCATTAAAATTGATCCCGCTATTTTGTAAACTCAATACCCTGAAACAAGACTGAGAATAAATCAATTATGTGTAATCATTGCTGTGCAAAGTTTATTTGCAGGTTAAAAAGAATTGATTGTAGTAGTTACAACACAAATAATTTTGGTGTACAAAAACACACAATATTAATATAGTTACATATTTAGTTGTTTTTTTTTGTCTAATTGTATTACTTTAAATTCTAAAGTCACTGACTTTACACTCCTAAGGCCATTTATAGAATGTCATTCAAGACTCAAGTATTACTTAAAATTTGTTTCAACCAATCAATTATCTTAAATCTAGTTTTGAGTAATGATTGAGTCTTGAGTGACATTCTCTAATACAAACCTAACTCCTAAGTTATGCTCAAAATATGCATTTCATTATTTTGTTAACTCCCATATAAAAAAGAGTTTTAATAGGTTTAGCGTGTGTATTTTTGGGTCTGTCTGCTGCCTGTGGCATTGTAGCTCCCAAAAAGATGAATCTATCCATTTTATTTTTAATAACAATAACCAAATCGCTTCCTCTTATAGAACCTTAGTGGAGCGTGCACGTGTGGAATGTCAGAACCACTGGTTTGTGTATAACGAGCGCATGAGCGTGGAGTCCTGTGCTCAGGCCGTGTCTAACCTGGCCATCCAGTTCGGAGACAGCGATGATGATAGTGGCACAGCCATGTCTAGGCCGTTTGGTGTGGCGGTTATGTTTGCTGGTAAGTGACAATATGCTGTTATTGTAAAAAAAAAATTTGTTTGTATGTTCCCCCATTGCTTGGCCTTTTCTATTTGAACATTGTGTAATTTCTCCTGGATTTATGATTGGTTGAAGGCAATAGGCTTGCCCCCTACTCCCCACCTCTGTTTAACCCATCAAGGATTACAGGTGTAATGTTGGTGGCCATATGTTCTTATGAAAAGAGATCAATGCTTGCTTTTTGTCTCATACTTAATAATAATAATAATTTATTCAATAGTACATTATACAATTTCTTTAATCTAACTTATATAAAATCTAGGTTGTCTTCTGCTGATTGCCAATCGTCAAAGGGCTCCTCCAACCTTTTCTTTTCCTTTTGTCTGTCTCATACTTATCACATGAAAAACAGTCCCAAATAGTAGTATGTCTATCCAAAACATATGACTCATCTAGAAAAGAAATCTTATGCAACGGGACGGTGTATGCAACTTTCGAAAGTGCGAATTTTACATACCGAAAGAAAAACTTACAGTGGTTTTGAAATAATACTACTTAAGCAGCTACTATTACATATTTGAGATTATAGTACTTAATTATTTCTTTCTGTTTTTAGGTATTGATGAGAAAGGTCCCCTGCTGTTCCACATGGACCCCAGTGGCACATTTGTGCAGTATGATGCTAAGGCCATCGGCTCTGGCAGTGAAGGAGCTCAGCAGAGCTTGAAGGTTGGTATTTTTTAAATATCTTAACAAGCTTCATCATTCGTTTCCACTTTCCCAACTATGTCAGCTCCCAATCTAAGCAGCAAAAGTTTTATTAGCTGTTTTTTTCGGGGTTCTATGGTGGTTCCTTGAAAAAGGTTGTTCAGTTTGATGGTCTACATCACACCCTGTAATATGACACATTTCAGCTACATTCTGTATACAGTTCTCATCCTAAAAGTCTGAACTAACACTCCGTTCCATTCAACAGGAAGTGTACCACAAATCTATGACTTTAAAGGAAGCCATAAAGTCTGCGCTAACGATCCTGAAACAAGTCATGGAGGAGAAACTTTCGGAGAACAACGTTGAGGTGGTGACCATGACTCCTGGGTCCATGTTCCATATGTTCACCCGGGAACAGCTCGCTGAGGTTATTAAAGATATACCTTGAGTTGGAGTAGTACTAAGCAGTTCCGTAGTGTAACTTCATCATTTTGAACTCTTCGTATAAGTTTTGGAATATTAAAAAAAAAGTAATGTAGTTACAACCACTGAACGCGTAAAACTGTCGTATGTATGTAAATTGAAGTAATATTTGAAGTAAATTGTATCTATTTTGAAAGTAATGTAGTCTATTGTATTGTATGTATGTAAAACATTAATTTGTTTGAGACATTCAAAAGATCTATCATGAAAATCGAAGAACATCTTTAAAATTACATTCCATTTTGCATAATTTTAAAATTAAACTGGTATTTCTTTGGCATTTATGAAATGTAATAAAGCTACAGTTGTTTCGCAATTTCATAGTAGATCTTCATGGTAGCGTAAAGATCGTGTTGCCAATACAAAATGTCAGTCTTGTAACTGTACAAGGATATTTGGGCATGTGGCAAAAATTAGAACTTATGCCGTCATCCTGTCTTTTCAATACATCGACGGACATTGAACTCTAGGTTGGGTGCCGAAAATTTAAAATCCAATAGCATCCAATGTCCCTTACAACAATACTCAACTATCGATGTTTCATATAATAATATTTACTCACCCCTCTGTCAAAATCATATGAGTTATTGAAACACTAGAGTCCTCGATTGTCTAACGAAGGCTGGCTGTATTAATTTTTAGTTTACTGGTATAAAAATGTATTGAAATATAGAATCTGTAAAATATCTATATACTTAATTTATTTCAAATATGACTGCGGTGCGGGAAGAATTTTTGAATCTTACAGTAAGTAAAATCACTGTTTAATAAAAACATCATCGATTTTTAATGTCTGTATTTTATTTAGTGTATGGTCCTTAGTTCTACTTTTCAGTTAATTTTTTTGGTTAAATTTTAGTTACCTTTTCAGTTAGTTCTTAGATTGTGTATTTTTGGTTAATTTTTAAGTAATGTTGTTCTAAATTTTTGATTTTAGTAGTTTTTTTATGTTTAATTTTTGTAATCTTTGATCATTTTGTGGGCTTCCTGTGAACTCGTTTATTTAATGCCAAAAAAAGATAGACATCGAAATCGAATTGAAGCGTTTGTGAATAGCTATGCTGGTCTCTAGTAATCACTAACATATTAATCAAACTCCAGTTGATAGCGGCGATCCCGGAGCTACAATGGACCGACTCGTCGAGTTCACGCAACACCATCCAAGATCTGTCCAAACTTAGGTTGGGACGACAAACTGTGTAGAAGATATTTGTTTGGAACTAATGAACCATCTAATTCTAAATGAATGCCTGGAAGAAGAGGAAGGGACACACAAACTATGTATTACCACTCATTCAGTACCCGCCTTCCCCCCATTTTTATACAATTTTTTCATCGGTAATGATAGCAGTGATGCCTATAGTCTGCGCCAGATAAGTAGGATATAAAGGTCATTGCTCTTTCCTTAATTTCTCGGCGTAGGTACCCCGACAATATATTATGAATCGTTTTTATTACTTACTAGAAAAAGTCAATGATCATTATTTCTGTTTTCGGAATTATGTATTTGAATAAATGTATGCGGGTTAATGACCTTTAATTCCTACTTATCTGGCGCAGACTATAGTAGCCTGACCGTCGGACTGCCAAGTCATCTCGAGTTCGAACCCAAGACACGCACCTCTCGAATTGTATAATTACTCACAAAAACGTAAAGAAACCAGCATGTCTGAGATATTTCTTGACGGTTTGTCAAGCCAAGTCAGAGACCCATGGGCGGTATGAAAACTCTGACACCAACGCCCCGTTCCCACTATGTCGTGACGATTAATTTATCGTTGGGTTTTAGTTGGCAAAAGTCGTGGACGACAGTAAACGCGTCGTCAAATATGTGAACACCTCCACTTAAATACACAAGCCACGAGACGTAAAACTACACTTAATCTGCCGTTGGCAACGTGCCGCTCGTCGGTAAGAACCCCAGTACGTACGGTTCAAACTTAATGTCGGCTCGGAAGTTAGCTGCGAGTGCAGGTACGCGCATGTACAGTCAAGTCGAAAATCATAAGCTCGTTTCATTATTTTTATAACAGAAACAACAACAAATTATCGAGCTCGACTGTACGTAAGCAGAAATTCGCACGCGTGTGCAGCATACGGACGTAACTCACACACTAAAGCGAAGACGTGTATCGCGTAGGGCGAGTGCGGGTGAGAGAGAGAGCGCGCGGGGATGTGCCCCGCCGGAACGTCTCTCTACGTCCCAATAAACCATTATTTTATATGTGGGGGGGAGGGGGGGTCCGAAATGATCTACTGAATACGTGGTAACCGTTTTGTGCGGCCCTTCAATTTAAAACATGGCTGCGCTTTGAACATTTTATAGCGCATTTATCTAGGTGTTGTCACCTAGTGCTGGTGAATGCGGGTATGAAGAGCTGGTTCTAGTATTAATATATTCCTTTTCTTGATTTTAATTGTTTTATTGTAGCTAGCAAACTGACTTGCGGATTTCTACCATATGCCCAAAGATTTAGATGCGCCCGACCGCTTTAAAAGATGGTAACGTTTCTTACTCGTTGAAAAATATATTTGAGCGAACAGGCATCTTCTGGGCATGCTCGTTCCCATTTTGTAATGAATAAAAATAGTAGTTTTCTTGTTTTCGCTTATGCTGAAGTAGCTATCGTTTTACGCGGAATGTGAGCTTATTATTCTTACTACTTCCAACTTCTCCGAGTGGACACTTGCATCTAAAGAATATAGTATGGACAACTGAGGACGTGTTCGCGTGTGCCAGTTGTAATGAAGTTTTGTCTCGAACACAAACAGCGCAGTTCTAGTGCGTCTTGGGAACATTTTATCCATTCGCGCGTTCCTGGCACGCGAACCGCTGCGCGCGCGTTAGAGTTTGGCGCATCCATAGCGATTCGAGGCGCGTAGTAGTGACCACTGTTCGCGCACATGCGCATGTATGGGCCCGACTCAATATTTAAATCTTTGGTTATTTCCATAAAATAAAATACTCAGGTATTTGATCTATTTTATTTATTCTTATTCTTATTTTATGTCTTATATTTTACCACCAAATAAATCTACACAAAAGGGTAGGTAAAAAAAAAACTATCACAAATAAATGCATTGCTACATTTTTGTAAATGAATAAAAAAATATTCAACAGAAACGTTATGCCTAAATCTAAATATATATTTACGTATATTATATAACAATTATTTGATATGGCGGCTACTTTATTATTACTGAAAATTTCTCTGTTTGGTTAAATTGTAATATCATGAGTATAACCTGTATAGCTAAGAGTTTCATGCAATGGTTAAGATACGGTGGTTTAGATACGGATATAGACATAAATTCTCTACTATTTTATAATACATAGTTCCATTCAGACAGTAAAAGAATTAAATCGAAACTGCTCTAAGAAAAAAATCACATTATTCATTTCCAGAATATCATTATTTTCAATTTCATATCCCTGTTTTATCTTAGGGATTCCCTTTATTGCACATCTTCACCTGTTCCACTTTCAATATATCCCTGGAATTTGGCACTAATATTTTTGTTTAACACTCCTCATACATATCCCGCGTGTTTGACACCAATAAATTCATAAATTAACCCCAAAGCTTCTCCAAATAAGGTACCAATTCTAATGGACTGGTATTAGGACCAAACCTTTCAACGGGCACTCCATTCCTATCTATAATGAACTTGGAAAAGTTCCATTTAATAAAATCTCCCAATATACCTCCCTGAGACTTCTTCAAAAACTTCCATAGAGGATGAGCGGTTTCTCCGTTTACTTCTATTTTCTCGAAAAGGTCGAATTTGACTTTTTTCTCTTTGGTGAATTGCAGGATTTCTTTTACAGTACCTGGTTCTTGACCGCCGAATTGATTGCACGGGAAGGCTAGTATACGTAGACCCTTTTCGTTGTACTTTTCGAATAATTCGTTTAGCTCTGTGTAATGTGTGTTTGTGTAGCCACATTGGGAGGCAACATTTACTACTATGAGTACTTTTCCTTTATATTTTTCGAGTTTGACTTTCTGACCTTGAATGTTGTTGACAGTGAATTCGTAGACCGTTTTTGCCGTTTCGAAGTTGACTTCTGGTTCTGTTTCTGGTTTACTAGCTGCTTTTTGAGCTTGTGGTTTGATTGCCGCTTCGGCTGCTGGTTTCTTGACTGATTCGGTTGCTGGTTTGTTCACTGATTTGGTTGCTGGTTTCTTGATTGCTTCGGTTGCTGGCTTGCTTGCTGCTTCGTTCTTTCTGTAAAGATAAGTTTATAGTATTCAAACATTTTGGATTGACTATTGAAATGATCATCATCGCCTCCGGAAATATCTCTAGGGAACACAGAAATGTAAAAGGATCTGGGCGCATGGGCACCCGTTCCCGTATCGCCTTCTATTATACGTTTCGAGATATACAGTTCGCGTTCAAATTGCCAAATCATCTTAATCGTATTTCTGACATGCACCAAACGGTTTACGTTAGGACTCAATGTAACACACTTAAAACATCGAGCTGATGGATCTATTGAATAATAGGGTAGAACTATTTAAAGTAAACAACAAAAAAATAAAATTTAAACAAAACAAACTTGTAATTTTGACCTCCAATATCTCCTTATCTAACAAAAGAAGGTTCCCAAGTATTGGCCAGAAAAAAAAACCGCAATGAACCAAGAACCAAGAGGACCAAGGAGGAGGAGAACCAAGTGCCTTCCAGCTTCGCTATGGGTCTTTTTACACCCGTTATACTCACCGAATTATTTCCTGAAACTTCCTGAAGATCTGCACAGCATCAAAGATATCGTCTGCTAACACATCAGGGAGCTCCATAGCCGCGAAATGTCCGCCATCTTCCACCACAGAGCTATGCAAGTAGTTCTTGTACTTCAGCTTGAGTATGCTATCTGGTTGGAAGCTTAACTCGTTCTTGAACTTTATGCCCCATGTTGGTACTTCTGTTGGGATTCTGGTGATAAAAAGGAAAGATTATTTTAGTCAGTTCCACTAAGTTGGGCCACCGGTGGAAATGGGCATCAAAACATTTTTTTTTTGTTCTGAGATGAAACAGACTGTTTAGTTTTAGAAAAAAAAGGACTGATAACCTGGTGGTTCTGTACAATTATCAAAAATCGGTAAATAGTCGGTAAAGCATGCTTCGGCACAGCCAAGTGGCACAATGGGATAATAATATACTTATTATGTGTTTGAGAAACACCAACCAGAGATCCTGAGAACACCAACCAACCAACCAGTCTTACCAAGAGGTATCGTATTACCTGGGTAATACGATACCCCTTGGCAAGACTGGTTGTCAAACTTTTTGCCACTGACTACCTGTAACGACTGTCAAAGATTTACAACGGCTGCCTATCTGACCTTCTCTACCCAGTTAGTACTGGTACTAACTGGGTAGAGAAGGTCAGATAGGCAGTCAGTCCATGTAAAATACTGGTATTCAGCTACATCCGGTTAGACTGGAACCCGACCCCAACGTAGTTGGGGGAAAAGGCTAGGCAGATGATGATGATAAAAAAAGATCAGAAAAAGCGCTGGACCTAGGCACTGTAGGCGCGCGCGTTGAATGAGTCGGGACTTGAAAAGCGTGAGCATCGCCCCGGCCCATCCGCGTGGCGCACTCCTAACGCCGGCATTGTAGCGCTGTCCCTACATTTATCGTACGCTAGCGCATTCTTAAGCTCTGCATTCATGCGATTCAATTCGCACGCCTACTGTAGTTCGGGTTGTGTCGAGACGATTCGAATTCCATTCAGCAGGGATAGATGCCGAAGAAAGTTTCCCGATCGCCAAGAGCCGCACAAAATATCAAGCACATAATCGCCTCAGGTCTTTATTGTAAAAAATCTTTCATTTTTCTATGTAGTATATTCCAGAAACTAAGACATGTGACATCATACCAACACGCACTGGGCCCGCGTAGTGGATTATAGCCCATTCCCTCTCATTGAGAGAAGGCCGCGGGACCCAGCAGTGGGAACATTATAGGCTGATTATGCTATCATGCTTATGCTATTATGCTTATGCTATTATGCTTATGCTATTCCAGAAACTTACCGATCAGTGTACATAAGCTGCTTATATCCCTCAACATAATGCCTCATGCTGGTAGTTATACTATTAGACGCCCAATATATCATAACGTTGTCTAAAAGATGGGTCAAAGAGAATTTCTGCAGTAAAGCACCGTCACTAGCCTTTTTATTCTCCATGTTAGTCCATGTTGAGAATTTCTCGAGGATATATGCTGCTAAACCGGCTGGAGAATCTGAAAGCGCGATGCCTGAAAATAGGTAATAAGAAGTAGTAACAACAGATTACTTTTTGTTTACAATGACATAATAATCAATATGAGACACTAATTGATAAAATTGTTTTCAAAACAGTTTCTTAGAAAAAATATGTTGTAAAACTAGTTGATATTGGTGTTTCTTAAGCGACAATTCTGACAATAACAAAAAATCTATTAATAAATAGGTCAAAGTGATTACGTGAGTTAGTAAAATTAATTACTTAAGTTAGTTTATTATTCTGTAGTTCAGTAATTGCTTGAAGTTAGAGCTAAAAAGTTAGAATTCTTAGTTTTGCTTTCTTTGATGGTTCTTACTTCGTTAAATTTTTTGTCTATTTAAAAACATGGTAACTTAACTTGACTATATAGATACCCGGGTTAGTGTCTCCGAGAAGAACCATCAAAACAATTTCAAAGGTCCCAGTCTCTTTTAAGATCCAGACATACTTTTAAGCACACAACTCCAACTTATGAAGTTCTACGGCTCGATGAACAATACTAAAGAGAAAATATTAGGATAGGCGGTATATAGTCCATATATGTATCCTACTAAATTTCTTCTAGGATGTTTGAATTTTAATTCCCTTAAAGTCAGGCGTGCTGTTGGCCAACTAACAATTGCGTATAAAATTATACATGGTTATACCAACGCTTCGGAATTACATGCTGAGCTGTGTCAATTATTTGTTCCAAATAATTATATTCGCTCTAGGAAACATAAATTGTTTAATGTTCCATTTAGTCGCACTGTAGCCCGATCCACTTCGCCTATACCACGTATGCTTACGAACCTCAACGCTCTCGTGGAGACCAACCCTGGATTGGACTTGTTTGCTGATGAATGGAAGACAATATTATTGGAATGTTTGTGGTTCTGCGAGAAGACCGAGTAAAAGGATTAGGTATTTAATTTAGTGTTAATGGTTTTAAATACTGTACTAAATAAATAAATAATAAAGACGTACAAAAAACTTAGTTCTTATATTACCAACAGTATCCGGTTTGGTAGCCTGTATATGGAAGTATCCAGTCTCCTCCACAACCTTTCCTATATGCTTTGAGAGCGGGTACATGCGCTCTTGTAGGCTAGGCTCCACTATGAAGTTCGGCCAGATGGCTCCTGAAAACAACAATTAATTAATTTATAATAATGTGATACTGCGACTGACCCCAAGACAATTAGACTTGGGTATGAAGAATTCATTTAAATATTTCAAATCTTTGATAGTTGTTACAGGTAGTCAGCAGCCCAAGTCTGACAACCAGTCTTACAAAGGGGTTTCGTATATCCCAGCAGTTATGTTGTGGAGGTCAGATAGGCAATCGCTCCATGTAAAACACTGGTATTCGGCTTCATCCGGTTAGACAAGCAGCCGACCGACCCCAAAATAGTTTCGAAAAGGCTAGAGTAAATATTTTAAATATAAGGCCATAAAAACTCACCCAACACCGTATAAATCGACACCCACGTATTGACCGCTACCATGGGCATATTGGTGTGATACCCCAGTATGTTATCAGGGAACAGAGTAGCCAAGACGGACCCTATCGCCGAGCCGTAGTCCCCTCCTTGAACATAGTACTTGCCATGGCCTATACGTTGCATGAGGTTGTGGAATATTACTGATACTTCTATTGGGCCCATACCGGCACGGACTGGGGCCTGAAATGGGGGATAATAATAATTAAACCTATATTCATTCTTGATGGGGTAGTAAAAATCTATAGATATATTTTCTTTAATTAATATTATTCTTTTACTTAAATTTTACTAATCAAACTGATTGTAGTAATTGATAAGAAAAAATCATAATAAACCAAATATTTATTGTTTTATCACGTCTTCCAAGACCGCTATTGTATTCATAGATTTCTAACAACTTTGGTGTACAAAAAAATAGATAATTCAATTTGACCTTGGATGTAACCACTCTATCATAGAGTTATATAATGACCAAAAGACTACCATAACCAGTGACCTGGTTAAACATAACAAATCCATACCTGAGAGAATCCAAAGCCCGGTATGCTGGGAGCGATGATCTCGAACACAAAGTCTTGGTTGGCTCGGGGTGTCGTCAGCTTCGGTATCAATTCGTAGAACTCACGGATAGAGCCTGGCCAGCCGTGGATCAGCAGTAGTGGTACCACCTGAGAAACATAATATCTTTAAGGGTTAAATGTATTTTTGTATTTTTTTTTTTTTACAATATGGTCCTGCTCTTGACCTCGATCACGCCTGATGGAAAGCGATGGATGAGATCTATGATGGAACGAGCGTGCCCAGAAGCTGCCTGATGCCTGAAGATGTATAGTCCTCTTGACTGTTTTCAGTGAAGGTGGCCAGATATGTGTACAAGTACAGGTCCGTCCCTTCTTTGATAGTCGAGGACTAAGGAGAGATGACGTCAGTAGCTCAGGTAGTAGTCGCTTAGCGTGATTTCTGAGACACGGAGGGGGTGTCTAAGGAAGTTGGTGGACTTCTAAACTTTGCTATTACTTACAGAAAAAAAATTATTGGGCAAACCCAATTGCACTGCCCGTCTGGGATTCGAAATCAGGACCTAATGCTCAACATCAAGATTTAACCAACCAGGCAGTCACTCAGAAAAAAAATTACTTCTAGGACTTTTAGCTTTGCAATTACTTACAGTAATATTCACAGGTACTTTAGGCTTCACATGTATATAATGTACATCCAATCCTTGTAGATTAGTCACAAACTGCTCATATTTGTTCAAGAACTGTTCCCGTTCCTTAAAGTCGTACTTATTCTGCCAGAAGTCCAGTACTTGGGTCAAGAAGTGTGTGTTGAAGCCGTACGTGAAACCAGCATTCTCTAGCGGAGGTGTAAATGAACGTCGGTGGAGAAGGCGTTCTCTTAAATCATTGACTACCTGAAAGATATGAATGCATTGAAAATATTCATACTAATATTAGCTGTGCCCCGCAGCTAAAGGTCGTAGTGTAATGTCCTATAACTTTCCTCAAACAGTGGGCAATAATCTGAGAGATAATGCACGAATGAAGAATGTGTTATCATCTTTCTGGTGGCTGCAGCCCATCCGTAACCTTAACTCTTATTTTTCACATCTTAAAGGCTTGTTGGATGTAAATGGGAACAAAGATAAACCACAACCTGGGTACTTAGGACAAAGGATATTTTATCTTGGTAGTATATTCCTAGGGATTGATTGCTGGCCATCATGAGGGCGAACTAGTCACATTACAAACCAAATACTCAATAAGCAAAACAATGTCAAGTGGAGGGAGATTGTCAAAGAGTTTAGTTGGGCATATCACGATGCTCAGCTGTGAGTAAATGACTGAAGAGAGAGATAAACGGAGTACAAAGGTAAAAAGATATAGTATCTTTGGATATTACAGGAACTAAAATGTGTTGGGTAATTGTACGATATTAGAGACGGGGCTTGTAGTGAAACGACCGCTGGTTGGTTACACACTGATTTATTGTACCAGATGATGAAGAGCGAGGGCGCAGCCACGCACACATACGTACTTACAACTACATATGTAACATTCCTCCCCCTAGTACAATAACACTTACAAACTAAAAGAATTTCTTAAAAGAGACCGGGGGACGGTTGCGTAACATTCTTTTTGGTGGCTCATCCATTCTTTCTGGTTCTCCCGGGTTATCGTCTGGGGCCTCATCAGCCTCGTAGAATTCTTCCTCTGCTTCTGGTCGCAGGCTTGTCTCACTCGTCGTTGCTGATGACTCATCATTATCAGCATCAACTGTAGCTTGCTCATTTGGAGATGAAGTACTTGCTTCATATAATTCCTCTCTCCTCCCTCTGGTCTGACCTGCTTCTCTCTGCGTGGCCGGTGATGTTTGACTCGGCGACATTTGAGTGAGCCTTGGTGGCGGTGACGTCAGTGACGGCGATAATGGCAGTGTGGGCATTAGTGCTGGTGTCGGCAACGAAGGTGGTGTCGGCGACGGCGACGGCGTTGGTGTCAAATCCATCATTGATGATGCACGCGGGAGAGGTGACAGATACCCGGGTCTTTGTACTTTCATAGTATTTTTGTCTTCAATGTTACTAGTCCCTTTGTAAATAATTAACTGATTTAAATGTCTTTTAAAACTTTCAGAGCTTTGTAAATCTTTAACTAAATACACAACCCTTCCTAATTTTTTTATGATGTTGCCCTTGCACCATGTAAATTTTGTTTTGTTCTCAAATTTTTTAAACAATACTACTTCATTTATCTTTAATTTATTTGTTTTATTTTGTACGTGTTGATTAGTTTGCAAACACTGTTGATCCCGCACACGGTTAAGTAACACAGATGACAAGGATGACGATGGTGGCGATGATTTCGGATTAATAATGTCTAAACGTGACCTCAACTTGTGTCCGTATACCAGTTCCGCAGGGGACAACCCTGTGGTAGTGTGAACAGAGTTCCTGTAATCCATCAGATATTTTAGTAGTTTTAAATTAGCTGCATTTTTTGTAAGTTGAGAGGAAAGACAAGATTTGATTCCCCTTTTCACTATTTTAACATAACTTTCCGCTTGGCCGTTGCTTGGCGGGTGGTAGACCGGTGAAGTGACGTGATTAATTCCATTTGTTAAGCAAAACCGTTCAAACTCTCGCGAACAAAAAGATGTGCCATTATCACTTACAATCGCTTTTGGTATTCCGAATCTTGAAAAATAATCACACAGTTTAGCAATAACCGCAGTAGATGTCGTAGCAGAATTCATAGTATATACTTCTACCCACTTTGAGTAGGCATCCACTGCTACTAAGTACATGCAACCGTTAATTGGACCTAAAAAATCGATATGTATCCTATAGAACGGAGCAGCTGGAAGTTCCCATTGCGCGGGCGGCGCGCGCGCAGGTGTGGGACGCAACTGAATGCAGACATCGCATGAATTTATCATTGTTTCTATCGCACGGTCTATACCGGGAAACCAGAATCTTGAGCGCGCCTCAGCCTTAGTCTTAACTATTCCTAAATGTGATTGATGAAGCTCAGATAGCACCGTTTCATACATACAGGTAGGTATGACAACCTTGTGACCCCTCATAATGCATCCATTTTCTACTGATAATTGCGTTCTACATAAATAGTAAGCTTTTATTCTAGCATCAGTTAGTTTTGGTGGCCATCCCTTTAAAATGTATTTTTTTACTATTTTTAAAATATTATCAGCATCTGTTTCTATGCTTAACTTGTTTACTGTTAACGGCATAGTACCGTCCATAACAAAACATACATACGTAGCACGGTCGTACGACACCTCACAATCACAACACTGACACTGTTCGGTGCACGCGCACTCGTGCGGCGCGCGCTGTAGGCTTGAACGGGATAGATAATCCGCACTGTTATCTGCGCTACGTACATACTCAATTGTATAGTTATAGCTACTTAAGAATAACGCGTAGCGCTGTAGCCTATTAGCCGATATTTCCGGTACCCCTTTGTTGGGTCCAAATATTGATAATAACGGCTTGTGATCCGTTCGCAATATAAACGGCATGGATTTACCGTACAAATATTGATGAAAACGACGTACCCCGTATATTATCGCTGTTGCTTCTTTTTGAATTTGCGAGTAACGCGTTTCTGCGGAATTTAGTGTTCGCGAAACGAAGGAAACGGGCCTTTCGATACCGTCCTCCCCGACCTGAGATAGAACAGCGCCAAGACCACTAGGACTTGCGTCCACCGTCAATATTATTTTAGCGTTTGGGTCGAAGTGGGCTAGTACTTGCTCTGACGTCATCAACTTTTTTATCGTTGTGAAAGCTTGTTGATGTTCTTCAGTCCAGTTCCATTTGCAACCTTTTTTTAGTAACTCATACAACGGACTTAGGACAGTAGACGCGTTAGGCACAAAATTCCTATAGTAATTAATAAGTCCTAGAAATGACTGTAGCTGGGTAACATTTGTTGGTACTGGTGCTTCTACCATAGCCTTAACCTTTTCCTTAGATTTCTTTAGGCCATCTTTAGTGATGATATAACCTAAATAGCTAACCTCACTTTGAAAAAAACTACATTTGTCTTTTCGTAAAGTCAATCCGGCATTCTGTAAGCGTTGCAGCACAGTATTCAGTCTTTCGGTATGTTCTTTTTTATCTTTCCCTGTTATCAATATATCATCTAGTAAACACAAGACCCCATCTATGCCAGATAGTACACCTTCGATCGCTCGCTGGAAAATAGACGGTCCGCTAGCTAGACCAAAAACTAAACGAGTGAACCTTAGTAATCCGCGGCTAGTATTTATACAAGTAAGGTTCTTTGACTCATCATCTAACTGAAACTGGTTATACGCCATTGACAGGTCGAGCTTAGTAAAATGCTGACCGCCATAAATTTTTGAAAATAACTCGTTTGCGGTGGGAAGTGGGTACTGTTCGACTAGCAATTGTTTATTTATGCTGACAGAGTAGTCAGCACACAGTCTGACTGAACCATCCCGTTTTAGGACCGGAACTATAGGGGAAGCGTAAGGCGAGTATTCCACGGCCTCAAGAATACCCAACTCAATTAACCTATCAATTTCTTTATTTACTTTATCGCGTAAAGCAAACGCTATTGGGCGCGCTTTACAGTACATCGGTTTTGCGTTTTCTTTCAACCTTAGTTTCACTTTGTATTTATTAAATGTGCCCAATTTATCAGAAAACAATTCCCCGAAGCGCTCTTGCAAAACCCTGGGACTTAATTCTGTATCTATACTGTTTATTGGTATGAGTTGTAGATTAAAACGAGAAATAAAATCTCTGCCTAACAGCGGAGGCCCTCCGTCACGAACCACATATATATTTATATAGTGCGTCTGACCTGCGTAACACACCGGCAATCGAACTGTACCTAAGCAAATAATCTTTTTTCCATTGTACGTCATCAGCTGTTTATGAGTACTTGATAAAGGCACATCTTTGAATGTTCTAAAATAAAAATCCTCGGAAATTACGGTTACTGCAGAGCCGCTATCTATCTCAAACTTGAAAGGCAATTGATTTATCGATACTTGTTCTACCATAGGTTCCCCCCTGACCGATCGGATATAATACAACTTACCATCATCGCCGGCCTCATCCTCACCGTTGTCACTGCATTCCAACTCAACGTAATTCACTTTTTTTGCACACATTTTACGCAAGTGGCCTTTTTCGTGACACTTTTTGCAAGTATACTTTGCGAACCGACACTCTGATGATTTGTGGTTTGTATAACCACACACCTTGCATTTAACTTTCCCTACGTTTACACTTTCAACGTCCTTGGATATCTTGTAAAGCTGGTTATCTGTAATTGTCCCGGCGCTGGACGCGCTAGCACTGGCCGCGGCAGCGCGTGCGCAGCTCAAGTTCTCCGCCATTTTGACGACCTCTGCCATGTTTAAAGAAATCAGATCTTTTGTATACAGTTTCTCTTTTTCTTGTCCCGGTTGCATTCCCATAAGAAATCTGTCACGAAGTGCCTCTTCTATATTCAAGAAGGCACATTTTTCTGTGAGTCCTCGTAGACGCGCCGCCCATTGTGAATGCGTTTCGCCGGTCTGTTGAACTGCCGCGTAAAAGTTATGTCGCTCAGCAAATCCAATGCGTTTTGGGTTGAAGTGTGCATCTAGGACTTCCAGGAGGTCAGAATAGGGCACGTCTTCTAGATTCTTTGGGAGCACCAAGTCCGTAGCTAACTTGTAGGTACCCTCGGCGAGTGCGCTCAGCAGGATCGCTTTCCGTTTGCAGCCCGTTGCATCCGTTGACGTGGTGATATCATTCGCCAGAAAATATTGCGAGATTCTGCCTCTATACGTTTTCCACGTTTGTATATTGTGGTCGAAAGTATTTAATATACCGAATTGCGTAGAAAAAGACATTTCCGATGCAATTTTTTTTTTACTCGCGGGTAGATCGTCGCCACTGTACGATATTAGAGACGGGGCTTGTAGTGAAACGACCGCTGGTTGGTTACACACTGATTTATTGTACCAGATGATGAAGAGCGAGGGCGCAGCCACGCACACATACGTACTTACAACTACATATGTAACAGTAATGCATATATGCTCAAAAACTTACCGATCTAGATTAGTAGCCTAGATTACTCAATATGGATTATTTTAAGAACATGCTTTGTCATAGTGACAAAACATTACTACTTGTTATCCTATCAATGGGAGAAATATCAAGTATTGAGCAGTTTTTGAGAAAAGTTTACTTTTATTTTATATATAACCATTGTAGTAAATCACAAAGGAAAAACCATGTTAGTATGACAGAGAAGCATTTTACAATTTGATTTAGTATTATTAAACAATTTTTTTAAAACAGTGAACTAAATATTTGTAAGCTATTTGTGACGTTGCAAACGTTCTGGATGCACCTTTTTAAGACAGTCTTCCAAATACCTGCATCTCTGTCTAAGCTGGGAAGAAAAAGTGCAGGAACAAATCCCCAGCAACTCATCTGTCCATTAAAAGTACGAAATACAAAAGATACTTACCACATCTGAGAATTCAATATTAAACGGTCTTATGGATGTATCCATCTTCATATCAATGGGATATGGTCCCCAGTGCTGTTCTAGGTCCAATTCTGGTAACGGAGGAGGCTCTGTCCACATTATAAACAGATAATATGCTAATATGGATACTAGTATGACAAGGATTGCCACTACTGAAAACCGTTTTTGCCGCTGTAATGTAAAACATTGGAGGGATAATTTTTTTATTCTTGTTACTATGTAACAATTATAAGCTCTTATTTAGACATAATCATCACTCTCCAGCCCTTATCCCAAGCCAAGTGCACTGGAATACAAGTATTTTACATGGAGCAACTGCTTTTGACTTGCACAACTCAGTTAAACCTTCATCTGTTAGCGAAGTAGACACAATAGTTAAACAATGGTGTCTGACCGATTCGGTCTGCTTCACAGATGAAGGGATAAAGAGTAACATCAAACTCCTTGGAAAGACTGTTTATAATAATTATACAAATAAGGTTCCCAACAAGGATCAGAATGTCATTTCCATTAACTAAAATTTTTCAGTCTAACTGCAACTCCACTTCAACAACAGTCAATGATTAAAACTATGATTAAAATGTTGAATAAAAATCATGATACTTTACTAGGCCTAGGGGTTGGAGTTTGAACATAAGCTCAAGAGTCGTGCACAGCGACCACTTGACCAAGGAGGTCGTAGTTTGTAAAAGAACAAATAAATACGGTGTTAGCTGAATCTTACCGAGGAGCTTTTCTCATGTCGCAAATTGTTGGCATTTTTTTCAGCTTTAGTCAGCGGCGTTCTGGAACTCATGATGCTCTAAGTGCCTTTAAGTTGCTCTATAATGACTTTAAGTTTCTAGAGAAAAAACGTGAATAAAATTAGGTACAAATAGTGCCGGTAACCGGTAATGTTTAAAATATTTTACTATTGAGTATTATATTTTTTGAAACATTATATAAACACACCTCACTTAACAACCTTTTAATTTAGAAATGCTGTTGTTTATTTTTCCAATTCAATTTCCATGATTGAGTCGAAGAACTTTGGTCCGGTACGGTAAGGTAAACTGAGTGACAGTGACAGATGGAAAGAAGAATGATTTCTATGGGTGCATTCCGTATTAGAAAATAATCACTCACAGCGCTCACATCGATATTTTGCGTTCCGATTTAGATATCACGATTATGACAGCTAAGAGCTGTCATCAATTCGGAACGCTCGTGAACGCGTTGACAGTGAACATAACACAAACCAAAACATTTCACAAGACCTATTTTTGAAAATGAAAGTTATATTGGTTGACTCTATCGACTCTGATTACTCAGATTTTGAGATAGAGAACGACGATTCGTCCAGTGATGAAAAGGATGACGAAAGCGTGGTTTATAATAGCGTATTTTGCTCCCGGCAATGATTTACCCCATCCCACGAATTACAAATTACATATATGCAACGGTAAATTGTTCATGAGTTTGAAACTCATTTCATTTTTTTTCAATCAAACAAAACAACACAACCTGTAAAAACAAATGTCATTTTTGACAGCGCTCACGGTGATATTTATTTGGGGCATGGTCGGTGTAATCGCAAGATGGCGCATGTCATGACTCAAAAAAACTCAAAACTCAAAGCATTTATTTCAATTAGACCATTACGGCACTTTTGAATGTCAAAATTACAAATAAAAAACAAAGCTACAGTCCCAGTCACAAGGCATAATAACTTGAGAAAGTACTGTAGTTGCCCATTCCCTAGCGTAGATCTCTATGGAGAAGAACGGGCAAGAAACTTCATGGACACTCTTTTGAATCAAAATATTGTTACAAAATCTTGGTTACATCGTTAATTTTGAAATTATACATATATGTGAGAACGATGTAGAAAGACGTGCACATTAAGAGCGTCCAGAGTAGAAAAAGACAACAATTTAACAACAAACGAATTAAAATCAACCTTGGCAGCCAAGAGATGACCAGTCCCAACTGACAGCGCCCGCTCACGAACATGACGCGCGCATCGGCGCCATTCAACTCAACCATATTGAAGGGAATTAAATGACCCGACACACCCGCCACCATCAGCAGGACATTTGAGTGAGCATGACATTCTCTCAGCCACCAAGGCATATCCAAGTCAATGAAAGATAACTAAATGTAAATGGTGGCTGAACAATACAAAGTACTCACACATGTGCTATGCAATTATATAATACTAAGAACTGGAATCTACACAATGCAAGTAGGTAGTACAGTGCAATCAATTTAGTTTGCCCTTATAGTTGTGGAGCAGGACCAGCATTTAGCCTAGCATTTTTATCATCAATGTAATGCCCCAACTTATAATATGCTTGCCTACATAGTGTACGTTTTATATAGGATTTAAATTTCGTCTCGTTCAGTTGAAGAATGTGGGGAGGTATTTTATTGTAACATTTCAAACAGTACCCCATGAAAGATGAATCTACCCTAAAACTAATGAATCTATTCTAAAACCTGGCTGAACTAGTTGGTCCCTATTTCTAGTGTTATAGTGGTGTCTGTCACCTCTTCTACTGAATAAATGCCGATTTTTCCTAACGCACATGATGTTTTCATAGATGTATTGACAAGGTACTGTCATGATATTAATTTCCTTGAACAGTTCTCTTAGAGAATCGCGTCTACGTAATTCATAAATAGCTCTGATGGCTCTTTTCTGCAGAATAAATATAGACTCGATGTCTGCAGCCCGTCCCCATAGTAAAATACCGTATGACATAATACTATGAAAATAACTAAAATAGACAAGCCTCGCGGTATCAATATCAGTAAATTGACGGATTTTTCTAACAGCATATGCTGCTGAGCTCAGCCGTCCTGCAAGAGATGTTAAATGAGGACCCCATTGTAACCTTGAATCGAGCGTGATTCCCAAGAAAACCGTTTTATCGACAAATTCTAGTTTCTCTTGATTCAATATTATGTCACAATCACTACTTTTGACATTTGGTAGAGCAAATCTAATGCACTTAGTTTTTTTCCCATTTAGTACTAAATTATTGGCGGTAAACCAATTGTGGACCTGCAGTAGGGCGTTATTTACGTCGTCAAGATTAGTGGCACGTCTGTTTATCCTAAATATTAAAGAAGTATCGTCAGCAAACAACACCAAATGCGGATGGTTGTTAAATAACGACGTCATCAACGATCGTCATAAATGACGTCATCTATGACGATTCAAGGGACATCGATATCGCGCTCACGGTATTCGGAACGGGTTTGTGGACGCTCAAATCGATTACAGCATAATTCGGAACGCAGCCTGTGACGACAGTTGATGAAAAAATTCGATATGTCGATATTTTTGGCGCTATCTAATATTTCGATTGATGGATATAAATGTGGATGGATGGAGAGGGAGAGGAAGACCAAGGGAACGATGGATGGATTGTGTGAGGAATGATATGAGGGAAAAAGGTGTAAATGATTGAGTGCGTGACGGTTGACAGTTGAAGAAAAAAACGTGTTGCACCGCGCCGACCCCAAGTAACATGGGCAGGAAGATGATGATGATCTAATACTTCGATTAATCGGTGTATAAAAATGTACTGAAAAAAAGAAAATAAACCTTTTCGTAAATGAAAACGAAAAGCTTTCATAAAAGCTCTTAGCTCGAACGGTAAGTACAAAGTAAGTTTTTAGTTGAAAACAAGTTATTTTTCAGAAGTAGATAAAACCACGCCAGTGTTATTATAAAATTGTAATTATACCAATGGTTATATTGATATTATAATTACTTAGTGTTGGTGAAAACAGGCATCGGGAATTGAGTTAGGCGTTCCTTAGTGTTAGTGATAACAGGAATTAGGCATTCAGTTAGGTGTCACTTAGTGTTGGTGAAAACGGGCATTAGGCATTCAGTTAGGTGTCACTTAGTGTTGGTGAACACATGTATTGGGCATTGAGTTAGGTGACATTTAGTGTAAGTGAAAACGGGCATTAGGCATTCAGTTAGGTGACACTTAGTATTAGTGAAAACATGTTTTGGGGATTGAGTTAGGTGACATTTAGTGTAAGTGAAAACGGGCATTAGGCATTCAGTTAGGTGACACTTAGTGTAAGTGATAACGGGCATTAGGCATTCAGTTAGGTGACATTTAGTGTAAGTGAAAACGGGCATTAGGCATTCAGTTAGGTGACACTTAGTGTAAGTGAAAACGGGCATTAGGCATTCAGTTAGGTGACACTTAGAGTTGGTGAAAACGGGCATTAGGCATTCAGTTAGGTGACATTTAGTGTTGGTGAAAACGGGCATTAGGCATTCAGTTAGGTGAAACTTAGTGTTGGTGAAAACGGGCATTTAGCATTGAGTTAGGTGACACTTAGTATTAGTGAAAACATGTATTGGGCATTGAGTTAGGTGACACTTAGTGTTGGTGAAAACGGTCATTGGGCATTGAGTTAGGCGTTCCTTAGTGTTGGTGAAAACGGGCATTGGGCATTCAGTTAGGTGACACTTAGTGTTGGTGAAAACGGGCATTGGGCATTGAGTTAGGTGACACTTAGTATTAGTGAAAACATGTATTGGGCATTGAGTTAGGTGACACTTAGTGTTGGTGAAAACGGGCATTGGGCATTGAGTTAGGTGACACTTAGTGTTGGTGAAAACGAGAGTTAGGCATTCAGTTAGGTGACACTTAGTGTTGGTGAATTCAGTTAGGACTCCCAATTAGGCATTGTTTGATAAAGACCGTCGCACCGATGCGAAATGAGTACCAAAATCTCAACTGAATCGGTCGGTCGGATTCGGAGCAAATTGGCTAGCTGTGTGTCACAGCCGGACAGACAGGCAGTCAGCCACAATGATGATTGTGTGTTCCGTGTTTTCATTAGGACGTACGACGTACGTGACGGTTAACAGACGAGAATGGAAGAAAAGACAGGACGTCGGAGGGGACGTACGGAACCTTAAAAATGAAATAATGTTCAAAAACTCAAACTGGGTTGAAATCCTACGTAGGAAGAATGCACGTTGCAAAAATCACATGACTCGAAATAATTATAATACAAGTATAACCAAGTCTTATCATGGAAACTGAAGACGATTTATTATTATTTTACATACAGAATTTAACAGTTGTTAACCGTAACTCTTAGCTAAACCTGAATTATCGGCGGATTGTAATTTGAATACCAAATACGGTAGCTGTATTGTGCGTGCGCTAAACAAGAGTGCGGTATAGGAGAGAGTTCGTAATGACGAACTCGGAACGAAAGTTATGGTTTTGAACTGATTTGTCATTGAGACTGCTTCGTTGGTCTATTGGTGGCAAGCGCGGTTGCTAAAGCACAAGGTCCTGGGTGCGATTTCTAGGTCCATCAGTGTTATTGGGTTTTTCATTAAAAATTAATCATCATTATCTGCCTAGCCTTTTCCCAAGTTTTTATTGGGGTCGGCTTCCAGTCAAACCGGATGCATTTTACATGGAGCGACTGCCTATCTGACCTCCACAACCCAGTTAGTACTGGGTAATACGATACCCCTGGGTAAGACTTGTTGTCAGACTTATTGGGCCACTGACTACCTGTAACGACTGTCAATGATCACAAATGACAGCCGTGACCAACTGCTTAACGTGCTTTCCGAGGCACGGAGGAAACTCGGTATGTAATGGGTGGTCACCCATCCACAGACCAACCTAGGCAAGCACAGCTTAACCTAAAAATCGACCCGAGTGGCTGTTATTATTTAGCCACGAGCTCCTAGAAAGCTCCTAGAAGCTCTAAGAATTAATCATTGATTTGAATTGACTAAAACAGTATGGACAAGAATGTTTTGTGTGGATGGAAAGAGAGAGAAGGCCAAAGAAAAGATGGATAGATTTTGTGAAGAATGATAAGAAAGAGAGAGGAGTAAATGATGCCGTGACGTCTGACCGGGGAGCATGGGAGAATAAAACATGTTGCGTCGACCCCAAGTAGAATGGGACGAGAGTACGAAGATGATAACTCTGGATTTATGCTACACAAAAAGCAAATATGCTAATAGGTCAACGAGTCGTTGAGTTACGACCATCATGACCTAAATAACTGTTTAGTGAAACGTCCTTCGTCTTTTGTTTTCCATCTACTCAAGATCAAATCCGTAGGCTATAGAAAATGCTTATTATGTCATTATCCTTTGTATTGTTGGTTTCAATTTAACCGTTTCCTCTTTGTACTCGTAGCAGACATAAAAGTGTAATGAGAGGTTTTCTTTTTGAGGGATTAAAAAAAACATAGTTTCCAAGAATTCGGTAGATGGCATTGAACTGACTAGGTACGTTACTTGGTGCCAAAGCCAAAACGCTTGGAAAAAAAAACATTGCGTCACGTCACATACGCTCGTTGACTGACACTTTCGTTTGCGGCTTCCGAATATAATATTTTCTCGCGCTTTGTTAAAATCAGTTTTTTTTACGTTCCGTTCCTTGCAGTAACTTACCAAGTTCAGCGCCATCTATCCAGCCATTAGGGAAGAGCTAAAAAGAAAATCCCTCATTCGGATTGGCCATGGAATTCAACAAGGTCTCTTCTTAGGCCCACAAATAATTTTGCTTTTTCAAATGGTTGTAACATTACAGGCGAATGCTGCGGTGAGGGAGCGCCTTTATGTCCGATTGTCCTATGTTGATCGAAATGTTCGCACGGCGACCAATCAAAGCTATACAAAACCAGTTTATGTGGATATCTTATTGTACGGGAAATCTATACAAAGCGAGGCCATGTTATATAGCTTAATGTGTCGCCGTGGGTTCATATTAGTGCACCTCATTCACTTTCACTACTGAACTAAAATACATACTACTTAGATAATAACAATTATGTAATAGATAATAATAGAACCTATAAGGTTACACCTACTTCAGTCGTGCTAACTGCATTTAATTTATAGGCGTAGAAAGTGCGCCAGAGTCGATTCCGGCAGCGGACGCTAGCGTTGACGGAGATGCCCGGAACTAACATTGTTAGATGCGATCTTCTTGGACGGTTTATATCGCCTAATCATTGTTTATGATTTTATTTGATTGAAGGAAAAAAGTTTAGGTAAATAGGAACCAATAAATCTTCGGCCAGCGTCATCTTCTTTCGCTCGGTATAATTATTCATAATATAATAATCTCGTAGAAGGCAATGCTTTTGTAAAAAATATCAGACACAACTCACAACAAATACAGTTTTAGTTCTCTTCAAGATTTAGTCCAAGCTTAGGTTCGTTTGAACACTTTGCTCCATATTAAAAGTTTCCCACATCACAAAAATCCCCCATGGTAAGACAAAATATGTCCCATTCTCGCAACGTGTTGGCCGAAGCGACGAACATAATTTGAAATAAGAGTAGGATGACTCGTGAAACTCAAGATCGTTCATGATGTATGGGGAAGCGCTCTGGCCTTTGGGGATATAGGAATTATAACAAAATAAATATCCACAGTCTGTACTGTGGATATTTATTTTGGCGTCTGTACGCCAGCACATCAATCTACCCGAATCTGTCAAACTTTCCCAATCAACCTTGAACCTGACGCTTTAGCAATAAAATTTAAAATCATTTAAAGAAATTTGACAGATGTAGTAACTCGATGTGCTGGCGTCTGTACCTCTCCTATCACTTACAAAAAAACCTTGATTTTAACGAGAAACAATAAAACCTCTTGCAAAACGTTTACAGCCTATTGCAACAATTATAAAATAATTATCACCAAATCGAAAGTTTCGCAAGACAAAAGGTATTTTTATACGCGCTCTAAATTCGCTGTTCAATTTAATAACACCTAAGAATGTAGAAAGTTACTGATAAGCAATTTTTTTTATTACTTTTGTAAAATGTGCCCACTTGCTATGGACCGTATGTAGTATCTTAGGTGTTAAATCATTTACGAATTACGGCCATTTTCAATAATTTACTAACAGGTATCGGTAGGTTGCTATATCTGTCTGTTTGATATTTAGCTTACGGTTAGTAAAAAAACGTCACAGAAAAGCTTTTTTTGATTTTTCTATGAATCAAGTGACAGGTAGGTGACGTGGGTAAGATATTTCAAGCTTACTTTGTTTATGGAAACACGGATAGCTACGACACGTAGGCATATTAACTGATAGCTAGACAGGTGTTCGAACCACTATGCCACGCTCCAAATGGCAGCAGACATATCCTGACGAAGTGACGACTCATGACATGACAAACGAACTAAAACCACACTACTAAATTAAACTGTGGGCACGTAAAACACAAGATTGGTGTCCTGAGGCCCTACTCGCACTCATCTGCAAACGTGCGCGAGAGAGACGGATAGATCCGAATATACGGACGAAGCGTTAAAGAGTAGGCCCCCCTGACGCGATAGTACGGGTCCGAGACAGACCACGAAGGAGAGCGCTAGACTTGCCCTCGAATTCACAAACGCTTCGATTCGGGAAGTCGTATACAGTGCTTTTTAGACATACGACTTTTTTAGGGGCTAGTTTTCATGCCTTCCATGAGTATTAGAAAGAAGTAGCCCAGGTTCATGACCTATAGAAGGATTGGAGGTCTTTGAATATTAAATTACTGAAGTATGAGGTTATGGTTCTTTTAGCGGTCAAAATCTGTCGCGAATGAAGATAAGTGCGCATGAGATTCGTCCAGCGGCTAAACATAGACAGGGTGACAGTTGGGACCTTTACTCCACTTCAAGGCAGAGGCCACCCAAAAAGTAAATTGTGAACGAACAGGGCTAATATACCTAATCTGTCCGATTTAATCACCCGTAAAATTGTGAACCCTCTCTGATTGTGCGACGCGGGACACGTGATGGGCGCAAGCGCCCGTAGTAACCTAAGTTTCTAGGTAATTATTTTCAGTCTAGTTATAAAATGATAACAATCATCAATTGTAGTACAAATTCCGAGTGGTTACGCGTAAGAGTGCGCTATCAGAATGCACCGCAGGCATTTATTATCCACACTTGTGCTTTTCTTAATAGCTAAGGTACCAACTCCTTTGGGAGCCAAGCGATGCATTCGATACTATTGTTATTTCCGTTTTTGGATTACATGCATATTTACCCGACTACGGAAAGATATGGGTTTGGATTCCCTAATAGCTTTAAATTCATGATTATAACTAAATTTAACCGGAAAAAACCTTACGGTGCGGTCTAAGGGCAGTTTCAGATTAGCGTATAACGTATAGCGTACGCGCGTGCGATTTTTGAAGCACAAAAAGTAGCGCGCATAAGCCAATACGAGCTCATGCACTACGCGCCACGACCAAGACTTGTCGCTTGATCGGCAGTTATGTCGAACAAAACTGGTTGAACGTTCAGTCGTGCGACCAAACTTTCTTAATGGTTTCAATCAAAAGTTGCTTCTGCTGCCAAAGGTCCTGGTCGTGGCTGCATAATGCGTGAGGTCCTTTATACGCGCAAAAAAATGCGCTAGTCTGAAACTACTCTAATTAGTTGCATTTTCACCCGAATGCAAAAAAAATAAAAAAATATTCAAGTGAAATACTGCCCAGCTTTCACTGGATGCACGCTTAACAATATTTAAATAATTGGGTTATGAAATTCATTGGCGCGTACATGTTATTACAAGTTACGTATTTAATTGATCCCAGTGTAATTAACATCGCAATTGGACTATTGGGACGGACCGTTTAAATGTTAAGTTGGTTGACTTACTTTGGGCGAATGGATTTGCGGAAATACTCGTACGCTTGTAGTGTGTGGTGGTATATTTTTTATTTGGAATAATTTTGGAAATACTTCCAAAAAGCACAAAAATAACTCTAATTTTGGAGTCGGTGACTTTGTTTGTTTTATTGACTTTTTTTGTTATGGACTTCCAAAAGTAAAGTTATTTTAGACTTTCACTTATATAGTGTTTTTTGAAGTCGTTTTATTCTTATTTTACAAAATTAATACAATTTATATGGGAGCACCGCGCGGGCTTTCTCTACCAAATGAAATCATTTAAATCGGTTCATTAATCACGGAGTAATAATGGGTAAACATACTTACATACACTTGGTAGTCTCTCTGACTTGGAACTAAATAATTTCCAAGTCAGAGAGACTACCAAGAGAGAGAGAGAGAGAGAGAGTCAGTACTGCTTAGGGCCATTGGATGGGGTCCAAGTGCCCACCTAGTTTTCCAGGATATCGCCAGACTGTTGGTCGAGTCTTCACGTGACCTTCAAGATAGCTTCCAGCCTTGGGCACTTTTCCCGTTGACAGCGATGTTAATGAAATTTAGACGCCCTGTTTAATTTTACCTTTCCCTTTTGATACTTGTACATAAGTGAGAGTCACTGTAAATAGAGTATTTTATAGTATATAGCGTACCGTTGTAGATTATAAAGTACCTACACCTACGCGAAATAGAGAAGAAGAAGAAGTCTAGTGTGAGCACAGTTGGCAACCCTAACCTACGCATACGCTTACAAACGCGTGACAGTCACAGTTCTAGAAACAATGTCATTCATTTCCCTTTCGAATGAACCAACAAGGCCCATTTGAAATAGTTTTATTATCTTACTATACGCGTTACATTACCGCTAATGCCAACTTCCGTCGGCCCAGTTCTTGGCAAAAGTGGAACCAACTTGGGATGGCATCACTGCCAACCTTGGACTATTTTTTTTCTGTTACCAAACACATGGTGTCTCCTATGATTATTCAAATAAAGTTCAAAATTCAATGAAGAGTTGGACTTTAGCGGTAAATGTATATGTGTTATGACGCAATGCATTCTTCGTTACGCGTGATGATTAGTGTCCAAAGACGGTTTGCTTAAAATAATTTTCTTTATAAAATACTTTTTTGCACGCCCCGTAGTTTAATTGGAGCATGTCTTTTTAGGGTTCCGTACCTCAAAAGGTAAAAAAGGAACCCTTATAATATTACTTTCTTGTCTATCTGTCCGCCTGTTACCACAGATTTTCTCAGGAACTGGTGGACCTAGCAAGTTGATATTTATAGCAGATACTGGGGTCTATTAGGTGTATAAAAATCCTCTAAAGGTCCTATAAAGGTCCATAGTCAGCACGATAAAAAGAAATGGGCAAATTTAGATTTTCGGAAAAAAAAATAAGTACCAAAATTTACCTTAATTTTTAAACTTTTTTTATTATTCGGAATTTTCCCTTTACTTGTGCTGTAAGACCTTGCTTTTAACCAAAATTGAGAGTTCTAGCTCAACCGGAAGTACTCTATAGGTTTTGGGTCGAAAACCTAGGTATGTGGTAGTTCCCGTTGACCTAGAATCATGAAATTTGGCGAGAAGCAATGTCTTACAGCACATGTAAAGGGAAACATCTGAAAACCTTAAATATGTAGTTTAATAACAAAATACCTACAAGATTATACGGAATTCTCGGTGCGCGAGTCCAAATCGCACTTGGCTGGTTTTTTTAGAGGCGCTTATTATTAGATCTAGATGCGTATCGCGAAGGCTGCTGGTTCGAAGTGGTGCGAAGAAAGTGTTCGTGGAAGGATTTGGGGAAGGCCTTTGCGGCTTTGCGCAGGAGTGGGATAGATAGGGTAAAAGAAAGGCGCTTATTCTCGCCATTTTGTCAAATTAAATTCTGGTCCAAGTTTTTTCTTATATGTGTGTATTTCAGTTCACAACGTTTGCACTAGGACCCTGACAGATTACGTTACATCGACCAAACAATGACGACAGTAACAACAACAGCTACAATCTTAATATTCATCATCATCATCATCATCATCATCATCATCATCATCATTATCATAATCATCATCTTCCTACCCTTGTCCCATTGTACTCAAAAGCAACACGTACAATTTTTACAACTATAATAAATGCAAGTTTGTGAGAATGGATGGATGGATGTTCTTATTCTTTATTGCACACAGTAAACAAATATACATATAAATTGCAATAATATAGCATATGTACAAAGGCGAGCTTAACCCAGAATTAGGTTTTCTTACAGCAAACCTAATTTTGAAAGCGAGATTTTATTCTTATACATCGCTATGGCTTTACCAAATAGCCTCACCAATCCCCTAGGAAGACACCGAAAGCTTCACGCATAAAGCAGAACATCACAAAATATATAAAACAATATAAAAAATACAAATCAAGGATGTCCTCAAAATTTACCCATCCGCTAGTTTTGGTGGTGATAGCAGTGAGCAGGTGGATGATGTCAGTGTGGGAGGAGAAACAGAAACTGAAAACCGCTTAAGTTCGCGGTCTTTGCTGACCGTAGCATCTTTATATTGATCGCCAAAGTGTGGGTTTTGTCCCTTCTCCTCAGGTTGCGGTATGGACCAGTGTAAGGAGATTGCAAAGGCCATCAAACTCCATAAACCACTTCAGCGAACGAAGGTTTGTTGAGTTATGACTTGAGTAGAAACTGCTGATATAACTTTGATCTTTCTTTGGAAGTGAGCGACTATCAACCTAAATAAAATATATTTGGCCACTTAATCCTACCAAATTATTCCATTCTGGAACAATATCCATACGTGTCCAGACCTGTTTGTGTAATTCATGTATTATATCATCAGTACTTAACTCGTCTATATTCTCATTGTGACGCTCTAATAACATAGATAGCTTGCTCTTGTCAATCATTTTCACTTGCTCGACGATAGTCAATATTATTTCTTCGTATTCCATTTTGATAGCAATCATTAGCATTTTAGTTTCTGTAACAATTTTGATGAAATCCACCAAATTATCCTTGTTCAGGTTGTTTTCAGTTGTTAACAATAACAACTTTCCTAAACTACGTAGATCGTTTCGAATTGCTTCGCAAAGAGATGATTTTATTTCAGCATCCTTACTTTGTTCCAATAATAACTCAAAAATTACTTCTTTGTCTTCTTCTTTAATTAGTGTGCTCAAGTCTTTGTCTATTTCTATTTTAGCATCCAATGTTGCCAGCACATCCAAATTACAGTTAAAAAACATCACGTTTAGGATAAAGTTCCAAACAGTTATTCTTTTTTCTTTGCATCCTTGCAATAAATCACATAAGAACTCGACCGCGAAGTATTCTGCGAATGTAGAGTGCACGAATATCGGGGTGTCATTCACTACATTACAAATTATGCCTGTTTTCTCTATTCCATCTTTCAGCATATCAAAAAAATGTTTAAATTCATTGCAGTCTTTTGTATCAAATAATTGGTCACGGTGTTTTTGAAAAACCACGAACGCCGCTATCTTTTTATGTGTTGCTACAAATTCGGCATATTCTTTCTTATAAGCTAGAATATTATCTGGCTTGTACATATCGATTTCGTTTTTTTCTTCAAAACGTATTCTTTTTAATTTTGTTTCCAGTACACTTTCATACACTTTAAAGATGTTAGTGTCTATGTACCATTTGTCAGGACTCTCGTCACTTTCTCTTATTTTATTATACAAGTAATCAGACATTAGGTTTAGGAGAAGAGGAGACGCGTCGAATTCAGCTGTTATTTCTGATCTGTCTTCACACTCGTTACACAGTTTGCTAAGAGAACTCATCACATCAAGTGGAGCCGATTTAAGATTATCTTTTAAGTATTTGATAAACCAAAAATAAATTGTGAGAAATGGTATCTCCTTCTTTGATTGAATTTGTAATTCATTTCTTTTTTTTTCAATTTCTTTTTTGTATGTTTTTGCCATAAACTCGATGAATTTGTATACAATTTGAAGCTGGTCGGCATTGAGATCCTGAAGCATTTTTTTTCCATCCCAAATCCTGTTTAACTGACGAAAACTGTCTGCGTGAGTCCAAGGAGCTATTTCGTAAAAAATTTTAAACTGAAGCTCTAAAATAGTTATGATTTTGTCATACGATCTGCTTGTGATCCAAATTTTATGTTTCAGTGGATGATCTTCCAGTGTTTTTATCAAAGCCAACACTTCATACGCATAGTGCGGGCAAATTTCGTCAAATCCGTCGAATAAGAATACTACTTTTTCTGAATTATAATAATGCAGAAACATTTTCAACTCAAATACAGTCCACTCATCACCTGTACAATCTTTTAACGTAATACCATAATACGTCGCATCCAATGATATTTTTATTTTATTAAGTCTGCTTCGTTCCACTGCAACTTTGCACATGAATTTTAAGCTTTCCAAAGTATCGATGACTGTTTTATTTTCCTGCCACTCACTGAATTCTCTCGCGTACTCCAATAAGTTAATTCTGACTATCCAAACACTCGGATGATGTTGTTTCAATATAGTTGACACTTGAGAGAGAAGAGTGCTCTTTCCCATTCCGGGATTTGCAACAACAACTGTAACGTCGCCAGTTAATTCACGCAGGAAATCTAGTTCTATAAAATAAATCAATTTTTCTCTATGGACAACTCTTGTAAAACAGCGTCTATCCTGGGATTCATCTTCCATCCGTGAACACTGCATGTCATCTTTCAATTTTGCGTCAACTGGAGCAAGAACAGTGACAACATATGCTTCAAGACTAAAATTTGGATCAACAATCGGTTTTCCCAGGACATGTCTATCCCTATTCAGGATTTGATATAATACTTCTCCTCCTACATTCGTTTTAGACACATCATCTAGGACGTCGCCTAAGCTTACTTCTTTACCTTGAAAACAGATCTTTGTATTTTCCAAGATGTTTTTCTGTAGCTTTTCGTCCAAGTCAGTTAGATTATTACTTTCATCTTTCATAACATTATCGGTTAGCGAGAAAAATGTCCTAACGACTTCAACTGACGATTGTTCTGTAACAATAATACACTTCTTGTCTTTCAAAGTAAGAGCTACCTTTTCTAATCTTTTGCTGGTTATTGAGGTGGTATTTTGTATTTTATCAGCAACAATAATAAATAATTTTGTTTCATTCGCATTCATCAACTCATTATATAATATGTTGTAGTCTTTTGTAGGTAGGTCTAAAATGCATTCCATATCCAAAACCACTACGTCTTGATTTTTCATGTATCGTAACAGTTTTGCAACAGTAAGTGCCTTGTTATCTGTAATGACAACATTTCTTCGATCTTGGTCTTTCATCTGTAATGAACTTACAGCCACTTCTTTGAAAGAGTAATCTTTGTATTTTATCTTATGGATCATATTTAAAATCCCCATTAGTGACTGGCTTGCGCTCAATACAGCATTCTTGTATAACTCGCTTTCTTCAGTAAGATACGATCCCTCTTTAGGTATCATCCACCATTTCTGTACTTCATCATGATACTTTAGAAATATTGCTTCTGATCTAATTTCTGTGTTGTGAACGTCAGCTAGCCTACTTTCTATTTCATCTTTTAAAATATCTTCTACGTCGTTTTCATCACCTTGGCTTGTATAAAATACAAGTTTGCTGAAGAAATCTTTCACAACATGGTCATCATATTCGCTTCTGTTGAATGAAAGCCTCGGAAACGATTTGATCTTCATATCAAATTTATAGTCGTGCATATTTTGTATCTGACTTTGCAATTTCATAAAAAATCTTGTAGCAATTTTTTCTAGTGATTCACTGTTCTCACAGAACTTAAATAACTTAGTTGTGCCATCAAAAACGAATATATTACCGATAGCAGAAGCTAAACCACCATTGAGCCGCAGTAAACCAACGTCTATAGATTCATCTATAGTGACAATATTACTGGGATTCGATTTTTCTATCAAATCTATAAGTTTACTACACAAATGATCCAATCTCTTCTCAATTTTTGCGTCGTTGCCTCTTATTGCTAGATCTTTATTGCCGAACACTGCTGGAACATTAAACATGGATGAAGGGATACTTCCTCTTACGGCCAGTTCGACAGCTTGGTGTACGATCCATGGCATGCCATTGATTGCATCCAAATTATGCTTTAAATTTGTTGGTATTACTTTATCACGGAACTCAAGTCGGCCATTTTTAAACTTTATCGCATTACCAATCAGTTCGCTAAGATAATTGGGATTCTCGCATTGTGTAGGGAACAATGTCAATAAACTTTGTGTTTTGTTCTTGTCTACCTTTCGTCTTTCGAGGATCTCTGAAAACAATGCATCTTTGAATAATAATATCTGAAGAAACGGATGAGTTTGACTAAAGAAGTCTTTTTTAAGACTAGCGAATCGATGTCCTTCGGATTGAATGTCGGAGATGTCGAAAATATTTTGCGACAGAATTATATGGTACTGTAACACGACTTCATCATTCATCAATTGACTTTTGTCATCATCGAACATGTACTTTGCTATCTTTTGCGCCAGCGTGATGAGTTGTTCTGTCAAAACATTTTCATATAAAAGATCGATGTCTGCATCTGTGTACCATGGCTGCGAACCAGCATTTCCTGTGCCTATAATATTATTTAAATATGTGACCAAACCGCTTTCACACAGATAAGTGTTGCCGTCATCTTTTGCAGTCGTGTACATAACGAAAACACAATCTGTTTCGTTGAATTCTCCTTTGAACAGCACGTCTTTATTACTTGGTTGGAATCTTCGCTTGATTTTCAAGTAACTACTGAAGTAACTGGTCAAATCATTTTTATTAGCGAGCGTTAAAAGTTTATCGTTCTCGCGATGCTTAGCTTGCACAAACACGGCAACAGGCTTATCGAAATCTTTTAATTTGGCCCTCAAACAAATATCATCAAACATTCCAATTTCGTCTACATTTGTTGCTAAGTGGAATGCTTCAATGCCCTCATCGTGTAGTGCTCTAAAATATATAAGGCTGAGAAGTTTGGTTTCATACAACTGCCCTCGTATGCCGGATGTGCCTGGACGCTTTCGGTATGCTTGGCTAGTTGATTTGTTGGCCATTTTTACGCGTTCACAATCCCGAGGGATGCGTTTAGCGTCAAGAGAAAAGCGCGCGCGTCACCTGTTCCGTTCTCTCGGTGCCTTAAAGTTGCTCCACGAGTCACGTAGCGGCGATTCGTTGCAGGCTCTAAGCAACTATTTTTGTTCTTCTCAGCAGTCGCAGTCACCAGACTTGTGTCGTTTGAGTTGTCAAAACTTTCAGCAACTCTCTTTGTTATGTTTCGGCAGCGGCTGGTTGACGACCAGGAAATACTTTTCCTTGTATTGTCGTACTGAAAATAAAAAAAAACACATAAGTTAATTGCTTTTTCCAATGCGGGGAGGCAGAATTTACAGAACGCCGCCTGCTACGAGGCCGGGGTATGTGGAAACGCCGGGATATGATAATAGAAAGAATAGATAAATAAGAAACTTCCTCTATTCATTGCTCGCCTGGTACGTTTGCTGTATTTTAGTTTGATTGACAGATCGTGTGAAATAGATGATTTGAAACAGACTATAGGCCAGTTTGATACTTATTTAAAATAAGAGTAAACATGAATTTTTCCTGTTGTTATTAAATCAATTAAGTGCTCCTTGTTAGAAAAACCCTACTGCATAAAAAATAACTAATAATAATTTTAATTTTGCACTGGTAAAGTCAAAAAATGGCGTGGTGACGCATGCCGCGGCGACGCGTCGCCAACTGTCAAGTTGTCAACCTGGCCCGAACAATCCCGAACATTACCGACCTGTGGAAGCAGCATAAGATCTACATATTCGCCACGGTTTACAACAAGCCAGCTGGTCTCGGGGCACAGCGCTGCGTGACAATCTCGTGACTTTGAGTTCGATCCCAGCATAAGGATTTTCTTTTTGTAAATCGAGTCATTTTGTTTTTATTTTATTTTATGTTTTTAAATTGACGTTTTTTAACCATATTATTTGTACAAAATAATTTCGATGTTTCACATCTGCCAGGCGTCCCATAACGGCTTACTTTTTTTTACTTTAATCTATAACCTCTCACAGTCGCCATGTTGTTTTTTTTTCGCGTCACCTATTTAGGAACACTAAGGTTACCAAGATGATATGAGGTAATAATAGTACATTATGGTACAAGTGTGTAATGTTGGTGATTACCGCTGAGGCGCGATTGAGACCCGACCGTCAGGCGAGGGTCTTAAGAGAGCCGAGGACGGTAATCATCAATACACACGTGTGTCATACGACGTTTTTCAACACACTTGTGAATAAAATAATACAAAAACATCATTTTATTTAATAGATAATAGATATTTGTCCTTGGAATTTTCAGGTAGTAAACTTTCCATAACGTTAAGGGCTTCACATCTTATAACGGGCGGTGTACAACATAAATTATTTTCTTCATAACTAGTACTTGTAGACATTTTTTATTCATAAATAAATATAATTTCAACAGTGAAAACGACTAATGAAAAGTTTTTTCGCAATGGCAGGATAATTTAATCAGTTTTCCTATGCGCGCATCTAACAATGGCGATCGGCCATAGACTAAAATAATTAGGTTTGTATTTTTGGCTTTTCGCGGATAAATTTTCCACGTACAAAATGTGGAATTCAAAGTTTTCTTTATTACAGAGAAAACAAAAGTTACATTTCAGTGAAATGAGCAAGCAATATGTACATTAATTTATTTGTACTATTGAACACGATTTTTTTTATATAGAAACTTTTGTAGGATCAAAGCAAAGAGCACATCAACCAAAAAAAAAAAACCCTATAACTCACTTGTGAATAATAGTAATGAAAAAGTCACAGTTCGATTATAGGTGTCATTATGTGCCTAATTGCGGTGAAATTAGAGTCATTTTATGAACAAGTGTGTTGAAATAGTACATTACGATATTAGTGCGTTAAGATGGTTATAACATGCGAGGCGGAATTTCAGCCCGAGCCGAAGGCGAGGGCGTAATTGAGCCGAGCATGTTATAACCAATACGCACGTATATCGTACGACGTTTTTTAACACATTTGCGAGGAAACGGAAAAAAAAGATATTCACAATACAAGTACAAAGAAAAGAAATTTTGAGAAAAATGGCGCGAGGATTATTTTCTGCCGTGGCTGCGTGAAAATGTTGGCAAAGACGCTAGAGCATGCAGCCAAGTTTTTACCGAATAAACTGTTTTTTTATTTTATTTTAAATAAACTCAATCTGTGAATGCACACTGTTGCTTTCCCGCCATTTTAACAGCGCTCTAGCGCTGCCTACTGACTGGCACCGCGAGGCGATTAGTTCGAAATTTGAATAGCAACAGCGCGCTGCTCACTAGCTGGAGTCGTGCGGCGGCGATCAGTTCCATATTTGAAATGGCAAATAATACTGTTATGGAATTTGTATGGACTATAACTTAACTATTTGCTTTGGTAACACACGCGTTTTTTATGACCCGCTTTACATATTTAAAACCGGTGGAATTACATCAGCTTTACGAGCAAGGGTGTTAAAAAGAATATTACATGCAAACACACAAGATACGAGCGAAAAACATAATCCTTTATAATACTTACCAAGGTGTTATTGAATTAACTGAAAACTTAAGGACCCGGCAAATTATGGACTGGCTGAAGACTTAAATATCCAGTGACAGATCCTATAGTCGGGTCAATAAAACAACTGTTATCTACATCCATTTTGTCCAGTCATGTGTTCGTAGTACCTATGTATGGAACATAGTACGATCGATCGAATATATCACATACACACAAACACACACACATACAAACACTCTACACACATCACATTCCTTTTCACCTCTCTAGTCTCCACTCTGAAAATCTCTGACAAAAATATCACCTGCGATGACAATAGGATCGCTCCCTATTACGTTACGTGGGACTTAAAACATAACTGGCGAAATGTATTGCTATTGCTATTGTATATGCTATTTGGTACACCTCTGCCTAAAACTTCGGAGATTGGAGGCGTGATGTTATGTTATGTTTTACTCTATTTGTTAATTGAAATACTTGGTGGTGTCAGACGGCTACTAGATCGTCGAGTCTGCCACCACAGGTGGAAGATTCCACTAATTTAAGTGTCATCTGCCACCAGTGGTAGCAGAATTCGGGGCAAATGCGACTCCACCGACGCAACCACCACTAGTGGTGGTAGATGCGACAAATAGTTACAACTACCATGGTGGCGGACCGGTGGTGGCAGACGGGAATAAAGGATAACCGGACGCAAATCTGAACTCAGTGCTGCTACTGAGAAATTGTTTTAGATGGAAAACTTTTATGGCTTGAGAATCGATTCCAGCAGGCCTATTACGTATCTTTCTGATATCCAGTGACTAACCAGCTTCGGTTGTACACCGAACTTTGATGACAACCGTTAATGTCATATATTGGTATTACGTATGGCACTGAGTGGATATCACTTTACGGTGACTAACAGCCCGGGTACGGTGTAACGTCTTTCACGAAAGCCACTTCAAACTCCGTTGTCATCAATTTGTTGTCCGTTAAGCTTACATAATCGAAATAATATAAGTATCGATACGAAAGCGTCTGTCAAAATGAGTTACGGTGACTATCAGCCACGATGACAACCAATGACGTCATATTTGATCGCGACTGGTCATACATAATACGAAACTAATTTTTTGACAGTTATGTGATGGACACTGAGCCCAGTCACTATAATTTTGAGCTGTCAACAGAGATACGTAATAGACCTGCAGGACATGCTCATAAAAAAAAACTGGAAAAAAGAGTTTTATATCACCGGACAATATTTAAACTACACTTAATTTTGTTAAAAACTCTTTTTATACATTGTAATACACATGCGGTCATTGTAATACACACTTTAATAAAAATATTAGTGTCTATCTATTAAGGTTCAAAAGATACAGCTTTGTGACAGACGGGCAGACAGCAGAGCCATAGTAATAGGGTCCCGTTCGCACTCTTTGTATACAGAACCTTTGATAAACGAAGGCATTGAACTTACCTAGAATTCAATTATTTTCGATATCGTTTTTCCAACGAGTGGCACTTTCACAGAATATTAACAATCACTTTAGTGTTTAGCATAGTTTATATTATATAATATGTTTGTCCTTATATACCGTTGTGTTGCTAACAATATGAAGGTTAGACAGAACCACACGACGAACTACGAATTTAACTAAATATATTTATTTATTTCTATTAAGCACACCAACAGCACAGTCACTTACAATTCAAATGAAATAACATCTAAAATAATCATTTTAGCAACCATGCAAATAACAGGTTTGCGTGACATTGAGAATTTGAGATACACCTACCTAATATCTATAAATACATACAAAGACGGTTTTCCTGTTCGCTAAGATCTTCTTAGTTGCTTGATGGATATTGATGCAGTTTTAACAACATTCTGGAAGTTTTCTGTGTATTTTATAATTATAATTAACTTGGGCTACCTCATTGGCCGAGTGGCCGCCAGCGCGACTGTTGAGCAAGAAGTCCTGGGTTTGAGTCCCGGGTCGGGCTAAGTAGGTATTATTGGGTTTGTCCCGATTTTAGTCCTTCGCAAAAGGTTACTTCTTCAAAAGTCTTTGAAAAATATCGTGCACATGAGCAATAAAAATAATTATAAGCCTGGTGTTGCCATCTGACATTATGCTGATCTGAGGCCCTTTTGGCATTAAAGTTTATATTTTACTTTTAGGGTGTTTTCTTTAGGGCACGCCACGATAGTGGCGATAAGTCCCCTCTTTGAGGAGTGGCTGGAGAGACGCCACGGCGTCCTCACCTTCCGCCTGACGCAGGTCCTCACCGGACACGGTGTTTTCGGGAGGTTCCTGCACCGAATCGGGCGGGAGGAAACGCCCGGGTATTTCCACTGCGAGGATCGATCGAAGGACACGGTGGAGCACACGGTGGAGGTGTGCCCCGCGTGGGCGGAGCACCGCCGTCTCCTCGAAGCGGCGATTGGCAGCAGCGACCTCTCGCGTCCGGCCCTGGTGCAAGCCATGGTCGGGAGCGAGACGGAATGGGACGCCGTCACCTCCTTCTGCGAAGCAGTAATGCTAGAGAAGGAGGTGGCGGAACGTGAGAGGGAGAGAAACTCACAGCGTCCCGGCCGCCGCGGGAGACGCCCCGGGCGTCGGGGGCCACCACGTGGCCCCCGGCCACCGTAGGCTAGGCGCGGGCCTGTAGACGTTGGGCTATGGGCTAGCTCGCCGTCCGTCCGTCTTATGACGACAGGCCGTGTCGACGGCGCGTTCGTGTTCCACGCGCGCCTCAAAGAGAGTCAGCAAAAAGGAAGGGGTCCGCAAGGACCGATGCCTGCCGGGGTCGCGGGACTGTTCGAAAGAGATACCGTGGCCCCGGAACACAAAGGGCGATGAAGGAACATGGATGGGTTTTAGTCAGTAAAAGTCTGACACTCCCTCCTGCTCCGCCCAGAGCGGGAGAAGTCATTTGATGATTTCCCATCCAAAAAAAAAAAAAAAAGGGTGTTTTCTTTTGTTTTAACGCCAACAAACATTCTTTTCTTTCTTTTAATCATTATTAAAATGTTTTAAATAAAAAACTATTATTCCCAAACCCAAACCACAATCTCTGAACATAGCCATAGTTTGACATAACCGAACAAAAGACAGGCCATCCATTCATGTACATCGTTATACACAGCACAGATCCGCACTCGGGAACAATGTCTTTGAACGGCGACGCTCCAATCATGGCGCTCGCCGGCCAGGGGTGGCGGCGGCGTAAACTTTGCGAGGAAATTCAATTAAACTTGAGCGCCCGCCTCTTATCTGATGACTCCGTGGAGAGGCCTGTTACGTAACGAGATGAAGCAGGGCTGCGACTTGCAAGGTTTCGGAAATTATTTGAAGATTGATACAAGTCTTCTTCTTTATCGTGTGGTTAGGGCCTAACCTGGTGTCATATACCTACAATGCCGCCCATAGGCCCCCTGACTTGGCTTTACAATTTACATGCTGTCAAGAAATCTCTCTCAGGCATAGTAGTTTCTTCTCTATGTTTTCCTTCACCTAAGCAAGTGATAATTATACAATACGCACACGAATCCGATAAATCAGAGGTTCGAGAGAATCGAGCCTTAGGTTCGAATTCGAGACCTATGACTTGGCAGTCCGACGATCACAGCACTGGGCTATCACTGCTATTGATACAAGTAATATGTGTGTAAGATTGTAACAGTCGCACGAGGCGATCTTTAAGGTTTGCCATTTGTAGATCTTTGACAGTTGTTATAGGTATAGTTAGTGGACCGAAGTCTGACAACTCTTACCAAATGGGTATCGTATTACCCTGTGCTAACTGGGTTGTAGAGGTCAGATAGGCAGTCGCTCTATGTAAAATACTGGTATTCAGCTACATCTGGTTAGACTGGAAGTGGACTCCAACAAAGTTGGGGAAATGCTAAGCAGATGACGATGTGTGTACGATGAGTGCAATAAAGGTGCTACTATACTTATGCTTTGATTTTCTCGTTACATAAAACGTTATAATTTAGGAGTTACGTACAACACGTCAAGTTAATGTTAGGTATATTGTTAGTAATAATGATCTACTTAAAATATATAATAAATAACTAATATTTATAAACGCAGTGAAAGGTCTAGACAAGCCTTTGAACACAATAATTAGTTCCGAAAACTTTCACAGATAGATCACCAGCATTACAAACAATGTTTTAATAAGGAAATTACATCATACTCTTCTAATAGCGTTACTGTAGCTGCTGCAAATGCTATTCTTGCTGCACCTTTGAGTGTCAATTAAACCTAAAATTATGTCAGACCAGTATGTAGCTACCTGCATAGCAAAGGTGCTCCACACTGGCTTTGTGTTTGGGATAGATCGAAGATACCCCACTTGGCCAGATTACACTTGGCCGCAATCGGTTGACAGATTTCCGGATTAGCCATTGCACCTACCTACTTAAGTAAATTAATGACCCAGAGAAGACTAGAGTTCCTATCACTTACAGACCGATCTGCACTCCACGACTCAACGTGCTTTCAAAGATACGGAGGAAACGAGATATGTAATGGATGGTCACCGAAACTCGCACCGACGCGACGACCACCTCGCAGCGTGGCTTAACCTAGATCGACCCGTGCGGCTCTTATTATTTAGCCACGAGCTCATTCTGCTATCAAATCACGTCCCTCTCTCTAGGGTCGGTCCCTCATGACTAAGAATCGTGGTCAGTCTGAAGGGTTGCATCTGGAGCGGATGATTTGCCTCCATCGGATTCTGTCAATCGCGTCTCTTACGACCGTGTAAATTTGGAGGACGACGAGTATTTGACTTGATCGGTCCATCTTGTTGCTGAGCGACCGGGCGATCTTTTGTCTTCGGTGTTTCTGATCACTATCAGTTTTTCCATTTCAATTCGCGTAAGCTATGCATTTATTATAATTATACACCTTGAGCTTTTAATACAATAATCACAGACAGAAGTGTAAATTACGGTTTTTTCCCACTCCTCCACTATACTTTTCTGATTAATTTCGTTGCGGGATCCAAGACAGTTAAATTCATTCTCTGGGACTTCGTCGAGCTTCATTGTCTCGGCGCTTTTCTGGTGGTCGCCACTGTTGATTCTGGCTTTAAGTTACAGTGGTTTGGGAACAGTGTGACGGGCTTGTCCCAAAAAAAAAAAACACAGAAATATTTACGAATTAAGAATGACGATGTTAACATAATAGTAGGTACTTTGCATAGGCCATGTAAATTCCCACAACAAATAGTGCCATAGTCATTAAGTTACGTGAAGGAAACACCGCAATGGATTGGCCATTGCACCTACCTACTTAAGTAAATTAATGACCCAGAGAAGACTAGAGTTCCTATCACTTACAGACCGATCTGCACTCCACGACTCAACGTGCTTTCAAAGATACGGAGGAAACGAGATATGTAATGGATGGTCACCGAAACTCGCACCGATGGTTTTATTTTAAGTATCACATTAAATAGCCATGTTTTCTAATCATGGGAGTTTGAATTTGAGTTTATGTTTGTTGAATTAAAAGGATATTGTATACTTAGGTACTGTCTAGATTGTCTACCTTCCAATCAACCTCATATTATGCAGGCTGATTATTTGATAAGACTGGCCGCATTCGGCAGCTCCATCTGCAACTATATTGAATTTAATCGATTCAGCTCGAGAATGTATAGTTGTCTTCTGGGAAATTAAAAAGTGCGGTCCGTTCTTTAAATAAAAAGTTGCAAGGCTTGTGTGTTTCATCATCATTTGCCTAGTCTTTTCCCAACTATATTGGGGTCGGCTTCTAGTCTAACCAAATGCAGCTGAATACCAGTATTTTACATGGAGCGACTGTGTATGCGAGTTTAAATGGACCCACGACACAAGAGAACATTCACATTCAGAATCCTAGTGGAGGGCAAAGTGTTAAAAAAAAACTTGTCATTCGGAGAAGTTGAAAACTTCTCACGCGAGCAGATCCGCGGGCAACAGCTATCTTCTTACTTGTAAGTACACAGTAATACAGTCTTACGTATCTACTTCTAGTGTTACGTAGATATCATCTTCGATATTACGGAGAATCTTAAGTTTCTCAAATGCGTATGTGGGAGTTTTAGGGCCAGTTTCCACCGAAGCAAAGACCAGCTGTGCAGACAAGTGCAAATATCGACCAATGACTCAGAATTAAAAGAAGCGATGTGTATTTCAACCAATGTATAACATAATTAGCCAATCATGTACCCACTGCTGGGACACAGGCCTCCTTTCTATGTGAGGGAATCGGCTTTTATCCACTACGCGAGCCCAGTACAGGTTGGTGTCACATATATGTCTTCGAATTTTTGGTTTCTTCACGATGTTTTCCTTCAACTTTTCGAGAGTAGTGGTGATGAAGTAAATTACATAAGGTATTGTGTCTGCTTGGGTTCGAACCTGCGACATACAAATCGGTAATCACTTGGGTACCACTGCTCAACCATTGTCATCGTCTGTCTTTAATTTTTCCAACTATGTTGGGGTCAGCTTCGGTAAGTCTTTACTGGATTCAGCTGAATACCAGTATTTTACATGGAGCGATTGCCTATCTGACTTCCACAACCCAGTTATTACTGGGTAATACGATACTCCTTGGTAAGACTGGTTGCCGCTCGCTTGACCGCTCAACCAATGTGATTGGTCGATTTCTGCACGTCTCTTCTCTGCTACTTTTGTCTCAGATTAGGTGGAAACCGGTCTTTAGCGCCAGGTCTGCAAGGATAAGTCTAGGAAAGTAAGCGATCTTGTTAAGTTATGCTCTTTACTCTGTAGTCGTGTGGTGAATCTTAAATTACCCATTTATTGGGTATGTATTTAAAGCGAATACAAGTAGGTAAATTATTCTAGAACTTCCTGCAATTATTATCCGATAAAAAACGGAACTGCTAAGGAATAAAAGTGGGTAGTTACAGAAGATTTGAAGTTATTTTACTGCAAGAATGTTGATTTTAGTCTTTTCACACTATCTTCTCGCAAATGTCCAATTTTATGATTAATTCACATCTTGTTGTTTCAACATTATCTGTGGCGGTAATGGTGGCAAGTTATTGCAGCGGCTGATCGGCTACTTTGGTGCAAACCTTCGCGGTAGAACGTTGGTGCGGGACGCCATAATTTGAAATTCAAATGGTTTTTATTTGCTCGCAGTTGGTGCAAAAAGTCGAGTATGCTCCTCCAGAACAAAGGTGTCTACGTCCTGGACGAACTTGAATCCCTCACTACGCTCAGGATTTTATTTATTTATTTCATTTTTGGGAAAACTTACAGCTAAACAGATAGTGAGTAATAGTTTAGACAAAATATGGCCAATTACAAGTTTCCACATGTAGTCACATGTGTGTGTTTTAGTCTTAACTCCCTCGCTACGTCAGGATTCTTCACTATTTCTCCTTCTGCATTCGTCACAAATCTTGAAGAGGAACTGATGATTCTTTTAGAATATTTTTGAACTTTCAACCCTGACAACCCTAAACTGTGAGCCAATAACGTCTAAATCCCCATCCCTCTGAAGCGTACCGTCAAGCGCGACTCTAGTAACCGCTAAGCTCGACCTGTGACTTTATCGCACCCCACTTAAAACCTCCCCTTATACATCTTCCTTTCTAACATATACTACATTTTCACCCCCTGCTTTTCAAATCCCAACTTTAACATCAACAAAATAAGGGTTATTGTCAAATTGTGGGTTGTAAGTGTAAGTTTGTGGGACATAATCAAGGGTATGCTGTTACGAAACGATAAGTTTTGTGAACGTTTAAGGTTCGTTTGAAGGCGTCACGTTTGGGGGTATTGTGGGGAGTAATAGTGGATCGGTATTCATTAAGGAATAGTCAGAGTAGACCTAGAAATAGGAATAGGTAATACTAGCTAGTATTACCACGTATTACTCCCCGTATGTCCGCGGTTTCGCACGCGTGAAGTTATAATTGTAATTACTTTTCTGTGATGATAAACCATCATTAAACCAACAAAATAATTCTGAGTCAAATACTATGGCTTGATCATTATGAGACCTAGCATAAATGAGCCCGAAATACTAGTAAATATTATGATGAACTTTCAAGAGTACCTATAGGTACCGGTATCTCGGTTCACTCGTGCAAAGCGATGGCAGCAATGGCGCAACGCAGCAATGGCGTTGTGTAAAGCAGAGAATTAACACGGAATGGATGAAATGGCGGCAGGTCACGGGAACAATCTGCGAATCCCGCATTCCCCTTAAACTTAAGGGGAAGATTTATAAAACAATTGGTTAGATCTGCTGTCTTGTATCGATCAGAATGTTGGGCCACAAAAGAAATAAATGAAAGGCAATTTTCATGTGTGGTCTTACGAGAATGGATAAAAAAAGAAATGACTACATAAGAGGTAGTCTGAATGTGAACTAATTAGTAGTCTATTAGAAAAAGTATCAAAACCAATTTATGTATACTTATTTATGTTCCCTGAAAGGTATACATAACAATAATTTCATGGTACAAAGCATTCATTCATTCATTTTGTATTCGTGAACAATTTACATTGTGTTGAATATACATGCAATACATACAATTATAAGAACTGTGAATTGTTAAATAACATTCCAAGAAATTTAAAATATAGTGCCCAACAGTTACAAATAGCATAATAAGACGTGGGCAGTGCGACCGGCCGATAACATGGGCCCGTCACCCTTTCGGTCCTTCCAGCCCCGTGGGACGGCTGTGTAGGAATAGATATAATACAGGGTGTAAAAGACCTCATCACGAAGCCGTCAACCAAGCATTCTGTACATCAAAATAAGTAACTTTACGCAAAAATTATTGCTGGGAAACGACTTTTTTTTTGGGGGTTAAAAATCATGTTTTGTTATAGAACTCAATGTAGTGCACTCAAAACATTGTGCTGATGGATGGATTGAATAGTACGGGGGTCGTGGAGGTGTTTAAAGTAAAAATCTTACATTAAAAACTTGTATTTAAAAATAAACTTGTCAAAAAGTTGGAACTTGACCCCCAATATCTCCGTAACTAGAAGGTTCCCAGGTATGACGTAGAACAAAATAATGATCGCAATGACGAGGAGAACAAGTGCCTTTCGGCTTCGTTAAGAGGTGTTTTACACCCTTTATAGTGTAGTGAGTGCTATGCTTTGTTTTGATGGGTAACTGAAACACTTACGTAGGTACTGGATTCACTCGATTTATTGATATTCCTTACTTTGTACATTATTTACAGACTACAAATTAATAATACGACAAGTATAGAAATGGGAAATGAATTACATGGAAACGAATTACAGGTGGCCTACCATGACGTCTTAAAGCAGGATTGTTTTATTCTTATTCCAGTGTGGGAAAGAGATTGCGCTAGACACCCTGCATAGCGCTGTTGCTTTCCCTCACTGGAATGACAATAAACCAATCCTGCTTTAAGACGTCATGGTAACCCCTCTGGCGGTAAAAAATCGTCTACATTGTTGTTAATAGGTGTTTACTTGAATATAGCTTGATTGGCCGTGCGTTCATACTTCATACTTAGGCTTTTCCCATCTATGATGGGGTCGGCTTCCAGTCTAACCAGATGCAGCTGAATACCTTCACCTTTACCCTTTTACCATAATTTTTATTCTTAATTATTCAAATTCAAAATTTGACATATCTTTTTCTTTTTGTAAGAATACTTTGAAATGTTTTATTAAGACAATATGATTTAAAATTGTTGGTACACCACGTAACTTTAAGCTTTGGAAGAGCGAAGTGACCTAACACAGGCAATTTTTGTCTAAAAGGTCACTTCAACCACTAGATGTAGTACATAACTTGTGAAAGAATTATTTGTATTTGTATACCAAAATTTAACGTGGAGCGACTGCCCATCCGACCTCCACACCCACTAACTTGGTAATACGATACCCCTTATTAAGACTAGTTGTCAGACTTTCGGGCCACTGACTCCCTGTGACGAGTTTCAAATATCTACTAATGACATCCGGGACCAATGGCTTTACGTGCTTGCCGAGGCACGGAGCAAACACACTATACATAGTGTATTGTATGTGATGGTCACCCATCCACGGACCAACCTGGGTAAGTGCCACCGCACCTGGAAAATTGGCTGTTACTATTTATCGTGTTTACACACAAAATAAATAAAATTTTGATGTACATTATTATCTCATTTACACAGCGACCACAACTAACATCAAGTGAACCGGTAACGTTCAATGAATTTATAATAATACAGAGCTGAAAACAGAAAATTAAATTCACTTGTCAATTCTCCCAAAAGAGGTTTTCATTCCAAAAACCGCATCGCTAAGCTATGGTTTAGTCATAAACAAAGCAAGTCCTCTTTGTTCTTCAAACGATTTTGTAAAATTGTTGGGGCATTTTGATTGCTTTAAGGTTGGTTTTTGTGTGAGTGTGGATGGAGTTAGTCTGTTTGTGAAGTAAGTTAGTGAGGGCGGGAAAAATGGGAAAATGGTGACAGGGCTGAGAGCCGTGATAGCGCTATGGAAGCGTGGTGGGTGTTCAGGAGGGCTGGCACGTCATTTCATTTTTATTTAATTTAACAATTGAAGTTGAAAATACTTACTTCAGACCAAACACACTTTAATTGATACAAGCAATAAAATCTATATTAAATTATATTTTATTTAATTTAAGAGTTTTTTCAGTTCTTTACTGATGAGTTACTAAAGCCTCGGGCTGCAAGTAGTACTGCTCTGAACATGAGGCCCTGAATTTGATTCCCTCGCTGGACAAAGAATTATTGGGTTTATCCATCAGGAATTTCTTAGTAGTTCGGGGTCTGGATTTGAGCTAGGTTGTTGGCAGTAGGCCGCTCCTATTACAAGGGACTGAAACATAACTGGCGTAATGTGAGTGTTCTGTTTGGTACTGGGCGCAAATCTAGACTCCGTGGCTGCTACTGAGAAATTCCAGATTGATAAACTCAATAACATTTGCCCCGACCTGGGAATCGAACTCAGGGCCTCATGCTCAGCAGTGGTACTTGCAACCACTAGAACTACTTTAAATGTGTCATAAAATAGCACCAATAAAGCAATCAACATGTGGCAACCCTACCATACTGTATCTAGCAGCGGATGAATGAAAAAATAAAAAAAACCATCTACCATATTGGCCCCGCAAGTTCAATTAAAAGCGAGCCTTGCGGCCCCTATTGTGACAGCTCCCATTCATTCGGATTTATTTCGCATATTCGTTTCACACGTCAATAATTTCTTCATTATTTCCCATAATAATGTGTTCCTGGGTGCCATTTTGATTATTTTATCGCGATATGCCTGTGCATTCAAATTTGGAAGGCGTGTTTGTTCCTTTGTTTATGGTGGATGGATTTTGTTTTTGTTTCTTAATGCAGTATGAGAACTCTTTAGTGAATACGTTCAACAATTTATGCCTGAGGTTCTATGCAAATTAACTCAGTTGTAGATAGGCATCTAGGTCGGACCCAGTTTTAGAATCGATCACCCTTTCTCTTCCTACGAGAGTAGTGACTTTCAAATACCCAATCTACTTCCTATTATTACAAGTAGATGAACTAATTCGCTATCTACACATATTTAATTTTAGAATACTATTCAATTAAAAGTCGAACAGCTACGGAAAAATTTGTTTAGGAAAAGACCTAAGATCTCACGCTCAAAAGTTGGTAAATTCGTAATTTCACATCTGTTTAATGTAGCGGTTCATAAAAGACTGCTAAGTAATACTCTCCAAATTACAAGTGTGTGGTGCCAACAGTCTCGGAGTAAAATGGCTGTGTCATATGCACGGATAGACAGACTCGAGTGTTCCCTTTTTGAGCTACGAAAACCTAAAACTAATGACCAACGAGGTAGGTACCTAGCTGAGTTTCTCTGTGTATCCACGAACTAAGGCACTTGTCTCGACTCCCAATTGCCACAGTTAGGTATTATCATCATTCTTGCACTTCCTTGTCTCAATGGGGGCTATCGCGTGTGAATTTGCCACTAGAGGCGCTTGTGTAGACTAAGGTCTTCCAAAATGTCAGATGTCATAGTGTTCGCGCGTTGCGTGCTTTTTTATCACGTATTTATACTAAGTAATACAAGACTAATACTGACGTTTGTGTTCTAGATTGAGCCATTCCTGATTAATTATGACTTGTCATTTTAAGTAGCAACTTAGGATCTGATTAGTTAGTACCTACTTGGAGGTAGAATGATTTTAAATGTTTCATGCTTGCTAATTTTATGGAGAATATTGTAAATATGTATCTAAAGCTTACACTATGTTGTTATAAGTAATCAAATGAACTTTTTTATGAAGTTATTGGTACTATAAAGTATTAAATATAATCATTGACAGGTCCTGTCAATGATTATATTTAATACTCGACAGTGCGCCATCTGGTGAGCTCAAAAACGGTAGCCCTCATTTACTTGGGGTCGGCGCAGCTTGTCTTCTTCAATCGTTACCTCATCAGACACCTGTTCAGCCATCCACATTCGAGTGCTCTACGTGACCTCAAGATATGCTACGTTTGCCGTTGTCTGTAGTATTGGTGACTTGGTAAGGGAGAGGAATACCAAAGAGGAGATTGATAAGAGTGTAAACGATGACATTGAAGAAAAACAAGCGAATGATAGGGAAGTGGTTGACGTGATTTAATTATGTGTTTAATTGTGCGTATATTGACCATCTATACCTTGAATGACATTGTAACATAATAAACTCTGAATATGAATAAATTCTAATCTCATAATGTTCCTAACATATTTTCACACTGATCATGGTTATAATACAGTGTACTTTATGAACTTTTGTAACATCCTCTGAACTTGTGTTATCCAAATAAACGATTTGAGTTTGTATTTGTATCTGTCAAGGTGAATGAAAAAGAAACCTGGATTTGCTCACCCCAAGTAAACTAGGACAACAACGGCAGGAAGATCATGATGCCGTGGAAATAATATAAGCAACACGCTTAGGCCCCCGGCTTTTCCCATGTGGAGTTCGATAGTTGTCCCACGGGATGGTACTACAGGGATAAAAAGTATCCTATATAAAGGTTATAAACTATCTGTGTGCCCAATTTCATCCAAATCCGTTCTATAGTTTTTACGTGAAATAGTCATCATCATAAGCCTACAACAGTCCATTGCTGGACATAGGATTCTTCAATCGCACGCCACCCAACTGGATTCTTAGCAACTCTCATCCAGTTGCTACCAGACACCCAGCGAAGATCGTCGCTCCACCTAGCCTGAGCGCGCTCACCTTACGCTTGCCGATTTGCGGTCTCCGCTGAAGAACACGTCTACCCCAACGGTCGCCGGCCCTACCACTTCAGATTTGGTGAAAGAGTAACAAACATTATTATAATCAATTATTATTATTATTATCAGTAAATTGATTAAAATAGTAATGGTAGCGAAGTTGACAGCTCCAAGTGTGCCGCACATGGTACGTGTACTATTGCCACTACAATTTTTATAAGTGGATCTATTTCATCATATAATTTCTGCTTATTTTCTTTTTGTTTTAGTTTCGTTAGTTTAATGATTGTCTGGCAGTTTGTGGCCTACCCAAATGTCCTTTCTTTGGTATTGTTCGTCGTGTTGTTGAGTTCCTTGACTTTTGGACCGAGCTACCGGATCACTGACAAATGCTTGCACTGACTGGACAGGTCCACTCAAATCTGTGTGGTTCTTTTTTTAAAAGACCATCTCAGGCACTAATCTGTATGGTCCTCATATGACATGACTAATATCTGGGTTTTAAAAGAGACGGCTGAGTATGTTTCGTCTGTTTCTTCTCAGAGTAGTCAGGTACGAAACACCGGCCCAAATAGATATCATTTAATCATTTATGATTTAATTTCAAAGCAACACATTACATAAGCTATAGTTCTAAAAACAATCTCCCAACCTGAAAGATCTAGAAGTGTATAAAATCAATGATGAATGATTACGGCCGGCGAGCGCATAATGCATAAACTTCTGCTGTTATTACATGTTACGTTATAGATATTTGCTGCTCGTAACTATTACGAGGGAGCTACATCTGTGCAGTTACTTAATCTGGTATATTTCTTGATGCGAAGCGATATTAATCGTTTGTCTTATTCCTTATTGTATGAATTGATTGACTACCTCGTTGGTCGCCAACGCTACGGCTGAGCACGGGGTCCTGGGTTCGATTCCTAAGTCGGGTAAAGTGTTACTGGCGAAAAGTGGGTAGTCTAGGCATACCCCCTTCCTAACCCTACGGGTATAATAAGCGTGATGTTCTATTTAGTATATTAATTGACGTTAAATCATCAGTTTATAATTTCTCTTGCCATTGCTGGGTCACAGGCGTCCTTTCCGTGATAGATCTTGTTTTACGTTTTTTGTGTAGTAAGCAACGACCTACTGTCGGGCCTACGCTGTCCCCCTAATTGCTGTAACACATTAATATTGTAATACCAAATGATTTGAAAGGAGTAACCATGGAGTTTCTTGCCGGTTCTTCTCCATGGAAACGATAAACCCGAACCATGCACCTTTTCGACGTTTTGTAAGTGCCCATGTAGGCCTACTATGTGAAATAAAATATTTTAATTTTTGATTTTGAGAGAGTAGCTTGCTAAAGAGTATTATTTACCACGCGGGGTTTGGTACCTAAGATGTTATATTGTGTGTGTATTAAAAAAAGGTCCTTTGCCCCCCGCAATACAAGGGATAGAATAAAAAATTGACAATCTGTGCCTGTATGAAATGCAGTGTGCTTGAAAACTATATTATAAGCAGACTTCAACAAAAATACTACAAGAGATTAAGTCAGTTGAAAATAGGATGAATAAAAATGTTGGCCTGAATTTTAAAATGTGAAAAACTCGGAGGGTCTAATGTTTTACTACTAGTATTTCCCATAGAGTTTTCCCGGCGCTTTTAGTTCGTGCCACTGCCAGATCAGATAATGTGTATATCTTCAACCTATCTTGTTCGTATAAATGCATAACAACAGTCTTATAAAACAGCTAATTAATGAGAATATTAAGTGAAACACTTTCTCGCCGGAAATATTATTAAATTAGACAGTGTTTAAAAGTAGGACTATGTAGTAAAGTTGGTACGAATAGTCGTGTCAACCTGCCAACACAGTATCTACAATTGAATGCTCAGATAATGAAATACTTAGATAATGCAAGTATCACGATCCCTATGAAAATCAAGCGTGTTGTGCTAAACAAGTCGTTCTACAAAATAGACCACGTTTTTGTATCACTAGAATACTCTTTATTATGTACACCATTAAAATTACAGATACAAAATAAAGTAAAACATACAAGGGGTGACACAATGGGCGGTCTTATCGCTAAAAGCGATCTTTTAAAGACAACCTTTGGATGGATAAAGAATGAGAAGAAGAAGAATAAGAAAGAAAAAGAAGAAATAAGTTCTAGAGTTGTAACGTTGTTGTTTTAAACAAATTAGCTTTCTTTAGCCACGATTCTACGGTCAATTGCCGTGCCTAGGTAATTATGCCTAATGACTTTAGGATCTCGAAGACCAAATAGCACGTGATATAATTACTATGTAAATAAGAAATTAAATTATCATGTTATTTAATAATAATTCATAAAAACATGATAATTAATTTAAAATGAGTGCTTATGATGTGTCTTAATGTAAATACTTTATTAAAAAGATTAAATTCTTAAGTGAAGTTAATGAGTTTTCTTTAAGCGTTCTTATGTCATCCGAATTGTTAATTAATAAAGTAGTATAATAAATAAAGCCAGTTTTTACTTCCTGTTTGCAGTGAATTCCTCCGTGAACTCTATGGTTTTACTTTAAAAAAAGGTTGCAGCATTTTTTTCTCTGGACGACGGAAACATCTATGGTACAGAGGATGTTCCTATTTCATATCTAGACGATGAAATTGGCGCATTCGTATGTCATCGAATAACACCGAAGAAATTGCTTAAAAATCCGGCCAAATGCGAGTCGGACTCACGCATGGAGTGTTCCGTACCATCGTAGTAAGGGAGCCTCCTTTATTTTTTTATAGCAACAATAGATTTAGGTAATCATATTTAGTAAGCTCTTTCGAGATAACGATTAATGGAAGAAGAAGACATATTGTGATATTGAGGGTTACTGTGTTTGAGTAACTCAACCGCAACGGTTTGAACCTAAAATTGTATGTTGTTGTTATTGTTATTGTTGTTGTATTGTATTGTTGTTGTTTGTTGTGTTTGTTGTTGTTGTATTGTATTGTATTGTTTTGATATTGTGATCATTTTGCGAAGGAAGAAAACTTCTCTTCTATAATATCTCTCTTCTCTTCTAAATATTTTATAGGCTTATTATTCAGACTGCCTCATTGGTCGAGTGGTTGCAAGCGCGACTGCTGAGCATAAGATCCTGGGTTCGATTCCCGGGTCGGGCAAAGCGATATTGGGTTTTTCCATCAGGAATTTCTCAGTAGCAGCCACAGAGTCTGGATTTGTGCCCGATTGATAGCAATAGGCTCGCCCACTATCACTTGGGACTTGCGCAATTAGGGTGTACTATTAGGTAAACTTCTGCCTAATCCTTCGGGGATTACAGGCGTGATGTTATGTTATTATTCAGATTTAAGAACAACAAATGTTTGCAATATATCTAGGCACACAATATCTTGGATATTAATATCACAGAGTATACCTTTCTCTATCCGTTTCAACATACTATGTACCTGCATAATTATAACACTTTCACACTTTGTAGCTTTAAGTTCTAAGTAGGTTACAGCTTGGAGCATGAGCAGACTTGTCGCTTGTCACCAATTGCGCTACTTTTTTATTTATTTAACACTTCAAGCACAAAGTACAGAGGCGGGCTTAATGCCATAGCATGCCATGCCATGCCTACTTCTTTGTATATAGTTCGAAACGTAATTATTAGATGTAAAACGACGGAAGCATCTAGCACAACCGTTCATTATACATCATAATAAACACTTAAGGAGCTCCCCAATGCACACTAGCGCCACTTTAGTAAAAAATTCAGCGTTAAATACACAATTAATATAAAATCTGATTGACAAAATCAATCATTTGGTCTTCTAAATTATTTACGTCTGCTTAACTCATTGAAACATAGCTCGCTGTCGTTACAGATACAAAATGGAAAAAAACGGCCGTTTTTAGCAATTTTTCTAACTGTAACTACAGTGAAGTATATTTTAATGAATTAAATAGACGTCAATAATCTAGAACTCTAAAGCATTGATTTTGTCAATCAGATTTTATATTAATTGTGTATTTAACGAGTTCTAATTTTTTTACTAAAGTGGCGCTGGTGTGCATGGGTGAGCCCCTTAATTATTTGCTATAGTTACTTCAATGCGAAGTAACTAGTATCTAGTGGAGTAGCCTAAAGAAAGAAAGGGGTATTCGGTTCAGGGATCTCGTTTTGCTCGTCTACACTTTCAAATATAACTGTTTTATTTATTTTTCAAATCTGTCTTTCATTTTTCTGGTTTTGCTAAACCTAGCCTCCTCGTCCTGAGGTTCTAGAAAAGTTGAAAACACTTTCGAAGCGTTTCATAGTTCTACTACGATAGGATTGAAATTTTTAAGGTAGCATAAATCAGTCCCATTTTGTTTTTTCAGTCAACGTTATCGCTGATAGAATGTATTTTTTTCTCGGCTCTCTGGTTTCAACCTGTTTGGCTGCCAAATTCGATGAGGTTCTGTGGGAATGGAATGAAGTATTAGCCGTGTGGTATCCGGCAGAGTAGAATAGAACCAACCCATTACACTCACGGGTGTCGTATAAGGCGACTAATGTCTGAGGCAGAACACCTTGCGCCTCCGTAGACCAGAGAATGGGCAGCAGCGTTTTCTGTTAGTCTTTCATCACTGCGATCTCCAATCCGCCTGCCAAGCGTGGAGATTACGGCAAATTCCTCCCATCATGGGAGAGGCTTATGTCCAGCAGTGGACGTTATGGGCTGTTGTAGTGTAGTAATAGTATTTCGGCCGTGGAGTCCGAGCAGACAGCCACAGGCCTTGGCTCGTGTTTGCTCACAGCCTTTTTAATATAATTGACGGTTTCCGTGAGCCAAGGGCTGGCTTTTACCTTGGTTAGAGGCTAACGTGGCAGCCCCGCTAGTCTCTTGGGCAGATTTCCAGCTGACAGTGTTGAGGAGTTTTTTATGCTCTACATAGTTTGTTGTTTTGTTATTTTAGTTTATTTAATCGTTTTCAATTGTATTAATGTATGGATATAGTTAATTATTTAGTAAAAAAAAAAAAAATGGCGTCAAAAAACTCCTCCTCAACACTGTCAACTGGTTATGTCCCCAAGAGACTGGCGGCGTTACCACGCTGTATGGCAATGCTAATGCCTTTCGCCAAGCCAAGGTAAAAGCCAGCCCTAGGGTCACGGGAAGTGTCAATTAAACGTTTTGAAATATCCTTGAATAGGCTGTGAGCGCTCGGACCCCACGGTCCTAGAGTTTCAACCCCAAACGGCTCGAAAATATAGTTACCAATAAGGTTACTATATTTTCGCCGCTTGAGGTTAGCCGTTAGTTAGTTTTTATTTTTTTTATTTTTATTAAAACAGGTATTAATTAAGATTAAGAGATTTACACACATACCAAATACCAATAGGCATGACGACAGCATCAAAAAATTGCAAATCTATTTAGTCCGTCAGTTAGAGTATTGGAAATTAATGGACACGTATTTTTTGTTTTAGTAAATCAATGAATATTGACAAAGATAAAACGCATCAAAACTCGGGAGTCAGAACTAGTTAAAAATTATACCTAGGCGTGACGTATTGAGAATTTTAAAAGCGTCATATCTTCGTCAATTTTGATTTACGTAACAAAAGAAAAAACACGGGTCAAATATTTTCTGTTTATCTAACTGACGGACTAATTAGTTTTTTTTTATCGTCTCGCCTATTAGCCAGAAGATAAATTAGAACGCATTCGTAGTAAAAATATTGCATTCAATTTATTAGTTTCAAACTGGTGAATGAAAGGCGTTGTCTCAGCTAGACCTTGCAATTAAGTGGTCGCACAAGATGAACTTGTCCGACTGGGTGAGCGATTAGACACATCTACACATACCTACTAATAGTATGTAGGTGTTTATGTAACTGATCAAGGTAGCTTTGAAGAGAGTAAAACGTTTGATCGAGATGATTGATGTCTTGACGAGGAAGTCACAATAATATGGTACCAAAACAATAGGGACACCATAGTAGGCAAAAGTTTTCGCAAAATATGAACTAATATAGCTTTTGCCCACGAAGGCGTCGCTCGCGTTATTGTCGAAAATTATCCCACGGCAACGTTTTAAGTACCTACGCCTATGACACTCTGGGGTAAAGTAGCTTCTCACTATTGAAAGAATTTTCGGAGTCGGATCGGTAGTTTCGAAGATTTACCCTTACATACAAACTTACAATATTTTAGAAGATGAAGATTACAAGTTTATGATAATCTGAATGAAATGTAGGTTACGTGTGGGATCCCACAAGGGTTGGGTTTAGGTCCTCCCTTGACCTCGCATACGACTTAATCCTGCGTGTCGACTGCGGTACATAACGTTGACGATAATCCTACTGGCTGACGTATTAGGTTGCCGATATAAAATAATAACTAGCTGAGGCTAGACCACTTGGGCTAATCCTGTACGGCGAAGAGCACTTTAAGTGCTTTGATGAAGATAATGATGATGATACAATTTTGGTTGATTTGTGTTGGATAACGATCAGAAAATAAAATCTTCTCTAAGATCTAGCATCCAATGGACTAATAAAACCAACTAGGCTACCTATTGCATACCTAGGCAAACCTAATTTCGCAATATGGATTCAAATTCTATCATTACATACATCAGAAATAATAAAAAATACCAATACAAAGTTCTACTTACCAATGGTATATTTATGATATATGTGCGAGTTATATAAGTGTATTACATAAACGTAATTAGGAGTAGGTTGCTATAAGAAAAAGATAAAAACTATGCAGTATGTAATGATAATCATGTTGCGAAAGTGATTGCAATTAATGTGGCCAGTGCGTAGTCGGTTGATGTTATTGTTTTTTTTTTTGGCGTTAGTAACCTACAGTTTAGAAATGAGGTTTCTAATGTATATATGCTTGATGAGTTGTTCGGTGATGATTGTGTAGAGTATGATGACGATATATTAAATGAGACTATAAAAGATGATGATGAAGTAGAACTTGATACAGAATTAGAAGCTAAGGGTATTTTTTTGTCAGAGCTACTAATGAGCCACATATAACTACTAATATTGAACTTGTACATGCAGTTGACGATAAGGTAATATAAGCTAAAAAAGTTTAACATGTTATCGAATAAAATTAGAAACCCCAACATAACTATGACGCTGTATGATAAGTGGAAGCGGGAGTGCGACATCTATTTTTCCCAAAGGACTATTATGCATTGATCATTGGTCCTTCTGGTAAGAGCAGCTGAAAACACGTAGCGAACGAGTCATTGGGTAGGGTAGAGTATTGGAAGCAACTACAAACAGTGAGTGGTTCGTCTTTTTTATTTGATCATAAACATTAAGAAGAGAGACTCTACCAACCAGCATTAGGTTTCGTGGTAGATTTCGACCTACTCCCTCTCACAGATAGGATCCCTGACAGGGAGCCGATGAATAAACGAAAGAAGATAAGGAAACGATGAAGCCTGATTATATTTTTGTTAAAAAATGCTCAGTGGGCAGACTGGAAGCTGCGGAAAGTTAAAAAGAAACAGTAGAAGTCACAACTTAGGAAAGGCCATGCCCAGCACCATAACGAATAAATTGTGTCTTTATATAAACAACTACTTAATATTCATTTCTTCTTGTAAAGTTCCACGCATTCCATAACACTTATAATAAATTGCCTTAATCGGTACTGTACTTATAAACATGCATTAACCTGCGTTAACAGGTCCGGTCACTTTTTAATAAGTACTTCCTCCTTGGTAAAATAAACGAATACAGAAAACAATTAAAATTAATTAAAAGACTGGAACTCGAGATTTTGATCAGAAATCCAGAAATTCTACGAGATATTGAAATGTGTGTATGTGTCTGTATGTATCTTTTGTTGTATCATCGTTTTCTTTAGACAGTTAAAATTAGATTTTTTGTTGGTCTTTATTTTTTTTTTTGGCGTTAGTAACCTACAGTTTAGAAATGAGGTTTCTAATGTATATATACTTGATGAGTTGTTCGGTGATGATTGTGTAGAGTATGATGACGATATATTAAGTGAGACTATAAAACATGACGATGAAGTAGAACTTGATACAGAATTAGAAGCTAAGGGTATTTTTTTTGACAGAGTACTAATGAGCCACATATAGGTAACTACTAATATTGAACTTGTACATGCAGTTGACGATAAGAACTAAACAGTGAGTGGTTCGTCTTTTTATTTGATCATAAACATTAAGAAGAGAGACTCTACCAACCAGCATTAGGTTTCGTGGTAGATTTCGACCTACTCCCTCTCACAGATAGGATCCCTGACAGGGAGCCGATGAATAAACGAAAGAAGATAAGGAAACGATGAAGCCTGATTATATTTTTGTTAAAAAAGGCTCAGTGGGCAGACTGGAAGCTGCGGAAAGTTAAAAAGAAACAGTAGAAGTCACAACTTAGGAAAGGCCATGCCCAGCACCATAACGAATAAATTGTGTCTTTATATAAACAACTACTTAATATTCATTTCTTCTTGTAAAGTTCCACGCATTCCATAACACTTATAATAAATTGCCTTAATCGGTACTGTACTTATAAACATGCATTAACCTGCGTTAACAGGTCCGGTCACTTTTTAATAAGTACTTCCTCCTTGGTAAAATAAACGAATACAGAAAACAATTAAAATTAATTAAAAGACTGGAACTCGAGATTTTGATCAGAAATCCAGAAATTCTACGAGATATTGAAATGTGTGTATGTGTCTGTATGTATCTTTTGTTGTATCATCGTTTTCTTTAGACAGTTAAAATTAGATTTTTTGTTGGTCTTTCTTGGTTACACGAACAATAAATGTTCATGGATTTTTTTAGTCTGTTACTATAATAGTATTTCACACAACTCCTCGGTCGGTCTTCTTTCTTCTCTTCTTTTTTCTTCTTCTTCTTCTTATCTGCCTTACAATCTTTTTCAACTTTTTTTTACAATTTGCCCTTGATCTGTTTTCCTAATGGTATCAGATCGTGTGTCCATTGCTCAATGAACTTCATTTTCTTTTGCTGTACTGAAGCAAGAGGGATCTTTTGATACATTTTACTAGTACCTACATATTCTTGTAGTGTAGTGTCGTCTAGTGTGATTCTATTGGCTGATACACATATCGTGTCAGAACTAAACTTAGTGATCTTTCCACTCTTTAGTTTGGCATTGACTGGGAAGCGTCATTAGCAAACAATAAACATCAGTGAAATTGTATTAAAAAAATCAAGATGGCAGGATAAGTTCCCAGTCCATCCTCACAACTAACAACACTAACAACATCATCAATCAACGATATAACATCATCAAATTGACGACCAAAGTCGCGTGTACATTCAAGTACAGTATTATCACCTCTAAAGTTACGTGTCGAAGTGAACGGTTCCTTTGAACATTTCGCAATAAGAACTTGACTTAAAATCTGCCATCGATTGTCCAAAAAAAACTGGTTCAAATGAACCTACTTACTGTTGACGTCAGGGCTGCATCACATTGGATGACATTTAGCGGTTGAAAAGAAATCATAATTATTTTTATTTAAGGTGCAGTTTGGGTAAGCCCTAAGGTGAACTGACGAGCCTCCACTGGCAAAATGCCATGGCATTGTTGTGGCGATGCTTCAAGCTGCCTATTGTCTATGTGTTAGTATTGATTGCACATTTACTACTGCTGAGCATGGACCTACTGACTGCTGGTCCTGGGTTCGTTTTTCACATCGGACAGTGCTATGGCAATGATACAAATGCTATTTATATTTTTTCCATCAGTTGGTCAGTAGCAGCCACTCAATTGGATTTATGCACGGTTGATGTTCTTTGTTCAGCATTGGACATATTTCAGCCGAAGTGAAGATGAGGATATTTCAAACTGATGAATAGAATTTAAGATCCTATAAGTTTGAACATGTTTTGTTTAATATAGTCAGATTTTTATTGTCAGGTCTTTTTGTCAAATGTCAGGGATTTCTATCGTATTTGGAGTTAGACGATGTTCAAGGTTTTGTGGTTCTTGACATTTTGATTGAACATTATTTATGGTGGATGAGAGATCTAATCTGCATCTAATCTTACGAGCTTGCCGTCTTCTTTGATATATAGCGAATTACACATGGCCTGCAGAATTTCGACGAAATTCAATGTGAATATTGAAAATCTACCATCTTATGTAGTATTCTTTGACGTAATTACACTTCTTTGCCATCTCCTATCTCGGGAATCGGGGTATAACAATGTTTTAGATATCTTGTTGTCTACGGAACGTATACAATTGTAGTTTTTCTTTTTCATTTCTTTGCCACGCTATCCGCTGCCGCGTCTCACAGTATCCTAGCCTTAACAATTACATAAATATCAATTATGCTACAGGTGAAGCTTCCATAAAACAAGTATCGAATGTGGAGCGGAGCCGTGACACCGTGGGATCAATTGATGTCAGTCATCTTCCTTTGGTGCTCTCTACGATTGTAGCAGTAATGTTATCTTAGTTAAAACGGTTTGTTCTTATACGATCTGTTTTTTTGGTAGTTCGGTTGTGTAAAACTGTTGCTATACTTAATAATAAATAAATGTTAGCTGAGCTTACTACTACCGCGAAGTATAAACTTGTCAAACAGCTTTATGTTAGACAGTTTCTCTGATAATCTGTATATTTACGCAAATCTCTTCAAAGCTTACAATTTATTTCACAAGACGGAAAGAGTATTGTTTTACTACCAACGTACATTACATAAATATATCGTATTACATTAGGTCACCGTCTATGTACTTACCAGTATAACTCGTTTACTGCAACTGAGGTTTCAACTTGAGCTAATGAAAGTAAAATCTTGTTTGTATTCTCAATTTATTGTGTAGGTGCTGTTGATTTATTAGAAGATTATTGGTTAGACAATGTTTTTGCATATCACTTTGCTGTTGTTGCTAGAGTTGAATTGGCGCAGGTTTTAAAACCAAGAATTTGAAGTTTGCTCATGTACTATCTCCATTAATTGAGTCTGCTTATGTTTGTCCAGCCTTTTTCGACTTATAAATCTGCCATCAACAATACCAAAGTTCATAGGTCTCGAGTTCGAACTCAAGACACGCTTGCCTCGGTGAAAGAGCACATCGTGAGGAAACCAGCATGCCTTTTTTTTTTCGGATGTGAAATCATCAAATGACTCCTCCCGCTCTGGGCGGTTCAGGAGGGAGTGTCAGACTTTTACTGACTGAAACCCATCCATGTTCCTTCATCGCCCTTTATGTTCCGGGGTTACGGTATCTCTTTCGAACAGTCCCGCAACCCCGGCAGGCATCGGCCCTTGCGGACCCCTTCTATTTGCTGACATCTCTTTGAGGCGCGCGTGGAACACGAACGCGCTGTCGACACGGCCTGTCGTCATAAGACGGACGGACAAACGGCGAGCCTATGATAGCTCACCCGGGGCGTCTCCCGCGGCGGCCGGGACGTGAGGTTCTCTCCCTCTCACGTTCCGCCACCTCCTTCGCTAGCATGATTGCTTCGCAGAAGGAGGTGACGGCATCCCATTCCGTCGCTCCGGACCATTTATTGAACCAAGGCCGGACGCGAGAGGTCGCCGCCCCCGATTTCCGCTACGAGGACAAAACCAGCATACCTGAGAGATACTTCTTGTCGGCATAGTCAGAGGCTCATGGGCGCCATTAAAACTCTGACAGGTTAGGCACTAACCACACGATAAAGGTTAACACGTCATATTTAAAAATACAAATATCACTCAATTTAAAGCTACACTTTCATAACAAATATAGCAATCACTGCTTTCATGCAGTATTACGGCTGTCATAACCAAGCCCATACTTAGGCTTACAACTTTACTAGTTTCTCCGTCAGGGGAAGTTCAATGACATTGCAAACATATTTCCACCACCAATTAGGATTTCCCGTTGGTCACGGAAGTCCTGTGAGACCACTATTGAATCGTCATGTCACAAAAACAGATGAAGATTGAAGCAATTTCTTGCACTAGGATTAGAGTTTTGACAGTTACGTTAATGTGTGATTTTGATACGTTTTCTATTTGGTTATTGCAATAATGTTCACCATGTTATATATATATGTTATGTTTATGTTTTTTTTTATATGTTTGACTAACAGACGTACTGCGGCGTACCATACGCACTTGGTAGATATCCCGACGAGTTGTACTAAGCGCTTCTCCTCCACTTTTTTAAGCGCACTGTGGAACGCTCTGCCTACATCTGTGTCCCCACCCACATTTAATCCACCTGCCTTCAAAGTAAGAGTGAACGGGCATATTCTGGCCACGCTCGTTCCATCATAGACCTCATCCATCGCTTTCAATCAGGCGTGATCGAGGTCAAGAGCTGGCCCATTTTGTAATAAAAAAAATGTTAGGTAGTAGGAGCATCACCATGATCTGCCTAGACTTTTTCAAACTATGTCGGGGTTAGCTTCCAGTCTAACCGGATCCAGCTGAATACCAGTATTTCACAAGGAGCGACTGCCTCTCTTATCTCCACAACAAAGCTACTGAGTACTACGAAACCACTTGGTAAGACTTGTTAGATGACTTTCGGTCTTCTGACTACTTGTACAGTCCAAGACCACAATAAGGTAATACGTCCTAATCGTAAAACTTTGATTGAAAAGAAAAAACAGAATTTTATCAAAATACCCGCCAAGTAATGTAACTGACACTTAATCGTAGGTGGTGAAATAGATCCATATTGTGGGATCCAGGATGATAGTTACTTATTTCATTCGAACATTGACCTATTACTATTACGTATAGAGAGGACACCGCGAACAAAATCTGTGCTCCGTTCAAATGCTGTCAGCTGGCTGCAATTCACTCAGTCGCTTGCTCGCCACAGCATTATATTATACGGGTTAACCGCCCCGCACTGCGCACAGATTTTGTTCGCGCTGTCTTCTCTATTATGTACTCGTATTAGCTCAATGCATTCGAATGACTCAACAGTTTGCTCAAAGTTTCATCTAGTAGAAGTTAGTTAGTCTAGTAGTAGTTTCGGTAGTGTTGTGACATGAAACCAGGAAAAAACGTTTGGTATACCCAAAAAATATATATTGGTCTTATGAGTCGCTTGATGACCAAATAAGCACATTTCTAATTTATTTTAATTGGTGACTCTCTGCGTCATGCTCTTGTCCCAATCTTCAAGGATTTTGCTCACTTTAAAAATACGTAAGTATATTCATTTCATCAATATACTAGCAAAGTTCCATACAATCCAACATTTCAAGTAAATACAAAGTTAATTCAAAACAAGTTGCGACACTGCTGTCTCCAGCCAGTCTATGTCGCAACTTGTGTAGTCTAGATGCAACTTTATAACTGGTAGTTAAAGAGGCTTCTATCGTCACTTAAGGCTTGGCCATGAGCTGCACGCTCAAGCGACACTCCTTTTGCGACAGCAAAGGTTGGAGCACACCACGAGTCACTAGAAGCTTTGACCGAGTGATAGCCAAGGTGAGGCCAAACAAAGAAGGACCGTCCCTAAAAGTTCGTTGGATTGACGATATCATCAAAGTGTTGGTAAATACTGAGATGAGCGACGCAGGGAACCGGGAAGTGGAAGGAGAGAGGAGATGGAGAGAGCAGAGGCCTATACACAGCAGTGGCTGATACCGGGCTGAAATGATAACGATGATGCTACAAGTCATTGCGAAGACACGTCGGTATTCTCGCAAAGTTATGTCATGTCGCAAGTCGCATCGCTTGAAGTCGCAATGCCTATGCAAACATGCATTTGCATATAATCCGGTCGGTAGTAATGGTTAACTACTATCATTTAGTATTAGTTAACATAATAAATGTCATTATATCATTCATAATAACCTCTTTCCTGGCTATTTCTGTGGGCATTGCTAGATTATGCATGCATGCATCCGCTTGCATGATTTTTCTGTATTATGTATGCCATAGACAGATTTCTTAATCAAAACTTTTTCGATTGTGTTGCCAGTTTCAAAATGAGAGGGGAGATAAAAAGAAAACGGCCAAGAGCGAGTCGGACTCGCACACCGAGGGTTCCGCTCAAACTTTATTGAATGAAAGGTAAATTGCGGTTTACGATTTATGACATTAAAAAAAAACTACTTACTAGATCTCATTCAAACCAATTTTCAGTGGAAGTTTACATGGTAATGTACAGCATATATTTTTTTTAGTTTTATCATTCTCTTATTTTAGAACTTTGGAAGTGTCTCTCGCACAAACTATTCAGTTTAAAAAAAAATGATAATATTAGAAACCTCAATATCATTTTTGAAGACCTATCCATCATAGATAGCCCAAAAGTAAAGGTTTTATTAAAAAAAAAATGTTGAGTTTCAGTTCTAAGTATGTCCAACCTCAAAACGTATTGTTTTTTTTTCTATTTTTGTGTGAAAATCTTAATGCGATTCACAGAATACATCTACTTACCAAGTTTCAACAGCATAGTTCTTATAGTTTCGTAAAAAAGTGGCTGTGACATACAGACGGACAGACAGACAGACATGACGAATCCATAAGGGTTCCGTTTTTTGCCATTTGGCTACGGAACCCTAAAAAGTGAGCCGTCGCGGCAGATGTGAAACATCAAAATTATTTATACAAGTAATACGCTTAATAAAAAGTCAATATAAAAAACAATAAAATAAAACAAAATAAAAACAAAGTGACTCGATTCACAAAAAGAAAATCCTTATGCTGGAATCGAACTCGAAATCACGAGATTGTAACCCAGCGTTCTATGCCCGTGTGCCGTAATGGGGAGGCTAACTGTGGAATTCATGGCGCTAGCATAGTTGGTACCGTCATTGGTTGAAAATGTGGTAATGTCATTAAATATTTTAAAATAGCTTAATCTCATTGGTCCGATTGAGACCAACTATGGTGGCGCCATCTGAGATTTACTTTGCCTTAGCCACCCCATTCGTGGCAAATATGTAGATCTTATGCTGCTTCAACAGGTCGATGGCCACCCTCGCCACGTTTTCACGCCAATTTTTCGCCTGCGCCTATAGATGTTTCACATCAAAAATAATAACTTGCGAGACTGTTTTCGAGTGGTGGTTAACTTTTTTTTTTTTTTTAAATTAAGCACTTGAAACACCCACTTCTAAGCAATATCAGCGGTTGTTTTAGATTTATTAGTAAGTTCAGTTCAAGGGGCTTATCATCATCAGCCTACAACAGTCCACTGCTGGACATAGGTCTTCTCAATCGCACGACACTTAACTAGTTTCTCAGCAACTCTTTTCCTGATGCTACCAGCCACCCTGCGAAGATCGTCGCTCCATCGAGCCTAAGGGCGTCTCACCTTATGCTTGCCGATTTGCGGTCTCCACTCACGAACGTCTACGCCAACGGTCATCGGTTCTCGGGCCATTGCAACTTCAGCTACCATCACTTAGTCTACTACAATGATATTCTAATAAACAGATATGTTATACACCTACAAAACCACCGAAAAAAGTGTTCCGCGGGGCAGAGCCAGCTCACATACACGCAGTGACGCAGAATAAAGGCAAAACGAGCCAATTGGCCCGTTTTCGAGTCTTCACGATTGCGCGCTCACACCATATCTGTTTATTAGAATATCATTGGTCTACTAGTATTATTTTGACATTCAAGGTCAACTGCTCTAAGAGGTGGTACAGGATTTTTAGATCCATTCCTAGTTAGGTAAAACAATTGCAATCGCTTTCTTTTTGACATAAGATCAATACTGAAGAACAGTTTCATTTTGATTGATCAAGCTTTTGCGGTGATCGATTTTGAAAACAAACCGCATAATTAAGATTGTTGCAATGTCAAAATACATGGAAACATTAACTACATAGGCGATTGCAAAATGATCGAGTCGACTTGATTAATAAATTTACCAGCTGCTGCGTGACCTCTACAATTTCAGTTTACATTTACTCTTCAATCTTAAACAAACTGGATTTTAAGTAGGGACTAGAGACATTTAAACCGCAACTTACAATCAACTATCTTCAAAACCGCCGTCCATTTTGCAACGTCAAATTCAAAATTCAAATTCGGAACATCAGTGCATCCATTATGGCCGCCCATATTTTTTAAATCTACCCACAAGCCGATGTTGCCTCATACTTGATATTTTATTCTTGTTAAAACGAGACTGGCTATTTTCAAGGATCTTGCTCGCACTTGAACGAACGCGTGTAAAAATAATTTCATTATTACATTCTGATTGATTTCGAAATTCAGAGTCGTTGGATGCAACGGAACGTGGTTCCTGAGGAGTTAGTCATTGTTTTAGTGAAATCGATGCATTCTAATGTTTAGAGGATTTTCTTTTGATCCGAAAAGAGTCGAGCTGTCCGGATTGGTAGATGTCACATGTCTTCGACTTTTTTATTTCACAACATTCCGGATTCCTCACAATGTTTTCCCTGTTATAGGCTTCTATGCTATAAGTGTAATTCTTATTCAACTAACAGTAATGGCAACTATTGCTTATTGCGTGTTTCCGATTTTTAACCGTTAAGTTCAGGGTTTCTCACAAAAGTTTACCTTATCGAAAGACAAGGGCGTCTTAGTATTACGACATCCATACTTAATACAATACATGCGAACATACACAGCTACAGCATGACCTGGATTAGGATATAGAATATTTTTATCCCGGTAGTATGTTTCCAGTATCCAGTGGAGTAATTCCCGTCCTACGTGCGAGCAAAGTCGTCGGCAAAGCTAGTAGGCAATAAGTCCAAAATAAAAAAAACCAACCGAGTCGAGCTCGCATACGCGGGGTTTCGTGCCTCTGCCGAAATAATCAAGTTTCCAGTATGGGGAAGGACGGACGGGCAGACGGACAAACGGACATACGGGGGTCTTAGAACCCTTAACTCTTGGAACCCTAAAAAGTTCAATCTCACTGTTTTTTTGCAAGTCACGCCAGGACTTTATCTCACAATCTATTTCTTTTAAAGTAGGAAGCCTTCACGATTGCCACTGAAATGTATGTAATGTAGAACATAAAATGACGTAAACTGCCAAATGATGTACGCCGAGTGTCAAGGCTGTGACGGTCGTTAATGATTCAATGATGAAGAGATAGGAGAATGTTAACAATCTCTCTACATGTAGGCACAGATGCAACGCATTCAGGTCAAAATTGTTTGGTGGGAGATTGATTTTGTTAATGAAAATATGACTTTACATTCGCCTGACGTCCAGACGCCAGAACATCAAGCTACTGCAATATGTCAAATTTCTTTAGTAAAGTTTCAACTTTATCGCTAAAGCATTAGGTTCAAGGTTCATTGGGAAAACACTTTTATTTGAAAAGTGCTTAAAGTTTCACTAAGATTTTATTATAATATTGTAATTGCAATTTTTACTTGACTAGAGCACATACAATTAGTAAAATTATTCTATTAAGGGCAAAAAATTTGATGTAAACAATGCAGATTGTGGTAAATGACGTCACATCATGGCCGCGACAGCTACGGACGTTTGAACTGTCTTAGAAAATTGCAGGAGTTTAATATTATTTTTAAGCGACAAGCAGTAGTTGAACTTAACTTTTAATACTTTTCTTGGTTTGATAGTACTGTATTTTATTGATTTAAGTGAAGAAAAAATTACGTGCATATTCCCTAGAACAGTGGGCAAGAATTTATTGTTGAGGTGAGCTATTGATCTTCTAAGATAACGGAAATCTTGAGTGGATCAGTAATTATGATTCAATGTAATTCAGGGATGAGGCTAAGTCTACCTCACTCATAGTTTGTCGCCCGTAAATCTTGATAGATATGTAGTTCTATTGATATTAACCACAAACTGACCTTAAGGTAAAGTAAAAAGCTATTTTTACTTAATGTTATTGAAGTTGGCGAGTAAAGTAAGCAGTTATTTTAATATCCACATGTCGGTGAAGGTCGTAGGAATCAGCACCGGTTGATGTGACGGCGATTGGGGCTGTCCTATGTCCAACGGCAGTCGTTTTTCGCTCGAATAATAATAGTGATGATGAAAACAGAAAATTAATGAAACAATTGATTGAGTCCGTTACTCAATGGAACATTGGATCATAGCTGATTATCGGGTACATAAATCATGCATAATTAACATTTTTTTGCTAAATTCTTAACACTATACGTACGTAATGTTTTCCTCGCTGGTCTAGTGGTTGCAAGCGCGACTGCTTGAGGTCTTGGGTTAAATTCCCAAGAGGCAGTGTTATTGGGTTTTACCATCAGAAATCTCTCAGTAGCAGCCATGCAGTCGAGATTTGTGCCCGGTTGATGGCAATAGGCTCGCTCCCTATTACATGGGACTTAATCATAACTGGCGAAATGAGGGTGTACTATTAGGTACACCTCTGCCTAACTCTTCGGGGATTACAGGCGTGATGTTATGTTATGTATACGTAATGTATTACGGTTAGTTACCTCTTTTGCTTACCGTGTCATTATTGACAGAACTAGGATTCATTAATTAAATTAAATAATACAACTGTAATAATCGTAACGGTAATGGTTTAATCGATCAACTTATCAAACGTCATCGTCAATTATTATCGATTTCGTAATCGACTAATGAAAACAAAACGTTTAGTCGATTTTTAGAACGTAACCGATTATGAGTTTCATTAACAATTTTACTTAATATTTTGAAGCTAGATTTTGCCCGTAGTTTCGACCGCCTGGAGGTCAGAATTTATCCCACGGGAAAAGTGCTACAGTTATAAAAGAGTATCCTGTGCCTAACAGCCTCCGACTCTTGATGATGTTAGGGTTTCTAAACAGTCAGCTTGTCCTAAGGGTTTGCCGTATTGGTGGCCCCTAGGCACGCCACGGATTATAAAGGTACTACTTGAAAGCAGCGGTGGCCCAGTGGTGGCGGCCCCGACTTACGAACAGTAAGTCGTGGGTTCGAACCCAGACGGGCGCATTACTTTGTGTAATTTATTTCATCACCACTGCTCTCAAAACGGTGAAGGAAAACATCGTGAGGAAACCGGCATGCCCATTCCCTCTCATAGAGAGGAGGCCTGTGTCCCAGCAGTGGGAACATTAATAGGCTGATGATGATGATGATGATGACTTGAAAGCTAGTACTTGAAAGCTAGTACTTGAAAGCTAGTACTTGAAAGATAGTACTTGAAAGCTATATAGTACTTGATATGTATGCGTAACTAATTGTATGGCGATTACTGAAGAATGTACGAGTATGCATGAATTTGAAAGTCTTTTTCATATTTAAAATTGACCTCATCATCATCATTTCAGCCGAAAGACGTCCACTGGTGGATATAGGCAACCCCCAAGTGTCACCACAATGACCGGTCCCGTGCGACTCGCATCCAGTGGATCCCGCAACCTTCACCAGGTCATCGACGATTGACCTGCAATCATATATTTTTTTTAATTTGGTAACTTAAAAAAATAAGTGTTAATTACCTATATTTCGTTACCTAATGTATTTTTTTTTTAAATCTCGAATGCACTTTTGCACATGGCGGCGTAACTAATTAAATCTGTTTTAATATTGCAAAAATGTCATAGCAACAGAAAATATTTACGTGCAACAAGAAATCTCTTACATCAGACTAATGATTTAGGTAATGATACATATAACATGTTGTCTGTTCATTTATTATGGGGTAATGCAAGTTATAACATTGGACTACTTTTTTAAGTTGTTGTATTCACTCACAAAGATGATATGGCTGGAAAGAGAGATGACGACTAATAGAAAGGTGTGGAAGAAGAATACATGATGCGCCCACTCCATATAAAAGAAGGAGGAAAATTACGACAGTGTGTCCTCGACCTGACTGACCTCGTGAGAAAATACATCAGTATTTTCTCACGAGGTCAGTCAGGTCGAGGACACTCGCTTAGCAACAGACAAAAATCATACCGTCACAAATTCAAACCTCAAACAACACTTTATTTAAATTAGATAAGAGAAACACAGTAGGCAAAAATACTGCCAGGCTCAAATGAGATTAGGCGGGTCACATGAGCCGCATGCATGACTACCGCTGGACAAAGATTTTAACACGATGGGTGCCTCAGGATAGCGGTGCCGCCGGAGCCGAAGCCGGCAAAGAGGTGGCGAAATGAAATGATCTAGACGCGCAACACGAAGGCTGTTCCGAGGTGGCGCTGGAGAAGAGTACCTGGAAGGATCTGGGGGAGGCCTTTGTCCAGCAGTGGCAGTATTGAGGATGAAAGAAGTACAGGACTAGTTGATGTGGCGATGCTCTGGGAGGCGTATATAAAGCCGTGGACGTATTTCGGTGGATATGAAAAGCATAGTCAGTTTTAATGACAATAGGAAACAAAGTCTAAAGTAAAGCATTACATGTAATTCAAAAGTATACTATACCAACACAATGTTGGAACGTAATTTGCCAATAAGTGTGTTTTTTCGCAATAGCCACAAATGTAACATTACCGTAAGACCATACACAGAGCATTTTGTTGCTTTACGATCTTAATTATAAATCTTACAGTTTACTAATTTTATGCTTTGAGTTTACAAAATGCTGTGGCCGCACGTTACTGTATTGTTTTCAACTTTGTGAACTAAAATTGTAATTAATTATTTGTAAATGTGAACTGCCTTTGTTTCTACGTATTGTTGGTGGATTGTATTACATTATGTAAATGAAGTAGGTAGTTTACTCTGACAGTGTCATTGGTTTCATGAGACAATGGGTTCTAAGGCTTTATGTCGGATGAGCATGCATCAAACGACATGTAGCTTCGCGTGAGTACCATTGCTCTGCAAGTCGCGTTGCGGTGGGTGGTTTCATTTGTTTTCTCAGCAGCGAATGTCGCATGACGCATGAAGTTCGTATCGTAGCCAAGAGCTAAAGTCAGAACACGTAACACGCTCGAAAGCAGTGATTGTTTATGAGAAGAACATAAGCTGAAGCAGTGCCCTTTTATTGGTTACCGAGAGACGGTAGGAGAGGTGTCAAATCAATAGTCAGATAGTGGAAAAATTCTGAAGATTGAGGGTAAATTTGGTTGAGAGTCGGGACCCACTAAATAATCTAGACTAAAATCATTACATCCAATATGGGTCCTGACTGTTGCAGTCAATATGTCCTGTTTCCTGAACTTGTTTTTTTCTTTTCAGTTTTTATTTAAAGATATTAGTTATTTTTTTATTTTAATTTTTTTTTTTAATTTTTAATTTTACACTTTTTAGTTAAGTACTTAGGATATACCATTTTAAAATCCTCATGATGAACCCTTTATCGAGCCGTTCAGGCTGCAGAGCGTGCCAAACATTTGAATCGTACAATAGGTGTACTGAACGAAGTGCATGAGCGGATTGACATATTCTCGTGCAATCTGAGTGAATTCGCAAGAGTTTTGTTGAATTTTGTCAGTTATATCTAAATATTAATTTTCTGTGTTGTCTGATTTTATATAAATATGTTTAGGTTATGATTTTATAGCAGTATAAAAAAGAATAGTATAGGTACATATAATTTAATTATTTTAGTTTATTGTTTTTAGTGTTGCGTTGTTCAAATTTTTTAAGTTTAGTTTTTTAAGTATTAGCCGTAAGGTGTTTTACTATATATCTGGTGTGTGTTTGCTAACCACTATTGTATTGGGGTCATCCTGTGAAGATAGTGTGTAAGTTTAATAAATAAATAAAAATAAAATTTGGCGCGATAAATCCTCCATTTTGTTTTTTTTATTTTGATATACCCAGTGTCACTCTCACAGTAAATACGAATCTAACGACACCTCTCAAGATAAAATCCATCGAGCCGTTCAGGCCACAGAGCGTGCCAAACATTTGAATTTGGCGCGAAAAATCCGCCATTTTGTTTTTGTTATTTTTATATACCCAGTGTCATTCTCACAGTAAATACAAATCTAATGACACCTCTCAAGCTAAAATCCATGGAGCCGTTCAGGCCATGCGAAAAATCCGCCATTTTGTTTTTTTTTTATTTTGATATACCCAGTGTCACTTTCACAGTAAATACAAATCTAACGACACCTCTCAAGCTGAAATCCATGGAGCCGTTCAGGCCACAGAGCGTGCCAAACAATTATACATACATACATACATACATACATACTCTCGAAAAACATAACCCTCCTGGCGCAGTCGGGTAAAAAGGCAGAGTGAATATAGTCTGTTTGGAATAAAATGCGCATTGTTGCACTATCAAAAAACCCTTCCAATTAATCAAAGTTTAGCATAACGGAATTTTAAGTCGACTGGTTTCATAAAATTGAATTAAGGTGCATATTTGTGCCTGTCGACGGTGGGCTATGGGCTAGCTCGCCGTCCGTCCGTCTCATGACGACAGGCCGTGTCGACGGCGCGTTCGTGTTCCACGCGCGCCTCAAAGAGAGTCAGCAATAGGAAAGGGTCCGCAAGGACCGATGCCTGCCGGGGTTGCGGGACTGTTCGAAAGAGATACCGTGGCCCCGGAACACAAAGGGCGATGAAGGAACATGGATGGGTTTTAGTCAGTAAAAGTCTGACACTCCCTCCTGCTCCGCCCAGAGCGGGAGAAGTCACTTGATGATTTCCCATCCGAAAAAAAAAAAAAAAGGTGCATATTTGTAATGCAAATTGCCTGTTTAGTGTGCATCTATGCATCTGAAATGTTTCACGGCTAATGTTTCTGTGCCATAGATGCAATGTTATCTTCTTTTGAGGGTCGTAGAAAGCAGTAGCAGTGAACCAGTTGGTGGTATGTGGTCACCAACGCCGACGAAAATCTGCAATACTAGATCCTTCGTAGATCTCTAAATAGGCAAAGCTTAAATACTAGTAACATAACATAACACCACGCCTGTAATCCCTGAAGGGTTAGACAAAGGGGTGTCTAATAGTACCCTATATTTACCTACAGTTATGTTTAACACCCATGCCATGGTAGGTGGTGAGCGTATTGCCATCAACCGCACAAATCCAGACTGTGACTGTTACTGAGTAATTCCCGATAAAAAAAACACTTTGCCCGACCTGAGAATCGAACCCAGGGCCTCATGCACAGCAGTGCTTGTGTGCTTGCTCACAAGTTGATAAAATTGGAACTCCAATTTATAATCGGAGTTCCAATTAAACATTCAATCTTGCATTCAGTTTTAAAATAAAAACAGTTTTAATGCACAATTTAAATTCTCGCGAAATCTAATCGAGGGTCATTATTCTAACTGTGCAACTTAAAAGCCAGTAAATGAATTAATTTACTTAAACTGTTTCACAGTTTGTGTTTACTTTCAAATTAAACTTATGCTAATAACTACAACATGGTTCTGTCTTGCTCTTAGTATAACGAAAAGGTTCCAGCGGTTTTTCGTAAATAAATAATTAGTTTTGAAATACGCGCATCTTCTTATATGAAGTGCCCTAGATCACAACATTGGAATCAGAGTGATCTAGGGCACAACAGTAAATGTAAATGCACCTATTACTTAGATCAGTGTGGCATAGCCTTTACTTTGCAGACCGCACCAATTCTATAGTGATATGTTCTGAAGCCTCAAGGAAGAAAGCACTGAAGAGCATTTAGGTCAGTGTGGCATGGATGAATTATGATTTTTCTATGCCATAACCTCATTATTTGTTAGAATTTTACATAGATCACTCTTGTTCCAATGTCGTCAATTATGAATGAACTCATGGGGATTCTGCATCGTCGCAGTATAACAACTCACACTAGCGCAGTGCCCAGATGGACTTGCGACACTCCAAAGCTGCGTCACAATACCTCTTTCTCCGTCTTTGGAATCCAGTCTATCTCAGCCTGGTTTTTAAGCTTGATCTATCTACTCGTAACTGCGGAGCTTTCTACACGACGGATTGTAGTCAACCAACAGCGATATATTCTATTAGGATTCATTGGATATTCGATAAGCTTCTTCTTCCTTGGTCTACTGCTTTGCACACCTCTCTCGTTTCCGACTTTCTGCACGCAGTCTTTCTTGCAAACTGAAATTAGAGGAGGGGTCCTCTTATTTCAGTTTGTCGGATATTACCGACGTTTACCGCTGAATCACGGTGTCTTCTAAAGGACGTGTTTATTTTAATAAGTACTGCTACTTTTGGTCCTTTGGGTCTTGTATTGCTACTCGAATTAACTGAATCTGCTTAACAGGTTAATTAGTATAAGTAGATTTGGTTGATAATGTAGCTACTGCCTTTAATATTTATTATTACATTATGCGTCATACCGTAATATTACGAAGTTGACCAAGTGGGTTAGTAGCAAAAGAATTTGCTGAAGAATTTAACAATAATATAACTGTGGAAATAACTGGCGAAACTCTAGCATCACATTACAGTTACATTAATTCTATTATTACTGTAAATACCAAAGATGTTATAAATGACTGCCTGACAGAAGATAGGACCGGTCCTGGTATGCACTTGTATGGCACACTTTTGGATATCCTTGAGCAGACATTTTGAATCGACTATTTTGTTATTTTCAGCTTTCATAATATCTACCATTCTTGCCAGAAGGCTATGCTTGTGTGTTCGCTCATATAATTCAAAGTGGAACATCACAAATCATATTTGTATAATATGCAAATTTTAATGTACAAATCTTTCTTTAATTACTTCAAACTAGTTTTTATCATTCAGTTCAATGTTAAATAAAACATTTAAGCGCAAATAATCGACTAAATAGGATCGATTGTCTATGATCTGGCTTCTTTTTTTTATAAAACATCATGGCTGCTCTAGTTTAAGGCTGAATGCAAGATTATAAGTGCAAGTTACAATTAATACATGTCATTATCGGGCCCAAGCGTTCACCCTTCTTCGGCTGTATCTTAGCCGTTCCAAAAGTGGGAGGGACGCTATATAACAAGATGGTAACATAGTCGCACCACACAACCAGTCTTCGGCGAACGAACGAAGACACACGGCAACATGAAGTTATTGGTGAGTTGATTCAAAATAGTGCAGTGCTAAAAAGTGTTTGTGCCAAAAGTGAAAAAAAATAAACATTTTAGGTTTTAAGTTTTGAAAATAGAAAGTGCGGTTTTTTAAGTATCTTTTACGCGTTTTTTGAGCATTAGGGGTGATAATCGACTGAGCACGATTTTGTTTTTTATTTAATTTTGACGATAAGTCTAAATACCAAAAAGTTTTTTTTTAGAACTAATTTTTTTGATGCAGGAAATCTTCAGTTAAAAATGAAAACAACAGACTTTTTTCAGAAAGCACCGTAAAAGCTTGCGGTTCTCACAACTTACTAACAATAGCTTAGCGGTTACCGCAGTTAAGTTCTGATTGCCCGTTAGAAAACCTCATACAATAACAATAGATTTTAATTTACATAAAAAGTTGTATCTATGTAAACTAGCAATTACTACAGAAAGTTCGTATTATTACGTTATCAAAGCTAAGTATGTTTCATCATATTTTTCACAAGGAAAAAAGAAAAAAAAAAAATGTCTTCCAGATACGTTGAAATAGTAAGAACACATCACAAGAAACAGAAAATAGACTTAGTAAAAAAATCACGCATTTTAAAAAAGAAAACCAAAAACCAGACATAATCTAAAGCTGTTTTGACATACAATACAAAAAATAAAAAATAGATAATTTACTTGCCAAATGTAAGCATGTTTTTACGAAAGAACAAAAATCCCACGACTAACCAGAAGATAAAAAAGAAATCTCAAGACTGAAGTTCATCGTACTTCCTCAACTAATAACATGAACAAGAACATAATAATACCACACTATAATACTATACTTTACTATCATATAACAGTTTTCTTCCTCGAAGAACCGGCTTTGCTATAATTTTCATTTCACTTTCCCGCTAAAACTAGAAAGTATCGAAAATTGTACGCTTCAAGATACGGTCTTTAGATACAAATTACTTACATGCATAATCATTGTAACTTGAGCGCGGAACTTAGGACCAGTTATCATACTGAACTAGATTTACTGGGGAGTTTGTTTCGCTACTTGCTCATCAAAGCTTATACACTAAAAACCGGCCAAGTGAGAGTCGGGTTCGCGCATGAAGGGGAGTAGTAGGGGAGCCCCCTTTAATTTGTAATTTATTTGTTTTTATAGCGGCAACAGAACTACACACTATGTGAAAAATTTCAACTGTCTACCTATTACGGATCATGAGATACAGCCCGCTGACAGACAGACGGACGGACGGACAGCGGAGGCTTAGTAATAGGGTCTTGGTTACCCTAAAAACTGTGAACTTTTAGGGGATTGTCTTAGGTAATTTTTGGTGATTAGAAAGTTCTGAATAACAACCTAGTTTGAATTAAAAACCTTTTCATTTTATGTTTTTAAGTGAAGAAGGAAAGAACGATAAAGTCTTGTGATTTATACGCTAGGTTCTGTATTATCAAGTCAAGAGGTAGATTATGTTAATCTTGACCTAAGGCTGCATTCCCAGCAATTTACCTAAATGCAGCGGAAAGTGCAAAAGATAGATAATCAGGGATAGCCACATAGTCAAAAAGCGTTGTTCTGTTAAGTCTCGAGTACTATTTATCTAAGCCAGAGGGTAAAAAGTGTATTGAAAGAACCCAAATATCCAACTATGACAAATTTTGAAAATTACAACAGACCTTACCGCTAGGGACGAACGTTTAGTCGATTATCAATTTCTTAAATCTATCCTTATAAGTGCAGTCGTGTTTCTCGATGCAGCTCTAGCGCAGACATGCCAATTGTAGTAATATTATAATTTTCTAAATAATTTCAGCTTGTTCACTGTGTTTTGAAAGTAGAATGTTGTCGAGACATTTCGTTTTCCGTGTTGTATTGAGTGCAGTATTAGAAAAGCATTCAGTTTTGTTAGGTTGCACTGCGGATTTCAGTTAGCCAAGTTAAGAAAGGAAAGGCGTAGAAACAGGAATCCTTTAAACCTTCTACTGTAAGCGAAGTAGACACAATAGTTAAACAACGGCGGCAGACCGATTCGGTCGGGGTTCACAGAATAAAGTTTTCAAACTTACGGGTTCATCTTGCAAAGTAATGTAAAGCAAAACGCAGAAAATTACAGGTTTAAACGGAGGGATAAAGGAGTTAAAGAAGCTGAAATTGAACCTCCACAGAACGTTTTCAAAAATAATAAAAACAGTAATCTTGTTTGAAGAATTGAATAGTCGATAAATCAAAAGTGTTATTGCAACCACGCTAGAGCCTGACCATATAACTCGAATAGAAATAATGAAAGCTAGCACGAGTCTAATAAATTGATCTAAAGATCAAAAGTCAGAATCCGTTCACGTTAATGTTGTTAAGATTTTTAAAGCTGATACTTTTATAGACGTAAAAGGAGTAAATGCTATTAATAATTCGTAATTAACGCCACCTAATCTGTCTGGAGATTTTTTTTAATAGATAATTACAGACAGTTGCTTTCAAAGGATTTACATCAATCAATTTCATTTGTTTGACATATAGTCACGACTGAATATTTTGACTGGTTTTGCAAAGAATACGTATTGAGAATTATGCTTAAGATAAACAACACGGCCTGACAACTGTATACATTTGGAGATAAAACAAGCAAACATAGCAAGTCTAAAAAGAGCTGAAATTTATTACCCAAAAAGCTATGGAAAAAGTTCTACATGACGTGATAACTAACAGATCTTCAAAATTTAAGAATTTAGATCCACACTGGTGTCGATTCTGTTGTGCACAAACTAAACTTAATTTAGACTATTGCTATCTTTAACTAAAAGGTGGTGCGAAAAAAAGGACGGCTATAGCTATGAACTAAGTTAGAGATGTCAAACTAGTTTATGCCTTGCGCTTCACCGTGTTTTTAGTCGACGTGTTTTTACGTGCACCCTTAATTTGTATGGAAATATTAGTTCCAACTAAATTTGACAGCTCTAAATTATGTCCGTCTCTTTCTCGTTTTATTAGAGAGAAAAAGATAGCAATGGCCTAAATTAAGTTTAGTTTGTGCACAATAGAATCGACAACATTGACGCCCATAAATCTTTCGGTTAATGCATTTGTCTATCCTGCACGTCATGTCGTTACTAAATGGCAAAGATGGTAATTAGCCATTCTATATTCAACTCGGCCGAACAAAGCTCACAAAACAGTTGAACCACGAAACCCAATAGCCATCCTTCCGCATTGACCATCTCTTCGGGTAAACGCTCCATTGCTCTATTGTGCACTAGAGCTGAAATTAATGCAATGAGATGCGTCGATGACAGTAGTACGTAACATAGATAATCGACTACTGACGCAAAAGTCACGCATCGCGAGCTTCGTATTATGACACATGCGGATGCATCCGATTCATAATCGCCCAGCTTAATTAAGAACGTAACGATAATCGAGTAAATTGGATAGCATAATGTAATTTGTGGATTAATTTGAGTAAATAATCGTTATGCCATCGGAATTTAATGGTATAGTGTATCGATTGCAGACGTTCATTTTGATCAATGACTCAATATGATTATGAATTTGAATTTTGCTATAAAGAATTTAAATTCTTGATTTTTTACGTAGTGAAATTGAATTACAATGCAAGATAAATATCTATGCGAATTCAAAAGTTGTTAAATCTCACCTAAAGATTTCTTTGAAAGCAAAATTATTCGAGAAACGATAGGCACGGAATAATTTAGACACAATTTCGGATTCTCCACTTTCAAATAGGATCGCGAAATTTTACTATCGTGTTTGTTTACATGGCAGTATATAATTTGTATGGATGATCGTACGCGTAGCTGTTTTTGCTGTTTCGCGGCAAATCTCACGCGTACGTGAATTCTGATCACAAACGGGTTTAGCGAGAGCATTGACACTTGTTATCCGATTCGTATGAGCTACGGATACGGTACTAGTGATACTCGCTGCGATTTCGTTTGGAAAGTTAAGTTTGTAGGAAGTAATTGGAGCGAAAGTGATCGTTAATTATTTATTTACTTGAGGCTGTAACAAGTTTATTTTTCTAACTTGTGCATAATCATAAACCAAGCCGAAGTAATGAACAGTTAATGTTATAACGTGCATACCACTATGACTGAAGAAATAAATTACTGCTTTCAGGTAATAAGTAACTTCAAGCTTATTTAGTAAATTAAACTAACCAATTATTTGGAAAGCTCTATATAACACAATACTTTTACAAAACCATTTGATCAAAAAACAACACCAAGTTTTTCAACAACCAAACTCCAATTCCGTCTTTGCAAAAGAATACTATCAAATCCCTGTAGCACTCCAAAACAAAAAGCTCACTCAATTCCCACCTCTAACCACCAAAACCACAACTCATAGTAGTGACTCGTCACGTGCAAATCCCCCATACAACTTTCACTAGAGGTGTGTGTTGTAATTAATATAGAACGGTGCACAACAAGAACGTATTTACCTTGATGATATGATGATACATTGTTGCCGTAATGGCGGCTTAACTGGGTTAAATGCTCGTTAGACAATCATAATGTTGGGTAACTGAATTAATAACTAGCTAAAGGCTGAAGATTTATTTGAAAATTTTGATGGGGTTCAGAATATAGATTGGGATGTGGAAGGATAAAACAATTTGTAGTTTGAAGAAAGAAAATGTGGAGGATAAAGGCATGTCAATCAGGATGTTGTTGAACCTTGTATAGGAGACAGAGTAGTAAAAGCTATAGTTTAGGCCCAAAAGTAATTAATTGTATATAAAATTAACACCAAGATTATAAGTTTTTGAGATCTGGCAACTAATAGTAACGCAGATGTAGATAATAATGACATTCATAACTACTGCGCTAATTTGAAATAAAATATTGCGGAGATGAAGATTTCTATACCGAATAAAATGCAACGTCACGTCAGTAACATCTAAAAAGTAAGTATTTTTTAAGAAGCGACAGGTATATTCACTTACAAGCAAATAAACTCGATAATATTAAAACCACATCCTTAACTGCAATTAAATCAGTAAATAGAGTAAATTAAGCAACTTTAGCATTAACCGTAAATGCTCCGTAATCTTACGCCAGTAATTCACTAGTATGACAAGTAGCGCCACCTGTCTGCTTTCGATCATTCATAATAACATAATCGTTTCCTGCTCTCAACGTTGTAGCAATTTAAACATGCATTTCTACTACGTAATGTTAAAACAGCCTACTAATACATTCAAGACTCATTCGCGTTTCGTTTCATAATATGTTACTATCCATCTCTATTATGTTAATAGGTTTGTTTAAAATGCATCTAAATGGCTTTACTTATGTAAATAGTGATGAAGTCATGAAATACAGGGTGTAAAACACCTCATCACAAAGCCGTTAACCAAGCATTCTGTACATCAAACCAAGTAACTTTACGCAATTTTTTTTGCTGGGAAACGACTTTTTTTTGGGGTCAAAAATCATATTTTGTGGTAGAACTCAATGTAACGCACTCAAAACGTTGTGCTGATGGATGGATTTAATAGTACGGGTGTTTAAAGTAAAAATCATACATTAAAAACTTGTATTTAAAAAAAAATATGTCAAAAAGTTGGAACTTTGACCCCAAATATCTCCGTAACTAGAAGGTTCCCATGTATGGTGTAGAACAAAACGATCGCATTGACGAGGAGAACAAGTGCCTTTCGTTTTCGTTAAGAGGTGTTTTACACCCTTTATATTAACAAGTTTACTTTTATTTTCATTTCTAATTAGTATTTCTTTCAACTAGCTTGTTATAATCCTTCACATGGTTAAAACACTCTTCATCATTACTGACTTCGGTTTGTTCAGTAGCTTCTGATTACGATTTAAAATGTTGTACTACGTTAATGCCTTGAATATCTGGGTCAGAATGTGAAACAAAAACATTCTAAACCAGTTTAATTTTGAAGGTCTTATGAAAGTTTAACAATCTTTATTGTGCATTGTTTTTTTTTTATTCGTAATGTTTTCTTCATCAAATTTATTCCTGGCTTCTAGTTTCATCGTTTTCACTCGTCATTATTCTCTTTCTTATCCTAATTCATTTGGGGTCGGCGCAGCATGTCTTCTTCTTCCATACTTCTCTATTACTCGTCATCTCATCAGACACCTCCTTTCTTGCCATATCATCCTTTACACAGTCCATCTATCGTTTCTTTTGTCTTCCTCTACTCTCATACCATAGTTTTCACTATCTGTTCATCATGACGTAAAATATCATCAATGAATTTAGTAGTACTCCTTTTAAATAAAGAATGGTAGAGATATCATTCTCATTGCTCCTATTATAAAAGTTATAAAATAAATTGTCGTGGATTTACAGATACTGCCAGCCAAACAAAAGACAATCGACCTACAGTTATAGTGATTAAAATCTCCTAATTGTTGAGCATTTCACAACTTGCTACAGTTTCTTTTAGAACTTACGAAGTCGACGCAGTAGCAGTAGTATCTTTAGTTAATAATTATTATTATAAACTTGTAGAAAGTTTAGCTAAAGTGCAGGTAGTTAAATCGCCTCTATATTCTTGGAAACTAAATTGGTCTTGACTTAAATATGCAATAGGAATAATTGCTGCCTTTATTAGTTTGTTACTTAATTTTCGTATGAATCATCTGGAAACTGTAGTTTGTCTCGTAACATAATGAATCCTGACCAGTGCTACGTGGGAAATATGTTTTATTGTTTCCGAGTCGTAAATCAACACTGTTTCCCTCTTGCTTCGGTAACTTCACAATAACGCAAAATTCAAAGAAAGAAAGAACATGTTCAAGTACACACAAACAACAACATGTTCCTAATTAACATGATTTATTTCAAGCACAATAAAACAACTCAAGCCTAATTGATGTGAAGACAGATAGCCGAGGAAGTGAAACAAACTATTAAACTTTTTATTAACTTAGTCTAACAATGCTGTTGGGAATCGAGAATCGAGATTATATCGAGAGAAAGTGTGAATTTTGTATTCTGTCTCGACATGAGTTTAACTGGTCCGATGCAACTTTTACTTTGTTGCGTATACGAAGGTTGCAGCTTAGGATTTTAATTCACATAAATCATTGTTATTTAACTGTTAAGGAAGTTTCAAGTCATTCTTTAGTGTTACGTAGTGGACTTGGTATTTATTTTTAACTGTATGTAAATTCTGCTGCATAATCACTTTTGGCACACAAAGTTCGAGCTCATTATTAATAACCCGCTTTCTTGGTTTACAAATTACTTAATATTGTTTCTTTGTCTGCAGGTTGTATTGGTCGCATCGCTGGCCGTGGTGGCCTTTGCCAGTGAGGAGAAAGGCGCACCAAAACAGGCGGCAGCATCCGAAGACAAGAAACAAGAGAAGAGAGGCATCTATGACATCGGACATTACGGCGGCGGCGGCGGCGGTGGCGGTCAAGGTGGCTACGGAGGACAGAGCTTCGGACACGGTGGCGGAGAAAGCATAAGTTTCGGTCACGGCGGTGGTGACAGCTATGGCCACGGAGGCGGAGAGAGCTTCGGTCACGGAGGTGGACAAAGCTTCGGTCACGGAGGTGGACAAAGCTTCGGTCACGGAGGTGGACAAAGCTTTGGCCACGGAGGTGGACAGAGCTTCGGAGGTGGCGAAAGCTACGGACACGGCGGCGGCGACTTTGGAGGTTCAAGCGGCGGATGGAAACCCATCGCCACAGAAGAACACCACGGTCACCAGCACCACGAACACGTCAAGACTATCGAAGTCATCAAGAAGGTCCCCGTCCCATACACCGTCGAGAAACACGTTCCCTACACCGTAGAGAAGAGAGTACCTTACGAAGTCAAGGTCCACGTTCCCCAGCCCTACACCGTTGAAAAGAAGGTCCCCGTCACCGTTAAGGAGTACGTCAAATACCCTGTGTACGTCCCTGAACCCTACACCGTGGAGAAGAAGGTACCTTATGAAGTCAAGGTCCACGTTGACAAACCTTACGAAGTGAAAGTCAAAGTACCCACTCCCTACACCGTTGAGAAAAAGGTGCCTTATGAAGTCAAGGTTCACGTTCCCCAGCCCTACACCGTTGAGAAGAAGTACCCTGTCCCCGTGAAATACGAAGTCAAAGTGCCCCAGCCCTACGAAGTCATCAAGAAGGTCCCTTATGAAGTGAAAGTTCCCGTTGACAAGCCTTACAATGTCTACGTTGACAAGCCTTACCCAGTCACAGTTGAGAAGCCTTACCCAGTCACCGTTCACAAGCCTGTGCCCTACGAAGTCAAGGTCCCCGTCGACAAGCCCTACAAGGTGGAAGTTGAGAAGCCCTACCCAGTGCACATCAAGGTCCCAGTGCCCAAGCCTTACGACGTGTACAAGAAGATCCCCTACACCGTTGAGAAGAAGGTTCCTTATGAAGTGAAGGTTCCCATTGACAAGCCTTACCCCGTCTACAAGGACGTGCCATTCCCGTTGGTGAAGGAGGTGCCTTACCCCGTGAAGGTCCATGTTCCCTTCTACATCAAGAAGGAGGAGGAGCACCACGGACACCATGAGCACTACGGACAGCAGCAGCAACAACAACAGCAGCACCACGGTTGGCATTGAGTGACGTTAGGCTAGGTCTCACCTTGTACCTTGTAGGTTAAGTTCAGAAATGTGATCAATTAGTATTTTTAGTGTATATATATTTTTGCTAAATTTTATGATTGTTGGTGCTGTTCGGTCACAGTTGATACTGACGAACCGTCGGTAGCCGCGACGCGATGAGTTGCTGAACGAAATTACGAATTCTACTCTAACTTAAACAGTCGAGTCATATCGATTTTTTTATTGTTACCATTTTGAACGAGAACTGACCAAAAAAACTTTCAAAAATAAAAAAATGTGTAGTAGTTTTTCAGTCGACAAATATTAGGATGGCCGCATAGCATTTTATTTGATGCGCGGTTCAGAGTTGTAGATAATTATCTGTTATTACTTGTTTAGCTTTTATATGCTTTGTTATAATGTAACTTGACAAAGTACATGTACTTTGAGTTGAGGCTGATTTAATAAAAATGTGTGGAATGTTTATATTTCTTTTGATTTAACAACTCCAGAGTTATATTATGATCACCTTAAAAACTACTACTACTAGTAGTGAAGATTACTACTGAAGATTGTCTCATAGTCATTTTGCCTTTAGATGATATGTTAGGTGGTGTTCCGATATGTTAGAATCACCACTTTGTTTAAGAACATAGATGTCAGCAAAGCTTTTAATGATTCGAATAGCGAACGCCAGCATCTAAATACTGGACAAGATATGGTAGTTTGAAACAGGAAAACCACTCGATTTAATGAATTGAAAGAGAAAAGATATAAAATTACAAACACACACAGAATTCTCTCTTACGAAACAAACTGAAAAACAATATCGTCATTAAGTAACTACATTATATATTACAAGTTACTATTAGATCTTGGAACGATATAACAAATTAGAACTAGAACAATGCGCACAAGTAAATTGGCGCAAATCCAATTGTTTCTAGAATTATATTTCCAAATTTTAAAACAATGAACAATAATGAAAATTTGATGAAAGTGGTCTAAGAAACAATATCAATAATTTCGAAACCGAAATACATAAAAACAATGACATATGATTGTAAATTGTAGAAGGCGTAGAATGCGAATGCGAATACTAGAAATTGACCAAGGTCAGTCAGTATTGGTTAGGAGTGATGTTGAAATCAACCTAAGATAAATACTAAACAACATCAAGACAGCGCTACATAGAAACGTTCCAGAGATGCCAACATTCCATACTAACAATAAAATTGTATACCAACCTCACCAGACTGATTGTTTAACAAAACTCTTTAGAATATGACTCTTCTTGTGTCTACAATTTCAACCGTAGACTTTACTACAGCTTTCGATGAGAAAATGAAAATTAAACGGACAAAAATTTCAAACTCAGAGGATAATTGAAACAAAGTATGCATTTGCCAAGACCCAAAGTCTCTCGAAGATATTTAAAGATTGTCTTGTAACTAACGTCATGTAGCTACTAAATATTGGTTGCAACATACACCCGTACAACGTATTCAGCTAAGCTTTCCTGTTTAATAAGAGCCACTGAGTCTCTGCAATAGTTTGCTGCAGTGACTGGACCAGGTATTTCATCATCGAAAGCCTTAGCAATCTAATTGACGATTTGCGGAGTATTAGTAGGTTGTGTCCAGTTACAATCACTTATCTTAGTTGCGACTAATTCTTGCGAGGTATGTCGGTATTGCGATGCCTGAGAACGTTTCAATGTGACCAATTGCTGGAGTTTCTTTGAGATGAAATTCATTTGGAGATTTCAAATGTCTTGATTTGACTCAACTAGATTTACCCTGTTGCGTTGGGGATAGGAATACAAATCAAGAGGCTGAAAAGCAAATTAAATGCTCATTAGTTACAGTAATACTCCAATAGACATATGAATATGCTTTAGTACACCTTCAAAATCCAGCCGACCTAGTAAAGTTACTTTGTCGGTAAAAATACAGAATTTATATTTTCATTATTACATTTATTTGGTGCCGCGCTCTATAAAACCGACCAAAACTCCAATCAAGAACAATAATTTTATAGTTATTTAATTCGCAATAAAAATTCCGTTCAACATGGACAGGATTGCGAGAAGCCTTGCGATGTACTCTTATGGTAATTGGTGCATTACAAGATCTGATATGGATTTCTGCACCGATGCTCTCATGGACGTAACTTAGACTTTAGTTAAGTTAAGTTATGATTACTAGAACAATCAGGTCTTTGACTGCCTATTTGGTCAAGTGGTCGGAAGCGCTACATTCATGAGGTTTTGGGTTCGATTCACAGCATGGCACGGCAAAGAGTTTATAGATTTTTTATCAGACATTATTAGATGGCACCTCAGAGTCTGGCTTTGTGCTCGGTTGATAGCTATAGGCTCGCCCCTATAGCTAAAAACTTATAAACAGTAGACTGATAAATAGGCTAAGCCTTTGGGGATTATAGGCGTGTTATTAGAAAAATCTAATTAATGAAGATTGCTGTTGTCGGTTTAATTAAATGCTTCAATGAATTTGGGAGTCCTAAGCTTTCTGTTTGTTCAGTCAATTGTTACGGAGGTGTGGATGAGATTGCGTGATTGGCTTTGGTTTATTTCATTTAAATCTGGATCCATTCTATTAGTCGATCTATCTTCTAGTGAGACATCCTACGCTTTGATCTCCGTTTCGCAAATTTAATTTAAGAAAATTCAGAGACTGCTTATGTTAGAATATTCTTGTGCATATTAGTAACATACACTTACAAATACTATATATTTCTTAATTACCAACACTAGCAGTTTCAAAGCTGTATGCCAAGTCGTCAATTACTTCGTTAACCTTTTCATTTTCATCAATTTTCTCAAACATTTATTACTACTACATCTTTATTTAAGTCGTCGTTATCCACATGGACCGTAAGATTGCAGCCAGGTCGTCTCCTTTCACGCATAGCTGTGGCCATGTATAGCTGGGCTTTAGAAACATTAGTATTGACTAGTTCTAGAGTCTTCATTACTTACTAAAAACGGTGTTTGAATCCGGTCACGTTGGATCGAAAATTATTGTTACCTACCAAAATTAGTGTCATCTCTATCTAATCGAGTGTTGGATATTGTATGCTAGATTGGAGTGTGAGATTTACATCGGATCAGTATCGATTTAGCGTCACGGGATTCTAACGATCTGGTTTGAAATACTGAATCGTGATTAAATGCAAATAATATAGTTAAAAAACAAAAAACACCCTTTACAGTAATCTCATTTTATTTCTCGTAATTTTCTCATCAAACCCTTTTATTTTCCAATCATATCATGGGAATGCGTTAATAATAACTAGTCCGCCATCTTTGGAAGTCCACCATATTGAATTTATAATGACGTCACTTAGCTAACCATGTATTGTCATCCAAACTAAACATGCATCGTCCCAGGAATATAGTGCTCAAGTGTTTGCGCAAACACAGATGTACTATCTTCCCTCGATTTTATAGTCCAATGGAATGGCACGCAGCACTACTTCTCAGGTACCTAGCATCACTGATCGATTAATTGGCGATACCATCACTCTCCGTTGCGTGTTTTTGTGATTATTTGCGGTAAAACAATAGACAATAGACAAATCTTTATTATGAACTTTACAAGTGCATCTTTCAGGTGAGACTCTGACCTCCAGACTAGTATGATACTGTATCCTGAAAGGTCAGTTCCTTCCCTTCACAATAAAGTATAAATTAACATGTCCATAATAATTTTAATTAGGTAAAACACGTCCTGATTTTAAAAACATATTAAACAATGAGGGCTATCGTTTTTGAGCTCACCAGATGGCGCACTGTCGAGTAAGGTCCTGTCAATAATTCTATTTAATACTATAAAGTACCAATAACTTAATAAAAAGTTTATTTTATTACGTATAACAACGTGGTGTAAGCTTTAGATACATATTTACAATATTCTTCCTAAAATTGGCAATCATGAAACATTTAAAATTCATTCTACCTCCAAGTACTAACAAATAAGATCCTAAGTTGCTACTTAAAATCTTCAAGTCATAATTAATCAGGAATGGCTCAATCTAGAACACAATCGTGAGTATTAGTATAAATACGTGATAAAAAAGCACGCAATACGCGAACAGTGTATGACATCTGACATTTTGGAAGACCTTAGTCTACACAAGCGCCTCTAGTGGCAAATTCACACGCGATAGCTCCCATTGAACATCAATCGCCAATGCTTAATGGTCATAACGACTGCAGTATTTATCTCTGTGCTGTCATTTGATTTACCGATATGTCTCCATTAAACAATATCATCAACGTAATCGCAGTCACCAGTAAAAGCAGTTTCACAATCACACATTAAAACTTAATAAATCGAGACGCCATTATCGTTAATACAACCTTTTACCACCTTTTACTGTACAATAAATGAATTGAGCAAGACTGTCGCAATTCGTTTGCTTGCATTAGTCAATATATTGTGGAGTATGTATTAAACTCGGTGCAATGGTGTCCAGCTGTTGATGGCAGTTGTTGCAAAACGAATTGAACTTCGTTTGGTATGAAACGTGAAATAAATCCGCTCCTTGAGGTATCCAAGAAGTTGTTGTATCCTCTTCATCACCAGTCGAACACACGTTTGTGAACAGTTTGGCTTTGACTGTTTCTTTGTTCTGTAGCAGTAGGAAGGGTGTTTCTACTGACGTTATCTGCTGATGAACAGACTTGGAGACTAGATTACCCGCTATACTGAAGGTTGCACGCGCCAATGATCTATAAAGTTCAGATAAGGTAGGTAAAGTGCGAGTCGCACGGGACCCGTCAACGTGGCGGCAATTGGGGGAGGCCAATGCCCAGCAGTGTACGTCTTTCGGTTAAAATGATGATGATGAAGGTAAAGTTGAAAACACAGTGCCTGCTGGCAGCTAACTTAAATAATTTCATATTTTCATTCAAAAGAATTTCGAACAAATTACGAAACATTTCGACGAGACAAACTTCATACGGCTTACACCTAACAGTTTATTCAAACGTGTTTAAATCCAGACAATTTCAATATCCGTATCCGAAACCATTCACCGTTTCAATTGCAAATCGACATAAAGCACGCAAAGCGGCAGTCGTCATCGTGTTCGTTTGACGAAACCGGCATGTCTTACAAGACATGTGACAAGCACCAAACTGCTTCGGTGGATTGTGGCCCTTTCTGATTCCCAGTGGGAGGGCAGGCCGAAGAGCTCGTGGCTAAATAATAACAGGCGCTCGGGTCGATCTTTACGTTAAGCCGTGCTGAGATAGATTGGTCTGTGGATGGGTGACCACCCATTCCAGACTGAGTTTCCTCCGTGCTTCAGAACGGAAAGCACGTTAAGCCGTTGGTCCCGTCTGTCAATTGTAGATATTTGACAGTCGTTCCTGGTGGTCAGTGGCCCGAAAGTCTGACAACCGGTCTTACCAAGGGGAATCGTAGGGTTGTGGAGGTCAGATAGGCAGTCGCTCCATGTCAGATACTGGTATTCAGCTGCATCCGGTAAGACAGGCATATGTATTTACAGAATTATAATCATCAAAATCATCAATACAACCCTCCAAGTTCATAAAGGTGTAGAAATGACTTTTTCTGTTTTTTTTGGTTCCTACACCTTTATGAAAGAACGCTTTTATTTGCTTTACCTGTGTAACTATGTAAATCTTGGAAATTAAATTCCACCCACATGTTGAATTTGTCCAACAATTTAAGTAATGTGGTTTCGACATCGTTATGTTATATTTACTTATCGTTTTCGTTCTTTTCATTTCTTAATCTTTACTTTGGAGTGAGACTATTGGGTTGTCAAAATTGTTTATTTTTACTTATTGATGTCTATCTACTTAAGTATATCTATGTATATTCGTGATGTGCTCAGTTAATAAATTCTTAAGTTGTAGTTAGCCAATGTATAAGTTGCAGCTTCTAAGAATTATGTTATGTAAAAAGGTTTTCTATGGTGTAAAATTTAGTAAAGAGTGGTCTTTTACTACATGATTGGTTGACCCGTTGATTTAACTTAGTAAAGGATGATAGTCCAAACGGCCTTTCAGCTTTATAACAGCGGTAACGGTAATGGAAAAGTCTAAAATGCGTCCGTCCTTGAAACGCTGTCAAAACCACAGTGAATCTTTATAAGGTTGTGCTGAGGTCGCTGTCTCTGACAATTCTGTTAAACAACACTGACCTTTATCCTCGTAGCAATAATGTTAATCTTGAACTGCAGCTTTCAAATGTAAAATACTCGTAAGTATGAAAGAACTGGAGCTATTCATTTCAAGATTCGTCTTTACAATACATCAGTTTCATCAGACAGTGAATCTCTAAATTCTGACAGTCTATCGAGGTCGCCAAGCACTTGATCGATATGATATGAGGAAACCTTATTACACATTGTACGGTGACTTGCATTACCGTTAAAAGTTCACACTAGCTGTGTGTATGGCTGCGGTTTTGTAGAACTGGTTACAAGGTAAAGTAAGAACAGACGCCAGCACTTCAAGCTTCTACAATCTGTGTCAAATTTCTTTAATAGATTTTCAACTTTATCGCTTACGGCGATTAAAGAAGCTAAATTAGCAACTCTATTTGTGCTGGTTCGTTTGAAACACTATTAGAATAAACTTCTAATCAGCTTGCACTACAAAGTGGTTGTTACGTCAGTCCCTGCGGGCCGAATAGTGCGAAATGAGTGGTTTTTTGCGATTTACAAAAAAAAAATTGATTGGATTAAAAAAAATAAAACACTATAATACTAATTTGTTGCTTGTAGAATTATTTGCCAAAAAATCAGAATGATCGCATGTATTTTAGTATGGTTTTTACTCGTTATAAGACATTTTTAGAGATAAGTTAAGTAAGATTTTTTTATCGACTAAAATTTGTTGTATTATGTTTTCAAAACACTATCATTCTAGCATATATCTTAAAGAATATCATATATTTTTCTGGTTAAGGAAAATTTAACAGTTTCGGGTAAATGATGTGCATCTGTACCTTCATCAGAAACATATTTTCTTGTCTCATATCATCAATTCATCATCGTCCACGAATGCACCCACTGCTGTTGATAGGACTCTCTATTTTGTGAGCTAATCTTCACGTTCCTGTGCCAGGCTCATACTGGATTTCCCCCCGATGAGAACAGTGTTATCTGCCCATCCCGACGCCAGGCGACCAACCTTGTGAAGGCCTGTGCTAAAAACTATAATAATAATATATCATTTCATTCAGGTAACAAAAGACCCATATCATATAATACCTCACAGACTAACATACATATTTTATAAAAACCACAAAAACCTAATTAAACTATTGAACACGAAGAGACGGCGTCATGTTGCGCTGCGTGGTGTCGCGTAGCCTTCCGCGGAATCGCCGACACATGACACCCTTCGGCCAAAACTCTTCCTTGAGGTAGGTCTCAATATGATGAGTCGCAGCACGAACGACTTAAAATTCGTGTTGTGGCGCGACTCCAACTTCTCGACCCTCAAGGTCCAGCTGGTCTTCGCTCGGACATACTCCACGATCTCCTCAACCTTCGTGGTGTGATGTAGCCGGGACACATTGAGCTGCGTCGTTGGTATCGTCGGACGCAGCATATTATTTATTATTATTTTTAATACTTACGTAGTTCTCATAACAGTGTCTTCTAATTTTAGCTTTCAGAACAGTTGGTGTGGATTTTAAAAGAATGCTAGGTATTTCAGCCATCTTTCCACGTTATTTTTATAGTCATTTTAACGCTACGTAATAATTAAGAATAGAATATTATCATCTCTACCAATAACATTACTTGTCATCATTGCAATGAACATTAGTTTTCTCTGCTAATGAAAGCTACTAAGGTCAACCATTTTATAACACATTTGCTCGTAAAGGGTCTCTTATTTCACCAATTTCAATATCGTATTGTATCTCATTACGTACTTGTGCGTTATTGAAATGTAAAACGCACGGTTTATCAAGATGCTCCGTCTAAAACGAACGGTACTTTTTTAAATCTAAGCAAAGACTTTTATGTCAGAAGAGTGGTCAACATTTTATGAATAAAATTAACTTTGGGTGATAAAATATAATAATAATTAGACAACATTAAAAATGCCAACTGGCTATAAATTGTTCAAATTTTTATAACTGCTTTAACAAGTGATTAAAGACTTATTCGTTTAAGAAAGTCCGAGTTTTATTTATTTCCTCGCAAATGTTATAAAACATCGTATGACATACGTGCGCTTTGATAATTACAATACAGCCTCTGCTTTCTTGTAGCAATATCGCCTCGGCTGTAATTTTCAACTTACCGCACTTATATCATAATAAATGAATTTCATTTCTATTATCATCAGTATGTTCTAATAGTTTTACTTGATACTTGTTTCAGGCTGGAAATACCTAACGTGAAGTTTTTAATAAATTGCAATGTGCTTTCGATTTTACTTTTCGACCTTATATTGACGTCAAATGCGCTGGCCTTACCTCGAATCCTAACCAAAGCGATTGTTGCGCGAATTAAATACCGTCGCATTTATTTTATTTGGCGAATATGAACATGCTCGGATTGACCGAACGCGTGCCGTGCCGAGGTGTGGGCGTGCGGCTTTTCGATTTTCTGATTATTTGTGTAGCATATGACCGCGACGATAGCATATTCGCGACTGATCGCTTTGATTACGACCCGAGTATGACCCTCATTTGATAAAAAACCAGAAGGTAACATCGTCAGTGCAACCACGCGTTCGTTTTCCCCGAACAAAAATCGACGATTGCTTTGGTTAGGACGCGGAATAATGACGTTTTAGCCCCACCAAAGACGCAGATGTAGATGACGATGTAGATGTAGTGAAAACGCGAGTAGGCATATAACATATTATGATAATTATACAATTTATGTGCAAATGGTTTATTAATGTTTGAGTTTTATTTTGTACTCTCTACTCGTACTATTCGTATTAAAAATAATTGAGTATGTGTTTAAGAGGTGAAAACGGTAATTGTAGACAGAATAATTTGTTGTTTTGTTTCAAAGTTGTTTTAGTTGTTGTGTAACTGTTATATTTCATGTTAATACCTACATACAAATAAATAAAAATGAAGTGTCGGTTTGTAATTTCAAAATAACAGCTTTTTACTGAATGCATATCAATGAGTTTACGGTAATTAACAAACATACTTTTTTTTTTAGTTTTTGCATGTCTGTTTAGTCCGGTTAATCTCCGAAACGGCTGGACTATCCTATGTAGTTTGGTTTGTTACAGAATGACGTAGGTCAATCCTGTTTAAATTGTTTGGAGAAATACGAGGTCTTTGAAAGAGATAGCCTAGCTCTCTGGCTTTGCTGGATAGCATTGAAATGTAAAAGCCCCAGCGAAGGCCGTGAAATTCAATTTTTTTTACGTTTTTTGCAACTAGCTGGTCATTGTCAGATTGTTTGTTAACAAAATCTGATTCGCGGCCGTAATCCGTAATACGTATGTATTTACAGAATTATAATTACTAAAATCATTATTACAACCCTCTAATTTCATTAATTTCCATTAAATCACTATTCCATAAAAACGTCATTCAACAGGATTAAGTATCGCCTCTCGTGAAGGTCATTTAAATTGACTCCGGTATTTTTTTCTGCCTTAAAAATGCACAACTTTTTAAATCCGTAGGTAATAAATGTTATTGCTTAACAGTAAAGTGCAGTGTCGAAACGGTTTCAAGTTCACCGTGTTGGCTGTAGCAAACGCACAAAGTGTGTTATCTTTACGCACTAGATGTGTGTAATTAACCGATTTGTAATTGTGGTGGAAAATTTATATTTGTATAGTTTTGTGAAAGAGTTCGTCAGGGGTTTGGGGTTCGGTCGGGATGGCTTGTAGAACAAGAAAACTGCAATAGATTATTTTCATTTATTTATTTATTTAGCACTGCACACTTACATGATTCAGGTTGACAAGGGAGAGAGCGCGGGCTTTCGTCATCCCATAGACAATAATAATATTTTATTAAAGCATAGACTACGAATACGGTGTTGTCTTCTTCTTTGTGTCACATATAATTTTTTAAACAGCATTTTTAAAAGGGGCGGGTAGCCGTTCATGCGTTAATGTTCCCTTCTATCATGTATACCTTTTGGTACAGAAACGTCAAGATTGGGACAAAAAAGACAGGCCTATATCCAGCAGAGGATAGATTCAGGCTGTGCATTATAATTTATTACTTATAAGATATAAGTTTAGATGACTTGTCTCATTATTCAAATCTCATGAATAACAGCATTGCCATCCAATGTGGCAATACTGCCAGCTTTCTGGACACTTATCCTATTGACAGCAATGTGGAAGAATTGTTTTACGCCCTTTAAAGGTCTTAACCCAGTTACACAACATAAATTAGATAGCTCGCTGTCAGCGGACTTACCACCGTCAGTGCCAATGTAAAGTATATTCAAGGAGAAATACTTAGAGCCCCTATTTGAATTAAGTATAGTCTTTTTGCCATTTGGGAGCGGAGTCGTTTATGTGGGCCTTAATTCTTTTCCCATTCGATTCTAGTACGTACTTTTATTGCTACATTTCGATAAATAACTCCGCAAACAAGACTCAGTTTCAAACATAAACACAAGTTAACGACTGTTGGTACTGCCATAAGATAGTAAATACTAGGAAGTGATCCAACTTACCTGAGGCAACGTGCAGTATTACGGACATTCAATAAGGCTTACTAGTTAACGTTAAGTGTTTACTCGTACTTTTCTCGTATACAAAGGGAAAAATGTGAAAAATGTTCTGAGATTCAGTTAATTTGGTATATCCAGGACTGGTAAACGCAATATTATGTCCGTTCATTTCAGTTCAGGTGGCCTACCATGACGTCTTAAAGCAGGATCGTTTTAATCTTGCTCCAGTGTGGGAAAGAGATGGCGCTAGACGTCCTCTATAGCTCCGTCTCTTACCCACACTGGAACAAGATTAAAACGATCCTGCTTTAAGACGTCATGGTAGGCGACCAGGACATTTTATTTAACTTTCTTTTTTGGAATCATAAAGGTTTTAAGTAATCATAAAGGTGGTTTTAGAGAGCTATGGTGTGCTAGGCTTTCATGTGCTCTCAAGTGGCCAGCATATCCAACTTTGGCCGAAAAACTCCGATCATAAAGCGAACATGTCAGAACACCATTGACGACATTGTAAATGATAGCTGTAGGTGGTCTAGCTTAAAAGTCATCACGCTTTAAATCTAATTAGGAATATGTGATGGATGATATGGCTAGAAAAGAGGTGACTGATGAGATGACGAGTAATAGAGAAGAAGAAGAAGAAGGAGATTGACGATGACGCTTTGAAACTAATTGCGTCCTTCTCCTTTCTTCAAATTCTGGATTTAGGTCATCCAGTAGTCGACTGACCAGTAGTTTTATCATAGCTGTGTTAGGCATGTCCCAATGTTTAACACCGATCCGTCAAATCTTCACGCTGCATAATAAAGATCGCCAGTTACATCCACTTCCACGTATTACACACTCATTGCGCAAGTCTAACAAATGAACTGCTTCAGAACACTGTGTAATATGCCTGACGAGCTCATAATAGAATCAGCTGATTGGTTCTATGATTTACTGGTATCTTCCGTTTTGTTTGCTCGTTCGTTGTAATTGATAATTAGGTCTTTCTCTTTTTGTAGAGGCTACAGTGCGTGGATTTGAATTGTGTATTAAGTTTGCAAGAAAAAATATTAAGAACATCGTAATGAGACTAGGAAGTTTGGAACAGATAACGACGCTTCATTTTTCTTTAGCTCTGGGTTCCCAGATATCTAGAATTTCCTGAGGAAATTCCGGGCATTTGAATAAAATTCTGGACTTTGAATTCCGTAGTAGTTACCTATAAGGGTGTCCATGGAGTTTCTTGCCCGTTCTTCTTCATAGAGATCTACGCTAGGGAATGGGCAACTACAGTACGTTCACAGTTTTTATGTCTTGTGACTGCGACTTTAGCTACATTTAATTTTCATCTTTGTTTCGACAGTTCAAAAGTGCCTGTAACTGGCTTACTTGAAATAAATGCTTTGATTTTGATTTTATAACTTCGTTGTGTTACTTTGTTACACTTGTTCTCGTCATTGCGATATTTTTTTGGTTCTAGACCATACCTTCTAGTTACGGAGACACAGTTTTTAAGTACATTTTTTTAATTTTATATCATTACTTTAAATACCTCCACGACCCCCGTGCTCAATGCATCCATCAGCACAATGTTTTCAGTGCGTTACATTTAGTCCTACTGTAAAACATGAAATTTTACCACCAAAAATAAGTCGTTTCCCAACAATGATTTTTGCATAAAATTCTTTAGTTTGATGTAGGTACAGAATGCTTGGTTGACAGCTTCCTGAAGGGTCTGTTTACACCTTGTATCAAAAGAGAAAGATTTCTTTCAAAACATTCCAGCTTGCTTAAAATAATAAATTAAAGATGGCGACATTGCTGCCACGACTGGTGTCGATCGCAATGACAGTCGTGTCGCAGTGGTCTGACTTTTTTCTCTTTTCATGAAAAAGGCATAAAACTTGTTGATTCATTCGATTTTAACTGTACCTAATGTTTTTATGTAGACTACAAATCACCATGATATCATTATGCGGAACCTCCCAACTAATAGCAGATACACGCTTGCCATACAAACAGAATTACACATTACGTAACTACTTCACTTTTAAGTTTTGTTTAGAAATCTAAATAAAACAAAAGGCACACGTCTTATTTCAAATTAAGGTTAGCCAAGATGAGTACAAAGTGATAACTAACCTTCTCTTAATGTGTTTAAGAAAGATATTTGCGCGGGATACGTTTTCGATCATATAATTTCTAATGGTATTGAAAAAAAGACTTCAGAGTTTTGGAGATAAAGTTAGGTTTTGATAGCAACGTTGTTGGAATGGTCGAATTGTACAAGAGCACGTGAAAAAAAAAGTTTAATCACTGGAAAAATACAAATTGATAGGAAAGGAAGTACAAGTTGGTAATGTATTTATATATTATGTGTTCGCCATGTTTTAGAGGGTTTATGTAACGACTAGGTAGCTTATTAGGAATAGCTAAGTAGTTATTCCAAGATCTTCACTTTGGTCATGCGTGACAAAACTTCTAAAAGCTTTGCTCTAGAAATGAGGTAAACTTTTTGTTGGATAATAAATACATTATGGCCTATTTGGAATTCATGGCCAGGTAGTATCGGCCATAACATAACATCACGCCTGTAATCCGCGAAGGGTTAGGCACAGGTGTACCTAATAGTAAACCCACATTTCGCTAGGTGTGTTTTAGTCCCATGTAATAGGGAGCGAGCCTATTGCAATGAACCGGTCAAATACGGAATCTGTGGCTTCTACTGAGACATGCCTGATGGAAAAACACAATAACACTTTGCCTGACCTGGGAATCAAACACTAGGATCTTGCGCAGCAGTAGCGTTTGCAGCCAATGGCACTAGACTAAGTGATGATTGTTCTTCCAAAACTGGTAGCTTTTACATAAGAAGCTCTTTCTGTATAATTCGTAATGATTTAGAAGTTATATGAGCAGAGGAAATTCTCATTTTCATTTTCTCTCGTGTCGCTTAAAATCGCTTTTAAATCGCTTTTAAATCGCTTTTAATAGCGATTTAAAATATCGTCACTTGTAGATTGTTTTTGCTATGCTAGGAAACGCTTTTAATAGCGATTTAAAATATCGTCACTTGTAGTAGTTTTTTTTTGCTATTCTAGGAATACTTCAGTAGCATCGTGGAGTCTGGATTTGTGCCTATTTCTTGGCAATAGGGTCGCTCCTATTACATGGGACTTAAGCAAACACATATCTAGCGTAATGTGGATGTAGCTGCTATTAGGTACACTTTTGCCTAACTCTTCGGGGATTACAGGCGTGATTTTATGTATTTTTACTTTCAAATATCAACTCTAACTTATTAAAATTAACTGCATAAAAGTCAAATCTATATCCCTTAAAAACTGTCCTACATTTAAATACTTACACAATCAAACAAAAATCAACATTACAATATATTTCAACCCTTATCTCCCATATTTAATCAGACAGATTATCCAGGGGTCGAAACGTCAAACGAGGTATTTAAAAGCGGCAAAAGGGGATGTAAAAATAAAAGGTTTACGACCTCTTTAGCGTCACCTGGCCGAAAACCAGTCTGAGTTATTTCTCAACGATTATTTGGATTAGTAATTTGGTGAAAGATTGCTTAATTTGTAATTTTCAACCCTTTTTAGCGGAAGGATCAATTGGGGTGTATCAGCTGCTTTGTCTCCCACAATTTGTAAGTGTTTCTTAAAGGAAGTAGTTTAGTGTTAAGTGATTAGGTTGATAATGAAACTTGGGACAAGATTTCGTGAGAGACAAAGGGAACTCTAAAGGGAACTCTATTTAACGTTATCGTAACCAATTTAAATTACTACTGATTCCATTGTCTTTGAATAATCTTCAAAACAAAATATTCGAGGACATATGACATCTACCAATTCGCACTGGGCCCGCGTGGTGGATTATAGCCCATTCATTCTCACTCATTGAGAGGAGGCCGTGTCCCAGCAGTGGGAACATTAATAGGATGATGATGATGATGATGATGAATCTTCGAGTATTCCCAAGCGAAAGTGGATCAAGCCTGCATCTATAAGAGAATGAATCAGCTGTTGGAGAGCAGACATTGAAGACAACGCATCGCAAGTATCTCAAAAGCGGTGAAGGAAAACATCGTGACAACATGCATTGTCTTAGAACCGAAAAATCGAAGACACGTGACACCCGCCAACACACACTTAATTGTGGCACACCCTTTTCACAGACAAGACCTGTGTCCCAACAGTGGGAAACCAAGCTAGATATCCGTCTACAGAACGCTGACTAACAAGATGTGGAAGGCAGATACCCGGTTGTTCAGGTGCAATTTGAGAGAAGAACAAAACTAATGGCCTGATTTATACTCGTAGTCACACAGAAACACTTTTTTTTTTGCACTGGACCAAACGGGAGGTATTGAAGGTCAAAGTTCCAACATTCACACGTTTCTCTAACCCTATACAATTAAATATATCTATCAGCATACTGTTTTGAGTGCGTTACTTTGAGCGCTACCATAAAACGTGATTTTTTCACTATACAAAATTGTCGTTTCCCAACAATAATTTTTGCGCAGTATAACTTAGTTTGATGTACAGAATGCTTGGTTTACGGCTTCGTGAAGGTACCGTTTACACCTGTATATAAGAAAGTAAGTAGGTTGAATTGTAGGCCGTAAACCACTTTCCATAGGCCGGTTTATTAGCCAATAACATACAAGAATGTTTACTAAACATATAATTGCGGCTCATCACCCAAATACTTGCGATAATTGCGCGATAACCGCTGAATCATCGCGATTGCTTGTTATGTAATGACCGCGCTATGACGTGCAGCGCCACCTACGGCCGCATAAAGAACTAATGCTGATGTTGTTGATAACCAACACCTGTTGTGGTTCTCTTGGGGTGCAGAATGGATGGAGGTGGTAAAATGACTTTAACGGCATTTCGAGAGCTTTAATATTTGCAAAGAGGGTTTGAATTAATAGGTAGATAGAAAGAAAGAAAGAAAAATATTTATTTGGGACAAGCACAGGAACTACAAAAATAATAATAAGAAAACGAATCTAAAACTAAATAATAAAAAAAAGACCTGTGCGAGGTCAAAAAGGCTCCTATCTCAGCATGATGCTGCGATAGATGAAAAACAAATACCGCAGCGCTGGTATTCTGATAGGGCCCACTGTGATGTCACGGTCACACCTACGGACAAAAAATACGTTCACACAAAATATAAAACATAATACTCACTTAAATAAAATAAACACTACAAGTATACAAACAAAACTATAAGAATAAATGAAAATATTAATAATAATCGGCTCAGCCACACTGAACGTTCCGACTTCGCTTGTCAACGGTACAGACTATTGTCTATGGTCCATGACAAGCGAAGGGACGCGAGCGCAGACGATACATTGTCATTTTAGCAGATAGGTACTATCGGGGTCTTCTCCGCCTGACCAGTTTAATTTTTTTTCTCTTAAATCATGCGGAGGCGCTGAGCCACGCCCCCTTAAAGTTTGGACCTATTAGGAAAGCGTCAACTTTGGCGCGAAAAATAACAATAACTCTTGTTTGGCGTGCGTCGTCAGTGCACTCGGCCGATTCGTTATCTTTTCATTCATTATTTCTATACAAGTCAACGGGGCGGGGCTAGAGAGCGTTTCTATGTTGCGAGTGCAAGCAAAAATTAGCTTAGTGGTGGTCAGGCGGGTGTATCCTCGATAGTACCTACTCTTACTTGAGGAGCTCGTGGCTAAGTGATAACAGCCCTTCTTATCAGATCTTCAGGTTAAGCCGCGGTTGCCTAGGTTGGTCTGTAGAGACCACCCATTACATAGCAAGTTTACTCCTCTGAAAGCACTTTAAGCTGTTGACCCCAAGCTGTCAATTAACTGTACCTAGATCTTTATAATCGATAATTAGACAAATTAATTATCGATTATAACTTAGACATAGTACTTGTTCAAGAACAATACCAGAACGCTCGCTTACGTCACAAAGTAGTTCAGCTGGACAGCAAAGCACGAGCCGGAATTTACGTGGCGCGTTCTTCTAACTTTACAGTAACGTCTTTGCGTAACCTCATGACGCCCCACTGTGCCATTGCTGAAGTCTCATCAGCTTCTTTTAAAGTTTACGTTGTGAGCTGTTACTTTCAATACTCAGACCCTGTTGCTCCTCATATACATAACCTCCGTCATGTCTTACAGTCACTCGCGGGCTGTAAAGTTATCGTTGGCGCTGATGTTAACGCGTCATCGTCTCTGTGGTATGGCAAGGTTAGGTCTACGGATTTCGACCGACGTTGTGCTGTTGAAGATTTTATAGCTGAAATGAACTTATCAATTCATAATACCCCAGATGCACCACCTACTTTTTGCAGCCCAATGGGCGAATCTTGTATTGACGTCACACTTTCTAGTGCAGACGTACGCTTGGATAGGTGGCGTGTCCTACCAGATGCGTCTTGTAGTGATCATCGCCTGATCGTGTACGAATTTGTTCCGGTGTCTTCTCAAGGTCCATCTCATATCACTGGTAATTTTAGATATAAAAGTAAAGGCGCGAATTGGGAATTCTTTAGCTCGCTTTTTGCGTGTCACGCCAAAGACTTCACTCGTGATGGGCTGTCAGCTGAAGAAAGTGCTGAAATTATGTCAGACACCTTCACTTACTGTGCTGACATCGCCATTGGTCGCGCATCTATGACCAACATCCATAGATGTGATTGGTGGTGTGACTACTTAATTGAACAACGTAAAAGCTATCGCCGAGCGCGTAGGCATTTAAACAAGCTTAAAAAACAAAAGGTCACCGGAGACCCACTCAACTTTGCTTTAAATGCGTTTAGAGTTGCCAAGTCCCGCTACAGAGCATCGGTGGAAAAATCCAAGGGTAATTTACTGCGAAAAATAGTAGAAAAATTAGATAAAGAAGGTCCGTGGTCTCCTTTGTATCACGAATTCAAAGCTAATCGATCAGTCGACCTGGCGTTTGTCCAGAACATTAAAGTCAATAATAAACACACCACCGGTATTGAGGAAACAACCGAAGTTCTATTAAATAGTCTGATTCCTGATGATTCGCCGGTAAATGACAATGACTACCATCAACAGATCAGAGCGTGGGCTGCTGTGCCACCTGAATCATCAGCGTCAGACCTTCCATCCATTGACGAATTCATTAATGTTGTCAGGAAACTGCCTCTTAACAAATCATCAGGTGAAGATAAAATATCTAATCGGATGATAATAGAAGCGTGTAAAACAGCGGGCGACGCCATTCTATCTGTTTTCAACCGATGTATTGCGGACGGCGTTTTCCCTCGCGTATGGCGACGTGGCTTTATACGAATAATTCCAAAAAGTGGTGATAAGCCACCGGACGACCCTAAGTCGTACAGGCCCATAACCCTACTGCCATCTTTAGGAAAACTCCTGGAGCGCCTTATCGTTCCACGTTTGCTGCCAGACGGGCCAAAGTTTCATAACAACCAATTCGGTTTCACCGTGGGAAAATCTACCGTAGACGCGGCACTTTCTGTTAGAAAAATTGTTAATAACTCGGAACACAAGTACGTGGTTGGAATCTTTTTAGATATTTCCGGGGCCTTTGATAACGCATGGTGGCCGATGCTACTACTTAAACTGAAGAATCGTGGCTGCTATAAAAACATATATAATCTTGTTTATTCTTACTTTTTAAATGGTTCCGCGAAACTCAAACTCGGTCATTATTCTATGTCAAAGTCCCTTACCATGGGATGTCCTCAGGGGTCGGTAATCGCTCCGTATGTATGGAATTTAGGTTTTGATGATTTTCTCGCGATTCCCCTTCCTCCCGGCTGTTCATTAACCGGTTACGCGGACGACGGCCTGCTGCTCATTCAGTCGAGTACTCGGGCTGGTCTCGAGAATTTAGCTGATACTTGCCTACGATTAATATCTCAGTGGGGCGATCGAAACCGTCTGACCTTTGCACCGCAAAAAACTTATCAACTAATTTTAAAAGGTAATCTTAAATCGTGGCCTAGTATTAAATTTAATAACGTTCCCGTGAAAAGAAAGCAATCCGTGTGCTACCTTGGTTTGGTCTTAGAGAGAAATTTTTCATTCATAGATCATATAAAAACTGTCGGTGAAAAAGCTAAAAAGAACTTTTATGCCTTAACGAGAATATCAAAATCTACGTGGGGTCTGTCATTTATAACTTTAAAGACCATTTATGGGGCTACTTACTTGGGGTGTATGTGCTACGGGGCACCTGTCTGGGCCGATAGGGCCACCATAGGAGCGGCACGACGTAAATTGCTTCAAAGCCAGCGTTTGGCTTTGATATTCTTATGCAAAGCGTATAGGACGGTTAGTACTGAAGCCTTACCGGTACTTGCAGGTGTACTTCCAGTTGATCTTGAAGTGCAGCGACGGGCTGCAATGTACTATAACGCACGTGAGACCGCGGACGCAGACTTTTTAACCCTACGTGACCGTGTTAAGATTGCTAGATTATTCAAACCACAGACCGACGTCTGGGAGGAACTTTTGTCTGAATGGCAAGGTAGGTGGGATAATTCCATCAAGGGCCGACACCTCCACCAGTTCTTTCCATCCGTTCGTGAGCGGCTGGCCAGGACATGGTTGGATGTTGATCACTGTGTTGCCCAATTTCTCACCGGTCATGGTAACTTTAAGAGTAAATTATTTTCCTTCAAGCTTGTTGACTCGCCTTTTTGTCAATGTTCCACATCTGACTGCGAATATGAACAATCAGCACATCACATTTTATGGGAGTGCAGTCTTTGGCAGAATGAACGCAACATTATGTTGGATAGTGTACAGGTTACATCCGGAGTTATTTACTATACAGACCTTGTGGAAACTAGAACAAATTTCCGTGCGTTCAAGCGTTTTTGCCATACCTATTATTGGAATCAAATATAACAGCTCACAACTTAGGACCCATTAATGTTAATATTTATCCGTGGTGCTAGGCAACTGGGCCTATCCCAGTTGTAAACGTCCCTTTGTGCCTATTGGCCTTGTTTCGTTCTGTCTCCTGCTGAAATGGAGGGAAGTGGAAATTACGGTTTTTTCCTACTCCTCCACTATACTTTTCTGATTAATTTCGTTGCGGGATCCAAGACAGTTAAATTCATTCTCTGGGACTTCGTCGAGCTTCATTGTCTGGGCGCTTTTCTGGTGGTCGCCACTGTTGATTCTGGCTTTCAGGAGTTACAGTGGTTTGGGAACAGTGTGGCGGGCTGTACCTAGATCTTTGACAGACGTTAATTAGTCTGTGGCTCGAAAGTCTGACAACCAGTGGGGTTTCGTATTACCCTGTACCTGTACTAACTCGGTTGTGGAGGTCAGATAGGCAGTCGCTCCATGTAAAATACCTCGGATATTTAGCTTATTTGGTTAGACTGGAAGCCGACCCCAACATAGTTGGGGAAAGTCTAGTCAGATTATGATAGGTAGGTTTAAGAGTAAACCTACCTATCATAATCTGACTAGACTTTATAATGGACTCAAAGACATTATAATGGTTGAAGGAATTCAATTCATCCTAGATTGGCATTAACAGCGGTTTCCCGTGGAGAGTTCTTCAATAAGCATGTGCTAGGTACCTCAGCTATATCCAAGTTTAAAAAACATGCAATTAAAAATCTATTTAAAACTTTGGGCATTCCAAATGTAGGTTTCTTTTCACACTAGTGGTAAATTTTTGAAGACATCTGAGTTCCTCAGTAGCAGCGGTGGAGAGGATTTGTGCCTCGTTGATAGCAATAGGGTTGCCCCTATAACTTGGGGGTGGGACTTAAACACTGCCAAACCCCTCGGGAATCTCAGAATGATGTTTTGTTATGTTCATTTAATAGCAATCAACAATGCGGACGCAAAAGCTTGCTTGTACATACTAGTGACTTTTTAAACATGACTGTATAAATCGTTTTAAGTTTTTAAAACTCTGCCTATTCTATTCCCTTCCTAACTCTATAACAATCATGAATGTTTCACATGACCACATTTCTGTATATCCAACAGAATTAGACGGAATTGTATCGAGATCTTATCGACCCAGTGCTCAAAGCATTCCCGCCTCGTATTATTTCATTACTCTGTCCCTATTAGTTTATATTGCTCATAAACAATGCATAAAAACTTTCAATTATGCTGTAAATCATTTGTAAATTTGTTTGGATGTGTTTTTGGCGTGTTCGTTTTAGAGGAATTCGTAATTTGGTAAATAGGGAAACGAAGTGGCTAAACGCGCCTGATCCAATTATTGCTGCAATATTTTTATTGAGTTTTGTTGCTATTGTAAACTTTGCAGGCGTTCATATTGCTACTGTGTCTTCAGGAACATTTTAGTGCATAAATAGAGTTTATTACGATGCTTATAGTACTGATTCCATGGTTTTAACAATGAGCGAACGATTAAGAAAATTGAAGGGCGCTTTAATGGAAAAATTAATGCACAGCGTAAAAAAATTAACTGTTTAAAATAACGTAACCACCAACCAACGTAACTAACGTAAACCTCACATAATACCTGCTCACACCATAACAAGGTAGTTACCATACGAAAAAAAAGTATAAAAATGTCACCCTTTTACTTCTAATTAGTGATCAATAAACGTCGTAACTGGCCACATTTTTACTTTATTCACGCTTCAACTGTCCAGTTAAAGACATAGATAAAAATCTGTTTGGTTCTTCGTCAGTAGGTATTTGGAGAATGCCTCGGTCCCATAACTTTGTGATGGTCGATTTAGTATTGGCTACTGTTTTGATTATTATCTCCTGATTTTAAAATAGAAATTCTTGAGTTGAGGACATATTTAAATGTCGTGGACGAGTTGGATTTTTAAAGTTTTTAAAGGGTTTAAATGGACTTCGTTTTTAATGTTTGAGCAAGGTGTTTATTTGTTTCTAAAGCTTGTGAGTTTGGAACGCACCCTCATCAAGTTTCAGATGAGGTATATGATGGGTAGTCAAAGAATTGAAATGCGAATGGCCATATAAAAAAAAAACCTACGAAGACGCCTGATTGTGACAGTCTTATATTTGCTGCATTGTTTCCTTCTAGAAGCTTTTAGATATATATCCCCATAAGGCTTAGAACAACCGAAAAGATAAGCTATACCATTGTCCTAGCCTAACGTGCGACATCCCTTGGCTAATCAATCATAGTTGATGGCATTATGCTTCCAATATACCCCAAATAACATGGGTCAAGGACTGGACGATGATGATAGCAATAAGCTCGCCTCGCCTCCTATTACTTGGGACTATTAGGTACAACTCTGCCTTACTTCTGGGGGATTAAAGGCGTGATGTTATGTGTTGTAATTGTAATCTGAAGAATCTAAATACTGTAGAAATAGCGAAATAAAAAGGTTATTCGATGTTGTAACGTTACGAAGGTTGAAACTTCAAAAATTACTAGTTCCGAATTTAAACTTGAATATATTTTTATCGCCATTACAAAACCTAACAAAAAGTATCATAACTAGTAGGTTTTACAACATTATGTTATGTTATCCCCAGCTAGATGGGCTGACAACACCTTGTTATGGTGGCTGGGTCAGTTTGGATACGGAAGGTACAGTTTGGGAAAGGCTTGTGTCCAGCATTGAACTGGTTGACTTGATTGATTGATTGCCCTATTGCCCTAGAACATCCAGCAAGCTAGATACATGCTCATCATTATCATCTTCCTGCCCTGGTCCCAGTTACTTGGGGTCGGCGCAACACATTTCATTCTTCTATTCTCCCCTGTCAACCGTCAAGCAATCATTTACATCTTTTTCGTTCTGAGGAACGAAAAAGATGTACGCGGACGCAGACGCAATCCATCCATCGTCTTCCTCTCCCTCTCCATCTGTCAACATTTATATTCGTCACTCTTTTAGTCACGTGCGATACGTGTCTCCTCGTCACATGTCCGTACCAAGACAGTCGATTCCCTTTCAATTTTTCCGTAACTTGCGTAACTTTCAAACTTCCTCCAATGCTTATTAGACTCATAAGCTAGATGTATTATGCTTAGGCTGTAAATTCATCAAAGTTCTAACTCCCAAGAGGCCATAAAAAGTAACTGCCAGAAGAAAAAAAACATTCGCGACCCTTACTTTGTCTTCTTTATCAATTTTGTATTTTTTGCAAATTAAATGGTGCGTAAATCTTTATGGTCATATAGCCTGTCGTCGGCGCCTTTAAATTTAAACGTGTTGATATGGAATAGATAACGTTTGGCGACATCTTTTTTTTCTGAGACGCTGGCGTTGTACCCTGCCGGCTCTTTATTTCACTGGACGACACATTTTTTTCCGAGTCGGAAATGTAAGAAGTTAATAATCTCTTATATTAGATTATGAGAGAATTCTTTGGTTTGTCAGTTTTTCTATTAAATTGGCTCAGTTGTCTTATCTTTGGTCGATAAATTCAGATTTTTTTTTGGGGTTAAATTTGATTGCCTTCTATCTTTTGCGATCAAAAAATAAATAGACAACCAGGAATAAAGCAATCGCTAGTGGTGTCGATTCTATTGTGCACACACTAAACTTAATTTAGGCTATTGCTATCTTTTGCTAAAAGGCAGTGCGGAAAAGGACGGCTATAGCTATAAACTAAGTTAGAGATGTCAAACTAGTTTATGCCTTGCGCTTCACCGTGTTTTTAGTCGACATGTTTTTACGTGCACCCTTCTTAAGTACGGAAATATTAGTTTCAACTAAATTTGACAGCTCTAAATTACGTCCGTCTCTTTCTCATTTTATTAGAGAGAAAAAGATAGCAATAGCCTAAATTAAGTTTAGTTTGTGCACAACAGAATCGACACCATTGTCTATGATGATAAGTCGGTTGAGTCAGAAAATACAAAGTATTCTAGGTAGTTAACACAAGTTCAAGTAATCATAAAATGGTTGCAAGAGCGACATGTTGCAGATAAAAGTTTGCAAGGCGTTATATTTGTTCGCACAACCATTGAATCTCATATGATTCTAATTGATTCTTAATATTGGATCCAAGATAGTTCTAGCGTAGAATTGTTTGGTAGAACTAGTGGGAACGAACCAGACTTAACTATCATAACACTAACTTATTTTTTTGTGGTAAAAGACTACCATTAGGTACGGTCGAACAAGCTATTTGGTTTACAGTTTACCCTCCAAATTACATTGTAAAATGTAAACCAAATAGCTTGTTCGACCGTACTTCACAAGAACTACGTTTAGTTACAGTTTTATTAACCATGTCACCCAATGGCCCCACAGTACAGTACATTTAAAGTTTATAACCTCATTCGTAGTACTTATTGCTTGCACACAGCTTTTTATGAAACACAATAAAACCTTTTTATTTTTAAAACCGAACTACTCTATAAAGAACACACTAAGTAGCCAATAGAGTCATCAAAATTAACATAACAAAAGATCGATGATTGTCCCTACTGTTACCGACTATACCCCGCTGGGCACCTCTTGTTGATTGTAACCACCCTAGTAGCTGGAGGGACCAGTATAATTTGACATTTCAAGATGGCGCTGCACGTCAAGGCATCTGTCAAACAAATGTCAAACGCGGAACATTTTTGAATTCGTTCCAAAATTCGCCGCATGCCAAGTCAAAATGTTTTATTCTTATTTTATTTTATGGCTGATACTTGCCGTTTTATGGTTTGGCCTTTGCGTCAGACGGTAAAAAAATATATTAGTAAGGTGATCATTGGTGATGTTGCTGATTGCTTTGGTGTGCGAGTGCCGAAGTTTATTTAGATGTGTTATCTAGATAGGCCAAACGAGGTAGGTGGCGAATGGGGCCTGGTTGTAGAAGCAAGACGATGTTGGTTGAGTGGTGGCAAAGAAATATGGCAGGTGTGCTATTGAATAATGTATCTTAGATATTACAAGACTATTATGAAAATACCTTGAACGATCTATTGCAAAAACCTCAAAATGATTAAAGAAAAACTACGCTGAGTCACAGATAATATAATACTGCTGAGTGATGTGTTTAAAACTTTTGTTTGAGCGCCTACGTGTAATAAGACGACAAGAATCGTCCTAAGCAATTTTACCAGGCACTAGTAACAGTTCGTTAGTCAAAACTTTGCTCAACTTATGACGATACGTCTTTATTAAAACCAAGATGAAAATAAAACGTCAAATTAAATTTAGATCTTCAACTTTTTCAAAGACAATAACAAACCTCACCCTCTCACCAGGGGGCGCTACTGCTAAGATAACGACCAAATAATTTAGTTACACGCTCATCTAAATGTCTCAGTTTAGTGAGGCCTTTGTTTTTCTTAGATTTATGACACTTCTATATTATGTCGAACGGTAAAACAATGAACGAGCATGACAAAAAAAAAAAGTTTTTTTTTTGTTTTTTGAAATGAGTACATACTCGTAGTAGAATGCGTGTCGTTAAAACGCATCAAAGTATTTATTTGGGCCCGCGTGGTGCCATTCCTTCTCATTGAGAGGAGGCCGTGTCCCAGCAGTGGGACCATTATAAGCTGATGATGATCGGTCTAACTAAGGGGTATCGTATTACCCAATAGTAACTGTTGGGTTATGGAGGTCAGACAGGCAGTCGCTCCATATAAAATACTGGTATTTAGCTGCATCCGGGTAGACTGGAAGCCGACCCTAACATAGTTGGAAATTAAAAATATCTGCCAATTTACACGATCAAGTATAAAAGCTACATATGCTCGGCATTAAGTCCGCCTCTGTACTTTGTGCTTGAAGTGTTAAATAAATAAATAAATAACATCCCCGTACAAACCGTGACCCCAAATATTTACAGTAAGGGTGACCACAAACTACATTATCATTGAATCCCAATTACGTGATTATTTATGTGTGACAACCCTGTTCACTTTCAACACTTCAAATGCGACCGGTCTCTTTGACCCCTCAACTTTCAACCCCAGTTCCCAGTTGTGAATTTTTTAGGTACTTTTGAAAGGGAGATAGGGGTTATGTTTGGCCGGTTGTTGTTATACTAGTTAACAGATGTGGTGACATATAGAAGCACTGTTTTCTATTGTTGTTAATGTGTCTGTCTGTTTACGAGTTTCGAAAATGTGCGGATAATGAGCTGATGGTGTGTTTGGACCGTGATTTATTTGGTTACAGTTTCGGTGGAACATGTGGCTGTTTTGTGGTTATAAATAGTCATGATATAAATTGTACCAGACGAGAGATTTATGGTTTTTGTTTCAGGCGCCTGGTTATTTGCTTTGAGCAATAATCAGAAACTAGAAAGCTGAGAAGCCAATTATTTCGTTGCTTCTTTCTATGTCTCTACTTTTACACTAATATTTCACACGTCTTCTGGAAAACTGTCACAACACAAAATATGTAGGTTTTTAGATAATACCCCACTCGACTTCAATTGTTCTTGCTCCATATTTGAAAAAAAAAACCGCCATTTAATAAGTCGCCGAATGGCACAAGCAAAAGTATTTTACGCAAAGCATCGTTAAGAACAAAAAAAAACATTAAATGCGTATATCTCAAAACTGCAATTTTTGTGTTTTGACAGTTTTTTAGAGGACGTGCAATTTATTTTGTAAGACGTAGTAATAGTAACTTAGTTAAGGTTTGGTTGAAGCGGCTTCGGACACAGACAAAATATTGTATATACAAAAGTACAATGGAGGTTAGTCTGAGAGAAAATCTGTCAAAACTCATGTGACAGTACTTTTTAGATATCGCTCCTATTTTCCCAGATTACTGACCCATAGAGGAGCGAACAACTGAAATAGCAACAAACTTAAAGTCACCCTAATCAAACAAAAGAATTGAGCATTGTTCCCAAAAAACTTCACTATCCATCTGCCTACACAAAAATTCTTCCGCTCAACCAAACCCTGATTGACAACGTCGTTCATACACAGAAACGCAGCAGATTAGGGTTGAAATCCGCCACGCGACCAAATTAACTCTATGTAATCCCCGTCATTGATAGTTACCGTTATCTTCTGATGCACTCGCAAACGAATCAACGTTTTTATAATAGTTTAATTCGGATTAGATAATGTCCCAGTCCCCAGTCCCATGGGTGGTCGAAACGACCCGTCGGCAGTGGAGGGTTGCACCCCACAGCGCCGATGACAGGTTGAAGGGATGTTTTAGGGTCAACGCTATCGAGTTTAGATTTAATGTTTGCGTAATGATAATATTTTATTAATTCCTTTATTACTGGTAGATTGATTTCAAGGATTTATGTTAAAAGTACGGATTATTTTGGTTTTTCTCACGAGTATTTCCGTTTCCATTTTGTTGATTCTAGTTGTCTCATTACATGAATTTGTCTGTTTTCACGACTAAACTGTTGGACAAATTGTTAATGGAATCTAAGAATAAAAGGACTGTATTGAACGAACGATATTGATTATTGATTGATTTACTTGATGAAGTAGACCATGATGGAGGATGAGGACTTTAGTAATATAATTTTTAATATCCTTAGTCTACAGTCATAGTAAACTTATATTGTCACTTACGGGATATTAGAGGGTAGACAAATTTGTCTGCTCCTAACAATTTATTTTCCATCCACCCGCATTCTCCAGTCAACCCGCGATCATGGCGCTTGCAACAGAATGAACAATATCCCGCTCTCAAAACAAATTGTAATCACGGAAGATATCCCGTAAGTGACAATATAAGTTTAATAGGACTGTAGACTAAGATATTAAACATTATATTACTAAAGTCAATATGCTATGCTATGCTTATGCTTACAAACGATATTCATCATGGTCTACTTCATCACCTCAGCCGAAAGTTTTTCGCTGCTGGACAAAGGCGTTGTCTCAACGCATCCGTCATATTCTTCCTGGCTTTTATCATGTTTTATCCACCTAACGAATATGCAAATGCTTTAAATATATGTTCCTTTTCAGTGATAATGCTGAAACACCTGAAAATCATCTTTTATCCACCATGGCACAAGTTTGAGTGACTCAAACATCTGCTTGAACAAAACACGGATATAATAATTGCATTTTAAACCCTAATAACACTCATTTATATTGGGATATCAGAATTTTTATTCCTTGCCTGAGGAATATCTGCAACGACAGTAATTATCTTCACAAAATGTACTGAAGTTTTGACAACATTGTAAGTTTCGTTTAGGACGAGTGTTTCAATTATTGACAGCAATAATGTTTATTATATTGTGTAAAATTACCGAAATGTTTTATTGAATAATTGTGGATTTTTGTGTCGATAAAAACAGTACGGGAGTCTGATTTCCCGTTCCGAAATAATTGTAGGATATATTTTCTCAGATTAATCTGCGGAAAAAATAGTACTTTTAATTTTACAGGATACTAAATTATTATAATGGAAAAAACACTGAATTATTAGTATGGTTTGCTTAGGTTACTGCAGTATAAAATAATAATAATAAAAAAAAAGTGTGATATCTTCTAACCCGCACCTGACCTGCGTGGTGGATTACGATTGCACTTTCCCTCACAGAGGTCAGTCCAGTAATCCAATAATAACTTTAGTCTATAATACATAACATAACATCACGCCTGTAATCCCCGAAAGGTTACATAATATTTCGTCAGTTACGTTTAAGTCCCATGATAGGGGGTGAGCCTATTGCCATCAACCGGGAACAAATCCTGACTCCGGGGCTGCTACTGAGGAATTCCTGATGGAATACCCAATTACACTTTGCCCGACCCAGAAATCGAACCCAGGGCCTGATGATCAGCAGTCGCGGTTGCGACCACTAGACTAAAGAGGCAGTCTTAGTACACTGCCTCTCTCTAGTTGATGTGCAGAATGCTTGGTTGACGGCTTCGTGATGAGGTTGTTTATACCTGTATTATAATACATTTCTCCCAAAATCTTACATCACAGCCCCGCCATACCAAACAGACATCCTAAAAACGCTTCTTCCACCTAGTCACTTCCCATCACAACCACATTATAACGAACGACATTTTTTCCACCCCACATACCATTCTATTATCAAATCGAAATATCATTTCAAAAAGCATTCCATATTGCGATCCACAATATTGTACGTCATTAAAATTATTGCAACTCGATTTTTTGTCTCGAATTCGCTCGATTTTTATCAGTTGCTCGATCAAAATTTATCTTTGAATCGATATGTTGGCTCCTGGACTCATACCTGTCCATCTTGGGAACTGGTAATGAATGATTACGTTATTACGCGCCGCCTTGTCATTATTCTACTGTCTTCGAAGATTTTGGACATTTCGTGTGTACGGATTTGTTCAATGTGTCTGATATGTGTGATTATGCCTGGATTTCGTTTGTTTTTTGTATATTTATTGGCTGGGTATCACGTATAGCCGTGTGGTATCCGGCAGAGTAGAATAGACATTACACTCACGGGTGTCGTATAAAGCGACTAATGTCTGAGGCAGAACACCTTGCGCCTCCGTAGACCAGAGAATGGGCAGCAGCGTTTTCTGTTAGTCTTTCATCACTGCGATCTCCAATCCGCCTGCCAAGCGTAGAGATTACGGCAAATTCCTCCCATCATGGGAGAGTCTTATGTCCAGCAGTGGACGTTATGGGCTGTTGTAGATGTAGTAGTAGTAGTATCACGTGGTTGCCATCTCGGTTCAGGGATTCTTTATATCATTAGTTACACTTCAAACAAGTTGTCTGTGCAGGCAGGAAAACAGAAAACTAAAATAAATGTACTAAACTTATACTCGTATTGTCACTTACGGGATCTCATCTTCTGTGATTACCCATTATTCTGAGCTTCCGATATTCCAACGCTGTGGCAGAAGTTGGCGTTGTTGTTGTTTCAACGTTTTCAGGGTTTCTATTAGATCGGAAGACAGATGGATCTTTATTTAAAAAAGCTTTCAGATATAAATGAGTAACCTAGACCGACCCCAAAGAAATCATGGGTGTTTTTTTTATTCTAGATCATACCTGGGAACCTTCTAGTTACGGAGATATTGGGGGTCAACCTCCAACTTTTTCAGGAGATTTTTTTAAATAAAAGTTTTCGGTGATAATACTATACCTTATTTTAAATACCTCCACGAGCCCGGTTCTATTCAAAGTATCCATCAGCACAATGTTTTGAGTGCGAGTTGTGTGTTGTGAGTTACATTGAGCCCTACCGTAAAACGTGATTTTCTACCCCAAAAAAAAAGGTTCCCGGCAATAATTTTTGCGTAGAGTTACCTAATTTGATGTACAAAATGACGCCATCGTGAAAGGTCCGTTTCACCTTAACAATTATTAACTAAAAGGGCAGGTCTTTAATGTTTTTCTGTTTGTAACTAACGAGATATAAGGGACGAAGTAAGTGTTTAATTTGCCTGATAAATCTCGTTAGTTTACCAGTAATAAGATTCTACTTTTGATCCAGACGTTTCCTTTCAATTCCATTCAACCATCAGCCCAAACCCCCCGCGTCAAAGCCTTATAATTTACCAAGAGACCCAACCCTCTATTTACCGCGGCACTCCACCAAGTACAGGGCACCTCACTACTTCCATACAATTAGCAGAAAATACCAGTGTCGGTAAACGGTTGGTCAAAGGGACCGTAATATGGCAGCCGCAGGGTTACTGTGTTGATTAATGAGGAAACTATGGGTGTAAGGAGACAATGATCAGCGTGGTTTGGGTGTATGGGACGTTTTTCGGTGGTAGGTTGAAGAGTGTGGAGTGAGCTTTGGTAGTAATCCTTGTTTGAGCTAGGGAGTTGATTTTTGTTGGTTAATCTAGGTCTTGGTTACTTTCATTGTTTATATAGATATTGTGTCTACTTGATCACTATTCCGCCGTGTGGTGTATTAGCCGTGTGGTATCCGGCAGAGTAGAGTAGAACCAACCCATTACACTCACGGGTGTCGTGTAAGGCGACTAATGTCTGAGGCAGAACACGTTGCGCCTCTGTAGACCAGAGAATGGGCAGCAGCGTTTTCTGTTAGACTTTCATCACTGCGATCTCCAATCCGCCTGCCAAGCGGAGATTACGGCAAATTCCTCCCATCATGGGGGAGGCTTATGTCCAGCAGTGGACGTTATGGGCAGTTGTAGTAGTAGTAGTAGTAGTAGATCACTATTCTAGACTGCAGTAGATGTCATGTTGATATGAGTGATGAGGAAAATGTCGTGAAGAAAGTTTTGAGTGTGAATGTGGATACCCGGTACAAGAGTAGAGGAAGACCAAAGAAACGATGGATGGACTGTGTGCAGGATTATATGACAAGAAAGGTGTCTGATGAGATGACGAGTAATAGAGAAGTATGGGAGAAGAAGACATGCTGCGCCGACCACAAATAACTTGGTATAAGGGCAAGAGAATGATAAGTAGATGTCATGTTGGTTTAAAATTTGAGAGAGAGAGAGAGAGATGTTTCCAGTACAGGTTTGTTCAATGGCTGAATTATGTGAATGTCAAGCCATTTAATTACCAGTCACTTCACCTAGAAGAAAGCATTGAATATAAATATCGCTGGACATTACACACAGCGCCATCTAGTGCCACACTAAGCAACGAGGCTTGTGTCGTGGACACCAGATAGTTGATATACTACATAGATACTTTTTGTTTGTAAATACATACTTATTATACATATAAACATCCATGACTCGGAAACAAATGTCCATGCTCATCATACAAACATTTGCTTCTACCGGGATTCGAACCCGGGACCCTAAGAACGTAAGGCAGCCTCAGTACCGCTGCGCCATTCAGGTCGTCATTCAGGTCGTATAACTACGTATAGATAGGTATGTTGAATTTTCAGGTACAGGGACGGAACGGATGTAGGTAATCTTAATCCGTAATGTGGACCTTCAGTCTGCTTTTACTGCACAGCATTAATTGAAAATAATCTTTTCTTTATCCTTGCAAATTATACTTTCCATGCTATGGCCAACAGAACAGTGCACAACTGCACAAGTTGCTAGCGGCGCAGGCGCAGGCGGCGACCGTGCCCGCACGTGGATGGAACCAATCCATAATGAATGACACGAAAATGTACAGATTAATTTAGAACTCCTTACTCTGATGCTTATACAGGGTTAGTTTTCAATGACCGGTCAAATTTTCAGAGATGGTTTAGAATCGTCTTTTTTAAACTTTCAACACATTATAAAACATATGTAAACGGGTAAACGGGACGGACGGACGGGTACGGGTAATTATTAACGAATAAATTCGGTTGCAATAATGATGCTTACGAGAAATTCGTCTTGGATGTAGAGACTTGCGTTTCTCGCAAGCATCGTTATTGCAACTGAATTCTTTCGTGAGTTTAGCAATCAAAAGTTAGCGATTTCGTCGTTATCTCTGTCGAGACTGTGTGCCCTGTCCACCACTAAAAAGCGAACGTGGATATTGCAACAACACAATTAAGTTCAACAACCTAGATACTTAGATAGGTAGCAGTTAGCACACACATAATATATTGTATAGTTATAATTAATGAAAGACAGTACCGATCAGCCGAGCGCACTGACGACGCACGCCAAACAAGAGTTATTGTTATTTTGCCCGCCACATGTCGATTTCCTAATAGGCCTAAACTTAAAGGGGGCGTGGCTCGGCGCCTCCGCATGAATTAAGCGAAAAAAAAAAAACTGTTCAGGCGGAAAAGACCACGACTGTACATACTAATTACAGAAAAGCAGAAAGGAATAGAAATATGTGTAAAAAGGTGATTCTTATTAAACTTTTCACTTAACCTTAATGTTGATACTTATTTTGCCTGAAGAGGTGTAGACGCCATTTCACCAGTAGGTAAGTAATGTATTTTACGAAGACACGACAGCGGTGACTACCATCTATTTCCTAGATGCTCACAAGATAGCCACCAAGACCACACAGACGATAATCGAATGTCTCAATACTCATTATAATCTCCACTTCCTGGAGCCAATAAATGAATGAATTGCTAATTTGCATCAGCCACTAGAAATGCCGAATAAACATGCTACAGAAAAAGAAACCACAACCACATTACGCCAAGGTATAGTTCCAACTGTAACTTGAAAAATTTTACGATCTCTGCTTGAGCTTTAGCCATTCTAGAATTAACTCAGTGACACCTGTATTTAAATTGACAATTGAGTGTTCTGCAATAATAATGTTTTTTTTTAATTTCATAATAGCTTTAACACTACGCGATTGGATAATTGGTTCTATGTAAGGCGATTCGAGAGAACTTGTTTCTTAAACTGAAGTTGTCTTAATTCTAGCGTGTAATACAGGCTTTTATAGTTGTCGTCTTAGTTACTACTTATTCGTGAAGTTGGCACTATGCAGATACCAAAGGTGAGAATTGGCTTGGTTATGGTAAGACTGCTTGTCATATTTTCGGGACACTGACTGCTAGTGGCGGTACTTTCATACAAGTCTAAAAGCTTGGCTTGCCGTTATAACCTACTATACTCTTCATGATGTTAGGGTTTCTGAACAGTCTGCCTTATGGTCTTGCCGTATTGTAGGCTCCTAGGCACGCCACTGCTGACTACCTGTTACGACTGTCAAAGATCTACAAATGACAGCCGGGACCAACGGCTATAACGTGCTTTCCGCGGCACGGAGGAAACTCGGAATGTAATTATTTCATGATAGACACAAACAGAGCTTAAACAGCTTGTTCTAGAAGCATTAAATTCCTACTAAACCTTCCTTGTACATCGCGAAAGGGATCTCCGAAAGGGTTTTTGAAAATTCATACTGAAGGTTAAATATAAGTAAAAAAAAAGTTTGGAAGTTTGTCATATTGCCGAGGCAAAATCACTTTCACTAGCGTAAGCTTCGCATACAACATATGCATTCTTGACCGATGTTTAATAAGTACCAAAAGTACTTAAAAAAGCTTACAATTTCACCTTTACACAAAAGCTAGAGACAGTAATATTCTTGTGGACAAACTTTTTTCAACGAGAACCCATGAAAGAAGAAGAAGATGAAGATTCGATAGAGTCAAAGAATCACTCTTGAAGCTACCATGATGATCAAGTGGATATATAGACGCCATCACTTCAAGCTCCCCGAAACTGTCAAATTTTCCCAATGAACCTTGAAGCTAATGCAGCGATAAAGGTGAAAATCTATTAGAGAAATTTGACAGATTGTAGTTGCTTGATGTGCTGGCATCTCGCGTCTGTACCATACATCGTGATGACAATCCAAAAATGCTACAACAAAGATTAACCATACCAAAGAAACGCAACAGAAAACGCTATAGTATACATAAACAAGTAATTTCTTTACACACATATCTCCAAAACAATCTACGTCTCATTGTTGCAGACTGGTTACCCAGTTATGATCCACCTTCACAGAAAGCTACGCTGATCAAAATCGACTTCAATAAGAGACTTTTTACTTGATACCCCGAGATGAGAGTTCATACATTTTTCATATCGTGTTGGTCGCAAAACATTGACTACAAACTAAACCCTCTCCCATCACAATCAACTCCAAACCTTATCCTCTTATCTTAAGATTCATTGCTTCTGTGTTTGTATGTTTGTTTGTCAGTTCGATCACAATTAAAGCGCAGAAACGTTCATCATTAGTGCGCACGGCAATATTCTACGCTGGTTCTTGCAGGAACCGGTGCGCGATCTTTACCAACGTTTGCCGTGTCCGTCAATATGCGATATTTTGATTGGTATTTTGATGAGACTCGCAGTGTTTTATTGTGTTATGGCTTCTTTAAATGCAGTTTTTCATTTGGGGTTTGTTTTATGGTTGTTGTAATGAGGATTTATTTGTAAACGGTTTACATTGTTTCGAGACGTTACTTTTGAGTCGATCTAGCAGTTTTGTTTCGGTGGATCGAATAAATTTCCCACCCGTACGCAAAATACGCGCTTTGACGTGGAGTTGCAGACACCAGCCCGCTATACTACTCTGTCAAGAAAGTACCGGGAAAAGATCAATAAAACACAAAATATTAGTTATTCATCCAAATTTATTTTATCACCTTCAAAGTATGCTCCTTCAGAACCGACACACTTACGCCAACTAATAATCCAATCATAAAAATATTTTTTAAATGCTTATTCCAGAATTGAGTTCAGGTCTCGCCGCGAATTCTCCTTTATGTCTTCTGCTGAATGAAAACGGGTGCCACGAAGTGGTAATTTGAGTTTAGGAAAAATAAAGAAGTCGGCTGGAGCCATATCTGGTGAATAAGCTGGTTGCTCGATGGTATTTGTTGAGTTTTGGTCAAAAAATCGATCACAATTGTGCGAAGGCGCATTATCGTGGTGCAAAATCCAAGAATTTTCTTTCCACAAATCTGGCCCTTTTATCTAATTTGCTCTCTTAAACGCTGCATAACGTCCGAATAATATTTTTTATTTACCGTTTGACCTTCCGGCAAGATTGTCAGTCACTATTTCCTTCACTTTTGCGATGTTAACTTCAGTAGCAGACGTTGATGGCCTACCAGAGCGAGGCAAATCTTCCATCACACCTTGACCGCTTTTGAACGCTTTGTACCACTCATAAGCGCGTGTTTTTGATAAAGTCGATTCACTGTAAGCCTTCTGTAACATTTTCAGAGATTCCGAACTCGAAATTTCATTGGCGATGCAAAATTTAAGACAAACTTTTTGTCCGATATTTTTGTCCATTAAGAAATTCGCAATACACACTAGATATGATATAACTAAAATCAGCACTGTATTTAATCTAATTAAAACTAAAATCAGCACTGTATTTAATCTAATTAACAGATGTAACTCAAACTCCGCGCCAAAATGGAAAACAGTTGTGCTAATCTAACAACAACAAAAAAAAAAAAAACAAAAAAAAAAATTGGAACCATAAACAAATCATCCATTCCCGATACTTTTTTGACTGAATGTACAATACAATACAATACAATAGCTGGACCTTCCTTTTTCATAATTTATTTTTGTTTATTGCAGAAGCTGACTGCTTGACTAGCACCCACGACTTATCAAACGTAAGTAGTTTAATATTCTATCTAAGTTGGGATACCACTGAATCATCAAAGTCAAAAAGGCATCGCTCCTCTCATAAGAAAAAATACTGCTCTCATAACGTTACAGGAAAATTGTGAGGCATTCTAGAACCAAAAGATATTTTAATGACATCCTGCAAACCGCACTGAGCCCGCGGGGTGAATTACGGCCCATTCTTTTTCACATGGGAGTGAGCTAGAATTATAGGCTGATTATGATTATGCTAAACTACTTCTACTTATCCTATAAGTAAATCAGTAGAAACATAATTCGTGATAGTAATATCTTTTTAAGGATACCTACACGTGGCATACTTTTTGCTTGTAATATTTATGGGCCAAAGACCCGGACCATTTCGAACTGTAAACATTCCCGGGATTTCCTCGCTTCGTATGTCAACTTCTTCCCCCTTACTACCTTTTCAAGCAGTAACTAAACGTTGTCTACAAAAATACGCACATTTCCAAAATAATCTTCATTTTCCAAGTAAAGTTTGGTGTTGTTTTTGCCTAGACCTCAGACACAGTATGAAGAGAACCAGTAAACCAACTCAGCTCATTTTGCGAAATCAAACGCGGGTGACAGGATTGTCAACTAAAATTGCTGTAAAAATACATATACAAGGAGGACGGGACTGACACTGAAACGCATACCACGTAATCAGTATATAATTCTGAATTCCCGAAATAGAAATTTGTCATCGTTTTTTGTTTTTTTAAACCAGCTGTTCCATTATACATTTTGACCGTGAAGTTATTGCACTTTTGGTATGAAACTGAATACCACCCTGAATAGCGAACATAATCAAATTGTCAAAAAGAACGGTAGCGACATCTGTGACGCAAAACGACCTAAAAAAACTGTGTCGCGCAATCAAAGTTATACTCCCTTTACAAACAGTGATGAAGGAACTTTACACCCTATTGCTCATACTTTTGAACATACTAGAAATGTAACCTAATGTAATCTTGTCAAGTGACAGCCCCGACTTATTCACCAGTATAACTTACAATAACACAACAAACACACTTTGCGAGAGTATCTAAGCTGAGTCCAATCTTGTTCCTAGTTGAATTACTATATGTTAATACTGATATGTCTTGTCCCTCAGGTCATTCCCACACTCTCTCGCCATGTTCCCCTTTGAGGCGAAACTGAAGACAATCGTCGGTGACTTTTTCTAACACACCCAAGTAAGTAAAATACTTGAGTTGAGATGGATGGGTACTACGGGTGTGAAGGATAGGAGTCGTTTGAGATGATAGTGAGTTGGGAGAAACATGACACACGACCGTATTTTCTATAGATCTAGGTAGAGGTTTACGTGTAACCTGTATCTACGAGTAAATTTCCATCATATTACGCGAGTTATGTCTAAGTAATGCGGGGGCTTTTTGTCATCAACCAGGCACTTATCCAGACACTGCATTGCTACTGAGGTTAGTAAGCAAGGTATAGAATTATCTCGTTGTTTTCAAAATATCAAAGTCATGTCGTGAAAAGTTTGTGGTTTGGAGTCAGTCCTGTCATCAAGACGTTACGTCGTCTGATAAGTAACCACTCTTGATTACCAACCACTCATTTTGTATGCAGTGTTGCATCCAGTATGCAGTGTTGCATGCAGTATGCAGTGTTGCATGCAACTCATTTTGTATGCAGTTGAATTAGTAAACGCAGATCGAACAGTCCCTTCTCTGCTGCTGCTGCTAATAAGTTATGGAAGCAGGCGTAACTTTACGAACCTAAAGGAGTATAGTTGCGGTGCTGCATCCAACCGTGGATCCATTTGCGGAATTAACACAAAATGTTTTGCTTAATATTTAGTGACTACCTAACCTTTGCACATCAACAATAATTAGCATTATCTTATAGCACATTCAGACCGAACACAAAATATGTTTACAACAACTTCGTGTACCCTTAGTATCCCTCATCCCGCGCGTCGGTCATTCCACCGACCCCATCGCCAATCATATCTCGATATTTATGAGACCGAATTCGCAAGAAGCGAAAAAATTTCGTCGACAATACAACCAATCTTTTTATAGGTTCTTCCCGTCTCGCATTTTTCTGGCAAAACTGATTGTTTAGCGGAAAAAATTACGCCTGTTAGTCGAAACGTAGGGTATAAATAAAAGATGGGGCCGAAGAATTTTGATTCGGTACTTTTTGTGTGGTAGGATACCGATTGTGGAGCTTTACGGTAAAAAGTTAGCAGTGTTCAATTGAGAAAGGAACGTGGTGTTAAAGTGTAGATACAGATTCGTATAGGTCGGTTCACGGGCCGAGCGATTTCGGTTGACATGTTACGATTTTGAAGTGGATGTGTGGTGTGCGTGTGAACTGAGAGACCACACTGAGGTATTTCTAAAAATCGGATTTAGTAGTAGACTTAAAACAATTGTAAAACAAATCTGGGAATTTGTAAATAAATACCTATTGAAAACTACAGCTCTTAAATTGCGGTCCCTCAGTCCTCACAGACTATCAGCCAGATCTCGGAAAGTATCTGGAAAATTAAGGTATTGTGACTACAGACATTTAGTAAAGAATTTGTAAAGATATTTACTACAGTGTGTTCAAAGTGGATTTGGTACTTTATTTTCTTCTTTTACCACTTCGACGGCGTTGGTAGTGGCTTCGGACAGGTCCCCCAAAGTGCAGGTGGTACCGCACATAGAGCAGGACAGGACGTGAGCCATGGCTTGCGTTGAGGCACCGCAGTCACACACGGCTTCATCGGAAAACCCTCACTAGACCAAGTTGTATCTGCAACGGCCCACATGATTTAGTACTGATTTGTGTATTGAGCATGCTTATCCTAATGTTGTTTATCCTGTGTTTAGATTAGGTATATAAGTGAGTTTAGATATGACAATTTTAAAAGTCGGCCGAGAACTCGGCGCCTTCAGTAGCAGTCATTAGTTCCAAAAAAGAACACGTATTACGATTTATATACAAAAGTTTTCATGCGATTTTCTGGTCAATAACTTTCTCGCCCATCAATATTTCAAGAGGATTTTCTATTTCAAAATCTTGTGTGACAATAAAAATAACGCCTTATAGAAATTGTAGCTATCAAGTTGATTTTAACGTCTGTTGCGTAGCTTTAAAACGATCTCGGAACGATCTCGGAACCAAACATCAATACTATCAAGACATTATATAACCATACTATATTTACTAGTAAACAATAGCATATACACGCTACGATTTCATCATAAACAATAAAATCTTCTTAATTCCCATGTCGAATCCGTAATATGTAAACGGGCTTGTCGAATGGAACGAGTTACTTGTAAAATTCAAAGTGTTTAATAAGTTTTTTTAAAAGGCTGAATTAATAGCACCGGACAATGATACAAAGCTATTTTAGTTAGAAAGAATCCGTAAATTCAACAGCACATCAGCGGCAATACTTTTCTTTTAGTTGGCATTCTCTTCTCTGCTGGACAAAAATCTCTCCCATATTCTTCCAGGTTATACTCATTTCCTGCGCTACCTCGAGCCAGCTTTCTTGATGCTCGTCCAGGTCATCTCGACACCTCTTCCTGGGTCGGCCTCAGCGGTGAAGTCCAGCCTTAGGCACCCATAGCGTTAAGACCATTTAAATATGGAACTAGGCTGGCCCTGCAGTCGCCATGCATGCGGGTCACGTGACCCGCCCAATCCCATTTGACCCTGGCAGCCTTTTTGGCTGCGTACTGATACTGGGTACTACGATGCCCCTTGGTAAGACTGGAAATATTTTAACCTCCTTTATGCTCTTACAAATTGTAACTGAAAACGTTTTTTGAAGAATCCTTTGATTCAGAAGTGAAAAAAGTTGAGTTACAAATTCTATAAAACTAAGTACGAAGAGTACATTCCTAGATAACTAAAAGATTAGTGCTGAACATTATAAAGAGAAGGAATTTGATTGATCAGTGTTTATTCCAAAAAAGGTTGAAAAGGTTCCGTAGTTTTTTTTCTCACATAATACGTTTGCATATATCGATTGTGTTAGCAAACAAGAGAGTCAGTTGTGATCGCGTGTGGGGGCGTCCAATATTTTCACACATGGTGCTGCCTAAACTTCTCAGTTGGACCGATTATCTAGATTGTGAGAACAGTGGCTAAAACTTTGCAGTTCTGAGGATTTTGTCGAACATTACATTTACTTACGAGAATGTTACTGACATAGAGCTTTGTAAAAGAGGTGTTTTAAAATGTGTAGCAAATTTAAAACTTATAAACCGTGAAAGATACGTAATAAACAATGACGATACTGCTGACTTACCAATACTTGCTTTGGAAATCAAAAAATGTTATAATTTAAGAAATGAAGACCATAAAATAATTTGGAGTTGACTTCTCATCTTGGCGTCTCAAACGCAGAATTATTAAGAATCTAAGAAAAACAAAATATTCTTTTGCTAAACATGGATCTGTTTTAAATACCTATGACACAATGCTTTAATTTATAATTACTGTCCCACCACAAACATGGCCACAACAAAATGCAGTCCGTTCTAATTTGGAAGGGCCCGCACGGTGCAAAGTTGTGGTCTGGGCTGTGACGTGCCACGCGCTTGCCACACGGTAGCCAACCAGAATTATGTATGCAAGCAGAGTACTTGATTGTGTAGACTCCTCTTTTTTATTTTAAAAGGCTGGCAACATTTTGTAATTTGCATCATAATTATGAGAAACACGTTCTAAAAAGACTTAGTTAAATAATATAAGTATGTTGAAATTCTATGGCTCGTGGCGTTATAAAGCTGCAATGTACGATCGATCAATTCCCATGGTTTTCAAATCCGGATTAATATTAATTTGTTGCTTAAACACCACGCCTGTTATCCCTGGAAAGTTAGGCAGAGGGCGGTGTATGCCTATTGCCTTCAACCAGGCACAAATCCAGACTCCGGGCTGTTTGGCAATTCTTCAATTGTTTCAAAGTTAGGACATTTTGATCATCAATTCCATCATCTGAGAAACCTTTCCAAAGAGCGTCAATCTTGAGAAGTTAAAATTCTATCCCCAGGGTTTAGAAGTCCGGATCAATTTCATCTAGAAGACTAAGGTATTTTTGTTAGATAATATCAAAATCTAAATACATTTCCCTAGAAATAATATGTATGTTGCATTTGCATTTCAAGGTCAAAGCATGGGTGAACTTGACATAGATTAAGAGAAAAACTATAAACTTATGTTTTTAAATAAATTTTATTATTTATTCTTTATTATTTGCATTCTCAATAGGAGCTTCGATCAAAAATCTATTCTTGGACGTATATTTTTGGAAATTATCTTCGCAATTTGGTAAAATTATCTGTATCCAAAACTATCATCTGCTCTTATAAAATCTAATCCCAAAGTGTGAACAGATTAATAATAGCATCTATTATTTTAATTTCAGAACACCGATGTTCGAAATTCGAAGACAAAAGTCGTCCAATCGCATGTGCGTAATGGGCGCGCGCCAGTCGCGTGCGCACGCCTCAGCCGCGGGCGTCAAGTGTTGCCAACTTAAAAATTATCAACTAATCATACAGGGTGGTCAACCGGACCGATGTTTTTTTTCTCAAAAATTGCTTCTTTAGAATAATTTAGCCTTAAACGCTTGTTTCAGCTCCCTTCGAGATATTTCGAAATTATTTCCTGAGTTCTAATAATGTGGATGGTAATTTTGTTAAAATTTTTTTGGGTGCTGGTGCTTTCACGATTGCAGGTGCCAGTGACATCCGTCACGAGTCTTGAAGTCATCAAACCGGGACGATGTTTTTTTTGCAAAGGAACGGCCGACTACAGATTAAAATTTATACTAGTATCCCCATATGCATGACTGAAGCAAAGGAAATTTGGGGAAATCCTTGGAAAAAGACCAATTTTAAGGAATCATCATTCTATTCAACTAAGGTGGCTGAGAAGCTATAATAATATTGGCATGTAATATTATTTAAATTAAGTAAAGAATAATGAATTCGTTGATGGAACATAAAGATAGCACAAAACGCTTCATTCACAACCTAAAAATCAGCAACAACATAATCATAAAACCTCTAATAATCGTTTACAAAAAAAAAAACGATTTAATGACATAAGTAAACAGTGAGCTCGTATTTGCGTTAAACAAATCACCTCTCGTTGTATTGAATAAGGTTGGTTTTCCAACAGAGATATGAAGGTAGCTAGGCGGTGCGAGGATGTGTAACTGACTCGTCCCTACACCGTTTTGCATTCGTTTGTCGCACACATTTCTCACATGAGTCTCTTGCCCACATTCCGCATACGCTTTTGCATTCATAATACCAATGCTATCTATTTTTTTTTTGAGCTCATAACTATTTATTTTTAAAGACAGACTAATAATATTTACATTATTTACACACTAACTCTATAAAAAGAAATAAAAATATTTTACAAATATGAAAAAAAAAAAAAAAAATTTTACCGGGCGTCGAAAAATTCGTCCACATCGCTGTCAACAGGAAAAGTGTCCAAACCATTCATAATTGTGTTTTTTCTTCTTTGTTTCGATCCAGAGGTAATGTTAACTACACGTGGTATTTTTTTATTAAAATAAAATTATTGCAATTAATTTCCACGCAACTGTACCAGGTATCGTTTCTCTTATTTTCGATTCGTGTCCCTCTTTTGGTGGGAACCTTGCCAAAACAAAAGGCGATTCTCAGCAAAACAAAATGCATAGAGTTTGCTATACAGAATGCTTGGTTGACGGCTTCGGAAAAGGTCCGTTTACATCTTGGTATCTCTCTATATGTGTAATACCGACAGGGGACGGCAAGCAAGAAACTCCGAGGCTGGATGAGCGTTAGTGTATATCTGCATTTTCGCATTCGCTCTGCCTCAGAGTATCCCAGCGAAAATGTACAGTCAACGTAACACATCATTCGTTATTTATGCTCGGTTAGCCATTTTCCAACAGAGCTGTGCTTAGCGAAGCTAGGGAGAATGAATTAATCCTATTGGTCGAATATCTCCTCGCTCAACGCTTAGCTTCGTCGCACTTTTCCAACAGAGCTGCGCTTAGCGAGGCTAGGGAGAGTGAAGTAATCCTGTTGGTCGAATATCTCCTCTTTCAACGCTTAGCTTCGTCGCACTTTTCCAACAGAGCTGCGCTTAGCGAGGCTAGGGAGAATGAAGTAATCCTGATGGTCGAATATCTCCTCGCTCAACGCTAAGCTTCGTCGCACGTGTTGGATGGAACACCAGCCTAAAGATACGATGGCGATGTCTCGAATAATCGATTATGTCAAATTTTAATACGATTTTGTTTAAAATTATGATGCCTGCAGGTTATCGATGGCACGCAGTGTGTAATATCAATGTGGTTGATGATCGATTATTACTACGTCAATGGAGAATCGTCTGTTTGTTTTAGCTTGTAGCTCTTAAAAGAAGCTAAGACAAACAGACGATTCTCCACTGACGTTCGGAACGTCAGTGGAGAATCGTCGGGATCCGAGTTATGAAACCAGAAAAATACTTTTGGATCCTCTACTTAAACCTCTACTTAGTAGAGGATCCAAAAGTATTTTTCAGGTTTCATAACTCGGATCCCGACGACGCACGATGATATCTAGCTTTATATTACGACTATGTACTGCATCTCTGAAGTATTTTATTACAAGCTCTATAAGCTTGTAATAAAATTATTTTTTTCAATGGTGTCAAATTCAGGGTTCAAGATTTTTCTACCAGAATTTTGCCACTTAATCTAATTCCGTTAACAATGACACTTCAGTCAAACTCTCCTCGTCTTCAAAGAGGGAACAAAACTCTAGGTAAAGAGTGAAGACTTCGATAGGTCATGAAATACTATAAAAACAAGGAAGACAGAGAGACAGAAATTCATAAAATGAAGTCTGGTAATCTGGCAATTACTTAAGTACATTAAATCCTATCCAAAAAGAATCAAGATAGCAAATCAGCAGTAATTATGTAACTGCCTCATAGGTCTAGTGGTAGCAAGCGGCGGGGCTGAGCATGAGGAGGCTGGGTTCGATTCCCAAGTCGGGCAAAGTGTTATTGGGTTTTTCCATCGGGAATTTCTCAGTAGCACCCACGGAGTCTGGATTTGCGCCCAGTTGATGGCAATAGGCTCGCCCCCTATTACTGAAACATGAAATGTGGGTGTACTATTAGGAACACCTCTGCTTAACCCTTTGCGGTTTATAAGTGTGATGTAATGTCAACTTTTCAGAAACACCCAAAACCAAGCAATCAACGGAAAGTGAAACAACAAACACGAAACGGAATCAATCAATCATGCTTCGAATACTTGATCGTGACCACAAAATGTTCCCGATATTTACCTTCAGTTCTAAGCAAAAAGCTGCGAGCAACCGGTTGCGTCACACCGAATATTTATGAGAAGAACGTACGACATCGAGTGTACAGATAAGTCATGTTTGAATCGTGGAGGCTGGGAAAGAGATCGCGTTGGAAAAGTATACTTTGCTTGATAAAATTGAACTATGCACGGTGTGGGTGTAATGAATCAAATTTTTAAGGGAGATAGTGACATATGAACTGTTGGTGCTCTTGGCGAAATAAGAACAGCCGATCGAGTTGATCTTCAAGTTTAGGTTGGTCCGTGGATGGGTGACCACCCATTACATACCAAGCTACCTCAGTACCTTGGAAAGCACGTTAAGCCTTTGGTCCCGACTGTCATTTGTAGATCTTTGACAGTCGTTTCAGGTAGTGGCCCAACCAGTCTTACTAAGGGGTATTGTATTATTATAGGCTTAGATGCGATGTTTGTCTGAAGCGTTATTCATTGTGTGCGTAGCCTTTTCCCAACTAAGTTGGGGTCGGCTTCCAGTCTAACCGAATGCAGCTGAATACCAAGTATTTTACATGGAGCGACTGCCTATCTGATCTCTAAAACAAAGTTAGTACTGGGTCATACCTCGGTAAGATACGATACCCCTCGGTAAGTCCGGTTGTAAGACTTTCGGGTCACAAATTAAGAATTCGGTACACTTATTATCAAGTGATCCCAATAACAGTACTCTTTATGCATGTTTATCTAGCACCCCTTGACATTGTTCCCGCCCCATGCCTCACGCATCACAAACACACGGACGGCAGCAGGACGTGTGAAACTCCGCGGATTTTCTGCTTCAAGGCGTACCAATACTACTGGTACACTACTCAACTGTGAAATATACATGACAAGTATTGTTTCACACAAGAGTGAGTTGATGCCTACCAAAGACTGATATAAGAAAGATGGAGTGTTGTGTAGTTGAATAAATAAAAAACTTTTTGCAAAAAGAGAAAACCGACTTAAAAAAAAAAAACAAAAAGAAAAACACAAAAGAGTGAAAAATATCTTTATTTTTAGAAGCCGGTACCAAAAACACTAAACCAATCAAACAAAGGTCAAGATTCAGAAGTCGGTGACAAAAACACTAAATCAATCAAACAAAGGTCATCTTTAACATTGCTATTACATTATTGCCTAATTACAAATCATCAACAAAAATAACACATCTAAACCAAACTTCCCATTGCTAACCCTCACTCCCACTGCACCGATCACAATCTCAGACCCTTCACTAAACTCCCCTGTGAATTGTATCAGTATAGCTGACACCCTTCACGAACTCTTCACAATACGGATTACACAAGTCAACAGATTAGCCGGTAGTGTGGTGATGAAATTAATTAATCAGTATTGTATCAGACGCTGATTACAGTGGTGACTGATTTAATTTAGATGATAGGTGGGCTGTTTGTGTGGTTAAGCAGAAAAAATGAGAGTGTGAGAAATATAGTTTCGTAACACGATTGGGCAGAAATTTGTTTGGGCTGGACACAATCATATGCCGCATGTCTGTCTAAGTAGTAAGCAACATCGTGGCAGGCCTAGACGGAGATGGTAGGCGGAATGAATTGGACACTTTCGATAAGGATAGATCCCACTTTAAAAATAGTGTGTAGATTTGTATTCCACTTATCGACGGTGAAGTGCCAATACCTCCTAACTGTCATTTTTCGAGAAATTAACTTTTTTATCATTTTGAATTTAAAGGCGTATTTCGCATGTTTTAGTGAAATCTCCTAAGTGTATTTTAATTGCAACAGCATTCAATTAAAATGTGGAAATACTTCCCAACTATACCAACATGTTTATTTTATGGCATTACCTAACTTTAAAAAGCAGTTTTTTTAAAGTCAGTTAGGTGTTATTGGCACTTCACCGTCGTTATATAGTTAGAATGCGGTTCAATAATGATCAAACGCGTCGACATTAAGCCCCAAGGCATGTCCCAAAGGGTGCAAAGTGTCCTTAATATAATTTATTTGTTCAGACAACAAAGATCCACGTGTTAATTACAAAAACTTACAGAACTATGTTAGTGTATAGTATTATTACGCTCCAAGAAAATTAATACATAACAACAAACAAACATTACAAAAATCATCGATGATGCATCATTCCTGCCTCACCAACACCTGCATGAAATGGTTCATCATCGGTGAATCAAATTTATCCATTAACATCCTCAGAATGCTATTAGAACTCGACCGCATTCTTTCTAATAGTGACGCAGTTTTCCTTCTCACCTTTGCGTGAAAGTCGTGAACACGCGCCTGAGCGAACATGTCAGAAGCACTACAGAAACGCGGTAGACCCAAGAGCATTCTGAAGCTGTTATTGTATTGGACCCTCAGCGCGTACATTGTTTTCCGTGTGTAGCTGGCGAACCAGCATATTGCCTCTTACAGCAAGAGCCCTACGCTCACGTTCGATATCTTCATGATCTTTGAGGTCCTCCGTTACACAGTGCCCCAAGTACTTAAGTAGTCAATTTCTGGTCACGTTTGCCTTACAAATTATGAATAAAATAAAAACCAAATAACTGCCCAAGCGTTTATGGTGACATGAGCTAGACTGCTCCATGAAAGACTGACATGAATGATGTAACCAAGATTTTGTAACAATATTTTGATTTAAAAGAGTGTCCATGGAGTTTCTTGCCCGTTCTTCTCCATAGAGATCTACGCTAGGGAATGGGCAACTACAGTACTTTCTCAAGTTATTATGTCTTGTGTCTGGGACTGTAGCTTTGTTTTTTTTTTGTATTTTTGACATTCAAAAGTGCCGTAATGGTCTAATTGAAATAAATGCTTTGAGTTTGAGTTTGACTGGAATATTGCAGCGGGCAGCCGAGAGAAATGGAAGAGTGGAGGTAAGTCTTGACCCAGTTGAACACCATGGTAAGATATAAAGTAAAATTAGCGAAAAAAAAAGGAGCGTAAAACGTTACAAATGATATACAAGACTTAGAATTTTAAGTAAATTATAAATTTATGCTAAATAAGCAATTTGTTAAATTGGCTAACTTCAGTAATTTAAATTAAGCTCCAAATCCACCAAAGTAAATGCGGTGTTCAATACTTAGTATGCGCAAGACAATAATGATTGAAGGAAAGAATGTCCAAGATTGATTGAGTTGTCACCAATTTCGCTGTCGCAGATTGTGACAGTTGGTTGTTACGGTGTCAGTCAATGTGCCTTGGCTTGTAATCTTCTTGCTATTTATAAGGGACGAGCCTTGCATGCATAATGCAGTAAATCGAAAACAAGAGAGAAAATAGACTCACAATTTGGTATTGAGTCATTGGTTTAATTGGACAAGCCAGACAAGCAGCCTGTACAAACAAAAGGCATATTTTATGGGAGTGAAGTACTTATGAAAATAAACAACTTTAACTATGTTTAGGTCATCCAATAACTTCGTATTTAGAAGGTCCCCAGGTTTGGTCCAGAACAAAACAAATATCGCAGTGATGGGGAGAATAAGTACCTTTCGGCTTTGTTAAAGAGTATTTTTACACCTTGTATGATGAAGACTTCCGGAGAAGCTATCAGCAGGGCATGAAAATATCATGAACTGTTTGAAAATGTCATCCAGTATGAAGGCATAAACGACAGTGAAACAGATGCTTAATTAACAACTTATAATCCATCCATCCACGAATAACCTAAACCACTTCAAAACACACATATTAAAATTTCTTAAACGATGATAAAATATAACGACCACACACGCCAACGCTGTCATTATAAGCCGGCCGTATGTCACCAATATCACTGATATTCATGTTAATAGTGACACAATTAACGTAAATCGTCGCCGACACATGCGTCTGCGCAGGTGCGACGCGTGCGCAGGGTGCGGGAACACGCGCGAGCTTTGGGCGCTTTTGGGATCAATTTGGTTGATAAAAGTTGTCGACAATTTTTTTTGTCTTTGTGTCAAGCGCAATACATGCGCGATTGTGCCTGAGTTAGCCATCAGAATTATAGCCGCTAATGATACAGTCCAACGTTTTGTTCAGTGACGGGTTTTTGTGTAGAGGACGAAAGAATAGAAGAGTTCTTCAGCCCTGATTACTTCTGCGGTAGTAAGTATTACTAGAAATAAAGTACAAAAAAGTGAGCCATCGCGGGACGCCTGGCAGATGTGAAACATCGAAATTATTTTGTACAAGTAATATGGTTAAAAAAAGTCAATATAAAAAACAAACACATAAAAGAAAATAAAAACAAAATGACTAGATTCACAAAAAGAAGATGATTATGCTGGAATCGAACTCGAAGTCAAGAGATTGTAACCTAGCGCTCTGTGAGACCCCGAGACCAGCTGGCTTGTTGTAAATCATGGCGAATATGTAGATCTTATGCTGCTTCAACAGGTCAGTAATGTTCGGGATTGTTTGGGCCGGGTTCAATCGCCACGCTTGCCACGAATTTTTCCTTTGTTTTTTTTTTGGTTTACCCGAGCATATAGATGTTTCACATCAAAAACAAAAGTAATTTTTAAATTAAGCTGATAATCATCACTTTTTGAACGTCCATGTTTACAAGAGACAGTATCGCGAAACGCCCGCCCTTCGAAACTTTTTAGTGTTTTAGCTGGGAAAACAAGTGACGGAACCAACTCTCCCACAACATATCTGTCTGTTAGGTTAGAAGAACCTATTTTACATACGAATAAATGATAGTGTTTATTAAGCTCAATAGGATAAAAGCCATGTAATTAGTACATACATTTTAGTTAAACGAGTGTCAGGATTTACTTCGATTTTCCACATACCCAGGATATGGTTATTATACAGGTGACTTTTTTATCACTTTCCAAAAAAAATGGGTATAAAAGGTGAACGGAGTAGAAGCAAATGGCATATTTAGATATATTTTTCGAAAAAAAAAATTCTACAAAATTCGAAATTCGATTCGATTTAATTTTTTTTTCTTCAAAATATCTCGTTCTTTGTTCTAATCTGAAAGGTTTACTTGAAATTTATAGCGTTTTTTGATGATAGATAATTATTTTTCTAAGCTGTGGAAACAAGAAAAAAAACCTATGTGTGATATAAAGCTTCTACTCCGTTCACATAGTATACCCATTTTTTTGGAAAGTAATGAAAAAGTCATCCGATATAATGGTTAGCAGTGGGACCATCATTGTCAATGCAAGAATTTGCTCTGTGCCCAAAACTTCGCTTGTTAAATCACTATCTTTCACTGTATAAGGATTAACTACTTGCAAGTAAATATGTACCACAGGAAACAAGCTAGATAATATCGAAACATATACTCACATTTAAAAAAACATATCATCTACATAAACAAACTCACTCCCAAACTTCCGTTCATTAACAAATGAGTGCGCGGGGCAGTAAAACAATAAATATCTCCCGCAATTTGGCCGAGTCGCCGAGTAATTGTGCCTTCACCGTCCCCGATAATAATTTGACGTAATACAGACTCGTAAATTCTTGCCAGGTTGGTGGTAAACTCGTTTTGTGCTCTGGATAGTACTGCGATGGTACACGAGCATGATGTCACGTTTGAGATGTTGAGTTAGCATTATTCACAAAAAGAGGGAACTGGGGCTGCGGTACTCCATACTAATGTGTTCCTCTTTTTTTTTTTTTTAATAATGCCTCTACCATAATCATTTTTTTTTCATAAAATAAATGTCTGCTGTAGACACGTTAGGTCCCTGTGATTTCCTTATTTTCAGCAACTAATAAGTAAAGAAAATACGACCGCCCAAAAATTACAAAAAATGGCCTATTTTTGCGGCCGTGATTAGAGGACTACCAGTCCAATTCAAAAAGTTTTTAACATAGAAATAATTGACAGAAACCTAGACAAACTCTTTCTTAAAGTTTTAATGCCAAAAATAATTGAATCGGCTCAGTTTTCGAGGAGAAAAAAGGGGAATACTGAGCAATGGTTTCTTAAATTTCCTGAAGGCCCTGTTCCTTATGAATAGACAGTTTTTTGATAGTAGACAGAACTCCAATATTTTTGATACACTTAAATGATAGCCAAGAAATCCCCAAATTATTATCATTTCCCTTTCACCGACGCATAATAATCTACTTTATATTAATTGAATTAAACATTCAAATAATTTTCTACTAATGCTATCGGCACCTGCCCCCAATTACTCGGTACTTCGACAAATTTTTAATTATATTTTATAACTTGCCTAGAAATGTTAAGTAAGGATTACAAAATTAATAATGTTACCTTGGGTGGAAACATTAGTGAGTATATGTATACAAATGTTATAGTAATAATTTATAAACATCACAGTGTCTTCTTTTCGAATCGATGAAACTCTAGTTTAGTTAACAAGTTTATCTTCGCTCAGTAAATGACAACATTAATTATGGCTTCAGAAGCGATCTACGTCTTCAAATGTGCAGGAGTAGGCACACTAAAAATATCACACTGCTAATCTGTCATCAGCCTACAGCAGTCCACTGCTGGACATAGATCTCCTCAATCGCACGCCACTTAACTCGATTCTCGGCAACTCTCTTTCAGTTGCTACCACCCTGCGACGATCGACGCTCCACCGAGCTGGAGGACGTCTCACCTTACGCTTGCCGATTCACGGTCTCCACTAAAGAACAGGTCTACGCCAACAGTCATCGGTTCTACGGCTTATATGGCCGGCCCATTGCGTCTTCAGCTTACTTTTTCTGCTAGTCTATATTTATCTTACTTATATGCTTATTGCTATATACCAAAAAAAAACTAAAAGGAACAAAGGACCATTTTTTTGAGCCGGACTCTCAAAACTGGTCCTTTGAGATCAAGAAAGTTTAGTCATTTGTACACAGTAGAAATCATGCAACTCATTTCAAAGAGTTATTTATCAAACCTTTAACGTATCACATACCTACAAACTTTAAACAAGAACAACATAAGCGTGCCAACATTTTTTCATGAATAAAGAAACCAATTTCTTTGAAGATCACATGGGTAAGTACCCTACTTAATTCAGAAAAAAACCTTATACCTCAATGTAGTAAAAATTTGCAATATCTATCAACGTAATAAGATGAGACAGGGATGTGTGAAGCAGAAAGTACATTCAGGTAATTTATTATCCCGAAGGTAGCATTAATCTTAATTCAATGAGGCAGGGTTGCCACATGTCAATTATGGAGAGAACGATGACCAAATATTGGCTGGCTGTTTTGGAATTTTAGATGAAGATTTAATTTTGTGTGTGTGTTTTGCAAGGCAGTTGGTAGATTAAGTTTTAAGTTTAAGATGTGGGGTTCATGACAAGATGAAAAGTTCGAACGTTGTGTAGTGGACGTTTGTATGTTCTGACACACAAATAGGCAAGACGACAAAAAAATCCAATTAGTCCGTCAGTTAGATTATCAAAAAATATTTGACGAGTGTTTTTTTTTCTGTTACGTAAACCAAAATTGACGAAGATATGACGCTTTTAAAATTCTCAATACGTCACGCCTTGGTATAATTTTTAGCTAGTTCTGACGTCACGAGCCCCCACTCCCGAGTTTTGATGCGTTTTATCTTTGTCAATATTCATTGATTTACAAAACCAAAAAATATGTGTCCATTAATTTCCAATACTCTAACTGACGGACTAAATAATTTTGCAATTTTTTGATACTGTTGTCATGCCTATTATGAAGATAACCACTGCCGCGATGGGTTGTATGAAATACTTAAATAATGTGTATTTCATTGAAATGAAATTTGTGGCTTTTCCATTTCATTTGTACTTTCCAGGTTTATCTTAGACATTATCTAAGTGAAAGAAAATATTGTTTTCGTATCGAGTGTAAGTTTTTTTAGTATCCAATCCGCTTTGAACACTTGTGGTAATGAACACTTATTTATGAAAAGAGACGAGATGAGTTTTTTTAGAAAGAGGTTATTGTCCGGCAGTAGGACAGTTAAATATATAAAAACAATTTATAAAAAAATAAATAAAGTATAAATTGTCAGTCAGCCTGTGCTGACAATTTATATTTTATATATTTTTTCGTAAAGTGTTTTCATATTTAATTTTGAATTCCTTAAAAAAATAATTTAAAAAAAATTGTAGCCCACCGGTATTGGGAACAGGGTCCAAGCTACCGCGGTCAGGGCTCCAGACAATATTATTATTAACATCTGATTTTGCAAGTCTCTAAAACTGGCAACCCTAAAAGCTTGGCAGGCGCGTGGCAGTCGCAAGCGCACCCAGTGTTATTACACACTCTGTTATTTCGTACACGACTGTCCTGTTGGGCGCACGTATTTGCATATGGGGGCTGGCTCCTACTTTACTGTAATTTAGCCACGATTTTTACATTAACGTTTTTAAGAAAATAATATTGGAACATTTGGGTAATAAGGGAGGCAAGTGGGCAATGTAATAATATCATACAGTGGTCATCTGATGCACCCTGGGTAGTCTGCCGAAAGAACTTAACTGATTGGCTTATAATTTAAGCAGCTAATTAGTAACCAGATCATAAAGCATAGCTTTTAGTTAAATTATGTTTGTCAAAATCAAAATGGAACTCTATTCATATTTACATTATCACATTCATTGAATTTAACATCGTGAAGATTATGAGTACGTGTAATGAGTATTCATAGGCTTCCACAAGTTGGACCGATGGCCTGGTGAATTCCGCAGAAAACCGTTGGAAGCGTTTATTGCCCGTGGTATCTATTACCAGTGTTACCACCCACAATTATTTTATGATTATAGTTTTGAGATTTTTAATGTTGAGATTATGATTGTTGATCTTACGGGTATGTACCAATCCCAGTGGTACCACGGGTAAAAAAAAACTTCCCGTTGTACAGCTGGATCGCTTGGTGGTACTACGGGATTTTTTTAACCCATGGTACCACGGGCAATTAACCGTTGGAAGCACGGGACTGGAACATTTTGGAAAATATTTTGTGTCCGTAGGTGTGACCGTGGCATCACAGTGGGCCCTATCAGAATACCAGCACTGCTGTATTTGTTTTTCATCTATCGCAGCATCATGCTGAGATAGGAGCCTTTTTGGCCTCGCACAGGTCTTCATTTTATTATTTAGTTTAAGATTCTTTTTTTTTATTATTATTTTTATTTTTGTAGTTCCTGTGCGTGAAAATTTTTTTTTCTTTCTTTCTTTCTTTCTATTTGGCCACACTTTGGAGAGGCCTATGTCTAGCAGTGGTCATCTTTCGGTTGATGGCGATCTACAGGAAGAAGTCAAAATCTTCAATGTATTAGGCTATACAGGTGACTTTTTTATAAGTTTCCAAAAAATAATTGGTATAATAGGTGAACGGAGTAGAAGGAAATGGCATACTTAGTCATTTGTTTTTTCAATATTTCTCTGTCTTTATTCTAATATGAAAAGTTTACTTGAAATTTGTAGCGTTTTTTGATGATGGATCAAGTTTTTTCTAAGCTATGGTAAAAAGGAAAAAAAAAACTAGGTATGCCATAAGCTTCTACTCCGTTCACCTAATATACCCATTTTTTTTGGAAAGTGATAAAAAAGTCTTCTAGTATTATGAATTTAGTCGTGGGTATAATGTAATAAAATAACTAAAATACATCACACATTTTTCTTCAATTGCCATTTTTGTTCATTGTAGAAGTATGTTAAAATTAATTATTAAATTAAAAGCAAAATGATTACATTTTGCTTTTAATTTAATAATTAATTTTAACATACTTCTACTTTCAACCCAAGAGCCCATACTTCTTATCCCTGACCACATGACAGAACATAAATCTTAGTTCAACTTAACCAATCGTCACCAACACACCTTTGATCAAACCTAACCTCAAAACATCTGCTTCACAAAACTTTAATTGGCTTTTTAAATCTAACCAATCATATAGTAATAAAACAAATATGTTAAACACCCGACAGATACCAAATACCAAACTTATAAGCTTGCAAACGCTAAAAACATCAAATTAAAATGTCTTGAAGGCTAATTTGACAGGTGACCGTTGACAGATGATCGCGAGAAGGTTTTTGCTTAGAGGCTGCAACAGAATTGATCGTGGATTCTTAATAAGGCTGCAAGATTTTGGTAGGAAAAAATCTGTTAAATTGGACATTTTCTTGTGATAGGTTATGATTAAAGGGTTTAGAGAGGCGGTCGTGGATTTAGGCAGCCTTGTTAGTCAGGTGGATTATAGGGAGCATCATTTTTCATTCGTTAATGAGGTAACTGGCTGGCTGCTGTAAGCCTCACGAGAGTTTCGAGGAAAGAAACTTATGTCATCTTTTTTTAAGTGCCCGGGTAATGTTTGCTATTCAGGGGGAACGAAAGATCTTTTCTGCTATGACTCTAGAGTCTGAGGAAAATGTTTAAAATTTCTAAAGGGCCTGGGCCCTTGACATTTGTCCTTTACCTAGATGGTTTCACTGTGTAAAAAATAGAGCTTATGTGAAATGAAAACTACTTTATTTTTGTGTCTTCAAAAATAATACAATTTGACAACTACACAGATTTCATGGGTTTATGTCTGTTGTTACAAAATATTTTAGTTTAATAGCCTTTGAACTAATTATTTTTTATTAATCAACGTAGGTAATAAATAAATACCGCTACAAGCTACCTACATGAAGACGACCCCAAAAAAGTCCAAGGCAAAATAACTGTCACTGTCAAAAAAAACGTGGTCCTTTCGCCCCAAAGCATTTCCAAATTACAAAAAAAAACTGTATTTAAGCCTAAAGACAGTCAAAAAAAACAGTGTAACACTATCAGAAGTACGTAATTTATAATCAATTAGTAGGACGGGTATCAAGGTGCACTGTGTGCAGTTGAGGGTTTTTTTTGTCCATAGCACGTGGGCAGTGGGCAAAAAACCTATGATGTCTAGAAAAAATAATGGTGGAAGAGTAATGGTGGTGTAATGGACGTGTTCTGGTAAATTGTTGCCTTGGTGCTCGTAATTAAATGTTTTTTCTTCTCTTTATTGTTAGTTTATTGAGCACATGGTTTATGTTGAACTAAATACTCTCCGTGTTTAATTTATTTAATGGGTTATTGGTTTTGACTGGTTGTAGACTCTGTTTATGTGCATTGTGACAAACTAAGTGTAAGTTTTTAGAGTAATATTTTTGGAATTGTTAGGAGTGGAAAAAAAGGTTTCAGCTTTTATCCACTTTTTGGAAATTGACCTCACATGCTAATAATATAATTTCCATGATCGAAAACACACCGAACACATTTTACGTAAAATATTGGTCCTTGTATACGATGAAAAAAATTACGAAAGGACCATTTTTTCCTGGTTATCGTATAAAAATAAATAAGATACTTAATCTTACTAGAAACTGCCTGAATACACGTGCCACTATCTAAGCAAACAACAGCCTATGAAACAGATACAAGCAAACTATCAATAAAAAGCAAACATCAATCAATCATAATACTGACTGCTATAGAACAACAAAGTTAATTAACCACCTTTTTCTATTCGACCGTAACGTATGTAAATAAAAACAAGTTCGGATGCCATCCCTACGTCACAACTTATCTATTTAGGCACGCCTTTTTACACAGCGTATTAAGAGAAATATGACTATCTCTTTCTGACGTATGGAGTTTGGAGCGTTGCTCTCTTTCTCGCGACCTAGTTGGAATGGAAATGAATAAGGTCGTAACTGGATAGTTTGTTTTTGAATTGTGTACTTAGTGGTTATAGGAATTATGTGTTAGTGCAGTAGTGTTTGTATTTTTATTTTGCAAGTGGTTAAATCGGATTAAATTGGTGAAACAATTAATTAATCAAGACAGTTCCAAATGTTATAACATGGTACTACGCTTGAATTTAAAAGGAGATTACCAGTGGTATAGGTATATGTAGTTGTAGACGCAAGTCTATTCATACTACTAACTAAACTGAAGACTTTTTTGTCGTTCAAAGAGTCCTGCAAATTCAAGCCGGGCATTGAAGAGCAAAAAATGTAATCCATACTATTAATTTTTAGGAGGAGCTCGTGGCAAAATAATAACAGCCACTTGGGTCGATCTTCAGGTTGGTTCCGTGGATGGGTAACCGCCCATTACATACCGAGTTTCCTCCGTGCCTCGGAAGCACGTTAAGCCGGTGATCCGGGCAATTGTGGTACATCTTTGACAGTCACTACAGGCAGTCAGTGGCCTGAAAGTCTGACAACCAGTCTTACAAAGGGGTATCGTATTGCCCAGTTCTAACTAGTTTGTGGAGGTCACGTAGGCAGTCGCTCCATGTAAAATATTCGTATTCAGTTGCATCCGTGTGAAATGGAAGCTGACTGCCAAACCAACATAGTTGGGAAAAGGCTACACAGATAATGATGATTATTACTTTTTAAGGCCACGTAAAAATTGCTTGAATTATGGTTTTTACAACATATAAAAATACATCTGCATTTAAAACAGAGACGTAAAGAAATAACTCATTTAGTGCAATCTTCTGCAAGTTTGAACATTATTATGTCAATGCAAAAAGAAAGCTGTTAAAATGGCAGTATTCTTGTTATTTCAGTATAATTACTAGTTGGAGACGGAAGGCAGATGCGTGTGACTACGTTTCAAATTTTACGTTTTCTGTTGGTTAGACTATGGTGGTTATGGAATTAGGCATATTTTGGAAGTAAGTAACATCATACGTCTTTTTCTAGAAGGGTTGGGCAAAGACAACACATACACACATACATTTCGCCAGTTATGTTTAAGTCTTATGTATTAGCGAGGCTATTGCCATCCGGGCACGAATCCAGACTTCGTGTTACTGATTGAGATTTTTTTATTGAAAAAACCCAATATCGAATAAATCAATTATTAACTTATTAATTAAAATAAATTAATTCTACACTTCACATTTAGGTAAAAATGTAGAACGAGGAAAACTTGAACATTTTGAGGACCAATTTTAAGGAACCCGTTTAACGGCTCTGGTAATCTCAAACAAAGTATGTATAACTTCTTTGTTAACGAAGAAAGATAATCATTATAATTTTGAAATATTCAAGTCCTAAGTTTTGGTAGCACCCAAGCGCAGTGTCCAGTAATTCCCCTATAATTTGAGGGTGGCCACAACAACGCAGATTGTTTTGGAGATAGAGCGACGCACTCCGACAAACACTTTGGTGCACTAATTACTTACACCTGGAAAAGCATCTTTATTATATTATTTTTATTATAGGTTACAGTTTTTGGCGGTTTTCTTACATGCATATGTCGTAATCTGTCGTTGTTGTCATGTCTTATTAAAGTTTTAAAACCACAGGGTTTCGTTTTATGATGAATTTATTAAGGCCAAATTGCTAAAATTAAATACAAAATTCAGGTTGCCATCTTTTTGTCAATTTAAGGGGCTCGTGTTCAAATGACAATCAGGGGATCAATCAATCCGTAAAATTCAGAAGCGCTGGCTGCGTTTAGAATAGTCGACATTATTTTACATAGAAAAAGACAGGTCTGCAATCCTGAAGTCAAAATTAGCACCCGAATCATCATAATAAAGAAGAGATGGAGTTACTATGACTTGACAGAAAAACTAGAAAGTGTGAAATGACAAGATACAGGAGCTTAATTCAATCTCAACAAAATTTGACGAAACTTGGGCACATATTCTCAAAAGTTTAGACTTTTTAGAATCATCGATCAGTCTCTTGAAATGTCTTTAAATCTATGTTAAAATGTCTTTAAATCTATGTTCAGGGCGAAATCTATGTGACCGTACCTGAGTACCTAATAATAGGTGCTTTTTAAATGACACAATGTCTTGTTTCTATACGCCACTTTTCCTATTCATAGCTTCCGAACTAAACGACTAGTTAATACATTAATTACGTCGCTTATTACCTACAGTTATATTTGCTGAGCAATAAGCGCCGGTAAGCGAGACGGACAGAACGACACAGACGCGTATCGGCGCGTGTTTAAATACCGTGTCGTATGTTGCTATGTCCTGTGTGCGGTGGTCAAGTTATGAGCGACAGCGGTTTCAGGAGGAGGAGAAAGGAGATTTTGTTAAAGTAGTCAAAACTGTAGGTACTGCAGGACCATTAACTTTAGAAAGTTTGGTCCTTCTGTCCTGGAAAGAGCAATGCTATCCAAAAATCGTGGAGAATTTGTGATTGCAACAACTGATTTTAATATAATACTCGTAGAACTTAAAACGAAATTCGTCGGACGTCGAATGTTGTTGCTCACACAGCTGATCTATCTGCAACTGGTAGTCAAACTGTTTTTTAAACCCTACTTTCAAACATTTTTACAAACAGTTTTGGTAAGAGAGATCGTAACCTCTTGACCATGACTTCCACGTTCAAGCGACACGTTTCCTGCGAAAATGATAGCGGAAAACAAATTAAAGAACTTGTCTAGCGCGTACTACATATCACCGTCCAACCATGTCGTCCGAAGCCATGCACATTAAAAGTTGAAAACTGTGTCTATTTATCCATAGTAAAGATCTATAATCGCTTGTCACTGCTATCTTAGACCAAAATAACAAGCCAGACAGTCGGACGTGTCGCATGACGAGCGCGGGCGGCTACAGCTCTGCGCTTGATAAATAATACTAATGTGACATTGTACGATGTAATGCGCTTACATACACACTAATATGGGGACTTTATGGACTTTAGTATATGAGGAGAAATACATATACAGAGTGGCGGTAGAAAGAGACACAAAACCGATTCGTGAAAAAAAAAATGCGTTTAAAACAATCTACTGTAGTATGGGAAGAATTTGTTTTTCTTTTTTCAAGAAACTGATGTTAGTTTCTTTTGGAAAGTTATTTAATATGACGGGTAGACACACCTCCTTGAAGGATGCAGGTACCTAACTAAATAGTCACCCTGTATTATACCTAATGTAATTCTTTATATTATTGGGTTGTGAGCAAGCAGGCGGTCTTCTTGATGGTAAGTCGCCCAACGCCTACAATACCAGAGTCTGTACTCGATGCACTCACGAAGATGATATTAAATTGGAATCGATTCCTTACAAACTATTTTATTATTTGTTTAGCAGCGGACAAAATGGTCGTATCTACTTAGAAAAGTCGAAAGACTTAGTTTACTTACTGAAAATATAACCACTTGAAAAGAAAAGAATTACCTATTATTTAACGTAACTATTGGAATCAGGAATGTTAGTTTTTAATTTCCTGTCCTCTTTATTTTACTTTGGTTTGTGCGTGCACCTTGTTATTTTTTTTGCTAACTCAGTATGCGACTATTATCGCTCAAAACATGGGTACTTAGATATCAACCGGACTTCACCACAACTATTTATCTATCTGACTAATACCTAAAGGTACGAAGGTTCTACTTATCACTTGATTTGGTGAAGGAAAACATCGTGAGGAAACCAACATGCCTGAGATATATTTCTCGAAGGCATGTAAAGCCAAGTCATAAGTCCATGGGCTGCATAAAAATTCTGACACCAGGTTAGGCAATAACCACACGATAAAGAAAGATTAACAAACTGAGCAGCTGTACTTAATCATTTACACTTGATTATGCTCTAGACTTCTAAACGCAAACAAATCTGTTTTAATTTCAATCACATATATCTTCAAAAATATTAAAAGTTCGCAGCGAGATTTTAACTCAACCTTCTCTTTGAGTTTAACATTTTCCTCGCTCCCTACCTATACATCTACGTATCTATATGTGGCGTTATCTATTTAACAGTCTTTAGCTCTCCGCCCCGAGAATACCAGACACATTCACCAACCGTCCCAAAACAGCTATTAAAAGGTTTCTATTTTAATAAGGTTAGAGTTTAAAATCGCTTGCACCATCTTATTAATCCATTACAAACGTCGTCCGATAAACAAAGACCTATGAAAAGCGTACAACTCCGTCTCAAAATTCCGTTTTCATTTTGGTCCTTCGGGGCGGGGTGGATCAAGAAAAACTGGTCCTTCTAGTAGGTATGAGGGAAGTGTGAAGAAGCTAAGAGGTGTATCCCCTCCGGTTCGGTCGCGGTGGGCGGGGCCACGGACACGGTCCGTCCGTTACAACCGCTCCACGCATCGCGTTGAGCTTACGCGTGAAGCACAACCGAACGCACGCTTTTTCAATTCGGAACTGCCGCTTTTCAAGTGTTTTTTTTCGAGTGAATTTGAATTTTGATTTAATTTGTTTTTTTTTCTCTGTGAAGTTTTTGGTTAGAAACTTTTTAGTTTTTAGTAAGGACTTTTTAGGAGTGTCGGTTTTAAGCTAAATAATGGACTTGCTTTTTTGTTTTAATTAGAAGAATTAAAACTGTTTGTTTCTGAGTGAGAAGGTGAGTTTTGTGATTTTTAGCTTTCTTGTTTTTGCAATTTAAGGTTGTTTTTAAATTTCTAATAATATGCTTTTATCAAACATTTGTATTATGTAATATTATCCTCCAAAAAAATAACAAATATGCAACTTTTCCACCTGAAAAAATATGAAATGTGTCAGCTTTTCCTGCACCCCCAATATTTTTACTGTCGAATATCCTACTACTTTTATGAATTTAGGTACAAACTTACATCCTAATATAAACAACCGCGAACAAGAAACATTTAAAACAATTTAAAAATACCATAATTTTGGAGTAATCGGATATTTTATCCGTTATCATTTGAACATCTCATTTATTGTCAAGAAAAGACATCAACGCGCGCGCCTGATGTTCTTTTAGATAAGATAAGGAAATAATTTTACTTTTTCATTTTTCTTTCAAATGTAAGAGTAGTTATTAAATATTGTTACTATATTTTTACAATAATTAGCTTTTTCAATAGAGTACAACAAGAATACTTTTAGGGTTGAGAAAATTAGGTTTTCAAAATACTTCAAACCTATTTCATATTTTTTGTTTTGGTCCTCCGGTTCTAAATGAAGTGGATAATTATGGTGTCATGTAGCAAAGTTTTTAGACTTACCAAAGTACTTTCAGTATTATTTTAGGAGGAAGGTTTAAATTATTTCCACTCTCAGAGGTTGGTTTGAATGGAAAATTATCTGACATCTTTAACTATGAACAGAAATTTAAAAATGCTTAAGTATATTCTTTTTATACATTAAGCTTTTCTCGTCTCTTCTTTTTGTTTTCTCCTAGTACGTCTCCAATTAATGATGGTTGGTTATCAACTCAGAATAGATCTCCTTGTCCTTTGCATTGTGGCAAAGCTCAGTAGCACTCATGATATTCTCATCTCATTGGACCATAATTTACACAATTACAATAAAATGTTAATTTAAAGTTACTCATTATTTAACATGCAACTTTTAGAGAACAAGATTAGCCTATTTGGTTTATTTAAAAGAAATAAACGTTTTGTTTAAAAATCTGTTCAAACTTTCCTGAAAAGAAAAAGAAAACTTGTGGCCTGAAAGAGTGAGATGATAGTATAAAGCTAAATTAGTAATTAGAGACTGCACAGCAGAGAAGATCACTTTGGCACTATCAAGTGAATCGATCCATTAGACATTTACTGATGAATAACATGAAAATCCTGTGTCAGTGTTATGGAGTGAGAGAGGACAAGCCTGTAAAGTTTACTTTTTGACTTAAAATTATAAACATTGCTTAATTTCTGCCGCTCAATCTCAATGGAGTGTGAGACTAATAAATCAGGCAAAGGTGAATATTCTTCTTCTTAGCGTGTCGGCAATCTAAATTGAGTCAGCCCAGAACTGAGCAACTAGTTTGGCGAATATTAATATAAATTTAGGTGAATATTGCGAAGAAAAAAACTAAAATCTTATTGATTTTCTACAGTTATAGTGTTTCAGTAATTAGAGTTTAAAATAACCATCAGTTTTTTTCATCGTCAATAAGTTTCATTTTCATCAGACGTCTAAACTTTTCCCATATATTACGCTAAATCGGTTTACAGTTAAAGACATAAATTACTTTACATGGAGCGACTGCTATGCCGTTTGACCTCCACAACCCAACTATTACGTTATGTTGCTCTGCTCAATATGGGCCTCCTAACAAAGCCTTAAAAAAAACAGAAAAAGAAGATTTTCCTTTAAGCAAGCGTGCTCCACTGTAGGCCGCATCATCGCTTCAAATCAGACGACTTGCGGCTAAACGCAAGCGTATTAAGTATATTAAAAAAAAAAATATAGCTTTGAATAAAGTTAAATAAAGCTTCTGGGGTCACATACATTGCATTACAAAAAAATGTATTTAAATATTGTCATTGTGGCTGTTTCTAGGAAAGCTTTAAATAAGTCGTTTTTCTTAAATCAGTGGTGTTATCCAGTTAGTGAGTTGAGGAGTCAGGCAGTCGCTCCATTTAAAATATTCATTTACATTGGCTTACACTGGAAGCCGACCACAACATAGTTCGGAAAAGGCTTGGCAGATGATGATAAAGCATTTATAAAAAGTGTCAGCGCGATAGGGCGAATGTAAATTATTCTAAATTGGCTAGCAAGAACCTATCTTAACACGCTCAAAAGTGAAACTTAAAAAAAGCTTTAAATAACCCCCATGCTTTCCAGTTCCCTGTCCACAATTAATTAAAATTACCAAACACTGCAACACAAGCTAAAAAGCCACAAAAACTCTTTATCAGTTACTTAAGTCACGAACCGTAGACAAAACATACATTTTTACGATACATAGACAATTATAATAACTATGTATACCTATTTACCGTCACGGTGTGTCACATCGTGTGACTGAAGCTCTCTTGTCTATTACCAACTATTGTTACAGTCTTATGTCAGGTGCGCTTTTTAATCTGTGGTTAACTTATTTTGTGGTGTAAGGGAGAAGCGACTGCGGATTATTAAACGAAAAAAGGAATATTTTTCTCTACATACTAACAAGAAGTCCTGTTTTTTAACCTTTCGAGTATAAAGATAGGAGAAGTGTAAAACATATTGGCCCTTTTGATTTGCTTATGTAAGATTCAGCTTTACGTGGCATTTATCATTTTAAGTAATTCCTATTCCTTTACAATTATTTAAATTGCTTTCCGCTTAAAAAAATATAAAAATAAAATCTTGCGATTCTGAGAATCTGAAAAATATTTATTCTGCTTTTACATTCATTTGAAATAACAGAATATATTATCAACATAAGACAATTTTTGAAGATTTTGATTTAAAAAATAAAGGTTCTCAGTCACCAAGAAATCGCTAAATATTTTTAGACCCCACACCATTCCCAACTAATCTCACCAACTTACACCACACGTCAAGGCATAGCGTCCTCTTTGATCTAACCGCTGCTTAATTCGCAGTGGATATACGCGAATCATACAGCTTTGCATGGTTTGATACCCGACAGAATGTTCCCACCGCCAAGGAGAACGTTGATAATTGTTCTAATGGGAATGACTTTACTATCAATTCATTTTGTGTATAATATTTAGTTTGTTGTGTCTGTCTGTCTGTCTGTCAGTGTTAAAGAAGAGAATTGGTTAGATTTTGTTCCGATTTTTCCCTAGTCGTTTCCCAATTATGTTGAGGTCGGCTTCCTGTCTCGCCGGAGGCAGCTTAATATTTTACATGGAGCGACTCAACAAGCCAATTATTGGAAAATACGATAGAAAGAAAAAATAATTATAGAAAGATTCTGAGTTGCATATTGTACTTTTGCTTATGTTTTGTTCAGGTTTGTACACAGCTATTACAAGTTATTACAGACCATAGCCAATGTTTATCAGAATTATTTTGCCCTGTTTGAATTATTTAATTAAGGTATTTTTTTTTATTTAATTCGGGTTTTCCATATTATGAATGAATACGGTCTTACAATTCGGAGACTCATTTGAATTTCATGTTTTGGGAACAAGGACCAACTTTATGAAATGTTTGGTCTTTCGTCTCTCGAATCAACCACCATTTCTCTCAGTCAACAAAACACCATAAAAACGCCGTGCATAGCCGGGGCACTAAACTAGTTCAATAATAATTGAGCACGTTACTTTTATTAAGTATTTACTGAGTTTTACGTTCGTACGCGTCGTAAAAATCAACGGGGGTTGGTGGAACAGTTTACTCGGCTAGACTTGTTGTAAATATGGCATTTAACATAAACTGTTATACGGATACGTTAAAGGATTATGGTGTGTGTGATGTGGAAACGTACAGAAGTATTACTGTTAATTCGGGTGGAGGAATGAAAGAAGTTTTGACAATGAATATATGGCTGGATGGACTGAATGAAAGATCGTATGGTTAGAAAGGGGATGTCTACTGATATGACGACTAATACAAAGTTGAAGACATGCTGCGTCGACCAAAACATATTGGGATAAAGAAAAGAGAACGATGATAATAAAATTATTCTGTGTACCTCCACTTTGTTAGGCTTAACGAGCACACTATCCGGGTAATTCCAAAAAATCCTGTGGACTCCAAGGAACATGATGTCATCTTCGTTTTTACATGTTTTTATTTTTATTTTCAGTGGGTATAGATGCCTCAAATATCTTGTAACTTGGTCAGTCACGATTTATAGTTAGTATTGTATTGCTCCTCTAATTTTGATTCTTTTTCAGAATTGATACTAACTGTAAGTGTTTAATTCTTGCCATTTTATTAATAATTGTATGAAACCGTACAGGCCCTACTGATTATTATAATTTTATCACATAATATTTTCCTTATATAGCGACTTCATAAATTTTACCTTACTTAGATCGACTAAGTCGTGCTTCCGCAAGCTCCTGTAATCAAAGGTGGTGTCGGTTTCATCGGTCGCGTGTTCTCCACACTTCGTTCATAACGAGCCTATAATCACCGACTCGTACTTTTAGCACCCAATTTTCGCACTTTCGTACGCATTCGCCCTGTAATTCGGCGCAATTAGTGGCAAATGTGAGGTAAAACACCTTAAATGATTCCTCGTTCGTCGGCATTAAGGAGGAGATGATGCAAAATTTGACGAAAGTAAGAGGATGCAGTGTCTTGGCAAAGATAATTTTGCAGTCCCGAAAATTGATTCCCCTTTCGATTTTAATGCCCAGTTTAGTTTACGAGGTGTGAAAGTAATTTTGTGTATATTTTGCCGCGGGCAAAAGCCGTCGGCTTTGCGTATGCTGTCAACTAACATCGGTGATTGTTAAATTTGTCTTAAGGACCAAGTGTGAGGTGTTAGGACCAAATTGTTGACGCCTGGAGCTTTCGACGCTACTGGTAGAAAATTACATTTCTTTTAGTTATTAAGAGAGCTGCGCAGTAGCTGTCGCTCTTAGAGATCTGTTATTACTTGGACCTTAATTTGACGCTAATTTCTCAGAGTTGGTCCAAAAATAAAACGTTTGTACATTGTTGTATATCTACCCTGAAGGTGTAAGAAAAATTGGGAGGATCGGGCACCATTATAACTTACATGTATGTGCTTACTCTGCAGCTGGTCGACGATGTTTATAGACAATATCTTTTGCAGTATTATATTCTTTGCTCTCACGTCCGCTCATACATATTTTTCAAATATGCCATAACTTTGTGTAAGTCAATGTTAAATATACTAGGTTTGACACCGTTGGGAAAATGCTAAGAAAATGAAATGAGGCCATGAGCCAAACTATACACATTATTTGACGACCTTAAGCTTCTTTCTTATTGCCGCTACGTATATTTCCGCCTATTTTCTGCGGTTATAACTTTTCAGTTACAGTTTTCTAATCTTTTTATAGATAACTAGCGGACGTCACGCGGTTTCACCCGCGTAGTTCCCGTTCCCGTGGGAGTACGAAGATAAAATATAGACTATGTTACTCGCTGATAATGTTTGCTGAAAGAATTTTTGAAATCGGCGCAGTAGTTTTTGAGTTTATTCACTACAAAAATACACGCACACAAAAATACAAAAATACAAATCTTTCCTCTTTATAATATTAGTGTAGATTAGTGTAGATATCTAAGCGATAACATTTTGCAAACAGAAATAGGTTACGAAGTTTAGGTCCTTCGGTACAACCTGATGGTACACTTCATCAATAGGTACACTGCTATCATCGGTGCTAATCATCCTCACAATTAAAATTATTCAATCTTTATCAAAGCAAAGGAATTATGTTATAATAACCAAAAGCATAATAACAAAACTTAATGTATGATTGTAATTCTAGCAAGTTATTGCTGTTCGTGACTCGAAGCCGTAACAGCGTAACTTTAATGTTTGGAGATCTACTCGCGTTACAAAGAAAAACCGTGACGGAAATGAGAATTAGAACTTTTAATTTGATGCAATATTAATAAAAGGAGAATGAGTTTTATACGAGAACAATAAAAGACGAAATACATGGCGTAAACAACGTTACATAAGCCTTTTCCAAGGATTCAATACAATACATTATTCTACATACAAGGTGTAAACGAACCCACCTCACGAAGCCGTCAATCAAGCATTCTGTACATCAAACTAAGTAACTCTACGCAAAAATTATTGCTGGGAGTGGGAGACGACTTTTTTTGGGGTAAAAAATCACGTTTTACGGTAGGACTCAATGTTACGCACTCAAAACATTGTGCTGGTGGATACATTGAATAGTACGGGAGTCGTGGAGTTAAAGTAAAATTATAATATTAACAACTTGTATTTAAACAAAACTTGTGAAAAAGTTGGATCTTTGATGATGAGGTATGGTCTAGAACAAAACAAAAAATCGCAATGACGGGGAAAACAAGTGCCTTTCAGCTTGTTAAGGATACTTTTACACCCATTATACTGTGTTAGGACCAATCAAACATTTGTTGCACATAGCTTAAAACTATTGAATTATATATTATTATAACTAAATATTCTAATACAAAAAATTTGTAAGCGGTGTATTGATGAAGTTCACCATCAAGTGATGCCGAAGGACCTCGTAGTAGAGTAGTTTTAGTACGAACCTACTTCTTGGTCAATCTTACTAACTGACTTTTCACACCATTTTATTATTGTATTACTTATGAGATGCATATCGTCTCCAGCAGTAAGAACAAGAGAAGCTGGTTTGAAAAAAGCTTAGGTAATCAAAACAGCCCAAAATATTAACGGGTGGCTCGCCCCTAAAACATGGGATTTAAACATATCTGGCAAAATGTGAGTTTACTATAATGTACATCTTTGCCTAACCTTTCGAGGATTACAGGCGTGATGTTATGTTCTTTAAGTTATGGGTGGTCACGAAATCACTAAACTACCTCGTTAATTACAGTATAATCTATAAAATAATGTACATATGGTATGACTAAGTAAAATTACTTACTTTAACAAAATTATTTCCTCAAATGTTGATTTTTAAACATTTTCAGCCAAATATGACGTCAGTACTTTAAAATTTATATCAAAAATGTTAGTACTCGGGTTATAACTTAAAAAGAGTCAAGTACAATCGAGCACTAAACGCTTTCGATTGAAATATCATCATCTCTGCCAAGCCTTTTTCCAGGTATCTTGAGGTCGGCTTCCAGATTAACTAGATGCAGCTAAATACCAGTATTTGAGCAGCGGTGGCCCAGTGGTGGCAGCCCCGACTTACGAACAGTAAGTCGTGGGTTCAAACCCAAAAAAAAAAAAAAAAAAACGTGTTTCGGACACCAGCCCATTATACAATACAATACAATGCCAGTATTTTACTTGAAGCGACTCAATTATTGAATTACAACACCCCATTTTTTTAGAAATCATCAAATGACTTCTCCCGCTCTGGGCGGAGCAGGAGGGAGTGTCAGACTTTTACTGACTAAAACCCATCCATGTCCTTTCTTAGCCCTTTGTGTTCCGGGAACACCCCCTTGGTTAGACTGGTTGTCAGACTTTCAGGACTATCCGTCACAACTGTCAAAGATCGACAAATGACAGTAGTCAGACAAAAGTTTGACGTGCTTTCCAAGGCACGGAGCGAACTCGACATGTAATGAATGTATACCCATCCACGAAACGACCTTGGCAAGTGTTGCTTAACCTTGAAGATCGACCATTCCGGCTATTAATATTTAACCACGAGCATGATTGAAATATCAATGTCGCTTTAAATACAGCATTTTGATTAGCACATTATCCTTGTTAAAATCGTTCGCTGTGTCGTTGTAAAGGGGTGAGTAATGTCTAGGGGTTGATTTAATTAACAAAAACAAACATTCACACCTGATTTATGGATGTTAAAGGTGTAATGTTGCATTAAGTAAGGCTCGTTAAGTTAATACAACTAGCTTATTTACATGGCTTCTCTTGTTGCTAGCTGAATGATAAAAGGTTTGATGTTCTGACACCAGAGCCACCAGCCCGCGTAGCATGAACGCCGTAGAAACGAAAGAGAATCGACAAATCTTTTGTTCATCTGTCATTGAGTCGACAAAATGACAGATGAACAAAAGATTTGTCGATTCTATTTCGTTTCTACGGCGTTCATGCTAAGCAGGGTGCACATCAAACTACCCGAAACTGACAAATTTTCAAATCAACCTTGAACCTAATGCTTTAGCGATCAAGTTGAAAATCTATTTAAGAAATTTGACAGATTGTAGTGCTTTGATGTGCTGGCGTCTGTACTAAGGTCCTTCGTTGATTTAGGATACAGTGCAGCCAGGAGCAGTGGGTTGGCCCACTTTTTCTTTTTCTAACAGAGAGGAGGCCCGACTCCCAGCAACAGAAACATCATACGATCATTGATTACATATTTTTTTAATACTTTAAAAAGAGAGTTTTTCGATTAGGAGAGTACCTCTAGCCACTTCTATCAAATAAAACTCAAAACATAAACTGGGATTTGCGAGATATTAAACAAAATATTACTATGGCGAAGGTTTCCCGAGAGACCATTGCCCAGGGGGTCTAAAATGCCCCCTTTATCAGAATTGTAATAGAGATAAAAATTTGAATCAGGTTACAATTCGTAAAATTAACACAGACGCAGATAATACTATGAATTGTCACTTTTATATGATCCTGTTATTATTCTGCTAAAGCGGCTTTTTATGCCAAAAGTGGGACAACACACAGGTCAAGATAAAAACAAAAAAAAAAGATGCCCGTGTTACCGTTATATTATTAACATCTTATTAATATTGTTCTGACCAGATGTCCATTCCGGCTTTCGCCAAAACTCAATCTTGTGGTCAGATTACCACCACACACGTCCACCGGGACTAACCTGACCACAACACCATCCAACCATACACATACTATTTATTACAAGAAGAATTAATTCCTTTAATACACCATTTTATTTTACTTTATTTTACCCAAAAATTACGCAACGACCCAATTAGTTTACTCCAGTATCAATTACAGATACGACACAGCCGTCCAAGGTGTCATTATTGGCCAATGAGAGGCATTCTTTTGCATTGTATCCGAAAAGGCTTAATAATTACTGATAAAATTGCACTGTGATTACAAAGGATAAAAATACAAGCGTAAGTCGGACTCGCACACGTAAGGTTCCGTATCACAGTATAAAGTTTAATAAAAAAAACATCTAACAAAAACACCTTCCTTGTGGAACCCTTTTAAATTTAATTAAAACGCGGACACTAGAAATTTTCATTTGTGTGTAGCAAAACTAACTCTGTGATATTTTTAAGTGTATTACCATTACGGTTCAAAATATACAGCTCTGTGACAGACAGACGGATGCACACTTTGGGTACGGAACCCTAAAAAGGATTCAGGACACCAAATTGTAGCATTATTTAGGAGATGCACCCGGTATGTCGAAAGTGGACGTTTGTTCACACACTCTCATTACGTTAATTGACATCTTCTTTTGTTTTTGACTTTTGTATGTGATTGCATTTGGGATTAATTGTTCTGTAATTAGGATCGAGTTTGTGGCTGACAATACATTTCTTCAGACATTTTTGTCGGTATCTCAATTAAAGGGACTGATTGTTTTTTGGTACAAATAAACAATCACACGTTATTTTATAGTTCCTGGATATAACATATTGTAAATAATTTAAATAGAGTAACTATTCAGTTTATTTTTATTTTTTCTTCTCTACCTTTGCCAATGGGCAACTAGAATAAATTTTATTCTATTCCTCGAAAAGATTGACGTTGGAAAATCTATTTATTGTTTTGTCTTTTAATCTGGGATGGCATGTTTTTTTTTTTTGGTGTATATTAGTTAAGAGAAAATAATCATGTCCAATGATTTTTTTTTAATGGCTTCGTTAAAAAAATACCTTAAAACCTCAAAGTTTATTTGAAAGCAGACTTATTAAAATCAATAAAAAATAGAAACAAGAATTCGAGAAAAGGCTACCGATTCATAGATCTACCATTATAATCAAATTGGTACCATAGGGTACTAGTATCCGTTCACTAAGTTACGCAATTTTCTTAACGAACATCAGTTTCGTAATAGGGATACTAAAATTCCAATCAGTGATATTGGCGCTTCTGCAACTAGCCAATTCTAATTTACTTAATTATTAGTGATTTGCATCCATAGAACACGCCCAGAATAATTTGAAAATTAAGTCAAACTTCATAGCGAAAGCGTGCGATTGAACTGATGTCAACAGATTAAGACCAGTTTGCACTAGAACTCACGAAATTAATTCAGCCCTTTTATATTTAAAACATCTCTGTCTCCGTCATTTTCAAACGATTGGCTGTAACAAAACGAGGTTTTAAATTTTACGTAATTTGTGGTGCAAGCGGAACCTAAAGCTTAACAATTAAACAATGTGAGTGCACTCGAAAATGAGCCTAAATTACACTACCTATAAGGTTCTAAATCTTTGATTGACATCCAGTTCTAAAGGCCCTCTAACTTATATTTAAATCCCATATTTGAATTGAAATTTCAAAATATCTACAGGTCCTTCGACAGTAGTCTGAATTCTCATCCTCATTTAAAAAACAAGAACAAATTGTAATGAGTTCAACTTTAGCTACTGGCAAATCGTAATTGTTGGTCATTCCCGTCTTGTTTAAATAATTGGAAGTAATGATGACCGCCAGAGGGCGCCGGCAGCCACACGACGCAAAAGTTTGGCCCTTAGAGTCGAAAGAAAGACTCATGATTTGGCAAGAATGTATGTGAGTAATGTCTTTGAGTTTTAACTATAAAAATATTAAGTAGATTACTTTAATTTGGCTTATAATTGGCTAACTCACTTATAGTGTAGGTAGAATACAATATTGTAAAGCCATGTCTTATCTTTTGATTTGAAACGGTGATGAATGGTCGACGGCTTCGATGAAAACTTTAATCGAAAGAAAATAAGGTTTTTCTACATAATATAAATTATATTTTGTAATTTTTTTTAAGTATGAGACTTGTGTTTGACACTCATGAACATTAAAATATGCTTTTAAAATTCATAAAGTGTCATTTCTGCGAAATTTTGCATGGAAAATTATTAAAACACTAGCGACACAAGAGCCAATTTTTATTCCAAATATGGAATGTGGTGCTAACTAAATTCAAAACAAAACAAGAAAAACAAAACTCAACCTAAAACAAAACAACTAGTGTTACCAAACAAAAATCTGACGCCAAACAATTTTTTCACCACCAGTACTGTATTAATTATGAAATTGGAGCACCTTACTTAAAGCGCGCACATGTAAATCTGAGTGCGAATTCATTAAAAAATTTTAGTGTTTTAAAACCTCCACCCGTATCAAGCCTGTTTCATGCTGCACGAAAATGCAAATTTTCCACAGTTTTCTTATGTCAAACTAAATAATGAGAGGCTTTTTTAAAGGCGCTGTTAGTCGCTTAATTAGAACTTTAGGTTTTATGGAAGCACTGATAAAATTTGTTGCTGAAATTTTTCTTTGTCGTGTTTGGAGTGACATGTGTCGTGTTTTATGTGACATATGTTACGTTGTGACTTCAATTACTGGATTGAAGTGGCTAGCACGAACCATCTTGACACAAAAGATACCTCGTGGTTTATCAAAGTTGTCGCAAATCCGATTGTCTTTTGTTTCAGTGCTGTACTGAACATAATATTGTAGTAATGATACTTGTGTAAAGGACGTGCTGAAGTGCCTAAATACTTTGTTAGAAGTTTTACACCTTTCGGTGAGAAACGAATGGATCCGTATCAAAGGGCCAAATATAGTTATAAGGTACAAGGGTAAAATTTACAAACGCCGCCGTCGCTCCAGCAACCTCATTTGTTCGTCGCATCGGAACACCGATCAATTATTTCTAAGAGTTACAAGTAATTATCTAGAAACTGTTGATAATTTCTAGAAAACATATTCTTTCTTTGCGTTCACTTCCAGTATTGGCTATGCCTAAAAAAATTTTTTTTTTTTTTCTCACATTCCCATATCATGTATCCAAATGTACATATAATATAAATGCGAAAATTAATCTGTCTGGAAAGTGGTACCGTATTACCCAGTACTAACTGGGTTGTGGAGGTCAGATTGGCAGTCGCTCCATGTAAAATATTAGTATTCAGCTGCATCTGGTTAGACTAGAAGTCGACCCCAACATAGCTGGGAAAAGGCTAGGCAGATAATGATGACGAATGTCATCTAGAAATTTGGCACACAAGTTAACCATGACAAGATTAAATTCTGAAGCAATTCCCGAGCAAAGGCGCGGCAAAAAGCTATTTCAACAAACTATGCAAATAATTAAAAAACACCAAATACCTAATGCGCAAAGCAAATCTTCCTTGATGCAAAGAACACCACCCATGATTAAAGACTTACAGAAACCCAAGCGTAAAAAACTGAACAATCGGCCAGGTTGAAGCTAAGTGCTAAAAGAGGTGAAAATTGTCTGATAGCCAAGCTAAGGGTGGTCTCGCTGTGTGGTATATATATGCAAATGCGCCAGCCGCAGCGGTGTCGCGCTATCTTTATCTTAGCCGGGTATAAGCATGGCTCGTGTCACACCGGAGTGTAATGTGGGAGACGGAACATTTTAGGTGTGAGTGTTAGTGTTGTGGATCTAAGGGTCAACAGTTTTTTGGGGTGCTTGGTCCTTTAGTACTGCGAAATAAGAGCATTATGATTTTAAATCGTTTGTAATTTTATTTTCACGAGTTCAAATTTCTGACTTTAACGGTGGATTTAAAAAACTAAATCTTTGAACTTTATACTTTGAATATTACAAACAAAACAAATCGGTCGAGCCTTCCTCTCAAGTGATACTCCGTCACACATTAAGTGGCAATTCATTTTTTGAAATAATAAAAAGTAATGATAACATTCCTTAAAAAAACACAACTTCATTATATTTTTAATAAAAAAAAGCTTAATTTTTTTCATTTTTGCTACGAATTTTTTCTAAATTCAAACTTTTCTTCGGTGTGACAAAAGTCATGGATTTAAATAAAATAAAATCCAAAAAAAGCATCTGTAAAATCATCGATAAACTGTATCTATAACACTACTTACAGATCACGTGACTGCATTCATCTGGCAAAACATACTGAAATCTATATTTTTCTTAAAATCTTTTCTTAGCTGACATGTTTTTATGTGAATAAGTCTTAAATCATATTTTTTTCTGTAAATTAGTTTAAAAAACGATTTTACACGTCACATCACGTTATAGTTTAAAACTATTCGGAGACGGTGTTTCGTACCATATAGAGTAGTCCTACTCTGAAAAGAAACCACCGAAACAAACTCAGAGCTCACTGTCTCGTGTAAAGTCCAGACATTGGTCATATTATGAGTCATATGAGGACAATGCAGATTAGTGTCTTAGATGGTCCTTTGAAGAAACAACCACACATAATGTTCCACCATAGCGAGAACACAGTACACAACAAGACTTTCAAAATGTTTCGCTTCGGTGTAACAGCCACCCAAGTCCTTACCAGACACCCGCGCTACTAGTCCCAGTAATGAAGATATATTCAACAGTTACTAGTAAATGATCATTGTGCTAAACTCCACACATGCCTATTAGCACATGTTTCATTAAGTTACTAGCGAACAAAAAGTTAATGATGAAAAATGTCTAAACGACTAGGTGATAAAATAGTTCGGTGGTTGTTATTCCAGTGTTGGTCCTTTTTTCTGGTCCTTTGAAACGGACCCTGTGGTGTTTTAATCGGTGTAGTTGGGTTTTTAATGTTGGAAATGTAACGCGAGGTGTGGGGAACAGTTAGTAAACAAAATATTATCTTCTTCTTTATTGTCTGGTTAGTGCATAACTGGTGTCAGAGTTTTTATGCCGCCCATGGGCAGCGGGGTGACTTGGCTTTACATGCCGTCGAGAAATATCTCTTACGCATGCTGGTTTCCTCACGATGTTTTCCTTCACTTAGGTGAAGATGAACGCCTGGGGACCTGGGCCTGTTGAGAAAACCTTTTTTACGAATATCCGTCCGAATACTGAACTAACGTTCGGACAGATCATAGGATGCACCTGTCTCTTTGAGAAAATACCAAACAGTTTGGGGAATAGCTTTCCAGTATTTTCATATTTACACAGGAAAACACACATTTATGACATATATCATCGTAATTAAAGGCGGAGCTGCGAAAACGATATCAAAACAAAAAGACACACCGTCGAATATGGCTGTTGATGTGGGAGTTTCCATAAATTATTCAGACCGAAACCCGGCCCACAATTAAAAAGAGTTTTTCGAACAAACCACGATTCTTGATTCTCAATCAGGTTTTCGTAAATTCGTTTGTAAAGCAAAGCAAGAATCCTTTTTGTACAAATTTTTAGTTCGATTCTCTAAGAAGACTTACTTATTTGGGCCTTTGCTGCCCGCTTAGCATGACCACCGTAGAAACGAAAGAGAATCGACAAATCTTTTGTTCAACTGTCATTGAATCGACAAAATGACAGATAAACAAAAGATTTGTTGATTCTCTGTCGTTTCTACGGTGGTCATGCTACGCGGGCTGGTGGTTCTAGGAGGAAGATTGGAGGTCATTGCAGTCTCATAGTACCTTTTTCAGCCGTCTAATCCGTATTCACTTTCTTTTTTGCCATTTCTTTCTTTACTGTTTCATAAAACTTTCCCTAGTTAACAATCTTTTACTTTTCTTTGCAACTTTTATCAGTACTTTGTTTCTTACCCACTCTTGTGTAGCCTTTTCCCAATTATGTTGGGGTCGGCTTCCAGTCTAACCGGATGCAGCTGAATACCAGTATATCACATGGAGCGACTGAACTTTTCTCAATACTTTGTTTGTAATATTATTATTGGTCTAATTTGACGGCTAGCATGTCTCTTTTAGGTAATTCTGATCATTGAATTGCACAGGATTCCTATCTTATTACCCAACTGCGTGACAGCAAAGCCAAGTTTATGTTTATCGTTCTGATGCTTCAGTTTTCACTCTTTCTCCATTTCTATTTTCCGTCTGATGTTTCCTATCCTTTTCGTTTTTCTCATCCTAAGTAAAAATATCGACGCACGATCCTCTTCCCAAAACATAACTTTGTGTAAATCAATCTACCATAAATCTCTGTTGAAAGTGTGTACAGTACCTTAACAAACGGTTCTAAGTTTTAGGAATTCTTGTAGTGGGATTTCGTTGGTTTCCAGAAAACTGGCTTTGTCAAATGCATGTCTGACATTCTTGGGACCTTGCAAGCAGCTCTCAGTAAAAAAAGTATACGCCGGTTTGAGAATTTTCATGACATTATTAGCATAATTCAATATTATTATATTTTCTTCTTCAACGAGTTCAGAAGTATTTTACTGTCTCAAATATGGACATGCATATAGTTCGATGGATTTTATTTTTAAAATAATCCCTTAATAATAATCTTTTGCTATTTTATTTACTTTTTTAAATTAACTTTTTGCTTAGTTTTAGATTTTCCTAGATATATATTTTTACCAAACTCAAAAAACCATGAAAAAAATAAAAAAAATATTTTTTTTTTTTTTTTTTTCATTTAGCTTATTTTTTACTTTCCTAGATATAACTTTTTACCAAACTCAAAAAACCATGGACAACTGCTAACTCCAGACCTGCCTACAAAACTGCACTTAACAAAACCAACGTCACGTCATACCAAAACCGCAACCCATCAGTAGAAAAAAAAGCAAATCGAAAAAAAAGAACGAACTCAAAAGCGTCTAGTATAAAATTTCTGCAGAAAATAAAGTCAGTCCACACAATCACGATAAGGACGTTGGCACACCGTGCGGGTGCAAAGACAAGTGGCTTAATTGAGAGCTGACCCGTGGGGGGTCCCGAGGCGTCGGGTTATGCTAATCAATTCACCAGTTTGTTTTTTAAAGCCACAATCGGTAGGTGTGTTTTTAGCCTTATTTTCGTTGGCTGTATTAATTTTGTTTGAGTAAGGTAGTGTTGATTGATTTAAGGTTTTAGGGAGGGAGTTTACTGATGGTGAGGTGTGTGTTCAGCTTTATGATTTTTCAGCAGCAGTTTTATTAATATTACAGAGTTTTTTTGTTTGATGAGTAAAAAAGGGAAAAGGACCAGACGACCCGATGAAGACTACAATTTTAATTAATTTCCGTAATCTAGGACCAGCTTTTTGACTCAATATCTAACCTTGCAAAAGTATCACAACTGTCTCGAAAAAATAAATGTTGGCGTAATAATGTAAAATTGATATTCTTCAACATTATTTTGTTTAAAACGAAATAAATTAAAACATCTAATTTAAAAAAAAACAGAACGGAACCCTTGGTCAGAACGCACAATGTTTTGTGGAAGCGTATAATTTAGCGTCGTGGACGGGTAAAGATATCGCCGTGTGGTCTTTAGCTTCTGACGGTTACCGTGGAGCGAGGAAATTAAATAGATGTGCTAAGGAAATTGTATCTATACAAATTTAATTATTTTAGATTTTAAAGCTTGAGGACCAAGCCTTCTTTTGGCTCTATTCTTTCTTAACTCCCTCTATTCCCACTAGTTCAATTGACCAGTTCAGTTAACTGAACTAGTGAGATTTCTTTTCTCGTTTGTTCAGAACAGAAATCGGAGATTAACCCAACAAACAAAGGCACAATTTTTCTAATTTATATGTAGGAATTGCGCAGCGAAACTGCGTCACATATGTATGTAAACCTCTATCGACGTTTGAGTGCACAGAACCTTAGTAAGTGGCAATCCCGCCATCTTCTACGAGGTCCTCCGCGAAGCTTTCTAGTTGAGTCAGGGCTCCGGAAAGTGGTTATTTTTGCCCACAGCTCTTTGGGCATGTCACAGACGTGGCCAGTCCAGTCCACTTCAGCTTAGCGGCTTTTTGAGTACCTAACGTCAGTAATTTGTGTTTTGGAGTGCTATGTGGTGTTGCGTACATGGTCGGTTAGTTTGACACCTACAATGTTGTAGTCCATTGCACGGTGGCAGATCTTGAGTTTGGACTGAATGAATATGAGATTTAAATATTAAAACGACTCGTCTATCAAGTTTCTATGTTGCACGTTTGCCACTAAACGCTATAGATCTTTCGTGGAACAGATAAGCGGTGGAGTATCCTTTACGTGTATATTTTGCGGTTAATTATGTCACCTTTTTTCAAGATGTCTATCGCAATGGCTGACTTTGTTAGGTTTTCTTTTGTGTTCAGTAGAAATATTGAGTGTTAAGCTCAGCCGTGTGGTATCCGGCAGAGTAGAATAGAACCAACCCATTACACTCACGGGTGTCGTATAAGGCGACTAATGTCTGAGGCAGAACACCTTGCACCTCCGTAGACCAGAGAATGGGCAGCAGCGTTTTCTGTTGGTCTTTCATCACTGCGATCTCCAATCCGCCTGCCAAGCGTGGAGATTACGGCAAATTCCTCCCATCATGGGAGAGGCTTATGTCCAGCAGTGGATGTTATGGGCTGTTGTAGTAGTAGTAGTAGTAGTAGTTGCAAGCTCAGAAGCTTCTAAAAATAAGAGCATAAGTTCACTGATAATGACTACGAAAAAGATGAAAAATGTATGAATTGACTACCATAAACCACCGAAAAACTTATGACAATGCCAATCACAAACCGAAAAACTTATGACAATGCAAACTTATGTCAATTCTGGCAAAATATTTATTGATTTACGACCCTTTTACACTATGACTACTTTTAGTGTGTAGTTCAAGGTGTCGCTGCTTGTCAAGAAAAAATGCATCGATATGTCAAACTTGGAACATTTATTTTAGTTCTTTGTTTTCCCGTCTGCACAGATAAGTTGACTAAAGTGTAAAGCCATTTTCCCGCCTGCATAGATAAGTTGGCTGATGAGTAAATGCACTTTGTTTATGACCTCTGACCTAAGAAAAGATTGCAAACGACTATAGCACACCACTAAGGCCGCAAAGCTTCAAGACCTTATTGAACATCTTCAAAAACATAAAAAATAATCACCCAATTTGAATCATCATTTCATCCCACAATATTTCACAACTAACCCTGAAACTAAACCTTGACTGACTAAAAGAACAATAATCGTTAAACCGCATAATCAAAAGTACACCCGTCATAGACTAAGTATTTATAGAAGAGTTACTTCCGAAGCGAAGATTTGATTGAGGCATAAAAAACGTTCGACGCAGTTAGAACATTATGACGAAGAAAGAAGAGAAAGAGAGAGAGAGAGTAGAATTGCAATTCCTGAAAGTCAAAATTCAGTGCCGATCACTAAACAAGCGCGGAGTGAATGATGTAAAAATGGTGAAAACTTTTTGCTTTAGAAACAATTGAATGTCGGCACGGTTGGCGCAGTGGCTGAGTGATTGACTGCTGCGCTGCGTGTCGCGGTTTCGATTAATGCACGGAACAAATATTTGAATGGCCTGCAGATAAATGTTCTGGATCTGACAGTTTATAATGTACGTGAGTTTATTATGTTTTGTAAACACTCCTACGATACACGAAAAAATCCTAAAAATAAAAAATAACTAAATCAATCAGAAAAGAACACTTGACGGCGATATTATTTCGGTGGCATCCGAGCAAGTGAAGTTTCGCTTCTACACAGATTTTTTTTATTCTGTGCCCCCCCCCGCTTAGGTACAGTCGCGATAAAAAATGTTTTAAGTGTAAAATATGCACAAATTATGAATAACACGCACGCGTCGGTTTTCACGCAAAACTTTTGTTGATACGGGATACTTTATGTAATCAGTGGTCACGCGTTTTTAAGGGTTAAACTGTCTTGGTTGGGGAAATAAAGTGGTAAATACGAAAAGTTATTGAGCTCGTGCTTCGTGGCTGTTAGGAAAAATAGTTAAGGTGCTAATTTTTTTTTTAATTTTAAGTTGTCCGTTCTTAAATTAGTAGTTAGACACTCAAATGCAAATGAGTAAAGAATATTTTCTAAATTTTAAGTTATTCGAGTTTATTTAACTTAAATAGCTGGAAATACAGCCTCATTGGACCAGCCATTTTTAAGATCATTTTTACTTTATTTCATAAAAAATAATATGCCATTTCATTTTTTATAAAATTATATGTCATACATTATTCTTCTTTTGTCTTTCATAAAAAGATTTAGCTTTTATGGATAATTTTACCGGGAAATAAACGCGATCATTATATCTGAAGCGCGTTCAAGCCAGTCTCAATATTTCACAGCAATGTCAATTAGACAGCTCTTAAATTCGGTTTAGATCAGCTGTTTATTTAGTTTCGTCACTTAAATTCACCCTTAGTGGTTAACCTGACATAACATTTAAAGTGTCCTTTTATAAATCGGTCCAGTTTCACTCATTTATGGCCTGGTTTAGCGTGTCGAACCGAGCAGCGCCTTGTAATTTAACCATTTTGTCGTACGGAATTATGCTAATAGTTTCATAATATTTTTTGATACGCTCACCCCTCCCAGTGGTTTAGGCACGGATTTAGAACTTTTATGTTCTTGTTAATTTTGTGATTTTTTTTATTGACTGTACACTGTTACTTTTGGGATTTCAATGTTCTTTCTGTATTAGAATGAGAATTTTTAGCTAAATTTTACTCGTATGGCAGATTGTATTAATGCAAAAAAACTTACTTTACTTAGACTAATGAGCATAAGGTCATGCGTTCGATTCCCAGGTCGGGTAAAGTGTTATTGGGGATTTTATACAGCGTGGAGATTTCTATATGACAATAAATTAAACTTCGTATACCTTAGGACGTTCCCAGTCTACATACAAAAATTCATTTGAAAATATCCAGTAGTTTAGTCACAGGAGATTATTTTTCATTTTTAACATTTGCTACATGATGTATCTGTTATTAAGGAACCACTGACAGGTTAACGACCCCCGCATCGGTAACATCAAAACATTAAAGACACGTTGCCAACTAGCTACTTAAAATATTTATAAATGGTGTTCTATTTTGTTTGCAGTTTTATGCCATTGAGTTTGTTTGTTTTTTTTATTTTTATTTTGAAGTTAGGATTTTATTTTTATGGTTTAGAATTATTCCTATGAACTAGTATTGTCCGTGTTTTCATTTATTGTCGTATTATCGTCTCCACTCTGCATATTTTATTGACTTAAACATAACTGGTGCAATGTGGGTATCATGATACAGCTTTGTCAGACTTTGTCTACAGGTTAGGTGTTATGTTAATTTGAATGAATGAAAAACAAAATTGAAGTTAGCAAAGGAAGATTAAAAACTCTTAAAAATAAAAATATTTTTAGAGAATAGATTTATTAAAATATCAATAAAAACTTGCAATAAACTTTAAAAGTTATATTTTATAGGGTTGATTGCTTGGATTTATACGAGATAAATCCAAGCAATCAACAATTCAAGGCTGATTTTCTATGAACCAGTCTCTATAATAGGCACTCCTTCTATTCTATGAACACCTGGTACTTGGCAGTTACAAAAATTGGTTTAAGAAAAAATCTATCTGTTTATCTGAGGTTAATATAATAAGTAATTAACTGACAAAACGCGTGTGTCAATGGGGAATTTTTCAGTAACGTTTGTCACAACGCTTCAGTATATATCAATAGATGGCGCTGATCAGTCATAGGAATATTTTTAAGCGGCGTTCTAGTAAAATCCAATGGAAAAAGTATTTATTACGTATTATAATATAGGTCAATGGTAAAGTCTTTTAGCAAAAAAAACTCTCCTAGACACAATCATGTCAAACTCATTGTATTGTAAAATGTCTTTATTATTCATTGCCAAAAGTGAGAACTGTTAAGAACCTTTTTTTCTGTCATTCTGTCAAACATTTTTAACCTAAAAAGTCTACTGTTTTTTTGCATCACTGAACTGAACTGCAAGTTTTTGCATGGTTTTTGCTATTGTTCTTCAGAGTGTTTTAGCTTTACGCTGGTGCGTCGAGTCGAGCTTAGGTTCCTCCGTATTTCAGTTAAGGCTTTGTGGACATAAAAAACGATTCATTTTATTATTCCCAAAAGTTGATCAGCGCCATCTAGTTGGTTCATAAAAAGCACTGGAAAATTCCCCATTGTAGAGCAGCTACATAATTTTTTGTGTTTTTGTTCATGGCTGACCTGAAAGTCTTTGAACAGACTCCGGACACAGATTGGACGAAGCAAGGAAAATCTGTTCAGGTGGAGATTCATAGGTGGTTTTTTTTTGTTTTTTTCGAATGGGAAATCATCAAATGACTCCTCTCGCTCTGAGCGGAGCAGGAGGAAGTGTCAGACTTTTACTGACTAAAACCCATCCATGTTCCTTCATCGCCCTTTGTGTTCCGGGGCCACGGTATCTCTTTCTAACAGTCCCGCAGCCCCGGCAGGAGGTGACTCTGCCCTGGAATGTAAATGTGTTACTGCCTACAAACGATGGGACATTTGATCTCGTGTCCTGCCTGTCTGACATCACAGAAGCTGATGGACGCTACTGAAAGTGCCAAACTCGTTGCCAAAAATTTGAGCTGACTCAATAGGAATAGGCTTGTGTCCTGAAAAAATCTAATTAGTCCGTCAGTTAGATTTAAAAAAAAATATTTATACGTATTTTTTCTTTTGTTACATAGACCAAAACTGACGAAGATACGAGGCTTTTAAAATTCTCAATACGTCACGCCGTGCTAAAATTTTTTGTGCGTTGTGACGTCACGAGCCCTCACTCCCGAGTTTTGATGCGTTCTAACTGTGTCAATATTCATTGATTTACAAAAACAAAAAATACGTGTCCATTATTTTCCAATACTCTAACTGACGGACTAAGTAGATTGCAATTTATTGATGGTGAAAACTAGCCTATTGACATCGACACGCTATAAAAAAGTTAGCTGGTTCCAAGCATCGTCATTGGTTGAAAATCTGGTAAAATCAAAAAATCTAACTCATTGGTCAGATTGAGACCTAGCTATGGTCGCGCCATCTACAATTAGCTTTGCACGCTCTTCCCCATTTATACCTCTTGTTAATATGTATTAGTTCGTCAATAGTTCCCTGCAGAAAATCCGTGTCAATTTCTACAATTTTGTCAAGTCTGTTTCTGAAGCTGACTTTGTAATTTTCTAATCTAGATAATTTTATCAATATTATGGCTTACGTCAAGATTAATTAATTTCCACTCTAATATTATTTAATAGTGAACTTAAATATGTCAAATGTGTTAAACAAACATCGTAAATTGTTAACTTAAAATTAAAATTTAATTAAATTTCAAAATCCGGCCTTAGATGTGTGTGCGCGCATTTTCGTAGGCTGGTGTGACACCTCTGTGCTTTGTGATGGGATAGTATCGATAGAATTGCATTTACAATTGGTTTGGTTCTTGAATTTTAACTATAAAATGTTTCAAATAGAATATTTGGCTTTAAATGTTAAACAATAATATTTGTAAATAAAATGATTAATATTCAAATAGTAATGATAAATAAAAAAAATTAAAACAATTTTTTTGTAAAACAATGAAGCATAGAATTTAATTAAATATAGTTCGTTTATTTTATTAAACCAAATCCTCCGTATAATTCTCTAAAATAATACCTAATAATACTGACTGTTATCTCATTAATGAAAGTCATAACTTTGCCCAGCAAATCATCAACCCACACCAAATTACTGTAGCTGTTTTGCGTGATATAAATAGCTCATTAACACAAGCGTTGTCCAGCGCTCATCTCAACACATTTTATCGATATCGACACTCCCCAACCGCGTCACTAAACAATGCTGTTATGCAAAACAGTACGTACAGTGGACACTATCAGATCGGTGACCGCATTAGCCGTGGCGACACTTATTTAGCCCCTAAATAATTATAAATTACTGATACTGGTTGCATTGCTTACTTGATGATTAGCTTTACTTAATTTGACTTCTTGATTAGCGTTTCATGTTGCCTTTAATTGACTTTAATAGGCATGATGACAGTATCAAAAAATTGCAAATCTATTTAGTCCGTCAGTTAGAGTATTGGAAATTAATGGATACGTATTTTTTGTTTTTGTAAATCAATGAATATAGACAAAGATAAAACGCATCAAAACTCGGGAGTGGGGGCGCGTGACGTCAGAACTAGCTAAAAATTATACCTAGGCGTGACGTATTGAGAATTTTAAAAGCGTCATTATTTCATCTATTTTGATTTACGTAACAAAAGAAAAAACACGGGTCAAATATTTTCTGATAATCTAACTAACGGACTAATTAGTTTTTTTTTGTCGTCTCGCCTATTACAGTCCCTTGTGAAAGAGCTTATTACAACTTACTACAAAATACTGCTTACCTATAAATACTTATTTGCATGCCAAGTTTCCTAGCTAATAGATCTAAGAGTAAAAATCTTACGATCGCCCTCATAGTAAGATCTTCCGAAAAAGTGTTAACACTAAAAGGCCCAGATCGCACATACAGCATGGAACGATACAATCGTGCGTGGGTGTCCGTCCTATCCTGTATACGATTTTCAGCATCAGCGAAGTATTATATTATCTGTGGCATGAGTGAGTGAGCCAGTAAAGCGAATCCAACCATTTTAAATCTTTGCCTGAGAGTGAACTCACCAGTTTCACTAATGCCTCTACTCTTTCTCTCTATTTTACTGTCGCAACATACGAACTACGAAAGACATTTGACGTTAGACAAATCCTGGATCGCGCAAGCAGAGTTTACCGCGATTTCTATCTTGGTACTGAAATCCGGTAAAACCGGAGGGGGAGTAGCCCGCCAGACACAACACCCGTCCGGTCGGAAAATTCTCCCTCTTTAATGGAGATTCCTTCCACTCTGTTCCTTCATCCCTAAACCACACCATTTTGCCGAAACCTCGGCTTTAACATATAATTTAATTGACCACATAGCCTGAGAACCCCCCACCTTAAAACTAACTGCCATATTGAGTTCTGCTCCACTCTAGCAAGGCCAGCCAATAGCCCACTTCAAGCTTGCATAAATATGTAAATAAACTAGACCGTAAATCATGATAGATAAGTCAAATACTTTATGGTGTGGCTTTGTATCTCAATTAGCGGAAAGGCTTATCAGTTGCTAAGTTATTGAGACTAAGCTCGAGGTTTATATAGCCCACCCTTCTGGTAAGAAATAAGTGGGAAATTGTAAGGGAATTTTATCAGCCAGTAAAACCTTGAACATGGACCTCCCCTATGAAAATCTCTTGTTTTGAATGTAAGCAGGTTCTGTTTTTACTTCTCTCGAATTCGCAGGAGTTTACATCTCAGAAAGCACGTTAAGCTTTTGGTTTCAGCTTTCATATGTAGATCTTTGACAGTCGTTAAGTTAATAAGTACTTGCCTAGGTTGGTGCGTCGATAGGTCCATTACGAGTTTCCTTCGTGCCTCGGAACGTACGTTAAGCAATTGGTTCCGGCTTTAATAATAAATGTAGATCTTGTAACAGTTATTTACGGTTATTAGATGCTCGGAAATCTGACAACCTGTCTAGCCAAGGCCAATATTGTTTTACCTCGATACTAGGTTGTGAAGGCCAGATATGCAGTCGCTCTATGCAATATTCTGGTATTCAGATGCATGTGGTTAAACTGGGGTCCGACTGCGACATAATTCGGAAAAGGCTTAGATATGATGAGAAAAACGGTGTCCTTGAAGATGTTAATCCCAGAAATGGCCTTGAAGATTTCTGTGTGTAAGAAAGAGGGCTAATTTAGAAACAAAAAAGTCCTCGTTTTCAGTACATTGTAAACTGATATTCGCGTGCGACCACCGTCTTATTGTAAGTAATTCTTTTTGAATGTTCACGGTGATCGGCCATCTAGATTGTATCGATTTTTCGAGTAACACGCACCCACTCACTTAATTCTTGATTTAGGACCGCATCACATTTTGATAAGTATTTTTAATTTGAATAAATTATGATTTGAGGGTGTTATCGTTGGGAATGGGCGGTTGTAATCATAACCGTGGTTGGTTTCGTTACGTCACGGCTTGCTAGTGTTGTGCTCACGATCTGTTTTATTTTTAGTGACTATGACTTTGCTGTTTCGGGGAATTGGAACTTCTTTTGTTTTTGTGGTTCTGGTAGGAATATTTATTTTTCTTGAATGCTAGTACTAATGCTAGGTATCCGATTGAGCTGGAATTTTGTACACACCTTTTCTTTTTACGACAGATATGACTTGATCCTGCAGTCAGTATTATCTCACGAGATAACTCCTCAACGGATAATAGCACGGATGCAAAATTTTGTATACGCGCGTTCAATGTTGATAGATAGATTTTAGTAGAAATTATTTTAATAGAATTTTTTAAAGATATTTCGTATTTTTTGCTGAAAATGTTTATTCTGAAAATCTATTTGTTGTCAAATCAAGAGTAAAATGGTTTGATTGGCTGCTGTTATTTTTGTGAAACAATCAGAGATATAAATAAACGGAAACCCAGATTGTCCCTTTCATAGGGCTAAACATTATCAATAAAATAATCTCTGACAACATAAATATAGGTACTGCAAAAATCTTGCTCGGATAATGTTTCAAAGAACTTCAGAAGATTTCCACATATTTTTTCCTACCGCATAAAAAAAAAAATAGTTTAAACTCAATAACTATTAACCCTTACCATGGCCACGTTATTATTCTGGCACACTTATCGCGAGAAAGCCGATAAAGATGTCACAGCGGCTTATAATTTCGAGTCGCGAGCGATTAAACAGTGAGATTGCCTTGTTTAGGGGACAAAACTTATATTACTGTTACATTTCTTGCGTATAAATTTTCGAGTGACGTTTTTCAGTAATAAAACCCTGATTTTTATATATTCTTTGTAGTAAATTTTTACGACTTCGCGTTGTATTTTAAATGTTTTCGGTTGTAGTATTTTTAATGGAATTTAATGGGTACATGCTGGGTGCGATGATTAATTCAAGGTTAATGTTTCGCATCATGAGGGAAAATATGAATGTAACAATAAAATATAAATTAGGTTTTGAATTACTAAAATTTACCTAAAATTCTATACAAACTTATTAGTTCAGTTTAACACACAAATCTTGTTAAAACAATTGTGATGATGAATGAATCAAAGGTTACAATTTTATCTCGTTTTTTGTTTACCCAAGACTTTGGACAAATTTCGCACATTAAACTGAACTCGTTTAGCACATCTGAACGGCGTTCAAGAGCTGTCAGTGTCATTTTTGCTAAGAAATACTGAAACTGACACTACGAAAAGCCCTCGAACGCCTTCCGAATCAGCTCTTCCCCATCTTCTATTAACATAACCCTTCAATTCAAAACCGCTACCTGAAAAAAATCGCAAAACAACGGTACCTATACTGGACTCTCAACCCTTCTGCATCCTCCTACATTAAACTCTCGTGGGGCCTTAGCGGGCAGCTGACACGTTTTCCCAGTATCCTCTCTCTCTCTCCAATGAATTACATCTTCATAATTTTTCCTTCGATCTTTCTCTCCATCTGCATCCATCAAGATTTATGCTCTACCGATTTTAATCTTATTATTGAAAAGTAGCAGACCGTTTTATCCCTCCTCGTCACATGTCCATTACCAAGACAGAAAGGGAGTCACCGTTTAAATATTTCTGTAACTAGCGATTTTTTAAAATACAAACCCTTGAATAGGCTTTTTTTTAATAACAACGGCTTTTACAAAATCCATCCATATCTACGAAGACTTAGGGACTACTCACACTTATTCAGCTCTATTCGGCTTATGCCGTAATAAACGATTTTTTTTGAGACGCGTACGCGTCGCGCGCGCTGAACGGATGCGTACGCGTCTCATACAAAATCATTGTTTTCTATGGGCATAAGCTGAATAGAGGTGAATAAGTGTAAGTAGTCCCTTATACTCATTTTAAAAATGTTTATCTAATAATAAAATATATTTTAAAATAATAACCTACTTAGATATTAAAATGTTCCATTCCAATAATTCCTTCGCTAAACACTACCCAAAAAATCGCAAGACAACGGTACCACACTTGACTTTCAACCCTCCGCCCGCGACATTAAACTCCCGTGGGGCCTTAGCGGGCAGCTGACACATTCTACCATTTTTTGTAATACTTCTAATTAATTGTATCATGTATATATTAATCGCTCCGTCTTTTTCTTTCAGAATATTTTCGCGCCGGAATGCCACACACAGGTAAATAATTGTATTAAATTTTACTACTATTTTATAACTAAACGTGAAAGTTTTTAAGGATGAACGAATGGATGGATGTTTATTACTCTTTCACGTAAAAACTACTAAACGGATTTTGATGAAAATTTACAGTTTATACATCAAAATGACACATAGGCTATTGTTTATGAAGAAATTGTGTTAAAAATTTAATTTACGCGGGCAAACCCGCGGACAGATGCTAGTTTCTTTAAATATTGCATCTATGTTTGAACTTTGGGATGTCACTACAGCAATTCTTTTGACGTAAATGGGGTTACTATCTTGATGGGTGGATAAACAGTTAATTAAAGTTTTAGACAAATAACCATTTAACAATATCTGCTAATTAATTCAGTAAGTAACACAGTTTGGTTCAGCTATTTTTTTACGAAACTGTGGCGAAACCCAAAAGGAAGGTTTTTTAGGGTTCCGTAGTCTACTAGGAACCCTTATAGTTTCGCCATGTCTGTCCGTCCGTCTGTCCGTCCTCGCTTAATCTCTGTTACCGTTAGCACTAGAAAGCTGAAATTTGGTACCAATATGTATATCAATCACGCCAACAAAGTGGTAATATAAAAATTGGAAAAAAATGTTTTATTAGGGTAGCCCCCCTATATGTAAAGTGGGAAGTGATTTTTTTTTTTAATTTCAACCCTAACGTGTGATATATTGTTGGAAAGGTATTTAAAAATGAATTGGGGTTTTCTAAAATAATTTTTTGATAATGTCAATAATTTCGGAAATAATCGCTCCAAAAGTAAAAAACAATGTGTCCCCCCCCTCTAACTTTTGAACCATAAGTTTAGAAAATATGAAAAAAATCTGAAAAGTAGAACTTTATAAGAACTTTCTAGGAAAATCATTTTGAACTTGATGGAAACAACAGTTTTTGTACAATAAAGACAAAAAGTTGTACAAAATAATTTCGCGCGAAGCGCTGCTGGAGCGCGAACATAATGGACCTCCACCTTTAAACTCATAAGTGGGAACAGTTATTGTGACGGACGGGAAACTACGGAACCCTACACTGAGCGTGGCCCGACACGCTCTTGGCCGGTTTTATTATTAGTAAGTCATTACTGAAAAGGCAATTCTGAATTAATTATTGTTAACAAGTGTGTTATTCAAGTTTAAGGATTGTATATTTGTGTTTTGTGATGACTTATTATTAAAAACCCCTAGATCATCCAATATCAACTTTATATGGGGAAACAAACTGTAATAATTAATTTTAATACCAAGTATCTTTGAAAGACACCACAGATAACTTCAGTTTATCCGTGATCAAGGTGCAACATCACCGAAATATCGGGAACTCAAAACAAATAGTATAAACATGGTAAATTCTGTTTTCAGTGTTAATGATTATGTTAGTGAGCATGTCAGTTTGAAAACTTATATCTTCGAAAGACCTTCGAAGTTCCTACCTTCGAAGAAAGTATATTTAGATAAAACCAAAAACATAACTGTGACAAAAATAGAGGAATAGGTATATTTTCTTGCGATGTAACTAAAATCCTCATCTTTTTCGAATTTAGAAAATAAATGAATTCATTCATGCAAAAAACACCAGAACCAAGAAAGAACCTCACACGTAGCGAAAAACCAAATTCGCCTCAACACAATCTTTACCTGCTTATCAACAGAACTCAAATACACTGACCGCTAAGTACAATCATATATCAATGACCAAAATCTGGTAGCTAATGACGGTGGATACGAAAATGCTCAGATCTTAATTAACTTAAGCATTTAACATTAAAGAAACCGAAGAGAAGCTTGTCTTATCGGCTGAACAGGAATTTACCTCACGCATTGAAATCATAAGCGTTTCAAAGAACCCTTTAAGGAGGGATGCCATGCATTTTTGATGCGGAGGATATTTTTTTTTAAGCGTCAAATTAGTAGTATTTGAGAAAATTGTCTGTGACAGACAGTTTGTAATATTGATTTTAAAAGTGTATCTCAGCAGTGAAGTAAAATAGATAAATATGTATGTGAGAAACGACCACTTTTTACGAGGAGGCACGAGAAATGAGCTCATAGAAGGAATGAGGGGAGGCCTTTGACCAGCAGTAGGATAGTACAGTAAAATAAAAATAAAACTTTTTAACGACAGTTATGGATTAATTAGTCGTACGTAAGATGGCAGTTATCATAAAAAAAAATCTATAAAAAAAAAACAGACTCTTTCTCAATAAGTCTTTACTGTGTGTATTAAACCTAAGAATATTATTATCTAGCCTCTTCAGAATACAAATACAGAAAACAGAAGCGCCAAATACATACAGTAAAACTTTAATTGAACTCTAAATATAGCACCCGACAGACATTCTATACCTTTACACCTAAACCACGCACACAATCCAACGCATTACACTCCACCCGAAAGTCTCCTTAAAACATAAAACATATGAACCCTGGTACCTTACTACCGTCCACAACCATTAACGGTAATTAAACCCATCGAGTCCAAATCTCGTATCGAGATAAAATCGGATCCGTATCGAGTCGGCCCACCCGCATCAACACTCACTCGATTCTAATACATTAAACATGCTCTGGCCACATTAGTTTCTTATTAACATCTGCTCACACACCGAATTGACCGCTCAGAATGTCACACACAACTTTCTACGACATTCTGAACCTTATGCTGAATGGAATAAGGGTAATGGAAATGCGAGAGTTGATTATTACCAATAAAATATCATTTTCATGATACATATCTCTTCTACAGTAATAATTTTCGGTAAACGTGATGATATCAGAGCATATTTAGAAATATTTTTGAATGATTTCGTACGTTTTTTGGGGATCACACACGACGTTTCCGGGTTTGATTTTTTTTTTCTAATTTGAATATAAACTATTTAGTAAATTTTGGTAAAGAATAATTTGGTCGACGTCTAATTAAGAACCGTTTGGTATATTGTTGGAAAGTTATTGAAGTTGTGTCGAAAACATGGAGATTTGACGGAAATACGTTTTAAATTGTAACGGTTTTATGAATTCATTTATATGCGTAATAAGTCTGAGTTAATTACAAGCGTCTGTGATATTGAGATAGAACTATACTATTGTGGGGAAACAGTACAGATGGACCGACACTTTTCACACTGCAAAAAAGACTGATAAGAATATTAGTAAATATAGAAGACACCGACAGCTCTAAACCTCATTTTCAAGAACATATAATATTGACCCTCCCCTGCCAAAAGTCTAAATTCTAGAAATTTGCAAGATTGTTTGCAATTACCCACATTTTTACACTACATGAGAAAATAAAACAGTCAAGATACACATTACGTCATAAAAATAGACTAAACCTACCAAGCTCTAAGCTAAAAATGCATTCAACAAGTACTCTAGTCATGTTAATAAAAGTTTATAATAAATTGGCGGAAATAATTAAAAAGGAATAACAATTTAATTCCTTTATAAATAAATTACAACAATTTTTGTTATTTAGATGCTATTAATGAATATCTAAAACACAAAATTTAAATTACTTAATACACATATATTTTTTATTTTAAGTAAGTATTGTTACTTTTGTGTTACCAACTAATTAGAAAAATTAAAGCTATCTTTCTCTCTCCTACTTTGCTGTGCCCTTACAGGGTCCATATTTATGTGCCTAGCTTTAAGCCCTTTGTAAAATCTTTTATACAATATGGAATGCAAAATAAATGAATATGAATATGAACTTGTTCACAAAGAGTCGAAGAAAATCAGTGTAGGAATAAAAGGTTTCCTATGCCCGCCCGTATTTTAAAGAACATTCGCATTCTAACGTCAGTCGCAATCTATAAAAGTTTGTTCGGTTGAACGCGCTAATCTCAGGAACTACTGGTTCGAATTCAAAAAATATTTTGGTGTTAAATACTATTTATCGAGGAAGGCTAGGTTCTAGCACGCTACGATCACTAGAAGCGGGGCATCAACGAAATATATTGCAAAAATGGGAAAATTGTATTATTATAATAATTTCACGCCTGTCGCGGGACGCCTGGTAATGTGAAACATCGAAATTATTTTGTACAAGTAATATGCTTAAAAAAAAGTCAATATAAAAACAAACACATAAAATAAAATAAAAACAAAATGACTCGATTTACAAAAAGAAAATCCTTATGCTGGAATCGAACTAATTGAATCCCAGCGCTCTTTGCCCCGAGACCAGCTGGCTTGTTGTAAATCGTGGCAAATAGATTTTATGCTGCTTTAACAGGTCGGTAATGTTCGCGATTGTTCGGGCCGGGTTCGATCGCCACGCTCGCCACGAATTTTTCATTTGTTTTTTGTTTTACCCGCGTCTATAGATGTTTCAGATCAAAAATTACTGTACTGTACGAGTATCAATATGTCTGACAACTCTTTAATTTTGATTGACTCTGAAATGAGATTTTGACCACAGTTTTAAAGTTTTCATTTTTGATGCGGGAATAAACCTTGTCAATGTAATTTGCATATTCAAGAATTCCATCAGGTACCTAATTAAAAACCTCTTGCTTGTAGCGGCAGCTTCCAACGATACACTAAAATGATAGTTGGGTTCCAAACACTAACCGTGTGGGTTTGCACTTTTCTATGAAACAGCGTTTTAAAAATAAATCCGCTTTAAAATGTGTACATTTTGTCCAGTATTAACCGTGAAATTGTGCAATGCTCTTTACATCCAGCTGTATAACAAAGCATTGAAGGCCCTGCATGCAAGCCCATGGGCGACATAAAAACTTTGACACCAGGTTAGGTACTAACCACACGATAAAGCAGAAGAAACGCCTAACAACGATGTCTTCAGACTACAATCTCAATAGCAAAAACAGTCCTCGTGCCATCACAAAACGCACATCAATAAAGCTACCGCCACACTATCTCTCTCTCACTTAATAAAAAAGCCGATCATAATTTCTAAATCGAACATTAGGCAACACCTACACTATCGGACGAACACATCAGCCGAGAGACTTTGTAAACGGTATTTAAACGCGACAAGTCAGGCGTCGTTTTGACGCCAAATTAACTTATTGGACGCATACGGGCGGGCGATGGATACTGACGGCTGATCAACGGACGGTGTAGTGTGGATACACCTTTTAATTAGGCGTTGATTAGTGAGAGTGGGCTAGAGTTTATAGGAGTAAAGGAATATGATACTGGCTATAAATGCTTCGAGTTTGGAGTCAGCTTAGAAGTTACAAGTGAAAGCTTTGATGAAAAACGTTTTGATCCTTGATAACTTTTGAAGAAAGGATTGAATACACAGAGGCACGGCATGAACTTGCTATCAGTTGCCAAAAGAACGACAAGCTCTACAAATACCAAGTTTACACTAGAATAGATCAAGAGAAACATGTGTCGCAACACTTTAGAAATGTTTGAAAATTCAGACGAAGGAAGTCAAACTTCTAGGCAGATCTTTTCTGAAGATTATTTTAAGAAGGGCGTGAGGTGAGTGAACTTAGTTGACGTATGGTAAAGGAAAGGCTTGGTCAGTTAATAAGTACCGAACGAAAAATAAAAGTTCTACAAATACCACCATCAGCTCTGGAAAGGTATTAAAATGTAGATGGTAATGAAACAGAGTTGAATCTAGCAAAGGAACAGTTTGAACACGATTTAAGGTACCGAAAGAACAATAAGGCACACAAAAACTATGTTAGCATCAGAAAAAGTGAATAAATCAAGGATACGTACGATGTGGTCAGACGCTTTTAAAAGATCTAAATGAAGATGAAGAAAGTCAAATGGTTTAGACAGATTTAAATGTTTTGAAAGACTCACAAGTCACAATCGGTTTCAATGTTGTCATGCTGCGTGGTTGTCATAAAACTATCTATAAATTAAATACAAACTTAATTTAAGCCCGTGGTTATTATCTAGTTTAATAGTTATCCCGTGAGTGAGACTATGAACCAAGGAATTTTACTCATAATTTGACTAAAATGTTGCAAAGCCTTGCTAAGTCTTGCCACCCAAGACGAACACCAACTCCTTGCGGAATCAAAAACTAAAATGCCATTAAAATGTTGCTATTGAAAGACACTATTATATTTACATTTAAATTATATTATTTAAATACTTCGGCGAGATCAATCAGTCATGTTTAGCGCCGAAATTAGAATAAATTAAGTTTCCTGTGCGCTATAGATTTTACAGTTGGTCGTCGCTTTTATTGAAACTAAATTGATTAGATGTTTTTAGAACTTTCTTTGAAATATCGTAATATCGTAATAATTCATAATCGTGAGAGACGATCAGAGTTCATGTCTAAGCAGTTTCGGGCAGTAACAGTAGTCAGTTGTTACCTACATTAGTCAGTATTGAGCCTATTATTTTTAAAACTCTGTGTATAAAGCAGTCTAGCCACTGCTAATTTCTAGACTTTCACCTGCAGAGATTAGTATACAATACCAAGAATTCCAGTATTTCGAGTGCCAATCAAAAATAAGCTCGATTTCCGACCCGTGAATGAATGCTGTATTTTATATTATTTTTGGTAGGTAGACTTTTTTTTAAATCTCGACCATCAGTGTTTAAAACGTTATGTATCTACAAAAGAACGATATAGATTATATTCTGTGAATATTGTTTCAATATCATTAGTTAATTTTCACTCAGTTGACTTATATTCCGGATCTGCAGCAGTCAATGCATCTTCATTACATGTACCATCCACATTAAGCTTACCTATAATTTCGTTAATAACTCCGGTCTATATCAAATGTATCTAACATCACATTCGATTTTCTACTTCGATGTTTACAACTATGTTACAATTTAATATCATAAACTTTATTTCCTTTTATTATTGTTCATTAATTATTGAAAAAACTTGTATTGGGTTGGTCATAAAGATGTTTATCGACGAATTAACGGTGTCTATATGTATATGAGTATTAAATATTAAGGAATCTGTAATTAGGAACAAATCATGTTCCGAGTTCAAGCTTCGAAGTGTTGATTTTATACTTCATGGCGAAATAAAACTGCCGTATAAATAAACAAATATACTTAGTTAGAAATTATTAAGTTTTTTTGAGACCGTCTAATTTTCCATCCGGTCGAACAGCGTAATTATCTCGTTTACTTTTAGATTGCTCTTAAAAAAATCTAGGCAGACTTTCGTCTAGATTAAAGCTTAATGAAAGACAGACAAATTCATTTAGATCTTGTATTCATAAGAAACAAAACATAAGCAAAAACTTATTCAAAAAAATAATAATTTAAAAAATAAAACCCGACTGCGTAAAAAGGAACTAATAACTTTAAATAAAAACTGAAAAGAAAAAAACGAACAAAATAATAAATTCAAATACCGAACATTATAACTGCAACAGTCGGGACCCATTAAATAATCTAGACTAAAATCATTACATCCAGGGTCCCGACTGTTTTTTTTTTAATTTTCACTACTTCCACACGTAAGTTACCCGGGGTAATACAAGGATTCTAACGATACCACATACATCGAAACCGGTTGAGGCGTTTAGAAGTTATGGTGGAATAAAGAAACTCACATACATACATGAACCCTGAAAACGTAACACTCCTTTTTTTTGGCAGTCGTGTAAAAAGATCATGAACTATATAATACTATAATAACTATATAATATATATATAACACATAAAACTCAAAAAATAAAAAAAAACTTTAGGAAAAATTCTAAGATTTTTGTTAATTTTAAATGTAAAACATTATGAAAAAAGTCTCCGTATATGTTTCTTAATCCGGAGATTTGAAAACCGGTGTCATGAAAGGACACCACATTGTCTCTTTCTTCTGAATGTGTAGTGGCAGCTTGTTCTCCGGCAAGTCTTCCGGCTTGTAACTTCTGTGGGCTTTCGGTCTACTGAAGCATATATCGCACCCTGCTGTTACCGAGTTTTTTACCCATGTTGTGTAGTACAAGCCCCCTGGAAAGAAACGTTTGAATCATCATCATCCATCAGTTCAACCAAAAGACCTCCACTGCTGGACATAGGCCTCCCCCACGTGTAGCCATATTGACCGGTCCAGCGGATCCCCACAACCTTTACCAGGACATCGGTCCAACTAGAGGCCTTCCAAATGAATCCTAATTAATCCTTCAATTTCTTTGTTTCAACGTTTTAATGAAACAGAGAAATTTTACGTACTAGCTCCCATCGTTATTTCATATTTCGGATGCTGCAATATAGTGTCTTAGTCACTGACAGGCCGCTCTTCAAAATCATCACCAACACTACAACAGTCCACTGCTGCAAGGCAATGACCTCTTCAACCGAAAGCCATGAAATTTTAGTTACACTTAAATTAACAAAAAAATATTAAGGGCACTTTAGTCAGTGCAGTCACTGTTTATGTTAAAATACTTTCTCCGATTCTCATTCTTCTGCCCTTATCCCAATTTATTTGGGGTCGGTGCAGCATTTTATCTTCTTCCATACTTCTCTATTATTCGTCATCCCCGGAGTCACCGCCTTTCTTGTCATATCATTTCTCTCTTTCTTCTTTATTAGCATCATAAGAAAATGCATCCTAAAAGTGTACCAGTTATCAACCTTATTACGGGCTTGAATTCCTGCCACGATGACGTCGCGGTCGGTCGCGCACGGTTGGTCGCGTACGTCAGCGAGAAAAATAGTAGCAAATACGCGCCGCTGGCATCAGCGTCGCAGTATGTATGTTATATAGAAAACAATGTATACTCGTACGCGCGACCGACGCACGCGACCGACGTCAGCGCAGGAAGAATTCAAGCCGGGTGGAAAGTAGTCGCCCTTCAGTGAACTCTGGTACATTAGGTAAATACTTACTATCATAATTGTCAATTATGTCCGGCCTGTGAGTGCCAACAGTATAGAACCTCAATTTTTTAACAGCTGCTTTGTAATCTGCACACCGACACCGGTCCATCAACCACACACAATGATTGTCTCCTAAACACCTGTATACGAAAATAAATTGACAAATAATTTTGGTTTACAACTGTCATTGTCAAATTTATGGGCCTTTTGTTTTTTAAATTTGGTAAATGTTTAATTTTGGTAGAGGTTTTATTAGTGGCTTTTATGTCTTCAAAAAGTATGTTTGTATTTTAACTACTGACATCCTGTGCCTTTTTAATAAAATGGTTGATCTTACGTTAAAAGATGATTAATTTCTCTTTAAAGAATTCAGAAAACTTTTGGCAAGGGGCCGACAAAATATAAAATATGAAGAACTTATCGTTATCTGCCTAGCCTTTTCTCAACTATGATGGGATCGGCTTCCAGTCTAACCGGATGCAGCTGAATACCAGTATTTTACATAGAGCGATTGCCTGTCTGACCTCCACAACCCAGTTAGTACTGGGTAATACGATACGCCTTGGTAAGACTGGTTGTCATACTTTTGGGCCACTGAGTTCCTATAAGGACTACCAAAGATCTATAAATGACAGCCGGGACCAACGGCTTAACGTGTTTACGGAGCCACGGAGAAAACTCGCTGTGTAGACATCCACGGACCAACCTAGGCAAGCGCGTCTTAACCTGAAGATTAACCCGAGCGGCTATTATTAAGCTAATTCAAAACTTCCTTACAAAGTAATAGTAGTAAAAGTTAATATTTAAGGTCTACCTTGACATCTAAATACCCATCAACGTTTAAAGCATCGCACGAAAAATCGTTGCTCCCGTATCCCTAATGCCATAGCAATCGGCGGCGTTGTAAAATCAGTCACAAGTAGTAAAATGCGCAATAACCTGTGCGATATACTGTCGATTTACCTTGGAGAGGCGGAGGAAGGAAAAAAGAAAATAAACGAAGAGTTTTACAACCGGCCGATTGTAAAGTTGGAAGCATATTAACGTTATGGCTATCGAGACGCGTGCAATTCGTATCTTTAAATGTGTTCCACGAATTTACATTACACTAGGTCTGAGGTGTTCGGTTTTTTAGTGGTTCGTGCTGGGGATTTATTTTTTGAAGAAACCAAGAAGATTATAAGTTTCTAAACTATCATGGTCACTAACATTATCATTGAGTTTGAGTTTGAGTCATCGTGGTGAAAGGATTGGTCAGCTAGACTCTGCGTTACCGAGTGCTAGCTGTCCAGGGTGCGCCGTGTGTTTGGAATCGCAGTATGATGTTTTTAACGCCGCTCAGGGAGGCTCCTTTCATGCAGGAACTGCAGTGGCCAATCTGAAAATCTCTTAACCGTTTGCGGGGCCAGGTTAGCCACTGTAGAAGTAATCTGGCTAAATGGGGTATCATCGACTTCGACCGACCAACGACAATGTCAGTGTGAAGCCCCTCTGCAGGATATGCCCCGCCTCCTTTCTTGCCCATCCTGCACAGCCACCTGCGCCTTCCAAGATTTAAACGAAGCCAACGACAGAGCTGTACAGGTGGCAACATACTGGTCGGGTATTATTTGAGTCTATCGACACGCAAAGAAGAAGACATTATCATTGAAACTAGAAACGGGATGTTTACCATGTTTACTATTTATTTTGAGTTCGCATATTTCGGCGCTGTTGCAACCACCATGATCACGGATAAACTGATGTTATTGCTATTGGATGTTTGAGAGCAGACAAATTGGTCTACCCTTCAGACCTGGTCTGGTCTCTCTCTATATCCCGTTTCAAGTGTTATTGATAATTGGCGAAACGACAAAAAAAAATCTAATTAGTCCGTCAGTTAGATAATCAAAAAATATTTGACCCGTGTTTTATCTTTTGTTACGTAAATCAAAATTGACGAAGATATGACGCATTTAAAATTCTCACGTCACGCCTAGGTACAATTTTTAGCTAGTTCTGACGTCACGAGCCCCCACTCCCGAGTTTTGATGCGTTTTATCTTTGTCAATGTTCATTGATTTACAAAAACAAAAAATACGTGTTCATTAATTTCCAATACTCTAACTGACGGACTAAATAAATTTGAAATTTTATTGATACCGGCGTCATGCCTATTAAGAAGATTACTCGAAAGATACTGAATTTTAAGAGAACAGAAACGATGACAGGAATTTAGATCTGAAATGCTGATCAATTTACATTTGGTGGTGTAAGGGTACAATGCCAAAATGCCATGGCTACCATCATCAAGAAGTGTTGCAGTACCAAATTATGTTGCGGAACTTCAGAAAACATCAGAACATGGCTGTGAATAAAGGTATCTCTATAGTTATACCTGATCATTTGAAACTTCAATTCCACATTCAGCTGATCTTACAGTTCAGTCTTAAGACCGATCTCCCTCATCATTTTGCTACCCTTGTCCCTTGTTACTTGGAGTTGTCGCCACACGATTTTTCTTAAAATCAATTATCATTGTCATTTCATTTAACATGGGGACGGGAACGGTCAGATAAGAGTTCTCTTACGGAATGAAATAATAAAAAAACTTGATCGAGATGCTTTACTTTCCCTCAAAAGTAGCTCAGTAGGCGCCTAGGGTCAGAAGACCCTTGGCAGTTGTAAATACAACCATGAAGAAAAGGATAACAGCTGCAATAAAGTTATTAAAAAGTAAATTTTGTATATTTTATTCTTTTGATCTCATATTATCTGTATTAAGTTTTATGAGAATTTCTTTACTGACACTAATGCAGGCTAATCTCAGGATATACAGTAAATATATTATTATTATTATAAGTATATTTTCCTCTGTATAAATAAAGTCATTTCTTTGGTAGTCCTATCTTTTATGGCCCGTAGTTTATACGCTTAATAATATATTTATTTACATTAAATATTTCTGACTGCCTCGTTGGTTTAGTGGTCGCATGCGTGATTGCTGAGCATGAGGTCCTGGGTTCGATTCCCGAGTAGGGCAAAGTGTTATTGACGAGGCTCTAGCAAACTGGTAAAACTGGAAGTCAGATGAGAGAGAAGTTTTAAGAACAGACTTGGTGCATTGCGTTGCAACAACTTATAAAGATAGGGATAGTGAGCAGTCCTAAATTCTAAGGGTGTGTAGTATCGGAGATTAGAGAGTGTAAACTTAATCTTTGAAAAGTCAAAATCATACCAAAATGCACTGATTTTGACACATCCAAGTGTACCCAAATGTACAAATAATACGCAAAATTTCATATATTTACGACACTTCTCCATTAAGTAGCATCGTGGTAAGGGCGCTAATCCATAAACTGTTAAATATTAATGTCTAATTTCAACACCTTGCATGTTCTGGTAACATGAGATTGCCGCGTAAAATGCCCGAACGAGCTTTTACAACAAAATATGGCGGTAAGTAATTTGCAAAGTTTATTATACCATTATTATCGTTGGTCACAAGCGCAACTGCTTAGCATGTGGTCCAGGATTCGATTCCCAGGTCGGGCAAAGTGTTATTGAGTTTTCCAACAGGAATTTCTCAGTAACAGCCACGGAGTTTGGATTAGTGTCCGGTTGATGGCAATAGGCTCGCCTCCTAATACATGGGACTTAAACATAACTGGCGAAATGTGGCTGTACTATGTGGTAAACCTCTGCTTAACCCTTCGGGGTTTACAGGCGTGATGTTATGTTATTTAAAATATACTAAGTGTTAATTAAGTAAGGTAGATGCTTCCTGGTTACCTCAAAGTTTACGCTAACAGAATTGGAGACATTTATGTTAGTCACATTTTGTCTACTAAACGGTTGAACCGATATTAATGAAATGACGAAAGAAAAAAGAGAGAAATGAAGAAAGAGAGATAATGACTGAAAATTATAAAATGTGCTGGTATGCTTAGCCTACGACAGTTGAATACGCAGCACTTGACCACAATGTTAAGCGACACGCATCTTACGACAGCCAAAAACAAGAAATTAAATAAATTGCGTAGACATATCAAGAGTCAACGCCACGCGACATTGCAAGTTGCAATGCTTGAATTTGTGAAGGCGTAACCAAGAAATCTACTGAATAAGTGCGTATGGACCAAGAAGTACCAGAAACTGTAACTAAAATAATTAAAAAAATTAAAAACCCGTCTGCATAAAAAATAACTAATAACTCTAAATAAAAACTGAAAAGAATAAACAAGTTCAGGAGACAGGACATATTGACTGCAACAGTCGGGACCCATATTGGATGTAATGATTTTAGTCTAGCATTATATTATTTAATGGGACAATCCCGACTGTTGCAGTCAATATGTCCTGTCTCCTGAACTTGTTTTATTCTTTTCAGTTTTTATTTATAGTTATTAGTTATTTTTTACGCAGTCCGATTTTTTAATTTTACATTTTTTTGTTCCCATTTTAAAATCCTCATGATGAGCCTTTTATCGAGCCGTTCAGGCTGCAGAGCGTGCCAAGCATTTGAATTTGGAGCTAAAAATCCGCCATCTAGTTTTTTTTTTATATACCCAGTATCACTCTCACAATAAATACAAATCTAACGACACCTCTCAAGCTAAAATCCATCGAGCCGTTCAGGCCACAGAGCGTGCCAAACAATTATATATACATACATACATACTCTCGAAAACATAACAAAGCATAATAAAGCAAGGCTAAGAAATACTTAAACGTGAAAGATTTTTATAATCACAAGCTTAACAAAACCTCTAAAAACTAAAAATGAATTATATCTCACACTCCTTTTAAGAGTTACAAAAGAAGATTCCCTAACTCGAAGAGGCAGCCATTGAAGGGCTCAATATCATGGTCCAGATTGGCGCGAAATTAAAGCTACCGGTATTGTAAGATTGAATGCGTGTGCGCACGTTGACTACGGACCGCTTGTTGGCTATAAAACATGCGATCGCGAGGCAGGCTGCGCGGGCGATCCAGAATGGTGTTGGAAGTTTTTGCTTATTTATTTGCTGATCAAGTAGTTATTGTGAATTATTGGTAGTTTTTAGTTCAGTGTAGTTTACCAAATCTTAAAATTATTGATTCATCATCATTCACCTGCCCTTATCCCAATTCATTTAAGGTCGGCGCAGGATATTGTCTTCTTCTTCCATACTTCTCTATTATTCGTCATCTTATCAGACACCTTAAAATTATTGATTTTGCTTTCAAATATTCCCTCTTCTTTCCTCAAATGCCTTTATGCACGGCCGATCCCATCAAACAAAAGTTCGAACCTTTTTTCTGCCCTATCTATCTAGTCTTCTATATATCTCACGTCAACATCCTCAGCTACATGTCACGGTTGCTTATAATTACATCTTTATTTCTAATCACCTCACAGATCCATAAATATTTTTATACCTCTGCGAGGTAACACTGGCAGCCATTCCGTTCAGTACGAGTCTCGCTTTAAACGTTTACGATCGTTTTACTAAATGAGATTTTATCAGCAGCACAAAGTTTTTTTTATTGGTCTTTTTTCCCCAACTTTCGTCTCGGAGCCCTTACTCGTGTTTTATAGTGAAAAAGTTGGCTCGGAGTTTTTTTGGAATGTTATTGGATGGAGAAATGTGCTAAATTTTTTGACGGAGATCTAAGGACCAGCTCCTATTTCTAAGTGATGATTAATTATGGTTAAGACCAGTATGGAGTAGGTTTTTATCGGAGACTTGGGGCAGTCTACAAAGACAGGGACGATTGAAGTGTACAAAATGGACTTATTCATTTGAGTATCAGGGAGGACGTAAGAAATCATGGAATTAAGATATCTGTTAGAGTAAAAACATGGCCACGTAATCACTATACATGACATTCGTTCAACTTCGCAGAATCGACCAACACCAATCGATAGTATCGATAAAGCAGACACCATCACGACGGCAGCTGTCAAACAAAACTAAATTTTAACACTTAGCTTTAAAGACTAAATTAGCTTGAAAAACCATATAATCATTACAGCAAGCGGTCTGAAAGAGGAATCGTAAAGCAAGGGAAGTAATTTGCATCCGTTCCCCGGAGCGGTAAACGTGACAACACCCGTGAAATGGCGTATAGGCGGGAGCGGTTATACTTCAAAGAAAAACGTTATAAACCCAAATTACTGCAGACAAATCAGAACGCTAATTTTATTAGCATTAAGGCTGTAAACAGCTTGGCATCGACCGATTGCTTTATTACTTTATAATGGGCTGGCTTAGCAGTAGCAGTTAACGTAGGTGCAAGGATTTAAATCAGGTTGCCTAGAATGAGATTTGAGAGCATTAATAGTGATTGATTTTTCTTTTTGATGACGTATTGGCATTGTGAGTTGGTTTTTTATTACTAAATTAGTTTGTGATTTCATTATTATAATCGGATTATTCCTTTTAAGGATGTGTGAATGTTTTGGCAAACGTTGCATTTGTTATTTATGTTTCCGTGTCTAATGAATCTTTAGCTTCATCTGTATTTGGTCCTTCAAAGCTTTTAGTCAATCTTTCGAGGTGTGATTTCTTTCTGGTCCTTTTGGCTATAAGCATAAGATTTCTTCAAATCAGCGTATCGAAGTAGTAATAAAGCCTCGCCCTGTATGTCATGCGCATTGATTGATTTTAACGTCATCTATAAGGCTGATAATTAAGGACACACCTCTGTTTGTACGTTCACAGGTGGTTATGTCATTAGTTTTACTGGGAAACTGTTACATCGGAATTATGTGGTGTACTTTAGTGCCTAGTTTAATTGAAAATCAATTTACGATATTACTTCCTTAGTAGACAGTATTTCTAAATCTAGCCTAGAGAACTTTACTTCTACTTTTTTGATGTTTTTAATTAATTCAAGCTTATTTTTCCATAATTTCTACTTACGCCGGTTTGTTTTCAAGTGGTATAGTTACCCAATAACTGGCTTGTGGATGACAGAAAGACACTTGCTTCAGGTAAAGTAGGTACATACTTTGCATTCAGCTGCATTCGGTTAGACTGGAAGCCAATAAAATGGTTGGGAAAAGGCTAGACAAATGACGATGTGTCGGTTTCTTCGACACAGAAACGGCTCTACGATCCTTATCAACAACATAACTAATACTCGTAAAACAAACAATATCAAATTACAAAACAGCTATTAATCCATTTTATACGACTCGTAATAATTAATAGAAAATAGACAAAAAAAAACCTCATTATTCTTTAATTAAAGACATTAACGATAAATTCCGATGACATATCTTTCCATCTAAAACTTTTTACAAACAAATGACTTCTTGTTCCATTTTTATTGTAATTGGGCAGTCAAGATGATATGAATTTGGCAATCAAATAAATATTAGTCCGGAATTGGGACAGGTGGAGTGCCGAAATTAGGGTATGCCGTATTGTAATTGAGATATAAATGTTGTTTCTTGATTAACTGCGAGGGGTTGGCTTCAAAGTTTTGAGCTGTTTGTGAATGTGAATTTGTGCTGAAATTGATTTTTGCATCGGTTAAAGAATTGAGTCATTTGAGGTTTGAGGCATTGTGGGGGACTTCGTGCAAAGCATACCAAGTTTTTGCTACGTAATGTCTCCTACTGGGTATCTTAGAGAATGGTAGATTATATTGGATCGAAAGGATGAGGAAAATGCCGCCAGGAATGTTTTGAGTAAGAATGTGAATGGCTATAAGAGTAGGCAAAGACCAAAGAAATGATATGGCTATAAAGTGGGTGAGCACTCAGATGATGACAAATTGTAGAAAAAGTAAGGAAGAAGAAGACATGCTGCAATAAATTGGAATAAGCATGATGTTGGATCAAAGGACCAATAATTATTTTGCTCTAAAGGACCAAATCTATTCTCCACACAGTCCACATTCAGGCTAATTCACGCAGTCTTTACAAAAATGTCGCCAATACACTTACAATTCATTCCAATGATAATTCTTGGTTCACACACAGATTCTCACTGTCATACTCGCAAGTGTGAAGTCTTAATCATTCGCGTGCAACGTTACATGTCGTGCGTGTAACATTAGCGTGGTAGCTGTCGATGGACAATTATGCTCGCTTCACGACTCATTATTACCGTTAAGATTTAAACAACTACTGAAATTAAGCGGTGTCCTTTGATAGGAAGTACATGGTATGGGAGTATGAGTCACGGAGATAGATATGTCACGGATTTGGACACGTAGATCAAGACATATTTATCTTTTGGACGAATACTGACGATTTTAAAATGTTCGGTTCCCACAACAATCTAACTTGCTAGTGGCTACTAAGTTGATTATAATGCTTTACAGATTTAGTTACCAATACCAATATCTACATGATTAAAACATGTTCTTTGTATAGAAGACCAGCTACCTGCACCTGCTTCGCGGTACCACTTATCTGGTCGTTTGAAACAACTTTACACATTCACAAAATTTCATTAAAATCGTTTCATTAAAGTGGTTTCGGAGTTTAGCGTTTACGAACATAGTGACAAATGATGATATACTAACAAACCTGGCCAATCCATTTTTTAACACATCAGCCAAAACTACCAGGAAAAATACATTCACACTAACTAGAACCAACAATTCTGCGTACCCTATTCCCTAACCTACAAAACAAAGGACCAGGCGCTCATATTCACAAAGAGCTTTCATCCACAGGTCAGGCCGGCGTCAACCAACTTGGAGGCGTGTTCGTGAACGGCCGCCCCCTTCCCGATGTAGTCCGAAAGAGAATCGTGGAACTGGCCATCATGGGAGTCAGACCCTGTGACATAAGTAGACAGCTGCTTGTGTCTCATGGATGCGTGTCGAAGATACTGACGAGGTTCTACGAGACCGGGTCGATAAGACCTGGATCTATTGGAGGCAGCAAGACTAAGGTGAGTGTTAGTATTGTGTTTTAAGTATCAGCAATTAGTGCCATTTTTGTATGATTTTTAAAGGAGTTTTCAATTCCTATGCGGCATCTACCTAATTATGTTGATGTATTCGTGTCTAAAGCCTATGTTTTTAGGATTTCCATAGTACCAACGGCAATAATTTTCAGGAATGACCATGAGCAATAAATAGTAAACTGTTTATTGTAGCTGCCATTTTAGTTTTTTTTTGCATAAACACACGTTAAATACTCAATTTCAAAGGTACCAGGCGCTCATAATCACAAAGAGATAGCATCCACAGGCCTTAAGTTAAAGACACACTAACCGGGACCAATAATCCTGCTCTATGCTATAAATTCAACAATATCGAAAACATTGGTATTTCACCTTGATCCTAAAGCTTTCAAGGATGCTCACGACCGAAACACGAAACTTGGTGAATCTAAGGAATCTTTCCAAAAATCCCGTACCTTTAACAAACTTTGCAGTAAGCAAAAAAATTATGTTTTAAGTATCTCAGAGTTGTCAAAGATGACTGGAACTGCTATTTTTGTTGGAGTCACGGTTCGCGGACCCGCCGCAGACATCGGACAATGACAGCTACTTCAAAACATTATGTGTCCGGGTCCGGGCTCCGGAGTTTGTCCTTACCGGTTTGACCGAGACAAAAGGTGATGCCAATCAGTAGTCATCGTAAATAAAAAAATATTGGTCCTTTTCCTCAACTGCATAATTAAAATGGTCTTTTGACTTTTTTGTCGTTTTGGCGCCGTCAAACTAATCAACGATATGCCAAAACATTATTAAGAGACGATCAATCAGGAATCCTCAATAAATCAGGAAATAAACTTGAACACATTTTGATAAGTAATTTAAAATCAATCATCACTAGAATATTTTTTGACGAATTGTTACAGTCCTAGTAACACTTACGCCTTTTCCCATAAAGGATGGCAAAAACTACAGAAGGCCATAATTATCCTACAGCCCTTACATACACCAGAAAAATAAGCAAAAATGGTTTAAAAAAAATACAAACTTTTTTACAGAAACCTTCGTTTTAGCAAAGATCGGAAGAAAAATAGCTGCCGATCAGTCGATCTCTGCATTAATATAGCCAGCGAATCGAGCAGGTCACGATGCCAATCACCAGTAAAATAATTAGTAACAGCTTATTAACATGAAAATTCTGTCTTACGAACCTTTTACTTCCTTATTGGCTGCAAAACTTTATGGTACACAATGCTTTAAAAATCGAATAAAAAATTCACTCCGCAAATGTGTGAATCATCATCAAATTCCTTTTTTCGAGTACTTAGCACCGTACGTACGTAGTTATAGTTTTAGTTTTTGAGTCTCAATAAGTTGGCGTTGTCGTACTACGACGGGACAACCGAAAAAAAACAACATAATTTTCTTGCAATCGCCAAATGGTTGTTGTCGGACCAAGAGTCACGTGTAGAACTTGGTAATTACGTAATTTTCCAATCAGTAACTGAGACTAAGGGATCATAGTTTTACGATGACATTTATTGTAATAGCTTTTCTAAATGTGGTAAGTATTTCAAATATCTTCGCTGAAATCCAAAATTCTGTCTCGGCATCAGCAATCGGAAGACGGAAGGTAAAAAAAAATATATTGTTATATAAAAATAAAAATATATATTAATACATTGTCCTGTAAAGTATTTTGTGTGTACATAAATAAATAAATAATAAATAAATAAAATAAATCAATAGTGTTGTAGGCTCATCTTCCGTTAATGGTCGGCGAATCGAACGGGTCACGCCGCCAATCACCAGTAATTATATACTATTTAACATAACAATTATGTCTTGAAAACCTTTTACTTCCTTGTTGGTAGAAAATATTTTCGCCCACAAATCAACAACCAAACTGAAAATCATCTCCGCGTAAAATTAAATAAAAATTTATTTTGAATGCCAAATTCAATAGTGATCCATGGTTCTGTTACGGCTGAATTGTCAAAAGGGTACTGTTGATAAACATTTGTGAAAATATATCTAAATACAAGATGTATGATGTTGGCTTAGTATGAGCATGTGATGCGGAGGAATGAGGAACATCTTGACGAAAGTTTTGTGTATATGAATGTGGATGGGTATACGATTAGGGGAAGACAAAAGAAATTATGGATGGACTGTTTGAAGGATGATATTGCTAGAACGGAGGGGTCTGATGAGATGACGAGTAAAAGAGAAGTATGGAACAAGAAGACATGCACCGACCTCAAATAAATTGGTATTAGGGCAGGAGATGATGATCTAAAAACGGACACGAAAACGGAACGGCGGAGTTAGTTCCGATTTAGAGCGGTTTCGCACTACGTCCGATTCGAATCCGATCCGAACCCGTGAAAGTGAAGTGAAGACAACGTATATGGCTCTGGGGCCGCCCCGCGATTCCGCAGGACGTTTTCTGGTAACTTTAATATGCATATAATTATATATACATTCAATTGTGTCTAATATTTTAATTATTTTTGTTACTGAATTCACATTATTTTTTAATTATTCAATCAGCTGACCAAAATTGACAAAAATGTTGTGTGTCTGTATCTAATATGGGTCTATGACCTGAAATAAATGAATTTAATTTTTTATTTTATTTATTTTTTTATTTAATAGGTAGAGTATTAATACTTGTGGTTTATAAAGACTTTTCACGGGTACGGATCGGACACGGATCGGACGTAGTGCGAAACCGCTCTAAAGCTATGCCCTAATTGAATCATACAATAAAATCTTGACAAATGTAAGTGCTGAGACAGTGAAAACAAAAATTGAAAAAAATAAATTGCCGTGTTTCATCTAAGCTTCCCAAAATCTTACCAGTCGGAAGATGGAAGGAAAAAAAATGTAAATCAACAGTGTTGTCGGCTCATCTTCCGTCGATGGCCGGCGAATCGGGCGGGTCACGCCGCCAATCACCAGTAATTATAAACTATAAAATTTTTAACCGGCACCGACTTTCGGCTTCTTGAGATGGCCTTTCGACACGCCCGTAAGGCGCGCATTTGGTAGGGTTGAGTGTGGTTCTGTATGTGGTTTAGAATATGTTATTTAAGAGATAGTTCTATTACTTATAAGATATATTTTTTTTATTTTATATGAAAATGTTGTTGTATTTTGCAGTTACATCAGTTTTTAGAACTAGAATAGTATCTATTTTCGTTTCAGCATTGCATTTAATCATCCTTGTCCCATTACATTTAGGGTCGGCGCAATACATTTTCTTCTTCCATTTATTTATTTTGATTGAATTGTTTAATCATAATATGATTAAATAGACACAAACAATACCTTGGAATAATTTTCTCCAGTAAATTAAGAAAATACCTATACGAAAACAGACAGATAAAGTTTTAAGAAAAGCAAAAACATAATGCAGTGTTTTTTATCTCTCATTCGTATAGAGACTAAGTACCGTTCGAATCATACAAACGTTTTCCTATGACACTACTAGAACCCCACAACAAAGTCCGGTAAGCGTATTCTACATCGACCTCACTAAATTCGGTACGCCAATAAAACAACCATTTGTTCTTCCTCAAACGGACGCCGACATCAAAAAATTGATTACAACAAAATACTCCGAAATCACCGAATACTTTTATTGACGGTGTTATGGGAACACTTAATTGACTACTAATCAAGGTGATCAAACGTCACGTACAACCCGATACATCGAATATAATCGGTATACATAGAATTATATCGAGACTTGCTCCCACACGCGGCTTCATCCGCGTTTCGACACTTTTTTACACGATATCTTTATTTATTTATTTAACACTTCAAGATAAATAAATGCCTAAGTCATTAAGTCACCTCTATACTTTGTGGTACAGAGACGGAATTAAGGCCAAAGGCATTTCTTTATCAATCTTCTTACTCAAGTGTCGATGAAAATCTTAATTGGGTTGACAACGACTTTGGCACTTCAATAGCGTCCATCAGCTCCTGTGATGTGCAAACATCAGGACAGACAGGACACGAAATTAAGTATCCTATCGTATGTGGAACATTTACACTCCAGAAATTATAGCCTGTGAGTTATTTTGATATATATGCTATATCAATGTAAATATTCATGACAATCCGTTTAATAGTTTTTGCGTGAAAGAGTTACAAATATCTAGCTATACTTACAATTTTTCGCGTTTATAGTAGTCGATAGTTAGAAGTAAGATGACAGTGAGTTCATCACTAAAAACGGAACCAATTGTGAATTATGTAAAACGTTTCGTTTTGTAATTATATTTTCGCGTTTCTTTAAATCATTTTATGGTTATATATTGCTGTTTTATATGCTGATTGAATAAATAATAGCATGGCCTTTTACACCAGTATTTTCGACATATAATTCCGTGGGAGAAAAAAATTGCCGTTTTTTTGTTGCTTTCTAAATGCAGCTTATATTTTTATTACAATACTCTAAAGTTATAAATTCTCATCATTTTGTATATAAAATTGATTGTCTTGACTTAAACTGATTAGTTTGCAGAAAAAAATATCACTTTCTAGAAGGAGAGATCTTGAAATCTATTGGTCTAAGATGCTTATTACATGGGAAAAAATCTAAATGTTTTTTTATTTTTATTTTACGTTTCTTTACGGTTCGTTCTGATTTTGAACGTTGCTAAATTCAGATGCGTTTTAATAAATTACCGAGTAGGTAATGGATTGCGGGCTTGTCGCCACCGAATAAAATTTGCGTGGGATGATACATTCCGGTGTTTTATCGTTTCCAAATCACAATTAACTATTTGAAATTCAAGCATTTAATTTAATTTCTGATATTAATTAATTGTGACTTATAATTTGATTAAAGAAATACAAAAGTTAGCATTTAACTTTTTACTACATATTAGTTTACGAAACAAATCTTCAATATGTTAATTCTACCAAAAAAAGAAACAAAAATCCTAGTTTGTTTAAAAAAAAAGAAAAAGATTTTTATCTTTTTCACAAATTGTTAAAATCTCCAAAATTATGCAGGGACCATTACGCCAGTGCGATAACCTCAATCAATTAAACACTACATCAAAATCAAAGGTATAAACGAACAGTAACGATTTCTCTGTGAAAAATCGTTTGATTGGACAATTTGCCCAGCCTTCGGTTTTAAAAGGTTAAAACAATATCGTTTAAGACACCTTGAAGTCTTACGACCCTATTTAGGTTGATAGCCGATAATAAACTGTATTTAACTTTTTAAATAAGTTTTAATGCAAAAATGAGCAATTCAGTAATTCTGCTAATTAGTATCCAAAAACTCGGACTTGCCTTTTTGCTAAACACAGGAATGGTATAGATTGAAACCTAAAGGTGTCCACGGATATTTTGACACATGGCCGAAATCGGAAATGACGCCGAGATCTAGTTAAAAATATACAATTTCAAAAATGACATTCCAGATCCATAAGATCCTTCCAAGTAGAGCCGAACACAATAATGGTACAAAACTCGACAAGCCCATCAAAGTCTTTTAAGAAACCTTTAACGGTCTATATTCCCAAAATACCTTAACTAAATACCAAAACCGCTCGCTACAAATCTCTAAATTGCTCCAAACGCAAGAACATAAAAAGCTAAACGTGAAACACATAAAAATCGTACACATTTTATTTATAATTTGACCAATTCAAATCACTAGTGTGGGAAACCACGCTATCTTTTACAATCTTTTTTCTTACAAATATTTACCGTTATTACTTCAGTTTTTCGAATAGCGAAAACTCGGTATAAACGGTCAATTACACCGTGTAGCTATTATAAAATTACGACACGCTTTTTCTTAGTTAATTGGTGATCACTTCAGAAGCATATTTCTATAGTTTTACCGGGCGGTTGAGCTTCTACTTTTAATTAAAGTTTAAGTTGTTACGAGCCGTCTAGCGTTATTTAATGTTAACTGTTGTTGAGCACGAAACTTTTATCATCTGTAATAGCTGGTCGGTACTAAATGGTAAACAAATGAAGCGCTTTTGAGTTTCGAGGTTGTATTGTCTAATGCTTGGCTGGTAGGGTTGGTTAGCTACTGATTAATTTCTTCTTTCTCTGCATGCTTTTAAAATATTTCCTCTATAGGTAATTCACATGAGTATCTTCAGTATCTTTTCCAGCCTTTATCCCAATTTATTCGGGGTTGGCGCAGCATGTCTTCTTCTTCCATACTTCTCTATTAGTTTTAATCTCAACAGACCTCCTTTCTTGTTATATCATCCTTTACACAGTCCATCCACTTTGGTCTTCCTATACTCATCCACATTTCATACTCAAAACGTAATTTTCCATGACAACCGATTACCACACAACTTTTCAGTCACCGGTGCCACTTTCAGAGGTCCCTATAGTGATAGTTCACTTTAGCATTACTCTTAAATCAATCAAAGCACCAAGCCACATTTTTTCCGCAAAACAGGCTATAGAGACGACTTACGATCTAGTTACCTCTGAATGCCAACCCACATCGCGGCAGGCCCAGACGAAGATGGTGCTGACCTGGATCCCTAATACAAAAACTGGTCCTTAGTTAAAGTTTAAATTGTAGAGAAATGTGATAAGGGAGTGGGAAGGCCCTTTCCCAGCAGAGTGGGACATCACACATGTTTGAAATAATAGAGGCAGAGAACATGCAGAATAATCCAGAATACATTTTATTTGACTGATGTCCTATCAAGAGATTTCTTATAATTCAATTCATAAGTTATATTGCTCTCGTAGAACCGTTCTACTAGAAATTTCAATGGTCCTTGAAGACGTGTCTTTGATAAAATGAATTTTGAATGATTTATTACCTGAATTAGTTTAAAAAACAAAATAGTTTCCATTCATTATTGTTGTTCGTTAAAGATATTTATTGATTTATTAGTATGTGACTGTTTTTGGTGGGATCAATACTAATTGTGGCTGATCGCAGCACTAATCGTTGGATTATGATAATCCATCATAAAACTACGGAATATAAATTTTTCTTGACTAAAAAAATATAGAGCGCTTTAACATTTTTAATACTAATTGCTTTCTCAAATGACTGACGATTTTTTAAAGTGGTAATTGCACAAAACGGTCCCGCTGAAAAAAAAAAGTGTTTTCTTTAATCCACTATAGTGACAATGTTAATAATTGATCTGGGTAATCCACATTGAGTATTTGACATTGTTAAGTGAAAGAGAAATAAAAAGCTGGTTAACAGAAGATTTCACACAGATTAAGTCATCAATATTTGCATAATAAAGATGTAAGAGGAAGCGTAGCTAAAGACTTTAAAACATTCCATAAACCACCCTGCCTTTAACCCAGCAAATATACACATCAAACCACTTATATGACAGCTATCATTTTACAAGTCCAACATACGTCATCTAAATCCAGATTGCACTAAGGAAAACGTCATAAAACTGACAAAAGGTCAACCCTTCGAATGCGATAGGCTAACCAAGATATTTGCATGAAAACATTCACATATATCCCTATCTCCGCTTTATGACCGCGAGTTATGGCCTTTATGATCGATGGCCAGTATTTATGGCCAAATGACCGTAATTAGTGGGGCCGAGTACCACTGGACTTTATAGCGGGGCGGCCCGCGATTGAACATAGCTTTCACACAGCATTTTAGTGTTAAGTTTCGAATATGTATTTGTTCTGCTCAGATATTTTTGTACATTTATTAGTGGTACTGTTTAATTGTAGTTTTAGTGGAGTTTTACATTTATTGAGGTGTGTTCATTTGATTTTTGTAGCTTACTGTGTTGGGTATTAAAGAAAATGGGTGTAAGCTATGTCAAAATGGCTGACTATACTCCTAAAATCTTATGAGAAGTGGTTTTCTCGCAAAGTTATCTATAAAAGCTCACTATAGTGGGTTGCCATTCAAATGGTAGCACTTAGCGCTGAAGTATCGTCATACTGGCAAACAGAAATTGGTGATTACAGTTTGTTGAAATAAGGAGAAAATTGGCGAGAAAAAGGTTCTACTCGTTATGGAAAAACACTCACGTCACGAGGTCTCACGTCTTATTTTGATTGAAGTGACGAAAACCTGCATTCATCTTTACCCTATAAATAAATATCAAACATCTCAAGATATTCGGTCACAAATCCCACAAATAGCAACACACCTAACCTAGTGTAACTAAAACGATTGCCACACAACGTATGGAAATCCGTCCGTCGGTAATGAATGGTGTTTGCGCAAGCTCGTATGGACAGAAGTATTTGTTACCGTCACTGCTAACGTATCGGTATTAGACGCGCGAATATAGCTGTTTCGTCACACAGCATTGAGTTGATACAGTTGTGTCATCTTTGATGTACACGTTCACATTTAAAGGGTTATGCAGAGCTGTATTGTTACGGCCGAAAAATTGATTGAGAAGTATGAAATTGACTAAAGAAATGCATTGATTGATATGATTCTTAAATTTCTAGAATTATAGAATAGAAAAGATCGGAAGCTCGACAGTAAAACTGCGTGACCATCATATCGATGGTTTTATATAAAAGTAAGCCTTTAAAAAAATACTTTAATAGTCTTACTGGAGATAAAATGCAAGTATGATATGAAACTTAGATGATATGAAGCCTTTTAACTATCAGTCAATTCGATGCAAAAAGCCTCAAACAAATACGGCACGTTTGGCTCAGTAGCTGAGCGACCGTACCGTGTAGTAGTACCGCGCCGCGTGTCACGGCTTCGATCCCCGCACGGAACAATTATTTGTATGGCCAATTATGGGTATGTGAGTTTAAATGTTTGCAAACGCACCCGTATGCGTTTGCAATGTTAAAAAAAAATATGTTAGTATACCCTGAGGAGCTCGTGGCTAAATAATAACAGCCTCTCGGGTCAATCTTTAGGTTAAGCCGTGCTTGCCTAGGTTGGTCTGTGGATGGGTGACCACCCATTACATACCGAGTTTCCTCCGTTCGGAAAGCACGTTAAGCAGTTGGTCCCGGCTGACAATTGAAGATCTTTGGCAGTAGTTACAAGTAGTCAGTGGCCCAAAAAGTCTGACAACCAGTCTTACCAAGAGGTATCGTATTACCCAGTACTAACTGAGTTGTGGAGGTCAGATAGGCAGTTGCCCCATGTAAAATACTGGTATTCAGCTGCATCCGGTTAGACTGGAAGCTGACCCCAACATAGTTGGGAAAAAGGCTAGGCAGATGATGAGTATACACTGACCATGCTTTCCCTCGCGCGCACTGTTTCCAAGCTCCAGATACGCCTTCAAAGTGTCAATCTCGGCGTAAACCCGAGGTGTGAGCTCCATTCATTGTTAACGACCAATTAGGACGTTTGCACACATCTGCGAACTTCGTTAACATATGACGTTTACTGCAGTACCGTTGATCCTGATATATGAAAGGCATGATGTTGAGTGTGTAGGCAGCCTTTTGTTTATGTTTATTTTCCCTTTGGTGAAAGCCGTGTTTTTGGGCTGTGGTGGTTGAAATATAAAGGAAGGGGTGGTAACTGAACACATCACACATTTAAACGGCGTGCAAGTTCTCTCAGTGTTAATATTCCATCGCAACGATGACAATGTCAGCTATTGAACGCAGTTCAAATTATACTGATCGCATTCAGTTTCTTGGGTGAAATTCGTGCTTAGAAAAAAAAAAAGAGTCATCATCATCTGCCTAGCCTTTCCCCAACTGTTGCGATCGGCTTCCAGTCTAACCGGATGCAGCTACCTGATATATAGACTACCCTACCCTAGATACTTGTATTTTACATAGAGCGATTGCCTATCTGAACTCAGGCAGTTAGCAGTAGGCAATATGATACACTTGGTAAGACTCGCTGTCAGACTTTCGGGCCACTGACTTGTAACGACTGTCAAAGATCTACAAATGACAGCCGGGACCAACGGCTTAACCTGCTCAAACAATGAAAGAGGCGACGACGAAAACAAGCATAACAAAACTATCTCCAAAAAAATCTCCTTCTCAACAAAAGACATCAACGCCAAAATTCCCATACAAACACAAATCACCATAACAAATTCATATCGATTAAAAAACTGTCGTGTGTTACAAACGGACTATGTTCACAATTATACAAATACGTACAACACGGACCAATTAAATACAATACATCCGATCAACCCTAATATCCGGGGGTTGGGGGCATAAAATACGGTACAGAAGGTTTGTTCAATACAAGAACGAAAAGGCATAGGTACATAGACGCGTATGTGCGGAGACAGTCCTAAAGAATCAGAATCAATTATTTAATACACATACATATTAAATTGAGCATAGCAGTATTTTTACTGTCATTCAAATATAAATACAAAATGACTAACTACATCGTAAGACGTACTTACAAAAAATTAGAACAATTAGAAAGTTTTGTGTTTTTTGAAGTAAGTTTTATTTTTTGCAAAAAAAATTGTTTTATTTTTCCATTTTTAGTTGTAATATCCTATACAAATGTTTGCTATGCATTTATTTTACATTGTTAACAATACATGTCATGGTAATAGGTATACCCCAATAAATGGAACTTAACATACCTAAACTGTCAAAATTTGGGTGTATTGTTCACATCTGCGTACCCCTCAGAGCATACAGGCGTGATGTTACGTCATGATGTTGTATAAACTATAAACATCCAAGTGATTGCAGCAATCACGACCGATTTACCGTCTATTTTTGAAGAGTTCCATTGTATATCTAAGAAGATCAGCATCACATCTTCACCAAATCTAAATGGACCATTTCAAGAGTAAATTCTTTGAAATAAAAAAAAATCATTTTGAGAATCGTTCCACAAATGGGGAAGAATTCGGTGAACATTTTGAAATTAGACCACACGACTGAAGTAAAAATGTTCAATGTTCACAAAACGAAAACTATGTTAAATTTTTATGGGACCAAATGGCAACTATTCCGCATCAAACTAAAGAAGAATCTCGTAAATCGGATCATAAACCTCAGCTTAATCGGTGTACATACATAAAAAAAATACCAATCGAATTGAGAACCTCCTCCTTTTGGAAGTCGGTTAAAAAATAAATTCGCTCAATGCTCATAATAATACCATACACAATTAAACACTCTTCCGACATACAATGCGACTGCGGTGACATCCAGTACATAACCCATGTCCTGGGAACACACATGAGGTGTCCATAAAACTGCATTTTTGAGGACCTAATGAACACCACTGATGGCCGGTATTAACGCGGTCATTTACTGGGCCCAACTAATTTTCAAAAATCCATGTACCCGAAAATGAAAACCAATGACAGTCGCGAGTGCGCTTGCACTTGTTGTACGTGAAGCGCGTTTATGTTTGGGTGCGTTTTCGCTTGCTGTATACAGTCGGCCTTCTGTACGTATCTGTTCTATGACCGGGGTTGGGGCGACCCCGTTTATCTTAATAACATGTTAAAACATCGAGTGTCGCGATCGAGGGGTTAATTTTTACCTGAGTGTGGTTTGTGTTCGCTCATTTGCGGTATCTATTTGATCGGACGAGGGATTTTTTTGCCTTTTTTATGCTGGCAATTTTTGTGGGATTCATGCAAGGAGGTCTTAGTTTGCAGTTCCATTTTTAAAAAGAAGAAAAATATGGTTAATCAAAATGAAACATGTTTTACGTCTCGCGACCATTTTTGGTAGTTTTTGTTTTGTTTTCCGGTAGTGAAAAGCTTAGTAGACTTATTTATTTAGTTGAATTATGACATTTAAATGTTTTGTTCCGCTTCAAAACTCTACTGATTAACAATCACTGAGTAACAAGAACACCAATCGATTTCTATGAATTTAAATTGCTTAATAATATTCGAAAATTATTGAAAAAAACTGATTGTCATCGCCTGAACGCCATGCATGACATGCCAAACTGACATTAACAGCATTGTCAAACAATATAACGCGGCTATATTAAATATTCAACGCTGGCAACACATTACCTATACGTGTTTTTAATTGATCTGGCAATACCGAAGCGCGGTGTTTCGTATAACTCGTACATTATGTTACGTGTGTATTTTAATTTATGTTTTTCTGTGATAATTATCAGTTTTAATGCTAAACGCTTATGATTTGATCCATGTATGTAATTTAGATGGAGTTTAAGTTTACTGAAAGTTTTATTTATAAGATATGCGAATAGAAGAGTGTTGTCAAATTATCTAGAAGGCTTGCTAAAAGTTATAAGATTCCAAGAAATAAGTGTGTTTATTAATCACATTGGTTTTCATGTGCTGCTAGGGGATGTTCAAAATTTTATATGATTAAATAGCTGTTGCCCGCAACCTTCTATCTGTTTATTCCAGCTAATCTCCGAAACGGCTAGACCGATTTCTACGGGATTTTTATTGGTAGATAGCTGATGTTATAAGAAGTAACTTAGGTACTTTTATTTAAGAAAAAAGGATTGATCGACCCTAGAAGTTGTGAAAAAACAAAATCCGATTCAAAAAGGGAGGTAATATTTTAATAATCGTTTTACACGGACAACAAGACAACAGTTAGCTATAAATATAGAAATCTTATCCAGAGATAAGACAGAATAAATAACTGCTCTATTTTAAATACTCTATTTAAAATATTTTATCAAACCCTTAATTATGTTATCGGCAAAAGAATTGGATGGAGATAACGATTTTTTAAATTAGATTTTGATAAAGACGAGAGTTTTACATTTTATCTCATTTCGTTAAAAGATACGAGCCTTTATTATAAATGGTCACAACTTAATCCTTTTTATTTTATACTGGTATTGGCAACATTGAGCTTGTTAAGAAACATCAGCATTATTAGAATCAGAATCATTTATTCGTACACATAGGTAACAGTTACAACAAGATCTTAAAAAATTAGGTAGTGCGCTATGTTTTGCCAATAGGCGAGACGACAAAAAAAAACGAATTAGTCCGTCAGTTAGATTATCAAAAAATATTTGACCCGTGTTTTTTCTTTTGTTACGTAAACCAAAATTGACGAAGATAATATGACGCTTTTAAAAGTCTCAATACGTCACGCCTAGGTATAATTTTTAACTAGTTCTGACGTCACGAGCCCCCACTCCCGAGTTTTGATGCGTTTTTTCTTTGTCAATTTTCATTGATTCACAAAAACAAAAAATACGTGTCCATTAATTTCCAATACTCTAACTGACGGACTAAATAGATTTGCAATTTTTTGATACTGTCGTCATGCCTATTAACGTACAAAATAATATGACTAAAAAAAAAAACAATTATATGATATACTAAATTAGTACATTAAATTAAACTAAAATAAAATTATGAATGTATTAGAGTAGCATAATATGATTGTATTAACACATGCAAATAAGTTGAATTTCATTTCATGTCAAAATTTAAAGTCAATTCTATTCGATTAGAGATAAATTTAAGATTAATTATTTATATGTAAAATATTAAAATTCATGTCATACAGTTACAGAGATTCGTATCCCCTGCCTATAACCCAATTTATTTGGGATCGGCGCAGCATGTTTGTGTGCACTCTACGTAGTGTCTACTCTCACACAGTCCACCCATCGCTTTTTTGGTCTTCCCGCACTCTTATTCATGCCATTCACAATAGTGAAACACTAAAAGAGTAATTAAAAATTATGAAGAAATGGCAACGGCATACAATTTTTCCATCGCGAAGAAAGAGACAGCATAAAAATGGCCACTGAGATTCAACTTGACAATTTATTTCATGCTTCTCGGATGATATCGTTCTTTTGTTTTACCTATTGTCGTTCGGGAACAAGTCGTTTTTCCGTAAGTAGGTACTAAGACCACATAACTCTTTACCGCTACACCAATAAACTCATATTGGGTTATATTAAGACATTACTTACTATCATGTAAGCTACTATCATAAAATGCGGGTAATAATGTTTGTCTCGCTTCTTTCATACTCGATAAGTAGAACTTATGGGCTTAACTAGATAACTTTTATACGGAAAATCGACCGGCGTAAACAAAATGAGTATTATGACCACATTCCGCGATATGAATAGAAGGCTGCTTAGTTGAAAATACCCAGAAGTAGAGTCAAGGTAAAAATTTCAGTAATTTATACTATAATATTATAAAGAAGAAAGATTTTATTTTTTGTTTGTGTGTTTGTTACGATTTAACTCAAGAACACCTCAAACTTTGAAAAATTCTTCTTTCACCATTAGAAAGCTACATTTTTACCGAGTAACATAAGCTATAAATTATATTGATATCATGCAAATTAGCCGATCTATCACAATTTTCGCGGACGAAGTCGCGGGCGTAGTGCTAGTAGGTAAATAAATTGGCATGTAATTTTCAATTATTTTCCCAACGATCGCTGTTGCTAAAACAGTTAGTTTTTTTTCAGTATATGCCTTAGAGTTGAAGTTTTTATTAACGGAGAACTATTTTCTTTAGAAACCATCAAAGTACAGAGACTAAAATCAAACAGCCAAGAAACTTCACCAAAAACCCCCCAAAAAAATAATCAGTTAATTTAAACAAATGTCGAAACCACCTGATTATCAAACTGACAGCTTAATAAAAAGACGTTCGGAAACACACTCGAAATACGTAATTAGGTCTTCCGTACACAATCAGGGGTCGGATCAGAGGGCAATTTGTAACAATAATGGTGCGATTGGTCAGGCGGGTCATGGGAGCGAGTGGCACCTGTCACTGTGTCAAACTATCGCGGGTGTTATCAGTTGGGCCTTAATAACCTAACGTGGACGTATGGACAGGATACGGGAATTTGGTTTGTATACGTATGAATGGATTTTCGTTGATCGCGTTCGGTTTTTAAAGGGATGTGCTTTTGTTTTTTTTATTAAAGGCAGATTTTAAAGAGGTCGCGGTTTGGTTTGGCAACGGATTTATTAAGTTACTTCTTTGGCTAATTAACGCAAGAAAAGATTTACCTTGATGATGTATAATATTTGGCACTTCTTCACAGGAAATTAAGACTTACAATTTTACGCCCACACGCCTTCTTTTTTTTATAAATTTTTGTTTAAAAACTACCTAATAAATATTTGAATAACTAACCGGTTTAAATGACGGTAACCTATCAGGCGTTGACTAATGAGACATAATTAAAAAATTGTTGTTGCGGAGTAACGGAAGGATGTATTAAAAATGTCCCGCAATAACAATTAAAATATTTTGATACCCAAACTTTTTAATTTTTTTTTAATTCTCTAAGCAACGGATCGATCTACAAAAATACAAAATGACTATTAAAAACTCTTTCATTTTTTTTAAATCTCGTGTTTCTAAAACTCACTAAAACACAACACTATCAGAATTGATCGCCCGGCTTTTCGCAACTTAAGTCGGATTTGCACCGATATCATTCAGTTTATGTTACCCCGTGGATTACGCTGTCAATATTATTACTCGCCTTTTAATACCGTTGAGCCGCTCCATAAAACATATTGGAAATTATTGCTTGATACGTCCACTATATCATGCTATTGGAAATTGCTGCTTTTGTGTGAAAAGGATGTCTTATTTAGGATGTGGGTACTTAAATACTTGCCTATTCGAGTGTGGAACATTTTTTTATTGAGTTGGTAACATCGATATGAACGCACCTATTGCCGCTTTTGGTGTCAATGCAACTTCTTCCTATTTGTGTAATTGCGAACTATACGAAGACAGGTTGCCTGTAATGTTCCCACAGTTGGAACACCAGCCTTCTCTCTGTTAGAGGAAGTGAGCTGTACTTAATAATAATTAAATTTAATAATAATAAATAAATAAATATCCTACGACATAACAAGAGCCAATTTTAACCTACCAAGGAGTAAACAACAAACAAGGAGTAAGAGGAAACTTAGTAGGTACTTAATTGATCCATTTAACCTACTCACAGACAAGCTCGTTATTCTATTTTCAAAACAAAACCTGACATCTGGCGCCAAACACCACCATCCTTCATTCACAAAGGAGATCAGAACACTTAAAACGGCATAAAAACTCTAATTACCAGACCTCTTCCGTTAAAAGAGGTAAGGCACGTTAAACTGATAATTGTGAAGTGCGTTTGGAATGGGCCTGTCTCGTCCGGCCTTGTCTTCCGAAACCTTGGAACGCACGTTACCCTCAGTAAAGGGCTTGGCAGATCGATTCACAGTTTTTTTTGCGAAGATTAAAGCTGAGATTCTGGCACTGTAGGACCTCTGAGATGTAGTGTGTCATTGCCCAGGTTTTCGAAATTATGAACTAACAAAACTGTGCATTTTATCCGGTGTGTAGATTTTGCTGCTCCTTCGTCATTTATTGAGTATTTTTAAAGTTTTTTGGTAAAGGAATTGAGGACGTTTATTGGATCTATTTAATAAACATAGAAAAAACTGAATATGGTCATAATTAAGTCTAAGCCCAATTTGTACGTGTATCCACGCGAAAAATATTCACAGAAAAAGTGTCAAAGATCAAAAAACCTCATACATAATTTACGTAGATTCCTACAAAGTCATGTTCAACAAAAACATCCATCAAAAATGCTCCATTATTTCCATCTTCAATTAAATTAGAACCGATAACACAGAAAACCCTTTATTAGGAATAGCCTGGATTCCTTTGCCAACCTGTCATGGATATAGCGTTTTTCCGCACATATATTTAAAACATGGAACACACTACATAGAAGTATGTTGATGAGCTCATTATAGAAATAACTTCACACCTACAACATGTCTCCGGGTAAAGGACATGGTCTTTTATAGAAAGTGATGATAAATTGTGTGAAGCATAGATTTATGTAATTGATTCTTTTTGCGAGTGAAACGTCTATACTCTAATTTATGATTACCTATATATTAGTAATAGGGTAGTTGACAAAAAAAAAACTTATTGGTTCATCAGTTAGATTATCAAAAAATATTTGACGCGTATTTTTTCTTTTGTTACGTAAACCAAAATTGACGAAATACAACGCTTTTAAAATTCTCAATACGTGGTATAATTTAAGTGCGTTCTGACGTCACGAACCCTCACTCTCGAGTTTTGATGCCTTATAACTTTGTCAATATTCATTGATTTACAAGAAACAAAAAATCCGTGTCCATTATTTGCCAATACTCAACTGACGGACTAAATAGATTTGCAATTTATTGATGGTGAAAACTAGCCTATTGATTAGATTTCTTATAAGTAAATAAGTACTTAATTGTCCAGGCTGTGTGGACCTGCTTCCTTACCACAACATTGAGGCACTCATCAAAGGCGAAAGGTAACTCATCAAAGGCGTAAGTTATTTTAAGTCAATCTAAGAATCTTTCGAACGTATTCCATTTCCCATCTAAATAAACTCAGAGCTCGTTTCATTACTAACAGCAATGGATCGACCCCTGAGTTAAAATGAAGCTGAGTTAAAGGCTTTCTCAGCGATAGGATAGTTCTGGTAGTAATTTTCAATTTTAAAATCCTTCTGTGTCCTAAAATCCCTAAAATCCTTCAAAAATTTCATTGGTGAACATAAATTAGAACTGATAAACTAGCTGTTGCTACAATTATCAATCTTTTATGTACTTCTTCATAATTTTCGTGATACACTGTTTGCTTAAATGACTCATCGGCTATGGTCACCGGAAAAATCCAATCCCCTTTGTTGGTTTACCATTTTGAGGCGTGCTAAAGCGTGCTCATACATCGCTGACACGTCTGTCATCCACGGAGGTCACCTTTCAGAAGGGCAAAGGGTATGACAGTCATTCAATTGTTTAATAATAATGGATCAACTAAGCATTCACTGTTGGGTATAGGCCTCTTCTAATGCGCCACAATACCCAGTATTGCAACTTCTGCATCCAGTCTATCCCAGCCACCTACGTCTTTCACTTGGTTAGTCTTCATCTAATGAAACAATTACATCTAATCAAACAATCAATAGCTACAACTCGGATTAGTTTCACGGTAAATGTTGTAATTGTGGTAGATCAATCCTCCACTTAATGTTATCCAATAATAGAGTATCACGCAAATATATAGATTTAAATCCTTCGTGCGCCATATCTTCATCTTCGTCTTTTTACTATAAGTTTGATTCGTCATCACGTTAACTAAATCCAGAGTTTAAGATCGTATCTCTTTTGTTTGTACGATGCATCAAAAGTTGCATCAAAACAAAATTCAAGTTAGGTACAACACCATTGAGACGACAAGACTATATTTAAAGCTGATGCATGTCATTACTACGCACAACGCGGACACAAGCATTAATTATTCGCAATCAAACCCAACAAAAAACCTCGCCTAATGATATATAGATTACTTTAATACTATCTCTTGATAGCTTCCGTAAACCATATAATTACACCCTAGTTCCTGATAGGATGCAAGCTTAATGAGCACAACGTTGACCCATTTATTACACGAGAAAAAAAAAACGTCACATGTCAACTCCTAGACACCTGCACTTAATGCATCCTTGGAATTAATATCGAATCAATCTACCATTAAGGCATTAAAGCAACGGGTCTCACGCCCCACGGAATTATCTTTCACCCCATCAAATGTGGAAAGTCTAATAGAAATCCGTAGTACATAATAAGAAAGGCTAATCGCACGCGTAGACAGTTAGCGCGTTGCGGCATCGTGCAAAAACATATATTGGATGTGTCAGGCATGATTGATGCACGGGAGTCGGCAAAAAGTTGTGTTGGAACGGAACGGGCCGTGACGTCCGCGGGGAATGTGAAGCGGTTATGTGCGTTCGTTTGATCGTGAGGTACAGTTTATGGTTTGATATCGAGCTTAGATAGTTGGTTGCTCTTTCAGTGGAGATTAGATTTGCTGACAAACTTTCGTGTTTAACTGCGACTCGTGGCGATATTGGATATTGCCGTATTTCCTGCTCTGATTCCTATACATCGAGATTTTGTTTTCCATCTATTTTTTATAAGCTTATGTCAAGGTACTACTGCCAGTAGTATTTCATAGAGGGTATTTGGTAGAGGGTTTAATATCTGATGATTTCAATATAAGAGTAGGTGCCATGAGGATAAACTGGCTCATTGCAAAGTCTTGCATCTTAGGAGGACACAAGAGATGAACATGACTGTACTGCATTAACAGAATTTAGAATTTCATCAATACGAATGATAAAGGGGCAAAAAACACGCCCTTGGGGTACACCTAGCAATTAGATCACGAAATAAGTAGTTTCAGTGTCGTTTCTGGTATCTGTCATAATGTTTAACTAATCTTGACCAACTTCGCCAGATCAAACGACATCTTTGGAAATAATGGGAATCTGATAGTAGCCAGCAGCTAAGTCCGCACCCGCGTTTCATTCTTGATGTGAACCCATTCCTAATGCATTTACACTCAGTTTAGTTGGAGTGGTAAACAGAAATACTACTAGTGTGAATCCAACTAGTAATACCTAGTATTTTGTAATGAACTGAGGTATCATCGTTTTTTTCTCAGAATCCAGAAGCTGTGTAATTGGATGTCGTGCATCGCTGGGTGCTTGTCAATCAAATATTCTTGTTCGGCCGGTTGATTCTGTCTCGGGAGATGGTAGCGCCATCTAGTGGCGCCAGCTGAATTTAAAAACGTTTATGGCGCAATTAATTATATTGCTTTAGTACAGAATGGTTTGAAGCTTGGTTATTTGATGGAACTGGATGTGGATCCATGGGCACTTAATGCCCGTTTACATTAACATTAAGGGCACTAAATAAAATCTATGCAATCTTTAACAGATTTTTACTGAATGCATACGAAAGTATACATAATATACGGTATCAAAAACAAAAAGTTTTTTTTTTTTAATTTTTGTCTTTCTGTCTGTTGTTTGTTCCGGCTTATCTCCAAAACGGTTAGACCGATTTTGACAGGCTTACTTCACTGGCAGAAAACTAATGTTATAAGGAGTAACTAAGGGTTAACTTAGGTCTAACGCTCGTATTTATTATCGAAGAACCATATTCTTTTTAAAGTAAATAAATAAATGGCTACGCTTGAAGTCAACGCTGACATTGATGTTAACAACATAGAAGAAGCTTAGACTCCAATCCAGTTCAATAAGTACTGAGACGAGTTATGCAATAGATACCAAAAGGATCCTGTAATAGATAAAGAATTTGACAAAACATCAGACACCAGATTTCTGAGTAAGGTAGCTAATAAAAGCTTTTTAAAAAAGAGACAGTGATTTCCGTAATATTTTGACAGCAGCATTAAAAATGCATCCGTTATAATTGCCGGCTTCGCTTTGCAATTTTAACGGATGCATTTCTAAAGCTATTTCTAATTTATAATTGGATATAAGTGCAATTGGCTATTCAAACTTTTTTCAATGGGAAAATGTGTTTCAAACAAAATCGGATCGACTCGACCTAGTACAATTTTATTACTTTCCTTTTAATCGGGTATCCGGAAGTGGAGTATCTTTTAGTTTTGCATTTGCTTTCATAATATTGTACTGACTGATGCAGCCGGTAAAGAAAAATAGGACTTAGTCAAATTTTTCTTCTTTGCGTATCGATGGACTCAAACAATACCCGATCAGTATTTTGCCACCTGCACAACCCTTTCGTTGGCTTCGTTTAAATCTTAAAGGGGTATGTGACTACGTAGGATGGGCAAGAAAGGAAGTCGGGCATATCCTGCAGATTGGATTGGATCACAAATTGAAATACTATGACTCCAGTCACCGAAACCGTTATTAGGAATTTAGACAAGAATTCAACATTTAATGCATTTCTTAAAAAAAAAATTCTTTCGCCTTTACAAGCAACATTTACTAGTGCATTCGGATGCATCGACCACTCAATAGGATATTGATTGAGCATCTAATGGCGTAATAATCGGTTACCGTACAAAATTGACGCCTTGCGTTCACCGATTCTTTGCCACACCTCTACTCCATACCCTACTATTTACCCATTAACTTTGACAGCCTACTTAAAAGTCCTATAATTATTTTTTTAAAACCACATGCGTGGAGGTTCTGTCCAAAAAAAAATGTATAATGGATTTTCGGTGGTTCGAATTTAGATAATTGTAGGAATATTGATTCGATTTCAACAGATGTGTAGATCGAGAGGTGTTGAGGAAATTGGTGTTATTATGTTAAAAAAATGGTAGTCATCTTGATTGTACGAATATTTTGACTCTAGTGTTAAGTGGAGCAGATAATTGCTCTCTATGGAATTGGCAAGTTGAAAGTGGATCAAAGCATTCAAAGTTTTTCCACCAGTTAAATTCTGATGCCTCCAGATGCACGTTAGAAGATACTACTGAAAATGCAATAATAAGCTCCGAGGTTAATAAGGCAGTGTGTCATTGGGTTTTTCCATCAGAAATTTCTCAGCAGCAACTACGGAGTCTGAATTATACCCGGTTGATGGCAATAAGCTCGCGTACCTGGGAGCATTCGCCTGTAATGTAACAGTTCGGATTCACTTGGTTGTTGATCCACAATGATGAATTGTAACATGTCAGGCAAATGCTCCCGATGATCAGCGCCTTCAGAAACGCTGCGAAGAAATGGCGATCACTTTCGACAGCTAAAACCTGGGATAATTTGCGACACAGTACCTAGATAACTTCTTGTACAGACGCCAGCACATCAAGCTACCCAAAACTGTCAAATTTTCCCAATTGACCTTGAACCTAATGCTTTAAGCGGTAAAATCTTTTCAAGAAATTTGAAAGATTGTATTGGCTTGATGTTTTGGTGTCTGTACCTAGCTATGACGAAAAAAGAAGGAAAATAGCTTACAGTATAAATTACATCACGCAATCTAAAGAAAAACCATTTCACTACATACTCGTACACCTTCCGGGACGTATCGTACGTAACCGTGATGGACACAGCGTTTAATGTAGCTCCAATGATCTACACTTCTTGTTGTTACACTTAAGCTTATCCGTAACATGGTACCGGTGGACTTGTGATGATACCGCGATTTCTACAGTAGAGCATGACTAATTGCTTACAGGGGATTTCTGAGACATTCTTAAAGCACTTGGTGGTAAAGTTCTACTAGGTACCAAATTCTGCTTTGCGTCGATTTGAAGGTGAATCCAGTGGTGGATGGAGGAAATATGCCATTGAAATCGGGTACTTGAGAATCCGACATAGATGGAACAGAGAAGAAGATCAGTATGGGTCAATATTTTAACAGGGATGCGTCAACATGACAAACTCTCTGTGTAGATTGAACAGGGTGGACCTACGCACAAACGCTAACCAAGTATTCAGTAACATCATTCCGAACCAGGAATTTCTTCATCGGTAGTTAAAAAAAAAGGTGGTCTTTCCTACAAAAGTGACCACCTACACGGTGAAAATGTATGGACTATGAAATGGCTGTTTTTTAGTTAGATGGATGTAAATGAAAGCACGCAAAGCCAAACTCATTTAGAACATAAAAGATTGAACAAGTCCAAAACTAAGAAAATACTATATATAGCGGTGTATTAGGAGGTGTAATACTCCTAATACACCGCTCCTCAATAAGCCAAACGTGGTACGAAAGTTCGATGCAAATTCAATTTACGGGGAAAACCATAGTTACACACAAAACTAAAGAAGCAATACCAGAGTCATGTCAAAACCTTATCTCGCTATCAACCGACAACTTTATTATTAGTGTAGGAATTTTCATTACAACACTACTACACAAGTAGTAGTACTCAAATAAGCCAGTAATATCAGTATTAAAATGAAAGTTCGTGCGAACTAGCATGTGTGGGCAGTAATGACTGAGCTTAGCCCGTTGGCTTTGCTCATTAGTCGACTAGAGTGTCGATATATCAGATTCTATTCGAGTAAGGGGGTCCTCTATCGGTTTTAATCTTCGCAGTGGCGTGAGAGGTGAAAAGATTATTAAACGATGGGTTATCGATTATCGGTTTTTTTGTGTTGTTATGGTTGGTGGAAAATTGTTGCAACGGTTTTTGGTTTGGTTCTGTTGCCTGAACAGCTCTGTACTGTACGAGTTCGTAAGAACAGATTGGTGCTTTGCTTTTGAATGTAATCAATGAGTCAATAGTAACTTAAGTATTCATGAACCATTTAGCTAAGTAGTATATGGAGTAGCGACCGCGAATCGGAAGACGTTGCGTTGGTAGGCCTCCCACTAGGTGGACCGATGACCTGGTGAAGGTTGCGGGGATCCACTGGTTGCGAGACGCACGGGACCGGTCAATGTAGCGACCGATCCAGCAGTGGACGTCTTTCGACTGAAATGAAGATGATGATGATGAAGTAGTATATCGCCAAAGCCTATTGTTATCGAAACTAAAAAAAAAACTGTAGACTTTTCGGTGAAATGTTATGTTAATACCGATAATTTAAGTTTTCGAAAATAAAATTTGCTAGTGCTAGGGGTTTTACTGTTCTAATATAGACTCAGTCTCTCATCCTTAAAGTTCAATTATTTTCAAATCTTCTATTTCATGCTTTAATATAATCTATCAGTCGATCCTGTCATCAAGCAATTTCCTCCTCCATCCAAAACACAGAACCGAACAACCAAGTTTCCATAACCAAACGACGTACAGCAAAAACACTGACTTTCACACTATAAGCTGCACATAAACTTATAAATGATGACATTTCTGAGTACAGAGCGGTCTCGGATCATCAGGCAGAGTTATTATATCGCCATTATCGAGGCTCGCTTCCTTGACTGAATGCAATCTACAGCTTTAACTGTTCTGTACTGTAGTTCCGTTTCGTTTCTTATTTTGTTTTGTAACTGTTTCTTTCTGTAATAATGGTGGAGAATATTATATGTTTAGTTTTGGGTTGCAAAAATGCTGTAGGTACTTGCCCAAAAAAGTGTCTACAGGTCTGAGGGCCAAGACAAGAGGCAAACGCTTTTGAAGCGCTTCGTAACTCTCCAACGAATGTTAACCGGGTTGACGAATTTCGATTCTTTCATCAACGTCTTCCTGGCCTTGTTCCATGTTCAGAATAACGCAACACGTTGTTTTTTTCCATTCTCCCCTGTTAATCTTTTATCATCACACTTCAACATCGTTATAGCTGATAGAATGGCAGTATGGTTTGATTTGAACCAAATACTGATCGATGCCAAGCTTTGGAAAGTTTTAATTTTCGAAAGGTTATAGTTTCAAGCCTATAGCCAGTTCACTGTCTCAAAAAAAAATTCAGCTCTTTACAGCGGCGTTATCGGTTTATCTAGTTAGTAAGGCAACATTTTTTATAAGCGACATTAATGTCATTGTTGTCTATTGCGTTATTTAGGTCCTACACTATACTCAATCGTATACAAGAGGCACTTGTTATTCGGACATAATGGGACTGCTATATTATTCCATTAAACAAAATCGAATTGAAAACCCTCCTCTTTAAAATCAACCAATACTTGTCTCTCAACCAACCAATCACTAACAACCACTTCTCTTCCACAGCAAGTCGCAACTCCGACAGTAGTCAAGAAGATCCTGCGGCTAAAACAAGAGAACCCCGGTATGTTCGCATGGGAGATTCGCGAGAGGCTGCTGAGCGCTAGAGTGTGTGAGCCACACTCCATACCCTCAGTGTCTAGTGTGAACAGGATTCTTCGGAACAGTGGACTGGCGTGGAGTGATGACGACACCAGAAGTGCTCATGGTAAGGTTTACAGTTTTTTTATAGTGTTGCCAGTGTCAGATTTGTTCTGTCATTTTTAGGACTTTGTAGTCGGTAGAGTGACTGTTAGCATAGGGACCGGTTTAAACTCCATTAGGGCTATTACGTATCTCTGTTGGCAGATCGAAATGATAGTAACTGGGCTGTGTCTATCAATTAACTGTCAAAATGTTAGTTTCGCGTATTATGTATGACCAGTCGCGATTTAATAATTGATTGACGTCATTGGTTGTCATCGTGGCTGATAGTCACCGTAACTCATTTTGACAGACGCTTTCATATCGATACTTATATTATTTCGATTATGTAAGCATAGTGGACAACAAATTGATGACAACTGAGTTTGAAGTGGCTTTCGTGAAAGGCGTTACACCGTACCCGGGCTGTTAGTCACCGTAAAGTGATATCCACTCAGTGCGATACGTAATACCAATATTATGACATTCTCGGTTGTCATCAAAGTTCGGTGTACAACCGAAGCTTGATAGTCACTGGATATCAGAAAGATACGTAATAGGCCTACAGGCCGGCATAATTTTATTTGGGCTTTTTTTAGGCAATACTCTGTGGCTCTCTGAAATGTAGTAGATGCTATTTGACATTAGCCCGTCCAACCAATAATGGAAATGTATCTCACATGAAGGGTGTAAATAGAGCCCTAACGAAGCCAAAAGGCACTTGTTCTCCCCGTCATTGCGATATTTTTTTGTTCTGGACCATACATAGGAACCTACTAGTTACGGAGATATTGGAGGTCCAAGTTACAACTTTTTTTTTCAAATATTTGTCTATAAGGTTATAACTTAAATAACAATAATTAATACCTCCATAACCCGTTTACTATTAAATGCGTCCATCAACAAAATGTTTTGAGGGCGTTACATTGAGTTTTACAGTAAAACGTGATTTTTTACCCAAAAAAAGAAGTCGTTTCCCAGCAATAATTTTTGCGTAGAGTTACTTAGTTTGATGTACAGAATGCTTGGTTGACTACTTCGTGATGGGTCCGTTTACACCTCTGTGTTAAGATGATAAAATAATATGATAGTGGTTACAACAAGTACAGTAAAATTAAGGTCTGGTCATCGAGTCAAAAACCTTAGCTGTTAATAGTCAAATTCATACGACCTGCTTATTTAGATAAGATTTACTGGTTTTAGTTCCTCATTTTCATGGCTTGCACTAACCATCAAAAACTCATAACTAACAGACCTCTAACGTTCGCACCATTTTATAACCCATAACAAGATTATCATCATGAACTTGACGAGTTGACGCATCATCAAAAAAACTTTTTATTTCACTAACACCTCTTTTTCACCTAAAAAAGTCGTTATTCAAACATCAAAATATTCAAAATCAAATAAAGCACGCGAATGGAACGATACAAACATCAAATTCAAATAAAGAACGTTAAATAGACAACATTAAAAATAAACGGAATTAACTAATTAATGGCAGATAGGCGTAAATTCTCGGCGTTTTACAGACAGGTGTCAGGAAGTGTCTAGCAATATAAAATGTTATGTTTTTTAATTTAATTACACTTAAATCTTGGGTGGACATATTTAAAAGACATTAAATCCGGTGCGTCAATGCGTAGGAGCGTTTTTTGAGACATTTCTGAGTTATGTTGGTCGTTTAATAAAGTTCTGGTTGTTTTACAGGAAAAATAAAAGAAAGAGTTATGTGCGTCTATTCTAGTTAGCATATTGTTCGTTTGTGGTGATTAAATCACCGGAAATTTAGTTTTTGGATAACCACAATTAAAAAGTGGTTTAATTACTCAGGCATCGTGCCATCCGTTCGTTTTGTTGTTCTTTTACGATTAAGGTTTCTAACCTCTTTGTCTGTTCATTCGGCCAATGGTCTTCTTTGTTTTTATGACCCAACAGGACCTAGTATTAATTCAGATTCAATTTACGATGTTTAAAACATGTCTCTATTCTTTACAGAGTCATACGCTCAGCCGGATTTACCGCCAAACATGATGGAATACATGTCAATGAAGAACTCTCTACCACCTTCAGGTTTACCGTCACAACAGACCTCCCCGTACTTCGCTCACTCAGCAGTCAGGGTCCCTCCACCGCAGCACACAGACCCAACTCAACTGTACGACCGACGACTGGCAACATCTTGGCTTCTTGCCAATCAGGTCCAAGCACAAGGCCTTCTAAAACCCTACCCAATCAACCCCTGGCAAAGAATAATGTTGCCATACCACGACTCCAAAAACTTCAACCCATACGCCCTGAATTTACACAACGATCTCCTAAACCGAATAAACCCTGATGAAGTGAAATCAGAAAATTCGGAACATATCTCCGTTGAAGCAAGCGACGATAGCACGGACAGGCCAGATGTTGATGAAGACCAGAAATCGCATGACAAAGAAAAAAAGAAAAATCCGTATTCCATAGAGGAGCTTTTGAAAAAACCGGATAAGATGGTCAATGTTAATCCGATTGGGTTCCAGAATTTTCTCCGGCAGCCTAGCGGGAGTATGATAGAAAGTAGCCAGGATGTTAGCAACAGGAGTTCACCAGCGAGTTTCTGTTCGGTACAAAGTGGGGTTTCGAATGATTGCTTTTCTGAATCTGCTAGCTCGGAAATTAAGGCAGGGAATTGATTACCAGCTATCATATATCAAGCCTTTTCCCAACTGTGTTGGTGTCGACTTCCAGTCTAACCGGATGCAGCTGAATACCAGTATTTTACATGGAGCGACTGCCTATCTGACCTCCACAACCCACTTAGTACTGGGTACTAATACGAAACCCCTAGGTAAGACATGGTTGTCAGACTTTTTGGGCCACTGACTACATGTAACGACTGTCAAAGATCTACAAATGACAGCCGAGACCAAAGGCTTAACGTGCTTTCCGAGGCACGCAGAAAACTCGGTATGTAATGGGTGGTCACCCATCCACAGACCAACCTAAACATGCACGGCTTAACCCGAAAGATCGACCCGAGCAGCTGTTATTGTGTAGCCACGAGCTCCTCACAATTGATAACCAGCTGTAAATACTCTAAAAAACATTTTGACTTCTGACCAACTAATCTCACCATACAACTCCTATTGTACAGTCAACATCAGAAACAACTTTCAGAAAGTCGCAAGGGTTTTATAAAATAGCATGCAAATGCAAAAAGTGGTTTTATCGGACGTGCAATTTTTTTTCCATTACTAAAGGAATAAATTATGTAACTAGGCCTACCTTACTGGATTTGTTTTGTATGAAGTACCTACCTACACCACAAGTAGCGCCATCTATCGGAAGAAAACGAATTGTGTAGCTTCATTTTGATTCTGTGTACATACATTTAGCATAATTAATATTATTGTAAATAATTGACGCCATATTATCCAATCATAGATATTTTGAGTACTGTGTCCATATTATAAAGTAAATAGGTACTAAATTAGTATCCGTAAAAATATAGATTGTAGATAATTAAAAGTGCAAGAATGTTGTAATACTTAAATTATTTTTATTGGTAAATTCGAAGTTAGAAAGTTTATAGATATTTTTAATTAAATTAAAATATTGAGGTGATTGTACATTTTTATCAAGTTGGAGAGCATTGAACAATATTAAAGACAATTAAAATGAATACTTCGAGAGTCAATTCGACCATTGAAACTAAACGTGATCAGCTCACCTAAATGGCGTTCAAGAGTTGTCAGTGTCAGTCAATATTCATAGCAATTATGACAATGATAGCTCTTGAACGCGGTTTAGGTGTGCTGATCGCGTTTCATTAATAAAAAAAACGACCTAATTGATATTATGATTCTGTTAATGTACCTAAATATCATAATCTGCCTAGCCTTTTCCCAACTATATTGGGGTCGGCTTCCAGTCTTACCGACTGCCTATCTGACCTCCACAACCCAGTTAGTACCGGGTAATACGATAAAAAGTCTGACAACCAGACTTACAAAGGGAGACTGGTTGTCAGACTTTGTCGGCCACTGACTACTGTACCACTACCTGTACGTCAGAAAAATTAGAACATCAATTGCTCGCGACTGTACTTATATTTTTGTAGATCCTTATGGACAATCACCTTCAGGCCCAATAATTACGTAATTAATTATATTTATAATTATAATTAATTATTAATTCTGTGATATTGTAGGAAATATATGTGTACATTAGTTAAAATCCTCTTTGAAAATAATCATTCCTTTACATACGTTAGATGTTTTTAGTGTTCAAATAGTTATTTTATTGTACCTAGTTATAGATAAGATAGTTGTATGTGTATATAATGTAATCACAGTAGTTGTTTATTTATGAAATGGCACAATAAACCAAATACAAATTAAAATTTTGTCTTATTACAATTATACCTGTCTGAAAATCCTGGGCTTCGGTCCCTAAATCCTCAATCGTATTATGGAACCTTATCAATCTAAAATAATTTTACCTTTTGACCACCATAGTCACACAATCAAGCGCGTAGGTATGATAAGAACGCCAAACGACACAAATATTGTGACAAAATGGTAGGTGAAGTTGTGGCTTGGCGTGGAGGGTACGCGCGTGCGTTAAGGTATGCTCTAGCCGTCAAAAGGTTAAGTACCACAGACAATAAATACACCCTGCAGAAGTTGCATATTCAGCTATAAAAATACAGAAGCCCTAGCACGAGCGTGCGGTGTAACGTAACGCAAATACGTCGATTTTTGAAACGAAAATACAATAGGCTTGTGTCCTGAAAAAAATCGAATTTATTTTGCAAATCTATTTAGTCCGTCAGTTAGATTATTGAAAAATATTTGACACGTATTTTTTCTTTTGTTAAGTAAACCAAAATTGACGAAGATACGACGCTTTTAAAATTCTCAATACGTCACGCCCGTGCTATAATTTTTAGTGCGTTGTGACGTCACGCACGAGCCCCCACTCTCGAGTTTTGATGCGTTTTAACTTTGTCAATATTCATTGATTTACAAAAACAAAAAAACACGTGTCCATTATTTTCCAATACTCTAACTGACGGACTAAATAGATTTGCAATTTATTGATGGTGGAAACTAGCCTATTATCATAGCATTAAATTTACTCGTAAATTACTTGCAACAAGCATATCAGGATGGATGACTCCATAAGCTGCATCCACACCGCAGTTACTTTTTGTAGAGCAACGTTTCCAAATGTTATTTGTTCTTAGTTTAAGTTGCCGTGTTAGTATATGTTAGATAATGTTGTCTAACTTTTGAAAGTCAACACGTGGTAGGTAACAATTAATAACATTTGTTAACATTGTTAGAGAATGTTACCTCAACATGCGGTGTGGTGGCACCAAGAATAAATTCATAAAATAAATCGGTTAATAATAAAAATGTTCTAATAAGTGAAACGAGTACCTACCTACTTAAAATCGACGTATAAACAATGGTGTCGATTCTGTTGTGAACAAACTAAACTTAATTTAGGCTATTGCTATATTTTTCTCTCTAATAAAACGAGAAAGAGACGGACGTAATTTAGAGCTGTAAAATTTAATTGGAACTAATATTTCCATACAAATGAAGGGTGCACGTTAAAATATGTCGACTAAAAACACGGTGAAGCGCAAGGCATAAACTAGTTTGACATCTCTAACTTATTTCATAGCTATAGCCGTCCTTTTCTCGCACTGCCTTTTATTTAAAGATAGCAACAGCCTAAATTAAGTTTAGTTTGTGCACAATAGAATCGACACCAATATTAGGTTTACATCGCGCGCTCGTGCTAGTGCCTCAGGTCTATGCTGTCGGTGTCGAATATTATGCCAGTGGATCAACATAGATAGACATACCTACATATATCTCCCGTTTCACGCCTTTTTCTTCTAACGATGGGGGTAGGCAAAAACTAGAACGCCACTGGTAGGTACTCCCTTTTCTTCGTCCACGTTCATACATCTAGTCATACACGCACAACTCTGTAGGTACTCTTTTTTCTTCGTCTACCTCTACGTTCACGCACAACTTAGAGCAATCTATGTAGTCGTTCATTAAAATATAGATCGAAAAAAAGGAGGCCTTCCTTAATCTCAGGTTCTAAGATTATGCCATGCGTAATGACCCCTACAATATGCAAATTATGTGTAATCGATGTATTATGGAAATACGCCGCCCGACCGGAAACTCCGTAATTTCATAGATTTTGTTTTGCTCGATTCTGAATTGGTCATTTCACGCGACATTTCCTAGGAATTACAATTTACTTGGTCATTTTATTGGTGATTTCATTTTAATTTCAAATGTAATTTGAATGTAATATAGGGCTTAGAGCTTAGTAGGGGATTATAAGGTCACATGTGAATATGAATCTAAAAGCAAATACTTAATAAGTAATTATCTTCTAGGTAGGAATTATTATACACCTTACATAGGCAATTTAGATCAGCTGACAGATAATAAACCCAGGCTATATAGCATTGAGCTATTACTACTACGTATAGAGAAGATAGCGCGAACAAAATCTGTGCGCAATGCAGGGCGCGCTGGGGGCGGCTAATCACGTGTATATAATGCTGTGGCGAGCAAGCGACTGAGTGAATTGCAGCCAGCTGACAGCAGTTGAACGGAGCACAGATTTGTTCGCGGTGTCTTCTCTATACTTAGTAGTAATAGTTCAATGGGCTATTAGGTAGGCTGTTGCAATGTAGGTAAGTCTATAATAAATAAGAGTGATAAGTTGATTATCCTGTGATATTGTCGCCAATAAGCCAGATATAGGTATAAGGTGTATCTATTCATACACGAAATCTATTAAGGGGCCACTGTACTCATCATTATGAACAACTTTTAGTATGGCACCAAACACTGAGTCCCGAAAAAAAACCAGCTGTTCCCTACAATATATGTTCGCTTAACTCGTCAAAATGTACGGAACAGCTGATTTTTAGGGTTCCGTACCCCAAAAGAAAAAAAAACTGTTGTACAACGCAAAAGCCTCGACGAATACCAGCTGTTGAGACTCTCGATTGGCGGTTGGAGCAAGGGTCTGATTCAGAAGGCAGTACCTAGTCCTCGATACGACCCGCATTGTGAAGAGGTTCTTGTCTCTGAAGCTCTAACCACCGGTAGCTTGGACCCTGCACTCGACACCGGCAGACCACTACTTTTTAATATATTTTTTAAGAAGCACGTATTAAAAAATGTATAAACTATGATGCTTGAATGTGTAAAGGAAATAAGAGTAAGTTTGTTAACTCGTGTTAATAATATAATTCAACGACAATAAGTTTTACTCTACTTCTATTACGAAATACTTGAAAACAATAATGTACCCACTATGAAAAACAGGCGTGAACATACGCGTAACAAAACGCCAAAAGCGGTCTCGTAAAAGATAAATGTGACTCTGATGACTGGAGTGTAAATGTGGTGTTGCCCCACAAACGATGGGACACTTGATATTGTGTCCTGCCTGTCGTGTTATTTGCACATCACAGGTATCACACAAAATTAAAAAATCCTACTATACCTTTAAAATATTTTTTGTTTGTAAATTAATTTGTGCAACTGTATCATCAGCTAAACGTTTTTTTGACGTTTCATCATGACAGTTAAACTAGTGATGTACAACTAATACATAAAGTCGACTTACTAATAAAGAAACAAAAATTAAATAAATCGATATATTAATTTGTTATGACATTGATGTTTACATAAATACCCCGATACTGACGCTCCGTTTTGGAACAAAATTTAGCACAAAAATTTGCTTTACAGTAATAAAGCCATGTTTTTGTAAATTTACTTGGCGGTTGGGCCAATGACAGTCATATGGCGAGTCGGCGACACAATACACATCAGCTATAAAAATCCAGTATAGACCTCACTTTATATGAGCTATATGAGCTATATGAGCTTCTCGTACAATGAGAGATCAGCTTCATTTGGTATTGCATAACTTGATTAGTCGTCGGTCGTCGTGCGTATTTTCTAGTACTGGCAGCTGGGTTAGCAAAAGTGCACGAGAATACACAGATTTTAATTAACTAGCAAAGTAATACGTATACTTAAAAATAAATAAAAATTACAAACGGTCACTATATCCGTATATACGTTCAGTGAATCAATAAATTTATAAAATAAAATTAGTTTACTAACGTTTATTCCTAATATGTTCCATCTCTACATAATGTTGTATGACATTAACATGACAGCAAATGTCAAACTTAAATGTCAATCGATCCAATCGTATCATGATTGTGTTTCGTCAATTTCACACAATATAATCATTTGCATGAAATATTGCTGAAGTTATTGAATTAAATAATAAACAGCCTACAATTCCATTGAACCATAAGAAATTTCAAATCAAACTGATAATGGAAACAGATAATTTAACGAAGCAGGTACGCCAATTTTCAAGTTTATCATTCCTAGCAATTTGTTTCGTGGTAATCGTGGTATAATTTTTTATATTCTTTCCAATAGGCAGAGGAAGTAGAAGCATTGAGCTCCATTTATGGCGACGACTGGACCACAGAGAGCGAAGTAACGAGGTCGTATAGCATCAGAATAGAGGAGACTAAAAATGAAGTTATTCTGTATGTGACAATGCCTGATGACTATCCTTCTCAATCGCCGCCAAAATATGAGTTGTCTGCTCCGTGGATGGACAGGAAAGCCAAAACACAGCTGCATCAAACATTGGACGAAGTATATTTGTGAGTATTAAAAATTGCCCATGCCATGCCCAGTCCAAACTCTTCTGTCAACTGTCAAGCTATCATTTACTGCATATTTTATTTAGTTCCTCACACAATATATCCATCGTTTCTATGGTATTCCTGTCCATCTCCATCCTCTTAGTTGTGAGTTTTTGTCATGATTCATGACAGAACTAACTTGCTTGTTGCTTGCTGTTGCATTTGCAAACTGAGTAACTGATGTTGACCACTGAATGATCCAGGTAGTGGTATTAAAAATTCCTCCCTTATGAACTTTTACAGTATTGTAGAGGCTTCTCAGTCTAGCATATTTTTTTTAGGGCTGTGCGCAATGTAATCATCATTTTGATTTTGTGCCTCTGTGTTTAATCTTTATACTTCTTACTTGCATTTTGTTGTTTTACATGACTTGCTTAGACGGTAAGTTTAGTTCTGTTACATATATTATTAACTTGAAATAGGTACAGGATCTAAGAGGAACTTTTAAACTAAAAATAATCATAATGTAGCATTTGCACCACGCCGAAACACCGTGATGGCTTTCAGCTACACAGGGAAGACCTGGATGAGAGGTCTGACGAGTTACACGATAAAAATCAGATGTTCACTTTGATCTAGGCAGCCAACAGTAAGGATATGTGCAAAGTACGTACCTCAGACTGCAAACTGACACTCGTTGAACTTCCACCTTTCAAACGTCCATGAGCTGGCGATGGCGTCAAGGTTCAGAAGTATAGATGTGATGAGAAGATGATCACACGCGGATTCGGTTAGATTTTCGAACGCTATAGAACCGGTAGCGAAGTTGCGTGTGCGTTCCGATCGGCGTCCGTTAAGAAGTGTCCTTTTTTGCTCTGAGCTTTGACGTTTGCGTACAATGCATGACAACCGAAAATTTGGCGTCTCGTTACTGCTGCTAAGCCCAGAGACAAAATGTGAACGTTGTATGGGTTTGGAAAAATTTTGATGGAAACGAAACATCCCGCCCACCAAAATACCTATGGTATTTTCTGGTTAAAACATAGAAGATCTAATTGGAAACGATAATGAGAAAAAAGATACGATTTAGATTGCTAAACGCCACTATTAGATTGAGATTATCATAAACTACGGTTTGCTTAATTAAGATTTAATAAACTATAATTTGGTGCGATTGAAACTAGTCTTCTGTTGGCAAAGGACATAGTTTCACTAGAGGTCGATTGATGATTTGATTGTTTGCATTTTTTACTAATGCACTCCGAGCTACTCCATCAACTCCGACCTGGAGTTCTATGACTCTCGCGAGATTCCAGTGCAATGGGCTACGATTGTCGTCCTTGACTAACACCATCGAACCGATCGACAACGGTTTTGAATGTTTAGTCCATTTCGCGCGTTGCGTTAGCGAGTTTAAGTATTCAGTTTTCCACCGAGACCAGAAGTTCTGTTGAAACGCTTGTATCATCTGCCACCGATGAAGCCGATTTGGATTAAGATGCGATAGATCCTCATCAGGGACAGCTGTTAGAGGCTCTAAGGTTAGAAAATGACCAGGTGTCAAACATGAAAGGTCGTTGGGGTCAGAGCTGATCGGGTAAAGGGGTCTCGAGTTTAAAATGGATTCAATTTGAACGAACAGAGTCGTCAACTCCTCGAACGTTAGGACTTGATCACCCACAACTCGATATAGATGTGATTTTGCTGCTTTGATTTGTATTTCCCAGACACCACCGAAATGTGGAGCGCCGGGTGGATTGAATTTAAATTCGATTTTCTGCTCGTTAGAAGCCTGTTGCATTAAAGACGAAAGTTGATTTTTAGCGTCTACAAAGTTGGTACCACAGTCCGCATGAATAGTGTTACACCGACCGCGACGACCTACAAAGCGCCGTAGCGCAGCTATAAACCCATCGGTTGAAAGCGTCGACACAACCTCCAAGTGAACTGCTTTGGTTGCGAGGCAGATAAATAAGCATAGATATGCCTTGTCCATCTTAGCGCCACGATGGGAACCAAGTTTGATGCGAAATGGTCCACCTAGATCGACACCTACCACCGAGAACGGTTTGACTTGATTGACTCGGTAAGATGGAAGATCGCTCATGAAGGGTTGAAGCGGCTGTGGTTTTGTTCGAAAACACTGAACGCATTTGGAAAGGCAACGGCGGATGGTACGCTTTGCAGCGATGATCCAAAATTGTTGAAGCAGCAAAAAGTGTGTGGTGTTTATTCCTGGATGCAAGTGGGTACGATGAGTGAAGTTGATGATTGAAAGCGTTAAAGGGTGATCAGATGGTAAGAAGGCAGGATGCCTGTGTTCGTACTCTAATCCAGATCGAGAAATCCTGCCGCCCACTCTGAGCACTCCCTGATCGTCTAGAAACGGGTTCAGTTTTCGAAAAGGTTTCGATAACACCCTTTTTGATTTTAAGTTGGAAATTTCCTCCGAGAAAGATCGACCCTGTACGTGTTTGACATGTAGTCTGACATGAAGTCTACGTATTGGCCTTTTAAATCGGGGTCACGAGACAACCGGCGTTCGATAGCGTGGAATCGTCGCAATGCAACCTCACGAGAGCCTGCGAATATGGGTTCCGAATCATCTTTAAAGGGCAAATGTACAACGTATCGTCCAGAGGAATCACGAGAATGACTGGATACAAATTTCTGTTCACAGAGCGTTTCATCCGGAGTCAAAAGTGACGCTTTCGGTATGGAATCCAGCTCCCAAAAATGTTGTACCAGAGAATTCAACTCGTTATCTATGTTTAACGATGTCTGTACCAGGGTGCTAGAAGCTAAACGAGTTTTGCCTAACAGGAGCCACCCAAAGACGGAGTTGAAAGCGGTGGGTTGGTTAACATTTCCTTTGATTTGTTGGTTAAGAAGTGAATCGGTGAAGACGTCGGCGGCGAGCAATAGATCGATAGATCCCGGAATATCGAATCCGGGGTCTGCGAGTGGCAAGGATTGAATATGTGACCATCCAGAAGTGTTTAATTTTGCGATAGGTTGATCGCCACATATTTTCGAAATGACGTGCAGGTCCAAATCAAAGAATATTGTATCTTTAGTACCTACTGCACACCTCACGTCACCGAGAATAGACGCTGGTGCTTCGCCGAGTCCACATACGGTTGTGTTAATTGGGGTCAGATGTAAGTTTAAACGTGAGAGGGCCGATTGAGTAATAAAGTTACTTTGACTTCCGGCATCAAATAAGGCACGGAACGATTGCATTGTACCGAGAGCATCTTTGACTTGCACTATTGCAGTCGCCAGCAAAACAGTTGTATGCATAGGTGACCTTGACACCAACGACGATGCGGTTGGATGAGATTCGATTGGAGTATCGCGATGGAGTAAGGTATGATGTTTCCGTTTGCATGTGCGACATGAAAATATCGATCTACAATCCTTCAACTGATGGGATGACTTCAAGCAGTTGAAGTTGTTCTTCTCAGTAGCAATCTGCATTCGTTCATCGTATGATTTTTTGATAAATTCTGAACATGCCGCAATGGAATGAACATCACTACAGAAAGAACATTTACTGGTATACGGAACGGAAAGACTTTCGGTTTGCTTTTGACCGGTAGCAGCTACCAGTGTGTGTGCCGGGGTGGACCGTTTTGGTTGCGAATGTGAAGTCGAACTTCTCTGCGTAAGTTCGTTTGACTTGTTTGTCTTAATGAAGTGTGTATCGCGTAATGACGCCTCGCACTTAGAATGTAGGAAGGCTTTTAATTGTACGTAGGTAGGCAGTTCGACATTCGAATGATTCTCTTCAAAGTCCCGTCTTAATTTCGAGTCAAGTTTTGATAAAATATGATATACTAGAATAAAATCCCATTGACCAACCGGCAGATTAACTGTTTTTAAAATACTTAAATTCTCCTCAAACAAATCAAGAGATTTTCTGAACTCGTGAGCGTCGTTAAATTTAAAATCGACATTTAAAATATCTCGCCAACACGTAAAGGCTAGGTCGCGTTTATTAGTGAAGCGCGTGGTGAGTGCTTGGTACGCGTCGTGATAGTGTTCGTGAGTCATCGGGAACGATTTGATTACCGTTAACGCATCGCCGCTAAGAGATGATAACAGATAGTGAAACTTCTCCGTGTCAGATAAAGAAGTTGATTTGTGTATTAAAGCGTTGAAAGTACCGAAATATTCCGGCCATTTCTTGACGTCACCGCTAAAAGTCGGAAGTGTAATTTTGGGTAACCGAATGTTTGAGGAAGCATTGCCAATACCGTGAGAATTGTTTGAATCACCTTAAGAAAAGGTGCGATTTATTGACAACACTTTTTAATACATTTCGTCGAAACGCTCCTGAATTTCGTTATCTTCATTTTCAGGATCGTCAAGAATCTCCTGAATTGTAAAATGAGCATCCTCAAAATTAGCCGCAATATTCTTTACTTCCTGATGGTATGATAAAAACAAGTCTCGCTGAGAATGGTCACTAACTGCTAACATTCCAACCTCTAAAGCCTTAGTCAAACGCTTATATGCGATGGTTCGTTTTCTACGCAAGGATGGTAAATCCTCAGTAGTATAATGGATGTCGATTGATTTTGACTTACGACTTCTTCAGAGTACCTGATCTACTTTTCTTTAGAAGTGACATTGTAGGCATTTACTATCGATATCGGGTCGATACGTAAAATGGCAAAATAAAGTTTCGATTACGCGTTGAGTTACTTAAGTACCTAGATAGTAGCAGCTAGATGACTATTGTCGACCTTTAAACACTAACAAAAACAATTTTGTGCAACGTGAACAAGTAGGTACCGGATAGATATGTTACGTATAGTTCCGGCACAATCTAAATGCACTGCAAAATATATTTTGCTCCGATGTGTTAATGACACTACTCCGTAAGTGAATACAATAAAAGATAGATAACGATTACCAGATATAACTGCCTACCGAGTAGGTAAGTTGAAGTAAACAGGTTTGTATGATACGTAAAATTTTTCTTTTTCCGATACTGTGCGGTACTCGTACCACCAGCTAATCTGTTCATTCACTTGGTTACGGAAATATTCACAGTGCCTACGTTGAGCCGTTCGACCGTTGAGCGAGATTTCGACCTACCCTCACGATTTGAGAAAGTGAAAAGAAATGATTCAATGGAAGATTTTACGATTTGCGTATTGTAAAACACGATTTATAAAACAAGATTAAGTTGTGATTGCGATGTATGATGGGTGCAAATAACAAAATATCGAGTTACGAATTGATTAGTTGTGATTGTGAGCGAAATAAATTATGCACCGATTAAAATGTGATTGCACTATAATAACTCGATCTCACAATTATTTACGATGAATGTGGATACTCGACATTTAATCATTTTACACTACGATTTTATAAAACCCTAGTTCGATGGTGATAGCTCATGAACGTTTTAATGTTAATTGATAGATTCGATAGTAGGTAATTCTATGGAAATTGTGGAATAGCTTAGACTGCGATGTGTACCTGTAGTTGTTAGTTAGAACGATAGATGGGTTGAGATATTCTAAGCTACGGTTTTAACCAGAAATACCACAAATAAAGATGGCGCACAATGGAAGTTCCCGGGTTTCGGCACCAAATCGATGTAGCATTTGCACCACGCCGAAACACCGTGATGGCTTTCAGCTACACAGGGAAGACCTGGATGAGAGGTCTGACGAGTTACACGATAAAAATCAGATGTTCACTTTGATCTAGGCAGCCAACAGTAAGGATATGTGCAAAGTACGTACCTCAGACTGCAAACTGACACTCGTTGAACTTCCACCTTTCAAACGTCCATGAGCTGGCGATGGCGTCAGGGTTCAGAAGTATAGATGTGATGAGAAGATGATCACACGCGGATTCGGTTAGATTTTCGAACGCTATAGAACCGGTAGCGAAGTTGCGTGTGCGTTCCGATCGGCGTCCGTTAAGAAGTGTCCTTTTTTGCTCTGAGCTTTGACGTTTGCGTACAATGCATGACAACCGAAAATTTGGCGTCTCGTTACTGCTGCTAAGCCCAGAGACAAAATGTGAACGTTGTATGGGTTTGGAAAAAATTTGATGGAAACGAAACACATAAGTTGACAGTAAGTCGTAAGTTTAATACAATCATAATATTTGATGGTATTTTGATTATGAAATTTGGCACATAGATAGTCTAAAACTTGGATTAACATGTAGGATACTTATTATGTCCATTAAAACACGAGATTTTGGTAAATCAGTTTATTGCACTCAGTAGCATAGCACAGTACAATTGAATGTGTCACATAACAACCTACCCTCGACTTAGCAAATATTTTTAATAAAAGAATATTGTATTGAAGGTACCTACGTTATTTCATATGTGACATACCTTCCCCCTAAGTATGTAAAACATAATAATAATATAAAAACAAATATAAACTTTATAACATACCACAAAATTGAACTTACTTATTTTAACCCTTCACCACATATTACTAAACTTAAAATTATCAGTTAATCCTAATTTTTATAACTATGCATTTGGCAATATGAAAAAGTATTAAATTCGAAACATGTTAACTACATCATAAAGTTAGAATTTGGAGCTGGTCTAGTATAGGGGGTTTTTCCATGGACAACAAGTTTATTCCTAATTTTACCGCCTGAAAGACTAGGTTCTGAATCCAATGGAATACCTAACATTTCAGCCCATTTGTCTGAACTGGGTATTTCTATAATTTGCTCACTTTCCTGTATATCCGATTGATCCTGATCCATTTCCTGATATTGTCTTTCCCCATAACTTTGTTCTATCGTGTCCCTTTCCTCAGTCTGGCCTAATTCCTCATTAGCCATCTGTGTTTCGGAATTTAGTACATTATGTTGTCTGACTAACTGGTCTATATGTCTACTGACTACCGTTCCATTTCCAGTGTCAACTCGATAACTGGCTGGACCGTCTTTGTTTACTACAGTACCTGGTAACCAACGAGGTCCACTGCTAAAATTCCTGTACATAACCTTCTGCCCTACGTCTGTCTGTCTGTTCTTCTTTTGACTATTTCTTACAATTTGATTTTCCCTCTTTTTACGTTTCTGATCATGTGGATTAATAGTGTCTAGCAATGTGCGGATCCGTCTTTTAAACAAAAGCTCTGCTGGACTTTTGTTAGTAGCCGCACATGGGGTTGCCCTTAGACCTAGGACCATGTTTGGAATTTTAACATCCCAGGACATACCGTCCATTTTACGAAGTTTTTCTTTAACTGTCTGTACCATACGTTCTGCCAAACCATTGGTGGATGGATGAAAAGGTGCAAAAGTAATGTGTTTAATCTTGTTAGCTTCTAGGAATGTCTTCATCTCAGAAGAAACAAAAGGAGTACCGTTATCCGATACTAATGTCTCACAGAGTCCATGGATAGAAAAAATCATTCTCAAGTGCTTAATGACGGTGGCTGAAGTCATATTATTGTGACAATGAACACTTCCGGCCATTTCGAATATGCGTCAACTATAATCAAAAAAGTCTTGTTTTGGAAAGGTCCAGCAAAATCCATATTTAACCTAGACCAAGGCTTCACTGGCATCACCCACTCGTAACTAGTTTTTGGTGGCATAATTATGCCGGTTTTCAGAGCATTTATTGCAGGTCTGTACCAAAGTCTCAATGTCGTCATTTAACTGTGGCCACCAAACATAACTTCTGGCGAGTGATTTAGTTTGAACAATGCCACTGTGCGTTTTGTGAAGAGCATGCAGCACTACTTCACGAAGGGGCGGAGGTACTACTACGCGGCAGCCTAGTAGGTGCAATCCTCATGCAACGACAACTCAGCCCGATGCAGCCAGTATGGACGTAGCTGATCATCTGATATTTTGGCTGGCCAACCACATAGAATGTGATGACTTACTCGATTATGAATGTTGTCCTGTTTTGTAGCTTGTGCTATTTTGTCCACATCAATCGGAAAGTCATCAGGGGCCTCTGCCATCAACAGTATATCACAGAGCTGTGGTTCAGTTTGTTCAGGAACAGGCTGCGGCCAGCGACTCAGTCCATCAGCATGACCTATCTGTTTTCCTGGTTTATGCATAATGTCGTAACTATAGGAAGTTAACATTAAAGCTATTCGTGTCAAACGTGGTGATAAAACATGAGGTATGGGCCTTTTGGGGTCAAAAATTCCTAACAATGGTTTATGGTCCGTAACTATCGTAAAAGACCTACCCATTAAGTAATTCTGGAATTTATTTATTCCAAACATTATAGCAGTCGCTTCTTTGTCAAGTTGCGAGTAACGACGCTCGTGCGAATGTCCTAGAGCCCATGGCAATAGGACACTCATGTCCGTCCTCCATGATGTGGGACAAGACAGCTCCCGCTCCGTACTCTGAACTGTCGCAGGTGAGGACCAGCGGCTTGTTCAAGTCATAGTGTACAAGTGTGAGATCAGAAGATAGTAAACGCTTAGCAGTATTGAGACTGGCCTGCTCTCGGTCAGTCCACACCCAATTCTGCGATTTGTCGAGCAATCTATGTAGAGGCTCTAATATCGTGTTTTTATGGGGTACGAACCTCTCATAAAAGTTATATAACCCAAGAAATGCTTGTAATTGTTGCACATTTTTTGGTTCTGGAGTATTCAGTATGGACTCAACCTTACTCGGTGCCGGGTGAATCCCGTCAGCATCGATAACAAAACCCAAAAATTCCACTCGCTCCTTCGCGAACTTACATTTGTCCTTATTGAGACGTAAACCTGCCTTCTCAATACGTTCTAATACTGCGTCAAGACGCTGCGTCATCTCTGCCATGGTGCGGCCGCTGACGATGACGTCATCAATCAGCACGGCTACACCAGGCACGCCTGCCAGCAACGCTGTCATCAGCCGTTGAAAGATGCCAGGGCACGCTTTCACGCCGAATGCTAACCTATGTACAGTGTAAAGACCTTTGCATGTGTTTAGTGTTAAAAGGCGAGACGTGTCTTCTGTAACGACCACTTGTGTGTATGCGCGATCAAGGTCTAATGTCGTATAGAATTTTCCTCCAGATATAATTGCGAAAATTTCACTAGCTGAAGGCATCGGGTAAGTATCGGTTTACGTAGCCTGATTCACCGTACTACGATAATCGCCGCACAGACGGACCGCACCGTTCTTTTTTATTATTGGGACTACCGGAGTGGCCCATTCTGAATATGATACGGGTTGCAAAACATTTTCACCTACCAATCGATCTATCTCTTGCTCAACCCTAGCTTTAATAGCGAATGGTACCGGTCTAGCTTTCAAAAACTTTGGCGTTGCATTCTGTTTTAAATGAATCGCGACGGGGTCTCCCCGGTAAGTACCGAGTTCGTCCTTGAAAACCTCCCCATACTTGGTTAATAAAGCATTTGTTGCTGACCAGTCAATATCTAAAATTTTATTCAATTTTATAGAAATTTCGAGGGGCTCAAACCAATCACGTCCCAATAAGTTCGGTCCTGAACCTCTAGCCACTATTACGTATAATTCAGCCTGAATGTCCTTATACATGACCGAGACCGTTGCTTGTCCAATGACCGAAACCTGTGAGTTGTTCCAAGTGCGCAGCCGAGTGTGCATGGGACGCGGCGCGGCGGCGGCGCGCGGTTGTAGGCGCGCCCACGTGCGCTCGTTGACCAGTGAGAAGGCGGCGCCTGAGTCCACTTCCATGTCCACAGGCACGTCGTTCAGCAACACGCGTAGCTTGTAGGCAGGAACGCGCGTGTTCGCGCCCTCCACTTTGTAAATCCCGTTCAGCTGCGCGTCAGACTGCACCTCTTCAGCGTGGTTAACTTTTCCTGAGGTACTTTTCTTTTTAGCTGTACAGATTTTCTCGATATGACCCTTTTTCTTGCAAAAATGACAAACTGCATTGATAAAACGGCAATCACCACCGTGACGATCACCACATCTGTAGCAAAGACGAATGTTTGTTTTTGTTTTTAACGCGTTGACATCCATCGGCTCAGGCGGGGGCGGGGCGGCGGCGATATCGGCGTGTGCCAACGTGGCCGCGCGCTCGGCCTGCTGCATCATGCGTGCGTCCCTCCCCGCGGACTCGGCAGACACCATGGCGTCAACGACGTCCTTGTACTCGAGATTGTCTTTCTTCAACAGCTCGTACTGCAGTTTGCGATCGCTCATGCCACACACCAATCTGTCCCGCAACATGTGTTCCAGATTTGGAAAATTACAGTTGGTACTGATTTTTCTTAACTGAGCGATATATTCCGTCGCTGTCTCGTCCTTTGTTTGATCGCGATGGTAAAATTTGTATGACATTGATATTTCATTTGGTTTTGGACTATAATGTTTGGTTAACACATGTATAACTTCCGGATAAGTCACTTCACTTGAATTTTTTGGAGTGATTAATGCAAGAACAGTATCGAAAGTCTGAACACCACAAATCGTAAAAAAGTTAGCTTTTTTGACCGAATCGAGGACGATTCCACTATTATAGCTTCAAAGCAGTAATTGAGTCGAGTTACGTAACTGTCCCAATTGTCTGTTTTCACATTGAACTCATGAAATTTCACTAATTTACGCTCCATAGTTCACAATTTACACACGTCGCCACTATTATGTCCATTAAAACACGAGATTTTGGTAAATCAGTTTATTGCGCTCAGTAGCATAGCACAGTACAATTGAATGTGTCACATAACAACCTACCCTCGACTTAGCAAATATTTTTAATAAAAGAATATTGTATTGAAGGTACCTACGTTATTTCATATGTGACAATACTATTTATCCCTTTAGTATGAACCCATGGGACAGTTACTGAATTTCATGCGGGCGAAGCCGCGGGCAACAGCTAGTGAAAGATAAATAAAAAAGAAGAACATATGTGTGGCATAAGGGGCAGGGCAGGCAATAGACTTTTAAACCTTAATGTCAACTAAACATAATTTATTTCTTTCAAGTCAGCAGAATATTCTATTGTTATGTATGATATTTATTATGATGTTTGTATGATATTTCAGAGAGAATGTAGGAGAAAATGTTGTATTCCAGTGGGTGGAGAAAATAAGAGAAGTACTGCAAGCAATAAAACCTACTGAGAAGAAAGTAGAAGTTAAACCACAGGCTGTTGAATCATTAGACTTGGCCCTGGTGAGTTTCGTAAAGCCTTATGAAACACAATTTTTAGCAATTTCTGAAGATTTTTTTAAAGAATAATTGTTAAAGCCTCCTTTAGTCAAATATTTGCTGAATGCAATTTGACGGCAAGGATGGCACAGTGGCTGAGCAATCGGCTGCTTTGGTGGGTGCTGCGGGTTCGATACCCACACAGAACACATATTTGTATGGCCTACAGATAGTTGTTCCGGGTCTGGCCGTTTGTGTATGTGAGTTTAATATTTGTAAGTACACTCATGATACAAAAGAAATTCCTAGTGTGGGGAATGTTTTTAAAAAACAAAAAAAAATACATTGCTTAGGGTTTCAAAATATACTAGTAAGTATGCAATTTATTACAATAATTCGGATCAGATTGAATATCCCAAAAGAATATCATAACATATTCTCCCAATTAGTTTTTTTTAATGATTAACCTCATCTTTTATTTCATTAGAGAACTATGATAACATTTGACCTCAGTTATCCATAACTTCTATATTTATGTTTCAGTTAGAAATTAACTGCCCTGAAATAACACATGGAGAAGTAATCATAGATAGAAAGAGCTCCTTCCAAGGTCATGCGGCTGAAGTACACTGTATGGAAGACGTTAAGTAAGTATAGCCGTACAATACAAGAATCTTTTCCAAAATCTGGACTAATGCGACCATGTTTTTAGGGTTCCATACCTGAAGAATAACCAACGGGGCCCTATTACTAAGCCTCCGCTGTCCTTCCGTCCGTCCATCTATCAGTGGGCTGTGTCTCATGATCCGTAATTGGTAGACAGTTGGAATTTTCACAGAATGTGTATTTCTATTGCTGCTATAACAAATAATAAAAAAATTAAAGGGTGCTCCCCACTAAGGCTACTACTATGGTACGGAACCCTACATGCGCGAGTCAGACTCGCACTTGGCCGATTTTTTTCAATGCGTTTCACAAATGTTACCAATGTGAACCTAGTTTAAACAATTAGAGGGTGTTTATTTTCTGCATTGCAAACTTTTGTTGGCTGTAGAAAGAAACGAATTTGAGAAGTAAAATTTGATCCGACAATACAAAAATGAGACGCAGCAAAAATGTTCTATGGTGCACTAATATAATTATGCATCTTACAACCGTATTGCTGAGCCTTAATTCTAAACTCGTGGCAAACCCGGTCATAGAACGAAAAAAAAAGCGTAATAGTAAATACTCACTGTCCTTCTAATTTATACTTCCTATGAGAATCGCAAACAATATCATAAAACTACCTGCTAAACATTTTCCAGCGCCGTCCTAACAAAACTAAAACTAAACAAGAAGATAATGAACGCCACACACAACATGTTCGCTTACCGAATAGAACGTAAGACAGCTAAGGGTGTGAGCATACTGCAAGATTGTGACGACGACGGCGAGGCACACGCCGGCGGCCGGATGCTGCATCTCCTTCAGATACTGGACCAGAAAAATACTATAGTTGTTGTGTCGCGATGGTAAGTTACATGGTTCTATCTATACACCATTAATTTTAGGTCGTTCTGGAACCGAAAGCCTTAAATTCGATCATCAAACTCGGAACGATTGGGACTTTTTTTTTTTTTGAACGACCTAATAATAAGCGTTTGTAAGGTACAAGCTGACCCACGCAACTTCGTCTGCGTCACATAAGACTTGAGAGAAAAAGTGTGAGCTTTTTCTCGCTTAAGGAATAAATTTTCCCGTTTTTGCTACATTTTTCATTTATGCTCCGCTCCTTTTGGTAGTAGCATGATGTTATACCTTCTTCGATAAATGGACTATCCAACAAAAATATGTTTTCAATTCCAACCAGTAGTTCCTGAGATTAGCGCGTACAACCAAACAAACAAATTCTTCAGCTTTACAATATTAGTATAGATTATTAAAGCGCGTAAAGGCTGTTTTACGTCGGGGCAACACTGCGGCATTGCCGCATGCTACAATAATTTAAAATGTTGCACATTGTGGCAAGAATCGTGCGGCATGGCAACACCTTGCGTCATGTGGCAGCCAGTCGCAGCTTCTATCCAAACACAATGGATTCCATGCTACATTTTTGTTGCATCATACAGTTAAAATTATATTATGTATAATAATTTAAAATGATCTAGGCACGATGTTGCCTCGGCGTAAAATAGGCTGCTGCATACCGCAATTGCCGCATATGTAGGTTGTAGGTCTTGTGGTATTTGTAGCATACCACAAGATGACGCACCCCACAATATGTAGCATGCAGCAATGCCGCACAGTGTTGCCCCGACGTAAAACAGCCTTAAGATAACTAAGGACATGAGCATACTGTAAGACTAACGCCGGCGAGGACTACCTGATACTGGATTAGAAGAATTATCTAGAATTCTAGACTAATAACCACACTCCAAAATATCTGTGACTGCATATCCTTAAAGTGTGACTAGGCAGAACAGCATCAAGACAGTGACAAGAACTCTCGTTCGTTATTTATGATTTTCCACCACCTCGTCATCTGCCTGGCCTTCTCCCAACTACATTGGGGTCGGCTTCCAGTCAAAACTTATTCAAATACCAGCATTTTACATTGTGTTGACAGCCTATCTGACCTCCACTACCTACCTAGTATCTTCCACCATCTATTCGACAATTTATTGGCTATACTTACCTAACTTTCCATCTCCCCAGGTACGGAGGCATACAGCTAGGCCCAGACAGATTCAGACACATCAACAACGCGACGAGGCAGGTCATACAACAAGCTGGGTTGTTAAAGAAATGACATTTAGCTTAGAACTTATTAAATAAGGTGCAAATATTGATACTGCATTGAAGAGGAAGCTAGCTTTGTGGGTTAGTTCGGAATATGATGTTTTGAAACATTCAATATTACAATTTTCAACATTGTGTTGCCAGAAAGAAAAAGAGGCATTCATATATTTTTTTGCAGACAAAAATGGTGACGCAGTTTTGGGAGAACCGCACCGTATTGCATAAATCCTCTTAGATCACTTTCCAAGATTTTGTATGAACCATAGCATATTTTGCACCTAAAGTAGGGCCAATTAATAGATCACATTTTGACATCTGTCAGTTCAAAGTAAAGGTTACTTTCAAGTCATTATTACAATAAATATGTACCTATTCGTAATTGGAAAAAGTAAAGCAATTGTGCAGTTCTAACTTCGAAAAAATAAATAATATCAAACTTAATGGCGGCTCGGAAGATAGCTGGAAGTGACGGTCTGCGCATTATACAGACAAAACGATGCGTCATCTGCGCACCGTTGGTACCTAAAATTGTTGTCTGCGCAGCTTTACATTAGATGTTACGAATCGCCATAAAGGTTAAAGCGTTATTCCAGCGCAGACCGTCACTCGCAGCTAACTTCCGAGCCGCCATTAAGTTTGAACCGAACCAAGGTAACGTTGTTGTATTTAGATGAAGTGTCAAATGTGATCTATTAAATTGGCCCTACTGTAAATGTGATGCACTGCGGTCAACCTAATATGTCAAAGTACGAGTGGCACAATCTCGTGTCATCTCACTTCCACGTTTTAAAACCGCGGGTCTATAAACTATCTTATCAATTATCATGACGATAGTAGTAGAGATCTGGTTAATTCCCAAAGCTAGGTCTTCAATTGCGACTATTTTATATAGACTCTATTATTAGTCAGTGTACGGCATAGAGTGCCTTGTAATACGACTTATTTTTCACTCAGACATTTATATAAAGGAACTTGTTAAATACGAAGCATATAAGTTAGAAATTTGACCGCTATTTATCTTTTTAGGACTATGAGAGAGTACATTATAAGTCTAAGCGTATGAATTAACTCGAAAAATTTTTGTTTCTTTTTTTTTTTTCTTTTCATGAAGTGTTGAATTTATTGTAGCAGTATGCTCTTAACACCCTGTATGAAATCGACAATTCTAGTTTATCTAGTCTAGTATATCTGATTTTATAAGATCTCTAGATTACGAGGGCATCTGCTAAAAATCGCGCGGGTGCGGGTGCACGCTCGGGTGTTCTTATAGAAAAAAAAACATGCAGGGCAGTCTTTGGGGACTGTCGATAGAAGTGAAAACTAAGTAACTTGTGAATTGTATCGTCGAGCTGTGTGCAATTTTTTTTTAATGTGTCATTTTTTATTCCCCCCCCCCTCCCCACTCAGGGCCCGCCCCAGTGGTATCACTGCTACGGGTTGTGCCCCGCGCACGCCTAAGTAGTGCTACGCAGTAGTGGATCGGCTACGAGTGCTACGAAAAGCGTACGTGACGGTCACGTGAGTTCTGCGCGCCGGCCTCCCTATCGGCGTCAGCGTAGTTTGCTATGCAGACGACACGATGGTGCTGGCACAGGGGGGGTCGCACGAGGCGGCGCGGCGGCCGAAATCATGACACGCGGGGTTGCGATAGTCGTCGAGAGGATCCGGCAACTGGGTCTCGAGGTGGCATTGCACAAGTCCGAGGCCATGTGCTTTCATGGGCCTCGGAATGCGCCACCTCCGGGATCCTTACTCACGGTAGGAGGGGTATCCATCGGTGTCGAGTCGACTTTGAAGTACCTAGGACTCGTCCTCGACAGCCGGTGGAACTTCGTGGAGCACTTCCGACGTTTGGCCCCCAAACTGGAATGGACTGGGGCTGCCTTCAGGCGGCTCCTGCCCAACCTGGGGGGGGCCGAACGCCTCCTCTGGAGGCTCTACGCGGGAGTCGTGCGGTCCATGGCCCTTTACGGGGCCCCGGTGTAGGCGCGTTCCTTAAGGCTGCGTGCAGCCCACTACCTGAACGCGCCCCAAAAGGTGGTAGCCGTAAGGCTGGCCCGTGGGTACCGCACGATCGCCCGCGAGGCGGCATGCCTCCTTGCCGCCATGGGATCTGGAGGCGATAGTCCTCGCGCGCCTGCATGAAAGCGCGCGGAGGCGCTTCGCCGGGGGGAAACTCCGCTGCCGCGACAAATTGTCGCTCAGCGGACAGACTTCCGGCGGGATCTCATGGCGACATGGAGAGAGCGACTGTCGCAACCCCGTGCAGGGCACGCCACGATAGTGGCGATAAGTCCCCTCTTTGAAGAGTGGCTGGAGAGACGCCACGGCGTCCTCACCTTCCGCCTGACGCAGGTCCTCACCGGAGACGGTGTTTTCGGGAGGTTCCTGCACCGAATCGGGCAGGAGGAAACGCCCGGGTGTTTCCACTGCGAGGATCGACCGGAGGACACGGTGGAGCACACGGTGGAGGTGTGCCCCGCGTGGGCGGAGCACCGCCGTGTCCTCGAAGCGGCGATTGGCGGCGGCGACCTCTCGCGTCCGGCCCTGGTGCAAGCCATGGTCCGGAGCGAGACGGAATGGGACGCCGTCACCTCCTTCTGCAAGCAGTAATGCAATGCTAGAGAACTAGGTGGCGGAACGTGAGAGGGAGAGAACCTCACAGAGTCCCGGCCGCCGCGGGAGACGCCCGAAGGACCGATGCCTGCCGGGGTTGCGGGACTATTCGAAAGAGATACCGTGGCTCCGGAACACAAAGGGCGATGAAGGAACATGGATGGGGTTTAGTCAGTAAAAGTCTGACACTCCCTCCTGCTCCGCCCAGAGCGGGAGAAGTCATTTGATGATTTCCCATCCGAAAGAAAAAAAAAAAAAAACGGTCACGTGAGTTCCATAATTTTTGTTCACCCAAAAAGTGCTCAACGCGCCTAAAGAAGTTTTCACTTCAAAAATAGTAGAGTAGCGCTGTCAGACGCGGGCACACGTGACATCCGGAGCGGGCACCCGTTCTGTGCCCGCCGGAGTTTTAAGCGGACGCCCTTAGGTTTTCTAATTTTAATTAGTTGTAATTAAACAAACCATGTACATAAAATGTGTCCTTTATAATTATAAATATTTACAAAATAGTTCATGATTGTTTTGTGCTATCTTTTATTACTTCTTGGATTGTTATCTGTTGTTTTTACTGTTATGCATTTCTTGTCCAAGAATTTGAGGAGATCCTGCAACAGAATGAATTATTGATATTATGAGACAGGTGATATTATTATTAAACAATTTTTGTTTATGTAACTGATTTTATTTTAACCCCAATGAAGCTGAGCATTGAATGTTACACGTATTGATCAAAAGGATTTTCATCTTGAATGAAATAATGAGTATAAAGGGTGTAAAAAGACTTAACGAAGCAGAAATGCACTTGTTTTCCCCGTCATTGCGAAATTTTGTTCGTTCTAGACCATACCTGGGAAACTTCTAGTTACGGAGATATTGGGGGTCAAAGTTCCAACTTTTTCAAAAGTTTTTTTGTTTTTAATGTAAGATTTTTACTCTAAACACCTTTACGACCCCCATACTATTAAATCCATCCATCAGCACAATGTTTTAAGTGCGTTACATTGAGTCCTACCGAAGTACTATTCACCCCAAAAAAGTCATTTCCCAGCAAAAATTGTTGCGTAGGGTTACTTAGTCCGATGTACAGAATGCTTGGTTGACGGCTTCGTGAAAAGTCTGTTTACACCCTGTAGGTAAAGACACTTCAAGCTACTACAATTTGACAAATTTCTTTAATAGATTTTTAACTTTTTTGCATAAGCTTTAGGTTCAATGTTGATTGGGAAAATTTGACAGTCTATACGTGCTCTGCTTACCTTGGGATCATACCGGTGTCCATACCCCACCAAATCTTTGTGTATGACGTCAATATTCACTGGCTCATACTTGAGTATCGCTTCTCTCAAAGATCGGCGACTAAGGACGTAGTTGTGAAATGCTATGTGCAGGGGCACGCGGCATGAATGTACCTGTAAATAGATTTTGAGCTTTGTTTCAGTGGCGTAAAGTCCGATGTTGCACGAACATTAACGCATATCTCAACGGCTACAACCCACGCGCCTGTGACCGAGCTTGTGTTTTGTTGAGCATGAACACTATATCCTATAAATAACAAATATATATATATATATATATACATAATAAAAAATAAATAATAATAATAATATAATATTATTATTCAATGTCATCAACATAAAGAATCAAACATCATCATCGAAGCAGAATCCAAGATAATGCATCCCCAGCATGTTAAAACTCGCTGTCGTATCAATCTACTCATGTAATCCTATTGTCAGCTCTTTAGGGTTTAGCCGACCGTAAATCGAACCGAAAATCTACATCTACACTAATATTCTAAAGAGGAAAGATTTGTATTTTTGTGTGTATGTTTGTAATGAATAAACTCAAAAACTACTGTGCTGATTTCAAAAATTCTTTCACCATTAGAAAGCTACATTCACCCTGAGTAACATAGATCTGCATAGGCTATATTTTATCCCCGTACCCCCACGGGAACGGGAACTACGCGGGTGAAACCGCGTGACGTTCGCTAGTCATTAATAAAACATTATTTACCTTAGCTTTCTCTCGCTTCTGAAACACCCAATCATCAGGATTGCAATCAACACTTCTGACAACTGCAACTTCACTTGTCACTTCATATCTACACAGATCTCCACCTCCTTTTATTTCATCAGTCTTTGTAGAAGATGGTGCAGTGACAATATCTCTATCTCTTTCTGTCTCAGTAGGTTTTTTAGAAGATGTTGCAGAGAACCTATTGCTATCTCTTTCATACTCATCTAGTCTGTTAGAAGATGGTCCAGAGCAAATATCTCTATCCCTTTCTAGCTCATCAGACTTTCTAGGAGAAGCATGTACCCTTGTTTCGTGTGATGGCTTCTTATAAACGAATTTTCTTGGAGATTTCACTGGCGTTTTTGTACAGCCAGATACAAGTTTTGAAGGTGAATTTTCAGGTGATGTTATGAACCTGTTTGGTGAAGATTCTTGTGAATAAAAATTTGTTCTTGGTTTCTTTGAAGGTGTTGGTTGATCTTCTTCTGCTAGCTGTTGTATTGTCGGATGCGTTTGGTTGTAAAGGTGTGTGAGAATTTGTATAGCTATAAAATTAAGTTTCTGATTTAGTTAGGAAAAAATTTAGGATGTTTCAATGATTGCATAATAATAAAGTCGTTTTATTAGTTATTAAAACTCAGTGAGAGTTTATACAACAATCGGTCTAAGTAGTCACAAACGGAACTATATTATACAAAGTCGAAAGGATAAGCAAGATCGTCATCATATTAATTTATTCATCAAGCATGTATAATCACTGCTGGGTAAATGCCAGAAAAGCTGTGGCCAGTTAGCTAAAATAACCTATCTAAGCGACATCGCGGTAGACCGAAAATGAAGGGACGAATTTGACTACTATGTAGAAGACTAGCATACAATAGCAGAGGACAGAATTGAGCGGAAAAGGGAAGAATATCTTACCTCGTTTTCTTTTTAAAGGTTTCAAGCCATATCTATCCAATTCTCTATTCCGTTGTGGCGTAGACATCGATGCCAAATCAGCCATTGGCGTAACATCAACAGTCTTGATAATATACTCACTATTTTTAGGAGTTTTTACATTTATAATACCATTATTACTTCGGAGAACTTCTTGAACTTTTATAGGACTAATTCCTCCATCTTTATCAATTTCCAATTGTGTTGTTTCTTTAATTTTAGTTTCAGTCATTTTTACATAAACTTCAGGAAGAAAACTGTCTTCAACAGTATCATTTTTACTTTCAGTAAAATATGGCTGACATCCTTCACTTAAAGATTTTCTATGACTTCCAAGTTTAGTGACATTATCCAAAACAGATATACCACCGAAATCAAAATTGTCTCTTGAAAAATCTCGCCTGGACTTGTGAAGGGAGTAGTCCAATTCTTTATCCGATATTTGAAATACTTCGGAATTTTGACTTGAACTAAAATCAGCGTCATTATTGTCGTCTACAATTTCTATATCATTAGAAACGTAAGATTTAGACGAACCATGTTGTTGAGTCAGACTACTATACTTAACTGATTCTTTCAGGCATTCATTCTCACAATCAATTTCTATATCATTATGGACTTCGGAATTTTGACTTGAATTAAAAAAATCAGCATCATTATTGTCGTCTACAATTTCTATATCATTATAAACGTAAGATTTAGAAAAACCATATTGTTGAGTTAGATTACCATCTTTCTCACTTTCTTTAAAAGTGACTCTTTCATCAATATTGTCTTCTATTATAATTTCGTCATAATCTATAGAAACATCATCTTCTCGTTTCCCCAAACTACTATTGTTTGGTAGTTTTTCTAGGACTGTGGTTGGTCTTTGAGACGAAAGTATTTCTTCAGAAGTACTTGAACCTTGGGTTAAATCAATATCATCATTGGATTCTTTGCTTTTATCATGTGAACTATCATGCTCTTTAGAAACATCAGTATCTACAATTTCTTTACTATTTTCAGTATTTTCTGAATGGTTATGAACAAAATCTTCATAAAAACTGTTACTACATGATTCTGTATTCACTACCTTTACAGGGCTAGGATTATATTCCATAGAAGTGTCTGGAGCTTGTGTTAGGTCAAACACTTGGCTTAGAGCTTCATTTCCAAAGATAGATTTCTTAACTTTACCTTTGGAAATATATTCGTTTTTGTCCACTATTATTGTGTCATTCAAAGAGGCTTGAGATTGTGAGTTATCTACATCTACTAAAGGTAGACTGATGTCAGTGGAATTTGATGATTGAGTTAAATCCATGCTTTCTACTGACTTTTTATCTGGTCTTTGGACATTCTCTTTCAGGATTGGTATTCCTTTATCATCTTCATTCGAACTTTGAGTCAAATCAATATTTTCCTTCTCAGTTTGATGTGAACCTGTATTTGGATGGTTTGAAAGTATTGTTATTTGTTGTTCATCTGTAATATTTTGACTAATACTGTTGGTGTCTTGTTCAGCATCATTACAAAGAGTTTTACTTACATTGTCTTCATTATCATCAACGTTATTATCGTGATATTTTTCTATTATAGGACCCTTCTCTTCAGAGCTTTGTGTTAAATCTATCTCTTTCATTTCCTCGCGTATAGGTTGAGAGGAACCTATAATACAGTCTGTAATTTCCATAAAATCATTTGACCTCCTTTTAGTAATATTCTGGGACAGCTGAATACCTTTCTCGGAGTTTTGCGACAGAATATTAGCACACTGAGTTAAATCCATGACTTCTTGTGAAAACATTTTGGTTTTATACTCCTGTGATAGTACCATTATGGGTTTTGTAGTTTCCATTACTATTGATAGTTCATCATCAAAGATGTCTGGAGAACAACTTCTGTACTGTTGAGGAAATGTTAGTTTGTTGCTGGTTTCTATGTCTGTTACTTCTTTAGATGGACTTTTAACTGTAGATTGCTTGATAGGTGATATCATTTCAATTTCTTCACTTACCTTTGTTTTATCTTGAAATAATCTTTTTATTGGCGATCTTGAATCAAGCAGTATTTTGACAGGTGATTCCATAGTAAAGGCTTTTTGGAATGGTGATTTATTGCATTCATCATCATCACTCACTATCATTCCTCCATCTTCTATTACAATTTTGGGTACAGCACATTCTTTATAATTCTTATTATATTCAATATCTTTAGAAGCATAGATGCCTTTAACAGATTTGATTGGCCCACTTAGTATGATGTCCAGCTCATCCTGGGAGCAATCAATGTCTTTGAAATTCATTATGTAAGCATCAATATGCTTAGGACTTTCAGGCCTGCCAGGTATTTCTGACCAATCCCTTAGTAAAGAACCATTGGTTACAGATTTATCTACTAAATTATCTACATAGAATATAGCATTATCTTTCATGCATTCATAGGGAATATTTGAAGCAATATAGAAAACTCTTGCATCAGATTCCTGAACATTAGAGCTACCTTGTTCTACTTTTGAATGATCAAGATTCTCAAACAATATTCTAGTGTACTTTCCAGTAATATTCTGACGTTTCTCTTCCTCTGTAACAGTAAGGAGTTTATAATTCTTTCTAAACTTTTTAGTTTTTCTACCAACAGTTATTTTAGCTTCAGGTACTTTGAAACCATATTCTTGTAAAGTTTTCCTTATCTTTGCTACTCTTTGTTGGGAAGATAATGCCTGTGAACTTTCAGGGTCATTGGAACCAGTTTCAAGTGATTTTGACAATGTGATAGCTAACTGCAATTGTTCCGAATCAACATCTAAGCCTGACTTTTTACAGACAGTATCAAACTCCTTGCTATATGATATTAATTCATTTTTCTTTCCCTTCAAAACGGTTCTTATATCCCTCTGACCTTTGGAGCGTTTAGTTACCTTTTTAGCCTTAGGTTTGGCAGCTTTTAAAGCCGGTTTTGGACCTTTACAACTTTTCTTTGCTTCTTGAAAATCTGAAAGACTCTCATCCATATCAGTCTGCCCAATAAAATATTTGCTTCTAACGCATTCACTGAAACGGAATAAAAATAAAACCAATTATAAATTGAACTATTTTATTATCTACATTTAAATAACAACACAAACATTAATATTACCTATTACATCTATGCTCATAATATTTATATGCCAGGTTGGTCTGGCCTTTGGCTTTCCTCCATCTGTTTTCTGATTTGGTCTCCGGTACGGTTTGGCAGACCGCTGGCAATCATGAGTCTCCTTTCAACCTCCTCTATAGGATCTTCGTATAGATCGTCTACTTTGTCCCGCAAATTTTTCGTGATTGGTGTGAAACTAAAATTGAGAGAAGTTATGTACTTACATTATTTTAATGCTGTTTATATGTGGTGATCGAATTTGAGTTATGTAGGTATTTTATGAGTCACTGTCTCGCTGGTCATCCGAAATCTAGAGAGTTTGAGTGCAGTACCTACTATGAGATGGTTAATTTTAATACACTGACATGGTAGTAACCTGTTCAAACTTGATTAATTTTACCATAATATTATGTGCATCTATTCATCGTAATATTTTGAATTAAGAACCGTTGTTGTGGACCAAATTGCAATGTATAACCTCAAAAACGATGATTTTTGAGTCTAAAAATACAAAGTATACATACTGAAAAAACACTCCGGTTATTAATCCTACACTTATTAAGCCCACTCCAAGGATATTCCTGAATTTAGAGGCTGGTGTTCCTATTATTTTTCTAGGCTTCCACTTTGATGTATCGACGCCGATCGCCATTTTTAGTTTTTCGTTCCGTTTCTGTTTACCTACAGTTTACTGTACGTTTGCCATGTAATAATTTTATCGAACGACACGTAAATTGCTTAAATAATATTAATTTACAACTACTAGGTTTTTTTCTTTAGTCAAAGTTGAAATCCATACGGTTCATAATAGAAATGATTTCACGATGGAAAAAACCAAGATCCTAAAAAAAATAGAAACCTGTTGCATGGTGTATTGCGTTGAATGAAATGTTTAACAAAATGATTCATGACTGAAATGTCAAAAACATCTGGGTGTGGGTTTGGTTTACTACGGTTGTCATTGTTACGTCAGTTTTTGTTTATTTTCATTTCAGTTAAAAATAATAAAAAAATGTCTTTACTACAGAATTTGTCGTATAGAGAATACCAAAATGCTTTAGAGTTAAGTTTACATCAGTGTGAAATAATAGCAACACTAGCGAAAGTGAATTTTAAAATACAATCGTAAGTTTCTTTTTTTTTTTCAGTACCTAATTTAGAAGATAACACTTGTTACGTTTCTTTATCATAGAAATAACTTTAAATTTCCAGGATTCCACTGAGTGACTCCAAGAAACCAGGTGAAACACTAATAAAAGCATTAGACCGCTCTGGCATCTCCGCCAAACATTACAAGCTACTTTTGACGGAGTCCTACAATGTTAAAACCATAACCACTTACTACAAACCGCAGTCCAAAGTGGCCATACTCGTAGCCAATGAAAAATACACCCAATTGTCTAAACTAGCCACTCCGTCTATAGACTGTGATTCATTAGCCTCTCATTTGAAAAATAAAGGCTTTATTGCCATCAAAATAAAGAACAGCACAAGTAAAATTTTGAAAACAATTCTAACAAAGATCTTTGACTTGCTGGAAGAGAATTCCTACTGTAAGTATATATACTAAATATTGTTTATCGGGCTGGTGTCCACAAGTCCACATCCAAGCGTATATTGCCTGATTGGGGAACTTTTGAGTTGCTCTTAAGAATAGGAGAAGACTTAAAAACGATGTATGGTGTGGAAGATGATATGGTTAAAAAGGGTGTGATTTCAGATATGATGGTTTAAAAAAAAGAATGGAAGGAGAAGACAAATTGCTGTGCCAACGCCAAATAAATTGGGAGAGATCAAAAACCTGCTTACCAGCTTGCTTGTGTCTTGATGATGATCAAGTGTCTTCTTCTTCTGTCTAATCCTCTTAGAATATATTTATGTAACTTCATAATTAAATTTTAATGAAAAACTGGGACAACCCAGTGCAATTATAATTTTATCATTAGTTTTCCTTATCTGCTATGATTAAAAAAAACTGTGGTAATGTTTGTGTCTGTTACGAGGCTTACTTTTTAAATAAAAAATTACATTTAGCACTGGCTGTGGCACTTAAAGCTACTGAGCAAAGATTCCTTGTTGATCAATGTGGTCCCTCCCTTTCTGTAAGACTTGTGTATTAGTATTTAGGAGTGGTTACATTTAGTACAGAATGTTTACCAATTCATTTTTTTTTGTTTTTTGTTTTTTGCTTTATCATGCGATCAGTCGAAAGACTGAGCAGATGTGTTGTAAGATCAGTGGCGATCAGAGTTAATTTCCCATTTGGAATTTCTCTATAATTAGGTAAGTATGGCCATCCAGTATATGCCGTCGTTTCGGCCTTCGCATTGCCTCTGGAATCGTTAGTTGTTGGGCTAGTTGGTTTGGGTGATCCTTCAACCTAGTTTTGTATTTGAGATTGGTGTTGTTAATTTGCTCTTTCACTGTGTTCATATGTAGGTTGTTGTGGGTTTCAGGAATTTTTAGTAACCACGGAGCGTTGGATATATGCTTGAGAATGTAGTTTTGACATCTTTGCATTATGCTAATACTGGAGTCACAAACTGAACCCCATAATTGAACTCCATAGGTCCATATTGGCATCAAAATTGTCTTGTAGATCAGGAGTTTATTGCCAAGAGATAATTTGGAGTTCCGTCCAAGCATCCAATACAGTCGTTTGTATTTGAGGTTTATTTCATTACTTTTAGTCTGTATGTGTTTTCTCCACGTAAGGCGACGGTCCAAGTGCATACCCAAGTATTTTGCGTGGTTGTTTTGGGTCAGTTGGTTATTTAGGAGTGATACCGGCGGGCAGTCTTCTCTTCGCAGAGTGAAAGTTACTTGGACTGACTTTTGAGCACTGACATTTATTCTCGTTCGTTGGGAGTAAATACCTTGGCTAGATATTCCCCGAACGCATCTGCTTTTTCTTGTTCTATCTAGCCCATCTGTTGTTTTCGAGTTTTATCGGGGGTTAATTTTAATTAAATTTTAATATTGCTTCCAGGTTTTTTCTTCTACGCTGGTCACGGTTGCCAACTGTGCAACACAAAATGTATGTTAGGAGTAGAATGTCCTGCAGAAAACATCAGGTTGGATCATTGTGTGACTGAAAATTTTGTACTAAACGAAATGGCGAGATGCAAGCCTGAATTAGGAATACTTATCATGGATATGTGCAGGGTTTACTTAGACAGGTAACTATGTTGTTAATTTCTAAGGAAGGTAACAGTCAAACCGGAAGCGGTCAGCTCCATACTTCTTTGTTTCATACAAATACTACTGTCAGCTGCCTGTGCTGTCTGTGTGCTACTGCATGTCCTAGAACCAAAAATTCGAAGACATGTGACATCTACCAATCCGCACTTGGCCCGCGTCGTGGATTATAGCCCATTCCCTCACGTAGAGAGGAGGCATGTGTCCCAGCAGTGGAAACATTAATAGGCTGATGAATGATGATGATTGATGACTACTGTCAGTGTCTGATGGTCTTCAGTTTGTCAGTATGGGTTTGACTTAACCAGAGTTGTTGCAAATAGCTTATTAAATTAGGTGCAGAATCGGAATAGTCAAATAAGCACCCTACTTTGATTACAACCTAAATCCTTAGTTTTGTTTCAGTAAAAAACCTCTTAACCCATATATTTGTTTTGAACATGGGGCTTGTAAACACTAACCCAATATATAAAAGAATAATGCCACCTACAACTAAATTGGCTACTGTCTATATTTTTGTGGCGATTCATCTCTCCATTATGATTTATGTCCCAAAACCTGATGAATGCAGCTCCTAACTGGGTCTCCATAAAACACCCACTAATCTATCTAACACAATGTTACAGAGAAACAAATCCCCAAATCTATGCAGCCATCCATACAGTAGAAGACTACACAGCCCACAAGAACTTACTCATAACCTACTCGACGCAGTCTTCACAAGCCGCCTACGAAGTGCTACAGATAGAATGTTCTACCACCATCAATACGGATGAGACCTATGAGTTGAAGACTGGGGATACTGACAAGATTGTGCCGGGAGCCAGTCAGTATGTCAATGCGTTGTGTGCGAGGCTGGACAATGATTTGGATGTTAGCAGTTTACTGGATAAAGTTCATGAAGGTATCTTTTGCCACTGGATACTCCTGCATAATTGTAATTTAAACCTTATGTAAAGGCATTAGTCACCTTTCTTTGCATAGTACTTCAAAAAGAATGGTGGTAGAAGGGAGTGAGGGGGGCGGGGTAAGACGGGGGATGGGGGGGGGGGAAAGCGGGTATGTTAAATACGGCTGGATTCATGATGATTTGGATGTTAGCAGTTTACTGGATAAAGTTCATGAAGGTACGATATTTTGCTACGTACTGGATACTCCTCGAGCTACACGATAACTGACAAATGCTTGCACTGACTAGACAGGTCCACTGAAATCCGTGTGGTTCTATCTTCAAAAGACCATCTCAGACACTTATCTGCATAGTCCTCATCTGAATTGAGCAAGATTATATCTGGACTTGACCTTGAAGAGACTGACCTCTGAGTTTGTTTCGGCTGTTTCTTCTTAGAGTAGTCAGGCACGAAACACCGGCCCCATCTAGTTTAAAAAAAATGACGAGTGTAAGTGTTTGTAAAAACCTACTTGCAAAATAAACATCATTTATCTCCTGCATTATTACAATTTAAACCTTATGTAAATGGCATTAGAGTCACCTTTCTTTGCAAAATACTCGAAAAAGAAAGGGGGGATTTGGATTTTAATAGTTTGCTGGATAATGTTTATGAAGGTACGGATTGATTTTATTATGTAGTTTATAATTATTATTTTTTCTTATATTTATTATCTACTAGAAAAATAATAATAACATCATCGAAGAGTTAGGCAGAGGTATACCTAGTAGTTCACCCACATTTTGCCAGTTATGTTTAAGTGCCATGTGAGGGTGCGACCCTATTGCCGTCAATCAGGCACAAATGCAGACACCTACTGCTATTAAGAAATTCCTGATGGAAAAACCCAATAAAAATTTACTCGACCCGGAAATCGAACCCAGAACGTCGCGGTTGTGACTAGACCATTGAGGCAATTTTGAATTTGATAATTTTCTGGAAATAACTTCGAAAATTTTACTTCTCGCGTTACAGATGTTGAAAACTCGTTGAAGAAGCAAAGGCCCATTAAAGTGCAGTGTGGTATTGAGAAGAGATCTCTATATGATCCTACGACAGGTAACTAGTGCCCTAAACTCTATTCATTGGAAAATAAATAAATATCGCTAGACATGACTTACACACAGCGTCATCTAGTGCCACACTAAGCAACGAGGCTTGTGTCGTGGACACTAGATAGTTGTTAAACTACATAGATACTTTTTGTTTCTAAATACATATAATTATTTACATTTAAAACATCCATGACTCTGAAACAAATGTCCATGCTCATCACTCAAACATTTGCTCCTACCGGGATTCGAACCCAGGACCCTAAGAACGTAACGCAGCCTCACTACCGCTGCGCCATTCGGGTCGGCAAAATGATTTCCCCATTAACGAGTATCTACTGTATGCTAGTGTAAATTAAGTTGTTTTTCACTTCTCATGCTCTCAAAGTGCTTATTTGTGCAGGATATAGACTGCACAAATCGGATTTTGTGCACAAGTGCATTTACGTATCTATATTAAGGCAAAGAAAATGAGCCATACAGCCAAACATAATAAGAAGTTCATAGATAGAATTTGTTATTTTATAATATTTACTTTAATTTATTTGCCTTTGGTATGTGTTTCTTAATACGTAAAAGATATTAAAATTTAAAATTCAAGTACGGTAGGTTATTTAATTTAAGAAAAATATTATTTCGAAATTAATTTAATAGTAGCCTGTATAGGTCTGCAGCCCAAACCTAATATCAATGTCGTAAGATTAAAAAAAAATAAAGCGGCGATATGTGACTGGAAAAACAATTTCCTTCAGTATTTAAAACTACTAATTTTACTTTGAATTTTAATTAAAGAAATGTTATGTTATACTACTGTTTTATTTCCTCGCAATCGAAGTGAAAAGAGTTTATAACTCGTCCACAAAAGCATTTTATCCTCGACATTACTATCAGCCCTCGCCTGAAAAAAAAATGGTTGATAGCACTTGTAAAATCTATTGTTTAGTACTACCACTGAAAACTTATAAAATGCTTGAAATTGTAGCGCAAGCTACTTTGAACTTTTTTTGTGGGTTTTAAAGTTGTTTCTCAAATCACTTGTTTTCATGTTTGAAAACTAAATTGTGAACGCAATTTGGACGCTGTCCTGGCTAACCTATTCTATTAGGCAATTTCTTGCATGGTATACTGATTAATTGATGTATTTCTTTTTTCAGGCGATGAAGAGACGCTATTAAATAACTTGCGAGAAGCAATACAAGATTTTAAAGAGTACTGCACAGTATTTTAAATAGAAGTAGAATTTTAAGCAAATGTGGTGCTAAAATATTTTATTGTGATCTTTTTTAAAAAGGTCCCTTTATTATCTGCTCTAAAGGGCTCTTGCATTTAGGCTTATGAATAGTCAGAATTATGTGCCAGTGTGTTGTGTATTGCTGTCTCTCTCGCACAGTTGCGGTCACCGCGTTTGTGCGACCGAGACAGCTATGCAATGGGGGCTATCGCGCATGAATTCGCCGCTAGAGGCCGTTCGTGTAGAGTAAGGTCTTTAAATGTCAGATGTTAACGCTATTTTTACAAATATTCACGATTTTGGTCAAGATAGAGCCATTCCTGATAAATTATGACTTGAAGATTTTATGTAGTAAGTTAGGATCTAATTTGTTAGAACTTGGAGAAAGAATGATTTTTAAATGTTGTTTGCTTATTGTAGGGAGAATATTGTAAATATTTATGTTAAATATGTATCATCTAGCGAGCTCAAAAACGATAGCCCTCATTGCTTGCCTGACCGAACCAATCGACAAATCTAAATAATTTTAAAATAATATATTATCTCAGTATTTTTTTAAATAAAAGAACAGTACTAACAATTCAACTGCATTTATTTTACATTGTCTGAAACTTCTTATTATAACATCAAAAATATTATTTCTTTATTAACGAGTGGGGCTGGAAGTGGTTCACAATGTTCACCCACCAACTGTCTTCTACACCTTTAGTGAACTCTCTTATAAATCTGTAGTTTAGTATGAATATCTTGTCTTGATATTCGGGTTGTACGCTGAAAATAAGAAAAATGTGTCAAATTATAGTATTGGGATTGGTATTGGTATTGGTGGTATTGGTATTGGTATTGGGACAAAACAACCCCAAGTTCCCTTTTAAATCAAAAGTTGTATGATACTGTAATGTGATCCCAAAATTCTACAGTAAGATATTGTACCGTGTCAACGGGGCCTATATGTTGTTCCACGTCATATTCCAGTAGTGTACAACATTTTTATAGAAATCTGTTAACACATACAAACTTATTTATGACAAAAGCTCTTCAAAAGTGTGTGCTTCATTTAATTAAACAACCTATTAATATTCTTTGTATGTTATCATAATTATATGGTTGCAATAACAATACTTTTTCTTTTACTATTTTGTTTACATAATTAAACTGTGTAATCTGCTATATTGCTGTAGTTTAAAAAACTTATTTGTGCCTAAAATTTGTCTTGGGCTAACTGATAAAATAGTGTACCTAGTTGTTTGTTTACAAAAAAAAATATCTTAATAATATACTAATGACACCAATATAATTAAGGACAAGGGGTCAAAAGATATCCTTAAGCAACCCTAATTTTACAGGTACTACCGAGTTCACTGACGGTTTACATTTTTAACCCTTCCTAAGCAATAAGGTTTAAAAGTACATGCAATAGTTTAATGGGATTCAAATTGAGGTAAAACATCAATGGAATATGACCAATTCATTTCTCTGCGCAAGAAACACAGATTTGGGCAAAAAGCACAGAAAATTGGTCTCACTGGACACCGGAAGTTGGTGTGACAATCTGATCTTGTTAGCAGGACAAAAAAAGCCAGCGATTGTACAACATTGAGAGGTTTGTAAGGAGAAAGTCCAGTAAACCAATCAGCTTCTGCTTATGTGGGGACTGGGGGTATAATTTAATTTATATTTTTTGGCTGCAGGATGTGGTGTTCCGTCACTTCCGCGGACAAATTCAACAAGTATGCACAAAACATTGTGCAAGTGAAGTGAAGTGCTACTAACAGTTTTTCAAAAATTGTTATAAGTATGTATTTTGGGAGCAGCGGTGGCCCAGTGGTGGCGGCCCCGACTTACGAACAGTAAGTCGTGGGTTCGAACCCAGACAGGCGCATTACTTTGTGTAATTTATTTCATCACCACTGCTCTCAAAACGGTGAAGGAAAACATCGTGAGGAAACCGGCATGTCCTAGAACCAAAAATTCAAAGACATGTGACATCTACCAATCCGCACTGGGCCCGCGTGGTAGATTATATAGCCCATACGCAAAATACGCGCTTTGACGTGGAGTTGCGGACACCAGCCCGTTAAATAATAATAATAATAATAAGTATGTATTTTTAGGTTAAGGTATTTATCTATGGGTCTTTGTTACCTGAAATAAATGGTTTATTTATTATAAGCCTCCCATTAGCCCATAATTGCTGAGATGTGATTAATTTCTTTCTTGTTTTATTATAAGTAAGAAAGTAAACCTACCCAACAGTTAGAGCAGGAAGATCGCCAGTTTCTTTTAATTGTTTCAGTCCTCTGAACACATGGTAGCACATAGTTATTTCAACCCAGCGTTTGTCGGCATCGTCAAACATTACACCAACCTGAAAATGATATTGGAACACATGTTAGTAGGCTTCTGGAATTCTATAAAAATTTGGCAAAACATGGAAATTGTATGGCTGGTTATCATTGGCAAACAATTTGAGAATATTTTATTGTATAAATTATTTAATGCTTGGGATTTATTTCATAGGATGATTTTATTCGGATTTTTGCTATTGTAGGCCTAAAGGCACGACCGGTTTCAATCCGGCACAGCACCACCGGTTGATCTTTGCGCAGTGCCCTGTGGGCTGTAGCAAGGCTGAATAAAGTAGGGCAGTCTGTGACTCGTGGACAGTGCTGGAGACTAGATCAAGAAAATCATACCTCTTTCTGGCTGGCAGAAAGGTTTTTGTAATAGAGGTAACAAGAACTGGCATCAAGAACCCATCTATTCCAAATCCTTCAATAATTTCCACCTTACCTGGTAAGGAAAAGCATAAAAGATATCTTCTTTCTCAATGGATAGCAGTTGCCTCTGTGTCACGGACAGCTTCGAGATGGCAGACTTTAACACAGTAACAGCTTCCTTATCCACCAGACCATCAAGAGCTTTGAAATCACTCCTTTGTAAGCCATCTGAAACAACCTGACGGTAGATGTTAATGGTAATAGAACTTCGAAATAAAGAGGTTGGAACACAGTAACCACAGTAGTCTATGTCCAGCATAAACTGTGATAGCTTGAGATGATTGACCAAACCACAGAGCTTATGTAGATGGCAGTACTAATAAAATTCATGGTGCCGAAAGGGAACTTTTTTTTTTTTGTATCTGCATTCAGTGCATTAACTTTTAGTAGATTTGTTGCATGCTTCTATCACCGAAAAGTGCACTCACTGAGCACAATTTTTGTGATCCCCACTACTCAAATCATTTTAATTTTGTTTAATTTATGATATTTTGAATTTATTTTTATTTATTCAAATTTTTTGGTGCTCTTTTTAATGTACTTACATATATTGATTTGTTTTTACTTTTTGTTCAATATCTGACCTGACTCTGATCTGACTGTAATTCATGCCAATTATTAATAAATAAACTAAACTAAACAAAACCATGTGTGTCTATACATTATTTAGGTACATCACAGTGCAAGTATACAGTGACAAGCCTGGTTTGTATGAAAAGTGTTGACAGTGCTCTCTCTAGCATCAGCAACTGTTCAAAATTTCAAAAAGCCTGACAAAAGGCTATGAGTGTAATTGTTATTTTTTTTTATTATGTGGTCAAATTAAACCGCTATCTCACCTCATTAACTGATGGTTCATCCTTGTACAGGCTGCACAGGAAAAAGCATTTAATTTTTTATGCTTCATCAAAAAATAATATGATCAAAGCAAACAAATACAATTTATGTGTGAGAGAGCTGCTTATTTAATGTATAATCAAATGACTGTTTTTGTGGAAAAATTTTCAAATAGTTATTTTTAGTTTGCCCTTTTTGGCACAGCTAGGATTTCACAATGATTTTCAAGTTTATTTTGGTTCTGGTGTCGGTCCTTGTGTACAGTATTTTTGTTAAAAAAAATATATATATTACGACGATTTTCTCATTTTTTTATTAGGATTTATTTCGATGACGACATTGTAAATGCTACTAGGTATTTGCTGTTGTCTATTAAATGAAAAGTAGCCAACATTTTTGACGTATTTGTTTAATGAAAGGATTATTCAGGCAGCCTTTTTCAAAGTAGACGGAAACATAAATACCTGAACTGCATGTTTTGATCCTTCGATGAAATCATGCAAGTTGAATTCCGGGTCAAAATACGGTCTGATGATAAAATTCGCAAACATCCAATTTTTTATAAATTTGAGGAAAGAAGGCCACACGATAGGCGGAAATTCCATCAGTTGCGGCAGTTTTCGAGTCTCCAGCCTTTCCTCGCAATAATTTCGCCGTAATTGTATAACAGGGCATGTTGAGGTTATAAGGATCTGTTTGGGTAAACTTTTATACACAAATCTGTCACATAGTCTAAAAGATTGCCTCGTCAATTGCCTTATAGCTAAATTCATATTTTCTAATAAGTTTTGAGGACAAAATAATGCTATTTACAACGTGAAAACGGAAAGTAAAACATTAAATTCAAATACAATACAACTTTTCGATGAACACAAAAAGTATATGTTTTCTATAACTCATTGAACTGTCACTTATTTAAAACTTTGCTTTGGTTTCATTGGTTAACACTGGTGTTTTGGCTTCTTTCATTGGCTGACTTTTTCTTTTCTGATTCACATACCTCAACAGAGAACGCACACGGCACCGGGCACACTACGTTTTGAAATAGTTTTGACATGACCTACAAACATTAAAAACCACTGAAAAGTAAACTCGAAGGCGAAATAAATCAATCTTTATTTATATATTTATACTTGTTATGAATTGTATGTTTACCATCAGCTAATATCTAATAATGAAATAAATTAATAAACAAAAACTTACTTTTAACCTCATACTTTTCAGAACTGAGCAGCCAGTAGCAAATGACAACAAAATTACTGTCAAACTTGTCATAACTTGTGTCATTTACTGTCATTCATTCATTCATTGTGTGATTGTGTGTGTCAAACTGAAAAAAAATCCGCTTGTCTTTTTTCGAGTTTCGGCAGAAAATGTTTTAAAGTTATTCTGCTGTATTTCATCATAAAAACGACTTATTTTACAGAAATTAGGACCCGAATATAACACAAACATGGATGACCAAGCTTGTCCTCGTTGTAAAACCACGAAATACAGAAATCCATCTCTGAAGTTAATGGTAAACGTATGTGGCCATGCTCTATGTGAAAGCTGTGTTGATTTACTGTTTTTGAAAGGTAAATAGTCTATTAATTGTAATCAATATTTTCTATTACAATTTATTGTACTATAATCGATTTAAAGTTAAACGAGACTCAAAAATGGTATCTTCATAAATCTCACACTCATAGATTTTGTCATTGTGTCTCTAAACCTAGCGAATAAGAGTTTGATCTAATTTATTTTAAAAGATAGATTAATTATCTTTACCATGTCAAAACAGTGCCAGAAATGAAGTTATCTTAAACGCTAAAATAAGATACATGTAATAGAAATAAGTTTTAATGTTTTTTTGTAACATACCATTAACTATCTTCTAGGGTCTGGTTCCTGCCCCGACTGCAATGTCCCACTACGTCGCAGTAACTTCAGGGTCCAATTATTTGAAGACCCAATGGTGGAGAAGGAAATAGATATTAGAAAACGAGTACTTAAAGATTATAACAAGAAGGAGGAAGATTTTGCCTCATTACGTGAATACAATGACTATTTAGAAGAAATAGAAACAATTGTTTACAATCTAACAAATAATATAGATATTGTTGGCACTAATAAACGCATAGAACAGTACAAAAAAGATAATAAAGAAATTATTATGAAGAATAAAGTTAAAATAGGTAAGTCAATCAATACCAATAGATAAGTACTTGAGTTATACTGTCACTTACGGGATATCTTCAGTGATTATTCATTATTCTAAGCTAGTGATATTTCAATGCTGTTGCATGCTCCATGATCGTGGGATGACTTATCGAAACCTCAGAATAATGGATAATCACAGAAGATATCTCATAAGTGACAGTATAAGTCTAGTTGTAAACTGTGAAAGCTTAAAACAGTGTTAGGTACTTGAGGTTGTACATACTTGGCCACTTGTTTACAGTATACTATGTAATATTGTAAACCTGTAATCCATGAATACAAAATAAAATTGATACAAAACCCTTTCAAAGATTTGATGGGTTAAATAAAATCTTGATATCACTAAAATAAACATGATTTACAAAAACAAACTTAAAGAATAGACCAACCTGATTTATTACAGTTTAGTTGGTCAAGATTAGTAGTATATTTAACATTCTTGTTCTAATTGGAAGAATATAGGCAATTTGTTTATAATAACCGTAACATTATACCTGTAATTCCAAAGGGTGGTGTATCCAGTAGGGATTGCAACTAGTAAACTAATGTCCGAATATTACTAAATTAAGAGGGGCACTAAACTAACAAGGTATATTGGTATATTATTATTACCGTTACTTCTCTTTTCTTATCATTAAATAATAACATTACAGGTAGAGAAGAAGTAGAATTAGAAGAAATCTTAGAAATAGAGAAGCAAATGGAAGAACTTCGTAGACAGGAAATAAACCGTTTAGAACAGGAAGCTAAGAAACAGAAGATAAGAGAGAAAGAGGCTTTGATTGATGAGCTTATGTTTGCTGAAGGAGATGCCAAAGAAATACTCAACACTTTTGCTCAAAATAAAGCTAGTAAGCAAGAGGAGATCGTGCCTGCAGTGCCAAACGTATGCTCTTTTCATTTCCACACTTTTTCAAATCATTGGTGAGGGAATTGCAGGTGACGCAGTTAATCTGTGTCATTGTTAGATCAGACAGGCGCGCATGTATGGGAGATGTCTGCCGCTATGGGTCTGATGCACTAGTTATGACGCCTGTAAGGCATAACAATCTTTGTGTTCTACTTCGTAGCACGACCATGAACGCATTCATTATAACTTTTGATGGTAATAAAATACTTTTAATTTCTACTATTTTATACCACTAATTAGAAATTGTATACCTCTCAATTATCGTAGATATACAGGTCGTGCTGGGAAGATTCCTTCCTAGCACGACCACACTAAAATTCCAGCTGGCATAAAAGTTGATGAAACAGGAGCATGCCTAAAAACTTTTACTCTTTATTTACTCCTATTTCATTACTGGTAAATTGGTTTCATCAACTTTTATGCCATCTGGAATTTTAGCGTGGTCGTGCTAGGAAGGAATCTTCCCAGCACGACCTGTATATCTACGATATTTTAAAGCTATAAAATTTCTGATTTGTGGTATAAAATAGTACAAGTTCAAAGGATTTTATTACCATCTAAAGCTATAATACCAGCTAAAATTTTAGCGTGGCGTGATCTAGGATAGTTGAGAGTTATAAATTTCTAATTAGTGGTATAAAACAGTATAAATTAAAAGGATTTTAATACCATCAAAAGTTATAATGAATGCGTTCATGGTCGTGCTACGAAGTACAACACCAATCTTTTACTGTCACTCACTGGTACTAGTTGGGGCGTGCGTATGTTTAGTATGTATGTTTTAGTATCCCTCAGGCTCATGGTGTCATCAGGAACAAGACTGTTTCCGTGAAGGATTTCTGAAAACCATATAAAACCCACTTTATGTATTCGCATTTTGTTCAAACAATCAGCTAGTGTCGCAATAATCCTATTTGCAAACACACTAGACTTTGCTCGACTTAGCTTTTGGCTAAATAATAACAGCCGCTCGGCTCGATCTTTAGGTTAAGCCGTGCTTGTCTAGGTTGGTCTGTGGATGGGTGACCACCCTTAAGTACCGAGTTTCTTTCGTGCCTCGGAAAGCACGTTAAGCTGTTGGTCTCAGCTGTCATTTGTAGATCTTTGACAGTCGTAACAGGTTTTCATTGGCCCCAAAAAGTCTTGACAACCAGTCGTGAACAATTTACCAGTAATGAAGTAGGAGTAAATAGTGAGTAAAATTTTTTTGGCATGCTCCCGTTTCATCAACTTTTATGCCATCTGGAATTTTAGCGTGGTCGTGCTAGGAAGGAATCTTCCCAGCACGACCTGTATATCTACGATATTTTAAAGCTATAAAATTTCTGATTAGTGGTATAAAATAGTACAAGTTCAAAGGATTTTATTACCATCTAAAGCTATAGTACCAGCTAAAATTCAGGTAACAGGTTTTCATTGGCCCCAAAAAGTCTTGACAACCAGTCGTACCAAGGGGTGTCGTATTTCCCAGTACTAACTGGGTTGTGGAGGTTAGATAGGCAGTCACTCCATGTAAACAACACAGTTGGGAAAAGACTAGGCAGATAATGACTAGAATAAATGTTACTTTTGGACGTTTTCCAGGACTCGCATAGTGCTTGATTTAACCCATTATATTTACATTTAATGTGTTTATTTTCACCTTCTCAGGTAACTCAATTCTCGACGGGTGTAAAATTCACACGAGTGTCCACACAGCCAACGTTGCCGCTCATAGAAGAGGGACCGCTGTACAAGTATGAAGCACCGATTGTACCAGACCGGTGTGGACCAGACGCACCTTCTATTGAGGATATTGTGCGATGCGGGTATCTGCAACATGTCAGGTTGGTTATCAAAACAATCGTTTTATTTTATGCCCAGTAGTTCAGTCTTGCCATTTTATCCAACTACTGGCGGACGTTACGCGGTTTCACCCGCGTAGTTCTCGTTCCCGTGAGAGTACGGGGATAAAATATAGCCTATGTTACTCAGTAAAGACGTGGCATTCTAATGGTGAAAGAATTTTAAAATCGGTTGATTAGTCGTAACAAACGAACAAAAAATCAAATCTTTCCTCTTCATAATATTAGTATAGATTAGTAAATAGATTAAAAGGCAATGTGCACTTATTCTCGCCTCTTCCCATTTGTGGTGGCTCAGAACTAATTTTGTAGTGCCAAAAGGCAGTCCATGATGCTCAGAGACTTGACGCCTTTTGGATAGAAAGTAAGACTCTGAATCACCCGTGGGCTGGCTAATAATTAGACGTATAACCTGGCAGACGGGATTAAACTTGATGTTTTAAATCTATTTTTTGAATCGATAATTATAATTCTAATAGGATGACCCTTGTCCGGAAGTAGACGAAAAAATTGCCGATACATTTTCTGTTTGCCAATACAATGATGCTTAAAAATGTAACCTAATTAAAATTTAATCTATAGAGCAGAGAACGAGACGGAGAAGGCAGGCGGCTACAAATCAACATTACCATGTCTACGCGCACTGCAGGACGCTTTAGCTGGCCTCTATCACACAAGTTGACCAGACGCAGTCAGTACCGATACTGTTATAGTACTAGATTGAGTGGGTAGATGGCGCTAGTTGTGTGGGGGTTACTTCTATAATTTGATTGTACACAAAATAGACAAATAAGACCTAGCAAAAGTAACACCACGAGAATAACGATTTGACAGACGTATCACTAGTAGGAATCTTATAACATCAATAATAAATATCAGTTTGATAAAAGGACTATATAGGTACACCGCACATGAATATGATTTTGTGAACATAATTATAACCAAGTTATCTAACTGAAATGGTTGGAAATATTGACTGGTATCTTTTACATTGCAATGTTTAGTTATGACATATGAAGTACACTTTTTTTTTTAATGTGGTTTATTTATAATTGTCACCAGTATTGTTGCATTCCAGATTTAATTATAATATTTTTGAAAAGCTTACTGATCAATGGTTTTGTGTTTGTATTTCGAGAGTATTACGAGTTTACTTATCTTTTTTTTCTCTATTGTAGTTTTAGAATCTGATACGTACGTAAAAAACTGAGCCTGAGCCACACAAAATAACCTCACACTACACTAGCGCCATTACTTCACTAGTGACCCAATGTGGAATTTGTATGATTGTTTACAACGGCTATAGCAAGACAGTATCGAGTGAAAAAGAAAAACGAAAAGATAAGGGAAAGGGAGAAAAAACTGAGAGCTCATTTCATTATTATAATTTTAACCATTATTAGGGATCTTGGTCTAGGCTTCATCACTTCTCTCATTGGTTAGCCGACTGTCAAATCCCTTGATTGGTTGACAAAAATGTAACAACCAATCGTATCGCGCTAAATTTGGCAGTAAGATGTACTGATTCGAGATTTGAAAAAGTAGGCGTTTTTTATTTGGGGTCTGATGGTGGTGGGTTGATTGTTGTGTAAATAATCCTAACGTGTTCAATGTGAGAGAAATGGTTTAGACATGGAAGAAGAAAAACCCTTCAGAGAGAGATATAGACGCCGAGCTGTCAAAATGGCAACTTGCATTCACAAAATTATTTGTCATGCAATATGCGATTAGTCTGTCTTATTCTTTCTTATGCATCTCCTATGTCTATCCTTCTCTCGTGTTTCTTTTGGCTCTGTAGTTTCTCCAAGAAGGTTGCCAATGTAAATAAATGTACAAAAAGTTGTTGTGTTACGTTGTTAGCTAACTTAAGTACTTATTTAAGTACATTGTGGGATGAGTAAGAAGTGTTGTTATTTGCTGTTGTTTTGTGATAATTAAAGTGAGTGATAATTAATTTAGTTTTTATTTATTGGACCCAGGGAACAGAACCTTTTAGATAAACTGAAGTATACAAACATACAGCATTATTCCTAAGTCCAAGCAACCCCAACAGCAAACTTCACGGTGATTTTGAGCGCGATGCAATATCTGAATGAACTAGAGAAAAAATTACAAGTTAAACATTTGCCACACATATATTTTTGAATAAGCGCCATCTACCACTGATAATTGGATACTAAGCATTATAGTATCAAGTGTTATAGATAGATGTCATGTCATGCTTGCGTTTAGTTACGAACTTTTGAAATCTTATTGAAAAAGAAATGTAACTAACGAAAGACAAGTTTCGGTCGTATTGTTGTTGTTGGTCGTTTGTTTGTTGGTATCATGACCACGATCTTCTCCTAATAAGTATCAACTGATTGTATTACTTACATTCTATAAGGGCCTTTTAACCATCAAATAAATACAAGCATATTCCTTTGGTAGTTTACGACACTGACAGGTGGAAAGCCCCTGCAATAGTGATATTCTTTACCGGGAACCGTAGAGGGTTAACAATTTATTAGTCATAATGACAGCAATGATAAAAAGCATCTGGACAGGGGCTGTCAACATTTTATAACTGTCAAAAGCGGCACAATCCATATTGCATTGTGCACATCAAAATTCCGTAATGTAACAGTTGCTATTTTGTGGTCTGTATGATTATGCAGCCTCTAACGTTCCCGCAACAGCTAGGACACAGGCCTCATCATGTGAGGGTGAGTTGGTCAAAGCAAAGGTACTTAATAAAAACTCTACCGCACGGGTAAAGAGTTGCGGATCAGGAGCTCTGTACTCTTCTGGTAGCAACGAATCTCACGGAAGGCCACAGTGCCGGGCCTGTAGCGGTGGGGTTTCTCAACGCCACCGGTGGCCGGTGCAATCGGGCGCGCAGCCTTGGTGGCGAGCTGCTTCCTCGGAGCCTTACCACCGGTGGATTTACGAACGGTCTGCTTGGTACGCGCCATTGTAACACGGAACAGGAGATGGAATAATAACAACTACACACTTTGAATATCTCACCCAGCCAAGTGGAATTTCCTCTTGGCTGACTCCCAACAGTCATTTTGACAACTGACAGTGTGGGTATTTACCTACTTTTTATATATTTTTAAAAGTAGGTACCTACACAGTGATCATCATCAATTACTGATGAGCTGCCAATCATAGTCAGTGGTGTCGATTCAGTTGTGCACAAACTAAACTTAATTTAGGCTATTGCTATCTTTTTCTCTCTAATAAAACGAGAAAAAGACGGACGTAATTTAGAGCTGTCATATTTAGTTGGAACTAATATTTCCATACAAATGAATGGTGCACGTAAAAACATGTCGACTAAAAACACGGTAAAGCGCAAGGCCTATACTAGTTTGAAATCTCTAACTTAGTTCATAGCTATAGCCGTCCTTTTCTCGCACTGCCTTTTAGTAAAATATATCAATACCCTAAATAAAGTTTAGTTTGTGCACAACAGAATCGACACCAGTACCCACCTAAAGTTCATTTTAAAATCTTACTTTACAAGTTCAAAACCTCGTCGAACCCAACCGCAGGTTGAGCACCACTGAACCAAGGTATGCCTTGTGTGTACAGTAAGGGCGAACAAGCAAATATTGTCGTACAGATAAAGTGTAAAAGTGCCGCCTGCAGGTACTAAACTATGACAAATATAATGCACTTTGAGTGGTAAGGGACTAAGGGACCTTGGTAGGTAGGTACCTATTTGTTAGTATAAAGTGATTGATGTAGTTAGGTAGGTATTATGGTAAGATTATGGAGAAAATATGACGGAAATAATTTTATTTAGGTATATCGAAGAGATGTGATTTGGACAATCTTATATTACCTACTAACAACATAACGTCACGCCTGTAATCCCCGAAGGGCTAGGCATAGGTGTATCTAATAGTACCTACACCCACATTTCGCCAGTTATGTTTAAGTCACATGTTATAGGGACAAACCTATTGCCATCAACCGGACACAAATTCAGACTTCGTGGCTGCTATTGAAAAAATCCTAATGGAAAAACCCAAGCACACTGCCCGACCCGGGAATCGAACCCAGGACCTCATGCTCAGCAGTCGCGCTTGCGACCATTCGACCAACGATCTTGATCTTACTAAGTAGTTACTATTTACCTATCATTATAAATGTGAAAGTATTGGATGGATGTTTTGACAAGCCCGCCACACTGTTCCCAAACCACTGTAACTCCTGAAAGCCAGAATCAACAGTGGTGATGACCACCAGAAAAGCGCCGAGACAATGAAGCTCGACGGAGTTCCAGAGAAACAATTTAATTGTCTTAGATCCCGCAACGAAATTAATCAGAAAAGTATAGTGGAGGAGTAGGAAACAACCGTAATTTCAGCAGGAGACAGAACGAAACAAGGCCAATAGGCACAAAGGGACGTTTACAACTGGGATAGGCCCAGTTGCCTAGCACCATGGATAAATATTAACATTAGTTGTGAGCTGTTAAGCTCACAACTTAGGACCCATTAATGTTAATATTTGATTCCAATAATAGGTCTCAGTGGGGCCATCGAAACCGTCTAACCTTTGCACCGCAAAAAACTTATCAACTAATTTTAAAAGGGAATCTTATCTTAAATCGTGTAATGCCGATTGTATTAAATTTTATAACGTTCCCGTGAAAAGAAAGTAATCCGTGTGCTACCTTGGTTTTTTTTCGGATGGGAAATCATCAAATGACTTCTCCCGCTCTGGGCGGAGCAGGAGGGAGTGTCAGACTTTTACTGACTAAAACCCATCCATGTTCCTTCATCGCCCTTTGTGTTCCGGGGCCACGGTATCTCTTTCGAACAGTCCCGCAACCCCGGCAGGCATCGGTCCTTGCGGACCCCTTCCTTTTTGCTGACTCTCTTTGAGGCACGCGTGGAACACGAACGCGCCGTCGACACGGCCTGTCGTCATGAGACGGACGGACGGCGAGCTAGCCCATAGCCCACCGTCCACAGGCCCGCGCCTACGGTGGCCGGGGGCCACATGGTGGCCCCCGACGCCCGGGGCGTCTCCCGCGGCGGCATCCGTGTGCTACCTTGGTTTGGTCTTAGAAAGAAATTTTTCATTCATAGATCATATAAAAACTGTCGGTGAAAAAGCTAAAAAGAACTTTTATGCCTTAACGAGAATATCCAAATCTACGTGGGGTCTGTCATTTATAAGCTTAAAGACCATTTATGGGGCTACTTACTTGGGGTGTATATGCTATGGGGCACCTGTTTAGGCCGATAAGGCCACCATAGGAGCGGTACGACGTAAATTGCTTCAAAGCCACCGTTTGGCTTTGATATTCTTATGCAAAGCGTATAGGACGGTTAGTACTGAAGCCTTACCGGTACATGCAGGTGTACTTCCAGTCGATCTTGAAGTGCAGCGACGGGCTGCAATGTAGGTACTATAACGCACGTGAGACCACGGACGCAGACTTTTTAACCCTACGTCACCTACGTGACCGTGTTAAGATTGCTAGATTATTCAAACCACAGACCGACGTCTGGGAGGAACTTTTGTCTGAATCTGAAGGTAGGTGGGATAATTCCATCAAGGGCCGACACCTCCACCAGTTCTTTCCATCCGTTCGTGAACGGCTGGCCAGGACATGGTTGGAGGTTGATCACTGTGTTGCCCAATTTCTCACCGGTCATGGTAACTTTAAGAGTGAATTATTTTCCTTCAAGCTTGTTGACTCGCCTTTTTGTCAATGTTCCACATCTGACTGCGAATATGAACAATCAGCACATCACATTTTATGGGAGTGCAGTCTTTGGTAGAATGAACGCAATATTATGTTGGATAGTGTACAGGTTACATCCAGAGTTATTTACTATACAGACCTTGTGGAAACTAGAACAAATTTCCGTGCGTTCAAGCGTTTTTGCCATACCTATTATTGGATGGATGTTTGTTAATCTTTCACGCAAAAACTACTAAACGAAGTTGTTCTTCAGAGACATTGAGCTATTACTACTACGTATAGAGAAGACGCCGCGCCATCACTCAGTGCTCCGTTCAACTGTGGTCAGCCGGCCACAGTTCACTCAGTCGCTTGCTCGCCACAGCATCTATATATACGGGGTTAGCCGCCCCTCGCGCGCCCCGCACTGCTGCGCTTGTTGCACAGATTTTGTTCGCGCTGTCTTCTCTATACGTACCTAGTGTAATAGCTCAATGTTCAGAGACCTGGTTTCCGTGAAGAAACAAACAATCAACATACTCGTAACCCTCGGTATGCGAGTCAGACTCGCACTTGTCCTGTTTTTTTACCCTGGCTCTCATCACCATTGCCTTGATCCCTAAAAGCTTCAGGCTTGTCATTGTCTCATTAACGAAAATAATGCTGCTCATTCTTTTGAGATTTATTTATTACCCCATTTTGTTATTATCTGGGTACACCCCACCCACATGTAAATAACGTTAGTTTGTACAACTTCTGTGTAGCCTGTTCTTGTTTAGATTCTGGAAAATTATTTTAGACCTACTTACCTTTCTTACAACATATCTGTTTTCCCAGCCGAAGATTTAGAAAGATCTCTTTCTACATTAGTTATCGGCATTTTTTTTTAATCCTTGCTTTGTGCTCACTTTGGGTACATAAAGAACGCTTGTGCCAAATATTAAGCGTCTAGATCAGAGGTTCCCAAACGTTTTTCTGGTAGACCACTTTCAAAATGCTGCATTTTTTTCAAGTTTGGTACAGGCGTCCCCTTTCTCCCTTCAAACCTCTCTAGCATGCGCCATCTCTAGCCATGTCTATGTCTGCCCCGCAAACAAGATTAGATCGCGGAATGAATACTACTTAAATATTTTGCATAACATTTAACGTCCAAATAAATCAATCAAATAGGTGACTGTACACCTCTGCCTTTCCCTGAAGGCAAAACAGGCGTGATGATATTATGTATTAGTGTGTACGTGCCTTTACTCGAATAAGCGTATGAATTCGCTTGTGTATTTGTATTGTTGATAATGTAGAGACGCCAGTTGTACCTTCACCTGCTCTGACTAGGTTTTTCTTGTTATAAATTATTTTAAGGCTAATGCTCCAACCAGCCCGCGAAATTCAAATTTTCTTACGTTTTTTGCAATTTGCAGGCCAGTGCTAGGTCGTATGTTGATTAAAATATTATTCGCGGCTGTAAGACGTATGTAGTTACAGAATTATAATCATCAAAATCATCAATACAACCCTCCAAGTTATAGCGCGAATGGCCTGCAAATTTCAAAAAACGCAAGAAAATTTGAATTTCGCAGGCTAGTTGGAGCCTTCACCTTAATAAAGAAACACGAAACGAAACCCTCAAAGCTATCGTTTCGATCAACAAGGTCTTATTTAATTAGCTGCAAAATTTTGAAGACTTGATGAACTTGTTTTCAAAACGCATAGTAACTTACCTTACTCTTCTCTTCTTAGTCGTTCATTCTTGACAGAGTGGTCGTGGTCATGAGAGATCGCCCACAACTGCGTCGGTCCTGCATACGCAATAATTACACTTACTACCCAAAAATAATCTCAATTTTTTTTTTGGTTTATATTTATTCGTTATACGTTACTCGTAAATTTGGATGGATAGAGAGAGAGATGAAGAGCAAGGTAACTATGGATTGTCAGGATGGACTGTGTGAGAAATGATATGAAAGAATAAGGAGTAAATAAGTAATAGCGTGGCGGTTGACAGGGCAGAATAAATAATAAATAAATAAATCGACGGCGAAGTGCCAATAACATCTAACTTACAAAGTCAAAAAGCGATAAAAAAGTGAATTTCTCGAAAAAAAACAGTTAGGAGGTATTGGTACTTCACCGTCGAAATATCTCTGGACATTATACATACCACCTTCTAGTGCCACACTAACCAACGAGAATGGAAATGAATGGAGGAAAAATACTTGTTGAAGAAATCGTCCCTTGTCCCTGATTTTTTATCTTCCTGAATATTGACTCTTTTTATTTACAGCTGTAGGTGCATACAGGGTGTAAGCAACCTCATCACGAAGCAAGCAACCAAGTCAACCAAGTATTCTGTACATCAAACTAAGTAGGTAACGTAACGCAAAAATTATTGCTGGGAAACGATTTTTTTTATGGGGTGAAAAGTCATATTTTGTGGTAAAACTCAATGTAACGCACTCAAAACATTGTGCTGATGGATGGATTGAATAATACGGGGGTAGTGGAGGTGTTTAAAGTAAAAAACTTTAATGTAAGATTTGAGAACTTGTATTGAAAAAAAAACTTGTGAAAATGTTGGAAATTTGACCCCAAATATCTCCGTAACTAGAAGGTTCCCAGGTATGGTGTAGAATAAAAAAATGATCGCAATGACGGGGAGAACAAGTTTACCTTTTGACTTCGTTAAGAGGATTTTACACCCTATAAAGACAATAATTGTGGGAAAAATCCTACAAAAGCGACGTTATTACGAATGACCTATATGTTATACTTTGGTAAAAAATATGTATATTCATTATTTAGATCTCCCAAAAATAACCCTTGTCCGTGATCTTTTTCGTAACCCCTAAAATAAATAATCATATGTATTACAAGATTCTTATAAGTACAAGACATTGTTACGTCTAAAAATAAATCCCTGAAGACAACAAACAAAAAAATCTTACATCTCCCCATAGCTTTATTACCTAATTAAGGACTAATAAGGCGTATGTTACACAAAGTGTACACAATATCATAAGGCTGTATACACACCGCGCTGTAAACAGACTAGGTACGGTGCACACGGCAGCGGGGATACAATTAGCCAGTGAAAACAGCGGAGGATGCCGCATGCCGCGGGGCGAGTCTAATTGGCGCTGTGTAAACTCGCCCTGTTATCGGGGTGCCTCGAGGTGAGTCGGGGTGTGGGTAGTGTGGAACTGGCTTTTTTTGGGATTTATCTGTATGGCTGAGGCTCGGTTTTTGTCTACAATCGCTGTTGATTCCATAAAGTTACCAATATAAGTATTAAGCTGTTCATGGGGCCGCCTCCACGAGAGAATCGCGGTGATTTGACGTATTTCTATACGAAAATATCGCCGCGATTCTCTCGCTCGTGGAGACGGCCCAAAAGAGAGTGTATAGAAAAACATGGCAAGGACGATAATTTCGCCGCGATTCTCTCGCTCGTGGAGACGGCCCCTAAGAATATAAATGGAAAATTAGGAAGATTATTCATTATTGCAGTCTATGTTACCCTATTGATTTACCTGTACTCAAGATTCTATACCAACATAACAACTAGAGTTATTTCTACCACAAGTGAATAAGTAAAGCGTGTTTCGGCTGGTTTTTTTTCCAGTAATTTCATGCTTCGGAAAAACTTTAAAATCATTGATAGCATGTTTCAACGATGATTAGATATTCAAGACATATGGTGTAAACTTATAAGTTAATCCCAAGAATTAAACTTCTAGGTTATTTTCTGAATTAATTAGATATTCCGCAGATTTGAATATTTGAAAGAAGAAAGATAGAAAAAAAATCTTTATTCATCGCAGGGACATGATGATTTGCGTTGTAAAACACTGATAGCCACGGTTATCCTCCAAAATACGCACGGTCAAATTTATTATGATTTATAATATTTCATAAACAATGAAAAATCCATTTAAAACTTTAATAAAGACCCTTTCCACACATTCCAACCCATACAAATCCGCCTGCCCAACTAATATTGACTTCTTATTACGGCGGTCGCGCGGATATCGCACCGGTGCGCGGATAATGTCCGCCGGTGACCGCAGATAGCGACGTGCCACAATAACCTGCGGATTTTAGTGATGCGACCCAACTTTTGCTAGAACTTCATACTGTTGTCTAGAACGCAGACAGGGAATAGAGGAAGCTGCCAATTTACTTGCCTTAAATTATGTTTTTTGTGAACGGTACATAGGGAGTTTTAAAAGTTTTAGTTCTTTAGACGATGTGTTTTTTCCCTTCGGGGTATGATACGAAAAATAGTAGATAATTTTCTTTGGGAATGAGTCTGTTATTATTCTGGAAAGTCTCCCTAGTTAGTATGTGTTTCTTTCATATAAAGTGTGGAGAAAAAATGTATTGCGTATCAAATACAAAAGCAAGAACTCTTAGACTATTTTGGTCTAAGAAATTTAGCACAAAGGGTTTCTTTTGTAACGAAGGCACTAAGGATGATTTTTTTATAAATACTTTCTCTAATGGGGTTAAATAGAGGATAAATTATGAAAGTTTGTCATTTTTCTAATGGCAAATCGTATCGGACTCACTATACTTTTTGCTTTAAAATCTATAAAGTATTAGAACGGCAAACCACTTAATCAATATTTTTTTTTTTTCGAACACTTGATTGAATAATTATTGAAAGTTAATAGGATCTACTTAATCATTCCGATATTTGTAAGCAAAGACCTTTACATCGTAACACGCTAAGCAATTAATAACTCCTAACCACGGTGGTCCCACCAGGCGCCCTTCAACAGAATTAAACAAGTTAATCCGATCGTAAACCTATCGATACATTGACAACACTATTATTCACTACATTATTCATGTTTACTAGTCGCTTTAGGGACATCACTCGTGATATTTATACTGTAATAATCCGCACTGAGCCGTCACTTCGTACTATTTATTGATGTACCTACTTATAAAATATCTTCTTTTTATTAACTCTAGCTTTTGACCAAAGCTGAACTTTAGGAATCCTTATCCAATTTTATTGATCCGGTTGTTTTGTTATTAACAAAATAAGTACAAAAAGCTTTATAAGGAAGTTAAGTATAGGGTAATTATTGCTCAATATTCTGTCGCCAAGTACTTAGTCTAGAAAAGAAAACTCTTCTTCAACGATTTTTCGAAGATTTTTAAGTACTTGAGTACTCTTATGTACTCTATCTACTACTTAATGCATAAATACTTGCTTCAGAAAGTTTTGAGTTGAAGCATGCCAAGTTGCAAGTTGCAGCATCTCACCGCGGTTTTACTCGACCAATTTTACTTAACCTATTGAAACAAAGAACTCTCACAATAATCAACAGACACTTTAACGCATGACACAATTCAAACAAACCTACCAATACCTACCCATCATAAAATGATCGACATCCATCTTGTGTGGTCTCCAATCAAACCTCGAATTAGCGCTCGCCATATCACTTTCATTCCATTGTGCGGAAACTCGAAGTGCTTTGTTCTCATTTCAAATGCAACCCGATGCAAGATGGCGGCCGTCGAAACGTCATCGAAAACAACATGGCCGACTGAACGGTTATTGTTTGAACGTGGAACATTATAATGGGCATTGAGGGGTAACGTCGGTGAATGATTGTAGTATTGGTTGGATTGGATACGCCTATTTCGGTTAATAATTTTTTATTCTTGCTTTTGGAAAATTTAATTGATTATTATTTTTCTTAAGGGCGTGTGAAGCGGTCTTCTAATTCTTCTTCTTCGTGTCGCTGGCACGACAATTTTTGTATTTTGGTAGCTCAAAAGGCAAAAAAGAAAAAAAAAGGTTAAGGTAAAGGTTGACTGGTAAAAAATGCCTATGGCATTAAGTCCGCCTTTGTACTTTGTGCTTGAAGTGTTAAATAAATAAATATAAATAAACTTCTTCCAGTGGCGTAGCTAGTCCTAGTAGGGCCCAGTATCAACTTTTTTTGGGGGCCCTTTGCCGCACTCGGGTTGAGTGCGGCGAAGCACGACAAGAGGAGAAAATAATTAGTGCCAAACATATTACTTTTGCAAAATTAAGAAGCATCCTGAGAGTTGGAGTTTTCTGGACCGTGATAAGTTAAATTTTCATTTTATGTTTCATCATGAAGAATATTTAAGATTGTGAGAAGATTTTGTGAATTTTTTCCTCATCAGGGACCCTTGTTGCTCGGGGGCCCCGTATCATTGATACGGCTGATACAGCGGTAGCTATAGGCCCCTGACTTCCACCGCGTCCAGCGCAAAGGTCACTTCGGCTGCATGTTTTTTGGACTAAGAAGGCAGGATAGGCAGATCGATGAAATGAAAGTAATTGTACTATACTCCTGTAAAGTTTCTTTTTGACTTATGTGATGTTAGTACTTCACCGATGTAAAGGACTGATGCTCTAAACAAAAATCAAGTATTCAGATGCAACTGGATTAATGTGAAGTCGACTCGAACATAGTTGTTAAAAACTATACAATGCAGATGATGAGGATTGCAGAAGGATAAACGATAAACCATAATTATATACAGTATTTTATTATTTTTTACTTTTTATTTTATTTTATGTTACATTTACCTACTGACTTGACAGGAATATTTACGTACCTTACTTTTTTATTATTATTGACATATGATTTTTGTGATTTTTATTGACATTGATTTTGTAAATTATATTATTAATTTATAATTATTAATTTTATTTGATTATTGTGAATGTGGGGACCATGTGGGTTTCATTTTTATTAATTTTTTGTTTGTTTTCTTTTTTTTCCCACAACTGTCTGGCAGTTTGAGTATTATAAGCGACCTACCCAAATGTCCTTTCTTTGGTATTGTTCGTCGTTTCGTTGAGCTCCTTGAGTTATAAGTTCGAGCTACACGATAACTGACAAATGCTTGCACTTACTGGACGGGTCCACTGAAATCTGTGTGGTTCTTTCTTCAAAAGACGATCTCAGTGCATAGTCCTCATGAGAATTGAGCAAGATTAGGTCTGGACTTCAAAAGAGAACCCCTGAGCCCCCCTGGGCCCCTGGGCCCTGGGCCCTGAACCTCTGAGTTTGTTTCGGCTGTTTCTTCTCAGAGTAGTCAGGTACGAAACACCGGCCCCATCTAGTTTTAAAAAAATTACGTGTAAAACTGTTTGTAAAAACCTACTTGCAAAATAAACATCATTTATCATTTACAAAAAACATGATTTCACTCTCTTCACACTCGAGTCACTCATAGAAATCGTCACTACAAACTCATACTTCGATAATGAGTGTGGATTTGAGTTAGTATGTAAACACACTCCGGTCAATCTTCCACACATCAATATTGTTTAGTCTATACTACAACTTTTCAGTGTAATGTAAACAATAAACTCTTGACGTTAAAATCACAATCTGATTGTGTAATAATATTTATAGAAATAGAAACATTGTTTCATTTGAGTCATTGAGTGACGAAAACCGGGGCATTTCAAGATATGTGATTTTCGTTAGGTAGGTACATGATCTAATCCCGTCAAGACATTTGAGGCAAGTAGGTGTATATTGCATAAAGACTGTGATTTTCCTAAGCTGATCAGTCGAACTTCGCTTCACTTTTCGCAAGAAAAAGGTTTGCTCAATTTGCTGGTAAATTATTTTACAAATGACGTTTTAATTTAGCTCTAAATTAATTTTATTTTAATCATTTTGTTAAAATTACTTTTGTAGAAAATAAAAGGTTATTTAAAAGTTATTATTCCTTTTTTTTTTGCCAATCCTACATTTTGAATGAAAAACGTAAAAATTAACAAGAAAGTTTATTCCTGCGCAAAATCCTAACCTCGCAAAACCAAAAACAACGTCACTCCACGTCATTTCTAAAAAGGTGCCAGTAATAAGGTCATACCAATCAACGCCAAGAAAAAAATAAAAAAAGCTAAAAATTCCGCAAACCAAATTCACTGTGACTTTTATTATAGTAGTAAATTACTATAGTTTTATAGGGATAAACATATTAATTGGTAGTAAAAACGTACAATATACACTCTAAAGTTTACTTCTGTGTTTTATAAAGACAGATGGGTCTGGTTTGAGCTACTGATTGATAGGAAAACACTGCGATGATTGACCGCAGATACAAGCCAGTATTTTGATAAATAAATAGAGAAGTAGGGCTTGGAAGCGCGAGGTTGGGTATTTTTATCGATGTTTTTGAAGTTTGAAGAGGAAAGTATTTTTTTTTTGTGTTAGTTTCGCTATTTATTTGATATTTAATATCGATATAATCCTTAGTCCTTTTAAGGCTGAAATTATGCTGTCCTAACTGGTTGTTTATTCTTAAAGAACCTTTTACAGTAAGCTGAGACCCAACTATGCTTATAAATTACTACGAACATTTACGATTCCTTGTAAATTAAATCTAAAATCAATGCTCAAATATATCTCATTCATATTACAATTTCACAAGATATAAATATAGACGTTATGAGTTAATTCCGAGCAGGAATGAAGTAACGAGGTGTAATAAAATATCGATAAACATTATGGCTAGGTTTTGCATAATGTCATAAGTACGGTCTGTATAGAAAGATACCTACTTACAAATGAACTTCTCTATGAAATGTTGCAACTTTATGTAAACGCTAAAAGAAAGAAATTGAAAAGGTTCATGTACTATTTAAACTGTATATAGTTATGTCTTTTCAATAATGAATTACTTCAGCTAAGATAAACTGCCAGAGAAAAGTATAAGAACATAAGAAGAAGCTGTTTTTATAGTCAATTATAAAAAGACCACCCATGGTCGATTTATAATTGACTAGAAAAACAGACAATGCCAATGTTGGCTCGAGTTATTAATAGGAAAGAAGAGACATCTACCTGACGCTTCATTATCATTTGATGTGATCGTCATTGTGATGATATTTATACTAAGCCTACTAAGCACGTTAAGTAGGTAAAGCATGTTTTTAGAATAACTGAATTTGACTCGTGCTCTAAAAACGATGAAGGAAATCATGGTAAGGAAATTGTCAGGTCCCAGTGCGGGTTGGTGATATCTGCCACCCCGCATGGTGGATTACGGCCCTTCCTATGCCCCAGCAGTGAAGTGAACAAATTATTGGGTTTTAAAGCTACTGAACACAAAAAAAAACATCGACATCACTCTTCCAAAATTTATCGACACAATCCCATCCCTAAATAAAAAAATCAGTTCAGTGTAAACGACGCCCGCTCACCTGAACACCATGTTATTATTCAAGCCATACTTACTCGCCAGGCCGCCGTAAAACCGCTCGTATTAACCATTAACCAAACGTAGAGTCATATGTTTGAGATGAGAGTCTATTTTGAATGAATGTGAGTCAGGGGATGAAGAATCGTTGTTTTGTGGAATTTTAACGCTTACTTCTGTCTGGGTGAAACTTCCTGTGGTGCAATTCTGGCGATTTTCTTTTGCAATTCTTCTTTTTAACGTGTCGATAGTAATCTTAATTATGTCGGCCCAGCTAGTTTGGTTGAGCTTTTGGTAGCGTTCATCAGTTCTTGTAGTGAATAAACAACAGGACACGCAGGCTCGTGGCTAAATAATAACAGCCGCTCGGGTAGATCGTTAGGTTAAGCCGTGCTTGCCTAGGTTGGTCTGTGGATGGGTGACCGCCCATTACATACTCGAGTTTCCTCCGTGCCTCGGAAAGCACACTGTGACAGTCGTTAGGTAGTCAGAGGCCCAAAAAGTCTGACAACCAGTTTTACCAAGGGGTATCGTATTACCCGGTACTAACTGGGTTGTGGAGGTCAGACAGGCAGTCGCTCCATGTAAAATACTGGTATTCAGCTGCATTTGGTAAAACTGGAAGCCGACCCCAACATAGTTGGGAAAAGGCTAGGCAGATGATGACACGCAACACATGATATTAAGTGCCCCATTGCTTGTGGAACAGCACAACATTTTTACACTCATGTTGTTATTTGGATCAACTTCATCTACATCTCGTCAAGACCAACATCATCTTCTGCCTAGCCTAACTATGTTGGGGTCGGCTGGATGTCCAGTCTAACTGGATGCAGCTCAACACCAGTATTTTACATGGAGTGACTGCCTACTGCGACTGACCTCCACAACCCAGTTAGTACTGGTTAATACGATACTCCTTGGTAATACTGGTTGTCAGACTTTCGGGCCACTGACTACCTGTAACAACTGTCAAAGATCTATAATTGACAACCGGGACCAACGGCTTAAAGAACTTTCCGAGGCACTTTGGTGACTAAAATGAAGGGTGTAAATTACCTCTTAACGAAGCCGAAAAGCACTTGTTCTCCCCGTCATTGCGATTATTTTTTTGTTCTACACCATACCTGGGAACCTTCTAGTTACGGAGATATTTGGGATCAAAGTTCCAACTTTTTGACAAGTTTTTCTTTTAAATACAGGATTTTAATGTAAGATTTTTCCATAAGCACAATGTTTTGAATGCGTTATATTGAGTTCTACCACAAAATATGATTTTGCACCCTAAAAAAAAAAGTCGTTTCCCTGCAAATTTTTGCGTAAATTTGCTTAGTTTGATGTTCAAAATGCTTGGTTGACTGCTTCGTGATGAGGTTGTTTACACCCTGTATAATGATATTTTTAACATAGTTGGGAAAAAGCTAGTGATGATAAGTCACCAAAGTTAAAATGTAGGCAAATACCCCATTACTCACACAGCGTAGGCAAACCATGTCACTAGTTACCCATTCCTTTAAGTCGAAGTCACTTCAGTATCACTTTCCCCCGTCTTGTTATCAGACCTTAAGCACATACAGTTCAAAGAAAACCTTTAAACCTAGATGAAATAGTGTGAAGTGCTAGGTTCCTAGTACTTCGTGACCCATTTGGATACGTCCGCATTTTGCGATGGAAATCTAGTTCCATTCTACTCGGGATAACTTTTATGTCTGCACTTAGGATGTTTTTTTTTAATCAAAATCTTTCTAGGTATTTCTAAAATCCTCACCGGTACCTCTACCTTCTGCACTACTGCAACAAGAATGTGTGTGGTATACTACAACTAAAAACTCGACTACTGAAAAATCACGCTCTAATTAAATTCGGGGTTAAAAGGTAAAATCGACTCCTCTTATTGTTGAAGTCAGTTAATTAAAAAAAAAAAATAAGAAAAATTTAGCTTTTGTTACCTGGGCCATTATAACGAATCGAGTGACAATTCATCACAATCGGATGAATAATTTAGGCACTACTGAAGAATATAAGTAAATACAAACATACATACATAGACTGCTAAAATCATAATCCTTCCTTTTGGCTTTGCCGTAGTCGGGTAAAAAAGGCATATTTTACTCCTTCTCGAGAGATATAATATGATAGCTACTTCTACCTCAAAACATATGCCGTGAAATGATTAGCAAATCTGCATAGTCAGAAACGAGACTCACTGCAAAGGAACACTTACACCGTGGAAGCTATCACCTCCTCCGAACAAAATGTCTAAAGATCACTAATCACCAGTACGAAGATAATCCAATCAAAGTTCTTTATAGGAGTAAAATAGCTACGAAGGGGTATAGGGGGGGGGGGGTAGGGGGGGAATAGAGGGGGATAGGGGGGGGGGATAGGGTTTCTGAGATTATTCTCCGAAGGGTTAGGCAAAGGTGTACCCAATTATAGTACACTCACATTTTGCCAGTTATGATTAAGTCTCATGTAATAGGGAGCGAGCCGATTGCCATCAACTGGGCACAAATTCGGATTCAGTAGCTGCCACTGATAAAATTCTTATGGAAAAACCCAATAACACTTTGCCCGACCCGGGAATCGAAGCCAGAACCCTATGCTCAGCAGTCGCTTTAACACACTACGATACATCTACCACGTCACCACTGGAACAAGGAGGCAGCCTAAAAAAAATATATACAAAAAAAAAAGTGTTCTATTGCAGGCAGAAATACCCATATTCAAGAAACATACAACGGGGAAGGAAACTGTGGAACTAATGGCGCTAGCATAGCTGGTTCCCAACATCGTCATTGGTTAAAAATGTGGTAATGTCATTTTATATTTCAAAATAGCTTAACCTCATTGGTCAGATTGAGACCAACTATGGTGGCGCTATCTGAGATTTACTTTGCCTTCGCCACCTCATTGAAATAGAAAATAATAAAGAAACGAAGATCAACTTAATACATAACGTTCATCAACTACAATTTCCTCATATGATGACATGACCCAATTCTTCCTTACAACAGCCGAAAATAGGACACCCAATCCATATTTATCCAATGATTTACCTTCTAACCTTCGCTTTGCTGACGAAAGTTTCGCGCAAAAAACAAAAACACACATATTACTAAAAGCAGACGTGGAATCCTGGACGAAGTAAACAAAAGAATAAAGAGACGACAGTCCCTATGAATAAAATAAAAATAGTAGGAGATGATATCGAAGAAAACTGGCTGACTATGGAATATGTCGAGTTATTATTCGGCTAATAACAGGATCGTATTAACTTTGGTGCACAGAGTTAGGGAGGGTCAGAAGTGGCGGACGGGAATAAGGACTACGAACAAACAGATGCTAAAGGTGCTCGTGGCTAAAATAATAACAGCCGCTCGTCGATTATTAGCTTAAACCGCGCTTGCCTACATAGGTTTGTCCGTGGATGGGTGACCATCATTACATTCCGAGTTTTCTCCGTGCCTCGGAAAGCACGTTAAGCCGTTAGTTCCGGCTGTCATTTGTAAATTTTTGCACTGATCAGGATCACTTTTCTTGTTACTCGATTTCAATTACGATTCTCGAAATCACAGTGTTTATAATACTAAGAATGATGTGCCTACTTAGTCACTAAGGATTTATCAGACTAAATTGTATTAGTTACTTTTAGCTACCATTATCTCACTGTACAAGTAATTTTAAACAATTAAAATAATCCCTATACATACACATAACCAAGTGCTGTTATTTATGTCCTGCAAGTTCAGTTTTAACTGCTTTTCTTTTTTTTTCGTGTGGTTATTGCCTTATCTGGTGTTTTTATGCCGCCTCTGATTTGGCTTTACATCCCGTCGATAAATATCTCTCAGGCATGTTTGGTTTCTTCAAGACGTTTTCCTTCACGGAAGCTAGTGATAATTATGCAATACGCACATGAATGGGATCATCCGGATCCGGATCTTGGGTTCGTGACCTATGGCTTGGCAGTCTGACGGTCACACCACTAGTCTATCACCGCTTTTTAACTGCTGAGTATCTCTTTACTGATCTTTCATTTATACATCATTAAGTGTGCTTATAGCTTTATTTAACGACAAGAAGGTTCTTATGTCTTCAATAAAATGTTATTCGTCCTTCTCTAACCATTCCTTACTCTGCCAATCAATGTCTTAAAGGCATTTATAGATTATTCATTTGTATCTCGCAATATCGATTCTTTTATGTTATTGTTTTGCCGTCGTTCCGTCTACTACACAGATATCAGACGTAATTGGCAGTTACCGTATGACAAACTTATATTTGCTGTCACATTCACCCTTATCTTTAATATTTTCTAAACTATTCTTGTTTTATTGACTGCAAAGGATATTGGCAGATGTTTTAGTGACTTTTCTTCTAACAAGTTTAATGTATTGACTTATGCCAGTTTGTAGCTATTAGATTTTTGTTCGCTTTCGTGGAAGTCGATGTGTTTCGTGTCTTGTTGAGCTTGAGATAAGTTGTTTGTTCTTTTCTACTATACAAGTTTCAGTTTTTATGTAAGTAAATAACTAAATGAGAGAAGGTTATTTTTCATCTTGTACCTAATTACACTGTGTTCTTTCTATTTTTGGGTAAGTATTTTTATTGAAATAAATATCAGCATAGAGCAGTGATGGCCCGTTGGTAACGGCTGCGACTGACGTATCTTGGGTTCGAACCCACACAGGCATTTTAATCTGTATAAATTTACCATCACTACTGCTCTTAAAACGCTGAATAAAAACATAGTGAGAATACCGAAATGGCCTAGAACCAAATATTCTAAGATAATACGCACTAGACCTTTCTGGCTTCCTCTAACAGAGAGAATGCCTGTGTCCCAGCAGTGGGAATATTATACTTTGATGATGTTATATAAGAGTTCCCAATTACATCGACTAATTTAGAGTTGGGATCACGCTTTATCCTTTACCACAAAAAGAAAAGTACTAAATTACTTTCAAGTCAAATTACCCATAAAGCTTAGTGGTTGGATAGGCTTGAAAGCAACAGAAATAAATTACATGAGTCAATTCACAATCAATCCAATAACTTAACAATAATTCTTTCTATTATAACAAAGTCTATACCATTATATACCACATAATGGAACAAAGACAATCTTTACACCAACCATGACATCGGCTCAGAAATATTTCTAGCACGCTCTAATGAAATAATGGTGCAAAACAATTCTTGTAACTTTTAACGTAAATTGAAAACAATTGGACACACTATATTCGCTCGTTTGCAGTTATTGTAGACGAACCTTGGATCAGTTTTATAAATAAAAAGGGAAATTGGAGTTAAGAGCTGTACTCAGTATTATTTTCAGACAACCTATAAAAATAATGGGGGAATATAGGACATTACGACTCGTCCACAAGCTACACGTTTAACCGACACGCATTTTGTGAGAACGACTGCTGATAAAACAAATGAAAGAAGTGTAATGAAAGAAGCTCAGCGTGTCACGAGTCACAGAGACGCGACTTACGGAGTAACACTACTTACGGGAAGGAAACAAGAATCGCGCGTGTGTTGCTTGAAGTCGCGTCACCTGAGGCTGTAGACGGGGTCTAAAGTAACAATTGCAAAGCAGAGACTGAATTGGAAATTCGCAATTACGGAAAATAATTTCCATGCAGTTTTTTTAGGATATTTGACTTAACCATTTTGTGTTACTGCAACTGCTGGTCCTTGCCTAAATAAAGAATAAAATCAAGCAACACGAATGCTAAACGATATTGACGGTCTATACAGTAAGTAGACACTACAGAATTTTAAGTACATAGTCCTTTTACTCTTTTTGCCTCGTTCGCGTTCATTCATCTGGCCATACAAACATTCAATGAAATAAACATCCACCACTGCAGACGAGTCTACATTTTAAAAGAACAATGCTCTATATTATTTATTGTTTGTAAATATGCTACGACCGGACCACAAAATTATTGTCAACAGGATATCCATTCATTATAATATCGTCTGTATAATTTAATTAGTTAAAAATGTTCTCTAAAGATAAGCATAAAAAGGATCAAAATAATTGATCCTTGTTGACAAAAACTTCTATAACAGCGTTTTTATAAATGCTTTTATATATATCTCCACTTGTCACCGTCGTGTCGTTCAGCAAAAACGTTTGTATACAAAAAGTGAATTCAACATCGACACCCTTCGGTTAGTCCGAATCAGTTTATTTATTTCCCTGCGCATGTTGTACTTCCAACTTAAATGATTGTCTTCAAATACTTAAAATTGTTAAGAAAATCGAGTTACATTCCTTTCAGCTTAATCCAATCCGTCATCCAATTATAAACTTTAACACCATCAGATACAATTGAATTTTACACAGATAAACGTAAATCTAAATCTGAATTGACATCTATGCGATCATGTTGCAAAAATCATCAAATTGTATCAACTGCATAATTGATCTTAACACTAACAGATTTAAGTTTAAAATCCTCTAACAATGCACCAGTTGCATCTATAACACCACCCTTTATTTTCATATCATTAGGGGTTTTATTTTCCTTATTTTCTTCGCCGTTAAGTTCAATATTGTGTTCTTTATTGAATTGAGGCCGCAGAATGATTGTTACAATATTCTATACAGTTAAGTCAGTCTGTCGGTCCGTTTGATCTGCTGCAATTACAGTTTTACTGCGATCGTAAACACGGGAAACAAAATGGCTGCAGGTAAGCCCTATTGTTATCGTTTTTTACCCTCCATGGGTTTTTTAGATCGGCTCTTTAAAATTTGTTATGGGTTAAAGTAGTGAAGGTATGTTACTGAAGACATCTGCTAAGGGTTTTTATCTGCTAAAAGCTTTAGCTGATAAAGCAATGTGTGAAATTTTTAGAACGTGTGCATTCTATTAGATGAGTTTAATAAGGGTTACCTACAATAAGTTTTATTTCAATTTTAGTTGTGTTACATGCAATAAGTTTTATTTCCTTGCGTCATATTTTACTTTTGACAAATTAAATTGTATTTCTTACAAATTCTGGTAATCTATAAATAAGTTAAAATGCTGAGACAAGGTAATAACTTAAACACGAAAACGAAAAGGTAGGTACTGAGTCAGGTAGGAAATAATTGTTTGTCGGACTTTTTATGTTTTCTAGTTTAGTAGATTTAGTCCAAATAGTGCACTCTGCATTATTTTAATACGTGCCTAAGATCATTTTGCTAACCATTACTAGTTGCATCGTCCTAATATAGTCTTTAATAGGATGCAATTACAGGTTTTATTTTAAGATGGACTATAAACAAAAGGTTTCTAACATTTCAAGCTCTTACTTTTGCACAAATAAGGTTAAAGTAATTACCCAGCTTCGGAGATTTATGATTAGATACAAGCAATAAGATAACCAAATTAGGTTCAATGCTTAATTAAAATCGCGTGAAATGCTAATTTTGTTCTCTCCCTTGATAGATAGTTATTGTTTATCTTAACAAACGTGAATGTTTTCCTAAGAGACAGCTAGGGACCTGTAATGCTGCCTTGCGCAACACTGCAATTTGAACACTGCACTATGAAGATGTTTGTTGCAAATTGATTCAAGGATATCACGATAAACGTAAAAGTGATTGTAGTATTTATTTCATTCAATACAGAATTTATATCTCTTTAGCATTATATTGTTAGAAGATTATCTAGGACAATCAACGCGTTAAACATAAACTTCTAAAAGGCTTAATCAAAATATTTATGACCTTAAATCTCGAAAGGTTCTCATAATTTTCGTCATAAATACAATTTGTTTGGCATTTACGCGTTTAAATCCTATCTTTCGATCAGCAAATCAATTTGAAAAATGATAATAACTCAAGGTATTAAAATCATGAGTTGAGGATAAGCTCACAATTGATGGTCGCAGACATTTTTCTGCAGCACACAATGTTACTACATGTTGTCGCAACTATATAGAACTCGATGATTATTTTGCGTAAACGTACGTTGACATTTTGCGAGACGCTGGACATTCCGATCTCAAAAGTTTACGTGGTTCGTAGTAAGGGCTTGGTAGGATGAATTCGTGCAGCACTGTACTGCATCTACACGCCCTCCGATTCGACCCTTCCCCTTGCTGAGAATCCTATGGAATACTTACAAACGGCTTATAGCAAGCCAGTCTGGTTTTGTGTTTCAATGCGCGCGGATCGCAAGCGCGTCGGGTCTAAACGTAAACGACTGCACACAAAATCTTTTTTCGATTTTTTCAAACAGTTCGAATTTTAATAAACGCTCTATGGAATCTTGGGTTGACAGCTTCGTTTTTCAAAAGAGTGCCCGGCAAAAGTAAACTTTCGCGAAAGTTTGTTTAAAAAGTTTTTATTTCTTTTTCGTATTTTTTTTCTGTTTGCATTACAGTGATTACATTGTTATTTTGTGGTTTTTGTTGGAGTGGTTGTTTTGGTTTATTTTTGAGTTTTGCGTTTAAAAATAAAAGTTCGGTTTGTTTTAATTTTGCGGTGTTAATGTGAAGTGTTCGGAGTTAAACTTTTGAACGTGTGTTTAACGAAATAGGATGTTAGTAAAGTGACTTTGTATAGTTTTTTTGGCACTATGAAGCTCATTTGGAAAGTTTTGTGCTCCTTGCTGCTTTTAGTGCAAGCTGTCCTGGGAAACTGGTGGTAAGTCATTAATCATTAATAATAATAATTAAAAACTAGTTAGTTATTATTTTTTTAATCAATGGGGTTTTTTAAGCTTTAATTTCTGTTAACATTTATTTTACAGCTATGAATAGTGTTTATATTGATAAAAAAGAAATTAACCCTTTTTTAATTTTTTCTCATTAGTAGGTTTTTGAAAAGAGAGAGTTCAAAAATTAACGCGAACAAGTCTTTCGAAATATGTCTTCAATCAAAGATGCACCTATTTTGTACTGAGATAGAAACTGAAACTTACCGTCGATGTGCTCTACCTTACTCTCTACTCTTTTGAAGTGAACTTTGTCAATCATTCTTTTTTATCGATATGTCACTATACATAAGATTACTAAACTTTTATAATAAGTAGGTACCTACATTACAGCAATATTCTTCACTACTTACAAAAACTTCTGTCACCTACATTATTCCAAATATCCATGCAAACAAAAAAAAATGCATGAAGACAAGTGCAAACTATTAACACAAGAAATTTACGACTCCAAGCCAAAACCGTTTTGCTTAGAGACATGAAAATTTTGCACTAGTCTCTTATAAAACGAAGATGAGATCTACGGAAGAACTACTAAAAGCTCATCAAATAAACTGGTAAAAATGAGGGATGAGGCAAGATGTACGAAAATTCATCATTTTGGTACGTCTTTGTTTCGAATAATGTTGAGGATGGATATAAGAGTAGAGAAAGACCAAAGAAACGATGGATGGACTGTGTGAAGGATGATATGGCAAGAAAAGAGGTGTCTGATTAGATGGCGAGTAATAGAGAAGTATGGAAGAAGAAGACATGCTGCGCCGACCACAAATGAATTGGGATAAGGGCAAGAAAATGATGCCGATGTCTCCTAAATCATAAATAGGTACCACCGCTAAAGTTTACCAAAGATAATTTTCTCCACAGAAAACAATCCTGTGGGAAACTTGCTTTAATACTCTTTCACGGGGGAATTTGTAACCGCAATATCTACCTATGTTATTTATTAGTTAACAGAATTATCAAACAAACTGATGGCATGTTTGGCATGGCTTGAGAGAGATCCCACAAAGAATTATTCACAGCATCTTGTAAGACAAACGTAATACAGCACGTCATCATTAATACAAAACATAATCATCAATGTAAGACGGCCTAGAATAAAACAAGAAACAACTTTACCTGCACTTTAAGGGTACCTGTCCGAAGCCACTACCAACGCCGTTGATGTGGCTGAGTTCTGGTTGAATCTAATTTAATTTACATAGATAAATAGGATTCATAATTGCGACGAAGAACTTAATAAAAATCATAGATTACATACATTGGCTGTCAGACAAAGCACAATGGGAAGGATTTTTAAGAATTTTCCCTCTAAAAGTGATTCTCTGTTTTAAACTTAATTATATATACACTTAATTTTAGGAACAATCAACATGGCGAAGAAGAACTTAATAAAAATCATAAAAGGAATAATTTGCTGATAGACAATGTGAAGTATTTTTGTGAATTCTTTCTGAATATCCGTATATTAATCCAGTATGGTACGAATAGGTAATAGTTAGACATGGTTACAGTGCGAATGCACCTATGATATAAGTATGGATTGAAAACAAAAGCAAATCTAGACACCTAAAAGAATATAGCATCAGATGAAGTAGAACTTAAAAAAATCATAGCAAGTGACCAGAACCCAGGTGTTAGATGAAAGTTATTTTAACAAGACGATACAAATAAAGAAACCAGGTAATAAATAAGAATAAAAGACAAAGACGTCAACGGAACAGCAATTAAGGAAAATAATATTTATCCGTTACAATTACAACGCGTTATTTGTAAAACAACTGTTATTAGTAAAACAACAGTACCGTATGTCGCAATAGCAAATGTGTTAGTACAAAACCGTTTTGTTTTATTTCCAAATATATACGAAAACGTTCTATAAATAACACATCCCTAACATAAATAATAACTGTTTACATTTCTCATTGCACTGCACTATGTTTGACATTTGGTCGAAAAACAAAACAGATTTATGTGGGTAAAGCAATAAGGTTTATTTTGGCATAAACATGTTTTTGATTTATAGCAAATGCATTATAATTTATTGGAATAATTTTGATTTATCATAAATGCAAGGGATTTGTTTGACGAGCTATTTATTTTGTGTCAATCACTGTTGCAAGACTTGCAAGATCTTGGATTTGTATCAATTTCTAAAACGGTATCGTCTCTATTTATTTATTTTAGTATGAACTCAAATATAGTCTATACGTACTATACCGTTATACGTTGCAGTGCAAAAACTAGTCGAACAGAGAAGAAACGAAAATTCATTAAGCACCATGCTTTATTAGTATGAGTTTCCCATTTCTGCCTATCATAGACACAAGAAAAACAAATGATTACTACACCATCGGTTGTTGTGACCTATGATACAAAAAAAGAAATATAAACTAAACAGTTTCCAATAGTCGTCGGGATGATGCTAATGAAAGGCCCAATATCCTCACGACGTTTTGCTTCATCATCATCATCAGCCTATTAATGTTCCCACTGCTGGTACACAGGCCTCCTCTCTATGAGAAGGAATGGGTTATAATCCACCACGCGGGCCCAGTGCGGATTGGTAGATTTTTCATGTTTTCGGATTTTTTGGTTCCAGGACATGCCGGATTCCTCACGATGTTTTCCTTCACCGTTTTGAGAGCAGCGGTGATGAAATAAATTACATAAAGTAATGCGCCTGCCTGGGTTCGAACCCACGACTTACTGTTCCTAAATCCGGGCCGCCACCACTGGGCCACCGCCGCTCTATCGTTTTTCTTCACCGTAAGTTAATTCTAAGACTAGAGGGCTAGAATATAATGGCGAACTGGCACCCGTGAAATTCTATAAACTATTTCATATGAATTTGCATGTTAACAAATATTCGAAATTTAAAGGGAGAAAAAAAAACAGGTTGAAACAGCTGCATATCATAAAGGTTTGCAAGTCGTTAAAGTCGAAGGCAAGAAGCGGATAATATTAGACAATTACACGTCGTTTGTTCTTTACGATTTAAGACAAGACAGTATATTTGGTGCAGTTAATATTTTTGCAGAAGACGATAAAGTTCACATATGCGATGCAAATACTGCAATAAGCCCTGGTATCTATAGTCACGTTAAAGTAATTACTTCAGTTAAAGTTACCTATGCAGCAATTTTTTTGCAATAGCAATTTGAACGAACGAACGATTGCAATTTGAACGAAGTAAGTACCGTCAAAGAAACCAGAGCTAAGAATTATACATTTTGACCGTTCTAACTTCAAGCAATTACTAAAATACTGAATAAAAATGGTATCTTACGTTATTACTTTTACTCAAGTAATCTTTTTACTTGTTTATAGATACAAGACCAGTAAGACATTTCAAAATACTTACGATAGAAAGCGATTTGCTTCTTCGGAATTTTCGCTTCAATGTGTGACCTAGCCACGGGATTATATTTTTCTATGACAGTTCTTTTGATAACTTCTATTAAAGTATCTTAAATATTTCCAAGAAAAGATTTTAGTTAGTAATGGCAAAGCAAGTGTTGCTTCAGACAAGGATAATTCGCAGCAGAGGGATATTCGCAGCAGAGGGATATTGCATCCAAGTGATCTTTTTGACAAGTGTTCACCTTGAGTAAAGTGTGTGACTAAACACAGGTATTCCATTGAAACTACAAGGCTTAAACATGACTGAAGATACTTCAGTGTGTTCATAGCATTACGTCAAAATGGTTTCCTTTGTCTACAGGGAACTTAATGTAGAGAATGTCGAAATTGGCAATTTTCAAAAAAAAATTGGTGCGAAAAAAAAATCCCATCACTCATGCTTTTTCTCTTGTTTTGCTTCCCCAAAATGTAACTAGATCATTTATATCTTCAGCAGTTTGAACTTTCTGCATCAGTTATCTGGATACACTTTGTTCGACTCTTACTTACTTCGTATCATTCATAACCCAAACCAAGTATCTTTTCTTTCGTCTTCTTTTCTCTCTCCATTCATTTCTTTCATCACTTTTTAAAATCACAATTAAGTGTTTAAAGTAACACGTGCAAAACAATACTGCACTTCAGATCTGCTGAGCTGATTCCACTTCTGAATCTAAATCCGGCCCATTTGCGGGACCTAATAAACTTAAAGTACCATACGTAGGACACACGGCAGACAAACAGACGGTCTTTGATGTCCACGAAGCATGTCCTAGTAAAGAGCTCTGGTTAGATTATTTATACCTCGGTACATGGGCAATATGTTACCGTCTTTTGTCTTTCTTTTTGGAGCCTGTTGGCTTTGTTAGGGTTAAGTAAGATATAGGGCGTGGATAAATTGATCAAGAAATGATTTGTTTTAATTGGGGGATAGGGATTGTTTTAAATAATGAGACAGCTAGCTTTAACTTGTTCACGTGTGTTTATTTTTTGGTTTATTTCCATTTTGCTTAGTGGGGTTTGGTCAGAGGAAAATGTCGTGAGGAACGTTGAGGAAAATGTCGTGAGGAACGTTTTGGGTACGAATGTGAATGCGAATTAGAGTGGAGGAAGATCAAATAAATGATTGATGCATTGTAAAGGATGATATGGCAAGAAAGGAGGTGTCTGATGAGATGACAAGTAACAGAGAAGTTTGGAGGAAGAAGACATGCTGCGCCAACCCCAAATAAATTGGGAGAAGAGCAAGAGAATGACAATGATTTCGTTTTGGTTAGCGTCACTGTTGTATAATTCTAAAGTTTAATTTCTAAGTAACATCATGGTATTTTTAAAGGTGTTTTTATAGTAATTTTCTGCAACTACATTAATCATTTTAACCACGAGTACCTTTCTAGCTACGTAAATAAATATCATTATCATCCATTTTGGAAATCCAACCAGGACAATTATGATATTTTTTATTCAATAAATTTAATGGTTATTTAAACTATGAATAACAATTTCATAACTAGAACAAAACCGTTTCTTGTTCCGGGAGCAAAACCCGTAGGAGGTAACACAGCTGACGATGAAGAAAATGAAATAGTCAAAGACTCGCTTGTAAGAAAACTAGATTACAGCTACTTATCATTCATGTAACAAGGTGCGCCTACACAGGTGATCCAGTTGGAAGTATAAACTGTTAACGTGGACCTTTCGTTTGATCTAATAAACGATCTTGAAAAGATAATTTTTTAGATCATCGCGATTGGCAGCTACAATGATAAACGATGTTTGATGTCATCGAACTGATTAAAGTTATTGTAGAAAGAGTGATGGACTGTGTGAAGGATGATATGGCAAGAAAGGAGGTAACTGATGAGATGACGAGTAATAGAGAAGTATGGAAGAAGAAGACATGCTGCACCGACCACAAATGAATTGGTATAAGGGAAAGAGAATGATGAGAGGGTGATGAAATTTAAAACCGGCCAAGTGCGAGTCGGACTCGCGCACAAAGTTTTCCGTACTATTATTATATTTACAACATTAGACAAAACGGCAGAAAAATCACGTTTGTTGTGTGGGAAAAAACAAAAATAAAAAATATTTTTTATTTTATTTTAATTATTTATTTTTAAAGTAAATATGCAACTAAATATTCTGTGGATATTTAAAGCGTCTACCTGTCGCCGTTATTATTATCGAGAAAAAAACTGTTGTATGGGAGCCCCCCTTAAATATTTTTATATTCTGTTTGTAGTAATTTTTACTATAGCGACAACAGAAATACATCATCTGTGAAAATTTCAACTGTCTAGCTATCACCGTTCATGAGATACAGCCTGGTGACAGACAGACGGACAGTGGAGTCTTAGTAAAAGGGTTCCCTTTTTACCCTTTGAGTACGGAACCCTAAAAAGGGATCCCATGTTTTACCATCAGCATATACACAAATGTGCATTACAAAAATGTCATTAATGGGTGTGTTGGGAGCTCCTAACAGCTACATAAATGAGGAAACGCTTTACTTTATGACCTGCGTGGGTACCTAGGTACCCGGTACAGTCAATTAGATCCATTAACTTGCAGGGCATCATATCTCGACATAGATAGCGACAAAATCGCTAATAACTCACGAAAAAAGTCGGTTGCATTAAAGATCATTGCAACCGAATTAACTCGTTGGTAATTAACAATCGAAATTTAACGATTTTGTCGTTATCTCTGTCGGCCCAGCAGGCCTAGCCAAGTTACAAACGTTTCGTATCGATTCTCTTTCTACAATCGTAAACGCCTCGGCCTAAGCGATTGTAGAAAGCGCTAAATTGGTAGCCAAGTTGACACGACTGAGTCGATCACTCGTTCTCTAATGAAGAAAAAACCTACACTTTATCTATGGTGAGCTTTCCTACCAAAGAGTTTAGCGATCAACATTGTAGAAACGATAACATTCTATTCTATCATTTTGAATGATATAAACTTGTCTACGAATTTTCTTTTCGTTTGTGTTGATCACGTGATTTAACGTTGAGATGATGTCATTCCCATTCATTTGAATAGTTTTCTACTAGCGTTAACGATTGTAGATTGTCAACTTGGCTAGGGGTGCAGGTATCATCCTGCAAGTTCATGAATCGACTTAAATGTATTGATAATGATATACATAAATGTATGTTCTTGTTGCTAAGTTCTGAGCTGGCTAAATTTTGACTGCGAGTGGGAAGAGAGAGAGGGAGAGGGAATGCACTAATTAATATAACATGGCAAAGAATGTCTTCATAATTATATTCATAAAGTTGGAAAAGTTCATCAGAGACTTCCAATCTTTTGCTATAAAATATGAACAGTAGAAAACAATTTGTTTGGTACATTACGATAACTCGAATACCATAAAACCTTCATTTTAAATACATAAGCACTAAGTGGGTAGTTTTATTGCTTTATTTATTTAAATAGATTCTAATGCAAGTAATAAGTTAATTATTTAATGTAATAATTGCATCCACGAGTTCTTATTGACGCAGAGATTTATTATAGAAACTGTGAATCAAGTGATACAAGACAAGACAAATATTAGGTCATTCTACTCATTTTATGTTTTACTAGCTGTTGCTAACAATTTTATGGGTTTTTATTTTTTTTGCACGTAAACCTAATTCATAAAAAAAAGTAAGCCTAAGTTACTCCTTATAACATAAGCTATCTGTCGGTAAAAGTCGCGTCAATATCGGTCCAGCCGTTTCGGTGATTAGCCGGAACAAACAGACAGATAAAATTAAAAAAGCAAGTTTTTTTGTTGTTGTTTGTATACCGCACATACTTTCATATGCAATTATGAGTTCAGTAAAAAGCTATTATTTTGAAATGACAAACAGAAATTGTTCCTGCGTTTAGATGAAACCGAGTAAACAATACTTACCTACCAAAACACTACAACTGTAGACAAATATTAATCTATTGTAAGAACGTATGTAGTAACTAGCAATAAACAACTAACAAAACAATGGTGTCGATTCTGTTGAGCACAAACTAAACTTAATTTATGCTATTGCTATCTTTTAATAAAAGGCAGTGCGAGAAAAGGACGGCTATAGCTATAACTAAATTAGAGATGTCAAACTAGTTTATGCCTTGCGCTTCACCGTGTTTTTAGTCGACATGTTTTTACGTGCACCCTTCATTTGTATAGAAATATTAGTTCCAACTAAATTTGACAGCTCTAAATTACGTCCGTCTCTTTCTTGTTTTATTAGAGAGAAAAATATAGCAATAGCCTAAATTAAGTTTAGTTGGTGCACAACAGAATCGACACCAATGTTATAATCATAATCTAAAGGGTACTGGACATTACATAAACAGTAAAACAATTACGATAGATAAACAGCTATATGAAGACATGAATTTATGCATGTTAATGATAATACAATTGCGTTTAAAGATGCAGTGTGTGATGACTTGATGAGTTATTCAGATTAATAATATACACACATCAAAAATGTCTAGGGATCAAGCATTTTTATGCGGATTTCTTGAGATTGAGATGTGGCTTTATAATAAATTTATGATTTTATAAATTTATATGGATCCTTTTTGGTGCATTTCATAATTTGAATCAGGAACTCTCAATCAAATTCGAGTAAAAGATGAAAATAAGCTGTCAATATTTTCCCTATAAAAACATACAACGCATTGAAGACATTATTAGTGCTACTGTTTCCCTACTACTGATTAAAACCAACGTTATTATGGAGCGGCGACGTCATTTAAGCAGGGAAGAAATGCTCAGAGCCGTGGGAATGATAGAAGCTGGTTCCCGGCAACGTACTGTAGCTTTAGCTCTGAATACAAGTCAGAGTGTTATCAGTCGACTTTGGACACGTTACCGAAGCACTGGTACCGTGGCTGAGCGCCATGGAGGACGGTATCGCTGCACCACACGGAGACAAGACCGATACATTCAAATCTTAACTCGAAGAGCTCCAACAATAACCGCCATGATGTTAGCCGTGAGGCTTCATCACTCTTCAGGGAACTTAATTAGCGACCAAACAGTCAGAAACCGCTTGCATGAAGTGAACCTTCATTCCCGAAGACCGCTACGGGTACCACCTATAGCAATGCACAATCGTAGGATTCGATATCAATGGGCTCTTGAACACAGAAATTGGGCAGAAGAACAATGGCGTTTCGTGTGCTTTTCTGATGAGTCTCGTTTTGGTATGAGACCGGATACAAGACGTATACGACACTGGAGAACCCCTGGACGCCAACAGCGATTAAAATCCTGCCAGGAAGTCCATCCTTATAGTGGTGGAACCATCATGGTATGGGCGGGTATTTGGATCGGCGGAAGAACTGAGTTGATTTGGATCAGAGGCAACCTCAACGCTCAAATTTATGCTGAGACGATTGTATCAGACGTCATCGTTCCTCTACAAGTGCAAATCGGTCCCTTATTTCAGTTAATGCATGATAATGCACGACCGCACACCGCAAGAGTTGTAAGACAGACTCTCGCCGCAGCTAACATCAATGTCCTGCCCTGGCCTGCTCAGTCGCCAGACTTGAACCCGATTGAGCATGCATGGGATATGCTACAGAGAAGAGCTCTGCCGAATATGGAGGGTATCCAGTCGCAAGAAGACCTTTTTTTGTTGTTGCAACGAACATGGGCGGCCATTCCACAGCGTGATTTGGATGAACTCATTTTGAGTATGCCAAACCGATGTTCTTGTGTTGTTAGTGTTCGCGGTAGAAACACGGATTATTAATTGTTTAAGTTACCCAATAAAATTTTAAAGAAAACTGTTATTTCAGTCTTTTTTTCGAACTTTAATGTTAGTGGTTCAAATGTCAAAAATCCCTTTATTAGGAAAATGGCAAATTTCTTTATTAATGCAAAGGTGACTTGGTTTATCGTTACTGTGACAAACGAAAACACTTTATTTGATGAATCCTTAAAGAAAATTTTAATTAATATCAATCAGGAGAAAAGTTATTGCAAAAATATATGTTGATCCCTAGATACTTTTGATGTGTGTAGTTTAGTTCCCAATAAAAACATAATTTGAGCATTATTAGAAATTGAAAAACTTTTATATGCGAAATCGGCTTGAGGCTTTATATCCATGCAATATACAACCGAAAAATAAACTTATATAAAGGCTGGTCCAAATAGTGACGTAAGTAATAAAAAAAAATAGATTCTTAGATTCCTAGATTCTTGAAAATTGAATGGATATCCAATTTAAATAAATAGGGATGATGACTGACTTAAAAAATATGATTCTGTTTAGATTTCAATTAGATTATCGAAACATATTGGATATGTGTTTTATTGTTTTATCAAATTAATAAAAATTGACGAAGATAAAACGTGTCAAAGATCATGAGTAAAAAATGTACTCAAATGTGACGTCACATGAGTTTTCGACGCACTGTATCGTCTTCATTTTTTGTTAACGTGAAAAAAGAAAAAATATGTGTCCAATATTTTTTGGAAATATATCTGACGGACTAATTAGATTTTTTTGTCATCTAAGTACCCTATTCTATTTTTATTTTACACCACTCCTTTAGGAACGAGGGTCAACTATAATGATGAAGAGGATGTACTATTGAAAATACAAACTCCACGAAACAACAAACAAAGTTGCTGCAATAAAATCGTTCATAGAAAAATTTGTTTTAATTAATCTTGTTGCTTCGACATTCTGAATATAGAAGTAGAAGATGTGACATACAGAACAAAATTCGTACGAATAAAGTTACTGAGTATACCATATTTAGAACTGATAGATGGTTTTAACCAAATGTTGTACCAGACGGAAGGCGAAACAAAATTGGTACTAAACTAGTATAACAGAATAAAGAACATGACCAATAACTGTTCGAAGAGCCATTTATCCAAACTAGGACGAATCTGGAGCAAAATATCAGCCTAATTATCTACTTAGACTGAACATATACAACCTCTTTGGACCATCAACGTGAACAATCACCAATCAGAGCGTTTAAGTTCGAATTAAGAACACAGTTCCATAATTTTGTTCATGTATCGTTTTGAGAACGCCCGCGCTTTTTCCAAAATCGAATTCTAATTTTATAGGAGCTTCGTTAAGATTGTTTCTCATCAACGAATTCGGTTGATGGGACAATAAATGCCAAATTGCAGATTTCCTTGTTAAGTCATGTTTATGTGTTGGTGTGATTTCGCTTGTTCCTATAGATCAGTGTATTGTTTTGTTGCAGACCAAAATTGGTATAACATAATATTGTTGTTATTTTATTTTTGTACAGCCCTTTTATTAATAAAAATCTATTCTGGGTACGCTCTTTCATACATCGTTTTAAGATTATTTTTTTTATAAAAAAAATAATTCTCTGTTTTTGTTCAGAATTTTTATTTTTACACTACATAAAAATTAAATCTCCATTTCCATATTTATAAATCTTATGTTATAAAGCCAAAAATAACCTTAACCACAATTATATCTTGATAGCCCTACAAAAATCTAAACAACAAAATAAAAAACCATTTAATAAAATAATTCCACTATTATTCCCATCAATATCAACTCAACCCTAAAACGGTGCACCATTTCAATAACAACAATTACCCACCTTTCCCGTTTTTAACCGTATTTAGCATAGTCAGGACGCAATACACAGTACTTACATCCTGTACGACTCTAATAATAGTATAAATGGGAATATTTAACTATAAACAAGAGGACAGACGCACACACATGTCGTTACGGGGCGTTAACTTCAAACGGACCGCAGCTAACATTTTACTAAGAATCCGTTCATTTTTTGTTGTTAGTAGTTGACATTTGCTTGTTTGTTATATATATATATCATATCGTTTTAGGGTTAGTCGATTTAGGTCATTGGGTATTTATTTTATATTAGCTGGGCTTGTGACGCATGTAAAGTTTTTAATTTTCGGGTAAGTATGTTAAATTGCTTGCTTGCCATAATGCATACGGAATTTCTAACAAAGTTAAGTTGTCTTGCATAATAATTAAGCAAGTGACTGACCTGTTTGTCAATTATAATTAGAAAAAAACCTACAACTATATTTTTTTTAAATAAATCATGTTTGGTTTACCTACATTATACGAGTACCTGCACGAAAAAAACATTAAGCTTCAATTTTTTTTAAGAGTTTTCGACGTGCAATATTTGTCTTTGAAACTACAGCAGAAACCAATAAGGGTAATAGGCTTCTACTTATTTACTAACAGAACTTAATATACTGAAGTTTTAACGCAAAAGGTCTTCTCAACCAACTTTATGGAAAGGTCCGTTTAAGTACCGATTAGTTTAAAACGTTATTTGACAAGATGTGGCCATCCCTGCTCCATGTCTATTTGTATAGGCGTGATATTTGATTTTAGTTATTTAAATTGAGTTCCTTTATTATATTGGTTTTCAAAGGTTATGGGAAACTTATGACTTAGGTATAGTAAAGTTCTGAAATTAATACTTGGTCACTGTATGTTGGGCAAACAGAATGTGGTCTAAAGGGCCTGGTCTATTGGCAATCACTTTCTGAGGGTTTCGTATTTGGTAAAAAGACTTTCGATATTGAAGATATACGTAAACTTTTCAGTAACTTCATATTTTTGTCAATCCCATGCTTTTTGGCTTTTCCTTCAAAGCTATGGCTGAATAAAGAAAGCAAATGAGAGAATCTCATGGATCCGATTTCGAATTTTTGTAATTCTGGATGAGTCAGATTAGTGTCATTGTAGTTGAATATATGGAACCAGCATCGACATCCTCAATGATCCATCCATTGGTGAAAAGGATAAAAACATCTCGATCTAAGTAGAATTACCCTTAAAAACTCAAAGCTTATTAGGTTAAGTTTATTTTAAACTGCATTCGATTCTTTGAGTGTTTAGTTTATTTTCAAAATTATGAGTGCCAGCATTCAGCTTGCTAATTAATTTTGGCTTAAAATTTGGTCTACCAAATGGTGACCAGATATCAAGTTTAGCGTAGCGTTGAAAGCCAGTGACCGTGAAGCTACATGTCTGTTGAGACCAAATTATGGTTTCAAAGAAAAAATGTGAGCAGAATCAGTAACGAACGTTCCCACTGCTAGGACAGGCCTTCTTTCTGTGATTGGGTCGTTGTACACCACGAGGCTCAGTACGGGTTGCATCAGTTACATGTCTTCTTCATTCTAGGATACCTATATACCTATGTTTCATTTTCCTCACGATGATTTCCTTCACTGCCTCGTTGGTCTAGTGTACGTTAGCGTGACTGCTGAGCCTGCTGCTGCTGGTCCTGGCTTCGATTCCCTGGTCGGGCAAAATGTTATTTGGTTTTTCCATCAGGAATTTCTCAGTAGCAGCCACGGAGTCTGGATTTGTGACGGGTTGCTGGCATTGGCTCGCCCCCTATCACATTAAATTATATAAATGGCCGAATGAAAATAATTTCTATACTGTTAAGGATTTTTTTGAATATAAGTAACAATGTTTGTAGACTTTTAATTTGTTTATTCGTTGAACTTTGCATGTTTTAATTTTTAAGCAAAACATGTAAGTATGATCTCTTATGCTTTAATAACACCTATGTATACCATGTTTTTCGCAATAAATTATTATCTTATCTTATCTTATCTTACATGGTACTTAAAACATAACTAGCGAAATGTGGGTGTAGTATTAAGTACAACTCTGCCCAGTCCTTCGGAGATTAGAAGCGTGATGTTATGTTATGTGTGATTTCCTTCACCGTTTTGAGACCAACGGTGGTGACACTGGGCACCCACAACCTGCACGTGCACATGAGTAGATACATGTGACACGTGGCCTGCTCATCTGTTCAAAATAAGACCAGCTCGTATCAAAACTACCACAAATAATCATATTTCTACGCATGTATTTTAAACTTCAAACTCCTACAACGCATTTCCTCCAACCCCCCAAGCAAATAAAGTAACCATCATTTACATTATGACGTATCAACCGCAGCCCCTCATGGTCTCACAATGAGGCTATATTGCGACTGACGGGATCCACCTACCGGTATTATGACTAATTATTTACTTAATATCGTGTAGGGTCGGGCGGATGGTACTAATTTGAAGGGAGTAGAAGGTTCTGGGCTTTAAAATTGTTGATGATGTCAGATGTTGGTAGTACTCGTATTTTTAAGGGATTTGGTAGATAAGTACTGCCACTTTGACTATGAAGTCTTAATACTTAACTGCCTGGTCGGTAGCCTAGTTTTCACAGCCGATACTACTAAGTTTGAGGTCCTGGTTCGATGCCTAGGTCAGGCAAGTGTTATTGGGTTTTACTAACGTTAATTTTTTTGTTCTAGATACCACACTTAAATGTAGATGCGTCATCAACTTTAGACATAAAGTAGAAAGTCGTATCTCCCAGTAATTATCCTGGCACCCAACCTTGCATCCTTCGGCCCATATCATCTTTGCCAGAATACAGCATTTCTGCTTCCCAGAAGTAATACGTATGGACGAGCTTTTTTCAAAGAACTCGACTACTACAGAATCATTATTAAAAGAAACCGTACTAAGAAAACTTTTGCCTTGAAACTATGACTCATTATATAGCCAGAAATTAACCTCGTTAAATATGAACAATTTGCTTAGTGCGTATCGGGCAGGCCACACACAAAATACAGTTTTATGTAAAGTAAGTAACTGAATGCTCACTATGGTGGCTCGTTCGAGGTGGCATACGGAAAGATTACCTAGACAGATATGGGGAAGGCTTTTGCCCAGCAGTGGGACATTCATGGCTATTGATAGTGTAACTTTCAATCAGTGTCTTCTAGAGTTCTGTACCCGAACTCCCGAAGGGTAACCAACGGGACCCTATTCCTAAGCCTCCGCGGTCCTTCCGTCCGTCCATCTGTCAGCGGGCTATATCTCATGATCCGTAATAGGTAGACAGTTGAAATTTTCACAGAATGTATATTTCTGATGCCGCTATAATAACAAAATAGTAAAAATAAATTAAAAATTAAAGGGGGCTCCCCTACTACGATGGTAAGGAACCCTTCATGCGTGAGTCCGAGTGGCGCACTTAGCCGTTTTTTTTTAAATCGTTTGTGCAGTTTCGGATGTCACCTTCAAATAAAATTTTTATCTTTATCATATAAGGGTGTAGATTTAAAGCTATGCCATTTTACATGACTATAAATTGTACTTCTCAACATACCTTATATTAAGGCGGTTCCCCGAGCAAAATTAGCAACTCTATTTGTGGTGGTTCAAACTTCGTTTGAAATACTCTTAGAATAAAGTTCTAATCAGCTTGCACCACAAAGTGATTGTTACGTCAGTCACTGCAGGCCGAATAGTGCAAAATGAATGGTTTTTATTCTTTATAAAATAAAATTTACGTCTTTTGGAAAAAATAAGGCATTTGCTAGGTCATTTGAGCAAATTACCTTGAGCGAGCAGTTTTTTGGAGCCTTTATCCAAAAGAAATACCAACTAATAAAAAATACATTAAATTACTACATATTCTTGACTCCAAAATCGTAGTTTTTTTTTTAAGTAGCTTAATGTAATAAATCCCCTCACAACGAAACCACAGAAATGAGAAATAATGATTTATAAAGTGCTACTCCTCGTAAAGTAACCATTATTTTTATTTGCTACTTATACTAATGGATAGACAATTTAATAATGAACATAATTGTCGTATTTTTCCCAAAAGACGTAAATTTGATTTTATAAAGAATAAAAACCACTCATTTCGCACTATTCGGCCTGCAGTGACTAACGTAACAATCACTTTGTAGTGCAAGCTGATTAGAACTTTATTCTAACAGTATTTCAAACGAAGTTTGAACCACCACAAATAGAGTTGCTAATTTTGCTCGGGGAAACGCCTTAAGTAAGACTAAGTATCGAAATAGGTGCTTAATTTGATATAGTAACTGTGGCAAAGTCGACACTAACACGTTTTGATATTTTAGTAGCGCAACTAATCACAGTTTACGAGTACCTGTAATGGTAACTATGTATGTGGCGAAGTATTTTGAGCTTCTTGAAAATATTGGAAAGTAAAATATGGTTTTTGAACTTGGATAGGTAGCATTTAATAGGCGAGACGACAAAAAAATACTAATTAGTCAGTCAGTTAGATTATCTTTTAAAATTCTCAATACCTCACGCCTAGGTATAATTTTTAGCTAGTTCTGACGTCACGAGCCCCCACTCCCGAGTTTTGACGCGTTTTATCTTTGTCAATATTCATTGATTTACAAAAACAAAAAATACGTGTCCATTAATTTCCAATATTTTAACTGACGGACTAAATAGATTTGTAATTTTTTGATACTGTCGTCATGCCTATTACCAGACATTATAATTATCTAGTGTTTTTAATTAGTCGTTTACAAATGTAAATAAAACCTTAATGTTGGAGCGCGGTTCTATTTAGGCATTAATTATGTGTGACAAGCTGTTAATCAAATCAAATCAGTTCAACTTTTGAACCAACCAAGACATTCATCTAATGACTCAATCATCATCATCATTAATTAAGGCCCTTCTAACCCTAAAAGTAGCAACTCTACTTGTAGTGGTTCAAACTTCGTTTGAAATTCTGTTAGAATAAAGTTCTAATCAGCTTGCACTACAAAGCGGTTGTTACGTCAGTCACTGCGGCCGAATAGTGCGAAATGAGTGGTTTTTTGCGATTTACAAAAAAATCTATTGATTGGACTAAAAAAGTAAAACACATAAGACCTGATTTATAGTTAGTTCAGATAGTATGCAAAGTTTCATGATCTAATTTGAAGTACTTTTTGAATACCAGCGGTTTATTGTTCCATTTGGAGGTAACTTTGGAAATTTTTCGATCGAGAAAAGTTTATGGAATCGTGTTTTCGTTACACATAGTACTTAGCATTAATCCTCAACTTTACCATATATTTATTTCAAAATTAATGCTGCAGTATTTTAGGCGTAACGGAGGATCATGCAAAGCCGTTTGAGGGGGTATAGGCCAGGGCACGCCACAATAGTGGCGGTAAGTCCCCTCTTTGAGGAGTGGCTTGAGAGACGCCACGGCGTCCTCACCTTCCGCCTGACGCAGGTCCTCACCGGACACGGTGTTTTCGGGAGGTTCCTGCACCGAATCGGGCGGGAGGAAACGCCCGGGTGTTTCCACGAGGATCGACCGGAGGACACGGTGGAGGTGTGCCCCGCGTGGGCGGAGCACCGCCGTGTCCTCGAAGCGGCGATTGGCGGCGGCGACCTCTCGCGTCCGGCCCTGGTGCAAGCCATGGTCCGGAGCGAGACGGAATGGGACGCCGTCACCTCCTTCTGCGAAGCAGTAATGCTAGAGAAGGAGGTGGCGGAACGTGAGAGGGAGAGAACCTCACAGCGTCCCGGCCGCCGCGGGAGACGCCCTGGGCGTCGGGGGCCACTACGTGGCCCCCAGCCACCGTAGGCGCGGGCCTGTGGACGGTGGGCTATGGGCTAGCTCGCCGTCCGTCCGTCTCATGACGACAGGCCGTGTCGACGGCGCGTTCGTGTTCCACGCGCGCCTCAAAGAGAGTCAGCAAAAAGGAAGGGGTCCGAAAGGACCGATGCCTGCCGGGGTTGCGGGACTATTCGAAAGAGATACCGTGGCCCCGGAACACAAAGGGCGATGAAGGAACATGGATGGGTTTTAGTCAGTAAAAGTCTGACACTCCCTCCTGCTCCGCCCAGAGCGGGAGAAGTCATTTGATGATTTCCCATCCGAAAAAAAAAAAAAAAAAAAAAATGGGGTATAGGCCCCTAATGACTCTTCCCTGGAATGTAAATGTGGTGTTGTACAAACGATGGGGCACTTATTATCATGTCGTGCCAAGTAGCTAAGTTCTGGGCCAACTAAATTTAGATTGCCACGACACGCTAAGAAAATAAATTTTATTTTCAACAACCAGTTTGCATTTCATCAACAACATAACAAATACACTCGCATTTTAGTGTTGAACAAAATTCGAATATCAAATGTCACTAAACGTTTTAATAATATTTGGACCGTAATTTGACATAAAACATGTGTCGAGTAAGACTCAACATTCAACAATGGTGACCAACTTTGTTGCGTACGATAACATAACATAACATGTAAACTGTCAACATTGACAAAGAGTTGCATTGTAAATGTTGGGCCAAACCCTTTGCATAGTAAGTAGTGATGCGTACTTTGGAAATTATTATAATAAAACAATGTTCGTATTAATATTGTAAATTACAACAGGTATAAAGATAATAATAATTTGTATGGTTATGGATGTTTGAGAAACGTTAAAACCTAAGGTAAGTTACATGTAAGGCTAAGCGTCTGTCATTTTATTATAGGTGTGGTCATAATTTATTTATTTATTTATTTAGGATCTCCAACAAAGGATGTACACAAACACAATAAATGAGTTATGGACGATAAAAGTATCTCGTAGGTGTACTCCTTCACTTACAGGAGACCACAGCATGCACAATAAAATGTATAACTAAGTTAACAAAGAATTAGTCGCATTAAAATCTAAATTAAAATCAAAACCAAACCACAAAACTGGAGAAATAAAATTAAATAAAATTAACAATGTCTTAGTAGCAATTGGGAAATTAAAGTCAAGATCAAAGTCAAACACATTAGGTAACAAAATTGGAAAAATACAATAAAGAATGAAATAAAATTAACAATGTCATGGCAATTGAGAAATTAAAATTAAAATCAAAATAAATTAAAATTGGTCACATAAAAATAGAAATAATAAAAAATATAATAAAATAATCAACAACTAGAAAATTTTTTGAGGCATTTTTTATAATTAGCAAGATAATCACATTGGCGAATAATAATATGCGAATAATAGACGATCCCATTACATTTTATTACTATTTTAAAGTTAATTGAGGACATAATATCTCAGATGCCAGTTGCAGATCGTTAATCAATAATATCAAGCTGCGATGACGGCATATTACGGCAATATTTTTGATCTGCTGGGAATAGGCTTCTCTTTGCCAAGCTCCACGTTCTTGTGTCAGCCTCATCCGGGATATTCCCGCAATGACAACAATATCGTCTGCCCATCTTGCCGCCGGATGACCAACATTTCTCTTTGCATTCCTTGGACGCAACAGTATAAGTGCCATTAATTAAAATATCAGCCTTTTAATGCAATCCATGGCGCCTTGAGTGCCCTGCTTTGCCTGACCCCTCTTTTCGTCTTCGTCAGGGTGGTCAGCTGCAGGGAGCAGGTTATACATAGAACAGTAGAGAAGGAACGTGCACGCACGACGACCAATCAAGCTATGAAAAACCAATTTAATTTCTCATTGTGCGGTAAATCTATCATCAGAGATCATTTTATAGGTACTGGAAATATTTAGCTATATGTCGCCGTGTGTACCGTGCACTTCGGGTAGATACGACGTTTGTAGAAGGGTTTGGAATTTGTACTTATTAAATCTTTCTTTTTATCGGGTCATGAATTTGATTTTTTTTATTCCTAAATAAAATCCCATGCCAAGGATGGTAACATGGTAACCCTAAGACCTGCTCACTGCGTGTTAGAGATTTCAGTTTTCTTTAAAAAAATGTTGGTGTCGTAAGTCACTGATCTTATGGTCTTGGTCTATGTCAGGTATTAAAACTGGTGTTAAATGGGTCATTAAAATTTGGTGCCAGATTGTCTGCTTCATAATATGTATTTACGAGTGTATAATTATGGACTAATTTATTATGACAACTAAGATGGTCTAGAAAGAAATAAACCAATCAGGTGATTAAGTCATTAACTATATTTACTTCTAAAGGTCACTCCAATATTTATTTGCTTTGTCTTGATAAGAAGGAGGATTTACTAGTTTAATTTGTAGTACAAAAATGTAACAGACGAATTGGGGCCGTAGACATAACATAACATCACACCTGTAATCCGCGAATGGCAAGGCAGAGGTGCAGTGATAGTACACCCACATTTCGCATGTAATGTTTAAGTCCCAAGTAATAAGGGCGAGCCTATTGCCATCGAACGGGCACAAATCCAGACTCCTAATTATAATTTGTCCGTCTTAAAAATCGAACGAAGGAGCTCATGCTTTTTACTGAGCCGGAACCTCAGACTTCTTTCGTAAATAAACTGCAACCCAATTGGCTAGCGCAACTTAAGAGGGTGTCATCCTGAACATCGACAGTTAATAAGAATAGTACGATTTGATGTAAGTGTTCAAATACAAACAAACGCTCACACCTATCAAAAATTACGTTTTTAACACATTTTTCACTTTTCTTACTTTTTGCTGTAACACAAACTAAAAAAAAATGAACTAAAAGTCCTAACAAACTGTACCCACTTGCATCTAAACGTACTATACTATGTTTCATCCACGTCAACAGCCTCTTAAATAAATATCTCCTTATAACAAGTCAATCTTCAGTGATAACCAAAGAACAGCGTAACTATAATTGTGGGCGGATTTCATTTTAAAGAACAATTGCATCATCAATACTCTACCTCCCTCCGCTACTTACATAAACTCTACTGAGCAACTATTAAATTTTAATGGACTAATATAAATCCTAAATCGTATTACCCAGGGGATAGCAAGAGCCCATGTGTGCCCCAGCAGCAGTCCAGATTGCGTCCTATTCAATTTGTGAGTGCAATATATCAACAAACTCGGTAGATACAAATATACAATCATTTGTAAGGCGTCACTAAGCATGTTGTACGATGTACCTATGTCCCTTATAGGGTTGTGCTAAGTGCATTAAATAAAATAAAATCAAATTGGTTTTTCTTTTTTAGCGTGGTCCGCAAAAATTTGCAAAAAGTTTATGACCGTCTGTCAGAGGTGTGTTTTTTGAAATTTATTGGACGCAGTAATTTCAAATAATATAAATAATATTTGACCTTCTTGACTTCGTCCACAAAAATAATGACAGCTCGGCTTATATGCATGATATAAATACATAATATATTTATACAATATATAATATATAGCGTATAGCACCCACGAATAATGTACGTTTCCATCAGTGAAAAAATGTTTAGAATTGGATTATAGTTCCGGAGATTACCCCCTACATACAAACATACAAACCTACAAACTTACAAACATACTCCTTTATAATATTAGTATGTATAGATTATCAAAATTTAGAATTTTGATTTTGAGCGTAAAACTTAGAAAAGTTGGTATGGGTGTGTAAAACTTAGGTAAGTTGGTATGGGTGGGTAAAACTTAGGTAAGTTGGTATTGTGGTCGTAATTTTTTTCTGAAAAAATATTTGCATCTGCAAAGCAATAAACGGTATGGGTAGACAGACATACACACATCAAAAATGTCTAGGGATCAAGCATTTTTATGCGGATTTCTTGAGATTGAGATGTGGCTTTGTAATAAATTTATGATTTTATAAATTTATATGGATCCTTTTTGGTGCATTTCATAATTTGAATCAGGAACTCTCAATCAAATTCGAGTAAAAGATGAAAATAAGCTGTCAATATTTTCCCTATAAAAACATACAACGCATTGAAGACATTATTAGTGCTACTGTTTCCCTACTACTGATTAAAACCAACGTTATTATGGAGCGGCGACGTCATTTAAGCAGGGAAGAAATGCTCAGAGCCGTGGGAATGATAGAAGCTGGTTCCCGGCAACGTACTGTAGCTTTAGCTCTGAATACAAGTCAGAGTGTTATCAGTCGACTTTGGACACGTTACCGAAGCACTGGTACCGTGGCTGAGCGCCATGGAGGACGGTATCGCTGCACCACACGGAGACAAGACCGATACATTGAAATCTTAACTCGAAGAGCTCCAACAATAACCGCCATGATGTTAGCCGTGAGGCTTCATCACTCTTCAGGGAACTTAATTAGCGACCAAACAGTCAGAAACCGCTTGCATGAAGTGAACCTTCATTCCCGAAGACCGCTACGGGTACCACCTATAGCAATGCACAATCGTAGGATTCGATATCAATGGGCTCTTGAACACAGAAATTGGGCAGAAGAACAATGGCGTTTCGTGTGCTTTTCTGATGAGTCTCGTTTTGGTATGAGACCGGATACAAGACGTATACGACACTGGAGAACCCCTGGACGCCAACAGCGATTAAAATCCTGCCAGGAAGTCCATCCTTATAGTGGTGGAACCATCATGGTATGGGCGGGTATTTGGATCGGCGGAAGAACTGAGTTGATTTGGATCAGAGGCAACCTCAACGCTCAAATTTATGCTGAGACGATTGTATCAGACGTCATCGTTCCTCTACAAGTGCAAATCGGTCCCTTATTTCAGTTAATGCATGATAATGCACGACCGCACACCGCAAGAGTTGTAAGACAGACTCTCGCCGCAGCTAACATCAATGTCCTGCCCTGGCCTGCTCAGTCGCCAGACTTGAACCCGATTGAGCATGCATGGGATATGCTACAGAGAAGAGCTCTGCCGAATATGGAGGGTATCCAGTCGCAAGAAGAACTTTTTTTGTTGTTGCAACGAACATGGGCGGCCATTCCACAGCGTGATTTGGATGAACTCATTTTGAGTATGCCAAACCGATGTTCTTGTGTTGTTAGTGTTCGCGGTAGAAACACGGATTATTAATTGTTTAAGTTACCCAATAAAATTTTAAAGAAAACTGTTATTTCAGTCTTTTTTTCGAACTTTAATGTTAGTGGTTCAAATGTCAAAAATCCCTTTATTAGGAAAATGGCAAATTTCTTTATTAATGCAAAGGTGACTTGGTTTATCGTTACTGTGACAAACGAAAACACTTTATTTGATGAATCCTTAAAGAAAATTTTAATTAATATCAATCAGGAGAAAAGTTATTGCAAAAATATATGTTGATCCCTAGATACTTTTGATGTGTGTAGTAACAGTGTTAGGGTTATTGAATAAAATTTGTGTCATTACTTTCTGCGCTTGCAAGATTATATTTTCCTTAATGTACCCGTCCGTCAAACTTTCCTGAGTGCTTTAAATTGCAATGGAACTATGTATGTATTTTCCTGATTTGTTATGACGGTTTCTGTCAAACGATTTTTGTTTTGCATTTGGGGAACTGTGTCTAAAAAAAAAAACCAAGTATGCCATTTGCTTCTACTTCGTTCACCTATTATACCCATTTTTTATTTGGAAAGTGATAAAAATGTCAGAATTACATTTTTATTTATTATTATAAGTCATCATAATAATAAGTCCACAACTATATTAATCCCAAATAAAACACACACAGTGACAATAAATTTTCAAAATTTCGCCAGTGTATTAGATATAAATATAAATTTGTAATTGACCTTTTTTACATTCATGTTATTTTTAATTAAACTTGTTCATTAATGACTTAAAAGTGTCTCTTATTTATTTTCTCATGGAACGAGATGAAAAGTAGAGTATATGACTCGAGAGCAAACATATTTTTCCCTCAGGCGATGTACTTTGAATCCCTCGCTACGCTCAGGTTTCTGTTTTATAATCTATCTCTTTATTCTAGAATCCTTCAGTTCGCTCTGGATTTAAAATAGCGTCCTCGCCGTAAATAGAACTGCAAATAGAATCAAAGTCTTATCTTTAAAAATACTATTTTGCTCCCTCGTCATACAATCTACTATTTTTCAGCTAGTGTAACCATAGAATTAGCATTATTGTAAAAAAGCAGCGCTACAACTTTGTTTTAGTTATGGTTTTGAGCATATTGCATCTAATTAAATTATTAGCGAACTTATTGAAACCGAATATATTAGAAGACTGGCCCGAGGCATTTAGTCCGCCTTTGTTTTAATAAATAAAAAACTTGATACAATTTAATTATTAAAAAAACATTCCAATTTATTTTCCACAAATACAAAACGCCATGACGCCAATACATTTTTAATTAAATAATAATACGCTGCGTAGTACAATGGGCAACCCTATCGCCTAAGGGCTATTGCACATCGCTCGGCTAATTTGGTGATGTTATACAAGTCGCCTTACTCTTTAGTCTGCCTATTACGATATTGGACTGTCTTAGTGATGTGCCTTTTCTGTGTGTAAGTTATCGAATGATCGATTCTTTTTATGGCAGTTTGAGTGTCACAAGCACACACCTGTCGGGCTGTCGCATTGTTTTTTTCTGGTGCTTATGTGACTGATCGTAACACAGGCAGAACAGGCAGACAACATTATCATTGTAGCATAATTATAATTTTCGACACTGGACATTAATGCATTTTAAACATTATTTATTTTAAATAGAAAACAAGGGAATTTGTGTGAAATTGTTTTTTGGCAAAGTTTGGACATTTGTGATGAGGAGGGATGAATTGCATGTGACTGAAATAGTGATAAACAAATATGGATTGTGTGAAGAATGATATGAAAGGCAAAGGAGGAAGTGATAGCATGACAGTTAATAAGGGAGAACCCGAATAAAACAACGTATTGCGTCGACCCCAAGTAACATGGTACAAGCCCAGGAAGATAATGATTGGACAACACTAACATAGAGGTCACATAGTAACAGATATGTAGTCACAAAAAGCGGTCAAATCTATTTTTTATTGCAGCTGACCACTGCAAATAGAATCAAAGTCTTATCTTTTCCCCTCCAACAAATGAAACCTTTATGCCAAGTAAATTTAAGAAAATCACCCGAATTTTACCATAATAGAAAACAAAAGCTGCTCCCACAAAATATCGACAAAAAAACCCAACAAAACATCGATATACTCTCACTCTCCGCCATTCAACCCATCACCCGTATATGAATATTTAATTTCACCCCTTTCTGTGTTTATTTATTGGTCGTATATTTCACGGGCCGGGGTTGAATTTGCATGCGTTACCGCGTTAGTGTGTACGCTGTCCAAATTATTGTGGGGTTGGCCTTCTGTTGCAATGAATAAACGCAGATAACGGGTGACGGTGACGGGATGTAAAAGTCACTGGAAGTGACGATTGAAATGACGTCATGTTTTGAAACTTTGTGTTACTACTTACTTTTAGCATACATATTTACAGTTTCCAATTGTTTGTTTGGTCAGTGGTTATTGTTAAAATTTGTTGAATAATCACTGAATTATGCGTAATATTTAACGCTAAGTCAATATTATCACTAAAATCTTTGAAGAAACGTTGCCATTTGACATTTATTGTTAAAAATCGTAAACTTTACTATCTTAAATAACGCGTAGTAGGCAAGAACTATAAATTCCTTCTCACCAAAGCTTTAGCCCCGACATTTAACTTTATCTCCGCAACAAGTAAATATTAGTACCCCACTAATAAACTACACCGATAAGCCGTATCTAGGAATACTAATTTATCTAAAACCCTATTCAGCGATCGATATCGATGTCGACGTGCATTGCATGCGTGTCACATCACTATTTTTATTGTTTAAAGCCATTGATACACCGGCGATTGTTATCAAAACATTGTTTCGTATGGATAAACCATAATTTGTTTATTTTGAGTACATTCGCTACATTGTCCTGTTCTGATGCAATATTTCATTTAGTTCTGAATTATTTATCGGTTAATGAATAATATTTAGTGGTTCGAAGTTGATTAATATTGGTTTGATAATTGTATAGTATTCTGGACTATTATTTATGACTGAAAGGCTAGAATACGATCAAGTGTCTATAAATTCTTGGTTGCATATTTTAGGTTAGGAATAATAAGCGTAAAATTTGATGACTATTGTATAACGATTTTGGAATTTTGATTATTATCTACGTAAGTTACTTAATTTATTAATATTGATTTTGGTTGCTGCCTGAAAAATTTTTAAGCGCATATGATGCAGACGAATGAAAAACATGTTCTGAGGAAGGTTCTGAATAAGAATATGGATAACTTTAATGACTTCAAACGATGGATGAATAATAATTGTGTGAAAGAAATAGCAAGAAAAGGGATGACGTTAGATAATACGACGACGACATACATAAAGTCACGCTTTTTACCGGTGGGGGTAGGCAGAAACCTGCTACGACCTTTACACCTGGCGAAATGTGTGTGGATGTACTAAATAGATAATCCTTCGGGGATTCCAGCCGTTGTGTTATGAAGAAGGTGCTACTTACATTTCCCATAAATAAAGGTATCGTGCCTGAGCGTGGGAAAGGCTTGTAGATTGCTACAATGACACACAGTGGACTGGGAATACGGGGAATCGTGTGGCTGGCTCACATCTCATTGAACTATTTTGCACACAGTGAGCTAATCGGTGTCTAGATTTATGTCCGGATTATGAAAACATTTGCTCTACCTTTCTCTAGTGCTTACAAGCTGTGCTGCTGAACATCCATCATCTCTGGAACGCGCTACCCCTTGGCATTAAAAAAGCTGAAAGCAAATTGGCTTTCAAAAGAGCAGTTCGGAAGTTCTATTTAAAGTCAGTCTAAATTACTTTCTAGTTACTACTAGTGTCGTAGTAATTATTATAAGGTTTCTTGTATTTCGGACTATTTGTATGTATTTTAGTATATATTAGTTTATTTTAGCATAAATATTATATGTATTAGTATTTTATGTACCCATTTATGGTTTTTAATTGATGCTTGCAAAATGGTATTTTTCTTATTTATTTTTGTTGTACTCTATCACAATGCTATCCTATTTGACCCAAAGGTTGACTGGTAGACCTTGTGGCATTAAGTCCGCCTATGTACCACCCTTGTACATGAAGTTTAAATAAATAAACATCAGGTACTATCCTCGATTCCCAAGTACTCATACACCAAAATGTTCTTTCATCTTTTTGTTTATCACGAGTTTCATAATAGCAGCCCAGAGCTTTAATTTTTGGTCTATTGGTGGCCATAGGCCTAATAAGGCCTATGCGTAAGCCTAGGGAAAAAACAGGCATGATGTTTCGTTTTGAAATATTTAAGAATGATTATTGAGCAATCGCGCTCTTTGTATGAAACTCATAGAATCTAAACTAATATTATGAAGATTCGATTTTTTGTTTGTTTGTTACGATTTAAGTCAAGAACTGCTCAACCGATTTAAAAAATCTTTCACCATTTGAAAGCTACATCTTTACCGAGTAACATAGGCTATAAATTATATTGATATCATGCAAATTAGCCGAGCGAAGTCGCGGGTAAAGTGCTTATAGTCTGATAATAAAGATGAGTAAGAGTTTGTATGTAAAAATAATATAAGACGTCGAAACCTTGCGTAGACTACCGCATGACGGACAATGCCTCGTAAAATAGAAACCAAGTTCTCTTAGTTACACAAGAAAGTCACAAATTTACAATACAAACATATCTGTCAAACGTAATTATAAGGTTGAAAATTGGAGAAGTTGTAATTTTGACAGCCTCGTTTATCTAGTGGTCGCAAGCGGAACGGCTGGGGATAAGGTCCTGGGTTCGATTCCCGGGTCGGGCAAAGGATTATTGGGTTTTTCTATCAGGAATTTCTCAGCAGCTGCCACGGAGTCTGGATTTGTGCCCGGACGGCAATTGGCTCGCTCCCTACTACATGGGACTTAAACATAGCTGAGGTGGGTGTACTATTAGGTACACGTCTGCCTACCTTTTGTGGATTACAGGCGTGATTTTATTTTATGTAATGATAATTTTAGCTAAGAGTGATTAGTTAGTAGTAGTGATAGTTTGATTAAATATTAAATCTAACAAAGCAAAAGGTAATCACCAACGTTCATATTCTTACAAAGTTCTAACAAAAGAAAAGCCACACTTTATACCAACTCCGTTTCAAATCTATTTACTAACGAACTCAAATTCAACCGATCTGAAAATATTAGTCTACGAAAAGTTCCGTTTCACGTTTCAAAACTTTTCATATAACTTGCGGTGTTTGTACCATTCTGTTTGACTTCTAAAACGGCGTCGGAGTGAAACGGAACGTTCTATTCAATATGGCTGACTCAATAAAGTATAACAATAAGTTTTTGAAGTTAAATACGTAGGAGCCCAGCTTCTCCTTCTTCCTTCGGAAATGTCGATTGAAATAATTTGATTCTTTTTGGGAATAAAATGTCGATTTTATGATTAAGATTGAAGTTTGGTCAGGATTCGTTTTATTAGTTCAATGAGGTTGCGTCTTTTTAAGTTTCAGGAGTCGTGATACTTGAATAAATCTGGCGCAACTTGAGCACTGGTTTATAAGGTATTGTATGCTCCGAAAATGTTATAACCTCATAGTTTTCGTATGATGTTGTTCCACGGATAACGGGTTAAAGACAAATATGCACTGCACATGCACAGGTCCAAGAAAGGCTGGCGTGACGATTTGGACTCGTTTCTGACTATTGGCCCGAGAAGGCAAAACGCCGGAAGAGTTGGAGAGGAATGAGGGAGGCTTTTGCCCAGCAGTGGGTCAGAAAAGGCAAACTAAAAATAAAAGTGCACTGCGAGTCCTGTAGCAGCCACGTTACAGGAATGATGGAAGCTACTGAAGATACTAAAAATGGAATCAAATTCTGGGCCGATACAATTTAGATTCAGGAGCCGGGCATAAAATCATTCAATCAATCAACTGCAATAGCAGTCCACTGCTAAACAAACTTCACCTTTCCTAAACTACACAACAACACCAGAGGCTGTTTCCACGTTCCGTATCCAGGTGGAGGGCGTATGATACAGACTCTAGCACTACAATCTGTCAAACTTTAATAGATTTTCAACTTTATCACTAAAGCATTAGGTTCAAGGTTGATTGGGAAAATTTGTCAGTTTCGAGTAGCTTGATGTGTATTATTATTGATGTGTAGTATTATACTCTTATTATTTATCTATAACGTGTACCAACTTCTACAAAAGAAGGACAATTTACCTTAGCTTCTTAGATGAAAGAACAAGCTCATTCGAAGATCTCCGTTACGCAATTAAATAGCATTTAAAACTAGGCCAAAAGACAAGTAGCAATAACAAGACAGTACTTTTTATACATAGACAAGCTACCGTAAAAAATTAAGATCAGATTTAGAAGAACCGTTCGATTAACGAGTTTAGTTTTTGTTGGTTTCATTCAACTCCGTCAGTTGTGGCTTGTGGCCATGAAATATTGTAGTTGAGCGATACTAAGGCGATGTCGGTACAATATTAATTGGTGTGTATTTTTCATACTCTGGCTGGATATTAATTAGTTGACTAATTTTTAATCTAAGCACAATTTTTTTTTGCGAATTCTTGTTATTTTTGCAATACTTTTACACAGTTTTCTTGTGGTCGCAACCGCTAGGCTGCTGAGCATGAGGTCCTGGGTTCGATTCCCGGGTCGGGCAAAGTGTTTTTTGGGTTTTCCATCAGAAATTTCTCAGTCACGGAATGATGTTACAATATGTTGTATTCTTATCAAGGGAAATCGCAGAAGTTCGTTGATGGACGAATGGATGTAAAAATTGTTTTCTCCTGATGTAGAATCTACATCTAAATTGTGATACTGCTGATTAATTAGTAAGAAGAAGTACTCATGAGCAGACTCAGAAGCCATTTTTGATTACCTTCGGGTGGGGGCCGGGTGGTTTTTTCTCAGGGCTATAATTTTCAACAAAGTTATCAAAAATAGTGTCTTAATCTTAAAACACATATCACTTGAGTTCAACTTTTATTGGTCTGATGAACATGACATTGTCTTAATTATAACAAAAATATAATCTTTTTCTAAAAAAACAGCTAGTTTTCATAAAACGTAACGGTATTCAATATCAGGTATGCCGTTATGTTTCATATTAAAATTGAGTGTCTTTTAAATTAATACAGTGATTATCATGCGTAGGCGTCGAAAGGGCTTGATAAGTTCATTCGATCGAAGATTAAATTATAAGGTAAGAATGTACATTAATATCACTCGTAGCAGCTCACATGTTCCTGGCATCTTTTTTACTGCAAATAAAATTTTTTAATGATCAAGTCAAATTGCGTTATTAATTGCGTCTTACGTCATTAATATGTCCTTTCTACGTTTGATAACCGACAAACTGTTTATTGTAAGAGCTCTATGAAGGTGAATTTCTACAGAAATTAATAGGTAGTTACTTCAAGTACATTCTACAGTCGTGTCCGGTTATGTTCTCACGGCTTACCGAGAACTATTGGGATTGTGAGGAAAAAGAGCTCAATACTGCTTCACATATGTTTTGTTTTAAAGATAACGTGTTGGGACGAGATTTGTGGAATTCCTATGACATAGTTATTATGGTATGGATAGAAGAGACAGCGTTGTTTTGTTTTGTTTTACGTACACTTTCACTAGCTTTGGTCACGGCTGAAAATTATTCCAATGTACGAATGTACTGCCGGGATAAAAAGTATCCTATGCTCTGACCCTCTGGCCATGGTCTACGTGTGTCAAATTTCTTCGAAAACCTTTTCAGCCATTAAGGTGTGAATTCATGACAAATAAACAAACTCATTTACACTCACTATCATTCAACGCTAAATCTCTCTTAAGTCAATGAGTAAATAAACGGTTGGAATTTCAAATCTCGGTGATGAGCTTAGCGTTAAGAATCCAGCAATAAGTTTTAATTCAGGTATTGGTGTCGATTCTGTTGTGCACAAACTAAACTTAATTTATGCTATTGCTATATTTTACTAAAAGGTAGTGCGAGAAAAGGACGGCTATAGCTATGAACTAAGTTAGAGATGTCAAACTAGTTTATGCCTTGCGCTTCACCGTGTTTTTAGTCGACATGATTTTATGTGCTCTCTTCATTTGTATAGAAATATTAGTTCCACCTAAATTTGACAGTTCTAAATTACTTCCGTCTCTTTCTCGTTTTATTAGAGAGAAAAAGATAGCAAAGATAGCATTGCTATTGGGAGTATGGTTCGCAATAGTTCAGCTTCTTTAAAAAAAAAAAAAAAAATTGTTTATTTTCAGACAACTAAGTCCATAGAAGAGGTTAATAATAGACATCTTTTATACTATGTTAGTACCAAAAAATAACAAATGTGAATGGTTAGTATTCTTTTGTCTCGGTATCTGTGCTTAGCCATCGCACGTATATCACGTAGGTGTAGCACACTTTCAATTAAATTTTCTAATCATGAAACCGACTTCAAAACTAAAATTTCTAGCTCTGCGGTTATTCCATAAATCAATTATGATTGTGTATTATTTAGGAACACAACCAACAGGATATTCTTTAGTCGTAAGTTTGATATTGGCCGTCTGTAACCACAACACAGTCACCAGAAAATTACAGAAGGTCCGTTCTGTACAACAGCATCAGATGCCTAGCCTTTTCTCAACTATTTTGGGGTCGGCCTTCAGTCTAACTGGGTGCAGTTGAATACCAATATTACCATGAAGCGACTGCCTATCTGACCTCCACAACCTAGTTAGTATTAGGTAATGATATGCCTTGGTAAGACTGGTTTTCAGATTTTCGGGCCAGTGACTATCTGTAACGACTGTCAAAGATCTACAGATGAAAGCCAACGGCTTAACGTGCTTTCCGAGGTACGGAGGATACTCGGCGTGTAATGCATGGTTCACGGAACTACCTAGGCAAGTGCGGCTTAACCAAAGATCGACCCGTGTGGCTGTAGGTTCTCTTGAGACTTTTACGTAGTCGTACAGCGATCTCAAAGAAATGTCGATCGCGAGTGCGGAAGCGTTTCTATGTGTGCGTTCATGTCTCAAACAAATGACAGTCGCGAGTGCGCTTGCACTCGCTGTACGTGAAGCGTGTCTATGTCCGCGTGCGTTTTCGCTCGTTGCATGAAGCTGTATTTCTGTATTGTTTTATTCTGTGGCTGGAGCTATTGGCTATTGGTTAACCGCAACAAATGAACCATTTTGTGTTACGATGATACCTCTCTGAACTCTAGAGATTCTATGGTTACTTTCTTTTGTTTTAGAGGTGTCTTTTCAGGGATTTCTTTACGTAGGTAATCTAAAGTTTATTCAAAGAAATTAACTGAATGACACTGACACTGCTGATAGGATCGATCTACACACATCAAAAGTATCTAGGGATCAACATATATTTTTGCAATAACTTTTCTCCTGATTGATATTAATTAAAATTTTCTTTAAGGATTCATCAAATAAAGTGTTTTCGTTTGTCACAGTAACGATAAACCAAGTCACCTTTGCATTAATAAAGAAATTTGCCATTTTCCTAATAAAGGGATTTTTGACATTTGAACCACTAACATTAAAGTTCGAAAAAAAGACTGAAATAACAGTTTTCTTTAAAATTTTATTGGGTAACTTAAACAATTAATAATCCGTGTTTCTACCGCGAACACTAACAACACAAGAACATCGGTTTGGCATACTCAAAATGAGTTCATCCAAATCACGCTGTGGAATGGCCGCCCATGTTCGTTGCAACAACAAAAAAAGGTCTTCTTGCGACTGGATACCCTCCATATTCGGCAGAGCTCTTCTCTGTAGCATATCCCATGCATGCTCAATCGGGTTCAAGTCTGGCGACTGAGCAGGCCAGGGCAGGACATTGATGTTAGCTGCGGCGAGAGTCTGTCTTACAACTCTTGCGGTGTGCGGTCGTGCATTATCATGCATTAACTGAAATAAGGGACCGATTTGCACTTGTAGAGGAACGATGACGTCTGATACAATCGTCTCAGCATAAATTTGAGCGTTGAGGTTGCCTCTGATCCAAATCAACTCAGTTCTTCCGCCGATCCAAATACCCGCCCATACCATGATGGTTCCACCACTATAAGGATGGACTTCCTGGCAGGATTTTAATCGCTGTTGGCGTCCAGGGGTTCTCCAGTGTCGTATACGTCTTGTATCCGGTCTCATACCAAAACGAGACTCATCAGAAAAGCACACGAAACGCCATTGTTCTTCTGCCCAATTTCTGTGTTCAAGAGCCCATTGATATCGAATCCTACGATTGTGCATTGCTATAGGTGGTACCCGTAGCGGTCTTCGGGAATGAAGGTTCACTTCATGCAAGCGGTTTCTGACTGTTTGGTCGCTAATTAAGTTCCCTGAAGAGTGATGAAGCCTCACGGCTAACATCATGGCGGTTATTGTTGGAGCTCTTCGAGTTAAGATTTGAATGTATCGGTCTTGTCTCCGTGTGGTGCAGCGATACCGTCCTCCATGGCGCTCAGCCACGGTACCAGTGCTTCGGTAACGTGTCCAAAGTCGACTGATAACACTCTGACTTGTATTCAGAGCTAAAGCTACAGTACGTTGCCGGGAACCAGCTTCTATCATTCCCACGGCTCTGAGCATTTCTTCCCTGCTTAAATGACGTCGCCGCTCCATAATAACGTTGGTTTTAATCAGTAGTAGGGAAACAGTAGCACTAATAATGTCTTCAATGCGTTGTATGTTTTTATAGGGAAAATATTGACAGCTTATTTTCATCTTTTACTCGAATTTGATTGAGAGTTCCTGATTCAAATTATGAAATGCACCAAAAAGGATCCATATAAATTTATAAAATCATAAATTTATTACAAAGCCACATCTCAATCTCAAGAAATCCGCATAAAAATGCTTGATCCCTAGACATTTTTGATGTGTGTATTTACCTGCTCTCTGAATGAATCCACAAAAACAATATTATAAGTGTTTTGTTATTTAAAATAGTTATTAATATGTAAGATAGTTTAATTAAGGGCCAATACTACCTCAAATGGCTTAGCATGATCCTTTGTTATGCCTAAAATACTGCAGCATTAATTTTGAAATAAATATATGGTAAAGTTGAGGATTAATGTTAAGTCCTATATTTGGCGAAAACACGATTCCATAAAATTTTCTAGATAGAAAAAAAACCCAAAGTTACCTCGTAAACTGAACAATAAACCGCTGGCAATCATAAAATACTTCAAATTAGATCATGAAACTTTTTATACTAACTGAACTAACTATAAAGCAGGTCTTATATTATTTATTTTTTTAGTCCAATCAATAGATTTTTAGTAAATCGCAAAAAAACACTAATTTCGCACTATTCGGCCCGCAGTGACTGACGTAACAACTACTTTGTAGTGCAAGCTGATAAGAACTTTATTCTAACAGTATTTCAAACGAAGTTTGAACTCCAAATATAGAGTTGCTAATTTGAGGTAGTATAGGCTCTTAAGGACCACGCTAACGAATTAGGAGTTCCCTGTAATGTTGGGTAGTGTTTGTGATACATAAGTAATTTTTTTTTTGGACTTCTTGACACTTATTGATAATCGCCGTGATAACATAACTGCCACATTAATCACTTTATTTCGCTAAAGGGTTACCAGATAAGTATCTATGTATATCCAAATTTTCCCAAGTTTTATTTGTTCGATATTAACAGAAGGCCTCCCCCTAGATGGACCCATCACTTGGTGAAGGTTGCGTGGATGCGAGACGCACGGGACCGGGACATGTGGCGACACTCGGGGGAGGCTTATGTCCAGTAGTGGACGTCTTTTGGATGAAATGATGATGATACGAGTATTAACAGGGAGAGAACCTAAACACTTGAACACTGAATTAAATGCCTCAACATTAAATCTTCCTTTGTGTCAGTCCGAGAAAGGCCTTACAATGGTCAAAAGATTAGCCCGTCGTCGGCCAGTTCGGAAAAACAAAAGACAGCCCGTCTTTAAAAAAATAAATAATGTTATCTAAATACCAATCAATACATAAGTGGCATCGTTGGAGTTAATGACAGAAATATTTCACACAGTAAGGTATTTGGAGCATTCGAAATAAATCTTATCTAAACTTAATTTAGCCGTGTGGTATCCGGCAGAGTAGAATAGAACCAACCCATTACACTCACGGGTGTCGTATAAAGCGACTAATGTCTGAGGCAGAACACCTTGCGCCTCCGTAAACCAGAGAATGGGCAGCAGCGTTTTCTGTTAGTCTTTCATCACTGCGATCTCCAATCCGCCTGCCAAGCGTGGAGATTACGGCAAATTCCTCCCATTATGGGAGAGGCTTATGTCCAGCAGTGAACGTTATGGGCTGTTGAGGTATTTGTAGTAAACTTAGTTTTGGAGATTGGTTGAAATAATTAGTATGTTTGGGCCTAGGGGTGCATTTGTAATAATTTATTTGAGTGCCTTAAAGGTTCAGAATGCTTTAGCAAGCATCCTAGGTGAGCATTTATATGAGAAATGTCTAAGAATTTCGTCAACATGCAAGAAAAGAATAAAATGATACAGGAAAACAGAGTTAGAAAACCATCATATCCTACATCCACGCGCATGGTGGATCAAGGTCTATACCACACTCGCTCAAAAAGGCGGAATGTGTCCCAATGTGGAAACGAAAAAAAAGAGTAGCTATTATGCTCATTAGGCTCATGTTTCATGTAAGAAAAATATGTAATAATAATAATTATAATGAAGCTCTCCTTAGGCGGTTGAATCAAGGGCCTGATTCAGAAGGCAATAAATACTCCTTGATACGGCTCGCATTGTGAGGAGGTTCCTGTCTCTGCAGCCCTAACCACCGGTAATTTGGACCCTGCTCCTGACACCGGCAGACCACTAGTTTTTATATTTTTAAATGTTTTTTTATTTGTTGTTATTTTCTAAGTAAGTTCTTTACATCTAAGAAATATTTAAAAATGTGTTAAATGTGTAGATGAATAAATAAAGATTATAAATGTTTGAAAGTACGGGAGAAGGTATGCCTAATCAATTTGCAGAATTAAATCTTATTGATTAGTGTGAAGTGATTTTGGTCCTTAATCCAATTTTACGTTTAAAAAAAGAAAACACGCAAATAAACCCATGTACCTATATTTAAATGTCAAGACCGTTTTGTTAACAACAAGATTTGACAAAGTAATATCATTTATACCTCTCAATTCAACTATGGCATTTACGGAACCCACACAAAAATACTTTTTACCCAATTTTTTTTTTCCCAAATGTGTGGAAGGTCCGACCACCCCTGACTCTGGTAGCCAACTAACTTACGACCGCCATTAATTTTAAATGATGTCAGTGGTTGTCAACAGTTGGGCCAACGTCTTTTTTTCTCGATAATAATTTTACACGATTTATGTGTTTTGATTGTGTTCCTTGAATTTGTATTAATTTATTTTTCATGTTTCGTTATTAGCTTTTTATTGCTTTTATTACTTTGGCATATCCACTTAACCCGTTCTGTTTTTTGTCCCTTATAAATTTTATTTTTCATTATATTCGTCATTTTCGTTTTTAATAAAGGAAATGAGTCACACAGGTATTTTTATTAAGTGTCTGCTTGTAAGGTACCCTTTTATTTGTTTCCAGATTTTAATTAGACTAAGGTAAACCTTATTTTCAAGTTATTTATTACTATTTCGGGTAACCCTTTTTTTTCTTAGATTTTTTCCCTTTCATCAATGAACATAAGCTAGATTTTTAAATTAATCACTAACACACTTTGATGTATGTACATTGATAATTCAAAAAAAAACTTTTAATTAGTAGCATTTCAAAATTTCAAAAGACGCTCCCTCTACCAATTGAAAAATCGTCAAAAATCCTACTCCGCAACCTCACACATTTACTACCTTTTTTTACTAAACCCAAAGACCCATTAACACTTTAACAACAAACATGAATAATGTCCCCGACCCGTTCCCAAGAGCGTAATGCCCAAGAATTTGATTTCCATCATGTTTTTCTGTCGTTTTTCTTAAGACACTGCTACCAAAGAAGTTATAAAGCCGATAACATCGCTCTCAACAATTTACTGACCATCCTGTATTAGCGTTGGGCCTGTTGTGAATTTTAATACTTAATTTAGCTGGATGCTTAGGTTTTGTGGTGCAAAATGGAGGAGGTACGCAGTTTTAGAAATCAAGAATATGATGTAGGTACTAGAAATTGAATGACTGTTCGGATATAGTGAGACTAAAATTATTTTACCATGTTAATTTACAAGCCTATATTCTGGCAAATAAATAAATTTCTTTTAATTTTTTTTTAATTGAGTCTGGATTGTGCTTGTGCCCGGTTGATGGCAATAGGTCACCCCTGTCTTAAGGGACTCAATCATAACTGACTTTAAATTGGAGACTCTAAAATGTAAATGTCAACTTGATTATGAGCTTTATCTCAGTAGTCGTTTTGAAATGGTGGCACTATGCCATCCGAGTTGGTTTTGGGAAAAATGTAATGTAAAGTCATTCCATTTTATTTTTTAAATTCATTGGGGTGATACTAAATGTGATAAGATCACAAAGTCTTGTCTTAAACGAAACACATGGTAAATGTTACTGATAATTTTGATGACTAAGATAATTATTACTGTTTAAGTGCTTTGAAAATTAAAACGGAATTAAAAATCCAAACCTAAAGGACCAGTTTTACGATAGAACATATTTCTTTTCAGAACTATGCAGGATAGGTAATAATAAAATATAATTTTGTGACAAAAAATATTTCGCTTATAAATTGCACCACACAAATGACCAACTGTTGTCGATTGCATCGAACAATTTAATTTTCTACAAGAAATATCTATGGAATAATTAGTATAGAAATTAATAACATGCACATCGAAACTGATAATGTCCATTTACGACATGTCATGAATATTATGATTTTATTACATGAGATTCTGAAAATTATTAGAAAACGATAAGATCTGTCGGGAGCTTTGGTCTTTGTCGTTTATAATGTGCATTCAAATTATAAGCGAAAAAGACATTTTGTCGTACTCGTAATTAGATCTTTTTGCTTCTAATAAAACTCTTTGGTGTTTCTGTACGGGGTAAATTAATATTGGTCCTTTTGCTTACACTGCTAAAAAATAGTATTTTACTTACCGAACATTAATTATTCGTTTCATTTAGATTTTTGTGATGAATTTATCATCAGAGAGATTAACTGTTAAGCAAATTGGCGCCTATTAATGTCAATTTGCCGTGTTATGGCCATTTTATACAACAGTAAAAGAATGACAGTTGTGTTTCGTTGTTTTAATATTAGCCTTAAATGTCCCTCCTCCATACGTTTCCAGATATATTTCTTTTATTTACAAGCTATTTAATTTTGTAGTCAATTTCCTTTGAACTTTTTTGTTTTTATTTCCCAGACAGTATTAATCTGGTGCTGGTATCTTCAAAATAATTTTTTTATGTATATTCTGTGAATTCTGACTAGCCAATTTTTCATAGCAACAAAAATACCTTGAAACCCGCTTTACACATACCTACCTATGCTAGTGTTATCCACGACTAGATGGAATTCCACGGGCGCACTTATAGAACTCGCGTTTATCGCAAAAATGTTAATGCTCACTGTATCCAGTCTAAAGTTAGATTAGAAATTCTACTACTCTTGAAGTTTTACCATTTCTTAAAAATGCATCTTCGATGTTGTTTGCATATAACGGTTTATATTATTTGATTTCTTGAGTAATTCTCTTCAGTTTATTTTTAAGGAAAACTACTTTTTTTTTGGGTTGACTGTGAATGTATGTGATATTGGGTTCCACTGTTTGAAAACAGTGTGTTGTAATAACCTGTGGTCTGAGGTAGTGTCTTTTGAAGGGGCTTACGGGTAACGTCAAAAGAATGATAAGCTAGCATCCTTCCTACTGGTGCAAGTTGATGTATAAATGGTGGAGCTTTAGTTATCTGTGTCTGTGTCTGAGTGATTCCACCCGTTGCGTCATACTAAACGACTTTTGCGATGAAACTCAGTACCGATTCGCAACAAATTGCCACAGCAGAATATTTCGATGCGTGGTTTGCCCTTCACCTTTCGTCGTAGCAATTGGTGAACCTTTAGATAAGTTTGATATGTACAAAATACTTTTCGAAACCGATGATGTCATCCCCATAAAGGATAAGATTGTAAGTACATCCATAATTTTCAAACAAAATCATAAAATCAACAGCACATTTAAGACCCAGGTGGTCTTTACGGCCCCGTATATAAGGTTTTAATACGATATTTATTATGTAGTAGGGTATCCGTTCAATGTAAGTGGTTTTTAAACATGGAGGCTACCTGGTGTCGATTACATTGCTGTATTTGAGACTCTGTACATGTAATTAAAAGATAAGTGTCGCATTTTTTTGCAGCGATAAGAGATTATTTTCAAACAACGGTAGTTTTGGTCCTTTGGTCCGAAATTATTAGGGCAATAATTGAAGGTTGGGCGGTGTCGACGGCATTTTGAATTAACCCGTTTTTTTTTTTTTTTTTCGGATGGGAAATCATCATATGACTTCTCCCGCTCTGGGCGGAGCAGGAGGGAGTGTCAGACTTTTACTGACTAAAACCCATCCATGTTCTTTCATCGCCCTTTGTGTTCCGGGGACACGGTATCTCTTTCGAACAGTCCCGCAACCCCGGCAGGCATCAGTCCTTGCGAACCCCTTCCTATTGCTGACTCTCTTAGAGGCGCGCGTGGAACACGAACGCGCCGTCGACACGGCCTGTCGTCATGAGACTAACGGACGGCGAGCTAGCCCATAGCCCACCGTCCACAGGCCCGCGCCTACGGTGACCGGGGGCCACGTGGTGTCCCCCGACGCCCGGGGCGTCTCCCGCGGCGGCCGGGACGCTGTGAGGTTCTCTCCCTCTCACGTTCCGCCACCTCCTTCTCTAGCATTACTGCTTCGCAGAAGGAGGTGACGGCGTCCCATTTTTGAATTAACCCTGGGATAAGGTTTTATTGATGGACCATTGATAATAGCTTATATTTAAGATAATTACTTCTTATTACAATCCTGCATTTAAAAAATCTAAGGGCAGCATCACACAGTATGGTTGCTTGATGTGTTGTTGTGGTCCTTATTTAAGATTTCATTTAGGCATTGCACAATCGTCTTTTATTAAGTTACCTTTGTTGAGACATAGACGTCCTCTCTAGGGATTGAGATATTTATCCACCACGCGGATCTGTAGTTTGTAGATGTTATGTCTTCGATTCTTTAGTTCTAGGACATACCGGTTTCTTCACGATGTTTTCCTTCACCGTTTTGAAAGCAGTGTTGACGGCAGAAAATAATGTTTGCATAGGCTCGAACTTATGACCTACGACACGTAGGTCGAGGCTGAATATTATAGATGGTGCGTTAGAATTCGGAGTTGAATATGAATGTAGAGAAAGACCAAAGAAACGATGGATGGACTCTCTGGAGGATGATATGGCTAACAAGGAGGTGACTACTGAGGTGACGAGTAGTAGAGAAGCATGAAAGAAGAAGACAAGCACCCAAATAAGATGCGTCAGAATTCCGAATATCAAATTATTTTGCTCATGGTAGCTCTATTTTATTTTAACTCATATTTGCTTATGACAACATTCTTGAATCAATAGCCATTAACAGACTGATAATGCAACATTGCAACCTTTGAAGATTAAAATCTTTTCTACCGTCTTCATTGCAGAGCTACTGTTCAATAGTCTTTGACATCGGATACTTATTGTATCTACTATTTTCAATCCTCAGTGGAACCCCGTTATGTTCAGTATGTATGTGCATTAAGACTTAAGTGACTTGCTTGATGGCTGATAATACTTAAATTGAGGCTTTACGAGTCACTACAGGTTTTCTAAGAGAGGTTTTAGATTTTCCGTGTGAATGTCAGTTGGCTGTGTGGTATATATGCGAATTTGTTTTATTATTTAGGCATAAAAAAAAATAACAAAAAAAAATCTTTTAGTTTTTTTATGCTTATATGGAAGAAGGTTCTGTTTTTAATTTGCTGATTGGCTGTATTATTTTCATAGCTAAATCATACAGTCGTGTTAAAAAATGTTCAATAAGCATCTACATAATCATTAAGACAAAGGGAACCTTCAATACTCAATAAAAATATTTAATCTTTTCGAACTGATCTATTTAAAAAAAAAAACTACATGTTAGAAGTGCTATATTTTAGTGCGTATAATTTATAAATTGTCGGCCATATTAAAATACAACTTACTAGGCTTGCACATACTAAAGACTAATAAAATATTCTTATGTGCAGAATTACTTGTCCAACTCTAACTAAGCTTTTAACAGTTCACATAATATTTTACGATTATATTTTTCTAATAGACACACTCATATTTATTTTTAGTCTTGCAACTCTGAGTCTGGCATTCGTAAACGTCATTAGCATAAGTATTCATTTGCCAAGTGGTCTGACTATTATGTGACTTCTTTAGGTTTCCTGAGAAATATTCTAGTCTCTGGTTGTTGACTTGTAGCTAGCAAAGACATTCCTGACTTAACGTATTATTTTTAGTACTTAATTGCTTTCCTAATATGAACATATTGTTGTAGAGGACCAGTGTTTAGATCTTTATGACGTTTTATGAATACGTGGTACCAAGGTTTGGTACTGAAGGACCAGTGTTTTGATACATCAAAATGCCAAAGAGATGAATATTAGAATCAAGCTGAAGCACAATAGTCCACAAGATATTGAAGGTAAGGATGAAATAAAAATGCTACTAAAAAGCTGTTAACAAAATAATAGGTACCCAATAAAAACCTTTTTTAACTTAGTACCTACTAAGTTAAAAAAGGTCACTGGCATTTGTATGCTACATTTCCCATTCAAATCTAGAACGTTTATTTAATCCACAATCACACAATAAAAATCTTTATTAACTTTTATGAAAATTAATAATTTCGAACAGTAAAACTACTATAGTGTGTAATCACTTTTAACTCGTTCTGTAAGAGAAAAACAATTACCAATATGTTTGCGTCTTTACTGGTATTATTTTGATTATGGATAATTAGGACCTTAATGTGTTTGTAACTTGCTGTTTGAAAGAGATTATAATGTTATTTTTGACATTGTGACAGTGTTAGATGCCTACAACATACTCAATGTTTTTTGAAAAAAAGCGTATTTTCTGTAAGGTGCCTTTTAGGTATTTGCTGTTGAGAAACGGCAGATTATTACTAGAATCAATTGCTGTTTCTTCGTCATGTTAATGATATCCATAATTATTTAAGTAAAATTAGCTTCAACCAGAGGTCCTAAAAAGGCCGCCCACGCACAACGGCTATATCAGGTCTCGCACAGTGAAGCTGCAGTTGCACAAAGAGTAAGCCCGACAGTGGGCTATGGTTTGTGATGAGGCTCCGGACTTGGACCTGCTGTGGTCCACCTGGTTTCGCAGCCGGTTTAGTCTTCCAGCATCTGCTGATCTCATTCCTCAAATCTTGTAGATGATTATCTAATCAATCTGTCTTATTCTTGAAGCAAATATTGCTTAGAGCGGTCAATAGATTACTCAGCAGTTTGATAGCAAGGCTGACTACAAAGTTTGCACCGGATGCACTTAAGTATCATCACCAACGTACACAGCTTCAGCATTCCGCTATAAACAAAAATTCTTTGTAATAAAAATACATTTATATCGCCGTTGGATTCCGCGGTTAAAAGGACCACACACTTTAGCAATTATTATGCAAAATTATATGAGTTTGAATTAATTATCTTTTAATTTAGTCATCCCTATGCAAGTCTAGGATAGCCTTAAGTTTTGATAACATCTAGATTGAATCTGCAGGCTCGGTCGGAGCTTTAATGGTAAGAGCTTAATACGAGTGTAATGAGATTTAAAATGCCTGTTTTATTTAGGTATAATATTGTGGATAGTGAAGGTAAAACTTGTTTGTAGGTATATGTAGTTTGTGATAAAGGTTCATAACATAACATCACCCCTTTAATCCCCCAAGGGTTAGGCAGAGGGGTACCATAATAGTACATCCACATTTCGCCAGTTATGTTTAAGTTCCATGTAATTGGGGGTGAGCCTATTATCATCAACCAAGCGTAAATTTAGGCTCCGTGGCTGCTATTGGGAAATCCCTGATGGAAAAACTTTGCCCGACCTGGGAATCGAACCCAGGACCTCATGGTCAGCAGTCGCGCTTGCAACCACTAGACCAACGAGGCAGTTTATGAATAACTGTAGAAGTGATTGGTTTACGTATTGGTAGTTATGTATTAGTAAGCTTAGATAATGTCGTCAAAGTCTCAGTTTACACCTGGATCAGGGACGCACATAACCAGGAAGTATAGTGGAAGTAACGGAGAGTGTATATCCAGCAGTAGATGATCACGGACTGAATTGATAATGATGACTTATGAGGTGTTAATTTTAGGCATTTTTTTTTTATATAATATCAAAAGTTATTACTAAAAAAGAGTTTACAAGTTTTGACAAAAAAGTATACTTAGCAGCAAAAATAAATATTAATACCACCTATTACTGTCTCACTGCTTCAAAGGGCTCTCTCATACGGATAAGGCACGAGCATTCATCACCACGCTCGCTCAAGAAGGGTTGGTGATTTCAGAATAAAAAAAAAGAAAAAAAAAACAATTACGTCGTCTCGTAAATGGCACACCAATTCACCTCATATTATGGCCACATGCTGCAAATTAACTTCACATTCAACAAAAAAAAAAGTACTTACTTCAACCTTTTTTTTTCTTCTTTTTTTTCGGATGGGAAATCATCAAAATGACTCCTCCCGCTCTGGGCGGAGCCGGAGGGAGTGTCAGACTTTTACTGACTAAAACCCATCCATGTTCCTTCATCGCCCTTTGTGTTCCGGGATCACGGTATCTCTTTCGAACAGTCCCGCAACCCCGGTAGTACTTTAACCTTACTTACCAAAAATCCTCATCATCATATTGTTGCTCTTGCCCCATTCCATTTGGGGTCGGCGCAACTCGTTACGGCACGTCACGGCATCATTCACTCATTTCTCTGTCATATCATTCCTCAGAGCAGCGCGAGCGGTGGCCCAGTGGTGGCGGCCCCGATTTACGAACACTAAGTCGTGGGTTCGAACCCAGACAGGCGAATTACTTTGTGTAATTTATTTCATCACCACTGCTCTCGAAACGGTGAAGAAAAACATCGTGAGAAAACCGGCATATCCTAGAACCAAAAAAGACATGTGACATCTACCAATCCGCACTGGGCCCGCGTGGTGGATTATAGCCCATTCCCTCTCAATAGAGAGGAGGCCTGTGTCCCAGCTGTGGGAACAATTAATAGGCTGACGATGATTTTATTTTATTTTATTTATTTATTTGGTACACCAACAGCAATACATACATGATGATGATCTTTCCTCACACAAGCCATACATCTTTTCTTTGACCATCCTCTCCCTCTCCATCCATCAACATTCGTGATTATCACTCTTTAAGTCACATGCGTTTCATCATGGACATGTAATGAGGAGGTTACTACAAACGACTTCCTTTCAATTTTTCTGTAACAGGCTTTTAGACTTCCATTTCAGTTACCATAAAATCCTACAACTATTATAATCTTCAACTACCCAGTGAAAGTAACATCTACTCTCAAATAGCTTCTCAGCGATCCTACACTTGCTAGTAAATATGAAGTACACATTATTGTGCAAAGAATGTTGGATTTGCGACAATGCTGTACAAATTCCGAGGATACAAAGAAACAGTTATTGAGGCGACTGCAGACGCTCGATGTGTTGAATGTTAGAAAACAGGGCTGTGCTGGTTTTCGTAATTTATTATTTTATTTTAATGTAAAATTTTATTACAGGACTTTTCATACTTAGTCCGTTACTTGACATAGGTGTCATCAAAGTGTGTGAAAAAAGACAAAATCGTAATCATTAAATTATTTCCTAAAGTGGACAAAACATGCAATTTGGTAAAATTGGTTATTCTTATAAAGTTTTTCAATACATTGTGTACATGTGTCTCTCAGTGGTGGTTATTAACTTGTAGATATTGACAGATGTGTAGTCATAGTCCAAAAGTTTGACAACCAGCCTTACTTAGGGGTGCTGTAGAGATCAGATAAATCCTTGTTAATGTTTGCCAATGCTAGTTGGCTGCCAGTCTAACCAGATGCAGCTAGCATCTGGTTAGACTGGCAGCCAACTCAAACATACTTAAATAAAAAGCTAGATGACGATGATTGTCTTTCATCGTTCACAAACTGAAAAAGGCAAGTGGACAAATAGGGCAACATTTCAACAAATTACAAAAAAATGCAACTCGATAATCTGACAAACTCATAGGCAACCCTAATCATAAGAATAGTGCATTTGAGCGGCAGTGGCGGGTTATCGCGCGTCAACAGGCGGTCGCGACATCAGCCACACTGTTAATTGTAAAATTACGTTGCTATTTCAATATTTAGTACTACTTCTATATTGTTTTTTAAAGAGGTATTAGGTATAGTCTGAAATGTGAGAAAATAACATAAAACATGTTATTACCTATTTGTGTTAATGAATTTACTTATAACAAAGTTATGATGGAACTATAAATCTTTTTGGCGTTCCCACTTGCGGAACATAAACATAAATACATGTTGTCTTTGAGATAAAACATAAGACAAGAAAGAGAAGGTTTCGAAATCGGGGAAGCTCAGTTAGTATCATAACCTAACCCAAAAACTGCAAGACTATGATCTCTCTATTGGTATTTCATACATAAGGCAATAATAAAACTAACTATTAATTAAGCATATCTACTAATTAACACTGCAAAGGAAACCTTCTAATAAGACCAAGTTCAATACAAGTTCACAACATAAACACTAACACAATTCCCCAACATTACATTATCAAACATCTTTACATCATCAAAATATTCCCCAGCCTTCTCAACATCTAATTAACTTACTTAGTAAACAATCTTACAAGCTCAACCACAGATTTACAATACGACAGATAAGGCAAGAAAACATCCCATCGTTGGCGCAAACCCGCTTCAATAATCCCCTGTTAATAAGGAGTTTATATTTAACCTATAATTTAAACGAACGAACTGGCTGGATTCGATAGCGAGCGCCTTTTGTTTTCTTCTGCCATCTAAATTCGCTGTCATGTATCAATTTACTTTTGGTCGATTTCTGCTGTTTTAGAGGATAACGTGTATTGTAATTTGGTTTAATGATTGTTGACGGGTTTTCTCAAGATTAGCAGGAGTTATTTTCGTTGATTTGACTTTATTGGAGAAACTGGTCCTTGGAATCTGAAAGGACCAAAAAATCTGAGCGACATTCTGTATTTGCCTGGACTGATATATAAAGAAGGAAATCTACAGAATTTAGGGAACAAAATATCAACTGTAAAATGCTATTTAAAAATTAAATATCTTCGCTATTATAAACACATCAGTTCCTCCACGTAACTTATACTTTGGAGCCAAACCAATACTTAAACCCTCAATCCCACTAAGGAAACAATTAGTATAAATCAGTAAAAAAAGAACCCAAAAACCCGAAATGTTGACGCGTACCTTTAATCATCCAGGTAAGACCATCAACCGGTAATTATAATGTATGTATGTGATTAAATGCTTACGAGACCCCGCCTACTGTGTGAGAGGGACGGAAGATTTTCCCATACAACGCAAGGCTTGTAAAAATTATGGGGGCTCGATCGTCATCTCTTTTTTGGTCCTATCGCATTTTTTGGTCCTTCGAGTGGGAAGCTTTGATTGTGTGCGATAGAGTGGCGGGTCGCGATACGTAATTAGTTGTTGGTATGAGATTAAATTGGAATAAGTTTTTTTGTTGTTGAAATTCTTTCTTTCATTTTTTTTGTAAAGGATTTTATTTGCAGTATGTGTTGCTCTACTTTTGAAATTGTTTGCGGCATTATATTCCTATCACTTTTACATGAAATAAAAACTAAAGTACTTTTGGAATAGTATTGTCATCATCATCACCATATCAGCCAATAATCACCCACTGCGTCCTCTTTTTTCTGCCATACTTTTCGGTTCTGTGCGTCCCTTATCCAGTGCGCCTCCAGTGGACCTGGGCAGGGCATCTGGCTAGACGTGGAGATGGCCGATAGAGAAAGGCATTGACCGAGTGATGGCCAAGATTAAGCCAAAGAAACTAGGGCCGTCCTAAAGCTCGTTGGATCGACGATATCGTTAAAGTCGCGGGAAACACCTGAATAGTATTGTATTTAATAAAAATCCATTCCAAAGATAATTATTGATGCCAGACATAGATACATAAATAAAATATACACCTAAATTGGATCACAACTCTCATAGAGAGCAGCTCTTATAAACTGAAATTAAGACTTCCTCTTTGGCTTACCTTAAAGTAATTACTGCAATTAAATAAAAACCTTTACTTTAAACACCTCATTCGACAGCTGTTGCTTGTTGCTTGCTCCGAAAAGTTTTTACTCTCCGCCATGTTATTAAGTGATTATTACTGGTTATTTGAGGTTAATCTCAGATTTCCCTTATGGCGCGGTAAGTGTGAATTGAGGTGAAATTATGCAGAATACAAATTGTCTGTCATTGGATGCGAATTAGAAACTCATAGATGCGTGGTGGCGTTGTAAGCGAGCTTTTGTGATTATTATAGATTTTTTGGTTATAGCAGCCAAAATTATGTAATTGAATGCAAAACTAAATTAGGGATATGTTTAAACAGTTTTTAAATTACTCTACGGGATGGGGTCCATCCAAATCTCCCATGGTCCTTTAATAAGCGTTTTAAGATATTTCTACTGTGAGGTTTAGTTATCAAAGGTCCTTATTTCCTTCCACCAATCCTTCGCCTTCCAGCTTGCATTGGCTTTAGTAAATATCCATACGATTAAGAGCCAATTGAAAAGTTTACCATCTGCTGTCTGTTTGGCTCTTTAAGAAAACATGTATTCCGCTGCCGTAGGAATTAATACTTTAGGACCAATGTTTTTAGCGGATGGAAACACCAAAAATTAAAAAAAAAATGTTTTCTATATTTATTTTTCAGCAGAAAAATTGCATCTTGAACAGCTTTTATATGCCGCTCGGATCACACCGCTAACTAGATATCTTTGGCCCTATGCAAATTGGTACATTAAAAACTTGTTCCTAAATTGTCGTCTTTCTAGACTTATTTCCGTTACTTATAATGCAAACAATATTACACGTTATTTTACAAGGATTAGTCATGTTTAGCTCGTTTCGTTTACTTCGTATCATGTCGCATACAGTTCCTATCATACTAATTAGATGAAAGTAAACCTTCATGTCTTAACTAATAATTTCAATATTGCTTGGTTATCTATTTATGCGTGGGTCTTTCCTAGGAAAAAGCCCTTCGATTTCTTTGGGTGACGTGAAAGCTAAGTAAGGAATTAAACATGTCAATATGGTACTTCTTGTGATGTGTTTGATTCCCATATCAGGAGAGTGTTACAGGGTTTTTTCATCAGGAATTGCTCGGTAGCGGCCCAGAGTCTGGAATCATAATCCAAGACTCAAACTCAAAGCATTTATTTCAATTAGACCATTATGGGACTTTTGATTGTCAATAAAACAAAAAAAAACTAAGCTACAGTCCCAGATACAAGGCATAATAGATTGAGTGAGAAAATACTGTAGTTGCACATCCCAATACTCTGTTGATCCGTATTCTGATTAAATCCGTACGCAAAATACGCGCTTCGACGTGGAGTTGCCCGTTATACAATATACAATACTCTGCTAATCGCAAAAATAACCCTTAGTACATAGACTTTAACCGACTAAACCGAAACTGCCAAAATTAGGGGGTACCTTTGAGGATTACAGGCGTGGTTTTACCTATATTTAGATATTTAAATTTAATGATTAGAAAAAAAAAAAAAAAAAACTAGCACTATTATTTATTTTTTTGCTTCCAAGTACTCGTGACCTTTAAGCGTCAAAGACAGATGAAAAGCCATTGACACGGTAATATTATAATACAGTACTCCAACTTCATACAAACGGACGAAACGCGAGCTATACCTACGCGCTTCGATCTCGGGGTTCGCTCGGGGCGCAGACAGTCACGGCTGTACCCAAAGAGTATAATAATAAGGGAGAAGAGAGCCCTCTTGTGCCATTTTGAAGCAACCGATTTGAAGTGCCATCTGGATTTCTTAACGAGAACTAAGGCTCTATAGGTAGCTATAGGTAGATAGAAATGTATGTATACCTTCTTACGTATAGGTCAATATTTGTTTACATAAAGGTGATCATTAAAATTTTTTTGTTTTTTTGCAAATAGCAGCTGTTTTGTTTATGTCGTGTGTTGATCATAATGAAATTTGCGAATACATAATATAATGATGATACATTATAATACGAGCCATCATTCTATTCGCGAATTGCATTTTGATCAACTATACGATGTAAACACAGCTTCTATTTACAAAAACCAAGAAAGAATTTCGCTGGCTACATTCATAATTGAATAGAATTGACAGTTACACAGAGAATTTGTAAATAATTTAACATAAGATGGACTAACGGAACACATTCAAGCGCAAGCGCAAGTTGCGGCGGCCATAATATGATGTTGCCAGTTTATGTTACACAAAAAGGATTTCCGAGACAAGGTTGTGGTATAATTGATAATACGAAACAGCCATGAAATATTAAAACGTTATAATTTTGATGAAAAATGTAACAATTATTCAATAAAAAACTACTTTAAATCAAATTATAGAACTTAATTATTTGATTTTCATAATTGAACAGAGACATCTATCGTTAATTATATGTACATAGTTTATTGGTTGAGTAAAGTAGATGGCGACTCATTCTTCATTGAAGTTGTGCATGTTCTAACTGTCTCCCCCCTGGCTGTACCGCAGTGTCGAACGGACGGTTTGTTGTTTTTTTAACAATAACCGCGCGATTTTTTCTTTAAAAATCAGTTAATACGACGAGTAGGAAATATTGTGCTGTTTTTGGTTGTATGAATTCGTCAATAACGCATCCAGACATAAGTTTTTTTAAATTACCTGGAAACTCTGAAAGGTAAGACTATAAAATAATTTTCCTTACTAGTAGGTAGGTACATAATATGTGTATTTTTAATGGATAAGTATTTCCTTTTATCTCACGAAAAAAAAGGTGTTTGGATTAATAAATAAAGCGAATAGAGTAACATGTTTTTTTAATTAAATCTACCAATCAAAAAACAACACGCATTTTTATTGAACACTTCCTATTCAATATACAAAGTATTTCATTTATTTATATAAAAAGGATATTTACAATCACAAAACTAAATAGAAACAGAAAGTAGGCAAATGTAATTAAAATGCTGGAGACGGGCAGCCCTAACGCATGTTTACGTACCGCGCGGCTGTAGGCATTTATTTCTATCATGCGGCCGAGTTACACTACTGTATTATAATATTACCGTGCCATTGATATGCCTATAACATAATTAAACAATCTGACTACAAGATAAACAGCTCCATCATCGACTCAAGTATCAACTTTCATAATAAGGTCTTTAAACCGGTTCATAAAAACTCCAAAACTTTCTATACATCTATAAATATACTGTTGACTGAACTTCAATATAAGTTTTCATCTCTGAAGTAGGGCAGAACGATTATTGTATTTTTATCGATACTTTGGATCGATTCAGATCATAACTCGTCAAGTCCGCCTATGTACCACTATTGTTCATGAAGTTTAAACAAATAAAATTCTAGGATCGTCTCGAAACGTATCGTATCGTTTTCTGGCTTGCGCAATGCTGGCATTATCTAGGTATGTTGGATTGATATAAATGCAAGTATCTTATCGTAGTTATTAATCCTTCAAAATTCCATGGATCCAGGCAATATTCCATGAATTCTTTTGTAATCCTAAAATTTAGGACTATGTAATGTAGCACTGTACGATCCATAAATTCCGATACTGGTATTTTTGTATCGATCCAAAATATCGGAGTATCGTATCCTGTTGAATAATTACCATCAGTCTAGCCTTTTCCCAACTATGTTGAGTCCGGCTTCCAGTCTAACCGAAGCAGCTAAATACCAGTATTTTACATGGAGCGACTGCCTATCTGAACTCCACAACCCAGTTAGTACTGAGTGATACGATACCCCTCGATAATTTTCTATCGATACTAAGTATCGGATCGAATTGTGCATCACTAGTTTGTAGCAAAAGGGTTCATGTGCCCATTGTTACTCTATTGAATAAACCCTTGTTATTGAAGGGAAGTTTGCTCAAGCATTTGTTATTTCTATGAGGATTAGTAGATCGGTTACATAATGGAGGTACTGTGAAACTTTGTTGATTTAGTGAAAAAAAATCTTGAGTACAGTACAGTACAGTTTAACATCATCCGGTACTTTGCAAAGGCCCTCATAACAATATTATATCAAAAGGACCAGACGTTCAACAAAGTACAATTATAATCATGGTCCTTGTTCTCTCGTTTTGTTCTCGAGTAACCCTTAGTTATTTTATGTTGAACGCATTTGTGCGAAAATTGGTATGCAATTAATTAAGTCTTCTAAAAAAATCACAAGTCACAAATTAAGATTTTAAAGATCTTGTTAATTTTCGATTTTAAACAAGAGATACTATAACTATTTTTCAAAACCGATCACACGAAATACTTGAACTTACGTCTTTTTAACATAATTTAATAGACAGAACCCAATGAATGATCCTGAGTTCCTGACATTTTAATTCCCACTTCGTTCACGATACTTTTAAAGCACGCTTCGCATAAACCATGAGTCCAGTCACACACGCAGTATAAACCAGCTCTTTATCAATAGGACCTGTCATAAAACTATCGAATGACAATAACAAGTGCATGTGAATCTATGATTATTAAGACACAGTACAGTCTCAACATACAGTATTTCAACTAGTATCGGCAGACGACATTGCCACCACGGGTAAATCCTGAATGAGGTTGGCGTAGGAACGTAAAGATTGGGCCTATCTAACCTTCACAACCCAGTTAGTACTTAGTAATACGATATCCCTTGGTAAGACTGGACATGTCTTCTTCCATATTTCTCTATTTCTCGTCATTATCACCTCTCTTTCAAGTCAGCAAAAAGTTTTGGCAACACCCGCGTTTGAACACAAAAAAAACCTAGCTGGTTTACTGGTTATCTTTACACTGTAACTGTTGCTAATGTTTTAGTGCCCAGATGTCTGCTGCATATGATGCGAAGGACATCGCTTATCTATCTGGTTTAATGCTGTACTATTTATAAAAGCGTTAAGTAGTGAAGTGTTTGCGAAATATTCGCTAGACTACCGTGTCTTTAAGTAAAGTATTAAATAATTTGTCTCTTAAATAACATATCATCTCGCCTGTAAATGATTAGGTAGAGATGTACTTAAATACACCCACATTTCGCCAGTTATGTTTAAGTCCCATGTAATAGGGTGCGAGCTTATTGTCATCAACCGGGCCCAAATCCAGACTCCGTGGCAGCTACTGCGAGATTGGGGTCGGCGCAGCATGATTTTTTTCTATACTTCTCTATTACTCGTCATCTCATTGGACACCTCCTTTCGTGCCATATCATCCTTTACACAGTCCATCCATCGTTTCTTTGGTCTTAATATACTTTTAAACCCAAAAGTTCTGAGTATGAAAGTGGATACTTTCATACTCAGAACTTTTGGGTTTAAAAGAACTCTTGAAACTCAAAAACCTCTCGAAAACTTTCCGCAAATGAAAACTTAGACAGTCAAGCTAAAACTAAAATTATGTTCTTTTTTCCTTCAAACCATGAAGCCTATTGCAGTTCACAGCTGGACATAGGCCGATTCTATTCTTAGATTTTTAAATTGATATTTACCCTTCAATTCGCGTCTTTGTTAAAAAAGATAGATAACCGACAGCATATAGAGGTTTGTATTTGAAATTAATTTATAAATAGTCATGTTTTTGGTCCTTACAGTCTGAATTCAGAAAACAGTTCATCTAAAACACATTTTTTTGGTCTTTGCAGCCATAAATTGGGATACAGGACAATATTAGGTCTTAAAATACTCTAATTAACGACCTCATTGCATGAGCTTCTTTATTTGTGTCAACGCTCGAGCACTGACTAGATTAAAGGCTAAGCACGATTCCGATCTTTAAATCCTATGAGTTACTGCAATGGCTTCAAGATTGCAGATCCACACAGTACCTACTTTCTCTTTAACTTAAGATCCGATATGTTCGTACATTTTACATGAAATTTTGCTATCTGACATCAAAGCTTATGTTCGTTAGATTGTTATGACATTGTACCATGAAAACATGACGCGGTCAGTCTATTTTTTTTGTTGTATCGTGACAACGCATATTTGAATCGTCCGTTTTTTGCTGTAGACTGATAAGTTGCTAGAGGTTCAGAGAAAAGACAATTGATTAACTAAAGATGTTGCTGTTCGTGCGCTTATGTGTTAGTAATATTGATGCGATGATATACTTAAATGATTCCTATAAGTGTTTTGTGTTTTTTTTTGTATTTTGCCTGATGCTATTTGGTTTTACTCCATTCCCTCCTGTCTTGATATATTGTATTATCCTACTGTGGACATTTCTTTGGTGCCATCGTTTCTTTGGTCTTCGTCTATATTTAGACCCATCCACATTTATACTCAATTTGTCTTCTTTCTTTATCGTGTGGTTAGTGCCAAACCTGGTGTCAGAGTTGTTATGCCGCCCATGGGCCTCTGACTTGGCTTTACATGTCGTCGAGAAATATCTCTCAGGCATGTTTGTTTCCTCACGATTTTGTCCTTCACCGAAGCAAGTGATAAAGAGGTTCGTGTTTTGGGTTTGAACTCGAGACCTATGATTTGGCAATCTGACGGTCACACCACTAGACTATCACTGCTACAATTTGTGATTACCAACAAGCCGCCGAAGATGCAACTGAATAAAAACTATAATTGTTAACTTTTTTGATGATACATATCCGTACCTACCTACCTCTTTATACACAAACACACACACACGAAACCAAACTATAAGCAGCTACTTAAACCCAAAACAACTGACAACGAACATTACCACCCCCATTTAAGTCGTCAAATACGTAAGCAATAAATCTAAGACTGACAAAGTCGCGTGGACACACTACACATTACAATATACCCTGACCTTTTGACGTAATAGTCTTTCGGTACATTGAGAGTTCAACTGATACTGGGTATGTTTAGCTTGTTACTACGACATATCCAGTTATACTTTCTAGTTTAAGCTAACCTCGTCTTGTATAGTCTTTTAGTACAATGAGAGTTCAGTTGAGTTACTGCTTTGCGTGTGTATAGTTTGACTATAAACCGGTACAGACGGACGTTCGTCGATTGTTTTGACTGCAAACGTTTCGTTGCTTTGCATTGGGACTGTTGAACCAATGGGCCTGTCTCAGTATATTCCTAAGTTATATTGTGTTAATTTTATTGGCGGGTAAGTGTCATGTGGACGCATAGTTTACGATTGTCCTTACCGGTTGACTTTGAATTCATGGTTTATCCATTTGTAATTTTTCAGTCATACCCCGGAGTTTGGATTGGTGCCCCTGCCTGGTTAATGGCATTATGGCGCCTGTAACATAACAGTTCAGATTCAATTTTTTCTGTACAAAATCGAATCTTGGGTTGTTATAATAATATTACAATGCTCCCGGTGAGGAAGTGCCTTTAGGCTCGCTCTTTATTTCATGGAAATTAAAATACTCTCTTACTACTTATGTAAAATTTGCCATCGATACGCTAAGAAGAAGACTACCTCTGTTATATTCTCGGAAAAAACTTATGCCATAGTCAAAACTCACAGTACTCAAGGCTCCTAAATGATAAACAAAAGACAATCACTTTCTTTCAAAAACAGAACAGAATACTTTGGTCCTATACCGTTTCAAATGACCGTTTCAAAGCAGGTAGCGACAACATCATTCGCAACAATACCGTTCTTTATTACCTAATATTTTGCAACATCTGAGAACATAGGTTAGCACGTAATCGTGATAGGTTAGTCTGTGGCTGCAGTCGCATTGTTGTAACCATGGCGACGACATAAACGAAGTGTTTTATGTCGCTCTACATTTGCTATGCTGTCGTTGCCAAAAGTATGAAGAGATTTGTGGCATTTTGTGTCGTAGTTCCAGTGTGGTTGAAAGTTCCTAATGCTTTCGATTCTTTATGGGGGTACCACTGTTATGATTGATTAACAGGCTGTCCCTACTGGTAAATGTTCAGCACCATTTAGAGACATCTGGCTGAGTTCAGGTACAAGCTTGTTTAATTAGATAACATTATCACGACGAAGAAGCAACATCAAGGGCAAAGCGTGCTGAAGTCTGTCAATTTAGGAATGGTGGATGGAGGTTACGACTCCCGGAGTGAAGGACACCCCAAGCTGGATGAACAAAGGTTGACTGATAGAGAATGCCTTGTGGCATTAAGTCCGCCTATGTACCACCCTTGTACATGAAGTTTAAATAAATAAATGAACCGACGACCTTGAAGATGATTGGTTCAGACTGGATTCAGACCTGGATATTGACTGAAACAGGCTGAGTTAATCAGTAGTAGTAAAGCTATGGGTAAAAGAGGTCGTCTTTCGGTCGAGAAGCATTTTTACCAATTCGCGATTCGCAAAAATAGTTAGTAGAACTTCTTTGTACTGCGTAACCATTTTAAGAGGTGTTTTTCTACAGCTGTCCTAAATGCATTGTGTTAAAACAGACTTTGTAATTTATATGTCAAGAAACAAAACACTTAGAGAGATAACAATGACAATGATAAAAGAGTGGAAGTAATTTACAAAGATATCGATAAAAAGATGTGACTAAAGTGCACAGAAAAACAATAATAAATTGAGTCTCATTTAAAAGTAAAAGTGCTGTTCCATTTGTTGAACTATCGTTTATCTAACGATAAATAGCTTTAAAACATCTTACATTTAACTTAAAACCCAGTCTTTATCTGTATAAGCTTTAAAACCATTTAAACGATAAAGCAGACCAAAAAGACCAATTTTGATTGACCTGTATTAACAAACATGTTGCTCAGATACGGAGTTAACAAACAAACTAAGTAATAACAGCCGCTCGGGTCGATCTTTAGGTTAAGCCATGCTTGCCTAGGTTGGTCTATGGATGGGTGACCACCCATTACATATCGAGTTTCCTCCGTGCCTCGGAAAGCACGTTAAGCCGTTGTTCCCGGCTGTCATTTGTAGATCTTTGACAGTCAGTCTTTGACAGTTTTGGTAGTGGCCCAAAAAGTCTGACAACCAGTTTTCAACTGCAGTCCAACAGCTCAACTCCAGTCGTCAACTGGGTTGTGGAGGTCAGATAGGCAGTCGCTCCATGTAAAATATTGGTATTCAGCTGCATCCGGTAAGACTGGAAGCCGACTCCAACATACTTGGGAAAAGGCTAGGCAGATGATGCTGTTGGGATACGGAGTTCGATTTAAAATGGTTGATTGAAACCGTGAAGATTTTTACCAAACATTTTGACTTGTTAAGAAATGTTTGACAAAATGTTGAACCAATATTGGACAACATTTAAATTCAACATTGGTTCAATAGTTGGTGTATTGGTTATTGATGGATCGTAGTATTTTGTGTATATTTTTCTGATTATTATGTTGATGTAAGAATATTGTATTATGATTTAAAAAAACATAATCGAAGACAAGGTTCTAAAATGCTTAGCGTTTTAGTGCTTTAGCGTTTTGAGAAGTCACAAACTTTCTTTAGTACGCCCACATTTCGCCAGTTATGTTTAAAGCCCATGTAATAGGGGGCGAGCCTATTGCCATCAGCCGTGTGCAAATCCAGACTCCGTGGCTGCTACTGAAAAATTCCTAATAGAAGAACCCATAACACTTTGCCCGACCTGGGAATCGAATCCAGGACCTCATGCTCAGCAGTCGTGCGTGCGACCACTCGACCAACGAGGCAGAGGACATGGTTTAATCAACAATAAAAAAATGGGAGAGCTGTGCATCTATAATTTTAACAGTTCAAATTTTGATTAACCAATCAACCTAAACCTAAACAGAAACCTAAAAACTAAACGGATATAACTCATATATATGTACTATACAATACACATGCACTCTCTCACACACACACATACACATTAACCCACTCACATACATCTCACAAATGCGCTCCTCTTTATCTTTATTTTACTTTAATTTAATTTTTAACACCAATCTTTGAATTTTTAAATCATTTTTATATCATCTTTTACTTTTATGTTGTATTCAATTGCATTATAATGTTAATGCGGGAGAGCGGAGTCACCTAACACAAGCATCTCCTGCTTAAAAGGTGATCTCCAAATTCTGTTTCTTTAAGCCTTAGGTGATTGAAATAAACATTTTATTTTATTTTTTTTAATTTTAATCAGCAAGGTTTCTATAGCTAATGGGGCTGCTTAAATTACGACCGATGCACTCAAAGCATCGTCAAACGTAGAGGCTCTTTCAGTAACCGTACTATTAATTGTACCACTGTACTCTAAAGTAATCACAAGTTATTAAATATATATCTATCTACATCATTTTCTCCAACACTTTCTTTAATTACTTGCAGCACAAGTAATTGACTATCATTTAATTGAAATGGGTGAGTTAATATATTCTAAAGAGAAATGATCGAGCTTGAAGGTTGTTGGTAATTACGGACTAGACAAGATCGTGATTATAATAGTAATTATTGAACTTAATACGGTACTCGATATCAGTCAAGCTGGTTTAAAGATGGATCTAATGATGAAGGAACTACGTAATTATTTATGGTCGCTTATAAACGTTAGCTATAATGTAGACGGCTATAAGAGTAGAGGAAGACCAAAGAAACGATGGATGGACTGTGTGAAGGATGATATGGCTAGAAAGGAGGCGACTGCTGAGATGACGAGTAATAGAGAAGTATGGAAGAAGAACACATGCTGCGCCGACCACAAATAATGACTGGTATGAGTATACCGATGGGGATGGTGGAATACAGTTTAGTGGCAAAATTTGTGCAAGGCCACCAATCCACTTGTCCAGCTGAAGACAACGATATGCAATTTAGGACCCATTAATATTAATAATAATATTATTTTATCCGTGGTGCGAAACCGGTGCGACCCATTTTATTGTTATTTGTGGTTAGTTTTTATTAATGGGTTAGATCATTGTACATGTAACATAACTAATTAGCAAATAAATCTTGACAAACAAACAAACGTCAAATGAGACAGACAAATATAACAAATAAATTTTGCCAAGAAAGGAAACTTTTCAGAAATCATTCTCAAAAGAATAAGTAAGGAAGATGAGGAAGGGATTATAAAAGATAAGCAACGCATTCCTTTCTACTTCCTTATGAAGTTTTCAATAAAATTACAAGAACAAAACTTTACATACATTAATTATTATTTAATATTTTCGAAAGGAAATGAATTTTAGGCGGTATCATTCACGAAGCGCAGAATTCCTGCAGCGGCTTGCTGGAACCAGCAGTACTAATGAAATATTCGTGGTGTCAAAAGAGCGTTGAGCGTTTTTATACGCCATTTGTGCAGGCGACGGTTGCCATAGATTAAAGGTGCATCATTGGATACATGCCCAGCAAGACCAATTGATCTATTTACGTGGGGATAAAATGCCACTAAGATTGCAGTCTTCTTCTTACCGTGTCGATGGCAAAGTTTAAGATGCGCAATCTCAGTTAGTGGAGACAGCATTCGTACTGGGGTCAGTCTAAAGTAGCCACTAATAATCCGGCACGTTATATTTAGAGCTGTATCTACTAGATTGGTGAGGGCAGAACGCTCACAAACTAGGCATATTCGTCAGCGGAGAAAAATTGCAGTAAAAAGAGGAAGACCAAGGAACACGGATAAAAGTGTTGACAATGCCGTCTCTAGAAACGGCTGGCCCGAGGTGCCTCTATAGTCTCCCATCTTATGACTTATCCATTACTGAGAGACCAATGTCATTATGACTGACATAAACCCAGACGATCTACGTTCGTTATTTCTAAAGCAAAATTCTTCAGATTCATTTGAATAGTTCACATTTGTTTCGTCGTACATTTGCTTGCTGTTCGCCGCCAGGGTTTTACAACAGTGTATCGTTAGGGCTATTTAAAATACACACTTATGTTAGAGGTAGCGGGTGGGTCGTGACGGTGCATACGTCAGGATATGGCGCGAGGTATGGGCGGGAGCAATTTGAAGCTAGATGTGATTTCTGAGCTAGCTAGAGGAGAAGTTTCTGTTCGGTTTAGTTTACATTTTCTCTTCTAGATAAATCAGATTAAATTACTTACTTCTTTGTACAGACGCCATCACATCTAGCGACAATCTACTACAATCTGTCAAATTGATTTAATAGATTTTTAACTTTATCGCTAAATCATTAAGTTCAAGGTTGATTGAAAAAAAAATACGTTTTCGGGTAGCTTGATGTGCTTTCTGTACACTCAAAGTAGTGGTTTGGTAGTTTATTTTGTGACTTTGTGGTTTTGTACTTTAAATAACAGAGCATGCATGGTCACATATTACTGATTAATCCACATTAGAAGTCCAAAATGAACAACCTTTCTTAAAAATAAATGTTGTCTAAATTGAGCTTTCTAAAATTGATATTTTTTTCTCGTATAATCAAGTTAACAATTCAATGAAGACTAAACCTTCGGACCTGTTATCCATGACTCAAATTAGTATATGGTATTCACTCCATGAAAGCGTCTCATCCAGCTCGCTCATTCACCCGCTATCGCTACCTCCTCTCCCTTACCCCACAAACCTAGGGTGGCCCGTAAAATTGTGTATTACCATCATCGTTCTACGACCTCGTCGGCGTTATTAAGGGTACTATGACCTTATGTTATGACCCAGGTGGTACAGCCAGCACTGATGGGTCTACCTACAGCAATTATAAGCCCTTAATACATGCAACTAATGTTTGGTGATTAGTTTTAATAGCACTTGGCGGGTCATACGTGGCTTGTTCAATTGTGTTTAAAGGTGTTTTTGAAAATGGAATGTGGAATTGTTGCACCTTCGTTTGTTTAATTTGGGTATGCTTCTATTCTGCATTTAAGTATTCCATCGTTTTTCAAATCTTTGGTTTTAATTTTGAAAGCAAAAAGGCTTTGTTTGTTATTCGTCTAAAGTATGAATCTACATTTTAACATTATATAAGATCACGTCTGTAATCCCCGAAGTGTTAAGCAGAGGTGCAGTGCAGTTGAGTATGAATGTAGATGACTATGAGAGTAGAGGAAGACCAAAGAAACGATGGATGGACTGTGTGAAGGATAATATGGCTAGAAAGGAGGCGACTGCTGAGATGGCGAGTAATAGAGAAGTATAGAAGAAGAAGACATGCTGCGCCAACTCCCAATAAATTGAGATAAGAGCAGGATAATGATCATGATGAAAATGATTGTTTATCCATTTTTTGCAAAAGAATATCCAATCTTGTCTTACGCCTCGGGGGAATCGACCAATCCTTCAAGCGGGCGTAGCCGCGAGCATAAACTAGTAATATATTAAATGCACAAAGGATGCATACATGGATGTTTATGTGTTACCGAATCACGTAAGAAACGATTAATTAACGATTCATTGAGGGTTGTATCTGACCGTGGCATCACTCTGGGCCCTATCAGAATACCAGCGCCGAGGAGTTCTTTTTTAATGTTACAGCACCATGCTGAGATAGGGGCCTTTTGGCCTAGTACAGGACAAATTTCATTTCATTTTTTTTTTTTTTTTTTCTCTTTGTCTAATTTTTATTAGTTGTAGTGTTAGTTTAACCATTTTTATTTGTGTGTTTTGTCCCGTGCGGGCTAATAAATGATTTTTCTTTCTTTCTTTCCTTCTATTGTATTGTATAACGGGCTTGTGTCCGCAACTCCACGTCAAAGCGCGTATTTTGCGTGCGTGATTAAGGTCTGTAATAGCACATCGGATACTTTTTTTCTCATCAAAATTCCCATCAAGTCCCGAGCAACAGCTAGTCGCTAATAAATTCGGTAAACAATCGTCAACCACACTTGCAAAAACTAGATCAACCGGGTGGTTTAAAATATTATGTTAATTATTAATTTAGTCATGAAGTCATTTCCATGTTTTACTTTTAAAGACAGCGTGTATATTACAGGAAGTTTGCAATTTTCCTATTTAGCTTATGAAATGAAATAATTATAATGTTCGGTTGCGCAAAATTACCTAGTTTCGCCACTCACTTATTAACCGATTACAGCGAGGAGAGGGAAGTAATGTTTTACTTACGAGATTGTGGAAATTAACTACTTCATTAAGATTGAAATCTAGGGATATTATAACTTTATGTTTATTGGTTTATTCCACAAATCACTCCCTAAGAGAATCCCCCTCAGGGGGGAAAACTGGACTTTAATATAAAAATAATCCAGAAAGTCCCCTTTTCTTTTTGAGTTATTCCACTATTCCTCTCTGAGAGAATTTTCCTTAAAAACTGAACCATAATGTAATAAAACAAAAATAATAAAAAAATGTTAATTATTTATTTTTGTTTACCGCCAAAAGTGGAGAGATTTGGAAGGGAATTACCTACACTTAGCATTGGGTAGCCAAAGGTTGAAGAGGAAGAAGTTAGAATTTCAGCTTTATTGCTAGTTTAAATATAGGGATGGCTGGAAATAAAAAAGGCTCACTCCATACTGGTTTTTCACCCTGCCTTGCTCCAATTCCCCCAAATTTTGGTACTCTTCCTTGCTCGTTGCCCCTTATAACTATACCCTGTGCGTTGCCCCTTATAACTATTTTCTCTGTACGTTGCCCCTTATAACTTTATTATCTGTACGTTGCCCCTTATAACTTTAAACTTGCTGACACCTCTGCGTACTCCTTCAGAGAATAATAGCTAGCGTGATAGATTTTATGTATGTTATCTCATAAAAGTTACATTCGTTTGGTATTAAGCATAATGTATGCAAATTCATCTGTTATTAGACATACATACATAAACTTACGCCTTCCCATAGGAGGTAGGCAGAAACCACAGAACGGCACTTGCTACGATTCTTACATTCTTCTTTTGCCTCGTCCACGTTCATACATCTGGTCGCACGCACTACGCACCCCGGTTGAAAGTACGCACCTGGAGTCCAACCGAAAATGTTTTTCGAAAACGACAATGTAGTTCGGTTGGACTACCTCTGTTACTTTAAGAAAGCCAATATCATAAATAACCGTTAAACTCAAACTCAAACTCAAAGCATTTATTTCAATTAGACCATTACGGCACTTTTGAATGTCAAAATTACAAATAAAAATCAAAGCTACAGTCCCAGTCACAAGGCATAATAACTTGAGAAAGTACTGGTGTTGCCCATTCCCTAGCGTAGATCTCTACAAAGCGTCGTTACAAAGCCTAAACATTATAAAACAACTGATGACTAGTGATGACACTTCAGACGCCATCTAAACTGCAGTAATTCAGTTACATAATCGAACTTGACCCATACTTGCATCCCGGTGTCACTTACAAATGACTCGTACGTGTCATTGTGTAAGCTGAACACCGTTTATAATGAACACGTGTTTTGATAGTTAAGGCTTATGTTTTAAACGCTTTTCCGTTGCTGAGGCGATATTGTCGTGTCTTATTTGTTTGTTTGCAGATTGCATTTATGAAAGGATTTTATCAATGTTGTACTTTTTATAAAATTATTACGATACATTTTCGCGAAGTAGGATTCTTACCGTATCTTAAGATACGAAACGCTTACTGCTTACTGATAATTGTTTTTTAGTGTAAAAGAGTTTCTTGAAAAAAAAAAGTAATCAATAAATATGGCTATTGAGTTTTACAAAGTGTTATTCGTTGAAATATGTTTTTTTCTTGTTTAATTATAAGCATCTATTAGGTATTGTTAAAATTTCGAATAGATACGAATTCTAGATTGCAAATGTTATTCCTATTACCTAGTTAGATTAATAGTTAAGTAAACTGATGTTTCGTATTAAAATTCTAATATTTGTATGCCATTCTATGGCGAAACATGTAAAATCACAACCCTGTTTATAAGACCTTAATGTACCATGTTCTTACATAAATAAAATTATTCTATTCTAACATATTGTTAACATAACATCACGCCTGTAAAGGCTATTTTGAAACATATTCACGTTATGTGAATATGTTTCAAAATAGCCTATACGAATACTGCCTATAGTCGCCGCCGCCGCATATAGCCTATACTATATGAATATGTTTAAATCCCAGAAGGGTTTGGCAGAGGTGTACCTAATAGTACACCAACATTTCGTCATTTATGTTTGAGTCTCGTGTAATAGGGGGAGAGCCCATTGCACTAAACCGGGCACAAATCCAGACGCCGAGGCTGCGCCTGAGAAATTCCTGATGAAAAAACTTCATAATACTTTGCCCGACAGGAACTCATACTTAGCAGTCGATCAACGAGGCAATAATAGGGGCTATAACAGTGAATAATAATATAAACGGAAAACCCCTATTTGTTATTCCATCATCTCGCAATGACGGGACGGACGTGAAACTAGCGGAGATTATGTTAAAACTAATTAATAATTACAAACATGATTAAGTGAAGCAATTAATTGATATAAATTGTAGTCATATTAATGGCAGGAAGGACTTAACTATCTTTTTCCTAAGTGTCGCAAGATTTATCTTTTTGATGGAGGAGATACGGGGTTTGTGAAAGGTTACCTAGTTCACAGGGGTTAAACCAAAGGCTGTTAGGTAAATGTGAATCTTTTGAATAAATTCCTGCTCTTGTTCACTTCTACTTGGGGTCGGCACAACACGTTTTCTTCTTTCATTCTCCCCAGTCAGACGTCACGGCATCATTTACTTCTTTCTCTTTCATATCATTCCTCACACAATCCATTCATCTTTTCTTTGGCCTTGGTCTCCCTCTCCGTCCATTTTCATTTATATCCTTCATCACTCTTTCAGGCACATACGTTTCATCCCTCCTCATTACATGTCCATACCAAGACAAACGACTTCCTTTCAAGTTTTCTGTAGCAAGCGCCACTATCAAACTTCCTCTAATATACTCATTCCTTACTTTATCCATGCAGTTTGCCTTTCGGTTATATCAAGTTCTCTTTTCGATGGAAACATATTGTAAATAAATACGCTCCAAGCTTCAAGCTTCAGCAAACATCTTTACCGCATTCCTCCGCACGTTAAAAGGTTGTCATTGTGTCGCTATTATCGACTTCTGCTTGTAAATTGGACCAACCGATTTGTTGCAGTGTTAAGTGTCTGTAAGGTGGTCCAGTAAGCAGTTTTTTTTGCTGAAATAGAATCTTTTTTGTGAAGAAGTAGAGCAGTTCTAGCTCTCTCGTCATAGGTAGGTCTCGAATACGAACCTAAGATACGCACCTCTGATTATTCGAATTCATGTGCATCATCAGTATCATCACTATCATTTCACTATGTCCCTATGTATGCTTAGATCTTTAAAACAGATATACACACATCAACACGGTCTAGGGATATTTCATACTCAATTAAATAACTCGAAAAGTACTGGCCGCATTGGAATCTTTTATACACCGATTTGTTTGTAATTTATCTCAGACTAATTCCAAATTCAAATTTTTGAAAATTCTTTTGTTTCGGTGGCATAAAAATGTCTTGATGTATAGGAGAGGGAATTTTCATTTGTGCGAAATTTTGAAAACAATACGAATTACGTTTAGTTACAGTTTTTTTTCATTTTTAAACGAAAGATAAAGTTAAAATTGAGGTATTGTAGCCATGCAACGCCGACATTTGACGAGGGCGTGAGATGTTACGAGCTGTGGGAATGCTGGACGCTGGATCTGTTCAGCGTAATGTTGCTGAGGCCATAGGGACCCATCAAAATGTAATTTCAAGATTGTGGACACGCTATCGTGCCACAGGTGAAGTAGCGGAGAGGCACCGGGGGCCAAGTCGCATCACTACCCCCAGACAAGACCGATTTTTGCAAATTACTGCGCGAGCACAACCAAATGCAACGGCGACTCAATTGGTCCAAAGGCTGCGAGTGGAACACCAAGTGCTTGTGAGTGACCAAACTGTAAGAAGGTGACTACATGAAAGCAATCTACGCTCTCGTAGACCACTCCGGGTCCCACCTTTACGGAGAGGCAATCGTGGACGACGATTAGAATGGGTTCGGAACCACGTGGACTGGGGCCGTGACCAATGGTCCAATGTGCTGTTCACGGATGAATCCAGGTTCGGCTTCCATCCAGATTCACGAAGGACGCGTGTTTGGTGAGTTCCTGGACGATGGAGCCGTCTCCAGAACCCTCAGGAAGTTCACCCATACCAAGGAGGAACAATTATGGTTTGGGCAGGAATTCGTCTTGGAGGACGGACGGATCTCGTTTGGGTGCGGGGCAATATGACGGCAGAACGATACGTCCAACAGGTGCTGGGGCCCGTAATCTTGCCCCACAGAACACAAATGGGGCAAGATTTCCTGCTCATGCACGACAATGCCCGGGCACACACGGCGAGAACGGTAGCAGCTTGGTTACATACACATAATGTTAGGGCCTTAGACTGGCCTGCTCAATCGCCAGATCTAAATCCCATTGAGCATGCGTGGGATATGCTGCAAAGAAGAGCTCTGAAGGAAGTTCCTGAAAATCTGGCTACAGAAGATCAACTTTTTGCGCACCTCAGAAGGACATGGGACAATATTCCGCAGCAAGACATTGACAATTGACAACCTTGTTCTGAGCATGCCGAATCGTTGCCGATGTGTTATGAACATCATGGGCGCTTTCTCAGACTACTAACTTCAAGTTTATAAACACAAATTAAATGATTTTTCTATTTTTTTCAGTTTTTACTCACAAATTAAAAGTTCATTCATATACGGTTTCCGTCTATGCTTCATTTTTTTTCCATGAAATCCGGAAATTTTAATCTATACCTTAACCATTATTAAAAAATGGTAGTATGTCATATAAATAATTAACACATTGATAGTAATTCGCTTTTTTAAAAATAGCCCTAGACCGTGTTGATGTGTGTATATAGTAGATAGAGTGATTAAAGAGGAAAGTTTTTGGTATATAATTCGCGGGCATCAGCTAGTATTATATAATTATCACTTGCTTCGGTGAAAGAATACAAATTCAGGAAGTCAAGTCAAAGGCCCACGGGCGGCTTAAAAACTCAGACACCAGGTTAGGCACTTACCACACTATAAAGAAGAAGATAGAAGCTCTTTTTGAAAGTAGGATAAACAGACAGTCAGACCAATATACAAACAGACTGATAGACGGACTTTCAATCGATTAGACGAAAATAATAATAGGGATTTAATTATTTTTTTCATTTGGCTACGAAACATTAAAAAGAAAATTATGCTACCCTTTTCGTCGGGGTGACGATGATTTTCTGGGTAAAATGACTTCCATATTCTTAATAGGTAAATCAATCTAAGAAATCGATAAATGTAACCAGAGATGAGGCATCATCAAAGGTACGATTGTGGACAGTTGAGTGACAGGCCCTCATAAAATGCATTATTTAATTATACTTTTTACCAAAGAATCAAATAAGTAGGCTTCGGAGAAATCTTAATTATAGGGAGCTTGCCAAAAGGGCCTAAGCTTTAAAAAAGTCGACGCCTCTGATTTCCCATTGTGATTCGTTTAGCGAGCCTACATGTAATAGTACGCAGCTAAGGCTGCGCCTATAAAGACCAAGCTTAGCGATTATGAAATCGCTCTTTTATTATGAGCTGGGACTAGCATGCTCATTGCTTGCTGCTTTCATGTTCATTCAATAAGGCTGATGTGATTTCTACATTTCTGCAACTACATATTACAATTTTACTGATTTCTCTGAATTCAGTAAAAAATTCAGTTTAAACAGTGAAAAATCGAGATCATGTCTGTAGTCGGTGTAATATATGTATAAAAATATTTTCTAATAATGAAGCCTCATTATTAGAAAATATTTTTTTTTTAATGCATGCACTACGAGTATGTTGGTTTGCATAGTACTTGGTACTTGGTTTACTTTGCTTTTTAATTTGCAACAATTCAATAACAACATCAATGAAATCTCTATCCGGCTCGAAGGACCAACATTATTTTGGTCCTTCGGAATTGTAATTCTAGATACTGTGCCAAAACACATTTGTTTTGAGAAATATGTTTTCCTTCCCGCTGTCGATAGTACTTTACCTCATCTTTACAGTTTCGTAAGCTCCCGACTTGCCCTTACTTAACGCCATCACGATAATTTTGTTTGTTAATTAATTTGTTTGTGCTAGAATTTTATTTAAAAGTTATCTCTTTCAATTGGTGTTTACTTTAGGCGTGTTACTTTTCATATGCATTGAATAAGTTTTTGTTTGTTAACAATGCCGATGGCGGTTTGTTTAGGTTCGTTTTATACCTTTCTTAAAGGTATGGTAAATGAAGTTTAGAAGAATATTTTTGGGAAATAGACGAAAACATCTGCTGTTCAGATAGTCACCAATAGTTGGCGGTACTTAAGTCTCAAGTTGTTTTAAAAACAATTAAAGACGTTACCACAATGTTTACAACCGACGGTTTCTTTAAAGTCAAAACCACAGTTTCCTAGTCGGAAGTATTATACGAGTTACAATTCCCAGATCTTTTCGTCTCTCTTTCGACCGACAAAGCAAAACCGACACCCAACTTGCATATCGAAAGATTCAAGACACTATTCATAAAACATACATTTAATTTTTTTTCAACAGTCACGGCTTTAGATTAGCACGTCCCTACAATTCGCACAGTGCGTCTCATTGTACTAAAGTGCTGGACAAAAAACGTGATTAATATTTGGTCATTGAAAACTTTCGACGCGGTATTATTAACTGTTAATCGCGGGCCCACAATGTAAGGGTCTCGAAAGTTATGCGTTCGTCACTTTGTCGGCGGCGGTTGGTTTTGTCCGGAGCTTTTTGTGCTCATCATCGAATATGTTGACCAGTGGTTTGTATAGTACGATTGAACGGATTTGAGAGTTTACTTAAATCTGGAATCAGAGAGTAAAATTAAAAGATTTGAGTATCAATTTAAGCGAAGAATAAATAAAAAGTTCAGATTTATTTTGTAATTAATCGAAGGAAACGCTAACTAAAAGTAAGTTTGCTAGATTTTTTTTCGAGATTAATAAATTTGATAGAATTTTCAATAAAAAGCTGTAATAAAAGCAAGCTTTATTTCTAAGTCATTCCAGTTATTTTTTGGATCCTGCGTAAGATTTAGATTTTTCGTTTAGTATCGGTTTACCCTGTTTACATGTAATACAAACACACAACGTACTTACGTATCTTTCTTAATAATAATAAAAAAGCTGTAAACTCCTTTGTAACTTAACGATTATTTTCAAAATCACACAATTCAAGCTATGATAACATACAAATTGTAGTCTTGCAAGTATCAAGACCCACCGTGACCACCAAACGGCGGCATATTGCGGTTACAATGAAAACGTTTTAAAAGCATTTTTTGTCCAAAACGTCGGGCATCGCACCACTGTGTCAACGAAAGGTGCACATAAATATTAATGTAGACGCATTATACACCGAACTGTTGGAAAATTAATTAAATTAATTATTAATTTTACATTATCTGTATTTTCCGCTTGCATTCCGTGTGTGGGAATCGTGTTTTTTTGCTGTTGGTTTAACGGGAAGAGAATTTCTTAGAACAGAGTTCTGTAAGTTCGGTGATTTCACTTGGCTATTGATGAAATGTCTGTTTTCCGATATTGCTGTTATTTTTGCATTAGAATAGGCTAGTTTCCACCATTAATAAATTGCAAATCTGTTTAGTCCGTCAGTCAGAGTATTGGAAAATAATGGACACGTATTTTTTGTTTTTGTAAATCAATGAATATTGACAAAGATAAAACAAAACGCAACGCATCAAAACTCGAGAGTGGGAGCTCGTGACGTCAGAAGGCACCAACAATTATACCACGGCGTGACGTATTGAGAATATTAAAGGCGTCGTATTTTCGTCAATTTTGGTTTTCGTAACAAAAGAAAAAATACGGGTCAAATATTTTTTGATAATCTAACTCACGGACTAATAAGATTTTTTTTTGTCATCTACCCTAATAAGCAAGTCTAGTCTCGAAAATAGGCACGTATTTCGAAGAAATATAAACAGCCTACGACACAGGATACTTTTTATCCCGGTATTACGTTCCTGCGGGATAATTTCACAACACAATACGGGTGAAGCTGTGGGCAAAACCTAGTTAAATAATAATTCCCATCTATCTCCTATGATCTATGCGTAAATGCAAGAAATACAAATAATGGCTAAACGGCCAATTGCCTTTATGATTTAAGTGTCGATGGTTGAGATTTACGTTTTGCGTGCAAACTGCGCTTAGATCCGAAATGATACGCCGTAATGGTGCGTTAACAGCCATTTTGGAAAGGTTAAAGTGTCAAGATTATGTATAGAGAACGCAAATTGTGTTGCACGTCAAACTTTGTAGCTAACAAATTTTGTTTTTGATGCAGTGTGCAATTTTGTGGTGACAGCCTTAAATGCTCTTGCAAAGGTTCTCTGTAATAGCTCATACTTATAAAAAAATGTTTTCTGTTTCATAATTAAGGCTTTTATCTTTCTTCAAACCAGCATGCCTGAATGATATTTCTCGACGGCATGTAAAACTTTGGCAGCAGACCACACGATAAAAAAAGACGGCTTTTATTAACCCAATTGTCGTAGCTCTCCTTTGACTACCTAATATGTATATTACTACTTATTTGAGCATTTGCTTATTCTTTGGTAAAAAATCTTACCAGCCAGCATGTATTACCAATAAGGACTCGTGACGAATTAACGCTCGCGTAATCTCTTCTAGAGCACTCTACTCTGCGTTGCTTTAAGGAACTGATTGCGGTAAGCACATGTATCTCTGTTTGAATATTCAAGACTAACTACGTTAAAGTTCCTCAAAGCTTTAAACTTTTGCGATTTTGATGTAATCGCTGTATTAGATGTTGTTGCTTGTGTACCACAAGGTTATACCAGCCAAGTGGTGCTACGTCAAAAGGGCATTGTTAGAGTACATCATTTTCGTCTGTAATCGGTTGAATATTATTATCTTGTTGTTTATAATTTTATCTTTTTTTTATAATCAGAATATTTACGAATGTCACGGTCAAGGTTACAAAATGCAGTTTATTTAACAAAACATGTGTAACGTATATTCTTTTAGATAATCATAGTGAATTTGGCATTACACATTTTGGTCTTAGATTTGTCTTAGATGGTGCACCAACAGCAATACATACTAAGAATGTATGTGAAACAATGAAAATAACATAAAAGTGTTGGTATGTATGCCTATTATAGGTATACGTAGCATCCACCATAAGACAACAACATAATTATAACTTTTAAAATCTTAGTAATAATATAATTTGAATACAATGTAAAATAAAATTTACTTAATACTAAATGAAGTGATATGAATTATGAGTGTAATATGTAAAGATTTACATTTTTGTTAAATGGTTGCGCAGTTGCAAATGTATTGAGTTGACAGAAATTAGTTATTTAAAGGTAAATTAATGCTCTCACGTACCTCAGAAACTGATCTTCTAAACTTGTTAAGGGAAACGCCGAATAAATCGGTGTCCAGTGATGTGTGGGAGCTGTTATCGTTTCTACATATTCTGAGCAAAGGAGCATTGAGACCAAGGTTTGATTTGCGAAAGTGGATATGAAACACTCTGGTGATGGGATATCTGGGAGGTTTTGAAGGGATTGATTCATCATTCATGGATTGTGTGAGGGATGATGATGATGATTCATCTTTTCCATTAAGATTCTGAGGGAGAAGTAAAGTTTATCTTTACTGGTTTAGATAAACTTAATCTAACAATGACGTCACAAAGTACTCATACCCAGGAAATACATGACCTAAAATCAGCCAAAGCTCTTACACGAAATGAAACCAATACGGAATATAAACCAAGTTTCAACGATAACGAACTCTCAATAAATCCAGAAGGCATACGAATAGTAATTGATGCGAGCGTCCTAATTAACTACTCTCTGATATCTACTAATTGGTTTCCAAACAGGTTATAAGGCAATGCTTGAAACACAGAATAGATAGCTAACAGAAGGCCTTCTGCACATATTTTTCTCCTACCCTTTGCCTAATCTATTTGGGGTCGGTGCAGCATGTCTTCTTATTCCATACTCCTTTGTTATTCGTTATCTCAGTAGTCATCTCTTATCTAACCATATCATCCTTCACACAGTCCATTCATCGTTTCATTGGCCTTCTTCTACTCTTAAAGCCATCCACATTTTGTACTCAAAGCTTTCTTCGCGGCATTTTCCTTATTTCTACACAACCGATTTCAACGTACTCATCTCTCAGTTTATTCATTCACCTAAAACAGGCGCTCGCATACATCGATGAGTAAGTACATACGTACGGCGATGCCAAACAAATGCCAGTCGCGAGTGCGCTTGCACTCGCTGTACATGAAGCGTGTCTATGTGTGCGTGCGGTTTCGCTCGTTGTATGGTGTTGACCTTCTGTTTCTATTTGTTTTATTCTTGTACCAAGTATTGATAAAATTGATTTATTACTTTCAACAGTGTAGTGGTCTTTGATAGTTTGGGGTTATTTATTTGGAGTGTTAAGTGTTTTATAACGATGTTTAACTTGATCGGTTTGTCATTTATTATTGTTGAATTGAGTTTGTTCTTGTTGGTGGCAAAACGTTCCGTTTAATTTTTATTATTGTCAATTGAGTTTAATAGTATGAAGGTTCTTTCAATGTCTTCATCATGTAATTTTTACTTATAACGTTTCATAGTTTTACAACGACGTTCAACAAAAAAAAAAGTTTATCGGAAGATTGTCAATATATTTAGCTTTTCCTCCATCATTAACGCTGATACGAGTAGCTTTGTCTAGGCCTAGTTCTTCTAGGTCTTTGTAATGATTACTAATCAACCTTTTATTATTCCTTGTATTCTTCACAGTTTATTTAAAAAAAATGGAAAGAAGCTTATAAAATGTGTGCTTGATTTTTCCTTTCAACAGCTTAAAAGTCTTAGTGAAAGTATTAAAACAAACCTTTAATGGGTTATTACGAAAATGTTAAAAGCACTGTCGTATTAATTATATTCCGGGCAGTTACTTTCAGCAGATTATCAATTAGCTTCATGACTGCTAATAGTAATACGACAACTGAGTGGGAAGGAGTTTTATTTTGAAAGAAGCTTTCCTGGACTTAGTGGAAACCAATGTTGAACTGAGAGTGCCCTTACTCAACTCAGTGAGAATATTTTGGACACAGATCGAACTTAAACATGTTAAAGTTCTGATTTTGGATGTCACTACATTTTGATTGCGACATAGAATCTTAGCGAAAAACAGTTTTACTAATAATTGAGTTAGAACTTTGAATTTGTCGGTTCTGGACCGTATCTGGGAGTCCTGGGACCGTACCTTCTAGTTATGAAGATATTGGAGAGACCTCCATGACCCCTGTACTATTCAATGCGTTCTTCAGCACAATGTTTTGAGTGCGTTACATTGACTCCGTAAAAAGCGGATGATCACAAAAAAAAAAAATCTCGGCAATAACTTCTGCGTAGAGTGTCTTAGTTTAATGTACAGAATGCTTGGTTGACGGGCTCGTAAAGGCCAAGGGTCCGTTTACACCTTGTATATTATAGTTAGAACCAAAACACTAGATCAACTACACATAAGCCTTAAATTAAGTTCACATGAACCAATAAACGGACAGGTACAAATCCTCAGTCACAACATAAATAATGAACAGCTCAGCAACACGCAAGAAAAATGTACGAAATCACTTAGAGACTTAAGAATTTAAATGGCTTGTAATTACAGGAAAGCCACAAGTTCCATTGCAAATAAGTCTGAAGAAATAAAAGTTAAGAATGATTGCTGGGAGCCACGCCTTCTGAACGTAAGTGATGTGAGGGCTGTTTCACACACACGATATGATGTGTAAAGGTGTTCTGAATTGGGAATGTTTCATATTTTTAGAGAATAGAAAGAAAGAAAGAAAAGTAATTATTGAACTTACACAGGATATAACAGAAACAAAAAGAATATAAACAATTTAATCGTTTTCATGGCTAGGATGAGAGTGAATACTAAGATGACGACTGAAATAGCAGAACTTGTATCAATTCAAGAAGAAGAAGACATGCCACGCCAAATTAATTGGGATAAGGGCAGGAGAGTGACGATCATGATTTTGATTGCATCAAAAAAATTGTAGTTTCGAGGAAGTCATTAGAATAGGTAATTTAAATGACTGAAAATTCTGTTTTTGTTTTGTTTAAAGTTGAGTTAAAATAATTTTAAGGTGAAATTAAAGAAAACTGGTTTTTAGGACTTGTGTTGTTCTTAATTCTTTTTACCTATATTCTAAACGTTAAAAAAGAAACTATGCCTTGGCAAAGAAGCATTAATTACATACGTTTTTACGGTCAGTGGATTGTTCTTTAGCTTTACACTTTTCTGAAAAAAAAACTAGTAGTAACTAGTACTAGTAGTGTAGTGTTTCAAACATGTTTGCCTCTATCAACGTTGATAGAACCAACAGAACATCAGAAACAAATTCTCCAACAGTTCCACTAAATCGTTTTAAATTACCCTTGCAACAGTATGAAACACCTCAAGTACTAAATAACTTAAAGGTTAAGCCTGTAGTACACGATGTAGGCGTTAAGACCACAGAAGAAATAGATACAGAAGGTCGGATCAATGTAACAAGTGAAAACAGGTTTACGCACACATAGATGCATACGTTCGGCGATCTCAAACAAATGACAGCCGAGAGTACGCTTGCACTCGCTGTACGTGAAGTGTGTCTATGAGTGCGTGCGTTTTCGCTCGTTGCATGAAGTTGGCTTTCTATTCCTTTCTGTTCAGTGACCAAGTCTTCGTTGAAAGTAAAACCGTGTTTGTTGATCCTTGACATTCGACTATCTGTATCAATGTCCACGGTTTAAAATGTTGTGGCGTTATTGACAGGTTAAATGTTGTAATTTGTTGTGGAGTTTCCAAGGAGTTACGGTGAATGTCGGTGAAATTGGATTTTTGCTTCGACAGTGATACCATTACGGTAAGATTAATTAGTATTTTGTACACGGATTTTAATACTGCAGCTTTCGGGAGTTTGTTGCTGGGATTATATTTCGTAAAAACCGTATAAATATACGGTTTTTACGATGATGAGATACCTATCGAAAAAAATTATAAATTTGCACACAATCTTTCATTCTCTATTTGTTTATCCATTAGAGAAAGATTTTTTCTCAAATTCTTTCTTACTTGTCACAATTGCTATGCAAAAAAATGTTGAGCAAAATATCATGCTTCTAGGCATTTACTGTGCATTCTCTATGAGTGAGTGAATTTGAGATTAAGTATATTTCTTTTGAGGGAAGTTTTAGTTTTTTAACGTGTTCTTCACCTGATGGCAGGAGTTTTATGGGCCCGGACACGTGGCCACGGCGCGGCGCCGTCTTGTGGCAGCGCGGCAACTTGCCGCGGTGCAGTGCCGTGTGCGGCGACTCACGGCAGCAACCATCGATTCAAAAGTGTACTCTAACCCTTTGCATTAACTGCCAGCGCGGCGCACCGTACACGGCACCGCACCACACCGCGGAACGACGCCGCGCCGTCAAACAGCGGCGGCGCCGTACCGTAGACATGTGTCCACGCCCTAAAGAGTTAGGGCGTGGACACATGTCTCGATTATACGCTACTACGATTTATACGCTACCAGAAGTATAGAGATACTTCTGGTAGCGTATAAATCGTAATACACAGCACACAACCAGATTTAACAACCAAAACACAGGAATATTTGCCCGTAACAATTTATGTTCATACACTTCATCCTCCAGTTTGATTCATCGTTGTAGGCGTGAACTGTAAAAATGAAATTGATCGTAAAACATCCCCTACACATAATTCTGCCCCCAGAACATCGAGTTTCATAATATTGCTATCTTTATTAGCTGAGGGTAAGATTTCGTCACTTGAAGAGTCTGTTTTCTCGTATTATTAGCAGACTATGTCAAGTTTTGTTGTTTTTCGTTGTCGGGTTTTCATGTTGAATTTGCTTGTAGTAATATATTTCAGAATAATACGGTGTGATTTCTGACTTTTGTCTCGGATCCCGAAAAATCTCGCCACCGTAGGCCTATATATGCTAGCCTAGCTAAGTTCATAACGTTTACTTTGTGTATTCGTGCTAGGTTTACTGATTAGACATTATGTATTTTTATTGATGACTGCTTCGTCGTAAGCGCGACTGCTGAGCAAGAGGCCGTGGGTTCGATTCCGAATTTCCCATTAGCAGCCACGGAGTCTGGATCTGTGCCCGGTTGATGGCAATAGGCTCGCCCCCCTATGGGACTTAAACATAACTGGCGAAATAGGGGTGTACTATTAGGTACAGCTCTGCATAATCCTTGGGAATCACAGGCGTGATGGTATGTTTATTTTTATTGGAATCAACATATTTGCTGTACAGATGCTTAGACTTTTAATTAGATAATTTATGATTATTATGTGTACAAACGATACAAAAAACTACAGAACAACATACGATTAGTTGATCATTTCAATTTAACGTTATCATAACAACATTTAATCACAAAAGCTTAACACATAGGCTCTACTAACTAGAACGATATTTACAATCTTTACAAGACACAGATGCTACCAACAATCACAAAAACCCACTTCAATGAACCTTCGTATCCGATTCAAGAAACACTAAAATTTTTATTTCCTATCATCAAAGGGGCTATGAGGCAAGGTGCAATTTACCGGTCCCCTCCGAGACAAGAAGATATGCAACAAAAAACCGGCAGCCACCGTGTCCAATTTGAACTAGTGAAAAATGAATGTCTATTATCCTTACTAAATTATAGTAGGACCACCCTGTACTATGAAACTGGCTGCGATGCGATGGTTAAGGATTTTTTAGGTGAAGTGTGTATAGGTAATGCATTTGATTTTGGATTTGTGTTAGTAATAAAGTCGGTAACAGTCAGGGAGGATTCAGAAAGTATTGTTTATTTTCAAATTGTCGAGATAGGAGATAATGAGTAATAAAGAAGTATGGAAGAAGAAGATATGCTGCGCCGATCCCATATAAATTGGAATAAAGGCACGACAATGATGAGGATGCTGATGAATATCGTTTTCAGTGATTTAATTTCCGAAGAAGATTTCGATGAACACAGCGTAGTATTGTAAACACTACGTTAACAAGCTTTTTGGTCTTAAACCAAACATAACATACAGATTATTAAAAGCACTGGCTGCAACAACATAGAAAAATCCAACGACGACTTTAAAATTTCTCATTCCATTAAAGCACCCTGCATTTCGCTTTCGCCACCACAATCCTGAATTATACCCCACAAACATCCACTATCACATGGTAAGGGTAACGCAGGGGCCAGACGTCGTAACTTTACGATTCCAAGTTTACTGCACTAGCCCTGCAACGGTGGGGAAAAAATAAATTGGAAATTGACGCCCTCCTGATAGCAACACGTTTTACGAGTCCACTGCTTGTGTGGATAGAATGATGTAGGGATGTAGACGGCATCGCAGGTGAGGTGTGTAGAGGTTTTTGAGAAATGCATGATAAAGATATAGGAATTTGGGTAATTGAAGATGATGTAACTATGAAAGAGACAGTGCTAGTAATTGATATATTTGTTCAAGCTTACCCACATTTGTAACCAATAAATAAAGAAAGGTAAGGTTTTGTGACTGTTGCAAGACATGATTATAAAAAATTAAACTGAATCTTAGGTGGGATTTGTTAAGACAATTTCAAAAGAAGAAGACAAAGATATAGGAATTTAGGCAACTGTAGATGATGTGGATGATAGAAACGTGTTTGGCGAAAAATTTTAAATAAAGGAAGGACTTTTAAGATTGTTTGAACTTATTGACGGATGAAGATAAACAAAACGTAATGTTATTGAATGATGTAGATAGGACAACACTTATGAAGTAATAATTTGTTTAATATATTTGGAGAAATTTTATACACAGATATTGCAATTTGGGTTGTTAAAGATAATTTGATTATGGAAGACTCGGTATGAAGCTCCAATATTATTTTTGGTAAAAATATAAAGAAAGCCAGCACACGTGACTGTTGGAAGATATTACTTGAATAGCAAGTATATTCTATGAAAAATACGATTATACAAACGATGTTATGAAATCAAATAATGCAGTCACCCAAAAATAAAACTACGGAACTAATATCAAACAATGAGGCAATAATTGAAAACAAAAAAAATTGTTATGTGTTAAGTATCCATTCTATCAAATTAAATAAAAAATAGAAACGGTTCGATATTGTTAAACGTGCAATCCGAGTGAACTGGACTCCGGAGCGGACTGCGGACACCGGACTTCGACAGATAATGTACTGAAGTCTCCATAATGAGTTAGGTAAGCTGGGTTTCGTTTTGAAAGAAGAACGGTGGGACTGGACTACGTGCAATTTGAGGATTGCACTTAGATCGCATACATTTTTAAAAATACTCTCAAAAGATAGTTTTCGTTTAAATAAGGATAAGAAGAGGTAACCACAGAAGACCTAATTTTCAGTAAGGGTGGCTGTGTTTTGGTGACATTTAATCAAGGAAGCAGTAAGATAATAAATATGTTGAAACATTATCCCTCTTACTATAAGAGCAGCGGTGGCCCAGTGGTGGCGGCCCCGACTTACGAACAGTAAGTCGTAGGTTCGAACCCAGACAGGCGCATTACTTTGTGTAATTTATTTCATCACCACTGCTCTCAAAACGGTGAAGGAAAACATCGTGAGGAAACCGGCATGTTCTAGAACCAAAAATTCAAAGACATGTAACATCTACTAATCCGCACTGGGCCCGCGTGGTGGATTATAGCCCATTCCCTCTCATTGAGAGGAGGCCGTGTCCCAGCAGTGGGAACATTATAAGCTGATGATGATCCTTCTTATAAGTTCCAAAAGCACGGAACCTTAAAGAAAGAGACCCAAGCTCTGTGAACTCTGTGTTGTTTGAATCCAGCACTATTGTGAATGAATGTCTAACCTATAGCTTGTTTTAATGCCAAAGTTAGTTGCAGTTTATGTAGTAGTTAAGGTCTAAGGAGCTTATCATTTACTCGTTTATTTATGTCTTCTTTATCTTCATGCTTTGCTGTATTGTTACAAATGCCAAAATTATTTACTTTAGTTACTATATTAAGTGCATATTCTGTTTGTCATTTGGGTACTTCTTCTTTTTCTGAGTGTGTCAATGTCAATCTAAATTATAAACCGGCCTAGAATTTAGTTATTTAAGTAGCTGTTACTTAAATAGATATTCAACTGACGACGTCTCCATAAATTGACGATTAATTTTTGTTCTTATGTCTGAAGTTGTATCTATGCAGAATACTGACCGGTCTTTTTCTATTTTTGATTTCATCCTAAATTGTAAAAATCATGCCAAATATTATAAAAGCTAGATTATTCTGCATTCTTCAATTTACTAAGTCTTATGTAACTTGTAAAGACAAAAAGCTAAAGGGCTAGAGCAAAAATAATAAAATTATAATATATTTGAACTGCAGCACTTCTTTGAACTTTTCAAATCGCAAGTTCCAACGACTATGAACAAGATTATGTGAGAAACATAAAACACAACATTTTATTTTGTACCTCCTTTGTATGAGAATATTCGACTTGAGTTTACGAGGTGACAAACTCATACGCAGTCAAAGTTATTAGTAATAATGAACCTTATTACGAGGTGCTAAAGTTCACGGATAAAGTCCAAGTGTCAGATAAACAAGGATATGAATTAAATGGTTGAATATATGGCTTTGCTTGCAAATGTTCTTAAATATTTCTGAGTGTGAGTTTTCTTTGTATATTATTTTATCTTATAGTAAATATCTTTGATTTACTCCAATCCTCAGGCCGCATACTTGTAGTTAATCCAATCGAATAGTTTCACCATGCAAATACATACAATATTATATACAAATACAATTCAAAGAAAAAGCAACAAATAATTTTAGACAATTCATTGTCTCAACTATATCCGTTTGATACCTATCTAGTTTTTGTTTAATATAATCTGACATTTCAAATAAAGGGTACAGTCATGCTAAAAACACTAACTACTACATAAATACATAAAGTATATCTGTAGAAACAATTTCAATTAAGAACTTGAACTTAAGAAAAGAACACGCCTTTTTTTATAAAACCCCGCGTCACGTTTACGTTGCTACAATTTCAAGATCCATCAATTAAAATAGTTTGTTTATGACATCAATACTCGAAAAAAGGACAATATAACATAGTGGCAGGCCACCTGCCCGCGTCGCTTTTAACAAAACCAAATATTTAAACAAAAAATCAAATACTATGTAATGACGTCTGAGATTGATGACATTTGTACAGTTGTGTACTAAATGTAGTAAAAAAATAAAGTAGGTACATATTTCTATACATGCACCTTTAGGTCTTTAAAATTAATAATATAACCGTAGATTAGTATTGTAGAAAGCACATTAGGTACTCGTCGTAGAAAGTTGCAGAAAAGCTCCTATTTTATAAGTACGCTAATATTTTTATCCCAAAGTAAATATATCTCTAACTAGCTAATGCCCGCGGCTTCGCCAGCCCGCAAGTTATATACTAAAACCTTCCGCTTGAATCACTCCCGCACCAAAATCCGTTGCGCAGTTTTAAAGATCTAAGCATACATAGAGACAGACGCGGCGGGCGACTTTGTTTTTATAATAGTAGTGATTATAATAAACTTGTTTTGTATGTGTGCTAATCGAAGTAAGGTTAGGTTAGGAAAACCCACTTTGGGTTAAGCTTGTTAAAAAACATACGTAAGCTTTATATTGCAATTCGTGTTTAGTTTTTTTTTAATTTTGTGTTCGTAAATAAAGAATAAGAATTAAAGCTACAATCTTTATACGCGTCGCATAGCTCTACATCCAATACGTCCCATACAATTTTCAGTACTTAGCCATAAATTCAAAAAATCTCCAACCACAGACAGTAGTCCACGACTGTACAAAGGTTACTACCGACCGCACCGATTGTTGATCTCTGACATTTGAATGAGATTACGTAACCGCTTCCTTTCCACATCGAATATTCTAAATGATTGATTCATACACATATATGTATGGATGAGAATATTGTGTTAAGAGCATGGGAACTGGGAATTAAAAGGATGTTTCGAATGCTTGTCATTCAATGAAACTAGCTTTGTTGAATTGGAGAAAAGGGTTCTTGTGACAATTGAAGCAGATTTATGTTTTAATTTGACAATAAAGTTTAAACTGCCTCGTTGGTCAAGTGGTTGCAAGCACGACTGCTGAGCATGAGGTCCTGGGTTCGATTTCTGGGTCGGGCAAAGTGTTATTGGGTTTTTTCCATCAGGAATTTCTCGGTAGCAGCCACGGAGTCTGGATTTGCGCCCGATTGATGGCAATAGGTTGATGTTTAAGTCCCATGTAATAATATGGGACTTAAACATAACTGGCGAAATATGGGTGTATGTACTATTGGGTACATCTCTGCCTAACCCTTTGGGGACTGACTTACGTCATCATCTGCTTAGCCTTTTCCCAACTATGTTGGGGTTGGCTTCCAGTCTGACCGGATGCAGCTGAATACCAGTATTTTACATGAAGCGACTGCCTATCTAATCTTCACAGCCCAGTTAGTACTGAGGAATACGGTACCTCTTGGTAAGACTGGTTGTCAGTCTTTTTGGGCCACTGACTATCTGTAACGACTGTCAAAGATCTACAAATGACAGCCGGGACCAATAGCTTAACGTGCTTTGCGATGCACGGATAAAAACTCGGTATGTAAGGGTGGTCACCCATCAACAGACCAACCTAGGCAAGCACGGCTTAACCTAAAGATCGACCTGAGCGGCTGTTATTATTTAGCCACGAGCTCCACTTTTCTAACTTACATCTGTGGTATTTACGGAATCTACGTCTTCAGAGCTGTTTTATCTTAACAGAAGAACTACTGAACTTATCTGTCCAATTTAAAGTTCAAAATTGAGTCATATACACAACTCAAATCCCACAAACATTAGGTCATTGAAGGATATACTTACCTACCACATAAAAGTTTCTTAACATTTAAGTTAATAACTTATTAACTTAATCCACGTATTTAGACAATTCTCTCAGTACCCAAGGCCGGCCGGCAAGGCTCTGATTTTACAACCAAATTAAAACGTGGTCCATTTAATGCCTCCATAAAATATATAGGGTGTTATTAAACTGCCTCGACGAACGTTTTTATTGTAGTGACGGAAACATCCTGTGTAACATCATTATTTATACAGCATGATGGCATTTTAATTTTATATTTTTTATAATGGAGATGAAGGTAAATTAGTATTTATAACAAGCTATGTTACATTTTGATGGGACCAAATGGCAACTATTCCGCATCGAACTAAAGAATGATCACGTAAATCGGATCATAAATCTCAGCGCAATCGGTGTACATACATAAAAAAAAAAGAAATACCAATCGAATTGAGAACCTCCTCCTTTTTGAAGTCGGTTAAAAAGGGACCCGGGGAGAATGGAGGACAAATATGATTTTGCATTATGCCTTTGAATGTTTTGAGGTAATAAAAAAACTACAATTATAGTGTATTTTTTATAAGTACATAATGCGAGTAAAATGTACTACAATACTATTTGTAAATGAGGTGACGTTTTTGAGGCCGATGACGAGTTTAAGTCTCATGTAGTAGGGGGCGAGCCTATTTCCATCAACCGGGCACAAATCCAGACTCCGGGGCTGCTACTGAGAAATTCCTGATGGAAAAGCCCTATAACACTTTGTCCCACCCGGGAATCGACCGCTAGATCAACGAGGCAAAAAAAAAACAGAAACAAAAATACCTAACTTTATTAAAAGAAGCTGAACTATTTAATCAAGGAACACAATCAAAATCAAAAACTGAATGCTCACTAAACAAATTATGAAATCCGATCCTCACACAAAGCGATCCATCATATTTCTGACAGATGAAGAAAAAGTACAATTTTTTATCTTTTTGTACTTCTTTCTTTACAAAATGCAGCGTCTTTATTTTTAAGCGGTAAACATAGAATAAACAAATAATTTTTCGATTTGTATATTTGTCCTCATCTCGAAAACTACTCAAGCGTTTTTAGTGGGATCTTATTTTGTGTTGTATTCATGATTGAAATTTTCTTTGTTACCTTGTGTGTCTTTAAGTGCTTCCTGTGGTCATGAACCATTTAATTTACCACTTACTTCTGAGAATACATTAGCCTTAAGCAAAGCATAATCATCTTACAATGTTTCCACTGTTGGGATACGGACCTGCTATCTGAGGAGTGAGGATTGAGCAGAAATATGAAGAAAAGGATGTACAGTTCTTCATCCCTCGGCAACGGGCTCATAGAAACGGGCAAATCCTCCGGGATTTGCCCGTTTCTATGAGCCCGTTTCTACACAACACCCGTCTGGTCGGAACCAAACCCGTCTGGTTCCGTTCGTGGACACAACACCCATGTTGTGTCCGCGATCCAATCAACAAAATCCCCCCGATTGAAATCCAACCCTCAATTATCTACTCAAATCTCAAATCTTTTGGTAATCCATAAAAATTTCAACGGATGTAATATACTGAGCGAACTTGAGAGCGTATAATTTTCGCATACGTTGGATCATAAATATCAATTTGTGTGTAACACTTAAATTGTGGGGTTGGTCAGTTTCAGATGATTTAGATTCCGTTCAGTCTAATATTTCGGCGCCGTTGTCGTCGGCTTTGGTGTTTACTTTGCTTCTTTTGTCGTTGATAAATGGGGGTTTCATTGGTTAGACAAAAGATTTTAGGAGTTAAAAAGAGGGGGGGTTCTTAGATTGGGGTTTGTTATTGTTAATGCTGCTATGGACATTAGAAACAAAAATGGCAAGTTTGATCGATTTGACGTGTATATTTAGGTTTCATAGAAACCGTTCTCAAGACCGCATCTTTTACGATACACAACTGTTCTTGTGGTCAATGAGAAAGAAAGTAATTGCAAATGTGGGGAAATTCACTTGTTTTTTACCAAAGTTTATCTACATTATAAACATTTTATGCTAAGATGAGATTGCTACTAGATTTAGAATGATTTTAATTACGATAATTTAGATCAAAATCAATAGACTATAAATTCTTATTAACAATGAAATCTGAGAATGTGCAGCTAACGGACCGATAAATTATATCAACATAATAATTACATAATTAAACCTGACACTCAGTGCGTGGTTTCTGATTACACATGATCTCATTTGTATAGTTTAGAATAAAGCGATAAGATATTATACTCGTAGGAGGGTACAGCGTATTAATTCATACCATTATTGCCTAACGAGCTGTGTACCAAAATAACTACTGACAGACCACGTAAAAGATGACGGGACGAGCTGGACAATACCAACATGTAGTGGTCACATTGGCTCTGGATCACAAGACCTAGAAGGCATGGGGGGGCCTTTGCCCAACAGAGGGATGACTCAGGCAAACAGTAAGACTATGATTGAAAATGATATGTAGCTGAGATGAGAATGCTAAGAGGGATATGTAAAACGAGTGAATAATTGAAATTTGACAGCGATTCGGAATTCTGAAAACTGGTGTGGAAGCGATTGTGATGGTCTATGCATGTGAAGCGGAGTAATGAGAAAAATGCTGGTTCAGGTAGGACAGTTATACGTGTAAATGTGGATGGAAAAAGCAAAGAAAGATGAAATAGCCATAAAAGGATTGGCTAATGAGATGACAAGTAATAGAGAAGTATGAAAGAAAAAAACATGCTACGTCGTTCCCAAATTAATTGGGATATCATGGACAATGATAACTGCGATTTCCAAACTAGCCTATAAACAAGACAGTAAAGTTAATAATTTTAATGAAAACGGCCCATTGATGAAAAATACCGAAATAAAACTATAAATACCGCATTATATTGCTTTTATTGAAAGTTATTATGACACGAGCGTGTTGTAAAACTACGAATGACGAAATCATTATGCTAATTCTAACAAGCAACGATGAATCAATTTTCATTAATCATATCCAAACTAATTATAACCAGTAACAAATTAAGTTTCCAAAATATTTTGTAGCAGTTCATTCACATTTCTAACGGCAGTTTTACGCATGTCTTACGCCCTATTCACGACCTCAGACTATGCGTCGAGCGCAAGCGCGTGCTTCACTTGTTTCATTCGCGTGAGCAATTTTTTTTGTTTGTTCTCTCCGCAGTCATTGTCTCAATAACGCCTGTCACTTGAGCTTGTAAGCTGTGGCCAAGCGCTTAGGCATAGTCAATCGATTGACATATTTGACGATTACAAGAACAATTTGAACAAGAACTTACATTGTTCGTATGTTGATTTATGACCGAGTCGTCGGATTAAGCAACAGAATGCACACGTGAGTCACTTAACTAACTTACTTATTATAATTCATGCAAATCGACATTAAGTAGTTATTGGTCTACTTTTGAATCTAATGTTGAACTGATTCATAAATGTGTTTGAATAAATGAATTAGTAAAAATTATGTTTTTTTTTTTAATAAAGACATGCAGTCGTAGAAAAAATATTGAAATTCTCGAGAGCCGAGAGCCTTGTCAAGTTATATCAGCATTATACATAGATGGTTGAAAAGTCCAAAATGTATAGGATTAACATGAGCTACCAAAATATCAGATGGTTTTTGAAAACCGTTGGTTGGCAGTCGTTATCGTCAATAGAGTGTTACTTTATCTAAGCGTTCTGTATCTAAATTATGTAGATCGGTTCATAAACGATGAAGTTATCCGCGAACACACATAATATACGGTTGAACTGAGAAACCTCCTTTTCTAGAAGTCTGTTAAAAACGAGACCTAACACCCGTGCCTTGCGGTACTCCACCACTAAATCCTCAATCCTCCACCCATACTTCAACCAAGCTACTACAATACAGCCAATAAACTTCAAATCTATCGCACGCTTTCATCTTTAGCATAACTTTCGGCACGCACATAATATTATTGATAGTTATGACGCTGTACGCTGTGTCAGAGTCATCCATTAGCTTTATTACCTTCCAACGCGTGGGCTTGAAGACATCGCGGTACAATGCGACCTGTTATTTATTAATATTGTTTAAGTTTAATTGTTAATCATAGTGTTTAATGTTACTTAAGTGCCGTTATGGTTTTTGGGCGTGTTAACTGAAGGTGGAGTTAGAGAGTTTTGTAACATTTTTTTTTTATCATAGTGTAGAATCTTTTGGTTTAGTGATAAATAATATCAGGTTAATAGGTATTGTTGATTATCAGTGTTATCGTTGTGGGCGAGGAATGATGCAAAAAAAGTTTATATTTTTTTTGATTATGATTGTTAATTCGTAAATTAAGTTGCAGTCCAAAGTTAGAATTTGTGTCGATGGTCTCGCCTCTATTGCATGGTACTTACCTAACCGAAAAAATGTTAATGTGGATGATAAACCTCTGCCTAAATGTTCGGGGATTACACGTGTGATTATATTGTGCGAAAATTTGTAAAATATCATGATTGTTTCGCATAAAACCAAAGAGACTTCAATACTGTCTATGAGCCTGCTAATAATCTCAATATTCTGCCAAACAACTTTATTAAGGAAGGATTTATTTCCCAATAACGCTCAAATCCCTTCATGTAACCAAACCACATAACCAGTACATAAGGTTTCATCACCTATCGCGGTAGCGACTCTAAAACAAGTAATTTCCATCGCCTTTTATTAAATCGTAAACAGTTTTGACGGGCGTTTTACTTTTTTCAATAAAGTGTTTATTGGCTTTCCACTTTATTGCAGTTGTAACGTTAGATTTTGAGTATATTGTACCGTTTGATAGTGGTTTAACGATGGCGGGACTTAAATCGATAGTTTGGACGCTTTTGTAGAACGAAGTTGAGGAAACGTTTAAGTTTGTTGGGATTAGGCAAACGATTCCACTTGAATTAATATAATAATATTTTTATTTTAATAAATATGCTATATAAACAAGGCCTTTATGAGGTGACTCTTTCAGTACTTAATATCTGGCTGGAAAGTAAAAAAAATGTATTGAATTGACATAAGCTACCGAAAAGCAATTGATCCTGTTGAAAGTCACTGCTTAGGCTCTTAGGTTACCTTTCGATCCTTTAACAATTGTATATTCAGTGACGTTTTGTCAAACGTAGGGCCAGATTCTAGAACTGTTCGAAATTTGAAACATATCATAAATTTTATTACTTTCCTTTTAAATTACAATTAATTTTTATGCTGCCTCGTAGTATATTACTGTCGTTAAGGAATGACTTAATGTCATTGCATCCGTAATTTAATCTATAAATAAAATAAAATAAAATAAAGAATATTGACAGCTTTGTCTCCCCATATTGAAGCAATAAACTCGCATAACTCGATTACTCTAACTCGATTACAAAATTTATTGACCACAATGTTCTCATCACGGAATTCATTAGCAATAAACTTTGTATCACGCATTATCAATGTGAGGGTACCTCTGCCAGTGAGTGACTCATACTAAATGTCATGAATACGGGGGAATTTTGATGGGTAAGGCCCTTTGCCCACTGGGACTTTTGATAGCAATACACAAACCACGCTTCTGCATCGCTGCCGTATCGATGCAAACGCACGTCTGTTACTGACGACACCTGCCCGCTTAGCATGAACGCTGTAGAAACGAAAGAGAATCGACAAATCTTTTGTTAATCTGTCATTGAATCGACAAAATGACAGATGAACCAAAGATTTGTCGATTCTCTTTCGTTTCTACGGCGTTCATGCTAAGCGGGCAGGGCCCGGCAGTCTCGACATAGATAGCGACAAAACCGTTAACTTTCGATCGCTAAAATAACAATGAAAAAATTGGTTGCAATAACGATGCTTGCGGGAAACGTCTCTACATCCAAGATGAGTTTCTCGCAAGCATAATTATTGAAACCGAATTTATTCGTTAGTAATTAGCTATCGTTAGCGATATTGTCATTATCTCTGTCGAGACTGCCAGGGCTGGGCAACATAGGGTGGAGAACGATAAGTGCAACAGCATCGCGAAAGTAGCGATACAGAATCGTAACTACTTACGTGGGTGAAGGTACACAGCTAGCGACAGCATCGCAACTGTATCGCGGCCATTTTGTATTTGCTTAACTAATGCATCGCTTCTGTAAAAAGTCGAGGTAGGTGAGAGCCTTAAGCCCTAACTGTTTAGTGAATGGTTTAATGAATGAGTGGAGACGATTGGGTTAAATTTTATTGAGTTTTTCATCGACACTTTACATGTAAGGTTTTAGGTGTCGTGTGTCAGAAGTGGGAATACCTAAGTTTTGATCATTGAGCTATTACTACTATGTATAGAGAAGACAGCGCGAACAAAATATGTGCGCAATACGGGGCGAGCGGGGGGCGGCTAACCCCGTATATATAATGCTGTGGCGAGCAAGCGACTGAGTGAATTGCAGCCAGCTGACAGCATTTGAACGTAGCACAGATTTTGTTCGCGGTGTCTTCTCTATACGTACTAGTAATAGCTCAAGGCAGTGGCTAGTAGCTCTGGTTTTGATGAATAATTTTGTTGTTATTCATTTTTCATGTAGTTTTTTTGGAAGATGATAAATTTACAGGTCATTTAGTTCAACCTCTTTATTTCCTTTTTTGTTTCGACTGTCAAACTTCGACGGACATTCTTCAGATATTGTATGTTGGATTCGAATGTCTCAACATTCAAATCTTACCATTTCCTTTGTCCAATCCATCAAAATATTGCACTTAATCCATCAAGAAAAACAGCAGGAATTACAAAAAAAAAAAGAAAATAATTTGACAGAACAAAACAACTGCTGACGATGTTAAATGATAATTAATCACTTTACTTTTCACTAAACCTTTCAAATACCACCTACTTAAACAGATTTTTTCTAACGCAACATTTGTTTATTACCCAAACGTGTCTACACGCGTTAACCAATTTAAAACCTCACTTATAACAAAGGAAAGTAACCTTATAAGTATGGAAATAGAGTTGGGGACGACTGCAAAGAATATTGTGACGTTTCAACACCGGACGAAAGTCAACAATTGCCTTCCTGTTGTGATAACGGTATCCAGGCTAATTACCGGTAAAGTGTTACAGTTAACAGATTTTTGTTGTTGTAATTGCAGTCGAAATGCCGTAACAAATAGGTAGGTTTTCTTTTAAAAAGTTTTGTGTTTGAAATTGACATATCTACATTAAATACATTCCAAAAAATTGGTGACAACTTGACAAAAAATTGCAATTTCATATTGCTTTGATTTGATGCGAAAATAATTTATGAAAATGTAAAAAATACGATATAGTGATCAAATTAGTGATTAAATATAAAATTGACATAAATTATGACAATTTCACATTAAAAATTGAATTTGATGTGATAATAATTTATGTCGATTTGACATCACGATAATTTACGGCAAATTGTCATTTTGTAAATGGAATTTGACGTCGTAATAATTTGTGACATTATTAATTTTATCGAAATTCTCCATCGTTTTACAAACTGAAATACGCTAACAGTTCGTTTATACAATAATTTCGTTAATGACTTGCGTGTTAATGATTACGTTTAGTTTATGACTGTTGACATTTTTATTACAAAATATTTTCATATTATATTCTTTATGACCTTACTGGGCTTTTAATTTATGGTTACGGGGAATTTAGGTTTTTTTTTGTATAAATGCGAAGATAAATTAAATTAAATTAAGATGTTTTATCGTCATCATCATCCATATTAATGTTCCCACGCTGTATGTGATGTATCCATATCAATGTGCTGGGACACGGCCTCCTCTCTATGAGAGGAAATGGGCTATAATCCACCACGCGGGTCCAGTGCGGATTGGTAGATGTCACATGTCTTTGAATTTTTAAGACATGCCAATTTCCTCACGATGTTTTCCTTTACCGTTTTGAGAGCAGTGGTCATGAAATAAATTACACAAAGCAATGCGCCTGTCTGGGTTCGGACCCACGACTTACTGTTCGTAAGTCGGGCCACCACCACTGGGCCACCATTTTTGATTTTTCACCTAGGTAGTGAAAAATCAAAAATGTTTTGATCAATTTGACTAGACTCATACAAATGTATGTAGATTTAATCACTATTTTAGTTTTCCAACTGTTTAAAAAAAATCGCTTCCCTAGACCGAAATACGGTATTTTTTTCCCTGAAAATCAAAGGCTTTGAATCTTTACCATAGTTAGTATGAAAGATTTTACAGTCTCTTTTCTTGAATCTAGGCTTTTAGGAAGGATTAAATATTATCCTAAACGTACCTTGAAAAGCCCACGTAAGACGTTCAATGTGGCCATATTAGTACTGAAAGCAAAGCTTTAAGACTTAGCGAGTTTTCATTCAAAACTGCTTGTTTGTCGACCATTTTGCAAGTCAGTGAGAAAAATTCTTCGCGAGTCTCCATGTAACTTCAAATTTCAACTTTGAGTTGTAGGAGATAAGGTTTAGATTTGATTAAGTAATGGTATTTTGAGCTTAAACTGGTATCTATTGCGAGATTAGGCAAATACATAAAGTGTGTAAATGTTCGACACATTTAATGCGCAGCCGTAATGTAAGAGGGTGTAAGTTTGTGAATTTAAATTATGAGTAATTTTTATGATAAAGCTGGACATTTTATTTTTATGGCTCAAGAGAATGCAATTCAATGTATATAAGTGGAAACGTATTAGTAAAATTATATTTATGCGCAAGAAATCTGAAACAGCTTAACACACGGAGTATTTTTACGCATCCACATAAAACAATTAGGTACGCATACATGACTTTAACTCGAGGAGCTCGTGGCTATATAATAACAGCCACTCGGGTCGATCGTTAGGTTCAGCCGTGCTTGCCTAGGTTGGTCTGTGGATGGGTGACCGCCCATTACATACCGAGTTTCCTCCGTGCCTCGAAAAGCACGTTAAGCCGTTGGTCCCGGCTGTCATTTGTAGATCTTTGACAGTCGTTAGGTAGTCAGAGGCCCAAAAAGTCTGACAACCAGTCTTACCAAGGGGTATCGTATTACCCGGTACTAACTGGGTTGTGGAGGTCAGATAGGAAGTCGCTCCATGTAAAATACTGGTATTCAGCTGCATCCGGTAAAACTGGAAGCCGACCCCAACATCGTTGGGAAAAGGCTAGGCAGATGATGATACATGACTTTAACAGATTTTCCAAGCACGTATTTAACATGCACCTTCCTATCGATAAAGTACCGAAACACAAGTTAAACTATACCGTACCGTAGTCATCAAAGCATTCCGCAAATATTTTCACGTATTGTGAATGACACAAAAGGCCAACAGGAAGAGGTATACAGTTAGTAAATGACTTCTAGGAACATATTCCTATGATCTTTTGGCTATATTCAAAGGGATTCGCTAAGCCATTCTGTATCAAAATGAACGTGTGTTTCCTTACTGCGTTCGTAGAATTTTGTGCACTATTGAAAGTTTCGGTGCGTAGAATATTTTGATTTTACGGTTGCGATTACCTACTTGTGATTTGTGTAACTTTATTGTTGCTTCTACGTTTCATTATTTGTGGAGGTATGTACTTTTGCCACTGGAATATAAATTAATAAAACAGGGGACCATTTTACTAAGGCTACGCTGTCTGTTCGTCCATCCGCTCATCTGTCACACGGGCTTATATCTTTTGAAATGGAATGGGTAGACACTTGTAATTTCACTTCAAATTCACAGTTCGTGCTCGACTCCGAAACGCATCTAGACGGTTTTTTTTCAATCAAAACTTTCTTATAGGTACCAGTTTCGGTATGAATTACGAATACAAATGTAATGCAAGAAGAAAAGAATATCGGTAGAATTGTTACTTAACCCACTTGTATTTTGGGTTATTTTTGCGTTTGCCCAAATAGTTTACTTAAAAACCGGAGGGCCTAGAAGTGTGATACTTTATCAGCGATAACAAATTAACAATAATGGAATAATAAATTACAATTTTAACCTTTTTTCTATAAACAAGCTTTTAGAGAACATTAGGTGCATCTAGCAACATTGAGCGCGTATAAAAAGTTTCATGTTCGTGCTATTAATTCTCTCTTGAGGAGGCGATCCTGGCCGCAGGATCAAGTCATGTTTGTCATAAACATGTATTGTCACCAGAACCAAAGGTGTGCGTAAAATTTCAGCTCAATCGGATACCAACAAGTAGTCGAAAAATGGTTTGCAAACTTTGAAAGGGCCAGCTTACATCTATTACATACTTACGAACAGTGCTAATTAAATAAAAGCTTGTAAAACGCATTGATTTGACACAAAAAACCGAATAGCAAATTTCAATCCTGGTAAAACTGTAGAAATACAAAACGATTTGAAACCGATTATCATTTGTCTCTTCAGGTAAGTCCCATATCAACCTAACCACTGAACAAAAACCTAAAAACTTCCTCAATTTTAATCGGTTATAAAAATCCTCTTTTCATAACATTCAAAAGTGTCGTAGTATAACTAATGCCTATTACGATTGAGACAGAAACTCTATTAAGACTTGGCGGGGCGTGAAATCGGTCTTTCCTGCCAAGTGCTGATTGTTATAGTAAAGTGCATATTGCCAGTGAGTTGGTAGTGAGAATTATGTGAGTAGGGTGTCTTTATCGAGGATATCTTGGTTTCTGGTTGTTGGATTTTGTAATAGACGATGAAGGAGGGGTAATTCGGAACAACGCAAATAGCTGCATAGCATAATATCACGCCTGTTATCCCTGAAGAGTTAGGCAGAGGTGTACCTAATAGTACCTACACCTACTTACATTTCGCCAGTTATAATTTTATGTCCCATGTAAATCACACTCTGCTACAATCACAAATCTGATCTCCGTGGGCAGCCACGGAGTTCAAATTATTTTGTGCCCGGACTGAGAAATTCCTGATGGAAAAACTCAATAATACTTGGCCTGACCCGGGAATGGAACCTAGGACCTTATACTCCGCAGTCACGCTTGCGAACACTTGATGGGCAGACACAACAACAAAATTCAACTGTTCAAAATTCAACACTTGGAGGTCCTACGAGTATCTGTCAGGAGTAAAAACCCTGTTTGTAAATTTTGTTTTTCATTCTGCATATATATTTTCTTCTAGATGTTCGACTATTTATCTCATTTACTAAGCGCCAAGTACTCAGCTGTTCCACTCCGCTATCAAAACAAAATGCTGCAATCAAATCCATCCACTCCGTGTTAACAATTTAAAATATAGTCCCCATTGACATTTTAAAAGTTGCTATCGTATAAACACGGATAAGTGTGTAAGCGCCGCGATTTATGATAATTCCTGTGTTGTCGCTTACTCCAAGTGGCTATTTACGTCAAGAAGTGTTGGTTACGTTACAACTCACAGGTCTGACGGCTTGCCTCTTTGTGAGTGAAAACGTTCTTGGCGGACTTTCGATTCGCTGAAGTTTGTAAATTTTATTATGGTAGGTACTCAAGATCAGTTTAACTGGGATGGAAAGAGTAAAAAAATATATAAATTAAAAATTATGTAGAATTTACAAAAGTCAGCGCTTTTGCATTAGCTAGGATTGCATTCTAATCATAATACAACGGCTAATTATTTACTAATGTACGGTACAACCGCACATTCTGCAATTCAGCAGTTTACGCCACATTCATTTCAACTTACAATAATTAGTTCAGTTCTCGTTGAGCTATCAAGTCAGCCAGGCGTTCTCGTTACAGCTAACAAGGGCCGCGTCACTCACTTCATTTCCACACCATGAGTTTATTAAGCTCATTTTACTTAAGTACCTTTGGGACAATACAGTAGTGAACTTATATTGTCACTTACGGGTTTTCTTCCGTGTGCGTAGTAGTGTTTCAGTACTTTACTTTCTTTTATTCCATTCACATAACATCTAAAAGTTATGTCTGGTCTAGCAAGGGAGCATACAACCAAGATAGGCTTTCATGGAGCCATATACCAACTCATTTTCATCACCATTCTCATGCCTTTATCCCAGTTTATTTGTGGTCGGCGCAGCATATCTTCTTCTATACTTCTCTATTACTCGTCATCTCATCAGATACCTTCTTTCTTGCCATATCATCCTTCACACAGTCCATCCATTATTAAATTTCATTTCGTTTACATAAAAACTAACACTTTTAACCTTAAAAAAACCTCTTGATACTAGTAGTATTTCTTTTTTTGCTAGTAAAAGCTTATGCTGGCCTGCTACGAGTTCAAAGTTTGAGCTTCGTGACGTCTCGTGTCATCTGACAATCGGAGAGTTAAAACATTATTTTGTGTGTCCAATCGAACTTTCTTCCACCGAACTATCGCTCCAAATTCGTCAAGGTACCTTACTCGACTGATAAGCAGTCTTCACACGGACATTATGAATATTTGCTTTCGAAGATTTTTGAGTAATTGCCTTACCTTACATAGTTAGCGGCGTGTGTGAACATACTATTACCTACCGGTAGAGACGCACCGTACTTGCATTGGGTATCGATACTTTGGGTCGATCGATCAATAAGAGTAGAGGCAAAACCAAAGAAACGATGTATGGATGGCAAGAAAGGAGGTGTTTGATCAGATGACGATTAGTAGAGAAGTATGGAAAAAGAAGACATGCTACGCCGACCACAAATGAATTTTATTGGGATAAGGGCAAGAAATTGATAACTTTGGATAGGAACTTTACTATACCATACCTTTCTAGGTTCGTATCGAATGGCTCAGGTCCGCTTCTCCAAATATCGAATCGTACTTATCGTAAGAGTCTAGGCATCATACCTGGTGCCCTAGCTTGACCTGAGATGGATCTAGATTATGATGGATGGGGTTAGATGTCCTGTATATCTCCTCATTGCACACTTAAAGTGATATTGAAGTAATATTGCTATAAGAAGATGTGACGGTACGTGCCTAGGCATTCTTTTGTACTCTTTCTGCTTCCTCTTTTGTATTATTTTCAATTGGCTGATCAAGCAATTTATGATATTTTGGTATGGGTCGTATCCATAAATTCCGATACCTATACTTTTGCATCGATCCAAGCATTGTATCGTAATCTTAGGTCAGCATTGTCCTCCCCTTATCCCAATTTATTCTTCTTTTTTAGATTTTCTTCTTCTTCCACACTACTTTAATACTCTGTATCGTGTTCGTTCGTATTGATCCAAATTGTCGGAGTATCGATTCATGTCGTATCGATACTGAAAGTCGGATCGAATAGTGCATCACTTACTCAGTAACTTAGCGGTATGTTCAGAAACTTGTATTTTACTTTGACGTATACTAAAGATGCCGCTAATACAGTTTTATGATGTTCAATATTTAATGTTTGGAGTAAATGTTGTTTGTGAAAAGTTTTGGTTGCATGGAAATGGTATTATCCGTATATTGTATGTCATATTGTATTTTGTTAAGCAATGTTTTTAGGTATTATTGTATATAGAAAGAAATTGCTTTTAGGTAATAAAGGCATTGTTAAGTAGAGTTGATTTGTTGTGAGAGCAGCGGTGGCCCAGTAGTGGCAGCCCCGACTTACGCACAGTAAGTCGTGGGTTCGAACCTGGCAGGAGCGTTACTTTATGTAATTTATTTCATCACCATTGCTCTCAAAACGGTGAAGGAAAACATCGTGAGGAAACCGGCATGTTCAAAAACTCAAATGTGAACCAAAAATTCGAAGGCTTGTGACATCTACCAACGCGTACTGGGCCCGCGTGGTGGATTATAGCCCATTCCCTCTCTAGAGAGGAGGCCGTGTGTCCCAGCTGAGGGAACATTATAGGCTGATTATGTTAATGCTAACACAAGGCATTTTAAATTCCTTTCCCCAACAAACTATTTGTATTAAAAACGACCGGAAGGCACTTTGGAACGGTAAAAGCGGAAATGGATCGGTTGCTTGTGAGCTGGTAACACTATTAGTCAGTGTTGCCCACCTTATAGGATGTTAGCACGCGATGCGTTGGTTTTTTTTTTTTTTTTTTGAATTTAGGACTGAACATTGTAATAAGTTTAAATCACTTTTAAATGTGATTTTTTGTTGTTTCATAAAAAAAAACATGCTGGGCTAGGAAATTGGGCCTTAATTCATGTAAAAATTTATTAGTTTATGCATTTAGGGACAAGATTTATAATATATATAACTGCCTCGTTGATCTAGTGGTCACAAGCGCGACGGCTGAGCATAAGCTTTGATTCCCAGGTCGGGCAAAAGTGTTATTGGATCTTTCGCTCAGGAATTTCTCAATAGCAGGCACGGAGTCTGGATTTGTGCCCGGTTGATAGCAATAGGCTCACCCCCTATGATAAATGATAAATGATGTTTATTTTGCAAGTAGGTTTTTACAAACACTTTTACACGTCATTTTTTTTAAACTAGATGGGGCCGGTGTTTCGTACCTGACTACTCTGAGAAGAAACAGCCGAAAAAAAACCCAGAGGTCGGACGGGAGTCTCTTTTGAAGTCCAGACATAATCATGCTCAATTCACATGAGGACTATGCAGATTAGTGTTTCAGATGGTCTTTTGAAGAAAGAATCACACAAATTTGAGTGGACCTGTCCAGTCAGTGCAAGCATTTGTCAGTTACGACATGTTATGACACGGGACTTGAACGAGAACGCGTCAATTTTAGGTTCTAAATAAATCTGACATTAACAACTGGACATTTTTTTGAACTCAAAATAATGCACGTAATTTGTTGAGGTAGACCGACTGAATGCCAACCTTTCAACGTAAATAAATTCTCAGTATAATTTAATATCAGTGCTTCTGTGTGTCCACTTGACACAATTCCTCGGAATACAGTCGGCTGTTCCCGCGGCTGCTGGCTGCAATTGGGTGGCGTATGTTTTGCAATGTTGTTCTTCGCATTTCCAGGTCTGGTAATTAAAAAAAAAAAAAGTGTTTTAATCTTTTTACTATTATAAATGTGAAAGTTGGTGAAGATGGATGGATACATGAATGGATGATTGTTACTCTTTCATGCAAAAAATACTAAACGGATTTGGATGAAATAGGCGAGACGACAAAAAAAAACTAATTAGTCCGTCAGTTAGATTAGCAAAAAATATTTGACCCGTGTTTTTTCTTTTGTTACGTAAACCAAAATTGACGAAGATATGACGCTTTTAAAATTCTCAATACGTCACGCCTAGGTATAATTTTTACCTAGTTCTGAAGTCACGAGCCCCCACTCCCGAGTTTTGTTGCGTTTTATCTTTGTCAATATTAATTGATTTACAAAAACAAAAATATGTGTCCATTAATTTCCAACACTCTAACTGACGGACTAAATAGTTTTGCAATTTTTTGATACTATCGTCATGCCTATTCGGCACATAGTTAACAAATTGAATTAACACATATGATACTTTTTATCTCGGTATTATGATCCAGTGCAACTATTACCGAACTCCAAGCGGTAACAGAATTACGGCAGTTTTTCAGTTGTTGTAGTTTTTTAGAATAACGTCATTCCCTGCATCGACGTACAAAATTCATACAAAATTCCGTTTATCTAGAAAGAGATAGAAACAAAAGTTTAAATGGTTATAACTTTTGTGTTGTTTGGCCGATTTATATCTTGTTTTCGCTTTTTGTCATTATTTTTAAAATCCTTTAACATTCCGTATCGAACCAAAAAAAAAAAAAAAATTGATATTCCCTATTAATAATAATACCTACTTTTTTTTTCTGGCCTGTACTGTCCCACTGCGGGGCGAAGTCCTACCCCAATTCCTTCCATTTACTCTTTTCCCGTGCCTCCTCGGACTAACCCTCGCGGTACGCGTAAAAAAGTATGTTTTCGATAAAAAAATCGACGCGCTCGTGCTAGGGTTTCCCCCAGGTACTGGAGCCGCCAGCCTTTATCACTCACAATAATTCTATAGGTACATTGATTTCGTATTTGACGCTGTTTAATTTCCTTATTTGCACTTCAATAATTTCTCACATAATGCTCAGATACAACTCTTCTTTCCCTATTATTAAAACACGTCTCCAATTCACATCCTCCAATATTTCACTTCACGTCACTACTCGTAATTAATTATGAAAAAAAGTTTACAAGCACTGCGTTCCACTTACACTAGCAATCAACATGCTATACCTGAATTAACCGTAGCAATTAAAACCCTTCCAACTACTAATTAGACCTGAAACTCTTAATAAAAAATATAAAACTTTCTTAAGCACCATTGACCTCGCAATACAGAAATTATGACGTCACAAATCCTATCTAATAACATGGATGACGTAAAGAACGTCCCCTTCCTATTTAAACGTAGAATGTGGTTCTCTTCCCTATGCACGTGCGACACTCAAGGTCCCACAACCCTTTACACATCCTCTCAAGCTTGCAATTAAAACGAAAAACAGAGCGAAACAACGCCATACTTACTCAACGGGCCAGAAAGAGACAACACGCCTCATTTACCCAAGCACTTTTATTTCCACTTGCACTTGAGAGGTCGTCGGCCAATCAACGGTCGTGCCGCGCCCGCCTCGCATTGGTCCGTTTGAATAGAGAGAATATTTTTTTCGAAAAATGGAACAAAAGCGGAGGGTAGGTAATAGCGAGTTTTGTTTTATTCGAGTGGCATTTCGCATTTAAGTGGAGGAGGCCGCACGAAGCGGACGTCTCGACTGTTAATTACCTCATATTTTCGCTATTGTTTCTCTAAGGACACTCGTACGTTAAGCTGGCTTTTCATTTTATGATGTTCAACATTGTTATTTTATTACGCGGAACTCGTTTAGTACTTGAGTGTGGGGGCTTATTACAAAACATGCAAATTAGCTGTGTTTATTTCTTAGTAACCACTATCCTGTGTTTGTCAGGAACTGGCTCCATTCAAGTGTTTGTAGTCCTTTGACGATGGGATACATTTCATGTCTGTTTTCATACATACTTAAAGGAAGAGAAATTGTTAGAATGCCAGTCTGGATGGGACTTCCTGTTGACAAATTCTTTATTTATAGTTTTGAAACTTCTTTTGCTTACTTTGCTAAGAAACAGTTTAGTACCTATATAATGAAATCTGAATAGTACTGTCTCGATCATACGTACTAAAATTTGTGTTTATAGCTCCATGCGGAGGTGTAAGTTTACTCTTACTACTGTAAACAGTTTTCCATGCGACACTTTAGTTAGTACGATCGATGAGGGCACATCTAATTATTTAAATCTTTGCTTATTTGACATTTAACCTGCTTAATACAAAATATATCATACTGTTATAAGATCACACACTTATTAGCTGGCAGTAATCGAGTCAATTCCGTCACTATACTTGCGCAGAGTTTGCCGTTATCCCAGAAGTCTGTGATTAAACCTAACCTTAACGGAAACCGGGACGCAGCGCAGTTCATGTAATTAGTGGTCAGGTGTTTCTGATCATTAACCTAGCTTCTTTTGTGATTACCTATGGGATAGCTTATATTAATTCGCAATTGATTTTGCAGACTCAAGGACCTAAACGAAAACAGCATAAACTATGATTCTATCAGCGAAAACTATGATGGAAAAGTCATAAAGTATAGTGTATGTTTATGTCTTATACCGAACAACTGTCATAGTAGAAATATCAAACGTTTCGGAAGCAATTATTATTTGTTTAGGCCCACGAAAGGCATGGCTGTCTTAATTCTAGTCCACAAAGGAATGTCTTCATCATCTGCCTTGCCTTTTCCCAACTATGTTGGGGTTGGCTTCCAGTCTGACCGGATACAGCTGAATACTAGTATTTTACATGAAGCGACTGTCTATCTAACCTCCACAACCCAGTTAGTACTGAGGAATACGGTACCTCTTGGTAAGACAGGTTGTCAGACTTTTTGGGCCACTGACTACCTGTAACGACTGTCAAAGATCTACAAATGACAGCTGGGACCAACGGCTTAACGTGTTTTCCGAGGCACGGAGGAAAGTCGGTATGTACTGGGTGGTTACCCATCCACAGACCAACCTAGGCAAGCACGGCTTAACCTAAAGATCGAACCGAGCGGCTGTTATTATTTTGCCACGAGCTCCACAAAGGAATGTCGTCGGTCCTAAATCTATTTTGTTTACGTGAACCCTGAGATACCCAGAGGTCCTTTCCATTTCCTTTGGACTTGAAAGTGGCCACTCTTAGGATTGCTATGGTATAGTGGGCGCGTTTCCAGTCACTAATCTCATATGCAGAAATACCGGACAAGTCAATGCTGAAATCGAATTTGTTGCAATTGAAATTGAAAGTGACTGCCCAGTTGGTCTAGTGGTAGCAAGTGCAACAGCTGATCATGAGGTCCTGGGTTCGATTCGCAGGTCGGGTAAAGTGTTATTGTATGTTTCCATCAGGAATTTCTCAGTAGCTGCGTCAGATCCGCCACGGAGTCTGGATTTGCACGCGGTTGATGACAATAGACTCGCGGCTTTTCAGTAAACTAATCCCACATAGGCGGAACCCACGGGATCAGTTGACCTAATGAATTTTTAATTGGTCAACTGATCCTGTTGACCAATTTTATGATTTGTATAGTCAAGTAGAAAAGCTTCTTGATATTTATATGGTGATTCCCGTTAGCCCCATCGCCCGTGTCCACACTGGTGGGGCCGGGGTGAGTTTATATTATATCTTACATGCGACTTAAACAAACAAATTAAAAACAAAAATGGTTTGAATTTTAGGTTACTAACCCATAATGTCATGAGCAGTGGTGGCCCAGTGGTGGCTGCCCCGACTTACGAACAGTAAGTCATGGGTTCGAACCCAGACAGGCGCATTACTTTGTGTAATTAATTTCATCACCACTGCTCTCAAAACGGTGTAGGAAAACATCGTGAGGAAACCGGCATGTCCTAGAACCAAAAATTCGATGACATGTGACATCTACCAATCCGCACTGGGCCCGCGTGGTGGATTATAGCCTATTCCCTCTCATTGAGAGGAGGCCGTGTCCCAGCAGTGGGAACATTATAGGCTAATGATGATGATGATGATGAATGTCATGTAATTGATTTCTGCCCATTTCTAATCACAAACCTCTCCTCTTTCCAGGAACTTAGCAGCCCCTCGCTCTCAACCAGCCCTCGGTAACACATCACTAGAAACCTTCACATCGCTACATAAAGAAAACTGCCACAGACTTGAGTTCCTGGTGGAGCGGCAGAAGCAGCTGTGTATGCTATCTGATACTATGATTAAGGTAAAGCTTAAACTTAAATAAAATAAAATAAATAAATATCGTTGGAAATTACACACAGTGCCATCTAGTGCCACACTAAGCAACGAGGTTTGCGTCGTGGACACCAGATAGTTGATATACTACATGATATACTTTTTTGTTTGTAAATACATACTTATTATACATATAAACATCCATGACTCGGAAACAAATGTCCATGCTCATATCACAAACATTTGCTCCTACTGGGATTCGAACCCGAGACCCTAAGAAAGTAAGGCAGTTTCACTACCGCTGCGCCATTCGGTCGTCAACTACGGTCGGCCAATGGATGGAGTAAAATTTTATACGAGTGGTGGCCAGGTCTGTCGAAAAGCTCGTTTGGTTGATGATATCGTCAAATTCGCGAGAAACATCTGGATGAGGTACGCAGGAAGTGTGGCAGTAGAAAAGAGAGGCCTGTATCTAGTGGTGGGTGAATCCGGGCTGAAATGATGAAGGTCCAAACAATCACCTCAGCTCATCAATAAGTCACCTGCGGCTTTTCTCTGCTGGCCCATCCGCTGGGAGGCAACAAATAAGATGGAAAATCGAACTTAAACTCACTGACGTCCTAACTAGAGGAGAGTAGCTCGTGATAGACTTCAATAGAAGCAGTTAGAAGAGGCCTTTGCCAAGTGTCACACTGAATTAAGAGATTATAGTAAATAACAACAACAGTAACCAGTTCAGAATAACAGGCTGATAAGTGAGTAAGTAGTTGAGAGGCGTTCTACACTGCGCTGCCTGATACGCGGTCTCCACTTCAAGACTCGTTTGCTCAGTCGTCCATCAGTCCTTTGACAAACGTCACTGGCCCATTGCCAGCTTGCTTACTCGGCAAACTGTGTCATTCATCATCAGCCTATAATGTTCCTACTGTTAGGACACGGCCTCCTCTCAATGAGAGGGAATGGGCTATAATCCACCAAGCGGGCCCAGTGCGGATTGGTAGATGTCAAAATCAAAATCAAAATCGATTTTTTGGTTCTAGGACATGCCGGTTTCCTCACGATGTTTTCCTTCACCGTTTTGAGAGCAGTGGTGATGAAATTAATTACACAAAGTAATGTGCCTGGGTGTAAACCTACGACTTACTGTTCGTAAGTCGGGGCCGCCACCCTTGGGCCACCGCTGCTCTCTAAACTGTGTCATTAACTCCAGTTTTTTCTTGATTTTATAAAAAATCTCATCGAATTTATAGTAGCATAATAAGTCTAAGAAAATCTTATTTTAGTTCTAGAATGTTAGCCATCAAGTTAAATAACAAAAAAAAATGTTCATGTACATAAATAAGCCAAGATCGTAAATAAATTGCATCTGCAAGTCCGTGCATAAACAATGTTTAGGTTCAATACTTGTGTTATATTGTGTGGGCTAGTACCGCGGAGGATTGACCAAATAGAGGGATATAGAGCATGTGAACTATGCAATCTTTCAAGACTTCTTTTGAGCGAGCAACAACAAATAACAGAATATTTTTGTTTTTATTGATTCCCGCTTTGAAAATGACGATGTATACCTACTTAAATCAATTATAATAACGGACAACTCTATGAATTACTAATCTAATCTTCAAATTCCATTTAAATTTATCAACACGGCTAATTATAACGTTCTGCGTTTTCAATGTACCTATATGTAATCTAAACTCTCATAAAACTTACAACTCACAATAACGTGGAAGTCAACTATCACTTTCACACTTTAGTATAATTATGTAACAGTTAACACAATGATCACTCCATTAAATCACTATTCCATGTCCTCGCCTACGCCTGTCACTTGGTGTCGGAAAGTAAGTCAGTTCAATCCTGCCTGCATAAGTAACTGGATTAGCTAGAGGTGCTCATACGTGAAAGGATAGTAAGGCTTGGTTGGACACCTCATTCTTGAGATTTTTGTTCTTGGGCTTTATGTTTTCGTTAGCACAAAAAGATTAAAAAATATAAAGTAGGTTTTTTTTTTAATGTTGCCCCGCACTTGGAATTTCTCCTGCATCGTGGGTGCGTTTAAACTCACATACACATTCAGACTTGGAACAACTATCTGTAGGTCATACAACTATTTGTTCCGTGCGGGGCTCGAACCCATGATACGCAGCATAGCAGTCCATCGCTCAGCTACTGGGCTAACCGTGCCGACACTGGTATAAAATAAAACAATAAACAGGATAATAACTCTTGAAAAGACTTTGGGGAGGCCTTTTGCCAACTTACTGCATGATTTGATAAAAAAAGTATAATAATCCGTTTTTGATCGTGTATGTCTTTATAAATAGATTTTTATGTAACCGAGCCTACCTCTACCTGTAGTGGTGAAAACAAAAAAGTGAGCCGTCGCGGGACTCCTGGCAGATGTGAAACATCGAAATTATTTTGTACAAGTAACAAGCTTAAAAAAAGTCACATAAAAACTATTTTTATTTTATTTTATGTGTTTATAAAACAAAAGACAATAAAAACAAAATGACTCGATTTACAAAACGAGAATCCTTATGCTGGAATCGAACTCGAAGTCACGAGATTGTAACCCAGCGCTCTGTGCCCCGAGACCAGCTGACGCGTATGCTGCTTCAAACACGCGATTTTCATTTGTTTTTTTGGTTTACCCGCGCTTAGAGATGTTTCACATCAAAAATAAATAGCTCAGCTTAATCAGGAATAAAGGTTGAATGCCAACAGTACAATAGCGTCATACAATTTAGATGCAATTTCATGTAATAATAACTTCTATCCTTCTGCAAGCTGAAATTTAATATGGAAATAGATTTAAAGCTCAAACTATAAATACTAGGCAAATCGGTCAACTTATTGCAAAATCCTAATTAAAATCTTTAATTACGTACTTAAAGCTTTATTAACCCCGTTACATTGATTACCCGTTTAGTTACCAAGATAAATAAAATTATGGATGCTCATAAACATCTACACCGGTAAACAAAACTGGTACACAATAAAATTAAAATAATTAAAATCAAATTAAAAGAACTCTTATAGACAGATACAGACCAAACGACTTTATAGGGCGCTCGTAAAACCGTGTTACAGAGAAATAAGGGGACTGTTCCATTTATGCAGACGTAATTGGTGATTTTGTAATAAATTAAGTTTTGGAAAGAATATCCTTTTAAGCTTAGAAATTCACATAACTTAAAATCCACGTGGCTAAATAATAACAACTGCATGGGTCGATTTCATCGAGTTTGTGGATGGGTGACCACCCATTACATACCGAGTTTCCTCCGTGCTTCGGAAAGCACGTTAAGCCGTTGGTCCCTGGCTATCATTTGTAGATCTTTGACAGTAGTTACAGGTAGTCAGTGGCCCGAAAGTCTGACAATCAGTCTTACCAAGGGGTATCGTAATACCCAGTACTAACTGCTTTGTGGAGGTCAGATAGGCTGTCGCTCCATGTAAAACTACTATTAATAGTATTCAGCTGCATTCGGTTACACTGGAAGTCAACCACAATAAATTTGGAAGGGGCTGGGTAGGTGGTGATCAACTGAGCAACATAAACGATCGCGTAAAAGAAAATCGACCCTACTATTAAGGCATTAATGACAGTTTTAATTTAGTTAATAAAAACATACAATTACGATTCGCAATCCACTTTGATAACGTCATAAAATTTAATCTTAACGATGTCGAAGTTAATTGAGATCGCTTTGTAGATAATGTAAGAATTATTGAAATAATCGATCTGATTTATTGCTCAAGAGTTGCGGTAAATAAACGGTTACATGGATTGTGGCGATATTTTAATTATAATATTGTATTTTGATTATAATTTAGCGTGGTTTTAAACTGTTTTGAATATGGCTGAGAAGTGCATCAGCAATCTCCTGCCTTTTTTGCTGTGTTCTTCTTTCTTACTTCTCTTTGAGTTCATTGCATTCACCCCTTTCTGATATTATCTTTCTCATAGTCTGTGCACCGTTTCTTTAGTCTCCCACTATTCTAATATCCATCCACATTTATACTCAAAGTGACTTGCGGTGGACCTTTTGTGGTGCGACTCCACAGATAATAGTCTACCTTCCATCTTGCGCTGCATGTCTTGACACCTGGCGATCTTATGACTGCATCAGCGAACGGAGTTCGCGTAGGTCAGATTTGGGCAAAATATATTTAGGTAATGAAAATTTGCCATCGACACGCTAAGAAGTGGACCAAAGTAGGCTGATAATTATTCAACAGCGAACTAAAATTCCACTATAAGTTAGGGGCTCAATGTTAGAGTAATTACAAACTCATTTCGAGATTCATCCGACATGCCATGTAAAAGTAGGGTATAGGTAGAAAAGATATCAAAGAAAAACTAGACCGAATCTCTAAAAAAAAACTCAGCGCAAATGTTGAAAAGCGCTCCACTCTCGTACTACATCATATTTAGGTCAGTTCGACTTGATCCATTTGGCTTAATTTTCAAACGTTCTTCATAGAAAACTTTTGGTTCCCGATTAACCGCAGATCCGGAGTGTAATTTAAAGTATTTTACTGCTTTCATTATGTATTTTTACATAGTGGTATGAATTTTTATAGCCATTTGATGTCAGAAGTTTTTTGTTTAAGTTTAACGGTTTATGAGCGAAGAATTTAACCAATCAGAGTTTTGAAAGAAGTAGGCGGATTGTTGCGATTTAATGCGCGCTTAATGTGCACGTCTTTCTACATCGTACTCACATATATGTATTTTCTCAACATGAATTATGTCACCAAGATTTTGTAACAACATTTTGATTTAAAAGAGTGTCCATGGAGTTTCTTGCCCGTTCTTCTCCATAGAGATCTACGCTAGGGACTGGGCAACTACAGTACTTTCTCAAGTTATTATGTTTTGTGACTTGTTTTTTTCTTTTTATTTTGCTTTTTTGACATTCAAAAGTGCCGTAATCGTCTAATTGAAATAAATGCTTTGAGTTTGAGTTTGAGTTTCTTGAAGTTCATTTAAATTTAGTGTAAATGGGAAAATCCAAAGGTGCAGGCGAATATTTAGGTAAGAATGGAAGCCGGTTATCAACAGAAGTTCAATAATCAGATAAAATTTACACTTTGATATCGCCGTTGATCCCAGCTGTCATTGATGTCGTTATAGGTAGTCGAGGTTTGCAAGTCTAATAAACCAGCCTTACCAATGAGTAAAGTATTACTGGGTTGAGTACGGCATATAGATAGTCGCTGTCATGTAAAATACTGGTTAGACAGGAAGCGGACCCTACATACTTGAAACATCCTGAATATACTATTTGGAAAAAGCTAGGCAGCTATTGATTTCAGCACATTAGTTTTTAATTCTAAATCGCTAAGATTAATCAGTATCATCTCTGAAAATTCCAGGTCCTTCAGACTGGTGCGCAGCAGGCAGTGGAGGAATGTCAGCATCAGTTCCGACACAGCCGGTGGAATTGCAGTACGGTGGAGAATTCTACCGACATCTTCGGAGGCGTTCTTAAGTTCAGTAAGTATTAGTATTCTTCAGTACAAATATCCTACACTTAATACACAGTTTTCTCGATACTGAATCAAGTGACTAGTAACTATCTTTCAAAGGGAAGATAGATGGATTGTGTAGTAACACTTCAAAATATGTGAAGTTGTGAACATCGCACTCTTGCATAATTGTTTAATATCGGCGCTTTCTCAAACCCACTTTTTGGCCAAAGCCCAAGGTTTGGCTGAAGGTGCTAGTTTTGGCCGAATCCAAAGCCGAAGCCCAAGCTTCGGTCAGACCCTACATTGCGCAGAGATCTCTGCATAGAGATCAATGCAGAGATTTAATAACACACAAAACACGAAGAGACAAATAGGAGAAGTTTAAGTGATAACTTACACAATATTATTACGAATTGATCAAAGCTACAAAAAATACATACTACTCTCAAGATGTAAAGACTCTACAGCTAAGGGACAAAAGAAGATGCAAAAACCGGCCAAATGCTAGACGGACTCGCGCACCGCAACATTATCTATACAACATTAGACAAAACGGCAAAAAATCACGTTTGTTGTATGGAGCCCCCTTTAAATAATTGTTTTATATTAATTTTATTATTTTATTTTAAAAGTGAATATACAACTAAATATTCTATGAATATTTCAAGCGTCTACCTGTTGCCGTTACAAAAAACGGCAAAAAAATCACGTTTGTTATATGGGAGCCCCCATTAAATATTTATTTTATTTTGTTATTAGTATTTGTTGGTATAGCGGCAAGAGAAACGCATCATCTGTGAAAATTTTACTATCTAGCTATCACGGTTCTTGAGATACAGCCTGGTGACAGACAGACGGACAGACGGACAGTGGAGTCTTAGTAATAGGGTCCAGTTTTTACCCTTTGGCCGTATCCAAACCTTAAAAATACACCATATCACTGGAACTACGCAAAGAAGATTAAATATTTCGTATTAGACAATGGTGTCGATTCTGTTGTGCACAAACTAAACTTAATTAAGGCAACTATCTTTTACTAAAAAGGCAGTGCGAGAAAAGGACGGCCATAGCTATGAACTAAATTAGAGATGTCAAACTAGGTTATGCCATAAGCTTCACCGTGTTTTTAGTCGACATGTTTTTACGTGCACCCTTCATTTGTATGAAAACATTAGTTCCAATTAAATTTGACAGCTCTAAATTGCGTTCGTGTCTTTCTCGTTTTATTACAGAGAAAAAGATAGCAATAGCTTAAATAAAGTTTAGTTTGTGCACAACAGAATCGACACCAATATCAACTAATTCTTAAACCGTTTCCGCAATCTACATACAGAAATATGAAATACCACTCATCGCTCAAGTTCAAAAGGATAGCAGCAAGCATTCCATCTGCTGTTGTTTGAAGTTCGTTTACGTCTTCGAACGCTTGTCCATCATCAGCTTTGTTTACCTTCCGACAAGTTAGGTCTGGAAGACATTTTGAAATCGATTTTGTATGTGCTATTGTAAGTACATTGGGGGGCCACTTAAGACGACTAAGTTGTGTGTCGTTGTTCTTAGAAATAGAAACCAGACAGGCACCTTACTTCGTGTAAATTTATTACATCGCCAATGCTCTCGAAATCGCAAAGGAAAACATCGTGAGGAAACTGGCATAATTATGCTAGATTACAAGGTTCTAGAACTTAGATCCATTTGAGGACTCTTGTGGTATCCACCAATCTGCTTAAGGCTAGCGTGGTGGATGCAATCCTTCTCACAGGGTAATCATTAAACCCTGATTAAGCTCTTGTAACTGAGATTCTAAAAATAACTATAACAAACAAACAAACCAAACAACCAAATCAAACCAAACCAAACAACCAAACCAAACAACCAAACACCGAAAACCAAACCAAACTTTTTTTAATTCAAATTCGTCTAGGTTAGAAAAAAAAGTAATTTAAAGGATTTGCAACAAAAGTAGGTCTTATTACATTTCTGTATTCAAATATGTATTTGTCTGCTTAGATATAAATCAGCATATAAATATTTGCAAATAGATGCAGTTAAAGCTATTCGATATCTTTTAACTTTTGCTCGTCTATCAATCTCACACCATCCCTCCCCAACATTCTTTCTTTCTGAAAGACGTAAACATTAAAGAACTAACTCATAAACACAGAAACCCGTTTCTTTCATTCTCTCAAAACAATAACACAGCTGATCCATTCTGTTCCCTCTCCATCCTTCTCAAGAACGGTTGTGAAAAAACAAGGTGCATAGCGATATGCAGTCAGTACACTGTTATTCTTATTATCATCTGAATATACTATTTGACGCGCTCTTCCGTTGCTGATCAAAATCAAAGTTTGTATATAAGTTTACATCAAGACCAATTTCATAGAACTTCATCGTCTAAGACGTGAAATGTTTATTTTCATATGTCGATTACTTCGTGTGTGTTTTGTTGACGGAGTAGCTCAGTTTGTTTACTGTAAACTACTAACAGAGTAACCAGTTGTGTTGAGCTCCCACCCCTCTTTGTTGCCTTAGTACCTTGGGTGTCAGGATGTGGTTGCTTACCTTTTAAGGGATCTAATTTCTTGGTTGCTTCAAAGATTACTGGTCAACGAACCTATGTATGGATTTTCAGTTCAATTTTTAAAATTTGAATGATTTTGGCGGATTTTGCTTCTGCAGCTATGTTTGTTCTTAGAACAGCATTCAACCTATGTTGAGCATTTGTCTCGTGACTCTGTCATAAAAATATTATTGTTATCTTTGAATCAATGAAAAGTTTTCCAATGTGGAAAAATAACAATGGCGTGTTCTTGTAAAATCACGTCGACAGCTGGTCACCTGATATTATGAGGCAGAAATGTACGCAACCATTTTTGTATAGAACATTCTTATTAGATTAATCTCGCATGTGTCTTTCATTTTCATACTAGGTACAGATATTTTGAAATGATACCTGTAACGTGTTTAAAGATTTGCTTCCGTTAAGTTCGAGTGTTTTCCTTTAAGTAATTAAGTACCGTAATTTCATGAAAACGGAACTGTTTTCTAGCTTGGACTGTCCCAGTCTTGGTCAAAAGTTTCCCTCTAATGGTTGTATCTTTTGCGTGCCCAAGTGGCGTCTGTTCTGTTCGTCCTGACATCTTCTTGGTGCTCTGCCTCAACTTCGTCTTAATCATATAAAACCATGGTGAAAATGCCATACACCATAGCATACATACGTACTTATTATGACCCAATCCAGTTTATACGTAAGATTCAAAAATGTAAAACTGTCGCCAGTTAAGAGCAAACTTTTTCAGTCAACAAAAACCCAGACTCAGGACATTTATTTCAAATAAACAATTTACCGGAAATTTTGAATTTTTAAGTTAGTCATAGTTGAAGCTATTTTTTCTTTCTAAAGCGTAGGTCTCTGGAGAAGAACGGGCAAGAATCTTCTTAGAAACTCTTTCAATTCAAGTTGGGTATTACAAGACATGCTCATGTTCATGCTTTTCCTCATAATTTTCCAGAATCTCGTGAATCAGCATTCGTACACGCGCTTTCCGCGGCTGCTTTGGCGCATGCAGTGGCGCGCGCCTGCAGTCGTGGTGAACTCAACGAATGCTCCTGCGACTCGCGCGTCAGGAAGCGCACGCCTAGACATTGGCAGTGGGGAGGGTGTTCTGAGGTAAGGATTGGTTGAATTTGTGATCTTAAAACGTGAAGATTAAAGTTGAATTTGAGAAATCAATCAAGGACTACCAATTGATCGACAATTGTCATGATAATTTGTGGGAATGAAAGTGTATGATATTAAAAATGTGTGGTGTGCTCCAAATAAAAAAAAAAGTAAAAGTGATAATTCGGGCGCCTGGAGTATACACAAAACTATGCCAAGGATAGACTTACCTGCGGGAGCTTGAGACTTTTAATCTTCAAGCGGGAAGGTATCAATAAAAATCGACCATGAAAGTTACAGATCTATTTTATTACCCGAAGGCTGCTGGTTGGAAGAAATACACAAGAAAATTCCTTTCTAAAATTAACCGCTATGGTTCTAAATAGAGGTGTAAAACTAAGATGAAATAGTTGTTATTTTATGACCTGTCATTATTGCACTTTTGTAAATCTAAGTCATGTACTACAAACCATACCAAATTCCAGGTCTCGGTCCAGTATTTTCACAATCGTTACTGTTCTCTAGATTTCTCTTTCTCGACACAAGGCGCTTAACGCTGCATACTCCGTCAGTAGGTCTATTTTAACTGCTAGTTCTAGATAATTTTCTAGGTTCAGCCAAATGGGAAGATTTTAAAGATTAACAAAAACGCGTTAAAAAGAAAGTTTCGTTTCTAGCGTTGTAAAATTAAGTTTAAATTACTGATTTCCAGGATATAAGATATGGCGAGATGTTCAGTAAAGACTTTTCGGATTCCAAAGAAGATAAAAACACTGATGAAGGGCTGGTGAACCTACACAACAATGAGGCAGGACGACGGGTGAGTTTGCAACTATTGACTAACTAGGAAGTAGGTTAACAATGTTCAGTATTGGACTAATGGCTTAGATAATGATGATCCCGAAAATGATGTTAAGGATGTAATGAGAAATGAAATGAATCCAAAATGAGGCATATCTTGACTCAAATAACTTTTTCTGTGAACCCTATCAAGATATTTTTCAATCCATTGTTGCTATGAAGACTTTGATTGGGAATTCATTTTATCTTTGAGCATGTATCTTGTCATGGAAACATATAAATCAACTGTATGTTGTTATTGGAGAATTTTCCTAGTTGCTAGCAAATCTTTACCTTCTTGCCTTTAGTCCTCCGAATTTTTGCATCTATAGTTTATTTATCTCCTATCATTTTATTCTCCACAGGCTGTCCGCGGTCGCATGCAGCGTGTCTGCAAGTGTCACGGCATGTCAGGATCCTGTTCAGTCCGTGTCTGCTGGCGTCGGTTGCCGCAACTGCGAATGGTTGGCGATGCACTGTCCACTAGATATGAAGGAGCTTCGCATGTTAAGGTTAGAGTGGTTTTCATACTTTGCTAATGCTTCCCTGTTGGTTCCTTTTAATATAGATACTTCCAGTTCAGACAAATATTTGCCTGTTTGTGTTTTGCCAAGAGGAAGCCTGTGTTTCAGCAATGGGAATGATACAGCCTAATTAAGATTATGTTATGGTTAAAGAGCCCCCTGCTGGGATCTTTTGGATGCGAGACGCATAGGACCCATCAATGTGACGACACTTGGGGGAAGCTCAAATGATGATGATGAAAAAGCCCCTTGTCAAATTTACTTACGAGTACTCAATGAAGTCAGACCACAAGTATGGGGAACCCATTAGTGGGACTTTGCTTGTTTGCATCGGCATTGACTTGCAATTTCAATTTATCTTTTTAATTTGACTATTGTCTAAAATTGAAATTGCCTTTTAGGAGAAAGGGTGTCCATTTAGCTCTGTTCCTTCCTCTCAAATATGATTGAATACTCGTTATTAATTTCTAGGTGGTAGAACGCAAGAGAGGCAAGAACATAAGAAAGCTGAGACCATTGCACATGGATATGAAGAAGCCTAACAAGACAGATCTCGTCTACCTGGAGGACTCACCGGACTACTGCGAACCTAATGATGAGTAAGTTTCTTCTGGAATAACCTGTCTTCCAAGATGCTTTTATAAGAAAATATACTGTACCAAGAATGTTGTCGTGGTGATTAGTTGTCATGCCTTTTCTGTATATATACATATATAGTAATAGGCTGGTATATAAGACGGTTGTGGGAGTGAAAAATTGTGATTGCGGGCAGAGCATACAAGAAAATAACGCGGTAGTAGTCTATTTCTATCAGAAGATGGTTTTTGACTGAGATAATGACGATGAAGACGATCAGCAAATTCCTATCTAATTTCTGAATAGAGATATTAATGAAGAAAACACGTTATGATATTTGAAATATATCTAAACCAATTACCAATCCGTTATTTTGTTTTTTTTTTTTTGTGTAGAGTACCACAAGGAACAATACTACGTTTCTTCATTTTTCATTTGTTCAAAATGCTAAAAATGCACAATCTTTCCCACAGACTTGGAATCCTAGGCACCCGCGGCCGTACTTGCAACAGAACATCAGCGGGTCTTGACGGCTGTCGCCTGCTATGCTGTGGTCGGGGTTACCAAACCCGAGTAAGAGATCACGAAGAGAAATGCCGATGCCGCTTCGTCTGGTGCTGCCGAGTCGAATGTGAGATTTGTCGGTTTAAACGAGACCACCATGTTTGTAATTAATGAAGAAGAAGATAAAGCTATTTTCGTTTGTGAAGAAAGTCCGGTTGATAATTTTAGTGAAGTCAATATTTTGATGGATATCGATGATTAATTTGAGGAAAGATTAAGTTTTGTTGACTTCTGTTGTGAAATCGGTTTTGGTGATGTCAGATTTGAAGTGATTAATTTTATGAGAATTGAAACGGTTACTGATAGAGAAGAAAAAATGTGAGAGGCAATGAATATTGGTGATGCAAAAAGTAATAATGATACCTTATTTATTCTTTAATTCTCTTAATACTTATAAAAGTTTTTCTAAAATCTGTCGTACTTTGTAATCTTTTTTGTTCACTTTTAAGTACCTACATGGCATAAATGATTTAAAGATGAAGCTGATAGAAGCTATTACTATTTTATAAGACAAATAAACAAGTGACTTAATGAAGAAAATAATAATTTATTTAAAAAATAACCCACTTACCTTGGAAGATAAATTACGTTACTGACCTAGTGTGGAATAAAAGCTTATAAAAATATTAAAAGTTGTGTATTTAAACATGTTTCAGAAATTGAGTTTTCATAGTTAGAGTAGAGCTCTCTTTAATATAATCGATCTGATTAAGCTTCACTATTAAATATTTACTTTTATACGTCTCTTTACTTAATGTTATTTCGTTTAAATTAAATTCGTCTATAACAGAGTCCTTATTATAAATCGCTGACTGATCATTAATTTTAATTAGTATTTTAGATAACATTTAATTTTCTGAAGATTAAGCTTTAAAATTATTTACAGTATTACTAACTTATTTTATTTTTTAAATTGTACAAAGTTGTAAATAGTGCTTTTGTTAATATTCTAATATTGTTAGTTATAGATTTGAGGCATTTTCTTCTTATTTATGTGCCGAATGTAAATATTAACATTTTTATTGTGTAAACGTGTACACATATTGATTTTCTACCTCATGAGGATTTCGTTCATGCCATGATATAATATCGGTTAATATAAGAGAAGGAAGCAGTTTTGTGACATATATAGGTACCAGCCCCGAAGGCACCTTAGAAGCCGATTCTTGCCGGCTTCCCTTCGGGAAGTAGGCACTCTACGTAGTGTCTAGGTATATCAATGACAAATAAGTTATCTTCAAGTAATTCTAAATTGTCATCAACAGCTCTTGTTAATGTAACTAAGTTCTTTCTAAACATTTCCAGAGTGTCATCTTGAAGAATTGACATAGCAAACTGAGTCGTATAATCGTTAAATAATGGTACTGAAGATGCCTAAAATTCAGCGACAGTATTTGTAAGCATGTCGTATTTCATAGAGCTGTTTCCTCAAAATCGCCAGTTGTAAATATTTTACATATTAAGCTAGTTCTAGTAATTTATTGTATTAGGAATGTGATAGCTTTATTCCTTTTAGTGATAACTCTTATCTACGAAATCTTTGGTATGTAATCTTCGATGTTATTTGTACATAGTCTACAGTGATATTCTGTAACATAAATAGTTGTAATGTCTGTGTTTAGTGTAAGGAGACTGCGCTTTTTGAGGTTTTGTGATTTGTTTTCTAACTCTGTGATGTCAATGTATTTCAAATCATTTCAAGTTTCTAAGATGTCCCAGTTTCCTTTTTGCGTAATCACCAATCTGGTCTTGTCCCATGTTACTGGGATCAGCGCATCACTTTATTTTCTTTAATTTTATCAGGTCCTGTCAAACTATTATTTAGGTACTTCTTTTTCTTTTATAGACATCTCTCTCGCACTAAATCTGTTATTATCACTCACTTCTATCTGGTTTTTCTCCACTCTCCTTTCAATTTCAAATTTTTAAATTCAACATTATCATTAATTTGTATCATATCTCTGGAGTATTCACAGCCACTTTGTCACGAAAGAGCAACTTCAAAAAAGTCTTCTTAGAACCTCAAAAAGCCAGTTACAAATCAAAATTTTACACTTGCCAACTTAAATGTAACGTGTCAAATATAAGAATTCAAATTCGTCTATTATAACTTTAGTCATAAGTGATTTTTCTCATTGACTCAAACGTATCACCAATGATATATAAGTACTTAATCTGTATGTAGAAATTCAAAGCCAATACTTTATTTTGAAATAACGACTGGGAACTTTGAAATGCCGTAAAGCATTTAGCATGTTCTTCTATTTTCAACGTTTGGTTCAACTCGGAAAGCTGAAAATCCTACAGCACGATTGATGTCTTTTTTGGTATTTCAAATTTCTACTGTCGGTAAGTTAATGTTACTTTGTAGAATGTCGCGTCCATTAAATTATTTGAGAATGTGATGCTTGTCTTCGACTCAAGTGTAAACTTTTTTCGATGGTAACCGAAACCACAAACCGCAGGCAACGTAGCCCAATCGTAATGATGGTTGTAGTGGCACTACAAAAAGTACTACAGCAATATAGTACAAAAAGTACAACAGTGCCATCTATGATACATAAGAAGAACTAACACCAAAATTCTGAATCGCGCTATTAAATGTATCCGCGGCTTAAGAGTATATAGAAAAACCCGACAACAACTGTTGGGCAATAGCCCATCAGACGCAACACCTATGTGGTCGGAGGATCCTCCCTTTTCAATGAGAAATAAGGAACTTCACACCCTACTCTTCATATCATGATGGTCAGTGAAGACGGCCTATTATTGTTTTAATAGAAACTACTCGTAGATATCGCTGTGGTTAGTCATTACGATTGGGCGATGTTACCGCTGCAGTTTCCAGTTTCTCTCACCTTCGAGAAACCATCTTAAAGGCGAGTTCCTTTAGTGCCCACGGCGTGCGTGCGGCGATGCGTACGGATTCATCGCTGCAAAACAAATGAATCGTCGCAATTAACTACGTGCATAACTTCTTCGTGAGCAATGGAAATGCGCCTTTAAAGATATATCCGACATCTCCCATTACAAACAATGTTACTAACATCTTTTTCTACAATCAAGTTTTAGACTATCTGTATTTAAAGGTCATTTAAAGCTTAGACTACGTTTCAGTCTGAAACTTAGTCTAACTTTGAATAAACAGTTTTGAGGTAAGACTTAGTATTTACCATTTTGGATATGGAATAGTTACTATTTGATGTAAATGGAATAAAGTAAATGTATTAGAAGAATCTTTTTCTTTATTTTGATCCTTATTACCTTCATTCCTTCGAATGAAATCGAGTTCCCTAAGGCCTAGGCAATAGTCACAATAAATAATAATAATAATAAAAAAATAATAATATTAATATGCACGTAATTTTTTCTTCACTTATGTAAATCAATAAATAAAATACTGTATTAACAACCCAAGAAAAGTATTAAAAGTTAAGTTCAACTACACAAAAATAATATTAAACTCCTGCAATTTTCTATGACAGTTCAAACGTCCGTAGCTGTCGCGGCCATGATGTGACGTCATTTACCACAATCTGCCTTGTTTACATCAAATTTTTTACCCTTAATATAATAATTTTACTAATTGTATGTGCTCTAGTCAAGTAAAAATTGGTACTACAAGGTTTTTATGGGCCAATACTAGGCGTTTTTAATAAATAAAATGAGTTTTGTGTTTCATGCATATATATGCATATAATATTGCTTTCAACGTATTTCGTATTTATTTTGTACAACGATTTTCATTTTGAAATGAAATTATGAAATGATGTTTATTTTTGCAAGTAGGTTCTTACAAACACAAAAGTGTTTGTAAGAACACGTAATTTTTTTAAACTAGATGGGCCAGTGTTTCGTACCTGACTACTCTGAGAAGAAACAGCCGAAACAAACTCAGAGGTCATAGTCTCTGTTGCAGTCCAGACATAATCTTGTTCAATTCAGATGAGGACTATGCAGATTAGTGTGTGAGATGGTCTTTTGAAGAAAGAACCACACAGATTTGAGTGGACCTGTCCAGTCAGTGCAAGCATTTGTCAGTTATCGTGTAGCTCGACTTATAACTCAAGGAGCTCAACGAAACGACGAACAATACCAAAGAAAGGACATTTGGGTTTTCATCAAGATATGAGCTTTCTGGTAGCTTATTGGACGGTAACCAACATATCTGTGCAGGCGGGAACCAAAATATCTAAGTTTTTATATTATTTTTCACGTTTATTTACTTGCTTTTCTACACCTCTAGGAACTCAATAAAAAAGCCCTATGAAAAACTGACCACTACACACTTCGTTCCACCTTTTGAGTATTTTTTTTTCTAATTACACTCGGCTATCTGTCAATTTTTGAACGCGGTCAGATGTGCTAATCAGTTTCCGTTTCATTGGTGTAATTCGTCATAGGCTACATATTAGCTTATTATTCAGTCTTGCGATTTCTTCGTCTGATTAAAAGATGACCTCTGTAATTATAGTTGTTTGTTATCATAATTTTGTTGTGGCGTACTTTATCAAAATACTATCAGATTGCAGAAGTACTGACCTTTTTCCTTTGCATTTCCTGTATCTAAATTGATAATTTCACTAAAGAGATATTATTATCAGCAATCTATTTTTGTGTCTGAAACGTGGTCGCTCACAATGGGCCTCATCAGAAGGCTTAAAGTCACCCAAAGAAGTTTCCTTGCGCGATCGAATCAGAAATGAAGACATCCGCAAGAGAACCAAGGTTACCGACGTAGCCCGAAGAATTGCCAAACTTAAGTGGCAGTGGGCAGGGCACATTGCTCGCAGAACGGATGGCCGATGGGGCCGAAAAGTTCTGGAGTGGCGACCGCGTACCGGAAGACGTTGCGTTGGAAGGCCTCCCACTAGGTGGACCGATGACCTGGTGAAGGTTGCGGGAATCCGCTGGATGCGAGTCGCACGGGATCGGTCAATGTGGCGACTATGTCCAGCAGTGGACGTCTTTCGGCTGAAATGATGATGATGATTTTTGTTTTTCCATAATGCAATAAAACAGGAAAAAGATATGGCTGGAATATCAGAATCTTCGTCCGGCTGATGTATTTTGCGATAATTTTGATTAGCTACTAATGGTTGGCACTTTGATTTGCATCGATAACGTTTAATCAAATGATAATTTTAAATGGCGCTAATAACAATTACTAAACGGAAGTATTCCTATACATTTTACCGCTGGTCTGTCCGTGCTGACCTGAGATCTATTTATCAAAATCAAAGCATTTATTTCAAGTTGGTACAAACGTTACTTAGTACGTGTTTTGGCTCATGTGCTTGTTTGTGTTTTGCCTTAACTTCAAAAAATTGTGGAGGGTCTTTCCGGCTAGACGAGCTGACGATCTTGGAATGGGAATAAAACAGCCAAGATGCAGAATTGCAAAAGTTATTCGGAGGAAGTAAAAACCTATTTGGAACTGCCAAATTAATGATTTTTTAGTTCCTTCTTAGACAAACGCATAGCAAAGCTGTTTGATTATTTGTTGAACTTTCCCAAGATAAAAACTCGTTTCCGGAAACCACTAGATCTTTTTCATTCGGCTATCACGTAAAGTAATCATGACAATGCGCTCAACTTATGACTCATTTATCAACCCGATAATATTACGTGATATAATCATTAAAAAATACAGATTAATGTTCTATATAAATACCAAGAAGGGACCTCAATCTATTCACTCAGTAAATAGGTTACCAAAATGAGGTCGGTCGTGATATTCTCTTTTCTATTTGCGGTGGTGGCCAATGTTGCCGGCCAGGCAAGTCTTGCTACACCTGAACCGTTGCAAACCCCTGATCCACTACCTTCCACTGATCCAACAACTGAAGATTCATTAGCCCCCGAACCCGATCTACCAACGCCTGTACTTCCATTGGCTGAAGAGTGTGACGAAGAATTATGCAAATTGCCAGACTGCAGATGCTCGTCCACGGAAATTCCTGGTGATCTATTGCCAAGAAATACACCTCAGGTAAGATTTTTAATACAACTTTAAAGACAACAATTTTGACAACTTGCGAGCGGGAAACAGACTACTACTCCGTCTGTTTCCCGCTCGCAAGTGGCTGCCCTATTTTCATTCATGTATCCAGGAATTGCGATTTAATAACCACTTTGCACTTTAACAAAAAAATGTGTAAATTGATGGCCTTTCTCTCGCGATGAAGACCAATATCTGTGTCCATTTTCTTCAATGAATGTAGGAATAGGCGAGACGACAAAAAAAAACTAATTAGTTATCGGCAATTAGATTATCAAAAAATATTTGACCCGTGTTTTTTCTTTTGTTACGTAAACTAAAATTGACGAAGATATGACGCTTTTAAAATTCTCAATACGTCACGCCTAGGTAAAAGTTTTACCTAGTTCTGACGTCACGAGCCCCCACTCCCGAGTTTTGATGCGTTTTATCTTTGTCAATATTCATTGATTTACAAAAACAAAAAATATGTGTCCATTAATTTCCAATTCTCTAACTGACGGACTAAATAGATTTGCAATTTTTTAATACTGTCGTCATGCCTATTGCAATTGAATAGCGTATTTGAATCGATTTATGAAAGGAGTCCAGTATGATTAGATGTAAATCATGATTCACATGCAAGATTTTTCGATGGTTTTTTACTATAACTTTTATACTGCACTTTCAACTCTTGAAATAAAAAATTTAGATTTTCATTACGGAGATTTTTGGGGAATAATCATGATTCAACTTTGAACATGTATTATTTTTCTGGGCGTTCAAAACGTACTATAAATAGACCTCACAAAAAAATTAATAATTATTCTTTTCCAGTTCGTCACAATCACATTTGACGACGGAATCAACGTTAGAAACATAGAGACTTACCGCGACGTCCTCTACGGTCGCAATAACTCCGACGGCTGCCCAGCCGGAGCAACCTTCTACGTCAGTCATGAGTATACCAACTATCGCTTTGTCAATGAACTGTACAACCAAGGCTATGAGATCGCACTACACTCCATTAGCCACAGGACTCCTCAGGATTACTGGGCGCAGGCTAGCTACAATGTAATTAAGGAAGAGATTGCTGATCAAAAGGTTCAGATTTCTCACTTCGCCAATATTCCTATCGACCGCATTAAGGGTTAGTATTTTTTGTAGTAATAGAAACATTTTTGTTTAGTCTTGTGTGATTTCTTTGAGTTTGAACGTTACCGTTCAGTCGTTGTACTTTAGTTATAAATGTAGGTAGAAATTAGTATCGATCTGAAATCTATCTTCACAGGTTTTTTTTTGTTTACCTGATTCACTTCATCATCATCTCCGTAGCCTTTTCCCAACTATGTTGGGGTCGGCTTCCAGTCTTACCGGATGCAGCTGAATACCAGTATTTTACATGGAGCGACTGCCTATCTGACCTCCACAACCCAGCTAATACCGGGTAATACGATACCCCTTGGTAAGACTGGTTGTCAGATTTTTGGGCCACTGACTACCTAACGACTGTCAAAGATCTACAAATGACAGCTGGGACCAACGGCTTAACGTGCTTTCCGAGGCACGGAAGAAACTCGGTATGTAATGACCGAGATCCAATCCCGGGGTTGATTCGATGGATGGGTGGTCACACAGACTAACCTAGGCAAGCACGGCTTAACCTAAAGATCGACTTGAGCGGCTGTTATACCCTATGAATCACTTAAGTTATATCTTGACCTGATCACATTTTTGAGAATAGTGCATACTTATAGGACACCATGAAAAGGTTTTAACAATTAATTCAACGTTTCAGGTGTCCGTCTTCCGTTCCTCCAATTGTCTGGCAACACTAGCTTCCAAGTAATGGCCGACCACGGTTTGGAATACGATAGCACCTGGCCCACCATGCAGTATAGAGAACCTGGTCTTTGGCCCTACACCCTGGACTATGCGTCCATCCAGGACTGCATGAGCGCTCCTTGCCCCACTGCTTCTATTCCAAAAACTTGGGTCCAGCCTATGGTTACCTGGCTTGACTTGCAGGGATTCCCATGCGCGATGGCTGATACTTGCTTTTACAGGTAAGAACTTAAATTGCAGATTTGTCAATGGTCTAAAAGTGAAAGTTGCAAAAAATTTCAAACATCAATGCTTATGGACATCATTCTGAGCCCTGTATAGAAATGTTTCATCGGTAATTTAAAAAGGAATCCGGTATTCCATACATTTCGACCGTGTAGGTATTGCAGTTTTGTAGGAAACAGATTTTTTTTTAATACCCTATGGTAAATTTAGACAAATCACAACTAGTAATAATTTTATTTTTATTAATAACTTTATTTTAAATTAAAAATAAAAGAACACATACAGTCACTACGATGCCACAGAGTAGAGAGAAAAACAAAACAAAAACAAAAAATATTCTCTCAATGGGGTGGCTAAGGCAAAGTAAATCTCAGATGGCGCCACCATAGTTGGTCTCAACCTGACCAATGAGGTTAAGCTATTTTGAAACATAAAATGACATTACCACATTTTCAACCAATGACGATGTTGGGAACCAGCTACGCTAGCGCCATTAGTTCCACAGTTTCCTTCCCCATTGATCAAACAACGTGTCTTTTGTTTTTCTCTTTTGAACTATTCTTTATCCACGTGGACTCGGGTGATATGTATGTGGTTTATTCTCAGAATGATGTAAAAAGTTAGTTTTTAATCGACTTCCAAAAAGAGGCGGTTGTCAATTCGTCAGATTTTTTTTGTAGACAGTATTTTGTTCCTTAACACTATGTTTTTACTATTAAACCCAAAGGTTGACTGGTAGAGAATGCCTTGTAGCATTAAGTCCGCCTATGTACCTACCACTATTGTACTCGTACATGAAGTTTAAATAAACGTCGGTGTCACTTCCAACCTGAACTTAACTTAGGACATAAATATGTCCAATTCAAGTTTGAACTTATTTCTGGTTCCAACTCAATTGTAGTCAGTAACTGAAGACCTTCAGTCTCTATAATGACTGTAGTGTTCTTTCATATTCTTGGTTTTTGTCAAACGCACTGATGTACATTCGTGGTCATTTCCGCCTGATCAGTTAATTTTTTTTTCGCTTAAATCATGCAGAGGCGTCGAGCCACGCCCCTTTAAAGTTTAGGCCTATTAAGACAGCGCCACAAAATAACAAAAACTCTCGTTTGGCGTGCGTCGTCATTGCGCTCGGCCGATCGGTATCTTTTCATTCATTATTTCTATACAAAGTCAACGGGGCGGGGCTAAAGAGCGTCGAGCGTTTCTATGTTGTAAGTGCAAGCAAAAACTAGCTTAGTGGTGATCAGACGGGAGTATCCTCTAACAAACAAACTCTTTCTATTTTCCTCTTTAGTCCTAACTTGGATGACGAAGAAGGCTGGTACCAGTTCATCGTCACAAACTTCGAGAGGCATTACCTTGGTAACCGCGCTCCTTTCGGCTTCTATGTCCACGAATGGTACCTGTCCAGCAACCCAGCTGTGCAAGCCGCCTTCATCAGGTTCATGGATTTGATCAGCGGCTTGCCTGATGCCTTCATGGTGAGTTTTGAATGTTGTCTTGTTTCTGTTTGATCCAAATCGATTTACGGTTGTAGGAGATTTGCACCTGCATGTCAGTTTGCTCGTAAAGTGCGACATGGTGCTTTTGACGCTTGCATGACATTGTCTCTCTGAGTCCGTGTGTCTCAGCAGTGGAAACATTATAGGCTGATTACATGACATTAACATTGTCATTGTTGTGGTAAACATTTAAGAAATGGTATTGTAAAATCAGATCTCCAAGCACCGAAAGAACCATGAAGCAGTCTCCCTATTTTTTTTTCACGAAAATCTTGTTCACTTTCCTTGATTCAACATAGTATCGTTTTAGATGCATTGATAGAATACGATGTTTAGTATTGTGCAGGTGTGGTTTCTAGTTCAAGATTTCATAAGAGATACTAATTATTACCATTTTTTTTAAAGTTGCACGAAATCATGTTGAGGCTTTTTTTATGTATCCAGGTGAATTCCAACGAAGTCATTGACTGGGTGAAGAATCCGATCCCTGTTGGTGAATACCGGGCTAAGGGCTGCAAGACCTGGAGTACAGCGCCCTGCCCCACGGCCTTCTGTGGTAATCTTCCATCACAACATACCCAGGTTTGTATTCATATCTCTCAAAAAGCATCCATCTAAACTTTTCTAAATGTTTGCGTGATGAGCAGGGACATTTGTTTCCGAGTCATAGATGTTTATATGTATGATAAGTATGTATATTTACAAACAAAAAGTATCTATGTTATATATCAACTATCTGGTGTCCACGACACAAGCCTCGTTGCTTAGTGTGGCATTAAATGGCGTTGTGTGTAATGTCCAGCGATATTTATTATTATTATTTTCTGTAGAAGTAGCACTGGGTCATGTCTGCCGTATGCCCAATCGGCTGCGGGTCAAAATAACTACAAGAAAGAAAGAGAGAAACACATTTATTGAACTTACACAGGACAAACAATAACACTAAAATAAAAATAAAATAACAAGTAAAAATCAGATAATTGTGGAGCCGATAGGTGGGGGGCATGCGAAGCAGGGACTAGTTGCTAGATATATTATAAATCTGTACAAATTTTATAAAGAGGAATGATTTTTTTTTGTTTGTACCGCATAATATCCAAAACTACTGGACCGATTTAACCGATTTAATTTTTTTGGATTTTGGAAATTTTATTTTAACCATTTTTTCATCAATAGAAAGCTAAATGATCAGGAAGTAACATGGGCTATACAGGGTGTAAAAGACCTCATCACGAAGCCGTCAACCAAGCATTCTGTACATCAAACTAAGTAACTTTACGCAAAAATTATTGCTGGGAATCGATTTTTTTTTTGGGGTGAAAAATCATATTTTGTTGTAGAACTCAATGTAACGCACTCAAAACATTGTGCTGATGTATAGATTGAATAGTACGGGGGTCGTGGAGATGTTTAAAGTAAAAATATTACATTAAAAACTTGTTTAAAAAAAAAAACTTGTCAAAAAGTTGGAACTTTGACCCCCAATATCTCCGTAACTAAAAGGTTCCCAGGTATGGTGTAGAACAAAAAAATGATCGCAATGACGGGGAGAACAAGTGCCTTTCGGCTTCTTTAAGAGGTGTTTTACATCCTTTATATTATAATTAATTTAGCAAATAATAGCCGACCTATCACAATTTTTGCAGGCGAAATCGCAAGTGAAGTTCTAGTATTTTATATAAAAAATAATTTTATTAATAATTATGATGTTTTTTATTACAGATGTTGTATTGGATGGAAGCTTGTACTGCAAATGTCTGCCCGAGAGTTTACCCTTGGACAGGAAACCCTCTTGGATTATAAATAAGTTTAGTTTAAAATGTATTTATTTCATTTATTTTTAGGTATGTTATGTGAATAAAATTGTGAGGCTTTATTAAAAAATATTTATTTCGTATTTTATATTTTTTTAAATGTAAAACTCCTCTTTTGAATAACGATTCCCAAGCAACTTAAATACAATATGAACAATGAACCATGATGTTAAAATAGAATATAATATCACGCCCTTATGGTTCAGAGTGTAGGTACTAAAAGTTTTCAGAATTCAGTATTCAGAGGTGTAGGTACTAAAAGTTTTCAGAATTCAGTATTCAGAGGTGTAGGTACTAAAAGTTTTCATTCAACATTTTGCCAGTTATTTAAAGTCGCATTTAGTAGGGTAATATTCTATTGTCATTAACCGGTAACAAATCTAGGATAGTCTAGATTTGTTGCCGGCTGCTAGTAAGCCTTATGGAAAAAAAATACACCTTAAAAAGTAACGTTTTACATCAGTGGTTCCCAACCTTTCTTGGACCAGGGACCACTCTGGTGTCTTTATTGTTAACAGGGGTCATAAGGTCCTAGATCATCATCATCATCATCAACCTATAATGTTTCCACTGCTGGGACACGGCCATGAGAGGGAATGGGCTATAATCCACCACGCGGGCCGTGTGCGGATTGGTCATGTCTTCGAAGTTTTGGTTCTAGGCCATGTCGGTTTCTTCACGATGTTTTCCTTCACCGTTTTGAGAGCAGTGGTGATAAAATTAATTACATAAAGTAATGCGCCTGTCTGGGTTCGAACCCAAGACTTACTGTTCGTAAGTCGGGGCAGCAACCTCTAGGCCACCGCTGCTAGGTCCTAGATAATTTTTCTCAAAATTTTGCAATCATTCATACGGAAAAAATAATAAGTTAGTAGATTCTCAAAAAAAATTAGCACCTCGCCTCTGATAGGTTTAATTAGGTTGGGTTGAGCTTGCGTCTTCTGTGGAAGTTAAAAAATACGAATAACATTTCAACCTTTCGCGGACCATATTTGAGGCTTCTGCGGACCACCGGTGGTCCGCGGACCATAGGTTAGGAACCACTGTTTTACATGGAGTGACTGCCTATCTGACCTCTACAACGCAATAATTGGGTAATACGATACCCCTCTTGGTAAGACTGGATGTCAGACTTTCAGGCCACTGTAACCACTGGTGAAAGATCTACATATGACAGCCGGGTCTACCGGTTTAATGTGCTTTCCGAGACACGTAAGAGTCTCGATAATTATTTTGTAATGAATGGCCACCTATCCTTAAGCGGTCTTGGCAAGTGTTGCTTAACCTTGATGATCGACCCATGCAGACGTTATTATTTAGCAAAATATTATGAAACAAAACAATAAATATGACTCATCAATTAGTATCTACTTTTGTAAGTGTTTATGATAACAACACTGATTTGGTTGTGACTACCTAGTTCGATAACTCTAACCTGACATATACTATATACACACATCAAAAGTATCTAGGGATCAACATATATTTTTGCAATAACTTTTCTCCTGATTGATATTAATTAAAATTTTCTTTAAGGATTCATCAAATAAAGTGTTTTCGTTTGTCACAGTAACGATAAACCAAGTCACCTTTGCATTAATAAAGAAATTTGCCATTTTCCTAATAAAGGGATTTTTGACATTTGAACCACTAACATTAAAGTTCGAAAAAAAGACTGAAATAACAGTTTTCTTTAAAATTTTATTGGGTAACTTAAACAATTAATAATCCGTGTTTCTACCGCGAACACTAACAACACAAGAACATCGGTTTGGCATACTCAAAATGAGTTCATCCAAATCACGCTGTGGAATGGCCGCCCATGTTCGTTGCAACAACAAAAAAAGGTCTTCTTGCGACTGGATACCCTCCATATTCGGCAGAGCTCTTCTCTGTAGCATATCCCATGCATGCTCAATCGGGTTCAAGTCTGGCGACTGAGCAGGCCAGGGCAGGACATTGATGTTAGCTGCGGCGAGAGTCTGTCTTACAACTCTTGCGGTGTGCGGTCGTGCATTATCATGCATTAACTGAAATAAGGGACCGATTTGCACTTGTAGAGGAACGATGACGTCTGATACAATCGTCTCAGCATAAATTTGAGCGTTGACGTTGCCTCTGATCCAAATCAACTCAGTTCTTCCGCCGATCCAAATACCCGCCCATACCATGATGGTTCCACCACTATAAGGATGGACTTCCTGGCAGGATTTTAATCGCTGTTGGCGTCCAGGGGTTCTCCAGTGTCGTATACGTCTTGTATCCGGTCTCATACCAAAACGAGACTCATCAGAAAAGCACACGAAACGCCATTGTTCTTCTGCCCAATTTCTGTGTTCAAGAGCCCATTGATATCGAATCCTACGATTGTGCATTGCTATAGGTGGTACCCGTAGCGGTCTTCGGGAATGAAGGTTCACTTCATGCAAGCGGTTTCTGACTGTTTGGTCGCTAATTAAGTTCCCTGAAGAGTGATGAAGCCTCACGGCTAACATCATGGCGGTTATTGTTGGAGCTCTTCGAGTTAAGATTTGAATGTATCGGTCTTGTCTCCGTGTGGTGCAGCGATACCGTCCTCCATGGCGCTCAGCCACGGTACCAGTGCTTCGGTAACGTGTCCAAAGTCGACTGATAACACTCTGACTTGTATTCAGAGCTAAAGCTACAGTACGTTGCCGGGAACCAGCTTCTATCATTCCCACGGCTCTGAGCATTTCTTCCCTGCTTAAATGACGTCGCCGCTCCATAATAACGTTGGTTTTAATCAGTAGTAGGGAAACAGTAGCACTAATAATGTCTTCAATGCGTTGTATGTTTTTATAGGGAAAATATTGACAGCTTATTTTCATCTTTTACTCGAATTTGATTGAGAGTTCCTGATTCAAATTATGAAATGCACCAAAAAGGATCCATATAAATTTATAAAATCATAAATTTATTACAAAGCCACATCTCAATCTCAAGAAATCCGCATAAAAATGCTTGATCCCTAGACATTTTTGATGTGTGTATATCTAGAGACACACCTAAGAACCATATCGGTTTATTCCCGTCTGCCCCCACCGGTCTGACCCCACTGGTGTTAGTTGCAACTATTTGTCGCATCTAAAAACTTCAATAAACCTGAAGAGTATCTATTGAACACTGATTGAACACTGTAATCTTTAGGCCTGAATTCCTGCTACGCTGACGTCAGTCGCACACGGTCGGTCCCATACGTCAGCGAGAAAAACAGTAGCTATACGCGCCGCTGACGTCAGCGTCGCAGTGTGCTACATAGAACACAATGTATACTCGTACGCGCGACCGACGCACGCGACCGACGGACGTCAGCGTAAGAGGAATTCAAGCTCTAGAACTACCAATCAGATTTGAACTGTTATTTTTGAATTTGATTGCCCGATTCTTGAGGAAGGTCAACTCGGCCATAATTTTTACATCATAATAAAGAAATCTTATGAAAGAAGCTTTGTCTACTATACATTCCGATTCCCAAAGGAGTTTGAAATAAATGTAATTTATAAAAAGAATATTCTTATATTATATTTTGCCTTAGCACGAAAGTGTAAATAAATTAATTAGAGGAGCTCGTGAAATATGTAAACTGCAGACGGTGGATCGAAAAAAAAACCAAAGAAACTTTAAAACTAATTTTAATTTAAAAGAAATTATTACAATAAATTTGGTGAAACCTATTCGATGCTAGAATATGGAATGACCGAAAAAATACTTAAAACTAATTAATTGCTCTCATAAATTTTGCGTCGGCGGCTCGTGGCTGGACGGGTGTCGACGCTGCAGTTTTCGTGCGGTTGGCGTAAACAGGCCGGAATGTGCGAGGTCGGCGATATCCATTAGGGATCCGTATTTAACACGTGGCTAAATAATAACAGCCGCTCGGGTCGATCGTTAGGTTAAGCCGTGCTTTCCTAGGTTGGTCTGTGGATGGGTGACCACCCATCACATACCGAGATTCCTCGGTGTCTCGGAAAGCACGTTTAGCCGTTGGTCCCGGCTGTCATTTGTCAAGAGGCTCAAAAGTCTGACAACCAGTCTAACCATGGGGTATCGTATTACCCGGTACTAACTGGGTTGTGGAGGTCAGATAGGCAGTCGCTCCATGTAAAATACTGGTATTCAGTTGCATCCGGTTAGACTGGAAGCCGACCCCAACATAGTTGGGAAAAGGCTAGGCAGATGATGAAGAAAGAGTCAATTAAATTTTATCCTTGTAAAAGTGTTGTCTATAATTTAAAACTAGCTTCTGCCCGCGGCTTCTATTAAAATAAACATGGGATCGTTATCGAAAAAATGTGTTTAAAAAAAAAAAACTAAATTTATCTTCTATTTACCTCTCATACATTTATATGTCACATAGCAATATATTAAATTAATTAATTTTAAATGAATAACTATCTGTGTTGGCCGAAAGGGTTTCCGGTCCATGGATATACGTTGGGGCAGGGCCAACCAGTGCAGACCTCCATATAATAACGTTTCTGTAATTAAAAAATAAATAAAAAAAATGTTAATTGTGTGTAGAAAAGATAAATAAATAAATAAAGATTTAAATACCTTTTTCTATTTTGTATGTACGAATATCTAAAGTGTTAAAATGACATGAATATATGGAATAATTAAAAGTAGGTAACAATGTAGCAGCAATTAGTGAAAGAATTTTCGGGATGGCAGATTACAGGTAAGCCTTATACCTAAGCCTTTCGGTGTGTACACTATACAGGGTGTAAAAGACCTCATCACGAAGCCGTCAACCAAGCATTCTATACATCAAACTAAGTAACTTTACGCAAAAATTATTGCTGGGAAATGACTTTTTTTTTTGGGGTGAAAAATCATGTTTTGTGGTAGAACTCAATGTAACGCACTCAAAACATTGTGCTGATGGATGGATTGAATAGTACGGGGGTCGTGGAGGTGTTTAAAGTAAAAATCTTTTACTAAAAAGTTGTATTTAAAAAAAAACTTGTTAAAAAGTTGGAACTTTGACCCCCAATATCTCCGTAACTAGAAGGTTCCTAGGTATGTTGTAGAACAAAAAAATGATCGCAATGACGAGGAGAATAAGTACCTTTCGTTTTCGTTAAGAGGTGTTTTACACCCTCTAAAGGCGTTATGCGATATTATGATAACAAACCTCATTGTGATTAGAACTCATAGGACCGCAGTTCCAGCCACGGCACCTTGCTTCACTCCATGTTCTGCAGCTATTAGTCCTGTACTCCCTCACAGGAATCGGAACCTTAATCCAATCGATCACTTCATTGGTATTCACCTGGACAATAAAAAAATCTTCTTAACGATTTAGTACCGCATGCTCTACGAAATCATAGCCATGTCAAGCGTCGCTAAAAAAACTGATTCAAATTCGGTTCATCCGTTTGGGGGCTGTGATGCCACGGACAGACAGACAGATCTGTAGATTCAGACGTTAAACTTATAACATATCAATTTCGTTGGGGTTAATAAATGGTTACTCCTGCTGGGACTAAGCTAGACTATGATTGACTTATAAAAAAAGGTAACCAGACTGCATAAAATGCATTTGCAATTATATATTTCGATATGACAAAAGCTACTAGTCCCGTTAGTTTGGCTTTTTTTTTTCGGATGGGAAATCATCAAATGACTTCTCCCGCTCTGGGCGGAGCAGGAGGGAGTGTCAGACTTTTACTGACTAAAACCCATCCATGTTCCTTCATCGCCCTTTTTGTTCCGGTTCCACGGTATCTCTTTCGAACAGTCCCGCAACCCCGGCAGGCATCGGTCCTTGCGGACCCCTTCCTTTTGCTGACTCTCTTTGAGGCGCGCGTGGAACACGAACGCGCCGTCGACACGGCCTGTCGTCATTAGACGGACGGACGGCGAGCTAGCCCATAGCTAGTCCACAGGCCCGCGCCTACGGTGGCCGGGGGCCACGTGGTGCCGTCATTTTAATCAAGTTAAATTTTACACTATGACTACTTTAAGTGTGCAGTTGAAGGTGGCGCTGCTTGTCAAGAAAAATGCACCGATGTGTCACATACAAAAGAGATTGAAAAAAAAGAACACAGTCATATAGGTAGGCACAATCATTTATTTCTGCTCGCGGCATCTTTTCTGTACATGTATACTTGGTACATTTATTTTAGTTCCGTGTTTTTCCGGTTGCACAGATAAGTTGGCTGAAGGCTATGAACCAATAATAGCGCTATAGACAACGCGACGGATGTTGACAAAGTAAAAATGTTTTGGATTGGTAGCTACCGAAGACCTTAAATTTTATTCAAATGCTGTTGAAAGTTGTAGAAATACGAAACGCCTTTAGTTCTAAGCGAAAGATGAGCGAAAGTATCCAAGACGGATATCTTGTCATATAGAGGGTGGCGATTAAGTTACCTTGTTCCTTCAATGATGTGAGTCTACCCGTCATATTAAACAACTTTCCCAAAGAAAAATATAAAATAAACGATTCATAAAAAAAAAAGTTTTTCAAACATGCATCGAAACAGTTTGTCTAATGTTGTATTTTTTTTCACGAATCATTCAATTACCATCTTTTGACGCTTAAATGACTTTAAGGCACTATAATGTAAATTAGGAAATCAAAAATTTTATGCGTCATCCAAAACGATCAACATTTTCAAAAAAGAAACGTACATAACACAAACTGACATGACGCATGACGGTGCGAAATCCAGTACACTTCATTATTAACCGATTTGCACCAAATAGAATACAAAACTAACATTCAAAACTCACCATGAAGGCATCAGGCAAGTCGCTGATCAAAGTCATGAACCTGATGAAGGCGGCTTTCACAGCTGGGTTGCTCGACAGAAACCATTCGCGGAGATAGATGCCGAAGGGAGCGCGGTTACCAAGGTAGTGCCTCTTAAAGTTTGTGAGGATGAACTCGTACCAACCTTTTTCGTCATCCAAGTTGGGACTAAAGTAGAAAATGGGAAGAGACTTAACACACCAGTACTTTTGACAAAAACAAAGAATTAAAAAGAAAAGAACACTGTAATTTCGGGGACGTAAAATATCTTTAATTACTGACTATCATTCAGTTGGAGGAACTTGTGGCTAAATAATAACTGCTACTTGGGTCGATCTGCAGGTTAAACCGCGCTTGCCTAGGTTGATCCGTGAATGAGTGACCACCCATTTCTTACCGAGCTTCCTCCGTGTTCCGGTTGTCAGCCTTTCGGGCTTCTAACTCCTCGTTACGACTGTCAAAGATCTACAAATGACAGCTGGGACACCGATGAAATTGGTTATGTGATGATGGTCATCCATCCAAGGACCGACCTAGGCAACCACTGTTTAACCTTGCAGATCGACCCCTTACGGCTGTTATTATTAAACCACGAGCTCTGCTTTTACTGTAAAACTGACCAGTACGAAATGTTAAAGTTAAGTACTTACGTAAAAAAGCAAGAATCAGCCATCGCGCAGGGGTAACCCTTCTGGTCAATCCAGGCCACCATAGGCTGGACCCAAAGTTTTGGAATAGAAGCAGTTGGGCAGGGAGGTATCGGGCAGCCCTGGGTGGACCTATAGTCCAGGGTGTAGGGCCATAGAAGGTTTCTATGCACAAATGTGTCAGGCCAGGAGCAGTCATATTCTAAATCATGGTCAGCCATCACTTGGAAGCTGGTGTTCCCAGACAGTTGAAGGAATGGGAGACGGACACCTGCAACGTTGAATTTCACTTTAAACTCATAATGTAACATCTGTTTAAACTTATGGTACGCAAAATAAAATGAATATGAAAATGAATACCATCGCACAGGAATAAAACAAAAGGTTACCATTAAGAAGTAAAAAATACTAACCCTTAATACTCTCAATAGGAATATTGGCAAAGTGAGACATCTGAAGACGTTGATCAACAATCTCCTCTTTAATGACATTGTAGCTAGCAGTCGCCCAGTAGTCTTGAGGAACTCTGTGGCTTATAGAGTGCAGTCCGATCTCATAGCCTTGGTTGTACAGTTCATTGACAAAGCGATAGTTGGTGTACTCATGATTGACGTAGAAAGTAGTGCCGGCTGGACAACCGTTGGAGTTCTTGCGACCGTAGAGAACGTCGCGGTAAGTCTTCATGTTTCTTATGTTGACAGCACCGTCAAATGTGATTGTGACGAACTGGAAAATATTAATTATAGGCTTAGAATTGTATATTTATAGGTGGGTATGGAATGAAAATCAAATCTTAGTGTGCGAACTAAGGCGCATCGCTAATGCAGAATTTGCACCGCACGATATAAACAGTCGACTAGCTTGAACTTGGTCAAAAACGTGTGGTCGCACGACCGAGCTTCAGACCAGTTCAAGTCGTGGCCGCGTAGTGAGCGAGGTCCTTAAAAGGCGATGCTGCAAGGAAACTTTCAGATAAAACGTGTCAAAATGTGAAAGTACACTGGGTTTGATCATTATCACAATATTTGAGGAATAAGGAGCCTGGCACATAAACATAGGTTTTATTTCTTCCAAGATGGTTTAAAAAAGTCTTACCTGAGGAGTCTCCAATGGCAAGTATTCACCAGGAATTTCAGTGGACGAGCATCTGCAGTCTGGTGGTTTGCACAATTCTCGGTTACACCTTTCTGCTAATTGAAGTACACTTGGATCGCGCGTAGTTGATGGTTCTTCAGTAGTAGTAGTTGGCACTATGTCGAAGGTTTGCAACAGTGGAGCGATAGGTTCTTGACCTTTAACAGTAGCTATCCCCAACCCCACGCATACAAAACAAAATAACATGACAGACTTCATTTTGGGAGTCTAATTTCTAATCGAGTAGATTGAGGTACTTTCTTAGTATTTATATAAAATGTTAATCATTTTGATTGATTGTGTTGTTGTTTTATCAAATTGATGTGCCAGTTTTGAATTGTTGACCTGAACTGTCATGATTATTTTGATCTGATAGCGGGGAAAGTAATCAAATTTCGTGATTAACGCGAAGTTCTTTGTTTTTTGGCTTTTGGAAAAACACATAAATAGTACGTGTTAGGTGACATCAGTTCTTTAAATGGAGCGACTGCCTATCTGATCTCTACAACCCTGATACGGTAGGATTCCCCTTCGTAAGACTGGTAGCTTACTATTGCATTTTGTAGATACTTCAGTCGTTATAGGTAGTCAGAGGTCCGAAAATCTGTCAACCTGTCTTATAAGTAGGCTATCGTATACAACCTGGGTTGTGGAGGTCAGATAGAAAGCCACTTCATGTAAATTACTGGTACTCACTTGCATCTGGAATTCTTGATAGACTGAAAGTCGTTCCCAACATAGCTGGGGAAAGGCTAGGCAGATGATAAACCCAGTCGTCCTTCACTGAAATACAGTACTGTGACATTCTGGCTGCACACTGGTGATTGTGATAATGATGATATATTTGTGACACGACACTTCTGAGTAGCGTCGTGAGGGACCAGCGCAACACATCATAAGTGCACATGTCCCCGGAGTTTTGTAGAAATAGGGTAAGCAGTCTTTCTTTCTGCAGTTTTTGTAGTCCATACGCAAAGGCTGCGAGCGATATACGTAAGGCTTCACTGTCTGTCGGTCCCTCTGTCTGTCTTATGGCTGTACATTTTGGACCGTAATAGAACATGACACATTTTCACAGAGTGTGAATTAAAAAAGTTAAAATTAAAGGACCCACCCATCCAAAAACGTGTTATTTTACTTGGTCTTAATAATGGCCATGCATACAAAAACATACCTAGAGTACTTACGGAAGCCCTTGGCTGGTTTTTCTCAACGATACGAAGAAGAAGAATCCAGCCGAGGGCAACCCTTGTATTCGAAGAAAGAGTGATTTGGATTCATTCATGCATGTACGATTATACGTACATTCTTCGATTTCTTACCGGTCGCGTCGCGTCATTGCCACCCAACCAGCGTATAGTAAAATGACGCGATATTGTGTTCTGATTGGCCACCATTGTTCCCATTCCCCCTTTCATCGACTGCTGTACTATTATATTAAAAAACTTTCTGCAAAAAAAGTGTTTTTTTTGGAAGTTGGTATTTTTTGCCGTTTTTTTTTATTAGGTAAATAAAAGTAGCAGCCTAAAACCCAAAATACAAGTAGCTAGTTCACGCCGCCAAAAAGAGTTTTTGTTTATTTCATTGCAAATGGCTCCTTTATTACGATAAATTATGGTCAATGGTATCACAACTACGTGTTATCACTTAACATCACGCCTGTAGTTTGAAAGAGCCATTGAGTTTCTGGCCGGTTCTTCTGTAAAGGGTGTAAAAAGACTCTTAACGAAGCCGGAAGGCACTTCTCAACTTCTCAAGGTTCTCCTCGTCTTTGCGATCAATTTTAGGGTTCCATAACCAAAGGGTAAAAACGGGACCCTATTACTAAGACTCCACTGTCTGTCTGTCTGTCTGTCAGTCACCAGGCTGTATCTCAAGAACCGTGATAGCTAGACAGTTGAAATTTTCGTTTAGGCGCAGAATGTCCAGCGGTCGAAAAATGTCCAATTCGGAAAATGTTCACAGATGATGTATTTCGCTTGCTGCTATAACAACAAATATAAAAACAGAATTTAATAAATATATAAGGAGGGCCCTCGTCAGTGACCTCTCGCGTCCGGCCCTGGTTCAATCCATGGTCTGCCACATCCAAAGGATGTGCCAGAACGTGAGAGGGAGAGAACCTCACGTCCCAGCCGCCGTGCGAGGCGGACGGTGAGCTATGGGTTAGCTATGGGCGACTGTTTGAAAGAGATCCCGTGGCCCCGCAACAGAAAGGGCGAAGAAGGAACATGGATGGGTTTTATTCAGTAAAAGTCTGACACTCCCTCCTGCTGAGAGAACTGTCTCAGGAAATTTATATCATGACAGTACCTTGTCAATACATCTATGAAAACATCATGTACGTTAGGAAAAATCGGCATTTATTCAGTAGAAGAGGTGACAGACACCACTATAACACTAGAAATAGGGACCAGCTAGTTCAGCCAGGTTTCAGGCTTGCTAAAGTAGATTCATCTTTCATGGGGTACTGTTTGAAATGTTACAATAAAATACCTCCCCACATTCTTCAACTGAACGAGACGAAATTTAAATCTTGTATAAAACGCACACTATGTAGGCAAGCATATTATAAGTTGGGGGATTACATTGATGATAAAAATGCTTGGCTAAATGCTGGTCCTGCTCCACAACCATAGGGGGGGGGGCAAATTAATTGATTGTTTGGGTCGGGCATTATTTGAGTCCATCGACACGTAAAGAAGAAGATGAAGAATTGATTCCCATGTTAATGTTTTGTGGAAGCTGCAGAAGATTGTAAAAATATACTTGCATTATATAGATTCCAGTTCATAATATTATATAATTGCATAGCACATGTGTGAGTACTTTGTACTGTTCAGCCACCATTTACATTTATTTATATTTCATTGACTTGAATATGCCTTGGTGGCTGAGAGAATGTCATGCTCACTTAAATGTCTCGCTGATGGTGGCGGGTGTGTCGGGTCATTTAGTTCCCTTCAATATGGTTGAGTTGAATGGCGCCGGTACATGCGTCATGTTCGTGAACGGGCGCTGTCAGTTGGGACTGGTCATCTCTTAGCTGCCAAGGTTCATTTTAATTACTTTATTCGTAAACTGTTGATCTAATCTTTTACTCTGGACGCTCTTAGTGTGCACGTCTTTCTACATCGTTCTCACATATATGTATAATCTCAAAATTAAAGATGTAACCAAGATTTTGTAACAATATTTTGTTTTTAAAAGAGTGTCCATGGAGTTTCTTGCCCTTTCTTCTCCATAGAGATCTACGCTAGGGAATGGGTAACTACAGTACTTTCTCAAGTTATTATGCCTTGTGACTGGGACTGTAGCTTTTATTTTCTTTTTTGTATTTTTGACATTCAAAAGTGCCGTAATGGTCTAATTGAAATAAATGCTTTGAGTTTGAGTTTGCTCCGCCCAGAGGAGGAGGAGTCATCTGATGATTTCCCATCCGAAAAAAAAAGGACCCATACACAAACTTGTTTTTTTTTTCCGTTTTCTGCTCGATATTAATAACGGCAACGGGTAGACGCTAAAAATATTCACAGAATATTTAGTTGTATATTCACTTTAAAAATAAATAGTTAGATTTTTGGGGGTATGAAGAACAGGGTGTAAAGCTCTTCATCCCCTGTAGAAAAGAGAGGATCCTCCGACCAGACGGGTGTTGTCTGGTGGGCTACTTGCCCGACTGTTGTTGTCGGGTTTTCCTATAGTCTTAAGTCGCGGATAACTCTGCTTGCGCGATGCAGGAATTCTGACGTGTTTCGCAGTTAGTTCATCATCTGTGTCATAGATGGCGCTGTAGTACTTTTTGTTCCATGTAGCGTAGTACTTTTTGTAGTGCCGCTACAGATTAAAATAAAATAAATATTTAAGGGTGGCTCCCATACAACAAACGAGAATTTTTGCCGTTTTGTCTAATGTTGTCTAAATAATGGTACGGAACCCTTCGTGCGCGAGTCCGACTCGCACATGGTCGGTTTTTTTTGTTCTAGCTAGACCATACCTAGGAACCTTTTAGTTACGGAGATATTGGGAGTCAAAGTTTTAAACTTTTCCACAGCTTTTTTTTTTAAATTAAGTTTTTTAAATGTAAGTTATTTACTTTAAATACGTTCACAACCCCTGTACTATTCAATCCATCCATCAGCACAATGTTTTAAGTGTGTTATATTGAGTTCTATCAAAAAGTCTGATCTTTCACCAAAAAAAAAGTTATTTCCCAGCAAAAAATGTTGCGTAGGGTTACATAGTTTGATGTACAGAATGCTTGGTTGATGGCTTCGTGAAGAGTCTGTTTACACCCTGTATAGGAAACGATCAATCCGCTTCGTGCAATTATCTTTTCAAAAATCAAAATCAAAGCATTTATTTCAAGTAAGCCAGTTACAGGCACTTTTGAATTGTCGAAACAAAGAAGAAAATTAAATGTAGCTACAGTCCCAGTCACAAGACATAAAAACTGTGAAAGTACTGTAGTTGCTTTCTAGTACATAGTACTCACACAATATGGGCTATGCATTTATATAATACTAAAGAGATTGAATCTATACAATGCAAAGATAGTTGTACAATCTTCAGCAGCTCCAACAATACATTTTAATGCTATCAATTTATGCGCCCCTGTCCTTGTGGAGCAGGACCAGCATTGAGCCAAGCATTTTTATCAGCGATATAATCGCTCAACTTGTAATATGCTTGCTTACATAGTGTGTGTTTAATGCATGTTTTAAATTTCGTCTCATTCAGTTCAAGAATACTTTGTGGAATTTTATTATAGCATCTCAAACAGTACCCCATGAAAGATGAGTCTACTTTAGCGAGTCTGAAACCTGGCTGAACTAGTTGGTCCCTATTTCTAGTACTGTAATTATGTCTGTCACCCCTTTTACCAAAAAGGTGCAGATTTTTTCTGACGTACATTATGTTTTCGTAGATGTATTGACAATGTACCGTCATGATGCCAATATCCTTAAACAGTTCCCTTAGAGAATCGCGCTTACGAAGATTATATATGGCTCTGATGGCTTTTCTGCATAATAAATATAGACTCAATATCTGCAGCCCGTCCCCACAGTAAAATGCCGTAAGACATTATACTATGAAAGTATCTAAAATAAACCAGTCTAGCGGTATCTACATCAGTATACTGACGGATTTTTCTAATGGCATAGGCTGCTGAACTTAGCCGCCCCGCAAGAGATGTCCAATGAGAACCCCATTGTAGCCGTTTTATCTACGAATTCAAGTTTCTCTTTATTCAATATTATATCACAATCACTACTTTTTACATTCGGTAAAGCAAATCTTATGCATTTGGTTTTTTTTTTCATTTAATACCAAATTGTTTGCTGTGAACCAATTTTGGACCTGAAGTAGGGCATTATTCACGTCATCTAGATTTTGGGCCCACCCATTTATCTTAAAAATTAGGGAAGTGTCATCAGCAAATAACACCATATTTTGAGGTTGGTTTTTCAGTAAATAGGGTAGATCATTTATATATACTAGAAAGAGAAGAGGACCCAATATTGAGCATTGTGGAACCCCCATTTTTACTTTTAAACCCTGTGAATTAACACCATTTATTTGAACATGTTGTTGTCTTTCATTCAAATAAGATTTTACCAAACTAAGTGCAAGTTTACCCAGTCCGTAATGCTTAAGTTTCAAAAGTAATGTGTCGTGATTTACGCAATCAAACGCTTTGGAGAGGTCACAAAAAATCCTATGGCGTCTTGAGACTCTTCCCACGCAGTAAATATGTGCTTTAATAAGGTTACACCGGCGTCAGTTGTACAACGTCCCTTGGTGAAGCCATACTGTTGATCATGTAAGATTCTGTTGGTGTTAAAATGATAGAGCATTTGATTAAGCATTACTTTTTCGAAAACCTTGCTAAAAACTGGTAACACGGATACAGGTCTATAATTATTAGTATCTTTACTGTCTCCGGATTTGAAAAAAAGTATGACTTTACTGTATTTCATTAAATCAGGGAAAACTCCTCGGTCTACACATAAATTAAAAATTAAAGCTAAGTAAGGGGCTATAGTCTCAAGTATGGATGTACAAACTTTGACAGACATTCCCCATAGATCTTCGGTTAGTTTGATTTTTATTTGCCGGAAAGTTTTAATAACTATCATAGGGTTAATGTGTTTAAATTTAATTCAGCCAGGCAGCCAGACACATTCGCCTTTAATAAGCCAATTGAGAGTTCAGGTGAGGAAATAAGAGCCTACGTTGTTTTTAGTGGTATATCGGTAAAGAAATTTACAAATTCTTGAGCTACTTCCTGATTTGAGCTTTTAGGACCACACGCTGTATCTAATGTGTAGTTAGTGTTACGTATTTTCTTCCTGTTAGTCTCGTTATTTATAACTTTCCAAACTGTCTTTATTTTATTTTCTGCTGTTTTGATCTTGTTGCTAATTAATGTGCAGTGCTTTAGTAAACTTGCACGTATTTCTAAAAATTTTTGAATACTTAGCAACATACTTGTTAAAAGTTTCAGTGTTTATAAAAGGCTTAAGGCCATAAAGCTCAAATAGTCTTTCCCTACTTTTTCTGATACCTCTAGTTGCCCAATCACTAAATATGAATTTAGGGCAAATACTTTTTGTCTTCTTTTCAAAAGTTTTATTGAATTCCGTGTGAACTATTGAAAAGGAACGATCATACAATTGATCTATATTAATATCATCAAGGCTCATAACACTTAACTTGTTCTGTATCGAAATATTATACGTATTTAATCTGCTAGAAGTTATAGGTCTAAATTTAATTTGAACTTTTTGCAATGGGGGTGTATTACACCTAAAGGTTACAGTTTGTCCGCTATGGTCAGAAGGCAGACAATTTACTATTGCTTTATCTAAGTAATCACAATCGCAGAAAATATTATCTATACAAGTAGCAGAAGATGGAGTGACTCTAGTAGGTTCTTTAAAAGTGTTGGTCAAGTCAAATGACTTAAAAAGATTTAATAAGCGACTGCTATTTGAGCATCCTTCTAAAATATTGATATTATAATCACCACAAATAATTGTAGATTTATTACTGGCTGCAAGTTTTGCCATCACATCTTCCATTATTGATTCAAATAAGGAAAAGTTTTGATAGTTTGGGGGCCTGTACACACACACAATTACATGCTTATCTAGCTCAACACAGGACAGACGACAACGACGCAATGTTCAACCGAGAGACCTACTATGTCATTACGTTGCTTATATTTAAAACAATTTTTTATTAATATTAGGGAACCTCCACGAAGCATAGTTTTACGGTTAAAGCAGCTACCCACCATATAGTTCTCATAATTGATAAGCATTTGGTAATCCTTTAGCCAATGTTCAGTAAAACAAATAATGTCAAACTTACTATTTTCTAAAAACAATTCAATTTCTAATAATTTGGAAGAAATGTCTTGGATATTTTGGTGGAATAATTTTAAAGTGTTCTGCTGAGGCCCTTTTTTGCTAACTAATTGAGTGCAAGAAGATACGTTGGTAGGATTAACAATATTGTTAATCGTACCTCCTGTTGTCTCATTTTCTAGTTTAAATTAATATTTGGAGTGAGGCCGGAGACTCCCGTGCCATCCTCAGACAACAAGACCCTATCACTAATACTAATAGACTTAGACAATTGACAATTCTCCACGGTGACACATGGATCCTCCTCAGTACAATGTTTGTAAACATTTATAACATTAATGCTATATTCATTTAAAGTCACCTGTACATTAGTATTACTACTAATAGTCGCAGTGTTAATAATAGAACTAAACTTAGACATACTATTTATGTCTGTGTGAATATTATAAGCTAATAGCCGAGCTATTTTGTGTCTACATCTAATAGGTAGATACACCTTACCCCGTGTCGACTTCAGTTTACCAACAATAGTGTTGATATCCAGATATATATTAGTCTGTCACTATAGTGACCTACTAAAAATGTACATGGTTATTTAACATATGTATATAATTGTTTTTTCTATTACCCAAATTTTCAAAAAATGGAAAAGCATTTTGTTACAATTTAACTTCAACAACTCTGTAACACAGTCAGTGATGTCTTCCTTTTTAATCTTAGAACTATTACCAACACATATAGTAATGGTGGTACTAGGATCACAAACAGTCTTTGTTACTGATGCCATAATCTGTTTGTAGGTTGACCCTGGCATGCAATAATTTTGGGTACAATAACTCAGGTTATTACTGATTAATTTCCCTAACCCTCTACCTATACTATCAGAGAACATAACTGAAAGATTAGAACCAAGACTATTTGGTGAGACAAAATTACCTAAGTCAGGTATTGTATCTTGGGTGGAAATACAGTCCTGAGTACTCACAGCTAGGGACGGGTCCTCCATGGCCTCAAACCTCTGACAAGTACACTGAGTGTTGCTCACTGAGAGTCAGCGAGTACACTTTGTCTACCAATGCATGTGTAGCAAGAATATGCTCTTTAATTTGATTTTGAGAGCCTTCATATTTATTATATAAAGATTTTAGTGACTTATTAAGAGCCTGTATTTCTGATTGTAAGCGCTGAGTGTCAATTTCATAAATATTTATACTATTTTCCAATTTAATCTGATAGGTATTTAATTTATTAACTAGAGAAACACGTTCTTTCCTTTATTGAATATTTTGTCGACACATATAATTATAAGTGACTACGTAGGTTTAGTACAAACGCCAGCATATCAAAACTACACACTGTCAAATTTCTTTAATTGATTTTCGACGTTATTGCTAGATTGCTTTATTGTTTTTGGTTGATTGGGAAAATTTGACAGTTTTGGGTAGCTCGTCTGTATGTGAAATAAATTATTTTCAAAGAAAATATGTTTTTTGTTGTAAATGTTTATTTATTTCCATACTCATTGCTGCTACTGAGAAATTGACAAAAACGCGAAAAACCCAACCCAAAAACACTCATCATCGGTCGCATCAACAGTGGGAAGTGTCAACTAGTGTTTTAGAATTTCCTTGAAAAGGCTGTGAGCACTCTGACCCGACGACCCCACACGACTGGAAAATATAAGTAGAACAACTTTACTACGTTACTATATTTATGCCACTGGAGGTTCTGCGCGGCCGCAGCAGCAGCGCCGTCACAGCGCGATGAACTAGGAAGCCGGGATGGTGCAAGATTACGACACATATTGCGTCCCACTATGTAGTTCTATCATACATATCAGAAACGTCATAAAGTCCTTTCAGACGTGTTTAAGTCTGACTTTACACCACTGTAAAAAATACTGTTTGTAAACAGACTCTTCACGAAGCCGTCAACCAAGCATTCTGTACATCAAAATAAGTAACCCTAAGCAAAAATGTTTGCTGGGAAACTACTTTTTTTTTGGGGTGAAAAATCACGTTTTTCGGTATGACTCAATGTGCTGACCAGTGCTGATGGATGGATTGAAAAATAGGGGGTCGTGAAGGTGTTTAAAGTCAAAACCTTAAAAAAATATACTTAAAAAAAACTTGTGAAAAAATTGGAACTTTGACCTCCAATATAGTAGGTTCCCAGGAATGATCCAGAACAAAAAAAACGATCGCAATGATGGGGAGAATAAGTGCCTTTCGGATTAGTTAAGGGTCTACTTACACCCTCTGTTTTGATTAGTCTTGATGTGTGTGAATGAGTATGAACTGGTTTATTTGAAAAACAAAAACGTTTTAATTTTAAGATCGAATTCTTTATTTAAAACAAAACTTATTCAATCTCAGATTTACTGTCCAAGAGGATTGCCGAGCCATGGGTAGACACGTGGGCAAACGTTGCAGACTTGCATCCAGTAGTCCAGCTGTGGGAATAATAACATTCTTGAGTTGGTATAAATAATAGGTTTATAGTTTCTGAAAGCATTGCTGCGCTGGACAAAGCGCCTGCCGTGTAAAGTTACGACTAACTCATGATTATAAGAAGAGAATACTTACTCCATTGTGGCTTGAGTTAAGAGGACCACAGTTCCTAGGAGTGCAGGTGGTACGGGAGAATCTACGGCAGCCCTGGCGCTTGTACTCGTCAACCGGGACGGGGTTCTTCACCCAGTCGATAACTTCGTGGGAGTTCACCTGTTGGGGAAAATAATTTTATCATTACGTGAAATAGTAATTCATACTAAACAGTAGGTATAACAGTGAGCGCGTGATGAGAACGATGAGGAATGAGGAAAATGTTAAGAAAATTTTGTAATTTTTATCCATCAGTCAAACTTAAGATCTCTTGAAGAAAATCGATGTTTAGTAGAATAAGTAGATAAATCTTACCATGAAAGCATCAGGGAGGTTGTTGACCAAATCCATGAAGCGGACGAAGGCACGGCGGACGGCAGGGAAGGCAGACAAGAATGCCTCGTGAACGAAGAAGCCGAAGGGAGCGCGGTTACCCAGGTAGTGTCTCTCGAAGTTCGTGACGATGAACTCGTACCATGCGTCTTCGTTTTCACGGTCGGGGCTGTAATAATACGAATGAAGAATAATGTTGTGTGAATGTTTTTTTTCAGTCGTCGGTTAAAAATGATAAAATTGTTTGTTGTGTATTAAAAAAATACTGGGGTCAACTTCCAGTGTAACTGGATGCAGCTCAATACCAGTATTTTAGATTAAGCAACTTCTTATCTGGCCAACCAAAGTTACTTCAAATTACTACAAATGATTCAAGTCATAAAACCCCTTGGTAAAACTGGTTGGCAAACTGAACGATTGTCAAATATCTACATATGACCAGCGGCATATTGTGCTTTCCGAAGCACAGAAAGGATTTCCATGTTATGGAATAGATAAAACTGCTGCACCTAAATGTACACTTTTGTAATATTTACTTTTTAAATAAATTATTCCTATTGTTATTCTTATTCTTAGATCATCCATCCACGGATCAACCTCAGCTACCGAAGTTTAATTCTCGATCGACCCTTGCAGTTATTTACATTAAGCTACAATATTCTTACATAAATGACGATAATAATGAAACGTATTAATAACTTACATGAAGAAGCAAGCGTCCACGAAAGAGCAGGCAACACCTTGGAGATCAGACCAGGTGACCAAAGGCTTAACCCAAACACCAGGGAAGGAGGCAGTTGGGCAAGGAGGAACAATACAGTCTTGGGTGGAGGCATAGTCTAGAGTGTATGGCCATAGACCAGGGTTGGTGTTAGCGACTGTAGGCCAGGTGCAGTCGTACTCCAAACCGTATTCGTTCATGATTTCGAAGCTGGCGTTACCGGTCATCTGGAGGAAGGGAATGCGGAGACCTGAAAATAAATTTAAATCGAATAAGATCCAAGAGTAACAACTGTAGTTAGGAAATATTTAATGAATTGAAGATAAAATGTTGACAACAAGGGACATCACTGCTTGAACTACAAGTTTTATTTTTAGACGATAGAGTAATGGATTTTAATACTATTTGTATGAATACAGTTATCATCCCCTAAAGAGGTAGACAGGGAATGAAAAAATCCTAAATCCACTCCGAAAAAGTACCGAGGTTTTTTCTAGTAGGTATCTAATACTAGGAGTGAAGTATTTTATTATCTGTGCTAGGGGGAAACACCAATGAAACCAAATACAATTAGTTAACGGCGGCGCTCAAGAGCTGTTCAGCAATAGCAATCTTAACAGTTCTTGAACGCGGATTTAGATGTTCTGATTGTGTTCAGTCTCATTGGTAAACCACCTCAGCCGAAAGACGTCCACTGCTGGACATGGGCCTCCCCCAAAGGGGGGGGGTTTGCCATAATCGCCACGCTTGGCAGGCAGGTTGGCGATCGCAGTACGGTTGTTACAAAAGCACAGAGAACGCTGCTGCCCATTCTCTGGTAAGTCCCTTAGTCGCCTCTTAAAGTCCTCATTGGTAAAGTCCGCTTTTAATTAAAATGTTATCCTTACCCTTGATAGATTCAAAAGGAATATTGGCAAAGTGTGCCATTTGAACCTTCTGGTCACCAAACTCTCTCTTCATGTCCTCAGTGGTGGCTTCGAACCAGTAAGTCTGAGGGGTCTGGTGAGAGATAGAGTGCAGAGCGATCTCAAAACCACGGTTGTACAGCTCATTGACGATTGCATAGTTGGTGTATTCGTGGCTGACGTAGAAAGTAGCTCCGGCGGGGCAGCCGTTGGAGTTGAAGCGGTCGTAGAGAGTGTCACGGTAGGTTATGATGTTGTTCACGTTGATACCGTCGTCGAAGGTGACTGTGACGAACTGGAAAGGAATTTTAGTGCAGCGTTAGAATTGGTTGTTCGAATGAATGAATTTTGGGCTGGTTTCAGTAACAGTATTAAATATCTGCATGCACTCTGTCAGACCTTTTACTCCTGGTGCTGAGATGAGGGTTGATAATTAAACAATGCACTCTTTGAAGTGTTAGTGAACTAGCATATAAATTAGAGTAAGAAGCTGCATTTTCAAACAAACAAAATAACTAATATAATATTGATTGCGATTAAGAAGTAAATGATGCCGTGACGTCAGACGGGGAGATTATAGGAAGAAAACGTGTTGCGTCGACCCCAAATAGAAAGGGATTAGGGCAGGGAGATGATGAATATTGACTGCGATTGCTTTTTTACTTGAGTGTGATTAGTGCAATCTTCAGTAACATTAATCAGTAAAGATTATCCAATTTAAGCTATTACGATAATTTTTACTGATATGATAACCGGATTAAATAATATAGCAGTGATTTGATAACAAAATCTATTGAACGATGGATGAATAAATTAAATGGATTATTGTGATGGTGTTGTTACCGATCTTAAAATGATATGAGTTATAATAATTTAATGCATGTTTTTATATTTCCATACACGAAAACAAATCTTACCTGAGGAGTGTCCCTAGGCGCTAATCCTCCAGGGATATTAACACTGGAGCATCTGCAGTCAGGCAGATTGCACACAGTTCCAGGAATACAATCTTCAGCTAATAGCAGCTCAGCTTCTTCCGACGAAGAGGAATCATCAGCAATGGCTGCCGAAGCAACCAGCAGTAAAGCAAGCACACCGAGAAACTTCATGCTGCCAGTTCCACCAGAAAGTGACGATGGACGAGTAAAATTCGTCGTTTTTATATAAAGATTGATTTTATCGATCTCTTCTGTTTAATCAATGCTTTTTGATACTTTTATGGTTGCCTATCTTATCGCTGATGCGGTGGGGTTTTTGATTTCTTTTTTTTCCATTAGGTACAGACATAATTTTGTTTCCGTTCGTACCTTGCCTTGTTTTGAATACATTTTTACTCGACTACGGCAAAGTCAAAATTAAGGGTTATGATTTTAGCAGTCTATTTTTGTATTAACGTATGTTCCTCCAATTTTGATGAATAAGGTGTCAATAAATTTGTTATTATGGCCGGGTAACATAGGCCACATTTTAACCGACTGCAAGTTTCTTAGTTTGTTTTGTAATTTTCAGGTCCAAAATGGATTAAATTCAAATTTAATGACTATTTCATGAAAAAGTCGTTTAATGGGGTTAAATGAACGTAAAGGGTTGTGTTGATGATTTTAATTAATTTAAAAATACTAATATAATACTACAGTGGGCGAGATAATATATTTTTTTTAATTATTGTCTAGTTAATTTTATTAATTTGGTGGTTCACTATGCCTATGTCAATTTAAGCTGAACATGTACCTACTCTGCTAAGTTGTTCTAAGATCTAAACTAACGTGTTTATTATATAGCAATAGGCTAATAGGTATTTAAAAGTAGTCTAGTCTAAGTAGTAGAGTCTCGCAAGACTTGCGAGACTCTTGCTGCAAGACCAAGACCAAGACCAAGACTGAGAGCGCAATACCAAGACCAAGACCAAGACAGGTGTATTGACGCAAGACCAAGACCAAGACTGGCTAAGGTCTCGTCTTGGTCTTGCATTTGGGCAACACTACTGCCAAGCGTGGAGATTACGGCAAATTCCTCCCATCATGGGAGAGGCTTATGTCCAGCAGTGGACGTTATGGGCTGTTGTTGTTGTTGTTTTGTTGTATTTTGACCATCACCTGTTTCCATGTTATGTATTTTTTTTATATGAATAAAATTAATCACGCCGTATAATCATAGCTATATTTCAAAAAAAAACGGATTTCCTGTAGCATTCACGATAAAATCTTGGAGGTACTTCTGAATCTTATAACAAATACAATTAATGAATTCGACGAAATAACTGCAGATTGCTTGATAATTGATTTATCGTTATCATAAATCAGAGTTGACACAGATAATGTTCCAAATATAACGTTTGCGTAGCCTAATTTAGACTCTTGTTTAAAACACGCGTGCACCTGTTTTGCTATTCTCTCCTGCTGGTGCCTCTTCAATTATTGATGATTGTTCATCATCATCATCACCTTTCCACCCTTGTCCCATGTTACTTGGGGTCGGCACAACACGTTTTTTTCTTCCATTCTCCTCTGTTAACCGTCACGGCATCATTTACTCCTTTTACTTTCATATAATTTCTCACACAATCCATCCATCGTATTTTTTGGTCTCCCTCTCCCTCTATATCCATCAACAGATTGATAATTCCAAATGTTCATCAAATCATAAATCTGTTTGCCAAATAGTCAACAGTTTAGCTTTCTTTGTCGATAAGGTCATTCAAGAAATCACTTCAGCCATACCTATTTCGGTACTCTGTATTGGTGTGTTTCGGTTTCAAGAGTGCTGGGTACTTGGGTTGCGGGACTGTTCGAAAGAGATACCGTGGCCCCGGAACATAAAGGTCTAAGAAGGAACATGGATGGGTTTTAGTCAGTAAAAGTTTGACACTCCCTTCCACTCCGCCCAGAGCGGGACCCCTGTCATGTGATGATTTCCCATCTGAAAAAAAAAAATGGGTGCTGGGTACTCCGGAGTAATGATTGACGAGACGTTTCGGTTGGACTTTTAAATAGTAATATGGCAAATCCGGGATACAAATGTCCATTGGTAGCGGTGATTGCCTGCCTAACACCAAGTGGACTTAATCTAAACTACATACAAATAAATAAAATTGAATTGTCAGTTTGTAATCTCAAAATAAAAGCTTTTTATTGAATGCATATCAAAAATCTTTTTTCTATTTATCTTGCTGTTTGTTCCGGCTAATCTCCAAAAAGGCTGGACCGATTTTACTGGCAGATAGCTGATCTGATAAGGAGAACTTATTCTGAACTTATGCTGATCTTATTTAAGAAAAACGACTAGGGCTCCGTTGAAAAAAAATTTAAACCCATAAAATTGATAACAGTATTGAATTGAATTAAGGAAGTAATATATTTTTTACAAAAATTTCATGCGGACGAAGGTCGCTGGCAACAGATAGTAAATACTGCTAATTATAACATCGAACGCTTTTTCCTTAATTATCTTTTGGTATGTTTCCTCAAGTAATATTAAGGTCTTTACCATTCCAGCGATATCTTGCTCGATAATGATAAGATACAATATAATCATGTGATTCTAGGTCAATTATTGCAATAGCTACGTCAGCCTGTCCTTGAGAAACTGCACCTCAAAATAAATGTGATAATTACTGGTAGAAAAATGCATTGCGTTTTACTGGTTCTGTAGAAGTACATCCTCTCGATGGATAAATTAACTTGTTCTGTTTGAGCATTACTATGCTGCGAATAGGATTGACGATATCAGCTCTAATTGTGGTATTCAAAGTAAATCATGCTAAAATGCGGGTGGTTTAGACGATTCTCATAGAAGCTGATGTCATGTCGCATTGGCTTGTACAAAATACGTTGATGCCTAACATCCGTACATCGCCAGACCGGGCGGACGGGCGGCGTTCATCACCTTTCCGCAATATAAATCTTCGCCTTCGTCTTCGCGCGGTTCATTCGGATTTAGCGTGACTCTTTGCTGCCCTCCCAGCGAGGCCCTAAACTGAGACTTGTACCCACAGGGGCTGCCCTTGGCGCGCTGTTGCTTAGTTTATAATATATACATTTATATGATAGTCCAGTTAAGCAGAAACCAGCCCCATATGTTGACAAGACGAGGACGGGCGGTGTCGTGTGTAAATCGCCTAATGCTAAAAAACTCCTATCAGACGTGATTGTACCCTCACTTTAAGCATTTCGTGTTTCGCGTTTCTGCGTCCCAATACCAAATGTTCTAAGAACTCATCATCAGACGAGAAACGCGAAAACGCAGAAATACAAAAAGCGCCTGAGTTGGGCCTGGGGGAGGCTTTACGCTGGTTATGTTATAATTTTCAATGTCTGTCATGGATTGAGAGCATAGGCAATAATAGGCATACTCTCAACAACAATTTGATGTAGAATTCACTTCATTGACCCGTTTACGATGAATTCCAGGAAGCAAAACAATCTCTCCTTATCACTGGTAATGTGAACAGTGAAAGCCTAGTGGTGTGACCGCCAGACTGCCAAGTCATAGGTCTCAAGTTCGAACCCAAGACTCGCACCTCTCGGGCCTGTGGACGGTGGGCTATGGGCTAGCTCGCCGTCCGTCAGTCTCATGACGACAGGCCGTGTCGACGGCGCGTTCGTGTTCTACGCGCGCCTCAAAGAGAGTCAGCAAAAGGAAGGGGTCCGTAAGGACCGATGCCTGCCGGGGTTGCGGGACTGTTCGAAAGAGATACCGTGGCCCCGGAACACAAAGGGCGATGAAGGAACATGGATGGGTTTTAGTCAGTAAAAGTCTGACACTCCCTCCTGCTCCGCCCAGAGCGAGAGGAGTCATTTGATGAATTCTCATCAACGCACCCAAAAAACGCACCTCTGACTTTTCAGATTCTTAAGCGTAATACATAATTATCTCTTGCTTCGGTGAAGGAAAACATCGTGATTAAACCAGTATGCCTGAGAGATATTTCTTGACGGCATGTAAAGCTAAGTCAGAGACCCATGGGCAGCATGAAAACTCCGATACCAGGTTAGGCACAAACCACAATATAAAGAAAGAGGACTGGAAATAATGCCTCATACAGTAATAATGCCTCTGTACTAACATTCGTTGCATTCTGGATGAAAACACCTACCTATCTATTCTAATTGGTTACTGAAAGTCGGCACGAGCAAAAAGGAATCTCAGAAAATTCCAAAAGATAAACTTCGTGAGAACCATAAGTGGCTTTTAATCTTTGTCTAACACGATTGTTATCAGAACGATTTTCGGCTTAAGATTTGAATAGACAAAACAACTGAATTAAGTAGGTTGTTCTGATAGTGAGATAAAGGCTTTCCTAGAATTTGATATATTATTTTGAGTTAGTTACTCATTTGTTTTGATTCGGTCACACTCATTTGCTTGATTGATTATTGTCATGTTGTCTATTGTCATTACTGTATCGCCCGGCGCTTGCTCAACCATCCAACCCGCGCCGCTGAGCCCGTAGCTCTAAATAATAATAATTCGAAACAGCCTGTACCTAGCTGCCCTCTCCTCAATGACGCCCTAAACGTGGTCTGAACCCCACAGGGGCTGCCCTTAGCGAGCGTTCATATTTTAATTGTATATCCTAGTTTGTAAGCCCTGACTGGAGGCCTTAAATTAATTTGAGGTCACCACATGATAGTCCGGTTTAGCAGTATTGCAACCTTGTAGAGTTGAAATGCGAGGGGCCATACCTAAAAAAAATATACTTTTCTCGAATCAGTTTTGAAAACATTTCTTGCACCATTTCCTTATTACACACATTGCAAGTCACATAATAACATGTTTGTAGACGCGTATCTCTGGGTGGTTAATATTATCTACGCGTAACAATCTTTTATCAGATAATAATAATAAATAGTACGTAATCGTAACAATAAATCACGGACATAGATTAACAGCTGTAATTAAGTTTTCGTGTAAAGCCAATTACATCCGGCTGCAATTGCAACTGAATAAACCAGAAGCCAACGATGTAAATGTTGATAAATGCATATTTTGCTGCTTTTTCAAATATTGATACAATCCGGCTCGAAGGACCAACAATTATTGAAGATACTGCAAACGCAGTAAATCTTCAGGCGTAGGCGTGGCGTAAATAAACTAGAATTCAGGTAATACTTTGATACACTTCTATCTCTACCCGACTGCGCGACGCAAAGGAGGACACACATAAAACAAATCATAAATTCTAATGCAGAACAGAACGACTCACAGTCGGGGCCCCTTGTGAAGATTTGATTGGTAAAATTTAAATGGGCCCCGACTGTGAGTCGTTCTGTTCTGCATTAGAATTTATGATTTGTTTTATGTGTGTATCGATTATAAAACTATTTCAATTGTGTAGTTATTTAGTATTACTTAACAGAATTTTAAACTACTGGCTTGTTTCTTTCTTTTAGTTTTTATTTAAGTTAATTCTTCCACGTATTTTTTACGCAGTCGGGTTCTTTAAATTATTATTTTTTTATATTAAAAGTTGTCGGCCAAAATAGCCACTGTGTGGAACCAAGAAATACTCAAAAATCTCTGCAGTAGACCTCGTAGAAAATGGCAAGGCGAGCTGGATAAAAACAACGACCAGATTAGCCCTGAATCTTAAATAAGGAAGACAGAGGCACAGGTTTTTGCCAGGGAGTAGTACAATGCAAGCTCTCAGTGACAGCAAAACTATCACTTAAAAAACACCTTTGAGGTATCTTTAGTGACTCGTATTATTGCCAATTTGATTGTTATCGATATATAATAATTAAAAATCTAAATTATCAGTTGTTTGTTTTCTGCAGCTCACCTTTTTCCTTAAATTTTATCAGATTAATATCCGGTGTTTTGATAAAATTAATAAGATCATCATCGCCTGCGGAGATCGAGTCTGCGACGTGCGGATTGGCTATCGCTCAGCCAAAGCACCAACCATGCCGTCGATTTTCAGGACTTTTACTTTTGGGACGAATCCTAATTCCGCGAAAATGAAATGTAGGAATAATAACTGTTGATTCCTTACATTTGACAGTTGTTTTTGACGATTTCTAGATAGTAGAATAAGTTGAGTTAACAAAAACTAAGTTTTTAAAGGAAAACTTTTTACCGTCAAGGCCAATAAACAGTTACGAGGTTCCAGCGGCATTTCTTTACTTTAAAGATAACAATCATAACAAGATTATTTAATTATAAGAGGTTATTTATTTTAATCAATGATTACAAATTGTTTAGATACATAGGTGATTGGATGAATTCTTTATTTAAAGTGTCATCAATAAATCAGCCCATACAATTTCCACTTTCAGGAAACCACGTTCCACGTTACGTGATACAAAGTTTTACCAATATTTATAATTTTAGCGGAAGCGTGGTAATTTTTTGTTGGTTAATTAAACAAACAACCTCACTTTTTCTTTAAGTCGGTTAAGATTCATCTGTTCCGGATATTTTGACCATGTAGGTGCACACTGTTCAAGAATCAAATAGGTACTAAAAATCAAAAACAATTGCAGTTTGTGTATGTTTAAACACGTTTTATGTTAATGGTTTATTTTTCCTAATATTGTATGCCGTGTAATTAGCCGTGTGGTATCCGGCAGAGTAGAATAGAACCAACCCATTACACTCACGGGTGTCGTATAAGGCGACTAATGTCTGAGGCAAAACACCTTGCGCCTCCGTAGACCAGAGAATGGGCAGCAGCGTTTTCTGTTAGACTTTCATCACTGCGATCTCTAATCCGCCTGCCAAGCGTGGAGATTACGGCAAATTCCTCCCATCATGGAAGAGGCTTATGTCCAGCGGTGGACGTTATGGGCTGTTGTGATGATGATGATGAATATTGTATGCACGTAATGTCCTTGCGACGAATAAATATTTTTTCCTTGTTCCTTCTTTCAGCCTTACCAACAAGCAAACTTTCAGTACAAAATAATCTTTAAAGTACTGTCAAAATATTATCCATCGCGATTTATTGCAGTTGGCTAGTCTTCTCAGTTCATTGGCCGCCTCCACATCACTCTGGTCTTGGTAGGGCTGCTCCATCATCAAAGCCGAATAACTTGGCTACCTTCTATCCTGTATTTATCTCTTAAATTTTATTAAAAGCATTCCTCTTTCCTTGCGTAAAGCGTCCTCTTTCGTTGTCAATGGAAACAAGGACAACACAGTCACCCAGAACACCAAGACCAAGAGCAACAACGTCAAGGACCAAAATTAGCTTACAGCATAAATGCCAAAATCTCACCATAGATGGCGTCAGTCTGTTAACGCCATCTATCGGTCTTTGACGAACTAACTCATGTTTGAGATCAGAGAGGGTGTATCCGAGTAGGGTGGGTTGAATCAAGTAGTTCTTATTTTAAACGTAGGATGGAGCTCAGTAGAAAAGGCTTGTATCCTGAAAAAATCTAATTAGTCCGTCAGTTAGATTATCAAAAAATATTTGACACGTATTTTTTCTTTTGTTACGAAGACCAAAATTTACGAAGATACGACGCTTTTAAAACTCTCAATACGTCACGCCGTGCTATAATTTATAGTGCGTTGTTACGTCACGAGGCCCCACTCTCGAGTTTTGATGCGTTTTATCTTTGTCAATATTCATTGATTTACAAAAACAAAAAATACGTGTACATTATTTTCCAATACTTTAACTGACGGACTAAATAGATTTGCAATTGATTGATGGTGGAAACTAACCTATTATGCAATCAATTTATAATAATAAAGTTAAACGATACTTATTTTAAACGAGGATGAGGCAAAAGGAGTATGTAAAGATAGTAGCGTAGTATATAAATATCTCTATTAATTAAAAATTACATTTTCAAACTATGAAAAAATTTTTTAAGTATTTTTTTTTCCTTTTAAATTAAAATAAATCATTCTTGTAATGACTAATAAGAAAACCAACTAAAAGTTACTCATTTAAAAGCTAATTAGAAACTATAGAAATAGTTAAATAATCTAAAATGTAAACTGTCTGATTTTACCAATTTGGCCATTGCTTGGAGACGTGAAAATTGGGCTCGTGAAACTTTACCAAATGCTTTAATTTTTGGCAAAATACTAGCCCTGCAACTCCAGGCCCAAGTTTTTATGGAGTTTGGGTTTCCCCTTTGACAGTTTATAATAACATGATGCGCTAGCGACTGTACATACGTTTTACACCCGCAAGTTAACAGTTAAATCAGAATCACCCTATTAATTAACGTATCATATCAACCAAGCAATAAATCCTCTTATCTTTCATAACCGAACTTTCAAACGGTGTCAGGAACAAATAATTTACAACCACAACTAAATAACAATCCCAAAGGGATTATAATGGTTAAATAATTTCACTGCAACCACAAATAATTGATGTTCCACATTTGGGACAACGCATGTCCCAAATCATCATCATCAACCTAGCCTTTTCCAACTATGTAGGGATCGGTTTCCAGTGTAACCAGATGTAGCTGAGTACCAGTATTTTACATGAAGCGACTGCCTATCCGACTTCCACCACTTAGTAACAGGGTAATACGATACCCCTAGGTAAAATGGTTTGTTAGACTTTCGGCCCAATGACTACATGGTTTGGCCAAAGATCTACAAATGACTTTCAGAACCAACAGCGTTACGTGCATTTCCATCCGCGGACCGACCTCGGCAAATACTAAATAAATAAAATAAAACTTTAAGTAACCTTATGTCTATTATAAAGCTGAACAGTTTGTTTGGTTGAACGCGCTAATCTCAAGAACTACTGGTTTGAATTTAAAAATTGTTTTAGTGTTGGATAACCCATTTATCGAGGAAGGCGAACCTTCTATATCACCACGCCAATAGGAGCGGAGCATCAATTAAATATGTTGCGAAAATTTAACGCTGACGAATGTCGCGGGTAGCAGCTAGTACCTAATATGAGACATCAATTATTTTCCCAGTCGTACCAAAAATGGCACATCAATTATATCTCTGTCTTATTTGGCTTGAAGGGAATTTAGGATAGTGGGCATAAGGGTTTACACCTGGGACATCGTTACTACCAAAAGTCCCCAACCCTGTAGGGATTTCCGGGCTTTCGCGGTTTGGATACGCTACTAAGGATGCCTTAACAAAATCCTGGTCTTTTTCTTCGTGTTAGGATCTTTGTGACCCCGATTATGTGTTTAGACAGTACTATAAAAATATAAAGACGGGCATCTCTAGCACGGAATAAAACTACGCGGAATATTTTGTAGGATTTCTTTACTTACTTATTTGCATTATTTTATGCGGGAGCCATATTGTTGGGGTTTTATATGGTTATAAGGTGGGGCCCTAAACGCTGTTTATTTACGCCATGAGATATTCATTCAATTTTCCATACTGGTGCGAAAACGGGTCCTCGTTCATCATTCTCTGCACATAACTTTAGACTTTATTAAAGCGTAAAGGTTATATTACGATGGTTCTTAAAGTTATATGTTCTTATTCATATCATCAACTGCTTCTATAAATCTTGGCTTATTTTTATTATCTAGGAATGGAGTAAAAAGAGTTCTAATAAAAAACAGATCATCATTTTATCACTTTCTTTGGTACGCTCATTTTTTTTCTTAAATTGGTCATCACTCTGCTTGGCCTTTCCTCGACTATGTTGGAGTCGACTTTGACCAGTATGTCATATGTAGCGACTGCCTACCTGAATTCCGCTGCTCCAGAGACTACTCAAAGATATTTGTGGTAGCCATGGCGCGATATTTGATGGTAAGATTATTAATTGGGAATTGTTTTGAAATCTTATCTAAATATCTTATCTTTTGATATTAAATTATTATATGCGTTGATTCATTGATTTCAGCTTTTAACAGCTGATGTATTTTTAAAAAGATAAGTCCTGCGATGGAGGTTTTGTTTGACTAGCTTTGGCCAAGGCTTCGCCTGTGTGGAAATATCCCACGGTCCCACGAGAACGTGCTAACGGTATTAAAAGTATCTTAAGTATGTCTTTGAACCAATGTTTTTTTTTTATGTTTGTGACAGACAGAAACATAGATGGGTTACTTCCACATGTATTGACGGCATGGTTGGCTGAGCGGTTAACTACTGCGCTGCGTTGCGAGTTCGATTACCGCACGGAACAAAATATATTTGTAAGGCCTAGAGGTTTGTTCCGTGTCTGGCTGTTTGTGTTTTTGGGTTTAAATGTTTGTACACGTGCTCACGACACAGGAGAAATTCCTAGCGTGGGGCAATGTATAAAAAAGTATGATATCAGTATGGGAAAACCTGGGCCTGTCCGATCGCACGCCATTATTCTCGATTCCTGGCTCCATTGCTGATTTGCGGTGTCTACTCAAGAACACGTCTTATTTTATTTCTTTTTACGTGTGGAAATCCTCATGTATTATCTCCGCCGTGGGGTCGGCGGAGGGGTCTGTCAGACTTCTACTGTCTAAAACCCCACGGTGTTCCTCCTCGTCACTTCTGTCTGGGGTGCGGGTATACAACTGTATTCTTCACAATCACCCCCAGCAGCGAGAACACGTCTACTCCAACGGTCATCACTTCCGCGGCTAATGTATCTAGCTTATACCACATTGTTATAAAAGATGACAATGTTTGCCTTTTGTACTTTGTAACATATAAAAATATGCAGAATATCCTATTTTATGTTTACAGCCAACCCTGGCAAACTTTATTCAAATGCTAGGCTAAGTGTCTGAATATAAATAAGTCTGTATATCGTCAATTGTGAATTGTGTGCGTACAAAAGCGGCTGATCAATGCCACTTTTTGGTGTCCCGCAGGGAGCACCGTAAAGTTTGGCTACCGCTCGCATAGTTTGCAACTTATTGCGGGTTCTAGAACAATGGAAGATATAATGTTTGGAGGTATTTATCAGAAGCTGTTTGTGTCTGTTATTTGTATACTTGTTTGTTTGGTGCGGGGAGAGTTGGGCTGAACGATGTGGTGGGGAATTAGAGATTCTTTCTGGAGAATTGATGAGGAACTTTTGGCTAAATTATAACAGCTGCTCGGGTCGATCTTCAGGTTAAGCCGCGCTTGCCTAGGTTGGTCCATGGATCGGTGATCACCCATTATATGCCGAGTCTCGGCTGTCATTTATAGATCTTTGACAGTCGTTACAGGTAGTCTTAAATTCTGACAACCAGTCTTTGCAAGGGGTATCGTAGGTATTACTCAGTACTAACTAGGTTGTGGAGGTCAGATAGGCAGTCGCTTCATGTAAAATACTGGTATTCAGTTAAATCCGGTAAGACTGGAAGCCGACCCCAATATAGCCAGGCAGATACTGATTTCTGAAAAATTGATGGGAGCTTTTGGTGTCTGGAGAAAAATGTAGGTACCGTTGATATTGTATCAGCAGAAAAATGTTTGTAGCGTTTCTAGATTCGTGCTCGGTTGATGGCATTAAGCTCGCCTTTTAAAGGAATTTAAACATAATTGGGAAAATTAGGGTATACTAAAAATATCGTGCAAACCCTTTAGAGATGACAGATTATGTCCTGTGGTTAGTCCTAATAAGTTGCTTATTAACCCAAAATGAGAGACATTTGTCATACAAAACACAAAATTCATAGAATAAAACAACTCCAAGGGAAGATGTATCATCTGCGGATGGATTTAATTTTTCTACAAACGTGAACGGAAAGCAAAAGGAGGAAGGAAAATAAGATTACGGAATTGTTTTCTTGTAAGCAATTATCGTAAGAGGAAACCAAAAAGACGACGAATTTAGTAATGTTATGTAAATTAAGATAGGAAAAAAAAAAAGTTGTGCAGTTAGACTATATAGGCTTGTTAAATAAGATGACGATCAGAGATCGGGATACGCAGAATAAGTTTGCCAGGACTTCATGGAAGTAAGTATTTAAGTTCCGTAATAAAATGGGTTTAGAGGAAGGTATTATCCTCATTTTACTTATTTCCATGACTATACGCATTCTGATCTCTGATGAAGCTTCATAAAAATAAACTAACAATGATCGCTGTCCTCAACATTTTTAGCTAGCAGATAACGGTACCCATGAAAATCGAAAATAACAAACCAGAAACAAATCCTGGAGCAAAAAAACATCACGAGGCTATCGATCGGGACTATAAATCCCAAAATAGTTCAAGAATTAAAAGCAAAGGTTAAAAAAAAACCAGTAACAAATTCAAAAATCTCATAGGAACGCTACTACGAGTATAAAGGCGAGTACTAAATTGCGAACAACAAAAATGCTCAGAGCAAACGCTTCCCTTGCCAAAAGGGTGGACGGACAAAAAGGCTATGCTCACACTGACACCGTGTTTTTGTCTCGTCCGTCATACGCCTGACAAGGGTCCCAGATAAGCTTCGCTTGTGTGTGCTACCCTTTAATTATTCTTGGTTTTTGCACGAGTGATTTCAAATATGGGGCGAATGAACTGTTAGGACGGTGCTACGAGCTAGGTTCGGATAGGAAATGTATTATGCTGGTCAAATTCAGGCTGGAACTCAATATCGTAATTGTTTTTGTCCCAAGTGAATTTGATTGGAATTATTTCTTATGCGGTTTTATATTATTATGTTCATTGCGTTTAAACTATTTATGCTCCACGAGATTCCCTGTTACTATTAGTCCTTAAACTTTTATAGTTTAAGAGAAATCTAGGTCAAAAGACAACTATTTTGGCCTAGATTTTCCGGTCATATCAACACACGACCGGGGTTCGCTGCTATTAAACAATACGCCTGATACAACAGTAACGAGTATTCCAAATTTTGGAAACCCAACTTTAGAACGTTGACTGCTAATCAATTTTGTCTGGAAAGTTAGACAGTCCATTCGTAATACTAAACTGTTACTGAAAATCAAGGTCGTCTGAAAGAACAAACATCCTTATCACACAGCATCATCATAATCATTCTCTTGACCTTATCCCAATTTATTTATGAATGGCGCTGCATATCTTCATATTCCCTACTTCTCTGTTACTCGTCATTTCATCAAACACCCCCTTTCTGGCCATATAATCCTTCACATAGTCCATCCATGACTTCTTTGGTTTTCTTCTGGTCTTATACCCAAATTAATATCCTTTCCTTATTTTTTTATATTATAGATGCGAAAGTAAGTTTGTTTGTTCCCTTTTCACGCCTAAACCACTGAACGGATCATCGTGTAATGTTGCATATACGTCGTCTGTAAAAACTACTGTTCCCGACGAAAACAACAATAACGTTCTTATGATAATAGATGGCGCCACGTGTATTTCGAATCATGATTGAACTATATTATTACAAGCAGAGTACAACCCGAATTGATTGTCATATTCTAAATTAACGCGAGTGATGCAGTGGTTAAAAGCTAGTACATTATAAATTAGCACAGCAAAATTCCAAATTAATATGCCCGTTGCCCACTGTAAAGTTGAGGATGACCTAATATTTTTAACATAAACGTCAACCGCACCACTCCACATCACCTGTGTTAAACTATCAAACTGGCGCACAGTTATTTAGAGTACATTAGCGCTATAGAGACCTCAATTTGTGAGTTCGCGAACAGTTTAAAACTACTGTATGGCCCCAGGGTGGGGTTGATGTTTTAAACAGGGTTTCAGAACAGGAGCTTCTATAGAGTCGTTTTGTGTTGTAAGTTTTTTTTGTTTAATTTTTAACTAACGACCCGCCTAAGCTTCCCACGGTTGCAATGTGATATAAACCTTCCTCTTGATACATAACCTTCATTTTCCACTCTGCATAGTTCTGAAAAAATTGCTTATTCACATAGCTCTTATTCCATAACTGAATTTCTCAAAAATTCCAAATGTCAATCTTACCATTACCGGAATGTATTGTAAGGAATTACCTTAATTATAATAATATTTGTTATTGTTCTGTATATTATAAAATATTTTTTTTCCTTCTGCTAACAATTTCTTCTCAGCCATGACCACTATATCGTCGGCAAACCGAAGGTGAGTGATATACTCGCCATTGACGTTGATGCCTAGCCCTCTCCAGTCCAGAACCTTGAAGACATCCTCCAGTGCAGCGGTGAACAGTTTCGGAGATATGACGTCTCCCTGTCTCACACCTCGCTGCAGGAGGATAGGTTCCGAGGCTTGGTCTTAAGTCGGACTGACATGGTGGCGTTTTTGTACAAACACTTCAACACCTCGATGTACCGATAGTCGATTTGGCACCGTTGGAGAGACTGCAGTACAGCCCAGGACCATGGAAGACCTCAGTACAATGCTCGATGACCTCAGTAGAGCTTCCGGAAGAGTGGGTCTTAAAATGAACATGGACAAAACCAAGGTCATGTCGAATGCCCATGTCACACCCATTCCTATCAAGAGCGGAGACTCTACACTCGAAGTTGTAGACGATACTGTGTACCTGGGACAAACGGTCCAGTTAGGTAGGTCTAAGTTCGAGAAAGAGGTAATCGTCGCATCCGACTCGGCTGGGCAGCGTTCGGGAAGTTGCGCGGTATCTTCTCGTCCAACTTACCACAGTGTCTCAAGACGAAAGTCTATGACCAGAGTGTGTTGCCAGTGATTACATACGGGACCGAAACGTGGTCGCTCACAATGGGCCTCATCAGAAGGCTTAAAGTCACCCAAAGGGCAATGGAGAGGGCTATGCTGGGAGTTTCCTTGCGTGATCGAATCAGAAATGAAGACATCCGCAAGAGAACCAAGGTTACCGACGTAGCCCGAAGAATTGTCAAACTTAAGTGGCAGTGGGCAGAGCACATTCTCGCAGAACAGATGGCCGATGGGGCCGAAAAGTTCTGGAGTGGCGACCACGAACCGGAAGACGTTGCGTTGGAAGGCCTCCAACTAGGTAGACCGATGACCTGGTGAAGATTGCGGGAATTCGCTGGATGCGAGTCGCACGGGACCGGTTAATGTGGCGACACTTGGGGGAGGCCTATGTCCAGCAGTGGACGTCTTTCGGCTGAAATGATGATGATGATGAACAATTTCTTTGTTTGGTTTTTAGTGTTTAACAACAAAATTTTGTTTTGTTTTGAGTAATTTTGGAACACACTGAGTTACTTAATTTAATGTTTGTTTCACGTTTAGTTATTGTGTTATGAAATTACATCTAATTGCATGCCAATTTTATGGCGAAATGTGTCATTGCACTACATACTGTATACACACTGTACCACATTTACTGTAAAATAAATAATTTTGACTTTGACTTTGAATCTAAGAGTATCTATTGCTGAAAACTGCATTTAAAGCCGCTGCGTAGTTAAAAAGATCCAAGCGTACAGATAGCGGGACCGACTTAGTTTTATGCTATGTAAAAATTTTAATGGCAGGAAGATCAAATCAATTAAAGAGTTGATAAAACAAAGAATAACAGAGATACAGTTTTTCTAAAAGACGTTATTAAAATTTTCTTCGGAACATTCATTTCAGGCTCTGAGGCAGTTTCAAGCAATGAGCAATTGGGTATATCCATCAGGAATTTCTCAATAGTAACCCTGAGATTGCCCCCTCCCCTCTCGCTTCTGTAAGCTCGACTCTTTAAGATAGGACTTAAAAAACAAAACTGGAAACTGAATTGTAATCACATCTGCCTGTTCTTTTGTGATCGAGGTAAGATGTTTTATTAAAATAAAAATATATTTTTTGCTTTGGATTTAGGTTAGCTACTTTTTCTTCCTAGCTATTGCCTCATGTGATTTCTGAAGTTCAATAAGTGCTGATTTGCAAACTAGTGTGAATAAATGGTATTGATTTAACAAGGACTCTCCAGTCTCCGGCCCAGAAAGAGATAATAAGGCGATCTGGACGCGTAACGTAGGGCTGGTTCGAGGAGGCACGGGAAAAGAGCTCATAGAAGAATTGGGGGAGGCCTTTGCCTATCAGTGAGACTGTACAGGTTAGATTAAAAAAGAGGAGTCTCTATGCTTTTCTGTTTCCGGGATGTCCGTACCACTTTTATGTAGTCACTGTTTAGTGTTTAATTTCAACTGTATTAGATTACCGCGAGAGCGTTGTTACTATTATTTAACCAATAAACTTTAACGATGACGACAAAACGGAGCGAACTTCTTTTAGTTGCGCCATTTTAGGTGTTACTAAAAACAAATGAGTTCCATTATGAGTTTTAATTTTCGAAGTTTGAATTGGAAGGTTTTTATTTGTTTTTTTTTGTTCTTATCCTTGTTTTGGTTTTTCATTGATGTTATTCTTTTTTTTGCAGTTTCCCATGTATGCAGAATCAGCCTATGAAAATGTCGTGAGGGAAATTTTGAGTATGAATATGGATGGGTATAAGAGCAGAAGAAGACCAAAGAAACGATGGATGGACTGTGTAAAGGATGATATGGCAAGAAAAGAGGTGTCTGATGAGATGATGAGTAATAGAGAAGTATGGAAGAAGAAGACAAACTGCGAAGCAAAACGAAGCTGCGCTAGAAGACAAGTTGCAGTTAATATTACGAATTGTCACGTTGTAACTATTTGCAGAATTGTAACGTAATTCATTATTATTATCCTAATAAGATTCTGCTGAAGCCCACTAAATGCAGCACAGACTTACGATAAGACTTACTTCTAAGAACCAACATCGTTTACAGCACTTAAAATGTGTTTGCCAAAATCTCCATTCCAACATTGACCTAGCTTTAATTTATGGGCTTTTGTCTTAACTATGTAAATGTTTAGTTCCAACCGCATGATTTGGCGTTTTACTGAATGTATTTAGAATTTACAAAACCGAAGGGGATTTGGGTTCGCGTTTAGAGTGCGTATGCGAAAATGTTTTTGTAATTAGAGCGAAAAGTGTGTTGTTGTTTGTGTTGTTTGTCAAATCGAATCCACACCTATTCCCTATAGTGTCAGATAAAGTAGTTCGAAATAGACGCGACAATAGTAAACTATGTATCCCGAGATCCAGGACAACTATAAAGCGTAAAAATGTATTCTGTATGTCGCCAATTCTTTATAATAAGTTGCCAAAACATTGGAGGGATTAACTACTGGAAAATTATTATAGCACTGACGAATTTCTGACTGACAAATTAATTTGACATGTATAATGACATCTTTATTTTATTAATAATAGGCGACACGACAAAAAATAAACTAATTATTCCGTCAGTTAGATTATCAAAAAATATTTGAACCGTGTTTTTTCTTTAATTACGTAAACCAAAATTGACGAAGATATACGCTTTTAAAATTCTCAATACGTCACGCCTAGGTATAATTTTTACCTAGTTCCAACGTCACGAGCTCCCACTCCCGAGTTTTGACGCGTTTTATCTTTGTCAATATTCATTGATTAAAAAAAACAAAAAATACGTGTCCATTAATTTCCAATACTCTAACTGACGGACTAAATAGATTTGCAATTTTTTGATTTTTATTATTTACTACTCGTATGATGAGCTTATGACACTTTTGATTTGATTGTATTTTCAACCAACTTCCAAAAAGAGGAGGTTCTCAATTCGACAGTTTTTTTTTTTACTATTTATGTACACACAATACAACACAGGAAAATACATTAAAAATATGAGTACAAAGGTGGTTTTTTGTGTTTGTCACCTCAGAACTTTCGACTGGGTGAACCGATTTTGATGATTGATTTTTTATTTGAAAGCTGTTGCCTTTCGTGTGGTCCAATTTGGTGAAGATCTGATGCTGGTCTTCGGAGATATACAATGGAACTCTTAAAAAATAGACGGCTAATGCTGGAATCGCTTGGATGTTTATTGTTTATACAACATCATGACGTAACATCACGCCTGTATGCTCTGAAGCGCAGGTGTGTACAATACACCCAGATTTCGACAGGTTTAGGTATGTTAAGTTCAATTATTCAATTATTCAATTAAGCCTATTACAATGACATGTATTGTTTTTTTATTTGAAAGGATGTACTGCAAGGGTAGTTTGATGAGAGTTTGGTTAGGTTCTGATTGTGGGATCCATGACAAAGTAACGGAACTCTTCAATTCTTAGGAGCAAATTAACGACACTCGGCCGAATCTTTTATAGGCTATCCGGATATTTGAGTCACCTATCGTAACGTCGTTATGGTCAAGTTATTGTCGTAGTCGAATATGACTTCAAAAAACACAAAAAAGTGAAAAATAACTTTAGCTTCAGAAGTCAGTGACAAAAAAACTAAATCTATCAAACAATGGTCACCGACTTTTGAAGCTAAACTTATTTTTCACTTTTTTGTGTTTTTTGAAGTCGGTTTTATTTATTGCAAAAAAGTTTTTTTATTGTGCCTTTTAGTTTAAGTAAGGTCTAGATTGGATTGTTAACTGCTAGATTTGCTGTGTGTGTTGGACGAATTTAAAATCACTTGATGCTGTGTAGCATCCGACATCTTATATTTGTACGCTGTTCAGGCAAAACATGTGAAATTGTCTAAAAAATTCATTAGTGTTTGCTTTTTTTATTATATCTAGGCAGTACAGCTGAAGATTCCAAATTTTCATTACTCAAAACATTACATTACAGCGGCCAAAAGCAAGACTATTCCGTATACGACTAATAAACACTGAACAGTCATGTAAAAATTTTTAGAACATTCATATAATTTGCTCTACATTTTTAAGAAAAAGTAACAGGTCCTAAAATAAAGTGCCTACCTAACAAAATATTCTTCCAGGCAATTTTTTCAGCCTTGCTAATTCCTGTCACTGATAAATAGAAGGTATTTTAAATAAGGATTTGCGTAAGACTTGGCCAAAAGAAATCTGAGATGTAACGATTAAAAGTGACAAGTTGCCGCCATTAACCACATTTCCATTTCTCTGAAAACCTAAGTTTGAGGTGTTGAGTAAAAATATAGGGTGCTAAGATTGTGAGAACTTGGATATTTTACTTTTTTAGGTTTTTATTCAACTAGATATTTTTTTCTCAGGGGTTGTGATTTTGGGATATTGAAATGCACTCGCTGATTCGGCAGTTTTTTTTTATTTTCAATATAAGTTTTTAATGTTATAACTTTAGTATAAAACCTTCACGATCACCGTACTATTGCACTCAGTCAGCACAATATTTGAGAACGTTACATTGAGTCCAACACCGTAAAACGTGATTTTTCACCCCAAAAAAAAAGTCGTTTCCCAGCAATAATTTTTAGTTTTAGTAGAGTTACTTAGTTTGATGTACAGAATGCTTGGTTGACGGCTTCGTGAAGGGTCTGTTTACACCTTGTATACCTATACTATTTATGTACATGTTTACCTAACATTTCCGGTATAACAGGAGAGATGTTATCTTAGTCAAAACTTCAAAGTAAACAAAACAATAAAATAAAAAAACAACTATTTCTTCCAGTACATTTTCTATGTTGTCTAATTTGACTTTGATTATCAAAGTTGTCACGCGAAAAGAAAATCAATCATATTTTGAGAGACTAATGTGTTTGACGTGTTTTTCTTTACAAATGTATGGTTTTTGTGAATGTCAATGTGTTACAGGGAACTGTGAGCCATTCATCTTTTGATGTAATTGAGTAGTGAAGATTATTCTAAGAAGAATTTTGTGGGAAACGTCTTCTATGTTGATTTGGTAAATAATTTCCTGCTCCGACCCCAAATAAATTGGGATAAGGGCAGGAGAACGATAATGAAGATTGTTTTTCTATTTATTTAGAGAACTTACGAGTTTACTATTTCTTCTGAAAATACAAGAGTGATCATCGCATCGTCACATGAATTTTCTTTTAGGTATATTCCAGCTAAAAAGACTTGAAAAGTGATAGCTTGACATTAGAGATCATCTATTTTTTATAGACCCTTCAAATTGAAAATCATATACTTCTTTGCAAACTCAAAGACGAGAACACGATAGATGTCCCTAATAAATTCCTCGATATTCCAGCGCAACATAGGCATGCACGTATACTTTTCACACTTCAATTACTACTACTACAACAGCCCATAACGTCCACTGCTGGACATAAGCCTCTCCCATGATGGGAGGAATTTGCCGTAATCTCCACGCTTGGCAGGCGGATTGGAGATCGCAGTGATGAATGACTGACAGAAAACGCTGCTGCCCATTCTCTGGTCTACGGAGGCGCAAGGTGTTCTGCCTCAGACATTAGTCGCCTTATACGACACCCGTGAGTGTAATGGGTTGGTTTTATTCTACTCTGCCGGATACCACACGGCTTGCACTTCAATTAACTTTCCTGAAATAAATGTCACATTTATTGGCACCAGAATTCATTCCTATTTTCCTTCTACCTAAAAAAACCTCAGGAAAAACCCACACGGCAATGATATCTCCTATCAGAATCAACGATCACACTGATTCTCTCACTGACTAACAGCCAGTAATACTGTCTGAATTATTCTTGAGAATCGCACGCTTCGCCCGTGGGCCCACTCATTTCTCACTTGGTCCGAAGTGAACAAATTACAAGTAGTTACTGAGGCACTAACGTCCGAACGCGGGTCCTACTAGGGGATTTAAGCGCGAGTTTTAGATTGCAAATGGCCAAAAAAAGTTTTTCAGATTGTTTTTTTGCGAAGCGGTCCATAAAGCGGATACGAAAAGTATTATAATAATATTTCTGAAAATAGGGCTATGTTTATGCGGTATCCGATGCTAACAAATTTGCAAAAAAGTTAGTTAGATGCCAACCTTTTGCCAACTATGTTAGGGTCGGTATTTTTTCTTTTCTCGATGTGTGGGATGTATGTCCTCGCCCTGGGGAGACCGGAGGGGTCTGTCAGACTTGTACTAACTTAAACCACACCGGTGTTCCCTCGCAACTCGCTTCGGGGAGCATCGAGGTCTAATGCGATTTCCACTGCCGGCGACCCGCTTGATCTGCGGGCCTTGCCCCGAGTGTGGGAATGAGGTGTGAAACTTCTCCCGTTACGTCTAAAAGTCGACCGACTTCTAAAAAACCAGTAAACAGTCTAAGATAATTTTACTTTCCGAAGTCGGTGACTTTGTTTGTTTCATGGACTTTTTTGCCACCGACTTCCGAAATTACTGAACCGATTTTCATGATATTTCTATGGGACCAATCGGAAAAATATTTTTTTTTAATCAGTTAATGACGGAGTTATGAGGTAACAACTTTAGAAAAAGAAAAGAAAGCTAAAAAAACTCTCCTGAAAAAAAACAAAATGAAATGAAAGTGAGTTCCCATCGTAGCAGCGTTACCCTGAACGATGTGGAATAATGCGCCAGCCTTCCATCATTACGGACCCAACGAGATTGTTTAGGCAATGAGTAGTGTATTGTTTGTTTGCTTTCCTACTGTTACCGCTTTTTTTTCTCAGGTGTAATGAATGGCCTGTGATTGTATGGCGGTTTGTTCCACTTCCAGCTTGCTTTGTTCCAAATTAGCTTTCTTTTTAATCGTGGATGTGTAAATGGATGGGTGTATTACTGATGCCCATGATAGTTAGGAAATATAAGTCTTAGAACCGATGACCGTTGAGGTAGACGTGTTCTTGAGTGGAGACGAAGAATCGAGCTGTGTGGTCTGCGGCAGACTGACGATAATGATAAAGCCGCGGGTGCCTAGGTTGGCCCATGGATGGGTGACCACACATTACATACCGAGTTTCTTCCGTGCCTCGGAAAGCACGTTAAGCACGTTGTGGCTGTCAATTATTGTAGATCTTTGACAGTCGTTACAGCTAGGCAGTGGCCCGAAAGTCTAACAACCATTCTTACCAAGGGGTACCTTTCGTACTACTCAGTGTGAACTGGGTTGTCGAGGTCAGATAGGCAGTCACTCCATGTAAAATACTGGTATTCAGCTGCATCCTGTTAGTTTGGAAGCCGACCCCAACATAGTTGGGAAAGATTATTATTAATAACTAACTCAGACATGACAGATGTAATCTTCTTTGTTGTACAAAGAAGATTACATCTGTCCTGTATGATCAAAGTTTAGAACAGACCGTAAAACACAAGACACGTGTAACCTATTTGGAAACAAATCTTTTGTCTAAATAGCAATATTTAACCCCTTAGGGACTTCTACGCTCGTGGTTTGTCTTAATATTGTACTAGATAATTTAATATTGATATCTGCCTCGGGTAGTTTTCTTAGTATTCGTGCGAAATTTCGTATTGCAGTACAGCGAACGATTTTGTCAAAATTTTGCCTTGGGACAAAGTTTTTGATAGATCCGCTGGTACGCACGTCGACCATTCAAGCTATACAAATCCAGTTTATAAGGATCTCACATTGTTCGGAAAATATAAACAAAGCGAGGCCATGTTTTATTGGAAATGTATACCTTGATGTGTTGCCGTCTGTACACGCTTTAGCGACGCGTGTGTTGCGACTGCGACTGCGACAAAAACAAATGAAAGAAATGTCTTGAGCATACAATGAAACACCGCGATTCGATTTGTAGAGCGGCGCGACGGTAATCAGGCGAAGGAAAGAGACGAGCGCGCTTGTCGCAAGTTTCATCGGCTGAGGTTGTAACCGCTTGACCAGTAGCTTCATACTCAAATGACTTCTCTAGTCATCATCTGCCTAGCCTTTTCCCAACAATGTTAGGGTTGGCTTCCAGTTTTACATGGAGCGACTGCCTATCGGACCTCCACAACTCGTTTACTCGGTAATACGATACCCCTTGGTAAGCTGCTTGGTGGTTCGCGCTACTGACTACCTGTAACGTCAAAGATCTATAAATGACAGCCGGGACCAACGGTGTAACGTGTTTTCCGAGGCATGGAGGAAACTTGGTATGTTATGGGTGGTCACCCATCCACGGACCTGACTGAAGATTGATTCGTGCGGCTGTTATTTACCCACGAACTGCTCCTCCTCCACTTAAACGACTTGTCTAGTGAGTAGTGAAATGAATGAACTTGTTTAGAGCAGGAGGTTGGCAGGAGTCATCGTGACGTGACTAGCGGAGCGACAGTACTCACACAAAGAGAACGAGACGCTCGCCGTCGCGCGTCTTCATTGTCGCAAGTCGTATCGTCCTCGTCCATAGTACATAGTGCCAACACCTTTTGAAAAGGTGTTTTCATAAGCAGTGATTGTAATCGTTGCGGTAGATAAGATATCAAACAATTCGAGGTTTTAGCTGGGTCGGTTAAGTAGTGGTTGGTGTTACGATTTTGAAAATTACACCTATTAAACTTCTTAAGATATAATAATCTCGACCTCTGAAACAACCCAACCGATTTAAATGTAATTTTGTGAATGTGTTTGGTTGGTTCCAGCTTGAAACATAAGATAGTTTTGGGCCCCAAAACGAAGCAGACCCCTGCTTCGTTTTGGGGTCGCTATTACTAATTTAATTGCGAAATAATACTATCTGTCTGTTACTTTCGCAGACATGTGGACCATGACCAGGGTTAAGACACAAGGCTTTTATCCTGGTAATAAGGTTACCGTAGAAAACGACTTTTCGACCTCCGCGTGGGTGAAGCAAAAAATGACGTAAAATTACTTCTGAATTTTACCAATACTTTGACACCAATTTTTATTCTTGTTGCTGTGACTTAAGCATATTTTTGTCAAGGCTCTTTATGTTTACCACACGTAAAAAAAATATAAATTGATATTATTGTAATGTGTTAATGTAAAATTTTTTGGCACGTTGATCTACGAAACAACCCAACCGATTTCAATGAAATTTTGTGAATGATATGGTTGGTTCCAGCTTGAAATTTTTAATAAATTTGAACCTGATAGGTGGAGCTGTTGATAGTAAATTGCACCATTGCGAAGCCTTGACGGGTCGCTAGTACTTTTTTTAATAAAATTTACGCCGTACAACCAAAATCTACCAATATATTTTACAAAAGTTATAATATTAAAGTCTGGTCTTGACGCTTCCTGCCAGTTTAAACGTCTCCGTGTACTCTAAGTGCATGTCTACCGTAAAATTGAGTTCCTTTCCAACGGTATGCGACCGACGTGTGCCGAGAACCAACATAAACATACACACAACCCTTGTACTCACACAATAAGACTGTATTTATTTTGATTGAACACGAAAATAACATTGCCAAGTGCAAGAGACGGTTGCACTGACCATTCAATGTTAAACCTTAGGTAGTTCCCAAGCTCCCTTCTGTCGCCTTATTTGGAATAGTTTGTCGGGTAACGGGGTAGTTCAGATTATGTTGGTGTAGTCTAAAACGTTTTATGGTACACATGTTTGACACTTCAGCGCTCAATGACGTCAGGATATAGCTCGTACAGTATCTGGCGTCGGCTCGGGATTTCGGAGTGCTAAATATATTTTCAGGGAGATTTTCCGGACAAACTCTAAGAAGTCTGTGGGTATATGAGTCAAATAGTAACTCTTTGGGGTTTATTTGTCTGCATCAAAATATACAAAAAAAAATGTAAAAATGATTGATCTAAAAGAACTTTTTGTTGGGGTGAAAAATCTCGTTTTACTTAAAGACTCAATGTAACGCACTAAAAAACAATGTGCTGATGGATGTTAGGAGTTTGACTCCTGTTTATGAATAGACTTTCAGCAATTAAGAACTATGTATTTTACTGGCGTTTAAAATTGGTAAAGTGCACTCTCAAATATGGCCCAAATCGAAGTTTATACTCGATAGTGCGTTATGCATTCCATAAACCGGCTTTCCGACAGAATACGCCTATTGAATGTGCGTGGATTTTAGATCATAAAACTTTCCTGCAACTACATGGGCTGATATGATAACACGCTAAAATGAATGAGCGGTCATAAAAAATAAGTGACATGCAATATTGGTGATCGTATTTGGTTTTTATCTAAGTCAGAACAAGCTAAAGAGATTTATGATAGGCACTATAATGATAATCGAGAGGCTATCCGAAAACCATCATAACAATACGCCAGTTATCCACGAGTGGTTATGCAGAGGTATATCCAATAGTACGCCCACCATATCGCCAGCTATGTAGGGGACAAGCCTATTGCCATCAACCGGACACAACTCCAGATTACGTGGCTGCTACTGAGAAATTCCTGAAGGAAAAATCAAATATGCGTATAAAACAAAATAAATTCAACCAAAACCTGACGAAAACAAGGACAATCGTGCTCGAAATGAATCGCGTTCAACCGTTCTTCATTCGAAATATAGTATGCAAGTTGCTTCAAATGGACACACGGAGGCAACGTATAACCTTACTAGTACGCTCCATTCTACACCAAAGGAGAATTCAGAATTGGCTCGCTCACACTTCAGTCAGCCAATAACTGTGCTCCAAAAGCCTTGAATCCCTTTGAACACCAAAGAGGCGAATATTAAAAAGTATTTATTACGAAAATGGGGGAACTTTGTAATAAAATAGCCCAAGTTTTTGACAAGGGATGTTAGATTACGGGACAAAAGAAAGATGTAATTAAGGACAAAATACTTATTTGGTCTCTTTCATATTTTTGATAGCTTAGATAGTGCGCACATTTGAGTCGAAACTGTTCAGAATCAGAATCAGAATGCTTTATTTGTAAACATAGGTCAAATTACAATAGTGGTGTTACAGATAGGTAGATCCTCTGTTTTGCCCAGAGGCGTACAAATATATTTAATTAACATTGTCTTTACTTTTAACAACAATTTAACTTTTGAAATAATTATTAAAAAGTGGTAGAATTATATAAAATTAATTATATAAAATTATGTAGACTTTCTCATTGGTAATAAAATCAACTAATATATAGGTACATAATAGCGAGAGGCGACCGCGAACCGGAAGACGCTGCGTTGGAAGGCTTCCCCCTAGGTGGACCGATAACCTGGTGAAGGTTGCGGGGATACGCTGGATGCGACCGGTCAATGTGGCGACACTTGGGAGAGGCCTATCTCCAGCAGTGGACGTCTTTCGGCTGAAATGATGATGATTGAATATCTGATCTCCACAACCCAGGAACACGATACTCCTTGGTAAGACTGGATAAAAGTGATAAATATTAAATGAAAGGTAACATCACAAAAGGTTCAACAGGCCACAGAAAGTTTTAAGACATCGTGGAGATACCAGCATGGACCTAGAATCATACATTCAAGGACATATCACATCCAACCCGTACCGGATCTGCGTGGTAGGTCTGTCTCCTGTCTGCTCTCACAAAGGGGAGGCCTGTGTCCTGACATTGGGGACATTCTAGGCGTAGTTCTGCGCCCAGCCTTAGATCGTTAAGTCGCGTGTTATGAAAGGAGGTAATCTTCGAGAAGGATCTTTGATGACGCCTTTAATTATTTTCGTGGCCTGGTTAGTCTTTGGTGTTCAAGGAAACTTTTGTTGTGTTAGCTAGTTGAAAAAGTTTTAGGAGATTACGAATTAAGATATTATTATTTAGTTGTGAACGTTTCTAGATTTTGTATAATTTGGATAGGAAGGCTCATGGCTAAATAATAACAGCCGTACGTGACAATCTTTAAGAATAAGCGAGGTCGGTTCATGGATGGATAGCCAGCCACTTATGACATACCAAGATTCCTCTGTCCTTCGGAAAGTATGTCAAGCCGTTGATCTCGGCTGTTATTTGCAGATCTGTGACAGTCATTACGTGACTAGCCGTCAGAAGCTCAAAAATTTGACGGCAAGTCTTACCAAGGATTAACGAGTCACCCATAACTAGGTTGTGGTGGTTTTCTGGGAGCTGAACCCAACAGTTTAGGGAAGAGGCTAGGCAAATGATTACAATGCCTGACCAGTTTTTCTATAATATTAACTTAAGAGAGAAGCAAGTTGGGAAAAGCCTTACAGATGAGTGATGTCTGACTTAAATCTTAATTTCGAAGTCAATAACACTTAGATTAATATACGATATTCACCATCATCTTGGTAGACCCTAATTTTGTTCTTGAAGTCTTCATCTGCCTAGCCGTTTCTCAACTATGTTGGGATCGGCTTCCAGTATAACCAGATGCAGATCAGTATTTTACACGGAGGTACTGCCTATCTGATCTCCACAACCCAGTTTGTACTGGGAAATACGACATCCCTTGGTAAGACCGGTTGTCAGACTTTTGGGCCATTTTGCTCCTGAAGTATTCAACAGAATTTAACATAATTCTCATCACTCATATTTCTACGCATTTCTTATTGAAAATCAAAGAACTAAATGGACCCGTGATTTCACCTTGAACCTAACAAACTTTCAGCCAATAAGAGCTTTGTTAGACCTTTCAAAGGAAAAGGATCAGAGTAATGTGCTTAATGTTTTCTGATAAAAATAAATTGGAACATTCAAAGATTCCATCGCGAGATTGTCAGGTGTACAGAACCCTTAGAATGTGTTTTTTTTTGCATTTAAACGTATGGAGTTACGCCTTAGGATTTTTTGTCTAGGGTTCTCTTAAGATGGAATCTATTTTATTTTAGGGATAAGGTCTGAATAACTGCCCATAAGTAGGCTAAGGCTGAAGGCATGAGCCATTTTGTTTAAATAAGTCGTCTGACCAACGACCAGTTGTCCACATTAGTCATGAATCGAAAGTATTGAAAGTCCAGCCGTGGTGATACATATAAATAATAATATACATAATTTAAGTCATTTTTTAATTGTTAGGAAACCTATTCATATTTAAAATCCTGATACTGTCTCATTGGTCCCTTGGTTGCAAGGGCGACTGCTGAGCAGGAGGTCCTGGGTTTGATTCCCGGGTTGGGCTAAGTAATGTTGGGTTTTACCATCAGGACTTTTTTACAAGCAGCCACGGAGCCTGGATTTATCCAGTTGATGGCAATAGGCTCGACCCCTATTACATGGGACTTTAACATACCTGACAAAATGTGGGTGTACTTTTAGGTACACATCTGCCTAACCCTTTAGGGATTACAGGCGTTATGTTATTTTATGTTATAATCCTGATATTATACACTTTTACCTAAAAGGAAAGAGACGATAAATCAAAAATCACGAATAGAAGCCTTTATTAATAAAAATTACATCAACACATAAGCTTCAAAAAGCTAAAATTTCCATGACAGAACCTAACCCGACTTCCTCCATCAGGTCTAATGAAATGAAAACACAAAATGCAGCAATAAACGAATAAAATCTGAACAGCCTCAACTTTAAAAAATGGCTCACTTTACCGTAACGAGGTGTACACCGTTTGTAGGTACTGTCAACAAAGGAAACAAGTAAACAGGCATGAGTTTGGTACTACTTTCAAAGGTCATTTTGTATCTCGCTGAATAGTAAAATTCATGAATCGTTGGTGTTTCTGAGAAATTACTCATTGCCGGCCAAATATTTATTTATACTAATCCATATAACAAAAAAGTCGATTTTTGTTTTCTGTGTGACCGTGTTGTTTATAATAGTATGCAACGTTTTTTGTTACGGGTTTTTACTATCATTTTAATTATCCTGGAAAGTTTACAAGCCGTATGGGCGGGTCTCCTGGCTTAGACAAAATGTCGTGTCAGCTATGCATGTGCTTTGCGATTGTCACTTGGACTTGTTGCGCACACGTTAAAGTGCAAAGCACTTAAGGTGGATGATAATAATTCTATAACTAGATACGTCTTACAGCCGCGAATAATATTTTAATCAACATACAACCTAGCACTGGCCTGCAAATTGCAAAAAACGTAAGAAATTTTGAATTTCGCGGGCTACCCTGGAGCATCAGCCTTAAATTATTTAACAAACGAATAGCATTAAGTACATTAAAACAGTCTCAAGTATTAGTTAATAGCTGTGCGCAGTTGCGCACACAATAATAATGAATAGGTATTCTACCACAGTGAATTCTGTCCTATTTAACCCAAAGGTTGACTGAGAAAAACGAGAAAGTAAAGTGAGCCAATTTTTAAAGTTGAGGCTGTTCAGATTTTATTCGTTTGAGAATGCCTTGTATTAAGAACCTAGCCCTAAGTCCGCCCCTGTACCACTTTTGTACATAAAGTAACCGAATATCTGTTAATAACAAAGTATAAATAAGTTTCGCCTGTATAACACCTAGCTCTTTTGTTGACTGTACCTCGTAACTGCACAATTTATGGCACAGATGTAAATAACAGGAACAGGGGATTCAATCTGAAACACCGCTTAAGATGTTCACAATTTCTGTAAGTCGAGTGTAAGCATTATTTATATTGCGGTGCTTTAGTTGAGGCCGAGAAAAATGGAATATAGCTTGTTATATTATTTATCATCGATTTTTTTTGAGTGGCGTTTAGAAGTTACGGATTTTACTGAATGAACGAAAATGAAGAGAATCAATCTGACATTGTTGTCGATTCTGTTGTGCACAAACTAAACTTAATTTAGGCTATTGCTATCTTTAACTAAAAGGCAGTGCGAGAAAAGGACGGCTATAGCTATGAACTAAGTTAGAGATGTCAAACTAGTTTATGCGACATGTTTTTACGTGCACCCTTCATTTGTGTGGAAATATTAGTTCCAATTAAATTTGGCAGCTCTAAATTACGTCCGTCTCTTTCTCGTTTTATTAGAGAGAAAAAGAGTAATAGCCTAAATTAAGTTTAGTTTGTGCACAACAGAATCGACACCATTCCCATGTAAACCGGACTGCTGATAGTTTATGATATTTTTTTATATTATATATTCGTTAGTTATATATCGGCCGCTCGGGTCAAACGTTACATCCAGTTAGACTGAACGCCGACTCCAAGGATAGTTGAGAAAAGTCAAGGCAGGTGATTTAAATCTGACTGAAAGGTGACTTTAAATCGATTAAAGTCTTAAAAGATTTTTCAATAATGGTTTATTGAAAAATCTTGTTTATTGTGGTCAGCACAGAAAATTGGGATGCATCTGATCTGACTGCTTGTAACTTCATAATTATTTTGTTTTACGTAACACCAAAATTCATATTTACTTCACAAATTCATCATCTGTCTAGCCTTTCCCCAACTATGTTGGGGTCGGCTTCCAGTTTTACCTGATGCAGCTGAATGTCAGTATTTTACATGGAGCGACTGTCTTTCTGACCTCCACAACCCGATTAGTACCGGGTAATACGAGATCCCTTGGTAAGACTGGTTGTCAGACTTTTTGGGCCTCTGACTACCTAGCGACTGTCAAAGATCGACAAATGACAGCCGGGACCAACGGCACGGAGGAAACTAGGTATGTAATGGGTGGTCACCCATCCACAGACCAACCTAGGCAAGCACGGCTTAACCTAACGATCGGCCCGAGTGGCTGTTATTATTAAGCCACGAGCTCCTCACTTCACAAATTATCCATATGAATTATTTGATAGCTATTCTCAAATTAATAATAGGGAATATGCATAATTTTTTTTTTTTTTATTTCGATACGGAATGTTAAAGTGCTATAAAAATAATGACAAAAAGACGAAAACAAGACATAAATCGGCCAAACAACACAAAAGTTATAACCGTTTAAACTTTTTTTTCTATCTCTTTCTAGATAAACGGAATTTAGTATGGATTTTGTACGTCGATGCAGCGAATGACGTCATTCGCTGTATCGGATCTCTCCAGTTTCAAATGCTTATAACTTAGATGCTTATAACTTAGTATTTTTATAGATTTTAAAAATAATTCCAGTTTGATATTTCTGATGTTAATACGCTTTGTTTAGAGTGATAAAAAAATCATGCATATACGCTATTCAACAGAACAGCCACTTCAGCAAAACCTCATTCACAAACTCTGCTATAAACCGTTATAGTATGTACAACAACAATTCATAAAACAGCTTCAGAACGAACCAAAACGGATTACAAGATAAAAGGATATCGAAAAATAAGGTAACATGAGGCTTATTGCACAAAACGGAATAATACAAACTGAAAAGGACAATCGTTTTAACCGTGAGAAGAACGTAAAAATAATACTAATCCGCTCCGTTTCAGAGGAGATTCTGTGAGTAATAAAAACCAGCCAAATGCGAGTCAAACTCGAAGGGTTTCGTACCACCCTTTTTTTTTTTATCGTGTGGTTAGTGCATAACCTGGTGTCAGAGTTTTTATATCGACCATGCTCCTCTGACTTAGCTTTACATGCCGTCAAGAAATATCTCTCAGGCATGCTGGTTTCATTACAATGTTTTCCTTCACCGAAGCAATTGATAAATTATACAAAAAAACACATCAATCATAAATCCGAAAAATCAGTAGTTCGTGCCTTTGGTTCGAACTCGAGACCTATGACTTGGCATTCCGATGGTCACATTACTAGGCTATCACTGCTCCGGGGCTGCGGGACTGTTCGAAAGAGATACCGTGGCCCCGGAACACAAAGGGATGAAGGAACATGGATGGGTTTTAATCAGTAAAAGACTGACACTCCCTTCTGCTCCGCCCAGAGCGGGAGGAGTCATTTGAAGATTTCACATCCGAAAAAAAAAGACTTTCACTGCTAGTTACCACTGTACAACTTACATAATTATTCAGAAATCGTTGTAAAAGAAACGTGTTTATTAGGGTTCCGTAGTCCTGACAAGGAACCCTTTTAGTTTCGTCATGCCCGTCTGTCTGTCTGTCCGAGGTTTTGCTAAGATACAGTTAATACTAGAAAGCTGTAATTTTGTAATGGTGTGTATATCAATTACGCCGATTAAATGGTTAAATAAAATTTTGGAATATATTTTTTTAAGGGTAGTTCCACTACATGTGAAGTGGGGACTATGAGTCTACCCCATCGTGTGGGATATCGTTGAATAGGTCTTGTAAAATGACTTAGAGGTTGCTAACACTATTTTTCAATTTAACGCTCCATTTACGAAATATTAATCTTTAAATTGCAAATTTTTGTTAAATTATGGAGTCCCTCTAAAAGCAAAACTGCTGGTTTGAAAAATCTAGAAAAAATCATGACGATAGTGCATTTCATAAACTTTAAACGAAAACTATAGCGGTTAACATAAATTTATTAGTTTAGCAGTAATAGACGTTGAACTTGGGTGTTGGATCGTTTTTGTTATTATAACCATTAACTCTTTCTATTTTTACCAATAATTATATTCAGAATAAAGAGAACAGAATAGAAAAAACAACAGAATCCTTACTAATATTATAAATGCGAAAGTAACTCTGTCTGTCTGTGTGTTATGCAATCACGCCTAAACTACTGAACTGATTTAAATGAAATTTGGTACAGAGATAGACAAGGACATAGGCTATATTTTAATGCAAAAAGGGCTATAGGGGGTTGAAATAGGGGATGAAAGTTTGTATGGAAAGCGCCATTCACAATGAGCGCTGCGTCACCGCAGCCCTGGGGAGTGGAATGACGCGGCGCGGCGTAGGAATATCCCAAAGTGTGTCAACAAAAAAATAAATCCCCTGCAAATTGATTAAAATTCAAGATGTTAACACGATTTTTTGTTTACTTAATAAATGATTCCTGAAAGGAAATAATTTTTTTTTTAGGTTATTAGAAATTTTTGTTTAATTTTTGTTTAGAATTAGATTAAATTATAATTATTTTAGGTTTTTTTTAGATTAGTTTAGAATTACATTTTTGTTTGGAATCATACGTGAAATACTATTGTTTCCGTTAAATTTGTAGTTGGTTTGATCTTCCATACAATTATACACTCTATAAACACACCCACTCGCAATAATGAAAACAATTAAACAGCTGTGTACGTTCTTTTGTGGCTATAAATTATCCTAGCCCGTAATAAAATCGACTGTCAACATCATACGTACCTAACTTTCTAAGAAATCCGTTCTTTTGTTTAGAAATTGGGATTGCTTGCACGTGTAGACTGTTGTTAGTAGGAGTCATGGATTATCTATACGTTATCATATTCTTAGTTGCTCACAAACTTTCAAACTGTAAGACATCATATTCTTAGTTGCTTACAAACTTTCAAACTGTACAGATTTTTTTTCCCTCCATTTAACGACAACTCTCAATAAGGTCATAAAATCAAAAAATCAAAATCAAAGCATTTATTTCAAGTAGGCCAGTTACAGGCACTCTTGAATTGTCGAAACAAAGATGAAAATTAAATGTAGTTACAGTCCCAGTCACAAGACATAAAAACTGTGAAAGTACTGTAGTTGCCCATTCCCTAGCGTAGATCTCTATGGAGAAGAACGGGCAAGAAACTCCATGGACACTCTTTTAAATCAAAATATTGTTACAAAATCTTGGTTACATCATTCATGTTGAGATGGTATATTATGTGAGAACAATGTAGCAAGATGTGCACGTTAAAAGTATCCATAGTAAAAACAAAAAATACAATTCAAAAATAAACATTCAAATAAGCCATGGCACCTAAGAGATGACCAGTCACAACTGATAGCGCCCGTTCACGAACATGACGCATGGATCAGCACCATTCAACTCAACCATTTTAAAGGGAACTGAATGATCCGACACACGCGCCACCATCAGCGAGACATTAGAGTGAGCATGACATACTCTCAACCGCCATAAAATGCGCAGTCCCTTCAGTGTCGTTATACGCCGTGTTTCCGGACGGTATCGATAAACTTCGACCGGTCATTGTACTCATCATTATTTACAACTTTTGCTATGGGACAAAACCCAGAATCGCGAAAAAAAATTCAGCTGTTCCATACATTTTGACGAGTTATGCGAACAAATTGTAGGGAACAGCTGATTTTTTTTCGCGATTGAAGGTTTTTGTAGGTACTCATAAATGTAGGCGTTTAAAAAAAATAAAATGTTGCCGAGAACCACTATTCCACGCGGACGAAGTCGCGGGCATAGATAGTTAGTAGTTCTATATTGTGATAACGGGCCACTACACGTGGCCTGACACGCACTTTGCCGGTTTTGTAACTTAGTTGGTTATATTTTTATTTCTGTTGTAATAGCGATCATAGCTGCAGACTCTGTGACAAATGTTTTAAAGATACAGCCCTGTGACAGACAGCTGGAGAGACTGCGGAGCCTTAGTAATGGGGTATCCGTATCGTTGGGTACACTTTGAGTACGGAACCCTAAAACCACAGCGTGGCTTCGGGATTTCAGGACGATTTTGCATAGCTTACTTATTGTCGAGATCTTTATAATAATTCTCTTTTGGCTTTTCAGTGTTTTGAAATTATTTTAAGTGGAATCTAAGGTCATCGTATTTATTACATGAGACTTAAACATAACTGGCGCAATGTGGGTGTACTAAATGGGTACACCTCTACCTACACTTTCGGGGATTACAAGTGTGACGTTTTGGTACGTTACTTTCTTTTATTGGAGATCTTAAATATGTACATTATGAAACTTTAGTTATGGTTGGGTAAAGTATTTAGAATACAAACACTGTGTGGTACTGTTTACGAAATCATCAATAAAGATAAAACGATTTCCATATCGCGTTCATCCACATCTATAGCCAAACTTTCTCTAACTTCGCATTGAATATTTTTGATACAGAAAACACAATGAAAATTTTATCGCTTTGGGTTTAAGACGTAAACTTCAATGTCTGCAGGGCAAGGGAAAATGTAAAAGTTTCCCAACGCTTTGTTTGAAACGACTCAATGAATCAAATTATGCTTATGCGAGTTCACGTGTTATTTTCTTTCATCTAGAAAGCTTGAGAACAAAGGATCGTCTCGTGGCTGAATAATAACAGCCGCAAGGGTTGATCTTCAAGGTTCAGCAGCGCTTGCCGAGGTCGTGCCGTGGATGAGTGGGCAACATTACTTACTGAGTTCCCTCCGTGCCTCGTAAAGCACGTGAAGCCGTTGGTCCCGGCTGTGATTTGTAAATCTTTGACAGTCGTTCAAGATAGTCAGTGGCCTGAAAGTCTGACAACCAGTCTTACCAAGGGGTATCGTATTACCCAGTACTAACTAGGTTGTGGAGGTCAGATAGCCAGTCACTAAATGTAAAATGCTGGAATTCATAGTTGAGAAAAAGCTCGGCAGATAATGATAAGCCTAGGCTCGTTACAACTGCTCTCAACATTATAATTTACAGTACAGACAATACAATGTAACTACATTATTTTAAAAGATCAACATAGTTGAACATCTCGCACTACAGTACTGTAAAACTTTCAACAAAATAAACACAGCACTTAACATTACGATACTAAACACGCTTTCCTCTTTACAACAACAAACATGCACACACAAACAAAATGTGTTCTAAAATAATTCTACACAGAAATCTTAGCTTTAGACCATAAAGGGGGACTCACAGTATCAGACGTTGCGACTTGCATCAAGCGACATGCCATTTGTTTCTTTCGCGTGACCATTGCTACGCAAGACGTGTCGCGGTAACTCGTGTTATTCCGAAAAAAAACGTTTTTCATTTGTTTTGCGCCGCAGTCGTTGTCGCTGTCGTATCCAATTATTTCCCCGTTCATAAAGCACTTGTGACTGCAAGTTGCGTTAAACGACACGTGAGTATGTCGCTTGTTACCTTGGCATGAGTGTCGCTGTTTTTGACAATCTCTGAAGAAATTATTTCATATTTTGTTTTCTCCGCAGTCGTTGTCACAGCACGCGTGTCACTTTACGACCTCAGATTAAGCAACTTTCGACGGTGACTTGCATCAAGCCACTAACACTTGTGTCAGTCGCTTACTTCTTAAGATGTGCTTTGCAAGTCACTGTGCTATGACTTGTGGCGTGCTCTAAATAGACAACTTAAAACGCAAGACGTGTCTCGCTTGAGCGCAAAGCTCGTGGCCAATCATTTACACTCTACCTGTTCTAAAATAATTCTACATAGAAACCTTAGCTTTGGACCATAAAACAACAAATGTAGGAACTTAGATTTTAGAGTTAAACCAACAAATGTGGCGCTTTCTAGTCGAGAACTGGGCTAAATGTGGAACGTAGCTCGACGAGACGACCCGTGCAGATGCTGGGATTCAGCGAATTAGTTTGGAGACGTACTTTTCTAAAAAAAAACTACTGAGCAAAAGATATTTTTTTATTGACGAGAACAGGCGTGACATCGAGAGAAGTGGAATTGGGGAGTTCTTTGCTCAGAAGTGGGACAGATTAGGGAAAAAATGGAGCACCTTTGCGCAGCTGAAAGGTTCATCAGAGGTGAACCTATAAATAGTACCTTACTTTTGCCAGTTATAAAGGGTGTAAAAAACCTCTTAACGAAGCCGAAAGGCGCTTTTTCTCCCCGTCATTGCAATCATTTCGTTGTTCTACACGATACCTGGGAACCTTCTAGTTACGGAGATATTGGGGGCCAAAGTTCCAATTTTATGACAAGTTTTTTTTTTATACAAGTTTTGAATGTAAGATTTTTACTTTAAACACCTCCACGATCGCAAAAATGCCTGGAAGAGCAAAAAAAGCAGAAAGAGCAAAAGAGCAGCATGAAACATGAAAGAGCTAATGAAAGGACATCTTCATTTGTCACTCAAGCGTAAAATCATGGACATGTGCATTCTTCCTATTTTGACATATGGATCCTAGACTTGGTCTGTGACAAACATTCAAAAGTCAAGGCCAAGCTCAAGGTTTGCCAACGTGCAATGGAGCGCAGTATTCTAGGCGTCAAACTTACCGACCATGTACGCAACACCACACTGCGCTCCAAAACACAAATCACTGAAGTTGCTCAAAAAGCCGCTAAGCTAAAGTGTGGGCTGGCCATGTCTGCCGTATGCCCGACGAGCTGTGGGCCAAAATAACCACGATGTGGAGCCCTGATACAGCCAGAAGGCGACGCGGTAGACCTCGCAGGAGATGGCGGGACGAGCTGGACAAAACCAACGAACAGTGGTCCACATTGGCCCTGTTTCGAAGAATTTGAAAGTCATGGGGAGAGGCCTTTGCCCAGCAGTGGGATGACACAGGCTAACAGTAACAGTAACCACCACAACCCACGTGCTATTCAATCCATCCATGATCACAATGTTTTGCGTGCGTTACATTGAGTTACAAAACATGATTTTTCACCCCAAAAAAAAAGTCGTTTCCTAGCAATATTTTTTGCGTAAAGTTACTTAGTTTGATGTACAGAATGCTTGGTTAACGGCTTCGTGATCAGGCTGCTTACACCCTGTAGTCATATTGTCATCATCTGCCTAGCTTTTTCCCAATTATGTCATGGTCGGATCCCAATCTAACTGAATGCAGCTAAATACCAGTATTTTCCAAGGGGTCACTGCCTATCTGACGTAAACAACCAAGTCACAGTGCAATACGATAGCCTTTGGCAAGACTGGTTTCTTTTAAGGGTTCCGTACCTCAAAAGGTAAAAAAAGAACCCTTATAAGATCACTCTCTTGTCCGTCTGTCTGTCCGTGTGTCACCACCGATTTTCTCAGAAACGGGTGGACCTAGCAAGTTTATACCAGATACTGAGGTTTATAGCCCCCAAGGTGTATAAAAATCAAGGTCCTGAGTCAACACCAAAAAAAGATATGGGTAAATTTATATTTTTTCGAAAACTTTTAAGCATCAAAATTTACCTTAATTTTCAACTTTTTAATTTTTCGGAATTTTCCCTTTACTTGTACTGAAAGACCTTGCTTTTAACCAAAATTGTCAATTCTAGGTCAACCGGAAGTACCCTATAGGTTTTGGTTCGAAAACCTTTATGGTAGTTACCGTTGACCTAGAATTGTCAATTTTGGTTAAAACAAAGTCAAAGGGAAAAATCTGAAAAAGGTAAATATGTTCATGTAATAAATGAAGTAGTGTTCTTCTTCTTCTTTTGCGCAGAGGTCACTTCGTCTGCATGTTTTTGGGCTAAGAGGCACAGCTCCATAACTATACCTCGCTGCTGTTTCATTGAGGTAGCCCCACTATTAGGCCTGTTATTCTCTTCAAAGGGTAGTGTAATATTAGGATAAATAAAGTAGTTTCGTAAGTAAACTCAGACCTTATTGCCTGTTTAAACAATGTCTAAGAAAGTTTGTATTGTCATTGAAGTATTTAGTTTAAAACTACCTAATATTAATCAATTGTGAAATTTCTAACTGTAACAATACAATTGAAAGTAAACAGTAGTTTACAGGGTAAATACCAATCAATAGTAGACTGACGCATCGCAGAAAGGTTCGAATTTGGAATAACCCTTTGTATTGATTCGGTCTGGTATTTACGTCTTTGGGACTTGCGATAGTTTGTAGCATTGGGCTTTACAGGTTTTGACGAATCTAACAACTTGTTGCTACGAAAACAGAGTTTTAAGGACGAGTAGCATGGTACCTATTCGTATTAATAGGGTATCAAGACACTTGCGCGAAAGACATTAGCGCGAAGGACACTTGCGCGAACCCGTTTGCGCGAAAAGACAAATGCGCGTATGGACTTTTGCGCGATTGGACTTTTGCGCGAACGGACTTGTGCGCGCCAGGACACTTGCGCGAATGGACTTTTGCGCGACTGGACTTATGCGCGAACGGACTTTTGCGCGCCAAGACACTTACGCGAATGGACACTTGCGCGACTGGACTTTTGCGCTACTTCATGGCCACTGAGGTTAACTCTGTAGAGTAAACATAACATCACGCCTGTTATTACTTGAAAGTGGTTTTTTTTTTGGTTTTTCCGTCAAGGGTGTAGTTGATGATAATGCTACGAAAATGAGGTCAAAATGAAAATCCAAGACGGCGCCAAAGAAAATTTTAGATTTTCCGTCATGGGTTGGGGTGGATAAACCAAAAAATGTCTTCGGCGCCATCTTGGATTTTCATTTTGACCTCCATTTCGTAATCAGCGACCCTGATAACCATGAAAACGACACCCATGATGGATAAACCAAAAAATGTCCTCGGCGCCATCTTGGATTTTCATTTTGACCACATTTTCGTAATCAGCAACCCCGAAAACCATGAAAACGACATCAATGACGGAAAATCAAAAATTTTCCTCGGCGCCATCTTGGATTTTCATTATGACCTCATTTTCGTAATTAGCAACCCCGAAAACCATGAAAACAACACCCATGATAGACAAACTACAAAATTTCCTCGGTGCCATCTTGGATTTTCATTTTGACCACATTTTCGTAATCAGCGTCCCCGAAAAACATGAAAACGACACCCATGACGGAAAATCAAAAAATGTCCTCGGCGCCACCTTGGATTTTCATTTTGACCTCATTTTCCTAATCAGCGATCCCGAAAACCATGAAAACGACACCCATGATGGATAAACCAAAAATTTCCTCGGCGCCATCTTGGATTTTTATTTTGACCACATTTTCGTAATCAGCAACCCCGAAAACCATGAAAACGACACCCATGATGGGAAAACAGAAAATTTTCCTCGGCACCATCTTGGATTTTAAGTTTGATCACATTTTCGTAATCAGCACTAACAACTAAACCCTTGACGGAAAAACCAAAAAAAAAGCACCTTCAGTTATGTTTACTCTACAGAGTTAACCTCAGTGGCCATGAAGTCGCGCAAAAGTCGAGTCGCGCAAGTGTCCATTCGCGCAAGTGTCCTTTCGCGCACAAGTAGATTCGCGTAAGTGTTTTGGCGCGCAAAAGTCAGTTCGCGCATAAGTCCAATCGCGCAAAAGTCCATTCGCGCAAGTGTCCTTCGCGCAAATATCTTTCGCGCAAAAGTCCCAGATCCAAATACAGGGTGTAAAGTTCTTCATCCCTCATATAATAGGGTGGATCCTCCGACCAGATGGGTGTTGTGTCTGGTGGGCTACAACTGCCCGAGTTGTTGTCGGGTTTTTCTATTTAGTTTTAAAGTCGCGCGTAACTTTAACAGTGCGATTTAGGAATTTGATGTTAGTTCTTCATTTATGGCATAGATGGCGCTGTAGTACCTTTTTACCCATGTTTGCAGTAGTACTTTTTGTAGTGCCGCTACTAAAAGCAAAAGAAATTTCAATTTCAGTCATAATAGGAGTTCTTTTTTGGATCTTAAAAAAATGGGTTCCTAATTGCTAAACCATAACTTAAAAATCTTATTGAGACTTTATAATATTTACTAGTATTACCTCAATTAATGCCTAAAATCAATGCATGCACTACGTTGACCCAAGAGAAGCCTTTTATGTTTCTCTAATGTTAGTGAAACTGGGCATTCATGTCACCTTAAAATATGGAAGAAATCTAATAAGTGTCAATCTTAGCCCAATTTCAACTTCACATCTTTCAAGGTCACTGTTTCCAATTAACATTTTTCTCCACCGCAACGAAAAGAAACCCTATCTTGACTTCGTTAATAATTATCCATTGTTCCCAAAGTCTGGAGCCTCCAAAACGCTTCCTATCTCTTGTACGTCATTGGTCCGTCTCAGATCATTAACGGCGATTAATCACGCCGTCCGTCGAGCGGCCTTGAGCCACCGTTGGTAGACATAAGATAGATAGGTGCAGAAGGTCGGGTTTGGAAAAACAAAAAAAAACAAAAGACGGTGGGCACCCACATGTGCCGTATTATTATCATCGTCATCACTTAAGCCTGCCCGCATAGCATGACCAAGAAAGAATCGACAAATCTTTGTTTATCTGTCATCTAATCGACAAAATGACAGATAACCAAAAGATCTGTCGATTCTTTCTTCGAAGAAACCCGTTTCTACGGTGGTGATGCTACGCGGGCTGATATCTTGCACTGCTGAAAATAATCCTCTATGAAAGTATATGGAACTAGCTGTTCCTTATTCTCTGCAGAAAAAGGAGGATCCTCCCTACACAAAACCTTATACACACAATAGTACGGGTGTTGTGTCTGGTAGCCACTGCTGTTTCTATCGTAAGTTTAGTGATTCCATCACCCTAATGTGCCGTAAAGTGCTTGGTCTCTAAAGGGTCTCCTTGCCTACCATTCGATCAACACCATACTTCAGCGGCTCGCAAGGATCTCCTTGACTAGTCGGTTTATCTCATCAATAACTAGTTCGCTTACCCTGGCTGTGTAAGCGGCTGGGTGACTCGTAGCATGTGTCAACTGCTTTCATTATATTGTTTGTTCCGCAGTTAAAGCTGTGCCTGCTAGACGTGTTCATGTCCTGCTTTTTTGTTTATTGTACGGAGACGACCTTCTGTACATATCTCCGTAGTGCCTGAGCCAACGCTGCTACTAATCCACTAAACGAGTGTTAACTTGGACTAATATTCCAACATACATCAAGATCTTAGCCATTTAGAACATTGATGAATTGATACTACTTGGAACCGGACGGTTACAGAACTATTGGGTACTAAAATGGTCGTTTTGTTTCTTTTGTTTTTCTTTGGTAATAGTTTGATCATTACTTACGGTGATCTGACGTTTAGTTCACTCGAGTGATGTTAATTTTTGTTTAATTTCTCAAGGCACCGTTAGAGTAGCTTATGGATGCATTGCTTTTTTCATTGAAGGATCTGGGTCATATTGATTTCTCAAATCTTAGCTCACAATAAATACAATACTCATACTATTGTAACCAGTATTAAAGTCGTCAGAGATCAGAGCTTCGGCCAATTGCAACTGTTTCAATTTCTTTGATAGGCGAAAAAAGATAATGGATTGATTAACTAATACTTTCATTTGCTAAAAAAATAAATATCAAAAAGTGAAGCTTCTGATGTTAAAATTGATCTGCGGATATACGATATAAATTTATAATATTTTACTATTTATTAATTAAAATTAATTTTTAATATTTTATTTGACGACCCGAATGGCGCAGCGGTAGTGAGGCTGCCTTACGTTCTTAGGGTCCCGGGTTCGAATCCCGGTCGGAGCAAATGTTTGTGTGATGAGCATGGGCATTTGTTTCCGAGTCATGGATGTTTATATGTATAATAAGTTAGTATTTACAAACAAAAAGTATCTATGTAGTATATTAACTATCTGGTGTCCACGACACAAGCCTCGTTGCTTAGTGTGGCACTAGATGGCGCTGTGTGTAATGTCCAGCGATATTTATTTATTTATTTGCGCAATCTTTATCTAAGTTGAATTCATTTGAATAAAACTCCTTTCTTTAGGGTCTAAGTATACCACTCTGTCTAATTAGTTCCTAAGTACTTATCTTTTTTTGGTTATTCTTATTGGTTGTCGCAGAAAACTTCGAGTAGTAAAAGGAGGGTTGGATTCCATTTCTGTCTTTGGCTTTGGCTAAAAACCACCACTCGGGCCGATCTTTAGGTTAAGCCGCGCTTGGGTTGGTCCGTGGATGGGTGACCGGCACCCATAACATACCGAGATCCCTTCATGAAAGCACGCTAAGCCGTCATAAATTTTAATTATAAATCTGAGAATTATTGAATTGTAGATCTTTGACAGGTAATTAGTGGTCCAAAAGTTTGACAACCAGTCTTACTAAGGGGTATCGTATTACTCAGAACTAACTGGGTTGTGAAGGTCAGATAGGCAGTCGCTCCATGTAAAATACTGGTATTCAGCTACATCTGGTTAGATTGGAAGCCGACTCCAACATAATATGTAGTTGGGAAAAGGCTAGGCAGTTGATGCACTAAAAAATATAATTATTGTAAGCATCTTTTGCACCATTAATGTGCTAATTAGTAGAGCAGAATGCTGTTTTTGTACGGAGACCACATTTTGATATCAACAATGTGTTATGTGTGTTGATTAGATGGTAATATGATAAGCCGCAATGTATTAAATTGTTTGACGGATCAATTGCCGTTGTGGTTGAGGAATTGCCACATGATTGCCAATCGGAACAAATATTTGTGTTATCTAGTTAATTTAAGCATAGTTATTTGTGTATGTAAATTTTGCGCAATTAAACACGCAAAAAAATAAATAGAAAAAATTACTTACAACATCACGCCTGTCATCCTCGATGGGTGAGGCAGAGGTGTACCTAATAGTACACCCACATTTCGCCAGTTATGTTTAAATCCCATGTAATAGGGGGCGAGCCTATTGCCATCAACCGGGCACAAATGTACACAAATTAAAAATTTCTGATGGAAAAACTCAATAACACTTTGACATACATGGAAATCGAACACAGGACCTCGTGCTCAGCAGTGCGCTTGAACTACAGATACAATAACTAAACCAACGTGGCAGGTAAACAAATAATTTTATGAAAACGTTGTTGCATCCAAATATAATCGCACATTGCGTATTCAATGAATTTATTTTCATGGTTCCTTTCGTGTACATTTACAGGAAGAGATTGGAGTGATAAAATTTTATCCTAGCTGCAATATCGACGTACTAAGAAAACAACTATTGTTATGCTATGCTACCCTAGTCAATGTAGAATTAGATACGGAACAAGGAAAATGAAATAAATGAGAATCTATGAGCGAATTATTTATTCTTGACTAGCTGTTGCTGACGACTTCGTTCTCGTGAAAATTTTAATGTGTACGTGTTAGAAAAAAAATGTGGTGCTTCTCCATAAAATAATCTATTTCCTTGCTGAATTTCATTACGATCCGATCAGCCGTTTAGTCGTGAAAAGAACAAACAAACAGTGTTACTTTCGCGTTTATAATATTATATTGGTGTGGCTAACGAAACAAAGCCAAGAGAAGGTAGATAAGTAGGTATATATAGAAGGTAGGTATGTACTTACTTACGAAAGTAAAACTCCTTTTGTTTCAGCACTAAGACGGATTTGATGAAAAATCGTCCAATACTGTGTATTTGTCAATTTTTTATTTGTTACTTCTACTATTATAAAAATAAATTTTTCAGTAATTTTTTTGGTAAATTGTAAAAAAGAAACACCGATTTTCTGGTTTTGATCAATATTTTTATTCCAATTAGTTAAATACAGTGTTATATAACATCATGAAAATTCTCTATTGTATTGAATGGCGCGTAGTTATGTGATAAGGCCATACACAAAATTTTGAATATTATAGCGACCCGTTTATTTCACCTACCTATTATGTTCGTAATATCTTGTTAGAATCACAAAATTAAGGAACAAGAAAGCACCATTACGATTTACAACAATAATTCTAAGTAACACCTTACTTACTTTGAGAGTTCCAATTTCAAAAGAATTATGAATGTCAATAACTGAACTGAAATCTGTCAATGGTTAAAAGATTTTTTTTGTGTTATTTCCTCGTCCATTAGGACCCCTAATGTCTTTGCATGTTACATGCTTGATTTTCCAATTATTTTTCTACTGAGATTTATTGAAAAACCATCATCAAATCTTAAAATTGTTATTTTAAGTTGTCACTTTTATTTTATTTCCGTATTGTTTGTCTAATAAGGGATCACTAGGGTCTGATAATTTCAGTTTTTTCATTTAAAATTTACCAGTGCCAGAACTCTAGTTATGAGCCGGATAAGGAACTGGTGAATCACACACAACACATCGATCTTCAAAGTTAAGCAGTGCTTACCAAGTTCAATCCGTGGATGGGTAACCATCGTTACATACCGAGTTCTATCTATAGGTCTTAGTCCCGGCAGTTATTTGTAGATCTTTGACAGTCGTTACGAGTAGTCAGAAACCTGAAAGTCTGACAATCATGAACCAGTTACAGAGTAATCCCAGTAATTTGTTTGTGGAGTCAGATAGGCAGTCGCTCCATGTAAAATGCATCCGATAAGACTGAAAGTCGACCCCAATATAGTTTGAGAAAAAGAGACCTCTACGCTCATCTTCATAACTATAGATCCTTGTGTTTTACAAAAGACAGAAAAGAGTATAGCGATCCAAATAGGTAAAGAAAACATCAGATTTGCATACACACTACTCCAAAATAATGAGAAAGTTGAAGCGTCACGGATGGGCAATCATAACATCGTTAGTGACGACGGACACGGCAACAAAATGTTTACAAAGAGAAAAGAGAAGTGCCATTTAAATGCTATTTATAAGGTAGTAGATAGTTTTGAAAGTTCAGAATGTTATTTTATAGGTAAAAGAAAATGTTTATTTTATAATGAAAAGTAACGGGAATTGTTTATTAGGCTTACATTTTCCCGGGGCTTCGGGTCTGTTCTAATGAAATACCGTGGCTCTGGAACACAAAGGGCTAAGAAGGAACATGGATGGGTTTAGTCAGTACAAGTCTGACACTCCCTTCTGCTCCGCCCAAAGCGGGAGGGGGGTCATTTGATGATTTCCCATTCGAAAAAAAGGTCGTAGTTTCACAATGAAGCAAACAGTTTAACCGAGTGATGTTCTAGACGAAATTAAAAAAGCACATAAAAATTGCAAAAGAATCTCACATTGAAAATTAAGAGTCGGGTTTAGAAGCCACTACCTTGAGTTTGAAAATTGGGAACTGAAACCGATTTGCCCCTACGCCTTAGTGAAGAAATTAATTGATTTGTCGGCACAAGGTCGAATCCACGCTACGTATAAGCTTCTACGAGTTCAATTTCCGTATAGCATCAATCATCAAATTACTTATATACACTTTTTACTTATACTTTTGAACGTATCTAGTACTTAGGTACAAATAATGGCCATAAATTGGTCCAAACCAGATATTACGGCTATTGGAGGTTTATATTATAATTCACCATAAATCATTCAAAAAAAAAAAAATACGAACCAACGAATTTAAAAAAAACACTGAAAAAGTGATAAATAACTTAACTTTCGGAAGTCGGTGGCAATAAAGTCAATGATACAAACAAAGTGATCGATTTCAGAAAGTAAAGTTAATTTTTCTTTTTTTTTGTTTGGTTATTTTTTTGCAAAAATGATTTTTACTAACGTCGCTGGTCTGGTCTGGTATCTACGGGGTTTTGCAAGTTACGCTTGCAGTTTCTCAGTCCCCACTTCAGCACTCGCTGTCTCCATCAGTCATCAGTCCTTTGAAAGACATGGCAGGGCACTGCTGCCTCAGTTTTCTTACTCTGCAAGCTATGTCATTGAAAACATTGAAGAAGACTCTGAAGAATTAATATATACCGGCTTATGTTGGGAAAAGGCTAGGCAGATGACTTATTTATTAAAATGTCCACCTACAATAGTAGCCATTATTCTTGCAAAAGAAAGAATAAATCCGAAGAACTCGTTGAACCACTGATTTACCAACACAATGTGATGGAGCTGTCACATCTGTTTTTATTTTTTAGTCCTGCAGTACTTACTATTTATGTTTAACATAAACGTTCCTTACATTAGGCCCTTAAAGGGACTAGGGATGGTCGATAAGGAAAACGGCTCCAAGATATTTTATTTAGCTTACTTGTTGCGAAATTACCAGGATCGAACTTACTAAAATAATGAAATGGTATGCATTCTAGCTGGGAAACGAAACGGCCTTTTGGGAGTTCGCGAAAGAATTCTAATAATAAAGAGTTATGTATTTTTTGTTGGATAGAAACAGTGAAAAATTGTTGAATTCTTTTAAGGGAAGGAATAAGTTTGAGAGTTTTGAATTTTTGATTTTTTTGAGTAAACGTAAACATTTTATCAAGCCATATTGTATTCTGTATAAACGATGCGACCAAGTAAAAGAAGCTACGTTTTCAAGAAAATTTCAGCAGGTGGTGATGGAACCATTGACCGGAGTCGATGGAGGCAGATTGTCCGTTTAAAGGGGTCCAGTGACCACGATCCTCAGTAATGAGGGACCGATTGAAGAAGAAGATATTAAACGAAAGCATTTACAATATATTCTGCCTGGAACAATTGGAGGCTAACCTACGCTTGCCAAGGTCAGTCCGTGGAAGAATGACTGTCCATTATATAATCAAGACCGTATCGAGTCCCGGCTATCATTTATATTTTAAATCTTTGACGGTCGTTATGGGTAAAGAAGAGAAAGAATTAGAAGCTGAAAAGTCTGGTTTTCCAGACCTAGTGCATGAGTAAAAATACAGTATTGTATTTGTAATTGGTGTAATGTATTGTATGTAACTGGGTTATGAGTGGAGGTCCGATAGGCAGTCGCTCCATGAGTTGGAATTCAGCTGCATCTGTTTAGCCTAGAGCCGACTTCAAAGTTCTTGGCCTAAAGACCACATGCTTTAATGTTGTATTCTGAGCATTTTATTTGATGATAATCTAAACGTTTACAACGAAAAAACAAATACAAATTCAGTTTAACAACCACCATCCTCGAGCTTTTATGAAACTGCTGTCCCGTCTATTTGCGACAACCATCCATTATGGTAGTACCCCTTTAATCGGTCTTCAATTACTGTCTTTTTGTTATGTCGCCAGTAAGTTACCTTTTTGGTAACAAGCAAGCCTTGGTACCATCAAACCTTGAAGCCATCTGCAAAGCAAATTGTACATTTCTATACTTCGTTTCTTTTCAGAGTTGGCGGTGCTACGACCAAATTATATTGAAGCACGTCGCGTATCGATTTGCGCTTTCTACGGAATTAGGGGCCTGTGAGGTGCTGAAGAAATTCGTGTTACTCAGGTGCTGTATTGTGGTGATCAGATAGGTAGTCGCTCCATATAAAATACTACCTGAGCCCTGCGGTTTCACCTGCGTAAGTTTCGATCATTACGTATCTCTGTTGACAGCTCGAAATGATAGTAACTGGGCTCAGTGTCCATCAATTAACTGTCAAAAGGTTAGTTTCGTATTATGTATGACCAGTCGCGATCAAATATGACGTCACTGGTTGTCATCGTGGCCGATAGTCACCGTAACTCATTTTGACAGACGCTTTCGTATCGATACTTACATTATTTCGATTATGTAAGCATAGTGGACAATAAATTGATGACAACTAAGTTTGAAGTGGCTTTCGTGAAAGACGTTACACCGTGCCTGGGTTGTTAGTCACCGTAAAGTGATAACTACTCAGTGTGATACGTAATACCAATATTATGACATTCTCGGTTGTCATCAAAGTTCGGTGTACAACCGAAGCTTGATAGTCACTGGATATCAGAAAGATACGTAATAGGCCTACTGATAATTTTATTGATTCTATTGGTGCAAAATATAATGGTTAAAATCGGTCCAGTAGTTTCCGAGTTTATACAAACAACCAAAAAAATCCTTCCTCTTTATAATATTAGTGTACCTAGATAGTATAGAAATATAGACTGGTATTCAGCAGCATATGCTGCTGAATACCAGTCTAAACGTCGGTTGAACTGGAAGCCGAGCATATCATGGTAGGGAAAAAGCTAGATAGATTTGTAAGGAGTGTTGAAGAATTTTTTGGTGAATAGAAGATTTAATACTGCTGGATATTCGCAAGCAATTGCGTTTATGTGATTGAGATAGTCTGGTGCCGGGAGTAGTAATATTGGTAATAAACCATGCTGGTTTATCATAGAGGTGAGGCAAGGATTTATGTCACAAGTAATTTGGATAATATGAAATTGTAAGTTTGCGTCGCTATTCGGAAAACCACGGATTATATTTACTCACGGCCATTTTCAATAACTTACTAACCGGTTTCGGTAGGTTGCTATCTCTGTCTGTTTGACATTTTGCTTATAGGACGGTTAGAAACAAAACGTCACAGAAAAGCTTTTTTTGATTTTTCTATGAATCAAGTGACAGGTAGGTGACACGGATAGCATTTTCTTTGTTAGTAGAAACACCGATTGGCGATGCAAAGATTATCCGCGCGCCTCTAGCGGCGTAATTTGAAAATGTTTGTAAAAACCTACTTGCAAAATAAACATAATTTATCATTTAAAACATGCCAGTTTTCATACCATATTTTTCTTCGCCGTTTTGACGACTTTAATTCCGTGTGTAAAAGGCTCGTAAAAGAAGTCAAAACTCCTTTCAAAAGAAACAGAAAGAAATAGCATTTCGAAGTCATAATCATTGATATTTTCCTTACACATAAGACTAAATAACAAAAGTACCTAAATGAATAACAGGCATTCTTCCATTGAAATAAGTGTTCTCCACTGAAAATGATATCATATAGACAGCATTATGAATGGATGTCTGCAGATAACTTAATACTGACCTTTCCCATAAATTAGGCTTTCGCTGTCAACTGATATAGGCTAGCGGAATTATTGTAGGAGAATCTTTTGGCTATTTCGGGTATGTGTTTTAATAACGTAAATGGGATCGTGTCTTGTCGGCTTAGAAGCGATTTCGAGGAGTTTTCCTAGGCAGAAACGTGTGTTCTGTTTTTTTTTTTGGTCTTTACAATGTGGTTTTGCTTTTGTTTGTTTGGGTGTTATAACCGATTGTTATTTTCTAAACAAATAAATTAAATTGAAGTATTTGTTTGTGATTTAAAAATGACAGCTTTCTAATGAATGCATATGAATATTAAATATAATTAGACGGTTTATGGTTTTTTTTTTACAAAAAAAAAACCTTTTTAAATTTTCGTCTGCGTGTCTGCTTGTTCCGGCTAATCGCCTAAACGGCTTTACCAACTTTAACAGGACTTTTACTGGCAGATAGCTCGTTTTACCGCTGAGGCTGATGCCACTTTGTAATTACCTCAATTTCGTCGGTGGCAGTGTAGTGGTCACTTTGACTTCATGTTTTGGGCACACAACGAAGTTGCCGTTCTGTCGAGAAGGCCTCATCTTATTAGCTTCTGGAGTTCTATTGCAGATGGTTTTAGGCTGTGCTTTTGTGTGTGGTGGCTACTTACCCTTGATGAGATGAGCTATCAGTTGCTTTGCTAACCGATAATGTAAAAAAATCCAATACTTAACAAAGAAAAGTTTTTCCTCTACAAAAAAACTCCCACGGAACCCTTCGACGAACCACGTTAAACTATTTTTCGTTCCAAGTCATTTTACTTTATACCGTGCAAACTTTTATGAATGCCTTGCCACAGTATTGATTTATTTTCTTTTTTTTTTTCGCTTCCCCTATTGAACAGAGTTCGGCAAGTCAGTGTGGCGTGCTTTGCTGTGTATGGTGGGTAGGCGGCCATTTTAATTTTGTTTGCGAAGTCGGTATAAGTACGAGAAGGTTGGTAGATTCGGTGTTTTTTATGGTAGAGGAAAAATATTTTTCGAGGTAAGGTAGTTCTGGTTTTGTCATCACATCATTTATTATCATCTAATCCTCACAGTATCATCTCAGTCAAATATTTCAATTTGTTTTCAGGTTTCATTATCAGAATTATAATAAGCATTTCAACTAAACATTACTAAAGAAAACGCTTTATTAATATTTTGTATTACACCTATCATTACTTTTTCTGAAAATTGGTATAAATCGTAAATTGGTGGATATCACAGATGACTTCGATTTATTGGTTCTAGAATATGCACCTCCTAGAACCCACTGGACACCCGTCCTCACGATATTTCCCTTCACCGTTTCAACAGCAGTAGTGATGAAATAAATGACACAATTCAAAAGGCCTGTGTCGGCTAGAATAGAACCAACCCATTACACTCACGGGTGTCGTATGAGGCGACTAATGTCTGAGGCAGAACACCTTGCGCCTCCGTAGACCAGAGAATGGGCAGCAGCGTTTTCTGTTAGTCTTTCATCACTGCGATCTCCAATCCGCCTGCCAAGCGTGGAGATTACGGCAAATTCCTCCCATCATGGGAGAGGCTTATGTCCAGCAGTGGACGTTATGGGCTGTTGTAGTGTAGTAGTAGTAGTAGTGTCGGCTTGATCTACGCAAATTGGAGCCATAAATTAATACTTTTACAATACAAAAAAATCAGGGGCTATTTTCTAGCTCTCACTGTTGTCATATCATCCATCCTCTGCCTTCAGAAGCTTTGACATTAGAAACATTATTTTCCGTTCTGTAAACTATTCGTAATTTGAAAGTAACAGGAACTGGCTAGTCGAAGAGCAAAAGACAATCGCTATTATCATATCAGCATGTCAGTCTACACTCGATCAGAAACTCAATGCCAATAAGAACGATTTTCCAACAAAACTGAAATACAGAGAAAGCATGAGCATTTTTCATCAAGTTTGCTCAAGATGGAATGTCGATTTCAGATTTGTGGTATCTTCGTAAGCCTACTAATGTCCCACTGTTGCTATATAGGCCTCGTTTTTGTGAGAGAGAGAGTGGACCAACCCGCCCTGAGGATCTTCAAAGTGAATTATATCCACTACTAGGACCCTCGGGATTAGTAGAAATTACATGTCTTCGAATTTGTGGTTGAATTCAGACTGGAATGTATGTGATTTATCCATTAATAACAAGCTTATATTTTCAAAACAAATAAGAGAAGCAATAATTGTGTAACGTTATAACATCAATAAACATAGAAGTGGGCATTAGTTTACGGTAACTTAGTTGCTGCTCTTATGTATAGTGTTGTCTATGGAATTTATCGACAATGGGGAAGGAAACTGTGAAACTAATAGCGCTAGCATATCTGGTTTCCAACATCGTCATTGGTTGAAAATGTGGTAATGTAATTTTATATTTCAAAATAGCTTAGCAGTAACTTACTGGTCAGATTAAGACCAACTATGGTGGCGCCATCTGAGATTTACTTTGCCTTCGCCACCCCATTTATCTTGCTGTTAGGACTTTGAAATGAAATATATTCATAGAAAATCAAATTAAAAAACGCTATTTCGCTTCGTAAAATTATGAGGCAAAAGACAGAGCTGACCGGAAAGCCTTAATCACAAAATAGACAGATCGTTGAATGTGAAATGGTACATTGTAAAGATGGTTTGGCTGTCTTTAGAATGATTCGCCCTATCCCCTCGTATTAATATAAAACTGTATTAATCTTCCTCAACCTTAGAACAACAGATTCCACAAGGTTCCAGTTACAAGTCACATAGCAGCAGTTTGATTACATACTGTATAGGTAATAAATTATAGTACAAATAATTATATTAATTAAGTTACAAATGATTGGAATTGTCTGTTTGGGTATGGGTATTATGTTTAGGTGTATATGTTTTTATGTATGTTTCTGTATGTGTACAGTTAAGTGTGCTTTGTCATTTATATAAGGATTGGGTTTCATAGCATTTTAAAAATAATGTTTCTCCCTCCAAAAAGTTCAAATACAAATCATTTATTTGCATAACACAGGTTCATAGGATGTTACAAAAAGTTCATAAGGAATTCAGCATAAGAAGATAGCATTTAGTTTACAAAGTGTTTCGTATTTCTTCTGATTTTAGGACTTTTAGGATTGCTCTATGCTTTTCGGTACCCTGTCAATATCCATCCATTTTCGATCAAAACATTTTTGATTTTTTACCATTGAAATTGCTGATAGAATTACCCTTTGTCTATGACCGTTTGGTCATTGCGTATTGGTTGGATAAAATATGAGTCATAGACACGAGAAGAAAAATAAAATAATAAATATCGCTGGTCATTACAAACACCGCCATCTAGTGCAACGAGGCTTGTGTCGTAATAAGTTTGTTAAAAAGACCATAATTTATTACAGTTCCAGAAATCGTACCTGAATATCTTAAGTATCTAAAATAACTTGAAAGTATAAAGGGTGTAAAACACCTCTTAACGAAGCCGAAAGGCACTTGTTTTCCTCGTCATTTCGATTATTTTTTTGTTCCACACCATACCTGGGAACCTTCTAGTTACGGAGATATTGGGGTCAAAGTTCCAACTTTTTCACAAGTTTTTTGTTTCAATATAAGTTTTTAATGTAAGATTTTTACTTTAAACACCTCCACGACTCTCGTACTATTCAATCCATTCATCAGCATAATGTTTTGAGAGCGTTACATTGAGTTCTACCACAAAACATGATTTTTCACCCCAAAAAAAAAGTCGTTTCCCAGCAATAATTTTTACTTAATTTGATGTACAGAATGCTTGGTTGACGGCTTCGTGGTGAGGTCTTTTACACCCTGTATTAGTCAATTCTATGAAAAAAACCAGATACAAACATTAATATAACAGATTATTGTCTTTTTGTCTTTACCTATAAAAGTGCAGATTTGCATAAGGACAGTTTGTTTTCTAGTCATTCTTAATTAGAGTTTATTCGATAAACTCAAAATATCGATATCTGAAGTGTCACATCCCTATATTAGCAGAGGAACTTGCCATAGTGTGAGCAAACATTTGGAGTAGCCCAAACAATGATACCCTTATTTAATCAGACGCACCTGCTTGCCTTGATTCTGTAGGTTAAGTGGGGTGGGTCTAAGTACCTATATTGCTGTGGTGAAAATGTTTAGCTGTAACGATTCAATAAATTTCGTGAAAATAAGATTTTCTGAGGATATTTTGCCTGTTAATCCTTGTGCCGTTACACATTGGTGTTACCGTAACGTGAAATATTATATTACGCCAACACGAATGAGCCACCCATCTACTAGTTCGCCCGAAAGACTTGTTGTCGTGTTCTGTCTTGTGTCGAGTTCTGGATGTCGACAACGAATCGAACGATCGAGATTACCCCACCGGAAGAATTCACACACCGGAATTTTATAGATCAAGCTCAGACCAAATAAAAAACCAAGACAGCGCTGCGAACAATAAAGTGAAGCCAGCGCAAAACTAAGCTCCGCTCTGTGCGTACACGCTCACACGCACACATTTACATCAAACTACAACAGTAAAACTAAGCTAAAAAAAATGCACACATATTCACGAAACCGGTATCACATAATTTATTGTTTGCAGCGCTGTGTCTTGGTTTTTTATTTGGTCTGAGAGATCAAGCTACTCAGTAAAACCAAACGAAGTTTTTATGCCTGTAGCACACCTCCGCTGCGAAACAAAAACTGCGAAACCGCTGCGCGAGTTTTGCTGTGCATCAGTACTTCACTTACGCGAAACTATTAGCGAAACCTAAAACTAGTACAGTTGAGAAATAACAATCGAAAGAAAATATCGTCGCTTTCGGAGTCAGAGGAGGAACTTTAAAAAGTCGTAGTACCTCGGTGCATGATATCATGATATATGATAGTTTTTTGTGTTGTTTTTGTAATCAGGGTGATTTAGTAAGTACAAAACTAGTCTATTTCTCACTGCCTGTATAAGTTTTTTAGTAAATCCCAAATTCATCTTTCCTATTTCGCTCTCATAAATAGTCGATTGCTACAGACGCGTCCGAGACATACGCGGAACCGCTCCAAAATAGCGGCCAACGGGCGGAGATGTAGACGGCGCTTGAGCAAATGAGCGAAATCATGTTAGAAAGAGACAAAATCATAGTCAGTTTTGTACGTTAGAGCAGAGTATTTCGCTCCTGTTTCGCCGCCAAAGAACTCGCAACTCCCAGCGAAACTATTGCGGTTTCGCCCTTTGAGTTTCGCAGCGGAGGTGTGCTACAAGCATTACTCATAAGCAGTTTGAACATAAAACAATAAATACTCCTTTAAGTTAGTGATATGATTGTTTTAAAAATAATAATATGAAGTTGTCAGTTTGATATTTGTTTCAGATCGATGGATGTAAACAAAAATAATTATGAAATAACATTATTTGTTTGTTTTACAATTTAGCTATTAGTGATTAAACTATTTTTATAAATGTTTATTTTTTACTGAGAACCGATTTTTGGATTATATTTTTTACACAGTTCATATTATTTTTTACTTGGAGTGCAGGTACTAATTTGTGTATTTATCATGCCCATTTAGGAACATTACGCAATGATGAGATGACGAGCAATAGAGAACTATGGGCATGCTGCGCCGACCCCAAATAAATTGGGATAAGGTCGGGAGAATGATCGTGAGGAAACCAACATGATATGATTATGGTTGTGACGTCCAGCAACTGACAATGGGCCTGCGTAGTAGACTATGGCTGGCTCTAACAGAGAGGAGGCCAATGTTCCAGCGGTGTTACATTGTAGGTTGATTATAAACATGGTTGAGGCACACAACAAGCCAATAGCTTAGGCACTGGTGTATATGTTTTAAGTCCCTCGTAATTGGGACGAGTCTATGGCCATCGGCTGGATCCAACAAATCCAAATTTTGAAATACATAATTCTTGACGCGAAAACTTAATAACACTAACATCAATAACGCTTTTGTAACCAATTATCACGCTAATTTAGTTTGGTAATATTATAAAGACGAGAGTTTGTATGTGAGTATGTTTGCTACTCTTTCATACAAAAACTACTGAACGGATTTGGGTAAAAATTTAGCACACAGATAGTTTATAACCTGAATTAACACATAGGATACTTTTTATCCCGGTAGTATGATCCCGTGGGACAATTATCGAACTCGACGCAGGCGAAGACGAAGACAAAAACTAGTCTTAAGTAAGGTTTTTTTTTCCACAGCTAACCAATCATGGCGAAAGACAATACAGAGTTGGAAAAGATGAAAATGTTAGAAGACAGGATCAAAGCTCCTTCCATATGGGGCCGGGTGCCTTGTGGAATCAGGTTTGAAGACCTGCAGGACAGGAGATATGATGATGCTGTACGGTTGCTTAAGAAACATTATTTGACTGAAGATGGAGAGGTAAGAACATTTTCGATTAATATTCTGTATGAAATTAAGGGTTTGAATTGTGCCGCTAATCAGTCTTACCAATGGGTATCGTATTCCCCAGAAACTGGGTTGCGGAGGTCAGATAAAATAAAATACTGGTATTCAGCTACATTCTATGATGCTATGATATGGCTATGACGATATAATGATATTTTCTAAAGTAAAACAGACGCTGGAGAAAAACCAAGTATTTTATTGAAACAAGCTTATGAAAAACAAATAGAAAAAAGAAACATTTAAAACAAGCATAAAAAATCAAAACTGAAATAAATTACTCATGGTGTTCAAAAAAAGTTACTCGCATGCTACGCAGCTACGCATCGTACAATACGCTACGCGCTTTGCTACGGCGTAGCACGCACAACGCTAATGTCTCGTAGAAGGTAACAACGTCTTTGATTGGATGGTGTAATAGGTTACATTTGCGGGCCTGTAGTTGAATTTTTCTGATCGATAAGCTTTTTGAGAATCATTCAAAAGTGTAAATGTAAGTGGGGTAGACCACAGATATAGATAATAATATTATACCTAGATAAGGCAAGTATCACACGATCCGTATGAAAACAAAGCGTGCTATTTTTTGACTGCCTACTATATGAAGCCAAGAGCACAATTTAGTTACTGTACAAACAAGTTAGTATACAAAATAGACTACATTTTTTTGTTCTTTAAATGTTTAGAATTAGGTTCTTGAGTTGTAACGTGGTTGTTGTAAACAAATTAGCTTGCTGCGACAGTAGCCACGTTAAGCATAAAATGCTTAAGCCGAGCGAAGTAGGCGCTCTTGCGTTATCTAGGCATATCTATATATGTGGTTTAGACTGATAAAATAAAGTTTTTCAAACGCACTGTTTCCTTATTCTGAACAACCCATTTTACAGAAGAAGTGTAACTAATCATTGTTTTGGCAAGAGTAATTAATTACCACCCAATAAGAACCGTTTGTAAATTACAACACAGAAGTAGCCATTTATTACTTCCTTGCAAAAAAATATATAATTTCCGCCAACAATGAGGCAATCGGTTCGAAACTGACTATTTAATTAAAGGGTCCAAATATAAAAAAAGATGAATCGCCCGCTCGGAAATCTTAATTTACTTAATTAAGATGTTTTGTGCCAAGAAAGAGTGGGTGAAAAACAAACTGCCTATAGTTTCATCTAGGCTTCAGTCAGAGCGTGAAATTGGGTGTTCTAAATTTATGGATGACCGTCTATTACATATCGAGTTCCCTCCGTGCCTCGGAAAACATGTTAAGCCGTTGGTTGCTGTCATTTGTAGATCTTTGATTCGTTACAGGTAGTCAGTGGCCCGAAAGTTGACAGCCGGTGTGGATGCACCATTACCAAGGGGTATCGTATTACCCATTACTAACTGGGTTGTGGAGGTCAGATAGGCAGTCGCTCCATGTAAAATACTGGTATTCAGCTACATCCGGTTAGACAGGAACCCGAACATAGTTGGGAAAAGGCAGATGATAGTATGGAACCCACAAAATGCTAGTACAGCTTTCACTTCGCTGGGTTTTTGTTTGAATTCGTTGATTATTTCACTATAAAATTTTCAGTGATATTATTTTATATCTGAGCATAGTTTAGAACATCTCGATATTAATTATTTCTGTGAACTCCCCGCCTACACTGGCACCCTTGCGTTTAACTCCATACAAAAATAATTGAAAAATACTTTTGATAGATATTTTTAATAAACCTTCTTAAGTTCATTAAAGAAACCAATTCGCTATTGAATTTGAGTTCAATTTCAACAATTTGCTTGAAAAATATTTTATTCGTAATCTTTATTTGATTAAAATACTTTTTGAATCTTTAATACGTTGTTGAAATTAGAATTAATTCTTTAAGAAAATAATAAGTACTCAGATAAGTTCAAGAAGTTCCAAGTTCGAGATAATTTCTAAAAAGGTTGTGTTTTTAGAAATTTTCGATTGTATAGATAGATGTGCTCGTGGCTAAATAATAACAGCCACACGGGTCGATCTTTAAGGTTAAGCCACGCTTACCAAGGTCGGATATAAATAAATAATAAATAAATATCGCTGGACATTACACACACCGCCATCTAGTGCCACACTAAGCAACGAGGCTTGTGTCGTGAACACCAGATAGTTGATATACGAGTACTACCTAAACGATGAAATTATGGTGTAGTAGTACCCATCACGTAATCGTTTGCTGTTGGTTTGCTGCAGAGATAAAATAACTGCTTAGCAAAATCTAAAAAACTGAATTGCCGTGTGATGTATCAAGCGATTTTGAACCTTGGGTGATACAACTTACACTATCAACTTGATCTGCCAGAAACATTCACTTCCCAAGTCAGTAACTTTTTTGTTTTTTGTTTTCAGCTAACCTACAGATCAATGAAAATAATAAATGACAAAGAAGGCACAGACGAGTTCGTTCACAACGTTCGGATATGGATGAAAGACAAGATGTCCATTGCAGCTGTTAAGGAAGGAACGGATAAACTAGTTGGAGTACTTATCATGAGGATTCAGGAGAAAAGTTAGTAATTTGTCTAAAAACCTTAGTTGAACGAATGCTCTCTGAATGTGAATTAAATCAATAAAACACGAATAAAATTAACGACAAGGTAAATATCAAAATGTTGTAATAAGGCGTAGTTGACGTAGCCGTAGTAGCTCCTATTTCTGTCTGCAGGGTTTAAAGTAACCTGGACCTGTGGATGGAGAGCTGGGCTAGCTCGCCGTCCGTCCGTCTCATGACGAAAGACCGTGTCGACGGCGCGTTCGTGTTCCACGCGCGCCTCAAAGAGAGTCACCAAAAAGGAAGGGGGACCCCTTCCTTTTTGTTGACTCTACGCGGCAAGGGCCGGTGCCTGCCAAGGCTGCGGGACTGTTCGAAAGAGATACTGTGGCCCCGGAACACAAAGGGCGATGAAGGAACATGAATGGGTTTTAGTCAGTAAAAGTCTGACACTCCCTCCTGCTCCGCCCAGAGCGGGATGAGTCATTTTGATGATTTCACATCCGGAAAAAAAAAAGACTATCACTGCTAGTTACCACTGTACAACTTACATAATTATTCAGAGATCGTTGCAAAAAAAAACGCGTTTATTAGGGTTCCGTAGTCCTGACAAGGAACCCTTTTAGTTTCGTCATGCCTGTCTGTCCGAGCTTTTGCTAAGATACAGTTAATACTAGAAAGCTGTAATTTTGTAATAGTGTGTATATCAATTACGCCGATTAAATGGTTAAATAAAATTTTGGAATAAAAAAAATGAGGTTTAAAGTAACCTAACACAGACGAGATGGCGAAGTCTTAGTTCAAGCTACCTATCGTAGCTAGCTTAAGTGGGGTTGGGCAGGTCCCGTGTGCCGCAAGCATAACGACCGCTGGGCAAAGGTCTCAACGCGATGGGTGCCTGAAGATGGACCACGCCGCCGAGGCCAGTCTTGAAAGAGGTGGCAAGATGATCTGGACGCGCATCCCGAAGGCTGGTTCGTGGTGGCGCAGAATAAGAGTACCTGGAAGGATATGCGGGAGGTGTTTACCCAGCAGTGGGGCATACAAGACAAAAAAAAAAACAGAACGTGTATTTCTGTTGCCGCTATAACAACAAAAAAATAATTGAAAATTAAAGGGGGTTCCCATACTACAATGGTACGGAACTCTTCATGCACAAGTCCGACTCGCACTTGGCGGGTTTCTATATTTTTTTTTACGCTGTGAGTTAGTAGTATGTCTTCATTAAATACAATCTCTACATAATAGTCAATCGAATTCCCATAAAAATGAAACACACAGAAATCTAGTCGCATCACTATTCTAAATCTATTTGCGTATCAATCGGAACGAATGGAAGTCGATTCCTTCTGAACCAATGGCAGTTACATTAGGGGGCAGATTCCTTGAATGCTTCGAGCCTAAATTTTTACTGCATCCGTAAAAAGAATTCCGATTCAGCTATAGGGTTCTCTTGGTTGGTCGAAGTTATGAGATGTGGCGTGTTCATTAGGTTTAAAAGGTTTGGTAAAAAGTAAAGCAGTTTTAAGTTATCCTCTTAAGTACGAGTCGCAGCCTGTGGACGGAGAGCTATGGGCTAGCTTACCGTCCGTCTCATGATGACAGGCCGTGTCAACGGCGCGTTTGTGTTCCACGCGCCTCAAAGAGAGTCAGCAAAAGGAAGAGGTCCGCAAGGGCCGATGCCTGCCGGGGCTGCGGGACTGTTCGAAAGAGATACCGTGGCCTCGGAACACAAAGGGCGATGAAGGAACATGGATGGGTTTTAGTCAGTAAAAGTCTGACACTCCCTCCTGCTCCCCCCAGAGCGGGAGGAGTCATTTGATGATTTCCTATCCGAAAAAAAAAGGCTAAGTACGAGTCGTGCGGACGTATTTCTGCGTATTACGTGCCGCTTATGCACAAATTCACTGTGTGATGCTTCAACTTTGAATGAAACTAGCACCCTAAATACTCTACGGTTTTGGTTATTATTTGTGTACGTTTTACTGAATAGTAAAATTGTAGCTTCCGCCTAGCTGTCTCTCTTTTTATTCTAATTGTAACCTTATTGTTTGTATCCTTTTTCTTTACAACGTGCCAGAGATAAATAACGTGTTGTTTTTGTTCATCTTCGTTCTGTTGATGTTTTTGACATCAACAGCGTTAACAATGGTTTGGGTCTGGTCCCTCAAATTGCAGGTGGAGTTGCACAAAAATCAGAACAGGATGTTGTCTTTTGTAAATTGGGCCCGCAGTCACACGTTTTAGTTTCATAGGAATGCGTCTATTGGCTGATTTGTACTTCCCAGGTCTTTCTTTGTATTCAGTTTAGACATTTCTGAAAGGACCTTGGAACATTGTGGCCCGATGGGAGCTTTCCAGCATTTTTTTTATTTAACTGGACTGGGTTTTTGTTTTTTGGACTGGACTTTCTTACAAATAAATAAAATTGAAGGTTTGTTTGAAATTTCAAAATAACAGTTTTTACTGAATGCATATGAAAGCATTCCGTTATTTAAGTTAGGAAAAAAAAGAAATGTTTTTTTTTTTTAATTTTTGTCTTCCTTTCTGTTTATTCCAGCTAATCTACGAAACAGCTGGACCACTTTTGACGGGACTTTTTAAGCTACTTTACAAAAAGGAATAGGGACCGGTGAAAAAAAATTAAACGCTTGAAATAGTTAACCAAAACGATTCAAATAAGAAAGTAATATTTTATCATAATTTCACGCGGACGAAGTTTGCGGGCAACTAGCATGCTGTAGTATAGGGATTACTAGTATGTGATAATTCAAGAAGCGATTTCCCAAAACGCTACCTCCCATGCCTCAACCCCTATTTCTTGTACGTAAATTGGATTCCAAGTAGTAGATACGGGTAGGTCTATATTAGGGGCCGTGATGCTATCGAAGCGTATACAGAACACTACACTGTCTATGTATTAAGTCGTGAGGTGAGTTTATTTTCTGATTCGCTATTGATAAAAAGAAAAAGACAATTTGGATTCACAGCGAGCTAAAAGTAAATACAATGCGATTTTTAGTGGGCTCTCGAAATGAGACCTGCTTAGTTTGTGAGTATGAGAAATAAATGTTTGTTTTTATGCTTTTTTGTGAGGTAATTTGAGGTAGATTTGGGTGTGGTAGGTTTTGGTTATGTGCTCAATTTGGAAAAATGTCTGGATAAGAAAATTGCGTTACCGTAATATGAAGTTAAGATTTCTAAAATATCTTTGAAACTATTACGCCAATGACATGGCTAGCCTTTTGACTCTTCTATGGTAGCTATTATAATTATGAGCTATGTTTACAGATAAAGATCACCTTATTGGATTCCATACATAAAGAGTTGAAGTTGATGATTTGAATCCAGATAGGCCCCTTACTTTGTTTAATTTATTTTCATCACCTTTTCATTTGAGTGAAGTAAAATAAAGTGAGGAAACGGCATTTTTTTAAAACCAAACATTCGAAGACAGTATGATATCTACCAACCCGCACTGGACGCGCGTCGTGAACACGGTGGATAGACCACTCTATCTCTCAGAGATGAGGCTTCTTTCCCAGCTATGGGAACAGTTTTGGCTTAGGAGTGTCATGTTAGTTAATAATAACTAGCAATTTTTTTTTGAGAATGTTTGTGTTTTTCCAGATAATCGATTTATTTCAAACCGATCGGCTCAAGTAACCAATTTTTTTTCAGAAAACTGCTATTTTTCTTTCTTTTTTCTCGCCTCCAAAGAAATGAAGATAATAAAGCAGTAACACAAGTTTTTATGACTTACTTTATCAATATCAATACAGTTAATATCCATAAACGTCTCGCTGATTAATTAGACGAAATTACATGGCATTTATTAGATATAGCCTGGGGTCCGATTGCCCGAAACGACTTCAATCGTAGAGTTCATTTGACGTTTGACACGCCAAACGTCAATGTCAAAGGGAACTTATTAGTCAATTATTGTAGTCGTCTTCATGGTTTGATTAATCATGAAGTTGTTCTGGTATCTAAATGATTCTTTTTTCAGGTTCTGCCCGTTCGTCAGTTTCAATTTGATCTTAAAGTTCTTTAGCGATCTATGTATTTAAGTTACAGTTAAAACCCGTTTTTAGTTCTAACGCTGTTTTTAGTTTCTTTATAAAATTAAGTGCCTTTGTAGTTTTTTGTATATAGTTGTAACTATGTTCAAAAATGAATATCAGTGAAAATGTATTTTAAGTAGACAAAACGCGTTTTGTCGAAATGTTTCAGATAAACTGTTTCATTTCATCTAACAACTCAGAACGGGTTTTAACTGTAACCTAAACATGTCCGAAACCACTACCAACGCATTTGACGAAGCCGAGAGGCACTTGTTATTCCTACCATCCGTAATTTTTTTGTTCTTGACCATACTTAGGAACATGGGCACCGGGCAGGAAAATTTCCAGGGGGGGTGCAACGTCAGTTCCATGAAAACAGCTTGAAATTTTTTGCTCACCAGCACTATCCAAGATATGTTACATTTTTGTTTGTCAATTTATACAGAAAAGCCTACCAATGGAAAAAACCTATTATAATTTTAAGTATATTCTGCCTATTTTAATAGAAAAGCTTATGCACACAAAGGGCATAAGATGTCTAAGCGAGCGAAGCGAACTCAAATATTTTAAGATAGATGCTCGGATAAATTAGGTTATTTTTGCTTATACAAATAGAAACGAGAACAGAAGTACAGTAAAATTTTTGCTTTCCGCCTCGCGTTTGCTTGAATCTAAATCTTTTCTATATATTTTCTTTCCCGAAAGGGGGGTGCGGGTACGACCCCTTGCGCTCTGCTGCCGACGCCCGTGCCTAGGAACTGTTTAATTATCGAGACATTGAAGGTCAAAGTTCGAACTTCTTTTCACAATTTTTATACAAATGTATTATCTTTACTTAAAATACTCCCGTAACCTCTGTACCCATGCATCTATCAGCACAATGTTTTGAATGCGTTACATTGAGCGCTACCGTAAACAGTGATTATTCACACTAAAACAAAAGTCACTTCCCAGCAATAATTATTGTGCAGTGTTACTTAGTAAAATGTACAGAATTCTTAGTTGACAGCTTTGTGAAGGATATGTTTACAGCCTGTATGATAATTTAGGGTTATGAAGAACACAGTAAAAAGCTATTCAACCCCCATAGAAAACGGAGGATCCTCCGACCAGACGGGTTTTATGTCTGGTGGTCTACTGCCAGACAGTTGTTGTCGGGTTTTCTATACAGACTTAAATCCCGGAAAACTTTAACTGCGCGATTCAGGAATTTGATGTTAGTTCTTCATTTATATCATAGATGGCGCTGTATTACTTTTTGTTCTATGTTGCTCTAGTACTTTTTGTAGCGTAAATAATGTTTGTTGCTGAATGGTAACTTTCTGTTTTTTTTTTCCAATTCCAGATGCCTTCTCCCGAACATTCAGCCGCGTCAAGCTAACTCACAATCCACTGTACGCCACTGTTATGAAATTCTACAACGAGATAGAAAAGCCAGTCAATGTCTTCGAAGCACTGCACGTCAGAAGATACTTTAAGATATACATACTCGCTTTGAAGAGCAGGTATAGACATCGAGGTTTGTCATGATCTGTTATCAATGTTAATGTAATATTGTCTCAGTTAGACGGAGGAGGAGTTCGTAGCTAAATAATAATAGCAGCCCGGGTCGAACTTTACGTTAAATCGCGCTTGCCTTGGTTGGTCCGTTGTTGGATGACCACCCATTACTTACCGAGTTTCCTCCGTGCTTCGGAAACCACGTTAAACCACCGGGACCAATCCCAGCTGTCATTTGTTGATCTTTGACAGTCGTTACAGGTAGTTAGTGGCCCGAAAATCTGACTACCAGTCTTACCAAAGGGGTATTACCCAGTACTAACTGAGTTGTGGAGGTCAGATAGACAATCGCTCCATGGAAAATACTGGTAGCTGCTTCCGGTATGACTGGAAGCCGATCCCAACATAGTTGGGAAAAGGTAAAAGTTCTTCATTTTAATATTACTCCTGTAAGTGTATTCCTATAACTGATCTACTATTTACTTTTATTAGCACTAACACGAATGGAAGCCTAATTTTGTATAACTTTTTCAGGCTTGGGAAAAGAGTTTATAAAAGCAGCAATTAATCTGAGTTCCAGCGCGAATGTGCCTGCATTGGCAGGTATATTTACCACTTCCAGGGCCCAGACTATAGCCACGGAGATAGGATTCGTAAAGCTGCATGAAATTTACTACATCAGATATCTGATTGACGGAGAAGTAAGTTTTGAATAAACGAATACTGAGCTTCTTTCTAGGTATAGTGTTCATTATGATCATTTCAGCCGAAAGACATCCACTGCTGGGCATAGGCCTCTCCCAAGTGTCGCCACATTGAATGGTCCCGTGCGACTAGCATCCAGCGGATCCCTGCAACCTTCACCAGTTCATTGGTTCTTCTAGTGCGAGGCTTTCCAACGCAACGTCTGCCGGTTCGCGGTCGCCACTCCAGAACTTCTTCGATCACCCAAAGAAACTCACCCACTTCCCTCACACCTTCTGTTGAGACCCATTATGAACGACCACGTTTCAGTCCGGAATGTGGTGTAGTGTTGCATGGTTCCTTTTCGCCATCATCTTGTGTGGTTACTTTAAACGTATTTGGCCCGGATTTAAACACTATGGGGTAATGAATAACAGGGTGTAAAATTATTCATCTACCATCGAAAAGGGACGATTCTCCGACCAGACGGTTGTTGTTTCTGGTGGGTTATTACAAGAAAACATACTCGTATACACACACAATATTTACATACACCACCCGTATACAGATATTCGTATCTTTATTCTCATTCCATAATATTTATGGATCTAACAATCTGGGGCACAGCAAAAAGTACAAACGAAATGTTGTAATTTGAAAAAAAAAACTGAGTTCAGTCCTAATTCTTAGTCTATACTTACGTGATAGATTTCCATTGCACCTAAGCACTGCAATGCATAATCCTCACATTTTTCAGTACATCCCATTAGTCATTTGTCTCCCCTAATCTTTACCGCTCAATTCCTGCGTTCCTTTCCGAATGATTGGTCGCCTGTCGTGACGTTTCGGGAGGTGATCTATGAACTACATTTTTTGGTCGAAAGTGAGTTTGCATGGTTCGTACTGATTGATGCCAACAGGTGGTAGATGCCATCATTTATGTGTTGGTGAAATCGATGATGATATTTCTGGTTTTATTTGACAGCAGTTTTGCTGAGAGGCATTTTAGATTTTGGTGTATTGGATTTTGGAGCTAACTTTTTTTTGTTTTTAAACATGGTGTTTGATTTTGTGTGCAGCTGATACATAGAGGGAAAGGACTCGTGGCAAATAAAACACGTGTTTTTCTTCTAGAGAGTAAATCCAAGAGAGCCTTTAACTACGAGACTGTTTTTTTTTTTTTATTTTTGTTTTTTTTTTTTTGTTTTAGGTAAGCTTACAGACTAATAACATAATAGTAACAAAATTATATAACTAAATTGCTAATTAGAAGGCTCCACATACACGCAGTGTTGAAAGAATAAAAAATATAATAACGAAATGTTGGAGATGTCAACACATAAGGTTAATAGATTTAACCTGCCAGAATTAAAATCTTAGCTCTACTGGTGCATTCAAACACAGACATCCAATTACGACCACATATTTCACTTGACACTTGAAAACTCATTCAATGGGGAAGGAAACTATGGAACTAATGGCGCTAGCATAGCTGGTTCCCAACATCGTCATTGGTTGAAAATGTTTTAATGTCATTTTATATTTCAAAATAGTTTAACCTCATTGGTCAGATTGAGACCAACTATGGTGGCGCCATCTGAGATTTACTTTGCCATAACCACCCCATTATAATTAAATTTGATTTTCTTTTTTAAGGCCAAACAATAACTAGTTTCCTTAGAGCTACTGCCTATCTTACCTTCACAGCCCAGTTCCCCACAAGTAATACGATGCCGCTTGATACGACTGGTTTTTCCGTCACCATCCTTAACTCAAAATCCATTTTTCAGATAGTCTTCTTTGACACCGGCCTAGGCAACTATGGGGCAGCCATGATGGTCTATCGTATACCGGACATAGAAGAAGTCCAAGAGGTGTTAGCTCAACATTCATCCAGGTTTAACATACCAGATTTCACTAATGAAGATACTGCGGAAGGTGATGAGGCTACTGAAACGAGTGATAAACCTCCTGGTGATGCTGCAGCTAAAGGTGAAGATGCGAAAAAATAATAAAAAAAAGATTACCCGGTTTTTGTTTCTTTTTTCCTCGTCTTAGGCCAAGTAGAATGCGTGACGAGAACGTAATGTAAAATTCGAACGCTTTTTGAGCTGAAAATACAGTATTTATCCTACAGCAGGTTTAAATTTTTGCCACGAGGGCGAGCATCAAGTCAAATTATAGGATATGAGAATTTTCGTTTTTGAAATCGTTCGCAAAAGAGCTGTTGACTTGAAGGTCTGCCACCGACTCATGTGGATGTATTAATTCCATTAGTAGTAAATAAGTATGGTGACTGCACTTCTCCGGAAGAGATCCTTCGCGAAGAAGAGAAGAGATTTACTCTTCCTCCCTTTCTTCAAAAATATCTCGGTGAAAGACCAGGGTCAGACAGGGTGCAATGTCGTAGCTTGGGAAAAGCCCATGTCTAGCAGTGGACTGCAATAGGCTTAGTGGATTGAAAACCAAGGTCTTCTAATACCGTCATTTGCTCTGCAGTAGGGCAAAATAATTAATACAAAAAAAATAAAATTGAAGTGCCTGTAAGATTTCTTTACAAAATTTGTCTGTTTGTTCTGGCTAATCCCCGAAAAGGCTGGATTTTGCCAAAAAATTACTGGCAGATAGCTAATGTTATAAGGAGTAACTTAGATTTCTTTTATTTTGGAATAAGAATTAGGGTATCGTGCAAAAAAAAATAAACCATTGAAATTAATAACAAAATCCGATTCAAAAAGGAACGATGGAACGTGAACGATGGTCGCCGACAACAAATAGTGTTACACCTATAATTTGTCTACAGGAATACAGGGTATTTCACTTCTGTCGACATCCTTCCCCTGAAGTGAATTGTGCGATGTAAAAAAATAACGTCAAATTACACTGCATTTTATTACATGTTACGACACGTTTACGAAACGTCTGTCCAGTAAGCCTTCTGCTATACTGAGAGCGAATCGAAGTCTCGTTTCGCGCGAGTCGAGTTTTTTTTTTCCGAGTCCTTTAGTATGAATTCAGGATTTGACGTTCAAAATTGTGTGCGCAGACACAGTTGCACTCTCTCTTGCAATAACAACCGGACGGCAGTTCAACACGATCAGGGAAGGGCAAAAGATCAGGCGCAGGACCAACGGCTTAACGTGCTCTCTGGGGCACAGAGGTACACCGCCCACTTCCAAATTGCAGGCAGCTGCTGAAAAATTTCATAATTATGGTAAAATTCAATGACACTTCGCCTGACAGATTTTCAGGTTTATCTAAGCCCCGCGCTTAGCACTAAACCAAGGAAGCATTACGGTTTTTTATTACTGTGAAGAGGAAGACCTTATTTATTCTATGGTCGTCGTCATGACTGCTACACACGTAATCCTGGATCGATCTTCCGCCAGAAGACTCAGAAACAGCCTGGAAACTAGATCCTAGAACAATATCTTAGTAGTGCTTTCTGTGTGCCAAATCTCAAGGTCTTTATGGCATGTACTTACATAAAACTGGTAATCGTTAGGAAGGAACGGGCGGACGCTATTGGCAGCGGCCATTTTGTTAAAAATTCTACAGGTGGTGGTATGAGGCATAATCAAGCTGGTTTGTTAGAAGTCGGGCAGCAGACGAAAATATAAATGGGTTCTAATTTCGGCTTGGTTTTCGATAAAAGAGCAAAAGTTTAGCTTGAAATTGCGGTAGTGGCTAGCTTTGCAATTTTACAGGTTAACTGGCGTAGCTTTGCCTTTAGGGCCATTAATGCATGATTTTAAAGTTTTTACTCAAATAAATAATATTCGTCCCTCATTTCATGGAATAATCTTATTGAGATACATATATAACGTCAAACTCCATGTGCAAATTCCATGTAAAAGTGCGGGCTTATTGCTATCAACCGGGCAGATACTGAGAAATTCTTAATGGAAAAACCAATACCACTTTACCCGACCTGCCCGACAACTAGGCCGTCAAAAAATCAAATCACCGTACCATTTAATAATTTAAAATAATTTAATTGTATTAATAATACAATTTTTTTTTTTTAATAAATACTACAAATAAAAATGTCAAATAAAAATACCAATAAACAATGAACAACAAATAATAATATATCTCGACATGGCACACGAGGTTGTCAGCATGTGGAATGTGAACTCTGATAATATTGTGCCGATTGTCGTTAAGGCCAATGGCCTAATGGACAAAAGCCTCGACAAACATCTGTCGATACTAGGTAAGGTTCCTGTCTCTGGAGCCCTAACCATCAGTAGCTTGGATCCTACTCCCAACACTAGCGCACTACTATTTTTTATATTTTTTTAAACGATTTTTTTTTATAAATTTTTCCATTAAAAATGTAATGAATGTGCAGAAAATATAAATAGAGAGAATCAAATAATCATAAAATCTTAAGCAATATAACTTCAAAATAAAATAATAACAAAACACATTAAAACACCCTATAACTTCTTTTTGTCTCACACTTCCCTTCACAAAACAAAATGATCGATCTTCCGTAAACAGCGTCACTTCATCCCCAAAATAAATTATAATGAGTTTAAGATGTTTATCACAGATGTCTTCCGAGAAACTTTGATTAAATAACTTATTTTTAGAAAGTTAAGGTTCTATTGAAGAGCCCTAAGGTAAAGTTAAGAGCACCTCAATAGGCATTATCTTTCTATGGAAAAGGCGAAGACGATATCAAAAGTGGGAACATACTAAGCGCAAGACCACTCGTGTAATAAACAACTTTTGTTCTATCACTTTTGGAAATTCATAACTTTTTTTTAATTATTAGGAACTATTTTTAAGTTTACGCTTACTCAGGCAATTCAAGACAGGCCACCTAAATTACGAAGCAAGAGAGGTGTCCACCACCTCATGACTTCTTGAAGCCCCAAGAACGCCTGACTCACGGCAGTGAATTACAGTGGCCTATTTGGAAATCTCTGAATCGATCGCGTACCCAAGTAGGCCGCTGCAAACACAATCTGGCAAAATGGGGTATTATTGGTTCCTCCAACACCGAGTGCGAGTGCGGCGCTCTGGACCAAACTATGCCCCACCTGCTGGCATGGACAAGGTTTCCGTTTACCTGCACTCTTGATGACCTGTATAGCGCCTCTGCTGCTGCAACAAACCTGGCCACCTACTGGACCAAAACTGTATAATGGAAGTAACATAGATACGACAAGAAAAAGAAGCTTAAGGAATTCGTCAAACAAAATTTGTTTAGTTCAGAGAGAAAAAAAAAGGTAAAAATATAAATGCGTATAAAATAAAATAAACCTCAGAGGAAATCGTGGCTAAATAATAACAGCCGCTTGAGTCGATCGTTAGGTTAAGCCGTGCTTGCCTAGGTTGGTCTATGGATGGCTGACAACCCATTACATACCGAGTTTCCTCCGTGCCTCGGAAAGCACGTTAAGCCGTTGGTCCCGGCTGTCATTTGTAGATCTTCGACAGTCGTTAGGTAGTCAGAGGCACAAAAAGTCTGACAACCAGTCTTACCAAGGGGTATCGTATTCCAAGGTACTAACTGGGTTGTGGAGGTCAGATAGGCAGTCGCTCCATGTAAAATACTGGTATTCAGCTGCATCCGGTAAAACTGGAAGCCGACCCCAACATACGTAGTTGAGAAAAGGCTAAGCACATCATGATGATGTATACGTATATAGATAAACCGATTAACAAATTTAAATGTTTAGACGAACGAAAAGGCAAACTTAAATAAATAAACCCAAAAAAAAAATCCCTGATTTAAGCTTCCAGTAATTAATAAACTACATTAATGATAGGAAGAACGAATTCACTAAGTACCTTTTCGAAATCAAAGGAAGCAAATACAGAAACAGTTAGCAAAGTAAATATACAGTTGGAATTAAGAGAGCCAGTCAATCAATGTGATCTTTTTGGCTTTAGAGAGGTATAGCAGTATTCTAATTCAACGTGTCAGAAAGGGACACAAAATGGAAAGTTTAATCAAAAACAATCCATTTCAATATTATTAATTAGCCTCGGGTACGAGGTTTTGTAGGGACAAGAATGAATGTAGTTTGGATGCGGCATTTAATGATTAGACCAGCGTCAGACAGCGTCACCTGTCTGGCATGAATGCTGAAATGGACCTTTTTGGCGCAGTCGTGAGGCACGTTTTCCTCCTTATTTTGTATCTTTTTTTTTTACATGTGTGTGTGTGCTTTAAAAACTGACGTCAAATATTTTTCTATATTTTACTACCTCCTTGGTCTAGTGGTTGCAAGTGCAACTGCTGAGTATGATGTCCTGGGTTCGATTCCCAGGTCGGACAGAGTTATTGGGTTTTTTCATCAGGAATTTCTTAGTAGCAGCCACGAGTCTGGATTTGTGCCCAGTCGATGGAAATAGGCTCGCCACCTATTTTAAGGGACTTATACATAACTAGTGAAATGTGGGTATACGATTAGGTACACGTTTGCCTAACCCTTCGGGAATCCTTCATTGTCACTAGTACCATTAACAGTTCCATGATGGAACTAGTGTTCTTTTTTCATCATTTACACTGTGTCCGTGCAAGATCTGTTGTGGCTCAGTGGTAACAGGTGCTGGGTTTGAACCCAGACAGTCGTTTTACTTTTTTATTTAGAATAATACTGACCCACTGCTGAACAAAGGACTCTCCCAATTCCTTTCGCTAACTGTTTTCTCTTGCCACTTCGAACCAGCCCTCAGCCTCACGGTACGCATCCAGGTCCTAGATGGCGCTGTCCGTCTCCACATTCATTACATTCCAAATAATAATATATTATTACATCACTACTGCTATGAAAGCGTTAAGGAAGACACCGTAAGAAAACCGACATGTTTAGAACTAAAAATTCGAAGTCATCTGACATCTACCAACCTATTATACACTACTTCTGCATGGCAGATAACGGCTTTACGCCTATTCCCTCTAGGCCTGGGTATCGGCAGTGGAAATAATATAATCTGATTATCAACTGTGTTTTACCGCATCCTTCATCATCATCTGCCTAGCCTTTTCCCAACTATGTTGGGGTCGGCTTCCAGTCTAACCGGATGCAGCTAAATACCAGTATTTTACATGGAGCGACTGCCTATCTGACCTCCACAACCCAGATATTACTGGGCAATACGATACCCCTTGGTAAGACTGGTTGTCAGACTTTTTGGCCCTCTGACTACCTGTAACGACTGTCAAAGATCTACAAATGACAGCCAGGACCAACAGCTTAAAGTTTTACCGCATCCAATCCACAAAATTATAGATATTGAAAATAAACTCAATTTATGTTAATTAATCGAGTTTCGTTTTGCCCGTAAATGTCTATCATTATTACGGAAATGATTCAATTCGATCTCCTTCTATTAATATTGTAGGCCGTAAATAACAAGAGGTCTATCTTACAAAGTCAGGTATAAGGAGATTTAAAACATTACAATAAGGCAAAGTTGTGTGGTATTCGGTTACTCGTATCGTGGTATGGTCATATGATGCGAAAGGTTGGGGAAAATGTAGTAAGAAAAGCGATGGATGGACTGAGTGAAGACCGACTAACGTTCGGTCCCTAGTATATTTCTTCTAGCTCCCGAATTACATTGGCAGGAGTAAACAATTGTAATTTTTCTGTGGAAATTGCGTTGAATAAATAAAATGGCGGTGTTATTTCCGATACGATTAAGAATATCTATTCTATCTTCTAAATATATAAAAGAAGAAACTGATTGACTGACTGACTGACTCATCTATCAACGCACAGCCCAAACCGCTGGGTCTACAGATTCCAAATTTGGCGAGTAGGTTCCTTATGTGGTCTAGGGGTGCACTAAGAAAGGATTTTTCAAAATTCACCCCCTAAGGGGCTTAAACGGGGCTCCAAAGTTTGTATGGGGAAACAAGATTAGTTACACTATTTTATTCGAAACTTCACAGGAGTGCTCCTTTTGATAAATGAGTAGAAACGGGTTTCAGGGTTTTTCAGAAATCAACCCCTAAGAGGGGGAAATGGGGTGACAAAGTCTAAAAATCAATGCACAGCCTAAACCGCTGAGTCTAGAGATTCCAAATTTGGCACATATGTTCCTTAAGTGGTCTAGGGGTACACTAAGAAAGGGTTTTTCAAAAGTCACCCCCTAAGGGCGTGAAACGGGTCTCTAAAGTTTGTATGGGGAAACAAGATTAATTAGACTATTTAATTAAAAACTGCACAGGAGTACTCCTATTAATAAATGAGCAGAAATGAGTTTCAGTTTTTTTCAGAATTCAACCCCTATGAGGGGGAAATGGGGTGACAATGTCTAAAAATCAATGCACAGCCCAAACCGCTGAGTCTAGAGATTCCAAATTTGGCACATACGTTCCTTATGAGGTTGAGGGGTGCAATAAGAAAGGATTTTTCAAAATGTACCCCCCCCAAGGGGATGAAACGGGAGTCGAAAGTTTATATGGGGAAACAAGATTAGGTAAGACTGTTTTATTCGAAACTTCACAGGAGTACTACTATCGATAAATAAGTTAACATTTGTGTTTCAGGTTTTTTCAGAATTCAACCCCTAAAGGGGGAAATGGAAAGGGGGAAAAGTGTATCGGGTCGGGTGTGTTACAAAAACAACGATGTTAAGATTTAATGTGGCCCGAAATGGACCTGAAATACCATCATCATCCCCTGTTGGGGTGCGATGGGGTTGAAGTCTAAAAATCAATATGGGTGTCGATACCGAGATTATCAGGGGTGCAGATTACGAAAATGACATTTATTTTGAGATCCAGAAAATGGCGGATTCGACTTCTATAGGGTTATTGTTGATTTATTGTGATGATTGTGATAACGATGATGATGATTGTGATACTGATTATGATAATTGTGATTACGATGATGATGATAGTGATTGTGATAACGATGATGGTGATTGTGATTGTGATGGTGATTGTGACTGTGATAAGTGATGGTGATTGTGATTGCGATTGTGATTGTGACAGTGATGGTGATTGTGATAATGTAGATGATGATGATTGTGATAATGATGATTGTGATAATGATGATGATTGCGATGATGATGATTGTTATTACGATGATATAGATTGTGATTACGATGATGATGATTGTGATAACTATGATGGTGATTGTGATAGTGATTGTGATGGTGATTGTGATGGTAATAGCGATGGTGATGGTGATAGTGATTGTGACTCTGATAATGATGGTGATTGTGATAGTAATTGTGATTGTGATAGTAATTGTGATTGTGATGGTGATTGTGATAGTCATTGTGATGGTAATTGTGATGGTAATGATAATGGTTGTGATTACGATGATAATGATTGTGATAAAGATGATAGTGATTGCGCTAATGATGATGGTGATTGTGATTGTGATGGTGATAGTGATGGTGATTGTGATGGTGATAGCGATGGTGATGGTGATTGTGATGGTGATGGTGACTGTGATAGTTATTGTCATGGTGATTGTGATTGTGTTAGTGGCGGTGATTGTGATGGTGATAGCAATGGTGATGGTTATTGTGATGCTGATAGTGATTGTGACTGTGATAGTGATGGTGATTGTGATTGTGATTGTGACAGTGATGGTGGTTGTGATAATGATGATGATTTGATAACGATAGTGATGATTGTAATAACGATAGTGATGATTGTAATAACGATAGTGATGATTGTGATAACGAGGATGGAGATTGTGATGATGATGATGATTGTGATTACAATGATAATGGTTGTGATCACGATGACAATGATGATTATGATTGTGATGGTGATTGTGATTGTGATTGTGATTGTGATGGTGATGGTGATGGTGATTGTGATTGTGATTGTGATAATGATGGTGGTTGTGATAGTGATGGTGATTGTGATAATGATTGTGATAATAATGGTGGTTGTGATGATAATGATAGTGATGGTGATTGTGATAATGATTGTGATAATAATGGTGGTTGTGATGATAATGATTGTGATGATTATGAAATTTGGAACATAGATAGTTCATAACCTGGATTAACACGTAGGACACTATTTATCTCTTTAGTATGATCCAGTGAGATGGTTACCGAACTTCACGAGGGCGAAGCCGCGGGCAACAGCTAGTAATATTATAAAGCTAAAGAGTTTGTTTGTTTGGTTAAACGCGCTAATCTCAAGAACTGCTGGTTGGAATTGAAAATTCTTTTTGTGTTGGATAGTCTATTTATCGAGGAAGGTTATAGACTATATAACATCACGCTATAATCAATAGGAGCGGAGCATAAATGAAAAATGTTGCAAAAACGGGGAAAAATTATTCCTTTTGTGAGCTTTTTCTCTCTAATGTGACGCAGACGAAGTTGTGTGGGTCAGCTATGTATTATATAAAGGGTGTAAAAGACCTCTTAACGAAGCCGAAAGGCACTTGTTTTCCCCGTCATTTGAGATATTTTTTTTGTTTTACACCATACCTGGGAACCTTCTAGCTACGGAGCTACGGAGATATTGGGGGTCAAAGTTCGAACTTTTTGACAAGATTTTTTACATACAAGTTTTTAATGTAAGATTTTTAACTTTAAACACCTTCACAATCCCCGTACTATTCAATCCATCCATCAGCACAATGTTTTGAGTGCGTTACGTTGAGTTCTACCACAAAACATGATTTTTCACCCCAAAAAAAAAAAGTCGTTTCTCGCCAATATTTTTTGCGTAAAGTTACTTAGTTTGATGCACAGAATGCTTGGTTGACGGCTTCGTGATGAGGTTTTTTATACCCTGTATAAATATGGCCCACTGAGACATGGATCACATTTATTTTTTCTCTCTCCTTTTTGCCTCTCTGTCACCATTCTCCAGCCCTTAACTCAATTAATTTGGGGTCGGCGCAGCATGTCTTCTTTTCTATTACTCGTCATCTGAGTACTCACCTCCTTTCTAGCCATGTCATCTTCCACACGGTCCATCCTTCGTTTCGTACAGAACCCTAAACATAATCATTGAATCAGAAATACCAAGTAAAAGTAAACACAAGTTTGTTATTTTTATTTCTTGTATTATTCTGAGGCACATACACCATTACAAACATTTATTTGACAGAGTTTTCCGAGTACTCATTATTTCAGCCAAAACAAAGTATTTATTTCACTGTTTTGTTTTGTCTATTGAAATATATACAAAGAGGCTCACAAAGAATCTAATACCCATATAGCTCTGACCACTAACGAAGGAAAGGGTCAAATACAATGTTACTGGACAAGCTTAAACAATGGTAAAACTGAAGATTTCCCAAAGAATTATGTTAAGACTTACCAATATCTACTACACTCCTCTTGCTAGATACTAATTGTCACTAATCGGAATAAGAATCTGGGTTACTACGAGGAATTACCTGATTTATCTATACTTTATCATCATCAAAGATTTAGGATTCCGTTTTTGCGCTCATCGCGTACAGACGTGCACATCAATGCAGTATAAAACAAATAAATTAACGCTTGTATTAAATTCTGACCCAGTATAAGTGTATTAGCTTGATACAACAAAACAACAGTAAGTAAAAAAAACAGTAGTAAGCAGTTTTTGACTCAGACTGACTGGATTATATCTAGTTATTACAATCTGAAAAATGGCCAGCAGCCCCTTTAATCGGAGTAGGACGACTCCACGTAGCCCGCCGTCGACTCCAACACCGAGACCACCTCAACAACCAAAGCAGCACTAAGAGGAAGCCGTGAACCTTTCAGTACTGCGGAGATTCAGAACTGGTTGGGGACCATTGAAGATCACCTGAATGAGGTATTTTGTATTGCTTCTGAGGGAAAACTAAATTCTGAACAGAAGCAAAGAATTGGTAATCTCTGCCGAAAAGTGGTGTGGTGGTGTTTCACAATTGGCTGTTCAATACCAGTCGCTGAAATCAAGAGCCATACAAACACATACCGCCTTGAAAACTATAACCGAAGCTCGACGGACTGTCTAGCAGAGATGAACCACACGATTCAGGAGTCCTGTACGAGGCAGGCTGCAACTCCTACGTCTTTTGCGGATATGGTGAAGAAGAGATCTAGCAGTTTTATTCGCCCTAATAATCTTAGCTCCGTGGCGATTTTTCCATGCGACAACACCAAGACCAGTGATGAAACCAAGAACATGGTACAAAAAATCATATGCCCTGGTGAAATGAAGCTGAAAGTACGAGGCGTACGTAAAATAGGAAAAGGAGGGCTTATCATCAGCACTGAGACCAAGGATGACCTAGATAAACTCAAACAAACAGTCCAAATCGCTTCGTCAGGCCTTACCGTCGACGAACCTTGGAAGCACAAACCTCGCATTATTGTATTAGGAGTTCCCGCATCAATGGCCGAAAATGAGGTTTATAAATGCATTTACGACCAGAACATAACGGACAAACTGCCTATGACCCTAGATACATTTATGAACTCAATTAAACTTAGCCACAAATCTGGAAGGAAAGATGCTGAGAGCTGTAATTACATAATAGAAGTTTCAGCCGTTATTCGCAAGGCCCTCATCACGCAGGAAAGATTATTTATAAATTGGACGTCCTGCCCGGTACGAGACTTCACACTAGTAACGAGATGTTACAAGTGCCAGCAGTACGGTCATGCATCCAAGACATGAAATGCAAGGTCGCTGTCCCGACTTGTGGCCATTGCGGTGAGCGCCACATATTTGTTTAAATCTTAGACGTAATTTATTGTAATTTTAGTGTTACTTATGAGTAGAATGGATATTAATTTAATTACCGATATAGATAACTCATTTTTAACCGAGTCAAACTCATGTGAGGTTGAGGACTGCAATCAATATCTATCCCAGTATCAAAAGTCACTAACCATACTAACTCAAAACATACGAAGTATTTATAAGAACATAGATAGCTTTAACATTTTTCTTCATAGACTTAACTTTAATTGTGATGTTTTGGTTCTAACAGAATGCTGGCTATCAAAGCGCCACGATATCCTCCCCGCAATACCAGGAAACAACTTATTGTACACTAACGTTAACCACAATCAAAATGATGGTGACGTTGTCTTTGTTAAGGAATCATTGAAGGTCAAAGTCAAAAAACCTGATCTACAAGATTGTAATAGTAATTGCCTTATCATCAAAATTGGTACAACCACAGCGATAATTGCTTTGTATAGATCCCACTCCACAAGAAACCTTACCTCTTTCCACAGTTCCCTAAACCAGATCTTTCAATCACTTAGCCCAAATAATAATGTAATACTAACAGGTGATATTAACATTAATGTTAATTACACATTAGTTTTCAGAGCTAATGTTAACATTAGCTCTGAAAACTGCGACGCAGGGACACAAGATTCTTATGACGACAGGCCGTGTCGACGGCGCGTCCGTGTTCCACGCGCACCTCAAAGAGAGTCAGCAATAGGAAGGGGTCCGCAAGGACCGATGCCTGCCGGGGTTGCTGGACTGTTCGAAAGAGATACCGTGACCCCGGAACACAAAGGGCGATGAAAGAACATGGATGGGTTTTAGTCAGTAAAAGTCTGACACGCCCTCCTGCTCCGCCCAGAGCGGGAGAAGTCATTTGATGATTTCCCACCCGATAAAAAAAAAAAAAAAGGGACACAAGATTACCTTAACATCTGCCCATACCATGGTTTTCTGCCTGCTCACACTTTGCCTACTCACCAGAGCGGTTCTTGCCTCGACCATATTATGATCAAAACCAATCATTCATTTATTACGCTTGTTACTAACTCAACAATAACCGACCACCATTCTGTCTTAGCCGTGTGGTATCCAGCAGAGTAGAATAGAACCAACCCATTACACTCACGGGTGTCGTATAAGGCGACTAATGTCTGAGGCAGAACACCTTGCGCCTCCGTAGACCAGAGAATGGGCAGCAGCGTTTTCTGTTAGTCTTTCATCACTGCGATCTCCAATCCGCCTGCCAAGCGTGGAGATTCCTCCCATAATGGGAGAGGCTTATGTCCAGCAGTGGACGTTATGGGCTGTTGTAGTAGTAGTAGTGTATTCTGTCTTACTAGTCGTAAATTTAACGCTGCCTAAGCAAAATCGCTCCCAGACAAAATCTAAATTAAACATAAAAAAACTCGAATATGATTTATGCAACATTGATTATAGCCTAGTTTACAATACTGCTGACGCTAATTCGGCTTTATCGTACTTAATAAAATATGTCCAACAAGCAATTTTGCGTGAAACGACAGTTGTGTCAATAAATAATCGTCTTCATAATATTAGACCTTAGATTACTCCTAGTCTAATTCGGTGCATAAGGCACAGAGATAAACTTCATCAGAAAACTAAGAAATTCTCAGATAATTTAATAATTAACAACTATAAAAGATACAGGAATTTCTGTAACAATCTCTTAAAGAAGCTTAAAAATAATTACAATAAAAATGAATTAAATAAAGCAGGCAACAATACCAAGCAAATTTGGAAGCATATTAAAAACGTCACCTACATGACTAAACAACGTGAATCAAATTCGAGGTTACTGCTTACTAATTCTTCACCCCTCATATCAGCTAGCAAAGTAAATAACTTTTTTGTTAATGTTGGAAAAACTTTGGCCGAACAGATTACGAAACATTGCGCCCAACCATCTTTCGAAAAACTGAACAGCTGCAACCTGAAATCATTTGTTATGCTGGATACTAACGAATACGAAATATCCCGAATAATTTCTGGTCTTAAAGAAGACATAACAAGATCCTTAAACTCTTTATGCATATATTGGCACCTCCCTTAACGCATATATTTCGAATCTGTCTTTCCAAAGGAATTTTCCCTAACTGTCTTAAAAAGGCTGTTGTTATCCCTATCTATAAATCTGGAGACAGGGACTTGGTTAATAACTATAGGCCAATATCATTACTCCCCTCAATCTCAAAATTATAAACAGCAGACTAGTTAGCTTAATGGAAAAAACAACATCTTGTCACCAGCGCAATTTGGCTTCAGAGCCAGTGAAGGACGCATTAGGATGCGTCACCCTGCACACTGGCACTGGCACTCACCCTGACAGAGTAGGCTCTGTCTGCTCGGAGGCAGGGTTAGTGCTCACCGAGCCCGCCCTCACTCCTCTGCTATGCCCTCTGCTTTACAGAGGGACACGCAGAGGAACGCACCGTTGGTCCTGGATGGACCGCCCCCATGTCAGAAAATTAGCCGCGGCAGTAACACTCCCCGAGGGATAAAAGGAAATTCTCATTTCCTCTCATTCCCCGGAGAAGGATACTGCCGCGCCCAGGGTGCACCGGCCCAGCAGCTGCTCTTCCCTTCAGACGTACCAAGAGGGACCAGCAGCCGCCAGACACACGTGGAGGACTTCTGACATCGCACCCCATTTCAATTAGACCATTATAGCACTTTAAAATGTCAAAATAACAAATAAATAAAAAACTTTTTTGCAAAAAATAAAACCGACTTCAAAAACACAACAAAGTGAAAAATAACTTTAGCTTCAGAAGTCGGTGACTTGTGTGTTTGATACAGTTTCTTTGCCTTGTTTAGTTTTGTTGTGTTTTCTTGCTTTGTTGTGTTTTTGAAGTCGTTTTTTTTTTTGCAAAAACGTTTTTTATTTTTCCATTTTTTGTTGTAATATCCTATACAAATATTAGCTATACATTTATTTTAACATAACATAACATCACGCCTGTAATCCCCGAAGAGTAGGGCTCAGGTGTACCCAATAGTACGTACACCCACATTTCGCCAGTTATGTTTAAGTCCCATGTAGTAGGGGGCAAGCGCTTGCGCAAATCCAGACTCCGTGGCTGCTACTGAGAAATTCCTGATGGAAAAACCCAATAACACTTTGCCCGACCAGGGAATCGAACCCAGGACCTCATGCTGAGTTGTCGCCTCACTAGGCCAACAAGGCAGTCATTTATTTCTAAACATGTCATGGTAATAGACTTATCCCCAATAAAATGGAACCTAACATACCAAACTGTCGAAATTTGGGTGTACTGTACACATCTGTATACCCGCAGAGCATACAGGCGTGATGATATGTTATGATGTTGTGAAAACAACAAACATCCAAGCGATTTCAGCAATTACGACCGAATTGCTGTCTATAATTGAAGAGTTCCATTGCATATCTCCGAAGATCACCATCAGATCTTCACCAAATTTAAACGGGACCACCGCGAAGTAATTTTCTTCCAAACAAAAAAAGAATCATCGAAATCCATTCACACGAAAAAAAGGCTGAACATACACACAAAAAAAGAAAAAAAACTGACGAATTGATAACCTTCTCTTTTTGGAAGTCGGTTAAAAACAAAACTACAGTCCCAGTCACAAGGCATGATAACTTGAGAAGGTACTGTAGTTGCCCATTCGAATCCAAAAATCTTTCACTAACGGGAAGCTACATTATTTACTGCTGTTCAAACATAGACAGCAACATACGTAATATGAAAAAATAAAGAGTATATTTAATGACACAAAGGCGACATCAAAAAAAGGACTTGTTATAAACGGTCTTCTTTGAAAATATCAGCAGTAAGAAAACGATGAAAGGACGATTCATATTCTGTTGGAATATTTTTGAATAAGATAGTTATTGCGTTTCAAACTTGCTTTCATAAATGGAAAATGTACGTATACGACAAAATAATATAGCGGATAGGACAGAAATAGAGCCTTTGCACTATATGTTACTAGCTTGTGCCCGCGGGTTCGCCTGCGTTGTGTTCAGTAATGGCCTACGGGATCGTACTACCGGAATAAAAAGTATCCTACCTATGTGTTAATCTAGGTTGGGACTGGTCATCTCTTAGCTGCCACGGTTCGTTTTAATTACTTTATTTTTAAATTGTTGATCTAATCTTTTACTCTGGACGCTCTTAATGTGCACGTCTTTCTACATCGTTCTCACATGTATGTATAACCTCAAAATTAATGATGTAACCAAGGTTTTGTAACAATATTTTTATTCAAAAGAGTGTCCATGGAGTTTCTTGCCCGTTCTTCTCCATAGAGATCTACGCTAGGGAATGGGCAACTACAGTGCTTTCTCAAGTTATTGTGCCTTGTGACTGGGACTGTAGCTTTGTTTTTCATTTGCAATTTTGACATTCAAAAGTGCCGTAATGGTCTAATTTAAATAAATGCTTTGATTTTGAGTTTAGTTTTTTACTATCTGAGTGCAAAATTTATCCGAATCCCTTCAGTCGTATTTGCGTGAAAGAGTAACAAAAATCCATCCATTCATCCATCCAGACAATCTTTCGCATTTAAAATATTAGTAAGAAAGAAATGACTTTCAGTTTGAGACTAAGAAAGTAGGCACATACCTTATTATTATTTGCAGATCGGCTCTGATTTCTTTCATAGAATAAGGTTACTTAAATTACCCTGTTTACCTAATCTAAATCACATTACCAACATTATCTCTAAGATTTTTATTGTATTTTTTGTGCTAATTCAATTTTTTTTTTAATAAATATTTTTGTAACTGTGTTCATACTGGATTGAAGCGGATTGAGAAATCAAACACTTGTGTAACATAATGTCGTATAATCACGGTAAACAGTATATAAGGTTACACTAAAATTATATCACAGGAACTGTTGTTAAAATTAAACCGATTATAAGGAAAAACACGTGTGCCGGTTTGAGATCGGGCGAGTGTGCCTTCAGGCGTGGCTATGCGTCGACTAAACTCCCGCGTCGGAGGCGCGTGAACGGCGGGGTTGCGTTATTGCTATCTCTCTCCTATGCCTCTAGTGCATAATCGTTAAGGCGAGAGGGAAGACATGCGCGGCGGCGTCCGGAAGTACGGGGGATTGAATTTGTTGCGACAATATATTATTATTATTACATTATAGTTAAAAAAAAAAAGATACGCTTTATAGTGACGCCATTTTATTTCTCGTATTCTTCTTAACGAAACCCATATCATATAGATAAAAAAAAATAGTTAGCCATCTTTGGGAATCTGCCATGCATTGTCATCGAAACGATTTATTCCATTCTAATACCAAAAACTAATACCACTGGTATTTGTTTCAACTCATATTTTTTTTCTATTCCGAACCGATACCATTGTTTAAACTAATACCAAAACAAGTTCAAAGATATAAGGTACAGTCAGTAAAAATGCTTTGTATGTAAATATAAGACCTTTAATTGAAAAAAAAAACAGATAACTCCAAAAAAATCAAATTTTGTTAGCAAACGTCTTGTTCAATGATAAAATATCACTTAAATAATCAACTTTAATATAATTTTAGTTCCTCTCTATACCTGTATAATATTTTTTTTTGCAAAAACATCAAACAGGAAGAATTTACTTACAATCTAAAAATTACAAAATATCTCAAAAAATTAACTCTTAATTTATATTGAAATTTATCTGACATAGTTATTATTAGATAGGTACGTAATTATTCACGTCTACCTATCTCATAACAACTATGTCAGGTAAATTTTTAACAAAAATAAATCACTTTTTATCTAACAATTGTAAAATATCACAGAAAATCAACTTTTTGTATAATCTAATCAGTCATTCATCACCTACATAGCAATGAATCAGCATTTTTTTTTTGCAATAATATCTAATATGAAAAATTCACTTTAAATCTAACAATTATAAAATATCACAGAAAATCAACTTTTTGTATAATCAAATCAGTCATTCATCACTTACATAGCAATGAATCAGCAATTTTTTTTGCAATGAATTCTAACCTTACCTAACAATTGTAAAATTTCACAGAAAATCAACTTTTTGTTTAATCAAATCAGTCATTCTTCACCTATATAGCAATGAATCAGCAATTTTTTTTTTGCAAAAACGTCATATATGAATAATTCACTTATAATCTAAGAATTATAAAATATCACAGAAAATCAACTATTAGTATAATCAGCTAAATGACGTGTAAATAATTTCTTATATTTCAACAATTAGTAGCTAAACCCTTAATTTTTCTAAGCAGTGACCTACGGAGATTTTGTTTTTGAGGAGTTGGTCAGTTACGTATGTGATCCACGAATTTTTCATAATAGTTGTCTGTGCACATCGTTTTGCGGGGGGTGCGTTTAATTTATATTGAGTAACAACCACTGTTTGTAAATCTGCGTCCTCTTTCAGCACGTTCAGAAGCTGATATAAATTAGCATTCTTTGGCACAGCCGAGTTTAATTTCTTATGCCAAGATTCTACGGCATTTGTGGTTCGATGGCGTTCACCATGAACGCACCAAATGTCTACAAAACTCTCGTTCTCTAGCCATTGTGACACCATGTAGTCATTATATGTTTGAATGGCGTCAGTATCAGGACAGTCTTCCATTATGTAGCACCATCCTTCTGATATGAATTTACGAGGAAGTAAAGGCAGTAAAGCTGAAAGTCTTACATGTCTTTGGGTGATAGCATCTTTTGTCAGATCCAACTGTTTTGCTTTTTTCCATACATTTTTGGAATAATGAAAGTAGCATCCTTTAATCACAACTGACGGAAAAACAATTGTAATGGCGTTCATTGCGGCTAGTTCAAAATCTGTTAAAAATTTTACGGGTTCCCATCCAGGAATGTTTTGTTTCAAAATTTCAAATAATTTTTTGTATGTTTCTTCTGTTTTTTTGTTAAGTAAAACATAAATAAGAGGAACTATACGAGTGTGATCTTCGTCACTTCCCAGATCTCCGTGGATAGTATATAACTGCACAAAAGGCTCAGGGGTGCAATCGAATGTTCCGTCGCTTTCAAAAAATTTAATGCTCGGAATTTTCTCTAGTTGATTTGGACTGACCAAGATTATTATTCGGGTATTGGAAGACTCATCTTTATAATCGTAAAACAAAAAATCTCTAAATTGTAATGGAACTTCTACTTCATCAATTGATTTACATTTAATTTTTTTTACACCAGCTGCGTTGTTTCTTGCATAATACAATTTTGATTTGATGTTTGCAAACGATGGGATATTTCTCACCAAATCTGATTCAGTAGCGCAGAATTGTGATTTGAATTTGTTATATATGTTTGGTATTGGGGCGAAATCAGACTTCATCACTTTATCTCTTAAATCATCCAGCTTTTTTGCCATTACATTTTTGAATTCATCGGGCTCGCAGCTATGATTTTTCTCATTGGAAATATTGCCATCCTGTGAGGACAACAAAATAGCTTTAGCAAAATAGTTTTCGGATAAAAATACATATTGAAAGATGGAACACTAACTGTCTTATTCATAATATAACGCTTACCGAAGGTATAAACCTTCATTAGTTAAAACATGTTTTAAGGTGGATGCTCCAGGGTGGCCCGCAAAATTCAAATTATCGTAAGTTTTTTGCAATTTGCAGCTCAGTATGGGATAGTATGGTAATAGAAACTAAATTCGCGGTACTGGCATGTATGTATTTATATCATTATATTAGTTAAATTTATCAATGTAACCCACTAAGTTAAAATTTATATTAAACGTAAAGTTATTATTAAAATGGCACATTTTCTCTTTTCTCTAAGTTAGACAATTATATTGAAGGTTTTAATAAGTATAATTGTGTAAATACATACATGCCAGTACCGGGAATTTAGTTTCTATTAATAAAATATCCGATACTCAGCTGCAAATTGCAAAAAACGTACGGAAATTTGAATTTCGCGGGCTACCCTGGAGCATTCACCTTAAGCCTACCGAACGTTCGATAAAAATTCTTATTCATAATCGTTTCTTAGAGCTCCCATAACTAAACGCCACTATCGTACACAATGTTGCCATTTTGTAGAAAAAAATGCGATTTTAGTCGATTTTAACGTTGTTTGCCTCTGGTCACAGAACATTTGTCTATGCATTTTTAAACACTGTCATAAAAAACGTACACCAAGGTAAAGGAGGGAATAGTTTGAACTACCTAGTCTTTTGAACAATTTGTTGAATTTGTTATCATGCAATCTGGGAAAAAGCGGCAAAGGCCGTTGCCGTTAATACTTGTAATTCTGGTGAAGTACCACACCACCGACTAAATTAATTATAAAAGCAGCCGTTTCTTTGGAAAAACTGTACCATTTACGAAATTCTTCGTCATCCAGATAAAATGCATCGAATCTCTGCTAATACAATTTTATACGCGAACAACCACAATGCTATGTAGGGATTTTAAAGTAGGTATTTTAATACTAACTGACTGACATTGTAAACCGAACGTCAAACACGAAACAACTGATCGATGTCGGCCATTTGTTTCCCTTTTTTTTTGTTTATCTAGTGTTTTTTTTTTACTCTTGCTATTCCAATTCACTTTTGACAATGGCAGAATTGTCGACAACGGCATCGGTACTAATTGCCATTTAAAGAAATAGAATAGAATTGATGTCGGCCATTTTATTGTTAACGAACGTTTAAAGAAGGGTCATGGCTTCTTTAAATCAAATTAACTTTAATGGAGAAATAAAGAGTGTTTTACCTCTAAAATACGATTATGAATACCATTTTTTTAACAAGCTTCCTACAAAGGCCTTATAAAGCTCCACTAATCCATTATAAATAAGCCAGTTAAACTCTATGTAAGAAGTTGGTAACATACCTTTATCTGTAAAGATCCACTGCACTCTTTAACATTCACACATCTCCAATGGGTCCATCCATTTTTATTTTCCCTTTTTTTTGTGTACTGGTAACCAGCTCTCATTAAAACCAAGCCACCATTTCTTGTTATGAAAGTCAAGCTTCCTGTTTTTCCCGAAGATGTTGAGGGCTGATTATCAGCTTCCTCAGACATATCTAAAAAAAAATATATATTGTATGTAACTTTTACATTTGATTGGATTATGATAAAAAAATCAAATAATAGTTATTTTAAATAACACTAATTTTAATAAAGAGAAGTAAATTATACAAAAGAACAAATTAATATACTCACTTAATAAATAAAAATCACTGTCACTCTGATACCAATACGCCACCGCCACCGCACGGAAATGTACTGAGGAATTTATGTAGATAAAATTTCTCTCCGAGTCAAAGCACAACATTCCAGTCACACTTGACTCTGATTGGTTGTTTCGAATTTTGGAACAATAGAGCAAACTCACCCTTTCTCGCAGGTAAAAAAAATAGCAAGATGATTCACTAAAACTACTCTTACCTATGCTAACCTTTGTAAAAATATTGGAGTGAAGTGAATTTGGAAAGTTTTAAGCATTATATTACGATTACATAAAAATATTGAAAAACAAATTTACTTTGATTAGGTTTGACTGCGCTGACTGTACCAAATTCAAGTTGTTGGTATTCGTTCGTACATTAAATTAAATTATTTAAAAAGTGGTATCCGTTCGGAATAGAAAAAAAATAAGAGTTGAATCAAATACCAGTGGTATTAGTTTTTGGTATTAGAATGGAATAAATCATCGAAACCTAGTATGTGTGCAAAATTTCAGCTCAATCGGAAACCGGAAAGTGAGTCAAAATTACCTTCTAAGTTTTTTTACATAGTTACAAGTGAAGCTAATAAAATCGTGGTTAAGTTACATTGTAAATACATCTTTTTGCCATCCGATGATGTCTATACCACCCTTTAACGCGCCAATGGGTATCGAAAAACAACAACAAATCCTTTGTTTGTTCTTTTCAATCGCGTGAAATTGATTCGATTTACTATATTTTTTTTATGAAAGCGTTTCTTACAAAGAGTTGTCAAAGAAATGTTTTGGATAAATCTTGAAGCGGTCGGATATCGATAATTTTTGTTTTGAAGTTGGTTTCTTTGATTATGATAGGTTAGGATAAAAGTTTTATATTAAGATAAAATGTGAGTGTCTAAGGTAAAATTATTGACTTATTATAATTCTGGATAAGACAAATAAAATATTTTAAGTCTTGCACTCTACTTAGTTTATAATTTACTAGCGGACGTCACGCGGTTTCACCCGCGTAGTTCCCATTCCCGTGGCAGTAAGGAGATAAAATATAGCCTTTGTTACTCAGTAAAGACGTGGCTTTCTAATGGTGAAAGAATTTTGAAAATCGGTCGAGTTATTTTAAATCTTAGCAAACACACAAACAAACAAATAATCAAATCTTTCCTCTTTATATTAGTACTGAAGTATAGATTAGTAAATTCAATTCTTTGGTAAATAGCAGCCACGAAGTCTAGATTTGTGCCCGGTCGATGGCAGTAAAGTCTTGCTACCCATAAGACTTTTAACTGGCAAAATGTGGGCATAAATCTGTCAGTTTTTTTCTTTGAAAATGCGCTGTAATTTGAGCGCTGCAAATTTAATATTCATTTTATAAATTCCTTGTAAAAGAGAAAATTTGGCTTAGAGACTTTACTGCGAGGTGAGTTTTTGAATAGTTTTAGTTTTTTAATAGTTTTGCAGAATAATAGTTTGATAGTTTTTGATAGTCGTTACAGGTAGTCAGTGGCCCAAAAAGTCTGACAACCAGTCTTACCAAGGGGTATCGTAATACCCAGTACTAACTGGGTTGTGGAGCTCAGATAGGCAGTCGCTCCATGTAAAATACTGGTATTAAGCTGCAATCCGGTTAGACTGGAAGCCGACCCCAATAAAACTTGCGAAAAGGCTAGGCAGATGACAATAGTTTTGCAGGATAATTTATCCATAGTTATCAAAATTAGATCATCATTCATTGTTATATTTAACTTTTATTTAATTTTAGTTTTGTGCCTTTGACATTAATTGATTTGATCTGACATTTATTTGTTTCTAATATTTTAATTATTTTTGTCATTGTATTAACTTTACGACGACCCGATTGGCGCAGCGGTAGTGAGGCTGCCTTACGTTCTTAGGGTCTCGGGTTCGAATCCCGGTAGGAGCAAATGTTTGTGTGATGAGCATGGACATTTGTTTCCTAGTCATGGATGTTTATATGTATAATAAGTATGTATATACAAACAAAAAGTATCTATGTAGTATATCAACTATCTGGTGCCCACGACACAAGCCTCGTTGCTTAGTGTGGCACTAGATGGCGCTGTGTGTAATGTCCAGCGATATTTATTTATTTATTTCTCTATGTAAAATACTGGTATTCAGCTGCATCCGGTAAGACTGGAAGCCGACCCCAACATAGTTGGGAAAAGGCTAGTCAGATGATGATTAACTTTATTTCTCTATTATTCAATCAGTTGACTGTAAAATTGACAAAAGTTTTGTTTAATGTTTTGTATCTAATACGGGTGAAGTCACCCAAAGGGCAATGGAGAGGGCTATGCTCGGAGTTTCCTTGCGTGATCGAATCAGAAATGAAGACATCCGCAAGAGAACCAGGGTCACCGACGTAGCCCGAAGAATTGCCAAACTTAAGTAGCAGTGGGCAGGGCACATTGCTCGCAGAACGGATGGCCGATGGGGCCGAAAAGTTCTGGAGTGGCGACCGCGTACCGGAAGACGTTGCATTGGAAGGCCTCCCACTAGGTGGACCGATGATCTGGTGAAGGTTGCGGGAATCCGCTGGATGCGAGTCGCACGGGACCGGTCAATGTGGCGACACTTGGGGGAGGCCTATGTCCAGCAGTGGACGTCTTTCGGCTGAAATGATGATGATGATGATGATGACGGGTGAATGACCTGAAATAAATGATTTTTTTTTATTTTATGTTTTGTCACAATCGAGAACCTAGAACTCAACACCTTTTTACCGAAGAAATAGTCTATCAAAGTTTGTTTACACCGATACACCAGGATATTAGCTATTTAAAGTACATTAAAATCAATTCCCTATACACTGAGTGAGCACAAGTTCATCATCATCAGCCTATAATGTTCCCACTGCTGGGAAACGGCCTCCTCTCAATGAGAGGGAATGTGCTATAATCCACCACGCGGGCACAAGTTCAGTAGTAACTAATCAAGTTGCACACAGTACAACCTCAATCACATAATGTATAGGTACATATGTGTTCAGTAGATCAGTTTAAGCCTAATTTAGATCGCTCGATGCTGGGCCTAACTATAGTTGATGCTTGATGTCTGGTTCATTATTTAATGAGATTCATGCTGGATCTATATAAAGGGTGTAAACCACCTCTTAACAAAGCCGAAAGGAAATTGTTTTCCCCGTCATTGCGGTCATCTTTTTGTTCTACACCATACCTGGGAACCTTCTAGTTACGGAGATATTGGGGGTCAAAGTTCCAACTTCTTGACAACTTTTTTTTTAAATACAAGTTTTTAATGTTAGATTTTTACTTTAAACACCTCCACGACCCCCGTACTATTTAATGCATCAATGATCACAATGTTTTGCGTACGTTACATTGAGTTCTACCACAAAACATGACTTTTCACCCCAAAAAAAAGTCGTTTCCCAGCAATAAATTTTAAATAAAGTTACTTAGTTTGATGTACAGAATGCTTGGTTGACGGCTTCGTGATGAGCTGGTTTACACCCTGTATACAAATATATAAAATTCAAGTGTCTGTTTTTAATTTCAAAAGGCTGTTTGACTTAATGCACCATGTCCTGATTGATCAGATCAAGTAAGTTCCGTTTCTATCAGATCAATACTAACAAACACACATCAAAAAAAGTTTGCGATCACTTTGAAAAATCGTTTTTTTTTTGTTACGGTATATTATTATGATTTCTTCTTCTTTTTAGATTATTTATTTAAAATTAATTAAGCAAATTATTTATTTCTATTTAAAGAAAACACACAACAAAGAATTTTTCTTGATATAGTTTAATTAAAAAAATTATATCAGCGATCTAGTAATAACAAACTTTTTTTGATGTGTGTTAAACCTGTTATTTTCTTCTGTATGAACGTCGTAGATGGAGAGATTTTGAAGTAGAAAGGGGAGGTCTTTGCCCAGCAGTGGGACACATGACAGGCTGAGAATTACCAATCAACCTGGAAATACACAGGGTGATTGGCAATTGGGTAATTATTTAGGGTAGAGTGGATGACCGAAAATAATTATCTTTACGTTTTAAATCTTCTTTTAATATTTTTAATTTAACACTTATAACATTGAAGTCGTCTTTTAGGCTAGCCGCATACACTCTTTTTCTCGCTCTCACTCATACTCTCTCATTCACTCATCGCTGCATTCATGCTCTATTACTTTTATTGAAATTATGGTGCGTTCTAAATTAACATCCTACATATTATATTTATATACATTCAGTAAAAAGCTGTTTGAAATTACAGACACACTTCAATTTTATTATTTTGTATAGTTTTGTATATTAAATATCGTCCATCTCTGCCTAATTTTCTATTCACCAACGCGCCCCTATAAAAGCCACATGGCCTTATAATTCCGGCTCAATTAGCACAGTTCAGTGGGCATGCGTGACGCGATAGCACAGGGAATCTAACAGCGCATTGTATTAGTTTAGTGCCGTGAGCCAGAAATATTGACAGCGATGTTCCAGCGGGTAGTTCTATTGCGAATGCTGATTTTATCAGCAGTTATAGCATAAATGTTCGTAGAGTAAAATAGGAAATTGATTAGCTTTAAATTTGGCTAAATAATAACAGCCGTTCTGATCGATCGCTTCTCTAGGTTGGTCCGTGCATGGACCAACATGTGCATGTACCTTTAAAATATTAAGCAACGCCTGGCGAGATCGTCCCGTGGATGGGTGGCCATCTATGCCCAGAGTTCCGTTGAAAGCACGATAAGCCCTTGATCCCGATTGTCATTTGTAGGTCTTTGACAGTCGTTACGGGTTGTTAGAAGACCGAAAGTATAACAACCAGTCTTATACCAATATGGTTGGTGTTGAATCGTATCAGACTTTCAGATTTCTGATTTCCCCTTGAGACTGTCATCTTACCACACTTTTTACGCTTTTGCTTAACCAAACTCAAACTCAAACTCAAAGCATTTATTTCAATTAGACCATTACGGCACTTTAGAATGTCAAAAATACAAAAAAAGAAAATCAAAGCTACAGTCCCAGTCACAAGGCATAATAACTTGAGAAAGTACTGTAGTTGCCCATTCCCTAGCGTAGATCTCTATGGAGAAGAACGAGCAAGAAACTCCATTGACACTCTTTTAAAATCAAAATATTGTTACAAAATCTTGGTTACATCATTAATTTTGAGATTCTACATATATGTGAGAACGATGTAGAAAGACGTGCACACTAAGAGCGTCCAGAGTAAAAGATTAGATCAACAATTTACGAATAAAGTAATTAAAATGAACCTTGGCAGCTAAGAGATGACCAGTCCCAACTGACAGCGCCCGTTCACAAACATGACGCATGTACCGGCGCCATTCAACTCAACCATATTGAAGGGAACTAAATGACCCGACACACCCACCACCATCAGCGAGACATTTAAGTGAGCATGACATTCTCTCCAAAGAAATTACTACCAACTTTCTTTCACGTTAATAATAATAATATTTTCACACAAAATAACCGATACAGGGTGGTGTTAAATGGTGTAACATCATATAAATATAATTTACGGTGTAATAACTGTGTCACTACTAGTAATATATCGTCCAATGAGGCCCGGGTATTGTGTTCGTTGTACCATAGGTTTTTTTCGGGTAAATATTATGTTAGGTAACTATGAAAGAAATGGCGGCCAAACTGAGGATATTTTTTTGGTATAAAAAATGTTGGATCTACTGTTTTCTTTTTTAAAGCTTTTATATATCAACGTACACTTATAACCACTGCACCGGATAAACCAACAATAATCAACCAACCCGAAACCGGCTATATAGCATCATTATCTTTATCAGAACTAAAAATCTAAAGACATTTGACATCCATCACTTGATTAGGTACGAAGCACGATTATGACGCAGGATTTCGAACTACTCGTTCCCACAAAAAGGAGGTCTGTATTCTAACAGGTAGGGTTCAGAGTCGATAATATTGCCCTGTATATTTGTATGTCAGATTTATGTTACAATTGGCTGTATTTAGATACCAATAATTGGTGTATTAATACAGTTAATAGACAGAAACGGGCAGTTATGGCAGCACAAAGCGCATTTTACTTATTTAGATAGATTTGAATGGGTAAGATTTGTTTTGTAACTGCATTTTCTTTCTTCAATGTTTAATGCATGCCGTGGCAGCCTTTAATTAAGGCTACACTATAAAATGTTAAATTCAACAGTTTCTAAACATGTATTTGAGTTCTTAAACATGTATTTTTGGTGTATGCTTTGTTGGTTGTCCTTAAATAAATAAATAAATAATGCCTTTGGTAGTGAAATAAGCATTCAACCTTGAAATGAATCATTAAACAACATTTTGGCATACACTTTTCTTTTGACCTTCTTGTAATTGAAGGTCAAAGGTCAACTAATTCAATAACCTAGCCAATCATTATTTAAAATAAGTGCCTGTATAACAGTCCTTGATTATAGGTAAAAAAACTATGAAACCAATGCTTTGATTGCTTCGTAATGAATAATTTCAAAGAAAATGGCCCCGAGAAGTAAATTATAATAAAAGGTTTAAGTAATGTAGGGTTGGTCTTTACAACTGACTGCGCCTGCCCGATATGCGTTAGTAATGAGTAGTGAATAAGAATGTATGAGCAACTTTTTGCTGACTCAATAAAAAGTTGCTTATAGTGTGGAGTCCCTCAAGATGCCCCACCTAATTTCTTGCCAATCCTAAACTGCACCTTCAAGGTTTTAAACGGAGTCAACGAAAGAGCTGTAGAGGTAGCTATAATATGTACTGGTCGGGTATTTTTTGAGTCCATTGACTCACAAAGAAGAAGGCGGCGTTCTGGTTTCACCCTACCCCCATGGGAAAAAGCCGTGAATTTATGTACGTATGTGTCTAGCATCCCTAACTCAGTAAGACATAGACCCCATGATTTGAAACGAGCTGTTAGCTGTTGGTTGTATTAATAAAAAGCTAATGCTTACGTCGACTATTGCCGTTTGACATGCTATGGCGTGACTTATCGCATTTAGTCGCTCGTTTGTAGAGAAACGTGGTAAGTGACTTTCTAAGTCTTGTTGTTCTTGTCTGCGTTCTTTTTATACACTGTATTTCAGACAGATCTGTTCATTTTTGAGGGTGTGGTACATATCGTTATAAACTGAATAACTTTCTGCAAGGTACCAATATCATAATAGTGAAAATATTATCAGCTGTCTCATACAAAATTTTAATACATATTCAATTCAAAAGTTAGAATTTTCTAGGAAGAATCCGGCTCAAAGGACAGGAATATGGGTATTTTTAGAACCTTGGAAACTGTTTGCAAATATTTTTAATTGTTATTGAGTGGGACAGTACCTTGTTTTACGTTGTCAACATCCATGATGTTATTTTATTAAATGACGAACATTTAAAAACGGGTATTCGGCGTTCTATCTGACAACAGTGTTTCTAGTAAAAGGTGCATTTGTTCAGCTTTTGTGCGAATGTTTTAAAGAAAGTGTTGTTTGTTTGACTTCACTCTTCTATTGAACACGAAAGGCAAAGGAAATATATTTTGGACACAAAATATTGAAGTTGAAGCAAGATTTTACGTTTGTTTGTTATATTTTCTTTTGTGAACATGTGTGGGTGTTATCGAAGCATGTTGAAGCTTTTTACAAATATATATTTATTTAAAAGCTTTCTCATGCAATACAATTTTAAATATTGTACTTAGGATTTGGACTGAAGAGCCATTTCACATTTTCGCGCAAATTTCTAAGACTTTAGTCGCCTAATTTACTAACTTAGATAAGACCCTGGCATTTTTGAATTCATGTTAAATATAGACTAGTCTTTCTTATTGACACTTCATGTAACACATTTACAAAAACTTATTTGTTTAGTAAGTAGTGATTAATCTCCCACAACTAGTTTACTGAAAAATCATCGCAGAGTCAATTTCAGACTCCTATATCTATCATAAATATTTATAAATTTCACTGAAAAAAATACGTAAAGCATCAGACATATACTTTTGTCGACACTTAATGTACTAGAATATCGATAATTAATAATATTAATTAGTAAAAAAACAAAATCTTAGGTCAATTTTTACGTTTTGTATCGCTATTTTATCGTGATTTTTTGGTTTTAATAAAGCGTAATTACATTAAACAAATTATGTAAAAATAAACTATGATCTTTTACTTAACTAATTCTAAAGTTTTATTAAAATCAATTCATTTAATCAGACATAATATAATTTTTAACATCACCCTAAATTACAATAAATTACGACGCATTGGCGAGCACCGATTAGTACGGCCCGAGCGCCCGTCGGCGTAGGACCTGTGCTATTTTTTTCCGCGTCCCGATTTTCGAGCGTATCTATTGTAAACGCATTGCTATACTACGACTACAACATTTTTAACCGCTTTGTATTTTTTTTCATTGGGTTAGAATTTCGTTTATTATCAAGTAAAGTATTATTTTAGTAGTTTGTAGAATATTTGTTATATTTCTGTTTTATTAGTTTTAGCAATGGGGCGTAAGGGTTGTATTATCATTGTGTCAATAAAAGGAAAGAATAAAAATTCTGCAAAAGCTGAAAGCAACAGAAGCGAGACGGATATTATTTTTATTTGCAATTCATATACACAGTTATCGATCACGTTAGTTGAATGCTCCAAAAATGACTTTTTCAAGGTCAAAGTAATTCCTGCACCTTTATGAACTTGGAGGGTTGTATTGATAATTTTGATAATTATAATTCTGTAACTACATACGTCTTACAGCCGCGAATAATATTCTAATCAACATACAACCTAGCACTGGCCTGCAAATTGCAAAAAACGTAAGAAAACTTGTATTTGGCGGGGTTCTCTGGAGCATTAGCCTTAACATAATTATATCGACATAGAATATAGAACCGTAATTACAATTTGAAAGGTTTCCCTTGGGTTTTCCTTTAAAACTATTTCGGTGTCGAAATTTGATAGCTATTTTTTAGTTTTCATTTTAGAATGAGAAATCGCGTGAATCGAGTAGAGGAAAATAGTACTTTTAGAAGAGCCACCTTACTGGGTACTGGTGGAAAGTCTGATTTGACAACAGAAATTGTATGTTTAAGTTACAATTTTATGTTTACAGAAGTCTATTCAGTATCAAAATCAAAACATTTATTTCAAGTAGGCCAGTTACAGGCACTTTTGAACTGTCGAAACAAAGATGAAAATTAAATGTAGCTACAGTCCCAGTCACAAGACATAAGAACTGTGAAAGTACTGTAGTATTTATATTCATTATCATAGGTACCTACTATAATAAAAAGTATATTCATACTATAATAATATTTTAAAGAGGAAAGATTTGTTTTTTTGTTTGTTTGTGTGTTTGTTACGATTTAATTAAAAAACTGCGCGACCGATTTAAAAAAATCTGTCAGCAATGGATAGCTACATTATCAGCGAGTAACATAGGCTATATTTTATCCCCATACACCCACGGGAACGGGAATTACGTGGGTGAAACCGCGCGACGTCAGCTAGTCATACAGGGTGGAATTTTTCAATGCTACCTGGAGGGCAAGTACTTTAAATACTGGAGATAGCAAAGGAAACATTCCTAAATTTTTAAAAAGAAAATAATTATATTCACAGATTTTCGAAAATTCGCTTGCCACAATCGGGCATCGAACCCAGGATGAATCGACTAAAGTTCGAAAAAATTATATTCTGTTTCTTTTTGACATCAATCAATATGGATCAAATTACTCTAAGAAACATGATAAATTAAATGAAAGGAAAATCATGAATAAAAGTGCCAATCTTATTGAATTTATAACTTTTCATTATATTTCATGGTTTTCCCTTCATTAAATTTATCATGTTTGTTAGAGAGATTTGATCCATATGATTGTCCCTATCGATTGATGTAAAAAAAATACATCGAACTTTTTTCGATTCGATTCGGTCAGTCTTTAGTCGGTTCGATTCCCGAGTGTGGCAAGCGAATTTTCGAAAATCTGATAATGCAGATTTGTTTATTTTTTTAAATAAAGTATTGTTTTATTTGAGTAAAATTTGCTATCTCCAGTATTTCAAGTACTTTCCCTCCGGGTGGCATTGAAAAATTCCAGCCTTAAAATACATACTTACATAATATATATTTGTGTTTTATTAGTCTAGAAGGCTTTCATAGAATAAAGACTGAATAAATAAATTATCTTTTTGCATAAATCTCAAACCAAAATGCATTACGATTATAACGGCCCAAGATTGTTTAGTCTGTCTCGACACTCGCGGTGGACTGTTTGCGTTGTGTATGTGTGGATTGCTACGCACACATACACAAAGCTGCGGTCTTTTACCTAAACTCGAGTGTTGTAATTTTGTGAAATGGCTCTTAAACTTTATAAGCAGTGGAAATCTTAATACCAAATTGTAATTTCAAATTAAAAAGAATAATTTACCTGTTAATTTGCAGTCAGTTAACCAGCTAGAATTTGCACCTCAAACATTATTTTAGCAAATTCTACCCACAAGTATTGTGAGTGATAGCTTACACCTCCGAAATCTGAATCTCTATGTGTTATACCACGTACGATGTACGGCGCGATTGAGTACAGTTAGTCTGGCGGACTGGAGGCATCAATCATTGTATAAACTGTACTATCGGAACACCTCGTCAGTGAGGTACCAGCTGGGTGAATAGTTGACTACACGAGTTTCAGTATTCATATTTTATTTAGATTTTGTCTCTTCGACTGTACAATTTTGTTAGCAATTTGTATATAAAACTATCTCTGCATCTATCTAATGAACCAACCTGTAATATTGTGTTTGATGTCATAAAAAGTCAGCCAGAAACTCGAAACCTGGCAACCTCTCTTACCAAGGGGTATTGTGCTCAATCTTGGCCACAACCGTGAATATTAGTAAAAATGCGTGATAAAAAAGCACGCAACAAGCGGACACTATGACATTTCTGGAGACATTACTCTACATGAACGCCTCTAGCGGTAAAAACATGTGCGATAGCCCCCATGGATGAAAACGCTTTAAAAACAAAACAACAACAGAAAACATCCAGGCCAAACTACTAAAAGCAACGACCTTGATCTGAAGTAACAAAAACAGAACGTATTAACGGTTGAGCTAATCAAATTAGTAGGCAATGGATCTATTCGTCACGGAGTTACGATATAGGGGAGAAGTCGACGACGATAAAACAACACGGTGCCGGGTCTATAAAATCGTTGAGAAAATAAGATTAGGGCTGGTAATGTGTATAAAGTCGATTCCTAATAGAAATAGATTCAATAAGTACTTGGTTTTATAGAAATAAAAAAAAAAAAAAAAAGTTTGAATGCCTCGTTGGTAGTGGTTTGCAAGCGTGTCGCAAGTGACATCATTTTATTTCTCGATTATTTTTCAGCAAATCCTTTTATTTGAAAATCGTATCAAGGTATTGCAATCAAAATAATTAGTCCGCCGTCTTTGGGAGTCCACCATATTCGGTTTAGAATGACGTCACTTCACTAACCATGTGTTGTCATTCTTTCAATTAAACATGTAAGTGAAATGGGTATTATTTTGTAACATGTTTAGTTAGTTACAAGTGAAACTAGTAAAAGCGTGTTAAAAAGTAGTTAGAAACAATGTCACTGTGTCAACCCTAGAACGGTGAAACGTTTTGAGACAATCTGATGAGATTTAAAGGTAAGTATGTTCGGTTTATGTAAATGGGTACTACGTTCCCGTGTAGTAATGGTTTTTTATACGCTGCAGCCGAAGTGATGATCTTTATTTATTGATTGAGAACGTCGCAACAAGTCATGAGCGAATAAAGGACAGAATTTGGTGCCACTAATTACCTAAGCTGTAACGACTGTCAAATATCTACAAATGACAGCCGGGACCAACGGTTTAACATGCTTTTTGAGGCACTGATGCTCCTCCAGCCAAGTAATCGTCAATGGTATAACTTTGACCTTGAGCTGGCCCATCGTAGTACGGAGTTTCAGTAGAATAAGAGATTAGCTGATACTAGTATTCTTACCACTGACTTACGTCCTCTGTAACACATTATAAAACATGTGTAAACGGGTATTTTCGCGAATTTTACCTTTAATATAAGCCCGACGTTCCGACCGGATTGCACCAGCCGTGGTCGCGGGGATTAAAGGTGAAATTCGATAAAATACCCGTTTACTTATGTTTTAGATCGTGAAAGTTTAAAAAAGACAATTAAGTCCTCTGTACCTAAAAATTTATATATCAGCCTACAGCAGTCTATTCTCTAGTCACCTCGTTCTTAAAAACTTAATTTCTTAAAGTAAATCAGTCATGTAACTCTTTACGTCTTCCAAGATTAGATAGAAATTAGTCTTTCCTTTGGCAAATACTACAGCAAATGTCCTTTTAGATCAAATATAATTATTATTGCTGTATTTGGCTTGAAACTGCATTCCTTATCTTGTCTTGGCACCGTTTGGGGTTAACTTCGGCCCCAAAATAGGACATATATTTTAGTCTCTCCCATTAAAGCAAGTCCCTCGGAAATCGAAAATTGATGTTGTACCATTTATAGTCTTGCATCTGGGGCTATGTGACGTCATACTAGGTTCGTGTTAAGTTTTCTTATCTATTTATATGAAGAGAATTTGATCAGATTTAAATAATAATGATAATAATTATGTTATGACTGTCTAAATACGTTTTATAAGTCTCCTGTAAAATGCGCCATCATGATTGGAAGATTTTCTTTCTTTTGTCAGAATCAACTTATTTCTATCAACTATTGAAGTGCGTATAATACGCTTGATTCCATCAAGCGTATTTATTAATTCCTCAACTACTTAGTCTTCCAAAACTACACTAACATTACTAACATCAACTTTACTACACAAGGTGTTTTATTCTCTACTATTCAGACGAAATGGTTACCGAATCCAATCGAATCGTGAAACATCCTTTTTGAAAGCGGTTGAACAGCATACCGACAATATTCCCTTCGTCCTACGAGAAGATTGATTCTAAACAACAGCTTCCTACATTACACTACATAGATTGCACAGTCAAGAAATAGCACAGAAGTTTAGCTCCCTACAATGAGCGACAGGGCACACACACAAACACATGGTATAGCGAGTGCAAGCACTCGCGACTGTCATGTGATTGAGAAGCGCACGCACACAAAGACAAGCTCACGTACTGCAAATGCAAGTGCATACGTGACTGCTCTGTTTATGAAACGCACGCACACGTAGACACGCTTCACGTACAGCGAGTGCATGCGTACTAGCAACTATCATTTTGCTGTCATTTGACTGTTGTATTAGATCTCCGCACATCATCTACTTGGTCTTTTCCCAACTACATAGTTATGTTGGGGTCGGGTGGCTGTGTTGCAACTGGATACCACAGAACGATTGTCTATTTGACCTCCATAGCCCAGTGATATATTAATAAACCTAGCGTGAGCTTTAAGGTTCCGTGTGTCGACCAGTCCTCGCTTATCCCGAGCAGCGAGTACACGTCCCCTAAAGTAGTTCATCTACTTAATGATAATTAAGTAGATATATTCTAAACCCGAACTATTGTTTCTAGAGAACACCACAATGACCCGTAATTACTGTCAAAGATCTACAAATGACAGCTGAGACCAAACTACTTAACGTGCTTTCCAAAGAACGGAGGGAATCATGGTCATCTATCCACGCATGGGTTGATCCATGCGGCTGTTAATATTTTGCCATAAGATCTACGTACATACGCGTCTATGTGTGTGTGTGCGCGCCTGTTTTCGTCCGTTGTACAGAGCCGGCCTTCTGTAATGTTGTGTGGTACATCGTTCACTGTAATATCCGGGGCAGAACAAAAAGATACGGCTCCAATCTCCCTTTGTTTTCCTTTCCTATTGATTGCCACCGTCATAACAGTGTGTATTATGGTGATGAGGTCATGACCTTTGATTATGCTTTATTAGGAACTGGTTTTGTAGTAGGGACTGTCCTTTATGAGGTTCTTGCGGATATATTTTGAGCTAATTATTTACGTTTTGCAGGTGCCTTCAGAAGTTAATTATTTTTGGTCTATTGGTGATAGCTGCTATGAGGTGTTTTCAGAGCCAGCTTCCAACGAAAAATTATAGATGGCGCTCTGCAAGAAGGAGTGTATTTTTTTTAGCTATACGGAGCTGGCATTTATTGGATTTTCAAAATAAAATACTGGCTAGTAAATGCCTGTGGGTGCTTTATTTGTTCTTTTCTTGCTTGCTTGACAGTCATCTGAATTAAACGCAAGTGGAGTATTATATTCTCCTTGATATAATATGGGTATTTGTATTGTGCCTGGGTGCAAACATGTCAGGTGACATTATATACCCCAAGACAAAAATCGACAATCTGTTTGGATGAAAGCAATGAAGTTAGATGTGCGGTTTCCGATGAGAAAATATCCCAGTTTAAGTACACCTCAGCCAGTCTAAAACAGAACACAAATGCCAATTTCAAATCCTAAACTCGCAAAATAATGCTACAAATCCAAGATGTCCGCTTTGAATTATCGCGATTCGTTTTCTGCCACGAAAAAAGGTTACCGTACGTGTTACGATTGCACCTGCCACATTCCCCATATTCCGCGTTTCCGTAGTCAGTGAGACGGCAAACCACAGAATATACATATAAACTCCACTGAGGATATAACTTCCCAACATCGACAGCCATTCCACGCACACAAACATAAGCATATTCTATACAACATTCAGTGGGAAATAGCGGGGAGTCTCATATCATCCACTCGCATTTTCCCCATACATGAATTTTGCGTATGTGTGCGTAAGTTTTCTACCAAATATGGGCAGTGCAAATGCTAGTAGTTCCAGTTCAGCCTATACACGGTGCTACAAACAGCAGTCTATGTACAATATCAGATATGCAGTGATAGATGGCTAGCAACTTGTTTGTGCAATTCTGCTAAATGCTGGATACAGAGGTGCTTGCGGTAGGAATTTTGCCTTGCGTGCTTTCGAAGCTCGAACAGAATGTTTGAACGAAAGTTGGTGCAGTTTTGATTTTGTTTTAGCGAACCGTGAATCTATGTTATGAACATTTCGTCTGCGTTTGATAGGGAACTTGATAAGTTTATTCCGAAAAAAATTGTACGCCTGGTTAGTCAATAAATGTTTCTATATTATCCAGGAATACCTTAGTCCTAAGAATAGAAACTTATTAAAACACCTCACTAAGTTCCTAATCTAGTGCAATAATAGATAGTTATGTTCTTAAGCATAGTTATATCACTCATCTCGTTTAATTGTTATTAAAAGCTTTTATTTTATATTGCGTATACCAGAAATGGTTAATATGAGGATCCTCATTGTTATAATGTAATGTAACATTTTATGTACCATCTATTTACCCATATTATGCGAATAAATTATTTGATTTGATTTGATTTGTTAAGTCAAGATTAATTTTTAGTCATAGAGTTTATGTAGTGTGGACCACTCGCACGGATACTTCTAAAGATATCGTTTGGAACGTAATAATGAAAATTGTTGGTTTCAAGTTTTACTTGGTAAAAATCAAATTTAATATTTTTATTACAGCAGTGTAGGGGAAGGGGGGAAAGCTGGGGTGGAGGGCAAGTTGGTGTACCAGTCTTAATTCAAAAACTAATTGACCGATCACAATCGTTTTTGCAACTGACGCAGCGCCGCTACGACAGTTATTAGTTAGCGAAGTCACTGGACGACAACACCACGTTTTTTAGTTGTGAAATGGGAAAAAATATTATTGGCGGTTTCTTTAGCGTTTTTTTACATCACTTGGAACGTATTCGCTCTGGAAATAACAATATGTCAAATTATAAATAAATTTATTCATATTTATCAACGAGTACAGGTAAGCACTTGTATATATGTGTGTGAGAACATTGTTCTTAGAGGTTAAGTTTTTCAATAGATCGGGCATGAAAATGCAAGGTGGGGGGTATATCTATATATATCCTATACCCCGTCTTGCCCTCGCATTAAATATTCATATCCATTTCGCAACAAAAAACGTGGTGTTATTGTCCAGTGAATTCGCTAACTAATAACTGTCATGGCGGCGCTGCGTCAGGTGCAAAAACGGTTATAATTTGTCAATTGGTTTTTGATTTAAGAAGAGTACCCCATCTTACCCTAGGGAGGGGGCAAGATGGGGAGATCTGACTTTTTCTACTTTTTGTTTTTTATTTTATTAAATTACTAGCGGACGTCGCGTGGTTTCATCCGCGTAGTTCCCGTTTCCGTGAGAGTACGGGGATAAATTAACGCCTATGTTACTCAGAGTGAATGTAGCTTTCTAATTGTGAAAGAATTTTTGAAATCGGTGCAGTAGTTTTTGAGTTTATTCATTACAAACATACACACAAAAATACAAAAATACAAATCTTTCCTCTTTATAATATTAGTGTAGATTATATTATATTATATTGTGTTGATGTAGATAGTGTTGATGTAGATAGTGTAGATGTAACGCATGTTCCTTATTAGACTGATTATTAAAGAAAAAATATAATACAAACGCCATTTTTTAAATTTTATTGAACTTCAAACGTTAAGTACCCCGTCTTGCCCCCTCTCCCTATTAGTAAGTACGTATATACGCTGCTGTCAAGAGTAAAAACCGGCCAAGAGCAAGTCGGACTCGCGTGCGAAGGCTTTCGTACCATTATCAAAAAATTACGTTCCCGTTCCCGTTTTTACCCTTTGGGTACGGAACCCTAAAAATAATGGTTTACCACGAATAAATTTTGCAACAAAAAATATTTTGTTGTTTGAATATTGTTTGTTTTTAAAACCTACAATTCAACACCTCATATTGTTTGATCTACCTTACATTCTAGTGAGGTGTTTGCTACAATTGATCAAAATGTTAAATGTTTCATAACATTTAAGGAGTTTTAAACTCCCTACTGTGACTATAATCCCACAAAGATCAAAAAACCCGAAACGGAATTCAAGAGTCTCACTGCAACCCAAACAAAGGAGTCTTCTTCTTGTAAAAAAATCATCTCGCCTAGTTTGAAATGAAAGAATTCGCTTCACAAATCCGGCCTGTGATTGGGGTTGTTGTCTACAATGCGTCCGGGGACGGAGCGGGCGCCGGACACGGCACCAGGACGTGATCGATGACAGCGTGTTGGGTGAGTTTGGTCTAAGGGCAAAACTTCTCGAGGATTCCGAAATGGAAATGGTATTTTGGGTAAATTGGATGAAATGGTGATAGAGATATCTTGGATAAACGAAGAAACGAACGCCTCTATAGAAGTCGTTACGTGTTAGTCATGATTTCTCGACTTTGGATAAATTAGATGGGATTACAGTAGTTCTGTTGTCTTGGAGCTCGTGGCTAAATAATAAGAGCCGTTTGGGTCTATCTTCAAGTTAAGCCAGTTGGTCCGTGAATGGATCACCACGTAAAGCTGTTGGTCCCAATTGTAGATTGGTTGGTTGTGGTTGGCTGCAATTGTAGATCTTTGACTGACGTTACAGGTAGTCAGTGGCCTGAAAGTCTGTAAACTATTCTTACCAGTGGGTATTACACAAAATGTTTTCTATGCTATATCTCATTGTGATAGGGCGAATTTTTTACTCTTCTTGACATTCGAGTCATACAAGATTTAATGAAATTGTAGCAGTGAAAATATTTAGTCAGCGAAGTTGGGTATCTAGTGCAAAAAGATGTGCGAATACAATCGGATTCTCGTTTTATTTTCCGTTAAACAAAGCATGATAAAATACCTGCCTTGTTGTTCTGGTGAGATTTTACTTTAAACTTTTACATTTCTAAAGAAGTCGGACAGATGGGTGAAGATAGTCACACAGTGGGTGCCTGAAGACGGCCGTCATAACCGAGGTATGCCCTAGAAACCCTGATCTGGACCCATTCTGAACGGATTGGTCGGAGAAGGCAAATTGTAAACAAAATTGGAAAGCCATGGGGGAGCAGTGAGACAGAGAAGACTGACGTTAAAAAGTCCTAAAGGAAGGAAAATATTGAACCTTGATGTTTATATGTATAAAAAGTATGTATTTACAAACAAAAAAGTATCTACGAGTATGTAGTATATCAACTATGTGGTGCCCACGACACAAGCCTCGTTGCTTAGTGTGGCACTAGATTGCGCTGTGTATGATGTCCAGTGATATTTGTTTATTTAATGAACCCTATTATGAGGAGCCCGAGGCTAAATAATAACAGCTACTCGGGTCGATCTTTAGGTTAAGCCGTGCTTGCCTAGGTTGGTCTGTGGATGCGTGAACACCCATAACATACTGGGTTTCCGTGCCTCGGTAAGCACGATAAGCCGTTGGTCTCGGCTGTAATTTGCAGATCTTTGAAAGTCGTTACAAGGTAGTCAGTGGCCCAAAAATGTCGGACAACCAGTCTTACCAAGGGGTATCGTATTATCCAGTACTAACAGGGTTGTGGAAATCAGATAGGCAGTCGCTCCATGTAAAATACAGGTCAGGTATTTAGCTGCAACCGGTTAGACTGAAAGCCGACTGCAACGAAGTTGGGAAAAGGCTAGGCAGATGATGATGATAATTAAACCCTAACAAGAAAAAAACAACAACAATAAAACAAAAATACAACTAAATGTTAACCGCTTCTCGTTCATACTATGCACCTCTATCTTACGTGCTAAGTAAGGACTATGAAATAAAGCATGACGCTGTACTATAACGTTACGTCAGCTATCTGTCATACAGGAAAGCTTACACTTACAATTTTATAGCTTCCACCTTTGTTACATTTTAAAATATTGTGACTTGTGAGTTGTGGCATAGATTTCTTTAATTTTTTTTTACCTAGCCTTTTCCCAATTATGTTGGGGTCGGCTTCCAGTCTATCCTAACCGGATGCAGTTAAATACCAGTATTTTAATTGAAGTGACTGCCTATCTGACCTCCACAACCCAGTTAGTACCGGACAATACGATGCCCCTTGGGAAGACTAGTTTTCAGATTTTCGGGGTACCTACTTACTTAATGTAACGACTTTTAAAGATCTACAAATGACAGCTGGGACCACCGGTTTAACGTGCTTTCCGAGGCAAGTTGGAAACTCGTTATGTAATGGGTGGTGACCCATCCACGGACCAACCTAGACAAGTGCGGCTTTACTGAAGATCGCTTGTTATTATTTAGCTTTTTCCTCTTTCATCCTATCAGTATAAAAATTTTCGTTGCCCTTAAAAAGATTCTAACATAATCTATCCCTAATATCTCAGCCATGTATCTACACAAAGTCTGGAAGACATCGTGCCAACACTTAGTCAAAGTGTAGCTAATGCTGTAACGACGTGGATCTAACTAGACACGTTTACGTATTCCAGTCTATTGTAGTATTGTCAACATTGTGTTCTGAGCTTGTAATGGTTGGCACAGATGGGGGAATATTGTTGGGAATTTTGGTATAAATTTTCATTTGTTTAGGTGAAGAAGAACGACGTTTGTGAATAAAGAATTTTCGATACCTATTGGTCAATTTCGAATAGTTTTGTTATCTGTCTGTTCAATAAAGAAAAAAACTTCAGCAATCCAATAGACCCGAACCGGCAACCAAAGATAGAACAAATTGGTGCAGAAAAGTGAGGAGTCCCGTCATATCCCCATCCATCATAACTAAAATGAGAAGCAAGATATATAATAAAATTAATAGTTGACAGCCAACTAGCGATAGACGGGACAAACGAAAAAATCTTATATAATATTCCAACTTAGTAACAAGTTGGTCTGAAGTGTCGTACGCCCGCTTGTCAAAATCAAAAATGTTCGGGATGAATTTTTTTGTTGTTTTTGTTTTGTATGACAACATTCCCAATGTCCGCTTTATATATATTTTTAATCCCTTTGATAGCCGCACTATCGTACTAGGATGAAGATCCGTTATTGTAGTTGTGAGAGAAATAAAATAAATCTAAATGACATTCAGGAATTATTGTTATTTTTAAACTGCACACTGAACCTGAATTCCTGTTACGCTGAAAACGGTCGCTTACGGTAGATTGCGTACGTCAGCGAGAAATATGTAACAACATAAGCGCCGCTGACGTCAGCGTCGCAGTATGGTGCTATATAGAACACAATGTATACTCGTACGCGGACCGACGTACGCGACCAACATCAGCGTAGCAGGAATTCAGGCCTGTCAGCTCATAGACATGATTAAAATATTCTACCAAACTCCCTAACCTAGTTTAAAATCTTCTACGGTAAAACTTTCAAAACAACATTAAAATAAACTCCTGCTTCCAACAATTCCATCAGAGCGCACCAGAACGTTCTCACAATAGAACTAAACTTCGAATCACTTAGCGATTCCCCATTAACTTGCTTCTAGTTCAGAGTTATTTCACTACGTCATAATTATTGCCCGCTTTCGGGCAATTATGTGCGACAATACTGCCAGTAAGATATGCAGAGGTTTTGGCTTCACAAGCGATTTGGAACTCTATTTTGGAGTTGCTAAGGGTGATTGTGATATGAGAGTGGACAGTAATATGGATCGAATGTTAATGTTGATTTAAGGATAGCAGTGTATGGTATTAGGCATGCAATTATTATAGGAGTCAATATTGCACAGTGCTTAGGTGTAAATATATGTATGTACATCAAGCATTGGACAGAGACCATTTATATATGAGTGAAATTTAGCCGTTGGTCCCAGCTGTCATTGTCGTTACAGGTAGTCAGTGGCCCGAAAGTCTGACAACCAGTCTTACCAAGGGATGCGATATCGCATTAGTCAGTGGCCCGAAAGTCTGACAACCAGTCTTACCAAGGGATGCGATATCGCATTAGTACTAACTGGGTTGTGGAGGTTAGATAGTCAGTCACTCCATGTAAAATACTAATATTCAGCTGCATCCAGTTAGACTGGAAGTTGGCCCCAACATAGTTGGGAAAAGGCAAGGTGAAGAGATGATGAGTATGTCGAAAAAATCTTTGAACGAGAGCAAAGATTCTTATTTAAGGCTATCTTAATATCACCGAACACGGTGTTTTCGGGAGGTTCCTGCACCGAATCGGGCGGGAGGAAACGCCCGGGTGTTTCCACTGCGAGGATCGACCGGAGGACACGGTGGAGCACACGGTGGAGGTGTGCCCCGCGTGGGCGGAGCACCGCCGTGTCCTCCGGTCGGCGGCGGCGACGTCTCGCGTCCGGCCCTGGTGCAAGCCATGGTCCGGAGCGAGACGGAATGGGACGCCGTCACCTCCTTCTGCGAAGCAGTAATGCTAGAGAAGGAGGTGGCGGAACGTGAGAGGGAGAGAACCTCACAGCGTCCCGGCCGCCGCGAGAGACGCCCCGGGCGTCCGAAGCCCCGGGCGAAGAGATACCGTGGCCCCGGAACACAAAGCGCGATGAAGGAACATGGATGGGTTTTAGTCAGTAAAAGTCTGACACTCCCTCCTGCTCCGCCCAGAGCGAGAGAAGTCATTTGATGATTTGCAATCCGAAAAAAAAAAAAAAAAAGGCTATCTTAATAATTATAAATCCAATGTGTACGCGTCCAAAATCAATGGTGACAATACTATATTCGTGGACAGACCTCAATTTATACGTAAACATAATTATAGTAGCCAAATATTAACATCAACTTAGTCCCAAACAAGGTCACTAGCTCTCCGTAGACATTGTTGGCTATTTCCATACCTGTAATTTTTGCGGTATCCATGTATTTCCAAGGTAAGTTTAATAACCATTGTAGTCATTCCGAAAATCTGACGTTACGAAACGTCCTTTCATTATGGGGATACCTCAATAATATATTTTTTCAAGGGCTTTTCAATGTGCTTGGGTTATGCGGACGGTGGATGAAACATTCCTAAAATATCTGCGTATTATGATGTTTTTATTTAATCAACATTTGCCCTTTGGAAAGTTAATCGGATCATCTGTAAGATGAAATCAATTATGGAAAGTATACATTTCAATATCAACTCGAAAATGTACCGGAATTACGTTTGAAGTTAATCGATATAGCTCACAGAATGAGTAAATTGACAATACGAACGCAATACGAAGACCTTAGTAGAGGAGAACGACCAAATTAGATGACAATAGGAAAACATGAAGAGGAAAGTTCAAAAAAATACCTTGATCAATGCTCCGTTACTGTATCAGAGAAACACAAAATACGTTATTTTGTTTTATAAGCAGGACGTAAAGATCGCGACGCATCTCATCTAATGTTCTGTATTTAACATCAAATGCTCTTCAAAGACTTTTAAAACCCGGTTCTCATAAAACAAAGGTGTCATTAAAGCAAAAAGCGCTTCATTGGTTCGCGTTCTATAAAAAGCTGGAACCCTCAACAATCGCATACAGTATTAACCTCGAACGTAATAGCGAACATTAAGCAGCTGCAGCGCTTTACTTAATTACGACTGTGTTTACGAGTTGAGTGCAGTTGAATCACATGCAGAATGCCGCTTGTGATCTAAGAGCTAGGGAGAAAAGCTTTCATGTTATTTCAACCACTATTCAAGGCTTCCTAGTGCATGCTACTGTGTCGTTCTTTCAAGGATTAGGTCGTTGTTTTCAAAATAACAGCTCTTTGCACGAAGAACACACTAAGCTATCGAACAAAATGACAGTGGCTACAGACAAGTCTCAAGCTTTGAAAACGTGTCTAACCACAGTGTGTCTATGTCTCTGAATGGCGTCAATCCATGGATTTGTGTTCGAATAGACACAAAGAGATTTAAGTTACTATAGAGAAGCTTTCGGTAGAACTCTCATAGAAATAAAAATCTTATGACTCAGTCAAAGAAATAAAATGACAGACACAGAACAGAAATGACATAATAGCGAAGTTGGACACATTGCACTTGTACTGACCAGTTGGATCTTGCAAGTTGATTATTTTGTTCGCATTGACTTTTTTACCACGAGTATATTATTTAAATGTCATTGACACTATATATCAGTATTTTTAACTCAAAAAACGAATGTAAAATTTTCACCAACACTGTCTCTTTGAGTATAGCCTTGAGCAATCGAGTGCACATGATCGCAACGCTCAGTCAGACGCTTTCCCGGTATTTGCGACGCAGATGAGATAAAGAAGCGCTGTTTACTTACATAGCACGAGCTAAAGAAAGGCTGGGAGTTGTTGATTTTGCTTTTTAAGGGTCTTACAAAATAGTGTCACGTTTCAATGGAAGATCTGATTTCAAGAGACGATTGATTAGCGTGTTTTCTATAAACAAGTTCTAGTTTTCAACAGGTCAACGCCAGTAGCCATAAAACAAATATCAAACACACAAATGCAAACGCATGTTGCATTTTTATTTGTATTTATCAAAATATTGCATTACATTAATCCGGCTCGAAGAACCGAAACATTTTGTAGATGATTTACTACGTTATGAATCTGCAGGTGTAGAAAATAACTCATCATTTGCTTAGCCTTTTCCTAATTATGTTGAGGTTGGCTTCCAATAAAACTGGATGCAGTTGAATACCAGTTTACATGGAGCGACTGGCTATCTGACCTCTATAACCCAAATAGTACCGGGTAATACGACCCCTTCATAAGACTGGTTGTCAGACTTAGTTAGTCTGACAGTATAGTAATAAAACGGTACGTAGTAAGTTAAATTCAGTATATTTTCTTCGAACAATGCATTACGAAAGTACAATGTTACAGGATAAAGTTAACGTAAACTTAACAAGGCATTTCGTACGGAATGGTTGAGCCCAGATGTGTCCCTATTCAAGGCTGAATAATCGAACATATGGGAACGGACCCTCCGCTAGTGAACCTTGCCATTCATGTGAACTTAGTTCTCGATATAATCTACATACTACCCCTACGTTAATCCTGCAATGGATATTATAATTATGGAGCTTAACATTACACTTTACCCGCCCCTTTACATGGGACTTAAACATAACTGGCGAAATGTGGATGTACAGGTGTGATGGTAATAATGGTAATAATTATTAATGTGTAGTGGCAGATTTTAGTGAGAGTTTTTTTTTTAAATATGTGTCGGCGTTGTCAGGATTTATTTCGTTATGCTTGAACATTATATGGGCATAAGATGGGTTTCGTGCAATGAAAACACACCGGATGCAATAAATCTTCAATAAATCTTCAATCAATATTCACAATAATCACGAATATCCACGATGGAAAATGGTTAGAGGTTGTGAGCTTCTCCGCTCACTCACGCACACGTTCTCAGGCAGACTGCCCCACCGTTGTCGGCGTTGTCGCTCACCCCACAATCACTTGTCAAACAATGACCTCACTACCGTCATCTTGTAACAAATGTTAGAAGTTTCTTAAATCTACGGTTTCTGCAGTTCGGCTGAGACATAATATATGTAACATATTATCAAAAAACAATCTCACCAAATCTGCCACTATTTCAAACCAAACATACAAATCCATTGCAATGCCATTCTGCACCAAACTGCTCAATAGCGAGAAGCAAGCCAGCAAATGTCGATCGATCAATGTAAAGTACTGCAATACAGCCCACCACCTATGTAACGTATCGACGTTCAGGGGTTTCGATGATAGATGGCGCCACTTCCCTAGCTGTGCAATCTCGGATTGAAACGTACAAGTAAATTGTATTTGAAAGACGTTGATTTATTTTGCTTTTTTTGTAGTTTTCAGGAAGAAACAAAGTGTTGATGAAGCTTTCTATCTCATCTTCAATCCTTGCAACAAATTAGTCATAACATAACATCAAGCCTGTAATCCCCGAAGGGTTAAGCAGAGGTGTACCTAATAGTACACCCATATTTCGCCAGTTATGTTTAAGTCCCACGTTATAATTATTATGATTGAGCCTATTGCCATCAACCGGGCACAAATCCAGACTCCGTGGCTGTGACTGAAAAATTCCTGATAGAAAGACCCAACTTTCCCGACCTGGGAATCGAACCCAGGACCTCATGCTCAGCAGTCACGAGTGCGACCACTAAACCAACGAGGTAGTCCGACGCTGGTGTGGAGTCATCCTAACTTATTTACTACCATTATAAATGTGGAAGTTAGTTTGTTTGTCAGCTGAGCGGATTTCGACAAAATTTGGCATACCGGTAGAACATAACCTGCGATGAGACGTTTTTATGTTGCCCACGGGCCTCTGACTTGGCTTTACATGCCGTCGAGAAATATCTCTCAGGCATGCTGGTTTCCTCACGATGTTTTCCTTCACCGAAACAAATGATAATTATACAATACGCACATGAATCCGAAAAATCAGACCTGCGTGTCTTGGGTTCGAACTCAGACCTATGACTTGGCAGTCCGACGCTCACACCAGTAAACTATCACTGATGCGTGGGATCAATTCTAACCCTAACGCGAGCAAAGCCACGGGCAAAACCTAGTTCTCTTCTCATAACATAGTACCCTGAAATCTTCGACGTCAATGCATAACTTCAATTTACAAAACACTCAAAATACCAAATAATAAGACTCAAAATCGACCTTGCATCGCCTTTCCGAACTTGTTCGAAACAAACTCCCCGTTCAAACTCTCATGACAGATTTAGCAGTTCTCCTTCACAAACACCCGAAGCAATAGATTCAAACGTTTTACTGCACAAAGTTTAAATGAGATAGCATTTTATGTTACTCTTCAGGGCACAGTTTTTTGGTAGTTTGATCGAGTTTTGTCTCTCTCTGGTTCGGGTTACTTTAGGATTGTAAGTTTGTATTTGGATTCCGAGGAGATAGTTGGGAAGGTCGTGTAGAAGAAATCGTTTAGGTTCTCGTGATAACTTGTGATAGACACCATTTTGGGTTGCTTTGAAGGAGATGTAGGTACTTAGGTAAAAAGTAATGCTTAATCACATCATATTGATTTCACGGCTAGGTGGGCCGTTATGACACTGCGGACCCAATGCAGGCTGGTTGTTGCCAACTTCCTTCGAATTATAAATAATTGGTTTCCTTTAACGTTTTGAAACCAATGGTAAAGACCAAAAAATAACACATGGCATAGCTTGCCTGCCTTTTTGTTACCACTGAATAAAAAAATAATCGTATCCGGCTCGAAGGATCAACATTTTTTTTTCTGCTGTTACCAAGTAAATTCCTATTAAAATAAAGGTACAGCAATTTATACTCCTCTTATAACTCAATTAAGGCGAAATATAAAACCTTTTAGTAGTTTCAACGTCGAAACTAGTTCATCAGAGTACAGTGCACACCTTATGTTCGTCTCAAGAGACGAAACTCGACCACAAAGTTAATGCTTTCGCTCCTTTGGGCATCAACTTATAATAGAATGGCGACCGACGACCAAAATTGTAATTTATTTATTAAATTAACATTGAAATAGAGCCAGACGATAGAGTAGAAGAAAAACTTAAGGCTGCTTTTAATTTTAAGTTAGAAGAGAATACTGTCTTTGCTGATTGAAATTGCTTAGGTGATTTGAATTTCGGTCGAAATACATACATAAATCGGTAAATATAATACCATCGATCTACACTTTGCCTAAGTTGCGGCAGTAGTTACAGGAAAACCAATTCCCGTTAAATCTGATATTAGTTCAAACTATATTTATCATAGAAAATCGGTATTTCCCAGTAATTTAAGCACATCGTGGAATATTCTGTTTAGTAGACAGCCATATTAGGTTGAGTTTGAAGCTGTATTCAAAGTAGTTGGGGAAAGGATGAGGTTACAAAATTGTTTCAATCAGATACAAAAACTCATGAACGACTGATGCTTCAAAATTAAAATCAAAGCATTTATTTCAAATAAGCCATTTACAGGCACTTTTGAACTGTCGAAACAAAGATGAAAATTAAATGTAGCTACAGTCCCAGTCACAAGACATAAAAACTGTGAAAGTACTGTAGTTGCCCATTCTCTAGCGTAGATCTCTATGGAGAAGAACGGGCAAGAAACTCCATGGACACTCTTTTAAATCAGAATATTGTTACAAAATCTTGGTTACATCATTCATGTTGAGATGGTATATTATGTGAGAACAATGTAGCAAGATGTGCGAACAATGTGTGTGAACAATGTAAAAGTGTCCACATTAAAAAAACACACAAAAAAAAATACAATTTAAAATAATTCATTCAAATAAGCCATGGCCACTAAGAGATGACCAGTCACAACTGACGGCGCCCGTTCACGGACATGAGGCATGTATCAGCACCATTCAACTCAACCATTTTGAAGGGAACTAAATGATCCGAAACATGCGCCACCATCAGCGAGACATTTGAGTGAGCATGACATACTCTCAACCGCCAGGGCACATTCAAGTCAAGAAAAGACGTAGGTTTTCAGTGAATGATAGCTTTCTAGTACATAGTACTCACACAATATGGGCTATGCAATTATATAATACTAAAGAGATTGAATCTATACAATGCAAAGATAGTTGTACAATCTTCAGCAGCTCCAACAATACAATTAAATGCTATCAATTTATGCGCCCCTGTCCTTGTGGAGCAGGACCAGCATTGAGCCAAGCATTTTTATCAGCGATATAATCGCTAACTTGTAATATGCTTGCTTACATAGTGTGCGTTTACTGCTTTGACTGCCTTGTGGGTGTACTTGTTGAAATCGCTACAGTTTTGCAGAGCAGTGAGGTCCTTATTTTTTCCAGACCGGAAGAAGTGTTAACGGTTTTTTCATCTGGACTATCTCAGTAGCAGCCATTGTAGCCAGATGTCCAAATTAGGTCAGGTACAGGTATAGGCCCTCTTTTACATTTCACGAATCAGTCTTTTACATTTCACCATGAGTTTAAAACATAACTGACCAAATGTGCCCTAAGTACATTTCCCATTTTGTTGCAAAATATTTGCTCACAGCAAAATTGGCATTAAGAAGACTTTAAAAGAACGATAAAAAATACTAAAACTGAAACGAACGATTAACGTGAACATTTCAAAGCACGAAAAGAATTCTTTACCTTTAATAATACCTAGATCAAAGTGAAAAAGGCTCGTTAAAATAGAATCCAATTATTCCCATGTCCATTGCAAATTGTACAGGATTTAACTGAGATAACTAGAGAAGGTTTTTGCTTCAAATAAATTATGAAATGGAGAAAGTTAGAAAGAAACTTTAATTAAAGTCTATTTTTGTCTAAGTGGGAATTGCGAGAGGGTGTTTAGAGCTTTACTGTTGGGTTCTAATTTTTTTTTTTAATGTTGTCAATGGCCTGTATGTTGGGCAATTTAGAGGCCCATGTTTGCGCTTATTGGACGATTTATTGACAGCATCATTGATGATTTTGACATTACTAAATCTTATAGTTGAAAGATGTCAAGATGTAATGATATTTTTTTATTTAATATGTAAAACACACATGCTATGCACGTATGCTATTACAGTTTGGTTTTAGCCACACATCTAAAACCTCGCAGGGCTTATCTGTGTGCTGGCGAGCCGTTCGTTTAATTTTACAAAATGTTACAACTACAATGATACATTATAAAACTTACTTTTTAATGATGGTAATAATAATTCATAGGTACAATACTCGTACATACTATAAGAGAAGTTTTGTGTAAGGAAAATTAATAATATGAATTATTAAATCAATTTACTATTTAAAACCCAAGATGCATAATTTGCCACACACCAAACAATCACCATGAATCATCAAAAAAAAAAACATAAATAAGAAGTAGAAAACCGCTTAGCTATCAAGCAGGTCTTAATCTAGCTTTAAACTTATGCACTTCCGTTCCATATATTATGTCAACGGCTTTGCGGCTGGGCCGGACATTTGGTCCAATTTATGTGACTCCGTATATGGGCCCACGTACAGTAAGATTTGTTTCGTCCATGATTTTGATAACGGACAACGAGATGTAGTAGTGTAGCGATCCTTGCAGACTGGTTGGTCCATACACTATAATACGATTTTTTTAAATCTAAATCTATGCGTTTTACGAGAGGTCCGTAAAGTCCGATTTCTATGGCATAAAAATGATTGGTTGTGTGACCATGTTGTTAGTCTGAAAGTGGCACCGGTGACTGAAAAGTTGTGTAGTAATCGGTTAACGTGATATGGACATTGGAAAAGAGGAAGACCAAAGAAACGATGGATGGATTGTGAATAATGTTAAGGCAAGAAAGGAGGTGTTTTATGAGACGACGAGTAAAATAGAAGTAGGTACAGAAGAAGAAGATAATGCGCCGACCCCAAATAAATTGAGATAAAGGCAGTAGAATAATGATGTGTGATCATGTAGTCTTAAGCAGGTATAGATTTAGAGAATTTGTACCCGAAGTGTTAAGTGTGAGTGAGTGTTTAATACATAAATATTAAAGTCAAGTCGTACAAATTGTGGGAAACGAAAGCAGGTCAATATTTAATTGATAAAAGAAAGAGATTATCTCAAAGCATAAAAAAAAAAACCATATTATAATACTTATTCTCACAACGCAATATTGGTAATACACCAGAGAGATTTATTAATAAATCAACCAACTTTCTTGTTTAATGGCGGCATAAAAAATTGCCAATCATCCTCCTTCGCCGCGTTAAACTTTATAATCTCCATTTTAATTCACTGAGAAGTTTTATCGTGGCTAATGAATTTACAAATCCTTCTGGATTATGGCCCGAGTTTTAGAAAGTTGGTAACGCTTATTCTGGTCGGTTTGGAATATTCTGTGACCTGCTTTGTTTTGATTTTCGGCTGAGTAAGAACAAAAATTTGAATTAATTTTTTTAGTTATTGTTTTGGTGAAATCTGAGTTTAAAATTGTTCATGGAAGCGAAGATACTAGTATCGAATGGGACCAACTGCAAATGGGACCAATTGCGAATGGGACGAACTGCGAATGGTACCAACTGCGAATGGGACCAACTGTGAATGGGACCAACTTGAATGGAACCAACTGCGAATGGGACCAACTGCGTATGGGACTAACTGCGATTATGATGATTTTTGAACGCGTGACGAAGTGCGAATAGGAAGAAGTGCGCATAACCCATATAAGTTATAAACGAAGTACTAATATAATAAATGCGAAAGTAAGTTTGTAGTTTGTTGTCGAAAGTAACCTTTTCATGCCTAAACCATTGAACCGATCGTCCTGAAATTTTGCATATACGTTGTTCATCCCGAAAAAAAGTACTGTTCCCAAGGAAAACAACATTAACGTTCTTAAGATAATAGATGGCGTCACGTGTCTTTTAAATTATGATTAAATTATATTATAACCCGAATTGATTGTCAAATTCTAAATAAACGCGAGCGAAGCCGCGTCTAAAAGATGGTTTCCAATATTTGTTTAGTCGTTGAAATTATTTTTATTTTGTTGCGTTTTGTTGTATATTTCAAAACAAAAGATCATCCAATATTAGTAACACATCTTTCATTAGAACATTAATTTTCAACTTTTTCTTTCTAGTTTTTTATACCTGGAAAATACCAGACAAATTCAAACTAGTATTCACCTGCCCCCAGTTATATAATACTAGAAACCATCATAGTGAGAAAAGGCTGTGCAAACGATAATGATAATCACGGAACATCAATTTTCACATACTACTTAACCTAACTTCAGCAAAGCATGCCATAGACAAAGTATACTATTTGATTGACTGATTTGGTCTCTGACTCATAATCTCGAAGTGAACTAATAACAACAAAACACACACACACACATCAATAACACATCACTTTATAAAATCTCATAATAGTACATTTTGATACAAGTGAAGAAAGTTTGTTCTTGTATCGGAGGCGGAATTAACTCCCGAGCCGCAGGGTGTTTTTGAGCCGAGAATTGCAATAACAAATGTCCACGTTTATCAAATGACGTTTTTCAATACACTTTTAAAGAAATAAAATAATAGAACGATATATATTTTTGTCATGAATTATTAGGATACTATGATTTTTATTTTCTTTTTTTCCGCGCTTTGCTTTCGCCAGGTTGAAGGAGAAGCAAAGGCTCCTACCTTTGTCGCTATACAGCCTAATATAAAAAAAGTTTTTTTTTTTTAATTTTGAATTTAGTTTTAATTTGTTTACAAAAGTAAATATTAATTTTAAATAATCATGTTTATTTATGATATTCTATTTATAAACACAATTTGAATATGAAAAAAATATTTGCGCCGCAAGACGCATTATTGCTTTGCCGAAATAAAAAAGAAACATTCACCTCCAAATAAAGGCATTGAACCAATTTGGACTAAGTATAGGTATAGTTATCTGTGGCAATTTTCATTTCCACTGTGAAATACATTGCATGTTGAACCTAATCTTAGTGCGATAAGAACCAGTTTTCGAGGAAGTGTATTGAAAAAAAATTTCTGAAATCAAACACATTCTAACCCGCTAACACAATTCAAAACCTTCAAAAACCTCCCATCCATATCAATAACAGCACAGACTCACCCAGAAATGTCTAGTTCAAAACCAAAAGATTCCTTACGCGAAATAGCCAATACACTCCTGAACACGATCTGACAGGATATCCATAACAAGAAAACTCCATTGTCGGAATCGAAGCTCATTTGACCTAGTTTTTCGTGGCAATTAGATTGTTCGCCCCCAAGCTCTGATATATTGATACTTGGACCATTTTTATGAGGATGTATGGCTGTTTTGATGTTTGCTGTTGAAAATGGTAGGTGTGTTGAGAAATGGTGGTGTTTTGTCTATGGAACGGGAGAAATAGAACGAATAGGTAAGGAAGATGGACTTTCCTTGCAAAATTGAATATTGATCTTTTGGAACCTACTCTTTGTTCGTTGTCTTGGAGGGGCTCGTGGCTAAATAATAACAGCCGCTCAGGTTGATTTTCAGGTTAAGCCACACTTGTCTAGGTTGGTCTGTGCATGGGTGACCACTTACATATCGAGTTTCCTCCGTGCCTCCGAAAGCACGCTAAGCGGTTAGTCTCGGTTGTCTTCTATTAAATCTTATTCAGTAAAAATTTAAGTATTTAGGTTGAAAATCTGTCAAAAAACCGGTACAGAAATCAATTCTAAAAAAAAACCTCACGTGGTACGAATTCCAAGAAATCAAAGTGCGGGACAGCAGTAAATCAAAAATGGATAGGATACACACACTTATTCGCAACCCAGCTGAAGGATTTGTTATTCAATTTCCTCTCTCGACTACTCCAACACATATTTCCCCCACCTTTGTTATCAGATACGGTCTGACGGATATCGACCACTTGAAGTTTCAAGGGAAATCGCTCTTTATTACCGAGAGGGTAGGGTTAAGAATCCGGTCTGTTGTTACAGCTTTTTGTTTTAAAGATACTTATTATGATACGGTTCATAATTATTGGACTTATTATGTTGAATGAATGTGCTCGCAACTTGACTCTTTTTACGTTAAAAAAAATGCTGGAAGAAATAATCTAGAATCCCTTTTTAGGGTTCCGTTACCAAATTTAATGAAATTCGTCCGTCTGTCTGCCTGTCTGTCCTTTCGTATGTCACAGCCATTTTATTGAGGCTACTAAACCAACCTGACGCCATATACAGATAGGACGCGCCCTAATATCGTTAAATTAGCAACTGTCAATCAATCATCTTCCTATTTTAACGATGCATTTTGATCCTCAGTACCCTTAATGGTCCTTCGATCCAAAATCAATCTCCGAACTTCAACACTTATTGGAGAGGCATAAGAAGTCTTCATCTAAAAAAACTAATAAAAAGTAACCCTATATAAATGACAGTCCACAGTGGATCACATAAAACGGTTCAGTATATTCTGCCCCGTAAGACAAACAGCGGTAACTCAACAAATGTATATTTTAAGACTGTCGACTTCAGGACCAAGCCTCAGAACCTATTCTCTTGCAGCGAGGTGTGAGACAGGGAGACGTCATATCTCCGAAACTATTCACCGCTGCACTGGAGGATGTCCTCAAAGTTCTGTAATGGAGAGGGCTAGGCATCAACGTCAATGGCGTCACATCACTCACCTTCGGTTTGCCGACGATATAGTGGTCATGGCTGAGACCATGGAGGACCTCAGTACAACGTGGTCGCTCACAATGGACCTCACCAGAAGGCTTAAAGTCACCCAAAGGACAATGGAGAGGGCGATGCAAGGAGTTTCCTTGCGCGATCCAATCAGAAATAAAGACATCCAAGCAAGAGAACCAAGGTTACCGACGTAGCCCGAAGAATTGCCAAACTTAAGTGGCAGTGAGCAGGGCACATTGTTTGCAGAACAGATGGCCGATAGGGCCGAAAACTTCTGGCGTGGTGACCGCGAACCGTAACACGTTGCGTTGGAAGGTCTCCCACTAGGTTGACCGATGACCTGGTGAAGGTTGCGGGAATCCTTTGGATGCGAGTCGCACGGGACCGGTCAATGTGGCGACACTTGGGGGAGGCCTATGTCCAGCAGTGGACGTCTTTCGGCTGAAATGATGATGATGATATTTTAAGATAACAGGGAAATGTGAAAATGTGTTTCTCTTCATTGTGTTTTCTTCCTACCATTTTCCTATATTACTAAGACCAACGAAACTCGTTTTTTTGTCATTCTTCCCTATTAACTTTCGTTCTATAATTTGTTCCGTTTTCTTCCATAATCATCCATGTTTTCTTTGGTCTTCCTCTCCAAAGACATACATGTCTCTTGTTCAGTACAAAAATGTGATTATTTTTCTTAATTTTTTTCTTCTATAATTTAATTCAATTACTTTATTGTTTCAATGAAGATACGGTAATTTTTAACAGTCCATCTGTTGCAAGATGTTGCGAAATGTTCCAAGCTTTCTTATGCAATAAAAAAAAAAACAGAATATTTTAATTCTTTGGAGATACTGCTTTTTGGCTTTCGAAAGCAGTGTATTCTGTTCTTTATAAAGAAAGTTGTGGCAGGGGTGAGAGTCATGGATTAGATAAAGTTAGTGGGCCTTTGTTTGTGGGTGAAAGTGTAAGTGGAGGCGGATTGAGGAATCACCTGTAGTACAAAATTGATACATGTTATGTTGAATGTCTTGTTTCATTACACGAACTGATAGATCACTGGAGGTATTAAACTCAGCCTAATCCAGGCCAAAGTCAAATCAACGTGTTTTATTTACTAAATGAAGGTGTAAAGTTGTAAATAATTATAAAGTTCAGTGATATCTATGTTTTGCCGTCAACGGTGTATAAACAATAAAACAATGTCATAATCACTGAATGAATGAATTAAATTTTGTTAAAATGTGATGGCAGCCATCTATAATATAAATTAAGTCGAGTAATTCATCAACTCGTCCCACATGCCCACGGCCCATTTGGGACGAGATGATGAAAATCAAAATAAATATTTTTTTTGTTCTGCAACTCGTCCCACGTTTCATTTATTTTTAATTTCTAGGTATTAAATTTTAATGTTCATTAATTATTTCTTACTAAAAAAACCGCATCCAAATCGGTTCATTCGTTTAAGAGCTACGGTGCCACAGACAGGCACACGCACACAGCACATATGGTTAGTAGTTACAGGTAAGCGGAGTCGACCTCTTTTCTGTAATCTGGATTTGTAAAACAACCTATACCTACCCCTTTGTAGAATGCAGTTATGAAATTCTAGATCTAACGTTTACTTTTTGTACCACACACCACAAGGTACAACGGCACCCTGCTTTGAATCGGATTGCAACGGAAATTGAAAAGCGAGGACCATTCAAACTTGACCCAATCAGAGTATCTGATCGATAAGCTATTATAAGAATATTCTTTACATTTCCCATTAACAATGTCTTGCAACAAGGCATTGTTAATGGAAAATATGAAGAAAAACCCTTAATATTAACATAACATAACATCACGCCTCATGCCTTAGTTAGGCAGAAGTGTACCTAATATTGCACACCCACATTACGCCAGTTTTTTTAAGTCCCATGTGATAGGGGGCGAGCCTATTTCCATCAACCGGGCACAAATCCAGACTCCTTCCAAAACATACCAAAATGCATCTGTAGTCTCGAAGGACCAATATTACAGCTATTCAGGCCAACGACTTAAAGTTTTTGTCCTCCCTTTGATACAGCCCATAAAAATATAAATAAATTCCACCTACAGCCCATATTAATCAGCGAAACGATAACATTTACTAAATAGGTTATAACACCGGCTCCTAATCCAGGCCTACTAGTCGTTATCCGTTGAAATTACCGCGGCAAACGACACTTTCACATATCACTTTTACCTTCCCTCTACACTCTACGGCGTTATGTTTGGGAATTTTCATTACGTTTTATGACGAAACTAACAAAAATATTCTAGATATCATTTGCTTACTCTTAATCTGTTTCATTTTTCATTGGCAACAAATACGAGTAACACTTATGTTCATATGAAAATGAAAAAGATGAATAAAAAACATGTTTGCCTTTGATTCATGTGCGTATTGTATAACTATCACTTGCTTCGGTGAAGGAAAACTTCGTGAGGAAACCAGCATTTTTGAAGGGATGTAAAGCAAAGTCAGAGGCCCATTGGCAGAATAAAAACTCTGACACCAGGTTAGGCACTAACCACATAAAGAAGGTAAGAAAAACCAATACACGACAAGAAATAGGAACATAAAATCAGTACAAAATACACGTGACTGCCATAATAACATAAATTATTTTCCATTATTCGCAAATAACGTTACAAACATGTCTAAAAATACATTTCCTGTATGTATTGTGTACGATTACTTGTTACATGCTTCTACAGTATACACTCATGCTGCTGGGTGATACTGAAATCGGAGATTTAGAAAAATACTAACTGAAGTGATCGTTACTTTTATTTATGTACACCAGCAATACATACTAAGAATTATTGTGAAAATAATATAAAAGTGCTGGTATGTATGCCTGTTATAGGTACACGCAGCATTCACCATAAGACAACAACATAATTATACATTTTCAAATCTTAATAATAAAATTTGAATACAAAATAAAATAAAATTTACTTAATACTAAATGAATGAATTTGTGATGGCTACAAGGTTGTAGTTTATTTGACAGTGGTTTAAAGAAGAATAATAAAATAAGCTTACATTTTATATTATCATGGAGTAGAATGAAACCTAATTAAAAATATTGTATTTTTCATGGAGTAGTTTGGGAACTATTTTTGGAGTCCTTTGGGAATAACCCATTGTATGTACACCTTAGCCGTGTGGTATCCGGTAGAGTAGAATAGAACCAACCCATTACACTCACGGGTGTCGTATAAGACGACTAATGTCTGAGGCAGAACACCTTGCGCCTCCGTAGACCAGAGAATGGGCAGCAGCGTTTTCTGTTAGTCTTTCATCACTGCGATCTCCAATCCGCCTGCCAAGCGTGGAGATTACGGCAAATTCCTCCCATCATGGGAGAGGCTTATGTCCAGCAGTCGACGTTATGGGCTGTTGTAGTGTGTAGTAGTATGTACACCTAATCTATTCGCAGTCCTGATTTCGTCTTATGTTTCTTCCTTTTATATTGTGTTTAAAAGTTACTTACATACACTTCACACAGCTAGGTATCTTCAGTATGATTCCCGTCTCGGGCAAAGTGAAATTGAGTTTTCTAGTTAGAAAACTCTTAATATAATTATGCCTATTATAGATTTGTTAGGAGTTTTACAAGGTTCCAACTCACATGAAATAGAATAACTGTCAAAAACGTGGGTGTGTTCTGGAATCACTTCAGTAATATTGAAATAAAACAACCGTCGGTACTAGATGGGAGAAATATAAGCATTCATTTTCACTAGATATTTGACGGCTCAGAGCATCAGAACCTATTGTTTGCTCTTAACGTAAATATGCATATTTGTGCCACATTGGAAGCTTGAACACTGATATTACCGGACGGTACGGATTTTGTTAATTACATTTTTGGTGCGTATAGCTATTTTATGAGTACCTCCGTTTCTAATCACGAAACAAAAAGAGGATAGTAGATACGAGTATCTATCTTTATTATTTCAACAAAAAGTTTACAATTTTGGTGTATAATTATTACTACGACCCGAACGACCCGAACGGCGCAGCGGTAGTGAGGCTGCCTTACGTTCTTAGGGTCCCGGGTTCGAATCCCGGTCGGAGCAAATGTTTGTGTGATGAGCATGGGCATTTGTTTCCGAGTCATATGTATATTAAGTATGTATTTACAAACAAAAAGTATCTGGTGTCCACGACACAAGCCTCGTTGCTTAGTGTGGCACTGGATGGCGCTGTGTGTAATGTCCAGCGATATTTATTTATTTTATTATTTACTAACTACACAACACTACTACTACAAACTCTACACCACTACTCCACCACTATCTCTCGTCTCTCCCCTCCTCTCTCTCTTCTCTCTCTCCTACTACTATATTATTACTAATTATTATTTATACTCTGAGTATAGTAGTATACCAAAATTGTAAGATACCTCTTTTAAATTATTAAACGATACCCAGATTTCGGGTTAGACCAAGATCGTGTGTGTGAGTAACAAAATTGAAAAGAGTATGCTTAGATTTTTTGATCATGTGGAGAGTGTGAGTGAAAGGCGACTTACAAGGAAGATGTGAGTGGGAACGCCAGGAGGGGACACCCTAGTAGGACATTCATTGACCTTGTTGCTGAGGTTTTTCAGAAGGATCAGATGTGAAGTACTCGTAACCAGAGTGCAGAAAGTGGAAATTACGATTTTTTCCTACTCCTCCACTATACTTTTCTGATTAATTTCGTTGCGGGATCCACGACAGTTAAATTCATTCTCTGGGACTTCGTCGAGCTTAATTGTCTCGGCGCTTTTCTGGTGGTCGCCACTGTTGATTCTGGCTTTCAGGAGTTACAGTGGATTGGGAACAGTGTGGCGGGCTTGTCCCATTATAAAAAAAAAACCGGAGTGCGGGTATGAACGTGGACGAGGCGAAAAGAGTATGTTAAGATCGTAGCAGGCGTTTTGTGGTTTCTGCCTGCCCCTATTGAAAAAGTTGTGAGTTTATGAATCTATGATATCCAGATAGGCTAGTATAATAGGCCGCTGCAAACATAACCTGGCAAGATAGAGTATTATTGGTTTTTCCAACACCGAGTGCGTGTGCGGCGTTCCGGACCAAACAATGCCACACCTGCTGGAGCGTATCAGGTATCCGTTTACCTGCACTCTTGATGATCTGTATAGCGCCTCTACGGCTGCAATAAACGTGACCACCTACTGGGCCCAAACCGTGTAATTGGAAGGAACATCGATACGATAAGAAGAAGAAGTAACAAGTAAAGATAGTTGTAAGTGTTTTTACTAGTGACAGAAATGGCGGTGTACCGCGCGACCTCGCAGTAAGCAGTCTCTACGCGCGCATAACAACAAAATATGCCTTTAATCTTGGCTAAATTTAAAGTCGTTTTTCGGCATCCATAAAAAGTTGATACGCAAGTAATCATACAGGTAATGTTATATAGGAAATCTACTCACTTTTTATATGAGCTGTTATTTTTAAGAGCGTTCTGAGGTTAAAGTACATGAAAATGTTGAAGACGATGTGGAACTCTGAAAGTTATGTGAATAGCTTTGATGAGACATGAATAATACTGATTAATCGTTCATATAAATACGGTACCCCTTGGTAAGACTGCTTGTCAGACTTTCGGGTCACTGACTAAATGCCACGACTGTCAAAGATCTTCAAATGACAGCCACTACCAACATCATAACGTACTTTTCGAGGCACAGAAGAAACTCGGTAAATAATGGGTGGTCATCCATCCACGGACCAAGCTCGGCTTAACTAATCAACTCCATTTTTTGCCTAAATACAAATAATAAATAATTGTTAATAATAAATTATATTATATTATATTATTATTTATAAATTTCATAATTGAAACAATTTTAAAATATGCATTAAAATCCTAACACAGTCATCCAAGTATTACTATTCTCCTCTTCTCAAAAATTTTAGACAAATGGTAGTAAAGTTTAGTACATTATTTTCGCTGTTTGCGATGTTAGACAAATCTCCTCTGAGATTTAAAATAAGTACTTTCCTTTAAAACTCTCTTCGAATTTTAAAACGTTTGAAGTTCGTCGCTCACTTTGATAAAACGGTTTGAAGCGTGTACGTACTTTGTGGAGTGAGCAAATGAGAAAAGTACATGCGGTTACTTTATCTGCACTTGGATAGATTTGAACGTGTAGGTACTGAGCAGATTTGATTTTTGGTTTATCTTGTTGTTTGTCGAACAATACAAAACGAATTTATTTTAATATATGTCTAGTATTGTAACACCCATTATAAAATTACTTGTCCTGACTGATTCATCAACGCAGAGCCTAAACATCTAGATGGATTGGGCTAAAATTTAGCATACAGATAGCTATTATGATGTTGGCCTCTACTAAGAAAGGATTTTGGAAAATTCAACCCCTAACCGGGTGAAATAGGGGTTGAAAGTTTGTATAGAAATCCGTCACCGAGCGAAATTGGTGCGGATTAGCTAGTCATCGATATTACTGGTACTTGTAGAACGTTACTTTATATTGGCACTCGCAACTATGATTTTACTTAAGACTAGCGGACGTCACGTGGTTTCACCCGCGTAGTTCCCGTTCCCGTTTGAAAATATAGCTTATGTTACTTGCTGATAATGTGGCTATCCATTGCTGAAAGAATTTTTCAAATCGGTAAAGTAGTTTTTATGTTTATTCGTTACATACAAAAATACAAATATTTCCTCTTTATAATAAATATAAAGTACAGAAAAATAACTTGTTGAAATCTGGCAGACATTTTAATACCTGAATAAAAAACGATTACTTGATACTTTTAAATTAAAGGCCTGCTATTTACCAGACAACAATAGCAAAAAAACTAACACAAAATTAAAACACCCTCGAGAAATCTGAATAAAACAAACTATAGCCAAGTCTAAGGTTCATTATTAAACAAGTAATTACTTGGTGAACCACCGGCGGCTAGGCATCACAGCATATTTTTAATAATATTGGATTTGGCTAAAAAAACATAATATCTTACCGTAAAAAACCTTCTGAAACTAAAAGAAAAAAAAAATACGATTTTCTTTTGATTCTCATTTTGGGGAAAGGTTTTAATAATGATGTTCACATCAGTCGGATCCGATAAAATGTCGGTCCAACCTTGTAAACCAGCTCTTAGACCTATCAATATGTATTTGATATAAACCATACCAAATATCAGTTGATAGGTCTGGAATTAGCGACGTTCCCAACAGGAGCATTAGGGTTGTTGAGGTAAAAAGTTTTACTTAAAGTTAAGTTTTTCTTGAGAAAAAACTGGGTTTTTATGAGGTGTTCTAAGTGATGTTGTAACTTGTTTTACAGGAATTCTTTTTTGGTTCTTTTTATATTTTAACTTTCAAGACCTGGTTTATCTGTTTGATGACATTTATAAATCACATTTAAATGATTTTAAGGACGCAATAATAATATAGGCATCTTCGAACACGCTCCTTCCATCGTGGACTCTATTGTTTTCCATCGGGATATCAAATCCATGTATTCAAATGTTTGTTAACCCACGATACAGAAGAAATTCCTAGTGTGAGGAATAACGTTAAAAAAAACTAGCAAAGGTAAGTACTGTATCTTTTTATGTTTCTTTTAATTTCCTTCCCAAGGAAAGGAAATTAAAAGAAACAAAAAAAATTAAATTAAATTAAATTAAAAATGTTTAACCAAGGTTTACCATTTTCGGGGTTGCGGGACTGTTCGAAAGAGATACCGTGACCCCGGAACACAAAGGGCGATGAAGGAACATGGATGGGTTTTAGTCAGTAAAAGTCTGACACTCCCTCCTGCTCCGCCCAGAGCGGGAGAAGACATTTGATGATTTCACATCCGAAAAAAAAAAAAAAGAAAAGGTGGTCACCATTTTTAATTTTTGTCACAACTTCTCACCCAATACATTCATTAACTAACTAAATTATACAGTTCCGACCACCCCTAAGCCTATCGACCGCTATTCGTATCGACGAGTTTCTACTCCTTAGGGTGTCGTTTATGTGGCTAAATTAGCTTATGTAGATGTACAACCGGCAAGGGTCGTCTGCAAACTTCCATACTAATAATCTATGTACGGAAATTGTGAGTTATGGGGAGAAAGGACTGGTCCTTTGGTGGGCTTGATGGACTGGATCGAAGTAGGAAGAGCGTGTAGATTGCTGATGAAAACAATAAAACATAACATCACGCCTGTAATTCCCGAAGGGTTAGGTTAGAGGTGTACTTAAAAGTACACCCACATTTCGCCAGTTATGTTTAAAGCTTTTTGCTCGTCATTTTACACGTGCAGCCTGTGGACTAGTTATAGTTGGCGTGCATATAGCGATCTACGGGTCCAGTATAATAACGTACTTAGGATACTGTTGAGGCTACCATGGCGATGGTGTGCTCCAAAAATGTTTGCGGAAAGGCATAAGATGGTTTTGTGGTCATCATGCTTAAGAGAAATGGCTCCTTGCTCGCGCGTCTTCGTGGCAGTACCAACAACAACCGCCAGTGACATTAAATGCACACCCCCGTACTATTCGATGCACGCACCAGCACGATGTTTTGAGTCCTACCGTACCACGTAATTTTTATGCCAAAACAAATTGTAGTTTCCCAGCATTAATTTTTGCTTACAGTTACTTAGTTTGATGTACAGAATGCTTGTTTGACGGCTTCGTGTAGGGCCATTAACACTTTTTATGTTCACTGTAAACAGTACAGGTATAGTCAGTATCAGTAACTTGTATCGTACCGGTCCACTTCTGAGGCAGAGAGCTCCTTTCTGTGAGCGGAAGCGGAAGAGGCATAGTCCAGCTAAGTCTCCGGATGACCTAATTCAAGGATTTAAGTTTCCTAACAAATTGGTCCTTAAATCCGAGATGAACTTTTTTGATGTCTTGACCTTGGAAAAGTTTACAGATATTCTTGATGGATCTGAATAAGATGATTATGTTCGGGCAAAAATAAATCTTTCACTGACGCAAAAATATTAATAATTTATATTTATATTACATCTGCCGCATGCCTAATGAGCTGTGGACCAAACTGGCCACTTTCAGAAACCTTGACACAGCTCGAAGGCGTTGCGGCTGACCTCGCAGAAGATGGCAGCACGTGATCAGCATAATGCCAGATGGCAACACGTGTACCACCTGACGCTGATCAAAGCCGCAACTTTCAAAAAGCCACATCAATAAAATAACTCAATGGACGAAAATCTTCGCTAATTCAACTACCAAGGAAATCCGATATCCCATTACCATTTCCGATGTTAAATTATACAGAAAACTATCTCGAGAAAAATCTTTTAATTCCTCAAAGAAATCTATAGGAATAATTTAGACTGGCTGCGGTTCGAATTAATTTACGAATATCTCTTCCCGTCGTCGAAATTTTTTGAATTAAATTGCCTTGAACATTGGGAACTTTTTTAATAAAAAGCCCTACGACAGGTGGGCACCGGACTGATTTATTGAGTTTTCAAATTCACTATGAAAAATTTCCGATCTACTGTATACTAATGTGAGAAGAATTAATATTGAATTGGGAAGTTGCTTGAACCAATGTTGTGAGTGGTTGGTCTTTGTTAAGGTGTTAGGAATTTTGGTTATTTGGTTTTGTTCAAGGCTGTCAGTTATCTTCCTGACCTATTTTTTTTTCCAGATGGGAAATCATCAAATGACTCTTCCCACTCTGGGCGGAGCAGGACCCCTTCCTTTTTGCTGACTCTTTTTGAGGTGCCCCATGTTATTTGGGATCGGCGCTATATTTTTAAACCGAATTCTTATAACTATTTTCCGATATATTATGACTATATTTCTAGGGATATTACTATTTCACGGCTGTAACCATCTTACTGCGATAATTTTACCGCCCTTATCCAAATTTATTTGTGGTCGACGCAGCAGGTCTTCTTCTTTCACACTTTTCCATTCAAAGAGATTTAAAAAAATTAGGCATAGAGCGGAATTGGGTATAATGTCATATTTAACAAGAGTTTGTGTTCGGGTTCGGCGAAGGAAAGTAAAGTCAAGAATAACACACTAGCAAAACGTTTATTACTGATCACAGTAGACACACAACACAATTCAGTCAGTTTTATAACAATTATCTGAATAAACTATGTACATTGAACTTATCGAATACAATGTTACTTGCGTGTTTGAGGCGGGGTGCGTCTCTCTCCTCGGTCCAAAGAAATCCTCGTTGCGCTGTAGGAGGGAGGCTAGAGCTTCACGCTAACAAACCGCGCTAAACTGGCGCCCAACGTGGGGCGCCAGTTTAACAAGAGTTAAAACGTGTATTACTTTCCTTTGCCGAACCTGTACACAAACTCTTGTTAAAACTAGCGCCCGTACAAAAATTCTGATCCCGAACATTTTCGATTTTGACTCACGAATGCTATACTTGACAAGCTACTTGACATTAGACAGAACGATTTGTTACTAAGTAGTAATAAGTTTTGGATTGGACTGTTTTTGGATTACCATTTTCTTCGTCTTGTCCCGTCTATCGCTCGTAAATATCTGAATGTATTTGTTTTCATTCCTACTCGTCATCTCAGTAGTCACCTCTTTTCTACCTAGATAATTCTTCACATTGTCCATCCAGTGCTTCATCTCCTACTCTGGTACGACTGGTAAAACTTTGTTATGATGTTTGGTCTTTTTCAACAAAGTTTTTTTTTCAGTCTACATAAGCTTGCGTTTGGCTGCAACTCTCCAGATATGAAGAGATAATAAGTCCTAGGGTGAAGCACGCTTGCCTAGAAGAAACTGATTCACTCAAATTTTGAAGATATCCTGATTAAAATGATCGGGAAACAGAGAAGCCGGCAGTGAATTCCATAGACTTCTGGTTCGCACAATAAATGTGGGAGCATAGCACTTTGTTCGGGTCCCTGGGACTTCAACCTTAAAAAGGTGATGCTTCGCCATATACTCGTATCTACTCTTCCGATGATAAAATAGAATAGAATTCAGAACATAATATCCTATGCCTACAAAAATTATAAACGCGAAAGTTTGTGAGGATGGGTGTTTGTTACTCTTTCACGCTAAAACTACTGACCGGATTTGTATAAAATTAGGCACACACATATAGTTTATAAACTGGATTAACACATAGGATACTTTTTATCCCGGTTGTACGATACCGTGGGACAATAGGGATGATGACTGACTAAAAAAAAATATTCTGTTTAGTCCGTCAGTTAGATTATCTAAAAATATTGGATACGTCTTTTTTCTTTTATCAAATTAATAAAAATGTACGAAGATAAAACGTTTCAAAGATCATGAGTGGGGGCTTGTGACGTCACATTTGAGTAAAAAATTTACTCAAATGTGATGTCACACGACTTTTCGACGCAATGTATCGTCTTAATTTTTTGCTTACGTGAAAAAAGAAAAAATAAGTGTCAAATATTTTTTGGAAATCTATCTGATGGACTAATTAGATTTTTTTTCGTCATCTACCCTATTACCGAACTCAACGCGGGCGAAGCCGCGAGAACAAGCTACTACAACAGCCCATAACGTCCACTGCTGGACATAAGCCTCTCCCATTATGGGAGAAATTTGCCGTAATCTCCACGCTTGGCAGGCGGATTGGAGATCGCAGTGATGAAAGACTAACAGAAAACGCTGCTGCCCATTCTCTGCTCTACGGAGGCGCAAGGTGTTCTGCCTCAGACATTAGTCGCCTTATACGACACCCGTGAGTGCAATGGGTTGGTTCTATTCTACTCTGCCGGATACCACACGGCTAGAGATTAAGCTAGTAAATAATAATTTATTAAATTCTTCTAAAGAATAAAATAGAAAAGCGATACATAATTATATTATTAGCTCACATAATGGTAACGAATAATAATAAGCTCAAAAACTATTAAACATGCCAACTACACTGCTTTACATAAAGCAAATTGCCAGACAGCCAAAACCCTACAAAAAGGCTTGCTTTCCAAGTTATTTAAATACCCGAAGTTAAATATGAAATGTGCAAGTAATAACTTTGAAATTCAACGCAGAGCACTTGTTGGAGAATTTATGTGATGTTAATTAAGTAGTTTTAATGTATGCACTTAATAATGTTAATAGTCTGGCAATTACTTAAAGACAGAGATATAATAAAGCTAAATTTGGCTTAAATTTATGTAGTATTTTGTTAGATAATATCACGCCTGAAACCCCCAAAGGGTTTGGCAGAGATATTGTGCCTAATAGTACACCGACATTTTGCCTCATTTAAGTCCGATAGTCTGATGCAATAAAGGGCGAGCCTATTGCCATCAACCGGACACAAATCCCCGTGGCTGTAGTGAAACATTCCTGATGGAAAAACCCAATAAAACTTTGCCTGACCCTGGAATCGAACCCAGGACCTCATGCCTCATAACCCTCTGTAAATCATGACTCATAACCTCATATAATATGCTTAGTCAATGGTAATAGCCTCACTCCATAACGTTATGACTTCTAACAAAGGGTAACTGGCAATACTGATGTAATCGTCATCTCTACCCTTTCGTAGAATATTCTCGAGGTGTTATCTTACTTCTTACGTAAATTATAAAGATAATATAAATAGGTATTGTTGCAAGTTTGTATGTAGGCCGTAATTTCCAGAAATACTGATCCGATTCCGAATACTTTTTCAAATATAGAAAGCCACATTAACCTCCAGTGTCATGAGCTACATTTAAAACGGTCCCATGAGTTGATTTCCGTGCATAACAGGAGAGAACCCGTGAGCAAAAGCTATAGAAAAATCGAACTGCACAAACCATCCACCCTCTTTTATTCGGAACTCATTTCGCCTCAACCTTATGACGCTGCCAAAAAGTTTAATTTCTGTCCGTTCACGATCTCTTTGGGTGACTGGCGATATTCGATGTTCGATAACATTGCTTAGGTATTCCTTGTTGCCTCATTAGGGGAGTGACCATCATTCTTTTGAGTTTGGATGTATATTGTTCTTAGATGTTTCTGTTTGGTTATGTTTATGTACTTTGTTTTTTGTTGGTGCACACACAAAAGTTATACATAACATAACATATGAAATTCCCGAAGAGCTAGGAGTATAGCCACATTGTTAGTTCTTATAGGTCACCTATCGCCATCAGAAAGATAGAAAGAAAAAGTATTTATTAGACTCGCAAAGGACAAAACAAAATTAAATAAAAAGAGAAAAACATTTTTTTTTAAATTAAATCAAATTAAATTGTTTGCGGTAAATCAAACAAAGATATTTCCGTCTTACAGGTTTATTAAAACCTCTAGAATTATTACAATTTTTGGAAAATAGATTTGTTACGACGGAGCAGTTTAGCAAGTTGATGAATGAATGTATTGAGTGAATGTGTACATAGATTAAAAACAACATTGAATGAATGTTGAGGAAAACACTGAAGGAATGTGTCGTAGACAAAATACTTAAAAATAAGCCATACAATAAACTAAATTGGTACTTTACAAGGCCAAAAGGCTCAAAATCTCAGCATGGTGTTGTAACATTTAAAAATGTCACAACGCTGAAATTCAGCAGGTACAAATCCAGACTCCGTGGCTGCAAAAATCCTTGATGGAAACATCCAAGAACCAAGGATCTCAGCAGAGGGCTTTTGACTACTGTGACCGAAGAGGCAAACACAAGAAAATATGTATAACATTAAGGTCACATACACAGGTAACATTAAAGGTCTTATAATAAAACGGTCGTATTACTCAGTACTAACTGGATTGTGGAGGCCAGATAGGCAGACGCTTCTTGTAAAATACTGGTATTCAGCTGCATCCGGTTAGACTGAAAGCTGACTTCTAGAAGTCCTGGTTTGATTATGTTATTCCCTCGTATCTAATTGTACATTATTATATGATCATCAGCCTCCAATGTTCCCACTTCTGGGACACAGACCTCCTTTCTATGAGAGGGCATGGGCTATAATCCACCACGCGGGCCCAGTGCAGATTGGTAGATGTCACGTCTTTGAATTTTTTGGTTCTATGACATGCTGGTTTTCTCACGATGTTTTCCTTCACCGTTTTGAGAGCAGCGGTGATGAAATACATTACGCAAAGTAATGCGTCTGCCTGGGTTCGAACCCACGACTTACAGTTCGTAAGTCGGTCGAGTAAAATGGTCGTTTAACTAAATTTAAAATAACGGGGTCTAAAATTATCCAAAGAAGTATTAGCATTTCATGAAATGTAACGTTATTCACATTCGAAATCCGACATTGAAATACAACAAAAACGCCAGAAATAGACATTTATATATAAAACTCATTTAATTCCGTCCTTAATTTCAACCGTTAAATCCGAAATGGTATATTAAACCATATGTTTTATGATATGTTACTCAGTTGAAATGAGCGACGGGGTAAATTGTGTATAGGGAATTGCAGAAGGACCACTATGTTATAATAATCTAGGTAAGCACTCAATAGGCGAGACGACAAAAAAAAAACTAATTAGTCTGTCAGTTAGATTATCAGAAAATATTTGACCCGTGTTTTTTCTTTTGTTACGTAAATCAAAATTGACGAAGATATGACGCTTTTAAAATTCTCAATACACACGCCTAGCTATAATTTTTAGCTAGTTCTGACGTCACGAGCCCCCACTCCCGAGTTTTGATGCGTTTTATATTTGTCAATATTCATTGATTTACAAAAACAAAAAATACGTGTCTATTAATTTCCAATACTCTAATTGACGGACTAAATAGATTTGCAATTTTTTGATACTGTCGTCATGCCTATTTCTAATGGGATCTCACTCTTATCGCCAAGAAAACTTAAATGAAATTATTATAAAAATACAAATTTTCCCCGTTTTTGTATCATTTTTCATTGATGCTCCGCTCCTATTGACCGTAGCGTGATGTTACAATAGCCTATTCCTCGATTAATGGGCTAACAAACACTAAAAGCTTTTTTTAATTCGAACTAATAGTTCCTGAGATTAGGGCGTTCAAACAAATAGACAAACAAACTCTCTTTATAATATTAGTATTGATAATGAAGTCCAGAACAATTATGTCCCAAACTGATGAGTTTTAATGAACATTTGACATAGATTTTATAATAATTACCCAAAATCAACAATAAAAGCTATGTAGCTCTTTAACGTATTAAAGTGGAGTGGTCCTTCGGCATTTACTTTGAAGGTAAACCGTTATTTGACAATTGTCAATAAAATCCTTTAAAATATCCAGTTACAACCGGAATGGAGGAGTTGATTGAGCCATTCGATGTCAACCGAGTCGGAATTTTCAGCGATTTTAATGTTGTTTGATTTTTGTACATGGCTACGAAAAGCATACAAACATATCGAAATGTGTTTGTTTTTATTCGATTTTCATATGCTACGTATTTATTGCGTAAATGGTGGCAGAAATTACCGTCAACGGGATGTGTCTGGCAGGGTTGATTGTTTATTCTTAACATTATTCTCTGCAACATAATATAAACTTCAGCACTCAGGCTTTAAGACAAAATGGTTTTATTTGTAAGCAGCTTTAGCACCTGATATAAAAAAAAAGAACAAATTTATTTAAAAAAAAAAGGGAAATCATCGATACGACAAAGAAGAAGTACATACGAACACTAAACTTGTACTGTCTCTTACGGGATATCCCAAAATATCCCAGCGTCAGCGCCAGAGTTCAAAACAATGAACCGTCACAGTAGTGTTCAACCGACTTCTATACTAACACTACTCGAGTACTAGATGCCAGTCCTTTTATTAATCAGAAAAATAAGTAAGTTCTGGCGGCCTTGTAATCTTGAACCAATAAGATTTACAACAAACTGTAGGCTGAACACATTGATTATTGCAAAGTCTACAGCAAAAAGTTTCGCACAACGCAACGTTTCGCAAAACCCTGAGATTAAAACTTGAATTTCTATCACGCTGACGGTCGGTCGCGCACGGTCGGTCGCGTACGAGTAGCGGCGCGTATTTGCTACTGTTTATCTCGCTGACATACGAAACCGACCATGCGCGACCGATCGTCAGCGTGACAGTAATTCAAGCTTTAGAATCTCATGCTCTACCGACTGAGCTAGCCGGGCATACTTTTCATCAGTATACTGACTTAGGTATCTCTAGCACGTGAATTTTTTTTAACTGGCCGATATATAAAACTATTTAGCTACATATATACTTTCAAAACGTGGAAGGAAAACATCGCGAAAAAAACGTTTTTTTTTATGCTAAATAGCCTTGCGTTTGAAATAAAAAAAAAAAAATAACAAAATGCTTCTGACAATGAATTGTGTTTGGAGCCTCCTTTTAGGCAAACAAAGCTTGTGTTAGGAGACTCCGCTTCTCCATAACTTTTAAAATTTGGTTGATGTGGTAAGAAGCGTGGTGTGTAAGATGTATGTGATCTGATGTGATGTGCGGTGTGTTGTGTGGTGTGGTGTAGCGTGGTGTTGTTTGGCCGCCTCGTCTGATTTGAAGTGATGACACGGCGTAGGGAGCACACTTGCCTACAAGAAGCCGATGCACTCGAACTTTGAAAAAAGATAGATAATAATGATCGGGAAAAAGAGCAGCCACACGCCCAACAGGCCACCTGTCCTGACCTATCCTGAAAATGTGACTCACCCAGTCCCATTTTAACCTCACGGAACTAACGCCTTATAATAATTTTATTAAAACAGTATATTTCAACGAACACAACTGTTTATTCCTCATGCGGTCTACGACTGCGTGCATACATTTTTCGTCATTAAATATAAAGCGGCAAGCATTTTGCATTTCGACCGCGTTCATTTCGAAGCCGTAAATTTTGACACCGCAGTACGCAGGTGACTTTCCCTGTAGGTACACATGCGAGCATAAATAACTTCCACTTACATACAATTCAGAGCATCGTATTCCTCTTCAGGCATTGACGGTAATTTTATAGGGTTTCGGAACTAACTGGGTTGTTGACGTCAGATAGGCATCTGACCTCTACAACCCAGTTAGTACCGGGTTATACGGTACCCCTTGGTAAGACTGGTTGTCAGACTTTTTGGATCTCTGTCTACCTAACGACTGTGTGTGTTAACGTACTTACCGAGGCACGGAGGAAACTTGGTATGTAATGGGTGGTCACCCATCCACAGACCAACCTAGGCAAGCACGGCTTAACCTAACGATCGATCCGAGTGGCTGTTATTATTTAGCCACAAGCTTTTCCTTCTATTCTTCTTAGCGTGTCGATGGCAATCTAATAATATGTCGGCCCTGAACTGACCTATTAATTTGGCGCTTTTGCTAGCATTTATCAGTTCTTGCAGTGAACAAACAACAGGACACGCAGGACACGATATTAATTGCCCCAATTAATATCGTGTCCTGCGTGTCCTGTTGTTTGACTCTGCAGTGGAGTGTAAATGTGATGCTATTCCACAATAGCATCACATTTACACTCCACTGCAGAGTCATTAAAGAATCATTACTATTAAATCGATCTTTTTGTACTGGGCCAGCATGGTGGATTCTATACAGTGGTATAGAATCCACCATGCTGGCCCAGTCAGGGACACAGGTCTCCTCATCTATAAGAAGGAGTGCCTTCTCATAGATGAGGAGACCTGTGTCCCTGTAGTGGAAAGATTGAAAGTTGATATTGCAATCGCTTTTTTAGCAAAAACAAAACGGTTTTACACTTACGTCAAATAGAAAAGGTGATTGTTTCTATTTATGCTCGGGACTGTACCTACACACTGCAAAATTTTTACAATGCCAGCACAAGCTGACCTCATATTATTTCGGCTTTCCGTACAATGTTAGGTCAGCTAAGGAATGTTCAGCTAAAACAGGAAATATGTAGGTAGAAATATTACTATGTTTACGGCATTTATTGGTAAACTCTATTTACCAGTATATACCTAACTTTATTTTGAGTAGGATTTGCAGGCTTTGAAAAAATTGCTCCTTACTTACATAGTTCTTACGCCTAATCTACGTTCATGACATCTGGTCATACACGACCGCAGGTTGCGAGTACGACGCACCTGGGCCAGTCTCGACCAAGTCTCGGCCAAGATGCATTTCTCGCAAGCATCGTTATTGCAACCGAATTTTTTCGTTACAATTTAGCGAACTGCCTTGGGCGCCGCAGTCTCGACATAGATAACGAAAAAATCGCAAAATTTCGATCGCTAATTAGTTACGTATAAATTCGGTTGCAATAACGATGCTTGCGAGATACCCATCTTGGATGTAGAGACTTGCGTTTCTTGCAAGCATCGTTATTGCAACCGAATTTTTTCGTTACAATTTAGCGAACTGCCTAGGGCGCCGCAGTCTCGACATAGATAACGAAAAAATCGCAAAATTTCGATCGCTAATTAGTTACGTATAAATTCGGTTGCAATAACGATGCTTGCGAGATACCCATCTTGGATGTAGAGACTTGCGTTTCTTGCAAGCATCGTTATTGCAACCGAATTTTTTCGTTACAATTTAGCGAACTGCGTAGGGCGCCGCAGTCTCGACATAGATAACGAAAAAATCGCAAAATTTCGATCGCTAATTAGTTACGTATAAATTCGGTTGCAATAACGATGCTTGCGAGATACCCATCTTGGATGTAGAGACTTGCGTTTCTTGCAAGCATCGTTATTGCAACCGAATTTTTTCGTTACAATTTAGCGAACTGCCTAGGGCGCCGCAGTCTCGACATAGATAACGAAAAAATCGCAAAATTTCGATCGCTAATTAGTTACGTATAAATTCGGTTGCAATAACGATGCTTGCGAGATACCCATCTTGGATGTAGAGACTTGCGTTTCTTGCAAGCATCGTTATTGCAACCGAATTGTTTCGTTATTAATTAGCGATCGCAAGTTTGTGACAGCGTCGTTATAAATTTTCTCGACATTAATAACGACGCTGTCACAAACCTGCCGACCCTGGCCTATCAGAAGAACATTCACAATAAGTTGTTACGAATATGTATTGTGGGAAGTAATCTAATACTAAGTTATAACCCCTGGATGAAGAACGGGATCATTCCCACTAGTTCTACTACACAGTTCTACGGTAGAACTACGGAGAACTTTTTTCCCACTAGTTCTACGATTTTGTACCACCTTAAATCGTAGGATTAGTGGGAACAAAAATCAAGTGGGAATAATCCCATTAACTCTACTGAAATTTACGGTAGAACTAATGGGAACTTGTGTTCCCACTAGTCCTACTATAACGTGGTACAAAAACGTAGAACTAGTAGGGACCAACATTTCCCATTACTTCTACTATTGTTTTACTAGAACTAATGGGAATTCCGGTCTCCACTAGTCAGTACAAAAACGTGGAACTAGTGGGACCTAAATTTCCCATTAGTTCTACCTGTTGGTAGAACTTAACGGGAAGTGTGGCAGAAGAAAGACTTATTTACTCAGCAGTATTCAATACTGGGCTAAGTTAATGATGACTATACATGTTTGTCGCGGTACATTATACATTTACACTAGCTTATGTTCGCAGCTTCGCCCATGTGGAATTCGGTAATTGTCCCACGAGATCCGCGTACTGTTACCGAGACAAAAAGTATCACGTAGAGGGTGTAAAAAGACTCTTAATGAAGCCAAAGGCACTTGTTCTCCCATCGTTGCGATCACTTTTTGTTCTAGACCATACCTGGGGACCTTCTAGTTACGGGGTCAATGTTCCAACTTATTTACAAGTTTTTTTTTTAATACATGTCTTTAATGTAAGAACTTTACTTAAAACACCTCCACGACCCCCACACTATTACATCAATCCACCAGCACAATGTTTTGAGTGCGTTCCATTGCGTTTTACCGTAAATCGTGATTGTTCACCCAAAAATATAAGTAAATTCCCAGCAATAATTTTTGCGTAGGGTTACTTAGTTTGATGTACAGAATTCTTGATTAACGGCTTCGTGAAGAGCCTGTTTACACCCTTTATGTTAATCCAGGTTATAAATTTGCTGTGTGCCTTTTACCTAAATCCGTTCAACAGTTTTTGCGTGAAAAAGAAACAAACATCCACATTTATAATAGTACTAAGCAAAACTGTCCCTTGGTAGGATATATGTTAGAAATAACATAATAATGATAATTAATACGAAACACGTGTCACGTGTCAGGTTAGACCTTAATGAGTTTGGGATTATTAAATAAGCTTTTAACTAAACATTTAGTAGGAAAAGGTAACTTTTAGGTAATTTGTTTGAAAAGTTATCAACTATTCAAACTGTCCCTTGCGGCTATTCGTCACCTTTTGAACGTGGCCTGTAAGAATATGGTTGGCACAAAAGATATTTGTTATCCCGGGAACTACGTTACTGTGGGATAATTACTGACCTAAATTCCTCCGGCTAGTCATTAATTTATAAGAAAGATCAAGAATCAACGACATCAACAGAGACTTTTATTGTGGCATCCGGCTCGAAGGACCAGCTAATTCGTGACATAATAAAAATGGCGCCCACTCAAAAATTACGTTCAAACAACCAACAGAATACACTTCTGGTAATAAACTCAATTCACTAATGAAAAGAGGACAACATAAAACGTATTCAGTGACATAAAAGTTTTGGGTATACTCAAATTCCCAAATGTTTTAAGTTCTCTAACCGTGTTTATCTGTCTCTTTCTTTCAAACGGCTTTATCTTGCTCTTTAATAAATGAGAGAACATTACTTACGTACAATTATTGGCGAAACATTTTGCTATATCAGTGGGCCTGACAGATAGGTTGTATCCGCGAAATTTCAGTATTTCCTGGTATCAATTATGTGTCGTGATTGGGTTAGTTTGTTAATTGCTAGGTTTTTCTTTATTAATAGTCACAAAATAGTGATTTTTGGTTGGATAAGATAATTATTATCTATAACAAAGTATTAGTACGAGTGTTTTTGAAATCTTTCGTAACAAACTCGTAGATGACAGTAAAAAAAAACGTCTGACAACAAAATATAAAAAATTAAAATATTTTATTTCACATAGGTCTTGATGGGTACTTATAAAACGGCGAAAAAGGTGCACGGTTCGAGTTGGTCGTTTGATCGTTTTCTATGGAGAAGAACCGGCAAGAAACTCTATGGTTACTCTTATGAAAAAATTTGGTATTACAATATTACCATGTTACAGCATCAGCACTTAAGTATTTGGGGACAGCGCAGGCCCGAAAATAGGTCGTTGCTTACTCAAAAAACGTAAAACAAGAAGACAAAACAACAAGATGAATGGTCAATTCTATTTTTATTTTAATCTAAAAGTAACTTTTTTCTTGCTTTGTTATACACGTTTCACAAAAACTGTTTATTTTTAAATTTTTCTCAATGTCATTGTTTTCTGATTATTTGCTAGAATATTATGTTAGATAGTGGATTTAAATCAACATATATATGCCCGGCTAGCTCAGTCGGTAGAGCATGAGACTCTTAATCTCAGGGTCGTGGGTTCGAGCCCCACGTTGGGCGAAACTTTTTGCTAAAACTCCATTCATGCTATGATTTTTTTTACTGCAATCACTGATAAATAAAAGCACAATGTGCCCAAAATTTAACATTAACATGATTAAAACGATTTATGTTGCTTTTATATTGTTTAAAACATGAACTTAATAAATATTAAAATAACCTGTAATTTGTCTTCCTGATAAATAATAACAAAAACCGGCCAAGAGCGTGTCGGGCCACGCTCAGTGTAGGGTTCCGTAGTTTCCCGTCAGTCACAATAACTGTTCCCACTTATGAGTTTAAAGGTGGGTATCCATTATGTTCGCGCTCCAGCAGCGCTCCGCGCTCCTGTAACTGCTCCCGGTAGTGGGTACGTGCGCGAACACGGAGCGTGCAACATTGCACGCTCCGCGGCAGGCGCTCGGACTCGTGACGGTTTTTAGCGAAAGGGGAGCGAAGTGTGTCAAAGGGGAGCGCATGTAGAAGTGCGCGCGACGTATCCATTGGAGCAGTTGCAGGAGCGCGGAGCGCTGCTGGAGCGCGAACATAGTGGTAACCCAACTTATTGTCTTTTTTTGTACAAAAACTGTTGTTTCCATCAAGTTCAAAATGACTTTCCTAGAAAGTCCTTATAAAGTTCTACTTTTCAGATTTTTTTCATATTTTCTAAACTTATGGTTCAAAAGTTAGACGGGGGGGGACACATTGTTTTTTACTTTTGGAGCGATTATTTCCGAAATTATTGACATTATCAAAAAATAATTTAAGGAAACCCATAATCATTTTTAAATACCTTTCCAACAATATATCACACGTTAGGGTTGAAATTAAAAAAAAAATCACTTTCCACTTTACATGTAGGGGGGCTACCCTAATAAAACATTTTTTACCACTTTGTCGACGTGATTGATATACATATTGGTACCAAATTTCAGCTTTCTAGTGCTAACGGTCACAGAGATTAAGCGAGGAAGGACAGACGGACGGACAGACATGGCGAAACTATAAGGGTTCCTAGTTGACTACGGAACCCTAAAAAAACAAAGCTGGTTGGTAGGTAGGTCTCGAAGTTCCACGAAACTTATAACAAAACATATTGGAACCAGGAAGTATGTTCCTTTTGGGACTTAGAGTAAACAGCCAGTATAAATAATAATATTAATTCATTCTACATAATTATATCCAGTAAAATTGGTTTTTGTATAGTAGGTACAACCGGAAATCCTTGAATCGTTAGGCACAGGTATACTAATAGTGCAATTTAGGTGAAAAAAAAACACCTACCTAATTAAATTCTATCTGTCAACTGCCTATCTGACCTCTACATTTCCACAACCCAGTTAGTACTGGGTTATACTACCTTGGTAATAAGACTGGTTGTCAGACTTGCGGGCCAATGACTACTTGTGAAAATTGAAAAAAATCCACAAACAACAGCAGAGATCAATGGTTTAAAGTGCTTTTCGAGGCACGGAGTTAACTCAGTATGTAATAGGTGGACCTATCCACGGACTGGCCTAGACAATCGCGGCTTAACCTGAAGATCGAACCGTTAGGCTGTTATTATTTAGAAATGGCAATAATTAATAGTACTTATTTTATATTGACAAGCGGTAAAAAAAGAATAATATTTATTCTCCTTCATGATATCGAAGCGTATGGTATGCTTTCATGTTTCATAAGCGTAAAATTGCCTCCTGAATCTTTTCAAAGGAACAAAAAGACACGGCTAGTAAGCATTACGATTTATTTAGGAAATGGACAATAGTTTTATTCGTATGATGACGGGAACTTGCAGAAAAGTATTAGAAATTGATTAGCTAATGGGTATCGTGTTGTCAAGTTACTGGGATAAAAAGTACTACACTACTACTACAACAGCCCATAACGTCCACTGCTGGACATAAGCCTCTCCCATGATGGGAGGAATTTGCCGTAATCTCCACGCTTGGCAGGCGGATTGGAGATCGCAGTGATGAAAGACTAACAGAAAACGCTGCTGCCCATTGTCTGTTCTACGGAGGCGCAAGGTGTTCTGCCTCAGACATTAGTCGCCTTATACGACACCCGTGAGTGTAATGGGTTGGTTCTATTCTACTCTGCCGGATACCACACGGCTGGATAAAAAGTATCCCTGTGTAAATCCAGTTTATAAACTATATAAGTGCCAAATTTCATCCGAATCCGTTTTTCTCTTTTTTCGTGAAAGAGTAACAAAGTCGCATTTATAATAGTAGTAATTATGATTACTTATTATGAGCGAGTTGTAGCAATTAAACTGAACGCGATTCACATCTAAACCGCGTTCAAGAGCAGACATTGCTGTGGAACATTGACACTGACATCTTTTAAACGTGTTTTAATTATGCTGATCGCGTTCAGATTCTTTCTCTTTGGTGAAATTCACACTAAAAATTATTGTAAACAAAAGTGACGGTTTGTTATTGAATGCTACCTCTCTTTTTTGTTTTCGTAGTACAGTTAAAATTATTTTAATTTGTGGCCTTGAGTATAATATACGATTATTCGGCATAACAATGTTACTATTCTCCTTTGTTACAAGTTATGAGTTTGTTTTTCATCGAGTTACATCCTTCTAAGAAGATCCATTGTCAGTGTGATTTGCATAAATTATATATAATATGATCATAAATTATAATGGCCTCGTGTCTTACTAACAGCCATGCAATGGAACAATCGATATGCTTGCTGTGGATTTTCCAAACATGAACGAGTTTCGACACCGTTTTTTTCGTCTATTGGTAAACAATATTCTGAAACATTGATACTACGTATTATGTACCTGTTTTTTTGGAATTAGCCATCTTAACACCTTCCTGCTATTGTCCCATGTCACTTGGGGTCGGTGCAAAACGACTTTTTCTTTCTTTCTTCTCTGTCAACCTTCACGCTGTCATTTACTTCCTTCTCTTTCATATCATTCCTCACACAATCCATCCATCGTTTCCCTGCTCTTTGTCTCCCTCTCCATCCATCGACATTTATATTCATCAGTCTTTTTAGACACATGCGATTCGTCCTCAACACACGCCCATACCATGACAGTCGATTCTCTTTCAATTTTTCTGCAATTAGCGCAACTTTCAAACTTCCTCTATTAAACTCATCTCTTACTTTATCCATTCTTGTCACACCACATATCCACCTGTTCAGGCAAAGTCCAAACACAGATATTTGATCTAGGTTTTATATTTCGTAGGTAACAGTTCGTTAGGCACAGGTTCACAAGAAAATTGCTATTAGTCGTTCACACTCGCTGTCGGTGGCCGATTGCCGATGCTCGCGCGCAGACATCCTCCAGGGCGTTGAAGGAATCTTCTACATCTCTCTTTCTCTTCTTCTTAGCTTAATTTATTTGACAGTAGTTGTCATAGGTTGGGTGGTAGACATCGGCAGAAGACAAAGTTTGTTTACAGCTCGTCTGATGGTTCCCTTGGCTACATAGACGTCCGCCACTCTGGATATGCCGTCTCGTCCCGGATATAGTTTGGTAACTCTTCCCATTCTCCATTGCAGAGGCATCAGGTTGTCCTGTTTTACAACGACCAGGTCTCCTACTTGCAGGGGCGGACAGGTTTTCTTCCATTTGCCTCGCTGTTGGAGCTCAGCCATGTACTCCCGGCGCCATCGGTCCCAGAATTGCTGCCTAATTTGTTCAATGCGTTGGTATCTAGTCGGGCTCTTAGTGTTGATAGGCGGTGACGGAAGCGATATCAATGGTCGACCAATCAGAAAGTGCCCTGGAGTGAGAGGATTTAAGTCCATGGGATGGGATGAAAGCGGGGTGAGCGGACGGGAGTTGAGTATAGCTTCTATTTGTGAAAAAAGTGTAGCCAACTCCTCAAAAGTTAGATAGGCATTTCCAGCTGCGCGTTTTAAAAGGTTCTTTGAGGAACGGACTCCGCTCTCCCAAATACCTCCGAAGTGGGGTGAGTAGGCCGGACAAAAAATGAATTGAATGCCTTCATTCGCTGTAAAGTCTGACACTGACTGACTACTGGATCGCAACATTTTGCCCAACTCATTGTTTGCGCCGGCAAAGTTTTTGCCATTGTCGCAATAGATAATGTTAGGCTTGCCTCGACGTGACGTGAACCTGCGTAGACACGTAATGAACGCCGCGGTTGAAAGGTCGCTAACTACCTCAAGGTGCAAGGCTTTGACGGCTAAACAAACAAAAATGCATAAATAGGCTTTTGTGACACGGTTTCCTTTACCCTTTTTGGAAGAGATCATGAAAAGACCCGCAAAATCGATCCCGCAGGCATTGAAGGGAAAATTTTCTTTTACCCTAACGTCCGGTAAGTTACCCATTATAGGCTGTATTGTTTTGCTCCTCATACGGGTACAAATAGTACACTGTTTACTGATAGCGCGAGCTAAGTTTCTGCCTCCTAAAGGCCAGAAACTCTCACGAAAAGAAGAAAGGAGGAGCTGGGGACCAGCATGACATAGTTTATTATGTTCATGTTGTAACATTAATTTAGTAAGATGATGCTTCGCATCAAGTATGATAGGATGTTTCTTATTGTAGTCAAAAGCAGATTGTTCTAACCTACCTCCTACCCTAATTAGACCGTTGTCATCAACAAACGGATTCAAAGGTAGTAGTCTGCTTTTGTTGTGAAGTGGTTTACCTTGTTTGAGATAGGCTATGTCATTTGGGAAAGTTGCTAACTGACTGAACCTAAGTAATAGCGTCAGTGATGATTCTAGTTCGCCTGTTGTTAAGGGACCACTAAGCTTGTCTGTGTTTGGTGTGCTGTTCTTAATAAAACGTAGAACGTATGCATAGGTTCTTTTTAATTTTAGGTAGTTGGAGTGATCTTCGAACGTGATTATAGTCTGCTTAGAAGTGTCATCGACTGTCAAATGAACCTTAACTCCAGCTTCAGGTAAGTCATGAGGGCTGAGATGAGGTTGGGTAGGCCAATCCGAAGTGTCTTTCTTTAGGAAGGAAGGACCCTCCCACCACAACAAGCACGAACGCAGATGCTGTGGCTCAACTCCCCTTGAACCTAAATCGGCTGGATTTAAATTGGTAGGAGTATGCTTCCATTGAAAGCCCTGAGTAAGTGTGTTTATTTTATTTACTCTATTGCGTACGAAAACTGGTAGTGTTTTGCTTTGTGATTTTAGCCAGCAAAGCACTACTGTGGAATCGGACCATAAGAACGTATCTCTGACACTGCATGGTATTGCTTCTAAAACTCTTGCGCATATCTGACCACCCAGTAACGCCGCACACAACTCTAAGCGCGGAATCGTCAGGCTTTTAATGGGTGCTACTCTCGTTTTGGCACACAGCAACGTAACATTAATACTGTTATCTGCATTGTAAGATCGCACGTAACAACAAGCAGCGTAAGCGTTCTGAGAAGCATCGACGAAGATATGCAAGGCTACCGGCTTCGCGGAGCAGTCGCCTAACACATGTCGAGGTAAGGATAATTGTGAGATATGATGCAAGTTATTTATAAAATTGAACCATTGACTTACATACGGTTGTGGAACTGGATCGTCCCAGTCCAATTTTGCATTCCATAAGCCTTGCATGAGAATTTTTGGCAGAATGATACAGCACGACACCAAGCCTAAAGGGTCGAACAGTTTACATGTAGTAGAAATAATTATTCTTTTAGTTACATTTAGATTAACCTCAATACTACTAGGGAATTGAAGACTGTCTTCTTTAGGTGCCCATTTCAAACCTAACACGTTAGCTTCAGTACAAAATCAAGTGGCGACGGGTTGGTTTTAAATTGAAGGGGGCTGTTTGAAGCATCAAATAATTGTGGGCAGTTCGTCTTGAACTTTCTCAACGGAAAGCCTGCCGAGGCTAAGACTTTGGTTACATTTGTGTAAATATGTTTTAATTCTTGCTCAGTGAAACTACCAGTATTCAGATCATCGATATAAAAATGCGATTTGATAGTGTTGGACACAATTGGATCTTGACATTCGAGTGCAAGCTGGACAAGACATCTCGTACTCAAAAACGGGGCCGAGGCCATGCCATAAGTGACTGTGTTTAATTGTTTTACTTTTATAAGTTCATGCGCATGTTCTCGCCACAGTATAAGTTGTAGATGGCGCTGCGATTCGCTTAAACTGATCTGCCGGTACATTTTTTCTATATCTGCAGTCAGTACAAGCGGGTAAACACGAAAGCGAATAAGAATTGAAAACAAATCACTTTGTATTACCGGGCCTACAGCTTGAATGTCATTTAAAGATTTTGATGAGCTAGTTTTAGCGGACGCGTCGAAAACTACTCTCAATTTTGTAGTTTCATGATTTTCTCGAACCACGCAGTGATGGGGTAAGTAACAGCCAAATGGAGGTCGGTCAATTTCCTGTAAGTGACCTAAGTTTTCATATTCCCTCAAAAATTCCGAATATTGTTGTTTTAAAGTAGGATTTTTATCTAATTTCTTTTCTAGCGATAAAAACGTTTCATAGCCATTGGAAATGAACTACCTAGAGTCTCCTTAGCAGACTCATTAAGTGGCATCATGACGGAAAATCGACCATCTGGTAAGCGATGGGTGTTGGTTACGAAATGCGATTCACAAAACTGTTCATCTATTGAAGAAATACTATTTTCTGAGGGTAGCTCTTCTGCCTCCCAAAACTTTTGTATAGAATTATGGATGTCTTGAAGTGACGATTTGGTTTGCACAAAATTGCATTTTATGGTGTTATTATTGAAACTATGACCTGTTGGACCAGCTACTAGCCATCCAAAGACGCTTTCTAGCAAGATAGGCTTATTTGGGCCAAGTGAAATTTTGTTAGATGAAACAATGTCGAAGAAATGATCAGTGCCTAGCAAAATATCTATCTCCGAGGGTTTGTAAAACGTTGGATCGGCTAAAGTTACATTTTCGGGTAGGCCTAATCTCTTAACATCAACTTGAGCATTAGGTAAGTTGTCAGTCACCTTCGGAATAACAAAACAATTGACATTTCTAGCGAATGAGCTAGTGCGTGATTTAATATTCACCTGACACCGCTGTGTAATAGGACAAGCCACTCCATTAATGCCTGCTACGTTTAGTGTTATATTTTCACTTGATAGGCCCAATTTCTGTTTTAGGTTCTTCGTGATGAATGACGACTGGCTGCCAGTATCTAGCAACGCGCGAGCAAGGTAAGTAGTTTTATTTTGTTGATTACTAACTTCTATTTTTGCAGTACACAGGAGGACTTGACCGTAGGAGACCGCAGCTAAGCTAACGGGAAGACTCGATAACTCGCCACACTCGGTAAGTTCTTTATTTGTTTCACCTTTGTGTACTAATGTGTTGTGTTTTTCTTTACAAGAACGACAAGATCCTTTTAACCTACACTGGTCATTGGAATGTCCAGTTCGCAAACAATTTGTACACAACTTGTGTTTTGAAACCTCGCCTAACCTGTCCTCAACACTCAGCTCTTTAAACTTGTTACATTGGTGCACGAGATGAGGCTGATCACAAACGGGACACGTTCTGTGTTGCTGCTTGCCCTTAACATTTGAGACAGTGGCAAAGGATTTAGTGGTCCTGCTTTCTTTGTTATTATTGTTACCTTGGGTAGACTTGTTTTCTAAATTGCGACAGTTAGCAGTTTCTAAAACATTCGCCCTATTTTCGATGAAATTCTTAAAATCATCTATAGTGGGTAGGTTAGACAATCTGCCCTTGTATTCTTCCCATTTACTGCTAGTACTAGAATCTAGCTTGGCTGACACCAAGAATATCACCAGCGGGTCCCAATTTCCGGTGGAGACTTCCAACGTATTTAAAGCGTTTAAATTTTTAGACACCTGATCAATTAAATACCGCAAAGCCTTGAACGATTCCTTTTGTATAGTATTACAGTTAACTAATGCGTTCAAATGATTATTGATCAGAATATTTTTATTGTTGTATCGATTGCACAATGTGTCCCACGCAAGCTCATAATTCCTCGCGACAAATTCCAACGATCTAATTACGACACTGGCACCCGATTGTAAAGATGTTCTCAAATAGTGAAATTTATTGATGGGCGCAATCGAGTTGTTGTCATGGATAAGGGTTTTAAAAGTATCCCTAAAATTCAAGCCATTTTGTATAACTACCATCAAAAGTGGGTAGATTAATAATTGGGAGCCGAATTGAATCATTATTATGACCATGACAACAACCCGAGGCTGCTCCGTTAACGGCGTGACTTTCTTTACCTTTAGTTGAAAACGAATCGACCAACTCTTGAGCAAAAGCTGTTTTGTGTGAAAAATTCAGTTTCGCTCTGAAATCTGTTCATCCAGATTATCAGAATATTCTTCAATCTCTGATTGTACGCTATTAAAGTTAGACATTAATTCGTTTAATTGATTTAATCTTAAAGAAATTTCTTTCACCTCCAAGTTTGATAATTCGGTAATGGAAGAAATTTTATATTTTTCCATAAAATTTTTCAAAACTGTTAGCCGACTTCGAAATCCCGCACGTTTTTTAATTAATGACCTTAAATACTCCTTAACATCGGGTTTACCGGCTGAATCTATTTTTAATAGTGGGAGCGGACTTTTGGGTTTAGCGGTCGTTTCCCTTTCAGCCATTTTAATACTTAAATAAGTGGGGCAAAATAAAAAACAATAATAAAACAATTCAATAGAAAGAAGTCCAAACCATACAGCCACTGCCGAGCCCGTCAACCAGAAGCAGCGCACAAGAAAACCGGCGCGGTGTGTGGTTGCAGGCAGAGGCGCCGAGCGCGCCAACGCCGGCTGCGCTAGGGAAGGTACGCGCGAAAGCGCGGTGACGCACCGACACAGCTCGGGCACCGGGCAACCGCCTGAGCACGGACACGTAAGGTCGGCAGTGCCGCAAAATAACAAATTAGCTATAACAAAGATTTTAGGCATAAGTACATATTTTACGTTAATTATCTACACAATAAATTATTGGTTGATAAAATGTATTTACGACAAAATAGGCAGAGAATATAGAAAGAAAGATAGACAAAGCTAGTTGCGAAATGGGTGAAGGTAGGTTTAGCAAATAGGCACTGAATTTAAGCAAAATAGGCTGCAAAATTAATGGAAAAATAGGGTGTGAACGTGAATCGCCGGGCCTGTATTGATAGTTAATAATTTCTATTTGAAATTATTACGATGGCTGTTTATTGAGCGTGAATTACCGTTTATATAAGTACAATAGGAAGATACGCGTTAAGCTAGATACCTACTAACACTTTAACCGGTTAGCATTCACTTAGCACAACAAATAGAAGTTTGAAAATAGTAAGTAGGTGTATGGAAATATTTGGAAGGAATGTAAGTGTTTTAAAGGAACGGGCTTACTTCCATCTGGTGATGACCTCTGGATGCTCTGCAAGTCCTCGAAGTCCTGTCACGGTCGCCACTTATGTTCAGGCAAAGTCCAAACACAGATATTTGATCTAGGTTTTATATTTCGTAGGTAACAGTTCGTTAGGCACAGGTTCACAAGAAAATTGCTATTAGTCGTTCACACTCGCTGTCGGTGGCCGATTGCCGATGCTCGCGCGCCCGTCTGTCTGCGGCGACGGCGATCCCCCCTCGGTGTGGAGGCGCCCCCGCGTTTGGAACTGGTTTGCGGCGCAGACACCACCTCAACACTCTCAGCTAGCCTTCTCTGGTAGAAAATCAAAATATTATAAGAAGACAATTCCTCTATAGCATAATCAACCGATAATATTTCCACACCTGGGACACTGGCCTCCTCTCTATCTATCTATTGTAAATTATCTCAGAAAGAAAACCACGGATCACCACCAAAACTTATATTTTCTAAACTTATTAGCCGAATCCAAACTTAATAGATCAAAACTTATCAGGTCAAAACTTATTGCAGCACCAAAACTTATTTTAAACTCAATAACAGTTAAATAACCAATTTATCCAATTGTATCATATAACCGATTAAAAAAACTCGATGAAATCCAAAACAACCGTTCGATTCAAAACGTCCAACGAAGAATGCCCTCACCTACCAAGTCACCTTGGTTTTTTCGGGTAAACTAATAGTGTTGCCAGTGTAAGAAAAATAAAAACCCCGAAAACTACTGTGATCGCGCAGTACTGCGAGGACTGTGCAGCGCTACTCGATACAAAAAATTAGGAAACCTTACACTCGACCATCCTGATGACGTGTATGACCTCATACACGTACCAGGTGGAACCTTACACTCGGCAAACGAGGCATTCCTCGTTAGTATGTATGTATAATATAAACATCAGTATTACTTTTAAAATAGCGCAAAACTTAATACGTAAGTATTCCATCTGAAATTCATCAAATAACTTTACTAATTATGTTTATAAATAATATCATAAATAACTAAGTATAGCTATGTTATATTATGTACAGTTTGAGTAACCCAATCTTTCCTATTACTAAACAAACACCGATTTTCATAGTATTAATGAATAGTATCTAACTAATATAAATAAGTATAAGTTTTTAATGAACCAATATTATACAATCGCCAGTTCTTATAACATTAATTGTCTATCAATCTATTTATCCTTACTAATATAATTTATCTACGTTATAAGGTACATTATGATTATATTAAATCAAATATCTTAACGTTAAATACTTGTTGCATTGATTTCAGGTCAAAAACGACGTGAATGTGGCTCGTACTTGACCTGAAACAATGCAAAAGGCGTGATTAATACTTTATAATGTATACACAAAAACTGTAGCATTATCAAACAATCTGTATCAGCATTTTGATAAAAATACAATAAAAAGACTAGTTTAGGATAGGTTTACAAGTAATTTATCTGTTTTACTACTCAGAAACGAGATCATTATCAATAGTGTCAACATAATGTTCATCATTATCCTCTATTTCAAGAGAGGCCACATGAATCCAAGGGCGCATTCGGTCTGCGGCAACGGTCGTTTTACGCTTGTTCTTCATCCCTTCAAATCCTGCAATGGGAGCTACTTTATAACGATCGTTGCCCAATACCTTTTCGACCTTAAAAGGGCCCTCGTACGATGGTAAAAGCTTTTTACTTTTACCATCATTCTGGAAAGTGACTTTGGTAATTTTAATTAAATCTCCCTTATTGTAAACACGAGCAGGTCGCCTTCCCTGGTCGTAATAAAACTTTTGTGATTCCTGAGCCTTATCAATTTTCTCCTTTACCTCGTCACGTATAGATGACAAATCTGAAACTTCACGAGTTTCTTCTGTTATTTCGTTCAATGCCGGATTAACCTCACTATTCATTGTAGTTCCAAACATCACCTCTGCTGGAGATCTACCTATCGTCTTCTGCAAGGTGTTGTTCAAGCCCCATTGAATCCTGCCTAATTTATCGTCCCAGTTCTTTTCGTCGTCTCTTAAATTCTGAGCAGTTAGTGAATCGAGTATGGTCCTGTTATATCGTTCAACTTGCCCATTAGATCTTGGGCAAGCAACTGCATTAAGCACGTGCTTTATCCCTCGATCCAAGCAAAATCGTCTAAAAGCATTTGAAGTGAAACAGGACCCTCGATCACTTACTAACCGGTCAGGATTCCTAAAAGTATCAAAAATGTCTTCTAAAGCTCTCACCACATTTTGCGTGTTCGTATTTCTAACTGGTTTAATAAAAAGAAACTTTGTGAAAGAATCTACAACAGTTAGTATATGAGTGAATCCTCTCTTTAATTTTACGAAGGGTCCAAGGTGGTCGATGTGCAAGGTGTGAAATGGTATCCCGATCTTTTCGATAGGATGTAGTAGCCCTTCCCGTTGGTTTGTATTCTTTTTAGCATACGCGCAGTCTATGCAAGCACTTACATATTTTTTTACGAAACGGGCCATTTTAGCAAACCAGTAATTTTTCTTCATTCGTTCTAAAGTCTTTTCAAATCCTACGTGGCCTATGTCGTCATGGTTCATCTTGCACAGCTGCCACCTTGCACCCTTCGGAACCACCCATCTTAGTTTTTCTTTTTCACCGTCTACACACCTAAACAACCTATCATCCTTCACGACATAATTGTCCCTTATGTATTCTATCCCTTTAGGATCCAAATCGCTACTGAGAATATCTCGAATTCTGCGCAATTCGGTATCTCCCATTTGAAGGGTCTGCAACCAATCTTGATCGTTTATGACCATGACTGAAGGATATGGTACCAGGTCGTAGGAGTCTACTTCAGTAGCTGGATTTCTGGAAAGAGCATCCACATGACCCATTTTGGACCCTGCTCTATACTCTACAGAACATTCAAAGTCTTGCAAAGCCAGCCACCAGCGAGCGATTCTAGGGATAAGGTCACGTTTCTCAAACGTTGAACGTAGTGCACTACAATCAGTGACCACTCTGAAAGTTTTCCCTAAGAGATAAACTCAGAACTTTTTAAGAGAACAGATAACGGCCAGAGTTTCCAACTCATATGAGTGGAAATTTTTCTCTTCAGGCGTCGTCTGGCGGCTATAATATGCAACAGGGTGAAAGGCGCCTTCACTTCCCCTTGGACGCTGCAATAAAATGCCACCAATCCCAATCCTGCTAGCATCCGTGTGAAGTTCTGTTTCTGCTAAAGGGTCGTATATGGCGAGAACAGGTCTGTCTAATAGCTTACCTTTTAAAGCTTTGAACGACTCTACCTGTTCATTTGTCCACTCCCATACAGCATTTTTCTTCAGCAATTTTGTGAGGGGATGGGCCAATTGTGCGAAAGAATAAATAAATTTCCTAAAATAACTGACAAGGCCCAGAAATTGGCGTACGCTATGAACATTTTCAGGACGAGGAAAATTTTCTACACACTGGATTTTTGTTTTACCTGGCCGCATCCCTTCTGAGCTGATCTCGTATCCAAGGTAATCTATTTTATTTTTCAACAAAACTGCACTTTGCGAGATTCAGCTTGAGATTTGCTCGCTGTAACAACCCAAGAACTTCCTCTAACCTTTCCATGCACTCTGCAGCTGTTTTCCCAAAAATCAATAGGTCGTCTATGTAAACAGTGGCTTTATTGAATCTAGCCGATCCCAAAACATGGTTCATCATCCTCTGGAAGACAGCAGGTGCGTTTGCCAAACCGAACGGCATACGGTTATATTCGTACTGGCCGTCCGGTGTGACAAACGCCCTTAAATGTTTGCTGTCTTCCGCAATTGGTACTTGGTAGTACCCCGACATTAAATCGAGGGTTATAAACCAAGCCTGCCCAGATAACCTCGATATCTCATCTTCAATCACAGGTATGGGATATCTTTCCTTAATAGTGATCGAATTGAGCAGTCTAAAATCAATGCACAACCGCATATTGCCGTCTTTCTTCCGAACAAGAATAATTGGGCTGGAATAGTTAGACGTCGATTCCCTTATAATGCCTGTCTGCAACATTTCGTCTATCATTCCTCGTACTTTTTCACGTTCGTGATGAGAAAGACGGTATGGTCTGTAAACTACAGGCTTTTGACTGCTCAATTCGATTTTCATCTCTGTCACATTTGTGCAACCCAGTTCGGTTAAATCTTGTGCAAAACAGTCCTCATAGCGACGGAGTAAACTTATAAGTTTATCTTTGTCACTACCAGGTACGTCTTCACCTATTTGCACTTGACTCTCATCAAGCCGTTTGGCTGAAGAGACGTCAGTTTGTGGGTGTATTACTGGAAGAACATTTACGTCAGCAAGTCTATAAACCAGGTCTACCATTTCGGCCCGTGAAAAAACGAAATTTTCTTGGAGGCAACATGGCACCGAGCACGGAGTTACCACAACAAAGAATGAACCAGCTTTGACTTCGTAAACTCCCCCGCATACAATGTACTGCTCGTTTGGTTTCCCCACAATCTTCGTATCGAGCACTACACTACCAGTAAATAGTGTTTCTGTTGCGGCCCTGACACTAGCTGTGCCAAATAATGTATTGTGTGCCACCATTCTTACCCTCTGTAATTGTTCCCTATCTTCATTGATGTTATAATTTGGTATTTCATTACTGACGTGTGAAAATTGTAATTTGTTAACATCTTTGTAAAGAACTATATGGGGCTGTTCAGAGAAACTTTGACCAATAAGCATTGGTTTTTCCAACAATTGGTCTTCTACAACCCTACATGAAACAGTAGCACTTACATCATCAATAACCAAGTTCAACTTTGCTGAGCCTAGAGATTTCACAAGGCTGTCTCCAAAACCCTTCATAAAAGTTGGAGTTTGGTCATGTGGAAGCCCAAGTTTTTCAAAATTGGATTTCTTAATAAGGGTCACGTCACTGCCAAGATCAACAAAGGCTTCCAGCAACATACCTTCTGCGTTCACTTCTTTTATAAATTTGTTATTTAAATTAGAAGTTGAAATACGCATAGTTTTTGCCGCTGTATCAGTCTTAGTTGTCCCCGTGTCCTTTTTTATACGACATTGATCCGACTTATGCCCAACTTTATCACAATGCCCACATTTAACCAAAGGTTTGGTGCACCTTGAAAATGGGTGTCCCTTTTCCTTGCAGTTGTAGCAATACAAACTTGAACCGATCCTAAGACTCGATCTATTACTTGCCCTATCATCAACAGTGCTAACATGTTTCTCTCTGTGACCCTGATGAGGTGCTGTGAAAACCTCTTTATTGTTGCTGAGCAAAAATTTCAGCAGCTGATCAGGTTCTTCACATCGTAATGCTAAAGCACTGGAACGCATAGTCCTATCGGTAATGCCGTGAATAATGCAGTCTACGGCCCGTCTGCCAGTAATCTCACACTGATTTAGAAGTGCCAACTTTTCATAAAAATAATTCTCAATGACTTCGTTAGGTCTACTCTTTCGCCTCAACATGTCTTCAAGAACTTGTCCATAATTTTGTTCACACGGGAACGCATTCAACAATTTAACTTGCCATTCGTCCCATGTAAACAAAATGGAACCAAGACTTTCATACCATGTCTTGGCTAACCCTGACAGTTTTTGCATGGCGAAGTGTACTGTCGTCCTTTCATCCCAACCATACACCTTTGCACATTCGTTTATTTTCTTAAGCCAAAAAACATCCATGCGCTGATTTTTTTCTGAAGGATTAAATTCGGGTATGATATTTTTATTACTCACTGATGAGCTGTTAAGGGTTGATGGTTGAGATGGCAGGACTTCTTTAATACTCTGTATAATTTTAACAATATCGTTAGAAGAAAAAGTAGGGCTACATGACCTGTCTAAACGGTGATGCCTCCTGTTCCCCGCTTCGGTCACCTGGCTCCGTCTGCGGATGCGGCTACGGCTGTGGCTCCGTCTGCGGCTGCGGCTACGGCTGCGGCTCCCGTGTCTCCTCGCCACCGTGTGCTCGCTGAGCTGTCTGCTCCGCTGGCGACGTTGTTCTTCATCACGTGACTTTTGCAGTTCTATTTCCATCACACGCACTTTTTCTTGTTCGCGCTTAAGTGCCTGTTCTCGCTCACGCAATCTGCTACTCCGGCTACGGCTGCGGTCGTATCTATGCGCACTCCTTCGACTGGGAGTACGTCGAGAGCGTGATCGACTATGCCGAGGAGTTTTGAGACTCCGAGGCATATTTTCATCTCCATTCATATCCTGAAACTCGCAGCAAAATTCCAAACATTAGATTTTATTTGCAAATCTCCAATAAGCCGAAGGATTCGAAAATTAAATGGAAGTGAAACAATAAAAAGGGAAAACTATAAAAGCGTAAATATCTCGAAAACCGTACGTTTTAGAGAAAATTACGTTAATAAATTTAATACTATCAGAAAATCATCATCATCATCATCATCATCATCATCATCATCATCAGCATCATCATCATCATCATCATCATCATCATCATCATCAGCATCATCATCATCATCATCATCATCATCATCATCATCAGCCTAAGATTCCTATGACTTCCTGTAAAGTGTTTAATATCTAACCTTAAATGGAACCCCAAATTAGTAAAAGTTATATTTAAGGACTGGACTGGACTGCAATAGGCTGATGATAATGATATTCATGTGCCTGAGAAAAAAAAATGTCAAAAATGATTAACTGATTAAGTAGGTATTCTATAATTTACTTCTTCTTTTTTTTCGTTAGTTAATCCTTATAATTTAAACATTAACGGTTTCCAAAGCACGTTAATTGCAACACTTTTAATTAGGCATATTTCAAATTTGAAATTCTGCAACTTTCCGACAGCTTTTAACGACATTAGCAGAAATGGTCGTTTGATAGAACAACCGATTGCTACATTTTAAAGAAGAAGTATAATAAATATGTAGGCGTGTACTTACAGTTTTTGTTGCTTATCCCACTTACTGAGATGTAAATTATCTCAGAAAGAAAACCACGGATCACCACCAAAACTTATATTTTCTAAACTTATTAGCCGAATCCAAACTTAATAGATCAAAACTTATCAGGTCAAAACTTATTGCAGCACCAAAACTTATTTTAAACTCAATAACAGTTAAATAACCAATTTATCCAATTGTATCATATAACCGATTAAAAAAACTCGATGAAATCCAAAACAACCGTTCGATTCAAAACGTCCAACGAAGAATGCCCTCACCTACCAAGTCACCTTGGTTTTTTCGGGTAAACTAATAGTGTTGCCAGTGTAAGAAAAATAAAAACCCCGAAAACTACTGTGATCGCGCAGTACTGCGAGGACTGTGCAGCGCTACTCGATACAAAAAATTAGGAAACCTTACACTATCTCTCTACAAAGGGGCTGATTATTGTTTTAAACACACTGAGACATCTTTGTATCTCACATCACAAACTACAACCAGGTTACACCTGCTACTTTTCCGAAGCCTTTAGACCTGAGCACAATTCTTTACCTCCTGGTCCTAACATCCCCGCTATAAAGGAACCGTTCCTTTTGCGGCAAATTACGAAGAAACTTCAAGAGTCGTTAGTGCATGCTCGCGCTTATCTTGTTTGCGCACCATCTTAGATATGCTTTTTCGGCAGTAATGAATGCAAGTTCCACAAAGTTGTACTGGGGGAGCGGGTTTGAATATTTTGGCGTAGATGTGTGTGGAGGGCGAATGTGTGTGAATGAAATGTGTGAACTAGCTTGGAATGATTGGTGTAGGCTGAAGATAGATGTGGCTAGGAGTGTATTCGTCTCTTATTGTTTTATGCCTTTTTCCAATTTGTTTTTTTTTTTCTAAAAACACATAGTAACAGGCAAGAATGAAAATGTTGTACCTCAAAACAAAAAAAATACTTATTCTACATTTAATCGCTACGATTGAATTGTGAAGCATAAGCAGGGATAGCCTAGTGGTGTAACCGTCGAACTGCCAAGTCATAGATATCTAGTTCGAACCCAGGACACGCACCTCGGAGTTTTTAATTGATGTACTTATTGCATAAATTTCACTTGCTTCGGTGAAGGCAAACATCGTCAGGTAACCAAACCAGCAGCATTTCTTGATGGCATTTTAAGCCAAGTTAGAAGTCCATGGGCGGCATAAAAACTCCAACAGGTTAGGCAATTGACGAAGTAAAAAAAAAATTGTGAAAACGTTAGCGATTTTTCTATTTAAATGAGTACTAAAATATTAAGGCCCTTCTAACCCTAAAATTAGCAACTCTATTTGTGGTGGTCCAAACTTCGTTTGAAATACTGTTAGACTAAAGTTCTAATCAGCTTGCACTACAAAGCGGTTGTTACGTCAGTCACTGCGGCCGAATAGTGCGAAATGAGTGGTTTTTTGCAATTTACAAAAAATCTATTGATTGGACAAAAAAAACAAAACATATAAGACCTGCTTTATAGTTAGTTCAGTTAGTATGCAAAGTTTCATGATCTAATTTCAAGTACTTTTTGAATACCAGCGGTTTATTGTTCGATTTGGAGGTAACTTTGGATTTTTTTCTATCGAGAAAAGTTTATGGAATCGTGTTTTCGTCACACATAGGACTTAGCATTAATCCTCAACTTTACCATGCATTTATTTCAAAATTAATGCTGCAGTATTTTAAGAGTAACGGAGGATCTTGCTAAGCCATTTGAGGGATATATAGCCCTTAAGTATTAGTATTGGGTTTGTTTGCTTACGTTTTTTGAGGGATTGGGTTATTGGGTTTTCCACAAGGATTTTGTCAGTAACAGCACTGGCTCCTATGTTGAAAAACATAACTGGCGAAATGTGGGTGTATTTTAAGTTTGCAATCTTTCGGAGAATACAGGCGTGATGTTATTTTAAATACATAATTACATAATGCAGCTTTTCAAAACAATTGTAAAACTCCTATAACATAACAAATAGTATCAACATTTCCAAATGACTTGCTTAGCTACATTCTTCACAAAAAACAAAAGGCGATCGGATGTCGTTTCGGAACGAATAACAAGAAAAAAGAAAAATAATGCGAAAATGAATAGAACGCTCATCTCGCAACGCTTTGAAAGGGACGGTTAAACAAATAAATGTAATATGTAGCTAGTGTACTTGATATGCAGAGTAGGGGAAAAATAACGATTGAAAGATATTTTACGTTAAGGTTACTTTTTGACGTGATAACGTCTTATAAATCCATGAGCACCGGCTGCACGCACGAAAAAGTGTCACACCGTTCCGCGCGCCAGTCGATCAACGCCCAGCCCAAACCCTTGAACCTAGAAAACTGAAATTTTGCACAGTGGTTTCCTTTATAATGCAAACAAGGAAAGGATTTTTCGAAATTCAACTTCTAAGGGAGTTATTCCTTAGAAGTTGAATTTCGAAACAGGGGATGAAAGTTTGTATAAAAGTCCGTCAGTTTTAAAGTTATGATCGTAAAATTTTGTGTTTATGCTGACTCAGCGTATTTGATAATTCCACCCCCAAAGGGGGAAGGGGGTTTAAAAAAGTGGATGATGTTGTGTATTATCACTTGAGATATTTTACTTTTAACAGCAGAAAAGAGAAAAAGAGAGAAGTTTTTCTTGCCGTGTTAGACTTAGTATGTGAGCACATCACATCCATATGAATGTCATTTACATTCAGCACTCGTTTCCTCACATGCGATTCGTCCCTGCTCATACCAAGACAATCGATTCCCTTTCAACTTTTCTGTAACTGGCGCAACTTTCAAACAAAATACCTCTATTATACAGGGTGTAAACAACCTCATCATGAAGCCGTCAACCAAGCATTCTGTACATCAAACTAAGTAACTTTACGCAAAAAATATTGCTGGGAAACGACTTTTTTTTTTGGGGTGAAAAATCATGTTTTGTGGTAGAACTCAATGTAACCCACTCACAACAATAGTACGGGGATCGTGGAGGTGTTTAAAGTAATAATCTTACTTTAAAAACTTGTATTAAAAAAAAAAACTTGTCAAAAAGTTGGAACTTTGACCCCCAATATCTCCGTAACTAGAGGGTTCCCAGGTATGGTGTAGAACAAAAAAATGATCGCAATGACGAAGAGAACAAGTGTCTTTCGGCTTCGTTAAGAGGTGTTTTACAGCCTTTATAATGGAACTCAAAAATGACAATGGAATACACAGACCATTTAATACAATGTTGTGTAACATAATTTCAGGCAGTATCTCCGTGATTTATGTAGATAGATGACAAGCGCAGCTTCGAATGTAATGCATTCACGTCTTGACTGTAATTCATAGGAGTGAAGGGGCAGGAGTATGTAGACAACAGAGACTGAGGATCACAGAAAATTGTGCAGTGGTAAGTGTTGTGGTTTTGTGTGCGCCATCCAACTTTTCCTTTCACGTAATATGCAGAAACAGACACCAATAGTCTTTTATTATGATCGTCTATACCTTATAATAGCAAAATCTAAGTATATAATTTCATAAGAACTTACGACTCTTTTGTAATCCCCATACACGTGTCATTATTGGTTCTGCTATTTTATCAACTGTATTACGGATAGTTTGTTTCTACTATAGTTTACTAAGCCGTAAGCCGTGTGGTATCCGGCAGAGTAGAATAGAACCAACCCATTACACTCACGGGTGTCGTATAAGGCGACTAAGGTCTGAGGCAGAACACCTTGCGCCTCCGTAGACCAGAGAATGGGCAGCAGCGTTTTCTGTTAGTCTTTCATCACTGCGATCTCCAATCCGCCTGCCGAAGCGTGGAGATTACGGCAAATTCCTCCTATCATGGGAGAGGCTTACGTCCAGCAGTGGACGTTATGGTTATGGCTGTTGTAGTACTATAGTTTACTTGATGTTTACTTATTAGAAATATATTTATAAGACAGTAAATGGTAAGTACACTAGGAAGTTGGATCATAGGGCCTAACCAAAACTTTGAATTTTTAAATAATATTTTTAATTCTCGGCACGGAGTCTAGCATTGAAAATCAAACCGCACGCTGTTATTTAGGCAAATATTTGCGGTGCCTAATAATAGTACCTACTTATTAGTCTCTGTTAGATATCTTAATCATATCACATCTCAGTTAAACCCAAGTTGGATGATACGACCGTGCACTGTAGTCCTTCATGTGTGTACAATAGGAGAACTGATGGTTGTCAAGCCATTGGGTTAGTATTAGCTACCAATATCAGCGGTTCTCCAACTCACTCAAAATTAGCCTTGATGAGATATATAAAATAGACGGCGAAATACTACATGAATCTTTTGATACTCCAATCAATGACGTTGTCACAAAAGCGCTGTTGATAAACATTTACATGACATTTGTGAAATGTAATGAAAAACAAGATGGCCACTGTAATATGATTTCAGCCACGCGCCAAAAGATGATTGTACAGCTATCTCAACGACATATTCTTGTACCTGTGTTCAGAACAAATTGCAAGTGTTAAAGTCTCTGTAACATTATCTACTCCTGTCACATCTTAGTCACACGCAAGTCAGTGATACGACAGTGCACTGTACTCATGTGTGTACAATAGAAGATCTGATGGTTGTCTACCCGTAGGTAACCCTATTATATTAGCTACCAATGGTGTCGATTCTGTTGTGCACAAACTAAACTTAATTTAGGCTATTGCAATCTTTTACTAAAAGAGCAGTGCGAGAAAAGGACGGCTATAGCTATGAACTAAGTTAGAGATGTCAAACTAGTTTAAGCCTTGCGCTTCACAGTGTTTTTAGTCGACATGTTTTTACGTGAACCCTTCATTTGTATAGAAATATTAGTTCCAACTAAATTTGACAACAGAATCGACAGCAATGTCAGCGCTTCTCTAACTCTGTTATAATTTATTAGGTTTGATGAGATAAATTAAATAAGAAGTAGAAAGTAACCTTCGCTAGTAAATTTATTTAATTCTTGTAGATAGCAGAGAGTTTAATTAATTCCTGTTCTATGTTTTAATCACTATTTCCAAATGATATTATTTCCCCTTTAACAAAATAATATTAAATTTATGCTATAAAGTGTAAAATGAAATCGGCTTTTTAATTACAAGAACACTTAATATAAAAAAATACAATTATTTAAAGTGTAGACTTACTACGCGTGTCGTGTCAATTTATGTGTATGAAAATAAATGAATTTAATTTTGTAAAGGTAACATTGTATTGTAACACGTACTATCTATACATAAAAAAAAACTGCCACATTTACTAATCAGTAATTTCACACACATTATTACCGGCCTCGGTGGCGCAGTAGGCAGCGCGTAAGTCTCATAATCTTAAGGTCGTGAGTTCGATCCTCACCCGGGGCATATCTTTTTGTTAATCTAACAAACAGATACAGTCTAAATGTTGAATATTTGCTACTGATTTATTGGGATTCCGCGCAATAAAATTAGTTACATTTTACTATTGTAATATTTTTTGACAATTATAAATCTTAATATAATGCGACATAAACGGTCATATCTTTTGATCGCGTTGACTTACAAGTTTGATTTTTTTCGCTGTTCCAAGGTATAGCAGACTTGAGTATTTGATACTAATTTCAGCTTGATAATTCTTCGCGTTTCTGAAAAAGGGTCTTGACAGACTCACAGACCAGCGGACGGACAACAATGTGACCCCATAAGGGTTCCGCAGACCCCTAAAACCTTCTTTAGGGTTCTTGTATAGAACCCTTAAAATAAAAACATTTCATATCTAAAGACTACAACTTGCAGTCCACATAAAAAACAACCCAACATTTTACCACACCCCTTTAAACCCCCTTATCTCAAACCCCAAACTCCCAAAATTAAAACAAATCGTAATTCTTAATCGCAAGACTTACGCAAAAAGATCTTAACCCACTTAATAACTACCTCCCAAATGCAGTTCCTGAAACCTCAGTGATATTAAATTAAACGAGAAACGTAATATCCTTAAAATGGGATTATTCGTGGCAGAATTAATATCTTTCAAATGAGTCGGCCACTGAGTGAGTATAAATATTCAGCTAACGATTAAAGGGTTTAATGTTTTAGATTCTGTGAAGCGTTGAGCTTTGGTTGGTTGAGTAAAAAGGAGTTTACACATTACACCGACTCGAAGCCGACTCCACTCCAACTCAAATCTCAGTGAGCATTGAAATTTGAGCTCTATTATCGTGTTTATTATGGTGGAATATACAACTTTTACTTGAAATAATTCTGTCGAAAAAATGAAAGAATGCGTCGTACACTTATGCCATTAACAAGATACCAAGTTCATATTTCAATGCTCTACTGCCTCGTTGGTCTAGTGGTTGCAAGCACGACTGCTGAGCAACAGGTTCTGGGTTCGATTGTCAGGTCGTGCAAACCGTTACTGGGTTTTTCCAGCAGGAATTTCTCTGTAGCAGCCGCGGAGTTTGAATGTGGGCCTGCTTGATGGCAATAGGCTCGCCCCATATTACATGGGACTCATATACAAATGGTGTAATGTGGGTTTCCTATTGGGTAGAGCTTGGTCTAACCCTATATAACTTGATAACGCAAGTATCACGATTCGTGTACCTTGCCATATTCGTGGTCTAACCATTATGTAATTACAAGTATAACATTATTTCAATACTTTACTGTGAGTCGAGTCGGAGTGGAGTCTGTGTCGAGTCTGTATAATGTGCGAAGTTCTAAAGCCTGATTCTTGGAAGCCTAGTAAAGTCTTCCAATATTAGTCTTTTCTCAACTGGGTTACGGTCGTCTTTTAGCTTGAATATCTATATATTTTCACAAGATATTGCCACCTGATTTCAATGACTGAGCTAGTGATTTTATTTTTAACCGACTTCTAAAAAGGACGAGGTTATGCATTATTATATTTTTTTCATGTAGGAGGTACCATCTGGGCTGCGTCAATTGGGTACCCCATTAACGAACGCTTTCAAGGGACCCACAACTTGAAACTGACTGTACGTTCACCGATTTTTCAGTGATTACTGTCCGAATTAAGTGATTTTTGTTTTGGTAGAGGAAGCTCGGCATGGTGCTAAAACGTTAAAATAAAAAATAGCGAAAAAAATGATTATACAAAAATTATTATTTATTACTATCTAGTTGCCGCAAGTTTATGGCTTTCGTATATTCTTCGAAGTGATTACTTGAGTAAAAGTAATTACTTAAGATACGATTTTTATTCCTTAGTTTAGTAATTGCTTGAAATTAGAGGAACTGTCTAAATTAGCTACTCGTAGCTTTGCTTTTTCGACGGTTCTTACTCCGTTAAAATTTTTGACTATTGCATAAAAATCATTGCAAACGTAATTACATATAAACTCAATTAATAACTTTAATTTGACAATATAAAAAAAAATGTTTGACCGAGACGACCCGAATGGCGCGGCGGTAGTGAGGCTGCCTTACGTTCTTAGGGTCCCGGGTTTGAATCCCGGTCGGAGCAAACGTTTATGTGATGAACATGGGCATTTGTTTCCGAGTCATGGATGTATAATAAGTATGTATTTACAAACAAAAAGTATCTATGTAGTATATCAACTACCTGGTGTCCACGAGACAAGCCTCGTTGCTTAGTGTGGCACTGGATGGCGCTGTGTGTAATGTCCAGCGATATTTATTTATTTATTTATTTATCTGTAAACAGGAATTATGTTTAGCAAAAGTAGGTGTTGGTGTTACCTACTAAGGTTTTATAGATCACGACCTAAAACAAGTACCTACTAAAGTAAATATATAAGTAAGTAAATATTTACAAAAAGTTTCAACGAAAGCCACTTTTCATTTATTTGGGACGCTTTCAGTAAAATAAGAATAAAAAATGTTAAAAGAACTTCTGAATCTTACCTGGATTTAGGTAGGTCGTGGAGCAAGTCTGAGAAATGAGCGTAGATGATCTTACGAGTATTTCAAGTAATCTTTTTTGGTTTGTTCGAAATTATTCTTACAGATTTTTATAAGTATTTTGTTCTTCTGTTTTTATTGCCTAGCAGTTAACATTCAACGATCCATATCTTATCTCTCTGTCTCTTTTCATGCGTTAAGTTAACGGCTGAAAGAATTTCGATGGGCACAAAGGTATAATAATGATTTAGGCGGAGCTGCGCGCTATAGTTAGTCGTCTTATAATTCATCAAGTATAACTTATTAAGAATTTAATCGTTATTAAAAGCAGTATGTTTTGTCACAATCATCATCATTTTCTACTTAGCCTTTTATCAACTACATTAGGGTAGGCCCGGCAGCCAGCTTGGCTTTAGCCGCAAGTGCATACAACAAAATAAGATTTAAAAAAAAATAAGAAACTTAAAACTAGGTACACAAAAAAAAAAAAAAATAAGATAAATAATATTGTGTGTCTCACGGCTGCGCCAAATAGGCCCAGTTCAGCAAACTGCCGAGCAGCTAGTGCCCGACGCTGGTTTTCAGCTGAGAAGAAACAGCCGAAACAAACTCAGAGGTCATAGTCTCTTTTAAGGTCCAGGCATAATCTTGGTAAACTCATATTAAGACTAAGCAGATAAGTGTCTGAGATGAGAGCAGCGGTGGCCCAGTGGTGACGGCCCCGACTTACGCACAGTAAGTCGTGGGTTCGAACCCTCACAGGCGCATTACTTTGTGTAATTTATTTCATCACCACTGCTCTCAAAACGGTGAAGGAAAACATCGTGAGGAAACGTGTCCTAGAACCAAAACTTCGAAGACATGTGACATCTACCAATCCGCACTGGGCACACGTGGTGGATTATAGCCCTTTTTTTTTGTTATTCGGATGGAAAGTCATCAAATGACTTCTCCCGCTCTGGGCGGAGCAGGAGGGAGTGTTGGATTCTTCTAAATATTAATTTCTCAATCAGCAGAGATTTCATCCATTTTTCCTCAACCATTATTTAGTACTCCAATATTTCTTTTTTCTCCCCTGGCCTTTTATTCCCAAAACGATGTAAAGCCAGAATTTTAAAACTCGTCGAGACCTCTCTAAAAAGTCTAAATAGCACGCATTAAATTTAATGAAAGGCGCCTCAAAAAGGTTTCGAGTTTTCAACGAATGAAATAGGTAGTCAATTTGTCACGCTGAAACTTCGATGTTTTTTAGGGTTCCGTACCCAAAGGGTAAAAATGGGACCCTATTACTGAGACTCCACTGTCTGTCTGTCTGTCAGCAGGTTGTATCTCATGAACCGTGTTAGCTAAACAGTCGAAATTTACACAGATGATGTATTTCTGTTGCCGCTACAACAAAAATTAAAACCTGAATAAAATAAATATTTAAGGGGGGCTCCCATACAACAAACGTGATTTTTTTGCCATTTTGTCTAATGTTGTAAAGAAAATGGTATAGAACCCTTCGTGTGCGAGTCCGACTCACACTTGGCCGGTTTTATATTTATTTTTTTCAGGTTTCGTTATGTGCTAAATAAATTAATGAAATTTTATTGCGAAGTCTCGCGACCTACTTGTCAAAATGTGTTGAGATGTGTGATTATGCAGGAAAAATGAAAATTAAAAACTGGAGCTGCGAAAAGCGTATGTATTCCGAAGAACAAAAAAAAACACAATTGACAATGAAGGTAGACTTAAAACTAATAAAACTAACGCTAAACGCCTGATGAAGTCTTCCTTGCAATAAGTAGCACGACGTTGAACTTGCTTTAATTTTGCTACTGAATACGTTTTAGTTTCTAAATCTGAACATGGCCCCGGGCGTTGAAAGGCAATCTTTCAACCAGAATGTTCATTTAATGGCAGTGGGCATATCTTGCTGCATGCACGCCGGATGGTTCCACTTGCAGTCCAGATTTCGGCCACACGACTGATCCCGTCACGTCCTGGGTAGACTGCTGTGATCCGGCCTAATCGCCATTTCAATGGCGGTAAATTGTCTTCCTTTACTATAACAAGGCGATCAGTCTCTAAGACCGCCTTTGAAGACCTCCATTTTGTCCGCTGCTGTAGTTCAGAGATGTATTCTTTATTCCACCTCGACCAGAAGTGCTGACGTAATGCCTCTATTCTCTCGTATCGTTTTAAGTGAGTGACGGAGGCAGCTTCATACGATGATACGGGCAAGGATGTGAGTGTGCGCCCTATCAGGAAATGTCCAGGTGTCAGCGGCAAAAGGTCATTAGGGTCCGATGACAACGGCGTGAGCGGGCGTGAGTTCAGGAGTGCTTCGATTTGAACCAGTGCTGTGTACAGTTCCTCATAAGTTAAATGACAATTTCCCATAACTCTTTTTAAATGAAACTTCACTGATTTGATACCTGCCTCCCATAGACCACCGAAATTTGGAGCGTAGGGAGGAATAAAAATGAAGTTAATTCCTTCAGCGGCCATGTCACCAGACAACGAACTACTGTTAGCCTTCAAAAATTTACCGATTTCATTATAAGCGCCTACAAACGAGGTTCCGTTGTCGGAATATATATGGGTAGGTTTACCTCTACGAGACATAAAACGACGAAGTGCTGACAAATAATTTTGACTGGTTAAGTCACCCACCAACTCAATGTGAACTGCTTTCGTCGTAAAACAAACAAAGAGTACAATGTAAACTTTTACAAGTCTACAACCACGACCTTGACGAGACGCTGACAGTAAGGGTCCACCGTAATCAACCCCAACACATTCGAATGGATGACCACCAGACGCTACCCGTTGTTCAGGTAAGTTTCCCATTATGGGATTAATTGGTTTAGCTGTAATGCGACTGCAAGTGACACACCGATGATAACACGATTTAGCAAGGTTGCGACCACCTATTGGCCAGTAAGTATCTCTTATACAAGCCAACAGTAGTTGAGGGCCTGCATGCATTAAAGTTTTATGATTTAATTCAAATAATAGTTTAGAAAATCGATGAGTGGACTGTATTACTAACGGATGTTTTTTCTCATATGAAAATGAAGAATTTTGTAAGCTTAACGTATTTTTATCTAAAAATACGTTAAGTTTAGTCAAGGGACTACCTTTTGATAAACATTGATTTTTTATTAATATTTCATATTCGGGAAATGATTCTATTTGAGACAATTTCACATTAAGTTTAACGCATTTTGTAATTCATCATCACTAAGATGTAAAGTGGTCGGTGGTTGCTTTTTACAAATATGAATAAATCGTAACATATACGCTACTGTGCGTTTAAGTCGAGAAAGGTTTGAAAACCGATTAAAATCAATTAAAGATTTTGGAGTCTTAGAAGTAGTTAATAAAGAAATCTCAGTTTTAGTTTCTGGTAGTGATTCCACTACAGTGCTTGGAAAAGAAGGCCACTTGCTTGTATCCTGAGTTAAAAATGTTGGTCCCGACCACCATAAATTATGAGTCTGAATTTGACTTACATCAACGCCTCGAGATACAAGATCAGCGGGGTTGAGATGTGTGGGAACATGTCTCCAGGTACAATTATTAGTGTTAGTCTTGCCAACTATTTCTGCTACATGATTGAGCACGAATGGTTGCAGCTTACTTGGCAACATTTTTAACCACCCTAGCACTATTGTAGAATCACTCCAAAATGTACTACTTTGAATTGGTGCGCCAAGTGACTCAATCACCTTGATAAATAGCCTCACTCCAACCAAGGCAGCACAGAGTTCGAGCCGAGGAATTGTAGTTGGCTTGATAGGAGCCACTCTACTCTTTGCTGTAAGCAAACTCACCATAACTTCATTATTATTATTAATACTCCTAACATAGATGCATGCACCATAAGCAGTTTGTGATGCATCACAAAATATGTGTAGTTCTATCACCTTCCAAGAATCACCAAAAACTAAACGTGGGATGCGTAAACTATTCAAAATATATAACCTGTCAACAATATCTTTCCATGTATTAGCGACATCTAGTGGTAAACAGTCATCCCATGATAATTTGTGTAACCAAAGTTTTTGCATTATTACTTTCATTGGAATGATACAAGGAGCTAATAGACCCAGAGGGTCGAATATTTGGGATGTTACTGACAGAACGTCACGTTTTGTTACATTATTTGATATTGAAATATTACTAATTGAAAACCTGAGCTCATCTGAGTTTGTTAGCCAGTTAAGACCTAATGTTTTACTTGGCTCATTTGAGCCAATGTTTAAATTTAATGATGAACTTGTGACTTGATCTGATAAAACCAGGATATTGTTGGACTTCCACTTCCTAAGTGGCATACCAGCGGCAGCCAACTCGACAGTGACTTTCTGACGGATATTTGTGACGTCAGCTATTGTATCCCCACCTGTGAGCAAGTCATCAACATAAAAATCATGGATGATAATATCAGCAATCTTTTTATCCTTACAATCTAAGCCAACTTGTTTTAAACACCAGTTGCTAAAAACGGGGCACTTGCTGTTCCATAAGTCACAGTGATTAATTCATAAGTGTTAATAGGCTCTAAATGGTTTTCACGCCACAGTATTCTTTGCAAGTGTCTGTCATCAGGATGTACGATCACTTGCCGATACATTTTTCTACATCAGCAGAAATTATGTATTTATGTTTTCTGAATCTAAGGAGTAAAGACATTAAGTCGTCTTGAACAACTGGACCCACCATTTGTAGGTTGTTAGATGAAACACCTGAAGTAGTAGGACTACTGGCATTAAACACTACTCTTAATTTTGTGGTTAAGCTATGTTCATGCAGAACACCGTGGTGTGGAATAAAATATGCCAGTGTTTTTGAATTAATGGAACACTCAGACATGTGTCCTAATGAAGCGTACTCTTTCATGAAATCGCAATAAAGAGTTTTTAAAGCTGGCTGACTTTGAAATCTTCGTTCAATCGAGAAGAGACAATGTTTTGCTCTAGCCAGTGAATCACCTAAAATACGAGGTGATTGTTTAAGTGGTATCCTAACACAAAATCGACCATCTGCCATTCGAGTGGTGTTTTTTACAAAATGTTCTTCACACTTAGCTTCTTCATCAGAAAATGAAGATGACTGATTGGGGACTTCTTCCAGTTCCCAGAAACGCGATAAAAGGTTTTGAATGTCATCTCCTGAAGTGTGGTTGTGAGAAGAACTGACTTGTGCAATGTTAACTTTTAGAACTGATGGTGACCGTGATATTTGGACACTATTAAGTAACGGACCTGAAACTAGCCAACCTAGCCTAGATTCAAATAATATTGGTTTGCCCTTACCTAAGTTGATTTTTTGCCGCCCCAGTAGGTCCCAGAAAACATCTGCCCCTATTATTAGATCCACTGCCGATGGCGTGTGGAAATGAGGATCAGCTAAACAAATATCGCTTGGTATATTTAAATTATTCGTGGATAATTTATGACTTGGCACTTCATCCGTTATGTTTGGTAAAATAAAACAACAAAGATTAATAGTGAAATTTTCACTTAATGATTTTACAGGAACACTGCACATTTTACTAATCTTTGTTTTTGAATTATTAATGCCTTGTACAGATTCATTAACCTGTACGGTAGGTAAATCCAATAAATTACATAACTTATCCGTCATTATACAAGACGTACTGCCAGTGTCCAGTATAGCTCGAGCGAGATATTCGCGGTTATTCTTATCATAAACTTTTGTTAATGCAGTAGCCAATAGAACTTGACTTTTATTGTTAAGATAAGTTGTAGCACGAGCCGATAGTGTTACATTTGTATTGGGTTTCTTATCAGCTGAGTTAACATCTGCAGTAAAAGTGCTATCAGTTTGCGAAGTAGAAGCATTAGGCGGAGTTTTCTGTGACGCACCTGCTACATGGACCAGAGTATTGTGCTTACGCTTACATATCTTGCAACCAAGAGATTTGCAATGATTTGCGTAATGACCAGATCGAAAACAATTAAAACATACCTTGTATTGAGGAAGAAGCTCAAGCCGTTTTTCGTTGCTGAGACCAAGAAACTGCGGACAGTTGAGTAAATTATGTTTATCACTACAATGCGGGCATGACACCGGTGAGGAACTGGTATTATTTTTATTTTTCTGAGGTGGTGTACCACTGCCTACTGATGTCATGGTTCTATGCTTGTTAGATTTAGGTGTAATATTGTGATTAGCCTGACTGCGAGACAAATCTAGTGTTTCAAGCAAAACTGCACGATTTCTCAAGAATTCTAGAAAGATTTCTAAAGTGATTGTTTTATCTTTATCTAAATGAGCCTTTTCTTCCTCCCACTGTCGATAAGTCCTTGAATCTACCTTGTGGGTAACTAAATAAATTATTAACGTACTCCAAAACTTAACTGGTTCCCCTAAAGATTCTAACGCACGTAGGTTTTTGTTTAGAGTATCAATGACGTTTTTAATATTATCTGAGGACTCTTTATTAACCACTTCAATGTTAAATAAAGCTGCTACATGATTTTGAATGAGAAGCCGCTTGTTATCAAACCTTTCACATAATAAATTCCACGCAACAGAATAATTATTAGCCGAAAATTCAATAGCACGTATGACTAAGGCGGCTGTCCCTTCCAAGGAAGCTCGGAGGTAATGAAACTTATTTATTTCATCAATTTGGTCATTCAAATGTATTAAGCTTGAAAACGTGTCATGGAACTCTAACCACTTGTCGTAAGTTCCGTCAAATTTAGGTAGTTGAATGGTTGGTAGCTTAACCAGCCTATTATTACTAACGCGAGAAAGCTTATCTTCATCAACTATGTCATTCTGTCTGGCTAGTAATTCCTGTGCCCTCGCGACAGCTTTGAAGTATGAGGCTTCAAATTCATAACGTTCTGATGACTGTGTCTTCACATCCTCAACTATGCATTCCAACCTTAACTGAACGTCGTCATATTGCGAATAAACAAGTTCAATCTTACCGAGGCGTAACTGCAGTTCGTTCATCTGGGCTTGCGTTATAGAATCCTTCTTAAACTCCTCTAAGTAATTAGAAAATACCGTTAATCGACCTTTGTAACTTGCTCGTTTTTTAATAAGCTCCTTTTCTTCCTTATCAGTCATTCTTTGGGAAGCAGGTAACCAGCTGAAATATAACAAGTTTTATTTTTAATAAATATAATAATAGTATCGATTTACTATAGGTTAAACACTTATAGGGCTTACTGAATCGCTACTGTAATATTAAACATAAAAATAGCTGTTTCAACTTGATATGGTCGTTCTAATGTGAAATAGAAAACAAAATCTATTGGTGATAATGCAAACACTAATAAAGTACTAATCTGCTGACTAGACTATGGACAATAACATTAATGTGATTGCCAGTTTTACTATTCACTTAATATTAATAAGAACTTTACTCAAAAGTTAAAATGTTACGGAATACAATGCATACAATGTGGGTAATACTAATTGACAAAGTAAGATTTCTTATGATATTTATTGCAAGATAACAAGGGAAACTGCTTATATTAATGGTTAACAATTATTGTAAACCAAGTTTGCTGCTTAATTACCTTTAATACAATAGATTTACTGCAAATTATAACAATAATTTGGCAACATGAATAGAAATCGTACGTGCAACTGAACAAATAAGTTGGATATTAATGTTGTACTAACCTTTACAATTCCATAAAAAACGTTTAATACTAGGTACCTGAATATGAGTAATGGGTTCTGAAATAAACGTAAATAGGAACACTGTACTGTACTGGACTATGCTGCGCTGTGACCCTTTTGACCTTAGCCAGCTGCTCACAAAACTCCAAACGGTAGTATTTCTCGAGAAATTTTATATTTCCTGGATTTATTCTTATTCCTGGATCACTTATCCGGCTCGTTATGGACCAAATTATGTTGAGATGTGTGATTATGCAGGAAAAATGAAAATTAAAAACTGGAGCTGCGAAAAGCGTATGTATTCCGAAGAACAAAGAAAAACACAATTGACAATGAAGGTAGACTTAAAACTAATAAAACTAACGCTAAACGCCTGATGAAGTCTTCCTTGCAATAAGTAGCACGACGTTGAACTTGCTTTAATTTTGCTACTGAATACGTTTTAGTTTCTAAATCTGAACAAAATGAGTTTCTATTTTTGTATGATTTTGTCTGTTTAATTTTGTCTTTTATCGAATGGCCTTCCACGTTAAAATTAGTTTAGTGTTATGACAACTTTCTTGTAGTATTCTTTTACGTTATTTATTAATTTATATATTTAAACTTCATGTACAATACATAGGCGGACGTAAGGCATTCTCTACCAGTCAACCTTTGGGTTATATAAATAAATTATACTGAGTTTTAATGATTGATTGGTCCATAGAGTCAAATTCTTCATAATCATTTTCAAAAACCGTTATTATGAATTTTTTTTCTTGTGTTTACTGCCAAACCTGGTGTCGGAATTTTTATGGCCTGGCTTTACATGTCGTCGAGAAATATCTCTCAGGCAGGCTGGTTTGGTTTCCTCACGATGTTTTCTTTCACCGAAGCAAGTGATTAATTATACAATACGCACATGAAGCCGAAAAATCCGAGGTGCGTTTCTTGGGCTCAAAATCGAGACTTAACAGTCCAGCGGTCACACCACTGGTCTATCGCTACTCATGCATTTTGATCCGTTAATATTATTTTTTTATTATTCAGACTCACCTGAAACTAAACCCAAGACTTAAACCCAAGATTCAGTTTTCTCCAACATTTTTATACTTCAATACTCAGTTACAGGAAACTTGAGTAAACTCAGCAGAAATCCCTCAACTTCCAGCTTCACTTTGAAGGCCTTTTTACCGAGCTGTATAAATATCAAATGGCCTGTTCTCCTGTACTAGAAGTCCAGTAAAATAAAGTCTGCTACCAAAGTTCTTGTACTTTAAAAAGCATCCAAGAACACCTTTCAATGTGCTACAAGGTATCGGGCGAAGTTTAAGACAACTTAAACTTGTCTCAAACAAGTTTAACAGTGTTGTTCGAGTTTGTGTCGATATTTTTTTGCAGTTGCTGCAGTTCCGCAGTAGCTAATTGGGTTGGTTTGTTAGAGGTGTTTTTGAAGTTACATGTGGTAGAATTTTGTGCAAGATATAAGGTAGGAAGAACAGACTGTCAAGTTCTTTATCACCCATAGAAAAGGGAGGATCCTACTACCAAACGGGTTGTTTCTGGTGGCTTACTGCCCTACAGTTGTTGCCGGGTCTCAAGTCGTGATTTTACTCTCTCACTCTCTTTTTCTCTCTATTTAGGAATTTGATATTAGTTCACCGTGAGGCACACAGCACATACTATGTTTTCCTCCTTACTTTGTTTTTTTTTTTTATATGATGTGTGCCTAAATCGACTGACGTCAAATAAATATTTTCTTTCTTTCTTTTCTTTTTCTTTCTTCATTTGTGGCATAAATGTCGCTGTAGTATTTTTTGTACCATGATAATGTAATGTTTTTTTTGTAGTGGCGCTACAACACACATGACATATTGAAATGCACTGAAATTTTCTGAATGAGTATTACACGTGGCCAGAAAAATGATCAGCGACGGTTATCACGCTTATCGACGCTTATAGTAACATTTGCCTTATATTTATATTTGTCATAAAATATGATACCATTCCTTAATTACTATTGAATCAACTGTGTGCTGCTAACAAAAAATATTTATTCCTATTCACGTTTCATTAAAAATAATTGCCTCGTTTACATGACGAACAGTATTGTTATCAAACCTCACACATATAAATAACCTTGAAACCAATAACCGACCATCGATAATATTCTTATCGACAACCGCACATCACTAGCTGTGCAAATAGAAAAAGATAACAGAGAATAGTGGCAGAGACATTTTAATGGAATTCCTTTCCTGTAGTCCTCACAAGCATCGCGAAGAGAACCATTTATCTTAGCACTCCGTATTTTAAAGTCTTCTGATATCTTAGGGTTAAAAGAGTTATTATAATCATCTTTCTTTTCGTTTGAAAGATTGTGCTGATCTTGAGGAAGATACTACTTACCTAGATCTACGTCCATAGCGTTCGGATTACTATGTAAAACTATTCCGTTTTTGTACTTATTTTTTACTTTAACTTTTTCATGAAATAGTCATTTTATTCGTTACGTTTTACGTTTTTTGCAATTTGCAGGTTAGTGACAGGGTCATCATCATCATCATCATCATCAGCCTATTAATATTCTTACTGCTGGGACACAGACCTCCTGTCTATAAGAGGGAATGGGTTATAATCCACCACGCGGGCCCAGTGCGGTTTTGTCAGATGTCTTCGATTTTTTTGGTTCTAGGACAAGCCGGTTTCCTCACGATGTTTTCCTTCACCGTTTTGAGAGCAGTGGTGATGAAATAAATTACACAAAGTAATGCGCCTGTCTGGGTTTGAACCCACGACTGTTTGTAGGGTGTATGTTAATTAAAATATGATTCAAGACCGAAACAAATGTGACTATTTCATTAAAAAAGTTATTCAATGGGTTTCAATGAGCCTAGAAGGTTATTTTAATTATTTTTAAGATTATAACTCTGTAAAGCCACATTTGGTACGGTCGCTAATCATATTTTAATCGACAAACAACCTGACACTGACCTTCAAATTCCAAAAAAACGTAAGAAAAATTGAATTTCGCGGGCCATCCTGGCGCTTCCTTCTTGAAAACAAAGTTACTTCAAACACTAATCAAATCAGCTGATTATCTACTAAATTTATCAGTGTGATTGATGACACATCACTTGTCGCTAACACTGGCGACCAACAGCTGTTACGTTCGACAATTTAATTTATTCTCGGTGTTTATGAGACGGAGGGAACTCCTTTGTACAATGTTGTGATGGCAGATAATACCAGGGTTTCTGAGGAGGGGTGACGGATTTTTGTGGACTGATCTTCAATCTTAACGTACAATTTGGAAGCAGTGATAGCCTAGTGGCGTCGGACTGCCAACTCATTAATAGGTCTCGAGTTCGAACCGAAGACACGCACCTCTGATTTTTCGGATTCATGTAATTATCACTCGCTTCGGTGAAGGAAAACGACGTGAGGAAACCAGCATGCCTGAGAGATATTTCTCGACGGCCTGTAAAGCCAAGTCAGAGGCCCATGTGCGGCATAAAACCTCTGCCACCAGATTAGGCACTAACCACATGATAAAGAAGAAGAACGTGATTTCCACCTTGGTACTTTGGTAATGGAGTCTTTTATCAATCACACTATATTAAATGATCATTACGCCAGTTCCTAGTTTGTTGACACTAGGAATTTTTCCTATATCGTGGCTAAGTTTACCTGCACGTCATACAAATATTTGTTCCGTGCGAGGATCAAACACGCGACAGGCAGCGCAACAGAAAATCGCTCAGCCACTGCGCCAACTGTGCCATCACAACACAACAAACGTTTTGGAACAAACATAGACAGTGAAATGATGTAACTAGTTCAGCGAGGATGCGCGGCGAGGGATGTGTGTGAAACTAACCAATAATATCGCTTCATTTTCACAGATTGAGGTATATGTGATTGGTTAGATTCTCTGGTGGAAACGCAGCCTTTTAATCAAATATGAAAACATTATATTTCAAAAAGATTTAAACACGCACTCTGTTTTTGTTTCTTAACAAAAATAAATAGAGCTAAAAGAACACGCCAGGCTAAAGCGAAGAGGGCCTAACAAAAGTATTTAAATATTCATGAAGGAAAGATACGTCTCATTAACTAAATTAATACGGAACTGTGAGAATATCTTTCAGTTTAAATAGCTAATTTGTTTCTTTAAATATTGAAGAGTCTTTGTCTCGGGGCCGACTTAAAGGAAGATTCTATAAGCTCAGTGATAATGACGATGGAAAAATCGAACGGCGTTTGTACGGGCGTGAAATAAACTAGCGAAAAGTTTAAATGTCAATCTATTTAAATATCATCCCCTTTCCCCAATTAGGTTGGGGTTGGCTTCCAGTCTAACCGGATTCAGCTGAAAACCAGTACCATGGAGCGACGGCCCATTTGACCTCCACAACCCTGTTAGTACTGGGTACCCCTGGTAAGACTGGTTGTTAGACTTTCGGGCCACTGAGTACCTGTAACAACTGTCAAAGATCTACATAAGCTAGATCTAGATAGCATTCCCACTCTGCCTCTTGCTCTAGCAAATGACGGTTCTTAGCGACAGATAAAAAACTTTTTTGCAAAAAATAAAACCGTCGGTGACTTCTGTGTGTTTGGTTCGGTTTCTTTGCCACCGAATACCACGCCTGTAATCCCCGAAGAGTTGGGCTGAGGTGTACCCAAATGTACCTACACCCACATTTCGCCAGTTATGTTTAAGCCCCATGTAATAGGGGGCGAGCGCTGGCGCAAATCCAGACTCCGTGGCTGCTACTGAGAAATTCCTGATGGAAAAACCCAATAACACTTTGACCGACCAGGGAATCGAACCCAGGACCTCATGCTGAGTTGTTGCCACCACTAGACCAACAAGGCAGTCATTTATTTCATATTGTTAACAATACATGTCATGGTAATATACTTATCCCCAATAAAATGGAACCTAACATACCTAACTGTCGAAATGTGGGTGTACTGTACACATCTGCATACCCCCTCAGAGCATACAGGCGTGATGATATGTTATAATTTTGTGAAAACAACAAACATCCAAGCGATTGCAGCAATTATGACCGATTTGCTGTCCCTAATTGAAGAGTTCCATTGTATTTCTCCGAAGATCACCATCAGATCTTCAAATTTAAACGGGACCACCGCAAAGTAATTTTATTCCATAAAAAAGAATCATCTAAATCGGTTCACAATTGGCGAAAAAAAGGCTGAACATACGCACAAAAAAAACTGACGAATTGACCTCCTCTTTTTGGAAGTCGGTTAAAAAGGATAGAAAATATATAGAGATAGAGCATGAACAAGTGGGATTCCGTGCTGCCCAATGAGGTTCAACCCCTGGTGTCTTAGTAAGTCTAAAGATTATAGCTACCAAAGTTCTGTAATTTATGCGAAACTGGTGTTTGAATAAAATAAAACACAAAATTAAAAAATCACAATTTTGAAATTTGAGATTTAGTTAAAAATATAGAAGTACTCGTACTACAATCCGCCATTTTATTTATTACCACGATAATGGGTCATTATGACCTAGATTACTGGCGCAACTTCGTAAAAACAGCTATTAGTTCCAAGTTTTGAATCTAATTTTTTCTTTGATGATTAAATAAAAAATGAGGTTTCTTTAGTTTTAAAACTTGGTTAGGTTTGACATTAGGGTCGCGTTCTAGAATATTTTTATTATGTAGATTTATGAAGTCATAAAGATGAATATTTTTGTTTTTGGAAGTTTTAGGTATGATATTTGTGTTTATAGTGTCTAAATGATCTATATCGCCTTGCCGTACTAAAAACAATCATACGTACGTTTTTGAAGTGTGAAATACAAGTGTTTTACATTTATTTATAATTACCAATCACTTTGTATACTAATTAATGTTCAAAAGAAACGATTGATGGACTGTGTGAAGGATGATATGGCAAGAAAGGAGGTGTCTGATGAAATAACCAGTAATAGAGAAGTATGGAAGAAGCAGCACCGACCCAAATGACTTAGGGCAAGAGAATTATAATTTTCTTCTAATGCAGCTTGAGCACGCCCAATTTATTAAAACAATCCCCTAATACTGAGCAAAGGTTTTTATCATGTATCACCGATTTGTTTAAAACAGCGCTATTTCGCCCCTTAATTCTTCGAAAAATGTTGCTCTTTAAATTCGAATAATTTATGACCCTTCGTACTATTGCTATCTACTATCTCAAGGCGAAGTCTAGTCTAAGTCTGTTATTCTACTATTTATGCTCGTTTGCAATCTTTTTTCAATCTTCAAGTTAAACCATCTATGTAATTCATGAAGAGAATGCAAATTTTCACATCTTCTACACATTAAATAGGTACAAATAAATAAAATTGAAGATTTCGGTTTGTAATTTCAAAATAACAGCTTTTTACTGAATATTATGAAAGTACTTAAGGTACTTATAACAAAAAAAAAAACATATTTTTAAGTTTGGTCTGTCTGTTTGTTTGTTCCAGTTTGTACTGATTTTTAAAGAACTTTTACTGGGGTATAGGTGATGTTATAAGGAGTAACTTAAGTAAATTTTAATAAAGTTCCATGCAAATTAAAACCCTTGAAATTTTAACTTAAGCCGATTCAAATACTACCCTTTCTGCTTTAAATAATTAAAATACGAAAGTTTGAGTATGTTTGTTACTCTTTCACGCAAAAACTACTGAACGGATTTGGATGAAATTTTGTACACAGATAGTTTATAATCTGGATTAAAACATAGGATACTTTAATTTTACGCGGACGAAGGTCGCGGGTAATAGCTAGACAAAAACAAACCCTTTCTTTTAATTTGTCTGAACGAACTTAGTATACTAAAATGAATGCCTACATTAAAATATTATCAGAAAAACAATCTCTCTAATAAAAAAAAATCTAAACTAGGTCAAATAGCTTTAAAGAAACTTCATCGCAGTAAGATACCAACTTATCCAGGCTTTGTAATCATTTGGATAAAATGTGAACTTTCTAGACTAACAATGCGGGTATCTCTACACCCACAAAATTATTTTTCCCAGCTGGGCCACCTGTGAATCTTATTTCAGATATTTTTTTTTAACGCTAGATAAGTGGTCGAATAGGAGAAGAGAAGCTCGTGGCCAAATAATAAAAGCCGCATGAGTCGATCTTCCGATGTCTGCCGGGGCTGTGGGACTGTTCGAAAGAGATACCGTGGCCCCGGAACACAAAGGGCGATGAAGGAACATGGATAGGTTTTAGTCACTAAAAGTCTGACACTCCCTCCTGCTCCGCCCAGAGCGGGACGAGTCATTTGAAGATTTCCCATGAGAAAAAAAAAAGGGCTCGTCAGGTAGACGCAGCGCGTCTTTAACATTGAACATAATTACATGACCATGGCTTGCACCAGGGCCGGACGCGAGAGGTCGCCGCCACCAATCGCCACTTCGAGGACACGGCGGTGCTCCGCCCACGCGGGGCACACCTTTACCGTGTGCTCCACCGTGTCCTCCGGTCGATCCTCGCAGTGGAAACACCCGGGCGTTTCCTCCCGCCCGATTCGGTGCAGGAACCTCCCGAAAACACCGTGTCCGGTGAGGACCTGCGTCAGGCGGAAGTGGAGGACGCCGTGGCGTCTCTCGAGCCACTCCTCAAAGAGGGGACTTATCGCCACTATCGTGGCGTGCCCTACTTAAATGAGCCCTTAGGCTTAAAAAATCACTGACATTTATTTTGTAGTATTGTGTGTAGTCCCTATTTTGCTTCCTTGGTTCCACTCGCCAATTTGCGTCTAGAACGTTGCACGGCTAGAACCATTGTCCCTCAGTCGTTGCATAGAAGTGTGTGGTGATGTTACAAAGTCGATAAAAACAGGTTTTATTGTTTAGGCTTTTGAGCTGGTTTTTTATTGAGAACAAGAAGAAAAAGTTGAAGTCGGCGGAGGTGAATTAAAATGGGTCTCATGTTTTCCAGTGTTTGTGTTGTAGAGGTCAGATGTGTCCCTTATATCTTTTATATTTTACTTGAATTACGGTAGACTACAAAGATCGAGCAAACCAAGGACTGGGGACTTGTTGATGACAATCTAGATTATGTTTTGTTTATTACAAGATCTTATTTGTTTTTATTTGATTCTTCCTGTAACATTGGCCTTTTGACTTCGTACAGGACCACTTTAGTAAATTTATGTCTTATTTTAATTTTTTTGTTGTTCTTTTTTTAATTTTGTTTTGTCCAGTGCGAGTCTAATGAATACTTTTTCTTTCTTTCTTAGGAGTATTGTAATGTTACTATGTTTTTTTTTCATCACGAGTTTCATCGACATTCTTCCCCGTCACTACTTAAGCTACATCTCGCGTGCCATAGGCGACACTTAATGTTCTGCCACTTCGCTCATTTTCTCCACCACGTTATCTTACCATCGTGTCAAGAGTTCTGTCGCATTTTTACTATTTTAGCTGTTTGCAATGTTGGATTTATTCGTTTGGTCTTTAAGTCTTATTATCTTTCTAAGTATTATGTGTTATGTTGTATTGATACAACAAGATTTATTTATGATGGAACTTATGGAATAAATACCTACTATGCTATTGTTACGGGCTGGGTTCGGGATAAATTAAATACTACCGTTTGAACATCAAATTTAATAATAACAAATACACTATACTGATCACTATTCGCTTAGATATCGCACTTCTAGTTCACTTCGATTCGCTTCGATGTGTAGCCAAAATCAGACTGACTGCTCCCGCAAACACGTCGGCTATTTATATGGCGACCAATACTTCGAGAAAGATCCACGACTTTCTCGAACATTCTTCACAGTCCAATAGTAAACACCATCCTTCGAGAAGGTTCCAGAACCTACTCGAATGTTCTAGACAGTTCCATAGTGGAATCATTGTCCTTCGAAAAACTTCCACAACCTTCTCGAATCTTCTAGACATTTCTTCATCATCATCATCATCATCAGCCTATAATGTTCCCACTGCTGGGACACGGCCTACTCTCAATGAGAGGAAATGGGCTATAATCCATCACGCGGGCCCAGTGCGGGTTGGTAGATGTCACATGTCCACGAATTTTTGGTTCTAAGACATGCCGGTTTCCTCATGATGTTTTCCTTCAACTTTTTGTCAAAGTCAAAGTCAAAGTCAAAACATTTATTGCAAACCAAGTGTACAATATGGTGTTAAGTTATGTTAGTACTTATGACTTAGCAGCCTTTTACAAGCATTGCAATTTCATATTCGTCTGCTCTTCTCACTTTAAATTAGCATGCATTAAACATTGTTATCACGTAATCTTTATATTTAAAATTAGTACAATTAAATAGCGAAAATAATACCTAGTTATATCAAAAAATTAAATGTCAATGATAGTGATAATACAATTCTATATACACACATCAAAAATGTCTAGGGATCAAGCATTTTTATGCGGATTTCTTGAGATTGAGATGTGGCTTTGTAATAAATTTATGATTTTATAAATTTATATGGATCCTTTTTGGTGCATTTCATAATTTGAATCAGGAACTCTCAATCAAATTCGAGTAAAAGATGAAAATAAGCTGTCAATATTTTCCCTATAAAAACATACAACGCATTGAAGACATTATTAGTGCTACTGTTTCCCTACTACTGATTAAAACCAACGTTATTATGGAGCGGCGACGTCATTTAAGCAGGGAAGAAATGCTCAGAGCCGTGGGAATGATAGAAGCTGGTTCCCGGCAACGTACTGTAGCTTTAGCTCTGAATACAAGTCAGAGTGTTATCAGTCGACTTTGGACACGTTACCGAAGCACTGGTACCGTGGCTGAGCGCCATGGAGGACGGTATCGCTGCACCACACGGAGACAAGACCGATACATTCAAATCTTAACTCGAAGAGCTCCAACAATAACCGCCATGATGTTAGCCGTGAGGCTTCATCACTCTTCAGGGAACTTAATTAGCGACCAAACAGTCAGAAACCGCTTGCATGAAGTGAACCTTCATTCCCGAAGACCGCTACGGGTACCACCTATAGCAATGCACAATCGTAGGATTCGATATCAATGGGCTCTTGAACACAGAAATTGGGCAGAAGAACAATGGCGTTTCGTGTGCTTTTCTGATGAGTCTCGTTTTGGTATGAGACCGGATACAAGACGTATACGACACTGGAGAACCCCTGGACGCCAACAGCGATTAAAATCCTGCCAGGAAGTCCATCCTTATAGTGGTGGAACCATCATGGTATGGGCGGGTATTTGGATCGGCGGAAGAACTGAGTTGATTTGGATCAGAGGCAACCTCAACGCTCAAATTTATGCTGAGACGATTGTATCAGACGTCATCGTTCCTCTACAAGTGCAAATCGGTCCCTTATTTCAGTTAATGCATGATAATGCACGACCGCACACCGCAAGAGTTGTAAGACAGACTCTCGCCGCAGCTAACATCAATGTCCTGCCCTGGCCTGCTCAGTCGCCAGACTTGAACCCGATTGAGCATGCATGGGATATGCTACAGAGAAGAGCTCTGCCGAATATGGAGGGTATCCAGTCGCAAGAAGACCTTTTTTTGTTGTTGCAACGAACATGGGCGGCCATTCCACAGCGTGATTTGGATGAACTCATTTTGAGTATGCCAAACCAATGTTCTTGTGTTGTTAGTGTTCGCGGTAGAAACACGGATTATTAATTGTTTAAGTTACCCAATAAAATTTTAAAGAAAACTGTTATTTCAGTCTTTTTTTCGAACTTTAATGTTAGTGGTTCAAATGTCAAAAATCCCTTTATTAGGAAAATGGCAAATTTCTTTATTAATGCAAAGGTGACTTGGTTTATCGTTACTGTGACAAACGAAAACACTTTATTTGATGAATCCTTAAAGAAAATTTTAATTAATATCAATCAGGAGAAAAGTTATTGCAAAAATATATGTTGATCCCTAGATACTTTTGATGTGTGTAGTAGTTATGTCAGTATTTAATGTCAATAATAGTGAATGTAATACAATTATTAGGAATGTCAATGTAATCCTTTTCAGGTAGAGTTTGAGAGCAGTGGTGATGAAATAAATTACACAAAGTAATGCGTCTGGGTTCGAACGCACGACTTACTGTTCGTAACCGCCGCCACCACTAGGCCACAGCTGCTCTCTCACATTCACACATAAGACACTCACTCACACTCAGGACATTCTATATTAGAACATTCTAGACTCGAACTTGAACTCTAAACAGTTCCATAGTACATTCGAGACTTGCTCGTAATTTATAATGTTCTCGTAAGACGTAACACTATGAAGAATATTAAGTATTCATAAAACAAAAAATAAATGAAAACACGTTTAGTTGGCATTTTTTTTTTTTTTCGCATGGGAAATCATCAAATGACTTCTCCCGCTCTGGGCGGAGCAGGAGGGAGTGTCAGACTTTTACTGACTAAAACCCATCCATGTTCCTTCATCGCCCTTTGTGTTCCGGGGCCACGGTATCTCTTTCGAACAGTCCCGCAACCCCGGATATTTAGTTGGCCGTGCCACAAAAACATAATTCATCATCTTACCGCCCTTGTCCCATGTTACTTGTGGTCGGCGCAACACGTTTTTTTTCTTCCATTCTCCCCTGTCAACCATCACGCCCTCATTTACTCCTTTTTTTTCATATAATTCCTCACACAATCCATTCATCGTTACCTTGGTCTTCCTCTCCCTCTCCATCCAATAGCATTTAGATTCATCACTCATTTAGTCACATGTGATTCGTCCTTAGAATATTTTAGTATTCATTCCGCGAAAAGAGTGCTGCGAGAAGGGACCAAACATGTATCGAGCGAGTACATGTAACATGTACCTATAAGTTTGGGTACATGTTTGCTAAGGGCGGTACTGCTTCCTGCATCCAAGCCTGTATAATTTTCGTGACCAACCGTACTTGATCAATGTTCCTAATCCAGTACATTTGTTAAATCTAAAGTTAATCTAACAAGGACCACAAATCAGAAAGTACAAACACCCACTACCCTAGTTTCATAACCAAACAACAACAACAACAATACAAACAAAAATAACCCTCAAATAGAAAAAAAAAGCGCAAACAAACACGGTACTTCAATTTGTAACTATGACCTAAGCTCAAATACTGCCGCAAAGTACTTTGCGCAAGTTTGAGGTCCCATAATAACAACACAAAATATAAAGTCTAGAAGGCTGGCTCCATGCAATGAGCGGAAACAGGAGCGCACATTGACGCTTACATATTCGGCTATCTGAAACAAGGGACTGTAGTGAGTGCGCTTGCATTTGCTGTACGCGATGTGTTTCGCAACACTCGTCCGGCCTTTTCTATGGGGGATGAAGAACTATACACCCTGTTCTTCAAAGAAAAACAAAACAGTTTGTAAGTTTGTATGCAATCTTTGGAATGGACCCTACTCTCTAACGCTTCGTCCGTATATTCGGATCTATCCGTCTCTCTCGCGCACGTCTGCAAATGAGTGCGAGTGAGAGAGACGGATAGATCCCAATATACGGACGAAGCCGTAGGGCCTATCCGATTCCGAAAATTCTTTCACTAAAATGATGCTGAGTGTCATAAGCTACGTCGCTTTGACACTAGTGATAGATATCAATATTGCTATAATTATTCTAGATAATACCTTCTAGTTACGAAGATTTGGGGGTCAAAGTCAAACTTTTTCACAAGTATTTTTGAATATAAGTTTTTAATGTTATAACTTTACTTGAAATACCTCTACGACCACTGTACTATTCAAAGTGTCCATGAGCACAGTGTTTTGAGTGAGTTCCATTGAGTCCTACCGTAAAACGCAACTTTTCACCCCAAAATAAAAATCCGTTTCCCAGCACTAATTTTTGCGTAGAGTTAGTAGGTACTTAGTTTGATGTACAGAATACTTGGTTGACAGCTTCATGAAGGGTCTTGTATTGTGGGTGCGTTTTCGCTTGTCGTATGAAAAAGACTGTTGAGGATGAGGTCTGTTCCCGGGTGATGAAATGAATCTATCGTTATGGTTTCACATCTATATTGAATAATTTTGGATTTGTACAGAGTTTTGGGTTACACCGCCATGGCCATGGCGGGGGGTCTGTACTGGATGATGGATGCGAGGTGAAAAGGAATGATTCGATACAATGCAAGCCTTTTTATAGCCGCTGTGAATGAACAGAATGACTGAATGACTGTATGATGCTGAAGAATGAACGTAGCAGCGCCAGGCGAGCGTGGTGGCCAGTGGACGAACTAGGCGGAGCTGATGTCCACCCAGCTGCAGAGGTCGGGCCGCTGCGCTCACGCACCGAGTGCGTCATCTTGTGGATAGGTGGCGCTAGCAGTAGGCGTGAACATGCCCCCAGCCTTGGAAGCACTGCTTCCAAAATGGTTCCCGGCACGGAGTCAGGCGTCGTCGCCCACAGGCTGCGGAGGCAGCGGGCAGATCTTGGAGAAGGCACGTCTGATCGTCCCAGCAGCTGTGTGGATGTCAGCCACTCGTGCCACGCCGTTTCCTCCTGGAAGTATACGCAGAACACGACCAAGTCGCCACTTTAACGGTGGCAACTGGTCGTCCTTGATGAGGACGAGGCTGCCCAAGGTGATGTCCTCCTGCCTGATCTTCCACTTAGTTCGCAGTTGTAGCTCCGAAACGTATTCTGTGGACCAGCGCCGCCAGAAGTGCTGCCGCAGGTGCTCGATGCGTTCGTAGCGTGTCAGACTCGAACTTGGCTGGTCTGGAACATTCCTTGAAGGTGGCGACGTTAACGGTCGGCCAATGAGGAAGTGTGAGGGGGTGAGGGGGGTAAGGTCAGAAGGGTCTGAGGAAAGAGGTGAAATTGGACGGGAATTTAAGACAGCTTCGATTTGTGTCAAAGCCGTGGAAAATTCCTCGTAAGTTAGTCGCGCGTTACCTACTATGCGTCTCAGGTGATACTTGCATGATCTCACCCCGCCCTCCCATAGACCGCCAAAATGTGGGGAATAAGGAGGAATAAATCGGAATTCAATGCTATTATTGGAAGCGTAATTAATGATGGCTTCCGATTCCTTCTCTAAGAATAAAGGAAACTCCTTTTCCGCGCCCACGAAATTTCTACCGTTATCAGAGAAGATAGTGCGAGGCGTACCTCGCCTACTAATAAAACGTTTTAATGCTAAAATATAGTCGTTTGTGGATAAACTAGTGACGAGTTCCAAATGCATGGCTCTAGTCGTAAAACAAACGAAAAGACAAATGTATGCCTTAGTGAGTCTAGAACCTCTGCCCTTTCTGGATACTATGAAAACTGGCCCCGCATAGTCTACACCGGTTCGCATAAACGGGTAGCCAGGTTCTAAGCGCTCGGGAGGTAAGTTGCCCATGATAGGTGCTAATGTCTTACCCCGGATACGTGTGCACGTTACACATTCGTGTACTATTTTTCTAGCGAGATTTCTAGCGTTCAACGGCCACCAACATTCACGCATGGTAGCTAATAGAAGTTGAGGCCCGGCATGTAATAATCGTACATGCTCGTATTTAAATAAACAAATTGTAAAAGGATGCTTACTACATAATAAAATCGGATGTTTCTTATCGTAGGTAAAATCGGACGAATTACACAATCTACCGCCAACCCGAATTATTTTATGTTCATCAATAAAAACATTTAGACTTGAAATCCTATTATATTGTTTACAACTTCGCTTAATAGGAATCTGAGCGACTAAGTTATTTAAAACATCTGGAAAGGAATGCCTTTGTACGAGTCTAATTAGCATTCTTTGTGAGGAGCCGAGTTCTCTCACTGATAACAAACCGGTTTGCCGATTGGCTCGGTCAGCTGACTTGAGGCGTGAGTTATTTATGAATCTAAGTACGTAGCTACCTATTCGTATGAGTTTAGTAAATGACGCGTATTTATCGAAGTTGATTATGTCCTCGTTTTGAATATTGGGTAAGCAGGTTTGTTTGTGTTTTAAATCTGGTAAGTTACATACTTCGGAATTATCGCATTTAGTTTGCTTGAAGCAATGTAAACGATTATGTAAATAAGACGGACCGTACCACCAAAGTTCGTTATCCTTTAACAAATCTAGGCTACAACCTCTAGATAATAAATCAGCTGGGTTGTCCTTACTGCTTACATGTAACCACACTGAATCGCCTGTGAGTTCATTTATTTCAGTTACTCGGTTTTGTACGAAAGTTTTTAGTAAATGTGGTGACATTTTAATCCAACCCATAACTATTGTGGAATCCGTCCAAAAACATACTTTACTAAACCGCAACCTAAGAGATTCAATTATTTTCTTATATAATTTAGCTCCTATCAACGCGCCACACAGTTCCAAACGAGGAATACTGATTGTTTTCAAAGGTGCGACCTTACTTTTTGCACACAACAACCGAACGGTTGCGTCACCGTTATCGCTATATGTACGTAGATAAGCACACGCGCCATATGCGTCTTGAGAAGCGTCGGTGAATATATGAAGTTCTGTGTATTGAGTATGTTCACCTTTCACGTGACGAGGGATGCGAATATCGTTTAGAAATCTTAACGTAAAAATAAAATGTTTCCAAATGTTAGCAATTTCCTGAGAGACCGGAGTATCCCAATAAATTTTACTCAGCCATAATTTTTGTAGAATCATTTTTGAAATTATGACTGCAGGTGAAAGAAGACCTAATGGATCGTATATTTGTGATATTACTGATAACATTACTCGCTTAGTTAAATATGAATTGTTGTCATAGTTATCAATATTTGTAACGAAGTGTAGCTCATCGCTAGTGTTGTGCCAACCCAAACCAAGTGTTTTGGTTTGCGCATGTTCGCCTATGAAACGTTCTGTGGCATTATTTTGAGATGCATCTAAGTTAAAGGTCCACTTGCGCAAAGGAAAACACCCCGACTGGAGCACGTCTGATGTTTTTTGACATATTCGAAGCAATCTATTTAGATCATCATCACCGGTGATGAGATCGTCCACAAATATGTCCTCCATGATGACACGAGCGATGACGTCATCATCGCATTCTAATGCTAACTGTCTAATACAGCGCATGCTTAAGTATGGAGCTGACGCAGTTCCGTACGTGACTGTATTCAGTTGGTATGTATATAACGGATCTGAAGGGTTATCCCGCCACAATATTAATTGCAGTGACCTTTGGTCAGGCTGTAGAAGAACTTGACGAAACATTTTCTCCACGTCTGCACAAGCTACGTATTTATATTGTCTGAATCGTAGCAAAATCGAGAGAATATCGTTTTGTAACGCGGGTCCCGAATACTGAATATCATTTAATGATTTATTCGAGCTAGTGACGGCACTAGCATCGAAGACAACGCGTAGTTTGGTAGTTGAACTAGATTTCCTAACAACGCCGTGATGTGGAAGGTAATAGTTTGGTTGACTACAAGTCTCTAACTTGGACATATGACCTAAGTCATTGTATTCACGCATGAAGTTAGAATATAAACGTTTAAATTCTGGTGAACGATTGAGTTTACGTTCTAAGGTCAGAAATCGTTTCGTCGCTGACGTAAAAGAATCACCCAACGCATCTGGTGCTTCTCTCAACGGTATACGAACCGAAAATCTACCGTTTTCAACGCGTTTTGTTGTATTATTGAATATTTCTTCGCATGTGCGTTCATCATCTGTTAGGGGTACGCATGATGATGAAGGAATGTTTTCGAGTTCCCAAAACAGCCGGAGTTGTTTATCAATTTCCTGACTGAAGTGGCAACGAACGTGAGCAGGGTTTGGGTTCCTCGCGAACACAGGTCCAGACAATAACCACCCCAATTTTGAGTTTTGTAGGAATGGGCCACTCGCTAGACGTATTTTGTCTGTTTCTAGAAGATCCCAAAATCTATCCGCGCCAATCAACAAGTCAATTTCTGAACTAATGTTAAACGTCGGATCTGCTAATTGTAAGAACTCAGGTATACGTATATTACCGGCTTCGATGTTCATCGTAGGCAAACTGGATGTTATGCATGGCAAGATCAAACAACGAAGCTTGGTATTAAAATCGCTTAATTTTGCACGTATTGTGACGTCACATGAATGCTGTGATTGCGAAACCGATTTTCCCACACCCGAGATTTGAATAGTGGACTGGATATATAACGCATTTATTTTCTTTGCTAGTTTTTCTGTTATGAAGCAGTTCTGACTTCCGTTGTCCAATAGCGCGCGAGCCGTATGATACACGTTGTTATTGTCAGCTACTTCAATTAACGCCGTAGAGAGCAAAACAGTATTTATTAATTTAAATTCGGTAGTGTTCGCTTCACACACGACAGTGCCGCTCGAGTCGTTGAGATGCAATGTTGACGTCGCTGAGATGTGTGCGCGTTCAACCTCTCCGTGCGATTGAGCACGCACACACGCGCCGTTACCTTTCTCGTCCAAATGTAGCAGACTGTTATGTTTGTTTGAGCACTGTTTACACGACCCGAATCTACATTGATTTAACGCGTGACCCGTTCGCAGGCAATTTGCACACATCTTGTTATCGTTAATCAATTTAATTCTGTCTCTCACGGACATGTTAAGGAAGGCTAAACACGAGTGTAATGAGTGTTCTCTATTGCATAGGACACACTTAGGTAAATCCCATTTATTATTTGTATCACCACGGTTATTATTACAGCGCGTTGGTTTAGTAGAAGTGTAGCTATGTACGCGGTGCGAATTACGCTTCTCGCTCACGTTTTGATGCTTATAATCGCTATGAGGCGTTTTATCTTTAGTGTGGCTCGCGCCGATCATCTCCAACGTGTCGGCTCGGCCACGGAGGAACGTTATTAAATCGCTAAGTTTTATTTTTTCGCGTGAACCTAAACACGTGGCTCCGATATGATTTTCCCATTCGCGCTCCGTAGACGAATCCAGCTTGCTGACCACCAAATAAATTATTAACGTGTCCCAATTGACAGTGGGTTCATTTAGTGAACTTAAAGCGCGCAGATTACGTAAGATAGTATCAATTAATTTCCTTATTTGCGATGGCGATTCTTGTTTTAATGACGGAATATTATGCAACGCTTTTACGTGATTATTAATTAATAACCTCTCGTTGTGATAACGGTTTCCTAATAAATCCCATGCGTGTACGTAGTTGGCAGGGCTGAACTCTAAGGCTGCTATCACCTGTAACGCGCTTCCACCAAGGGCTGACCGCAAATAATGGAATTTTTGAATCTCGTCTAAGTCGGAACGATTGTGGATCATGGTTTCGTATGAATGTTTAAATTCTAGCCAGTGATCATAGGCTCCATCGAAGGCAGGTAATTTTATGTCTGGTAATTTAATATTGACACGTGGTTCTGATGCAATTGGAAGTCGACTTTGAATTTCCGCGTTTTTAATTAAACAATTCGCGCTTGCTATTGCCGTAAAATATATTGCCTCTAATGCTTCTATGTATTGTAGATTCGCGTTTGTTTCTGATTCCGGCAGGAGTAGTTCGATTTCATTTTCTACGTTGTCAAATTTATCGTATAATTCACTCGCGGCTTGAACACGTAAAGTTAGCTCCGCTGCTTGTAAGGCTGTTAAGTGAGCTCCCGCGAACGATTCTACATAATTTTTAAACTGGGTTAACCGACCCTTAATGTTACCCCTACGTTTCTTTAACTCGGAAAGAACTTCTTCTACTGCCTTAACCGACATTCTGACGGAATATGGATGAGCGTTATGTGGTGTGGTGTGGTGTGATGTAGTTGTACTCACATGCAAATATTACCTGGACCACGTGGCTGCCACACACTCGCGTGAACTGAAACGAAACACAGCTTTAACACAAATTGAAACTAATGAATGGGTGTGACGGGGGACGGACGGGACGGGAACAGAGACCTGACCGTTTCTTACGCCTTCGCCTTTTCCTCTTCTCATGAAATGATTGCTGGGTCACTGGACCGGCTGTGATGATCGCTGCACTCGGTTGATCGTCTTCACAGCTAGCTATCGTCTTCAGCGCCCGGCTCCAGTCCGAGTCGAAGTTCCGCAACGTGCCAGCAACGTGGTCGGCACCGTGTATGTGGAGTCTTCTTCCGGATGGTGTGATTGATAATGAATGATGAATCCGTCTCGTAGGACCAAAATGTTGAGGATGAGGTCTGTTCCCGGGTGATGAAACGAATCTATCGTTATGGTTTCACATCTATATTGAATAATTTTGGATTTGTACAGAGTTTTGGGTTACACCGCCATGGCCATGGCGGGGGGTCTGTACTGGATGATGGATGCGAGGTGAAAAGGAATGATTCGATACAATGCAAGCCTTTTTATAGCCGCTGTGAATGAACAGAATGACTGAATGACTGTATGATGCTGAAGAATGAACGTAGCAGCGCCAGGCGAGCGTGGTGGCCAGTGGACGAACTAGGCGGAGCTGATGTCCACCCAGCTGCAGAGGTCGGGCCGCTGCGCTCACGCACCGAGTGCGTCATCTTGTGGATAGGTGGCGCTAGCAGTAGGCGTGAACAAAGACCTTCTGTGTTTGTCTACTCAGTAGTTAGAGAAACAAATTGCAACTACTCGTAGCAACGTTTACACAAGAAGTTTACTCGTATGGCGCAGTTTTGGTACCCATAGTTTGTAGAAATTACTTCGTAATAACTGTTCGTTAGTTATTGCTTATTTGATTTTGATTATAGCTAATATTGTACATGTAGAAGAATAGGGAGAGTGTTAGGTTTGTTTGTGTCTCGTCTGAAGATTTCCATAAAATTGAAAAGTTTATAGTTGTTTGTTGTTGAACGTTTTATGACGATTGTCTATGGGGAAAAGGATTTAACAGTTTGTTTTAATGACTATTGACTATAGAATTGCACGTAACCACTTCTTAAACTCAACTTCCCAGAAACAAGTCAAGTGAGCGAGTAATTTTTAATAAGCTCTCTTTTTAATTCCTTTAGTTTAGATTCAGTTTCAGCTTGATTATACGACGGATATTCAGTTTGCAGAGGTCCAGTCTCTTCTATATTTTCTTTGATTGGAAACTTTAACTGCCGAAGTAAAGGAGATAAAAAATAATAATAAAAAAAAATAAAAAATTGCGAAACTGTGTAAATTTAATTTTGAGACCGAGCTATCGCATTAGGAACATTCCTGTAATGATAGTTGTAAGGGAGATTTTAATAAATAAATAAATAAATCAAAGAGATTTCATCATTATCTGTATCATCCACAATCCGACTCTACAGGCTTTTTGCTTGTGCCAATCTCGTCGCTCCTAATATGGTAGCCTCATCCGGGTTTGGTAACGCACCATTAAAAAAAAAGTCTTCTTATTCCACAAAGAAACGTAAATTAGACCAAACTTTACGTAAACACCCAACCATAGCTTCCACATTCAAATAGAATCCAACCATTTTAAAAATACATAATTCATACAAGAATTAATTCCAACTACGCGGAGAATTTGAATGAAGTTACAGGTGGATGTTGCAAGGGAATTACAGTACGTACCTGAACAAGTCTCATTTAAATTTCATATTGAAGTTGCATCCGCCTTTATTCGTAGCTAAAGTTTGCCCAAGTTTGCACAGGGCCGGAGTGACTTTCTTTTTACGAATTCCTTTGCATAATAATTGGCTTAGTAATACTTTCCGACGTGGATTAATTCGCAGCGGTAAATGCGCTAACTGTGTTTTGCTTTAATGTCTTAAATTCTCTTTAATTACTTTCTAGGGGTGTCTGAGATTTTTTAAATTGCAGATTTTCTTTTGTTGAGATTTCAGAGAATTTGGAATTTTCTTTGTGATTGCAATTTTCAATTAAAATGCGGTTTTGAGTTTTTGGAATGTTTTGAGTGTTAAGACAGCTCTTTGTTCAATAAAGATTCTTGTAGATTTTAGTAAAGATTTTTGTAATTGCTCCTATCTTGGCGTGTCATTCAATATCAAATAAATATATCATTGCAAAACTATATCAGCTAAAACTGTAAAATACGTATGAAAACTTCGTCTAAAATATCTTGTATCGAACCAATCTTTACTACAACTTATCTCTTACTAGATTTTTAGAAATATTAATAAAACTAAGTCTATCCTAGCTTAAGTCAATCCAAAAAAACTTAGCATTCTATAATTTATATCTAATCTCAAATGATCAAACAAAAAAATCTCCCAGCTCGACCAAATTACCATCCATTTCCAACTCGCAACCAGAACACTTGACTTACTTCCTTGACAAAAAGAAATTGTTCTCTTAAAACAACATGCAGAGCAAAGCTAGCATTCGTCAAGTAAAACAAGACGTGTAATCCATTAAGCTTTGTATGTTTTGGAGAAGTTGGGGCAAGAAGCGAACTTCCGAGCAATTTGGCCGCGTTGCCACAAAAAAGATATGCCTACAGAAGGTTGACACCGGACAACGAACGAAAATAAATGAACGCGCACGGTACGGCCGAAATATAATGTAGAAGTCCTCCTGACTGTTTTCGGCCAATCTCAGTTTAGCCTTATCAAGACTTAAACTTCACTGTGAGTGCAAACATAAGAGCAATCTCCCTTTTCTCACTCTCATAGTCCGAAGGCAGGTAATACGATACAACTGGGAAAAAATTAGGTGCAGAGCCAACGGCTCATCGTGTTTGCAAACTTTGACTCTCTGGTATACTACTGAAGAATTTCCAATAAAAAACAATATATCTTTGCTAAGCCTGCGAATTGGAAGTCAAGGTATGTCAATACCAATATCGAGATCGATTTTTGTCTATAACCAATCAAATGCTGCGTGCGTATCTGTAACTTTCAAAGCAGTACAAGGTGCAATAGAAGACTACGGATCGAGATTGAAATAGGACATAATTATAGTTAAGAACTTTCCTTAGCAGCTTCAGAAAGAGAGAAATCAAACGGCAGTGGGACATCACAGGCTTCAATCACAGGACCTCAAAGAGTGACCAGCCGCGAGTGCAGCTGAAGCGTGTCTTTGTTTGCGTGCGCTTGTATGGAACTGGCCTTCTGTATCTATCTATGTTGTAGCCCAGTGCCGCATAGACGTGTGTGAGAGCGATGTAACGTGTGGCTGAAAGTTGGGGAGATTGCGTGAGAATGTGGGTTAAAAAGTAATTAGTGGTAGTTTTTTGGCTTTTGTTTCTTCTTTATACTGGATTGGTTTCGTTAACCCATAATAAATCATCTTTGTCACTGCCAAGCCGTCGGACACAAATTCGAATCCAAGACACGCTTTTTTAATATTTCGAATTCATTTGCGTTTCATCCTTGACTATGAAGTTTGCTTTCCCGTCATTATGGCCATTATTATTTGCTGTTATATTATTCTTCAGTTATCTTTGAATTACTTTTACACCCTATAATCCTTTGAAACCATTATCACGTAAGTCATCATCATTAACATTAATAATTCTCCTGCCCTTAACTTTATTTAAAGCATGTCTTCTTCTTCCATACTTCTTTATTACTTGTCATCTCAGACACCTCCTTTCTTGCCATATCATCCTTCACACAGTCCATCCATCGTTCCACTTCACTTTAGTCATCCTCCTTTTTTAAAATATCGTAATTATTCTTACTTATTACACCAATTCTAATCTAATCTCGCCAACTCTTCCTTCCTGACCCACACGTTAAGCAACTAGCAGATAAGTTAATATTTGACCCAACTCTGAGTACGGGTCTGTTTACAGATGTCATAGGCAGGAATTTAGCTGATGTGGTTCTGTTCTGTTTCCTATTAATTAATAAGTGGCCTTGTTAGTACTTCCCTAGGCTTTGTGATTGTAGATTTTTGTTTTGGTTTAGTTCATTTTTGTATTGTAGCGTGCACGTGTATTTATTTTGGTGGTGTTGTTACATTTTACTGTTACGTTGTTCTAGGTTTCAGTAGTTTGACTTTCTGGAGATTTGATTAACTTCAAAACGATTATTAATTTGACTATCTATGTTTTCTCAATATTGACTGCCTTATTGGTCGCAAGCGCGACTGCTGCGCCTAGGTTAGATTCCCGGGTCGAGCAAAGTATTCATAAAATGTCACTTACGGGATATCTTCCGTAATTATTGTTTATTTTCAGCTCCCGATATTTCAACGCTGTTGCAAGCGCCATGATCGCGGGTTAACTGGTGAATGCGGGTGGATGGAAAAAAATGTTAGGAGCAGACAAATCTGTCTGTAAACAATAATCACGGAAGATATCCCGTAAGTGACATTTTAAGTATAGTTATGAACCGTAAAATCTTAAAACAGTGTTAGAGCAGTGTTAATTTGTTTTTCCATCAGGAATTTCTCAGCTGGCCGCTAGCCATCAAATTTGTCTGTCCGTCCGTCTGTCACCACCGATTTCGTCAGGAACGGGTGGACCTAGCAAGTTAATATTTATACCAGATACTGAAGTCTATAGTCCCTATTAGGTGTATAAAAATCAAAGTCCTGAGTCAACATCATAAAAATATATGGGCAAATTTAGACTTCGCGAAAACTTGTAAGTACCAAAATTTACCTTAATTTTCAACTTTCTTTATTTTTCGGACGTTTTCCTGTTTCTTTTTTTTTACTTGTGCTGTAAGACCTTGCTTTTAACCAAAATTGACAGTTCCAGGTCAATCGGAAGTACCATATAGGTTTTGGGTCGAAAACCTATGTGGTAAAAACAACACCTAACCCGTTAACTTAGAATCACGAAATTTGGGGAGAAGCAGTCTTACAGCGATTTTACTATTACAAACTTATTATTTGCGGTTGGTGCAATAGCCGTTTCTAGGGATCGAACAGCAAAGTTAAGTTTGTCCTTTAAATGGTTTGTACGGAACCCTCGGTGTGCGAGGCCGACTCGCTCTTGGCCGGTTTTTTTTTATTTTATTAAAAAATAACTTCAAAATATTCTATGTGACCGTTATATTTGAAAATTATACCATTAATTACCGTAATTGTTCCAATCTGATGTTTTGTATCATTTCATCATAACAATTCGTAAACCTTATTATGAGTTCTTCGAATCCCCATAAACACCCATCATTACTGTCTGGACACACATAATTACAATTCCAGAACGTCGTTATCAAAATCCTCACAATTTTGCTCGAAACAAAGCTTTACTCCAACTCAAATACAATTAATAGAACAACTAGTTAAAATAAAGCTAGACCAAGACGGTTAACACTCAATTAAGTTAATTAGGAGTCAATTGTGTAGTTAGGGAGACAAATCTGTTGGTTGTCTGGAGTTCTCTGGAATAGTCGCTGAAGGCTGGAGTAATTGTGCTGGTACAGTCTGGGTTGTTGGAACAATGACAATTAATGTTTTTAAGTAGATATTTACGCTTGCTGCTTTATGGTCCATTCCCTTCAAAGAGAGGAGACAAATGCCCCAGCAGTGGGAACGATCTAGGCTTTTAATGCTATATGCTATGTGTTGCCATCTTTACATGTTTGGTTTACCGTATAAGTGTGTACCCTATGAGTGTTATATCAAATTTTAAATTAGAATCCGAACGAGATCAATACATATAAACTACATTCAATAACTGCAAGTGTCATCATTGTTACAGAATATTAGAAACAGAGACTGTATTTTAGAAATTTTGCAAATCACGTTGTTTTCATTGGTAAAGTTCGCTCTGAAACAGTTAAAAGATTAACGATCTTAAGTTGTTATTTCAAAGTCGTTACGGCACGTGGCAATAGTATATAAATCAGAGAAAAGCAAACCGGACAACGTCTTCCTAGTGGTACTAGAACTGGCATCTACTACGTTGAAAAAAATACTGGATCATAATGAATTGTTTAGTTTTTCGACCTTATCAAATTTACTGTATACCGTACATACGTACGGTCGAGCAAGCTATTTGGTTTACATTTTACAATGTAATTTGTTGGTTAAACTGTAAACCAAATAGCTTGTTCGACCGTACCTACCTAGATTATAAGTGAATGATGTGGTCTCCTATAATTGGAAGTATATGTATACTTGCATGTAATTGTGTAGTTTCTGTTGGAGATCCAATAAATAAATACCCTTTATATTTTATGTTCGTACAGTCCATTCAAAGGTTTTCTGAAAGATATCGCTATCAGCAATAACACCGCCATTGTAACCATAGAATAGGCTTGTGTCCTGAAAAAATCTAATTATTCCGTCAGTTGGATTATCAAAAAATATTTGACACATATTTTTTCTTTTGTTACGTAAACCAAAATTGACGAAGATACGACGCTTTTGAAATTCTCAATACGTCACGCCGTGCTATAATATTTGGTGCGTTGTGACGTCACGAGCCCCCACTCTCGAATTTTGATGCGTTTTATGTTTGTCAATATTCATTGATTTGCAAAAACAAAAAATACGTGTCCATTATTTTCCAATACTCTAGACTGACAGACTAAATAGATTTGCAATTTATTGATGGTGGAAGCCAGCCTATTAGCAATATTGTAAAATACTTAGTTCTGTTTAAATTTTGGTGTTTCATAAAGTATAATATTCTATTCTATGAAGTGATGACTGATAAAGTCTTCAAATAAATATGTACTATGCACTAGATTACGATTTATTAAATAGTGACCACACTACATAATGGCAAAATATGTAGCGACTTCCTTTTATTTTTAAAACAACTTAAAAATAACTGTTGAGTCTTTCCCTCTATCTTCAAACATGTTTACAATAAGATACACATAGTTAGGGTATAAAGTCTCATCTAGAAACATTTCTACGTATAAAACAAACTCGAACAAGAGCACACAATTAGGTGTCGCACGAGCGGCGCCGCGTGCTGCACTTGTGTTGTTTTATCTCGTTACGTGTCAACTGACGCAGATTTACAGCTTTGTTATGAGCGAAATTTTGTTAGTACAGTGCATTGACGGTGATTGCAATGTAACCTTGTATTTACAACAAGTTATAATGAAACATGTTTTCTACATGTTCTACACTTTTAATTTAAATGTTTTACGATACCTCTCGCTTGTTTAAGCAATAAAACATGATATTTATTAGATCATATCATGATCTAATCGATCTCCAAACTCACATAGATAAACAATAAAGTAACTATACAGCATACAAGTCCTCTGAAAACATTCAAAAATAACTTCACTCCAAAATATCATCATTCTTTTGCCCTTTTCCTAATTCATTTGTGGTCGGCGCAGCATGTCTTCTTCTTCCATACTTTTCTATTTTTCGTCATCTCATCAGACACTTCTTTTCTTGCCATAATTATCGTTTTTAACACAGTCCATCCATCGTTTATTTGGTCTTCCTCTACTCATATACCCATCCACATTCATATCTACTCAAAACTTTCCTCACGACATTTTCTACTTCACTACAAAACAACAAAACGAATAACTCACACACATCTTGAAAGCTATATTGAAGGAATAAATCTCAAAAACTTTGACGTTTAATACAACAATAAGGAATAACTGAAACAGAATAGTACAGAAGGTCGGCTCCATACATGGAGCGACAACGCATGCACCCATAGACACGCTTCCCGTACAGCGAGTGCAAGCGCACTCGCGACTGTCATTTGTTTGGAATTACCCAGTTTGTATGTATAGTGCCGAAAAATGAACGCTAATTAAGTAGAGCTATACTCGTCATAACCCTACTAAACCGAATGCGTAACACCGGAATCCGTCGTCGGACAAATATCTACGACTTCAGGCACAGAGCGATAGGTCTAAAATGAAGTTGGAAGTTCTGACCGAATGCTGGCCAATTTGGGCTAAAGAAACCATAGCGTTAAAAGAGCGTAAAGGGTTGACGGTATCGTCAGTCTCAGGAAATACTTGAATAAGAAACAAACAGAGCCGAGAACCAAAGCAGAAGAAAAAAGAGGCCCATAGCCCAGTAGTGGGTGATTCTGTGATGAAATGATAATAATGCATGGAGCTAACCTTCTGTGAATACTATATTGTGTTTTTGGAGAGTGTTCAACTAGAATTGGGTACCTACTATATACCTATGTTAATGTTTCTCGAGGGAGTCGTTATGTGGAAGTTCTTTTGTTTTGAAGAAAATCTTTGATTGCTGCGTTAGGTACGAGGGTTGTGGGTAGTATGACTATATTGTGTAAAGTTTTAAAAGGAGAATGCCATAAAGCAGGTTGTAGATGAGTCTTTTCCATGATTACGCAAAAAAAAAAAAACTTTTGCGTTATCATTTACAAGCAGGACAATATTTTCTATATTTTCCCGATCCCATAAAAAATTGGGCCTTTTTACAATAATTTATGTAGGTTGTACCTGAGAAGACATTTTATTTTTCTGTTGTCAAGGGCACATGTGTGGATATAGAAAAGACTGGGATTTAAAACAAAAAAGAGATGATGTAAAAAACTGATGTACTACTCTGTCAAGAAAGTACCGGGAAAAGATCAATAATACACAAAATGTCTGTTATTCATCCAAATTTATTTTATCACCTTCAAAGTATGCTCCTTTAGAAACGATACACTTGCGCCAACGAATAATCCATTCATCAAAACATTTTTTAAACGCTGCTTCCGGAATTGAGTTCAGTTCTCGCCGCGAATTCTCCTTTATGTCTTCTGTCGATTGAAAACGGGTGCCACGAAGTGGTAATTTGAGTTTAGAAAAAAGAAAAAAGTCAGCAGGAGCCATATCTGGTGAATATGGTGGTTGCTGGATGGTATTTGTTGAGTGTTTGGTCAAAAATTCGTTCACAATGATAGCCTTGTGCGAAGGCGCATTGTCGTGGTGCAAAATCCAAGAATTTTTTTTTCCACAAATCTGGCCTTTTTCGTCGAATTTGCTCTCTTAAACGCCGCATAACGCTCAAATAATATTCTTTATTTATTGTTAGACCTTCCGGTAAGAATTCAGAGTGCACAACACCGCGATAGTCAAAGAAAACAGTCAACATGACTTTGACTTTTGATCGACTTTGGCGTGGTTTTTTCGGTTTCGGTTCAGTTGGAAGGCGCCACTCCGAAGCTTGTTGACTAGTTTGCATGTCAAACTCGTAAACCCACGTCTCGTCACCAGTAACAATGCGTTTCATGAATGTTGGGTCCGAACTGACTCGTTCTAGCATGTCCTCAGCGACTTTCATGCGATTGAGTTTTTGGAGAAAATTCAGATCTTTTGGGACTAGCCGAGCAGCAACATGTTTCATACCCAAATGATTAGTTAAAATGGTACAGATCGACTCGTGAGATACAGAAAGTTCGGCGGCTATCTCTCTCAGAGTTGAATGGGGATTTTCAGTCACTATTTTCTTCACTTTTGCGATGTTAACTTCAGTTGCAGACGTTGACGGCCTACCAGAGCAAGGCAAATCTTCCATCACATCTCGACCGCTTTTGAACGCTTTGAACCACTCATAAGCACGAGTTTTTGATAAAGTCGATTCACCGTAAGCCTTCTGTAACATTTTCAGTGACTCCGAACACGAAATTCCATTGGCGATGCAAAATTTAAGACAAACTCTTTGTTCGATATTTTTGTCCATTATGAAATTCGCAATACACACTATATATGATATTACTAAAACCAGCACTGTATTTAATATAAATAACAGATGCAACTCAAACTCCGCGCCAAAATGGAAAACAGTTGTGCCAATCTAACAACTACAAAAAAACAAAAATTTGAATTTGGAACCATAAACAAATCATCCATTCCCGATACTTTTTTGACTGAATGGCGTATAGTTGGTTCTAGCTTGAAAGATAGAATAGTTCTGGACCCGATAGGTGGCGCTGTTGTTAGTAAATTGTACCCGGGGTGACCCGAGTAAAGCCAGGTCGGGTCGCTAGTTAGATATCTTACCGAAGACGTAACATGAATTAATTTCAAAGTATCTTTTCTAAAAATGCATGCTAACATTTAAATCACAAGCCACGATCTTTCATCCTAAATTCAATCAAGCTCACCGCACAGGAAGCACCACAATCCGATTCCCAATACCATTAATACTGTCCCTAATAAATTCAAAGCCATAGAAACTAAAGATTAATAACCATTAAATCTCCACGTACAAGTATTAAAACGAGGCTTTTAAACGTTCGGAAACCACCGAAGACGCACTCCTGTTTATTTATAGCACTTTGATGAAGTTTTAAGTCTACTAGGTTGTAAAATTTATAACGTAGCCAGTGTAGATAGGTCTCTCCGCTCATCAATAGAAGTTCCTCAATGGTCTGGATGGAGGTAGTGTAAGGGAGGGGTGGTGGGTCTGATTAGTGTGGTAGTGATTTAAGAGTGAGGACACAGTCTACAGATTGTTTGCTTCTCAGCGGTTTATGGAAGTAGATAATGGGGGCGTAGGAACGGCAGATGGGTCTTGGGTGAGGCTATGAAACGTGCGGGGAACTTTTTTGAAAGAGTCTCAGAATGGAAAACAAATTTTGTCATAGAAGTTGGAATTGACGGACATTTTAATTTGAAAAATGTAGCCAGAATTCTACATGATCTCGATTAGAATCTACAGATATCGAAAGTTGTTGAAATAGCTTTTTATTATTTTAGGTTCTCTTTCATTGTTGCACAATAGGCCTTTTAGGGACCTCAAAAAAATAAAACGGAAACCTTATAAGATCACTTTCTTGACCGTCTGTCCGTCTGTCTGTCCGTCTGTAACCACCAATTTTCTGAACGGAACGGGTAGACCTAGCAAGTTGAAATTTATACCATATACTTAAGTTTATAATCCCTATTAGGTATATACAAATCAAGGTCATAAGTCAACACGATAAAAAGATATGGGCAAATTTAGATTTTCGCGAAAACTTGTAAGTACCAAAATTTACCTTAATTTTTAACTTTTTGATTTTTGCGACTTTTCCCTTTACTTGTGCTGTAAGATATTGCTTTTAACCAAAATTGACAATTCTAGGTCAACCGGAAGTACCTTAGAGGCTTTGGGTCGAAAACCTATATGGTAGTTCCCGTTGACCTAGAATCACGAAATTTGACAAAAAGCAAGATCTTACAGCACATGTAAAGGGAAAAGTCTGAAAACCTTAAATATGTAGTTTAATAACAAAAAAAAAAGCGATTTTACTATTACAAACTTATTATTTGGGGTTGGAGCAATAACCGATAATAAGGATCGAACAGCAAGGATATCTTACGCACATACACAAACAGAGTAGACCGGAACAACTATCTATAGGTAATGAATACTTGGTTCAGTATTTTATTATTTTTTACTTTATTTTATATTATTTTATGTGATATATTATGTATTGATTTGACATGAATACTTATTTTGTTAAGTATTTTACTTTTTTATTATTATTGTGACATTTAATGTTTATTTTTGTTTTGATTTAATGTTTATTGTTATTTATTTTTTGACATTCGTTTTGTAAATTATTGATAATTTTATTTAATTATTGTGAATGTAAGGACCATGTGGGTCACAGTTTATGTCTGGACTTCAAAAGAGAGAGAGAGACCTCTGAGTTTGTTTCGGCTGTTTCTTCTCAGAGTAGTCAGGCACGAAGCACCGGCCCCATCTAGTTTAAAAAAAATTACGTATAAAAGTGTTTGTAAGAACCTACTTGCAAAATAAACATCATTTCATTTCATAATACAAGTAGGTACTCGTATTTGTTCCGTGCGAGGATCGAACCTGCGCCACGTAGCGCAGCAGCTAGTGGCTCAGCCACTGCGCCAGTGCCACTTTGTTAAATTTTGTATAATTTAATGTCTAATTATAGTTGCAAAAAGATTCCTCAACAACACATTTTGTTTGTTGAGAGCCTAGCTTAGACAGTATCAGCAAAATCAGCGCCAGCATTGGCCTCTAAAATTACTAGATACATCAGTTTTTGCCAGCAGCGGTGGCCCCGTGGTGGCGGCCCAGACTTACGAACAGTAAGTCGTGAGTTCGAACCCAGACAGGCGCATTACTTTGTGTAATTTATTTCATCACCCCTGCTCTCAAAACGGTGAAGGAAAACATCGTGAGGAAACCGGCATGTCCTAGAACCAAAAATTCGAAGATATGTGACATCTACCAATCCGCACTGGGCCTGCGTGGTGGATTATAGCCCATTCCCTCTCATAGAGAGGAGGCCTGTGTCCCAGCAGTGGGAACATTAATAGGCTGATGATGATGATGATGATTTTGCCATGACATGACCTTTTGGTAGTTTATAATAAATATCGCTGGACATTACACACAGCGCCATCTAGTGCCACACTAAGCAAAGAGGCTTGTGTCGTGGACACCAGATAGTTGATAATATACTATATAGATACTTTTTTTTATTTGTTTTTTTTTGTAAATACATACTTATTATACATATAAACATCCATGACTAGGAAACAAATGTCATCACACAAACTCATCGCACAAACATTTGCGCCTACCGGGATTCGGGACCCTAAGAACATGAGGCAGCCTCACTACCGCTGCGCTATTCGGGTCGTCAAGTAATCAAAACATTGTTTAGTTTTCCGTCATCCTATATTGCTGATGACATGTCATTTTGTCAATGAGCAAAGGTAAATTGAGTATCTACTGTAGTCGGAAGACCAATGATATACACTTTCCTTAGGTATAAATCTTTCACCATGAGCTTTTAAAATTCTCATATTTCGTGGCTCAAACCGCGGCATCTTGGTAGATGATTCAGCCGCGTACTGTTGGTCTTTGTTACCAACTTTCTTGTTTCACTTGCCTACATTTGTGGCATTTATTTGTAGGTACTACTACACAGATATTTGTGCAAAAAAACTCATAAGGTACCAATTTTCAATGAAAACTCTTAAATACTAATAAAGTATATTATAAAGCAGACTGCAAGCCAGACTGTACACAATAAAGAGATGATCCATGTTACATAAATGGCTTGTTTTGTACTTTCAAAAGTTACCAAGAAAGTAGGTCAATGCTGGAATTTACGGTTGCTATTGATATTTTGGAGTATTCACGATAAAATTACATAGTTTTAAGACTATCCAACTTGCTGCAATGGAATCAACCATAAAAATAATAACATCACGCCTGTAATCTCCGAAGAGTTAGGCAGAGGTGTACGTAATAGTACTTTCACATTTCGCCAGTTATGTTACGTGCCATGTGATAGGCGGCCAGACTCTGTGTCTGCTACTGAGAAATTCCTGAAGGAATACCCGATAGCAATATGCCCGACCCGGGAATCGAACCCAGGACCTCGTGCTCAGCAGTCGCGAAGTCATAACGTGGGTCTCTTCTCTTATTCATCTTCATCATTTGTCTGCCCTTCTCCCAATTATTTTGGGTCGTCCTCCTAAATTTCTCCAATAACCCCTTATTGCAGAAATTTAGGAGGACGACCCTTCTGGCCATATCAACATCATCACCACCATCATATCGGAATACCCCACAGCTGGATAAAGGCCCCCTTTTTTTCTGCCATGCTTCCCGTGTGCGTTCCTTATGTGTTTCCCGCGAATTTGACGATATTGTCGACCCAACGAGCTTTATAATGGTCCAGGGGCCCTACTCTCTAACGCTTCGTCCGTATATTCGGATCTATCCGTCTCTCTTGCGGCACGTCTGCAGATGCGTGCGAGTGAGAGAGACGGATAGATCCGAACGTACGTATCATAATGCCTCTGGTTTCTTTGGCCTAACCTTGGCCACCAGTTGGTCAAAGCCTTGCTCTATCGGCCATCTCCGCGTCTAGCCAGATGTCCTGCCAGATACACTGGCCTTCTAGGTAATCTAACACAAGCCCCATACCTTGTTTTCTTTTATCTTCTCCTACTCTTATCCTGCTCATTCATGCTCAAAGCTTTCTCCTCGTCTCTTATTCGTGCGTAACATAATAAAACACTGTTAAAAATTAAAAAAGAATTAATTTAATATTTGCGAGAAGCGGTATAAATCTATTTAAAAACCTATTATTTAAGAACACTTTTTGGTCTCAACCTTAAATAGAACACTTATGTACAATTATTTACATTCAAACTACCTTAAGTAATTATTGTAAAAGGTTTCTCGTCTATTGCAAACATTTTGAAGATTTTCCAGGATCAGAAGACTATTTTATTTGATTCAAGTTTCTTCATTTTTTAGATTATGTAGCAATTTGAAATATTAGCATTCCCTCTATTGGATTTTTTTTTGTATTATTTGATATTTTTTAATAAATTATTTTCTTGTTGAAAAATAAACTCATTCTCCTGTTACTTACTATTTTCAAAGTCTAAATTGGCAAGATTTTCAGTGAAAATAACATAATTATTCAATAAATATTTTCGATTCTTATAATTTCAATATCTAGTGACTGCGACACAGTCTTAAGCTAATGCAGTTGTTATCGAACACAGAGTTTTTGTAAACTGAGTTTTATCTTTCCAATAAATTGATTAATTTATTGTAAAAATTCATTGCATTTCATGTTCTCATGATGCTTGTAATTATTTTTTAAGCCTTTCGATACATCAGTATAAAATAAATCAATTTATCATGTTTTTTTTATTGATCACATTACACTCCCAAATAAGCGTGGAAGCGTTACAATATAAACATTAAATATTAAAATCTACTAAACTACTAACTAATAAAATTATAACCATTCATCCTTTATCATATCTGAAGCCTTCTCAGCAATCATGATTGTTGGAGCATTAGTATTACCTCTGACAATCAATGGCATAATAGAAGCGTCTACTACTCTTAATTTTTCAATACCATATACTCTTAATCTTGGATCTACAACAGCTTCCTTGTCCCATTTAGGACCCATCTTACAAGTACCTACAGGATGGAATATAGTTGCAGTATATTGAATGAGTATACATGTCCAGTATTCGTCTGTACCCCAAATTAACCCCGAACAAGCCTGAACTGGTATTCTCACGTATCTTGCTCCACTGGCCCTAAATGCTTCAGTGTCTTCTAAACTAACCGCAAATTTCAGTCCATCAATCAAAGCTTCCATATCCTCTCTCTCAGTGAAAAATCTTGAATAAATCAAAGGTGGACCGAATATTGGGTCTGTAGTATTCAGTAAGATGAATCCTCTACTTTTAGGAGTCAATAGTAAAGGTCTAGCTGATAGCCCGTCGTAGAATGCTAAAGGAAAAATGTTAGTTGCCAAGTACGTTGTAGGATCAGCGTAAAAGTCTTTGACATTTCTCCCATCGAAATGAAACTGGATATTCGGAGCATCTTCATCGTATTCAGTACTCATAAAGGCGGTACCAGTTAGAGTACCAGTTGAAGCCAATGGTCCATGTTTGGGCAAAGGTTGGTCGTAATATTGGTGTATTTCTTCCATTAGTTGTTCACCAGTAACAGCTGTTGATGTTTTATTTGTCAAAGCCAAAGTCAGAGCATCTGTAGTGATATGGTCTTGTAGATTACTTCCTACACTTAATTCAGATATTACGGGAATATTAAGACTCTTCAAATGGTATTTAGGTCCTATACCAGACAGCATCAACAATTTTGGAGAATTAATTGTTCCACCACTTACTATGACTTCCTTTTCAGCGTGAGCTTGTAATATATCACCATTTTTGACATACTCAACTCCGTAAGCTTCTTTTGTGATAGGATCTATAAGTATTTTAGTTACAAAAGCGTTATTAATGATATGGATATTGGGACGTTGGTTTCTAATGGGACTTATATAGGCTCTGTTGGCCGAGTTTCTTTGCCCAAACTTGGATGTTGTTTGGGCTATGTCTGTTCCATACTGGCTCTCGCCGTTGAAGTCAGTAATGGGTAGTCCTTTTTCTTTGAAGGCTTGGACTAGCATCATGGAGTTAATATCAAGGTATTTGAATCGTTCAACATTTATGGGACCGCCGACTGCGTGATAGTATTCGTCGTGGGCTTCTACGTCTTGGTTGTCCTCCGCTTTCTTGAAGTATGGCAAGACCTGTAAAATGTGAAGTGTTTGTTTTCAAATTCGTTTGTTCTACAAGATGTTTCTATTTCTTTTGTTTCAAGTTTATTAATTTTTTTAATCAGCTTTATTATTAAATTTGGAATGGAAAAAAATAAACGTGTTCTTAGTTCAGTACAACAGCCAGTAAAGTATGAACCAGATTGCCTTGGTAATGTTTTTAATCAAAGTTCCTATTTCAAATCATACATTTGATCTCGTCCCCTTTAGGGGAACGAAATTTTTATTGTTTTATTCATCGTATTTGACCATTCGTGGTAAAAAACTGAACTGACCTCTCTGTAACTCCATCCATGGTTGCCAAGTTCTGCCCAGCTGTCGTAGTCCCTCCTGTTTCCTCTCATATAGATCATGTAGTTTATGGCACTGGACCCTCCCATAGTCTTCCCTCTGAAACGTTATAGTTTTAAAATTAGTCGTTTGTTCTAGTTATTTTGCTTGTTAAGCCAAATGATGAAATCGTACCGTTTTTATTAAGTTTATGTTTTTAATATCTAAAGTACCCAATATCTGTTATTAAAAGACTTCTGCGGATTTTCTCAATGAAGTTGAGCACGACGAGCACATCTGAACGGCAATACTCTGTTATTTACTTCTTTGTATTTAAACGCGTTTACAAACATTAATTCAAACTCACATACACAAAAAACCAGACCCGTAACAACTACCTGTAGGTCATACAAATATTGATTCCGTGCGAGAATCGAACTCGCGACACTCAACGCAGCAGCCAATCGCTCAGCCACTACGCCTGCTGTGCTGTCCAATAGGGAATATGCATAATGTTTTTTTTTTCGGTACGGAATGTTAAAGTACTATAAAAATAATGACAAAAAACGAAAACAACACGTAAATCGGTCCAACAACACAAAAGTTATAATCATTTAAACTTTTGTTTCTATCTCTTTCTAGATAAACGGAATTTAGTATGGATTTTGTACGTCGATACAGTGAATGACGTCATTCGCTATATCGGATCTCTCTGTCTAATCAGCAGTTTCAAATGCTTTTAACTTAGAATTTTTATAGATATTAAAAAAAAAACACTTTGCTATTTCTGATGTTAATACGCTTTGTTTAGAGTCATAAAAAAATATCATGCATATACCCTATTACTGTCAATATTCTTTAGAAATAGTGCGCATAAGGGATTTATTCTTGCTAAAACGAAAGAATCAATACAATTTTAATTACAACAATGGAAATTAAACGACTACATATGTAAACAAAGCCCTTCGATTTCATAATTCAGCTTAACAAGCTTTTGATATTTTAGTAGGACAAACAGTTCAAACTAAAAACATTTACACAACAAACGTGCACATGGAACCAAAAGTTAAATAGTACACAAAACAATAAAAATAAATACATCGTGAATTGTAAAATAATAAAAAAACAATCAACATAAAGCGCACACACACACTATACACAAAATATTACTACCTCAATCAAAAACAACTACAAAAATATATCACACTGACAAAAATACAAAACTACATTAAAATATTGTGTTTCTTCCTGCGACTAAAATTAAGTGCTGAGAATGTTATGGATAAGCATAATTTTATGTTAAAAGTTCCGAAAAATAAAACAAAAGCATAAAAGTATTATTAAAAACAAGAGAAAAATCCATAAAAATGTTTGTAAAATACAAACCGCAAAATAGAATTTCGTGAAAAGAAACACCTCATTCTATATCAGGGTTTCATAATCTTTTTTGAGTCGAGCCTCCTCATATTATAAATAACATATTTTTTTTGTGACATTAAATCTGTCAAACTCAAGTATGTCGAGTAAAACGGAACAAGTGTTCACAAAGTAAGGCAACAAGGAATTGTTTGCTCCAAAACGTCTTCAATGTCAAGAGATGGAAGTCATCTTTCATGGCCGAATCGACCTTAATTTCTATAAATTCTTCCTGAACTTTTTCTGGTCATGTGCCATATTGCTGCCAAACGCATGCCGCGCCCCCTTGCCATGTCTCTGCGCCCCCCTAGGGAGGCGCGCCCCACTGGTTGGGAAGACCTGTTCTATTCCTTTTCCTGAATAATAGGCTCAACAAAAGATGTTTGCTAAAAACATACCATTTCTTGACAAAGTTGACTTAATCTGTACCCATTTATACCATCAAAAGTACTTCAGATAATGTTATTATGTTTATCAAACTGTACTGCCATGTGTACATGAAAATAATGAAAAATATAAAAAAACAGCCACGTCGAATCACACGAAGGGTTCCGTAAAAAAGACCCTGAACAAAACATGTTTCCTGTATTGGGACCCCCTTTTAACTTTATCATGTGTTGTTATAGTGATTTACGATTCAAAAGATACAGTCTTGTGGCAGATGGGCAGACGAACTGACAGACGAATGAACGGAAAGGCACACAGTAGACTCTTAATTTTATTATTAGGGTCCCGTTGGCACCCTTAAGTACGAAACCCTAAAAAGAATCGGTCTCAAATCTGACGACATCACGCCAGACATCGAAGTGGCTTTTTTCCAATTTAAAAACTGTCAACGGCAGAAGAATTTTGATGTAAAAACTTTGCTGTTATACAGGTGAGATGCAATAGGTCAGTTGAAATGAAAACACGAGAAAATACTAGAGGGAAACGAAGAAACTTTAGTTGGACAAGGAAAGACAGTTACTGTAGAAACTTTCGAAGCTGTAAATTCTTTAGTTTCTCTCTGATTAAATTTACTCTACGAACCGTTGTTTGTTTTTTTACAGTGTGAAGATGGAAAAATAAAATACTCTTTGTATTGATAACTGAAGGGAATTTGTACTGATAACTGAGGAGCTCGTGGCTCACTAATAGCCGCTCGGGTAGATCTTCAGGTTAAGCCGTGCTTGCCTAGGTTGGTCCGTGCAAGGGTGGTCACCCATAACATACAGAGTTTGATCCGTGCCTCGGTAAACACGTTAAGCTGTTGGTCCCGTTTGTTAATTGTAAATCTTTGACAATCGTTAAAGGTAGTCTGTGGCCCGAAAGTCTTACAACCAGTCTCACCAAGAGGTATCGTATTACCCAGTACTAACTGGGTTGTGGATATCAGATAGGCAGTCGCTCCATGTAAAATACTGGTATTCAACTGCATCCGGTTAGACTGGAAGCCGACCTTAACTGATGATAACTGAAGTGACAAAACTATTGGAGTCTGATGACGATTTTACCAACATGTCACCAATATTTATTAATATTTTGGGTTAAAAGTAGTTCGTAAAACTTCTAATTCTTACCTGGCTTGTAATGGAGACCTGTCTACCAAATTCTATAAAAATATTGAGTAGATATGTTAGAAAGCACACAGTTATATCAAATATACACGAAATATATTTATTATACACATCACACGGCTAAATAATCTACGCCAACGTCTACGGTGTTAGTAACAAATTCTAGGTTACAAAAAAACTCACCATTCTGCAGATTTATCGTATTATCGCTTCTAAAGCGTTTGGGTTAAGATAGGGATTAGCAATAAGGTAAATAAAAAACGTATTCTTTAGCAAAGGTTTTAATTACAAAGTCAAAAAATAATTATTAAGAATAAAAAATTAAAAAACAGACTTTTATTATTAAAATAAAAATGATTATGAGGATATACTCGTACTCATAATAAATGATACTTATTATTATTAATGCCCTAATCTAAATCAGTGAAAGACTTTAAAGTATACAAAATTAAGTGCTGTGAAAGTGATTCTCTAATAAGGCGAGAAAGCAGTTGTTTAAAGTGACGATGCAAGGAATATCGTGACACAATTTTTGCCATGGATTCATTATACATAATATGGTTGTAGAAAAAAAACATCCAAACTCAGGTCGTTCTGATTTTTTGCATGCTATAAAAAAAGTTCTAAGCAAATACACGGTCCAAATGTATGATACAAAATGATTGAGTACGCTTGAAGAAAAATCTATGAAATAGTTTTAGGAATATGGAAGATGACAAAAAGAAAAACTATAGTCCGTCAGCTATATTTCCAAAAAATATTGGACACATACTTTGCCGTTTTTCACGAAAAAAAATTTTAACACATTGGCTGAAGTCAAAAAAGTACTACCCGAAATTTATGGTTTTCTGTGGCAATGTTATAGACACCCTTCAAAATTACTTTACAAGGACAACGTTTTGGAATCTGCAGTTGGTTGCTAACAAGGTGTCCGTCTTGGGCCTGTCATTTTCAATTTGGCTATTCATCCCATAATTCAACAACTAAATTCAAAATTTAATGTGTGGTATTTAGATGATGGAACGCTAGGAAGTGATGTTGACACGGTTTTGGCTGACCTACAGCTCCTCAAAAATCAATTTAAAACTATTGGCCTGGACCTTAACCCCTCAAAGTGTGAAATTTACCTCTCTGACATTACCGACGGACAATCGACTATAGATAAATTTAATGCAATAGGATTCTGCATTTTAATTAAAAATTTTAGAAAAAAGTTCCCTGCACCTCCTAGGTTTATTTTAGAAGGAAGTTTTTCATCTTTCATCGACGACAAAGTTAAACATTTCGATGATATCTCGGATAGACTCTCCAAAATTAATTTACATTCGGCATGCACCATTATCAGATATTGCTGTTGTAGTGTGGTTCAAATTTTATGTATTTTCTCTGTTGTTCTCCTCTTTGGAAGAATCCACAACTTTTGGACAAAATTGACCAAATTATTCGCAACACATTAACATCCATTTTTAATGTGGTCCTGGGCGACCGAGCGTGGCTGCAAGCCACCCTGCCAATTCGTTTTGGTGGCCTTGGCGTCCGCAAAATTTCTAGTGTTAGCTTACCTGTCTTCTGTCCACAGAACTGAAAAGCTAACCAGGAAAATTTTAACTCTCTCCCTGGTTAGCTCGGAAGTGCCGTGCTTGACCGACGCAGAGGACGCCTGGAAAGTGGCTTGCTCGAACACGGATCGGCCCGAGAACCCGTTTTCTGAGAGACAGTGGGATGTGCCGCTCTGCAGGTTGGTACGGAATAAACTTATTAATACTGCTGAGCGTGCCCGCCTGCTGGCTGTTGGTGAATGGGAATCGGGCCTCTGGCTTCAGGCACTACCGTCACCTAATATAGGCACTATGCTAGATGACACAACCTTCCGGCTCGCTACATGTTGGCGTTTAGGCGCTCCTTGTGGGGCTTCACATCGCTGTCAATGTGGTGAAGCAGTCGACTACCTCGGACACCATGGCCTTTCTTGCAGTAAGAGTGCAGGTCGAATAGCGCGGCACGCTAGCATTAATGATCTCATCCGTCGCTCTTGCCACCGCCGAGGTGCCATAGCTATATTAGAGCCCACTGGCTTGGCACGCGTCGATGGCAAGAGACCAGATGGTATGACCATAATGCCATGGAAGTTGGGTAGGCCTTTGGTGTGGGACGCAACTTGCGTCGATACCCTTGCGCCATCCCATCTTCCTAGCACAGTGTGCTGTTGCAGGTGCTGAAAACCTCAAACGGCGCAAATACAATAATTTAATTGGTAATTATGTGTTTGAGCCGTTTGGGGTTGAAACACTAGGGCCATGGGGTCCGAGTGCCCACCTAGTATTTCGGGAAATCGCCAAACAGTTGGTCGACTTTTCACGTGATCAGAGGGTGGGCCTATTTTTTGTCCAAAGAATCAGCATTGCCATCCAACGTGGCAATGCTGCCAGCCTTCTGGGCACTTTTCCTGATGACAGCGATGTGGACGAATTTTTCGACGCCGCGTAACCCTTTTTGATACTTGTAAATATTTTTATTTCTTAGAGTTAGTGTGTAAATAATGTAAATATTCTTTTAAACCAGAGTAAATAAAAAAGAAACTGACGGACTAAACACAATCATATTTTTTAAAGTTAGGAATCATCCATATTTCTTACCATTATTTGACTGTCAAAGCACACATTGATTTTTGCTTTCTGCGTCTTTTTTTATCTTATAAGATTTTTGTTCTAACTTCTAGCGATTCCTACAACTTTTCGTACTAAATATTATTCTTATGTTCTAACTTAAACTACCCACTTACATTAAAATATGCACTACTCGTATACAATTAGAGTTGGATTTGCTATAACTATGGTTCCCAATAAATAGTTTCCCAATCTTCTTTAATCATAACAGCAACCTTTTCTCCAATCATCATACAAGGAGCATTGGTGTTTCCTCGAACAATATGAGGCATTATTGAAGCATCGGCAACCCTCAAATTGTTTATCCCATACACTCTCAATCTTGCATCAACGACTGCATCTTCATCATGCCTTGGTCCCATCTTACATGTTCCAGCTGGATGATATATAGTCCCAGTATAACTCTTTAAAACACAAGCGAAGTATTTATCAGTTCCCCATTTATGTGGAGTGCAGGGTTCTACAGGGGTTCTTATAAACTTCACTTTATTTTGTCTAAAAGATTCTGTGTCTTCCAATCTAGTTACAAACTTTAGAGCCGCTATCAAAGTATTCAAATCATTTTCCACTGTGAAGAATCCTGAATAAATTAGGGGTTGACCATCGACGGGATGGGTTCTGTTTAGAGTAATGTATCCTCTACTTTTTGGGTGCAGAAGAATTGGTCTGACGTTTATACTATCGTAGAATGATAACGGGAATACATTGGTAGCTAAATAAGTAGAAGGATCCCCGTAAAAATCGTTTTTGTTTCTACCGTCAAAATGGAATTGTATATCTGGGACTGTTATGTCGTTATTTGCATATTTTGTTCGATAAAAGGCTGTTATTTGCAGAGGTCCAGTTGCAGACATCTCCTGAAACCTTGTTCCATAGTTGTGAAAATCAGCAACTGCTTTCAACATAACGTTTGCTGGTATACTTGTCGATGTTTCGTTACTGAGATTCATCAACACTGCTTCCGTAGTTGCATGGTCTTGCAAGTTATAGCCCACTTTCAAATCCATCATGACACGGATATTTAATTGCTGTAAGTCTAATTTTGGTCCTATACCAGAGAGCATCAATATTTTTGGACTATTTAAAGCACCTGCACTTACTATGACCTCTTTATTGGCATAAGCGATAGATACTTTATTATTTGTAGTATATCGTACTCCATATGCAATTTTTTTTTTATTGATTAGTACTTTGATAACCTGAGAATTTGTCATTATTGTAAGGTTGGGTCTTTTACCCCGTATGGGTTTTATAAATGCATCATTTGATGACACTCTTCGGCCGTCTCTAGTTGTTGTTTGGGTGGTCATTGTGCCCATCTGTACTTTCCCATTGAAATCGACTAGAGGGAATCCTTTTTCACGAAACGCCATTACAAGCATTCCAACATTGGGGTCGGTGTAATCAAATCTTTCTACATTAAGAGGTCCACCAGTGCCATGAAATTCTTCATCCAGAGCTTCAACGTTTCGATTGTTCTCAGATTTCTTGAAATAAGGCAGAACCTGGAACGATAAAGTGAAAGTTTTCGACAGTTGCAAATTGAGAATCATGATTATTTATCCGACTGCGAAGAAGTCCAAAAGGATGGTAATGGTTTAGGATGGACATTTGTATTTGTTTATAGTAGAATGTAGCTGTTAGCAAGCTTTGATGCAATGTAGCCGAATTACATAGTTTAAGAATAAACAAAACCGCTTACGTCCTTGTAACTCCATCCTTCGTTACCAAGCGATGCCCACTCGTCGTAATCCTTTGCATTACCCCTCATGTAAACTACATAGTTAATAGCGCTCGATCCTCCCATAACTCGACCACTGTAATGTCAAAGTTTGTTAGGACATTGTCTTCAATAAGGCCTGGAAAATAATCTGAATCTCGAAGCTGTATTGAAAATTTTTCAACTTTATTCTGGTGATTGCTAGCACTATGACTGGCATACCCTTTTCCCACTGCTGGGACACATCCTTTCTGCTGTAAAACACAACGCACGTCACATGTCTTTCAAATCTTAACATGCTGATGTTTTGGTTTACCGTCTTCAGCTAGAATGGCCTCCTGTGTACTCTCCTTTGAGTATGAAGACTTTTTTACAGTACAGTTTGTGTATAATATAAAGAAAAATCTGACGATTATCGGGGGATCTATCTCGACATAAGAATCAACCAATTAAAAATATAATTTTAAAGCAAAATGTAAAGGATATGAGCAAATACAATTAGACTTTCTATTTTAACTGTTTTCATATCAATTCATTTCCATTAAGGATGATAATATTAAGGTTCTTTAAGTAAATTAAAATGGATTTCCAAGAAAAGAGTTTTTCACGCATTCTTTAACTGTTGATGGATTCTAAGAAAACTCTTTCTTCAAGAGCAAAAAAATAAGTAGATCTAAGTCCTGCAAAAGAGTTGAAAGGTACTTAAATATTAAGACAAACAGATTTTTACCCGAATACGGCAAAGCCAATAGGAATAGGCCAATAGGAGGTCTTCAACAATAGAAGAGTCGATTTTACCTTGTAAACTCCGAATTTAATTGGAGTGTGATTTTTCAGTAGTCGGGTTTTTCAGTTATATTATACCACACAAATTCTTGTTGTTATTATATCTAATATCTTATAACCAAGCTTTCCAGAAATCGCAGTTTCAGCTTTAAAATTGTAAATTGGGTAAATTCAATTGGAATAATTCCAAGTTTTAATTTATTTCGTTTTAAACGATTAGGTAACAGCCGAAAAATATTAAAGAGTTAAAAGAGATTTAAATATTAAAACTAGAGTAAAAGGAATACTTTCGGTGAATCACCCGGAAGATTAAACAACGAGTACAATAAAAATAAATAAATAAATAAATATCGCTGGACTTTACACACAGCGCCATCTAGCGCCACATTAAGCAACGAGGCTTGTGTCGTGGACACCAGATAGTTGATATACTACATAGATACTTTTTGTTTGTAAATACATAGTTATTATACAAATATAAACATCTATGACTCTGAAACAAATGTCCATGCTCATCACACAAACATTTGCTCCTACCAGGATTCGAACCCGGGACCCAACGAACGTAAGGCAGCCTCACTACCGCTGCGCCATTCGGGTCGTCAAATATTCTGGAAAAGTAAAAAGATCCGCTGGTTGTGAGCACCAGTCGTATGTCGAGACATGGGGTCATATCCAACAGTAGACGTAATAATAATGGTGAAATAAAAAGGCTTCATAAAAAGAACACCTGCAAAAGGAAAAATGAGTAAATGATAGCGTGGTGATTGACAGAGGAGAATGGAAGAAAAACGTGTTGCGCCGACCCCAATTAATATGGGGCAGGAAGATGGTGCATATCCTTGTTCAACATTTGCGTAATACAACAATGTCAAACATAGGTTTAAAGATCCTAAGTAAGAAAAGTAGTCTAGTAAGTTCTCTAATAACATTTCTGTAATAAATACAATATATTTGCGCTTTAAGAATTTAAATCATCGTTTTGCTTTCGTCAAACGTTTGAAGAAAACGCAGACCGAATTTCTATTTAAATAATTATGTTTAGTCTAATAGGAGCTCATTGCTAATATTCCGCTTGACACTCAATGGATTTCATTTTGTACCAATCATTGACTTTTAATTCAGAATTTATCATTCTTTGTAGGACATTACACCCGTTGGCATTAAATTTTGCGTACGTCTGAAATATGAATCGATTTATAATTGCTTGTCATTTGTCTAGGCGTAAAGGTATCTTTTAAGAATTCCAGGAATAGCACCTTTTTGAAAAAACTTTAATTTCTTCCATATCTCTATCTATACATCTTCTATTTGTCTATCTTCTATATATATCTCTTCTCTTCTCTTCTATACATAAAAATGTAACGGATCGCTGTACGTACATGAAAGATTTATGAGAAAAAATATTTTTGGGACCTGTAACAGCTCAAATAATAAATAGCACCCTAAACAATGATTGTCTGAAATTTTGATCTCTGTTTCGGGGGATAATGTAGAGTTTATCTCCATTAACAGAGTTATGGAAGATGAAGAATCTATCAGCTTCCCAGTAGAAGCTTAAGAATCCCTCAGTCCTCCTGGACTACCAGCTCATATAATACATTTTAAAGTCGGCGTACCCATAATGCTCCATAAAAATTTAAGTCCGCCAAAACTTTGCAACGGTACCAGATTAAAAGTGACCAATTTACAACGAAACCTGATAGAAGCAGAGATTTTAACAGGGTGCGGAATAGGTGATAGTGTTTTTATTCCTCGGATTCCTCTCATTCCAAACAATTTTCCGTTTAATTTTAAACGAGTCCAGTTTCCAGTAAGCCTATGTTTCGTGATGACAATAAATAAAACCCAAGGTCAGACGCTAAAAGTTTTGGGTGTGGATCCAAGTATTAGCTGTTTTTCGCACGGTCAGCTTTATGTGGCTCTGTCACGTGTTCGCAATCCTAGCATCGTGTATGCTTTGATTTCCGATGGCTATACGTCTAACATCGTGTATAGAGAAGCATTTATTGTAAAGTAGTTTTTTTTAAATACCCAAACGACGTTGTTTATAATCCAAAATAAACCAAAATGTATGTCCCAAAACTGCTGCCCAAAGTCACTATTCCACGCGGATGAAGTCGCGGGCACACCCTAGTTGTAAATAAATTCCTCTACATACCTCAACCAAGCACATGTCTGGCCCCTCTGCGCCCTGCAGGTCATTTCCTCCGGCTGTGTCCTGTAGTTCCAGTCGATACTGGACCTGCCCAGAACTGGAGCGAAGGCTGGTACGCTGGTCACATCGGGTTCTTCTGAACCAGCTTCTATTAGCAGGATCTGGAAATGAGAATGTTTGACTTCTAAGATGGTCTCTTTAAGGCTAAATTTACACAGTTAATCGGATTTTGTACATAAACACAATTCGACAGTTATGTTTAAGTCCCATGTAATAGGGGGCGAGTCTGTTGCCATCAACCGGGCACAGATCTAGACTCCGTGGCTGCTACTGAGAAATTCCTGATTCCAACCCGGGACCTCATGTGAATCCCACAATCACCACCTCACCCTAGATTTACCACCCCTGATTTTGTAGTGTACAAAGAAACACTAACATTTCAGTGTCAGTAAGTAACAGTTGTGTTTGTTTGAGTCCTATATGAAAGAGATGGAGCTTATTGTTATTAATAGGACATAATTAAGGCGCTTTTACTAAAAAAAAACCCAATCCAAATACCGCTTGTCCGACCTAGGAATACTAATCCAGGACTCGAACAAAACTACAATGCTCATCAGTCTGTTCCGCTTTCAACCACTGTAATTACTAACGTTTTGTTACATTTAAACTAATTTGTAGTACAAGCTGTTGTAAACGGACCTTTCACGAAGCCGTCAACCAAGCATTATGTACATCAAACTAAGTAACTGTATGCAAGGATACGTTATTATTAATTCCTTCCTTTTATACACTATGACATTGAATTATTTGACTAAATTTTTTTTTTTTACTTTTTTTACTAAAATAATACATTGTGACTTTTACTTAGTTGACATGAATACTTATTTAATAAAGCATTTTACATTTTTTTATTTATTTATTAATTAGCAGTGTGACATTTAATGATTTTTGTGATTTTTATTGACATTCATTTTCAAATGTACTTATTATTAATTTTATTTGATTATTGTGAATGTGGGGAGAGGACCATTTGGGTCACATTTTTAGTTTTGTTAGTTTTTCCCACAACTGTCTGGCAGTTTGAGTACTATATGCGACCTACCCAAATGTCCTTTCTTTGGTATTGTTCGTCGTTTCGTTGAGCTCCTTGAGTTATAAGTCGAGCTACACGATAACTGACAAATGCTTGCACTGACTGGACAGGTCCACTCAAATCTGTGTGGTTCTTTCTTCAAAAGACCATCTCAGACACTAATCTGCATGGTCCTCATGTGAATTTGAGCAAGATTATGTCTGTACTTCAAAAGAGACCTCTGAGTTTGTTTCGGCTGTTTCTTCTCAGAGTAGTCAGGTACGAAACACCGGCCCCATCGAGTTTTAAAAAATTACGTGTAAAAGTGTTTGTAAAAACCTACTTGCAAAATAATCTTTTATCATTTACATTGAATAGTACGGTCGTGGAGCATTTTAAGTAAAATTATAACATTAAAAACTTTTATTTAAAAAAAATACTTGTGAAAAATCCTTAACACCCATGATACAGATAATACAAGTTACCCAATAAGTCCATTCTAAAACAAAATAACCGCTCAAAGAAAGCCACCAAGTCTGAAGCAGAAAAAAAACTTACATAAACCGCCTAAGAACCCAGTGAATCATCTTTGAGTCAGCATGAACGCAAAGATCCTCGATTTCGTACGAGAAAATATTACTGTATGATTATTACCATAACATATTGGTATGTATAAGGAATCGGTGAAATATTTTATGCTTTATAAGATTTATTTTAGGTTCGAAGTTTCAGTGCTAAGGGAATTAGGCCTTAGGGGTCGATTTAGCCGATATATTGCTACTGGAACATGATGTTATCTCGCTAAGTATCCTCTTCTTATAAATTTTTATTTAGGTTAGTACATTACTGTGTCTGAAGATAAAGCCTTGACCACAGTAATTTACTCTTTTGGGCACGTGTAGTCGAAAATATTTATAGGGTATTTTTTGTTAGAAACTTCGTTATGGTTCATCGATATCGATCCTTAAGCCCTCAAGGTCGGAGACCATCAATTACATACTGGGTTTATTCCATGACGTGTCCTGGCGGTAGTCAGTGGCCCGAAAGTCTCACAACCAGTCTTATCGAGGGTATCGTATTACCCACCATCACCGGCGAAACACTACTCTTAGATGCCACTTGGGGCGTGTCGAAAATGTCTGGATCCTTTTTTTATCCTGTACTGTCCCAATGCTGGGCAAGTGCCAAACAAAAATGGATAATCCATTAAATGTTAAAAATGACCTGGTACTAAAACCGGCCTATGAATTTTCCACAATTTCCAAACTTACAATGTGGAGCACTCAGAAATTTTATCAGATCAAAAAATTACAAGAGAATCTAAAAAGTCAAAACCGGAAAACCAAACCCCGAATAACGTGTCACCAATAAACGTATTGCTGATTTGAATGAAGAGTCAGTCCAATACATCAAAGGTATTCAATTTTAAATTCAATTTAACAGCAAACGTAAAATAAAAAATCTAATAAATAGCTCGGGCTTGAAAGCTCAAATTACTGTTGAATAAAAACGCTGCCCATCTACCTCGTCGGAAAGTTTGATTGAGTCTAAACTATCAGAATTATATTAATTGGCTACCAGGCGAAGCGTGCCTTCTATAAATGAAACTTGTTTATATTTTCATTTTACGTTTTCACTGAGACCCCTACTACAGGTTGTTAAAAGTTTTTATTTGAAACTGGCAGTGTTAGAAATTTCGTTCGTTGCGGATGTATGCGTTTTACTGGAGTACTCGTATAGATAAAAGGAGTTTGGTAGGAGTTTCAAGTTAAGTGAGGACGTATAGAGTTGTGTTTGCAAAGTGTTGTCCGTACAGTTTTGACGGCACGCGGGTTCGATCCATGCAAGCTACAAAATATTTGTGTGACCTATAGGTAATTGTTCCGGGTATGGCTGTTTGTGATATCAGATTAACTGTTTGTAAACGAACCCACGATACAGGAAAAGTTCCTAGGAGTAAATGATAGCGTGACCGTTCACAGAGGAGAATGGAAGAAAAAAACGTGTTGCGCCGACCCCAAGTAACATGAGACAAAGGCAGGAAAATTAATATTCATCACTTCTATGTCGATTTGATTATCAGAGTAGGGGTTTGTTTATAGTTTCAAATTACGGCGCTTGTTTTTAAAACGAATTTATTCTAATTACATTTTCCAATGTTTTCCTTATATTAGAAATCTGTGTGTATAACTAAATCATAGTAGAAGAGTTTATCTTCATGGAAATATTTAGTTGTTTTAAAATTTTCTTTTAGTTTTAATGATATTCAAACTTTAGTTTCTGATACAAAAGTATGTACACTACTGGCAAAATATTGTTTTGTAACTTTACGAAAGTAATTCTTTTTAACGGTGTTACGATATAAACCCATGGTGTAAAATAATACTTAATTGACAGCCAGTCTTATTAAAGCGGTCAGTTATGCAATAGGTATATATGCATCATTTTTTTAATTACTCTAAACAAAGCGTATTAAAACATCAGAAAAAGCAAAGTGAAATTATTTTTTTAATATCTATAAAAAATACTAAGTTATAGGCATTTGAAACTGCTGATTAGACAGAGAGATCCGATACAGCGAATGACGTATTCGCTGCATCGACGAACAAAATCCATACTAAATTTCGTTTATCTAGAAAGAGATAGAAACAAAAATTTAAATGGTTATAACTTTTGTGTTGTTTTGCCGATTAATGTCTTGTTTTCGCTTTTTGACATTATTTCTTTGTTTTCTTTTTACTTTAACATTCCGTATCGAAATAAAAAAAAAGAAAATTTATGCATATTCCCTATTGCTTCACGTGAATTACATTGGTTATAACTGAAAGTTGATCCTTTTATGTTTCGAAAAGGTTTGACAGATGACATGATATTTCATTTCATTATTTTTGCTGCGTTCTTTCTATGTTGAGAATCTGAAAGGCAGCATTCATAATTAAATCAGTTTATAATGTTTCCTACTCAGGGCCACAGATATCTCTGTGAGAAAGATCTGGTCATATTCCACCTTATGGTCCCAGTGCGAGTAGGTTTGATAGATACCTTTTATGTGGGGCTGGAACTTTCATAAAGCTTTAGCGTTACTACATTCTACTAATATTATCTCTGCGAAAGTTTGTGAGGATTTATGGATGTCTTTCACGCAAAAAACACTGAATAGATTTGGATGGACTTTAGCATGCAGTCAGTTTGTAACCTGGATTAACACATAATAATTATGAGAGCAGCGGTGGCCGAAAGCAGCAGTGGCCCAGTGGTGGCGGCCCCGACTTACGAACAGTAAGTCGTGGGTTCGAACCCAGACAGGCGCATTACTTTGTATAATTTATTTCATCACCACTGCTCTTAAAACGGTGAAGGAAAACATCGTGAGGAAACCGGCATGTCCTAGAACCAAAAATTCAAAGACATGTGACATCTACCAATCCGCACTGGGCCCGCGTGGTGGATTATAGCCCATTCCCTCTCATTGAGAGGAGGCCGTGTCCCAGCAGTGGGAACATTATAGGCTGATGATGATGATGATGATGATGAATTATGATACTTTTTCCCGGGGACAATAATTATCGAACTCCATCCACTGACATAAACTAGTATTAATAATAGCCTTTATTCAGATCAACTTAACCTAATAACTATATTCATAAGCAAACTTATAACTTATTCTAATAATTGATGTTTTTTTTTATCTGTTGCAATCTGTTTGCCTATCGGCTAAGCTAACAGGTTGGAGGAGGCTCCAACATGTTCTATTCTGATCTTTCTCTTAAATCTCTGTATGCTTTTTTGACTTTATCCGTTTTGCTTATATATTTTTCTATAATTTCCATTCTGTTTTGTTTTCTGTCCTTTCTTAAGCTATCTTTAATTTGTTTACTAATTTCTGTTAAATGTTTTCTTCTGTCCTGTGTATCTTTAGTGCTATTTTAGTGGTTTCTCGCTTCTAGTAGTTTTGTATTACCTATTTGTTGTTAGCCATTTTTTCAGTTCAGTTCTATATGTATAAGCAGTTAGTGAGGTGGATGATTCTTTTTTTCGTTTTTCTTGGTTCTGTTTATTCTGTACAACGATTAGTTTGTCATATTTCAAATACGCTTTATTGCCTTTTTTCTTTTCTTCAGCTAGCTTGGCTTGTAGCGTTTTTTGCCTTTCCAACACTTCCTTTGAGTAATCTTCACTGATATTAAGTTTGCTCAAGTTCTTTTTGTTTTTAATAATTTCGTTCTTTTTCCAATGGTTTATAAACGAACATAGTACCGGCCTTGGTTTGTTAGTTCGTCTATTTTTAGTACTTAAGCGATTAATTTTGTTATTTCATAATCTTCTATAATAATATTTAGATCTTGTTTCAGATGTCCTTTAAATTCCTGTAGTAATTCGAGAGTTGATGTTTCTTTTTCTTCCAGGCCAAACACTATGATATTGATTTTCTTCTCCACCCTTTTAATAAACTCAATTTCTTTTACTAATTTTTCTACTTTGATTTTCAGGTTTTTGTTTTCTTTTATCAAAGGGATTAACTTATCATCAATTTTGTCCATAATAGAGTTTGTGACACGATCTTCCAATTCAACCGTTTGGCTTTGCATCTCAATTTTCATTTTGTCGAATAATATTTGAAATTGGCCTTCCAGTATTTAGTTATGAAGTTGTATTTGCGTATGTTGGAACGTAATAGTAAATTTTGTTTTGGTGGTTGGCAACACTGGTTGTACTGTCAGTGTCACAAACGTCAGTCTTGTTGACGTTGTATGAAAGATGTTGATGAATAATGTCTGTCATTATATAACCACAAATCAGTGATGATATTGTTATTCTAATTTATCAGCGATCACCAACAATCACACAAATTCTATGGACACTTCACAGATATTTTGCCTGTGTTTTGTGGCGAAGTTTAAACTAAAAGCTCACTTTAACTATTTTTATTCACTTAATTTCTTCAGTGGTTGTCACTATGGTGTTGACAGTTCTAACGCCGGAAACGGAATATCTAGCATCTCATCATCATCATAAGCTAATACTATTACACAATTAAGAAATATTAATTCATGTCCCTAATTAATTGTTTAATTATGATTTATTTATTTATTTAAACTTCATGTACAATAGTGGTACATAGGCGGACTTAATGCCACAAGGCATTCTCTACCAGTCAACCTTTGGGTTAAATAGGAAAACATAGTGATAGGGTACAAAGTAATGTCTAAAAAAAACTTTTTGCTAACGAAAGTTTAGATTTAGATTGATACTAATACACATATACAGATAAAAGATGAAGAAGATGATTCTACTGCAAACACCAATAAATCAGTATTTGCATACAATACAAACAATCGCCTGTTCTTGATTACATCCTCATTTTGAAATAGTATTTGTGATTAGTCGGAAATGGTAATTTGGATCGTATTATTAACGCTATGTGATTTAGCTTTGTGATTACAGATAATAGGCAAATAGGCTTTCTATTATTAATAAGTATTGACAGTTTTGGTTCTATTAAAATGTTGGCCTCAGTAAAGCTTGCGGCCACTAGACCAGCAGAGCAGTCATTAGGTCATGGCACACTACACCGGCACTGTAACTGCACAGCTGCAGCACGGCGCGGCGTCGCCTCGAATTTAGGCTACGGCTAGCCGCCAGCGTGCTAACTACGCGGAATCCGCAAAGTGCAAGCTCGCAGTCCGCGCGCTGGCCGCGTGGTGTAGCTTGCTGTTACCGCGAACACAAGTTATATGGCATTTGTGATCGACGTTGTTTCACTGGCGACCCGGAGTCGACGCATTGTAAGCACGCTGTCGGCGCGTTGTAAGAATTCCCCTTGATAGCAGAACGCGGGCTGCGAGTCGATTTGTTTGATAACGGCAAGCACGCTGACTGTTCGCCGTGGGTTTTTTCATGCTGACTTTAAGACGCCGCCAAGACCTAAACGAAGCGCAAGGGCACTACCTACTTCGCGGGAGACAGGCGCGGGCCTGTGGATGGTGGGCTATGAGCTAGCTCGTGCCTCAAAGAGGGTCAGCAATAGAAAGGGGGTCCGCAAGGACCAATGCCTGCCGGGGTTGCGGGACTGTTCGAAAGAGATACCGTGACCCCGGAACACAAAGGGCGATTAAGGAACATGGATGGGTTTTAGTCAGTAAAAGTCTGACACTCCCTCCTGCTCCGCCCAGAGCGGGAGAAGTAATTTGATGAATTCCCATGCGAAAAACAAAAAAAAAAAAGGCCACTACCTACCTTTTCTCGAAGCGCTTCGTCGTGTTTTTTTAATGTATTATATACGACACACGATTTATTGCTCTAATTTGAATGAAAAGTTAATTGCCGAGTTGAAGCGATGCCGTTGCGGTGCCAGTATAGTGTGCCATTACGCTCATAGTTGCTGGGTTTTCGCTCTTAAATACGCAAAAAAATTAATGGGAATATTGCTTAGGCAGTGGTTAAGATATAATACGCTATAATATATCTAGTATGCGCCAGAGTGTTGTTGTCGGGTTATCTAAACTAATATTATAAAGAGGAAATATTTGTTTTTTTGTTTGTTACGTTTTAATTCAAGAACTACTCAACTGAATTAAAAATTTTTTTCACTATTATAAAGCAACATAAAATATGTATATAATATAATATATAAATTATATTGATATCATACAAATTAGCCGAGCTATCACAATTTTCACGGACAAAGTCCCGGGCGAAGTGCTAGTCCTATATTATGGTCATACGTCGAGGATAACTTTAATAGCGCGATTCAGATTTTTTTATTTTAGGTGTTCGACTTCACAAATATCCACAGGGATCGGTTCTAGGGCCTTCCTTGTGGAACATCGGGTACGACTGGGTGCTGCGCGCCGACCTCCCTAGCGGCGTCAGCGTGGTCTGCTATGCAGACGACACGCTGGTGCTGGCACAAGGGGGGTCGCACGAGGTGGCCGCTGAAATAATGACACGCGGGGTTGCGATAGTCGTCGAGAGGATCCGGCAAATGGGTCTCGAGGTGGCATTGCACAAGTCCGAGGCCATGTGCTTTCATGGGCCTCGGAATGCGCCACCACCGGGATCCTCACTGACGGTAGGAGGGGTCTCCGTCGGCGTCGAGTCGACGCTGAAGTACCTGGGACTCGTCCTCGACAGCCGATGGAACTTCGTGGAGCATTTCCGACGTTTGGCCCCAAACTGGAACGGACCGGGGCTGCCTTCAGGCGGCTTCTGCCCAACCTGGAGGGGCCAAACGCCTCCTGCCGGAAGCTCTACGCGGGAGTCGTGCGGTCCATGGCCCTTTACGGGGCCCCGGTGTGGGCGCGTTCAAAGAGGCGGCGAGCCGCCCACTACCTGAATGCGCCCCAAAAGGTGGTAGCAGTAAGGCTGGCCCGTGGGTACCGCACGATCTCCCGTGAGGCGGCGTGCCTCCTTGCCGGATTGCTGCCATGGGATCTGGAGGCAATAGTCCTCGCGCGCCTGCACGAATGGCGCGTGGAGGTGCTACGCCGGGGGGAAACTCCGCTGCCGCGGCAAATTGTCGCGCAGCGGACAGACTTCCGCCATGTTTTTTTTTTTTTTATTTTTTTTTTTCGGATGGGAAATCATCAAATGACTTCTCCCGCTCTGGGCGGAGCAGGAGGGAGTGTTAGACTTTTACTGACTAAAACCCATCCATGTTCCTTCATCGCCCTTTGTGTTCCGGGGCCACGGTATCTCTTTCGAACAGTCCCGCAACCCCGGTTCCGGCATGATCTCATGGCGACATGGAGAGAGCGACTGTAGCAACCTCGTGCAGGGCACGCCACGATAGTGGCGGTAAGTCCCCTCTTTGAGGAGTGGCTTGAGAGACGCCACGGCGTCCTCACCTTCCGCCTGACGCAGGTCCTCACCGGACACGGTTTTTTTGGGAGGTTCCTGCACCGAATCGGGTGGGAGGAAACGCCCGGGTGTTTCCATTGCGAGGACCGACCGGAGGACACGGTGGAGCACACGGTGGAGGTGTGTCCCGCGTGGGCGGAGCACCGCCGTGTCCTCGAAGCGGCGATTGGCAGCGGCGACCTCTCGCGTCCGGCCCTGGTGCAAGCCATGGTCCGGAGCGAGACGGAATGGGACGCCGTCACCTCCTTCTGCGAAGCAGTAATGCTAGAGAAGGAGGTGGCGGAACGTGAGAGGGAGAGAACCTCACAGCGTCCCGGCCGTCGCAGGAGACGCCCCGGGCGTGGGGGGCCACCATAGGCGCGGCCTGTGGACGGTGGGCTATGGGCTAGCTCGCCGTCCGTCCGTCTCATGACGACAGGCCGTGTCGATGGCGCGTTCGTGTTCCACGCGCGCCTCAAAGAGAGTCAGCAATAGGAAGGGGTCCGTAAGGACTGAAGCCTGCCGGGGTTGCGGAACTGTTCGAAAGAGATACCGTGACCCCGGAACACAAAGAGCGATGAAGGAACATGGATGGGTTTTAGTCAGTAAAAGTCTGACACTCCCTCCTGCTCCGCCCAGAGCGGGAGAAGTCATTTGATGATTTCCCATCCGAAAAAAAAAAAAAAAAAAAAAACAAATAGCATAATTATCAATTTTGACACAAAAAATATATCGACAGTAACCAATTGGTTGTCTCGGCAGTACATTAAGATTTTGGTTTTGTTGCCTCATCTAACATAAGGATATTTGATAATATCTTTGCTTAGGCTAAATCAAAATGGCCACAGAAACAAAGCGTACACCCACAGCTTGTCTTCAGAAGATCGCAATCGTGATAATTGCTAAACCATTTAGTTCAATCCTTATCGTAATATCTACGGTTTAACAGTTTGAAATGGGTCGCCTATTAATAAAGGCATAGGGCCAACATTACTACCTGATTTCATAGTATGGTTACATAGGCATTTGTGGTCTGCCATTCGATTGGTAAATGCTAAAGTATATCGCCATACACTTTAAATTTATTGTCGCTACGATTTTGTAATAGATAATGCTAGTGATAGAAAATAGAATTGCTACATTTACGAGTAATTTACAAATAGAACATTGTTTGATTTAATTTATTTTTTTGCGTCGAAAACGTCGAGTGATGCCTTGATAAAAAGGCAAATATTGGTGTCGATTCTGTTGTGCACAAACTTAACTTAATTTAGGCTATTGCTATCTTTTTTGAACTAATATTTCTATACAAATGAAGGGTGCACGTAAAAACATGTCGACTAAAAACACGGTGAAGCGCAAGGCATAAACTAGTTTGACATCTCTAACTTGGTTCATAGCTATAGCCGTCCTTTTCTTGCACGGCCTTTTAGTAAAAGATAGCAATAGCCTTAATTAAGTTTAGTTTGTGCACAACAGAATCGACACCATTATGACTTGGGCTCGTGATACGCGACATGGATATTAAATATTATGCAATAGTATTATGTCTACAAACTATATTGTCTATTGAGGAGCTCGTGGCTAAACCATAACAGTCAGTCGGGTCAATCTTAGGGTTGCTTGCCTAGGTTGGTCTGTGGATGGGTGCCCACCCATTACATACCGAGTTTCCTCCGTGCCTCAGAAAACACGTTAAGCTGTTGGTCCCGGCAGTCATTTGCAGATCTTTGACAGTCGTTACAGGTAAGACTGGTTGTCAGACTTTTTGGGCCACTGACATGGCCCAAAAAGTCTGACAACCAGTCTTACTAAGTGGTATCGTATTACCCAGTACTGAGTTGTAGAGGTCAGATAGGCAGTCGCTCCATGTAAAATACTGATATTCAACTGCATCAGGTAGACTGGAAGCCGACCCTAACATAGTTGGGAAAAGGCTACGCAGATGATTTACATAAACGATCTCCCTGACCACATCAATGAGCCATGCGTGTTGTTCGCCGACGATATTTCTATTTTAACACCATGTGACAATAATATAGATTTATACCAAAAATTGACTTCCACACTTGACACTACAACACACTGGATGAACGAACACAACCTCGAAATTAACTTTACTAAGACAAAAATAATAACTTTCTACCCGCGACAAAAAATACCCATAAATATCAACTTTAATTACAACGGACACAACTTAGAAGTTGTAAATAAATTCACCCTTTTAGGCCTAGACATAGATTCACACATAGATTGGAAATCCCACATTCAAAAAATAAGAGCTAAATTATCTAAGTTTACATACGCCCTCAGAGAAATAAAAAAAACAACAGACCTCAAAACAGCATTAGTTACTTATTACTCATACGCATTTGCATGGCTCAAGTATGGAATTATGTTATGGGGAAATAGCACAGATGCGCCTACACTATTCACTTTACAGAAAATAATGATAAGAATATTAATGAATATCAAAGATACCGACTCCTGTAAACCTTACTTCAAAGAGCTAAAAATATTAACCGTACCTTGTCTTTATATACTGGAAATTTGCAAATTTGTTCGGAAATATCCACAATTCTATACCAAAAGAGAGGACATCCAAACTAAAATTACACTTAGACATAAAAATAGGCTTAATATACCCGCTTCACGACTGAAAATGCACTCTTCTAGTGCATTTGTTATGTCTATTAAAATATATAATAAATTACCAGAGTTCATCAAAAATGCAGATAGTAATAATATGTTCATCAATAAACTAAAACAATTTCTAATAGACAAATGCTACTATACTATAGAGGAATACTATAACGATAAACATTAACTACAATAAAAACTATTAATTATGTACTGTATCATTGTAATAAATGTATCTACAAAATTGCAAAATAATGTGAGTACTAAGGTGAATAAAATATAAAATTAAATTAATACATAATTAAATTAAAATAAATACATGATTTTATAATGATGACGATAAAAATAAATAAAAATACTTGACATTTAATTTACTTATACAAAGACATTACATAAATAAATAATTTTCAATAATAACATAATTTAATAATAACGATGACAAAAATAAATAAAATATCTGACATAATTTAATAATAATTACGACAAAAATAAATAAAATATCTGACATAATTTAATAATAATGACGACAAAAATAAATAAAATATCTGACATAATTTAATAATAATGACGATCAAAATAAATAAAATATCTGACATAATTTAATAATAATGACGACAAAAATAAATTAAAATACCTTACACAATTTACCAATACACAGACATATTAAAAATATATATACATAATTAATTTAAATAAATACATAATTTAATAATGATGACGATAAAAATAAATAAAAATACCTGACATAATTTATTTACATGAAGACAATCTAATAATATACATACATAAATTAATTTCAATATTCTATTTTAATAATAATGATGATGATAAAAAATAAATAAAATATCTGACAAAATTTACCAATACTTATACATATACATAACAAATAACATGCATACACATTTTAATTTAAATATATAGGTACATAATTTAATAATAACAATGATAAAAAATAAATTAAAATATCTAACATAATTTACCACACAATAATATACATATACATCTATTGGATCTACCTATAATAATAATTAATTCCATGAATTGTTACTTAGCCTTCATCCTCTCTCCTAACTTTTGCTGTGCCCGACAGGGTCCATATTGATCTTGACAATATTTTATACCATCTATGTACATAATATGGAATGCAATAAAGTATTGAGTATTGAGTATTGAGTATTGAGTTTTATGTCTATAAATAGATTTCTAATGAATCATTTGATAGTCGTCACCGGTGTCCAATCTCATACCAATGCATCAATATTTCAAATATTTAATGTAATTTATATTACTCTAAACTAATATTTGCTAGTTTTATGTAAGTACATGTAAAAAAAAAACGCGAGGGTGTCTGTATTACTCAAAAATAAATGAAATACTTACACAAACTATTCTTCTCTACTTAGTCAACTTTAGAAATATACATTAAAAAAAAAAAAATTGTTTATTTCTCTTCCCCAATTAAAAAACATACAGTACTTTTGTTGTAACTTAAATACATACGTACAGGAAAAAGTATTTTATTTGTGGGAGACTGGCGCCAAAACTAAGCCGAGTCCTGTATTTTAGGACACCAGGTCCCCACTAAGATACATATTAGGTGACCTAACAAAAGTAGTGCCATATACTTATTACAATATGCATCAATGTTTTTAAACCAGATAACCAAACTTATATTAATAGTACTACAAAATTAAGATAGAGTAGAAGAGTAAACGAGTGTTTTTATGTGGTAGTGTATGAGTGCTGTTGTATGAGCGTGTGTTCATGAATGAGTGTACTATGTGAGGTGTGTGGTGATTGTGTGTTATATGTTACAAATACTACAAAACCTGAGACTAAATTTACTTTTTTATTTCCAGTAGTTAATCAGTCCCCTTATAGTCCAATCCCAACAGCCATGACGTTACCTTTCCCTTACATTGTTTTGAATTATAGAATTAAATATATTTTGAATTTTATAAATTTGATTATATAATCTAGGTGCAATAAAGTTATAAAGTTTTTGTGCAAATCTAGTTTTGGTTTTTGAGGTTTTGCATAATTAACTCAATAAACTATTATAAATCCGAAAGTTTGAATCATCTATTCAAACAATACGCACATGAATCCGAAAATCAGAGGTGTGTGTCTTGCGTTGGAACTTGGGACCATGACTATGATTTTGCAGTCTGACTGTCACACCACGAGGCTATCAGGCTCTTAAGTCAACTGGTCCCGCTCATTTGGGACCCGCGGGACGAGTTTAGGACCTAGTTGCATTTGTTAGAGCCTTGAGTAGTAGCTGCCTTGAGTTATAAGTCAATTAATTTGTGATCGAGCTACACGATAACTGACTGGACAGGTCCAATCTGTGTGGTTCTTTCTTCAAAAGACCATCTCAGACACTAATCTGCATAGTCCTCATCTGAATTGAACAAGATTATGTCTGGACTTTAAAAGAGACTATGACCTTTAAGTTTGTTTTGGCTGTTTGTTCTCAGAGTAGTCAGGTACGAAACACGGGCCCCAACTAGTTTAAAAAAAAATGACGTGTAAAAGTGTTTGTAAGAACCTACTTGCAAAATAAACATCATATCATTTCATTTCATTAGAGAACTAAGTTAAAAAAAACCGACTGCGTAAAAAACGTAACGCAATAGTCGGGACCCATTAAATAATCTACACTAATATCATTACATCCAATATGGGTCCCGACTGTTGCAGTCAATATGTCCTGTCTCCTGAACTTGTTTTATTCTTTTCAGTTTTTATTTAAGGGGCTCCCCCATGCACACTAGCGCCACTTTGGCAAAAAAAATCAGAACTCGTTAAATACACAATTAATATAAGATCTGATTGACAAAATCAATGCTTTAGAGTTCTAGATTATTGACGTCTATTTAATTTATTAAAATATACTTCAGTGTAGTTACAGTTAGAAAAATTGCTAAAAACGGCCGTTTTTTTCCATTTTGTATCTGTAACGACAGCGAGCTATGTTTCAATGAGTTAAGCAGACGTAAATAATTTAGAAAGCCTAAAGATTGATTTTGTTAATCAGATTTTATATTAATTGTGTATTTAACGAGTTCTGATTTTTTTACTAAAGTGGCGCTAGTGTGCATGGGGGAGCCCCTTAAAGTAATTAGTTATTTTTTACGCAGTCGGGTTTTTTAATCTTTTTTATTTTTAGTTTCTTGGATATACCATTTTAACATCCTCATGATGAGCCCAGGCTGCAGAGCGTGCCAAAAATTTGAATTTGGCTCCAAAAATCTGCCATTTCGTTTTTTTTTTATTTTGATATACCCAGTGTCACTTTCACAGTAAACGAAAATCTAACGACATCAGACTGAACGGCTCGATGGATTTTAGCTTGAGAGGTCTCAAGCTAAAATCCATCGAGCCGTTCAGTCTGCAGAGCGTGCCCAACATTTGAATTTAGCGCGATAAATCCGCCATTCTGGTTTTTTATTTATTTTGATATACCCAGTGTCAGTCTCACAGTAAATACGAATCTAACTACACCTCTCAAGCTAAAATCCATCGAGCCGTTCAGGCTACAGAGCGTGCCAAACAATTATACATACATACATACTCTCGAGCCGTGTGGTATCCGGCAGAGTAGAATAGAACCAACCCATTACACTCACGGGTGTCGTATGAAGCGACTAATGTCTGAGGCAGAACACCTTGCGCCTCCGTAGACCAGATAATGGGCAGCAGCGTTTTCTGTTAGTCATTCATCACTGCGATCTCCAATCCGCCTGCCAAGCGTGGAGATTACGGCAAATTCCTCCCATCCCATGGGAGAGGCTTATGTCCACCAGTAGACGTTATGGGCTGTTGTAGTAGTAGTAGTATACTCTCGAAAAACATAACCCTCCTTCTGGCGCAGTCGGGTAATAAAAACAAAACACGATTGGCCAAAGAGAACTAACTACTACGATTGTAAAACTTTTTCACTTAGCGCCGGTCTCATTGTTCTTTCTATGTATCTTTGTACCTGGGAATAAGTTTCACTAGATCTTATGCAGTATTGTGCATTTCCTATTATAGTATCGGTTTAGGTTTTTTTCTGCACTTGTGTGGAAAATATGCGATAATGATGTTTGTTTCAAGGTGTGTGTTCTATAGCAATTTGCTAAGATGTTTTGTTAATTTCTATATTTTTAGGGTTCCGTACAATAAATGAAAAAAATAAAAACGGAACCCTTATCGGATCACTCGTGTGTCTGGCTGTCTGTTCATCTGTCTGTCACAGCCAATTTGTTCAGAATCGACTGGACCAAATCAGGTGAAATTTGGTAGGATGGTGTAATATAATGACCCAAACACAGATGTATAAAGTAAAAAACAAAATATTTTTTAATAAGGGCCATTTTCGGGGGACAAATTAGGAAATTAAAAAAAAAAGTTTTGCAAACCTCACTGTGTTATATATCAAATGAAAGTGGTCGTTATGAGGATCTCAAATATATGTTATGTTTGTTATTGTTATAAAATAAACAGTTTTGATTTTATTTATGAAAGAAGATGAAAATTGACCATTCCCCCCCACGATACCCCTTGGTAAGACTGGTTGTCAGACTTTTTGGGCCTCTGACTACCTGTAACGACTGTCAAAGATCTACAAATGAGAGCCGGGACTAACAGCTTAACGTGCTCTCCGAGGCACGGAGGAAACTCGGTATGTAATGGGTGGTCAGCCATCTACAGACCAACCTAGGCAAGCACGGCTGAACCTAACGATTGACCCGAGCGGCTGTTTTTATATAGCCACGAGCTTAACTTCAAAATAATAATATTATACTTAAAAATAACGGCGACTTGTGAGTGTACTATTAAAAGGTACACCTCTGGCTAACCCTTCGGGAATTACAGGCGTGAATGTTATCTATGGCTGTATCGGCTTCCGTACGCTTTTTCACGGGTGACCACTGAAAACCAGCGCTGTGCTGTGGGCTCCCCATAGCACAGCATCATGCTGAGTGGTTTAACCTGTTTGTCGCACTCACGACGTGCTAGCTGTCAACTTCTTTGTTTTTTCTTTTTTCTTGTTTCTGTTCCGTTCTGTTATATTTTACGTTTGTTATGCTTTGTATGTTTTGCACGTCATGTGCCTGCGGCAAAAAAATAAAATATTTTTTTCTTTATTTCTTTCTTTCTTCTTTAAGTAAAGAGAACTTTATTGTCTACAAAACGATTTCATATGTTTCAATTCTCGTTTGAACTTGACCACACTCAACTGATTTATTTTCCTGGCCTCGTAACGAATAACAATGTTTATGAGTTGTTAAAGGCATACAATTAACGAACCACTAAATTTAGCAAAATGTAACGGCAAAAAAATCACTTTTGATTGCCAAAATTAGTAATTAATGATCACCAAAATTAATCCCCATTTTATCGTTAAATTAGAACCAAAAATTTATTTTTTTAGTTAATGAAATTGAAACTGTTATGCTCTTGCATCCGAAGCGAGGGTGACACGGTCGACGGGGGACGCTTCGCGGGGCTCCTACTTCTGAATGGTTTATAAAAAAAAAACACGAAGGGTATAGCGGGATCTATTCGCTCGCTTTGCTTGCTCATTCGATCCCGCCATACCCTTCTAACCTAATCTATCCGTGCCTAGGCAAAACTAGTTTATCATCAACCACCTCATTAAAATTTGGTACTCAATTTACTAAATTTGGTGATCAATTGATATTTTAGGTGATAGATGTTAGTGGTCACAAAGTTATTTTTGGTGGTCATTATATTTTCCCCCGTTGTTAAATAATAAGATCCATAAATGGTTTTATAATTTTCTTAAAACACCTTTAGCAGTTGCCGCGACCTTCCTGCACGTGAAATTATTATAAAAATACTAGCTGTTGCAACTTCGTTTGCGTGAAAATTATGATGTGTATGTGTGAGACTAAAAAAAATAGCCGACGACCTATTCTCACGAGCTGCCAAATATACACAAAAATGTTTATAAAAAATGGTCAAGCCGTTGCGGAGGAGTTTGATAACAAACATTGTGACACGAGATATTTATATACCTTAGTATTGGAAGATAGATTACTTCTATAATTGAATCGGATTTTGGAACCTCGAAGGTTTTAATTTTTTTACAAATAACCCTAATCCCTTGTCTAAAATAAAAGTAGCCCTAGTTACTCCTTATAAAATCAGTCTAGCCGTTTTAGGAATTACCTGGAAGAAACAGACAGACAGACAGACGAAATGTTTTTTTTTGTAAGTGTTGTTTGTACTTTCTTTAAAATTTATATATTCATTAAAAATCCGTTATTTTGAAATAACAAACAGACACATCAAGTTTCATTATTGTATGTATGTTTATATCTGAATCTATTCGTGCGGTATTCTAAAACTGTCATTGTCTGCCTATAAGAAGTGTTTCCCGTGAATCTTAGCTAAAGAGCGAAAGGGTTACCAAGGCATTATTGTGTCATTCATTACTTGTTCTAGATTACAATCTTTCTCTTCTATTGTTGGCACGCGATTTCTCGAGATTATCGTTGTTTTACTTTCGATCCCAGTTGTTTATTGAATTCTTAAGATTTATAGATTCATCTTGATTTATTCTCCCATGAATTATTAGCTTAGTAGTTATTTTACAGATGTGAATTATTAGCTTAGTAGTTATTTTATTGTTATATTAAAGATGTGTGGATGCACCTTAAAAATTGGCATCCTGTATTCCAATTTAGCCCATAACTCTCCGTCCTCAGGCCCGCACTTACGGTGGCCGGGGGCCACCACGTGGCCCTCGACACCCGGGGCGTCTCCCGCGGCGGCTGAGACGTGAGGTTTTCTCCCTCTCACGTTCCGCCACCTCCTTGTAGAGCATGACTGCTTCGCAGAAGGAGGTGACGGCGTCCCATTCCGTCTCACTCTGGACCATGGATTGAACCAGGGCCGGAATCATCTGTTATCCCTCACTTAAATTTGCAAATGATGCCCCATAAAAAATAACTACTATGTGTATCAACCAATAGCACCCCAGCATAGTAAGCAAAGGAGCTCGTGGCTAAATAATAACAGCCGCTAAGCTGAGCTAAACTATCTTTCAGGTTAAGCCGCGCTTGCCTAGGTTGGTTCATGGATGGATAACCACCCGTTACATACTGAGTTTTCTCCGTGCCTCGGAAAGCACTTTAAGCTGTAGGTCCCGGCTGTAGATCTTTGAAAGTCGTTACAGTGGCCCGAAAGTCTGAAAACCAGTCTAAGTCCAAGGGGTTTCATATAACCCCGTACGTACTGGGTTGTGGAGGTCAGATAGGCAGTCGCTCTACGCAAAATACTGGTATTCAGCTGCATCGTTCTGCTTAGCATACTTTTAACAATTCGATGAACTTGCTTCCTATGGAACTGGTACAAAAATAATCTAAAAATACTCCAATTACGCATTTCTTTCACCAATTCGGAATCGGAATTTATCTTTATTTCTGGTCATACTATATAATAGACTACTACTATTTATTTTGTCTAGTTTATTAGTGTATTATAATTATAGTTGTTTAAAATAGTTTGTTATGAACCACCACCACTTTAAAATATAAATTAATATGCTTTTATTAGCTAAATGTATCGATTTCTTTTTGGCTTCATCAATGACGTTAATACGCCATCGTTTATTTCTAAGCATGATTTGTAGATATTAACTTTGTGGCAGAAATGTTTTTTAACGGATTGACTTCGAAACAATTATCCGTCTCGAAGGACCATTGAAAGACTAATCATCGGGCTAGCCTTTTCTCAGTTATATTAGGGTTGGTTTCCAGGATAACCGGATGCAACTGGATACTAGTTTGTTGTATGGAACAACTGCTTATCTGTCTGCAAAAACCCAGTAACTGGGTAGTGAGACACAACTTGGAAAGACTGATTTATCCGACTTTTGAGCGTAACGTCTGTTTCACTAATTACAGCGGGTCTAAATTTTATGTGTAGGACTATTGACAAAAAAATATTAGATTTCAGTACTTCTCTGTGTACCCCTTCGTACAATACAGGCATGATGATATTTTTATTCACAAAATAGCTTATGCCCGCGTTTTGGTCCGTATCATGTTCGGTGATTATCGGGGTTGCACGACTTTGGTCAAGTCTGATATTCGTCAAATCGGCAATTCGTCAAATTTGATATTGGTCAAAGCTGTAGTTCGTTAAGTCGTCTGTTTGTCCAATTGTAAAATTTGCCAAATACGCTATTGGTCAAGTAATTTAAGTACAATCAACTGTAAAGACAGTGCATGAGGCACTTTTACTAGACAAATTTAAAAACCCAAATCGGTTCAACCGTTTTTGCGTGAAAGAAGAACAAACCTCCATAGATCCCCACAAACATTCACATTTATAAAAGTAGTAAGATAAGATTTGGCAAGATTTTCTAATAATTTGATATGGCCACTTACCCGGTGTCATGGCAACGGTCAAATAGCCACGTTCAATGATCAAGGTCAGTGTTGTTGACAAAGATGACCGATGAAGCAATTTTTATTGTCTCTTTCATTACTATTTTTAACGCTGTCTTCTCAATTTAATCCTTAAATTTTGCGCGTCACGTTACTGAACGACGCAACAATTAAAATTGAATTAATTAACATGACGTCATTAATTATAACATCGAATCTCATATTGAGGCTTGCTTTTGGTCTTTTTGTTGCAAATTTCACAGGGATCAAAAATATATTTTATGGTTTATTCTACTGTACGTTAACATCAGTGGTATAGGCTCCAACTTGCGAGCTGTGGGTCGTGTGTTCGAATCCAGGCTGGTGAATTGTGTAATTTATTTCACCATCACTACTCTAAAATGGTGAATGAAAAAATCCCGAAGAAGCCATTATTTTGTGATATCAATAACCCTCAATGGGCCCGCGTGGTGTATTACCAAAATTTGTACTGAAGATCTTGATCAATTTATCATGTTCAAGAAATATTTCGCATCAGAATTATCAAGAACCTGAATTCACCAAATAAATAAACTATTTTATCACATTTCGGCCGATCCAGTTATCCGATCACGGTCGAATGCTCACAATTATCTCATTACAATGCACTCAGTGTATAGGCTTTGCAATACTTTCGCAAGTCTTACAACACCATTGCACTGGCGTGCATACATGTTTTTTTAATTGGTCACTTTTACGACAAAGTTGGAAGGTTGTTATTTTTATTGCCATTTTGGTAAGACCATTGTGTTTTTGGTTACTTGGCTTTTATAACTTAATTGTCTTAGGGATGTTGATCGTAAAGTTTTACGAAATGAGTTTTTTGAGATGTAGGTTATTCATCAGCCAAGCGTGGATTTATATGACAGGAATCTGTCATCCACTTATTCACGGTGCCTTCCAGTACAACTACCGTGGCACCTAATTGCGTAGCATACTAACAAGGAGAATATTATCAAAGTCAAGTGAAAGTCAAAGATCTTTATTGTGAGACAGTTGTTATCAAGTTATTTGTGTGTGCGTTTGCACTGCTCTACCATGTTCGGCATACAATAGTTTGAAACAATTTAGTTTGTTTAGTATTGAATGTTAGACCTAAGTTTAAGTGATATAACTATATTAACTCTAGTTATATTTTGCACCAAAACATAAAAACAGTTTGGCACTAACTTATCACGAATCTGTCGGACAAAAATTCATGTACTTTATAATTTATGGTCTATTTACCAAAAAGTAATTTAATTTTTTCTTAAAAATTTCAATATTTCCTATTTCTCTTATTTGCTTAGGAAGCTCATTATAAATTCAAGAAGACATTCCGAAGAAACTTTTAGACAGTAGGGCTGTTTTTGAGGGCATATTTGTTATTTTGTCGGCATGTTGACGGGAGTGCAGCACCCCTAGCCAAGTTGACAATCTACAATCGTTAACGCTAGTAGAAAACTATTCAAATGAATGGGAATAACATCATCTCAACGTTAAATCACGTGATCAACACAAACGAATAGAAAATTCGTAGACAAGTTTACATCGTTCAAAATGATAGAATAGAATGATATCGTTTCTACAATGTTGATTGCTATACTCTTTGGTAGGAACGCTCACGATAGACTAAAGTGTAGGTTTTTTCTACAGACATTAGAGAACGAGCGATCGACTCAGTCGTGTCAACTTGGCTACCGATTTAGCGCTTTCTAGAATCGCTAAATTGGTAGCTAAAGTGGTTACGCGGAGGCGTTTACGATTGTAGAAAGAGAATCGATACGAAACGTTTGTAACTTGGCTAGGCCTGCAGGTTACCAAACTTTTCCTTATTGGTTTTTACAAATGTAGCGACCTCATAGATATAAGGGCAGGAATGGTTAATATATAGATTATTATCATCTGCCTAGCCTTTTCCCAACTATGCTAGGGTCAGCTTTCAGTCTTACTGGATGCAGCTGAATACCAGTATTTTACATGAAGCGACCGCCCATCTGACCTCCACAACCCAGTTAAAACTGGGCAACACATTATCAAGGGCCATGCCTTATTATTTTGACAATTTAAAAACAGTATTTGTGATATTTTCATTGTCAAAGTGATAATTTTTCAAACTCAATAAAACCCTTTAGGCTACTAAAGGGTTTTATTGAGTTTGTATATTGCAGAATTCTAAAAAGCGATATAACCATTTTTTTACATTCCTTTCTTATTTCTTTATCGTGTGGTTAGTGCCTAGCCTAGTGTCAGAGTTTTTATGCCATCCATGTGCCTCTGACTTGGCTTTACATGTTGTCGAGAAATATGTCTCAGGCATGCTGGTCCTAGTGTCAGAGTTTTTGTGCCACCCATGTGCCTCTGACTTGGCTTTACACGTTGTCGAGAAATATGTCTCAGGCATGCTGGTTTCCTTACGATGTTTTCCTTCACCGAAGCCAGTGATAATTATACAATACGCACATGAATCCGAAAATTTTGAGGTCTTGGGTTCTAACTTGAGACCTATGACTTGGAAGTTCGAAGGTTGGTTATATTATGTATGTTTGTTTGTCTGCCAACTAAATGGCAAAAATATTAGCTGGTTACTAATTAGGTAGGTGAGTAATAAAGTCATTTCTTTGCTTATGACTTTTTACGAGTTTGAATAAACTGAAAAGTTTGTACAGACTAACAATAGTAATTGAAGCCAAAGTTGATTCACCGGAGACAAAAAACACTTCAGACATGAAACAAAAAAACCGGCAGTCTGAGTCGGACTACAGATATAAATCACAATTTATATTATGATCTGCATAATCATTTCCCAACTATGTTGGGGTCGGCTTCACGTCTAACCGAATGCAGCTGAATACCAGTATTATAACTGGAGCGACTGCCTATCTGACCTCAACAACCCAGTTAGTACTGGGTAATACGATACCACATGGTAAGACTGGTTGTCAGACTTTCGACCCACTGATTACCTGTTACGACTGTCAAAGATCTACAAAGCATGAAAGCCGGGACCAACGGTTTAACGTGCTTTCCGAGGCACGTAGGAAACTTAGTATGTAATTATAGTCACCCATCCACAGACCAACCAAGTTAAGCGCGGCATAACCTGTAGATTGATTTCGGCTAATAATTCATAATTAGAAAGAATATATACTCTGCAGTGCGACAATACAATTGACACAAAGAGAAAATCTGGTACTCCAAGGTTATGTTAGGTAAAATGAGAAATCGTTCTAGCCTAATTGCTTGTGATGTACAAACTTTGCTCGCCAAAGGGCTGACTTAGTCATTAGTGGAAACCTGGTACTTTTTGCAAGACCTTGTAGGTACATATGTTTTGGATAATTACGGGACGGGTTTGTTAGTGTAGAATTTCGGTACACTATGTACTATGTAGGTCATATTCCTTTGCTTCTGTATCTTTAAGGATGCGTGTAAGCTACATAACATAACTTAGCGCCTGTTATGTTGTAGGGTTGGGCAAAGGTTGATTAGTACAGCCACATTTCGCCAGTTATGTGTATGTCCCATGTTATAGGGAGCGAGCGTATTGTGGGCAACGCCCTCAGACTCGGTGGAGCAACGGCCTTCGCAGGGAGGCTGGTAGCATCTGGATGAGAGTTACTGAGAATCGATTGAGTGGCGTGTGATTGAAGAGGCCTATGTCCAGCAGTGGACTGTTGTTATAGGCTGATGATGAGCCTATTACCATAAACTTAATAATACTTTGCCCGATCTGGGAATTGAACCCAGAACCTAACGGTCAGCAGTCGCGCTTGTAACTATTAGACGAACGAGGCTCTTTTTAACCCCCGACAAAAACAGAGGGGTGTTATAAGTTTAACGTGTCTGTGTACCTGTGTATCTGTCTGTGGTGTCGTAGCTCCCAAACGGATGAACCAATTTTCGTTTAGTTTTTTTTATTCATGAATTCATTCAATTTATGAATGGTAAAATATTTTAAATGTGAAAATAACACCGTTACGTTAATATGCGTAGACCATGGCTTGGGATAGTTTATAGGATACTTTTTATCCCTGTAGGACCTACACGCTCCCGTTGGTAAATTTCCGATCACTTTGCCGGCAAAATGTTTGTTTTACAATTTTAATCTAAAGCCAAGCTAAAAGTAAATTGCGTTTAAAAAAACTTAGCCTTGAAACCGTTTAAATACGGCACGACTAATATCCATTAGAGATAAAAACTATTGCAATGTATTTAAATTAAATTCGCACAATTTCCGGAAATATTCATTTTATATATTCACGAACTCTTTGTCCAACAAGGCGTGAGAAGACTATAAAAATCGTCCAAATTAAGGTTTCAGCCTATAATGTTCCCACTGCTAGGATACAGGCCTCCTCTCTGTGAGAGGGAGTGGGCTATATAATCCACCATGCGCGTCCTGTGCGGGTTGGTAGATGTCACACGTCTCTTCGAATTTTTGGTTCTAGGACATGGCCGGGTTTCTCAGGATGTTTTCCTATATTGTTTTTGAGAGCAGTGGTGATGAAATAAATTACCCGCGACATACTGCTCGTAAGTCGGGGCCGCTACCACTAGGCCACCGCTGCCCTCTGAAATACCCCAAAAAACTATGTAATGTTGCATGCATCTATTATGAGGCCAGCGACCGATGTTCATACAAACGTAATACCAAAATAATTTGTAAATCAAACATATTCTTAAGGTCTTTATTCCGATTGGAATACAGAACATCTAGGTTCCCAAATATATATTTTGAATGGACATTGATTTAAACAAGAGTTGTGAGAAAAATTTAAGTTTTCTATAGAAACTTATTTTTTTAAATTATAAACCGTGATATTTCACCCAAAAAAGTCGTTACGTTTCAATAAAAATGTTGGAATAATTATAAATTATAGAAGTCTTTGAAACTCCTGAACCCGGAAGATTTGTTATGTCGTAGTTTTATAGAAACGAAGTATGATGTTATAATCATGGTTATATTATATTCATCGACATATCGATATCAGCATGCAGCATGCAGGCTAACAGTATAAGTACTGTTAGCCTGCATTAATTAGTTTCTAACAACTCGAAGGCCAGGCCAGGCCAGGCCTCCTGTCCAGATCGTCCCGCCATCTTCTACGAGGTCTGCCGACGCCTTCTGGCTGTGTCAACGTTCCATAAAGTGGCTTTTTTGGCCTACAGCTCATTGGCATGCGGCAGACGTGGCCAGTCCATATCAGGAATAATAAAATAAAAACAATTTGATTGATCTATTTTAGATGTTTGAAGATTTCTATGGTAAAACAATAGGATCCTTATTGTATTGTATTGTATTGTATAACGGGCTGGTGTCCGCAATTCCACGTCAAAGCGCGTATTTTGCGTGCGGGTGGGAAACTATTCTATCCATCCCAATTCCCCGAGAAAGGCCAGTAACGCCCCAGTGTTGCTGACTATCTCGCGGAGAGTACCTGGGTTACCAAAGTACTTTGCCCTGTATGTTGCAACCTCTGGGCAGTGCAGAAGCACGTGGGCTGCTGTCTCGTCTTCCTCCATGCAGGCACGGCACAGGGGGCTGTCTGTGACTCCTAAGACAAAGAGGTGTTTATTAAAAGAGCCATGTCCGGTAATGGCGGCTGTAACTGTGCGCATCTGTGGTTTAGTCAACCGCAGCGCGCGTTTGGTGAAGCGGCCATCGATAGCAGGAAGCGCTTCCTTGGCCTGCCTACACTCGCCGTGGTCCCGCCACAGCTTGTGGTGTTGTTCGCTAGTTCGTTTCCTTACCAGTGTGCGTAGGTATCCGAAAGGGAGCGGTACGATAGGTTCGGGTCCCACCGCTGCCGTGCACGATCCCCTTCTAGCAAGTTCATCCGCCGCATCATTACCACGGGAATCGCTGTGTCCTTTGATCCATTGGATAGTTATATTATTGAGATTACCAACCTGGTTCAGGCGTTGGTGACACTCGTGTATTAACCCAGAGTTCACTGTGTGGTTGTCCAGTGCTAGCAGTACAGCCATGCTGTCTGAGAGTATACGAATTGAGTGGTCCACAACCTTCCTGGCTAAGATGGCAGATGCCGCCAGGGAAATGCCCATGCATATGCAATAGGATCCTTTTCACGCATTGACAATGACATTCCATGACTTTAATAAAACGATAATATTATTTTTATCGTACCACAATAGTTCATTATAACGAGGGCTATCGTTTTTGAGCTCACAAGATGGCGCACTGTCGAGTAAGGTCCTGTCAATAATTCTATTTAATAATTTATAGTACCAATAAATTCATAAAAAAAGTGAATTTTATTACGTATAACAACATAGTGTAAGCTTTAGACACATATTTAAAATATTCTTCCGAAAACTTGCAAGTATGAAAAATTTAAAAATCATTCTACCTCCAAGTACTAACAAATAAGATCCTAAGTTGCTACTTAAAATCGTCAAGTCAAAATTAATCAGGAATGGCTCAATCTAGAACACAATCGTGAGTATTAGGATAAATACGTGATAAAAAAGCACGCAACGCGCGAACACTGTATGACGTCTCATTTCGGAAGACCTCACTCTACACGAACGCCTCTAGCGGCGAATTCATGCGCGATAGATCATCATCAACATCGTCTATTGGAATTGGATGATATTGATTCAAATGATAATAAAATTTAATAAAATAATTAAATTTATATATTTTTTATTTATTTAAATATATATATATATATATATTTTTATTGTAATAAAATTTGCATTTGACATGCCCATGTGTCATCATAATCCTTCTGCTCCTGTCTCATGTTATTTGGGGTCGGCGCAACACGTTTTTTTCTCCCATTCTCCTCTGTCAGTCGTCACGCTATCATTTACTCCTTTATACTATTCCTCACACAATTTATTCATCTTTTCTTTGGTCTTCCTCTCCCTCTCGATCCATCAACATTTATAATATTAATAACTCTTTTATTCACATGCACAGTCGATTCCCTTTCATATTTTCTGTTACTCGCGCAATTTTCAAACTTCCCCTAAAATTACTAATTCCTTACTATATCCATTCTTGTCACACCACACATCCACCTCAACATTCTCATCTCCGCTACATGCAATCTTTTGCATCTTCTTCACAGCCCAGCATTCCGATCCATACAGTACGACTGAACGGAACGGAAAATTCCAAGACATTTATAGGTACCAGCACCCACAAACTTATTATCTAGAGTCGAGTTCCCAGTGTTGGGAACGTTATAGTCCGATTATTCTTAATGCTGTATTGCTTAGTATTCTTACTACTAAATGGCCATCTCACTCTTACACGTCATCTATCTCACTCTTCCGTTCGTGTCTCTAAGCAGCACGCTTACCTCAGACGTTGTTTAATCCTAAATAATCACACTAATTATTATAAATGCGAAAATTTGAATGTGTGTGTGTATGTTTGTTCCTCTTTCAAGCAAAAACTACTGAACAGATTTGGATGAAATTTAGCACACAGATAGTTTATAACCTGGATCAACACATCAGTTACTTTTATCCCAGTAGTATGATCCCATGGGACAATTATAATTGAATTTGACGCCGCACTGCGGCGAAACCACGGGCATTAGCTAGGATTACAAATGCGAAAGTAAGTTTGTTTGTTACCATTTCACGCTTAAACCACTGAACCAATCATCCTGAAATTTAGCATATACGTTATCAGGTCGGTCAAACGGTCAATAGTCTACTTTTTATCCGATAACAAGTACTGTTCTCGAGAAAAACAACAATAACGTTCTTATGGTAATAGATGGCGCTAGATGTCTATCGAATCATGAATGAATTATATTATTACAAGCAGAGTACAACTCGAATTGATTGACAAAATTTTAAATTAACGCGAGCGAAGCCAAGGCATAAGCTAGTTCAATATAAATTTCTAAACCTAATTTATAAGTCTATGATATCCATAAAACAGTGTTACAAACATAAGTGCTCAGTTTGATAATATAGTGTTCGTGTTTTCATTATAGCTCGTGGTTTCATTACAAATATCATACATGTATAAAACATAACATAACATTAAGCCTGTAATTCCTTAAGAGTTAGGCAGAGGTGTACCTAATAGTACACTAACATCCATGAAATAGGGGGCGACCCTATTGCCATCAACCAAGAACAAAATAAAGACTCCGTGGCTGCTACTGAAAAATTCCTGGTGGAAAAACTCAATAACACTTTGCCCGACCTGGGAATCGAACCTAGGACCTCATACTCAGGTGTAGTCGCGCTTGCGAAGCAGTCGAGGATGGTGTATCATATTACCTACGTACGGAATATCAAGTTTGAAGTAAGAACTTGTATCATTAACTTAAGAGAAAATTACGTCTATGTTACATGTTAAACAGAATTATGTTAATTATATTTTGATAATGCTCGTTTAATATCAAGTTTATTTTTACTATCCATGTACGGTGGGCTGCATCAATAAGCGTTTTCCAATTGTCGTGTTAGAGGGTGTAAAACACCTCTTAACAAAGCCGAAAGGCACTTGTTCTCCTTGTCGTTGCGATAATTTTTTTGTCCTACACCATACCTGGGAATCTTCTAGTTACGGAGATATTGGGGGTAAAAGTTCAATTTTTTTTTTTAATACAAGTTTTTATGTAAAATTTTTACTTAAAACAACTCCACGACCCCCGTATTATTTAATCCATCCATCAGCACGATGTTTTGGGTGCGTTACATTGAGTTCGACCACAAAACATGATTTTTCACCCCAAAAAAAAGTTACTTAGTTTGATGTACAGAATGCTTGGTTGACGGCTTCGTGATGAGGTCTTTTACACCCTGTATAATTTGTGAAAATTTTGTATACATTGGCTAAAATATAATGATATTTGTTCTATCAAAATTTCAATTAGTTTTGGTCGCGATAACCGACATTAACACGGGCGAAGCCGCGGGCATCAGCTAGTTACATATAATCAAATAAAATTATAGTAACTGTACTAAGAGTGTGGTTTCTGCCTACCCCCAAGGGAAAAAGGTATGACTTCATGTATGTATTTACTATATCAATCCTCCTTTTTGCCGTAGTCGGGTAAAAAGTATAATGAATCACACGCTTACATTCTCAGTAAACTCATAAAAGTTTACTTAAATATAAGGTATAGGTGCTTAAGAATATTAAGATTTATGAATAGTATTATTTTAACAAGTTATAAACATTGTTATTTAACACAAGGTCGAGTAAAAAATAAATCAGTTAAGTGTGGTCAAGTTCAAACGAGAATTATTAAAAAGTGTCAAATCGTTTTGCAAAAAATTACATTTTCTTTACATTTATGTACGTACATAATATCACGCATATAATCCACGAAGGGTTTAACAGAGTTGTACCTAATATTACACCCACATTTCGCGAGTTATATTTAAGTCCTATGTAATAGGGAGCGAGGCTATTGCAATCAACCGGCCAAAACTCCAGTCTTCGCGGCTACTACTGAGAAATTCCCAATTGAAAAACCCAATTACACTGCTTTATCCTGGGAATCGAACCCAGGACCTCGCACAGCTATCAGCTCCTGTAACATACTGAGTTTCCTTCGTGCCTCGGAAAGCACGTTAAGCCCCGACTGTCATTTGTAGATCTTTGACAGTCGTTACAGGTAGTCAGTGGCTCGATTGTCTGACAACCAGTCTTCCCGTATCGTATCACGTACTGCTAAGAAAGTTGTGGGGTTCAAATAGGCAGTCGCTCCATGTAAAATACAGGTACCCTAACATAGTTGGGAAAAGGCAAGACAGATGATGAAATTGTGGTTGATTTGGACTTTCCTAATACAGGTTTATTTGCTTAAAAGGAGCCCCAATCACTAGTTATTAAGACTTACTTGTTGAAATAGAAAACTGTTTTCAATTTGGCCCATGACCCGTTCGACAAGCGACATACGTGACCGACCAGTCCCATTTTAGCTTTGTTGCTGTTGGAGTCGCGATCTGTTTAGTCTCACGCCAAGGATGTTGTAGTTTAATCAATTTTATAATAGCTAATTCAATTGTGAAAGTGTCTAAGTCCAAGTATGTGATAATATTTTCATATCGCACGTCTATTCTCTCAAGGCTAGATTAGACGATTATAGAGACGTTTGAATGACGATATTAGAAATTTTTCTTACGGATAGACTAAATTTTTCAGTTAGGTCTAAGGTCAATGTGGTCAATTCTGTATGGTGTCGGAAGAAAAGAATGGCACCATCCCATATCTTCCCGTGGGTGTCGTAAGAGGCGACTAAGGGACTTACTAGAGAATGGGCAGCAGCGTTCTTCTTTTGTAACAACCGTACTGCGATCGCCAACCCGCCTGCCAAGCGTGGCGATTATGGCAAAACCCCCCTTTGGGGGAGGCCCATGTCCAGCAGTGGACGTCTTTCGGCTGAAATGGTGGTTAGGTCAATGTGTAGGTAGTGAGAGATTTATCATCTGCTTAGCAACTATGTTGGATTCGGCTTCCAGTCTAACTGGATGCAGCTGAATACCAGTATTTTACTTGTATTGTATTGTGTTTTATTTGTATTTTTTTTTTTTTTTTTTTTTTTTTTTTTTTTTTTTTTAGTGACTGCTTATCTGACCTCTACAACCCAGTTAGTGCTGGGCAATGAGATACCCTGCTTTCCGAGGCACGGAGAAAACTCGGTATGTAATGGGTGGTCACCCATCCGCGGACCAAACTTGACAAGCGCGCCTTAACCTGATGATCGTCCTATGCGGCTTATTTAGGCGAACCTAGATCTCCATTCTCAGAAGTAGCTTGCTACCACTAAAACATTAGAGTACAAAGTGATTAATATCGAAGACCGACTTTCTTTTCATTTGACGAAATAATTAAGGTTACTTTTAATTTTCTTATTACTTATTCAGGCCTATTGGAATTTATAAGCTCTATCTATGTATAACTAAAACTACTTACTTAAGTTAAAACAATTAAAATAGGCACGTGAAATGATAATAATGCTGACTTAGACTACTGTAGTCTAGTGAGGTCCTGGGTTCGATTCCCGGGTCGGGCAAAGGGTTATTGGGTTTTTCTATCAGGAATATCTTAGAAGCAGCCACGGAGTCCAGATTAGTGCCCAGTTGATGGCAATAGGCGAGCCTCCTATTAGTGATAGTGTTACAGTTTAGGGTCATCTTACCGAATTAATTTATCTAAATGAAGAATTTCTTTTGGTCAGTAGCTGCCAGGTCTGGTTTCGTGGCGGGTTGTTGGCAATAGGCTTCTCAATACATGGAATCCCCGCTCTCTAACACATGGGATTCAAACATAACTGGAATGTAATGTAGGTAGACCACCCTTCGGGGATCAGTACCTGTTATGTTCATAAAAATAAAACACCTAGTCTGCATAATTATTTATAAAAAATTAGCTGACCCGGCGAACTTCGTACCGCCTAACAGTCTATACTTTATTTATTTTTTCTCTCTTCGTAAGAACCATCCTCGTACTTCCAGGAATATTATAAAAAAAGAATTACCGAAATCGGTTCAGCTGCTCTCGAGATTTGCGCTTAGCAACACATTCAGCGATTCATTTTTATATTATAGAGAAGATAAAGAACTGACCTTCCATTGTTTGACTTCAGACAGACGATTTGCAATAACACATCCTGCGGAACCCGCACCGACCACAATGAAGTCATATCGATTAGAAGCCTGTCTCCTTCTTTTAGCACCAGACTTCTTGTCCACTTTCACCGTCACCTTTTCAGAATTCGCAGCTTCCACATCCGAAAACTTCTTCTCAAAACCGAAATCTAAATTCCTCACACGGAACCTAGTTGAAAATGGATTCTCGAATTCGAATTCCGGATCCCGTTTCATAAACTTGCCATTTTCAAAAGTGTTACTAAGTTTTTCGAATTTCAACGTTGCAGTTGGGAAATATGATGAAGATATTTCGGATATTCCACGACTTCCTCCTGGTCCATGACTGTGAACTGCAGTTGAAGATTTTATTGGACCATTAAACTTTTTTAAGAAAAAGTCGTCATATGCCAACAGTGTAGGTCCTACATGCTGTTTTGCCTGTATCACACTGGTTTTTAAAGGTCCTAAAGGAACTTCTGTGTCATAAAAATGTGATGGATGCGTCGGAGGATCCCAGTAGTCTATAAAACTATCGGTCGCTTTTTTATCTTTAGATCCACTGTACAATTGAGAGAGTAGTGCAAGGAACATGTATCCCGTAGATGAACATTGCGTTAGGGGTGCTTGCTGTTCGGGGCAAATCGCGGCTAAGTTCGGAGGGATCCAAGTTTGTCCTGACATTGTTAACACTTCACTGCACTCGCGCGCATACGATCTTTTTCTCCGTGTGTTCGGAGCAAGCACTGTCGGTATAATGGCTTTGGCTTGGTGTAAAGCGGTGGTTAGTAAGTGGGAGATTGTGGACTGTCCTTAGTGATTGCGTGTTTGTTAATATTATTAGTAACGCCGGTATTTTTGTTTGGGTGGAGAGTAAGGCTGTGAGATATTGGTGTCATTGATCGGTTTGAGGCGGTTTTTTGTTGCTTCTGTTCGATTTTAATTGTTTCATGGTAGTTTGTAGATTTATTTTAAGAATTACCATTTAAATTAAAATACTGTCTGAATAGGGATGATGACTGACTAAAAAATATATGATTTTGTTTAGTCTGTCAGTTAGATTATCGAAAAATATTGGATAGGTGTTTTTGTTTTATCAAATTAATAAATAACCCTCCTTTTGGGCAACGCCGCAGTCTGGTAAAAATGACGAATGATTATTAGTGGGGGCTTGTGACGTCTTAAAACTAATATCATAATAATGCATTCACATCTCTTAATAGACTTAGCTTTATGGTCTTCTATCCAATGTGTAATTTATCTGTGGTTCTGTGTAATAAAAGTGAGTCTATGACAAGCAAGTCATCGTGTGTGTTTTAATAGGTTATGGGCCCAGTATTTTCTAAAATAAAACAGTAAAATTGTGATAGATTTACGAAAGTGTTAAAATGTCGACGTCGGGCTATTTAGTAAATGTTCCAAGGCTTAAAGGCCGCGAAAACTACGACGATTGGTCGTTCGCGACAAGCAATTACATGCTACTCGAGGGCATTGACATTGAAAATGTACCGGCGACCATCACTGATGAAGAAAACAAAAAGGCTAAAGCCAAGCTCGTGATGACAATCGATTCCTCCTTATATGCGCATATCAAGAGTGAGACTACAGTGATTGGTGTGTGGAAAAAATTGAAACAATTGTTCGACGACACGGGGTATCAACGAAAAATTGGTTTGCTTCGAACATTAATTTCAATACGCCTCGAAAACAGCGACACTATGACAAGTTACGTATCTCAAGTGGTTGAAACTGCGCAGAAATTAAAGGGGACAGGTTTTGAGATCACAGATGAATGGATTGGTTCATTGCTTTTAGCGGGATTACCTGAAAAGTTCTCACCAATGATAATGGCGATTGAACATTCAGGGATCGCCATTAGCGCTGACGTCATCAAGACGAAATTACTTGACATGTGTGAAGAAGTTGGCACAACAGGAACGAACACGGCGTTTTGGTCAAAACAACAGCGGTCGAAAAGTGGCAACACTCACCGCGGTGCCAAATCACAACTGTCAACGTCAAATGACACTTCAACGTCAACAGGACGCAAACAAATTAAATGTTACAATTGTAAGAAAGTAGGCCATTTCAAGAATAAATGTCCAGATTTAAAACCGAAAGACACCGTGAATGCTTTTAGTGCCGCATTTTTAAATGGTACCTACACCACCGATGACTGGTATGTAGACTCAGGAGCCAGCACGCACATGACTGCAAATCGTAAACAATTGTCAAACATCCGACAAGTGCACGACAAACGTGAGATAATCGTAGCTAATAAGATGACTGTTCCTGTTCTGTGTGCCGGAGACACACAAATAACAACCAAAGTAAATTCACAGTACTACGACGTAATAGTGAAAGATATTTTGTGTGTACCAAACCTCTCAACGAACCTCCTATCAGTCAGCAGATTGATAGAAGCAGGAAACAAAGTTACGTTCCAACAAAATAACTGTCTTATACACAATAAACAGAATGAGCTGATAGGAACGGCTGAAAAGGTGAATGGTGTGTACAAACTAAACACATTCAAATCTGAAAAGGTGTTGGTGGCAGGAGCAGCACAAATATTAGTCAGCAGTGTGCAGTGGCATAGACGGCTAGGCCACATTAACAGTAAGGCCTTGCAAAAGATGAAAGAAGGTGCTGTAGAAGGAGTTACTTATAACAAGAATGCTGACATACAGATCCAGAATTGTGAAGTATGCTGTGAGGGCAAACAGACGCGTTTCCCTTTCTCATCCGCCAACCATAGAAGTGAAAAACTATTGGATGTAGTACACTCAGATTTATGTGGGCCGATGGAAACCAAGTCGCTTGGTCAATCGAAATACTTTCTATTATTCATAGATGATGCCAGCAGAATGACTTTTGTCTACTTCTTGAAGGAAAAGAACCAGGTATTTCAGCACTTCAGAGAATTTCGCAGTCTAGTCGAAAATCAAACAGGAAGCAATATAAAGATACTGAGAACCGACAACGGAGGGGAGTATTGTTCAAGAGAGATGGAGAGCTTTATGAGACAAGCTGGTATCGTTCATCAGAAGACCAATCCACACACTCCGGAGCAGAATGGTCTCTCAGAACGTTTCAACAGAACAATAGTTGAAAGGTCAAGATGTTTACTGTTTGAAGCAGATCTCGACAAACGTTTTTGGGCTGAAGCAGTGCATACTGCGGTATATTTAAAAAATAGAACGCCAGCCGCCAGTTTAGGCATGATGACACCATTTGAAAAATGGACAGGGAAGAAGCCAGACCTGAGACATGTCAGAATATTCGGCAGTAATGTAATGGTGCATGTTCCCAAAGTACAAAGACAAAAATGGGATAAGAAGGCTGACAAACTGATACTAGTAGGGTATCCAGATGATGTGAAAGGATACAGACTATACAACCCAAAAACAAAGAAAATAACCACAAGCAGAGATGTCATAATTATGGAGAAGCAAGACTCTGACACAGCTCAGGTGGTAGTAAATGAAAAAGAAGATAACACAAAAGAAGAAGACAGTTCATCAGAAAAAACAGTCGTAGATACAGATGATCCAAACTATGTCTGCGACTCATCAAGCAGCCTGGATGATTCATATCAATCAGTGTCTGAAACAGAAAATGAGTCTATCATAGAAAAACAAGTTTCAGTGGAGGTTAGTAAGCGTCAGAGAAAGCCCGTTGAAAGGTATGGCGTAACCAACTTATGTGTTTTGGATGAGCTGGAATCCTGTGGTGGTGAACTCAGCTATGAAGCAGTAATGCACGGACCAGAGAAGGAGCAGTGGATGCAGGCGATGATGGATGAACTGAAGGCTTTTGACGAAAACCAAGCATGGGATTTCGTAGACAAAAGTGAAGCTGATAGGGTAGTGCAGTGTAAGTGGGTGTTTAAAAAAAAAGTTCGATAGTGACAATAAAGTGCGACATAGGGCAAGACTGGTAGCGAAAGGGTATACTCAAAAACATGGACAGGACTATAACGAGACATACTCACCAGTGCTTCGATACTCAACTTTAAGACTGTTATTTGCTTTGAGTGTAAAACTTAACTTGCAAATTACCCACTTAGATGTAACTACAGCATTCCTAAATGGCTATTTAAACGAAAAAGTATACATGCAAGTACCGCCTAATTTAGAGTGTAATAATAATTATATACTTAAATTGAAACGTGCAATCTATGGCTTAAAACAATCAGCCAGGGCCTGGAATATAAGAGTGAATGATTGTTTATTGGAAGCCAACTTTGTAAAGTCAAAATTAGAACCATGCCTGTTTGTTAAAAGAAAGGGAAAAGAGTATATTTTTATAGCAATTTTTGTTGATGATTTTTTCATTTTTTCAAACAGTAATAAAATGGTAAATGAGCTAAAAATATTGTTGATGTCAAAATTTAAAATAAAAGATTTGGGACAAATAAAGCAATGTTTAGGCATGAGAGTTAAAATGTATGAAAATGGCTGTATTTCCTTAGATCAAGAAAAGTATGTAGATCAGATTTTAAGTAAGTTTAATATGACAAATTGTAATATTGTTGATACACCAATTGAAAGTAATTTAAAATTAGAGAAAAGTACAGATGTCTATAAAGCATACCCATATCAACAATTGATAGGGAGCCTTATGTATTTAAGTGTTTTAACTCGACCAGATATTTCCTATAGTGTAAGTTATTTGAGCCAGTTCAACAATTGTTATTCTTTAACCCATTGTAAACATGCAAAAAGAATTCTAAGATATTTATGTAAAACTAAATCTTATGGGTTAATGTATACTAAAGATAACTGCAATTTAGAAGGTTTTGTTGATGCAGACTGGGCTTCAGATACTTTAGATAGAAAATCTTACACAGGTTTTTACTTCAAGTTCTCAGGAACCGTTATCTCATATGAATGTAAGAAGCAGCAAACTGTAGCTTTGTCAAGCACAGAAGCTGAATATATGGCGATAGGGGAGGCTTGTAAAGAGGCTATTTATTTAAAAAACTTATTGACTGAAATTGTAGACCTTTGTGACTATGTAATCATTTTGTATAATGATAATCAAGGTGCTCAGAGGTTGACAGAAAACGTCCTGTTTCATAAAAGAACTAAACACAGATGTGCGTCACCATTTTGTTAGAGAAACAGTTGCTAACAATCTTGTAAAGATAGTTTATCTGCCAACATCTGAAATGCCCGCAGACCTACTGACTAAAGGGTTAAGTAGTGTAAAGCATAACTATTTTGTCAAGAAGCTAGGTATTCAAAATATTGTTTGATGGTTGCATACCACATTTTTTAGTTTTTTTTTTTTAATTTGATGTGAAACAGTGTTTAGATTATTTTGATAAGTGGAGGTGTTAAAACTAATATCATAATAATGCATTCACATCTCTTAATAGACTTAGCTTTATGGTCTTCTATCCAATGTGTAATTTATCTGTGGTTCTGTGTAATAAAAGTGAGTCTATGACAAGCAAGTCATCGTGTGTGTTTTAATACATTTGTGTAAAAAATGTACTCAAATGTGACGTCCCATGAGTTTTCGATGCACTGTATCGTTTCATTTTTAGTTAACGTGAAAATAGAAAAAATATGTGTCCAATATTTTTTGGAAATCTATATCTGATGGACTAATTAGATTTTTTTTGTCATCTACCCTATTGAAACAGTACATTTAGATTGTGGTTTTAATAATATAACATCACGCCTGCAATCCCTGATGGAAAAGGCAGAGGTCTTACTCGTCCGGGATTACAATAAAAATGTGGGTCTACTATTAGGTACTCTGAGGTCCGTGCCTGCTGCAGAGAATTCTTGACGGAAAATCCCAAGAACTCTGCCAGATCTTCGGGGATCGAACCCAGGACCTCACTCAAAGCGGTCGCGCGACCACTAGACTATTGTTTAGTAAACAATTTTTTAGCTTTTCCTTCAGGTGATAAAATCATCAGGCTGTTCCGGGAGTTTACTCTAGATCAGACCACGTAAAAGCCGTGTGAAAAGTGAGAACTGCTATTTTGCTTTAAGTCTACGCCTGTTAAATTAAGAGTTTGGCCTTGAAATTTACTTATGGTCATGGCAAAGCAGACTTTGAGGGAATTCCCTCCTTTTGACCTCACCCTAATATAGATATAATACACACTCGCGTGTTTAAACATGTACTTACCTGTAATTAGCAAATATTAGTTCATAGTTGTATCAATTACAATAAATATTTGAAATATTGATACCTTGGTTTGAGATTGGACACCGGTGGCGACAATCAAATGATTCATTAGGAATCTATCTATAGAAATAATACTATTATATAATATTTAATATCAACGTCGCGTATCACGAGCCAACGCGACATTCGGGATTGTGTAAACGGACCCTTCTGGACACGAAGCTGTCAACCAGGCATTCTGTACATCAAATAAGTAACTACTCTAAAATGATTGCTGGGAAACGACTTTTTTTTTGGGGGGTGAAAAATCTAATTTTTCGTTAAAACTCATTGTAACGCAGACAAAACTTCGTGCTGGTGGATGCATTGAATAGTATGGGGGCCATGGGGGTTCATTAAAAACATGATGTGTTTTAAAAAAACTTGTGAAAAAGTTGGAACTTTGACCCCCAATATCTCCGTAACTAGAAGGTTCCCAGGTATGGTCTCGAACAAGAAATGATCGCAATGATGGGGAGAACAAATGCCTTTCGGCTTTGATAAGAGTCTATTTACACCCTTTATAGATAATTATGGCGAAGAGTAAGTACATTACAGAATCATGATTGTTTTGTGCTTGCGTTGAACGGAACAAAAACTATTATGTGTTACATTTACGTATACAATAGTTACGCCTATGAATGCATAAGTGCTTAAATTATGTATGAACGGAAATACTTACCATATTTCTTTTGAATTCCGTGTGATATAATCTGGACAACATAGTTTAGTCTATCACAACAAACTATGTCAACAGAGCAATGTATGAAAATACACTTCAAATATTTAGAAGCTAAGTCAAGCAAATATACAGGGTGTAAAAGACCTCATCACGAAGCCGTCAACCAAGCATTCTGTACATCAAACTAAGTAACTTTACGCAAAAATTATTGCTGGGAAACGACTTTTTTTTTTGGGGTGAAAAATCATGTTTTGTGGTAGAACTCAATGTAACGCACTCAAAACATTGTGCTGATGGATGGATTGAATAGTACGGGGGTCGTGGAGGTGTTTAAAGTAAAAATCTTACATTAATAACTTGTATTTAAAAAAAAACTTGTCAAAATGTTGGAACTTTGACCCCCAATATCTCCGTAACTAGAAGGTTCCCAGGTATGGTGTAGAACAAAAAAATGATCGCAATGACGAGGAGAACAAGTGCTTTTCGGCTTCGTTAAGAGGTGTTTTACACCCTTTATATAAATGCTGGCTTTTATTAATCCAGTTTTAATCAAAATACTGCTACAAAAATAACAATCTTTATCAAAGATAGATTGATATATTGATATTGAAACAACTACGGAACCAAAGGGTAATAAAGTCTGTTTGCATAATTTCACGCTAGAGAAAGTTAAACGCAGTTAGCATTAATGAACCTTTTTCTATACTGTTAGATGATTTATTAACTAGTGGTTCTGTTATCGGCAATTAAAACATAATCGTAGCATAATTAATAATTAATATCAAGATTAATGCGTTTTTACGCCTTTTTGTTGAGAGAACATAATTATTTATAAATAACTAGATTATTTACGATGCTTCAACCGCGTGGAGTTCGGTAATTTTCTTTCGGGATCGTACTATCAGGATAAAAAGGTTATAAACTATCTGGGTGCCAAATTTCATCTATGGATTTAAAGTTTACTTTAACTTTAACCAACGAGAAAAAGAAGGTTCTCAGTTTGATACGAAGAAGGTTCTCTGCTTGTAAATTTTGCACAAATATCATCATCTGCCTAGCCTTTTCACAACTATGTTGGGGTCGGCTTCTAGTCTAACTTGATGCAGCTGAATACCTGTATTTTACATGGGGCGACTGCCTATCTGACCTACACACCCCAGTAGTACTGGATACGATACCCCTTCTAAAAACTGGTTGTCGAGACTTTCGGGTCTCTGACTATGTGTAACGACTGGCAAAGATCTACAAATGACAGCTGGGACCAACGGCTTGACGTGCTTTCCGAGGTACGGAGAAAACTCGGTATGTTATGGGTGGTCAGAAATCCACGGAACAACCCAAGCAAGCGCAACTTAACCAGAAGATCGACCCGAGCGGCTGTTATTATTTAGCCACGAGCTCTTCCTTCGTGTTTTGCACAAACAAGCAAGCAAATTAATTACGTAAAGCGTAAGCTTGATTGATTTTGTTTCATTGTTTGTTTGGCGCCACCTCATACTTGGTTATTTCCGTTAATTTAGGAGCTTCATTGGATGGTGAATTTTTTACGTATATTTATCTTTTTAATTTAGTTTTCAACGGTTTTTTTTGTCCCTTTACTCCTATCCACGTCACCTGCCTGTCACTTTATTCATAGAAAAATCAAAGAAAGCTTTTCTGTGATCTATTGTTTCTATCGGTCGCTAAACTTGCTACGCTAAACTATCCTTGATATTACTTCCAAGCCAATGTTTCCTCCGTGACTAACGTTGAGGTCCTCAAATATTTTAAGTCAATTAAGTCTAAGGCCGTGGGTTGTGATGGGGTCAGTCGAACTATGTTATCTTTTATGATTGAGAACTTAATTCCAATTATTACTCACATCATCAATTCATCTCTGCAGACTGGTGTGTTTGCTGAAATGTGGCGTAAGGCTTACATTATCTCTCTCCCTAAAATTTCCAACCCTAGTTTAGCTAATCACTTCAGACCGATCACCATTCTCCCTTTCCTTACCAAGAAGCAGTTGCCCTGAAACAAATATCCTCGTACGTGTTCAAGTATAATCTGTTGTCTAGTTTCCAATCTGGTTTTCGGCCTGGCCACAGCACAGCCACAGCTCTGCTTAAAGTTACTGAAGACATAAGGGATGGCCTGGAGAATTTGAGATTAACAGTCCTGGTCCTAATAGATTTTTCCAATGCTTTTAACACTATTGATCACGACATTCTTCTGGCCTTACTGTTTCAAATTGGGGTCTCTTCATTGTCACGTGATTGGTTTTCTTCATATCTTCGTGGTCGCCAGCAGGCGGTTCGTGCTGATCAGGATTGCTCTGACTGGTGCGACCTGACAATTGGTGTTCCACAAGGCGGTATACTCTCTCCTCTCTTATTTTCTTTATTTATAAACTCAATTACTGCTGTCCTCAAATGTCCGACTCAGGAGGTCCCTTAGATCTCTCTGCATGCTCTTCACGATTATGAACGATCCATGTGCTCCCGATTATCTAAAGACTCATTTCAAAGTGTTGGGTAGTTCTCATAGTCGTAACCTTCGAGCTTCAAATAATCTACTCCTCCAAATTCCGTCACACCGTACAGGCTTCATGTCAAATTCTTACGCTATCTCTACTATAAAGCTCTGGAACGCGCTACCTTTTGGCATTAAAAAAGCTGAAAGCAAATTCACTTTCAAAAGAAAAGTTCGTAACTACTAATTAAGTCAGAATAAATTGCTCTCAATTTGAAATCGTTATAATAATAATTATTAGGTTTCTTGTTATTTTCTTTTTAATTTTTGGTATTTGTTAAAATATCTGTTAGTTTATTTTATCTGTATAATTATGTGTATTAGTATCAATCTAAATCTAAACTCTCGTTAGTAAAAAGTTTTTTTTAGACATTACTTTGTACCCGATCACTATGTTTTCCTATTTAACCCAAAGGTTGACTGGTAGAGAATGCCTTGTGGCATTAAGTCCGCCTATGTACCCACTATTGTACATGAAGTTTAAATAAATAAATAAACTTAATGTCAAACAGACAAAGATGGCAACCTACCGATAACTGTGGGTAAGTTATTGAAAATGGCCGTTACTTACGATACGTTACCCTTACTTACGTATGTAAGTTTGTATGTAGGGGATAATCTCCGGAATTAATGATCAAAATCTAAAAATTCTTTCCCAGGCAGAAAGCTACATTATTCGTGGCTGCTATAGGTTATACATTATATTTATATCGTGCATATTAGCCGAGCTATCACATACGCGGACAAAGTCGCGGTCGAAGTGCTAGTATAGTATTTCTCATAGTTTTTTCATTAAATATTGGTATCTCAATGACCCTTCAAAATGACTGCACCAAAAGTAAAATCGCTTGCAATAAAATTTTTATATTGCATTTTTGACCAGTTCACATAAATAGAGAGGAAGTGATCATTGATCACTGCCTGTTGACTATTTCAGTTCACTATAGATAATGTGTTCCCTTCACTGTATGTCACTCGAGTTCATTAGCTTAGAATGTAAATTAGCATTGAACAGAAATTACATTTGAACGCGCAAGGTTTTAAACAATGACTCGGTACGAAGTCTATCAATGTTGCGATTGAAGAGATAAAAATATAGATTGTAGTTGTTTCCTGGCTGCTTGGTAAATGTACTCAGAGGTTTAGTACTTATCGCAAACATGATTCTTAGGCAAGTTTCATACAATACCGCTCGTCCACGCATTCGGGCCGATGTGTAGCCAGTGCGCCGCGGAAAGACTGTGATCGCCACTCATCAGCGCGGTCGGGCAGCATACGTGTGATAACTGACAACAAATGTTGTATAGACTTGTTTGGAACAAAGCAGACTTACTGTACATAATTTATTTTATACAACTGCGCCTAAAACGGTGAATTAAAATATACCGTGAGGAAATCAGGATACCCTAGAATCAAATTTCGAAGAGATGTGACCTCCACCAATTTACAATAGGCCCGCTTGGTGGATTATGGCCCACACCTTCCCACAGAGGCCCCGGCCTGTGTCCGAGCAGAGGGAACATTTTAGGGGTAATTAGCTAACTGCTATTACAAATCAAAAGTGCATATGAATGGATGTTTGTTAGTCAATAACGCCAGACCGGCTGAACGGATCTTGATGAAAGATCCGTTCAGCCGTTCTGGCGTAGCACATGGGCTACTTTTTACTCTCACATTTATGTCCACATCAAAATTTCTCACGCGAACGAAGTCACGGGCAACTGCTAGTAATATATTATTTATTTAATGGGTGCAATAAGGCTGCCAGTACTGTTTATAATCATTTTGCAACTGTCAGTTGTTGTTGTTGACGCCATGCGAATCTAATCCATCGGCGACGTCAATAAGGGTCAAAGTTCTTAATTGCGTATTATCTACGGATAATTAGTAAGGGTCTGTTACGGTACATTAGACCTATTTCCTTCGACTTAGAGCGCATTTGAACGGGCCATTCGGTTTGTTTGTTGTTGAGGGAAATGGGAAGACTTTTCGTATGTGACCATGAACATCCCTGTCCGGCAGTGTCCGGGTTTTTTTTTAGCCACACTATACCCAAACCGCTGTAATCCCTCAAAACCAGAACCAACAGTGGTGATCGCTGTTTTGGATCCCGAAACGAAATTAAACAGAAAAGTATAGCGGGGGATTACTCGGCGGTCAATTGTGGATCTTTGACAGTCGTTATAGGTAGTCAGTGGCCCGAAAGTCTGACAACCAGTCTTACGAGGTATCGTATTACCCAGTACTGACTGGGTTGTGGAGGTCAGATAGGCAGTCGCTCTGTGTAAATTACTGGTATTCAGATGCATCCGGTGAGACTGGAGGCCGACCCAAACATAGTTGGGAAAAGGCTATAATGGCTAGGCAGATAATGGGTAGGAACATAGGATAGTTTCCGATCTTCACACAGGCGTAAGAGGCAGTGATGTATAAACCTACAGCATAACTTACTCATAAATTAGTAATCCTTTACTTAAAATCATTAAGTATTCATTTTATGTTGAAAATCCCTCATATTAGCAGTATACGGAAATATAATATACGCATAGGTAGAACACGGAAACGCGCATGTGGCCAACTTAATTGATCAAATGTGCCTTTTATTATTAAATTGTTTCTTAGTATTTAGTAGTTGTGCTCGTTAAAAGGTTTCTTAGGGGGAAGTACAACCACAATACCTTTTTCTACCACAAATCAGTATTGTTTTCTTTTTTCATAAATCCAAGTAACAGGCATGCGAGTAATCAATGAGAGGTTTTCTTTTTGAGGGATTAAAAAAAAAATAGTTTCCAAGAACTCTCTAGATGGCGTTGAACTGACTACGTTACTTGGTGCCAAAACCAAAACGCTTGGAAAAAAAAACATTGCGTCACGTCACATACGCTCGTTGACTGACAATTTCGTTTGCGTAAGCTTCCGAATATAACCTAGTTTTCTCGCGCCTTGTTAAAATCAGTTTTTTTACATTCCGTTCCTTGCAGTAACTTACCAAGTTCAGCGCCATCTATCCAGCGACTAGGGAAGAGCTAAAAAGAAAATTTCTTATTTTGTTTTAAGGTTCTGCCGTATTGACCACCTCCTTGATGGGTTAGTTGTCTTGAGGGATAGCTTTTTATCGCGTGGAACGCTTTTTTCTTACCTATCTCCTTGTCCCCTGACTTGGTGTCGACGCATCACATTTTTTTCTTCCCTACTCTCCTGTCAGACGTCACGGCATCATTTACTCCTCTCTCTTTCATATCATCCCTCACACAATTTTTTCTTTGGCCTTCCATCCATCAACATTCATGTCCATTACTCTTTTAGTCGACATGCGTTTTATGCCCCCTAATTATAAATGTACATACCAAGACAAACGAATTCCTTTAAAATTTTTCTGTAACAAAGGCAACTTTCAAATTTCATCTAGTATACTCATTCCTTACTTAATCTATTCTAGACACTCCACATGCTTTTTCCCCCTAAGTACCTATATTCTTACACCTGAACAACGAATACCTCGTCAGGCAGGCAGTCATCAACTGCCTATTCATTGAAAACTACGAAACTTCGAAAAAGCGGTTTTACACAATCACAAACCGCCAAAAATAACTATAAATACTAACAACCATAATAAGTCCGATAACACACGATTATCCTTAACAACTGTCCTTCCTAACGACCAGCGAATAGGTTAAAAATAACAGAACAGATAAAATCACAATGTCTCGCAGTACAAAAAAAACAGTAAACCAACTTAGGGTAACAGTAAACAATTTAGGGTATTCATCTATCTACCTGCCGGGGCTGTGGGACTGTTCGAAAGAGACAGCGTGGCCCCGGAACACAAAAGGCAATGAAAGAACATGGATGGGTTTTAGTCAGTAAAAGTCTGACACTTCCTCTCGCTCCGCTCAGAGCGGGAGGAGTCATTTGATGATTTCCCATCTGAAAAAAAGGGGTATTCAACTAAAGTTGCACTACACACATAGAACGTTATGGTTGCCTCGTTGGCCTAGTGCTCGCAAGCCCAACTGTGCAGCCTGAGGCCCTTAGGCCGATCCCCAGGACAAGCAAATAAATATTGGATTGTTCCATTAAGAATTTCCCAGCAGCAGCTACATAGTCTGGATTTGGGCTCGGTTGAAATCATAATTCTCTTACGCTTATCTCAATTTATTTGGGGACTGCGCAGCATGTCTTCTTCTTTCATTCTTCTCCATTACTTCTCTATTACCTCCTTTTTTTGCGACTTTTCTTCACACAGTCCATCCGTTGTTTCTTTAGTCTTCCTCTTCTCTTATACCTATCCACAATCAAAATCAAAGCTTTCCTCACGACATTTTCCTCATTCTCACTCAGTTGAAATACTGTATGTGAATACCCTATATCTCTACTGTGTCTGTTATCTTCTTAAGTCTTAAAAATATAGGATAATAGTTTGGTCTGCTCGTCTATACGTTGTTACCTTTTATCGTCTACCCATCTACAATCAAAATCAAAGCTTTCCTCACGAAGTTTTCCTCATTATCACTCAGTTGAAATACTGTTAAGTGAGTTCCTTATATCTCTACTGTGTGTGTTATCTTCTTAAGTCGTAAAAATATAGGATGATAGTTTGGTCTGCTCGTCTTTACGTTGTTAGGGGTTAATGACCTGCCACTATTGGGTGTTATGGTCTATTAGTTTTACTCTCGCGGTTTGTGTCGAGCGTTTCAGGGTTAGGTAAGATATTACGAGTTTACGGATGTCGTTGGATGTAGTGTTACGTTATACGTGACGTGCATAGAATAATTAAGAAAAGATAAATAATGTAAGTTTTCAATATTTTTTTTTAAATAATGTAACTCTTTGCTTTTAATTTATATCGTCTCTTGTAAAAAAGTGTGTTTTTTTTTAAAGTTTAACATTCATTAATATTTATTTTATCATTTATGCATACACAAGAGATAGCATAAGGGAACATCATAACTTAAGTTAGAGAACAAAGGCACAGCTTATTTCAAAATTTATTTTATTAAGTAGAACCAACCACCATAACCCCATAAATAGTGTGTGAGAACAAGATAACATGTATAATGTGAACTTTACCTAAATATAAAATTAAAGTACACATACAGTGTGTAAAAGACCTCATCACGAAGCCGTCAACCAAGCATTCTGTACATCAAATTATGTAACTTTACGCAAAAATTATTGCTGGGAAAAGACTTTTTTTTGGGTTGAAAAATCATGTTTTTTTTTGTAAAACTCAATGTAACGCACTCAAAACATTGTACTGATGGATGGATTGACTAATACGGCTCGTGGAGGTGTTTAAAGTCAAAAAATTACATTGAAAACCTACGTAAAAAAAAAACTCGACAAAATGAGTTTATAACAAAGATAAAAACTCATTTTGTCGAGAATAACTGTCAGATTTGTCGAATCGATTCCTACGTACTTGCACTGCTGTACCGACTGTCAAAGATCTACAAAATAAATGACAAGCTGGGACAACCGGCTTAACGTGCTTTCCGAGGCTCGGAGGAAACTCGGTATGTAATGAGTCGCCCATCCACAGACAAACCTAGGCAAGCTTGGCTTAACCTAACGATCGACCTGAGCGTTCTGTAGCCACGAATACCTAAATACATAACGATCGACCCGAGCGTTCTGTAGCCACGAACACCTAAATACATAACGATCGACCCGAGCGTTCTAATACCTAAATACATAACGCTAAAATCTAAACAAATATGATTGTAAATATAATATTTAAATATTCACTTATCATCATTGTCTTGCTCTTATCCAAATAGGGAATATGCACGTAATTTTTTCTTCATTTATATCAATAAAATACAGTACTATCAACCCAATAAAAGTATTAAAATTTAAGTTCAACTATTGCTTGTTGCACAAAAGTAAAATTAAACTCCTGAAATTTTCTACGACAATTCAAACGTCCGTAGCTGTCGCGGCCATGATGTGACGTCACTATCCACAATTTGCCTTGCTTACATCTAATTTTTGGCCTTAATAAAATAATTTTACTAATTGTATGTGCTTTATTCAAGTAAAAATTGCAATAACAGTATTATAGTAAAATTTTTGTGAAACTTTAAGCATTTTTCAAATAAAAGTGTTTTTTTGACACAATGAACTTTGACGTCAATACCGGCGTTATTGAGGACGATGCGTTTTGAGAGTGCGTTCCGTTTCACCAAAAACATGCTACATAAAACAGTAAATTGCAAAATAAGTGATGTATTACAAACTTAAACAAGTGTACCACAATGTTTTATGCGCCAATAAAAGGCATTTTTCATAAATAAAAAGTTTTTATTGTTTCTCATACAATTGTTCTAGAGCATACAATTTAAGGCAGCCCCTTTAAGTTATAAGGATACTCGTGTCGGAGTTACCTCGCAACTCCCCATGGGTTACAGTTTACAATGTTGAGACATGATTAAAAAAAAAAGGCTATTTTTAGGTAGGTCAAGTAAATGTAACATTAACAGTATTTCATGCATATTCCCTATTCATTTGTGGTCGGCGCAGCATGTCTTCTTCTTCCATACTTCTCTATTTTTCGTCATCTCATCAGACACTTCTTTTCTTGCCATATCATTCTTAACACAGTCCATCCATCATTTCTTTGGTCTTCCTCTACTCATATACCCATCCACATTCATACTCAAAACTTTCCTCACGACATTTATCTCATCATTTCTAAATATTCACTATCATCATATTTAAATATTCACTATGGAGAGGAAAGGTCTCTCTTATTCATTTATTTATTAATTTCATGTCATTTGTTGATCGAAGAAAAAATAAGCTATTAGGGATGAGGGGAATTTTTATTTTTGTGGTATCTGTGGTCTTTATGATGTTTTAGAAGTATGTGGCAATCAATATCTTTTATTCTTCGAGTATACTGGATAGTAAGTTTACGAAATGTTAGAAAATATTAATTATTTTCAATGTTACCTGGATTGTGAACTTTAGATATGACCATGACGTGTATACTCGTATTATTGACTGATACCTAACTAATTGTAAGAACCGCTTTCCAAAAACGAACAAAAGACACGTGAAATTTTGAAATCTAGTAAAGTAACAATTTGATTTTTCGCCTCAACAATTTTGTAGTGGCGAAATACTGGCTCATAAATTGTATGTATATTTTAATATATTATTTAATAACGATTACGCATAGTTGAATGCCCAGGCGCATGGTCAAGTCGCAACTCACCGGATATGAAGCGATGACGCGGTCTAAGGTGGAGCTCGCTTGCCTGGAAGAAACCGATTCACTCGAACTCTGAATAGATCCAGATTATAATGATCGATGATGATTTTACCGACGAAATAAAATTTCTGGAAATACCTCTTAGAACTTCTTGGCCTGTGATTGCTTTTAATAGGCAATTTATTGAACATTATGACTTGCAGCCAAGTTATCGCCAGTCTTGTCATCAATTTAGCAAAAAGACGTCCTCTGTTAGAGACATAGGCCTTTCTCAAGGTACATCAACCAGTCCTAGTGCTTCTCTTAACAAGCGGGTTCCCACAACCTTTAAGGGGTCATCGATCTACCTTGTAGGGATTACCCCGCACTCAATTTTCAGTGATGCAGTCTTGCAGTTGCGTAATATTTGTTATTTTTTTAGTAGCTAGGTATATATCTAACAAAACATTACGCCGGTAATCTCCGAATGGTTAAGCAGAAGTGTACCTAATAATTCATCCACATTTCGCCAGTTATGTTTAAGTCCCATGTAATAGAGGGCGAACCTCAAATCCACTATCTGTGGTTGTCACTGAAAAATTCCTGATGGAAAACAATAATATTTTGCCCGACCCGGGAATCGAACCCAGGACCTTATGCTCAGCAGTCGCGCTTGCGATCACTAATCTAACGAGGCATTTCTCACATAACATCGCAATTTTTTTCCAAGAGACTCCAACAATCTGCTAGCTTGTAAGATTTCACTGTTACCCAATTTTTGACCGCAAAGCAAGATATTCACGTATTGTGGAATACAATGCATTTCTGAAAGTGCAATACAGAAAAAGAATATTTTCTTTCAAATCTTTAGACCGTAACTGATTGTAACTGTATTGCAAAAATATTTTTATTGTATGAAGAAAATGTAATGCATTTGCGACTGCAATTAGGTCTTACAACCAATCGTTTTGTGATGGGTTGCATTTTGTTGCAGTATCTAATAGCTGTGTTACAATTTCGGTCTTCTTCTTCTTATCGTATCGATTTTCCTTACAATTACACGGTGGCCACGTTTATTCCAGCGGTAGAGGCGCTGTACAGGTCGTCAAAAGTACAGGTAACCTGGGAAACTCCAGCAGGTGGGGCATTGCTTTTTCCGGAGCGCCGCACTCGCACTCGGTGTTGGAAGAACCAATTATACCCCATTTTGCCAGGTTATGTTTGCAGCGGCCTACTTGGGTACGCAATCGGTTCAGAGCTTTCCAAATAGGCCACTGTTGTTCACTGGCGGGAGCCAAGTGTTCTTGGGGCTTTAAAAAGTCGTGTGGTGGTGGGCACTTCTCTTGCCTTAACTTGCTTCTTACTTTAGGTGGCCTGTCTTGGATTGCCTGAGTGGAGCGTAGGAAGCTTTTGCGGCTTTTTAGTCTGCCCGGGTAGTTATGTGGTGTTCAAAAGATGTATATTTATATCGATCAAGATTCCCAAAAAAAATTCGACGAGATCAACGTTTCGTATTCCCATTTTTTCTCCTCGAAAACTAAGTCGATTCATTAAAATTTTAACAAATTTAAGATTATGGTTAGGTTCCTAACAATTTCCTAATCTTAAATCCTTTTATGTTATAAACTTTTCTAATTTGTCTGGTAGTCCTCTAATCACAGCCGTTAAAGTGGGTCACTTTTTGTCATTTTTGGGGTATCATAATTATTTTCTTTATTTATTAGTTGCGGCAGTTATTTAACAGTGACGTGTCTCCAGTACACCTTCATTTTATACAAAAAATGGCCAACTAGATGAATTATTCAGGAAAAAAATGGGGAATACATTTGTATGGAGAATCGCATGTTCCCTCATGACCCTTAAGAGGTCAACAAAGAAAGATATGGGGGAAGCCTTTGCTCAGCAAAAGTACACTTTAGACTAAGAAACAAGAATCGTGAGCCCTACATCCACGTCTCATTTAGTTTTTGATTTGTTTCAGACATTTGAATATTAGAATTGCCCTACCTTACGAACGAAAGCCCATTTCGACAACTATAAAAAGACGTGCGAAACAAGTGAAAAAGTGTGCCAACTCGTAACTATTTTAATCTTCATACATTGAATCCCATTTCGTCAACCATACATACAGGGTGTGGCGTAAGTAGTGGTCCACCGTTCAGGATTCGATGAACCAGATAATTAACTATAACAATTAAAAATTTAAACCATTTAGCAATGACTGTACCCTTTGATAGTGGTATGGGTACAGTTCATGTCTTTTGAGTATCTTTATGTCTGTCTTTTTAGCAAATATCGTAAGTATTAACGCAATAAAGTTTAAAAATATAGTTTAATGAAAATCTTCTTTTCTTCAATTAAAATTTAATATCTTTTTGTTAAATTATTGGATCTGTTATAATGATATCATTTTGAAATCGGCATTTAGTAGGCATATTATTAAATACATGGGCACTGACAATGTGGTACGTTTTTTTTACAAAAATCTCTCTTGAACTTGATGGTGTGTTAAAAATTTGGGTTAAAATTAGAGAAGAACCCACTTTTTCTTCAAAAGAGCTGAATTTACATAAAAAATCATAATTTGTCATGGTAGCTCTAGTATTCAGCAGTAATTAACAGAAATCAAATTGAAAGATTAATGACTTTTGTTGAAACTACAACCAAATTTGTAATAAAGGGTAGAAATTTCGTAAATAAAAGACAAAAAAGAAATATTTTCGGAACCCTTGGGTATAAATGGTTTAAATTTTTAATTGTTATAGTTAATTATCTGGTTCATCGAATCCTGAACGGTGGACCACTACTTACGCCACACCCTGTATATTTCAACTGTTTTTTGTACAGTGCAGTCAGCTCCCAAAGTTACAAGGAAACCATTTGTTGATGTTGCTATTTTTCGTCTCTCTCTGGCACACTAAGGTTTGTTACGAGATAACTCAATTTTGAATTTGAACAGAAAGTACTAGGAGAAAATAATCAAGAAGGAGATGTTGGTCGGCCGCTAAAATAGTTTACAATACTACCAGTCTACTACTACCAACTACCAGACTTACAAAAGGGGATCAGGATATCATGTTACCCAGTTACTTATTCGTTGTTTTTGTGTACATACATTGCTTTAGTATTTACGATAAGTTACAAAGAAAGAAATAATACCGAACAGTATTTGTGATTTTTCTTAGTAGTTCTCCTGAGTGCTAACTGTACTTGTCGAACAAAAAGTTTACGAAATGGGATTCTATGTATGAAGATCAAAATAGTTACGAAATGGGACTTTTGTGATGCTATTTTGTTTAGTTGTCGAAATGGGAAAGTTACGAGATGGGCTGGAGCCCAGTAACTCATGGGTTCGAACCCAGACAGGCGAATTACTTTGTGTAATTTATTTAATCACCACTGCTCTCAAACCGGTGAAGGAAAACATCGTAAGGCAACACGATATAAAAAGTAACAATAAAAACAAAACAAAATTAAACACTTAGAATACAAAAACAAATGTCAATCCGTCTCCTTTGTCTTTCAAGCATATTTTTTTAATATTAAAGTAACAAACAATTAACGTAAATTGGAAAAGCAATGTTTTATCGAAAACAAAAGAAGAAAAATGACAGGAACATTAAAAATGAATGAAAAGATTGACAATTACACATTAACGTTCTTTTCTAAGCTTTCGTCCGTAAATCTAATAAAAAAATTATTATAATTTAATTAACATAATGAGTATATTAAAATCACGTGTTGATAACGATAGGCGCGCCCTCAATTAAATCTTACTTCCTACTAATATTACAAATGCGAAAGTTTGTGATTATGGATGGAAGGATCGATGTTTGTTACTCTTTCACGCTAAAACTACTGAACGAATTTGGATGAAATTTAACACACAGATATGTTGATTTCGTTTTTTTTTCGTCAATTTCGTTGAGCTCCTTGAGTTATAAGTCGAGCTACACGATAACTGACAAATGCTTGCACTGACTGGACAGGTCCACTCAAATCTGTGTGGTTCTTTCTTCAAAAGACCATCTCAGACACTAATCTGCATAGTCCTCATTTGAATTGAACAAGATTATGTCTGGACTTCAAAAGAGAATATGACCTCTGAGTTTGTTTCGGCTGTTTCTTCTCAGAGTAGTCAGGTGCGAAACACCGGCCCCATCCAGTTGAAAAAAAAATGACGTGTAAAAGTGTTTGTAAGAACCTATTTGCAAAAATAAACATCATTTCATTTCATTTCATTTCAACCTGGATTAACTCATAGAATACTCTTAATCCAACACGACAATAATCGAACTCCATGCGGGTGAAGCCGCGGGGATAAGCTAGTATGACTCAAACATAACTAGCAAAATGTGTGTATCCGAAAGGTTTGGCCTCTGCCTTACCCTTCGGGGACCTTACAGGCGTGATGTTATGTAAAATATTCATTGACCCGAAGTTCAAAGTCATGATATAAATCGTGTAAACGGACAATAATATTGTAAAGGTGACATTGCACGCAATTCTGTATTGAAATCCGATTTGGCAATTCTCGCTTTAACACCTTTAAGTATTCAACTGACACGGTTAGGCAATAGTTTGACCATGAAATCTTGGACAGCGTTTTCGGTTTTAATTGAAACGAAATAGTATTTGTTTGTCGTATTGTCCGTAGTATATTGAGTGGTGTTACAATAGTTGTGATTTGATATTAATCAAATCAAAATCAAAGTAATTTAATTTTCAATCATATATATATATATATATATATAATCATAATTTATTTCAATCCATTTGAGATCATTATTATTATGTAGTATTATTTTTTTATTCAAGAGGAACAGCAAACATCTACAACATAAAGTATAAAAAAGATAAACATTTGAACAATATTGTAGCCCACAACGCTTTTCACAGATTAACTGTGGAATATAATGTAGATAGTGTAGAACATGCAAAAATATCAATATGTTCACAGGGCATGTTATAGGCATCAATCATTCGGCGAACAGGTGAGCGCAAACCAGTGTTAGAATGGTAGATACGCATGGAAAATAGTCTACCAGCGCGCACCTTTCGCTTGTACCCAGTTCTGGGAACAACATAGCATAACATATTGGTTAACTCAGTGCAGTCAAATCTATTTCTAACAATGTTATAAAGATTCATGGCCATCAAGTACTTGCGTCTACTTTCAAGTGTTGTAAGTTTATACTTTTTGTGTAAATCCTGATATGGCAAGTAATATCCAAAGCATCTAAAATGCATAGCACGTAGGAATTTCTGTTGAACACTCTCAATCGACGGCGACTAATGTCTGAGGCAGAACACCTTGCGCCTCCGTAGACCTGAGAATGGGCAGCAGCGTTTTCTGTTAGTCTTTCATCACTGCGATCTCTAATCCGCCTGCCAAGCGTGGAGATTACGGCAAATTCCTCCCAGCATGGGAGAGGCTTATGTCCAGCACTGGACGTTATGGGCTGTTGTAGTAGTAGTAGTGTAGTACTCTCAATCGCCTCAAGACGGACACGGCATACTCCAGTTGCGAGCGTACGAGAGACTTAAGTAGGCAAATATAAGAAGAAAGAAGAAGACTTCTCGTCTTCTTTAGAAGTAGGCTTCTTAAAATCTAATGTCGAGCGCATAACAAATCCATAAATTTGGTACGCTTTATTAACTATTTTACTAATATGCAAGTCTAGGCAGAGCTTGGATTCTAGGATAATGCCGAGTTACGGACAGAATCCACTTTTGATAGGGGAGCATCGCACAGAGAGTATTATACAAAAATAATCAATTAAAAAGGGTGTAAAAACCTCTTAACGAAGCTGAAAGGCACGAGTTCTCCCCGTCATTGCAATATTTTTTTTGTTCTACACTGGGAAAAAAATACTTGTCAAAAAGTCGGAACTTTGACCCCCAATATCTCCGTAACTAGAAGGTAGTTACGGTGGTCAGGTATTTGGGGGTCAAAGTTCCAACTTTTTGACAAGTATTTTTTTTTAATGTAAGTTTTCAATGTAAAATTTTTACTTTAAAACCTCCACGACCCCCGTACTATCTAATTCATACATCAGCATATTATGTTTTGAGTGCGTTACACAAAACATGATTTTTCACCCTAAAAAAAGTCGTTTCCCAGCAATAATTTTTGCGTAAAGTTACTTAGTTTGATGTACAGAATGCTTCGTGATGAGGTTGTTTACACCCTGTAAAATATAAATTGAGATTCCAAAATTATAATGTCAAAGACTAAAATCAAAATAAACAATGGCAATCGAATTGATCGGTCTAGTGGCTATTACTTTTACCGAATGAGAAGAGATTTTGGCCATGAAGATTTTTATGTGCCCAGTTGTCCACTTCAAGGTAAAACTCTTTAAAAAAAATATTTTTTGAAAAAAATAAAAACCGACTTCAAAAAACACAAAAAAGAGAAAAATAACTTTAGCTTCAGAAGTCGGTGACTTATTTGTTTTATTCAGTTTTTTTGCCACCATTCAGCATACCAGTTTAGTTGTCAACCTAATCGTAAACGACAATACAATACGACTTGAACACCGCTTGAATACGACATGAATCATCAACAAATATTGAAATTAACAATCCGTATGATTCAAACATTAAGACGATATCAGATAACAGTGTTGATCATATTGAAGTTTACATCAAAACATGCCATATTTAAATGTCCCATTATGTTATGCTTAAGTGGCTCCCCCATGTACACTAGCGCCACTTAAGTAAAAAAAATCGGACCTAGTTAAATACACAATTAATTTAAAATCTGATTAACAAAATCAATGCTTTAGAGTTCTAGATTATTGACGTCTATTCATTAAAATATACTTCACTGTAGTTACAGTTAGAAAAATCGCAAAAAAATGGCCGTTTTTTTTCCATTTTGTATCTGTAACGACAGGGAGCTATGTTTTAATGAGTTAAGCAGACGTAAATGATTTAAAAGACCAAAAGATTGATTTTGTCAATCAGATCAGTGTGCATGGGGGAGCCCCTTATGTTGATTCACAACACGCCTGTAATCCCCGAAGGCTTAGGCAGAAGTGTACCTAATAGTACACCTACATTTCGCCAGTTAAGTATGTTTAAGTTCCATTAAATAGGTAGCGAGCCTATTGCCATCAACCGGGTGCAGATCCAGACTCGTGAGATCCTGGGTTCGATTTCCGGGTCGGGCAATATGATATTGGGTTTTCCCATCACGAATTTCTACGTACACGGAGTCTGGATTTGCACCCGATTGATGGCAACAGGCTATCCCCCTATTACATGGTTTTTAAACGTGACTGGAAAAATGCGGATTAAGCACACCCTTCCTTATCCCTGCTTGGAAGATGTCAAATGTCTTTGAATTGTTGGTTCTAGTACTTTCCCATTTCCTAACGAAGCCCTTCATCTTTTTGAGGATACTGAAATAAATCACACAAAGCAAGCCATAGAAGTGCAAAAGGTGAAAATGTAAGGCAGTCCAACAACCCATGAGTACTTAGATGAAGTCTGAAAGTGGCGCCGGTGACTGAAAAATTGTGAGGTAATCGGTTGTCGTGGTATTGGCGTGTGATGCGGAGGAACGAGGAAAATATCGTGAGGAAAGTTCTGAGTATGAATGTGGATGGGTATAAGAGTAAAGTAAGATCAAAGAAACGATGGATGGACTGTGTAAAGGATGATATGGCAAGAAAGGAGGTGTCTGATGAGATGACCAGTAATAGAGAAGTATGGAAGAAGAAGACATGCTGCGCCGACCCCTAATGAATTGGGATAAGGGCCAAAAAATGATTATGATGAGTTCAACAACCAATGTTTTACAATGGACAATTAAAAACTGCTACGATCAAACTCTCACGTCATTTTCCCGATAAACCCCAAAATGATTGACCACTAAAATAAATAGTAGTTACATCGAATTCAGTTGTTTCAGCACACGTAATCAAGCGTCAGGTGAATATTTATGAGTTGAATGTAGCTATGCATAGTAATATTATTAAGGTGAAAACCACTTTGTCCATCTGTCTGTTACATTTTCACCCCTTTTTTTTTGCGGATGGGTAATCATCAAATGACTTCTCCCGCTCTGGGCGGAGCAGGAGGGAGTGTCAGACTTTTACTGACTAAAACCCATCCATGTTCCTTCATCGCCCTTTGTGTTCCGGGGCCACGGTATCTCTTTCGAACAGTCCCGCAACCCCGGCAGGCATCAGTCCTTGCCCCCTTGACCCCTTCTTTTTGCTGACTCTTTAACGCGCCGTCGACACGGCCTGTCGTCATGAGACGGACGGACGGCGAGCTAGCCCATAGCCCACCGTCCACAGGCCCGCGCCTACGGTAGCTTTTATGTTAAACTTAGTCAGTCAGACAGAAAATATTACACGGAGCATCGTTTACTAAACTAGGTGATTAAAAAAAAAAACAATTGCAACTGAGGACAGTTTAACCTATGAAGAAAAATTGCAAACACGTTCGAAACATAAAATTACCAATAAAATTCCTAATATTTCACAACTAATGAGTTCTAAAACTCCAATACTTTTAAATTACGACTGTGCGAACATTGACCGTTGGTTCTCTGTAGTAGAATCCTAATGTATTTGGGACATGGAGTTAGTAAAATCAATGGAGAGAGCGGGTCTTATTTCTACTATCGTGATCCACCGTAGAACAGTGATGCCTCAATGGTAATGGCTGTGACTGATGCATTATAAATTGTGGGGGTGAACACTAATTTATTTAATCAACATCATCATCTGCCTTGCCTGTTCCAAACTATGTTGGGGTCAGCTTCCAGTCTAACCGGATGCAGCTGAATACCAGTATTTTACATGAAACGACTGCCTATCTGACCTCCACAACCCAGTTAGTACTGGGTAATACGATACCCCTTGGTAAGACTGGTTGTCAGACTTTTCGGGCCCCTGACTACCTGTAACGACTGTCAAAAGATCTACAAATGACAGGCGGGAACAACGGCTTAACGTGCTTTCCGAGGCACGGGGCACAATTTATTTAATCAACACGGTTTTCAAAAGGGAGAAGAAAAAATTTGTGTGAAGACAAGTAGTATTTCTAGGATCAAAAATTCAAAGTTGTGTGACTTCCACCAATCTGCTCTGAGTCCACATGGTGGAAATTTCCTGATTCCTTGCATAGAGAGCTTTTCCCGGTAGTAGAAACATTTTATGATGGTATGGATTTGTTATAAGATTGACTATTATTTATTTTACAGAAATAAATGACAAACCGCAACATTGCCTACCAAAAAAGAAAGCAAGTCAAATTTGTATGAATCCTTTTGTATCTCATAATAATAATGAAAATGCGTGGAAGTCACTGGATTATAAAATACATTGTTGATGTTTTTTTGTAACTGTCAACATATAACCGAGGATATTCACAAAGGTCCATAAAAATCCGAGAAAGAAATAGTAATAATACGAGCAAAAATATCAGGATTCTTGGTAAAAAACAAATCATCGCAAATATTTTTAAATACGTTTTTTAACTATTTATTAAGTAATTCTTCTCTGCCAAAATCTACGTGAGTTCTCCCTGTTTTCGTACTCCATGTGAACCCTCGCCAATTTCACAGATAAAACGATATAGGCCTTTAGAAATTGAACATTAATTGGACATTACATTTAACGGTCCTATATTGCTCCCAATCCGCTTTCCAAAGTTAGGAATATCTAGTATTTGTGTAACTGGCAAATTGCTATTCACATTTCCTCTATAGAATGACATACATGTGTCACTGAACGTACCTTCAAAGAGACAGTTTAAATTTAATGTTCTGATTACTGAGTCATTCTAAATTCAATATGGTGGACTAGTTATTTTTTTTACACTCCCATGATATGGGTATCAAATAAAAGGGTTTGTTGAGAAGAATACGAAAGCAGCAAACAATAGATCATAGTAAATAATTTTTTTTAAAACAAACTTTTATTTAAATGCTTTATAAGAAGAAAAGGAAGATGAAGAAGGAGAAAGGGAAGATGATAAAATGAGGAGCTCGTGGCTAAATAATATCAGCCGCTCGGGTCAATCTTTAGGTTAAGCCGTGCTTGCCTAGGTTGGTCTGTGGATGGGTGACCACCCATTACATCCCGAGTTTCCTCCGTGCCTCGGAAAGCACGTTAAGCTGTTGGTCCCGGCTGTCATTTAAAGATCTATGACAGTCGTTACAGGTAATCAGTGGCTCAAAAAAAAAACTGACAACCAGTCTTACCAACGGGTATCGTATTACCCAGTACTTACGGGGTTGTGGAGGTTAGATAGGCAGTCGCTCCATGTAAAATACTGGTATTCAGCTGCATCCGGTTGGACTGGAAGCCAAACCCAATATAGTTGGGAAAAGGCTAGGCACGGGCTTTATAAGAAGAAAATATTTTTCAATTTAAATCAAATCCATTTATACTAATAGACGTTTTATATGATACAAAAGCTTCGCAATATCGAGACGGTACCGTCTTGACCTACAACCAAAAAAATCGAAGACATGTGACCTCTACCAACCCGCACTAGGCCCGCGTGGTGGATAATAGCTCATTCCGTCTCATAGAGAGGAGGCCTGGGTCCCAGCAGTGGGAACATTATAGGCTGAGTATTTCGTCTTTAAACAGTATTTGCATGAACATCAAGTAAACACCGATTGACGGCCTCGTTGGTCTGGTTTCCTGGGTTCGATTCCCAGGTCGAGCAAAGTGCTATTGGGTTTTTACATTAGGAATTTCTCAGTAGCAACCATGGAGTCTTGATTTGTGCCCAGTTGATAACAATAGGCTTGCCCCCTATTACATGGGACTTCAACATAACTGGCGAAACGTGGGTTTACTTCTCTGCCTAACCCTTCGGGGATTACAGGCGTGATGTTATAGCATGTCAAATAAACAAAAGAGCATCCACCAAATAGTTATTTGACTAGACTTGCAATGTGAACTATTTGCGCAACAAAAGCTGGACAGTCTTTAGAAATTGAACATCAATTACGCATTAAACGTTGAAATTATTGCTCTCAATTCTATAGATCACCGTGTAAACTTGCTCTAAACTGTTGGCTTGGTTCTACCGCAATACCTATTTATGGTAGAAATGTTCAGTTGCATTGATATTGTCCATTTGTGTACTATTTAGTTTCTTGCGTAGTCGTTTAATTTCGCTAAAGGTTTTGTGGCGTGGTACTGCCAAAGTTTCTAGTGAATTTGGGTACTGACTTTCGTAATGATAAAATATTATAGTACTATCCTCCTAACCGATTTAGGTTATGGAGGACTCTTTGGAGACACAGCACTCTCTCTTATTATTCTATGAGACAGCAACCTGACTACCCAGGAAGAGATCAGGCGCAAGACCAACGGCATAAAGTGTTTTCCGAAGCTTGGGGGCATCACACCGCCTATTTACAAACTTGAGCGGCCACTAAGCAATTTCAAAAGAAATCCCCGGGTACGATTACCAGGTCAGAAATTTAATCTGACCTGGTAATCGTACCCAGAACCTCATGTGTAGTTGCAACTCTTGCGATTTTTAAACTAATGAGGCATAGCTTTTACTCAAGTACAAGAGCAACAAATATTGTTGTTAATTTTCTGGCCATAAAATACTCATCTTCTTCCAGCCCTTGACCCATTCTACTTGGGGTGGCACAACACGTTTTTTTCTTCCATTTTCCCCTGTCACAGCATCATTTATTTCTTTCTCTTTCATATCATTCCTTACACAATGAACCCATCTTTTGATTGGCCTTCCTCAATGTTTACACTCATCTAAATACGATTCATTAACATAAAAATAGCTGTAATAAAATATTATTACTCATAATTTTTCATGTGACACTTACGTCAAATTGTTTTTATATCTCTTTCTGGCTTAGTCTATGATGGTTACTTTTTGGTATATATTATTTAAATTATTTTTATCAGTATGTTTAGCTATTGTATTTAACAGACTATTACGATTGTTTACTAAATAACATAATTTTATTAAATTTTAATTGTACAAGTCTGCTTATTTCCTTTTATTTTATAGGATCAAGTAGATTTACTACACCATACATAGACAAACGACTTCCTTTATTTTTTTCTGTAACAAGCGCCACTTTCAAACTTTCTTCTCTCTTTTGGACATATAATACTGTCTCCATGACATTTAGCCTAGAGTAATATCAAAAATACATCTCTAACTTGTTATTAGACTTATTTCAACGCAACATAGAATAATCTCCTAGAGGAAAAGACAAAGTGTGTAACAACCTAACAACTGTTTCTCTGCGAACAGTGTGTACGGTTAGCAAGCGACAAGCAAAAATGTTGCGCGGTTGAGTTTTATTGTCGCGGTTGCTATTGCTGACGGTGCATTTGATGCGGTTTGTTTGAAGCTGGATATTGTACGAAAAATGTAATTTGAACTATGAAATTCATTTGTATGTGGCTGAGATATGAATGCTAAGGGGGACGTATGGTATTATGAGACTGGATAAAACAAAAAATGAGTACATAAGAGGAAGTCTTTAAGTTGCGCCGGTGAATGAAAAATTGTGTGGTAATCAGTTATCGTGGAATGGGCATCTGTGATGCGGAGGAATGATTTGAGTATAAATGTGGATCCGGGGCTGTGGGACTGTCCGGGGCTGTGAGACTGTCTGGGGCTGCGGGACTGTCCGGGGCTGCGGGACTGTTCGAAAGAGATACCGTGGCCCCGGACCACAAAGGGCGATGAAGGAACATGGGTGGGTTTTAGTCAGTAAAAGTCTGACACTCCCTCCTGCTCTGCCCAGAGCGGGAGGAGTCATTTGATGATTTCCCATCCAAAAAAAAATAAAGAAATATATATAAATGTGGATGGGTATAAGTATAGAGAAAGACCAAAGAACGATGGGTGGACTATGTGAAGGATGATAATGGCAATAAAGGAGGTGTCTGATGAGATTACGAGTAATAGAGAAGTATGGAACAAGAATACAAGCTGCGCCGACCCCTATATAAATAGGGATGATAATACCCAAAACACAAACTACGTAAGTCAAACTTAAATCGGTTTTCAATTCAAATAAATTAACGAAGGTATCTTCAATTTATTTAAATATCGTATCACAATTTGCATTTAAATATTTCACCGCAATGCTCTACATGTTTACTTAATTGATTCTCATTTCAATGGAAATCTGTCGATGTATAATATTGCAATTACCTCATTCTGTAAAATTGTTTGCGCGTTTTTTTATGGTTCTTTTATATTTCGAAGTGGCATAATCATGATGGTAGACAATTTAATTGGCAATAGCTTTTGAAGGGATACTTCCACTACGACTTTAGGGTTGACAGTTGCTTTTCAGGAGCTTATCTGAAGCCAAGGGCGACTACTGATACGGCGCGTTCGTGTTCCACGCGCGCCTCAAAGGACCGATGCCTGCCGGGGTTGCGGGACTGTTCGAAAGTGATACCGTGGCCCCGGAACACAAAGGGCGATGAAGAAACATGGCTGGGTTTTAGTCAGTGAAAGTCTGACACTCCCTTCTGCTCCGCCCAGAACGGGAGGAGTCATTTGATGATTTCCCATCCGAAAAAAAAAAACAAAGTGGTACTTCCACTACGACTTTAGGGTTGACAGTTGCTTTTCAGGAGCTTATCTGAAGCCAAGGGCGACTACTGATCATGAGTTCCTGGGATCGATTCTTTCCTCTGCTTAACTTTTCGGTAAAATCGGGCATGATTTATTGTAACATCATCAGCCTATAAATGTTCCAACTGCTGGGATACAGGCCTCCTCTATATGAGAGGGAATGGGCTATAATCCACCACGCGGGCCCAGTGCGGATTGGTAGATGTCACATGTGGTTCTAGAACATGCCGGTTTCCTCACGATGTTTTCCTTCACCGTTTTGAGAGCAGCGGTGATGAAATAAATTACACAAAGTAATGCGCCTGCCTGGGTTCGAAACCACGACTTACTATTCGTAAGTCGGGGCCGCCACCACTGGGCCACCGCTGCCCGCAAAAGCTGCCCCAAGAGGCACACAGAAATACAATTCTTGATGAAATTTAATTAGGCTAAATCTACAAGCATTACCGCGAACGTGCTTGTTTACGAAAGTATACAATTTTTACAAGTTTTATCTCGGCGCCACTGAGCCGAGTTTATGATACGTTCGTCGATATATTCAATATCAGATGCTGTCGATTTATGCACGGCAACTTTCTATACGACTTTGTATTTTACGATGTTCTGAAGTTCGTTCAATGTTGGTATTTTGTTGGATTTTTAAGGTTCCGTATCTTAGGACCAGCGGTGCGCGTAATACTGTCAAAGTTTTAGTGAGTCATTAATATAAGCGAAAAATGAACTAAACCCATATCGAATTCTGGTTCAAAATATGCTATTTGACATAAACCTACATTATGTAACATCAGAAGCTAAGTGAATGGTTCTTAGTAGCCGTAAAAATGTCAACGAATTCAAGCATCTGTTGGAAAAAATAAGACCTGTACAACTAGGTTTACATATACAAAACAGGTTCTATTGTTATCATCTGTGGCATAGGGATATTTACAACGTGTGTAAGACTTAAGTTTTAATTTCAGTAAAACCTAACTAACTCACACTTTAATCATCATCTGAATAACCTTTTCTCAACTATGTTAGAGTCAGTCAACTATGTCAGGTATGCAGCTGAATACCAGTATTCTACATGGAGCGACTGCTTATCTGACCTCCACAACCCAGTTAGTACTGGGTAATACGATATCTCTTGATGAGACGTTGTCAGAATTTCGGACCTTACACTTACCATTGGGAACGTAAAATAAAAATAAATAATAAAATAAAAAAGCCTTTAATTCTACCATAAATACACAGAACATATAAACTTAATTAATCGTAGTTGTAACAAATCGTATTAGCATTATATTTTAAATATTACATGAATTATCAACCATACAAATTATCAACATTACATTACATTATTGTCATTACATTATGAGCATTACATTATTAACATTACATTAATTCCATAACTTTTATGCATACATACATTTCATTAAGTACACCATTCGGAAAAAAAAAAAAAACGAATAAAAATAAAATAAAACTATTTGTATCAACTTAACTACCATTTATGATACCCATTGAAAAACAAGATATAGCCGTGCAATGATTTTTCAACGGAATACCAAAATCGGAACAATTCGCCATTTTGTGTTCAAAAATTTAAAAAAATAATTTTGCCAAATATGGCACCCTTTCCTCTGTCAACGTTATTCGAGTACCTAAAGACCCATGCTGAATGGCACATTATACACCTGTATCTGAACAAAACAAAACAACATCGAAACTTTAATCAACACTCTCATTTCACACAATTTCAACCCGTAAAGCAAAAAATGTTGCTTTTAAAATATAAATCCTGAGATATATGATACAATGGTTGTCCGGAGCCAGTAATGAGTACCGGGACAATGGAACATGTGCTGCGGGGGTTGGCGGGTAGTTCAACGATCTTTACTACCCTCTATACATTTATATAGATATACATGCAAACAAATAATGAAGAGGATTTACTTTTTATAGGAACAATAACGCCAGAGTTTTCGCAAACCACTGCAACTCATGAAAGCCAGAATCAACAGTGGCGACAATCAGAAAAGCGCCGAAATAATGAAGCTCGACGAAGTCTAGAGACACAATTAACTGTCTTGAATCCCGCAACGAAATAGACCCAAGAGGATTGACGTATAAACGATGAAAATCATTCTAACCTGGTTTTTCCAGGACAAGGATTTGAATGTAACCTTCTTAGTATATATTATGTGCAATTGGTACCAGCTGTTAATATTCGGCGGTTAAACTGTACCTATACAGTTGAACCATGAAAAGTATGCGCTCCGGTAAACTTCGAGGAGGAAAATGTGGGTGTACTATTAGGTACACCTCTGCCTAACCCTTGGGGGATTACAGGTGTGATGTTATGTTGATGTTAATATGAATCATCCCATTGCTGAGCAAAGGCTTTTCTACCCACCTTCCACCTCCCTCTGTCTAGAGTTCCCAAGGACCAATCTTTATAAAAGAAGTCCTAGAAAGTTCTTCATAAGGGCGTTTAGAAAGAAAATTATAAGGAGAATTTAGAAAGATTTAAAAATAAAATCTTGTATATTGTACGTCTATTTTTAGGGGTGAGTTCGTCGGGGGTGAAAGGGGTGTTAACCACGAGTAGATACAGACACGTGCAACAAACAACACAATATTGAAAAGAGATTTTCTCGCAATAGTGTCAATAGAAATTATAAGATCACAGCTTTTGTTCGTAGTCCTTTTGTCTGCAACTGGTGCTTTTAGATTGTGGTCGGGTTTCGTCGAAACTGAGTCTAAGACACATATATCTGCAGCTTTGTTTTATTTATATTTAGCCCGTTAAACTGGATGAGAGATTTAATCTTTATGGCTGTGTCATTTGGTACGTTTGGCTATAGGATGTCTCTCAACTCAGTGTGCCTTTTGGCAAAGGCCTCTTCCAGTAGTTTCCATTGCTTTCTGTCTTGAGCAACTCTCCCCCATTTTGGTCCCGCAGTAAGTTTCAGCTCATCTTCCCAGCGCATTAGTTGTCGTCCTCGGCGTCTTTTGCCATCTCTTGGATACCATTTAGTTATAATTTGGCTCCTCTTTTCTTGTGTAGATCTCAAAATATGGCTGGTCCATCTCCATTTTTGGAGGTCTATTTTTTCCAGGATATCGGTTAATTTGGTTTTTGCTCTTAATTGCACATTGTTAATTCTATCTTGCCTTCTTGTTCCTGTCATGCTTCGTTTCATACCTAAAATATATTACAATTATATAAACTAATATAAACAATGTTAATTTTGTTGGTTGTTGTGTGTTGTTTGTTTGTTGTGTTGTTGTTGTTGTTTGATGTGTGTTGTGTGATTGGTTTTGTTGCTTTGAATCGACGTTTGTTTAGTTTAGCGCACGTTAAGGTAGTGACTATATTTATCGGCGCCGAATCGATTTGGGCCCGTCAAAAAAAGTTTTATATAATTTGACTTACTAGGGGTAGTTCGATGGTTTTAATCAGTATCCAGTAGTTCTCTAGTTATATCGGTCTGAGTCATTAGTTTTTATAACATTCATAATTTTTTTTACATAACCTAATTTTTCTGGTTAAAGACATTTAATTCTCATTTAGGTACTATAACATAAATGCTAGACTTACTACTGCGTGTATGTCTTCGGTTCGATTTCAGGTCGGACTAATTGTGTTGTTTGGCTTTCCCACCCGGAATTTCTCAGTAGCAGTCTGGAGTTCGAATTTCAGCTCGGTTGATAGCTACGGGCTTGCCTCATGTTACATGGAATTCCTAAATTGAAAATTTCCTATATACTCGTATCATAACTGGCGAAATGTCGGTACAATATGCCTGACCCGTCGGGAATGACAGGCATGATGTTATGTTTTAACTTATTCAATAACATCCTCTTCCAAAAGTTCAAAGATATTCACAACAACCACAGACTAAAAAATATCAACTGCAAAGACCAGCAATACGACCAGTTTAGAAACAGCGTTACTTATGATATACCCCATTCTATGTACCCTCTTTATACCTGTACTTCAGTGGGTATCACATAAGCCACCGGACAATTGCATACGAAAGTGGCTACCAGCGAGTCATTTCAACGAAAACCATGTTAGACTCACGAGGGATACAGTTAGACTTAACTAAGGGAAATAGAATGTTTTAGGATCGAGTTGGGAGCGAGAATTTTGCTAAGAATATAGTTTTCTGTATTATAGATTGTCGTTCTTTCTTCACTCTCTTCGGTCGTTCGTTTCGTTACGTTTTTGCACTGATAATTTGTTTATTTTTTCGAGCAACTGTTGCTGTTCGTTGACTGCCTCGTTGGTCTAGATGTCGCAAGCACGACTGCTGAGCTAAAGGTCCTCGATTCCCGGGTCGGGTGAAGAGATATTCTACTCATAAGTCATGATTAATGAAAGAGATTAGGAGCTTTTGGCAAAAGGTTATGGCGTTGAACTGTATACAAGCTCTACTGGCGGACAAAATAGATGGACCATTTATCAGACACTGGGCGGATAGACATGTGCGGACAGACGTTCAATTTGTTAATTAATGAATAGATCTAAAGCTATAATCATTGTTATGTGCTACTTTCTTTTCATTTTCGTGTAGTTAGTGCCTAACCAGGTGTCAGAGTTTTTCTGCCGCCCATGCACCTCTGACTGCCTTTACAAGCCGTCAAGAAAAAATATCTCTGTACGATAATTAGAAAACTAAAAACTAGCGGATCCCCAGTTAAATGTATCCGGCTCGAAGGACCACTTTTTATGTAGGGCTCAAAGTGGTCAAGTTGCAGTTAGGTGAGTTGACGAAAACCTACGACTCACGATCCCAAGTTTATTGTAAAGTTACACACAAGTTATGTTGGATGCTAATCCGTGGTATTATTGCTAAGGTAGCTAATGGTGAAATTACGTTTAGTATAAGAAATAATTATAAATTTAATTACACAAAGTAGGTCGCAGCGTCAGCAAATTACTTGCCTGTACGTGAACCGTACTATCTCTTTGGTTTATTTTGTTCTTTGTTTGGTGTCCTCACGATGTTTTCGTTCACCGAAGCAAGTGTTAATTATACAATAAGTACATAAATCCGAAAAACCAGAGGTGCGAGCCTTGGGTTCAAACTCGTGACCAGCTGAGCAGTAGCCGACGTAGTCCGACGGTGACACCACTAGCCGCACCGACCGCTTTAGTAACCGCTTTATTAATTACTAGCTTCTGCCAGCAGCTTCACCCGCGTGAACTTTGATAATTGTCCCATGGGATCTTACTACCAGGATAAAAAGTATCCGATGTGTTAATCCAGGTAATAAAGTGTCTGTGTGCAAATTTTATCCAAATCGGTTTAGTAGCTTTGCGTGAAAGAGTAACAACATCAATACATCCATACTCACAAACATTCGCATTTATAATATTATTAACATTAGGATTTGCTTATAAAATAGGAAAAGACAATACTAAAAATAATTAAAGAATTTGATATGACTTAAACACGCCTTGGTATGGTTATGATAGTGACATAGGTCATAGTTATCTGACCCAAAATAATTTTAAGAAAGCTTGTTCAGTTTCAACTGAAGCAAATGGTAGGATCTTCTGGAGAAGTGTCTCCAAACCACTTTGTATTGTCTCTGTTTGTAAAATGCTCTTCAGAAACCTTGTTTCAATAACTACAGCGGTTATGTCCAAACGTGGACGTGGGAATATGGACCTGAACTTTTCTTTTACGATGCAAGTTTAGTTTAGTTTAGTTTGGTAGGTGTCATTTAGTTTTAAAGTGGATTTTTATTTATTAATTTTGGTTCTGAGGACCAAACAATTTTTGTTGAATTGATAATTTGTGTCTGCGGTTATTAAGAGATTTAAACAAAAAAATAATAATATAAAAAAGTTTTCAATAAATCTGATTTTCAAATTAAAAAAAAACTGCAGCTCTAAAATCAAATGGACATATTACTACACATAACCTTCAAGAATTTCGCAACAGTGTTCATTAATATAGACCGGAACTAAAGCGTGCTCAATGAATTAATAACAATATGAGTTAGGTATCCAATGTTCACCAGATGTTTTTTTCTTGAAATAATCAATGAATACCAAACTCATTAATAAGCTGCAATTTAATCAAGATTTAGGCTAATTCTTGATTGGTGACTGAAAATTTTGCAACATGATACTGCAATATCAAGTTAATGACATAACATCACACCTGTAATCCCCGAAGAGCTAGGCAGAGGTGTACAAATAGAATACCCACCATTTACCAGTTATGTTTACGTCCCATGTAATAGGAAGCCAGTCTATTGCCATCAACCGGACTCATATCCAGACTCCGTGGCACTTTTTGCCCGACCGACTGTATCAACCCAGGTCCCCACGCTCAGCAGTCACACTTGCAACCGCAAGACCAATATGCATAAGTGGTTCAAAAGATTTTTTATTACTCATCGCAATAGAACAACCGATAAATCAGGAAACGACCTTAGCGGCGACTCTTCTAAGTCCATATTCGGATTACCATAAAAGCCGTATTAATATTTGCTTTCTCCTCATGCAGGGATTCTCTGCGATTACATTTACAAATCTCATGCACAAACATAGAGCTCGGCATACACTGAGTATTTAATTGTTTACCTAATTGAATGTAATTCTCGTATATTCTGTCTCTTTTGTAAAATTGTCATTACTGTGAATGGTTCAGAATTTCTCATAACATCACGCCTGTAATTCCCAAAGGGTTAGGCAAAGATGTACACCCGCATTTCACCAGTTAAGTCCCATGTAATAGGGGGCGAGTCTATTGCCTGGGCACAAATCTAGGCTCCGTGGCTGCTACTGAGAAATTCCTGATGAAAAACCCAATAACACTTTGCCCGACCCGTTAATCGAACACAGGACCTCATTTTCAGCAATCGAGCTTGCAATCACTAGACCAACGAGGCAGTCAGTCAGAATTTCACGTAAATAGAAAATGCTGTAGAGTAGCTTTTAGCGTATACTTTTATAAATATGTTATGTCTTGGTCAGTTTTTGTAAACTAATGCTTTAAAACGCAACTCTGAAACTAATGTCGCTAGCATAGCTAGTCCCAAGCATCGTCATTGGTTGAATATCTGTCAATTTAATTTTATAATTCAAAATTATCTGACCTCATCAGATTCAGACCTAGCTATGTTCACGCCTTTTAAAATAAGCATTGACAGACCTCCGTTGTGATTGATGAAGGTGATTAGGCCCATTGTTTATATAGTTGGGCCCCAGTTGTTCTTTGTCAACTGGGGCCCACTAAAAAGTTTGCACCGCAAAGGTGATGGTAAAAATACAGGATGTACACAACCTCATCACGAAGCCGTCAACCAAGCATTCTGTACATCAAACTAAGAACTTTACGCAAATATTATTGCTGGGAAACGACTTTTTTTTGGGGTGTTATATCATGTTTTGTGGTAGAACTTAATGTAACGCACTCAAAACATTGTGCTGATGGATGGATGGAATAGTACGGGGGTCGTAAAGTAAAAATCTAACATTAAAAACTTGTATTCAAAAAAAAAAGTTGGAACTTTGACTCCCAATAACTCTGTAACTAGAAGGTTCCCAGGTATGGTGTAGAACAAAAAAATGATTGCAATGCCGAGGAGAACAAGTGCCTAGAGTGCCTCGAGTGCCTTTCGGCTTCGTTAAGAGACTTTTTACAACCTTTATATTTATGTTTTATTTGTTCTTAATTAATAGTGTATATAATAGTGCGTGTGACTTTTTTGTGTGCTATTCTCTGTAAACTTTTTTTTTTATTATTAGGCATAGAATCAACCTGCAAATTGCAAAAAAAAACATAACAAAATTTAAATTTCACGGGCTAACCTGGCGCTTCCACCTTAAATGATGGTAACGCCATTAAAAGGTTCGGTATGAAACTCTTGAACTTTGGCTTGATATAACGCAGTCTATTCGATAAGATATTGAAATAGGAGCAGCACAAAGTGTGTGTTTTAGGAACTTCTGTGTACATCATCTTTCTGCGCTTGTCCCATGTTATTTGGGGTCGGTGCAACACGTTTTTTTTCTGCCATTTCCTCCTGTCAGTCGTCACGCTATCATTTAACAAACCTAAAACCGCCAATTCCTTGGTGGCCGCGTTACGAGAATGGTACCACAGTCCCCTACATATAAGGTGGCAGTCCTACCACACGCCGATTACGTAGTTCGTTACATTTGAGGCACGTGTGTGCATATGTTGTCTATGTGTTTTGTTTATTTTATGTGTCTGTTTGTTGTATGTGGATTTTTATATCTGGTAAATAAAATGTTCATTTCATTTCATTTACTCCTTTTTCCCTCATATCATTCCTCACACAATCCATCCATCTTTTCTTTGGACTTCCCTCTCAATCCATCTTCTGTGTACGACGTACTTAATTTGTAACATGTTTAGTAAAAGTAATGAGTCTCACACTCCTGACCGGATTTTATATCTAAATCTTATTTCCTTAACGACTAGCATCCATTAACTTAGTCGTTAGCGTCATCCGATGCATTTCTGCATTCTACGCCTTATTTCTTTTTTTTCATTTTTGTAGAACCAAAAATGAATCTTGGTTGAAAATATAATTATTATGCATGAGAATTCTGGTTTTGATCTAAATTAATATGGGATACGCCAGCTATAAGATAGATCACTGATCTTATGGACCAAGATCCCATGAACACCAGATTTAAGTCATGTTATAAAAGATGAAACATTTTCTGGGGAAGTACCGTACTATAGGTAAAAACAATTGGATAGTATGAACAGTCGTTCGTAATGACTTTGGCAGATATTAGATAACAAAGTGTTCTAACTAGCTGCTAAGTTACGTTTTTCGCATTTATAATATTAGTAGGAAATAGGAAGAATTCCTAATTCGACAAATTCATCCACTGTTGGACAATAGGCTAGTTCCTCCATCAATAAATAGCAAATCTATTTAGTCCGTCAGTTATAGTATTGGAAAATAATGGACACGTATTTTTTGTTTTTGTAAATCAATGAATATGGTCAAAGATAAAACGCATCAAAACTCGGGAGTGGGGGCTCGTGACGTCACAACGCACTAAAAATTATAGCACGGCGTGACGTATTGAGAATTTTAAAAGCGTCGTATCTTCGTCAGTTTTGGTTTACGTAACAAAAGAAAAAATACGTGTCAAATATTTTTTATAATCTAACTGACGGACTAATTAGATTTTTTCAGGACACAAGACTATTGTCTGTAAATAAACAACTCGATACACCCACCGTCATTCCACAATTCTTCTATAAAAATCTTTAAAACTGTACCTAGGAGTCCATACAATTCTGAATCATTACGGTCATCCAATGCATTTCCACATTATTCCTCATGTTCATACTATACGAGGAACTGAAATTACATGTCACCGCCGTGAGATGCATATTGTTCCCAGACATGAATATTTTGTGGTGTTGCCAACATTTTTTGATATTTTTCACGCTTGGTAATACAGTGTGGAAATTTCCGTTTTTGTTTTCCGTAATGTTGCAATGTTTTGTTTGAATATTTTAGTGTTTTTCGTTGAGATGTGATTGTGTTGTGTGTCCGATGTCCGTTAATGTCTATTTTGTATGGACATTTTTTATTATCACCTCGTTGGTCTTACTTAACATGAGGTTTGGGGCTTGATTCCTAGGTTTGTACCTAGTATAATTGGGTTTTTACATCAGGCATTTTTGATAGCAGTTCACATTCTGGATTTATGTCCTATGATGACCACAGGCTCGCTCCTTATTATAATGGAACTTAAACATAGTGGACCATACGTGGACTATAGATGTACCACTGCCTAAACCATAGAAGATTACACTACAACAGCCCATAACGTCCACTGCTGGACATAAGCCTCTCCCATGATGGGAGAAATTTGCCGTAATCTCCACGCTTGGCAGGCGGATTGGAGATCGCAGTGATGAAAGACATAGAAGATTACAGGAGGTCTATTCTCAAAGCACAAACCCCGTCGTTTCGGCCGAGGTTACGGGCGTTTCTTACTCCGTGTCACTTACGGTTTAGTGAGGGGCCCGAACTAAAAATTAATGACAACACGATTGGTCCTGGATCGAAGGATTTGGAAGTTATGGGGAGAGGTTTTGCCCAGCAGTGGGATGACACAGGCTAACAGTAACAGTAATACGATAGGAACGTTGCCTTTAGACCCAATGTAAAAAAAATATATATATATCGCTGGACATTACACACAGCGACATCTAGTGCCACACTAAGCAACGAGGCTTGTGTCGTGGACACCAGATATTTGATTTATACTACTTAGATACTTTTTGTTTGTAAATACATACTTATTATACATATAAACATCCATGACTCGAAAACAAATGTCCGTGCTCATCACACAAATTTTTGCTCTTACCGGGATTCGAACCCGGGACCCTAGAAACGTAAGGCAGCCTCACTACCGCTGCACCATTCGGGTCGTCATGTGTTTCCAAAACTCATAAATCCGAAAATAATAGGGAGTAGGGTAGATTTCGAAGTTTCGAGCTGATTTCGGTCGAGCCCGTATCTTTGTTGACGGACTTGGTGATTAGATACCCAGATGTGACGTGATGTAATTTGTTAGTCTGTTGTTTGAGCCTGCTTCTATGTTAACCAAAACCGCATGCTTAAATGGCATATTGTCGTTTAACCTTGATTCATCTTTATAAAATTCAAAATGGCCACTACACTTTCAAATTAATATGGTAATGTTTAATTGGTATTGTTATAGGAATTTATATCAACATATCTACTAAATTTAGTTATTCTGTTTAGAGATAGAGAATAATTTAATGACATCCGGCATGTGTAAATGTATTAGTTGGTTTTCCATTCAATTTGAATTAACATAATTATCAGCGTTAGGTTAGAGTGCTATCAAACCTGTTTTAATACAAATTCTTGATTACATTTAGACGGCGCGGTTGGCACAAAAGCTGAGCGATTGGGTTCGATCCACGCACAGAACTAATTTTTGTGTGGCCTACATTATAGTTATTCCGGGATGGTATGGCCGTTTGTGTATGTGAGTTTAAATATTTGTAAACGCACCCACGGTATAGGAGAAATTCCCAGTGTGGGGCAATGTATCAAAAAAAAAATTGTTGAAAGTTGTACGATTGACTGCAACCTTCAACTCATAAGACAAACCAGACTAAAATAATGCAATTTCAAATTTAACTATAATGTATAGTTATTGTCAAAAGACCTACCTCAGTCACAAAACAAAACTCCACAACTTTAACACAGGTACATTCAAGCACAAAACGAAACAAATATAGCAAAAAACACGCGAAATTCACGTTTGACATTTACCACTTCTGATAATGGCAGCAACTGTACTTTGCTTCGGCCATTACTAGGAAATACGAGGTGCTTGAGAGTTCTCGGCGTTTGAAGAAGATTGTGTGCGAATTAAGTTATATGTTGTTTAAAAAATATTGTTTTGTAATAGAAGAATTGACGAGGAGGGACGAATCGCATGTGACTAAAGAGTGATGAATATAATATATAAAACTTGATAGATGGACAGAAAGATCAAAGTCACGATGGATGGATTGTGTGAGGAATGATATGAAGGAAATATTATATAATTGAGACTATTTAACTATTCTGGACCCCGCAACGAAATTAATCAGAAAAGAGTAGCGGAGGAGTAGCATAAATATAAATTCCACTTTCACCCCGTAGGAGACAGAACAAAACAAGACCAAAAGGGGACGTTTACAACTGGGAGAAGCCTAGTTGCCAACATTCTGACTGATAGATCAAAAGTTCGTTTGTGTATTTTTATTTTGACTTGTTTATTAAATCTAGTTTAATTCAATAATGTTTTTAATGTACTTAATTCTGAAATTTCAATAATTTATGTGTTTGTATTTGGTTTCTATTTTTGTTTTATATGGGTCTCGGACCTGAAATAAATGATTTTATTTTTTTTATTTTAAAAGTGTCTGTAAATAGTTTAGCTTAGAATTTGAGTCGTCTCTCAAGACTAAAAAATCTGACCATTTGCTGAAGACATTGCCGAACAACCAATGCACCAGTTCACAATATTCTTGCAACAATTATAAACTCTTTACGTAACTGAAGGACCCGTTATGGTATAGAACGGCGTGAAAGGCTTCTCGGGTTGTTGTCGTTGGTTGCGCAATAAAGAATGTTGGTCACCTCCAAGATCAAGTTTAAGGGGTCAATGTTTCAGAAGAAATTGTAGATTGGTTACGTTAGGGCGAAAGCGTCAAGTTCTTTGTGATTTGTAAGATCAGAATGTATCTTTATCAAAGTAAATAATATATATGTATTGACTAGCTGTGCCCCGCAACCCGGCTATCATTGTTAGCTCTTTGTCAGTTGTTTACATGTAGAAAGTATTACCCAGTACTGACTGGGTTGTGGAGGGCAGATAGGTAGTCACTCCATGTAAAATACTGCTTACTAGTGGTGTTGGTTGGAGGTAGCTGCATCTGGTTAGATTTTAAGCTGACCCCAACATAGTTAGGAAAAGGCTAAACAGAGGATGTCTGAAGTTACAAAATAAGTGTTTCACATTCGCAAATTATGTAAAACATTTTTTAATCAATTTCATAATACTTGACTGCCTAGTGGTCGTGCTAAATATGAGGTTCTGGGTTCGATTCCCAGGTCGGGCAAGTATTATTGGGTATCCTTCAGAAATTTCTCAGTAGCAGCCACGGAATTTGGATTTGTGCCCGTTTGATGGCTATAGACTCGCCCCATATTAGATAGGACCTAAAACATAACTAGCGAAATGTGGGTGTACTATGAAATACACTTCTGCTTAACCCTTACAGGCGTGATGTTATGTTATGTTATAAGTCAAGTAGACTGATTAAATCAAACATCAACAACAATCAGATGCGATATAATATTAACGCGGCTAAAATATTAACAACCCACATTAAACAATACTAGGTATAATAATTAATTAAAGGCATCACAGTTATCGGTTTTCGATCGGCAAGTTCAATAATACTAATTAAAATTTACCAGATTTTGGATCGCAGGACAGCTATACTGCTGTGAACTGATTATTATCAATTATTGTTAAATAATAATTGTTGTTTGTTTTATAATAATTTTGGTAGGTTAATTTTTTTGATTAATTTATTTATGCTTACTTACTTCATACGAACTAGACAGGTTCAGTCAGAGCTGGAAGCTGCTAGGACGGGCGGGTTCGCGAGAAATGGAAGGAGTGAAGAGAGACCTTTGCAAAGGAGTGGGGCAGAGCAAAAAAATGTACTTGGTCAGATAATTAAGAGTTGCGAGAGATTGGCAGGAGAAAACCGCACGGAGAGAACAGTGGATGGCTACGGGGAGGCCTTTGCCTAGCAGAGGGACAAGAAAAACAAAAAAATAAGAAGAGAAAACTCACAGTTAAGAACTGAAGAAAAACAGGTGTTGCGTTGTCCGCAACGTGGGACAACAGAAGATGCAGATGACTTGTTATGATTGACATCAAAATGATTTTATTTCATAATAACAGGAAGACTTACCGTGTTTTCCGAATTGCAGGGGTATCACACCGCCAAATACACTTAAGTTTTTTCAATCCAGGGCCAATGCGTACTAGCGGCGATTGGTGGCGGCGACCTCTCGCGTCCGGCCCCATGGTTTAATCCATGGTCCGGAGCGAGACGGAATGGGAAGCCGTCATGCTAACGAAGGAGGTGGCGGAACGTGAGAGGGAGAGAACCTCACGTCCCAGCCGCCGCGGGAGACGCATCGACGAGTGGCCCCCGGCCATCGTAGGCACGTGCGCCTCAAAGAGATGTCAGCAAAACAGACTGACCGGTCTGATTCTGATTCGGAAAAAAGGGCCGCAAGGGCCGACGCCTGTTGGGGCTGCGGGACTGTTCGAAAGAGATACCGCGTCCGAAACACAAAGGGCAATAAAGGAACATGGATGGGTTGTAGTCAGTAAAAGTCTGACACTCCCTTCTGCTTCGCCCAGAGCGGGAGAGGTAATTTGATGATTTCCCATCTGAAAAAAAAGGGCCAATGCGGACCACTGGTCGTTGATTTAGTCTAGTACATTACTAGTCTAAATCTGGAAAAATTTGGAGATAGTGGTATCTCCAGTCTGTCGCAACGCGTTTTGGCTGTGGTAGTACTTCACAAACTGACATACGACAGACCAGACCAGTGCAGTCTCACTTCAGCTTATCGGCTTTTTGAGCATTGCCAGTGCGCACTTCTAATCCTCACTTCTAACCTTTTTAAAAAGCAGGGCAGAGGTCCAGATAACCTACTTACCTACATTGCCATGTGTTCAACCTGCACGTAATGGGAGACAATCCTAAAGAATTAATCCAAACTTTAAAATCCTGCAGCGAATTGGAGACCCTCAGGATCGAAACAAGGCTCCAGTGCTCAGCGGTTACACTTACGTCCACTAGACTAACTACACAGTCGATACATTGACAGATTACACTTCCATATTCCATCAGCTCCGCTCATGCCATTGAATACAGTCTCCCCTATGATTAGTCGGGGTCCTATTCTAGTGCAACAATCGATTCAATTTGTCGCTCCCACATTTCCACTCTGTGATGTCTTATTATACGTTAAAAAAAATGGGGTTGTAAGAACTTAAACCGAAATGCCATAAAAAACTGCTAGTTTCGATATTTACTGCATTGATAATATTTTTGGATTCCGTAAAAAACAGGGTATAGAATTCTGAATAGTAGTAAATGAAATAAAGTGTATATAACCATTTTTTCATAACTGCACATTCTTGTAAAAAACATTGAAATTTACCAATCCACACAGGGCCCTTTTCTTTCGTTAGAGAGGTTTGTGTTCCAGAAAGGGGACGTTATATGAGAGCTGATCATGCTATGCTTATGCACCACGTGTAAGGGTCCGACTTAGGTACATGGGATTTTTTCTTGTAATGAACGGTCCTTCGAACCGGATCCTCACATCAAATTTTGTCGATTATAATTTTTGATACGTACCGAATAGTAACTAAAAATACAGTCAATATACTATCGTATATATATATTTTGTCACCAAGTCTTACAAAAAGTATCGCATTATCCAGTTTTAACTGGGTTGTGGAGGTCAGATAGGGAGTCGCTCCATGTAAAATGCTGATATTCAACTGCATCTGGTTAGAGTAGCAGCCGACCCCAATATAGTTGGGAAAAGGCTAGACAGATGTTGATGATGATAAATGTATTAATTGTCCCTTAAAAAGCCAAAAATAATTAAATGCATTTCAATTTTCGAACAAACAAGATTCACTAGAATAGGACACCCAATCATTCATGAATATTCACACGCATATTACAGTAAGCGATAGTCGTGAATACACATTGTAAGGGCAATTGTTGATCGAAGATGCGATGCATTGTTTCATTGCTGCGTGGGCGCGCAATCGATTCAGGAGATCAGTGAATTGAGCGCAATGGAACGTGATGGGCGAAGGACAATGAATATCGTAGTTATGAATATGTATAGTAGGTAGGTATGGCGTTATTGAAATTAATTTCAAGATCTGATATTAAGTTAATTATTGTTGATTGCTTGGTGGTTGTAATTGGTTTCGGTGGTTTTGTTTCCTCGGTGTTTTATAAAACAAAGCCTTTGTACTCTTAGCAATTTGATTCAAGTGAGGATTCCTTGTACTGGATTAGTATCGATCTGGACTTACCTCTTCTCCTTCTTTGCTTTTCGGTCACAAAGAGTTCAAATATGTTTGGCCCAAAGTTCAGCTACGTGAACTCCAGCTACTGATGCAGTCATAAGGTCATCATATGCATTGGTGACAGTGCAAGATGCAAGGTGGGTGATTTCTTGTGGGGAGAGGTGTGTCATATTAGTTGATGGGTTACGTCCATAAACCTCTGAGATTGCCTTTAGTCCAGCAGACTTAATTACGGAGTTTCTTTAGAGATTTCCAAGTATGCCACAGTAACGCGTCTTCAGCCCGAAGGCTTTCAGATGGTTCGAAAAAGTGGTTTGGAGGTTTAAGTTTCCTGTTTAACTTTTTCTCTTTCTCTGAAACACCAGACTCATTAATGTATCCATTCAATGTCATACGTACTTTCTTAGTACCATCGTTAGGGGTGAAAAAAACATTTAGAGAAATTCTGAAAGTACTCGTAGGTACGTCGAAGTAAAGTCAGATGGTACCTACTCGAACTAAGAGCACCGATGTAACAAAACGAGATCAGAACACAGCTTACAAGTCTTCTTCAGCTTCATCTACACATTTTGTTTCTATTATAAGCCTAAAGAGTTTATTTAGTTAAACGCGTTAATCACAGGAACTACTGGTTCCAATTGAAAAATTAATAAATATCGCTTGACATTATCTATTGAATTATTTTAGTGTTGGATAGCACATTTATCGAGAAAGGCTATAGGCTACATTTTATCACTGTACGATCAACAGGAGCGGAGTATTATTCTAAAATGTTGCAAAAACGGTAAAATAGTATTTTTATTATAATGGACAAAAGTCGCTCGCAACATCTAGTTGGAGATATTCGTCCTTGATATCCTTCCTTCTTCTGTCTCTGGGATTGAATTGCTTGGATTTCCAAATAACAGCGTAATTGATACAACCTACATACGCTTAATTCCAGAGTTAATTGATTATGGGATTACTCCGATCAAAGATCTACCCAAGTTCCTGATAACACGGTTGCCGCCCTAAATTACTGATTGAGTGTGAAACTTTAGTTTCAATCAACTAATCAATCAACAGGGACTAAAAACTTAACCTAATGGGACTTATGCCTGTGTTTACTTCGCTGAATTTTCAACCCTCGGCTTAGTACGGAGAGTTGATATTGCAAAAGTGCACTAATATTTTAGGCGTTCATTTAAGTGTTGTTAAGTGTTACTGAAAAGGAGCATTTGTTTAACTGGGTCAAAGTTTTAAGTTCAGTTTAGGAATGTTGTGACCTCTTTTTGATGTTTAGTTTGTTTACATCATGGCGCATTACTCTATACAAGGTGAAAGAGTCATCGACACGCAAACGATTACCATGTGTTCATCAGAATATCATTGATAAAAATCCCTTCGGCAAGCCGCAGGAGAAGGTAGATTTCGAAGAAGGTTCCAGCCATATTTTTTCCATAAAACTTATAGTTTTCGAAATAAAATATTTTCTAACACAAAAATGAAAAAATCATATCTCCGAAACGGTAAACATTTTTACCGTTTCGAAGATATGATTTTTTCACACAGACTGATAGTCACACGCGTACTTAACGACAAACCACACAGTATACCCGATAGTAGCAACCCTAGCCCTCTGATCGACAGTAGGCATTGAATTCAAGGACACATCCGAGTCACACTACTGCTTATAATTATACTGTGCCTACACGGAGAAAACGTTTGCAACAACAGATTTCTTTTCAAATTATCGATGTAACATTTATATCGTCGCAATGATGTACCAAGTATTCACTAAGTAATTCTTTATGTGTCGGTCCTTTCCAACCTGTATTAAGTTTCTTGCTACTACTTTTTACCACTTACTTAGGCTAACTTCATAGGTCCCAGACAACAATTAAGATATCAGTTGGAGAGCCTACTGATCTCTAAATGACGTCTTAGAGCGGCATTGTTTTTAATCTTACTGCAAAGTGAGAAAGAGTTGGAGCTCAACAAGACATCTAATCATCTCATTCTCTCAGAAAATTAAAGGCCTTCAAGACACGGAAATGATAATATTGTTGTCAAAAACATAACCCTGTTTTTGCTGTCTCTTGTAGTTAGGTCAAAAGGACACCGTTCACCGTTCGAAAATACACACGAAAAAACAACACAAGTCAAGTTGTTTTTTTCAAAAGCGGGCAGCGTACTCCCTGATGGTTCGTCATTATTATCGCAGACAATAGCTTAAACGTAGGTGTCTATAAGAGCACTGTTGAAGAAGACCACATAAATGTTTTTTTAATGTTTTGTCTCTGCATCACCTTGGCAGACTAGTGGAAAAAGCCCTAGTTTTAATAAAAAAATAAATAAGTGATGGATGGACTGCGTGAAAGTTGATATGGCTAGAAAGGAGGTGACTACTGAGATGACTAGTAATAGAGAAGTATGGAAGAAGAAGACACGCTGTGGCAAAATATACAATAATATGATAAAGAGCAAAGATTTGATTTTTTGTTTGTTTGTTTGTAACGATTTGTTTGTTAAACAACTCGAACGATTTTAAAATTAAATAGCTACGTTATCAGCGAGTAACATAGGCTATATTTTATCCCCGTACTCCCACGGGAACGGGAACTACGTGGGTAAAACCACGTGACGTCCGCTAGGGTTGCAACAGCGTCGAAATATCGGGAGCTCTAAACAAATAGTAATCACGAAAGATATCCCGTAAGTGACATTATAAGTTTAGTTCTAAACCGTGAAAGCTTAATACAACATTTAATAAACCCTTAGTTAGTCGCGCCAAAACATCCTAAATAAATTGTGTTAAGGGCAAGAGAATAATATTGTAAAAAGACGTCCAGTGGACGTCGTCTAAGGTCCAGCAAGACCTCTAAGAATCGGTAGCCTGTTTCGAAGCACACATTACTACTACGGAAATTCAATCCATTCTACAGAAGATAATTGTTTTTATCTTAGCGACACAGAGAAAAAAACCTCTCAATTAGAACCTGAATAACCTAAACGCATAAATAAAGGTAAAACAGAAAAAAGGTCCTTCGAACCACAACCCGTGGGTAATATTATGAACTAAACTGGTAAGGTACGCGAAGACACAGTAAAAAAGTAACCAGTAAATCAACTACACCCTCTTGTGAAACCAAACGTGGGTGAAAGGCCCGGACTCTGCCAAAGTGGAGACGAGCGGAGCGGAGAGGAGATGTGCAAGATTCGTCCAATCGAGACGACAGACGCGATGCAGAATTCGACCTAATTTATTGATCGGTTTCCACACATCTCCTCTCCGCTCCTTTCTTGTGAGCTTTGGTGGATTCCGAGCCTTAGAGTTGCCAAAACTTTTTATTAAGTGGCACTGCATACATCGTCTTCCTCGTTGACTGCCTCGTTGGTCAAGTGCTCGCAAGCGCGACTACTGAGCAAGAGGTCTTGGGTTCGATTCCTGGGCCGGGCAGAGTGTTACTGGGTTTTTCCATTAGGAATTTCTCAGTAGCAGCCACAGAGTCTGGATTCGGCTCGCCCCCTATTATACGGTAGTTGGTTGACGCGGACCCTCACTTTCAGTCCAACTAGTAGCAGCTGAAATCCATTTTACAAAGAACGACTGCCTATCTGACCAAAATCAATACTGGGTAATACGGCTGGTTGTCAGACTTTCAAGTGTTGTTCTCAGTTGAAATACTGTATGTTAATACTTTAAGTGTACAGTGGCGGGGAGAGAGGGTAGTCGTAAAAATGATAAATGTTCGCGCATTACGCGAGCACTGCACATGTGGCTAGCAATGTTTTTGTTAATATCTACAGAGAATTTGAACATAGGTTTCGAATGTTCAAGTACGAATGTGGGGAACATTTTACTGGGGGGATATAAAATGTGTTATGTCAATTTAACTTTAGTTTTGTATGGGAAATGTCTGTGGGCGAAAGGGCTACTGCTGAGTTTGAGGTCCTGTTATCAATTCCACAAAATTAAGGCAAAGTGTAGGGTTTTTACAACAACATTTTTTATCCGGTGTTTGGATTTGTGCCCGGTTGATGGCAATAAGCTCGCCCTCGGTTACATAGGACTTAAACATAACTGGCCAAATGTGGATGTCTCTGCTTAAGCAGCCTACGGGGGTTCACATGAAGGAATGAAAGTTCACTTGCCAGTGACACAAGCTTTTTCATCACGCAATCCGTCACATCATCCAAGGTCGTAAATGTGTATTATGTTATTAACCATTATGTTCAGACGTTTCTGAAAGGGAACAGAACAATGGCTTTTTAATTGTGTCTGTAATTACGGCTCGGAAGAGGTTAAATTACCTATTTACGGTTTTCAGATTTTTTCCTTTACATGTGCTGAAAGAAATAGCTTCTTGCAAAATTTTATGATTCTAGGTCAACGGGAAGTACCCTTTTAGGTATTGATTCCCTTGTGAAATAATGCGACATAAACGGCCATTCGTCTGTTGATCGCGTTGACTTACAAGTTACATTTTTTCACTGTTTCAAGGAGTAGCAGACTTGAGTATTTGATATTAATTTCAGCTAGATACCTCCACGCTTTCCTGAGAAAAAGGGTCTTGACAGACGGACGCACAGACAACAAAGTGATTCTTTAGGGATACCATTTTGTTGACTGAGTTACGGAACTCTAAAAATATATTTTCTGAAACATATAAAAGTGTAGTGAATAGTACTAGCAGAAGTATACATGTGCTAGAAAGAATTATTGCAGCAACACTTGAAAAAAGTGTAACAAGAATAATTTTCGTACTACTTTTTACAAATCAACTGAACAAAAGCATGCAAATTCATCTTAACTCAGAGCAATGTGTCTGTTATAAACGACGCGCGATTGTGCATAAGCTCTCTCATAATTCAAATGCTGGGAAACGTCTGGTCTGTGAGTTCTTGAGAACAAATTAGACAGACATTGGTTTTGCTTTTAGCTGCAAAAGTTCTCCAGAGGAGTACTTAAGAGGATGAATGTGCTGTAGAGCGCGGAAAAACTAATTGATTGAGTATTGGACAATATTAATGATTCCTGACTGAAAAACATGATTCTGTTTAGTCCGTCAGTTAGATTATCAAAAAATATTGGATACGTGTTTTTTGTTTGATCAAATTAATAAATGATTGACGAAGAAAAAACGCGTCAAAGATCATAAGTGGAAGCTTGTGACGTCACTTTACGGTAAAAAATGTACTAAAATATGACGTCACACGAGTTTTCGACGCACTGTATCGTCTTTTTTTTGTTTACGTGTGTCCAATATTTTTTGTAAATCAACCCAGAGCAGAATAGAACCAACCCATTACACTCACGGGTGTCGTAAAAGGCGACTAATGTCTGAGGCAGAACACCTTGCGCCTCCGTAGACCAGAGAATGGGCAGCAGCGTTTTCAGTTAGTCATTCATCACTGCGATCTCCAATCCGCCTGCCAAGCGTGGAGATTATGGCAAATTCCTCCCATCATGGGAGAGGTTTATGTCCAGCAGTGGACGTTATGGGCTGTTGTTGTTTATCTGACGGACTAATTAGATTTCTTTTGTCATCTACCCTATTCTGCTGCGTGTTTTAACCCGAAAGGAGCCCGTGGCGTGGATAGCGGATCACTCCCTATCTCGGAAAGGAGACCTGTGCCAGTGTTCCAGAAGTAGGACGTATAATTTAGGGTTCCAAAGCCAAATGGCTAAACCGGAACCCTTTTACATTCGACCGGTCCGTCTGTCGCTCTGAACAGTTAAAATTTGGAGAGTAAATATAAATATATAAATATATCACTGGACATTAACACACAGCGCCATCTAGTGCCACACTAAGCAACGAGGCTTGTGTCGTGGACACCAGACAGTAAGTTGATATACTACATAGATACTTTTTGTTTGTAAATACATACATATTATATATATAAAAATCCATGACTCGGAAACAAATGTACATGCTCATTACACAAACATTTGCTCCAACCGGGATTCAAACCCGGGACCCTAAGAACGTAAGGCAGCCTCACTACCGCTGCGCCATTCGGGTAGTCGTAGTAGATATCCTAAATTATGAACCGCTACACAAAAGTGACGTAAAATTATGCAGGTTTAATGAGCGTTGAAAATATTGTTTGGTGCTACGGAACTCTGTGTGTGCGAGTCCGACCATCATTTAGCCGCTTTTTATAATGACTGTCTGGTGGTAGTAAGTGCCACTGCTGGTATAAATAGGCTCCTCTCTTCAGGTCTGCCTAAACCTTTGGGGATTAGACGTTTGATGTTATGATATTTGTGTAAGGATTATTAAAATGACATTCTGTTGTGAATTAAACTTGCTCTATACGAATTCTGACAAAAATAAAATGTGCAACAACTGGAGCATTCAAAGCTAAGCCATCTTAAGCTTGTCGTATTCATACTCCAAACCACGTCCAATCACAAGACAATACAAGTATATGCTTCTCTATTCAATCCACGCCAAACAATAGTTCATATTGTGTTCAAAACAGAACAATAAACCTAGGAGAAATCGCCATATATATGTTAGGAAAGAGACTTTTTATGCTCCAACTAACTTCATCCAAGTCGGGTACGTAGTACATGAGAATTGTGACGTCATCAATTCGGAATGGATAAGAGTAATGTGCCCAGATGGACACACGATATTGTTACCAACGCGGAGCTAGGCACAAGCAAAGAGATTCCTATGCCTAGCAGTGGGTGAAGTCGGGCTGTGGGTGGATAGATGGAAGGGGAATGTGATGTTTACCTTTTACTTCATAAAACAGGAGAGAGACCTACGCCATCCACTTTACGCATTTAAGAAATTGAGAAACAGATTAAAGAGCCTTTGCAGTTTCCTGGCGTCGTCCTCCCCGTTAAAAGATAGTAGAGCTAGTTAAGTGTGGCACGAATAAAACTGTGGCTTCTCAAACATTCCCCTGGAGGTGATTAAGTTAAGCCTGCAAGAAAGCTCGCAGCGGGCCGCCAACTGCCATGACCCATCTGGAAATTCTTAAATATGAAGCCAAATGGGCCACTGTAAGTAGGTATATATAGCTTAGCTGGGTTCTTCGATAAAATAAAATGTCAAATGATGGCTCATTTGCCCAGGTCACTTTTCAAAAGTCCGAAAACAGGTGCATGGTTTGAGTTGGTTGTTTCACATTGAAAAAAAAAATCAATAAATTCCGTTACTCATTTAAAAATATATGGTTTTGACAATATTGGCTTAATACTTACTTCGGTAATGCATTATTTAATACTCGAATTTTCTTTAAGTCGTGTGAAAATCCAAGTGTAAATAATTTTTAAGTGACTTTTCAATGAAGACTAGTTTACTAAAACAGCCTTTATTTATCAATATAAATTTTAAACAAGATTTTATTAAGAAATCTGTTAGCTTTACGCAAGATTCAAAATTGAGCAACGTACGAAAATTGAGCCTTAACGAAAACTATGTTGTAATTTATAGTTTCTAAACTTGAAATCAATTGGCTGTGTATAAACAAATTTTGTTTACAGAAAATCTTCATAAGAGAATCTGATAAATTTTCTTTCTGAAAATGTGTTCTTAGTACTTAAAATCCAACGTTTAAAAGCCCTTTTCGCGGAAACTGTTAACATTTAAGAAATTAATAAAAAGTTTAATTTGATTTACTGATGTTCACTGAGATGTTAACAGAGTAATGCAATAAACATTACAAATACATTATGATTAACACATAAACAGACTTTGGAGACAATGTGTCTTATGAAAAAAACTTTGCTTAGAGATTCCAGCGTGGAGCACAAAAGGGGTGCACTTTCACAAACAATGGGACACCTGATATCGTGTTCTGCGTGCATACTTAGTAAGATTACTGTCATGCTGACTAAGATGCCATGCACATGATAAGAAAAAGATGATACCTACATTGTTATGTCCAGAAATGCAAAAAATAGTTGAGCTATAAAGCATAAAATGTTTGGTAATACAAACTATGTCCTACAGATCAACTGCTCAACTAAATGAGCAATCTGATTGAGCAGTGGGGAAGAGCCGAATTTAACGTCATCAACATCACCATTATCATTATTAGCCTAAAGTCTTTTGTTTTTGTTCTCTATGCTGAGCATATCTCTTCTCCCTTTTATGTCTCTCATATGTTTTATGCCAATATTTTTTTTTTTTTTACAACTGTAATAACTCCATTACTACTACTACAACAGCCCATAACGTCCACTGCTGGACATAAGCCTCTCCCATGATGGGAGGAATTTGCCGTAATCTCCACGCTTGGCAGGCGGATTGGAGATCGCAGTGATGAAAGACTAACAGAAAACGCTGCTGCCCATTCTCTAGTCTACGGAGGCGCAAGGTGTTCTGCCTCAGACATTAGTCGCCTTTTACGACACCCGTGAGTGTAATGGGTTGGTTCTATTCTACTCTGCCGGATACCACACGGCTAAACTCCATTGACCAATTAAGAAATCGCCGTTCCAATTCTGGGATGAAGATGTTGTTCTGCCACTGTTGGTCCAAATTCATCCATGGACCATTTGTCATTCAACCTGTAAACAACTTGGAAATCAACGCATCATTAATTAAAACAATGTCACTTACGGGATATCTTCCGTGATTATTGTTTATTTATGAGCTCCCGATATTTTGACGCTGTTGCAAGCGCCATGATCGCGGGTTAACTGGAAAATGCGGGTGGATGGAAAAAAATTTGTTAGGAGCAGCCAAGTCTGTCTTCCCCTTTTTCTTTGGCTTTTGCTACGCGCACTACTGGAAATCGACACTAAATCACGGCAAAACACACTCACCAGGTTTTGTGAAGTCCTTATTGTGTTGCTGGCTGCTACTTTTGAGCATACTCAATACTGGATTCCACGTAAATAACAATTTGAAGCTATAATTTTTTTTTTTTTTTTTAATTTTATCAAGGAAGATATCCCGTAAGTGACATTTTAAGTATCATTCATCAACTCAATCGCATGTATCGATAACGTGTTTACTTCTCGATTCATACAAGTGAAATAACAAGATCGATTTGAAAGATTGATAATCACAAAAGTTGATACAGAGCTCAGTTCTGAAGAAACAGGAACTGCGTCTGAGGAACCTAAATAAATAGTAGTTTGTGGAGAAAAATTTTATATTTATTTGTTAAAGTATATTTTATTTTCTGCGTTTTTTTATTTTAGAATACCCTGTTCCTGATTTCGATGTAATAATAGTGGTTTGTTGTTGGTATGCTTTCAGATCCAGAGACGGATCCGGTTCTTTAGAAATCCGGAGACGTAAAAGTCTTCTATATTGGAAATCGCGTTATGGAACGTAAATGGAGTTGGGCAGGACACCTAGCAAGGCGCAGTGATGGCAGGTGGAGTAACGTTGTGACCGAGTGGCGTCCAAGGACTGGGAAGAGAAGTGTTGGTCGTCCGGCGGCGAGATGGGCAGACGATATTGTTGCCATCACAGGAATATCCTGGATGAGGCAAGCACAAGAACGTGAAGCTTGATACAAGCATAGACAGGCCTATACCCAGCAGTCGGTGAAGTCGGACTGTTGTTGTGATGATTTTAGACAGTAACTATGTAAGGCTGTGCATTACATGTGTGAAAAAATAAAACCGACTCCAAGCTAAAATAACTTTAGCTTCAAAATTTGACGGCAAAAAAAAAAATGAATCAAACCAACAAAAGTCACCGACTTTTGAAGCTAAAGTTATTTTTCACTTTTTTTGTATTTTTTAAGACGGTTCTATTTTTTGCAAAAAAGTTTTTTTAATTTTTCCGGTTTTAGGGAACTCTACAATATAATAGACAGCAAATCTGTCGTGATTGCTGCAATCGCTTCGATGCTTATTGTTTATTAAAAACAAAATCATCCAAGCTATTGCACCTATCACGACCAATTTGCCGTCTATTCTTGAAGAGTTCCCGTGTATAGTATATCTCCGAAAATCAGCATCAGATCTTCACCAAACTGACCACCCACTAAATGGGACCACCGGTAAATAATATTCTTACAAACAAAAAAAGAACCATCACAATCGGTTCACAATAAATTGATATCGCTGAACATAAACAAAAGAAAAAAAAATCTGACGAATTGATAACTTATCGTTAAACATTATGAAAACCAAAATCACCAACCACCGCAAAAGATTCTGCCTGTCCCACTTGGAGAGAACGTGAGTTTAAATTTATATGTAACACAAACGATTCCATCCACTACTATCACATTTCTAACTCATTCCCCAGATTGCATACAGGCAGTTTCTCTGCTCATTCATAGTTTTTCCTGTTGATTAATTGTCATTTTTTTCCATAATAGTGTACCCAGTGTGGGCAACAATGGATCGCTTCAATGGAAACTTGTTATTTCCGTGAACAATACTGTGCGTCAGCTAATGGATACGAAGCTGGACTGTGGGCGGTGGGATTAGTGATAGGAGACCGCGGTTAACCTGTTTTGGTATAAATAGGCTAGTTTCCACCATCAATAAATTGCAAATCTATTTAGTCCGTCAGTTAGAGTATTGGAAAATAATGGACACGTATTTTTTGTTTTTGTAAATCAATGAATATTGACAAAGATAAAACGCATCTAAACTCGGGAGTGGGGGCTCGTGACGTCACAACGCACTAAAAATTATAGCACGGCGTGAGTTAAGTTACGGCGAACGAAATTATTATTAAAAAATATTTATTTGAATTAAAACAGTGTTTATTGGTTAAAATGTTCTACAAGACTAATTTACAATTATATTATTTCTATTAACTAAAACTTATTACTAAAATCTGCAATTCTGCAATTGTGCAGTTTATTCATGACGCACGGGCGCATCCGCTGCATTAGTCAGCGATTACGTTACTCGGACGATATCCTAACTCCTCCCTCCTTAAGATGGAAGCGCGTCCCGCAGCCTCCCGCAGCGTCCTCGGTGCGAGGTTGATCCTGTATTGGTCGTCGCTGTTTCCACTGCCAAAGCTTCCATAGAACGATTGTCATCAGGATGAGGTAGAGTCCTAATGTTGACCAACTGGGCGTAGCCATCATAGTCTGCCAATCGATTGTGGGTTCTTGTAAGTTGTCGGCTCGTTCTATCAGCTCGTGGATGCTGTCCAGTGATATATCTTCCAATTGTAGGTTGAAATGGGTATTCTCCTCTGGAATCACGGCTTTACTGGTAAGTGGTATGATTTCGTCTGCTGCGACAGTATTGCTGTTTGTCGTTAGTGTTCGGTTAAGTACTTGCATTTGGCAATCACTTGTAATACTGGCGATGTGTATTCCTGATATCCTTTTGTATTCAGATTTAGTTCCACATTTAGTTCTTAGGACTTCTTCTTCCTTCAGGATGATAAGCCACTTGTTGTCTTGGAGTTTCTGGATTCTTCCCTGTTTGAGGTCTATCTTGGCTCGTGTGCAGTTTGTGTTTTGGTGTTTCACGAGTGAAATTATGCAGTCTTCTGATTCATCAACAGGCTGGGTGTTCAACGACGTGCAGAGTTGTGTATTCTGTGTGATCTGTTTGCAGTCTTCTTCTAGGTACGAGTACTCGTTGGTGCCCAGTACGAGGTATTTGGATTTAGGAATAATTGCTAGGTTTTGTTTGTCGGGAATGGAGTATAGATGAATTAGGTCGTATTGGTTTATATCGATGGAAGGAATGTCCAATATAAATGTTAACGTGTGATCTGTACTATAAGCTTTTACACTAATAGACTTCTCTAAGCTATGTATATTGCTAATAGTAATGCTATCCACTGGTCTAAAATTGTATGATTTCTGAATAGCTAACATTTCGTTTATAAGAATGTGTGGGGATATGATGCTTGGATGCATAACTTCTAACTGAGCAAAGGTCATGGCGTCTTCTAAGATTACTAGCTTATCTAACAGCAATTGCAGACTGAAGTCTATTTGTATATATAAATCTAGAAAGTGCAACCTATTTACTATAATATTATTGTTGAAAGTGGTATTTCTTAACATTATATTTAGTTTTTTTTTGATTTTCGTCTAAAAGCTTAATCTGTTTACTATACTCTTCAACTGCGTGTTTTGCTATGAATAATGATTGCTTTTGAGACACATTAATTTTATTTACTGAATTTCGTAATTTTGATATTTCATTTTCGAATTTAATAGCATCTTCGTAATCTAAATTGCCTGTTATGGTTTTTACAATGGAACCTAGGCCGTTAATAAAACCACGTCTAAACCTATGGTGCGGTGCAATAAACACTATCTTCTTACCTATTAAATTTAAGCTATTATCTATTTGATCTTTATATGCCCTATTTGATTGCTCGTTATTTTCGGCAGCCTTAGTATTGGCATATAAGGACATAAGTTTCAAAGTCGTTTCGTGTAAATAGGATACGTTATATACGCATGCCAAACTAAACGTATCTACTTGCTTCAAAATTTGACCTTGTTTTAATAAAAGAATACCATTGACGTTCTCTACGGGGTTAAGAGTCAGGTTGGCGGTTGTGTAGAGCAGGAAGGTTCCTGTCCCGTGGGTACCGCACGATCTCCCGTGAGGCGGCGTGCCTCCTTGCCGGATTGCCGCCATGGGATCTGGAGGCGATAGTCCTCGCGCGCCTACGTGAATGGCGCGCGAGGACTGCCGCGACAAATTGTCGCGCAGCGGACAGACTTCCGGCGTGATCTCATGGCGACATGGAGAGAGCGACTGTCGCAACCCCGTGCAGGGCACGCCACAATAGTGGCGGTAAGTCCCCTCTTTGAGGAGTGGCTTGAGAGACGCCACGGCGTCCTCACCTTCCGCCTGACGCAGGTCCTCACCGGACACGGTGTTTTCGGGAGGTTTCTGCACCGAATCGGGCGGGAGGAAACGCCCGGGTGTTTCCACTGCGAGGATCGACCGGAGGACACGGTGGAGCACACGGTGGAGGTGTGCCCCGCGTGGGCGGAGCACCGCCGTGTCCTCGAAGCGGCGATTGGCGGCGGCAACCTCTCGCGTCCGGCCCTGGTGCAAGCCATGGTCCGGAGCGAGACGGAATGGGACGCCGTCACCTCCTTCTGCGAAGCAGTAATGCTAGAGAAGGAGGTGGCGGAACGTGAGAGGGAGAGAACCTCACAGCGTCCCGGCCGCCGTGGGAGACGCCCCGGGCGTCGGGGGCCACCACGTGGCCCCCGGCCACCGTAGGCGCGGGCCTGTGGACGGTGGGCTATGGGCTAGCTCACCGTCCGTCCGTCTCATGACGACAGGCCGTGTCGACGGCGCGTTCGTGTTCCACGCGCGCCTCAAAGAGAGTCAGCAAAAAGGAAGGGGTCCGAAAGGACCGATGCCTGCCGGGGTTGCGGGACTATTCGAAAGAGATACCGTGGCCCCGGAACACAAAGGGCGATGAAGGAACATGGATGGGTTTTAGTCAGTAAAAGTCTGACACTCCCTCCTGCTCCGCCCAGAGCGGGAGAAGTCATTTGATGATTTCCCATCCGAAAAAAAAAAAAAAAAAAAAAAAAAAAAAAAGGAAGGTTCCTGTGACGAGGGTCCTGGAACAAGATGTTGTCTACGTAAAAGTTTAAAATGAACTCTGATGGATTTAGAATTGGGGTGACTTCCTATGATTTCGGCAACATTGTTAGGATGAAGATGAATGATCTTATACGGACCTTTAAATACTGACTTCGTTTTGTCGCTCCTCGTAGTCTTTGCAACCTGTTTATATACTGTTTCACCTACCTTAAACGTGATCGCCTCAGCAGCCTGATTTCGCTTTTCTATTACCTGCTCTTTATTTTTAGATACGAGAGCTGCTATGCAATCCTGTACTGCTTCTGCATTTTTACGATGGTTAAGGACATAGTCCTGATAGAACTCTTTAGGATAATACAGTTCTAGTGGATTCCTGGATGCTGTATGACCAAATAAAAGCTCGCGCGGTGTATAACCTGTCGTAGAGTGAATGGCATTATTGTAGGCAATAATGGCGTACTTCATTAGTAGTTGTATAGGGTCATCTTTGTTTGTCATTCTCTGGATTCTTATTATTTCAGCAATGGTAGAGTGAAAACGTTCAATGGGTGAGTTGGAATTCGGATTATAAGGGGTCGTGAAGTGTATGTTAATGTCATGAGAAGCGCATACTTCCTTTATGACGTCATTGTCGAATTTCGTGTCTGAATCTGTGGTGATTTTCAGGGGTAATCCTAGTATGGAAAATATTTGTAATAAAGCTTCTGCGATATGAACGCTGCTTGAAGCATTTAGCGGTACAGCCTGGGCAAATTTTGAAAAATTATCTATAACTGTCAGGAACGTCGCGCCTCCAGTGGAATATAGGTCCATAAACAGATGTTGAAGTGGTTTTGTAGGTGTCTCTGTTAACGTTAGTAGGGGTTTTAAAGGGTTTCTTTCGTATTTGGCTCTTAAACACATGTCGCATTGATTAATGAATCTTTGAATTGACAATAGCATATTAGGCCAGTGATAGTTTCTGTGGAGTTGTTTATACGTCTCCTGAATACCTCTATGTGCCGATTTGCCTTCGTGATATCGCTTAATGAGTTCTTGTTGCTCAGTTTTGTTTTCAACAAGGGTAACTCGTGACGTACATCTTATAAGTTTAGGACCCCTGTCGTTGAAAATTGTAGTGTAGACTCTCGAGAAGGCAAAGTACAGATTTTCATCGTAGAAATAGCAGTGAAAGATACGGTCTGCTATTGTGTGCTCTTTTAGGAACCTAATGATTTCGGATTCTGTATTGTTAACGGGAATGAAAACATCTTTAATAACAGTCCTAGAGTTAGTTGATCTATTTTCCACTCTATATGTTAAACCCGGGGTAGACCTAATATGAAATTGTTTTAGCTGTTTGTCTATTGCATCAGATAAGATCGGGATGCCGTTGTTTTCATTATCGGGTTGGGTATGATTTGTCGAGACTAACTGGCCAGGGTCGACTGTATTAATGCTCATTGAGTCTGTTCCGTTGTCAGTGTGGGGATGGTTAGTACTTCTTGCTTCTACGTCGTTATTATTATTGTTGGGTCCGTCATTATTGTTGTCTCGGTCGTTATCTGTCTCTGCTTGTCTACGGGCGCTCTCAAATATTCTGTTTATAATGTCATCGTCGTCGTTATCGTCAAAATTGACAGCTAGAGAATCTATGCTGTTGTGAAAGATTTTGGCCCTGGATAATGCATCAGCGTTAGTGTTTTGTTTGCCCTTTTTATAGACTACCTTATAGTCGTACTCTGCTAGCTTTAGTTTCCAACGTGTTAACTTTGAGTTGGGGTCTTTTAGGGACATCAGCCATGTCAAAGGTCTATGGTCTGTATAGATGGTGAATTTGCGGCCGTACAAATAAGGCCTAAAATATTTGATAGCCCAAACTATCCCAAGTAATTCCTTCTCTATTGTCGAGTAACGGGTCTCGGTTTCTGATAACGTTCTTGAAGCGAACGCTACTGGTTTGTCAGCACCAACATTGCCTTGCGATAAAACTGCGCCTAACGCAAAGTCGGATGCATCAGTTGTCAAGATAAATGGTTTGTCAAAGTCCGGGTATTGTAATATTGGGGCATTAGTCAGAATTTGTTTACATTTGTTAACTGCGTCTAAGAATTCATTACTATGAACAATTTTTGCGTTCTTTTTAAGACAGGCTGTTAACGGTTTTGTAAGCTTCGCGAAATCTTTAATGAATTTTCGGTAATAACCTACTAATCCTAGGAAGGACTTTATGTCCTTTTGTGTTTGTGGTATGGGGAAATTTAAAACAGCTTTTATCTTGTCTTTGTTGGGTTGTAATCCTTGGTCAGTCAATTCATGTCCTAAAAAATTCACATGTTTTTGTAAGAATTCTGACTTGTCTAATTGTACTTTGAGATTATGCATTTTGAATCGCTGAAGTACTAACTTGAGTTTTTCATTATGATTCTGCAGTGAGGTGACTGCAATTATGACGTCATCTAAATATGTGAATACGTTGTCTATCCCTCTAAGGATATGGTCCATAAGTCGCTGAAAAGTGCTAGGAGCATTTTTTAACCCAAACGGCATTCTTAGGAACTCATAGTGACCTCTTTCTGTAGTAAACGCAGTTTTTTCTATGTCGTTAGGGTGCATTTCCAATTGATGGTAGCCACTTGCTAAATCGAGGGTTGTAAAATACTGTGCGCGCCCTAATCTATCAAGTATGTCGTTGATGTTCGGTAAAGGGTACTTGTCTTCAACAATTCTATCGTTTAGTCGTCTGTAGTCTATAACGAGTCTCCATTTAACCTTTCCTGAAGCGTCGGGTTTTTTTGGGACGATATGGACAGGACAAGACCAGGGTGAAATACTTTCACGTATAATTCCCTGTTTTAATAAATTGTCTATTTGATTTTTAATTTCTGTACGTTGTTGCGGGGCTTGTCTATAGTTTCTAACGAAAATAGGTGTGTCGTCAGTTAATCTTAATTCATGTTTTACGGTATGTGTGAAAGATAATGGTATGTTTTCAGAGTGAAATACGTCGCGAAATTGATAGCAAATTTTGTTAATCTCACGTTTTTCTTCTTCATTCATATGGCTGGTTCTAATTTTCTTTAAGTGTTCGCAAAGTTCTTTGTCAATGTCAGTTTTAGTTTGAAGGGTGTTAATTTTGTGTGTTTTATTTTGATTTATCAATTGTGGTGGTAAAGGCTCAAGGGGTAAGTGGCAATTGTTACTGATTACTTGTTCTTTGTCAGTTAAATTAATTATAGATGTCTTAAAAAATCCATTTTTTACCGTTACTACAGCAGCGGGTGACTTGAGTCCTTTAAACCAATTAAAGTCGTCACAGATATAGTTACCGTCCATACAATTCGTTTTTACTGTTATAAACTTTTCACAATTGGGTTCAATTTTTAGTCTTTTTGTTGGATAGTCAAAATAAATTGGTATTTCGGTATTATACGTTCGCAATAGCTTATTTTTAAAATCTATGTTACACCCTAATTCTTTTAACAAGTCCATCCCTATTAGTCCTTTATACTTTGGGTCAAAATCGAAAAGTAAGAATTTATGATATATGTCTGTCTTAAACTGTGGGGGTAACGGTAAAACAGCAACATGTTCATGGCGAGTAACAGCATGCGCGGTTTTCACTTGGAATGGTTCGCGCTCAACGCAGTGTTCAAGATTAGTACCGGCTATTACGTCAGGTGATATCATACAACGCGAAGCTCCAGTATCTAATAAAAATTTACCTTGAAATTCCGGCAATTCTATATAAGGAAGATGGTCTTTACCTTGGTTATTGAGGTGAACCGTCTTTACTAGCCGTGGTTCAATGGGTCCTCGTTCTGGGGAAAATCCTGATGGTTTAGTCCCTCCACAGGCATCTCCAGAGTGTAGCTGTAGTCTTCCCCATTATGTTGTAAATTATTATTATACTCACCTTCATAGTAGGCGTCGTGGTCAGGGTAACACTGGTCTTGGTTGTGCTGTGTATAAAACATTTCTTCGGAAGCGAAACGTGGTGTTTCGGGCTTGCTTACCGATCTCATGGTGACGTCAGACACCTTTTGCGGCGGGTTCACCTGCTGGCGAGGTATATTCGGCTGAGGCCTAAAATTACCTGGGTTTCTGACAGTACCAGAACCACTAGGTCTTACGTTACCTGAAGCGGGCCTTCCCGGGGGTGTGCCTTGACCCCTCTGTTGTCTCTGATCTATGTTCCAGCTATTACGCGGGGCAAAGTTATTATTTTGGGGTACCGTTTGGTTTGGCTTGGGTATTTCTTTTGGTTTGTTTTGGATCGAAAGTGCATTAAAACTATTATTGAGTCTATTGAATGCCAAACGTGCCTCCTCCTGCCTAGCCGTTACTATGGCTGCTTCAAGAGTCGTAGGTTGTGCAATTCGCACGCCAATGGAGACGTGAAAGTCCAAATTATTAACGTATTGATCTATGACCATACTCTCATAGTATGACTTATCTGTATGCCTACCTACTACGTTTAGAGTGTCTAGAATTTCCCTTAGTCGTTTACCAAACGTCTCGGCGTCTTCATTTTTATTACGACGCAAACGCGTTAGTTCTTGCATCAACTGTATTTCGTTACGCGGCTCGCCTAATCTACGCGTCAACGCAGCCTTAATTGTTTGCCAGCTATCAACTGTTTCTTCGGAAGCTATTGCACTGATCGCCGAATCGCTTAATTTGCTTTTGATTAAACTAACAATAGCGGGATTCACCCTAACTTGTGGATCCAGTAATAGCATCACATTTTCAACTTCTCTAATAAAGTAATTTAATGTTTTAGGATTGCCATCGTATTTTGGCAACAGCTCTGAAACGAACCTGAAAGTCGCTAGGTCGATGCTTGCCATAGCCATCGTGATTTTAGATATTGTAAAATGGGAATACAAAACAAATTAGTTCTAAATCACTTTAAGATATTATTGAGATTATGTATAATACCTGACACTGCCTACTCTCTAAGAAGTTAGCTTGAAGTTACTTTAATTATGTTTTACGGATAGTGATTATAACGCATACGTAAACAAGTAAATATGACACCGAATGAATTGCTACAAAATGCGAAATGTATACCGCGATTTTAGCACGCATACATAGCACCTAAATTCAACTGAATATAATAAACTCCTATAACTAATGTAATTTGCCTATAGCGATTTTAGCCTATAAACAAAACACAGATAACATTTATAGAATACGGCAGGAAATATAGCATAGGAAACTGGGTATACAACAAGCACTCACCACAGTATCTTCTGCATCTCTAGCCGGGCCTTGTAGGACAGCAGGACTCCCAATTCTCCAGAACTCCCGCAGGTTGTTCGCCTTCGTAGATTCGAATTTGTGATCGCGAAGATAACGATAGATACCGTTCACTCTTACCGAAGAGTTGTATTCGAAGTAGAGTGTCGCGATCCTACCGACTGCGCCAGTTAAGTTACGGCGAACGAAATTATTATTAAAAAATATTTATTTGAATTAAAACAGTGTTTATTGGTTAAAATGTTCTACAAGACTAATTTACAATTATATTATTTCTATTAACTAAAACTTATTACTAAAATCTGCAATTCTGCAATTGTGCAGTTTATTCATGACGCACGGGCGCATCCGCTGCATTAGTCAGCGATTACGTTACTCGGACGATATCCTAACTCGTGACGTATTGAGAATTTTAAAAGCTTCGTATCTTCGTCAATTTTGGTTAACGTAACAAAAGAAAAAATATGTGTCAAATATTTTTTGATCTAACGGACGAGCCAATTAGATTTTTTCAGGACACAAGCCTACTGTAGCCTTGAAGATGGGAAAATAACTCTCCCTAACCCTTCGGGAATTAAAAACGTGATGTTATGTGTTTATTACAAAAATATTTAACGATCAAGACCGATATAGTCCAGTGGTCTTGTTTATACCCCAGTTTTCCTTTACCACAGATTCAGATTACTACAGTGCAGTGTCAGGGTCTAAAACTTAGAACACGTTGAAGAAAAATAAAAATATTAAAGCAAATAGGAATCAAAAACAATAGAAAAAAAAATGTACCACAAAGAAACTCATACGACGGCAGTGCATCGTGCTTCAGTCTGAGTCATAATAAACCATTATCTTATTATTACTTAGAAGGTAGGTGGATTAGACGACAAAATAAAACAAAATATACATACAAATTGCAATAATATAGCTTATGTACAATGTCTAGCTTAACCAGATTCGGGTTTCTTACAGCTAACTTTATTTAGATTGTGAGATTTGCAGTAGAGGAAATGTACCAAGTTTGACATATCGATGCGAATTTTCTTGACAAGCAACGCCACCTTGAAGTGCACACTAAGAGCCTTATCACACTAGCAGATTGCGAGCGGATTAAAAGCGGAGCGGGCGCGAAATGAATTCGCCGCGGATGTGCAACGAATTCGCTGCGCATTCGCATCGCAACGCAAACTAACGCGCTTTGCAGCCTAACATTAATAATTGAGTGCACTTTCACGCTGCTATTCGCGGCGAATTCGCTGCGCACCCGCTCCGCTTTGAATCCGCTCGCAATCCGCTAGTGTGATAAGGCTCTTAAAGTGGTTGTACTATAGCTAATAATGCAATTTTTTTTTGACAGATGGACACTGGATAGAGTTTGTCATTCTCATGTCTTGTACCAACAACAAACACAGACTAGGATAGGGCATCCGTTTGTAATTGAAGCCAGCTTGTTATTAACTAGTTGCACTCATTTTTACCACTGACGTGAATACTAAGTCAACGGTAACTTTTACCGGTAGTTATTTATTAACATCTCGTTGCTCTAACGAAACGTTGGGAGTTACCGATAGTTGAACACTCATTATAACCGGTTTCATGTTTTTATTTAAATTTTTCTTAAGATGCATGTAGAATTTAGTTAATCACGAATCAAGATATCGTAAAATTTAACTATACGTCTTCGACTATAAGGTAAAAATATCCGTTCTGTCTAACCAATATCGAATGATACAGTTTGTAAGTTTGGGTGTAGTAGGAAATCTTCGGAACTTCTAAGCCAATACCGAAAATTCGTTCAGTAATTGGACACGAGAATAAATAAAATATATAAAAAAAACCCTAATAATATCCTATTTAAAAAATAGAACGTTCCCGTGGGACTTTTCTTCTTCTTTACGTATAGATAAGACTCAAATTGTATTAGACCAGTACTATGTAGCCACTTATATAGCTCTAAAATTTTCTTGATTAGTTTGCAGGATTATATCTACAGTGGCCAAACAATTATTCTCAATCACAACGCGAGCGAAACCGCGGACAAAAGCGAGTATTTCATGAAGAGCTTCATTCATAACTTCTTTCACAGCTACAACCGCAAACATATTTACTACAAGATATTTTTATTAACCTCACATTCGCGTAAAATCTCCGTGTGAATATTCCATAAAAGAAAAAATGTCCCTCGGGGTAGGATAGTGAAATAAGGTGCTCTTTATTGTAGTGTCATAATTTTTCGCGATCTTTCGAGATAAAGGCTTTAAATCATAGTTTGTTTATAGGTTATACCTTAGTTATTCTAGCATTTATTTTGTAACTTTGTTCGGTGCAATGGCTTTGTGTTTGTGGCAAAGGGTTAGGCAGATGTGTACCTAATAGTACACTCACATTTCTCCAGTTATGTTAAAGTCCCATGTAAAAGGGGCCGAGCCTATTGCTACCAACCGGGCACAAATCCAGACTACGTGGTTGCTACTGAGAAATTTCTGATGTATATCAAAATAACAATTTATTCGACCCGGGAATTGAACGCAGGACCTCCTACTCTGCAGTCGACCAATGACGCTGTCAGTATTATTTTATTTGTTTCAACACCTTAACAATAAGAAGTCGAACCGATGAGACAATGCAGGTTACAACGAGTTATGCTCGACTCGTCACTGTTTTTACACGTCATCAAAAAACAAAATGCTCAGCCTATTGATGTACTACTAGACGTAGGGATCTCCCAAGTGAAGTAATCATTATTTGAATAATTACCTTCTTGTTAAACAAATTACTACGAAAAATTTATAATATCATGATACTGAGAAGAACAAGAGAGCAGAATGGATCATCACCTATGAGATGAAACAAAAACATAGTACAAATCAGAACCAAGCGACAGCCATAGGAAGACAGAAGACAGGCATAAAGCGACCTTTGTCTAAAAGCTATAAACTGAAGAAAACAAAAGAACAGATAAAAACATAGACACTAAAACGAGTGCCCTAGAATTTAAGCTAACCGAAAAGCGAGCGTCAAACGCGACCCCATAACATATTCAAGTCGTGTGTTTAGACAAAATCGAAGACATACTTTCAAAAGAAACAATAGTACCATATCTGATCGTTTATTGTCAGAAGTTCCAGCGGATAGGTTAAATTCAACGTACACGGTGCAATAATAGCCAACAATGTCCACAATTGCAAATCCCTGTACATGTTGAGATGTGGGGACAGAAGTTTAGGTATTCATAAAACTGTTTTTTCACAAACTTTTATTATGATACTTGTGAGTATGTAAGGTATATATTCAGCGTATAATGTTCCTAATAACAATGTAGCGTATACTATTACAAACTGTTTTTAACAAACATTTTATTTGATACTTTTAAGCATCAAACAAAGGTCTAGAATAATCAGCGTATAATGTTCCTACTATTGGGGCACAGGCCTTCTTTTTGAGGCCCAGTGATGGTTGGTGGATATCTCATGTATTCAATTTCTTGGTTCTAGCTTTCTTCACCTTTTTAAGTGCAGTAAAAATGAAACGGCACGACACGACACAATCTGAGACGGCAGTGCTCACATTTGAGGTGTAGAAAAAGCTTTTCTCAAATCTAGATTTCGGAGTACTACAGAGAAATTCCTGATAGCAAAGTCCAATAACACTTTGCCCGAGCTGGGAATCGAAGTGGCAGTAGGTCCTGCGACTACTAAATCAACGAGACAGTGAAGACAGTCATATTTTGTATTTATGGTAAAATTAGTTGTCATTCAAAGCAGTCCAGAAGAAATTCCAGGACTCCAATTAATCCCGTTAAAACTATCCGTACGGCACCACAAAACTCAAAAGTAATTCAATCCTTGTATCTAAACAGCTCAAAGTCTAAGTTTTCTGCACCTCCCCTGTTCTTTGCCCTAAGCCATACTAGCAGACATGCAATCTCATTCCGTTTGCGATTACATAAACATGTAATACCGTACATTGTAAGGAAAATGGAGTCGGTACGGGTTAGTCGATAAAACGCGAACGAACGATGTGGGACAATCACATCATCTATTAGAATAAGACTGTGGATAGGAAGATAGGGACATTGTTTGGTGATGGCTGTTTGATATTGGTACTAGATTCAAGACTGATTCTCTCTATAAGGTGTTCATCATCTGCCTAGAGTGCCTAGCCTTTTCCCAAATGTGTTGGGGTCGGCTTCCAGTCTAAACGGATGCAAATGAATACTCGCTCTAAAAGAGGTTCATCATTCTTTTGCCCTTATCCGAATTAATTTGGAGTTGACGCTGCATGTCTTCTTCTTCCATACTTCTCTATTACTCGTCATCTCACCAGACACCTCCTTTCTGGCCATATTATCCTTCACACAGTCCATCCATAATTTTTATGGTCTTCCTCTACTCTTTCCTCACGACATCTTCCTTATATTCCAAAAGGGGTTATTAATTGTAATTGATTCCTGTAATCAGTCTAGTGCTCGGCCAGACTGCAAACGCGGGTGGAGCTATGGCTTGAGCTGCCCGCGCGCGATTCGCGTGCGGCCCGCGCCAACTAGCCCGCACCGCAGCCCGCACCCGCGTGCCCACTATGGACACTCCAATGAAGTTCATATGTTTGAGTATGCGCATCGCGCCCGCGTTTGCAGTCTCGTCCAGCACTAAAAGTACCCCTTAAAATAGAACGCCCCTAAAAAAATCACATCCCTCTTATTTACCCCTAAATTTGGTAACCCTGGCGGGAGCGGGGATCTCCGATATCGCGCCGCTCGCCGCACCGCACTGCCAGTCTGGCCAGGCAAACCGCGCGCGTTGCCGCACCCGCACCGCGCTGCCAGTCAGGCCGAGCACTATTTACGACGGTTGAAAAGTTATTACCAACAGTTCATAGCTTCAAACCTGATAAACTTCAAAGCACGCCTTCCATGCGCTCTAAGTCAGTCAAAAAGTCTTTGTATTTTTCCTTTCGAACCGTCTGACTGGATTCGTGCTTAAATAGGCATGACGACAGTATCAAAAAATTGCAAATCTATTTAGTCCGTCAGTTAGAGTATTGGAAATTAATGGACACGTTTTTTTTGTTTTTGTAAATCAATGAATATTGACAAAGATAAAACGCATCAAAACTCGGGAGTGGGGGCTCGTGACGTCAGAACTAGGTAAAAATTATACCTAGGCGTGACGTATTGAGAATTTTTAAAGCGTCATATCTTCGTCAATTTTGGTTTACGTAACAAAAAAAAAACACGGGCCAAATATTTTTTGATAATCTAACTGACGGACTAATTAGTTTTTTTTTGACGTCTCGCCTATTAGCCTGATTCGATAAGTATGGAAACATCACTGACAAAATGTAGGTGTACTATCGGAAACACGAATGACACTGCTCAACCTGATAACAAAATCCAGAGAAGAGAAGGTAGAAAAACATTAAAAAGTCTAAAACGACCGGGATTCCGGAAACTAATCTACACTAAAACACACACTCGTACACACCGAGTTTTTTCACAAACAAATTTACGCTAGCTCGCTTGCGCTAACGAACTCAAACTCAACTACATAAATAGTGCATTTTAAATGAAATGATGATTACCACAGTAATTCGGATGTAGTGTTGGTACGGCTGAATTAAAAAGAGCAGTTTTATTCCACAGTTGATTCGGGGGTTGAAAGGAAAACGTGGTACAGTTTGCGAGTTGAATGGGACATCGTTACGCGTTGGTAGGGTTATGAAATTGTGAATTCTGTGGTTCATAGAACATGTAGCTAATTGACACTTTTTACACAGTAACGTTTTTAAAAATCATAAAAGTATTGCGTAACGAAGATAATTATTGTAGAATGATATTGTGTTGACTGCCTCGTTGGTCTAGCGCGACTGCTGAGTACGAGGTCCTGGGTTCGATTCCCAGGTCGAGCAAAGTGTTATTGAATTTTTCTATCAGGAATTTATCAGCAGCAGCCACGGAGTCTAGATTTGCCCCATGTTTATGGCAATAGGCTCTGCCCCTATAAAATGGGACTTAAACATAAGTCGTTTGTGCATTTTGTACATGATCTTAGTAACATTTGTACAAATTCACTATGCTATATTGAACACAAAACATGTTTAAAACAAGTTGTTATAAAACGATTTCTTTCATACCTTCAACTTAACAACAATAATGGATGTGAAATGTCTTTATAAGGTCAAAGTTTGTCGTGTGGTATTTCAAAAATCAATGGAATTGATACTATAACGGTCAATTATAACACGTCACGTCATGGTAATAACAGACATTGACCCCATGATTTCGATAGAGCACGCAAGCAATATTATTAAATTGGGATATATTCCCCGTTTGTTTCAGACTTAATATTATGTTTTATTCATAGATAAATACGATATTTGAACTATATGCTTGGTTCAATTGTATATAAATAAAGCACTTGATTACATAATAAACTGTTTTTATTATATTTAAACATTATTACTAGATAACAGATTGACATGCGTCACGGAGCCGGTGAGAGAGAGCGTAGACACCAAAAAGCTCATTGTAAAGGTAGTATTATAAAACCATAAAGCGTTAACACACATGCGTTCATATATTATCAACAGGTTCCATGTGTCTTACCAAGTCAATAATATCATGAAGTCCAGTATGTCTTTGACAGACTTGTGACAGTGGAAGCAACCACATAGCTACCTTAATCTAACACAAATTAAGATCACAATGTTTTAATCGTGATGCAAAACTCACGACGATACACATAACTGTTAATAGGACGTTATTAGTGTTTAGGATTGAGAGAGGAATACAAGTACAAAAAGGTCACAAGTCCAATTATGCAAATTGTTAGCCGGAAACAGAGATTAGAAAAATCTTTAAAGAAATACAGAGAATAAAACAATCATAGTCATAAATTCTAAGAGTCATCGGTCAACGTTCACATAACGCCAGCCGCGTGTAGATAATTGACAGTTGCATTTCGTGTACCGCCGATACCTTGAACATTATCCTAGTCCCAGTATACAGGAAAATATCAGATATAAAATCTACGTAATTTTCTTATACCACACAATAGATCTCACATGACCCACATTAAGAGTTGTGCAACGAACAGCGATATAACATTTTTCCTTGGGAAACTGTGATAAAAAATGATTAGATTCGTGTGAATGGCTCTTAAACAGTTATTATAATGGCCGTAGTATGCTTTATGGGGTATAAAAAGAGTTGTGTGTTTGTGTTAGTTTCCGGAAAGCACTATTAAAGAACGATTATGTTTCTGAGTGACTGCGTAGGTTCTGAATCGAAAACTGTTTCATCATCCAAACAATTATTTAATTGTCATTTTGTAAACCGTACGGTATTGATACGAACCCAGGCAGGCGCATTACTTTGTGCAATTAATTTCAACACCACTGTTCTCAAAACGGTGAAGGAATACATCGTGAGGAAACCGGCATGTCCTAGAACCAAAAAATCGAAGCCTTGTGACATCTACCAACACGCACTGAGCCCGCGTGGTGGATTATATGCCTGTGTCCCAGCAGTGAGAACTTTGTAGGCTGATTATGCTTTGTTTATACTAACATACACCCGCGTAACTGTTGGGCATAGGTATTTTCAATAGAAAATCACTGAGTTATATGCTCGGTTACTTTCATCTATTCTATCCAACATTCTGCTAAATCGTCACATCTTGAAGACGTTCAACAGCAAAGTTTGTTGGTTCCACGATCTTCACTCAAGGTCACATCCGCCCCGACGGCTATTGGTTGTAAAGCAAATATGGGTGGTCCATTGCGACTTTAGAACTTTGCTTAGCGTGTAGAGTTTGTCAACACTTTTGGTCGAAGCAAGAGGTCAGCGGCTTTTGGTCTTCTGAGCGTGTTGCTGACAATTTAAATTGAGTCGGCCCAAAATTTGCGATGAGTTAGGCACTTCAGTAGTGTCCATCAGCTTCAAAGTTCCATGTCAAGCTTGCTCATTTGTTTTTTCTTTAGCCTTCCTTATTAACAATCTCAATTTCTGTTTATCCTAAACCTTGTAAAGGGTCAATGTAGTCATAGAATAGAATTGAATAGAATACTCTTTATTATGTACATCATAAAAATTACAGATACAAATATAAAACATTTTACAAGGGGTGACACAATGGGCGGTCTTATCGCTAAAAGCGATCTTTTAAAGACAACCTTTGTCAAAAGTCATCATCATTATAAACAACTTTTACTATGTGATCAACAAAAGTCATCATCATTATAAACAACTTTTACCATGTGATCAACAAAAGTCATCATCATTATGAACAACTTTTACCATGTGATCAACAAAAGTCATCATCATTATAAACAACTTTTACCATGTGATCAACAAAAGTCATCATCATTATAAACAACTTTTACCATGTGATCAACAAAAGTCATCATCATTATAAACAACTTTTACCATGTTATCAACGCTGTATCATCATTCTCTTGCCCTTATCCCAATGCTGTAATCGCAATGAAATCATACACATTGATCGTCAAAATGTAGAAATCAGCTGTTTTTTTTTTCATGATTTTAGGGTCCTTAAGTTTAGGCAAATGATACTACCGGGATTAAAAGTATCCTATATTGTGTAAATCCACGTTATAAACTACCTGTGTGCAAATTTCATCCAAATCCGTTTAGTAGTTTTTGCTTAAAAGAGTAACAAACATCCATCCATACATCCTCACAAACTTTCGCATTTATAATAATAGTAGGATTACGAGACATCTTCGTCTTATCTTCATAAATTTGTGTTTTCCTTACAAAATAATAACGAAAACGTTAAATAAAAAATCTAAATGGATTTCAAAAGGTATCAAAACATGTAGCAAAATCAAAAGAAAATTGCTATGGCAGTATAGGGCCCATCCAACAAAAACAAACAAACACATTTTTAAGCAATACGCTGCTCAGTTTAAAAAAAATTATATACCTAACACAGAAGTCACAAAATAATCATCACATAAGTACCTCACAGAACAAATCAAAAGCCACATGGTCAATCATAAATAATTCTAAGTTTAACTTTCCCAAGGAACCAATTACTCACATATTAAAAGACGAGATCAAAATTAGTGATCCTACATCAATTGCCAATCATTTTAATGACTATTTTATCGACCAATTATCACAATCAGTAAGCACATCTAATTCTAAAAATAATAAACCATCCTCGAATCACAACATTGCCACTAACATAAATTCAATTTTTCTTGCCCCTACAACCCCAATGGAGGTTGATAGGGAAATAAGGCAATTAAAAAATACCCAAAGCGTGGGTTATGATGGTATCTGCACCAAAGTTATAAAGCATGTGTCACAGTCTATTGCTACTCATCTAAGCTACATAATAAATCTGTGCATTTCTAATGGAATTTACCCAGAAAAACTTAAAACATCTGTTGTTATTCCACTCCACAAAAAAGATGACAAACAAAACATGGGAAATTATAGACCGATAGCTTTGATCCCCATCTTCTCAAAGCTATTTGAAAGAATCATACATAGTCGACTTTACAACTTTTTAGAAAAATATAATATTTTGGCAAGCGAGCAAAAAGGATTTCGCAAGGGAAAATCAATTAACACTGCTATTTATGACTTAATCAAAACTGTTTTGACTGATATGGACAAAAAAAATCCAATATGTGCCATCTTCATGGACATGAGCAAAGCATTTGACTGTGTTGACCATAAAGTATTGCTCCAGAAATTAAATATGTACGGCATATGAAGTAAAGCGCTGGACCTGATTTCGTCATATATTTCTAACAGAAAACAAATCACAGAAATTACACGAATATGCCAGAAAACACGAAATGAGATCAAATATAGATCCCACACTAGAACCATAGAGTTTGGAGTCCCACAAGGTACTGTTTTGGGTCCCTTATTCTTCCTAGTGTACATTAATGATCTCCCTAGACACGTCAAGCAACCAATGGTACTTTTTGCAGACGATAGCACAGTAATCATATAATGTGACAAGCCAAATGACTATGAAAATGAAATCAATCAAACACTAAGTACAATAATTCAATGGTTAATTAACAATAATCTTAAAATAAATATGGACAAAACAAAAATAATGCACTTTTACCAAAGAATTCAACCTAAAAAATTTTATGTTAATTACGATGGACAGAGAGTACAGCCTGTAACAAATACCAAATTTCTGGGAATTGATATAGATTACAATTTGTCATGGAAAACACATTTAAATAATCTCTGTAAAAGAATTAATAAATCCTCATTCGCTCTCTACAAACTTTCCAAAATTGACAACAAAGAAGTCGTCTTAACGGCATATCACGGACTTGTTGCACCTATATTAAGAAAAAATTATACACCTTCCTAATTAAAAAATGTTACAACAACAACAACAACAACATCAGCCCATAACGTCCACTGCTGGACATAAGCCTCTCCCATGATGGGAGGAATTTGCCGTAATCTCCACGCTTGGCAGGCGGATTGGAGATCGCAGTAATGACAGACTAACAGAAAACGCTGCTGCCCATTCTCTGGTCTACGGAGGCGCAATGTGTTCTGCCTCAGACATTAGTCGCCTTATACGACACCCGTGATTGTAATGGGTTGGTTCTATTCTACTCTGCCGGATACCACACGGCTAAAAAATGTTATTACAATGTAAAAGACTATCTAGAAGAAAAAGATGTTGTATTTTGATTATGGAATTTATTTGTTCAATACTTTTATGATGGATAATATAATTTCTATGACATATGACATTATTAATTTTCATGACATTATTATTGGTTATAAATTACTAATTCAAATTTAATTATGTGTTTAATTGTGTGTATTTTGACCATCTTTATCCTAAATGACATTGTAACTCAATAACCTCTGAATATGAATAAATTCTAATCTAATGTAAATGTTGCTAACCTAATGTTCCTAACATGTTTGTACACCTAGCATGGTTATAATACAGTGTACCTTATGAACCTTTTGTAACATCCTCTGAACGTGTGTTATGCAAATAAATGATTTGTATTTGTATTTGTATTTATTTGTATAAAACAAAAGCTGTTCTTTTCTCAATACTCCCTCAACGTGGTCATTTTTATGTTCACCTTAATAGACCGTTCCAGACGATTGTTATTAGCTACAACTCTTTCAAATCGTTCTACTCCAACTGCATTGCATTTAATGACTTCAGTTCCCAGAAACAAGGAATATTTCGTGCAATTTCACTGCACTTTACTGCAAATCGTTCAACCATTACTTACTCCTATTTCCGAATGCACGAAATATTTGACCTTATTTCTTCAGCTCCGCATAGAAATAATGACGTAAACCAGCTAATATATCGCTAGGAATGAAAAGCAGTAGTCCATGAAATCAGAAGTACTGCAATTAGTAAATCGATTCGCCCTTCATAGCGCGTTGAGCGTGGTGAAAGTGGGGGCAGAAAGCGGGTCGCAGTCTGATTGAAAAGCTTAAGCGGGTTGGTTAATTATTTTAGTCTAGAACATTTGTGGTTTGTTTGTAGAGCGCTTTAACTCTCTCCCAGGACATGCGGTAACACTTAAAGGGTGGCCAGTGTACGCAAGTGACCCAGAATCTTACTAGTCGTCAAAGAAATCAATGGAGAACGTCTTGGTCTAGGGTCGCATGTCTTTGTCTGAAATCAGGATTGAATACAATGTAAAAAATGCTGCTCATGATTTTCGGCAAGGTTCAGTCCAGAATATGGCAATGACTAAGAAGAAATTGAATAAGAGGTCGTCCAAGAAATCACTGCTAGGATATCCATTTTCAATGTGCCTTTAAAGTTACATGCACATTTAACTCCAAAACTTTCCCTCAACTGAGCTACGCATTCACAAGCAACTTCATGTTTTGGTGGTAGCACGGTATTGGTAGCAGATCCATCAGGTGACCTATCGGATTTCTACAAAAATCATCATCATTGTCATCATTTCAGCCAAAAAACGTCCCCTCAAGTGTCGCCACAATGACCGGTACCGTGCATCTCGCATCCTGAGCATTCTACAAAAATAACAAAACAAAATCGCCACCGCTTACACATGAATCGTTGTCAAGTGGAGGCGATGTCGTCGTTCACTCGTATCGATCGTTAAGTTGCATAATCGATGCATTCTCGATTGCTGTTTTGTCATACCGATTGTTCGTTATGCAACTCGAATGCACATTTAATCGGTATTTTTGCTGTATTGTGCTTGTATTTTGCATGCGGGTCGTTGTCGGGATAAATGAGGAGATTTCTGTTATCGCTTCTTTTATGTTGTTTTATACCGCTCTTTTGTAATGTTATGGGTGATTGTTCAGTAACCGAACGTCTTTTGTTTTTCGTAGCAATATCCAGCATGGACTATTTTGGAAAAAGCTCATGCGCACCATGGTGTTTTAGAGTTTAGTTTGAAAATATGCTGAAGTTTCAGTATTTTGACAGGGCTTTTTATATTCTATCAATTTCTAATTCTGCCTGTTAGTATGAAATACAGGAATACTTTTGGCTGATCAACAGCAGAAAATGGTGTTATGGAATGGAACTTTGGTCGTTTTATTATTGCACCTCTAAGTATGAGTCATAAAGAGTTGCCAAATAAGAAAAATAAAACAATTAAATATTGCTATTTCCTAATCCAAGTTATTTTTGAAACTGCAGCGAAAGTAAAAAAAATATTTTCGAATTCGATTTTAAATTCGATACCGATTAGCCTTTTCGTAATCGAACCAACCGCACTTTGTTTCGATACGTATATTGAACTAGTTGCGACTTCCCTTCCGCAAACAAACTCTGTACCCCGTTGACCCCAACTCTAGGGGTGATACTTTTTCTTAAAAGTGGTTCCTTAGTGCACCTCTAAGTAGAGGTGCACTAAAAAAGCGCTTTTCTAAGGAGCATATTATCTATACTATTATGATACAAGGAGGAGCTTAAGCCGTGGATTACGCCGCGTCTGCCTTGGTAGGCCCGTGGATGGGTGACCACCGATTGCATACCGAGTTTCCCCAGGCCCTCGGAAAGCACGTTTGGGCGGGAAGTCTGACAACCTTCTTACCAAGTACCAAGTCTTACCAAGGGGTATCGCATTACCGAGTATTAAGCCCCTTGGCAGTCAGATATGCAGTCGCGGAACGTAATTTCTTTCACCTCTCATCTTAGGTTTAGTTAAAGCGAAACCTGGGAGGTCAAAGATATCACGTTGTTTCCCTTCAACAATAGCTTCACTTTGTAACCAAGTTGCTTTATCTGCAACCAAAGTGCAAAAGGAGTTATGAAAATATAAAATCCAAATATTATGACGAACATCAATAGGTTCACTTTACTGCAAGCACTAACCTTTGGCATACGAACTTTTTACACTCGTAAAATAATGTAGGGTAATACAGAAGGCAAGGGTCGAAAAACAAATGAAAACACATAGACGCGTACGTACGGTGATCTCAAACAAATGACAGTCGCGAGTGAACTTGCAATCGCTGTACGTGATGCGTCTCTATGTGTGCGTTCATCTCTCTCTCAAACAAATGACAGTCGCGAGGGCGCTTGCACTCGCAGTACGTGATGCGTGTCTATGTATGCGTTCATCTTTAGAACAAATGACAGTCACGAGGGTACTTGCACTCGCTGTACGTGAAGCGCGTACATGTGTGCGTTCATCTCTCTCTTAAACAAATAACAGTCGCGAGTACGCTTGCACTCGCTGTACGTGTACGTGAGGCGTGGCTATGTTTGCGTTTTTTTTTTCTCGTTGTTTGAAGCCGAACTTCTGTGATATTCTGTGTTAGGACTACAGTCGTAAAGAGAAGTGCAGTTCGTCTGCCGACAACGTTTCTCTACTCGAATTTATTGTTCCGGAAAATTCCAATACGTTTGTGGTATATCTCACACGTTACTTTCTGTTTTGTGTTTGACTGTACTCTAAATTAGGATAAAGGAAAAATGGATTATAAAACTGCACTTTTTAAATAATTTTCTTTAATGAAAGTCATTGCAAACGTAAATTCTTAAACATAAATTATGAAGCTTTGTAAATTGAAACTAGATGCCGTTAATGGTAATAAGCTTGCCCATTCCGATAACTAGTGAAATGTGAATACAGTCTAAAGGGTCGTCTATGCCTAACCGTGCGCAAAGAGTAAAGTAACTTTAGAGGGACAGTGCGACAAAAACAGACGTGATTGATCCACAGCCCAACTTTTCCCACTGCTGGGAATAGGCCTCTCCACGCCAAGCTCCACGTTCTGGTGCCAGCCTCATCCAGGATATTTCCGCGATGGCAACCATGTCGTCTGCCCATGACCAACACTTCTCTTTCCATTCCTTGGACGCCACTCGGTCACAGATTTTCTTTGCCTGCCATCACCTCGCCTTGTTAGGTGTCCTGTCCACCTCCATTTGAGTTCTATAACTGGTGTAAGTACCTCTAATTTGATGCGCTATTTAAACACCCAAATAATTGTCCAAAGAAATAAAAAACTTGTTTCCACGCAAAGCGCACTAATAATATTTCCAAGTCCGTCAGAAAATGACAACTTTTATTAACAGAGATCCAGCAGCTTATCGGAACAATACCAAACTACGGACTCAAGTACTTATAGTTTTTAACTTCGGTCTAGAAGTTTGTGAAGACGAAAATCTCTTGAAGTTCCAACTTATTGCTTTTCTTCTTCTTGATAGCCGCTTAGTTCAATACTTTTACGGTAAGTAGCTGGAGTTGGACGGTCTGTTTGTAGAGCTGCATTATTAGGTTATTGGCTAATCTTCATGTTCTTAAGCTGGAAGAAAAGATGATTATTGGCTATGGTTTCGCCAGAACATTATTTTGTAATTCGATTTGTTGAGAAGGTCTGGCGATCGCACGCACGTCAGCTGAGCACGAGGTTCCTAATTTTGTTTCCAGGTCAGGCAAAATGTTCGCGAGTTTTTCCTTCAAAAAATTCTCAGTAACAGTTCCACGCGGTCTGGATTTGTCCCTGATTGATGGCAATAAGCTAGAATGCGATCCAGTTTGATAGAATCGATGACCTTTTAAAGTTTATTGGTACAGATTAGATGTTGAAAGCGAAGTACAGAGTGTTGTGGCAAAGCTTGGGAGACGCCTATATCCACTTCGACTGCGATAGTCTAATTTGGTGGCAATTATGAAATGTTCGCTATCATTTTGTTTTCTCTGGTATCACTGACACAAGACTCGTATTGATTGAGCGTGAATTTTGTGGTTAAGATGTGAGTACTAACGCACTCACCTCATGGTCGACCAATTTTAACCTTATTATATAAAAACCCCATAACAATTTGCATGACATGATAATCGAACCTAATATGTCATGTTAAGCAAAAACAATAGTTTCAATAGAAATACAGAGACATTAAGTATGTAACATTATGCAACCGCATTTTCTCGTGCAGTTCATGTCCCACTTTCAAATTCACATACCTAACAATCTGTCTATAAGGGTAGAACTCTAGCCATTTCGATAAAAACAGTAATTTATATGCAGCATAGGTACAATAAATCTCAACAAACTGCAACCTAAGTTTATTTAAAACCAAAATTGTAGTAGAAAATATTAAGGCAAAGTTAGGAAGACGTACGAACCAACGAAATGCACTATACGCAACAGAAATGTAACATTATCGGCTTACAAAGTTTGGTGGAAACCGTACGATCGGCAAAGATAGCGCATCATACAGTCCAAATATTTCAAACAACTTTTGCCTTTATGGTAGTAGTCCTAAAGCTTATAATGGCGGAGATAGAAAAAGAATTATGTAAGATACTGCGTTGAAAGTCGTGAACGATAACTCAGAGAGTGCACGATATACGTGGCACAGAGTTAAGAAAGTAACAGATAGGGACTTGGGTTAGTTTGAAAAGTTTTGCTCAGTGAAAAGGGATAATTTTGTGCAAGTTATAGCGACTAGTGTGGTTCGGATTTGTTGTTCGTTAGTTTGGTTTTATTCGTATGAAGTTGGGCGAAAGTAGGAAGATAATAATGATGAAGACTAAAGTTTCACTAGAATTTCTTATATGATTGTTTAAAGGTATGGGGAACAGAGTTCAAAATTTCCTATCTTCCATAGAAAAGGTAAAACTCTGACTAGACGAGTGTTCTGTCTGGTAAACTACTGCCCTACTTTGAGACAGTGATAGCGTATAGATAGTCGACGGACTGCCAAGTCATATGTCTCGATTTCGACCCCATTACTTTTCGTATTCATATGCGTATTCTATAATTATCAATTGCTTCGGTGAAGGACAACTTAGTTAAGAAACTGGCATAACTGAGCGATATTACTTGATTGTATGTAAAGCTAAGTCAGCGGCTAAAAACACTGACACCAGGCTACGCACTAATCACACGATAAAGAAGTAGAAAGCTATACTGCCCAACGGTTGTCGTCGATGTTAAAATCCTAATCTCTTGTAAAGTTCTGTTAGCACGATGCAGGATTGCGTGACGTGAGATATAATGCTGGTTATGCACAAGGCGTTGTAGATACTGTCACAATTGTAACAAAAGCGTTTATAAATATAGAAATGTATAAACCTTACCACTACTTCCGATATTTTACTCACCTTTTTAAAGATTTACACAGCATTTTGTTAAAATTTTTCCTCCAACGCCAGTGCTATTGACAAAATCCCCAGTGTGCAGTGTTGTAATTTCCAGGATACATTTATAGCTCTATTGGGACAGGGAGCTGTAACATCAGCTAGTTCCACGGCTTTTGTGATGCCTGAAGGTGTATTTTCATCGACATACTTGCAAGCTGAAGGCGCTGAAGCCAGTCGTGTCTATCAAAGGACTGATAGAAAATGAAGCTGGCGATTCTCAGGCTCAGACTCCACCAAAGCGGAGACGCGCCGAGCGGAGAAGAAACGTTCGGAAACCGACCCATCACATTGTTTGAAATCTCCATAACGTCTCTCTTTTATGATTGGTCAAATCTTGCACATTTCCTCTCCTCATCGCTCCTCTCCACTTTGGTGGAGTTCGGGCCTCAGAGTGGAGATCGCAAAACAGCAAGCTAGGTGGAATTTTGACCTTAAAAAGAAAGCTGGAACAGACTGGATGTGGAGTGCGACGCGGTCTTTTGATGCAGCTTAGGTGAGGCCTATATGCAACAGTGGTTTGTTACAAGCTAAGTTGATGGATAAAATGGAACCTGTGGAATAAAGTCTCAGAATTTCACAATCTAATTTTCCCATCCCCATTCGAAGCGAAGCGAAGCGTCACCGTTATATGGTTGAAGTTCCACGGAACCTGACAAAGCGCTATGCTTCCACATTATATTGTGCCAAGCGCCAGTCTGTGGAGTTTACTACCGACTTCTCTCTTCCCTGATCATTATAATCTGGATCTATTCAAAGCTCGAGAGAATCGGTTTTTTCTAGGCAAGCGTGCTCCACCCTAGGCCGCAACTCACAAACGGAAGCCTATTAATAATATAAAAACCTTGGTCAACTTAGTCTTGACCAGTTAAAGAAGCCATTCATTAATGTCTCAAGTGCAATCACTTGTTAGAACTAAGATTCACAATAGACTTTAATCAACATCACCATTGTTTTAAACATTGCCCTTAAAAAATCTGTATTTATCTTTCGGTCTCTACTCAAATATGGTAATCAAAAGCCTTTTGAAGATTTCTTAACTTTTTTCCTCAGCTTTTTCTTTGTGGTTAATAAAACTGCCCCCTTGGGAAATGTCATTCTTAAAGATGGCGAGATAAAGAAGCTTAGAGATTGTAATATTTCGATGAACAAATAGAAAGCTATTTAAAAGCTCAGCTTTAGCTCTGGAGAGTTGTGCAGAGAAATAAGGTTTTGAACTGGAATAGGGAATATGCACGTAATTTTTTCTTCACTTAAATCAATAAAATTCAGTACTATCAACCCAGGAAAAGTATTAAAAGTTAAGGTCAACCACTGCTTGTCGCTTAAAAATAATATTAAACTCCTGCAATTTTCTATGACAGTTCAAACGTCCGTAGCTGTCGCGGCCCTGATGTGATGTCAGTTACCACAATCTGCCTTGTTTACATTAAATTTTTTGCCCTTAATAGAATAATTTGTCTAATTGTATGTGCTCTAGTCAAGTAAAAATTGCAATAACAATATTATAATAAAATCTTAGTAAAACTTTGAGCACTTTTCAAATAAAAGTGTTTTTTTGACACATAGACTTTGACGTCACTACCGGCGTTATCGAGGACGACGCGTTTTGAGAGTGCGTTCCGTTTCACGAAAAACATGCTACATAAAACAGTAAATTGTAAAATAAAGGATGTATTAGCAACCTAAACAAGTGTACCACAATGTTTTTATGCACCAATACAAGGCATTTTTAATAAATAAAAAGAGTTTTGTATTTCATGCATATTCCCTATTCATGATACTGCATCTTGTATGATTTCTAGAATCAATTTTGTTTCTGTGTAAAGTTTTGACGTTTTAAAATATGCCCTTAATGATCTAATTGTTTTTTTTTCTTAGCCTATATTGCCCCACCATAATTATAGCCTATCACTTTCTCGCTGTGCCATTTTCTCTGGCCAATCTCTCACAAACGCCTCTAACTGCCATTTTCAATAACTTACCAACAGGTATCGGTAGGTTGCTATTTGTCTGTTTGACATTTAGCTTACCGTCAGAAACAAAACGTCACAGAAAAGCTTTTTTGAATTTTTTATAGCGCGAATAGGATATTTCAAGCTAACTTTGTTTATAGAAACACCGATAGCTACGAGACGTAGACATATTTACTGACAGTTATAGATAAGTAAGTTATAGAAAACGGCCTTAAGTTTTCACGCCAGTGTTTCTAGGCCTCCTTCAGCGACGACTCCTGTCTTCTGGCACTTACAGCGTGTCGTCTCTGGCCCATATTTGATTTAACTAGTTAAAAGTTTATTAGAGATTTAGGTGATTTCTTGGTCTACAATTACTGTGTCCGATGTGACATAGCACAAGCAAAAATCACAAGGTTCTATATTGATTTCTGAAAATTCTTTTTTTTTTATTATTATTAAGCAAGCAAGCATGAAGAAGTACGGCATTTTGCACTAGAACATACTCTAGTGCAAAATGTTACTACTTACACATCAAATACCGGTCACTAATCTATGATACAAATAAAGCGAACATGAAAATACTCTCTGAATTTATTATTGGGAGACCGTCCTGTTTATTCGTACAAATAACCAAATCCACTCTCCACAGACACCTTTCCATATTCTATACGAAAACTAAAGTCGGGAGGCACTTAAGCTAAATATATCGAAACTTGTACGATCCCGTTCGCGCCGATTTATCGGGCCTCGCACCAAAACTTTTGCAAACTCACTGTACTAAGGCGTAAATTCAATTTTAATATTGCCAAAATGCCAATTGGGAACGCTTAAAGTAATAGCTTGCAAATAACTAAGTTATAGTAAGTCGTAAGTTAATTATTAAGGGGAAACTTCGGTTGTAATAACTTGATTTTCGACAAAGTTTTGCTTGTGATTTGTTGTTGTGACTTGCTTTTCGGTAATTCAATCATTTGTTCACTTATTTTCTTTTTGAATGTCAACAGACTGCTTTAGAGAACACATAACTTTTCTTCAAAAATCTACCTTGACTTTATATAAAATCACCTTGGGACTGTAATCCCTGATGGGCTTAGCAGAGGTGTTCCAGAGTACACCAGTTATGTTCAAATCCTATATGACAGGGGGTGAGCCAATTTTAGTAGCCATAATAATAGGCTTCTTTTGGGTTAGCTCGTTCCATAGTCGTCCTCATCTCTGGCTTCAGGACAAGATCTAGGTCAAGAGTAGGCCCATTTAATACTTAAAAAAACGGGCACAAATCCAACCGACAGAGTCGTAACTACTGAGAAGTACCTGATGAAAGAAGCTCACTAACACTGGCCGTCCTGGGAATCAAACCGAACACCTTATGTTCAACAGTAGCGCTTATGAGGAACAATGAAACTTAAAAAAAAAAACAATTACATTACAACGCTTTCTCAAATTGGAGCACGATCTCCTCACAGTTTTAATCAAGCAGATTACAAAATGTGATAAATGTCAGTGCAAGAAGTGAATGTACCAATACTTGACCGATATTGATATCGGGTCTGCACCTGTAGTCACGAATAGGGTTAAGGACTCGCCAATATTCGTGACTGTAAACTGCTCTCACGAAATAACCATATTATCCACTAAGTGCAAATACCTACTAGCAAAACCGTGAATGAGAACATCGTAAGTAAACCGATATCCTTGTACCAAAAAATCAAAGACAGGTGAAATTGTTGTTTGTCAGACTTTCGGGCCGCTACGACACAATTGGCAGGCGGGACCAACGGCTTAACATGCTTTCCGAGTCACGGGCGACACTCAGTAAGTAATGGGTGGTCACCCATCCACAGACCAATCTAGGCAAGCTCGGTTTAACCTGAAGATTGTTTCGAGCTGCGGCTGTTATTACTTGGCCACGAGCTCTTCTGAGTCATAAGTTGCTCAAACAAGGTTGGAAAATTAATATGGGATTACCATCTACCAAATGAAAAAAGAAACACGTCGTTCAGTCCAGTAATCACTAAGAAATCGGTGAAGATAAATTTAGGATGACAGCCGAATACAATGACCTCCTCCATTTGCAGAAGTCGGTTGAAAATTAAGCATTATATGCTTAATCATGCACATCGTATTCTTAACCTAAATACTCTTTTACAAGCAAATAAGGTAGCCAAAGGAGGATTTAATCCTTTCAAAGGCGAACCAGGAGGTTTCCACGAAATCCTACAAAGAAACTAGACCGCATTGCAGAGAATGGAAAAGAAATAAAACGTTTACGCTCTCGCCGCGTGATTGTTAAATATTTTATGATCCCGAGAGATTTGGGCTTGTCGTGTCAAACCAGGATATTAACCGGAGTTTTTACGGCGACCAAATTGGTTAGAGTTTTTTTCTTTTTTTTCTTTTTTTACAATAGACTAAAGAACGGTGAATGGGTTCTTGGTTTTGAGATGTGACAATAAGGAGCTAGGAGTAGGAAATTACAAGTTGAGTCATATACATACCTAGGTTTTATCGACGACTTCGTCCGCGTCTGAGAATGTCGTGTATGTAACAGTGCGGGTTTCTTTCTATATGATATCACAGTTGTTATCCACGAAGGGTTAGGCCGAGGAGTATCTAATAGTACACCCACATTTTGCTAGTTATTTTTAATTCTCATGTAATAAGGGGCGAGCGTATTGTCATCAACCGGGTACAAATACAGGCTCCGTAACTGCTACTGAGATATTCTTGATGGAAAAACCCTATACGATCCAAGACCTCCTAGAACCCAGGACCTCGTCCTCAGCCGTCACGCTTGCGTGTTCTCCGTACTGAATGTTTGTTAATCATTTGTGCGTCAATTTTCATTCCAACCTGTAAAGTATTTTAAATGTGTGGTAAATCAAAAATCAACCTCTCATCATATTGATAACATATACCTTAATTCCAAAATCAATAAAGGAAACACAAAAATACATCAAAGTTTCTACATCTTCACTTAAATAAAATGATCCCCTAACTCCCTCAAGACGAACTTCCAAAGGGGAGATTTTCTCGTACAATTTCTTTTTTACTCACATCTAAATTTCCTCAGATTGCATCTAATGATTGCTCCATATTTGTTTCTTCCTTTCAAAGCTAACGTTATTTGGTAAAACGCCCCGTGTGAGTCATTCCTTTACGATTTATGAGCACTTCAATTTTTACGCACTTCCGACTTTTTAAGTGTTTATCTTTATGGTTTTTTTTAGTCTTATAGGATTTGTCAAGATTGGTGGTTAATCTTTCAAACTTATAACTTTTCCTCTTTTGTGTTAATATTATATTGGCTTTTGCCCGCGGCTTCGCTCGAGCTAATTTAATTCTCTGCTAATAATATTATTCAATCACGGTTCGAAAGACTCATGGTGACATCTATTATCATAAGAACGTTATTGTTGTTTTCCTCGGGAACAGTACTTTTTGTCGAGATGAAATACCTTTCATCTCGAAAAAAAGTACTGTACGTACGTGTACTGTACGTGTGTAAAAGTACCTTATGTCCGTTTCTGTACACCTGACCACGTAAATGGAAATTTTCAGGAAGATCGGTTCAGTGGTTTAGCCTATGAAAAGGTAACGAACAAACTTACTTTTGCATTTATATTATTAGTTATGATAGGATTAGGATGCAAAAGTTTGTGAGGATGGATGGATGGATGTTTGTAACTCTTTCACGCAAAAACTACTGAAAAGATTTGGATGAAATAACCTGGATTGACACATAGGATACGTTTTATCCTGTTAGTACGATCTTGTGAGACATTACCGAACTCCACGCGGGTAGAGCCCTGTGGCTCTACCCGCGTTCGGTAATGCCTGTGCATTAGCTGGTAATTAATATAGCCGAACCTGGGTTTAGTGAGTTTGTTTAATTAATCGATGGTAACATAACATCACGCCTGTATTTCTCAAAGGCTTAGACAAAGGTGTGTAATAGGGGCCAGCCTATTGCCATCAACCTTCTCTTCTTTTTCTCTCTTATAAAAGTCGAAAGGGTTTTGGTAAGTTCGATTACGTTTTTTTTTTATCTTAATTTTTTTAAAGCAAGACCTTGGTATTGTTTTCCTAAAGATTACACAACTCATTGACTTGAAACAATAAAATTAATGACATCGAAATTTAAACGACTGCATTTAACACCCACGACACAAAAGCCACGATATATTTCCATAAATGATTTTGCACCAATCAAACAAATGGGAACATGCATTACTGATTCGAAAGCACGTGATTAACATATCGATAAAATTCATCGAAACAACCCCATTGCCATATGTGACAATGATTCGAATTAACCGATTCCCTGTTACGGTGATGCCACACTATGAGTTGTCGGTGCGTTGTCGGAGCGGTGACGCAGCATATAAAACATATGAAAAAGAACAACGGTGCTAGAGAAGGAGCTCGTGGCTAAATATCTATCTTCAAGGTTAAGCAACGCTTGCCTAGGTTAATCTGTGGATGGGTGCCCATTAATCACATGCCCAGTTTCTTCCGTGCCTAGGAAAGCACGCTACTCGTTGGTCCCGACTGTCATTTGTAGACATTTGACAGTTTTTAGGCCTGAATTCTTGCCACGCTGACGACGGTCGGTCGGGTACGTCAGAGCAAAACAGTAGCAATATACGCGTCGCTGACGACAGCGTCGCAGTATGCTGCTCTATATAGACCACAATGTATACTTTTGCACACGCGACCGACGCGACATCAGCGCAGGAGGAATTCAAGCCTTACCGGTAGGCCTGAGTGACCAATTTTGTAGCGTCGTCTTTGCCTTTCGACACCTCACGTGCGTTGCGTTGCTTTTTAGGTGCTCATTGCGTTAAAATCATAGCGTTGCCATGACGCTACGCACAACACCCGTGTGGCTTCACTCTTACCTGTTGTGGTTGGGCTACTGGCAAATTGCCTTGTACTACGTACGCATCCTACAGCGTCGAATAGATTTTCACCAAATTCAATTTCAGTATTTTTTGCTTGTAGTGAATTTATTTGTAATGGATATCGTAAAATAGATGAATTCAGTTTTCAGGCTGGGAATAAAAGTTAATAACGTTTCGTCGGCCGATATCCAATATTATACTACCAAAAAAATTAACCGTATCTTTTGATTTTGTGGTGTGTTGAAGTTGCCCAGTGAAATCGTTTGCGATGTACGAGTTCTTGAACATAGTTTCAAATAGATGACAAAAAATCTAATTAGACTATCAGGTAGATTTCCAAAAAATACATATGTTTAATTTTTCACGTAAACAAAAAATTAAGACGATGCAGTGCGTCGAAAACTCGAGTGACGTCCTATTTAAGTATCTTTTTTACTCAACTGTGACGTCACAAGCCCCCACTCATCTTTGACACGTTTTATCTTCGTCATTTTTTATTAATTTGATAAAACAAAAAACACGTTTCCAATATTTTTATAATCTAACTGACGGACTTAACAGAATCATATTTTTCCCTATTCAGACAAGTAGGTAATTTTTTTGTGTTGCTCCCACCATTTTGGTGAAGGAAGACATCGTAACGAAACCAGTACGTTCTCAAACCGACCATCCTTAATTTGAAGACATTTAACATAAAATTACATCACGCCTGTAACCTCAGAGGGGTAAGTCAGAGCTGTATCTAATAGTACATCCACATTTCGCCAGTTACGTTTAAGTCCCGTGTAATAGGAGGTGATCCTATTGCCATCAACCGGGCACAAATCCAGACTCCGTGGCTGCTACTGAAAAATATTGATCAATGCCCGAGCGACATCGAACCCATGACCTCATGGTCAGCAGTCGCGCTTGCGACCACTTCCGACATCTGGACTAGATGTGGATTACGGCCCATTAATTTTGAGAGATGAGACCTGTGTTCCGGCAGTTGCATTATAGAATATAATAGAATATTTATTTATTAGAGTATCCATGACTCAAAGAACTGTTAGTGAGGCGTGAATTAATTTCACGCTGACGGTCGGTCGCGCACGGTCGGTCGCGTACGAGTATACATTGTGTTCTTTAAAGCACCATACTGCGACGCTGACGTCAGCGGCGACCGACAGCCGTATTTTCTTCTCGCTGACGTCACGACCGATCGCACGCGACCGAACGTCAGCGCGACCAGAATTCAGGCCTAAAACTTAAAACTATGTTAATAAGCACTGAATAAAAGCAAACAACACATAACGGTGGATCACTGTTGCGACAGCCCTTGAGTAATTGCACAACAGCGACCCACATAAACACATTCCAGGCGACTGGCAATCATGCTTAGGATACTGTTGGTGCTGCCCCACACCCTGCGCACCAGGGAAGCGCATTTTTTTACGCATTGTTGCGTAAAAACAATCCACATGCGCATCTGCGAACGTCCCCGACGCACTACAGAAGCTTGGCAGCCCCACCAGCATCCTAAAACGCTTATTATAGAATGATTTTGTAGGACACAGTAATAGTAAAAATTCAGTCGTAACAATGTAAAATAGTGAAAAATTGTCAAGTTGTAGTACATGGACCAATATCTTCTCTCACGCACGAATTAAGTGATCGACACTTGAGTAGTTTAAAAAAAAACTTTATTTAGACAAGTAGCGTTACAGCAATTAAGATAGTAATGAATATTCTGATAATGAGACATGTATTTATATTTAATTATTGCTAAGTTAACAATATTCTTATAGACTACTTATTTGCTACTTGAGGTGGAGGGGGATTTGCTGATAAAGCGAATAGAGTTGGGGTCGTCACACTTAACTCACGCCTCTCGAACTTTTATCCTCACTTTAGCTCATATATTTTTTGTCACCCCAACTTCACTATGTAAAAGTTTGGTAAAGTGAGACATTTGCGCTATGTCCTTCCAGTGCGGGTTGAATTTCAATTCAATCTTTTTGGCAATTTTTTTTTTTCATAGATTCTTCTTGATCTCCTATTTTCATCCAAATCTCTCTGTTTTGTATGTGTTTGACCAACCATGGGGTTGTGCACCAAACATGCTGATTTTTTCACTCATCGTCTGCCTCGCCTGTTCCCAATTTGTTACTATTGACCAGATAATATCATTAAAATCATTCCCGTTCTTATTACAATGTACTTGAGGTCATTGAAGCATGTCTTCTTCTCGTCAGCTCAGCAGTCATCCTCTCTCTAGCCATATCGTTCTTAGATCTTCCCCTATTCTTATATATCCATCCACATTTTATACACACAAATATCAATAAAACACAATTAAAAAAAAAACAACGAAACCATTTCAAATATCTCTCAAACACTCTCTGCAGTGTCAACACTGGTATATGCATATTTCCTGTACGCCAAAAAAAAAACTTCGAAAAAAAAACGAGTAAAACCATTCGCACAAGCGATTCCATTCCGATAACAATGCAATATGAAAGCCAAAAAATGTACCGAAGCCTATCGGAAACGGAACGACATCTGTGCTGTTTGTACAATTGGTAGTAAATCTTCTAAACAACCTGGAGTCCTGGTATGCCATATGTTTACGAATGTTACTTTACCGGATTCTGGTGTGATTTTCACATTCAATCATACTCGTATCTGTTCTTATTGTTTGTAACATGTTGAAAGAAAAGAAAGAAATTTAAAATATTTATTTGACGTCAGCACACACACAATAATATAAAGAAATATATAAAATAAGGAGGAAAACATTATATGTGCTGTGTACCCCACAGGCTGCGCCAAAAAGGTTAATTTCAGCATTCATGCCAGACAGGTGATTTTGTCTGACGCCGGTCTTCCAATGAACCTTGAGGGGGAATCGACGGAAAAACAGTTTCAAACATAATATATAAATAAATGGTTACAAATAAATAGATAACGAGTAAATTAATTAAATGTGTATTTACGAGTTCGGATAAAGAAAACTGTAAGTAATAAGTATTTTTTGTGTTTGAACGTAATACTGGTAACAATAAATAAATACAGAGATATAAGCCAAGACAGCAAATAAATATTTTTATAAGAAAATAAATTAAGTAGGTATAGAGTTATTATATTATTTTAGTTTTAACAAAAAAAAACTACATAAATGAAGTAATGAAAATTGACCATGGAACGAGCGGAGTAGCTGTGGTATTCGCTGTATTAAGTTGCTGTTGAATGATGTCGAACTAAGGAACCAGTGTAAAATTCTACCTATCTCTACTTACATACATAAATATCTTTTAGCAGTTAACCACCAAGGTACCCAAGAGCATAGCTTAACCATGTCATTTAAGTCAACTCGTTGGTATACCTCTGTGCCATTGTCAAACAACAATATTAACAGCTTATATAAATAACCTACTTAATTGTTTTTATTTTTATCAGCCCAAAAAACTCTGGCCCATCGTCACACAATGGGTGCCAGAAGATGGGCGTCGTCGCAGAGGGAGACCTAGAAAACAGGCGGTGGCGTGACGACCTATTACGACCTATTTAGATTGGCCCGAGAAAACCGCACGGAGAGAAGAGTGGAAGGCTATGGGGGAGGCTTTTGCCCAGCAAAGGGAAAAAAGAGGCAAAGTAAAAAAAAAAGAAGCTTACTTATTGAAAAAAATCCACCCAATTGCAACCCTAGTTTGCTGTCATACAACTGCCAGCCATTGTGGCTCTGGTTTGTAAGTTCCAACCCTTATGTAAGATAAATTATCTAATTCATTCATCTTCTTCGTGTCGATGATTCTCATAGTTTTTGTTTCGACCGGAACACAGCCACATCGACGGCGTTGGTAGTGGCTTTGAACAGGTCCCTTCAAGTACAGGTGGAGTTCCACAAAGAGCAGGTCAGGAGGTGAGAAAATTATTGTGGCAGCTGCAGAAGATTGTAAAAATATCCTTGCTTTGTATAGACTCCATTTCTTAGTATTGTATAATCGCATAGCACATGTGTGAGTACCATGTACTGTAAAGCATTTGCGTTCTGTTATCTTTCTTTGACTTGAATATGCCTTGGTGGCTGAGAGAATGTCATGCTCACTGTCTCGCTGACGGTGGCGGGTGTGTTGGGTCATTTAGTTCCCTTCAATATGGTTGAGTTGAATGACGCCGATACATGCGTCAAGTTCGTGAACGGGCACTGTCAGTTGGGACTGGTCATCTCTTAGCTGTCACGGTTCATTTTAATTACTTTATTTTTAAATTGTTGATCTAATCTTTTACTCTGGACGCTCTTAATGTGCACGTCTTTCTAAATCGTTCTCACATATATGTATAATCTCAACATGAATGATGTAACCGAGATTTTGTAACAATATTTTGATTTAAAAGAGTGTCCATGGAGTTTCTTGCCCGTTCTTCTCCATAGAGATCTACGCTAGGGAATGGGCGACTACAGTACTTTCTCAAGTTATTATGTCTTGTGACTGGGACTGTAGCTTTGTTTTTTCTTCTTTTTATTTGCATTTTTGACATTCAAAAGTGCCGTAATGGACTAATTGAAATAAATGCTTTGAGTTTGAGTTTAGTGGGCTATAGTTTGGGTTCGTCAGTCAGTCGCACTCAGCTTTATCGGAATGCCCCCACCGGACCAAGTTGTACCTGCAGCGGCCCGCCTGGCTTCGAAGTCGGTTTAGAGTCTTCCACGTGGGCCGTAGCCAATTAATTAATAAAACCTCATCAATGCTACTTCGACACTCAGTCCTTTGCATAACAAAACCATCACTTCAATACAAAAACACGAACTTCACACCCGATAACGTAATTTAAATCTGGAACAATGGAAGGGAGTTAGCACCTTGAAATGTGGGCCCAGGTAGGGAGATGAATTTGCATGTGTTAATCCCTTAAGCCCCTTTCAATTCAAGTTAACGACTCAGCTACAGTTTGATCGTCGGTATTAACGGGGCGGTTGGTGACATCGACGGGATGCCATTAAAGATTAAAATTGAATGTGTTAATACAATTTCGTGTTGGATTTAAACTTCTGCGTTTGGGATTGGTTGATTGGATCACGGGTTTTTGATGACGATTGACGTGACGCCATTTTGTACTGCAATTAATTGGTTGGCGATTTTTCGTCAGTTTCAAAAATTACGTTAGGTGCAGTGGGTTTTAACATTACCTACGTTAAAGTAGGTTTTAATGTTGGTACGCGTCCAGCATATTACCAGAAAATTACCTGCGGAAGCATAAATTAAATTATTTTATTTCAAATTAGTCGACAATTAATATTGTACTAATTTAAAATGAGAAAAATAATGGTTCCTTATGTTGATATTTAACGTTAAGCCACGCCTACCAAAATTGGTCCTTGATTCATTGGTCTATTCATTACATACCAAGTTTCCTCTGTGCCTCAGAAAGCACGTTAAGTCGTGGAACCTTTGGCAGTCCTTACAGGTAATCAGTGCCTCGAAAGTCTGGCAACCAGTCTTAACAAGGGATATCTTATTACCCAGCATTAACTGGATTGTCGATGACACGTCATACATAGGTAGTTGCTCCATGTAAAATACTGGTATTCAGCTGCATCTGGTTAGACTAGAAGCTGACCCCAACATATTTGGGCCAAGGCTACGCAGATGAAGTCGCTTCAAAATCTTAAATCTGTGTACACGAAGGAATTTCCTTCCAAAATCTAGTTTTCAATAAAACTGTTTTGTAACTTTGTATTTTGTGAACAGAATTAGTAAAATCATGCTCTCAAAATCCGTTCAACATTTCGAGTTTAAAACTTGTTTAAACCGTTTCACTAACTACATTGCTTCGGGCTTTTACCGAGAATTTAACGCGTGTGATTTCCTTTTAAACTTTTTCCACTTTCATTTTTTGGTGTGGCAATCCAATTTTTGTCACCTCTGTGTGAAATTATATTTTATAAAGCATCCTTATTTAATTCCAAAAATGGGTTCACGTTTTATTGAAATTTTATTTCGTTTTTTTTGTATTTTATTTTTTTCATCATCTCAAATTACTAATATGTATTTTATTTTATTTTATTTGTTAGGGACAAAAAACAGTTACATGCCAAGCTTATTACTAGAGATTCTTAAATTAGCAAACTACTAAGAAATACATTCAAACACAATCTATTCCATATTTATGTTACTACACATGTAACCCACAACGTTGTCCACGAATTCACAAAAAAATACAGAAATCAGATATAATTGTGTGAATCGTAAAAGCCTAGTAAAAGAAAGGAAAAAATTAATAATAATATCCTACTTAAGAATTTAGTAACTCTATTGCTCTTGCCTTGAAACGATCCTTGGAATGAGTAAATATGTCAAGCTCCATGAAGTGAGCGTTGTGCGCATCAACAAGGCGACGAAGAGGCACGCGCTCCCCAGCGTTAGTCGTGCACGAATTCGTGTGGTATAGTCGAGGCACACGTACCCCACGAAGCATGACAGATCTAGGTACTATTTATAATGTAAACTATTTGATAAAGGAATGCAGTCGAATCTATTATTGTATATACCATGCAGCATCATTACACCCAAAAGTAATCGACTAGACTGCAAACTAAGAACATTGTAACGTTTCAGTAATTTCTTATTTCTAGACTTTAAGACGATAACATTTATAATTCATAGAACGTAAATACTTTTTCTGCACAATTTCTAGCCTATCTTTGTACTTATCATATAGGGGATCCCAAATTTGAACGGCGTATTCCAATGGCGACCGAATTAGAGTTTCATATAATATAATATTAAGATAATGTAGAGGGTCTCACAAAGCTACTTGAAAATCTCATGACCAGTCCATACATCTGAATTATTTTTTTACTATATTGTCAATATGAGTATAAAAATGAAGACTAGAGTCAAGCGTTACACCCAAGTCCCGGACAGACTAAACTTCATTAAGACTTATCCTGTTTAATGAATAATTAAATTTGATTTGATTTTTATTTTAGGTAATTAAAATTGCTTAACATTTGGGAATACTTAAAAAGAGTTTATTTTTGAGGCAGTATTCATAAAATCTATCAAGGTCCTGTTGTAAATAATGGCAGTCGTGGATATTTTTACAGGTGATTTAAATTTTCATATCGTCTGCATACATCAGGAAATGTGAGTTGACAAGTAGTGTACGTAGTTGTAAGTCTGGGAAACTCAATTTAGATTGCCATAGACATGTTTAGAAAATCAACTGCTTTGCCTTTTTCTACCTTCGGTGGTGTTGAATTCGGTATTGATTGATTGAGTAGAGAAATACTAAAGAAACGATGGTTGGACTGTGTAAAGTATGGTATGGCTAGAAAGAAGGTGACAGCTGAGATGACGAGTAATAGAGAAGTATGGAAGAAGAAGACATGCTGCGCCAACCCCAAATAAATTGGGTTAAGGACTGGAGAATCATGATGTTGGGGTTGGATTGAAGTCTACCCAGATGTAGATGAAAACCAATATTTTGACAAGGAGCAGCTGCCAATCTGATTTCAACTACCAAGATACTGGGTAAATTTGGGATTTCGGGCTTTAAACATTTTTTAGCCTTTTTCTTTTTCATCACTTATAACGGCTTCCTTCTTCATTACCGTGTGGTTAGTCCCTAATCTAGTGTCAGAGTCTTAATGCTGCTCATGGGCCTCTGACTTAGCTTTACATACCGTCGAGAAATATCTCTCAGGCATGATGGTTTCCTCACGATGTTTTCCTTCACAGAGGCAAGTGATTATTATACAATCCGCACATGAATCAGAAAATTCAGAGGTGCGTGCCTTCGGTACTTGAAACATATGACTTGGCAGTCCAATAGTCACACCACTGGCTATCACTCCTATCACGGTTT